>OY728163.1:1938070865-1948070865 GCA_963277665.1 Viscum album
TATCCAGATCTAAAACCCTAAATCAAGATTTAAAAAATAAATATACTTGAGTTATATATCTATATGTAAAATACTAGATCTTGATCTAATAAAAATTAAGAAGAAGAACCCTTTCTAGGTTGAGAGAATAATGGAAGAGGAATGGTAAACCAAGCAGGATAGGATTCTCTTACTAGGAGGGGTGTAGATCTTTGATCTAGACTTAAAATCATGAATAATAGAGGTCAGGAAGGCTTAGAATTCATTTAGTATGATCTAGAATTGATATAAATTGATTTGGTTCTAGTTAGGGTCGAATAGGGTTAGTTTTAGGGGTTTAAGGAATTTAAAATCTAATTTTCATGGGATTAAAATCCCATGTGTGAGATTTACTACCTAGGACGTGTGGTTTCTCTTAACTGTGCACCTTAATTGTGTGCCTATTCCAGGGATTGTATAGTTTCTCCTAATAGGGTGCATAGTTTGACAAACCGCGTGCTAGCTGTGAAAATACCCACTATCCAGGGATACACAGTTTGTTGGGCCAAGGTGCACGGTTAGGGAAAACTTTGTTCCAACCATGAACTATCCTATTTCTTCCATTTTTCTCAAATTTTCACCCAAACACTCCCCAAGATAAAACCTAAATGAAAGTTACTCGATAAAATCAAAAAATAATACCTAAAAACAAGCCCGATACATCTCAAGAAAATATTGGGATCTTACATGAATGAATTTTGGGGAGATAGTGTGATGACTTATGACTGTGAAATGAATGAAATGTTCAAATTGTAGGATGCTCTATTTTGGGTAATCAATGACTTCCCATGTTATGAAAATTTACAAAGTTGGAGTATAAAAGGGGAATTTTATTTCCCTTGATGTAATAAAACTAAAATATATATACATGGATTCACTATAGGAAATTCGGGCTATAGCCATGGTTCAAAACCATGGCTATAGGTCCCCAAACCGTGGCTATAGGTAATAGCCAGAGTTTGAGGAACCGTGGATAAGTTTGGCATGGATATAGCCCTAGACCTATAGCCACAGTTATGTACCGTGGATATAGGTTTATAGCCACAGTTCGAACTGTGGCTATAGGTATACATCCATGGTTCAAACCATGGTAATATCATTATAGCAACGTTTTAGAACTGTGGCTATACCAAATGATGGGAACTCTTTATTTCCAAAGTTTCTAACCATGGCATTAGACCTATAGCCACGGTTAAAACCCGTGGCAATAGACCTATAGCCACGGTTATAAATTGTGGCTATAGGGTGTGAAAATCCATAAAAAACAAATACCCCCTATACACCCCCCCCCTCATCCCCCTCCCCCTGCAAATCCCTCCTAGATAGCCCCCCCCCCCCTTCCTAGAAATCCCCCCCCCAATAGCCCCCACCCTCTCCTCTTTACAGTCCCCCTCCCCCCAAAAAATAGCCCCACCCCCCTGGACACCCCCCCTTCCGGGACAGCCCACCCTTCCCCTAAAAAATATCCCCCACCCTCTCCCCTATACAATCCCCCCAAGAATATCCCCCCTTGGACAGCCACCCCCCCACCCCCCACCCCCCCCCCCCCCGCACAAAGCCCCTCTAGCCCCCTTGTATCCCCCCTTCCCCCTTCATAAACCCCTCCTGGACACCCCCCCCCCTTTGAAGACCCCTCCCCACCCCTACAGACCCCCCCCCCCCTACAAAGCCTCCCCTGGACAGCCCCCCTCCCCTGCAAATCCCCCTCCTCTATACCCCTTCCTACTGGACACCCCCCTACCCCTACAAAGCCTCCCATGGACACACCACCCCTATAAAGCCACCCTCCTGGACAACCCCCCCCCCCCCCTCCGGAAAACCCCTCTCTCCTAGACACCCCACTCCCCACCCCCTACATCCCCCTCCCCCTACAAAGCCTCCCCTGGACAGCCCCCTACCCCCCTTCAAAGCCCCCTCCTATAAACCCCTCCCTCTTAGAAACCCCCCCTTCTACAGACCCCTAACTCCTGGACACCCCCTACACCCTACATACCCCTCCCTTATGGACACACCACCCTCAACCTTGGACACCCCACCCTACCTCCTGGACACCCCCCCTCCCCACCTGCACCCTCTCACCCCCCTACAGCCTCCTCCCCCTACAAAGCCTCCCCTGGATAGACCCCCCCCCCCCCCTCTTACAGACCCCTCCCTCCTGAACACCCCCTGCAAACCCCTCCCTCCTGAACACCCCCTCCCTCCTTAACACCCCCCACCCTACATAACCCCCCCCCTCTTGTACACCCACACCGTCCCTGTTGGACACCCCACCACCCTTCTGGACACCCCCCCCCCCCCTCCCCACCTGCACCCTCCCACCCCTACCCACCTGTATCCCCCTCCCCTTTACAGCCCCTCCCCTGGATATCCCCCCTCCCCCTGGACACCCCTCATCCCCTGGACACCTCCCACTCTCCCTCCTGGATACCCCCTCCCCATATGCACCCTCCCACCCCTTACCCACTACATCCCCCCCTGCATACCACTCCCCTGAAAGTCCCCATGGACAACCCCACCCTCCCTCCTAGACCCCCACCCTCCCTTCTGGACACCCCCTCCCCACCTGCACCCTCCCACCCCTTCCCCATGTAGCTCCCTCCCCACCTGCAGCCCCCTTCCCACGTACACCCCCAACCTCCTAGACACCCCCTCCCCCCATGCATACCCTTCCCTCCTAGACACTGGACACCCCCACCCTACATAAACCCCCCCCCCCCTACAGACCATTCCCTCCTAAACACCCCTCCCCCTAGACCCCCCCCCCCCTCCCTCCCTCCTGGACACCCCACCATCCCCACCTGAACCCTCCCACCCCTCCCTTCTGTAAACCCCCTTCCCTCCCCCCTCGCCCTTCCCCCTCCTTTTTGGACACCCCCTACAATAGCCTATGCATTCCTGAAGAAAAAACAGGTCACATGCATATTCAAATCCTCTCCATCCAAAAAAATAAAGTTCCTGTAGAAATAAGAGGAAGTATCAGGGTGGAACACCCAACTCATCACCTCCCCAAGTTGGGTTCCAGTGGTTTGGGTCATGTTAGAATGGTATCAATGTAGTCTCAATCCTAGATATGTAGTTTAGAGTTTATGTTTATATTAGGATTGGTTTGGGAAACTAAAGTCAATGGTGTTAAGGGGTTAATTGTTGGTTTATTAGCCAAGATGACTCGCTAATGGTTTGATGGCCAATGTATCCATTCACACCCCCAACATTTTCCCCCATAACACCCCCTCCCCCCCAAATGTACACCCCCTCCCCCTTATCCCAGCACACCCCTTGCCCCTTCCCCCTCCCCCCCCCCCTCACCTGCACACCCCCTCCCCCTGCCCCTACCTCCCCACATGCACACCCCCTCCCCCTACCCCCATAACCCCCCTCCCCACCCCCAACACCCCCACCCCACCTGAACACCTAGCCCCCCTACCCACCCCATGCACCCCCTAAAGTAGTTTATCATGAAGAAAAAATTATTGTGACAATTGTTCTTATTCCTGAAGAAAGGCCAATTGTGACTATGTCTAGTGTTTAAACTGCAGAAGGAAGAGCTAAACCAGAGGTGGATCATTAGTCAATGGATCCAATTATCCTTGGATCACTTGCTGGTGGATATCGAACTGATGATGTGGTTATGGAAACTATTGAGTATTATCATACACCACCTATATCATCACCACCTTCTATTGATCATGAGGAATCACCCTCTATTAGTAAGATCTCATAAAGTTATAAAATGTAATATTTTTCCTCTGATATTCTAAATGAGTTTGATAATATTTGAGGATATTATAATGAGATGAAACATGAGTTAAAATATACTAATGGTGAGATTAGAGTACTTAAGAAGTCCTCTATTCCCAAGGTTGATTTTGAAAAGTTGGTTGGGTTAATGACTACCCAAACAAAGTTGATTAGGAATCTGTAATCATTCTCTATTATTAAAAAACTTTTTTCTGAAGTAAGTTTCAAAGAGATTAAAAATGTGAATGGTCTATTTAGATATTTGAAGGATGTTTATACTACTATGTCTGAGTTCAATGATCTTTGTGTTATGGTTTTATTTCAAAGGTACATGTTCCAAAATCTTTCAATGGTGCAATTAGACATGTCTCAAGATGTTCTTGATGAGGTTATGTCTTTCAGGACTTAAATAAAGGGAATACTACACACTTTATAAGGTTTTCTTTTAATCTAGTTTGATTTCATCAAAAGGTTTCAACCCTATATAACTTCCACCTCAGAACCTTCAGTTGTTCATGTTTTTTAGAGTGGAGTTGATCAATTTCTCTAAAAATTGAATTATGTAGCCTTATAGATTCAATCCCTATATTCTTCCTTGAAAAATCTAGTGGTTATTAAAAAACCATTTTTTAAAATAATAAAACAATCATGGAAACAAGTTTTTTAAACAATTCAATTGTAGAATTCAAATTAAAAGTTTAGACAGAGGGAACCTACCTCAACCTCAAGGTGCGTTGCTTTTGATGACGACAACTCAAATATTCCTTTTTTCCACTTGCATGCATATCCAACTTCACATATATATAAGGACACCTAGCCCCTATGTACATATTTTCATGTTCAAATATTCACAAGGGGGTCCTTAGATATATGTTTATACTTTCATATACCCCTTTACACTTACACATGTATGCATTTTTCATATCTATATATAAGCACACCTAGCCCCAATATATATATTCATACTATCATGATTGAATATATATAAAGGGGGAACTTATATATTTATATATTCCTACCTATGAATACACATGTAATCCTTCATCAACGGTGACTCGAATCCACCTCAACAAAATCCAAAATTTTACTACAAAAATATAAGTAACCCAAAAATCACAAATTCCCTAATTAAAATTGGGCCAAAGAATAAAAACGGAATAAACTTTACCCAAATCCAATGTTGAACTCACTGTCATTGATGGTGTTGGATAGAAACTGCCTAATCACAAGAAACCAACTATAAGAAAATAATGGGGGGAAATAAGATATAACAACTTCTTATATATATGTAATCAGTGTGTCAATTGTACATGATAAATGATACATAAATCCATAACCAACAATGAACAAATAATATTCAGATTGATATGTACATCCCAATACTAAATAACATGATCATTAATAAACCCATTTATTTTTAAAACATCACCTTTAATTGAAACACTTATGAGGTGTTCGGTTATAATTGGACATTTAACACTTTCCCTTAAGATATTTGAAAATTAAAGTGCAAGTCACCATGAATAAGTCACTATTTATTTCCTGTCATCCAATTAAACTTTTGAAAGGAGGCATAACCATTACATAATTCACTACATGAGGCATTACCTCTCATGTGCCAAGTTAACCATGTTCGGTTCCATTTAACTCATTCAATTCATTAAAACATGGAAATTTTATTTATAAGATCAAGGGGGGGTCACTTAGTGGTGACTTGGTCATTATAGCACTTTCTTATATGGGCAATTCTATCTTAAAATTCTAACAGTACTTAAAGAGTGTTTTTGTTCAAACTTTTATTTTAATAAAAAGAGGGAAAACCCCTTTAGGGATATAAAAAGGGTCAAGTACGATGTGTTCTTTACAACTAAAAATGAAATCAAGTATAAGGAAAACATCAATGAAATAATGTCAAGAAAACCATATAAGCATAAACTACCATTGTGAGTTTTTGCAGACAGCGCACCTCCGTTGGAGGGGTTTTATTAAAAAACCATGAATTGTTTATTAAAAAAACAATTATCTTAACTAACACTTGATCAAGAATTTCAATTTAATATAAACAAGTAGAATTAAGAAGGCAACTAAATGAAATTTAAAACATTCTTGAATTAAAGAGGCTAGGAGAGGGACCCTACCACAAAGGAGTCAAGCCACACTCAGTGCTTGACACTTTTATCAGCGACAAATCTAAGACGCTCCATCCATCCTATGGTCATATGCATCTTTTCATATAAATAGGGATGCCCTAACCCCTATGTACGTGTCTGCATGGCCTCGAACACGCACAAGAGGATTCTTATATATATGCTCACATACATAAGCCCATTATCACCCACACATGTATGCAGTTTCCATATATATAAATAAGCACACCTAGCCCCTTATATGTAATTGTGCTGCCATGGTAGGATATACATATAACGGGAGAACTTATTATATACATGCTTACATATTCATATGCAGTGAGTCACCTTTGACCCTAGTGACTCGAAACCTCCTCAAGGATGATGAACATGCTATAATAAAATTACCAAGGGCTCTAAAATTATAAAACCCCCAATTATAAACTAAGATTTATCGAATAATTAAGGAAAAATTCACCTTAAACCATTAGTGGTGAACCAAATCAGCCTGATCTGCTTTGCCTTCGGGACGGTTGCCACAACACACAGGAACGGGTCTTGGGAGTCTTCCACAAAATTCCAGTGATCTGATGAATTGTCATTAATTGAACCTAAAAATTGAAGTGGTAGGAACATGATTAGTGAAAAAGGAAATAATAGAACAGGTGATGATGAACAATTTTTAATTTAAACGAATGAACTATAATTTTCAAGTGCATACCATAGGGGTTCCATCCAGTCTAGATAACTAAACTCATGAATTTTACAACTCCACTGTTTTAACATGATGTTCCAATACTGACATGAACCTGGTAATAATTAAAAGATACCATAAAACTAATTAGTATGGTTAGATATATGAAAAATATATAATCAAAATAGCATGCACAAATTGGGTGCATCAAACATGAATCAAGATGTTGTACTATAAGGATTATGTGGTTGTATAAACTGTTATAATGCTCCTATAATCTATCTACCACAAAAACCATTGAAAACATTTCTCCTGTTATAAAATTCATGAACTCTTAGAGAGTAAATGCTACTCATATACAAAAATAAAATATTAATATTTTTCATCTACAATCCATCAGTGTGATTACATCAAAGATAAAAATAAGCCTCAAAGATATAGAACTTCACTCTACATGAACCATCCAATCAATATAACCCCACCAACACCCCATCACATAGAATCAATCTCACTCTAGGACATGAGTAGCGTTAAGTGAAAAAAATAATATTGTATATGAATGCTAGTACCCCCCCCCCCCCCGCACCAGCCCCCCCACCCTACACCAGCCCCCACCCCCACCTGCCCAACATCCCCCATGTACTAGTCCCCCCCAACCACCAGTCCCCCCTACACACACACACCCAACCACCATCCCCCCCACACATCCCCAACTACCCCCCAACACCCCCAACCACCAGCACCCCCCCCCCACCACACACACCCCCTGCACCAGCTCCACCCCCTCCTGCTGCACCCCCACTCCACCCCACCCCCTACACAAGCACCCCCCCCCCCCTCCCCTTGCATCAACCCCCCCCCCCCCAACTTTCTCTAATAACTGCAAGAAAAATCCAAAAACATAAGCACATCCATGAACAACTAAGAAAAAAGAATTTTCCATTAATAAACATATATACCTATATGGTTAAGAGGTGAATAGACATTACAAGTAGTTAAGAAGAAGAAGAAAGGGTTGGTTATACAGAATATAATCTAAGAGATGATTTTATTTATTACTTTGACCATAATTCCATATATTAGAATAAAGTAAAACTACTGAAAAAGAAGAACAGAAGTGTAAATGTGAATTATAATGATCTCATATAAGAGATAAAAATGTTCATGATGAAATGTGTATAATAAGACAAGATACCAGAATATCTTAATACAAAATTGGTTTCTAAATAAAAGGAACTTCATGAGGCACAATATAGGTATCTTAAATATGGAAACACCTTAAATAATATGATATAAGTCTATAAAAATTCAATGGATATTCAAGCCGAACCATCCAAGGATTATGAGGAAAACCAGTCCTATGAAAAGGGAACAACATTTTTCTAAATTCTCATGTGATACTAAATCTGTTTCCTTTTATTATAAATATTATGAAACATAATTTGAATTTTTTTAGTATGATGAATGGTGTAAAAATTTTACTCCTATAGATGACCATATAATGGAAAAACCCCAAGGAAATGGGAAAATAAAGGTTGGAGGATACCTGGAAAACAAGAAGAATTTTATAAAAAAAATCATAAATATAAAGGAAGATAATGTTTCTAGGGATATTAATATTTTTGTATAAGTTTTTGGTATAAATATTTTGAGTACTAGTACAACATGTCATTTCACTTGAATTGGGATGAAAAAAGGGGGATCAGACCTGAGAAGAATAGAAGTAGTTGTATTAGAAGTAGGAATACTCTTAGTAAAAAAATTTACAGCCTGAAAAAACTACTGGAAAGGTATCACCTCTTTATTCACATTCATTTTATGTATACTTTCCAATAGTTAATTAAAGAAAAAAATTAGGGAGATGGATGACTGTTTTATTATTTGGTTATAATAAGAATGCAGTATCCTTCCTAGAATACCATTGAAGTTATATTTTCCATAAAGAAGAAAGTGAGACCATCCCTCAAGGGGTTAAAAGCATAAATTAACAGTTTTAATAATGAAAAATTGTATGGAATCTCAAAATCTGGACAAACTAATTCTAATTGGTCATTAAGGTTATGTTGAAAATCCCCGATATTAATTTTAATATTGGCATCACATGCTCAATGATTTATGTACTGCATTGATCACTTTTTTTATAAACTCTGGTTTCTATAAAGGTTTTTTCCTCATAGACTTATAGTTGAATATCTCAAGTCTATTTTCCAAGAATATCATGTGATTCTATCCTTATCTCACAAGTGGATAAGTTTGACAATTTAAATATATGGAGGAGAAAAAGATTTCATGATGGGAGTGCTCGGCATCCAGTACCACTATCAGGGAGTTCTAAAAATCCATTCCCATTGACCCTATAGCCATTTTGTAACTCTAAACTAGGGGGTACACAAATTCAGATCACCCATTATGTCCCTAGGACCTATCTAACACAACCATCGGGCCAATAAAAGAAAACATCACATCAATGTTAGGGCCAAATCCAGATCCAGTAATATTCCAAAGTTCTCATCTTATTTCTAGTACCTGAGCAAGGAACTTCCTCAACCATATTTGGTATAAGGTATAAAACACTATTCAATCAAATTCATGAACAAGAAATTACAAAAATATCCACAATAGGCTCATTTTTCGAAACTCTAGGTTCTAAGGTAACACCCAAAGACGCCAATGATTAAATCAACACTGACCCTCTTGTGGTTAATAAAACATGGGGCACCCATGGTCCCCTAGATCATGTCTATAAAATCATGATCCAATCTAGATAGGGAAACATCATCTGGAGACTCTGAAAACTAACCCATCCATGACCATCACTTCACCCACAAGGGAATCATCAAGAAATACCACACCCATAAGAAAATCCTCAAGGTTTCCTTAGACCCATATCAAACCTAATCTCAGTGACACCCAGCCTTAACCAACACCCTTTGGTGTTGGCTCAATATAAAGGTTATAATTGGATTAAACCTCCAGCAAGAAGTTCCAAAACATCAAAAACTCAAACCCTATGAAATTGGTCCAAACATCCAAGAAACATCCAAAATAATACTTTTTCTTTCCTTCTGAGAGATGTAAAAACACCTAAATCTATACCACTTGGACTACCCAAGGAAAGTTCCTATGAACATCAAAAGAATCCAATTGGCATCACCTGTGGAAAGTTGTCCAAAAAATGTACAACCTCCACTTGGGTCTCAAACCACACCTCCATTTGAAGAACTCTCAAACCAAAACGTTTATGGAAAACCTCTCTACAAACTACTCACTTTGAGGGTTCTAGTTCCAAAAATGTGAGGGGAAACTCCCATCTAACCTATACTAAAACAAATTAGCTCACAAAAGGCCTATAACTACTTGAGGGTTCTAACACCACACCCCGCATAGAAAGCACCAAGGATAGACCACTCATAGGACCAAACTCAAATCCCAAGGAAATAAGTATATCCATGTTTCTTCCCTTTCCTTCCCTTATGCATCACCTAAGAGAATGTGAGGTTTTCTATTGAATCAAAAACCAAGAGAGAGGGTTTATGAACAAAACTCCTCTATGAGACACCTGAGAACCTCACTTCTCAAAGTTGGCCCAAAAAGGATCTCAAGGGGCTC
The DNA here is from genome assembly GCA_963277665.1 of Viscum album. Classification (NCBI taxonomy): domain Eukaryota; kingdom Viridiplantae; phylum Streptophyta; class Magnoliopsida; order Santalales; family Viscaceae; genus Viscum; species Viscum album. The sequence continues at coordinate 1,938,081,051 of OY728163.1, forward strand.
CTAGAAAACCAATAGTAATTTAATAACTAAAGAAATTAATAAAAAACTATCGATTATGGAAATATAACAAATATAGAACACCCAACCTGCCTTATGATGGAAACACTAAAGCTAAAAACCTAAACCTATGATCTAAAAACATCCCAGGAACCTATCTCATGCCATGAAATTGAAAAAATTAATTATAAAAATTTATAATTAACTATTTAAAAACAACTAAATAGGAATAAATGCCTAAAATATTATTGAGGTGCTTCCACATTCTGAAACCACAACCAAATTTCTAAAAGAAGTCTAAAATATACCCATGAAATTAATCTACGAAAAATCCCAAACAAGAAACACTTTATTACCAGGAAATTCCAATCAATTTAACTAAAAATTCAAAACAAATCCATTAGGACACATACCATATCCAAAATGATGAGTGATGGCATGCGTTCTACATCACAATATGTCTAATCTCTAAGACACAGTAAATAACCAAGATTCCTTGTCATTCCATCATGTTATGGTGGAATCGGCATTGAAAACCTTAATGTGAACCATTAAAATTATAGAGTATAAAATAAGAGTAATAATGAAGGTAATATATAAAGATTCCTACCTCAAATCGCCGCATAGGAGGTGCGCCGAATGAGGAGGTGGGGAGGAAGCCTCGAGGCAGTGTCGGCAGGGAGGTGAGGTGACCGTAGGGAGGTGGGTAGGTTGTGTCGGTGGAGAGGTGGGATGGCAGTGCCAGAGCCGCATCGACTGGGAGGCGTCAGAGCCGCATCGGAGCCAGCGGGGAGGTTTGTAGGATGCGTCGAAGCTGGAGGGCAAGGAGGAATCGCAAGGGGAGGAGGAATAATGAGGGGAGAAGGGAATGAGGAATGGTGATGGAGGAGGAGTGGAGGAGGAGAGGATGAGAATCAGAGGAGAAGTGGAGGAGGAATCCCAAGGGGAGGAGGGGAGGAGGAACGATAAGGGGGGAGGAACAGTGAGGGAGGAGGAATCGCGATGCGGGAGGGAGAAGTTGTAGGAGGTAGAGGGTTTTGGGTGGGGGACAAAATTCCCGATCAAAATAATATTGAGAGGACCTATTTCCATGCCCAACTATTTGGGTGTGGCTATATCTTACCTATAGCCACAGATCATTTAAACTGTGGCTATAGATCATTTTTATATTAGTGATTAAACATTGTAGAATGTAATGACCCAACCCCAGTTACCCAGAGTCAGTGCATTATTACATAACATTGACATGATTATAAGGGATCAAGTCCCGAAGGACTAATCGGTTTAGTCGTCTTGGAAAATATATTACATACATGAATGTTACATTATACTTTATAACATATAACAGAACATAAATAATCCTTTATAAACACCATTATTTCATTTTCTTAACCATGCATATCAATCACAATACACTTCTTGGAATCTTGGGAAAAATAAAACATATAAATGGGTGACCTCAGATGCTCAGTAAGGATAACAATATAAAGGAAACATTCATAAATAATCATAAACATTTAAGGCAATGTATAAGATTAAAACAAAATCCTTTTAAACTTAAACTTCAGCATAATATGTCAAAGATAAAATCAAATAATTCCATTTACTTATTCACATGGATATTCTACTAGTCAAATAATCACATGCAATATCAATATCCACTTTCATAATGATGGAATGCATACTTCCAGGCTTCATAACCACATAGACAAGGCCTTCTGCCAAGACTACACATAATATTTTTTCAAGGACTTGTGCCAAGACACTAGTTTGTCTCATGAGACATACCATTGCATCGAGGAGCTATAGCGGGCTTCACCCATCACTTACTAAGTCCAATGAATTCCTCATTTGAAAAGTTTTAAACATAACATAAACATTCATATTAAAAATATCATACGAAATGTCAATACTTTATTCATAAACCATGAATGGTTTAAAAATAACACATCCACGGTCAAACATATCACAAAATCTTCAATACAATATAGAAGATTTGTATCATAATAAATCATATTCAAACAAGTTTAAAATCCATCAAAGGATGTTTACATAGATGAAAATTGTAACACCCCAGGATTTCATAGTATGTTATCTCATTAAAGTAATTTAATATCTTACGCTACACGCAACACCGAGTTCGAGCACACCACAACTTACTAAACTAACCGTTCAAAAAGCGGTTATGAATAGTATTAACTGCATTTTGAATCTTATATACTCTATATAATTTTAACATCCTTATTATGTGTTTCTTAGACATAATATAATAACAAATTCATTTTTTCAGATAAAATAAGTATTTTTCAAAAAATGCAATTTTACCGCCTTTTAATGGCGGACCTTTTTTTAAAACCAATATTTGACACCTTTATATATTAAATTTAATGAAATTAAATTACTATTTAGGATAAGTACATAAAAATTTAGTTTGGATAAATTTTTGTTACTTTTTTAATAACTTTCATATTTTGAAAAAAAGTAAAAAATACTATGTTTTAATTGAAAACAACTTTTTTAATCGAAATAATTTATAGTGTTAAATTATGAATTTGAAAGGTTTTGAAGTATAATTGGATTTTATTTTTACCATTTAATACAATTTAGGTCATTATATGTAATTTCACATTTAAATTTGACATAAACACATGTCAATCTTTTGATAGTTTTTACTTTTTAAAAACCAGCTTTTTAGTTTTGACAATGGGAATTAATTTTAAATTAATAAATTAAACTTATATGTATTGAATTTGGTAAAATAGACTTAATTTTTGAATTCGGAATATCAAAATTAGCTTAGGGTAAATTTTTGGTATTTTTCTGAAAACTTTCAATTTTTGATGAATAGTGAAAAACACTGCGTTATTATTTAAAACCGGCTTTTTATTAAAATAATTATTTATTTTATTTAAATTTATTTTAATTAAAAATAGATATATGATACCTATATAAGTTCAATGTAATTCATTGGAGTCATTTTATAATAAGTTTAGATATATGAAATTTTATTGAACTTTTTACCGTCTTTTACCCACCTCCTAAGAGCATTGCAAATTTGTATAAAACTTAATTTTACCACTTCTGTGGGTTAAATTTCAAAAATCAGAGAGACACGGTTAATATCAGTAAATAAAATGTGGTTCAATAAGATGAAAATAAATTGTTTTGAATAGTAACTTTTTATTTTTACTTACCACGGTAAAAAGTAATAGGGTAATTAAGGGTAAAAATGATATTATAATTACCCTAAAACATGTACTAATTCTATTGGATAAGTATAATTCAAACAAAAACAAACTTATGAATAAAATATTATCCTCTTTGGTCCACTTGGATTAGATTAGGACATTTATTATTATTTTATTTAAAGAAGAGTTAAAAGAGTTAAAATCAATGTTTAATAACTAAACCATTTTTAATATAGGGTTATACATAAGATAAATTCAACTATAAATATTAATTAGAAATATAAAAATATTTACTACATAACGTTTTTTTATTTATAATTTTTAGACATTAAATAATTAAATTTATTTATGATACAATGATGATGCAGTAATTACCTTATTAATGAAATATTAAAATAATTGATATTATAAATATACAAATAAGTGTAAATTGAGACTTTTGATGAATTAAACTAATTTTATAGATTAATATGACATTTTAAGGTTGTTTAAATAAATTTTATTCGAAGTGATAAAGTTTATATGGCTTTTAAAAAAATCAAAAACTAAATAGTGTCAAAATTGACATAATTGAGTTTTTAAAAAGAATATTATATTATTAATTGATATAATAGTCCTAAAAATGTATGGTTCTGAAAAAATACTTATATAATAATATATAAGACATTAATTAACCACTTGGGGTTATATTGTCATTTTATAATACGTTTATTAACCATATAATATAAAAATACAAAGAGACACGGTAAATGTCAAACTATTTAACTCAGAGTTAAATCTAAAAGATAAGGTTAATATGATGAACTAAACCTATCTAAAACCTATTTGTTGAGAGGTTTTCGACCCATACCCACCTTATAATTTAAATAATTTATTTTTGAGACATTAGAAACCGAAAATTATTTTATTATAAAATAATATTTCAAGTTTTTCCAAAAGTAACCATCATCTCTCTTATAAAAGGGCACTTCCCCTTCTCTTAATTTCACACATCCAAAGCCTTTTTTCTCTACCAAACCCTACCCAAATATCCTCCCAACTTTCCTCCCTTAATTGTAGAGGCCTTCCTTTGGTCAGAAAGCCAGCCTAAGGATCCCCTTTGATCAAATCAAAAGGAAGAACCTGAAGAAAAGGTAAATATTTCATCACCTCTTTCAAGTTCCTTTCTTCTTACACTTCCTCTTTCTTTATTGTTTCCATTATAAAATAATAACTCAAATATATTCTATACATTGTGATGTCATTTTAAAAATGGTACAACCATATTCATTATTCTATCCATCCTATAAATGACAAAGTCACCATACGTGCGTATGTGCGGATTACCGTCTCCACGTCGTGGTGTAGTTTGTTATTCAAACACTTCATTATTTGGATGGGTATAATAATGAGTATAACTAATGTAAATAATAAATATAAAATGTTAATTATTCTATATATATGATATACCATCCAATTACTTACAATTTTTTCATCAATTTAATGATATTTTCGCTCGTGCGTACGTACAGATTATCGTCTCCACAACGCGATGAGATTCATTTCCACGTTCACCATTAAACGATGATTATAAAATATATATCATTTATAAGTATGTTATATATGACATAATAATGAGACTGGATATATTTATATATATGTTTTTGTGTACTTATATATATCTTATTCACTTAGTTCCGTTCAATATGATATGAAAACAGAAACAGCGTTTATGCGTACGTACGGCCTACCGTCTCTATAAATGGTGTTTTGCATTTCATATATATATGTATATTATAAATATTTATATTCTAAATATATATTATATATAAATCATGTTTTATAATCTAGAAGTATTTAAATCATGATCTAAGTGATACAATCGAGAGTAACAAGTTAAAACATGTACGATAAAGAAAGTGATTATTACCCGAAATGTTAATTTAACATGGAAATTATTATTAAATGGGTAGTATAAAGTCATAAATGAATCTTGTATGATATCATAAATTTTAATATGGTTCTGGTGTAATTTAATAACACACTATGGTCTTTATACACGAGGTTAAACATACCCTCGACTAAATGAAAGTGCAAGGTAAGGTTAATTTCAGAATCTCTTTATTATCTAAGATTGTTTTTAGGTAAGTATCTACTAGGACATATTTATTATCCATGTCCCTGTTTCATAAAAGAGTTTTCAAATAGATTCTTTTTAAGGTTCATTTTTACTAAAAGTACATTTTAAATATTTTAAATATTTTAAATATTTATTCTTTTAAATCATTCTCATTAATGTCCATGTTTTCAAACTAGTTTTTATGGATTTTTTTATATGGACATGAATGTTTTTAAAATGTTAATTCCTTTAAAAAGTTTCAAAGTGTAATGGGACACTTTGATTCAAAAATGTCTTTAAATTTCTTCCTTTCTAAAATGTGTGACTTTTAAATATTTTCTTGAAAAAAGTATATTTCTCTCAAAGAGTTTTACAACTCATTTTTATCTATGTCAACATCCTTTGATGGATTTTAAACATGTTTGAAGTTGATTTATTATGATAAAAATCTACCATATTTTATTGAAATTTTTGTGATATGTTTGAATTTGGATGTGTCATTTTTATAGTATTCATGGTTTATGGATGAAGTATTGACATTTCATATGCTAGTTTTAATACGAATGTTTATGCTATGTTTAAACCTTTTCATATGAGGAATGCATTGGACTTAGAAAGTGACGAGTGTATCCTGCTATAGATCCTCAATGCATCGGTAGGTATCATGAGACAAACTAGTGTCTTGGCACAAGGCCTTGAAAAAATCTTATTTTTAGTCTTGGAACAAGGCCTTGTTTATGTTGTTATTAAGTCTGGAATTATGCATTCCATCATTATGAAAGTGGCTATTGATATTGCATGTGATTATTCGACTGGTAGAATATCCATGTGAATAACTAAATGGAATTGTTTTATTTTATCTTTTCCATATTATGCTGAAGTTTAAGTTTAAAAGTCTTTTGTTTTAGTCTTATACATTACCTTAAATGTTTATGCTTATTTATGAAAGTTTCTTCTATATTGTTATCCTTATTGAGCATCTGAGCTCTCCCATTTCTATGTTTTAATTTTTCCAGGATTCCAAGAAGTGTATTATGATTGATAATATGGGTTAAGCTAGGGGATTAATGGCATTCTCAAAGGATCATTTATGTTGTGTTTTATTTTCTAATGTGTAATGTAGCGTTCATGTATGTATTCTATTTTCCAAGACTGCTAAACTGATCAGTATTTCGGGACTTGATTCCTTGTAATCATGCCAATGTATTAAAATAATGCACCGACTCTGGGTAACTGGGGTCGGGGCATTAAAGTTGGTATCAAAGGAAGTTTAGTAATAATCTTGGAAACTAGATTTAGAAAAACTCTGATTAGAGAACACTACCCTAAGATAGACTTTGAGGATTAGAATAGAATAAATTCCTATAATTTTGGTAATGTAGATATTTTGTGAGTTTTACAAGTAATGCATCCCTGTCTAGATATGAGCAAGTAGTGGCAGCTCTGGCACAGATGTACCTAGGGGTAAAACCCGAAAAAACCACTTAGATCTGGACTCAAACGGGAACTGGTGCATGACAATGGGCCCTATTTCACTCTTGGTTACGACACTCCCAGGGGATATGCTTAGGATAATTCTCATTTTCTTTACAAACCATTATGAAGAATTTATGAGTATATACTTCCTCAAAGAAAATATTTTTATGATTATGGATTATATCCATAAATTTTTCAATTTATTTTAACTATTTTACAAGTTTGTAATTATGTATTGCGATTCATAAAATAATCTATTGTATGCCATTTTTTAGAAATGGCGCCCAGTAAATGGAATGAGAACTCCAGCAATACACACGATCCAAAGAGTAAGAAGGATCATATCTTTCATGGTATTAAGCCAACATTTATAAAGGAAATAGTCTCCCATGTATTATCATCATATGAAGAAATAGTATCTTGTGTTAATAAGATAATTAAATAATTTTCTGAGTCCTATGGCTTTGAAGGGAAGCCAGAGAAGAAAAGGATTATAGAGAGAAAGATGGATAAAGGGAATAAGGGAAAGAAGGATTTTCTCATATGTGATAACTGTGGAAAGAATTACTTTAGTAAATGCTTGAAGGGAATGGGAGTTTGTTATAAGTGTGGATAAAAAGGTCACCAAGTGCGTGATTTCAAGGGTAAGAAAAAGTTTTCAAATGTACAATGCTTCGTCTTCAAGGAGTTGGGACACTACGCGAATCAATGTCCAAATAATCAGAGTATACCACAAATGATGTTGTTAGATAATAATCATGTTATGATATTACCACATATGAAGAGTAATAACTAGTGTTATTATGTTGATATTAAAGAATTATGTCATTTGAGTATTGTATCAATGATGTACTGGTTATAATAATTATGGAGTATATAAGGATTGCACTACAATACTATTTCATTAAGGATTTGAGATTGTGTGGTACCAAGAAAAGTGACTCAATAGAAAGTTAAACTTTTTAGAAAATACATGGTTGAAGGAACGATAAAAATTTAATATGGTCCTGATACTGAGGTATTGATGTTGTAATCAGATATTATTTATTTGGATAAATTATATTGGATATTATTTACATCCTTGGAACTGATTAATGGTTTGTTTATTCCATCATTTTTGGAGTTTACAACATTTTTGGATAGAAGGAGTATATCCATTTTTCCTTAAGGAATAAGGGAGCATGAATTAAATCAATAAGTTTTTATGTTAATTTAGGGTGTTAAAGTTTTCTAAAAAGAATACATTATGAAGGTATTCACATGTTATTACATGGAAAAAAAGGATCTTCATTGTGTTTACCTTCCTTATAAATTTTGGAATGTGAGTTTGGACAGAAGTATTTTATATAATTCTAAAGGTTGGAATAAATTAAGTTTGAAATTGGATACTATTTTTAAGGTTAAATAATTTCTTGAGATTATTTTTGAATTTTCATAAAAAGGACAGCCCGAAGGTTAGGCGACAACCCGTAGCGTCCGAAAAGGCAGCAAGACTTGAACCCGCAACCAAAGGGCGACAAGGGTGCATCACCTGCCACTAGCCTATGTGATGTCTTGGTTTGTATAATGTAGTTTTTTTAAATAGTCTAACAAATGAATTATAAATTCATTATTTTTTGAACCCTATACGATTAGGATGAATATAATATTTTTGAATTCTATTATCTTTTGAGGCGAAAGATGAGTTTGTGGTAAGAATTAATTGAAGGATGAAATTATACTTGTCAAGTATATTTTTTTTCCTCTTATTCTATGAATAAATTAATTCTTAAACGTTGGGGAAGGGATATTAAAACAAAAAATTTGTGATCCTGATATATTATGTTTTTTTGAACCGATGGTATTTTAAATCATCATAGATTGATGGCTTTAAGGCCCTCAATTTTACATTTGTTTGTGATTGATGACCTCAATCACTCCCAATAAATTTTTAGGTTTTCCCTCCAATTATCTGTCTCTAATTTCCACCAATGTTCTCTTAATCAAGATCATAATTTGGTGATGACTTTTTCATTTCCCTTTCCCTCTTATTAATATTAGATTTTATTAACCCAATTTCCGATGTGGGTTTTCCACAAAGGTATTTTAGTATTTTTAAAATTTTATTTTAAAAATACAATTTAAAATTGCGAGGACGAAATTTATTGAAGGAGGGTAAAATGTAAAACCCCAGGATTTCATAGTACGTTGTCTCATTAAATTAATTCAATATCTTGCGCTACATGCAACACCAAGTTCGAGCACACCACAACTTACTAAACTAACCGTTCAAAAAGCAGTTATGAATAGTATTAACTGCATTCTGAATCTTATATACTCTATATAATTTTAACATCCATATTATGTGTTTATTATACATAATATAAGAACAAATTCATGTTTTTGGATAAAATAAGTATTTTTTATAAAAATGAAATTTTACTTCATTTTAATGGAGAAACTTTTTTTAAAACCAATATTTTACACTTTTATATATTAAATTTAATGAAATTAAATTTTTCTTGAGAAGAATGACATAAAAATTTAGTTTGAATAAATTTTTGGTACTTTTATGATAACTTTCATATGTTGACAAATAGTGAAAAATACTATGTTTTAATTGAAAACAACTTTTTTAATCGAAATAATTTATAGTGTTAAATTATTAATTTGAATGATTTTTAAGTATAATTGGATTATATTTCTATAATTTAATAAAATTTAGGTCATTATAAGTAATTTCACATTTAAATTTAACATAAACACATGTCAATCTTTTGATAGTTTTTACTTTTTAAAAACCCACTTTTTGGTTTTGACAATAGGAATTAATTTTAAATTAATAAATGCAACTTCTATGTTTTCAATTTGGTAAAATAGACTTCATTTTTTAATTCATAATATCAAAATTATCTTAGGTTAAATTTTTGGAATTTTTTTGAAAACTTTCAATTTTTTATGAATAGTGAAAAACACTGCGTTATTTTTTAAAACCGACTTTTTATTAAAATAATTTTTTATTTTATTCAAATTTATTTTAAGTCAAAATAGATATATAATACCTATATAATTTCAATATAATTCATTGGAGTCATTTTATAATAACTTTTGATATATAAAATTCTATCGAACTTTTTACCGTCTTTTACCCACCTCCTAGGAGCATTTGAAAATTTGTATAAAACTTAATTTTACTACTTTAGTTAGTTGAATTTAGAAAATCCGAGAGACATGGTTAATATCAGTAAGTAAAATGAGGTTCAATAAGATGAAAATATTTTTTGGTGAATAAGAACTTTTTACTTTTATTTACCACGATAAAAAGTAAATATGGTAATTAAGGGTAAAAATGATATTATAATTACCATAACACATGTCCTAATTCAATTGGATAAGTATAATTCAACCAAAAACAACCTTAGGAATAAAATATTATCCCTTTTGGTCCACATGGATTAGATTACGATATTTATTATTATTTTATTTAAAGAAAAGTTAAAAGATTTAAAATCAAAGTTTAATAACTAAACCATTTTTAATATAGGGTTATACATAAGATAAATTCAACTATAAATGTTAATTAGAAATATAAAAATATTTCCTACATAATGGTATTTTGTTTAGAATTTTTATACATTGAATAAATAAATTTATTTTTTACATAATGATGATGCGGTAATTACCTTATTAATGAAATATTAAAATAATTGATATTATAAATATCTAAATAAATGTAAATTGAGACTTATGATGAATGACACTAATTATATAGGTTAATATGACATGTTAGGGTTATTTAAATAAATGTTATTCACAGTGATAAATTTTTTATTGCTTTCAAAAAAATCAAATACTAAATAGTGTCAAAATTGACATAATTGAGTTTTTAAAACAAATATTATATTATTAATTGATATAATAGTCCTAAAAACCTAAGGTTAGGAAAAAATACTTATATAATAATATATATGACATTAATGAACCACTTTGTGTTCTATTGGCATTTTATAATAAGTTTATTAATCATATAATTTAAAAATAAAAAGAGGCATCGTAAATATCAAACTATTTAACTAAGAGTTAAATCTGAAAGATAAGTTAATATTATGACCTAAACCAATATAAAACCTATTGGTTGAGATATTTTCGACTCATCCCAACCATATAATTTAAATAATTCATTTTGGAGCCATTATAAAATGAAAATTATTTTATTATAAAATAATATTTCATGTTTTTTCTAAAGTGACCCTCACCTCTCTTATAAAAGGTCACTTCCCCTTCTCTTAATTTCACACCTCCAAACCCTTTTGGCTCGGAAAAACTCTTCCCAAATATCCTCTCAACTTTCCTAACTTCATCCTAGAGGCCTTCCTTTGGTCATAAATCCAATCTAAGGAGCCCTTTTGATCAAATCAAAAGGAAGAAGCCGAAGAAGAGATAAATATTTCATCACCTCTTTCAAGTTCTTTTCTTCTTCCACTTACTATTTATTTGTTGTTTCCATTATAAAATAATAACTCTAGAATATTCTATATATTGATATGTTATTATAAAAATGGTACAACCATATTAATTATTCTATTCATCCTATAAATGACAAAGTCACCATACGTGCGTACGTACGGATTACCGTCTCCACGTCGTGGTGTAGTTTTTTATTCAAACACTTCATTATTTAGATGGGTATAATAATGAGTATAAATGATGTAAATAATAAATATAACATGTTAATTATTCTTTATATATGATATACCATCCAATTAATTGTGATTTTTCTATCAATATAATGATATTATCGCTCGTGCGTACGTACGGATTACCGTCTCCACGACGTGATGAGATTCATTTTGACATTCACCATTCAATGATGATTATAAAATATATATCATTAATAAGTATGTAATATATGAAATAATAATGATACTAGAGATATATATATGTCTCTGTTTGTGTGTGTGTACTTACATATATCTTATTCACTTAGTTCCGTTCAATACGATATGAAAACGGAAACCGCGTTTATGCGTACGTATGGCCTATCGTCTCCATAAATAGTGTTTTCCATTTCATATATATAAATATATTATACATATTTATATTCTAAATATATATGATATATAAATCATGTTTTATATTTTGTAAGTATTTAAATCATGATCTAAGTGATACAATCAAGAGTAACAAGTTAAAACACGTGCGATAAAGAAAGCGATTATTACCTGAAATGATAATTTAACATGGAAATTATTATTAAATGGGTATTATAAAGTCATAAATGAATATTTTATGATATCATAAATATTAATATGGTTCTGGTCTAATTTAATAATAGACTACGGTCTTTATACAGGAGGTTAAATGTACCTTCGAATAAAGGAAAGTGCAAGGTAAGGGTTAATTTCACAATCTCTTTATTATCCAATGTTGTTTTTACATAAGTATCTACTGGGACATATTTATTATCCATGTCCATATTTGATAAAAGATTTTTCAAGGGGATTCTTTTTAAGGTACATTTTTACTAAAACATCATTTTAAATATTTTAAATATTTTAAATATTTATTCTTCTAAATCATTCTCATTAATGTCCATATTTTCAAAATGGTTTTTAAGGAATTATTTATATGGACATGAATTTTTTTAAAATGTTAATTCCTTTAAAAAGTTTCAAAGTGGAATGGCACACTTTGATTCAAAAATTTATTTAAATGTTTTTCTTTCTAAATTGTGTGACTTTTAAATTTTTTCATGAAAAGGGATATTTCTCTCAAATATTTTTACAAATCATTTTCATCTATGTCAACATCCTTTGATGGATTTAAAACATGTTTGATGTTGATTTATTATGATAAAAATCTTCCATATTATATTGAATGTTTTGTGATGTGTTTGACTATGGATGTGTTATTTTTATACCATTCATGGTTTATGGATAAAGTATTGACATTTCGTATGCTATTCTTAATACGAATGTTTATGTTATGTTTAAATATTTTCATATAAGGAATGAATTGGACATAGTAAGTGACGGGTGGAGCCTTATATAGCTCCTCGATGCATCGGTAGGTCTCATGGGACAAACTAGTGTCTTGGAACAAGGCCTTGACGAAATCTTATTTGTAATCTTGGCACAAGGCCTTGACTATGTGGTTATGAAGTCTGGTATTATGTATTCCATCATTCTGAAAGTGGCTATTGATATTGCATGTGATTATTAGACTAGTAGAATATCCATGTGAATATGTAAATGGCATTATTTTATTGTATCTTTTTCATATTATGCTAAAGTTTAAGTTTAAAAGGCTTTTTTTAGTCTTATACATTGCCTTAAATGTTTATGCTTATTTATGAAAGTTTCCGCTATATTATTATCCTTACTGAGCATCTGAGCTCACCCCCCTCTATGTTTTAATTTTCCTAGGATTACAAGAAGTGTATTATGATTGATAAACAGGGTTAAGCTTGGGGATTAATGGTGTTATCAAAGGATCATTTATGTCGTGTTTTATTTTCTAATGTGTAATGTAATGTGCATGTATGTAATCAATTTTCCAATACTGCTAAACTGATCGGCCTTTCGAGAATTGATTCCTTATAATCATTCCAATTTATTAAAATAATGCACCGACTCCGGGTAACTGGGGTCGGGGCGTTACAAAAATGATTTGTAAAACTCTTTGAGAGAAATATCCCTTTTTCCTAAAAACATTTAAAAGTCACAGAATTTAGAAAGGAAGAAATTTAAAGAAATTTTTTAATCAAATTTTCCCATACCACTGTGAAACTTTTTAAAGTAATTAACATTTTAAAAACATTCATGTTCGTATAAATAAATCCTTAAAAACAAATTTGAAAACATGGACATTAATGAGAATGATTCAGAAGAATAAATATTTAAACCATTTAAAATAATGATCTAGTTAAAGAGTACCTTCCATAAAACCTTAAAATATTCCTTTTGAAAATATTTTTATAAAACACGGATGTGGATGATAAAGAGGTCCCAGTAGATACTCACGTAAAAACAACCTTGGATAATAAAGAGATTGTGAAATTAACCCTTGTATTGTACTTTCCTTTAGTCGAGGGTACGTTTAACCTCCTGTATAAATATTTTAGTATGTTATTAAATTATACAAGAACCATATTAATATTTCTTATTTCATACATGATTCATTTATGACTTTATACTACCCATTTAATAATAATTTCCATGTTAAATTAACATTTAAGGTAATAATCGCTTTCTTTATCATACGTGTTTTAACTTGTTACTCTTGATTGTATCAATTAGATCGTGATTTAAATACTTCCAAAATATAAAACATGATTTATATATCATATATATTTAGAATATAAATATTTATAATAGGCCTATATATATATGAAATGGAAAACATTGTTTATGGAGATGATAGGCCCTACGTATGCATAAATGATATTTCTGTTTTCATATCGTATTGAACAGAACTTAGTGAATAAGATATATGTAAGTAAATATATATATATATATATTAAATAAAATTATTATGTCATATGTTACATAATTATTAATGATATATATTTTTATAATCATCGTTCAATGGTGAATGTGGAAATGAATCTCATCGCGTCGTGGTGACGGTAATCCGTACGTACGCATGAGCAACAATATCATTATATTTATGGTGAAATCGTATGTATTTGGATGGTATTTCATATATACAGAATAATTAACATGTTATATGTATTATTTACATCAGTTATACTCATTATTATACCCATCCAAATAATGAAGTGTTTGAATAACGAACTACACCGCGACGTGGAGACGGTAATCCGTACATACGCACGTATGGTGACTTTGTCATTTATAGGATGGATAGAGTAATGAAAATGGTTGTTACATTTTTATAATAACATAAAAGTATATATAAGATACTAGAGTTATTATTTTATAATGTAAACAACAAATAAAGAGAAATTGGAAGAAAAAAATAACTTGAAAGAGGTGATGAAATATTTACCTCTTCTTCGGGTTCTTCCTTTTGATTTGATCAAAAGAGCTCTTTAGGTTGGATTTATGACCAAATTAAGGACTCGAGGATGAAGGGAGTAAATTGGTAAGGTTATTTGGGCTTGTTTTGGCCGAGCCAAAATGCTTTGGAGGTGTGAAATTAAGATAAGGGTTAGTGCCCTTTTATAAGAGAGGTGAGGGTCAGTTTAGGAAAATCTTGAAATATTATTTTATAATAAAATTATTTTCGGTTTATAATGGCTCCAAAAATTATTATTTAGAGTATAAGGTGTGTATGGGTCTAAAAAATCTCAAAAAATAGGTTTTAAACAGGTTTAGGTCATCATATTAACCTTATCTTTTAGATTTAACTCTTAGTTAAATAGTTTGACATTTACCATGTCTCTTTGTATTTTTATGTTATATAGTTAATAATATTACTATAACAATCCAATAGAACCCCATGTGCTTAATTATTGATATATATAACCTTATCTAAGTCCTTTGGGTGAACCTTAGATATTTAGGAATATTATATCAATTAATAATATAGTATTTGGTTTAAAAACACAACTATGTCAATTTTGACACTATTTTGTATTTGATTTTTTTAAAGCCATAAAAACTTTATCACTTCGAATTAAACTTATTTAACTAACCCTAACATATCATATTAAAGTATAAAATTAGTTTAATTCATCATAAATCTCAATTTACATTTATTTAGAGATTTATAATATCAGTTATTTTAATATTTCATTAATAAGGTAATTACTGCATCTTCATTGTGTCATAAATAAATTAAATTATTTAATGTCAAAAAATTATAAATAAAATACCATTATGTAGGAAATATTCTTATATTTCTAATTAATATTTATAGTCTAATTTATATTGTGTGAAAACCTATATGAAAAATGGTTTAGTTATTAAACATTGAATTTAACTCTTTTAACTCTTCTTTAAATAAAATAATAGTAAATGTCCTAATCTATTCCAAGTGGACCAAATAGGATCATATTTTATTCTTAATGTTGTTTTTGGTCAGATTACACTTATCCAATAGAATTAAGACATGTTTTAGGGTAATTATAATATCATTTTACCCTTAGTTACCCTATTTATTTTTAACCACGGTAAAAAAAGTCAAAAGTTGATATTCACCAAAAATTATTTTCATCTTATTAAACAAAATTTTACTTACTGATGTCAACCATGTCTCTCGGATTTTTGAAATTCAACTCACAGAAGTGGAAAAATTATGTTTTATGCAAATTTGCAAATGCTCCTAGAAGGTGGGTAAAAAACGTTAAAAAGTTCAATAAAATTTTATACATATAATTATATTATAAAATAACTCCAATGAATTAAATTTAACTTATATAGGTATTATAAATCTATTTTTACTTAAAATATATTTAAATAAAATAAATAATTATTTAAATAAAAAGTCGATTTTAAATAATAACGCAGTGTTTTTCACTATTCATCAAAAATTGAAAGTTTTCAAAAAAATACCCAAAATTTACCCTTAGATAATTTTGATGTTCTGAATTAAAAAATGAATTCCATTTTACCAAATTCAAAACATAGAATTTTCATTTATGAATTTAAAATTAATTCTCATTGTTAAAACCAAAAAGCGGGTTTTTTAAAAAGTAAAAACTATCAAAAGATTGACTTGTGTTTATGTCAAATTTAAATGTGAAATTACTTATAATGACATACATTGTATTAAATGATAAAAATATAATCTAATTATACTTCAAAACCATTCAAATTCATAATTTATAACTATAATTTATATCGATTAAAAAAGTTGTTTTTAATTAAAATTTAGTATTTTTCACTATTCATCAAAATATGAAAGTTATCAGAAAAATACAATAAATTTATCCAAACTAGATTTTTATATTCTGATTCTAAATAATAATTTAATTACATTATATTGAATATATAAAAGTTTCAAATATTGGTTTTAAAAAGTTTCTCCATTAAAAGGCGGTAAAATTGGATTTTTTGAAAAATAATTCTTTTATCTGAAACAAAATGAATTTGTTCTTATATTATGTCTAAGAAACACATAATATGGATTATAAAACTATATGGATTATATAAAATTCAAAATGTAGTTAATACTAATCATAACCGCTTTTAAATGACTAGTTTGGTAAGTTGTGGTGCGTTCGAACTCGGTGTTGCGTACTTTAATGAGATAATGTACTATGAAATTTTGGGGTGTTTTATAAAAAATGTGCATACATGGGTCATAGAAATTTTCTTCCCCATCAGTATAGGTTAAGAAATGAAAAATTGTAATTTGATGGTTCTAGATAATTCAACCTAGTATTAAAGATTTTGAGAGGAGTATAAATATTATCGAAAATTGATGAATAAAACATACACACTATATATGAATTTCATGATTTGGTGTATCATACATTACCCAATATTCATGGTGCAGGTAGACAGTGTATTCATAATTGGAAGAATAAAATTATTTTTTTTAATCTCCCTTACTAGAAAACTAACACGCTAAGGAATAATCTGGATTTCATGCACATTGAAAAAAATGTTTGTAATAATATCTTGTGGACCATTTTCAGTGTGTCTAGAAAATAAAAGTACCATTTCAATGAATGATGCGATTTATAAGATATTAGTTTAAGGAAATAATTAAATTTATAGTTGTATGATTGAATTAAGGCATACATTTCTACTGCATAGTATATGATGAGTAAAAAAGAGAAAGAGACATTTATTTCCATTTTTAAGATTCTTCAGTTGTTTGATGGTTACTCTTTAAATATTTTTAATTACATGAATGTGACAAGAAAGAAATTACAAGGGTTGAAAAGTCATGAAAATCATATACAACTTCAGTAGTTGATTCTAATTACAATTCATAATTGTTTATCTCCCAATGTTGTTCAACCGTTGATTAAGATGAATAATTTTTTTAGACGTATTTTTTAAAAAAATAATCGAATGGGTGATTTAAATATATTATAGGAAAAAATTGTAATTATTCTTTGTCACACGGAGAAACTATTTCCTCCCTCATTTTTTGATGTTATGTTCACTTGATAGTGCACCAAACCAACTGATTAATGGCTTGTAGTCCAGTGAAATTTAGGTGGATGTATCATATTGATTGGTATTCAAATATAATGAAATGATTCATATGAAACAGAGATCATCCATAGGCATCAATGGCTAATGGTTATTTTATGGATGAGTGTACTACTTTTTGTGGATCATATCTTATGGATGTTGAAACAAAATTAAATAATCCCTCTCAGAATCATTATAGTCTGTTTTTTTTTGAAGGAAATTTATTTGATATGAAAACATCAAGTGGGTACAAGATCATAAATATATCTTGTTCAATACTCCAGTGGTTTCAGCATTGATGCAGTAAGTGTATTATAACTTTTATTTTTTAACTTTTACATGTTTGTTTTTCTATATAAGTTGATCAATAAAATATATAGTTATCATTTTTTAGGAAAAACATTAATGATCTAAAAGAATATATGTATCATGTGAGTTATTATAAAATTTAGCAGTCCCATTATGCATTATTTTAGGATCGGTTCAAGTATTTTTTATGAATAAATGGATTTTCAATATGATTGAAGTATATTAGTAAATTCTTTTTACTTAACTTTTTATTGAATTTTAGGAAATATTTAGATCCATAACAATCTAGAGTTAGGTGACCCTACACTAACTGAAGAATTTAATCAACTTGCTAATAGTCAATCTATAATATCTCATTGTTAAAAATATTTAGATGTTTATGGGTTTTTTTCATCAAATATGTCAATTAAAAATGATCAAAAAAAAGTGAAATTACTTGTCTATCAATCAATTCTGTTTATTACTTTGTTCAACTAAAAGACATCACTAAAGATTAATATTTTCACACATATTGTTAAAGTGTAATTAGGTTGATCCAAACCATGGAAGTAAAATTGATCAATATCATTTTACATTCGTGGACTTTAACAATATGTTATATAAAGATGAATGAGATAGTAGTGAACCTTTCATTTTGGAATCACAAGAAGAATAAGTTTTCTTATTTAGCTTTCCATCTAATCTGAATTGGAGAGTTTCTATGAAAATTTCAAGGCAAGGAGTGTTTTTAATTGAAAAAGATGAACCTAAGATTGTTTCCTTTATTAAACAATTTCTTTATAGACACACTATAATTATGTGTGAAAAAGATATTCATTAGGTTAGAGAGACTGTTGAAGGAGAAATCATTATTTTCATGTTTAATTAAAGGTATGATTGTTTTCCCACTCTTCTATTTAAAAACCTTTTTAAAAATTTTATAAATTTTTATGAACTATTTAACTGGTTTTTGTGTATTTATATTCTCTATATTTTATATATACATGCATGAAAAATGACACAGATTTGAGTAAAAATAATTAAACGGATTTTTTTCCTAAAAATATAAAATCAAAAAATCTTATAATATTTATATAATAAAACATAAAAAATGTAAACTATGATAAGAAAATAGTAACAAAAACATGTAAATAGTATCTCCCTACAATTGAGACACTACTTCACTTCAAGTAATTTCTTGCAATAAAAAATTTCACTAAGCATTCATTTTATCAATTGTATGAGGCTTGGGTCATTAAATATTAATTGGGAATAATTATTTGAATCGTAATGTTAATATAACAACATATTTTCAATTTTATTCTTTTTCAAGATTCTCACCCTACTACCCAATTTCCTCTAATCAATGATTCATTACTACACAACTAGTCAGATAAATTCATTTTCCTATTAGACATCAGATTTTAGTATTACCCATCCTTAACATTCCCTTTAATAACAAGGAATACTTTAAACATGAATATATATATATATATATATATTAATTGATTTATTATGAATAAAAATTATTCACATAATTATTATATTAAAACCTAGAACTAAACCATTCGAAACATAAAACTTCCCTTGAGGTTGGTTATGGTAACTAGGGAATGTAAGTTATACATGATAACCGGCTCTTGGATTTATCTTAACACTTATTCATGGATTTACTTTTTCACACACACATATAAGGCTATGATTTCTCAATAAGAAAAATATTATTTTCCAATATGATCCTTTTATTCTAATTAAAATGACTTTATCTAATTTGTTGTTTAGAATTAATCATTACAGTGCTACTCATGTACAACACATTAGCAACTCTTGGTTTATTTTATTAATATAGTTAATTAAAGATAAATTTTGATTCACTTAAATTATATTCAACTTAATTTAATAATCATGTGGTGAAAATAGGTGACTCAATTATTTCTATGTGAGATTTTCAATTTGAGTTTGATAGACAAGGTTCTCTCAAATATTTTATTCATACACAAAACACACTACATGTACTCCCTATAAACTTATTTTGTATTATATTTTCAATATAAACACTTCAAGTGTAATGTATTTAATTATTTAAAAATGAATAAATGTGTTGTTAAGGTGGGATATAATGGTTGGTAGAATACACCAATTCCTTTTTGGTCTTTCCATATGATGTTTCTCTTTCTTCCATGTTTCCTTTGTTATATTTTTTAGTGAGATTCCTTTATAAACAATGAAACACACCCAGTGAGAAAAATGATTATTTTATTAATAAAAATAATTAAAATAATAAAATAAAATTCAAATGATTGGTTTTCCACCCAAGGGTTCTTGTTTTAAATTTTTATGCCTAACTTCTTTATCCATATGTTCATCCATAGTCCATGGGTAGTTAGAACTTCATCAGTGGGATCCCAAGTGACTCTTTAATAAATGATTTTACTTATAGTTTCTTTCTTTCCAAATAAATCACAAATATTTTGACATTTTTTCTTATAATTTACCCTAAAGTGTGTAATTTTTTCACTTATTTTTTATGCATTCAACATAAAAATATTCTTTTGACAACAAATCCATGAGGAATTTTTTATCGTATACACAATTTTGTTTCCTAGATTATGATTTTAACCTTGAGGTTGTATTATATTTTCCATTTGTATTTGGCCTCTTGAAAAAATCATGTCTCATTTTTATCTTATCCAATTTGAAATTTAAATTTCTAATTTCACATAAAAAATAGAGATTTTCCTATAAGAATGATGTTCCCTCACTAGTTTATTTTCATTTATTCCTTTTTGAATAGTACTAGATGTCCATATTTTTCTATCCCATCATCAATAAATATTTCCAAATTCATTCTTATTTTTCCTTTACTTCATTAATAGTTATCTTCCTTAAGTTATCTTCCCATATAAGGTTTTTTCATTTCTAAAATTGAAGTATATCCTATTTCTCATTCATTAACTCATTTTTTAAAAAAATTGGACCTTATTACTCTATATCACTGCTATTATATAAATTAATTTCTATAACACAATACCTTGGATTAAATTTTTCACTAATTATCATTCTTTTCTACATGATAATTTAGATTAAGTTTATGAAAAATACTTTCAAATCATTACATTTTTTTCTAATAAAAGTAAAATGGATGTTTGTTTCACATGAATACCATTTTATAATACACTTTTAAATAAATATTAGAATTTACATTGAAATCCAAAAATTATATATTTATTTAATTTTACTTTATACCTAAAAGATGAATCAAAATGATCCCTCTAAAAAAAATATATACACTAAAGAATGGATAACTTTTCTTAGGATTTTTCTCATAACTCCCCATGTATTTCTTGTATTTCACTTAATAATATAAAGGTTATTATATAATATCAAGTATTATGTAATGATTTAAACTATAACCAAATATCCCATAGTAACAACACCACTCTTTTTTACCTTTCTTCATTAAAATCTTACTTTGTAACTTTTTGTTAGCCCCCCATATCCCTGCATGTAGTGCTGATTTTTTCTTGATGTATTTATGTAATTTTAAACTAAACAACTCCTAAAATTGTATAATGTATTAGTATAAAAATAACTGGAAAGGACCGTACCATCTCAATGAGTATAGGATGTTGATTAGATCATTAATTTACTTATATACAAAGAATGAAAATTAAGAATGAATGGTGTTGTTTTTGGGAATCATGATAATAATGAATTTTTTTTATTGTGTGAGTGTGAAAATGAGTTAGTATAAGGGAAAAATTGATTTTTGATTTAATAATTGATAATTAGGGTAATCATAGTATCAGTTGACCTTATGATTCATTTCAAATTAATTTCTAAAAAAATTATCAACATCAATAATTTATTAAAGTTCTATTTTAGGATATCAAAATACTTTATCATAAAACCATGAGTCCCTATAATTTTTGACTATTACTTATGAGAAGTGTTTCATTATTTTTTTATTATTATTTTCCCACTACAGTCTCTGAAATTCTATTAAAAATTACATTGATCATAACACTTTTCCAAGATTTAGTCATCCACTCTCTCTCCATCACCCTCACCTTAAAATATATTAACTAGTAATCAATCAATTGTATCTTTAATAAGAATATATTGAATTATATATTTCCATATTTAAATTAACATGACACAATCAGTGAATTAAATCCCATTTACCCCCCACAAGATTTCCTAGTCCATAATACTAAAAAAATGTATAAATATAGAGTAAAAATTTATTCTATATCATGAATATCAAACCCTTCTTCTTATATAGTATAAATATACTCCTTAAAATAGATAGATGGATGAATTATAATAAATGTATAGTGAATAAAAATGAATATGATTAATGAGGAATGAATCAGAATGGGTTGGATACAATAAACCACCCTTCAGTCAATGGATATCAGACCTAAATGATCTCATTTATATTTCTCAACCTTACAATATGGATCTATGTGAATTTTCTTCTTTCACTTGATTACTTTCATGTGAAACACTCCCCTTATTATTCTATATTATTATATAAGGTTCTTTACATCCTAATTGTTTATAGAGAATAAGTGTTATTTAACCTCCACCTTTTATTTCTCTCTCTCTTCACATTCTATATTTGTGTGTCCCTTATAAGAACCTTACATGATTTATGGGGAAATATTTCAATAAATATTATTTATATTATCATGCTACCAACATCTAATCTATATGAAATCAGTGGCTCTAGTTCAACTTGAGTATTCCCCTTGGAATGGAATTTATATACTTCTATATATTATTTTACCAATATAATTTTTATACCACTCTTTATAATATATGAAATCATATTTTATTTTAATTAATGTAGATACCTCTTTTCTAGTTTATTATAGTGATGATATTTAATTTCTTGTAGTGGAAAGAAACGTTCAATAGATTTTATTTATTGGTGTTTAGAAACTCATCCTTTATGAATTTTTCATTTTTGATGAATCAAATGAATGGGTATTTGATATTTAGACTTTATATGGTATTTCAAGGTTATGAAATAATGAAATATCATAGCTTTTCCTAGACATGTGTTTTGATCCAATCACTCCTTTATGTTTTTTGAAATATGTGTGAAATAAATACAAATTACATTAGTCATTTTTAGTTCAGGTTATATTGTACTATAATAGGAAATTAATCCTTTCCTTTTCAATGCTTTCTATGAATGCAGACATGTTAGTGGGAAAGGCAAAAGATCAACGTCATTCTCTAGAGTCATATGCATCTACGGGTCGAAGTGTGTATGAATGTAAATGTGTTATTAATTTTTTAATTAATCATTAAAAATATATATATAAATATATCTAATTATGTACAAAATTGTTTCTAACAGTATTAGACTCGGCCACTTATTCCTATTTAAGGAGAGGCCATGTTCATTGTATTGTATCATGAAATTATGACACAACCCTTGATGTAACATTTAATTGTACATACCATCTTATGGGAGTGGGTTACCCTGTATTTATTTTGTAATTGGGTTATATAGTACACGACCAACATATATTTTAATTGACTACATGTGGTTGGGATTCATTCCCCCAAGATACATTAGATCGGCTATGGAGGGAAGTTTAGGTAAGAGGATTATTTTAGTTTCTTAACTATGTTTGAAAAATACTTATAATTGTGATAATTTTATTTTTTAAATAGAATAATATGAGAGATTTACCCAATGATTTTCAACTAGTTTTTATGGACGAATTTCATAAAATGTGAAAATATTATAAAAGTAGTGTTAAGAGGTAGCATTGGATATGAAATACTGGTGCCCCAAGCATTTTGGACAGAGTCCCGAGAGGTGTTTTGTTGTATTAGTGTCATGAGTTAGTTTCATATTGGACCAATGAGGTTGTATTTTTCACAACCTACCTTCACCAATAGGAGGGAAGGGACATTAGATTTCTAGACCCTTCCTTATTCAAGTTTAAGGAGAGATAATGACCCTTGAGACCCACCTTCAATAGGTCCCAGAGTGGTGACTATCACCAAGGGTATAGAATCACATGAAAAATGGAAGGCATTACCCTTTTTATTTAGTAGGATCGAGAGATAAGATAGTAAATCCCAAAAAACACCAAAATTGGAAGTAAAAGTAAAGCTAAAAAAATCAATTCCCATATGAATGTACCAATAATAAGTGCTACCAAAAAAATACAACAAAACTCGAAAGGAAAGTACCAAAAGAAAAGAAAAGAAGCAATGTCAACAGTCCCAATGTCCGAACTAGTAGGTCCCGGAACGGTCCTCGAAGTCCTCCTAGAAACCTAAAAGCAGTTTTATATACGTAGGGTGAGTATACAGGTATACTCAGTAGGGAAAAACCAAAATCTCTCATGCACAAGTGGGGAGGCATTCTAATTCCCTGTGAGAAAAGGAGATAACCAAAGCACCTAGCAAGGAAATTATCCACCCAAACCTCACCAAGGCACACTCCCCAAATAATGCAAGTCAAGTAAATCAATAGTAATAAAACATCAATTTTTGGGTACCCCGCACCACTTTCCCACTGGTGATTGAAGACATCCTACGCATCAGACCTCCCCCACCATTCTCACTGCAGTCCCACTGCCATACCCCGCCCGCACACACTTGGGCTACCATGACCACATATCCCACCTAAAACACCTGATCCACAACAACCACACGTAACCATACCAAAAGACACATGGGCCAGAAGAACTACTGTCATGCCCGAAGACACCTAGGCCTCATCCCGAAGACACTTAGGAAAAAACCTGCCCGCACACACCTGGGAAAACCACCACAACTACCTTGCCCGAAGAATCTTGGGCTATAATGGACCTCAGGCTGTCACAGCCTACCTGAATATTCTTGGGCTACTTGGGAAAGGGAGTATAAAGGAGATAATAACCAGCCACTCATAGGAGTGTTGGGAAAAACACCCTCCCCCATGGACTGGGCGTGTTTGGCACGAAGTGATAAAATTGGGTGAGGTACGAATAAGAGACATAAGACCTAAATTATATTATAGGAAAACAACCACTTGTCCCAACCTAGGGGTTCCAAAAACCACCCATACACAAACACCCTCATTACTATTCATTCATAAAAGGCACAATAGCCACAATCAAGTCTCAACTCATTCCCGAAAAACAATTCCCCATTGAACCTATTCTTGTTATCACATTCATGTGGTTCCATTTAAATAATTCTTCAATACTGGGCAACTAAAAAATATAGCCACAAGACAAGGAAGAAAAAACAACCAAGCAGCAGATTAAGCATTCACACCTGGTTCTCTTGTAAAGTCACAACAATAAAAGGGATCTGTGAGATCTCTCTAAGTACTGGAACCAAACCAAGTCCCAACATACATCCCCACACAGCTTCATATTCACAAACCAACAAGTGTAACACAATACGGGATCCCATCCCCATCCTTATCACCCCACCAGAATCAAGA
Source organism: Viscum album (assembly GCA_963277665.1). NCBI lineage: Eukaryota > Viridiplantae > Streptophyta > Magnoliopsida > Santalales > Viscaceae > Viscum > Viscum album. The sequence continues at coordinate 1,938,106,656 of OY728163.1, forward strand.
AGAACAACCACACATATTACCAAGATATAGTAAGGGAGTTTCCAGATTCAAACACACCATTCATTGAGTTCCTTCTTTCTGTTCGGTTAAGAAGGGTGATCACATAAGGATTCTTGTTCATTGGACATCCATTTAATCAACTGAGTTTACGTGATTAACCAATTTTCATGTTAAATCCATTCAGTAATCATAGAATATAGGGTAATATTAGTCCTTAAGGAAGGGCCACTAATGGCCATGATTTTCAGTGGACATAAGACCATACAATTCACAACATATAAGAAAGGGTAAAAGAGTACAACATCATCATCAAACATACCCCTTAATTCTTTCAAACTTCTTTTATTATATTAATTATGGTTCGGTTTCATCCATCCCCATATAAACATTATCATACCCACCCCACATGATTCATAGTAAAGAGATACGAACGAAGAACCCTACTTGGATGATCAATGATCAAAGTTTTTCTCCTCGTTCCAAGAAGTGGGGATGCGCGACTTGTAGGGGATGAACTCTGGGAACTCCAAGTGTAAGTAGGAAAGTATCAAGCATAGGTAAACCACTATCCTCAGGAATGGGGACTCCAAACACACCAAGTAAAGGAAAGAGACTAGCCGAGAAAAAGAAGAATGAATCTTGTGCGATAAAAGGTGAGATCCTGGAGTTACAGGATATGAATTTTGAAAGGCTTTAAAGGAAGATTGTGGTTTCACCATGTGGTTGGACAGTTACAAATGATGGAATTAATTGTTATTTAATAATTCTCATCATAGAGGTGGACATAACAGCTATGAGGTAAAGGGTTTCCGTTAAATAGAGGAAAACACGTAACATGGGAGGAACTGGAAAGTACGAAAAAAGGGTATGACACTGAGAAAAAAAACCACACATTTTGGTAAGTCAAGGGTCTACTAGATCTTGGTGGATTTTAGATATCATTTATGGGCTTTTAATGGCGTTGAAAGGGGTATAAAACACTTTTACGTCAAAAGATATGTTGCGGGAGTGAAAAAAAGTCAGAAACTGGAAAAAAAAAAGGAACAAGGGTGGGACACCGTTACGCTACCACGGTCACAGTGCCACCCTCACGGAGCCACTGTCACGGTGCACCCTCACGGTGTCACCGTCATGGTTCCACCCTCACAGTTCCACCCTTACGGTTCCACCCTCATGGTTCCACCATTTCATTGAGAGACCGTGATGGTGTGACCGCCACGGTGCCACGATCGCGGTGTCACCGTGACCAGTGCCACCGTCACGGTGCCACTGTTTGAGTGGAACCATTTGATGGGACTGAGTTTTTGGAAAATTACTGGACCAAGAGGGTCTCAGCCACTATAGTAGTGGTGAGTCTATTTATTTTGGTTTATATATTTCAAAGAATTTGTATCAATTTACATGTGTTGAAATTTTAATTAATTGAATGTAGGAGGTGGTAGCACGTCTTTCCAAGAATTGTGCATTGTAAGGACCACCTCACAGACTTGGGACTCATCACATGTCCCATATTCAACATGATGTATTTATTATTCACTTTTTAAATATATTATTTAATATGGTTTTTTGTTCTATTTTATATATTATAGGTATACAGTTATGGGAGTAAGGTTCACTGACTGATAAAATGTGGGTGTAGATGAGTCGTGATCGAAATGATCTGATGGTTTAAAATCATACAGTAAGTTCTTGTATGAATTATTAATACTTACATACATATATGTACATATATATATATATCACATTCTCAATTTTAGGTTGAGTTAACACAGCTTCTAGAGGACCAATGACAACTTTCCATATGAAGGGATGAGATATTTTATCGCATTATTGGTCATGATGAACATGGATATATCTTGACATATGGAAAAGGGATTACTCATTCTGTATTTTCTTGAATTAAGGATTTGTATCCTATTGTTGTTGGCATGACACGGTAGGTGATATATTTAGAGTCACAGATACATGCTTTCATGGAGCTAAATGTGTAGTTATTAGATGAGGTCAGAGCACTGTGGGAATATATGCATCAAGATGATGGTGTAGGGGACACTATGATGATGTTTGATACTAAATTTATTTATTTATGTTTTATTACATTGATTATTATTATCTATATAAATTTTTACATTGTATTCCCCTACCGTATCGGACGTAGGTAGCAACCATGGTCCTGCATGATTCATCAGATTCAATAGGTGCATTTTGTTTTATCTTTCTAGTTTCTTATTCAAATTGAGTATCTAATTTTGTTTTTATACTTTTAGTAAAGTCACAAATAAAATTTACATCCTATTTAAAATTAAATTTGACCTACTAGGGATTCAAAACAAGCTAAATACATTTAGACTGATGAGAAATCATAGGAAAATAATTAATAAGTTATTTTTATCTTTAAATTTCAACCAAATGCCACATGTGAAGAATCTAAAAAGTTAGTTGTTAGATAACTCTAATTACATAGTGATCTTAGCTCTACAATCAAAAAAAAATTCTACTTTTTGAGGAACATGCATTCACCTGAACAGTGGTCTTCCCAAAATAATACATCACCATACCCAATGACCCATCTCAAATTCTCAATGTGTGTGGAAAATATGTCTTACATGCTTTTCTAGAAGGAAAAAAGTCATATAACCTCCATCATGTAAAATTTTTAGATAAGATCACATTTATAATCACTAAAACAATTCTATTAGATAGAATTTTTCTATAGAATTTATATACTAAACTAAACATAATAATAGGACTAAACATATCCAAATAATTAATATTATCTACTTTTGGAAAAAAGAACCAAAAATTAGGAAGTGATTCTTATTGGAAGGAAATTGTTTATAAAAATGTTTTAGAATATTTTCAATAAATCATAGTTCATAATATCCCATTATTCCTAAAAACATTTTGGAAAATCTATCTCGACTCAGAGAACTATAAAAAATGGGATATAAGTCATCTGTTTAAAACTCTTCCATGTATGGTATCTTTGTAAGTATACCATTACTATACACATTAATCATAATAGGAATCATATCAAGAATTTTTATAATGTGAATAGAAAAAGGTCTATTGAACTGTTTTGTATAATACATATTAATATGATCCATGATGTCATCTCTTTTTTATAATGTCCCTTGAAAAATTATAAAATTAGTGATGGTATTTTAAGTTATAGCACGATTTTATGGATTATTAAAAAAGGAAGTGTTCATGTTACTTTTTTGAGAAATTATGTTCTAAAAGTCTCTTTATGAATTCCCTCTTTGAAATATTATAAGGATATAATATTATGAGTTATGTAAACCTCTTATTAAAAATAATAATATCAAAATTAGATTCATGACTATTTTATAGAAGTTAAATTTTCATTTCCAAATAAGTAATTTATATAGATTTTAAGAAAATAAAACTGGTTTAAAGAAAATTGGTTTATTCTCACTCATTGGAGGAGTTTAAATTAGAAATGCAAATAACTCTGTGACCCTTTTTTCCAAATTTATAAGGTATTGGACCTTTATTGTTGTCTTCATGAATTTTGAAAAATCCGCATGGATTCTTCATGGTTAAATGAACTTTTCTATCCATAATAGGGGATCCTTCTCCATCCATTACTTTCTAGAATATGATTTTTTGACTACTTGATGAATTGTATCTCAAATTGTTTATCATAAAATTAGTCTCTTATTCTATTTTTAAATAGATATAGTTAAATAAATAGGACACAAGATAGCTTCCACATGAGTTCATCTTATAGGTTTACTACTCACATTTTATAAAACAATAATTTTAGAGGATATCAGAGACTCAATTGGGAATTTCCTTTTCACTGATACCTTAACACTCTCTATAATATCCACCATTTTGGTTGGTATTTATATTGGAATTGTCATGTCATTAGATTTTATTGACTATGACTTTATGTGGGTGAGGGATTATATCTCATTTTGGTAGAAACTTTATTTCCTCAAATATAATTCATTTTGTTCGATATGTCACATTCTTGGTATTTTGATCTCTAGCTATAGGATATATACTCGGGCAAGCCTCCATGTTAGTTTGGTTTTATCTTCAAAGACTCATTCTTCATCATTGAAATCATTGATGACCCCAATGTTCTTATAGATATTTCTTATGTAATAAACTATGTTTAAGATGTTAAGTCTTATAAAAGAAATTCTCATTGGAAAATTAAAGAAGGAAGGGTTAATGTAGAAAGTGAACCTCCTTATGATAGAGCTCTATAGGTTCAACATACCCAAGAAGAGCTATTTTTATATTCAATTCCCTCAAACTTTATCTTCTAGTAATCAAAATGACCATGAATTCATCATCCACACCACAATGTTCAACATTAATCAATTCACAAGTGGATCAAATACCTGAATTGTTTGGTATGATCAAAAGTGACATTTTTCCCTTAGATTTAGAGTTAAGTGAAAAATCATGTAAAAAGGTTCAACCATGAACACACACATATATTGAAATTTAATCAGGGGATACCAATTTCTGGGTCATTTATTGATTTGTAAGAATCTACACTATATCTATCAGATTCTCATGTTATCTAGTATGAAGGAAAATAATGGGTAACAATGTCTAGAGTAAATAAAATGACATATCACTCGTCATGGGGTCGAAAATAAGAAAATGAATTCTGATTGATGTGAAAATATAATAGAATATTCATTTAATCATATGTTGTCCATTGGAATCAACCACAGATTTATCTAATGCTTGGATTGATCGTTACAATTAAAAATTCATTTTTTCATTTATTATCATTTGTGTAATAATTGTAAAATCATGTGTGTAGGGGTCAAAACTAACCCAATGAATTCTAAATGACACAAAATATTATTAAAGATATATTTAAGTAATTTAAAATCTATAAGAGGTTTCATCACATAGATTAGATACCTAAATTTATCAGTATGATTGAAAGTGGAATTTTCCCTCAAATTTGGAGTTAAGTGAAAAAATCACATAAAAGTGGCCAATACCAATAAAACATACTTGTATTGAAATTAAATCATGGTAAAACATCACCATTCCATTTTTTTATTTTTAGTAATGAAATTTTCATTCATTTTATGCCCATGTCACATAGTATGATGGAAAATGATGGATAGCATTGTTTAGCATTATTAAAATTACATATCTCCCATCAAAAATGAGAAAAATGCTTTTAATTGAAGTAAAAATGTAGTACAACATTCCTCAAATCATATGTGATCTATTTAAATCAACCGTGCATCAATACAATTCCTAGATTTTTCAGTCTAATTAAAAGATAATTTTCTCATATATTATCATTTCCATCAGATCCTCGTGTCACCCTGTATGATGGAAAATGATGGATAACATTATCCAGTGTTATTAAAATGAAATATCTCCCATCATGGGGTGAAAATGATAAAATGACTTATGATTGATGTGAAAATATATGATAATATTACTCAAATAATATTTTTTCTATTGTAATCAACCACACATCAATATGATCTCTTGATTGGTCATTAAAATTAAATATTCATGTTTACATTTATTATCATTTTTGTAACAATGGGAAAATCATGTGTGTAGGGGTAAAAAGAAACCAAATGAGATCTAATTGACATGAAATCTTTGTAAAATGATATTTATGTTATTTATAGTCTATACTAAGCATTGGTATATAGATAAGATACCTGAATTACTTAGTATGATCGAAAGTAGTTTTTGTCCCTCAAATTTGGAGTTAAGTGACAAATAACATAAAAGGGTCCAATGCCAAGAAAAATAACTTTTATTGACGTGAAATCATGGGAGAACAATCATTGAGAGATTTTTTATCTATAGGAATCAATGTTACATCCACCAGATGCTCGTGTCACCTGATATGATAAAAAATGATGTCACAAACCAGCCTGGATACCCTAGTACCTTGATAACTGAGTCGACTCTGACAGGGCTTGAAGGGTGTCCCCAATTCCCATAGTTTGGGGACTATCACCTATAATCACACAAGATAAAATGGGGAATTATTTTTTCCACAAGACAGTAGAAGATAAAGATATGTGTCTGTATACTCAAAAATCCAATGGGAGATAGTACTAAAAACCAAATAGGAATATCAAAACCCAAAATATTACATCATCAAATCACTCAAAAGCAAGCAAGATAAATTCAAATTTCTTAAATGAGACATAACTCCGATACCAAAATATCAATAGCATACACCACCAATAAGTGGGGATTTCCTTTTACTCAAACCTTGCAGAAGTAAATCTACAAATGCCTGAAGGAAAAGGTAGGGTGTGAGCTATAAATTAGAGTAGGGTCTCACCAAGTGTTTTATAACATATTCTTTATTAATAAACCAAATAATTCTTTCAATTTAAGTAAAATAAGTAATGGTAGTATATTTTCATATTTAAAACAAAACATGGTTTCATTTCAAAATGATGGAAAACATTTCAAACATGGATTAAATAAACATTTTATATAAAAAAGCTTATATAAACCGACTAATGTGAATAAATAAGTTCTATAATCAATGGAATGTATATCATAATAATCACAAAAAAAGACCATGGTTATCCTTTATATGGTATGATAGTTTATTATTATAGTATCCTCACACATCTCATATCAGTGGTCATGGAAAAATGTGTACACACATCCCTTAGGGTCAAACTGAATATGACTCATCAAAATCCCATCATATCTTCCTATCTAGGTTTTTGTTAGAGTTTTAATCATCAATCCATTTCTAAGGAATAATAATCTTAGAGTGTTTGTCCCAAATAACATACTAACTACCCAAGATCATATGTTCCCAATCAATCAATCAATAATGGGAAATTCATCAATTGCCCAATTTTTAGTTTCAATAAGCCAATTCAATTTCAAAACAAAAATATTGGTTTCTCATAAATTCATGACTTTTCAAAATAAAACCAATCGTAGGTTTTTTCAATTCAATTTAAGCCATTTTTTCTCAAAATAATTCTCAAATAAATACACTAATTCTATCAAACTCAAAATGCACCTCAAATTCCAATTCCATTAGAATTGGGGGTTTTGGCCTTTTCCATTATTGTAATGGGTTCCTATATCCCTTTTTTAAGAGGTCTTTTTCTTATTTCAAGGGGCTTAAACCCAAATTTATTTAAAAAAACAATTCCAATTCATCTCAAAATGGGTTTTTGATAAATCAATTGAAATAAATTAAAATCAAATCAAGAAAATCAATTTTTAATTATATGGTGAAACTCAAACATAATTGACTACCTTTAATCATAGAATCAAAATGAACAACACCCACAATGGGATTTTCCAATGAATAAAAATGGAAATGGAGATCTAGAAATCAAACATAGAATTATGATTCAATTAATGGTAGTTTATATCCATCAACAAAACAAAAATATATCACTATCTAGGGAGGATAGAAATATAGAGTGGGATAAGACACATGATAAAATATTCAATTACCTGGTGGATATCTAACAATATCTTCCATGATTTGATCAATAAAGGAATGGGTTTTAGGGATCTAAAATCACCACTATATATATTCTAAGGAATAAGAAATTTATTTAGGTTGAGTTGTGGTTGAGCGAGAGCTTAAATTGGTGTTTGGTAATTTTTTAAACAATTTTTGGAATTGAAATATCCCATGTGAACGGTTATCTGAAAACCAATGATAGGATGTTATAACCTCACCATTATAGAAATTTTTTATCCCTAAAAATCTAGTCAATAAGTTTCCATATCAAAAAGATAAGTCCACTTCTCTCTCATCAATTCCTCACGCTCCCATATCTCATGAGAATCAGAACCATGCCGTTATAGCACACGTACCAAATGTATCATCCTCTCACAAAGTACCTTTTTCTCATAATCAATAACCTTGAATGGATGCTCAATCACAGATAAATTGGGCTCAACATCAAGATCACTCTAGTTGAATACATGAGATAGATCAGAAATATAATTTCATAACTAAGATACATAGAACACATTATGTATTGATGTAAATTGTGGTGAGTGTTTTAAAAAGTAACACACTTTCCCCACCTACTCAATGACCTCAAAAAGTCCCACAAAATGAGGAGCAAGCTACCCTTTCCTCCCAAGATATTGATGACAAAAATGGGGTGAAAATTTCAAGAAAACCTAGTCCCCAACTAAAAAATCCAATGGTTTGTGATGATGATCATCATAAAATTTATACTAGATATGTGTCATCAACATACTATGGAGAATAAAATGAATCTTCATTATCATCTCCTAGACTAAACTCAGTCCAACCAAGGATTCTTCAATGATCTCCTACCAACACAATAGATATTTACAAGGTCATTCATACAAGGACTCAAAAGGATCCATTTTAATTTTGGACTAGTAACTATTGTTATAATCGAACTCAATAAGTCTTAGATGGTCATACCAATATCTACCAAAATAGAGGACACATACATGAAGCATATCATCTAGAATCTATATAGATATCCTTATTTTTTTATCTATCTACAGATGGTATTTCATACTCAACCAAACTTGAGATCCCAGTGCCTCCTAAAGGCCTCTCTGAAAGAGATAATAAAAACGAGGATCTATATTAGAGACTATAGTAGATGGAACTCTGTGAAAATGAACAATCTCTTTCACATAGAGATTCCACAACACCTCAACTTTGGATGTATCATGAATTGGTATAAAGTGAGTTGATTTTTTCATCCTATCTATGAAAACCCATATCATGTTACTCTTTCCTCAGGTATTCATCAACCCAACCACAAAGTCCATATAAATATCATCCCACTTCCAAGTCGGCACTAGAAGTCGTTGAAGAAAACCCAAATTTCTTTAATGATCTTCCTTGAACTATTGGAAAGTATAGTAGAGAGAAATAAAGTCAGAATTATCTCATCTTATACCTGGCCACCAAAATCATTGTCGCATATCACATAAGATATTTTTTATTCCTAGGTGCACATCCTGCTAGGAATTATAGAAATCCCACATCACATTCCTTTTCACTATTAAATTCACTACAAATAGATTTTGAAAACATAAAATACCCTCCATGGAGAATGAAAACTCAACGATGGTATCCCCGCCATAAAGAGTGTCTCTAACTCCATAGAATTCATCATCAAGTTGTTGTTCCTAAAGAGTAATCTTGAGAATAGAAGAGGTCAATAGAACACTTTTTAAGAAAACCTCGGCCTATATTTATTAAAATACTATAAGAAACTCTGAAAAAAGATCCATCAAGTTCCACTCTTCCAATGATTCTATCATGGACTGGGTCGGAATTATCCTACTCAAGGCATCAGTGACAATATTCTCTTTCAATGGGTTATAGGCAATGTCAAAATCAAAATATTACAGGTACTCCACCCAATGCCTCTGGTTAAAATTAAAATCATTTTTAGAGAAGATATAACTCAAGATATTGTGGATAGAAAACATAGTAAAACTTTCTTTGAAAAGGTAATGTTTCTAACTCTTAAGTGCATGAATCACACCTGCAATTTTAATTTCATCTGTCGGATAATTATTCTCATTTTTACTAAACTGTAAAGAACCATAGGAAACATCATGATCACCCTTCATAAGAACACAACCCAAACCCAAACCTGATGTGTCAAAGAAGACCATATATCCCTAGATGGCCTTAGGAATATTCAACACTAGGACAAAAAGTCAAATGACTTTTTAGCTCAACAAAAGAATTTTAAAATTTATCATCTAATAAAACTTTACCACATTCTAAGTGAGAGTATTCATTGGAGAATACAACTTCTAGAAATCATTTATAAACTGGAAGTAATTCCCCACAAAGGCCATAAAGCTTAGAATCTTAAAAACATTACGTGGTTGTTCCCATGTCATAAAAGATTTCACTTTTTTAGGATCAACATAGATATCATGTTCTAAGACCACGTGTCCCAATAACTTCACTTAACACATCTATAAATTACATTTTTATAGCTTGGCATAAAGTCGGTGATTTATCAACAACTCCAGAACTACTCTGATATGGAACACATGATCCTCCTTGGACTGAGATTAAACCAAGATGTCATTCACAAAGACCACCATGACTGTATCAAAATACTCATGGAATATTTTGTTCATAAAATCCATAAATACTATAGGAGTATTGGTTAGACTAAATGGAATGAAAAGATACTCATAGTTCCCATACCTACTCAAGAAGGTAGTTTTATAAATGTGAAATTATTTTATTCACAATCGATGATAACCGGATCAAGGATCAATCTATGAGAACCAGTTCACCCATTTCATGTGGTCAAACAAATCATATATCTGAGGAAACATATAATTTTACTTCAATGTAACTTTATTGTGTTTCCAATAATCAAAAAATAGGAGAAGTGTTCCATCATATATCTTTGCAAAGATAAGAGGAACTGCCCAAGGTGACATGCTCTGGCATATAAAGCCTTTATCTAACATATCATCAAACTAAGTCTTAAACTATTTAATCTTAGCTGGTTACATATGGTAGGAAGTAATAGACATTGGATGTATATTAGGAACCAAATAAATAGAAAACTCTACCTCTCTTAACAGTACAAAATCATATAAACCAAATGAAAAAATTCAGGAAACTCAATGAAAACTAGAGAGAGATTATTACTCAAATATTCTCACTCCAGGTCAAAAGAAAACACTGATATTAATTTCCCTAACTCTAGATAAGAAGGTCTAGATCTAATTAACCTCAAGTCCCAATCACCCAGAAATATAAGTTGCACTCCATCGGGAATAGTAAAGGATAGTCATCAAAGATAATAATCAATTAAGGATTTATTAACAATAATCTAATCCATCCCAAAAATGACATCAAGAGGTTTCATTTCAAGAACCATAAAATCCCAATAAGCTTAATCTCTAATAAAGTGAAAGTATAATCTGGAAAATAGAGACCCTACTCTCTATTCATTCCAAGGGGTGTAGTAATATCCATCACATAAGTTAAAATCTTAATAAAATATTTATCAGGTTCACAACACGGCTCTAAATAAACTAATGAGATGCATCGATATCAAATAAATCAGTCACTAAAGATAAAGATATAGTGATGGTACCTCCCACAATCAATGGACCTATACTAGATTACTCTGGAGACTCTTCCCCTATGTAAAGAAGATTAATTTTAGATGTTTGTGGTTGGAACCCCTTTATTCATGAATCATCTAAATTCACCATCGTAATTTTAGGTTTTTATGTTCTCATGACACTGTGTAGATTAGATAAGATATAACAAAACTTCTTTAAGTGACCTGAGTGTCCACAGGAACTGAAAATCTTGGGTTCCTCAGTGTAACCCTGCTTTGAATTCCCAGGATTTCTACACTGGAAGCAAGTAAAAGGGACTCTTCCAATCATTGGAGGAGGTATATAAGAACCCTACTATCGATAACCTCCATGACACTCACTAAAATTTATCTTTCCTTTAAAGGAAATCATAGAACTCCCACTAGGAGAAACGTAACTCCCTTCAATCCAGACTTATCAGCCAGGTCATGCTCAACCATCAATGCACTATCCAGCACATCAGCATAAGAGGAGATCTTCAATAAGAAAACCTGATAATGAATATAATATCAAAGTCCTATATAAAACTATAAAGTATTAATATTCTCATTATATTTAATCTCAAGTAAAAACTACAAAAGCATAGTAAAATGGTTTTCATATTCTGTCACGGTCCTTCCAGCCTACTCAATTTTGAAAAACTCTAAGCCTTATCCAACACTATAGACTCCAGATATAACTAATAAGTGAAAAATAACTTTAAATTACTTCCATTATAAACTCTTGTTCTTCGTATCCATCACCATAGAATCCCACCATCTTCTTATAGGTCCCTCTAAGTTGAATGTGGAACATTTCACCTTAATAGCTCTAGGAGATTCCAAGAAATAAAACAGAAGCTCTATATTTCTCAACTAATCCTCAACCTTTTGAGGGTCGTTAAAGCCTTGGAAAGTGGGTAATTTATGTTTATGGAACTACTAGTCATAATTATGAGATTCATCTCTTTGAGACTCCATATCTAGATCCTGAATGTGAATGGGTGTTGGTGGTTGTCCCAAAGTTCAGATAGAATGCACAATAATCTCGGCCAAATTCTGGTCCAAGAGAGGATTCACTCACTGTGGTTCATCAGCAACTTCCTTCTAGATCCTATTCAACTATATTATCATAAGAATGATGCTAAAACACAACAATAAGTATTATTGAAGTCATCATAATATTTCTCATATCAATAACTCATACATGAGAAATGGGGGAATTAATCCCATAAGATAAGGTATCAAGATTTATATTTTAACCTATCCAAATCAAAATCAAGAGAAAGGCGTGAAATAAATAAGATTATTTATCAAGACATCTTTACCAAACCACCCATGGTGACTTAAGGCTCATTAAATTGAGATCTAGCTAGAAAATCACTTGCAACTGCCTCATATGTCCTAATAATATATCTTAAATTACATAATGAAATCAAGGAAAGATGCTTAACCTACACCATTGATGCCACTTTTGTCACAAACCAACCAATACACCCTAGTACCCGAATAATCGATCTATCTCTAAAATGGATTGAAGGGCATCAATGATCCTTATGAATTGGATACTAGCACTTAGAATCACACAATATAAAAGTGGGAACAATTTTTTCCATAAGACAGTGAAATATAAAGAAACATTTCAGTTTTCTCAAAACTCCAAAGGGATATAGTACTAGAAACCAAATAGGTATATAAAAACCCCAAAATAGTGCATTATCAAAGTAATCAGCAAAAATAGTTACAAAATCAAACATCCTAAAGGAGACATCAATCCAAGCCTAAAGGATCAATAACATCCTCGACCTTCAAGTGGCTCTTTCCCTTTGCTTGGAGCTGGTAGAAGTAAATCTATAAACACCCAAAAGAAAAGGTAGGGTGTCAGCTATAAATACCAGTAGGGTCTCACCAAGTGTTCCATAATAGTTTCTATAATAAAAAATTAAATCATGATTTCAATATAAGTAAAACAATTAATGGTTTTACATTTTCATATTTAAAAAAAACATGCTTTCATTTCAAAATTATAAAAAACATTTCAAACATGGATTAAATAAATTTTTTATATAAAACTATTTATATAATTCAAAAAAATGAATGAAATAATTCTATAATTAATGTCATATAAATCAAAATAATCACAGCAAGCACCATGGTAATCTTCCCTATGTTACAATAGTTTCTATTTATATGATACTTACACATCTCATATATGTAATCATGGAAATATGTATACACATGTCCCTTGGTCTCAGGATGAATAGGACTGATTAACATCCCATAAAGGATAAGATTTACCTAAATAGGTTTTTTTAGAGCTATCATCATCAATCCATTTATAGGGAATAATCATCCTAATGTTCTTGTAACAAATAACCCACTTAATACCTAGGCTCACATGTTCTCAATCAATCAATCAATAATGATAAATTCATCAATTTTCCAATTTTTAGTTTCAATTTGCAAATTCAACTTAAAAAAAGCATGGATTTTTCATCATTTCAACCATTTCAAAAAAAAAGCATAGTTTTTTGTCAATTAAATTTAATCCATTATCTCAAAAAAATTCTCAAATAAATATGTTAATTCCATTAATCTCAAAATATTCCCCCAAATTCCAATTCTATGGGAATTGGTAGTTTTTCCAAAAATTCCATGCCAATTTAAATCACAATTACAATTCATCTCAAATTGGGTTTTTCATAAATCAATTGAGATAAATTTAAATCAAATAAAGTAAATAAAGGTTTAATTATGTGGAAAAACTCAAATTGAACCACCTACCTTTAATCACGGAATCACAATGCACAACACCCGTAATGGGATTTTACCATGAAGAACAAAGGAAACAGAGATAAAGAAATAAAACCTAGAATAAATATTTAATTAAATATAGTTTTTATCCATTAACAACATTACGATCTAACACTCTTTAAATAGGAGAGAAAGAAAATGTTGGAGAAGACACATGAGAGAAGAATCATTTACCCAAAGGATATTGAATGAGATCTTCCACTCTTTTATCTGCTAATTTATGGGTTTATAGGAGACAAAATAACCCCTAGAGAGCCTCTAAGTAAGAATAAATCAATTTAGGTCAATTTGGGGTTGAAAAGTGTCTTAAACTAGGGTTTGGGAATTTTTTAACAATTTTTAGAATTAAAATATCCCACGTGAATGGTTAGTTGGGTAGGGCCGCATGGTTAGAAAAACTGTATTCCCTAACCATGTGCCCCTAAACTGAGGGTACATGGTTTCTACTATGTGTCACATGATTTGTTAAACCATGCACCAAACTTGAAAACCCCCACTTTCCAGGGTTTCACGGTTTTCACTGGGAGGGCGCACTGTTTGGGAAAACTGTGTGCCAATCATGCATAGCCCAGAAAACATCTAAAAATTTAAAATTTTGACCCAAAGCACCCCTAAACAAGATTCTACCAAAATTTAATCAAACAATGGTCAATTAATACCTAAAAATCAGTAATAGTATGTTATAAATAATGAATAATGTTGTTTAGGGTAATTAAAATGACTTATCGCTCTTCAGGGGATCAAAAATGAGTAAACAACTTCTGATCGACATGAAAATGTTGGAGTAAATTCCTCTAATCATATGTGATCTATTGAAATAAAACTCACCTCAATATGATCCCTGAATTAGTTTCTAAAATCAAAAGTTCATTTTCATATTTTTTATAATTTTTGAAATAATGGGAAAATCTTGTTTATAGGGGTCAAAACTGATCAAATGAGCTCTGATTGACATTAAATCTTAGGATAATGATCATTTTAAAATCTATATGAATTATTGAAATGTGAATTGGTTCCCTAAATTTATTATCATGATCAAAAGTTTCATTTTCCCTCAGGTTTGGAGTTATGTGAAAAATCACATAAAAGGGGTCAATACCAATAAAACAGAATTGGATTGACATGAAATTATGGGCTAATGATCAATGGATTATTTTTATCAATAGGAATAAAAACCTCATCCATCAGATGCTCGTTTCACCTAGTCTGACAGAAAATCATAGATAACATTGTCTAGTGTAATTAAAATGATATATCTTCCTTCAAGGGGTCAAAATGAGCAAAAAAATTATGATTTATATAGAAAGTTTGGAGAACATTCCTTAAATCATATGTGATCTATTTTAATCAACCAAGCATAAATCTGATCCCTGGGTTGGTCGGTATAATTAGAAGTTCATTTTCACATTTATTATCATTTTTCTAATAATGAGAAAATCATGTGTGTGGGGGTCAAAACTAAGCAAACAATCTCCAATTGACCTGAAATATTTTTAAATCAATATTTAAGTCATTTAAAATCTATAATAAGCATTGGAACATGGATCAAATAACTGAATTTCTTAGTATGATCAAAATTGATGTTTGTCCCTCAGATTTGATGTTATGTGATATCTCATGTAAAAGGGTCCAATATCAAGAAAACACACTTGAATTGACATAAAATCATGTAATAGTGATCATTGATCCATTTTTTATTTGTATTAATCAATTATTAATCCATTAGATGCTTGTGTCACCCAATATAATGGAAAATGATGGGTAACATTGTCTAGTGTTATTAAAATAAAATATCTCCCATCAAAGGGTCAAAATGAGAAAAAATATATATTATTGATGTGAAATGATATTAGAACATTATTCAAATCATATGTGATATAATTTAATCAACCACACATCAATTTGATGCTCAGATTAATGAGTATATGGTAAACTTCATTTTTAACTTCTAATAGTCATTACTTAATTGATAAATACTGTAAACAGACATTTTTTATTAGATTTGCCTCAATTATGTATTTATAATTATTTTTGTACATAACATTGTATAATTTTTTTTATTATTATATATATATATATATTAACTAAATAAATTTCATTAATGTTAAATATATTAATTTTTATTTTATTTTTTTAATTGTTTTTTGTATCTTATTAGTAGGTTGATTGAGATAAAATATTGGAAGGATTTGTAGCTATCTAGATCAGTGGTTTTTTATGAATTATTGTTTTTATTTTCCATTTTTTTCTGTTACATATTTTTTTTTGTTATTTTTTGGTTGTAAAAATGTAAAAAAAATTAAAAAAATAATCTTTAGGTTAGCAACCGCTATAGGCAGTCACTAATGATTTTTTTTGAAGAATTGGTAACTACCTCTAGTGGTATCTCTATAATTATATGTTGTGACCACATTTAGAGGTCTCTAATTATCTTTCCATTTATTGAAACTATGGTATTATGTGGATTTCCTATAGTTACCACTTTTTTTGGTCTCTAAATGTAAAATTTGTCGTGGTGTGATTTCAATGATTGTGGTTTCTTGGGTTTAATTCAAAATGATGTTTTAGATTATGTTTTACTTATTTACAATTGGTATGGAATGGAAATAGTTCATGTGTACATGTATCATATTAGGTAATATTATTTATATGACAAGCTCATGATCACTTGTGGTTGAAAATTTGTTTTAAAAATGGGGTTTAAATTAATTAAATTCCAATAATGATTTACTTTATGTTTTCTCAAATAAATTATTAGGGTCATTTAAATTAAATTAAATCCTATAGTAATGGTTTTTTCTATGTTTACAGATTTTATATAACTATGATATTTGTTTTTTCATTTTCATGCATGCATTTTTGTTTTTTCTTTTTGATTTCATGTTAGTTTATTTTTTTGAATAATCCAAAACCCTCTTATTATTTTATATGAAAAGAATTTTTTACTTTCTCTCTGTATTTTTATTATAACTTGAGTTATAGTGATCATAATTTTTTAATTAATGTTTAATATAGAAGATAATATGTATATATTCATTTTATTCAACTATGATAAAGTCTAATTCTATCTTTAACATGTTCCCATTTTTGTCTGAACTTAGTGCATGCTTTTGGTTTCAAGAATTATTTTCAGTTTAAATTGAATTATAGTTTTCTCTCATTATCCTATTATAAATTGAGTTATATAGATATTATTCTCACACAACTTGTTCTATTGGATATATAATATATTTATATACATTTCATTAAAATAAATGGAAGTTTAAATTTATTGTTTAAGTAGTTAAAAAATGGCTGAAATTTATGCAACAGTTCTGGAATTCTAGAATTTCTAAAATTCAAAATCTTTTTTAATTAAATAATATCTATTTCGATATATATCAGAATCATAATCTATTTTTCTTGTTGGAAATATAGGAATTTTTTATAAATTTAATTATACTACATGAAAATCTAAAAATGTCATTTAGTTTCCTTAAAAAATTCCAAATTTCAACAATATTTCAATTACTTTTTTAGAAGTTTTATTTTACATATTTCATAGTTTTTCAATCATATATCTTAATATACTTGTTTTATTGAAGATATTTTTTATTCGTTGGAATTATATAAAAATTATATTTATTTAAGTATTCTAGATCAGCATCTAATTATGTCATTTAGATGGTTTAAAATTTCACATAGAATTGTGTGTCATACATTACATGAAATGATGAACTACTGTTAATTATTTCTTATCTCTAGATTATTCTACTTCGACCAGGAACTCTTCTTAATCCTTTTTAGATATCCTATACTCTCTCCATCCATATAATCACCATTCTTCTATCGATCATCACATCATATATTCATCTGTACATGGAGGCTCTTATCCTCCAGCTTCTCCACCAGATTATTTTAAACTATTGATAGAACTCTTTTAAAATTCCAATTGTATATCTAGAATATCAACGATAGATGGTATTTTTCTATGTCAAAGTTAGATCTATTTTAAAATTATAAAGTTATATCTATAGTATCCATTGTAGATGGTATTTTCTTTTCAAAGGTTAATGTCCTGTTACAATGGTAGATCTTATATAGTTCAATAGTAGATTTCATTTTCAACTTCAATAGTTGAAGAAATGTGCCTTCAAATATAGTTAATTTTTTTAAATAGAAATGTTAGATATATTCCAATGGTAGTTCATTGCCAAAAATATATTCCCTGCTTCCCAAAAGTAGGGTTCCCAAAAGTAGGGTTCATAAACCATAATTTTAATCAAAAGTAGGGTTCATCAACCCTACTTTTAACTTCAAAATTAGGGTTCCCCCAAAGTAGGGTTCTCAATGTATGGTTGATATTTATTATTATTATTATTATTATTTAATCTATAAAATTTTCTCTGTTTCATGTAAACCTTCATATTTTTATTTTTTTTCATGTTTTTGGTTGAGTCTTCTTTTATTCTAATAACTTTATAAATTTTCATTAATTATATAGAACCTATGTGAAGTGTTTTTCATTGTTTTAAACATGTTTTCATGAAGATCAAAGTGTGTTTTATTCTCATTCATGAAACTTTCACCTTGAAACTCAAAAAAAACTATTTCTCTTTTTTTCTTTGATTCTATTGTTTATAAATTAATATTAGTTGATATTAAACTCATTCAAAATTGTTTTAATATCTTTAATGCGATGTTATTAATTTTTGATATTCTATGCATGTTTACTGCTCATTTTAAATGGGATATTTTTGAATTTTGAATTTCAAATTCAAACTTTCTATTTTCTTGAGATCTTTTATTGACCTATTATTATATAATTATTTTAAACTAAACATTCTAATTGTTTCAAATTGATTTTAATTGGAATTTATTATTTTAAATACTAGCTGTGAGTTGAGAAATTATATTTTATTGATAATTTATCTTTCTATCCCTCCCAATATTTCAGTATTATTCTTTTTGAATTTTAATTTTTATAAAAACTTATTTGTTTTGTTATTTTTTTAAGGGAATAGATATTTGCTACTGTAAAAATATACAAAAGTGAAAATAATTCATATATGGTACTTTTCGATGAGATCTTTCATATTTTAAAGTGATATAGTGAAAATAGTAAATTGTTGTACATTCTTCCTGTGCTGAAGATTTCTCACAACTACTGGATGATCTCTCAAGGTCTGAAATAAAAATATTCTTCAACATCTACTACCTTGACGAGAACAGTCGATCCAAATTAAGAACCAATACCAATTTTTTATTCTTCTTATATCTACTTCATTTGGTTTCTTGAGTTTGTAACACTTCTTCTTATCTTTCACATACACTCTATTATATATTTATTCTTTTACATACAAAATCATAGATTCCTATATTCATTGGATTGTGACTCCTAGATTATAAAGTCTGGAAAATTTGGGTTGTGACTCTGGGATTCTAAAGTCAAGACCATTCAGGTTGTGACTCTCATAGTCTAAAGTCAAGTATTGTGATTGGGTTGTTAATCCCCATAAAAATCAGTGTTTCATGGTTTTCTATCCACTAGAAAAGGATATTATAATCAAGTTATGATTCCCCTTCAAAAATATGTTTAGTGCACATGTATCTCTCACCGAGTAGAGTGGTGTATGATTGGACTAAAAGTACTTTGGACTGAACCAGTATAAAAATCCATGTGTTCTTTAATTTTATTTCTGCTGAAAATTAACTCTATTAATTAACATTAATAAGTAATTTATATAATGAATCTATTTGATTAAAAAAATTAATCTGGTCTATTCACCCCCCCCCCCCTCTAGACCATCTACCATTACCCATTCTGACCTAACAAATAGTATCAGAGGTTGTGCATTTTGGATTTAGTCAATCCTTCTATAGAGGATGTTGTTTATATTTAATTAGGCTAACCTATTTCTAGAAATCACAGTCTTATGGAACAATCTTTAAGATGGGAGGAATGAATAAAAATAATGCATGGATTCCTAAAAATCCACCACACTTTGATGGAAACTATTATGGCCACTAGAGATCCCAAATTGAGTCATACCTCAAACAAATAAGCATAAAACACTGGTGTATCATGGAAAAATAGTACACACTACCAGATATTGAATCTAATTCTTTTGAAAGTCTTAAAAAAATTTCGACTTTTATTAAAGGTGGTTAAAAATTTCATAAAATTGTGTATTTGAAGAAAATAAATAAATATAAACATGTTACTGTATATGATAGTAGATTACCTAGAATGTATAAACATTATTTTTTAGAAAATAAAAATGGATGAACTTTTATTGGTACTTTTTTTAAATGTGGCATGAAAGGTCATTATGAAAATAATTGTTCTCTTAGTTTCAAATAGTCTTTGGGATTTAAAAAATCATATTTATAAATATTTATTATCTATATTACCATATAATACTTTTTTGAATTATATTTGGGTACCTATAAAATTTTATTATTAATCCTATTGTAACTAAAGTTTCTTGGGTAACAAAATTGTCAACTAAATGATCTTTTTGGAAAATGAATTTTATGTCTCCAAAGCAATATATGGTACTTGGAAAGTGGATTATCTAGGAATATGACTGGAGTCCCATAAAATTTTACCACTTACAAAACATTTTATTGAGGCACTATTACATTTAGATTTAATTCAAAAAGAAAAGGTTTCGGTAAAGATGGTTTTTCTAATTCTACTTTTGTGTCTAATGTTTTATATGTTGAAGGATGAAAACGTAATTTAATTAGTATATCTCAATTACGTGATAATGGAATGGATGTGAAATTACAAATCAATAAGTTTTTAGTTATTAAAGATGATTCTTTATTATTCAATGAAAATTAAAAGGAAAATATTTATATTGTTGATTTTTTTAACTAATATTCAACATGTTAAGTGTTTTAATGCTATGAAGAGTGATAGAATCCTTTAGAATTTACATTTAGGTCATGTTAATTTCATAATGTTATATAATCTCTCTAAAACTGAGAATGTGTTACAATTTCTTTCTTTAAAAAAAGAACATCTTCATGTTTCTAATTCTTGCATGAAATGGAAACAACATAAAATTTATTTCAAAACGATAGATAGATAAGTACTAATAGACATTTATAGTTAGTAAGACTTGATTTATATAGTCCTACTCAAGTTTATATCCTTGGTGGAAAGATATATACCTTAGTTATTGTTTATGACTATAGTATATTTACATGGGTATACTTTATTGCTCATAAAAATTATACTTTTTCAAGATTTATTAATTTTTGTAATATAGTTCAAAATGAAAAATTTTGTATGATTATTTCCATTAATAGTGATAAATAAGGTTAGTTTCATAATTTAGAATTTGATTTTTTTTTAAATAATTTTTATTTTTGTAATTTATCTACTTCTAGAACTCCACAGCAAAATGGTTTTATAGAATGAAAAATATAACTCTTATTCAAATAGCCGAAACTATGTTAAGTAAATTTTAATTTACTAGATATATTTAGGATTAATCCATTTTTTTATTTATATATTTCAAATATAATTATCGATAGAGCATTTTTAAATAAAAAACCTTATGAATTATTTAAAAATAAAAATCCTAACATTGGTTACATTATAGTTTTTGGTTGTAAAGTTTTTCTTTTAAATTAGAAGGATAATTTAGATAAATTTGATGCTAAAAGTGATGAATTTATTTTTATTTTTTATTTTAATAATAATAAATCTTATAGAGTTTATAATAAAATAACTATGGTTATTGAAGAATCTGTTCTTTTTTTTGATGAAAATAATGTTAAATTAAATTCTGATTCTAATGTTTTGGTGATGAATTTATAGATTTTAATTTGGGTAAAAAACCTCAGTATAATAATGAATCAATTGTGGGGGATCATTCTCATTTTTTACAAGGTATAAGATCATGAAATATTCATAAATATCATCCTGTTGAAAATTTTATTGGTAATGTTGATTCAGTTATTAAACTAAGAAATTTTGTTTTAAATTTTTGTTCTAATTATGATTTTATTTATGATTTCATTACTATTGATGTTAATAATGATTTACAATATGCTAACGGGATTTTTTCTATGCAAGATGAGCTTAATCAGTTTTTTTGAAATAATGTTTGGTCTTTAGTATAATTTCTGAAGGATAATCAGGTAATTGGAACTAAATGGGTCTTTATAAATAAGTAGGATGAATTTTTATAGATTTTCAAAAATAAAGATAGATTTTTTTTCTCAAGGATACTATCAAGAAGAAGCTATAGACTTGAAAAATTCATTTTCACAAGTTTCTTGGTTAGGGGCTATTAGAATACTGTTTGGTTTTTCTTGTTTTTAATGTTTTAAATTATATCAAATGGATGTAAAAAAGTGATTTCTCAAATGGTTTTATAACTTAAGAAGTTTATAGAACTCAACCCCATGTATTTTAAAATAAAATATTTCCATAATCATGTTTTTAAATTATCTAATGCTTTGTATGGTCTCAAACAAGCACCTCATTCTTAGTATGAAAGGATTTATTTATTTCTATTAAATAATTGTTTCAAGAAAGGGAATGTTGATCCTACAATTTTTATTAAAATAATTTCAAATGATATTTTAATTTTTAAAATTTATGATGATGATATAGTTTTTGGTTCTTCTATTGAATTTAATTTTAATGATTTTTTGCTTTGATGTCATTTGAGTTTGATATGCGTTTAATGGGGGAATTAAATTTCTTTATTAGACTTATAATTTCTCAAAGGAATGATTGGATCTTTCTTAATAAATCTAAGTATGATTAAGAGTTGGTTAAAAGGTTTGGTCTTGATTTCTATAAATCTATGAAAACTTCTATGGGTACAAGTTGTAAATTAGATGTTGAAAGATCTAGTAAATTAGTTGATATTAAATTTTATAGAGGCATGATAGGTGTATTTATTTATTTAACTATATTTAGATCTGATATCATGTTTATTTTTTATATATGTTCTATATTTCAAGATGATCCTAAATAGATTCATATTAAAGTTATAAAAATAATAATTAGATATGTTAAAGGAACTTTTAACTCTGGTTTGTTTTATCTAAAATTTAATTATTTTCATTTAATATATTATTTTGACTCTAATTTTTGAGGTTTTATAATTGATCAAAAAATCACATATGGTATGTGTCATTTTCATGGAAATTTTTTAATTTCTTTATCCTCTAAAAAATGATGATATGTTTCTCTATCTACTACAAAAGTTGAGTATATCTTTGCTGCTAGTATTCATGCTCAAATATTATGTATTAATTAAAATTTATGTGATTTTGGTATTTATCTTGATAAGTTACATATTTATTGTTATAATACTTCAATGGTTTCTATTACTAATAATACCTTGCAACATATAAATCTTAGATTTAATTTTAATATAGATCATGTGAATAAGGGTGATATTATTTTATAATTTATCCCTATTGAAAAAAAACTTTCAAAAAATATTTACTATGCCTTTTGACCCTGGTCAATTTTAAAAAAAAAATTGATTTTGGGATGTTGGAAACTTAATTATTCTATCTTTTCATATCCATAAGAGAAATTTTTGTTTTATTTTTTTTATTTACAAAAAGGAGTAGACAATTGGTTTTAAATGTATAGTTTTTGTAATCAAAAAAAGGGGGAGACCTTTTTTCAGGTGTATTCATATATTTTTGTTTTGTTTTATTATGTGTTAGTTTAGGTTTTTGAATAATCCAAAACCCTCTTATTATTTTATGTAAATACCAGTTTTTACTTTCTCTTTGTATTTTTTTTATAACTTGATTTTTAGTAAATGAAATTTTATAATTACTATTTGATAATAAATATAAGACATATATATTCATTTTATTCAACTATGATGAAGTCTAATTATACCTCTATCATGTTCGCATTTTGGTCCCATCTTACTGTATGCTTTTGGTTTCAAGAAATATTTTCAATTTAAAATACTTTATAGTTTTCTTTCATTATTATATTAAAAATTGAGTTATATAGATTATATTCCCATGCAAAATTTTATGTTGGATATCCAATATATTTATCTACATTTAATTAAAATAAATTGAAGCTTTAATATGTTGATTAATTGGTGAAAAAATGCCTGAAGTTTATGCAATAGTTCTAGAATTCTGAAATTTCCAGAATTCAAAATCATTTTTATTTTAGTGATATCTCTTTCTATATAAATCAAAATTTAAAACCGTTTTTCATGTTGGAAATATACTAAGTTTTTATAAGTTTAATTAAACTTAATTAAAACCTAAAAAATTAATTAAGTGCCTTAAAAATGTCCTAAGTTCTATAATATTTCAGTTACTTTTTCTGAAGTTTTGTTTTATGTATTTCACTATTGTTTATCATATCTATTAATATACTTGTCAAATTAAAGATATTTTTTATTAATTAAAAATATATATAAATTATATTAATTTAAGAATTTTGAAAAAGCATCTAATTCTATCATTTAGATGGTTTAAAAATTCATTGAAGATTGTGTGCCATGCTTTACATGAAATGAGGAACTACTATTTATCATCTCCTATCTCAAGATTCTTATCCTTTGACCAGCAACTCTTATACATCCTCTTCAGATGGATTATACTCTCTCTATGAATGGATGAACCATTATTCTCTCAAGCGTCACCTACCAGATTCATTTGTGTATGGTTGTTCTAATCCTCCAGCTTATCCACTTATTTGTTTTAAACCAACAATAGATCTCTTTTAAATTTTAAATGATAGATCTAAAATATTAATATTATATGGTATTTTTTTATATAAATGGTATATATATTTTAAAATTCCAATAATATTTCCACAGTATCAATGGTAGATGGTATTTTCATTTCGACGGTAAATTCCATGTTGTAATGGTAGATCTTATATAGTTCAATGATAGATGGTATTTTCAAACTCAACGGTTGATGAAATATTCCCTCAATGGTAGTTCATTTTTTTAAAATATAAATAGTAGATATATGCCAATTTTAGTTCATTGTCAATGGTAGATTCCATGCTTCCCAAAACTAGAGCTCCGAAATGTTGGGTTTCCAAAATTAGGGTTCATCGACCATACTTTTAATTAAAAGTAGGATTCATCAACCATAATTTTAACTTAAAAAGTTGGATTCCCAAAAATTAGCGTTGATATTTGTTATTATTATTATTTAATATGGAAAATATGATCTCTTTCACATAAAACATCATATTTGTGTTTTTTGTATGTTTTTCGTTGATATTTAAGTTGCTCTAATAACTTTATAAAATAATATTAATTATATAGAACCTATGTAAAGTATTTTTAATTGCTTTAAACATGTTTTTATAAATATCCAAGTGTGTTTTATTCTCATTCATGAAACTTACATCTTGAAACTCAAAAAAAAATTCCCTTATTTTTTATTCTCTTAAATTTTATTATTTATAAATTAATATTAGTTGATATTAAAATCAGTCAAACATATTTTAATATCTTTAATGTGGTGTAATTACTTTTTTATTTTCTTCACATGTTTACTAATCATTTTAAATGGAATGTTTTTTAATTTCAAATTTAAAATTCAAAGTTTCTATTTTCTTGGGATCTTTTATTGACTTATTATTATAGAATTATTTTTAAACTAACCATTTGAATTATTTCAAATTGACTTAAATAGGTCTTTATTATTTTAAATACTAGTTGTGAGTTGACCAATTAATTTTCAATGATAATTTATCTTTCTCTCTCTCTCCAATATTCTAGTATTATTTTTTTGAATTTTAATTTTCTTAATGGATACTTAGATGTGTTGAGTTTTATTTATTTTAAAAGGGCATAGAGATTTACTGCTATAAAAAGATACACAAGTTACAAGAATTCAAATGTGATAATTTTCAATGAGATATTTAATATTTTAAATTGATATAATGTGAAGAGTAAATTATTGTACATTATTCCTATTCTGAATATTTCTTACTACTATTGGATGATATCTTAAGGTATGAAAAAAATATTCTTTGACATCTACTATCTTGATGAGAATAGCTAATCCAACTCAAGAACCAATACCTATTTTTTATTATTATTTTATCTACTTTCTTTGGTTACTTGAGTCTATAAAACTTCATTATATATTTCAAGTACACTCTATTTTCAATTTATGTTTTTACTGTTGAAATAATTTTATTCTCTATTCCATGGGTTGTGACTCTGAGATTCTAATGTTAGGACCGTTTGGGTGGTGACTATTGGATTTTAAATATAGGATTATTTAGTTTATGACTCCCATAGTCTAAAATCAATTATTGTAATTGTGTTAGGAATCCCCATACAAAAGTCAGTGTGTCATGGTTATCACTCCACTAGAAAAGGATCTTGTAATAATGTTTTGATTCCCCCTCAAAAACTAGTTTAGTGTACACATATCTCTCACCGAGTAGAGAGTTATAAGACTAGACTAGTTCCAATTTGGACTGAACCAGTATAAAAATACTTGTATTCTTTATTTTTTTGTTAAAAACTAACTATCATAATTAAATTTAACAATTACTTTATATAATCAATCTATTTTATTAAAAAAAATTAATCTGGTCTATTGACCCCCTCCCCCCTCTAGACTATTTTCCATTACCCATTCTAACCTAACAATATGGGCATGTACATTAAATATAACTAAGAACACTAGGTAGGGTTGGTGTATGATTCCTTAGTATCATTGAGTATGAAAGCATGGATGACTTCTTGTAAGGAACTATTGACATGCGTGGAATGTGTGGCCAATAGATTAGGTGTGTAGAACCTTGTGATCATAGTGTGAGAAGGAAACCCTAGTATGAAATGTGGATCACTGTATACTAGGTATGTCGAGAGTATAGTTAGTAGAGGCATGGGATGAAATGTCCTGGATTTTCCATGTATTATTTTTAAATATTATATGGATTAAATTCGGGACCAGGTGCTGAGACGGTGTGAGATTTTGAGGCCTGATGTTCCCAGAACAATTGTTTAAAAAATATTAAAATATAAAATAACACAAGGGTGCAGTTTTCCTAAAAAAGAGGAACAACTTCTAAATGGTTACCCATATCAAAAATATGAGGGCATAGTTTTGTTTAGAGTAGTTGATTTACTCTAGATGTGACCTAACATTGAATGGTGAAGTTCAATTGTGAAAAGTAGTCATGGGAATTTTTAATTTATAAAATAAATTGAATATTTTATTTTATTTTTCCATTTCATTGACGCAGTGACGCAGAAATTCATTTTATTTTAAATAAACCTTTATTCAAGGATCCATAGTTAGGATCATAACCTTGGAATTACTTAGAGGATATGGAGAAAAAACCTTGAATATTTTTCTCGGCGGGCAACAATGGAACTTTGGATCGAAGATCGAATGTTGTTCTTGACAAATCTCTCTAGTGGAAATCGATCTTCAACAACGAGTGATCCAATTCCCATGTAGGATGTGTTATTTTTTTATTTCCTTTCCCATTCTTGAATTCAATGATGAATGCAGACCAACCAATGAACATTTTGATTCGTGGTTTGATCATAACTTTGTAGAGTGGGTTTTATTTACAGGATTTACAGGGTTTGATTGTAGAGATTATTGTTTTCATTTTTAATCATTCATATAAGAATGGAACGAGGGTGGAATGAATAATGGTCGAACTTTGTCCCTTATATTCGTTCATTATGCTTTTTCTCCCTCAATATTTCTACACGTTCTTTATTATTCAATAGTTTTTGAACGAATGATCCTTGCACCTTCGTTTCTTGGAACAATAATCATAAATTGAAGATCCAACATTAGGATGACCTAATGGAGGTGCGATGGTGATGGACGAATTGAACTGAATTGGAAGAAACTGTTCTTTGATCGGTTTGCATTAGAATGGATCAAAATGGTTTTCTTGGCTGATTGAAGGGTAAAAACACATATATTTGGTGTTAGGGTGGTGAAATGAACCTCAATATGAATTTTAAAGGTGAATAGACCAACGGAACATGATTAAATCATTAGCTGAAGCATGTGGAGGAAGAACCAGACATTCTGAAAAACCCTGATGAACACGGAATGTAATCTGAGATCACACGGTTTGTGGACCCCACTAAGTAGTGGCTAGGGTTTGGGGAAATAGATAAATATAATAAGGTATTTAACCTTTATCACATGGAATATATACTATCCCTAGAGACTCATCATGTACATGGGAAGTACACAGACATGGGGAGGAGTACATGGGTTTCCTACATGACATGTACTCTCCCATACGACTTGGGCTGGACCAAGTACACGGACTACCCCTTGTACTAGTACATGGGAAGATATACACAGGTTGACACCATGTACTGGCACATGGCTAGAGTACACAGGTGGACCCTGGATGTAAGGACACGATATGAGGCTCCTTTTATCTTCCATGTACCCATCTTCTACATGATATGTTCTAAAGACACGGGTAATTGTACACTGGTAGTACCCGGAGTCAAGGGACACGACGTGTGACCCTACTATACACCATTTACCCCTTCATACATGGTTTGAGCAACTTTCCCACCATATCTTGGATAGGTTTCATTAGGGTTTTTTCCCATTATTTTTTCTTTGAAGGTTGGTTCATATCATTTCATACTCATAGAGTTGTTGGAATCCCCCAAGAGTCCCAGAGTAGGATCCTATATTCATTCTTTGTGCCCTAGGTAGAGACTTCGGTATTGACATGACCAACTTTATCGGGCGTCGATCCTATACTTAGCAGGTTAATCCAGATTGAGTTATTGGTATCACCTCACGGACCTGGCTATGATCCTCATCTGCATATCATATCTCTCTCTTGAGATTCATCAGTGTATCTCTCTCATGATTGTTCCCAATGAATATTACTTCTCTGATGAATGTCATTAGTGCTATCGGACTCAAGAGTGTGTTCTCCAAGATGATTGCTTCATGGAATCTTTGAACTGAATCTCTAGTATGGGTATGCATTAATTTTGACTTACCTCTAGACTGCATGTCTTGGTTTGAATATATTTTGATATTCTTGTTATATGTGTTGTTGACATATACTTGTGTAGATCTAACTATATCTTTCCTTTGTGTATTTATTTGTAGTTAGAGGGTGTCCTACTGAGTATTGTTATAACCACCCCTGCATAGGCTTTTATTTCACTTGTTGTTTCTTATGAAGATGAGTGACCTTTTGATGGAGTCTTAGGTGGACCAAGACTAGGAGGAGCTTTGTGAGATAATAAAGGTTGAGGTGTTCCTACGGTTACAAACAGAAGTCCCATTAACTTTGCTTATAAGTTGGACTCATGGTTTATAGACCATGTGGTGAGCTTATATTCTGACCTAGTTTACCTTAATACACTTTACTTTCCTATCATACTCTGTTTGGGATAGTGTTATGCATGCATTTTATTCTTAATGGTTTTTACATTTCAGCATATTCTAAACTTGTAGATGTGTGCTTGTGTATAGGTACATAGGCAATGCATCCCATGTCAGTGATATGCCTACTCAATGCTAGTCACCATACCTTGGCCTATTAAAGGTGGTCTTGGTAAGTCGTGGCACTATCCCAATTGTGATGGTTTGTGACAGAGTGTTATCAGTGATAGTTGGTTTTACTTTAGGATCGGGAGTTTGTGACATTGGTTTGTGATAACAGTGTTTATAAAGGATCATACTTTACATAAATAGATATGACTTCAAAATTGAAGAATATTCATTACAAAATATAATAAAGCAACGGCAGGACCGTATAGGTATAGTGTCTTTAGAAACTGGTAAACATAAAAACTGGTTCATAAGACATCTTCATTGTCTCCCACTTATTTCATCATAACTAGACCCCTTTTTAACATATATTACTTAATACCATTCTTCATGACCTGGGGAAAAGAAACATATGAGAGTGTGAGCTTAGATTCTCAGTAAGGTTAAAAAGGGATATATCAATTATATCATAATCATAAGACATAAGAACATAACATTTGAAAATCTTATCCTACATATGAATGATCGTGATATCATTCCATGGGATAAATCATAAAAGTTCATAAGAATCAATGAACATAATACCAAAAGTCATAACATAAGACATGAAATTTTTATGCATACACATAATCATGGAAAATAATTTCATATTAGTCAAGGCTCACTGCCAAGACCATCATAGTAGACAAATTCCATTACCAAACTGAGTTAACTCTTCATTCCAGCCCTATACTAATGAACTTAGATCATTTCTAATTACATCCATGTCTATCTTTTGATATATAAATCATTAACCAATACATTGGAGGGAGATATATGTACCACACATCTCATAATTAAATCATTATTACATGTTCCATAATAACAAAAATCATTCAACATAACCCAAGGAATAAAATGGGTTTCTTTAAACATCATTCCACCATAACCTAATCCATGTAAAAAATGGATTTCATAAATATAATTCCATCATAAACATAATAAAATCATAGTAACAATAAGTATATTATAATTGAAACATAACCCTATTAAATAATTCCATCTTAGATGGAAAATAATATTCATATAACACTTGAAATTAATTCTTAAGGAAAATATCCTTTCTTCTTCAAAAACGTATTCTTTTCTCAAAATGCCCCATGATTTTAAAAGAAAATAATTTCTTTGAAAATAATATTGTAATATTTTAAAGGAATATACATGTAAATAAGTAATTATGGAAGGATAAAATTCCATTCATGTCATATAATTTAATAGAAAACATTCTTCTCATATTTTTGTCGGAATGTTAAAAAGTACCTCGTATTGAAAATAAAAATATATATTCCTTTCATACCATTTCGTAATAATTCACCAATGGGTAAAATTGAATTTAAACAATAGTATAAGAATATAAATAACATTTTATAATAAATATGTATAAAACATGGACATGGATTATAAATATACCCCAGTAA
Organism: Viscum album; assembly: GCA_963277665.1. Lineage (NCBI taxonomy): Eukaryota > Viridiplantae > Streptophyta > Magnoliopsida > Santalales > Viscaceae > Viscum > Viscum album. The sequence continues at coordinate 1,938,137,503 of OY728163.1, forward strand.
ATACTTACGTATAAACAATCTCGGATAATAATGAGATTGCGAAATTATCCCTTACCTTAAGTATGATTTCCTTTGTATATATCAGAACCTCCTATATAATTATTTAAATAATTTAATTAACTTATTTCGGAATCATAGTAATTTTTATTATATCATATATGATCATATTATCATCCATTTGTTAGTAATATGATTACTCGTCCATAGGGTGTAACTTCTTTATTTTCTTATGCATGTTTTTTCAGATAAGTTCTTATTCATCTTCCTAGGTTATAGTTATATGATTTTTAGAAAAATATTTGTATAATATATATCATATTTATTCATTACACTCATTTATATAATCATGATTTAATTAAGATCATGTAGAATGAATCGCATCGCATTGTGGAGATGGTAGGTCGTACATACGCACGAGCGATGATATCATTCGCATAATTGTTGAATGGTATTGAAGTGGATAGTATATAATATTTAAAAATAAATAACATGTTATAATAATAATATATAGTTATTATATCCATCATTATAATCATCTAAGTAAGGTGGTAGTGAAAAACAAATTACACTACGGTGTGAAGACGGTAAGTCATACATACGCACGTGTGGTGATTTCATTTTTCATAGGATGGATAGAAGATGGAATATGGTTGATTCTTAATCATAATAACATCTTAGTATATAATTTATATGGGATTTATTACATTATAATGAAACTAATCATGAATAGGAAGTAGAAGAATAAAGAAGTTTGAAAGAATCGGTAGAGGAGATTACCTCTTCTTCGACATGCTCGCACTAAATAACCTCTTAAAGCACAAGAGTTGGTTTTTGAAGAATACCAGAACCTCTAGAATGTTACTAGGGAATTTGATAAGGGAAAATGGTAGAGGATATCTGAGCTCTAAGGCTCAATGAGTTGCGAATAAATGAAGGAGGAGGTCCCCTTTTATAATTAAGGTAAGGGGTACTTTTGGAAACTCCAAGAAATATTAATTTATAATAAAATAAAAACAAATCTAAAAACCTCTAAAATGTCCCAATTTTAAATATTAAATGAGATATGTTTATAATATCATCAAAAAATAAATTTTAGACAAAATTTTTTATCAATTTAAACCTTATTATTTTAATTAACACTTAGTTGTTCTATGTAATTTTTAACTAGGGTAACAAATATTTTAATATTAAAAGGGTGAAATATTCAAATATTTGATGTCAATTAGACCATAAATAAAACAATTAGAAAATTTTAGACCATATAATATTTATTATATATTTTTTAAAAAAATTATGATTTTAAAATAATTTAATAAAACATTTTTTGATAAACAATCAATAGTGTCAATTTTGACGCTATTCAATTCATTAATTTTTTTAAAAAAATAAAATAAAAAGATAAATTAAAACAAAATATTTTATTATATTAATAAGAGGTCAAATTCATATAAAAATTTATTTTACATATTAATTATACCATATTATATTTATTTTAAAATTTTAATTACATTTATTTGTTATCTCTATTAATAAAATAATTACAGCATCAACTTTGGGTAATTATTTAATACACTTATTTTTTGAATAAAAATTAAAAATAAAATACTATGATGAAGATAAATCTACTATATTTCAGAATAATAATTTTATTCAAATATATCTTCTGTAAATTCCAACATTAAAAATTTTATACTTATTAAAACATGAATGTGACAACTTTAACATCACATTAAATAAAATAATATAAGTGTCGTAATATCTTCTATAAGGCTCAAAATGGTCAATAACTAGAACCTTGGATGATTATGATCGATATGTACTCTACCAATAATATTTGGTCAAGTTTTTGTGTCTTTAAATGGTTATTATCATTTTAATAAAAATCAGTTTATTGATTTTTCATTAATTAAATAATATCTGCATCATCAATATATAAACTTTTTAGGTAATTATTTTTTTCCTAAAAATTATAAATAAATTACCATGATAAAGAAAAATATTTTAGATTTTAAATTAGTACTTATAATCTAATTTATCTTCTGTATTACTTTATAATAAAAATGATATATTTATTAAAATTTCAGTGAGACATATTTAAGTTTTCTATAAATAAAATAAATTAAGTGTCCTAATCTCATCCAAGTGGCTTAAAAAGGATAAAATTTTCACCCAAGAATTATTTAAGTTGCAAAAAACTCATCCAATTATATTAGTAAAAGTGTTAGGGTAATTTTATAATATTATTTGTACCCTTAATTACCTAATTTACCTTTTAACAGTATTAATAAAAATTATCAATGTTACTATTCATAAAGCCCAAAAATAAAATAAATATATTTACATAATTTGGACCCAATGATTCAAAATATAAAATCCATTTTTCAAAATTAAAAACACATAAGTTTTAGTAATTAATTTAAAATTAATCTCATTGTCAAAATGAGAGAATGAATTTTAAAAGTTAAAACATTGCAAAAGATTGAAATGTTTTTACATCTAAATTATATATAAAATTAATATCATTGAACTAAATTATATTAAATGATAATAACATATTATATTTATAATTTAAAATCATTAAATAATATAATTTATCTATATAAATTATTTTGATGAAAAAAAGTTGTTTTCAATTAAAATTTAGTGTATTTTTACTATTAATCAAAACATGAAAATTATCAAAAAAAATATAAAAAATTCATCCAAAGTAAATTTTTATATCCCAATTATATAGAAAATTGTTAGGTTTTCATATAAAAATTATTAATGTATTAAAATATTAATTTAAAAGGGATTCTCTATTAAAAGATGGAAAATTACCCATTTAAAAAATATAGGATTTATACATCAAATAAGGATTTTCCATACCCAATGAGAAAATATCTATTGGATGATATCAAAAATATTTTATTAAGTATATAAAATATATATTTCATTGATTTAATTTAATAATTTTAATTCACTCAATTTATTCATAAAAAAATTAAAAATATATAATTGATTTATATTTTTCATAAATAATTGGTAGCGAATGACTTCACCATACATTTTCATAAGTTTTTTATATTCATTCCCTATAATCTAATGGCTAGGGTAAAATGTTTATTTTATACTAAGGGCATGTCTTAGTACTTTTAAACTTATGATTTCATGCAATGCAATCTATTTAAGAATTAAAATTATTTAAAGAAAATATTTCATAAAAACATAAGGGTGTTACATCTTACCCCCATTAAACTAAATTTCACCCTTGAAATTCATCACTTGGAAACAAACAGAAGAGGATACCTCTGCCTCATCACATCCTCAAGTTCCTAGATAGATTCCTCAAATTGTTGGTTCCATCATAAAACTTTAACCAAGTGATTGGTCTTGTTTTGCAGAACTTTTTCACTACGATCCAGAATCTCTATCAATTGTTCTTAATAATAAAGATCTTGTTCCAACTATATGACTTCTGAGGTGAGTACATGTGAAGGATCAGGTATGTAATTTCTCAATATAGATACATGGAACACATCATAAACTTGAGATATATTCGTTGGAATCACCAATCTATAAGCTACCTTCCCAATATGATCCATAATTTCAAAAAGACCAATATACCTAGGGCTCAGCTTGCCCCTCTTTCCAAATCTCATTACTTTTTTCTAGGAATATATTCATAGAAACACCTTTTCACCCACTTCAAACTCTAGGTTTTTTTGTCAGTTGTTATCTTATCTTTTTTGTCGACTCTGAGCTGATATGATGTGTTGTTGAATAGATATGACCTTTTCTACCATTCTTTCAACAATATCAGGTCCTAATAGCTTTCTTTCCCCAACTTCATCCCTGCAAGTTGTAGTTATGTACTTATTTATATAGATGGATTCATAAGGAGACATCTGAATACTATAGTGAAAGCTATTATTGTATAAAAATTCCACCAAATGTAGTTTTTTATCCCAACCACGTTTGAAATACATAGAACAAGCTATCAACATGTCTTATAGAGTATGAATTGTCCTCTCAAACTGACCATCTATCCGAGGATGATAAGAAGTGCTGAAAAATAACTCTGTATCCAGATCCTTTGGAAGGCTTCTCTAGAACTTCATTGTAAACATCGAATCTTGATCAGATATAATGGAAAGTGGTACTCCATTAAATCTTGCCACTTCCTTTACATATATCATGGAAAACTTAATAAAGAGAAAAGTCCTCTCTAATAGCAATGAATTGTATTGAATTTTTAATGCAATAAACTATAATCCATATAGTATTATGGACTTTAGATGTTTTGGAAAGGCCGATGATAAAGTCCATAGTGATGTTTTTCCATTTCCATTCTGGTATGGGTAAAGGTTGTAACATCCCCTTAGAATTCTGTCTTTCAGCCATAACTTGCAGACAAACCAAGCACCGAGAGACTATTCAGGAACATTTCTTTTCATGCCATCCCACCAGAAATACTCTTTCAGGTCCCTATACATCTTTGTGCTTCTAATATGAATAGATAATGAAGTCATATGATCCTCAACCAATAATTACTTTAATTTTTGTATGGGAGGAATACAAATGCGGTTCTTAAACCTTATTATTATATCACAATCAAGGTTTATTTCAGGAATATTTCTCACCATATTTTGTAGCTCTACATCTTCCTTCTATGCCTCCTTAATATTCACTTGTATATATGGTTGAACATTCATTTGAGAAAGATAATATTTCTCCCCTTCCATTAAAATTTCAAGATCCATCCTTCAAAAATCCATAAATATTGGATCTTTTGTGATCCTCATCATGGATAGGCTAGCATGGTCCTTTTGACTCAGAGTATCTTCCACCTTGTTCTATTTCCTAGGGTGGTAATGCATTGAGCATTTGTAATCTTTAATCAACTCCAACCATCTTATTTGACACATATTAATCTCCATTTGTGTGAAAATATACTTTAAACTTTTATTATCAGTATAAATATCACACGTTTCACTATAAATATAATGCCTTCATATCTTTAGTGAAAATATTACAACCGATAACTCCAAATCATGAGTTGGGTAATTTTTCTCATGAATTTTTAATTGTCGTAAGGTAGAATCTATCACAGTGTCATTTTTCCTGAGAACACAACCCATAACATTCTATGATGCATCATTATAGATCACAAAACTTTATCCACTATAAGGAATTTTGATCACAAGTGCACTGACTAACCTTCTTTTCAGCTCTTTTAAATTATCTTCACGTTCCTCCCTCCACATGAACTTAACTCCTTTCCGAGTCAAATTAGTGATTGGATTATATAGTCATGAAAAATATTTCACAAAAATGTAAATAATATCTATCCAAACCAAGAAAAATTTAGATCACAGTTACTTTCAATGGTATCAGACAACTTTAATAAATTTTATTTTTGATAGATCCACATACATCACCTATCTTGAGATTATGTGACCCAAAAATGAAACTTTCTAAATCCAAAATTCCCACTTGATAAATTTTTCATAAATCTTCTCCTTTCTCAGGGTATTCATTACAGTTATAAAATGATCTTCATACTCTTCCTTACTCTTAGAATATACAATAATATCATCTATAAATACTACCACAAACTTATCAAGATAATCTCTAAAGACACTATTCATTAGATCCATGAAGATAGAGGATGCATTAGTAAGACCAAAAGGAATAACAATAAATTCATAGTGTCCATACATTATATGGAATGCTATATTTGGTATATCCTCCTTCTTGACCCTTAATTGATGTTATCATAAATGAAGATTAATCTTGGAAAAGTATTTAGCTCCATGTAGTTGGTCAAATAAGTCAGTAATGCGGGGAAGATGATATTTTTTCTTAATAGTGATCTTGTTAAGTTATCGATAATCAATGTAGAGTATCGTTGATCCATATTTCTTCTTAACAAACAGAACATGTGCACCCCAAGGTGATGCACTAGGGAATATGAATACCATGTAAAGATCCTATTGAAGTTGCTTATTCAATTCCTTCAATTCAATTGGGGCCATTCTATAAGGTGTCTTTGAAATAGTCATAGCACCCTGTATGAGTTCTATTGAAAACTCAACTTCACGATTTGGTGGGAGACCTAGAAATTCTTCCAAAGATAAATCATCAAACTCTCATATAATGGGTGTATTATTAATTGTAATTTTATCCCCAACCATTTGAGATAGATAACCTTCATTTATAGAAATCAAGACCCATAAGATGGAATAATTTCTACTGGAAGGTTGTATTCACCCTTTCATTGATAGATCATCATAGATTGATCTGGAATATGAAATATAACTTCCCTTACTTGTAAATTGATATGATGTCCATATAGAGAAAGTTAATCCATGCCAAGAATCACATCAAATTCCACTATAGGAAGGATCACAAGATTTTCAGGAATCACTTTCCCCAAAACATCAACCGAAGAATAATTATAAACTTTTGACGCAACTATAGTGCCATTAAGAGTTATCACAGCTAACTCAATATCTAATTGTTGTGGTAATATGTATAAAAACTTAGAAAAATATTTAGAAATAAATTAGTGGGTGGATCTAGAATAAAATAAAACATTTTCTACTTTATATTTTATGGTAAGTTTACCATTCACCACATCATTATTATACTCTAAATCACTGATAGTGATTGCGTGTAACCTGCCTTTGTCTTTAGCCTTAAGAGTTTACTGGCATTTATTATCATCAATAACCCTTGGATTAGGGAATTTATCGGCATAATTCATCATTTCCTTGAACTTGTAACATTGATGTGTAGGAGGTGCATTATGTGTAGCCTTTTCTCTATTCATATCATTAGACATCTTTTTTACATCACTTCGACATTCAACTACCTGATGACCTTCTCTCCCACACTTAAAACATTTTCTAGTCCCTTTAAGAGAATTTCAGCCATTTTTTATTTCCACACTTTGAGAATAAATGAAAACTCATCTTCTTTGTAGTGTGGTCTTCAGATTTTCCTTTGAATTCCATTTTTCTCTTCTTATCAAACCCATAGGATTGATGGATTAATCCAATATCCATATCAACCTTAAGAGAACATCTAAAGATTTCCTCATAGTTATTGAAGTCCCTTATGGCTAATACCCTTCATAGACTTGGTTTTAAGCCACTAAAGAATCGATCAATTTTACTCTCCAGTTGGATAATAATTCCTAAAGCGTACCTTGCAAGTCTTGTAAAATTTTCTTTGTAGGTACCAACAGATTCATCATCCTTTTTATTAATCTCAAAGAACTCATTCTCCATCTTTTATCAAATAATACATGTAAATTACTTATTGAAAAATAAGTTCTTGAACTCATCCCATTCTATAGAGTCAATTTCATCTCCTTGTATCGTATTCTTGATAAGATTCCACCATTGATCAGCTTCACCTTCCAAACGATAGACTGCCAGGATTACTTTATCATGTTCTTAACATTGGAGTCCAGTGGTACTAATCCATTTTTCATCCACTAATGGATCAGAAGACCCTCTAAAGGAATGTGGAAACTACCTCATTAAGGAGTCAACAAAATGTTGTTCCCTCCTTTGCTTGTTTGGAAGTCATGCATGAATCATATCTTGAGAAAGTTGTGTGAGCATAGCTATAATATTTTTCATTCCATCTCCCATAACTTTTGGTTGATCAGAAGGAAAATCATTACATTACCCGTCTCATTCTACATTAATGTGGTTCCTCCGGGATCCATCCATTAACTAAAACCAATAAGCATGGTGTGAGAAACACTAATCATAATGGGAAAACCACATATTCAAGAATAAACATTAAATTTAGGACAATTTAGATTTTATCCAACGTTATTCATGATTATTTCTAAAACACTGGGATTGTAACCTATACTTTGACATATCCTAGGGTTTCTTCCTAAGGTTTTCTCATCCTAGTTTCCAATGGTTAACTATAGATTTCTTATGATACCAACTATAACAACCCATACTTTACATACATATATATTACTTAAAAATTGAATAATACTCATTAAAAAATATAACAAATCCATGAAAAGACCGTATAGGTATGGTGTCTTTAGAAACTAGGGAACATAAACAACTGGTTCATAAAACATCTTCATTATCTCCTACTTATTTCATCATAACTATACCCCTTTTTGACATATCTTACTTAATACCTTTCTTCATGACCTAGGGAAAAGAAACATGTGAAAGGATGAGATCATATGACCAGTAAGGTTAAACAAGGTAGATATAAATCATACCATAATGATAATATATAAAAACATAACATTTTAAAATCTTATCTTACATGTGAAAGATCATGATATCATTCCATGGGATAAATCATAAAATTTCATAAGAATCAATTAACGCAATCCCAAAATTCATAACATAAGACAAGAAATTTTTTTTCCATACACATAATCATTTAAAATCATTTCATATTATTCAAGTCTCATTTCCAAGACTATAATAGATGAAAAAGTCCATTACTGAACCGAGTTCACTCCTCATTCCAACCCCATACTACTAAACCAAGATAATTTCTTATTCCATCCATATCTATCTCATGAGATATAAATATTTACCTAATGAATTGTAGGGAGATATAGGTACCATACATATCATAATTAAATCATTATTATGTGTGCCACAATAACATAAATCATTCATCATGACCCAAGGAATAAAATTGGTTTCTTTAGACATCATTCCACTATAACATTATCCATGTAAAACAAATAGATTTCATAAATAATATTCTATTATAAAAATAATAAAATCATATTATACTTGAAACATAACCCTATTAAATAATTCCATCTTATATGGAAAATAATTTTGATATAACACTTGAAATTAATTACTGAGGAAAATATCCTTTCTTCTTCAAAAACATGTTCTTTTTTCAAAATACCCCACATTTTTTAAAGAAAAGAATTTATTTGAAAATAATCTTAAAATATTGTAAATTAAGATTCATTAAAATATGTTTTTCTGAATGTTTAAAAATATTTTCATGTCATATAATTTAAAATAAAACATTCTTCTTGTACTTTTTTCGGAAAGTCAAAAAGTACCTCATATTCAAAATGACAAAAGATTCCTTTCATACCATTTCAAAAAAATTAACCAATGGGTAAAATTGTCTTTAAACAATATTAGAAGAATATAAAAAACATTTTATAATACATATTTATAAAACATGGACATGGATGATAAATATACCCCAGTAAATATTTACACACAAACAATCTCAGATAATAATGAGATTATAAAATTAACCCTTACCTTCAGTCTGATTTCCTTTTTATGTATCTGAAACTTCTGTATAATTATTTAAATAATTTTATTTAAATATTTCATAATAATATTCATTTTTATGATATCATATATGATCATATTATCATCCCTTTGTTGTTTAACATTATTACTCATCCATCGGGTGTTAACTTCTTTATTTTCTTACGCATGTTTTGTCAGATAAGTTCTTGTTCCTCGTCTTAGGTTATAGTTATATAATTTAAATAATGATATTATTATAATATATATAATATTTATTCATTACATTAATTTATATAATCATTATTTAATGAATATTATTGAGAATTAATCGCATCGTATTGTGCATATGGTAGGTCGTATGTACGCACGAGTGACGATATCATTCCCATAATTGTTGAATTGTATTAAATTGGATGGTGTATAATATTTAAGAATAAATATAAGGTTATAATAATCAAATATAGTTAATATTTTCATCATTATACCCATCCAAGTAAGGAGGTGGTGAAAAACAGATTACACCACGACGTGGAGACGGTAAGTCGTACGTATGCATGCGTGATTATTTCATTTTTTGTAGTATGGATAGAATGTGGAATATGGTTGTTTCATTATCATAATAACATCTCAATATATAATTGATATTGGAGTTATTACTTTAAAATGAAACTAATCATGAATAGGAAGTAGAAGAAGAAAGAAGTTTAATGAATCGGTAGAGGATATTACCTCTTCTTCGACGTGCTCCCTCTAAATCTCATATTCAAGCACTTGATTTGGTCTTTCAAGAAGACCAGAACATCTAGAATGTAACTAGGGAAGTTTATAATGGAATATGGAAGAGGATAGTCGAGCTTCAAGTCTCGATGAGTTGTGAATAATTGAGGGAGGAGAACCCCTTTTTAATTGACGTGAGGGGTACTTTTGGAAACTCCAAGAAATATTAATTTATAATAAAATCCAACCACATCCAAAAAACTCAAAAATGTCCTAATTTAAAATATTAAATGAGATATGGTTGTAATATCATCAAAAAATAAATTTTATACAAGTTTTTCTTTCAATTTAAACCTTATCATTTTAATTAACACTTAGTTATTCTATTTAATTTTTAACTAGGGTAACAAATATTTTAATATTAAAAGGGTGAAATATTTACATATATGATGTAAATTAGACCATAAATAAATACCTTAGAACATTTTATACCATATAATAATTATTATATATTTTAAAAAAACATTATGATTTTTAAATAATTTAATAAAACATTATTTTGATAAACAATCAAGAGTGTCAATTTTTACATTATTCAATTCTTTGATTTTTTTTTAAATAAGATAACTTCGATCCAAATATTTTATTATATTAATAATAGGTCAAGGTAATCTATAAAATTCATTAGATATATTAATTATCTCAAATTATATTTATTTTAATATTTTAATTACAATTATTTTTTATCTCTACTAATAAAATAATTACAACATCATTTTTGTGTAATTATTTAATATAATTATTTGTTGAATAAAAATTAAAAATAAAATACTATGATTAAGATAAATCTAATATATTTTAGACGGATAATTTTAGTCAAATATATCTTTTGGAAAATCCAACATTGAAAATGTTATACTTATTAAAACATGAATGTGACCACTTTAACATCACTTCAAATAAAATAATATAAGTGTCATAATCTCTTATATAAAGCTTCAAATGGACAATAACTCAACCCTTGGATGATTATGATCGAGATATACTTGAACAATAATATTTGGTTAATTTTTAGTGTCTTTTAATTATTATTATCATTTTAATACAAATTGGTTTATTGATTTTTCATCAATTAAATAATTTCTACATCATCAATATATAAATATTTAAGGTAATTAGTTATTTAATAAAAATTAAAAATAATTTTCCATGATAAATAAAAACATTTTAGATTTAATATTAATATCTATAATTTAATTTATCTTCTATATAAACTTATATTAAAAATGATATATTTATTAAAATTTGAGTGAGACATATTTAATTTTTCTTTAAATAAAATAAATTACATGTCCTAATCTCATCCAAGTGGCTTCAAAAGGATACCATTTTGATGAAAGGATTATTTAGGTCGAACAAAATTCATCAAACGATATTGGTAAAATTGTTAGGGTAATTTTATAATATTATTTTTACCCTTAATTACCTGATTTACCCTTTTACCGTATTAATAAAAATTATCGAAGTTACTATTCATAAAGCCTGAAAATAAAATAAATATATTTACATAATTTGGAACTACTAATTCTAAATATGGAATTAATTTTTCAAAATTCAAAACATATAAGTTTCATTAATTAATTTAAAATCAATCTCGTTGTCGAAATGAGAAAATGAGTTTTAAAAGTTAAAACATTGCAAAATATTGAAATGTTTTTACATCTAAATTCAATATGAAATGAATGGAAATGACCTAAATTATATTAACTGATAAAAATATATTCTATTTATAATTTAAAACCATTCAATAATATAATATATCCGTATAAATTATTTTAATGAAAAAAGTTGTTTTCAATTAAAATTTAGTGGTTTTTAATATTCATCAAAACATGAAAATTATCAGAAAAATATAAAAAATTCATCCAAAGTAAATTTTTATATACCACTTCAAGAGAAAAATTTTATGTTTTCATATGAAAATTATTAATGTGTTAAAATCTTAATTTAAAAGTCTTTCTCCATTAAAAGGAGGAAAATTACCTATTTGAAAAATATAGGTTTTTATATATCAAATAGAGTTTATTCATACCCAATGAAAAAATATATATTGTATGAATATAAAAATATTTTATTAATTATATAAAATATATATTTAATTAATTTCATTTACTAAAATTAATTCACTAAATTTATTCATACAAAAAATACAAATATATAATTGATTTATATTTTTCATAAATAATTGGTTGTGAACAACTTCACCATATATTTTAAAAAGTTAGTTTTATTTGTTCCCGCAAACCTAACGTCTAGGCTAAAATGGTCATTTTATACTAAGGGTGTATCACGGTTCTTTTAAACTCACAATTTCATGCAATGAAATCTATTTGAGAATTAAAATTATTTGAAGAAAATATTTCATAAAAATATTTGGGTGTTATAGTGTTAAGTGTTTTGAGTTCAACTTTCAGGATATGGACTCTAGTGTTGGTGCGGGTGGCCGATGTATCCATACACCAAGACTATAATAACCTACTTTTCAACTCTATGCATGAGAACAGTGGTTTTAGGGAAAATAATGGTACATGCATCATATAGGAATAGGTTGTAGCTTCCATGTCCATCTTGAGTCAACCCTCTAGATATAATCATTGATCATGGTACATCTTGTTTTCTTACATGATGCCTCCACGATGCATACCAGCTAGGATTCAGTAGCTTGATCATGAGGATGACCCCCTTAGTGATGAGGCTTCAATATAGGGACCAGTTCCCCAAGTGTTCCCTCCAAGTGGTGCACCAGCCATACTACCACTTATGGAGCAGCCTGTAGTACCCACAATACCAGCAGACAAAGAGAACAGGCTAAGTATGATTCATGATTTTTAGTGATAGATACCCCTCAGGTTTCGAGGAGAGACCAACCCTCAGGTGGATGAGGACTGACTTGAGTCAGTGACCTAAGTTTTCTATCTAATAAGAACACCAGCAGATTAGGTGGTGTTCCTGGTATCGAGCCTTCTACATGGATCAGTAAGGAGATGGTGGAGTTTGGATATCTAGACTCAAAAAGAGGTGACTCTTTCATTGACAGAGTTTGAGAATCTACTCATAGAGGAGTTCTCACCAGTTACGCTAAGAGATGTGCGTATATAGGAGCTTCTTTATCTCTAATAGTGTAGCATGACAATGGTTTATTACTCATAAAAGTTCACTAACATTTCTAGGTACTCACTGAATATGTTTATAGATCATTACTTCAGGGATCAGACCTTTGATTGAGGTATGCATTGAGACATTTGATCTAGCATTATCCCTCTATTCATCCCAAAATATTTCAGGGTTCTTGAGTGGGCTTTGGTGGTTGAAAGATTCTTTACTGAGCAGATACAACCGGTGATAGTCAGTAGTGGATGGATAGGTGCAGAGACCTTGGTAGCAGGGAGCCAATGTCAATATCAGGGACTTGAACATGGGAGACGTTTTATGAGGAGCTCCTAGGAGAGAGGTTCTATGGTTCAGGGCTCACAGGTTGGGTCCAATCTACCCAGATTGAGGTGGTTCTATTCATGTGGTGGAAAGAGACACCTCGCTCGAGATTGTCCAACCCGTTGTGATACTGATAGGGAGATAGTGGATGGATCACCAAGGTAGAGTCATCGACAGGATCAGGTAGATTCGTAGGGTGGTGGATGTGGTAGAGGAGCTAGGAGAGCAGCATGAGGTGGTCAACATTTCGAATTCCTACCACCACCACCACCAGGTGGTCCGCGCCAGTCTCAAGGAGCTGGAGGACAGGGGTGGAGACAGCTACATACAATCAAGGTATATGAACGAGGGGCTCCATGAATGATTCAAAATTCTATCTATGTATTTTCTACTTTAGTTTCCATACTGATAGACACTTGTCCTATTCATTCCTTTCTCACAACATATCTCGTACGAGACCTTCAAATTATAGTTGAACTATTGAATCAACCATTACACTTAGAGACACCTACCAGAGAATACTTTATGATCACACATATTTTCTAACAGTGTGACCTGACCCTTTGATGTGAAAGTTTCAGTTAGAACCTCTTGGTGGAAACGTAGAGGCCTTACAATGTCATTCTTGGTATGGAATGGTTATCTACATTCTATTCCCATATTGACTTTTTTAGGAAAAGGGTGTGGTTTGTCTACAGTGATAGAATGAGGTTTAACTTTATTAGTGAAAAGGAAACCCAATAAAAATAGGATGGACTCATTCATAGGAGCGTTCATCTAATTACTCGTCATTTGTCTAGCCTAACCCTTGGTGTAGCTAATGTTATGAGTTTACAGTTCCTAGTAGTAGTGGCGGAGTATGAGGATTTCTTTACTAAAGATGTTCCAATATTACCTCTCAATTGGGAGATAGACTCCTGCTTTTATTTACACCTCGATATGGCCCTGATATTTGCACCAGCATATTAGATGGCCCCTGCAAAGTTTTTCAAGTTGAGGGTACATTTGGAGGACTTATAGAGTAAGGGCTTTAAGAGACCCAGTGTTTCACCCTAGGCGGCCCTATTTTTGTTTTTCAAAAAATAAAATGGGAGCTTGAGGTTGTGTGTGGACTACCGGTGCTTAAAACAGGCGACCATAAAGAATAAGTATCCACTACCAAGGATCAATGACCTATTCGATTAGTTGAAAGGGGCACGATGGTTCTCAAAGGTTGAAAATCGATCAGGCTATCACCAGATACAAGTGTGGGGTGAGGATATACCGAAGATCTATTTCAGATGTAGTTGTGATCACTATGAGTACTTGGTGATTCCATTTGGCATGACTAATACCCCAGTGGTGTTCATAGGACTCATGAACCAGTTATTTCAGCCTTACTTAGAATGGTTCGTGGTAGTCTTCATCGACAATATCCTTTTGTACTCTGTGTCTAAGGGGGAGTACGTGACACACTTAAGGATGGTTTTGGAAATACTCTGAGAGAAACATATTTATGGGAAACTCTCAAAGTTCTAGTTTTGTATTTAGGTAGTCTAATTTATAGGACACGTTATCTCAGCAGATGGAGTGGCAGTGGACTCGGCCAAGGTTGAGGCAGTGTTAGCATGTGATCCACCTAAGAAAGTGATGGAGGTATGGAGCTTACTTGGGCTAGAAATATATTACCATAGATTCATACTTGGTTTATAAAAGATAGCAATGCCTATAACTTCTTTTAATCGAAAGGGGAAGCCTTTCATGTCGACAGAGAAGTGCCGGCAGGATTTTTAGTAGGTGAGGAAGAGTTTGACAAGCACTCCTATTATGAGATTATTGAAGGAGGGTGTTGAGTATGTAGTATTTTTTGATGCATCAAATACCATAGTTTTTTGTGTACTAATATAGATTCAAGTGGTGATTGACTATGGTTTTCACTAGTTGAGACCACATGAGAAGAACTACGCGACCCACGATATTAGGTTAGCAGTAGTAGTCTTCACATTGAAGATGTGGTGATACTACCTAATGGGTGAGCAGGTTATCTCCTACTTTGATCAAAATAGTCTCATGTATATATTCTATCATAATAATATAAACTTGGTATAGTGTTGATGGCTAGATTTTCTCTAGGACTATGACTTTGAGATTGTCTATACTCTTAGGAAGGGAAACGTAGTAGAAAATTCTCTCAGTAGAAGATCTAGTTCATAGTTGTTGAAGGAGGTGTCAAAGAATTTGGCCTCATTATAGTTATTATTTAGTGATGGATATGGAGCATCTTACCTCTATTCAACGGTTGTTACCCCTCCAATCTTATAGCGATTCAGGGAGGCATATCTTGGGGATACCGATTATGAGACCCTACATGCTCAGATCTCTATAGGGCATGATCCTAATGAATATTCAAAAGGTGGGGATCATGTTGTTCTTTTCATAGGATTCACATTGGTACCAATGGCGATGAGGGAGGAGGTTATGAGGGAGTTTTATACATCCCCTTTGGTGGTACATCCAGTTGTGTAAAAAATGTACTAGGACCTCTGATATTAGTTTTGGTGGCCAGGAATGAAGAAGAGAGTGGCATAAATCATTTCTTGATGCCTTACTTGTGAGCAAGTAAAGGCTGAGCACCAGGTTCCAATGGGTTTAGCTCAACTCCTTGGGGTACCAAAATAGAAGTGGGATGGGATATTGATGGAATTCATGAAGGGTTTACCATGTATGTCTAAGGGACATGATGTCATTTGGGTGATCGTTGACTGACTCACCAAGTCATCCCACTTCCTATCTATCTGAGAGTAGAGTTCAGTAGAGATCTTGGGACACCTCTATATGTAGGAGATAGTTTGACTCCATGGAGTCCCATAAATGATATTTTTAGATAGTGATGCTCATTTTACATCCTAGTTGTGGAAGGGATTGTATGAGGCATTTGGGACTCAATTGCGCTTGAGCATAGTATTTAACCCATAGAAGGACGGTCAGATAGAGAAGATCATTCATGTTCTGAAAGATATGCTATGATCTTTCATGTTGTACTTCGGCCATAGTTGGGATGATCACCTACCACTGGTGGAGTTCTCATACAAAAATAGCTATCATTCCATCATTGGTATGGAACTATTAGAGGATTTTTATGGGTGGCCCTATAGGTCACCACTTTTCTAGACTGACCCAAGAGAGTCATCACTCATGGGCCTAGAGTTAGTGCGAGCTACTACAGAGAAATTATAGATCATAAAAGAGAGGATGAATATTACACAGATCCGTCATAAGTCTTTTGCAAACAGGTGACAGAGGCGTTTGGAGTTTGAGGAAGGAGACCATATGTTCTCCAGGCTTCACCTCGATGGGGATTATGGAGATTTGGTGGGGGCGGAAAGATATCTATGAGGTTTATCTTCCCTTTTTAGATATTGTGTATATTTAGAGAGGTTGTTTACCACTTAGATCTACCCATGCAGTTAGACCGACTACATGACTTCTTCCATGTGTCGTGGCTGAGGAGGTATCTACATGACCCATCACACGTCATTGAATAGGGTGAACTGGACATCAAGGATGAAGTGGCTTTTGAAGAGTATCTGGTGGAGATCGAGGATCAGTAGGATAGGATCCTTTGTGGGTGAGATATTAATTTGGTTCATGTCTAGTGTCAGCATGAGAATCTTCAGGAGAGCACTTGGGAGTGGGAGGCTCAAATTCGTGCTTATTACCCTCATCTTTTTTAGTATCCTTTGTTTTGGATTTTTAGAGATGTAAAGCTCCAAGGTGGGGATAATTAAATGTCCTAGATTTTCTATATATTATTTCTAAATATTATATGGATTAAATTCAAGACCAATCACTGAGATGGTGTGTGATTCCAAGGCCTGGTGTGCCCAAAAAAATTGTTTGAAAAATATTAAAATATTAAATAGAACGTGCATACAATTTTCTTGAAAAAGTGGAATAACTTCTAAATGGCTGCCCAGATCAGAAATATGAGGACACTATTGCGTTCAGAGTAGTGGATTTACCCTAAGGGTAGCCTAAAATTGGCCAACATGGGTCGACTGGTAAAAGTAGTCACAGGTGTTTTTAATGAATAAAATAAATTGAATTATTTTCCCATTTCATCGATACAGGGATGATTTTTATTTTAAATAAACCTTTAGTCAGGGATCCATAGTTAGGCTCATAACCCTATAATTCCCTAGAGTCTCTAGAGAGAAAACCTTGGATATTTCTCTCATTGGGTGATGACGGAACTATGGATCGAAGATTGACGAACATTGTTCTTGATGAATCTCGCCTATAGTAGTCAATATTCAATAGTGAGTGATCTAATTCCCAGGTAGGATGTGTTATTTTTGGATTTACTTCCACGTTCTTGAATTCAATGATGAATGCATACTAACCAACAAACAAGTTGATCCACAATTTGATCGTAACCTTGTAGGATGGGTTTTATTTGTGGGATTTATAGGGTACGATTATAGAGATTACTGTTTTGATTGTTGATCATTCATATGGGAAGGTATTAAGGCCGGAACGAACAAAGGTTGAGGTTCATTCCTCATATTCATTCACTATTCTTTTTCTCCCCCAAAATTTCTATGCATTTTCATTCTTCAATGGTTTTTGAACAAACAATCATTTCCCCTTCATTTTTTGGAATAATGATTATAAATTGAAGATCCAACATCGGGATGACCTAATGGGGGTGTGAAGGCAACGAAAATGGATCAATCGAACCAAATCAAAAGAAAATGTTCTTCGATCGGTTTGCATCATAATGGATCAAAACGGTTTTATAAATCTATTAAAGGTACAAAATACCTCGATTCAGTGTTAGGGTGGTGAAAAAAATCATAATCTGAAGTTTCTAGGTGATCGGACCACTGGAATGAGATCCAGATCATCGGCTGAGGTGTGCATAGGAGAACCAGACTTTCTGGAAAAACCAGATGAACACAGCGTGTAATCCGAGATTACATGGCATGTGGTCCCCATTGAGCAGTGGCTAGGGTTTTGGGAGATAGATAAATATCACATGGTGTGTGACCTCTATCACACGGCATGTAGACTCTCCCTATATACTTTTCATGTACATGGGAAGTACATGGACATAGGAAGGAGTGTACGGGTTGCCTACACGGTGTGTACTCCCCCACACGACTTGTCTCGAACCAAGTACACATACTACCCCATGTACTGGTACATGGAAAGATATACACTGGTTGAAATCGTGTAATAGCACAAGGCCAAAGTACATAGGAGGACCTCGGATGAAAGTACATGGCATGTGACTCCTTCTACACATTGTGTACCCATCTTCTACATGACATGTTAAGAATACGCAGATCATTGTACATGAGAAGTACCCGAGGTCAAGGGACATGGCATGTGACCCTACTACACGTCGTCTACCCCTTCTTACATGGATTTATCCACTTTTCCACCGTATCATGGACAGATTTCATTAGGGTTTGTTCTCTTTATCATTTCTCTAAAGGTTGGTGCGTATCATTTCCTACTCATAGGAGTATGATCTCTTCAGCAGGACTTCCTAGATAGAGTTATTAGAATCCATTGAGAGTCTGGGAGAGGGATCCTTTATTCATTCTTTGTTCCCTAGGTAGAGTCTTCGGTATTGATGTTACAAACTTTACCATGCACCAATCCTATACTTAGCGGGTTAATCCAAATTGAGTTATTGGTATCACCCCATGGCCCTAGCTGTGATCCTCATATGTGTATCATATCTCTATATTTAGATCCATCATTTCATCTCTCTCATGGTAGTTACTAATGAAAAATACTTCTTGGATGGACGTCATTAGTGATATCAGACTCAAGAGTGTGTTCTCCCGGATGAGTGCTTCATAGAATCTTCGAACTGAATCCCTATTGTGGGTATTCGGTAGTTGTGACTTACCTCTAGACTGCATGTTTTGGTTTGAGTATATCTGTATATTCTTTTTATATGTTTCGTAGACATATAATTTTGTATATATGACTGTATCTTTTCTTTGTGTATTTCTTTGTGGTTTTGGGGTGTCCTACTGAGTATTGTTATACTCTCCCCTATAGGGGATTTGGTCTCATGTGTTGTGTCTTTTGAAAATGAGTGACCTTCTGATGGGGTCCTAGGTAGACCAGGACCAGGCAGAGCTTTTTGAGATCAAAGAATATGATGTGTTCCTACGTCTACAAACAGTAGTCCCAGTACCTTTGCTTATAGGTTGAACTTGTGGTTTATAGACTCTTTTTGGTGGGATTGCATTCTGGATCGGTTTACTTCATTTCACTTTACATTCCTTTCATACTCTGATTGGGATAGTGGTATGCATGAATTTGATTCTTAGTGGTTTTTACATTTTAGTATCTTATGATCTTGGAGATGTTTGTGTGTGTGTGTGCAGGTACATAGGCAATGCCTCTCATGTCAATGATATGCCTACTTAGTGCTAGTCACCAGCCCCTGACCTATTTGAGGTGGGCTTGGGGAGTCATGACACAGACCCCATTAGGAAGGGTAATGACATGGAATGTCTCTAGTTTGGTTTAATATAGGTGATAAATACCTAAATGTAGTCTTTTATATGTATACGATTTCTATAGGGTTATATACCCTAAGAAAAGTGAATAAAGGCATGTGGAATGCCTTGAGTATCTATTGGAATGGAGGAAATTAGAGCTTTATGATATGTGTTTTAGGTATATTGGGAAGGATTAATGGGATTCCTAGCTTCATGGATTAGTCTTGAGATCCTGGGAATTATATTATAAGACTCCTATAAGTTTGAGGTTTTTAGAATATTAGAGTAATGTGGGATTATGGACTGCCTTGCATAAGAAAATCTATAACCATAAGGAGTTAATAAGGGATAGTTGTTCCACTCTTTCTATGGAATCAAGATATGTTAGTGGGTGTAATGTATGAAGTTAGTTTCTATAGCAATTATTATCTAGTGGGGTTTCTAGTGCCATGCTTTCTAGATGATTAATAGGGTGGGTATGATGAAATCATATTGGGGTATAGGGATGGGTTAAAGTTTATTTTAAAGCTTATATTTTGGGTACTCTCATAGCATGGAAAAAAGAGAGTGGGTTTTTAATGTTATGTGCATGCATGTGAGGATGGTATGATGAATCTTGGATTAGAGATAATGATCCTAGTGGCTGGTTAAGTATGATATTCCATGAATAACATGAGTGGAATGTTGATTGTAAGATGATGGATAATCTCATTGAAGGTTGGATTGTGATGGAGTCAAGGACTCCTTAGATTCTCCAACTACCTAGAGTTATGTCATGGGATTTTATTAAGGTTCAGGAGATGATCACACTTGGGGGTTATTGGGTATGATAAAACTCATGGGAAATGTTCAAGTCACCTTGTTATGGATAAGAAATTGATAAGGGAGTTAACCCTTTATAATTAACATTGACGGGTCATGCTGCATGGGTTTAATATGTGGGGGTGGAGTTATCATGGATCATAAAGGCTCTATTGTGGCGGCTTTTTCAGCTTCCTTAGGCAATAGTGAATCTCTTCAAGTGGAGGCCCTCACTACGCTCACTGGATTGTCTCTTTATGATCAGAGGAATATTCCAATCAGTGAGGTTGAAACTGATCCGTTGGAAATTTATAAAGCTATTTTAGGTTAAGGTCTTATTTCGTATTCTATTGAGTAATCCATTAGAAGGTGGAAGCGTCTTATGAACAATCATATGTTCGTTCTTCATTCCTGGAGTGAGGGTAATGTTGTTGCTGACTTCCTTGCTTCAAAGGTGTCTTTGGAGGATAGGCTTGTATTTTTTTTCTAGTCTTGGTTCCTTTCCCCTTGAGGGTTTTCATTTCATTCGGGCTGGCGTTCTTGGGTTGCACTATTTTAGGCCCCCTTAATTGTCTATTTATAGGCTTTTTAGCCTTTTTCCTTTTAATAAAATAAAAATTATGTTGGCTAGTGACAAGCTTGAGCAAGATCTGGATCTACTCTGGGAATAGTCAGATGTATGTTGATCAGTGAGAACCAGTGATTTGGGATGTGACTGGTATGGGAGAGGAGATCCTTATAGTGTTGAAGATAGATAAACAATGTTGGTTATAGACATGGTTTTTAAACATAGATGGACATATCATGTGGGTTATGATCCATAAACTTTTTTGGAATGTGAAATGTGGTGGACAGAATATTGGGTTCTATAGAATGAAAAATATGGGTACTGGTGAATTAGGATAGAGTCCCAACTATAGAAAATTTGGCATTGGTGAAATCACCAAACTTTTGGTGGGATGATGTAGAATTCCTAGTGATTTGGTATGTTAAATTTACATGATGGTGATTAGGGTTGGTGATTTTGAGATATATTTTTGGGACTGGAGTGCTATTGTGGAAGATCATCGATGAAAGGAGGTTGTTGTTGTTGTAAAAGTGGGTTCCCTAGAAAAAAATTAATTAGTAATTTTTATTACCATACCATGTGTATAGTGAGTTATGCATGATGTACACTTACCATTATATTTATACATTTTGAAGTCCACTATTTAAATGGTAATGTCCATATAATATTTGTCATATCCAAATGTTATAGCAATTTCTAAGTTATAATGATAACCTCAAGATAATATAACATTAATCCTAAACATATATCCTATAGCCTAGATACATCATAAATACTGCACACAGTTTATGTCTGATTATCAGGTGTTGGGGGTTCATAATCATTGAGGCTTCTTCTCATGAATTTCATACTTGGTGATCTCTGATAGGTGAGATCATGAGGACATGTCCGCTAATAAGAACACTGCATGTTTCAGGTGTCATTGGTAGTTCCTATCTATGGACATGTATATTGGTCTCTGAACTTGAGAACATTATCAGTGAGTTCCATTTGATCATATACTTTGATGCATAGAAAAATTCAGGACAATGAATTCATAGTGAGGTATCTTTTGTTGGGTGCATCATTGGTTGTATGGAATTGGTTGAATGGTCAAGAGAGAATTTTTCTCTTCTAAGTTGAGAAAT
This sequence comes from Viscum album, assembly GCA_963277665.1. Lineage (NCBI taxonomy): Eukaryota > Viridiplantae > Streptophyta > Magnoliopsida > Santalales > Viscaceae > Viscum > Viscum album. The sequence continues at coordinate 1,938,159,986 of OY728163.1, forward strand.
TGATATCCCAGGCCTGGCCGATCAGGATGGTACTATCTTTAGAAACCCATGGCCATAGTAGTAGAAGGTAAGTCCATCTAGTTAAGTCAACAAATAATGAAGTAATAAAGGATGATGACACAAGTGTCCATCCTACTTTATAATATATTATATGACAAAGAGATTTTATTATACAGTGATTGTATGTAGGATGGTCCTCATTTCTAAGACTATTCTATGCCTCTTTAGGGGATTTTATGGGTTGTTAGACTCTTATATTGGTCTATGAATATTATTTGTAATGACCCTCCAATTCTCATTGGCTTGAGAGCTCAACGAGTCATTACTAGGCCTTAAGTGACATCCCCGAGGCGCCAAAGGCTGGCAATAAATGCCAAAGGGCTTCAAAACAAGTGGGGGGACTATTTACCTTTTTTTACATACCACAGAACCAACAACCATAACCAAACTAACCAACTAAATAATGCATGATAAAAAAACTAAGATAACTCAACCATGAGTACCACAGCGGAAACCAACACCAAATCAGAGTAAACAGTGGAAAGACAAACTCAAAGACTACAAGACAACAACCCAACTCCATGCTCCATAAGCTCCAAGATTCAACATCACAAACCAGCCCAAGCATCATGAAGCAGTATGCAACACTTTACCTTTTCCAACATCCTGGTACATGACATCTAGAAAAGCACCAATGTGCCAAAGCAGGGGGTGAGTAATGAAACTCAATAGGTTTTCCCCGATGACTTCCCAACCCATTACTCTAGGATAAAACATGTTATCACATTTATATAAAACAATTTATATAAAAAAATTCCAAAACAGTTCACAATATAACAAGTTCCATGTCAAAACCAATTCCCAACAAAAACCATCTTTTTCAAGAAAAGTAGACAAGAAAAGGTTCCAATCAAAATCCCATTCCCATTTTTGCACATTCATTCCATTTCACAAATCCACACAACCAACCATGCATGAAAACCGGACCTCCCTATACTCGCAAGTGGTTAGTTATCCTTCCACTAAGTCGTCACTTAGTGAACTACCTTGACGGGGGTACTTCATGACCTTATCTGTCCCTTTTGATGGGGGTACTTCTTCCCTTTATCCATCCCAACCTTTTTGATGGGGGTAATTCTCTCCCTTATCTATCCCAATGCATATGAACATACACCACAACCCATTCAAGTCCATGCCTAAAACCAATTATGTTCAAACCTTTCAATAAAGCATCACCCTTTTATTGAAAACCATTTCATTCAAGCAGCAAAATCATATCCAATTTAAAATCAACATTTAAATTTAATTCAACCACCACTTTCCAAAAACACATAATTTCCATCACCCGTTACTAAAAATGGGTTTCAACCATTCTTCCATAATAGATAAACAAACCATTTCAATCAAGGAAAAAAATTTGAAACTAAGGCTTCAAGTTCTAAGAAAGAGGAATCAAGATTGAAGCCACCTACCTCAACAAATTAGGCGAAACCAACAACGGACGAAGAATGCCAACAAAACCGAGTCAACTAGTCCCTGAAACCTCCTTAGATTCCTTCCCCTAGCACCAAAAAAACCAAAACCTGATTTAAAAGTCATCCACTACCTTAGATCTACCCACCTTGGGCGTAGATCTAAGGATCCATCAAGAGGGAAGAAGGAGATCTAAGAAAACTAAAGGAAACGAGACTTACCTCGATCAACTGGCCTCTAAATGCCAAGGAAACCCTCCAGATCACTTCCAAAACGCCTGGAAAGTGTTCTCCCCCCTTCACCAGAGAGAAATCCCGAGTTAGGGCCGTCTAGAAGCAAAAACGAATGGGTTAAAGGAATAAAATGGATTAGATCCTTAAAAATAGGATCTATGTTGACTTCACGCATGGTTAGTCCGCACAATTAGTCAAACCTTGCACTAACTGTGTGGTAGTCACTACTTGGAAGAGGCGCTCCACATGGCCTCCTCGCACGGTTTTCCCAAACCGTGTGAACACCGTGCGGTCTCCTCTATTCAAATTACCACCACCTACATGTCTTCCGCATGGTTTTGGCAAACCGTGTGCAGCCCGTGCGTCCCCACATTTTTTCCTTTAACACCTTGAATGTCTCCAAACTTTCCCAACCATCTCCCATATGCTTCATGTACTTAAAAGGCATAAAAAAGGGTTACTTACTAGAAACCAGGGGTACTACATTCTCCCCACCATTGGCCTTTCCGTCCTTAGAAAGTAGAAAACCATCGCTTTCATGAAAGAGTTCTGGCCACTTCTCTTTCATTTATTTCTCGTGTTCCCAAGTCTCTTCCTGAATCTGACCGTGCTACCATAAAACCCGCACTAAACCGATGCTTTTTCCATTCAAGACTTTCTCTTGCCTATCCACAATCTGTACTGGGATATGTATCAATGAAGCATATGGCTCTAGGTCAATGTGATCCCATCTGATCACATGGTCAGGATCGGGTTGATACTTCTTCAACTGAGATACATGGAACACATTATGCACTTCACTGAACCATGGTGGTAAATTCCAACCGATATTCCACCACTCCAACCTATTCCAGTATCTCAAAAGGGCTTATATATCGAGGAGATAATTTGCCCTGCTTCCCAAAACGATGTTGTCCAAGCCTTAGAGAGATTATCAAAAAAACATGATCACTCACCGCAAACGACAACAGTCTTCAGCGATGATCCGCATAAGATTTCTGATGACTCTAAGCCATCTCCATCCTCTTTCTAATCAACTAGATCTTCTCCGTTATTTCTTGGACAAGGCTCGGCCCAACTAGTGATGTCTCACATGTTTCCACCCAATAAAGTGGAGAACGACAAGGACGCCCATACAATGATTCAAACGGAACCATGCGTATTGAGGCTTGATAGCTGTTATTGTATGAGAACTCCACTAAGGGTATATGCTACTCCCATGAGCCCCCAAAATCCATTACACAAGACCGCAACATGTCTTCCAAAGTTTGTATTATCCACTCGGATTGCCAATCCGTCTGAGGATGATACGCCTTATTCATCGTCAACTGAGTCCCAAGGGCTTGCTGTAATGATTTACAGAAATGAGATGTGAACCTTGGATCTCTATCTAAGACTATGGATACTAGTACACCATGCCTCTTTACCACTTCACGGATATATATTTTTGAAAGATCCTCCACCATATGAGTTTCACGAATCGAGATGAAATGGTCCGACTTGGTTAGACAATCCACTATCACCCAAATGTCGTCGTGTTTCCGAACCATTCTTGGAAGACCTATAACAAAATCCATTGCTATCTGATCCCATTTCCATACTGGGATAGGTAAAGATTGTAACATAACTGCTGGCTACTGATGTTCTTCTTTAACTTTCTGAAAAGTTAAACACCTTGAAACAAATTCAGCTACCTTCTGTTTCATGCTGCTCCACCAAAATTGCGCATTCAATGCCTTATACATATTCTGTGTACCCGGATGTACAACCCATCTTGAATGGTGGTAATCATGAAGAATTTGTTCCTGAGCAGTTAAAGGTACAACTATTAGATCTTGAAATCACCAAACTAAACTCCCATCCAGCTTCCATCCGTCAATGGTCTCCCCACCATTGAGTTTTGAACTCATTGTAACACAGTCTACATCGGATTCTTGTGCCTCCTTTACTATATCCACCAAATCAAGAACAAGTACAACTGAAAATAAAACCGAAACATCATCTCGATCTTCACATTCCATATGCATGTCGGCTAGGACCGACATCAACTGCCACTCATCTAAAGCTTCTTTCGCCAACTGAGTATACGACTTCCTTATTAATGCATCAGCCACCGAATTTCCCTTACCCAGTGTATACATCAAGTCAAATTCGAACATTTGAAGAAACACCATCCATCTTCTCTACCGCAGATTCAAATCTCACTGTGATAAAATGTGTTTCAAGCTTTTGTAATCTGTAAACACAGTAAATTTCTCACCAAAGAGATAATGTCTCCATGTTTTCAAAGCATGGACGATTGCAGCCAACTCTAAATCATGTTTTGGGTTTTTTTTTTCTCATGCACCCTCAACTGCCTTGATCCATAAGCAACCACATGGTCTCATTACATGAGAACACAACCCAACCCTGTTCCCGAAGAATCACAATACACCACATACCCCTGTCCTGATTCCGGTAAAATCAAGATCGGTGCTGATGTAAGGCGAACTTTCAACTCTTGAAAAGATCTCTGACATTATTAAGTCCATTGAAATGCACTATTCTTCTTTGTCAATGTTGTCATATGCAAATCTAGTCGTGAGAAGTCATGGAAAAAGCGTCGGTAATAACTAGCTAGACCAAGAAAACTTTGTATTTCAAATAAATTCTTCGGAGGTTGCCAAGAAAGAACAACTTCTATCTTTTCTGGATCCATTGAAAGACCTTTATCAGAAACAACATGGCCCAAAAATTGTACCTATTGTATTCAAAAATCGCACTTTGATAATTTTTCATACAACTGATGGTCTCTCAAGATTTCCAATACTATCGTCAAGTGTTTCTCAGGATCATCTCTTGTTCTTGAATACACCAATATGTCGTCCACAAACACCACAACAAAAGAATCCAGATATCGCTGAAATATATGATTCATTAATTTCATGAAGACTACTGGTGCATTCACAAGACCAAAAGGCATGACTACATATTCATAGTGGCAATATCTTCTTCTGAAGGCTTTCTTTAGGATATCCTCCTTCCGAACTCGCAACTGGTGATATCCTGACCGCAAGTAAATCTTGGAGAACCACTGAGCTCCCCTCAATTGATTAAACAGGTCATCAATGTGTGGAAGTGGATATCTATTCTTTATCGTAACTTGGTTAAGTTTACGATAATACACACATAGCCTCAAAGTTCCATCTGCTTTCTTTACAAACAAAACTGGTACTGCCCATAGAGACACGCTTGGCCGAATGAAACCCTTGCTTTCTAGCTCCTCTAACTGCACTTTCAATTCCCGTAACTCTGTTGGTGCCATACTATAAGATGGAAGTGAGATAGGACTAGTCCCCAAAAGGATATCAATTGTAAACTCCACTTCTCTTACAGGTGGTAACCCGGAGATGTTTTCAGGAAAAAAAATTAGTAAATTGATCCACCATAGCTGGAAAACAATTTTCTGTGATCTCTTCCAATGATGACAAAGTCAATTATGCCAATTGGTAAGAAATAATTCCCACCATTGGTTACAACAATCTCTTTGAACCTTTCTTTACCATCCTCTCTCCACTGAAGAGATGCTCAAAGTTGTCCTCAGTCGTGAAACTAATCGTTCTTTTATAACAATCGATGTGAGCCTTAAACCTTGTCAACCAATCCATACCCATGATTAAATCATAGGAATCCTTATCCAACATGGAGAAGTCACATTCTAGCTCAGCTATATCAATAGTTATAGTACATGCTCGATACACGAAGGCTTGACATTCTCTTTCACCAAGAGGAGTTTGCAGTTTCAAGACAGAAGGCATCATTTCCAGTTTTAAACATAGAAAGTCAAAAGTATGAGAAGCAATGAAGAATGTGATGCACTACTATCAAACAACACTTGTACAAAGTTATAATTCAAAAGAATCGTACCTCTTACTATTAATGGTTCAGCCTGATCCTCAACAATCATCTGCTCAGCTCCATACAATTGCTTCGTCACTGCACTGTTCTCCTTGTTTCCTTGCTGAGATTGCCCTGGTTGAGGAGTCATGGTATTTCGAGATTCACCATGGATAGCTCTGTTATGCTGACGAGACTGACTCTGTTGTCCTCATCCTGTCGAATCATACGATGCTTGCGATGCCTGGGAAGTGTCACGTGCACCCGACCTCAGAGTATTTCTATAATAGCACTGTAGATGCCCCATCTTCTTGAAATTGTGACATTGTCTAGGTTGCATCGTACACTCTCACTTTATGTGATCAGTCAATCCACATTGAAAAAACCAGGCTTTCATCATGGGTCATGGAGGAAGATTCACTGATCCAGCCGTTTGATTCTGATTCGTACCCCCACCTTAGAAGTAGGTTTCCCTCTTCCGCTTGTTCCCAGCAATAGAGTTCCCAACTGTTCCTGTGGGAATCATCATACTTCCTCCTCTCATAACTTCTGAGATGTCTCTTTCAGCTACTATTTCTCTATTTACCATTTCCGTATAATCCATAATACAGATCACAGCTATCTTTGAGCGAATATCCTGTCGCAACCCTGATTTAAAGATGTGTGCCTTCAATGACGTGCTTGCAGCAACTTCCGGTACAAAGCACGCTAAATTCATGAATTTAGCCACATACTCCATGACAGAGAGATTCTCCTACTTCAGGCTGAAAAATTTTGTCGTCCTCTGGATCTTGAACGTGTGAGGATAGAATTGTTTATTGAACAACTCCTCAAATTCCTCCCAGCCCAGGCCTTAATCCACCTTAGCCTGCACCACTAGCTCCCACCATTGTCGTGAAAGATCCTCCAGCATATACATCACCAAATTTACTTTCAGTTATGCTGGTGTGCCGATGAAATCAAAGATACGATTCATCCTACTCAGCCACACCTCCTCCCTTTTTGGTTCAGAATCACCCTGAAAGATGGCTGGATTCTGCTTCTAGAATTGGATGGAATGGTCTACATGCCTTTACTCATCCCTCTGATTCCCCGTGTCCATAGCCTGGAATGATTGAACGATACTCTGAACCATCTCTTGGATCACACATGGTTCAGGTGCAACCACATTCTCTGCAGCTTCTTCAGGTTGGTTTCTACGACGCCTAACGGGTGCCATTTTCTATACAAACAACGCACTCTGTTAGTCTCACTTCCTAGCAACTGAAGGCTTAGAATTTAAAATTCTATCACATCAATTATCACCACATTTATTTTCAAAACAACCTTTTCCCATGTCCAACCATTTTTGAAAACATCCTATGCTTTTTGAAAATCAGACCATTTTCAAAATACACAAATTATCCTTTTTTCAAAATCTTTTTAGTTGAAAACAATTTCTGCATTTTTCAAAAATCCACACCTTTACCAAAATACTTTCTAATTCCTTACAATGAGATATGAAATACTAGTGGGAATTCATTCCTCTACAATGAATTTCATGTGCATCTCATTGGCTAAACTCATGACAATGAGATTTCAAACATTCTAGTAGTGTATCAAAAACACTTATGTACCCAACACCCTGGTAACTTGAAGTTCAGCATAAATGGGTTAGCTTTGTCCTCTTATGCTATACATTTCAAGTTTCGACAATCTTACTCCTATATAAGATTCCAAACCAAGGAATAGAAGAAAAGGAATTTCAACTCCATGATCGAGAACATTGATGACCACTTGTTAGGCAAGGACCGAACAAGCTGATACCATTTGTAATGACCCTCCAATTCTCATTGGCTTGAGAGCTCAATGAGTCATTACTAGGACATAAGTGACATCCCCGAGGCTCCAAAGGCTGGAAATAAATTCCGAAGGGTTTCAAAACAAGTGGGGGGACGATTTACCCTTTTTGTACATACCACAGAACCAACAACCATAACCAAACTAACCAACTAAATGATGCATGATAAAAAAACTAAGATAACTCAACCATGAGTACCACAGCGGAAACCAACACCAAATCAGAGTAAACAGCAAAAATAAAAACTCAAAGACTACAAGACAACAACCTAACTTTATGCTCCATAAGATCCAAGCTCCAACATCATGAACCAACCCAAGCATCATGAAGAAGTATGCAACAATTTACCTTTGTCAACATCCTGATACATGACATCTGCAAAAGCACCAATGTGCCAAAGCAGGGGGTGAGTAATGAAACTCAGTAGGTTTTCCCGGATGACTTACCAACCCATGCCTCTAGGATAAAACATGTTATCACATTTATATAAAGCAATTTATATAAAACAATTCCAAAACAGTTCAAAATATAACAAGTTCCATGTCAAAAACAATTCCCAACAAAAACCATCTTTTTCAAGAAAAGTATCCAACCAAAGTTTCCAATAAAAATCCCATTCCCATTTTTGCACATTCATTCCATTTCACGAATCCACACAACCAACCATGCATGCAACCCGGACCTCCCTATACTAACGAGTGGTGAGTTTTCCTTCCACTAAGTCATCACTTAGTGAACTACCTTGACGAGGGTACTTCAAGACCTTATCCATCCCTTTTGATGGGGGTTACTTCTCACCCTTATTCATCCCAAACTTTTTATGGGGGTAATTCTCACCCTTATCCATCCCAATGCATATGAACATACGCCACAACCCATGAAAGTCCATGACCAAAACCAAGTGTGTTCAAAACCTTTCAATAAAGCATCACCCTTTTATTGAAAATCATTTCCTTCAAGCAGAAAAACCATAGCCAATTTAAAATCACCATTTAAATTTACTTCAACCACCACTTCCCAAAAACACACAATTTCCATCACCCGTTACTAAAAATAGGTTTCAAACATTCTTCCACAACAAATAATCAAACCATTTCAATCAAGGAAAACAATTTGAAACTAATCCTTCAAGTTCTAATAAAGACGAATCGAGAGTGAAGCCACCTACCTCAACAAATTAGGCGAAACCAACAACGGACGAAGAACACCCACAAAACCTAGTCAACTAGTCCCCGAAACCTCCTTAGATTCCTTCCCCTGGCACCAACAAAACCAAAACCCAACATAAAAGTCATCCACTGCCTTATAACTACCCACCTTAGGCGTAGATCTAAGGATCCATCAAGAGGGAAGAAGGAGATCTAAGAAAACTAATGGAAACAAGACTTACCTCGATCAACCGGCCTCTAAATGCCAAGGCAACCCTCCGGATCGCTTCCAAAACGCCTAGTAAGTGTTCTCCCCCCTTCACCAGAGAGAAATCCTGAGTTAGGGCCGTCTAGGAGAAAAAACGAGCGGTTTTAAGGATAAAACGGATTAGATCCTTAAAAATAGGATCTAAGTTGACTTCGTGCAAAGTTAGTCCGCACGGTTAGTCAAATCGTGTGTTAACCATGCGGTAGTCACTTCTTGGAAGAGGCACTCTGCACGGCCTCCTCGCACGGTTTTCCCAAACCGTGCACACACTGTGCAGTCTCCTCTGTCCAAATGACCACCACCTGCATGGCATCCGCACGGTTTGGGCAAATCGTGTGCAGCCTGTGCGTCCCCACATTTTTCCCTTTAACACCTTGAAAGTCTCCAAACATTCCCAACCATCTCCTATATGCTTCATGTACATAAAAAGCATAAAACAAGGGTTACATACCATAAACCGAGGGTACTAAATTATTCATTACTATCGAAATAAAGGTCTAGAGGTTCACACATAATAGAGTATTCATGAATCATTTCTATTCTGAAGAATGGATATATAAGACAAGATGGGCCCCACCATAGGGTCTGAGAGCTGTCTAAGTTTTATTGATCATTGATAAATAAATAAATTCATTATTATTCAAGTATAGAATAATTGGGTTGAATTTATTTATTATATTTATTTACAAGTATTAAATTAAATACATGGAAAATATTATATGAACGAATATTATTTTATTATTCAAGGTTCTTTTAAAATTTGTAGAAACAACGAGTCTAGTTAATGAATCGCTTTTATCACATAATATATTTCTTATATTACAAGTGAGTGATAAATATATAAATGGTATTTATGACTCAGTCAGTCTATCATAATATATCATTTATAGTTTACATAGTGAGTACTAAATATTCAAGGGGATCCTTTTCTCGGTAATTTTATAACTCACTGTATATAGGAAGAGAGAGGCTCTCGCATGATGACTATTCACTATGAGTTCTTTAGATCCACTCTCTCCTCTCCCGTTTTATAAAGAGATGATCACTTGATCCAAGTGATATGATCGAGCTAATCTCCTTGTATTGAAGTAATGTTGATGCAGTGATCGGCGGGACGCTGAAGGCATTTTCAAATCATCATGTTAGCACCTAGAATTCAATGATTGATTCTTTTATGGATTTTTTAAGCATTTTTGGATGGTCTAGAGGTATTCAGTTTTGGATCCTTTGAGTAGTGATCACTGATCACAAACAATTGTAAAGCACAACTTCAGATATAATGAATTATTTTTTAGTTTATATTTTTGTACTTTGAATAATCCACCTGAGATCCTCGAATCGTACCAGGATTCAGATTACTGGAGACAATAATTTTTTTCGCTATGGTGATTATAATTTTAAATCTCTGGCCCACTAGCTTCCATTGTGCACCATCTTACTAAAAATTAGTATCATAGGGATTTTGTAGATTTTATATTCCAAGAAAAATTATTTTTATTAGTTGGTGCCTTCTTAGAGAAGCCAAAAAAATTGGGTGGGGTCATCACTTCTCCTTATCCTACCCCATTGCTCTGGTGCTACCTGTCGACCTCATCGACCCCTGCAACACCAGGCCGCTACCTTGCCTCCATCGGACACCATCACCCTCTAACCCTATATTAGTTGAGGTTGCCTCCCCCTCCAGTTCGCTGGACCGCACCGCAACAACACTCATCGTCCGCATAGCACTTCGCCAGCCTTCTACCGTGGCTCCCGCTCGCATCGGCCACCACCCGTCATGCGATCACCATCGCCTTCACTTGGATCCAGCAAGACTGATCAGATATCGGGGCTTCCTCATCCAAGGTTACCCATCCAACCTCCACCTCACCAATCCCGAGTTTTCATCTCCTACTCACATCATCTTGACAGTTTCTTTCTCACACCTCCACAACCTTCTCCACCTCCCTCATGTGTCATGACATCTCAACCATACACCATCGCCATTTTGACCAGGCGCCATCATCACCCCTTCCCGACGGCATCGTGATGTTGGTCGATCGACTCTGCGACAGGTTACCAGAGCCCACAGCCTACCGGGTGAGATGCCTATCCATGAGGTAACCCCCTTCCATAGACTATTTTGGTCCATTTTAACCTTATCTATCCGGAAACAAACCTGGGAGGCTCCTCTTGACTCGATACGGGTCAAGGTGGGCCTACCCATCCCAGAACAGACTTGTACAGGGTATGACTGGTCTAAAACGGGTCAGTGGGGTTAGGAAAAGATCAATAATGGGCTTGGGCGTGATTTTGAGGCCCAGGAAAATTTTTATATAATAAAAAATTAGTTGAATTAATTAATTTAAATATAGTATTAAATTAAATTAATTAAATATTATTTTTTGGTTTAAATAATTAATATTTTAATACTCTAGAAAAAAATAATTTAATTAAGGAATTAAATTATATTAATTATTTAAAATTTTTGGAATTAAAATTAAATTAATATCGAGACCAAATAAATTATTTGAATAAATTACTTGAATTTAAATAATTTGTTTAATTTATTTAAAAGCTCTCATACTTTAAATTTACTGAAATTTAATTTTACCATGATAACTGGTCTTGAGAACTGACCAGTCTTGTATATGTTCAGTTTGCTTTATTTAATTGCTTATTACTTATGCGATGTTTGTAATAAGTATTTATTTTTTATGATGGTTTGTGCATTGTCTTATTTTAAATATGTATAAGGGTCTACGCGTCCATTGGTATTTCTGTATGTACTTTAATCTTCTCAGGACCCTCTTGTTTGTTTGTGAGTACATTTGTATTATGTCAAAGATGATGTACGACGTTGAAAATGCCAAGTTGAGGTGAAATCTAGACAAGTAGTGAATACACTGGACAGGGGATGAGCTACATCATGAGTCAAGAAACAACTCAAGTGTGATTCCCATAGGTCATGATTTATCTATTATGTTTAAATGGATCAACCAATATTAGATTCTCAATGCCAAATCGGTATTTTTATTTCCATTATGCATTTATAATTATTTATGAATTTTCATGATAACAGGAAACACATAAAATAATAAAAAGAAAAACGCATAAAGACACGGTGATTTTTTTCTATTAATGGTCAGTTGTGATCATGACAACATATTATGAACATATTAATAGAAATGTATTACATTAATCATGAAAAAATATAAAAACCCTTAAAAAAATACTAAGTCACAAATGTCTTCCATCATTTGAATTTGAACAAAACTAGGTGTTCATAGTGCTCATAAACCAAATTTGAGGGTACCTGTAATGTCCTGACCCAAATTACCACTAAACTAATAGCCGTACTAGTCTCCACATGGCCTCAAATTTGTCTCCCCATATGCAGGAGGCTACCAACTAGCAATGAGGGTCTAAGAAGGTGATATTGGGGAGACTATACCCTCATGATTAGAGTGACACATCGGTATATTAAAAAATAAATAACAAAAAATAGTATAAGTAGTAATAAATAAAATATAGAGTAGTGTAAGAATAATTTAAACTAAATATAAATAGAAAAACCCAATATACAACAATTCATGCATGTCCAGATGATGGTACATAACTAAAATAGTAGACATACAATATGCATCATGATACAATATAGTATAGGAATAAGAAAAAGAAACTAATTCCCCTGAGGTAAAAATTCATGAGCATCCTGAGCTCCAACTCAGTCTTGTGCTCATAACTCCCAAGTACAATCATAACAATCCAAGAAATAATACATGGTCCTACGAACATGATATCTGTTTGGTTACCCCAATGCAATGGCGGCCCAATCATGGTGTAAGGTCACGGTTCCAGAAGCCTCCCAGAGGTGCCCCATACCCGGTTGGTCACATGGCCTCAAGTGCATTTCCCCAAACGCCAGAGGCTACCGACTAGCAGCAAGGGCCTTGGGTGTAATAGTGGAGAAACTATGCCCTCATTGGCAGAGTAACGTAGTGAAAATAAATATATAACAATAGCGGAAGCAGTAATAATAACATGAAATAAGTAAACAGCTGAAGACTGAATAAATAAACAACTAGAGCACATATATAAATGATGCATGATACATATGTCTAGGAAAACATCCAAACAATTCACAATGCTGGAATACAGTACTAAAGCAAAGTATAAGAAATCAAATAAACTCTAGCAGTATCGCAAGCCTCGGCTTGGTCCCATTCTCTCCAGCTCCACAGCAATCAAGTACCTGAAGTAGAAGGGTGCTTACCCTTATCTATACCTGCCGCAATATAATCTGTTTGGGACCAAAAGCATGACCCAAATATGGTGTGAGACAAATACCAGTAGGAAACCACCCAAAGATCTGTGCCTAATAGTTAGTGATTATATATGGAAGGAAATATACAAAAAGAAGCAGTAAACAAGGAATTACTCCATAGTAAACAATCATACAGTTTCAATTACATCATTTACATTTAACAATTTAGTCAACAAAACACAATTACAAGAAACCCTCTGGGAATTTCTCACAGCCTATCCCCTCTAGTTCAGCCAACAAAAGGAAAGTAACAAAGACTCTCTAAGGAAGCACTCACTGTTAATTCCCCCTATAGTCTTGTGTAATCAAAGACTATCTGAGGAAGCACTCACCATCAATTCCCCCTATAGTATTTTAACGGTAACTACATAAACTCTAAGGAAGCACTCAACATCAATTCCTCATGTGGTCTCGTAACGTATCTATAGACACTCTGAGGGATCACTAAATGTAAATCCCCCCTATGGTTTCGCAGTGTGATAATTATAACAGACACTCTAGGAAATATCTCAACGTCAATTTCTCCTATGGTCTCACTACACCAGGTTCTCGTAGCCCCATATAAAGCATTCATACACAAATGATAAACAGCAGCCAAAGTAAACCTCAAAGTACTACTTGGCTAATTAGATACAAGGCATGGCATAACATAATAGATAGATAATCACTCCATCCTAAAAACACTAGGAATGGGAAAAAATAGCCTAACAGGAAAAACTAGACCAAATGGTCAAAATCAAACAAGCATGAGAAAACACATCCATAGAATTGTCGTTAACTCTATTCAAAATCAACAACATCTTATTCAAACATACAAGGCATAGTAGGCATTAATAGGGTCAAAACCCCAAAACACGCAATACCTCAAACGAGGGTATTGGGAACTTTTGCACATATAACTCAAATACTAACTATGGAAAGGAAAAAATCACCTACCTAGGCATTTTATGGGTGATATAAATGAACCTCATGACTTGAATCTCCCTAGAACACTGTATATCTACAAAAATTCTAAGAACGTTCAACTGAGAAAATCTCATAAAATAAGAGGAATCAGGAAATGAGGCTCTAGAAGAAGTAAGAGCTTACTGTGGCGATTCCAACACAATTGAAGATGGTCGATTCGGAGAACGAACAGAAAGTCGGGGGGATCAGAGAAGAATCGGTGGTCTCATTCACTCCTGGACAAGACGGACGAAGAAGAAGTGTGTTCTTCCTATTAGACATGGCCCTGGTCTGTTTAATGAAATAAAAAGAAAGTACACAGTGTGTCTTTTAAAAGTTAATGGCATGTACTTGACTTTACTGAGCTCCGCTTTAGGCGGTCTCTAGGTCACCCCACACAACCATTTTTTCGGCCGTTACATGGATAGCACATGGCTACCTGCAAAAACTGAGTACACGGCATGTACTTATAAGTACACGGTGTGTACTCCTGAAATTTCTAGATTCTCCTATTTCCCTAAAAAACACCAGAAAACAAGATTCATACCTAAAAAAAGATCCGGGTTCTTAAACAGGTTGTGAGATAAAATCATATTAGTCCATAACCAACAGTGTTTATAGATAAATCTAGTCCTTGAATATAAATTAAAGCAGTGTGCAGGTAAACAAAACATTAAACAATGTTGAATAAATAAATATCAGTCGGCTCAGGTTCTAATAGGACACCTAGCCAACTCTACCTACTTCGGCCCATGGCCTGAATGATTTTATAATCAGGAACTATATATATATATAGTTATATATTTCATCCACCTATATGAACCATGTATGTGTAGATATAAGTAGGAATATACATGGAATAATATGTGCTGGCTGGACAAGGGCATAACTCAGTCATCCATAACTAGTTTGAATGATCTTATAAGCTCCAACATAGGGTACATGCTCTACATCTCATAATGTGTGGGATGCATCATGCTCGTCACTCGAGATGGTGAGTGTGTTGTCTTATCAACACTCGTAAAAGTGAATGTTCCATCATGTTAACACTGAAAGAAAGGGACATGATGCATCATGACCACCATCCAAATAGTGTCAATGGAGTGAGACGTCATGATCAACATTCGATGTAAGGTAGAATGAAACATCATGCCCAACTAAACCCTTACCATCGTTCCACAGCCTATATCAAGGCGTAATAATAATAATAATAATAACAATATCTCATTACCTATCAAGTATAGGTAATCCATAATCCTAATCTAAATAAGGGAATCACATTTATTTCAATTCACATAATCTGTGCTTATTTAAATATAGCAATTGGCATAGTCATACCACCCCACTCAATTATCCATTTAATTAATCCATTCAACTTTAAATAATCCATTTCATTTATCAAGTCATGGAAATGTATATTCAAGGCTTTCTAATCCACTTCGAAGGTGTTTGGTCTTTGAAAAAATATATCACAAGGAATTTCATGCCACCTTATACAATCTATCTAATAATCTCATTAGAGGTCATGTAATAAACATTCCTCATAACTAACTAAAACGTAAAATAATATGTAAACCCCAATTACATAAGGCCAGGAAACATTTAAATCATAAATCACTACTTTTTAGATTAAAATATAGTGCACCTCATCTGAGGGTTTTTATTATAAAACATGAGATTGTTTAACAGAAAATTTATTTAGCTCAAACAATCATCACATTTAATAGGCATAACAAAATTCACTTCAAGAACATTTTAGAAAAACTACCAAACTTGAAAAAACAATTTACAAGGATCAAAGAATCACTTAAAAGGTTCCATTTAAAATTAAGCAACCACTTACAAGGGAAATTCAAAATATAATTCAAACCATTCTCTTAGGAGGTTCTTGGGTTTCTTATCATAAGGGAAACCCCATTTATAATCCAAGATAAACTCTTATAAGGCATTAAAATCATTTAATAATTTAATAAAAATGGGTAAAATCCAAGCCAACACACCCAAGGGGTGTCCTAGATCAAGGTTGGTATCCTATATTTACTAAATAACAATCAATAGGTGTATAACAAGGTGTGCATGACAATTATATTGAAGAAAACAATATATAAGGTGACACATGGAAAAGGTCGATGCACGACACAATGACATAATTTATATATCATCATAAAATTAGGTAAAGAGCTATAGAGCACCCAACTTATACCAAGGATGATTTACCCATCCAATATCAAGGCTTGATTCTGTCCGGTTTGGAAGAAATCAAAGAAACATACATCTGACCTGAAAATAGGGTGAATGATTTTGCATTAATATAGCACAAAAAAGGTGAAGAGAAACTTTGAAAGGATGTAAGAGTATTTTAGAGCTTATCGATGTGTATCCAACATAACCAATGGTGTTCAAATCTAACTTTAGATGAGGTAGATCGATCAAATCCTAGGTTAGGCTTTGGAGGAAGCTCATGCAAGAGGAGGGAGGAGCCACCCATTGGAATGTGTGGAGGAAAAGAGAAAAAAAGTTTAAAATAATCATTAAGGGAAAAAATTTCATTTCACCCTAAAAAACTGGGTCACACGGTTTGTTCACACAATTGGACAAATCATATGCCAATTGTGCGACTCCAACTATTTAAGAACTCTAACCCTGCATGGTTGTCCCACATGGTTTGACATAACCGTATGCCAACTATGTTCCAAATAGTGTACACACACTACCTAAGTGGCACAAAGTGTGTGAGTTATGTGCCTGGTTTGGGAAATCATGCACATCCTGTACAAATCACTACAAATCACATGTAGGTGCCGCACACTTTGCACTGGTGGGATGCATAGTTTCAGACAAATCGTGCACCCTTACCAGTCCACCCAAAATTTATTTTCCAGGGCCCAACACTCTTGAAACTCAATGAAACACCCAAGGAACCCACAAGCCTTTAACGAAGCCTAGAAAAACAATTTCAAGTGTTCCAACTCTTAGAATTTCATTCCAATGGTTAGTTCAAAGAATGAACTATCCACCAAACCCCAAAAATTTGATGTTCCTTGGAATTATACCTTGGATCAAAACACGGGTCATTATAACCTCCCCACCTTAGAACTTATCATCCCTGAGAATACTTGGGGAAACAACGAAAACATCACCCGACCTGCTTGGGTCATGAAATTTAGTTCAAATGGTCGTGTTGCATTTCCAAATGGGAAAATCACCTCCAAGAATTACCTAATAATATGGAATTAAATCCATCAAACCCAAGCCAATGTTCGTTTTTTTAATAGAAACACCGAAATAGTGATTTCTAGTGCCTGCATAGCTAGAGACATGATCAAATCATCATCTATTTAAACATTTTAAAAATTGTGCTTCCCACCATAGGTCTCAACATTAAATTACCAATTCTGAACCATGGTACGCTCCACCATTGGAATTTTCTACAAAGTACACCCTAATAATTTTAATGATTCTACTAACATGATTTTGAATTTGAAAAACCCCGATTACTTATGAGGTCATTTCAGGGACCTCATTGTAAAGAAATTTTTGAATCTTAATTGACCTAACTGAACTGGTAGCACAAGCTTTCCTTAAAAGACACTACTGAACTTCACACCACACCCGCCTTGACTTGACAATGTGCTTAAACTGGTTCTTTCTTACTATATTCATAGAACAAGAAGGATAACAAGTTGGTACACTCTAGATGACTTATCTTGAAAACGGTTGGTTTAGAAGTCCATCATATTATAAATTGAACTGCAATGCCTTCCTCCAAATAATCTCATATTTACCATGAACACATTCACCAAAGTCCATGCCTAACCTATAGTTATGTTCCCTAATCAAACCATCACCTGACCATTCAACTTATCATGCCCTAACACAAAAAAGGGGGTAAATCAGATCCAGTCCACTGGAACTTTCCCCCTTTAACATCACATTTGATCCTAACAACAAGTCTCAGATAACCTCGGATACATTAAACTGGAGTCCAAGGAATAACCCAAGGTAGTCCATACTCTATGTTTTACAAGTAATACATTGGTACAAGTCTAATACATCCATATAGGGTCATTAACTAATCCCATAGTGGAAAACATCTAGCAGTTAATTAAGAAGAAAATGGCTGGTGTCCAAAAAAAATTTCTAAGGTGTTTCTACACAGAAACATAGGTATCACTCAAGACTAACCATGTCTTGATAAAAATCATGCTTCCAGCACAAAACTTTGATAAATATTGTTTATTGAAATAGAAGGACATTTGAAACTTTTATCTTAGTGTATAATTGATGCTCTCTTAGTGCATAAAGGATGTTGTCAAAATAGGGGACATGCTCATCACTAAGAAAGAGTACACTAAGAGGATATTGAGGATTACCAAAAATATTTGAGAAACTTCTATCACATCCAAGACAAAGTGCTGATTATGGTTTCCAATTAACCATACCCAACCACCAGAAAGATGAACAATCGAACCACTACTGGTCAACTTCTTAGAAGAAGTCCGACTTCGCCTACCAACACATCTCCATTAACCAATCATAAATCCTTTACCACCTAAGGCATTCTATGATTGTTCAAACCTTACCAATGAAGTCCATACATGACCAAAGGTGTTTTAAAAGGTCACATGCACAACCAACCATATCAATGTCATGTTGTTGAGAAAGTACCAACATGATACAAAACTCACTAGCTTCATAGTCATTAAAAAGTTGTATTGACCATTTTCATATTGTCTTCCTCAGTTATGTCCTTTCTACCTGGAAAGATACACATTCACTATAACTGACACAATTCTCCCCACCTTGGGAGTATGCTAGTTGTTGAAATGATATACAGATTAGCTTCTCATAAGCATTCTAGTTCAGATTGACTTTAAACACACATACAACACTTCTTCGGGTAATGATCACAAACGTCATCGAATTTGTCATGAAAGACAAAACCAACCTGATTGGCGTGTCAAAACACTCGATCCTCTTGAAACACCATCCTAAGCATTGGTATGAAATTAATTCATTTAACTTATAGTTCACTATACTACTAAGATGACCCGAGAACGTACTCAATAGCCCAAGGCTTAACTATTCCACCGAACTCAACTGATATGTTATATCATTTAACAACTTGATGAGTACCATGCATATGGATGCATACTACCCTGAGGTTTCAGAAGAAATACAACACATACTCGATACTATCCATATGTTATCCACATTATGCATCCAAGTATCAGGTGGTCTGTATAATAGATTTAACCCAAATTTTTATTGCTCCATACAACCATTAACATGGATGACAACATACCAATTCATCCCTCACTAAGGAAAAATAGAGGGTCGTGTGACCAACTAAGAGACCGACCATTCCCTTAGAATGTATAACTCATTGAAACCGAGAATTAATCGATGATCATGACCATAAAAAGGGTCAAGGATACCATGAAAACCCATAAAAATGAATCATTTAAAAGCTAAGAGTCATACTAGGGAAAATGAACCCTGAACGACACCATATGTCAGAAATCTAACTATATTTAGCAAGGCATCTAAGCTCTAAGTGTGCTACCAACCTTAGGCTATCCCATTATAAAAGCATAAGCGTCATCCCTATCACTAAGTCATACCAAATATATTCCACTAGGCCCTACACCTATCATTTAATCCTTTTATAGAAAGAAAAGGAGACATATATAAAATTATCACATTTTCATTCTAAGGAAAGTCAAAGATAAGTTTAAACTAAGGATACCATCTAAGATTCCATTTTAATCCATTGCATTGATTCAAATTAAATATTTGAACACTTAAAAGATTCAAATCAAAACATAAAGTACCAAATATAATACAAAAGCACTTGGTAAAATTTAAGACAACCTATATGGTTACCTCTAAACCACCTTGGGTTCATCGGAATTCAACCCAATGGAAGTTTCTTAATTTTCAAATTTTCAAAACAACCATAGAGGGTTATCTCATAAGAAACATGCCCTAACTGACCTACTTGGGACCAGTTGTTCATTTTATAATTTAATCATACGGATCTTCATGCCTGTGTAATAGAGTCACAAGAATTTATAAAGGAAACCATCAACAATTAAAAATTTTAAAATACCCTTAATGGGTTTTACCTAATAAGATTAGATTTCATAACTGGTCACATAATTGGTCCATAAGTAACCAATCCATTTCATAACAAAAATAAACAACTTTTACATTTATAACCATTTCAAAACATATCATGTTCATATTTAATGGTTAGATTATATTATTTTCCATCTTCCAATCTATAAATCACCCATAAACTTTATAGACCGCGGACTAGATCCCATTTAAACAAAAACAATTCAATTTGAAATTTTAACTTTAGAATCTTTCACATTTTAACAGTGGTTTATAGTTATAAACAATGCTCAAATATGATTCAAGTACATGATTTACCTTTCCCCAATTATGAGACACCCATACACCTTACAACTGAAGACCGACTTCCGTTTAATCATAGCCAATTATATATATCAAAATCATAACTAGGAATGTTATCATCAGAAGTAAACATAGGATAACATTATAATAAACACAAAAACACGATACATAGGCAATACATGAAAATAATATGACAGCATGGAAAATAATCACCTAATCATGGTAGTAAATTAACATGCTACAGAATTGCCTAAATAGGTAAAAAACTAAGCATGTCACTAAAATACTTAACATGGTATAAAACAACTAGGATTATAAACATACAAGACACATCATCATAATCAGTAGGTATCCTAAAAATGCAACTACATGGAATGACATATGCATGGCATGTGAATCTCTATGTTCCTGTAATGATGCATGTAATTATACTTCCATTCCATACCAGGATAAGGGAAAACAACACAAATCATATAAATCAATAAGCAATGGAAATTACACTAATCAATCAAGGTGAAATCATAATCATCTATAATAATGAATGGTATGAACAACAATCTTAGCCCTATCCACTTGGAATTTTTCCAATGGGTGGGGTGATTACTCCTAGACATAGCTATTTACCAAACACCGACACATTTTGAGTCTCCTATCTACCAACCCCAAATAGTAATAAGAAGGAAAAAAAGAAACCTTTGATACTACTTTGTAACATCCCAACCTGACTGAATAATAAACCAGTAGCCAGACCATTCACTACATGACCTCAACCGCACCTCCATGTATGCTAGAGGCTATCAACTAGTAGTGAGGGTCTAAGGAGGTGATATTGGGGAGACTATACCCTCATGATCAGAGTAGCACAACAGTATATCAGAAAATAAATAACAGACAAAAATGAAAGAAGTAATAAGTGAAATACATAGCAGTATAAGAATAATGTAAATTGAATATATATGTCCAACACCAATGTAAAACAATTCATGTATGTCCAGATGATGATACATAACTAAAATAGTATTCATACAGTAAGCATCACGATAGAATGTTTTAGAGGAATATGGAAAACAAATAATGTCGCAAGAGCATCTTGATCTCTAGTTCAATCTTATGCTCTTAACTCCTAGTTAAAATAATAACAGTGTAATAAATAATCCATGGTCTTATGAACATGATATCTGCTCGGTTAACCCAGTACAATGGCAGCCTGAGTGGGGTGTGAGATAAAATCATAGTTGGCCACCACCAATGGTGTCTATAGATAAATACAATTCATGAATATAAATTGAATCAATGTGTAAGTGAAAATTACATTAAATAATTTTGAATAAATAAATACTGATCAGCTCAGGTTCCAACAAGACACTTGGCCGACTCTACCTACTTTGGTCCATAGCCGGAATGATTGTCTGATCAAGAACTATATATATATATAGTTTAGTTGTATATTTTATACACCTATTTGAACCAATTACATACAGATGTAAGTGTCCATATACCTAGAATACTAGGTGTTAGCTGGACCAGGTAATAACTCAGCCATCCATAACCAGTCTGAACAGGCCTATAAGCTCCAGCAAAGGGCACATTCCCTACATCTCATAACGAGTGGAATATTTTATGCTCATCACTCAAGATGGTGAGTGTTCCATAATTTCAAAACACTCAAAATTGAATGTTTCATCATGTAAACACTCAAAACAAGGGGTGAGGTGCATCATGACCACTGTCCAAACAGTGTCAGTGGTGTGAGACATCATGATCAACACTTAATGTAGGGGAGCATTAAATGTAATGAACCACCAAACCCTTACCCTCATTCCACATCCTATATCAAGGAATAATAATACTAATAACAATATGGAATTACCTCTCTGTCATAGGTAATCCATAATCCCAATCTAAACAAGGGTGTCACATTTATTACAATCCACATAAGATGTGATTATTTAAATATAGAAAGCGGTGTGTCCATACCACATAACTCAATTATCTATTTAATTAATCCATTAAAGTTTAAATAATTTATTTCATTTATCAAGTCATGGAAATTTATATATAAGTCTTTCCAACCCACTTAGAAGGTGTGTGGTCTTTCAAACAAAATATCACAAGGAAGGTCATGCCTCATTATACAATCCATTTAATAATCTCATAATAGGCCATGTACTAAACATGCCACATAACTAATAAAAACATAAAGTAATTTTTAAACACCAATGCAATAAGGTCAAGAAAAATTTAAATCATAAATCACTACTTTTTAGTTTAAAAGATAGTGCACCTCATCTGAGGGGTTTTATTATAAAAATGATATTTTTTAACAAATAATACATTTAGTTCAATCAAGCATCACATTTAATAGGAATAACACAATTCACTATAAGAAAATTTTAGAAAAAATACCAAACATGAAAAAACAATTTAGAAGGATAAAAGAAACACTTAAAAGGTTCCATTTACAATTAAGAAAATACTTATAAGGGAAATTCAAAATACAAGTCAAGCCATTCACTTAGAAGGTGGTTGGGTTCATTTGAATGTTCATACAACAAGGGAAAAACCATTTATAATCCAATTTGAATGCTTAAAAGGCATTCCAAGAATTTAATAATTTAATAAAAATGGGGGAAATTTAAGTTGGCACACCTAGGGGTGTCTGTGATCAAGTTTGGTATCTTCTATTTTCTAAATAACGATCAACAGGTGTATAACAAGGTGTGCCTGGCTATTAGATTGAAGAAAAAAATATCTAAGGTGATGCACAGCAGAGGAAAACGTGATTAGAAACATAATAATTTGTAAATTAATGGAAAATTAGTGGAATATCTATATACCAACTAAATTGTACCAAGGATGCTTTACTCATCCAAAATTAGTAGAGGTTGACCCATTTTTTTCCATAATAATAATAATAATAATAATAATAATAATAATAATAATAAAATTAATATATATATATATCTGAATATAAGAATAAAAAAAATTGTAGGATAGTGGTAAAGTTGTTGTAGTGTAGGTGGAAGGTGTTGGGATCAAATCCCAATAGATGTGTTTTTTAAATAAGAACCTATACCCAGAGTTTGAAAAAATCATGGGTATAGGTATTTCCATTGAAATTACCTACACCAAGGGTTTAATAAATATGGTTATGGGTGGTCTATACCCACGGTTTGTGTTAGTATATCTTATACCCACGGTTTTTTAGTCTATTCTCATGGTTTTGAACCATGGGTATAGGTAATGATTATAGTAGTGAAACATCAGTACATGAATGATTTCACATTCATCACTAAAACTTTTCATGCCTCTTCAAAAACTATGGTGAATAATGATGGATTTCAGCTTGTCTTTTATAAGTAAACAAAGACTCCGATTGAGACCTCAGGGATTGTTGAGCAACTGACTGCAAGTATTCCTACTCCTCACTCTGATAAAAACACCGACGTTTCCATTGTTTCAATGGAGGTTGAGGATACGATGACTCTAGTGACCAAATAATCCTTTAAAGAAAAATGTCAGGAGAAGTATGATGATAGTTATGACTCTGACAACACAGATGATGAGAATTTACTTCATAGGCTGCAATCACTCCCTTGAATTAGGTGAGTGAGAGGTCAGGGGTGTGGTTGTGGAAGAACTAGATGGCCTGTAATTTCAGAAGACGAAAGGGTGATAACAAAAGGTTGAGAAGAAAGATAGGAAGATAGTTTTTTGCTTGGGCTTTTGTTGTGTCTTCCTATACTCTATTGGGCTACTATATTTTTCTTTCTTTTAATAAAAGAGGCACTGCCTCCATCTTTCTTAAAAAAATATGAATGATTTCACATGTTTTCTCATCTCTAAGAAGCTTGTGAGGATAAAGAGAAGCACATATATGAATAAGTGATAATTACACGAGATATGTGTAAATTAAAAATGGATCATGATCTTTCAATAAATCCCTTTATCAAATCATTTTCACCCATTTACTTAATTTTTTTTAACTACAAAACAAATGGTAAAGGGAAAATGTTTTTTTACCTTCTTGTTAAGGTTCTCCAATCAATGATAATATTAAAGAAATATTAATATTTAGTCTTTATGGTGAACAAGTTGAAAGACAAGGAAAAAAGTTCGATGGAAAGCATGAAGTCAAAGTAACCTTCACAAATTCCTTTGTCAAAAGAGGTATTAATTAAGATATTTTTTT
This sequence comes from Viscum album, assembly GCA_963277665.1. NCBI lineage: Eukaryota > Viridiplantae > Streptophyta > Magnoliopsida > Santalales > Viscaceae > Viscum > Viscum album. Next base: position 1,938,184,690 of record OY728163.1, read on the forward strand.
CTTAGGGTGTCATGAAATAAATCTATGGAAGTTTAAATGCAATAAATTAGATTAAATAATTAAGTAATAGCTTATTCTTTATGTATATTCATCAATTGTAGGTAATGTTTTTGTGGTACTTTTTGGGTATTGAATACAATATGACTATCACATATGTGTATTTAAATATAGTAACCAAGTAAGTATAGAAATGTTACTAGAAGTATGGTGTGTTCTCCAAGCTGCTGAGAAAGGGTGGTTCCTAATTCAATCACACAACTTCTAATTTCCAAGTAAATAGTTCTAGTTGAAATTTTGTTAAGTATTACTAAAAAAATTATCTCATGTGTCCTTTTAACACAAGGATACATTATTCCATTTTATGAATAGAAGTTTTTTTGTATTAAAATATTCAACACATAGTTTAATAATGCCTGAATCATTACTAATACCTGATGAATATAAAATGGAATACTTATATACCCAATTGAAGAAAGATAATACTTTGTCATGTAAATATTTGTAATTGTAAAGTATATACCCAGTGTGTTTTTAGAATATTCATATTTAATGAGCTTAGGTATTATCAACACACTTATGTACATAGTTTTTCACAAAGAAACCTTTAGATTTAAAGGTAATACATAAATCTTTTAAACTTGTTCATCTAAAGATCATGAACTATTATACTGGTAAGCTTGTGGTAACTATACTTAATAAGATTCATTTAAGTGTTTAAGGAATGTGAAAGTGAATTGTGGTATATGCATGGTCATAAGATATGAGATGCTTCGGGCTAGTGTGCTAAAAAATATCTTGACCTTGCATTCATAGATCAATATAATGTAGTGTGGAGTAATTCCTAAATGAACATTACCTTATCCATATCAAAGATATGATGTTAATAATGAGGATTGATGATGAGTATTAAATGTTAACACTAAATAATAAATATAACATGGAGAAATTCCAAAATAAAAATTTCCTTATAAACATCAGGATCATGATGTAAGTAAAAGGATCATCAATGTTAAAACTCATGCATTATAAATACTTCCATTTTTCAAGACATGATTTGAAAATAGAGAAATTTTCCCATAACTAGATGCCAACAATAATAGAAAATGGATATCATATGATTTTCAGTATAATATAAATCCATTGTCATAAGAACATGTGTTTAGATGAAAATATTTTTTTGATGATATAAACAAACTTCTATCAATAAAAACACAATGTAAATCAATAGTAATCAACCTAACGTTTTCTAAGGATATTACAAAAATCCATATGATATAAAAGATATAGTCAAGTTATATATTATATTTATATAAAAGGTTGCACATCTCTATTTTAGATAGTGGGATAAATATTTACTTGGTTTTAGTTAATTCTAGATATGCACAAATATTTAACAAAGTAACAAGTTCTACAAGAGGTGTGCAAGAGGAATGTTCCAGACACGCATACTATGTAGGAAAGATAAAACCATGGTGAAAGTTTTATATTCACCATGGCTGGTGATACATTATTCATTGAGAATAATAATTCCTACAAGTATTCAATATATGGAAATTAGGTAAAATTAATAGGAACAATTAAAACTAAATAATGATTTCCTTGTATCAAAGTATAGGGGGGTTATTATTTTGAATACTATGGTGGGTATTCAAGTGAGACTACACATGGATGGTACACATGTTATACCAATAAGGCTTGATTGGTTGTGCAAAGTAATTATGCCTAAATCCATTAGAATTTTACTTGTTATAGCTAATTTCTATGATCATTTTAGTGATCGTTGGATGTCAAGATCACCAATCATGGAAGGTGTCTATACGACACAACCAGAAAGGGATGGCGATAGAAAATAATTATAATAAGGTAAACAAGTTACTAAAATTTAGTTTAGGATTTAATAAGAATAAATATCATAAAATAGTCATTTGAAATAAATCTTTTTTATGTGTCAACCAGATCTTAGTGGGAGTTCCATTATTTTCCATATACGATATGTTTGATAACATATGGAAAACAACTATTGGTTTTACAGTTCGTTAAAACTAGGATGAAAGTATCTCTCTAGAGATTAACTTAAAGTATCAACCGAAGTTCTAGGGAATTATATATAATGAGGAATATTTAATGGTTTCTTAGACCAAGTCAGTAGTACATATACAAAAAATGTATTGAAAAATACAAGTTAGAACACTTTGAGAGAGAATTGTTACCAATTTCCATGGCATAAATCACTCCAATAATACTTTTACAAGACATAGGAGGAGATTAATATGGTGAGTTGAATTTCATATGCTTATGGGATGGATGAATCACATATTCTGTAACACCCCGATATTTTATGAAAAATATTCTTTTAATTTCATTAATGTCTTGTGTTGTATGCTACACCAAGATTACCTTGCGTTATACTTAACACCGTATTAGCTTGCAGTATACGCAACACTATTCTTGGATCGTGTTACACACAATTTTGATAATAGTTATTCTACGCAACATTGAGTGTATATATATATATATATATCCAATGTATAAATGAAATATGGTTGGATTATGATATACGAAACAACGAAGGATTCTTGCACAACACGCAACCCTGACTTGGCTTGCATTACACGCAATCGCGACCTTCCTCGATAGTGTGTGTTGTATGCAATACCGGGTTTTACTAAACAACGATATATTATTATAATATTATTATGAACTAGCCGTTATGAATAGTATTAACTAAATTTTGAATCTTATAACATTATTATTCGTCTTACACATTTTCTAAAACATGGTATAAGAACAAAATAAAATTTTCGGGTAAAATAAGTATTTTTCAAAAAATGCAGTTTTACCGCCTTTTGATGGCGCACCCACTTTAAATCTAGTTTTTGACATGTTTATAAGTTCAATTTGACAAAATAAAATTCTTCTTTGGAATCATGAAATAAAAATTTACTTTGGATAAATTTTTCATATTATTCTGGTAACTTTCATATTTTGATGAATAGTAAAAACACGCTATATTTTAATTAAAAACAACTTTTTTCATCGCAATAATTTATATGGTTAAATTATAATATTGAATGGTTTTAAAGTATAAATAGAAAATATTTTTACCATTTAATATAATTTATGTCATTAGCATTGATTCTACCTTGAATTCGTAGGATAAATCAATTCAATCTTTTGCAATGTTTTAAAGAAAAACCTGTTTTCTTTCGACAACGGGATTAATTTTAATTTAATTTCTGCAACTTTTGTGTATTGAATTTGGAAAAATAGATTCCATATTTGGAATCAGTGGATCCAAATTATGTTAATAAGCTACTTTTTATTTTTGGGAATTATGAATAGTAACTACGGTAAATTTTATTTACCATAGTTAAAGGTAAATCGGGTAATTAAGGGTAAATATAATATTATAAAATTACCCTAACACATGTCAAAATCCTATTGGATGACTACAAGTAGACCCATATCACCTAAGGGTCGGATTAGATTCATTTAATGGACTTTTTCCATGAAAATAATTTAATTATTATTAAAACCAAAGAATGTGACAACATGTCACTTTCTTAAATCTTATAAGTATAATAATTTTAATTTAGTGATACACTTTATTAAACTTTGAACATGAATAGTCTCCAGAAATCTAATACAATTATCTATATCATAGGAATTTATTTAGAATTTTTAGGGATTAAATGATTATCATTTATTATGACACAAAGATGATGCAGTAATTGTCTTATTAATGAAATATTGACATAACTAATCTTATAAATACCCAAATAAATGTAATTTAAGACTTTTTATAAATTCCAATAATTTTATAGGTTAATATGACATGTTATTATTGATTTAATTAACTTTTTTAGAACTAATCATTTTTATAAGAGTTTCACAAAAATCAATTACTAAATAGTGTCAAAATTGACATAAAATAGTTTTTAAAACAAATATTATATTATTAATTATTATTTTATTCCTAAAAATATAAGGTTCGGCCAAATGACTTAGATAAGGTTATATATATTAATCATAAACAACTTGGGTTTCGTTTGTCTTGATATAGTAAGTTTATTAACCTTATAGTGTAAGAAAACAAGAAGACACGGTAAAAGTAAAATTATCTAACTTAAAGTTAAATATAAATGATAAGGTTAAAATAGGAACCTAAACTTGTCTAAATTCTATTGGATGAAATTATTTCGACCCATCCCCACCTTAGCTTCGAAATAAATCAATTTTTAGCTATTTAAAACCGAATTTGGCTTTATAATAAAATAATATTTTTAGTTATTCCAAAGGTGCCCCTCTCCTCCCTTATAAAAGGGCACCCCCTCCCTCTCTTCCTCACACCACTTTGAGCCTTCAAGCTCGGCCAACCCCTACCAAATTATCTTCTCCACTTCCCTAGAAACATCCTAGATGTTCTGGTCTTCCTCAAAGACCAATTTTAGTACCCTATGAAGAGGACTCAAAGAGGCGCTTCAAAGAAGAGGAGGTTCGGACACTTACGAAGCAAATCGGACCTAAGGTAAGGGAAAAATATCACAATCTCATTTTTATCCGAGATTGTTTATACTTTAGTATTTACTGGGTTGTATTTTATCATCCACATCCATGTTTCCTCAATATGTAATATTTATATCCTTCTACAATAGTTTATATCCAATTTTACCTTTCGGTGAGTTTTTAGTAAAAGATATGAAAGGAATCTTTTGTCGTTTTTCGTACGATGTACTTTTTGACTTTTCCAACAAAAGTATGAGAAGAATGTTTTTTTTAACTTATACGGCATGAATTTATTTTTAAAACATTATTTCCAAGAATCTTCCTTTACAAGTTTTCAAGCTTATTTTTAATCAACTTCTTTTAGATTAAAATTTTATGACATGTTAAGAAATGAAAAATGTTTTTGAAGTAGAAAGGATATTTTCCTCAAAAATGGAGTTCAAGTGTTTTATCAAAATTATTTTCCATCTAAGATAATATAGGTTTCTATTTATATCCCTATTATTACATTGATATGATTATGAATTCCTTTTTCTTATATGAATTGTTTTATGATGTCATGATGTTTAAGATTCCCATTTTTATTACATGGGTTATGCTATGATGTATGGTTTATGATTTTGTGTCACACATAAGAATGGTATCATTATGAGATGGGTGGGACCTATATCTCCCTCCAATGCATTGGGTAAAGATTTTATATCTCATGATATAGACATGGCTGGAACGGTAGGTTATACCGGTTCAGTGAAACAGGACTGAAACGAGGGTGACTCGGTTCAGAAATGGACTTTGTCCACTAAGATAGTCTTGGAAATGAGTCTTGACTAATAAGATATGATTCTCTATGATTATGTGTGTATGCCAAAAATTTTCATGTTTTTAGTTATTATTATTGGGATTTAATTTCACTACTATGATTTATCCCATGTTATGAAATTATGCTCTATTTTGCAGGTTAAGATTTCCAAAATGTTATGTTCTTATGAATATGATGTGATTGATATTTCTTTTGTTTACCCTTACTGAGCATTTGAGCTCACCCTTTTATGTTTTCTTTTCCCTAGGATATAAAGAAAGGTTTTAGGTTAAAAAAAGGAAGATCTTTATGGGAGATGTTGAAGATCTTTCACCACGATTAGAAGATTATATTCCGAGTTTCCAAAGACACTAAACTATTACGATCCTTGTGTGTGTGTTTTTGTTATGCACTAAGTATTCCGCAAAAGTAATGTAATGTTCATGTACGTCGAGCTTCAGGTCTCTACAGTTGGTATCAGAGGAAAGGTTTAGTCAACCTTTGGAAACTAGGATGCGAAAATGTTAGTGAGATCCCTAGAGATATTTCTGAGGTATGTCTAGGGATGTCCCTAAGGTTAAGTATACGTATAGGTTATAGTACTAGAATTACACTAACGATCATAGAATTAAACCTAAGATGTTAGATATTGAAGGTACTCCCCCTTTATTATGTTGTTTTCCCTATCATGATTTTTGCATCTCACACTATTCTTTTTGGGTTTTAGACGATGGATGGAACCCGAAGGAACCATGTTGATCAGTGCAATGGACAATGCAATGATTGTCCTCCTGAACAAACAAATGTTATGGTAGATGGAGTGCAAAATCTTATTAATATACTTACACAAGCTATGAATCATTCTGGACTTCCAAATGAGTAGAGAAGGGAACAATATTCTATTGAGTCCTTTATGAGGCAACGTCCACCTTCTTTCAGTGGGTCTTCTGATCCACTTGTTGCTGAACAATGGATCAGTACCACTAAAAAGATATTTTCAGTTCTTCAATGTTCTAAACATGATAAAGTCATCTTAGCAGTATATCGTTTGGAAGTTGAAGCTGATCAATGGTGGAATCTTATCAAGAATACGAGGCAAAGAGATGAAATTGAGTCCATGGAATGGGACGAGTTCAAGAACTTATTTTTCAATAAGTACTTCCCTCGTATTCTTCGAACAAAGATGGAGAAGGAGTTTCTTGAACTAAAGCAAAAGGATAATGAATCTTTTGGTATATACGAAGAGAATTTTAAAAGGCTTGCAAGGTATGCATCTGGATTTATCATCCAACCTGAAAGTAAAGTTGATTGATTATTCAGTGGCTTAAAACCAAATCTTCGAAGGGCATTAGCTATAAGAGACTTCAGTAGCTATGAAGAAATTGTGTGTTGTGCTATCAAGGTAGAAATGGAATTTGGTGTTACTTATCCATCTCATAGTTTTGACAAGAAATGAAAGATGGAGTTCAAGGAGAAATCTCAAAATAATGGTGAAAAGAAGATGAATGTTTCCGTATGCTCAAAGTGTGGAAAGAAGCATGGTGGATATTGTCTTAAAGGGACAAGTAAATGTTTCAAATGTGGAAAGGAAGTTCATCGGGCATTTGAATGTCGCGATGATGGGAAGAAGATGTCTAATGATGCAAACAAAGGAAGGGATACACAGAATGAACCTACTACACTTCAATGCTTCAAGTGCAAGGAAATGGGGCATTATGCTAATAAATGCCCTAATCCAAGGGTTAGTGATAATCGACATGAGCAACCACTTAAGGCAAAGGACAAAGGGAAGTCACATGCGATCACCATTGGCGATGTTGAATATGACAACGATGTGGTGGAATGATTAAGTGTTTATGTAATGGGATTCCAGAATAATGTTGTATATAGTATCGTGGAATATTGTAATATTTATGTATTGGTCTATTGTGGTTTTCAATAATTTTATGGCATCGGTAACCATGAAAAGTGATTGAAATATTTTTGGAAAGCAGATGATATTCACATAATGAAGGGATAAAGAGAATCTAATATGTTTGATATTATTCATGACCTCATGATTGATATAAGGACTAAGTGATATCATGGTTTGAGTATATAGAATTTTGAGGATTTTGGTATGTGGAAAGTGTTAACTTTTAACTGCATTCATGTTTTCACTAAGGTTCAATGGGTATTCAAGAGAATACATGATTAAGGCCTTTGAATGTTTGGAATGTGACCAACAAGAAATATCTTATGATATATGGGGATCAACGATGGTATTAAATCTCTGGTAATCGTTTTCACTATATTATGAGAATGGACTGCAGTATTATGGATAAGCCTAAAGATTGGAATGGATTATGTTGGACATAAGTTAGTATTGTTTAAGGATAGAATTTTTTTTCGATATTATTGATGGGATGTTATAGTAATATAGTTTTAGAAAATGGACAACCTACAGGACGGGCGACAGCCCATCGCGTCGGACAAGGTCGTAGGAATCAAACCCACAACCGAAGTGCGACTGACCTTTATAGACTACCACTGGCCTACAGGAAGTCCCTGGTTAGTAGAAACTAGTTTTATTTTATTAAGCGGTGTGATATATGAAGTATAAGTTCATTTTAGGAACCATATACGATTAATCTCACTATAGATGGACTTATGTATTTTTTGATAACTTTTATAACCTTTTGTTTGAGACAGATGGAATGACCCATCATTCTATCACATGATCTACTAACACATCACGAATGACAAATTCAACTTCATTTCTTTAAGAGATGAAGTGGAAATTGTCCCAATAATGACAAACGGTGTGACTATACCAAAATCACGAAAGTATTTCATCTAATTCCAATTTCATAAACTTTAGGGAAATGATCTTGAAAACCAAAAATGTTGTCCTAGTGCTCTTATATCTGATGAATCAGATGGTACCTTAGATCATCACAAATTTATGGCTTTGTGATTGATGGCTCTTCCATAGCCATGTTCTCTACCACTCTCCATCAGAACATGATGGTTAGATTTCTCTTCCATATCCATATTTTCACCTATGTGGAAACCCAGTGATTAGTTTATTTGGGTAACCGTTACATTTCATACTTTTGTTTTTAAATATTGGTTTTGGTATTCCTTTTTACGATGTGGGGTTCTATTAAAGAAACTTTCAAATAGTAAACCATTTATAACCCCGACGAATTTCGAGGGCGAAATTCATTTTAAGGGGGGTAGAATGTAACACCCTGAGATATTATGAAAAATATTCTTTTAATTTCATTAATGTCTTGTGTTGTATGCTACACCAAGATTACCTTGCGCTATATGCAACACCGTATTAGCTTGCAGTATACGCAACACTATTCTTGGATCTTGTTACACACAATTTTGATAATAGTTATTCTACGCAACATTGAGTATATATATATATATATATATATTCAATGTATAAATGAAATATGGTTGGATTATGATATATGAAACAATGAAGGATTCTTGCACAGCACACAACCCTGACTTCGCTTGCATTACACACAATCGCAACCTTCCTCGATAGCGTGTTGTACGCAATACCGGGTTTTACTAAACAACGATATATTATTAAAATATTATTATGAACTAGCCGTTATGAATAGTATTAACTAAATTTTGAATCTTATAACATTATTATTCGTCTTACACATTTTCTAAAACATGGTATAAGAACAAAATAAATTTTTCGGGTAAAATAATTATTTTTCAAAAAATGCAGTTTTACCGCCTTTTGATGGCGCACCCACTTTAAATCTAGTTTTTGACATGTTTATAAGTTCAATTTGAAAAAATAAAATTCTTCTTTGGAATCATGAAATAAAAATTTACTTTGGATAAATTTTTCATATTATTCTGGTAACTTTCATATTTTGATGAATAGTAAAAACAAGCTATATTTTAATTAAAAACAACTTTTTTCATCGCAATAATTTATATGGTTAAATTATAATATTGAATGGTTTTAAAGTATAAATAGAAAATATTTTTACCATTTAATATAATGTATTTCATTATCAATGATTCTACCTTGAATTCGTAGGATAAATCAATTCAATCTTTTGCAATGTTTTAAAGAAAAACCCGTTTTCTTTCGACAACGGGATTAATTTTAATTTAATTTCTGCAAATTTTGTGTATTGAATATGGAAAAATGGATTCCATATTTGGAATCAGTGGATCCAAATTATGTTAATAATCTACTTTTTATTTTTGGGAATTATGAATAGTAACTACGGTAAATTTTATTTACCATAGTTAAAGGTAAACGGGTAATTAAGGGTAAATATAATATTATAAAATTACCCTAACACATGTAAAAATCCTATTGGATGACTAAAAGTCGACCCATATCACCTAAGGGTCGGATTAGATTCATTTAATGGACTTTTTTCCATGAAAATAATTTAATTATTATTAAAACCAAAGAATGTGACAACTTGTCACTTTCTTAAATCTTATAAGTATAATAATTTTAATTTAGTGATAAACTTAATGAAACTTCGAACATGAATAGTCTCCAGAAATATAATACAATTATCTATATCATAGGAATTTATTTAGAATTTTTAGGGATTAAATAATTATCATTTATTATGACACAAAGATGATGCAGTAATTGTCTTATTAATGAAATATTGATATAATTGATGTTATAAATACCCAAATAAATGTAATTTAAGAATTTTTATAAATTCCAATAATTTTCTAGGTTAATATGACATGTTATTATTTATTTAATTAACTTTTTTCGAACTAATCATTTTGTTATGAGTTTCACAAAAATCAATTACTAAATAGTGTCAAAATTGACATAAACTAGTTTTTAAAAAAAATATTATATTATTAATTGTTATTTTATTCCTAAAAATCTAAGGTTCGGACAAATGACTTAGATAAGGTTATATATATTAATAATAAACAACTTGGGTTTCGTTTGGCTTGATATAGTAAGTTTATTAACCTTATAGTGTAAGAAAACAAGAAGACACGGTAAAAGTAAAATTATCTAACTTAAAGTTAAATATAAATGATAAGGTTAAAATAGGAACCTAAACTTGTCTAAATTCTATTAGATGAAATTATTTCGACCCATACCCACCTTATCTTCGAATAAATCAATTTGGAGTTATTTAAAACCGAATTTTTCTTTATAATAAAATAATATTTTTAGTTATTCCAAAGGTGCCCCTCTCCTCCCTTATAAAAGGGCACCCCCTCCCTCTCTTACTCACACCACTTTGAGCCTTCAAGCTCGGCCAAACCCTGCCAAATTATCTTCTCCAATTCCCTAGAAACATCCTAGAGGTTCTTTTCTTCCTCAAAGACCAATTTTAGTACCCTATGAAGAGGACTCAAAGTGGCGCTTCAAAGAAGAGGAGGTTCGGACACTTACGAAGCAAATCGGACCTAAGGTAAGGGAAAATATCACAATCTCATTTTTATCCGAGATTGTTTATACCTTAGTATTTACTGGGGTTTATTTTATCATCCACGTCCATGTTTCCTCAATATGTAATATTTATATCCTTCTACAATAGTTTATATCCAATTTTACCTTTCGGTGAGTTTTTAGTAAAAGATATGAAAGGAATCTTTTGTCATTTTTTGTACGATGTACTTTTTGACTTTTCCGAAAAAAAGTACGAGAAGAATGTTTTTTTTAACTTATACGGCATGAATGGATTTTTAAAACATTATTTCCAAGAAGCTTCCTTTACAAGTTTTCAAGCTTATTTTTAATCAACTTCTTTTAGATTAAAATTTTATGACATGTTAAGAAAGGAAAAATGTTTTTGAAGTAGAATGGATATTTTCCTCAAGAATGGAGTTCAAGTGTTTTATAAAAATTATTTTCCATCTAAGATAATATAGGGTTCTATTTATATTCCAATTATTACATTGATATGATTATGAATTCCTTTATCTTATATGAATTGTTTTATGATGTCATGATGTTTAAGATTCCCAATTTTATTACATGGGTTATGCTATGATGTATGGTTTATGATTTTGTGGCACACATAAGAATGGTATCATTATGAGATCGGTGAGACCTATATCTCCCTCCAATGCATTGGGTAAAGATTTTATATCTCATGAGATAGACATGGTTGGAACGGTAGGTTATACCGGTTCAGTGAAACAGGACTGAAACGAGGGTGACTTGGTTCAGAAATGGACTTTGTCCACTAAGATAGTCTTGGCAATGAGTCTTGACTAATAAGATATGATTCTCTATGATTATGTGTGTATGCCACAAATTTTCATGTTTTTAGTTATGATTATTGGGATTTCATTTCACTACTATGATTTATCCCATGTTATGAAATTATGCTCTCTTTTGCAGGTTAAGATTTCCAAAATGTTATGTTCTTATGAATATGATGTGATTGATATTTCTTTTTCTTACCATTACTGAGCATTTGAGCTCACCGTTTTATGTTTTCTTTTCCCCGGGATATAAAGAAAGGTTTTAGGTAAAAAAAGGAAGATCTTTATGGGAGATGTTGAAGATCTTTCACCACGATTAGAAGATTATATTCCGAGTTTCCAAAGACACTAAACTATTACGATCCTTGTGTGTGTGTTTTTGTTATGTACTAAGTATTCCGCAAAAGTAATGTAATTTTCATGTACGTCAAGCTTCGGGTCTCTACATATTCCATGTTATCTACAAGAAATGATATTTCCAAAATATAATTTATGTTAAGAAAATATCAATTATATCTAAAAGAACTGAAAGGGAAGTAGTTAGAACTATCAATTTGTACTTGAGAAAGTACAAAAGATATGTGCCAAGTATGTGGAGAGGAAGGGATATTAGTTTTAAGGGGACACAAACTAGTCTTCCTTAGATCAATGTGATATAATATCATAGTCATGATAAGTTAATGATCGATACAATATCATACAGGCTTTTGGTATCCCTATCTATAAATACCAAGTACATTGAAACTTTTGAGGCAACTAAGAAGTAGTGTATTAAATGTAATGATTTAATCCAGTTCTTGGAATTTCACTTAGTAAGTAAAGTTTAATCATTATGATAATTATTTTACTAGTAATATCCAATATTCCAAGTTTAGATAGTGGAAAAAAGGAAAACACTTGTGGATTTCATCTCTTGAGAAGTATTACTCAAGGAGGTGAGGTCGCACATAGCATAATATCCACACAATAAAGTCACATTAGAGCCAGAAACTAAATCCATGACTCAGTGTAAATGTTATACTAATCATTTGAGAGATAACAAGGTTTATATTCAATTTGGATCTAGTGAAAGTGGTATTGTTGTAAAAGTGGGTTCCTTAGACCCAACTTTAGTAGTAATTTTGATTACCATACCATGTGCACAGTGAGTTTTGCATGATGTAAACTAACCATTATAGTGTATAAATTTTTGAATCCACTATTTAAATGGTAATTTCCATAGATTTATTATCATATTAAAAGGTTATATAAGTTCTCAAGCTATAATGAGAACCTCAAGATACAATGACATTTGTAAGAACTCGAATTTTAATTGAGGTATAAATCCTTTTAATTTTAGTTTAATTCCTCACTTTTGACCTAATATGAATTACTAAAGAGGATATGGAGGAAATGAGGGTGTTTGAGGCTTTTTCAAATCACAAAACACAGGGTGGTGGAAGAAACAGTTGAGCTACATGGTTAGTAGAAACCATGTCGTCCAGCCCGCGTGGTTTCTACTAATCGTGTGGGGTGTTTCACTGAGCAGAAGAGTTCCACATGGTTTGAACTAACCATGAGAACTAGAACACATGACCATTTAATCCAAATTTAGTTTTTAAAAAAGATAGATATAATTTTTTTCTCATAGTTTCACAAACTGTGCACATGAATCGTGCTCCCTCTCTCCTTATACAGTAGGACGCGCACGATTGGCACACGGTTTAGAAAACCATACGACCAAACTATGTAACCCATGTAAGTTGGGTAAAATGGATATTTTCCCCTTAAGGATTTATAACATAATCCCCTACCCCCTCCTTCTTTATTATTTTCAGTATGCATGATGTCCTCTCTTCTTCTCGTTTGAGCTCCCATGGCATCCACCTAGGATTTACTCCCATTTCTTCATCTGACCTCTGAATCAGGATCTGTTCATCTTTTTATATTCCTATTAGTAAGATCTCTAATCATTAGGATACTTTATTCATTATTATTTCTATATAATATTCTATAATGTTGTGATCTCATATGCCCTATTTTCAGGGCATTTTCTTATTTTTTCCATTTTCTTTTGATCTGGACCAAACTAGAGTCTGATGTTAGATTAGTGTTCCTCCACTAGCAGAAGGTGGGTGTTCTAGTAACTATCCCTCAAGTATTATGCATTATACTATGTTTCGTGATGATGCATACCATATTCTCCTTAAGTTTCCTTAAAATATGCATAAACCATGTTTAATTCAATATCCTTGATAAATATAACCTAGTATTTTTTTATTCATGTTGAGATAGGTCCCCATTATCTATTTCCACCCCTTGAGGTGTGACTGTATATTTTTATTTGTTATTATTAATGATTAAATGACCAAACCATCCTATAAATGGTTTTAGTGTGACTCCTAATTGTGATGAATATATTTAATTGAATAGAAGTTAGTGGTATGACTATGTCACTTGATTAAATAGGAAAATGGTAACTCCCTTATTAAAGTGGAATGTTAATGAATTAAGAACTATCTATTGGATCTTCCTAAAAACATTGACCACTTACTAATTTTGTGATATACAAGCATGGTGGACCTAATTTTATGAGATATGGTCAGGGAGTCCCTTACACATATGATATATGACCATAGAGACCCTACTTTTATGAGATACATGCATGGATTTCCATACACTTATGATATACAGGCATGAAGACCCTAATTTTATGAGATATGGGCATGGAGTCTCTTGCAATTATGATATATGGGCATGGAATCCCTAATTTTAATAGATATGAGCATGGAGTCCCTATGCTTTCAGACCCAGACATGGTGTCCCTATATTGTGATACTTGGGCATTGTGTCCCTTATATCTGTGACACTTGGGCATGGAGACCCTTATGAATTATGATGAATGGGAATGGAAACCCTTATGAATTGTGATGAATGGGCATGAAAAACTTGTGGATTATGATACACGGTGATGATGTCCCTACTATTATGAGATTGGTCACGACATCCCATGACACTTAAAAGACTCATGAAACTACCCATGAATGACTGAGTTATCCCTTGGGTCTAAAATAGTTGTGGTATTAATAAATATGGCTTTAAACATCACTACGTATACATATATATGTACACATAAGGATACATCAGAGATTATCTGGAATAGCCTGAAGCATGTAGTGTCAGCATGATGTCCTTCAGGAACCAGATCTGACCCCTTTAATGTTTTTATTACTACTTACCATTGTTATATCTTCACACTACTCGTATTATATGCATTGAATAAACAGTTATAGACATCTTTTGTGGTGTCCTATTGAGTTTATCTCATACCATATATGGGTTGTTGATGGTACCCAGGAATATTATGTAGATTTTGGTAGGGATAGAGGAAAGCACCTAGTTGTTGATGCTTGATTTGGTTATAGAATGGGAGTAGGGGAGTAGAGGACCAAGCTATGGATCATGATGCTATTTGGAGATAGTTTTTTTGGTATTTTTGTTCTTTTAATACATGTAATGTACTAGAAGATTGATGCCATGTCTACCTATTTCCTTTTGATAGATACATGACATTGAATCATATTGTAGATGATTCTAGATATTGTTGTTGTTGATTATTTATTGCATGTGGATGTTTTACCTTCCATTATTAGTTGATATTATGCTTCCTCTATTTATTTATTTATTTCATTATTGTTCTACTTTGATCATGAGGGTATAGTCTCCTCACTATACCACCTTAGACCCTCACTGCTAGTCGAAAGCCTCTGGAATATAAGGAGGCTCTCTTGATTCCATGTGAACCACCAGCTTAGGGCACCATTTAGTGGCTTCTGGGTCAGGATGTTATAAAGTTTATTAGATCAGTTTTCTTTTCTTTTGTCTTATTATTTGGAAAATTTAGACAGGATATTAGGATGAGTCATAATTTGGTAATGAGCTTTTACCTAGTGGTATCTAACCCATGTATGGGGAAAATGCTAAATTCCCTAGGATGAGATATAATGTTTTGTTTTATGCTTGTTATAGTTGATTTGATTCCACTATTGGTTGAAGCAACTGATGTGTGATTTTATTAATATTATGATGTTGGGTTATATTTTGTCATTGGATGATACAGCAAGGAACCATTAATCATGCATCATTTAAGCACATTATAGGACTAATATGTCATTCATTATGACATGACATGTAGGTTGCATTACCTGACTGTATGATACTTTTTGTATGTACCTTGAATGATATATGTTTTAAGAAACTAATGTTTTTACAAAAAAAAAGGAGATTAGATAACAGGTTATTAAAGAATATGCATCAACCTAAATGGTGTTTTACCATATATATTGATAATGGAAACTTAACTAACTCATTATCACATGTTTGAGTTATGTAACTAGGGTTACATAGACTGAAATGTTAGATGATTTGAAATACATGAACTTTATTTGTAATATAAATAGTTTACATACCTTTATAGATTGGGAATGGTGATTCATATAGACAAATCATCTCATATTACATGTCACATTATGCTATTGAATGTAAGGGTTTGGATGTAGTTAAATGAACTACCAATTAAAATTTATAAAACATGTACTTGTATAAATTGGGAATGGTACTTTAGATAACCGGTATATTATGTAAATGTAGGAATTGATAAATGTATAATTTAAATATGTTCCCCGTTAAATGGGGATTCCTATTGAAAATTAATGGGTGTTTTCCTCTATAAATTGCAATTGATAGTCAATATATTTAGACCCTTATAGTGAAACACAAAGCTTAACCTAGACTCAACCTTATTAGTGAGAAGTATGCAATGTCTCTAATGTTATTCTTGATCATTCCTATAACCCAGACCAAGATTTAAGAGTAGGAAGAGGGTTGTTAATCCTACATAGGAAGGCTTGTACCTATCCTATTCATGTATCTATGATATTTACCATTATCTAAACCTATCTGAGTTGTGTTATTGGAATTTTTGGAGCAATTCCACCATGAAGTCCTCTCATCGTGCGTCAGGAGGGTGGTGATGAACATGATCTAGAGGTGGTGGGTCCTAATCCACCAATGATACCTCTAGTAGTGAAACTTGTGGCACCACCTGTTATCCCTGGCATGGGAGATGATGTCCATTTTTTAGGGGAGTTTCTATGGATTATTCAGACTATACAGGGAGCTCTGTGACCTGGCCCTTATGTGGGAGAGTTTATGTGGGAGTTTTAGTAGTAGTATCCACCTACTTTTTTAGGGGATGGTGACCCCCCAAGTGGAAGAGTTATTGCTTTAGATAGTATTATCTATCTTCAAGCACCTATAGACACCTCTTAATAAGAGAGTGATTCTCTCCATGTATATGCTTTGAGGATCCACCAAATGTTGGGGGATGTTCTAAATCAAGAAGTTCAGTACTGGGAAGTGATTTGGAGGGATTTTCAATATAGACTCCAAATGTTGGGGGATGTTCTAAATGTTGGGGGATGTTCTAGCATCATGGATGATGTCACCACCCTTAATCCGAATTCACATGATAAAATTACTATTCTTGGTCATGTAATACTTAATATTACTTGTCTTGTGAAGAAATAATAAATTAATGAGTTTTATATTAAGAAATCCCCTCTCTCCTCCACTATAAAAACCCCCTCTCACCCCCTCTTCCAATCACTCCTCTCAAACCTTTTGTATTCTCCAAATTCTGTCCAAATACACTCCCAACCTCCTCTCCCACGTCCAACAAGATTTTTTCTCATTAAAATACCAAAACCTCTCCCTTAAGGAGGTTCTCAAGGAAGTTTGGTTCAAGAGGTAAATTCCTCTTTTCAATTTTTTGTCTTTCCTTTCAAGTTCATTTGTTTTATTTTTCTATTACCGCTATTTATCCAAATTTTGTGATGACTCCAGTACCTTATATGTACTAGAATGTTTTCATGATAGTGGAATAAGTTATCATCATTTCCCCCTTTTTAACTTCTTTTATACTAGTAGCAAGAACACCATCCGAGATGTGTCAATTTTACACATTCAAGGATGATGGACTTTCAATTTCTTTTATCACTCTAAATTCTGGTCATGAAACCATTCTTGTTATGGTTGAACCAGATTATTATATATAATATAACCTATTTAATATTCTTTAATCCCTTTGTTCAAATGGTGTTAGGTTATAATGAAAAATGAGTTCGTTGTAATCAAAACCTACAAACTAACCGAAACAATTATCATTAAAGTTCTATATGATAATTCATCCTCGTTCCATGTAAACAAGTTATATAAATTAAAAATAACACCTATTTATGTTCATAAATAATATATAATTTCAATTCTGGAGATTTACATCAATTTCACTTCATTACTTAAAATCAAGTGAACTGAATATGAAAATAAGAGAAACGAACACTCTGGAACGACGAAATTCAATACAATAACTTGTCAATAAAGACATAAATGAACTAACAAGAATTATGGTAAACTAAATAAATGTATAATAGGTTATGAAATAAGTTATTAACAAGTATAATTTCATATTCTAGGAGCTTAAGTACAAGAGCGGAACACGTTTGGAGTTAAGGTAAGGGTTTTTCCACCCGAACTTCCATTTTCATTCGGGATACTTTCATTGTCTAATTACCTCAATAAAATTATTATGTATTGTTATGTACTCATCATATATTATGTTTTAGTATCATATATATCTGTACAAACTATAACCCTTCCTTATTTTATGGATAGTTACACATTTTAAAAGGAACTTTCAAAGTTGTTTCCAAAATACAAGCTCGGTCCAAGGGAATTTCTCAAATTCTTTCCTATTTTCAAGGGCACTCTATGATCTTTTTTCGGAAACCTTTATCTTTATAAAATAACTCATTTTATTATGAAAATACTATCTTACCTCACTTATGGTTTTTTACAAAGATTTTTTTCCAAAAGAACTCTTCTTTTCAAAATAAAAGAGTATTTATCTCAAGAATTGCTTAATGATTTTATAAGAGTACTTTCGTCTAATTCAACACTCTTGTTGATTACATGGTATTATTGGGTTTAATAATTTATTAATTCATCTACCATATTTTATTTAATGGTATATGACTAACTCTATAGTGGATGATCTATCCTAAAACCATTCACCATATTATTTCGAATGGTTAGTGTTTATGTTCAATAATTGGGGAAAGTTTGTTACATTTCATATGATAATTTAAATATGAATGTATATGTTGTTTATGTTTATCCCCGCTCATATAAGGAATGCATTGGACTTATTATGTGATGGTTGGGGCCCGCTATATCCCCTCGATGCATCGGTATGTCTCATGAGATAAATAGACATGGAATTGGCCGAGGTCTTTCCCAATGTGATATAGATTTTGGTCGAGGCCTTAATCATTAGGTGTCTTGGACGAGGCCTTGAAAAAATGTTTCAGAATGTCAGGTATTATGCATTCCATCATTATGAGTTCATCTATTGATATTTCATGTGGTTATTTGACTAGTATAATACCCATGATTATGTTTTATTAGGGCATTATTTACTCTTCTCATATTCCTACCATAATGTGTTCATGTTTATTATTAAAGGCATGTGTTTTCAATTATTCACCATGTCTAATGTCTATATTATCTTTTATTGTATTTCTTACTCTTACTGATTATTTGAGCTCACCCCTTTCTTATGTTTAATTTTCTCAGGACGTGAAGAAGTATTTTATGAATGACTTGCAAGCATAATCTAGGAAATGTGATGAATCTAGTGGAATAAATTAGTGTTATTTTTCCTTTCCTTATGTAAAGTTGAACTTATGTATGTATCTTGTTTACAATAATACTAAACTACTTGGTCCTTCAGGATTCTTATTCCTTGTATGTATGCCAACATAATCAATCAAGGCACCAACTCCGGGAAACTGGGGTCGGATCCTTACTATTGGTATCAGAGGAAGTTTAGTAGAATACTTGGAAACTAGATTTAGAAAATATAGAATTAGGGAAGAGTCCCTAAGTTATTATTTGAGTATATACATACAATAACGTCCTGGTATTTTGGTAAAGAATAGATTATATGGATATTTCAAGCAATACATCTCTGTCTGGATACGAGTAGGTAGAGGCAGCTCTGGCACAGATGTATCTAGGGGTAAAACCCAAAAACACCACTTTAAGCTAGACTCGAATGGAAACTAGTGCACAACAATAGGGCTTGTTGTACTCTTGGTTATGACACTCCTGGGGGATATGCTTAGGATAATTCACATTTTCTTTACAATCCATTATGAAGGATTGAAATGTAAAATATTCCTCACCAAACCATATTTGTGAATATGTGATTAGCCATGCATAGGATCTCATTTTTTATGAGTATTTTTAAGTTAAGATTATACATTGTGATTCATAACCTAATATAGTGTATGCCATTATCAAGATATGGTGCCTAGTAGACGGAATGGAAATCGCATGAATGCACGTGTCCCCTGTAGGGATTTTCCTCTGACGCAAGACAATGATATTGGCTCTGGTGCTGTGACTAGTTATGAGCAACTCATAACTATACTGGGACAACTTACTTGGGTTATGAATAATAAACTTACCCTTATGGAGCATCTGGATCCACCGCGTGGAGGAGCCATGCTAGATCGCTTTATGCGACAATAGCCTTCATCATTCAAAGGGACTACAAACCCGTTTGTAGCAGAGCAGTGGATATGTTCCCTTGAGAATATATTTCTAGCTTTGGGATGTAATGAAAGAGAGAAGGTTGTCATGGAATTATATCATCTTTCAGGAGATGTGGATCAGTGGTGGTCATTAATCCAAAACACAAAGGAGGAGGAAGAGATAGAAGAGATGGAATGGAGGTATTTTAAGGAAATATTCTTAGAAAAATATTTCCATCGAGAACAAAGAGAAGATATAGAGAGGAAATTATTGAATCTGAGGCAAAAGGAGGATGAAAATGTTTCCAAGTATGAATCCAACTTTACAAGGCTGGCAAGACATGTTGTGGACTACATACGAAATCTAAGGAGCAAAATTTATCGATTCTTTGATGGCCTAAATCCATTCGTCCGACGGGCACTGGTCTCCCAAAATTTTTCATCATATGAGGACATAGTTTCATGTGCTATCAATACTGAAAAAGAATTCTCTAAGTCTTATGATGTTAAGGGAAATCAAGAAAAGAAGAGGGCTTCTAAAAACAATGGGAAAGGAAATAAGGAAACAGGGAAGTATCAGTGCTACAAAGTTCTATCAATCTGTTCCCATTAGGGCATAAAAATTTTCTATATCTGCTAATATCATCGTCATACCCATGGTTGAATTCTATATAATCCTCGGTATGGATTGGCTTTTATATCAAGATGCAAAAATTTATTGTAAGAAGAAGGAGGTTACGATTTTTGATAACGATGATAAAGAACACCTTATCTTTATAGTAGAATCATCACCACCTGATTCTTTTCTAGATCCTCCCCCAGTAGCTCAACTAAATTCAATTATTGGGGAGGAAGAGAATGAAATAACTATGGGTGAGGAAAGGAATGTTTAAATAGGGGATGTACCAATTGTGAGAGAATATGTTGATGTGTTTCTTGAAGATTTACCTGGACATCCTCCAGAACGAAAAATTGAGTTTTCTATTGATTTAATTTCTAGTTCAAGGCCCATATCAAAGACCCATTATAGAATGACCACTGTGGAATTAGTGGATCTAAAGAAACAGCTAGAGGATTTGAGTGAAAAGGATTTATTTGACCTAGTGTTTCTCAATGGGGAGCCCCTGTCCTCTTTGTCAAGAAGAAAGATGGATCCATGAGGCTTTGCATTGATTATAGGGAAATCAATGCTATAACAATAAAGAACAAGTATCCCCTGCCTCACATTGAAGATTTATTTGACCAAATACATGGAGCTCAATAATTTTCAAAGATTTAACTTCGATCTGTATATCATCAGTTGAGTGTGAATAAGGAATACATTCCAAAAACAGTGTTTCGAACTAGGTATGGGCATTATGAGTTTACAGTAATGCCTTTTGGATTGACTAATGCACCCTCTGTCTTCATGGATCTAATGAAAAGAGTTTTCAAGGAATATCTTGATGATTTTGTAGTGGTATTTATTGATGATATCTTTGTATACTCCAAAAGATAAGAAGATCATGAAAATCACTTGCGCATTATCCTGAAAACTCTTAGAAGACATGAATTATATGGGAAGTTTAGCAAGTGTGAATTCTGGCTTCAAGATATTTCTTTTCTCAGCCATATTGTCTCTAAGGATGGAATCCTAGTTGATCCTGAAAAGACCAAGGAAATCCAAGATTGGCCCATTCCAACAAACATAACTGAGGTACGCAGTTTTATTTGCTTAGTAGGTTATTATCGGCGTTTGGTACAGAATTTTTCCCGACTGGCTAACCCGCTAACGAAGCTCACACGTAAAGGGGTTAAATTTGTTTGGACAAAATATTGTGAAAAATGTTTCGAAGAACTAAAGAGAAGATTATCCAATTCTCCTATATTGACTCTACCATCAGGGAATGACGGGTTTGTTATTTATAGTGATGCTTCAAAGAAAGGACTTGGTTGTGTCCTCATGAAAAATTATAGGGTTATTGCTTATGCATCACGACAGCTAAAAATTCATGATCAAAACTATCCTACTCATGATCTTGATTTAGTTGCTGTAATATTTACTTTGAAGATATGGAGACATTATCTCTATGGTGAAAAATGTGAGATTTATACTGATCACAGGAGTTTGAAGTGTATTTTCTCACAGAAAGAACTTAACATGAGGCAAAGGAGATGGCTTGAACTACTCAAGGATTATTATTGCACGATACACTACCACCCGGGGAAGGAAAATAAGGTGGCATATGCTTTGAGCAGAAAGGATCATGGAGTTTTGAGCATGATGAAAGTTTAAAGGGATCCTATTTTCATGAATCTAGTAAATATAGATATGGGAATAACCATGGAAGGTGAAACATCAATACCTTTTCAAATGGTTTCCAAACCATCTTTATTAAAAAGGATAAAAAGTTCTCAGGCTGATGATGAGGGGTTTCAAAAGAAGATTAAATCTATGAATAATGGGAGATTGAGTGACTTAGTATATGAAGATAGAATTTTAAAATTTGGGAAGATACTTTGTGTTCCTAATATAACTGATCTAAAGAGGGAATTGTTTGATGATTCTCATAGTTCCAGTTTCTCTATACACCCTGGTAGCACTAAGATGTATAGAGATTTGAAGGAACATTTTTGGTGGGAAAACATGAAGAGGGAGATTTCTGATTTTGTGTCAAGATGTATGGTTTTTCAACAAGTGAAAGTTGGAAGGCAACAGCCTGGATGAGTATTGCAACCTCTTCCCATACCTGAGTGGAAGTGGGATAATTTCATGATGGTATTTTTCATGGGACTACCAAAGACTCTTAGAAGGAACGATGCAATATGGGTCATTGTTGACCGTCTTACCAAGTCAGCGCATTTTCTTGCTATAAGAGAAGATCTACCACTTGAACGTCTAGCAAGAATGTATATTAATGAAGTTGTGAGACTTCATGGAGTACCCCTATCAATTGTTTCTAATCGTGAATCCATGTTTTACATCAAAATTCTGGAAAAGTCTTCAGAAGGCCCTAGATACTGATCTTCATTTGAGTACTATCTACCACCCACAAACAGATGGACAATCAGAATGGACTATTAAAACATTGGAAGACATGTTGAGGTCTTGTACACTTGATTTTCAAGGCATGTGGGATCAGTATTTACCTCTTGTATAATTTTCCTACAACAATAGCTTCCATTAAAGTATACAGATGGAACCCTATGAAGCATTATATGGGAGGAGACGTCATACACCACCTTACTGGGATGATCTTGGTGAAATAAAGCCCGTGGGTCCAGAACTTGTTGAAGAAACAATGGAAAAGGTGAAGATTATCCAGAACCATATCAAAATAGCTCAAAGTGGGAAAAAGATCTATGCAGATAACTAAAGGAAGGATTTGTAGTTTCAAGAAGGTTATCATGTTTTCTTAAAGGTATCTCCATGGAAGGGTATTATACGATTCGGTAAGAAGGGAAAGTTAAGTCCCAGGTACATCGGACCTTTTGAAATTCTGGACCAAATTGGAGTCGTATCTTACCATTTGGAAATGCTTCCAAGTCTCTCCAAGGTTCACAATGTGTTCCACATGTCAATGTTAAGAAAGTACATGCCAGACCCAACACATGTACTCACTTATGAAAAAGTGGAACTTGAGCCCGATCTATCTTATTGTGAAGAGCCTATCAAGATTTTTGATACTAGAGAACAAGTATTGAAAAATCGGATGACTCTTCTGGTAAAGGTTCTATAGAGGAACCATAATATGGAGGAAGCAACATGGGAGCTTGAGGAGCTTATGTTAAAGACATATCCAAATCTTTTTAGGTAATATTTTGTGAATTTTGTGGAAGAAATTTTTGTATGGAGGGGAGAATGTAACGACCCAATATTTTTTAAAGGAAATTACTTTCTTATAAATATTTCATAATCACATTAACTACTAAGTGATATGGGAACCTTAAAACATAAGTTTGTCACTTCTGTGATGTGAATTTCAAAAATCCGACATACACAGTCGCGATCAGTAAGTTATTTAGAGTCCAATAAGAAAAACATAATTTTTGGTGAATATTAACCTACCCTTATGAATAGTAACATACCCTTATGAATAGTGATATACCTTAATTAATAGTAACCTTACCTATGATAATATATAAATAATATTCATGTTGAAAGTATGATATACCTATATTTTAGAATAAGTTAATAAATGTTTTAAAACTGGTTTTTTATAATAAATTTTGATTTAAATTAAATATCAAATTAATAATAATTAGAAAATTATTTTTGGAAAAATGGAGTTCATTTTTCGATTCTTCACGTCGAAAAATGGTTAGGGTGAATTTTTGGAATTTTTCTGAAATACTTAATTTTTTGATGAATAGTAAAATATGGTAATTTACTGTATATATACATTATAAGATAAATAGACTATTCCTAGCTTCATGGATGATGTCACCACCCTTAATCCGAATTCACATGATAAAATTACTATTCTTGGTCATGGAATACTTACAATTACTTGTCTTGTGAAGAAATAATAAATTAATGAGTTTTATATTAAGAAATCCCCTCTCTCCTCCACTATAAAAATCCCCTCTCACCCCCTCTTCCAATCACTCCTCTCAAGCCTTGTTCCTTATCCAAATTCTGGCCAAATATCCTCCCAACCTCCTCTACCACGTCCAAAAATCTTTGGTCTCATTAAAATACCAAAACCACTCCCTTAGGGAGGTTCTTAAGGAAGTTTGGTTCAAGAGGTAAATTCCTCTTTTCAATTCTTTGTCTTTCCTTTAAAGTTCATTTGTTTTATTTTTCTATTACCTCTATTTATCCAAATTTTTTGATGAATCCAGTACCTTATATGTACTGGAATTTTTTCAGGATAGTTGAATAAGTTATCATCATCTCCCCCTTTTTACCTTCTTTTATACTAGTAGCAAGAACACCATCCGAGATGTGTCAATTTTACACATTCAAGGACGATGGAATTTCGATTTATTTTATCATTCTAAATTCTGGTCATGAAACCATTCTTGTTATGGTTGAACCATATTATTATATATAATATAACCTATTTAAGATTCTACAATCCCTTTGTTCAAATGGTGTTAGGTTATAAAGAAAAATTAGTTTGTTGTAATCAAAACCCACAAATTAACGGAAACAATTATCATTAAAGTTCTATATGATAATTCATCCTCATTCCATGTAACCAAGTTATATAAATGAAAAATAACACCTATTTATGTTCATAAATAATATATAATTTCAATTATGTAGATTTACATCCATTCCACTTCATTACTTAAAAACAAGTTAACCGAATATGAAAATAAGAGAAACGAACACTCCGTAACGACGAAATTCAATACAATAACTTGTCAATAAAGACATAAATGAACTAACCATAATTATGGTAAACTAAATACATGTCTAATAGGTTTTGAAATAAGTTATTAACAAGTATAATTTCATATTCTAGGATCTTAATTACAAGACCGGAACACGTTTGGAGTTAAGGTAAGGGTTTTTTCACCCGAACTTCCATTTTCATTCGGGATACTTTCATTGTCTAATTACCTCAATAAAATTATTATGTATTGTTATGTACTCATCATATATTCTGTTTGAGTATCATATATATGTGTAAAAACCAGAACCCTTCTTTATTTTATGGACATTTTCACATTTTAAAAGGAACTTTAAAAGTTGTTTCCAAAATACAGGCCCGATCCAAGGGAATTTCTCTAATTCTTTACTATTTTCAAGGGTACTCTATGATCTTTTTTTGGAAACCTTTATATTTATAAAATCACTCATTTTATAATGAAAATACTATCTTACCTAACTTATGGTTTTATACAATGATTTTTTTCCAAAAGAACTCTTCTTTTCAAAATAAAAGAGTATTTATCTCAAGAATTGCTTAATGATTTTATAAGAGTGTTTTCGTCTAATTAAACACTCTTGTTGATTCCATGGTATTATTGGGTTTAATAATTTATGAAGTCATCTGCAATATTTTATTTAATGTTTTATGACGAACTCTATTGTGGATGATCTGTCATAAAGCCATTCACCATATTATTCCGAATGGTTAGTGTTTATGTTCAATAATTGGGGAAAGTTTGTTACATTTCATATTATAGTTTCAATATGAATGTATATCTTGTTTATTTTTATCCCCTCTCATATAAGGAATGAATTGGACTTATTATGTGATGGGAGGGACCCGCTATATCCCCTCAATGCATCGGTTGGTCTCATGAGACAAATAGATGTGGAATTGGCCGAGGCCTTTCCCAATGTGATGTAGATTTTGGTCAAGGCCTTAATTATTAGATATCTTGGCCGAGGCCTTGACAAAATGTTTCAGAATGTTCGGAATTATGCATTCCATCATTATGAGTTCAGCTATTGATATTTCATGTGGTTATTCAACCAGTAGAATACCCATGATTATGTTTTATTAGGGAATTATTTACTCTGCTCATATTCCTGCCATAATGTGTTCATGTTTATTATTAAAGTCATGTGTTTTCAATTATTCACCATGTCTGATGTTTATATTATCTTCTACTATATTTCTTACTCTTACTGATCATTTGAGCTCACCCCTTTCTTATGATTCATTTTCTCAGGACATGAAGAAGTATTTCATGAATGACTTGAAAGCATAATCTATGAGATGTGATGACTCTAGTGGGATAAATTAGTGTTGTTTTTCCTTTCCTTATGTAAAGTTGAAATTATGTATTTATCTTGTTTCCAATAATAATAAACTACTTGGTCCTTCGGGATTCGTATTCCTTGTATGTATGCCAACGTAATCAAACAAGGCACCAACTCCGCGCAACTGGGGTCGGGGCCTTACAGTTGGTATCAGAGGAAGTTTAGTAGAATACTTGGAAACTAGATTTAGAAAACGTAGAATAAGGGAAGAGTCCCTAAGTTATTCTTTGAAGATATACATACAATAACATATTGGTATTTTGGTAAGGAATAGATTATGTGAATCTTTTAAACAATACATCCATGTCTGGATACGAGCAGGTCGATGTGGCTCTGGCACAGATGTATCTAGGGGTAAAACCTGAAAACACAGCTTTAAGCTAGACTCAAATAGGAACTGGTGCACAACAACAGGCCTTGCTGCACTCTTGGTTACGACACTCCTGGGGGATATGTTTAAGATAATTCACATTTTCTTTACAAGCCATTATGAAGGGTTGAAATGTAAAATATTCCTCAAGGAAACCATATTTGTGAATATGGGATTATACATGCGTAGGATCTCATTTTTTCTGAGTATTTTTAAGTTAAGATTTTACATTGTGATTCATAACCTAATATAGTGTATGCCATTATCTAGATATG
Organism: Viscum album; assembly: GCA_963277665.1. Taxonomy (NCBI): domain Eukaryota; kingdom Viridiplantae; phylum Streptophyta; class Magnoliopsida; order Santalales; family Viscaceae; genus Viscum; species Viscum album. The sequence continues at coordinate 1,938,212,207 of OY728163.1, forward strand.
GAATCTAGTGGACGGAATGGAAATTGCATGAATGCATGTGTCCCCAGTAGGGATTTTCCTCTAACGCAAGACAATGATGTTGGCTCTGGTGTTGTGACTGGTGCTGAGCAACTCAAAACTATACTGGGAAAACTTACTCAGGTTATGAATAATAACCTTACCCGTATGGAGCATCCTAATCCACCACTTGGAGGAGCCATGCTAGATTGCTTTATGCGACAACACCCTCCATCATTCAATGGGACTACAAACCCATTTGTAGCAAAGTAGTGGATATGTTCCCTTGAGAAGATATTTCTCACTTTGGGATGTAATGAAAGAGATAAGTTTGTCATGGAAGTATATCGTCTATCAGGAGATGCAGATCAGTGGTGGTCATTAATCCAAAACACAAAGGAGGAGGAATAGATAGAAGAGATGGAATGGAGGGATTTTAAGGAAATATTCTTAGAAAAATATTTCCCTCGAGAACAAAGAGAAGATATGGATAGGAAATTCTTGAATATGAGACAAAAAGAGGATGAAAATGTTGCCAAGTATGAATCCAACTTTACAAGGGTTGAAAAACATGTTGTGGACTACATATGAAATCCAAGGAGCAAAATTGATCGATTCTTTGATGGCCTAAAGACATTCCTCTAGTGGGCACTGGTCTCCCAAAATTTTTCATCATATGAGGACATAGTTCCATGTGCTATCAAGACAGAAAAAGAATTCTCTAAGTCTTATGACTTTAAGGGAAAGCAAGAAAAGAAGAGGGCTACTGAAAACCATGGGAAAAGAAATAAGGAAACAGGGAGTATCATTGATACAAAGTTTTGTCAATCTGTTCCCATTAGGGAAAACAAATTTTCTTTATCTTTTAATATCATCATCATACCCGTGGTTTAATTTGATATAATCCTAAGTATGTATTGGCTTTCGAATCATGATGAAAAAATTTATAGTAAGAAGAAGGAGGTTGCAATTTTTGATGACAATGATAAAGAACACCTTATCTTTAGAGAAGAATCATCACCACCTGATTCTTATCTAGATTCTCCCCCAATAGCTCAACTAAATTAAATTATTGGGAGGAACAGAATGAAATAATTTTGGGTGAGGAAAGGAATGTTCAAATATAGGATGTACCTATTGTGAGAGAATATGTTGATGTGTTTCCAAAAGATTTACGTGGACATCCTCTAGAATGAGAAATTGAGTTTTCTATTGATTTAATTCCTGGTTCAAGGCCCATATCAAATACCCCTTGTAGAATGGCCACTATGGAATTAGTGGAGCTAAAGAAATAGCTAGAGGATTTTAGTGAAAAAGGATTTATTTGACCTAGTGTTTCTCCATGGGGGTCCCCTGTCCTCTTTGTCAAGAAGAAAGATGGATCCATGAGGCTTTGCATTGATTATAGGGAAATCAATGCAATAACAATAAAGAACAAGTATCCCCTACTTCACAGTGATGATTTATTTGACCAACTGCATGGAGCTCAGTACTTTTCAAAGATTGACCTTCGATCTGGATATCATCAGTTGAGTGTGAAGAAGAAATACATTCCGAAAACAGCGTTTCGAACAAGGTACAGGCATTACGAGTTTACAGTAATGAATTTTGGATTAACTAATTCACCATTTGTCTTCATGGATCTAATTAACAGAGTGTTCAAGTAATATCTCGATGATTTTGTAGGGGTATTTATTGATGATCTCTTTGTACACTCCAAAAGCTATTAAGATCATGAAAATCACTTGCGCATTATCCTGAAAACTCTTAGAAGACATGAATTATATGGGAACGTTTAGCAAGTGTGAATTATGGCTTCAGGATATTTCTTTTCTAAGCCATATTTTCTCTAATGATGGAATCCTAGTTGATCCTACAAAGACCAAGGCAATCCAAGATTGGCCCACGCCAAAAAAACATAACTGAGGTATGCAGTTTTATTGTCTTAGCAGGTTATTATCGGCATTTCGTACAGAATTTTTCCTGACTGGATAACCCGCTAATGAATCTCACACGTAAAGGGGTCAAATTTGTTTGGAAAAAAGATTGCGAAGAATGTTTTGAAGAACTGAAGAGAAGATTATTCAATGCTCCTATATTAACTCTACTATCGGGAAATGACGAGTTTTTTATTTATATTGATGCCTCAAAGAAATGACTTGGTTGTGTCCTTATGCAAAATGATAGGGTTATTGCTTATGCATCACGACAGCTAAAAATTCATGAGAAAAAATATCCTACTTATGATCTTGAGTTATCTTCTATAATATTTTCTTTGAATATATGGAGACATTATCTCTATGGTGAAAAATGTGAGATTTATACTGATCACAGGAGTTTGAAGTATATTTTCCCACATAAAGAACTCAACATGAGGCAAAGGAGATGGCTTGAATTACTCAAGGATTATGATTTCACGATACACTACCACTCGGGGAAGGAAAATAAGGTGGCATATGCTTTGAGCAGAAAGGATCAAGGAGTTTTGAGAGTGATGAAAGTTGAAAGGGATCCTATTTTCATGGATCTAGTAAAGATGGATATGGGAATAACCATGGAAGGTGAAACATCAATGCCTTTTCAAATGGTTTCCAAACCATCTTTATTCGAAAGGATAAAAAGTTCTCAGGATGATGATGAGGGGTTTCAAAAGAAGATTAAATCTGTGAATGATGGGAGATTGAGTGACTTCGTATATGAAGATTGAATTTTGAAATTTGGGAAGAGACTTTGTGTTCCCGATATAACTGATCTAAAGAGGGAATTACTGGATGATTCTCATAGTTCCAATTTCTCTATACACCCTAGTAGCACTAAGATGTATAGAGATTTGAATGAACATTTTTGGTGGGATAACATGAAGAGGGAGATTGCTAATTTTGTGTCAAGATGTATGGTTTGTCAATAAGTGAAAGCTGGAAGGAAACAGCCTGGAGGAGTATTGCAACCTCTTCCCATTCCTGAGTGGAAATGGGATAATATCATGATGGAATTTGTCATGCGACTTCCAAAGAGTCCTAGAAGTAATGATGCAATATGGTTCATTGTTGACCATCTTACTAAGTCAGTGCATTTTCTTGCTATAAGAGAAGATCTACCACTTGAACGTCTAGAAAGACTGTATATTAATGAAGTTGTGAGACTTCATGGAGTACCCCTATCAATTTTTTCTGATCATGATCTACGTTTTAAGTCAAGATTTAGGAAAAGTCTTCAAAAGGCCCTAGATACTGATCTTCGTTTGAGCACTGCCTACCACCCACAAACTGATGGGCAATCAGAACGGACTATTCAAACATTTGAAGACATGTTGAGGTCTTGTTCACTTGATTTTCAAGGCATGTGGGATTAGTATTTACCTATCTTAGAATTTTCCTACAACAATAGCTTCCATTAAATTATATATAAGGCACCCTATGAAGCATTATATGAAAGGCGATTTCGTACACCAACTTGTTGGGATGATGTTCGTGAAAGAAAGCTCGTGGGTCCAGAACATGTTGAAGAAACAATGGAAAAGGTGAAGATTATCCAGAACCATATCAAAATAGCTCAAAGTAGGAAAAAGATATATGTAGATAACTGAAGGAAGGATTTGTAGTTTCAAGAAGGTTATCACGTTTTCTGAAAGGTATCTCCATGGAAGGGTATTATACGATTCGGTAAGAAGGGAAAGTTAAGTCTCAGGTACATCGGACCTTTTGAAATTCTGGACCGAATTGGAGTCGTAGCTTACCGTTTGGAAATGACTCCAATTCTCTCTAAGGTTCACAATGTGTTCCATATTTCAATGTTAAGGAAGTACATGTCAGACCCAACACATGTACTCACTTATGAAGAAGTGGAACTTGAGCCCGATCTATCTTAATGTGAAGAGTCTATCCAGATTATTGATACTAGAGAACAAGTATTGAGAAATCAGATGACTCATCTGGTAAAGGTTCTATGGAGGAACCATAAGATGGAGGAAGCAACATGGGAGCCTGAGGAGCTTATGTTAAAGACATATCCAAATATTTTTGGTAATATTTTGTGAATTTTGAGGATGGAATTTTTGTATGGAGGGGAGAATTTAAAGAACCAATATTTTTTAAAGGAGATTACTTTCTTATAAATATGTCATAATCACAATAAATAGTAGGTGCTATGGTACCTTAAAACATAATTTTGTCACTTGTGTGATGTGAATTTCAAAAATCCGACATACACAGTCGCGATCAGTAAGTTATTTAGAGTTCAATGAGAAAAACTTAATTTTTGTTGAATAATAACCTACCCTTATAAATGTGATTTTATTAATATCTTCATGACTTATTATATTCCCCCTTTACTTATTTTATATGAAATGTTCATAATTTGTGTGAAATATTAATGTTTTAATATTAAGTATAATATTTGAGCATTTTTAGAAGTAGTCAAATTGAGTCAGTTTAATGTTTTACTTATAAATATCACTATACTGATCCAAATTGTGTGGTTCTTGTTTTGTAGGATTCTACTTTCCATATACAACATTTCATTAGAAGGCACCATGATCCAATTATTCCATTTGAAGGGTCATATGGTCCTCACAAAAAAGACCAAAGAATCTGTGAAGAAACTGGACTATTCATGAAGATTGATTTACTGGGCTCAATACAGAAGTTCAAAAACCTTAAATCTCCACCATAATTCGGGGGACACTACATGTCATCTTGGATAAAAATTTCATGGCCCAAATCCAAGTACAAGGGGCCCAAATAAATCTTTTAAGTCCAGCCCACCATTCTGTCCTAGAATGAAAATCAGTATAGTATTCATGACATATCTCCTGATGTAATCATTCAAGCGAGCTGATATTTTTCAGTGTGAAAGAGGAGATGTAGGCGGCCGACTTTGTTGAAGAAACCATTCGGATTTGAAGGCATCTTAATATTCAAAAACCCTTTCACATTATGGACTTCAAAAATACTGGATTGAAATGGAAAGTTTAAGTTTGTTTATTCAACCGGCCATAACTTTTTATCCTTACGTCCAAATGACTCCAACTTTTGAGAGTAGTCGGCCAAAATTATTGTTTACAACTTTGAAGAAGGAGATATTTGAAGATTAGGCTGTCTGAATTTCCAAATTGGCGATGCAAGTGGAGGGACAGATTGGAAATGCAAACAGTCCACTCCTTGGGCTATAAATACTCTCCCCTTCTCTCCTTGAGAGGAGTTGGCATTTCAGAAGAGAGGAGATCATATTGGAACGACCAAAGCTTTGTCAAAGGCTTTGTAGGACCTTCCATACTCAAGTTTACACTTGAGAGACCTTTCCTCCTCTCTTTCTTTTCACTTACTTTTGTGTTCTTCATTTTTGTAATCTTGTAATTCTCTTTCTTTGTAATTCTGTTTTAATGCAAGTTACTTCTTCAATATCTCTTATTCTCTTCCACCTTCTGTATTTTAATATTAATGTTCTTAAAATAGTTTAAATTCAGTTGAATCCCCTTCCCTTCTTTTGCTTCCTCATTCAATCGAAAATCCGTTTTTAATTATCATCATCGTTCGTGTGTGTGTGTCAACGTACCACTCTTTTCTAATCCCTTTCTTTTTCTTCTATTCTTAATTTATCATCATAATTATTTTAACCAGAATATTAAACATCCAAATGGATGAGTAAATCTCTCATTGGGGTGAGTTATAATTTAGGTATGTTAAGTGATTGAGAGCTTCGGCTCGATGAATATTCTTTGAATTAACATTGTGTATGTTGGACTTAACATGTCATGGATTAATGACTTGTTTTGTTTAACATGTGGTTTCCATGGATTATTGGAACCATAAATACACAACCATAAATAAGATCTGATTGAGATTATAACCTTAAGTTAAGTTAAGTCTTGGTTTAAAGCCTTAACACTTAAGAATTCTAATCAACATCATCTTGTGACATGGGTGTTAATTTAAATGCAATATAAAGCAAAGCTCGAGGATATAACAAGCTTAACTAACCTAATGATGAACTCACCCCAATTTTTATCAATTTGGTAAATCAAACATCATCCATAAATCATTTCAATTAAGCTCTTCAAACAAACCCCCCTAATCAAAATACAATCAACTAAAAACAAACGACTACTATAAAGTATCATCGCCGAGGATTCGACCCGAGTGCTGCTATACACATTAGCAGAGCACCAGAACCTTGAACGGTCGATAGGCGACAATCGGCCGCACTTTCAAATGGAGCCGTTGCCGGGGATGGTGCTTTAAGTAGTCATTAGTTTCTGGTTATTGTCAAGAAAACACAAAAAAAAACAAATTTTAAAAAAAATTGAAAAAAAACACAAAGAAAAACCCGTCTTCTCATAAAAATCATAAACTGAAAAAATACAAAGAAAAACCCGTCTTCCTCTTTCTTCCAAAATCTCTCTGAATGCCCCGTAGCCTTCCAAACAATCCCTCGGAATTGTTTGACCCTGAAATTGAGCGAACACTTCGCCAACTTAGGAGGAACATAAGAGATACTCAAATAATTCAAGAACCAGTCCTCATCCAACCAATTGAAATTGAAATGGCCAATCCTAGGGAACAAACCCTAAAAGAACTCGCTGCCCCTGATATGAATTACCAACCTCTTGGTATTCAATATCCAAACATTGAAGCTGACTTCGAACTCAAATCGGGTTTGATTCATCTTCTACCTCATTTTCACGGGCTAGCCGGTGAGGATCCACATCTTCAGCTTAAAGAGTTCCAAGTAGTATGCTCTACCATGAAGCCTCAAGGGGTTTCTGAAGAACAAATCAAGCTTAGAGCTTTCCCCTTTTCCCTAGCGGATTCTTCCAAGTCTTGGCTCTACTACCTCCCACCTGGTTCCATAAACTCATGGGTTGACATGAAGAGACTTTTCCTTGAGAAGTTTTTTCCCGCTTCCCGAACAGCTTCTATCCGAAAGGAAATAAGCGGAATCTGTCAATTCCCTAATGAATCACTCCATGAGTATTGGGAGAGGTTCAAAAAGCTTGTGGCAACTTGTCCACACCATCAAATCCCTGACCAACTCCTGATCCAATACTTCTATGAGGGGTTATTGGCTATGGAGCGAACTCTCATTGATGCCGCAAGTGGCGGTGCTCTTGTTGACAAAACTCCTGCAGCTGCAAGAGATCTCATAAGTAACATGGCTGCAAACACGCAGCAATTCCATACTCGAGCACATGCTCAAGTGAAACAAGCCCAAGAGAATCAATCCATAGAGCCCAACAAGATGACTGAGTGGATGAGTGAACTTACAGGTCTTGTGCGTCAACTAGCGATGGCTACCAAAGCCCCAACCTCATCTTCTCCACAGTCACTATTCCCTGGACCTATCAAGAATTGTGGAATCTGCAACTCTCCATCTCATCCGACTGACACATGTCCACAACTTCAAGATGATCCATCTAATTCATCTAGTCCAATGGATCTCAATGCGGCATATGCTCAGCGAAACTTCAACCCTCAACAATCAGGTCAGTTTGTTAGAAACTTCAACCAACCCCACTCTGAGCCCTTCTCTTCTACCTTTAACCCACCTCTGAGGTATGGTAATCCCATTTCTCATCCTCCTCAGTTCCCTCATCAAAACCCAAACTAGTTTCAATATAGTCAAGGTGTTGGTAACTTCCAACAACCTTATCCTTTTGTTCCTCAACCCCAAAGGAACAATCCTCCTCCTGGATTCCACTATCCTAACGAGCCTTCCCAATTCCCCACCCAATACAATCGCTTTCCTAAGAACCAAAATCAAGGCCAACCCAATTTGGGACAAGCCTCTTATTCTAAACAACCATGGGAAAGTGCTGTAGAGGATCTTTCTTCCTTCACCCGTTCTAGCCTCAAGAACATTGAAACCCAAATAGGTCAACTTGCATCCCACCTGAGCCAGCAACAACCATCCAATTCATCCCAACTCCCAGCTCAACCATTACCCAACCCTAAGGGTAATGTAAGTGCGATTGCACTTAGATCGGGAAAGCAAATTGCAATGCCCCATGCTGATTGCTCTACCTCCCCTTTCGATGTTGATCTAGAAAATGAAAAGAACAAAAAGCTGGAAAAGGAACTTGAATCCACTCTTTCACCTCCTTCCATTCCTCTAAGGAACCCAATTCCTTTTCCTCAAGCCATCTCCAAGCCTAAGAAGTCCTTTGAACCTGATCCTGAAATGCTTGACATGTTTAGACGTGTTGAAGTGAACATCCCCCTCTTAGATGCCATCAAACAAATCCCTAAGTATGCCAAGTTTCTTAAGGAATTGTGCACCCATAAGAGGAAACTTAGGAACATTGAAAATGTTTCAACCCAACAGTCCATTCCCATGAAGTGCAAAGATCCAGGGACCTTCACGGTTCCATGTCAAATAGGGAGTTCCAAATTTGATGATGCACTCATAGACCTTGGAGCCTCAATAAATGTCATGCCCAAATCCATTTTCTCCAACCTTGGTCTAGGTCCCTTGCACCCAACGGGTATTGTCATTCAATTAGCCAATCGAAGCACTGCCAGTCCTGAGGGGATAATTGAGGATGTTCTTGTTCGGGTCAATGATCTTATCTTCCCAGCTGATTTCTATGTCCTTGACATGGAAGGTGAGACGACCTCTTCTCGATCTCCCCTAATTCTAGGAAGACCATTCCTCATGACTTCGAGAACCAAGATTGATGTCCATTCAGGCATCTTATCCATGGAATTCGGTGACCAACTGGTCAAGTTCAACATTTTCCAAGCCATGCGATACCCATCTGAGGATCACTCTGCATTCTCAATCCATGCTTTTGAGGACACTTCTAAGATTCAATCGAACCCCAATCCACCATGTTCTTCATGTTCTAATGATAAAGGATCTTGTGAAATCTGCACCATGATTAACAAAGTCATAAATGGTGAAGTTGATGTGGACCTCTCATTCATAGACTCCATCAATCTAGAGGAACTTGAAAACTCTCTTAAATCCCACATCAACTCTGATCTCTACTGCTCCACCTTGGACAGTGTTGAGGAAAATGATCCAAACCCATCTGGAATCCCTTCTCCTGCTCCTAACTTGTCTAGCTCTCAAATCAAGGCTGAAACTGATCTAAAACCACTTCCTTCACACCTCAAGTATGCATTCCTTTTCCATGATCCCTCCTACCCTATCATTATCTCTGCTTCACTTTCTGAAACTGAGGAGTCTCAACTTGTTCAAGTGTTAGAGGAAAACAAAAATGCCTTAGGTTGGACCCTAGAGGATATTCCAGGAATCAACCCTACTCTTTGCATGCATCACATCCATCTAGAGGAATCATCCAAACCAATTAGGAAACCTCAAAGAAGACTCAATCCACTCATACTTGAGGTAGTTAGGGAAGAGATTACCAAGCTTCTTCAAGCCGGTATTGTCTACCCAATTTCTGATAGTGAATGGGTTAGTCCAATTCAAGTCATTCCTAAGAAGGGAGGGATAACAGTTGTCACAAATGAACATGGATAAGTGGTCACAACTCGAGTGAAAAACAAAAGGCATGTGTGCATCGATTATCGCAAATTGAATGCTGAAACACGAAAAGATCACTACCCACTTCCTTTCCTTGACCAAATGCTTGAGAGATTGGCCGGAAAGTCACACTATTGCTTTCTTGATGGTTACACCGGCTACTTCCAAATTCCAATCGCACCTCAAGACCAAGAAAAGACCACATTCACTTGCCCCTTTGGAACCTATGCCTATAGGCGAATGCCTTTTGGCCTTTGTAATGCTCCTGCAACATTCCAGCGGTGTATGATGAGTATCTTTTCTGAATTCATTGAGAATTGCATGGAGGTATTCATGGATGACTTTACCATTTATGGCGAGTCATTTGAATCTTGCTTACATTCACTCTCTTTGGTCCTTCAAAAGTGTGTCAAGTGCAACCTTGTGCTGAATTTTGAAAAATGTCACTTCATGGTTTCAAATGGGATTGTTCTAGGGCACATAATTTCTCAAGAGGGTATCCAAGTTGATCCAGCCAAAATTGAGGTGATCTAATCACTTCCTGAACCCAAATCAGTTCGAGACATTCGGTCCTTCCTTGGTCATGCCGGTTTCTATCGGCGATTCATTCATAACTTCAGCAAGATTTCCCTCCCACTCACTCGTTTACTTCAAAATGATGTCACATTCAATTTTGATGAGGCTTGCAAGAGAGCCTTCATTGAACTCAAATCTGCTCTCACATCTGCTCCAATAATCCAACCCCCAGATTGTTCCTTACCATTTGAATTGATGTGTGATGCTTCTGATAGGGCCATTGGGGCTGTTCTTGGCCAAAGAAGAGAAAACATTCCTCATGTCATATTTTATGCCTCAAAAACATTGGATGAAACTCAATCACACTACACTGTGACTGAAAAAGAACTTTTAGCTGTGGTTTTTGCCTTGGATAAATTCTGGCCCTATCTCTTAGGTTCCAAAATCATCATCTTCACGGACCACTCAGCATTAAAGTTCTTACTTAAGAAAAGTGATTCCAAACCAAGGCTAATAAGATGGATTTTAATGCTCCAAGAGTTTGACCTTGTGATAAAAGATAAACCTGGAAAACAAAACCCTGTGGCTAACCACCTGAGTAGAATTTCTAATTCTTCTCATTCTGAAATAATTGATCCTGAATTTCCAACTGAACACCTCTCCTCTCTCACTCCAAAGTTACCATGGTATGCCCCAATTGTCAATTACTTGGTTTCCGGTGTTTTCCCTGAATATTTTTCAAAAGAACAAAAAGAAAAGATGAAAAGTGATTCAAAGCATTATTTTTGGGAAGATAATAAACTTTTGAAAACTGGGGCTGACATGGTAATTAGGAGATGTGTTGATGAAACTGAACAATCCTCCATCTTGGAATTCTGCCACTCAATGCCTGGAGGTGGCCACTTTGGACCACAAAGGACTTCTCGAAAGGTCCTAGATTCTGGATTCTTTTGGCCTTCACTCTTCAAGGACTCACATGAGTTCTGTCAATCATGTCCCACTTGCCAAAAGTTTGGCACAATTTCCAAAAGAAACGAAATGCCTCAAAAGCCATTAATATTCTGTGAGCTTTTCGATGTTTGGGGCATCGATTTCATGGGACTTTTTCCCCCTTCCAATGGATTATCCTACATTCTCCTTGCTGTTGACTATGTTTCTAGGTGGTTCGAGGCCAAACCCACTAGGAAAGATGATGCTCAAACTGTGAGTGAGTTCCTCAAAACCCATATCTTCCATCGATTCGGAACACCACGTGCTTTGATAAGTGACTTAGGAACTCATTTCTGTAATAGAACCATGGAGTCACTTTTGAAAAAGAATGGGGTTGTACATAAAACATCCACTGCATATCACCCTCAAACAAATGGAATGGCTGAACTTTCTAACAGAGAAGTGAAAAGAGTGCTTGAAAGAATTGTTAAGCCCACAAGAAAAGAATGGCCCGATAGACTTGGTGAAGCACTTTGGGCCTATCGAACAGCCTATAAGACACCCATTGGGATGTCTCCATTTAGGCTAGTTTTTGGTAAAGCCTGTCATTTACCAGTTGAAATCCAACATAAGTCATTTTGGGCTGTCAAAACTTGTAATTTTGATTGTGAAAAATCTGGTGAAGAAAGATTGTTGCAGTTGACTGAATTGGAGGAGCTTCGTCTCGATTCGTATGAGAACTCCATTCTCTACAAAGAAAAGGCAAAGTCACTCCATGACAAGCACATTCTTCGAAAGGTATTTCATGAAGGTGAAAAGGTAATGCTCTTCAATTCTCGATTTCGACTTCACCCAGGTAAGCTGAATTCTCGTTGGGATGGACCTTTTATTATTACTAATGTTTACCCATTTGGTGCAGTGCAAGTCCAAGACCCCTCTTCCAAAAGGACATTCACGGTTAATGGACATCGGTTAAAGCATCACCATGAGAGGCCATTCACTTCAGGTTCCACATCGACTTCCATTGACCCACCACTAGATGGAAACGGCGACCCACCAAATCCAAACCAGGGGGCACCTCTTTCCCTTTAACTCTCTCTCTCCTAAATCTCTCTTCCCTCTCTTCTTCTCTCTATTTCTTCTTCTTCCTCTCTCCATATCATTTTTTTACAACATTCTTCCCCAACCTTTTTTCTATTTTCTCTTTTGTGTGGATGTGTCCTTAAAAATAAAAAAATTTAAAAAAAATAATTAAAAAAAATGAAAATTAACAAAAAAAAGGGGTGTCATAATTACTCATCATCCAATATTGAAATTCTGTCCAACCATTTTGGGGAGTCAAAAGGCTTGTTTTAAACTCAAATATATTGAATTTTTATCTCAAACTTGGGTAAACAATTTTGTGTCAATAACAAACATTTTGAATGAACAATTTTTGGTGGAAAAAGATTCTCCCCTACCGTGAGGAATAAAATTAGCCTTCATGCCAAGGTCATCTATGGCCATCTTTTTCATTGTGTGTCTTCACCACTGATTGTGAGTCTTGAGTTTGTGGACCTTCGAGCTGAATTTCCATCTTTTGTGTGCATTAATATGATAGAGGCATTTTCTAAGCCACATGAGAATCAGAATAGCCAAATAGCCTCCCGTTACCCTTACATTGATCCTACTTTTGAAAGCCCCTTTGAGCCTATGAAAACCTTTCTTTTGATAGCCACATTACAAGCCTAATACCTTTTCCCACCCAACATCTTCATGGATTTTCATTGTACAATTTATTGAAATTTAAGTGTGGGGGGAATGGACTTCATTTTTGGGTGTACTTTCATTGATTTCTAATGTGTAATCATATGCTTGAGGGCAAGAATCCATTCAAGTGTGGGGGAGAGGTTGTAATTCTGTGAGCTTTGGGGTGTATATGTGTAATTTTCATTTGTACAAAATTCATTGAAAAGTGTTCAAAAAAATGAAAAAAAATTATATTAAAAAAATGAAAAAAAAAGAATGGGTTGTGTCTTGGGTGGGTCAAAAATCATTCATCATAAACCTTGGATCGTGTTATAACTACTAAAATTAGTTCCATGAGGAGATCAAGCATGGGTTGGGAGATGATTGTGAGACTTGTTTCAAGCACAACTTTCGAAAAAAAAGGGCAAAAAAAGAAAAAAAAGAACACTTGAATCATCTTGTATTGTGTCATTATTGGAAGTCTTCCATGTTGTACATATTCCATCATCTCACCCTATTCCATTTTCTATCTCCCTCACTTTTCATTCATCACACATTCATGCCCTTGTAAATATGTGTTTCTATTTCCTTTCAAATCAAATTTCAAAAAAAATGTGCATTGATTTTTCCATGTTGGTGTTTTTAACCCCTCTTTTCCTTTGGACATTATATACCTACCATCCCATAGCCACTGAAAAACCCCTTAAAAGACCTCTTGATTCTTGTACACATTATATTTGGGAATGGAAGCTGAGAGCTCTTACAAACTCTTGATTTTCACTTTTTGTTGGTGAATGAGTGAACCTCCTAAAATACATTTTTATCATCTTGAGAGGAGTAAGTTTTGAGTGCCTACATTTTCCAATTCAAACCTTGAACATGAAAAAATGAATTGTTTCTGATGCATTATTGTGAACCAAACTTGTGATGGAATTCAATATGGATGAGTGAAATAGTCTAAACCTCCCCTGATTGGAGAAAACAAAATTTTAATATTTGTTGGTGAGTGAAAATGATTTTGTCATGTTTTTATATTTGTTGCACATGAGGACACGCGCAAATCTAAGTGTGGGGGAGTTGATGTTATTAATATCTTCATGACTTATTATATTCCCCCTTTACTTATTTTATATGAAATGTGCATAATTTGTGTGAAATATTAATGTTTTAATATTAAGTATAATATTTGAGCATTTTTAGAAGTAGTCAAATTGAGTCAGTTTAATGTTTTACTTATACCTATCACTATACTGATCCAAATTGTGTAGTTATTGTTTTGTAGTATTCTCCGTTTCATATACAACATTTCATTAGAAGGAACCATGATCCAATTCTGCCATTTGAAGGGTCATATGGTCCTCACAAACAAGACCAAAGAATCTGTGGAGAAACTGGACTATTCATGAATATTGATTTACTGGGCTCAATCCAGAAGTTCAAAAACCTTAAATCTCCACCATAATTCGGGGGACACTACATGTCATCTTGGATAAAAATTTCATGGCCCAAATCCAAGTACAAGGGGCCCAAATAAATCTTTAAAGTCCAGCCCACCATTCTGGCCGAGAATGAAAATCATTATAGTATTCATGACATATCTCCTGATGTAATCATACAAGCGAGCTGATATTTTTCAGTGTGAAAGAGGAGATATAGGCGGCCTACGTTTTTGAATAAACCATTCGTATTTGAAGGCATCTTAATATTCAAAAACCCTTTCACATTATGGACTTCAAAAAGACTGGATTGAAATGGACAGTTTAAGTTTGTTTATTAAACCGGCCATAACTTTTTATCCTTACGTCCAAATGACTCAAAATTTTGAGAGTAGTCGGACAACATTATTGTTTACAACTTTTAAGAAGGAGATATTTAAAGATTAGGCTGTCTGAATTGCCAAATTGGCGATGCAAGTGGAGGGACAGATTGGGAATGCAAACAGTCCACTCCTTGGGCTATAAATACTCTCCCCTTCTCTCCTTGAGAGGGGTTGGCATTTCAGAAGAGAGGAGATCATATTGGAACGACCAAAGCTTTTCCAAAGGCTTGGGAGGACCTTCCATACTCAAGTTTACACTTGAGAGACCTTTCCTCCTCTCTTTCTTTTCACTTACTTTTGTGTTCTTCATTTTTGTAATCTTGTAATTCTCTTTCTTTGTAATTCTGTTTTAATGCAAGTTACTTCTTCAATATCTCTTATTCTCTTCCACCTTCTATATTTTAATATTAATGTTCTTAAAATAGTTTAAATTCAGTTGAATCCCCTTCCCTTATTTTTCTTCCTCATTCAATCGAAAATCCGTTTTTAATTATCATCATCGTTCGTGTGTGTGTGTGTCAACGTACCACACTTTTCTAATCCCTTTCTTTTTCTTCTATTCTTAATTTATCATCATAATTATTTTAACCAGAATATTAAACATCCAAATGGCTGAGTAAATCTCTCATTGGGGTGAGTTATAATTTAGGTATGTTAAGTGATTGAGAGCTTCGGCTCGATGAATATTCTTTGAATTAACATTGTGTATGTTGGACTTAACATGTCATGGATTAATGACTTGTTTTGTTTAACATGTGGTTTCCATGGATTATTGGAACCATAAATACACAACCATAAATAAGATCTGATTGAGATTATAACCTTAAGTTAAGTTAAGTCTTGGTTTAAAGCCTTAACACTTAAGAATTCTAATCAACATCATCTTGTGACATGGGTGTTAATTTAAATGCAATATAAAGCAAAGCTCGAGGATATCACAAGCTTAACTAACCTAATGATGAACTCACCCCAATTTTTATCAATTTGGTAAATCAAAAATCATCCATAAATCATTTCAATTAAGCTCTGCAAACAAACCCCCCTAATCAAAATACAATCAACTAAAAACAAACGACTACTACAAAGTATCATCACCGAGGATTCGAACCGAGTACTGCTATACACATTAGCAGAGCACCGGAACCTTGAACGGTCGATAGGCGACAATCGGCCGCACTTTCAAATGGCTCCATTGCCGGGGATGGTGCTTTAAGTAGTCATTAGTTTCTGGTTATTGTCAATAAAACACAAAAAAAAACAAATTTTAAAAAAAATTGAAAAAAAACACAAAGAAAAACCCGTCTTCTCATAAAAATCATAAACTGAAAAAATACAAAGAAAAACCCATCTTCCTCTTTCTTCCAAAATCTCTCTGAATGCCCCGTATCCTTACAAACAATCCCTCGGATTTGTTTGAACCTGAAATTGAGCGAACACTTCACCAACTTAGGAGGAACATAAGAGATACTCAAATAATTCAAGAACCAGTCCTCATCCAACCAATTGAAATTGAAATGGCCAATCCTAGGGAACAAACCCTAAAAGAACTCGCTGCCCCTAATATGAATTACCAACCTCTTGGTATTCAATATCCAAACATTGAAGCTGACTTCGAACTCAAATCGGGTTTGATTCATCTTCTACCTCATTTTCACGGGCTAGCCGGTGAGGATCCACATCTTCACCTTAAAGAGTTCCAAGTAGTATGCTCTACCATGAAGCCTCAAGGGGTTTCTGAAGAACAAATCAAGCTTAGAGCTTTCCCCTTTTCCCTAGAGGATTCTACCAAGTCTTGGCTCTACTACCTCCCACCTGGTTCCATAAACTCATGGGTTGACATTAAGAGACTTTTCCTTGAGAAGTTCTTTCCCGCTTCCCGAACAGCTTCTATCCGAAAGGAAATAAGCGGCATCCGTCAATTCCCTAATGAATCACTCCATGAGTATTGGGAGAGGTTCAAAAAGCTTGTGGCAACTTGTCCACACCATCAAATCCCTGACCAACTCCTGATCCAATACTTCTATGAGGGGTTATTGGCTATGGAGCGAACTCTCATTGATGCCACAAGTGGCAGTGCTCTTGTTGACAAAACTCCTGCAGCTGCAACAGATCTCATAAGTAACATGGCTGCAAACATGCAGTAATTCCATACTTGAGCACATGCTCAAGTGAAACAAGCCCAAGAGAATCAATCCATAGAGCCCAACAAGATGACTGAGTGGATGAGTGAACTTACAGGTCTTGTGCGTCAACTAGCGGTGGCTACCAAAGCCCCAACCTCATCTTCTCCACAGTCACTATTCCCTGGACCTATCAAGAATTGTGGAATCTTTAACTCTCCATCTCATCCGACTGACACATGTCCACAACTTCAAGATGATCCATCTGATTCATCTAGTCCAATGGAACTCAATGCGGCATATGCTCAGCGAAACTTCAACCCTCAACAATCAGGTCAGTTTGTTAGAAACTTCAACCAACCCCACTCTGAGCCCTTCTCTTCTACCTTTAACCCACCTCTGAGGTATGGTAATCCCATTTCTCATCCTCCTCAGTTCCCTCATCAAAACCAAAACTAGTTTCAATATAGTCAAGGTGTTGGTAACTTCCAACAACCTTATCCATTTGTTCCTCAACCCCAAAGGAACAATCCTCCTCCTGGATTCCACTATCCTAACGAGCCTTCCCAATTCCCCACCCAATACAATCGCTTTCCTAAGAACCAAAATCAAGGCCAACCCAATTTGGGACAAGCCTCTTCTTCTAAACAACCATGGGAAAGTGTTGTAGAGGATCTTGCTTCCTTCACCCGTTCTAGCCTCAAGAACATTGAAACCCAAATAGGTCAACTTGCATCCCACCTGAGCCAGCAACAACCATCCAATTCATCCCAACTCCCAGCTCAACCATTACCCAACCCTAAGGGTAATGTAAGTGCGATTGCACTTAGATAGGGAAAGCAAATTGCAATGCCCCATGCTGATTGCTCTACCTCCCCTTTCGATGTTGATCTAGAAAATGAAAAGAACAAAAAGATGGAAAAGGAACTTGAATCCACTCTTTCACCTCCTTCCATTTCTCTAAGGAACCCAATTCCTTTTCCTCAAGCCATCTCCAAGCCTAAGAAGTCCTTTGAACCTGATCCTGAAATGCTTGACATGTTTAGACGTGTTGAAGTGAACATCCCCCTCTTAGATGCCATCAAACAAATCCCTAAGTATGCCAAGTTTCTTAAGGAATTGTGCACCCATAAGAGGAAACTTAGGAACATTGAAAATGTTTCAACCCAACAGTCCATTCCCATGAAGTGCAAAGATCCAGGGACCTTCACGGTTCCATGTCAAATAGGGAGTTCCAAATTTGATGATGCACTCATAGACCTTAGAGCCTCAATAAATGTCATGCCCAAATCCATTTTCTCCAACCTTGGTCTAGGTCCCTTGCACCCAACGGGTATTGTCATTCAATTAGCCAATCGAAGCACTTCCAGTCCTGAGGGGATAATTGAGGATGTTCTTGTTCGGGTCAATGATCTTATCTTCCCAGCTGATTTCTATGTCCTTGACATGGAAGGTGAGACGACCTCTTCTCGATCTCCCCTAATTCTAGGAAGACCATTCCTCATGACTGCGAGAACCAAGATTGATGTCCATTCAGGCATCTTATCGATGGAATTCGGTGACCAACTGGTCAAGTTTAACATTTTCCAAGACATGCGATACCATCTGAGGATCACTCTGCATTCTCAATCCATGCTTTTGAGGACACTTCTAAGATTCAATCGAACCCCAATCCACCATGTTCTTCATGTTCTAATGATAAAGGATCTTGTGAAATCTGCACCATGATTAACAAAGTCATAAATGGTGAAGTTGATGTGGACCTCTCATTCATAGACTCCATCAATCTAGAGGAACTTGAAAACTCTCTTAAATCCCACATCAACTCTGATCTCTACTGCTCCACCTTGGAAAGTGTTGAGGAAAATGATCCAAACCCATCTGGAATCCCTTCTCCTGCTCCTAACTTGTCTATCTCTCAAATCAAGGCTGAAACTGATCTAAAACCACTTCCTTCACACCTCAAGTATGCATTCCTTTTCCATGATCCCTCCTACCCTGTCATTATCTCTGCTTCACTTTCTGAAACTGAGAAGTCCCAACTTGTTCAAGTGTTAGAGGAAAACAAAAATGCCTTAGGTTGGACCCTAGAGGATATTACAGGAATCAACCCTGCCCTTTGCATGCATCACATCCATCTAGAGGAATCATCCAAACCAATTAGGCAACCTCAAAGAAGACTCAATCCACTCATACTTGAGGTAGTTAGGGAAGAGATTACCAAGCTTCTTCAAGCTGGTATTATCTACCCAATTTCTGATAGTGAATGGGTTAGTCCAATTCAAGTCGTTCCTAAGAAGGGAGGGATAACATTTGTCACAAATGAACATGGAGAAGTGGTCACAACTCGAGTGAAAAACAAATGGCGTGTGTGCATCGATTATCGCAAATTGAATGCTGAAACACGAAAAGATCACTACCCACTTCCTTTCCTTGACCAAATGCTTGAGAGATTGGCCGGAAAGTCACACTATTGCTTTCTTGATGGTTACACCGGCTACTTCCAAATTCCAATCGCACCTCAAGACCAAGAAAAGACCACATTCACTTGCCCCTTTGGAACCTATGCCTATAGGCGAATGCCTTTTGGCCTTTGTAATGCTCCTGCAACATTCCAGCGGTGTATGATGAGTATCTTTTCTGAATTCATTGAGAATTGCATGGAGGTCTTCATGGATGACTTTACCATTTATGGCGAGTCATTTGAATCTTGCTTACATTCACTATCTTTGGTCCTTCAAAAGTGTGTCAAGTGAAACCTTGTGCTGAATTTTGAAAAATGTCACTTCATGGTTTCAAATGGGATTGTTCTAGGGCACATAATTTCTCAAGAGGGTATCCAAGTTGATCCAGCAAAAATTGAGGTGATCCAATCACTTCCTGAACCCAAATCAGTTCGAGACATTCGGTCCTTCCTTGGTCATGCCGGTTTCTATCGGCGATTCATTCAGAACTTCAGAAAGATTTCCCTCCCACTCACTCGTTTACTTCAAAATGATGTCACATTCAATTTTGATGAGGCTTGCAAGAGAGCCTTCATTGAACTCAAATCTTCTCTCACATCTGCTCCAATAATCCAACCCCCAGATTGGTCCTTACCATTTGAATTGATGTGTGATGCTTCTGATAGGGCCATTGGGGCTGTTCTTGGCCAAAGAAGAGAAAACATTCCTCATGTCATCTTTTATGCCTCAAAAACATTGGATGAAACTCAATCACACTACACTGTGACTGAAAAAGAACTTTTAGCTGTGGTTTTTGCCTTGGATAAATTCCGGCCCTATCTCTTAGGTGCCAAAATCATCATCTTCACGGACCACTCAGCATTAAAGTTCTTACTTAAGAAAAGTGATTCCAAACCAAGGCTAATAAGATGGATTTTAATGCTCCAAGAGTTTGACCTTGTGATAAAAGATAAACCTAGAAAAGAAAACCCTGTGGCTGACCACCTGAGTAGAATTTCTAATTCTTCTCATTCTGAAATAATTGATCCTGAATTTCCAACTGAACACCTCTCCTCTCTCACTCCAAAGTTACCATGGTATTCCCTAATTGTCAATTACTTGGTTTCCGGTGTTTTCCCTGAATATTTTTCAAAAGAACAAAAAGAAAAGATGAAAAGTGATTCAAAGCATTATTTTTGGGAAGATAATAAACTTTGGAAAACTGGGGCTGACACGGTAATTAGGAGATGTGTTGATGAAACTGAACAATCCTCCATCTTGGAATTCTGCCACTCAATGCCTGGAGGTGGCCACTTTGGACCACAAAGGACTTCTCGAAAGGTCCTAGATTCTGGATTCTTTTGGCCTTCACTCTTCAAGGACTCACATGAGTTCTGTCAATCATGTCCCACTTGACAAAAGTTTGGCACAATTTCCAAAAGAAACGAAATGCCTCAAAAGCCATTAATCTTCTGTGAGCTTTTCGATGTTTGGGGCATCGATTTCATGGGACCTTTTCCCCCTTCCAATGGATTATCCTACATTCTCCTTGCTGTTGACTATGTTTCTAGGTGGGTCGAGGCCAAACCCACTAGGAAAGATGATGCTCAAACTATGAGTGAGTTCCTCAAAACCCATATCTTCCATCGATTCGGAACACCACGTGCTTTGATAAGTGAATTAGGAACTCATTTCTGTAATAGAACCATGGAGTCACTCTTGAAAAAGAATGGGGTTGTACATAAAACATCCACTGCATATCACCCTCAAACAAATGGAATGGCTGAACTTTCTAACAGAGAAGTGAAAAGAGTGCTTGAAAGAATTGTTAAGCCCACAAGAAAAGACTGGCCCGATAGACTTGGTGAAGCACTTTGGGCCTATCGAACAGCCTATAAGACACCCATTGGGATGTCTCCATTTAGGATAGTTTTTGGTAAAGCCTGTCATTTACCAGTTGAAATCCAACATAAGTCATTTTGGGCTGTCAAAACTTGTAATTTTGATTGTGAAAAATCTGGTGAATAAAGATTGTTGCAGTTGACTGAATTGGAGGAGCTTCGTCTCGATTCGTATGAGAACTCCATTCTCTATAAAGAAAAGGCAAAGTCACTCCATGACAAGCACATTCTTCGAAAGGTATTTCATGAAGGTGAAAAGGTAATGCTCTTCAATTCTCGATTTCGACTTCACCCAGGTAAGCTGAATTCTCGTTGGGATGGACCTTTTATTATTACTAATGTTTACCCATTTGGTGCAGTGCAAGTCCAAGACCCCTCTTCCAAAAGGACATTCACGGTTAATGGACATCGGTTAAAGCATCACCATGAGAGGCCATTCACTTCAGGTTCCACATCGACTTCCATTGACCCACCACTAGATGGAAACGGCGACCCACCAAATCCAAACCAGGGGGCACCTCTTTCCCTTTAACTCTCTCTCTCTCCTAAATCTCTCTTCCCTCTCTTCTTCTCTCTATTTCTTCTTCTTCCTCTCTCCATCTCATTTTTTTACAACATTCTTCCCCAACCTTTTTTCTATTTTCTCTTTTGTGTGGAAGTTCCCTTAAAAATAAAAAAATTTAAAAAAAATAATTAAAAAAATGAAAATTAACAAAAAAAAGGGGTGTCATAATTACTCATCATCCAATATTGAAATTCTGTCCAACCATTTTGGGGAGTCAAAAGGCTTGTTTTAAACTCAAATATATTGAATTTTTATCTCAAACTTGGGTAAACAATTTTGTGTCAATAACAAACATTTTGAATGAACAATTTTTGGTGGAAAAAGATTCTCCCCTACCGTGAGGAATAAAATTAGCCTTCATGCCAAGGTCATCTATGGCCATCTTTTTCATTGTGTGTCTTCACCACTGATTGTGAGTCTTGAGTTTGTGGACCTTCGAGCTGAATTTCCATCTTTTGTGTGCATTAATATGATAGAGGCATTTTCTAAGCCACATGAGAATCAGAATAGCCAAATAGCCTCCCGTTACCCTTACATTGATCCTACTTTTGAAAGCCCCTTTGAGCCTATGAAAACATTTCTTTTGATAGCCACATTACAAGCCTAATACCTTTTCCCACCCAACAACTTCATGGATTTTCATTGTACAATTTATTGAAATTTAAGTGTGGGGGGAATGGACTTCATTTTTGGGCGTACTTTCATTGATTTCTAATGTGTAATCATATGCTTGAGGGCAAGAATCCATTCAAGTGTGGGGGAGAGGTTGTAATTCTGTGAGCTTTGGGGTGTATATGTGTAATTTTCATTTGTACAAAAGTCATTGAAAAGTGTTCAAAAAAAATGAAAAAAAATTATATTAAAAAAATGAAAAAAAAGGAATGGGTTGTGTCTTGGGTGGGTCAAAAATCATTCATCATAAACCTTTGATCGTGTTATAACTACTAAAATTAGTTCCATGAGGAGATCAAGCATGGGTTGGGAGATGATTGTGAGACTTGTTTCAAGCACAACTTTCGAAAAAAAAGAGCAAAAAAAGAAAAAAAAAAAGAACACTTGAATCATCTTGTATTGTGTCATTATTGGAAGTCTTCCATGTTGTACATATTGAATCATCTCACCCTATTCCATTTTCTATCTCCCTCACTTTTCATTCATCACACATTCATGCCCTTGTAAATATGTGTTTCTATTTCCTTTCAAATCAAATTTCAAAAAAAATGTGCATTGATTTTTCCATGTTGGTGTTTTTAACCCCTCTTTTCCTTTGGACATTATATACCTACCGTCCCATAGCCACTGAAAAACCCCTTAAAAGACCTCTTGATTCTTGTACACATTAGATTTGGGAATGGAAGCTGAGAGCTCTTACAAACTCTTGATTTTCACTTTTTGTTGGTGAATGAGTGAACCTCCTAAAATACATTTTTACCATCTTGAGAGGAGTAAGTTTTGAGTGCCTACATTTTCCAATTCAAACCTTGAACATGAAAAAATGAATTGTTTCTGATGCATTATTGTGAACCAAACTTGTGATGGAATTCAATATGGATGAGTGAAATAGTCTAAACCTCCCCTGATTGGAGAAAACAAAATTTTAATATTTGTTGGTGAGTGAAAATGATTTTGTCATGTTTTTATATTTGTTGCACATGAGGACACGCGCAAATCTAAGTGTGGGGGAGTTGAGGTTATTAATATCTTCATGACTTATTATATTCCCCCTTTACTTATTTTATATGAAATGTGCATAATTTGTGTGAAATATTAATGTTTTAATATTAAGTATAATATTTGAGCATTTTTAGAAGTAGTCAAATTGAGTCAGTTTAATGTTTTACTTATACCTATCACTATACTGATCCAAATTGTGTGGTTCTTGTTTTTTAGGATTCTCCTTTCCATATACAACATTTCATTAGAAGGAACCATGATCCAATTCTGCCATTTGAAGGGTCATATGGTCCTCACAAACAAGACCAAAGAATCTGTGAAGAAACTGGACTATTCATGAAGATTGATTTACTGGGCTCAATCCAGAAGTTCAAAAACCTTAAATCTCCACCATAATTCGGGGGACACTACATGTCATCTTGGATAAAAAATTCATGGCCCAAATCCAAGTACAATGGGCCCAAATAAATCTTTTAAGTCCAGCCCACCATGCTGGCCGAGAATGAAAATCAGTATAGTATTCATGACATATCTCCTGATGTAATCATCCAAGCGAGCTGATATTTTTCAGTGTGAAATAGGAGATGTAGGCGGCCGACTTTGTTGAAGAAACCATTCGGATTTGAAGGCATCTTAATATTCAAAAACCCTTTCACATTATGGACTTTAAAAAGACTGGATTGAAATGGACAGTTTAATTTTGTTTATTCAACCGGCCATAACTTTTTATCCTTACGTCCAAATGACTCCAAAGTTTGAGAGTAGTCGGACAACATTATTGTTTACAACTTTGAAGAAGGAGATATTTGAAGATTCGGCTGTCTGGATTGCCAAATTGGCGATGAAAGTGGAGGGACAGATTGGGAATGCAAACAGTCCACTCCTTGGGCTATAAATACTCTCCCCTTCTCTCCTTGAGAGGGGTTGGCATTTCAGAAGAGAGGATATCATATTGGAACGACCAAAGCTTTTCCAAAGGCTTGGGAGGACCTTCCATACTCAGGTTTACACTTGAGAGACCTTTCCTCCTCTCTTTCTTTTCACTTACTTTTGTGTTCTTCATTTTTGTAATCTTGTAATTCTCTTTCTTTGTAATTCTGTTTTAATGCAAGTTACTTATTCAATATCTCTTATTCTCTTCCACCTTCTGTATTTTAATATTAATGTTCTTAAAATAGTTTAAATTCAGTTGAATCCCCTTCCCTTCTTTTGCTTCCTCTTTCAATCGAAAATCCGTTTTTAATTATCATCATCGTTCGTGTGTGTGTGTCAACGTACCACTCTTTTCTAATCCCTTTCTTTTTCTTCTATTCTTAATTTATCATCATAATTATTTTAACCAGAATATTAAACATCCAAATGGCTGAGTAAATCTCTCATTGGGGTGAGTTATAATTTAGGTATGTTAAGTGATTGAGAGCTTCGGCTCGATGAATATTCTTTGAATTAACATTGTGTATGTTGGACTTAACATGTCATGGATTAATGACTTGTTTTGTTTAACATGTGGTTTCCATGGATTATTGGAACCATAAATACACAACCATAAATAAGATCTGATTGAGATTATAACCTTAAGTTAAGTTAAGTCTTGGTTTAAAGACTTAACACTTAAGAATTCTAATCAACATCATCTTGTGACATGGGTGTTAATTTAAATGCAATATAAAGCAAAGCTCGAGGATATCACAAGCTTAACTAACCTAATGATGAACTAACACCAATTTTTATCAATTTGGTAAATCAAACATCATCCATAAATCATTTCAATTAAGCTCTGAAAACAAACCCCCCTAATCAAAATACAATCAACTAAAAACAAACGACTACTACAAAGTATCATCGCCGAGGATTCGACCCGAGTGCTGCTATACACATTAGCAGAGCACCGGAACCTTGAACGGTCGATAGGCGACAATCGGCCGCACTTTAAAAATGGTAAAAAACCCTTATGAATATTGATATACTCTAATGAATAGTAACATTACCTATGATAATATATAAATAATATTCAAGTTGAAAGTACGATATACCTATATTTTAGAATAAGTTCATGAATGTTTTAAAACTGGTTTTTGATAATAAATTATGATTTAAATTAAATATTAAATTAATAATATTTAGAAAATTACTTTTGAAAAATGGACTTCATTTTTGGATTCTCCACGTCGAAAAATGGTTAGGGTGAATTTTTGAGATTTTTCCGAAATACTTTATTTTTTGATGAATTGTAAAATACTGTAATTTACCGTATATGTACATTATAAGATAAATAGACTATTCCTAGAATCATGGATGATGTAACCACCCTTAATCCTAATTCACATGATAAAATTACTATTATTGGTCATATAATACTTACTATTACTTTTCTTTTGAAAATATAATAAATTAATGAGTTTTATATTAAGAAATCCCCTCTCTCCTCCACTATAAAAACCCCCTCTCACCCCCTCTTCCAATCACTCATATCAAGCCTTGTGCCTTCTCCAAATTATTTCCAAATACCTTCCCAACCTCCTCTCCCACGTCCATAAATCATTGGTATCATTAAAAGACTAAAGCCTCTCCCTTAAGGAGGTTCTCAAGGAATTTTGGTTCAAGTGGTAAATTCCTCTTTTCAATTCTTTGTCTTTCCTTTCAAGTTCATTTGTTTTCTTTTTCTACTACCTCTATTCATAAAAATTTTGTGATGAATCTATTACATTATATGTACTGTATTTTTTTCATGATAGTGGAATAAGTTATCACCATCTCTCCCTTTTTACCTTCTTTTATACTAGTAGCAAGAACACCATCCGAGATGTGTCAATTTTACACATTCAAGGACGATGGACTTTCGATTTATTTTATCATTCTAAATTCAGGTCATGAAACCATTATTGTTATGGTTGAACCTGATTATTATATATAATATAACCTATTTAAGATTCTGTAATCCTGTTGATCAAATGGTGTTAGGTTATAAAGAAAAATAAGTTCGTTGTAATCAAACCCCACAAATTAACCGAAACAATTATCATTAAAGTTATATATGATAATTCATCCTCGTTCCATGTAACCAAGTTATATAAATGAAAAATAACACCTATTTATTTTCATAAATAATATATAATTTCAATTCTGGATATTTACATCCATTCCACTTCATTACTTAAAAACAAGTGAATCGAATATGAAAATAAGAGAAACGAACACTCCAGAACGATGAAATTCAATACAATAACTTGTCAAAAAAGAAATAAATGAACTAACCAGAAATATGGTAAACTAAATAAATGTCTAATATGTTCTGAAATCAGTTATTAACAAGTATAATTTCATATTCTGGGAGCTTAAGTACAAGAGCGGAACACGTTTGGAGTTAAGGTAAGGGTTTTTCCACCTGAACTTCCATTTTCATTTGGGATACTTTCATTGTCTAATTAACTCAATGAAATTGTTATGTATTGTTATGTAATCATCATATATTATTTTTTAGTATCATATATATGTGTACAAACCAAAACCCTTCCTTATTTTATTGATAGTTACACATTTTAAAAGGAACTTTCAAATTTGTTTCCAAAATACAAGCCCGATCCAAGGGAATTTCTCAAATTCATTCCTATTTTCATGGGCACTATATGATCTGTTTTTGGAAACCTTTATCTTTATAAAACCACTCATTATATTATGAAAATACTGAATTACCTAACTTCTGGTTTTATACAAAGATTTTTTTCCAAAAGAACTCTTCTTTTCCAAATAAAAGAGTATTTATCTCAAGAATTACTTAATGATTTTATAAGAGTGTTTTCGTCTAATTCAACACTCTTGTTGATTACATGGTATTAATGGGTTTAATAATTTATGAAGTCATCTACCATATTTTATTTAATGGTTTATGACTAACTCTATTGTGGATGATTTTTTCTAAAACCATTCACCATATTATTCGGAATGGTTAGTGTTTATGTTCAATAATTGGGGAAAGTTTGTTACATTTCATATGATAGTTTTAATATGAATTTATATGTTGTTTATGTTTATCCCTACTCATATAAGGAATGCATTGGACTTATTATGTGATGGGTGGGGCCCGCTATATCCCCTTGATCCATCGGTAGGTATCATGAAACAAATAGACGTGGAATTAGCTGAGGTCTTTTCCAATGTGATATAGATTTTGGTCGAGGCCTTAATCATTAGACGTTTTGGCCGAGGCCTTGACAAAATATTTCAGAATTTCCAACATTATGCATTCCATCATTATGAGTTCAGCTATTGATATTTCTTGTGGTTATTTGACTAGTATAATATCCATGATTATGGGTTATTAGGGAATTATTTACTCAGCTCATATTCCTACCATAATGTGTTCATGTTTATTATTAAAGGTATGTGTTTTAAATTATTCACCATTTCTAATGTTTATATTGTATTTCACTGTATTTCTTACTCTTACTGAGCATTTGAGCTCACCCCTTTCTTATGTTTCATTTTCTCAGGACATGAAGAAGTATTTTATAAATGACTTGCAAGCATAATCTAGGAGATGTGATTACTCTAGTGGAATAAATTAGTGTTGTTTTTCCTTTCCTCATGTAAATTTGAACTTATGTGTGTATATTGTTTCCAATAATACTAAACTACTTGGTCCTTCAGGATTTGTATTCCTTGTATGTATGCCAACATAATTAAACAAGGCACCAACTCTGAGGAACTGGGTTCAGGTCCTTACAGTTGGTATTAGAGGAAGTTTAGTAGAATACTTGGAAACTAGATTTAGAAAACGTAGAATTAGGGAAGAGTCCTTAAGTTATTATTTGAGGATATACATACAATAACATCCTGGTATTTTGGTAAGGAATAGATTATGTGGATCTTTCAAGCAATACATCCCTGTCTGGATATAAGCAGGAAGAGGCAGCTCTGGCATAAATGTATCTAGGAGTAAAACCTGAAAACACCGCTTTAAGCTAGACTCGAACGGGAATTGGTACACGACAACGGGCCTTGATGCACTTTTGGTTACGACACTCCCGGGGGATATGCTTAGGATAATTCAAATTTTATTTACAAGCCATTATGAAGGATTTAGATGTAAAATATTCCTCAAGGAAACCATATTTGTGAATATGGGATTATCCATGCGTAAGATCTCATTTTTTCTGAGTATTTTTTAGTTAAGATTATACACTGTGATTCATAACCTAATATAGTGTATGCCATTATCTAGATATGGCGCATAGTGGACAGAATGGAAATCACATGAATGCACGTGTCCCCTATAGGGATTTTCCTCCGACGCAAGACAATGATGTTGGCTCTGGTACTGTGACTGGTGTTGAGCAACTCATAACTATACTAGGACAACTTACTCAGGTTATGAATAATAACCTTACCTGTATGGATCATCCGGATCCACAACATGGAGGATCCATGCTAGATCGCTTTATGCGACAACAACCTCCATCATTCAACAGGACTACAAACCCGTTTGTAGCAGAACAGTGGATATGTTCCCTTGAGAAGATATTTCTCACTTTGGGATGTAATGAAAGAGAGAAGGTTGTCATGGCAGTATATCGTCTATCAGGATATGAGGATCAGTGGTGGTCATTAATCCAAAACACAAATGAGGAGGAAGAGATAGAAGATATAGAATGGAGGAATTTTAAAGAAATCTTCTTAGAAAAATATTTCCCTCGAGAACAAAGCGCAGATATGGAGAGGAAATTCTTGAATCTGAGGTAAAAGGAGGATAAAAATGTTTCCAAGTATGAAGCTAACTTTACAAGGCTGGAAATACATGTTCTGGACTACATACGAAATCCAAGGAGCAAAATTGATCGATTCTTTGATGTCCTAAATCCATTCCTCCAGTGGGCACTAGTCTCCCAAAATTTTTCATCATATGAGGACATAGTTTCATGTGCTATCAAGACTGAAAAGGAATTCTCTAAGTATAATGAATTTAAGGGAAATCAAGAAAAGAATAGGGCTACTAAAAACCATGGGAAAGGAAATAAGGAAATAGGGAAGTATCATTGATACAAAGTTCTGTCAATCTATTCCCATTAGGGCATACAAATGTTCTTTATCTGATGATCTCATCATCATACCCATGGTTGAATTCGATATAATCCTCAGTATGGATTGGCTTTCGGATCATGATGTAAAAATTTATTGTAAAAATAATGAGGTTACGATTTTTGATGACGATGATAAAGAACACCTTATCTTAAGAGCAGAATCATCACCACCAGATTCTTATCTAGATCCTCCCCCAATTGCTCAACTAAATTCAATTATTGGGGAGGAAGATAATGAAATAACTATGGGTGAGGAAAGGAATTTTCAAATAGAGTATGTCCCTATTGTGAGAGAATATGTTTATGTGTTTCCAGAAGATTTACCTAGACATCCTCCATAATGAGAAATTGAGTTTTTTATTGATTTAATTCCCGGTTCAAGCCCCATATCGAAGACCCCTTATAGAATGGCCATTGTGGAATTAGTGGAGCTAAAGAAACAGATAGAGGATTTGAATAAAAACGGATTTATTTGACCTAGTGTTTCTCCATGGGGAGACCCTATCCTCTTTTTCAAGTAGAAAGATGGATCCATGAGGCTTTGCATTGATTACAGGGAAATCAATGCTATACTAATAAAGAACAAGTATCCCCTACCTCGCATTGATGATTTATTTGACCAACTGCATGGAGCTCAATACTTTTCAAAGATTGACCTTCGATATGGATATAATCAGTTGAGTGTGAAGAAGGAAGACATTCCGAAAACAGTGTTTCGAACTAGGTACGGGCATTACGAGTTTACAGTAATGCCTTTTGGA
Organism: Viscum album; assembly: GCA_963277665.1. NCBI lineage: Eukaryota > Viridiplantae > Streptophyta > Magnoliopsida > Santalales > Viscaceae > Viscum > Viscum album. The sequence goes on from OY728163.1 coordinate 1,938,242,225, forward strand.
TTGACTAATGCATCCTCTGTCTTCATGGATATAATGAACAGAATTTTCAAGGAATATCTCGATGATTTTGTAGTGGTATTTATTAATGATATCTATGTATACTCCAAAAGCTAATAAGATCATGAAAATCACTTGCGTATTATCTTGAATACTCTTAGAAGACATGAATTATATTGGAAGTTTAGAAAGTGTGAATTCTGGCTTCAGGAGATTTCTTTTCTCATCCATATTGTCTCTAAGGATGGAATCCTAGTTGATCCTGCAAAGACCAAGGAAATCCAAGATTGGCCCATGCCAACAAACATAAATGAGGTATACAGTTTTATTGGCTTAGCAGGTTCTTATTAGCGTTTCGTAAAGAATTTTTCCTGACTGGCTAACCCACTAACGAAGCTCACACGTAAAAGGGGTAAATTTGTTTGGACAAAAGATTGTGAAGAATGTTTTGAATAACTGAAGAGAAGATTATTCAATGCTACTATATTGACTCTACCATCGGGGAATGACGGGTTTGTTATTTATAGTGATGCTTTAAAGAAATGACTTGGTTGTGTCCTTATGCAAAATGATAGGGTTATTGCTTATGCATCACAGCAGCTAAAAATTCATGAGAAAAACTATCCTACTCATGATCTTGAGTTAGATGCTATAATATTTTCTTTGAAGATATGGAGAAATTATCTCTATAGTGAAAAATGTGAGATTTATACTGATCACAAGAGTTTGAAGTATATTTTCACAGAGAAAGAACTCAACATGAGGCAAAGGAGATGGCTTGAACTACTCAAGTATTATTATTGCACGATACACTACCACCCAGGAAAGGAAAATAAGGTGGCAGATGCTTTGATCAGAAAGGATCATAGAGTTTTGAGCATGATGATAGTTGAAAGGGATCCTATTTTCATGGATCTAGTAAAGATGGATATGGGAATAACCATGGAAGGTGAAACATCAATGCATTTTCAAATGTTTTCCAAACCATCTTTATTAGAAAGGATAAAAAGTTCTCAGGCTAATGATGAGGGGTTTTAAAAGAAGATTAAATCTGTAAATGATGGGAGATTGAGTGACTTCGTATATGAAGATGGAATTTTGAAATTTGGGAAGAGACTTTGTGTTCCCGATATAACTGATCTAAAGAGGGAATTGTTGGATGATGCTCGTAGTTCCAATTTCTCTATACACCCTGGTAGCACTAAGATGTATAGATATTTGAAGGAACATTTTTGGTGGGACAACATGAAGAGGGAGATTGCTGATTTTGTGTCGAGATGTATGGTTTGTCAAAAGTGAAAGTTGGAAGGCAACATCCTGGAGGAGTATTGCAACCTCTTCCCATACCTGAGTGAAAATGGGATAATATCACGATGGAATTTGTCATGGGACTACCAAAGACTCCTAGAATGAACGATGCAATATGGGTCATTATTGACCATAATACCAAGTCAGTACATTTTCTTGCTATAAGAGAAGATTTAACACTTGAACGTCTAGCAAGACTGTATATTAATGAAGTTGTGAGACTTCATGGAGTACCCCTATCAATTGTTTCTATTCATGATTCACGTTTTACATCAAGATTCTGGAAAAGTCTTCAGAAGGCCCTAGATACTGATCTTTGTTTGAGTACTATCTACCACCCACAAACTGATGGACAATCAGAGCAGACTATTCAAACATTGGAAGACATGTTGAGGTCTTGTTCACTTGATTTTCAAGGCATGTGGGATCAGTATTTACCTCTCATAGAATTTTCCTACAACAACAGATTCCATTAAAGTATACAGATGGCACCCTATGAAGCATTATATGGGAGGTGATGTCGTACACCAACTTGCTGGGATGATGTTGGTGAAAGAAAGCTCGTGGGTCCAGAACTTGTTGAAGAAACAATGGAAAAGTTGAAGATTATCTAGAACCATATCAAAATAGCTCAAAGTAGGCAAAAGAGATATGTAGATAACCGAAGGAAGGATTTGGAGTTTCAATAAGGTTATCACGTTTTCTTAAAGGTATCTCCATGGAAGGGTATTATACGATTCCGTGAGAAGGGAAAGTTAAGTCCCAGGTACATCGGGCCTTTTGAAATTCTGGACCAAATTGGAGCTGTAGCTTACCGTTTGTCAATGCCACCATGTCTCTCCAAGGTTCACAATGTGTTCCATGTGTCAATGTTATGAAATTACATGCCATACCCAACACATGTACTCACTTATAAAGAAGTGGAACTTGAGCCATATCTATCTTATTGTGAAGATCCTATACAGATTCTTGATACTAGAGAACAAGTATTGAGAAATCAGACGGCTCTTTTGGTAAAAGTTCTATGGAGGAACCATAAGATGGAGGAAGCAACATGGGAGCCTGAGGAGCTTGTGTTAAAGACATATCCAAATTTTTTTAGGTAATATTTTGTGAATTTCGAGGATGAAATTTTTGTATGGAGGGGAGAATGTAACGACCCAATATTTTTTAAAGGAAATTACTTTCTTATAAATATGTCATAATCACATTAATTACTAAGTGCTATGGGACCCTTAAAAAATAAGTTTGTCACTTCTGTGATGTGAATTTCAAAAATCCGACATACACAGTCTCGATCAGTAATTTATTTAGAGTCCAATAAGAAAAACTTAATTTTTGGTGAATAGTAACCTACCCTTATGAATAGTAACATACCCATATGAATAGTGATATACACTAATGAATAGTAACCTTACCTATGATAATATATAAATAATATTCAAGTTGAAAGTACGATATACCTATATTTTAGAATATGTTAATGAATGTTTTAAAACTGGTTTTTGATAATAAATTATGATTTAAATTAAATATTAAATTAATAATATTTATAAAATTATTTTTGAAAAATGGACTTCATTTTTTTATTCTACACGTCGAAAAATGGTTAGGGTGAATTTTACGGATTTTTCTAAAATACATTATTTTTTTATGAATAGTAAAATACGGTAATTTACTGTATATATACATTATAAGATAAATAGACTATTCCTAGCATCGTGGATGATGTCACCACCCTTAATCCGAATTCACATGATAAAATTACTATTATTGGTCATGGAATAGTTACTATTACTTGTCTTGTGAAGAAATAATAAATTAATGAGTTTTATATTAAGAAATCCCCTCTCTCCTCCACTATAAAACCCCCCTCTCACCCCGTCTTCCAATCACTCCTCTCAAGCCTTGTGCCTTCTCCAAATTCTATCCAAATACCCTCCCAACCTCCTCTCCCACGTCCAGAAATATTTGGTCTCATTAAAAGACCAAAACCTCTCCCTTAAGGTGGTTCTCAAGGAAGTTTGGTTCAAGAGGTAAATTCCTCTTTTCAATTCTTTGTCTTTCCTTTCAAGTTCATTTGTTTTATTTTTCTATTACCTCTATTTATCCAAATTTTGTGATGAATCTAGTACCTTATATGTACTGTAATGTTGTCATGATAGTGGAAGAAGTTATCATCATCTTCCCCTTTTTACTTTCTTTTATACTAGTAGCAAGAACACCATCCGAGATGTGTCAATTTTACACATTCAAGGACGATGGACTTTCAATTTATTTTATCATTATAAATTATGGTCATGAAACCATTATTGTTATGGTTGAACCATATTATTATATATAATATAACATATTTAAGATTATGTAATCACTTTGTTCAAATGGTGTTAGGTTATAAATAAAAATGAGTTCGTTGTAATCAAAACCCACAAATTAACCGAAACATTTATCATTAAAGTTCTATATGATAATTCATCCTCGTTCCATGTAACCAAGTTATATAAATGAACAATAACACCTATTTATGTTCATAAATAATATATAATTTCAATTCTGGAGATTTACATCCATTCCACTTCATTACTTAAAAACAAGTGAACCGAATATGAAAATAAGAGAAACGAACACTCCGGAACGACGAAATTCAATACAATAACTTGTCAATAAAGACATAAATGAACTAACCAGAATTATGGTAAACTAAATAAATGTCTAATAGGTTATGAAATGAGTTATTAACAAGTATAATTTCATATTCCAGGAGCTTAAGAACAAGAGCGGAACACGTTTGGAGTTATGGTAATGGTTTTTCCACCCGAACTTCCATTTTCATTCAGGATACTTTCATTGTCTAATTACCCTAATGTAATTATTATATATTGTTATTTACTCATCATATATTTTGTGTGAGTATAATATATTTGTGTACAGACTATAACCCTTCCTTATTTTATGGATATTTACACATTTTAAAAGGAACCTTCAAAGTTGTTTCCAAAATACAAGCCCGATCCAAGGGAATTTCTCAAATTCTTTCCTATTATCAAGGGCACTCTATGATCTGTTTTTTGAAACCTTTATCTTTATAAAATCACTCATTTTATTATGAAAATACTATCTTACCTCACTTCTGGTTTTATATAAAGATTTTTTTCCAAAAGAACTCTTCTTTTGAAAATTAAAGAGTATTTATCTCAAGAATTGCTTAATGATTTTATAAGAGTGTTTTCGTCTAATTAAACACTCTTGTTGATTCCATGGTATTATTGGGTTTAATAATTTATGAAGTAATCTACCATATTTTATTTAATTGTTTATGACTAACTCGATTGTGTATGATCTTTCCTAAAACCATTCACCATATTATTCTGAATGGTTAGTGTTTATGTTCAATAATTGGGGAAAGTTTGTTACATATCAAATGATAGTTTCAATATGAATGTATATGTTGTTTATGATTATCCCTACTCATATAAGGAATGCATTGGACTTATTATGTGACGGGTGGGGCCCGCTATAGCCCCTCGATGCATAGGTAGGTCTCATGAGACAAATAGACGTGGAATTGGCCGAGGCCTTTCCCAATGTGATATAGATTTTGGTCGAGGCCTTAATCATTAGATGTCTTGGACGAGGCCTTGAAAAAATGTTTCAGAATGTCCGTCATTATGCATTCCATCATTATGAGTTCAGCTATTGATATTTCATGTGGTTATTCGACTAGTAGAATACCCATGATTATGTTTTATTATGGCATTATTTACTCATCTCATATTCTGGCCATAATGTGTTCATGTTTATTATTAAAGGCATGTGTTTTCAATTATTCACCATGTCTAATGTTTATATTATCTTACGCTGTATTTCTTACTCTTACTGAGTTTTTGAGCTCACCCCTTTCTTATGTTTCATTTTCTCAAGACATGAAGAAATATTTTATGAATGACTTGCAAGCATAATCTATGAGATGTGATGACTCTAGTGGAATAAATTAGTGTTGCTTTTACTTTCCTTATGTAAAGTTGAAATTATGTATGTATCTTGTTTCCAATAATACTAAACTACTTGGTCCTTTGGGATTCATATTCCTTATATGTTTTCCAATGTAATTAAACAAGGCACCAACTCCAGGCAAGTGGGGTTGGGTCCTTATAGAGTTCATGAACCTTCAGTAGGGTTATGTGTCCGTTATGGACTATTTAGCTCATTTTATAGAGCTTCAACACTCCGTGCCTATCTATACCGTTGATGAGATAGTTAAAGAAAGAATATTTGAGGATATGATTAGGCATCCTATTCGATCTTAGTTGAATGTTTTCTGGTTGAATACCATGTCTAATATAGTGAACCAGGCTCTCATCACTGAGCATGACCTAAGAGAAGCTGATGGTATGGGATACGGTGGTTCAGAACCAAGATCAGGAAGTGGTTTGACCAGAGGTTAGAATTGATGAAGGAGCAGTAGAAGTCATATTATACCCAATGACATTTATGTGGTTTTCACCAATTTGGGAAGTTGAGGCATAATAAGACCCAGTGTCTTAGAGACCCCATTGAGTACTAATGATGTGGTAGATTGGGGAATATTTAGAATTTTTGCAGGACCTTCCCATATGTGCCTAGTGGGAGAGGATCCATGTTAGCTCCACCTTCAGAAGTGAGATCAAGAGAACCTCTTCAGGTGTGTATCTATAGAACTACAAGTCGTACAAGTAGAGGAGGAGGTTGTGATTGAGGTATCCAGGCTTCAAATACACAGTTCAAGTAGATAAGACCCTCTCAGGGTAGTAATATTGTATCATAGGGTCATGTACCATGCAAGATTTAATCAGTGCAACCTATACCAGAGCAGTAGGGTATCAGACTATCTACTGTTTGAGGTACTATTCTAGTAGACTCTACTATTATGTCTTCCTTATTCAATATGGGTTCTTCACATTCCTTTATCTCGGTGGCTATTATGGAAAGACTTGGGATTTATATTGAGTACTTATGTGGCATGATGACATTTTATACTTGGTTTGGAATAAAATCAGAAAGTGTACGCCAATTCAAGGAATTCCCCCTTGAGGTAGTTATTCATTGTTTCTTATGGGACCACTTCTTCCTCAAGATGGTGAGATTTTATGTCATTCTTAGGATGGACTGGTTGGTCCTCTTCCATGCCTATGTGGACTTCTATCGTCACCGGGTATCGTTTACATCTCCATAGGGTGGTATTTGTCTTCACATGGGTGAATGGTATGTTCAAGAAAGTAGATCTAGACCAGAGCATCTTGGGCTTGTTGGAGTGACCACCCATATTTCTATCCTTTATGTATGGTCAAGAGTTACATTAAATAGATTTCCCTCCTATAGTAGACCTTTTCAGGGATGTATTCCCTGATGAATTTTCTAGACTACCTCCCAAAAGATATATATAATTTACTATCGAGCTAGTTCTTGGAGCTACACTAATATCCATTCCTCCTTATAGGATGGATTCCACCGAGTTTCAGGAGATCAAGTGGAAGCTATAAAATTTGGAAGCTAAGGGTTTTATATAGCTTGGTACTTCTCCCTTGGGTTCACTGGTCCCTTTCATTAAGAAGGCGAACTGAACCCTCATGCTTTTTAGGGATTACCAAAAGTGGAACCAACTTACTACGAATAACCAATATCCCTTACCTCATATAGATGAACTCTTTGACTAGATCAAAGGAAAGATGTTATTATCAAAGATTGATTTGAGGTCAGGCTATCACCAAGTGCATGTTAGACCTACGAACATACCATGTATGACTTTCTGAAGTTGGTATGGTTTATATGTGTATCTATTTATGTCGTTTGGTATTATGAACACTCCGACCATTTTCATGGCTTTGATGAATCAGGGTTTCCACCCATTTTTGGATTCAATTGATGTGGTATTCATAGATGACATCTTGGTGTATTCTCTTACTCAAATAAATCATACCAAATATCTTGAGATCATTATGAATACAATGAGAGAGAACCAACTATATGTTAAGCTCACTTAATGCCACTTTTGGATCGATAAGGTGCACTTCTTGGGTCATATTATCTCAAAGTAAGATGTATCAATTGACCCAAAAAAGGTGAGTGTTGTGGTTTCTTGGGAGCATACAAATAATTTATTTTATATTCAGAGTTTCTTGGGGATAGATGGATATTATAAGAATTTCAAACAGGTTTTATCATGCCTTATGGTACCTTTTACCAGTCTTAATAAGAATGGTGTAAATTTCTTATGGTATGAAGCTAGTGAGAAGTCCTTTTAGGAGATAAAATAATGGATTAATTTGGTATCTATTCTAATTTGGATAGATCCTGGCATAGGATATACAGTGTTCTTGGATGCATCAGTCATCGGGTTGGGTGTAGTATTAATGAAGAATGATCGAGTTGTTGAATATAGGTTTCTCCCATTGAGACCTCATGAGCATAATTACCCAATACACTACCTCAATCTTGCAGCATTCGTTCATGTGTTGCATTTTCGGAGGAATTATCTTATGGGAGAGTGCTTTGTGGTGTAAACATACCACAAGAGCCTCAAATATATCTGTCGGCAGAATGGATTGAATATTATATAGTGAATATGGTTCAAATACCTCCATTCCTTTGACTTTGATCTTACCTATATGTCTAGAGAGGGAAATACATTAGTTGATGCACTGAGCTAGAAAACTCAGGCACAAGCCATTCAGGAAGCCAGTGATGAATGAAAGTTGATGGACCTTCTTTCTGATATTAATCTAGAGTTTCAAGAGAGTCATTGGTAGTCTTTTTTTATAGACTTAGATATTACCTCTTCACTCATGGATAGGGTGAAGCAAATGCAGTTTTCTAACCATAAAGGTTTGGTCCTATGGGAGAGTATTTCTGGTAAGGATTCGCCTCTTGATTGGTCTATTAATAGGGAGAGTATCCTGCATATACATGGGTGTATCTAGGTTCCTACAGACATGTGATAGAAACTAATGTGTCAATCTCTTGCTTCTCAGTGAGAATTTCACCTAGTTATATCTAAGAAATACCATGAAATGTGTCTCTAGTATTGGTGTCCTGTGATGAAACATTAGATAACAGGTTTTATCACTAGGTGTTCCACCCATCAGCAGGTGAATACGGAACACCAGTATCCCACTAGCTTGTTATAGATGTTACTAGTCCTGGAATTTAAATGGGATAATGACATGATAGATTTTTTGGTAAGATTATCGAGGTCCCCTCGAGGTAGCGATGTAGTTTTGGAAGCCGTGGATTGATTAACAAAGTTATCTCACTTCCTTCCTATCTAGGAGACTTTCTCAATTGATGATCTGGGAATACTGTATGTTTGTGAAATCATACGCATAAATAGGGTCCCTCATTCTATCATTTTAGGTAGGGAAACTCATTTCATGTCAACATTCTGGAAGTGGTTATAGAAAATTTTGGGTACACAAATACTTTTGAGCACATCCTTTCACCCCCAGACTGATGGTCAGTCAAAACAGATGATACATGTACTGGAGGATATGCTTAAAGCATGCATCCTTAATTTCAGAGGTTCTTTGGAGAAGTGTGTCCCTCTCGTTGAGTTTTCCTATAATAATTGATTTTAGGAAATAATTTAGATGGATTTTTATGAGTATTTATATGGTAGGTCATATATATCAACTCTGTGTTAGCTTGAGACAGGGGAGGTAGTACTATTAGGTTCTTGTCATATGAAAAAGACTTCAGAGTAAGTGTAATTGATTATAAAATGTGTGGCTACTTATCAATTTAGAGAGAAATCATATGTCGATTATTGTTGATGACCTCTAGAGTTCAAGGCCGGGGATCGTGTTTCCTTTCGGGTATCACCCAGACTTGGGAATGAACAGATATAGAGATAAGGGAAGTTATCGAATCATTTTGTCAGGACTTTTTAGATCTTGGATAGAGTCATTCTGGTAGCTTATTGGTTGTTGTTACATCATAGGTACCATTCCATGCATGAAATCTTCCACAATTCACAACATCATTGTTACCATGATGACCCATATCATAATTTTGATCCCAATGGTGTTGAATTAGATGTTGATGATTCTTTTAAGGAGTATCCCATATGCATTATTGACCAGGTAAAAATGATCTTCTAGGCTGGTATGTCCCTTTAGTATGAGTGTTGTGACAACACGACCATGTATAGGATGAGACTTGGGAGTGGGAGGTTGACGTATATGTTCAGTGGCCAGAGTTATTCTCAGAAGAAGTTCTACCACCCTTGGAAAGGAAACTTAAGGATGAGTGTTCCTTTAAAGAAGAAGACTGTAAGAACCCATCTTTTCCATAATGTTTGAATCCTTTTAACTTTGGTTTAATTACTTTGTTTTGACATAATATGAATTTCTAAAGATTTTATAGAGGAAACAAGGGTTTCTCGGGATTTTTCAAAGCCTAAAACCTCAGCCGATGGAAGAAACAGGTGGGTCGCACGGTTAGTAGAAACCATTCCACCCAGTCCACACAATTTCTAATAACTGTGTGGGGTGTTTCAGTGAGAGGAATATGGTCACATGATTTTACCTAACCATGTTACCCAGGCCACATGACCATAAAAACTAGTTTTAGTTTTTAACATATCCAAATAGCATAGTTTTTTCATGGCTTTCCAAACTGTGCGCATGAACCATGCGAGATCCCTCTTTGTACAGTAGGCCACACACAGTTTGTCCAACTATGAAACCAAACCATGTGACCCCTACAAATTGGGTAAAAATACTATTTTCCCTTAAGTCTATAACCTACCCCCCCCCCCTCCTTCTTTATTATTTCCAGTGTATATGAGGTCCTCTCTTCCTCTCATTTGAGCTCCCATGGAATCCACCTAGGATTTTCACATGTTCCGTCATCTGATCTCTAAATAAATATGTATTCATCTCATTGGATTCCTCTTGGTAAGCTCTCCACTCCTTAGGCTATTTTTGTCATTCTTCTTTCTATTGATGATGCTATTTTGGTGTGATCTCATATTCCCTATTTTAAGGGTGTTTTTATGTTTTTCAATTTTCTTCTGATCTGTACCAAACCAGAGACCGATATTGGACAAGTGTTCTTAAAAATGAATAAGGTAGGTGGTCTAGTAACTATCCCTCAAATATTTTGCTTTATACTATGTATCACAATGTCACACACCATCATCTCTAAGTGTTTCCTTAAAATACACATAAACCATGTTTAATTCAATATCCTTGATAGATATAACCTAGTATTATTTTATTCAAGTTGGGATAGGTCCCTATTATCTGTTTCCACCCCTTGAGGTGTGCCTATGGATTTTGATTTGTTATTATAATTGTTTAAATGAACAAACCATACTCTAAATGGTTTTGGCATGACTCCTAATTGTTACAACTATAATGAATTGAATAGATGGGAGTGGTATGACCATGTCACTTTCTTAAATATGACAATAGTTATTCCCTTGTTAAAGTGAAATTCTAACGAACTAAGAACTATCTATTGGCTCTTCCTAAACCCTTTTACCACTTACTAATTTTTTCATATACAGACATGGAGACCCTACTTTTATGAGATATGGGCATAAACTCCCTTACACTTATGATATATAAGAATGGAAGCCCTAATTTTATGAGATATAGGCATGGTGATTATCCAATGGAATAGTTTAATATTCATTGTTAATTTATATAGTTTTCATGTGATTTTTTATTCATAAATACCATTTTAGTGCATTTTACACTTTGAACATCATTCCACATCATGATTGCAATTCTTTCCTAAAGTGCACTATTACATAGTACATTCTTGAACATATCATAAAACACCAAATGGTCTAGATTTTATTTTCATACTCTATTTTCAGGTATCCCATGATATAAGGAACAATTAATTCTTTTGGAGCACTTGGATATTCAATTTGGAAGACCACCAAAGTGGTCCTTGAACCAACCACATTCTGGGCGAAGTAATTTGGACAGCATCCCAATAAAAGAACTGTATCGGCCATGATTCAAGCCCAAAAAGTCTCAAAATTTAAATGGAGATAGAATACATCATGGGGAAATTTTAATTAAATAGTGGCCCAAGATAATTCGAATGTTTTAATGGAGTTACAGGTGGCCCAAGTTGAAGATTCAATTTTGGGCCAGATTTCGCGGCCCAGAAAAAACAGTCCACCATTTAAATCATATCTCGCAAACCAAAGAGTATTTTGGGCTGAAGTTTTACATTCTATTAGGGGACATCTGGGGATTCATTTAAGTCTTAAATTCCCTACTCCAATTCGGCTATCTAAAAGGTTATTTCGGCGCTTCTGTTCGATGGATGCATGTTGGCTCCCACTTCGAGGCAAGAATTGAAAAGTCTCCTATGCATTAAATGTCCACCCAATTTGGCCCACCAAAATTATTTAAAGTGACTTGGGAAGGGGTGGATCCACCAAAGTCTTCCTTATTGCCTATTTAAGTCAGTTTTTGTGTAGGATTTAGGGATCTTTGATGCTTTTTTTCATTGTAATGTTTTGTTGTCCATTTGATGTTGTAACCGTTCTTCATTCTCATGTAGGTTGTTTGAATCACATTAGTTCTTAATAAAAGTTCTTCATTTTATCTTTTTCTAGTATTCTTCTTATCACTTTGATACCGTTTCTTTAAGGTGTTAATTTATTCACACCAACACTTGTGAATTTATTCACACAGCGGTGGAGTGATCATTTTTGTTGTTGTTGTTTTTGCTTCTTCAATTCCGCCCCTATGAGTCTACTTTACACTTCCTTTGAGATCATAGAATCAATGGAGGGATAAACCCTTATGGTTTGGTCGTAGGTATTTGAATGGGGTATATTGGATGTTATTTTATGATCTTAATTTCTGTAATAATTTCATTATTTTAATATTTCTATTTGATGATTTATTTTCTTCTTCGTCTTCGCCAACTTTAACAATAACACATTTCGAGTGCTAGTACGATACAATTCCTTGGAGTGATCATTAAATTGATCCTCTAAGTGCATTGGTGATTAGCCTTGGAATGGTGTAGGGATTAAATTGGTTAATTATGTTGAGGAATTATATCATATTTTTGTGATACATCTTGAATTAGTGAAACGAATGTTATAAGAAAATAAATACATCCAATCTAACCCTAGTAATAACTTAGGATCAACCCATCTCCATTAATTGTTTTAGACTAAGTAATTGTATGTTTTAATTTATTTTATTTAGATTAAATCAGTAGTTATTCAAATCAAATCAATCCAAATAGTTGGACACTCCATAGCCAAATCCTTCCAAAATCAGAGTGTCTCAAGGTTTCTTCTTCGGTCCTTATGGATTCGACCCCTACCTGTACTACAACGACCGCATACCTGTAGGGTAAATTTGGGCGCAACCATATTTGGACCCATTTTAGGGGACCCAAGTAAGTTACCTTAGACACTATCATCCTTTTCTCACCCCCACGTTCTCTATTTTCACCCCCATCTCTCTTATCTTTTCCCCCTTTCTGTTTGTGTGTGTCCTGAGAATCTAGAATCCAACTTTCTGTCTTCTCCAATGGAGTATCTTCCAAATCACCATGTCAAAAACTCATGCTAGAATCAAATGGATCTTCAATATTGGGAATCCCCAAAATTAGAAAATTTATTTGATCAACCGTTGATTAATTACCACACACCTGGTGACATGTACAATCATTGGGATAATGAATATTTAAAGGATAAATTTCCAGTCCTCTGAAGGATGGTTGAAGAGATGAATATTAGGGAAGTCAATGATGATCAACCACATAAAAATTCTATTCCTCAAAAAGTGATTGAAAAATTGTGTAATCAAATGGATATAATGAGTTCTTAGGTATCATCTTTGAGATTAGAACTACAACGCATTAATACTTGTGAGGAACCCATCCCTGCACCAATTGTACCTTCCAAAACCTTGTGTGGAGTGTCTAGTTTCCCACAAACCTCTCATGAATTTATTTAAGAACCGACCTTTGGATTTGGGGTAGGGTAAGTGAATCAAGAAATTGTTGAAGGGTCTTTAAATCAGGAGGAAATTGATTTCATGTATTCACAAGAGGGAAATTTGACATCGTGGATTGAGTCTCCTATGTATAACTCTAATGATGATTTTTCAAAAACACAAATCACTGAACCATTGAGAGAAATTAAAAACATTGATTCCATACCCATTCCTAACACTAATCTCTCCAATTTGGTGGTTGAATATTCTATTCTAAAGTAACCAATTTTGTTGAGAAATTTGGAAAATGAAACTGAGTTGGATTCAAAATCTCAACCTGTGTTTGAATTTCCTATGCAACCCAATATCAAAATTAGTATCCTTCCTTCCCCAACCAAGTATCCCTTCATAGGGTATAATCAAGAGCATTCAATTGGAATTAATTCTTCTCTTGAAACCAGAAAACTAGGAATGGTCATTGATTTCTTAGAAAAGACTGCAGAGGAATCTAGATCAACCATTTATGATATTCCTTGGATTTTTCCACTCATTGTAGAACATAGGTTTGTACATGACACAAATTCTAAACAAATAATCAATCTCAACAAAGTAGAAGTGGAGAAATATGGGGTCCTTAAAATGTTTAAAGTTGGTATTGGGTAAGTTAGGGGGTTCATGTCGAGCTAGTGACGTTAAACAAAAGCGTTGCATGGGAGGAAACTATTGGTTTTCATGTTTTATTTTATTTAATTAGAACTTCAGACTATTGACTTGTTTTTATTTAATGAGTAAGGATGGGTATGAAAGGGGAGCACCATATTCACCCGTGTCACGTGGTGTAATCCCTGAGTAATACCTTACCCAGAAATTTAAGATAAGATAATGTATCATCAGTTTGTTTTATTTTATTTAAGTTTTTGTTAGGTTCAAAAAAATTAGACTCTCGACCTGTTCTTATTTTATGAGTATGGATGGGTATGAAAGGGGAGCACCGTATTCATCTGTTTCACGAGGTGTGATCCCTGTGTAATACCTTACCCAGCAATTTAAAAGAAGACAACGTATCATTATTTTGATTTAAAAAAAAACAAAAAAAATAGGGAAAACCATAAAAATGATGATACTTGGAATAAAATAAACCATCGTGTTGTTTGTTTTGTCTACTTTGTTCTTCTTTGTATGGTTCAGGGACTATTTTTGGTGATACATGTTCAATCAAGGAGGTGCCTACATTCTCCAAGAGATAAAAGTAGTAATCTGGATCATCATGAACTTCAACTTCAAAAACCAGGTGAATTTGTTCCATGTTTATCATTTTCAATTTCCTCTTTGAACTCCTCTCCTACCCCCCTTCTAAATTTTATTTTCTTTAAACACTGGGGACAGTGTTATTCTATGTTGGGGGGAGATGAAATAAATATTTTGATTTTTTGTGCAAAAAAAATGTGTGGAAGGAAAATTTTCATTAACCTTGAACATGATAACACACATTGAAAACTCTAAAATTGGATATCAAAGAATTTTGCATGCCTTGATTCTGATTTTAATGCAATTTTGGGTTCATGTGCATAGATTTTAGAAAGTGTGGTTGTCCGATGTGATTTTTCACCGATATATTTCCATCCATTTAATAAAAAAACACAATGCACGTCCTCTAGATTTTGGGGTTTTAGTTTGAGTTCTTGGGGACCCATAATAAATAGCATAGGTTTGGTGATCATTTTAGTTTTAATATGAGTATTCAAAAAAATCAAAAAAAATTCAAAAAATAATAATAATAAATTTGGACATATAACAATGAAATGGCCTAATGTGTGGCTTTCGGCACTTGGGGATCACGACTCCACAGTTTCCTAGCCCGGAGTTGGGAATTTTATCTCTATTTATGGTAATTTGAATTTGTTTTTGATTTAGTTAACTCGAGACGATGCCCGAGTATGTGAGCTTAACATGGTTCCCTAAGGTCTTTGAGCCTGGGAGTCATCGGCAAAGTCTTGCTACATGGGTTGACTCGATTGAGTTCAATTTCAATTAACATGGAAAAATGAAAAAAAAAGCAATAAAAGCAATAAAAAACAAAAAAAAAAGAAAAAAATTGAATACTCATCTCAATATTAAAATCTCATTCCTCCCATCACTTCCATCTTTTCTCCCTTTGAATGAAAATGAACCCCCATGTCTATTGTGATGCACAACACTTCGTCATGCTTAATTGAAATTGGATGAAATATGGCGCTGAATTTGAACAAAGAAGTGGGATTGGGCTAGGGTTATGCCTTTGTACTTAGCTTGTTTTAAATGATTTTGATGGGTTTCAGAATTTTTTGGTATGAGATTTTTGGGTGAGAAATGTGTATTAAATGTTTTTTGAAAAGAGAATTCAAATTTCATATTTTTGAGAAATATTTTTCTCGGGACTAGAAAAACTCAAGTTGGGGGGTGTGATTATCCACTGGAAGAGGCTAATATTCATTGTTAATTTATATTGTCTTCATGTGATTTGTTATTCATATATACCATTTTAGTGCATTTAACACTTTGAACATCATTTCACATCATGATTGCAATTCTTTCCTAAAGTGCACTATTACATGGTACATTTTTGAACATATCATAAAACACCAAATGGTCTTGATTTTATTTTCATATTCTATTTTCAGGTCTCCCATGATATAAGGAACAATTCATTCTTTTGGAGCACTTGTATATTCAATTTGGAAGACCACCAAACCGGGCCATGAACTAACCACATTCTGGGCGAAGTGATTTGGACAGCAGCACAATAAAAGAACTGTAGCGGCCATGATTCAAGCCCAAAAAGTCTCAAAACTTAACTGGAGATAGAATACATCACGGGGAACATTTCATTGAATAGTTGACCAAGCTAATTCTAATTTTTTAATGGATTTCCCGGTGTCCCAAGTTGAAGATGCAATTCTGGGCCAGATTCCGCGGCCCAGAAAAACAGTCCACCATTTAAATCATATCTCGTGAACCATAGAGTATTTTGGGGTGAAAGTTTACAGGATATTAGGGGACATCCGGGGATTCATTTAAGTATTCTATGTACCACTCCAATTCTGCTTTCTAGAAGGTAATTTCTGCGCTTCTGTTCGGTGGATGCATGCTGGCTCCCACTTTGAGGCAAGAATTGAAAAGTCTCCTATGCATTAAATGTCCACCCAACATGGACCACCAAAATTAAAGAGACTTGGAAAGGTTTGGATCGACCAAAGGCTTCCTTATTGACTATTTAAGTCAGTTTTGGTGGAGGATTTAGGGATCTTTGATTCTTTGTTTCATTGTAATGTTTTGTTGTCCATTTGATGTTGTAATCGTTCTTCATTCTAATGTAATTTGTTTGAATCACATTAGTTCTTAATAAAATTTCTTCATTTTCTCTTTTTCTATTATTATTCTTATCACTTTGATTCCTTTGCTTTAAGGTGTTAATTTATTCACACCAGCACTTGTGAATTTATTCACACAATGGTGGAGTGATCATTTTTGTTGTTGTTGTTTTTGCTTCTTCAATTCCGCCCCTATGGGTTTACTTTCCGCTTCCTTTGAGATCATAGAATCAATGGAGGGATAAAACCTTATGGGTTGGTCCTAAAGAGTTTCATGGGGTAGATTGGATGTTATTTTATGATCTTAATTTATGTAATCATTTCATTATTTTAATATTTCTATTTGATGATGTATTTTCTTCTTCGTCTTTTCCAACTTTAACAATGACACATTTCGAGTGCTAGTACGATCCAATTATTTGGAGTGATAATTAAATTGATCTTATAATTGAATTGTTGATTAGCCTTGGAATGGTGTTGGGATTAAATTTGTGAATGATGTTGGGGAATTATATCATTTTTTTTGGATACATCTTGAATTAGTGAAACGAATGTTATAAGAAAATAAATACATCCAATCTAACCCTAGTAACAACTTAGGATCAACTCATCTCCATTAATTGTTGTAGACTAAGTAATTGTATGTTTTAATCTATTTTATTTATATTAAATCAGTATTTATTAAAATCAAATCAATCCAAATAGTTGGCCACTCCATAGCCAAATCCTTCAAAAATCAGAGTGTCTCTAGGTTTCTTCTTTGGTCCCTGTGGATTCGACCCCTACCTGTACTACAACGACCGCATACTAGTAGCGTAAATTTGGGTGTAAAAAAAAATTTGGTTCCATTTCTGGGGACCCAATTAAGTTACCTTAGACACTATCATCCTTTTCTCAGCCCACGTTCTCTATTCTCACCACCATCTCTCTTATCTTTTCCCCCTTTTTGTTTGTGTGTGTCCTGAGAATCTAGAATCCAACTTTCTGTCTTCTCGAATGGAGTATCTACCAAATAACCATGTCACAAACTCATGCTGGAATCAAATGGAAATTAAATATTGGGAAGCCCCTAAATTATAAAATTTCTTTGATCAACACTTTATTAATTACCACACACCTGGTGACATGTATAATCATTGGGATGATGAATATTTAAAGGATAAATTTCCAGCCCTCTCAAGGATGGTTTAAGAGATGAATCTTGGAGAAGTCCATGATGATAAACTACATAAAATTCTATTCCTCAAAAAGTGATTGAAAATTTATGTAATCAAATGGATATAATGAGTTCTGAGGTATCATATTTGAGATTAGAACTACAACGCATTCATACTCGTGAGGAACTCATCCCAACACCAATTATACCTTCCAAAACCTTATGTGGAGTGTCTAGTTTCCCACAAACCTCTCATGAATTTATTGAAGAACTGAACTTTGGATTTGGTGTAGAGGAAGTGAATCAAGAAATTGTTGAAGGGTCTTTAAATCAGGAGAAAATTGATTTCATGTATTCACAAGAGGGAAATTTGACGTCGTGGATTGAGTCTCCTATATATAACTCTATTGATGATTTTTCAAAAACACAAATCACTGAACCATTGAGAGAAATTAAAAACATTGAGTCCTTACCTATTCCTGACACTAATCTCTCCAATTTGGTGGTTGAATCTTTTATTCTAAAGGAACCAATTTTGTTGATAAATTTGGAAAATGAAACTGAGTTGGATTCAAAATCTCAACTTGTGTTTGAATGTCCTATGCAACCCTATATCAAAATTATTATCCTTCCTTCCCCACCCAAGTATCCCTTCATTGGGTATAATCAGGAGCTTTCAATTGTAATTCATTCTTCTCTTGAAACCAAAAAAGTTGGAATGGTCATTGATTTGTTAGGAAAGACTACAGAGGAATCAAGATCAACCATTTCTAATATTCCTTGGATTTTTTCACTCATTGTAGAACATAGGTTTGTACATGACGCAAATTCTAAACAAAGAATCAATCTCAATAAAGTATAAATGGAGAAATATGGGGTCCTTAAAATGTTGAAAGTTGGTATTGGGTAAGTTAGGGGGTTTATGTTGAGCTAGTGACGTTAAACAAAAGCAATACACGAGAGGCAACTCATGGTTTTCATGTTTTATTTTATTTAATTAGAACATTAGACTATTGACATGTTCTTCTTTAATGAGTAAGGATGGGTATGAAAGGTGAGCACCATATTCACCTGTGTCACGTGGTGTGATCCCTGAGTAATACCTTACCTAGAAATTTAAGAGAAGACAATGTATCATTAGTTTATTTTATTTCATTTAATTTTTTGTTAGGTTAAAAAAAATTAGACTCCTGACCTATTCTTATTTTATGAGTATGAATGGGTATGAAAGGGGAGCATCGTATTCATTTGTGTCATGTTGTGTGATCCCTGAGTAATACCTTACCCAGAAATTTAAAAAAAGACAATGTATCATTAGTTTGATTTAAAAAAAACAAAAAAAAACAGGGAAAACCATAAAAATGATGATACTTGGAATATAATAAATCATTGTGTTGTTTGTTTTTTCTACTTTGTTATTCTTTGTATGGTTCAGGGACTATTTTGGGTGATACATGTTCAATCAAGGAGGTGCCTACATTCCCCAAGAGATCAAAGGAGTAATCTAGATCATCATGAACTTAAACTTCAAAAACCAGGTGAATTTGTTCCATTTTCATCATTTTAAATTTCCTCTTTGAACTCCCCTCCTACCCCCCTTCTATCTTTTCTTTTCTTTAAACACAGTGGACAGTGTTATTCTATGTTGGAGTGAGATGAAATAAAAATTTTGATTTCGTGTGCAAAAAACAAATGTGTGGAAGGAAAATTTTCATTAACCTTGAACATGATAGCACACATTGCAAAATCTAAAATTGGATATCAAAGAATTTTTCATGCCTTAATTCAGATTTTAATGCAGGTTTAGGTTCATGTGCATAGATTTTGGAAAGTGCGGTTGTCCGATGTGATTTTTCACTGTTATATTTCCATCCATTTAATAAAAAAACACAATGCACGTCCTCTAGATTGTGGGGTTTTAGTTTGAGTTCTTGGGGACCCATAATAAATAGCATAGGTTTGGTGATCATTTTAGTTTTAATATGAGTATTCAAAAAAAATCAAAAAAAAATTCAAATAATAATAATAATAGATTTGTGCATAGAGAAATGAAATGGCCTAATGTGTGGCTTTTGGCACTTGGGGACCGCGACTCCATAGTTTTCTGGCCTGGAGTTGTGAATTTTATCTCTATTTTTGGAAATTTGAATTTGTTTTTGATTGATTTAACTCGATACGATGCCTGAGTATGTGATCTTCACTTGGTTCCCTAAGGTCTTTGAGCCTGGGAGTCATCGGCAAAGTCTTGCTACATGGGTTGACTTGATTGAGTTCAATTTCAATTACCATGGCAAAATTGCAAAAAAAATCAAAAAAAACAATAAAAAAAAGAAAAAAAAAGAAAAAAATTGAATACTCATCTTAATGTAAAAATCTCATTCCTCTCCATGCTTCCATATTTTCTCCCTTTGAATAAAATGAACCCCCATGTCTATTGTGATGCACAACACTTCGTCATGCTTAATTGAAATTGGATGAAATGTGGCGATTAATTTGAACAAAGGAGTGGGCTTGGGCTTGGGTTATGCCTCTGGACTTAACTTGTTTTAAATGATTTTGATTGGTTTTAGAATTGTTTGGTATGAGATTTTTGGGTGAGAAATGTGTATTAAATGTTTTTGGAAAAGAGAATTCAAATTTCATATTTTTCAGAAATATTTTTCTCGGAACTAGAAAAACTCAAGTTGGGGGGGTGTGATTAGCCACTGGAAGAGGCTAATATTAATTGTTAATTTATATAGTTTTCATGTGATTTTTTATTCATAAATACCATTTTAGTGTATTTTACACTTTGAACATCATTTCACATCATGATTGCAATTCTTTCCTAAAGTGCACTATTACATGGTACATTTTTGAACATATCATAAAACACCAACTGATCTTGATTTTATTTTCATATTCTATTTTCAGGTCTCCCATGATATAAGTAACAATTAATTATTTTGGAGCACTTGTATATTCAATTTGGAAGACCACCAAAGTGGGCCATGAACCAACCACATTCTGGGAGAAGTGATTTGGAAAACAGCCCAATAAAAGAACTGTAGCATCCATGATT
The DNA here is from genome assembly GCA_963277665.1 of Viscum album. Classification (NCBI taxonomy): domain Eukaryota; kingdom Viridiplantae; phylum Streptophyta; class Magnoliopsida; order Santalales; family Viscaceae; genus Viscum; species Viscum album. The sequence continues at coordinate 1,938,263,054 of OY728163.1, forward strand.
CAAGCCCAAAAAGTCTCAAAATTTAACTAGAGAAATAAGACATCACGGGGAACATTTCATTGAATAGTGTCCCAAGATAATTCTAATGTTTTAACGGAGTTCCAGGTGTCCCAACTTGAAGATGAAATTTTGTGCCAGATTCCGCAGCCCAGAAAAACAGTCCACCATTTAAATCATATATCGCGAACCACAGAGTATTTTGGGGTGAAAGTTTACAGGATATTAGGGGACATCGGGGGATTCATTTAAGTCTTCTATTCCCCACTCCAATTTGGCCTTATAGAAGGTGATTTTGGCGCTTCAGTTCGGTGGATGCATGTTAGATCCCACTTCGAGACAAGAATTGAAAAGTCTCTTATGTATTAAATTTTCACCCAGCTTGGCCCACCAAAATTAATTAAAGAGACTTGGGATGGGGTTTATCTACCAAATTATTTCTTATTTCCTATTTAAGTCAGTTTTGGTGGAGGATTTAGGGATCTTTGATGCTTTGTTTCATTGTAATGTTTTGCTGTCCATTTGATGTTGTAATCGTTCTTCATTCTAATGTAAGTTGTTTGAATCACATTAGTTCTTAATAAAATTTCTTCATTTTCCCTTTTTAAATTATTATTCTTATCACTTTTATTCCTTTGATTTAAGGCGTGAATTTATTCACACCAGCACTTGTGAATTTATTCACACAACGGTGGAGTGATCATTTTTGTTGTTGTTGTTTTTGCTTCTTCAATTCCGCCCCTATGAGTCTACTTTCTGCTTCCTTTGAGATCATAGAATCAATGGAGGGATAAATACTTATGGGTTGGTCCTAGGGAGTTGCATGGGGTATATTGGATGTTATTTTATGATATTAATTTCTGTAATCATTTCATTATTTTAAGATTTCTATTTAATGATTTATTTTCTTCTTCATGTTCGCCAAATTTAACAATGACACATTTCGTGTGCTAGTACGATCCAATTCCTTGGAGTGATCATTAAATTGATCCTCTAAGTGAATTGGTGATTATATTTGGAATGGTGTAGGGATTAAATTGGTGAATTATGTTGAGGAATTATATCATTTTTTTTATAAATCTTGATTTAGTGAAACGAATGTTATAAGAAAATAAATACATCCAATCTAACCCTAGTAACAACTTAGGATCAACTCATCTCCATTAATTGTTTTAGAATATGTAATTGTATGTTTTAATCTATTTTATTTAGATTAAATCAGTATTTATTAAAATCAAATCAATCCAAATAGTTGGCCGCTCCATAGCCAAATCCTTCAAAAATCAGAGTGTCTCTAGGTTTCTTCTTCAGTCCCTATGGATTCGACCCCTACCTGTACTACAATGATGGCATACCTGTAGTGTAAATTTGGGAGCAACCAAATTTTGGCGCCGTTTATGGAGACTAAATTAAGTTACCTTAGACACTATCATCCTTTTCTCAGCCCATGTTCTTTATTCTCACCCCCATCTCTCTTATCTTTTCCCCCTTTCTGTTTGTGTGTGTCCTGAGAATCTAGAATCCAAATTTCTGTCTTATCCAATGGAGCATCTTCCAAATCACCATGTAACAAACTCATGATGGAATCAAATGGAAATTCAATATTGGTAATCCCATATATTAGAAAATTTCTTTAATCAATCCTTGATTAAATACCACACACCTGGTGACATGTACAATCATCGGGATGATGAATATTTAAAGGATAAATTTCCAACCCTCTCAAGGATGGTTGAAGAGATGAATCATGGGAAATTCCATGATGATAAACCACATAAAAATTATATTCCTCAAACATTGATTGAAAAATTGTGTAATCAAATGGATATAATGAGTTCTGAGGTATCATCTTTGAGATTAGAACTACAACACATTAATACTTGTGAGGAACTCATCCCTACACCAATTGTACCTTCCAAAACCTTATGTGGAGTTTCTAGTTTCCCAAAAAACTCTCATGAATTTATTGAAGAATTGACCTTTGGATTTGGGGTAGAGGAAGTGAATCAAGAAATTGTTGAAGGGTCTTTAAATCAGGAGGAAATTGATTTCATATATTCACAAGAGGGAAATTTGACATCGTGGATTGAGTCTCCTATGTATAACTCTATTGATGATTTTTCAAAAACACAAATAATTGAACCATTGAGAGAAATTAAAAACATTGAGTCCTTACCCATTCCTGACACTAATCTCTCAAATTTGGTGGTTGAATCTTTTATTCTAAAGGAACCAATTTTTTTGAGAAATTTGGAAAATGAAACTGAGTTGGATTCAAAATCTCAACCTGTGTTTCAATGTCCTATGCAACCCAAAATCAAAATTATTATCCTTACTTACCCACCCAATTATCCCTTCATTGGGTATAATTATGAGCTTTCAATTGGAATTCATTCTTCTCTTGAAACCAAAAAAGTTGGAATAGTCTTTGATTTCTTAGGAAAGACTACAGAGGAATCAAGATCAACCATTTCTGATATTCCTTGGATTTTTCCACTCATTGTAGAACATAGGTTTGTACATGACACAAATTATAAACAAATAATCAATCTCAATAAAGTATAAGCGGAGAAATATGGGGTCCTTAAAATGTTGAAAGTTGGTATTGGGTAAGTTAGGGGGTTGATGTTGAGCTAGTGACGTTAAACAAAAGCGTTGCATGAGAGGAAACTCATGGTTTTCATGTTTTATTTTATTTAATTAGAACTTCATACTATTGAACTGTTCTTGTTTAATGAGTAAGGGTGGGTATGAAAGGTGAGAACCATATTCACCTGTGTCATGTGGTGTGATCCCTGAGTAATACCTTACCCAGAAATTTAAGAGAAGACAATGTATCATCAGTTTGTTTTATTTTATTTAAGTTTTTGTTAGGTTAAAAAAAATTAGACTCCTGACATGTTCTTCTTTTATGAGTATGAATGGGTATTAAAGGGGAGCACCGTATTCATTTGTGTCATGCTGTGTGATCCCTGAGTAATACCTTACCCAGAAATTTAAAATAAGACAATGTATCATTAGTTTGATTTAAAAAAACAAAAAAAACAGGGAAAACCATAAAAACTATGATACTTGGAATATAATAAATCATTGTGTTGTTTGTTTTGTCTGATTTATTATTCTTGTTATGGTTCAGGGACTATTTTGGGTGATACATGTTCAATCAAGGAGGTGCCTACATTCCCCAAGAGATCAAAGGAGTAATCTGGATCATCATGAACTTAAACTTCAAAAACCAGGTGAATTTGTTCCATGTTCATCATTTTAAATTTCCTATTTGAACTCCTCTCCTACCCACCTTCTAAATTTTCTTTTCTTTAAACACTGTGGACAGTGTTATTCTATGTTGGGGTGAGATGAAATAAAAATTTTGATTTTGTGTGCAAAAAACAAATGTGTGGAAGGAAAATTTTCATTAACCTTGAACATGATAGCACACATTGCAAACTATGAAATCGGATATCAAATAATTTTTCATGCCTTAATTCAGATTTTAATGCAGGTTTAGGTTCATGTGCATAGATTTTGGAAAGTTCGGTTGTTCGATGTGATTATTCACCATTATATTACTATCCATTTAATTAAAAAACACAATGCATGTCCACTAGATTGTGGGGTTTTGGTTTGAGTTCTTGGGGACCCATAATAAATAGCATAGGTTTGGTGATCATTTTAGTTTTAATATGAGTATTCAAAAAAAATCAAAAAAAAATTCAAAAAATAATAATAATAAATTTGTGCGTAGAGCAATGAAATGGCCTAATGTGTGGCTTTCGGCACTTGGGGACCGCGACTCCATAGTTGTCTGGCCCGAAGTTGGGAATTTTATCTCTATTTGTTGTAATTTGAATTTGTTTTTGATTGATTTAACTTGATATGATTCCCGAGTATGTGAGCTTCACTTGGTGCCCTAAGGTCTTTGAGCCTGGGAGTCATCGGCAAAGTCTTGCTACATGGGTTGACTTGATTGAGTTCAATTTCAATTACCATGGAAAAATTGCAAAAAAAAACTAAAAAAAACAATAAAAAAAATTGAATACTCATCTTAATATTAAAATCTCTTTCCTCCTAGTGCTTCCATCTTTTCTCCCTTTGAATGAAAATGAACCCCCATGTTTATTGTGATGCACAACACTTCGTCATGCTTAATTGAAATTGGATGAATTGTGGCGATGAATTTGAACAAAGGAGTGGGCTTGGGCCTGGGTTCTGCCTCTAGAATTATCTTGTTTTAAATGATTTTGATGGGTTTCATAATTGTTTGGTATGATATTTTTGGGTGAGAATTGTGTATTAAATGTTTTTGGAAAAGAGAATTCAAATTTCATATTTTTGAGAATTTTTTTGCTCGGGACTTGAAAAACTCAAGTTGGGGGGTGTGATTAGCCACTGGAAGAGGCTAATATTCATTTTTTATTTATATATTTTTTATGTTATTTGTTATTCATAAATACCATTTTAGTGTATTTTACACTTTTAACATCATTTCACATCATGATTGCAATTCTTTCCTAAAGTGCACTATTACATGGTACATTCTTGAACATAACATAAAACATCAAATGGTCTTGATTTTATTTTAATATTCTATTTTCAAGTCTCCCATGACATAAGGAATAATTCATTATTTTGGAGCACTTGGATATTCAATTTTTAAGATCACCAAAGTGGGCCTTGAACCAACCACATTCTGGGCGAAGGGATTGGGACATCATCCCAATAAAATAACTATAGAGGCCATGATTCAAGCCCCAAATGTATCAAAATTTAACTGGAGATAGAAGACATCATGGGGAACATTTCATTCAACAGTGTCCCAAGCTAATTCGAATATTTTAATGGAGTTACAGGTGTCCCAAGTTGAAGATGCTATTCTGGGCCAGATTTCACGGCCCAGAAAAACAGTCCACCATTTAAATAATATCTCATGAACCACATAGTATTTTGGGCTGAACGTTTACAGGTTATTAGGTCACATCCGGGGCTTCATTTAAGTATTATATTCCCTACTCCAATTATGCCTTCTAGAATGTGATTTCGGCGATTCTTTTCGGTCGATGCATGCTGGCTCCCACTTCGAGGCAAGAATTGAAAAGTCGCCTATGCATTAAATGTCCACCCAACTTGGCCCACCAAAATTAATTAAAGAGACTTGGGAAGGGGTGGATCGACCAAAGGCTTCCTTATTTCCTATTTATGTCAGATTTGGTGGAGGATTTATGGATCTTTGATGCTTTGTTTCATTGTAATGTTTTGATGTCCATTTGATGTTGTAATCGTTCTTCATTCTCATGTAAGTTGTTTGAATCACATTAGTTCTTAATAAAAGTTCTTAATTTTCTATTTTTCTATTCCTCTTCTTATCACTATGATACTGTTGCTTTAATGTGTGAATTTATTTGCACCAGAACTTGTGAATTTATTCACACAACGGTGGAGTGATCATTTTTGTCGTTGTTGTTTTTGCTTCTTCAATTCCGCCCCTATGAGTCTACTTTCCGCTTACTTTGAGATCACAGAATCAATGGAGGGATAAACCCTTATGGGTTGGTCCTAGGGAGTTGCATGGTTTATATTGGATGTTATTTTATGATCATAATTTCTATAATCATTTCATTATTTTAAGATTTCTATTTGATGATTTATTTTCTTCTTCGTCTTCGCTAACTTTAACAATGACACATTTCAAGTGCTAGTACGATCCAATTCCTTAAAGTGATCATTAAGTTGATCCTCTAAGTGCATTGGTTATTAGCCTTGGAATGGTGTAGGGGTTAAATTGGTGAATGATTTTGAGGAATTATATCAATTTTTGGATACATCTTGAATTAGTGAAATGAATGTTATATGAAAATAAATACATCCAATCTAACCCTAGTAACAACTTAGGATCAACTCATCTCCATTAATTGTTTTAGACTAAGTAATTGTATGTTTTAATTTATTTTATTTCTATTAAATCATTAGTTATTCAAATCAAATAAATCCAAATAGTTCGCCACTCCATAGCCAAATCCTTCCAAAATCAGAGTGTCTCTAGGTCTCTTCTTCGGTCCCTGTGGATTCGACCCCTACGTGTACTACAACGACCGCATACTTGTAGGGTAAATTTGGGCACAACCAAATTTTTGCATCATTTTTGGGGACCCAAGTAAGTTACCTTTGACACTATCATCCTTTTCTCACCCCACGTTCTCTATTCTCACCCCCATCTCTCTTATCTTTTCCCCCTTTCTGTTTGTGTGTGTCTTGAGAATATAGAATCCAACTTTATGTCTTCTCCAATGGAGTATCTTCCAAATCACCATGTCATAAACTCATGATGGAATCAAGTGGAAATTAAATATTTGGAAGCCCCTAAATTAGAAAATTTCTTTGATCAACCCTTGATTAATTACCACACACCTGGTGACATGTACAATCATTGGGATGATGAATATTTAAAGGATAAATTTACAACTCTCTCAAGGATGGTTGTATAGATGAATCTTGGGGAAGTCCATGATGATCAACCAAATAAAAATTCTATTCCTCAAACATTGATTGAAAAATTGTGTAATCAAATGGATATAATGAGTTCTGAGGTATCATCTTTGAGATTAGAACTACAACGCATTAATACTTGTGAGGAACTCATCCCTACACAAATTGTACCTTCCAAAACCTTATGTGGAGTTTCTAGTTTCCCTAAAACCTCTCATTAATTTATTTAAGAACCGAACTTTGGATTTTGGGTAGGGGAAGTGAATCAATAAATTGTTGAAGGGTATTTAAATCAGGAGGAAATTGATTTCATGTATTCACAAGAGGGAAATTTGACGTTGTGGATTGAGTCTCCTATGTATAACTCTATTGATGATTTTTCAAAAACACAAATCACTGAACCATTGAGAGAAATTAAAAACATTGAGTCCTTACCCATTCCTGATACTAATCTCTCCATTTTTGTGGTTGAATCTCTTATTCTAAAGGAACTAATTTTGTTGAGAAATTTGGAAAATGAAACTGAGTTGGATTCAAAATCTCAACCTGTGTTTGAATGTCCTATGAAACCCAATATCAAAATTATTATCATTCCTTCCCCACCCAAGTATCCCTTCATAGGGTATAATCAGGAGCTTTAAATTGGAATTCATTCTTCTCTTGAAACCAAAAAAGTTGGAATGGTCATTGATTTCTTAGGAAAGACTATAGAGGAATCTAGATCAACCATTTATGATATTCCTTGGATTTTTCCACTCATTGTAGAACATAGGTTTGTACATGACACAAATTCTAAACAAATAATCAATCTCAATAAAGTAGAAGTGGAGAAATATGGGGTCCTTAAAATGTTGAAAGTTGGTATTGGGTATGTTAGGGGGTTCATGTCTAGCTAGCGGCGTTAAACAAAAGTGATGCACAGGAGGCAACTTTTGGTTTTCATGTTTTATTTTATTTAATTAGAACTTCAGACTGTTGACATGTTCTTATTTAATGAGTAAGGATGGGTATGAAAGGGGATCACCATATTCACCCGTGTCATGTGTTTTGATCCCTGAATAATACCTTACCCAGAAATTTAATAGAAGACATTGTATCATTAGTTTGTTTTATTTTATTTAAGTTTTTGTTAGGTTAAAAAAATTAGACTCTTGAACTGTTCTTCTTTTATGAGTATGGATGGGTATGAAAGGGGAGCACTGTATTCATCTGTGTCACACGGTGTGATCCCTGAGTAATACCTTACCTAGAAATTTAAAAGAAGATAATGTATCATTAGTTTTATTTAAAAAAAACAAAAAAAAACAGGAAAAACCATAAAAATGATGATACTTGGAATAAAATAATTCATTGTGTTGTTTGTTTTGTCTGCTTTGTTCTTCTTTGTATGGTTCGGGGACTATTTTGGGTGATACATCTTCAATCAAGGAGGTGCCTACATTCCCCTAAGAGATCAAAGGAGTAATCTAGATCATCATGAACTTCAACTTCAAAAACCAGGTGAATTTGTTCCATGTTTATCATTTTCAATTTCCTCTTTGAACTCCGATCCTAACCCCCTTCTAAATTTTCTTTTCTTTAAATATTATGGACAATGTTATTCTATGTTTGGGGGAGATGGAATAAAAATTTTGATTTTGTGTGCAATAAAAAATGTGTGGTAGGAAAAATTTCATTAACCTTGAACATGATAACACACATTGCATACTCTGAAATTGGATATCAAAGAATTTTTCATGCCTTGATTCTTACTTTAATGAAAGTTTAGCTTCATGTGCATAGATTTTGGAAAGTACGGTTGTTCGATGTGATTTTTCACCATTATATTTCCATCTATTTAATAAGAAAACACAATGCACGTCCTCTAGATTGTGGGGTTTTAGTTTGAGTTCTTGGGGACCCATAATAAATAGCATATGTTTGGTGATCATTTTAGTTTTAATATGAGTATTAAAAAAAATCAAAAAATAATTCAAAAACTAATAATAATAAATTTGCGAATAGAGCAATGAAATGGCCTAATGTGTGGCTTTCGGCACTTGGGGATTGCGACTCCATAATTGTCTGGACCGGAGTTGGAAATTTTATCTCTATTTGTGTTAATTTTAATTTGTTTTTTATTAAGTTAACTCGAGACGATGCCCGAATATGTGAGATTCACTTGGTGCCCTAAGGTCTTTGAGCCTGGGAGTCATCGGCAAAGTCTTTCTACATGGGTTACCTTGATTGAGTTCAATTTCAATTACCATGGAAAATTTTCAAAAAAAAAGCAAAAAAAAAAACAAAAAAAAAGAAAAGAAAAAAATTGAATACTAATCTTAATATTAAAATCTCATTCCTCCTATCGCTTCAATCTTTTCTCCCTTTGAATGAAAATGAACCTCCATGTCTATTGTGATGCACAACACTTCGTCATGCTTAATTGAAATTGGATGAAATGTGGCGATGAGTTTGAACAAAAGATTGAGCTTAGGCTTGGGTTATGCCTATTGAATTAGCTTGTTTTAAATGATTTTTATGGGTTTAAGAATTGTTTGGTATGAGATTTTCGGGTGAGAAATGTGTATTAAATGTTTTTGGAAAAGAGAATTCAAATTTCATATTTTTGAGAAATATTTTTCTCGGGACTAGAAAAACTCAATTTGGGGGTGTGATTAGCCACTGGAAGAGGATAATATTCATTTTTAATTTATATAGTTTTCATTTTATTTGTTATTCATAAATACCATTTTAGTGCATTTTACACTTTGATCATCATTTCACATCATGATTGCAATTCTTTCCTAAAGTGCACTATTACATGGTACATTATTGAACATATCATAAAACACCAAATGGTCTGGATTTTATTCTCATATTCTATTTTAAGGTCTCCCATGATATAAGGAACAATTCATTCTTTTGGATCACTTGGATATTCAATTTTAAAGACCACTAAAGTGGGCCTTGAAACAACCACATCCTGGGCGAAGTGATTTGGACAGCAGCCCAATAAAAGAACTATATCAGCCATGATTCAAACCCAAAAAGTCTAAAATTTTAACTAGAGATAGAATATATCACGGGGAAAATTTCCTTAAATAGTGGACTAAGATAATTCTAATGTTTTAATGGAGTTCTAGGCGGCCCAATTTGAAGATGCAATTCAGGGCCAGATTCTGTGGCCCAGAAAAATAGTCCACCATTTAAATCATATCTCGCTAACCACAGAGTATTGTGGACGGATATTTTACAGGATATTAGGGGACATTTGGGGCTTCATTTAAGTCTTCTATTACAAACTCCAATTCGGCATTCTAGAAGGTGATTTCAGTGCTTCGTTTCGGTGGATGCATGCTGGATCCCACTTCGATGCAAGAATTGAAAAGTCTCTTATGCATTAAATGTCCACCCAACTTGGCCCACCAAAATTAACTAAAGAGACTTGGGAAGGGTTGTATCAACCAAAGGCTTACTTATTTCCTATTTAAGTTTGTTTTGGTGGAGGATTTAGGGATCTTTGATGCTCTGTTTCATTGTAATGTTTTGTTTTCCATTTGATGTTGTAATTGTTCTTCATTCTCATGTAAGTTGTTTGAATCACATTAGTTCTTAATAAAAGTTCTTCATTTTCTCTTTTTCTATTATTATTCTTATCACTTTGATACCGTTTATTTAAGGTGTGAATTTATTCACACCATCACTTGTGAATTTATTCACACAATGGTGGAGTGATCAGTTTTGTTGTTGTTGTTTTTGCTTCTTCAATTCCGCCCCTATGAGTCTACTTTCCGCTTCCTTTGAGATCATAGAATCAATGGAGGGATAAAAACTTATTGTTTGGTCCTAGGGAGTTACATAGGGCAGATTGGATGTTATTTTATGATCTTAATTTCTGTAATCATTTCATTATTTAAATATTTCTATTTGATGATTTATTTTCTTCTTCGTCTTCGCCAAATTTAACAATGATACATTTCGAGTGCTCGTACGATCCAATTTCTTGGGGTGATCCTTAAATTGATCCTCTAAGTGCATTGGTTATTAGCCTTGTAATGGTGTAGGGATTAAATTTGTGAATGATGTTGATGAATTATATAATTTTTTTATACATCTTGAATTAGTGAAACGAATGTTATAAGAAAATAAATACATCCAATCTAACCCTAGTAACAACTTAGGATCAACTCATCTCCAATAATTGTTTTATACTAAGTAATTGTATGTTTTAATTTATTTTATTTAGATTAAATTAGTAGTTATTAAAATCAAATCAATCCAAATAGTTGGCCACTCCATAGCCAAATCCTTCCAAAATCAAAGTGTCTCTAGGTTTCTTCTTCAGTCCCAGTGGATTCGACCCCTATTTGTACTACAATGACCGCATAACTGTAGGGTAAATTGGGGTGAAACCAAATTTTGGTGCCATTTCCGGGGACCCAAGTAAGTTACCTTAGACACTATCATCCTTTTCTCAGCCCACGTTCTCTATTCTCACCCCCATCTCTCTTATCTTTTTCCCATTTCGTGTGTGTCCGGAGAATCTAGAATCCAACTTTTTGTCTTCTCCAATGGAGTATCTTCAAAATCACCATGTCACAAACTCATGATGGAATAAAATGGAAATTAAATATTTAGAATCCCCTAAATTATAAAATTTATTTGATCAACCCTTGATTAATTACCACACACTTGGTGACATGTACAATCATTTGGATGATGAATATTTAAAGGATAAATTTCCAGCCCTCTCAAGGATGGTTGAAGAGATGAATCTTGGGGAAGTCCATGATGATCAACCACATAAAAATTCTATTCCTCAAATAGTGATTGAAAAATTGTGTAATAAAATGGATATAATGAGTTACGAGGTATCATCTTTGAGATTAGAACTACAACGTATTAATACATGTGAGAAACTCATCCCTACACCAATTATACCTTCCAAAACCTTATGTGGAGTTTCTAGTTTCCCACAAACCTATCATGAATTTATTGAAGAATGGACCTTTGGATTTGGGGTAGGGGAAGTGAATCAATAAATTTTTGAAGGGTCTTTAAATCAGGAGGAAATTGATTTCATGTATTCACAAGAGGGAAATTTGAAATCGTGGATTGAGTCTCCTATGTATAACATTATTGATGATTTTTCAAAAACACAAATCATTTAACCATTGAGGGAAATTAAAAACATTGAGTCCATACCCATTCCTGACACTAATCTCTCCAATTTGGTGGTTGAATCTTCTATTCTAAAGAAACCAATTTTTTTGAGAAATTTGGAAAATGAAACTAAGTTGGATTCAAAATCTCAACCTGTGTTTGAATGTCCTATGCAACCCAATATCAAAATTAATTTCCTTACTTACCCACCCAAGTATCCCTTCATAGTGTATAATTAGGAGCTTTCAATTGGAATTTATTCTTCTCTTGAAACAAAAAAAGTAGGAATGGTCATTGATTTCTTAGGAAAGACTACAGAGGAATCTAGATCAACCATTTATGATATTCCTTGGATTTTTCCACTCATTGTAGAACATAGGTTTATACATGACACAAATTCTAAACAAAGAATCAATCTCAACAAAGTATAAGTGGAGAAATATGGGGTCCTTAAAATGTTGAATGTTGGTATTGGGTAAGTTAGGGGGTTCATGTCGAGCTAGCGACGTTAAACAAAATCACTGCACGGGAGGCAACTCATGATTTTCATGTTTTATTTTATTTAATTGGAACTTCAGACTATTGACCTGTTCTTCTTTAATGAGTAAGGATGGGTATGAAAGGGGAGCACCATATTCACCTGTGTCACATGGTGTGATCCCTGAGTAATACCTTACCTAGAAATTTAAGAGAAGACAATGTATCATCAGTTTGTTTTATTTTATTTATGTTTTTTTTAGGTTAAAAAAAATTAGACTCTTGACCTATTCTTCTTTTATGATTATGGATGGGTATGAAAGGGGAGAACCATATTCATTCGTGTCACGTGGTGTGATCCCAGAGTAATACCTTACCCAGAAATTTAAAAGAAGACAATGTATCATTAGTTTGATTTAAAAAAACAAAAAAAATAGGGAAAACCATAAAAATGATGATATTTGGAATAAAATAAACCATTGTGTTGTTTGTTTTGTCTAATTTGTTATTATTTGTATGGTTTAGGGAACATTTTGGGAGATGCATGTTCAATCAAGGAGGTGCATACATTCTCCAAGAGATCAAAGGAGTAATCTGGATCATCCTGAACTTCAACTTCAAAAACCAGGTGAATTTGTTCCATGTTTATCATTTTTAATTTCCTCTTTGAACTCCTCTCCTACCCCCCTTCTAACTTTTCTTTTCTTTAAACACTGGGGACAATGTTATTCTATGTTGGGGGGAGATGAAATAAAAAATTTGATTTTGTGTGCAAAAAAAAATGTGTGGAAGGAAAAATGTCATTAACCTTGAACATGATAACACACATTACAAACTCTGAAATTGGATATCAAACAATTTTTCATGCCTTGATTCTGATTTTAATGCATGTTTGGGTTCATGTGCATAGATTTTGGAAAGTGCAGTTGTCTGATGTGATTGTTCACCGTTATATTTCCATCCATTTAATAAAAAAACACAATGCACATCCTCTAAATTGTGGGGTTTTAGTTTGAGTTCTTGGGGAACCATAATAAATAGCATAGGTTTGGTGATAATTTTAGTTTTAATATGAGTATTCAAAAAAATTCAAAAAAAAAATCAAAAAATAATAATAATAAATTTGCGCGTATAGCAATGAAATTGCCTAATGTGTGGATTTCGACACTTGGGGATCGCGACTCCATAGTTTTCTGGCCCAGAGTTGGGAATTTTATCTCTATTTATTGTAATTTGAATTTTTTTTGATTGATTTAACTCAAGACGATGCCCGAGTATGTGAGCTTCATTTGGTGCCCTAAGGTCTTTGAGCCTGGGAGTCATCGGCAAAGTCTTTCTACATGGGTTGACTCGATTGAGTTCAATTTCAATTACCATGGCAAAATTGCAAAAAAATAAATAAAAAAAAAAGAAACAAAAAAAAATTGAATACTCATCTTAATATTAAAATCTCATTCCTCGTAGCGCTTCCATCTTTTCTCCCTTTGAATGAAAATGAACCCCCATGTCTATTGTGATGCACAACACTTCGTCATGCTTAATTGAAATTGGATGAAATGTGGCGATGAATTTGAAAAAAGGAGTGGGCTTGGGCTTGGGTTATGCCTCTAGAATTAGCTTGTTTTAAATGATTTTGATGGGTTTCAGAAATGTTTGGTATGATATTTTTGGGTGAGAAATGTGTGTTAAATGTTTTTGGAAAAGAGAATTCAAATTTCATATTTTTGAGAAATATTTTGCTCGGGACTAGAAAAAATCAAGTTAGGGTGTGTGATTAGCCACTAGAAGAGGATAATACTCATTGTTAATTTATATATTTTTCATGTGATTTGTTATTCATAAATACCATTTTAGTGCATTTTACACTTTGAACATCATTTCACATCATGATTACAATTCTTTCCTAAAGTGCACTATTACATGGTACATTTTTTAACATATCATAAAACACCAAATGGTCTTGATTTTATTTTCATATTCTATTTTCATGTCTCCCATGATATAAGGAACAATTAATTATTTTGGAGCACTTGGATATTCAATTTGGAAGACCACCAAAGTGGGCCTTGAAACAACCACATTTTGGGCGAAGTGATTTGGATAGCAGCCCAATAAAAGAACTGTAGCGGCCATGATTCAAGCCCAAAAAGTCTCAAAATTTAACCAAAGATAGAATACATCATGGGGAACATTTCATTAAACAATGGAATAAGATAATTAGAATTTTTTAATGGATTTCCATGTGTCCCAAGTTGAAGATGCAATTTTGGGCCAGATTCTGAGGCCCAGAAAAACAGTCCACCATTTAAATCATATCTCTCGAACCACAGAGTATTTTGTGCTGATATTTTACAGGCTATTATGGGACATCTGGGGATTCATTTAAGTCTGCTATGCCCCACTCCAATTTGGCATTTTAGAAGGTGATTTTGACGCTTCTGTTTGGTGGATTCATGATGGCTCCCACTTCGAGGCAAGAATTAAAAAGTCTCCTATGCATTAAATGTACACCCAACTTGGCCCACCAAAATTAATTAAAGAGACTTTGGAAGGGGTTAATCGTCCAAAGGCTCCATTATTGCCTATTTAAGTCAGTTTTGGTGTAGGATTTAGGGATCTTTTATGCTTTGTTTCATTGTAATGTTTTCATGTCCATTTGATGTTGTAATCATTCTTCATTCTCATGTAAGTTGTTTGAATCACATTAGTTATTAATAAAAGTTCTTCATTTTATATTTTTATATTATTCTTCTTATAACTTTGATATGGTTGCTTTAAGTTGTGAATTTATTAACACCAGGACTTTTTAATTTATTCACACAATGATGGAGTGATCATTTTTGTTGTTGTTTTTGCTTCTTCAATTCCGCCCCTATGAGTCTACTTTCCGCTTCCTTTTAGATCGTAGAATAAATGGAGGGCTAAACTCTTATGGGTTGGTCCTAGGGAGTTTCATGGGGCATATTGGATGTTATTTTATGATCTTAATTTTTGTAATCATTTCATTATTTTAAGATTTCTATTTGATGATTTATTTTCTTCTTCGTCTTCGCCAACTTTAACAATGACACATTTCGAGTGATAGTATGATCCAATTCCTTGGAGTGATCATTAAATTGATCCTCTAAGTGCATTGTTGATTATCCTTGTAATGGTGTAGATATTAAATTTTTGAATGATGTTGAGGAATTATATCATTTTTTTATACATCTTGAATTAGTGAAATGAATGTTATAAGAAAATAAATACATCCAATATAACCCTAGTAACTACTTAGGATCAACTCATCTCCATTAATTGTTTTAGACTAAGTAATTGTATGTTTTAATTTATTTTATTTAGATTAAATCAGTAGTTATTCAAATCAAATGAATCCAAATAGTTGTCCACTCCATAGCCAAATCCTTCCAAAATTAGAATGTCTAGGTTTCTTCTTCGGTCCCTATGGATTCGACCCCTACATGTACTATAACGACCACGTACTTGTAGGGTAAATTTGGGCGCAACCACATGGAACCCCTTAAACTTATGATATACAGGCATGGAGACCCTAATTTTATGAGATATGTGCATTGCGTCCCTTACACTTGTGATATACGAGCATGGTGTCCCTACTTTTAATAGATACGGGCATGGCATCCCTATGTTGTGACACTTGGTCATGGTGTCCCTATATTGTGATATTTGGTCATGGAATCCCTTATATTCTTGACACTTGGTCATGGTGACCCTTATGAATTATGATTAATGGGCATGAAGACCCTTATGAATTAGGATGAATGGGCATGGCGACCCTTATGGATTATGATACACTGGCATGATGTCCCTATTGTTATGAGACTGAGCATGACATCCCTTGACACTTGAAAGTCTCATGCTACTACCCATGGATGCCTGATTTATTCCTCAGGTCTAGACTGGTAGCAATATCCATATGTATGGATTTATAAATCACTACGTATATAGACCATATATATGTATACATTTGGTTACTTATTCGGAGATTACTCGCCATGGGGAAAAGAAGGTAGTGTCAGTCTGGTGTCCTTCAACAACTATAGCCAACCCTTTTACTATTTTCATTACTTCTTAGCATTGTTATATATGCACACTTCTCATATTATATACAGTGACTGTATATTTATAGACACTATTGGTGGTGACCTATTGAGTTTATATCACACCCTATCTGGATCGCCAATGATACCTGGGAATATTATGTGAATGTTGATAGGGATAGGGGAAAGCGCATAGTTTTTTATGCTTGATTTTGTTATATCATGGGATCAAGGGATCACAGGATCGAGTTATGGATCATGATGCTATCGAGAGATAGTCTTTTTGGTCTTTTTGTTCTTTTGATACATGTATTTTACTAGATGTATGCGGCCATGTCTACCTGTTTTCTTTTGATAGATACATGACATTGCATCATATTATAGATGATACTAGATATTATTTTTATTGATTATTTATTATATCTAGATGCTTTACATTCCATTATTATTTGATATTATGCTTCCGCTATTTATCTATTTATTTCACCAATGTACCACTCGGGTCATGAGGGTATAATCTCCCCACCATACCACATTGGACCCTCACTGGTAGTCAGAAGCCTTTGGTGTTAGGGGAGGCACGCTTGGTGCCATGTGAACCAGCGGCTCGGGGTACCGTTTAGTGGATCTCAGGTCGGGACGTTACAAAATTAATCTTAAAAAATGTCAGATGGTATACTGACTGGACACAATTGATGTCAGACTATCAGGTTTTGGGGGATCATAAGCATTGATACTTCTTCTCATTAATTTCACGCTTAGTAATCTCTGGTAGGTGAGATCATGAGGAAAGACCCAATAATAGGAACACCACATGTTTCAGGTGTCATTGATAGTTCCTATCTACGAACATGTGTATTGGTCTCTTAATTCGAGATCATTATCAATGTGTGTCTTTTGATCATGTACTTTGATGAAAGGAAAAATCATGAAAATGAATTCATGATGAGGTAGCTTGTGTTGGGTGTGTCATTGGTGGTATGACATCGGTTGAATGGTTAAGATAGAATTTGTCGCTTTTGAGTCATGGAAGTGATATCTCAGGCCTGATCGATCAGGATAGTAGTACCTTCATAAATCCATGTCCATGGTAATCGAAGGTAAGTTGGTCCAGATAGATCAATAAATAATAAAGCAAGAAAGGATGATGACACAAATGTGCATCCTTCTTTATGTGATATCGTATGACAAAGAGATTATATTACACAATGCGTGTTCGGTTATCATTATTATGACTATTCATTATCACTTTAGGGGCCTTGATGGGTTTCTAGACTCCACTCCTGGTTTATGAATACTATTCACAAATATCGAGATAAGGGCCAAGAGAGTCGCACATAATAGCGTATTCAAGAATCTGTCATATTCACGTGAATAGGTATATATGACATAGTGGGCCCCACCATGGGGTCTGAGAGTTGTTCAAGATTTATCGATCACCGATAAATAAATACATTCATTATTATCTGAGTATATAATAATTGGGTTTAATTTATTTATTAAATGTATTTACATTTATTGAAGTAAATACATGAAAAATATTATATGAACGAATATTATTTTAATATTCAGTATTCATTTAATATTTGTGGGAATGATGAGTCGAGTTAATGACTCGATTTTATCACATAATATATTTATTATATTACAAGTATGTGATAAATATATAAATGATATTTATGAATCATTCAGTTGGTCATAGTACATCGTTTATAGTTTATAAAGTGAGTACTAAATATTCGGGGGGTTGGGGAGCCTTTTTTAGGTAATTTCATAACTCACTATATATAAGAGGAGTAAGGATCTCGCATGACAACTATTCATTGTGAGTTCTTCAAATCATCTCTATCCTCTCCCTCTTTCTAGAGAGAGAAGTTCTTGATCCAAGTGGTCGGATCGAGCTCATCTTCTTACATCGAAGGAAGGTTGATGCGATGATCGTCGGGACGTTGGAGGTATCGTCAGATCGTTGTCTTAGCTCCTATAATTTGACAATCGACACTCCTTCAGATTTTTGAAGTGTGTGTGGATGATCTAGAGGGATTCATCTTTGGATCCTTTGAGCAACAATCATCGACGAGAAACAGATATTGAGCACGACTTCAAATCAAAAGAGGTATTTTTCAGTTTATATTTTTATGTTTTGAATCATCCACGTGAGATCCTTGGACCATACCGAGGCCTGGATCACCATAGACGACAAGTTTTGTCGCTCCAGTTATTAAAATTTTAAATCTCCAATCCACCGATTTCCGTTGCGCACCCCTGGTACCAAAAGTTGTAGTGTGGAACAATATGAGTGTTATAGTCTCTAAAGTGAGGGCTTATGGGATGTGTTTATCAGGTTATAATGAGTGTGGCTTATGAGTAACAACATCGAGGGAATGATGAAATTTGGACAGGCTGATGATCATTAATTGGAAAAAGCCAATCATATAGGGGGGAGCCCACCATTGAATTCTTGAGAGAATAACCCTCATTAAAGGTAGGATTTTGATGAACTTCACAAATGATGTGTATGGAAAACCCAACCCAACGGTGATTGAGGGTTTTCATTGGCACTTTGGTGCAACCGAGCTGAATATTCTTGATGGATGGAAATGCCCAGCTGCAAGTGTAGTTTTTTTATGTGTAGGATGTGATGTGGCAAAGGAGCCAGTGCATTCAAAAACCGACAAAGGTGAGTTTTGATGGATGAACAGGTGTGGTTGTCTGGTATGAAGAGTGTTGGTTCATGCATGAGAGTACGGAAACCTATTAAGCGGAGCAAGGCTTCATGAGTTGGACCAAGTCTTGAGTGGGTGATGGCGAATTATAGCATGGGGGATTAAGAGATATTCGGGTGCACCATCGCACATGTTGAGGTCCTGTGGTGCCAATCGTGGGAATCTGACACCAACAAGTGATTAAAATACAAATCTCACCAAGATTGGGACGTCATTGCGGAGTTGATGGAGCAATGTACCGATTAGTGCATTTCATGTGTAGTTATATATTATGAATAAAATTTGACCCAAGCATGTCATTTAGGAAATGATCACTGCGTGTGAGGGACCGGGGTAAGAGACATCTAGAGATTTGAATGGTTTTGTTAGTTTGGATTCCGTGGTGGTACAATGTAACCAATGAGAGGTTTCGAGTTTAGGAACATGTATTAGCTATAGGTGGCCATCATAAGTCACTAGAGATGCACGAGAATGATCCTTGAAGATCATAAATGAAATGATTCAGAGTTTTTAATGACCCACATTGTTATTTGTTAGCAGAACCAAATAAGATGTGGATTCTAGAGGAATTTGAGTCGTGGATTTGATTTTTTTTGGATTCCAATTTAATTTTTGGTGAGTAAGAATTAAATATGGCATGGTTTTAGACACATCTTGGGTTTGTAGGAGATGGGGAGTTGAGGCGAGGAAGTAGATGAGGTGGTGATGCTGTCAAAGGTTGGAGCAATGGAGATACCTCCGGTTAGCCAGCAGTGGCGGCGCCCTTGGCGGCTGCGGTGAAGGGGTTTGGTCGGGATCGCTCATCTTTGAGCGCTTGGTCTCTTCTTGGGGGCTCACTTCGCCGGCGGCTGCCAGTGCCCTTGATCAGCACTACTTTTTTGTTCATCTTTGCTCAGAGGACGACTTCGCGAAGGCCTGGTCGACGGAATCTAGGGTTTGTGATAATAGAAGGTTTTCCCTCTTTCGATGGTCCTTAGATTTCCACAAGGGTTGGGATCCTAAGATGGCGGCGCTTTGGATCTACCATCCGGGTCTCCCCTTGCCATTTCAGAATCCGGCGGTTCTCAGAGGTATTGGCGACACAATTGGTTGCTTCCTCAGGGCTTACGACCGTACTCTCAATCTCCTGTCTCCCATGGCCCCCCGGGTCTATGTGGAAGTTGATCTCTGCTTGGCCCTCCCCTCGTGGATGCAATTGAGAGTCATAGAGGAGTTTCTAAGGCGGCAACAGATCTTGTATGAATCCCGAACTCCCTTCTCAGTTTTATTTATGCCAAGTGCGATGTCTCCTGCAGAACCAGATCTTTGGAGCAGTTTATCAAGCTTCGATCCTGGCTCCCATCCTTGGTTTATAAGGGGGATTTCAATACCATTGCTGATTCTTTGGAGGAGGCAACCTTTTTTCCAGATAATCCAGGGAGGGTTTTAATGATTTCATGGCAGAGAACTAACTTCTGGATCTGGGATTTATGGGGGAATGCTTCACATGGTGTAATAATCAGAGAATATGGAATCGAATGTGGGCCAGACCGGACCATTTCCTTGATAATTTTTTTAGGAATCAGCATGTTAAAAAATGCTCAGGTGGTCCTCCTTCCCCGATTGCTCTCTGACCATTCGCCCCTTCTCCTTAATCTGAGATAGTCATCCAGCAACTAGGAGGGGTTTCGATGTTCATTTTAATAGGATTTACATTTAGATTTTATTCAGCAGGTTACCAACTCCTGGATCCTCCCTTCCTTTGGTCCTCCATGGGTGATCCATCACTCCAAACTTAAACGTCTCCAACCCAGCATGCAGTGATGGGCTCATGCCAAGGAAGCTTCTGATCCCACCATTGCTGATTTAAATAAGGTGATTCTCGATCTGGATCAGAACCCTTGAACCCAGTTGAATGATCTTGTGTTTGAATCTTTGTGCAACAAACAGATACTCATGGCTGAGCAGCTCCAGGTGGTAAAAGCCCGCAAGATCTTAAGAGCCGTATGGATTTGTGAGGGGGACATGAACACCGCTTATTTTCAAGTGTGCATCAATGAATGGAATGGGAGGGGAAGCCTCAACCTTCAAAGAGAAGATAGATCCACCACCAATTGTATTAAAGAATTGGTCTGACGGCGGTTGGCCACTTCTCATCTCTTTTCACTAGAGAAGTTGAATTTCCTTATCTGTGAGGGAACCGAAACAACAGGGATGATGACATGGATTTCTTCAATTCCACCCCCTCCTCATCACTACCCAACACAATTTGATGTTTACCCCTTGCCCTTCAGAATCTAATATTCTTGATGCTGTTAAAAGGGATTGGAGTAAACTGTGCATCGGGATTAGATGGCCTTCGGGGTTCATTCTACATTTTGGCATGAAATGTGAAGTAGTGGTGGCAGTTTAGGACCTTTTTGAAGGGGCCCTTTGCCCAGATCTATTGCAAGGACTACCTTGATGTTAATCCCCAAGATTCCAAACTGTTTCTAATTCCAACACTTTCGACCTATAAGTCTGCAATTCTTCCTACAAAATTGTTACTAAAATTCACAATGACCTTTTGGTTTCCCTTTGCCCTTCAATTATTTCAGATGTGCAAAACGGATTTATTGCAGGAAGAGGAATTCAAGGAGTAGCAGGGCTTGCTCAAGAGATGACCATGGACCTGGATCATAAAGTTAGGGGAGGAAATGCCATGATCAAGGTTGACATGTAGAGGGCATATTACAAAATGGAATGGGGCTTCATCCTCAAGGTACTAGGAAAATTTGGATTCTCGGAATAAAGTCGCGACCTCCTTTTCTCGTGTTTCTCTTCCCCATGGGTTTTGATTTATCTTTGGTCTCTTTAAAGCTATTCAAAAGTTTAGACAAGGGGATCCAATCTGAATGTATCGGGGCGCACAACCGAAGTCAGTGGGACGGAGATTTTAAATTTTTATCACTGAAGCGACGAAACTTGTCTTCTCCGGCAATCTGAACCCCGTTAGAGGTCCGAGGATCTCGCGTAAATTATTTATTGCACATAAAATAAATAAACGAGTACCTCGTTCAGTTCAACGGTGTGTTTGACTACATCTTGTCGCTAACGATCGTTGCTCGAAGGATCTAAAGCCGAACTCAAGATCGTCGGCACACATTTCAAGAATCTGCGTGCTCACCGTTCGTCGAATTTCAGGTGCTACATTGCTACATTTTTGACTTTTAGTGACATTCATAGGCGTTCACTAACCTAACGATTTTTTTTAAAAAAATATTACAGTTTTACACCCACTTTGACAAACCTGATCTTTTATTACACAATTAAACATAATTTATTACATGAACTTCATTTGATACAACATAGAAGGTCGAGAGGTTTAGTGTCTTTGGGGCTTAGGATCATTACATAACAACTTAAAACATGAAATACGACATCTTTATTGAAAACTTTCTTTACATGACCACTACATTCCATCGTACTTAGCATTGAATGAGATAACCTGAGGACATGTATAAGAAAAGAGTGAGTTATAAAGCCCAGTAAGGGAATAATCATGGAATAACATGAGAAATACAATACATATTAGACAATAGGCATATCAATAAAGCACAAAAGAAACACAAACATAAAGACATGATAAAGTATGATAATCATAACATGGAAATGTGGCAACAACACTTAACATAGAATTGACATGAGTCAAAGCTCATTGCACATGGAGCATGAGTAAACCCTCATTGCACATGAAGCCCGAGTAAACCATCGTTACACTTGAATTAGCATGAGTAAACACTCATTGCACATGACGTATCATGATACTATACTTTACCCAATGCATTGGAGCGCTATAAGGGCGCACCCCTTAAACATTTCATTTCATGCATAAGTGTGTCACATGGATCATATAACATGGATTCATAAAACACCATCATTTATTCCACGATAAAGGAATGTTGAATTTATACATGAAACTTTATAATCAATAAGTAAATGTGCATAAAGGTGAATACCCTTGATAGAGAAACAGACACGATATTCACTGCACAATGACATCATTGGCTTGGAAAATCGGTGCAATTTCGGCAGCGTAACATCATTACATGAGAATTCATAAAAATTGTTGAAGAGAGAGAAAGAGGTGTCATCATATGTACATGAAATTGACAGTAAGTGAGTCATATACATACATGTCTCAATAATTGTAATGAAATTTAGATTCATGATACAAAAGAATTGCTTGAATGTAAGCGAGGAAAGATAAATTCCTTTCGGAATTTCGGCATAGTAACGTGTGTACATGTGAGACATTTATTGAGAGAGAAAGATGTCTCTCATAATTCAAACATAAAGAAGGCAGTATGGGGGAGGTGTGAAACCATACCCCAACATTTATAATTGAAATTAAAAGGGCATAACAACATTAAGAAAATTGGACAAAAATGAGAAAGGAAGAAAAACTCTTACTTGGAAGTTTGCTTCCAAAGGCTTGAGAGAGGCTTGAGAGAGACTTCTTGGGAGCTTGGGGCCCCTTGGGATAATTCTAGAGAGAGGAGGACAGAGGTTGGACGAACTCCAAAGTCGTTGAGTGAGGGGGAAGTGAGAGCTTGAGTGAGTTTATATAGGAAAGGTAAGTAAATTCTTTATTATTTAGATTTGGGACACATCACATTAAACTAATACAAACCACAAACCAACCCATGGTTTTTACCCATGATTTTTGGCAAAGGGAAGTGAAAAACAATATTTTATTAGGCCAAAGTCCGATCTTCTTAAAATAATGAGATTGCTTATGTGGAGGTGAGTCATACTCCCAAGAAAAACAATTTAAAAAGGAAAAATGTTTAATAAGTCTTGAAAGGTCCACTAAAACTTTGTAAACTAAGTCGAACAAACCCAAAATCACATTATTTTAATGGTAAAAAATATATTGTCCGAACATAAAGTTTATAGTATTTTATTACACCACTATTGGGTCATTATGATGTCATAAAACACATTATATATTTAAACGGTATTTAATTTTTACCCAAAAATTTGACCGTTTCAGAAAATTATGAAAAATTCACCGTTGGATAATTTCGACATTCTGATTCCAGAAATAATATTCATTTTATCTAAATAATTTTCTAAATATGTTAATTTTCACTTTTAAAATAAAAACCGATATTTATCTAAAATTCATGGGTTTTGACAAAAATGGATTTCAAAGCTTAATAAAAATTACAATTGTATTCATAAAATTATACGATAATTTATATTTAATAAAAATTAATTTAATAACAATAATAATATTTTAATAAAATATTATTTAATTCAAAAATCCATTAATTCATCAAAATAGATTTCTTTGTTGAACATTAACTAAAAATACTATTTGTGCTAAAAAAACTATTTACAAGGTAACAATAATAAAATGAAAGTATATTCATTATTATATACAAAAATAATTTACATAAACATAGTGCTAATGTATTATTACATAACCCCTTATAACACCCACATAAGACCGAAGAGTAAGGTGTGCGATGGTGACAGACTTTTGAGGTGGCTTAGATAACATTGCTCGGGTGGTAATCTCTATCAACTTCCACTTCTCTCGTAGGCGGTCCCGCTCGAGCTTAACATATTCAAGCTCGGCTTGGGCTTGGTCAAGAGCGAAGCCCAAAGACGCAACCTCCTTTCCGAGCTTTGACAAATGAGCTTCGTATGGGGCATGTCTACTGGATGATGTCATCGCTTCCTTTGTCTGAGTAAATTGGATTTGTTAAAACCCTATATTTATACTCATAATGTGATCATTGTTCAATGACTATATTAGCAACGATCACAATTATTAACATAAAATCAAAGAATTTGACATTTTATATAAACATTTTACATAAAGAGACATTTAATTAGATCAAGAGGGATTTCCATTAATGAAAGTTTGGGTCATTACACCCACTAAATAATCAAAATAAAAAACAGTAAGCATAGAACAAAAACAACAAATAAAAAGATAGACATCCAGACAAAACCAGGGATCCAAATAACTACAGATCCTTCCAACCTTTTGTCTCAGTCAACCTACTGGTATGATGAAAGAGATAATTAAACAAAACAAATACAAATTAATATATTTAACATAATCAAATTTATTCTGTTAATATATATATAGAGAGAGAGAATAATCAAAACAGTTTATATAGTGTTACGTACAAAAAGCATCATAAATACAGAAATAATGCAAAGCGAATCTGAAATGTTTATTTACAATATTTATCAATTAAGCAATGATTATTAAAAATTGAAAACCAAGTTTACTGTATACCGATCATTCCGGGTGTCAGATTAATGGACGATTGATTCCAATAGATCACATATGATTTGTGGAATGTTCTCTTAGCTTTGCATGTCAATCATAAGTTGTTTGCTCGTTTTTGATCCCCTAACGAGAGATATGTTATTTTAATAACACCAGACAATGTTACCTATCATTTTCCATCATACTGGGCGACACGGGTATCCGATGGATGTGGCGTTGATTCCTAGATATCAAAAATGGCTCTGTGATCGTTCTCCAACGATTTCATGTCAATTTAAGTATATTTGTCTGATATTGGCCCCTTTTACGTGATTTGTCACTTAACTCCAAATCTAATAAACAAACGCCACTTTCGATCATACCAAGAAAATCAGGTATCCAATCCATGCGTCGATACTTCATACAGATTTTAAATTACATAAAGATCATTTTCTTAAGATTTCATGTCAATCAGAGCTCATTTGACTGGTTTTGCCTCATGCACACATGATTTGCCCATTATTACAAAAATGATAATAAATGTAAAGATGAACTTTTAATTGTACCGACCAATCTAGGCATTAGATTGATGCGCGGTTGATTTCAATAGATCACATATGATTCAAGGAATGTTCTCCTAACTTTGCACATTAATTATAAGTTGTTTGTTTGTTTTTGACCCCCTGACACGAGATATGTCATTTTAATAACACTAAACAACGTTACCTGCCATTTTTCATCATACTGGGCGACACGAGCATCCGATGGATGTGACACTGATTCCAACAGATCAAAAACGGCTCGATGATCGTTCACCCATAATTTCATATCAATCCAATTGTGTTTTCTTAATATTGACCCCTTTTACGTGATTTGTTACTTAACTTCAAATCCGATGGACAAACGCAACTTTTGATCATACCGAGAAATTCCGATATCTGATCCACGCGCAAATGCTTCCTATAGATTTTAAATGACTTAAAGATTATTGTCTTAAGATTTCAAGTAAATCGGAGAGCATTTGGTTGGTTTTGACCCCCTGCACACATGATTTTCCCATTATTACGAAAATGATAATAAATGTGAAAATAAAATTTTAATTTTACCGACCAATCCAAATATGAGATTGACGCACGATTGATTCCAATATATCACATATGATTCAAGAAATGTTCTCCTAGCTCCGCACATCAATCAGAAGTCATTTGCTCATTTTCAACCTCATGACGGGAGATGTCATTTTAATAACACAAGACAACAGTATCTGTCGTTTTCCATCATACCGAGCGACAAGAGTATCTGATGGATGCGATGTTGATTCCTACAAATCAAAAAATGGCTCAGTGGTCGTTCTCTCATGATTTCATCTAAGTGTGATTGCTTGGTATCGACCCCTTTACGTGATTTATAACTTCACTCCAAATTTGAGGGACAAACACCATTTTCGATCATACTGAACAATTCAGGTATCCGATCCACATGATGATGATTCCTAAAAATTTTAAATGACTTAAAGATCGTTGTCCTAACATTTCATGTCAATCGGATATCGTTTGGTCAGTTTTCACCCCTACACACATGATTTGCCCATTATTACAAGAATTGTAACAAATATGAAAATGAACTTTTAATGGTAATGACAAATCCAAACATCAGATTGACGCACGATTGATTCCAATAGATCACATATGATTCGAGGAATGTTCTCCTGACTTCACACGTCAATTAGAAGTCATTTGATCATTTTTGACCCCCTAATGGGAGATGTGTCATTTTAACAACACCAGACAACGTTACCCATCGTTTTCCATCATATCGGGCGACACGAGAATCCGATGGATGCAACATTGATTCTTACAGATCAAAAATACCTCGGTGAATGTTCTCCCACGATTTCATTTCAATCCAAGTGTCTTTTCTTGGTATATTGACCTGTTTCCACCACTTTAGGAAAAAACACCCTTGTTCTAGGTTGTAACCTATAGCAAAAAACATTCAACCCAAAAATTACTGAATCTTGCACCCATCCAACAGTCAACATCATTTGAGAAAACATAAGCAGCCTAAAACCTATGGGATATCCCTTAAAACCTATGGACTATCACAACCATATATTCTTGACAACATTCACAGGTTCAATAGGTGTGCATCCAACTGAAATGCATTGCCAAAATTTAATTGAACAAGTCTTTATAGGAGTAACCCCATTCCGCCCTTTAAAACTAGCCTGCCGTTGTAGATTCAGATATGATGATCTAGTATTTCTAGGTGAAATAGATTCATGGATCTACCGATTATTATGAGTATTGGCTCCAACCGCCACAACTTTAGTGAATCCAACTTCATTTCTACCATCCACTAGAGTTTCTTACCCAGACATATCTGGAGAGACCATAAGTGTTTCGGTTAATAGCTCAGTCATGCCCAATTTCTCTAACTGCTACACTCCACCTGGAGTAGACTTCCCTACAATCAGACTTCAATTAGGTTAAGGGGAACTAACAGATTGCACATGAAAAGGCTTCTCACTCTCTTCTATAGAGCCCTCATTCCTTCTTTGTTGCAGACTAACATCTATCTTGTTAACAAGACTCACTTGCATCTACTCTAGAATCCCTTCACCATTCAATTGTTCAACAACAGCTCCCAAGACAAACCCCCAGATGACCCTTGCCCTTGCAGGATAGACTAACGACAACAAGATTAAAATTCGGAGTCCATTCATGAATATGCAATGAACATTGTTTCAAATACAAAGAACCAAAGCTCCATGTTTTTTTTTGTTTCAAATCATTAGAAGGGAAAATACAATGGAAGAAACCACGATGAAGAGTCATACATCTCCAATTGGGAAAACCCAAAATCTTCAAAACTAGACATACCAAATCGTTAAGCCACCATGGAGTTTCCCCTTTCGGAAGAACGGGCCCAACGATAATAGAAAACTTACAAAATTTTAAATGCTCCATAACCACATCCGTGTTTGAAGCCACATGAGTTGTGGATCTTTTTTTGAGAATTCTTTCGGTAACCAAATTTTTAAAGGAAGATAATTCCCCACCCCATAAAATGTGGTAACCAAATTTTCCGATAACTGATTTTTTCACAGATTTCTAAGCATCCTTATTTTGTTTACCTCTCAAAACATTAGACTTCATGTTAACCTGACCAGTAGTAAGTGACAAGCCTTGAGTAGATTTCTTATGATAAAGGCCCCAACATCATTCACTTGACCTATCACCTTCTCCAAAACAAAAGTGTTCCTTACAGTAAGGTCACTTACCAAGGTTGGATTGATTCTTTCCCGACTGCATAGGCATAATAGATTGCTTCCATTTAAGATGACTCTAAGCCCACAATTCCCACATATGATAATTTTATGATGGTTACTCTTTCAATGACCAACAACACAACACTCCCCAAAGAATAAAGGTAGTTTCTCATACTCAATTATACAATTTATGGCCAAACTCCAATATGAGTAGCACTGAGATCAACCTCTAATAATATCCTAGTATAATGGCCAAAATTTTCCATTTCAGTCTCCCTATCCACATGAATTGGAACCTCAAACGAAGTGGTGATGTAAATTCTAGTGAAGTTCACGCTAAGAGTGTGGCAGTTATTGTGGGATGTTGGGTGCTCTGGGAGTCTTGCACTGAAACTAGACACAATAGTCCTCGAGTGAATGCATTTTCTTTGAAAATTAGGACTCTTATCTTGATTACGGAGCTTAGTTCACTGTGTAATGGAAGTTATCTAAATGCTAAATTTTTGGATGCTCTATATGTGACTCGTGGTTGAAATTTAAAGATAAAAAATCACTTACTGATTATTTTACTAAGTTTTCTCATCAGTCTAAATTTATTTAGTTTGTTTTGAATCCTTAATTTGTCAAATTTCATTTTAATGAAAATGTTAATGTGATTTATGAATTTACTAAAAATACATAATAGTGACCCGGTACAATAACAGCAATGGGGCGGCCGACGGGATAGGTTCCATAATGAATCGCTAGTGTGGCATGAACTCAACTGGCTTGGGCGCTGGGGAATGCCACCACTGATGCACCGACCCAAGTTTCTCTCATTGGTGTAGTTGCGATCTCAGTATTATTCCCCCTTTATCATGTCAGTACGATGACCAATACATTAGTGCTGGAAACAAAATGAGATAATCAATTTGAACAACAAACCAGAAAGATAAAACAAAACACACCACATGAATCTGATGCACATGCATGACCATGGCTACTACCTGTGTCCGTTGCGGGAGGGGCCGACAAAAAATAATTTTTTTAATGTTAATAACAATGAATGTAATAAAAAAATCATTATAAACCTGCGTCATAAGATCCCCTGAACCATCACCCCTATGCATATACTCTCACAATGCTCTAACTTCGGCTAATAGCTGCACGTTTACCTCTTCGGAAGCACGCATCCATGCCTCCAAATCTGTCATCTGTTGTGTCATCCTAGCAACAACATGAGCCACAACCTCAGTGCGTGAAACTATAGAATCAAGAGTCCTCATTCCATATGTCAAGTTGTATCCATGTCCATCACGACCAATAATATGATGAAATATCTCATCCCTTCATATGGAAAGTTGTTGATGGTCCTCTGGAAGCTGTGCTAACTCAATCTCAAATCGAGACTATGCAATATATAAATATAAATATATATGTATATATAGATGCATGAAAGTATTGATAATTAGTATAAGAACTTAATACGAGAGTTGTAGCCTTCGGATCATTTCGATCACGTGTCATCATCCACACCGACATTTTACCAGTCGGTGCGCGGTTTTACCATAACTATATACCAATAATATATAAATATAGAACACAAAACCATTTTAAATAATAAATTTAAAAAGTAAATATTAAATACATCATGTCGAATCTGGGACATATGATGAGTCCCAAGCCCATGAGGTGGTCCCTGCAACGCGTGATTCTTGGAATGACGTGCTGCCACATCCTACATTCAATTACTTTGAATTTCAAACATGTAAAATGCTACACATTTTTTGAAATATATAAACCAAAATAAATAGTCTCACCATTGAAGCCTCAGTGGACCAATATGCAACTAACTCACGCCACTAAAACAGGGGAACGCCTCTTGGGACTTTGTCCAGAATGTTTGGGGGACCCACATTTGGTACCTAATGCTCCCTCTTGACTCTACCTTTATGCCATTTCCACATTTTATGACATTTTTCCATACACACTGTCCAAAACTCATCAAGTTAATGTTGGAGTTGGTGGCTTAGAACCAACTACTTTGTACTTTATTCATTAAATAAATACCTTATCACATCTTAATTGTTCTTCTGCGTGACAATGCATGTGATAATATCCTGAGGATAACTATTGCATTAAAGGGTCATAGCGGATCCCTACTATGATGAGAACCCAGAAGTTCCATAATACTGTTCTTGAATATATGTTCTATGGTTGGATGATGTTATTTGAGGGACACAAATAATACAAGCCATTTGGGGTGAGGAATCATAAAACTTCGAGGCACTTTCTCATGGTGTGCGCCCTTGATAATATCCAGGAGGATATTATGAGAACGAGACCCTCTAGTAGGAAATCCACATTTCATAGTGTCATTGGATGTTCCTATATGCGGACGTGTGTATTGGTCCCTAGACTTTAAGATTATTATTAATGGGTATTACAACTCACACACTTAGATGTATTGATGAAAACTGTGATGACACACTGTTCACAGCATGGTAGGATATGTTGGGTGCGTCATGAGTAATACTGCCTGAATGGCCTGAAAGTCAAAGAAAGAATAATCGTGCACATGGGTTAATGACACTAGAATGCAACCCACTTAATTAGAGATATTGAGACAAAGGGATTATATTACACTGTAAAAATTCATAGGAGGTGACACGTCATTGCAGCGTTAACTTCTTTCTCTATGGGTGCCTTGGCATGTTGCTAGACACTAACCTTGGAATTTAGGTAAGCTCCACCTAATGCCACTAATAAAGAGGCCTAGAGGGTCACACACTAAGTGTGTCCAAGTATCTCAGTTAAATATTAATTTAACAAGTGAAATAAATATTATTCCCGATTGTGGTTTAATAATTATTTAAGGATGCCTAATCGCATTTATTTCGACACTAGTTATTCGAGAGAATATATTATGGGCGAAATAATATATTTATTAGCGAGTAATGTAGTGATATTTATTTGAGAAATAAATATCCATTATTCAAGGTCTAATAAATGTGGTGGAGGAAATAAAGAAAAATGGAAAAACAAAAGTACACGCTGTGTATATTAAATATACACGTCATGCATTTTTTTATCTGGGAATTTATGAGAAATAATATTATTTAGTTAAATAATATTAGGTGTAATTCGTTGGGCGCATGTCAAGTAATAATAATTTTCAACTGTAATAATTAGATATGAGGTATTACTAAGAATTAAATGAAATGAATAAATGCTTTTGAGTAATTAATTCATTTTATTATTATTCTATGTAATTAAATTCCCAATTATATAATTCTCATTAGCCTAGCCATTTTGTGGGTTGTGCAAAATGGATCTAGAGAAAGTTCTCAAGCCAAGAGAGAATTCTTTTCTTCCAAGAACGCTCTCAAGCAACAAGAGAGAGATCCTCCTCCACCGGATCAAGGCGATCAGAGGCATACATCACAAGCAAAGGCTCTTCCGTGGTAGAATCCGGAGATCCCTTCAGCGACATCTAGAAATATGTGGAGTACTTGTGGATCACCGCAAGAGGAATCCTACACTTGGATTCTATGACGAAATGACAGATCACATCGGATCGTGACCAGAAACATCAACGAAGAAATAATTCCATCAAGGCAATTCTTATAAATTAATTAAATTAATTATAACCAACATATGAGGATCCAATATATGGTTCCGAGACTCCCATCTTTCTTTTTCGTTCTTTGTTCTATTTTGAAGATCCGACGTTTTATTATTGTGACGGATCTCCGATTGATCGTTGTTAACGCTACAATTAAATTTGGTTATTGTAACATCCTGGCCCGACTCACCATCGACCCGGTGGCCGGACCAGTTGCCACAAGGCCTGAAGCACGTCTCCCCATACGCCAGAGGCTGCCGACTAGTAGTGAGGGTCTCAGGAGGTGATAGTGGGGAGACTATACCCTCTTATCAGAGTTGCACAACGGTATCATCAGAGGTAAACACAATAAATAGCGGAAGTAGTACAAAGCAAGAACAAAATCAGCGAAAGAAAAATAGTGATCATTTTCATAAAAGGTGGCCAAAGCTAGTTTACATGATACAGGGATGATGAATGATACAACGTGAAAACAGGAAACAATACAATATGCTTACAATACAATGTAAAAGAATAAATAATAGATAGAAAGGCCCGAAGGGCGATCTCCTGAGCATCCCAAGATCCCGCTTGGTCCTTTGCTTCTAACTCCTCAGGTACAACAACACAGCACACAATCTAGGTCCTGCAAGCAAGAAGGTCTACTCGGGTACCCCAGTGCAATGAAAACCCGAGTAGGGTGTGAGATATAAATCTCAGTAGGCCGGCACCACCGGTGTCTAACCCAAACCAGACAGTGTAATATTAATTAAAGCAGTAAGCAGGTATAACGAGATTCAATAAGCAGGACAACATAGATAGACAACACCCGTATAGGTTCCCTAAGGACACCCGACGACTATACCAGCTTCGGCTCGTTGCCGATAATGTAACATGATCATGTCACCATATGTATATATATATATATATATATAAATATAAAATCATTTAGATCATAAATGGTGTGGGGTAAGAATGCCTCCCACCTATTAATCGAGATTAGTGGGTACGAGGTAAGAATGCCTCTCGTCCCTATAGGTCAACTGGCAAGGGGTATGAATGCCTCCCTTCCATCATTCGTGATTAGTGGGCATGAGGTAAGAATGCCTCTCGTCCCTATCGGTCAACTGGCAAGGCGTATGAATGCCTCCCTTCCATAAATGTATAGAGAATAGCGGGCACGAGGTAAGAATACCTCTTGTCCCTATATGTCAACTAGCAAGGGGTATAAATGCTTCCCTTCCATATACATATAGAGATCGCATCTGGCGTAGGGTAGACATGACTCCCACCCATACTCAAGATAAGATGACATGGGGTATGCATGCCTCCCATCCATAATCGTTCAAAGTAGATGGCATGGGGTATGAATGCTTCCCATCCATAACACGTATCTCATCACTAGAAGTAAACTGACAAGGGGTAAGAATGCCACCCTTCCAGACATGTATTTATCACTAGATGGCCTCAGAACGTGCTAACCTTTATTATACTTCCTTATGTGGCATCAGCATGTGCGCACTCACAAAACAAGCAAGTCTATAGTATACTGCTCTTGACATTACCTCATAAGAATTCAAAAGTCATAACACAATCACAATCAATCATACAACCCATATCCACGTAAAAGGTTACAATCATGTTCATACAATTATACTTAAGGCAAACCATCTTAAGTATTTATCAAATCATCATTATCATATTTATCACATTTATACTTAAGGCATATCTATCAAGGTATTAACATATTCATTTTCCTAACATAAGGCATTCTCATTACGTTATTCCAAGGCATGGTCGTACCACCCTAGTCCGCTCATCTCTAGTTTAACCATTTCATTTTAACAGGTACGTTTATCATTTCTTTAACCAGTTGGTACAATTCAAAGGAAACACGACATCGTCAATCAACACCAGGGCATAACCAGAAATTAGCAGGCAAGCATAATAATCTACTTCCTACTTTTATCTTGAAGACAGCGCACCTCTGATCGAGGGGTTTTATTATTAAATCGTTAGTTTAGTTGGCAGACAACCCTTTTTATCTTGTTCCTGCAATTCACACAGTTTTCACAGAAGCATTTACTCAAGAATAACTTGCAGAATTAAAGTACTAAGGTAGTGCATAAATTAACTCATTTAAACTTAACTTTAATTAAAAAGGCAGGAGAGGGACCCTACCTCAAGGTGGATCCATCCGTCCACTCCGGCTCTTGGCGCTTTCTAACTAAAGCTACCGCTACTGCTCCCCCAAGAGGCATATGTGATTTCACATACATATAAGGACACCTAGCCTCTATGCACATGCTCCGCATGGACATGAGCGTGCGTAAGAGGATCCTTACACATATGCTTATACACATAAGCCTCTCTCCGCTCACCTGCGCATTCACTTTTATATATGCAATGGGGACAACTAGACCCGTACATGTATATTCGCTGCCATGCACGAATATCCGCATATCGAGGGAACCCATGTACATATAAACACGTACCTATGCCTACGCAGGCGAGCCACCTAAGCTCCGACAAAGCGAAACCAACTCCAAAGGTCCAACGCACTAAGGGAAACAAACCAGGAACCTCTAAAACAACTAAATCCATTAATTAGAATCTACGAAACAACCAAAGGTAGAAAACCCTTACCTCAGAAACAAACCGGCAGTTCTAAACAACCATAATCTGCCTCGCCTTCAGCGGAAGACATCATACACGCACCAACAAGGTCCCGAGGGACCTTTCACACCCCTTCACAACAAGGAACCAAAAGAAAAACAAATCAAAAACAAACCCTAAACATGGGGGTTCATCCGAATGGAAAACAGGGCAAGGGGAGAGCCAAAATCGGCCAAGGACGAGAGGAGAGGAGAAGGGAAGGCCTGCTATGACGGTCCGGAGAAGAAACCTCAATAAATCGGAGAAGAAAATCGAAGGAGGAGGGAGCCGAGGGGGGCGTCGTGAGCAGCTCACAGGAGAGGAGGGAGGTGCGCCGTGGGGGTTCTGTCGAGTGAGGGTGAGGGAGAGCCTTAGTTAATTAGGTTTTTATTTTTATTTTAAATTCATTTTAAAATTAATTAAAAACACAAAATGAGGGCTGCACACGGTTTGACCAGCACGGTTTGCCAAACCGTGCGCAAACCGTGCGACACCCCACTAGACACCCATGGCACCTCGCACAGGCTGGCCGCACGGTTTGGGTAAACTGTGCGCATGCCGTGTGGACTCCTCTGCCCACCTGATTTAGGCTGCACGGCTTGGGCCGCACGGTTTGGGAAACTGTGCACCTTCAGTTGATCTTTAAAAACCAGCCTCCTTCGGGTACGACACACCCGAAACACCTCGCGCCACTCGGGACACTTAACAGGCATTATCTCATGTCCAAAAGCATTAAAAAGGAGGGTTCAAACCTTCTGAACCTCGTTCCGAAGCCCAATTCTAAAAACGACCGGTCCAGTGATTGAAAAAAGTTCAATTTCCCCCACTTTTTAACCTGGTTCAAAAAGCGGGTCATTACAACCTTCCCACCTTAGAACTTATCGTCCCCGAGAAGCCCTCGGGAATAACGCACACTTCATTCGACCTACAAGGGTCATGAAGCTTTGTTCTACCATCACTTTACTTTCCCAAATGCTCAACCCTCCATGATCACCCACTTAAGCACACGACACTTAATTCGTCAACACCCGAGCCAACGCTCGTTTTCCCACCAAACCAACACGAAAGCTCTTACCCGAGCCCATTCCACAAGAGACATGATCACATCGTCGTCTCGTCAAGAAACCAAACAGAGGTACTTACCAACTTAGATTTTTCACGTTAAACGACCAAGACTCAAACCACAGTTCCACCACCTTTTGAACTGTCTTTCAAAAGCACGCACCAAGCGTTCCAACGACACACCTAGCATAATTTTGAAATGACCAAATGGTCGATTTCCCATCGAACTCAAAACCCAAGTGAAAAAGAGTCAAGCCACTCCGGCTGACTATTCAAGAAGACACCCGGCTTAGACGGCTGATGCTTTATAAGCTGAACAACGATGCCTTCTCCTAGGGCATCTCACACTTACCACGAGAACGTTCACCGAAGCTCATACCCGACTCCCGGTGATGTCTCCAATATCAAACCATGAGATAAACCACGCATCCCACGTGCAAAGCCGAAAGATAACAACCAAAAGAGCTCAAAAACTTTTAAACATTAGCGTGACGTAAGACCAACGCTCTCTTAGTGCATCCAAGATGAAGTCAAGATAGGGTACATGCTCGTCACATAACAGAGTACACTAAGAGGATTTTAAAAGGATTCCAGTTAGTCATACCCCAAAAAATAGAAAGGAGAACAGTCGAACCACCCCTGGTCGAATCTAAAGAAATAACTCAGCTTCACCTGCCGACACATCGAGATTTCTAAACCGATCACAATGCCTTTTCCCCGCACAAGGCATTCTGTGATCATTCACGATTTACCACCGAAGTCCTCCATGACCAACAATGTTTCTTAAAAGAGGCTGCACACACCATCAACCAGATCAAAGTCCTTCTTGACGTGTTCCTTCTACCCGGAAGAACACACTTCACTACACCGACATGACGCTTCCCACCTTAGAAGCGCCGGTGTCACCAAAAGAAGAAAAGACCAGCTTCCCATAAGCGAACTAGTTCATCAAAAACTAAATGGACATATGTCTCTCCTCCGAGCCACGACCACCGCGCTGAGACGTACAAGGAACCCAAAGCAACAAGACCGGCGTGTCACCCACCCGAGTCTCCCGAAAATCATCCCGAGCATTGGGACAACTTGATTCTCAAACGCTCAGGTCACTCTACCACGGAGATGACCCAAGACCATACACAGCAGCACAAGAGATTTAATCGAAAGTCATATCACCTTATACGACCGTTCACATGGATGAAAACTTACCAAACCTCCATTACTTAAGGAGTCAAACAACCAACACACAACCAACCATGCCCGAGGCATGTCTAACTAGCTGATACAGAACATTACCTGATTCTCAATCCCATAACAAGATCAAAAGAAGTATGACCACCTATCAGAACAAGGGTGTCATTGGAAACTAGAAGTACTACAAGGGACAACAGCACCCGAACGGTACCAAACATAAAAAAAATCATTGTACAAACAAGGCACAAAAGTTCTAAGGGTGCTACCTACCCCGGGCTAGCCCCTTACGAAAAAAAAACGTCGACCCAGGAATTTGGTCACACCCAACAAAAGTCATCAGGCTCAAGCCTAACATTCTAGTCATTTTCCAAAAGAAAACGAATGCCCATGGAAAACACCTATGGTTCCATCTCAAGGCACTCACAAGAAAGACTTAACTTACCCTCACACGAGGTTTCAAAGAAGGACACCACTACAAGTTCCTTTTACAAGCCCTTTATATTTAATCACATTTATTATTTTTATCACTTTAAAAGATTCAATTCAAAAATTCAAGTAACCTTTCAAAACCAAAAATCACTAGGCACTTGATCATTTTTTTAACAAACAGCTCAAAGAAAAGCAGGAAAGTTTCAACAAACTTCCTTTTAACCGTTTAACATTCATCAGAAATCTCGTCTCTTTCCTGGAAAACTATCATGATAAATTCATTTTAAACAATTCAGGTGACCTATGAGGGTCCCAACAAACCAAAACACTCCAGTTCAAAATCAAACAACTTTTCCACACACAAGAAATTCACAAGACATCTTACCATCACATTCCCTATGGGTTTCCATTTCCCAACTCATGAAGCACCCATACACTCCACGGGTTGAAAATTGTCTTCCAATAGACAGAACAAAACACATTTCAGAAATTAACATGCTCAGATCAACATATCAGTCATACGGGTGGCCACCTACCAACCTGTAAAGTGCCCATACACTTTACAATTTGGCATCTGGATCCCTTCATTCAAAACCAATTCAATTCATGTTACAATTTAAACTTTAGCAGCCCTTTTTCATAAATCTGATTACACAGGTTACCCTTTCCCAGCCATAAGGCGCCCATACACCTTACAACTAAAAATTGGCTCCTGTCGTAATTTCAATCATTCAATTTGGTCAAAGCAACCAATTCCATATTAACTAAACCTAGCATGTTATCGAAAGCAGTAGCACAGAAACAAGCTATATCACAGAAGCATGGAATAACTACCACAACACCCATCACAACAGAAGGCTTCAACTCATGCATCCTAGATGGCATGGAATAATGCATGGCATGTGATTTCTAACAGAGTGCCTATATGATGCATGAAATGGCATACCCTCGTATCATCAGGTTGCAATAGAAATGGAACCCACAATTGCATCAACAGTATCAACGGAAACCATGTGCGTCACCCAATGGTGAAATCAAATCAATCGTAATAATCAAAATCATTAAAATAACAATTTCATTCGAGGCAATTTGGTTTTTCCCTGTACACGGGTTAGCTACTCCCGAGAACAACTTATTACCAAATTACATCTCCTTCTTATCCCTGGATATTGTCGCCAAATAGTAAAACAAACCAGAAGAAGAAACTCCTCTGATACCACTTTGTAACATCCCGACCCAGCTCACCATCGACCTAGTGGCCGGACCGGTTGCCACAAGGCCTCAAGCGCGTCTCCCTGTACGCCAGAGGCTGCCGAATAGCAGCGAGGGTCTTGGGAGGTGATCGTGGGGAGACTATACCCTCTTATCAGAGTTTCACAGCGGTATCATCAGAGGTAAACACAATAAATAGTGGAAGCAGTACAAAACAAGAACAAAAGCAACGGAAGACAAATAGTGATCATTTTCATAAAAGGTGGTGAAATCCAGTTTACACGATACAGGGATGATGAATGATACAATGTGAAAACAGGAGACAATACAACATTCTTACAATACAATGTAAACGAATAAAGAAAAGATAGCAAGGCTCAGCGGGCGATCTCCTGAGCATCCTAAGCTCCCACTTGGTCCTTTGCTCCTAACTCCTCAGATACAAACAGCACAACACACAACCTAGGTACTGCAAGAAAGAAGGTCTACTCGGGTACCCCAGTGCAATGGCGGCCTGAGTTGGGTGTGAGATATAAATCTCAGTAGGCCGGCACCACCAGTGTCTAACCCAAACCAGACAGTGTAATATTAATTAAAGCAGTAAGCAGGTATAACGATATTCAATAAGCATGACAACATAGATAGACAACACCCGTCCAGGTTCCCTACGAACACCCGACGGCTATACCAGCTTCGGCTCGTTGCCGGTAATGTAACCTGATCATGTCACCATATATATATATATATATATATATATATATATATATATATATATATATATATATATAAAATCATTTAAATCATAGATGGCGTGGGGTAAGAATGCCTCTCACCCATTAATCGAGATTAGCGGGCACGAGGTAAGAATGCCACTCGTCCCTATAGGTAAACTGGAAAGGGGTATGAATGCCTCCCTTCCATCATTCGTGATTAGTGGGCACGAGGTAAAAATACCTCTCGTCCCTATTGGTCAACTGGCAAGGGGTATGAATGCCTCCCTTCCATAAACGTATAGAGAATAGCGGGCATGAGGTAAGAATGATTCTTGTCCCTATATGTCAACTGGCAAGGGGTATAAATGCCTCCCTTCCATACACGTATAGAGATCGCATCTGGCGTGGGGTAGACATGCCTCCCACCCATACTCAAGATAACCTGGCATAGGGTATGCATGCCTCCCATCCATAATCATTCAAAGTAGATGGCATGGGGTATGGATGCCTCCCATCTATAACATGTATCTCATCACTAGAAGTCAACTGGTAAGGGGTAAGAATGCCTCCCTTATAGACACGTATTTATCACTAGGTGGCCTCAGCACGTGGTCACCTTTATTATACTTCCTTATGTGGCATCAACATGTGCGCACTCACAAAATAAGAAATTCTATAGTATACTGATCATGGCATTACCTCATAAGAATTCAAAATTCATAACACAATCACAATCAATCATACAGCCCATATCCACGTAAATGGTTACAATCACGTTCATACAATTATACTTAAGGAAAACCATCTTAAGTATTTATCAAATCATCATTATCATATTTATCACGTTTATACTTAAGGAATCTCTATCAAGGTATTAACATATTCATTTTCCTAACATAAGGCGTACTCATTACATTATTCCAAGGCGTGGTCGTACCACCCTAGTCCGCTCATCTCCAGTTTAACCATTTCATTTTAACGGGTACATTTATCATTTCTTTAACCAGTTGGTACAATTCAAAGGAAACACGACATCGTCAATCAACACCATGACATAACCAGAAATCAGCAGGCAAGCATAATAATCTACTTCCTACTTTTATCTTGAAGACATCGCACCTCTGATCGAGGGGTTTTATTATTAAATCATTAGTTTAGGTAGCAGGAAAACCTTTTTATCTTGTTCCTGCAATTCACACAGTTTTCACAAAAGCATTTACTCAAGACTAACTTACAGAATTAAAGTACTAATGCAGTGCATAAATTAACTCATTTAAACTTTACTTTAATTAAAAAGGCAGGAGAGGGACCCTACCTCAAGGTGGATCCATCCGTCCACTATGACTCTTGACACTTTCTAACTAAAGCTGCCGCTGCTGCTCCCCCACGAGGCATATGTGATTTCACATATGTATAAGGACACCTAGCCTCTATGCACATGCTCCGCATGGCCATGAGCGTGCACAAGAGGATCCTTACACATATGCTTATACACATAAGCCTGTCTCCTCTCACCTATGCAGGCACTTTTATATATGAAATGGGAAAAACTAGCCCCATACGTGTATATTCGCTGCCATGCAAGGATATACGCATATCGAGGGAACCCACGTACATATAAACACATACCTATGCCTACGCAGGTGAGCTGCCTAAGCTCCGACAAAGTGAAACCAACTCCAAAGGTCCAACGCACTAAGGGAAACAAACCAGGAACCTCTAAAACAACTAAAGACATTAATTGGAAGCTACGAAACAACCAAAGGTAAAAAACCCTTACCTCAGAAACAAACCGGTTGTTTGAAACAACCATAATCCACCTCGCCTTTGGAGGCGAACATCATACGTGCACCAACAAGGTCCCAAGGGACCTTCCGCACCCCTTCACAACAAGCAACCAAAAGAAAAACAAATAAAAAACAAACCCTAAACATGGGAGTTTGGCCGAATGGAAAACAGGGCAAGGGGAGAGCCAAAAATCGAACAAGGATGAGAGGAGAGGAGAAGGGAAGGCCTACCGTGATGATCCGGAGAAGAAACCTCAAGAAATCGGAGAAGGAAATCAAAGGAGGAGGGAGCCGAGAGGGGTGTCACGCGCGACTCACACGAGAGGAGGGAGGTGCGCCGTAGGGGTTCTGCCGAGTGAGGGTGAGGGAGAGCCTTAGTTAATTAGGTTTTTATTTTTACTTTAAATTCATTTTAAAATTAATTAAAAACATAAAAGGAGGGTTGCGTGCGGTTTGACCCGCACGGTTTTCCAAACCGCACACAAACTGTGAGGCACCCCACTGGACACCCAGGGCACCTCACACGGGCTGGCCGCACGGTTTGGGTAAACCGTACGTAGGCCGTGCAGACTCCTCTTCCTCCCTGATTTAGGCCGCACGGCTTGGGCCGCGTGGTTTGGGAAACCGTGCGCCAACTATGCGCCTTCAGCTGATCTTTAAAAACTAGCCTCCTTTGGGTACGATGTACCCAAAACACCTCGCACCACTTGGGACACTTAACGGGAATTTGACCATGTCCAAAAACATTAAAAATGAGGGTTCAAACCTTCGGAACCTCATTCTGAAGCCCGATTCTAAAAACGACCAGTCCAATGATTGAAAAAAGTTCAATTTTCCCCACTTTTTAACCCGGTTCAAAAAGCAGGTCATTATAGTTATACCCACCAACACACTTTCACTGCGCCCGTAACCCACAAGTGGTATTCGAGGGGTGATATTGTTGATTATAATTATTTAGTTTTTCGTTGGTGATTTACGCATTTAGTAATTTAGTTGTTTCAATTCAAGTTAATCGTTCTTTAAATTTGAATCTCAAGATATGTTCCTCCTCTCTCATTTCTCGTTCACCATACAGAAATGAATTTTTCTTTTAATTTTGATTAAAATAAAATAGAGGATCTCATCCGGAGGTGCGAAACATTCTTGTCCATAAAACACCAGAATACACGACGTGTATTCGAAAGTACATGCCGTGTATTCTAGGTTCAATGCATCAGACTAGTCTTCCAAATCAGGATGTGTGTTGGAGTATTTCTAAGTCATAAATGACACCGTGTGTTGACCAAGAATAGGTGGCACATGGTTTCTGAATTATACATCGTGTGGTCCACTAAACACGGCGTGTAGTCCCTTCGGGATAGGGTTGGACTGTGTACCCCGTACATGTCTTGCCCAACTGGAAACCGTGTAACTCGGATACTACATGGTGTGTGTCCCACTGAAAACACCGTGTACTCTGAAAAATTTTCAAAGTACATCTACACGCCATGTCCTTGGGCATGTACTTCGGATGGATGATGAACAAAAGTACACGCCGTATAGTCAGAACTACACGCCGTGTACTCATCCAAATTACGCAGATTTGTTCAAATTTATTATTATATTATACAAACCCTTGTGATGTGTACCATAGTGCAGGCATAAAGCTGAGGAACAACACGTGATAAGTGTTTTATATATATGTTTTTAATTTAACATCTGTGTAATGTTCATTTCTACTCATTGGGTAGTTATGAACAAGAATTCACCTGGTTGCCTCCATGGTACAAGTTACATATAAAGATAATTTTAAATGAATTTATTTGTTTAAAATTATGATGGATGAGAATATCAAGGAAATTCAGAAAAAGGGTTTAAGATAAAAGGATTGATTAATTAAAGATAATTAATTGATTCGAGCGTGATTTATATTAAACAATAAAGATTAAATAACTAAATTCTAGTTTTATTTATGCGTAAATATCATTTCATGCATGGATGATCATGAGCTAGACCAAGACCTTTGTATGTGAATGGTTTCTTTTAATTAATTTATTTAAATTAAATTTATTGGCCTGCAAGCCTTCTCCTCATTAATATGTAGGGTATGCATGCCCAATATTTCATTTATGTAAAATCCCTTTTAACCTTCACCTACGTGTGAGATAAAAGAATATGTAATGGATGGAGCTCCCAGGATAATGTAGGTGGATCAAGTTAGGAGCCAAGGTGAAACCAATCCAAGGAGATACAAAGGTGGACAGGTGAAAAGGTGTAAACACGAACCCAAAAGGTTCAAGGTGTTTCTCCCATAGGTCTTGGGTTAGTTTATCAATCGTTAGATAAAATAACCAATAGAACAAGCTCATGATCGTACCATTTATTTTATTTCTGTCAGTTGCATCATTTATTTATTGTGGGTGTGTTGTCACGATCATACAATTAATGAATTAAACAAGCATGCAAGATTGAACTAAAATAAGACCGACTTATGCGTAAAAGATTATCTTAGACATGGTTAATCACTTAAGTACATACCACTTAACAAGAATGTAATCAAAGATAATAAAATGGAAAATTATGTATAAGGATAAAATCCCTCAAAGA
Source organism: Viscum album (assembly GCA_963277665.1). Classification (NCBI taxonomy): domain Eukaryota; kingdom Viridiplantae; phylum Streptophyta; class Magnoliopsida; order Santalales; family Viscaceae; genus Viscum; species Viscum album. The sequence continues at coordinate 1,938,306,676 of OY728163.1, forward strand.
AATATTAAGTCGATATAGCCTTCCATAATCTTGGTTAGAATCAAACTATAGTTCAAAGTGCTTGACCAACCCTAGTTGGGATGCTTTCAATTATCAGGGAATTCTAATTCAAGGTTTTGGGTTGACTTGACTTGGTTCACATCAAGGGTTGACTTCCATAGCAGGACTTGGTGTGACCAAGAGGCAAATGTTGAGAAAATCCAAAATAAAAGGATTTCAGGATTGGGGAGTCCACTCAGTGGATCAAGGACCTGTGAGTTAATGTAGTTGGCATTTGGAATGCCTACCTAAAACCCTTCAAGTATCTTGACCAACCCTAGTTGGGGTAATGCGAAGGGAAATATGGATCATTGCCACTAGAATATTTAGGCAATAGAATATTCCAAAGTCAATGGTGAGGGCTATTAGATTTTGATAAAATAGTGGGAGACTAATAAGTAGTAATTAATTTATTTGTCTCAGTTTTATCATGATAAAGTACTAAACCTTTACTCATCTTAATTTTTAGAAACGGTAAGAAAAATGACTTCAAACATATCATTTCGAACCATACTCGAGAAGGAAAACCTTCTCACCGGCACCAATTTCCACAAATGGAAGAGGCGTTTATGCGTCATCCTTCACCATGAGAGGAAATTTTATGTGCTGGAAGAGCCTGTTCCAGTTGCGCTTGGAAAAGAGGCCAGTGATAAGGAACTATCTATCTATACAAAACATATGGATGATTCCACAGATGTCCAATGTTTCATGCTATCATCCATATCTAATGAGATCTTGAAGCAACATGAAAACATGGACGTGTATAGCATGATGTCTCACCTTAAGGATCTCTACCAAGAGAAGGAGAGATATGAGAGATATGAGATCTCCAACGCTTTGTTTACAACTAAGTTTGGAGAGTCTGTGCCGGTTGGGCCTCGTGTAGTCAAGCTTATTGGCTACATTAAACACTTGGACATCTTAGGGATTAAGATTCCAGATGAGTTGCATACAGATCTCATCCTATCATCACTATCCAAGACCTTCTATAGCTTTATTGTCAACTATAACTTGAGAAACAATGAGAAGAGTCTATCAGAACTTCTGAGATTAATTTTCGAGGTAGATAAGGACATGGGGCGTGACAAACCCATAATCCTTATGGTGAATAAGAAAATAAAGGACAATTTAAAGAGGACAAGGACTTATAAATGGTCTGAATCCCCTGAGCACCGTCCCTCCAAGAAGGGGAAGATCCAGAGGCAGGGAAAGGAATGAGAGGCGATATGTTTTTCATGTGGAAAACATGGCCACTGGAAGAGGAACTGCACCCAGAAGCATGGGGATGCTAAAGGTTCATTTGTTATCAAGTAAAATCTTTCTATTTCTACACATTGGGTATTAGATGCAGCTTGTGGGGCTCACATCTATATTCAAATGTAGGAACCAAGTAGATTTAGAATGATTTCTAGAGGAGAGGTGGATCTTCGTGCTGCCAATGGCGCGAGGCTGGCTGCGTTGGCCATTGGTGATTACCACCTCTCATTGCCAACTGAGATGATTTTGGTTTTACATAACTGTTATTATGTGCCTAGTGTAACCAAAAACATAATTTCTGTATCATATTTGGATATGGATGGTTTTATTTTCAAGTTTGGAAATAAGGGTTTCTTCTTTTATAAGAACAACATATGTTATGGTATGGCACATTTAAATAATGGTTTGTATGTATTAAATTATGAAAACCAAGTGTTGGAAATTGATAACAAAACAAACTCACATGACTCATAAATCACCCTGTTGTGGCATCACCGCCTCAGTCATGTAAACGAGAAAATCTTGACAAAGCTCTTCCAAGATGGTTATTTAGACTCTACTGAGCTAAAACCACTTGATATATTTCATGTTTGTTTACAAGGTAAAATGAAAAATCCGGATTTTGGTGGAAAGGGTGAAAGGGCCACAAAGCTTCTAGGATTGGTGCACACAGATGTGTGTGGTCCATTTCCAGTAGAAGCTAGAGGTGGATATTCTTACTTCATTACTTTTAATGATTATTTGAGTAGATATGGCTATGTCTACTTAATGAGGTATACATCAGATTCCTTAGAGAAATTTAAGGAATTCAAGAGTGAATTAGAGAATCATCTTGGTAAGAAGATAAAGAAACTTCGATCGGATCGAGTTGGAGAATATCTGAATCAAGAGTTCATTGATCTTCTACGGGAGTCTGGGATTCTATCTCAGCTAACTCCTTATTATACATCAGAGTGGAATGGTGTTAGTGAAAGAAGGAACCACACCTTATTGGACATGGTGAGGTCAATGATGAATCATGCAGATCTTACATTATCCTTTTGGGGATATGCATTACAAACTGCATCATACACATTAAACTGAGTACCAACTAAGGCAAAAAATAGAATTCCCTCCGAGTTATAAAATGGAAAGAAACCCATTTTGTCACACACACATGTATGGGGATTTGAGGCATTTGTTAAGGCCTTCTGAGGCCACAAACTATCACCCTGAGGCATGAAATGTATCTTTATAAGATATCACAAGGAATGGAAAGGATATTACCTATATAACCCTTCAGAAAATAAAGTGACTATTTCCAGACAAGTTATCTTTCTTGAGTGGGGGCACATCCTCAAAAAGGATAGTGGGAGAAAGATTGACTTCGATGAAGTTGATGATCAAGATACATAGGAGTTGGTAAAGGAACAAGTTCCACAGATCCCCATAGAATAGGTTCCAAAAACACAAGTACCGCGTAGGAGCTCAAGAGAGGTAAGGGAACCAAAGAGATTTGGTTTCCTAGTCACTGAGGATGGTGAATCATTATTGTTGGACAATGATGAAACTCTATCCTATAAGAAAGCAGTAGAAAGATCAGAAGATACAAGATGGCTAGAAGCTATGAATTCTAAGATGGATTCAATATATCAGAGCCAAGTCTGGGTTCTGGTCGATGAGCCATTTGATGTAGAGCCTGTTAGATGAAAATGTGTATTAAAGAGAAAGATAGACATGGAAGGTCAAGTTAGAACCTATAAAGTAAGGCTAGTGGATAAAGGATTCAGACAACGTCAAGGAATTGACTATGATGGAACCTTCTCGCAATTTTCCATGTTTAAATCCATAAGAATCATACTTTCCATAACAGCTTACCATGATTAAGAGATTTGGAAAACGGATGTCAAAACATCATTCCTTAATGGGAACCTTCGAGAAGATGTCTATATTACACAACCAGAAGGGTTTGTGACACCAGGTGAAGCCTAATAGGTTTTCAAGTTGTAGAAATCCATTTATGGATTAAAGAAAGAATCCAGATCATGGAACATTCAATTTGATGAATCCATAAAGAAATTTGGTTTCATTAAGAACGAATGTGAGCCATGTGTTTATAAGCGGTTTGATGGGAATGCAGTCATTATCCTTGTAGTATATGTTGACGACATATTACTTATTGGAAATGATGTACTAGTCTTACAGTCAGTTAAGGACTGGTTGAACAAGTGTTTCTCCCTGAAAGAATTGGGTGAAGAAGCCTAAATTCTAGGGATCAAGATCATTCGTGATAGATCCAAGAGGCTGCTTGGACTAAGTTAGGTTACATATATTGACCAGATACTAAAGGTATTTAGTATGAAACAATCCAAGAGGGGATTAGTTCCAGTGTCACATGACCTACATCTTTCTAAGAAAATGTGTCCTCAGACACAACATGAGAGAGATAGAATGAGTAATATCCCATATGCGTCAGCTATAGGATCCATCATGTATGCCATGTTATGTACCAGGTTTGATTTTTCCTATGCACTGATCATGGTAGGAAGATATCAAGAAGATCTAGGAGAACAACATTGGAATGCTGTAAAGACTATCCTTAAGTATCTGAGAAGAACTAAGGATATGTTCCTAGTGTATGGAGGAGACGAGGAGATTGTCATCAGAGGGTATGATGATGCTGGTTTTAAGACATATCAGAACAATATGAAGTCGCAATCTGGATATGTTTTTGTCTCAATGGAGGAGTTGTGAGATGGAAGAGTTCAAAGAAACCAGTTGTCACCGATTATACAGTGGAGTCTGAATATATAGAGACTTCTAATGTATCCAAGGAAGCTGTCTGGATTCGTAACTGTGTCTAGAAGATTGATGTGGTGCCTAGAATTAAAGATCTTATCACATTATATTGTGATAATACTGCAGCAGTGTCTCTTTCAAAAGAACCAAGGTCACATCAATGGACAAAGTGCATAATCCAGAAGTATCACCTCTTAAGGGATTTCTAGAAAAGGGGTGAGGTTGCAACGATAAGAGTTTCCACGGAAGAAAACATGGTAGACCCCATGACTAAAGGACTATCTCAACAGATGCATGAATATCATGTGAGAGCTAGTGGGTTAAAGGTTGTTAGCAGTTGGCTCTAGTCCAAGTGGGAGTCTGTTGGAGTTGGTGGCCTAGAACCAACTACTTTGTAATTTCTTCATTAAATAAATATCTCATCACATATTGATTGTTCTTTTACGTGACAATGCATGTGATAATGTTTTAAGGATATCTGTTTCATTAAAGGGCCATATCAGATCCTTTCTATGATGAGAACCCTGAAGTGCCATAACACTATTCTTGAATATATGTTCTATGGCTGGATGATGTTATTTGAGGGAAAAAAATAATACAGTCCATTAGGGTGAGGACTCATAAAACTTTGAGGCACCTTCTCATGGTGTGAGCCCTTAGTAATATCCAGGAGGATATTATGAGAACGAGACCCGCCAGTAGGAAATCCACATTTCATAGTTTCATTGGATGTTCCTATCTGCGAAAGTGTGTATTGGTCCTTAGACTTTATTATTATTATTAATGGGTATTACAACTCACACAATTATATGTATTGACGGAAAATGTGACGACACACTATTCTAAATGAGGTAGGATATGTTGGGTGCGTTACGAGTAATAATGCATTAATATATAATGAGAGAAAAGATTTGTCCCTTCTGTTTCATAACAGAAGTAGATATTTCAGACCCTTTGATGGAATTGATATAGCCTAAATAAATACATGGCCATGGTGAGGAATGGGCATGTTCAATTCCAGAAAGTCAAAGAAAGAATAATCAAGCACATGGGTTGATGGCACTAGCATTAAACCCGCTTGATTCGAGATATTGAGACAAATGAATTATATTACACGGTAAACGTTTGTAGGAGGTGAAACGTCATTGCGGCGTTGAATTCTTTCTCTATGGGTGCCTTGGCGTGTTTCTAGACGCTAACCTTGGAATTTAGGCATGCTCTGCCTAATGCCACTGAGAAAGAGGCCTAGAGGGTCTCACACTAAGTGTGTCCAAGTATCTCAGTTAAATATTAATTTAACAAGTTAAATAAATATTATTCCCGATTATGGTTTAATAAATATTTAAGGATGCTTGATCTCATTTATTTCGACACTATTTATTCGAGAGAATATATTGTGGGAGAAATAATATATTTATTAGCGAGTAATGTAGTGATATTTATTTGAGAAATAAATAGCCATTATTCAAGGTCTAATAAATGTGTTAGAGGAAATAAAGAAAAATGGAAAAACAAAAGTACACACCGTGTATATTAAATATACACACCATATATTTTTTTTCTGGGAATTTATGAGAAATAATATAATTTAATTAAATAATATTAGGTGTAATTCGCTGGGCGCATGTCAAGTAATAATAATAGTCAACTATTATTATTATACATGAGGTATTACTAAGAATTAAATGAAATGAATAAATGCTTTCGGGTAATTAATTCATTTTATTATTATTATATGTAATTAAAATCCCAATTATATAATTCTCATTAGCCTATCCATTTTGTGGGATTGTGCACAATGGATCTAGAGAAATTTCTCAAGCCAAGAGAGAATTATTTTCTTCCATGAACGCTCTCAATCTACAAGAGAGAGATCCTCCTCCACCAGATCAAGGCGATCGAAGGCGGACATTGAAAGCGAAGTCTCCTCCACGCTAGCACCTGAAGATCCCTTCAGCGATGTCCAGGGATACGTGGAACACGTGTGGATCCCTGATTGAGAAATCCTACACTTGGATTCTATGATGCAATACCGGATCACATCAGATCGTGACCGGAAATATCAATGAAGAAATAATTCCATCAAGGTAATTCTTGTCAATTAATTAAATTAATTATAACCAACATATGATGATCCTATATATAGTTTCAGGACTCCCCTATTCCTTTTTCGCTCTTCTTTCTATTCCGAAGATCTGGCATTTTATTATCATGATGGATCTCGGATTGATTGTTGTTAACGCTAAAATTAAAGTTGGGTACACCCACCAACGCGGTTTTGCTGCACCTGGAACCCACAAGTGGTATCATAGGGGTCATATTATTGATTATAATTATTTAATTTTTCATTGGTGATTTATGCATTTAATAATTTAGTTATTTCAATTCAAGTTAATCGTTCTTTAAATCTAAATCTCGAGATATGTTCCTCCTCTCTCGTTTCTCGTTCACCATATAGAAAAAAAAATTTCTTTTAATTTTGATTAAAATAAAATAGAGTATCTCATTCGAAGGTTCCAGACATTCCTGGACATATAACACTAGAATACACGACATGTATTCGGAAGTACACACCATGTAGTCTAGGTTCAATGCATCAGACTGGTCCACCAAATCAGACTGTGTGTTGGAGTATTTCTAAGTCATAAAAAGACACCGTGTGTTGACCAGGAACATGTGGCACACAGTTTCTAGATTACACGCAATGTGGTCCACTGAACACGACATGTCATCCCTTCAGATTAGGGTTGGAAAGTGTACCCCAAACATGGTTTTCCTGACTGGAAACCGTGTAACAAAGATACTACACGGAACGTGTCCCACTGAACACGCCATGTACTCCGAAAAATTTTATGAAGTACATCTACACGCCATGTACCTGGGTGTGTACTTCAGATGGACAGTGAACAAAAGTACATGTGGTATAGTCGGAACTACACGCCATGTACTCATCCAAATTATGCAGATTTATTAAAATTTATTATTATATTATACAAACCCTTGAGACATGTACTATAGTACAGACGTAAAGATGAGGCACAACACGTGATAGGTGTTTTATATATATGTGTTTAATATAACATCTGCCTAATGTTCATTTCTACTCATTGGGTAGTTATAAATGGGAATTCACCGGGTTTCCTCCAAGGTACAAGTTACGTAAAAAAGATAATTTTAAATGAATTTATTTGTTTAAAATTATGATGGATGGGAATCTCAAGGAAATTTAGAAAAAGGGTTTAAGATAAAAGGATTGATTAATTAAAGATAATTAATTGATTCGAGAGTGATTTATCTTAAATAAAAATGATTAAAGAATTGAATTCGAGTTTTATTTATGCATAAATATTGTTGCATGCATAGATGATCATGAGTTAGACAAAGACCTTTGTATGTGAATTGTTTCTTTTAATTAATTTATTTAAATTAAATTTGTTGGCCTACGAGCCTTCTCCTCATTAATATGTAGGGCATGCGTGCCCAAGGTTTCTTTTATGTAACACCCCCTTTACCCTTCACCTGTGTGTGAGATAAAAGCATATGTAATGGATGGAGATCCCAAGCTAATGAAGGCGGATTAAGTTTGGAGCCAAGGTGAAACCAATCTAAAGAGATACAAAGGTGTACAGCTGGAAAGCTGTAAACACGGACCCAAAAGGTTCAAGGTGTTTCTACCCTAGGTCCTGGGTTAGTTTATCAACCACTAAATAAAATTACCAATAGAATAAGCTCATGATCATATCGTTTATTTTATTTCTGTCAGTTGCATGGTTTATTTATTGTGCGTGTGTTTTCACGATCACACAATTAATGAATTAAACAAGCATACAAGATGGAACTAAAATAAGACCAGATTATGCGTAAAATATTATCAGAGACGTGGTTAATCACTTAAGTATATCCCACTTAATATTAAAAAGAATGTAAGAAAAGATAATAAAATGGAAATTTACGTATAAGGATAAAAGCCTTCAAAAAAATATTAAGTCGTTATAGCCTTCCATAATATTAGTTAGAATCGAACCATAGTTCAAAGTGCTTGACCAACCCTAGTTGGGGTGATTTCAATTATCAAGGAATTCTAATTCAAGGTTTTGGGATGACTTGACTTGGTTTGCATCAAGGGTTGACTGCTACAACAGGACTTGGTGTGACTAAGAGGCAATGGTTGAGGAAATCAAAAATAAAATGATTTCATGATTGGGGAGTCTACTTAGTGGATCAAGAAGCTGTGAGTTAATGTAGTTGTCATTTAGAATTCCTAACTAAAACCCTTCAAGTTTCTTGACTAATCCTAGTTGGGGTAATGCGAAGGGAAATATGGATCGTTGCCACTAGAATATTCAGGAAATAGAATATTCCAAATTCAATGGTGAGGGCTATTGGATTTCGATAAAATAGTGGGAGACTAATAAGTATTAATTTATTTATTTGTCTCTGTTTTATCATGATAAAGTACTGAACATTTTCTTATCTTAATTTTTAGAAATGGAAATAAAAATGACTTCAAAAATATCATTGTGAACCATACTTGAGAAGTAAAACCTTTTCACTGGCACTAATTTCCAAGAATGGAAGAAGTGTTTATGCGTCATCTTTTTCCATGAGAGGAAATTGTTTGTGCTGGAAGAGCCTATTCTAGTTGCGCCTGGAAAAGAGGCCAGTGATAAGGAACTATATCTATATATGAAACATATATATGATACCATATATTTCCAATGTTTCATGCTATCATCCATGTATAATGAGCTCTTGAAGTAACATGAAAACATGGACGCGTATAGCATGATGTCTCACCTTAATGATCTCTACCATGAGAAGGAGAGACAAGAGAGATATGGGATCTCTAACACTTTGTTTACAACTAATCTTGGAGAGTCTGCACCATCTGGGACTCATGTAGTCAAGCTTATTGGCTATATTGAATGCTTGGACATCTTAGGGATTAAGTTCCCAGATGAGTTGTGTACAAATCTCATCCAATCATCACTGAACAAGACCTTCTATAGCTTTATTATCAACTATAAAATGATAAACAATGAGAAGAGTCTATCGGAACTTATGACCTTAATTCTCTAGGTAGATAAGAACATGGGGCATGACAAACCCGTAGTCCTTATGGTGAATAAGAAAAGGAGGGACAAGCCAAAGGGGCCAAGGACTTATAAACGGTCTGAATCCCCCGAGCACCATCCCTCCAAGAAGGGGAAGATCTAGAGGTAGGGTAAGAAATGGGAGGCAATATGTTTTTCATGTGGCAAGGACGGCCACTAGAATAGGAACTACACCGAGAAGCGTGGGGATGCTAAGGGTGCGTTCATTATCAAGTGTAATCTTTCCATTTCTACACATTCGGTATTAGATACAACTTGTTGGGCTCACATATGAATTCAAATATTGGAACCAAGTAGATTTAGAAATATTTCTAGAGGAGAGGTGGATCTTCAAGATTCCAATGGCGCGAGGCTGGCTACATTAGCCATTGGCGATTACCACCTCTCATTTCCAACTGGGATGATTTTGGTTTTACGTAACTGTTATTATGTGCCTAGTGTTACCAAAAATATAATTTCTCTATCATGTATGGATATGGATGGATTTAATCTCATGTTTCGAAATAAGGGTTGCTTATTTAATAATAAAAACGTATGTTATGGTATGGAACATTTAAATAATGGTTTGTTTGTATTAAATTATGAAAACAAAGTGTTGTAAATCGATAACGAAACAAACTCACATGAATAATACATCACCTAGGTGTGGAATCACCGTCTTGGTCATGTAAATGAGAAGCGCTTGACAAAGCTCGTACAAGATGGTTATTTAGACTCTTCTGAGCTAAAACCACTTGATAGATGTCACGCTTGTTTACAAGGTAAAATGACCTAGCCACCTTTCGGTGGACAGGGTGAAAGGGACACAAAGCTTCTAGGATTAGTGCACAAAGATGTGTGTGGGCTATTTCCAGTAGAAGATAGAGGTGAATATTCTTACTTAATTACTTTTAATGATGATTTGAGTAGATATGGCTATGTCTACTTAATGAGGTATAAGTCAGAGTCCTTAGAAAAATTTATGAAATTCAAGAATGAATTAGAGAATCATCTTGGTAAGAAGATAAAGAAACTTCAATCGGATCGAGGTGGAGAATATCTGAATCAAGAGTTCATCGATCTTCTACAGGAGTCTGGGATTCTATCTCAGCTAACTCGTCCTTATACACCAGAGTGGAATGGTGTTAGTGATAGGAGGAACCACACCTTGTTGGACATGGTGAGGTCAATGATGAGTCATGAAGATATTCCATTATCCTTTTGGGGATATGCATTACAAACTACAGAATACACATTAAATCGAGTACCAACTAAGGAGGAAAATATAATTCCCTCTGAGTTATGGAATGGAAAGAAACCCATTTTGTCACACACACGTGTATGGGGATGCAAGGAATTTTTTATCCCTTCTCAGATAAAAAACTAGCACCCCGGGGCACGAAGTGTATCTTTATAGGATATCCCAAAGAAAGGAAAGGATATTACCTATATAACCCTTCAGACAAGAAAGTGACTGTCGCCAAATATGACATATTTCTTGAGAGGGAGAAAATTCTAAAAAAGGATAGTGGGAGTAAGATTGACTTTGATGAAGTTGATGCTCAAGATACACAAAAGTTGGTATAGGAACAAGTTCCACAGGTCCCCATGGAAGAGGTTCCAGAAACACAAGTACTGCGTAGGAGCTCAGGAGAGGTAAGGGAACCAGAGAGATTTGGTTTCCTAGTCACCAAGGATGGTGAATCATTATTATTAGAAATTGACGAACCTCTATACTAGAATGAAGTAGTATAAATCTTAGAAGATTCAAGATGGCTAGAAGCTATGAATTCTGAGATGGATTCCATGTATCAGAACCAAGTCTGGGTTCTGGTCGATGAGCCAGTTGATGTAAAGCCTATTGGATGCAAATGGGTATTCAAGAGAAATATAGACATGGAAGGTAAAGTTAGCACCTATAAAGAAAGGATTGTGGCTAAAGGATTCAGACAACGTCAATGAATTTACTATGATGAAACCTTCTTGCCAGTTTCCATGTTTAAATCCATAAGAATCATACTTTCCATAATAGATTACCATTACTACGAGATTCGGAAAATGGATTTCAAAACAACATTACTTAATGGAATCCTTTAGGAAGATATCTATATGACACAACCAGAAGGTTTTGTGACACCAAGTGACGCCTAACAGGTTTTCAAGTTGTAGAAATCCATTTATGGATTAAAGTAAGCATCCAGGTCATGGAAAATTTGATTTGATGAAGCCATAAAATAATTTGGTTTCATTAAGAACGAATGTGAGCCATGTGTTTATAAGTGGTTTAATTGGAATGTGATCGTTACCCTAGTAGTATATGTCGGTGACATATTTCTTATTGGAAATGATGTACCAGTCTTACAGTCAGTTAAGGACTGGTTGAACAAGTGTTTCTCTATGAAGGACTTGGGTGAAGTAGCCTACATTCTAGGGATCAAGATCATTCGTGATAGATCCAAGAGGCTACTTGGACTAAGTCAGGGTACATGCATTGACCAGATACAAAAGATATTTAGTATAAAATAATCTAAGAGGGGATTGGTTCTAGTGTCACATGGCCTACATCTTTCTAAGATAATGTGTCCTCAGACACAACATGAGAAAGATAGAATGAGTAAGATCCCATACGCTTTAGCTATAGGATCCATCATGTATGCCATGTTATGTACCAGGATTGATGTTGCCTATGCACTGAGCATGGTAAGTAGATATCAAGAAGATCCAGGAGAACAATATTGGACTGCTGTAAAGACTATCCTTAAGTATCTGAGAAGAATTAAGGATATGTTCCTGGTGTATGGAGGAGGCAAGGAGCTTGTCATCAGAGGGTATACTGATACTGTTTTTCAGATAGATCAGAATAATCTGTAGTCGCAATATAGATATGTTTTCTGTCTCAATAGAGGAGCTGTGAGCTGGAAGAGTTCAAAGCAACCAGTTTTTGCCGATTCTACAGTGGAGTTAGAATATATAGCGACTTTTGATGCAACCAAGGAAGTTTTCTGGATTCAGAACTTTGTCCAGGATCTTGATGTGGTACATAGCAGTAAAGATACTATCACATTATATTTTGATAATACTGCAGCGGTGGCTCTTTCAAAAGAACTAGGGTCACATCAACGGACAAAGCACATACTCCGAAAGTATCACCTCTTGATGGGTTTCTATCAAAGGGGTGAAGTTGTAGTGAGTAGAGTGTCCATGGAAGATAACATGGAAGACCCCATGACTAAAGGCCTATCTCAATAGAAGCATGAATATCACATGAGAGCTAGTGGGTTAAAGATTGTTAGCAGTTGGCTCTAGTCCAAGTGGGAGTCTGTTGGAGTTGGTGGCATAGAACCAACTACTTTTTAATTTATTCATTAAATAAATACCTTATCACATATTGATTGTTATTCTGCGTGACAATGCATGTGATAATGTCCTAAGGATAGTTGTTTCATTAAAGGTTCATAGTGGATCCTTGCTATTATGAGAACCCAGAAGTGTCATAACACTATTCTTGAATATATGTTCTATGGACGAATGATGTTATTTGAGGGACACAAATAATACAGGCCATTAGGGGTGAAGACTCATAAAAATTTGAGGGACCTTCTCATGGTGTGCAAACTTGGTAATATCCAGGAGGATATTATGAGAATGAGACCCGCCGGTAGAAAATCCACATTTCATAGTGTCATTGGATGTTCCTATCTGCAGACGTGTGTATTGGTCCTTAGAATTTAAGATTATTATTAATGGGTATTACAACTCATGCACTTAGATGTATTGACAAAAACTATGATGACACACTATTCACATCGAGTTAGGATATGTTGGGTACATCACGAGTAATACAACATTAATTGATAATGCGAGAAAGGATTTGTCCCTTCTGTTCCATAACGGAAGTAGATATCTCAGACCCTTTGATGGAATTGATATAGCCTAAATAAATCCATGGCCATGGTGAGGAATGGGAAAGTTAAATTCTGGAAAGTCAAATAAATAATAATTGAGCACATGGGTTGATGGAACTATCATGAAACCCTCTTGATTCGAGATATCGAGACAAAGAGATTATATTACACAATAAACGTTCATAGGAGGTGACATGTCATTGCGGTGTTAACTTCTTTCTCTATGGGTGCCTTGGCATGTTTCTATATGCTAACCTTGGAATTTAGGAAAGATACACTTAATACCACTGAGAAAGTGGCCTAGAGGGTCACACACTAAGTGTGTCCAAGTATCTCAGTTAAATATTAATTTAACAAGTTAAATAAAGATTATTCCCGATTGTGGTTTAATAATTATTTAAGGAAGCCAGATCGCATTTATTTTGACACTAGTTATTAAAGAGAATATATTATGGATGAAATAATATATTTATTAGTGAGTAATATAGTGATATTTATTTGAGAAATAAATAGCCATTATTCAAGGTCTAATAAATGTGGTGGTGGAAATAAAGAAAGATGGAAAAACAAAAGTACATGCCGTGTATATTAAATATACACGCTGTGTATTTTTTTCTGGGAATTTATGTGAAATAATATTAGGTGTAATTCGTTGGGCGCATGTCAAGTAATATTAATAGTCAACTGTTATTATTAGACATGGGGTATTACTAAGAATTAAATGAAATGAATAAATCCTTTCAGGTAATTAATTCATTTTATTATTATTCTATGTAATTAAAATCCCAATTATATAATTCTCATTAGCCTAGAAATTTTGTGGGGTTGTGCACAATGGATCTAGAGAAATCTCTCAAGCCAAGAGAGAATGATTTTCTTGCCAGAACGCTCTCAAGCTACAAGAGAGAGATCCTCCTTCACTGGATAAAGGCTATCGAAGGCGGACATCGAAAGTGAAGGCTCTTCCGTGCTAGCACCCGGAGATCCCTTCGGTGACATCCAAAGATACATGGAGAACGTGTGGATCACCACTAGAGGAATCCTACACTTGGATTCTACAACACAACGATGAATCACATCAGATCATGACCAGAAACATCAATGAAGAAATAATTCCATCAAGGTAATTATTTTCAATTAATTAAATTAATTATAACCAACATATGATGATCCTATCTATGGTTCTGGGACCCCCCTCTTTCTTTTTCGTTCTTCATTCTATTCCAAATATCCAACGTTTTATTATCATGACAGATCTCAGATTGATCATTGTTAGCACTAAATTTAATGTTTGGTACACCCACCAATGCGCTTTCGCTGCACCCGGAACCTATAGGTAACACTCTCATATTATTCTATTTAAAAATTTGTTTTTATCAAAAATTTTAGTATTTTTTTAACATATATAAGAAACTAAAATGATCCTCTTAGCAGAAATTCCTTCCATAGATGATCAAATGTATCATGGGGGAATGAAGTCCAGTCACGCGTAGTCAATGAAAATCTTTGTGGGCTGCATATGATTTGACCCAACTAGCGAATAAATGTAGGGGTAACCACTCCCACAAGATGGTTTGTCTCGTCAAATGATACATCAAGTGTCATATAAAAATTATCGGATGAAATACCATGACTAGGGTATCTCCTAAAAGAGGAAGCCGTAGTCACATTTGATCCTATTGAAAACAATTTGATACATAATTAGAAAAATGTGCATATATATGTTTAACACTTAATTAAAAAAATAAAAACATATTTAAATTCATACATACCTTGACCCGTAGATACAGATTGATCTACAGAATGATGTGGATTTGGTGCTTGTTCCCCTAACATGTTTGCGATCATAGAAAGCATTAGTAGGGAAAGGATTCATTTCCTATTACAGTTCCATAGAATGTAAACTACAAAGGACTCATTAATTTTTTATTTATTGCACACATATTTCATCAAATATAAAGGAGTGGGTGTATCAAAACACATGTATAGGACAATCTATGATATTTCAATGTGTCATAACCTTAAGATACCATAGAAAGGCTAAAGATCCAATACCCATTCATTTGATTCATCAACAATGAGAAATTTATAAAGTCAGAGTTTCTCAACACTAGGAAATAAAAGGTGATTAATGTTTCTTTACAATACTAAAAATTAAGTATCATCACTATCATATACTGGACAAGAGGCATCTATATGCATGAAAATAAAATATGATTTCTTATATCATAAAGCGAGGAATAAAAATTCTACATGTAGAATTTTTTTACACTATAGAAGAAGAATGGGTTGAAAATAAAATATGATTTCATTGTCCATTAATTGTCCATTCATAAATAGAGGCATATGATTTCACTATTCATAAAGAGTGGCATGAAAATAAAATTTGATTTCACTATCCATTCATTTTCCACTCATAAAGTGAGGGATAAAGAGATGCATAAAAATTCTACAGGTAGAATATTTTTACACTATAGAAGAAGAATGGGTTGAAAATAAAATATGATTTCACTATCCATTAACAATCCATTCATAAAGAGAGGAATATGATTTCACTATCCATAAAGAGTGTTATAAAAATAAAATATGATTTCACTATCCATTCACTATCCACTCATAAAGAGAGTTATAAATAGAGTCATATGATTTCACTATCCATTCACTATCTATTCATAAAGAGAGGCATATGATTTCATTGTCCATAAAAATAGGCATGAAAATAAAATATGATTTCACTCTACATTCATTCCAGTTCATTAATAAATCCATTTTTAATAGGATTTGTAGACTATTGAATAATAAGGATTTGAGTTTCAAGATAGAGAATAATTTTTTACTCTATATTTATACATTTTTTAGTATTTTGGATTAGGAACTCTTGTGGGGGTAAAGGAGATTTAATTAACTAATTGTTTCATATAAAATAAAATTTTGAAAATATGTGATTCAAGAAATTGTTCTTAAAAAGATAATTTATTGATTACTAGTTACTAGATTTTAAGGTGATTGTGATGCAGAGAGAGTGGATGACTAAATATTTTAAAAGAGTTACGATCAATGTATTTGTTGAATGGAATTTTAGGGACTGTTGTGGGAACATAATCATAAAAAATTAATGAAACACTTCTCATAAGGAATAGTCATGAATTATAAGGACTCATAACCTTATGATTAAGTCCTTGGATATCTTAAGACATAACTTTAAGAAATTCACGAATTTGGAAACATTTATTGATGATAGGCTAGAAAAATATGGACATCTAGTTCCATTCAGAAAGAGATAAATGGAAATAAACCAATGAGGGGACATAATTCTTATAGTAAAAGCTCTATTTAATATACAAAATTGGAAATTTAAATTTCAAATAGGATAAGATAAAAATGATATTTTTTTTTCAAGAGGTAAAAAAGGTATGGAAAATAGAAGACTGCCTCAAGGTTGACATCATAATGTAGGAAAAAATTTGTGTATAAGATAAAAAATTCCTCATGGATTCATTATCAAATGAAGACACTGATATTGAAATCATGAAAAATATATACTAAAAAATAAGTGTGTAGGGAGTTAATGTAGTGTGTTTTGTGTATGAATACAATATTTGAGAGAACCATATCTAACAAAATCAAAGAGACAATCTCACATGGAAATCATTGAGTCTCCTATTCTCAGAACATGAGTTTTAAATTTAGTTGAATATAATTTAATTGAATCAAAATTTAGCTTTGATGAACTGGATAAATAAACTCAACCTACAGTTACTTGGGTGTTGTGCATGAGTAGTACTTCAATGATTCATTCAAAACAACTAATTAGATAAATTCATTTTAATTGGATTAAAATGATCACTTTGGAACATAACATTATGTTTATTGAGAAATCATGGCCCTGTGTGTGTGTGTGAAAAAGTAAACACGTGAAGTAGTCTCTCAATTATGGGGGGATACATTTAACATATTTTTTTGATTATTTTTTAATCATAGTTTACATATAGTTTATGGTTTTCTATGTTTTATTATATAAATAGTATATGAATTTTCGTTTTTATATTTTTCTGAAAAAAATTCCTTTAATTATATTTTACTCTAATTATTGTTATTTTTTAGGAAAGCATATATCAAAGATAGTGACAAAAAATAAACAAAAAATAGTTCAACAGTTCATAAAAAGTTAAAAAATTTTAAAAAATGCTTTTAAATCAAAGAGTTATAAAAAAATTATACCTTTCATTAAACATGAAAATTTACTGTTTCTACTTCAACGGTCTCTTTAACCCAATGAATATATTCTTCATGTTGAACTGCGATGTGTTGATCAAGATATTGCGTAAAAAAGGAAAAAATCTTAGGTTCATCTCATTAAATTAAAAACACTCCTCATCATGACATTTTCATAGAAACATTCCAATTTGTATTATATGGAAAGGTAACGAAGAAAACTTTTTCTACTTTTGATTCCAAAATGAATGGTTCATTACTAGCTCATTCATCTCTATATATGATACTATTAAAGTTCACCAATTTAAAAAGATATTGATTAACTTTACTTCCATGGACTGGATCAACCCAATTACACTTTAAAAATATGAATTTGAACCTGTTCACACATAAAAATTCAATGATTTCTTTCAATTGACCATAGTAATAACTAGAATCAAAATATAGAAAACCAATGCCACTATTTTGTGTTTTTTTTCATCAACATCTTTAATGCGAAACCGAAATCCATTAGAATCTAAAGCTTTGTAATGAAAAGTTGTTATAAATGGACCCTCAAATGGTTGAATTTTTCAGTTAGTATAGGGTCACCTAACTCCCACAAGTTATGGACCAATATATTTCAAATAATTCAATAAAAATTTATGATGAAAGAAATTCGTACTATACTTAAATCAGGAGGAAAATCCATTTATATATAAAAAATCCTTGAACCAATCATGAAATAATGCATGATGGGACTGTTAAATTTGATAATCACTCAAATGAGTAATCTCTTATTTAAGATAATTAATGTGTTTTCTACAAATGATAACGCCTTGTTTAATTGATCAACTTTATATATTCAACAAAACATATAAAAGTCAAACAATAAAAGTGATAATATACTTAAAATATCAATGGTGAAAATGATGGAGTATTGAATAAGATATATCGATGATCTTGTACCCACTCGATGTTTTTAATATCAAATATAGTTCATTCTCCAAATCGACCATCATGAATTCTAGAGGTCTTATCTAATTTTTTTTGAACATCTATAAGATATTTTTTACAGAAAGTAATACACTCATCCATAAAATAATCATTTGATATTGATGCCTCCATATGAGATCTACTATGTATGAATAGTTTCAATGTATTTAGATACCTCTCAATAGAATACAACCACCTAAATTTCATTGAACCATCAGCCATTAGTTCATTGGTTAGGTTCACTATCAAGTGAACCATAACATTAAAAAATGGGGGTGGAAATAGTTTCTCCACATGAAAAAGCGTAAGTAAAATTCAATCATGAATTTTTTTTAAATCACCCATTCATTGATTTTTCGAACAAATATGCCTAAAAAAATTACTCATCTCAATCAATAGTTGAACAACATTGGTCCATAAACAATCACGAATTTCAATTGGAATCAACTTCTGAAGTAATATGTGATTGTCATGACTTTAAACCATTGCAATGCCCGACTTGTCACATTCACACACTTGGAAATATTAAAAGAGTAACTATAAAGACTTTGAGAATCTTCAAAATGTAAAGAAATGTCTCTTTCTCTTTTTTACTCATCATATATTATGCAGCAGACATGTATTCCTTATTTCCATCACGCAACTGTAAATGAAATTGTTTCCTTAAACCCATTTCTTCTAAATCACATCGTGAATTGACATGGTCCTTTGATTTCCCACTTAAACCTTAAACGGTCTACAATATATTATCCCAAACTTTTTTCAATGTGCATGACATACAGATTATTCTGTAGCATGTTAGTTTTCTAGTAAAGGAGATTAAAAAATAATTTTATTCTTCCAATTATGACTGTGTTTTCTACCCACAACATGAATATTGGGTAATGGATGAGCCACCAAATCCTAAAATTAATATACCATGTAGATATTTTCTTCCTCAATTTGCGATAATATTTCTACTCCTGTCGTGATATTTGGTGCTGGATTGAATTCTCTAGTACCATCAAATTCCACTCTATCCTTTATAAACCAATATTAAGGGGGAAGAATATGTTTGTAACATATTGTTACTATTTTTAGGTATTACTAAACTCCTATTTTGATCATTCTTTAGTTGGGATTCATTTGGGGTTGTTTTAGGAGAAATTTTGGAAATTTTGAAAGTTCTGGTCTAGTGCATGATTGGTGCACGGTTTTCCCAAACTGTGTGCCCAGCTAGAGAAAACCATGCAAACCAAGTAGTGGGGATTTTGTATGGTTAGCGCATGGTTTGAAAAATTATGTTCCCACTTAATATAAACCATGCACTATAATAAAAGGTATGCATGGATAGGGCACACCATTTGTATAAACTGTGTGGCTCTACTCAAGAAACCGTGCTTACAAGATTTTTAAGTTATTTTTTTTAATTCCCGAAACCCACTTTTTAGATCCCCGACAGACTAGTACAACCCCAGACTGATTACTTCTTCCCGAGGAGCTTCTAAGATTAGTTTTTAGCCCCTTAAAACCCTATCAAAAGTGAATAAAAGCTAGGAAAATGGTGTTCGATCTTCTCCTAGTTAGTTTTCTCTTCCTGTTCTCTATCTCCCACCATCTCCACTTTTCTCCTTAGGGTTTTATTGATCTCTGTGTGTTGTGGGGTGATCTAATACCTGATATTTTTGGATCTTAAACCTAGGTTTGTTTCTCGGATCCCATTGTTGATGTTCTTAATTGGAAAATCCCATTTAGGGGTTGGTGTTTTGAGATCCATTGATCCTGAGGTAGGAGGTTCCATTATGATGCCCAAATTTTATTAACCCCAAATTTCTATTTTAATTTCAATTGATTGATTTAAATTAAATTTCTTGATATAAAAGAAATTTATTTTAATTGTTTATTAAAAACCCAATTTGGTTTTGGCATGAAATTGGGGAAAACCCCCAATTCCATTGAATTGGGGAAACCCCGCAATTCCATTGAATTGGGGTATGTTTATGAAATTGATGGAATTCAGTGGATTTTTTATTTTTTAATTTAAATTGTGTAAGTGAATTGTGAATTGATTTCAAATTCTTATTTGAGAAAAATGGCTTAAATTGTTTTGATTAAAACCCATTGGTTTTATTGTGAAAAAAAAATATTTTGATTAAAAACCCATTTTGGTTTTTAAATGGAAAATCAATTTTTTTGAAATGATAGATCGGTATGAATTGTATTTTAAATAGTTTTTAAAATAAATTTTCCAACATTTTTTATTTACTAGTACACAAGAAAGACTAGGTAGTTAGAGAGTCATTCAGGATAACACTCTATGATTTAAAACATTCCAAAACATAAATTCTGTATGTCACATCCCCGATAGGATGGTGATGAAGTCATTTTGAGCAGTGTCAAAGGGTATGTGTGTATACACATATTGTCATGTCACCTTGAGTATGTGGAGTCATATATCCTAGAACTATCATACCTTTTTGCATATGACCATGTTTCTCGCTTGTTTATATTTGAAATATAAATGTATGCCAATGTTTGTAAACTATTTTAAATGCCTTCTGAATTTATATAAACTATTTTATGAAAAAAATGTATTAAGACATTTGTTTAAATTATTTCCATCATTTAAAATGTAAAGCATGATTTGTTTAAGTTTTATTTTGAAATGATAAACCTGTTTATTTAAAATTTAATTATTTATTTGGTTAACTAAATGTTGGCATCTGCTATGGAATCCTTGGTGAGACCCTATTGGGGTTTTATCTTACACCCTATATGTTCCTTTGGATGTTTGTAGATTATCTCATTCCAGGTTCGAGTAGGGGAAAAACACCATTTGGAGGTAGTTATATCTATTGATATTTGGGCTTGGAGAGTTGAGTCTGTTGGGAATTGGGTTATTATTTCAGTTTTCTGGTACTTTTCTATATTATTTTGGGTTTGTTTACCTGTTTGGATTCTGGTACAATTCTCCCTATGGAGTTTCTTTTGCATGCATACCGACTTGTTCATCATCCTCAACAATGTTTGTGGAAAATTAACTCCCTCCACATTTTTTATGATTCTAGGTGCTATTTGCCAACCCATGGAGATCAGGAATTCCCTTAGGGTTATGTCATGTCCGACTTCATTATTGGGTTACCTGGGTACCCGAGATGGTTCATAAAAAAGTGGTATCAGTTCTCTAGGTTGAGCTTCATGTCTTAAAGTTAGGATTCATTGCTTAATCTTTTCGGGACATATGAGGTAGTTGTGATTGAGTGCCTGGACAACTCTCACCACAATGAGCCTTGTGTCACTAGGGGTGGTTTGGGAAAATGTCTTGTGGATTAGTTATAATATTCTACCCACTTTATATTTGGATAGATTGAAATCCAAATCTTGTTTTTTCTATCTGTCTGGATTTATTTCCCTTGTTTCTCTTTTTGATTGTTAATATAATCTCTTCAATGTTGTCTACTGATGTTTTGTAACATCATGTCTCCGAGAATATGTGTGAATTAGATCCAGGAGGAAGATGTTGATGAAACTCAGCGAGAAAATCCTCTCATGGACCTGATTCTGGTTGAGGTGATTGTGTGTACTATCCAAGCTTTGGGACAAGTACCACCACCAGTTCCCATTTAATCTTTAGTTGTGGAACCTCAGAGGGACATTCTACATATTATATCTCAAGATTTCCTTCACCATAAGACACTAGCGTTCAAATGCTCAAATGATTTTCAAGAGGATGAGGAATTGTTGAGAGGAATTGAGCATTTGTTTGGGTTCTTGGATACACCCGAGGAAATCAAGGTGAAGTGTGACACCTTAGTGCTGGAAGGACCGAGTAGGAGATGGTGGGACATAATGGTGATAGTGAAGAAACACAAGTTATTAGAGTGGAAATACTTCAAGGTTATTTTCACAGACCATTTCTATCCAGAGTAGATTTTTTTTGTCTAAGACCACTAAGTTTTTAAAATTTTAGAAGGCTGAAAATACCATGACATAATATGCAAATCACTTTTCCAAGCTTGAGCAGTTTTTACCTGAGATATCATAGAATGAGAAGATGAATACTCGATGGTTCTAGTTAAGGATATGATCAAATATTCATACTAAGGTTTTCTTGCTGAACCTTTCCTCTTACGATTATGTTCTAGATAGAGTGCTAATGGTCGAAATGGAACTTGATGGAAAGTTAGGGTTGTCAGGAGTTTCTTTCTCTCCCAGTGCCGATGCGAGTTCCTTCAAAGGAAATTGGCAATGTGATGATTCTCATGGTGGTTCTCGATACTAGGGTCATTCTAGATCTGATATAGCGACTAGAAGAGGACCTTTAATTTGTTAATCTCATAGAAATTCTGGGAATTCTAAGAGGTTTTATAATGAAGAAACCAAGGTGTGTGGTTCTTGTGGATGCTCAGGTCACTTATAGAAATTATTCTACATTTATTCCACTCCGTGTAGTGGAATGAGGTCATTGACACCTTCTAAAACTATGGTGCAATTAGTTGCTTCATGTATAAAAGAGTTCCATCCATAGGATTCTAGAACAAATATTCTTCATGTAGTGGAAGATTTTATAGAGGAAGCGGATACAGGTCTAGAAACTATGAGAGGTACCATTACTATAGCTTCATCATTAATGACTACTCTATTTGATACCGGTGCATCTCATTTTTTTATTTCAACTAGTATTGTTAATATGCTAAATATTCCTACAAATATTTTGTCTCTTGTGATGGATATTGCTATACCCCTTAGAACCAAGAGAGAGTAAGGTCTCCATAGTCCTTCTTATGTGTTCTCTTTATCAGATGTTGAGATTTCTTGAAGTTTTCTAGTTCTTGACTTGAAACTTCTTGACATCATTTTCAGGATGGATTGGATCATTTCCAATAAATATTGGATTGATTATCATCTTTTATGGGTCTCCTTTACTAAACCCAATGGTGTGTGTCGTATCTTCCAAGGAGAATGAGACATGAGGTCAAGGAAAGTTGTACCATATTATCTAGAGTAGGAAAAAGTAATATTAGTGTTTTTCTTTGATCTGGAGAAAGAATATTTGGGTGGTGAACTCCCTCCAGTTGTCGTTGAGTTTTTAGATGTGTTTCATTCTGACTTATCTAGTTTTCCATTGGAAAGGGAGGTAGAGTTCTATATCGATTTAGTGCATGGTACTCAACTAGTTTCTATTCCCTATTACCATATAGAACCAGCTGAAATAAAATATCTAAAGACTCAGTTGGATGTACTTCTAGAGAAAGGATTTATAGGATTGAGTGTGTCACCTTGGGCGGCATTGGTTCTCTTTACTAAGAAATATGATGGTTCACTTGGGATTTGTGTTGATTACCGAAATCTCAATCGAGTGATGGTAAAGAAAAAATATATGTTTCCACAGATTGATGAAATGTTTGATTAGTTGAAATGGGAAAATTGGTTCTTTAAGATCGACCTTTGATCTGGTTACCATCAGTTGAGGATAAAATAATTTGATGTCCATAAAACCACATTTCAGAGAAGGTATGACCATTATATGTGACTTGTCATTCCCTTTGGTCTAACCAATGATCCTATAGTTTATGGATTTAATAAATAGGATTTTCCATGAGTATATTGATACCTTCATGGTAGTCTTTGTAGATGACATCCTTGTTTACTCTAAGTTCAAGGAGGTTCATGTGCGTCATCTGAGAGTAGTTTTGGAATTATTGAGAAATCACCGACTTTATGGCAAGCTTTTGAAATTTGATTTTTGGATTCAGGAAGTGAAGTTATTGGGACCCATGGTGTCAGAACAAGGAATATAATTTTATCCTGAGAATGTGAAGGCTGTTATGAAATGGTAACAACCACAATTGTTTTTGAGATATAGAGATTCTTGGTTTTAGCCATATATTATTTCCGGTTTGTAAAGGACTTCTCAAAGTTGGATTCTTCGATGACTGCTCTCACTTGGATAAGAGTAAAGTTTTATTGGGATGAAAAATGTCAGAATTATTTTGTTCAGATAAAATATCTTTTGACTAATATGTCAATGTTGACTCTTTTAGAGCCTGGGCAGGGCTATGTGGTCTTCTGTGATGCATCGAGTTCAGGTTTGGGATGCATTCTTATGCAAGGTGATCATGTTGTTTCTTATGGATCTCGTCATCTTAGGCTGAATGAGAATAATTATCCGACCCATGAACTTGAACTTGCATCTATGTTGCATGTGCTTAAGAGTTGGCAACACTACATTTATGGAGAGAGGTTTACTGTGTCTTCAGACTACAAGAGCTTGAGTTATATATTCTCTCAAAATTATTTGAATCTCTGCTAGAGGCATTAGGTGGAATACCTGTAGTATTTCGATTTCTACATAGCCTATTACCCAGGGAAAGGGAATTTCATCACATATTCTTTGAGAAGGAAACTTCTAACCCAAGTAGTAATGATATCATCAGAAGAGTGGAACTTAATGGATCTCTTTTCAAAATTACATATTGGAGTTCGGGAATCAGGAGTTGAGGTTTCCTTGGTCAATGTTCAGATAACGTCTGATATTCTCTAGATTATTCTTTAGGAACAATAGCTTTATGATGAGTTCTGTAGCTTTAGAGACTCTCTTTATAGTGGTGAAACCATGCCTGAGTGGTCCTTCTATAAAGAGGGAATTATATATTTTCATAACCATTTCGTGGTACCGTTGTTGGTAAGAAAATATGTTATGAGAGATTTCCATAATTCCCAATGGGGTGTGCACCCAGGAACCATGAATATATTCTATGAAATACAGTGAAAATTTTGGTGGCCAGTTATGATATGAGGCATTGCTGAATTTGTTTCTCATTGTTAAATGTTCTAACAGGTGAAGGTTGAGCAACAAAAGCCTTTGGGTTTTCTTCAGCCACTTCCAATGCCAATGTGGAAGTGGGATGAGATCTCAATGGACTTTTTGGTTGGGTTTCTATATACCTAGAGAAAGAATAATGTGATATGTGTTATGATCAATAGGATGACCATGCTGTATCACTTTATACCCATTCGTGATAAAAAAAAGTTGAGAAGTTGGGAAATATCTTTGTGAAATAGATTGTTTTTTTCATGAAGTTCCATATGCTATAGTTTCTGATAGAGATCCACAGTTTAATTCTCACTTTTAGATATTCCTTCAGAAGGCATTGTGATAAAAGGTTCATATGAGCATGGAATACTATTTGTAGTCAGATGACAATAAAGAAAGAGATATACAAATTCTTGAGTATATGATTAGTTCTTATGTTCTTGACTTTAGTGGGGATTGAGATGACTATATGGGGTTGTTTGATTGTCTTATAACAATAGTTACCATTCAGTGATAAAAATGGATCCTTTTGAGTCCTTGTATAGCCAGCCTTACAAATCTTTGTTGTGTCGGTTAGAGATTGGTGAAAGTTCCTTGGTTGGATCATGCATGGTTTAAGAGATGACATCAAATATTTAGTTGATTCATCATAGAATGTTGATGGAATGGATCTGATATATGTATTATTCTAATTGGCACCATAGTTTTTTGGAATTCTCAGTTAGTGACCAGATGTTCTTGATAGTTTCACCTCGGTTGGGTCATTGACAGCTTGGGAGGCAAGGGAAGCGTGCTCCTGATTTTGTGGGACCTTTTGAGGTTATTGATCAGGTGGGGAAAGTTTCTTACTGTTTATCACTTCCATAATAGATAACATTAATACATAATGTGTTTCTTGTATCTTAGCTCTGAAAGTATCAATCTGATCAATATCATGTTCTTAGTTGGAGTGATCTAGAGGTTGAACCTGATTTATCCATGATTGAGCTGCCAATCAGGATAGTTGATTCTTAGACAAAGGTACATCATTGGAGGATGATACCTTTGGTTTGAGTACTATGGTAGCATGGTTCTGATATTCATGAGATGTGGGAGAGGGAGGAACATATGAGAGATAAATGGCATCATCTTTTTGGCATGGAAGCTTCTGAGTAGGATTTCTGGGGACAGAAAGTTTCTATGGTGGGGAGGTTGTAACATCATGTTACTATTTTTAGGTATTACTAAACCCATATTTTTATCATGATTTGGTTGGGTTTCATTTTATTTTAGGAATTTGTTTTGAAAATTTTAAAGTTATAGGCTAGTTCACAGTTGGCGCATGGTTTTCCCAAACCGTGCACGCTGCTAGAGAAAATAGTGCAAACCAAGGCAATGGAGTTTTCACAGTTATCACATGGTTTGACAAACCATGTGCCCACTTAGTAGAAACCATGAACCTAAATAAAAGAGGCACATGAAAAGGGCACACAATTTTTCTAAACTATGAAACTCTGCCTAAGAAACCATGTGTACACGATTTTTAATCTGAAAAATTAATTTTAAAATTTCCAAAACCCTTTTAGACCCTTGACAGACTGATATGAACGAAAACCGATTTATTATTCCCCAGGAGCTCCTAATAGAATTTTTTGGCCCTTAAGAACCCTATCGGAAGTGAATCAAAGTTAGTCAAATGACGTTTGATCTTATCTTATTTAGTTTTCTCTCCCCATTCTCTATCTACCGCTCTCTCCTATTTTCTCCATAGGGTTTTATAGATATCCATGTGTTGTTGGAGGATATAATACTCACTATTTTGGATCTTAAACCTAGGTTTGTTTCTCATATCTTATTTTTGAAATTCTTTGTTGGAAAATACCATTTAGGGTTTTGTGTTTTGAGATCTATTGATCCTGAGGTAGGTGGTTCCATTATGTTACCCAAATTTTATTATCCCTAAATTTTTGTTTTAACTTCAGTTGTTTGATTTAAATTCAATTTCTTGATATAAATTAAATTGATTTCAATTGGTTTATTAAAAAACCAATTCCATTGAATTGGGGTATTGGAAATTGGTTTTGGCAGGAAATTGGGGAAAACCTCAATTCCATTGAATTGGGGTGTGTTTATGAAATTGATGTATTTTGGTGGAATTTAAATTATTGAATTTATATTGTGGAAGTGAATTGTGGAATTTAATTGTGAATTGATTTCAAATTCTTATTTGAGAAAAAATGGCTTAAACTGTTTTGATTAAAACCCATTGGTTTTATTATGGGAAAAGGCATGTTTTGATTAAAAACTTGTTTTTTAAATGGAAAATTTTCATTCTTGAAATAGGATAATGGGATGAATTGTATTTTAAACAGTTTTTAAAATAAATTTCCCATCATTATTTGTTTAGTAGAGCACATGCAGTCCTTGTTTGTCAGTGAGTTATTCAGGGAAACACTCTACGATTTACAACATTTTAAAACAAAAATGTGGTATCTCAAATTCACAAAGGGATGGTGATGAAGTCTTATTGATCAGTGTCAAAGGGGATGCGTGTATACACATATTTATATGTCACCTTGAGTGCGTGGAGTCCTATAGCCTGAAACTATCATACCTTTTGAAAGATGACCATGTTGCTTGCTTGTTTGTATTTGAGATATAAATATATTCAAATGTTTGTAAACCGTTTAACATGCCTTCTGAATTTATATAAACTATTTTATGTAAAATATTTATGAAGATGTCTGTTTAAAGTATTTCCATCATTTGAAATGTAAAGCATGATTTGTTTAAATATTATTCTGAAATTCTAAACCTGTTTATTTAAAATTGAAATATTTATTTGTTTAATTAAATGTTGGCATCTATTAGGGAATCCTTGGTGAGACCCAACTTGGATTTTAGCTCACACCCTACCCTTTTCTTCAAAAGTTTGTAGATTATCTCCTTCTAGGTTCGAGTAGGGAAAAAACTACTTGGAGGTTGTTCTAGATATTGATATTTGGGCTTGGAGAGTTGAGTCCACTGAGACTTGGGTTGTTCTTTTAATTTTCTTGTACTTTTATATAGTACTTTGGGTTTGTTTACCTATTTGAATTTTGGTACAATTCTCCATATAGAGTTTCTTTTTTATGAATATTGACTTGTTCATTGTATTCTATAATGTTTCTGGAAAATTTTCCCCCCTTTCCTTTTTGTCTGATTCCAAGTGCTAGTCACCAACCCATGAGGATCAGGAATGCCCTTCGAGATATGTTAGGACCGACTCAGTTATTGGGTTACCAGGGTAACCAGGCTGGTTTGTGAGAACGTATATGGCCCTTGTATACCCATTTTTTACAATGTTTAATCCATATATAATTTTTAATTTTATTGCAACAAGGGAAATAAAATCCCACTTTCATACTCTAACATGAATTTTTTTCATAACCTGGGAAGTTTTTGATTGCACACAATAAAGCAGCCCACAATTTGATCATTTCATTCATTTTACAATCATAATTCATCACACCATCACCCCAAAATTCATTAAAATCATAAATCAATGGATGAAGGTAAACATAAATATTATCCCCTAGACATCTGGTTCATCAATAAGAGTGGAAAGTATTAGAAATAAATATTTCATATAAATCCATAAAGGAATATTATACAAAACCAATAATACATGAAATGTGATCTAAGTTTAACCAAACATAAACCTGAATGGATTGAAATTTTTCACTACCAAATCCAATAGAACATTATGATTATATTTAGAAAAGTATGGTTTTGTCTCACTGAAATTATTCCATGCAATATAGTCTGTTAGGTGGGTTAACACATCACTTTTATAATTTATTTCCACATTCCATCTCATTAATTTAGAAGATTTAGATGATATAAATAATATTTTAAACCTCATCTTCATCGGAAAGCAATGAATTTTTTATGATAATAAGTTTCCCCTGTTTCTTAGTATGAATTTAATGAGTCTAATTTCCCCAGTTATCTTTTCACATAGAAGATTCACAGATTATACAATTATCTGAATGGAATGTTTCCTTTCTAAAAATCATACCGTTGTTTGAAAATGCATCTATGGTCTCATATGTGAAACCTATGTTCTCTATAAACTTATGTTCATGGAAATATGAATCAAGAATCTTAGTGTCAATAGGAATCAATTTTTTCAATAACACTAAAATTACATCAAACGATGCATATGACCTCTAATTCAAAGTCTTCAAGTGAAATAAATCCATGATAAATGAAAATTTACTACAAGACGTACACCCATAATATAATTAAGTTTGTGCAACATAAATTATTTCATAAAACCTAAATGAATCATGATCTACACAAAATAACGAAGTTATCTCTCTGTTCTCAACATTCTGGATGTTAATGCCCTCTAGAGCTAGACCATGTACCATTTTAGTAAGAATTTGAGGCATCAAATTAGTCTTCCTCACATTAATATCCATATGAACTATTTTTAAATGATGAAAATATATATTCTTTTCCTTGATGAGTCAAACTCTTATAATCTTTCATAATTCCATTCAAGAATAGGTGCTCCATCACGATATCTCATATGAATTGATTTTTTTCACATTTTTTATATGGAAAAAAATCATAGTCACTTTGAAATCCTATAATGAAATCGATAAACTATATAATGACTTCAAAAGTATTCTCTAGACGTTATATTTGGAAGATAAATCCAAATATTATCCATATTCGTATCTGTAAAACAAGCAGAAATGTTTACACAAGACTTCATATTGTATTAATTTTTAGAAATTTATATCACAAAATATATTTAAAATAATTACTAACCAATTCCATGAGGATGTCAATCCATACTCATAAAAAATAAGAAAACAATTCACAAATGACATGATCATCGCATTATATTTAATTATTTATATATTTTATTTTTAAAGCCTTATTTTGTACATGACTAAATATTTTGTAGAGAGGAGCTTATAAAACATGTCTGGATAAAAAAAATATTTTTAAGAGAAAGAAAGTGTTGATCAAACAAATATATAAAATAAAACTCAACTAAGATATATTTTTGTTATGAAATGATTTTTTGTTAAAATTTTTAATTAATAAAGAAATCAGAATAGCTAGTTAAAGGACCAGTAAATATAAAGACAACATTCTATATCGATTATAATATATGAATAAGTTTTCAGAATCAGTATTTTTTAATAATATAAGAACTGAAAATAATTATATTGTGGTAGGGACTTCGTTAGGTCCAACTCTTTTAATAAATCCTCAAAACCCAATCCTTAAACCCCAGATGATCCATTCCTTGAGAAAAAATGAATTCAAGGAATCATACTCATCATCCCACTTTTTTATTATTAACCTATTTCTTGTTTCTTAATCATCCATGCACTAAAAAATTATCAATCATTATATGGAGTTCTCAAAATATTTTTAATTAAATTTCATAAAATTATAAATATATAAACTAATTTAATATTATGGATAAAAATATTATCCATTTGGTGGTCCAAGAAAAAATGAAGGGCTAGTGGTTGCAATTTACATTTTCATAATAAACAAAACAATTTATCATAATAATTATATAATAGTTTACTAATTAAAATTGAGAAAATTATGATAGAAAATAATACTTTAAAATCATCCCTAATTAATCAATTATCCAAGATATAAGATTATAATATGTTAGTAAATTGAAAATAGTACACATCAAAATAATGTACCACTCATTTTTTTCAACTCCATGATTCTTTTTCTTCAAAAAATGGTTGATAAGAACTCATAAGAGAAGGAAAAATAAAAGAGTATTAATATCTTTATTGAAATTCTTACACCACATAATATATCACTTGAGGGTGAAACAAATTATATAAATACTCATGATAAGATTATAGACTGTTCATTGATTAAAATAGATGATTCAATGCATCACATATCATTCAAATCAATGCCACCATTTAATTTCCATAAATGTGCATTATATGAAGCATCAATGCATTAGTTCAAATGCAGGTTAACCATGGATACATTAAGGTATAAAATTGACACATTTTATTGAAACAAATTTTTTTTTGTATTTAATAAATCTATTAATGAAAATATATAAATTAAATTTATCATTCTTTAACTTGGATTTCATTAATAAATTAATGGATAAATTTTAAAAAATCACATTTTAATTAATTATCCATTAATGTGCATAACTGAAATACTAATGCATTAATATATATATAAATTAAATATTAGTGTATTTAATTGATGTAATGTATATTAAATGTTTCTTAAAAAATAATAATTTAACTTTCTCCCACATGGATTACATTAATTAATTTATAAAAACATTGTGTATTAAAAATTGTATTAAATCAAAGCACATTATATACCAAAATACGACACATTAATATGGTAGATATAATATTCGATAGGCATACTATTTATACATATGAAAATGCTCATATAAACAATAATTGAAAAATAATTACATAATTACATAAATCAAATATATAATTATAATAATGATTTTAACATAATAAAATGCATTAAGTGATAAATTTTTTCAAAGTGACATCATTATAAAAAAATATCTCTTTAATAAAAAATTCATTGAAAAGTTTCTATCCATCACTAACCCAATTCATCAAAGGAAATAACAAAAAATATATGAATTTAATTATAAATAATTAATTGAAATGGGTAGGAAGTTATGTTTCAAATGTTGAACCAAGATAATCTATAAAAGAATAATATGCTTTACCTAAAATAGCGTGAAAAATCCGAGACAACAATGAGATCACCAGAAGTGGCAGAGAGGGGGTGGAGGTAGTGAATAAGATCAAAGGTGACAATGAAAGAGGTTCGAGAAGGGATGTGAAGAGGGTAAGGGAAAGGATAGGGAATGTGGATGGGCAAAAAAATCATGAGAGAAAAATAGAAAATAAAATCATTAAAACATACCAGCAAACCGACTATTATTGTTAGCTGAAACAAAAAACACTGATTATTATAGAAAATATAAAATGTGAATAATTTAAGTGTTATAATGTGTTTTATCTATGTTTCTATATAGTAATTAGTTAATAAAATCAGTAGGGTTACCTAAACTATAATAGGGATTGGTATTGAATGACCAAACATAGTAAATTGTGTGATTTATGAATAACAAAAATTGACATATCACATTATGATAAGAAAAAATTTCATGATAAGAAAACTAGGATAAACAATAATGAAGTTTCGAAATAATGATCACATAAACTATGGGAAACCTGGACCAATACATGGATATGCTGCAACATAACTTCGAGCAAGTAATCTAGATGCTACGAGAACCCTAGGAGAATACATGGAGATTTGTAGATGGTAGACGCCGGAGGCATAAGCAGGGGTGGGGGCAGAGGTGGAGGCTGGGTGAGGCATGAGGGAGGGGTGGGGGTACGTGATGATGGGAAATGGATGCAGCAATGGGTGAGGCATGAGGGATGGGTGGTGACTACGGGTCTCTGTGTGAAGGTAAGGGGTGGGGGAGGAGGGATATAGAGCGGGGGGGGGGGGGGTTGTGTATTTTTTTAATTAACACCAGCAACCATCATTTTTATTCACTCAAAGTCATCATTAGATACCTCCAATGTCATTAAACCATTCCAAAAAAGAATAGAATCCCAGTTTTATAGTAGTTCTAGCATGGAGCTCTGATGAATCCTTCGACATCGTGACAATCACCTCGATCCCGTGCCTTCGATCAGTTGAAATAATTATTGGATCAGTCACTTAGAGAGATAATATATCTCTCTAGAAATATGGATAAGAGAGAGGTTCCCATTATATTGTAATTAACAACACATTGAATGAGATCCTCTCTCCTTCTTATATAGTGGAAGTCTCAAAATACCTGGAAGGGTTCCCCAACCCTAAAAAATAAAATTCCCACTAAATAAGAAGTAAATAATACATGATGATGAACTAAACATTTAATATTTTCATTTATATTTTTATCACATACTTGTAATATATATTAAATAAATTATTTGATAAACTTGAGCCATTAAATCGACTTGTAATTCCCGCTAACATTAAATGAATCTTGAATATTAAAATAATATTCATTCATTAATTTTTTTTCTGTATTTAATTAAGCATTTAAGAACACATTTAATTAATAAATTAAACCCAATTATTATATAATTGAACAATAATAAATTTATTTATTCATTGGTGATTGATTACTTGGATAACTCTCGGACCCCGTTATGGTGCCCACCATGTCCAATATACCCATTCACATGAATATGATAGATTCTTGAATATGCTATTATGTTTGACCCTCTATACCCTTATCTTTATATCAGTGAATAATATTCAAAAACTAAGAACATATTCTAGCAACCCATAAAGACCTCTAAAGAGATAAATAATAGTCATAGCAACAACAACCATCCTATGAACACGCATTGTATAATATAATTTCTTTGTCTTTGAATATATTTTAAAGTAGGACACACAATTGTGTCAACATCATTTATTTTTTTTGTTGTTTGATCTAACTAGATGGGTATAACTTTAACTACCTTGTAAAATTATTTCCAATGGTACTACAATCTTGATAAACCAGACCCAAGATATTACTTCCTCAACTTGGAAGTGAAAAATCATATCTTGACCATTCAACCAATGTCATACCACTAATAATGAAACCAAGACAAGATAAATCACCATGATTTCATTATCATGTTTTATTCCTTGCATCAAAGTATGATATCAAATGGAAAACATCGTTAATGATATCAAGTTAGGATACCAATACACATATCCGTAGATAGAAAAAAACAATGACACCTGAAACATGTGGGGTTCTTATTAGTAGGTCTGTCCCCATGATCTCACCTACTAGAGATCACCAATTGAATAATTCAAGAGAAGAAGTCTCAATGCTTATGATCCCCCAATAACTGATATTAAGAAATCAACTATTTCTGGTTATTATGATGTATCTAGACCATAGGAAATATATTTATGATTAATGTCATAATATCTTGAGGTTCACATTATAGACCTGGATCTAATATAAAATTTTTATATGATAATTAATATATGTACATTAACATAAATAGTGGATGTAGAAATATCTATACTATAATGGTAAGTGAAAATCATGTATAACCCACTATATGCATGACATGGTAATCAAAAGTACTGACCAAGTAGGTTCCAGGGAACCCTCAATTTCAATATCTCCCACTTGCACTAGATATAACTTTTTAACTATCCTTGTTAGCTCTCACATGATAAAGATCAAGTTTCTGTTGAGTTATGGCTTTGTTGTTGGGTCATCCATGTTTCTACTGCATGACTATTCTTCTATTTGCGACCTCACTGCCTTGAGTTAAACTCTTCAAGTGGTGATATCCCTAAGTATTTCCCTTTTTACACTATAAAAACCAGATATCTTGGATAGTATTATTACTAGAATTATCATAATTTATATTATGACAAAACTTTAATTACTAGGTGACATTCCATGAACTAGAACAAATTGTTTCATATTTTACACTACTTATTTAGCCACCTCAGAAGCCACAATGCACTGAGTATTTGTAGATATGGATACCACTAGCTTTTATGAGCACGTCTCTCTCATAACCTTAACCTGAATATGATATAAGATCATATTTATATATATTAAGACTAGTTTTTGTCCCTTTGAAACTATTATCCCTTCTTCTCCACATACTAGGTACATATCTTTTGTACTTGATCAATTACAATTTGATAGTTCTGACTGCTTCCCTTGCAGTTCTCCTAGATACAACTGATATTTTCCTACTATAATATATATTTTGTCAATATCATATCTTGTACATATCATGGAATACATGATTGATCCATAATAAAAGTGTATGTAATTAAACTCCATACATTTATCTCCTCCTATGCCCATGCATTTCTTCTTAGAGAGATTTATGCCATGTGACACTAGAAAAAATTATCTCTCGAATTATTCCAACTTGTATTTTTCCATAACATGCCAGTATATATATGATTGACTAGGTATAAGAAACCATTAGATCTAACTTAGTATATCTTGTTCCATAGAACTTAGGTAGCTACTTTAAGTCAATCTTTTGAGAATTACTTTCATTCTGGTATTTACTAATTATAAGACCAATACTTGTCTTCCATATGTTATCAAACATATTTTACTTGAAAATAATGGCACTCTCACTAACCTCTTGCAGAAATAGGGAAAAAATTCATTCCAAATGAATATTTTATAATACTGTTACTTAATTTAATACTAAACTAGATTTAAGTAACATGAAACCCTTATTAGAATTCTATGATGTCACCATCCCTTTCTGGTTGCATCATATAGACACCTTCCATGATTGGTGGTCTTGACATACAATTCCAAGTTTTAATGATCATATAATGTTTCTATGACAAGTATAATTATAATAGATTTAGGAAAAAATGATCTGGTATAATCAATCATTTCTTTATTCATACCTATCTTGTACCATCCTTGTATAGTTTCACTTGAATACCCACCGTAGTATTCAAAATAATAATACCCTTGTACTTTGATACATGGAATCCATTATTGAATTTTAATTGATCTTTTCAATTTTAGCTTATTTCTATATACTTCCAAATTATAGGAATTATTATTATGAATGAATAATATATCACAGTCCATGGTGAATATAAAACC
Organism: Viscum album; assembly: GCA_963277665.1. Lineage (NCBI taxonomy): Eukaryota > Viridiplantae > Streptophyta > Magnoliopsida > Santalales > Viscaceae > Viscum > Viscum album. Next base: position 1,938,342,424 of record OY728163.1, read on the forward strand.
ATCATTATGGTTCCATCATTCCTACATAGTATGTGTCTCTATAACATTCTCTTTCCACACTATCTTGTGAAACTTGTTCATATGAAAACTATTTTTACATCTCTTTCATTGACTAAACCCAATTTAATATTGCTCCCACCATTTCAAATAGATATGTGCACCCTTTTATAGAAATTTATTATATCATTTTGAATACAAATTTTCTATCTTATGGATTTATGTAATATCTTTATAAAACTTTAGGATAATTTCTTTAGATGCACATAGTGTTCTACTTGATGCAATTTTGTTTATATCCTCAATAATCAATTTTCATCAAAACACATGTTCTTATGACATAATGGATTTCCATAATACTATAACACATATGATATCCATTTATCATGATAGTTGGAATATTTTTGTCGGATAATGCCATTATTTTCTATGAATTTCTTGAAAAATAAAGGAATTATTTTCAATTCATGAGTTTTAACATTAATTCCCTTTTACAAACATCATGTCTCTGATGTGTCCAAGGAAATGTGCATTTAAGAATTTCTCTAGGCTATATTTTTTGATCAATGTTAACATGTAATATTAATCATATATCCTCATTATTAATATCATATCATTAATGTGGATAATCTAACACCCCAAGCTTCCATCGTATGCTTCCTTTTTAAATAATTCAATAGCGTGCGATGTACGCAACACCGAGTTCAAGGGAACCACAACCTATCAAACTAGCCGTTTAAAAAGAGGTTATGAATAGTATTAAACACATTTTTTATTTTATATATCCAATATAATTTTAACATTCATATTTTTTATTTCTTAGACATAATATAAGGAAAAATTAAAATTTTTAGATAAAAGAAGTATTTTTTCAAAAATATGTAGTTTTTCTGCCTTTTAATGGAGAACCCTTTTTAAATCAAATATTTGATGCTTTTATATATTCAATTTGACAAAATTTAATTATTATTTATAATAGGGACATACAAATTTATTTATGATTAATTTTTGTTATGTTTCTGAGAACTTTCATATTTTGATGAATAATGAAAAATACTAAATTTTAATTGAAAACAACTTTTTTAATCGAAATAATTCATATTGTTAAGTTATAAAATTAAGTGGTTTTAAAGTATAATTATATTATATTTTTATCATTTAATATAATTTAGTTCATTAGAAAAATTTTTACATTTAAATTGGACATAAACACATGCCAATCTTTTGATAGTTTTTACTTTTTAAAAACCCGCTTTCTGGTTTTGACAACGAGAATTAATTTTAAATTAATTTCTTCCAATTATGTGTTATGAATTTTGAAAAATGTATTCCATATTTGGAATTAGAAGTTTCAAATTTTTTAAAGAGGTACTTTTTGTTTTTGGGCATTATGAATAGTAACTTCAGTAATTATTTTTATTTACCACAGTAAAAGGGTAAATTAGGTAAATAAGGGTAAAAAATAATATTATAATAATATAAAACTACCCTAAAACATGTCCTAATAATGTTGGATGAGATATTTATGACCATGGGAATCCTTAGGAAGATTTTAGGACCCTATAGGACCACTTGGGTGTGATAACGACATGTTATAAGAATTAATTTAAAGTAAAGATAAATATAACTTAAACATGTATCTTTTACTATTTTTTTTTAATATAGGTTTATATCACTGATATATTTGACTATAAATATCCATTAGAAATATAAAAATATTTCATACATCATGGAATTTTATTTATAATTTTTATACATTATATAAATATATTTATTTATGAAACAATGACGATGCAGTGATTACCTTATTAATGAATGATTCAAATAAATGAATTTATAAATATTAAAATAAATGTAATTTGAAATTTTTGATGCCATAAACGAATTTTATATATCAAATTAACACATTAGGTATTATTTAGTGACATTGGTTTGACGTAATCAAGTTGTTATGACTTTAACAAAAATAAATTACTTAATAGTTCCAAAATTGACATCAATGAGTTTTTAAAAGAAATATTATTTTACTAAATGATATAAAAATACTAAAAATATAAGATTCTTAAAAACGACTTAGAAAATGTTAAAAATGTAATTACTGATCCAATTGATGTTCTCTTATCATTTTATAGTAACTAAATTAACCCTATAGTATAAAAATACAATAAGACATGGTAAGAGTTAAATTGTTTAACTAAGGGTTAATCCCAAAATATAAGGTTAATTTAATGAAGTAAACTTCTAGAAAAATAATTTTATTAGATTATTTAGACCCATAATAATATTAAACTGGAAATAATTACTTTTGAGCTATTAGAAACCAAAAATAAATTTATAATAAATTAATATTTCAAGCTTTTCCTAAAGTGACCGTCACCTCTCTTATAAAAGGAAACTTATCCTTATCTTTAATTCACACCTCCAAAGACCTTTTGATTAGAAAAAACCTACCCATTTACTTTCCCAACATCCCTCATATAATTCTAGAGGCAAAAATTTGGGCATAAATCCATCCTAAGGATTCCTTTTGTTCAAATCAAAAGAAGACACCCAAAAAGAGGTAATTGTTTTATCACCTCTTTCAAAATTCTTTTCTTCTTATACTTTATATTTATCTCTTGTTTCCATAATAAAATAATAACTCCAGTACCTTAAATATTTATATATGTTATTATAATTATGGTAAAACCATATTACTCTTTTTACCCATACTATGAAAAACAATATCACCATACGTGCGTAAGTACGACTTACTGTCTCCACACCATGGCGTAAATTTTTTTTCATGTACACATTATTTATATGGGTATAAAAATGAATATAATGGATTTAAATAATAAATATAACTTGATATTTATTATTTAATATTCATATTATATCCAATTACATACTATTTAACCATTAAGGAAATGATACCGTCGCTCATGCGTATGTAGGGATTACCGTCTCCATAATGCGATGAGACTCGTCTTCCATGTTCAAAATCCAAGAATGATTATAAATATAAATATTATTAATAAGTATGAAATATATGAAATAATAATTCTACTGGTATGATATATATAAACATATATTTCACTTAATTCCATTCAATATTATAAGAAAATGGAAACATCATTCATGCATACGTAAGGCCTACCGTCTCCATAAACGGTGTGTTTCATTTTATTTATCTATCTATTATATATATTTATATATAGAATATATATGATATATAAATCATATTTTACATTCTGGAAGTAAGTAAATTATGATCTATGTAATACGATCAATAATAACAAGTCAAAACACATACGATAATCAAAGCGATTATTACCCAAAATGTTGCATTAACTTGGAATTGTTAATAAATAGGTAATATAAAATCATAAAAGAATAAAATACGATATAATAAATATTATTATGAATATTATATAAGTTAATAATATGTTTAAAAACATTATAAAATATTTTCAGACACGTTTGGAGAGTATCAGACCTAAAGTAAGGGTTAATTCCTCAATCTAATTATTATATGAGATTGTTCATGTGTAAGTATTTATTGGGACATATTTATCATCCATGTACATGTTTCATAAAAATGTTTTCAAAAGGAATCTTTTAAGGTTTTATGCAAGGGAATTTTTAAATATATCTTCATTTTAATTTTTTTAATGATTTATTTTTCTAAATCTTTTTAATTAATGTTCATGTTTTCAAAATGATTTTAAGGATTTATTTATATGGACATGATTATTTTAAAATTCTAATTTCTTTAAAAAGTTTTAAATTAATATAGGATACTTTTATTTAAAAATATTTTTTAAATGATTTCCTTTATAAATTGTGTGACTTTTAAATGATTTCATGAAAAAGGGATATTTCTCTCAAAGAGTTTTAATGATTATTTTCATCTATGTCAACATCTTTTATTGGATATTATTATTGATTGATATTGATTTATTACAATACAATATTTATTATTGTATTAAATGTGTTATGATATGTTTGACTGTGTATGTTATATTTTTATACCATTCATGGTTTATGTATTGGAATTTCATATACTAGTTTTAATACAAATGTTTATGTTATGTTTCAACATTTTCATATGAGGAATGAATTGGACTTAGTAAGTGATGGGTGAGGCCCAATATAGCCCCTTGATGAATCATTAGGTCTCATGAGAAAAACTAGTGTCTTGGAATAAGGTCTAAACAAAATATTTGTGTATAGTTTTGGCATGAGGCCTTGACTTAGTGGTTAAGATATCTGGAATTATGCATTCCCTCATTATGAGATTAGTTATTGATTTTACATGGGATTATTAGACTCGTATAATATCAATGTGAATGTTTAAAGGGAATTATTTTATTTATTATTCCAATATTATGCTGAAGATAATGTTTTAATAGGCTTGTGTTTTAATTTTGTACCTTGAGTTAAAATTTTATGGTTATTTGTGATAGCTTCTGCTATATTGTTTATCCTTACTGAGCATCTGAGATCAACCCTTTCTTATATTTTATATTTCCAAGGATTCCAAGAAGTGTTTTATGATTGATATGAAGGGTTATTCTAGGGTAATAATGGAATTCTAAAAGGATTTTCTATGCTGTAATTTATGTTATAAATTTTGATGTAAAGTTCATGTATGTAACCTATTTTCCAAGATTGCTAAACTGATCAGTCCTTAGGGACATGATTCTTTTGTAATCATACAAATGTATTAAAATAATGTACTGGCTCCAGGATTCTGGGGTCGGGAAGTTATAGTTGGTATCACAGGAATTTTAGTAACAACTGTGGAAATAGATTTAGAAAACTAAGATTAAGGATGATAACCATAAGATAGACTTTGAGGATAAATATAGAATAACCCCCTATAATTTTGGTAACGATCATGGATAACCTAGGATTAAACATAATATGTTATAGAATTAAAGTAACTTCCCTTGATTATGTGGTTTTCTTCAATGAGATTTGTTTCTCACCATGTGATTTCTGGTCTTAGTTAATGGAGGAAACCAGAAGAAATTTGATTAACATTTATTTTGATGGGAAATCAGGTGATTTTGAGATACAAAATTGGATAATGATTAGAGAGAAAGATATTGTGATTATGCCGAATCAGTTATCACGATATATGATTAAAAATGTGATCTGTGACGACTTTCCTAACAAATTTTGTAAGAGTAAGATGAATGTTTATAAATGTTCAAATTTTAAGAACAATAGAAGAAAGAAGATTAAACTTCAAACATGTTAAGGGGAAGGTATGAAGAACCTTGAGGAATACCTGAAATGGAGGGGAAGATGTTATCTATGCAGAAAAAGGGGTCATAGAGTGACCAATTGTTATGGAGTTCAATGTATCATCTGTATAAATCATGGGAATTACCATACTCAATGCCCAAACATAAGAATATATCTCTAAACCAAGGAAGGAACTATTCTATGCCAACCATTAATTTGGAAGGAATGATGTATTTATGTATTTAGATCCCAGAATTATGAATAGTGAATTATATAAGGATTATTCAGTTTATGTTTTTCGCTAAAGATTTTTAATAATATTTTGAATAGTTATAATGGAAAAGAAAATTTATTAAAGCATAAGATTATATTTGGAGAACATATGATTAAGGTAAATATAACCCTTAATACATTCCTTATGTTAAGATAATGATGTTTGGATAAAGATATGTTGGATTTGAATAAGTAAATTGGATGATTCTAGTTTCTAGAGAACTAATTATGGATTTTTCGACAAGAGGGTAATGCTATCATGACTGAAGTGTATAACTTTTTGGGACTTAAGGAATAATCCACTATGTTTTGGAACAAGGAAACATGCATGTTTTCAATAAGGATATCTGATAATTCAGGTTGTTACCATGACTCAAGAGAATACTTGATGAAGGTGTTCACATGTTTGGAATGAGACAACCAAAAACTGCTCTATGAGATATGAGAGATAAATACTAATCCAATTTGGTTCACCTCTTTATAAAGTTGTAGATTTTCAGTTTTTTTGGAAGGATTGTAAGGTTATCCATTTATGGATAGTATAAGTTATACTCCAATAGAAGTTTTTTAGATCAATGTATTATCTCTCTATAGGCAGACTTAAGCATATGTGATAACCTATGCTAACACTTTTTTTGAGATAGATGGAATGACCTATCATTATATTTATGGATCACATGATCTTCCAACACTTTAGGAATGAAAAATTCAACTTTATTTCCTTGAATAATAGATGAAGTGGAAATTGTTCAAGGAATGACCAATGGTGAGATTGTTCTGAAATCAAGTAAGTATTTCTTTTAATGTTATTTAACATTAGGGAAAGGATCTTGAAAACTAATTTTTTTCCTAGTACATTATTTTTGTGATGAATCAAATGGTCTCTTGGATCATTATAGATTTATGGATTTTATATTGTTAAATTTCTCCAAATAATATTCTATATCACTCTTCATCAGAACATGATGGTCAGTTTTCTCTTCCATATCCATTTTTTTCTACATGTAACCCTAGTATGTGTTATTTCCAGTAACCTTTATACTTAAATTTATTTTAAAATAAAGGATTCATTAATCAATTTTTCGAAACGGTATTTCAACTAAGATATTTGGAAATTTCAAACCCATAGTTTTCAATCCCGAGTTTAAATTGTGAGGATGCAATTTATTTATGGAGGGGATAATGTAATAACCCAAGCTTCCACAATATTCTTCCTTTTTAAATAATTCAATAGCATGCAATGTACACAACACCGAGTTCAAGCGCACCACGACCTATAAAACTAGCCATTTAAAAAGATGTTATGAATAGTATTAACCAAATTTTGAATTTTATATATCCCATATAATTTTAACATCAATATTTTGTGTTTATTAGACATAATATAAGGAAAAATTCAATTTTTCTGATAAAAGAAGCATTTTTTTAAAAAATATAGTTTTTCTGCCTTTTAATGGAGAACCCTTTTTAAATCCAATATTTGACACTTTTATATATTAAATTTGATGAAATTAAATTCTTATTTATTATAGGGATATAAAAATTTAGTTTGTATAAATTTTTGGTATTTTTCTGACAACATTCATATTTTGATGAATAATGAAAAATACTAAATTTTAATTGAAAACAAACTTTTTAATAAAAATAATTTATAGTGTTAAATTATAAATTTAAGTGGTTTTAAAGTATAATTATTTTATATTTTTATCATTTAATATAATTTAGGTCATTTTAAGTATTTTTACATTTAAATTGGACATAAACACATGCCAATCTTTTGATAGTTTTTACTTCTTAAAAACCCGCTTCCTAGTTTTGACAATGGGAATTAATTTTAAATTAATTTCTACCAATTCTGTGTTTTGAATTTGGAAAAATAAATTACATATTTTGAATCATAAGGTCCAATTTTTTTAAATAGGTACTTTTTATTTTTGTACATTATGAATAGTAACTTCAGTAATTATTTTATTTACCATGGTTAAAGGTTAAATTAAGTAAATAAGGGTAAAAAATAATATTACAATAATATAAAACTACTCTAACACATGTCCTAATCCTATTGGATGGGATATTTTATACAATTAGCATCCTCAAGACGAATTTAGGACCCCATGGGACCACTTGGGTGTGATAAGGACATGTTATAAGAATTAATTTAAAGTAAAGATAAATATAACATAAACATGTATCTTTTACTAAAACAATTTTAATATAGGTTTATATGACTGATCTATTTGATTATAAATAGTCATTAGAATATAAAAATATTTCATACATCATGGGATTTTATTTATAGTTTTTATACATTAGGTAAATATATTTATTTATGACATAATGATGATGCAATGATTACCTTATTAATGAATGATTCAAATAAATGAATTTATAAATATTAAAATAAATGTAATTTAAAATTTCTTATGACATAAAAAAATTTTATGAATGAAATTGAAACATTAGGGATGATTTAATGCCTTTTTTTAGAAGTAATCAAGTTTTTATGACTTTAACAAAAATCAATTACTAAATAGTGTTAAAATTGACATAAATAAGTTTTTAAAACAAATATTGTTTAATTAAATGATATAAAAATCCTAAAAATCTAATATTTAGTAAACTGACTTACATAATGTTAAAAATTTCATTAATTATCCACTTGATGTTTTCTTGTAATTTTATAGTAACTAAATTAACCCTATATTATAAAAATACTAGATGACACGGTAAGAGTTAAACTCTTTAACTAAGGGTAAATCCCAAAAGATAAGGTTAATTTCATGAACTAAAATTATATAAAAATCATTGTATGAGATGGTTTATATCCATACTCATATTATACTAGAAATAAATTACTTTGGAGCTATTTGAAACCAAAAATGAATTTATAATAAATTAATATTTCAAGCTTTTCCAAAAGTGTCCCTCACCTCTCTTATAAAAGGGAACTTCTCCTTCTCTTTAACTCACCTCCAATTCCCTTTGTCTCGGCCAAAACCTGACCATTTAATCTTAAAACATCCATAATATCATTATAGAGGCTAAACTTTTTGCATAAATCTATCCTAAGAAGTCATTTTGTGAAAATCGAAAGGGGACACCCGAAAAGAGGTAATTGTTTTATCACCTCTTTAAAAGTTATTTTCTTCTTCTACTTCATCTTTCTCTGTTATTTCCATAATAAAATAATAACTCCAGTATCTTAAATAGGTTGAGATTTTATTATAATCATGGTACAATAATATTACTCCTTTTACCCATCCTATGAAAAACTATATCACTATCCATGCGTACATATGACTTACCGTCTCCACACTGTGGTGTAAATTGTTTTTCATGTACACATTATTTATATAGGTATAAATAGGAATATAATGGATGTAAATAATACATATAACATGAAATTTATTCTTTGAAATTCATATTCCATCCAATTTCATACCATTTTACCATTAAGTAAATGATACCGTTGCTCATGCGTATGTACGACTTACCCTCTCCACGACGCGATGAGACTCATTTTCCATATTCACTGTACAAGAATGATTATAAGAACAAATATTATTAATAAGTATAAAATATATGAAATAATAATTCCACTGGGATGATATATATATATATATACACACATATATATTTCACTTACTTCCATTCAGTACGATAAGAAAACAGAAACAACGTTCATGCGTACGTACGACCTACTGTCTCCATGAACGATGTGTTCTATTTTATTTATCTATATATTATATATATTTATGTACAGAATATATATGATATATAAATCATATTTTACATTATTTAAGTAAGTAAATTATGATCTATGTAATATGATCAAGAATAAAAAGTCAAAACACAAACGATAAACAAAGCGATTATTACCCGAAATGTTACATTAACTTGGAATTGTTAATAAACTGGTAATATAAAGTCATAAAAGAATCATATATAACATATTAAATATTATTATGATTCTGATATAAGTTAATAATATGTTTAAAAATTTTATACAGGAGTTTTAGACACCTATGGAGTGTATTAGACCTAAGGTAAGGGTTAATTCCTCAATCTCATTATTATATGAGATTGTTTATGTGCAATTATTTTTTGTGAAATATTTATCATCTAGGTCCATGTTTCATAAAAATGTTTTCAAAAGGAATATTTTAAGGTTTTATGTAAGGGAATATTTAACTAGATATCCATTTTAAATGTTTTATTGATTTATCTTTCTAAATATTTTTAATTACTGTCCACATATTCAAAATGATTTTAAGGATTTATTTATATGGACATGATTATTTTAAAATGGCAATTAATTTTAAAAGTTTCAAAGTGATATGGGAAAATTTGATTCAAAAATCTATTTTAACTGACTTTCTTTATAAATTGTGTGACTTTTAAATTATTTCATGGAAAATTGATATTTTTCTCAAAGAGTTTAACTGATTATTTTCATCTATGTCAACATCATTTATTATATTTTATTATTGATTGAGGTTTATTTATTAAAATAAAATATTCCATATTGTATTAAATGTGTTATGATATGTTTGATTGTGGATGTTTTATTTTTATACCATTCATGGTTTATGTATTGGCATTTCATATGCTAGTTTTAATACGGATGTTTATGTTATGTTTCAACCTTTTCATATGAGGAATGCATTAGAATTAGTAAGTGAAGGGTGGGGTCTGATATAGCCCCTCGATTCATCAGTAGGTATCATGAGATAAAATAGTGTCTTGGCACAAGGCCTTGAAAAAATATTTTTGTATGGTCTTGGCACGAGGCCTTGAATTAGTGTTTAAGATGTATGAAATTATACATTCCTTCATTATGAGATTAATTATTAATTTTACATGTGATTATTCGACTAGTAGAATATCTATGTTAATGTTTAAATGGAATTATTTGCTTTATTATTTCCATATTATACTAAAGATAATGTTTTATAAGGATTTTGTTTTAATTTTGTACCTTTCCTTAAATGTTTATGGTTATTTGTGATAGCTTCCGCTATATTGTTTATCCTTACTAAGCATCTGAGCCCACCCCTTTCTTATGTTTTGTTTTTCCCAAGATGCCAAGAAGTGTTTTATGATTTATATTCAGGGTTAATCTAGGGGAATAATGGTGTTATCAAAAGATTATCTATTATGTGTTTTATGTTAGAAATTGTGATGTAAAGTTCATGTATGTAATTTATTTTCCAATATTTCTAAACTAATCGGTCCTTTAGGACATGATTCATTGTAATCAAAACAATGTATTAAAATAATACATTGACTCCAAACTTCTAGGGTTGGGGCATTATAGATAAGGTAATGTGTGTTTAGGAATTACTCCACACTACATTATAACAATCGACGAATTCTTGGTCAAGATATTCTTCAGCATAACATCCTGAAGTAACTCATATATTCTGACCCTAAATATACCATAATTCAATTTCTCATTCCTTAATAAAAACATAAATGAATCTAATAAAGTATATTTACCACTAGCTTACCCTTGGAATAGTTCACACTCTCTAGATGAACTAGTTTCTAAAGCTTTGTGGATTATCCTTATTTCTAAAGGTTTCTTTATCCAAAACTATATACATAAGTGTGTCAATATTACCTAAGGTATTTAACACTAAAGATTCTATAACCATAATGAGTATATCCTTTAAAACTAGATAGTTTTTCTTAACAAAGTATTATCTTTCCACAACTTGGTATATAAGTATTACATTTTGTAATCATCACATATTCCCAATTATTCAAGTATTATTTAACTATTAGTTTAGTATTAGAGACCACAAACAACATTCATTCCACAACTTGAAAAATGTATCCTTGTTTCCAATGGACATGTGAGATTAATGTTTTGGTAATACTTAAAAAAAGTTTAACTATAATAATTTAATTTTCAATTAGAAGTTGTGTGCTTCTAACCACTAAACTTAAAAAACACCATTTTTAGCCTCATGGATAAAAAACCTTACTTCTTGTAACATTTCTATACTTATTTCATTACTGTATTCAAATACACATATGTGATAGGAATATTGTATTCAATTCCCAAAAAGTTTTATAGAAACATTATATATAGTTGATTAATATTCATTGAATAAGAAGAGATTACTTGCTTCTTTAATTCAGTTCATTTCATTTAAACATCCATAGATTTTATTTTATGATATGCGAAGAGAATATACTTATATTTAATATCTATTTATTTTAAGTATTTTGTAAAGGTTCATTTTAAGTCACACTTTCAATTGGCCTTTTATCCCTACCTTTTAACTTGTTATCTAGAAGAACTAAAGATTAATCTTTCCTTAATGTTCTTATTGCTTGAAAACCGTACCCAAAAGGTAAGGAAGTGTTTTCTACATTTTTTTGTTTTTCAATTTTAGACAAAACTAAAGTTACTAGGTGAAAAATATATGAGAGTGGGATGCATTAAAATATCACAATCCATCTTTCAATTTACACATATCCATTGTAATCATCAATCATCCATATCTCAATTTACTTTCCCCTTGTTAGCTTCTCAGAGATGAGACAACATGTGAAATCAACCATGTCCTGATGTTGTATCCACAACTCACATCGAACATTGATGATAACATTATGAGACAACCATCATATGAATAATACATGAGTCTCCTATATGATTTTTCTCACCCTCGCTTTCAGAGGTGTCTTAATAGGTTTTTGGGACACCAAAACCTTGAATTTATGATTTAGTAATTTGTGAAAGCACCTGTACTACTCTTGGAAACTTGGAAAAGTTTGAACATGTTCTTTGTCCAGTAATTATCATAGTGTACTTTTGGTATTACTTTCCAATTTCTAAAAAAAGTAAATATTGCAGATTAGTACTTTTATCTTTATTACTGATTAGAAATTACTGATTATTTAAATCATTAATTGTCTCCCACTATTTTATTGAACTCTAGCTATCCTCTATATTAGAATTATAATACTCTGTCACTTGAGTATTCCAGTGGAAAAGATCCTTGAACCTCTCATCATAGTCTAAAAGATATGGCTATTCCACTACTATGAGATTTCAAGGTTGGCGTTTGACTGGAAAACTGCATTAACTCATGACTCCATGATCTTTTAAGTGAAGTACCATCTTCTAAAATCATAAAAATTATTTACTCAATGCTTTCCCTTGATTTTGAAACAAGCTGGCTATGACTACTCCTTTACTATAAGATTCATTTAAGTCCACCCATCATTCTTATAAGAACTCTCTAGTAGTAAGAGGAACCTACAACTATGGATGATGAGCACCCCGAACACCTAGTTGTGTTCAAATTCAAATAATGGAAGGAATTCATGAAATAATATTTTCGTGAGGGTTTTTAATATTTTTTAATGAATGTAATCCATTTATATTAATATGTTCGTTCTATTTTGTCACACTCACAACTGAACATTAATAGGAAAAAATTCCTCACATCTTTATGAATTTTATACTTTATTATTTTATGTGTTTCTTGTTGTCATGGAAATTCATAAAATAATAAATAAACACAAAAAAAATTACCCGACTGTTCTTAAGAATCTAATATTGGTCGATCCATTTAAACTTAATGGATCCACCATGAACTAGTGGAATCACACCTGAGTCATAGCTTGAATCACAATGTAGCTCCTCTCTTATCTAGTGCATCCACTTATCATCTATAATTCACCTCGACTTGGCATGGTTTTTGACTTACAATGTCATTATCATAGAGCAAAAATACTTTCACATAGGTGAGGAGGTCTTGGGAGTACAAAATATAGATAAATCACACTTTTATCTAGGTGTGTAGACCCTTATAAATATTAAATAAAAAGAATACGATGAAAATACCAACATAAAACTAACTACTTATTACAAATATCACATGAAGGTAATAAATAATTAAATAAAATAACCAGACGTACACATTTTTGGTCAGTGCTCAAGATCGGTCAATGGATAAAATAAAACCACGATAAAATTAAATTATAGTAAATTTAAAGTACGGGGAAATTTAAATAAATTAAATAAATTATTTAAATTGAAATAACTTATTTAATTCTCATTCGTTCTAACGATTAATTTATTTTTTATCCTAAATTTAAATTAAATAATTTATTAATTAATTCAATTTTATACCATATTAAATTAATAATTTTTTAAATAATAAAATTATTATTATTTTTCATCCAAAAAATAATTGAATTAATTTTTGATTATATTAATAATTAATTGGGCCCTAGAACCCAACGTAGGGCTAAAGCGGGTCAGGACGACCCCGTACAAGCCTACTTTGGGTTGAGCAGACTCTATAGAGAGGTTTTTTGGGTGAGTCAGGCCTTCCTTAACCCATTTCGGGTTAGGTAGATCTACCTTTCCTTATTGCAGGGTAGATCAGGTCAGAAAGAACCTATAGATGTCCTAAAGGAGCCCAATTGGGCCACAATGTGGTAGGGAAGAAAGAGCCCACACTGATGTCATTATGGATAGTGTAGGTGTGGTATGAATCCGAATAAGGAATCTGTGTTTTTGTTTTTTTCTTCACTCATACTTGGGACACAAATTCCAGTGGAAGAAAAAATATTCTTCTTAGACTTTCCCTATACAAAATAGAATCCCTCATCATCAATTTCATGAATCTTGATATCATGATGGCCAGTAGAGGTGTGATATGAAACCTAATAGGGGAATTTCTGTTCGCCTTTTCTATTTTTATCAGAATTGGGACATCAATGGTGGATAAAGAAAAAGATATTCTTCTTAGATTATCCCTAAGAAAAATAGAAGTCCTCATCCTCAATTTCTTGAAGCTTGACTCTGTTTTTGTTGTCAGGTGCTTCAATGGTCCAAAATATTTTCACTAGTCTATTAATTACCTTATATGTCATGATTGACCACTCTATGATGATATCAAAAAGGCCCTCCCCACATGGGGAGTATGAAACATGATGGAAAATTACTTATGGATTTATTTCTTTTGACTACCTTAATCCTTACTCTTCTATAGTTTTACTTTATAAAAAGCTTCATTAAGTAATAGTGTAAGGAAACCCAGTCAAGGGTTGTCTTCTATATTTGAGCTGAAGGTTAGGAGGTGATCCCATTCCATGATATTTTTTTCTTATTATTCCATTTTAATTTAAGGGATATTTTCTATTCTCATGTTCCTCCACTAACCCATCTTTATATGATTTAGTGTGGCTATGTTATGGATTTGGTGTAACACCTTGACTCCAGTAACTTAGGTAATGTGTTAATATTTCTATATTGGAACAAGATACCAGATATTTCATTAGAAAAGAGTAGTATTGGGAGTCTAGATACATACATGATTCTCACATTACATTTAAAAACATGAAATAAAAAACACAATTTTAGTGAAAAATTTATTATTTATTTTAATATATATATAAAATCATTCATAGATCCTTTATTAGTGTCCCATGGAAAGGAAATCATAATAAAGGGTGAGCTTAAATGCTCAATAAGGGAAAATTTACAATGAAAACATTCATAAAATAATAAAATACATGAATAATATGTTAGAAATAAACAATAGTCAAATATGTAATATAACTAATATCATAAAATGGGAATATATCCATGGATTACATAACATCATAAATAATTAAATGAATATCAATAACTAGTTTTATAACATTAGAATGCATATTTTGAATATGATAATCTTACCGTCAAGGATTCATGTCAAGACACCATACATAAATAGGCATGAAATATGTCAAATACCCAAGTTAGTTTAGCTTATGATACCTAATGATGCATCTAGAGACTATATAAGGCTCCACCTATCACAAACTAAGTCCAATGTATTCAACATATGAATAAAATAAATTCAATACATAATCAACAAAAAAATTCACATTGAAAACTATCATACAAAATTTTAATAATCTTATCAAATAGATAAATAGAAAAATATTATCATAGATCACCCAAATAAATAAGATGGATATTATTATTATTTTATATCCCTAGTGAAGCATAAATATTCTTAAAGGATGTTGGTATAGATAAAAAATCTATTTTACGAAGACATCAGAATTTCATTTTGAGAATAAGAATAAATATCCTTTTATTTTGAAAAAACTTAAAGTAAAAATTATATAATATTGAGAAAATGTATTTATTTTAAAATAACCACCAAAACTTGTAATATAAACTTCAATTTAAATAACAGTTTTGATGATGAGAAAATTAATTTGCGCAGTAAATGTTAAAATAATGATTCTTTTCAAATTTTTGGTAAAAAATCAAAAGAATATTATTCAAAAAAATATAAAAAGATTAATTTCAAAACATTAAAAGAAAGTAAAACATGGTTGAAAATGACTCTAAATAATAATTTTATCATATAAAACTACACTATTTAAAACATTTTAAGAAACATGGACATGAAAAAAATGTTCATCGATCGAAGAGGAGATAAGGTCGAATTAAAAAAAATCTCAATTATATTAAGTATCAAAGAAGGTAAAAATGGAATTAATATTTGAAAATACCTGAAATAATCAAAGGAGAATAAATTAGATGAGTTTTAATATAAAAATATCATATAATTCCTCCAATAAAAACATAAACATAAACAATCCTGAGTAAAGATGAAATTGTTAAATAAACCCTCACAGATTTAATAAGATTTCAATCAAAACCCCTTAAAAGATAAAAATTGAATGGGAAAATAAAATAAATAAATAAATAGGAATTCATAATATAATATTTCAAAATAGAAATTATATACACCTAATAAAAGAAATGAGGTTTATAATATAACATAATTCTAAATGAAGTGAAATTGAGAGGAAAAATTCTTATATCATGTTTAAATTTTCTCATAAGTTCCTTTAAAATCTTGTATAATAAATATAAATTTATTATAAATATATAAAAAAATTATATTCATAATTATAATACCATATATGGTTTACTTATAACATTTTTTTACTAGTTTACTAACATTTATTTTTTAAAATCATTGTTTTGGGTTATAATGATTTCATTTTTCATGCATGTTTATGTTTGATAGTTCCCATCCTTTAACTTTGATCATGGTTCCATCATATTAATATTGATAATAATTTTATTTATATTATATTATTACATAATATCATAAGTATCCAACACTAATTAACCATTCATGTCATAAACATTATAACTTCAATCACGTATTTGGTAAAACTGACTTAAACAAGAGCATGTTATAAAGACCGAATGAGTAAGAACATGTAAAGGTATAATCTTAATATAGAATTTATAGAATATTATTAATGTCATAAATATCATTTATATTCATTATATATAATTTTAGAACCATATATAAAATATTTATATTGAAAATGAAATATATCTCTAATGAGGATAGTAGTCTATATGTACGCATGAACGATACTTCCATTTTCAAATGAGAAAATGGAAGAAAATATAAATAATATTTCATAATTATAAGATAATTATTACATAATAAATATCATATATATTTATTAAATCCATCCTTGTAGCCATATATGAGAGTTAGTGATGGAAAATGAATCACATCGTTATGTGTAGGTGGTAGTCCACATGTACGCACAAACAATATTTCCATTTCCAATTTAATTGAAAAGAGGTGGAAGATAACTATCCCATAATCATAATAAAATATCAGTACATTTATGATACTAGAGAAATTATTTTAGTATGAATACAATATATTTAGAGGAAGTATAAGAAGAAATAAACTTTGAAAGAGTCGGGAAAGACAATTATCTCTTCTTTGAGAGACATCCTTTGGCTTACACCTTAAGTGTAACGACACATACTTTTATGAATAAAATTACAATTTTTAATATAATTAAATGTATTGTGGTTAAAGAAAATAGATGAAATCCATTTTTTATTATATCCAATTGGATTTAAATGATCGTTATGTATCTTTACTATTGATAATATAGTTTTTAAATAATGATCACATGACTAGTATAAATATAGGGTTTTAACAAATCCATTTTCCACAGACAAACAAAGTGATGGCCTCAACCAGTAGGATCATACTCTATGAATCCCATTTATCAGAGCTTCTAAGGGAGATATAATTTCTAGGATTCTCCCTAAACCAAGACCAATTTGAGATCCAATAACTTAAGCATGATCAAAAGTGTTTATGGGAGAAGTTCAAGCTCATCGAGATCATGGCCCAAACCATGTTCATCGAACGACCTCACGAAATCCCCACCATTATGAACCTTAATCTTATGAAACATGCTGGTGTAATAAAAGGATATGTATCAAGACCCTAGAATTAAGAAAATTTTCATTATTTTTGTATATAATAATGAATATATTTTCTTCCTATTATTGTTTCTTTATAAATGATTTTTAAAGCACAAATAGTATTTTTGGTTAATATTTGAATTCAACTAAGAAATCTATTTTTATGAATTAATTTATTTTTGAAATAAATAATATTTTAATAAAATATTATTATTAAATTACTATTTTTAAATATAAATGATCATATAGTTTTTATGAAGTCAAATGTAATTTTTATCAGGCTTTGAAAACTATTATTGTTAAAAAACCCATCATTTTCAATAAATGTCAGTTTTTATTTTAAAAGTGAAATTCAAATATTTATAAAATTTTTTAGATAAAAATAATATTATTTTTTTGGAATCAGGATGTTCAAATTATCCAATGGTGAATTTTTCATAATTTTTTAAGATACTCTAATTTTTGTGTAAAAATTAAATACTATATAAATATATAGTGTGTTTTATGACATCATAATGGCCCAATAATGATCAAATAAATAATATAAAAGGAATAATAGTCAAAATATGTTTTTTTACTTTAAAATAATGTTATTTTATATTTATTTTATTTATTTTATAAAGCATTAGTTAATATTCTAAGACTTATAGTATATTTTAAGATTTTAAAATCATTTCCTTGAAAGTGTGACTAACCTCCAAAAAAGCAAGGAAAATATTTTATTATCTTCATACCTTGTACTTATATAATAATTTTATCCACTCCCCTTTACTAGAACCAATGAGAAAAAACCATGTGATGGTTTGTGGTTTTAAATATTTTATTATGTAGTGTCCAAAACCACAATAATAAAGAAATCCCCCTCCTTTCGTATATAAACCCACCCAAGATCCAATTTATCTACACTAAAACTTCTTGAAGAATGTAACTTTTTTTACCTCTACTCCCTAGAGTCCTTCCAAGGTTCCCCAAACCTCCCAATAATCCTCTCCTAATCATTTGGATTCACACATCCCTGTAAGGGATTCTCTCTCTCTTATTTTTATCAAGCACTTCATTTATGATATTCCATTTTAATTTACATTTTCTTAAGTCAAGATACATTATTATCTACCCCATTACTTTAAATTTTATGTTTAAATTATGGGATCCACTTCCACTCTCATTTTCCCCTCTTATGAAACCTTATGTGCACCCATTACTATGCCAAAATTCCGTAAGGGATCCTTCACCCTTATATTTTTTCAATCATCCCTTTTATGTTATGTATTTCAATTTAACTTTTCCTATGTTTGGATATGTTCTTAAATATACCTCATACTATCCATTTCATGTATAAACAATGAGAGACATATTTCTCTCTCATCAACCAATTTTATGAATTTCTATATGATGTTGTTATGCTGCTAAAATTATACCACGATTTTCCATGCCAAGATAATTGTGTAGTGAATACCATACCCATTTCTCCATCAAGGGTATTAAAATTTATGCATATATACTTATTTATTTGGTACTTACATGTATGTATTATATATTCCTTGATCATTGAATAAATTATGATTTTGAATGAATCTATGTTATACGATATATATGGAACACTTAAGGATGCGAATGAAATGATTTTGAAGGGTGCACACTGATAGCACTCCAATGAATTGAGTAATGTTTAGTATCAAAATACATCACATTGGGACAAGGAGTTTACTTTATTCCTTTATGGGACTTTTTTCCACCATGATGTCTTGGTGGATTTAGCCTTGACCTATATTTATGATGTAGTGCTTTAAGTTGTTGCAACATTTCCCATGTTATGATTATCATGCTATATCATGCTTTATTATTCATGTTACTTTCATGCTCTATTTATATACCAATTATCTAACATGTATTTTATTCCTTATGTTATGAATTTTTATTCCCTTAATGGGCTTAATATCTCACCCCTTTGTTATGTATGTCCTAAGTTTATCCCATACAATGTTGAATAAAAAGGAATGTTTTGGTTATGTCAAAGAAGTTTTCAATAAAGATGTTGACTTTAATATTTTAAGTTGTTATTTAATGTACATAATTTCCTAAAGACACTATACCTATCAATCTTATGAGTTGTATTAAGTTCAATTTTATGTAATGAATCATGTTTAAATATGAAAGAAAGAGTAAGGTTTTTATATTAAGTATTAGTAGGATGATCTTAGGGGAAACTAGAAACTCAAGAATAAAGAGAAATAATCTAGAAAGATATTAGGTCTTAGATTGAAAAATGTATAAGGCTCAAACTTTGTGATTAAAGGATAATAAGATATGTATTTTTTGTGAGGGAAAAAACACACATAAAATTACTTAAATAAAATATATATCATAATCATGTAAAGTGACACTAAATGATCATAATTTAGAAGGTAGGACATAATAAGTTCAAAATACCTCCAACCAATAAAATTTATACATTTTTCAAGTTTAATTTTAAACATTATCTTTTAGTTTAACCCCTTTGTTAATGTTTTTTAATCTTAACCATGATAACACATTTTGTAGCCTTTAAGGGTCATAAATTTACTTCTAAGGTGACAAGTGGTTCAAAAATGGTCCATTGATAAAATTTTAGACCATTTAAAATCACTATTTCCCTCTTTATTTTTTTATTTCATTTAATAAAATATTTTTTATCACAAAATATAATTAAAATAATTTTTGAAACTATTCATTTAATTTAACTTCAAAGACAACAAGATAGTAATGAAATTTGAATATAAAAATAGTAAGATCAATTATACATTATAATTATATATTAAATTCATTTAATACCTCAATTAATCCAATAAATATTAATTTTATTGTTTATAAAATCATTTACTTTTATTTTTATACCGCTTGCACAAACGCTGTATCTGCATTTCATAAGCATTTAAGATAACTATAATATCACTAAAAACTAAAAATAAATTAATATCATAAAAATAAGTTATTTATTTTCATAATAAATTTTTATATTCACTAATAAATTCTTTTTATACCTATTAAAACATATTAGATAAATTAAAATCTAGAAAGTGACACTTTGTATTTATCATTTTCTTAAAATAATATAAATGTAATAATGAATGAAAATTAACAAGAAATTACCATATTTTCGTACCTAAGATTAATTTTATCAAAAAAATTTCATCATATAGGATAAAAGAAAATTTTAGAGATATTTTAAAACCTTATACAATAGTTTTAACCAAGTTTTACTCTTTTTACCCTTACCTAGGTGACAAATCTCTATCATAGTTACTATTCATAATGACTGAAAAATAAATGGGAAATATTTAATATACTTGAAACAATTTATTATAAATATGGAATATATTTTTCAAGATTAAATTTCCATAATTTTAAGAAAACAATTTTAATATAAATGCGTAAAACACAATGAAAAATATTTTTTAGAAAAATGTGTTTTTAAGTTAAAAAATAAAATTCTAACAAAATCATGTATGATATTGATTCCTATATAATTAATTTTATTATTTATAACTAAATGAGTTATTTTTTTAAGATCAAATTAAAAACATAATGAGGATTTGAAATTAATTTATTTAATGAAAGAAATGATAGTTCTACAAAAATCGATATTTTTCATTATTCACATAAAAATAATTATTTACCGAAAAATATAAAAGAATTTCCCTAATATAATATTGAAATTATGATTTAAAAAATGATATTTTTTTACTCAAATAAATTTTTTAAATATTGTAGAAATTAATTATAATGTTTTCGCACAAAATGAGATGAAAACCATTTTTGAAGAGAATATATTTTTTAAGCATAAAATAACTATTAAAAATTGTGTAATTATTTATTATGAATTAATCAATACATTTTCTTTATATGAAGAAATTATAAATAATTTCCATAATGTGATTATTCCTATACATACCACTAATTTAACAGCTAGGTTATAATGGTTTCATTTAAATAATAATAATCTTATAGTATATCGTAGTTTTCTTAATGCTCGATGTTGGATGCTAAACAAGCTATCAAGCTTATTATTCCTTTAAACTAAATTTTCAGGGTGTTAAATTCTCTCACATTTAATAAATTTTGTCTATGATTTTTTTAATCTCGGAAATCAAGGGTTCAATATTTGAAAATAAATTTGTCGAAAACTAACTTTATACAAAGGAATAATAAAACTTTCTTTGAAAATGGGGATGTGAAAAACATAAAGTTTACTTTAAATAACACAGAATTAGTTTCCCATATAAGGAGAACATTAGTAATAAGTGAAAATATTTAAACATAGGATAAAAATAGAATCCTAGAAATAATAAAAGGTCATAGGGATAATAATCATGAGAAATTTAATGACCACAAATAGAGAGAAACAAGATTAACATACATGGATATTATATCATTTTAGATGAATAATAATCACATTAAAAAAATACATGCCCGAGGACCATAATAGTTTATTTTCTTTGGAACTTTGAACAAAATATTCTAACTTGGTGAAAGATATTCAATGTTTCCCATAATGATATCCCCCTTTAATACTTATACTTAAAATATTTATTCATAACCTCAGAAAATGAAACATAAGAAAGGGTGAGATCATATGCTCAATAAGGGTAAATAAAGATGATATGTAAGCATAACATGAGCATAAGGGAATGAGAACATGAGAATAAAATTTGAAGATCATAACCTACATATCAAGGATCATATACATGAGTCATGGAATAAATATTTGTATTTCATAGGACTCGAATCAAAAGGGAATCAAGAGAATA
The DNA here is from genome assembly GCA_963277665.1 of Viscum album. Classification (NCBI taxonomy): domain Eukaryota; kingdom Viridiplantae; phylum Streptophyta; class Magnoliopsida; order Santalales; family Viscaceae; genus Viscum; species Viscum album. The sequence goes on from OY728163.1 coordinate 1,938,364,996, forward strand.
AGCAATGAGAGCATAAAATAGGAATAAGACATAGAAATCTATGTTAGTCACATAATCATATAAAATTTATTTAGTAGTAAAGGATCAATTACAAGGCCATCTTAGTGGAATAATTTCACACCCAAACCATATTGGTAGTCATGGTTCACTCCCATTTCCATCTTAGTAGTCAAGGCTTACTCCCAAGAACATATTAGCAGACAAAGTCCTTTACTGAACCAAGTTAAATCCCTGTTACAACCATTTTTATCTCATGAGATATAGATCTTTACCCAATGTATCGATGGGAGATATATGTCCGACCTATATCATAATGAAATCATACAAACATGCGTCATAAGATCATAAAAAATCATAACATAACCCATGAAATGAAATGGGTATCATAAACATTTCATCATATCATAGCCTTTAGAAAAGTGAAAGGTTTCATAGCCATTTAATTAAAGCATAACCCGTAAAGAGAAATGAGTTTCATAAGCATATAACCCATGAAAGAGGAACAAGTTTCGAATAAATATAACCTATAAAAGAGAAATGAGTTTTATAAATGTACATCCTATGAAAGAGAAATGGGTTTCATAAAAATATAACCCATGAAAGAGAAATGAGTTTCATAAACATATAACTTGTAAAAGAGAAATGATTTTCATGAGCATATAACCTATGAAAGAGAAATAGGTTTCATAAATATCACAAAATCAAAACATAAACCATTTAGATAAAGAATATAAATGTAACCCTTGGATCATATCACTAGTAAGGAATGAGTAACACAAATGGATGTCATTTCATATGGAAATTAATTTTTGTGAAATCTTTTAAAATAATTTCTTAAGGAAAATACCCTTTATTATTTAAAAAACTATTTTTTAAAACATAAATTTTTTTTAAAACCATTTTCTTTGAAAATAACCTTGAAAAATTATAAAGAATCTTGAATTTGTTTGAAAAAATTTTCCTTGAAAACTTATAAAATAAGCTTGAAATTTTTTTGAAAACATCTTTCCTTGAACACTTATAAAAGAATCTTGAAAATATTTAAAACACTTTGAAAACATAAAATATTTTTGAAAAACTTTTTCTTCGAAAATAGCTTTAAAAACATTTAAAGGAAGATTTAAAAATAATTTAAAACACTTTGAGAATCATAAAACATTTTTGAAAACCTTTTTCCTTGAAAAATTATAAAGCAATCCTGAAAAATTTTTGAAAACCTTTTCCTTGAAAACTTATAAAAGATGCTTGAAAACATCTTGAAAAACTTTTTATTTGAAAAATTACAAAGAAATCTAGAATTTTTTTTAAAAACATTTGTCCTTGAAAACTTATAAAATAATCTTGAAAAAATTCTAAAAACAATTTTCTTTGAAAACTTATAAAGAAGGATTAATTTTTTTTTAAAAAATATTTTTCCTTAAAAACTTATAAAGGAAGCTTAAAAAAATTTTGAAAACCTTTTTCCTTGAGAAATTATAAATGAAGTTTAAAAAACATTTTAAAACTTTTTCATTGAAAATTTATAAAGGAAGCTTAAAAAAATTTAAAAAACCCTTTAAACATAAAATATTTTTGATTTTTTTTAGAAAACATGGTTTTAAAAGAACACAAATTTCTAACCGAAGAGAGAGATAAAGTCAGGTTTTATTAAAAATGTTTTCTTAATCATCTTAAGTACCAAAGAGTGGAAATATGGTAGCATTACTTTAATATATAATTAATAACCAGAATAGTAGAACATTTATGAAATTTCTTGAGATACGAATCATAATATTTCACCAATGAAATCATATCATAAACCACCCCGATAAATGATGAGATTATAGCAATAAACTGTTACCACTTTGGTAAATTTGAATCATAATACACATGAAAGAATAACATTGAATGAATCTTAAAATATCATAAAAATAATTAGATTCACGATATAACATTTTAAAGGGAATTATATACACCCCATAAAAAATATAGGTGTATAACATGCCATGTATCTCAAAGAATGCAAATTGAGACAAAAAATTACTTTACCAATTTGGTAACTTTTGAACCATAAACCCTGTGAAAAAAGTATCTTAAAATGGATATGAAAATAAACATAAATTTAAGTATAATAATCACAGAATACATTAATGGGAAGTATATACACCATATAAAATAAATGAGAGGTGAATAAGGCATAAGTCTCACAAAAATAAAAGTGAGATGAGAAAACCCTTACCTTATGTATTGAATTTCTTTGTACACATTCAATACTTATGTATAATAAATATAATTTTATTATAAATCTACCACAGAAACATATTATTATATCTAATACCATAAATTATTTTATTATGACTTTATATTACCTATTTATTTATAATTCTATATTAATGTTACGATTTAGGTAATATTCACTTTGTTTTTTGTATAGGTTTTGACTTATTATACTTGATCCTATTAATTAAATCATGGTTTAGTTATTTAATGAATGTAAAAAATGATATAAATATCATATATATTCATTATATAAATATTTAATATAATATATAAAATATATAAATATGAAATGGAATACACCATTCATGGAGATGGTGGGCCATACGTACACATGAACGTTGTTTCTGTTTTCTTCACATATTGAAAGAAAGAAAGTAAAGGAAATATATATATATTATAATTCTAGTATAATTATTATTTCATATATATCATATAAAATTACTAAACCCATCCTTAATACCTTATATGTAAAATGTGAATGAATTACATTGCTTTGAGGAGGTGGTAGTCCACACATCTACAAACGAAGTTATCGTATTCCCACAAAATTAAATGACTAAAGTTATGTGTTATATAATAATTAAATAAGAATAAATACATCATAAATATCATATATATAATATAAAAATATAAATTTTATCATTATTTCCAACCATTAATGGTGTAAATGTAAGAACGAGCGACATCAGTTCGTGAGGCGGTAGTCCGCCGTACACACGAACGATGATTGTGTATCCCATTTGATGGAAGTGTGTGTGATTTTAGATAGAACCATTAAAATAAAAAATATTAGTATATTTAGGATAATTATTTTATTATATAATAATTGAATAAAAATATTTTGTTGGGTGGAGAATTAAAATAAAACAAAAGGGCATGTGGAAGGATGTTACCTTTACTTTGGGTAAACTCCTTTTAGTTTCCACCAAAGGGCTTGCTTGGTTGGATTTATTCCAAAAGGTAGGCTTCTGATATTAATAATAGGATTTGAGGAGGATATTTTTTAGGTATTGGATGATCCAAATTGATTGATCGGTGTGAAGAAGTGAGGGGGGGGGGGGTGAGTTCCCTTTTATAGTGGAGGAGGAGTGACATTCTTGTAAATATAAAAATATAAACACTAATGAGAGGTCTCCCTTACATCATGTTCCCCCAGTAATTGTAAATTTTCAATAAAATGTGGTAATTGGTCTATATATATCTATAAAAGGGATTTTTTACACGTTTCTAGGTTATCTATCCCCTTAAATTATCTTTTAACCACTAAGTAATCTTGTTTTTACCTTAATCACTATAAATTTTTTTAATTAATTTCACTAATATTTTTTGTTAGAAACTTAGTTGAAATTATTAGAAATTATAAATGATGATGATTAAAAATATGGAATCACATCAGTGGCATAAATAAATTTAAAACTAATCTCACAGACATGTCACAACAACAGGTTGTTTAAGAGAAAATGTTTAAAAGTTTGAAATGTTTTTATATTCGATTTCAATGTAAAATTGGTTACAATGACCTAAATTGGGTTAATTTATTTAAAATTTATCTAAATTAACTTTAAAATAAATTCAAAATATAATTTAACTATATAATTAAATTATATGAAAATGCAGTTTTCAATTAAAATTCTATATTTTTCACTATTCATCAAAAAATAAAACTTATTGAAAAAATACCAAAAATTCCCCAAAAGTAAATTTTGATATAAATATTTCAAAAATGAAGTTTATTTTTTCAAATAAAAATTAATAAAATTTCAAAAATTATTTTTAAAATGGGTTCTCCATTAAAAGGTGGAAAAAATACCTTATTGAAAAATGCATCCTTTTATTCATAAAATTGGATTTATTTTTATCTTATGCCTATCAAATCTATTGGATGAGTGTAAAAAAAATTTGATTGAATATTTAATATTTAAATTTTATTAAAAACATTCATAAAAAGTGGTTTTTTTAATTTATTGAGATAAAATGGTGTTTGTACATAAAGGGATTGTTTTCTTAGAAAACGAATTTCATTATTTTCAAATAGTTATTAATTTATTTTCTAAATAATTAAAAACCCAAAGGAATCATTTTATATACATGTATAAATAATATTTTTTTACTTTATTCAATCTTATTCGTAACTTCTATTCCAATAGTTAGGTGGTAACTATAATAATATTTAAATTACAATATTAATAGTATGTTGTAGTTTGATGAAACTTATCCTTACATGTAACGAAAGCTATTGAAGGAACTCAGAATTGTGTGTAACAAAAGAAAATCATAGTGTTGTGTGTAACAAAAGTTGATCTAAGTGTTATGTGTAGCGGAAGATTAACTTGGTGTTGCATATAATGAAAACAAAGAAGTAATTTTTTATAAGAAAATATATATTCAGTGTTGCGTGAAATTCATAATATCGAAAAGATTAAATTAATTCAAAAAAATATATTTCCCAAAATCTTGGGGTGTTACATTCTATTCCCCTTAAAAATTAATTTCTCCCTCTAAATTCATCTGGTTTATCACAGGTTGAATACTTGAAAGTTACTTTCATAGAATCCCACACCATAAAAATGAACACTAAAACTTATTTTAAAAAGGGAATGTTGGAAACATAACAGTTACCCTAAGTAACTAATAATGAGGTTTACACATAAGATAACATAGGTGGAAAGTGAGAACATGGACCTGGAAGAGAAATATAAATATCAAGTTCTAATGGAGAGTGACAGAGAACATGTTCAGGATAAAGTTAATGATCATAAAGAAATAACATGAATAGGCTTGATAAAGTTCATTGATATCATAAAAAATTATGATAATATGATAAAATTTTATTCCAAGACCCTTTTTTTTCTAAAGTTAAAGAATTTTAATGAGAAGATACACTGAGAATATTTTAGGACAACCTCACCCTTTGTTGTGCCTTGATCAATTCCGACTTCATATCTTATTCCAAGAAATGAAGGTGAATTTATTGTTCCTGAAGAATTAAAAGATCATGAGATCCAGAAATAGAATGATAGGTCATTCCATTAGTCTTTATCACAAAAAAAGGTTAGAAAAAGTTATCCAATATTCATAAATTCTAATATAGAGATATAATACTTTAATATCTAAAACCTCATCTGAAGTTTAACATAAAATATTCCATAAATAGTTAACCATATAACCCTTTTGAAAGATAAAAGTACAAAACCTTATAAAAATGTCACTAAATTTCTTAAACATAACTTCGAATTGATCTCCTATATATCATAAAATAGCTCTTGTCTGTCACCTACAAAAAAAGTGAATACCTTCATCATGTATTCTCTTGAAATATGGTAATGATCATAAATACTTATTGAAAACATGCATGTTTCTTTAGTCCAAATTTTATTAGATATATTCCTTAAATATAAAAATGTTGTAAACTGCATCCATGATAACCCAAACTACTTTTTCAACAAATCCTTTATTAGATATAAGGTAAAAAAATATCATCTAATTTAATTATTCATATCATACATATATTTATACAAACATTACTATCTTAACATCAGGAACATATTAAGGGTTATATTATCTTATTAAAAATGTCCCATTTCTTTTAGATCACTTTTATAGTCCATTGAAAGCATTAAATTTTTTCTTGTAAATCCTTAGCGAAAAACGTAAATTGAACAATCCATACATAATTCACCATTCATAATTTTTGATTCCAAATACATAAACACTTAAATTATTCTACTTAATCCTTAAGTCATAGCAAGGATACTTCATCCTATTACTTAATACCTCTTTCCATCAACATTTCATATGTAGTCTCATCATCATTAGAAATATAACCATTACTCATACCACCTTACTAATTATATTTGGGAGCTTTACACTTAGGACATAAATTTTTATAAAGACCATTCATTCCACAAAGTATTTAACCATTGATGATGTCCTAGGGGGGATAATATTACCATCCACTGTGTTAACCGAAATCTTAATTTTTTATTTTCAGTTACTTTTTTTGTGTCATTATTTTATGTAGTTAAAACATATTCCTATTACTTTAATACGTTCACTTGGGTACTTCTTTCAACATTCTCAATATAAAGGAAACTAAATATTCTTTCCTCGATGGTCTCTATTAAATGAAATCTCAGAAAACTATTTTCTTCTCTTCTTTGGTGAGTCTGAGAGTTAGTCAAGGTACACATTTTTAATCATGTTTCATGAAAATTGATTACGCATGATCACAATATCCTTCACTCTAGTGTCTTCTCATCAGGAAATTGTCTATCACATCCTACATTAACCCAATTCTTTCTATTTGCTTCCATCGACTAAAACTAAAAATCATAGTGTGAGAAGAACTTATTATAGAGGAAAACCACATAATCATGATAAATCTCTTATATGATGTCTAAATTATGACACATTATTTTAAATATATGACACCTTAAGCTTATCCTTAAAGAAATACCTAGACACATCCTTAGAAATATCCCTAGGGATATCCCTAATGTTTTCCCATCCTAGTTTCCAAAGGTTGACTAAACCTCCCTTTGATACCAACTATAGAGACCCAGGCTTAACATAATTGTATATTACATCATTTTATATGAATATTCAGAACATTACAAAAAGAAATTCCTAGGGACCATAATAGTTTATTGTATTTGGAAATATGGAAGAAATATTCTATCTTGGGGAAAGATATTATATGTTTACTATAAATATATTACCCTTTTATAATTCAAATTAAAACCATTACTCATAACCTAGGGAAAGGAAACATAAGAAAGGGTGAGATCAGATTCTTAGTACGGGTAAATAATGGAGATATGTAAGCATAACATGAGAATAAAATTTTGATAACATGAGAATAACATTTAAAGATCATACCATGCATATCAAAGATCATATACATGAGTCATGACATACATATTGTAAGTTCATAGGACATGAATCATAAGGGAATCAAGGGAACACGCAATCAGAGCATAACATTGGAATAAGAAATAGATATTCTTGGTAGTCACATAATCATATAAAGATTATTTACATAGTAGTAAAGGATTAATTACAAGGCCATATTAGTAGAATGAGTTCACTCCCCAAACCATATTGGTAGTCATGGTTCACTCTCAAGACTATCTTGGTGGAAAAATTCATTTATTGAACCGAGAATACTCCCTATTCCATCCATTTCTATCTCATGAGATTTAAATATTTAACCAATGAATTAGAGGGATATATATAGTTCCCAACCATATCATAATGAAATCATACATACATGTGCCATAAGATCATAAATAATCATATCATAACCCATGAAATAAAATGGGTATCATAAATATGTCATCATATCATAAGATGTGGAAAAGAGACAGGTTTCATAACCATTTCATCAAAGTATATCCTGTGAAAAGAAGTGGGTTTCATAAGCATATAACCCAAGAAAGATAAAAGGGTTTCATAAACATATAACCCATGAAAGGTAAATAGGTTTCATATATTTATAACCCATGAAAGATAAATGGGTTTCATAAACATATAAACCATGAAAAAGAATCAGGTTTCATAAACCTATAACCCATGAAAGAGAAACAAGTTTCATGAACATATAACCCATAAAAGATAAATGGGTTTCATAACACCATGCCACAAAAACATAAACTAGTTAGAGAAATAATATGAATGGAACCCTTGGATTATATCCCCAATAACACATGAGTAACACCAACAGATGTCATCTTAGATGAAACATAATTTTTTAGAAATATTTTAAAATAATTTCTTGAAGAAAATGTCATTTCTTCATAATTTTTTTTAAAACATAAAACATATTGAAAACTATTTTCTTTAAAAAAAACCTTAAAAAATTATAAAGTAAGATTGGAATTTTATTGAAATAATTTTTCATTGAAAAATTATAAAATAATATTAAAACATTTTTGAAAATATTTTCCTAAAAAACATATAAAATAAGCTTAAAAAAATTTAAAACACTTTTTAAACATAAATTTTTTTGAAAAACTTTTTATTTGAAAATAACTTTAAAAACAGTTAAAAGAATCTTTGTAAATAATTTAAAATTCTTCTTGAATCATAAAACATTTTTGAAAAAAAAATATTTGAAAACGTATAAAGCAATCATGAAAAAATTTTGAAAACATTTTTCCTTGAAAAATTGTAAATGAACCTCGAAAACATTTTGAAAAACTTTTTTTTTGTCTAAACTTATAAAGCAATATTGAATAAATTTTGAAAACATTTTTCCTTGAAAACTTATAAAAGAAGCTTGAATTTTTTTTGAAAACATTTTTCTTTGAAAATTTATAAAGAAAAAATTAAAAATATTTTGAAAACATTTTTCCTTGAAAACTTATAAAGGAATCTTGAAAATTTTTTGAAAACTTTTTTCCTTGAAAACTTATTAAAGAAACTTGAGGAAATTTTCTTTGAAAACTTATAAAGGAAGTTTGATTTTTTTTTGAAAAAATTCTTCATTAAAAAAATATAAATGACACTTGAAAACATTTAAAACGATTTTTGAACATATTTTTTAAGAATTTTTTTAAAAAAACATGTTTTTGAAAGAACACATATTTCCGACCAAAGAGATAGATAAAGACATATTTTCTAAAAAATGTTTTCTTAATTATATTAAGTAACAAAGAATGGAAATATGGTACCATTACTTGAAGATATCATGAATAATCATTAAAGAATAAATTTTAGGAGATTTATTGGGAGATGTATCATAATATTTAATCAATGGAAGCATAATTATAAAAACCCCTAATAAAAGATGGGATTGTAGGAATAAACTGTAACCACTTTGGTAACTTTGAATAATAATCCACATGAAATAATAATATTAAATGAAGATTAAAATATCATAAAAATAATTATATTCATTATATAAAATGTAAAAGGGTATTATATATACCCCATAGAATAATATAGGTGCATAACATGGCATGTATCTCAAAGAAGGAAAATGGAGACAAAAATTACTTTACTGATTTGGTAACTTTTGAACCATAAACACCATGAAATAAAGATCATAAACTGGATATGTAAATGACCATAAATTTAAGTATAAGAATCATATAATATATTTATGGGAATTATATACATCACACAAAATAAATGTGTGGTGAATAAGGCACAAGTCTCATAGAAATAAAAGTGAGACAAGAAAACCCTTACCTTAAGTATTGAATTTCTTTATACACATTAAAAAATCATGTATAATAAATATAAGTTTATTATAAATATAAAAAAGAACCATATTATTATATCTAATTCCATATATTATTTTATGATGGCTTTATGTTACTTTTTTATCAATAATTTCATGTCAATTTTATGTTTCGGGTAATATCTGCTTTGTTTTTGTATATGTTTTGAATTGTTATTATTGATACTATTAATTAGATCATGATTTAATTATCTCAAGAATGTAAAAAATGATATAAATATCATATATACTTAGTATATAAATATTTAATATAATATATAAAATATAGAAATAGGAAAATTAATACACCGTTCATTGAGACGGTAGGCCATACGTACACATGAAGGTTGTTTCTGTTTTATTTTCATATTGAATAAAAGAAAGTAAATGAAATATATGTATATATATATATATTATAATTATATTATAATTATTATGTCATATATATCATATAATTTTACTAAACCCATTCTTAATACATTCCATTTAAAGTGTGAACAAATCACATCACTTTGAAGAAGCGGTAGTCCACAAATCCAAAAATGAAGTTATTGTGTTTCCAAAAAATGGAATTCATGAAGGTATGTGTTATATAATAATTAAAGACAAATAAATAAATCATAAATATCAAATATATCATATTAAAATCTAAAATTTATAATTATATCTAACCTTGAAACATGGAAATGGAAGAATGAGTGACATCGATTCACAGGGCTGTAGCCTGCCATACACACGAATGATGACTGCGTATAACATATTGATGGAAGTGAGTGTGAGTGTAGCTAAAACCCTCAAAATAAAAACATATTAGTTTATTTAGGATAAATATTTTATTATATAAGCAATAAATAATAATATCTTAGGGGGTGTAGAATTAAAATAAAATAAAAGAGCCTGTGGAAGGATGTTACTTCTTCTTTGGGTAACCCCCTTTGGTTTGCACCAAATAGATTCCTTGTTTGGATTTATTCCAAAAAGAAGGATTATAGGATTAAGTAAGTGAAGTTTGAATGAGATTTGGTCTAGTTTATGATAAGGTAAAGGGCTTGATAGGTGTGAGTAAGTGAGGGGGTGAGTTCCCTTTTATATTGGAGGATGAGTGACATTCTGGTAAATATAAAACGATAAACACTACTGAGAGATCTTAATTACATCATGTGCCCCCAATATTTTTCCATTTTATATAAAAGAGGGGAATTAGTCAAAATATTTCCAAAAAATGTATTTTGGACATGCATCTAGGATATTTCCCCCCTTAAATTATCATTTAACCACTAAATAATTTTATTTTTACCTTAATCACTATCATGACTAAAAATTAAATTTTTATTTCAAAAGAACTTTTAAGGGAAAAGTGAAAAAACCTGAAATAACATCATAAAATAATAAATACAGATCAATAATAATAGAAACTACCCCTCCCCATCCACTACATCATTATGTAAAGCCTTAATCCCATCTGATCGCTTGACAAACTGTCCTGTGCAGAGTTACACGAGCCTAATACTGATGGAAAATCCATACCCTCTCATCCATCTAAGTCCAAATGGCCATGTACAGATGAATTATTTTTTCTCTTTACCCTCATATAGAGCTTAATGTTATATAATTCTTATTGTTTTCACCATAAAATATCATAATAAAACCAAGAACCAAAAAATGCTTCAAATCCCATCTATTTCAGATTTCAAAAACAGCCACCGAGAATTTTCCAAAAAAATAAAAACACAAAAAAGTCATAAAACTGATAAAATTCATTGATCACATTGAAATTTCTACTCAAAATCACATCCCAAAGGTCCAAGAATACCACTGTGCTACTCCACCTTGGATAGAATGGAGGAATCCTGGAATTAGAGCAGAGAACCAAGCAAACAAAGATAGAACAAATCATTGGTGATACCATATCTTGACACCATCATGTCACCTTTTCTATCAACACTCCACAAGCTTCCCAAGGCTCAGCAGAAGAAAAAAAATTCTAGAAGCCACCATAAACTCAAATGCATATGAAATCGGGATTCCTTCAATAGGCTTAGATGAAACCTAGAACGTTAGCACCCCTATCACCACGTGAGCTCCTGTTATTTGGTGACTGTATCAGATCTCCAAAAAAGGGTTTCTAATATTTGAGACTATAAATTCAGACCATGAAATATCAGATGTTCTATAATCTTCATCAAGTGATGAATCCAAAGGCGCTAACTTCATGCATCCAACCTCAAACCCGCCATCGACTCCTGGCACCTCTGCTCTCCGGGAAACCACGCTGTTCGATGCCACAATCCTACCGTCCGCACAAAAAAACTGCACCAAACCACCAAGAGCTACCTGAAAATATAACATAGGAAAAAAAAGAAGAACTATGCTCAAACTTGATGCCCAGATCTAACCTCACCATCACGAACAGACCCGAAAGAGATTGAAATGTGTCACCTGAAAATTGACGCATGAGGAGGAACCGCTCGTCGATAAGGGGAAACCGTAACCGAATGGGAGCTCCCATGAAGAACTCCCAACTAAGAGGGGAAGTGACATCGGCTAAAACCAAGATAAAGTAGTGTTGGAAAAAACCTAGGGGGAATCCTGATAAGATTCTTATGATCGGTCCACCTTAATCACTGTAATTAATTTTAATTACTTTCACTAATATTTTGGGTCAAAAACTAATTTGATCTTATTAGAAATTATAAATTATGATGATTCCAAATATGGAATCCTTTTTTACAAATTACAATCATAGAATTGGTATAAATCAATTTAAAATTAATCTCGTAGACATGTTGTGACAACAGGTTTTTTAAGTGAAAATGTTTATAAGTTTGAAATATTTTTATATCCAATTTCAATGTGATTTGGCTCTAATGACCTAAATTGAATTAATTGATGTAAAATTTATCTAAATGAATGTTAAAATAAATTCAAAAATAATTTAACTATATAATTAAATTAGATGAAAATTTAGTGTTCAATTAAAATTCAGTCTTTTCACTATTCATCAAAATATGAAACTTCGCAGAAAAATACAATAAATTCATCAAAAGTAAATTTTTATATTATAATTTAAAAAATTATGTTTATTTTTCCAAATATAAAATTTAAAACTATCAAAAATAATATTTAAAATGGGTTCTCCATTAAAAGGTGGTAAAATTACCTTATTGAAAAATACATCTTTTTATTCATAAATTTGGATTTATTCTTATCTTATGCTTGTAAAATCTATTGGATGGGTGTCAATTTTTTTTATTGAACATGTAATATATAAATTTTATTAAAAAAATCAAAAAAAGTGGTTTGTTTAATTTATTGATATAAAATGATGTTTGTACATAGAGGGATAATTTTCTTAGAAAATGAATTTCATAATTTTCAATTAGTTCTTACTTTCATTTATAACTAATTAATAAACAAAGGAATAATTTTATTTACATGTTTAAATAATATTTTCACACTTTTAGTTAATATTATTTATAACTTACATTCCAATGACTAGGTGGTAACTATAATAGTGTTTTAATAATAATACTAATCGTATATTATAGTTTGGTAAAACTTGACCTTGCATATAATGAAAGCTATCAAAGGAACTAGGAATCGTGTGTAACACAAGACATCCATAGTTTTGTGTATACCAAAATTTAATCTAAGTTTTGTGTGTAGAATAAGCTTAACATGGTGTTGTGTATAATGCAATAAAAACTTATCGATTTCATATAAAAAAGATATATTCAATGCTGCATGAAATGCATAATATTGAAAAGATTAAATTAATTCGAAAAAAAATATTTCATAAAATATCAGGTTGTTATAAAAAAACTATAAATAAGTAAGGGATAATGAAGATAATAAATTAATCAGAAATTAAGGTAATACGATAATATTTTTATTTCAAGATCCTTTTCCTAGATATTATAAATTATTTTATCGCCAAGATAGAGAACACAGTGAAACATAATTAATTGATTTCATTCGATTTAATAACCACAATTTCATTATTTGGTTGTACTTTGATCAATTTTATCTTCTATCTCATCCCTTCATGAAATTAATATTCAATATGAATTTTTCTTATAAGAAGCACTAAAACCAACTTTTAGTGAATTATAATATCTAATAAAGGATAAAAAGTTATTTTTCTCTTCTTTAGAGAAAACCAATATGGTTAGCATAAGTTGAGACAATATCCAATATGAATAAACCTTATTATGAATAAATATCAAATTAATCTCCAAACAAAATTAATCACTCATACATATCAAAAATGTATATTCCCTAATCAAATAATCTCTAATTTAACCATAATTACCCTGAATTCCGATCCTTAATGGTTAAATTCATCCACAAGGTATATTATTTGATTTAATTATTGTCTTATAAGGATCAATAGAAATTTCATCCCTAGAGATAATATTTCTAATAAAAGAAATAAACCAAAATCAATATTCACACTCATATAGTTCATTTTCGTCTAAAATTTTCAAGAATGATTCTCAATTAATTCTCATACTCTTTATAAACCGTAAGTATATAAATATATCATCAATAAATACCAAAATGTAATTATCAGGGTAATACGTTACACTTGGGGAATTATTTTGAATTATTCCCCATCTTCATAAAGTTAAATCACTTGACATTAATAAATTCTTTCTTACCTTAGAAATTATGAGAATGATGAAATTTCTCTCTATAATTGAAACAAACTCTCATTCAGATTAATAATTTACCTAAGTGCTTCTTCCCATATTATTAACATATGGGATGTTGATTAATTTTCATTCCATGGTCTATTAAATGAACTTCCATGAAAATCCATTTTTTATTATTTTGTTTCTTAGGAAGTTTATTTAGGTTTAGATTGTTATTCATAACTCAAGATAGTTGGTTAGGTATAATCATAATATCCTTTACTATAGATTTTTTCCTATTTATTTTTTATACATGGGAAAGGACATTAATCATAGACTAAGTTATTTTCTCTAATATTTCTATTATCTACTCAGCTCTGAGACTTACTATATTAGAAAGCTGAGCAGTGTAATCTATACATTTTCTATGCATGTTGATACATTTTCAATTCCTTTTAATAGTCTTCATCTCTAAACAATGACATACACTAGATTATCTCATAACATTATCAATTTTAAATCAGTTTATAATTCCAAATCTTGTGAAACACTAAATATAAATTGAGAATTTATGCATAGTTAATATCAGAATCATAAATATAGCGTCTTTGAGAATATTTAAAAATCATATAAATATTCTAAAATCTTTTATAATGGTTCATAAAGAGTGTGTGGATCAAAAAAATCATATCCTATGAGAGTGTTAAACTAAGTGTGTAGTTAAAACCCTTTATCACGCACCAGGCGGAGATCGAGTTAATACCCAACCAACTTTTATCAAGGTTATTACCACTAGGTGCATCTATTCTAGATTTTGAATATAATTATTTGTATCTAGACATAGGGTTCTTCAATAAAAAGACCCAAACTATATATTAAAACAAAATTTTAGAATTTTTTCTATATTAAGAATTATCTCTAAAGTCTGTCATAGGGTCATGTTCTCTAATATTTGTTTTCCTAAATATAGTTATCAAGGGTCATACTAAACTTTATTTGATAAAAATTGTAACATGTTGACTCCAATAACCCAGTGCTGGTGTTAATCTTACTATATTGACACAAGATATAATAGATCTGATCTGGCATGATCAAATTGTTAAGCAGTCTTGGAAGACTAGATACATACATGATTCTCACATTACATTTGAAAACATGATTCCTAAAATTTTAGTGATAAATTTTTTATTTATTTTAATATATCCCTAAATCATTCATATATCCCTTTTTGGAATCCTGGTGAAAGAAAAACATAATAAATGGTGAACCCAGTGGTCACTAAGGGAAAACATACAACATAAGATATCATAAAAAACAAATAATGAATAATATGATAGAGACATAAAATAATCAAATATTACATATAACTAATATCATGAAGGTGAAATATATCCATGGATTACATAACAACACAAATAATCACATGTATATTAGTAACTAGATTCATAATGATAGAATTAATATGTCATACATCATAATCTTACCGTTATAGTTTCGTGCCGAGACACCATACATAAATAGGTATGACATATGTCAAATATCTAAGCTTGTTTGTTTTATGAGACCGACTGATTCATGGAAGAGATATAATGGGACCATAATTTCACTTAATAATTCTAATTCATTCATCATATTAAATATATAAATTCAATACATAATCAATATAAACATTCATATTAGAAACTAGCATTCAGAATGATAATAATTTTTCCTAGTCAATAAATAGAAGAAAATGATCATAAAACATCCATATAAATAAGGTGGATAATATCCTTTTTGTATATACCAAATTAATCCTAATTATCCTTTAATTATGTTGACATAGATGAAAAATATATTTTACGAATACATTAGAAAGTCACTTTGAAAAAAAGAAAAAACATCATTTTCTTTTGAAAACATTAATATATATTTTTTAGAATATTGAGAAAAATTAATTTATTTGAAAATAAACTTGTAATATTCTAAATTAATCTTCAAATAAAAAATAATTATGATTATAGGACAATCCATTCGTGAGATAAATGTTAAAACAAATATTCCTTTCATATTTATGTTAATAATTCAAATGTACTGTGTTCAGAAAAGGACAAGAAGATTCATTTTAAAATGTTGAAAATAAAGTAAAATATGGTTGAAAATGGATTTTAATATCCATTTGATCATAGAAATGTTGATTATTAAAAATATTTTACGAAACATGGACATTGAATAAAAATCCAATCAGCCAAAGAGGAAATAATGTTGACTTTACTTAAAAATGTTTTCTCGATCGTATTAAGTACCAAATAAGGTAAAAATGGAACTAATATTTGAAAACACCTGAAAACCCCAATGGAGAATAAAATAAATTAGGTCTAATATATAAATATCATATAATTATTACAACTGAAACTTAAATATAAACTATCCTGAATAAGGATAAGATTTTGAAATAAACCCTTACTGCTTTAATAACTTTTCAATAGAAACCTATTAAAAGAGAAAAGTGGAATGGAAAATTAAAATACCATGAATAAAGAGTAACTTGTAATATAATATATCAAATGGACATTATATACATCATATAAAATAAATTAGGTTTATAATATAACATAAGTTCAATGAAGTGGAATTGAGATGAAAAACCCTTAACTCAAGTTTGACTTTCCTCATAAGTTCCTTTAACCTCCTGTGTAATAAATTTAAATTTATTATAAATATATAATAGAATAATATTAATACTTATAATATCATATATTGTTTACTTATAACATCTTAAAACCCATTTATTAAAAATTATTTATTAAAATAACTATTCTGGGTGATAATAGTTTTGTTTTAAAACATGTTTCGATTTGGTAGTTTTGGTCATTTCACTTTGATCATGGTTCCATCATCTATAGAATTTTAATCATGTAATTTATATAATATTATTATAAAATATTATTAGTATTCAACATTACTTAATCATTCATGTCATAAATATTATAACAACAATCATGTAAGTGGTAAAACTGACCTAAACAAGAGCATGTTATGAGATAAAATAAGTAAAAACATGACAATGTATAATCATAATATAATAATTAAAAATATTATTCATGTCATAAGTATCATATATATTAATTATATCTATTTTTTTTTAAATTACATAAAAGGTGGATATTGAAAATGAAATATATCTCTCTTGGAGATGGTAGTCTGTACGTATTCATAAACGATACTTCCATTTTCTAATGAGATAAAGGAAAAGAAATTAGTTAATATTTCATCATTTAAAAATCATTATTACATAATAAATATCTTATATATTTATCAAATAAATAATTATAACCATCCATGAGAGACATTTAGGGAAAATTAATCATATCGCTATGTGGGGGTGGTGGTCTATACATATGCACGGGTGGTACTTCCAATCCCCATTTGATGGAATGGAGGAATAAAATAGTTTGAATATAATTATAATAAAATATTAGTATATTTTTTATAATAGATTCAGTATGTTATCATGGATATGATATATTTAGAGTAATTATAAGAAAAAATAAATTTTGAAAGAGTTAGGCAAGACGATTACCTCTTATTTGAGAGTCCATACCTGACTTACACCTTAATCTCTCTTAGTATGATCTTAGGGGAATACCATAAAATTAATAAAAAAGGGAAGTAATTTAGGAATGTATTAGGATAGGTATTTTCTAGGATATAATGATAAAACATTGTTATTAAAGTATAATAAGTGGTTCTCTTTTATAAGTGTAGGAAAGGACACACTTGGAAATAATTAAAATATTTAAATATAATATATATTGTAATCATGTCAAGTAGAACCAAATAGACATAATTTTAATTTTAGGACATTATAAGATCTAAATAACTTTAAACAATAAAATATATACATGTTTATATTTCATTATAAACCTTATCTTTCTGTTTAACACCCTTATTAAATCTTTTTATAGAAACCCAAGCCTTTTCCACATATTATCTTATGATTTTTAACACAAACACACATTAATTACAACATAAAGATTATGAGGACTAGTGTATTTATAAGACTAGGTTCTTAATACATCAAAGTGAAACTAAGATAAAAATTCTTTATTTTATTATTCATAATTATCTTCCAAATCCTTTCGAGGTTCTAAAACTGTATGGGATAACCTAAGGAACACATAGACAAAAGGGATGAGCTAAAAAGCCCAGTAAGAGAATAAATATGATAAGAAAGCATAACTTTTGATTAAAAGGTATAACAATATATTATAAAATAGAAGGATAATGAGTAATCACATGGAATAATAACATAAATAACATGGTATAATATGATCATGACACCATAGGAAATGTGGAAACAACATATAACATGAAATAAACATGAGTCAAGGCTAACTGCGTTGAAAATATCACATGGTGGAAAAAATACCAAAATGAATTAAGTTTACTCCATAATCCCTTACATGACTCCTCACAAGACTAAATATTTACCTAATTAATTGGAGAAGTATTTGGGTTTACTCATCATAACATGTTCATGATTATGTGTGAATCATAAAGGAAATAAATCATAATACATAACATAATAATTACCCATGGAAAGAAAATGGGTTGCAAAATCTTTCCTTATATCAGAATCCAAGGAAATTTAATAATTATGGAATTTGAGAAATGAACTTAAGGAATGTATTACCCCATTAATGTAAGGTAAAATAAGATATGTATATATGTGAGAGAAATATATAGATAATTTAAAACTAATCCATAACATAAAAGGTTTTATTCGATAATGAAAATTTATTTAAAAGATTATATGTAATATTTCTTGAGGAAAATACCTTTTTCAATTTAAAATCACTTCTTCAAAATATAATTATTCAAAAATATTATAATTTTTTTTATAAAAAAATAAACATGTAAACTTATAAAGGAAGCTTCAAAGAATTGAGTGGTCATGAAAATGGGTAATTTTGTAAATACATTATAAGTTAAAAAAACATTCCTTTTACACTATTTTAAAAAGGTTAAAATGTACATAGTTCATAAAATGACAAGAAGATTCATTTAAAACCATTTTATAGTAAGTAAAAAATAGATAAAAATGTATTTAATAAATAATTTGGAGAATTTTAAAAATATTTTTGAAAATATTTTTAAAAAACATGGATATGTAAAAAAAAAGTATTTTCAAACGAAGATAGAAATGAATTAAGGTTTTCTTAAAATCATTTTCTCAATCATTTTAAGTACAAAAGAGATAAAAATGGAACTATTAATTGAAAATTTCATGAATAAAAAAGGAGAATAAAATTAAATGGTTTTATTAGATAATTATCAAACAATTTCCTAAAATAGAAATTCAAGCATAAACAATATTTATTCAAATAAGATTGAAACAAAAACACTTACCGATTTGGAAACTTTTGAATCATAACTCCCATGAATGAAGTAAATTATTTGTAACTTAAAATATCATGAAGTATAAATTATTCATGATATAATATGTAAAGGGGAATTATATACACTATTTAAAATAAATTAGGTGCATAAAATAACTTGTGTCTTAAAGAAGGTGTTTTGAGATGAAACCCTTACCTTGAGTCCAAACTTTGTCGTGTATGTATTTTATCTCTTGTATAATAAAAATATATCAATTAATTGTTTTACTAAAAAAATATTACAGGTTTAATCCTTTATAATTAAACTAATTACTTAATTTATTTTAATGATGTATTTAATTACTTAATCAGTTATGTCCTTGTCGGGTGTTTTGAGGGCGCTTAGTTCATAATTTCAAAACGACATCGTTGTGTTGAATGTGGTCAAAGGGGTCATTATTACATCATATATAGAATAATAATCATGAAATAATTATCATTTTTATTCATAAATTACACTTTTAAAAATAACAAAAAAATTTGGTTATGAAAAACGAATTATTTCACAATCATGGAGACGGTAAACCATATGTACGCATGTATACCATTTCCATTTTTCAACAACCATGATGGAAAAAAGGCAAGTGTTATTTTATCTTTATAGAATAATCATAATATTCAAAATATCATATTATTTATTTAAATACACTTACACATTCCATCTATATTGTAACCCTGGATTATCATACATAGATATTACATTAATTTTGATGAATATTCATTATATTTCAAAAACACATGCATGTGGACCGTAATAGTTTAGTACCTTTGGAAATGTGGAAAAATAAATACTGGTCTATAAGTGAGATAAATCATATCCCACTAAGCTATTAAAAAATATCCCTCTTCTTATACATATCATACATAATACATATCTTCATAACCTTGGGAAAAGAAACATGGGAAATGGTGAGCTTATATGACTAGTAATGGTAAACAAGGAAGATATGTAAGAATACCATGAGAATAAGGGTATAAGACCATGAGAATAAAATTTTTAGATAAAAAAATACATATAAAATATCATAATCTTGAATCAAGGACTAAATATTAGCAGTTCATAAGACATTAATCATAAGGGAATCAAAGAACATGAGCAATGGAATCATAAAATTAGCATAAACATGGAATTTGTGGCATACACATAAGAATAGAAACTCATTTAAATATTATTCAAGTCTCACTAAAAAGACAATAATAGTGAAAAAAGACATTTATTAAACCAATTTCACTTCATATTCTAGCCCTATCTTACAAAATAATGTTCACTCCCTGTTCCAGCCCTGTCTTACTAAACCGGGTTCACTCCCCGTTCCAACTTTGTCTTACTAAACTGGGTCAACTCCTCATTCCTTACCTATCTTAATAAATTTGGTTTAATCACCATTATATAAATATATATCTAATGATATATAAATATTTACCTAATTCATTAGTGGAAGATATATGTCCCACCCATCACATAACGAAATCATATATATTTGTTCCACATAATCATAAACATTCATCACATAATAAACCATGAAATGAAATGGGTATCATAATTTTTTTAAAATATATAGGTTTTATAATCATTTAATCATATAATAACCCATGAAAATAAGTGGGTTTCATAATCACTTCCTCATGGTATAATCCGTGGAAGAGAAACAGTTTTCATAAACATCATTCCATAAAAATATAAACCATTTAGAGAAAGAATATGAATCATATCCTTGGATCATATCCCCGATAAGGTATAAGTAACATAAATATATGAAATATTATATGGAAAATTATTTTTATAATTTAAAACATTTCTTGAGTAAAATATGATTTCTACTTTGAAGAATTCTTTTTAAAATATAAAACATTTTAAAAACATTTTTCTTCGATAATAACCTTGAAAACTTATAAAAGAGGATTTGAAAATAATTTAAAACATTTTTTTAAAAAATAAAACATTTTTAAAATACCTTTAATTTAAAATTATCTAAAATGATAATTAAAAAAAATTGAAAACATTTTTTGAAAACATGGTTTTGGAAGAAAATATATTTCTGTCTAAAGAGAGAAATAAAATCATATTTTCTTAAATTTTTTTCTTAATTATATTAAGTACCAAGAGTAAAAAAATTGTACCATTATTTTAAGATATCATGAATAAATATAGGATAGAAAAATTCATGATAATTATTGAGATTTATATCATGATATTTCAATATTAGAGACTTAATCATAAATGATGAGATTGCAACATAAAATATTTACAGCTTTGTAGGATTGATTCATAAGCCCCATGAAAAAATAACATAAAATAAAACTTAAAATATAATGAGGATGAATAAATTCATGATATTACATGTCAAAGGGTCTGTATATACACCTTGTGAAAGAATATTCGTGCATAACATATCACACATCTCAAATAAGGAAATTTGAGACAAAATTCCCTTATCGATTTGTTGAATTTTGATTCGTAAACCCCATGAAATATAGATCCCAAATAGATATGTAAATACCAATAATTTTATTTATAATCATAATTTTATACATTCATGGGAATTTTATACACCACATAAAAGAAACATGTGGTGAATATGTATTATGTCTCATGGAAAATAAAAGTGAAACAGAAATCCCTTACCTTAAGTATTGAATTATGTCGTACTCATTAAAACTTCATGTATAATAAATATAAGTTTATTATACATATATTAAATTAAAATATTAATATATATCATACCATATATTATTTTCTTAGGAACCTTTATTACCCATTTATTAACAATTCCATGTTAAAGCAACGTTTTGGGTAAGAACCACTTTGTTTTTCGTATATGTTTTGATTTGTTATATTTTTATCACATTACTTTGATAATGGTTTGAAAATATCCAGAATGATAATAATGATATAAATATAATATATATTAATTATATAAGTATTTATATTAATCCACAATATTTATAGATAGAAAATACAATTCACTGTTCATGGAGATGGTTGACCGTATATACACATGAACACTGTTTTTTCATTCTCCTTTTGGGTTAGAATAAATAAAATTAAATGATATATATTATATTTACATGATAATTTTTATGAAATATATATATAAATTTTTTTAAACCCTTCCTTAATACATTCCATGTAAAGCGTGAATGAATCACATCACTTCGCGAGGTGGTAGTCTGCCGTACAAACGAACATCATTATCATATTCTCACTAAAAAGAGAGTATAAAGGTATGTGTGATATAATAATTATAGAATAATAACTACATAATAAATATAATATATATAATATACAAAAATGAATCCATCATTATGACCAAAATTGAGATGTGGTAATGAAAAAATGAACGACATCTATTCGCGAGACGGTAGTCCACCATACACAGGAATGATGATTTTGTAACCAATTTGATGGAAGTGGAGAGGGTTATAGGTAATTAAATTAAAATAAAAACAACTTAGAATATTTTAGATTCTTATGTTATTATATAATCATTATATAAAAATAATTTAAGGGGGTGGTGGAAGAAATAAAATAAAAGCGTGTGTTGATGAACGTTACCTCTTCTTCAGGTATCCTCCTTAAGTTTTCACTAAAATACTTCATAGGATGTATTTTAGAAAACAATTAGGCCTATAGGATGAGGGTATGGAATTTGGTAAGTGATTTGTGTAGTTATTGGCTGAACCAAAGTGGTTTGAAGGTATGAATAAGAGAGAAGAGTGGGTGGCCCTCTGCAAGTGGCAGATTGGACACACTTGGTATTTTTAAAAAGAAATAAGTTCTACCACATTTTTCATGGGTAAAAAAGATCCAGATTAGGACATTATAGAAAATTATAATTTAAATGTTCTAAATAAGTCCATAAAATAGTTTTTATACAAGTTTAAATGTTATTTTTACCCTTATCTTATTAGTTTAAACCTCGATAAACCTATTTTTACCATAACCGTGATAATTAATTTTTACTAAATTCACTATTCTTTTTGGTAAAAAATTATTTTGACTTTATTATATAATATAAATTATTATTATTCAAAAAATTTAATCTATTTTTTCAAATTTCATTAACATAAGTGAAAAAATTTAATTTAATATTAATCCTACAAATGTGATGAGAAAGTAGAGTTTTAAAGAGAAAATGTTGAAAAGTTTTCAAAGCTTTTATATCAATTTCATTATGAAATTGATTCAAATGACCTAAATTGGATAAATATATGTATAATTTAATTAATTATACTTAAAAAAAATTAAAATATAATTTAACTTTTTAAATAATTTAGGTGAAAAGACAATTTTTTATTAAAATTTAGTATTTTCACTATTTATCAACAAAATGAAACTTTTCAGAGAAATCCCAAAAATTAAACATAAGACGATTTTTAATTTATGAATTAAAAAATGAAGTTTGTTTTATAAAATTAATTTTCTAAATGCTTCAAAAATCAATTTTATTATAAGTGCACAAAAATGTGAAAAAACAGCTTTTTAGAAAAATACAGTTTTAAGCGTTAAATTGGATTTATTTTTATTTCTTGTCTAGAAAACATATAAAATGAAAGTTAAAATTTTTATTGAATATATAATATATGAATATAATAAAATAATTAACCAAAGTTATTTTCTTAATTTATTTATATAAAACACACTTGTGCGTATAAAAATAGTTTTTCATAGAAATATTTCATTTTATTTTAAAAAGGGTTTTATTTTTATTTATAATTAATTGGTCACCTAAAAATTCATTTTATATACATTTTTAAACCATATTTTCATAATTTACTTAAAATTATTCATAATCTCCATTCATACTTCTATGTGACAACTATAATATTAAATAATGATATTTTAATAATATTTCACGTCTCATTTAAAATAAGTGTTTCATAAAATGAAAGATAAGGTCAGTGTTGCATGTAACATAAGAAAAACTCTGTATTGCATGTAACTAAATCCAAACTCAGTGTTTTGTGTAACTCAATATAAACTTAGTGTTTCATGAAACTCAAAATATCAAAAATATTAAATAAATTGGAAAAAAAATATTTTATAAAATCTCAAGGTGTTACATTCTACCCCCTTTAAAATGAATTTCACCCTTGAAATTTGTATCGATTATAAAAGGTTTAAAATTTTAAAATTTCTTCATATAAAACCACATTATAAAAATTAATAATAAAACTTCCCTTAAAAATGGAAAGTTAGAAACCTAAATTTTACCTAAAAAACTCATAACCAGGTTTCCATATATGATAACATAGGTAGGAAGTTAATATTTGGACATTGAATAAAAGCATAAATAATTATAGATATTTATAGAGATTACTAATAAAAAAATCGGCAGATCTAGATGAAGTTAACAACCACAAATCCATAAACCAAAGAGGCATGAAAAATTTCATTGATATCATCAAAAATGATGATAACAAGACAACATTTTATTCCAAGATCTTTTTACTATTGTTGAAGAATTTTCATGAGAATATATAATTGATTTCACTCTATTTCATTAGAACAATATAAACCTTTAGTTTTTCCTCAATCAATTTACACTTTATTACTTAATCCATAAAATAAATGTGAATATATTATGCCTGATGCACTAACAGATCATAAGATCTATAAATAGAATGATAAGTCATTCCATTTATCTTTAGTTAAGAAAAGGTTAACACTAGTTATCCAATATAGATAAATCTTCATATGGTGAAGTAATATATTAATATATAAAACTTCATTCAAATTTCAACATAAACTATTTCATAAATGGTTAACCTTACGACCCTTAAAAAAGATTAAAATCTAAATCTTTAGATAGATGGTCACTTAATTTCCAAAATGAACTTATCATCAATTTCCATATACCATAAAGTATATCTTGATTGTCACATACCAAACATGTGAATACCTTTATCATGTATTCTCATGAAACATGGTGATAACATGAATTACCATAAAACCTTATTGAAAATATGCATGCTTCCTTATTCGTTAAATAAAACACAGATTATTGGATTTATTCTTTAAACCCAAAAAAGTTGTAAACTCCATCAATGATAGCATAAAACACTTTTTAAAAAAATAATTTACTAGTTCTAATTAAATTAGTACTATCTAATTTACTTTATCCAAATAAATAATCTCTTTATCTCAACATCATTATATCAACATTCAGAACATATTAAGGGTTATCTTCAAAACATCACCTTTCCACTAAATCACTTTTCTAGTTCATAAATATCATTCAACATATCCTTTAAAATACATAATAAAAAACTTATATTGAATAATACTTATATATTTCATGATTCTTATAACATAATCCTTGAATTCCAATACATAAATACTTCATTCATCCCACTTCATTCTCAAACCATTATATAGGCCTCATCATCTTATTCCTGAATACCTATTTTCTTTTACATGTCATTTGTAGTATCTTAATCATCAGCAATATAACCAGTATTTATAACACCTTGTTGATTATATTCAAAAGCTTTCCCCCAAGTAAATTTATTTTAATAATTCCCATACTTTTCACATTTAAAGCATTCATCCACTGATTATACCTTAGGGAGACCAATATTCCCATCCATTGTGTTAACCAAACTATTAAATTTTCCTTTGATATTACTTGATTTGTGTACTTATTTTACATAGTCAAAACATCTTCTTGGTCCTCTAAGACATCCACTTGGGTATTTCTTCCCATATTCTAAACACATAAGAAACTAAATCTTCTTTCCACCATGGTCTCCACTTCACAAACTCTCAGAGAACTCTTTCCTTTTCTTCTTTGGTGAGTCTGAGAGTTGGTTAAGGTACATGTTGTTAATCATGTTCCATTAAAGCTGATTAGGAATAATCAAAACATACTTCACTCCAGTCATCATCCCATTTGAATACTCATTAGAAAATTTTATTTCACATTCAATTTTAATCCAATTCCTTCTGGTTACCACCATTGACTAAAACCAAAAAGAATAGTGTGAGAAAAACTAATCTTAGAAAAAAACCACATAACAATGAAAAATCACTTATAGGATTTCTAAATCACATCACCTTAATTTTAATCTATGACACCTTAGGTTTATACTAGGTTACTCATATTCACTATATATTGAAATTCTTTATGATGGTTTGTAAAGAGTTTGATAATTTCCAAAGAATATCCCTTGGGAGTGTCAAACCAGGTGTACAGCAAGACCCGTTGTCGTACACCATCTCCAAATTGATTCTAGATCAACATAGTGTTTTTGGGGTTGTTACCTCTAGGTACATATGTGATAGAGACACATCCACATGTAGTGTCCAAACAGGGATGGAATTTCTCATAAACCACTCTTTCAATCCTTTACCAAACCCCAAGACATTTTACTATACTTTGACTCATCCTTAGACTTATCCTTAAAGACACCCCTAGATACATCCTAATAAATATCCCTAGGTATATCACTAAAGGTTTCAAATCCTTGTTTCCAAAGGTTAACTAAACCTTTCCTATGATACCAAATATATAGACCTTGGATTATCATACATAGATATTACATTATTTTTGATGAATATTCATTACATCACACAAACACATGCTTGATGACCGTAATATTTGAGTGCCTTTGGAAACTAGGAAACATAAACACCAGTCCATAATTAAGCTACATCATCTCCCACTATATTCTTCCTAACTATCCCCCTTCTTAGACATGTCATACATAATACATGTATTTATAACTTGGGGAAAGGAAACATAATAAAGGGTGAGCTCAAATTCTCAGAAATGGTAAAAAAAGGAGATACATAAGCATAACATGATCATAAAGGTATGATAACATGAGAATAACATTTGAAAAGCACACCCTTCATATAAAAAATCATAATATTTAATTATGGAATAAATATTGGCAGTTTATAAAACACAAATAATAAGGTAATCAAAGAACATGAGCCATAAGGGCATAACATTATCATAAGACATGGAATTTATGGAATACACATAAGCATATAAAATAATTTATATATTAATTAAGGATCACTTCCAAGACCATAATAGAAAAAAAATTCTTTACTAAAATGGGGTTACTCCCCATTCTATCCCCATCTTACTGAACTAGGTTCACTCTCTATTCCATCATTGTCTTACTAAACTATGTTCACTACCTGTTCCATCCCTATCTTACTAAATTGGGTTCACTCGCTACAAGACCAATATTACCGAATCAAGTTCATTTCCTATTCCAACCCTGTCTATCTCATGAGATATAAATATTTACCCAATGAATTTGAGGGAGAAATATGTCCCACCCATCACATAATGATATCATATATATGTGTGCCACAAGATCGTAAAAATTAATCATATGATAAACTTTGAAATGAAATGGGTATCATTAATATTTCCTCTTATCATAACCTATGGAAAAGATATAGGTTTCATAATAATTTAATCAGAGAATAACCCATGAAATAAAGAGGGTTTCATAAGTATTTTCATATGGTATAACCCATAGAATAAAAATTGGTTTCATAAACATCATAAAATCAAAACATAAAGCATTCATAGAAATAATATGAATGGTATCCTTAGATCATATTCCTAGTAATTCATAGGTAACATAAAAATGTAATATTAAATGTAAAATTATTTTGATCATTTAAAACATATCTTGAATAAAATATCCTTTAATCTTTGATTTTTTTTAAAACATAAAACATTTTGAAAACCTTTTTATTTGATAATAACCATGGAAAATTATAAAGGAGGATTTGAAAATCATTTAATTTTTTTTAAAAAATATTTTTTTTAAAATATTTTTTCTTAAAAAGTATATTGAAATATCATTTTAAAAAAACTATTTTTTTAAAAACACGGCGTTGGAAAAAAATAGATTTCCTACTAAAGAGAGAAATAAAGTCAGATTTTATTAATTTTTTTCATAATTATATTAAGTACAAAATAGTGAAAAAATGATACAATTATTTGAAGATATCATGAATAACTATAGGATAAGAAAATTAATGAGAATTATTTATAGGTATATTATTTAATTTCAATATTTTAGACTTAATCATAAATAATCCTGATAAATGCTGAGATTGTAACATAAAATATTTACCACTTTGGTAACATTGATTCATAAGCCCCAAGAAGGAAAAATAAAATAAAATAAAACTTAAAATATCACGGGGATTAATAAATTCATGATACTAATTGTCAAAGGGTCTATATATCCACCTCATTAAAGAATATAGTTGCATATCATAATGTACATATCAAAGAAGAAAAATTGAGATAAAAATACCTTAATGATTTGTTAACCTTTGAACCATAATCCCCATGAAAGAGAGATAAAAAATGGATATTTAAATATTAATAATTTTATTTAGAGTAATCATAAAATATATTCATTGTAATTATAGACATTAAATAAAATAAATATCTAGTGAATATGGATTGTGTCTCACGTAAAATAAAAGTGAAACAGAAATCCCTTACCTTAAGTCTCGACTTCCGTCAAAATCATTAAAAAATAATATATAATAAATATAAATTTATTATACATATATTATATAACCATATTAATATATATATTATAACATATATTATTTTCTTATTACCTCTTGTTACCCGTTTATTAACAATTCCATGTTAAAGTTACGTTTCTTGAAATAAAATCTTTGTTTTTCATATATGTTCTTATTTGTTATATTTTAGGTCATATTACATTAATCATGGTTACATAATCTAAAATATTATAAACATTATATAAATATCATATATATTAAGTATATAAGTAATTATATAAATCCATAATATTCAGAGATAGAAAATCCAATGCACCGTTCATGGAGACAATAGGTCGTATTTATACATGAACACTATTTTTTCATTTTCTTATTATGTTGAAAAGAGGATAATCAAATGATATATATTATATTTACATAATAATGGTTATGTCATATATATATCAAAAATGATTTTTTAATCCATCCTTAATAAATTCCATGTAAAGCGTGAACAAATCACATCACTTCATGAGGCGGTAGTCCGCCGTACACACGAACATCATTATCGTATTCCCACAAAATAGAGAGTATGAAGATATGTGAGATATAACATTTAAAGAATAATAATAGAATAATAAATGTTATATATATAATACATAAACAATAAATCCATTATTATGACCATCCTTGAGAGGTGGTAATGGAAAAACGAATGACACCAGTTCATGAGGCGGTAAACCGCTCTACACATGAATGATGATTTCATAACCCATTTTATGGAAGTAAAGAGGGATGTAGGTCATGAAATTAATATAAAAAACTAATTATATTTAATATTAAAAGTTTATTATATAATCACAATATAAAAATAGTTTAATGGGGTGGAGGAATAAAAAAAAAAGCACTCGTTGATGAACATTACCTCTTCTTTGGGCATCCTCCTTAGGTTTGCACTAAAATCCTTCATAGGATAAATTTATTCAAAAAAAAAATTATTATAGGATGAGTGAATGGATGTTTTAAAGTTATTTGGGTAGGGATTTTCTGAACTAAAAGGGTTTTATGGTGTGGATAAGAGAGGATAGGGGGTGGCCTTTTATAAGTGGGTGAGAGGACACACCTGGTATTTTTGAAAAGAAATAAGTGCTCCCATGTTTTTCATATGTTGAAAGGGTATAAATTAGTACATTATCGAACCATGTAGGTGGTATGGTTTAAATATGGACGTAAAATAGTTTTTAAACATGTTTATAGGTTATTTCACCCTTATCTTACTAGTTTAACCCTAGATAAACCCATTGTTACCTTAACCGTGGTAATTAATTTTTACTACATTCAATATTCATTTTGGTAAAAAATTAAGTTGAAATTAATAGATAATATAAATTATTATTATTATAAACATGTAATATATTTTTCCAAATTATATTCAAATAATTTAGAAAAATTAATTTAATATTAATCTCATAGACGTGATGAGAAAGCGGGGTTTGAAAGAGAAAATGTTCAAAAGTTTACAATTTTTTTATATCCAAATATAAAATTGATTTGAATGACCTAAATTGGATTAAAATATGTATAATAGAAAAAATTATACTCTAAACCCAATTTAAAATATAATTTTACTTTGTAAATAATTTAGGCGAAAATATAGTTTTCAATTAAGATTCAGTATTTTTCACTATTCATCAAAAAAATGAAACTTTACAGAAAAATAACAAATATTCACCCTAAAATAATTTTAAAATTATGAATTAAAAAATTAATTTTATTTTATAAAATTAATTTTCTAAAAGTTTCAAAAATTATTTTTATTATAAGTGTGTGAAAAGAAAACAAAAATGATTTTTTTGAAAAATACCTTTTAAGCATAAAATCATATTTATTCTTATTTCTTAACTTGAAAACATATAAGATGAACACTAAACATATGATTGAATATATAATATATAACTTTCATTAAAATAATTAATCAATTTTTTTGATTAATTTATTGATACAAAACAAACTTGTTCACATAAAAATAGTTTTTAGGGAAAGATTACCTTTTATTATAAAAATGGTTTTATTTTCATTTTTAATTAATTAGTTATCAAATAATTCATTTTATATACATGTGTAAAACATATTTTCATAATTTAATTAATATTATTCATAATTTCTATTCATATATCTAGGTTAAAACTATCATATTAAATAATAATATTTTTATAATATGTCACATTTTATTTAAACTTAGTGTCATCTGTAATATAAGGTAATCTTGGTGTTGTGTTTAACAGTATCCAAACTTAGTGTTTCTTGTAAAGAAAGACAAACTCAGTGTTGCGTTTAACAAAAGATAAAATTAGTGTTTTGTGTAACTCAAAATATCAAATAGATTAAATTAATTTGAAAAAAATATTTAATAAAATCTAGGGGTGTTACAATCCATGAGATGTGGTAATAAAAAGAGAATCACATCACTTCACGAGGTGGAAGTCTGTCATACACATGAACACTATTATAATTTCTCCATATATAGTAAGTTAAGAAATTATATGATATATTAATTATACAAAATTATTAATATGTCTTGAATATAATATATAATATTAAATCCATCATCATAAATATCATTGAGAGGTGATGATGGAAAATGAATTACATTGGTTCACGAGGCGGTAGTCCTCTGCACACAAGAATAATGGTTTTGTTTCCCATTTTATAGAAGAGAATATGGATTTAAGTTATGCCATTAACATAATAAATTATTATTATATGGGAGATAATGATGTTATTATTTCATTATGATTGAGTAAGATTTGAAGGATGTGGAAGAAGAAATAAAACAAAGATGCTCAGTTAAGAACGACACATCTTCTTCAGACCACCTTTGTAGGATTATATCTGAATCCTTCCTAGGATGGATATTTAAAAAAACCAAGGACTATAGGATGCGTCAAGAGAAGTAATTAAGGTGTTTGGGTTGGTCTTTACTAAATTACAAGGCTTTATAAGTTAAAATATAAGAGGAGAGGGGGTGCCCTTTTATAAGTTGGGGTGAGGAAACACTTGATTTTTTTGAAAATAAAAAGTTATACCCACGTTTTAAACATAATAGAAGGCACCAAAATGTCTCATTATCAAAAATTATATGATATAAGGTCAAAATATTGATATAAAATATAATTTGGACATGTTTTGAGGTCATTTTAATACTTATCTTTTTAGTTTAACCTCTAGTAAACCTGTTTTAACCTTAACCGTGGTAATTAATATGTATTATTTTTACTATTCGCCATGACCAAAAAATAATTTGACCTTATTATATAATAATAATTATTCTTATTCAAAATATGCTATCCATTTTTCCAAAATTCAATTTATATAAGTGTGAGAATTTAATTTAAAATTAAATCTGCAGATGTGATGAAAAATATATTTTTAAATAATTTTTTTCATTAGTATAAATAGTATTTATATCAAAATCAAACATGAAATTTATTAAAATGAAATAAATTGTATTAATAATAACATAATTTAGAGACCCAAAGCTTGACTTACATGGAAATTACATTACTTTTGCGGAATACTTAATACATAACAAAAAAATAGACACACAAGGACCGTAATAGTTTAGTGTCTTTGGAAACTCGGAATATAAACATCTAATCATGTTGAAAGATCTTCAAAATCTCCCATAACAATCTTCCCCTTTTTGTTTCCTTACCTAAAACCTTTATTTATTTCCTGGGAAAAATAAAACATAAAAAGGGTGAGCTCAAATGCTCAGTAAGGGAAAACATAGAGAAAATAAAACAATCCATAAACATTTGAAAGAAAATAATTGAACATGAAATATAAACATTAAAACCTTGAGCAAAGACACAAATCTTGGAAGTACGTAAGGCATATATCATAAAGGAACATCAATCATGATAAAATATCATGGGAATAAAACATATAATTGTGGTAACCATTCAGCACTTGTTATTATTTCTATAGTAGCCAAGGCATTGCTGCCAAGACTATCTTAGTGGACAAAGTCCCTTTCTGAATCGAGTTCACTCCTCGTTTCAGTCCTGTAACACTGAACCGGATTAACTTACCATTCCATCCATGTCTATCTCATGAGATATAAATATTTACCCAATGTATTGGAGGGAGATATAGGTCCCACCCATCTCATATTGAAATCATTCTTACGTGTTCCACAAAACAATCATAAATCATTCAACATAACCCAAAGAATAAATTGGGTTTCATAAACATCATTCCATCATAACATAATCCATATAAAAAAATGGATATCATTTCATCATAAGAAATGTGAAGCCATATAAATCATATAGACCTTATACTTGAAACATACACATATGAAATAATGTCATCTTAGATGGAAAATGGTTTTGATAAAGCACTTGAAATGAATTCTTGAGGAAAATATTCTTTCTTCTTGAAAATCATTTTATTTTCACAAAATGCCAAGCAATTTTAAAAGAAAAGGGTTTTGTTGAAAATAATCATGAAATCTTGTAGAGTAATCTTCTTGAAAATGAGGCTTTATGAAATCGTAAAAATTCCGTTCACGCCGAAAAAGATAAAAATAACATTCTTCTCGTACATTTTTCGGAAAAGTCAAAAAGTACCTTATATGGAAACCAAAGGAAAGATTCCATTCATACAATGTGGTAAAATTCAATAAAGGGTAAAAATGACTTTAAATCATTCATGGAATAATAGTAAAAATTTTATGAAAACATTTTTAGAAAACATGGTCATGGATGATAACAATAACCCCAGTAAATACTTATGAATAACAATATCGGATAAGAATGATATTGGAATAGTTATCCCTTACCTTAGGTCCGATATGATTTATATGGATCCAAACCTCCTATATAATGATTTAAATAATGTCATTGACTTATTACATAATTATATTCATTGTTATTATATCATATATGTTTCACTTATGACTTTATATTACCTGTTCTTCTGTAAATTCCATGTTAAAGCAGCATTTTGGGTAAAATCATTTCATTTATCGTATGTGTTTCAACCCGTCGTTCTTGATATTATTACTTATATCATGATTTACATAATTAAGTAATTTAAAACATGATTTATATATAATATATATTCATCATATACATATATATTATAGATCGATAAAAGGAATGAAATACACCGTTCATGGAGACGGTATGCCGTACGTACGCATGAACGTTGTTTTCGTTTCCTTATTGAATTGAATGAAACTAAATAGATGAAATACATATATATATATACATAATTCCAGTAGAATTATTATGTCATATATTTCATTATTATTCATTATATAAACTTTATAATCATTCATATATGGTTAACATGGAGAATGAATCTCATCACGTTGTGGAGACAGTAATCCGTACGTACGCACGAGCAATGATATCATTCCCATAATTATTAAATAGAATTGGGGTGGATGGTATAATATATAAGAATCAGTATGATGTTATAATAACCATATATAGTTATTATTTACCCCATTATACCCATCCATGTAAGGTGTTGGTGGAAAAACAGATTACACCACGGCGTGGAGACGATATTCCATACGTACGCACGCGCGGAGATTTCATTTTCCATAGGATGGATAGAAGGTGAAATGGGGTTGTTTCATATTTATAATAACATATAAGTATATTAGTGATACTTATGTTATTAATTTATAATGAAACAACTAAAGAAGAAGAAGTTGAAGAAGAAATAAGCTTGAAATAATCGGTAGAAGAGATTACCTCTTCTTCGATGCACCTCCTTTAAACTTCTTCTTAGGGCACTAGGGTTGGTCTTTTGAGAATACCAGTACCTCTATAAGGTTTCTAGGGAAGTGGGGAAGTGAAATGGGCAGAGGGTGGACGAGCTTCAAGGCTCAAAATGGTGTGAGGAAGAGAGGGAGGAGGTTCCCTTTTATAAGGGAGGAGAGGGGCACCTTTGAAAAAACTAAAAATATTATTTTATTATAAAGTCATATTCGGTTTTTAATAGCTCCAAATTGATTTATTTTTAAGATAATGTGGGGATGGGTCGAAATAATCTCATCAAATAGAATTTAGACAAGTTTAGGTATCTATTTTAACCTTATCATTTAGATTTAACTTTAAGTTAGATAATTTAACTTTTACCGTGTCTTCTTGTTTTCTTACACTATAAGGTTAATAAACTTTCTATAACAAGACAAAAAATCCCAAGTTGTTTATTATTAATATATATAACCTTATATAAGTCATTTTCCTGAACCTTATATTTTTAGGAATAAAATAACAATTAATAATATAATATTTTTAAAAAAACTATTTTATGTCAATTTTGACACTATTTGGTAATTGATTTTTGTGAAAATAATAACAGAACGATTAGTTCAAAAAAAGTTAATTAAATCAATACTAACATGTCATATTAACAAAGAAAATTATTTTAATTCATAAAGAGTCTGAAATTACATTTATTTGGGTATTTATAACATCAATTATGTCAATATTTCATTAATAATATAATTACTGCATCATCATTGTGTCATAAATAAATTAAATTATTTAAAGTATAAAAACTAAAAATAAAATACCATTTTGTAGGAAAGATTTTTAGCTTTCTAATGAATATTTATAGTCGAATTTATCTTATGTATTACCCTATATTAAAAATGTATTATTTATTAAACTTTGATTTTAACTATTTTAACTATTCTTTAAATAAAATAATATTAAATGTCTTAATCTAATCCAAGTGGACCTAAAGGGTAATATTTTCTCCCTAATTTTGTTTTTGGTCGAATTACACTTATCCAATAGAATTAGGACATGTTTTAGGGTAATAATAATATCATTTTTACCCTTAATTAGCCTATTTACTTTTAACCGTGGTAAAAAAAGTAAAAAGTTACTATTCACCAAAAATTATTTTCATCTCATTGAACCACATTTTACTTACTGACATCAACCTTATCTAATTCAGATTTTTTAAATTCCATTCACAAAAGCGGTAAAATTAAGTATTATGTAAATTTGAAAATTCTCCTAGGAGGTGGGTAAAAGACGGTCAAAAGTTCAATAAAATTTTTATATATCTAAAATTATTATAAAATGACTTCAATGAATTACATTGAACTTATATAGGTATTATGTATCAATTTTGACCTAAAATAAATTTAAATAAAATAAATAACTATTTAAATAAAAAGTCGGGTTTTAAATAGTAACCCAGTGTTTTAACTATTCATCAAAAATTGAAAGTTTTTAGAAAAATACCAAAATTTCACCATAGGCTAATATCGATATTCTGAATCCAAAAATGAAGTCCATTTTGAAAAATAAAATTTATAAAATTTCAAAAAGTGGTTATTAATATTCATAATGGCTAGTTTTAATAATATTTTTATAGCATATCGTTGTTTAATGAAACCCGGTATTGCGTACAACACACGCTATCGAGGAAGGTCACGATTGCGTGTAATGAAAGCCAAATCAGGGTTTTGTGTAGTGAAATAATCCTTTGTTGTTGCGTATAACAAAATACAACCATATTTCATTTATACATTGAATATATATATATATATATATATACACAGTCAATGTTGCGTAGAATAACAACTATCAAACAAACTTGAAATTGTGTGTAACACGATCCAAGAATAATGTTGCATATACTGCAAGCTAATATGGTGTTACGTATAGTGCAAGATAATCTTAGTGTATCGTACAACAGAAGACATGAAAGAAATTAAAAAGAATATATCTTATAAAATCTTGGGTTATTACAAATAATTTAACTAATTTTACTTTTAAACTATTTTAAAACAAAATAGATCTTTTTAAATGATTAAAACAGAAAAGTAGTTTTCAATAAAAAACAGTGTTTTACACTATTAATTTATAAATTAAACTATTTATAAAAATCCCAAAAATTAATCCTATTCTAACTCTAACATTTTGATTCCAAAATATAAGCTTAATTTGTAAAATAAATTTTATAAAAGTGAAATAAATTAGTTTTATTATTTTTTTCACAAAAAGTAATAAAATTAATTTTTGAGGAAAATGTATTCATGAAGCCTATAATTAATTTTAAAAAAATTAGTTACTTATGTATAAATATATTTTCTTCATCCATATGTAACATCCCTATTTTTTTAATAAGTTTGAAAACATCTCTCGTTTTGAATTTTTCAATTAGTGGTTATGCCCTTTTCTTTATCGTTCATCAGAACACAATTATGAGAGTTCTGAAAGGTTTATATCTTGTTTTTGGATGGGTTTATAGGTCTAGAGAGTGTATTGGGTTTTTGGAATGGGTTTTAGGAGAATTAGAGGCCCCAAATCCTGTTTTTTAGTTGTAGGTCAGGGCACACGATTTATGGGAAAACCGTGCGGCCCCTTCCAAGTAACCGAGTGACCGATTTTTGAATTGAGCACGGTTTGAGAAAACTGTGTGAGTAGGGTGCACATATATGCAGCCTCTGGTTACATATTTATAGGCCACATGAGTATTTCCACTTAGGTAGTACCTCATCACAATAGCCCGCACGATTTGCACACAGTTTGGCAAACCATGCGAGCTAAACCGCATGACACAGTAAGGGTAGGAAATTCAATTTCTACCCCCTGTTTTTCACTTTTATCCTTATTTCTCTCCTACCTCTCCATTTTTAGGCCACATCGTAGAAAATTAGTATCTCCTCCTCCTCTCCTCCCAAGGATTGAAGTAGATCCTTTGTCTGACATCCATTTTAGTCGCCATTAGGTGAAACAAGACCATAATGGTAAAGATATCCTCACCCTAGCCTCTTATCTTCTTTGATTTATTCAAATTAAGCTCAAAATACATTTGAGTTGTTTCTATCTATTTTCAGGGTGCTCAAGGAAAAACTCATATCACTTCTAATCCACTTCATGTTAGTGATGGATATTGGATGTGTCAATGTCTACGAGTCCAAGGTAGGTGGTGCATACCATTCTTTGTGTTTTTGGTGAAATTTTAGGGGGTATAGAATTTAGCGCACATTTGGGAAATTGAGTGTGACCTTGTTGTTTCATATTAAACTGAAGGTATGACCTTATGTGATGTTTTTGGGAATGCCCAATCCTATTTCATACAAGCGAGGTTGGGTTAGAGGTCGTCGACCACCTTGGGTAGCTAGGTCGGGGTGTGTTTTGTTTAAAATTAAATTGTTTGTTTAAATTGAAGTTGTTCAATTCAATTTCATTGATTTTTTTTATTTTATTGAAGTGAATTATGTATATTTGGTTTTTTGGAATTGAAAAATTCATTTTTTTGAATTGTTATGTTGATTTAAATTGTGCAATTCAATCATATAAAATTGAATTGTTTATCATTTGAATTATATGAAATGCTTGAGATGCATGTGATGAGACCCAAGGGTTCATGACAGGATTGACCTAAAGTTTAGGTGGAATGGGCATCCATATTGAGGTGATGCAGTCTTCTGGTTTCTCTTGGCCTGAACATTGAGTGACATTGATAATGGTATTAGGCATCATGGATGTCGGTTGAGGTAGCACAATTGTTAGGTGTTAGTCATGAACCATGATATTGGATGGATTGTCCATTTTAATTGAGTAACATGGTCAAAAAGAAATGAGGTTTCAATTTTGATATGGCTTAGGTACTATATTGGTGATTACCACTCACCCATGATAGAAAAATTACTAATTCAGTCATGTGCACACAGGCTGAATATGTGATGAGGTGGTTTTAACCAATCATGTCGGTAGAGGCCCCCGATAGTGTGTCTTAAGAAATTGTGTTGGGGGTGCTTGCTGTAGAAATCCATGTGGAAGGTGAGGAGGCTTCAGTTAATAGAGATGAGGCTATCAGTTGGGGGCTGAGGCTCACTGTATTGAGGCTGTGGGTCTAGAATATTATTGGGAGGAAAATATCACTGTTTCTATGGATGTTGTGCTATGGGCCAATAGTGATTTTATTTGAGGATAGATATCATTGTGTCTCCAGATGTTGGTCATGATCCAAAGAGTGATTTTGAGTAGGGGTCCAAGGGACCAGTTATTTTGTTTGTCCATGCCTTCGGGATGTCATTACTTATTGAGACATGAGGTGTCGGGAGGCATGTGGTGTTGGGTTACTTTATTTGAGGTGGAACCTGAGGGTTCACCTAGGCTAGTGACATCAGAAGGATACCTTTGGCCATTAACCAATTATCCTCTTCTCTTTTGGTATTCCCGCATTGTCTGAGGTAGGTGGTGACTTCTTGGTGGCTATTGAGAACCAGGGATGTCTATATATACTCTACGCATGTTCTTCTTATTTATTCATTTTATACACATGATTAAATAGTTATGTTGGGTATGAACACTTGGGTGGTATCCTACTGAGGCTCGTTCTCACACACTACATGTTCCCTTTAGGAAACGTGTAGACTTTATATTATTTCATTCAGGTAAGGGATCAGCTTAAAGATCTGGTCTCTAGTTGAGTTATCATGGATAGATGATAGGGGACCCTGATATATCTTCCTCAGTTGGAGTTGCTTTTGAGTTATCCTTTTTTTCCTTTTGTATAATAATGCCTTATATGTATTTAGCTACTATAGTCATCCATGAGAGACCCATTTATATGTATCGATATGTATGATCTGTATTGTTATGCATGCACTAATTTAGTTTGCAGTTGCTATAAGTGGTATGTTGGACTGTTTTTTATTTACCTTTTTTGTTTGTTATTCACTCTTGATTCCACTATTTATTGTTATTGACTGTGCTTCTACCATCAACGGGTTTGGTTCGAGTATTTTGAGTCTTACTTTTCTTTACATGTTATGTATATTTACTCAGACCAGTATTATATATATCCCTGAATGGTATAACCTCCCCAATATACCTCTTTACACCTTTGTTGCTAGTCGACAACCTTTGGAGTTTGGGGAGGTGAGCCTAAGGCCCAGTGTCCCCCCATCCCAAAGAAATGTTTTCAAGTGGATTATGGGCTAGGGATGATACAAGTGGTATTAGATCAGTTCTTGACTAGGATTTAGTAGCAGTTTTTAGATGGATACTAATGAGATTGAGATTGACTCTACTTTTATTATAGTCTTACTATTTGGGCTATGTTAGAATGCAGATTAGGTTATGGCGAGAGATGGGTTTCAAACTCATTCTTGGGTGCCTGAAGCCCCATGTACAAGGGAAGACCAAGTTACCTTGGGATGGAATTACTGTTTCATTTTTCTTATTTTACAATTTTTTTGATTTCTACCTCATGTGGCTTATTTGAAATGTGAATGGTTGATTATTATCATGTTATGATATGTGACATTGGCTCGATATGGAAATGGATGAGATTGTAGACCCTTGTCATAGTATGGCAAGGTGTGATTAGTTTTTTATTAGGAACATATTAGAATGTTTTAAATGATTAAATACTTGTTTTCATGATATGGAATTCCATGAGAGAATTTATTTTAATATATGAAATGCATATTCCATGTGATATAAATGTAAATTTCATGTGTCTTGGTATCAAATGATTTGTGAAATGTGATATTTCATGTGTAATTTATCATTCCATGTAATATAAATATATAAATTTCATTTGATGTGTGACATGGGCCTGAATATTATATAAGTAGGAAGGTTCTATGGCATGTAGTGATTCTGATCACTTATTTGGGTGACTTGGTCATCAGATTGAAGAAACGATGGTTGTTAGGATATGCATGGAATGAAGTACTTATGATACTTGGCTCTATTGAGGGTGGGTAAGGAGGCCATGAGGTCAGGATGACTTGTGGAAGGGTTGCGATAGGAAAGGGTAAGCATAGTGAGGATGCACTCTCTATTAATGATTTCCCTATCTGAATTATATATATATATATATATATATATTTATATAGTTATAATTTCTGACCATGTTGATGGTATTCAGTGGATTCCACCTAGACAACTTAGATAGAGCATTAGGTAGGTGATATCTTGGTACCACATGTGCATGAGTAGGTTGAGACCCCTGAGGGTTAGGCCGAGCATGTACAAGTTAAGGGACGTGCACAGGTTTTGGTGTAGGCAAATCAGCTGCCAGATCTTACAATGTTTAGGCTATGGATCGATGGGAAGCTCAGAGCGAGCCTAGTTTGGGTGATCCTAGGTCTCAACATAGGTGCTATGGGAAAAAATCCATATATGGAATACTTGACTCAGGAGTTCTAGTCAAAAAACCTGCCACATTTTAAGGTAGAGGGTGGTTTATAGGTGGCCGATAACTAGATTTAGAGTATGCAAATGATTTTGGAGAAGCTTGAGATACCTCTAGGGTAGGGGTGAAGTTGGAAACCTACATGATCAGAGGTCCAACTAAGAATTTGTGGGACATGTAGGTATAAGAAATCATACATGAGGGACTGGCTTAAAATGACATTGAGGCCAGGTTCTTTAAGCACTTTTTCCAAGAGAAGCTAAGAGAAGAGAGATCTTGGGAGTTTTTTATCCTTCAGTAGGGTGACATTTCTGTCATGGACTATATATTGTCTTTAATTGAGTTATTTAAATTTTCTCTTGGTATGGTCACCGATGACACCTCGAGAGTGAGGAGCTTCAAGAATGGTTTACAAAATTCCATTCTAGTGTATGTAAACATATTTAGATCGCATCATTCTATGAGGTGGTGAAACAGACACCCATATCCGAGGGAAACCTGACGAACATGTCATTCTCAAGCTGGGCATCGGCTTTAGGTGACTTTTGTGGTGATGATTTTGATGGCCATACGTGAGGTTGGGATGAGTTTCAGTAGGGAAATCAGGACAAGGACTCAGATATACCACCTCATAGTGGGTCTTCGATGGACTAATTTCAGAATGGGCATTCAGGACATATCCAGACTTAGTCTGAGCACCATATAAAGGAGTATCAGGCTTCTGGAAAGGTCAGGAATCTCCAAAGGTTCTACGAGAAGCCTTCTCATACAACCTACAGTCAGGGATAAAGAGATACGTAGTGTTATCATATTAGTTCAGGATCAGTACCAGGTGAGGGTAGCCAAGCTTTATCTGCATGTGAAGGACATGGAATATATAGTGGGACCAAACAATGGGTTCGGTGGCTATTGGATGGTTCATCACTACATGGATGTTTGACGTTAAGTAGTTGAGATTTAGTAAAGGTTTATTCCATGAAGCTTCCAGGGTTTGAGCAGGCTGGTGAGATGACAATGGTTAGAGGTACCCCATGGGCATGGATGTAATTTTTTTATTTCACTTTTGTATGTCCTATCAAGGCATGACTCTTTTGAGTGCACAAGGTGCATAGGCTTTATATAGACTGACCAAATTCTGGTAAGTTAGTTGGAACTGTCTCTAGTACATTGTATATATACATGGGAGATTCATGGCACCAAGTTCCATACTTAAGCACCATTGGGTGTGGGGTTTTGAGGTGTCTATCATCGCGAGCATTGTTTGATGCATGTTTATTGAGATGTGATGAATTGGGGCATCAATGGATGTAGGTTACTTGAGGTGTGAGGAATTTGGGCACCGTTTCGATGTGATACATGATTGTGGTGCAAGAAACTAGGACTTTTTGAGCATCCATGGTGATGCAGGACCTCGTAGTTCCATATGTGGCATGGGATCAATGAGGGAATTGATGAGGTGAAAGATATAGTTGGGTTTCAGGTATGAAATGGGAGAACCTAGTAAGGTTTGGGAGTGAAGATGCATCACGGGAGGAAAATCGAGTCATGGAAAGGTCGATAGACTATTTCTTGATTTGAGTTTTGATCGGGTTGAGACTGGGGTAGGTCACTCATAAGTCAGGGAGCTCCATCTTGAGGTTGTTGACCTATTCCCTTGAGACCAGGGTAGTTCAGATTAGTTTCTACCAGGATGTGTATGTTTGATAAAATTTAATGGGTTTTGTTTGATAGCTTGAGAACAAGATATGTTTAGGTGGGGATATTGTAATGTCTCGAGTTTTTGAATCGGGTCAAAAACCTCTCCCGTTTTGAATTTTTAAATTAGTGGTTATTCTCTTTTATTTATCTCTAATTGGAACTAAATTACGAGATCTCCATCAACTTTATATTATTTTTTCAATAGGTTTAGAGAATTGGAGAGTGCCTCAGCTGTTCAAAATGGGTTTCAGGAATATTGGAGGCTTGAAGGCCTGTTTTGGAGTTGTAGGTTAGGGCACACAGTTTAGGGGAAAACCATGAGGCCTATTTTAGGTAACCATGTGGGCCATTTTTGAATTGAGAATGATTTGATAAAACCATGTGAGTGGTTTGAAAACCCATTAAGCCTTTGGTTGTAGAGTTATGGGGGGCTGCTGCATGGTTTGCGTACGGTTATAGAAAACTGTGCGGCCATCCACATGAGTACTACCACTTAAGAAGTACCTCAACACTGTAGCCCTCATGGTTTATGCATGATTTGGAAAACCATAAAGATAAACTGTGTGACCTATTAAGGTTAGGAAATTACATTTCATCCCATTTTTTCTTTATATTTTCTACTTATTTCTCCCCTCCCTCTTCATTCAGGGGTCACACAACAGCAAAGGAGGAGCTCCTCCTCCTCTCCTCCTAGGGATTTCCCTAGATTATTTATCCGACCTCCATTTTGGTCATCATTGGGTGTAATAGAACCATAGTGGTAAGTATCTCCTCACCCTAGACTCTTCTCTTATTTTATTTCACCTCACGGAGCGCAAAATCCGTTTGATCCATTTTACTCTATTTTTAGGGTGCTCGATGGAAACTTAGATCTCTTCCAACCCACTACTAATTATAGGTCGATATCAGATGTGCCTATGTATATTATTCCAAGGTAGGTGGTTCATAACTTTCTTCATTTTTTTGAACATTATAGGGGCATAATATTTTTTCGTTCATTTGTGAAATTGAGTGATACTCTGTTGTTTCATATTAAATTGAAGGTATGACCCTATGGGATGCCACTGGGAATGTACAAGCCAATTTCATACATGCGAGTATAAGTTAGAGGCCATTGACCACCTTGGGTAGCTAGGTTGGGGTTTGTTTTTTTTGAAATTAAATTGTTCGTTTAAATTAAATTTATTGAATTAAAGTTCATTGAATTGTTTTATTTTAACGAAGTGAATTATGTTAATGAGGGTTGTTAGAATTGAAAAATTAAATTTCACTTAATTGTTATGTTGATTTAAAATGTACAATAAAATCATATTAAATTGAATTTTTTATCATGTGAATTATATGAAATACATGTGATGAATGTGATGAGACCTATGGGGTCATAATGGGCTTGTCTTGAGGTTGAGGTGTCATGGACTTTAGGATTGAGGTGACATTGTCATTTGGTTGGGCTTGGCCCAGAAAATGAGTGATATTGATCAT
Source organism: Viscum album (assembly GCA_963277665.1). Taxonomy (NCBI): domain Eukaryota; kingdom Viridiplantae; phylum Streptophyta; class Magnoliopsida; order Santalales; family Viscaceae; genus Viscum; species Viscum album. The sequence continues at coordinate 1,938,409,405 of OY728163.1, forward strand.
AGGATTGGGTGTCGTGGATGTCGATTGAGGCGTCATGGCCGTCAGGTGTTGGGAATGGATCCTTATATTGGATGGATTTTCTATCAGACTTAAGTGACATGGTCACAAGGGAATGAGGCAACAATATTAATGTCGATTAGGAATTACATTGGTGATTGTAGATCACCCGTTATTTCCAAAGATCCAATTGAGTCATGTGCACATCAGTTGAATCCATGATGAGGCGTTTTTTACCACATGTGTGGGTAGATCCCCCTGATAGTGTGGCTTAAGAAATTGTGTTAGGGTCCTTTCCATAGATTTCCACGTGGAAGGTGAGGAGTCTTTGATTGATAGCGATGAAGATATCGGTTGGGGGTTGAGTCTCGCTGTATTGAGACCATGGGCCTGGACTGTTATTGGGAGAATAGATATTACTCTTTCTCAAGATGTTGTGTTAAGTGCCAACAATGATTTTATTTTAGGACAAATATCGTTGTGCCTTCATATGCTGAGAGTGAGACGACTAGTGCTTTCGATCAAGTGTATGAGGGACCAGTAATTTTTTTGGGTATGCCTTTGGGATGTCGGTACTTATTGAGACAGAAGGTGTTAGGGGGAATGTGGTTTTACATTACTTGATTTTAGGTTGAACCCGAGGGTTCATCTAGGCTATTGACATTAGGGGGATACCTTAGGCCATGGGCCAAGGATCCTCTCCTCTTCTAGCAGTCTAGTGTTCTCCAAGGTAGGTAATGACTGAAGGTTCCGGGCGTAGCGGAAGCGCATGGGTTGATGTTCCCACTTGTATTTTTGTCATTAACAATGATGAATTCGGGATCAATACGATGATAAACTTCAGTCTCCATGGATCAAATCATAGAAATAGACAAATAAAAAGGAATGTCCTGGAACCACAAAGTAGGATCGTTACAGGTTGATTATAATTAATTTAATCAATTGAAAAGAAGTACCTTTTGGTTTTCTTTCTTCATTGATATTCTTGATCATGTTCCGATGTGATTCGTCATTACACCACAGAAGCCAAGTGTAGACTTCCTCTAGCAGTGATCCACACGTGCACCTCATATCTCTGGACGTCACCAAAGGAGTCTCCCAGTGCTAGTGTAGAGAAACCTTTTCTTGCGTTGTCCACCTTAGATCGTCTTGATTTGATGGAAGAGGATCTCTCTCGGTCTTGAGAGCATTCTTGGAGGAAGAGGTTCTTTCTTCCTTGAAAGAATTCTCTAGAATTGTTGTGCACATCGATTCTCATGTCTTAGGAAAAGAGTTGGGGTTGTGAGGATATTTATAACCGGGTTTGAGGTTGTAGATTTATGACAATAAATAAACGCGTTACGCATTTTATTTGTTTCATTAACTCCCTTTTGTAAACCCCATGTCGATTCATTAATTCCTTGACATGCACCCACACTGATTATAATAAATATCATTTAATAAAATGATATTTCCTCAAAATTCCGACTGAAAAAACTACACGACGTGTATTAATAAATACACAACATGTACTTGTTTTTCATTTAAAACTACACGGCATGTACATTCAATGTACACAGTGTGTATATATTATTTTCATTTATTTATTTCCTTTCCAAAATGAAAACTACACGTCATGTACATTTAACAATACACGGTGTGTTCTTGTTTTCAAAATAAAACTACATAGCGTGTAATCATTGATACACGACGTGTAATTGTTTTATTTTATTCTTCCTCCAACATTAAAATGATTTAGACTTACTTGAATAATTATTAAACCACATACGGGAATAATCTTTATTCTACTTGAGATACTTGAATGCACTTAGTGTGTGACCCTCTAGACCCCTTTCTCATTGGCATTAGGTGGGCTTGCCTAAAGTCCAAGATTAATGTCTAGTAACGGGTCAAGGCACCCAAGAGAAAGAAGTTGATGCCGCATTGATGTATCACCTCATACGAATGATTACCATGTAATTTAATCCCTTTGTTTCAATATATCATCAAGAAGGTTTCATGGGAGTGTCATAAACCTATATGCTTGATCCTTCGTTCTTTGACTACCTGAAATAAACTCATCATTTACACCATGGACATGGAATTTCATGCAACAGTTCTATTTCAATCAAAGGGCTGAGATATCAACTTCCATAAATGGAAGGGACAAATCCTTCCTCAACTTATCCATTAACAAAATGTCACTCGTGACGCACCCAACATACCCTACTTCCCGCCAATTGTCTGCATGATGGTTTTCATCAGTAAATCTAAGTACGTGAGTCATGACATGAGTTAATGATAATCTTACAATCTAAGGACCATTACAATGCTCATAGATAGAAATGTCCAATGACATCAAGACATGAAGAATTACTACTGGAAGGTCTGTTCTCATAATCTCCCATCTTGGAGATTACCAAGTGCGAACTCCATGAGAGAGAGTCTCGTCTTCTTATGAGTACTCACACATGACGGTCTGTATACTATGTGTCCTATCATAGTATTTCATCCAACTGTAGAACTTTATTTAAGAATATTGTTATAGCATTTCAAGGTTCTCATCATAGTGGGGATCTGCCATAACCTTATTAATGCAACAAATATTCCAGGACATTATTATATTATAGTCATGCAGAACAATGAACAATATATAATAAGTGAAAATTCATGTAATCAAAGTACAAAAAAGTTGGTTCTCAGGACACCAACCCTTAAAAACTCCCACTTGGACTAGATCCAACTTCCTACGACTTTTAGTCTGCTAGATCTCACATGATGATCATGTTTCTGCCGAGTCAAGGCTTTAGTCAAGGGGTCCACCACATTGTCTTCTATGGAAATACTGCTTATTGAAACTTTACCTCTCTGAGAAAAATCTCTCAAGAGATGATACTTTCGAAGTATTTTCTTTGTCCGCTGATGTGACCTTGGCTCTTTTGAAAGTTCCACCGTTGTAGTATTATCACAATAGAGTGTGATATGATCTTTACTACTCGGTAATACATCCAGCTCTTGGATGAAGCTTCGCATCCATACTGCTTCTTTAGCTACCTCAGAAGCTGCGATATACTCGGAATCCACTGTAGAATATTCCACCACACTTTTCTTTGATCTCTTCCATCTCACTGCACCTCCATTCAAACTGAATATGTATGCAGTCTACGACTTCATGTCATCTTGATCAGTCTGGAAACTAGCATCTACATGTCCTCCGATGACTAGTTCCTCATCTCCTCCATAAACCAGGAACACATCCTTAGTATGACTTAGATACTTAAGGATTGTCTTGACTTCCATCCAATGGTGGTCTCCTGGATTAGCTTGATATCTACCTATCACACTTAATGCATAAGCAACATATAGCCTTGTACATAGCATAACATACATGACTGACCCAATCGAAGATGTGTAAAGGATTATTTCCATTCTCTTTCTTTCCTCATGTGTCTGAGGACACATTTTCTTGGAAAGATGAATGCCATGTGACACTGGAAACAATCCCCTCTTGGATTGTTCCATACTGAATCTCTTCAGTATCTTGTCAATGTATGTACTTTGACTAAGGCCCAACATTCTCTTGGATCTATCATGATGGATCTTGATCCCACAAATATATGCTGCCTCAACCAAGTCTTTCATGGAGAAGAATTTATGCAACCATGCCTTAACTGACTGTAAGATAGGTACTTCATTTCCAATTAGTAACATGTCATCAACATATACAATTAGGAAAATGACTTCACTTCCACTAAAACTTTTGTAGAAACAAGGCTCACATTCATTATTAACAAAGCCAAATTCCATTACAGTTTCATCAAAATGAATTTTCCATGACCTTGATGCTTGCTTTAATCCATAAATGGATTTCTACAACTTGCATACCTTGTTGGAATCCTTTAGAGTCACAAAACCTTCAGGTTGTGTCATGTAGACATCTTCCTGGAGGTTTCCGTTAATGAATGATGTTTTGACATCCATTTTCCAAATTTCATAGTCATGGTAAGCGACAATGGACAATAGGATTCTGATGTATTTCAGCATCACAACCGGTGAAAAGGTTTCATCATAGTCAATTCCTTGACGCTGTCTAAATTTTTTTGCAACCATTCGAGCATTATAGGTGCTAAATTTCCCATCCATGTCCAGTTTCTTCTTGAATACCCATTTATTACCAATAGGATTTACATCAACTAGAGGATCTACCAAAATCTAGAATTGGTTTTGGTACATGGAATCCATTTTAGAATTCATGGATTCTTGGAACTTGTCAATGTCTGTGCCTTCAACTGCTTCCTTGTAGGTAATAGGATCATCATTGTTAACCAATAATGAGTCACCATCCTCGGTGACAAGAAAACCATATCATTCTGGTTCTCTCACCTCTATCATTCTTCTAAGTAGTTATTGTGTCTCTGGAATAGATTGTTCTTCCATGGGGATTTGTGGAATATGTTCTTGTACCAACTCCTATGTATCTTGAGCCTCGACTTCATCGAAGTCTATCTCTCTCCCACTATCTCTTTTGGAGATGTGCACCCTCTCAAGGAATATGGCGTGTCTTGCCACTATAACCTTTTTTTCTGAGGGGTTGTATAGGTAATATCCCCTTGTTTCCTTGGTATATCCTATAAAGATACACTTTGTGCCTCGGGGTGCAAGTTTGTTACCTGAAGAGGCCTTAACAAATGCTTCTCTACCCCACACATGTAAATTCGATAACATGGCTTTGCGTCCACTCCATAACTCGCATGGAATACCATTTATCGATTTAGTTGGTACTTGGTTTAGTATGTGTGCTGCTATTTATAATGTATATCCCTAAAAGGATAATGGAAGACTCACATGACTCATCATTGATCTCACTATGTACAACAGGGTTTAGTTCCTCCTTTCACTTACACCATTCCACTGAGGTGTGTAAGGAGGAGTGAGTTGAGATAGAATCCCAAACTCCTGTAAGAAATCAATGAAGTCCTGATTAAGATATTATCCTCCGATTTCTAAGTGGAGTTTCTTAATCTTCTTACCAAGATGGTTCTCAACTTCATTCTTGTATTCTTTAAACCAATCAAAAGAATCTGACTTATACCTCATTAAGTAAAAATATCCATATCTACTAAAATCATCAGTAAAAGTTATGAAGTACGAGAATCCACACCTTGATTCAATTGGAAATGGTCCACACAAATATGTGTGAACTAATTCTATAAGCTCTTTAGCCCTTTCACCTTTCCCTCTAAATGGGGATTTGGTCATTTTTCCTTTTAGACACGCATGACATACACCAAGTAGTTTTAGTTCAAAAGAATCTAAATGCCCATCTTAATGTAATTTTGTGAAACGTTTCTCATTGACATGACCTAGCCAGTGTTGCCAATGTTGGGTGTGGTATGAGTCATGTGAATTGACTTTGTCATCAATTTCCATTACTTGGTTTGTGTAGTCTAACACATAAAGGCCGTTATATAAATGTTCCCTACCAAAACAAATGCTATCTTTATAAAAGTAGAAACATTCATTTCCAAACTTGAACATGAATACATTATTATCTAATTTGGATACTGAAATAATGTTTTTAGTAATAGAAGGAACATAATAACAACCCTTTAACACCAAGATCATTCTAGTTGAAAATGTGAGGTGGTAGTCCCCGACAGCTACAACAGCAAGTCTGGCTCCATTGTCTGCTCGTAGATCTACCTCACCTCGATCAATCTTTCTGAATCTACTTGGTTCCTGTATTTGGATATAGATGTAAGCACCACAAGAAATATATAATACCCAATTGGTAGAAACAGATAGATTGCATTCGATAAAAAACGTACTTGAAGCTTCCCATTGCTTCCTTGGCTGGGTTCAGTTTTTCTTCCAGTTGCCCTTCTTGCCACATGCGAAACAAACAGCCTCTTATTCTCTTGCCCCCCTTTGATTTTCCTTTTCTTGGAAGGCCTTGAAGAAGATTTGGGCTTAAATCTCTTCGCCTTCCCTTTAATTTTATTCACCATGAGAATAGAAAGATGTTCATGCTTCATGTCATTGTCCACTTGGCGAATGAGGATAAGAAGATCAGACATATAATTATCAATGTTGTTCATGTTGAAGTTCACAACAAATTTTGAGAAGCTCTGGGGGAGTGATGAAAGAATGAGATCGGTACCCAGTTATTCTAGGAGTTTAAACCCTAGAACCTCCAAGCGCTCAATATAGCCAATGATCTTGACTACATGAGGCCCAACTGGGGAACCCTCTCCAAGATTGCTTTGAAATAGATCTTTGGAGATCTAAAACCTTTCCTATCTTGCTCTCTCTTGGTATAGACTACAGAGGTGCTCGAGCATGCTGTAGACATCCATGTATTCATGAGACTTCATGAGATCACTAGACATTGATGATAGCATCAAAAATTGAACGTCAAGTGCATCGCTCAAATGTTGATCATAGACCAGGAAATCTTCATCACTCACCCCTTGGGCAGGCAGATCAGTAAGTGAGGACTCCAGCACGTAAAACCTTCGTTCATGGTGAAGGATAACCCGAAGGGGACTAAACCATTCCTGAAAGTTAATTCTGGTGAGGATATTGTATTTATCCAAAATTGATCGCAAAGAAAATGTGGTTGACAAGTTTGTCATTTCTATTCTACAAATTAAAAGAGTAGATTTATCAGTACCTTTTGATTACATTTTATGAAAAAATAATAAATGAATTTATTAATTCTCCCACTATTTTATCAAGTCCCAATGGCCCTCACCATTGAACTCAGAATGTCCAGTTGCTTTGAAATTCTAGTGGCAAGGATCCATATTCCCCTTCGCATAACCCCAACAAGGGTTGGACAAGATATTTGATGGTATTTAGGTAGGTTGGTCTTTGCCAACTGTGAGCTTACAGTTTCATGATCTGTTGAGTGGACTCCCCAATCCTGAAATCCTGACTTGGATTTTCTCAACTCTTGCCTCCAATATTAAATCAAGTCTAGCAAGGGCTACTCCTCTTGATGTAATAAGGGATAGTCAACCTGAAACCTTTCATAAGGGCTTCCTTTATAAAAGTAAGTGTTCCAACAAGGGTTGGTCAAAAACATAGTTTTATTGAGTCTTGCCCTTAATCAAGTAACGGAAGGCTTGGTATGACTTAATATGGTATTGAGGGATTTTTATATTATATGCGTAGTTTTGCATTATCACATGCTTGTTAATATTAAGTGACGCTAGCTTAAGTGATTAACCATGTTTTGATAATCTTTACTCACAGTCTGATTTTATTTTATTCCATATTTTCATGCTTTTTTATTAATTATGTGATCGCGACAATACATACATAATAAATAAACCATGCAATCAGATAGAATTAAAGTAATATGGCATGATCATGAGATTCTATTGGTTATCTTATCTAGAGGTTTTGATAAGCTAACCCTGACCTAGGAAAAACAACTTAAACTTGATGGTTCATGTTTTGTAGTTCCCACCTGTCCACCTTTGTATCTTGTTGGGTTGGTTTTACCTTAGCTTTGTATTTCTAACCATCTCCTATGGTTTGGGAGATCCTCCATTACATGGGGTTTACATTAAAGAGACCATGGGAACACATTCCCTATATTATATTGGAAGAAGGCTCGCAGGCCAACGAATTTAAATTAGACAACATAAATGAGACTATACACACATAAAAAGGGTCTTTGGTCTAGCTCATGATCATCCATAACATGCAATGATATTTACGCATATTTAGAATTCAAATTCTTTTAATCGTTCTATTATTCAAGATAAGTCACGCTTGAATTAAATCAATTATGATCTTATAATTAATCAATTCTTTATCTTAAATTCCTTTTTGAATTTCCTTGAGATTCTTCTAATCCATATTCCTTATACGATGTCTTTGTACATTTGGAGGAAACATGGTGAAATTCCATTTCTGGAAAGTACACGGCACGTAGTTTATATTTACACGGCGTGTATTTCTTTCACCTTTTATCCAAAGTACACACCAGGGGCTTTGGCGTGTTTTCTGTACTTTGGAAATTTTGGAGTACACAACCTGTAGATAAATCATACATGATGTGTACTTCCTTGTTACATGGTAACCGGCCTGGAGATCCCGTGTACATGGTACGTGGCTTCTCTTTTGTACAAGGTTTCACTTGGGCCGGATCAGACTACATGGTGTGTTCCTCCAACATACACGCCGTGTATTCTGGTTCCCACATGCCATTTAATTATGGTCAAGATGAGGTGTTAAATTCTTAGGTGTAATCAATTCACATGGCGTGGTTTGGCGGACTAGTACCAGTTCATTGAACCTAAGTACACAGTGTATAGTTTTCATTACACTCCGTGTATTACCGTGTTGTAAAAACAGAAAGAGAGGCTCCTCCGGATGAGTTATACGTTTTTATTTTAATCAAAATTAAAATTAAAATGCCGTTTCTGTGATATGAATCAAGAAATAAAGGAGGAAGAACATATATCGTTTATTCAGATTTATAGAATGATTTATTTCTAATTGAATCAAATATAAATGCATAAATTATCAATGAAAATTAAATAACTATAATCAATGTTGTAACCTCCCTCTGATACCATTTGAAGGTTTTGGGCGCAGCAGAATCCCATGGGTTGATGTTCCCACTTGGATTTTTGTCATTAAAAATGATCAATTCGGGATCAATACGATGATAAATGTCAGTATCCACAGATCGAATCATAGAAATAGACAAAGAAAAAGGAAAGTCTCGGAACCTCAAAGTAGGATCATTACAGGTTGATTATAATTAATTTAATCAATTTAAAAGAAGTACCTTTTTATGTTCTTTCTTTATTGATAATCTTTATCACGTTTTGATGTGATTCATCGTTGCATCGCAGAAGCCATGTGTAGACTTCCTCTAGTGGTGATCCACACGTGCACCTCGTATCTCTGGACATCACCAAAGGAGTCTACGGGTGCTAGTGTGGAGAAACATTTGCTTGCATTGTCCACCTTAGATCATCTTGATCTGATGGAAGAGTATCTCTCTCGGTCTTGAGAGCATTCTTGGAGGAAGAGGTTCTTTCGTCCTTGAATGAATTCTCAAGAATTGTTATGCACAAAGATTCTCTTGTCTTAGGAAAAGAGTTGGGGTTGTAAGGATATTTATAATCAGGTTTGAGGTTGTAGAGTTATGACAATAAATAAATGCATTACACATTTTATTTATTTCATTAACTCCCTTTTGTAAACCCCATGTCAAGTCATTAATTCCTTGACATGCACCCATAATTATTATAATAAATATCATTTAATAAAACGATATTTCCTCAAAATTCCGACTGAAAAAACTACACGGCGTGTATTTGTTTTTCATTGAAAACTACACGGCGTGTACATTCAATGTACATGGCATGTATATCTTGTTTTCATTTATTCATTTCCTTTCCAAAATGAAAACTACACGATGTGTACATTTAACAATACATGGTGTGTACTTGTTTTCAAAATAAAACTACAGGGCATGTAATCATTGATACACAATGTGTACTTGTTTTATTTTATTCTTCATCCAACATTAAAACAATTTAGTCTTACTTGAATAATTATAAAACCACATACGAGAATAATCATTATTCTACTTGAGATACTTGAATGCACATAGTGTGTGACCCTCTAGGCCCCTTTCTCATTGGCATTAGGCGGGCTTACCTAAAGTCCAAGATTACTGTCTAGTAATGGGTCAAGGCACCCAAGAGAAAGAAGTTGACACCACATTGACGTATCACCTCATATGAACACTTAATGTGTAATTTAATCCCTTTGTCTCAATATCTCATCAAAAAGGTTTCATGGCAGTGTCATAAACCTATATTCTTAATCTGTCATTCTTTGAATACCTAAAATAAACTTGTCGTTTACACCATGGCCATGGAATATCACGAGACAGTTATATTTCAATCAAAGGGCCAGGATATCAACTTCCAGAAATGGAAGGAAAAAATCCTTCCTTAACTTATCTATTAACAACATGTCACTCGTGATGCACCCAACATACCCTACTTCCTACCAACTGTCTGTGTGACGGTTTTCATCAATAAATCTAAGTGCACGAGTCATGACATGATTTAATGATAATCTTCCAGTTTAAGGACCATTACACACGCTCATCAATGTCTGATAACACCAAGACATGCAGAATTACTACTGGAGGGTATGTTCTCATAATCTCCCATCTTGGAGATTACCAAGTGCAAACTCCATGAGAGAGAGTCTTGTCTTTTTTCGAGTACTCACACATGACGATCTGTATACTATGTGTCCTTTCATAGTTTTTCATCCAACCGTAGAACTTTATTTAAGAATATTGTTATAGAATTTCAAGGTTATCATCATAGCGGGGATCTTCCATGACCTTATTAATGAAAAAAATATTCTAGGACATTATTATATTATAGTCATGAAAAACAATGAACAATATATAATAAGTGAACATTCTTGTAATCAAAGTACAAAACAGTTGGTTCTCAGGACACCAACCCATACAATGACTTCCTAGTGGTTGTTGAGAACCAGGGAAGTCTGTATATACTTTACACATGTGTTTATTGTTAATTCATTTTATACACCTCATTATGAACTTATGTTGGGTATGTACACTTGGGTGGTATGTAACTGAGACTCGTTCTCACACGCCACATGGGCCCATCAGGATGTGTGTAAACTTTATGTTATTATGTTCAGGTAAGGTATTGGCTTCTGAAGCTAGATCCTAGTTGAGTTAGCATGGATGGATTGAAGGGGACCTCGAGGCCTCTACCTCACCTAGAGTTACTTTTGAGTTTTAATTTTGTTTCTTTTATATCAGCATGACTTATTTGTATGTAGCTAATATGTTTAGACATGAGCGACCCCTTTCTGTGTATTGATATGTATGGCCCATATTATTATGCATGCACTGATTTGGTTTGTATTTTCTAAAAGTGGTATGTTGGCATGTATGTTTATTTATTGTTTCTATTTTTTATTCACTATAGCCTCTGCTATTTATTATTATTAACTATGCTTCCACCATCGATGGGTTTGGTTCTAGACTATTGAGTATTACTTTCCTTTTTATATTATATATGTTTACTTGAAGAAGTATTATATATATCCCATGAGGGTATAGCCTCCCCACTATACCTCTTTACACCCTCTATGCTAGTCGGAAGCCTTTTTTATTTAGGGAGGTGTGCCTAAGTCCTTGTAGCCCTCCAGACTATAGAACTATTTAAAAGTGTCTTTTAGGTTGGATACTCTACACCATTATACATAATTTTTAAAATGTTTTTATTCTTATTCATACTGCTAAATTTAACAATTAGGTTATAATAGTAATGTTTAAAAAATAAAATTTTAATTATATATCATAGTTCATTTAAACTTTGTGTTTTTCATTGTATAAACTATAAAGCAAAGTGTTCTTTTAAAATATGAGTGTCACAATTTTTATCCTTGATTATGGAAACACGTTTTATAACATTTAATGGTTATAAATTTACTTTTAAGTTGATAGGTGGATAAAAAATGGTCCTTATATAAAATTATCGAGCATTTAATACCCCAATTTCCTCTTTTAATATATATTTTTAAATCATTTAAGAAAATATTATTTATCATAAAATATTATTAAATTCAATTTCAAGACTATTCATTTAATTTGAAATAAACACATGAAAACAATAATGAATTATAATATAAACATATTTACAAACAATTTTAATTTATAATTAACTATTAAATTATTGGAATACTAAAATTAATACAAAATATATTAATTTTATTATTTTAGAAATCATTTATCTTTATTTTTCTACTACTTTAAAAAAACACTATATTATCATTGTGTATGCCTTTAAGGTAATTATATGATCACTAAAAATTAAAAATAAATTACTAACATAAAAATAATTTATTTATGTTCAAAATAAATTTTTATATTTTTATATAACTTCTTTTTATACCTATGAAAACATATAAGATAAATTAAAATCAAGAAAGTGATATCTTTTTTATACTTTTCTTAAAATAATATAAATGCTATAATCAATGGAAACTGGTAATAAATTTCCATATTTTCATATCTAGGATGTATTTGGTAAAAAAACTCATATAATAGGATAAATTAAAGTTTATAGAGATTTTAAATACTTACACCATATTTTTAACCACGTTTAACTTGTTTTAACTTTATCGAGGTGAAAAATCTTTACCATGGTCATAGTTCATATTGAAAAAAAATAAAAGAGACCTATTTAAAAAATTTGATCCTCCGAATTTCAAATATGGAATCCATTTTTCATTATTAAATTTATATAAGTGTTATAAATAAATTTTAATATAAATTCATAAAATAGAAAAAAAACAATTTTTTTAGTAAAATGTGTTTTTAAGCTAAAACATGAACTTATACCAAAATAAAGTATAATACAAATTACTATATAATTAATTAGGTTATTTATAATTAAATATGTTTTATGTTTATTTAAGATAAAATTAAATACATAATGATAACTCTAAAATAATTTATTTAGTGAAATGAAATACCAGTTAAAAAAAATGCATTTTCACTATTCACTCAAAAATAAATATTTTAAAAAAATGACAAAATTTCACCCTAATTTAATATTTATATGGTTATTTCAAAAATGGTTTCAATTTCCTCAAATTAAATTTCTAAGAATGGTTGAAATTAATTATAATTTCCACCTAAAAAATGGAATAAAAATAAATTTTAATTAAAACATAGTTTTGAAGCATAAAATGAATTTATTAAAAACTGAGTACATATTAATTATAAATTAATCAAAACATTTGAATTATGTAAAAAAATTATATATTTTTTTGATTAATTTGGTTATTTCTATTCATATTTCCAATTAATATTTATTTTATAATGGTAACATGTAAATAATAATATTTTTCTAGTATATCACAATTATATTAAAGCTCGGCGATGTATGTTCAGAAAGATACCAAGATTAATATTATTTTAAACTATTTTTTTGGTGTGAAATTATAACCCTTTAATAAAATTAATCCTCATTTTTTTAATCTTGATAATCAAGTGTTCAATATTTTAAAATACTTTTTTTGAAAATCCACATCGTATAAAAAATAATTAAACTTCCTTTGAAAGTGAGAAGGGAGAAACATAAAGGTTACCTGAAATAAAACATAATCAGGTTCCTAGATTAGGAGAAAATTAGAGGGAGGTGAAGATATGCACAAGGTGGAGAAAAAATAATATCCTTGGAATAACAAAGAGTGATAGAGAACATGATAATGAGAAAGTTATTGACTACAAAACCATAAATTAGCAAGGGATAAACAAGACCATCAATTCATCAGAAATGAAGGTAATGGGATAATTTTTTTATTTAAAGATAATTTTCCTATAGATGAGGGATTATTTTAAAATTAAGACATAGAGCATGGGAAAATATAATTACTTGATTTATTTCAATTTTATAAGCGCGATTTAATTATTTGGTTGTGACTTGATCATTTTTCACTTATATCTCATCTATTACTACATAAAATGAATATTCAAGATGAATTATTATTATCTGAAGCACTAAAATTATATTTTAGTGAATTATTATACCCATTAAAGGATAACATGTTATTTCTATTATCTCTAAAGACACAAAATTTATTAGCATAAGTTGAGATAATATCCAATATAAATAAACAATTATATAAAGAAGGGGTAGTTTAATCTCTAAAGACTCATCAATAACACCCAAAGTTCAACATAACTCATCCATTAAATAAATAACTTTAAAAATCTTCAAAATATGTCATAAAAACATTAATAATTCTTACATTCAAAAAATTTATATTCCCTAATCATATATTCTCTAAATTAACCATAATTACCCAAAATTGAAATCCTTATAGGTTACATTCCTCTATAAGGGGTATTATTTAATATAATTTTTTCTTATAAGGATCAATAGATATTCTATCTATAGAGACAATATTTCCATGGAAAGAAACTTCCTAAAACCAACATTCACACTTACTAAATTTCTCATATAATTGTTTTCCTCTAAAATTTTCAATAATGATTCTCAATTGATTCACATTCTCTTCATAACCCTTATTTTATCTCAATATATTATCAATAAATACCAAAACATAATTATCAAGGTTATACTTGATGCTTGGGGCATTGGTTTTCATAATTCCCCATCTTCTTACAGTTAAATAACTTGACATTAATATATTCTTTCTATCCTTTGAAATTATGATCATGATGAACGTTTTCTCCACTCTTGAAACAAACTCCCATTACCTTTAAGAATTTACCCGAGCACTTCTTCCCACATTCTCTATGCATGAGATTTTGAATCTTTTTCCCTTCAATGATCTTTATCACATTAATTTCTTTTAAAGTATATTTTCTATTATTTTGTGTGTTAGGAAGTTCATTTAGGTTTAGTTTTTTAGTCATAAATAGTGATAGTTGGTTAGGCATAATTATAAATTCTTTTACTATAGATTCTTTCCTATTTGGATATGAGAAAGGATATTAATCATAACCCGTGTCAATTTCCCTAATATGTTAATGATCTTATCATCTACAACACTCACTGTATTAGTATTCTCAACATGGTAATCCATACATTTTATATGGGCATTGATACGTTTTCCATTACTTATATTAGGTTATATCTCTTAAAAATAACACACACTATATTAGATCATAACATTATCAATTTTAAATTAGTGTATAATTCAAAATATAATGGAACACTAAACATAAATTAATAATTTATGCATATATAACCTCAAGATCATAAATGTAGTGTCTTTGAGAATATTTAAAAATAGTAAAAATATTTTTAAATCCTTTATAATGGTTTGTAAAGAGTATGTGGATCAACTAAAACATATCCCCCAGGATTGTTAAATCAGGTGTGCAGTTAGGCCTATTTTTCATGAATTAAGTGAAGATCGAGTTAATACCCACCTAACATTTTTAGGGTTATTACTTCTTAGTGCATATGTGACAGAGTCTACATCCTCTTCTTTGTATCTATATATGTATGCAATCACTTGGAATACCAAAAATCGATAATTAATCATAATTTTAGAATGTTTTGCTGTACTTAGACTTATCTCTAATGTCTGTTATAGGGTTATGTTATTTAATATATGTTTTCCTAAATCTAGTCCCTAAGGGTCATAATAAACTTTAATTGATTTTAACTACAACACCATAACACCAATAACCTATAATCAAGTATAATATTACTAAATTATCATAATATACAAGTGATTTCATCTGACTGGGTCAAATGGTTTAGTAGTCTTGGGAGACTATGTACATACATGATTCTCAAATTTCATTTGAAATCATTAAATAAAACATATTTTTTTGGATAACTTTATTATTTATTATAATATATCCCTAAAATCATCCATAGATCCCTTATTGGTATCTTCAAGAATGGAAAATATAATACAGGGTGAGCTCAAATGCTCAGTAAGGGAAAGTGTATAATACAATCTATCATAAAATAAGAAAAGAATGAACAATATGTTAGAGATAAACAAAAATAAAATATGTCATAAAACTAATACCATAATAGGTGAATATATATATGGATGAAATAACAAGATAAATAATCACATGGATATAAAAAACTAGTTTTATAATGATAGAATACATATGTTAGATGTAACGAACTGACTAAGGATACCCTCCAAATACTAGTACCTAAACCAATTAACTACTAACCAAATGGTTGTTCCTAATCCCCATAGGTTGGTGACCAACACTTAGGAATCAAACACAAACAATAGGGAATGATTTCTCCCAACCTCAAAAAACATGCATTGAATACACACACACACACACACAAACACACGCACATAGTAGAAAGAAACAAAAAGAAATATTTTCCATAACCAAAGAGGCGACAATGATAGGGACACAACTCAAAAAAAGACAGATAAAAATCCAAGGTACATGTCTAACAACCCAAATGTATAACCAAGAAAGGTAACCACTACCCCATGTGATATCTAGGATACGTCCCACTATATCACCGACAACTAATCGTACCCAGCTAACATAAACCTTGCCGCCTAACTATGGCACCTTTCCTTTTCCAAAATCAAAAGACAAAATCATGTCTACACACCATCGAAGGGGTGTGTAGGGTATGAGATAAATTTGATCAAAAGGATCTTACCCAGTTTTTTCACATCAATAATTTGAAAAACAATTACAATATTCTCAATTTATAGAAAACAATGCATGATAAACAATTTAATAGTTTTATATAAAAATCATGGTAAATAGTTCCCCCTTTTCCCATGGTTTCAATATGAATCCAAGTAAAATAGTTTCAAAACATAATTTCCATAAACTAGTTAAGTATATAAAAAAGGTATATTAAATCCAAATCAATTAAAATCCAAAGAAAAATGGTAAAATAATACAAGAAAAACTTACGACCACATTATCTTAGACACCCAAACATCAATCAAGACTAGTACAGACTATAGCTCCCTAAAACTGATGAAACATGGTCTAGAGAATAGAGGAATACCCGAGAGAGTGAACCCTCATAACATTTCAATAATGTTCAAGTGCCAATTGAATCTTGATCTAGGAATGAATAAACACCCAATAAAGTTAACCCCCTTATAATATCAAAATACGAGTCCTATTAATACACCATCCACCTAATTACCCAAGGCTCCTATGTGCTGCATTTAACAAATCATTTCAAATGGGATTACACATTCCACAATAAAATCTCAAACACCCATTTTCCATCAAAACCTTATTTGAAAACCCATTTCACAATCCACTTCACAATTCTTATAAGATCACCTTTTTTACCAAAATTATGGGAACACAACATTTTCTCAAATCCATTTACACACACAAAAAAATCAGTACCAAATCATTTCAAATAATTTATAATTTTTTTATAAGACTAAAAGAAATTATGGTTCTTCCAACATAGTCTAGATACATAAAACCTACCTTAGACTCAGGTCACACACCAAATTCCATGGGATCCACACACTATAAGGAATTTAGAAATAAAAAAGAGGCCATTGAATCAATTACCACATTAGAATCAAATTTTATAAACAGAAGGGGTTGTAGAGAGGTTAGACCAAAACATTCCTCAAGAAACCCACGTGCCAAACCGTGTCTAAAAAAAGGACCAGGGCTCGAAGGAGATCACATAAATAATATTGAAGGGATAAAAAAATCATCATCACATGAACAACAAACCCAGAAAAATAGCCTAAAACCACTACCAAAAACCAAGATAAACAAAGTATAAAGGAGAATGAACCACTTAAAAAAAGATAACAACAAACCACATCGAAGATCAAGGAACCAAACAAGTGATTCAGAAGGGATGAAATCACACAAAAACCACCTAAGAGAGAGATAGGGTTTGAGGGAGGAGGATTCATAATGAATGGATTAGGATTTAGGCTTATAGTTTATAAAAATATACTGGTCGGGAAAGATCCACATCATTAATATTGGATTCACAATGTGAAGGTACAATGAAAAAGGAATCACCTAGGGTTAAAAAAATTCGATCTCACAACATGAATTCAATTCACATCCAAAATTATTTTCATTTAATGATCCCATTTCATGTCTTCTATCAAGTGGAAGATTCACGTCATGAATCAACATCATGGAATGAATTTTTCCTGCAAGCAGTGCCCTGCATTAGTCCTAAAGAAAACTCCAAATTAATCTCTAACACCCTCTGAACCCAAATTCCAACACTTAAACACTAAAAAATGAGTGCACATTTGACCAGGCTATTAAAATACCCCCACCATAGTAATTTCCACCCCCAATAAGTCATATATTAGAAAAATGTGTTTGAAAGAGGTGTGGCCACTGCTCCCACACTGGCAATTCACACTCTCAAGTCACATGAGAATCTGATCCATATTTATATAACACTTTCACCAATGGAATATACATCCCATGTAAGACCTTTAAATGAGAAGAAATTATCTCTAATGATTTTTCCACAACATAAACATATGACTCTAAATAAATATCTTCCCAAATCAGAATATGACTATGATCAAGATAATACTTCCTGAGCATGTATATGTGGAAAATATCCTGAATACTTGTCAACTAAGCTAGTAAAACTAATCGATAAGAAAACTACATCAGCCACTCAATGACCTAGAATGGTCTAACATATCTCAAAATTAGTTCCCTGTGATTTCTATACTGATGATGAACCCATCGAGGTGACACTTTCAAGAAAATCCAATCACCAATAGAAAAATAAAAAGGAAGATGTTGATGGTCTACATAAAATTTATGCCAAATATGAGCTATAACTAAGCATCAAAATATATATTAAATTCTCCCTGATGTCTCCTGAACAAGACTCAATACCACAAGAGATGATTAACCTACCTCTTACCAATAAAGAGGTGACCTGAATGGGTGATTATACAAACCCTTGAAGGGGTCCATTTTAGATCGATGGCTAGACACTTTTATTATATGAAAAATTAGTTATTCTGATATGGCTATATCACAACCCTCCTACATCCATGATGAAGGCACAAATCATATCTTATAGAATCTAAATAACATGCTCTGTATGGCCATCTATATGTGGATGATAAGTAGTACTCATTAGAACTTGAGTCCCCATAACCTCTTAGAGAATCTTCAAGAATATAGAAGTGAACCTAAGACCCCTATCTAAGACAATGGTAGAGGGAATCCCATGAAACCTCACAATATCCTACACATATAGCTTACCCAGATCTTCAAATTTGGTAGTATCACTAATCAGAATAAAATGATCTAATTTAATTAACCGATCAATCACTATCTAGATAGAAATATTTCCTTGAGGATTCCATGGTAATCCAACAATGAAGTCTATGAACACCTCATCCCATTTATAAACTGACACTTAAAGAAGCTAGAGGAGACCAAAAGGCCTCAAGTACTCTGCCTTTATCTGCTGGTAGGTGTAATAGCAGGACACATAGTCAGTAATGTCACACACTATTTCTGGACACCAGAAATATGATCCCATGTCATAATATAACTTATTTATTCTATGGTGAAAACCCCATTAAGAAACATTACCATAATTAAAGACTAAATTACTCATGGATAATGGGATGAAAAACCAATATCTGAAGTAGAGAATGCCATCATAGGGGAGAGACCAACCAAAAATAGTCTCCCCATAGTATAAAGTTTTCTTGATTCCTCTGAAAGTTTCATCCTACTACTGAACCTATAGAATAGACTCAAGGATGGATGATGATAAATGAACACTGGTTTAGCCATACTAAAATCCCCCCTATGCATCCAGATGCAACTGAGTGAAAATCCCCATAAGATTACACTCTTCTTTCAATTACAAGATTGTCTATGGTGGTACTTTCTAATAGAGAGCGACATCTTTAATATTCCCATTACTCGAGGTGTAGGTGATTTCATAGTCAGACATATGGTGGTATTCCACCCACCGTATCTGCCTAAGATTCAGGTCCTTCAAAGAAAATATATATCTCAGTCTCTTATGATTAGAAAATACTATGAACCACTCCCAAAAAATAGTTCCTCTTATACCTAAGTTCATGAATAACCATGTAAAGTTACAAATCATTATAGGGTAATTTTTTTTCATACAGAAAAATATAGAGAGATCCGTAGGAATCAAATTGATCATCCTATATAAGAACATAACCCAAACCCTCACTAGAATAATCTCAATAAACCACATACACCTTTACAAGATCAAGAAATATCAAAATAGGGGATAATGTCATAAGTCATTTCATTTCGTTGAAAGAAATCTAACACTTAGCATCCAAAGTGAATTTGACCCCTTTCCTAGTAAGATCAATCAATAGTGATAATAACTTTGGGAAATCCTTGATGAACCTCTAATAGTATCCAAGAATACCTAAGAAGATTCACATATCAAATATGTTCCATGGATCTTTCCCTGATAAGACAACCTTAACCTTCTCAAGAACAACTGATAGGCCATGCACATAAATCATGTGCCCCAATATCTTCACTTATTAGATCTAGAAGTTTCATTTTGAAAGATTCCTATAAAGTTGGAGACTACTCAGGATCTCCAAAAATAGATTCAAATGTGGCTTGTGATCATGCTCGGATCTTGAATAAACCGGGATATCATCCACAAATAGAATGATAAAGGTGTCAATATACTGATGAAATATTTGATTCATAAAATCCATAGAAACCACATGAGAGTTTGTCAAACCAAAAGGTACAAAAAAATACTCGTAATAGTCATACCTTCTTCTGAAAGAGGTCTTCAAAATATTAGTCTCCTGAACCTTGAGTTGATGATAAATTGACTGAAGATCAATTTTTGAAAACCACTAACCCCCTTTAAATAATCAAATAGGTCATCCACATAGGGAAAAGGGTACTTATTTTTAGTCGTTACCCGATTTAACTTTCGATAGTTGATGCAAAAATGAAGTGAATAATCATATTTCTTGGTAAAGAGAATGGTAAATTCCCATAGAGAAACACTAGGATGAATAAATCCCTTCTTAAAAAGATTGTTTTATTGAACCTTGAGATATTTTAAATTAAAAAGTTCAAGGTGATTGAAGGGTATAAAA
This sequence comes from Viscum album, assembly GCA_963277665.1. Taxonomy (NCBI): domain Eukaryota; kingdom Viridiplantae; phylum Streptophyta; class Magnoliopsida; order Santalales; family Viscaceae; genus Viscum; species Viscum album. The sequence goes on from OY728163.1 coordinate 1,938,430,057, forward strand.
ATCAACTGTGTACCCATCACTAGATTAATCATAAACTCCAACTCCCTTTCTGGAGGAATAATGAAGAGGTATCTTGAGAAAACATCATATAAATACAAAATAAATAAGGTAAGATCAAAAATAGAAGGAACATCATTATGAACAACTGTAATAGCATTCCACAAACTCATGAGATTTAGGCGGGAAGGTTCAACATGACCATTCCTTATATCCCACTCTCCCTGAAACACCTGAGAACTCCCATTAGTTTAAAATAATGAAACACATCGATGATAAAAATAAATCTTGGCATGGTCAGTAATAATCTAGTCTATCACAATGATTTCATCATACATATTCAAATTGAGAACCAGGATATCCTAGGCCAACTCCATGATATATATCGATAGAGAACACACAAGACAATGAAACCCCAACTCCTTCCTCTTTCTAAGAGGTGTTTCTAACTCCATAACAAAGGACATGAGCTCTGTTGAAATTTTTAGAACTTCAATAAAGTATGAATATCAAAATTAGTTCCATGAACTTGTATAAAATAGGTTAGTTGCTATAAATATTCAATAAATATGGTACCTCTCACTGTATCTGGGCCCATTTCAACATTCGTTGGAAACTCATCCACTGCATGAAGGTTTATTACTCTTGAGGCCTATGGCTAGATCCCTATCAACTTTGATGAATCTGGATACACCATAGTGGCCTTTGGAACTGAATATCCCTGAACATAATGGGGTGTATAGATAGCCTGAATGAACCTCTTCAGATAGCCTTAGTGTCCATAAGAATTTCATATTTTCAATGGTGAAAGATAAGAAAATCCAGTGTGCCTTAACTATCTACAATGATAATAAGTCAGGGGAACACTACTGGCTACTACTGATGGTGTAGAGGAATCCCATAGATGAAAACCACCTCCACCACCCTTGAAATTATTATGACACTTCCTATTATTTCCTAACATGCCACTAAAATTTCCGCTGGATGTAAGATAATAGACATAGAAGCTAAGCTTTCCCATCCAATCCATTTATGCTATCATATCTCTATTAACATTCTGTTCATAGGTAAAGAGATTTAGCATATATAGCTATGATCAGATTTATGGTCTCAATACCTATAGGTATTTATATTATCTTAGCTAATCATTAATCAATAACTCTAGAGAAAAACAAACCAACTCTGAAAAAATGATTGGTGTATTCCGATACAATGTTATCTCCCTACTGTAAGGAGATGAACTCTAGAGACATTACTATCATCAAAGATGCTAGGCAGAACTTCTGAAAGAAAATGGTCTTGAAACCCTTCTAGTACAACAACACATAATGATTTTACAGTACCATGGAATACCACCATCACTTTCTAGGACCCTAAATCATGAAAATCGCACACTTTACCTTTATACCCTCAAGTGTCTCTAGGAATTCAAAGACCCGATCAATCTGGTCCATCCAATCCCCCACCTCTTGAGGGTATTTGTACCTATAAATTATGGGGGATTATCATGTAGAAACTCTCAAACATGATACTTGTCTACCTCATATCTTGGTTAGGACACAAAGACTTGGTTTTGAAATTTTGGTACATTCTGGTCCATTGAAATAATTACCCACATGATAGCCTCAATACTATTATGATCCAAAGGAGGATTCCCTTGAGGAGAATCTCTCATTTCACCCTCATGTGAATCCCATGGAATAAATCTTGGAGGCATGCTACTACACACAAGTAACAAAATAAAAATGATCATACAACATGATAATATCAGTGAAAACTAGAAAACATTAAGCAGAAACAAATATTAAGGAAATAACTTGACATAGGAGACACACATCCCAAAATCCCATGGTAACTTGAGGATCACCATGGAAATATCTATCCATACAATCACTGAAACCTACCTATCAAGTCTAAAAAATTAATCTCCCATCTACCAACTTTACAAGAATATGAATAACCATTCTTTGATACTAATTTGTAATGAACTGACCTAGGATACCATCTAAAAACTGGTACCTAAACTGATTCACTACTAACTCGAATGGTGTTCCTGATCCCTATCAGATGAAGACTATCACCTAGGTATGAAACCAAAATAAGAGGGAATTATTCCACCAAAACCAAAATAAGATTAATGGAATACACACACACCCACGATAGAATGAAACTAAAATAAATATATTCCATAACCAAATTAGTGGCAATGATAGTAATAAAACTTCGAAACAACAAGATAAAACCCTAAGTTACATGTACAACAACCTAAAGGACAAAAAATATTGTAAACCAATACTCTATGTGATATGTGGGAAAAATCCCACCATCTCACCACTATCTACCTATACCTAGATGACATAAACCTCACCTCTTAATCGAAAAGCCTTTTTTTCGTAAATCAAAAGAAAAAACTAGGTCTACACACAACTGAAGGGGTGTGCAGGGTGTGATATAAATATTCTAAGTAGGTTATCACCTAGGTTTTCTATATCAATCATATATAAAATAATCCAAATGCACTCAATTTATAGAAAAAAGGAATGATAAACAATTTAATATTTTTATATCAAAAGTAAGGTAAATATTTCCCCTTTTTTCCACAGTTCTAAAAAAAATCCCGGTAAAATAGTTTCAAATAATTTATTTCATAAACTAGTTATGTTTATCCAAATAGGTATACTAAATCAAAATTAGTAAAAATATAAATCTCCATGGTAAAACACTCCAAGGATAAATTACAAGTAGGTTAGCTAGGATAATCATAATTCAACCATGATTAGTGTACACTACAAGTCCCTAAAACCCAAGAATCAAGGTCTAGGTAATTGAAGAATACTCTAGAAAGTGAACTCCATTACAATATCAAAAGATGATTCATATTACTACGCCTTCCACCTAATTACCCAAGGCTCCCATGTGTTTCATTTAGAAAATCATGTCATAAGAGCTTACACATCCCCTAATAGAATCTCAAGCACCACTTTTTTCTCAAAACATTCTTCGAAAACCCATTTCATAATCCATTTCAAAATTCTTTAAAAATCACCTTTATTTTAATAAAAAGTAGGTAAAAACATATTTTATAAAACAAATTTACACACACAAACCAATCAATTCAAAATCATTTATAATTTTGTTTTTATAAAACCAAGGGGAATTATAGTTCATCCAATATAGGATAGAGATAGAACTACCTACCCTCGAAACAGGTGGCACACCAACTGTGGTAGGATGAACACAGTAAAAGGAATGTAGAAATAGTAAATAGAGGCCCTAAAATTGATTTCCACACTAGAATCTAATTTCATAACAAAAGGGACTGTAGAGAGGTAAGACTAAAAAATACCTCTAGAGACCTAAATTTTTCACCACAACCAATAAAATGAACCACCCCAGAATGTGATCACATAAATGATATACAAGATATCAAACAAGAATAATCAAACAATCAATAATACCAAAAACATATCCCAACACCACTTACAAAACCCAAGATCAATGAATAAGTAGAAAGGTGAATAAACCACTTACCAAAAGAAAATCAACCAATCATTTCGAAGATCAAGGAGAAAAACTGAGTGATCCATAAGGGATTGAATCACCAAAAATCACATGGTATAGACATAGGATTTGATGGAGGAGGCTTCAAAATGAATTAATTTGGATTAAGTCATGCCACACATAAAAACCTGCTGGTCAGGAATGATATATGTTGTGAATACAATATTGATGACATGAATCCCATGAGTTATAGGTATGCAAAAAATGGTGCTTCCTCAGGTTAAAAAAACTCAATTGACTAATTCACGATGTTAATTTTATTAATTTAAAAAATTAGTTTCAAGTCATGAACTAGTTTTATAGATTCTTTCAAGAAATGAATTCATGTTATGAATCAACTTCACGTCGTGAATTTATCCTATAGGCAATGCCCTACAGTTGTCCTTTATTAAACTCAAAATTCATCTCTGATGCCCTCCAAAAACAAAGAGAAACTCTTAAACACTAAAAATTTATCACTCCTTTATCCAGGATGTTACACTGGACATCATAATATTACCATCAAGGCATCATTCCAAGACACCATACATAAATAGGTATGGTATATGATAAATACCCAAACTAGTTTGTCTCATGAGACCTAATGATGAATCAAGGGACTATAGATGACCCTACCCATTAATTTTTAAGTCTAATTTGTTCATCTTATGAAATAAATCAATTCAATACACAGTCTACATAACATTTTTATTGAAAACTACCATACAAAGTGTTAATAATTCTCCCCAGTTAATAAATTGAACAACATGATCATAGAACATCCAAAGAAATATGGTGGATAATATCATTAGAGTATATCCCTAGTTAAGCATAAAAATAATTAAATGATACTGAAATAGATAAAAAATCTATTTTATAAATTCATTAGAAATTCATTTGAAAACAATAAGAAATATCCATTTTTTTTTCAAAAACAAGAAAAGTAAAAAATTTTAGAATGTTGAGAAAATTACTTTCTTTGAAAATAACCATGTAAATTTTTAAAGTCATTATAAAATCAAATAAAGGTTGTGATAGTGAAAAAATATGTTCATGTGGTAAATGTTAAAACAATGATTCCTTTTATATTTATGATAAAAATGCAAAATTACCTTATTCGGTAATAGGTAAGTAGATTCATAGTAAAAAATTTAAAATAAATTCATATATAGTTGAAGGTAATTTAAATAATTATTTTATCATATAAAATTACATTATTAAAATAATTTTAAGAAGCATGTTCATGAAATAAAAATTCCATCAATCAGAGGGGAAATAAGGTTGATTTTTTTTTAAAAATGTTACCTTGAACATATTAATTACCAAAGAATTTAAAAATGGAAATAATATTTGAAAAACCTATAAATTACCATATAATAATAATATAGTTGAGTTTTAAGGTAGAAATATAATATAATTCCTCTGATATAAACTTAAACATAAATAATCCCAAATAAGGATAAGATTGTGAAATTAAACCTTATTAATTTAATAACATTTAAATAAAAAACTATTAAAAGCGAAAAATTGTTTAGAAACTTAAAATGAAATGAATAAAGAGGAATTTATAATATAATATGTGAAATGCGTATTATTTACACCATATAGAAGAAATTAGGTGTATAATATAACATAATTCTAAATAAAGTGAAATTGAGATGAAAAATCCATACCTTAATTTCAACTTGCCTCGTAAGTTCCTTTAACATATTATATAAAAATTTAAATTTATTATAAATCTATATCAGAATCATATTCTTACTTATAATACCATATATATTTTACTTACATCATCTTATCACACTTTTATTAACAATTCTTTATTAAAATTACTTTTTAGGTGATAACTGTTTCATTTTTCATGAATGTTTTGATTCGGTAGTTCTGGTACTTTCACTTTGATCATGGTACCATCATAAAAAAATAATTATAATAAATTAATTAAATAAAATTATGACAAAATATTATTAGCATTCTACATTCCTGAATCATTCTTATCATAATCATTATAACAATACTCATGTTGGTCGTAAAATCTACCTAAATAAGAGCACATTATAAAGACCAAATGAGTAAAACATGCCAAGGTATAATATTAATATAAAATTTAAATAATATTATTCATGTAATAAGTATTACATATATTCATTATATATAATTTTATGACTTTACATAAAAGGTTCATATTTAAAATGAAATATATCTCTCATAGAGAAGTTATTCCATACATCCGTGTTGACGATACTTCCATTTTATAATTCTAAAAAGGAAAAGTAAGTAGATAATATTTCATAATTACAAAAAAAATTATTAAATAATAAATATCACATATATTTAGTAAATACATCATTATAACCATCTATGATAGGTAGTTATGGAAAATTAATCACAACATTATGCGAAGGTGGTAGTCCACACGTACACACGAGCGATACATTCATTTACGATTTGATGGAAATGAGGAAGAAAGTAGATATACTATAACAATAATAACATATCAATATATTTATTATAATGGATTAATTATTTTTTAATTAATAAAATATATTTATAGGAAGTATAATATTAAATAAACTTTTAAAGATCCGCGTAAGATGTTTACCTCCTCTTTGAGAGATCTCCTTTGGATTACACATTAATCCTTCTTAGGATGGTCCTATGGGAATAAAAAAAATATATAATTAAGGGATGGATATTAGGAATGTATTAGGGTATTTATTTACCAATATATAAGTCTAAAAATTATTTATTAAAGGATAATAGGTTGCACCCTTTTATAAGTGAGGGAAATAACACACTTATAATTAATTAAAAGATTTAAATATAACATATGTCATAATCTTGTAAAGTGGATGTAATTGGAAATAATTTATAATTTAAGAAATTATAAAGAATAAATCACTTAAAAAAATAAAATTTAGACATTTTTATGTTTCATTTTAAACCTTAACATTTACTCTAACCCCCCAGTTAATCATTTTTAACCTTACTATGGTAACACATTTTTTAGACTTTAATGGACATAAATTTACTTCTAAGGTGACAATTGTCTCAAAAATTGTACATGAATGGAATTTTATACCATAATCCATGCCAATTATTCTCTTTATGTATTTATTTTTTTTGTTAAATCATTTAATAAAATACTATTTATCATAAAATATCATTAATGTCATTTTTAAGAGTATTCATTTAATTTTTCTTCAAAGACATCAGGATAACAATTGAATTTGAATATAAACACATTTAGAATAAATTATAAATTATAATCACCTATTAAATTTGTGGAATACCACTATTCATCCTAAAAATATTATTTTTATTATTTTTAAACTCATTTACCTTGATTTTTCTACTGTTTGCAAAAGTACTCTATGGGCATTGCGTAAAGAGTTTAATGTAATTATATAATCAAAAAATATTTAAATTAAATTAATCTCATAAATATAATTTATTTATGTTCAAAATACTATTTTATATTCATTACGAAATTCTTTTTATTCCTATGAATAAATATAAGATAATTTAGTATCAAGAAAGTGGAATTTTGTATTTATCCTTTTCTTAAAATAATATAAATGTTATAATAAAAGGAGAGTGGAAATAAATTTACATATTATAATATATATGAAGTATTGGGTTGAAAAAAACTCATACAATAAGATTAATTACAGTTTTAGAGATATTTTAAAGACTTACCTCATAGTTTTAACCTAGTTTTTTTGTTTTACCCTTACAACAGTGAAAAATCATAACCATCGTTACTATTTATAATGACCAAAAAATAAAAGGAAACCATTTACCAAATTTTAAAATAAAGATTAAATATATGTAATAAATTTTTTAATATTATGTTTCTATAAGTAACAATAATATTTTTAATATAAATTCAAAAAATGAAACTAAATACATTTTATAGAAAAATTTGTTTTTATGCCCAAAAATGAACTTATTCCGAAATCAAGTATAATGTTTATTCCTATATAATTAATTATATTATTTATAATTAAATGAGACTTATTTTAAATTAATATAAAATTTAAAAATTAATAATAATTTAATGTTACTTTATTTAATGAAATGAAATGAAATTTTTACAAAAAGAGGTATTTTTCATTATTCACTTAAAAATAATTTTTTAGAAAGAACCAAAAACTCACCCTAAGATAATCTTGAAATATTTATTTAAAAAATTATATTCATTTTCTAAAATAAAATTTCTAATAATGTTATAAATTAATTATATTTTCTATACAAAAAATGCAATAAAAATAATCGTTGAGGAAAACATAATTTTGATGCACAAAATGACTTTAATAAAAATGGAGTATTAATTTATTATACATTAGTCAATAAATTTTCATTATGTATAAAATTTATAAATATTTTTCACAATGTGTTTATTCTTATTCATACCTCCAATTTAATGGTTATGTTATAGTGGTCACATTTCAATAATAATATTTTTATATTATGCCACTATTCACTTAATACTCGATGATGTGTGTTAAGTAAGCTATAAAGCTAATTATTATTTTTGATAAATTTTCTGGGTGTAACTTTTGGAGTGATATTTCCCTATTTCTCAGTGTAATCATATAATATTAATAGGTATTTCATGTATGGGTGCTATAATACGTCAATGAAGGATGAACGCCCATGTTTGAACACTTTTAATAGTGGTAAATCATCTTATTGATTTACTCATGGATTTTTTTTTCAGGATGGGAAAAAATTAGTTTATGAATCGATTTTAAAAATTATGAATTTTTCTTAGAGTGGGACCAAAATTCACTTGCGATCCATCTATCATTGGTTCCTTGTGGTTTCAGTGAGTTTTCATTGCTCGATAAGAAATTTCCTTAATATATCAATTTGGATTTATTATATGTATTAATTAAATGAACACTTGGGATGGGTTATGGGATCATGGTTTTTGATGAAGGAAATATAATCTTGGATTGATGAAGAGAATTTTTTAAATGGAATAAATATAGTTAAGATAAGTGGTTCTAAATATTTTCCTTTATCCATGTGTGTGTGTGTGGACTTCTTTGTTTGTAGGGGTTTGAGAGTGAGTATGATGAATCTGAAAACCATAATTTGAGGTTTTTATAGTATCTATAAACTAGGAGTGAACTCTATAAAAATGAAATGGGAATGTTTTAAACTTTTTTTGGAATTGTTATGGGTGAAATGATATCTATGGGTTGGGTTGTCATCTTTGGTTTGAATGGAAAACAAATGAGGTGTACAAGTATTATGTTGACCATTTGGGTACCATATTCATTACTTGGGTTTGAATTGTGATTTTCTTTAAAGCTGAGATTTATAAATCATATAAATAATAATGTTATCTCATTATATAAATGATGTGATATGAAGATAAACATAAGGGGGTTAGCCACTTAGGGCTGAAGATATTGTCTGACAATGTGAGAGTAGAACCATTTTATTGAATATAAAAGTAGACAATGTAGGTGTCTAAGCATGAGAGTGGTTTCTTAGGAACCTAAGGGGTTCCTATATGAGAGTGTTATTCTAACAAATGAGACATTATTATCATGGTATGTGAAGAATACGTATTTTTTTCCTAAGATTTGAGTTCCTTAGAAAATATCAGATGATTTTATTAGTGGTCATTCCCCTAATGGAATAAAATTATGATTAGTATTGAAGTGATGAACTCTATTGAAACTTGTGATGTGTCAGAGTTTCAAGATGGATGATTTAGTTTTTTGGAACCCCATGGGTTCATAGAGTTCATTAGTGTCCAATATTAGGATGTTATTTGGGCCTTTATTACCTTATGTTGAAGATGGTTATATGAATTGTTGGCTTGTGTGATTATATGTTCCCTTGGTATTGACTATGTCACAAATTTTCCATTATTTAAATGCACTTCTTGAGGGATTAGTTGAAGGATGTATTCCCTAAACACTATGTTCATGTGTTGTTATAAGGATAAGTTGTATGTTATGATAATTCATATCATAATGTCATAATATAAGATATTATGCACGTTTCTTATGAAATTCATATTGTATAATTGGATAGATTGTAATTATATGAATCATTTGGTATGATTCATTTGGATATACTTCGATACATTTAGGTAGTCTAATTTTAAATGTTAACATTTAAGTAATTCTTCAATATTATCCAGTATTAAAATATTTCATATGATAAAACATATCGAGAGTTAAGGGTTTCATTTACATGTTAAATGAATGGAATAACTATTGCGTTACTCATTTGTTTTTCAATGCACGAGTTAATGAAATGTCACTTGGGAATTTCCAGAGGGATTATATAAGGAGGTAGTCACCATGAGAATGGGTGTGCGATCCTTGTTTGGGATTTATATCGATTCTTCTAATCTATCTTTCACCCTCACCCTTTTCACGAGTGTTATGCTAGGATATCATGGGTGTGTGGAAAGTCCCACCTAAACATTGAGTGGCTGATGCTGGAACCTGATTACACCATGGAGGAGGGAGACCTTAGAATTCCTCTCAATGATCATCATCAAAATACTATTAGGAATATTGTAACCGATTTTACATAGTGAAAGGTACACAATATATTCATTTTTTTTAATACACATGGTTTCAGTTATCAAGCATGGTATATATTTGGAATTTGTGTTTTGTATTTTTTTGATGTGTTTATTGACTGTCAATCAATACCTAGAAACTGAGAAGTAGTATTAGATCATTAGGCTGATATTTAATTATTGAAATCATGTTAAAAATTAAGATTATTGATATCATTTTTGATAAAGTTGTGTATATCATTGAATACAATATAATATTTACTCTATGGATAATTTTATGGCATATGATATCATAATCTATGTTTGGATCGTCTTGTATGGTATGTATGATATCATAATCAGAAGTATAGTCCCCTTTGGTTTCTGGTGTATTATGATATATGATATTAGATATCATATGGGGTTATAACACTAATATCAAGTTGAAAAATAGTGAATCATATCATTAATATGATATAACATATATCATAATAAATATTTGGCACTAGAAGATTACACCCACACTGTAACGCCCCATACCTACACTACCAGACCTGATGTCATACACACATAATTTATTTGATTCTAGTTATAAAAAATATATATAACATTATATAATTATAAAATCAAAAATGGTTATTTAATATCTTATTCATTTATGATCTTTTTAGGTTTAGATCTTTAGATAATTAAAACATAACATAAATTGATAAATCCCATGTTCTTTGTATAAATGGAAAATATTCCAATTATATACAAAACTAATTAAACCATGAAAATTATTCAATATCTACCAAAAATCATTTCGCATGTGTTATCCTTTTAAACATGACATGTGTACTACTTTTCTCTATAATTAGGTGAAATGAAAAAATAATAAGGGGTGATCTCAAATGTCCAGTAAAGGAAACATATAACTGAAACAATCTTGGCATAAACATGACATAATTATTATGGAAGGAAAAAGTAAAAAACATGAATCCATAATTAACTTGAAATTGGGAGCATGATATATTAATGAAAACAAATTAAAACATGGTTATCAATAATATTGGTCTCATGCTAATGGAATTCATAATGTAAAACATTAAAAACCTACTATTAAGGCCTTAAGTCAAGAAACATTACTTGTCCTCTAGACCATAGTCATGACATCCTACTATCAAGGAATTCTCCTCATGTTAATCAAAGGGATAACCTGATCTTAACCCATTTGGATGAAGAAGGTGGATGGCTAAACAATACATATTCAACTTGATAATAATCATATAAATTGGAATAAAAACACTAGGAATGACAATAATTTTAAACATGTTAATAGAATATAATGATTTCTAGGTGAACATCATCAAATAGAGAAATGTGTTTATGGTGGAGAAAATAATAGAATAACTTGATCATAATCCATCTGGAGAAAGAAAATGGATGGTTTTAATAGAACATATCACATGAAATGATAAATATTTATCAAAGGGTTTATGTTGTAGGAATGTATATACCCAGAAAAAAATGATATAATACCACATAATACAACCAAATGGTATAAGGTTACCAACTTATATGAAATAATTTCAAAGTACTACCATAACTCATAAATGAATAATTGAGTTACCAAAAATCCAAGCTATTGGGGGAAACAACTGAATCACTAGAAACTTGAATAATGGAACATGATTTTTTTATTAAATCCAATTAAATAAAAGTATTATGATAAAAATATTTCCATGGTAAGTGAATACATCATCTAAAGGAAACATGGTGTAAAAAATATATTATGTCTCAAAGAATCATAACTGAGACCAAGAAAACCCTTGCATCTTGAGTAACACTTTTGGATCATAATCCATTGAGTGTTAAAATATGTAATTTATATTTATATACCATAAAATAAAAGGTATTAATGATATGATATCTCAAATTGGTAGTATACACACTTCAAAAATGAACATAGGTGTATAAATACAATACATGTCTCAATGAAAGAAAATTGAGACAAAAAACCTTACAACATTTAGAAAATTAAAACCAAAATATTGTGAGAAATTTAACAAGAAATGGGACATTTAATATCATGAAATATAATAAATTCATTATATAAATATTATAACGGGGTTTTAAGTACACCATACAAGATAAATCATGATGTAGAACATACACATGTCTCAATAAAAGGAAATTGAGACTGAAACCATTATTGATTGATAAAAAATTTTGGATCATAAATCTATGTGAGTTAAAACATGAAATTAATATTTATATACCATGAAATAAAATGGTTTCATGATACAATATCTCAATTTGGTAGTATACACACCTCTAAAATGAAAATAGGTGTATAAATACAATACATGTTTCAATGAAGTGGAATTTAGATAGAAACCCTTAAATATTGTCCTAAATCCCATGAAAATACTTTAAACTACTATATCACAAACTTATATATATTAATGAATTAATTAATAACCTTAATCACATCCATTTTCATTCATACTCTTTATAATTAGCCATTCTCCACATGAATGCTTCTAATTTTCCACATAGAGGGTTTATAGTTTCGAGCATTTGTACTAGTCCCATAATAGAAGTGCCCATGTATATTCTTATTTAAAAGTTAATAATTTATACATTATTTAATCTAATTTAACATATGTTCAAATATAGTTTATAAATTTATAATTTCATTTTATAGTATATTTGGTTACGAATCAAGATGATGAAATCGATGATGATCATGTTTCTTTGATTCTTAACGAATGAAATGCATTTTTTTAAATATTTATATAACCTTAAAAAACCAAAAAAATATCATTATTTACATATTTATATCATATTACACTAATATATAAGTTATTATAGTCATCCATGACTTAAATTCATAGTATTGTTCGATTAGGTTGTTAAACAGACCTAAACATGAACATACTTTGATTTAATGAATGATTATTTGGTGGTTTAGTTTTAATATAATTATAAAAAAATAATAATTATTTTATTTGGTTATTATTAGTGTGATATGTCACAATTATAAGTAAATATAATAATAATTAATGGATAATAAAATATTACCCAATCTGAATAAACAGTTATCCTCTTAGTACAATTATTTTAAATGATTAAATTAACGATGATCATTTGTTGATCATATAATTAATATATTCTCTAAATTATTATATAATAAACTTAATAATATCATCAAAAATAATATTTATCCTTAAATACCATCCTCATATCCATTATTTTAAGGATATGATGGAAAACTAAATGAGTTACATCATGGAGGTGGTGGCTCGCGCAATACATAAAAAGTTATGTTTTTTATGAATGGGGTATATGAATAAATGCTGTAAATAACCACAATAAAATAAAAATAAATTATATAAATTATAATAATATTATTATATTTGTGTGGTTGAAATAAATATTATGTAATAAAATTAATTAAAAAACTAAGTAGATTATTATACTCACGTTGGAGACTTGAATTTTCCTTAGAAGTCTCCATGGATTTGAAGGGCTTAGGATAAATATGAGTGACCAAAGACTTATAATTTTAGAATATGGTTATAGGGAGAACAAAATTTCATAGTTTAAAGGAGTAATTCTATGTTTCTTGAAGTGGTGAAGATATTACCCTTTTATAAGTGAAGGAATGTGTAGTTTTGGGAACACCATTACATTTTGAAATCATTCAATGGCACTATTTTATGGTCAATGGTTAAAAAGTAAAAATAATAATAAGGGAAACATGTATTGGTTGATAAAACACTCAAAAATCCATTTCTAGGAATTTTTTTTAAATATTTTAGTTATTTTACACTAGTTTAAACTCAATTTTCCATTCTTACTTTAATCTTGGAAATTAATTTATAACCTTATTAATTAATTTTAATGAAAAATATTAAGATTGAACCATTTACCTAATTTGATACTTATGATTTAAAATTTGAAAATAATTTTATCAATTATAATTTTTATAAGTGTGAAAAGTTTATTTTTAAATAAACACACTTAGCCATATAAAAACAATATTTTTGAAAAAATAACGTTTTAAGCTTTAAATTTATATATTAGATTATATTATCATAGTTACTGATTTCAAGAAAATAAATTAATTTATAATGAATTTAATAAATTCTAGGATACTTACATTGAAATAAAATACCAAACCTCACTTTGAAGATACTTGATTTAAAGAATAGATCAAAAATAGTTTTATATTAAAGTAACATTTTTATTTGTTATTAAATTGTTTTATATAGGTTTTATAAGTTAAAATATACTTTAAAATGAATAATTTTATTCTTAAAATTCATATTTTATTACTTAAAATGTTTTTAAATATTCTAGGTTATGTCTACATAAGGATAAAATCACAGAAATTATATTTTTCATAAATCCCATTTTTTCAATAAAGATCACCCTTTTTATAAAATGATAAAAAATTCATAATAAGACAATTTTTATAAGAGTTATTTAATAATTAAGTTATTTTTTATTTATTTCAAATTATAAAACTTATAAATTTAATTTTTGAATAAAATCATAAAATATAATGAAAAATAATTTTTATATGAAAATGAAATTTTAAAAAATTATATAATATTTTTCTTATTGCATATCATTTACCAACTAAATTGGTGTTAAAAAATTATTAATATCAAACATAATTTATTATTAATAATTTGTTTCTTGAAATATAAATGTGTATCACTTAAATTATTTTTTTAGAAAAATACTTCTCTAAACAATAAAGGATCTTATTAGTCTTTTTATTTAAAGTAATGATTTTCATTAATATTAAGAGTAAAATTTATTTTATTTATACATATATTTGATAAATTGGTTTCTAATATTCATTCCCATCAATTAAACTACATGTTTTTAATGGTTATACTAAAATATTTATATTTTATCTAAATATATCACACTTTTGTTCAAGTTCGGTGTTGTGTGTGGAGCTAGATATCGAATAAATTGACTTATTTAAAGGTAATCATTTATTAAAAATTTGTGGTGTTACATTCCTCCCCACTAAATAAATTATGTCCTCACAATTTTATGTATAATATTAGACTAATTTTTATAGTAAACTAATAATTGACCATACACCACTAGATGATCATGGGTTTATTTAGGATGTGGAAATAGATTCATTTATGTGAAAAATTATTATAAGAAAATTATAAATAGAGATATATCATTACTAATTTTACATAGAACTCTACTAAGGTATTTTGATCTAGATCCATAATAAATAACTTCCCATAAACCCTAAAAATTATTTATATGATAATCATACCACTAGGGTTTTTTTAATTCAATATCTTGTAGTTGGTGAAACCTTACATGACATAGGTCTCTACACAATCTTGAGTGAAATATCATTATCTAATTCATTAGTATTATTTTCATATTATTTTCTTTGTTCATATGGTTTATGGTGACTGTCTCCCTCATTGGCCCATAGATTAGAAAATTGAGTCACATAATTCCCAACTCTCTTAAAATTAAAGCAACTAATTTTTATAGATTATCTCTTTGCCTTACTCTTGTGATTTTGATAAACTTCAACTCTAAACCTATATCATTTAAATATACATTTAAGGAAATTTCCCCGATGTTTCTTCCCACATTTTTACATATACGAAATTTGTTTCTTTTTTCCTTCACCATCTTCATATCTTGATCTTTCATGAGAATCCATCCTTCACTTCCTTGGAGTGTTTAGGACTTTGAATATTTCCACATTATTAATCATATTTAGTGATAGATGGTTTGGCATAATTACATGGTTTCTCACTCCAGATCATATTCTTAGGAGTTGTTTATTGAGGTAATCTATACTCTATCCCTCACACCTATGGTGTGACAACCGGGTCCCAATGACAGCACAGCCACCCTGCCTTAACATGGCTGTCGGGTCCTGGCCTACCAGGTACCACCAGTTGCCCCCGTAGACACGTGGGGCCCACCCCAGGGTCCACCCACATGCCCGAACGAGTTACCTAACTAATGACAGTCCCCACAAGCCAACACTTGTCCTTTCCAGTGTGCTTTTTCCTCACTCACACACACCTTGAGAAACTTCCCAGGAGGTCACCCATCCTGATCACTACTCCAAGCCAAGCATGATTAACTATGGAGTTCTAATCAGACAGGCTCCTGAAAAGGAAGGTGCACCTTGTAAACATGAGTCATATCATTTAGTCATTTAACCCTTTATCATTTGGGGATGTTACAATCACCCCCCCTTTAGAGCACAACGCCCTCGTTGTGGGCCGTACAAGTCAACCCAGGCAGTGCACCACACTTAATGCTGGGTTCCTCCTCTGATAACAAATGTGACAACCGGGTCCCGGTGACAGCACAACCACCCCGACTTAACATGGTCGTCGGGTCCTAGCCTACCAGGTACCACCAGTTACCCCCGCAGACACGTGGGGCCCACCCTAGGTTCCACCCACATGCCCGAACGGGTCATCTGACTAATGACAGTCCCCACAGGCCAACACATGTCCTTTTCAGTGTGCTTTGTCCTCACTCACACACATCCTGAGAAACTTCCCAGGAGGTCACCCATCCTGATCACTACTCCAAGCCAAGCACACTTAACTGTGGAGTTCTAATCAGACAGGCTCCCGAAAAGGAAGGTGCACCTTGTTGACATGAGTCATATCATTTAGTAATCTAACCCTTTATCATATGGGGGCGTTACATATGGTTCCTTATAAGTCCAACCATTATTAAAACAAAAATATTTATCATTATTGAGGATTATTATAATTGAATTATCATAAATAACCATAAGAAAATTTATCTCTAGATGACTCAATTTATGACACTTTTATGTTATCTTATAGTTATTACAACCCAACTTGTATCAGACTTGGTACAACCTATATGAATCTCATATATCATTCTTGGTTTAACATAGGTTACTTTGATTTGGGTTATATCATAATTATTAACCCAATCCTTAAAATAGAGATCCCAAATTACCATGAACTTTCATAAAATATTCTAAACCCAAAAATCATTGAAATCTAACCCCTCAAAATCCAACTTATCTATAATAAAATAACAATAATCATTCCTATAATCAAATTAAAATGTATTTATATTCCCTAATCATATAATCTTAATAAAATACCTTTCCCAAAAACTATTTGGATCTCTAATACATTTAACCATAATGATGTTTTATATTCCACCAAAAATTAACTCTATCCTTAAACCTCAAATGGTATTAATAACATAAACTAGTTACTATATTTCATAATCCCAAAAAAGGATATGAATTTATCAAAAAAAATCATGAATAAATTATCAATTCCAATGTTACCAATACTATATAACTTATTCAAATTCAAACCACCCTTTTCTATCTCATGATCATGCGTATATTAAACTTAAGTGTTATCCATACCTTAATCATGTGTTATCCAATAATTATACCAAAAAACATGACATTATAATAAAATATCTTTTCAAGGTCATTAATACCATTTAATATATTCCACCATACCTTTAAATAAATACTATATAAGTATAATATTTATATGTTTCACATAATCCTTAATAAAACTTATAATAAACCAAAATTCTATTGATAAATATAACTTCAATAGTTAAAATAGCTTAGAGTTTTAAGAATTAATTTATATTATGATATCAAAATCACTACCTTAGGTAAGTCTAGGAAATTCACGTTTTCAATCATAGTAGGCCTATACTAAAATTCATAACCAATTAAGTATTACCCCTTATTTGGTTATAAGATAGAGTTGTTTCTAGGAAAACACCTTTATCATCTTGATTTCTATGATCTTGTTTTAGAATAATAATAAAACTAAAATGTTTATGATAATATAAAAAATATGAATATAAAAACATAAATCCTAATATGTCTTCCCTTATGACACATATGATACATTCAGATCAACCTATGTCTCTATTTTTTCAATCCTTTTTTATCCATTATCATTTTAATATTAGGTTCTCCAACCTAATTAGTTATCATAATTCTTAAATCCTTTATAATGGTTCATAAAGAGAATGTGAATACCAAAATAATATCCTCAAGGGGTGTCTCTATAGGTGTGAAGTCTTAGGATCACTAATTGTTCATCAAAGTGATGATTGATTCAATTAACAACCAACCTTTTTTAAGGTTATTACACATAGCTGTATCGGTACCACAACCACATCCACTTTCCAGTATCTATATATGGTTTTATTTCTAAGAAAAACCACATAATACCCATTTTACTAAAACATTAAGATATCATCCAATACATAGAATTATTCCTAGGGTTTTCACTAGGGTTCTCTAAACCCAATACCTAAATAACATGTGCATTACTATCTTAACATCATATCATATACTATTCCAAAGGGTTATCCATACCTTTAAAATTTTTATCAGACTTATCTCATCAACCCTAAAATCATACTCAATGAACACCATAATCTATAAAGTTATCTAAAACATTACATTGATACCAACTATGATTCCCCAGACCCCCACTCCTAGATCTAATGCCATAAACACATAATTTCTTTGATACTAGCTATAAAATCATAGATATAACCATCTATAATGATTATTGAATCTATTATATATGAAGGATATTTTTAGGTTTGGAGATTTAGAAAATCAGGACACAACATAAATTGATAAATCCCATGTTATTTGTATTAATAGAAAATTTTCCAATTATATATGAAACTACTTAATCCATGAAATGTATCTAACATCTCCTATAAATTATTTCATACATGTTATCCTTGTAAACTTTTCACATGTACTAATTTTCTCCCTAACCTAGGAAAATTGGAATATAATAAGGGGCGAGATCAAATGATTAGTAAGGGAAACATATAACTAAAAAATCATAGCATAAACATGGAAAAAATATTATGGTAGGAAAAGGTAAACAACATGAATCTATAATTAACTTAAAACTAGGAGAAATATATATCCATGAAAATAAATGAAAACATGGATATCAATAATACTAATCTCATAATGATGGGATACATAATTTGGGACATCAAAAACCCATAGTCATGTCTTTATTCCAATACACTATACTTTTCATTGATACTACAATCAAGAAATCTTATTTTCAAGGAATTATGTGTCACATAAGATCCCAGATACCCCGGTACCCTGACACCTAAGCTGGCTCTGACATAGACTAAAGGGTGTTCATGATCCCCAAGGGTTGGTGACTATCACCTAGAATCATACAAGCTAAAATAAGGAATGAATTTTCTATAAAAGAGAGGAATGTAAACGATAAAAGATAGTATGCTCAACAATCTAAAGGGAGAATGTACCAGAAACAAAAAGGTATAAAAAACCCAAAATAGTACGTCATCAAAGTACTAAATTGAAAGAAAAAAATCTGAAAAGATCACTCCAATCCCAAAGTTCTTTCCTTTTACTCGAACCTATCATAAGGAAATATATAAATTCTTAAAGGAAAAGGTAGGGTGCTGTAATAACCTGGGTTTTGAGCCTGTAAGACTTTGAAATTTTCTTGATTTTATTCCAGAGTAGGGCGTTTAGATGGCGTGTGATTCTGAGCCCTGGTGTGGTCAGAATTAATTTTTAAGTGCCTTCACACTAGACACGCCAAATAGATATAATAACTCCTAAACGGTTGCTTGTATAGTAAAACCGAGGGTGTTGTTGAGTCTGGAGCATACTGTTTACCCTAGGAGGGGTGTAACTTTCGCGGGCGAGACCCTTCTGTGGAAAACGCCACCAGGGGTGTTTTCGTAATTTAGCAGCCTCATGCATGAACTTTATAACTTCTGAACAAAGGCTCGGATTAAAATTCCAAGACCACCGTTGCACTCAAAACATGGATTTTACCCTAGGAGCGGCTTAACCACAACCTCGTCGAGAGTTCGGTTATGGGCCTACTGGTGGGTGTTTAAAATTAATTAATTTTTAATTAAATCCCTACTTAAACACATCCACCCCCCTCCTTCTTCCACCTTACAATATCCATGGTGAATGATCTCCCAAAAAAGGATCCAACTTCTTTAAGCTCCCCCACCTCTCCAAGGTGGTTGCGGCACTGACAGATCATTTGTGAAGCGACGGGCTACGCCCTGCGAGGTAGGATCATTGCATTTTCATTTTTTTTTAATTTTTGCATCTTTTTCGAACTCATATTATAGCTTCAAAATGCTGTTTAATTGTCGAGAAAAGGCCACAGATGTGTAGGGTTTGATCCTATATTTACAATGATTCTTTATGATTAAAATATTGAGTCTCAGGGTGTCTGGGGTGACCTCGGGAAGTTTTCTGACCAAAACCCCTATTTTCCGATGGTTCTAGGGTGGTCCGGCGGCTCCGCGCGGCGGTCCGATGAATCCCGGTGGCGGCAGATCCTCAGGCGGTCTGGGATGGAGGTGGCGCGGCGGGTCTCAGGCGGTGGCGTGGCTGGTTGTGGGCGAGCAAATTCGGGTTTCGGCAGCGCATGCGGGAGGCCAGGGGCGCGGGTCGGCCGACTTTGTCAGTCGGCGTGCAGCGGGAGACTGGGGTCGTCACGACCCCGGGAGCAGACCGAGACCCGTGAACCACGGGTCTCGTGTAAAGGAGCCGGACCGGTTTAATCTGGTCCGGGTGAATTAGTGTGGCCCGTGTAGTGAACCATGGGCTGTGGTGGACCGGGCAGTCTATGCGGCCGAGCTGCGGACAGTCGGTCTAAAATGGGTGGATCGGCCGAACCGGTCCTGCCCACCCTGTCTCCATCTGTTGGCGTTAAAACACCTATAACTTACGAACCAAGTGTCGGATTCACATACCATATATGGAGACATGATCCTTAGATCGAGACCAAGGTTTTGTGATGGTCTCGGGGATTTTTAATTCCCGAGATGGGGGCTCGGTGGCGCGACACGCGCGTTAAGTGTTACTTAGCACCTCGCTGGGATTCTTGTTTCAGATGGCGCGAGCACATCAGGAGTCCGTTTTAGGTGCCATCAGTGGCGTTGTGACCCTAGAGTCATGCAGAAGTAGTATAGGGTTGTTTTAGGTGTTGAAGCTGGAGTTGAGGCATGGGCCCCACATACCGTCTTTTAAGCTGTGTGTAGCGTACTGCGACTTTTTCATCAGACGTTCGTTCGGGGCGAATGAATATTCATCTTGGCATGTTTTTTCGAGAGCATCACGATGACATAGTTTTCCTGACCCTTTTTTTGGGACCGAGGTGTGGGCCCCACGAGATGCTGTATGGGCATAAAGCGGTGTTGAATAAATTCTTCGTCGGGAGTCCGTTTCAAGCGAGTAAATAGTCAATCTCACATGTTCTTTCGTGAGGATTGTAACCGTGTAATATATTTGGGCGTATAGAGCCTCGTTTGAGATCTCATTAAATATGGAAACATGAAAGAGCGTTGGTCGGAGGTTCTTTTGATGCACTCTGAACCAACGCACGGTAGCGATGTTAGTGACACCTAGTGATGGTACGGGCAGTGCGGAGTTATCAGACCAGTTCCAGGTTTACCCTCTAGTGGGGATGGGCAGTGGGTTACCCACCGGTGTATTAGGGTTTACCCTCCAGCGAGGCTGGGCAGTGGGTTACCTATTGACCTTAGGGTTTACCCTCCAGCCGGGCTGGGCAGTGGGTTACCTACTGACCTTAGGGTTTACCCTCTATCTAGGTTGGGCAGTGGGTTACCTGACGACCTCTTAGGGTTTACCCTCCAGCTGGGCTGGATAGTGGGTTACCCAATGACCTCTTTCAGACTGAATCCTTTTTATGAGGCTAGTTAGTGAATTTTCTCTGTGATTACCAGAGCAGGACCCCTGGTTTTATGGTTTATCAATGAGACGACTTCGATGTGCGAGACTGTTGGGCATCAATGATGGATATCCTCAGAACTGTTGGCGACTTTTCTTGGGCTGATCTTGGAGATAGAGATCCCCTTACACACTTGTTTGGGTTTCTTATTGATCATTTATATATATATACACCCTAATTTTGTTCCCACTCCATGGGTTCAGTTACTCTCCTTCTATGAGGGGCGAACACGTGTGAGGTATGCCATGTGCTTTCCGTGTCTAGCTTTTCTTGGATTGGATGAGTCTACTTACTTTCTCTTATTGGGTTGAGCTGCACTATATTTTACTATACTCTTTCACTATTCTTTGTTTTGTCTACTGGTCACCTATTTAGTGCCTCCCTTGTTTCTCCCTCGAGCTTTCGGGTCATCCTACTGAGTATATTTATACTCACCCCTGCTTGGATTTTCCCCACACCTGGTGTGCCCTTGCAGACGACGGACATGTCGATTGTGACTACGGAGAAGCGTAGAGGGGACAAGAGATTGGGCTGTGTACCGGGGTCACAGTAGAGTTTTCAGTTGTGGGACTCTTCAGTTGTTTACTTTTGTTTACCTGTTGCAAGGTTGTGGAACCTTTCGGGTTGGGCACATGTTTTGCCCATTTTTCTGTTCAGTTTCCTTGTCAGTACTTTTCATCACTTTACTTGTTCTATTTAGAAGTTGATGCATGTCTTTGGTTGGGTTATAGTTGCTTGTCCTTTGGTTTTATTTTTTTACTCTGCACTTCTGCATCGAGTGGGATGTGTGTTTGTGTACATGTACTTAGGCGAAGGCCTCCTCGAGATTGTTATGCCTTCGACACTTGTCGCCAGCCCCTGGCCTATGGAGGAAGGCTTGGGGTAGTTGTGGCTCGAGACCGGAAGGGTCGGGTCGTGACAAAGTAGTATCAGAGGATGGTTCGTTCCTTGGGGCATTGTTTGGACGTCCCTAAAAAGTAATTGGTTGGGATTTAGGGAAACAATGTCGACGTGTCTCGAGAGTGGATCTCAGGCCATGGAGTCTAGTGATAGTACGAGTGATTGACATATCCATTCACTAGGACCCTGATAACCCGCTTGTCGACTCGGAATGATGAGACATTTGTTACAGGGAACTTTAGAACATGAATCCGGTAGGATTGAGTCTTTGAATATCCTTTTTGAGTCAGATCCCCTTTGTGATTATTGATATATATATATATATATATATATATATATATATATATATATATATATATATGCTCATCTGATCGCAGTAATCCTTGATAATTTTTAGGATGCCCCCACGACAGAAGCCAGCCAGGTTACCCTCTCTAGTTCGTGACGAAGACCTGGTGAGTGATGAGGTATCAGTTTAGGGACCCTCACATGATCTCCTTCCACCTAGTGGTTCAGCAGTAGCCCCTCCATCTGGAGAGCAATAGTTAGTACCGGCAGAACATGCCGATGTTGAGCACAGGCTGAGTGCGCTCTGAGACTTCCCGCATCAGCGGCCGTAGAAGTTCTGAGGGGACCCGGATCCCCAGGTAGCAAAAGACTGGAAAGAGTATATTGACTGACTTTTCAGGTTGGTACGGATGCCAGTGGAACAGATGGTAGCCCTGGCTGCCAGCCTTTTCTTCAGGATGGCCAGGCATTTGTGGGGGTTGGTTACGCAGACCCACGATGAGTCGTCTCTCATGTATGATAGCATCCAGCAGCTCTTTCAGGAGGAGTAATCCACCTCTTATTTACTCTCCATTCTAATTCAGGAGCTTCTGGAGATGAAGTAGGGGGGATGAACGTGGCGTAGTACTCAGACCAGTTTACCGACATGACACTCTACTCGTAGGATATGATCCTCGATAGATAATTCCGGACGCAGAAGTTTGAGAAGGGTCTTCATAGGGAAATCCGTGATAGTGTAGTACCCCTGTGAATTCCTACATATGCTGGGGTTCTAGAGTGAGCACTCATGATAGATATATTCTTAGCTGAGGGACGCCAGCCGGAAGGTCCTAGTAGTGGCCGCTTCAGAGTAGAGTCTTCGATAGTAGGCAGGTCACAGAGAGGAGGGCCTCAGTCAAGGAGACCCTTCTGTGAGTAGACTGAGGGGAAGGGTCTTACACCGTAGTGGCACCATAGAGCACCGAGGTATTCAGGAGAGAGTGAGTGCTATGCTTTTGACGGACATAGTAACCTAGCATGGGACTACCCGACCAGGCGTACCGAGCAGCAGTGGTAGGCAGTGGGCGCACCACAGCGGCAGAGGCAGCTCCGTGACTAGGGATCTCCCAGGAAAGGACATGGTGGTCCTTAGGGAGGCGACTAAAGCAGAACGGAAAGACCTAGAGATGGGGGACGGCGTTTCGAGGTCCTTCCATAGCCACCACTGGGAGGCCCACTCTAGGCTCAGGGAGCTGGTGGTAGGGGCCATGGGCAGCTTCATACTATGGGTGTTTGTGACCCCCCAACACATGAGATGGTCTGAGGTACACTTTGTGTTTACTCTACGCTTGATTTGGTACTAGTAGACACAAAAGAAAACCACTATTTTATATCGATACTCTTGGTATGAGATTTGGAGCTCCTAGTAGAGGCGCTGACACCTGCACTTAAGCTTGAGGTTCCTACGAAAAGTGGCTCATTGGTGAACTCTGTTTGTAGACAGTGCGAACTGTCATTCAGAAGAGAGAGTTTCACATGGTACATAACCATCATCATTATGGAACCTTATGACATCATCTTGGGTATGGATTGTATTTCCATGGTTCGTGCCCAGATTGACTGTCAGTGCAGACTAGTCAGATGCATCCACTCTAATGGGACGAGGTTCACCATTCTAGGTGAGCGATACCTCATGGAAGAGTTGATGGGAACTCTGAGCAGGAGACCATGACCTTTTTTTCACTAGTTCACGAGCATGGATATTGGAGCAGCAGACACTCCAGGCACCTGGATCCTTACCGTTGTAGAGGACGACATGGACATTTTTCCCAAGGATGTCCTAGGACTACCTCTGAGGTGAGAAATGGAGTTCTGCAATGACTTATAGCCGGGGACTACCCTGATATAATGTGAAGCATATCAGATGGCACCCACAAAGATTCAGGAGCTATGACTTCAGTTGGAGGAACTTTTTTAGAAGGGATTCATCAGGCCCAGTGTGTCCCCCTGGGCAGCTCTGGTTTTGTTTTTGAAGAAGGAAGATGGGAGCTTATGGATTTGTGTGGATTATCATCGCCTAAATCAGGAAACGATAAAGAACAAGTACCCTTTGCTGAGTATTGAAGACCTCTTCGACCAGTTGAGAGGTGTGAAGTGGTTCTCCAAGATTGATCTTTGATCCTGATACCATCAGTTGCAGGTTCATGAGGCTGATATCCCAAAGTTGGCTTTCTGTTGTCGTTAAGAGAATTACGAGTTTCTGGTGATTCCCTTTGGTGTGATGAATTCCCCTTCTATCTTCATGGATTTGATGATCCAGATCTTCCAGCCGTACTTAGACCGATTTGTGGTTTTATTTATTGATGACATACTCATTTACTCTGCGACAGAGGAGGAGCACACAGAGCATTTGAGGATGGTCCTAGACTTACTCCGGGAGCATCATCTGTATGGTAATCTCTCAAAGTTTCAGTTCTGGATTCATGAGTTTCACTTTCTGGGGAATGTCATTTCAGAACAGGGTTTAGCCATAGATCCCACAATGATAGATGCAGTACTTGCTTGGGATTCACCCAAGAATGCGTCTGAGGTACGGAGCTTCCATGGATTATTAGGGTACTATAGGAGGTTCATGGAAGACTTATCTATGATTGTTTCTCTTTTGACTACATTGACGCGGAAGGGACGACTGTTCACCTGGACTGATAAGTTCCAGAAGGCCTTCGAGGAGTTGAGACAGAGGCTAACTAGTGCTCTGGTGTTGAGGCTGCCAGAGGAGGGCGTCGAGTTCGTGGTATAATGAAATGCTTCAAGAGATGGGCTCGGGTGCGTGCTGATGCAACAACGAGCTGTGATTTCATATGGGTCGAGGTAGTTGAGGCCCCATGAGCAGAATTATGCGACTCGCGATTTGGATCTAGAAACAGTGGTCTTCGACTTGAGGTTATGGAGACACTACCTTCTGGGTGAGCATTTTTTGTTCTCCTCAGACCACCAGAGCCTCAAGTACATCTTCACTCAGAGGGATCTGAATATGAGGTAGAGGCGCTGGATGGAGTTTTTGTAGGACTATGATTTCGAGATAGTCTACACTCCAGGGAAGGGCAACATAGTAGCAAATTCCTTTAGTAGGAAGTCCCAAGCTTGTCTAGTGTGGGAAGCTTCAGAGTATTTGGCTTTCCTACACCTGACCTTGGTGGATTAGGAGGGTACGACTTTTCTACATTTGATGATATTGACTCCTTCATTCCTTTATAATGTGAGAGAGTCGCAGCTGGGAGATGTCAACAGTGAGGTACTGCGTGATCAGATATCCACGGGCGATGCACCTGATGGGTATTCTGAAGGAGGGAATCACAAGATCCTATTCTAGGGGTGAGCGATTGTACCAGTAGAGATTAGGGAGGAGGTGATGAAGGAATTTCACACTTCTCCCATTTATGTACATCCCAGTGTGTGGAATATGTACAGAGACCTTTAGCAGCAATTTTGGTGGTCTGGCATGAAGCAGTGCGTAGCTAAGTTCATTTCTCAGCATCTTACCTGTAAGTAGGTGAAGGCAGAGCATTAGGTTCCACTAGGGTTGTTGCATCCCCTTGATACCCCGAAGTGGAAGTGGGATGAAATATCTATGGACTTCATCATAGGGCTTCCACGCATAGCGAGGGGACATGATTCTATTTGGGTGATAGTGGACCGATTCACAAAGTCGGTGCACTTCCTTTCCATCAGGGATCAGAGCTCGGTGGAGAGTCTAGGGTAGCTATATGTTCGGAAGATCATCTTCCTTCATAGAGTACCCTTGACGATCATCTCCGAACGTGACATGCAGTTTACGTCACGATTGTGGCAAGGCCTGCAGGAGGCATTCGGGACTCAACTGCAGATGAGTACATCTTTTCACCCCTAGATGGACGGGGAGACTGATCGTACTATCCAGGTGTTGGAGGATATGCCTAGGGTGTGCATGTTAGACTTTAGCCTAAGCTGGGAGGATCACCTGCCCTTGGTGGAGTTCATGTATAACAACAGTTACCACTCTACTATCAACATAGAACCTTCTGAGGCCCTCTATGGGAGACCCTATAGGTCACCATAGTGCTGGACAGAGGTTGGAGAGACCTCCCTTGTGGGCCCATAGTTAGTGCGGGCGACGACGGAGAAGGTGCAGGTCATTCGTGAGCGGATGAGGATGGCTCAGAGCAGACAGAAGTCCTACGCATACCTTCGTCAGAGGACTTTGGTGTTCGATTAGGGGAACCATGTCTTTTTGAGAGTCTCCCCACGATGTGGAACATAGAGGTTTGGCTAGGGAGTCAAGTTATCCCCAAGGTTCATCAGACCTTTTGAGATCGCGCGCAGGGTTGGCGTGGTTTCCTACCATCTTGTTCTACCCCCACAGCTGGAGTGAGTGCATGATGTCTTCCACGTGTTGCAGATAGGGAAATACGTGCACGACCCCACGCACGTCATCGACTGGGGAGAGATTTACATTGAGGATGGATCCACCTTTGCGGAGTACCTGATGGAGATTGAGGAATGGCAGGAGTGGAATCTGTGTGGATAGACCATTCCTTTGGTTCATGTGCTGTGGCGGTATGGGAGGGTGAAGGAGAGCACCTGGGAACGGGAGAGCCAGATGCGAGCTCAGTATCTTGAGTTGTTTATGTAGTTTTATTTTCCTAGGATGAAAAACATGAAGGAGGTAATGATGTAAAAACCCAGGTTTTGAGCCTATAAGACTCTAAAATTTTCTTGATGTTATTTCAGAGCAGGGTGTTCTGACGGCGTGTGATTCCGAGCCCCAGTGTGGTCAGAATTAATTTTTAAGTGCGTTCACACTAGACATGAAAAATAAATATAATAACTCCTAAATGGTTGCTCAGATGGGAAAACTGAGGGTGTCGTTGATTCCGAAGCATGCCGTTTACCCTAGGAGGGGGGTAACTTTCGCGGGCGCGACCCTTCTGTGGAAAACGCCACCAGGGGCATTTTCGTAATTTAGCGGCCTTAGGCGTGAACATTATAACTTATGAACGGAGGATCGTATTAAAATTTAGAGACCACCGTTGCACTTAGAATGTGGATTTTACCCTAGGAGTGGTTTAACCTTGACCCCATCGAGAGTTCGGGTACGAGCCTACTGGTGGGTGTTTTAAATTAATTAATTTTTAATTAATTCCCTACTTAAACACACCCACCCCCTTCTTCTTCCCCCTTAAAATATCCCTAGTGGAAGATCTCCCAAAAAAGGATCCACCTTCTTCAAGATCCTCCCCCCACCTCTCCATGGTGGTTGCAACACCAACATATCGTTTGTGAAGCGACGGGCTACGCCCTGCGAGGTAGGATCGTTGCGTTTTCAATTTTTTTAATTTCTACATCTTCTTAGAACTCAAATTATAGCCTAGAAATTCTGTTTAATTGTTTAAAGAAGGCCATAGATGCATAGGGTTCAATCCGAGCTTTCCAATGCTTCTTCAGGATCAACATTTTGAGTCCCGGGGTGACCCTGGGAAGTTTTCCGGCCAAATCCCCTGTTTTTCGGTGGTTCCAGGGCAGTTCGGCTGCTCCGCATGGCGGTCCGGTGAATCCCGGTGGTGGTGGATCCTCAGGCAGTCCGAGATGGTGGCAGTGCGGTGGGTCTTAGGAGGTCGCACGACTGGCTATAGGCGAGCTACTGCGGGTGTCAACGGCACATGAGGGAGGCTAGGGGCGTAGGTTGGCCGACTTTTCCGGTCGACATGCAGTTGGAGACCGGGGTAATCGTGACCCTAAGAGCAGACCGAGACCCGTGAATCGCGGTTCTCGTGGAATGGAGCCGGACCAGCTTAATCCAGCTCAGATGAAGCAGTGTGGCCCGCTTGGTGAACCGCGGGCCGTGGGGGACCGGGCGGTCCGGGCGGCCGAGTCACGGACTGCCGGTCTAAAAGGGGTGGACAGGCCGAACCGGTCTGGCCCACCTAGTCTCCGTCCATTTGCGTTAAAACGCCTCTAACTTGCGAACCGAGTGTCGGATTCGCCTGATGTCTACAGCGACACGATCCTTGAATTGAGATAGAGGTTTTGAGATGGTCTTGGGGATTTTTAATTTTCGATACGGGGGATCGGTGGCACGACGCGCCTATTAAGTGTTACTTAGAACCTCGCCAGGATTCTTGTTTCAGATGGCGTGAGCACATCCGGTGTCCATTTTAGTTGTCATCCATGGCGTTGTGACCCTGGCGTCTTGACAAAGTAGTCCAGTGTGGTTTCAGTCATTGAAGCTGAGGTTGAGGCATGGTCCCCACAGACTGTCTTTTAAGTTGTGTGCAGCGTACTGTGACTTTTTCATCAGACGTCCATTCGGGGTGAATGAATAGTCGTTTTGGTGTGTTTTTATGAGATCATCGCGATGGAAAAATTCTCCCAACCCCTTTTCAGGACCGAGGTGTGGGCCCCACCAGACGCTGTATGAGCATAAAGTGGTGTTGAATAACTTCTTCGTCAGGAGTCCGTTTCAAGCGAGTAAATAGTCTATCTCACATGTTTTTCCGTGGGGATTGCAATGGTGTAATATTTTTGGGCGTGCGGAGCCTCGTTCAAGATTTAATTATATGTGGAAACATGAAAGGGAGTTGGTCGGAGGTTCATTTGATGCACTCCGAACCAACGCACAATAGCGATGTTAGTGACACCCAGTGATGGTACGGGCAATGTGGAGTTATCAGACCAGTTCCTGGTTTACCCTCCAGTGGGGCTGGGTAGTGGGTTACCCACTGAAGTATCATGGTTTACCCTCCAGCGAGGCTGGGAAGTGGGTTACCTATTTTCCTTAGGGTTTACCCTCCAGTGGGGATGTGCAGTGGGTTACCCGTTGACCTTAGGGTTTACCCTCCAACGGGGCTGGGTAGTGGGTTACCCGTTGACCTTAGGGTTTACCCTCCAGCTGGGCTGGGAAGTGGGTTACCTGATGACCTCTTAGGGTTTACACTCCAACTAGGCTAGGCAGTGGGCTACTCGACAACCTCTTTCAGATTCACCCCTTTCTATGGGGCTAGTCAGTGAATTTTCTCCATGATTACTGGAGCGGGACCCTTGGTTGTATGGTTTAGCGATGAGACAACTTCAACATGCGGGACTATTGGCCATTAGTGATGGATATACTTAGAACTGTTGGTGACTTTTCCTGGGCAGAGCTTGGAGATAGAGATCCCCTTACACACTCGTCTAGGTTTCTTGTTGAGCACATATATATATACACCCTACTTTTGTTCACACTCCTTGGGTTCAGTTACTCTCCTTCTAGGAGGGGCGAAGACGCGTGAGGTATGCCATGTGATTTCTGTGTCTAGCTCCTCCTGGATTGGATGAGTATAATTCCTTTCTCTTTTTGGGTTGAGATGCACTCTATTTTACTGTACTCTTTCACTATTCTTTGTTTTGTCTACTGCTCACCTCTTTAGTTCCTCCCTTGTTTCTCCCTCGAGATTTTGGGGAATCCTACTGAGTATCTTTATACTCACCCCTGCTTAGGCTTTTCCCACACCTGGTGTTCCCTTGTAGACAACAAACATATCTATCATGACTACGGAGAAGCATAGAGGGTACAAGAGCTTGGGCCACATACCGGGGTCGTAGTAGAGTTTTTAGGTGCGGGACTCTCTAGTTGTTTACTTTTGTTTACCTATTGCAGTGTTGTTGCACCTTTCGGGTTGGGCGCATGTTTTTCCCCTTTTTCTGTTCAATTTCCTTATGAGTAATTTTTATCACTTTACTTGTTCTATTTAGAAGTTGATTCTTGTCTGTGGTTGGGTTATATTTGTTTGTCTTTTGGTTTTCTTTTTACTCTACACTTCTGCATCAAGTGGGCTATGTGTGTATAGGTACTTAGGAGAAGGCCTCCCTGAGATTGTTACACCTTCGGTGCTTGTCTCCAGCCCCTAGCCTATGGAGACATGCTTGGGGTAGTTGTAGCTCGAGACCGTTAGGGTCGGGTCGTGATAGGTGCGAGCTATAAATCCTAGAAGGGTCTCACCAAGTGTTCCATAATATATCCCATAATAATAAAACAAATCATGCTTTCATTTTTAATCAAACATGGCATGAAATAATATTTTTCATATTTAGAATAAAACATTGTTTCATTTCAAAATAATGGAAAAACATTTCAAACATGGCTTAATTAAAAGCTGTATATAACAAAGTTTATATAAATCAGATGTCTTGAAGAAAATAGTTCTATAATCATTGGAATATATATGAAAACAAATAAAAAAAGCTACATGTTCATCTATCATACAGTATGATGGTGGCTATTATAATATCCTCACACATCTCATATCAAGGATCACACCAAGTATGTGTAAACACATCCTATAGGATTAGGCCGAATATAACTCATCAACATCCCATCAGGGAAACGATTTGATGAAATATGTTTTTGTTAGAGTTTTCATCACCAATACATTTCTAAGGAATCATCATACCAACAATCTTGTCCCAAATAACCCACAAACTACCCACGATTTCTTGTGCTCAATCAATCGATCAATAATGGGAAATTCATCTTATTTTAAATAAGTCATCATTTACAATACAATTTCCCAATTTTTAGTTTCAATATTACAAATCAATTTCAACACAAAACATGGTTTTTTTATCATTTCATTCATTTTCAATAAAAAACTAATCATAAATTTTCATCATTTCATTTTAAACTAATTTTATTAAATCAATTATCAAATCAATTCATAAATTCCATTAATTTCAAAATATGACCCAAATTTAAATTCCATTAGAATTGTGGGCCCCCCAAATCTATGCCATTTCAATTCTAATTCCATTTCATATTGAATTGTATTTTCATAAATTAATTGAAATCTATTTAAAATAATCATGAAAATCACAGTTTAATTATATGGATAATCTCAAATGGAACCACATACCTTTAAACATAGAAATGACAACACACAACACCCACAAAAATATCTTCCAATTAAGAACAAAGGTTTCGGAGATAAGAAATTCAAACCCAAAGTCAATATTTAATTAAAAATAATTTGATCCATAAACAACTTGATTATATAACACTCTCTAAGTAAGAGAGAAAGAGATATTGGGATATAACATACAAGAAGAGAAACACTTGGAGGAGTCGAACGAGATCCACCCCGCTTCAATTTGCTAAGAGAAGGGATATGAGGGCATAAAATTGATTCTCGAGAGCCTTAAAATCCAAGGAAAATGATTTAGGCCAAGTGGGGGTTTAGTGGGGGATAAATAGAGGGTCTTGGAATTTGACATCATTTTTTGTAATAAAAAATTCCCACACAGAAGGTTAGCTGAGAAGGGTCAAACAGTTAGAAAAAACGTGCAGACTAACCATGCACCTCTACACTAGGGTGTATAGTTTCTACTAGGTGGGTGAACAGTTGTCCAAACCATGAACCAAACATGAAAATCCCCACTTTATTGGGTTTTGAGAATTTCACTAGGGTGGAAAATGGTTTGGGAAAACCGTGCACAAATTGTGCACAACCCAAAGAGACTCCAAAATTTTCCAAATTACACTTGAAGCATCCCTAAAGAAGACTTCACCAAAATGGGATCAAACCATGGTTGAGGAGTACTTGAAAATGAGTAATGGGATATTACAAAATCCCCACCATAGAAACATTATCTCCCCACAAATCCTATAAATAGGTTTTCATGTCAAAGAGATGAGGCCAATACTCACTCATTAGTGCCTCCCACTCTCAAGTCTCATGAGAATCGGAACCATGATGTCGTAGCACATGGACCAAAGGTATCATCCTCACATGAATTACCTTTTTTATGAGAACCAACTATCCTAATTTAATCTTAGTCACTAATAAATCAAGCTCAACATCAGGATCCTCTGAGATCAAGGCATGATATGGGTTAGTAAGATACCTCCAAAGCTATGATACATGGAAGACATTATGTATCGACATAAACTATGGTGGAAGTACTAAATGGTAATACACTTTGTTAACCTTCTAAAAAACCTCAAAAAATTCCAAAAAATGAGGAGAAATATTACCTTTCCTCCAAATACATCGATGATCTAAACAAGGTGAAAATTTCAAAAACACCTGGTCACCAACTGAAAACTCCAACAGTCTACGATAAAGATTGAAATAAGAATTATACCAGATCGATTCCATTAATATTCTCTGACGAATCAACTAAATCTTTTCTAATATATCTTGAACCAAGCTCAGTCCAACTAAGGAACTTTCACCAATCTACAACTAACACAACATAGATTTACAAGTACATCCACACAAGGCCTAAAAAGGATCCTTTATGATCGCAGACTGGTAACAATTGTTATATGAAAACTCTATCATTCCCAAATGGTTATCCCAAAATCCACCAAAATTAGGGATTCATGCCCAAAGAATATCCTCATGAATCTGTATGGATCTCTTTATTTTGAAGTATGTATGCAAATATTATTCCATACTCAAATGAACCTGAGATCCAATCACCTCTTGAAGGCATAAAAAAACTAAAGGTAAAATGGGGATCTATATTAGGGACTATAGCATTCCAAACTCCATGAAAATGAATAATATCTTTCACATAGATATTTCTCAACTCCTCAACATTGGTTGTATCACTAATGGGTATAAAGTGATCTGATTTGGTCATCCAATAAATCAAAACCCATATCAAATTTTTATTTCTAGGGGCACATGAAAACTCAACCACAAAGTCTATAGAAGTCTCATACCACTTCCAAGTCAGCACTAGAAGTGGATTAAGTAAACCCAAAGTTATTTGTTAATAGGCCTTGACCTGTTGGAAAGTATAACAATGAGAGATAAAATCAGTAATGTATCTTCTCATACCTGGACACCAGAATCAATTCCTAATATGATAAAACATATTTGGGGTTCTTAGGTTCACATTCCATTGGGAATTATAGAAATAACCCATCACAAATTTTCTCACTGGAAAAGGTACCACATACCAGTTATGGAAACATAGAATACCCTAAATGGGGAATAACTACTAAATAATGGTATCCCCACCATAAAAAGAGTCCCTAATTCCATAGAATTTATCATAAAGATGACACTCCTAAAGAATCATCTCAAGAAGAGTGGAGGTAAACTGAACACTGTCTATGACAACCTCAACCTTTTCTTCTCTAATCTCTAAATGAAACTGTGTAAAAAGATCCATCAAGTTCTACTCTTCTGATGATTCTTTCGTGGTCGGGTTTAGAAGCTTCATGCTCAAAAAATAGACAATGATATCCCCATTCCCCGAGGAAAAGGAAAGGATAAAATCAAAATACTATGTACTCAACTCAACAATTATATCATAGGTTCAAATATTTTTGGTTGAAGATATAACTCAATATCTTGTGGTTAGAATACATGGTAAAACTTTCTTCGAAAATGTAATGCCACCAACTCTTATGTTGATGCATCATGTATGCAAGTTCAAGGTCATGGGCCAAATAATTCTTCTCATGTATCCTAATCTTCAAAGATCCATAGTATAATACATGATCACCCTATATAAGAACACAACCCAATCCCAAACATGATGCATCATGGAAGAAAACATAGCCGTTCTTGGACTATCGGAGATTCAAAACCAGTGAAGAAGTAAAAAGATATTTGATATCAACAAAATAACTCTAAAATTTCTCATCCAAAGTAATCATCACTCTCTTATGAGTGATATTGGTCATTGGAGAAGCCAAATTTGAGAAATATTTTAAAAATAAAAGAGAATACGCTACTAAACCAAAGAATTTATGAGTCTCAAAAACATTTCACAATTGTTCCCATGTCATAACATCTTTCACTTTCTCAGGATCAAATGAGATATGATGTTTTGAGACCACATTTCCTAATAACTTCACTTCTTAAATCTAGAAATTAGATTTCTATATCTTGGAATAAATTTTGTTATTTCTCAATAATTCCAAAAACTACTCTCAGATTATTCACATGACCCCCTTTGACATAGAGTAAACTATGATGTCATCCAAGAAGAATACTAATAACTTACCAAGATACTCATGGAAGATCGTATTCATAAAATCTATAAGGACTATAAAATAATTAGTTAGAACAAATGGCATGAATAGATACTCATAATTTCCATAACTACTTTGGAAGGTTGTTTTCAGAATGTCAGATTATTTTATTATCAACTGGTGGTAACCATATCCAAGATCAATATTGAAGAACCACATTTTTCCTTTCAACTGGTCAAGTAGATCACCTATATGAGGAAACAAATACTTGTTCTTCACCATAACTCAATTGAGTTTTTGGTAATCAACACATAGGTGAAATTTTCCGTTTGCTTTCTTAGAAAAGAGAATAGAAACCACCTAAGGTGACACACTTTGGCATATAAATCCTTTCTCTAATTGGTCATCAAACCAAGTCTTCAACTGTTTCATTTTAGTTGGTTCCATGCAGTAATAATGAATAGATACTAGTTAAGTCCTAGGCACTAAATCAATATAAAATCCACCTATCTTACTGGTGGTAACGAAAATAAATTATAAGGACAAATTTTGGGAAAATCAATGAAAACTGGAGGGAGATCATCGCTAAAATATTCCCTCTTTGGATCAAAATCAAACACTGATATTACTTTACCCAAATATGGACAAGAAGGTCCATATCTACTTGACCTTGGGTCCCATTCTCCCTAAAATAATATATGTCACACACCATAAGGTGTATTAAAGGAGACCCAACAAAGATAAAATTTCATATGGTATTTATTTTCAATGATCCAATCCATCCCAAAAATGACATCAAGAGGTTTCATTTAAAGAACTAAAAAATACCATACAAGTTCAGTATATGATAAGAATAAAACAAAAATAAGACAATAAAGATCCTACTCCCTCTTCATTTCATCAGGGCATAGTAATATCCATCGCATGAGACAAAATCTCCATAGGAAGATTTTGTAGGTTCACAATACAAGTTGATACAAATGATTAAGATGCACAAATATCAAATAAAGCAGTCACCATAGATGAATCTATAGTGCTGGTACCTCTCATGGTTGCTGGACCCATATTATCTTTCTTTAGATACTCTTCCAATGCTTGAAGAAGCTTAATTAAGGTTGCATATGGGTATAACTCCTTAGATCTTGAAGAATATGATTGAGCTGTAGTAGTTTTATTCAATTATGATCCCATGCCACTACACAACATAGAAAATACATAAATGTTTTTGAAAGTGTTCTGAATGTCCACCTAAGATGCAGATATTGGGTGCCGTAATAAATACCTGTTTTAAATGCCCATGATTTCCACACTGGAAGAATGTTAAATGGAGTCTGATAGGAACTGTCAGAGGTCTAGAAGAACCCTTATGCAGAGATCTACCATGAGTCTCATCACGAAATATCTTTCCTTTAAATGAAATCCTAGAATATCCATTGGGGGAAAAAGTAACTCCCATCATCTCTGACTTACCAGCTAGGCCAAGCTCATCCATGAATGACTTATCTAGAACATCATCATAAGAAGATAAATTCAGAAAGAAAACCTAAGAATTAATTTCATATCAAAGGTCCATCTCAAACTGTCAAGTTTTCCTATTCTCATTTGATAGTATCTTCGGTGAAAAATACATAAGCTCAAAAAAATGTTTTTCATGCTCTATCATGTTCCAATCATCCATCTTGAGTTTGAAAAACTCCATATCCTTATCCATCACCATATACCCTGGATAGAACTGATCAATGAAAATAACCCTGAAGTCCTTCCACTCTAAACCTTTTTTCTTCTTCACTATCACCATTGATTCCCACAATCTCTTACTAGGTCCTTACATATTAAAGGTGGAACATTTCACCTTAATTGAATTAGTCCTTTCTAAGAATTCAATCAAAAGATATATCTTTATCAACCAATCCTAAGACTCTTTGAGATCATTAAATCCTTGGAAAACTAAAGGATTTTGGTGAAGGAACTCCTAAGAATGATTCTGGGATTCATACTTATGAGGATCCAAAAATAGAGCCTAAACAAGAATGGGTATAGGTTCTTTTCCTAGAGCTTGGATGATATAAACAATAATCTTAATGATATTCTGTTCCATGGGAGGATTCACTTGTTGTGGTTAATCGGAACATTCCTCCTAGATCCTATTCACAAGTCATCTCATAAGCATGATACTAAAAAGCAGCATAAAACAACATTGAATACATTATAAGATTACCCAAATAAGAAACTCAAACAAGAGTAGTAAGAAAATTAATCCCATTTGAAAAGATATCAATATTTGGATTTCAACATATCCAAATTTAAATCTAGGAAAATACTATAATTAGATCAAATTATTCCTCAAGATTCCTTTCCCCAGACCACACATGGTGACTTAAGGATCATTATGATGATATATGGCCATGAACTCACTTGTAACTATCTTCTATGTCCCTAGAAGACATCTCAAACTGTATACTAACATCAATGAACGATTATGAACCTACACTCTTTGATATCACTTTGTCACAAACTAGCTCGGATATCCTGGTACCTTGATTCCCGAGCCGGCTCTGACATGGACCAAAGGGAATTCTCAATCCCCAAGGATTGGAGATTAGCACATGGAATCATACAAGAAAAAAGAGGGAACAAATTTTTGACAAAATAGTGGAAGATAAAAGATACAAGTCAGTATGATCAACACTCCAGAGGGAGAAAGTACTAGAAACCAAAAAGGTATCACAAAAACCAAAATAATATAACATCAAAGTTATCATAATAAAAAAAAAAAATCCTAAATGAAACATAAATACAATACCAGAGGATCAAGAACATCCACAACCCATAAGTGGAACTTTCCCTTTTCTTGGACCCAATAGAAGGAAATCTACACACACATGAAGGCAAAGGATGGGTGTGAGCTATAAATCCCAACAAGGTCTCACCAAGTGTTCCATAATAAATTTCAATAAAATAAACCAAATAATGATTTAAATTTATATCAAATAGGTCATGGAATAATATTTCAATATTTAAAACAAAACATGCTTCCATTTAAAAATGATGGAAAACATTTAAAACATGGATCAATTAAACATTTTATATAAAATAGTTTATATAAATAAGCTAGCATAAAGAAAATAGTTCTAGAATCAGTGTCATATATATCAAAACAAACACAACATGAAACATGGTCATATTCATTATAGTACGATAGTGTCTAGTTATAAGATCCTCACACATATCATATTTTTGATCACAATAAGTATGAGCACACATTTCCCTTAGTATCAGGATGAATATGACTCCTCAACACCCCATTGAGGAAAGATCTTATAAACTATTTTTTTATATTTTTCATCATCAATCTGTTGATAGGTAATTATCATCCTAGTGTTATTGTCCCAAACAACCCACTAACTACGTAGGTTTTTATGTGATCAATCAATTAATCAATAATGGGGGAATAATCTATTTTAAATAAATCATCATTTATAATACAATTGCATAATTTTATATTTAAATATTCCAAATCAATTTCAACACCAAAACATGAGGTTTTCATCATTTTATGTCTTTTCAATAAAAAAAATCCCAGGTTTTCATCATTTCAATTTAAGCAATTTTTATAAAAAAAATTCAAATCAATTCACCAATTCCATCAATTTAAAAAAACGCTCCAAATTCCAATTCTTTTGGAATAAGAGGTTTTCAACCAAAATCCATTCCATTTCAATTCCAATTAAAATTCGTGTTGAATTAAATTTTCATAAATTAATTAAAATATATTTCAGAAATTCAAGAAAATCAAGGTTTAATTATATGTCTAATATCAAATGGAACTTCCTACTTTTAAACATGAAAATCACAACGCACTACACCCACAATGGGATTTTACAATGAAGAATGAAGGTATTGGAGATAAATAAATAAAACCTAGAGTGAAGAGTAGATTAAATGGATTTTAGATCCATCAATAACATGATGAACTAACACTCTATAAGGAGGAGAGAAAGGGAGACCATGATAGAATACACAGGAGGAGAAACACTTACCTAGAGGAAATAAAATGAGATCCACCATGATTTGATCTACTAAGAGAAGGGTTTAGAGGTACTAGAATCAATTCTTGAGAGATTTAAAATCCTGAGAAAATGATTTAGGTGTATTGGGGGTCAAGTGTGGTTTATACCAGGGGTCTCAAAAACATTAAATAATTTTTTGAGATAAAAGATTCCCCACATGAATGGTTAGCTTGGTAAGGCCGCATGGTTAGATAAAATGTGAACCATAACCATGTACCCCTATACTAGGGTATATGGTTTCTACTAGGTGGGTGTATATTTTTTCAAACCAAGAACCAACTAAAAAACCCCCCACTATATAGGGTTTCATGGTTTGGGAAAACTGTGCACCAACTGTACATATCCCAAAGAGACTCAAATTGTTTTTCAAATTCCACCTGTAGTACTCCTAAACAAGACCCAACCAAAATATGATAAAAATAGGATTTAAGAGTACCTAAAAATAAGTAATAGAATATTAAATTAGGCCAAGATAATATCCAGTTATGGGAAAATTCTTACACCAAAACCCAACCCATCTTGCCTAATGTTTCTAGTCTATGCATCAATGGGGATATATAATTTTGGGCACCATACATCACTTATTTATGTCTAATTAATTAACCATAAGAAAAAATGAATAAAATAAACATAATCAAGATTTCTAATAATCATATATATTGAAATAACAACATACAAAATGATAATACTTTTTCCCATGTCAATAAAAGGGATGAAATGATATTAATTCATCCAAAGTAAAATAATTCATGGGTATTGAATACACCATATAAATGAAACATGGTGAAAAAAATTTATTATGTCTCAAAAAATAATAATTGAGATCAATAAAACCCTTACAGATTGAGTAACACTTTTTTATTAGAATCCCTTGAGAGTTAAAACATGATATATATATATATATATATATAAGGTATCCATTTTAAAATATCTCAAATTGGAAGTTTACACACCTCCAAAATTATAATAGGTGAATAAATACAATACTTTCCTCAATGAAGAGAAATTGAGACTGAAACCCTAACGACCTTCAGAAAATTGGAACCCGAATTCCATTAGAAAGTTAACATGAAATTAGACTTAAAATATTATGAAATATAATAGAATCATGATATAAATATTAAAGTGGGGTATTATGTACAAAAATAAATAAATAATTGTGTATAACATTAACATGTCTTAATGAAAGGAAATTGAGACCGAAACCCTTACAACCTGAGTAACACTTTTGGACTAGAAACCCTTGAGAGATAAAATATAAAATTT
Organism: Viscum album; assembly: GCA_963277665.1. NCBI lineage: Eukaryota > Viridiplantae > Streptophyta > Magnoliopsida > Santalales > Viscaceae > Viscum > Viscum album. Next base: position 1,938,470,458 of record OY728163.1, read on the forward strand.
ATATTTATGTACTATTAAATAAATGTCATTCATGATCTAATATCTCAATTTGGTATTATACATACCTTGAAAAATTAAATTGGTGTATAAATATAATACTCGTCTCAATGAAGGTAAATTGAGACAAAAACCCTTACCTCATATTCTGAAATCCATGAATATACATTAACCTCCTATATCAAACACACACACACACACACAGATATATATATATATATATATATATATTAATAATAGAATTAATATCCTTACTCTTAACTATTTTCATTCATACTCTTCATAATTAATCATTCTCTGCAATAATTCTTCCATTTTTCCACATTAGGTGTTTATTATTTTGATCGTCTATACCAGCTTCATAATAGTGGTGTCCATGTTTATTTTTATTCCAATTTTAAGAATTTCTAGATCATATAGTATATTTTAATTGATGTTCCTAGAATGTTTACAAAGTTATAATTTCATTTAATTTCATTTTTGGTTATGAATCATGACGATGAAATCAATGATGATCATGTTTTGGTAATTCTTAACGAATGAAAAGTTTTTTTAAATGTTGATATAACCTTAAAATAATAAAAACATAAAATTATGTTAATATTTATACCATATTACACTAGTAAATAAGTTTTAATATTCATACATGATATAATTTAATAGTATTGTTCGATTATGTGGTTAAACCGACCAAAACATGAACATAACCCAATTTAATGAATGATTATTAGGTAGTTTAGTTGTAATATAATTATACCATAAGTCTAATAATATTATTTTGTTCTTATTAGTGTGATATATTATAATTATAATTATGTATAATAATAATTAATGGATCTGAAGATATTATGCATTTTGAATAAATGGTTATCCTCTTAGTACTCTTATTTTAAATGATTAAATTAATGATGATCATTTGTTGATCATATCATTAAAAGGTTCTTTAAATTTTCATACAAAAAAATTAATGATATCATAAAAATAATATTTATCATTTTATACAAACCTTATATCTATCCTTATAAGGTCTTGAAGGAAAACAAAACACGTTACATCAGGGAGGTGGTAGTCCACACAACACAAAAATAGTGATTTTTTTATAAATATATCTGGTTTAAAGATAAATAATGGTAATAAAATTAATATAATAACATTAATGTATATAAATTATACTAATATAATTATATTGGTGTGGATAGAATAAATCCAAAAGAATAAAATTAAGATGAAATTAAGTAGTTGATAAACTCAGGATGGGGACTTAAATATCCTTAGAATTCTCCTTGGATTTAAAGGGTTGCGATAAATATGATTGACCAGGGGATTCTATTCATGGGGGAGGTTTCTATGGAGATTAATATCAAAGAGTTTCAAGGGGTAATTTGATGGTAAGGTGTGTGTTTAAGTGGTGAATACGTTACCCTTTTATAAGTGAAGGAAAGGGGAGTTTTGGGAACACCTTTACATTTTTCCATAATGCCATGACACTATTCAAGGTTCAATAGATGAAAAGTAGAAAACATTATAGGGAAAAAATTTCTTGGTCGATAAAAATATCAACCATTAATTTCTAGGAATGTTTTTAAATATTTTAGGTCTTTTACACTAGGATAAACTCAATTCACCCCTTTTAATTTTATCTTTGTAATTGAATTTAATTGAAAATATTAAGATTGAACCTTTTAAATAATTTGATACTTATGATTTAAAATTTGAAAATTATTTTATCAAATATCAATTTTAAATTTGTGAAAAATTAATTATAAAATAAAAACACTTACTCATGTAAAAACATTTTTTAGAGAAAAAACATTTTAAGATTTAAATTTATATATATGATTAAATTATCATGGTTACTGATTTTAACGGAATAAATTGATTTATAATGAATTGAATAAAATTTATTAGGATTAAAAGGAAAGAAAAAAGAACCTCACTTTTAAAATAGTTTATTTAAAAAAATAGAAAAAATATTTTTTATATCAAAGGTACATTTTAATTAGTTATAAAAATGTTCTCCATAGGGTTTCTATGTTCAAAGAATTTTTTAAAATTAATAGTTGTATTAAAAAAAATAATATTTTATTACATAAATTATTTTAAAATTATCTAGGTTATTCTTATAGAGTGATGAAATCATGGAAGTTAAATTTTTTGAAAATCCCATATTTTTTGACTAAAAATCAACCTTTTTAGAAAAACCTAAAAAATTCATACTAAGTCAATTGTTTATGAGTAATTAAAAATTTTAGTTAATTTTAAATTATTTAAAATTACAAAATAGAAAGGTTTTGTTTTTGAATCAAATCCTAAAATATATTGAAAAACCATTTTTATAAGAAGATGAAATTTTAAAATATTAAGTGATATTATTTTTTCATATCATTTACCAACTAAATTGGTGTTAACCAATTATTAATATAAAATATAGTCTTTCATTAATCATAGGTTTCTTTAAATAGAAATTCATATCGTATAAAAGGTAATTTTTAGAAAAATAATTTTCTAACCAATAAAGGATATTATTAGTCATTTAGGTAAACTAATTGATTTTCATTCATATTAAGAGTGGTATTTATTTTATTTATACCTAGATTTCATAAACTGGTAACTTCTATTCATTCCCACTAATTCAATGGCTAGGTTTTAATAGTTATACTAAAATAAATATATTTTATCTAAATATATCGCAGTTTCTTTTAAGTTCAGTGTTTAATGCGGAGTAAGCTATTCCAAAAATTGACTTATTTAAAGGTAATAATATTTTAGAATTTCAAGGTGTTATGCACTCAAGTTTTTTCATAAGTCTCAATAATAGAAGGTGCTCAATTATTCATATAAAGATCACTATGTGGTTGGTATTACTTAGGTTGGACTATACAGATATTTCTTTTATGTAGAAGCTATATTGTATGTCATAATTGCGTACGTCATGCGATATTACTATGTATATTGCTACGGTACACTGGGTTTAAAATTACACAAGACATATATCATAGGATATGACTCCTGCATGCAGTGACTTAATCCTACTCAATAACCCCAACCCGTCCCTAGATGGGTTATCAGTCGTCAAATATGATTGATTAGATTGGAATTGATTTAGCGTGTTGTGGCTTATCAATTGGCACATATGACATAACATATATCACCAAACACGATAAAGTATAAACATTAGTTTTTTCTATATTTCAATTGTGAATTAAATTAAATGATTTACAAAATGTGGAAAAGGTATTTTAAGATATTGATTAATTGATAAAGTTATTTACAAATTAATTAATTATCAAACGTTTATAATTTAATTAATAATAATGTTCTTATAATTAATTATTTAATTTTTTGTAAAATATTTATCAAACAAATTTATATAATGTTAATTGTTAATATAAAAATACTTCTTCCAAATTATATGGAATGACTTATAATTTAAATATAATATCTTTATATGAAATCTATAAGGGTAATTTATAAAGATTATATAAATTAAAAATTAAGGCATCAATATAAAAGTGTTTATATATAAAAATTATGAATTCTTCATAATTTTTTAATATTCATTATTCAAAAAAAGCTCTTATTTGAGAAATTACATAAACCATATCAAATCAAGTTTTGATATGATTTAAATAATTTCTAAAATTAAATATTTTAATTGATATTAAATGTTTGATATTAAATATTTTATATTTATATTATGTAAATTGTTCACATAAAAGAATATATTTATAAAATGTTTATATATTATATAATATCATATATTTAAGTAAAAATTAACTATAATGAATAATAAGAAAGAGTTTATATTTGAAAAATAAATATGAAATATTTATCTTTATTTAGTTATGGAATTTCTATAACACAATGAGTTTTTATGAAATATATTTTATTCGAATAAATTTAATTTCTTTGATATCTTGTATTACACGCAACACAAAGTTTTAACGAACCACAATACTCTTAATATTATTATGTTCGTTATAACCTAGTCGTCAAATTTAACGATATGAATAGGAATAACTAAAATTTTAAATTAATTATAATGGTTTTAGATAAATAAAATATATATATGAATAATTACTTAATTTTTAATAGAATTTTTATATGATTCATTTTTTTAGAAAAATGATTTTTATTGTTTTTATTAAAAAATAATAAAAATATTTTTTGTCTATTTTATAAAAATTATTTTTAAAAATTAAATTCATTTTCCAAATAAAAATGTAATCATATTATGGAGAATTTTTGGGAATTTTCTAAAAAGATTAATTATTTAGTGAATAGTAAAAATAATGATTTTTATTAGAAAATATTTCTTCATTTAAAGAATTTACAAAGTTAAATATTATTTAAAAATGTTTTAAAATTAATAGTAGTTAAATTATTTTATTATTAAACCAATTTATTTCATTGGAATCAATTTCATTTTGAATTTTGATATTAAAACTTTCTATACATTCAAAAATTATCTCTTAGGAAAACTTCTATTTTGTACCATCTATAAGTTTAATTTTAAATTAAAATTTTCCACTTATATGAATGAAATTTTTAAAATTTTATTCAACATTTTTAGTCAGAATAATTAATATTATATAATAAGGTAAAATTAATTTTTGGTCGAAATTAATAGTAAAAATAATAAAATATTAATTACAATTCTTTAGGTTAAAACAGGTTTACCAGGGGGTTATATTAAAAAGTTAAGGAGTCAAATGACCTAAAAAATATTCAAATCCAATAAGATGGACATATTTTGACCTTATAACCTCTATAGTTCTATAATTAACCAATTTTGAGCCTTAGGACATGTTTAAAATGTGGGTATATGTTTTTCTTTTCAAATATTCTAACTATGTGTTCTCCCCCACTTATAAAAGGGAACCCACTATCCTCCCATTTCACACTTGAAAAACCATTTTGTTTGACCAATACTTCACAAAATCTATTTCCTAATTCCATAATCACATCCTGGAGGCATTATTTTTATTATGAATCCACGCTAATAATGATTTTGGTTCGAACCTAAGGAGGTTGTCTGAAGAAGAAGTAAATTCTTCAAGTTGTGTTTTTGTATTATTTCTTCTTCCATATCTTTCAAATAGTCCCCAAATATTCTGATATATTAACAGGATTATATACTATATACTTAGATATTATTATGTTAATTTCACAACCTATATCCACCACCTCTTCTATCAAATGGGAAACGAAACCGTCGATTGTGCGTACAACAGACTACCACCTTGTAAACCGATGTAATTGGTTTTCCATCACAACCTCTCACGACTCGATATAATGATTAATTTAACATATGTATAAAATATTTAATAAATAATTATAACTTTTTAATTATTACATCATATGTACCTTTTTAATTTCCATTCTTTAGGAATATGTTAACGCTGCTCATGTGTATGGTAGAACACTGCCTCGCAAAGCGATGTGATTTATTTTTCACTTACTCTTTACATGGAAGGAAATAATGATAACTTTAATGAATATATGTGATATATATGAAATTATAATAACTATTTAAATATGACATATTATTTTCCTTCTTTTCAATCCATCCATTGAGAAAATGGAAACAATGTTCATGCGCACTTATGACCTACCATCTCCATAAATGGTGTAATTAATATTCTATCTATAAAATTTATAATTTACTATAAATTATTGAAACTACCAAACCAAAACATAATTGAAAAATTTAGAAATTATTACCCGAAACATGATTTGACATGGAATTGTTAATAAATGGGTAATCAAAGGTTGTAGGTAAATAATATATGGTATGATACATATTGTTATGGTTCTATATCATATTTATAACAAACCTATATTTACTAATAAGAGGTTTGAATATGCATTAAGGAAGTTTATACACAAGGTAAGGGATTTTCATCTCACTTTTATTTTCATGGGACACATGACATATTAGAATGAAAATTAATTTTTAATTAACATAAACCCCTTTTAAGGGATAGGGGGAACCCAACATGACATAAAGAACATAAATATAAAAAATGTTCCCCATCGGTCTAGAATCCATCAACAACCAAGATCAAAACAACAAAGGAAATCTTCTCCCCAATATAAAAAATGCAAAGACAAGCTTCCACATCACATCACTGCTCGGCTAGCTATCCCATGTAGAGATGCATAATATTGGTACCAATGGAAATTTCCATAACCTCTAAAATGTCGAAATATGGATAGAAATGGTTAGGTGGAAACTCTCTACTCTGAAATTCATCTGGAGAATCCCCTTGAAGAATTTAAGGTTGGATAATCCCTTGAATCGCGAACCATAGATCACAACACCACTAATAACAGTAGAAGAACCACCATGAAGTTCATTGACAAAGTAAAAAAATTCATAAAATTTAAATCCATCACTAATATTTCATGCATCCCAGATTCCAAAACCATCTCCAGAAGACAGACCCACTAAAACAAACCCATTAGGCTCCCTCCGACACCACAACTGTAGACAAGAAACCTGAAGAATCCAGACACTCTAAGATGTAAGAGGCCAACCCATTGACACCCAGGTCTAGATGACCCAATAATCACATCAAAGGAATGTTGACAATAAGGGGGGAAATCTGGTATGGACCAGAAATTCCACTATGGGCATGAATCCGAATAGATCAAGCCGAGGAAGAACCCGCAGCTGAGGCCAAAACGAGCAACCTCACAGGAAACAGAAAAGAGGGAAACCCGTGAGGACTAGAGGTAGAGACATACCAGCAAAAAAACACCCTAAAGACATCATCAGTTCTCCTAAAAAAGGGGAATAAATATAGGGGAAACCGTACCAATCTAGATCCGAAAAACCCATCGTCTCCATCAAAACTGCACGCATAGTCCACTACGATCCACCCACAACACGCTCCGTAAACATAGATCAACAAAAAAACAACCCTAAACCATAACAGATCATGAGAAATCACAAGATCTGGATCCATCACTCCTCTTAGGTTGACATAAAAACCAATTTGGACTCCAAGAATGTGATATATTCATCTACATTCCACCACCGTAGAAAGCCGAATTTTAACCCACCCTGAATGATGCCGACTCCGGAAGCCACCGCTGAGTGACACCGATTCCCAAAGAAAAGCCGAATCTACCGTTGGGAGATGCCTATGCCTGAAGCTAACCAAAGAAATCTAAACCCACCAATGAGTGACACTGTTACCCAAAGCCGACCGTAGAAACAAAACCTCCACTGAGAGATACCAACGCCCTAAGCTGACCGAGACAAGAAACGAAGCCGCCATATGGAAAAGGCCACCACACACCCGATCCTACCGATAAGAAGCACTGAGGAGAGGAATCACTACAAACCCTTCACTGAGATTAAAGATAAAGGGGGTGATAGGAAAAACCCTACCATGAGCTACACCCCTTACGAGCTTATAATAGTAGTTACTTTTGACACATGCCATATTCACCACTTGTTTATTTTTTGTAGTGTATATACTAACAATTAATGTTTTTGATGGTTCTTCTCATGAAAATTATGGGATATAAATATCCATATAAGTTTATTTATTTCATAGGGATTATGATTCAAAAGATACCAATGTGGTAAATGTTTAATTTTACAATCTCATGATTTATCGGAATTTTTTGTGATTAAGTTTCTGATGATGAAATATTATGAATTTCCTCTAAAGAAAATCATGTATTTTCTTAACCTATGATTATTTATAAATAATAAATGTTTTCCTTTAATTTTCAACTCGTTATGTACTCAAGATTTTAAAATAATGTTTTTAAGGAAAAATCTAATTTATTTCTCTATTTGGTCAAAAACCTGTTTTCTTCGATCTCCATGTTTTCTAAAAATTTTTTAAATAAAGTTTTAGCTATTATCAAATGATTTTATAAAAAAAATTTACCCATTTTTTACTTTTTAAAAACTTATTTAAAAGGAATATTATTTTTATTTTCTGAACAAGTATCTTTTTAAATTTTTTACTAAAAATGTGAACGGAATCTTTATTTTAGCATGTATTACATGAAAAAAAAATTTCTCCATCAAGACCAATCAATTATTCAAATATCATTTTAAAAACTTTCATCATTATTTTCAAAGAATATATTTTCACTAATTTTTGGATTTTTATAAATTTTAATGAACTAATTTCAAATGGAAATGATATTTTACTAAATAATATTTTAATGATCTTTTATTGAATTTATATTCATAAAAAAAACTTTGTTGTTCCTTATGTTTTATTGGGGATATGATCCAATGGTACCATACTTATTATTTATTGGGATAGTCTGTATTTATGATGATAAGATATTTATGAAACCTATGTCTTTTCCATGGGTTATTCTATAATGAAATGTTTATGAAATCCATTTCTTTTCATGGATTATGATATGATAAATGTTTTATGATATTTTGGAATACCTATGTATGGTTTTCAATATATGATGGTTGTTACATTATAACTAAAGATGGTGGTTATGTTTTACCTAAGGATATTGGTTACATTATAACCAAGGATGATAGTTATATTAAAACTAAGGGTGGGTGGGCCTATATATCCCTCCAATGAATTGGGAAAGGATTGATATATCATGAGATAAACAGTATTGGAATGTGGAGTGAACCCAGTTAAGTATGGTGTTGTGTCCACTATGATAGTATTTGGAGTGAACCTTGACTACTATGATGGTTTAGAGAGTAAACCCATTCCACTATGATATCCTTGGTAGTAATCCTTGACTACTAAGGAAATTATTTTCTATGTTTATGTGCATTCCAAAAATCTATGTCTTATGAAAATGTTATAGTCTCATGGATCATTGTCTTTAATTTCTTTATGATTCCTATATTATGATCTACTAAGATTAATTACATGACTCAATATTATGATATATGATATGAAGGGTATGATTTTCAAATGTTATTCTCATATTCTCATACCCTTATGCCCATGTTATTCTTATGTGATCATGGATATCTCCCTTGTTTAACCTTACTGAGCATATGTGATCACCCTTTCTTATGTTTCCTTTCCGCATGATATGAAGAAATTTATTAGGTATGATAGGTCTAAGAAGGGTTCTAGTTATGAATAAATAAGTGGGAGATGATATATAAATATTATGAACTAGTTGTTTGTGTATTCAAGTTTACAAAGAAACTAGACCTATATGCTTTTTTCAAGGATCATTATGTTATGTAATGAATATTTTTCTATTAAGATGTGATATCCATGAATGATAATTTTGGGTCATTGTAGTTGTTATTAGATCAAGTTTTAGTTAAACATCTAGAAAGTAGGTTGAGAAAAATTTAGTGCTAACTATAAGGATAATTCTAAGTATAAGAAAATATCCTAAAATTTTGGTTAAGGATAGAGTGAGTGGTTTTTTAAAAATTACATCCTTGTTTAGATAATAAAATTGGATGCCATCTTGGAATATTTGTAATTAGGGGTAATAACTTCAAAAAGGGTGTATTGACCTAGAGTCGATCATCACCTGGTACGTGACAATAAAACTTACTACAAACCTGGTTTGACACTCATGGAGGATATGTTTGGGAAATTCACAAACTACTTTTGAACCATCATGAAGGATATGAATAGATTATGTCCCTGAATAACCTAGGTTAAACTAAAGGTTTCATAGATTGAAAATAGGTGTCCTGATTTAGACATTCTATGAATGATTGATCACTCTAATAAAATATTCATAATGCTCCTTTTCATTTTACTAATGGATTAGAGATATAACAATGAAATTAGGGAAATGATAGATATTATTAAATATTGAAGTATCTTATTTGATCTTAGTTATATAAGTTATTTATATCATGAAAAGTATTTAGAAATGATAATTCTAATCCACAATGATTAGATGTTGAATTAATAGTGAAAACCCCTAATAGAATGATGCTCAAATATCAAGCCTGTGATTCTTCTCTAGTTGCGGTCTGTGGGAATGTGCTTTCTAGAAACCTCATTATTTTCCCTCTTATTGAATTAGATATTATTCTTGGAAGGGATTGGATTTCACTACATTAATACCCTATCAATTTTCATTGAAGGGAATCAGTGAGATGATAAATATGAACTTTTTATAGAATCCACATAAATTGTATTGGTCTAAAATTCCATTTGAAATGGGTGTTTATCTTAGATGGTTGGGAAAAACTCAACATCAAATAGATATCTACTGTATGGAAGTTTGTTGATGTATTTCTAGAATATTTTCACATTCTTCTACGGAATCAAGAAGTTGATTTTTCAATAGAACTCATATATTGTGCCCCACCTATTTCAAAGACTCCCTATAGAATGACCCCAATTTTCTTCTCAGGAATTGAAGAAGAAACACTAGGTGGATATTGATAAGTGATTCATTTGTCCTAGTGTCTAACCTTGGGGTGAACCTATTATTTTTATAAAATAATGATGGATTGATGTGACTCTAAATTGATTATCATAATATGAAAATGATCACAATCAATAGAAAGTATCATCTTCCCCATATTTATGACTTGATTGATCAAATCCAAGAGCTCTATACTTTTACAAGATTGAACTTAATTTTTTATATCATAAATTGAGTTCCAAGAACGAGGATAAACCCTGAACAACATTCCATACACGAAATAGACACTATGAGCATGTAGTGATTCCATTCATTCTAACTAATTCCCCCACTATCTTAACACATTTAATAAATAGAGTCATTAGATATTACCTTGATTAGTTTTTGGTAGTATTTGTATAATATTATCATTTATTCCAAGAGTAAGGAAGATATTTAAGATCACTTGATAATTGTAATAAAGAAATTAATAAAGGAGAAGATGTATGAAAAATTTACAAAGTGTGAATTTTGAGAATAAAAGGTTTCATTTCTGGGTCATATAATCTCAAGAAAGGTTATATAGGTAGATCCATCCAAGATGAAGGTTATTGAATGTTGTCCTAGACCAAATATAGTAAATGAGATCTAAAGGTTTCTTGGTTTGGTGTGATATTATCGATGATTTTTGGAGAATTTTTCATGACTATCAAATCAAATCACCATGTTAACTTGAAAGAGAGAAATGTTCCTCTGGATGAATGAAGGTAAGAAAAATTTCAAGGAACAGAAGATAAGATTAGTCAGATCACCTATATTTATATTACTTTATAGTGGAATGGGTTTTGTAATATTTACTAATGCATACAAAAATTTATTAAGATGTGTTCTCATGTATAATTGCACAAATACAACTTATTATTCACAATAATTGAAGGTACATGAGAAAAATTACCAAAATCATGATTTAGAGTTATCTACAATAATTTTTTTCATTAATGATATGGAGGAATTATATTTGTGGAGAAACATGTGATATATATACTTATCACAAAATTTTAATGTATATATTCACATAGAAGGATTTGAACATGAACTAGAGAACATGGTTAGATCCAATTAAATATTATGATTTCTCAATACATTACCACCCTGGGAAAGTGAAAAAAGTGTCTAATGATTTGATTTGAATGATTCATACTAGTTTATATATTATTAGGATAAAAACATATCCAACATTTATGGATTTATAAAGGACACATATTGAGATATTGAAGGAAGGGGATAAATATTATCTTTCTCGCATATAAGTTCAAACATCTATCCAAGGGAAGATTAAAGATGTGTAGAAGGATCATGTAGAGCTGTAAAAGAAGGTTAGAAATGTTCCTAAGTTTAATATTGATTGTGATAGAGTAATAAGGTTCAAGAACCATATTTTTCCCCATCAATACCATTTTTGAAGGAGATTTTATAAGAGGACCATAGTTATTTATTCTCTATTCATCTTAAAAGTAATAATACTTATAGAGGTTTAAAAGAGTATTTCTGGTTGAATGACATGAATAAAGACATCACAGAGTTTGTATCTCAGTTCTTGGTATGTTATAAAGTTAAGACTGAGATAAAAAAGTATAAGGGGATGTTATAACCATTACCAATACTAGAATTGTACACCCCGAGCTTCCACGATACGCCTCTCTTTCAATAATGCAATAGCTTGCATTGTACACAAGTTCGAGTTATAAAACACCGCGACTAATCAAAGTAGCCGTTATGAATAGTAATAACCACTTTTTAAAATTATAGAAATTTTATATTTCAAAATGGACTTCATTTTTGGATTCGGAATATCAAAATTAGCCTATGTTGAATTTTTGGTATTTTTCTGAGAACTTCTAATTTTTTATGAATAGTGAAAAATACTTAAAAACAAATTTTTTAATAAAAATAATTAATAGTGATAAATTATACTATTTAGTAGTTTTAAGGTATAATTAGAATATATTTTTACCATTTTATCCAATGGTGGTCATTATAATTAATTTAACAATGAAATTGGACATAAACAATGGCCAATCTTTTGATATAAATTGTTTCTTAAAAACACGTTATTTGTTGTGACAGCGGGAATTAATTATAAAATTAATTAATTCAACTTATATGTTTGGAATTTTGTAAAATATACATCATTTTTGAATTTGGAATATCAATTATAGCTTAGGGTGAAATTTTGGCATTGTTCTGAAAAACTTCAATTTTTGATGAATAGTGAAACCACTAAGTGGTAGTTAAATAACTGATTTTTCGTTTAAATGAAATATTACCACTTCTGTGATTTGATTTTAAAAAATCCGACATACATGGTTGTCATTAAGAAGTAAAATGTGGTTCAATGAGATTAAAATAATTTTTGGTGAATAGTAACTTTTAAGTTCTTAATCGCGATTAGAGGTAATTAGTGTAGTTCAAGGAAAAAATAATGTTTTAATAATATAAGATGAGCTTGAAACTTGTATTAATCCTATTGGATGAGTCATGGCCGACCAAGACAATCCATGGGTCAACTTGGGGACCCCATGGAGCCACTTTAGTTGGAAAATGACATAAATACCTTTTATTTAATATTAAAGTAAAAAATGACACAAACATGAAATGTTTTACTAAAACAATTTTTACATGGGGTTATACAAGTAATATTTTTGACTATAAATATTCATTGGAAAGCTAAGAAGATTTACTACATAATAGTATTTTTTTATAATTTTTAGACATTAAATAAATTAAATTATATAAGACATCATTATGATGCAGCGATGACCTCATTATTTAACGATTTTAATAAAATGAAAAGATAATGTACAATCCAAGTCTTAAACTTGTCCAAATACTATTGGATGGGCAGATTTATAACCCTTATCACCTTATCCACGAATTATATAAGTGTGGGACCTTTAGAATCCTAAAATCATTGTATAATAATGTAAAATTTCCTTACTTTCCAAGAGTGCCCCTCCTCTCCTCTTATAAAAGGCCCCCACCTCTACCACCTCATTCACACTTTCAAGCCATTTGGCTCAGCCAACCTCTACCCAAATACTCTCCCAACTTCCCTACCTTACTCCTAGAAGCCTCAATTTGGGCATAATTCTTCCCAAGGAAGCCTTTGGCTCAAATCAAAAGAGTTACCCAATTTTAAGGTAATGTCTTCTCTTGTGTTCTTTTATTTTATTTTTCTTCTCCAACCCCCTAAACTCTTTTTATTATTTTATTTTGTAACAAAACCAGTATCATAAATATACTAGGATGTTTTTATAAGAAGGATTTGAGCTAAACTTACACACATCTACATCTAATGGTTAAAGAACACACGGTTTCTGTGGATGGCGAATTTCTGCCTCACGAAACGATGATTGTTCAACACTCATATAACACATTCAAAGTTGGAAATTAAGATGTCAATATATTTATATATGATATATAATTTGTTTATGTTTTACTTATGCTTCTTTATTTCTCATTTATGGCATACTTTATGATTTCCATTATGGATAAACGCGATAATTTCATTTTAGGAAGTGCGGACTACCGCCCCCTCAAAGTGATTTGAATCGTTAATGCCATATGTGGGATGTATAAAGGATGTAGTAAATGTTATTATACACTATATTATACTGGAATTATATTATACATTTATATCATTATTATTTAATTCCATTAAATATGAAATAGAAATGAAAGTAGCATTCATACGTACGTACGGCTTACCGTCTCCATGAACGGTGCATTTCATTTATTACCTCTAAATGTTACGTAATATTATAAATGAATGTATATACTGTATATATATGATATATATGATATCTACATCATGAATATAATTCTGGATATAATGGATATTTCACCACATGAAAAACTTGTAATTATAAGAAGTTTATTTTTGACTCAAGTACCTAAGATTGACAAAACGACCGTTATTAACTTAAATAATTACAGAATGTTCATATAATTGTAATAAGTGATATAAAAAGGATAATGAAATTGAAAATGGTTCTTAATAAGGTATATATTAACTCTAGTTTATTATTCAGGAGGTTAAAGAAAGGTTGAGTCAAGTCAGACACAAGGTAAGGGAACTTCTTAACCCAACTTCCATTCTTTGGGTTAATCTCCTACTTTCAAATTATGTCATGATATTATTATTTCTTATTTTGTATTATTTATGTGTAACTATAGTGAATACACATAATAGATCTATTTTATTTTAAAAATGATCTTTTTAAGGACTTCGTCTCAATCTCCTTTCATTGAGGCATATTTGGTTTTATACACAACTTTCTTTTATACGGTGTATAAACCCCTTTGAATTTTACGTTTATTCAAAAGGAATCTTTTTTATACGAAGTGTTTTTCTAAACGACAAAAGGGAATGTTTTTCTTTCCGTACTTATGCAGCGACAACGACTTCTCCGCTGCCGTGACCATTATTTGAGTTTCATCTTCCTCTACAAGCCATCATTTTTTTAATGAAAAATAAATACAAAGTTTTAACTTTCTTTTATTTTGGTATTGAAAATGGTTTTGAAAGCGTTTTAATTATATAAATGTGTTGTATTGATATCTTGTTATTGAAATGTGGAAATGTTATGTTTCCTTTATGCATGTTTTATGTGATACGATTATGTTATGGTTTTTTATATGTTTAAACCTATTCATATGAGGAATGTATTGGACTTAATAAGTGACGGGTGGAGCTCGCTATAGCTCCTCGATGCATCGGTAGGTCTAATGAGACAAATAGACGTGGAATTGGCCGAGGCCCTTTCCCAATTTGATTTATGGTTTTGGCCGAGGCCTTAATCATTTTAGACGTCTTGGCCGAGGCCTTGAAAAAATGTTTCAGAATGTCTGGCATTATGCATTCCCTCATTATGAAAGTGGTTATTGATATTGCATGTGATTATTAGACCAGTAAAATATCCATGTGAATAAGTAAATGGCATTATCTCATTTTACTTTTGCCATATTATGTTGAAGTTCATGTTTAAAAGGCTTTTGTTTTAGTTATACATTGCCTTAAATGGTAATGTTTATTTATGAAAGCTTCCGCATTATTGTTATCCTTACTGAGCATCTGAGCTCACCCCTTTCAATGTTTTAATATTTTCCAGGATGTGAAGAAGTATTTTATGAATGACCTGCAGGGATAGTCAAAAGAGGATATGAGTGTGGACTATGAAGACTTTGTTATTAGTTTTTCACTTTATGATGTAATGTAACATTTATGAATGTATCTAGTGTTTCCAAGGCTACTAAACTAATCGGCCTTTCGAGACTTGATCTTTTGTGATCATGCCAATGTTACGAAGTAATGCACCGACTCTGGGTAGCTGGGGTTGGGGCGTTACAAGAATGGAAATGGGAAAACACCACCATTGATTTTGTCATTGGACTCCCCAAAGCATCTAAATAGTATAATTCTATTTGGGTTGGATTTGAATGCCTTATAAAGTTAGAAAAATTCATTGATATTAGATAAATTTTTTCTCTATATCAGTTTTATTGGATATATATTAAGGAAGTGGAAGGGTTTCAAGGATTACCACATTCCATTACCTAAAAGTTCTAGAGAAGTATTTAGAAATCACTTGATAAAGAGTTGATCTTCAGAACTAAGTGTCAACCTCAAATGGATGTTCAGTCTAAGATAAAAATTCAAACCCTATACGATATATTGAGATATTTTTCTATGTATTTTAACGGTGGCTGGGATCAACACCTTAGTCTAGTTGATTTTTTTCATACAAAAATTGATTTTACTTAAGAATTAAGATGGATCCTTATGAATATATATATGGAATAAAGTGTAAAAATCCAATGTGATGGGATGAATTTGGAGAAAGGAATATATTTTGACTTGATATATAAAAAGAAATTATAGAGAAGGTTATATCCATTGAACAACACTTAAGGGAAGTACGAAGTTGGTAAAAAAGTTATGTTGATAATTTTCAACATATGAAGTTGGTGAGAAAGTATTTTTTGTATTTTTTTCCATAGAATAAGGTAAAGATATTTGAAAATAAGTGAAAAATAATCACTAGATATATCATTTACTTTAAAATTTTGGATTTTATCAAAATGGTATATTATCAATTGGTGCTTGCACCAAACCTCTCTCATGTTCACGATGTGTTCCAAGTATCTCTCCCAAGGAAGTACATACCAGATCCTTCACATGTTCTGAAATCAAAGGTTGTAACAAAGGACTAAGATATTTATTAAGAGGAAAAAAGTAGGTATTATGGATAATAGATATAAAGTGATACAAAAAAATACTACTCACTTGGTCAAGGTTTTATGGTGAAGCCACCAGCTTGAGGAAGCTACATGGAAACCTAAAGACATGATGAGACAAAGTTATCCTAATTTTTTTGTATCAAAGTGATGAATTTTGAGTATGAAATTATTTTTAATGGGGGTTGAATGTAACATAATAAGTTTTTATAAAATATTCATCTTTTGAATAAATTTAATTTCTTCGATAGTTTGCATTACGCGCAACATTGTGTTTTAACGAACTGCGATATACTATTAATATTATTATAACTGTTATAACATAGATGTTAAATTTAGAGGTATGAATATGAATAATAGAATTTTTATAATTTAGTATAATGGTTTTATAGAAATAAAATATATTTATAAACAAGTAAATAATTTTTAGTAAATTGTTTATATTCTTTGAAAATGATTTTTTCTCAAAAAAATTATATTTATTCTTTTTGGGGATAAATAATAAAACTGATTTTTTAAAGATTCAGAAAATTAATTTTAAAAAATTAAAATAATGTTAGGAATAAAAATTTCAACATTATCTTAGTGTGAATTTTTGATAATTTTCTCAAAAGATTAATTTTTTAGTGAATATTAAAAAATACTGATTTTTATTAAAATCTGCCTTTTTGTTTCAAGTATTTACAAAGTAAAAGCATGTTTAAAAATGTTTTTAAAAGTAAAACTAGTTCAATTATGTTATTATTAAACCAATTTAGTTTATTTTAATCAAATTAATGTTTTCTTCTTTTGATATAAAACCTTCTATACTTATAACAAACATTTCTTTGGAAAACAACTTTTTTCGTCACGTCTGCGGGTTTAATTTTAAATTAAAATTTTCCAATAATGTGAATAGAATTTGAAAAAATAAATTATATGTAGGATAGAAATGTAGATGAATATTTCTCAATTATAATAGGGGGGGGGGTGAATTATTGGTTTAAAAACTTTCATTTTTATCCTTAAAAAAATCTATATTTAACAAAGTTAAACAAGATAGATTCTAAAACCCTATTTTGTTCTTGAATATGAAACTATATTTCTTAAATAAACTTAAGAAAAGTTTACATATGGAAATATTATACCTTAAATCATATAAAATCTTGTTTATATCAGAGTAAACATTTACAAGAAAGTATAATAAAGTTATACTTTCTTTCTTTAACAAAATGCATTGGAATTAAAACTTTTAATAAAACATGACAAGTATAAGAAATATTTTAACCCAAAGATAAAGGTAACCAAAAATATTGGATAAAGGTCCCTTGATTTATACATTAAAGAAATTTTGTCTTACCTACACTATGGTAATTCCTCAATATGAATATTGGAATCTGTCTTACTATCCCCGGAAGCCCTCGATTGACCAAAAACAATTGGAATCACACTAGGCAGGTTGAAATAGATGTTATTAGCTTAAAAAAGTTGTTCAAAACAATTTCACATGGTAGATTTGATCAGATAACTTACAACAAAAATTATATCTCTAGAATTCATCACTCTGAAAATCAGCATTGATCTTGTTCAAATGGATGGGTATTTATAGGCATGGATTCCAACAGTCGACATCCTCCTCCAACGGTTATATTTTTCCTTAAATTTTATAGGGACATATACACATGTCACTCAACCAATGATTAATTAAAAAAATTTGTATGACACTATTTCATGTAAGAAAACATGGGAATCATTATCATACTTAAGAAACATTATCTCATTTAGGGTCCAATAAAATGAAACGTTAATTTAAGGAAATGAGGTAACTATAAGAAAATAATTTAATCATATTATTATGAAAGTGAAAATCAGAGTGTATAAATATTAAAAATTATATTCTAAGAAGACTCACAATCGGAGTATGAGTTTTAATGAATTCAGAATATGATTTTTGAGAATATAAGAGTCTGATTTCCAAATAAATCAGAGTCTGATTTCAGAAGAAATCAGAGTCTAATTTTAGGACAAGCCAGAGTCAGATTTTATAAGAAATTAGAGTCCAATTTTAGGAGAAATAAGAGTCTGATTTCATAAGAAATCAATGTCTGATTTCAAGAGAATTGAGAGTCTTATTTTAGGAGAAATTAGATTCAAAATTCTGTGGAAATTAGATTCTAAGGAACTGTAAGGTTCTAAGATAGATAAGCATCCATTTTTATTCTTTAAAAAAAATAGGGTTATACTTGGTTTAAGAAAACACTAGATAAAATATAGAAAACCATTGGTAAAAAAAAAATTCTTGGACAAATAAAATTTTCTTTAAGAGAAATATTATTAGAGAAAGATAATTTTCCTTAAGAATACGTGTTTGTGATTTTTAAAACATAAAGGAATGGAAAATTCACAAGGGAACTTATTGAATCAACAGTATCCCCCTTTTTGGAAAGCACAAACAACTTTTCATAAAAGAACATAAGAACTAATGTTTTCATTTTTAAGCTTAAAAGAAATACTTATGTCCCATTGAATTTATGACTCATGGTGAATATGACTAAATCCCCTTTAGGTTTTGGAATCTCAAAGTATTGTATTCTTAACTTTCATAGAGAAGTAACTCTTCCTTGCTTAAGAATTTATTTTTTAAGTAATATCCCCCTTACATAGTAATTCTATTTATTTAACTTTATATTCTTTGTTAACATTCTTTTCTCCCCCATTTTGATTTTCAAAAAGGAATGGAGGGAAAAGAAAATTTGTACCTAAAAGGTTAAGAAATATACACAATTAAACATAGTACAAACAATAATTTTCATTAAGATAATCAAATTTTTTAGAGAAAAAAATACAATAAAATTTTGGACTGGACTCTTAATGTTTCTAATTTTCCAAAAAATATACTTAACAAAATTTATCTTTGTAATATTCACAAGATAATACAACAAGAAGATATCTAAAATCTTAAGATAATCCTTTTCTAATTTTCTTGGAATTAATAATCCTTCCATCCATAAGTTAACTAATCTATATTTAGTGGAAAGATGAAATAACTTCGGTTTATTCACTCCTTTAAGGCCGATGCACTCTATAAATTTAACTCTTTCAAGCAAAACTTCCTTTTATAAAAATTTGTGAGAGAAAATAATTTCCTCTCCTTCATAAGGTATACCTAGAATACTTGCTTCTTTTTTTAAAGATAAAGAGGAATATTTTCCATAACTTCTAAACTTGAACATTTATTTTCCACCATTCTCATAGAAATGAATGGAATCATAAAATTCTATAACAATATCATCATAAACTTGGTCTTGATTATTTTCCTTAACAACACATAGCTTTCCCATCCGTTTAACTAGATGATATTTGAAATCAAAGATACATAATTGGTGAAGAAATTATGACATACTAACATTTCCCAAAACATAAGTCAGTCCTTGGATTCCTTTCTTGACTGAGATGACATCAGAGTCTAAGAATAAATCTCAAGCGATATGTCAAATTAAAGGTAAAGGAAAAAGATTGGATTGACAGACTTGAAGAAGGGAATAACTTCAGCTAAGAAAAACTAAGAGAACTGATGTGGGATGCGAACACATGGAGCCTTTATATAGGCTTCACGATGATGGTTCAGATTCTCGAATCAATGCAATGGTTTAGATTTTATTGATTTGATATGATAGTTGATATCAATTCCAGAGAAGGATTTATAGGTTCTGATGTTTTGAGGTTTAAAAAAAAATATTTAGAAAAATTGAATCCAATATGGTTTTCTTAAAACAAGATTAAAAATACCAACAAACAAAAATTGAAATTATAATTAAATAAGTAAAGAAACATACCTTCTGGATTGCTCAGAAAAATTTGTCAGTATTTATGAGGTTCCTTTAATAAAACTTAGGTTTCAAAAAGTTTTATTAGGGAAACAAACCTTTTTAAGTTCAAAAAAATTTAGGTTATAAAATGTTTTAGTAAAAGGAAATATATAAGAGTAAACATATGTACTCACCCTTTGAAATGGAGTATCTTAATGTAAGGAGATAGGTTTTAAAAAAATGTTAATATGGATTCTTAATTTATAGTTTTAATTCCTAATTTTTTTTAATGTATTCAAATATATCAGAGGGTAAGGATTTTGTAAATATGTTAGCATGTTGATCTTGCATTCCAATAAATTGAATAATGATATCACCTTTATGTGTGTGATCCCTAAGAAAGTGATGCCTAATATCTATGTGTTTTTCATGAGAGTGATGTGAATGGTTTTTTCTTAAAGAAATGGAATTGGTATTATCATACATTATCTATGTTTTGGTAAATCTTATTCCATAGTCCTTAAGTGTGTGTTGCATCCAACACACTCGAGCACAAAAACTTCCAGCTGCTACATATTCAACTTCAGAAGTGGAAAGTGCTACTAAGAGTGGTTTCTTGAATAAACAAGAAACTAATGCATCTCTTAATAAATGAAAAGTTCCAGATGTACTTTTTCTATCCATTCTACACCCACCAAATTCAGCATCCAAAAATCATTAAAAAAATCATTTCCATTAGAATAATGAAGTCCTAAATCCATAGTTCCCTTTAAATAGAGAAATTTTTACTACTTTAAAATGGGATTATTTTAGATTAGATTGATATATTGCACATAAGCATACTGAAAACATTATGTCTTGATGACTATCTATTATGTATAATAAACTTTCTATCATGCCTCTAAAATATGTTTGATCCACTGTTTTCCCAGCTTCATTAAGATCAAGAGTGTTTGAGGTACCAATTGAAGTACTTATACTTTTAGTGTTTTCAAATACATACTTCTTAAGATGATATTTAATAAAATTATGTTGAGATTTATAAGTTACTTCTGGTTTTTTATAAATTTTAAAACCAAGAAAAAATGTTAACTCACCCATCATACTCATTCCAAACTCAGATTTCATGAGATTCACAAATAAATCAGTTAAGTATTATTGAGTTGATACAAATATAATGTCATCAAAATAAATTTTAACAATAATATTTTATTATTATATTTATTTATAAAAAGGGTTGGATCAACAGTTCCCTTAACATGGTTTTTTTGTAACAAAAATCTTGTAAGTATATCATACCAGGAACTAGAGGCCTGTTTAAGTCTATATAACGTTGTGGTAAGTTTGTTTACATGTTCATAATGTTTTGTATCTTCAAAACATGGATTTTTTTAACATAAAATTCCTATTGAGAATTTCCCTTAAGGAAAGAACACTTCACTCCCATTTGAAAATGTTTTAAATTAAATAATGCTTCAAAGGCTAAGAGAATTTGAATAGATTCAAGTCTAGATATCAGAGCGTAGATTTATTCATAGTATATTCCTTCTTGTTGATTATATCTTTTAGAAACCAATCTTTATTTATTTTCTATAATGATTTCATTTTCATCACATTTATTTCTGAAGACCCATTTTACTCCAATTACAGAAGTTTCTTTAATTCTTTCAACCAAGGTTCAGAATTTGTTCCTTTCAAATTCATTTAGTTCATCTTGCATAGCTTTAATCCAATCATCATTACCTATATCTTTATCAATGATTTTAAGTTCTAATTGGAAAAGTAATTCTAGATGTTCTACTTTATTTTCAAAATAACTTATAGTCCTTACAAGTTGATTTTCATCACCAATGATACTTTCACTGGGATGATTCTTAAGAAACAAATAATTTGGGTTTTGTAAAACTTATTCATCAAAATACGGTAAAAAATATTTTGAGGTAAATACTTCAGAAACGTTTTCTTGAGTATTTTCATTATTAAAATAATTTTTCATCAAAGGTTGATAATAAAATTTTGAAAACACATCCTAATATGTAGGTTGATTTTGTTTAAAAAAAGGATGGGTTTCATAAAATTTAACATGTACTGTTTCTTCAACATTACAATAATTTTTGTTAAAAACTATATATGCCTTAGAAGTTTTGGAGTAGCCTAAAAAAATTCCTTCATATGATTTGGGAGTGAATTTATTTAAGTTATCTTTAGTATTCAAGATGAATACTTTTAATCCAAATACTTTAAAGTAAAAAATTTGAGGTTTTCGACCAGTCCATAATATATAAGGTGTTTTATTAAGAAAAGATCTGATTAAAACATGATTTATAGTATAGTAATAAGTACTAACTAATTCAAACCCAAAAGTTTTAGAAATATAATATTCACTCAACATGGTTCTATTTATCTCTCAAAGAATTTAGTTTCTTATTTTAACAACAACATTTATTTGAGGAGTTCTTGGAGATGAGAAGTTGTGAGTAATGACTTTCTTACTACGAAAAGTTTCAAAATATGAAGTTTCAAATTCTTCTCTATGATCACTAGGAATAATTATCAAAGAAAGTTTTTTCTCAATTTTTACTTTGGCTGAAAAGGATTTAAAATAGGAAAAATATTCATATTTTATTGCTAAAAAATAGACCCATGCAAATCTACTGTAATCATCAACTAAAACAAATACATATTATTTCTATCCAATACTTATTGTTTGTGTTGGACCAAAAAGATCCATACACACTAGATATAATGAATTAGAAGTTGATACTTCACTAATTAATTTAAATCTTAACTTATGATGCTTTCCATACTGACAAGGATAATTTTTTTTAAAGAATCAACTCTTAGTTCTGGTAGATCCTTAACAAGTATTTTCTTTGAGAGTTTGCATATATTCCTAATATTACTGTGTCTTAGTCTTCTATACCATAACCAATATTGATCTTCCATTTCACTAAGGCATGGTAAGTCCTAGCTCTTAAGGTATTCTACGTTAAGTGTATAAAAATTCTCATGCCTATGGGCAGAGAGAATAAACTCTTCCTTGGAATTGAGTACTAGGGATTTATGATTCCTAAAATTTACAAAGTAAACTTAATCACATAATTGGATTATTCTTATAAGGTTGTTCTTAATACCCTTAGCAAATAAAACATTTGAAATTAAAGGTTTTACAAGAAGAACAATATTACCAATACCAATAATTTTTCATTAAGTATTGTCTCCGGAAGTTACTTTTCCAACTTTCCTCTTAATAACATTTTCAATGAATTTTTTGTTACTATTAATGTGTCGGGAACATCCAATATCCATTTACCATGTAATGTTTTTAGTACTTCCTTTTTTTTCCTGAAAATAAAATAGTTAGAATTTTGGAATCCAAACTTTCATGGATCCATAATTGTTAGAAAGTAAAATATTAGGTATCCAAAATTGTTTTAAAAAATAAGCTTTATGAAAACCTAAAGATTGGAATTTATTTAAAGAAAATTTTTCTCCCAATGTCCACCACTTTGACACTTGGAGAAAAAAGGAGCACTTTGGGGAACAAAATAGTTGTGACTAAAAACTAGTTTTGAACAAGAATAACAAAACCTAGACTTATTCCTAAGAGGATGAAGTTGTGAATACATTTTATCCAATTATTTCCTTGCTGAAGTAAAATTTGATAAAATTTTCTGTAAGGAAAATATTTCAAATTTTAGTCTAATGACTAAATTTTTATCCTTATAGTCATTTTTCTTATAATTTGCGTTATTATCTAAAACATTTTTCTCAGAAATAATATTTTCAAGATCCATATAAAGTTTATCTTTCTTAGAATTTACTTCCTCAAGGTTTTTTAAAACATTTTCAAAATCAAGGATTTTATGTTAAATATATTTTTAAAGATATGATACTTCTTTTGTTAAAATAGAGATTCTAAAATTTTCCTTATCACGTTTCTTATTGATTTTCCTGTTTTCATTTTCAAGCAACTTGGAACACCTAGATACTTCTTCAAAAGAGGGTAAAACATCATCTTCTTCTAAGGAAGATTCATTATCTGAAGATTACTAATAATTTTCATCCAGGAAATTCGCATTTAAATAAATATTAGTTAAATATTTAGCTATGTGTACCTTAGCTATGAAACATTTATTATCCGTAGGAATTTTGGCTATAATACCAATATTATTCTATCCAAAACATTCACTATATAAAGATTCATATAAAGAATCGCCACCACTAGAACTCTAGGTGTCACTAGCTTTTAGTACTTTGTAAGACTTAGACTTATAGAACTTATTCTTGTTTATTTCGGAATACCTATCCTTTCATTCTTTCCTTTTGAGCATAAGACAATCTTGTCTGATATGAACATCCCTCTTTCATTAATAACAAGTCACTCCTGAATCTTTATTTTCCTTTCTATCTTTATTCTTGTATCTATATTGGAAATATATCTTTCCCACAATCTTGTTCATTCTTCGAGAAAGATTGGAAAGTTTATTATTAGAATGATCACTATCAATTGAATATGATATAATAGTATATTTCTTAGCTTTTTTTTCTAATAACTTTTTTAGAAGTCTTATCATTTATATGATTTGATGTAGTGGTGAAAAAAATACTGCCATTACCATTTTTTCTTATTGATCTCTATATCTCTCTTCATTCTAGTCTCATGTTGTAGAAGAGTCCCAAATAACTCATCAAGAGTGATGTTTGAAACTTTACTATTCTCATCAATAACTTTGTTTGGACTCCCACTCATTGGGAATAATATCTATTATCTTATCCATAATAATTTCATCATCAAGACCTTTATCACACATAGACTAAAGGCTATTGATGATAGTCATCAATCTTTATTGAACTTTGCATATATGTTCTCTACAAAGAAACATAAAACCATGGTATTCAGCTTTAAGCATAGATCTTCTTGTTTCAATAACCTTGGATGTTCTAAAATGTGTAACTTTTAATTTCTTCCAAATTCCATTATCAGCTTCCCAA
Source organism: Viscum album (assembly GCA_963277665.1). Classification (NCBI taxonomy): domain Eukaryota; kingdom Viridiplantae; phylum Streptophyta; class Magnoliopsida; order Santalales; family Viscaceae; genus Viscum; species Viscum album. The sequence goes on from OY728163.1 coordinate 1,938,495,879, forward strand.
GATTAAATCTGGCTATATATATTTCTAGTAATAGAACATAATAAATTATTGCATACCTTAAAGTTAAGCTGACACTCTTATTTTTCCTTTTTGGTAAATTTTCTTATTTCCTTGTCTAGAATCATGTAGTCTTCAGTCAACATAACAAAGTTAACAACACTTGTATTGATAATAAAAGTCTGTATCCTATCTCTCTAGTGTTCATAATCATTTGCATAAAAAATTGGCAGTCTGGTTGGATTTAGATTGTCTATATAACCAACATTCATTCCTACTATTCTATATGAAAATAAAAAAGATGTTTTCCACAAAACTGGTTAGTAACAAAAATTTCTTAAAAGAAAATATTTAGGAAAAACTTAAATAATAATGTTAAGAAATAAAAGTTGATCAAGGAAACTTATATATAATTTTAAGTATTTTAGAGACCTTCTCTAATACCAATTGTATGATTGAAATTTAGATAAATATTTCTCAATTAAAATAGGGGGGTGAATTATAGGTTAAAAACATTCATTTTTGTCCTTAAGAAAATCTTTGTTTAAAAAAGTTAAACAAGATGGATTCACAAACCCTATTTAGTTCATGACTAAGATACTAGATTGCTTAAAAGAACCTTAAAACAAGTTTACTTAGGGAATGATTCTACCATAAAACGTATAGAATCTTGTTTATATTAGAGTAAAAAAGTATATGAAAGTATAATATAGTGATACTTTCTTTCCATTACAAAATAAAATAGAATTAAAACTTGTAATAAAATAGGGAAAGTATAAGAAATATTATAACCCAACGAGAAGGGTATCTAATAACCATGGATAAAGGTCCCTTGATTTATTTCAAGAAAGTATGTCTTACCCACACTAGTGTAATCCCTCGATACAAATATCAGAATATGTCATGCTATCCATGCACGACCTCAATCTATAAGGTGATCGACACCTATGTATTCAAATACCTAGAAGCCCTTGATTGATCAGTAACAATCAGAATCACACTAGTTAGGTTGAACAAGATGTTATCATCTTGAAAAATTTGTTCACAATAATTACACAAGGATGATTTTAGTAGATATCTTGCAGCACAAATTCTGTCTCTAGAATTTAGCACTCTATAAATCAGAATTGATCTCATTAAAATGGATGGGTATTTATAGGCATGGATTAGAATGATCGAATTCCTCCTCCAATGGTTATATTTTCCTTAAATCTTGGAGGTACCTATACATCTGTCCCTTAACCAACAGTTAGTTAACAACAGATTTTATGACACCGTTTCTTGTAAGAAAACATGGGAATCATTATCATGCTTAAGAAACATTATCATATTTAATATCTGATAAAATGAAACATTATTTTATGGAAATGGGGTAATAATAAGAAAATCATTTAATCATATTCTTAATAAAATGAGAATTAGTGTCTAGAAATATTGATCATCATATTCTAAGAAGACTGAAAATAAGAGTTTGAGTTTTAATGAATTTTGAATCTAATTTCTGAGAATATCAGAGTATAATTTCAGAAGAAATTATAGTTTGATTTCCGAAGAAATAGGAGTTTGATTTTAGAAGAAATAGGAGTCTTATTTCAGGAGAAATCACCGTCTAATTTCAAGAGAAATCAGAGTCTAATTTTAAGATAAATCATAGTTTGGTTTTAGGAGAAATCAGAATTATGATTCTGGGGAAATCATATTCTAAGGTACTATAAGGTTCTATGATAGATAAGGATCCAATTTTTGTATTTAAGAATAATATGGTTATAATTGGTTTAAGAAAACACTAGATAAGATATAGAAATCTAAAGGTAAAGACAAACACATTCTTAGACAAAGAAAATTTTCTTTAAGAGAATGATTCTTAGGGAAATATAATTTTCCTTAAGAAAATGTGTTTGTGATTTTTAAAACATAAAGAAATAGAAAGGTGATAAGGTAAATTATTGACTCAAAATTATATATTTTGAATAAAAATAATTAATATTATATATTATTTTAAACTTATTTTTTGTTCAAAATGAATTGTAAAAATAATAAAAAATTAATTATCACAGTTAAGGTTAAAATATGTTTACTGGGGGTTAAACTAAAAAGATAAGTGGTAAAATAAACTAAAAAGTTATCCAAATCATATTAGTTGGAAATATTTAGACATTATTACCACTAAGGTTAGATAATGACCCATTTTGAGCCTTTTTTCATGTTTAAAACATGGGTACATTTTATTCTTTTCAAAAATGCCATGTGTGTCCTCTCCCCACTTAAAAAAGGGAACCCCCTCTCCACTCTTATTCACCCCGATTAAACCATTTTTTTCATCCAAGACTTACCAAAATATATACTTTAACTCCCTAATCATGTCCTAGAGTCCTTATTTTTATTATGAAACCCTCCTAACAAGTATTTTGATGCTAACGTATAGAGGTTGTCTGAAGAAGAGGTAAATTCTTAAACATCAATTTTTATTTTATTTATTCTTCCACCACCTTAAAATCATCTCCGAATATTATGATATAATAAAATATTATCTCCCATATAATGATATGTTATTATGTTAATTTAATAACCTATGTCTACCTTCTATTCCAACAAATGGGAAACAAAACCATCGATCTAGTGTATGAAGAACAATTCCCAAAATGATGTAATTCATTTTACATCACCACCTATCACGGATGTTTATAATTTTTGATTTAACATTTATATTTGATATCTATGAATTAATTATACTTATTTAATTATGATATCACATATACTTTTTTACTTTCCATTATGTGGTAATACGATAACATCACTCGTGTGTACAACAGACTACCACCTCATGAAACGATGTAAGTCATTTATCAGTTACACTTTACATAGAAGGTAATATGGATTAATTTAATGAATATATGTGATATATATTAAATAATAGTGATTTTATAAATTTTATATGTTACTTTCATTCCTTTCATTTCATCTATTGGGAAAATGGAAACATCGTTCATGCGTACGTACGACATACGATCTCCTTGAACGATGTAATTGATTTTAGGTCTATAAATTTTATAGATTAATATAAATACATATATAATAAATATATATTATAATAATATCATGTCTAAAATTATGGATATAAATTAATCTTGATCAATGTAAATGGACCGAAACTACCAAACCAAAATATAGATGAAAAATGAAGCAATTATTACCTGAAACGTGATTTTAACATGGAATTGTTAATAAACAGGTAATAAAAGGTTATAGGTAAATCACATGTGGAGTGATACATATGATTATGGTTATATAATAGATATAAAATAAACCTATATTTATTATACAGGAGGTTTAAATGTGGATGAAGGACATCGAGACCTAAGGTATGGAATTTTCATCTCACTTTTATTTCTATGGGAAACATTCCATATTCACAACTTATTTATTTTATGTGGTATATATAATACCTATGAATTTCTTTTAATACTATTGTACTAAACATTATGTGATATATATATCCATCTAATTTTATTTCTTTCAGGGGGCTTATAATTCAAAACATACAAAAGTGGTAAAAGATTTATGTTATAATCTCATTATTTATCAGGATTGTTTATGATTAAGTTTCCAATGATGAAAAATTATGATATACCTCTCAATAAACTCATGTATTTCCATCTCCTATGTTTATTTTTGGAGAATATATTTTTTCCTTTAATCTTTCTCTCTTTATGTAATGAATATTCCAAAAGACTATTTTTAAGGAAAAACTAAATTTATTTGTCTCTTCAATTGAAAACAATTTTCCCTCTATGTATATGTTTTGTAAAAAATTTCTCAATAATGTTTTAAATATTATATAATGATTATTTAAATACATTTTTACCCATGTTTATATTTTTTAAAAAAATGGTTTAAATTGAATCTTCTTTTTATTTTCTGAAAAAGTATTTTTTATCCTTTTCTACCAAGAATGTGAAATAACTCTCTATTTTAATGTGTATGACCTTGACATAATTTTTGACCATCATATAAACTAAATTATTAGAATCTTAATTTAAATTTTTTGCATGGATATTTTAAAATAAAATGTTCTCTTTAATATTTATTAACTTTTTATATTTTAAATAATTTATCTAAAATGAAAATGATATTTTCCACAATAAAGTTTTAATTATCTTTTATGGAATTTTTATTCATAAAAAACAACAAAATTTGGTGTTTATTATGTTTTTATAGGGATTCAATTCAATTGTACCATTCTTATTATTTATTTGGATGGTTTATTTTTATGATGATAAGATTCCTATGAAACCCATTTCATTTCTAATGGTTATGCTATGATGAAATGTTTATGAAACCCATTTATTTTCTTGGGTTATTGTATAATGTGTATTTTATAATATCTTGGAACAATTATCTATGGTTTTTATTATGTGATGTTGGTTTTGTTATAATAAAGTATGGTGTTTTGTTTATAACCAAGTATAATAGTTACATTATAACTAATGATGGTGGTTATGTTATAACCAAGTATGGGTGTTACCTATATCTCCCTCCAATGCATTGGGTAAATATTGATATCTCATTATTTAAATAGGATTGGAATAGAGAGTTAACCCGGTTCAGTAAATAAATATTTTCAATATGATAGTATTGGGAGTGAACCGTTACTACTATGATGGTTTGGGGATTGAATCCCTTCCACTATAATAGCCTTTCTAGTAATCCTTGAATACTAAGTAAATGATTTTACATGCTTACGTATTTTCCACAAATCTATGTCTTATTCCATCATTATGATCTCATGGATCATGTTATTTAATTCCTTTATGATTCATATCTTATAAAATTCCAAGATATATTCCATGACCCATGATTATGATCTATGATATACAGGGTATGGTTTTCAAATTCTATTCTGATGTTCTCAAACCCTTATGCTGATGTTATGCTTATGTGATCATTTCTATTTTCCATATTTATCCTTACAAAGAATTTGAGATCAACCTTTATTATGTTTCCTTTCCCCATGTTATGAATAAAGGAATTAGGTATGATATTTCTAATAAGTGTGCTAGTAATGAATAACAAAGTGGGGGATGATTTAGAACTCTTATGAACCAATTGTTTTTGTATCCAAGTTTCCAAACACAATAGAACTATATGATTATAGTACAAATCATTATTTTATGTAATTAATATTTTTCTATTAAGATATGATATCTCTGTATGAGAAGTTTAGTTCATTGTAGTTGGTATTGGAGAATGGTATTGTTAATCCTTTGGAAACTAGGATGAGAAAACTTTAGTGAGAACTATAAGGATAATTCTAAGTATAGAAAAATATCCTATAATTTTGGTGAAGGATAGAGTGAGTGGTTTTGAAAAATTACATCCTTTTTTGGATAATATAAGTGAATGTAGATCTAGAACAGTAATACCTAGGGGTGATAACTTTGAAAATGGTGTATTGATCTATAATTGATTATCACATGGTTCATGACAATGATCCCTGCTATACACTTGGTTTGACACTTCGGAGAGATATGTTTTGGAAATTCACAAAATCATTACAAAACATCATTAAGGATTTGAATAGATGCTGACTATGAATGACATAGGTTAAACCTAAGGTGTCATATATTTAAAATTATTTTTCATGATTTAGATATCCTATGAATGATTGATCACTACATGGTTTAAGGAATCATTCTAAGGTAAGGTGATGCACACAAGGCAATGACCCACCTAAGATACAAGCAATAACATTCCCTGACTAACCTAATGATTATATCCCTACCATCACTATCCAACCAAAATAGAAAGGAAATGATAATGATACTAACCATAAATAGCGCTAGAACCTATTATAAGGTTGCAGATACCAAGTGAAAAGAACTCAAGGAACTCCACCTATATCCCAAAACTATAAATACCCCATAGAAATAAAATTAAAATATATAATATTAATTTTAGGTTTTTTCTTTATAATTAATTATATTCCTAGGGTTATCCCCATCATATTACCTTTAAATCTAGATTTAAATTTTCATTACCATGCCCATATTCTATATATTTTTATCCAAATATTTAATATCAAGGAAAAAAATTTAAATAAAACCAAGTAAACATATTACACATAGAATCAATATGTAGATAAACATTATGATCACCTTACCATATCTAGATCATAAAATGATTCATGTCTCCTTCTAATAGTATTTCATATATATCATCATAAAAATTTAATACTAGTGAAAGAATTTAATTAAAAAATAAAGGAATCACAATAAAGAAATGATCAATATCAAGAAATAAAATTGAGGAAGAAAATGAAATCCCCTTCCCCCTAAACTACAACCCCCCTCCACTAATCCTAATAGGAGGGATAATACTATTATATAAAGGAAAGCACACAAGGACCCCTTTCCCTATACCAAACAAGGTGTTGAGAGAAGAGTATGATAACAATGAAAAATTCAATCACCACCCCTATCCACATATCAAAACTTCTCCATAGATCTTTAGGGGAGAGTAAAAAATTACCTTATCTGAAGGAAATATTGGTGTAGGTTGATTATAAAAAGTTTTAGTGGTACAAAATACATAACTTATGGGTTCAATGGGTGGATTTCAATCAATATAATTATGGTAGTAAAAATCATTCATGTGAAGGGGCTTCTAATTGAAAAGGAATGATTATAATACAAGTCATTCAATTCAAGGGGATAACTATGGAAGGGTTTTAGGTTCAATAAGGGTAACCCATATGTTCCACAACATATCAAGAGTTAATTGATTTTAGAATATATAAGTAAAACTAAAAAATCTCACACCTCAATGAATTCGATAAACTCCATGATAAAAGATCCAAATCCCAACACCAAAAAATCCATGAGAAGATTCCTTGAATCAGTAACAATATATTAATCTTCAAAATATCAACTAAAAACCAATAGAACTTATACCACACTGGAAGAAGGAATAGGAACACTTGAAAAAAGACAAGGAGGAAAATTCTGATACAAAAATATATCGAAACCAAGAATCAAGAAGGTTAAAGCTCACAAGAGATGAAAAAAATGCTTCTAAGTGAGGCTATATAATTAGTCATGGTTAGTGAGAAAGATACAAAGTCTAACCGAGAATATAGGTCGACCTCTATGTGTAGAGAAACTAAACTTATTTCAATAATTACATGGAGACATTAAAAATGTTTTTAGTGCAATCGGTCAAAGGGATATCCAAAATTTATGCCATTTGAAATGGATAAATCCACATTACTTATCGTTTGTTTTAGACATAATAAAAGTATATTGAACATCATGAAACCAAATTCCACAACATAGGGAAATTTTCCTCACTATTTTTTAGGCCCCATAACATGAACTATGTTATTTAGATACTAACCCATCAGTTTTCTAACTCTCCCACACAAATTTAACTCTATTCTAAATAGGGACAACACACCCACTAACATGGCATGTTTTTTCCCCATATACCACAAGTAAACACTCTAAAAAAATACCCTCTACTATGGATGTTTTAGGCCTCGACTGTACCAAGTACCAAAAAACCTCACTAAAGTGACCAAAACACTAAATTGCACTGAACCAAAACCTACACCACACCTACTACCATGGTGTGACAAACTCTAGATGTCAAAAAACTCAACACTTACCTCAAAAACTCCATGAATATCCATCTAAAAAACTCCAATCCCTAGAAAAAATAAATTAAGGAAATCATAAATACCAGGATCTAACATAAAATACCTCTAAAAAAATTACCATCCTCATGAATTATAAAAAACCTAGATAAAATAAATCAATACCCAAATAAGGGAATAGGTATAACCAATCCTTTAAATTAAACTCAAATATTTTTTTATGATCATAGAATCTAATCAAAACTCAAAAAAGTAAAATCCCAAGGCATAACAATAGAAAGTATATACCTCTCAAATATTAGAGGCACACTATGAACATAGATCAACTTTCCCAATTATGGGGAACCTTGATCTACTCAACCCCAATGCTCAAAGCCATAGTTGAACTCTATAAGAACTACTCACTCTATTTTTTTAAAAAATAGCATGACCTAAAACTCATAACATCCATCTGAATATCTTAAAAAACTCATAAAGGATCCTTACTAAAAAAATTACTCGTGTAAAGGACTTTATGTATGATCTCTATATGATCCATCAATTCTTCCCAAGAAATCATTTGGAAAGCCATAATGGATAACTAAATCTCTAGCCTAAATGTGAACTTATAATTATGTAATCAATTAGTTATATTGTCTAGGAAATGTAGAATTTGGATAACCAGTTTCATAAAAATGATTCTTAAATTCATGAAAAATATATTTCAGTTCTAGATATATTTAAGTTCTTTCAAAATAAGATCTATTTGTATATGAGAGATAAAATATTTCTCAAACACTTCTTGAAACTTTTTCCAAGGAATCCCATATGGGTTTCTACACTCCATCTTAAACCATATTCTATCCACTTTCTGAAATAATCCAACCACTATAGAGAATTGGAATTGATCTAGAGTACTCACTAACTCAATATAAACTTCAATATCTTCCAACTATAACTCAGACACCTAGATAAATTCTCTTCTGAGTAACTTTGTTACTTTATACCACTAGTAATTCAAAAAATATTCATTCTAAGATTCCTATTTCTTCTTCCCTTATAAAAATGTTTCAATGATGTTTTGATGAAATATATTTTGTTTATCATTATCCAACCATGTTAGCCACATCACATGAGTCATAACACCTCAAGAAATTTGTATCAACCTCATTTTAAAGAAAGTAACCCTTTATTTATGTATTTTTAGTATGAAATGTGTTTGGGAGAAGTTGGGGATGGTTTGGAAGACTTTTGGAATTTTTATAGGGATTTTATGGAGGTTTACAGTGTGAGAATGTTTAGTAAAAACTGTGAAACTCCTATAAGAAACCATGAAAAATGAAACATAAGATTCTGGGTAAGTGTACAGTTTGGATAAAACATGCGGGAACCCTAAGTGTAACCGTGAAACGTGAAAAAAAGAGAATATTCATGTTTGGATCATGATTTGTATAAATATGTGGGCCAACCATGTGGGGTTATTCTTGAGGCTGTGGCTATAAAAAATTTAGTGCTTGATTTTCCTAACCATGTGACTAACCTTTCAGGGTTAAAATTTAAATCCTAAAAAAGTGGATCTAACTTGGTTTTACCCCAAACCTACTTGTTTTCCCTCCATTTAGACCCGCACACATTTTTTCTTCCTCTCAAAGGCTGTGGATAATCTCCCCTTTGATCTAAGAGTGATGCGTTAGAAAATATTAGTGTATTGAATGCGATATTTCTTGGTAAGTCTCCGTTTTTGTGGGTTTCTGAATAAAAATGTCAGTATTAGGTATGGAAATTATGAGTATGTGGTTATGCCTTTTGATACTACGAATAAACTAGAAATATATATGGAATTGATGAATACATTTTTTAGATATATTCTAGATTCATTTTTTTGGTGTTTTTAGATAACATATTGGTGTATTCAAGGATAAAGGATGAGCATGAGAAACACATGGTGACAGTGCTGGGAATCTTATGGGATCATCGTATGTATTCCAAATTATAAAAATGTGATTTTTTGATACAAGAGGTACATTTCTTGTCCATGTAATCTCTAGAAGAGGTGTTTTTATGGATCCATAAAAGACAGAAGAAGTTATCTCTTGGAAAACTCTAAATAATTTCATCAAGATATGCAGTTTCCTTGGTCTAGCTGGTTATTACTGACATTTTGTTCATTATTTCTCATGAATATATTAACCTATGACAAATTTGATGAGAAAAAATGTTCAATTCCAATGGAATGGGTACTTTTAGAAGCCTTTTCAAGAGATTAATGTTTTACTTACATCAGCACCAATCTTAATATTTCTGGAATCTGGACATGGGTATGTGGTGTATTGTGATTATTCATGATATGGGTTGGGATGTGTTATTATGTAGGGAGATCATGTTGTTGATTTTGGAACATGGTAGTTATAGGTGAATGAGAAGAACTACCTAACACATGATTTCGAGTTAGATCATTTTGTTTATTTTGGGTCATGGTACTTACAGGTGCATGAGAATAACTACACAACACACGATTTAGAGTTAGATAATATAGTTCATGCTTTAAAGGCCTAACTTAATTACCTATTTGGTGGGAAATTCATAGTGTTTATGGATCATAAGTGTTTGAAACATATTTTCTCACAAAGGGATTTTAATCTGAGACAAAGAAAATTGATGGAGTACCTCCAAATGTTTGAATTTGTATTTATTTATACACTGGGTAAAAGAAATTTAGTGGTAGATTCATTAAGCAGAAAGTATTATGATCAATTGAAAAAATAGACTTCAGATAAATGACAGTTGATGTCCACACAAGATGATATGTAGTTTTAATGTGAAGACCGAAGTAATTTTGTAGTTTTATTTGTAGTTTTGTTCATTCCTGATTTTGTGGAGTTGGTTCAAGAGGAAAAGAAATTCGATTCACAATGTGTTGTGATGAGGCCAAAACTCAATGTTTGGGAGTCTATTAAGGGACAGAATCAAGATGAGAGTTTAGTTTTATCATTTTAAAATCATATGGTTGTATCTATGTCTTATCAAGAATAAATTCTTCATGATTACCAGTATTCAAGATGGTTAGTTCATCCTAGAATATAGAAAATGTATAAGGCACTGAAAGAACAATTTTGGTGGCTCAATATGAAAAGGTTGGTGGCTGAGTTTTTCTCGAGATTCATAAATTTTGAGAAGGTTAAGGAAGAGCATCATTGAACAACAGGTATGTTGCAGTATTTACCTATTTCTATTTAAAAATGGGAGCATATAGGCTTGTATTTTTTTGACATGCCTCCTAGGAACGGTTTAGAAACATGATTCCATATGGGTGAAATTGGATCGAATCAAAATTTAATCCCATTTCATCCCTATTTAGGAATGTCATATGGTGGATGAATTGTATAAAATCTATATCTGAGGAGTGGTAAAGAGTCATGGTGTATTGATTTTGATAGTATCAAATTAAGATCCGAGGTTTACATATCATTTATGGAAATTCTTACATCAAGACCTTGGGACTCAGTTGACCATGAGTATGGAACATCACCCTATGATGGATGGAAAATATGAAAGGATGATAAAAATGTTGGAAGACATGCAGTGGGATTGTGTAATATATTTTGGTGTCTTATGGGAGGAGCACATAACACTTGTGAAGTTATCTTATAACATCATTTATCAGGACTTGATATATATGGCTCCTTTAGAAGCATTGTATGAGTGTCCTTTTTGTTATACACTTTTTGGATGAAAAAGGCGATACTTCACTAGTTGGGATGAGCCTTGTCCAAGATACAATGAAGAAGATCAATTTGATTAGGAAGAGAATGAAGATAAATCAGAGTTGTCAGAAGTCGTATGCGGATCACCAACAACAACTATTGTCATTTGAGGTGAGTGATCATGTGTTGTTGATAATCTATCTGAGGCTTAAACATCATTATTTTGGGAAGAATATAAAGTTATATACTCTATATATAGGCCCTTTTGATATAACTGAACAGGTTAGTGAGGTGGCATATCAGTTGGCATTACCACCATGGTTTAGTTCATTGCATAATGTGTTTCATGTATCCTAGCTAAATAAGTATCAGCCTGATCCTGACTATGTGATTCGATGAGATCATATTGACCTAGACCTGAATTATTCATTGGTTCATATGCCGGTATGAATTGTGTTTAGCCAAGAGAAAATTTTTTGTGGAAAAAGCATCAGTATAGTGTGGGTTTTTTGGAAATATTGTCACAACCCGTCTTCGGGGCCCGTGTCGTGACTACCCCAAGCCCGCCTTCCATAGGCCAGGGGCAGGCGACTAGAACCAAGGCGTAAATCCATGTAAAAAGGGAAGGCATTGCCTTTGTAAAGTAAACAAGCACCACAGAGTAAGCAAATAGAAAAAGTAAACACTAAGTAAAAACTGAGTACAACTGAAAGTGCGGAAAGTAAGTGGGCCAGTATACAAATCCAAACTGAAAGTAAAGTACAACTCGAAAAGGAACACAACAACTGAAAAGTAAAAGCAGCTACGCCGAGCCGTCCACTGGAAATCCCACCTGAAGGGTGGGTACAGATAGCTCCACAGCTCCTCGGGTCCCGCCGTCCGCTCCGAGTACGTCCCGGCCAGTGGTCCACCTCCAGGTACCGTCCTGCTCTGCAAGCCTCAACTACGATCAACGCTGTCCGTCGTCTGCAACCAACACAACGTAGTGCGGGCATAGCCCGTGCAGGGGTGAGTATAAGCTACTCAGTAGGGACCCCGAGACCCTTTAAGGTCTCCCAAAATCCACAAAGGATAATCCACAAAGGAAAGATACAATCACGAAGTAATAAACGACACTGCTTAGGTATATGCCCATACATATACCTAAGTCATCAATTCCAATATGCTCCAACCTCCGAGCCCAAGAATAACTCAGTCCACACAGGAAGGTATACGTATTCCAAACAGGAAAGCAATCGTAATCCACACAGGATAGCACAACACAATCCACACAGGAAAGTAAATAGGATTCAGCTCACACAGGTATAAATATTCAAAGACGATAGAGATGATCACTGATCCATATAAGTCATCGAACCCACAGAGGATCGATAGGTACTAACCCCCGCAAAGACCCACACATGATCGGTAGGAAACTAACCCCCGCAAAGACCCACACAGGATCAGACTCACACAGGATCTGTAGGTGCTGGCTCACACAGAACCGCTGAGCGCTGACCCACACAGGATCGGACCCACACAAGATCGGTAGCACTGATCCACATAGGATCGCTGAGTGCTGTAGTCGTCATCGTCGAATCCACTTAGGATCTCTGCACAGTCGTCGTCGCAGTCACAGTAGCAGTTGCAGCCAGCACTAGGATTCCCGCACATAGAAAGCTCGTTCAGGAGGGTCCGCTCCACGAGCCAAGAGGCTGATACATCAACTGTCACATAGTCCAGAGTTGATGTATCCAAAAGTTCCGTATCGTCAACAGGAACTCAATGCAATAGATGACGCGTCAATCGGACGCCCGGTCTGAGAGTTATTGGTTTTTTTGTCCTAGGGGCCCGATTGGTTTTTAAAGTAAAACCAACCAAACCATACTCCACCTGCGTCCAAACCTCGGGCAGAGTATGCCAAAAGATCCGTCTCACTAAGAAGAACTCAACAAAGTTGACGGCACGTCAATCGGACGTCCGTAGCTCAAGATATGAGTGTTTCCGCTCCGAGGGCCCGGTTGGTTTCGTGTACGAACCAACCCGGCCGAACCCAAGTATTCCTAAACCTTGAGTGCAATATACCGAAACGACCGTCCCGATACAAGGATCGCATCGCCGCTGACGACACGTCGTTTCGAGGTCCGTAGCCCGAGTTATGGACATTTGAACCCAAACAGTCCGATAATGGGGGTTTAGGGCCCGGACCGACCCAGCCCGAGACCCCTCCGGTTGGCCCGAACCGGGTCGAACCACCCCGGACAGGGTCGGCCAGGCCCGGCTCGGCACGACCCGGCCGGGCAGACCGGCCGGGCGCCGGTCCGGCTGGGGACAGCGTGCCCAGCGCGCTGTCTGGCTCGGCTTTGGCCGAGCCGTTCGGCAAAGGGGGGGGGGGGCGCCTGCCCCCCTGTGTAACCACGGCCCCCCAAATTAATGGGGGCCGCTTGAACCGGCCGGGGGATTTTATTTACCCAGGCCCCTCCCCTTTCCGGCCAGCCCGATCTGGCCGGCCAACTCCTTCTCAACGGGACCGGCAAAGGCTGGTCCCCTTCCGGCTCCGACACCGGCGGCCCGGCTGGACGCCGGTCACCTTGCTCTACCGCGGCCCGGAACCGGCCGCAACTCTTGTCGTCCAGCGTGGTACGACGACACTGCGCCCCTCCGCCGCAGCCCCACTCCGACCGCGGCGTCTTTGGTTTTCTTCGATGCGGCACGACAGCGTCACTTCCCTAAATTTCTTCCACGACGCGGCGCGACGGCGCCGCGCAATACTTGCCGTGTAATTCCCGCGTGGTGCGACAACACGACGTCATCCCGTTCCATCCGCAAAGAATGAAACATGAACATAGGAGGGGGGTTCGTCCGTGTTTGTGCGGTCCGGCCCCTCTCTCCTTAAATGATATCATCTAGTCGAAAATCCATGATAATCGATAAACTAGAATCATCAATGGAAATAATTAAATAAAATAATCCCCTACATCGGTTCAGGAATGGTGTTCGTCAACGAGCCGTGGAAGACGAGCGTCGCAGAGGTCGGGCGTCGCGGGAGAACGTCGACGTCGCGAAGCGAGGATTCGAAGTCGTTGACGACGATTTCTTCGCGGAAAACCGTCGCGGAAGAGATGACGCGGAAGAAGAACGTCGCGTCGCGGATACGGCGTCGCGGAAGAACCGTGTTCTTCGGTGGAGAAGTTCTTCGTTGAAGAATGGTGTTCTTCGCGTTCTTCGTCGAGGTTGAAGAAGAAGAAGAAGACGCTTTCCCAATCCTCTCAAGGTTGCAAAACTCTAACATAATAAAATAAGACTAAGTCTTATTTTATTAACACAACCTACCAATTGAATTTCAAAAGTTTGAAATTCAATAACCACACACAACTCACCTCATTAACTTATTACATTTAAGTCATAAGTTATAACATAGGTTAACAAAATCAAAGTGGGAGTTGAGGGGGGTTTTGAGGATATGAAGGGGTGGGGTTCGTGTGGGCCCCACCACCCTCATAACCTCCCTTGGGAGGTTGGGTGGTTACCCAACTTCCATCAAGAACTAACACTTAGAGTAAAATAATAAAAATTGTAGTGTAATTATAAAATAAACTTACACAATTTTTATTATCAACACTCGTGCAAACGCAACTCCGTAACAAGAGTTTCTAAGAAATTACCGGCGCTGCGGTTCCATCGGTTCCCTTAGAATTCGATTCCGGGTACCGGTTCAAAAGTTAGAAATTTCCACTCGTTCGTTCACTGAACGTACCCGATCCAAACTTCCGAAATTGATTCCGGGCACACCAGGCCTCAGAATCAGTTGCCGTCAGAAACCACGCTCTTGTAAAATTCCAAAGAAAATTAATAAAAAATTTCTCTTGAATTTTTACGGGTCTTTACATTACTCTCACCTCAGGGCTTTATGTCCCCGTAAAGATACATCAAAACTAGGGAAAAAAATGTGTGTACTGAGAACGCATCTGAGCCCCCCCTCCCAAGTGCTCTCCTGGAGGTTCCCATGCTACCATATGATGCACACAAGAGGAATCGACCGTCCACATAGGACCCGCTCCTGTCGATCCTCAATCTCCACTGGGACCTCCGCAAAAGTCATCCCATTGTCAACGTCATGCTCCCTATGGTCAATGAGGTGCGTCAGGTCGTGCACGTATCTCCTCAGCTAAGATACGTGGAAGACGTCATGCACCCGGTGCAACTGAGGTGGCAGAGCCAGGCGATAAGACACCTCGCCAATCCTACTGAGGACCTGGAATGGTCCGATGAAGCATGGAGACAACCTGCCGCCTCGACCAAATCTCCGTAATCCACGTCGAGGTGAGACACGCAAGAAGATGTGGTCACCATCCTCGAACTCTAGTGGCCTCCGCCTCCTGTTAGCGTATGACTTCTTCCGGCTCTGAGCTGTCCTCATCCGCTCCTGGATGACCTGGACCTTCTCTGTCATGGCCTGGACCATCTCCGGTCCCACAAGTGCTGACTCCCCAGGGTTTGTCCAGCACAAAGGAGATCTGCAAGGTCGTCCGTACAACGCCTCGTACGGTGCCATCCCGATGGTGGAGTGGTAGCTGTTGTTGTACGCAAACTCCACCAAGGGTAGGTGGTCCTCCCAACTACGACCAAAGTCGAGGACACATGCGCGGAGCATTTCCTTGAGAGTCTGAATGGTCCTCTCCATCTAACCATCCATCTGAGGGTGAAAGGCTGTGCTCAGACGTAGCTGCATTTCGAACGCCTCCTGCAATCCCTCCCAAAGCCGGGAAGTAAATCGAGCATCTCGATCGGAGACAATAGAAGATGGAACACTGTGAAGTCGTACAATCTCCTGAATGTAAATTCGTCCCAAGCTCTCCACTGAGCCCTGCTCTCTGATGGGTAAGAAGTGTACCGACTTGGTGAGTTGGTCGACAATCACCCAGAAGGAGTCGTGACCTCTGGAAGTGCGTGGAAGTCTATTCACGAAGTCCATAGATATGCCGTCCCACTTACACTCCGGGACCTCCAAGGGCTGTACCAAGCCTGCTGGTACCTGCTGCTCTGCCTTCACCTGCTGGCAGGTGAGGCATCGGGAAATGAACTCCGCCATAGCCTTCTTCATGCCCGGCCACCAGTGCTGTCGTTTGAGATCCTGGTACATCTTCGCCACTCCAGGATGTACCGCCAAAGGAGAAGTGTGAAACTCTCTCAGTACCTCATCCCATAAAGCAACTGGTACCAAGGTACATCCTCTGAAAAGGATGTCGTGCTCTGCTCCAAAGGAGAAACCATTAGGTGTCTGTCCTGAGGATATCTGTGCACGCTGTGTCTCACAGTCAGCGTCCCCACGCTGTGCCTCTCTGACCTACTGTAGTAGTGGAGGAGTGACTGTGAGAGACTGAAGGAAGGCTGATCCATCTCTATCCACGAAGGATATCTGCAAAGAGGCTAGCTGCTCCGTCGCCTCCTCAAGTAGCTGAATGCCCGTCCTCCTGCTGAGGGCATCGGCTACTACGTTCCCCTTCCCAGGAGTATAGACTATCTCAAAGTCGTATTCCTGGAGGAACTAGATTCATCGCCACTGTCTCAGGTTCAGGTCCTTCTGCGAGAAGAAGTACCTCGGACTCTGATGGTCAGAAAAGAATGTAAAGTGATCGCCCATCAAGTAGTGTCACCATGTCTTCAGAGCGAAGACCACTGCTGCTAACTCCAGGTCATGGGTAGCGTAGTTATGCTCATGCATCCTCAACTATCATGATCCATAGGCGATAACTGCCCTCTCCTGCATCAGGACGCAACCGAGTCCGGTCCCTGATGCATCGCAGTAGACTACGTACCCTACTCCCTCCTCAGGCAACCTCAAGACAGGTGTGCTGGTCAATATCTGTCTCAGCTCCTGGAATCTCTGCTGACATATTTCTGACCATACGAAGGGTTTCCCCTTCTTCTTCAAAGATGAGAGTGGTGCCGCAACTCTGGAGAAGTCTGGCACAAATCTCCGGTAGTATCCAGCTAGTCCCAAGAAACTCCGCACCTCCGTCACGCTCCTGGGTGGCTCCCAAGCTAACACTGCCTCGATCTTCGCAGGATCCACTGCAACTCCCGCCTCAGAGATGAAGTGTCCCAAGAAGTGGACCTCACGTATCCATAACTGACACTTCGAGATCTTACCATAAAGATGGTGCTCTCGGAGTGTGTCTAGTACAACCCGTAAGTGGTAGGCGTGCACCTCCTCAGTCATCGTGTAAATCAAAATGGCGTTGTAGACGCCGGAAAAGTCCGTTGTTCCCAAACGAAGCTCTGGGTGCGGAAAGCGAAGTGATATTTGGAGTCAGAGGCACGTTCCGGAGGGCCCGGAGGACTTGCGCGAAATTTCAGAGGATCGCGCGCAAAGTTGACCCGCGGCGCGCAATCCTCCCGGGATGCGCGCAATGCGCCGGTTCGGCGCGCTATTTTGCGCGCCCGTGCCTGCGCGGCTCCCTTGCGCGCCGGGTCCTGATTTCGCGCACGCGAAGGGAATTCCGCGCCCGGAACCGGATTCCGCGCCCGGGGTTGCCTATAAATATAAGGCGACCCCCGACGTTTTGAAGGTTGCCGGAATCCGAAGCGTCGCTCGTTCGCGCAATCCAACCCCCTCCGCGCGCAATGCCGGTCTTCAGGTAACCTCCTTTCTTTCGCGCAATAGAGCCTTGGGGTCCGCCTTCGCGCGCAATCCCCTTGGCTCCTTTCCTTTGAATAAATTTCAACCCGAAGGCCTTTGCGCGCAAAAGAAGCTTCTTGCGCGCAATTGCCCCCCGGGTGCGCGCAATCCAACCCGATTGCGCGCACCCCCCATTTTCAAAGTGGCCATTCGTTAGAGAATGAGCCGTTGCCCCCGCGCGCTACCCGAAGCCCGGTGCGCGCAATCCCAATCATCCGCGCGCGAAGCGCTGGCCCAATTGCGCGCCAGCCCGCCATTTTGCGCGCCGACCCGCGGTTTTGCGCGCAAAGCTCCTCTTTTGCGCGCAATCCGCCAGGGTCGCCTCCCTTGACCCCCTGAGGGTACCCGCCTGCATGGCGCCCGATGATCCTCATCCTGGGTGCCCGAACCGTGCGCTGTCTTCCCGTGCAGCCTTCCAGGCTCGTGCGAAGTGACACGGACCCATCGGCGGCAATCATTCGTCCAGCATGACGTTAAACTGCATATTCGTCCTGCATGACGTTAAACTGCACAATGTCCAGCATGACGTTAAACTGCATATATGTCCAGCATGACGTTAAACTGTGCATTCGTCCCGCATGACGTTAAACTGCCCATACGTCCAGCATGACGTTAAACTGCACATCCGTCCAAGCTGCACGACGCTAAACTGCCTAGCCCCCATCGTCCGCGCTGCAAGACGTTAAACTGCCAAGTGTTTCGTCCTCAACACACGACGTTAAACTGTGCTTCGTCCGGCAAGACGTTAAACCGTCCGCTTCGTCCTCAACACACGACGTTAAACTGTGCTTCGTCCGGCAAGACGTTAAACCGTCCGCTTCGTCCTCAACACACGACGTTAAACTGTACTTCGTCTGGAAAGACGCTAAACCGTCCGCATCATCCGATCCCGTGCTCTGCATGCAGGGTCTCCCCCGGTTTGGATGTGGCCCCCACCCGCTCGTCTCTGCAGGGATGTCGGGATTGTCCCGCTTTTGGGACGATTTAATGGGAGTGGTTTTTCCCTATGGGGGCAGGGTATTACAAACCCCTAGTTTCTCGTGGGAGGCTGCACATGTGTATCTCCATTGCGCCTCCCCACTGCCGAAGCCAGTAGAGGGTGTGACTGGGATCGAGGTGTCTTCTGCTTTCGGTCCAAGTCCCTTCCAACTGAGTTTTGCCGCATCCGGGCTGCCTCAAGTGCGTAAGTCCTGACAGAATGAACTACGTGGACTTTGATCCCTGTCTTCTAAACAGGGTACGTAGGAAGCCTTCTTGAGGTCCAAGCCCACCACCTGGTCGTCCCGGTCGTATTTACGTCGGTTCGTCCATCAGTGGACCCCTCCAGGGTTCACGCTTGCGTCGATTCACCTATGAATCCGCCCCTGTGGGAGACTGCCCGTGTGTATCTCCACGGTGCCTCCCCACAGCCCCCCTTTTCCATTTCTCCTTTTATCGTCCAGCATGACGTGAAACTGTGATCCACCCGGCCGTTCCATCCCCCTCTGTGCGAGGTGGTTCGGTTCAATCCTCCGCCCAGCGGCCTAGACCTCTTCGTGAGTCGGCTTGCCGAAGTCCAGCATGACGTTAAACTGTATACCCGAACTACGTTGACTTTGATCCGTGCTAACGCGCGGTACGTAGGAAGCCCCTACGGGGTCCAAGCTCTTCACTCCATCATCCATCCTGATCCTTACCCGGGCCGCCACATCCCGGTGGGGTCATGCCACTTCACTCCACTCCACGTTACTTGGGAATCCGCCCATGCGCTGGCCCCAGCGTCGGAGGTTCCCCGCAAGGGGTTCTGTCATCTGATCCACTTTTCGTGTTGATCGGTCCGATGCCGTCCCCGCTGGACGTTAAACTCGCGGCATACCCCGTGTTAAACATGGGAAGCTGAGGAAAACCTCAGGGGACACAGTTCCCCGCACCCAGTGCGGGATGCCTCAGGCCATCATGCCTTCGAGAAGCCCTATTAGGGACGGAAGACAGACGTGCAGAGCCGCAGTGTCACGACACGCCCCCAGCACCCAGAGCCACCCGGCCTTCTCACTGCAGGTTGCTGCCCCGACCAGACTCCTTGGAACGTCCGGGCGGAAGCAGCGTAATTAACCGGTGTCCATGAAGATATGGCGCCGGGAACGAGATTCACGAACATTCTTAAGTCTACGAGGGAGACCCGGATTAGGTGACGAGTTCCGAGGAGACGTCCAAGGAAGGAGGAGCCGACATCCCATCATCCCGGTTTCGATCAAGGAGCAAACGCCCCTGAATAAGGGACGGATGATGCCCGCCCTTGGAAAGCGGGACTGCGGGACCACAAGCCACGCGCCTATCCCCTCGGGTCGACGGGTGCACGCGCGAACGCGTCCTGGCGGAACAGCGTAACCCGACGCACATCCGCACCGAAACAGAAAAATGGTGAACCCGACGTGAATCTCTTCTCCTCGATACGAAGACCGATGGCTTTCATAGGTGTTGGAAGACCGGCATGTTGCCCGGCCAAGCATTCAGTCTTACCCGCCAGGGGCTGGGGAAGGGACATCGGGCACTCCGTCTCGCAACGTCGAGGGCCTGGGTTCCCCCCACGGAAGGCGTCGTGGCGCTAATGGTTGGTTGACGATTTCTTTTTCCTGTCAGTGTTAATGGGTTCTTCTCCCTGCTTTCAGAAATCAGGTCGCCTGATCCAGTGCCCGATCGCCACCCGCCCACTGGCGCAGGGATAGGGGAAACACCGACGCGGCTACTCCGCGCGGCCCCGCCCGTTCCACAGCCGTCCCAGCAGCCGCAATTGCGGGACGACCACGCCCTCTCTCCCCCTCGGAGGTCATCCAGAGAAGGGTGATCAACACCCTGGTGCGGAGATATGAGGAAGAGGGAGTCATCCCCACTAGGGAAATGGCTCGCCTAGACCTTGAGGAGGCTGCACCTCGCCACCACCGCCGCCCCCGAGGGCCGCGCAGGGAGGCACCGCTGCCTACCTCAACGTCCAATCGCTTCGGGAGCTTATCCCCGGAGCGCTCTGACAGTTCCCTTCCCTATGCGGATGAGGTGGAAGATGCCCGGGATCACCCTATCCGGGATTCGCTCCAGGGATCTACGGTAAGGACTCCCGCCAGGCCACGGCGACACCGCCGCCAGGCCTCTCCAGTCGAAGAGCGGGCTCTCCACCTGCCCGCGCCGCTCATTCCGACTCGCCTGTCCCGACGCCAACGTCGGGCACGAGCGGAAGAGGATGCCCACTTTGGGGCTCTAGCAACAGCGGCCGCATTGGCCCAAGCCACTGCTGGCTCCAGTCGCCAGGCCTCTGCGCATCCTGAGCAGGGGAACTCCTATGCCCGACCTGGATCGAGGCCCCGACCGCCCCAAAGGCAGGTTGGGTCGACTCTCCCAGTTGCTGGTGCAGGCAGTAGCCGCCGCGGACCACCTCGCGGTAGCGCTATTCACCGGCAGGATCTACTCCGTGTGGCCGATCTAGGAGGCATGGGTCATCCCACCTTCCGATCCCGGCCCGGAGGCCTGCCCGGAATCATCTCTCCCCGCGTCCCCTTTGATATCTGTCCCGGTGCCCCTCGCACCTTGGTTTCCAGTCCTCTTGGCCCCAGCACCAGTGCGGCCGGAGGACGCCAGGGCAGAGATCAGCCCTGCCCCGAAGAACCACCCAGGGGCAGGAAGGCAAGGCGTCGACGCCGAGGGAAGAATGTTACGGAATTCCGGACGGAGATCCGACCGGTTCGCTTCTCTGATTCAGAGGCGGAGCACGATTCGGCGACAGAGCCCTTTCCCCAATCCCGCCAGTCAAGGGCAGGGGTAGGAATGCGGCACGTCAGCCTCGTGCTCCCCGAGAGCGAGATCGATGTGATCCCCGCTTCTCTCCGAAGGTATATCTGGAGTAACGAGGGCCTGGTAGACCCCCAAGGATCAAGCTTGCGGTTGGTACCGGCCCCTCCGGAAGTGCCTTCCGCCTCGATCGGAGAAGCCGGAGACTTTTTCTGGGGACCGACGGTCGAACCACGATCTGGTGCACCCTCGGCGAGCACCGATGCTACGGCAGGATGTTTGCTCGCCGGCCCGTCCTATCTTGATGTGGTAGCCAGGGCACCGCCACCCTCAGAGGGCAGCCCGGGATATGGAGGCCAATCGGCCTGTTCGCCGTATTCGCCGCCGGCCAGCCCGTCAGCCCGGCGGCCCGCCTCAGCACCACTGCCGGTTCCCCGTCCGTTCCCAGCCATGGAAGAGGACCAAGGAGATCTGGGTCCCGAGTTTGAGTCGTGGAACTTCTGGACCGTCCTTGCAGAGGGCCACTTCCCTGAGAAGTTTTGGCCAGTCGCAGGACCGGGCTTTGATGCACCCGAATCGCTCACCCCGGATGAGTTCGAATGCTTCCGCCGAACTCTCCGGGAGACTCGCTCCTGTCTTCACCGCCTACAAATTCCATACCCCGGGAGTCAAGCGCACCTGGAGGATATTGGTGAGCAGTGCCATCAAATTGACTTGGCCATGCTCCCCGCGGCTCGGCACCCCGGGTCATTTGGGCACCACGAGGCCCTCCAACAACGATGCGTCGAGTGTTTTCAAGTACTCCGCAAAGTTATCGAGGAAACCACTCCCCACGTGTATATCCGTGGATGGGGGCAGTACGCTGCCCTACGCTTCAGTGTGATCCGCCGACAGCCCGATTCGCTGGGTGGCCCTGAGGGTATATCCCCAGGGACAGGAACGGTCAATATGGCTGACCTGTCGGGAGAGGGGAACGACTTGGAACTTCTCGACGGGGGCTTCCCCCCCGAAGACAAGCCGTCGTCAGATCCATCAGTGAGAGTTACTCGTCATCAGAGAAACCTCCTGGGGCTCCCCGCACCCACTGAAGCACTGACGTTGAGCCGAAATGTCAGCAAAGGAAAAGAGCACAGCGAGGCTATAAAGCCCGCCGACCCATCTGCCTCCATGCAGAGGGAAGAGGAAGATCCCGAGAAGGCTACGCTACGTCAGCAGCTCGCCGAACAGAAGAAGCTGGTGGACCAGCTCCTCGCCGAGCGCACTGCAGAACGGCGGCCTGACTACGGTGATCCCAGGCCAGGACAGCAGGGACCGGAACAACCGCTCCTCGATGAGACTCTCCCGGGCAACCGTGATTACGCCGTGTTCGCCGACAGGAGAGAGGACATTGCCTATGGAAAGAGGGCGCGGTATGTTTCGCCACACCCTCCCGAGCGGCGTGACTACCTGAGAGATCCCGCTCGGATTCCTCCCGCTGCCCCAAGGGCCGCTCCGCCCGCCATCCCACGAGCTGCCGAGTTCGACGACCCGGTCGACAACCCGATTGAAGGGCCATGCAATGCGCTCGTGGTTAGAGATCCTCGCCAGGACTGGAACCCATGTCCGGACGATCCGATGGCGGCACTCATTGCCCGCTTGGAAGCCTTGGAGACTCGGCAGGTGGCGATCCCACCAGACGGCAAGCCCTACCGAGCATGAGTGGATGACATGCCGGCGCCTCCGGGATTCGGGAATCCCACTTTCGCCCCCTTCAACGGAACTGGAGATCCGCCACAGCATTTAGCCCACTTCAACTCGAGGTGCGGGCCTATGTTGGGGACTCCGGCGCAGCAGGAGGCCGCTAAGCTTCGCTGCTTTGTTCAGACACTGGAAGGGCCAGCATTTGTCTGGTATAGCCAGCTCCCCGTCGGGTCGGTAACCAGCTGGGAGGACCTCCGTAGACAGTTCCTCTACCAGTTCAGTTCCACGACCCGGAAGACAAGTATCGCAGACCTCTTCAAGTGCAAGCAGAGGCCTGATGAGCGAGTCGCGGACTTCGTCGCCCGATGGAAGGGTCTCACGTATTCCCTTGACATGCCATTGACTCAGGAGCAGTTGCTGACAATGTGCGTCGGGAACGTCAAGACCGAGTTGGTCCCTTCCCTGATCTCTCAAAATTACCCCGGAGGGTTCAGGGACTTCTCAGACAAAGCTCAACGTCTTGAGGAAGCCCTGCAACAGGCCAGCCAGGCACACCCGCTGCCTCCTATGATTCCTGCAAGGAGAGCCAGCAGGGCTGAGCCCGCTGCTGTGGCCCAGATAGAGGCTCCCGGGCCGTTGGAGCTGCTGCCGGCGAGACCAGCTCCACAGCCTCACAGGAATCTGCCTCCACGGGCTCAGTTCCCGGCCCAGCAGCGGCAGCCTCAGAACCGGCCGACCCCTCCGCGTAATGTACCGCCACAACCCAGGCGAGATAATCAGGGTCCACCTCCTCGGCCGGCCCCTCTAGCCCCTCGTCAAGACCACGCTCCCAGGGGCCCGCGACACCTGACTTACTCATTTCATGAGGATCAGGTCCCCGGTTATTTCCGAAGCGCCCTGGAGCAGAGGATTGTGCGACTGCCTGAGTGTTGGAAGCCAGAGGAGGCACATCTTACGAATAACCCCCGCTACTGCCTCTACCATCGGGCCCTGGGGCACACCATCCAGCGGTGCTATGTGTTTAAGGATTGGCTCCAAGACCAGATTAACAACAATGTAATCAGGTTGGGCCCAGCTCCAGCACAAGTGGCGGGCGTGTTCGTGGGATCAGATGACGATAGCTGCGATGAGGACGAATGGAAGCTGGTCTCCGACCACGGGTCCCAGAAGTATAAAAACTGGATGGCCCGCAAGACGATCATTCGCGCCCATGGAATCATCCATGCGCGCTTGAATCAGCCTGAGCCCCCAGAATCTGCGGGTGCTGCTTCGGCATCGTCGTCCCAGCCTGCCTCTTCCAAAAGGAGCAAACGGCGGCAGCGCAAGAAGGAAGAGCGCGCCCCGCCAGTTCCGCCACTATCCCGCACTCTCGGCGATTTCATGCCCCCGGAGATGGGGATCCCTCCTCGGATCCACCCCGTGGTGAATGATTCGTCCGATGATAGTATTGGGTACGCTTCGGTTAATACCGTCGAGCTGGTAAATCCCTTCTCGGTTCCCGACGTTGAAGAACACCAGGTGGACCTCCCTAGTGTCCCCGGTCATCGCTACCGTCAGAAGAATCACAGAAACAGGAGTCGCCGGGGCACAGCCGTTGGTACCTCCAGCCAGGCCGTGCACGCCACTGAGACTAGGCAGCAGGCTCAAAACCGAGCTCAGCGCGCGCAGCCCCCCCATCCGGGGATGACGGATTCGCCTCCGCCACTGTTTGTGGTGTGGGACCAGGCAGAACCGCCTCAGCCGCGTCGCGACCAGCTCCGCCCTGCCACGAGTCCATCCCGGCCTCCTGACCCCAGTACGGTGACCATTTCCCGGACTGCAGCCAGTGAACAGCGAGATGCGCCAAGTACCAGTCGGCCGCCGATCCAACCGGCAAGGCCCGTCATGCTTCCAACCGCAGAGCAACCTCCTGCAACCAGGGGCTCGCGCTTGGCCAAAAAGTATGATGTCCTGAAGCACTTGGATGATATCCCAGCAAGGCTCTCCATCCTTGAGGCTCTGCGCATGTCATCTGAGATGCGCGAGGCACTCGCTGAAGCCCTGAAAATCCCCATCCAGTTTGAGACAGAGGTTGCGGCTGCAGAGGCCTTTCACGCCGAAACGATCGAGGACGCCGAATGTCAGGCAGTTATCTCGTTCTCTGGTAGGGATGAAGACCCTCCTATACAGGGACATATCCGTCCGCTGTATGTCACTGGCCAGTTCAATGGCCTTGAAGTCCGGCGCTGTCTTGTCGACACGGGGTCCGGGATTAACCTGATTCCAACTCGGACGCTCCGGAGATTGGGGTTGTCTGAGGATGACTTGATTCCCTCCGACCTCAGGATCCAGGGGTACGACCGCACCGAGAAAACCCCGGTCGGCAAGATACGTTTGAAGACCCAGTTCGGTGACTTGGTTGCCAACACCGAATTCATGGTAGTCTCTCAGGACACTGCGTATAACGCATTGATGGGCAGGCCATGGCTTCACCTTCACGCGGAGGTTCCCTCGTCATACCACCAATGCCTCAAATACTCCCTTAATGGTCGAGTAGGCGTGCTTCAAGGAGATGCCTCTCCTTTTGCCTCGTGTGAAGCCTGCTATCTGGATGCGGACTATTACAAGAGCAAGGATAAGCAGATCCTGGCTGGTGAGGTTGAGCCTGTCGCTGTTGCAAGTGATCCCTGGGCAAGTCTGGATGACGCTTTCGTCCTCCCGATTCACCGGTTGGACGTCGCCATGGTTTCGACGGCCCGCGAGTCTCCTGATGAGATGGCCGCGACCGCCCGCGCCAGCACCAGTGGCCCAGTAGGACCTGGTAGCCCCAATGCAGTTTCCAACGCAGTCTCTCCCGTGGACGATCCCTCCCCGAGTGGAGAGGATATGGAAGGCGCACCCCCAGCCTTTGAGGAGGGCGTCCCCGCCACGGTCGATGAGTTAATACAGGTGAACCTTGGAACCGAGGTCGATCCAAGACCCACATTGGTTAGTGCCGCCATGCCCTCTGAGGAGCGGCAGTAGTACGTGGACTTTCTCAGGCAGCATCGTGATGTGTTCGCTTGGAGCTATGACGAGATGCCGGGGCTAGATCCTCAGGAAGCCGTCCACCGCCTTGGTCTCCCGGCGAACCATCGCGGGTTCAAGCAGCCTCCCAGGAAGATGCACCCGTCCCACGGTGCCATGGTTGAGGCCGAAGTTGACAAGCTTATCAAAGCCAACTTCGTGAGGGAAGTTCAGTACCCCAAATGGCTGGCCAACATTGTGCCGGTCAGGAAGAAGAACGGGCAGATTAGAGTCTGCATCGACTTCCGCGATCTCAACCGCCACTGTCCGAAGGATGATTTTCCCCTTCCAGTGACAGAGCTGTTGATTGATGCCACGGCAGGGTTCCAAGCCCTCTCCTTCATGGATGGATACTCCAGATACAACCAAATTCGGATGGCCCCTGAGGATGAGGAGTTCACTGCCTTCAGGGCCCCCCAAGGTACCTTTTGCTACCGGGTCATGCCCTTCGGCCTGAAGAATGCCGGTGCCACCTATCAACGGGCGATGCACCGCATATTCAAGCCAATCCTCGGCACACTGGTGGAATGCTACGTCGACGACTTGGTTGTCAAATCGCGCCAGCGTCAGGACCATCTCAAAGATCTTGAGAAAGTGTTCGGCTTCCTCCGGTCTCGCTTCCTGAAGACGAACCCGTTGAAGTGTGCCTTTGGGGTCACCTCCGGAATGTTCCTTGGATTTGTGGTGAGATACCGGGGTATTGAGATCGACCCAGAGAAAATCAGGGCGATTAGCCAGATGCCTCCCCCAGGTACCGTCCGGGAACTGCAAGGGTTCCAAGGCCACTTAGCCTATATACGCCGATTCATCGCGAATCTGGCCGGCAAGTGTAAGCCCTTTTCTCGGCTCATGAAGAAAGGTGCCACCTATGTATGGGATAAAGAGTGTCAGACCGCTTTCGAGGAAATCAAGCAGTACCTGCTTCAACCTCCGGTCCTGATGCCGCCTGTATCCGGAAAGCCGCTGGTCCTTTATGTGACCGCCCTGGAACGGTCCCTGGGTGCCCTTCTCGCCCAGAAGAACAACGAGGGAACGGAGAATAGCCTCTATTACCTCAGTCGCATGCTCCTCGACGCGGAAGTCAGGTATTCCCCCATCGAGAAGAGCTGCCTGGCGCTCGTATTTGCCGTACAGAAATTACGGCACTACTTGCAGCACCATGAGGTACAGTTGGTTTCTCGGGTAGACCCGTTGAAATATATCCTGTGCCGGCCTATGTTGACTGGCCGTCTAGCGCGGTGGGCTGTGATTCTCCAGCAGTTCGACATCAGGTATGTGTCTCAGAAGGCCATCAAAGGGCAAGCATTGGCAGACTTTCTGGCCGCTCACCCGACCTCCGCGGATCAGCCGCTGGATCTAGGCTTTCCTGATGAGACCATTCTCTCGGTTGATCGAGCCGATCCATGCTGGCAGATGCACTTTGACGGTGCCTCCCGGAGCCCCACCGGTAGAAGACTCGATAATCCTAAGCTCAACAGAGTGGGCTTGGGAATCGTCTTCATTACCCCGGAGCGAGCCGTGCTGCCATACTCGTTCCTGTTGTCAGAGGGTTGTACCAACAATGAGGCGGAATACCATGCCCTCATCACCGGCCTCGAGTTGGCTCTCGAGATCGACGTGCCCCGTCTGTGTGTGAAAGGGGACTCCGAGCTGGTCGTTAAGCAGATCAATGGAGACTACGTTGTCAGGAAGCCGGAACTTGTGCCATTGTTGGAGTGCACCCTCCTTCTGATGGCCCGGTTCCCTTCTCGGCCGGAAATTGTCCATGTTCCCCGGTCGCAGAACGGTCGAGCAGATGCTTTGGCCAGCCTCGCTGCGTCACTTGAGGAGCCTGAACAGGATAACCTGATCGTCCGCGTGACGCGCCGCAGGCTCATCGCTCCCGTTATCCCGGAAGAAGATCGCGGCCCGTTGGTAAGTAATCTCACCACGGTTGCCCCTATGCCCGGAGCCCCGAGTACCCCAGATATGACAGTCGGATCAGCCCCTGATTGGAGGACGCCTTTGGTTGAGTACCTCCAACATGGAATTCTTCCATCGGATCGGGCCGAGCGCGAGCGAGTTCGACGCCGCGCATCGCAGTTTGTCCTCCAGAGCAGTCCCGGCCTGGGATCCAGTTGTCGTCCTTGCGCACTGCGGTCTACGACCAGCAAGCGCCGGACAGAGTTGCTGAAGCCCGTCTAGTCGAGTTGGAAGCACTGGATGAGAGTAGACTTCGCGCTTTGCACAACTTGGAGAGGCATCAAAGCAGAATGGCTCGAGCTTTCAATAAGAAGGTTCGCCTCCGCTCCTTCCTGCAGGGTGATCTAGTGCTAGCCCTAAGAGCGCCGATGATCCCCGGCAGGAAGCCGCCCAAGTTGGAGCCCATGTGGGAGGGACCTTTTGTTGTCCACAAGGTCTATCCCAATGGCGCGTACTCCCTAGCGACTATGGATGGTGAGCGTGTCACTCCTCCCACCAATGCTAGGTTCCTCAAGCAGTACTTTGTCTGAGTGTGCCCACGTCCTGCACGACGTTAAGCTGCATTCGTCTAGGCTACAAGACGTTAAACTGTTCAGCATTCGTCCGCGCTGCAAGATGTTAAACTGCCAAGTGCTTCGTCCTACATGACGCTAAACTGCACTACGTCCAAGCTACAAGACGGTAAACTGTTCATCATTCGTCCTGCATGACGTAAAACTGCCCCTCAAGAACTACGTGCGGCTTGATTCCCATCCTTATGGGATACGTAGGACCGCTTGAACATTCATGTTTCAGGCCCAGCCCCATCCTTCGGGAATTTCCATCCCATCCCAGGCCCTTGGTCCAGTTGCCTCTGGGTATGTGGTGTATCGCGTGCGCGGGGGATTATGTCCTCATTTACGTCGGTTTTCTCGCCACGCTGTACGCCCCCCACGTTTGGGGATGCCTTCTGCCCCCCCCTTCTTTTTCCTCATCGTCCTGCATGACGTTAAACTGCCTCTCCAGAACTACGTATGGCTTGATTCCCATCCTTATGGGATACGTAGGACCGCCTGGACATTCATGTTTCAGGCCCAGCCCCATTTCCCAGGAATCTCTATCCCGCGTTGGGCCTCTGGCCCCAGTTCCCCTCCTTTTTTGTGCGAGGCGTATCGCGTGAGCGGGGGATTATGTCCTCATTCACATCGGTCTACTGGCCGCGCCGTACGCCTCCCCCGTGTGTGGGACTACCTCACACCCCTCATCGTCCTGCATGACGTTAAACTGCCTCTCCAGAACTACGTATGGCTTGATTCCCATCCTTATGGGATACGTAGGACCGCCTGGACGCTGATGTTTCAGGTCCAGACCCGTCTCCTGGTTGATCACGGGGATCTGCCCTCTTTTGGTTGCTCTCAGGGTGAGTCCTCCGACCCTTTCCGGAGATCTGTTAACATGTTTTGGGTACTTCGGTCTATGACTCGTAGTGTCAGATTCAATCCCGACAAGTCCTGTGTTGCTTGTCAGGCCTCGCGCTTCCTCTTGTTCGAGCCTTCACTCAAAGGGATCCTCGTTGGCGGTTTGGGTACGATGCCTCAGTGCTCTCCTACCGCTCCGGGTCGATTTACCGGCGAGTCCTGGGCCGCAAATCGATATGAATCCTGCGATTGAGCGGTTGATGCTCGTTTGCTTGCCCCGTCTTAGGCTGACGCGATCGGATGTTGTGTTGCGAATATGGTCAGCAACGTCCTTGATCGCCATGTCGGCTCTTTCAGGCTCTGAACATTGGATTGCGCAGTCCTCATCACACTCCGCCTTTATGCGTTGTAGTGGAATCTCGACACTCTCTTCATACTGACCTCCAGTACACCTCTACACGTTAGGCAGACCAACCAGGGTAATGACGTCGTTCGAGGCTCCCATGATCTGAGCACCAGGGATATATGCGGATATCCTCCCTAAGGGCCATGCGTAGCTGGACCCTCGTCCCCATAAGGAGGAGGGAGTCGCCCGAACAATCGCGTTCTGGGCCCAGTATATCTGGAGGCTAGCATCTCTGCCCCTCGGGTGATGGACATATGCAGACCCCTATCCCAAGACTCTTCTCCGGGAATCGTGCGTGACCGCAGGGCTGGGTATGTTCCCACCTCCGCCGTGTCCGCCGTACCGCAATAAGCGGATTCCTCCATGGTCCGAACCACACGACCTTAAACTGTGTTGTCTGGTCCTACCACACGACCGTAAACTGTGATCATCTTGGCCGCCCGACGAGAAACGGCACTGCATCGTGATGTTCTCCTCGGGGGACACTCATGTTGGGCGCTAGTTAATAACCACGCCATTCATCAATGCCTTCCATGGCTTGATTATTGTGGCGACGCCAGAGATTTCTCAATCACAGGCGTGTCGCCGCACAAAGAAAAACCATTCATCTTTAAGGACAAACAAGAAATATCAAATGCCGCTCCTTCTATGTGCGAGGGTCAGACTCGCACTCTTCCCCGCGCTGGTGCCCGATTGTGTTGCGCCGCGCTTCAAGAACTACGTGTGGCTTGATTCCCATCCTTATGGGATACGTAGGAACGCCCGGATGTTTGAAACTTCGGGTCCAGCCCCCCACCTCTTAGAGATTCCCCCTTCTCTGGGGAATCCGCCGCCTTCAGGTCACCCTCAAGGCGTGTTCCCCAACCCCTTGCCGTGGTCCACCAGTGTCAAGAGTACTCTGGTTTATTGCCAGGAGTGTCAGGTTCAGCTTGGTCAGGTTCCTTCCACTTTTCAGGCTTCGTGCTCCCTTTCATTCGGACCCATCGTCTACGCCCTGGGTGGAGCCCCCGTGAACGGTTCGGACACAATGCCTCAGTGCTCTCCCACCGACTCGGGC
Organism: Viscum album; assembly: GCA_963277665.1. Taxonomy (NCBI): domain Eukaryota; kingdom Viridiplantae; phylum Streptophyta; class Magnoliopsida; order Santalales; family Viscaceae; genus Viscum; species Viscum album. Next base: position 1,938,527,177 of record OY728163.1, read on the forward strand.
CGGTACCCCCAATGGCCTCGGGCAGCAAATCGATATGAATCCTGCGATTGAGCGGTCGATGCTCGTTTGCTGCCTCATTCCACCAACGGTTAGTGCGATATTGATGCTGCTTTTCCGCCACGGTCGGCAGTACTCCCATATCGTTACGCCGGTGCCCCTAGTCCTTGAATGAATGGCCGCATGATTCACATTTTCCACCTCCCATTCCGGCCAGGCGAAACCTCGACACTCTTGACACTATCCCTCAGTGCATCTTCGCATATCCAGGGGATATGACCACGATGTGGCGTGCTTTGAGGTCCTTATGGTCCGAGCTCTAAGACCTTAAACTAAGATCTAGCCCTTACGGTCCGAGCTCTAAGACCTTAAACTAAGATCTAGCCCTTATGGTCCGAGCTCTAAGACCTTAAACTAAGATCTAACCCTTATGGTCCGAGCTCTAAGACCTTAAACTAAGATCTACCCCTATGGTCCGAGCTCTACGACCCTAAACTAAGATCTCCCCAAATGGGGTCCTACGTCCTGCATGACGTTAAACTGCACTCTCAGAACTACGTGTGGCTTGATCTCCAGCCTGATGGAGTACGTAGGAACGCCCGGGCATTCCGACTCGGGTCCAGCCTCAGGGATCGTTAAGTCCCGCCCCTCCTCGTCGCCGGCCGTCTGGCCTGACTTCGGGTAGGGTGGTGCAGTTGTGATATTCTCCCCGATTCAGCTCGGGATGCCCCATCGCAGGGATGGGAAGCGACGGTTTCCTCGTCAGAGAGGTGCTGTCTGAGAATTGAGGTGACTCACGGCCAGATTAGTGCATCCGCCTAATACGCTTTCCCCACGGTGGCGCAATTTTGAGAGCGTTGGATTCTGTCCGAACAAATCGTCACTTCGCCCCACGCTTCGCATTCCCTGTTGATCTGGATTTCCACCCTTGTGTCTGAAGGAACCCCAAAGCGGTATTCATGATGACATGTGGTCCGCCTCCTGCAATATGAATGATGGCCTTTTTCGGTCCGTCTATTGCAGTTGTTATGGTCGATCCACTGTCCGCCTACCGTCTTGGGCATTTCCTGGAAGGCCGACCGTTGTGGATGTCTGGATTCGGGACGCGCGATTCACCTTTTCTCATTTCCCTATGTTCGGATAAAATCTCAACGCCCCTAGCATTGTCCCGCTCGTGTGTTGGAACAGGTTGGGGGGATGGTACATTGATTAGGTCCGAGGTCTCCTTTCCTAGGAATGACCTCCCTCTTTTCTCCAGAAATCCAGGCCCAATTATGGATGCCTGATGCTTGGTTAACACTCCCGTAAGACAACGAATTGTGGTTGAGTATGTTAAACCAAAAGATGCAGATAAATATATTGATTCATACAGATGGATCAAAGTAGCGGAAGAAAATGTTTTGGGAATGGCAAAACAAAGCCCTTAGGGATTAGCGTGCTGAATGAGTCTTTCTAATGCCGCTACCCTTTGGCTGGTGGCCTCCAGAGCTGCTTCTCGCTCTCTGCGTGCCCTCTCTTCGTCGGCGGTCGCAGCGCGCAGTTCGTCGATTCTGGCCTGTGCACGCTCCCGCTCGACCTGAATTGTGACCATCTGTTGGCCCGCCTCCGTCAGCTGTACCTGGGCGTCAACCAGCTGGGCTGCTAGTTGCTCCACAAGCTCGGTACACGTTGCGACGAAGGCCTCCTTCTCTGCCGCCTGCCCTTCGAGGCGCCGGACTTCCTGCTCCGCCACGAGGAGCGCCCGCGTGCTCTCCGACATGTCCCGACTTTGTGTGACGTCGGCACGCCGGCAGCTCTCGCGCATCTTTTCGGCCATGAAATCACGGACCGTTAGATGGAGGCGTTGAGCATCAGCTCCCCCGGCACACAGAAAGCGCAGCCAGGTTTGAAGTGATCCCATGCGCCCCAGCCACTCCGACGGGTCTCGCTTGAGGAAGAGCTGGATGCACTTCCACCCCCTACGGCGCGTTATCCGGCTCTCCTCGACCGCCTCCGTGTCTGAGTCGTCCATCTCCTCGGGATCGGCAGGCCGGTAGGCAGGGAAGGAAGCCAGCAGGTCTGTTGCAGGGTCCGCCCCTGGGAGGTCCTCACGAGGGATAGGTTCCCCAACATCCGGGCGACCTTCTTCTCTCTCCCCAGCGGCGCTGACACCCTCGTCAGCCCCCAACCTCTCTCCTATGGCAGCACCACCGACGTCCGCAGCCCCTTGATCAGCAGTTGGTGGGGCCGGCTCGGTTTGGGAAGTCTGTTCCGGAGCAGGCGGCATGTCTGCCACCGGTCCACTCGTGGATGGCCCGGGTTCGGCAACCCGATGAGCCTCCAGTGTTGAGATCACTGCGCAGGGCATGCCATGGTTAGTCACGGATCGTCAACGGCAAGCACCAGCAGTAAAGTAGGGAGACTTACGGGAGTTCGGAGCATCATCTTCCGCTATCCCGGTCGCCGCAGGAACAGTTGCAGCAGGGGACCCCTTAGCGCTTGTCAGTTCGATAATGGGTGCCTGACCCCCGCCTTGTCCTGCTGGCGCCTCTCCTACTCCCGCTGAGGACGCCTGACCGACATCCGTGTGCTCCTGAGAAAGATGGAGAAATGGGTTAGAAGCTGCATAAGAGAGTGGATGAAGCAGATTGAGTAGGTATAGAAGCGGACCTCGAGGAGCTCAGTGACATCAACGTTGTCAGAGCCGGCCACCTCGCCGCTCTCCCGTGGGCTCCCCTGATGGGATCTTCCCTCGGAGCCTTCATCCTCCCCCATTTCCTCCTCTTCTTCGGAGTCGCTGCTACTGTCATCTTCTTCCGGCGGCATCTGTTCCGGAGCGGGCTCGAGACCGAGCATCACCTTCACCAGAAGGGATGACTCCGCGCGCTGACCACGTTGGCGCGCGTACTCGTCCATGGCCGTCAGATACGCATACTGCCGGTTGAAGTCCACTCTGTCGACAATCTGGAGGCGCCCGACCTCTGGCAGATAGATTCCTTCTCTGAGTATCTTTCTCCAGATGGCGTCGGTCCCCAGTGACTGCCGCAGAGTCATCCAGGCCGACCACAGCGCCGGGAAGACCGCATCATGGGAAGGTTCGAGCAGACGTCTCACCTGCTTCCCGGGCCGCTCGTCGACCACCGCACGTGCCCCCTCTCTGGGCGCTGAGGTCGTGGCGGCAGCTCGCGATGTGCCCGCCGCCGAAGTCCCTGCCCGCGCCGGCTCCGCTGTTTGGCGCGCCTCCGTTCTCCCCCGTGTGGCGGCGCCTCGCCTCCTTCCTTGACGCCCGGTCTCCGCACGGGTAACCTCGACCCGCCGAACTAGCTTCCACAAAATCCCCTCGGGGTACGCGATGGCTCAGTGTTCGGCGTACTCGGTTGCCAAGCCTGCGTCAACTCCGGTAGGAGGGAGAGTGATGACGTCGCCAGAGCCGAAAGCGGCAAACATCAGCCACATCTGGCGAAGGACGCCAGGGTTCGTCTCCTCCCGGACAGCAGTGAATACCCTCTTCGGCATCCGTTGAAGGCACCCGAACTGCCTGGCGAACCGGGTCGGCACGTAAGGCTCGCAGATCACCTTCCCGTCGATCCGAGCCACGAGCACCCCGCCCCGCATGTTCAGGAAGTATTCATGCTGCTCCAGCGGACCCTACCCATTGTCGATCATCTGGCCGACAGGAGTGGGGAACGGACTGAAGTTGAAGTTGGCATGATTGCCAATCCGGATCCGCACGCCCTCCTCACTTAGGGTCATCGGAGCGACCCCCGCGATGTTCAGCAGGGAGGGTCGCAGGCCGTTGCCCGGAGGAATGATGGCGTTCAGAAACGTGTACCCACCGAGGTGAGCAGCCACCCAGCCGTGGAAGAACTGAAAGGGCCCACAGATCCTTCGTGGCGACCCCCCTCGTGAGATGCGTCCCAGGATGGCATACAACCTCGCCAACACTGGGACCCCGAGGTTGTATCTCTTGTTGGCGGCCATAGCGCCCGCCATCGCCAGAGTCGCCGGGCGAACGCCCATTCTCGCGTCCCGCACTGGCAGGAGCCACCCACTCAGAAAGGCGGCCAGGAACGCCGCGTACCGGACATTTGGGTCCCGGGCCTCGATGACGCGGTACCCCCATGAGCGGTAGTCGCCCGTCTCCAGGACCCGCCAGTACGACCCGTTCCGGCTCCTCTGAGCTGCGGTCGGGCACCGCTTCCCCCTACCTGGCATCTTGACCGCTGGGTCATGCTCCAAGAACTGGCCGAACCACTCCTTGTAGGCTATGTCCTTCTGGAAGTCCTTGATCCCAAGCCGCTGCGTAGCCAGGTCAAGGAGATGCCATGTCAGGATGGGAGTCCGTGACCTGTCTTCCCAGATGTTCTTCGGGGGCAGGAACTCATCATATTTGTAGCCCTCCAGCGGGATACCTCCGATGCAGTGGATGTCCCAGAGACCGATGCCAACCTCCCCATGGTGAAGATGGAAGGTGTTGGTATCCGGAGACCATTGGGTGAACAGCTCCGGCCCGAGCTCGGACTGCTGGTAGAAGTGGAACTGCGACGTCCACACCGCCTCGAACAGGCCGATGTACCGCAGCTCCTCTGCGAAGTGATCGCAAGTGTGGCGTACCCAGAACGCCCAGGCCCACTCACTGGTGAAATTGCCCCCAGACCGCAAGTCCCAGTCCTTCAGCCAGTCCTTGGTGTCGTCAGTGACACTCTGGCGATATGTGCTCGAGTAGAGGGCTGGAGAATTCTCCGCAGTAGGCTCACCCCCGTCAATGGTCCGCGTCCTCGGGTTCAGGACGTAGACATCCAAGTGCCTGGTTTCCCTGGCAGGATGCCCATTGTTGGTGATGTTATAGCGGTGAAGCTCGTCCTCCCGAGTCACCCAGGTCCGTGGCGCATCAACCTCGAACCCTGGCACCGGAACCTCATCGAGGATGCCGAAGTTCCAGAGCGGCAGGTTGTCCGACAGTGGATATGTCTTCTGGGCCGGCGTTAGTAAGTCGAACAAGGATTGATTATTGGAAACAATCTCCTTGGCTCCGTAAACCTCCTCGTTCGTCGCCATCTCAGCCCTGCGAGTGGCGGCATCCCCCTCATTTCCTCTGTGCGTGGCCATCTCAGAAGTTTCGGGAGTCGTGCGGGTTAAGGGATGAAGCGTGCGGGATCGGACGAGGCTGGTAGAGAAGTTTGAAGGGTGGCGCGCAATCCAAGTGGACGGCGCGCAATTGGGAAGAATGTCGTACAAAGTTCCGGGTTTTCGCGCAAAGACAGGCGAATTCCGGACGGTTTTGCGCGCCGATCGGGCGAATTTTGCGCCGGAAAAGGCAATTTCGCGCACGAGAGCGTTGGAGCCTATCGCGCGGAAGGCCTGAGTACGGAACGTGGGACCCAGGGCCCCTATTTATAGGCGAGGCCGGGGTCCGCACTGCGCGGAAAGAGCTTTGCGCGACCGCAGCGGCGAATTCCGCGCCCGGCGCCCCTTTTTGCGCGCCTAAGTCCCGCGCCGCCCAGGACTTCGGCATTCCGGCGTCTCCCTCAGAACCCGATCGTTGCGACCTCTCGCCGACCAGATTCCGAGGGGGGGCTTTTGTAGACGCCGGAAAAGTCCATTGTTCCCAAACGAAGCTCTGGGTGCGGAAAGCGAAGTGATATTTGGAGTCAGAGGCACGTTCCGGAGGGCCCGGAGGACTTGCGCGAAATTTCAGAGGATCGCGCGCTAAGTTGACCCGTGGCGCGCAATCCTCCCGGGATGCGCGCAATGCGCCGGTTCGGCGCGCTATTTTGCGCGCCCGTGCCTGCGCGGCTCCCTTGCGCGCCGGGTCCTGATTTCGCGCCCGCGAAGGGAATTCCGCGCCCGGAACCGGATTCCGCGCCCGGGGTTGCCTATAAATATAAGGCGACCCCCGACGTTTTGAAGGTTGCCGGAATCCGAAGCGTCGCTCGTTCGCGCAATCCAACCCCCTCCACGCGCAATGCTGGTCTTCAGGTAACCTCCTTTCTTTCGCGCAATAGAGCCTTGGGGTCCGCCTTCGCGCGCAATCCCCTTGGCTCCTTTCCTTTGAATAAATTTCAACCCGAAGGCCTTTGCACGCAAAAGAAGCTTCTTGCGCACAATTGCCCCCCGGGTGCGCGCAATCCAACCCGATTGCGCGCACCCCCCATTTTCAAAGTGGCCATTCGTTAGAGAATGAGCCGTTGCCCCCGCGCACTACCCGAAGCCCGGTGCGCGCAATCCCAATCATCCGCGCGCGAAGCGCTGGCCCAATTGCGCGCCAGCCCGCCATTTTGCGCGCCGACCCGCGGTTTTGCGCGCAAAGCTCCTCTTTTGCGCGCAATCCGCCAGGGTCACCTCCCTTGACCCCCTGAGGGTACCCGCCTGCGTGGCGCCCGATGATCCTCATCCTGGGTGCCCGAACCGTGCGCTGTCTTCCCGTGCAGCCTTCCAGGCTCGTGCGAAGTGACACGGACCCATCGGCGGCAATCATTCGTCCAGCATGACGTTAAACTGCATATTCGTCCTGCATGACGTTAAACTGCGCATTCATCCCGCATGACGTTAAACTGCCCATACGTCCAGCATGACGTTAAACTGCACATCCGTCCAAGCTGCACGACGCTAAACTGCCTAGCCCCCATCGTCCGCGCTGCAAGACGTTAAACTGCCAAGTGTTTCGTCCTCAACACACGACGTTAAACTGTGCTTCGTCTGGCAAGACGTTAAACCGTCCGCTTCGTCCTCAACACACGACGTTAAACTGTGCTTCATCCGGCAAGACGTTAAACCGTCCGCTTCGTCCTCAACACACGACGTTAAACTGTACTTCGTCTGGCAAGACGCTAAACCGTCCGCATCATCCGATCCCGTGCTCTGCATGCAGGGTCTCCCCCGGTTTGGATGTGGCCCCCACCCGCTCGTCTCTGCAGGGATGTCGGGATTGTCCCGCTTTTGGGACGATTTAATGGGAGTGGCTTTTCCCTACGGGGGCAGGGTATTACAAACCCCTAGTTTCTCGTGGGAGGCTGCACATGTGTATCTCCATTGCGCCTCCCCACTGCCGAAGCCAGTAGAGGGTGTGACTGGGATCGAGGTGTCTTCTGCTTTCGGTCCAAGTCCCTTCCAACTGAGTTTTGCCGCATCCGGGCTGCCTCAAGTGCGTAAGTCCTGACAGAATGAACTACGTGGACTTTGATCCCTGTCTTCTAAACAGGGTACGTAGGAAGCCTTCTTGAGGTCCAAGCCCACCACCTGGTCGTCCCGGTCGTATTTACGTCGGTTCGTCCATCAGTGGACCCCTCCAGGGTTCACGCTTGCGTCGATTCACCTATGAATCCGCCCCTGTGGGAGACTGCCCGTGTGTATCTCCACGGTGCCTCCCCACAGCCCCCCTTTTCCATTTCTCCTTTTATCGTCCAGCATGACGTGAAACTGTGATCCACCCGGCCGTTCCATCCCCCTCTGTGCGAGGTGGTTCGGTTCAATCCTCCGCCCGGCGGCCTAGACCTCTTCGTGAGTCGGCTTGCCGACGTCCAGCATGACGTTAAACTGTATACCCGAACTACGTTGACTTTGATCCGTGCTAACGCGCGGTACGTAGGAAGCCCCTACGGGGTCCAAGCTCTTCACTCCATCATCCATCCTGATCCTTACCCGGGCCGCCACATCCCGGTGGGGTCATGCCACTTCACTCCTCTCCACGTTACTTGGGAAGCCGCCCATGCGCTGGCCCCAGCGTCGGAGGTTCCCCGCAAGGGGTTCTGTCATCTGATCCACTTTTCGTGTTGATCGGTCCGATGCCGTCCCCGCTGGACGTTAAACTCGCGGCATACCCCGTGTTAAACATGGGAAGCTGAGGAAAACCTCAGGGGACACAGTTCCCCGCACCCAGTGCGGGATGCCTCAGGCCATCATGCCTTCGAGAAGCCCTATTAGGGACGGAAGACAGACGTGCAGAGCCGCAGTGTCACGACACGCCCCCAGCACCCAGAGCCACCCGACCTTCTCACTGCAGGTTGCTGCCCCGACCAGACTCCTTGGAACGTCCGGGCGGAAGCAGCGTAATTAACCGGTGTCCATGAAGATATGGTGCCGGGAACGAGATTCACGAACATTCTTAAGTCTATGAGGGAGACCCGGATTAGGTGACGAGTTCCGAGGAGACGTCCAAGGAAGGAGGAGCCGACATCCCATCATCCCGGTTTCGATCAAGGAGCAAACGCCCCTGAATAAGAGACGGATGCCGCCCGCCCTTGGAAAGCGGGACTACGGGACCACAAGCCGCGCGCCTATCCCCTCGGGTCGACGGGTGCACGCGCGAACGCGTCCTGGCGGAACAGCGTAACCCGACGCACATCCGCACCGAAACAGTCGTCGATGAAGACCACGACAAATCGATTGAGGTATGGCTGAAAGATCCTGTTCATGAGAGCCATGAACACTGCTGGAGCATTGGTTATGCCGAATGGCATAACCAATAACTCATAGTGTCCAAACCAACATCTGAAGGCCGTCTTCTGTACGTCCTCATCTCGAAGTCTGAGATGATGATAGCCTGACCTGAGGTCTATCTTCGAGAACCATCGTGCTCCCTTGAGCTGATCAAAGAGTTCATCAATCATCGGTAGCGGATACTTGTTCCTCACTGTCACCTGGTTCAGGAGACAATAGTCAACACAAAGTCGTAAGCTCCCGTCCTGCCTCTCGAAAGACTGGCTCCACGCTGTATGACCCGCACTACTGAGCCAGTGTCCTGAGGTCGTCTGCCTGAGGGTCTGGTCTACCTAGACCCATGAGTCATCCGTAGACTACCTGCTACGGAAGACTCTGCTACGTGCCACCCTACAGTGGGTCTCGACGCTGGTGTAGACTCATCAAGAAAGCTCTCGATCAAAAGGGCTCGATCCAGTACTCCTGTCTGAGTCGGAATACTGAGGGAGATCAGTGATGCCCTGATCTCATGTCTCAAACCCTGCTCAAAGGTCTGGGCCCGGAAGAATGGGTCTTGTACCATGTCGGTCGAGTAGCGCGAGAGATCGGTAAATCTCGCTGAGTACTGAGCGACCGTCATGCTGCCCTGCCTCAGCTGAAGAAGCTCCTGAATGCGCACCGCACGGAGGGTGGCTGGGATGAACTCCGAGGGGAAGAGGCTCTCGAAGTCCGTCCAAAGTAGAGATTCCTCAACGTGCACCTGGAGCGTCAAGCTCCACCATCGGCCCGCTGCTGCGTGCAGTAGGCTCGCAACGAGGATCACCATGAGGTCTGCTGGTGTCCTCACTAGCCTGAAAACTCGTACGAATGCCTCCAGCCAGTCCTCGACTGCCTGGGGGTCCGTCTCCCCACGGAACCTGGGTGGTCGCTGGTGCTGGAACTCATGCAGTGCGCTGAGGCGACATGCATCGTCAGCGGCTGGTGCTGGAAGCATCGGTGGCTCGGCGGGTAGAGCTACCGCCGATGCCACTGCTGACAAAGGGCCCTGCACCGAGGCCTCATTGCTCGGTGGACTGTCATCACGCTTGACTCTCCGAACCCTAGCTAGCTGCCGTCGTGGGGCTATACTGAAAAGGAAACAGGTGCGGCACGATCAGAACAATATACCTGGTGAGCTGATACAAAGTAATCACAAAGAAAACTTGAAACACACATGCAATCAATGTTTTCATGCATTAAGTCGGAAATCAGAAGTCAGGGTCCTGGTGTACGGATACGTCGACCGCCACACCAACACTGGACTCCCTGGATTGATAACCACACTCAATATTCTAAACACTATTGCTTTACATAGAAAAGATCAGAGTTCGCGGTAGAACCGAACTCCTCTGATACCAATTTGTCACGACCCATCCTCGGGGCCCATTTCGTGACTACCCCAAGCCCGACTTCCATAGGCCAGGGGCTGGTGACTAGCACCAAGGTGTAAATCCTGGTAAAAAGGGAAGGCATTGCCTTTGTAAAGTAAACAAGCACCACAAAGTAAGCAAACGGAAAAAGTAAACACTAAGTAAAAACTGAGTACAACTGAAAGTGCGGAAATTAAGTGGGCCAGTATACAAACCCAAACTGAATGTAAAGTACAACTCGAAAAGGAAAACAGCAACTGAAAAGTAAAAGCAGCTACGCCGAGCCGTCCACTTGAAATCCCACCTGAAGGATGGGTACAGATAGCTCCATAGCTCCTCGGGTCCCGTCGTCCGCTCCGAGTACGTCCCGCCCAGTGGTCCACCTCCAGGTACCGTTCTGCTCTGCAAGCCTCAACCACGATCAACGCTGTCCGTCGTCTGCAACCAACACAACGTAGTGCGGGCATAGCCCGTGCAGGGGTGAGTATAAGCTACTCAGTAGGGACCCCGAGACCCCTGAAGGTCTCCCAAAATCCACAAAGGATAATCCACAAAGGAAAGATACAATCATGAAGTAACAACCAACACTGCTTAGGTATATGCCCGTACATATACCTAAGTCATCAATTCCAATATGCTCCAACTTCCGAGCCCAAGAATAACCCAGTCCACACAGGAAGGTATAAGTATTCCACACAGGAAAGCAATAGTAATCCACACAGGATAACACAACACAATCTACACAGGAAAGTAAACAGGATTCAGCTCACACAGGTATACATCTTCGAAGACGACAGAGATAATCACTGATCCATCTAAGTCGTCAGACCCACAAAGGATCGATAGGTACTAACCCCCGCAAAGACCCACACAGGATCGGTAGGAAACTAACCCCCGCAAAGACCCACACAGGATCGGACCCACACAGGATCTGTAGGCGCTAGCTCACACAGAACCGTTGAGCGCTGACCCACACAGGATCGGACCCACACATGATCGGTAGCACTGATCCGCATAGGATCACTGAGTGCTGTAGTCGTCGTCGTCGAATCCACTGAGGATCTCTACACAGTCGTCGTCGCAGTCACAGTAGCAGTTGCAGCCAACACTAGGATTCCCGCACACAGCAAGCTCGTTCGGGAGGGTCCGCTCGACGAGCCGAGAGGCTGATACATCAACTGTCACATAGTCTAGAGTTGCTGTATCCAAAAGTTCCGTATCATCAACAGGAACTCAACGCAACAGACGACGCGTCAATTGGACACCCGGTCTGAGAGTTATTGGCTTTTTCGTCCCAGGGGCCCAGTTGGTTTTTAAAGTAAAACCAACCCGACCGTACTCCACCTGCGTCCAAACCTCGGGCGGAGTATGCCAAAAGATCCGTCTCACTAAGAGGAACTCAAAAAAGTTGAAGGCACGTCAATCAGACGTCCGTAGCTCAAGATATGAGCGTTTCTGCTCCGAGGGCCCGATTGGTTTCGTGTACGAACCAACCCGGATGAACTCAAAGTATTCCGAAACCTTGAGTGCGATATACCGAAACGACCGTCCCGATCCAAGGATCATATCTCCGCTGACGGCGCGTCGTTTGGAGGTCCGTATCCCGAGTTATGGGCATTTGAACCCAAACAGTCCGATAACGGGGGTTTCGTGCCCGGACCGACCCGACCCGAGACCCCCCCGGTTGGCCCGAACCGGGTCGACCCGCCCCGGACAGGGTCAGCCCGGCCCGGCTGGGCGCGGCCCGACCCGGCGCAGCCCGGCCCGGCCCGGCGCGGCGCGGCCTGGCAGACCGGCCGGGCGTCGGTTCGGCTGGGGACAGCGCGCCCAACGCGCTGTCCCGCTCGACTTTGGCCGAGCCGTTCAGCAAGGGGGGGGGGCCTGCCCCCCTGTGTAACCGCGGCCCCCCCAAATTAATGGGGGCCGCTTGAACCGGCCGGGGGATTTTATTTCCCTCCGGCCCCTCCCCTTTCCAGCCGGCCCGACCTGGCCGGCTAGATCCTTCTCAACGGGACCAGAAAAGGCCGATCCCCTTCCGGCTCCGACACCGGCGGCCCGGCTGGCCGCCGGTCACCTTGCTCCGCCGTGGCCCGGAACTGGCCGCGACTCTTGTCGTCCGGCGCTGTGCGACGGCACCGCGCCCCTCCGCCATGGCCCCGCTCTGGCCGCGACGTCTTTCGTTTTCTTCGACGCGGAGCGACGGCGTCACGTCCTTGAAATTATTCCACGGCGTGGCGCGACGGCGCTGCGCAATACTTGCCGTGTAATTCCTGCATGGTGCGACGGCACCACGTCATCCCGTTCCATCCGCAAAGAATCAAACATGAACATAGGAGGGGGGTTCGGCCGTGTTAGTGCGGTCCGACCCCCCTCTTGTTAAATGATATCATCTAGTCGAAAATCTACGATAATCGATAAACTAGAATCATCAATGGAAATAATTAAATAAAATAATCCCCTACCTCGGTTCAGGAACGGTGTTCATCAACGATCTGCGGAAGACGAGCGTCGCGGAGGTCAGGCGTCGCGGGAGAACGTCAACGTCACGGAGCGAGGATTCGAAGTCATTGACGGCGATTTCGTCGTGGAAAATCGTCGCGGAAGAGACGACGTGGAAGAAGAACGTTGCATCGCGGATACGGAGTCACGGAAGAAATGTGTTCTTCGGCGGAGAAGTTCTTCGTTGAAGAATGGTGTTCTTCGCGTTCTTCGTCAAGGTTGAAGAAGAAGAAGAAGATGCTTTCCCAATCCTCTCAAGGTTTCAAAACTCTAACATAATAAAATAAGACTAAGTCTTATTTTATTAACACAACCTACCAATTGAATTTAAAAAGTTTGAAATTCAATAACCACACACAACTCACTTCATTAACTTATTACATTTAAGTCACAAGTTATAACTTAGGTTAACAAAATTAAAGTGGGAGTTGAGGGGGGTTTTAGAGGATTTGAAGGGGTGGGGTTCGTGTGGGCCCCACCACCCTCATAACCTCCCAAGGGAGGTTGGGTGGTTACCCAACTTCCATCAAGAACTAACACTTAGAGTAAAATAATAAAAATTGTAGTGTAATTATAAAATAAACTTCCACAATTTTTATTATCAACAATCGTGAAAACGCAACTCCGAAACAGGAGTTCCTAAGCAATTACCGACGCTGCGGTTCCATCGGTGCCCTCAGAATTCGATTCCGGGTACCGGTTCAAAAGTTAGAAATTCCCGCTCATTCGTTCACTGAACGTACCCGAGCCAAACTTTGGAAATTGATTCTGGGCACACCGGGCCTCGAAATCAGGTGCCGTCAAAAACCACGCTCTTGTAAAATTCCGAAGAAAATTAAGAAAAAATTTCCCTTGAATTTTTACGGGTCTTTACAAATATGGTCATATTCAGGAAGTGACTTGGGAACTGGAGAACGAAATAGTCGAGAAATGGACCAAACTCTTTCATGACAGTAGTTGTTTTCAACTTTATAGGGATGGAAATGACATAAATAGGGATAATTTAGAACCCCTAGTTTCAATTAAGAAAGCCTTTATTTATGTATTTTAAATATTTAAAGTGTTTGGGTGGAGTTTGGGAGGGTTTGGAAGAATTTTGGAATGTTTCTGGGCATTTTATAGAGGTTTAATTTTTGAGTACGATTAATAAAAACCGTGAAAATCCTATAAGAAAGTAATCATAATGAGAAAAAGGCTTCTATGTAGGTGCACAGTTACATGCATGGTTTGAGAAAACCATACAGACACCTTAGGAGTAACAATGAAAAGTGGGATAGATGAATTTTTCATGGTTGGTGAACATTTTGTCTAACCATGTTGGCCAACTATGTGAGATGATTCTTGAGGTAGTGGCTGGCACATAGTTAGCATTCAATTTTTCTAACTATGTAACTAACCATGCATGGTTAAAAGTTAGATCCTAAAAAAGTGGATCTAACTCGGTTTTACCCCAAATCATCTTTTTTTCCCTCCATTTCAAACCTAATTCTTTTTTTTCCTCCCAAAGGCTGTGGAGACTCTCCCTTTCGATCCGGAAGCAATCCTTTGGAAAATATTGGTGTGTTGAAGGTTGAATTTCTTGGTAACTCTCTATTCTTGGTGGTATTCCTTATATTTACTATCTTCCCTCTCTAGGATTCATAGATCTAGTCTATTTGGGGATAGATCTATGATGGTGGATGTGAATCAAGATGATATTTGGATGTTTTAATGTTATAGAATGAGATTTAAGGTGCATTTTTGGATATTTGACCTGGTTTTGTTGAAGAATTCGCGACATTATTCATTTTCTCCAAAATTTCCGAGGTGGGTGGATTAACCCTTGACTTCTCTTATTATAACTAGAAGGATTTGATTTAAAATTGATTATTTTTGTTGACATTGATTATGAAATTGTTGTTAAATTCTTGATGGAAACCCTATTTAGTGATATCTTATAAAATTCAGAAAATTAGATGTTTTGGTGGAAATTGAAAGTGGTAACATGGTTTTAAAATGGTGATTTTAAAATGGATTTTTGGTTTTGATACATGGAAAAGTGTTCCCAATAAAAAGAATATTTTTATTGAAATGGTTTGAAAAAAATTGTATTGTCATGTTGTTGTCTTAAATGGTTAATAGTGAGTTTAATGGGGTGGATATTGGTCATTAAGTACCACCATCAAAGGGATAAAGTGTGGATATAAAGTTCCACCATAAATGGTAACACCATGATTGTGTAGTTTAATGTGTGTGTGATTGTGTAGAAGGAAATGGTAATTCCAAATGAATTCATGAAATGGTTTGAATGACTTGTTTGTTTTCATTCCATGTAAAACTATTTTGGTGTGAAAATTCTTGGCATGATATAATATGTTTAAATGTTTTAAGTTGTTTTATATAAATTTTTTATATAAATTTTCTCACTTGTTCTATCCTTGTGGAGTGAGTATGCAAGTCATTTGGGGAAATCCTTCTGAGTTTCATTTATCACCCTTGATTTTGAACATTGGTACTTTTTTAGAGATTATTTATCAAGGCATAGGTAAAGGGATGGTATCACATATATTTAATGGTGCTTCTTGATACTTGGGAATGGATAGTAAAATTGGTGATTGGATATTATTGGAAGTTTTTTAGTTGGTGTATTTGGAGTCTTCTAAGTTTCTGTTGGGTTTTTCTTTCTCTTTGTAGTTTATGTTGATCTTGATTTCTACTGGTTACTCTGATATAGTTGGTTTTACTTGTTATACATTTAGTTATCTTAATTTTTTTTATCATTCATCATATAATGGTTTTGTTATGGTATGTTTGGTTTTTGTTGTTTTATTTTCAAAGGGAAAATCATCCCCCAATTGTATTGAAGCCCTTGGAATTTATTGCCATCTTTTGGCATCTTGGGGACGTCTCCTAATTCCAAGAAGCAATTCCGAATCAACTCAATCCAATGAGGTGGGTCAAGATGTTACAAAAATTCGTATCAAACAAGAAAACATACCTGCTTTCCATAGATCCACTGTATAAACATACCCCTTAGCAAAATATTCCGTTCTAATCAAATAAATTCTATTGTGGGTCAGGCCTCGACCCTACCTACCGTAGTCCTATGTAGGGCCCAAAATCCCATATTTTCATTAGTTAATATCATTTTCATCATCGTAATATCCCCTACACATTATTATACCAATTCATATTAGGCATATCAGTAAAATATCAAAACAATTCAGTCTAGGAATCTTTAAAAAAGAAAAATTAATCAGCAACTGGGTTATCTAAACACATGGCCTTAAGAAATAACATGATCACCACATAAACTACCAAGAAAATGATTATAAATCTTACACATAATATTCTAATAACATCATATCATATTCATATTCATCTTTTCCTATTATGATAAATTTAAAATAATTTCATCATATCAATTTTCTAATAACATCTCAACATGATTCTTTAAACTACCACAATATTACACTTGTTTATGTTTCATTCTTACAAATTTAATCAAAACATAATATTCTTATTAAATATCATAGTAAAATCTAAATAATGGTTTGATAAATTTAATATCAATATAGCATAGACAACAATCAACATGTCATATTTTGAAACATTCCTACAATAAAAAATTACTTATAGAAATTCATTAATATTAGACATTATATATATAATAATTAATATATGAAGAAAATATTAAAACTTATTCAATAATGCATCATTATTTCCTTATAAGAATATTATATAATAGGATTGAATCACAACATTTAATTAAATCATTCCTGAAAAAATAGTAGGATTTTAAACTCTAGAATTATTTACAATTAAATAAACTCATGCATACAACAAGAATTAGATTGTAATAAACTTCATGATTAATATTTTTGACTAGACACATGAAATAAAGTTAATTAATAAAAATGTTAAAAATTTAAACATTCTACAAAAATGTTTCTTTCAAAACTTCTAGATTAGTCATTATTAAATATAATTCTTAATGGGAATGCTCTAAAAAATAATACTTCTATAAAACAATCTCTTAATCATGCTTCATCCTTAGAGGAAACATATTATCATGCTATTCCCATTAATGTAAAAAAAACATTGTTAATTTATAGCATGATCCTAGAGGATCATTATGCATAAAATCATTAATTATGACTAAAAATGGAATCCTAATGAATAAAAGTATCAAATAATGTCATAAGTTTTCTTGAAATCATGTATTAAATTAGCATGAATTAAATTTACAAAGTTCATGAAACTTAACTATAAGTACTACATCATATAATCACAAGTTAGCATAAATTAACACAAAAAGAATTATCACAAATCAAAATCCTACTTTAGAATACAACCTATGAGAATGATAGATGCACCCTTCCTATATTTCCCCCCCCCAAAACCTATGTATTTCAACCTAAAAATGTTTAGTAAACTAGAAATATCTTTACATAAAAACATTGGGGGCCTTAAATATGCATTTCCTCATTGATATCTTTATCCTACATCACATGTTTGGTTTAGATGAAACTATATCCCTACCAGACCCATGAAATACTCACTCATTGTTAAGTTCAAAAATAATCATATATCTCAACCAAAAGATCTTATACCACCTTTTCATGACTTTACCCCATTGAAACCCATATTGGTTCAACATTGGAGATGAGAGTGACCCTTGAAGATTTACACTAATATGTCATGGGTTGGAGACTAGCATTGAGAGTATATATCAAAAGTATGGGATACATTACCCTATCAATTCCTAGAAAAGTATAACCAATACAATAATACAATACATATAAGAAAAATTGGAGATTTAACATTATCTAATCCCAACTATGGATATATGAAACAAATAGAATTAAACTAGATATACGACAAGACTGAGATCCCAAGGCTCTACTCTAGTCACCAGAACAAAAACATCCTTAATCTCCCACAAGCTATTGTATAAAACAAATCAAGAAACCCTATAGTGGTATGAGAACTTAAGAGTATTTATTAAGATCATATTTCAAAATGAAAGCAATATCTATGTGAAATTAATGTGATCAGACAGATACAAATGGAAAAAATAAGGAAATTTTAGAAAATAAGAGGAAATTAAAACCACTAATATCAATCATGAGAGTGGTATCATATCTTGATAAAAACCATAATCAAGGGAGATATCCCACATCTCAAATTACCATAATATCCATCATTAATCACAATCCTTGCAGCCATATTCATTTATAATCATAAAATGGACCTCAAGAATCAAGGTAAAATATCAATGATATGTATATATATATATATTTTTATTATGAAAAAGGGTCCTAAAATATTTCCCACCACTCTTACTTGTAAACTTCAATGTCCTTCTATATCATACTAGTACTAAATCAGTAGGAGAACCCCTCACTCACTGACCAGGAAGCTAATAGTGAAATAATAACAAAACACATTACATAAATTTTTTATCCAACCATCATATCATCATACCAAAATCTCATCACCATAGGCACAACTATGCCATCATCTCTTCATCATTCTTCCTTTTAAAATATAATATGTGATCCCCTAACATCCCATTTCCAGACAGAATTGAATTATACGATCCCTAAAAAACATAATATCAAATAATAATCCAAACACATCACAATCATCTTATCCATGGGTAAACAATAGTTTATAATAAGATAAAAGGATGGTTAATCATATAGAAAACAATACTACATCAATAGGTATCACCAAAAATGAAATACCATCACTAACCTGGAAGTTCTCTTTCAAAACATTTACTTATTTTAAAATATACTCATACACCACGACTCATTCTATTTCTATTAAAGTGTCACAAGGCATTTTCTATTAATTCAAAACAACAACTAGTACCATTAATATAATCATTTATCGTCCTCATTTCTTGGTCTCAACCATCATTCATTATTCTAGTTGGTCAATCCCAAACCTTCAATTCATTTTTAACATATTACTATATTCCCCATAAAAGTTTATATTACCTATTCATTAATGACATATCATAAATAAGTGAAATCATTCAATACTCTAATTTTAAGTTCATTTAGTTAATTAAATCATTATATAACATCTCCATATGACTATGAATTAATTTAAAACTCAAGGAAGAACCCACTCCAAAAAAGAACCTAAGAATATCACTATGTACTTAAAACCCATAAAGTACTATAAAATAACCCTTACTCAGGTCATCCCCATAAACAAACCATATCCCAATACCTATTCCCTCACAAAACCACACCAAAACACCCTTTTCCAACTATAACAGATAACTATACCTAACTAAACATGAAACAACTACTAAGAAGAAAATACTAAAACACCTTTTTTAATGGACCTCTACTTCCCCACCATACAACCCAAGGTTTAAGGCATCATTCTAAGGAAAGTTAAGACACACAAAGAATTGAACTACCTAAGAGATAAACAACAATATTCCATATTAAACCCAAGGATTATAATCCAACCATCACTAACACACTAAAATGGAATGGAATGGACAATGATACCAACTATAAATATCACTAGATCTTATTATAAAGTATAAACTTCCAAGATACAAGAGACCAAGAAACTCCAGCAGCATCCCAAGGCTGTAAACACCCCATATAAATATAATTAATATAAAAATTATTAATTTTAGGTTTCTAATTTATTATTCATTCTATTCTCAGAGTTCTCCCTACTACATTTACTTTAATTATATATTTTAATATTAATTCCCATTCCCATAT
The DNA here is from genome assembly GCA_963277665.1 of Viscum album. Lineage (NCBI taxonomy): Eukaryota > Viridiplantae > Streptophyta > Magnoliopsida > Santalales > Viscaceae > Viscum > Viscum album. The sequence continues at coordinate 1,938,546,219 of OY728163.1, forward strand.
TCCATATATTTCTAGCCCAATATTTCATGTCAATTTAGAAAAAATTGAAATAGGATCAAGAAAGAATATTAAACATGGAATCATGGGGGGGGGGTAACAATTATGACTATCTTACCATATCTAATTTATCAACCAATTAATGAATCATTCCAATAAAATTAAATATCATTTATATATATCATCATTTTAATGTAAAATTAGTGAAACGTTTTAGTAAACAATAAAGGAATCATAAGAAAATAAAGGCATATTTAATCTCAATCAATACCATTTAGGAAGCATACAACATTCCCATCCCTCAAACTAAAACCCCCAAAATCAATCTTGAGAGAATGGATTATATTATTGATTAAACGGAAACACACAAGGATCCCTTACCCTAGACCAATCAAGGGATTGAGAGAAGAGTATGATAAATATTCATAAATAAATCACAACCCATCCCCTTAGACCAAAACAAATCCACTGATCCCAAGGGGAGAGTAATCACTTACCTTATCTGAAGGAAATATCTATATGGGTTTATTATAAAATTTTTAAGTGGTACAAAATACCCAAAATATGGGTTATAAAAGTAGGTTATAAGAAAGAAAATTATGTGAGTACAAGTCATTCATGTGAAGGGGATGATGATTAAAAATGAATAAGGATAATTCGAGTCTTTGAATTCAAGGTGCTAACTATAAATTTTTTCTGGGTTCAATAAGGGTAACTCAAATGTTTCACAACATATTAATCATCAATTTATCTCAGACGATAGATGTAAAACCCAAAAATCTTCTAATTCTTGGAAGACAAGTAACTCCATAAAAAAATATCCAAATCTGAGAACCAATGAATCCATGAAAATATTCATTGAATCAGTAACATCACATTCATTATAAAAACATAAAAAAACCCACTAGAATAAAGAATCTATACTAGTTCTACTATCCTAGAATAAGTAACAAGAAGGATAGAATATAAGAGTTAAAAAATAAACCTCAGATTGAATTAGGGATCAACACCATTAATCAAAAAGGTTTATACCCATAACATACATCCAAAACGATTCTAAGAGAGGCTTTGCAATTAGCCCAGGTTCAAGAAAAATATACAAGGTTAAAATAAGAAGATATGTCAACCTATATTTATAGAGAAACTCAACTAAAATCCACCATGGTGTGGATACATTAAAAATGACCATAGTGGAATCATTTAAATATATAAATGGAATCTCTTCTGATTGAAATGGATAAATACCTCTTCCTTGGTGGTTGTTTTAGACACTTTGGAAGAATGTTGACTATCACCACTATAAGGAACTGACTTAAAAAATTAAATATTATAGTGGATTTAAACTAGTAATCACTTTCTTAAATTATAAAAGATATTTTAGGTTTATAGTTTTAGAGATTTAAGTAATAACTAATACATAATAATCCCATAAATTTCAAAGAATTTTTTTACTTAGTATCAGTTTTTCACAATATTAAACTTTTAAAATAAAACATGATTTCTTTTTATGAAAAATATTCACAACATTCAACTTGACTTCTTAATTTAATTTACCCATCCTTTATCGCTATTTTTTTAAAAATGTGGGATGAGTATAAAAATATTAGTAAGGGACATGAGGATGAGAAATATGTTCATCTGGTGAATAATATGAAAACCCATTAAAAGTATTTTCTTAAAAACAAGCATTTTTATCAAAAAATTGTATCATTTTTCCTTAAAAAATCATTATATTACATTTCTAAATCAAATTAATTCTATAAAAACTCAATTGCTATAATGGAAGAGTCATGTAGGAGCATTGGGACATAATCATCATAAAATCCATAAAAACACTTACAATTGGAATAACCAAACAGTCAACATACAATATAATTCTTGAAAAATGTAATCATTATCCAATGAGTCAGAGTGCTATTTTGGCACACCCATTGTATAATCTATAATGAGATCACCTGTGTGATATAATGGGGATTAACCCTTCATAAACAATTTCCAAGAACCATTTCATGAATAAAACCCTTAAAACTCTTTTAAAACCATATGAAAACATTTTGGATATCAAAATACCCTTTATTATTAAAAAACCATTTTTAAAACCAAAATAACCAGAAAAAGTGAAATATGGGTATTCGTTGAAGGAAACATGAAAACTTGTAGATGAATCCAAACTTCAAATAATAGTTATAAAGGAGAGAAAAGTCATTAAATCCATATTAATTAAAATAAAACATTCCTTTAATTTTTTTATCAATAAAGTAAACAATTCTATAAAAATATTCCTTTTGGAAAATAGTTGAATGAAAGTTAAAAAAATAATTTATTAAAATCTAAAAAATACACACATAATAAAGATACCATCTTATTTGAAAATAACTACGGAAAATTATAAAATAAACTTCAAATTATCGAGGCATCATGAGGGTGGTAAATTTAGTTAATGATGTATATATAAAAAAATTCATTCCTTTTGTAAAAATAATTGAAAGAGGAACTTTAAAAGAGGATTTTTAAAGGCAAGTCCCTTATCTTAAGTCTGATTCATCACATACATTCATTATCTTCTTGAATAAAAAAATTATGTTAATTTTATAATTTATTAAGAACCTTTTTAATGTTCATTAATATTTAATTTAATTTAGTACCATGTTATATAAAATTACCGAATCAATTAATTGATGATATTTGACTCATATGCCAAAAATGGCTTTGGTAGGTGGAATATGGTCAAAGTGGTCATTATTCCACCATATCCATAATAATAATCATAAAATAATAATCATTTTTATATATCAATATTACTATTAAATCCAACTATTAAATATGGTTATGAGAAATTAAATATGTTACAATCATGGAGATGGTAGGTCATACGTACACATGAGTAACATTTCCATTTTTAAATGATCCTTATGGAATGAAGGTAAGTATTACATTATCTTTCCAAAATTATTATAACATCATAAATTTTATATTAATTATTTAAATACACACACACATATATATATATATATATAATCCATGTGATGTTGTGATGAAAAAATAACCACATCACTTTGTGGAGGTGGTAGTCCACACATACACACGAACAATGTTATCATTTTTAGTGAATTGAAAGGAAAGATGGTAAATGATATATTATATTTTAAGAATGATAAATAATTAATGAATATAATATATAAATATTAATTCTATCATTATAATCTATCCATGATATATGTTTATGGAAAATGAATTACATTGGTTCACGAGACGGTATCCCACCATACACACTAACGATGGTTTTGTTTCCCATTCGATCAAAGATGAGATGAACATTGGTTGTGAAATTAATATAAAAAAACAAATTATATGGAAGATAATGGTGTTACTATATAGTCAGGGTTAAATAATATTTTAAGGAAGTATAATTGGAAATAAAACATAAACGCTCAATTAAAAACATTACCTCTTCTTCAGAAAACCTCCTTTTCATAACACCTTAAGATCACTAAGGTTGGTGTTATGCCCTATATAAGGCCTCTAGTATAAGTACCCGACCTTATTAAATACATAATCTTAAAATTATTCAATAAAACACTTCCTTTTACATTTAGTATCTTTTTATGTTTAGATAATTAGAGAATTGGGACATAATACATTAATAGCATTACACATTGTTACAGAGTGGATACCATAAAAACAATTTCCATTTTTTTCAAAATAAAAAACATTAAAACTTAAAACATGATTCCTTGAAAATTATTCAACATTTAAAATGGATTAGTTCTTTGTATTACACATCCATTAACCTGTGAAAAATCATTTAAAACATGGGATGATCATAAAAACTTAGTAAGAGATATTAAAAAAAGGAAATGACACATTATTCCATGAATACTTGTATCGTATGAAATCATTTTATAAGACATAGTTATAACCTGTATATATATATATACGTACATTGTGAAACATGATATTACCACAATAAATATGAAAATAAGTATAACCCTAAAGGTATATTGGGTCATTACTTATATAATCTTGTAACCCTCTCGGCTACCTTATAATTTGTAACCCTCACAGCTACCTTACTATTTGTGTAACCATCGTAGTTACACTTGGAGTAACCATATGTCTGACCTCAAACTTACACATACCCTATGAATTTTAGGTAAATATATGTCCCAAAATTCATCATAAACAATTCACAAGATCAAAAACATAATCATACACCATGAATATTAGCATAAAAACATTTCTTTTGAATTTTGCAAAACAGAATTTTAAGAGGATTTAAAAGAAAAGTCCCTTATAAATATCATATAATTGAAGTGAGACTTAATATAGTTGATGAAATATGTATATAATCTCTAAATATACGTAATTAAACATATTATAATCATAATTCATCACAAAAACAATTTAAATACCACATAAATAATGAAGAATAAGGTTAACCCAAAGGATGGAAATGGGGTTAAGAACTCCCTTACCTCAGGCTTGTCTTACTTCAAACTTGTTTAAACGTACTGTATAATGGTTAAAAGAGTGTTATTAGTATTTTAAAGATAAATTTTCATGTTATAACTTCTTATATGATCATTTAATAACCAAATTTCACCCCTTAATTGTTAGTATTTTGTTCCTTGCACTATTTTGGGTGAGTTCCTTACATGATTTCCATGATTGGTTCATGATAGATGTTCTTGTCGATTGGAAGTGAAAATCCATAATTGTAATGGAAAGGTATTTAAATATTTATAGTACCATAATTTATACCATTTATCATTTTGATGTTTTATATGAGTATGATTCATATGTTAAAACATTAATGATGTTCGTTTAGATCATTTTAGTGGTTCTTTGTTAATAACAACCTCGTTTTGTCTTATATATTAAAAACATGAGTAAAAAATAATTACAGAACCATATATGAGACATAATAAATATATTATAACCTGGTTAAACCATATAAATGGTATCATGACCAGAAATGAAAGAATTAATGGAAATGTAAATCACATCGTCCATGATGTCGGTAATTTGACACATCACAGACAATGTTTTTATTCCTTGAATAAGTGGGAGAGGAGAAGAATAGTGATGATGAATTTTCCATGAACATTATAACATCCCGAATATACATGATTCCTAGATATTTTATGTCTCTTGGGTAAGAATATATTAATAACGAATAATAAAAGAAAGGAACTCAAAATAAAATAATAATTCACAAATCCCTTACAAAACTTCTACAGCCTAACGGCTCTGAAACATGGTTTTAGAAAATATTAAAAAGAGAAGAGACAAGGGTCACCCATACATAAATCAATTATAATACATAATAGATCAATAATAAGAAGGAAATAAGAACATGGTATGAAAACTTGAAAGTTATACCACATAAAAGATAACTAGAATGGAAAAAGAAATTGAGAATTTTCTTACCTTGTAGAGTAACTCATAGAACATGATGGTTGGGACCTTGGAGCCTTGATGAATCCTTGAGGAAACCTTGGTAGGGATATTAAGGAGGTGAGGAGGCCATATCGTTGTTTATGAGGAATTTATAATGAAGCTAATGAAATAATGGGTTGGTATTTATAGCAAAAGTGAGGGATTATTTTAATAACTTCCAAGGGACACCTCATTAGTGGTATTTGCAAAACCATGGGCTTTCCCATGGTATCTTCCCATGGTATAAGACACTTGGGACACCTCATGACTTATTTTACTGTACAAAAGTCTACCAGATTTGTTACATCATTATTACATCATTAATGATGTCATTAACACACCGAAAGTCAAAACTGTATTTTTTACTATTCACTAAAAAATCAACTGTTTCAGAAAAATCCCTAAAATTCACCCTAACCATTTATCGATGTATAGAATTAAAAAATGAAGTCCATTTTTTGAAAATAATTTTCTAAATATTTTTAATTTAATTTTTAAATAAAATCATACTTAATTCAAAAATTAATAATTTAAAAACTATATCTATTTTTATATCACATTTAAAAATTAATCAAGATGTCATTATCTTAAATCCTTAAGAAAATAAAATAATAATACAGTTTAATATTCATTAGGGTCATATTAATATTCATATTACTATTTATAAGGGTATGTTACTATTCACCAAAAAAACAATTTGGTTACAATATACTGCAAATAACATACTGAACACAATTATAGATGACCGTTTCTCAAAATTCAAAACATATAAGCAGTAAAATTATGTTTAAAGGATACCTATAAATATCTACATTAAACAAAATTTCAAGAATTTCAATTTATTTTTGAAAAACCTTGTGGTGTTACATCTAGAATGTGGGTATCGATGATAGGAATGGATTTGGGTAGATATTTTCTAAACCAAACGGGTTTTTAAGTTTGAGGTAAAGGGAAGAATATGCTCCCTTTTATAAGAGAGGGTAGGGGGAATCTTGGAATTTCTCAAAATATTAAATTAATTTAAATTAATTTTCAATTTCAAATGGTTCCAAAATGATTTATTTTTAATATATGATGAGGATGGGTATAAGAATATAATAAAATATTTTTTTACAAGTTTAGGTCAAATTTATAGTCTTATCATTTGGTTTTAACCCCTCATTAACCACATTCACACTTACCATAATTCTTTTTCTATTTGAGGGTTAATATAGTTACTATAAATGGAAAAAATGATAATAAATAGAACATGGTAGATATTATCAACCATATACTAATAAATTTTCTAGATATAATATTTTTAGTAATTTTATATCATTTAATAAAATATTATTTATTATAATATTCCATTAATGTCAATTTCTTGAACTATTCATTACTTTGATTATAATAACATCAAGAAAATAAGTAAAATTAGAAACAAAAATATTTTATTAAATCTATAACATGGAATTATAATCTATAAAATTCATTGATTGTATTAACTTCCTTAAATTAAGTTTCGTTCAATATTTATATTACCATTTATTTGATTTTACTATTAGTTGAGTAATTACCATGTTAGCATTGTGTAAATTTCTAAGATAATTATTTATTCATTAAAAATTAAAAATAAAATTTAATGATGAATATAAATTATTTATATTTCAAAATAATATTTTTATAAATTAAAATAGCCTCTGGTTAACCTTATGTTAAAATTTTTCTAGTTTATAAAAAACAAGAGTGTGAAATTTTTAAAAATTCTTGAGATAAAATACTATAAAATTCATAATCTCATAAAATGGAAAAAAATTACATATAACTGAATACGTAATGAGTATGGATTAAATTTACACATATAATAAAATTTACTCATCCAATAAAATTTTAGAAAACGTTATGGTCGTTTTATAGTCCTTATCATTTTATTTTTAACTTCAATTACCTGATTTACCCTTTAATGTGGTAATAAAAAATACTAAGGTTATTATTTATATTTACCAAGAATAAAAGTGAAATAATTAAAAAAATTTTACTCATTGATTCAAAACATTGAATCAATTTTTAAAAATTTAAAACATAAAACTTTAATAATTTAATTTAAAATTTAACTTGTAAGATGCATTGAAAAACTATTTTTCAGAAAATGTCTTTTTTAAATAGAAAATGTTTTTACACTAAATTCAACTATAAAATATATTTCAAAATACATAATTTTTTCATTTTAAATAAAAATAAACAAATGAAATTTTAAAACTAATTGAAAATATAATTTTACTTTATAAATACTTTGAAAGTAAATATTACTTTCAAGTAAAAAAAAACAATATTTTTCATTATTCATTAAAAATAAATATTTTTAGAAAATTCGTACAAATTAGTCCCAAAATAATTTTTAAATTATTAATTCAAAAATGAAATTAAAATTTTTAAATAATTTTTCTAAAATTTCCAATAATTAAATATTCACTCATAAAAAGCAAGAAAACCCATTTTTAAAGAATAAAATTACTTTACTAAAAATTGAGTGATTATTTTAAAATAATTAATTAATAAATTATAAAATAGTCATACCATAATATATTTCATTATTTGGTTAATAGTATTAATTCCTTCTAGTTTAAAGGCTAGGTTATAATAGTCATATTTAAATAATAATAATTCACTGTTCGTTTACGGTCGGTGTTGCATATCTTGGATGTTATAAAAAAAGTAATTATTTTTTTTAAAATATCTGGATATTAAATTCTATACCCTCTTTGAGAAATTTTATCCTCAAAATTTGAACTAAAGATTTAAAACTAGGGGTTAGATGTGACAAAATAACTTTCTTGAAATCCCACATAGTAAATAGTGTCAATAAAACTTCCACTTGAAAAGTGAGAAATGGGAAGTATAAAGGTCATATGAAATAACACGTAACTAGGTTTCAATTTAGGAGAACATAAAAAGGAAGTGAAGCCATGGATATAGAAGAGAAAACTAACTCCCATGGACCGATATAGAGTGATATCGAACATGGTCATGAGAATGTTAACCATCACAAAACAATCAATCTACTATGGGTTAAAAGAACATTGATTTCTCAATAAGAAAAGTAAACGGATGATGTTTTTATTTCAAGACCCTTTTCCTAGAGTTGATGAATTACTTTATCATGTATTTTTAAATAATAAGGAAATATAGTTACTTGACAAGTATATTCTCATCATTTAATCAATTTCAACCATAATCACATCTGTTACTCCAAATAATGAGTATTGAAGATGATTTTTTTCATTCTTGAAGTACTAGAGTGAAATTCATATTGATCACATAATCCTAAAACAGGATAAAAATCTATCCCTCTTGTCTTTAGACATTATCCAAAAACAAAATGGTCAGAAAATAGTATCATAATTCCTAAATGAATAATCCTTCATATAAAGAAATACCACATTAATCAGAAAATTCTCAACAATAAAAACCAATGATTAAATTAGATCATTTGATAAATAGATAAACATAAAATTTATAAAAATATTTTACAAAAATATTTAACCCAAATATTATAAGTATTTGATCACATTTTCATTCAAGATAACATCAATCACTCTTAATGTCTCATACAAAAAATTTATATTCCCTAATTATATAATAACCAAGATATAAAAATAAATTCTTTAAATAATCTCAATCACCATAAGTCTAAATTAAAAGCATATATACCTCTAAAAGATAATTTATCCTTTAATCCTCAATTAAAATCCAATAATGTTTAGTTTAACTTAATCATATAATGTTCCCAAAATAATGGATATATTTCGAAATAACATTAATATCCTAATCACCAAATAACTTCTCAATATCATGGTTATCTCTATGATAAAACTTATATTCCCAAAAATATAATGAACACCCAAATAAATATCACTTTTTAACCTCTAGGGTTTTCTATATAACAAATTTTTCTAGAAAATAAAATAACGTATCATCAAGAATATATTAACCCAAAGGATTATTTATCCTTTTATTATGTGTCCTTAAATGAGTTTCTCCAAAATTATCACATATTTGATGCAACGTTTTTCAAAGTGACTTATTTTCTATACTTATGTTCCCAAATTTTGAAAATAAAATCTACTATAAAATGTTTCAATATTAGAATTTAATTAACAAACACTTGATTGAACTCCTTTATTAATCAATCACTTAACTGTACTTTTTCATCTTATTCAATGATATGAAATATTGCCTTATGATTCATCAATATCACTCAATCATGATTCATACTTAGATCATAAGAAAATAAGTCATACCTCAAATCTATACATTAGGTTATTACTTTATCCTATTGATGTCCCCTTTATCTTCCATTATGTAGTCCATATCTCCAAAAAATAAATAGTCAGGTCCTTTGTGGTATTTCACTTGTCTAATGAGGTGGATGAGTCTAAATTTGAAATCAAATAATTATGACACCAAGATCCATATAAATTTTAGAGAAATGAAAAAGTGTTGGATAGATCAAATAGTTTCTTGCATGTGATTTAGATGCTCAAAAATATTTCAAGATCACATTAACAAGTTTTTTCCATGATGGTTATGATTAGATCATCTAGAAGGGATAAAATAGTTTTGTGAGATCCTTTTACTTCCATATTATTAAATGAACTTTAATCTGTAGAGACGAACATTATTAAAACATGAAATGCATGTTAAAATGAAAGTGTACCTTATAAATAAAATACCCATAGAAATTCTATAATACTTTAACCTTAAAAAATATCCTTAATAGAATTAATATTAAATAATGTTTTAACCTCAAAGGTTTGCATGACTTGACCCATCGGGGCTCGCTTGGATGGCGGAAGGCCAAGACACAACTGCCCCAAGCTCGCCTAAATAGGCCCGGGGATGGAGAAAAAGCTAAAAGGCATAACTAATACATGATGTGTTTTCCTAATGTACCTATATTCATGCACCCAACCATAACCATGGAAAAGTGTAGATGAATAGTAATAAAAAATAATGTAACATTTTGACTAAAAAACATGCATGTGACAACCTCAAGGTAATACTAAAGAGTGTGAATGAGTAAACCAAAATGAAAGGGAAAAAATACATTACCAACCATAAAAGATGTCCCAAACTAATAATAATTGGAAAAGTAATTGTTGAGAGAGCCTAGATTCAGATATCCAATCCCCGACCAGTATACATGGTCAAATGCACCTGGGCATCCCTTATGATCCTCTGTAATTGTGTTTAACTTGTTTTTCATATGTATAATACATGACACGTATTGAAAAATCCCATGAAGGTGTGAGTATATACATATCTAGTAGGATGAACCAAAAGGTGAAGGGGGAGCAATAGGAGACATGATATAATTAGACACCTCAACCCATATAAAGAGAGAAATGGAACCCAACAATAATGATATATAATCATAAAAGAAACCCATTCTTGAGAGAAAGGGTATCTCTATATCATATCCTAACCCCAAAAAAGAGTCTTACAATAGTTCCAAAGGTTCATCAATGATTCACAACATCTCATGTGTCTATCTAAAGTGTAACTGTGTGGATCCACACATTTGCACTATGTTTCACAGTCAAGGTGGAATAATCTCTAGATTAGAGAACCATTCAATATTATGACATGAGGGTTCCAATCAGTGTATTAAGGACCCATACTATGATACAACAAGATGTTTCTACTCAGTAGATAGAGGACCCATACCCTAATATGATAGGAGGGTTCCACTTAGTAGATAGAAGACCGATGCCCTAATATGACATGTGGGTTATACTCAATAGGTAGAGGACCCATGACTTGACACAATATGAGGGTTACAATATATAGATAGAGCACCCATAACCTAACACAATATGGGGATTGTACTCTCTAGGCATGGGACCCATGCCCTTACACAGCTAGAGGGTTCCACTCAGTTGATATAGGACTCATAACCCAACATAACTGGAGGGTTCCACTCTATAGGAAGAGGATGCATTACTTAACATAGAAAGAGGGTTCCATATAGTAGTTAGAGGATCCATTTCCTAAAATATCACTAGGGTTACACTCTTTGATGACCATGTCGAATTATTTTTGTTATTGAGCTCCACCTAAAGAAACATCACACTTGAAACATCTCAAATCATATCATAAAATCCACTAAAAATTCCAAAATCACATTATATGTAGAAAAAACCTCAATATAGGATACTTGTGTGAAAAAATACAAGTTAAAATGAATGATATAAAACTGGTATACAATTTCCTAAAAAAGGAAGTACACAATGTGTGGCCCCACTCCTCTTCCTGGTTGTGTCCTTACCAACAAACTAGTCATTGCCCATACAGCACTAAATGACATGTAAGGGTAATATACAGTCTGTCTCAGCTACCTAGGGATAAATTATGTTCTCTTGGATGTGCCTATGTCCTTTGAGATGCATCCATGTACACTAGCCATGTATCAGTACATGACATGCCCCTCATAACACATGATGTGTCAGGGTCAGGATGGAACTTGGCATGTGCCACTTGACCAATACTGTGTACTATTTATAGTACATGGAAGGTATCCTAACCTAAAAAGTGTGTGGGGAAACATTGGATCTTGGGAATGAACCCTCTGTACACACTGATCTGAATAATTATGGGTTACTATTCATGTGGTCCCTCCACATGGCATGTCATATTTAACTCTAACGTGAAAACCTATCCACTAAAGAAACTAGGATAAATGGTGTGTGTTCATCCCCATACACACAACATAGTCTATATTTTAACATAATGTCAGAACTATCATATAGATCTCAATCCTGTACCTACCTCCACAATTTAATGTAGTTGACCACTTGAAATCCATCAAAAAATAGGGGCAACATCATCAATTTCTGGCCCTCTGATGGCGTGAAACCAGATCTCAAACTATCACTCAAAGCCACCGATGCCTCATAACTTTCTCGTTTTCACTACTGTTGGGTCCCTAATCCCATATCCATGGGAATCAGAACCTTTATCCTAATAATTATCCCAATCTGTCCTCAAAACACCATCATATTTGTCGCACATGAATATGCCACAAATCAAAGGTTTTGATCATGATCTAATCCACCCAATAAAGTCAAACTGTCACCTCATAGTCCAATTCCATATAATATGAAATTTTCTTGGGAAAAACACCAATAAGATAGATTAATCAGTCATTGGGTATATTTATTGGAAAATGAAAATATATCAGGGATATTCAGGATTATAAATATAGAATAATCAAGAAAAAAATTATAAAAAATTTAATTTGATTCCAATAGGCTCATGTGAAGGTTCAATTAAACACATATCAAAGGGAAAAAAATTTATCACTCTCAATATTTAAATCATATGGGAAGAAACCAAAAAATAATAGTCCAACCTTGATTTTGGATCATGCTTTGGTGAATAAAATAGTTTCCAATAATGGAGAAGACCCATTGTGTTCATTGTTCCTTAACTCACCTTGATCTAGTTGTCGATCACCGTCTGATATCTATCCACCAATTAATAATGGTGGATTACTCTCAAAAGACTCCTATGGTTATATGACTAACCATGGATAAAAATAATAATGAAATATTTATAGAGGTTTATGTTTAGGTCATTTAAATTAGAATAAATAAATTAATCATTTATTTTAATTTAAACACACCTTCTAATGACTGCCTCCACTGAACTTCCCACACTGACCAACTTTAGGTCAAACCTAGAGTTAACTAAGATTTACAGATTCCATCATGGTATTAGATTTATGATCGGAGACTAAATTTAGGATATATTCCATCATTTATGAAAAACTATACAAGCATGATATAAAATATATTTAATATTTTTATAAAATTCATTCTGGGTTCACTGGGCATTAGAATTGAATTCTATATCATTATCTAAATCCAAAAATATTCCTAGATATATTTCAAAGTCTTATAAGAAAAAATTAAGATCTTTAAATTATTACCTCCTTCACTATTTTCATCTTTGAAAGGAAAAAACTAAGCAAAGAGGTGGGGATATTGAGCCTACATTTGACTCTCCCTCACCTAAGAGCTCTCCTACATGCTCCCATGCTACCAAAACACACAAACTAAGGTAATTTTCCTTCCATACATGATCCTATATTATTGATCCTAGATATCCACTAGGTCATCTATGAATGTGGAACCATCCTCAATGTCCAACTCACCCCAGTAAATAATGTGTGCAGGATCACACACATATCTCCTCAGTTGTGATACATGGAAGGTGTCATGCACACAATCCATCAATTGGGGTAAGATCATGTGGTAATAAAACTCACCAACCATTTTTAAAGATCATAAATGTCCCAATTAACCTCAGGTATATCTTTTCTCCCCATCCAAGTCTCTACAACCCTCATCATGGGGAGACTCTTAGGAAAACATGCCCCCCTTCTCAAACTCCAACAGACCATGACGTTGATCTGCATAATATTTATGATTTCTCTAGTATTTCCTCATTTTCTCATGGATAATCTAGACCATATCCATAATCTCTTGTACCATCAATGACCTGATAAGATATGCCTCACTTATCTCAGTCCAGCATAAGGGTGACCTTCACATTCTACCATACCATACTTAAAAAGGTTATATACAAATAGTATAGTGATAACTATTATTATAAGAGAACTCCACTAAGGGTAAGTGATCCTCCTAGATCTATCTGTTTTCTAACACACAAGCCCTCATAATAACCTCTATAACCTAGATAGTGTGATCAGTATTCCCATCCATATGGGTGGGAAAATATATACTCATCCTCTTCTAGGCCTCAACTGACTCCTACATGCCTCTCCACAACTTTGACATAAATCGTGCATCACAACTAGAGAAAATTATCAATGTAACCCCATGAAGAATTATGATCTCCCACATGTACAACAACTTGAAAATATCAACCAAACTTGTATCCATGGTAGAAAGAAAGTGCACCAACTTGGTAAGTCGATCAACTATCACACAGATGGTATCATAGATTCTCAATGTCCATGGAAGTTTAGTAAAAAATTCCATAGATATTATGGCCCATTTAATCTCTAGGATCTCTTGAGGCTAAAAAAAACATACCAAAACCTAGTGCTCAACCTTCACCGGCTAATGTGTAAATCACTAAGATATGAACTCATCCATGCTCTGCCTCATGGAAACCAACCAAAATTGCCTCCAAATGTCTCTTTACATCTTTCCCATGTTAGGATGTACATTCGAAGGAGTAGTGTAAAAATCCTTCATCAACTCCTCCCACATCATGATCAGGACCAATTTACATCCCTTTAATTGGATGATTTGATTAACTCATTTAGAAAATCGATCTGGTGAATCTCTTATGGATATCTAGTCATGTAGGGCCTCATAGTTGATGTCTCCCAATCGAGTCTCCCTCACATGCTGGATAAGTGGGGGATTCAACACCATCAATACAAGAAGATCTATACTATCCTCCTATGATGAAGATTAGATGAGTATGTTATCAATGAGGAAAACAAAAAATTGGTCCAATTATGGATGAAATATCTGGTTCATCAAAGCCATAAATACAACAGGGGATTTTTTCGCACCAAAAGGAATCACCAAGAACTCATATTGTCTATAGTGATATTGGAATACCAGATTTAGAATATCATCCATGATAAATCTTAACTAGTGATATTAAGACATGATATTGATCTTAAAGAACAATCTCAAACCTTTTAATTGATCAAAGAGGTCATTAAACCTAATAAAGGGTTAGTTTTTCTTTATCATAGCTTGGTTTAGGTGATGATAATCAACAAAAATCTATAATATCCAATCCACCTTTTTCAAGATCAATATTAGAGCTACCCAATGGGAACACTCAATTTGATAAACCCCTTCTCTCAAAGTTACTCCAACTACACCCTCATCTCACAGAGATTGGTAGGGGATATCCAATATGCCACAGAAGATATTAGAGTGGTCTTGAGGTGAAATTCGATGCAAAAAATACATCTACCACCATAAAGGTAGTCTCAAAATAACCTCATGGTATACATCCATTTAATCCTCCATTATTGATGAAATATAGATGCATGAGAATCCCAATACACCAAGGGATAAACTCACTAAATAATGGGTGATGGCTTGCACCTTCTTACTCGTAAGACCCACTCACTCTTCCTAGAGATTTCTATCACTCATAAAGAATAATATCATCCCATAAACCTGAAGGAATCTGATTCATTTATGGTGATAGTCAATCTGGGATTGAACCATGGAAAACCAGTCTATACCCAATATGATATCATAAGTTCTCACCATAACAACTAATAAGAAAGATATCTGAATTTCATGTATACATTTTAGGGTGTTAAAAAGTATTAATTTATGTATTTAATAGATTATTATTTCCCATATTTGAATCACAAGAAACTATCTCTACCAGGAAATATATTTTACTTTTTACAGATAAATGATATCAAAGAAGTGTTTCTTCTATGATCCTCTAGCCGAAGCTGCTAAGCTAAAATCTCAATTGAGAGCTCCATCTCTCGCACTAGGAGTAGAAAGATGAAGTACTGTCTCACACCTATTTCTATGAGTAATGAAGCAAGAGTAGAATAAAAATAGATCATACCTATAATCATTTCATTATATTCTGGGTTAAAAGACTTCATACCCTATAGGTGCACACATCCCTAACTACCAGCTCCCTGATCCTGGAATGGTCCACCTCGTGGTGGTGGTGGAAGGGGATCATAATATATTCCACCGACAAAAGCTCTTCCAGTGGGAACCCCACCAGATCCTCTTCTAGATCCTCCTCTTAGGGCCACCATGGACACATCAAGGAGAACTATGATCATGAAACTAACTTTTTCATGGTAGTCTATCTTATATCTTCCTTCCCTCCTTAGCATTTCAGGTTTTGAAACCAATTTTCATGTGACCTTGCCCATCATATAAATAAAATCTACCAACATTGGGCTTCCTTGGTCCTCTACACAGTCCCTATGATGCATGAACCCATGTATGAGTCTTGTAAGGATAAAATATCCTACACCAAGATCTTGCTAACCGGCACCTGCTAGCTACTGCATATGACTCATCCCTTAGAGACCCACTAGTATCTCTAGTTGCAAGGAATCCCTTGGATTGGAAGATCTGGATCAATTTTTCCTGATCTAACACTGCATCATACATGAGAATGCACAGGGGGGCCATACTGGCATGAATGTTTCTATGGAGACCCTACTCAAACATATGTGCCTAAAATTATCCATCTTAAATCATATAGAGGGAGTACCAAATAAGGTTAATGAACCTAAATTGATACTTAGAAACGATCATCCCTCCCTTCTACAGCTCTAAAGTATCCTAAATCTGGACTAATCATAATCTTGAGGGTTAATACTCCTCATAAAACAACTAATAGAATTAAAACCATGAGATTTTTGACTCATCATGTGTCTGTGTGACGAAACTCCACCAGTGCCATGCTGGTCCCTAGAAAAGGATAGATACCAACAAAACCGTCTAATTAATAAAGTTCCACACAAGTATGAAAAATTAGATCACTAACTCAACCCAATCATAGGATACCTAGGGATATGGCTCACCATGTAACCTCAGCAACCTCTGGTGCTAGAACTAGAAAAGTGCTCTAAGCCTATGCACATCCTCATCCTGACCTACTAGTATTAACTGTTGCACGAGATGAAAGTATGATGCTAATTACCAAATAGAAGTAAGGATCTCATGTGATGGACCCTGAAATAAGGCCTCATCACTCATCATATTATCATTATGATCCTGAATCAGTAACCTGGTTGGATTTCATCATATAGGAATATTGGAAATTTAATCCAGTCATAACACAGTCACATGAGCATATATATATGGGGATCTAACTCAAGAAGTACATTCATAAAATAAATACTATATGATTAATTTAACAAATTTCCATGATAACAATGTCTTGGTTTGCTGAATTGACAAGTAGGTAGTCAGAGTCCTAGTGAATGGATATGTCAACCACCTCACCAACACTAGATTCCCTAAACTGAAAGATACACTTGGTACACTTTTAAACTATTTCTATAAGTTCCCAACCAAACCTCACAAGGGGAAATAATTCAAAACATCATCTCGAGGTCAAACCACCTTTGACAACAATTTTCATGACCAGACCCATTTGGGCCCGCCTGGCTAGCAGAAGTCCGAGCAAAAAATACCCCAAGCCCACCTCAATAGGTCAGGGATAGAGGTAAGTGACAAAAGGAATAACTAATATGTGGGGAATTTTCTAAATATTCCTATATGTATGCACCCAACCATCTCCATGTATAAGTATAGATGAATAATAATAAATAATACTATAAAATCTTGATTAAAAACCATTCATGTGATAATTTCTCGAGAATACAAAAAAGTGAGACTGAGTAAACCAAAAATAAAGGTGAAAAATACACTCACAACCATAAAATATATCCCAAAATAACAATAATTAGTAAAGTAAATGATGAGAGATCCTAGATCCATATCTGTAATCCCTGACTGTTGTATACAGTTAAAGTCACCCGAGTATTTTCTATTTTCATATGTAATATCCTTTGACCTATCCATCATCTACATAAGATGCAACATGTGAGAGAAAATACCATATATGGGTGAGTATATACATACCTATTAGGACACATAAATGTTGAAGGGGGATAAATAATAGACTTGATAGAAGTAGATAGCTCAACCAATAGAAAGAGAGAAATGGAACCCAAAAACAAAGGTATATGATCATAAAAGAAACCCATGCATGAGGGAAATAGGATCTCAATCTCATAGCCTTGCCTAATAAAAGAGTATAGTAACAGTTCCAAAGGTACATCAATGATTCCCAACACCTTCTTTGGTTGTTCTAAGAGTCACCATGTGGAGCCACACCTTACCAATGTGTCACACAATTGAGGTGGAACAATCTATAGAAATAGGAACCATGCCCTGTTTTGAAATGAGGGATCCACTCAGTAGAAAGCGGGCCCATTCCCTGATATGACAGAAGTCTTACAATCAATATATAGACAACCCATTAAATGATA
Organism: Viscum album; assembly: GCA_963277665.1. Lineage (NCBI taxonomy): Eukaryota > Viridiplantae > Streptophyta > Magnoliopsida > Santalales > Viscaceae > Viscum > Viscum album. The sequence goes on from OY728163.1 coordinate 1,938,564,739, forward strand.
TGATAGGAGGGTTCCACTCATTAGACAGAGGACCCATTCCTTGATATGATAGGAGGGTTCCACCCCATAGATGGAGAAATAATTCCATGATACTATAAGAGGGCTACAATCAATACGTAGTGGATCTATGCGTTGACACAACAAAAGGGTTCTAGATTGTAGATAGAGGAACCATGCCACCACACAGTAGGAGGGTTCCACTCTATAGGTATAGGAATCATTCCCTGACATAGTAGGATGGTTTCACTGAGTAGATATAAGACTTAAGACCTAACACAATAAGAGGGTTCCACTCTATAGGCAGAGGAACCATTCCCTGACAGAGAATGTAGGTTCCACTCATTAGATAGAGGATCCACGCCCTAACACAATAAGAGGGTTACACTCCTTGATGACCATGTATGATCACTACAGTCATCGAGAACAACATAAAGAAGCGTGATGCTTGGAAGATCTCACATCATATTTCAAAAGACTCTATTAATTCCACTATCATGTTCTACTAGAAGAAAAACATAGTATAAGACACTCATGGGAAAAAATACGATTCCAAATGAAAGAGATATGAGAGGTAGATGTTTCCTAAAAAAGGAAGTACACTGTGTGTAAGGGGTCCACACAGTGTGTGGCACTACACCTCTTCCTGGTCATATCCTCACAAGAATAAAACTCAATAGACATTTAGTACTACAAAATGTTTAAGGGTACTACATGGCATGTCTCAACCACCTGAGGTCGATCTGTGTTCTCCTAGTCATGCCTGCATATTTTGGGTTGTGTCTATGTACACAGGCCATGTGCTAGTATATGGAGTACCCCATGCAACACATGACATGTCAGGGTCAGGACGACACTCAACATGTTCCACCTTCCCAAGACTATGTACTCTATAAAGTACACATCATGTGTCCCAACATATATGGAATGTGAGGATACATTATCTCTTGGAAATGTACCCTTTGTATATGCTCATACAGATAGATAGGGGTTACACAACATTTGGTCCCTCTGCACAGTGTGTCATATTTAACTACAACGTGAAACCCTATCCGCTATAGAAACTTGAATACACAGTGTTTGTTCATCCCCGTATGTTCTGTCTAGTAAGAATTTTCATATAATTTCATATTTTTCATGCAGATCCCATATCTTGAGCACTCGAAATTCACTAAAAATGAGGTTAACATCCCTGAATGTCAATTTCTGGCCCTCTGGTTTCTGAAAAACGGATCCTGAACCACCGCTTGAAGCCACTTCCACCTCGTACACTTCCCGTTTTCGTAGTATATTTCTTCTAGATCCTAGATCCATGGGAATAATTACTAATATCCAACAATTCATCCTGATCCTTCTGCAAAACACCATCCCATACATCACACATGAATCTTCCTTGAATCTGAGGGTTCGATCATGCTCGAATTCACCCAATAAAGTCGAGCTATGACCTCATAGGCCAATAGTGAAGAACGATGAAAGGAAACCACAATAGAAATGGTGAATCATTATTTGGGAAATAATTATTATCTAAAGAACATAAATCAAGGATATTTGGGGTGAGAAATATGGAATAATCAAGAAAAAATTTAATAAATGATTTAATTTGATTCTAATGGGCTCATGTGAAGGTTCAATTAAACGCAGATCCAATAAAACTTATTTGATCATGATAAGTATGTTAATAATATTGTAAGAAACCAAAAATTAGGAGTCCTATCTTAATATTGGATCATTCTTTGGTGAATAACGTAGTTTCCAATGATGGAGAAGACCTGTTGTGTTCGTTACGCCTCAATTCACCTTGATCTGGTTGTCAGTCCTCATATGATCACAATTCACCAATGAAGAATTGTAGATTCCTATCAAAATCTTCCTAGGTTTATCCAAATAACCCTGTAGAAATTTTATAAAAACATATTTATATATTATTATGTATTGGTTATTTAAATTAGAATAAATAAATAAATCATTTCTTTTAATTTAAACACACCCACCAATGAATGCCACTACAAGACATTTTTTACCAACCATCTTTAGGTCACAACTAAGGAAAATAATCATTTAAGATTCAACCACGGTCTCATATTTCTAATCTGAGACCCTGTTTAGGATATATGACATCATTTCAGATTTTTTTAATATGTGATATAAAACATATTTATTATTTTGATAAAATTAATTCGAGGCTCATCGGGCCTCAGAATCATGTGTTGTCTCAGTGGTTGGCTCTAAAAATATTCCTTTATATATATCAATTTAAATACCAAAAAAGTAAAAGTATTCTTTTAAAATAATTCTTCATATTAAACCTAAGGGTTATATATACTTCAAACCAATAAACCGTCTCCCAAAATATCATTATTCACCATCAAATATCATCACTTAAAACCAAAAAATGGGATGTCTATTAATTTGAACATATAGTTAACCTTAAACTTATAATAGCAGGATAATATCCATAACTCTTAATATAACCTCTCATGAAAACATCCTAATCTCTAAAGTTTTTTTTAACTCTGCTCTCATACCAACTATAAATACCCAACCATAAATATTAAATATTCTATGGACTTTAAACTAGAATTCACATTTTACATTTCCATATATATTTTAGGTTTAATGTATTAGAGAGTTAGTTCATAAATCTTACATAATAATCCCATATATTAAAAATAGGACACTTCTACTCAGTATCCATTTTTTAACAATATTAAACTTTTAAAATAATACATGATTTATTTTTATAAAAAATATTTATGGCCTTAAACTTGTCTTTTACATTTCATTTATTAATCTTTAATACTTGTGAAAATCATTTTAAAATATGGGATGAGTACAGAATTCTTAGTAAGGGACATATGAAAAATAAATCTATTAGTCTAGTGAAAAATATAAAAACCAATGAAAAACATTTTCTAAAAACATACTTATTTATCTTAAAAGTGTATCATTATTATTTTAAAAAAATAATTATATTATATTTTGAAATCAAATAGTTTCCATTAAAACATACTAGCAAGAATAGAAGAGTCATCTAGGTTTCTTCATACATCATCATCACAAACCCTTAAAACCCCTTATAATTAGAATAAATATATTCTTTACATCCAATATAATTATCTAGAGAACATAATCATTACCCAATGAATTGGTGAACTATCTTGGTGCACTCATAGTATAAGTTATAACGGGCTTACCTGACACTATATGGTCACACCTATCGTATAAGCTATAATGGGATCACTCGTGAGCTATAACGGGGCTCAACCCTGCATAAATAATATACAAGAACCATATCATTATTAAAACACATGAAAAAACCTTTCAAATCTATGTGTAAAATTTTTGGATATCAAAATACCCTTTCTTCTAAAAAAGCAACATTTTCAATACAAAAATACCCAAGAAAAGGGAAAGAGGGGTTTTCTTTGAATAAAACCTGAAAGATTATAGAGTAATACAAAATTCAACTAATGGTTATGATGGAGGGAAAATTCATTGTCACCGTATATGTTAAAAAAAAAAATAATTTTTGTATTTTTTTAAATAAATCCAGAAATTCAATAAAAATTTTCATTTTTGAAAACCTTTAAAAGAAATTCAAATAAAATCATTTATCAAAATCTAAAAACAACATACATAATAAAGAAACCATTTTATTTGAAAATAAATATTGAAACTTATAAAGGAAACTACAAAGTGTTGAGGTGTTATTATGGTCGGAAATTATTTTCATGTTGTATATGTGAAAAATACATTCATTTTAAGTTTTTTAATTAGAGTTGAAAGATGAACTCTAAAAGAGGGGTTTTAAAAGAATGTCCCTTACCCTGAGTTTGAATCATCATGTATGTTATTTATCATCCTAAATAAAAAAATTATGACTATTTTATACTATCTTAAGAACCATTTTTCATGTTCACTATTCTTTTATTTCATTTAATACAATGTTATATACAATTACTTAATTTAGTAAACTCACGTCGGGCATTTTGATGATATTTAGTTCATATGTCAGAATTGACTTTGGTTGGTTAAATATGGTAAAAGAGATTATTATTACAACTTATATAGAATAATGATCATGAAATAATTTTCATTTTTACAAATAAATTATACTTTTAAATGAAACCATTAAATATGGTTATGAGAAATGAACTATGTTATAATCATGGAGATGTTAGGTTGTACGTATGCATGAGTAATGTTTACATTATTCAATGACCATTATTGAAAAAAGGTAGTATTATTTTATATTTAACTAATTACAATAATATAATAAATATAATATTAATTTTTTAAAATATACTAATATATATCATCTATGTGATGTGGTGATGAAAAATGAATCACATCACTTCATGGAGGTGCTAGTCTACACGTAAGCACATAAGATTTTATCATTTTTCAGTGAATAGAAAGGTAAAAAGGTAATTGATATATTATATTTTAGAATGATAATAAATAAATTAATAAAATATATAAAAATTAATTCCATCATTATAATCCATACATGAGATATGGTGATGAAAATGAATTAAATCGGTTTGTGAGGCGGTAGTCCTCCATACACACGAATGATGATTTCATTTCCCCTATGGTATAAGATGAGATGGATATTGGTTGTAATATTAACATAAAACACTTAATTATATTAATGATATTGGTGTTATTATATATTCATGGTTAAGTAATATTTTAAGGAGGTGGAAGAAGAAATAAAACAGAAACACTCAATTAAAAACGTTACCTCTTCTTCAGATAACCTCGTTTCCTTAACACCTTAAGACCACTAAGGTTGTTCTTATAACCTATATAATCCCTATATAATGTGGGTATGTATTTTAGTAAGTTATTTTGGTAGATATTGGTTGAACCAAATTGGGTTTTAAATGTGATGTAAAGGGAAGAAGAGGTTCCCTTTTATAAGAGAGGGTAGGGGAACTCTAGGAATTTATCAAAATATTAAATTAATATAAATTATTTTTCAATTAAAAATGGATAAAAAATAATTTAATTATAATATAGGATTAGTATTGTTCGAAATGAATTTTTGAAATAATTTTTGGGAAATTTTAGGTCATATGTTTACCCTTATCATTTATTTTTAACCATTCGTTAACCCCTTCCGCACTTACTGTGACAAACATTTGTTTTACTTTTCGAGGGATAATATAGTTACAATAAATGGAAAAAATACCCATAAATAGACCATGGTTGATTTTATAAATAATATCCTAATAAAATTTTTATATATAATATTTTGATAAATTTTATATCATTTAATAAAATATAGTTTTTTATAATATACTATTAATGTTAATTTTTAGAAGTATTCATTACTTTGATTTTGATAACATCAAGAAAATAAGTAAAATTAAAAAAAATTATTACATCACTTAAATTAAATTTTATTCTAATTTTTTTATTAATTTTAATGATCTCAAATTATATTTATTTTAATATTTTTATCATTATTTATTTGATTTTTATATTAATTGAATAATTACTGCGTCTACGTTGTATAAATTTTTAAGGTTATTATTTCTTCACTATAAATTAAAAAATAGACTTCCATGATGAATATAAATCATTTATATTTCATAATAATATTTATAACAATACATATCCTATTTTTAACCTTATGTTAAAATTAGTATTGTTAATAAAAACAAGAGTGTTGCGTTTTTGACTTTTTTTAAATAAAATATTATAGAAGCCATAATCTCATCCAAATTTTCAATAAATTATATATAATCATATCTTGGAATATTATAGAAAAACATTTACTCATAAAATAAAATATAGACAAGTTTTAGGTTCATTTTATAGTCCTTATCATTTTATTTTTAACTTTAATTGCCTGATTTACCCTTTACCATGGTAACAAAAATTACTGAGGTTAAAATTCATATTAAATAAAATAAAAGGAAACTATTTTCCAAAATTTGACCCACTTATTCCTAATGTTGAATATAATTTTCAAAAATCATAACACATAAGTGGAACAATCTAATTTAAAATTAAACCAGCAAGACACAACAAAAAAATAGTTTGTCAGTAAAATGTACTTTTTAAATATAAAAGGTTTTTATACTAATTTGAAGTATAAAATTCATCAGAAAAACTATAACTGGATCATCTTAAATAAAAATTAATAAATTAAATTTTACAAATAATACATAATATATTTTTTATTTAGAAATTATTAAAAATAAAATACATATTTCAATTAAAAATTAGTATTTTTTCACTATTCATTGAAAAATCATTCTTTTGAGAAAAATATCAAAAATTTATCCTAAGATAATTTTTATTTTATGAATTCAAAAATGAAATATATTTTATCAAAAAAAATTTTCTTTTTCTAAAAAAATTCAATATTCATTCATAGAAAACAAGAAAACCAATTTTTGAAGAAAACATATTTTTGAAGAATAAAATGACTTTACTAAAAATAGATTTCTTATTTAAAAATCATTAACTAATACATTATAAAAGTGTAATACTGTCATATATTTCATAATATGGTTAATACTATCCATTCCAAAAAAAATTAAGGGATAGTTTATAACTATCATATTTAAATAATTATAAGTTTTTGTTTGTTTAAGCTTGGTGTTGCATATCTTATACGATATTGAACATAATCTTTATTTTTTAAAATATCAAGATATTACAACCATGACCAAAAAAATAATTTAGGGAATTTATCCTTTCCATTTTAGGTCCACCATGATAGGTACCATGACATAGGGAGACTACCCCAAACGTTCCAACTCACCCACCCAGTTTGACATCCCTTCAATATAGGGTCGCCACAACCAGTAACATGGATTGTTGGAATTTACCTTTACCCATTGGGAAACACTCCAAAAAAATTACTCAAACAACTATGTCTCAGCCATTAACTTCACCAAGTATCAAAATACCACATTAAATTTCCTATAATACAAAAACACACTGAACCACAACCTCCACCATGCCTACCATCACATCTTGGTGAACCTATAGATGAAAAAATACCAAAAACCAACCTCTAGAACACCTACAAGACCTATAAAATACAAAATTAATGGATTCATAACAATCAATATCTTAGATTCCATTGTAGGTACCAATGTTTTATAAATAAATTCTTTAGTTTTGAAGGGTATATGATATCAGTTGTATGTTTTTAAAATGTTGTGAAAATATAGGCGTTCAAAATAAAGTAAAGTGTTAATGAAATATCATGTTTTATATCAAGTGATGAATTAAAGGGTTATTTAATCATTTTTTGAATTAAAATTTATCAAGATAATATGGATCTAATTAAAGGATGCATGATTTTATCTCATTTGTCTCATAGGATAAGAGTGATTATTTACTTACAAAGAGTTATTATGAAAAATATGAGATTAATTCACATACTTTATGATTCATTGGATTTTATAACATACATGATATGATAATAATGAGTATAAATTAGTTTATCAATTTTTTTAAAAAAATGAGAGATATTATCTCCCCACTATCAATGGAATATTTTAAAAAATAATATTCTTTTCAAGAAAATGATACAAAACACAAATATTAACTTATATAATATTGAAATAATATTTTGTTAGATATTACTACTAAATGTAAATAATCATTATTTTCTAAACCCATAGGAGTATTTGTATCTCAATATGATATTATGAAAGTATATAGTGTCTAAGAATCTCATGAGAGTATGTTTTGACTTAAGTAAGTTCAAAGTTAATAGATAAAGGATTATGATTGTGAAAATAAAAATTGAATGTCACTTAATGTCCTAAATTATTTATGGTATGTTAGAAAATATTTCTATAAAGAGTTGTATTATATAAAAAAATATTTCAATTTTTTAAGGAAAGTGTTTTAAGGATGATGGCGATGTTAAAATTATATAGAGTTATAAGTAGAAACTAGAAGATATTAACATCATAACATTGGGTGTTGAGGAATTAAGAAGTTTTAATATGTTAAAAGTATTATATATTATCAATATGATTCCAAACATTTACTATTATTAAAACTATATTTGTTTATAAATTTTACTCACTAATGAGTTTGGTGGGAGGGTTTTTTCAGGTGTTGACATAGTGTATTTGAAAAAATTATATAGAGATGTAATGAGTTTAAAACCCCCCTTGGAAGTGCAACAAAAATAATAACTATCTAGAATTTATCATATATAATATATTACACAAGTGATTATGTAAGGTTTTGTTATGTATCCTTAAAAGGGTCTATGAATATAAAATGTATCATGTTATACAAAAAAATATATGATTTACCATTCTTTCATGTTGGATATATAATATATATTTAAATATTTCATGAATCAAAATGATAATTTACCTATCAAAAAGTTGTGTCATATCTAACTGATTTTATTCATGTAGTATTATAGGTTGTGATGAAATGATGAAGTTAGCATGAGTAGGATTCTTGTATCAAGATATATAAAATGAACATGTGGCACAAAATACATTTTTTGTGTTAGATAACCCAAGAATCATACCACATGAAATGTCATTCACTATGTTTTTTGTATATTAGAGGTGCACAGTTCATATATAGATTTCCCCAATACCTAATGTTTGTGTGATACCTAACATGAGAACCTTTATACTTTGATACCCTTATTAAGAGATATTTTATTCTTAACTAGTTATGAATTTTTGGGTGTCCTGCAGATCATGTATGTGGTTAGAGCTTAACAAAGATGAGATTATTCCTATCATATGATGAGCATAGAATTTAGTCCCCCAATTAAGATAAATTGAGGAAGTTCATGACTGTACCAAGATAAATTATTTTGTGTTTTTTTCTTTTGAGTGAGGGGAATGTGATATTCTCATCCAAAAATGTGAATGACATGTGATGTGTCCATCTACATAGTCAGTCTACACATAGAGACTTGAGAATGTATGAGGAGGATATATGAGATTTACATACTCAATGTCCCATGGTCACTCAATGTCTTAGAAAAAGGGAATATATGGAAATGAATTATAGCATAGGATGCAACTAGTGGACATAAGTATAACGATACATGTGGTTGATGGAAATCATGTTATATCCTTTTGTATCTTGAGTAACACCAATTATTTTCCAATGACTACTCTTTCTTTACATTTATGAATCTTGTAATTGATATTTTTGAATTATAAAAGTCCCATAGGGACACAATTTGTGGATGAATGGATGAGGATTATGTTTTACTCAAAGAGATACTCAAGAAGAGTTTTAAATTTTATCCAAAAGGAGTTTTGGATGGGTATTCAAAAGGTATTTCATATAATGTGATATGATGTGAAGGTGATAATAGTTCTCCAAAAATGTTTTAGAATATACCCAAATGGTTATCTAGATATGATTTCACTAGTTATTTTATATGATACATTATAATGGTGAAATTGAAGAATGTTGTTGAGGCTTTAGTGAAAGTGGTAGACTGAAGGAGATGTGTGTTAAAGCCTATATGCATGTGATGTACAACAGTTAAGTCATATGGTACAATAAAGAATATCATAAGTTAATGATATAAGATATTACTCATGATACCTATATAAGTCTTATTATATGACTAGATATATCATAATTACATGGATCATTTGATACAATTTATTTATCATTCATATGATACATTAGGGATATCAGATGTTAGATATTTTCATTTGGATAATTATTCTACATTAACCATCATTAAAATGTTTCACTAAATAAAATATATGGAGAAATAATGGTTTCACATAAATATTAAATTCATGTAATAAGAATTTAATTACTCATGAATTTTGTAACACATGATTTAATGAATTATCACTTGAAAATATCCCAAGGGATTATATAAGGAGGCAATCACCTTGAGAATGGGTGTGTTATCCTTGTGTGGGATTTCTATAGATTATCCAGATAACTCTTTATCATAATTCCTTTTCCTAAGTGAGGTAATTTAATATCATGGGTGTGAGGATAGTCCCACATAAATTTCAGATGATTCATGTGGGCTCATGGATACATATGGAGGAAGGATTCCTTTGGATTCAACTTAGTGATCCTCATTAAACCACTATGATGAATATTATATTAGTTACTCTATTATTAAAGGTACCTAGTCTCTTAATTATGTGAATATACATGTTTTAAGTTATCAAGCATGGTATAACTTATAAATTAGAGTTTCTTTTCGTTCTTACTACCTTGATTGAAAAATAATGAGTTATTAGAAACAAAAAATTATCTTTCATATAACATTAAAATTATTCGGATTCTCTACTAGAGGGAATGACTATGTTATGACCTTACCATTATTCAAATTCACTTCTCAAGGTATTGGATTAAATAATCCCTTCCCAATATTCATATTTAATTTTTGAGAGGTTTTCTATTTTATAGCTTCTTTGGTAATGGAATTATAAAATTTTACAAGGGGATATATATATGGTTAGTCATGCTCTCACCATAACATTATTACAAGGTATTCTAAAGTTCTTGTTGGTAACTTCCACTAGTATTGGAAGAAGTATGTAAGGTTGAGGTTCATAGAAACATGTTTAGTGCAGGACAACCCAACATGGGTGTTTATATTATTTTTTATTTATTTATCATCAATAAATTCTCTCACATGTGTTATGGGGTTAATGTTAAGGGGCTACTGGTGGTGTGTTAGTGAGTTTTTTACTCGCACATTGTGTGTACACTTCAGTCGATATGAAAACTACATTTTTTGAGATGTGTTTAAGGGGAAGACCCTTATTATAAATGGTTTAGATGAAATGTATTAATAGGGAAATGGACATGGACTTAGGTATTTTTAGTAACGTATTTATAGTACCGCCTTTAGAATTTTGTTTTCATTTTGTATTATTTTATATATGATCAACCAATTATATCAGTCTCTTTTATATCTATTATTGTGTGATCATGACACATGTTATAATTTGGACCAAGAAACCCAGACTAGGGTGTTACATGGGTGAAATACCAGAAAAGGAATCCTTTTTTATCCCAATAAGTAAATTATAATCATACTTTCATAGTATTGAATTCCCAATAAACAGTAAAAAATCACTATACATTAAATTTAGTATTAATTTTAGAGATCTATATACCACACTTTGAGATTGAAGAATATTTTATATGGGTATAATTAGTATATAAGGGCATAAAACATTCTTTTAACTAAAATTTGATATCTCACAAAAAGAAATAGGCACTTGGATGAAAATATAGGGCTATTGAAAGTTGAATTCTTATTCTTAACTTATCTTAAAACCCTTACTTATATATGAACATTAAATTGTATTTAGAAGGGTCTATAGGGTTATAAAAGGGTTTAAATATGGTTTTATAGACATTTATTCACAAGAACAATATATGTAATGGGTTACAAACCATGGCACAAATCATTTTGAGCTATTTTAAAATATTTCCATCTTAGCACTATTTGGAAAACTATTTTAAACGATGATATAAACTATGTTAAGATACTGTAATATTTTTCTCACCTTAAATGGTTTTGAAAATATACTACTATACATATAGTTCACATAATTTTGGAAAAATGTAAAGTTGATGCCATATTTTCATAATCAAACCATAAAAATTTCCTAAGATCTCAAAAACACTAAAATATTTCTATCTATTGTCTGAATAAATAATTAGAATCAATTTTACAACAATATTTGACAATAACCCTTGTCATTTACCTTTATAACTAACATAGAAACTCATCAAATCAACAACCAATTCTATAATTAATAGATAAATCTTGGAAAATAAACAAATATTATTTTTTCATCGGTCTTTTAATGTTGTTTTTTCAAAAAACAATGGTAAAAACTAATTTAATCCTCAGTTTTAAAAAATTAATAGTTAAAAAAATTAATTTTGTTTAAAAAATGTTAAAAGTATAAAGTTAACATCTTTTAAAATAATTTTTTTTATAAAAAATGATGTTAAAAGTATGAGGTGATTTTTTTTAAAAAACACATCTTTTTGATTTTTAATTTTTCATATCACGTGCTTGTGAATTTTGTATTCCATTTTACAAATTCATTGAATGAGTGGAAAATTTTCCTTTTCTCTTATAAATAATTCAGTTCAATCACTATTAATATTTTCACTCAAAACTTTTATTTCTATCATTTTTTAATTTCTCAATCTACTCCTATTTCAGCACTCAATCGATTTTAAGTGGTAATATATCCATATTACAATTATTTTATCTACATTATTTCATTATATACATTTTTTTTGACTATTTTCATTTTTTTTGATAATGATGAAGCTTTTAATTGTGATTAAATTTCCATAAAAGATCTATAATCCAATTCTCAAAATAAATCATGAGTTTTTAATCATGAATCAAATGAATATTAAAAAATGATCAATATAGTAAGTGGAAATGAACACAAGTATAGAGAATAATGAAAAATATTAACTCTTTTTTTTTTCTTTAGTTTCTGAAATGTATTTTTATATTATTTTTTGGTTGATATTATGTCATGTATACTAAAATATTATTTTCAATATTGTTTACAACTTTCTATGTTGGTTATATATAAAACCAATGTAGAAAATGTTCTTACACATCAATTAACAATTTTTCTAATACCTTTCCATGTTAGTTTTATATAATTGATGTTAAAGGTATTTTCAACATCACCATTAGTAATTTTGGTTAAAAAATGATCGTAAAATAAAAATAAATTACATTAAAAAGGCATTTATAATAGTGAATCATTCATATATTTTATACATTTTTAAAATTATTTGATCTTCTTTTACCAATTCATAGCTTAAGAGTTCCCAAAACCTAAGTATCATTTCACCTCACAATTCAATTTCTCTATAAAACCATCCCATAAATTACTAAACCTAACCAAACACACCCCAAACCAACCCCCATAGAATTAAAATTTTAGATCTTATTTTTCAACAAAACCTCACCCTCATGGTCAATTTCATATTTAGATACTCACAAGCCGCTCAATGTTTTTGTTCACCCCATCAACACTCATTATAAATCCAAATCCACTCTCTTTGTACACCAAATATGACTTCATTAGAAAATTTCAATGAGAAAACATTTAATTCAATATAATATAACACTATTTATCCCTATATCAATGAATTTAAACCTATCATAAATAATCTATGTCTGTTCTATTCACTTCTCTCACATCCTACTAAACCAATTCACATATCCAAATACACACACAATCATGCACAAATATTAATTCATATATATTGAGGTCCAACCATATAATGAACCTTCTACCCTAATTTACTTGTCTACACCAAGATATATCATTAAACTTCAATCCCGTAAATTTTGAACTCCATTCTCTTAATGGTACATAATGCTAACAGTGAAATACCCATTCCACTAACTGATTTCCTTACCTATATTAGTTTCATAGAAATAAAAAAAATTAGAATGTAAAAATTTATAACTGTTCACTAAACAATCTAAGAAACCAATATATGTATCAAAAAAGAAGAAAAGAACTCTTAATTTGATTAAAAATAATTCATCTTTAAAATCAACTTATATGAATACCATCCATTCAATATGTTTTCCTTATAAATTTCAACTTTAATTTTTCATTTTTTTAAAAAATTACATTCAGATTTTAAAATTTTAAAATATGTTTTTGAATAATTCCATTCATACTAGACTAAATTTTCCATCATTAAAATTAAATTTTCCCAATACACATAAAATTTCAAAAAACTAAATACTCACACAAAAAAGCACTAAACCAGTTGATAAACTCATTTGCCTCAAAACCACATAATTCCAAAAATATTTATTTTCAAAATATTCTAGATGGAAAAATTATAATTTTTTCATTTTCATTAAATTGTATAGTACAAAATTCACTATGAATAATTTTTTTGAAGCCATCCTAATGTAATTACTTTAATTTTGGTTCGAAAGTAATTCCGTTAAAGAAGGCACAAAAACCTATATTTTATTATAGAAAAAGTTTAAATCAAGATTCAAAACACATTTATATCATGAAAGTAACCAAATAAAAACCATTATGTAAATTATACCTCATTTTTTAAAGTAAAAAAATAAAATCTACATTTCTATACAAAACTAATTTTCAAAAAAAAACATAAAAAAATATTATAAAATAGACCTACCAAAATAATGAACTACAGATAAATTGGACAAAAAATACCCTACCAATTAGATCTTAACTGAAATAAACCATTTAACCTTTGTTATATGATTTCTCAATGAAATTTAAAATATACTAGTTCCCATACGCATTACAAAATCCTATTAATAGTCACATGGATTACTCAGTAATAAAAATACTAACTTATAACCAATATAAAAACAATAATTGAGGAATATAAAATATAGAATTATTTTAATTATTAACCAATCCCAATCAAATAATTTAATCACACTCAAGAGAAATTTATAATCATTTAAGAGTATACTAAAAATAAAAACAAAGTGTAAATACCCTATTTCCTTGATTTTACAAGACACCATAAAACAAATAAATCCATAAAATTTTATTTGAATTATTACAAAAAATTCCAAACCAAGAATTTTAATAAGCATTAAAACCATTATATTTTAAATTAAGTCTTACATTTCCCATTTTAAACATTAAATATCATAAAATAAATACAATCACATTTTTAAAATCCAACCAAACATAAAATAATTTCTTTAAAGTATTAAAATATAATTTCCCATTTTTTTAATTAAAAAGAAATAAATATTTTTCTTAATTATAACTTTCAATTTAAAAAACCACAATTATATGCTTTTTTTACTATCAAATAAATTCATGAATATCTCATGAATTTTCCCTAGAATGTGACTTTATGATACATGAAATTAAAAACTTATATTAATACTTCATGAAAAAACAACAAGCTTATGTAAAAAAAGAAAGAGATCCAAGATTATGGTCAAATGACACCTCACATTACCCAGAATTATCTAGAAAATCATGTATCACTATAAATAAGTCAATTAGTAAATTTTATTGATGAATCACCAGTTTAAACCCTCCAATATTATTTTAGACCATTGAATCACATTATAAAACCTGGTTCTAAAACCTATTTTAACACCCTAACCTGGATACCTTAGATGAAGAGCTATGTGGCCTCCGATGCATTCCCAAGAATCACTAAAGAAATACTATTAGTGGTGGGGGAAGAATATGAGGCATTGAGGAATAATTTTTAATCAAAACCAAACAAAAATATCTTGTCATAAATTATAGAGTCTAATAATATGGATGTCACACACATTGGTATAAAACAAATTTTTAACAAATAAGATTAAATTCATAATATTTCAGTGTTTCTACCCTATTTACTAAAATCAATAAATGAAGAACCAACCCAAAATCAAATTCACATTATCTCCACTGGACCATAAATTAACCCATCATTTAATCCATTTTCATACCATACATTTCACTCTCTAACTAAAAAATAAATAACATATGCCTATGCACCATAACACACATACATGGGGTGAGTATATTTTCATACTCATTAAGATTTTTCTAAATGAACCCAACAGTTTCCCATTCATATATAAACTATATTTTCCTATGAAAATTCTAAAAAATACATGAAACCTCCCCATGAAAGTTTATAAAATAAATAACATGAATGCTTTTAAAATTATAACATGGAACCCATGAAATAAAAAATAATTTTTTGTCATTCCAGCTAAAAAACATCAAACAAAACCTTATTCCAATACTAATCCTAACAATTAAAACAAAACCATTATTACCAAACCCAATCTGAAGAAATTTTATAGGAAATTAGATCTTATTACAACATAATAAATACATTCTAGTAACTAAAAATAACCCTCTATTTTATCCATTGATCAACTATCCCTTATAATTTATGTCATTTCCCAATCCCTTCAATCTAAATTATAAATCATGTACACTTATGTAGTAAAATTGTTTTTATATTTTTTATTAATTTACCCAAACCTATAAAAATCCAACCAATACTTGTTAACAAAAAAATTCCCGACATATATTAAACCAGCCATCATAAACCCATGAAATCGACAGTTTCTTTAAGTTAAAAATATATACAATATTTCATTAAAACTTAAAATCCATTTCAACTATCTCCATTTAAATTGAATGAAATAAAAAAATCAGACTTTATAATATAATCAATCCAAAAAACCCATTAATTAATCTTAAATAATCCAAAAAACATGTTTAAAAATCATCATTTTTCTAATCAATATATTCAAAACAATAAAAAATATTTATAAAGGGTTTTTTTAAAACAAAATTAACCAATTACCCATGATTTTGGAATTAAACAAGAGACATGTGTGGAAACCTACCTATAAATAAATTCATTAAATAATTTATAAAATTATTTGACAAAATATTAGTTAGATCCCAACCTAAATAATCTGTATATATAGGCTCTAAACTGAAATGTAGTAAGACCAAAAGGGAATTCTTGAGCCCCACGGGCTGACGACTAGCACCCAGACATCAAACAACATATAGAGGGAACAATTTATCCCAACCATTATTATGATACATGATACATATACATAGTTTAAATAAATAGTAGAAGAAAACTAAAATAAATATATTCTATAACCAAAGATAAACATTGGTTAAAAACCCAAAGATACATGTCCAATATCACTAGAAATGAAAACTAAAACAAAAAATCGCTACTCCTTGTTATACATGGGCAATGCCCCACCATCTCACCACTAGATACCCAGACCCAACTGACATGAACCTCACCACCTCACTATGAAACCTTTCCTTTTCTTATATCAAAATACATAACAAGGTCTATATACCACTAAAGATTTGTGTAGAGTGTAAGCTAAAGAGGCTTAGTGGGATCCCACCTAGGTGTTATATATGAATAATCTATAAAAATAATCCCAATATTAACATTTTAAATAAAAAATGGAATGATAAGAAGTAAAAAAATTTAATATCGAAATAATGGTAAATATTTCTCCTTTACCACAGTTGTAAAACAAGCCAGGTGAAACAGTTTCAAAGCACAATTTTCCATTACTATTTATCAAAAATCAAAGCATGTATATAAAATATAGAATAGAATAAACCTAAGAATTGGTAAATCATGCCAAGGATCATAACATGTTAGGATATTAGACTACTCATAAAAATATTAATAATACGTTTTCACCCAAGTCCTTAAAACATAGGCCTAAGGAGTAGAGTAAGAACCCATGACTGAACCCCTGAACAATTTAAACAACAATTATGTAGAACAAATTGCCTATGGCTTAGAGGAAAACCACATAAGTGAATCCCATGATAATAAAATCGATGATGGACCTAAGATACACCATCCACCTAAGCACCCCAGGATTCCCATGTGTTGCATTTCTCAAATCATTTAAAAAGGTTTCCAAATTTCATAAACAAATTCAATAGACCATTTATTCTATCAAAAACATGATTTGAAAATATGTTTCTCACTCTATTTAGAAATTCTTTTAAAACACCATTTTCTTTTACCAAAACATGGGGGAAACTATATTTTATTATAAATCAATATTTTCACACAAAATAGTAAATCCAATTTATTTATAAAAAAATTCATAAAAACCAAAGTAATACAATTCATCCAATGAAGGCTAGAGATGGAACCACCTACCAAAATATTGGTTAAAAAACTAACTACAACAGGATACACAAACACCATAAAGAAACAATAATGAAAAACGAAGGATCTATAATTGATTTCAATATATTAAAATCATATTCCATAGTAACAAAGGTCAATAAAGAGTTTAGGTCACACATACCTCGAGAACTATGCACACCGCACCACAACCAAACCATGGACTAGCCCCTGGAAAAATATTATACAACAAACATAGAAGGATTGAAAAAGAATAATTTTCATAACATCAACCGATTTATGAACACAACCCAATTTTAAATGGAGACTAATGGCAATGAAGAAGTAGAAAGGTCTCTTACCAAGAGAGATATTGTGAAACCACAAAAGATATTATGTACCAAAAAAAGTGATCCATAAGAGGAGGAAACACCAAATATCTACCGGAAAAGACTAGGTTTTAAGACATAAAACTACACAATGAGATATGAGAGGGAGTTAAAAGTGGAAAATAAAACCTATTGGGCCGAAGGGATTTACGTCATAAAAAATAAATTTATAGCATAAAATCCCCATAAAGAAAATCCATTGAAAAACAAGTCACCTCTAGTTAAAAATACCGAGGTAATATTTTATGATTTAAAATAAATATTTATTAAATAAAACAGTTTTACATTATAAAGGCCTTTAAAACATTTTCCCCACCACATTTTCATTGTAGGATACAATCTTACGATGTAAAAATATCTTGTAGGTAGTGCATAGTCCAGGATCCTATAGAAACTCAAAACATTATTGATACCCTTAAAACCTGGGAAACACACTCTTAAGAATAAAATATCATAACATAAAAATACATGATTTTATTATCTCCCCACCATCATAATTTCTATCCATGGGAAGTCATGTGAGAGAAAGGTTCTCTGGAAAGAGGTGATTACACTACTCCATCACTAATGATTCACACTCACATGTATCTTGAGAATCGAATCCATGTCACCATAACATTCTGAAAAAAATAATTGAATTCCCACGTAAGTATTTAACATGAGAATAAAGTATCTCCACTAGTTTCTCCATAGTGTAAATATCTGGATCCAACTTAATCTCTTCCCAAATCATAACATCAGAGGGATTATGATGATATCTCTAGAGTATAGATAAATGGAAAATATAATGGATACCCATGAATTGTGTCGATTATTCTAACTGATTAGTAATATATCCAATCCTCCCAATAACCTCAAACAGTACAACACACCTTAAAGCCTTCTTTCCCTATTTCCTAAGTTAATAGTGACCTAACTGAGGAGATACATTCAAGATAACACAACCACTAATAGAGAACTCCAAAGGATGGTTTCGATAATCCACATGTGATTTATGTTGAAATTCATTTATTTCAAAGCACATGAGTATATCCTAGATCCTTGAAAATGTATCTTGAATGCGACATGGTCCTATAATAGAGACCTCACCCTCCTCTTCCTAACAAAGAGGTGATCTACATGGGAGACCATAGAAATTTTTGAATGGCGCCTTTATGATCAACTATTGGTGACTATTATTATAAGAAAACTCAACCAGTACCATATGGATATCCTATAATCCACTAAAATCTTAGACTCATGCATGTATCATATCAACCATAATATGAATAGTATGATCCATCTAACCATCTGTCTATGGATGGTAAGCTGTACTCAACCTAACCAGAGTCCCCATCACCTCTTGGAGACTCTTCCAAAACCGAGAGGTAAACCTGTGATCCCTATCACAGATAATAGTTTAAGGAACCCCATTCAAGCTCACAATATCCAAAACAGATAGCTTACCTAGATCCTCAACTTTAGTGGTGTCCCTGGTCTGAATTAAATAGGATGATTTCATCAACTGATCAATCACCACCCAAAAAGAATTATTCCTTCAGGGAGTTCATAGTATCCAAAAAATGAAGTCCATGGACACCTCATCTAATTTCCAAACCGTTACTAGAAGATTTTATAGAAAAAAGGTTTTAAATGATCTTCCTTTATCTATTAGAAATTTTAGTAGTGGGAAACAAAAGTAACAATATCACACTTTATACTTGGCCAACAAATCACTGTATCATGTCATAAAGAATATTCTTCATGAAAGGGTAAAAGAACCATGAAGAATGTTGAAAATCCTAAATGGAACATTTAAACCCCCTCATTGGATTGAGTCATGGCATAATTTATACTTGGCCTTAGGTGACATCCCCAAAACTCCAAAGGATGTCAATAAATTCCAAGGGATTCAATAAATTTGGGGGATGATTTTCCCATTAAAAATAAAACAACCACAACCAAGAATACCATAAGAAAAAAATACTATAAAATTAATGATAACAATTTAATATATCTCAAAGAAATACTAACTGATAAAAAACCCAACTATAAACAAACTATATCATAACCAAAATCAGAGTACCAAAGAATAAGACTAAACCACAAAGCTCAAAGACTTTAAAGACATAAATCCACATATCCCAACATGATCCATGATTTAAATCCATAATACAACCCAAAGTATCATGATGAATCACTAAATAAATGTGATACTTTCTCTTTACCAGTGTCCTGATGAATGATATATACAAAATAACCAAAGTTCCAAAGTAGGGGGTGAGTAACGAAACTCAGTAGGTTTTTCCTAAATGAATTACCAACTCACACCACTAGGATAGAACATGTTGGCACATTTATATAAAATAATTTATATAAAACACTTTAAAACTATTTATATCAGAATATAAAAAAAATTTCATGATAATTTTTTTCCCAAACCAATGGCGTTCCCAAGCAAAACAACCAAAAAACCCTTTAAAAGAATTTTAAAAAAACCATTTGAAAAAACCCATTCAAATCCACACATCCACATATGCATGACCAGGTGACCATTAAAAACTCATGAGCAGTTTTTCATCCATCCACTATGTCATCACTAATTATCCAATCTCCTTGTTCCCCAATGGCACACACCCCTTATCCAGGGTCACATCCTTTTTACCCCAATGGTATATGCCCCTTATTTCGGGTCATGTAGAAAGCCTGAACTCACACCAACCCGTGTATTCCAAAACCATTTGAAACCAAAATTTCAAACCAATTCAATAAAACATATGTTTTATTGAAATAGACGTTTTTCTATGAATAAAAAAAAATCCACATTTTGATATCTTCATTTTAAAATCCATTAAAAAATAACTTTATAGAACCACAAATTTTCAAAAATCCACAACGCATATCCAATGAGGGTTTCAACCATTATTTTTACCTCAATTTCAAAATAAATTTCATGAAATTCAAAAAATTTGAAAATAAACCATCATGTTATAATAATAGGAGTTGAGAGTAAAGAACTACCTCAGAAACTATGAAAAAAATGAAGAAAAAAAAACGAATTCTTCAATAAAACTAGGCTGAATCTCCAAAGACCCACATTATATCTGGTTCCCTAACATCCGAACTGTGATATCTCATCATCATTGGCATCAACTATCATAGATCTATCTCCAATGAACTGGACATATGAATATAATATAGGTAAGAAGAATATATCTAAGGAAAAACACCAATAACAAAGACATACCAAGAAATAAATTCTTCAATGCACTAATATTTTCCTACGAATCACTCATGGATCAAAGGGGAGAGTCTTCATATCCTTTGGGAGTAAGAAAAATTGATTTATCATCCAAATGGAGAAAAAATGAGTGGTTTAGAGTCATATATGAGCACGATATACTTTTTTAAGATCTAACTTTTAATGGTGCATGGATGGGTCACACCGTTAGGTAAACCGTGTTCCAACCATGCACTATAAACTTCCTACCAACACCCTTCACATGGTTGGATTACACAGTTAGACAAACCATGCGACAACCATGTTTTTCCCTCTGTTACACTTTTCATGGTTACTCATAGGATTTCCACATGGTTTTTCCAAACTATGCGTGTAACCATGAACCTACCTAGATGCCTCTGCCTCACTACGCATGATTTTATATAGGAGTTTTACGGTTTCTACTAACCATGCTCAAACCGAGAACCTTCAAAAAGCCCCCTAAAACTTTCCAAAAGTCCTCCAAACCCTCCCAAACATTATCTAAACACGTTAAATTATTAAAATACATAAATAAAGGGTAATATTTTTAAAAAAGGGGTGCAAAATTATCCACACCATTGGAATTTCCTTCTTTAGAAATTAAGAAAATCAAAATTTTCCTAAAAGAGTTTGGGCCATTTTTCCACCATTTCTTTCTCTCATTCCTATGCTTCTTCCTGAATCCAACCATGTTTCCCCAAAACCCACACTAGACTGATTATTTTTCTATACAAGACTTTCTCTTTCCAATCCATAATTCATACTACAGTATGAAGTAACGAAGAATCCATCTCTAGGTCAACGTGATACCATTGGATCACATGGTCAGGATCAAGTTGATATTTTTTCAATTAAAATGCATGAAATACATTATGCATTGCACTAAACCGTGGTTTAAATTACAATCAATATGTAACCTCACAAACCTATTCAACTATATCAAAATGGCCTATGTATCGAGGAGATAACATCCCCTACTTCAGAAAATGAAAATGCCTATTCCTTGGATAAATTATGAATAATAGATGATCACTCACCTCAAATGAAAACGACAATTAATAATGATCCATATATTATTTCTGAATAATTTGTGCCATCTCCATCCATTTTTAAATCAACTGAATCTTCTTCGTTGAATCTTAGACAAGGATCAACCCAACTAGTGAAGTATCACCTATTTTAACCCAAAAAATTGGAGAAAAACAAGGATACTCAAAAAATACTTCAAAAGGCTCCATATGTATCAAGTTCTGATAACTATTGTTATATGATAAATCAACTAACGATGTATAATCATCCCATGAGCCACTGAAATCCATTACAAAATCCCAAAGCCTGTATTCCAATGTTTGTATCATCCTTTCAGATTTTCCATCTATCTGAGGATGATATTCTGTACTCATAGTAAACTGAGTCATAAGGGAATTCTTTAAGGATTTCTAGAAATGATATGTAAATATAAGGACCCCACCTTATTATATTACATAATCTAGAATTTAGTCAAGAATTCACTTATTTTTACATTGATAATCTTTTCAAGTTTAGAGATTTTGAGAATTGGGACATAATACAATCATAAAATTACACATTATTATAGAGTTGATGCCATAAAAACAGTATTCATTTCTTACAAAATATAAAACTTTTCACATAAAACATGATTTATTTGAATAATTTTCAAACATTTAACTTGGCTTCCTTCTTTGCCTTACACATCCTAATAACCTGTGAAAATCATTTAAAAACTTAGGATGAGCACAAAATCTCAGAAAGGGATATAAAAAAAAGCAAAGACCACATAAGTCCATGAACACTTATAATGTATGACATCATTTTCAAAAGACATACTTGTCACCCATATATACTTACTATGCGAAACATGAGATTTACACAAGATTCACACAAAATATAAGAACATAAATATTACTATAAAGGTATCTTGGGTCATTACTTACATAATCTTGTAACCCTCTCGGCTACCTTATAATTTTTAAACCTCATACTACCTTACAATTTGTGTAACCATTGCAGTTACACTTGGATTAACCATATGACCGACCTCCAAATTACAAATACCTACTAAATTGGAGGGAAATATAAGTCCCAACCTTCATCATAAACAATGAACAAGAACCAGAACATAATCATAAAATATGAATAATTTCATAAAAATATTTCCTTTGAAATTTCGTGAAACATAATTTTAGAATAAAATTTTAAAAGAAAAGTCCCTTATAAATATCATATAATTGAAGTGAGACTTGATAGAGTGGATGAAATATGTATATACTATGTAAATACACATAACTAAACATAATATAATCAGAATTAATCAAACAAAAAATTTCAAGACCACATAAATAATGAAGTATAAGGTTAACCCAAAAAATGGAAATCGGGTTAAGAATTCCCTTACCTCGATTTTGTCTTACTTCCAACTCATTTAAACCTCCTCTTGATATCTTCTCCTTGAGATCCTTCTTAAGGTATTTGGTTTTGGATTTTTGGTGAGACCAGCAGCTCTAGGATGCGGGGAAGAGCCTTAGGAGGAGTGTTGGGTAGAACTTAGGTAAGTCTCATGGCTTGAGAGGTGTGGGAGGAAGAGGGGAATGAGGGTCATATTTATAGTGAAGGAGAGGGGGGTATTTTTCATTATTTTAATCATTATTATAATATTATTTCTCAAGAAAATGAATAATCTTAATTCATGTGACCCAAATAGTAATAATGGAATGTGAGTTCAAACCAAGTGGGCTCACATCACTTATGATGTCATAAATAGTGTATTTAACTGATAATTTGAATATACAACATTTTACTATATTTCACTATTCATCGAAAATTCAAGAATTTTAGAAAAAACCTAAAAATTCACCTTTACCATTTTTCAACATGTAGAATTCAAAAATGATGTCTTTTTTTTAAAAATAATTTTATAATATCATTAATTTAATTTCTAAATAAAATCCTACTTAATTAAAAATTTAGTAATTTATAAACTATTGCTGCTTTTATATCACATTAGAAAATTAACCAATATTTCAATATCTTAAATCCTTAATAAAATTAAATATTAATACAATTTACTATTCATTAGGTTCATATTACTATTCATAATGGTATGTTACTATTCACCAAAAATCAAGTTGGTTCAATTAGACTCCAAATAAATTACTGAACACAATTGTAGAAGACCATTTTTTGAAATTCAAAACATAGAAGTGGAAAAATTATTTTTAAAGTCTAGTTATAAATATCTACATAAAAAAAACTTTCATAAATTTAATTTTTTTTTAAAACCTTGGGGTGTTATATTATCTCCACCTTCTTGAAATTGCATCCTTGCAATTTTATTTACTCATTAAACAAGTGAGGGTACCGTTCCTTCATAGCATTTTCATATTCCCATGTTACTTCTTCAACTATGTGTCTTATTCAAAAAACATTTACTTGGTGGATTACCTTATTATACAATATAATTTCCCTTTGATCAAGCATCTGAACTGGTTTCTCTTCATAAGAAAGTTTCTCTTCCAACTGAACTGCTTCTGGGCTCAAGACGTGTGATGAATCTAGCACATACTTTCTCAACATAGAAACTTAAAAAACATTGGGTACCAAAGACAAACTCAGAGGAAAATATTCTCGGTATGAAACTGTTAAAACTTTCTCCAAGATCTAAAAAGGACTAATAAACTATGTACTTAGCTTCCATTTCATACCAAAATGCATGACACTTTTCCAAGGAGAGATTTTAAGGAAAGCATGGTCACATACCTTGAAAGAGAAAACTTTCCTTCTTTTATCTGCATACCTTTTCTACATTCTCTGAGCTATCCTCATGTGCTACTGGATCATATTCACTTTATCATCCTATTCTTCTACTAATTCTACCCCCATCAACTTTCTTTCACCGACTTCATCCCAAAACGCTGGAGTTCAACACCGCTTCCCATAAAATGCCTCAAAAGGTGCCCTCTAAATACTGGAATGAAAACTGTTATTATAAGAAAACTCAACTAAAGAAAGATATTGATTCCAACTTCCCTGGTATCACATTGAACTATATTGAAGCATATCCTCCAAAGTCTGAATCGTTCATTCTGACTGCCCATCTGATTGAGGATGAAAAGCTGTACTGAAATTTAATTCTATGCCTAATGACTTCTAAAGTCCCTTCCAAAAGTTATAAGGGAACCTAGGATCCCGATTAGATATAATGGAAATAGGAACTCTATATAGCTTGAAAATCTCTTTGAGGTACAGTCGAGAAACCTGATCTAAAGACATTGTATCTCGAATAGAAAAAAATGTATAGATTTTTTCAGCTGATCAACAATAACCCAAATCTGATTATTACCTCGAAAAGTCTTTGGTAGTCCCACCACAAAGTACATGGTCAAATTATCCCATTTCCACTCTGGTACTGGAAAAGGCTGAAGTATCCCCTTCGATAACTTCCACTCTGCTTTAACCTATTGACAAGTTAAACATTTCATATTAAATTCTGCAATATCCCTTTTCATTCTATCCCATAAGTAATACTCTTGAAGGTCTCTGTATATCTTAGTACTTCCAGGATGAACTGAAAATAAAGAACTATGAACTTCACACAACAAATATTTGTTCAACTAAGAATCACAAGGAACACAAAAACTTTTTAAAAATATTAAAACACAATCTTTATCAAGGTTAAATTATGGAAAATTACCCATTTTAACCAATTCTACCTTTTTCTGTAGCTCATTGTCTTCCTTCCGCACTTTCTTAATTCTGTCTGACAACAATGACTGCACTAAAACCTGAGAAAAAACAGAGGTATTTCTTTCACTAACAAGTTCTAATCCAAAATTCATCAAATCATTAATCAAGGTATTATGTTCTAAACAAAACATGGTTAATGATGCATGGTGTTTTTGACTCAAAGCATCCACCACTTTGTTTACTTTTTAGGGATGATAATTGATCATGAAATCATAATCCTTTATTAGTTCAATCCATCTTCTGTGCCTCATGTTCAATTCCTTCTGAGTGAATAAATACTTTAGACTTTTATCATCAATATATATTTTACATTTGGATCCGTATAAATGTTGCCTCAAAATATTCAAAGAAAAAAACCCCAGATGCAAATTTCAAATCATGTGTGGGATAATTTAACTCATGAGGTTTTAGTTTTCTTGAAGCATAAGAAATTACCTGATCATTCTGCATAAAAAAACAACCAATTCCCTTCAAAGAAACACCACTGTAGATTACAAACTCACCATTTCGGGAAGGCAAGGAAAAAACTGGATCATTCACCAATCTCTTCTTCATTTCCTGAAAATAAACATCAAATTATTCTATCCAAATAAATTTAACCCCTTTTCGTGTTAACCTAGTTATCAGGCTAGATAACCATGATAAGTTCTTAACAAAACATTAGTAATAACCTGCTAATCTAAGAAAACTACAAATCTATGTAACATTTTTAGACTTTGGCCTTTCATTAAACACTTTTGTTTTGGAAGGATCAACTGTTATTCCATCATTATTTACAATGATCCCATGAAAAGAAATCTATTGTAAACAAAAATCACACTTGCAGAATTTTCCATACAATTTCTTTTCTTTTAAGGTTTGTACAACAACCCTTAGATGTTTTCATTCTCCTATTTATTTTTAGAAAATACCAAAATGTCATCAATGAACACAACCATAAACTTATCCAATAACTCATGAAATATTCTACTCATAAGATTCATTAATAAAAAATGTGCATTAGTTAACCCAAATGGCATAAAACAAAATTCATAATGCCTATATATAGTACGAAAGACTATTTTTAGAATGTCATCCTCCTTCACCTTCAACTAATGGTGTCCATATCTCAAGTCAATCTTGGAAAAGTACTGAGCTCCATAGAGCTGATCAAATAATTCATTGATGTGAGGAAAAGGATACTTGTTTTTAACAATGATTTTATTCAAAGATCTATAATCAATTCAAAGTCTCATGGAACCATCATTCTTTTTAATGAGAAAATAGGAGCTCCCCATGGTGAAGTTCTAGGACGCATGAAGCCTTTATCAAGAAAATCATGAAAATGATTTTCTAATTCAAGAAGTACTATTTGA
The DNA here is from genome assembly GCA_963277665.1 of Viscum album. Classification (NCBI taxonomy): domain Eukaryota; kingdom Viridiplantae; phylum Streptophyta; class Magnoliopsida; order Santalales; family Viscaceae; genus Viscum; species Viscum album. Next base: position 1,938,592,152 of record OY728163.1, read on the forward strand.
TCCATATGGTATGGGGGTTTTGATATTGTCTTAACATCAGGAACTAAGTCAATTTTGAATTAGACTTCCCGATCAGGTATGAAACCAGATAACTCATTAGAAAAAATATCAATGTATTAATTTACCACTCACACATCATTAATCTGAACAGTTCCCTTGTTTTTAACAATATGAGCAAGATATCATTCATTTCCATCTTTCAATAGTTTATCAGCTTCCTGATATCTTATCAATTTTATGTGTTCATTATTGTATACAAACTAAAACTCTTTTTGAAAAAACAACTTCTTTATCTCTATAGTCAATCATAGTATGATAAACAGAAAGCTAATCCATTCCCAGAATAACATCAAACTCGAATAAGGGTAAAACAATAAGGATTGTAGTTAAAGTCTTTCTACTGAACACAATAGAAAGATTCGTATATTTCCTCTTTGATATAATATTTCCTCCTCGTGTTTTAACAACAAGTTCAAGTCTCATTTGTTGAGGTGATATTTTCAATTTACTAGAAAATTTCTCAAAGATGAAGGAATGTGTAGACCCCGTATCAAACAAAACTTTAGAAAAAGTTGAGTAAACAAAAAAGTACCTGATACAACTTTATTTTATGGATCGACATCTGCTGATGTAGTCACAAAATATCTCATTACAACTTTCTGCTATATATTCTGACTTCTTTGCATCATTTGGATCTCTATTTGGGTAGTCATTTTTATAGTGACCCATCTTGCCACATTTAAAACACTTTATAGTTTTCTTATCAAGATTAGACTTAGAATCACTTTCATTACAATATCAGGTCATATGTCCAAACTTACCACATTTAAATCACTTTCTAGTTTTGGTTAGACACTCCCCAGGGTGCTTCTTTCCACATTTTTCACAAACTGAAAATTGGATTTTCATACCATCAGATTTCTTTTGTTGATTCTTACCCATATCTTTCCATCTGGGCCTATTCTTCTCATTGTTGAAAAAATTCACATGATCATTAGCAAACTCCATCTCTACCCTCTCAGCACATCAGAAAAGATTCTCATAACTTTTGAATTCATGGGAGGCCAGCACCCTTTGATACCTTGGCTTTAGTCCTGAGTAAAAGCAGTTGATTTTTCTATTAAGATCCAAAATAACATTTGGATCATACCTCACCTGTCGAGTGAAGTTCGCTTCATACACGACCACTGAATCTTCCTCCTTCTGTTTCAATTCAAGGAATTGCTTCTCCATCCTAAGTCACACCACCTTAGGAAAATATTTTTCAAGGAAAAGACTTTTAAATTCATCCCATTCTAAGGCATAAAAATCATCTTTATCCCTGATATTTCTTACCATTGACCACCAATGATCAACTTAACCTTCAAAATGATAAATGGAAAGAATTACCTTTTGATTGTATGAACATCCCATAATATCTAATATCTTTTCAAGGGATTTAATCCCTCCTTCAACCGCTACTGGGTTAGAAAATCCATTGAAAGTAAGAGGGTGCTATCTCATAAAATGTTCCACTATTTTCATGTTTCATTGTGGTACCTTTATTTGTTCTCTTGAATGGATGACACCACTATTTATTTCTTGAATTAGATGATCCATTAATGTCACAAACTGCTTGGTTCTATTCCCTACTACTCTGAGCTGTAGATTCGAAAGGATGTCATTATGTCGGTGCCTCTCCTCTTCATCTTCCCTGTTTCTTCTACGGAAAACTATTCTGAACAAACATATCTTAGAAGAAGCAACTTGTTAATATTTAAATGATATAAAATTTCAAATTAATCGTAGTGTAAAAGAAAATTTATGGTATTCTTTTAACAACATTCTAACCCCTAAAGTTATCTAAATCATCATTTGATACCAACTATAACGACCCCGCCTTATTACATTACATAATCTATAATTTTGTCAAGAATTCACTTATTTTTACATTGAGGATCTTTTCATGTTTAGATATTTAGAGAATTGGGAAATAATAGATTTATAAAATTACACATTACTATAGAGTGGATACCATAAAAATAGTATTCTTTTCTTGAAAAAATAAAAAACTTTTCACATAAAACATGATTTATTTGACTAATATTCAAACATTTAACTTGGATTATTTCTTTGTCTTACACATCCTTATAACCTGTGAAAATAATTTAAAAACATGGGATGAACACAAAAGCTCAGTAAGGGATATAAAAATAATGAAAGAACACATTAGTCTATGAACACTTTTATTGTATGAAATCATTTTCAAAAGGCATACTTTTCACCCATATATACTTAATTTGTGAAACATGGGATTTACACAAGATCCACACAAAACATAAGAACATAAATCTAACCATAAAGGTATCTTGGGTCATTACTTGCATAATATTGTAACCCTCTCGGCTACCTTATAATTTGTAACCCTCACGAATACCTTAAAATTGTGTAACCATCGTAGTTACACTTGGAGTAACCATACGACTGACCTCCAACTTACACATACCCAATGCATTGGAGGGAAATATAGTACCCAACCTTCATCATAAACAATTCCCAAGAACCATAACACAATCATACAACATGAATAATTTCATAAAAGTACTTCCTTTTAAATTTCGTAAAATAGAATTTTAAAAGAGGATTTTAAAAGAAAATTCCCTTATAAATATCATATAATTGAAGTGAGACTTAATATAGTGGATGGAATATGTATATACTCTATAAATAAACATAATTAAACATAATATAATAATAATTCATCAAAAAAAAAACAATTAAAATACCACATAAATAATTAAGTTTAAGGTTAACCCAAAGGATGGAAATCAGGTTAATAATTCTCTTACCTCAGGTTTGTCTTACTTCCAACTCATTTAAACCTCCTCTTGATCTCTTCTCCTTGAGATCCTTCTTAAGGCCCTTGGTTTTGGCCTTTTGGTGAAACCTGCAGCTCTAGGGTGTGGGGAAGATCCTTGGGAGGAGTTTTGGGTACAACATAAGTAAAGATCAAGGCTTGAGAGGTGTGAGAGGAAGTGGAGAATGAGGGTGGTATTTATAGTGGAGGAGAGGCGATATTTTTCATTATTTTAATCATTATTATAATATTCTTACTCAAGACTACGAAGTCTATTAATTAATGTGACCCCATATATTAATAATGGAATGTGAGTTCGAACCAAGTGGGCTTACATCACTTATGATGTCATAAATAGTGTATTTAACTGATAATTTGAATATACAGTATTTTACTGTATTTCATTATTGATCGGAAAATTCAAGAATTTTAGAAAAATCCCAAAAATTCACCCTTACCATTTTTCGACATGTAGAATTCAAAAATGAAGTCAATTTTTTGAAAATAATTTTTTAAATATCATGAATTTAATTTTTATATAAAATCATACTTAATTAAAAAATTAATAATTTAAAAACAATAACTACTCTTATATCACATTGAAATATCAACCAAGATGTCATTATCCTAAATCTTTACGAAAATAAAATATTAATACAATTTACTATTCATTAGGGTCATATTACTATTCATATTACTATTCATAAGGGTATGTTACTATTCACCAAAAATCATGTTGGTTTCATTAGACCTCAAATAACATACTGAACACAATTGTAGATGACCATTTTTTGGAATTCAAAACATGGAAGTGGAAAAATTATTTTTAAAGGCTAGTTATAATTATCTACTTAAAAAAAAATTCATGCATTTCATTTATTTTTTTTAAAACCTCAGGGTGTTACAGTAAACCTTAGATCTCTATCTGATACTATTGAAACTGGTACTCCATGCCTCTTTACCACTTCTTAGATATATATTTTTTTAGAAAAATCATCCATCGAATGAGATTCAAAAATAAGTATGAAATGGGATGACTTTGTGAGATGATCCACTATCACCCATATGGAGCTATGTTCCAAACCATTATTGGGAGACCTCTTACAAAATCGATGGATATCTGTTCCCATTTCTATATTAGGAATAGGTAAATATTGAAACATACCTGCTGGTCACTGATGTTCTTCTTTAACCCAGTGACAAGTTAAGTATGTCGAAACAAAATTAGTTACCTTTATTTTTATACCGACCCACCAAAACTATTCTTTTAGTGCCTTATATATCTTTTATATTATAGGATGAAAAAACCACATCAAATTGTCATATACATAAAGATTTTGTTCCTGAAAAGCCATAGGTATGGACATCTGATTTTCAAACAAAAAAAATGAATTCCCATCCAACTTCCATCCCTCAATGGTCTCCCCACCATTGAGTTTTGACCCCATGGAAACATATTCTGAATCACATGTTTGTTCCTCTTTAATTGTCTCAACCAAATTAATAACAAAAGAAACTAGAAAGAAAACCGAAAAATTACCTTAGTCATTACATTCCAAGTGCATGTCGGCTATGAATGACATTAACTACCACTAATCTAAATCCTCATTTTCCAACTGAGCATATTAATTTATACTTAATTCATCTGCCATCAAATTTCCTTTAACCAGTGTTTACATCAAGTCAAAGTCAAAAATTTAGAGATACTCCATCCATATTATTTTTCTCAAGTTCAATTCCCTTTGTGAGAAAATATGTTTTAAAATATTATGATCTGTAAACACTATAAATTTCTCACCAAAGAGGTAATTATGCCTTGTATTCAAATCATGGACTACAATAGATAATTCTAAATCATGTGTTGTGTAGTTCATCTCATGTAATAGTAACTATCATGATCTGATCTACCCGCTTAAGAGAACATCCCAAACCTGATCCCAATGTTTCAAAATACACCATATACCCTTATACTAATTCAGAAAAAATAAAGACCGGTGTTGATGTAAGGTAGACTTCTAACATTAGTCACTCCTTTGGAATGAAAAAAATAATTATCAAAGCTATCATTTGTGAGGATAGTCGTAAGAAATCATGAAAAAAATGCCAACAATAACCTACCAGACCAAGGAAACTACATATCTCAAAGAAATTCTTTGGCAATTTCCAAGAGATAACAACCTCTATCTTTTCTGGATCCACAAAAACACCTATTTCAAAGAATATATGGATAAGAAAACATAATTATTGTATCCAAAAATTACACTTTGATAATTTTTCATACAGGAGAAGATCTCTTAAGATTCCCAAAAATGTTGCCAAGTGTTGCTCATGATCATCCCTTGTCCTTGAATACACAAATATATCATCCAAAAAACCACCATAAAAAAATCCAAATACCTTTGAAATATCGGATTCATCAACTCTATAAATATGAATAGTGCATTTGTTAGACCTAAAGGAATAACCACACACACGTAGTGGACATATCTACTCCTAAAATCGTTTTCTGATATATCCTCCTTCCGAACACATAATTGGTGATATCCTAATCACATGTAAATTTTAGAGAACCACTGGGTACCCTCAATTGATTTAACAAATCATCAATTTGTGGAAGTTGATAATGATTATTTATCATAACATTGTTAATATTCTAATAATCTATACACAACCAAAGAGTTACATTCTCCTTTTTAAAAATAAATACTGGTGTTTTTCAGAGAGACTGGCTAGGTCAGATGAACCCTTTAGTTTCTAGATCCTCCAACTGTACTTTATTTGCCTTAATTATATTGGTTTCATCTGATAATATGAAAGGGAAATATGACTGGTCCCCATAAGTGTGTCAATCATAAAATCCACTTCTCTTGTGGGTAGAAACAATGAGAATTTTTTGGAAAAAATCCATAAACTGATATAAAACTACTTGAAAACTGCCATTCTTGATCTCTTCCATCGATGCCAAAGTCAAATATTCCAACTGAGATGAGATCGTTTCAACTGGTGGTTCCAATAATCCTGTTGCAATCACCCTTACATGCTAGTATCATTTAAAGAGATGTTCGATGACATAATCACTTATAAAACTAACCCTTCGAGTATAACATTTGATGTGAGACTTGAAAGTTGTCAACCAATCCATACCCATTATTTTTTCATAAATGACCATCTCAAGAATCAAGAAATCCCATATCAACTCAGTTCCATCAATATTTATATAACATGACCAACACATAAAGGATCAACAGTCTCTTTGACCAAGATTATTTTGAGGTTTCAAAATAGAAGTTATCATCTCAATATTTAAACCCATCAAATCAACATCACGAGAAGTAATAAAGAAATAGGATTCACCCATATCAAACAAATCTCTCATAAGGGTATAATTCAAAATAATTTTAGCTCCCATCATCGAGGGTCTAGATTGATTATCCACAATCACCTACCCAGCTCCATATAATTACTTACTCACTACACTTTGTTCTTTATTTTCCTATTGAGATTACATTACCTAAGGAGTCATGGTATTACTTAAATAAAAATGGTAAACTCAGTTCTGATGATGAAAATTATTCTTCATCACTCTTACTGTCGAAGCATATGACATCCATGAAACTTGGGAAGTTTCTCAAACACACGACCTTGGACCACTATGACAATATCTCTAAAGATGACCAAACTGGTTTCTATTGTTTCATGCTCTAGGTGGTTTCATAGAATCTCACTTCATGTGATCAAAATATCTACATTAGAATGAAAAAACTTTACTCTTGTGTTTTGGAGGATGATTCACTGATCTAACCTTCTGATTCTAAGTCATCCAACTACCTTTGAAATAGGTGTCCCTCTTCTTCTTGTTCCCAACATTAGAGTTCCCTCTTTTTCCTATTGGTATCATCATTATTCCTCCACCCAAATTTCCTATGATATCCCATTATTCCACTATTTCTCTATTAACCATCTCTAAATGGTTTATTATACATACCACCAAAATCTTAGATCAAATCTCTTTCCTTATCCCTGATTAAAAAATGTGTGCCTTCAAGGATGCACTAGCAGCAACTTCAGGTGAAAAGAGGAATAAATTCATAAATTTATCTATATAACCAATCACTAGTAGATTATACTACTTTAAGCTAAAAAATTCCATCATTCCTACAATCCTGAACATATGGGGATATAATTTTTTGTTTAACAATTCTTAAAAATCCTCACATGAAATTCCTCAGGCTAATTTAGCCTGAACCACTAAATCCAACCATTGGAATGAAATATCCTCCATTATATACATTTATAAATTGAATTTCACCTCTATTGGTGTGACAAGGAAATCAATGATTTGATTCATCCTGTTCATCCACACCTCTACCTTATCTAGTTCTGAATCAATCTAAAATATGGGTGGATTCTACATATGGAACTGAATGGAATGATCCACTTTCCTTGGTCCATCTCTTTAGTTCCCTCTATCCATAGCCTAAAAATGTTGGACTATAGTCTGAACCAATTGTTGGTTCACCTATGGCTCAAGTGTAACCACCTTCCAAGAAGCTTATTTCGGTTGGTTTTCACGATGCCTATCAGGTATTGTTTTCTATAACCAAAAAAAACACCATAAACTTCAATCTCTATAAAATGAAGGATTAAAAATTTCAAATTAAACCACATGAAAACTATCACAACATTTCTTTACAGAATTCAATATTTTCCTTGTTCAACCATTTTTGAAAATTCCTCCATTCTTTTGAAAATCAAACCATTTTCAAAATACCATTGTCATTCTGTTTTCAAAATCTCTCATTTGAAAAAATTTATTTTTCAATACTTTTCAAAAATCAACATTTTTTCACAAAATGATAAATCATTACTCAAAATAAAATATTCAATCCTAGTTAGAAGTCATTTCTATCAATGAATGTCATGATCCTCTCATTGGATCAACCTATGACAACGAGATAACTCTCCTATAAGTGTCTCCAAAACACTTATGTACCCTACTCACTAGTAACTAGAATCTCATCATAAATAGGTTAGATACGTGTTTTTATACTCTACATATCATGTTCATATGATCCTACTCCTTTATACCATCCCTACTCAAGGACTAGACCAACATGATTTTGACCTCCAATAATGACACAACTAATACCCAAGTATCAAACAAAATCATATCATTTGAAAGTAAAGGACCAAACAAGATGATACCACTTGTAACACCTTACCCCTCCTCACTGAATTGAGTTGGGAAGGAATTGCTAATTGGATTTTGGTGACATCCCCAAGATGCTGAAGGTTATAATAAATACCAAGGGATTCAATACATTTGGGGGATGATATGAACTTTATACATAAAGAAACCACAACAAAGCATACCACAAGTAAAACCACTATATGATTCATGATAACAATGTAATAAAACTCAAAGTAATACAAAATGATGAAAAAACCCAACTATAACAAAACTACATCATAACCAAAATCAGATTACCAAAGAAGAAGACTAAACCATAAAGCTCAAAGACTCAAACGACACAAATCCATAGCTCCAAACATGCTCCATGCTCTAAATCCAAAATACGCCCCAAAGTATCATGATGAATCACTAAATAAATGCGATACTTTTCCTTTACCTAAGTCCCCATAAATGATATCAGCTAAATAACCAAATTGAAAAAGAAGGGGGTGAGTAATGAAACTCAGTTCATTTTCCCCAAATGACTTCCCTACTCACGCCACTAGGATATAACATGTTAGAACATTTATATAAAATAATTTATATAAAACACTTTAAAATAGTTTATATCAGAATTTATAACAATTTTCATTACAAAATAGTTTTCCCAAACCAAATCCTTTCTCATGAAAAACAACCAAACAATCCTTTCAAACCATTTCAAAAAACCATTTGGCATAATCCATGCCCATCTAAACATGCATTCCTAGGTGATAGTTCCATACACACGAGAAGTTTTTCATCTATTAACTAAGTTTTCACTAAGTGGACATTCTCCTTATTGCCAAATGGCATAAACCCCTTATACAGGGTCACATCCCTTGTACCCCAATGTTACAAGCCTCTTATTTAGTGTCACGTCAAAACATAAACTCACACCAACCCTGGTATGCCAAAACTATTTCAAACCAACATTTTAAAAAATTTAAATAAAAAATTTATTATATTGAAAACATCACCATTAAATCTTTTCCATGAATCAAAAAATATCTACATTTTAAAATCATCTTTTTAAAATCCATAAACAAATCACTTTACACGATAACCAATTTTCACAAATCCACAAACCATCACTGAATATAGTTTCTACAATTTTTTTCACCTCAATTTCACATTCAATATCAAACAATTAAAACAATTTGAAACAAATAATTTAAGTTATAATAAGTGGATTTGAGAGTGAATCCACCAACCTAAGAAACTATGGTAAAAAAATAAGTAAACAAATTCTTTAACAAAATCAGGTTGTATCTCAAAAAACCCTCCATAGATCATGTTAATTAACATGAAAAAAGCCATATGTCATCATGAATGGCATCAAATATCATAGATATATTTTCAAAGAACTAGATCTATGAATATAATATAGGGATGGAGAATATATCTAAGGAAAAACACTAATAATTAAGACTTACCAAGAAATTCAGCCTTCAACACGTGAAGATTTTCCAACAGATCAATCCTGGATCGAAGGGGAGAGTCTCCACGACCTTTGGGAGGAAGAAAAAATGAGTTAGGTTCAAAATGTAGGAAAAATGGGTGTTTTAGAGTCAACTCCGTGTGAGATCTAATTTTTCATGATCTAACTTTTACCCATGAAATTTTTGGTTGCACGGTTAGGAAAACTGTGCTCCAACTATGTGCCAACCACTGCCTCCCAAAAAACATCACATGGTTGAATCACATGGTTAGAAAAACCATTCACTAACCATGTTTTCCCTCTATTCCACTTTTCATGGTCACTCCCAGGGTGTCTGCACATTTTAAAAAAACTGCATGCCTAACCATGTGCCTACCCATATGCCTCTATCTCACTGTCCATAGTTTCTTGTAAGAGTTTCACCGTTTCTACTAACAATACTCAAACCGTGCACCTCCAGAAATCCCCAAAAACATTCAAAAAGTCCTCCAAAACATCCCAATCATCACCCAAAAACTTTACATACTTAAAATATATAAATAAAGGGTTACTTAATTAAAATTGGAGGTTCCAAAATAAAACAATGAATTCTCGATAGATACAAGGATAAAAAACCAATACCTAAAATGAAGAACACCATCAAAAGGGAGAGATCAACCAGAAATGGTCTCCCCACCATAAAGGGTTTATTTATTTTCTTTGAACTCCTCATATTGCTGATGAATCTATAGAATAGACATAAAGAGAGAATATGAAAACTAAATACTAGTTAGAACCATACCTAATTCATCCCCCTAAGTGTCCATATGAAACTAAGTGAAGTGTCCCATAAGGTTCCCCTCTTACTTTTATTCTAAAATATCTTGTAATGGAACTTTCATGTGGATAGAATACTTGATGACATTTCCCTTTCTCAGGTTATAGGTGATGTCAATATCCAACATCTACAGGTACTCCAACAAATTTTTTTTATGAGATTCAAGTATTTTTAAGAAAATATATAGCTTAGGTATTTATGGTCAGAAAATACTATGAATCTCTTCCTAAAAAGATAATGCCACCAACACTTAAGTGCATAGACAACTATAGAAAGTTACAAATTGTGAGTGGTGTAATTATTCTCATAAGGGAAAATATGGAAAGTTACATAGTTCACCACATGATCATCTTTCAAAATAACGTAACCCAGAACAACACTAGAAGTATCATAGTGTACCATGTACTCCATACTAGGATCATGTAAGATCAAAATATGTGCTGGCGTCAAAATTAATTTCAAATCATTAAAAAAATCCTAATACTTATCGTCCTATATGAATTTATCCCCCTTCTCAAAAAGTGTTGTCAAAGGTGATTCTAGATTTTTTAAATCCTTAAAAAACCACTAATAGTAACCGGAAATACATAAGAAACTCTTAGTCTCGAAGGATTTCCATGGATCCTCCCATGAAAATAGAACCTTATCCTTCTGAAGATCAACTAATATTCCACACTATGAAATTAAATTCCCTAATAACTTCACTTATTGAATATAGAAATTGTAGTTTTAAATATTTCTATTAACATCATGGTTCATCTGAATATCCAAAACTGACTTCAGTTTGTGCCTTTTCTCATACTCGGATCTCGAGTAAAACAAGATGTTATCTTTGAATACCATGATAAAGGTTTCAAGATACTGCTAAAACATCTAGTTCATTAAATCCATAAAAACATCAATATAATTAGTAATAACAAAAAGAATCACAATAAATATGCAATAACCATACCTAATCCTAAAATCTATCTCAGGAATATCAGACTCCTAAACACTAAACTGATGATAACCTGACCTACAATCAATATTTAAAAACCACTTTCCCCTATTTAACTAATAAAACAAGTCATCCAATCATGGAAATGGGTAATTATTATTAAAAATCACCTAGTTCAACTTCTGATAGTCCACACAAAACTAAAGTGAACCGTAATATTTCTTGGAAAATAGAATGAGGGCTAAGCACGATGAAACCTTTGGATAAAAAAAAACCTTTCTCTATTTGTCCATCCAACTGGATCTTGAGATACTTTACCTTAGTAGGTTACATATGGTATGAGGGTATCAAGATCAGCTGCATACCTAGAACCAGATCAGTAGTAAACTATACCTCCCTCTATGGAGAAAGACCACAAAATTCATCTAGAAAGACATCAGGAAAGTCATGGAAAACTACAAAAGGAAAACTAAAAGTGGAAACCTCATCATGCTCGACTGCAATGGAAGATAATAAACTACTGAGATCTAGAGAGGGAGGCTCTACACGACTATACCTCAAATACCACTCCCCTTTAATCAACTAAGTGATCCTATAAATAGAAAGTAATGAGACATTCCAATGATAACAATCAATCTCAACATGATGAACATTAATCCAATCCATACTGAGAATGATGTCGAACAGATCAAGATCGAGAAAAAGAAAACCTCATACTAACTCCGCATCATCTATCGATATAAAATAATAAAAATACAAAAATGACTACTCTGTATCATTTCCAAGAGATTCCACCATATCTATAACTAAATACGTGAGATCTATTGTATGTTTAATCACATCAATGAAATGGGTAGATATAAACGAGTGTGAGGCACTAATATCAAAAAAGCAGTTTCTATAAAACATGAAACAAAAAATGGTACCTCTAACTAATGTTGGTCCCATATAAACCTACATTGAAAAATCATACACTGCATGAAAGTGATTCACTCATGAGGCTTGTAGCTAGAGCCATATGTATTTTGATTCTTCTGACATTTCCTTAGTGTACTTTGGATATGAAGATCCCTAATTATAATGAAGTATAAACATGGAAGATAGAACCACTATAGATGGTCATAGAATTGAAAACCATTACACATATTTAGAGGAATGGAACATGAACTTCAGGTGTTCCTAACCATGCGACATTGGTAGAAAGTCAGGGGAACAATTCTGGCTACCACAGATGGTGAAGAGGAGGCGTACTACTGAGAACTATCCACACCATTCTTGCAGTGATCATTCCACTTCTTCTTGCTTCCTTACACACTGATGAATCTTTTACTAGGTAGAAGATAAGGTATAGTAGATCAAATATTTTATATAATATTCATATCTACCATCATAGACTTATTAATTGTTTCATCCTAGGTGGAAATCTTTGGCATGTACACTTGCAATATGATATCTGGTTGTAAACCATGTAGGTACTTCTGAGGTTTCAACTGATCATTAATTACTACATATGGAAGAAAAAAACTAGATCCCCAAACTGATTGGTTTACTGTAACACTTAAATATATCCCTACTATGAAGAGATTAACTATAACACCCCAAGGATTAGTAATTTTTTTGGAATTAATTTAATCTTTTGATATTTTTCATTTCACACCACACTAAAAATAGTTTTTTTATATTAAATAACTCTGTTTTGATGCCATTATATGAAAAACCAAGTTAATTTTGAACTAAATGAAACATATATTTTATCTTTCTCTCCATGGAACACCGAGGTTGGCTTTAGTTATACACAACAATAAAATTTCTCGATGGATTGCGTAACACACAAGACCAAGTTTTACTAAATAATAATATATCATTAAAATGTTATTATTTAATATAATTAGATATAACCTAGTAGTTAAATTATAATTAATGAATAATATTATCTAAGTTATGAAAATATAGGATTTAAAAAATATAATATGAATTTATAGGTTACCAATTAATTATAAATATATATGAAAACCGATTGAATACAAAAGAAAATATTATTATTAATATAAGTGGATTTACCCTATAAATTAATTTAATTACCATTATTGAGTGATATTAATGTAATATATATGTTATATATTCAATTAAATATTTTTTATATTCATCCTATATATTTTATAGGCATAAGATAAGAACAAACCAAATTTTATGCTTAAAAACCGATTTTTTTTTTATAAAAGTAGTTTTACCGACTTTTAAGGGAGAACCCATTTTAAATTTTTTTGTAACTTTTATAGATTTAATGTTTAAAAATAGACTTCATCATTTGAATATAAACATAAAAAATAGTTTACGATAAAATATTTGGTATTTTTCTCTAAGGTTTCATTTTTGGTGAATAGTTAAAATACCGGATTTTAATTCAAAACTACTTTTTTTAAACTTATTTATATATATGGATAAATGGTATTTTAAAATGGTTTCAAAGTTTAATTAGATAATATTTTATCAGTTAATACTATTTATTTCATTGGAATGAACTTCACATTGGAATTGGATATAAAAACATAACAAACATTTGAATGTTTTTAATTTAAAAACCCACATTTTCAACCCGATCACGGTATTCATTTTAAATTAATTTCTTCCTCTTATGTGATTGGAATTTGGAAAATGGATTACATATTTATAATAATCATAATTTATAATGTCTAATAAGGTCAACTTAGTTTTTTACCAAAATGATTAGTGAAATTAATTAAAATTAATTACAATACTTAAGGTAATATTAAGCTTAAGGAAGGACTACACCTTAAATTTAAGACCCAAAACAACCTAGACACTTTTCCAAAACTGATTGTCTATCTATGATTCATAAATTAACCTTCCATTATTGAGTTTTTTAATTTGATATGAATTTTTTTAGGTAAAAACATTGGTAAACCTAACTTTTTTTCAAAAATGCCAAGTGTGTCCTTTCCCTTCCCAAAAAAAGGTCACCACCTCTCCCACATCCTCACACTTCTCAAACATATTAGGTTAGGCCAAGATCTACCCAATAAATTTCCCAAAATCCTTCCCTTCATCCTATAATCCTTCCCTTGGGTAGAATAAAATACAAGGAAGCCTTTTGGCACAAATTAAAAAGAGTTACCCAATTAATATGTAACACCTTCTCTCAAGATCCTTTATTTTATTTTCCTTCTACACCCCTCCACTTTTTTTATTCAATGATTGAATAAAAAAACTAGTACCTTAAATATACTAGGATTTTTTATTCTAAGGGTTTTACCGAGACATATAAAACCCCCCATCTAATGGGTAATAAAAATTCTATTTATGTGTATGGAAAACTACCACCTCACTAAATGACGATTGCTAAATTTTCCTTTACCGCCTCTCACGGTGGACATTATGGTGGAAAATTTGTTTATATATGTCGTATATTATACTTATTATGTATTTAAGCTTCATTATTCCTTATAAAAAACATATATTTTTTACTTTTCATTTGGTGTAAAGAAGATAATTTTGTTTGAGGAAGTGTGGACTATCGCTCCCTCAAAGCGATGTGACATGTTCACACACTACGTGGAATGTATTCAATATGCATTTTGTGAACATATATGATATATATGATATAATAATGATAATGTAATAATGATATATATATATACATACATACACACACACACACATATATATATATAAATATATATATACATACATATGTCATTTACCTTCTTTCTTTCAATACAATAATAAAAATGGAAATAATGTTCATGCGTACGTATGGCTTACCATCTCCATGAATGGTGTGTTAAATTTCATAATTATGTATTATATATATTATTATAAAATAATATATACTGAATATACATGATATTTATATCATTTTAACATTCTAGAATCCTGATATAAGTATAAGGACCAAAGATATAACAAATTAAGACACATGCGAAAAACAAAGAGAATAATATCTGAAGTGAAACCTTAAAATAGTATGGTTAAAAAGAGGGTAATATAAAACATATATGGCATTAGATATAATAATATGGTTCAATAAAATTTTTATAATAAATTTATATTTATTATACAGGTGGTTTGAATGTGTTCGACGATAGTCAAGACACAAGGTAAGGGTATTTTTTCTCACTTTTTATTTTTGTGAGATAAATTCTTTAATCACCACTCACTTATTTTGTGTCTTGTATGTACTGACCATGAATATATTATATGTATATTATAATTAAATATATGGGTATTTACGTATATATTTTATTAAATTTATTTCATGGGGTTCATGTTTCGAAAGTTACCAAATCAGTAAGATAGTTTTGTCTCATTTCACCTTCTTTTAGAATCATGTTTTTTTATGCATATAAATTATTTTAAGAGGTGTATATACATCCATTTAAAATGTTATATCATAAAAATATTTCTTTTTATGATATTTTATGCTTCACGTAGTTTCAATTTCTTACATGGGGAGTGAAATTTGAAGTTACCAAGTAGTATGTGTTTATTGAAACAATCACATCATTTTTAGAGACTGTTAATGATTATGGTTCCTTTGATGAAATATTGTGATCCATATCTCAAAAATTCTCATGATACTACTTATACTCTATTATTTAATGATATATTCATGTATTGGTACCATTATTACTCTCTTTGGTATATAATATAGTTAATAATGTGTTTTTTAGAAAGCCTGACTTTACCCTCTCTTCGGTTGGAAATCCATGTTCCATCAAATACATGTCTTCTATAAATGGTTTTCAAGAATATTTTAATTGTATATTATATTAATTAAAATATTTTTTTTTCCTTTTTAGTAATGTTTTAAAAGGAATCTTCTTGTCTCTTTCCAAACAAATCATTTTTATACCCTTTCTACCATGAAAAAGGAATGTTGTTTTTTTACCTTGTAAGGCAGGTACAGATTTACCTGCCATCAATTCTATAAAGATTACTTTCCATTTTTAAAAGGTTAATTTTTAGGAAAGTGTTTTTAAAATTACTTTCAAAGAAATTATTTTCAAAAAAACTTCAATCTTATTTTATAAGTTTTCAAGTAAAAAGGTTTTTCATAACATTTCAATCTTTCTTTATAATTTTTTAAATAAATGGGTTCCAAAATGTTTTAAATATTTTGTTATAAGTTTTCAGAATGTTTTTAAAGAAAATTGTTTTATAATGTTTGGAATCTTATTTTATTATATTTCAAGGATTTTTTTTCAAAATGTTTTCATTCTTATTTTATATGTTTTCAGGGAAAAGGTTTTCAAAAAATTTTCAACATTATTTTATAAGTTTTCAAGGAAAAAGGTTTTCAAAAGGTTTTCTGGATTATTTTATACGTTTTCAAGGAAAAAAGTTTTCAAAATGTCTTCAATAATATTTTATATGTTTTCAAGGGAAAAGTTTTTCAAAATATTTTCAAGACTTTTTCTAAGTTTTCAAATTATTTTCAATGTAAATGGTTATAGAAATGTTATATTTTTTAAAGATAATTTTTCAAAGAAGAAAGGATATTTTCCCCAAGATATGTTTTTCAAAAATATTACAAAATTATTTTCCATATAAGATGATATATGTTGATATTACTCATTCCCTTCTAGAAAATTATCTAAAGGTTCTATTTATATTATTTTTATGAATGGGTTATGCTTACTTTCATGGTCTCTATGAAACTTGTTTCTCTTTCACATGATATTTTCTTATGAAATTCATTTCTCTTTCATGGGTTATATAATTCTGAAACCAGCTTCTTTTCATGGGTTATTATTATAATGAAATTATTATGAAACATATATCTTTTTTAAAAAGGTTATGATATTATTACATGTAATGACCTAAAGTTTAATTAATGGGAAATCCCTATTGATCTTATTAAATGTCTCTTTATATAAATTTTTTTTATAAAATGTCAACTTCATTAATTTTATGATAAGAATTGTGACCGTTACTTTTATAGCCGTTGAACAGTGATCACATGATTAGTATAAATATAGGGCTTTAACACATCCAATTTTACTTAGACAAAGGAAGCAATGGCCTCATCCAGTAGAATTGCCCCATAAGAAGCCCATTTATTGGAGCTCGGAAAAGAGGTGGCATCCTTGGGCTTCGCTCTTGACCAATCCCAAACTGAGCTTCACCATGTCAAGCTCGAACGAGACCATCTACGGGAGAAGTGGAAGTTGATAGAAATTACCACTCGAGCGATGTAATCCGAGCCACCCCAATAGTCTGTCACCATCGCACACCTTACCCTTAGGTCATATGCGGCTATTTTAAGGGGTTATGTAACTAATTGATAGTACTATGTTCATGTACATTATTTTTGTATATAATAATGAATATAATTTTTTGTCATTATTGATACATTATAGATAGTTTTTAAAGTACAAATGGTGTTTTTAGTTATTATTTAATTAATAAATCTATTTTATTAAATTAAGGGATTTTTGAATTAAATAATGTTTTAATATAATAATAATATTATTATTATATTAATTTTATTACATATAAATGATCATGTAATTGTATGAATGCAATTATAATTTTTATTAAATTTTGAAAGGCATTTTTGTCAAAACCCGTGAATTTTTGATAAATGACAGTTTTTATTTTAAAAGTGAAAATTAACATATTTAGAAAAGTATTTAGATAAAATAAATGTTATTTTTTGAATTAGGACGTCGAAATTATCCAACGGTGAATTTTTCATAATTTTCTGAGATAGTCAAATTTTTGAGTAAAAATTAAATACCGTTTAAATATATAATGTGTTTTATGACATCATAATGACCTAATAGTGATGTAATAAAATAGTATAATATTTATGTTCGTCCAATATATGTTTTACCATTAAAATAATGTTATTTTGGGTTTGTTTGGCTTACTTTTCAAAGCATTAATGGACCCCTCAAGACTTATTAAACACCTTGTCTTTTTAAATTAATTTCCATGGGAGTGTGACTCACCTCCACATAAGAAACCCTAATATTTTAAGAAGTTCGGACCTAGGCCTTATAAAATATTGTTTTCCTCTTCCCTTTTCCAAAAACTATGGGCAAAAACCATTGGATGGTTTGTGGTTTGGATTAATTTAATATAAGGTGTCCCAAACCTAAATAATAAAGAATTCTCTCACCTTTCCTATATAAACCCACCCAAGCTCCCACTTCCTCCTCACTCAAATCCCGTTGAGTTCATCCAAAATCTTCCCTAATCTCTCTAGAATCCTAAAAAGGTGCCCCAAGCTCCCAAGAAGCCTCTCACAATCCTCTCTCTAGCCTTTGGAAGCACACTTCCAAGTAAGGGTTTTTCTTCCTTTCGCATTTTGTCCTATTTTCTTTAAGTTGTTTTTCCCTTTTAATTTCAATTATAAATGTTGGGGTATAGTTTATCACCTCCCTCATACTTCCCTCTTTATGTTTGAATTATGGGAGAACCTTTTTCTCTCATTAAATTCCTCCCATGTACACTCGTTACTATGCCTAAATTCCAAAAGGAACTTCTCTCTCCTCTTTTACATTCAAGCAATACTTTTGTATCATGAATCTAAATTCCATTAAAATTGTTGGGACATGTATCTATATGACCTCATTACTATCCATTACATTTAAATATGATGAGGAAACCCTTTCTCTCTCATAAACCATTTTTATTAATTCTTATGTCACGTCGTTATGCTGCCGAAATCGCACCGATTTTCTAAGCCAATGTCATTGTATAGTGAATACCATTCCCATTTATCCATCAAGGGTATTAACCTTTATGCACACTTACTTATTTATTATAAAGTTTAATGTATAAATTCCACATTCCCTTATTGTGGAATAAATTATTATGTTTTATGAATCCATGTTGTATGATCCATGTGGCACACTTATGCATAAAATGAAATGTTTATGAAGGGTGCACCCTTATAGCGCTCCAATGCATTGGGTAAAGTATAGTATCATGATAAGTCATGTACAATGAGTGTTGACTCATTATAATTCAAGTGAAATGATGGTTTACTCATGATTTATGTGCAATGAGGATTTACTCATGCTCCATGTGCAATGATCCTTGGCTCATGCTAATTCCATGTTAAGTGTTGTTGCCACATTTCCATGTTATGATTATCACGCTTTATCATGCCTTTATGTTCATGTTTTTCTTATTCTCTATTGATATGACTATTTTGTAACATGTATTGTACTCTTCATGTTATTCCATGTGTACTCCCTTACTGGGCTTTATAGCTCACCCTTTTCTTATGCATGTCCTCAGGTTATCCCATGCAATGCTAAGTACGAAAGAATGTAGTGGTCATGTAAAGGAAGTTTTCCATAAAGATATTGTATTTCATGTTTTATGTTTTTATGTAATGATCCTAATCCTCAAATACACTAAACCTCTCGATCTTCATTGTTGTATCAAGTTAAGTTTTATGCAATAAATCATGTTTAAATTGTAATAAAAATAAGGGTTGTCATAGTTAGTATCAAAGGATAGGTTTGGTTATTTTTGGGATTAGGATTAGAAAACCCTAGTAAAGCCATAAATACAAGACTAAGCCCGATAAAAATTTCCCTAAGTTTTGGTGAGTATTAAGTAATTGGGTTATCAAGAAAATACATCCCTGTCTAGATACGAGTAGGTAGAGGCGGCTCTAGAACAGATGTATCCTAGGGGTAAAACCTGAAAACACCGCTTTGAGCTAGACTCGAACGGGAACTGGTGCACAACAACAGGACTTGCTACACTCTTGGTTATGACACTCTCAGGGGATATGCTTTGGTAAATTCACAAGCTTAGTATGAACTGTTATTAAGGGAATTAAAAAAATTCCCCTAAGAATATATGTTAGAAAGTAGATCATGAAAAGCCTAGATTGAAGCCTATAGACTCATGAGTTAAGGAAATGAAAGTTTATAAGTAATAAAATTTTGTCTTTGGATTACCCTTTCTGTGTTACCCCTAACATTCCTTTTATTCCATCCAATGGCCGGTAATAGGAGGACTCAGGCTAACAACTGATGTGAAGATCAGTGTGATGACTGTACTAATGAGATGCCCAATCCAATGGGAGTGGGAATCATGAACTTTGTCACGATTCTCTCTCAGCTAACTCAAGAATTGAATAGAAACACGAGTCAAGAGGAACATCCAAACCCCCCTAAGAAATAACAAGTCGCTATCGAGAGCTTCATGAGACAAAGGCCTCCTACTTTTAGTGGATCATCTGATCCCATGATCGCTGAACAATGGATCAACTCCATTGAAAAGATCTTGTCCATCCTTCAATGTTCTGAAGAAGATAAGGTTCTCCTGATAGCTTATTGTATGGAGGGTGAAGCTGATAAATGGTGGATGTTGATGAAAAATACGAAGCCTGAGGAAGAGATTGAGGCATTGGAATGGAAGGATTTCCGAAATATGTTTTTTGATAAATATTTTCCGTGCACCCTCCAGCTTAAGACAGAAAGGGGCTTCCTTTCCCTCAAGAAAAAAGAAGAAGAATATGTTGGAGCGTATGAGGAAAACTTCACAAGGCTTGCATGATATGCTTCTGGCTTTGTCTTTACCCCCGAATGCAAGGTTGACCGCTTCTTTGGTGGTTTGAAGCCTATCCTGTGAAAAGCATTAGCTATCCGTGACTTCGACAGCTATGAGGAAATTTTCCGATGTGCCCTCAAGGTCAAAATGGAGTTCGGAGAATCATAGGGGTATCATGGGGATAAGAAGCTTAAGGTGGACTTCAATGCTGGTGGGCCAATGGATAAATCCAATGGTGCTAAGGAGATCCATCACCCCACTTTCCAAAAGTGCAGAAAGAAGCACCCTGGAAATTGCCTTAAGGGGATGAGGAAATGCTTCAAGTGTGGAAGAGAAGGGCACCTAGCAGTTAACTGTCAGCAAGAAAGACCCGCGGCTGCGACAGAGGAGAGGAATGCTCCGTTCGAACCTCAATGCGTTGTTCAATGCTACAAATGCAAAGAACCGGGTCATTTTGAAAATCAGTTCCCTAATCCAAGGGTTTTCAGAGACAACCAACAACCTCCAAGAGAGCAAGGAAGAGATTTTTCCATCACTTCTGCCGAAGTGAACCCCGACAATGAAGTGGAGACAGGTACGCTAGTTATTCATTCAAGAATAAAAAACGTACTTTTTGATTCAGGTTCTACGCATTATTTTATATCTCTAAAGTTTAATAGAACAATCTCAGCACCACCACAAATCATGGAAGTGAAGATGTATGTGAGTATGGAAAATGGGGCAATCATTGCATCCCATGAATATAAATCCTCCCCTGTTATAATTTGTGGATTGAATTTCCTAGCGAACCTCTTCATACTCCCTTTAGTGGAATTTGATGCAATTCTTGGCATGGATTGGATTTCCTTATATAGAGCCAACATAAATTTTCGGGAGAGGGAAATCACACTCTATATGGAGAATCGACCCCCAATTATTTACAAGTGTAAGGAGGAAGATGAATCTCCTTTAGATCCATCATCTCAAGCGTGGATATTACTGCCTTATGAGCACGCGTATCTGGCTCAGATGATTGAGTCCAAGGAAGTAACCATCCTTGAAGAAATGCCTATTGTGAGGGAATTCGCTAAAGTGTTTCCCAAGGAACTTCCTGGTCTTACTCCTAGAAGGGATGTTGAATTCTCAATTGAACATATACCCGAGGATTTACAAATATCTAAGAATCCATATAGAATGGCTTTTGTAGAGCTTGAAGAGTTGAAAAAACAACTATAGGAGAATCTGGATAAAGGGTTTATACGCCCAAGTGCTTCACCATGGGATGCACCAGTCCTCTTAGTCAAGAAGAAGGATGGGTCAATGCGACTTTTCATCGATTATCACGAACTTAACAAAATCACGATAAAGAACAAGAATCCTCTCCCAAGAATTGATGACTTGTTCGATCAGCTTCATGGAGCACAATTCTTCTCCAAGGTAGATTTGCGGTTGGGATATTATCAAGTAAGGGTGAAGAAGGAAGATTCCCCCAAGACTTCTTTTCGTACAAGATACAGGAACTATGAATTCATAGTAATGCCTTTCGGACTCACCAATGCTCCAACAATCTTTATGAACTTGATGAATATAGTCTTTAGAGATTACCTAGACAAATATGTGGTATTATTTATAGATGATATTCTAATATAATCCAAAACCACAGAGGATCATGAGGAGCATTTAAGAACTGTACTAGAGACTTTGCGCAAGGAGAAGCTCTATGCAAAGTACATAAAGTGTGAGTTCTGGTTGAAGGAGGTCTCATTCTTGGGCCATATCATCACAAGCAATGGGATATCTGTGGATCCCTCCAAAACAGATGCAATTGAGGGATGACCGAGGCTAACATCGGTAACAGATATCCGTAGCTTCTTGGGGTTAGCTGGATATTATCGACGGTTTGTGAGAAATTTCTCACGATTTTCCAACCCTCTTACCAAGATAAATCTAAAGGGAGTAAAGTTTTCTTGGAGTTATGAATGCGAAGAAAGCTTCATGGAGTTGAAAAGAAGGCTTATCACTGCACCCGTGCTCACTTTACCCATAAGTGGGGAGATTTTTGTGGTATTTGGTGATGCTTCGAAGAAGGGATTAGGATGTTTGTTGATGCAGAATGATAAAGTGATATCCTATGACTCAAGGCAGTTGAAAATCCATGAGTGAAACTATCCAACGCATGATTTGAAGTTTGAGACGGTGATCTTCGCCTTGAAAATCTTGCGGCATTATCTCTATGGAGAGAAATGTGAGATATATACTGACCACAAGAGTCTTAAATATATATTCACACAGAAAGAGCTTAATATGCTCTAGAGAAGATGGATAGAGCTCATCAAGGATTATGACTATTCAATCCATTAACACCCTGGGAAAGCGAACAAGGTGGAATATTCCTTAAGTATAAAGGATCCAGTGATTCTATCAATGATGAGAATTGGGAAGGATCAAATCTTCTTTGAATTGATGAAGATGGACATGGGAATCATATAGAAGGGAACATCATCAATCCTTTCACAAATTATTGCTCAACCGTCTCTTTTGGAAAGGTTAAAGGATGCTCAAAAGGATGATGTGGGAATTCAAGAAAAAGTGGGATCTATTGAAAAAGGGAAATCCTCGGAGTTTAATGTTAATGAAGAAAGAATTGTGCGATTTGGGAAAAGACTATGTGTTCCATCAAGTTCGGAGCTGAAGAAGGTACTTTTGGATGATGCACATAGTTCAAATTTATCTATTCACCCAGGGAGCACAAAAATGTATCGAGATCTCCGAGAAAACTTTTGGTGGGATAATATGAAGAAGGATATTGCTGAATATACATCAAACTGCCTGGTGTGTCAGCAAGTGAAGGAAGAGAGGCAGAAGTCTAAGGGGATGATGAATCCATTTCCCATACCAAAATGGAAATGGGAAAACATCACCATGGACTTTGTCACCGGACTTCCGAGGACATCCAAAGGCAACAATGCAATATGGGTTGTTGTGGGTTTTCTTACAAAGGCTGCACACTTCATTACTATTCGGGAGGATTTCTCATTGGATCAACTGGCATGGATATATATCAGGGAAGGGGTAAGGTTTCATGGAGTACCACTATCTATTGTGTCTGACCTAGATCCAAGATTCACCTCTATGTTTTGGAAGAGTCTTCAACATGCTCTGAATACTGAACTGAACATTAGTATGGCCTATCATCCTCAAACTGATGGCCAATCCAAGCAGACTATCCAAAAACTTGAGGATATGTTGAGAGCATGCTCAATGGACTTTAAAGGAGGATGGGATCAACATCTTCCTCTGGTTGAGTTCTCTAATAATAACAATTTCCACTCGAGCATCCAAATGGAACCATATGAAGCTCTGTATGGGAAAAGGTGCAGAACACCGACATGTTGGGATGAGGTCGGTGAACGTAAGCTGCTTGGACCAGAAGTGGTCGAGGAAATGGTGGAGAAGGTGAAAACCATTCAGCAGCATATCAAGGTAGCCCAGAGTCGACAGAAGAGTTATGTAGATAATCGTCGATGAGACCTTGAGTTTAAAGTTGGAGACATGGTTTTTCTACACATATCTCTGTGGAAGAAGGTCATGAGGTTTGGAAAGAAAGTGAAGTTAAGTCCAAGGTACATCGGACCCTTCGAGATTCTTGATCGTGTCGGGGTTGTGGCATATCGACTAGTACTTCCGCCTACTATGTCCAAAGTACATGATGTCTTTCATGTATCTCTCTTAAGGAAGTACATACCGGACCCTTCACATGTACTCTCTTCTGAGGTGGTACATTTGGAAGATGATATTTCTTATGAGGAGCAACCAGTGAAGATCTTAGATCGTAGAGAAAAAGTTCTACGAAATAAGATAATGCCCCTCATCAAGGTGTTGTGGAGAAACCATAAGTTTGAAGAAGCAACTTGGGAATCAGAGGAAGTGATGAAGATGAGTTACCCACATCTATTTTAGTGTGGGAAAAGGAAAATTTTGAGGGAGAAATTTCTTAAGGGGGGAATATTGTAACGACCCAAAGTTTCATTAATGGAAAATCCCTCTTGATCTTGTTAAATGTCTCTTTATATAAAATGTTTTTATAAAATGTTTTTATAAAATGTAAACTTCATTGGTTTTATGATAAGAATTGTGACCATTACTTTTATAGCCATTTAATAGTGATCACATGATTAGTATAAATATAGGGCTTTAATACATCCAATTTTACTTAGACAAAGGAAGTGATGGCCTCATCCAGTAGAATTTCCCCATACGAAGCCCATTTATCGGAGATCGGAAAAGAGGTGGCATCCATGGGCTTCTCTCTTGACCAAGCCCAAGCTGAGCTTCACCATGTCAAGCTCGAATAGGACCGTCTACGGGAGAAGTGGAAGTTGATAGAAATTACCACTCGAGCGATGTTATCCGAGCCACCCCAAGAGTCTGTCACCATTACACACCTTACCCTTAGGTATTATGCAGCTGTTTTAAGGTGTTATCTAACTGATCAATAGTACTATGTTCATGTACGTTATTTTTGAATATAATAATGAATATAATTTCTTGTCATTATTGATACATTGTAAATAGTTTTTAAAGTACAAATGGCGTCTTTAGTTATTATTTAATTAAGAAATCTATTTTATTAAATTAAGGGATTTTTGAATTAAATAATATTTTAATAAAATATTATTATTATTATTAGATTAATTTTATTATATATAAATGATCATGTAATTGTATGAATGCAATTATAATTTTTATTAAGGTTTGAAAGCCATTTTTGTCAAAAACCGTGAATTTTTGATAAATGTCGGTTTTTATTTTAAAAGTTAAAATTAACATATTTAGAAAATTATTTAGAGAAAATAAATGTTATTTTTGGAATCAGGATGTCGAAATTATCCAACGGTGAATTTTTCATAATTTTCTGAGACAATCAAATTTTTGAGTAATAATTAAATACCGTTTAAATATATAATGTGTTTTATGACATCATAATGACCCAATAGTGATGTAATAAAATACTATAATCTTTATTTTCGTCCAATATATGTTTTACCATTAAAATAATGTGATTTTGGGTTTATTTGGATTACTTTTCAAAGCATTAATGGACCCCTCAAGACTTATTAAACACCTTGTATTTTTAAATTAATTTCCATGGGAGTGTGACTCACCTCCACATAAGCAACCCTAATATTTTAAGAAGTTCGGACCTTGGCCTTATAAAATATTGTTTTCCTCTTCCCTTTTCCAAAAACCATGTGCAAAAACCATAGGATGGTTTGTGTTTTGGATTAATTTAATATAAGGGGTCCCAAACCTAAATAATAAAGAATTCCCCCACCTTTCCTATATAAACCCACCCAAGCTCCCACTTCCTCCTCACTCAATGCCTTTGTAGTTCGTCCAACCTCGTCCCTAATCTGTCTAGAATCCTCCCAAGGTTCCCCAAGCTCCCAAGAAGCCTCTCACAAGCCTCTCTCTTGCCTTTGGAAGCACACTTCCAAGTAAGGGTTTTTTCTTCCTTTCTCATTTTTGTCCAATTTTCTTTAAGTTGTTTTGCCTTTTAATTTCAATTATGAATGTTGGGGTATTGTTTAGCACCTCCCTCAAACTTCCCTATTTATGTTTTAATGATGGGATACCCTTTCTCTCTCATTAAATGCCTCCTATGTACACCCGTTACTATACCGAAATTCCAAAAGGAACTTCTCTCTCCTCTTTTACATTCAAGCAATACTTTTCTATCATGGATCTAAATTCCATTACAATTGTTGGGACATGTATATATATGACTTCCTTACTATCCATTACATGTAAATATGATGAGGAAACCCTATCTCTTTCATCAACAAATTTTATGAATTCTTATGTCACGCCGTTACTCTGCCGAAATCGCACCGATTTTCTAAGTCAATATCATTGTGTAGTGAATACCATGCCCATTTCTCCATCAAGGGTATTAACCTTTATGAACATTTACTTATTTATTATAAAGTTTCATGTATTAATTCCACATTCCTTTATCTTGGAATAAATTATTATGTTTTATGAATCCATGTTGTATGATCCATGTGGCACACTTATGCATGAAATGAAATGTTTAAGAAGGGTGCACCCTTATAGCGCTCCAATGCATTGGGTAAAGTATAGTATCATGATACGTCATGTGCAATGAGTGTTAAAACATTCTAATTCAAGTGAAATGAGGGTTTACTCGTGCTTTATGTGCAATGACGATTTACTCATGCTCCATGTGCAATGAGCCTTGGCTCATGCTAATTCCATGTTAAGTGTTGTTGCCACATTTCCATGTTATGATTATCATGCTTTATCATGCCTTGATGTTCATGTTTTTATTATGCTCTATTGATATGCCTATTGTATAACATGTATTGTACTCATCATGTTATTCCATGTGTACTCCCTTACTGGACTTTATAGCTCACCCTTTTCTTATGCATGTCCTCAGGTTATCCCCTGCAATGCTAAGTACGAAGTAATGTAGTGGTCATGTAAAGGATGTTTTCAATAAAGATGTTGTATTTAATGTTTTAAGTTTTTATGTAATGATCCTAATCCCTAAAGACACTAAACCTCTCGATCTTCTTTGTTGTATCAAGTGAAGTTTTATGTAATAAATCATGTTTAAGTTGTAATAAAAAGAAGGGTTGTCATATTACATGTTTATAATACCAACTTCATTTCATGGATTATGATATGATTATTTATGATCTTGTCGAACAAGTATGTATTATTTCATTATGTGACTAGTGAGACCTATATATCTGTCCAATGCATTGGGTAACAATTTATATCTCATGATATAAACTAATATGACCTTGGTAATGAACCTTGACTACTAAGATGGCCATGAGAGTTAACCACGACTACCAAGATGGTATGAGGAGTGAAATCATGCTACTGTGATGACTATGGTAGTGAACCATGACTACCAAGATGGTAGGAGGAGTAAACTAATTATACTAAGATGGTCATGGGAGTGAACCATGACAACTAAGATGGTATGGGGAGTGAACCCATACTACCAATATGGTTTTGGAAGTGATGCCTTGGATACTATTGAAATAATATTATATGTTTATGTGTCTACCAAAATTCAATTTTTCATTCCTATTTTATGATTTCATGACTTATGTTCTTTATTTTATTATGATTCATGTCTTATAAAATTCTATGCTTTATTCCATGATTCATGTATATGATCTTTTATATACAGGGTATGATCTTCTATTTTAATGATCATGTTCTCATACCCTTATGCTTTAAATTATGCTTACATATCTCCCTTATTTACCTATAATGAGAATTGATCTCACCCCTTTCTTATGTTTCCTTTCCCCAAGTTATAAAGAAATGTTTTAGGTATAAGTAATAAAGTTGGATATCTTTATGGGAGATGTTGAAGATATTTCATCAGGATAAAATATTTTGTTTCTATGTTTCCAAAGACACTAAACTATTATAGCCCTCAGGAATTTATTCTTGTAATGTATTGAATATTCATCTAAAATGATGTATTATTCAAGTATGTTAAGCTTGGGTCACTATATTAACTCTATAAATTTCACCATCATCATAGAATCTGGGTAGAACTACTGATTGAAATGGGTCATAAAACCCTTTCAATCTAATCGCACATTTTGATCTAGTTAAACCAATGAATCCCACCATCGCTTGCTAGGACCCTCAAGCCTGAATGGAATACACTTCACCTTGATAACCTTATATATATCCAAGAAGTTGAATAACTAATAAATCTTTTCCAATTAGTCCTCTACTACTTAGGGTTCAATCATACCCTTAAATTATGGCAATTTCTTGCATAAGAACTCTCATGATCATTCTCTATCTCCTCCAGATCCTGGTGAGACCACAATGAATGTGTTCTGAACTCATGATACATTATATTCCATGAAACAAAATTCTCATACGATATCCTCTATAAAATTCTAATATATAGGAGGATTCCTTTGAGGATCATCCACTATACCCTACTACAGTACCTATGGAAGACATATAAGAGGAATACTACTGTACACCAAAAAAAGAATAAAATGATTAAAAATGGAATAATATATATTTAAAATAATAAAACCATAATTAAAACTTTAGAGTAAGATCATAACTCAACACAGAAGACACACATCGCAATATCCCATGGTAACTTGAGGCTCTTTATTGTATGATCTATCCAGGAACACACCGTAACGTACACCTCAAGTCTTGAAAATCCTATCCCCCATTTAATAACTTACTAAGAATGATTATAAACATTATTTGATACTAAAATGTTCACATCATGAGTGAGATAACCCATCAATATAAGATTTGAACTTAAATACGTCAATACCCAAAGGGTGTTCCCAATACCCACAAGTTAGTGACTAGAACATGATCATTGATCAACAAATAGAGGGACCTATTTCACACAAAATGAAATAAGATACTTGGAACATATACATAGCATGAAGAATCAGCAGAAGAAAAATAAAATAAATATATTCCATAACTAAAGTTAAATGGTAGATAAAAACCCAAAGTTACATGTCCAATAAAACCATAAATAACAACTAAAAATGACAACCAATACTCCATGTGATATGTGGGTAATGCCCCACCATCACACCACTAGCTATCTATACCCAATTGACATGAACCTTGCTACCTCACTTTGGTTTCATTCCTTATCCTATATCAAAATATATAACAGGTTTTACAGACCACTGAAAGGGTGTGCATGGTTTGATCTTAATAGGCCTAGTAGGATCCATCCTATGTGTTCCATATCAATACTCTATAAAAATAATCCTAGTATGTTCATTTTAAAGAAAAAATGACATGATAAGAAGTAAAATAGTTTTATATCAAAATCATTTTAAATATTCCCCCATTTTCCTACAATTATAAAACAAACCACGTGAAATAGTTTCAAAGAACACTTTTCATAACTGTTTATCAAAAACTAATACATGTATATCAAAGCTAGAACAATATAAGCCGAAGGAAAATTTAATCATGAAAAGTATAACAATAGGTTTGTCTTGTAGACTACTCATACCACAATCAATGACTAGTGCACACATAAGTCCTTATAACATAGGCCTAAGGAGTATAGGAATACCCCATGAGTGAACCCCCCAACAATGTCAACAAAAGATCTCTAGAACAATAGGTCTTGGGACCATAAGAACACCCCATGGGTGAACCCCCTAGACAAAAAATGGACGATGGCCCTAAGATACACTTTCCACATAAGTAACTAAGGCTTCCTATGTTCTTTATTTCTCAAATCATTTAAAAAGGGTTCCATATTTCATAAAAAATTCCAAACAACCCATTATTCTATCAAAAACATGCTTTGAAAACCTATTTCTCAATTCATTTCACAATGCATTAAAAAAACTATTTTATTTTACCAAAACAAGGGAAATAAATATTCTATCACAAATCTATTTATGCACACAAAATAATCTTTTTAATTTATTTATAATATAATTCATAAAAATTAGAGAAATATAGTTCATGAAAAATTGCCTAGAGACAGAACCACTTAACTCAAACTCTGGGTGAACAATACCCACAATAGGACCCAAAAACACTAATAAAAATTAGAACAAAAAATGGAGGCCCGATCAATAATTACCATGTATTATAATGTATCCTATAACAACAAGGGTTAGTAGAGAGGTTGGGTCACACATACCATGAGAAGCATGAACGATACACCATGACCAAAGGAAGGACTGTCCCCTAGAAGAATATTGTATAATAGATATATAAGGATCAAGTAAGAATCATCATCACATGAGAAACCAATCCTTGAACATGGCCCAACACTGTAAACTTGACTAATGTAAATGAAGAAGAAAAAAGGTCACTTACTAGGAGAGATACAACACAACCACCACAAAGATCAAGTGCTGAACAAAGAAATATAGAATAGGAAGAAACACCCAAAATCACATGGAAGATACTAGGTTTAGAGACCTAAAAATAAGAAAAAATAGAGGATAGGGATTCACATGATAAGAATATAAAACCAATTGTTCCAAAATTATTTATTCCATAAATAATAAAATTATGGCATAAAATACCCATGAATCATACCCACAAAAAAGTGTCACCTCAGGTTAAAAATCATGAGTGAATATTTTATGACATAAAATATATATTTATTTCATAAAATAGTATTATAGTGTAGAGGATTTTATAGCCTATGCCCCAAAAAATTTACACCCTAAGTTACAATCTTACAACGTAAAAACAACCTTGAGGAAGTGCCTATCCCAAGATCTTGTACAAACTCCCAAAACATTTTTGATTATTTTCAATCCTAAGAAAGACACTCATAAGTATAAAATAACATACCTTTAAAATCATTGGTGTTACAATATTACTTTTTGATAACTAATGAATCTTAAAAAATCAATATCATTTATAAAATCACACGATTCAAATGTAGAAATAGACCCCAAAGAGGATAAAACATAATAGGTATCTATATTGAATATCTAAACCCTTCTAAAACATGAATTCATCATGAATTATTATTCTTTAATCCCTTACAAAAAACATTTCATTATTATTATGGGTCTATAAAATATGACTGAACCCCACCAGGAATCTTTTTATACCAACACTGTGATCAAGAGTGTCCCTAAAATTTCACCTCAAATATTCCATGAGGTGTTAAATAGAAACAAGATTATAACACAAAAAATAATAGAGGTGTTTAAATTTTTAAGCATAAATAAATAACCCAGAAAAGAAAAAACAACCTCAAATATTCAACATAAACAATTGAACACATGTATGAATATTCCAACAAGCAACCAAACTAGAACACTATCTATTGATAGAAAAGGGGAAACCCTACAAGTGAATACACCTACTACAAATTAGTTCATCATGTGATTGAACTAAAGATTATTTACATCACACTCTACATTATTACATATGTTCGAGAAAAATATAGATAATAATATTCCCAATATACTAATATAATTGGTAATTTTCTTATCCAACCCTTCCCATGTCAATTGAATGGGTATAATAATTCCTCAATGAATGTCACATATATTTATAAATCTAATTTAATGCAAGATTCAAGAATAATATCAACATCAATAAATCACTATCAAACTTCATCCACCACACCATCCCTATCACCAGAACATAATTGTTACAAAAAAAACATTAAATATCACCTCATTATGTGCACACCTCCAATTATAGTTTCTCTAACCACAAAAACTAACTTCCACCATAATCAATATTATACATCAATAAAAAAATAACCATTGTATGGTGTTATAGATACAATAATAACAACTACATATATGGTGAAAATACAACATGAATTCTCTAAACCATCCATTCAGAATATCAAATCCCTCACACCATAACAATATTCAGGAATACCACATTCCTTCACCAAACACAACATAACCATCCAAAAACAAGTTAGTATAATCCCAAATAATAACATAAACATCTTATAAGCAGATAATAAATCAAATTAATCTCATCAATATGCACATAACCTCAATATATATCACTACTATATTCTCAATAAATAATCATAATGGATTTATCACTCCTTCACCACTCATACCAACACATAAAATATTGTTAGAGATAATGAATCATATGACTACAATGGGGGGTTAATTAGTGTTGAATTTTCTTTTTTACTGTTTCTTCATGTTCTTATAACAGACCATGTGAATATTTAAGATATGATTCCCTCAATCATATCTTTTTTCTCTCATCCTTGCACAAAGAAGTAAAAAAATAAAGATAACAAGTCACACAACAATTTCAAGAAGGTTTGACCATAATTTGTAAGCCTAATTCTTGCTACATTTTTTTCTAGAAATAAATTTTACCCTATCAGTGAATCACTAACATACAATGGATAGGGAGGAATCACACTTCACTTATAGTTTTATATCATCCTACAACTACAATTAAAAATAATCCCATTGGTCATAATCAGGATCCTGATGATTAAAATGAATCAGAAGAAATGAGAATGATCACATGAAGGTCTATATTTCTTATGAAACTGATGGAGACATTCTTCTTGAGCCTTAAGAATAGCCAAGACAATATGATCATTTATTGCAGCATTAGAAATATATCTAATTCTACAGTTTTAACCTCAAATTACCTTTAATAGATTCTTGAGATCAAGTAGTTATAACTGATGAGTTTTAAACATCACTCACTAGGATGTCTACTTCTTAGTGATGTTTTTATGACATACAAAAATTCTCTTTTTTTCTTCTTCTTGACACTTATCTTCTCCCTACTCAACCTATTCTCTTTTGTATCTTATTAACCACAAATCTTATTTCTTTAAGAATTCACTTTTATAGTAAAATGGTATATTAAATCCACAAATCCTTTTCATATACTCAATATGGTATATGATAATGTGTGTCATTCCTTATAAAATAAAGTGTCATGAGTATTTGAAAATTTTGATCTTCCTCGATCGTCCTTTCCAAAACTCATTAAAATCTATCATCTGGGCCTTATTCCCCATGATCTCATGGAAATACCATAACTACCCTTGTATTATTCATTAAGAAAACAAAACTATTGGATTATTCCATTTAACCATGTTATTATCAGATTCCATTCATCTTTAACCTTCTCACAAGATGTCTTGGTAAATTCATTCTTAATAATTATATTTTTTTTCTATATACTTGCAACATGATGCAATTACATACTACACAATCAATCTTAAAAAAGAATATAAATAAAATATATCCAACATTGAAAACAGTTATCTTGGATCACTACACTATTTGTAAGTGATTTTAGGAACAAAAGAGTAGCTACTGGGAATCCATGTTTTCCCAACGGTTTTAAACCATTGGGAAAGGTCCTCAAACCATTGGGAAATCATATCCCAATGTTTTTAGAAACCGTTGGTGTGTAAGGTGTCGGGAAATCCTTATACCAACGATTCACGTTGAACTGTTGGGAAAAGGCTGTTTAGATTTCAACTTAGAAACTGTTCAGCTAAACCGTTGGGAAAGGGGTATAACCCAACAGTTTTGAACCATTGGGAAATACAACAACACACAGGGTATAGCCCAACGGTTTTGAACCATTGAGAAATGCAGCAGCACATAGGGTATAACGCAACGGTTTTGAAACCGTTGACTTAGACCACCATTAATTTAAAATGAATCAGCATATAATCAACTGCAGGCTACAATCTATGTGAAAAACATGCCATCTCACAAAAATACACTGCAATCACAAAAAAACACTCATTATGTGTGTTTAGGAACACTGCAACCTGCAAACATAGAAAACACACTACACATATAGAAAAATCACAAAAACTCAATTCAATCACATACAATCACACAAAAAACACACAATAAACACATAGAAATAATCATCTCATTTTTGAAGGCTTACTCACATCCCTTACCCTCGTATGGTTTACATATTGATGTGGTAGAGAGACCAAGAACTAACAAAATGTTGTATTGTTGATCAAATAGGGAGGGGGATATTGTAATGGTACCTGAGCATGAACTGGACTTATGGACATTTCTTGCATTGGACACAGAGCTATAGTATCTATGTAGAAGGTTCTATATTGTCCTCATCATATCACATATGATAATGTGTCAAAATTGGAATGATATTAAATAAAAAATCATCGTCAATGTAATATTTTCAAATATTGATAACATTTATCATTAAATACAAGTAGAAGGGCATGATGTTTCTCAACATAATGACATATTAATCTTTATCTATGATGGATATAACATTATTACATTCCATAGTAATTGTACCTTTTTGGATTATGCATGGGGATTTTTTTTCTCCTATTAGACTCACTGAATGGGTCTTCTATGGTTTCTACAACATTGATAGTCTAAGTAGGGACATGGCTAGAATTATAGATTCTTCCACGAATGTGCGTTATCCGATATAATCAGGTCCTACGAAATCATTCTACAGTTCCCTAATTGGGTTCAAGGAACTCAAGTTCATCTCCATACTCATCCAACTGCCCAACCCCCCCACTACCCCACCTGCACAGCCACCACCCCACCTGCACAACCCCCTGCCTCCCCCCTCCCCCCTGCCTAGCCTAACCCCTGCACATCCCACCCCTCCCCCACCTGCCTAGCCCCCTCCCCCACCTACACAACCACCACCCCCCAGCTGCACAACCCCCTGCCTAGACCCCCTCCCCCATCTGCCCAGCCCCCACCTACACAACCCCCCCCCCCACACCTACACACCCCCTCCCCTACCCAACCTACACCCCACCCCACCCCACCCCTGCCCAGCCCACCCCCTTCCCACCAACCCCCCATACACAGCCCCCTCCTCCCCACCTCACCCCCGCCTCCCCCACAAATTCCCATAGGGTAGTTGATTTTATGTTTTAATCATATTTTTTAGGTTTTTGGTGACCCATTCAGGATTCAATTTATGGATACTTTGGGGAAATTAGGTATTTTTGGATATTTTTGGGGTGTTTAGTTTGGGGGAACTCTTGTACATGATGTGTAGTTTTGAGAACACACATCATGTGTTCTTTGTACTTGGGAAATATGGGTTTTAGGAACTAAAAGATTTATTCAAGGGGGTGGGTTGCACGCCATGTAGTGGTGACTCAAGGTGTGCTAGTGGAAGATGACCATGTAGGTTATAAAGATATATCTAGTGTGAGGTACATGGATAGGAATTGTGCATGGGTAGACCTTGTGTGGGGGGATATATGGATAGGTACATACATGGGAACCATTTGTGGGGTAAAGATTGTGTATGGGGTGATACATTCCACGTAGTAGGGAATTTTTCATGCTAAGTGGGGCCTTTTATGTGAATGAACTCAGGTGGGGGTAAACATCATATACCAGAACACATGATGTGTACTTTGGAAAAGTACACACTGAGCAATCTATGTCACATGGAACGAGGGGAAATTTTTGGTTACATATCATGTACCTAAATTACATGTTGGGTACTTTTTACTCCTTGTTGTGTTTACCCTATTTTAACCCTAGA
The DNA here is from genome assembly GCA_963277665.1 of Viscum album. Taxonomy (NCBI): domain Eukaryota; kingdom Viridiplantae; phylum Streptophyta; class Magnoliopsida; order Santalales; family Viscaceae; genus Viscum; species Viscum album. Next base: position 1,938,627,986 of record OY728163.1, read on the forward strand.
GTCAGAATTCGACTTATGATTATTCAATTTTGATAATTTTTTCATATAAATTTCCATGGTGGAATACTTTCTGGGTTTGAATGTGGTCTTTATGGTGTTTTGGACGAAGAGAATTATTTATCAGGATTTCTTCAAGGATTGGATTTAAAATCCTCCAGTAGGTTGGGTTGTGATATGAGAATCATGTGTGAGGGTGATGAGATCATTAATTGGAATGTATTGTAAAATATAAGCTAGTTTTGTTCAATGTTCTTTCATTTAGATCCTAAAAATTATAATCAAGTAGTATATATGAAGAGATCTTGTTTTATCCAGACATGTTGGTACCTATTTCTCAAGGTTAGAACAGTTGAGGATTACCTCCTTTTTTAGGATTGGAACTATTGGAACCATTAGAATGGGGTGATGTTGTGGGATAGAAGTTATGTTCGGATTTCCTTAAGATACTTATATACGTCAAAGAAAATCTTGAGGATACCATAGTGGGCTAGTTACTGATTGAGTGACCATTGTTTTCTATAGCTGTTAATTAATAATGCCCATGTGGAGTGGTCAATCTTGTACTATAGAGCCCTTGTAAGGTAAACCTTTTAGGATTGTCATGAGGAAAATTGATAATTCATTGGTTATTCATTTCTATTATATACCACATTGGGTGCATTTTTGATAGATGATCTGTTGGAGACGTTGTTGATCGATGATCAGTTGGAGGCTATTTAGGGGCATTTGGGATATTTATGCACTGGGTGTGTCTTGTGATTTGGATGTACTAGAGGTACCCCTCATAGTGTGTATGTTCTTACTATGGAATTTTTCCCATTTGAGGTTTTTTTGAATGTCTTGGGCCAAGATTTTGGGTGCACCTAAGGATGCTATAGTTGGAAATCACTTTATATTGTCACATTGAGGACCATGGGAGCCCCATGTTTTGGTTTGGAACTATGGTGGGTCAAAGAGAGCCAATATTGTTTGTTTTTATAGGATAATATCTTAGGGACCATAGAGAGGGTATGTTATTTGTTTTATGTGAGTTGATCGATGCTTCTAGATCAGCTACTTGGATAGTGGTTTGAAGGCTAGATCATCCCATGTTTGGTTGTAATTTGGTCGTGAGGTTTGAGGATGTTTCTGGTCAGGACTCTAGTCCAAGGAGGAGACACATATGATATCATAGACCAGGCATTAGAAATATGTTTTGACATAGTTATCTCATTTTTTTGACTATATTTAGATGTGATTAGTGATCTAATAGGAGATCTGGATGAGTGAAACACCCCTCTAGTTGAATGAGAACTTAGGATAAAGTGTCTTTAACATCGTAATGTGTTGAGGCACTCACAGAGTTTGACAAAGTGGTTTAGTTTTTTTGGGTGAGTTGATGATGATGAAACCTCTATGGCAGGGAGTGATGTATTTTTGTAAAGATATAATCCTTGTTCTAGAAGGCTCATAGGTTTGTGGAACTGGGTTTGGATTGGTTGGGGTGGCATTGTGATTGTATTGGTTGGGGTGGCAATGTTATTCTATTAAGGAATCCTTGATGTGTGCAGTAAGTTTTCATAGGGTGTTTAAATAGAAAATCATTTAGGGTATATGATTGAGTCGATTGTGGGCATGGTATTGGGGTGTTTTTGAAAAGAATTACGAGGTTTGGGTATCTGAGGTGAATTGTTGCGTGCGGTAGGAAAAAAATGTGGTTTTGAGTTAGTAGAGGATTTGACTATTGAACTACACTAGGGTCAGGTACAGATTCCAATTGGTGGGTTTGGGTGGTTGGGTAATGCCTTTGGTAGTGAAGGCCTTGAAATTAATTGAGGTGGAAACATGCCGATGAATGGAGATGGGTGCTCATGGAATGAGTCAAATGAGGATAGACTAGCAATGGTTAGCACATAGTGTGGGTTCTTAAGGTCTCACGATACATCTATTGTGTGGTTTTGGAAATGATAGGTGCATTTAGAGTTTGATATGTGTCTAAAATTTTGGGGGAGTGATCTCTAAAAGGGAAGCATGCATTTAGAATGAGATGCTAAAAGGGATAAGATGTGAATTCAGCAATGTGTTGGGTTGTCAAAATCTGGAATTTGTTTACAGAAAACTAAAAATCTTAAATATGTTGAGAAAATCAACAATTTGTGAACTATTTTTTTAACCTATGAACTACACTAAAAGTTTTTAGAGCATGGTTGTAGGAAATATGAAATCTGTTTAAAAAATCAAGAACTTGTGAACTGTTTTTATAATCATGTATATGAACCCAATTACCCAATGCAATACAGAATTCATAATTGAATTCTCAATTGAATACATGCAGAATGAATTATGTAATGAATTCTGAATTATGAATCAATAACACATAAAAAATAAATTATGTTGCATACAGAATTATGAATTATATATAACACATATATAATATGACATACAGGGGGTTGGGGGTGTCCTGGGGGGTGGGGGTGTCTAGGGGTGAGGGGCTATCCACTGGTGTGGGGGTGTCCAGGGGTGAGGGGATTTCCATGGGGGTGGGGGTGCCAACATAATCTGAATCCCTTTGGTCAGTTTTTCATATGTCAGTTGTTGTTTTCATTTAAAATGTTTTCCATTTCAAATAAAAGTGAGACACTTTGAGGGGTACCGGCCACACCGTGCCTCGGTTTGATGCGGGGGTGACTCGTACACGCCACTTGGGTGTTTTGAGTGCCATCAAGTGTGGATTGATGATCCGGGTGAGTCTAATCCTCTTCTTGATTCTACATTTCGATTAGGGTTTGCACACTTCTCTCGTCTTCTTACAAAGCTCTAAAACCCATTTTTTCATTGGGTTTAGGGTGAATCTTGAAGAGAGCTTAGATTGGAATCCGAAGTCTAGGGAGGAGGGATGGGGGGGGGATGTCCGGGGTCCAGGGAGGAGAGTGGGGGGGGGGGGGGGTTGTCCGGGGGGTTGTCCAGGGTCCAGGTAGAAGGGTTGGGGGGATGTCCGGGGTCCAAGAAGGAGGGTGGGTAATGTATATAAAACTCTATCTAGGTATCATACATCGAATTTCGATATGACTATGAACCGCCATGGAATATCGTCCTGGAGCAGGGCCAAATCACAGCATTCCCACGGCGTGACCTCGGCATGACTGCGGCGTGACCGCGGTGTGACCGCTGCATGACCACAACGTGACTACGGCGTGACCGCGACATGACTACGACATGATTGCGGCATGACCGCGACATGTTGGCCCGGTCCAGTGACATCCGTGGGGCATCATCTTCCGGCCAGGAGCGAAGGGAGCGAGAGGAGGTGAGGAAACATTCCGACCGTCTCCTCCCTCCCAATTAACTATGGGTGGGTAATGTATCTAAAACTCTATCTAGGTATCATACATCAAATTCAAAAAAGTCTATGAACCTCTACGGGGTGTTTTCCTAGAGTAGGGCCGAATCACGGTGTGACCGCGGCATGACCGCGACGTGTTGGCCCGGTCCGGTGACATCCGTGGGGCATCATCTTACGACCAGGAGAGAAGGGAGAGGGAGGAGGTGGGGCAACATTCCAGCCATCGCCTCCCTCCCCATTAACTATTGGTGAGTAATGTATCTAAAAATCTATCTAGGTTTCATACATCTAATTTTGAAAAGACTGCGAACCGCCATGGGGTGTCGTCTTGGAGCAGGGCCAAATCACGGCGTGACCGCGGCATGACCGCAGCGTGACCACGACGTGACTACGGCATGACCGCGACATGAACGCAGCGTGGCCGCGGCATGAACACAACGTGTTTTCCTGGTCCAGCAACATCTGTGGGGCAGCATCTTCCAGCTAGGAGTGAAGGGAGCGGGAGGAAGCGAGGCAACATTACGGCCGTCACCTCCCTCCCCATTAACTATGGGTGGGTAATGTATCTAAAACTCTATCTAGGTATCATACATCGAATTATGACAAGACTGTGAACTGCCACGGGGTGTCTTCCTAGAGTAGAGCCAAATCATGGAGTGACCACAGCGTGACCGCGGCGTGACCGCGGCGTGACCACGGCGTGACCGCGGCGTGACCGCGGCATGACCGCGGCATGTTGGCCCGATCTAGCAACGTCCATTTGGCAGCATCTTCCAGCCAGGATTAAAAATAAATCCTATGTAGTTTCCCTTCACATTATAGAAACCAATCTTATGTTACTAAAAACAGACTCTTTATTCGGGATTGTGGTATGATAAAGATATATATTTTATATTCATTGTTTTTAAAAATGGGTTTATTATAAAAACATGACTTTATTTATCAAATGAAACAATTATATTAAATAAAAATTATTCAAGATATGTAATTCAATATAATTAAGCATAATTAAGAAAGAAGCTAAATTCAATTTAAATCATTCTTAAATTATAGAGGCTACAAGAGGGACTCTACCTCAAGGTGGAACCAAGCCATCCACATTGGCTCTTGGATCTTTCTAACTAAAAGCTGCTGCTCCACCACTGGGTATACGCACCTTCACACACATGCAAGGACACCTATCCCCTATGCACACACCCGCATAGCCATGAGCATGTGCAAGGGGATCCTTACACATATGCTTATATGCAAATACCAGTCTCCACTCACCTATGTATGCATTTTTATATATATAAATGGGCACACCTAGCCCCATATGTGTATAATCATTTCCATGGTTGATTATACACGTAACAGGGGAACCCACATACATATACTTACTTACCTATGCACACGCAGGCGAGTCACCCTTGACTTGGTGACTCGAAACCAACGTGCAAGGATCAACACACTACACAAAGGATATTAAGAAACTTAAAACACATAAAGAAACCTATATAACCAGTGAAAAAACAATCAACAGCATTAAAACCTTACCTCAATTGGCAGCGGAGAACCAAATCCACCCTAACTAATACAAAATGATCCAACGCCCTACCAAAAACATAATATGGAGTCAGAAAAATTGAAATCCCCAAAATATATGAGGTGCGAGACAAGTAGTAATCATAGAATCTTACCTCGGATAAAATACGACAGACTGAAACAATCTGAACCCCTTCTGGCCTCCTTCATAGAATATAACTACTCCCTGTCCATAGAAACCAGTAAAAGACCTAAGTGGCCAATGCGATAAAGAAAATAAAATAAAAACTAAACTAAAACATACCTGTCTCCTGTCACTATACATGTCACTGCCTAACATATAAGAACCACAACGCCACATGGGTCAAATCATGTTCCTGTAAGCAAGGGGGAAACAAATCCATGTTTCAAAATGATACTATCAAAAATTACATTCCTATTAACTAACAATTAATTTTCCTATAAATGGTATATAATTAGTTTGGCTCGAGTTTCAGCTTAGTTTGGTTTTGTTCAATACAAGTTTTTTGGGAAATTTTCATTAGATTTTGTTTGTCTTATTTTTGTCTATATTATCTTGGACAATTTCATTCATGTGGGTTCTAGTCGATCATGGAATTAATAATAATCAATCAATCCATATTAATAATTATATCCATTGGGTCCATATCTAGAGTAAAAAATACATAGAAATGAATGATATCATATAAGGAAAATCATAAGAGGGGAATTTGAGACCTTTCTCTCTCCTTTTATCTAAAGGCATTGTAATTTAAATCACAAAATGCATGAAATCAATAAAATGATTTATCATGTACACAATATAGGTCTAAATAATATAATTGGTGGAAATATTTTCAAATAAAACACTATATAATGATGAATCAATATTAATAGTACCTCTCACTATTGTTGGATCTACACCATCTATCATTGGATTATCATATACCAAGTGATGAAATTTTATTCCCAATTCATGTGGATAGAACTTCAAAATTCATCTTCAAGACTGTGTTAAAGATATTGATCTAGTGAAATCTAGTTGACTTGACATTTTTTTCATCATGAAACCTTCATGATATTCTTACAGGATTTCAAATTATCTGGCTAGTAAGTGTGGAGGACTTTTCAATACCTAACTAACAGAAAATGGGGTTGTTGAATAATTTTGGAAAACTGTATGTAAAAATTGTAAGATATATTTGGAGAGCTCATAGGGATTCAAAAGAATTAGGTGGCATGTGTGAGGGGTGTCATGAGACTTTATAGAAATGTCTGGAGGACATCACATGATCCAAATGGCATATCCAGGGAGGGTCGCATGATTTGGGTGACATGTCCTGATGCTTTCATATGATCTGGGTGAGTCATGTGATGTATATGAGGATCATTGTATATGTTCTTTACATAAGTATCATGTCTTTTAATCTTTATTCCATATTTTATTACATATATTCGTTAGATTTTTCTAGTATTATCTTGTTGAGGATTCAAATGATTCATCAGATATTGAGGACCTCCATCACATACCTGGATGTCACGCCAGGAGTCCTTCGCAATACATCATGTTATCACATGAAGTGTTTATGCATGCCTCATGACCCCTTAGGTTGTTCCCTATATTTTACCTAGTGGGTAATCATTATGATCACAAGATTGGCTGCTATGAGAAATATGAAACGTATGTGATCAGTTGTGGATGCCTGAATGTGCAAGTGCATAGATTCCTTTTTTTGTGCTAAGGGGGAGGGATATAGAGGCCTTGAAACCATATTTATACACCGCCTTTTATGGTGTATATCTCATAGATTTAGGATGGATTTGATGTATGGAATTGTTGTTATGTGTTTTTTATGATCCAAAAATGGTTTATTCATGGGGTGTCACATAATGATCATTAACCACAATAACCTTCCACCTACACCCCAATTTTTATACTTTGTCCAACCAATGGGGTATTGACTAACCATGTGGGTAATTTCCAAAGTATCACACTCCATAAGAATCATCCACCATTTCCTCTTTAATTTAATTCTTTATTTGAGAAATGTAAGGGGTCTTTCAACTTCATAAGAGTGTTATCAAAGATAATCTCTATACCTGTTGGTACTATGTCACATCACCAATGAAGGTTCTGGTGGTGATGAATGATTATTATCATGTAAAACCCTTTAGTATTTCCATGGAGTCGTTCATTGTGACACAGAGTCAAATGGTCGTGTTTAAAACCTTTTTTATGATGAATGTGACATGTCAACCAAATGTTGTGCAATAAGGTAGACCTGTCACCAGGGCTTCCATGGTCTCTTGCAAACCGCATGGGAACATATCTAATTAATGAGAATGGCTATTCTTGGTTAGGTAAAGCCGCTTAGATTTTTCCGACCAGATACACGTTATCTATCTTTATGAACCAGTATGGGTTTCCTATTATATCATATACCACTAGTCTAATATTATAATATAACCGATTATCCATTGGTTCCTTGAAACCAACTCATTCCATTTGTCCCACAAATATGTTGGAATTATCCTCTAAGATGTCTATTGAATAGGCAGGATACCCCCCCTTGGGGAAATGTGAGACAATTTTCTTCCTGTCATGGATGTCTGGGATAACCCCTCATAGACTCTAGTTTTGGTGAGGGATATGCTCAATATCATGAAAGAAAAGTTAAGAAATGAGATTTCTAAATGATCACCCATCTCTTTTAAAAATTGGATCAATATTTTAATCTATCATAGTAGAGCTTGGCCGACCGCTATACGCCCTCACTGGTTCCCTTCCCAGAAGGTCCATAATAGTGTCAGTTCATATTTGGAAATCATAGAAGTAGGAGAATACACCACATGGGGTTATTGGGTGAAGATGTAAATATATACAATCCTTAATATTGATGGTTTCATAGAAATATTTTTTAATGGGTGGTTTTTTCCAGTAGGGGGTGCGCTTTCAGGAATCCAAGTTGGCAATTTGGAAATAACAGCTTGAGTGGTAGAGATTCGGCCTCTTAATATAGTCGTATTGACCCTTATAGGCCTCTGGCATCTCTTGAGCTATATTAAATAGGAAAAAATCCCTTATAGACTCAGTGGCCCTTTAAAATTTTTATTTGGATAGATAGGGGATCACCTCCATTGATACAGTTATCACAACACCACCATAATCCCTGGCACCTTGTTTCACCCCAGCCTACTATACATCTCTTGATTTGAGTACACACCATTAGGACCTGATGAGGTTATTGATCTGGTGAGATAATCTGACCATTTCTATTTCACACATTATCTTTCACTGAGTGGTCCAATTATTGAAAGTGAATATGACTCTCTTATTGAAAGGGAATGTAAGTTATCACTTCAAGATGAGGTTCTAATCAATTCAGTTTCATTACATTTGGTTCATATCAGTTCAGTTTAGTTTAATTTAGTTCATGTTGGTTGCAGTTATATAGGTTTTAATTCATTATATTTGGTCCAATTTGATACATCATTTGTGGGTTTTTATGGTGCCACTTTATTTAGTTGAACTCATTTTGGGTTTACTCTTCATAATATTATTTGGATTGGTTTCCTGTGGTTCATCTTGGTTTTTTATGTTTGATGTCATCCTAATTGAGGCGGGTCACTGATTATATATGATTCTTATTGATACAACATGATATGATTTGTTTTAGATCTATTTAGTTTTAATTTATTTGTTCGGTATATGCTTATTTAATTTATTGTATATTCATATAAGAATATTCAATTTTACTCTTTATAGGTTAATGAAATTCAGATTATTTTGATTTTTCCTACTTATATTATGTCTTATTTCATTCAATTCAGATTGAATGAGTTAATGTTGGTTTCATTTAAATTGGTTTATTTCATCCTAAAAAATGTGTGGCATTGAATCAGTTATTGAGAATCAAGAATGGGTCACCCATACATTATACATCCATGAAACATCAAATAAACCAAAGTAAAAAAGATAAATAACCCAATTGAGATTAATAAAATTAACATCAATTCAAAATTAAAAAATGAATCATAAAAATAAGATTCAATTAATGTAGAATCAAACATACACTAGTCCGTGTGAGAAAAATATAATAGCACATACCAAAACAGAATAAAAAAATCAATTATACCCATATATCCATTATAAAATATCATGTTTCTCAGCATATCTCCACTCACCCATCAATAAACAAACATGAGATGATTATACCAAAGGATGAATCTTGAACATATAACATGATATGAGCTACAAACACAAAAAAATAGATATGTTGGATGTAAAGTAGTATTATTCATGCAATTCAAACCTAATATAGAGATTTCATAGACATATAAATAAATACAAGAACCAAATTAAATTGGTCCAAACAAAGAGAGAAGAATAAACAAACCTAAAATGGTGGCAGATGAACCAAGATTATCCAAACCACTTTTCCTTCAGCATCGGATGCCAAAACATGCCCCAGGCGACTTGAGAGAACCATGATACCCCCTAGAAACAAGGATCAAAGTTAGAACCAGGAAAACTCAAAACCCCTAGGGTTCAACCGAATGAAACCGGGAAACCAGAGAGAGGAAAAATATAAGAAATTGAAGAATTAAAGAAGATGAATTCTTACTTGGAAGTACAGATCAAGAACCGTCAAGAAATTTTGGAGAAATGGTGGAGGAGAGGGAGCCAAGAGAGGGGGACGTCGAGCGGGGTGTTCGACCATGGGGGTGTCGTGCGCGACTAGAGAGGGGGACGATGGACGTCGTCAGAGAGGGGAACGTCGCCAGAGGAGAGGGATCCAGAATCCGAGAGGGGAGTGGGACGTCATCGTCAGAGAGGGAGATGATAGGGGAGGGTTGAACATTTCCATAGGAGAGGGAGCTGAGAGGGGTTGGGGGTCGGGAGGTGGAGGCGGAGGTCGGGAGGTCGAGGAGGTTAAGGTCGGGAAGGGGAGGAGAGGGTCAGGAGTCTGAGGTTGGGGAGGGTTCGTGCGGGGGGTGAAAAATCGAAAGGGATCCCAATAAAAATCAGAAATTGGTAATGTATACCGACAGTTTTAGCAAAACTGTAGAAAAAAACCCCAATTTCCCAACAGTTCTTATAAACCGTGGGCATGCATGCGTTGGTATAAACCCATTTTCCACTAGTGTTCTAGATTCAATATCTATAGCTTCATCCCCAATAAATTCATATTAATTTGGGTTCATTTAAATTTTATTGATATCACCACATATCATGTTCTTCATCATGGGAGTATCATGTATTTTTTATATTCCTTAAATCATAATCCAAATGTGATGTTTTAGACATTATCAAATTACTTTAAAATAATCTGATATCAATTATTTAGAATATTCAGATTCTAGAAACTCAAATTTTAACAATATAAATCATCATACATGTGTCAATTTTCATCATGTAGCACAATTAAATTATGCAACCAGAAATCAGATTCTTTAAAAAGGAGAACATCTTATGAACTATCCCCATAAGATAATTAACTTCCATAGTGACCCCACAATATAATTACCTTAACAAAATCCTCATTCATACAGAGAAAATGTCTTATGCGGCTTAGTTATCCCATGAGATTTGTATTAATTAAAATTCATAAAACTCCTTTTACATAAAAACTCTAAAACAACCCATGTTTAACTAAATTATCTTATGTGTGAGTCTGATAAGATAATTGACTTGACAATGATCTCTACATCCAACATAATAATTCCAAAAATCCTTAAATAGTTATAATACTTCTTTAATGATATTACATCCAACTTCTACCATCTTAAAATCATTCCAATAATCATCTCAAGAACTTATAATGATTTTCAACAATGGTTAATAGAAAACGATAACCTTCAATAACTTCATCAATAAATCCAAGGAAAAAACCTCTTGGATTTTTGGCTACAATATTAAACTATATCATATAATCTCATGAGAGTCATTAAGTCCCAAACATTCTTAAATGAGAATTTTATTGCACCAAAATACTATATAATGTAATGTTTTTGAGATAATTTGTAACACCCCGAGCTTCCACGATACGCCTCTCTTTCAATAATGCAATAGCTTGCATTGTACACAAGTTCGAGTTATAAAACACCGCGACTAATCAAAGTAGCTGTTATGAATAGTAATAACCACTTTTTAAAATTATATAAATTTTATATTTCAAAATGGACTTCATTTTTGGATTCGGAATATCGAAATTAGCCTATGTGAATTTTTGGTATTTTTCTGAGAACTTCTAATTTTTTATAAATAGTGAAAAATACTTAAAAACTACTTTTTTAATAAAAATAATTAATAGTGATAAATTAAACTATTTAGTGCTTTTAAAGTATAATTAGAATATATTTTTACCATTTTATCCAATGGTGTTCATTAGAATTAATTTAACATTGAAATTGGACATAAACAATTGCCAATCTTTTGATATAAATTGTTTCTTAAAAACATGCTATTTGTTGTGACAACGGGAATTAATTATAAAATTAATTAATGCAACTTATATGTTTGGAATTTTTTAAAATATACATCATTTTTGAATTTGGAATATCAATTATAGCTTAGGGTGAAATTTTGGCATTGTTCTGAAAAACTTCAATTTTTGATGAATAGTGAAACCACTAAGTGGTAGTTAAATAACTGATTTTTCGTTTAAATGAAATATTACCACTTCTGTGATTTGATTTTCAAAAATCCGACATACATGGTTGTCATTAAGAAGTAAAATGTGGTTCAATGAGATTAAAATAATTTTTGGTGAATAGTAACTTTTAAGTTCTTAATCGCGATTAGAGGTAATTAGTGTAGTTCAAGGAAAAAATAATGTTTTAATAATATGAGATGAGCTTGAAACTTGTCCTACTCCTATTGGATGAGTCATGGCCGACCAATAAAATCCATGGGTCAACTTGGGGACCCCATGGATCCACTTTAGTTGGAAAATGACATAAATACCTTTTATTTAATGTTAAAGTAAAAAATGACACAAACATGAAATGTTTTGCTAAAACAATTTTTAGATGGGGTTATACAAGTCATATTTTTGACTATAAATATTCATTGGAAAGATAAAAAGATTTAATACATCATAGTATTTTTTTTATAATTTTTAGACATTAAATAAATTAAATTATTTCTGACATCATTATGATGCAGCGATGACCTCATTATTTAACAATTTTAATAAAATGAAAAGATAATGTACAATCCAAGGCTTACACTTGTCCAAAGACTATTGTATGGGTATATTTATAACCCTTATCACTTAGCCACGAATTATATAAGTGTGGGACCTTTAGAATCCGAAAAGCATTGTATAATAATGTAAAATTTCCTTACTTTCCAAGAGTGCCCCTCCTCTCCTCTTATAAAAGGCCCCCACCTCTACCACCTCATTCACACTTTCAAGCCATTTGGATCGGCCAAACTCTGCCCAAATACTCTCCCAACTTCACCCTCTTACTCCTATAAGCCTCACTTTGTGAATAACTCTTCCCAAGGAATCCTTTGGCTCAAATCAAAAAGAGTTACCCGATTTTGAGGTAATGTCTTCTCTAATGTTGTTTTGTTTTATTTTTCTTCTCCAACCCCCTAAACTCTTTTTATTCATTTCTTTTGTAACAACACCAGTATCCTCAATATACTAGGATGTTTTTATAATAAGTATTCTAGCTACACTTACACACACCTACATCTAATGGTTAAAGAACATACGGTTTCTGTGGATGGCGAATTTATGCCTCACGAAACGATGATTGTTCAACACTCATATAACACCTTCAAAGGTGGCCATTAAGATGTCACTATATTTATATATGATATATAATATGTTTATGTTTTACTTATGCTTCTGTATTTCTCATTTATGTCATACTTTATGATTTCCATTATGGGTAAACACGATAATTTCATTTTAGGAAGTGCGGACTACCGCCCCCTCAAAGTGATTTGAATCGTTAATGCCATATGTGGGATGTATAAAGGATGGAGTAAATGGTATTATACACTATATTATAATGGAATTATATTATACATTTATATCATTATGATTTCATTCCATTAAATACGAAATAGAAATGAAAGTAGCGTTCATGCGTACGTATAGCTTACCGTCTCCATGAACGGTGCATTTCATTTCTTACCTCTAAATGTTACGTAATATTATAAATGAATGTATATACTGGATATATATGATATATATGACATCTAAATCATGAATATAATTCTGGAGATAATGGATATTCTACCACATAAACAACTTGTAATTATAAGAAGTTTATTGTTGACTCAAGTACCAAAAATTGACAAAACGACCGTTATTAACTTAAATAATTACATAATGTTCATAACATTGTAATAAGTGATATAAAAAGGATAATGAAATTGAAAATGGTAGATATTAACTCTAGTTTATTATTCAGGAGGTTAAAGAACGGTCGAATCAAGTCGGACACAAGGTAAGGGAACTTCTTAACCCAATTTCTATTCTTTGGGTTAATCTCCTACTTTCAAATTATGTCAAGATATTATTATATCCTATCTTGTATTTTTACATTATTTATGTGTACTTATAGTGAATACACATTATAGATGTACTTTATTTATAAAAAAAATGATCTTTTTAAGGACTTCGTCTCAATCCCCTTTCATTGAGGCATATTTGGTTTTATACATAATTTCTTTTATACGGTGTATAAACCCCTTTGACTTTTACGTTTATTCAAAAGGAATATTTTTTATACGAAGCATTTACTAAACGTAAAAAGAGAATGTTTTTGTCGTACGTATGCGGAGACAACGACGTCTCCACCGCCGTGACCACTATTTGAGTTTCGGCTTCCTCTACAAGCCATACCCTTTTTAATGAAAAATAAATACCATGTTATACTTTTCTTTTATTTTGGTATTGAAAATGGTTTTGAAAGAATTTTTATTATATCAAGGTGTTGTATTGATATGTGGTGATTGAAATGTGGAAATGTTATGTTTCCTTTATCCATGTTTTATGTGATTCGATTATGTTATGGTTTATGATATGTTTAAACCTATTCATATGAGGAATGCATTAGACTTAATAAGTGACGGGTGGAGCCCGCTATAGCTCCTCGATGCATCGGTTGGTCTCATGAGACAACTAGACGTAGAATTGGCTGAGGCCCTTTCCCAATTTGATTTATGGTTTTGGCCGAGGCCTTAATCATTTTAGACGTCTTGGCCGAGGCCTTGACAAAATGTTTCAGAATGTCTGGCATTATGCATTCCATCATTATGAAAGTGGTTATTGATATTGCATGTGATTATTCGACCAATAGAATATCCATGTGAATAAGTAAATGGCATTATCTCATTTTAATTTTGCCATATTATGTTGAAGTTCATGTTTAAAAGGCTTTTGTTTTAGTTATACATTTCCTTAAATGTTAATGTTTATTTATGAAAGCTTCCGCATTATTGTTATCCTTACTGAGCATCTGAGCTCACCCCTTTCAATGTTTTAATATTTTCCAGGATGTGAAGAAGTATTTTATGAATGACCTGCAGGGATAGTCAAAAGAGGATATGAGTGTGGACTATGAAGACTTTGTTATTAGTTTTTCACTTTATGATGTAATGTAACATTTATGAATGTATCTAGTGTTTCCAAGGCTACTAAACTAATTGGTCTTTCGAGACTTGATCTTTTGTGATCATGCCAATGTTACGAAGTAATGCACCAACTCTGGGTAGCTGGGGTCGGGGCGTTACAGTTGGTATCAGAGGCAGTTTAGTACTAACCTTGGAAGCTAGATTTAGATAAACTCTGATTAGAGCACATAGCCCGAAGATAGACTTTGATTATTAGTATAGAAGAACTTCCTAGAATTTTGGTATTGTAGATATGTTGTGAGTTTTCCGAGCAATACATCCCTGTCTGGATACGAGCAGGTAGAGGCGGCTCTGGCACAGATGTACCTAGGGGTAAAACCTGAAAACACCGCTTTGAGCTAGACTCGAACGAGAACTGGTGCACGACAACGGGCCTTGCTGCACTCTTGTTTACGACACTCCCGAGGGATATGATTTGGATAATTCTCATTTTCTTTATAAACCACTATGAAGGGTTATGAGTATATACTTCTCAAAGAAAACATTTTTATGGATTATATCCATAAATTGTTCAATTTATGTTAATTATCTTACAAGTATGGAATTATGTATTTTGATTCATAAACTAATATAGTTTATGCCATTATTTAGAAATGACGCCTAGTGGAAGGAATGGAAACCGTATCAATGCACGCACTCCGTGTAGGGATTGCCCTCCAGCTCAAGATAATTATTGTGGATCTGGAGATACAACTGGTGCTGATCAACTTATTACCCTACTGGGACAACTCACTCAAGTTATGAATAATAAACTTACTCGTATGGATCACCCTGATCCACAACGTGGAGGATCAATGTTAGACCGCTTCATGAGGCAACAACCGCCAACATTTAATGGGGGTACAAATCCATTAGTAGATGAGCAATGGATAAACTCCTTAGAGAAAATATTCCATGCCTTGGGGAGTAGCGAAAGGGAGAAGGTTGTCATGGAAGTTTACCGCCTCACTGGAGATGTCGATTAGTGGTGGTCTCTAATTCAAAACACAAAGGAAGATGATGACGTATCGAATATGGAATGGAGGGAGTTCAAAGAGCTTTTCCTAGAAAAATACTATCCTCGTGACCATCAAGCAGATATGGAAAGACAATTTTTGAGTCTGAGACAAAACGAGGATGAGAATGTCGCAAAGTATGAGGACAACTTTACAAGGTTAGCGAGGCATGCTGCAGATTATATACGTAACCCAAGAAGTAAGATTGATCGTTTCTTTGATGGGTTAAAACCATTTCTCCGTCGAGCATTAGTCTCACAAACCTTCTCGTCATACGAAGATATTGTCTCATGTGCTATCAAGACAGAAAAGGAATTCTCTAAGTCTTATGACAACAAAGTAAAGCAAGAGAAGAAGAGAACGGTGGAACAAGAGACAGATAAAGGGAAAAAGGGAAAGAAGGATTTTCAATTATGTGATAATTTCGGGAAGAATCACCCTGGTACTTGCCTAAAAGGAATGGGAGTTTGTTATAAATGTGGAGAAAAAGGTCACCAGGCGCGTGATTGCAAGGGAAAGAAAGAGGCTATCAATGTTGAATGATACAATTGTAGGGAAATGGGGCATTATGCAAATGAATGTCCTAAGCGTCAGGGAAACTTACCTCAGCAAAGGCCAAGGGATCAAGGAAAATCTTATGCTGTTACTACAGTTGAAGCAGAATAATTAATGTATTGGTGCTTTTGGACTCATGGATTTTATTCTGGTTATTAGAATAATGTGATATATATATATATATAAGGATTTTACTGCAGTACTTGTTGATTTCAGTAAGGTTTTAATATGATGAAGGTAATTATATTTTTAGTATGTGACAATAAGAGAAACATTACTTTGTTTGGGGAATCTGATAAATTGATTTTGGAATTAGGAGACATTTTAGACAAAGTCTGGACAGAGGTATTTTGGATAACTATAAAGGTTGGAGTAGATTAAGTTGATCTTTGGATAGTGTTTTTTAAGGTTAAAAAATTTATGAAGATTATTTTTGGAATATTATAATACTATAGTTTTAGGAAAAGGACAACCTGCAGGGTGGGGCATAACCCGTCGCGTCGGACAAAGCTGTAAGAATAGAACCCACAATCATAGTGCGACATGCCTTTATTCCCTACCACTAGTCTACATGAAGTCCCTGGTTATTACAATATAATTTTACTAATCTAAATGGTATGTGTTAACATTTGAAACCTTATACAATTAGGATAAGTATAATAATTTTGAGTTCTATTATCTTTTTGAGTGAAAGATGAGTTGAAGGCTGAAACTCTAATTTTCAAGCATAAATATATATATACCTATCTCTTATTCAATGAATGAATTAATTCTTAAACTTTATTAAAGGGATATTAAAACAAAAAATGTGTTATCCTAATACCTTATGTTTTGTTGAACTGATGATATTTTAAATGAACATAGATTGAAGGATTTGAGGCCCTCAATTTGACAGTTGATTGTGATTGATGACCTCAATCACTCCCTACAAATATTTACGTTTTCCCTCCAATTATATGTCTCTAATTTCCACCAATGTTCTCCTTATCGAGATCATAATTTGGTGGTGAATTTTTAATTTCCCTTTCTCTCTTATTAAGGCTAAATTTTATTAACCTTATTTCCGATGTGGGTTTTCCACAAAGGTATTTTCTATTTTCAACCTTTTATTTTCAAATAAAAATATCAAATTGCGAGGATGCAATTTATTGAAGGAGGGGAGAATGTAACACCCCAAGCTTCCACGATACGCCTCTCTTTCAATAATGCAATAGCTTGCATTGTACACAAGTTTGAGTTATAAAACACCGCGACTAATCAAAGTAGCCATTATGAATAGTAATAAACACTTTTTAAAATTATAGAAATTTTATATTTCAAAATGGACTTCATTTTTGGATTCGGAATATCGAAATTAGCCTATGTGAATTTTTGGTATTTTTCTGAGAACTTCTAATTTTTTATGAATAGTGAAAAATAATTAAAAACAATTTTTTTAATAAAAATAATTAATAGTGATAAATTATACTATTTAGTGGTTTTAAAGTATAATTAGAATATATTTTTACCATTTTATCTAATGGTGGTCATTAGAATTAATTTAACATTGAAATTGGACATAAACAATTGCCAATCTTTTGATATAAATTGTTTCTAAAAAACACGCTATTTGTTCTGACAGCGGGAATTAATTATAAAATTAATTAATGCAACTTATATGTTTGGAATTTTTTAAAATAGACATAATTTTTGAATTTGGAATATCAATTATAGCTTAGGGTGAAATTTTGGCATTGTTCTGAAAAACTTCAATTTTTGATGAATAGTGAAACCACTAAGTGGTAGTTAAATAACTGATATTTCGTTTAAATGAAATATTACCACTTCTGTGATTTGATTTTCAAAAATCCGACATACATGGTTGTCATTAATATGTAAAATGTGGTTCAATGAG
Organism: Viscum album; assembly: GCA_963277665.1. NCBI lineage: Eukaryota > Viridiplantae > Streptophyta > Magnoliopsida > Santalales > Viscaceae > Viscum > Viscum album. The sequence goes on from OY728163.1 coordinate 1,938,645,934, forward strand.
ATTAAAATAATTTTTGGTGAATAGTAACTTTTAAGTTCTTAATCGCGATTAGAGGTAATTAGTGTAGTTCAAGGATAAAAATAATGTTTTAATAATATGAGATGATCTTGACACTTGTCCTACTCCTATTGGATGAGTCATGGCCGACCAAGACAATCCATGGGTCAACTTGGGGACCCCATGGAGCCACTTTAGTTGGAAAATGACATAAATACCTTTTATTTAATGTTAAAGTAAAAAATGACACAAACATGAAATGTTTTACTAAAACAATTTTTACATGGGTTTATACAAGTCATATTTTTGACTATAAATAGTCATTGGAAAGATAAAAAGATTTCCTACATCATAGTATTTTTTTATAATTTTTAGACATTAAATAAATTAAATTATTTATGACATCATTATGATGCAGTGATGACCTCATTATTTAACGATTTTAATAAAATGAAAAGATAATGTACAATCCAAGGCTTACACTTGTCCAAAGACTATTGGATGGGTAGCTTTATAACCCTTATCACCTTATCCACGAATTATATAATTGTGGGACCTTTAGAATCCGAAAAGCATTGTATAATAATGTAAAATTTCCTTACTTTCCAAGAGTGCCCCTCCTCTCCTCTTATAAAAGGCCCCCACCTCTACCACCTCATTCACACTTTCAAGCCATTTGGATCGGCCTGAATCTGCCCAAATACTCTTTTAACTTCCCCCTATTACTCCTAGAATCCTCACATTGGGCATAACTCTTCCCAAGGAAGCCTTTGGCTCAAATCAAAAAGAGTTACCCGATTTTGAGGTAATGTCTTCTCTAATGTTGTTTTGTTTTATTTTTCTTCTCCAACCCCTAAACTCTTTTTATTCATTTCTTTTGTAACAAAACCAGTATCCTAAATATACTAGGATTTTTTTATAAGAAGTATTCGAGCTACACTTACACACACCTACATCTAATGGTTAAATAACATACGGTTTCTGTGGATGGCGAATTTCTGTCTCACGAAACGATGACTGTTCAACACTCATATAATACCTTCAAAGGTGGCCATTAAGATGTCACTATATTTATATATTATATATAATATGTTTATTTTTTTACTTATGCTTCTGTATTTCTCATTTATGGCATACTTTATGATTTCTATTATGGGTAAACGCGATAATTTCATTTTAGGAAGTGCGGACTACCGCCCCCTCAAAGTGATTTGAATCATTAATTCCATATGTGGGATGTATAAAGGATGGTGTAAATGGTATTATACACTATATTATAATGGAATTATATTATACATTTATATCATTATTATTTCATTCCATTAAATACGAAATATAAATGAAAGTAGCGTTCATGCGTACGTACGGCTTACCGTCTCCATGAACGGTGCATTTCATTTCTTACCTCTAAATGTTACGTAATATTATAAATGAATGTATATAGTGAATATATATCATATATATGACATCTAAATCATGAATATAATTCTGGAGATAATGGATATTCTACCACATAAACAACTTGTAATTATAAGAAGTTTATTGTTGACTCAAGTACCAAAAATCGACAAAACGACCGTTATTAACTTAAATAATTACATAATGTTCATAGCATTGTAATAAGTGATATAAAAAGGAAAATGAAATTGAAAATGGTAGATATTAACTCTAGTTTATTATTCAGGAGGTTATAGAACGGTCGAATCAAGTCGGACACAAGGTAAGGGAACTTCTTAACCCAATTTCTATTCTTTGGGTTAATCTCCTACTTTCAAATTATGTCATGATATTATTATATCCTATCTTGTATTTTTACATTATTTATGTGTACTTATAGTGAAGACACATTATAGATGTAATTTATTTATAAAAAAATGATATTTTTAAGGACTTCATCTCAATCCCCTTTCATTGAGGAATATTTGGTTTTATACATAATTTCTTTTATACGGTGTATAAACCCCTTTGACTTTTACGTTTATTCAAAAGGAATATTTTTTATACGAAGCGTTTACTAAACGACAAAAGGGAATGTTTTTGTCGTACGTATGCGGCGACAACGACTTCTCCGCCGCCGTGACCACTATTTGAGTTTCAGCTTCCTCTACAAGCCATACCCTTTTTAATGAAAAATAAATACCATGTTATACATTTCTTTTATTTTGGTATTAAAAATGGTTTTGAAAGAATTTTTATTATATCAAGGTGTTGTATTGATATCTTGTGATTGAAATGTGGAAATGTTATGTTTCCTTTATCCATGTTTTATGTGATACGATTATGTTATGGTTTATGATATGTTTAAACCTATTCTTATGAGGAATGCATTGGACTTAATAAGTGACGGGTGGAGCCCTCTATATCTCCACGATGCATCGGTAGGTCTCATGAGACAACTAGACGTGGAATTGTCCGAGGCCCTCTCCCAATTTGATTTATGGTTTTGGCCGAGGCCTTAATCATTTTAGACGTCTTGGCCGAGGCCTTGACTAAATGTTTCAGAATGTCTGGCATTATGCATTCCATCATTATGAAAGTGGTTATTGATATTACATGTGATTATTCGACCAGTAGAATATCCATGTGAATAAGTAAATGGAATTATCTCATTTTAATTTTTCCATATTATGTTGAAGTTCATGTTTAAAAGGCTTTTGTTTTAGTTATACATTGCCTTAAATGTTAATGTTTATTTATGAAAGATTCCGCATTATTGTTATCCTTACTGAGCATCTGAGCTCACCCCTTTCAATGTTTTAATATTTTCCAGGATGTGAAGAAGTATTTTATGAATGACCTGCAGGGATAGTCAAAAGAGGATATGAGTGTGGACTATGAAGACTTTGTTATTAGTTTTTCACTTTATGATGTAATGTAACATTTATGAATGTATCTAGTGTTTCCAAGGCTACTAAACTAATCGGTCTTTCGAGACTTGATCTTTTGTGATCATGCCAATGTTACGAAGTAATGCACCGACTCTGGGTAGCTGGGGTCGGGGCGTTACATAATTCAATCCCAAAGTGACAAGAAATTTTTGATAAGTGAATTAAATGAACCCCCATCAATTCAAACACCCCTTTAAATCAATAATTATCTATCACTTTGGTCAAGATATGAGTAACTATTTATCTCCTTTTTCAACACATTCCAATGTTCCGTGGGATAGGGTTCTATGAAATACCCTTAACTAAGTAGGGATGGCTGAACATAAAGTTTCAACCTCAAGTCATGGAATTTCTCCTTTGGAAATGATTTAGTAAAGATTTATTCAACTTGGTCCTTGGTTCCAATGAACATAAGTCATACATCACCATTTGAAACATTTTAATTGATGAAATCATATTTAATATGACTTTGATTGGATCTATAATGTTGAACTACAATTTTGGAATTATCTATAAAAATTTGATTATCACAACCTGTGCATAGTAGCTTTTCAAATTTAACTCTCAATGACACAAACTGAACTTGTATCCATATAATTTTTTACATTCATGAGTGGCTAAAATGTATTCATATTTAGTTATTATCAAGTATATAAAGCTTTATATCTTACTATGAAATGATACAAATCTTACACCAAGAAATAATGTTCCACCTAAAGTGGAATTTCTATCATCACAGTCTCGATCACAATCACAATCATTAAACCTTTGTAAATTCATATATAGACGGGTTTTTTATAGTTGAACAAAGATTATTGTCTTCTATATATTACAAAAAATCATCTTAAATTCCAACATATGTGATTACATGGGATGACTGTGAAATATTTCACATAATATCATAGAAAAAACAATGTCAGTTCTAAAGCTTATTATATAATGTAGACTGTCAATGAGTTTTTTGTATTATTTTTGATTCATAGAGGCTTAAATACCATTCTTTATAAATTTGATACCAACATATAAAGGATTGGATATCCCATTACATTACCCCATCCCAAACTTCTTCCTCAATTATCTGGATTACTTTTATTAAGATAGAAAGATATAATAATTTTTTACATTTGTAACCCTTTAAAATTATTTTTCATTTACCCAAAAAAATCCTCATTGATAGACTCTTTGTTTTCTATAAAAACGATTTAATAAACATAGATTACGATAATAAATATACTGATGAAAAGATCCTTCAAATAAATATCACTACCAAGTTTCCCCTTTTACATGTCCATACTTATCAACAATCTATCAATCTTGTCATACCAAGGTCTTGGGGAATATTTTTACCTATATAAATCCTACAAACCATTATCTCATATTTATCCTAGATAAATCCTCCATGTTATTCGATGAACACCTACTCTTTTAACTCACCATTAAGAAATGAATATTTCAAGTCTCTTTGGTAGATATTCTATCTTTTTTTTGTTTCCACTACCAAGAATAATCTTATAGTCTTAGATATTAATAATGGTGAAAACTTTTCTTCAAATTCAACTCTTTAAATATGTGATTAACCTTTACACACATCCTGGATTTATTTCTTGTGACTTCACCTCTCTCAATTTTCTTGTTCATAAAGATACTCTTAATGCTAATGAAATTATTATTCTAAGGTCAAGGTACAAGATCCTAGGTGGAGTTATTTTTTATTTGATCAAGCTATTAATTGATTTAAATAGTTCAGTCATCATACTAAATTTCCTCAGTAATAGTATGAGGTTCAACATGTGAAATAAGTGTAGTTTGGTTCTCTAAACTCAACTTCCTTTGATTCTAGATAGGTTCATCCTACAAGACAATAATATTCTAAGATAGTACATGTTTCTTAAGACTATAATGAAAATTCCTATGATTATTAGTGCCAAATTATTCACTAGTAACACTTGAATAAATATCAATCACATCCTATTTGGTTATATATTTCCTAGAAATATATTTTTCATAACTCTGCAAGTTTCCAGCATAAGAAGATTCATCTTCAGAGTCAACAAGAACATCTATTTTGTGAAAATTTTAAATTACTTTAACAAATTAACATTAGAACACAATATGTGGGTTTATGATCGAGTATTTGTAACTAGATCCATTTAAAAGATACCCCAAAAGGTTTCTTCTTCAATATTTCCTTCAAATCTCCCTATATTTTTTTATTGATCATCAACTAATAAGGGATTACAAATTCATTAAAGTGTTTTACAATTGTTTTTTTATTATATCACAACTCATATCAAGACTTATGAGTTTCATGTCTTAACATTAATTTGTTTCTAATATAGATAGTGGTGTTGATAGCTTCTCTTCGAAAGGACTCTAGAACCCTATGCTCGACTAGCATGATTGTTCCAATTCCCCAAATAATTATGTTCTTTGTTCCATTCAAACCATTATTTTAAAGAATGTTTTGTTTGGTATATTTATGTTTTATCCCATAATTTTATAGGTATCTCTAGAAGACATATTTTATATTATTTTCCATTATCCGACCATACCATTTTTATATAAATAATAAGAACTTTTTCCACTTTCTTTCTGATAACATTGAATTTATGAATAACTTTTTATTTCCATTTCATAGAGAGTAATTTTTTCATATGAGTGCAGTAATATATGAATGTATTGAATTACATATCTCCCTTTGTTGAATTGTTCTTCATGGGACCACACACGTCTAAATGTATCAGTTCTAATGGTCAAGTAGATGTATGTCCATCTTCTCGTGTGTCCTTTGAGTCATATTCCCTCTTAATCTTTTTGTTTTTCTCAAGGTATGTTTCTAACTATGATATTAACATGTGATCTATGTATGTCCTACATTAATCTTTACTAACTAAGGGTTTTTATTAATTTTCAACATGTGCTATAAATTTCATGAACTTTCTATTCCCTTCATCCTAAGATTGGATTTTGGATGAAGTGTCTTCTTCTTCTCCTTTTCTTATTAACCATTTTTATTTTATTCTTAGAAACTTCTAATTAAACTCACCAGAATTATTTTGATCCTTGTTTTTCTTCCATATTTTATCCTTTTTTCAATATTATCATCAGCCTTATATCCAAGATTTATTTTAGTTGGACAATTTATAACAAAATGTCCAATTCCATCATAATTGAATTATTTTAAGTGTAGTTTACCCTTGAATATTACTTTTAATTTTCTGAATTTCTTAGAGATAAGAGACATGATTTTCACCCTATATTCATATATCTCATCAACATTATTTGATCCACTAGAATGTTTAGGATCCTTTTATTTCAACTTTAACTATTTCATGGCTTCAAAATCCATCTCATCATAATTTTTTTTTCTTAAAAGGATTATTTCTCATTTAATAGGAAATGAGAATATTATGAATCTCATCAAGATAAAAATATTACCCATATTATAGAGTATAAATTTAATAGTCCAACATTTCTAGGAAGTTCCTCATGATTTTATTCATAATTACATAATCATCCATATTTTCATCAAATCCTCTAATGTTTCTCCAAATTTCATTAAATCCAGTAAATTAGTCATTAATCGATTACTACTCATCCATCTTTACATCTTAAAATTTTCTTCTATAGATTTATACCTTTGGGTATTTTACTTTGATATTCCATTCATTTCTTCTTTCTAGCTTATCACATACATCCTTGGAAGTTTGTAGACCTATTACCTTTGTGAAAAATTTCTCAAAAAGAGACATAAAAATATAATTCCTTTCTATTCAATTTAATTCATGATTTCTCTTCTTAGTTAATGTTATATTATCACTTCTTTTAATTGGTGGAAAACCGACCATAGTTGCATCAAGAACCTCAACCCCATGTGAAAAAATAAAAATAAACCAGCATCCTATTTTTCCAACCATGGTAATTTTCCCATAAAATGTTGACACTCCTCTACTATTCACAAAGTCGATATTGTTCATAATTTAATACACTAAGAGAGTTTGATATAAAGAACCACTCTTTGATAAAATTTTTTAGATCCAATGGATCTTATTAATAAAATTAGGTAGGGGTGAATAAATTTACAATTTTCCTTCCATTATTATTTAATATTCCTTTAAAAAACCCCTATGAATGGTTAATATTAGATTCTTTCACTCATATATATTTCTCTCAGCCTTACACGATGATGTAGAAAATTAAGATAAGAAGGTACACATATTTTTTTATAAGTTTAAAACAAATTTTTTGACATACTCTTTGATAAATCATGTTCTTCTCTAGGTATTGGTTTTCAATTACAAGTCAATCACCACCTGATAATGGGTAGGGAGGAATGAACCTTCACCTATAGTTTCATAGAATCCCAATACTACTACTAAAAAACATATCACTTGTCGTACGAATAATCCCAATGGTTAAAATGAGTTAGAAAAATGAGAAAAATCATTTGAATATCTATGTTTTTGATGTAACTAATGATGATAGTCTCAACGAGACATCTGAATTTTCAAGACAACATGATACCTTTTTATAGCTTCTATAATGGATCTAATTATCTTTTATCAACCTTATGTATCATTCAAACAATTATCAAACTCAAGAAGATGTGGATTATGAATTTTGAATAGCGTTATCTATGATCTCTACTTATTCTAGATGTTTTTATCACATAAAAAACTTTTTTTCTTATTATCACTTCACATCTCACTTCCCTACATCTTCTATTTTTTATATTCTCAATAAAGAAATATATTTATTTAATAAATAACTTTTTTAGTAAAATAGTTTATTAAATCCACACATCCTTTTTATATACACAATTTGGTATATGATAAGGTGTCTCGAGCTAGCCAAAATAATGTTCCCTAAGTATTTGATAATTTTGAGATTCTCCGATCATCTTTTCCAAGACTCATTAAAAGTTTTCATGTGGGTCTGATCCCTCAGGTTCTCATAGAAATACCATAACTACCCTTTTCTCCATCCTTAGTAAAATAAAAAAAGTAGAATCTTTTGTTTCATCTTGGTTAGTCTCAATTTCTACTCATCTTAAACCTATTAAAAAAATTAAGGAGTAAATTATTTTCCACTAATTTTATTCTATTATATCATCTTTTTAAATGAAGAAATCACTTGTTACACAAAAAATATTTATAACTCATCTCAATAAAATATATATGACTTTAAAAAAACTTATCTTGAACCACTATAATATTTGAATGTGATTTTGGGAACTAAATAGTAGAAAATAATCATCACACTGACATTATAGATTTAATACAGTTTATCACATAACATTTTCATTATCATGTGGGTTTCATGGATTATTCATATATCATGAATCAAATTCTGAATGTGATGTGTTAGACACTAAGAAATGACTTGAGAATAATCTAATTTAAATTATTAAGAATATTTTAATTTTATAAAATCAAATTTTTACAATGTAAATCATCATACGTAGTTCAATTCTCATCATGTAGCATAATTAACTTATGTAACTATAAAATAGATTCTTCACAAAGCTAAATATCTTACTCACTATCCTCATAAAATAATTCAATTAAATAGTGGCCTCATAGGATAATCCCCTTAACCAAATTATCATTTATAAAGACACAATTTATTACATGAATCAATTAACATTTGAGCCCAGTCTTTACTAAAATATGAAAATCTAATTTTACATACATGCAGAAAAACATATTGCACATAACTTGATTTTCTTACGCACGATTATTATAAGTCAATTTATATTGAAATAATATATACATCAAACATAGTAATTATGTAAATCTTAAACACTCAAAAAAACATCTTTAAGGAAATTCTAGACACCTTCAACCATCTCAAAAACATTTTAATCATCATCTCAAAAGCCTCTAATTATTATGAAAAATTGTTTAAAATAAATGAGAACCTTAAAAAATTATTCACTAATAAAAGGCTATAAAAACTATATCCACATGTTCCTAAACAATCTACTCTAACCAACCTTATACAAGCCTCATATGTCGACTAATAAATCACCACCTCTTTTACACATAAACATTATCCTTAATTAATTTACAAATATTTATGATAACTATTTAGGTGCAAAAAAATAATCAATGTTAATAAAATTATATTTAATATGTAATCATCTCATAGAATCTCATAATTGGAAATTGATCTATTTTTATACATCATCAACTCCCATTAATCTTTTAAATTCATATATAACATATATTTAAATTTCCAATTTTTAGATACCATAACAATCATCTTCTCAATTTACTAAATATTACATTATGATTTATATAATATTTATATTATTACATAAGTTTTAATTATATTTAATTTTAATAAATTCAATGTAATTACCAATCATCAAAAAAATTTTAACAATTCATTTTACAAACATCAAATAAAAGTTATAATCCATTACAGAATAATGAGACGTGAATTTAAAATCTCCCATGTATTTAAGGAGAAATACTAATGAACATATATTCCACAAACATCATATAAATACTACATAAAATCCATCAATAAAAAACTATGGATATCATCAATAAAGTGAAAGAATAAAAGAAAATAAAAAGGAATCTTAAAAATAATTCCATAACATGCATTGATTTAATTCCATGAGAAAAATAACTCTAACATCCACTTAAGAATACAAAAAATTTTCAAATGAAGAATCCTATACTATCTAAGGTCACACATGATGATTTAATACCAAAATAGAAGATTATTATCACATAAAAGTATAATTTAAACTTTATTTTTCCAAACCATAGCGTGGTGTACTAAACTACCTCATGGTCTGGGTCAGTTAACCCTGATAAAAAACAATGAAATTTAAACCATGATCCACCACTTAAATCTCACAGAGTATTTCATTATTTAATCACATGATTATAAAAAAACAAAACATTTAAAATAGAAAACAATTTTTCTTTAAATTTCCCATCAAAACAAAAATATATATAACAAAAAAGCTTTAATTATAGTAAGTGTTTCTTTCTAGATTAACAATGGAATAATACACATAGTTTTATTCTAAAATTTGATTTAAACCAAAATTATCAAATTTTATAAATTTAATTTGATTAAATCAATTTCAATTTTGAAATAATCATATCAAAATTCACTTTTGGTGAAATATTTGGATTTTTCTGAAATGACTGATTTCTCATTGAATATTAAAAAATACTATTTTTTCAAGTAGTACCATTTTTTTTAAATAAATAAAATAATTTAAAATAATAATTATATTTTTTATTTTCTTTATGAGTGAAATATGATCAATTTTATTTATAATAATATAATTAATTCCATTTTAATCATCAATTTTCTTTATTTTCAAATAAGTTAATTTTTCTGCTTAAAAACACAATTTTTTTTTAAAAAAATTCATTGTGTTTAAAATATTTATATTAACATTAATTTATAAAGAATATATAAATTGAACCTTTAAGAATTTATAGAATATTTGGAATCATGTGGTTCAAATTTGGTTAATAGGACCCTTTTATTTTTTGGTCATTATGAATAGTAACAACGGTAAATATTTGTCACCTTAGTAAGTGAAAAATGAGTAAAGAAGGTTAACACCATGAAATAAGGTCTCAGAATCAACCAAAAACTTGAATTAATTTTATTTTATGGGATAAATTAGGCCACATACTTCAAAATCATAATATATGTAATTTTTATTCCATTTTTCCTTGATAATTACATTTATTTTATTTTAAGTAAAGAAAATTCCAAAATGTCGCTCTCTTAGACTTAAATTTATCTATTTTTTATTAACGATAAAAATATGATAAAATAAGTTATAAATATATATTTTAAGGTGAATTATATTTTTTATCATGTTAATTTATTTTATTTTTTTGTGATGGAATAATTTCTTTAAATGCATACACCACATCGACACACTACTTGTGCATGCAGTAGAAGAATCATGTAAATGATTTTTAAAAAATATAAAAGTAATATTTTTGTGTGAGTTATAGTTCCCCATAAATTTTATAGATGAATATAAAATATTATATATGCTTTAAATGTTTATATTCTAATTATATTTATATATTATTGTCTTTACAATCAATTTAAATTAAAAGTTTAAAAAATGTCATTAATGATATTTTATGAAAAATAATATTTTATTAAATTATTTAAAAATCATAAAAATATTGAAAGAAGAAATATAAGATTATAAATGGTCTAAAACTCAATCCATTTTTTGTTTATAAGACAATTTTTACCTTATAAGTAAAATTATAACCCTTTGAAATTGAATAATTCATTACCATATTCATGGTTGGAGTAAATTCATTTGATTGAGACAAGGAGATGGCTATACAATAACTAGGCTATGAAAACCCTCTCCCTGGGTTATTTTGTGTGTGGTGAGGGGGGGGGGGGTCCCCATTATGTCACTTCATGCTGATTAGTGACTTCAATCACCACCAGTGGGTTTCAAGAGTTTTTCTTATCTCTGTTCTTGGAGCTTCACTATAAATTTTTCTATTTCAGGACTCTGTTCTTGATTATTCCTTCATCGTCTACTTGTTTCATCTCTCTCAATCTTGGTTCTTCTTTAGTTCTTGCCTCCTCTGATCTGGATCTTCTTCTTCCCCACATGACAGTCTTGATGTCTCCGATGACCTCTTTCCTGCTTCACGAACCCCCTCCACCAGATCTGTTCTGATATGGTCTCCTTGCATAGTTACTGCTTGAGCGAGTAGTGAGAGATGATGATGGTGATGGCGGTCCTTGATTCTTCTAAGGTAGTTCATGTTAGTCTTGTGGGGAGATCAGCTCTGATGGTTAAAACCTATTTTTCACCTTTTGGATCATGCGGTGGAATACAATGGGTCAAAGGTGCGGATGGTTCTTCGGGTGGTTGAAGGGGAGATGCTCCGGTTCCTAGCTGTCTGTTGTTGTTTCAACATCGCCTGTGGCGAGATCTGACAATTTTGGAGTATGAAAATGCTTTGCAAGGGTTTCCGACATTCTAATCATAGGTTCATCTTGGAAATCCATTCATATCTACCTTTTGAAGCCTCTTCTTGTGCTGTTTTTGAAATTTATAGTGTTATTTGTACGGTCTAATAAATTTGCATTCCAATATTTGAATTGAATTCATTAGGATAATTTTTTCGGAGATTTATGTGGTCCTATAGATTTCAATTCCTTCTATATTTCTTTCTTACAGTTCTTCATGTTGGGTTATTTTTTGATAGTAAATGTAGAAAATTTTTATGAGACTTTGTTATGATCATTTGTCTCAAAGAAAGGTGTTTCATGTGGGGTGTGGAAGTGCTTCTGTGGGTTGATGTGGAGCAGATTTTAGGGGGGGGGGGTTGATTCTTGGATGAACTAGTTTGAGAACATGTGTTGATTAAATTTTGGGGGTGCCTTGGTTTAACATGTTTATGGAGCTTCTGGTTTGGCTTCTTTGGATTTCTTCAGATGCGTGGTTTGGATATGGCACTTTTTCTACAGTTTTAGAAGAGTGAACTCTGGTTTAACTCTTTTTGATGTTTTTTGTTTTAAGTTCTTCTGGTTTCATTGGTTCTGCATGATTCTATGGATTTTCATCCTCTTCTACATTGGTCTCTTTGATCCTATGTGTTTTTTAAGAGGATTTTTTCGTGGGTACTTGTCTCCATCGTTGCATTTGGATGGTACAGTGCATGTACCATTGGGCGGGTGACCTTGAAAGAGGTATGGGGGTGATGACACCCATCATCAGCCATGCACCATCCTTTAATGTATGGATGGGTTCTTTGCTGTGACAGTTGCCCAGTGATTTTTAGTCTTTGCTTGCGTTGCATTGGGTTTAGACTGCATAAATTCTTCTCATACTTTGTCCAGTGGGAAACTGAAAAGAGATAAAGGTGTGTTGATGCCTTTCATCTGGCTCTCCTCAGCATTTTTTGGTTGGGGAGGTGCTCTGACACATTGTGCCACCAGCACGGTGCAACTTCTTATGAGAGGGGGTGAAACACATCTTTGACTAATCTCATTGGTTCCTGTTTGGTGAGGGGGTGATGAGATTGTTTGGTGTCTTCTTGGAAATATGTTTATTTTGGACTTGTAGGATCTTTTTGGCCTGTGCTTTAAGGATATGTTCCCTTTGTGTAATGGGTTTCCTCTTTCCTAGTTTAAAAGAGGTGTCACTTTTTTCATGATCAATACAGGGGGCCTAACCCCCAACCAATACGAAAAAACATATATATATATATTTTCACATTTACAAAACCAAATCAATGGGTCCCATCCCATATAGAGGAAAAAAACCAAAATAATTAATTGAATAAGGAAAGTAACATGCCAAAATCTCACATCCTTAAAAATTACATCATTCCTCGAGGAATAAAAATTCATTTTCTAAAGACACGCATTCTGTTAAAATAACCTAACAATTTGGAGACATATCATTTTAATTTAAATCCAAATTCTCTAAGGTAATTCTAAAAAAAATTTAGCTATCTTTTAAAAAACACTATTTCATTCGTAAAACAAAGATCCCACATGAGGTTCTAAAATATCATTACATAAAAAATTATAAAAAAAGTTACTCTTTAATTTTCATTAAATATGAAAAATAAAATATTCAAAATCACCCAATTGGATTCCAATTCTATTTACCATTGAACAATAATAGGTTTCAAAACCAAATTTTCTCCATATTTCGTAATGAAATAAACCAATTTAGGAAAAAACATGCTAAAACTATTCCAAAATATAAATTCCTCCTTATAAATAATATCTAAGGATTTCCTTTCAATAAATTATGATTTCATGAAATATATAACCATTTTTTTATGTTCCCCACAAGGCTCATTTTCAAACCAAAACAATATTCCAAAAAAATATTTCATGTTCACAAAAACCATTTCACAAAACAGTTACAACTAAAAATGAGGCACATCAAAATTCTCAATCCACATCATGAACATATCCCAATACCCACCTTTAGTTATCCCCCATCACTGGGGATTTCTCAAGAGTAGTCCAGAAAATAATTCAAATTGTATTCATAACAATTCTCAACTCGATAACATGGTTTGATAGATAACGGTCTAGTTATTCAACTATCCCTATAATGTTCACAAGATGAGGTGTTTAGTCACTCACTAGTTTATCTGGTCATGTAGACTAAACTCATTCCACCAAAACAAATTTCATTCTAATCCCAATATTCAATAAAACCATAAAATAAACTCAATAAATTCTTATAAGGATCAACACACAATAAAAATTAATCCCAACAAAATCTCAAATTCAAAATTCAAACCCCACTACCCATGGTAACATGGGCGTCTTCACAAAGTATAATGACCAAGTACCCACTCATGACCTACCACTTGAGTCCTGATGAAAATCCGGACTCAATATTATTAGAATACCCCAAATTGAAAATGAGTAACTAAAGAACCTAGGTTCATATTAAGAAAACTTCTCTCTGATACCATTTGTAAGGAATCATCCCATAGATACTATCTAAACTGTAACCCGACCCAACTATCCACTGGCCCAAAGACATTTCCGAATCCAAATAGGTTGGAAACTAGTTTCTATGTCTCAAGAATACTACTTGGGAATTATTTCATCCATAACATCAATATAAAATAATAAATGAACATAAATAATAAACAAACCATCCAAACGTAACTTAACAAATAAGCATCCACACATGGATAAACAAGTATCATAAATACAAAGTATAATTACATTCGGATAAATATCCTAGGAACAAAGGAAAATATAACATCCAAAAATAAAACAAAGGTAAATAGGACTCAAATAGCTCTAACTAGACCACACATGACCCCTAACCACTCATTATATCCCACTCATCCATCCATGGATGGACCTGAACCAAAGGACTGAAATAGAGATGGGTATCAGAAACCTGATAAAGATCTATATAGGAATGAGCTAAATATCCAAGTAGGTCACCACCCTCCAAGAATATGGAACTCCACTTCATAATAAAATTCCTAAATTTTTAGTTTGAATATATGATAAAAATATTTTTTCACATTCTTTATAAAACAAGGACAATAAACATGTCAATTACACATTTACAAACAACCACCCTTTCTAATAAAACAACATAAGGATGGTTATACTTGTTAATAACACAATTTAAACAATGAATGAGGGAATTTAAAACCATAGAAATAACCCAAATCACCATTTACCCCTATTACTAAACTTTTCATGAAAACTAATTTTTTATAAAAAATCTATAGAAAAAAACATGTATTAAAACCCATTTATGAAATACCCAACAATTTTACATTTCAAATAATAATTTCAACCCTTTTAACATAATCATTTGGAAGTAATCCAAACACACTCAAGTTTATACACACATAGTCACCCAAACATCAAGGAAACATAATCCAAGAAGTCACTAAATAGTGATTCGAATAATCGAATGAAATAGGGGAGTAAATTCGAATAATGAAACAAAATCTCCTAAAGAATTTTAAGAATGACCTAACAACATGGAAATTATCCATCATATCTAGTAATAAATACATTATCCAGAGACAAGGAACCTAATATGGAATTACTAAAACTGTTTACATCCCTATTAGTCATGTTGGAATGTTTGGAAATAAGTAGCCCAGAAAATCCTTCAATAGCATATACTATAAAAAGATTTCTAGCTTACATGACCTGTTATCCACTTGTCTCAACCAATACGTTGTTGACAGATAAAATTACTTAGAAATACCACTACAATAAACTAGGGGTTTCTATTATACATGTCACTTACTATTTTCATAGGACTCCCTTGATAGGTCAAATGGAGGTGATAATAAATAAACTATCACATGTATCCAATATAAATAATTTGAAATAACTTACACCTCAATTTATACACCATTTCAAGAAACAGTCCCATTCATATCTATTCATAAGCATCATATAAACATGCATCGATATAAAATATCCCATCATGGGATCACAAGCCACCATAGGAATAAAAATAGTCACATGAGGTTAAAAGGGGGTCTCATGTGTTTATCAAACCACTTTTCGTAAAGTTCTAAACTAGTTTTCAAAAAATATATTAGAAATCTAATCTATTTTCACCCCATTTTAAACCATACTCTAAATGTAATTTAAAAAACATTTATCAAAATTAACTTTGGAATCCAATTTATAAATCCAACCATTTCTATAAAATCATTTTTGAATGTAACACATCGCTTTTTAAAAGGAAGCCAATTGGTTATAAGAAAACTTTTAAAATACCACATATCCCAATTAAAAAAAATTTAAATACACCATGATACCCCATGGCCTCAAAATAATTTAATGATAACGAAGGGAAAATCTATTTAATTTAGAATAAATTCCTTCACATAGCTTCTTTAATAAAAAAAATGGTGTTAAACACCCTAGTGAAACATTTAAATGTTTATAGAAAATCCAACGATGTTTTTTTACAAAAACATAACATGGGAAAAAGTCCCATGAAAAGTATTTAAACCTTTTTAATATATCTAGAGACCAAAAATGGTTCTCCATACAAATATAATTTCATAAGGAAGAATTTTAAAATATTTTTATAATTTTAAATTTTCCACTCAGGAATTTTTATATGCCCTTGGCATGAGACAAGTCCATGCTAAGAACAAAATCCATTTGGAAAAAACAATCCAATCCTACTATGAGCATAAAAATGATTATAAAAAATTTATAACAAATATAAAATAACAAAATAAATTTATAACAAACATTATAACTAAATTCCGAAGAAACACCTACACTATTTCAAGGGTAATTATCTGAAACCCGTCACCTTCGAAGGTGAATGACCAACCAAGCCAAGAAACAACCTTCTGTTCCTTAGAATATCCAAATAGCCCTAATTTTAATCTACCCAAACCCTAGTCCAAATCTAAAAAATGGTTAAGGTTCATGGGATCTAGAAAAAATGAGAGATAAGGTCAAGGGAATAGGAGAGGATAATAATGGATAATAAATGAGGACTTATCCTCTTTAAATATGAGATAGAATAATATTAAAATCAAAGAGGAATAAGGGAGAGAGCTACCATAATCACACCCCATGTTTTGATGAGAAAAAATAATAGGTATGTGAGGTCATATCTCAAAAATCCAATGGGGTGAGAAATAATATTTCACAATTTTAATGAAACATGGGAACACTGCATTGATTGTGAATAGATTAACATATCATGTAGCCAAACCATGTAGTAGAAACTAACTAGGAAAAAAACCTCACACGTTTTGACTTCATGACTTAATTTTTTTGAAGAAACAATGAAAACCCACTTTATCAAATCTATAGAGCCTACCACATGATTTTCTAATGGTTTCCACTAACCATGCACAAGCCACGTGCTAGTACCAATACATCCTAATATATTTTCAAGGTTTTATCTAAGACTCATATAATTTAGACCAAACTATGTGATACCCATATGGAACATCTATGAGTTATAAAAAATGGAATAGTCTCTATGTAAAGTTTATCACATGGTTTCCTCAAAACAATACGGAAAACCATGCATAGTGGGAAGAGTTATAGTTTGCTTATGTTTTGGGATGAAACTTATTGAAAACATAAATTACTCCAAGATAGAATAAAATTATAAAAAATAAAAGGAATTAGTGAAATTTAGGAGACACATGTAGTTAAATAAAGAATTAATACCATCATGTTGTTCTCTAACTACCACTATAGAATGTAAATCTACGTAAGAAAATCACTAGGAACACAATGCTCAACCTTCACCCTCTAGAAATCCAGACCCCAGGAGACAAGCTTTGCAACTAATCACTTCATATGAGACCACAAAAACTAGCATCATAGAGAATGATACATATTCTAAAAACCAATATTTATTTAAAAGTTAGAACTATGGAACACATCAAGTTCCAAGTCAGACATTTCTATAGGAATGAAAATGTTCCCCTTGAATAACACTTGTTACTGACCATCCTTCAAAAAACCCTTAGAAGCATTTCCAAGAATAAACGGATCTCATTAAACCTCTACCTCGACCCCCCAGCTAGGCCTCCTATATTTTCTTGAGTAAATATGACTACACTATTATCTGATGAAGATATCCTCTACCATCAACTGATCCCATGTAAAGGTGTAACATTTAAAACTCTTACATTACTCTCTAAGAATCTTTATAATCATTCACAACACTTATATACAACTCCTTACTCAATTAATTTACCACAAAATTCTATGAATAATGTGTGAAGGAAATATTGAAAACATAATCATGCATGAACTCCATCCACTGTCATTTCCAAAAATTCAAATCATTCTAGGAGAAGACATACTTTAGACTCTTGTGATATATGAATACCAGATAGTGATCACCAATGAGATAATGTTTCTAAAACCTCAAGGAACAAATAACCACAACAAGGACCAAATAATTTGAATCATAGATACATTCATGGTATCGTAACTACTAATACCCATATGAGATGACCACCCTCTGCTTCTTCAAGACACAGCAAAATCCAAGACATGGATAAATACAATTAACCTCAAACACAGTTCCCACATCTGAAAATGATGAATCAGAGTAATATATATCTTCTTCTTTTAATACTCAAAAGAATCCTAGAAAAAGTCAGCCCATGTGAATTCTTGATCCTTCTTAGTGAATGTTGTCATAAGAGATGAAATATGGATGATGTTAGGCACATCACTCATGCAATATCCAGTGAGATAGTGAAAACATTTTACCAATATGTAATTCTTAGGGGATACATGAGAAACAACAACCTTAATATTTAATTGATCTAAAACTACTCCAAACTAAGATATTATATGCTCTAAGAGTTAATACTAAAAAAACTAGAATCCACACTTTGATAACTTCCTGAATAGATGATGAAGCTCAAGAAATCCCAACACAATATGTAGATTCTCTATCTGCTCCACCTATGACCTAGAGAATATAAGGCTATATTTGATAAATACCACAAATAACTGGTCTAGGAACTCATAGAACATCACATTAATCAATCTAATAAACACAATATGAGCATTAATAACTCTAAAAGAAATCACATCAATCTCATAATGTCTATAACTACTACTAAAAGTAGTCTTCAGGATATCCTCAACATTTACTCACATCTAATGATATCCACACCTCAAATTGATTTTCATAAACTAGTTGGATCTATTAAATAGATTGAATAAATAATTAATTCGTTGGAGGGGATAACTACTCTTCACCATCACCTGATTAAAACAATGATAAAAGACACAATCATAGAATTCCATTGACATTCTTTGCAAACATAATCGACTCTACCAAAGGAAACACTATAGGATGAATGCATCCTCTCTATAAAATATCATTAACCTAAATTCATTTATCTTTCAACTTATAAGGGTCCATTTAATACGGATACATTGATATAGTAGATACACCTAGTTAAAATGACATCCTAAATATGATCTCTCACTGAGGGGGTAGTGTTCAATATTTTTAGGGAAGACATCAGGGTACTCTTCTATGACCTTGGAAAACACCACTGGTTAGTCCTATATAAAAACAATCATCATATTTTCCATCAAATAATATAGATACACAAAACACCTCTATCCTATTCAAGGTCTTCTCTCTCCAAAAACACCACATGGTCCCCATTAATGTAGTAGAATCTAAATCACTCACTGAAGAAATTCATGATAGCCTACACCACATACATCCAATCAAAATTGAGAATAATTTCATATGACCATATTAATAAAAATATGAAATTTAACCAAGAGTATTACTACCATAAAACTTACTCATAGTCTCTTTGAACATCACACAAACCTGTTCAACCTCAATATGAATAGTCAACACGAAAGATGTTGAAGTTATCTCCATATTAATTCATAGAGTATAGAACATAGTGGGTGAAAAAAGGAGTTCAAAGCTCCTAAATCATAAAATACATAAAATCAAGTAGAAAATAAGTAGATAATACCTCACATGATGTCCAACTCACCTGAAACTGGTAGTTATAAGGCATTCATCTGACTGTGTCCTACTCTATGATCTCTCTATAATTGATAGAGACATCCTCTATGATCACACTCTAATCATTATCCATGAGGATGAGGGGAATTATGAGACTATATAATTCTTTCCTTATACCCTCCCTAATGATCAAAAGATGGATAACCCTACTACTGGTACTACTACTACTACTACTACTACTACTACTACTACTACTACTACTACTACTACTACTAAGTCGAATGATACTATAACAAAAAATAAACATGGAATAGGCCACCAGCTACACTTTGTCTACTGGGTAAGGTTAGCCACTCCAATTTATAATGGAAACAAAATAAAAAATAATAGAAAACCATTATCAGCCCATTAGTAGGGGTATATGAACTGGTATCTCTAGAAAAATTAGTTTAAGAAGGCTAAAATATTCCCTATACTAATTGAAACTCCTTCTTATGACAAAAAAACATAGAACTGATCGCATCTCTACTCCACATAAAATGTTAAAGACCCCCATACCATGATAATATATTATAAATCATGAATCATAACATAAAATGTTTTTTATCAAACACTAAACCCTTACACACAATAAATACTCTGATAAATGGTTATAATATCCTACTGAAATATCTATTTAGATATCTAAGAAAGATAGTCATCCTGGAACTCATCTGTGAACATCTAACACATGATAAATAACTCCTCACAATACCTGAGTAATAAAATAAACTAATATGGAGATTACCCATGTATAATAGTCACATCCAACGAAATATAGTGTTATTTCTGATAATTAAATGAATTTAAGGCTATCTCCACCTTTCTATCCAATATCTAACTCCCAATCTAAAATGGAGTCTTCATATATTTACAGACTATATCACTAAACTCTTAGATTTTATCCATTAAACATTCATAATCATAAATATACACTCTATTAATATCCACTAGAACATCATTTTGAACATATTCTATACAAACCTGATGAGGTAATCAACCTATATCCATATTTACAAAATAAAAAAATGATAGAAACTCATAAACCCAGGATGTGAAAAATTTAAGGCTAATTAATTAATTCATATTAAACTAATTCCCATTATCTACTAAATTCTAACATAGGAATAAACAATCATGATAAAATATCCTAACCTATATCTCTATCCTATAAGTAACATTACTTCTCTCATCCTATTTGTGTAACACCTAGATGTTTTTATGAAATATTTTCCTTAAATAATTTTTATTCATTAGTAGATTGATTTTTACACAATTGTGAGTTTAAATGAACCGCGATATTCCCTTAATATAAAATCACCATTTTTCCTAGCCATTGGGTTATCAATAATAATTATAATTAACTTTTGAAAATTCATTATGAATTCATTGGCTATTAATTATTTATAAAAAATATAAATCAATTAGATATTTTTATTTTTGATTGAATTACTTTTGGTAAGGAAATTAATTAGATATATGTGTTATATAATTAATAAAATATTTTTGATATTCATCCAATGGATATTTTATTCATAGGATATGAATAAAACCCTATTTTATGTATAAGAACCTATTTTTTGAAAAGGTTAATTTTCCACCTTTGAATTGAGAACCCAATTTAAATTAAGATTTTGACACATTAATAATTTATATATGAAAACAAAAATATGTTATTTTGAAGTGGGTTGTAAAAATTTTCTTTGGATAAATTTATGATATTTTTCCAATAACTTTCATGTTTTGATGAATAGTAAAAATAAGTAAAATTTTAATTAAAAACAAAATTTTTCATGAAGATAATTTATATGGTTAAATTCTAATATTGAATTGTTTTAAAGTGTAAATAGAATATATTTTTTCCATTTAATATAATATATGTCATTATCTTTAATTTTACATTGAATTCATATGTACAAACATTTTAGTCTTTTGCAATCTTTTTTACTTTTAAAACTCATATTCCCATTTCAACAACGGGGTTAATTTTAAATTAATTACTAAAACTTATATGTTTTGAATTTGGAAAAATGGATTTCGTATTTGGAATCATAAGGTTAAATTGTGTGAATATGTATCTTTTATTTTTGGACATTATGAATAGTAACTTCAGTAATTATTTTATTTACCATAGTTAAAGGGTAAATACAGTATAGAAGGGTAAAAAATAATATTTAATAATATTAAAATACCATAAAAAATGTCTTAATCCTATTGGATAAGATATTTCAGACCATCAAAATCCTTGGGTCGATTTTGGGACCCCATGAATTCACATTGAAGTGAAAATGACATTTTATGAGAATTAATTTAAAGTAAAGATAATTATAACCTAAACATATATATTTTACTAAATCAATTTTAATATAGAGTTTTATAACTGATCTATATGTTTATAAATATTCATTAGAAAGAAACAAATATTTACTATATCATGGTATTTTATTTATAATTTTTAGACATTAAATATATATAACTATTTATGACACAACTATGATGTAGTGATTACCTCATTAATGAAAGATTCAAATAAATGAATTTATAAATATTAAAACAAATGAAATTTGGTTAATTTTATGTCATCCAAGAATTTTTTGGATCATATTTACATATTATATTTTAGTTAATGCCCTAGTTTTAAAATAATCAGGTTGTTAAAAATTTAAAAAAAATTGAAGTGTGAATAGTATCAAAAATTGAAACAATTCATAACTTAAAACATAAAATAGTTTATTAAATGATATTAAAATCCTAAAAATATAATATTTAGATAAATAGTTATTATAAATCTATATATGTCATAAAAAACCTTTTTTGGGTCATTTGACATGATATGGTAATTACATTAACAAAAAACGTGTAAATAACATGATATCACATTAAGATTAAAAAGGGTAAACTAAGGGATAAACCAAAAATATAAGGATAGAAAAATATTCTAAACTTGTCTAAATTTTTTTGGATGATTGGTATTTGAACCAACATCATCTTATCATTGAATTAAATATGTTTTGGACCATTTTTAGTCAAAATTTAATTTATAATAAATTAATATTTTGAGAGTTTCCATAAGTACCCCTCTTCTCTCTTATAAAAGGGAACCTCCTCCCTCTCCTCTTCACTCCCTTTTGAGTCTTCAAGATTGGTCAAACCCTTCCCATTTACCTTATCACCCACCCTAGTCACATTCTAGAGGTGCTGGTCTTCTCAAAAAACCAACTCTAGTACCCTAAGAGAAAATTTAAAAGAGGCATGTTGAGAAAGAGGAGGTTCAGATATATACGAAGCATATTGGACATATAGTAAGGGATAATTTTTTGTAACACCCCAAGATTTCATAGTGTGTTATTTCTTCAAAATAATTCAATAACTTGCACTCCACGCAACACCGAGTTCAATCACACCATGACTTACAAAAAAAAAATCCATTCAAAAGAGGTTATGAATAATATTATCTAAATTTTAAACTTTATATAATCCTTATAATTTTAGAATCCATATTATGAGTTTCTTAGATATAATGCAAGAACAAATTCATTTTCAGTATTGCACTTTTATCAACTAAACCTTTTTAAATACAATATTTTAAACTTTTTGACTAAATGGGGACATCAAAAATTTAAAATGAAACATCCCAAGCTTCCACGGTACGCTTTCCTTTGAATAAAACAGTAGCGTGTGTTGTACGCAACTTCGAGTTCTAACACACCGTAACCAATCAAACTAGCTGTTATGAATAGTAATACCTACTTTTTGAAATCATATATATTTTATATTTCAAAATGGACTTCATTTTTGGATTCGGAATATCGAAATTAGTCTAGGGTGAAATTTTGGTACTTTTCGGATAACTTTCATATTTTGATGAATAGTGAAAATTACTAAATTTTAATTAAAAACAACTTTTTTAATAAAAATAATTAATAGTGATAAATTATGAATTTTAGTGGTTTTAAAGTATATTTAGAATATATTTTTACATTTTAATATAATGTTGGTCATTGGAAATAATTTTACAATTAAACCGAACATAAACAAGTGTCAATCTTTTGATAGTTATTATCTCTTAAAAACACGCTTTTTGTTTTGACAGCGGGAATTAATTTTAAATTAATTTCTGCCACTTCTGTGTTTTGAATTTAGGAAAATGGATTCCATATTTGGAATCAGGATGTTCAAATTGTGTAAATGGGTAACTTTTATTTTTAGACATTTTGAATAATTACTGCGGTAAATATTTTATTTACCATGGTTAAGGGTAAATCCGGTAAATAAGGGTTAAATAAATAATATTATAATAATACTAAATTACCCCAAAACGTGTCTTAACCCTATTGGTTGATACATGGTCGACCATGGGAATCTTTGGGTCGATTTTGGGACCCCATGGATCCACTTGTAAGTGATAATGACACTTTATTTTAATTAAGTCAAAATGAATACAAAAATGACACAAGCATATATCTTTTAGAAAAACAATTGTTACATAGGGTTATATAAGTTGGATTTTAGATTATAAATATTCATTAGAAAGATAAAAAGATTTCCTACATAATGATAGTTTATTTATAATTTTTAGACATTAAATAATTTATTTTATTTATGACACAATGATGATGCAGTAATTACTATAATAGTGAAAAATTAAAATAATTGATATTATAAATACCCAAAAAAATATAATATGAAACTTTTAATGAATTAAACTAATTTTATATGATAATATGATATATTAGGATTGATTTAATTGACTTTGTTCGAAGTAATCAATCTGTTAGGAGTTTCAAAAAAATCAACTATTGAATAGTGTCAAAATTGACATAAAAGAGTTCTTAAAACAAATATTATATTATTAATTGATATTAAATTCCTAAAAATCTAAGTTTCGGCCAAGAGACTTATATTATGATAGGTTCTTCATTAATGGACCACTTGGGGGTCGATTGGATGTATATAGTAAGTTTATTAACCATATTATATAAAAATACAAAGAGACATTGTAAAAGTGAAACTAATTAACTTAGAGTTAATACTTAAAGATAAGGTTAATAAAAGTACCCAAACCTGTCTAAATTCTATTGGTTGAGTGGTTTTCGACCTATCCCCACCTTAACCTTTGAATAGTCAACTTTGGAGCCATTAGAAACCGAATATGAATTTATTATAAATTAATATTTCTAGCTTTTCCAAAGGTGCCCCTCACCCCTCTTATAAAAGGGCACTCCTCTTTCTCATTTCTTCACACCTCTAAAGCCTTTTGGTTCGGCCAAAATCTGCCCAAATACTCTCCCAACATCCCTCACTACAACCTAGGGGCCTTAGTTTGATCAGAAAGCCAACCTAAGGAGCCCTTTTGATCAAATCAAAAGGAAGAACCCGAAGAAGAGGTAATGATTTCACCACCTTTTTCTAAGTTCATTTCTTCTTCCACTTCTTCTTCCTTTGTTCTTACAATTCTAAAATAATAACTCCAGTATCTCACATATACTGTGATGTTATTATAAGTATGGTACAATCATATTCAGTATTCTATCCACCCTTTGAATAACATGTCACCATACGTGCGTACGTACGGCTTACCGTCTCCACGTCGTGGTGTAATTGTTATTCAATATAATATTATTTGCATGGGTATAATAATGATGTTTAACTCCTGTAAATAATAAATATAACATGTTAATTATTCTGTATATATGATATACCATTCATTTATATATTATTTTAATATCAAAAGAATGATATTGTCGCTCGTGCGTACGTACGGACTACCGTCTCCACGAACGCGATGAGATTCATTCTCCATCGTAACCATTCAAGTATAATTATCATTTGATGATTTAAAAATGATGTTTAAGGACTTGATATCATTCTGGATATGAATAATATACAACCTATCCTTTACAAACATGTCTTACGTAACAAAACATATAAAAGAAAACAAGTAAGTTAACACCCGAAACGACGATAATTCTAAGATATTATTAACAAATAAATGTTAAAAGATCATATATGATATCATATTAATATATATGATTCTTGTATAATTTAATAACAATTATTTCACCATTATACAGGAGGTTAACCTACCCCAACCAAGGAAAAGTACAAGGTAAGGGTTATTTCACAATCTCTTCTTTATCCGAGGTTGTTTATACGTAATAATCTACTGGGATCTCGTTATCATCCACATCCATGTTTCTTCAAAATGTATTTCAAAACATTTTTACTATTTACAAGAATATGGGTTAAAGTCATTTATACCCTTGTTTGACTTTTTATAAGAGGTTTATAAAGGAATCTTTCCGTTGTTTTCAAAACAAGGTCCTTTTAACCTTTTCGACAGAATTGAGGTAAGAATGTTTTTTTTAACTTATACGGCGGGTGCGGCTATTTTCCGCCGTTATAAAATCTTCAAAGCTTCCCTTACATGCTTATAAGAATATTTTCAAAGAAAATGTTTTATTTTATATGGATCTTAAATGATTTCAAAATAAAAGGAGATATTTCTTTAAAAAGAATTTTGATTTCATCTATGTCAACATCCTTTGATGGATTTTAAGATTATTTGAAGTTGATTTATTATGATACAAAACTTCTATATTGTATTGAAGGTTTTGTGATATGTTTGACTGTGGATGTGCTATTTTTATACCATTCATAGTTTATTGTGAAAGTATTGACATTTCGTATGCTAGTTTTAATACGAATGTTTATGTTATGTTTAAACCTTTTCATATGGGAATGCATTGGACTTAATAAGTGACGGGTGGAGCCCGCTATAGCTCCTCGATGCATCGGTAGGTCTCATGAGACAAACTAGTGTCTTGGCACAAGGCCTTGACAAAATCTTATTTGTAGTCTTGGCACGAGGCCTTGGCTATGTGGTTATGATAGTCTGGCATTATGCATTCCAACATTATGAAAGTGGTTATTTATTTTTGCATGTGATTATTCGATTAGTGGAATATCTATGTGAATAAGTAAATGGCATTATTTCATTTTATTTATGCCATACCATGTTGAAAGTTCATGTTTAAAAGGCTTTTGTTTTAGTTATACATTGCCTTAAATGTTTATTCTTATTGATGAAAGTTTCCTCTATATTGTTATCCTTACTGGGCATTTGAGCTCACCCCTTTTCTATGTTTTATTTTTCCCAGGAAGTGAAGATGTAAGTTATGAATGACCTGCAGGGATATTATGAGGGGATTGTAGTGTGGACTGTGGAAACATTATGTTGTTGTAGTAGTTTTTGATTTTATGATGTAATGTAAAACTTATGAATATATCTAGTGTTTCCAAGGCTACTAAACCAATCGGTCTTTCGAGATTTGATCTTTCTTGTGATCATGCCAATGTTATGTAATTAATGCACCGACTCTGGGCAACTGGGGTCGGGGCGTTACAGTTGGTATCAGAGGAAGTTTAGTACAAACCTTGGAAGCTAGATTTAGATAAACTCTGATTAGAGCACGTAGACCTAAGATGAACTTTGAGGATTAGTATAGAAGAACTTCCTAGAATTTTGGTATTGTAGAGATTTTGTGAGTTTTTCGAGCAATACATCCCTGTCTGGATACGAGCAGGTAGAGGCGGCTCTGGCACATATGTACCTAGGGGTAAAACCCGAAAACACCGCTTTGAGCTAGACTCGAACGGGAACTGGTGCACGACAACGGGCCTTGCTGCACTCTTGGTTACGACACTCCCGGGGGATATGCTTAGGATAACTCTCACTATCTTTACAAATCATTATGAAGGGTTTATGAGTATATACTTCCTCAAAGAAAAACATTTTTATGATTATGGATTATATCCATAAATAGTTCAATTTATGTTAAGTGTTTTATAAGTATGGGATTATGTGTTTTGATTCATAAACTGATCTAGTTTATGCCATGGTATAGAAATGGCACCCAGTAGAAGGAATGAGAACTCCAGAAATACACATGATTCAAAGAGAAGGAAGGATCATATCTTTCATGGTCTTAAGCTAGAATTTATAAGAGAAATAGTCTCCCATGTATTATAATCATATGAAGAAATAATATCATGTGTTGATAAGATATGTAAAGAGTTTACTGAGTCCTATGGATTTGAAGGGAATCAAGAGAAGAAAAGGATGGAAGAGAGAAAGATGGATAAAGGGAAAAGGGAAAAGAAGAATTTTCCCATATGTGGTAACTGTGGAAAGAAACACCCAGGAACTTGCCTGAAAGGAATGGGAGTTTGTTGTAAGTGTGGAGGAAAAGGGCACAAATTACGTGACTGCAAGGGTAAGAAAATGGTTTTAAATGTACAATGCTTCATTTGCAAGGAGTTTGGACACTACGCGAACCTATGTCCCAGTCATCAGACTATGCCGCAAATGATGCTATTTGATAATAATCAAGTTATGATACTACCACAGATGAAGAGGAATGATTATGGTTCTTATGTTGATTATGTCAATTGAGTGTTGTATCAACAATGTACTTGTTACAATAATCATGGAGTATATAAGGATTGTACTGCAGTACTATTTCATTAAGGACTTGAGATAGTGTGGAACAAAGAAAAGTGACTCAATAGAAGGATAAATTTTTGGAAAATATATGGTTGAGAGAATGATAAATCATAATATAGTTCTGATACTGAGGTAGTGATTTTGGAATAATATGTGATTGTTTTGGAAAAATTATATTGGATATTCTTGACTACCTTGGAACTGATTAATGATTTGTATATTCCATCATTGTTGGGGTTTAAAACATTTTTTGATTAATGAAGTATATCCAGCATTCTATATGGAATAAGGGAGCATGAATGTAATCAATAAGGAATATGGTAATTCAGGATGTTTCGGTGTATTAAAAGAATACATGATGAAGGTATTCATATGCTATTACGGGGTAAAAAGGTTCTACATTATGTTTACCTTACTTATAAATGTTGGACTGTGAGTTTGGATAGAAGTATTTTGGATAGTTATAGTTTGGATTATTTTGGATAGCCATAAAAGGACAACCCGGAGGACGGGCGACAACCCATCGCGTCCG
Source organism: Viscum album (assembly GCA_963277665.1). Taxonomy (NCBI): domain Eukaryota; kingdom Viridiplantae; phylum Streptophyta; class Magnoliopsida; order Santalales; family Viscaceae; genus Viscum; species Viscum album. The sequence continues at coordinate 1,938,674,892 of OY728163.1, forward strand.
GCAAGGCTGCGAGACTTGAACCCGCAACCGAAGGGCGACAAGGGTGTATCACCTACCACTGTCCCACGAGATGTCCGAATTAAATAATGTAGTTTTTTTAAAAAAAAGATCTGGTAGATGAATTATAAATTCATTTATTTTGGAACCCTGTACGAATAGTATAAATAGAAAAAAAAAATTACGTTCTATTATCTTTTAGAGTGAAAGATGAGTTTGTGGTAGAAATTTATTAATGGGTAAAATTCTAATTATAAAGTAAGTATATCTCCTTATTATCTTATCCAATCTCATAAATAAATTCCTCAACATTAATAATAGAAACTTAGAACAAAAATGTTGTCCTAGATGGTACCTTAAATCATCACAAATTTATGGCTTTGGGATTGTTGGCCTTTTCATAGCCATGTTCTCTACCACTCTCCATCAGATAATTGATGGTTAGATTTTTCTTCCATATCCATATTTTCCTACATGGAACCCTAGTATGTGTTATTTTCAGTAATCTTCATACTTTCGACTCTTTATTTTAAATAGAGGCCTCATTAATTCATTTTTCGATGTGGGATTTCAACTAGGATATTTTGAAACGTCAAAAATGTGTTGTCCCAATACCCTATATTTTGTTGAACCGATGGTACTTCAAATCATCATAGATTGATGAGTTTAAGGACCTCAATTTTATACTTGTTTGTGATTGATGACCTCAATCACTACCTATAAATATTTACGTTTTTCCTCCAATTATATGTCTCTAAATGCCACCAATGTTCTCCTAATCGAGATCATAATTTGGTGGTGACCCTTTAATTTCTCTTTTCCTCATATTAAGACTAAATTTTAGTAACCCAATTTCCGATTAGGGTTTTCCCACAAATATATTTTCTATTTTCAACCTTTTATTTTCGAAGAACAATTTAAAATTGCGAGGACGCAATTTATTGAAGGAGGGGAGAATGTAACACCCCAAGATTTCATAGTGTGTTATTTCTTCAAAATAATTCAATAACTTGCACTCCACGCAACACCGAGTTCAATCACACCATGACTTACAAAAAAAAAGCCATTCAAAAGAGGTTATGAATAATATTATCTAAATTTTAAACTTTATATAATCCTTATAATTTTAGAATCCATATTATGAGTTTCTTAGATATAATGCAAGAACAAATTCATTTTCAGTATTGCACTTTTATCAACTAAACCTTTTTAAATACAATATTTTAAACTTTTTGACTAAATGGGGACATCAAAAATTTAAAATGAAACATCCCAAGCTTCCACGGTACGCTTTCCTTTGAATAAAACAGTAGCGTGTGTTGTACGCAACTTCGAGTTCTAACACACCGTAACCAATCAAACTAGCTGTTATGAATAGTAATACCTAATTTTTGAAATCATATATATTTTATATTTCAAAATGGACTTCATTTTTGGATTCGGAATATCGAAATTAGTCTAGGGTGAAATTTTGGTACTTTTCGGATAACTTTCATATTTTGATGAATAGTGAAAATTACTAAATTTTAATTAAAAACAACTTTTTTAATAAAAATAATTAATAGTGATAAATTATGAATTTTAGTGGTTTTAAAGTATATTTAGAATATATTTTTACATTTTAATATAATGTTGGTCATTGGAAATAATTTTACAATTAAACCGAACATAAACAAGTGTCAATCTTTTGATAGTTATTATCTCTTAAAAACACGCTTTTTGTTTTGACAGCGGGAATTAATTTTAAATTAATTTCTGCCACTTCTGTGTTTTGAATTTAGGAAAATGGATTCCATATTTGTAATCAGGATGTTCAAATTGTGTAAATGGGTAACTTTTATTTTTAGACATTTTGAATAATTACTGCGGTAAATATTTTATTTACCATGGTTAAGGGTAAATCCGGTAAATAAGGGTTAAATAAATAATATTATAATAATACTAAATTACCCTAAAACGTGTCTTAACCCTATTGGTTGATACATGGTCGACCATGGGAATCTTTGGGTCGATTTTGGGACCCCATGGATCCACTTGTAAGTGATAATGACACTTTATTTTAATTAAGTCAAAATGAATACAAAAATGACACAAGCATATATCTTTTAGAAAAACAATTGTTACATAGGGTTATATAAGTTGGATTTTAGATTATAAATATTCATTAGAAAGATAAAAAGATTTCCTACATAATGATAGTTTATTTATAATTTTTAGACATTAAATAATTTATTTTATTTATGACACAATGATGATGCAGTAATTACTATAATAGTGAAAAATTAAAATAATTGATATTATAAATACCCAAAAAAATATAATATGAAACTTTTAATGAATTAAACTAATTTTATATGATAATATGATATATTAGGATTGATTTAATTGACTTTGTTCGAAGTAATCAATCTGTTAGGAGTTTCAAAAAAATCAACTATTGAATAGTGTCAAAATTGACATAAAAGAGTTCTTAAAACAAATATTATATTATTAATTGATATTAAATTCCTAAAAATCTAAGTTTCGGCCAAGAGACTTATATTATGATAGGTTCTTCATTAATGGACCACTTGGGGGTTGCTTGGATGTATATAGTAAGTTTATTAACCATATTATATAAAAATACAAAGAGACATTGTAAAAGTGAAACTAATTAACTTAGAGTTAATACTTAAAGATAAGGTTAATAAAAGTACCCAAACCTGTCTAAATTCTATTGGTTGAGTGGTTTTCGACCTATCCCCACCTTAACCTTTGAATAGTCAACTTTGGAGCCATTAGAAACCGAATATGAATTTATTATAAATTAATATTTCTAGCTTTTCCAAAGGTGCCCCTCACCCCTCTTATAAAAGGACACTCCTCCTTCTCATTTCTTCACACCTCTAAAGCCTTTTGGTTCGGCCAACCTCTGCCCAAATACTCTCCCAACATCCCTCACTACAACCTAGGGGCCTTAGTTTGATCAGAAAGCCAACCTAAGGAGCCCTTTTGATCAAATCAAAAGGAAGAACCCGAAGAAGAGGTAATGATTTCACCACCTTTTTCTAAGTTCATTTCTTCTTCCACTTCTTCTTCCTTTGTTCTTACAATTCTAAAATAATAACTCCAGTATCTCACATATACTGTGATGTTATTATAAGTATGGTACAATCATATTCAGTATTCTATCCACCCTTTGAATAACATGTCACCATACGTGCGTACGTACGGCTTACCGTCTCCACGTCGTGGTGTAATTGTTATTCAATATAATATTATTTGCATGGGTATAATAATGATGTTTAACTCATGTAAATAATAAATATAACATGTTAATTATTCTGTATATATGATATACCATTCATTTATATATTATTTTAATATCAAAAGAATGATATTGTCGCTCGTGCGTACGTACGGACTACCGTCTCCACGAACGCGATGAGATTCATTCTCCATCGTAACCATTCAAGTATAATTATCATTTGATGATTTAAAAATGATGTTTAAGGACTTGATATAATTCTGGATATGAATAATATACAACCTATCCTTTACAAACATGTCTTACGTAACAAAACATATAAAAGAAAACAAGTAAGTTAACACCCGAAACGACGATAATTCTAAGATATTATTAACAAATAAATGTTAAAAGATCATATATGATATCATATTAATATATATGATTCTTGTATAATTTAATACCAATTATTTCACCATTATACAGGAGGTTAACCTACCCCAACCAAGGAAAAGTACAAGGTAAGGGTTATTTCACAATCTCTTCTTTATCCGAGGTTGTTTATACGTAATAATCTACTGGGATCTCGTTATCATCCACATCCATGTTTCTTCAAAATGTATTTCAAAACATTTTTACTATTTACAAGAATATGGGTTAAAGTCATTTATACCCTTGTTTGACTTTTTATAAGAGGTTTATAAAGGAATCTTTCCGTTGTTTTCAAAACAAGGTCCTTTTAACCTTTTCGACAGAATTGAGGTAAGAATGTTTTTTTTTAACTTATACGGCGGGTGCGGCTATTTTCCGCCGTTATAAAATCTTCAAAGCTTCCCTTACATGCTTATAAGAATATTTTCAAAGAAAATGTTTTATTTTATATGGATCTTAAATGATTTCAAAATAAAAGGAGATATTTCTTTAAAAAGAATTTTGATTTCATCTATGTCAACATCCTTTGATGGATTTTAAGATTATTTGAAGTTGATTTATTATGATACAAAACTTCTATATTGTATTGAAGGTTTTGTGATATGTTTGACTGTGGATGTGCTATTTTTATACCATTCATAGTTTATTGTGAAAGTATTGACATTTCGTATGCTAGTTTTAATACGAATGTTTATGTTATGTTTAAACCTTTTCATATGGGAATGCATTGGACTTAATAAGTGACGGGTGGAGCCCGCTATAGCTCCTCGATGCATCGGTAGGTCTCATGAGACAAACTAGTGTCTTGGCACAAGGCCTTGACAAAATCTTATTTGTAGTCTTGGCACGAGGCCTTGGCTATGTGGTTATGATAGTCTGGCATTATGCATTCCAACATTATGAAAGTGGTTATTTATTTTTGCATGTGATTATTCGATTAGTGGAATATCCATGTGAATAAGTAAATGGCATTATTTCATTTTATTTATGCCATACCATGTTGAAAGTTCATGTTTAAAAGGCTTTTGTTTTAGTTATACATTTCCTTAAATGTTTATTCTTATTGATGAAAGTTTCCTCTATATTGTTATCCTTACTGGGCATTTGAGCTCACCCCTTTTCTATGTTTTATTTTTCCCAGGAAGTGAAGATGTAAGTTATGAATGACCTGCAGGGATATTATGAGGGGATTGTAGTGTGGACTGTGGAAACATTATGTTGTTGTAGTAGTTTTTGATTTTATGATGTAATGTAAAACTTATGAATATATCTAGTGTTTCCAAGGCTACTAAACCAATCGGTCTTTCGAGATTTGATCTTTCTTGTGATCATGCCAATGTTATGTAATTAATGCACCGACTCTGGGAAACTGGGGTCGGGGCGTTACAGTTGGTATCAGAGGAAGTTTAGTACAAACCTTGGAAGCTAGATTTAGATAAACTCTGATTAGAGCACGTAGACCTAAGATGAACTTTGAGGATTAGTATAGAAGAACTTCCTAGAATTTTGGTATTGTAGAGATTTTGTGAGTTTTTCGAGCAATACATCCCTGTCTGGATACGAGCAGGTAGAGGGGGCTCTGGCACAGATGTACCTAGGGGTAAAACCCGAAAACACCGCTTTGAGCTAGACTCGAACGGGAACTGGTGCACGACAACGGGCCTTGCTGCACTCTTGGTTACGACACTCCCGGGGGATATGCTTAGGATAACTCTCACTATCTTTACAAATCATTATGAAGGGTTTATGAGTATATACTTCCTCAAAGAAAACATTTTTATGATTATGGATTATATCCATAAATAGTTCAATTTATGTTAAGTGTTTTATAAGTATGGGATTATGTGTTTTGATTCATAAACTGATCTAGTTTATGCCATGGTATAGAAATGGCACCCAGTAGAAGGAATGAGAACTCCAGAAATACACATGATTCAAAGAGAAGGAAGGATCATATCTTTCATGGTCTTAAGCTAGAATTTATAAGAGAAATAGTCTCCCATGTATTATAATCATATGAATAAATAATATCATGTGTTGATAAGATATGTAAAGAGTTTACTGAGTCCTATGGATTTGAAGGGAATCAAGAGAAGAAAAGGATGGAAGAGAGAAAGATGGATAAAGGGAAAAGGGAAAAGAAGAATTTTCCCATATGTGGTAACTGTGGAAAGAAACACCCAGGAACTTGCCTGAAAGGAATGGGAGTTTGTTGTAAGTGTGGAGGAAAAGGGCACAAATTACGTGACTGCAAGGGTAAGAAAATGGTTTTAAATGTACAATGCTTCATTTGCAAGGAGTTTGGACACTACGCGAACCTATGTCCCAGTCATCAGACTATGCCGCAAATGATGCTATTTGATAATAATCAAGTTATGATACTACCACAGATGAAGAGGAATGATTATGGTTCTTATGTTGATTATGTCAATTGAGTGTTGTATCAACAATGTACTTGTTACAATAATCATGGAGTATATAAGGATTGTACTGCAGTACTATTTCATTAAGGACTTGAGATAGTGTGGAACAAAGAAAAGTGACTCAATAGAAGGATAAATTTTTGGAAAATATATGGTTGAGAGAATGATAAATCATAATATAGTTCTGATACTGAGGTAGTGATTTTGGAATAATATGTGATTGTTTTGGAAAAATTATATTGGATATTCTTGACTACCTTGGAACTGATTAATGATTTGTATATTCCATCATTGTTGGGGTTTAAAACATTTTTTGATTAATGAAGTATATCCAGCATTCTATATGGAATAAGGGAGCATGAATGTAATCAATAAGGAATATGGTAATTCAGGATGTTTCGGTGTATTAAAAGAATACATGATGAAGGTATTCATATGCTATTACGGGGTAAAAAGGTTCTACATTATGTTTACCTTACTTATAAATGTTGGACTGTGAGTTTGGATAGAAGTATTTTGGATAGTTATAGTTTGGATTATTTTGGATAGCCATAAAAGGACAACCCGGAGGACGGGCGACAACCCATCGCGTCCGGCAAGGCTGCGAGACTTGAACCCGCAACCGAAGGGCGACAAGTGTGTATCACCTACCACTGTCCCACGAGATGTCCGAATTAAATAATGTAGTTTTTTTAAAAAAAAGATCTGGTAGATGAATTATAAATTCATTTATTTTGGAACCCTGTACGAATAGTATAAATAGAAAAAAAAATTACGTTCTATTATCTTTTAGAGTGAAAGATGAGTTTGTGGTAGAAATTTATTAATGGGTAAAATTCTAATTATAAAGTAAGTATATCTCCTTATTATCTTATCCAATCTCATAAATAAATTCCTCAACATTAATAATAGAAACTTAGAACAAAAATGTTGTCCTAGATGGTACCTTAAATCATCACAAATTTATGGCTTTGGGATTGTTGGCCTTTTCATAGCCATGTTCTCTACCACTCTCCATCAGATAATTGATGGTTAGATTTTTCTTCCATATCCATATTTTCCTACATGGAACCCTAGTATGTGTTATTTTCGGTAATCTTCATACTTTCGACTCTTTATTTTAAATAGAGGCCTCATTAATTCATTTTTCGATGTGGGATTTCAACTAGGATATTTTGAAACGTCAAAAATGTGTTGTCCCAATACCCTATATTTTGTTGAACCGATGGTACTTCAAATCATCATAGATTGATGAGTTTAAGGACCTCAATTTTATACTTGTTTGTGATTGACGACCTCAATCACTACCTATAAATATTTACGTTTTTCCTCCAATTATATGTCTCTAAATGCCACCAATGTTCTCCTAATCGAGATCATAATTTGGTGGTGACCCTTTAATTTCTCTTTTCCTCATATTAAGACTAAATTTTAGTAACCCAATTTCCGATTAGGGTTTTCCCACAAATATATTTTCTATTTTCAACCTTTTATTTTCGAAGAACAATTTAAAATTGCGAGGACGCAATTTATTGAAGGAGGGGAGAATGTAACACCCCAAGATTTCATAGTGTGTTATTTCTTCAAAATAATTCAATAACTTGCACTCCACGCAACACCGAGTTCAATCACACCATGACTTACAAAAAAAAAAGCCATTCAAAAGAGGTTATGAATAATATTATCTAAATTTTAAACTTTATATAATCCTTATAATTTTAGAATCCATATTATGAGTTTCTTAGATATAATGCAAGAACAAATTTATTTTCAGTATTGCACTTTTATCAACTAAACCTTTTTAAATACAATATTTTAAACTTTTTGACTAAATGGGGACATCAAAAATTTAAAATGAAACATCCCAAGCTTCCACGGTACGCTTTCCTTTGAATAAAACAGTAGCGTGTGTTGTACGCAACTTCGAGTTCTAACACACCGTAACCAATCAAACTAGCTGTTATGAATAGTAATACCTACTTTTTGAAATCATATATATTTTATATTTCAAAATGGACTTCATTTTTGGATTCGGAATATCGAAATTAGTCTAGGGTGAAATTTTGGTACTTTTCGGATAACTTTCATATTTTGATGAATAGTGAAAATTACTAAATTTTAATTAAAAACAACTTTTTTAATAAAAATAATTAATAGTGATAAATTATGAATTTTAGTGGTTTTAAAGTATATTTAGAATATATTTTTACATTTTAATATAATGTTGGTCATTGGAAATAATTTTACAATTAAACCGAACATAAACAAGTGTCAATCTTTTGATAGTTATTATCTCTTAAAAACACGCTTTTTGTTTTGACAGCGGGAATTAATTTTAAATTAATTTCTGCCACTTCTGTGTTTTGAATTTAGGAAAATGGATTCCATATTTGAAATCAGGATGTTCAAATTGTGTAAATGGGTAACTTTTATTTTTAGACATTTTGAATAATTACTGCGGTAAATATTTTATTTACCATGGTTAAGGGTAAATCCGGTAAATAAGGGTTAAATAAATAATATTATAATAATACTAAATTACCCTAAAACGTGTCTTAACCCTATTGGTTGATACATGGTCGACCATGGGAATCTTTGGGTCGATTTTGGGACCCCATGGATCCACTTGTAAGTGATAATGACACTTTATTTTAATTAAGTCAAAATGAATACAAAAATGACACAAGCATATATCTTTTAGAAAAACAATTGTTACATAGGGTTATATAAGTTGGATTTTAGATTATAAATATTCATTAGAAAGATAAAAAGATTTCCTACATAATGATAGTTTATTTATAATTTTTAGACATTAAATAATTTATTTTATTTATGACACAATGATGATGCAGTAATTACTATAATAGTGAAAAATTAAAATAATTGATATTATAAATACCCAAAAAAATATAATATGAAACTTTTAATGAATTAAACTAATTTTATATGATAATATGATATATTAGGATTGATTTAATTGACTTTGTTCGAAGTAATCAATCTGTTAGGAGTTTCAAAAAAATCAACTATTGAATAGTGTCAAAATTGACATAAAAGAGTTCTTAAAACAAATATTATATTATTAATTGATATTAAATTCCTAAAAATCTAAGGTTCGGCCAAGAGACTTATATTATGATAGGTTCTTCATTAATGGACCACTTGGGGGTCGCTTGGATGTATATAGTAAGTTTATTAACCATATTATATAAAAATACAAAGAGACATTGTAAAAGTGAAACTAATTAACTTAGAGTTAATACTTAAAGATAAGGTTAATAAAAGTACCCAAACCTGTCTAAATTCTATTGGTTAAGTGGTTTGCGACCTATCCCCACCTTAACCTTTGAATAGTCAACTTTGGAGCCATTAGAAACCGAATATGAATTTATTATAAATTAATATTTCTAGCTTTTCCAAAGGTGCCCCTCACCCCTCTTATAAAAGGGCACTCCTCCTTCTCATTTCTTCACACCTCTAAAGCCTTTTGGTTCGGCAAAACTCTGCCCAAATACTCTCCCAACATCCCTCACTACAACCTAGGGGCCTTAGTTTGATCAGAAATCCAACCTAAGGAGCCCTTTTGATCAAATCAAAAGGAAGAACCCGAAGAAGAGGTAATGATTTCACCACCTTTTTCTAAGTTCATTTCTTCTTCCACTTCTTCTTCCTTTGTTCTTACAATTCTAAAATAATAACTCCAGTATCTCACATATACTGTGATGTTATTATAAGTATGGTACAACCATATTCAGTATTCTATCCACCCTTTGAATAACATGTCACCATACGTGCGTACGTACGGCTTACCGTCTCCACGTCGTGGTGTAATTGTTATTCAATATAATATTATTTGCATGGGTATAATAATGATGTTTAACTCATGTAAATAATAAATATAACATGTTAATTATTCTGTATATATGATATACCATTCATTTATATATTATTTTAATATCAAAAGAATGATATTGTCGCTCGTGCGTACGTACGGACTACCGTCTCCACGAACGCGATGAGATTCATTCTCCATCGTAACCATTCAAGTATAATTATCATTTGATGATTTAAAAATGATGTTTAAGGACTTGATATCATTCTGGATATGAATAATATACAACCTATCCTTTACAAACATGTCTTACGTAACAAAACATATAAAAGAAAACAAGTAAGTTAACACCCGAAACGACGATAATTCTAAGATATTATTAACAAATAAATGTTAAAAGATCATATATGATATCATATTAATATATATGATTCTTGTATAATTTAATAACAATTATTTCACCATTATACAGGAGGTTAACCTACCCCAACCAAGGAAAAGTACAAGGTAAGGGTTATTTCACAATCTCTTCTTTATCCGAGGTTGTTTATACGTAATAATCTACTGGGATCTCGTTATCATCCACATCCATGTTTCTTCAAAATGTATTTCAAAACATTTTTACTATTTACAAGAATATGGGTTAAAGTCATTTATACCCTTGTTTGACTTTTTATAAGAGGTTTATAAAGGAATCTTTCCGTTGTTTTCAAAACAAGGTCCTTTTAACCTTTTCGACAGAATTGAGGTAAGAATGTTTTTTTTAACTTATACGGCGGGTGCGGCTATTTTCCGCCGTTATAAAATCTTCAAAGCTTCCTTTAAATGCTTATAAGAATATTTTCAAAGAAAATGTTTTATTTTATATGGATCTTAAATGATTTCAAAATAAAAGGAGATATTTCTTTAAAAAGAATTTTGATTTCATCTATGTCAACATCCTTTGATGGATTTTAAGATTATTTGAAGTTGATTTATTATGATACAAAACTTCTATATTGTATTGAAGGTTTTGTGATATGTTTGACTGTGGATGTGCTATTTTTATACCATTCATAGTTTATTGTGAAAGTATTGACATTTCGTATTCTAGTTTTAATACGAATGTTTATGTTATGTTTAAACCTTTTCATATGGGAATGCATTGGACTTAATAAGTGACGGGTGGAGCCCGCTATAGCTCCTCGATGCATCGGTAGGTCTCATGAGACAAACTAGTGTCTTGGCACAAGGCCTTGAAAAAATCTTATTTGTAGTCTTGGCACGAGGCCTTGGCTATGTGGTTATGATAGTCTGGCATTATGCATTCCAACATTATGAAAGTGGTTATTTATTTTTGCATGTGATTATTCGATTAGTGGAATATCCATGTGAATAAGTAAATGGCATTATTTCATTTTATTTATGCCATACCATGTTGAAAGTTCATGTTTAAAAGGCTTTTGTTTTAGTTATACATTGCCTTAAATGTTTATTCTTATTGATGAAAGTTTCCTCTATATTGTTATCCTTACTGGGCATTTGAGCTCACCCCTTTTCTATGTTTTATTTTTCCCAGGAAGTGAAGATGTAAGTTATGAATGACCTGCAGGGATATTATGAGGGGATTGTAGTGTGGACTGTGGAAACATTATGTTGTTGTAGTAGTTTTTGATTTTATGATGTAATGTAAAACTTATGAATATATCTAGTGTTTCCAAGGCTACTAAACCAATCGGTCTTTCGAGATTTGATCTTTCTTGTGATCATGCCAATGTTATGTAATTAATGCACCGACTCTGGGCAACTGGGGTCGGGGCGTTACATTTTTCCAATCTCATTTTATCCGATATTGTTTATTCATAAGTATATAATAGGGATATATTTATCATCCATGTCCATGTTTTCTAAAAATATTCTCATAAAATGCGTACTATTCTTCTATGTATGATTAAAGTAATTTTTACCCATTTTGACTTTTACTACATTGTTTGGAAGGAATATTTCTTTCGTTTACCGTACGATGTACTTTCTTGATGTTTCCAAAAAAAGTATGAGGTTAATGTTTTTTAACTTATATGTAATGAACGGATTTTTACATCTTCATAATGCCTTATTTCCAGGAATCTTCTTCTACACGTTTATAAGTGTATTTTCAACTCAATTATTTTCTTTCAAAATTGCACAACATTTTGTGTAAAGAAAACATTTTTGAGGAAGAAACGATATTTTCCTTATGAATTAATCTCAAGTGTTTTATCAAAATTATTTTCCATCTAATATTACATAGGTTTATGTTGCTATCCCTATTATTACTATGATTTTATTTTGTTTATGATAAAATGTTATTTAAGAAATCCATTTGTTTTATATCAATTATGATGGAATGATGTTTAAGAAACCCATTTGATTTCTTGGGTTATGATATGGTTAATGTTTATATGTTTTGGTGGGACATGTAGGAATGGTTTCATTATGAGATGGGTGAGACCTATATATCCCTCCAATTCATTGGGTAAATATTTATATCTCACGAGATAGACATGGATGGGATGATAAGTTAATCTAGTTTCGTGATACAGGGTCGGAATGAGGAGAGAACTCGGTTCAGTAATAGACATTTTCCATTATGATGGTCTGGGAAAATAGCCTTGACTAATATGAAATGATTTTCTATTCTTATGTGTGTATGCCACAAAATTTCATGTCTTATGTTATTTCTATTGCGATTACATTGCACTTTTAGGATTTATCCGATGATATGATATTGTGATCTTTTATATGCAGGATAATATTTTTAAATGTTATGTTCTTATAAATATGATATGATTGTTATTTTATTTGTTTACCCTTACTGATCACTTGAGCTCACCCTTTTATATTTTTCTTTTCCCTAGGACATAAATAAGGGTATTAAGTATAATATTCCAAAAAGGAGTCTGGTTATGATGAAATAAATGGGAAAAAATGTAGATGTTTTATGAACCATATGTTTATGTTTCTTAGTTTCTAAAGACACTATCCATGTATCGTCCTATCGTGGTTTTGTAATATATTGTAAAAAATATACTTCAATTATGAAGTGCTATCAATGTATGTAAAGAACAGGTCGCTATAATTGGTATCAGAGGAACAATGTAGTTAATATTTGTAAACTAGGATGAGGAAACCTTAAGGATATGTCTAAGTATAAGATACAATTATAGTGTTTTATAAATGACCATGAATTACCTAAGATAAAAACTAAAGTGTCCTAAATAGAAATTCTTTTCTTTATTATATGGTTTTCTGATAAAACAATTTTTATTGAATATTTTATTGATAATAAATGATATAATTTCCTCACATTGTGGTAAATGTGTTCATTTATGAAATATTTGGGATTAGATCATTCATTTGAAAATTTGATGAAAATTCATGTTTTACCCTTTAAAATTCACTGTAGCATTAAGGAAATAAATATTTTGATATATATTAGTTGAACGTAAATTTTTTAAAATAGGTTCTGGAATTAATGGGATACAACTTTCATTTATGACATTGAATCTAAATCATGCATTTGGTTTGTGCAAATGGTCTATGATGTCAAAGTTGTGTTGGACTCGCCAGATTGGACATGGGTTCTGTATTTGGGCCATAACCTCTTCATATTTTTGTATATTAGTGTAACGTCCCGAACCCGGGTGCCACTCAATGGGTTCCCCGAATCCGGTTCTCCACGTAACCTCAAGAGCATTTCCCTAAATGCCAGAGGCTGCCGACTAGCAGCGAGGGCCCATGTCTGATAGTGGGGAAACTATTCCCTCATTTGTCAAAGTGTAGCGCAGCGGAATTGAAATAAAACATACAACAAATAGCAGAAGCAGTAAACCATACACAATGTAGTGGATATAACCAATAGTGTATAAATAATTATGCTACATGTCTCAAGTTCTAAGAAAACAGCCAGAACATGTTATACATCAATACAGTACAGTAAACAGCAGAGTACAACAAAACAATAAAACAGCTAGTAGTGGCATCACGAGCATAGGCTCGGTCCCATGACCTCCTACTCCACAACAATAGTCAAGTACCTGTATAGGGACTCTTTCCCCTATCTACACCTACAAAAATGTAATCTGTTTGGGGCGAAAAGCATGACCCAAACAGGGTGTGAGAAATATATCTCAGTAGGCACCCACCAAAGGCCCATGCCCAACTGCGTGTAACCATGCAACAACAGTGTGCAGTAGTAAAATTCAAGAAGGTAAGCAGTACTAAACAGTAACTAACTTAACAATTAAATTTCCATTTTATTATTCATTTCATTCCTTAAATTTAGTATCGTTCTGTGCTCAATAGCACAACACCCTCAGGCCAACCAGTATCTCGCCCTCAGGCTAATATAGTGAACCACGCCCTCAGGCTATACAGAATCTTACCCTCAGGCATTGTAATAGAATTCTTGCCCTCAGGCATACGAAGTGTTTCCCTCAGGAACAGAAGTCAAGCCCTTAGGCACGAAAGGTTTCCCTCAGGTTGAATAACGACAACCCTCGGGCTAATACAGTCATTCCCTCAGGCTAATATAGTCACGCCCTCAGGCTAATATAGTCATGCCCTCAGGCTAATATAGTCACGCCCTCAGGCTGATATAGGTAACCGGGCCATGCCCAATAAGTAAACAAGCAGTAACAAGCAATTCCCCTCAAGGAAATTCTACAATTACTACTTTAAAGTCATACCCTCGGGTATCCTAGCCAAATGGCTAAACAGTGAAACACACCCTGGGGGTGGTTCTGGATCCAAGAAATAATCCCAACCGGTATTTTAATATCATAATTAAATACCTAATCAATTATAGGTGTTTAATATAGCAACGACCTCTGCCACACGACACCCCAACATGGATTCGTGGCACAAAAAACGCACAAAACACACTGCAATTGGAAAATAAACACAAAGCCACCTACCTTATACCTCAACGAGCATTATAACCGAATGACGACTCTAGAAATGCCCAAGAACGGTGTAGATATAACAAAGAAAAAAAACCAAAAAAATGTAAATAACTTACGTTAGGAGAATAATTGGAAAGAATGGTAACATGAGAGGAGAGGGCTTACCCGTGCGGTTCCAACGAGATCGTTTGGAGCCGAATCGGATTCCAGACGAACACCCGGTGGATCTTCAAAGATCTGGCCTCCCCCTTTGGCTCCAAAATGGCTCAAACACCTTTTCTGCCAAATGAGGAGGCTATTGCCTGTTTTAAGCCGAAAAAACAAAGTACACAGCATGTACTTCTGAGTACACGGTGTGTACTTATTTCATTTAACTGTTCATTTCGCAGCACCGCCATGCTGTTCATCTGTCGACCTGAGTACACGGCATGTACTCCCAAGTACATGGTGTGTACTGTCGCCCAGCTAGCGGTGACTCCACCGCCTTACTATTTAAGCCTACCGACTGACTACACGGTGTGTAGTTGGTTCCTACACCCTTCATCGCCGACATGACTACACGCCCCATGCACTCATCCCAACACGGCCAAAAGTACATGACATGTGGATAAAGTACACGGCGTGTAGTTTCAAAATTTAGGATTTTTCCTCATTTTCCATATTTTCTCAAAAAAACTTAAGGAAATGGAAAAAGAAGATGCCCGTACCTCAAAAATAAGAACCGGGTTCTTACAAACTTCCTCCCTTATAGTAATTCGTCCCCGAATTTCCTTTCCAAGGGTGACAAAGATAAAGCTCAGAATAGCTCTGGCCACTAAGCACGTACGTTGTCCCCCCACTCCCAAGTCTCGTCCTGCACTCGGCCATGCTACCATAGCACCCGTACGAGAGGAACTGACCGTCCTCGGAGATCCTTCGTGCTCCTGTCAAAAATACAGATCAGATGCTCCTCAAAGGACGCATCCTGCTGATGCTCAACCTCCTCTGGCTGAAAGGTGTGAGATGGGTCTTAATGGTAGTGACGCAACTGAGACACATGGAAGACGTCGTGCATGGCTCAGTACCGCTGCGGTAACTGCAACCGATAGGCAACCAGCCCGACTCTCTCCAGAATCTCAAATGGTCCCACATACATCGGTGAAAGCTTACCCTGTCTCCTGATCCATTTGTGTCCCAGCCTCGGCGAAACAGGCAAGAAAACCTGATCCCTGACCACGAAATTCAATGGTCTTCTGTGGCGATCAACATAAGACTTCTGACGAGACTGTGCAGTAGCCATCCACTTCCGAATCAACTGGACCTACTCAGATGTCTCCTGCACGAGTTGTGGCCCCAGTAAAACTGCCTCACCTGCCTCTAACCAGCACAAGGGTGATCTGCATGGCCTACCATATAAAGCCTTGTATGGTGCCATCTCAATAGTTTCCTGAAAACTATTGTTATAGGAAAACTCGACTAAGGGTATATTATTCTCCCAAGATCCCCCAAAGCCTAGGACGCATGCACACAGCATGTCCTCAAGCACATGTATCGTCTGCTCTCACTGGACATCTGTCTGAGGGGTGGTATGCTGTGCTCAGATGAACCTGTGTACCTAGCGCCCTCTAAAAACTTTCCCAGAAACGAGACGTAAAGCGGTCGTCCCTATTTTAAACGATAGAACTAGGGACCCCATGAAGACGTACGATCTGTCGGATATACAGCCTTCCGAGCTCTTCCACACCGAAGGTCTCCTTGATCAGCAAGAAGTGAGCTACCTTCGTGAGTCTGTACACAACAACCCACACGGAATCATTGCCTCGAGGTGACCTCGGCAACCCCGTCATGAAATCCATTGCGAAATCATCCCATTTACACTCTGGAATGGGTAACTGCTGTAACATCCCAGCTGGCCTCTGGTGGTCTGCCTTCACCTACTGATAGGTGGAACACCTCGTAACAAAACCAACTATCTCTCTCTTCATACCTGGCCACCAGTACTGATGTCTCAAGTCTCGGTACATCTTGGTAACCACAGGATGAACGTCCTAAGTTGAAGCATGAAACTCCCACATCATCTCCTCGCGTATATCACCTAGAACCCATACTCGTCCATGGAAACACAAAACCTCATCATCACCTATTGTCCAATCGGGAGGAGGGTCCCCACTTGCCAACGAATCCCGTAGAACTAGGCCTTCTAAAATCGATAACTGCCTCATCCTCAATCTATCCCGGAGGCTAGAAGTAAAAGCTAACGAGGAAAGATAAGTCTTCCCCTGACTGTCATGCACCTCCAGATGCATCTCAGAGAACAAATCCATGAGCTCCCACTCACCACTGGCCTCTTGTACTGCCTGTATTTGAGTCTTCCTACTCAATGCATCAGCAACTGCATTAACTTTACCAGGTGTATAGGCAAGCTCAAAATCGAAGGACTGTAGGTACTCAACCCACCTCCTCTGCCTCAGATTCAGGTCACGGTGAGTAAAGATATACTTGAGGCTTTTGTGGTCGGTGAAAACCACAAAATGCTCTCCCAACAGATAGTGTCTCCAATAGCGCAACACATGAACAACTGAATCCAACTCGAGATCATGCGTCGTGTAATTCCTCTCATGTGGCCTCAACTGCTGGGACCCGTACGCAACAACTCGATCACCTTGCATCAAAATGGCCCCCAGCCCAATCCTTGATGCATCACAGTAAATTGTATAGCTCTTCCCCTGCTCTGGGAGTATCAGGACTGGTGCCGATGTCAACCATCCTTTCAGGTCCTGAAAAGTTGCCTCACAAGCTTCCGACCAAATGAACTTCACACCCTTCTTAGTCAGACCTGTCAACGATGCTGATAAGTGGGAGAAGTCCTGTATGAAGTTCCTGTAGTAACCATCCAACCCTAAGAAACTCCTTATCTCAAACACGTTCTTAGGCTGCTCCCAGGAAACTATTGCGCTCACCTTCTCTGGGTCTACTGAAACTCCTACCTCTGAGATAATATGACCCAGGAAGTGAATCTGGTCCATCCAAAAGTGGCACTTCGAGAGCTTAACATATAGCCGATGCTCCCTTAGTGTACTCAATACGATCTCAAGATGGGTGGAATGTTCGTTTCGAGTGTGAGAGTACACCAAGATGTCTTCCACAAATACTACCACAAAAGAATCAAGATATGGATGGAACACAAGATTCATCAGAGCCATGAAAACTGCTGGCGCGTTCGTGAGTCCGAACGACATAACCGTATACTCATATTGACCATACCTACTCCTGAATGCTGTGAGAGGTATATCAGATGGTCTAATGCGTAGCAGATGATATCCGGATCTCAAGTCAATCTTCGATAACACTCGTGCTACATGAAGCTGATCAAACAGATTATCTATCCACAGAAAGGGATATCGGTTCTTAACCATCAACTGGTTCAGCTTCCGATAATCCACGAAAATTTTAAGGGTACCATCCGCCTTTTTTGAAAAAAGGACCGGAGAACCCCAAGGAGAAGTACTAGGTCAGATAAAACCCTTTGCCTACAGCTCCTCTAACTGCCTCTTGAGCTCCTGCAACTCAGGCGTGGTCATCCTATAAGGAGGACTGGACACCGATGCTGCTCCTAACACTAGATCGATAGAGAAATCCACCTCACGCACTGGAGGTAGACCTGAAAAGTCGTCCAGGAAGACATCCCTGAAAAGATCGACAACTGGAGGGAAATACGTATGACAAGTCCCCTGATCATCCATATATAATCTCGCAATCTGGGCTGTGACTCCACCTCACCCATGATGCTCTGGTCCTGCTCGACTTGCCTGAACATCCCATTCTCCCTTGTATTGAAACTCTCCACCCTCTAGTGACGTGAAACGCACCCTGCGACAATAGTAGTCTACAAAAGCTTGATAGGGAACCAACCAGTCCATCCCGAGAATGATGTCATAGATAGTCATCTCCAAGACATAGAGGTCTCAAAGGAAGTGACACCCACCGACCTCAAGGGGGCACTCCTTGCACTGACGCACACCAGCCTTTATAGTCCCCAAAGGAGTGTCTAACATCATGATATCAGAAGAAAAAGAAAAACCGAGCCCAAGTCTCTCCACAATGGGTACAAAGATGAAACTATGCGTAGCACCCGTATCAAAGAGTACTGAAGACAAGACAAAATCTACTAGAATAGTACCTCTGACTATAGAAGGTCCGAGATCCTACTCCTGCTGGGTCTATTGCACTGCATATGCCTACCCAGTGCAGCGGCCCTACGACACAGCCTGGCTACCCTGAGCTGTCCCGCCCTACTGCATCTGCGATCCTGGTGTCTGGCTACCACGGCCATGACCACCATCTCTGCCTCCACGCCCTGATGTATTTCAGTTCCCAGACTGGTAAGAAGTCATTGGTCCTTATCCCGCACGCGGAGTCTGCACAGAAACCCTCTCACTATCCACTGGTAGTAATGCCCTACAAAAGCGATGAAGATGACCCATCTTGCCGCAAGCTCAACACTCAACTAGGTCTTGTGGACACTAAGGTCTTTTGTGCCCCTATCTTCCACACTGGTAGCACCTGATATGACCACCTGAAGAAGCTGCCTGGCTAGTATTGCCGCCCTGAGAGAAGTCCATCTGTCTCTTCCTCTTTCCAGCAAAAATAGTACCAGTAACTGGTGCTAAAACGCCCTGGCCCACACCACTAGATTCCCGCAGGTTCCTCTCTGAAATCAGCGCCTGGTTCACAATCGTGTGTACAGTAGGTAACCTGAAAAAATTTACCAGCGCTCAGATGTCATACCGAATAACATCCTCAAAATGTCTGTCTCTAAGCATCTCATCACCCACCAGCATGGGTGTAAAGCGCTGAAGCTCTGTAAAATGAGTAGAATAGTCCATCACTGACATAGCTTCCTGCTGTAGATTCATGAACTCTCGAGCTATATCTTCCCTCAGCGTCTCGGGAAAGAAGAAGTCATAGAAGACTGCCTGAAAATCTTCCCACATCATGTCCCTGTGATGATATGACTGGGTGGTAACATCCCACCACCTCTTGGCGGAATCACGTAGCATATATGTCACGAGCTTGACCCTCCTCCCTAGAGGCGTCTCAAGATGCTCGAAAATAGTCTGCATCGACCCCAACCAAGACTCTGCAGCCTGTGGTCCGCCATCCTCTGAAAACGTAGGAAGATGCTGCTGCTGAAAGATACGCGTCAGATCGACCATATATGTGGCAGCCTACAGTGCTCCCTAAAAGGTCTGCATGGACCGCATAAAGCCTTCATAGAACCGCGCCTCGGTGCCTGTGTCCGGTATAGTAGCTGGTGCCGCATCTGGATCTACTGGAGGATCAACTGGTAGCCCATGGCCCACCATCTCTGGAGTATAATTGTCGCCGCTCTCCTGGCGAACAACTCGTGGTCGTCTAGGCGGCATGACACTACAAGGTCAAAAATCACGCCTTAGATTCAAGATTATTAAGACTAGAAGTGAAGAAACCACAAGGAAACAAGAGGAAGAAATCATTTCAAAATTTGCAAGACAAGACTACACGGTGTGTACAATGACTACACGACGTGTACTTGACTTCCCTTCCCCTGCCCGGGTCCATCTACATGGCTAAGCCACATGGATTCTGTTCAACAAAACTACACAGCCTGTATAATATCTACACGGTGTGTAAGGTGTAATTTTCCAACTGCTCGTTTCATCTGTGACACGGCCGAATACTCGGCTTTACTCCACACGGTGTGTTACACCCGCACACGGCGTGTACACCACCCTGCTTCCCAGCCACACGACTAACTCCACACGGTCTGTCCTTAGACAAGACTACATGCCATGTCCCACAGGTACACGACGTGTTCAGGGAGAGGTGACTCCGGCCCGTGTTGTTAGTTACACGGCTGAGTCCCCAGATCACACTACACGATGTGTCTATAATTGACACGGTGTGCTCTGTCAAGGAGTTCACCGACCCGTGTTGTTAGTTACATGGCCGAACTCCGGGTCACACTACACGGCGTGCACAAAAACGACATGGCATGTTTTACCCAAGTCCTTCCCTACCCCGTGTCACCACCCACACGGTTTGTGACACGGGAAGAGACTACACGGCGTGTACTCAGGGTACACGGTGTGTACTCAAAAAGTTCATTTTTCTTCCCGAACAGAAGAACATACACGGCATGTATAAAAATAATACACGGCGTGTAGACTGGGTTTTCAGACAGTATGCCTCATAAATTTACCCGGAACCCAGAAAATACTGAAAAACAACACCTAAGTGTCAAATTCCGACCCGTGGGGGCCCATACTCCCCACGAATCAATGTTTGACATCTGATCTGTGTTATAACCAACAAACAGTCAATGATCCACCAATTTCCGGTCAATGGGGGACCATACTCCCCAAAAACCGAAGTTTGGTGTTCATTCTATAAACATGCTCAATAAAAAATACCATATCACAAGGTAGGTATTTATTAAGCAGCTATCACAACAACATGCTTTTCTAGCACAACAACTATCACAACAACATGCGAATTTATAATGCACCTACATGGCATGGAAACTATGCATGGCATGTGATATCTAGCATGTGCCTATATGATGCATGAGATGGCATACCCTCATCTCATTGGGTTGCAACTAAATAGAACCCACGGATAAAATATAAACAACACAATCCAAGTGCGTCACCCAACGGTGAAAACATATCCACCGTAAAATTTGAAAAATCAAAAGAAGGCAAAATTCAAGGTAGACTGAATTTTCCCTGTACATGGGTTAGCTACGCCCGAGCACATCTTATTACCAACTACCGTTCTATCCTATCCCTGACTACGACTCCAAATAGTAAGTCAAAGAAAATAAACCCCTATGACACCACTTTGTAATGTCCCGAACCTAGGTTCCACACAACGGGTGCCCCGAACCCGGTTCGCCACGTAACCTCAAGCGCATTTCCCCAAACGCCAGAGGCTGCCGACTAGCTGCGAGGGACCATGTCTGATAGTGGGGAAACTATTTCCTCATTTGTCAAAGTGTAGCGCAGCAGAATTGAAATAAAACATACAACAAACAGTGGAAGTAGTAAACCATACACAAGGAAGTGGATATAACCAACAATGTATAAATAATGATGCTACATGTATCAAGTTCTAAGAAAACATCCAGAACATGTTATACATCAATATAGTACAGTAAACAGCAGAGTACAACAAAACAATCAAACAGCTGGTAGCGGCATCGCAAGCCTAGGCTCAGTCCCATTCCCTCCTACTCCACAACAACAGTCAAGTACCTGTATAGGGACTCTTTCCCCTATCTACACCTATAGAAACGTAATCTGTTTGGGCCGAAAAGCATGACCCAAACAGGGTGTGAGAAATATATCTCAGTAGGCACCCACCAAAGTCCTGTGCCCAACTGTGTGTAAGCATGCAACAACAGTGTGCAATAGTAAAATGCAAGAAGGTAAGCAGTACTAAACAGTAAAAACCTTAATAATTAAATTGCGATTTTATTATTCATTTCATTCATTAAATTTAGTATCGTTCTGTGGTCAACAACACCATGCCCTCAGGCCAATCAGTATCTCTCCCTCAGGCTAATATAGTGAACCACACCCTCAGGCTATACAGAATTTCGCCCTCAGGCATTGTAACAGAATTCTCACCCTTTGGCATATGAAGTGTCGCCCTTAGGAACAGAAGTCAATCCCTCAGGCACGAAAGGTTTCCCTCAGCCAAAATAATGATAGCCCTCGGGCTAATACAGTCATGCCCTCAGGCTAATATAGTCACACCCTCAGGCTGATATAGTTACGCCCTCAGGCTAATATAGTCACGCCCTTAGGCTGATATAGGTAACCGGGCCATGCCCAACAAGTAAACAAGTAGTAACAAGCAATTCCTCTCAAGCCAATTCTACAATTACTACTTTAAAGGCATACCCTCGGGTATCCTAGCCAAACGACTACACATTGAAACACACCCCGAGGGTGGTTCTAGATCAAAGAAACGATCCCAACTGGTATTTTAATATCATAATTAGATACCTAATCAATTCTAGGTGTTTAATATAGCAACAACCTCATCCACACGACACCCCAACATGGGTTCGTGGATCAAAAAATGCACAAAACACACTACAGTTGGAAAATAAACACAAAGACACCTGCCTTATACGTCAACGAGCGTTATACCCGAACGCTGACTCCAGAAACGCTCATGAACAACATAGATCTGACGAAGAACAAAAACCAAACAAACGTAAATAACTTACATTAGGAGAAGAATTGGCAAAAATGGTAACAGGAGAGGAGATGGCTTACCCGTGCGGTTCCAACGAGATCGTCCGGAGCCGAATTAGATTCAAGACGAACACCCGGTGGATCTTCAAAGATTCGGCCTCCTCCTTTGGCTCCAAAATGGCTGAAATACCCCCTCTTCCAAATGAGGAGGATACTGCCTATTTGAAGCCGAAAAAACAAAGTACACGACGTGTACTTCCGAGTACATGGCGTGTACTTCTTTCATTTAACTATTCATTTGGCGGCACCGCCACACTATTCATTCGTCGACTTGAGTACACGGCATTTACTCCCAAGTACATAGCATGTACTGTTTCCCATATTGCGGTGACTCCACCACCTTACTATTTAAGCCTTCCGACTGACTACACGGCGTGTAAGTACCACTACACGGCGTGTAGTCGGTTCCTACACCCTTCGTCGCCGGTATGGCTACACGCCCCAGGTACTCATCCCAACATGGAAAAAAGTACATGGCATGTGGATAAAGTACACGGCGTGTAGTTACAAAATTTAGGATTTTTCCCCATTTTCCATATTTTCTCAAAAATACTTAAGGAAAAGGAAAAAGAAGAATCCCGTACCTCAAAAATAAGAACCGGGTTCTTACAATTAGACCCAAATTTTGAGAGGATCTCAAAGACTCATTTTCTCACATTTTATCACAAAGGAAGGAAAAATGATTCACACGTTTTGGAGGTCAAATGGGTGGTGAAAGTTGGCTTAAAATATTTGGCTGAGATTCCCCATTCACACTTGAAACCACATTGAACCTAGCCTCCCCACCACTCTATAAATTGGTGTTTTTCTCATTTTAATGGGTTGGGAAGTGAATTACATGATTTAAGGTTGAGGATAATTAGTTTCAATCAAATTATCCAACCATTGTAAGAGGGGTAGCTCTTGAAGCAAGGACCACCTTATAAAATCCTTCTTCTCTTCTTCATGTTGTAATATTTTCATTGGTATAATAATCTTATTTATTATTATTTTATTTATTATATTTTCTTCTGTTTTGTTAAATTATATTCTTATTTACTCATCCTATTTGGGTTTGAATCAAAGGAGGAGACGAGATTGGGTTCTACCCTTTCAATCCTTTTCTTATGCAAAACGTCTCCACAATGACCACACCACCCACGGAAGAGTAGTTTTCTTAGTGATAGATCTATTTTCTACCCTCTTCATTTAATTATTTTGAATAATTGAGATAATGTAATTCACATAATATTATCCATGAATTGAGTTTTTAAATTTGAAGAAACTAATCAAGAAATTGAATAATTAATACAAAAACACGTGAGGTCAAGTTTTGTGTGAATTGTGAGAGTGAGATATCAATCGGTAATACAAGAACACATGCGATAAATTTGTAGAGTTAAAATATAATCCCTAACCACAATTCATCCTCATTTTACAAAATGGATATGTTCCCTAATTTACCATTGAATATAAGCTATCCTTATAACATCAATCAAAGAAGGGTGCTGCGATTGCATGTTTTGAAGTTATCCTAGGGTTTACTTCACTTAATCTTTGTGGTAAAGTTAATTATCGTAGGGTTCGGGGGTTAACAAGTTAGAGGATAATAATTAAGTGGATGTTAATTTAAATTATAATGATAAATAATTTAGTTAATATGTAGTGTTAGATAGATTACTACTTTTTAATATTTTCTAAAAAAACATCTTCTTGTTCTATCATTTTAATCGAACTTCATTTCAAAACTAAAAAAAATACAATCTTCTTCCAGAAAACTTTTTCTATATTTATAAATGATAAAAACCCCCCATCATTTTAATTAATTTTCTTATTTACTTTTATTTTATTTTCAAAATACCTTTTGATATGTTGTTAAATTTACTTTCTCCTTTGAGAGACGACCTTGGTCAGCCACTCTACTTCACCGAAGTACCCAACAGTCACATATCTTTTGAAATCACCCAAGATAGTGCCTTTCAAATTGGAGATGTTTCTGAAGAGGAAAGTAATTATTTCAACCAATTAGAGTCATTTATTTTATTTTACATTTTATTATATTTCTCTCTTCTTTGTTCATTCTTTAACTAATCTAAATTTTTTCTTCTTCTTTTATTTTATTCTTATTCTTTTTGGACCATCAAATCAAACTTATCATTTTTATTTTACTATGGTACACTTTCCTTATTTTCTTTTTTATTTGATTTATGACATGAACTAATCCTGAATATCTCTTAGATCTTGACCCTGAGACTGAATGCAACCTTAGGGCTCAAATCAGACATTCTCATTCAACATGAAGTTTCAACATTAAATCAGTTAGAGAATTTATCCACTCCAAGAACATTGAAATTGGAAGCACTTATAATTATAACATAAAACAAGAACCAATGGACGAAAATAATAAAAATTAAATTAATAAAACCATTTGAAAATTGGATGCACTTGATATTAATTATCAACCAAATTGCATTGCATAACCAAATCTCCAATCATAATTTGAACTTAAATCTGGTTTAATTCACCTGCTTCCAAAATTTTATGGCCTCTCTAGTGAGGATCCAAATAAACATTTAAAATAATTCAATGTTGTTTTATCAACCTTTAAACCAAGAAATGTTTCTGAAGATCGAATCAAACTAATAGCATTCCCATTTTCACTTGATGGAGCTGAAAATTATTGGATATATTATTTACAAAATGAATATGTAACTTGTTGGAATGATTTGAAATGTCTTTTCTTGAAAATATTTTTTCCAACATCAAGGACCACTTCCATTCGTAAGGAAATCTCAGGGATCAAGCCAGCCCAAGGGGAGTGATTGTATGAGTACTGGGATAGATTCAAGAAGTTGTGCACAAGATGTCCACATCGCCAAATTAGTGAGGAACTCCTCATACAAGACTTCTATGAAAGACACACACCTATATAGAGGATAATATGGGATGCCACAGCGGGAGGAGAATTGGTGTACAAAACACCAGTAGTCACACATGCATTGATCAACAAGAAGGCACACAACTCTCAATAATTTGGTGATTGAAGTACCCACAGGTTAGAGGAGTACACCAGCTAATTCCTTTTTCTATTGAGAGTCATTTGATTGATACCAAGTTGGAATAATTCAACACTATGGTGAGGCAGATGGATTTGGATAAAAAACATACCAACCCACTCCTATGAGGACATGTGGCATTTTCTCTGAAATAGACCACCCAACTGACTATTTCACCCAACTACAAGAAACAGAAGATTATGCAGCTGTGTTTCCTAGGAGAACATATCAGTAGAAAAAACAACCATATCCCCAAAAGAAGTTTTATTACTTTTCACTAGTATACAAACAATGGTGGAATGATCAATCAGACATGATGTATGACTTTGGATAACAACAAAGGCCCCCTTTTCAACAAAACTTCTAGTAGCCTCCACCTTACCAATAGGGTTTCCAACAACCCCAAAGGTGATTTGAAGCTCAAGCATCAACAAGTCAAAAACAAGGGAATACCTTACCCATGGTAGATTCTAACAATAATGAAAATTTGAAGAAAATTGTTCATAATCAACAAAATGATTTGAAGAGTCAACGTTCGGAGTTGAGGAAGTAGAAGACATAGTAGAGCCAGATTTCCACCTCCCTCCATGAACTAGTAAGTAAGAACTCTGGAAATGTTCCTTCCCAACCTACTCCAAATCCCAAGGGTAATGTTAGTGCCATCACATTGAGAACTAGGAAAAAACAACTGATATATCTACACCTATCGTTCCACCAGGATTCACCTCAACTCTGGAGAAGACCCATTCGAAACCAGCTGATGAGAAACCCAAGGATAAAGATAAAGGTAAGAAAATGATCAATGATGTTCCGCCTAAACCCCTTCCCTTTCTAAAATGGGTTGTACAAACCAAGAATATGGCTGAAGAGGCGATACAGAAAGATTTTTTGGATACATTCAATCATGTAGAGATCAATATCCCTATACTTGATGGCATCAAGAAAATCCCTAGGTATGTGAAATGTTTAAAAGAACTTTGTACCAATCAAATAGGGATTAAGGGAAATGAGGGGATCAATATTTGAAGGAATGTTTCAGAAATCATTACACCAAATATAGAAATGCCAACAAAGTGCAAGGATCCGGGGACATTCACCATCCTATGCACCGTAGGGGAGTTACACTTTTCTGATGATTTATGTGATTTAGATGCTTCGATAAATCTAATTCCTCACTATATTTTTTCTTCTTTAAATGTTGTTGAGTTGAATCCCACATAAGTAGTGGTGTAATTGGTGAATAGAGATACAAAATATCCAGCAGGAGTCCTTAAGGATGTACTTTTTCGGGTAAGAGACATGATCTTTCCAATAGATTTCTACATGCTTAAAATGGAGGGCAATCGGGTAAGTTCACATGCTCCAATTATCTTAAGTAGAACCTTCATCAAAACTAATACAATTATCATAAATGTCAATGAGGTTACACTTTCCATGGTGTTTGGGGAATAAGTTTTGATATTTAATGTTACGGACTCCATGAAGTGACCCTTAGAAGACCATTCTGCATTTTTTATCTTCCAAATTGAACCACTAAATAAAAAACCCAAGGAATTTTATTGTTTTATGATTAGGTAGATTATGAGCATTGGTTATAGTTTGATGTATAAGAGCACTTCAACACCCATTCCGAATGAACAATACTCTCTTAGATTTTATTTTGAAATGGATTAACATTTTTATTTTGATCATGAAAAATCTGATTATGATATGGCTATTGAGTAATCAGATGAATTTGATGCTTTATTCTCTGAATTTGGTGATGTATATTTTGATACTGATGTTCATTGTGAAACAATTACAATTCCTTCAATTTCTCCATCCATACATCACCCCCTTCATTGGAACACAAGCCATTGAAACCTAATCTCAAATAATCATACTTGTTAAGTGGTTATATAATCTTCCTTTTGAACATGAATAAAATCTCTTGAATATTTTGAGGGAGAACATCAGGGAAATCGGGTGGACCTTGGCTGACATATCGGGTATTATCCTTTCTATTTTCATGCATAGTATTCTTTTGGAGGATGGGGTTAAACTGGTTAGGCAGCCACAAAGGTGAGTCAATCCAACCCTTCTAGAAGTTGTTACAAATGAGGTTAAAAAAATTCTTAAGTCAGGTATAATATATACCATTTCAGATTCCTAGTGGGTGAGTCCTATTTAGGTTGTGCTAAGAAAAGTGGTGTTACTACTATTAAAAATTATAAAGATGAGTTAATTCCAATGAGGGTACAAAATAGTTTGTGTGTGTATATTGATTATAGGAAACATAATCAAAACACTCACAAGGACCATTTCCCCCTCCCATTTATTGATCAAATGATTGAGAGAATAGGTGAGAAAAAACACTATTGTTTCATGGATGGATTTTTTTGATATTTTCAAGTTCCTATAGCTCTAGAGGATTAGGACAAGACAACATTCACTTGTCCATTTGTCACATTTTCCTACCGGAGGATGCAATTTGGACATTGCAATGCCCCAAGTACCTTCCAGAGATGTATGGTGAGTATTTTTTCTAATTTTCTTGAGACCTGCATGAAGTTATTTATGGACGAGTTTAAATTATATGTATCCTCATTTGATGAATTTATATGTAGTTTGGGAAAGGTTTTGAGTCATTTTATTGAGAAGAATCTGGTCTTGAACTTTGAAAAGTGTAATTTCATGGTAGATCATGAGATTGTGTTAGGGGTTGTAGTGTCAAAACATGGGATAGAGGTCGATAGATCTATGTTAGATATCATTTTATCCTTACCCTCTCCTTTGTGTGTGTGATGTTAGATCTTTCTTAGGGAATTCAAGGTTTTATCGGTACTTACTCAAAGAGTTTAGGTAGATTTCTCTTCCTTTATCACAATTACTTCAAAAGGATTCTGATTTTGTGTTTAATGATTCATGCAGGGTAGCATTTGATGAGCCGAAGAAGTGTCTGACCACTCCACCAATCATACAGCCCCCACAATGGGACATTCCTTTTGATATTATGTGTGACGCATCCAACTTTTCAGTTGGATCTTTCTTATCACAGAGGGTGGAGAGACGTTAACATGTGATTGACTATGCATCAAGGACATTGGATTCAGCCCAATAAAACTACAAAACCATAGAAAATAAGTTTCTTGCTATCATATTTACTTAAGATAAATTCTGCTCATATTTATTAGGCACTAAAGTATTTGTTTT
Organism: Viscum album; assembly: GCA_963277665.1. NCBI lineage: Eukaryota > Viridiplantae > Streptophyta > Magnoliopsida > Santalales > Viscaceae > Viscum > Viscum album. The sequence continues at coordinate 1,938,704,236 of OY728163.1, forward strand.
TTTTGACCATGCAGATCTGAGGTAGCTCATGATGAAGCCTGATGGAAAGCCCATGCTAATCTAATGGATGGTCCTTCTTAAAGAATTTGATATTGAGATAAAGGACAAGAAGGGGTCAAAAAACCTAGTGGTGGACAACATGATTAGGCTTACTCACGCACTAGAGTATGAAACAATGGGCCATGTACCAATTTGGGATACTTTCCCCAATGATCATATTTATTCCATCTTAGGTACACATCCTGGGTATACTGATTTAGTTAACTACCTTGTGGCCTATTAAATTCCTACAAATTTAAAGAAACATCAAGTGCAAAAATTAAAGAGTGAGTCTAGATTTTATGTATGGGATGACCCCTACCTCTGGCGCATGTGTAGTGATCAAGTTATTAGAAGGTGTGTTCCTGATCATGAGTATGAGTCTAGTCTGCAATCCAGTTATACACTTTCTTATGGTGGAAACTTTGGACCCCAACATATAGCTAGGAAAGTCTTAGACTCTAGATTATATTGGCCTAGTTTATTCCATGATGCCCATGTCTTTTGTAAGTCATGCTCTTGTTTCCAACACACATGGAACATTTCTAGGAGACACGAGATTCCCCAATAGCCCATACTATTCTGTGAGATTTTTGATGTAGGGATAATTGATTATATGGATAATTTTCCTAGTTCATTTGGATTTTTGTAACTTTGGATGTAGTTGATTATGTGACAAAATCGGTGGAGTATAAGGCCACCAAGACCGGTGATTCTCATGTTTTTGTGGACTTTGTCAAAGCATAGATTTTTTGTAGGTTTGGAGTACTGAAGGCCATCATCAGTGACCAAGGGACATAATTTTTCATTAATAATTTGGATTACCTCCTTGAGAAGTATGGAGTGACACAAAACATCAACACCATACCACCCTCAAACAAATGGACAGGATGGGGATTCAAATTGGGAGTTGAATCAAATTTTGGAGAAAACCGTGTAGCCAAAAAGGATGGATTAGAGAAAGTGCTTGGATGATGCATTTTGCGTTTATAGGATAGCATACAAGACACCCATTGGTATTTCCCCATTTTCGATTGTTTTTGGGAAAGTGTGTCATCTCCTTGTGGAAGTTGATCATCAAGATTTTTTGGCTATAATGAAATGTAACATGGATTTGGCCCAAGTTGGAATCCAAAGGAAGCTACAAATTCAAGAGCTTGAGGAGGTTCGATTGTATTCATATGAGAACTAAAGGTTGTACATGGAAAGATTAAAAAAAAATCATGATAAAACAATCCAAAAAAGATAATTTCGAGTTGGATAAAAAGTATTGATTTATAGTTCACAACTGAAGCTGATGCCTGGTAAGTTGAATTCCAAATGTTTAGGTCCTTATATTGTATATAATGTTTTTATTTATGGTGTAGTGGAGATCAAAAAATAGGACGCTAGAAGGAGCTTTACTATCAATAGGAAACGTTTTAAGAAATTTATTGAGGGACTTCCTACTAATGCAGTATATTTAATTACACTGCATGACCCCACCATCACTTGATAATATCAGGCTATTCCTAACCCTTTCACTTTTATATTATTTTTCATATTTAAAATTTTTGCTTTTCATGTGCACATATCATCTCATAGGATCACATTGAGGACAATGCAATATTTTAAGTGGGGGGGGGGGGAGTGGAAAATATTTTAGGGTATAAATTTAGTATTTTCATTTGTATGTTTGTGTGTATTTTCTATTATGTTTTTGGTTAAAATTTTCAAAAAAGAACAAAAAAAAAACAAAAAAAAAACCAAAAAAAAATAAAAAAAAAGAAACAAATATATCATGTAACATTATCATGTGGAACATATATAAAATTCATGTTTTCAAAATTCATTGGTATAAATATAATCATGAGTAATATTTCATCATCAAGGGTTGATTTTTAAAAAAATTGAAGTCTCCGATGATTTGAATGGTTGTGTCATTATAAAACCTTTAAGATTTTGACATCATTATTTGTGATATTTCATCATGATAAATTGTTTCATTGATTTCTCCACACAATTTTTCACATAATCATGACTTGTGAGTTTAACTTACCCAATTTAATGTATATTCATGGTAAGTAATCCTTTACAACTTATTACATGGTCCTTCCATATGTTCATTTCTCTTCCGATCGTTTCCATCATTGTACCAGATTGACCTATGTGTGTGCACCTAATATCTGACTATTGTACGCCCTCCAAAAAACTTCCAAAAAAAATCCCAAAATAAAAAAAAATCAATAAAGAGGGGAGTGATGAAATGTACAACATGTGGGGATATTTTGGTCGGGAGCTCAAGGTTTGACTTCTGGGAATGCTTAAATGAGTGAGTTTTGGAATTTTATTGCAAAGGATGTTGAACATGTTCGGTGGAATAAAATCAGGTAAGAAGAAAAGTTTTTATTGACCTGAATATACTAAATAAAGGGTGGAGAGACATGCTTGGAATGGTTGGCACACACAAACGTGGAGAATTAGTGGCATGGTAGACCCATGACATGTTTCACTATGATTAGTGTTATGAATCTCACTGGATTTTGTTTTGACACAATTTATGAGACAATGAATTTAAAATTTATTGATATTTACTCTTCATGGGATTCTTACTTTTCCTATATTTGCACTGTGGATTGAGAAATAAGAATATGCATATCTTGTCACAATTTTTTCAAATACATGATATGTGGTTTTTCCCAGGATTGCAAAAGGGTAAGTGTGGGGGAGTTGATAAAATGAATTTTTATTGAATATTTTATTGATAATAAATCATATACTTTCCTCACATTGTGGTAAATGTTTTTGTTTATGAAATATTTTGGATTAGATCAGTCATTTTTAAATTTAATGAAAATTCTAGTTTTACCCTTTAAAATTCATTTTAGGCTTTCGAACATAAATATTTCTCTATGTATTATTTGAAATTTAATTTTTATAAATATGTTCCTGAATTAATTGGATACAACTTAAATTTAGGACATTTGAGCTAAGTCATGCATTTGGTTGGTGAAAATGAGCCATGATGTCAAAGTTGGGCTGGACTCGCCAGATTGGACATGAGTATTTGGGATATAACATCTTCATATTTTCTTGTATTAGGCCCAAATTTTGAGAGGATCTCTAGGAATAATTTTAGAACAAATAATAATTTTTGAATGATAGATGATTCATTCGTTTTGTGGTCAAATGGGTGGTGCAAGTTGGATTAAAATATTTGGCCGAGATTCCCAATTCACACTTGAAACCACTTTGAACCTCATCTCCCCAAAACTCTATAAATTGGAGTTTTCTCATTTTTATGGGTTGGGACGTGATGTAGGAGATTTAAGGAATCATATAATTTTTTTCACTCAAATTATATGACCATTTGAAGAGGGGTAGATCTTGAATTAAGGATCCCCTCATCAAAGCCTTCTTCTATTCTTCATGTTGTGATGTTTGCATTTGAGTAATAAAAATCTTTGTTCTTATTTTATTCATTCTATTTTATTATGTTTTTTTAAATGATATTCTTCTTTAATCATCCAATTTGGGTTTTAATCAAGAGTGGAGACGATATTGGGTTCTACCCCTTCAATCCTTTGCTCATGAAAAACGTCTCCACGATGACCACACCACACATGGAAGAGTAGTTTTCTTAGTGATCGATCTATCTTCTAAACTCTTCATTTAATTATTTTTAATAATTGAACTAATTTAATTCAATTAATATGATCCATGAATTGAGTTTCTAAATAAGAAAAAACTAAACAAGGAATTGAACAATTAACACAAAAACACGCGAGGTCGAGTATTGTGTGAATTGTGAGAGCGTGATCTTAATCAGCAGTACAAGACCTCACGAGATAAATTTGTAGAGTTAAAATATAATCCCTAAACACAATTAATCATCATTTTATAGAATGGATATGTGTCTTAATTATCCAATGACCGCAATCTATCCTTAGAACATCAATCAAAGAAGGGTATTGCGATTGCATGTTTCGAAGTTAGCCTAGGGTTTAATTCACTATATATTTTTGGTAAAGTTAATTCTCACAGGGTTAGGGGGTTAAAATGTTAAGAGATAATAATTAATTGTATGTTAATTTAATTGATAATTATAAATAATTGAGTGAATAGGTAGAGTTAAATCGATTACACTTTTTAATTTGGTTCTAAAAAAACATCTTCATGTTTTGTCATTTTAATCGAACATTATTTCAGAACTAAATAAAATAAAATATTCTTCTAGAAAACTTCTTCTAGATTTATAAACGATAAAAAAACCCCAATCCTTTTAATTAATGTTCTTATTTAATTTTATTTTATTTTCAAATTACCTTTAATATATTGTTAAATTTTCTTTCTTCTTTGAGAGATGACCTTGTTCAACCACTCTACTGAACCTAATTACCCAACAATCACATATCATTTGAAAGTGACCATGAAAAAGACTTTAGTTTTCCTATAATTATTATTGTTTCTCACACCATTCTTCTTGGTTTTAGTCAATGGTTGGAACCTTAATGAACTTTGCTAATGCTGAATGCGACGGACCATCCAATGATGGTTCCCCTCAGCAACCAAATGTTATGTGAGCTATAATGAAAAAAATTGTATCCGTGTTCACACAAATTTCTCAATCTATGAATCATGTCAAAATTCCAAAAAAAAAACAACTGAGGGAGAAACATTCAGTTCAATCTTTCATTAGGAAGTGTCCACCTTCATTCAACAGGTCTTCTGATCCATTAGTGGATGAACAATGGACCAGTACCACTGAAAAAGAAATTTTGAGTTCTACAATGTTCTAAACATGATAAATTCATCTTAGCAATATATCATTTGGAAGGTGAAGCTGATAAATGGTGGAATAATATCAGGTGTATGAGGAAAATAGATGAAATTGAGTCTATGGAATGGGACAAGTTCAAGAACTTATTTTTCAATAAGTGCTTTCCTCGTATTCTCCAAAAAATATAGAGAAAGAGTTCCTTGAACTTAAGAAATTTGATGATTAATCCATTGGTACTTACAAATCAAATTTTACAAGACATGCAAGGTATGTTTCTAGAATTATTATCCAACCAAAGAGTAAGTTTGATCAATTCTTTAGTGGATTAAAACCAAGTCCTTGAAGGGCATCAGCCATAAGGGACTTCAATAGCTACGAGGAAATTCTTCAATGTGCTCTCAAGGTTGAGTTGGAGATTGGAGTAACCCATCAGTATTATGGGTTTGATAACAATAGAAAAATGGAATTCAAAGAAAAATCTAAAGACCACACTGAAAAGAAAATGAGTTTTCTCTTATGATCAATGTGTGGAAAGAAACATGTATGGAATTGTCTTAATTGAACTATTTAATTTTTTTAGTGTGGAAAATAAGGTCATATGGAAATTGAATGTTGAAGTGATGAGAAAAATATGTCTAATGGTGTGAACAAAGAAAAGGCTACATAGAATGCACCTCCTACACTTTAATGGTACAAGTGAAAGGAAATGGGTAATTATGACAATCAATGCCCGAATCAAATGGTTATTGATGATGATAGATTTCAACAAAATCTTAAGGTCAAAGAAAAAGGAAAGTCACATTCAATTACTCTTGGTGAAGTGAAGTATGATAATGGAGTGGTGAAAGGTACACTTACCATCCAATCTAATGTAGAAAATGTTTTATATAATTCTATATCCACCCACTCTTTTATTTATAAATAATTTTCTAAGGGTATCGTCGTATTACTTCAACAATTAGATGTTGAGTTAGCTGTGAACACTTCTTATGTCACAATGGTTGCATCAAAAGATTACAATTCTTCTCCAATTGACGTTTGTGGGAAATTACTTCCTTCAAATATTGTGATCCTTCCTATAGTGTAATTTTATGTAATTCTTGGCATTGATTTTATTTCTTTATATAGATCTCATATCAATTTACAAATAAGGGATGTCACATTTCATATTCTAGATCAATCTATGGTCATCTATCAGTTCAAGTATGAGTACAACCTTCCAATATAAATTTCTTCCATCTTATGGTTCTTTATTCTAAATAATTAATTTTATTGATCTCAAATGGTTGGGGAGAAACTCTTGATTAATAATACACCCATTGTACATGAGTTTTTTGATGTATTTCTAGAGGAATTACTAGGTATTCCACCAAATTATGAAGTTTAGTTTTTAATAGAAATTATATTAGGTGCTATTCCAATTTCAAAGACACCTTATAGAATGGTCCCAATTGAGTTGTAGGAATTGAAGAAGTAGCTCCAAGAGAATCTTGATAAGGGATTCATATGCCCTAGTGCGTCTCCTTGGGGAGCACCTATGTTTTTGTAAAGAATAAAGACAGATCAATGATACTCTGCATTGATTATTGAGAACATAAAAATATCACTATCAAGAAAATATATACTCTCCCTCACATTGATGACTTATTTGACCAACTACTTAGAGCTCAATACTTTTCCAAGATTGATATTCATTCAGGATATCATCAATTATGGGTTAAAAAGGAGGATATACCAAATATAGAATTCTGTACGAGGCATGGACACTAGGAATTTATAGTGATGCATTTTTTTATTATTAATTCCTCTTCTATATTCGCGGATCTAATGAATAGAGTATTTAGAAACTATCTTAATCATTTTGTGGTAGTATTAATATATGATATTCTTGTCTATTCAAAGAGAAAGTAAGAACATGAATATCCCTTGAGAATTGTACTGAAGACCCTGAGAAAGAAGAATATTTATGCAAAATTTAGTAAGTGTGAATTTTGGCTTCAAAAAGTTTCATTTTTGGGTCACATAATCTTAGGAGAGGGGATATCTATGGATCTAGAAAAAATAGAGGTTATTGAAATATGGTTGAGATGAACAAAAGTAACTAATATCCGAAGTTTCTTGGTTTGGCAAGATATTATCAACGTTTTGAGATATAGTTTTCATGATTATATAATCCACTCACAAAGTTGACTCAGAAAGGAGTTAAGTTCGTTTGGATGGGGGAATGTGATGAGAATTTCAAAGATCTAAAAAAAGGTTAGCCAATGCACCTATGCTCACACTGCCTTGTAGTGGAGACAGTTTTGTGATCAATAGTGAAGCGTCCAAAAAGGGGATAGGGAGTGTTCTCATAAAAAATGATATGGTGATATCTTATGCCTCATGATAGTTAAAAATCCATGGGAAAAATTACCCAACTCATGATTTGGAGTTAGATGCGGTAATATTTGCATTAAAAATATGGGGGAATTATCTTTATGGAGAAAGGTGTAATATTTATACTAATCATAAATGTTTAATGAATATTTTCACACAAAAGGATTTGAATATGCACCAATGAAGATGGTTGGAGTTGATTTAATATTACGACTTCTCAATACATTACCACCCTGGGAAAGAGAATAAGGTGGAAGATGCTTTGAGTCGATAAGACCATGATAGCTTATCCATGATATGGATCACGAAAGATCCAATATTTATGGATTTATAAAGGATAGATCTTGAAATTTTAATGGAAGGAGAGAAATATTATCTTTCTCAAATGAATGTTCAACCATATATATAAGTGAAGATTAAATATGCATAGAAGTAAGATGTAGAGTTACAAAAGAAGGTGACAAATGTTCTTGAATTCAACCTTGATTGTGATGAAATAATAAGGTTCAAGAACCGGGTTTTTGTTCCTCCCATAACAAAATTAAAGAAGGAGATATTGGATGACACTCATAGTTCTTCATTCTCTATTCACCTTGGAAGCACAAAGATGTATAGGGACCTGAAGGAGTACTTATTATGGGATGTCATGAAAAGAGATGTCGCCAAATATGTCTCCCGATGCTTTGTTTGTCAGCAAGTTAAGGCTGAGAGACAGGAGTCTAAGGGGATGTTATAACCATTACCCATACAAAAATGGAAATGGGAAAACATTCCAATGGAATTTGTCATTGGACATTAGAAAACATCCAAATAAAATAATTCTATCTGGGTTATAGTTGTTCACCTTACGAAGTTAGGACACTTCAAATCTACTATAGAGGATATCTCTCTTGATTAGATTCCCTGGATATATGTAAAGGAAGTGTTAAGATTGCATGGAGTAACACTTTCCATTATATCTGATCGAGATCTGAGGTTTAACTTGAAGTTCTGGAAAAGTCTTCAGCATGCTTTGGATACAGAGTTATGTTTCATCCTTGCTTATCATCCTCAGATAGATGGTCAATCTGAGAGGACAATTCAAACTCTAAAAGACATGTTGAGAGCTTTCTCTATGGATTTAAAAGGTTTTTGGGATCAACACCTATCATTGGTGTAATGTTATTACAATAATATCTTTCACTCCAGTATTCAGATAGATCCTTATGAAGCCCTCTATATAAAGAAGTGAAGAACTCCAACTTTCTGGGATGAATTTGGGGAATGAAAGCTATTAGGACCTGATCTTGTTTATGAAATGAAAGAAAATGCCAGATTTATTCAACAAGACATAAGTGATGATCATAGTCGACAAAAAAGTTAGGCTGAAAACCAAAGAAAAGACCTTGAGTTTGATGTGGGTGATAAGGTGTTCTTACGAATATCTCCATGGAAGAGAGTAATGAGATTTGGAAAGAAGGGAAAGCTGAGCCCAAGGTATATAGGTAATTTTGAAATACTGGATCATGTTGGGAAGGTAGCTTACCGATATGTGCTTCCACCAAAAATTTCTCAAGTTCATGATGTGTACCATGTATCTCTAATAAGAAAGTACATACCAGATCTTTCACATGTACTAAGATCAGAAGTCATACCACTCGAGCAAGATCTCTCTTATGAAGAACAACCGATAGAGATTTTGGATCCAGGTGAAATTTTTTACAAAACAAGGCTACTCACTTGGTTAAATTTTTATGGAGGAACCACCAATTTGAAGAAGCTACATGGGAACTTGAGGATATGATGAGGAAGAGGTATCCTCATCTGTTTATTTCCATGTGACGAATTTTGAGGGAAAAATTATGTTTAAGGGGGGTAGAATGTAACACACGAATGTTTTTATGAAATATTTTCTTTAAATAATTTTTATTCACCAGTATCTTGATATTAACACAATCATGAGTTTAAATGAACCGTTAGATGAATTTAATAAAAAATTACTGTTATAGACCATATGATAGGCTAACATTAATAATTATAACTAACTTATGAATATGCAATATGAATTCATTGGATATTAATTATTTTTGAAAAATATAAATCAATTAGATATTTTTATTTTTGAGTGAATAATTTTGTTAAATAAATTATTAATATATATTTGTTATATAATTAATGAAATATTTTTGATATTAATCCAATGAATATTTTAGTCAAAGGGTATGAATAAAACCCTATTTTATGTAGAAGAACCTATTTTTTAAAAGGTTAATTTTACACCATTGAATGACGAACCCTTTTTAAATTTATATTTTGAAACATTAATAATTTCTATATGAAAAAACATGTTATTTTGAATTGGGATATAAAAATTTACTTTGGATAAATTTATGATATTTTTCTAATAACTTTCTTATTTTTATGAATAGTAAAAATACGCTAAATTTCAATTAAAAACAAAATTTTTCATCAAGATAATATATATATAAAATTATAATATTTAATGGTTTTAAAGTATGAATAGAATTTATATTTTCCATTTAATATAATTTATGTTATTAGAATTAATTTTTCATTTAATTTATAGGTAAAAACATTTCAATCTTTCGCAATGTTTTAACTTTTAAAACCTGTATTCTCATTTCAACAATGAGATTAATTTTAAATTAATTACTGAAAATTATGTGTTCAGAATTTGGAAAAATGGATTCTATATTTTGAATTAGAAGGTACAAATTTTGTGAATAGGTATCTTTTATTATTTGACATTATCAATAGAAATTATAGTAATTAATTTATTTACCATGGTTAAAGGGTAAATTTGGTAAATAAGGGTAAATAATAATATTAAATAATATAAAACTACCCTAAAACATGTCCTAACTCTATTTTATGAGATATTTACGACCATGGGAATACTTGGATAGATTTTGGGACCCCATGGATTTGCATGGATGTGAAAATGACATTTTATAATAATTAATTTAATGTAAAGATAATTATAACCTAAACATATATCTTTTACTAAATCTATTTAATATAGAGTTTTATAACTAATATCTATGTTTATAAATAGTCATTATAAATCCAAAAATATTTCCAACATCATGGTATTTTATTTATAATTTTTATACATTATATAAATATAATTACTTATGACATAATTATGATTTAGTGATTACCTCATTAATAAAGGATTCAAATAAATGGATTTATAAATATTAAAACAAAAGTAATTTGGTTATTTTGATGTCATCAAAGAATTTTATGGATTATTTTGACATATTATTTTTGATTTAATGACTTATTTTTGATGAATCCAGGTTGTTATGAATTTTAAAAAATTCAAGTATGAATAGTGTCCAAAATTGACACAATTCATAACTTAAAACATAAAACAGTTTATTAAATGATATTAAATTTCTAAAAATATAATATTCGTAATTTTTTTTAATATATGTCCAAATATGTAATAAATAACCTTTTTGTGTCATTTTACATGATATGGTAATTACATTAACCCACAATGTGTAAATAACATGATATCATAGTAAGATTAAAAAGGGTAAAATAAGGGCTAAACCAAAAAGATAAAGATAGAAAAAAATTCTAAACATGTCAAAAAATTATTAGATTATGGGTATTCAAATAAAAATAGTCTTATATTTGAATTAACTAAGATTTGTACCATTTTTAGTTGAAATTTAATTAATAATAAATTAATATTTTTTAGTGTTTCCTGAAGTTCCCCTCTCCTCTCTTATAAAAGTGAACCTCCTCCCTCTCCTGTTCACTCCATTTTGAGCCTTTAAGCTCGGTCAAAACCTTCCCATTTCCCTTCTAAACTACCCTAGTTACATTCTAGAGGTACCTATTTTCTCAAATGACCATCTCTAGTGAACTATGAGGAAATTTAAAGGAGGCGCGTCGAGGAAGAGGAGGTTCAGATACATACAAAATGTATTTGACCTAAAATAAGGGATAACTTATCCAATCTTGTTTTATCCAAAATTTTTTATTTGTAAGTATCTACTGGTGATATATTTATCATCAATGTACATATTTTCTAAAAATATTCTCATAAAATCTGTATTATTATTCTATGTATGTTTAAAGTCATTTTTACCCATTTTTACTTTACTACATGTTATGAAAGGAATCTTTCTTTTGTTTACCATACAAGGTTCTTTTTTGAATTTTTTGGAAAAAGTACAAGGAGAATGTTTTTTAACTTATATGGAATGAATGTATTTTTACATCTTCATAATTTCTTATTCCCATGAATCTTCCTCTACAGTTTTACAAGTGTATTTTCAACTCAATTATTTTCTTTTAAAATTGCATGACATTTTGAGAAAAGAAAATGTTTTTGAAGAAGAAAGGATATTTTCCTCAGGAATGAAGATCAAGTGTATTATCAAATTTATTTTCCATCTATTATTACATGGGTTTATGTTCCTATCCCTTTTATTACTATGATTTAATTATGTTTATAATGTAATGTTATTTAGTAAATCCATTTATTTTATATCAATTATGATGGAATGATGCTTAAGAAACCCATTTGATTTCATGGTTTGTGATATGGTGAATGTTTCTATGTTTTTGTGGCACACATAAGAATGGATTCATTATAAGATGGATAGTATCTATAACTCCCTCCAATTAATTGGGTAAATATTAAGATCTTATGATATAGACATGGATAGAACAACAAGTTAATCCAATTCATTGATACAGAGAAGGAACGAGGAGAGAAATCAGTAGAGTAATAAAATTTGTCTACTATGATGGTTTTGTAAAATATCATTGACTATTATGAAATAATTTTCTATGAATATGTGTGTATTCCACAAAATTTCATGTATTATGTTATGAGTATTGGGATTACATTTCAATTTTATGATTTATCCCACGATATGATATTGTTATCTTTTATATGTAGGATAAGTTTTTCAAATGTTATGATCTTATGAAAATGATATGATTGTTATTTAATTTTTTTACCATTACTGAGCATTTTATCTCACCCTTTTATATGTTTATTTTTCCTAGGACATGAACAAGGATATTAAGTATGATATGCCAAAAAGGAGTCTATTTATAATGACATAAACATGAGAGAATGTAGATGTTTTATGAACCAAATGTTTATGTTTCCCAGTTTATAAACACACTATATATATACGGTCTTATCATGGTTTTGTTATATGTTTTAATAAATATACTTAAATTCTAAAGTGATAACAATGTATCTAAATAATGGGTCACTATAATTTAGTAAACATTCCATATTTCGGATTACATGGGTTCCTAAAACCCCATGTCCACTTCGGTCTCCCTTTTCTACATCAGTAGCTAATCCCAATAGACACTTTTTCCCGAACAACCCATGCATCCTCACCAATAAATAACATCAAAAATACATCTTATCTCTTAATTATAAGCTCTGATACCACTATTTCACAACACCCTCCAAAAATGGTACCCATCCTGGGCTAACAACAAAGAAAGGGATGCAATTACCAATGAATCCCACCTCCAATAGGCCACATCTTTCTGATTACCACATAGGGTATATAAATCACACCCATGGGATATATTACCCTCAATGTATATTTATTTAATAATATAAAATATTTAAAACCACCAACCAGTTCCTTTCATAAAAAAATAATAAATAATAATAAATAATGTAATGTAATACATAACTAGAACAACTAAAAAACTGAATGTACTAAAGAAATACTCATACGAAACTATGAATATCCAAGTGTTCCTAAATGAATCCTAAAACTTGTAATTTGAAACTTAATCACCAACTTGCACCTTTATACCTTAAAATAATCTATATATACATAGGGTGCACACAAAATTTATACATAATAGGATCCTCCTGAAAAACTATCCTGAAAAAAATGAAGGAAGTATGATAAAGATCAGTGCATAAATAAATTAAATTAACTCATCACATAAATAGGTAAAAATATTTCTTATCCTCACCAAGGGTCACTCAGTAATTAATTCATATAAGTAAATCATTCTACATTAAAACCCACAAAAACATGAATATATATATATATATATATATATATATATATATATGAAGCTACCACGCTTCCAATTCATTATTGGTTCGTCACTATCATGCCCTAATGAATCAGGTTCTATAATCATACCTTCCATAAGTTATTCTGCATCTCATATGTACATATCATATCCATTCTGCATCTTGTGCAACTTATAACAACCTCAATATCATCATAACCTAGTAGTAACCAAGTAGTAGTATTGAAGCTATTACATCCAGTGTATCAAGAATTATACCTAAATGGATCAAAACCCATGGACGAAGACCCATGGGAATCCCTAACCATAATGACTGGATAAAATAATGTTACATAACTCAAGATTTTATAGACCACGAATAAATTTATACTAAAACTAGGATCCATCATAGCCTAGGTTGGAACACACCCTATGCAATATTCCATTATAGTTGGGATATTCCAACACAAAACTATATCCGAAGGGAGAGTGAGGGAGAAGAAAAAGTAAACCATCCAATCCCTCACCTTCAGTGATGTTGAAGAAAACACTCCCTAAAAAATTTTGGTGTTGATTTCCTTACCGAGATGGGTGGTGAAGTGTATAAAATCAGAACATATAGAATATATCTCACACAAAGTATGGGTAATTACCATGCCTTCAACTCATCTTCGTCCATTATTACATAAGAAAACTAACTGCTTCCACTAAGGTCTAGATGTCAAACTTGCATTCAATAATCAAAGTTCATTATTATTTATTAATCATCCATTTATTAATTACTATTATCCTATATTTATTTTTAAGGTCAACACTCTAATTATTTTAGATCAAGTGTTTTCAGCACCAAAATTTTTCCTTCTTATATTCTCATGTATTTAATTATAATCTATGATCACCATAAACCATCAATGTTCATCTAATTAGATTATTTATCATTTTACACATTCCATTTAATTCAGTAATTTACCCAAGATACAACATCAAGGATTAAATTTCCAAGTAAAGATTGAAAATACATCGAGTAGTTGGAATCCAATTATATAATACCTAGCCAACCATATATTTAAAAGCACCAAGAAAGAAATATATACTGAATAGATATCTGAGCTCTTAACTCATACCGACTACTCGGTGTAGTTCCTAACACCATTTAAAATAATATAATCCATCCCAAATTTACCAGAATTAACCATCAATATAGTGCCAGGCCTCTGACCAATTTCACATTTATGTTCCAAACCATTCTAGGTTCTTTATCAATAAAATCACACCAAGACACTAATTTCCTAGGGAATTCACAAAGGGAAATAAAGTTATTCTAAAAAAAATATTTCAAGGGGAAACTAAGGATATATAACTAATGAATTCTAGACTTTATTTAACAAAGAAAATCTCGTTCAAACCTAATCAATTATCTTTTGAAAATTACCATTTTAATTAAAATGTTGAATTAATCGGTTAATTATGCACAAGTTTTTACAACAACAACCTATAGTTATAACATCTATTAATAACTATAATATCATTACTAATAATGTTTCAGGAATTATTTTATTATTTAATAAATTTTAACAAAGGAAGATGATTATATAGATATATTTTCTTATTAGTCAATCTCATTATTCCCTATTTCATTGTTTACCCATTTTTGAACAGATGTTATAACACCCGGGAGTAATAAGTAACACAAAGATATAAAGAATAACACAATATCTAGAAAAAATGAGAAATAATAAAAAAAATTGATAATCACCGAAATCCAATATCTAATACCCATAATTATAAAATAATTCCTATCATAACATAATAAGTAGATAATATGAAACATGTGATGTTATCATCATTATTTTAAATTCCATGTTTATATTAACATCAAGTATTTTATTTTTGATTGTTATTATTACCACCTCTCTTAGATAAATTGAAAAATAATAGTAAAATTAATTCAATATAAACAATATGAAATTTCATATTCTTACCCCATTTTTAATTTTCAAATTATTAAAAAATTAATCTTAATGTGATTTTTAGGATTATTTTCTTTTTTAAATATAATAGCATAAACACATCTAAAGAAGCTAAATCATCATTAAATCAAAACATGAAATAATTAAAATGAATAATCTTATCCCATACTAGGATAAAATTCCAAGTCACACAACACTAAGAACAGAGAAGAGAGGGGTTGCATGTAGGCTGGAAACTCCCAAGAAGAGGTTCAGATAATTGCAGAAGGGTTTCAATACTCCAAGAGTGAAGGTTGGATTATCTATGTTTTATAGGAAGTAAGTTGATCAAATGAGGGTAAATAAATCCCTTTTTGGAAAAAATATGATTATCTAGGGTATATAAAAAAATAAAGTCATATTTTTCTATTAATATATCTTTAATTCATTTTAGATTTAATTCCATATAAAATTCAACATGCATGACTAATTTATAATTCCTATCATTAAGGTAGTTGTCGGTATAATTTATATTCATTATATCTGGATTTAAAACCCATGTTTTGACACCCTTATTTCTTTATTTTTCATTAGAAAAGTAATTTTATGTCATTCTAGAATAATATGGGATTTTCAGAAAAAACAAATAAACAAACATGATGATTTTCCATGTGAAGCAACTGTATAGATCAACTGCATGGAAAATATAATCAACCATGATGATTGACCATGTGAAACGTCTGTAAGAATGAGCCACATGAACCAGAACACCCACCGTATAAATAAAGGATCAGATACATGAATAATGGATCGATCAAACAGAATAAAGAACTACTATATAAATGAAGGAACTGCTACATGTAAAAAGGATAAATCACACAAAAAGATCAACTATATGAATAGAATACCGAATACACAAACAAAGTGTTGACCACAAAAAAAAGTTAAACAAAAAAACAAAGGACCGAAAACATGAAGAAAATTATAATTTAATAATGTAAAATAATTTGACCACCATCGTGGCACTTCTAAGACTTGATAAAACACAAAAGGAGGGATTTAGAAATCTGGTTCCTTACAATCACTTTGAAAAAGAAGTCAATATAGGTCTTAAACACCCAATGTATAAATACCTTGAACACCACTGGTTCCTTTTTAACCATAAAGTGAATGATGAAATAATAATAATAACCATAGTGATATAAGAATGTGTTTTTCAAAATATCATCTTCTTCCACCCTCAATTAATGGTATCCTAATTTTATTTATACCTTTGAAAATATTTTTTCTTCCCTTAATTGATCAAAAAAATCATTAAACATTGATAAAAGTGTAAGAATTGTTAATTGTTATTTGATTTAGCAACTAATAATAAATACATAACCTCAAAATACTAGTACCCTTCTTAGTGAATAACACCATAGTATCTCTTATGGAACTTCTAGGGTGGAAAAAACCCATCTACAATATGTCATCAATTTAAATCCACAATTTTCGAATCTCAATGAGTGTTATTTGATAGGAATCCATTTATACCATAGGGGTACTTAGATAAAAATCAATGGAAAAATTGATCCACCACTTCGAAAATAAACTCATAATATCTTTAGAAACACATCAATACCTCATATGTATAAATAATTATACCCACAAAATCTAAAATAATTATTTTAGGCACATCACACCACAATCCATTTATTTGATCTCTCTTCCCAAAGAAAACAATTCGATAGCTATTTAAAATGAAATACATTACCCTCCTTTGATAATAATATACATGTTCTTTCACCACAACAACTAATCTATACCATGTATGATATTTTATGGTTTTATATTCAATAGAACTAGGTCTCATCATATATTATTTCCTCCAATCACTAACTAACACCCATTTATAATCTCAACCAACACCAACTAGTCTCCCATAAGAGTACAACCATAAATTCGTGGAAAATTCCTCTTAATAGGTATCACTAATATTCTCACTATGTTATGTGTATGGAAATAGTGTGACACACCAAAATCAAATAAAAACATAAAAAGAGTAGAAAAGACACATTTTAACAATATAAAATCCCAAGTACTCCTATCTCACCAATCTATAATATGTGACGTTAACCATAACCATGAATAGATCTTCTATCTCACTATCGTAATAAAATAACTATTCTTTACCTATGATCATTCCCTTTTCCTATAAGAGAAGGAATATTCTTGGTCTAATATCTACTAACTCCAATGTATACTAAGGATCCACATGGCCACTCTAATTAATGACATTGAAACTGTTAAAGTATATGTTATAGTTAATGTAGAGACCCTTCCACCATCACACTATGATTTGGCTCATGTATTCCTTCCTGATAGGGTAAGAACATAAAATACCAATAACCTTTACCTATACGTAAATTATAAATTACATCACCACCAAATCAAAGGTAATTGATCTATAACCTACTAAAGATCATAAATGGGTGTTATAACGATGAGAAAATTATTTTTTAGTCGATGAGGTCTATCACACAACAATATTTTATTTTATAAATACTATGTATGATATAATTTGGTACACACAACATTGAGTTTAAGAAAACCATAATATACTATAAAAATATTATTATTTAAATATAACCATCATAACCAAGACATTAGATTAGTGGGTATAAATAAGAGTAATCTGATTATGATGCATATGATATTTTCCATAATATATTCATTAATGACTAAATATATATTTAATTTTTAATGACAATAATTAAATCATATAAGGTTAATAATCATTAAAGTATAAAGGAGTCATTTTTCTATAAAATCATATTTTTTTATATTAAATATGATTCATTTTAAAGGGAAATTTATCTTACATTGAGTGATAAATTCCAATAAAATATATTTCATATATATTTAAATTAATGAATAATTATTCATACATTTATTATCAATTTGTTATAAATAATGATAAAACCATTTGATGGTAAAAAGAGATACTTTTCATAAAGATGTTTTAAGTACGTAATGTATTTTTATTATG
This sequence comes from Viscum album, assembly GCA_963277665.1. Lineage (NCBI taxonomy): Eukaryota > Viridiplantae > Streptophyta > Magnoliopsida > Santalales > Viscaceae > Viscum > Viscum album. The sequence goes on from OY728163.1 coordinate 1,938,722,417, forward strand.
TAATTAATATTTATTAATTATTTTGATGGAATTTATTGATAATATATTCAATAAAAAAATTAATAATTATCTAATGGTTTTTACTTGGTATAGAATTGGAAGAAATTCTTTTTATGCCTTGAAAATAAATTTGTTCTCAGAAGGGTTATTATAGATTGGTGCACAGATATTAGAATTATTTTCTACCATATTTAGAAATTATATTTTATAAAATTAAAATAATTTTATTTTTCATCATATCAAAATTATTCTTGGATAGTTTTTTGGTATTTTTTAGAAGTAGTTTATTTTTGGGTGAATAGTGAAAAATGATGTTTTTTACAAAATTGTCATTTATTTCCATTATGTTATGTAATTTAAAAGTAAACATATGTTTTGGATTTGGTTTTAATGTAAAATAATATCAATTTTATCAAAAATAATCTAAATAATTTCATATGAATCAAAATTAAGTTTTATTTTGTTATAAGCTTATTTTAATGCTCACAAACACATTTATCTAAAAAAGAAACTTTTTTTCATTGCATTTTGCACACCAATATTAAAATTAATTTCTTCCAATTATAAAAATTGAACCTGAAAGAATGTATAATATATTTTTAATTATTCCATTCAAATTTAATAATTAGGTGAAATTAATTTTTTTCATTATTAATGGTAACCATGGTAAAACTATTATCACCAAGATACAAGGGTAAAACAATTTAGTTAGGGTTACTTTTTTTGGTAAAATCATAAATTCCCAACATAATTATTATTTTTTGAGGTTATTTATTCCATTATAACCTCATATTCTAAATTTACTTATAAAATTTCTACTTTTCCAGGAGTAAGACACTTGTAATATTTAATTTTTAAGAATAATTACATGTGTGCCACTCACCTCACTTATAAAAGGGCACAATGCATTATATATTTTTACACAATAAATGATCCACTTATAATGACCAATACTTCAGAACATACCTTACCAAAATCCCTCCCATTTTCCTAGAGGTCCTGGTCTCATCCAAATACCACTTCAATAAGGTTTAAGGCGTAATCTAAAGGTGGTTACCAAAAGAAGAGGCGAGTGTTCTTATCGAGATTTTCAAGTTACATTATTCTTAATCCTAATCAAAATATTCAATAATAATATTAAAATAAGTATATATTTAAATTTAACATACTTATATGTTTTTATGTTAATGGTATATTCATTTTTTATCTCTTTCCATCCCATGGAAAATGAAAACATCGCTTGTGTGTATATATAACCAATCATTTCCACGTAGCAGTGTAATTCATATTTCATCACAAAATTATATAGATGGTTATAATATATAATTATGGGATATATTTTATATTTATGAAATAATTATCATTATTTATATATAATATATCATTTAACTTCTTACCCTCCCATCTGTTGTAAAATGATTACGTGTCTCGTGCATATGTGTGAACTACCACCTCCACGAAGCGATGTGATTTATTTTTAATTTATGATTTACATGGATGATAATAAGGATATATTTAATAAATATTTATGACATTTATGATATAAATATGATTTTAGTGAGACTAATCATTGTATACTTTCCATTCTTTCTAACCATTAGAAAAATAAAAATTCTATCATGCATACATACGAGCTACAAACTCTATGATAAACATATTTAATTTTTTTATTACAACCACTAATGGATAATTATAAAATTGTATATATGCAAAAGAATTATATTCATGGGATTATTGATATTATGGAGATTATGGGACAATTTTATAATAACAATAACCATAGTTAATATACCAAAGTAATGTTGGTGAAAGTGACCAAAAAATCTTAAGTTGTCAAAATAAAAAAGAACTATTAAATGAATGGATGCCAAATTATTGTTAAAGTAACTTAAATATTTAAATATAGATAAAAATGGTTCTTAATAAAGTATTTTATAAATTAAAATTGACTATACAAGAGGATATAACATGTTCTACTATGCAGGAGTCCAAGGTAAGTATTTTTTATATCTATTCCACTCAATTGTTACATATTTTATATTTTTAACCTAATTTCCTTTATACGGTTTAGTAATTAAATTTAACATATTATATCATTCATTACTCTTTTTTCATTTAATTTTAAGTTTTAATTCATTTTTCATTTTAAGGGGATTTGTTTCAAATTTAATTAAAGATGTTATGGTTTATTTTACAATCTCACTCTTATTTAGGTTTAAATTTATGTTGGAAGAATTATAATAAAATTATTTTCTTAAAAACTATGTATTTTATTCTAATCTATTTATTTTTGGGTTTCCGTGTTTTTATTTCCAATTTTCCTCTATTTGGTACTCAAATACTGAAAGAAATATTTTAACTAAAATTGACCTTATTTCTTCTTTATGGTTAAGAATAATTCTCTTAAATACCCATATTATTCAATGTATTTTATTTAAGTATTAATATTATATTAAATGGGTTTCAAATATATTTTTTTACTATATTTTACTTTTTTTTAAATTGTTAAAAATTAATCTTTTAAATGTTTTTTGAACAAGTCTTTTTTGGAATTTTACAATAGTTTAAAAGGAATGTCCATTTAAATATATGTGGCATGAATAAATTTTACATCCCCCATGATAGTTATTAAATATTTAGCTTCCTAAAAAATTTTCCATGGTTATTTTTAAAGAAACTATTTCTCAATATTATTAGAATTTTTTGTTTTTAATGACATTGAAATAAAAGGATATTTTCCCTATTTTAAAAGAAATGTTGTTTTTCTATTTTAAATTATTTTTTCATCTATGTTAAAATAATTTAAAATATTTTATACCTTATTGGGGATATTATATAAATGATACCATCCACCTTATTTCTTTGGATTTATTATGATAATGTTGTTACATTTTTTATAAAAAAATATTTTAAAAAATATTATATTCTTCCAATATGAATTTTTATTATCAAGGAATATTTATTATGTATAATATTATTGATTAGATGTTTGAGAAGTTAAATTAAAATATGTATGTGATGGGTGGGACCTAGTTATAGAAATCCCCTTGATGCATCGACATGTATCATGAGACAACATGGAATAGGTATTTCTTAGTGTATGTCGGCCCATATAAAGACAATGTCTTGGAACAAGGCCTTAAAGGTATGAAAAATGTCTTAGAACAAGTCCATGAAGGTATGGTTAAGAATTTATTGAAAAGAGGCATTGATGAAAATATTTTGACATTCAACATTAGAAATTTACTTCATTAAAATTTAAATTATCATTATCCATGTGATTATTTTATCTTTAATGTATATATTTTGAATATCAAGTAATTTATTAAATGGTATATGTATTGATTATTTACAATTCCATATTATTTATTCATTATTTATTTATGATATATCCCATTGTACACTCCACATTACTAAGAATTTTAGCTCACCCTTTTTTTGTTTTATTTTCCCCAGGATATGAAGAATAAATATTTGAATGAATTTCAAGGATGCTTGAATGAATTTCAGGATATGTTTTTTATCCTCCAATTGAACATGGAATATAGGTATGTATATATTTTTCCATGACTAATAAAATAATCAAACATTCATGGTGTGATCCCCCGTATCTTGTACTAATGTGCCAAATTAATCACTAGAGTAAGGTTACTGGAGGTGGGGTTCATAGAGTTTGTTTTAAAGAATGTTTAGTAGGAACCTTGGAAAATATTTTTTTTATAATAACATATATATAATGAATATTAAGATAAATCCATAGAATTTTGAATAAATTTTGGGTGTTTTATGTTATGGTTAAATATTATTGATGTTATGAACTAGTTAAGTGTGTGATGTTCTTTAGAAATTACACTTAGTAAAAGAAAGTTAAATAGTATCAACACCCATGGTCAATGTAGGAATTTACCTTATGAGGATGTCAATATAGTGGGTTTTGGAGTTGAGAAAATCATGTCCATATTAGAGAAACAAACCCAAGTTATGACCAGAAATATTTACCATATGGAGAAACTTGTTGTTACACAATGCGATTCACCTATGTTGGATCACATTATACGATGAAGGGATCAATTAATTAATGGAACTATTAATACATTGGTAGAAGATAAATGGATCATGTCCCTTGAAAATTCATTTTTGGATTTGGGAAGTAATGAAAGGGAAAATGGTGTTCTTGGAGTATATTGTTTAAAAGCAGATGTGGATTATTGGTGGTTATTTATTCATAATACTTAGGAGGAGGAGGAGATGGAGGGAATGAAATAGAAAACCTATAAGGTGATTTTATTTGAGAAATATTTTCTTTGAGAAGAACAAGATATCATGTAAATGAAATTCATTAATTTTAGATATAAGGAAGAGGAAAGTGTTACTGAGTATAAGGAAAAATTTATAAGACGAACAAGGAATTCTATGAACTACATACATAACCTGAAAAGAAATATTAAAAATTTATTTATTTAACATAATATGACCCTATGAAGGATACTAGTCCCTCAAATTTTTTAATAATTTGATGATATAGTATCAAGAACCATTATGGTACATAAATAATTCTTCAGTCATATACATTCAAAGGAAATCAATAAAATAAAACAATGAATGGTCACCCGGGAAAAGATGATGCAAATGAGAATATGGGAAGGATGTGACTTTGAATATGTGATAATTATGGAAGTAAACATCCTATTAAATTATTAATATGCATGGTATTTTGTTACAAGTGAATATATAAGTCCCATGCAACTCCGGAATGAAAATAAAATAAACAAATCACTAATATTTTGCGTTTCAATTGTAAAGATACGGGGTAATATTTGAAACAATGCCCCAAGAATCATGGATAACATCGATAATTTTAATATGGTATTTATTAATGGTATCATGGTATACTATAAAAGAGTCAATGATATTGAGAATCACTTGTGAATCATTCATGGTACTTTCGATGAAATAATGTTATTTAAAAAATTTAGCTTTTGTGAATCTTGGATTCAGAATGTTTCTTTTCCTCGAAATATGTTCTCCAAGTATGGATATTTATTAATATTCCTATGACAAGTAGACCGTACCCATCATATATAACCTTTAGTTTTTTTTTTTTTGAAGGGTCATTATAAAAATATTGTGTTAATATATGATTATTATGTATTCAAATTTGGTATATCATATTTTGAATATTTTAAGGGTTTAATGGTTAATGTTGAACCTTGAGTTATATTGGTGATATTTTTGTGATTAATCATTCATTTTATGATTTAAATTATTAAATAATATTTTTACTCATGCTAACCATTATTTTAGTTTATGTATATGGATAGAAATGAGAGGAATTTCAGGTAGAGAAATATTTTATAGAATGAAGAACACTGTACCTTAATAGATCTAAAGATCCCTTAAAAGATGATTTTAGTGCTTTAGGTATGAAAATTTAAACTTATTCAATCATAATTTTGAATATGAGATACATTGGAGGTAGAAAACTAATCAAAATACATCAAAGGAAATAAATAAACTAAGTATATTTTCTTATAATGCATCAAGAAGTAGAAGATAAATCAATTAAATTTTGCATGGAACATATCACATAAATATCATGGTAATTTTATCGAAACACATTCTTAAGTATAAGTCATGTAAAAGGATATATATTTTTCAATAAATATGTATATATGAAATAATATGTTTGGTAGTCCTAACATAGAAATAAAAATTCATAATAAAATTTATTTTTATATCATGATATGCTCAAAATGAATTAAAATTGAAAGGATGTAATTTATGTAAGGAGGAGAGAATGTAACACCCCAATATTTTAGTTTATGAATAATTTCTAGGATATCATGTAATACACAGAACACCAAGAATAAATGAAACATAATATACTATGGAAATATCATCATTTAAATATGACCATTATAACCTGGCCGTTTGATTGGAAGGTATAAATTTGTGTAATCACATTATGAAATAAATGTATAATTTTTTCAGAATATATATTAATTCCTAATAAACAATGATTAAACATTTAATTATAATAATTATATCATATAATTTTAATAATATTTAATGATTAAACGGTTCAATTTTATATAAAAGCATATTTTCTTTATACTATATATATTTCATTAAAAAGATAAATTTATCTTATTTTAAGCAATAAATTTTTACAAAATTTATTTTTTATATATTTAAAATAATGAATAATCACTCATATATTTATTATCAATTTTTTATTAGTGAATATAAAATTATCTAATGGTAAAATTGATATTTTTTAAAAAATAAATTTTAAGTGAATAATATATTTTTGTAAAGTTAATCACTATTTTTTAATTATTTTGAAGATAATTATTCATATTATATTCAATAAAATAAATTTAAAATCATCTAATGGGTTTTACTAGGATAGAAATGAAAATAAATTCTTTTTATGCTTTGAAAATACATTTTCTCTAAAAATGGTTTTTACATGTCTGTGGATGAATATTAGAATTATTTTATCCGAAAATTATAAATTTTATTTGATAAAATTAAATTAACTTTTGATTTCATCATATAATAATTCTATAAGGGTGATTTGTTTTGGAATTTTCAGAAATAGTTTATTTTTGGGTAAATAGTGAAAATGTAATTTTTTTGTAAAATTGTCATTTATTTTCTTAAAATAAAGTAATTTAAAAGTCCCATTATATTCTGGATTTGGTTTTAATGTTTTAAAATATACCATTAATTAATCATAATCTAAGTAATTCCATAAGAACCAATATTACATTTGATTTTGTTATATGCTTATTTTTATTCTTAAAAACACAATTTTTAAAGAAGAAATTCTTTGAGGTTTCATTTTTTACACTTATACTATAATAAATTTATACCAATTTTAAAGATTGTTTCCTTAAGAATGGGTCAAATATTTGTAAACTGTCGGATAAAATTTTTTAATAAGGTTAATTTCATTTTTCCTCATTAGGAATAATAATCCTGGTAAAAATATTATCACCATGGTAAAAGGGTAAAATGGGTTATGTGTTGTGCGCTCGGATTTTCAACATTTACATGCATTTATTCATTATAACTTTCCCACATTATTGTTCAATTCCCATGTTAATGGTGTTTTTTTTGACTTTTATGAAATTTTAATTTAATTGAAAATTGGATTTAAATATAGTTTTTATTAATTTGTAAATATTTTGATATAAATTATGGAGGCATGATTTGATGATTTTTTTGAATTTTTAGGGTGGAATTTAATTATAGAGAAATAATTACCAAAGAAAAAGGGTGAAATTTTACATGTTGGAGAATTAAAAAGGTCTAAAGTGACCATGAAATGAATGATCACTATTCTTACCATAGGTAATAACCATGTTCTACCCCTATAGGAACCTACTATCACCTAGTAGGCATGATGAACATGCCTTTAACATACCACATGAACTACTCATAGTCACATGTACACCGTATCACACCCTATAATCACAGTAGGTGTACCTTCCATGGTTTCTATCAACTAAATGTTTGTTTATGAATTCTGTAAAGTAAAAAATGGATGAGCTCATGAAGATATTATATAGACTGTGCCACTACTCCCACAATAGGTATAACTACAATGAGTGTCATTTTCATCCACCATTTCATGGTCAACATGATGACTATGAAATTCACAGTAGGCATGCATACAGTAATCTTTACCTACCTATTCCACCCATGACTTTTCCAGGTGTCCATAAATAGACCCTAAACCTACAATTCCCTTGAATAACAATATCTACATTTAATTATTCTTGAAGGAGATTCAGATGATGGGTACTTCTCAAAAATCTCCCACCACCATTTATCTTCCACACCAAGGAAAAACAGAACACCACTAATCCTGCTAGTGACACCTTATTCTACCACCCATGGGTTTGATATGTTGATGGAGTGTAGCACTTTTCCTATAGAATCATATAATTACTTCACTCCAATATAGACTCCGCTTTGACTAAGGCATAGATCCAGACGAGTGCGCCAAGAGAGAAACTGCCCTACTTGTGCAACTTATAAGGGAGCTTTGGAAGTCTAATCTAAGGTGAACTAGATTGTATCTTTTTGAGAGTAGAGCTATGTGGAAAGGTAATAGGCTCACATTTGAAGGAAAAAAGGAGCAACATTGAACTAATTATTTGAGAATATCCCTCACTATTAAATAGAACCATTAGTGGGTGTACGTTTCGTGCATGAGGTAAAAAATAAAATCCATTATCCTAGGAAGATGTAGCACAAATAACAATGAAATGGTTGGAATTATCTAAAAAATGATGGGATATAAGAGTTATAGGTACTGGTATAGTGACATCACATAGATGAAAACATTATGTATAGGTGCATTAAAAACATAATGAGTCGCTTAACTAAAATCACAAGCCCATTCTACCTTACCCACTATGATGTGAAGCATATGATCACTCCACCCTAAAAAAGATATTGGGATAGATCATGGAAGACCACTGATTCTTGTAGAAGTCAACCAAACCCTTCCTTCCATACATGTGTCAACCATCGAGGTAAAATTAAACATTCTCCCTGACGAAATTCCAGAATTCGATGAATCCATCACCTGTGGAGAACCATGGTATCCAAGTATTCATCTATCTAAGGAAATAACAAAAAAAAGATAGTCTTGGAATCTTAAGATAAGAAAATACTAACTCTCTACTGAATTCTACTCTGGTTTTATTCTAATTTAATATTTAAATTCTGATGATGGAACACTAGACCTTATTTGGTTTTTCTAAGGAGAATCCCTTCACCACCCTTAATAATGAATTATAATCTTTCAATGTTGTTACTAAATCCACTCTAGTATTTAATGGTTTTTTTAGTAGAGGTTTCTTATGATTCTATCATTTTACATTATTCTGTTTATTTTTGGTATTGAATAAACAAGAAACTTTGATTAAATCCACTACATGTGATAGAATAAAATGGTGGAATTCAAGGGTGAATAGAGGTATCCATACACTAGGCTAGGAAAAGGTAGGAAATATAGTGATCATTTTATTTTCATAATTGAACCAAAATTTCTTGAAGTAAGTACTCAGTTGTATTAAAATGGTGAGAGGATTATTAGAAAACAATTGAATAATGATTAATAGTTGAATAAGGGAATAATCCAAGTTTGGACCACTAAATATTTAATTTATTTTAAAAATGACCATGATAAATTACTTTTATTTAAAATAAACTCATAAAAAAAGATTTCATCGCACACAACACTTTCTTCTCTAAATCAAATCCAATTCCCACTTTTACTTCATATTTATCTAGTTGAAAAATTATTTGGATTAACACCCCATGATAATTTTTCATCAAAACTGATGTTATTTACAAAGATTCCAGTGTTTTGTTTGAATTTAATTTAAAAAAATGTTTTCAAATCACTATACCCAATTCTTCCAATCTCATTGATTTTGATCGAGAGTTTTAGATAACTATGATGGAAAGACTCAAAATAGTAAGGAACACAAAACAAGAGGAAAGAGCATTTTTCACCATTTTATTATCTGATTCTCCATCCTCGATATCATCTTCCTCAAAAGATAAAACAATAATTTTGAAGATGGAAGGAAATATAGAACAATATAATATAAATTTGATCTAAATTTATGAACCCAATTTCAATATTTACAAACAAAAATTACATTTAAATTATCAACTTGACTATGAAATGAAAACTTGAATAATTGGGATATTTCCAAAGTTAAATCTAGTGATGACCCAAAAAGGAACTTAAGGTATTTTAAATAATGTTTCAATAGATTTATAACCAGAGGATTCACTAAAATAGAGACCCTATTTTTTAATATATTAACATTACATCACTTTTGAGGGACATTTAAAAAATTTCAAAAACAGACACTCAAAGACCGTATTAGTCAAGTAATTTTGGAAACATGGAAACATAAAACCTGATACACAATTGAGATATATTATCTCCCCTTAGGTTCTTCATAACTAGAATTTTTCTTATAAAAATATTACTTAAAACATATTTTCATAACTAGGGGAAGGAAACATAAAATGGGATGGGATCAGATGATCAATAGAGGTAAAAAAGGAGACATGTAATCATAAACATGAGTATAAGGGTATGAGAAAGTGATCATAAGATTATAAGATCATACCTTACATGTAAAATATCATAAAAATAAATCATGGCCTAAATATTGACACTACATAAGAAATGAATCAATAATTGAATAAAGAGAATAATCTGTGAATGTACAACATAGGAACCAGACATGGATTTTTGGAATACACCTGAATATGTAATATCATTCCCTACATGTCAAGACACATTATTGTAAATTATTAAGTGAATTTATGGAGACTACACTTACTGGGTGGGATACACCCCCTCCGCAGTCATAGTTATTTACTTTTAAGGGATCATGTTTCTCCATCTTCCCATAGTGTATCAAGTTTCCCCATCTTCCCATAGTGGACCAGGTTTCCCCATCTTCCCATAGTGGATTATGTTTCCCCATATTCTTATAGTGGATCTTGTTTTCCCATCTTCCCATATTCATGGGGACTACACCTAATGGGTGGGACACAACACCATCCCCAATCATAATCCTTTCCTTGTAAGGGATTGGGTTTCTCTATCTTCCCATAGTGGATTGAGTTTCCCCATATTTCGATAGTGGATTAGTTTTCCCCATCTTCCCATAGTAGATTAGGGATCCCCATCTTCGCACAGTGGATCATGTGTCCCCATCTTTCTATAGTGGATTAGGTTTCCCCATCTTCTCATATTTATGGGGATGAAACCTACTGAGTATGACACACCACAACCCCCATCACAGTCCTTTCCTTATAATGTATTAGTTTTCCCCATCTACCCATAGTAGATCAAGCCTGTTTACTTGATTCACATTATTATCTCATGATATATAAACCTGTACCCAATGCATTGGAGGAATATATAGTTCTCACCCATATCATAATAAAATCATGCATACATGTTCCATCAAACCATAAACCATCATATCATAACCCATGAAATGAAATAGGTGTTATAAATATGTAATTATATCTTAAACTATAGAAAAAGTTATGTTTTAAAATAATCTAATCAAAGTATAACCCATTAAAAGAAGCAGGTTTCAAAAGCATATAATCTATGGAAGATAAATATGTGTCATAAACATCATTACATCTAAAAAACCATTAAAGAATAATAGGAATTGTATTCTTGGATCATATACTCAGTAAAGAATAAATTATAACAAATCATGTAATCTTAGATGTAAAATACCATGGAAATGTATTTTGAAAATATATCTTGGAGAAAATATACATTCTTCTTTGGAAAATAATTTATAAAACATAAAAACTTTTGAAAAATATTTTCATGAAAATAATCCTGAAAAATTACAATGGAAACATTGAAAAAAAATTAAAATCTTTTCCTTTGATTTTTTTTTGAAAACTTAGAAATAAATATAGGAAATTCATTGAAAACCATATATTTGAAAACACTTTTAAATCTTATAATGAAATCATGAAAATGTTTTATAGAAAATTTCATTGAAAAAACATTGAAAACTTATGAAGGATTATTTGAAAACCATAAAACATTTTTGAAATCATTTTTCATTGAAAATTATCTTAAAGTATCATATTTGAAATCAATTTTGAAATCATTTTCAAAAACATGTTTTTTGAAATTCATGGCATGTGTCTCAAAGAAGGTAAATTGAGACAGAACTACTTTATCGATTTGGTAAATTTTAAAACATAAACCTCATTAAATAGTTATCATAAAATGGATATGTAAATACCAATAACATTAAGTATAAAAATCATAGAATAAATGTCACGACCCATCCCCCAGGGCCCATACCGTGACTACCCAAAGCCCTCCTTCCATAGGGCAGGGGTTGGCGACTAGCACCGAAGGCGTATTCCCTATAACTGGGAAGGAATTTCCATTATATCCTGTAAGCACACACAAACAAGCACACAACAAGATAATAACTCAAGTAACTGAATAGTAAACAGAGTGAGTACAATAAGTAAAAGGGGCCAGAATACAAGCCCAATTAGAATGTACAAGTACAACTAAAATACAATACAGCTGAATAAAGAGAAAGACAACTACTGGGTCATCCTATGAGGTTTCTACATGAAGGGTAGGTACAAATTGCCTCCTCAACACTCCACGTCCTCCTATCTCTTCTACATACCAATACGCCATATGGTCCACCTCCAGGCACCGTCCAGTCCTGGTACCCTCATCCTCAGTCATCATTGTCTGTTATCTACACCAAACACAATGAGGTGTGGGCATAGCCCATGCAGGGGTGAGTATAACGATACTCAGCAGGGACCCCAAGACTCACAAGGTCTCACTAAAATCCACAAAGAATGAAAACAAATGATAACCCCACATAGGTATAAGACCATACATATACCTAAGTTATCGAGTAAACCCATCTCTGTCATGAGGAAAACACAGAGTCCAACTCTAAATCCCTAGGATCAACTGTTCCACAAAGGAAGAAATGAAACGAAGTCAAGTACCACATAGGTACGCCACACAGAATAATACCACCAAGGTATTACCATGAAGGAAAGTACCAAATAAGTACTAACTCAGCACACACCAGGTATAACTTAAGTACATTAGTAGAGGTGATTATATGTAACTACTGAATGATCTTACTCTGTTAAGAAGATGAGCCACACAGGATCACTAGGAGCTGACCCACATCAGATCTCTAGGTACAGACTCACATAGGATATCTAGGAGTGACCGATATAGGATTGCTAGGAGCTGACCCACACATGATCTCTAGGCACTGACCAACACAAGATCGCTAGGAGCTGACCCACAAAAGATCGGTTGGAGCTGACCCACACATGATCCCTATTCGTTCTTCTCGTCACAGCCAACTACTGGGATCCCCGCAATAGGCTTACTCATATTTGAGAGGGTCCTCTCCCCAATCCACTGGTTGATACTTCAACTACCACAAAGTCCCACGAAAAAGTATCTCAAAGGTTCACCACATTATAGGGGTCTCAACGCAATATACGACACGTCAATCCGAAACCCGGTCTGTGAGTTATTAGCCTTTTAGTCCCAAGGGCCCGGTTGGATTCATGCTTGATCCAACCCGACCATTCCTCAACATTACCCAAAACTCCGGTGGGGTATACTGAAAGGGAACATCTCTCTCAAATATTTCCAGCACCGCTGAAGGTTCGTCAAACGAACGTCTGGTGCCAATGTTATGGCCAAAAGAGTGTAAATGGGTCGTAGTGGGTCCTGGTCCGGTCCGACCTAGCTTGGGCCGACCCAGTCTAGGTTGACCCAGCCTGACCTGCAGGATGGGATAACCCTCTGGGTCTAGCCTAACCCGTGCTAGGTGGTCCGACAGACCATGATGGTGCATGGTGGCTCGGCCACGGGGCGAAGGCCTGGGCCCGGGCCGGCGGCTCGACTGCGGGGCGACGGTTCGTCCGCGGGGCGACTCGGCCGTGGGGAGACGGTCCAGGAGCGGGGCAAGAGTCCGGCAGTGGGGTGGCATCTCAGCCCCGGGGCGGCGTTGCCTCGGTGCGTGGAGGCCACGAGGTGGCGCCGTTGCGCCATCGCCTTTGTTGCGTTCGACGGTGGTGTTGACCGTCGTTTTGTGCCCCACCGTGGTTCGTAGTCGTTCCTCCATCGCGATCAAAAAATAACCACAAGGTTTGCGGAGAAGACAAAGCATGTTTGTTTGGCCTGCACTCCCAACTTTAGAGCAGTAGCAATCAGATATAATTCCTTCTTGAATTATGAAGGATTATTAATAATGGAAAGAGAGAAGAATTTTATACAACCACCCTACAACATCCAACAAATAATCATATACAAATAAACCCCTACCATGGATTTTTCATTGACATTGGTGCGAGAAGGAATTCGAGGAAGTAGAATAGAGTGCCAATGATTGTCGCTTCCAAAACCACACTTCGATGTCAGGCTCTCTCATCATCCTCTTCCTTGATTTCCGAAAAACGTTCTTCGATGGAGTTCTTCTTTGGAGAGCTTTCTCCCAAGGCTGCAAGTTTCTCCCTTTTTCCAAGAGTTTCCCCCAATTCCACCAAAAATGAATTATCCAACATTATAGAATATGTTTTCATAATTTCAAATTAGAATCATTAATTAAATAGGTTGGCATAATTAATTATTTGATGGGTTGGAACAATTAAGGTCGGAGGGAGTCCAAGAGATTTCTCACACTTATGAGGGGAGTTCAAGAGGTTTCATGCCTCAGGTGGTCCCCACCATCATAACATCTCATTGGAGGTTAGTTCGAGTTGTCCCCACTATTATAACCTCTCATTGGAGGTTTAGGTTTGGTGGTCCCCACTTCTCAACATCCACATGTGGTGGCTTTTAACCAATAAACTAAAATGTTACACAAATTTTGTTTTATTTTATTCATTCATGAAAAACCCAAAAATTATCTTTCACCCTCGACCAACTTCTGTTGAGGTGAAGGTATCCTTAAGCGAATACCGGCACTGCGAGTTCAACGATGTCCTCATATTTTAATTCCGAGCACTGGTTTAAATGTTAGAAAAACCCGCTCGCACATTTATTGAACGTACATGAAAAAAAGTTCATAAATTTATTCCGGGCACTCTGGGTCTCGGAATCACGCGCTGTCAATTTTTGCAGACTCGTAAAATTCCTATATATTTAAAAAAATTACATGGAAATTCCAGGTCTTTACATTCTCCCCACCTTAGGGCTCTACGCCCTCATAAGAGATAACTCAAACTAGGTAAACAAGTGGAAGTACTGAGCATGAATTTGAGCCTCCCGCTCCAATGTGCTCTCCTAAAGGTTCTCGTGCTGCCAACCAATGTGCAGAAGGGGTATCGACTACCCACAAAAGACCTGCTCCTATCAATCCTCAATCTCTACTGGAATCTCCGTAAAAGTCTCTCCATTATCAATGTCCAACTTTCTGTGGTCGATAATGTAGGAAGGGTCATGCACGTATCTCCTCAACTGGGATACGTTGAAGACACCATGCACTTGGTGCAACTGAGGTGGAAGAGCTAAGTGGAAAGCCACCTCTCCAACTCTTCTGAGGAACTGGAAGGGTCAGATGAACCTCGGAGATAACATGCCTCCTCGGCCAAATCTCCACAAACCACGTCAAGGTGAAACCCGTAGAAAGATGTGGTCGCCATCCTTGAACTCCAGAGGTCTCGGTCTCCTGTCAGAATACAACTTATGCATACTCTGTGCAGTCTTAATCTGATCATGGATGATCTAAACCTTCTCTGTGGTAGCCTGTACCATCTCTGGTCCCACTAGTATTGACTCCCCTAGCTCAGTCCAGCACAAAGGTGATCTACAAGGTCACCCATACAATGCCTAAAAAGGAACCATCCTAATGGTGAAGTGATAGATATTGTTGTATGAAAACTCCACCAAAGTCATGTGATCCTCCCAGCTGCAACTGAAGTTGAGGAAACAAGCACACAACATGTCCTCAAGGGTCTGTATAGTCTTTTCAGTCTGGCCATCCGTCTGAGGATGGAAGGCGGTCCTCAGACGAAGTTGTGTCCCGAAAGCCTCCTACAACCCCTTCCATAGCTGGGAAGTAAAACGCGCATCATAATCGGAGACAATAGTCGAGGGTAATCTATATAATTGTACAATCTCTTGCACATAGAGGTGTCTCATGCTCTATACTGAACCCTACTCTCTGATCGATAGGAAGTGGGCTGACTTGGTGAGTCAGTTGACAATCACCCAAATCGAGTCATGACCTCTAGATGTATGTGGAATTCCTATCACAAAATACATGGATATCCCATCCCACTTACACTATGGGACCTCTAAAGACTTAACCACGCCTGCTGATACCTAATTCTCCTCCTTCACTTTCTAACAAGTGAGGAATATAGATACAAAATCTGCAACTACTTTCTTCATTCCCAACCACTAGTGCTGTCGTAGGAGATCCTGATACATCTTTTCCACTCCTAGATGTCCCGATAGAGGGGATGTGTGGAACTCCCTCAACACTTCCTCTGCAAGTGAAACTGGTAACATGATATGTCCTCTGAAGAGGATTACTTGCTCCCCGCCTTCAGAAAATCCATTAGGTGCCTGCCCTGTGGATATCTGAGCACGTCAAGCCTCGCAGTCAGTGTCCCCATGCTGCACCTCCCTGAATCGTTGAAGAAGTGGGGGAGTGACTATAAGAGAATGTAGAAAAGCTTCTCCATCTCAATCCACAAAGGATATCTGCAAAGCAGCCAACTGCTCCATCACCTCACCTAGTATCTGTATACCAGATCTCCTACTGAGTGCATCTGCTACAACATTTCCCTTCCCAAAAGTATAGACTATCTTGAAATCATAGTCCTAGAGGAACTCATTCCAACATCGTTGTCTCCGGTTTAGGTCCTTATGAGAGAAGATATACCTGAGACTCTTGTGATTCGAGTAGACTATAAAATGTTCACCCACCCAATAGTGTCACCGCATCTTCAAGGTGAAGACCACTACTGCTAACTCCAGGTCATGGGTACAGTATTTCTACTCATGTTGTATCAGCTATTGATAACCATATGTGATCACTACTCGCTCCTACATCAGGAAACATCCGAGCTCGGTCCATGATGCATCACAGTAGACTATGTACCCTATGCCCTCCTTTGTAAGCCTCAAGATGGGGGCACTAGTCAGCCTCTACCTCAGATCCTGAAAACACTCCTGGAATCTCTCCGACCACATGAAGGGTTTCCCCTTCTTTTTCAAGGTTGACAGTGGTGCTGCAACTCTGGAGAAATCTGGCACAAATCTCCGGTAGTACCCAGCCAAACCTAGGAAACTCAGTATCTCCATCACAATCCTGGGTGGCTCTCAAGAAAGTACCACCTAAATATTTGCTGGATCAACTGCAACTACATCCTCTGATATGACATGTCCCAGAAAGTGAACCTCTCAGATATAGAACTGACACTTCAAGAACATACCATAAAGATGGTGCTCTTGGAGTGTGTCCAGTACTACCTGAAAATGATAGGCATGCTCCTCCTCAGTAGTCGAGTAGATCAGAATTTCGTTGATGAAGACTACTAAAAAGTGATCAAGGTATGGTTGGAAGATCATGTTTAGGAGTCTCATGAACACTGCTGGAGAATTGATCACACAAAATGGAATAACCAAGAACTCATAGTGGATGTACCAACATCTAAAAGTCATCTTCTGTACATCCTCATATCGTACTCTGAGGTGGAGATAGCCTGATCTGAGGTCTTTCTTCGAGAACCACTGTGCTTCTTTCAGTTGATCAAATAGGTCGTCAATCCTCAGAAGTGGTTACTTTTTCTTCATGGTCACCTGATTCAGGTGACGATAGTCGAAACAAAGCCTTAAGCTCCCATCTTCCTTCTTGGAGAACAGAATTAGGGCTGCCGAAGGTGAAAGACTGGGCCGAATGAACCCTTTCCCCTACAAGTCCTCTAGCTGTACCCGTAGCTCACGACGCTCCTTGGGATCCATCTGATATGATGGTGTAGATATCGGTGCTGTCCCAGGGTATAATTAAATGTAAAAGTCCTTCTCTATGTGAGGAGGTAGACCCATAACATCATCAGGGAAGTCATCCACATACTGGTCCACCACTACAGGATAACTCAGACTCTCCACATCAACCGTTCCAAGGGTAAGGCTAGCCAACTGATGGGTGATCGGATGCATCCTCTTCCAGTTAAGTCCATCCTATGCTATAAAGGCTCCCCTCTCATCGGTGAAGGTTAACCAACTCCCACCAATGTAGACACACCTCACTTTATGCCTAATACAGTAAATCTGAGCATAGACTGTAGATAATCAGTCCATACCAAAGATGACGTCGTAAGTCCTCGACGCTGCTACTAAGAGATCCCAGCCGAAGCTCTCGCCTCATAGAGTAAGCTCACACTACCAGAAGCAGTGCGTAATCGTTGAATCTGCCCTCGTAGAAGTCTCTAGATGTAAGGATCGAGCCAACGAATCTGTCAGAATCTCTGAGCTCCGAATGAGGGAAGTTGAAATAAAATAATGACTTGCACCTATGTCTATCAATAATGCAGCTAAGGCAGAGTAGACATAGATCGTACCTCGTATAATCTCTATAGCCCTCTGATCGTAGGCCTCAGCTACCTGGATCTGAGCTCGCCCCTGTCCTCCTACTCCCTGTGGTCAGGGTGGACAACCTGGTGGCGGTGGTGGTAACATCTCGATTCGTCGCCCACTGCCAGCTATATGACCAGCTCTTCTTCCATGTCTGTCTGATCCCTATGTACCGCCTCGATCAAACCTCTTTCTCTGCTTGGGAGGTCCCTCAACCTTCTATTGATCATCCGTACGACAGGTCGGACAGTCACGAGCCATGTGACCCTGCCCACCGCATGCGTAACACTACCTGCTCCTGGCATGACTATCTCTGCCTCGGGTGCCCCACACAACCGACCCTGAGTTATGCGGTCATCCACCTGTAGGCCTAGTCTTCTTGGACCTCTACGACATCTGTCTGCTGCCAGCTGCAGAAGACTCTACTACGTGACATCCGGTAGTGGTTCTCGCTGATGGTGACTACTCAGTAAGAAAACACATGAGATTGGATGGTGTACTTACCAGTCAAAAGACTCTCACCACTGCCTCCATCAAATCCTCAACCGCTTGTGGGTCCGTCTCTCCTATGAACCTTAGTGGACTCTGGCGCTGGAACTCGTGCAATGTGCTCAAGCGGCGTGAACCCTCTACTGCTAGGGCTAGTGGCATCAGTGGCCCAATAGGTAATGGTACCGCTGGTGCCTCTACTGGAAAAGGGACCTACACTGAGGCCCCATCGCTCGATGGGCTATCAGTGCGTACAACTCTTAGAACCCAAGATGGATGTATGCGTAGAGGCATCCTGAAAAGAAACAGGTGTTCCACATTCAATAAGTTATATCTGGTGTGCTGACTCAAGAGATCACAATAAAAACTCTTGAAAACACATACACAATCAGTGTTTTCGTGCACTGAGTCAGAAATCAGAAGTCAGGGTCCTAGTGTATAGATACGTTGGCCACCAAACCAACACTAGATTCCTTAAACTGATAACCACACTCACTACACTTAACACTATTTCCATTAAAAATAAAATTAGAGTCCTATGTTCTACGGTATAACCGAATCCTCTGATACCAATTTGTCATGACCCGTCCAATGAGGCTCGTTCCATGACTATCCCAAGCCCACCTTCCATAGGCCAAGGGATGGAGACTAGCACTGAAGGCACATTACCTATAACTGGGAAGAAATTTCCTTTATATCCAGTAAGCACATGCAACAAAGCACACAACAAGATACAAACTCAAGTAACTGAATATTAAAGAAAGTGAGTATAGTTAGTAAAAGGGGCCAGAATACAGGGACAACTAGAAAGTGCAAGTACAACTGAAATACAATACATCTGAAGAAAGAGAAAGACAACTATTGGGTCATCCTCAGAGGTTCCTACTTGAAGGGTAGGTATAGATCACCTCCTCATCACTCCACGCCCTCCTGTCTATTCCGCATACTGATACACCATATGGTCCACCTACGGGCACCGTACTGTCCTAGTACCCTCATCCTCAGTTAGCGTTGTCCGTCATCTGCACCAAAAACAACGAGGTGCGGGCATAACCCAGGCAAGTGTGAGTATAACGATACTCATTAGGGACCCCAAGACCCACAAGGTCTCACTATAATCCACAAAGGATAAACCACAAAGGATGAAAACAACTGATAACCCCACTTAAGTATATGACCATACATATACCTAAGTTA
The DNA here is from genome assembly GCA_963277665.1 of Viscum album. NCBI lineage: Eukaryota > Viridiplantae > Streptophyta > Magnoliopsida > Santalales > Viscaceae > Viscum > Viscum album. The sequence continues at coordinate 1,938,742,281 of OY728163.1, forward strand.
TCAAGTAAACTCATCTCAATCACGAGGAAAACATGGAGTCCAACTCCAAATCCCCAGGCTCAACTATTATAAAAAGGAAGCAATAACATGAAGGAAAGTACCACAGAGGTAAGCCACACAGAATAATACCACCAAGGTATTACCACGAAGGAAAGTACCAAACAGGTACTTACTCTGCTCACACCAGGTATAACTTAAGTACAATAGTAGAGATGATTAGATGTAACTACCAAATCATCTTACTCTATTAAGACATTGACCCACACAAGATCACTAGAAGCTGACCCACACATGATCGCTAGGTGCTGAACCACAGAGGATCGCTAGGTACTGACCCACACAAGATCGCTAGGAGCTGACCCACACATGATCCCTAGAAGCTGACCCACACAGGATCTCTAGAACCTGACCCACATAGGATTTCTATGATCTTACCCACATAGGATCACTAGGAACTGACCCACACAAGGTCGTTATTCATTCTTCTCATCACAGCTAGCTACTGGGTTCCCTACACTAAGCTTGCTCGTCTTCGTGATGACCCACTCCCCAATCCACTAGTCTATATTTAAACTACAACAAAGTCCCACGAAGAAGTATCTCAAAGGTTTGACACGTCATATGGGTCTCAGCACAACAGACAACACGTCAATCAAATGCCCGGTTTGTGAGTTATTAGCCTTTTAGTCCCGAGGGATCAGTTGGATTCATGCTCGATCCAACCTGACCGAACCTCAACTTTACCCAAAAATCTAGTGGGTTATACTCAAAGGGACCGTGTCACTCTGTGATTTCTAGCTCCACTGATGGTTCGTCAAACAGATGTCTTGTGCTAAAGTTATGGCCAAAAGAGTGCAAATGGGTCGTAGTGGGTCTGGGTCTGGTTCGACATGGGCAGACTGACCTGAACCGACTGACCCAAACCGACCCGGTCTGGGTCGACCCCGCATGACCCGATGGGTCAGGCCCGACCTACAGTGTGGCCCAACCTACTGGACGGCCCAACCCGCTGAGTTCGGCCTGTTCCACGCTGGGTAGTCCGGCAGACCGCGAGGGCGCGAGGTGGCTTGGCCGCAGACGACGTGAGGCTGCGGGGGGTGCCACGAGGGCATTAGGCGGCTTGGACATGGGACGAAAGATCAGCTGCGGGGCGGTGGCCTGACAACGGAATGTAGAGGCCGTGGGGTAGTGTCGTCGTGCTGCCGCCTTCGTCGCGGCCGACGGTGGTGCCGAACGCCATTCTCGTGGATCACAGTGGTTTGTAGTTGTTCCTCCATTGCGATCAACAATTAGCCACAAGGTTTGAAGAGTGGACTGGCCATGTTTGTTTGGCCTGCACTCTGCACATTAGAGCGGTAGAAAGCGGCTATAATTCCTTCTTGAATTACAAAGAATAATTAAGAATGGAAAGAGGGAAGAATTTCAAACAACCCCCATACAAATTCTTGCAAATAATCGTATACAAATAAAACCCAACCTTGGATTGTCCGTTGATGTTTTTACTAGAAGGAAGTCGAAGAAGGCGAAGAGAGTTCCAACGATCGTCACTTCCAAAACCACGTTTCGATGTCAGGCTCGCTCGTTGTCCTCTTCCTTGATTTCCGAAGAACGTTCTTTGATGTCGTTCTTCATTAGAGAGCTTTCTCCCAAGGCTCAAAGTTTCTCTCTTTTTCTAAGTGTTTCTCCCAATTCCACCAAAAACTAATTAGCCAGCACTATAGAATATGTTGGCATAATTTCAAATTGGAATAATTAATTACATAGGTAGGAATAATTAATTATTTTATGGGTTTCCACAATTATGGTTGGAGGGAATCCAAGAGGTTTCTCACACTTATGAGTGGTGTTCAAGAGGTTTGAAGCCTCGGGTGGTCCCCACCATCATAAGCTCTCATGGGAGGTTAGTTCAGGTAGTCCCCACCATCAAAACCTCTCATAGGAGGTTTAGGTCTGGTGGTCACCACTTCACAATATCTACATGTGGGAGGTTTTAACAAATAAAATAAAATGTTACCCAAATTTTATTTTATTTTATTCATTCACAAAAAACCCAAAAATTAACTTTCACCCTAGACCAACTGTCGTCGAGGTGAAGGTATCCTTAGGAGAATACCAACACTACGAGTTCAACAATGTTCTCAGATATCAATTCCGAGCACTAATTCAAAATTTAGAAAAACCCGATCACACGTTTACTGAACGTACCTGAATAAAAGTTCAAAAATTCATTCTGTGCACTCCGGGCCTCATAATCACGTGCCGTCAATTTTTACAGACTCGTAAAATTACCATATATTTTAAAAAGGTTAAATGTAAATTTAGGATCTTTAAAATACATACATGGGTAGTAATCACACCACATATAATAAATATTTGTTGAACATAGCTTGTGTCTCATGGAAAATAAAAGTGAGATGAGAAAACCCTTACTACTTGAGTAACTGTAGAATCACGATGCCCATGAGATAATAACATCATTTAAAGATCTTTATATCATTAAATAAATTAAATTAATGATATAAAATTTCATAGGTAATAATATACACCAAAAAAAGAAGCGGGTGGTGAATATGGCATATATCCCGTAGAAATAAAAAGTGAGATGAAATCCTACTACCTTATTTATCAACTCTCATGAAAATCGTAAAAAACTCTCCTAAAATAAATATAAGTTTATTTTAAATATTTTAAAGAACCATATTTCTATATTTAATACTATATATTTATTTATATTACGTACTTTTTAACACATCTATGTTAAGGTTATATTTCCGGTAATATCCGCTTTTTTTTCACATGTGTCTTAACTTATTGTATTATTGGTCCTCAAACATATATCATGATTTAAAGAATGCTTACCATGATATAAATATCATGTATATTCGTTATATTTGTATATAATAATGAATATAATATAGAAGTTTTAAATGGAATACACCATTCATGGAGACATTAGGTCGTACGTAAACATGAGAATTTTTTCCGTTTTATTATCATATTGAATGAAAATAAGTAAATAAAAAATTTGTATATATATATATAATTATTCCCATAGAATTATTATATCATATATATCATATAATTTCACTAAATCAATCTTTATTACACCCCCCGAATATTGTGAACGAATCACATCACTTTGAGGAGGTGGTAGTTCGCATTTCCCCAAATGAAATTATCGTACTTACAAAAAATGGAAATAATGAAGGTATGTGTTATATAATAATTAAATAAGAAACAATGAATCAAAAATATCAAAAATATCATATAAAAATATATATTTTCATCATAATTATCAATTATGATAGGTTGGAATGAAAAACGAACAACATCATTTCGTGAGGCTGTAGTTCACCGTACATAAGAACGATAAGTTCGTTACCCATTAGATGAAAGTGTGTGTAAGTACATGTTGAACCCTCATAATAACAACATATAAGTATATTTAAGATACCCAGTTTATTATATAATCATTTAATTAGAAAATTTTATGTGGTGAAGAATGAAAATAAAACAAAGGAGCTTGATGAAGGCTTTTACCTCTTCTTTGAGTTAGTCCTCGTGGTTTTAACCAAATGGATTCCTTGGTTGGATTTTTTCCGAAAAGGGAAGATTATAGGTTTAATAGAGTGATTTTGGGAAAATATTTAGTTAGGGGTTGCATGAGGAAAATTTACTTGAGAGTTGTAAGGAAGTAAGGGGAGGTGAGTGCCCTTTTATAAGGGAGTAAAAGTGGTATTCTTGTAAATATTAAAAGGTAAACAGTATTATCAGTTTTCCCTTACATAATGGGAATAAAATAACTTATAAAATTATATAAAAGATGGTAATTGTTCAAAACTTATCCATAAAATGGATTTTTTACACGTGTCTTGGTCATTTGGCCTCTTAAGATTAAAGTTTAACCATTAAGTAATCATGTTTTTAACATAATCGTTGTAATTAATTTTAATTACATTCACTTATATTTTGGGTCAAAAAATAATTTTACATTATTATAAATTATAAATTATGAATACTAAAAATATGGATTCCATTTTTTCAAATTATAATCACTTAAGTGGCATAAATTATTTAAAATTAATCCCACAAACGTGTCATGACAAAAAGTTTTTAAGAGAAAATGTGTAAAAGATTGAAATGTTTTTATACCAAATTTCAGTGTGAAATTTTTTCTAATGAACTAAATTGGATTAATTGATATAAAATTTATATAAATTAAATTTAGGACCAAATTAAAATATAATTTAACTCTGTAAATAAATTATATGGAAAATAAGTTTTGAATTAAAATCACGTATTTTTTCGCTATTCATCAAAAAATGAAGTTTTTAAGAAAAAATCAAAAAATTAACGCTAAGTAAATTCCAAAATTTTTCATTAAAAATGATGTTTATTTTTTAAAATGAAATTTCTAAAAGTTTCTAAAAGTAATTTTATTATTGTTCTCATAAGGTCATAAAATTCATTTTATTTGAGAAAATAATATTTTCAAACATATTAATACTTTACCAATATTATATGTTTTATTATCAATATGTTTTATTTATAAAAAAATTATAAATAATATTTTTTAAAAAGTTATTACTTTTAACATTACTATGTTTAATAACTAGGTTATAACTATCATTTTCAAATAATTAAAATAATAAAATGATGTTTCATAGAAACATGATGTTTTGTGTAATGCAATCCAAGTTGGTGTTGCATGTAGTGAAATCTTATATTGGTGTTTCATATAAGAAAAATTTTACTTAGTGTAGAATTAAAAAATCCCCTCAAAGGAAATTAATTCATTCAAAAAAATGTTCACAAAACCCCAGGGTGTTACATTTTACCTCCCGTAAAATGAATTTCACCTTTGAAATTTGTCATTATGATGCAAAAAAATGCAGATATTTCTTATTCATCATATACTAAAGTTACCACATATATTCCTCTAACTGGTGATTTCTCCACAAAAAAATTAACCAGGTGAGTTGTTTGGTTTCATAGAATTTTCCCTATATGATCCATAATTTCAAATGGTTGTTCCTCGTAAGAAAGATCCTTCTCCATCAGTTTGACCTCTGAGTTCAGTACATGTAAAGGATTAAGTATGTACTTCCCCAGGAGAGATACATGGAACACATCATGGACATGAGAGATATTTGGTGTAAGATCCAATTGATAGGAAATCATCTCGATATGATAAAAAAATTCAAAGGGATCGATATACCCAGGGCTTAGTTTATCATTCCTCCCAAACCTCATAACATTATTCCATGGAGAGATTCATAGAAACACCTTCTCACCAACATAAAATTCTAGATTATTACATTAGTTATAAGCATAAATTTTCTACTGACTTTGAGCATCCATGATATGTAGACGAATGGTTCTAACATTCTCATCCATTTCATCAGTTATCTTAGGTCTCAATATATTTCTTTCTCCAAATTCATCCTAACATATTAGAGCTCTAAATTTTTTACCATAGAGGGATTCATAGGGAGACATCTGGATTTCTGAGTGAAAGCTATTGCTTTAAGAAAAATCAACTGGAGGAAGGTGTTGAACCCAACCACAATTTAAATCCCTCAAATATGATCTCAACATATCCTTAAGGATTTTAATTGTTCTTATAGAATGATCAATCGCCTTAGGATGATAAGATGTGATGATATTTAAATTTGTATCATGTGATTACTAAATAATTCACTAGAACTATGAGGTAAAACTCTAATCCCAATCAGATACAATAGAATGTGGTACTTAATTAACCTCACCACTTGCTTACGGTTTATCACAGTGAACTGATACCTAAACAATCCATTCATCAAATCCATGAAGAATTAGGGGAATTAGTAAGACTGAAAGACATAGCTATATATTCGTAGTTTCCATAACTTGTACAAAATTTAATCTTGGGTATATCATCTTTCTTGAAACTCAAATAATGATATCCATAACTAAGATTAATTTTGGAAAAGTATTGAGCACTATGAAGTTGATCAAACAGGTCATTAATATAAGGAAGAGAAAAATTTTTCTTGATCATGATCTTGTTAAACTCTTGATAATCAATACAAAGTCACATTAATACATCTTTAATTTTCAAAAAGAGTACATGTGCACCACAAGGTGGCACACTTACGTAAATAAATCCCTTATCAAGGTTTTCTTGGAGTTTCTTCTTCAATTATTGTAACTCAATTAGGTCCATTCTATAAAGATTCTTGGAAATTTGTGTGGAACTATGTATGAGTTATATCAATAACCCAGCTTAATGTTATTTAGAAAGGTTGGGAAAATCTTCTAGGAACACATCAAAAAATTCATAAACAATAGGCATACCATCGATGTAAATTTTCTCCCAGACAATTTGAGATAAACATGCATTCAAAATGGGAATTTAGACCCATACACTTGATGTAATCTCTATAAGATGTTTATATTTATCATAAAATTTATATATGATCACATTATGTGTTGAAATATCAAATGTAACTTCTATTCCTCAATAATTTATGGAATAATTATGTATATAAATATAATGCATACCTACTATGACATCAAATTCGACCAGGGGAAGAATGAAAATATCTACAAGAAGTACATTCCCACAAAATTCAACCAGAGAGGAATTATAGACTTCACATGAAGTTATCAAACCATTAGGGGTTTAAAATACTAATTATTCATCTAATAGTTTTTGTGTAATCTCAATATCCTTATAAAATTCTTTTGATATGAAAGAGTGGAAGATCCAAAATCAAATAAGACATTAATAGCTCTTGAGTGGATGGTCACCACTTTATTATCACACCCCAAATTAGAAATAGTGATTTCATGAGATTTCCCCTTATCCCTCAGTTTAAGAGGTTTTGGAAACTAATCATCATCACTAGCCCTTGTATTGGGGAACTGGCTATCATAATTCTGATGCTCCTTACATTTGAATCCCTGAAGTTTTGGAGGGGAATTATGTTTAGCTTTTCTTATATTTATAGCATTGGAAAGATTCTTCTCATGAGTGTGGCAATAAATTTCAAAATGGCCTTCACTTCTTCACATAAAACACTTATTATATCCCATAAGAAAATTAGATCCTTTTTTTCTTTCCACACATTAAGCATAAATGAAGGATTGTCTTCTTATCTCTATGGTTTTTACGTTTTTCTTTGAACACCATCTTCATTTTCATGTTAAAACCAAGAGATTAATACATAAATATAACCTATATTTAAACTTTTATTTTAGAACACAAAACCTTTTTGTAGCTACTAAAGTATCATTTGGACAATTCCCTTTTCAGAATTGGATTTATTCCACTAGTGAACTTATAAACTTTAGTTTCTAGTTGGATGATAATACCAGAAGAACACCTCACAATTCTTGTCAAATTACCCTCATAGGTACTGATAGATTAATCACTCATTGGTTTCAACTCAAGGAAATCATTTTCCATATTTTTATGAATAACATGAGGAAAGTAATTATTTAAGAATAAGTTCTTGAACTTTTCCAAATCCATGGATTCAATTTCATATTTCTTCCTCATATTCTTGATTAGAGTCCACCACTAGTCTGATTCACCTTCTAATAAATAAACATCTAGAATGAGATTATCATTTTCCAAAAACTTGATAATGGAGAATATTTTTTTTGATATTGACCTAGTGTTTGGGAAAAATTTTATCAGTATAACTGACAAAAGAAGTTGGATGTTTCATGATGAAGGACTCAACTGGATATTGTTTCCTCTTTTGATCGTTTGGAAGCTAAAAATGATTCATATCTTGAGAAAGGTGTGTGAGAATAAAAATGCGGTTTTTAATTCCATCTTCCATAAAATTGGGATTCTTTGAAGAAAAATTATGGCATTTTTCAATGTAATAACCATTAACGTGGTTCCTTTAGGTTCAATCCATTGACTAAAACCAAAAATCCGAGTGTAAGAAATAATTATCATAGGTAGGAACCACATAATCATGAAATCCACTCACAGTATGTCTAAATAATGGAACCTTATTTAATTTATAACACCCTAGGTTTATCCTAGGTTATTCATATATAAATTATTTTAAAATCCTTTATGATGTTTTATGATGGGTTTGTGATTTCCCTAAGGATATCCCTCAGGAGTGTCAAGTTAGGTGCACAGTATGTCATGTTGCCACACACTAGGTTACACTTGAGTTTGGCCCCACACACCTTTCCGGAGTCGTCACCCATAAGTAAATATGTTCTAGAACCACATCCAATTGTAGTATCTATACATGGATATATTTTTATCAAACCACATTCTTAATCATTAAGGAAAATTCCATGACATTTTCCTATACTTTTCCTTATCCTTAGACTTAGCCTTAGACATTTCCTTAGATTTCTCACTAAGGTTTTTTCATCCTAGTTCACAAATATTATACAATAATTTTCAATGATACCAACTAAATTTGCCCACAATTTCATACATTATCATTACATAACTTTTGTGGAATAATTAAAACATTTCACAAATAGACGCCCAAAGACCATATTAGACTACTACCCTTAGAAACATGGAAATATAAAAACTAGTATAGAAGTGAGATAAATTATATCCCACTAGGTTTTTCATTAATATAATCATTCTTAGACACATAATACTTCATACATATCTTCATAACCTAGGGGAAGTAAACATAAAAATTGATGAGATCATATGCTCAGTAAGGGTAAAAAATAGCAATACAGAAGCATAAACATGAGCATAAAAGTATAAGAATGTGATCAAAACATCAAAAGATAATACACTACATAGAAAAGGTCATAAAAATAAATCACGGCATAAATATTAGAAATTCATAAGAGATGAATCATAATGTAATAAAGAGAAGAATCCATGAAATCAAAATATAAGAATAAGACCTAGATTTTTGGAATACACATGAACATAGAATATCATTCCCTGTAAGTCAAGATGCATTTATAGAACTTATCAAGGAACTTCATAGGGACTAATACTAATGGGAGGGACACACCAACATCCCTAGTCATAGAAATTTCCTTTTAAGGGGTCAGGTTTTCATGTATTCCCATAGTGGTTTGGGTTTCCCCATCTTCCCATAGTGGATCAGGTTCCCCATCTTCCCATATTAGACTGGGTTCCCCCATCTTCCTATAGTGGATCTGGTTTCCCCATATTCCCATATTCATGGGGATTACATATAATGGGAAAGACATACCACCATCCCCAATCATAGTATTTTCCATGTTAGGTATCTGGTTTTCCCATCTTCCCATAGTGGATTGGGTTTCCCCATCTTCCCGTATTGGATCGGGGTTCTCCATCTTCCTATTGTGTATCAGGTTTCCCTATCTTCACATCTTCATGGGAACTACACCTACTAGGATGGACACAATTCCATCCACATTCATAGTCCTTTACTTATAAAGGATTGAGATTTTCTATATTCCCATAGTGGATCAAACTCGTTGACCTGATTCCCATAATTACATAATGAGATACAAATATTTACCCAATGCATTGAAGGTAGATATAGGTCCCACCCATATCATAATTAAATCATACATACATGTTCTAAAAATTCATAAACCATAAAATAATAACCTATTAAATAAAATGGGTGTCATAAACATGTAATCATGTATTAACGAGGGAAAAAAAGGCAAGTTTCACAATAATTTCATCAAAGCATAACTCGTGAAAAGAATCGGGTTTCAAAAGCATATAACTCATGGAAGAGGAATGAGGGTCATAAACATAATTCCATATAAACATAAACCAATCAATAAATAATATTAATGGTATTATTGGATAATATCACCAGTATAGAAAAAACTATAACAAATTATGTTATCTTAGATGGAAATTATCTTGGAAAGATCTTTTTAAAGCATTAATTCAGGAAAATATCCTTTCTTCTTTGGAAAATTGTTTTCGAAATATAAAACCTTTTGAAAATCCTTTTCTTGAAAATAAGATTTAAAACTTATAAATGAAGATTTAAAAACATTTTGAAAACATTTTACTTTTTAAACCTTTTTTAAAACATAAAACAAAGCCTGAAATCATTTTGAAAACAATTTAATTGAAGACACTTTGAAAACTTATAAAGAATGCATGAAAAAGATTTGAAAATATTTTCATTGAAAACTTATATAGGATTATTTTAAAACCATAAAAATATTAAAATCAAATTTCCTTGAAAATGTTATTAAAATATTATATTTAAAAATATTTTTTAAAACATTTTTGAAAACATGGTTTTTTAAATTCATGGCATGTGTCTGAAAGAAGGAAAATTGAGACAAAAATAATTTACCGATTTGATAATTTTTGAAACATAAACCCTATGAAAGATAGATCATAATATGTATATGTAAATAAAAATAAAATTTACATATAAGAATTATAGAATACATACCTATGCATTAAACACACCACATATAAGAATTATGTGGTGAATATAGCTTGTGTTTCAGGGAAAATAAAAGTGAGACTAGAAAATCTTTACTACTTGAGTAAACTTAGAATCTTGATCCCCATGAGATAATAAATTCTTTTAAAGCACTTTATATCATTAAATAAAGTAAATTAATGATATAAAATTTCATATGGTATTATATACAACACACAAAATAAGAGATTGGTGAATATGGCCTATATCTCATGAAAATAAAAAGAGAGATGAAATCCCCTTACATTATGTCTTAACTTTCATCGTACTTGTAAAAAAATATTGTATAATAAATATAAATTTATTTTAGATATTTTTTATAACCATATTATTTTACCTAAAATCATATATGTTTTTATATTACTTTGTTATTAACACTTCCATGTTAAGGTTATGTTTTTGGTAATATATTCTTTGTTTTTGGAATGTGTATTAATTTGTTATAGTTTTGGTCCTCATAATTATATCATGATTTCTAGAATGTAAAAAATAATGTAAATATCATTTATATTCATTATATTTTTATTATAATAACTTATAGAATATAGAAGTATGAAATGGAATACACTATTCGTGGAGATGGTAGGCCGTACGTACACGTGGACATTGTTTCTGTTTTACTGTCGTATTGAAGGAATGAAAGTAAATAAAATATATATGTATATATATTATTATTAAAGTAGAATTATTATATCGTATATATCATATAATTTCACTAAACCCATCCTTAATTAATTCCATGTAGAGTGTGAATGAATTACACCGCATTGAGGAGGTGGTAGTCCACAATTCTCCAAATGAAATTATCATACTTACAAAAAATAGAAGGCTTGAAGGTATGTGTTATATAATAATTAATGAATAATAAATACATAATATATATCATATATATCATATAAAAATATAATTTCCATCATAATTACCGACCATGAGATGTGTGAAAGTAAAAAAACAACATCATTTCATGAGGCGGTAATTCACCATACATAAGAACGGTATATTCATTAACCATTATATGGAAGTGTGTGTAAGTCTAGGTCAAACCATTAGAATAAAGAATAATTAGTATATTTATGATAATTATATTATTATATAATCATGTAAAAAATATTTTTGGCGGTGGAGAATGAAAATAAAACAAAAGAGCTTGAGGAAGGATGCTAACTCTTATTTGGGTAACTCCTCTTGGTTTGCACCAAAGGGCTTCTTCGGTTGGATTTATTCACAAAGAGAGGCTTATAGGTCGAATGGAGGGATTTTGGGAGGATATTTAGGTAATTTTTTTACTATTAAATGTTTCTTGAGAGGTGTAATGAAGTGAGGGGTGAGTTTTCTTTTTTATGGGAGGAGAAGTGGCATTCTTGTAAATATAGAAAGGTAAACACAAATGGGAGGTCTCCCTTACATCATGAAAATACAATAATCTAATAAATTTTAGCCAAGATGGTAATTGGTTGATGTTTTTATATAAAATCACTTTTAGAGACATTTCTAGGTCATTTTTCCTCTTATGATTAATGTTTAACCATTAAGGAATCTTGTTCTTACCTTAATCGATGTAATTAACTTTAATTACTTTCACTAATATTTTTGGTACAAAAATAAGTTGACCATATTATACATTATAAAATATTATTATTCAAAATATACAATTCATTTTTCCAATTTATAATGACATAAGTGTTATAAATTTATTTAAAATCAATCCCGTAGATGTGTCACAAAATCTGGTTTTTAAGGGATAATGCGTAAAAGCTTGAAATGTTTTTATATCCAATTTCAATGTGAAATCGGTTATAAAGACATAAATTGGAATAATAGATATAAAATTGATCTTACTACATTTTAAAACCAAATTAAAAAATAATATATCTATGTAAATAAATTATAAGAAAAAACAGTTTTGAATTAAAATCACGTATTTTTTAACTATTCATCAAAAACTTGTTTTTTTTGAAAAAACCCTAAAATTCACCCTCAAATAATTTTTACATTATGAATTAAAAAACTATTTTAATTTTTTCAAATTAAATTTCTAAACGTTTCTAAAATTGATTTTATTATTTTTCACATAAGAACATAAAAAGTAGCTCATTTGAGAAAATTGTATTTTTCAAACATATAAAACTCTACCAATAATACATGTTTTATTATCAATATGTTGTATTAATTAAAAAAATTATAAATAATATTTTACAAAATATTATTAATATTCAAATTAATGTGTTTATTGATTAGGTTATAACTATCTCATTTAAATAATTATAACAATAATATATTGTTTTGTAGAAACTCAATGTTGTGTGCAACACAAGCCAAGTTAGTTTTTCATGTAGTGAAAGATTATATTGGTGTAGTGTATAATGAATTTTTTTAATTTGTGTAGCATGAAATGTACAAAATAAGAGGAAATTAATTTGTTTTAAAAGAAGGTTCACAAAAACTCAGGATGTTACAACTGAGGATCAAATAAGCTTTAAGGATTTACCCTTATCACATGAAGTAGTAGCCAAGGATTGGATCTACAATCTACAGCCTGCAAAATTCAACTCATGGGAGGTTCTATAAAAGACATTCCCCATGAAATTATTTCCTGCTTCAAGAATCGATGAACATATAAAGGAAATATCTGGAATCAAATAGGCAACTAGAGAAACTCTCTATGAGTTCTGGTTGATATTCAAGAAACAAATGACATCCTACACACACCATCCATATTAAGAACACCAATTGGTATTTTTTGAAGAAGTATTTATGTAAAATGAACGAAACCTACTTGATGCTTTTTTAGAAGGAGAAATAATTGATAAGTCACCACCTATGGTAAGAGAACTCATTGAAAGGATCTCACAATGTTCCCAACATTTTGGTACCTGAACTGCAACCAATGGAGTACATGAGGTAAAAATATCCAAATAAACCTTCTTAGAAAATAAAATTGAATAATTAACTTCCCTTTTGAGATAATTAGTTGTGAACAAAGTACATAAATCAGAAACCATCACACACCTAAGGTGGTGCCAAATATGCTACTCCTAAAAGCATTTTATTGATGGATTACCTCATATTAATGTAACTAAAAGTTGTGATTCCATTTTCTATAAAAAATAATAGAACCAAACAAATGGAAACCAAGGATTTAGAAAATTTACCACTATCAAATTTGGAGCTGTGAGCTAATAGACTCAAATAACACCATTTGAACCAGCCTCCCAACAACCTTTTCATCCCCCAAATTCATTCTAGAGATAGAATTTAAATCCATCTTCAGGTTATTTAAAAGTAAAACCACAAGAAACTTCCGTGAAATAAAAAATGATATATTTAATATAATTTCAAAATAATCAACACACCACCCTCACCAATCATGGGTCATAATTAAAATAATAAAAAGGATAATTAATCTAGCCCATGATCAACCTCAATAATATGGTAAATTAAGGACTAGGTAAGATTTATACTCAAACAATTTCAAACCCTATAAGAAAATGTAAGTGAACTTACAATGATGAGTGGAAAAGAACACGAAAACAGTAAAGGGTTACCCATAGAAATTGAAACTGAAAGCCAAAAAGTAGTAACATATAAAGAATCTACCCATGAAAAGGAACCTAAGGAGGAGGTAGTGAAGGAACAATAAAAAATAAAAGAAAAGCCATGGAATAACCAAGATAACCTCCGCCTTAATTTAATGCAAGAATTCAAGAAAGAAGTAGAATTAAGGAGTAATCATTGTAGTAATAGATGATGGAATTATTCCTAAAAAGTGGAGATAAATATACCCATGTTGAAATCAATTTTAAAGATTCTGAGGTATGAGAAATTAATTAAGGAAATATGAACTGGTATAAATATAATAAAATGAAATGAATAAGTATGAAAAGGTATGAATGTTTCTGACCTTATCACCCCTAAATCCAACAAAAATTCCATGATATAGTTATGTTTTCTAACCATGGAAAAATTTTAAAGATAACTTTTTCCAAGGAATTATGTGACGTGAGAGAGTCAATAAATGTAATTCCATGTTCCATTTATTATTCATTGCAGATGGGAGAACTTAAACCTACTCTTTTGGTTGTACACCATTCCAAAAGAGTAACTTCATATCCAGTAAGAGTCCTTGAGGATGTCCTGGTAAGTGTAGAATGTTACCAATTCCCTATTAATATCTACACTATCAACATGGAAGAAGGAAAAGGTAAATATCACCATCCCATTATTCTATCCATAAAATTCATAAAGGCTTCTAAAACCATCACAAATTTCAATTAATGATTAATTTCCATGAAAATTGGCGAGGATATGATATATTTTAATATCCTTGGTTTAATAAAACTTATACATGAAGAACATTTTGTTTTTAAATTTAAAAATTTTGAACTTCCCTATTCTTTAATAGAAAAAATTGAATTGTTTGATCACATAATTATACTAGGAGAAGTTTTTTACACACCTTACACACTGGGAAAATCTGTTTTTTGATAATTAATATAATTTGAAAAAAATAAATTGTTTATTACTTTGAATAAATTGTGTAAAATTATTTTGTTGAGTTACTAAAATATGATACTAATAGTTTTGACTAACATACGTAGGGGGCCAACATAGAGAACAATGAAATTAAAACTTCTCTAGAAAACCCCTGAAACTAGAACAAAATTTTCTTCCCTCAAATTTAAAATATTCCTTTTCAAAAGAATATATGAAAGTTCCTACCATGATTTCAAATAACTTCATACCTCATCAAGAAAACTAACTTCAACAAATCATGAAAAATAATGTTAATTCTATAGGATGGACATTAGGAGATATTATAGGAATATTACTTACTATCTACATGCATATAATTATTTTAAGAAGAAATATCCAAGTCAGTAAGACAACCATAGAGAAGGATCAACAAAACCATCCAGGATGTAAAAAAAGAAGTAGAGAAACTTTTAAAAGATTAAATAATATATCCCATCACATATTACCAAAGTGTGAGTCCCATTAAAATAGTTCCAAATAAATCTGGTTATATAATTATGAAGAATGAAAATTATGAATTGGAACTTACAAAAATACAAAATTGTTTCAGTGTTCATAGATAATATAAGAGATTAAACCAGGTGACCAAAAAATATTGTTTCCCCATACCCTTTATAGACCAAATGCAGGAGAGACTAGATAGGAAAGGAAATTATTGTTTCCTTGATATTTTTTTAGATACTTCATGTTCCAATATCTCTTTATAACCAATTAAAGTCCACCTTCACATGTCCCTTTTATGAATTCTCCTACTAATCGATTCCTTTTAATCTCTTTAATTCCCTAGGTAACTTTCAACACTATATGCTTAGAGTCTTCTCAGATCTGATTGAGTGTTTGTTAAGGGTATTCCTTGATGACATCACTCTGTATAGAACATGTTTTCAAAAATTTCTAGAGAGTCTAGAAATGAGTTATGAATATTTTTTGTGAAATAATTAGTTTTTATTTTTTACAAATTCCATTTTAAATAAACAATGTAATTTTTTAGGCTATTTAATTTATAAGTAAGGAATTGAAGTTGATAAATAAAAAGTTTATGTTATTTCGACACTACCCTACCCCAACACATTCAAGAATATTAGATCATTCCTATTAAATTTTGGATTTTATAGAAGGTTTAATAGGTACTTTAGAAAGATTTAATTTCCACTAACTAACCAACTAAGGTATGAAACTTATTTTTTCTTTGTTGATTCATGCAAGACTGCTTTTGAAAAATTGAATGAATTCTTGATCACTGCCCCAATCATCTACCCACCAAACTAGACTCACAACTTTGAGATACTGTGTGATGAATCCAATAAAAATTTAGGGTCCTTGTTATCCCAAAATATCGATAAGATTTCAATAATGATATCCTATACTTCACAAACCCTAGAAACTTCCCATATTCACTACATAATAATAGATAAAGAGTGATAATATATTGTTGTAGATTTAGGAAAAACCTATTCTTATCTCTTACGATGAAATGTAATTGATTATTTTTATCATGAATATTTAAGATATTTGATCAACAAGACTGAGGAAAATACAAAACTACTAATATGGATGTTTTTGCTGCAAGATTCTAAACTCGAGATTATGGACATGAAGGGATCTGAAAATAAAGTAGTTGAACACATACACAGTATGGATCAAAATGGAAAGGTATAACCAATACTAAAGACTAGTTTGGATGACTCATTCCATGGTGAGAAATCACACTGCCTAACCCAAGTACCCTGGTATGCTAACAAATAAAATTTTCTAGTTACAGAATAAGTACCTTCCTTCTTATCTAAGAATTAAATTGCTAAATTAAAACTCGAATCATTATTTTTGGGAATACCCTTATTTATGGAAGATTTATAATGACCAGGTAATTACAAGATTAATTCCAGAGGAAGTAATAAATTTTAGTTTTTATTTTTTCAATACACTTGAAGCTGAAGGCTATTTTTGGACCTCAAAAAACTGCAAGAATTTTTTTGGAAGTTAGATTATTTTGTGCCTTAGATTTTTAAAAATTGTTATGATTTTTGAAAAAAATACTCAAAATTCCAGTTTACTATAGAATACTAAAAATATAATTAATAGCCCAAAAACCATTGTTTTTTTGAAACATTATATATTTGGGGAATTGACTTCAGGGGCCCATTTCTAGTGTTATTTGGATTATCCCATATCTTTTTGGTTGTAGACTATGTGTCTATATAGATTGAGGCCAAAATCACTAGAGTTAATGACTCAAAAACTATAAATTAATATAAAAAATCAAACATATTTTATAGGTTCAAAATACCTCAAGATATAATCAGTGACCAATGAACCCATTTTATAACAAGAACCTAGAGGCATTCATTAGAAAATATAGAGTGGACTGTAAAACCTCCACTACTTACCACCCAATGAAAAATAGACTGGAAAAGGTGTCCAATAGAGAATTCAAAATGATCTTGGATAAGAATCTATATCCCAACCTCTAGACATGAGTAAGAAATTATAATATTCAAGATGGGCATACATAACATCCTACAAAACATGATTAGGTATGTCCCTTTACTGAATTTTTTATTTTAATCATTGACACTTTTTTGTTGAGCTACAACACAAGGATTACTGGGATTTCAAATGAGTAAACCTAGAGTTTATAAAGGTTTAATAATAGAAAAAATTTAAAAATAATGGATCTTGTTGAATTTAAAATAGGGTAATCTTAGAGCTCACTACTTTATAAAGAGAAAAACAAATCGTCTAATGACAAATTGATATAGAAAAGTAAATTTCAAGTTGGAGAAAAAGTACTGCTATTTTATTCAAGGATGAATATTATTCTAGGTAAGATTCATTTCAAATAGACTAAACCATATATAGTAACTAATACATTTCCTTTTGGTGTAGTTGAGACTGAAGGAGAAGGTTCCAAGAAACCATTCATAGTGAATGACCAGCAACTAAAGGAGTACCAAGAGGAATTTTGGAATGAACTAGTGGAGGAGGCTAGACTCCTCTCTACTACTGAAAAATAATAACTACCATGTTCTCTATTATTTTCATTTGGATCTAGATATTTATTTTATTTTGGAAAATATATTTTAAAAATAATTCATACTAAAATTCAATCAAGACTGTATTAGAGACAAGTATGGGGGAAGATATCAACTATAATTTGTGAATAAATAAAAATATATTTCCTGAAAATCCTATTCTGAACATTACTCTGTTGGTACAACCATATGTTTAGATTTTGAACCCTTTTCTTGAACCTCATTTATGCCCTATGTAGTTTGAAAATACTATTCTAGAGTTGATTAATTAGTAGGTTCTGGAATAATAAGTATTTAATTAATTTCTAAGTGATTTTGTTGCTAATTTTATGAAACTATAGTCATAGAAATAGGTAAAGGAGTGTGAGTGAAAAGATTTATGTAGAATAAATTTTATAAATTTAGTCACTAGAATTTTTAACATAATATGTGGTTACCTCACCTCTATTAGAAAAGACATATCAATTCAGTTGAATATAAATATTTGGTTTGAAAAAACATAAGAAACATGGGAAAATGGAGGTGTTTTTTTGTAAAAATCATAATATTACTTAAATATAATTTGATCAAATTATGAACTGAATATTTGATTAAATTAATTTTAGCTAGTTGACTTATTCATATAAGAGTTATTATAATTATTTATAGTGTATAGGACCCTATCTACTTCTTCTCTAACTGGTGAATTTAGATATAGGTAGGATGACCTTCATTTTAATAAATTGAAATTAAATGATATTATTCCTTGGGAGTGAAATAGTTTAGGTGTGAAGGAGTGATGTGAGCTTAAATTGTCAACATTTAATACATTTTATTAATTGATAATACCCCACATTAGAGTTCAATTACCATGTTAATAGTAATTTTTGTTGACTTTTTGAAATTAGAATTTAATTGGAAATTGGATTTAAATGTGGTTTTTATTGATGTGTATATATTTTGATATAAAATACACAGCCAAAATTTGATAAAAATTATTATTTTTGAATTATTACGGTTGAATTTAATTATAGTGAAATACCACACTTATACAAAATGTTAACTTTTGATGGTTGGAAATTTATGAAGGTTAGAAGTGACCATGACATGAATAGTCACCTTGATTTTCATGGGTAATGACCTTCTGCTACCCCTAAATGAACCTAATGTCACACAATAATCATGTATATCATACCTTAAACATACAATGGGCTCTACTCATGATCACCTATCCACCTTACTGCATCCCATACTCATGGTAGGTGCAGCTACTCGGAGTGCCATTAGTATACCATGGGTTCAGAAATTCTAAAAATGAAAATAAATAATGAAAACATGAAGAAAATTTATTTCCAATTCCACCACTCTTAGGATATTCATACCTACTATGAGTTCCCTTTTCATCAACCATGTTATGGATGGATCATTGTCCAGGACCTTCACAATTGGCATGCTTACCGAAAGCTTTACCCACCACTACCTACCATGGGTTTTCCATGAAGCCATCAATAGACCCCATGCCTCCAAATACCTTAAAAAAAAAGTTTCCTATTAACTCAGGATTTAAGGAGATCTAGAGGCTAGGTATTTCTCTAAAAGTTTCTACCACTATCTATCCTCCACTTTGAGGAAAAATGGGATTCCACCGACCATGTCCATTCTATAACACCACGAGTTTTTATGGACCTGTTTTTTTTCAAATAAATTTAAATTTTCATTTATATATGTCAATGAACTAATTCAAATATTCCCTTCATAAGTAACTGAATTTTTTAATGTTCCACGCAACACTCACTTAGCATACATTCAATGCTACACCGAATGGGTGTACGATGTAGACAACACTATGTTGGCGTATGATACACGCAAAACTAAGTTTCTAAGAAATATATCTTTTTTGTTGTTTTAATTATTTATATAAGATAATTTTAACCTAGTGGTTAATATTATTAATATTAATAGTAATAAATACTTTTAAAATATTTTTTATAATTGTTTTATATAAATAAAACATATGATTTCTGGTAAAGTCCTTTTTATATTTAAAAACATTGTTTTCTCGAATGAACTTATTCTAATAATGAAAGTAATTTTAGATAAATTTATAAATTTAATTTGAAAAAATAAAATTCAATTTTGAATTCATAATTTCGAAATTTTCTTAGTATTAATTTTTGGTATTTTTCTAACAAACTTCATTTTTTGATAAATAGTGGAAAATATTGTTTTTTAGTAATAAAATAACTTTTTGACTAATTAATTATCAAAGATAAATGATATTATAAAAAATTTTAGGGTTAAATTATATAAATATTACATATAATAAAACAATAAAATTCATTAGAATCAATTCCACTTTGATACAGAATATAAAATCTTAACAAATGTTTCAACTTTTTGCTACTTTAAAACCCCATTTTTTCGTCCAGTCTATAGGATTAACACTAATATTAATTTTTATGTGTATGTGATTGTAATTTCAAAAATTAAACATAAAATATTGTATTCTGTATAATATTTATATTTTAGTAATACCATGTTAATTTTTGTGAAAAATGATTAGTAAAAGTGATTAAAATTAATAACAACAATTAAGGCCAAATTCCTCTTAACTAAAGAATAAATCTAACAATTAGGGTTCCAAATGACCTATAAACTTGTAAAACTACCATTTATATCCATATTTAGTCTATAAAACTTCAATTATTTAGTTTTTTTTGGTTTGGTAATTCTTTTTTTAGGTATGAACATGTACACACCTAATATTTTTCAAAAAAATTCATGTGAGTCCTTTTCCTTCCCTATAAAAGGCCATAACCTCTAATGATTCTTCACCCCTATCAATACTTTTATGTTTGTCAAAAATATGCCCAATTAGCATCCAAATAATCCTACCTTGGAATTTTAATCCTCACTTTGTGCATAAACCCTATCAAGGAAACCTTTCGGTACAAACCAAAAGGAGTTACCCAATTTAGAGGTAACGTCTTATTTCAAGGTCCTTTCCTTTATTCTCCTTATCCACCCCTAAACTCTCTTAATTAAATTATTTTGTGAAAAACCCATCATAATATATATACTATTATTTTTTATTCAAATATTATGACATACACTTACACATGCCTCCATCTAATGAATGTTGAACGTATCGTTTCTCTGTATGATAAACTACCACCTCACAAAATGATGATTGTTCATTTCTCCTTTACCACAAATCATGTTGGATATTATGATAAAAAATATATTTATATATGTAATATATTATATTTATTATTTATTTATGCTTATTTATTCCTTTTTTATCACACATCTTTTTTACCTTCCATTTGGTGTTAATACGATAATCTCGTTTGAGGAAGTGAGTACTACCGCCCCCTCAAAGTGATGTGATTCATTCACACACCACATGGAATGTATTAAGGATGGGTTTAATGAGATTATATGATATATAATATAATAATTCTAATTTAATAATGATATGTATACATACGTATATATACCTATGTCATTTACACACTTTCTTTCAATACGACAACAAAAACAGAAACCACATTCATGCGTATGAATGACTTACCGTCTCCAGGAATGGTGTATTCCATTTCATACTAAATTATGAAATAAATTATTATAATATAAATATAAATTATATAACTGATATTTGTATAATTTTATACATTCTTGAATCATGATATAAGTATACAGACCAACGATATAACAAATTAAGACACATGTGAAGAACAAAGAGAATATTACCCGAAGCAAAACATTAATATAGGATCATTTACAAGAGGGTAATATAAGGTTATATTAAAACCATATATGGTAATATATATAAGAAAATTATTATTTAAATATGTATAATATTCTTATATTTATTACACAAGTATATTGTAAGAGTACGGAGAGAGTCAAGACACAAGGTAAGGGGATTTCATCTCACTTTTTATTTCTGTGAGATACAAGCTATCTTCTCCACTATTTCATTTTGTATGGTGTATGTATTGTACATGATTGAATTCTATATATACTGTAAATAAATTTATTTGTATTCAAATATCCAATCTATGATTTATGTTTCATAGTTTTTAACATTCAAAAGATACCAAATCAATAAAACAATTTTGTCTCAATTTGCCTTCTTTGAGACTCCAATTGTGTTATGAACATAAAATATTATTCAAGGTGTATATACTTACATTTTACATGTCATATCATGAATTTAATTGTTTTATTGATATCATAAGCTTCATGTACTTTCATTTTCTTACATGGATAGTACTATCCCAAGTCACCAATTTATAATTGTTTATTGAGACAATCTCTTCACTTTTTAGAGATTGTTTATGTTTATAATTCCTTTGATGAAATATTATGATCCATCATTCATGAATATTCATGAGTTTCATTATCCTATTTTTATTCAAGATATAATCATATTTAGTACCATTTTCTCACTCTTTGGTACTTAAGATAATGTTTTTAGTAAAATATGACCACCTCTCTCTTTGGACGAAAATCTATTGTATTCAAAAAACATGTTTTCAAAAATGTTTTAAAAACACCCTTGAAGATAATACTCAATGAAAATGGATTTTTAAAAATGATTTATTGTTTTAAAAGATTCCATTATAAGTTTTCAAAGATATTTTTAAAGAAAATATTTTTCAAAAGGGTTTATGTTATAAAAATAATTTTTTAAAGAAGAGGATATTTTCCTCAGGAAATGTTTTTAAAAGACCTTTAAAAATTATTTCCCATATAAGATAACTTCCATTGGGGTTGATCAAGGCTTTATGGTAAAATTATTCAATGTTTACAATCATTTTCTTTCTCTTAAAGGATTATGTTTTGATGGCATGATGTTTATTAATCTTGTTTCTCTTTCATAAGTAATATGATTTTGAAACCCACTTCATTTCATGGTTTATTTTTATGATGAAATGATTAAAAAACTAGTCTCTTTCTATAAGTTACGGTATGTTTTAATGTTTATGATAACCATTTCATTTCATGGTTTATGATTTGTTCATTTATGATATTGTAACACAAGTATGTATGATTTTATTATGTGATGGGTGGGACCTATATCTGCCTCCAATGCCTTGGTTAAATATTTATATCTCATGAGATAAAAGGGGATGGAATTAGGGTTTACTCGATTCAGTAATATAGGGCTAGAATGGGGGTTCACCCAGTTTAGTAAAGGAATTTTTCCACTAAGATGGTCTTGGAACTTATGCATTGGATACTAATGAAATCAGTATATACTTATGTGTTGCCACAATTCCATGTCTTACTATTATGTTATGATTTCATGGATTATGTCCTTTACTATATTTTGATTCATGTCTTATGAACTGCCAAGATTTATTCCGTGATTCATGTATATGATCTTTGATATACAGGGTACGAACTTCTATTTTCAGGATCATATTCGTATACCCTTATTCTCATGTTAATGCTTACATGTCTACCTTGTTTACCCTTACTGAAAATTTGAGTTCACCCTTTTTTTTGTTTCCATCATGAGGTTATGATGATATGTATTAGTTTTATATTTCCATGTTTCCAAATTCACTATACCAAATTTGGTTTTTTGGAATTTGTTTGTATAATATTATTGTTTTCTGCAAACTTAATTAAATGTTAATGTTTGAGAAGTGGGGGTCGATATAGTGGGTATCAGAGAAAAGGTGTAGTTAACCTTTGGATACTAGGATTATAAAACCATAGTGATAACTCTAAGGACCTGTTTTGGGATAAGTCTTAGGACTAGGAAAAGTATAAGTTTTCTAGAAATACATACCTATCTGGATACTACATGTGGATGCGGATTCAGAACAAATGTACCTAGGGGTAAATACTCTAAAAAGATGTTATGAGATTGACTCGGGGTAATCCGGTACATGAAAACGGGCTTTGCTGCATACCTGTTTTGACACTCCTAGGGGATATGATTTGGTAATTCACAAACTCTTCACAAAACATTATGAAGGATTTTAACCTACTTTTTCTATGAATAAGCTAGGATAAACCTAAGGTGTCATATATTGAAGAATATTTCATAAGGTAGACATACTACAAGTGATATTCCACGATTATGTGGTTCATCATTGTGATAACTATTTTTTAATCTATGGTTTTGGTTTCAGTCAATGGATAAGACCTGAAGGAACTTCGTTAATGGAGATTAAGAAAGACAATACAAAGATTTTCCTCCTAAGAAACCAAATTCTATGGGAACTGGAATGAAAAACCTCATTGGTATGGTCACACAAATTTCTTAGGCTATAAATCATCATGGACTTCCAAATGAGCAAAAGAAGAAACACAATTTTATTGAGTCTTTCATGAGGAAACATCCACCTTCTTTTAGAGGGTCTCCTGATCCACTTGTTAACGAACAATGGATTAGTACCACTAAAGATTTATTCTCCATTATTCATTATTTTAAGCATTAGAAAGTCATTCTTGGTGTTTACCGCTTAGAAGTCGAAGTAGATAAATGGTTGAATCTAATCAAGAATATGAGGCAACATGATGAGATTGAATCCTCGGTTTGGTATGAGTTAAATAACTTATTTTTCAATAAGTACATTACTATAATTTTTTGTACCCCAATAGAGAAATATTTCCTTGAGTTAAAGTAAAGGTATGATGAGTATGTTGTTACCTACGAGACTAATTTCACGAGACTTGGAAGGTACAATTCAAGAATTATAATCCAACCCAAAAGTAAAGTTGATATGTTCTTTGGTGGTTTAAATTCAAGTCTTAGAATAGCGTTGGACACAAGAGACTTTAGTATCTATGAAGAGACTGTGTGTTGTGAAATCAAGGTTGAAATAGAGGTGGGAGTCACGTATCAATATCATGGATTTGTTAAGAAGAGGAATATAGAGTTCAAAGAAAACTCTAAGAACCATAGAGAAAAGAAGATGAACATTACTTTATTCTCTATGTTTGGGAAGAAGCATAAAGTAAATTGACTTATGGGGTATAATAAATGTTTTAATTGTGGAAGGGAAGGCCATTGGGAAATTGATTGTTAAGGTGATGGGAAAAGTTTGCTCAAAATGCTAATGGAGAAAAAGCCACACAGAATGCACCTCCCACTGTCCAGTGCTACAAGTGTAAGGAGAATGTGCTTTTTTCTAACCATTGACCAAACCCAAGGGATGGTGATGATGATCGACGTTATAAACCTATTAAGCCATGTGATAAGGTTAAATATCATGCAATCGCTATATATGATGAGGGGTGCGATAATGATATGATGAAAGGTACACTTACCATCAACTCTAGAACTACCGATGTCAAATTTTATTCTAAATCTACCCACTATTTCATATCTAAATAATTTTATATGTGTGTTATGTTTCCACAAAAATAATTTGATGCGGAATTACCAATGTAAACCCCTAATGGTACGATGTTTGAATCTCAAGTATTTGATTTCTCCCTGGTTGAGGTTTGGGGGAATTCACTTCATGTAAATATTTTCATTCTTCCTTTATATGAATTATATGTCATCTTATACATGGATCAGATTTCTCTGTATAAATCCCACATCAATTATCAATGAAGACAAGTTATATTTGATGTTTCAAACCCTCCTATGATCATCCATCAATGTGACGATAAGTTTTAACTTCCTATGGTGATTAAATCTAGTATATGGGTCTTAATTACCATTCAAAAGGGATTTTTATATCAAATGGTTGGGGAGAAGATCGAAATCAATGATATGACTGTTGTTTTGGATTTTATGGATGTTTTTTTTGGAATATTTTTCTAGTCTTCCACCAAAATTTGAAGTTGAGTTCTCAATAGATCTTATACCTAGTTCCACACAAATTTCAAAGTCTCCTTATAGAATAGCCCCGATTGAGTTGCAGGAATTAAAGAAGAAAATCCAAGAAAACCTTAATAAGGGATCCACTCTGGAAAGTGTGTTACCGTGGGGTGCACCAGTTCTTTTTTTGAAGAATAAATATGGATCAATGCGAATCTGCATTGATTATTGAGAGTTGAACAATATCACAATAAAGAAAAAGTACCCTCTTCCCCATTTTGATGACTTGTTTGATCAACTGCGTGGAGATAAATACTTTTCCAAGATTGACCTTTATTCAGGATATCATAAATTGAGGGTCAATAAGGAGGATATACCTAAGACGACATTCTGGAAAAGGTATGGTCACTATGAATATATTGTTATTCCTTTTTTTCTCACTAATTCCCTTAATATTCTCATGGATTTAATGAAATTGAGTCTTTAGAGATTACCTTGATATGTTTGTGGTTTTATTTATAGATGATATTCTTATCTATTTAAATTGAAATGAAGAACATGAAGATCACTTGATAATGGTACTGAAGACCCTAAGAAAGGAGAAGTTATATGAAAAATTTACAAAATTTGAATTTTCTCTATAAGAGGTTTATTTTTTGGGTCACATAATCTCATGAGATGGTATAACAGTAGATCCATAAATGAAAGAGGCTATTGAAAGCTAGCTTAGACCAACCACGGTGACTGAGATCTGTAGCATTCTTGGTTTATATGGGTATTATCGATGGTTTTTGGAGAATGTTTCATGACTATATAATCCTCTGACCAAGTTAACTCATAAGGGTGTGCATTTTTTATGGATTGAAGAATGTGGGAGAAATTTAAAGGAATTGAAGAGAACGTTGGTCAGTGTACCTATTCTTACATTACCCTATAGTGGAGAAGGGATTGTATTCTATAACGATACTTCCAAGAATGGATCAGAATTTTTTATTATGAAAAGGAACATGTTTATAGCCTATGTCTCACGACAGTTGAAGATTCATGAGAAAAATTATCCAACTCATGATTTAGAGTAAGCCGTAGTAATATTTGAATTAATGATATGGAGGCATTATATTTATGATGAAGAGTGTGTTATATATACCAATCATAAAATTCTGAAATATATATTCACACATAAGGATTTGAACATGCACCGGAGAATATGGTTATAGTTGATAAAGGATTATGACTGCTCAATACATTAACACCCTAGTAAAGCGAACAAGGTGGCTGATGCTTTGAGTTGGAAGGATCTTGTTATCTTATCCATGACGAGGATCAAAAAAGATATAATAATTTTAGATTTGAAAAATGATGGATCTAGAAACCCTAAAGTTAGGAGAAAAATAATATATTTCTCAAATGAATGTTCATCCCTCTATCCAAGTGATGATTAATGAGGTGAAAAAGGAATATGAAGAGCTGCAAAAGAAGGTTAGAAATGTTCCTGAGTTTAACCTTGATCAAGATGGAATGATTAGGTTTAGGAACCATGTATGTTTTCTTTAAATACCAAATTTAAAGGAGTTGTTAGAGGAAGCTCCTAGTTCTTTATTCTATATTCACCATGGATGTACAACTATGTATAGGGACTTGATGGAGTACTTTTGGTGGGATGGAATGAAGAGAGATATCAACGAGTTTGTATCTCGGAGTTTGTTATTCCAGTAAGTTAAGGTTAAAAGACAAAAGTCTAAATGTATTTTTCATCCATTACATATAACATAATGGAAATGGGAGAACATCAATATGGATTTTTGTCGTTGTCCTACCCAAAACCTATAAAGGGTTTAATTCTATATGTGTTGTAGTTAGTCACCTTTCTAAGTCAGCACACTTCATTGATATTAGAGAAGATTTATCTCTTGATCAACTTTCCAAAATATACATTAGGAAAGTAGTGGGGTTTCTTGGAGTACCACATTCAATTGTATCTGATTGGGATATGAGGTTTAACTACAACTTCTAGTGAAGTATTCTAAAAGCACTCGATATAGAATTCAGTTTCGACAGAACTTATGGTCCTAAAAAGATGGTTAGTCTAAAAGAACAATTCAAACACTAGAGGATATGTTGAGATTTTTTCTCTAGATTTAAAATGTGGTTGGGATAAACAACTTCCTCTAGTTGAGTTTTATCAAAAAAATATATTTCACTCAAGCATTCAGATGGCATCGTATGAAATCCTCTATGGGAAGAAATCTAGAGATCCAACGTTCTAGGACAAGTTTGGAGAAAAAAAGCTATTAGGGTTAGAGATCGCTGAAGAAATGGTTGAGAAGGTTAGAACCATTTAACAGCATATCAAGGCAGCTCAAAGATGTCAAAAAATTTATGATGATAACCATCGACATGATCTATAATTTGAAGTAGTTGAAAATGTGTTTTTATGAATCTCACCCTGGAAGAAAGATTGAGATTCAGGATGAAGGGGAAACTAAGACCTAGGTATATCGACCCCTTTGAAATTATTGATCATATCGGGATGATAGCCTATCAATTGGAACATCCACCAAATAAATCTCAAGTCCATGATGTGTTCCATATATCTCTATTGAGGAAGTACATACCTGAACCTTCACATGAACTGAAGATAGAGGTCATACCGTTGGAGCAGGATCATTCTTACGAGGAACAACATGTTGAAATTCTGGACTGATCAGAGAAATTTCTAGGAAATAAGACCACTCACTTGGTCAATGTTTTGTGGATAAATCACCAGTTATAAAAAGCTACGTGGGAACTTGAATATATTATTAGGAAGAAGTTTCCTCAATTATTTTTACCTGAGTGACAAATTTCGAGGCAAAAATTCAATTTAAGGGGGGTATAATGTAACACCCCAAGTTTTTATGGACCTGTTTTTTATAATAAATTTTAATTTTAATTTATATCTTGAAATGGACTAAGTAAAACATACCACACACACAAAAATAAAATTTTTATGTTCTATTCTACATCGACTTGGCATACATTCCATGCAACCCTGGCTTGGCATACGATTCATGCAATGCTGAGTTGCCGTACTCTACATGCAACATTGAGTTACTATGAAATATCTATTTTTATTATTTTAATTATTTAAATAAGATAATTATAACCTAGAGGTTAAAAATAGTAATATTAATATTAATATTTATTTTAAAATATTTTTTATAATAGTTTTATATAAAAAAACATATGATTTTTGGTAAAGTCCTTTATTGTTTAAAACAACTTTTTCTCAAATGAAGTACATCTAATAATGAAAGTAATTTTAGATGGATTTAGAAATTTAATTTGATAAAATAAACTTCATTTTTTTAATTCATAATTTCTAAATTATCTTAGGGTTATTTTTTGGAATTTTTCTTACAAACTTCATTTTTTGATGAATAATGAAAATACCACTTTTTAGTTAAAAACTGCCTTTTTGGATAATTAATTATAAATTCTAAATGATATTATAAATACTTTTTTAAGGCCACATTAGATAAATATTTCATATACTAATACAATAAAATTCATTATAATAAATTCCACTTTGATACTGAATATAAAATCTTAACAAACGTTTGAACTTTTTCCTACTTTAAAACCCCGTTATTTCATCCCATCTACGAGATTAGCACTAATATAAATTTTTCTGATTATATGTTTGGAATTTAAAAAAATTAACAAAAACCATTGTATTAAATATAATATTTGTATTCTAATAAGTCCATGTTAATTTTTGACCAAAATTATTAGTAAAAGTGATTAAAATTAATCACAACAATTAATGCCAAATTAAGCTTAATTAGGGACTAAACCTTTAAATTAAGGGCCTAAATGATCTAGAAACTTTTAAAACACCCATTTTATTTCCATATTTAGGCTATAAACCTTCCATTATTGATTTGGGTTTATTTTGTAGGACTTTTTTTAGGTAATAACATGTGCACACCTAATTTGTTTCCAAAAATTCCCTGTGATTCCTTTTCCTTCCCTATAAAAGGCCACCACCAAAACCAATTCTTCTCACATCTAAAAACTTTTAAGTTAGTACAAGATATGAACAAGTATACTCCAAAAAATCATTCCTTGAACTTTTAATCCTACCTTTGAGAAGAAACTCACTCAAGTAAACCTTTTGGCATAAACTAAAAGGAGTTACCCGATTTAGTGGTAATGTCTTCTTTCAAGATCCTTTCCTTTTTTCCTTCTCCAACCCTTACACTCTTTTTATTCCCTAATTTTGTGAAAAAACCAGTATACTTAATATACTAGGATGTTTTTATGCAAATTTTATGACCTAAAATTACATACACCTCCATCTATTGAATGTTGAACATATTGTTTCTTTATACGATTGACTACTGCCTCATGAAAGGATGATTCTTCATTTATCCTTTACCACAAATCCTAGTGGCCATTATAATGGAAAAAATATATATATAATAATATATTTATTATTTATTTAATCTTATTTATTAATTTCTCATCACACATCTTTCTACCTTCCACTTGGCGTTAATATGATAATTTCGTTTAAGGAAGTGTGGACTACCACCCCCTCAAAGCACTGTGATTCATTCACACACCACATGAAATGTATTAAAGATGGGTTTAATAAATTTATATTATATATATAATATAATAATTTTAATGTAACAATGATATATATACATAAAAATATAAATATATGTCATTTACATTCTTTCGTTCAATATGACAATAAAAACGGAAACAACATCCATGCGTATAAACGACTTACTGTCTCCATGAATGGTGCATTTAATTTCATAATTACTTATGAAATAAATTATTATAATATAAATATAATATATATAACAAATATTTCTATCATTTTATACATTTTTGAATCATTATATATGTATAAGGACCAACGATATAACACATTAAGACACATGTGCGGAACAAAGTGAATATTACCTGATGTGAAACTTTAATATAAGATCATTAACAAGAGGGTAATATAAGGATATAATAAAACCATATATGGTAATAAATATATGAATGTTATTCTCTAAAATATATATAATAAACTTATATTTATTATATAGGAATCTGGTAAGAGTATGAAGAGAGTCAAGACACAAGGTAAGGGGATTTAATCTCTTTTTTAATTTCGGTGAGATATAAGCTATGTTTGAAAAGATTTTCATTTTGTGTGGTGTATATGCTTCCAATTATTATATTATATATATAGATTAAACAAATTTATGGTTATTCACACATCTATTCTATTATCCTTCTTTCATTGGGTTTAACTTTCAAAAGTTATCAAATCAGTAAAAACGTTTTGTCTCAATTTGCCTTCTTTGAGACTCTTCTTTTATTATGCACCTAAACTCTTATTTTATGTGTATATAACTCCATTTTACATGTGATATCATGAAACTAATTATTTTATTATATTTTAAGCTTCATTTAATTTACTTTTTTTACATGGAAAGTTTGATCCCAAGTCACCAAGTTATAAGAGTTTATTGAGACAATCTCCTCGTTTTTTCGAGATTGTTTATTTTTATGATTCATTTGATGAAATATTATGATATATCATTCAATAATATTAATGAATTTGTTTATCCTATATTGAATAAATATATAATAATTTATTATTAAAATTTTTCCACTCTTTGGTACTTAATATAGTTTTTTTAGTAAAATCTGACCACCTCTCTCTTTGGTCGGAAATCTATTGAATTAAAAAAATGTTTTAAATAATGTTTTCAAAAGATCCTTGAAGATAAATGTGAAGAAAAAATGGATTTAAAAAAATTTTATTATTGATTTAAATGATTCCTTTATAAGTTTTCAAATCTATTTTTAAATAAAAATGTTTTCAAAAGGTTTAAGGTTATAAAAATCATTTTTTTCAAAGAAGAGAGGATATTTTACTCAAGAAATGTTTTTAAAAGACATTTAAATATTATTTACCATCTAAGATAATATCCATTGGTGTTTATAATGAATTTATCAGGAAATTATTCAATGTTTACATTCATATTATTTCTATGAATGGATTATGTTTTGATGGCATTATGTTTATGAAACCAGTTTCTCTTTCACAAGTTATATTCTTTTGAAACACATTTCTTTTAATAAGTTATGTTTATGATGAAATGATTATGAAACCGATTTCTTTCTAAAGGTTATGATATGTTTACATGTTTATGACACCCATTTCATTTCATGGGTTATGATATGTTCATTTGTGATCTTCTGTAACATGTATGTACGATTTCATTATGTGAAGGGTGTGACCTATATCTCCCTCCAATGCATTGGGTAAAGATTTCTGTAACATGAGATAGAAAGGGATGGAAAGGGGGTTTAATCAGATCAGTAATAAATGGCTGGAAATAGGGTTTAATCGGTTCATTAATAAAAGGCTGGAATAAGGGTTTACTCAGTTCAGTAATACAGGGTTGGATCGGGGGTTCACCTTGTTCAGTAAAGGACTTTGTCCACTAAGATGGTCTTGGAATTGATGCTTGGATGCAATGGAAATCAGTATATGCTTATGTGTTACCGAAATTCAGTGTCTTACTCTTATGCTATGCTTTCATGGATTAGGTCCATTACTTCCTTTTGATTCATGTCTTATGAACTTCCTAGCTTTATTACATGATTCATGTATATGATCTTTGATATGCAAGGTATGATCTTCTATTTTCATGATCATATTCTCATACCATTATTCTCTTGTTTATGCATACATGTCTCCATTTTTTACCCTTACATAGCATTTTAGATCTTCCCATTTTATGTTTACTTCCCCAAGTTAGGAATACATGTATTATGTTTTACGTGTCTAAGAAGGGAGTTAGTCGCAAAGAACTGACTGGGAGATAATGTATCTCACATATGTACTAGTTTTATGTTTCCATGTTTCCAAAGGCACTATACCAACTACGGTCTTTGGGTGTCTATTTTTATAATGTTTATGTTTTCTGCATATGAAATTAAATTTCAATGTTTGAAAAGTGAGGGTCACTATAGGTTCCACCTTCTAATACCACCTATGAGATTAAGACGATGATGGAGTGGAGACACTTTACCGGGATAATCATAGCGGCACCCCTCTCTAATATATGATTCACATTGACTAAGGCTAAGTTATATTTGGGAACACCCTGAGCGAAGTCGCCCTGCCTACGCATCCTATGTGGGAACTTTGGCATTCCATTATAATGTGAATGAGATTTCTTCTTATTGAAACCATGTCCTTATGAATATGGACTAGACTCCTATATAAAGTAAATAAAAATATAATCATAGAACAATGTTTTTTAGAATATCCATCACCATTAAATAGAATCATTGGAGGTATTACATTTCAAGAATAAGGTAAATAAGAAAATCCATTCGTCTGGGAAGACACAAAACTGATGACAAAAAAACTATTGGAATTCAGTAACCAGTGATAGGAGAATATGAGTTGCAGTTACTAGAAGAGTGTTGTATCATAAATAAACTGATTATATTCAGGTAATTTAAAAAATTAATGAGGTCCATAACTAAAATCCCATGACTATTATTCCTTAACCACTATGATGAAATGTAATATATACCTCGACCCACAAAATAGGTGCTGGGATAGATTATGGAAGAGGATTGATGAGTTATGGAAGTCATCTAGAACCTTTCTTATGGACATATGTCAACCATCGAGCTAAAAGTAAAGCTTTTCCCTGCAAGAATTCCCCAATTCAATGAATACCACGTGTGGAGATAACCTTGGAAGCTGTTAATTTATCTATATAAGAATATCAGTACTGGAAGCAAAAAAAGAGACTGTTAGACATTATTGATAGGAGAATACTCACACACTACTCGATACTAATATTTTTATAGCCATTTATTGTTTAAACTTTGAGGATGAAAAACTAGACCCTCTATGGTTTAGCCAAGGAGATTCCCTTCACCTCCCCTATTGTAGAATTATGATCTTTCATTGCTATTATTAATTCCTCTATTGAATTTAATTTTTTTCATAGTAGTGGTTTATTATGATTTTAGATTTTAAGTTATTATGCTTATTATCAACATTTAACACATAATATACTTTGATTAAATCAAATACATGTTATATAAAATAGTAGAGTAATTGAAGGGTGAATGGAGGTATCCAAACACCAGGCTTGAAAAAGGAAGAAAATAAATCTATCATATTATTTCACTATATAAACCGAAATTTCAGGATGTGTTTAATCAGTTTGATTTAATAGATGATAGGATTAATATAAACCAATTGAATAATGATTCAATAGGGGAGTGAGGTAATAATATAATGATAGAACACTACTTATTTATTTTATTTTAAAACCAATCAAGTTTACTTATTGTTTCTTTAAAATTGAACCCACAAAACAACATTTCAACACACACAACATTATCTTCTCTGAAGAAAATCATATTCTACCTTTACTGCATATTTCTCAAGTTATAAAATTGTTTTTTGGGAACCACTTGATAGGTTGGATTCAATATTGGAGCTGTTTCTGAGGAGGCTATTTTTTTAATTTTTTTTTATTAAAACATATTTTCAAATGGCTAGATCCAGTTCTTCCAACCTTCCTTGTTTTGATTCAAATGTTTAGAGAATGTGTTGGAATGACTCATAACTTTAATGGAAAAAAACAAGATGAATTTTTTTTTAACCATTAGATTGGTTGATTATCCCTCTTATGTTTCATCTTATTCAGAAGATACAATAGTAATTGCAAATATGGATAGTAATCTAGAACAAGATAATTGAAATTATAAAGAAATGTATACACACAATTTTAATATAATAGACCAAAAATTAATGTTATATGATCAAAAAGACTATGAACTCAAAACTATAATGATTAGGATATTTACTAATTTTTATGAGATATCTATTGAACACCCCAATAGGAACTTATGATCATCTAAATAAGTTTAAAATAGATTTATAACTAGTGGAGTAACTGAGGATGAAATCCATTTGAATGATTTCCCTTTTTTACTTGAAGGAGTAGCCAAGGATTGTCTCTATAATCTATATCATGGAAAATAAAAGTCATGGGTGTAGCTACATAAGATGTTCCTATATAAATTTATTCCTGATTCAAGAAGTTCTCAACTTATAAATTAAATTTATATAATCAATTATGCAACTGGAGAAACTCTCTGTGAGTTCTAGGAGAGATTCAAGAAGCTAAATACATCATTCCCACATGATCCATATGAATAATATCACTTCTTGGAATTTATTTACGAAGGATTGATGGCTAATGAAGAGATCCTAGTTGATTATTCTTCAAGAAGAGCATTTATTGATAAGTTACTAGCTGAGGTAAGAGAACTCATTGAAACTACCTCACAAAATTCCAAATAGTTTGGTAATAGAACTGCAACCAGAAGAGTACCTATGGTAAAAAATCTTAAAATCACACATATAAGGAAAAAAATTGAATAAATAACTTTCATTAGGATAAAATTATCTTTGAAAAAATTACATAAATCATCAAACATCACAACCTTAAGGGTCTGTCAACTATGCAACTCCCATGAGAATTTTATTAATGGATTCCCTCAAGTTCAAGGAACTGAATGTTGTGGTGAAATGTTCCAGAGGGAACTAAAGAACCAACCAATTAAAAACCAAGGATTAATATAATTTCCCACTAACCAATTTGGATATGGGATCCAATAGACACAAAGATGACCATTTCAGATGGATTATGAAAACCCTTTCCATCCTCCACCAACATTCTAGAGATATAATTTCCAACCATATAAACCCTAATGGAAAGGACAACCCCAAGAACATTATAAGAAGGAAATGTTAAGATAAATTATATTAATAAACACAACACCCTCACCACTCATGTGTTATAATTAAATAATTAAAAGGAAAATTTGGATAGCTCACGACCACCCTAAAAAACATCGTAAATTAAGGTGTAGATAATATTCCTTCCCATAAAATTCTAAACCCATAGTGAAATATCAGTTCCATTACATTGAAGAGTGGATAAGAATTTGAAAACAGAAAAGGATTACCCTAGGAAATTGAAATTATAAGTAAACAATGACAAGTGTATAAAGAACATTCCCCAAAAAAAGAACTTGAGGCATAGGAAGGGAAGGGAACATACAATAAAAAAAAGAAAAAACATCAAAGAACCAAAAAAACCCCTTCCCTGTAAGAATGAAATAACCATGGAGAACCAAGGATGAATAATTGAGCAAGAAATTGTAGAAATCATCAAAAACCGTGAAGATCAATATCTCTTATATGAATCAATTATCCAGATTCCAAGGTATAAAAAATTAATTATGGGAATGTGCACATGTAGAAGTGGATTAAAGGGAATTTAATAAGTAAAACTAGGTAATAATGATTCAACTCCCATAAACCATAAAATCTAGAAAAAATACCAAGATCTAGGTACTTTTTACATCCCATGCACAATTGGTAAGGTCACTTTTTACAATTCACTATGTGACATTTATATTAAATTAATATAAATACTCATTCCATTTATTCTTTTATTATAGGGTATAGAATAAACCTACCTTTTTTGTTATAAAACTTTCCAACAGATCCACTGCCTTTCTGGTAGGTGTCCTTGAGGATGTCCCGATAAGTGTACAAGGTTATCCATTCCCCACCGACCTTCACATTCTCAAAGTATAGGAAGTGTAACAAAAATATCACTCTCCAATTATTCTAGTAATACCTTTCTTAAAGACTTATAAACTATTATAAATTCCAATGAAGGAACCCTTTGCATGGAATTTGGTGAGAAAATAGTATATTTAAACATCATTATTTCAACAAAACATCAACATGAAGAATATTCTATTTTCACATTAAAACATTTTGGACTCACCTATTCCTCTAGAGAGGAAATTTAAATTCTTGATGAAATATTTAGACATTTAAAATTAGTGTACACACCCGAACGAATGGATTTTTTTTGAAAATTAACTTATTCTAAAAAAATGTAGACTAATTTTAAGAAATTGATGAAAATTATTTTGAATAGTTATTAAAATATAAAACTAAAATTTCTAAATTACATGAACATGTGACCATAATGGAGATAAATAAAATGAAAAAATCACTAGAAAAATCCATGGATTAGAATTAATTATGCGACACTCAAATTTCAAATATGCCTCATTAAAATTGGATAAGAAATTACAAGTCATAATTTCAAAAAACATAGAACCTGAAAATGGAAAAAAATAATGAAAATCCTAAAAATATAATGTTAATTTCATAGGACATACATTGTGAGATATTCCGGGAATAATACCTACCACCTGCATGCACATAATTTAGTTGGAAGAAGGATCCAAGTCAGTAAGAAACCCCAAGAGAAGGCTCAACCCAACCATCCTGGCTATAAAAAAATGTGGTAGAGAATATTTTAATAGATAAAATATTATATCCCATATTAGATTCCCAATAGGCGATTCCCATTCAAATTTTTGAAAATAAAACCAGTTACACAATTGTGAAGAATAAAAACAACTAATTGTTACCTACCAAAATCCATAATAGTTGGACATTTTTTATCAACTACTACATATTAAACCATATGACCAGAACAAACAAATTCTCCAAACCCTATGTAGACAAAATGTTTGAAAGACACGATAAGAAAAGAAATTATTATTTCACTAATGTGTATTCTAGATATTTTCATGTTTCAATTACTCTCGGTGACTAAGACAAAACCACCTCCACTTGTCCCTTCGGTATATTTTCTTATAGAAAGATTCCATTTAGTCTCTGTAATTCCCAAGGTACCATTAAATTTTATGTGGTAAGTATCAAACAAGATCTAATTAAGACTTTCTTAGAGGTATTCTATGATGAATTCAATCTGTATGGAACTTTCTTTAAAAATCATCGAGAGAGGTAGGAAAAGGTTTTACAAATATGTATTGAGAAAAAATTAGTTTTGAAATTTGAAAATTTCCATTTTATGGCAGTAAAGGGAAATGTTTTTCTCCATTTTATTTATAAATAAGGAATTGAATTTGATAAAGAGAAAGTTGATGTCATTTAGACACTACCCTACCTCACTACTATCAGGCACATTAGATCATTCCTAATCTATGTTGTATTTTATAAAAGGTTTATTAGGGACATTAGAAATACATATTTATAACTAACTAACTTACTCAAGAAAAAAACTAATTTTGTATTTGATTATTCATGCTGGATAGATTTGAAAAAATAAAAATAAATCTTTGATCAATAAATGCATTATCTTCCAACCAAACTGAAGTAACCCCTATGAGATACTTTGTGAAACATCTAATAGAGCTATAAGGGTTTTTTGTCCCAAAAGACCAATAAAATTCCATGAGAGATATCCTAAATTTCAAAAACCCTAGACACTACCTAGATTGACTAAATAAAACAGAGAAAGAGTTTTTTCCTATTATTTTAGCTTTAGAAAAAATATGTTCATATCTCTTAGGATGTAAGGTAATTTATTTTTATAATCATGAAAACTTAAGACATTTGATCAAGAATACTGATGCAAATCCCAAACTTGTAAAATGGATGTTGTTTATACAAGAGTTTTACCTTGAGATTATTGAAAATGAGGGATGTGATAATATAATGGTTTTCTACTAGAGTAGGATACCTCAAATTACCAAAGTAGAACTAATCCTAAATAAAAGTTTGGATGATTCCTTCCATAGTGAGAAATTATATAGCCTAACATAATTACCCTAGTACACTGACATAGTAAATTTTCTTATCATGTAAAATTAACCTCCCTTCTTCATTAATAATCAAAATTTTAAATTAAAATCTGAATCAAAACACTATATTTGGGAAGACCCTTATTTATGGAATATTTTCAATAAAAAAGTTTTTAAAAGATGCAATATAAAGGAAGAAATAAATTCATTTCTTTCTTTTTTCCATACAATTTCATGTGGAGGAAATTTTGTACCACAAAGAAACACTAGAATGTTTTTTATGTTATATTTTTTAGACCCACAATGTTTAAAAATTTATATGATTTTTTCAGAGAATTCCCAAAATTCTAGTTTAGTGTTGGAATTTACAAAAGACAATAAATTGCACAAAACTTTTTAATTTTTGTGAAATATTTTATGTTTGATGAATTGACATTGTGGGACCGTTTCCTATGTCATTTGGATTTTCCTATATCTTGTTGGAAGTATAATATGTGACTAAATGTATTGAGTCAAAATACAATCAAACTGATGAATCCAAAAATGTAATTTAATTTCTAAAATCAAACATTTTTTTTAGGTTTGGAAATATATGAGCTATAATCAGTGAAAAAAGAAACCATTTCTATAATAAGAACATGGAGTCCTTCATGAGAAAAGATCTAGTGCACCATAAAACTTCCACATATTACAAACCAGAGAAAAATGGACTGGTAGAGGTTTCCAATAGAGAAGTTAAAAGGAACATCGTGAAGGTGGTATAACCCAACTTCAAGGACTGAAGTAAGAAAATAGAAGATGTACTATGGGTGTACATAACTACCCACAAGAACCCATTAGGTATGTATCCTTACCAAATTTTTTATGTTAAGCATTTCAAAATTTCTGTAGAGCTATAACACAATGCCTACTAGGCTGACAAATGAGTAAAGGTGGAGTTTATAGAGGCCAGAGAATAAAGAAAATTGTAAATAATAGAGTTTGAGGAATTAAAGAGAGGGTTATATTATAAATAACTATTGTACAAGGAGAAAAAAAAATTAATCCACGATAAATTGAACCAAAAAATATAATTTCAAGTTAGATACAAAGTACTACTATTTTCTTCAAGGATGAAACCTTTCCTAGGTATGATTTGTTCCAAATGGACTGGACTGTACATAGTAACAAAAAATATTCATTTTGGTTCAGTTGAAATTTAAGAATATGGTTTAAAGAAACTTTTCAAGGTGAATTAAAAAAAACTAAAGGATTATGAGGAATAATTTTGGAAAGAACCAGTGGAAGAGTCCAGACTCTTATCTAATACTTAAAAATAACCACTACCGGGTTGTCTCTTTCATTCATTTTGATCTAGATATTTATTATATTTCAAACTATCCTTATTAAAAAAAATCATACTGAAATTAAACATGGAAAATATTATAACCATGTGTGGGGGATAAAATCAACTAGAAAATTTAAAAAAATAAAAATAAATTACCGAAAAATATATTTATGAACATTACTATTTTCGTACATTATTATGTTTCTATTTTTCACAATTTATTAAACCTCATTTCAACCCTACCTAGTTTGGAAATACCATAAAAGAGTTGATTAATTAATATTTTCTAGAACTATAAGACATTAAGTGATTACTTAGTGAGTTTTTCAGAAATTTTATATAACTATAGTATTATAATTAGGGAAATTATTATGAGTGAAAATATTTTTGTGGAATCAATTTTATAACTTTTATTCACATTAATTTTGAACTTAATATGAAGTAACTTGGCCTCTATCAAAAAATAAACCTTAAGAAACCAACATAAATAAAAATGATGTAATTTATTTGAATCTAAAAAAGAAATGGAAAACTGGTAACACATAATGGATATTAGAGACAAGGACACTGGGTGTGTTTTTGTAATTAAATAAATCCATTTCAATATGTACTAATGCACAGTGATTTATAAAAAATTCTGGCTGGGAAAAAAATCAAATAAGGGGATTTGGAAAAAATGAATTCATTTAGGTGACAGGAATATTGAACCCATAGAAATAGGTGAAATTTAATTATAACAAATAAATTTATGTTGTATCAATTAAGTTTAAAATCAAACATTGGTTTGAGGAAACATAAGAAAAATTAAAAAATGGAGGTGTTTTTTGTTAAAATTCAAATTCCACTTAAATATAATTTGATCCACTCCTGAACTGAAATTTTGATTATATTAAAGAGTGGGGTGGATTGATTCACATATGAGGAATTAAATTTTTTTCACAATGGATATGTCCCTATTTAATTCTTCTCTCACTAATAAATTTAGATATAGGAAGGATTACATTATTTTTGAATAAATTAAAATTCAATGATAATATTTCTCACCAGTGAAATATTTTAAATACGGGGTTGACATGTGATATGTAATTTTCAACATTTACTACCTTTTATTAATTGAAAACACCCCAAACTGTAGTTCAATACCCATATTAATATAAATTTTTGTTTACCTTTTGAAATTGAAATTTAATTAAAAATTAGATTTAAATATGGTGTTTATTAATGTGTATATCATTTGATATAAATATTGGATTCATTATTTGAATAAAATTGTTTTTTTGAATTATTAGGTTAGAATTTAGATATATAGAAATACTGCACTAATAAAAAAAATTTAAATTTCATAGGTTTTAAAATAAAAAAGGACAGAAGTGAACATGAAACCCACAATCACAATGCTTACTATATACTGACTATGTGATGCCCTAACATGAACCAAATTTTACACAGTATTCATGGTTACCGCACCTTCAACATTCCACAGACACCACTCATAGTCACCTTTAAACATTACTACACTCCGTACTCATAGTAGGTGTACCAACTAGGAGTGTTGTCAACAGAATATGTGTTCATAAATTCCATAAAGGAAAAAATAGATGACCCCATGAAGAAATTTTATTGACTATGCCACAACTCTCACAATAATCATACTATCTGGGAACACCCTTTTTATCCACCATCTCACAGATAGCACACTAACTGTGGCCTTTATAGTAGGAATGATTATAGAATGATTTACCCACCTCTTCCTACCATTCCTTTTCCATGTAGCCGTTATTAGACCCCAAGCCTCTACTTACCTTGAAGAAAAAGTTCCCTATTAACTGATTCTTGAAGAAGATCCATAGGTTGGGTGCTACTCAAAAATTTTCCACCACTATTTATCTTCCACCCTGAGTAAAAATAGAACAACATATTCCCTTTTAGTTCCACATTATGCTACCACCCATGGTTTTGAGATGAAAAATTTGTGGAAAAATTTTACAAGGAGAATTATAATAGTAATCCTTTATAATCTGGTCTCTTCTTTATCCAAGTATGAGATCTTGCCGAGCACACCATGAGTGAATCCTCCCTGCCTGCGAAACTTTTGAGGGAGATTTGGAATTACACTCTATTGCGAAGGATATTTCTTATTCTCAACACCAGAA
This sequence comes from Viscum album, assembly GCA_963277665.1. Classification (NCBI taxonomy): domain Eukaryota; kingdom Viridiplantae; phylum Streptophyta; class Magnoliopsida; order Santalales; family Viscaceae; genus Viscum; species Viscum album. The sequence continues at coordinate 1,938,784,280 of OY728163.1, forward strand.
CTATGTGAAAAAGAACAATCCTCCCAACTAAAGTAAATAAAGAAGTAGAGTAGTAATATTTTTTTGAGAAGCACCCTCACCATTAAATAAAACCAACGGAGGGTTATTTCTTGAGTGTGAGGTAAATAAAAAAATCCATTCTTCTTGGAAGATGAAGTGACACTGAAAAATAAATGGGTGGTAATATCTATCCAATTATGCGAAAATCTAAGTTGAAAATTCTGGAAGAGTGACATCTCATGAAGAAAATGACTATTTCTAGGAACTTTAAAAAAATAGTGAGTTCCATAAAAAAAATCCCTAGACAATTATTTCTTACCGACTATGTTGTGAAGCATGGGATTCCTCCACCATAAAAAATATGTTGGGATGGATCTTAGAAGAGCACTGATGCCTTATGCAAGTTATCTAGAACCCCCCTTTTAGGCACATGTCAACTATCGAGTTTATAGTAAACATGCTCCCTAAAAACATTCCAGAATTCAATGAATCACTCAAGTGGAGAGAACATTGGAAGCTACACATTCATCTATATAAGGAGATAAAAATTGGAGGTAGAAAAAATAATAGAAACGTAAAATCTAAGTGGAGGAGAAAACTCACACAGTACTAGTTGTTACTCTTATTTTATTATCATTTATTTTTTAACCTCGAATGATGGAACACTAGAATATTTGTGGTTTAGCTTATGAGAATCCCTTTACATCCCGTGTTGATGACTACTGATATTTAAATACTATTAATAACTTCTCTATATAATTTAATGGTTTTGTTAGTAGAGGGATATTATGATTTTAATTATTAATTTCTTCTTATTATTATCATAATCGTACACACAAACCACATGGATTACATCCATAACATGTCATAGAAAATAGTGGGGTAATTCAGGGGTGATTGGCGGTATCCAAATACCATGCCAGGAAAAGGTATGAAATATAGGGATCATTATATTTCAAATCGGAATCAAAATTCCTTGATTCAAGTAATCAGTTGGATTCAACTGAAGAGAGGTTAATTTGAAACTAATTGAATAATGATTCAACAAGATAATCATGGAATAATCCAAAGCTTGTCCATTACTTATTTCATTTATTTGAAAAACAGCCAAGTTTTCATACTATTTCTTTAAAAGAGAACCTAAAAAATAAGATTTCATTACAAACAACACTTTATTATCTAGATATTATTCAATTCTAACTATTACTTCATATTTCTTGGGTTCAAAAATTGATTTTTCCAACCACCCCATGATATGTGCACATCATTAAGTAAGGTTAAGACCATGTGATAAGGTAATAAAATATAAAATTATTTATTATTAGATGATGGTATTTCAATCCTAAATACCTTATATATGAAATAAAATTATCTATGTGCATCTCTCTCATTAGTAAGACAATTATAATATTTAATATATAAGAATAATTACACGTGTTCCACTCACCTCACTTATTAATGGGATCCCCATATACTCTCTATTATACACTAATTGAGCCACTTATCTTGAATAATCCAAAATCAAATACCATTACAACATCTCTATCAACATCATCTAGGTCATAGCATCACCAAAATTCATCTTTATGAAGGCTTAATGTGTAAGCCATAGGATGTTACCAAAAGAAGAGGTATATGTTCTTACCGTTCCTTTTCAATTTTTTTTGAAAATTAATAAAATATTTGATAATAATATTTCCTTAAATAAGTATGTATATTAACCATAATGATATGTTTTTATGTTAATTACACATCCATTTTTATCTCCTTCCCATCCTTAGGAAAATGAAAACATCGCTCGTATGTACGTATTGTCTACCATCTCAATGTAGTAGTGTAATTCATTTTTCATCATTTATTTACTTGAATGGTTATAAATATATAATTAATAAATATATATGATATTTATGGAATAATTATGATTATGGAAATATAATATATATTCTAGCTTCTTACCCTCAAATCCGTTTGGAAATGAGAATGTTGCTTGTACGTACGTGTGGACTACCACCTCCACGAAGAGATGTAATTTGTTTCTCATTTATGATTTACATAGATTATAATAAGGATATATTTTATGAATATATATTAAATTTATGAAATAGATATGATTTTTGGAAATATTAAACATTAAATAATTTCATTCCTTTCTATGAATTATTAAATTGAAAACGCCATCATGTGTACGTGAAGACTACCGCCTCCATGAACAATGTATTTAATTTTTCTATTACCACCATGGATGGATTATTATAAAATAATAAAAAATGTAAAAAATTATAGTCATGAAATAATTTAAATTATTGAGTTGATTGGACCATTTCACAATGCCTTTAACCGTTATCAATATAAAAAAGTAATTTTTGAGAAATCGACCGAACAACCTTAAATAGTCAACATAAACAAGAAATATTAAATGAGTGGATTCCAAATTATTATAAAAATAACTTAAGTAATTAAATATATATTTAAAATGTTCTTATTAAAGTATTTAATAAATTTAAATTTATTATTTAATATGAAATAATGTGTTCAACCTAACATCAATATAAGGTAGGAGTTTTTGTATCAATTACACTCCATTGAGACATATTTTATATTATGAACATAATTTATTTTATATGTTATATATAATTATACTTTAACATATTATATCACGAATTACTATATATTCGTAGTATTTGAATTTTCATTTCATGTGTTCTCTTTTAAGGGGGTTTGACTCACATGTTATTAAAGTCATAAAGGTTCATTTTACAATATCACTCTTATTTAGGATTGTTCATGTTTAAATTTACATTAAAATAATTATATTATATTTCTATTAATAAAACCCATATGTTTTTATATCCACTGGTTAATTTAAGTTTTCTATTTTTTTCTTTCAACTTTTCATCAGTTTGGGACTCAAATACCAAAATAATATTTTTAAATAAAATCTACCTTATTTATATTTTTCAATTGAGGATAACTATATTATATATTGATATTATTATAATTATTTTATAGATGTTATTATATAATTTTAAAAAATTGTATAATTTATTGTAATAATAAATTTTACTTTATTTATAAATTTTTAGAGGAATATTTTTAATTTTTTTTGAAGATGTCATTTTTTTAATTTTTTTACAAAAGTGTGAATAAATTTTTTTTTTAACATATATGTAATGAATTAATCTTACCACCTATAAGACAAATATTTAATATTTATATTACTATATAAATATATGTGGGTTTTTTCAAAGAAAATATTATTCTAAAAATTCTTGTAATTTTTAGTTTTTTAATGATATAAAAATAAAAATGATATTTTCCTTATTTCAAGGAAATTTTCAAATGATCTTTTAAAGGTATTTTTAAAATATGAAAATATAAATTAATAAATTTTATACATCAGTTGTGATATTATCTAAATGATACCATCCTTTTTATTTCTCTGGATGTCTTAGGATCATGTTGTTCTTTTTTATCGACTGTGATAAATATTACCATTTCATACACAATTTTTTTTTCAAATAAAAATGTTTATTATCAAGGATTATTGATTACATATTATTTTGTTGAATAAATATATGATGAATTCATTGGAATTTTGTATGTGATGGGTGGGGCCCAATTAAAGATATCCCCTCAATGAATCGAAAGGTCTCATGGGATAAAATAAAATGGGTATTTATCAGCGCACGTCATCCCATACAATGACAAATTCATGGAGTAAGGCCTTGATGTTACATAAAATATCTTGGAATAAGGGCTTGATGGAAAGGTTCATGATGTATTGTCATTATTTATTCATAATAATATCATGATATTTGACATTTTTTAGTACATTCATTATAATTTAAATTATTATTATTCTCCATTTGATTATTTTTATTTTCAATGTATATATTTTGAAGATCAAGTTATTTATTAAATGGTATTCATATTTATTATTTAATCTACCATATTATTTGGGTTTGATATTTTCATGATAGATTTAGTTGTATTATTTTTATTATACCGAGCATCTGAGATCACCCACTATTTATTTTATTTTCTGTAGTATATGAAAAAAGAATCATTGAATTATTTTAAAGGACACAAGAATGTTTTTCTTGATATATTTTTATCTTCCAATGTAATATTTAATTCATGAATTTATCTAGTTTTACATGATTACTAAACTAACCATTACTTCATGGTGTGATCCTCTATATCTTATACAAGTGTAAAAATGTAAACACCAGATCTAGGTTACTTGATTTGGGGATTCTACAATGTCCTTCATCCAGATCCACTCTAAACCACAATCTTTCATCCAGCATAAAATATGAACCTACTAGTTCATACCATAGTTTTATCAATATTATTCACCTTTTAATATCATTAGTATATGTCTTTATAGTAAAAGGATTAACCTACTACTGAATCAAAATATGTATTTCCCTATAGATGTGGTCAACTATCCACTCTTTATCATATAGAAATCAAGAGAGTATTGAAAAAAACTCATAAAAATAAATCCACACTTATAAATTCAAGAAATACATTTCTAAACTAATTATATATATTTCTTCCACTATGAATAAGGATTAAAATTCTATAAATCCTATAAAAACTAATCCTTATATTATCTCTACTTGAATGTATATACATTAAGATCACCAAGATATAAAATAAAGTTGTCATGAACCATATCTGGTTACCACTAATACGGAAACAAAATCCAGCCCATGAAAAGGACCGAAGGGTTTTCCCTATCCCCATTGTTTGGAAAAAGTTCCTAGGTATCAATAAATTAGTTTCTGGAACGAATTACTCGAGTATGAAAGCATAAAACATTAAAAATAATCAATAATAAGAATATGAAATTTTCATGGCAAATAATTCTTAACAAAACCAGAACTGAATAAACAATTTTATAAAAAGAAAAAGAGGTCTAAATAATAATAAAAATAGAAACAAGTCATCTAAAATTACTCCACAAGACAAGGGGTCATCACCCCCAAGCCGTCTCCACAACACCGCACCAAGAGGGGATTAACAACCCGAACTGCCTTCACCCGAGGTTTTTCCTTTACCTGAGTCAAACATAATGAAGTATACTTACACCCAAGGGGTATATGTAGGGTTTGAGCCTAATTACATTAGGATACCACCCAATTATTCCAAATGGTATGCAATAAAAAATTAAAGGCATGTAGTTTTACTACGTAAAGAAAACGACAATAAATTCCAAGTACTGTAACTTTCAATTGAAAATAGTTTTTAAACTAAAAATTTCATAATGTTGAAAAAACTAAAAAAGAAATTTTATATAATGTAAATTTAAGACAAAAAACTATAATACAATGGTAAATACCACAAATCCAATGAGAACCAAAATCCGGAAAACCCATAGGCAACTTGATAGTCTTGGGCCCCATGCACCTTGTACCTCGGTGAAAAGTAACCATAAAAAAATTGATTCTCATGCACGAACCACTAGTAGGGAACATACCCATAACCTAGTGGTTTCACATAATTATTCATATAGTTTATTTAGAGTTGTTTTTATCCACTTTCCCAGTGAATCAAGGACAATACCCATCAAGTTCACTAGCTCTACTAGTACATATCCGCCCACCTAGGTACTCGGGATTCCCCTTTTGTGCTCAAACAATTTCAGCAAGAAAAAAAAAATCAATTTTCATGTAAAAACACCACTATTGGTCACTTACAAATATTACAGTATCTACACACACTTTATACCACTTAAAACACACAACAAACAATTTTGATTTTTAATAAACAACTTATCAAAAAATTTCATGTTTTTTCCCAAAACTCCTTAAAACCCCCATATTGCACACAATGTGAACACTTTAATTTACCAAAACAAAACGGAAGTCCAAGACCTTCCAATGAAACTATAAAATAAATCATAGGGAATCCCTATATAATTTAAAAAGTGATAACATTGTAAAACCTCTATTTTTCACAAACATGGAACCAAAAAATTTATGTGTTTCACAAGCACCATAAAAACAGATTTTTACAACAACCACAGAAGGAGATATACATTCAAAATAGTAATTTAAGCCCTAATAAATACCAATAAAATCAAATAAACAATTATAGGGTATCTCCAAGTGAAGTAATGATATACTTAATTGCGAACCCCCCAATTTCACATAAATACGACACCAAAAATTCATTTGCATTATAAATACCACTAAAACAAATTATTTCAGAAAAATTAAAATTAAATAAACATGAAAATAACATAAACATAGAAATCTAAGTCAAAAAATTTCACACAAAATATAATCACCTACCAAAGTAATGAAAACCTTGAATCCTTTGTGCGAAAACTCAAATGCACCACCTCCGCACCTCAAGGAGGGTAGACAAGCCTAAAAACAAAATAATGGACCAAGAAAACCCAAGGTTAAAAAATGGGTTAGAAACCCTAGCCTATGTTCATTTGGTACTTCAAGTATAAGGGAAGAAATCATAAGGACATTGAATGAAACCCTAAGAAAAATGAAAGAAGAATGAAGGAGACCCACTTACTTGAGGAATCTTGATGAAATCGCCCCAAATAAACTAGTAGATGAATTTGAAAACAGAAAAAATGAAATTGAGGTTAAAAAAAGTAATCTAAGGTTGATTGAGAACTGAAATGTGGGAGAAGAGTGAAAAATTAAGGAGTTATGAAGGTATCAAATCACCTTTTTAAATCTGGACGAAATGTGAAAGCTTCAAATGTTTTGACATAAACTGTGATTCAAATGAGCTCCAAAAAGGAGGAGAAGTGAATGGGGGAGCGCCTAAGATCAATGGGCATGGGTGAGAGGTATAATTACTAAAAAATATTTAAAATTGAATAAGATATTAAATAAACAATTTAAAAAAAACTGGATATGGGCTTTCGGGGTGGCCCAACTCCTTAAATAAAAACTCAAATACACCATGATTATGGATTTATGAAGGCTCCAAATTGACATGGTGGTGTTAATTTGTCTTGGGAGTCTAAGTAAGAATTTTAATGGATGAAAAATGTAGAAAAATTAAGGAGTTATAAAAGAAACAATATTTATTTTTAAATATTGAATTGGGCTCACAGTTTGGCCCAAATTTTTAAAACCTATCATTTCTACTAAAATTCATGGGAAACAATAAAAACAAAGAAATAATTAAATTAAATGAAAAATAACTTTAAAATATGTCATGAATGTGACAATTATCCCCACCATGAAAAAATTATGTCTTGGAATGTCAACCTGAAATTTGATCAGAAAAAAGGAACATATACTCTTCCTCAACCCATGAGTTCCACTCCCATGTCTCATGTGTATCATTTCAATGCTTCCAAATAACCTGAACCAGTGGAATAGACTTTCCTCAAAACACCTTATCTTGGGAGTCCACTATTTTCACTGGCTGCTCAAAAAATGACAAGTCAATCTCTATCTCCATTTCTTCCCAACTCAACACATGGGATGGATCCAAGTCGTATTTCTTCAACTGGGAGACATGGAAGACATCATGCATGAATTTAAACTAGGAAGGTAAATTCAACCAGTATTCGACCTTACCAATATGATCAGTGATCTCAAAATGACCAACATACCGCGATTCCATCTTCTTTTTATTTTCCAATTGACGATGGCCCAAATGAGGGGCCACTTTCAGGAATACCCTATAACCCACAAAAAACTCCAAGTCTTGACTCCTTTAGTTAGCATAAGATTTATGGAGACTCTGAGATGTCAATAATTGTTCCCTAATCAATTTGAACTTCTCATAATTCTCTTGCACTAGACTCAACCCCAGAATTGAGGTCCCACCTACCTTATCCCAACAATGGGGGGACCGACAAGTCCGTCTATAGAGAAACTCAAAAGGAGCCATTCAAATCGAGGATTGGTAACTTTTATTATAATAAAACTCAACAAATCCTAAATTTCTATCCCAAGAACCACCAAATTCCAAGACACATGCATGGAGCATGTCCTCCAAAATATGATTTTCCCGCTCTATCTTACCATTCATCCGAGGGTGGTATTCCTTTATCATATTAATATGAGACCCCAAGGATTTCTGAAGGCCCTCCCAGTACCGAGAAGTGAATCAAGGGTCTCTATCTAAGAAAACTATGAATGGAATACGATGGAGTCTCACCACCTCTTGAAGATACAAACAGCCCAAGTCATCCACTTTAGTTGTATCACTGATCAGAATGAACTGGGCTGATTTGGTTATGCGATCAATCACAACCCAAATGGCATTCTTATCATGAGGTGTATGAGTCAAGCCAACAATGAAGTTCATGGTAACCTCGTCCCACTTCTAGGTAGGAATGGGTAATGGTTGGAGCAAACTAGAGGTCCTCTAATGCTCTGCTTTCACCTACTGGCATGTGTAGCATCTCGTTAAAAAGTCTTCTATACCCTGTCACATTCCTGGACACCATAACTGTCATCAAGCATTATAATAATTCTTGTTGGAACCTGAATGGATAGCCCAATGAGGCTGGTGTCTATCCTCTATCAACACCTTCCGCAGAGACAATGGCACTACTAAGAGGCCCTTTAATCCCAAGATGCCCTCGGGATATGACGACCAATCAGTGGTCATCTCCCCACCATGAAGAAACTGCCTCGACCGTTGAAAAAGCTCATCACTAGGTTGTTCCTGCTGAATCAACTCCAAGAGAGAAGGAACGAACTGAACGCTTTCCTTGAACACACTTCCACTATGCTCCATGGTCTCCACATGAATCTGATCAAAGATTCCCATCAAATTCCACTCATCACAAGACTTCCTCAAAGACTGCTCTATAAATCTTCTTCTCAAGGCGTCGACCACCACATTACCCTTTCTTGGGGTGTAGAAAATGTCAAAGTTGAACCCCTACAAGTACTCAATCCAGCGACATTGCCTCAAGTTGAGTTCCTTCTGTGAGAAGATATAATACATGATTTTGTGATCAATGTAGACCACAAAATTCTCCACAAAGATACAATGATTCCAAGTCTTCAAAGAATGCATCACCGCTGCCAACTCCAATTCATGGATTGGGTAATTCTTTTCATGTGGTCTGAGTTGTCGCGATCCTTACGCCACCACGTGATCATCCTGCATAAGCACACACCCAATACCCATACCCAAAGCATCACAATATACCACATACCCCTTCTCAGCCTACAAAAAAATCTACAGGGTGTCAGTATTCAACCACCTCTTCAGATCCTCAAACGATGCCTTACATTATAGGCCCCATAAAAACTTCAACCCTTTTTGGGTGAGCACAAACATCGTTGAAGCAAGTTGAGAGAAATCCCGGACAAAACTCCTATAATAACCAACCACGCTAAGGAAACTCTTGATCTCGAACACATTCTTCGGCTACTCCCATGACATGACTGCACTGATCTTCTCAGGGTCCACTGAAACCCCATGATCTGAGATCACATGCCCCAAAAATTTTACCTCCCTAATCCAGAAAGTGCACTTTGACAACTTTTCATAAAATCGGTGATCCCACAAAGTGCCCAAGACGATCCTCAAGTAATGTTCATGGTCATCCTTAGAGCTGGAGTATACTAAAATGTCATCCACGAACACCACAATGAAGGAATCAAGATAATGATAGATCACACTATTCATGAGTTCCATAAAGACCGCTGGAGCATTGGTCAATCCGAAGGGCATGACCAAATACTCAAAGTGGTCGTACCTTCTTCGGAAGGCTGTCTCCGGGATATCTTACTCTCTCACCCAGAGTTAATGGTATCTCAAACACAAGTGTATTTTTGAAAACCACTTTCCATCATTCAACTGATCTGAAAAATCATCTATTCTAGGAAAATAATATTTGTTCTTAATTGTTACCTTATTCTGCTTCTGGTAGTCAATGCACAATAGGAGGGATCCGTCAGCCTTTTTCACCAACAACACAAAAGAGACCCAAGGAGATATTCTTAAGAGAATTAATCCTTTGAATTCTAAGTCTTTAAAATGTATCTTTAATTCCCTCAACTCGGTAGGGTCCATCCGATATAAGAGAAGAGATATCGGCTATGTTCCTGGCATCATTTCAATCGATAACTCCACATCTCACTCTAGGGGAAAACCTGAAAAATCATTCGGGAATACTTCTGGAAATCCATTCACTACATGAAGCAGTTCACCTTTTGGGGAAATATCATTGTCCTCTAGCACGAGCGATAATAATTGGAAGATAAGACTTCCCAAATCTGAAAGTGGAGGTCCTGTGTGACCCGACCAAGGATCCCATTCTCCACAAAAAACCTGACGACTTCCATCAGGTGTTGTGAAACTCTCTCACCACCTGTTGTAATAAATTATTTCTTGGAAGTGTACCAGCCAATACATGCCATTTATCACATCAAAAAATCCATATCTAAGACCAAAAGGTCCCACTATATCTCAATCCCTGACACAGAGAGCGCACACGATGGACACCTTTGACCCTTATCCTTCTTCTTTCCCAACAGCGTAACCAAATCCATCGTAAAAGACAACAACTCGGTTGTAAAATTCAGAGTTTCCACAAAACAGGAAGAAATGAATGAAATAGAGGCAATGATATCTAAAAGAGCATAAGCTATAGAATATGCGATCAAAACGTTACCTCGAACTATCGATGATCCCGCCTCTGATCCTGCTAGTGCCTGATCCACTGTAAGGAGATGTTCGATCTCTGCTTGAGGATGACTGCTTGTCAGTGGTCGTGCCCTGAACTAGATCTTCCCAAAAGATGACCCATCCCTACCACCAAGACTTCCAAATCAATATCCCCCATTCCTCTATGGCTTAGATTGTTCGAGAACTCCTCTTGAAGCCACTGATCCTGCCCCACACGGAAGTAGATGTTCCACCCCATAAAAGTGCTGCAAATGCCCCATAACTCCACACCGGTAATAAGGATTCGGAGGAAGTGTGAATTATTATCGAATATGCCCCAACTTCCCACACTGGTGGCACATGACAGATCTTTCATTAGAAGCTGCAGATGAAAACTACATGGAGGAGTGGTTTGAACTGCCACCTCCTTTCTTCAACTATTCCTCTCACTTCCTTTTATTCTCTGAATAGCTACCACTTCCCACTACTGATACTAATCCAAAAAAACCAGACCTTTTCTTCCATTAAATCTACAACATGCATGCCTGGTCAATGACCTCAGCATAGGTCCTCATCTTAAACCAGAACACCTGAGAGTATATCTCTCATCGTAATCCTTTCTCAAACCTCTAGGACATCGCTTTCTCATTGAAGATGATTTCAAGGGAGTACTGAACCAACTCAGCGAAATGATTGACATACTCCATGAAAAAAATATTCCCCTGAACAAGAACCATGAACTCTTGGGACCTGGCATATTCCAAGACCTCGGGGAAGTATTTCTCATTGAAGAAAACCTTGAAATCCCTCTAGTGCATCTTCTCATTATTCATAGTATGAAGAACCGATTCCCACCAACTATGATTGGTACCCTCCAAACGGAAGGAGGCACACATCATCCTATAATACTCAGCTGTATCCATGAACTCGAACATTCTCTCGATCTTCTCGAGCCATTTCTCTTCTTCTTGGGGTTGTATGCTACCTCGGAAGGTGGGAGGATTATTTTTCAGTAACTCATGGACCTTTTCATTTCTGGGACCAATATCATCCTCTATAACAAGAGATGGAAAATTATCTATTCCCTATCCTAGAGCATGTATATCCTTGACCACAACCTGGAATAACCTCTGATCAATTGGTGTCTGAGAACTCTCTTCGGCTTCCTCCCGTGGGCGCATGTGAGATTTCTAGGGAGGAATGTTTCTACAAAATGAAAAAGTCACAAAAACAATCTTCAATACCATAGTTATGAAAATTATTAATCAAATACATCAAATATAAATATTCTAAACACATCATGATAATAAAAAAACAATTACTTCACCCCTACCCGATGTCCACGTGTGGTCTGCAGCCCACATGTCTCACCTAGAAGTGAATTGAATCAGTCAATTCCAATTCCCCCTATAGAATCATGTTATTCCACTAGAGGTACACTATAGGTACCCTAATCGTGACTAAAACCAGAATCCCTGATAGTCCTAGCTTCTGTCTATCTGGACTCATCCCAAAATAGCAAGATAACCAAAAAAACATTAACCTCCTATGATACCATTTTGTCACGAACCGGATCTAGTTTTCACTAATAACAACACCAAATCCAGCCCATGACAAGGCCCTAATGTAATTCTCCATCCCCATAGGTTGGAACAAGTTCCAGGGTATCAAAAAATTAGGTTTGGGAATGATTTACAAGACTATGAAAGTATAAAACATTAAAAACAATCAATAATAAGAATCTGAAAATTTCATGGAAAATAAGTCTTAACAAAACCACAACTAAATACATGATTTTAAAAAAAGAAAAATAGGTCCAAATAATAATAAAAAGAGAATAAATTCATCCACAATGACTCCACATGACAAGGGGTCATCACCCCTGAGTCGTCTCCACAACACCACCACAAGAGGGGACTAACAACCAGAACCGACTTCACCTGAGGTTTTTCCTTTACCTGAGTCAAACATAATGAAGTCTAGTTACACGAAAGGGGTTTAAGTAGGTTGTGAGCCTAACCCAAGTAGTATAACACCCAATTATTCCAATGGTTATGCAGTAAACAGTGAAAAGCATCCAGTTTTACTATATAAAGAAAACAATGATAAATTCTAAGTGGTGAAACATTCAATTGAAAATAGTATTTAAACTAAAAATTTCAGAATGTTAACACAATTAAATAATTCATGTTAGATAATTAAAATTGAATCCAAATACACCCTAATACAAGGGTAAATATGACAAATCCAATGAGCACCAAAACTGGGAAGACCCCTAGGAAACTAGATAGTCTTAGGCCCTATGCACCTCGTACCTTAGTGAAATGTAACAATAGAAAAATCCATTCTCATGCATGAGACACTAGTAGGAAACATAAACATAACCTAGTGGTCCCCCATCATCATCCATATAGTTTATTTAGAGTTTTCATTATCCATTTTCTCAATGAAACATGGACATCACCCATCCAGTTCACTAGCGGTACTAGTACATATCCGCCCACCTAGGTACCCGGGCTTCCCCTTTTCTACTCAAACAATTTCAGCAAGAAACACACATACCTTTTCATGTAAAAACACCACTACTAGTCACTTAAAAACATTATAGTATCTACACACACTTTATACCACTTAAAACACACAATAATGAATTTTTATTTTTAATAAAAAAACTTCTCAAAATTTGTCTTGTTTTGTACGCAAAACTCATTGAAAACCCAAAATTGCACAACATGTGCATAAATTAAGTTACCAAAACAAATAAAGAATTCAAATAACTTCTAATGAAACCAAAAAATCAATCTTAGGGAATCCACATATAATTTAAGAAGTGATAACATTGTAAAACCTCCATTTTTCACAAACATGGAACCTAAAAATTTATGTGTTTCCCAAACACTATTAAAACAGAATTTTGCAACAACCACAAAATGATATTAATATTAAAAAAAATATTTTCATCCCTAATACATTTCAATACAATCAACTAAACAATTATAGGGTATCCCCAAGTGAAGAAATTAAATACTTCTTTGTGAAACCCACAATTTCACATAAAAGTGACACAAAAAATTCATTTTCAATATAAATACAACTAAAAACAATTTTTGCAGAAAAATTAGAATTAAATAAACATAAAAATACCATAAACACAGAAATAAAAGTCAAAAAATTGCACACACAATATAATCACCTACCAAAGTAATGAAAACCTTGAATCCTTTTGGCGAAAACTCAAACACACCACCGCCACACCTCAAGGAGGGTAGATCAAGCCTAAAAACAAAATATTGTACCAAGATAACCTAAGCATGAAACCTAGGTTAGAAAACATACCCTATGGTCATTTGGGACTTCAAGGATAAGAAAAGAAACCCTATTCACATTGAATGAAACCCTAATAAAAATGAAAGAAGAATGAAGGAGGCCCACTTACTTGAGGGATCTTGAAAAAATCGCCCCAAATACACCAGTATATGAATTTGAAAACATAAAAAAATGAAATTGAGGTTGGAAAAAGGAATATAAGGTTAATTGATAACAGAAATGGATGAAAAGAGTGAAAAATGAAGGATTTATGACAGAATCAAATTACCTTTTTAAATATGGATGAAATGTAAAATCTTAAGATGTTTTGACCTAAACCATAAGGAAAATGAGCTCCAAAGAGGGGGAGAAGTGAATGGAGGTGCGGATAGGTTCAGTGGGCTTGATTAAGAGGTGGAATCATCGAAAAATAATTAAAATTGAATAATATATAAAATCAACAATTGTTTTTAAAAATTGGAAGTGGGCTTCTGGGATGGGCCAAATCCTTATATAAATACACAAATACACCATGATTATGGATTTCTAAAGGCTCAAAATTGACATGGTGGTGTTAATAGGTCAGGGAAGGCCAATTAGGAATTGGAATGGATGAAAATTTTTGACAAATGAGGATGTTATAAAAGAAGAAAAAGTTATTTTTAAATTTGGAATTGGGCTCACGGTTTTGCCCAAATTTTGAAAACCCATCATTTCCACAAAAAATGCATGGGAAACACCCAAAACAATAAAGAATAGAAAATATATTAAAAAAACCTTTAAAATAAGTCATGGATGTGACAATAGTACTTCTACATCAATACATGTTGAAAACTCACTTCTTGTGAAATTCAGTACTACCCAACTACCACTACAAAAAATGACATACACCAACTTAAAATTGGTGACAAATAATACATTTGTTGGTAAAACCAAGTAATTCCAACAAATATAATGTTTTTTTGATATAAATTATAATTATCGACATTTATTTTTACCAAAATATACATATATAAATATTAATTTTTTAATACTAACAAATCTTTTACTTATAGTTGGATCTGTTACTTTATCATTCTTATACCGATATTTTTTTACCAATAAATAATTTTTTATAATCATCGATGAAATTTTTTATTTTCCATAATATTATCTTTTTAATATTTATAAAAGAAATAAATTTAATTAATCAAATATCAAATAAATATTTCATACCCCTATGGCCCCAAATTCGACCCCACACCCTAATTTTTTTTATCAATGAACCTATGAACCGAATCTCATATACTTTAACTATTCAAAAAACTATCCCTTAAACACCCAAATTTTTATCCTATACTTTTCTAGGTCAAAATTCATTGCCCTTATGTTCATTTCCCTTCATTCATTCACCACATATTCAACACTGTGTCGTTTGTGACTAGGTACGTTCCCCTTCATTAGCCACCCCTTTGGTTCACCGATGTCGTTCCTTCTATATCTTTTGTGAATTTCATCACCTTTGGTATGGAATTTTAATGCATAAGATAATTTTATTCCACTAAACTAAAAATATTGATGAAAAAAAGTAAAATTTTAATTTCAAAAAATGTAAATGAATTAGGTTGTGAAGAACTAATTGGAGGAAAATAAAAAAGGGAAATTTATTTCATTGTTTCACAATTTCTGGTTGTGAATGTTGAGTGAATGACTTTATTGAACATTTTATATTTCATAGATTAAATAACCATCTTATTAATAATAAAATTGATAAATACCTTCTAAAAATTAGTTATCTAGTAGTGAATTTATTCTTGTTATCATTAATACACTAGTTACATTGAAAAGAACATAAGTCTTTACACTTGAAATGCAACGCTCTGGCCCTAGAAGCTTGGATACAATGCATTACTTATTATATTGGCATGATTAAAAGGAAATATTTCCTGAATTAATTGTCAATTTAGTAGTCTTGAAAAAACTAGATACATACATGATACCAAAAGTATATTGGGAAAGGTAACAAAATACAATACATAACAAAAACTAATAAACTGCATCCACGAGAACTCAATATGTGGTCTCCTCTTCATAACCTAATGAAGGTGATCAAATGAAAGTGTTGATCTCAAATTATCAACAAGGCTTAAAAATAGTGGAATCATGAGTCAATGGAAACTGAATCATAAACAAATTGGAATAGTCAATATGGAATGGTGAATAAATGAAAAACACATGCCATTAATACACTGAGAATAAAACTACATCCATAGATTTTGTCATTGTGAAAATATCACTGATAGTAATAGATGAAAATGATTAAATAGAATGCTTATTAATTAAAATCCATGTATATGGAACATGATACCACTATACTATCGAAGCGGTTTAAGTTTGTGGGTAGAAACCCGTCTAATTTTTGGAAACAAAATCGAAGGGCTTGTCACCACCTGATTTTTCTTATGAGACCTGTCGATGCATCGAGGGGCTATAGCATGACCCACCCATAACTGTATGTCCAAATAACTATTTAAACCTATATTTAATATAAGTAAAATATGCCTTATCAATATCTGTATATATTATAGGACACAAATTCATCAATATTTCCATAGTTAAAACAACATTCCAAATAAACAAAGTATGTAAAAGAATATATGACGTAAGGCAATAATCATACCCATGAAACCAAAATATAGATATATAATATATTTAAAATTTAAAATAAAAAATGATCTCAAATGGGATGTGAATACACCACATAATAAATATTAGGTGCCCAATACCATGTAAGTCTCAATAAAATGGAAATTGAGACAAAGTCCCATACAATGTTTTAATCAATTGAGTCGTATGAACAAAAAATAATAACCACCAAATTAATCAAAGAATAAGATGAATATAAACATAATAATAATAATTCATATCAAATTGTAACACACATAAACCAAATACAAAAAATATGTGGTGAAAAATAGAAATATCACAGAATTAAATGTGAAATGAGAAACCCCTAACATTATGCTTGAATTTTTTCTTCTTTTGATTTTAATAACCTGAATAAAAAAATTTAGCTTAATTAATTAATAATTAAGGAACCTCATATACTTTTAATTTATTTATTTTAACATTATTAGGTTTATTCATGGCCTTTTTGATGGGTTTAAGAGGATGGATTTTATTGTTTTGGTAGCATGTTCTTCCTTGATTTTCAATATCAGTTTTCTTGTATTCATGAATGGAAGTTCGTTTGAAATGTTGTTAAACATCCAAAATTGTTAATAAATATTATAATTTACATTATAATCGATCTTATAATTATTTTGGGTTATATACCTTGAGAAATACTCATTAGTTAAAAGTTAATGATAAACGCTTGGATTAACTTGGCAGTTTTGTGCATAATGAACTTATTTTGTATTATTATTTTATTTTATGAGTGTATAAGGATTAAAGAACATTGAATAAGTTAAAATAAATATATTATTATTTGGTTGAACAATTAATAAGGTTTCATGACCTGTCCTCAAGATAGTAATAGAAACTCAAAACTCGTCATCCTTGAATGTGATAAATTAACACATCTCGGATGATGTTTTCATTTTTAGTATAAGAGGAGAGGGAAAAGAGAGATGATGATGAAATAATACATTATCATACTAAAATTACATTTAATATAATGTACTGTAATTATCATCGAATTTGGATGTGGGGATGTGAGGAGAGAGAAACAAAAGAATAGAACTTGTAAAAGAAATTGAATGAAAAAGGAAGAGAGGTTCCACTCTTTAGTACTCATCCTTGAGAATCTCTTTAAGGGAATTGTTCTTGTCATTTTGAAGACACCAATATTTCTTGGACGTGGGGGTAGGGCTTGGGAAGTGTATTTTTTAAATCATAGGCAAGGCATAAATCTTGAGTGGCGAGGGAGGAAGAGGGGTTGAGGGGTGGTTTATATTGTGGAGGGGAGGAGGGTTTTCTTAATATTATATTCATTAATTTATTATTTATACAAAAGACAACAAATAGTGAGGATTCCTTGACCTAGAGTAGTAATAAGTTCATGTGAGTTCAATATTTGGGTGCGTACATCACTCATGATTCTAGGAATGGTGAATTTAAATTATAATATATTTATACAGTATATTAATATATTTTATTGTTCATGAAAATTCATGTATTTTAAAAAAAATCACAAAAAATCACCCTAAACATTTTTCAACATGTAGCATAAAAAAATGAACTCCATTTTTCAAAAATAATTTTCAAAATATGAGAAATTTAATGTTTAATTAAAATCATTATTTAATCAAAAAACATGAACACTTAAAATATTCATCTTCATTTTTAAGGAGTCTAAATTTATGTATACATTCATGGTAAATGTTACCATTTATAAGGGTCATGTTAAGGGAAAGTTACTATTCATAAGGACAAGTTATTATTCAATTAAAATTATTTTGATTCTATTAGAATCCAAATATCACCTTAATAGAAACCATGTGTCTGTTTTTCAAAATTCAAAACATAGAAGTGGAAAATTTAAGCTTCATTTCTAGGTTATGACTATATCCTAAATAACCAAGTGTTGTTTCAAAGAAAATAAATGCCTTATGAAATATAGGGTATCTAATGAATAGAATTTATTTAAGAGAAACATACCATACAATGTTTGGGGTGTTATATCATTCCCCCCTTCAGAAATTTTGTCCTCAAAATGTTTCATGTATAATGCTCCATAAAAAGATGTCAGTGGTATTTCTTCATAACATCATAAAGTTACCATGTTGATTCCTCTATTTTATGGTTTTTTCAAAGAACCTTTAGTAGTCGAGTTTTCTAATTTTTTAATACCTACTCCCTTATGATAAGAATCTTGATAGGATCTTCAAAGTATGAAAAATCATGTTCTAGTTCTATTTCATTATATGTGAGTACATGTATTGCGTATGGAAAGCATTTATTTAAAAATGACACATCTAACACATTATGAACATTGGAGAGAATTTTTTGCATTGATAAATGGTAAGCTACAACTCTGATCTTTTCCAAAATTTCAAACGGTCTGATGTACCTAGGGATCAATTTCCCTTTCTTACGAAACCTTAATACACCCTTCCACAGAGATAATTTTATAAATACATTATCTCATACTAGAACTTCCAAATCCTTTTTCCGATTGTCATCATAACTCCTTTTCCTACTTTGGGATGCTTTAATATGAGCCTAAATTTTATTTACATTTGTAGTTGTCTCTTCGATAAGTTTTGGGCCTGTAAGTTTCCTTTTTCCAACCTTATCCCAATAAGTTGGACTTTGATAACTCTTACTATATAATGCTTCATATGGAACCATTTGAATGCTACAATGGAAACTAGTATTGTAGTAAAATTTAGCCAAAGAAAATTATTGATCCCACATACCTTGAAAGTCATGAGAGCATGATCTCAACACGTCTTTTGGTGTTTGAATAGTCATTTCAGACTGTCTGTCAGTTTGGGGGCGATAAGCAGTACTCATATGAAGCTCAATATCCAAATCATTCTAAAGATTTTTCTAGGATTTTGATGTAAACCAGGGATCATGATCAGACAAAACATATAGATGTGAACCACAAAGACTTACAACTTCATTAATATAAAGTATTTTCAGGTGCTCAAGTGGTAAATCCTTACTTATAGTAAGGAAATGTGTTGATGTTGTGAGATGATCAACAATTACCCATATTTCATCATTCCTTCCAGGTTTCATTGGTTGTCCTGTGACAAAATCCATCGTAATGTCATCCCACATCCACATAGGAATAGGTATAGGTTCAATGACCCCTCTAGGATGTTGTCTCTCGACCTTCACTTGTTGAAAAAATAGACACCTTGACAAGTAGTTATAAATTTCTCACTTCATATTATCCCACCAAAAATGTTCCTTCAGATCTCTATACATCTTTTTTCTACTAGGGTGTATAGAAAAATTAGAGCAATTAGAATCATCTAATAGTTCATTTTTAGCTCATATACTGATGGAACACATAACCTCTTCCCAAATTTTAGAACTCCAAACTCATACATGAAGTCTTCCAATATTCCATCCTTAACAGCTTTAATTTTGTTTTGTATATTCTCATCATCCGATTGAGAGCATTTTATATTCTATAGTAAAGATGGTTTAACATTCATTTGAAATTGGAAAGATTTTTTCCCTTCCCTAACAATTCCCATATCCATCTTTAGTAGTTCTATTAATATAGGATCTCTCTCAATTCTCATTTTAGTAAGAATTGTATGATCTTTCTTGCTTAATGCATCTGCCACCTTATTTTCCTTTCTTGGTTGGTAGTGTGTTGAACAATCACCGTCATTGTGTAACTCAAGCCATATTCTTTAGATCATGTTGAGTTCTTTCTGTGTAAAAAATTATTTCAAACTCTTGTGTTCCATATATATCTCACATATTTCACTGTAGAGGTAATGTTTCCATATTTTTTAAGAAAGATTACGGTTTCTAACTCAAGATCATGAGTAGGATAATTTTTCTCTAGTGTCTTCAACTGCCTTGATGCATAAACAGTAACATTATCAATTTTCATAAGGACTCAACTCAGTCCATGCTATGATGCATCATTGTATATCACAAATCCATCATTTTCAGATGGAAGAGTCAAAATTGGAGCATTGAACAATCTTCTTTTCAATTATTCAATGAATTCTGTACATTCTTTCATCTTAAAAAACTTAACCCCTTTATGTGTGAGCTTGGTTAGTGGGTTAGCCAGTCAGGAGAAATTCTGAACGACATTCCAATAGTAACTGGCTAATCCAATAAAACTACGTACCACAGTTATGTTCATTGGTGTGGTTCATTCTTGGATTCCCTTTATCTTATTATTTTCAACTAAGATTCCATCCATAGAGACAATATGGACAAGAAAAGAAATTGATTGAAGCCAAAATTAACACTTTCTAAACTACTCATATAATTAATTTATTCTAAGAGTTTGTATAATAATCCGTAAGTGATTCTCATGAACTTCATAGATTTTGTAGTATACTAGGATATCATCGATAAATAACACAAAAAGTCATCATGATATTCTTTGAAAAAATTATTCATTAAATCTATGAAAACAGGGGGTGCACTAGTTAGTCCAAAGGAAATTACTGTAAACTAATAATACCCATACCTAGTTTGAAAACTGTCTTTGGAATATCATCCCTACCCACAAACAACTGATGATATACAGATTGAAGGTAAATCTTCAAAAAATATTTTACTCCATGAATTTGATCAAATAAATAATCAATTCATGGGAGAGGATACTTATTCTTTATTGTAATAGCATTGATTTCCTAGTAATCAATACATAGCCTCATGGATCCATCTTTCTTCTTGACAAAGAGGACAGGGGATCCCCATAGAGAGACAATAGGTCAAATAAATCATTTTTCACTCAATTCCTCTAGTTGTTTCTTTCACTCCACTAATTCCATAGTGGCCATTCAATAAGGAGTCTTTGATATAGGTATTCCACTAGAAATTAAATCAATAGAGAACTAAACTTCCCACTCTAGAGAATGTCTAGGTAAATCCTATAGAAATATGTCAATATATTGTTTCACTATA
Source organism: Viscum album (assembly GCA_963277665.1). NCBI lineage: Eukaryota > Viridiplantae > Streptophyta > Magnoliopsida > Santalales > Viscaceae > Viscum > Viscum album. The sequence continues at coordinate 1,938,805,805 of OY728163.1, forward strand.
TGTACATATTAAATTTGAAGATTTATTTCTCACCCATAGATATTGGATTATCTCTATATCCATTAATTGCATTCAGTAGAGCTAATGAGGGTGGATCTAGATAAGAATCAGATGGCAAGGTTTTTGAACTAAAGATAAGAGATTCTACACCATTTTCAAAAATTGTAACTTCCTTATTCTTGAAATAGATCTTCACATCATAATTTAATATCCAATTAATACCTATAATTATATCAAATTCAATAATTGGAATTATGATAAGTTTATTAACTAAAGCACGTTTATGTGTCATGATATGGATTGATCGACATATCTTTGTTCCAATGATGCATACCCTAGAAGTTTTTACTGAAAAATCCTTTATTAAATCAAATTATACATGTATAATTTTCTTGGAAAACTAAGAAGATATAAATGAATGATATGATCAAGAATCAAAAAAAATATTTGGATAAGTTTGAGGAAACAACTAAAGTACCTTTCACCACATCATTAAGAACTTCAACCTCTGAGGTTGTTATCTTATAAGCTTTCCCTTTCTCTCGTGGCCTTTTATAAGGAAATTATCCATGGTGATTAGGACACTCATTTTAATAGTGTCCCATCTCTTTACAATTATATCATTGAAGATATTTGACTTGTCGCTTCCCCTTGCATTCATCAGACCGATGACCCTTTTCTCCACAATTATAGCAAACTCCCATTCCTTTCAAGCATTTCCTAGGATGATTCTTTCCAAATTTCTCACACAATGTAAATTTCCACATTCCCTACTTATTCATTGGAACATCATATTTTCAATGGTTATTAGAATGCCTCTTCTTATCTTGATTTCCCTTGAACAAATTAGATCTAGAAAATTCATTCTCTATTTTTTGGGTACTTAATATAATTTCATCATATGATAAAAATAATTGAGAAGCCAGTAACCTTTGAATACTTGGCTTATGTACTTCAAATAAATGATCAATCTTGTATTATGAGTCACATATATAATCTATATCATACCTGGCTAGTCTTGTGAAGGTTGAATCATACTTTGCAACATTGAATTCTTCCATTTTCTATAAGCCAAGAAATTTTCTCTTCATTTTGGTTCGTTCCTCACGAGGGAGATATTTGTCAAAGAATATTTCATTAAAAGTAATCCATTCCATATATACTATTTATTCTTCCTCTGTGGTATTCTGGATCAAGTACCACCATTGATCAGTGTCACCCTTGAGACAATATACTTCCAGAACTACCTTTTCATTTTCATTGCATCTTAATGCCATGAATATCTTTTCAAGGTACTTGATCCACTCCTTATCTACCATTATATTAGTAGTCCCACTAAAATATGGGGTTTATTCCACATGAAATGATCCAACATAGTTGTAACATCGTTATTCATCACAACCTGAGTAAGTTGCCCCAATATGGTAATGATTTCATCCACTCCAACATTGACTATGTTGACTTGCTCAGTGGGGAAATCCCTATATTTTCCATGAGTATTGATTCCCCTTCTTCTATTTTGAGCCATTTCTATAAAATGGAATACACAAGATTAGGTTATCAATCATAATTTATAATCTCATCTAGAAAAGTACTTACATAAATTGAAATTTTATGCATAGCTAATCTCATAAACATGGTTTCTCTGAGGAAAAATATGCATTCAAATCCTTCATAATGGCTTGTAAAGAAAATTTGAATTATCCTAAGAATATCCCACAAGAGTTTCAGACCAAGAGTGCAGAAAGACCCATTTTCATGCACTAGGATACACCAGGTCATTCCGGAAACTCCTTTTCAGAGTTTTCACTCCTAGGTACATATATGGCAGAGCTACCTCTACTTGTTTGTATCCGAACAGAGATGTATTTTCTGAAAATATCCACATAATCTATTCAATACCAAAATTCATGGAAATTATATTATTTTTATCCTAAAATAATACATTAGGTCTTTATTCCCTAATCTACATTTTCTAATCTAGTTTCCATGTTTTCTACTAAATTTCCTCCAATACCAAGTGTAATTCTCCGACTCCAGAAGCCTGAAGCTGGTGAATTAATTATTACATTGGAATGATTAAAAGGAAAGAAATCCTGAAGGAATATCCGGTTTATTAGTATTCAAGAAACTAGATACATACATGATACCCAAAGTAAATTGGGAAAGGTAACAAAATATTATACATAACAAAAACTAATAAAATGAATCCAAGAGAACACAATATGTGGTCTCCACTTCATAACCTGTTAAAGGTAAAAAAATGAAATGGGTGAGCTCAAATGATCAGAAACAGTTACAAATAGAAAAAATATGAATCCAAAATAAACGAATCATAAACAATTATTTATAGTAAATATTTCATGGTGAATAAATGAAAAACACACACCATTAATAAACTGAAAATAAATATGCATCAATAGATTTTTTCATATTGAAAAACTTATGGATAGTAATAACTAAAAATGAATAAATAGAATTCTTATTACTTGGATCTAATTTATCTAGAACATGATACCACTATACCATCGAAACGGTTTATGTCTGTGAGTAGAAACATGTCTGATTTTTTTGAAACAAACTCGAAGGGTTTGTCAGCAACTAATTTGTCTCATGAGACATGTCGATGCATTGAGGGGTTGTAGCGGGACCCACCCATTGCTTCAATTCCAAATAATTATTTATACATAGATTTAATACAAGTACAATATTCCTTTTCAATATCCATATAGAGTAGAATACACAGATTTATCAATATTTCCATAGTTAAAACAACATTCCAAATAAACACCGTATGTAAAAGGGTATATAGATTAAGAAAATAATCATATCCATGAAACCAGAATATGGATATATTATATATTTAAAATTTTAAATGAAAAATGATCTCAAATGGGAAGTGGATACACCACATAAGAAATATTAGGTGCACAATACCACATTAATCTCAATGAAATGGAAAATTTGACAAAGTCCCTTAGCATGTTGTAATAAATTGAGTCATATGAAAAAAAATTAATAACCACCAAATGAATCAAAGAATACCATGAATATAAAAATAATCATGATAATTTATATCATATTGTAATAAAAATACACCACATACACTGAATAAGTGGTGAAAAATGGAAATATTTCAAAATTAAATGTGAGATGAGAAACCCCTTACATTGTAGAGACCCGAAGCTTATCGTACATGGACATTACATTACTTTTGCGGAATACTTAGTACATAACAAAAACACACACACAAGGATCGTAATAGTTTAGTGTCTTTGGAAACTCGGAACGTAAACTTCTAATTGTGGTGGAAGATCTTCAACATCTTCCATAAAGATCTTCCTTTTTATACCTAAAACCATTGTTTATATCCTGGGGAAAATAAAACGTAAAAGGGTGAGCTCAAATGCTCAGTAAGGGTAAACAAAAGAAATATCAATCACATAATTTTCATAAGAACATAACATTTTTGGAAATCTTAACCTGCAAAAGAGAGCATAATTTCATAACATAGGATAAATCATGGTAGTGAAATGTAATCACAATAATCATAACTTAAAACATGAAACTTTGTGGCATTCACACATAATCATAGAGAATCATTTCTTGTTAGTCAAGACTCATTGCCAAGACTATCTTAGTGGACAAAGTCCCTTTCTGAATCGAGCAACCCTCGTTTCAGTCCTGTTTCACTGAACCGGTATAACCTACCATTCCAGCCATGTCTATCTCATGAGATATAAAATCTTTACCCAATGCATTGGAGGGAGATATAGGTCCCACCCATCTCTTAATGAATCCTTTCTTATGTGTGCCACAAAATCATAAATCATACATCATTGCATAACCCATGTAATAAAAATGGGATTCTTAAACAACATGACATCATAAAACCATTCATATAAGATAAAGGAATTCATAAACATAATTCCATCACAACATAGTCAAATCAATGTAAAAATATGGATAGAAACAGAACCCTTTATTATCTTAGATGGAAAATAATTTTGATAAAACACTTGAAATGAATTCTTGAGGAAAATATCCTTTCTTCTTCAAAATCAATTTCTTTTCACAAAACATCATACAATTTTAAAAGAAAGAGATTTTATTAAAAATAGTCATGAAATATTTTGGAGGAAGGTTCATGAAAATAAGGCTTTATAAAACCGTAAAAATCCGTTTGTGCCGTATAAGTTAAAAAAACATTCTTCTCGTACTTTTGTCGGAAAAGTCAAAAAGTACCTCGTACGAAAAACGAAAAAAAGATTCCTTTCATATCCTTTACTAAAAACTCATAGAAGGGTAAAATTGGATTTAAACAATTGTAGGTGGATGGAAATAATATTACATATTGAGGGAACATGGATGTGGATGATAAAATACACCCCAGTAAATACTTACGAATAAACAATCTCGGATAAAAATGAGATTGTGATATTTCCCTTACCTTAGGTCCGACTTCCTTTGTAAGTGTCCGAACCTCCTGTATAATGATTTAAATCATGTTATTAACTTATTACAGAATCATATTCATTGTTATGATATCATATATGGTTCACTTATTATATTACCCGTTCTTTTGTAAACTCCATGTTAAAGAAGCGTTTTGGGTAAAATCGTTTCATTTATCATAGGTGTTTTGACTTGTTGTTCTTGACATCATTATTAATTATATCATGATTTACTTACTTCCAGAATATAAAATATGATTTATATATCATATATATTCAGTATATATATATATATAATAGATAGATAAATAAAATGAAAAACACCGTTCATGGAGACGGTAGTCCGTACGTACGCATGAACGCTGTTTTACTTTCCTTATTGTCTTGAAATGGAAGTAAGTAGATGACATACATATATATTTATACATAAATCCAGTAGCTTTAAAATGTCATATATTTCATTATTATTTCTTATATATACTTTATAATCATTCTTAAATGGTTAACATGGAGAATGAATCTCATCGCGTCGTGGAGACGGTAGTCCGTACGTACGCACGAGCGATGATATCATTTCTATAAATATTGAATTGGAGTGGAGTGGATTATACAATATATCAGAATCAATATGATGTTGTAATAACTATGTATAGTTATTCTTTACACCATTATACCCATCCATGTAAGGTGGTGGTGGAAAATAGATTACACCACGGCGTGGAGACGGTATTCCGTACGTACGCACGCGCGGTGATTTATTTTTCCGTAGGATGGATAGATGGTGAAATAGGGTTGTTTCATACTTATAATAACATATCAGTATATGAGTGATACTGATGTTATTACTTCATAATGAAACAACCTAAGAAGAAGAAGTGGAAGAAGAAATAAAGATGAAAGAATTGGTAACGGTAATTACCTCTTCTTTGAAGCGCCTTTTGGAGACCTCCTCTTAGGGAACTAAAATTGGTCTTTGAGGAAGACCAGAACCTCTAGGATGTTGCTAGGGAAGTGGAGAAGAGATTTTGGCAGGGGTTGGCCGAGCTTGAGTGCTCAAATTGGTGTGAGGAGGAGGGGGAGGAGGTGTCCTTTTATAAGGGAGGAGAGGGGCACCTTAGGAATATCTCAAAATATTATTTTATATTAAAGTCAAAATCGGTTTATAATGGTTCCAAAGGGTCTTATTTCGAAGCTAAAGTGGGGATGGGTCGAAATCCTATCAACCAATAAAATTTAGACAAGTTTAGGATATTATTTTAACCTTATCAATTAGATTTAACTCTAAGTTAAATAATTTAACTTTTACCATGTCTTTTTGTTTTCTTTCACAATATGGTTAATACACTTACTATAACATGCCAAACGAACCCCAAACTGTTTATTATTAATATATATATCCTTATCTAAGTCATTTGGCCGATCCTTAGATTTTTAGGAATAAAATAACAATTAATAATATAAGATTTGATTTAAAAACTATTTTGTGTCAATTTTGACACTATTTGATATATGATTTTTGTGAGAGTCATAACAGAATTATATGTTCGAACCAAGTTGATTAAATCAACACTAATATATCATAGTAACCTAGAAAATTAGTTTAATTCATAAAAAGTCTTAAATTACATTTATTTTGGTATTTATATTATCAATTATGTCAATATTTCATTAATAAGATAATTACTGCATCATCTTTGTGTCATAAATAAATTATATTATTTGATGTCTAAAAATTACAAATAAAATACCATCATGTAGGAAATCTTTTTAGCTTTCTAATGAATATTTATAGTCTAATTTATCTTATGTATAACCCCATATTAAAAATTATTTACTTATTAAACTTTGATTTTAACTATTTTAACCCTTCTTTAAATAAATTAATAATAAATGTCCTAATCTAATCCAAGTGGGCCTAAATGGTCATATTTTATTTCTAAGTTTGTTTTTGGTCGAATTACACTTGTCCAATAGAATTAGGACATGTGTTAGGGTAATAGTAATATCATATTTACCCTTAGTTACCCTATTTACTATTAACCGCGGTAAAAAAAGTAAAAAGTTACTATTCACCAAAAAATTATTTTCATCTTATTGAACCACATTTTAGTCCTTGATATTAACCGTGTCTCTCGGATTTTCGAAATTCCATTCAAAGAAGCGGTAAAATTAAGTTTTATGCAAAATTCAGTTTTTAACCTACCACTTAGTAGTTTCACTATTCATCATAAATTGATGTTTTTCAGAACAATGCCAAAATTTCATCCCAAGCTATATTTCATATTCCGAATTCAAAAATGAATTCTATTTTACCAAATTCATAACATAAAAGTTGCATTAATTAATTTTATAATTAAATCCCGCTGTTAAAACAAATAGCGTGTTTTTAAGAAACAATATCTATCAAAAGATTGACACTTGTTTATGTCTAGTTTAAATGTGAAATTACATCCAATGACCAACATTGTATTAAATTGTAAAAATATATTCTAAATATACTTTAAAACTACTCAATTAATAATTTATCACTATTAATTATTTCGATTAAAAAAGTTGTTTTTAATTATAATTTAGTAATTTTTCACTATTCATCAAAATATGAAAGTTATCCGAAAAGTACCAAAATTTCACCTTAGGCTAAATTCGATACTCCGAATCCAAGAATGAAGTTCATTTTAAAAAATAAGATTTACTGGATTTCAAAAAGTGGTTATTACTATTCATAACGGCTAGTTTTAATAATATTTTAATAGCATATCGTTGTTTAGCGAAACTTGGCGTTGCGTACAACACACGCTATCGAGGAAGGTCGCGATTGCGTGTAATGCAAGGCATGTCAAGGATGTGTGTTGTGCAAGCTCCTTTTGGTGTAGCGTACAACACCAGACAGAAATAAAATTAAAAGGAACATTTTTCATAAAATCTCGGGCTGTTACATTCTACCCCCCTTAAAATGAATTTCGCCCTCGAAATTCGTCGGGGTTATAAATGGTTTACTATTCGAAAGTTTCTTTAATAGAAACCCACATCGTAAAAGGGAATACCAAAACTTGGCTTTAAAAACTAAAGTATGAAATGTAACGATTACCCAAATAAACTAATCACTGGGTTTCCACATAGGTGAAAATATGGATATGGAAGAGAAATCTAACCATCATGTTCTGATGGAGAGTGGTAGAGAACATGGCTATGGAAAAGCCAGTAATCACAAATTCATAAATTTGTGACGATCTAAGGTACCATCTGATTCATCAGGTATAAGATCACTAGGACAACATTTTTGGTTTTCAAGATCATTTCCCTAAAGTTGAAAATTTGAATTAGAATAAATACTTACTTTATTTTGGTACAATCTCACTGTTGTTCATGCCTTGAACAATTTCCACTTCATCTCTTAAATAAATGAAGTTGAATTTGTTATTCGTGAAGTGTTAGCAGATCATGTGATAGAATGACTGTTCATTCCATCTGTCTCAAACAAAAGGTTATCAAAAGTTATTAAATATACATAAGTCATTCTATAGTGAGATTAATCATATATGGTTCCTAAAATGGACTTATACATCATATATCATACTGCTTAATATAATAAAACTAGTTTCTACTAAATAGGGACTTCCTGTAGGCTAGTGGTAGGCGATAAAGGCCAGTCGCACTTCGGTTGTGGGTTCGATTCCTACAGCCTTGTCCGAAGCGATGGGCTGTCGCCCGTCCTGCAGGTTGTCCCTTTTTCTAAAACTACGTTACTATAACATCCCATCTTCTATCCTTAAACAATACTAACTTATGTCCAACATAATCCAGTCTAATCTTTAGGCTTATACATAATACTGCAGTCCACTCTCATAATATAGTGACAACGATTACCAGAGATTTAATATTGTCGTTGATCCCCACATATCATAAGATATGTCTTGTTGGTCACATTCCAAACACTCAAAGTCCTTAATCGTGTATTCTCTTGAATACCTTAGTGAAAAAAGTTAACACTTTCCACATACCAAAATCCTCAAAATTCTATATACTCAAACCATGATATCACTTAGTCCTTATATTAATCATGAGCTCATGAATACTATTAAACATTTCATTTTCTCGCATATCATCTTATTTCCAAAAAAAATATCTCAATCACTTTGAATACCACATCAATAAATATTGCAATACTCAATGATACAACATTATTTTGGAATCCCATTACATAAACACTTAATCATTCCACCACATCGTTGTCATATTCAACATTGCCAATAGTGATCGCATGTGATTTCCCTTTGTCCTTTGCCTTCAGTGGTTGCTCATGTTGATCATCACTAACCTTTGGATTAGGGCAATTATTAGCATAATGCCCCATTTCCTTGCACTTGAAGCATTGAAGTGTTGGCGGTGCGTTCTCTGCAGTGTTTGCTTTATTCACATCATTAGAAACCCTTTTTCCATTACTTCGACACTCAGCTGCTCGATGACCTTCTTTTCCACACTTAAAACATTTTCTAGTCCCTTTAAGACAATCTCCACCATGCTTCTTCCCACACTTTGTGCATAAAGAAACATTCATCTTCTTTTCATCATTATTCTGAGATTTCTCCTTGAACTCCATCTTTCGTTTCTTGTCAAAACCATGAGATGGATATGTAACACCAACTTCCATTTCTACCTTGATAGCACAACGCACAATTTCTTCATAGCTACTGAAGTCTCTTATAGCTAATGCCCTTCGAAGACTTGGTTTTAAGCCACTGAAAAATCGATCAACTTTACTTTCAGGTTGAATGATAATTCCAGAAGCATACCTTGCAAGTCTTGTAAAATTTGCTTCATAGGTACCAACAGATTCATCGTCCTTTTGCTTCAGTTCAAGAAACTCTTTCTCCATCTTTGTTCGAAGAATACGAGGGAAGTACTTACTGAAAAACAGGTTCTGGAACTCGTTCCATTCCATGGACTCAATTTCATCTCTTGGCCTCGTATTCTTGATAAGATTCCACCATTGATCAGCTTCACCTTCCAAACGATATACTGCTAAGATGACTTTATCATGTTCAGAACATTGAAGAAATGAAAATATCTTTTCAGTAGTACTAATCCATTGTTCAGCAACTAATGGATCAGTAGACCCACTGAAAGAAGGTGGACGTTGCCTCATGAAGGACTCAATAGAATATTGTTCCCTTCTCTGCTCATTTGGAAGTCCAGAATGATTCATAGCTTGTGTAAGTATAGAAATAAGATTTTGCACTCCATCTCCCATAACATTTGTTTGTTCAGGAGGGCAATCATTGCATTGTCCATTGCATTGATCAACACGGTTCCTTCGGGTTCCAGCCATCGTCTAAAACCCAAAAAGAATAGTGTGAGAGGCAAAAATCATGCTAGAGAAACCAATCTAGTAAAGGGGAAGTATCCTCAATATCTAACTTCTTAGGTTAAATTCTATGATCGTTACCGTAGTTCTAGGACTGTATCTTATACGTATACTTATCCTTAGGGACATCCCTAGACATACCTTAGAAATATCTCTAGGGATCTCACTAACGTTTTCGCATCCTAGTTTCCAAAGGTTGACTAAACCTTTCCTCTGATACCAACTGTAGAGACCCGAAGCTTATCGTACATGGACATTACATTACTTTTGCGGAATACTTAGTACATAACAAAAACACACACACAAGGATCGTAATAGTTTAGTGTCTTTGGAAACTCGGAACGTAAACTTCTAATTGTGGTGGAAGATCTTCAACATCTTCCATAAAGATCTTCCTTTTTATACCTAAAACCATTGTTTATATCCTGGGGAAAATAAAACATAAAAGGGTGAGCTCAAATGCTCAGTAAGGGTAAACAAAAGAAATATCAATCACATAATTTTCATAAGAACATAACATTTTTGGAAATCTTAACCTGCAAAAGAGAGCATAATTTCATAACATAGGATAAATCATGGTAGTGAAATGTAATCACAATAATCATAACTTAAAACATGAAACTTTGTGGCATTCACACATAATCATAGAGAATCATTTCTTGTTAGTCAAGACTCATTGCCAAGACTATCTTAGTGGACAAAGTCCCTTTCTGAATCGAGCAACCCTCGTTTCAGTCCTGTTTCACTGAACCGGTATAACCTACCATTCCAGCCATGTCTATCTCATGAGATATAAAATCTTTACCCAATGCATTGGAGGGAGATATAGGTCCCACCCATCTCTTAATGAATCCTTTCTTATGTGTGCCACAAAATCATAAATCATACATCATTGCATAACCCATGTAATAAAAATGGGATTCTTAAACAACATGACATCATAAAACCATTCATATAAGATAAAGGAATTCATAAACATAATTCCATCACAACATAGTCAAATAAATGTAAAAATATGGATAGAAACAGAACCCTTTATTATCTTAGATGGAAAATAATTTTGATAAAACACTTGAAATGAATTCTTGAGGAAAATATCCTTTCTTCTTCAAAATCAATTTCTTTTCACAAAACATCATACAATTTTAAAAGAAAGAGATTTTATTAAAAATAGTCATGAAATATTTTGGAGGAAGGTTCATGAAAATAAGGCTTTATAAAACCGTAAAAATCCATTTGTGCCGTATAAGTTAAAAAAAACATTCTTCTCGTACTTTTGTCGGAAAAGTCAAAAAGTACCTCGTACGAAAAACGAAAAAAAGATTCCTTTCATATCCTTTACTAAAAACTCATAGAAGGGTAAAATTGGATTTAAACAATTGTAGGTGGATGGAAATAATATTACATATTGAGGGAACATGGATGTGGATGATAAAATACACCCCAGTAAATACTTACGAATAAACAATCTCGGATAAAAATGAGATTGTGATATTTCCCTTACCTTAGGTCCGACTTCCTTTGTAAGTGTCCGAACCTCCTGTATAATGATTTAAATCATGTTATTAACTTATTACAGAATCATATTCATTGTTATGATATCATATATGGTTCACTTATTATATTACCCGTTCTTTTGTAAACTCCATGTTAAAGAAGCGTTTTGGGTAAAATCGTTTCATTTATCGTAGGTGTTTTGACTTGTTGTTCTTGACATCATTATTACTTATATCATGATTTACTTACTTCCAGAATATAAAATATGATTTATATATCATATATATTCAGTATATATATATATATAATAGATAGATAAATAAAATGAAAAACACCGTTCATGGAGACGGTAGTCCGTACGTACGCATGAACGCTGTTTTACTTTCCTTATTGTCTTGAAATGGAAGTAAGTAGATGACATACATATATATTTATACATAAATCCAGTAGCTTTAAAATGTCATATATTTCATTATTATTTCTTATATATACTTTATAATCATTCTTAAATGGTTAACATGGAGAATGAATCTCATCGCGTCGTGGAGACGGTAGTCCGTACGTACGCACGAGCGATGATATCATTTCTATAAATATTGAATTGGAGTGGAGTGGATTATACAATATATCAGAATCAATATGATGTTTTAATAACTATGTATAGTTATTCTTTACACCATTATACCCATCCATGTAAGGTGGTGGTGGAAAATAGATTACACCACGGCGTGGAGACGGTATTCCGTACGTACGCACGCGCGGTGATTTCTTTTTCCGTAGGATGGATAGATGGTGAAATAGGGTTGTTTCATACTTATAATAACATATCAGTATATGAGTGATACTGATGTTATTACTTCATAATGAAACAACCTAAGAAGAAGAAGTGGAAGAAGAAATAAAGATGAAAGAATTGGTAACGGTAATTACCTCTTCTTTGAAGCGCCTTTTGGAGACCTCCTCTTAGGGAACTAAAATTGGTCTTTGAGGAAGACCAGAACCTCTAGGATGTTGCTAGGGAAGTGGAGAAGAGATTTTGGCAGGGGTTGGCCGAGCTTGAGTGCTCAAATTGGTGTGAGGAGGAGGGGGAGGAGGTGTCCTTTTATAAGGGAGGAGAGGGGCACCTTAGGAATATCTCAAAATATTATTTTATATTAAAGTCAAAATCGGTTTATAATGGTTCCAAAGGGTCTTATTTCGAAGCTAAAGTGGGGATGGGTCGAAATCCTATCAACCAATAAAATTTAGACAAGTTTAGGATATTATTTTAACCTTATCAATTAGATTTAACTCTAAGTTAAATAATTTAACTTTTACCATGTCTTTTTGTTTTCTTTCACAATATGGTTAATACACTTACTATAACATGCCAAACGAACCCCAAACTGTTTATTATTAATATATATATCCTTATCTAAGTCATTTGGCCGAACCTTAGATTTTTAGGAATAAAATAACAATTAATAATATAAGATTTGATTTAAAAACTATTTTGTGTCAATTTTGACACTATTTGATATATGATTTTTGTGAGAGTCATAACAGAATTATATGTTCGAACCAAGTTGATTAAATCAACACTAATATATCATAGTAACCTAGAAAATTAGTTTAATTCATAAAAAGTCTTAAATTACATTTATTTTGGTATTTATATTATCAATTATGTCAATATTTCATTAATAAGATAATTACTGCATCATCTTTGTGTCATAAATAAATTATATTATTTGATGTCTAAAAATTACAAATAAAATACCATCATGTAGGAAATCTTTTTAGCTTTCTAATGAATATTTATAGTCTAATTTATCTTATGTATAACCCCATATTAAAAATTATTTACTTATTAAACTTTGATTTTAACTATTTTAACCCTTCTTTAAATAAATTAATAATAAATGTCCTAATCTAATCCAAGTGGGCCTAAATGGTCATATTTTATTTCTAAGTTTGTTTTTGGTCGAATTACACTTGTCCAATAGAAATAGGACATGTGTTAGGGTAATAGTAATATCATATTTACCCTTAGTTACCCTATTTACTATTAACCGCGGTAAAAAAAGTAAAAAGTTACTATTCACCAAAAAATTATTTTCATCTTATTGAACCACATTTTAGTCCTTGATATTAACCGTGTCTCTCGGATTTTCGAAATTCCATTCACAGAAGCGGTAAAATTAAGTTTTATGCAAAATTCAGTTTTTAACCTACCACTTAGTAGTTTCACTATTCATCAAAAATTGATGTTTTTCAGAACAATGCCAAAATTTCATCCCAAGCTATATTTCATATTCCGAATTCAAAAATGAAGTCTATTTTACCAAATTCATAACATAAAAGTTGCATTAATTAATTTTATAATTAAATCCCGCTGTTAAAACAAATAGCGTGTTTTTAAGAAACAATATCTATCAAAAGATTGACACTTGTTTATGTCTAGTTTAAATGTGAAATTACATCCAATGACCAACATTGTATTAAATTGTAAAAATATATTCTAAATATACTTTAAAACTACTCAATTAATAATTTATCACTATTAATTATTTCGATTAAAAAAGTTGTTTTTAATTATAATTTAGTAATTTTTCACTATTCATCAAAATATGAAAGTTATCCGAAAAGTACCAAAATTTCACCTTAGGCTAAATTCGATACTCCGAATCCAATAATGAAGTTCATTTTAAAAAATAAGATTTACTGGATTTCAAAAAGTGTTTATTACTATTCATAACGGCTAGTTTTAATAATATTTTAATAGCATATCGTTGTTTAGCGAAACTTGGCGTTGCGTACAACACACGCTATCGAGGAAGGTCGCGATTGCGTGTAATGCAAGGCATGTCAAGGATGTGTGTTGTGCAAGCTCCTTTTGGTGTAGCGTACAATACCAGACAGAAATAAAATTAAAAGGAACATTTTTCATAAAATCTCGGGCTGTTACATACATTGTGCCCAAATGATTTCTTCGTTTGATCTTAATGACCTGAAAAAAAAAATTATCCTAATTAATTAATAATTACAGAACCTCATATAAATTTACTTGATTTATTTTAACCTTATCAGGTTCATTCATGGATTTTTTGATGGGTTTAAGAGGTTCAATTTTATTGTTTTTGAAGCATTTTCTTTCATGGTTTCCATGATCAGTTTTCTTGTATTCATGAATGGAAGTTCATTTGAAATGTGGTTAAACATACAGAATTTTTGATATATATTATTATTGACATTATAAATGATATTTTAATGATTTTGGGTTATATACCTTAATGTTGACTCATTTTTTAAAAGTTAATGATAAACACTTGGATTAACTTTGCGGTTTTGTGCATAATTATCTTGTTTTGTATTATTATTTTATTTTATGAGTGTGTAAGGATTAAATAACATTGAATAAGGTATAATAAATATATTGTTATATATTTTAACCATTAAAAGTGTTTCATGACCAGTATTTAAGATAGTAATAGAAATTGAAAACTCATTGTCCTTGAATGTGATAAATTAACACATCTCGGATGATGTTTTCATTTTTAGTATAAGAGGATGGTGAAAAGAGAGATGATGATGAAATAATACATCATCACGATAAAATTAAATTTCATGTAAGGTACTATAATTATCATATTATTTTTTTTGGTAGGTGAGGAGAGAGAAAAAAAGAACTTGTAAAAGAAAATGAAACAAAAAAGAAGAGAGGTTGACCTCTTTAGTACTCCTCCTTGAGAATCTCGTTAAGGCCTTTTTTTCCTTTTAGTGATACCAATAGGTCTTGGACGTGTGGGGAGGTCTTGGGAGGTGTATTTGGTAGAGTTTAAGTATGTCTTAAATCTTGAGTGGTGTGGGAGGAAGAGGGGCGAAGGGTGGTCTATATAGTGGAGGGGAGGAGGGGTTTTTTTAATATTTTATTCATTAATTTCGTACTTCTCCACAAGAAAAGAATTAGTAAGGATTCCATGACATATAATAGTAATAAGTTCATGTGAGAGATTTGGGTTCTTACATCACTCATTATGCTATGAATAATGAATTTAAATTATAATGTATTTATACGGTAAATTAATATATTTTACTATTCACAAAAATTCATTTATTTCAGAAAAATCCCAAAATTTCACCCTAACCATTTTTTTGACATGTAGAATTCAAAAATAAACTCCAGTTTTGAAAAAAAATCAAAAAATCAAAAAATTGATTTTTTAATTAAAATCATTATTTAATCAAAAAATACCAACACATAAAATATTCAACTTTATTTTTAAGGTGCTAAAATTTATTTATACTTTCATGGGTAAGCTTAACATTAGTAAAGTGCATATTACTATTCATAAGGTCATGTTACTATTCATAAGGGTAATTTACTATTCATAAGTGAAAGTTACTATTCAACGAAAATTAAGTTGATTCTATCAGACTCCAAATATCACCCTAATCGCAACCTTGTATGTTCGTTTTTCAAAATTCAAAACACAGAAGGGGAAAATTTAAGTTTAATGGAAAGGTTATGAATATATTTCAAATAACAATGTGTTGTTTCAATGAAACTTAGTGCTTCATGAAATATAGTCTATTTAATTAATATAATATATTTAAGTGAAATGTACCATAAAATGTTTGGGGTGTTATATGAAAATTACTTAATACACTTCATATTTGATTTTGAACATGAGTAGGGGGCCATGATGATAAATGGGAAGTTTTTTTTGAAATAAATATTGACCAAAATCCTTTGCAAGTCTCATTTAGTAACAAGTATCATTTTAAATGAACTATGAATTTTTTATTCCATGGATTGTAGTAAAATTTACAATCCACATAAGAAAATTACACCTTAAATTGGCGGAGATTGAATTTAATAAACATAAATTCACCCCCAATAATCTAATTAGAAGGGGATTCATTCTTCCTTTTGTGAATAATGTTTGTTTATTTTCTTTCTGGTTAAATTTTAATTTTTTATTTAGTGTGTATAATGCCTCAATGTTGTGTTTTTATTGACTAATGAATTATTATCATTACTCTTGGTGTGTAAATTCATTATATTAATTTTATTACATTAATCAACTATTGTTCCATTTAATTTCATATTGAAATTCCTTACTTATAATAGTTTTTACAATGCATGGATTTTGGTCAAATATTTAATAGGATAAACTATGGACAAAATTTTAAATCTATTTTGAATTTCATTTATATATTGAATTTTATAATTATATTATTATGTGATTATAAATTAGAAATGTTTCTTATTCATGAATTGTAGTTGTTTTTATTTACAATTAATTATTTTATAAGTTATTTTTAATTTTATATCTTTGTTAAATCGTGGTTAATATTTTTTTTGTCAACTTTTAATTATTAGTTTTAGTTCCCATGTAAATATAATTTATCACATGACTTTTTATTTTTTTTCTACGAAATTTTATGTTATAGACTTTTCATCAACATATTAATTGAGTATTTTTTGGATGTTCTGTGTTAAATTTTGAAGTAATGTCATAATTCTCAATAGGGTATGATTAATCTAGGAACATGTGATTGACTTAATTATTTTTAGGGTAAGTTTGAGTTGTTCATTTGATTAGTATTATATTTTTTAGCTACAAAGAATCACTTCCAAATGCATTTTATCATGTGAGTAGATATACAATTCTAAATTATATCATTTTATCCCACATCCTCATTAGTTTTAATCTATTTTTTTTTATATTTTTCATTCATTATGCCATTTTAATATAAACTTTCATGTCTTATTTTTAATATGATTCCATATTATGTAAAATATATTGTTTCAATGTGGAATTTATGTTTAATAATAATTCAATCTATTAGTTGATTCAATTTATATTCAGTATGCATTCAATTACTACCTCTGTAATGTATGCAGTTTCTTCATGGGAATTTATCGATCAGTAGTATACCTTGCCCCATAAATTAGTATCTTCCTTATTTACTGATTATATGCATAATATATTATCTATTTATTGATAATCCTATGAAATTTTTATTCATTATGTTAACATTATTTTATTTTATTCCTGTTATTTCTATTTTTTACTATGCATTCTTGTATTTTTTTTATTTCCTTAAACTGAAAAGGCCCATGTTTATACAATGGTGATATTGTATTACAGGGAGTACTATGAATTGTAAAGTCATATACATCATGATATATTCCCTATGACACATGGATTGTCACATATCCATGGCTTGAACATGCATGTACATCATGGCGTGTCACATGATCTCATGGCTATGTGTTCAATTCTATATAAGACATGTGTTCAAGTACTCGTGGATTGAATACATGGCCTGTAAAAATCTATTCAATTATATATAATTATGCACATACCTATGCATCATGGATGGTACAGTCCATGTGCTCATGATTAGTGTATAATTCTTTACCCACCCATGTTTCATAATACTCATTTTCTAATTTTCGTAGAACTAATATACTCAAAAGTAACATACAAAGATTTCAATTTATTGAACATATTTTTGGATGAGTAATTCAAAATAAATATCTTGGATTTTAGTCTTTCCAATATTGGTCCAACTATGGATAAAACTCCTGTTTCTACAATAGTGATGGGGACCTATAGATATTTTACTATTGAGTATGCATAGGTAGGCCAGTTGACTACCAAATCAGATGTTTACATATGAGGTGTCATGTTCTTGGATATGATTACTGGAAAGCTGGTTATTGATTCTGTTATGCCCAATGAATGGAATAATCTGATATCATGGGTACCTTGTTTAGGTTATTATTACAAACCTAATGCAAAGTCTAATTGGTTTATAAATAAAAGGTTGTTTTTCAATTTTTATTTCCCTTTTGTGTAGGTATTACCTTTTTTGAAATAAAAAAAAGGAAGTTCAACACTACCTTTTTTGGAATACCAAAAATTATGTTCACCATAATTTCAAATTTGTATCTGGAAAATAATTTTCAAATGAATGGTCCCTACCGAGCTGTCACCGTTGCAATAAGGGTCTCCATGAGGAATCCAAAACTCTGAAATTTTATTAGTTGGATACCTTTCACCATCCCTTGGTATCTACCTTCCTTATTGATTCTTTTTATACTATATTATATATTTTTTGATAATTTTTTCAAATTATTATTCAATATGGTAAGGTTATTATATTTTCTTCTAGTTATTTTGATTTTTCACTCTATATTCATGTATTAATTATTTCATTAAACTGATATGACCCATATGTATTCAATTATGATATTTTATTGCAGGTATCTTTTTGAATCGTATAGGCATACTTGAGCTAAGATCATCCATGCTGATGTATAATTCATGTGTTCAATTATTCAAAAAGTGAAGACATGTCATGTATAGGCCAGTACATCATGGTAAATTACTCGTGGTATGTGGCTTGTCACACAGTCATGGCCTATATAATACTGTACATCATGGCCTATCTCATGGTATGTATATGACTATACATCATGGAAATTTTCTCATGTCCATGTGTTAAATCCCATACATGCCATGGGTTCATGTAATCATCGCTTGAACACATAACCTGTACAATTATGTTGAATTTTTTAAAATTTTACACATGCCTATACATCATAGCCTGTACATGCTATGTGTTCAAGATTAGTGTACAATTATTTACTATCCCTTATTTCATAATACTCATATTCCAATTTTACTAGAACTGGTTTACTGAGAAGTAATATACCATGATTTCAATGCATTAAGCATAATTCTGGATTCCAGAATTCAAACCAAATCTCAGTACTTTTAGTCTTCACAAGATTTTTCCAACTAGGGATAAGAACCATGTTTCTAAAATGGTGATGTGGACATAGAGATATTGTTCTTCTGAGTATGCATGGGCTGGAAATTTGAAAACTAAATTAGATGTGTACATATTTGGTGTCATGTTCTTGGAGATGATTGCTTGAAGGCAGGTTATTGATACCATTAGTCCCAATAACTAGAAGAATTTGATATCATGGCTACCTTATATGAATTATTATTTCAAACCTAATGCAATCTATACAAATTATATATATAAAAGGATGTCTTTGAATGTTTATTTTCTTATTTTTTCTAGGTACTACATTTGTTGAATGAAAAAAGGAAGTTCAACCTTACCTTTGTCAAACGAAAAAAAGTTCACCATAATGGTTGATCCATTCATTGAAAAGAAGCATCCCATTAATTTTCCATACTATCTTCCTATAGTTGAAATTTGGGTCTCCATGAGGAGAGCACAACTATGACCATTGATTAGTGATTTCCTTACAAACATAGAATACTTGTCTCTAAATGATATCCCAAGTATTGGAATTTATAATCAGTTATTCCTTATTGACTTTTCATAAAGTATTGGATTGATGGGTATAAATTAATGATGGTAAAGAAAGGGATATATTCCTTCATATTTTGATTTTTCTTGAATTTTCATGTTGTAAAATTTGAATCAATTCTATTAATTTTTCACAAGTGAAGTATTTTTATCTTTTTTAATCTCAGTTACTTCGCCCTTAATATATCCATTCTAGATGAAAAGATCCAAATATGGTGGAATAAGAATCCAAACAACAATGTAAAAGTATTTAATTTTTACCTTTGAAAGATTAAATATGTTTATTCATGTGATAATCTTGTCCCTTATTATTATCTTAATAGTTAATGTGTGGAGTGACATGTTTTTAGATAATGTTTTGAAGTGAATGAAAATCCCATGTTATTAGAAGATTTTAGAGAACTTATCAAATTAAAAAGGTTACTTCTCATGTTAGTAGCCTAGAAAGTGAAGCATTGTATGTTTTAGAATCTTTTTCATTTCACAGTCCTATAATGATTTGGATCTAGAGGTAATTTTGGTCATTACATAACACATGTATATTTATAAAGTAATATATTTTCCATGTTTAATTAATAATATAAATAGTGCTATTTGTGTGCTTGTGTAGGTTCTGTGATGGGTTCGTGATCATCATTCTAGTGTCCTAGGTGATGAAGACTGCTAGAATTCATGTGTTCGTGGCCTGATTCTCACATTCTGATTACTGACTATGCCTCCATTACACATAAAAACATATATGTAACAACAACAGTCACACATAGGCTATTATAGACTAATCATACTTACATTAAATTATATATATTAGTAGTAGAGTCACATACATAATGTAGTACTCTGCCAAGATATATGATTAGTAATTTTGCTTCTATTACAAACATAAACATATGTTATTATTACACACACTATAATATGATTATTCTACTATCTTATGTGTGTGACTCTACTATTATTACGTGGACTGTAATATAATTTTATACACATCTTTTTTTCTTTTAGTATGAGATTTTTGATGAACTTCTTCAATAACAAAGTGAAAGAAAGGAGACCTACTTACATGATAGGGGAAGATCAAATGCTTCTATCCACATTCGGATGAAATTGGGGATGACCTGCTTCATGCTGGCAATGTGATCCTACTATAGGAAATCATTACCATTATAATCACGTGATGAATGAGTTGATGAACAATATGTGTGGACCCTGCTTCCAGTGTGAACCATGATAGTGAAAACTAACATGTATGACACAAATTTTGGATGATGATTTATGGAGTTTCATTTAATGTCTCTTGGAGTTTGGATATTTTTAGAAATGTTTGTAACTTGGTTCATAGAGCTTCATGTCCTTTCTTAGAGTTTGAACATGTTTTTAAATTATGTTTAATTTTTTTTAAATAAAGCTTTGGTTTTTTTGAGTTTCATATAAGGTGATTTTATATTTATTATATAAAAAATATAAAAAATATATTTTATATAATTAAATTGTTATATATAATACAAACTTTCAGAAAAAATATTAAAATACCAACATATAATATTTTATTTAAAATATAATTTACAAACTAATATTAATTGTTGGTATTATTTATAGAAGTTGATTATAATATTATCAATAGATAAATCTATCATATGTATATATTACTAGACATTTTGACCAACATATATATTACCTGTTGGTATTATTATAACTATAATAGAACTATTTTATCTGTCACAATAGCATTTAATGATAAATTTTTTACCAACAATTTTGTGATAGAACATTTTTTGTAGGTAAAACAACTTTTCGATATGAAATTCACCTTTACCGACATATATAACCATATTTGAAAAAGATAATTATGTTGTAGTTTACTTGAATGATAAAAAATGTTATCTCTTCTTATTTTATCAACTATATGGTTTCGTTTTTAGAAATAGGCACTTCAAACATTTTTATGTTATGTTACTAAAACTCTCATGAAGTAACTATCCATGCCACTACTACTTCTAGGTCTACACTATGATAAAATCAATTGGTACAACATTAACCCAATATTCCTATACCCCATTATTTAATTACACGAGAATAATAATTATTAGAAAAAAACCTTCCAACCCTAGGATTAGGTGGATATATATAATTACACTACATTAAGATCAATTATAAATAACAATCTATCACACATATAATAAAATACTCACGACCAAATACTATATGTTGAATGATACCTAACTAAAATAACTTACCTACTGACAATAGAATTTTCTTATTATAATGAATAATAGACAATAAATTTTTCTTTGTAATTATAAGGTATTTTGTATCCTTATTTGATTTACTTGGTATATTTTAGATAATAGGATTAAGTAATTTTAAAACTTTATCAAACCTAGAAATCCTCATAGGTGTCAACTCCAAACTCTATATAAAAAACGTATTATGCTATCATTTTTCATAACCTAATTTTTTTAATTTTCCTATATAGACAATATGATCAAGGAAGACCTAAAAACCTTCTTATAATAAGAACCATGTTAGATACTGGAACCAAGTCTATAATACAAAAACATTGGGAGGAATTACCATTTTTAAACAAAAATAAACAACCCTACATAGACAACCTCAAATATAAAAATCAAATTAAAAATAAATGAATCAAAAAATATGTAACATCCTGAGATTTTATGAAATATTTTTTAAATAAATATAACTGTTTCGATAGCTTGTGTTATATGCAACACCAAGTTTTAAAAAACCATGAAAAACAATTAATATTATTATTTAAACATGGCCATTACTACCTGTCCATTAAACATGGAGGAATGAATAAGAATAACCAAAATTTAAATATTAGGTATAATTATTTTATATCAAAAAAAATATTGGTAAAAAACTTAATCTTTGATAAAGTCCTTATATGTTTTAAAAATTCTATTTTTTAAAAATATATTGTATTTATTTTTTTGAAAAATAAATAAATTATTTTTTTTACAATTTTAGAATATTAAATTGATAAAAAAATTAAATTTTGAAATCAACATGTCAAAATTAATGTAGGGGGATTTTTTTGGTATTTCTCTAAAAATATTAATTTTTTGATGAATTGTGAAAAAACCGGTTTATATTGAAAACTGCCTTTTTTTTAAAGAATCTATAAAGTTCACTTTTTTTCAAAATTTGTATGAAAGTAAAATTAGTTCAATTATACATAAATTAATCCTATTTATGTCATTTTAATCATTTTTATATTGAATTTTGATATAAAATTATTTTCTACAATTAAGGTAAAAATGGGATTACTGGTGGTTAAACTAAACAAATACAAGTTAAAAATGACCAAAATCATGTCTAAATCTTATTGTATAAAAATATTTAGACCATATCATCTCCCATTATGATTAATAGTCCATTTTGGAAGCTTTTTTCATGTGGAAAATGTCGGTATATCTTTTTCTTTTCAAAAATTACATGTGTGCCACTCAACTCACCTATAAAAGGCAACCCCTATCATATTTTTTTAACACATAAAAAACCCTTAGTTTCAGTCAATAGATACAAATAATACTTCCCTCCTCACATATTAGAGGAATTATATTTATCAGGAATCCTGTCTATCAAGGCTTCACGTATAATCCCATAGAGGATCTCCGAAGAAGAGGACAATACTTAAACATGAATTTTTTTTACTTATTCTTCAACCTCATTTAAATATTCTTATTTTATGATGATATATCCCCCATAAAATGAGATTTTATTATTCGAATTTCATAACTTATATCTATCCCCTCTTCAATCAAATGGGATACAAAATCATCATTCGTGTGTACGGTAGACTACCGCATCATGAACCAATGTTATTCATTTTCCATATCCACCCAAAAAGATGTATTTAATGATGTATTAAATGTTTATATATGATATATATTATATTATTACACCACTTAAATCATTATATCACATCTACCTCCTTAACTTTAATTTTGTGGGAATATGATAACGTCGCTCATGTGTACGACGAAGTTTAACCTAGTGAAACGATGTGATTCATTCATGGTTTACATAGAAGGTAATATGGATGAGTTCATTTAAAATTTCCAATATATATGAAATAAAAATATTTTTTAGTGATAATATATTATTTATTTTTCTTTATTTCAATCCATTGTGAAAATGGAATCAAATTTTATGTGTGCATACATTCTACCGTCTCCATGAATGATGTATTTCATTTTTTATCTCTAATTTTTTTTGGATTACATTAATAAATATATAATGAATATATATTATATTTATATCATGGTTAAAATTATATTAATTATGTTACCACGATAAAATTAATTGGAAAAAAATTATAAAATCAAAAGATACATGAAAAACAAAGTTGTTATTTGCTAAAATATGACTTTAACATGGAATTATTAATTAAAGGGTAATAAAAGGTCAAAATTAAATAATATATGGTATGAAATATATAATTATGGTTATGTAATTGATGTATAATAAACTTATATTTATTATACAGAAGGTTTGAATGTGTACAAATGAGGTTGATACTTAAGGTAAGAGATTTTTGTTTCAATTTTCCTTCTTTGAGACATATGATATGTTATGTACCTATATTATTTTATGTGGAGTATATATATTCAATTTGAAATTTAATATCATGAAATAATTTATGTTCATGATTTTTTATGTTTCATTTAATTTTATTCCTTCATTGGGCTTGCGATTCAGTGTTACTAAAGTGGAAATGGTTTTATGATACAATCTCATCATTTATTGGAATTATTTATGATTATGAATCCAATGATGAAATATTATGATTTAACTCTCATGAAAATCATGTATTTTATCAACCTATGGTTATTTATGATGAATTCATGTTTTAACTTCATTTTAATCTCTTTATGTACTCAATATTTCAAAATATTGTATTTAATAAAAAAAATTCATTATCTCTCTCTTTGATTAAATACATGTTTTATTCTATATCCATGTTTTCTAAAAAATATAAAAAATGTTTTACCAATACAGAAATTATTTATTAAAATTCATTTTTACCCATGTTTCAATTTTTACAATGTGTTTTAAAAGTATTCATTATGTCTTTTTCCAGATAAGTTTGTTTTGTATTTTATAGAAAATGTTTATGTAATCATTGTTTTAATGTATATAACATGAATTTAATTTACCAACATCATGAACACTATTTTCTATAAATATTCCTTTATAATTTTTAAATTGTATTTTCATCAAAAAGTATTTCCATAATATTTTTTGAATTTTTAAATTTAGGAAGTTCATTTTCCAAGAAATGATATTTTCTTTAAGAAAGGTTTTAAGTTATTTTTTATTCAAAAACATTTTACATAAAATTTGACATCGTTTAATGTTACTTGTGATTTACTGGGGATATTATCCAAGGATACCATTATTAATATTTATTTTATTGTTTTATGTTTTTGAAGGAATAATTCTAATGAATCCCACTTTTTTCCATGGATTATGTTTTGATGAAATGATGAAATTATCATGAATCCTGTTTACTTTCAAATGGTTATGGTATGATTAAATGTTTTAAAAAACCATCTATTTTCGTGATTTTGGATATGATGAATGTTTTAAAATATTTTGACACACATATGTATTATTTTAATTATGTGATGGGTGGTTCCTATATCTTCCTCTAATTATTTGGGTAAAGATTGATACCTCATGAGATAAACAGGAATGGAATGGGGAGTGAACTCCTTCCACTATGATAGTATTGGAATTTATAATTGAACTACTAAGAAAATGAGTTTTTATTCTTATGTGTGTTTTAAAAATCTTTGTATTTTTCCAATGTTATATTCTCAAAGTTAATTTCATTTGATTCCATTATGATTCATGTCTTATAAACTACAAAGTTTTATTCCATGACTCATGTTTAAGATCTATGATATGTAGGTCGTGGTTTTCAAATGTTATTCTCATGCTATCATACCATTATGCTCATGATATATTGATATATCCCTTGTTTATCATTACTACTAATTTGAACTCACCCATTATTATGTTTCCTTTACCCATGTTTTGAATCATGGTATTATGTATGATATTTCTAAAAAAGGTCATAATTATGAAGAACATGGGGGGAGATGACATATCTCACTTGTGGATGAGTTGTTTCTTTCTCCATGTTTCCAAAGACATTATGCCTAAAAAATTATGGTGTGAATCATTATGTTATGTAACCAATATTAATCTATTAATTCGTAATATTTATACATGAGAAGTTTGGGTAATTGCTGTTGCTATCAAAGCAAGGTGTAACTTACAAATAGAAACTTGGATGAGGACAATTTAATTATATATCTAAGGATATGTCTAAGGATAATTCTAATGATAAGTCAAAGTATAAGAGAATGTCATGGAATTTTGGTAAAGGATATAGGGAGTGGTTTCTATGAAATTACACCCCTCTATGGATACTAGAAGTGGATATATCTCTAGTATAGATGTACCTAGGGGTAATAAATCTAAAAAGGTGCATTGAACCAGAATCGATCATCACTTAGTTATGGAAAATGAGGTTTTCTACACACCTAGTTTGACACTCTTGGTGTATATGATTTGGAAATTAATAAAACCTTTATAAATCATCATTAAGTATTTAAATAGAATATAACTATGAATAACATTTTAGGTCATAAAGGGTCCTAGATACCCCAGTATGGGGGGTGAATCAGGGTATAATTATTCTTTTCGAAATTCATCATTCCCCACCAGATCTCGACCTTTTTATTATAAGGGTCACTTTGTTTTCTCTTTAGAGTTTATATTTCTATTATACATTCCAACTTTATATGATTATGATTCATAGAAAGAAAATAAGGAAAGAAAAAACAATGATACAAATATTTTTACTTGGTCACTAGGCTACATCTAAGGATAATACAATCGGTAATTTTCCGATGTACCAAATCCCCTAAGGCTCAATAAGAATACAATGTTTGGTCTAGATAAAATCTATTCATAGGATAACTACCTTATAGTATTTAATTATAGATCACTAATCATAAAATTTCACTCCCTATATATCTCATTCGATGGTTCACTGATGGTGGAAAGGATCACCTTCTTACTCTTTCTTTACTCACTACTCTATAAAGGATTTAGACACCGTTTATTGACATATAGGTACCTTAATTATCAATAATGAAGACATCCTATATTGTAGGTAGATTCTATATTGATGTTATTTTTGGGATATTCCTTCACATCTATGAAAACACTCGGATGCATCACGTATACATTCTGAACAAATGGATCGAACTTCTCTTTACTAAATAAACAACAATTACAAAATCATGATTTGGAAGGATCTTCAATGGATGCTAGTTCTTCTTCTCACAGTCATTGTAATGACTCTAATTTTTCATGTATTATTTTTGGATATTATATAGATTACATTCAATACTAGGAAGTAAGATGACATGCGATTCTGAGGCCTAGTGTTCCCATGAAAATTGTTTGAAATATATTAAATATACTAAATAGAACGTGCACACAGTTTTCATGAAGAAGTGAAATAACTACTAAATGGAGGCTCATATCAGAAATACGAGGGCACCATTTAATGATGAATGTGGGTCTTACCCTGATCACGACTTAACCTTGGTGAGTGTGAGGCATTTGAAGAAAATTCATCACGGATGCAGAAATGAATAAAATAATTAAATAAATTATTTGAATTCAAATTATTGATTCAACGATTGATATTTCTTTAAATAGACTATTATGTTAGCATCACATGGTTGTATACATAACCTTAGAACCTTTATAGAGCCATTGGAGAGAACCTTTGAGGATTTATCTCAGATGAACGATGACCAGATCATGGATCAGCGATTGACGCACAACATATTCAATGGATATTGTCAACGATCACGATGTATCCCCATTTTTCATTAGCGATCGATCCAAATTAGGGTAGGACATTTGTTTGATTTGTTTTCTTTCACAGTTTTAGTTTCTATAAAAAAAATGGATCAATAAACAAACTGATTGACCCACAGATCATGCGTATTGCGGGATGGGTTAGTTCAATCGGGTTCCGGGATAATTTATTAGGGATTTATTATTTATTTGTTGTTATTCCCACGAAAAATAATTCATATCGACATGAACATTTATTGAGCTTCATTACTCTTACTTTTTATTGTGATTTTCACTATTGATTCTCCATTCTTCATGGTCATTTTTTGTTTGGACTGTGGTTCTAAATATCCCAATCAATCGATCATTGTAAAAATGTCAAAATGATATTATCTACTAAATATAGGGTCAACATGACATGATTGCGGTGAAATGATGGACACAGAATCAAATTAGATGGTGTTGGATACCCGATTTTGCGTTCTTCGACGCAAAATGAATAATGATGTGTAGATCCATTCCTTGAAGAAATTTGATGGATGGAACTTGTTATTTTTCAAGGAAAGAATCAAATGAGGCATTCCCTTGAGTTTTCTCAAAAGTAATGTCTAGATCTAAGGCTGGAGTAGCGAAGAAAGCATATATATGAAGAACATGTTATTCTAGAAAATCATGAACAACACGATATGTAATCTAGGTTTACAAAGTGTGTGGGCCCCCTATGTGGTAGATAGGGTTTCTGGTAGAAGTTAAGTATTACACGGTGTGTGAGCCTATCACATGGAATGTAGCCTCTTCTAGGAGACTTAACGTGTACCTAGAGGGGTACACGGACACTGGGAAAAGTACATGGGTAACCTACACACCATGTACTACCCCACACATACAGGACCTGGACCATGTACACGGGCTAAGAAATTTTCTAGTACATGGTAACATGTACATGGGCTAAATCCATATACTGTCACAGAGGTAGATTACATGGGTAGACCAAATTCCAAGTACTTCTACACACACACGGATTTATGAGACGTGTTATTTAAACGGGTAGGACCCGAGGTCAAGGGACATAATGTGTGACCCCTACTACACATTGTTTACTATTTTATACATGTATTTAAGCTCTTGTACTCAGTGAATTGGACAATAATTGTTAGTGTATGTTCCCCATAACCATTCCACGAGGGTTAGTATGGAATCACTCCACACACATAGTAAAATGATAGCTTCAGTAGGACTTCTTGGATAGAGTCATTTCAATCCCTCTGTGAGGCCCAAAGTGAGATCCTCTATTCATCTTAATTCCCGAAGTGGAGTTCTTGTTATCTTCATTACCAATGATATTTTGGCATCAATATTCTACTTAGTGTCTTAATCTATATTGAATTGTTGGTATCACCCCATGTCCTTGGGGGTGATACTCATTTGCGTATCATATCTCTTCATACCTTCAGTGTATGCTTTCTCATGACAAGACTTGACGAGCATTGCCTATTGGATGGACATCATCAGTGGAATTAGGATCATGAGTATGTTATCCCAGATGAATACTATGTGGAATCTTAAATCTAAAATCATAAGATAGTTATTACAGTTTTGGTTTACCTTTATACTATGTGCTTTTATTGATTATATATATATATATATATATTTGTTATATGTGTTGTAGAAATATACATTGTATATAGTTGACTATATTTACATTGTTGCATGATTTGTGGTTTATGGGTTTCCTACTAGGTATTGTTATACTCACTCATGCACAATATTTTCCCACACATTTCATGTCTTGTGAAGGTGATCGACTCTTTGACAGAGTCTTTTATAGACCATGACTAGACAATTCTTAGTGAGACCATACAAACTGAAGTGTGTTAATGTGGTATTTTAATAGCAGTCCAAGTCTTACTTTCATGTTGTACTTGTTTTCATACACTTTTTGGTGGGATTGTATATGGACTTATTTACTTTCCTTTACTTCATGGCATAATCTGGTTTTGGGATTTAGATGTAAGAATTCATTATTGTTCAATTGTTTTTACATTTCGGCATTATATAGGATTGGAGATGGGTGTGTGTACATGTACTTAGGATAAGTCACCCCATGTTAGTGATATTCTTACTCAACGCTAGTCTGCATCCCCTAAACTATTGTAGGTGGGCTTGGGGAGTCATGGAACAGGCCCCATTGGGATGGGTCATGAAAGAGTGGCATCAGATTGGGTTGGTTCTACTTAAGTACCAAGAGACTGTGAGATTTTTTGGGGAAACAATGTTATGTGTTTCGAGTTTAGATTACAAGCCATGGACTCCAATGTTGTACAAGGACTCTGATCACCTTATTTTCAACTCGGTACTTGAGAACATTGGTTACAGGTAAAATAATGGTACATATATCATATAGTAATGGGTTGTGGCTTCCATGTCCTTCTTGACTTATCTCTCCAGATATAATCAATGACCACGATAGATCTTGTTTATTCGAGGATGCCTTATCGATGTATACTAGATAGTATTCACAACATTGATCATGATAATGATCTATTTTGTGACGAGGAATCGATATAGGGAACTGTTCTAGATGTGTTGCCTACATATGGTGCATCAGCTATAATGCCACTTGTTGAGAAAATGGTGGTACCCCCAATACCAAAAAATAATGTCTGTAGGATGAGCACGCTTCACAAGTTTTAGAGATAGACACCCCTCAGGTTCAGAGGCAAGCCCAACCCATATGTAGATGAGAACGAGTTGAGTTGGTTACTTGAGTTTTCAATCTGTTCAGGACACCAGCATAAAAGATGGTAGTCCAGAAAGTGAGCCTTATTCATGGGTTAGTAGGGCAATGATTGGGTTTAGTTACCCAGTATTATGATGAGGAAACTCTACCTGGGTTAGTGTTTGATCATCTCTTCCTAGAGGAGTTCTCTCCATCTACGATGAGGGATGTATCTATCTAGGATCTTATGAAGCTCTAGCAGGGTAGCATGACTATAGATGAGTATTCATCGATGATTACCAACCTCTCTATGTACTCTATGGATATGCTTCATGACCAGTTATTCAGGGATCGAACCTTCGAGCAAGGTCTACATAGATACATTTGATACAGTGTTATCCCTCTATGAATCCCGACTTATGATTGGGTGATAGAGAGATATTTGGTGGTTGAGAGTTTCATTGATTAACATATACAACCAGTGGTTATATAAGACTAGATATCTCAGTAACAGGGAGATGAAGTCAATCTCAAGGACCTAGAAATGTGATACATTTTAGGAGAGGGTCCTAAGATGGAAGATATATAGTTAAGGGCTCACAGAGTTGGTCCAGTCATCCTAGAGAGAGGAGGTGCTACTCATGCAACGCCATGGGACAAATTTTATGAGATTGTTAGGCCCATTGTACAGTTTAATGAGAGACCATGGATGGGATGATGAGGCAATAGAAGTGGTATGAGAATCGGTGAATTTAGGGTGATGAATGTAAAAGTGGGACTGTGATAGTAAAAGAAGGTGGTGGAAACTTTGAATTTTTACCACCACAACCTCTAGGTGGTCCACACCAGACATAGGGAGATGGAGGATAGGGGTGGGGACTACTGCATGCTATTTAAGATTATGACCCAGAGGCTCTAGGAATGATTTTAGGTATAATATGTTTTTTACATTAGCTATAGTACTGATAGAAACTAGTTATAATCATTCCTTTATTTCCACATATATTTTTTGAGACATAGAGATTATGGTTGGTCTCTGGACTCGAACCTTGCGCTCGGAGACTTCTACTGGAGAAGAATCAGTGATCACACACTTATATTGATAGTGTGACCTAAATATTTGAGGTGAGAATTTCTATTGGAATCTCTTATAGAATTGTTAATTCCTTATGATATCATTATTGTTATGGACAGATTATCCATAGTTCACTCCCATATTGAATGTTTTTGGAAATGGATGTGGTGTGTCTGTAGTGACGGAACCATGTTATCCTTTGATGGTAAAAAGGAAACCCAGACAATGCAGGATGGAGTCATACATCAGATGGTGAAACTAATTTCTCATATGTTGGATATCTTGACTCTTGGTACAGTGGATGTTATGATTTTCTAGTTTTATGTTTTGGTGGCAGAGTATGAGGATGTCTTCCCTGAGGATGTTTCGGGTTTTCCTCTCCCTTGAGAGATAGGTTTCTTCATTGATCTACACCTCAGTATGACATTGATATCCATGCTATAATATCATATGTATCCCATATTACTTCACAATATGGGGGTAGAGTTGGAGGAATTGAAGAGTAAGGGCTTAGTTAGACCCATGGTTTCACCCTGGGTAGCCCTAGTATTGTTTTAGAAGAAGGTGTATGAATGCTTGAGGTTTTTTGTGAACTATCAGTGCCTAAATCAGGTGACTGTAAAGAAAAAGTATCACTTACTATGGATGGATGACCTATTTGTTTAGTTGATAGGGGAATGATGGTTCTTTAAGGTTGAATGCATTTCAGGTTATAATCATCTATGATTACGGGATGAGGATATATCAAACCTGATATTTAGATATCATTATGGTCACTACGAGTACCTGGTGATTCCATTTAGAGTGAAGAACCCCATAGACGTGTTTATGGGACTCATGAACAAGATATTTCATTCTTTCCTAGACCAGTTTGTGGTAGTATTCATTACTGATATCCCTTTGTACTCAGCATCCAAGGAGGAGCACACGAGCCACTTGAGAATGGGTCTGGACATACTTTGAGAGAACCATCATTATAGAAATCTATCGAAGTTTCAGTTTTGGATTTATGTGGCCCACTTTATGGGATATATTATCTTAGCAGAAAGAGTGGCAGTGGACCCAGCTAAGGTCTAGGTAGAGTTATCTTGGGATCCACCCAAGAGCATGACAAAGTTGTGTCGATTCCTTTGGTTTCTTGGATATTAATAGAGATTCATATCTGATTTCAATAGGATATCATCACCCATGATAGCTTTGAGTCTAAAGGGGAATCCTTTTATATAGATAGAAATTTTCAAGAAGGATTTTCAAAAGTTGAGGAAGAGTCTGAAGAGCGTTCCCATCTTGAGTTATCTAGAGGAGGGTGTCAAGTAGTTAGTGTTCTATGATGCAACAGGAACCAGGCTTGGGTGTGTTATAATGAACAGGTAAGCAGTCATTGCCTATAGCTCATGTTAGTTGAGACCCCAAGATAATAAATACGTGAACCACAATATTGAGTTAATAGTGGTAGTATTCATAATAAATATGTGGTGACACTAACTAATGGGGTAGCATTTTATGATTTTTTCAGATCCCAAGAGTCTAAAGTATATCTTCTCTTAGAAGGATCTTAACTAGAGGAAGAGGCTATGGAAAGAGTTTCTTTAGGATTATGAATTCAATAATTCCTATACTTCTAGAAAGGGGAATGTGGTAGCAGATTCCCTTAGAATGCGATCTTGTTCCTAGTTAATTAAAAAGGCGTTGGAGCAGATGAACTCATTATAGTTATCCTTTGTGGATGGAGATGGAGCATGTTATATATAGTTGATGGTTGTTACCCCTCAACTTTTGTAGTGAGTCTGGGAGGAACAACTAGTAGATACAGACTGAGAGACCCTATATACTCAGATATCCATTGGATGTGCTCCAGATGGGTTCTCCAAAGGTGGGGAGCATGTTGTTCTTTTCAATAGAAACACAATGGAACCAATGATGTTTCAGGAGGAGGTTATGAGATAATTTAATACATCTCCTTTTTGATACCTTTAGGTGTGTAAAATATGTACCAGGAACTCCAACATCAGTTTTGGTGGCCAGGGATGATTAAAGGAGTTATAGAGTCTGTCTATTGATTCCTTACTTGTCAGCATGTAAAGGATGAGCACCAATTTTCAGAAGGATTTTCTCAACCCCTTAAGGTTCCAGAGTGGAATTGGGATGACATATCCATAGACTTTGTTATGGGATTACCACATACATCTAAGGGATACGATTCCACCTACGTGATCATAGACTAACTCACCATGTCTTCCCAGTTCTTAGCAATTCGGGAATAGAGTTCAATAGAGATCTTGGAACATCTCTATGTGTAGGAGATAGTCTAACTCCATGGAGTTCCATTGATGATAGTTTCTAAATGTTATTCTTTATTCACATCATATTTTTTAAGGTATTTTATTAGGGGTTCCAGATTTATTTATGATTGAGTATAGTGTTCCACCCCCAAACTGATGACCAGACTAAGCAGATCATTCAGGTTTTGGAAGACATGTTGCGATCTTGCATGTTGGAATTTAGCCGTATTTGGGAGGATCACATACCACTTATGAAGTTTTCATACAACAAAATATAGCATTCCACCATTAGTATGGAACTAGTCAAGGCTTTGTATGGGTGACCCTACAGGTCACCACATTATTGGACTAATCCAAGAGAGTCAACACTAATGGGACAAGAGTTGGGGTGAGAAACTACCGAGAAGGTGTAGATAATCCAATAGCGGATGAGGATTATATAGATTCATCATATGTCTTATAAGGAAACTTGATGAATTCCTTTAGAGTTTGAGGAAGGAGGAAATCTGTTCCCATGGGTTTCCCCTCGATATAGATTGTGGAGATTTTATTGGGGAGGAAAGCTATATTTGAGATTCATTGGACTTTTCCAGAAACATCATAGAGTAGTGAGGTGGTCTACCACATATTTATACCTCATCAATTATATTGGGTACATTACATCTTCCTTGCATCATGGTTGGGAAGGTACGTGCATGACCCATCACATGTTATTGACTGGTGAGAGCAGGACATCAAGGATGAAGCTACCTTTCCTGAGTAACCGGTAGAGATCAAGGATCATAATAAGGGGATCCTTCATGGGTAATTTATTCCTTTAGTGTGTGTCTAGTGGTAGCACAAGAATCTAAAGGATAAGACTTGATAGTAGGAGGCTTAGATTCATTCTTAGTACCCACATCACTTTGCGTATTACTTGTTTTGGATTTTTGAGGATGTGAAGACCCAAGGTGTGGAGAATGTAATTAATCATATTTTACATGTATTATTTTGGGATATTGAATAGATTATTTTTAAGACCATGCATTGAGACGTTGTGTGATTCTGAGGCTTGGTGGGCCCAGAAAAAATGTTTGAAATATATTAAACATATTAAAGAGCACACATGAACAATTTTACTGAAAAACAAGAATAAAACATAAATGTAAGATCAGATCATAAATCTACGGGCACCGTTGAAAGAAAAATGTGAGTTTTACCCTGGGAGTTAGTTAACCTTGTTCATAGTGAGGTATTTCTAGAAAAGTCATCGCGGGTGCCGAAATGAATAAAATAATTAAATAATTTTTTTTAATTCTAATTCTTGATGAAATAGTTTACATGTATTTAAATAATCTATTATGTTAGAATGACATGGTTAGACGCATAACCTTGGAACAATTATAGACCCATTAGAGAGAATGTTAGAGGATTTATTTGAAATGAATGGAGACCAGATCATGGATCAAGTGGAACAGATTCAAAGGATCTCTCCAATGATCATGGCGCAACCATGCTCTTCGTTATTGATGGATCTAAATTGCAGTATGATGTTTTTTGATTTGTTCTCTTTCCCCGTTTTGGTTTCTACAATGAACACAGATCAATCAAAAAACATATTGAACTAAAGATCATTTGTATTGTGGGATGGGTTAATTTAATCGGGTATCAAGATAATTTCATTAATATTGATGATTAATTCATTATTATTATCAAGTAAATGAATCTTGATCGACATGAACATAAATTGATGTCTATTACTCTTATTTTTTTTAATGATTTTCTCCCCCGATTCTTTCTTCGTCATGGGTGTTCTTCATTTGGCCCGTGGTTTGACATATCCCGATCAATCAAGCTCTACACACACATTTCATGGGGAAACGATCTGATATTGTAGTCTTGGGATCATAAAAAATGACGATGGTGTAGAGATAAAAGCATCAGTGAATCAGATGATGGTGGATACCAGATTTCATGGTCATCAGTGTTCTTTGACATAGTGCCCCAAAAGTACCTTATGTGAACTGTATTTGAAAACTACCTCTTTAATGTAATTTATCCCTCGTGAACTTATTCCAAATTAACATAATCCTCCCTCATGAAAATCATGTCCTTTACAGAATCCTCCCTCATGAACTACTCTAGACTTACCCAAATTCTTCTAGTGATGATTTATCTAATGAACATTTCTCTCCATAAATATCTAATTAGGGATATTTATATAGGCAGATAGATCTCCAATACCCACTAATCCTAATTACCTAAAACTCTGATGTGTTTCAACCTTAACCGGGAACTTTCTATATTGTCCACATATCACCTTTATCCTTTTTTGCGGCCGATGTCATCTGCAAATGAAAAAACCTTTGTGGTATCCTTAAATCACTACCTCAATCTGAAAAAATTGAGCCTCCTAAAAACGATGAGCCTCCCTCAAAGAAAGAGAATCTCACAAACTGATTTCTCTATTTGGTTCACATCATAAACTTTGTTGTTCTAATAGCACAACGACACTACTTTACGGTTTGTGAACATCACGCTATGTGGTTTATGAACCGAGGTCCATGAAATTATTTTCAGAAAACCTTCATTTCTATAAATCAAATTACTATTTTGAGGTTGAATTTTTTTCCCAAACATTTGGAAACTGTTCCACACTAAATGTGCATCATCTTTGGAAACACCAACCACACTAAAACACATTCATCTGGATTTTTTAACAAATACAATCACCCTAAAAACTCTGATATAAAATCTTGAGGGATTTTTTCCCAAAAACTTTGGATAAACATAAGGTGACTTACATTAAAATTAACGTTTCATGATTCAGACATCATATATGTAATTTTTCATTATTATGTTATTTCCCACTATAATTATTGTTTCTTACACTTTTCTTTTTGGTTATTTTTAAAGGATGGAACCCAAATAAACCACGTTAATGTAGATTTCTAAGGACAATGTAATTATTTTCTTCATGAGTAGCCAAAGATCACATGATCTAAAGTGAAAAAATTTGTGTTTATTATCATAGAAATTTCTCGAGCCATGAATCATTTTGAACATCCAAATGAGTAATAGAGGGAACAATGTTTTGTTGAATTCCTCATGAGGAAAAATCTTCCTTCATTCATTGGATCTTTTGATCTTCTAGTTGATGAGAAATGTATTTGTACCATTGAAAAGAAATTTTTTGTTCTTCAATATTTGGAACATAAAAAATTCAATTTGGCTGTCTTTAGTTTTGAAGGTGAAGTGAATCAATGGTGGAATATCATCAAGAATATAATGGAACATGATGAAATTAGAATCCATGGAGTGAGATGAGTTTATTATATTAGTTTTCTATAAGTAGTTACCTCATATTATCTATACAAAATTTTTAAGATAATTACTTATGAAAAATCATAAGTATAAAAAAAATTCGTATGTATGAGGAATATTTTATAAGACATGGGAGTTATGCTTTTAGTATTATTATCTAATCTGAATGTAATGTTGATAAATTATTCTGTGTCTTAAAATATTCTTAGAATTGAATTATCTATAAGTGGATTCAGTAGAAATGAAAAAAATCATTTTTTGTTATCTCAAGGAGGAAATTGATATTGGAGTTACCCATAAATCACATGGTTTTGACAAGAAAATGAAGACAAAGTTAAAAGGAAACTATAAAAACAATGGAAAGAAGACTATGAGATGTATATCATGATCGAAGTATATAAGGAAACATGGATGGAATTTTATAAAGGAAACTAGTGAATGTTTTAAGTATATAAAGGAAGGTCATTGGTAAATTTAATGCCTATGTAATGAGAATATGTTATCTAATGATTCAAATAGAGAGAAACCTCCAAAGAATGCACCCCCATACTCCAGTGTTTCAAATTAATGTTGCATTAGATTTAGGCTAAACAATGTCCAAAATGAAAGGTTAATGATGATAACTGTCATTAAAAAAATCTCAAGCCAAAGGATAATGGAAAATATCATACAATCACTATTTATGATGTGGTTTAAGTTAACGATGATGTGAAAAGTGTTCTTACTATCCACTCTAGAACTTTTGATTTCATATTTGACTCTCGATCTAACCATTCATTCATATTAGAAGAATTTGATAAGGGTATCATGATTCTAACCAAATGATTTTGTGTATAATTATAAATTAAATCCCCAAATGGTATTATGATCAAATATCAAGAATATTATTCCTCTCTAGTTAATGTTTGTGATAATTTGATTACTAAAAATCTTATCATTCATGCTCTGGTTGAATTTTTTGTTGTCTTAAGAATGGATTGTATTTCACTATAAAAAGCCCAAAATAATTTCCAAGGAAGGGAAGTCACATTTGATAATACAATCCAACCTATGGTAAATTATTAGTGTGATTATGAATATTAACATCCAAGGGAAATCACATCTATTTTATGGGTTTTCATTCCTATTTAAGATAGCTATTTATATTATATGGTTGGAGTGAATCTCAACAGCAATGATATTCCTTTTGTGCGGGATATTTTTTATTTCTTTCCAGAAGAGTTTTATAGACTTTCAAAAAAATGTGAAGATGAGTTCTCAAAATAACTCATACTTAGTGAAATTCTTATTTTAGATATTTCTTATAAAATGTCATCGATTGATTTGTATTCATTGAAGAAGAAACTCTCAGAGAACCATCCCAAGGGATTAATTCGGCCAAGTGTGTCACTTTGTGGTGCACCTATTTAAAAAAAATAAATATGGATCAAAGTGACAATTAAATTATTATCAATATCTGAACATGATCATGATCAAGAACATGTATCCTATAACCCATATCTATGACATATTTGATCAACTATGTGGAGATCAATAATTTCCAAGATTTACCTTTATTATCGATATCATCAATTGACAGTCAAGAAGGAGGATATGTTGAAGGAAAAATTATATACAAGGTATAGAAACTATGAATAAATATTGATTTCATTTGACCTTACTAATTTCCCTTATATCTTCATGGATTTAATGAATAGCGTCTCTAG
Source organism: Viscum album (assembly GCA_963277665.1). NCBI lineage: Eukaryota > Viridiplantae > Streptophyta > Magnoliopsida > Santalales > Viscaceae > Viscum > Viscum album. Next base: position 1,938,844,454 of record OY728163.1, read on the forward strand.
AGGATACCTTGATTAGTTTGTGGAATTATTTATAGATGATATTCTTATATATTCAAAGATAACATATTATCATTAAGATTACATGGTATTTTTACTAAAGACCCTAAGGAAGTAGAAAATATATGAAAAATTTAGAAAATGTGGATAATGGATACAAAATGATTAATTTTTGGGACATATAATTTCATGAGAGGGTATATCAATAAATTCATCAAAGAATGAGGCTATTGAATGTTAGACTAGACCAACCATAGTGACGAACATCTTTTTTTAGTTTTGTGGGATATTATCAAAAATTTATGGGTAATTTCTTAGGACTATCTAATCCACTCACTAAGGTAACTCATACGGGAGACAAGTTCCTATGGATAGATGAATGTAGGGAAAATTTCAAAAAACTAAAGAGAAGATCAGTTAGTGCACCGATTCTTTCCACACACTATTGTGGAGAAAGGGTTTATAATCTATAGTGATGAATGTAGGAATGTATTGGGATGTGTTTCTATATATAATGGAATGGTTATATCTTATTCCTGATGAAAATTGACGGTTAATGAGAAAAATTACCCAACTCAGGATTTTGAGTTAGCTGCATTAAATTTTACAAAAAATATATGAAGACATTATGTTTATGGGTAAAATCATGATATATTTACCAATTAAAAATGTTTAAAAAATATAATCACATAGAATTTGTTGAATATGTGCCAAAGAACATTGTTATATCTGATTAAGGTTTACGACTACTCAATACATTACCACCCTAGGAAAGATAGCATGGTGGCCGATGCTTTGAGTTCAAATAATCATGCTTGTTTATCACTGATGAGGACCACAAAAGATCCAATATTACAAGATTTTTAATGTATGGATCTGGAATTCCTGAGGGAACGTGATAAATCTCATCTTCCTCAATTGAATGTTCAACCATCTATCCAAGTAAAGATTAAAGAGGAACACATAGAAGATGTTGAGATGAAAAATAAGGTTAGAAATGTTCCTCATTTTAACATTGATCATGATGGAATAATAAGGTTTATGAGTCATGTATATGTTCTGTCAATACCAGATTTGGAGAAGGAGTTTTTAGAGGAAGCTCATAGTTCTATATTCTTTATTCACATTGATAGCACAACAATGTATATAGATTTTAAAGAGTAATTCTCATGAGATTTCAGGAAGAATGATATCACATATTTTTTATTATAGTATTGGGTATGTCATAATGGTAAATATTAGATATAAAATTTTAAGGGGATATTATATCGATTACATATATCCAAATGTAAATGGTAAAACATCACTATATATTTTTTGATCAGACTCCCCAAAACATCTAAATGGAATAACGATATATGGGTTTTAGTCAATCTCTTTAAAAATATATCACACTTCATCACTATAATATAATATTTCTAAATGGATAATATTTCTAGGATATACATTAAAAAAGTGTTAAGGTTTCATCGAATACCAAATTTAGTTGTGTTTGATTAGGATCTAAGGTTTACCTCAATATTTCAGTGAACTCTTCAACATTCTCTTAATACTGTTTTAACTTTCAGCACTATATATCATCCTAAAATAGATTTCCTATCCAAGAGAAAAATTAAAACCCTATATGATATGTTGAGTTCCTATTCCATGGATTTTAAAGGATGTTGTGATAAACATATTCCTCTAGTATATTTTTCATACAACAATATTTTTAACTCAAGCATTCATATGAATCCTTATGAAGCCCTCTTCTAAAAGAAGTTTAAAAATTCAATGTGATGGAATAAAATTGGAGAAATAAATCTATTGGGACATAATATAAATGAACAAATGTAATATTAGGTTAGAGTCATTCAGTGACACATCAAGGCACATTAGAGTTCGCAGAAATGTTGTGTTTAAAATCGTAGTCATGATTTGGAATTTGAAGTTTGTGACAAGGTGTTTCTATGAATTTATCCACGCAATATGGTAATGATATTGTGAAATAATGGAAAACTAATCCCTAGGTATATTGTCTAATTTTAAATTATTGATCTTGACAGAATGGTAGCCTATCTGTTGGTGCTTCCACCAAACCTCTCATAAGTTTGCGATGTGTTGGATGTGTCTAGCCTTATGAAGTACATGCCTAAACCTTCACATATATTGAACTCATATTTCATAAATCTAGAGAAATATCTTTCTTAATTGGAATAATTATTGTATATTCTCAATCAAATATATAATGTCTTACAAAACAAGATCACTCACCTAGTTAATGTTTTGTGGTGAATCGTCTAGTTTGAGGAAGCTACATGGGAACTTGAGGATATGATGAGATAGAAGTATCCTCACATGCTTGTATCAGTGAAATGGAATTTGGATTTTTAGATTTATTTTAAGGTTACTAGAATGTATCTCCCCTTGATTTAAAGAAATATTTGTTTGAATAAATTTAATTGTTTTGTTAGATTGTGTTACATGCAACACATAGTTTTAACAAACCATGAATAAAAATTAATATTATTATTTAAAAAATACCATTATTACCTGGACACTAAAATTGGAAGAATTAATAAGAATAAAAAAATAAATATTAAGTATAATGGTATTATATAAATAAACAATATTGATAAAAATACTTAATTTTTGGTCATGTCTTTAGATGTTTTGAAAAAACTATTTTCTCAAAAAAATTAAAATTATTTTTCTAAAAAAAGATAAAATTAATATTTTATACTTTAAGAATGTGAATTTTAAAAATTAAAATTCATTTTTTAAATCACTATGTTAATATTAGCTTATGGTAAATATTTGGGATTTTTCTTATGAGATTACTTTTCTGATAAATATTAAAAAATAATAGTTTTTATTGAAAAATGTTTTTTCATTTAAAAAATTTATAAGGTAATATTTTGATTAAAATATTTTTAAAAGTAAAATTAGTTATATTATATATAAATTAATCCAATTTATGAAATTGGAATAATTTTAATATTAAATCATGGTATAAAAACTTTCTAAATTCCAAACATTTTCTCTTAAGAAAATCACTTTCTCGTCATGTTTTCATGTTTAATTTAAAATTAAAATTTTGCTCTTTTGTTAATGGAATTTGAAAAAATGATTAAATGTTTGTAATTTTTGTAATTTATATTATCTAATAAGTTCAAATTAAAATTGTACCATACTTAATAGCAAAATAGTAAATATTATTTACCATGGTTAAGGTAAAAATGGTTTTATATGGGGTTAAACTAAAAAACTATAGGTTAAAAATGACCCAAAAATAATACAATGCCCTTTTTATGGCCTTATTTTTACCTTATAGTGTATAAGTTTTTATAATGGTCCATTTTGGGTCCTTTTATCATGTACAAAACACGGTTACAACTTTTTCTTTTCAAAAATTAGAAGTGTGCCACTCACATCACTTATTAAAGGTCATCCTCTCTCCTCTCTTCTTCATAGTTTCAAAATAATTCTATTCATTAAAAAAATAAAAAATTACATGGCTAATTTCATAAAAAAATTCTAGATTCCTTTTTTATTAGGAAGCTCTCCTAATAAGTATTTATGTATAAAACTAAAGAAGCGCTCTGAAGAAGAAGTAAATTCTTAAACTTTCATTTTTTGTTTTATTTAATATTCCAAATCATTAAAATATTATTATATTATGATGAAATAATAACAACATTATATAAATATACTAATATTTTATTATTTTAATCTAATTATTTATATCCATATCATTTTCTATCAAATCGAATACCAAATCATCATTCATGTGTATGAAAGACTACCACCTCGTGAACTGATGTTATTCATTTTCCAACACCATCTCTCACAGATATATTTAATGATGGATTAAATATTTATATATGATATATATGATATTATTATACTTTTTAAATTATTATATAACATATAATGCCTTAATTTCTCTTCTGTGGGAATATGATAATGTCACTTGTGTGTATAGTGGGCTACTGCCTCGCTAAGCGATGTGATTCATTCACACAATAAATTGATGGTAATAAAGATGGGTTTAATGAAAATATATTTTAAATATATAATAATTTTTATTATTTAATTATAATTTATTATTTACCTTTAATTATTTCAATCCATCGAGAAAATGGAAACACCGTTCATGTGTACATACTATCAATCATCTCCATGAACAACGTATTTTATTTCCCATATATAACTTTTATGGATTAATATAAATACATATTTAATATATTTATATAATGGATAAAATTATGGAGATTATGATACCACAGTCAATGTTATAAGAAGAAAAATAAAAAATCAGAACTTACATGAAAAACAAAACAGTTATTTCCTAAAAATTGACTTTAACATGGAATTGCTAATAAACGGGTAATAAAAGGTAATAAGTATATAATATTTTATACAATATATATATATATATATATATTTATAGTTCTGTAATATATGTATAATAAAATTATATCTATTAATAAAAGGTTTGAACATGTATAAAGGAAATCGAGGTTTAAGATAAGGGTTTTTTGTCTCAATTTTCCTTTTTTGAGACATATGTTATGTTATGCACATATATTATTTTATGAGGTGTATATATAGTAACTTTGACATGTAAAATCATGAATTTATTTATTATCATGTCATTTTATGTTTCATTTAATTATATTCCTTCATGGGGATTATGATTCAATGTTACTAAAGTGGTAAGGGTTTTATGAAACAATCTCATCGTTTATTGGGATTGTTAATGATTATGCTTCCAATGATGAAATATTATGATCTATATCTTAAGAAACTAATTTCGTTTCTTATAATATGGTTATTTATGAATAATAATTTTTTACCTTCATTTTTCTCTCTTTATGCACTCAATAGTTCAAAATATTTTGTTTAATGAAAAAAGTCATCTTTATTTCTCTCTTCGGTCGAAAACCCATTTTATTCCATATCTATATTTTCCAAAAAAAAAAATTAAAAAATTATATAATATTACCTAGAGGATTTATTAGACAAATTTATGTTTAAATTTTCTCAAAGTGATGTAAAATTATTCTTCATTTTATTTTCGAAACTAGGCTCATTTGGCTATTTCCGAAAATGTAGAAGGAATGTTTTCTTTGTCCTATATGACATGAAAAGAATTTCATGATGTCTTGAACACTATTTTCTTTCAAGATTAAATTATAGGTTTTTAATTTTATTTTAATAGAAATATATTTCTATAATATTTATGAATTTATAATTTTATAAACTTGATTTTCAATAAAAGGATATTTTCCCCAAGAAACGTTTCAAGTGATTTTTCTTTCAAAATCATTTTCCAACTATGATGAAATCCTTTGATGATACTTATTATTTATTGGAGATATATTATAAGGATAAAATTATTATTATTTCTCTTAATGTTTTATGTTTATTATTACATAATTCTTATGAAACCCTCCTATTTTTCTTCAGGTTATGTTTTGATGAAATAATGATATGATTATAAAAAAAATTATTTTCCATAGGTTATATAATGATAAAATGTTTATGAATCACATTTAATTTCATGGGTTCTTATATGGTGAATTTATTATTATCTTATGTAAAAAATATGTATGATTTTTCTTATGTGATGGGTTGTACCTATATCTCCCTATTATTCATTGAGTGAAGATTAACACCTCATGAGATAAATAGTATTAGAATAGGGTGTGAACCCGGTTATGTAAGGGAATCTTTCCACTATGATAATCTTGGGAGTAAACCTTGAGTACTATGATGGTTTTTACGATTAAACCCTTTACACTATGATAGTCTTGGAAATGAGCCTCATGCTACTAAGGAAATTATTTTCCATGATTATGTGTATGCCAAAAAATTATACCTTATTCTAATGTTATGTTCTCATAGTTTATGTTATTTGATTCCATTATCATAAATGTCTTATACAATAATAATATTTATTCAATTACTAAATTTTATGATCAAATATATGTAGGGTATGATTTTCAAATGTTATTATCATGTTCTCACACCCTTATGCTCATGATAAGTTGATATCTCCCTTCATCACCCTTATTGAGAATTCGAGCTCACACATTCTTATGTTTCCTTTCCCATAGTTATGATGAATGTTATTGTGTATGATATATATAATAAGGGTTATAGTTGTTATGAACATAGTGGGAGATGAAGTAGCTCACTTATGGACAAATGTTTTATGTGACCAGGTTTAAAAAGGAACTAGACCTAAACAAATTTGGTGTGGATTGTTATATAATGTAATTAATATTTATCTTTTAATAGTTAATATTCATGTATGAGAAGTTTGGGTATTTACAATATATTTTGGTATGTTAATAATTAACTAATCTAGAACATTATCCATTTATAGAAAATGGAAACCCCAATAAGGATCTCCCTTTACACCCAACTTTATGATCGCATGCCCGAATTAACAATTCTAGAAACCACCCTCAACATGATATTTTAAGTATGGAAAAAATTTGGAGACTTTTGGGTGATAATACAAGTATACATTTCAAATTCATTATATAACCCCTCAGATGTCACATTAATAGGAAAAATAATACCTTAAAAATTGAAAAATATAATTTTAAATTTAGTCTAATGAATTAATAAAAAATGACATCAAAATAAAATAAATCCCCTCACAAATAATCCACCACACCACCCCCGTCATTAGAACACCATCATCACAACCTTCCAATAAACTATCACCTCATATTTTCCACAAACCTAATGAAAAAAATAAATTAAAAAAACTACTTACCATAATAAAGATCATGTAACTATAAAAATAAACAAATTTATGGAGATATAAAGTCAATAATGATGATAATATTTTAGGTGGGAAAATAATTTCCCTCTTCCACATCATCCACTAGAAATACCACACCCCTCAAACAAAATTAATAGAAATGAATAAAATATCCCACATTAATCATAACATAACATTACAAATAATATTAGTGATATTCACAAACAAAACATCAATATCATATAAGTTATAAATATATCAAATAATAAAGTTAATATAGATATGTAACCTCAATATATATTTGTAAAATATTTTCAATTAAATAATCGTAATATTTTTCTTACTCATTTAATAATTATTCCATTATCTAAACAACATCCACATATCCCTGAGAAATCCACTAAAACTTCCCATAGACATGACTTTAACATTATCTAACCAACCACCACATATTTATCATATAAACTTCATCTATCCTTAAATTCCAAAAAATTATTGAAAACTATTTAGGTTCACAATAATCAACAAAAATAAAAGTAATTATTTTCAACATATTAAAATATCATAGAATATCAGAATAATAAGAAATTCCATTTTAACATATCATTAAACCCCATTCCATTAAAAATTCATATCTTCAATCTATCATAATTTTTATACTATTAGTTACCATAATTACCATCTTCTATATTAACTCAATATCCCATGATTATTTACACACTCTCAATAATTTCATAATATATGATTATTTATCTTTAATATCAAAAAAAAATCATTGAAATTAATAATATCCACATCATCAATATTATAAAATTATTTTAACACACATAAAAGGGATGTTGGAATCCTCTGCCTCTTTATGTTGTTGAAGTACATGACTAGAATATCAAAACTATCTTTTCAACATAGAGAAATTACAATAGTACTATATACCATAAATATCATAATAATCCTCTATATAATCGATCAATCAACCGCTACGTACATCACCGATAAGAATATGTAATAGTAAAATAAAAGAATGAATCTATTTTTTTAACAAAATAGGAATTGATTAGTTCTATAAGAAAAATAACTCTAAGATAAACCAATGAACACTCAAAATCACCAAATATGTATCATGAATCATATTTTCTCACCAAGGATGACATAAAATAAAAATAAAATAGATAGAGGTCACCAAAATATATAATTTTAAATTTATTAGACTAAACTAAGGTGTAGTTTCCTAAACCATGTCATGATTTGGGTTGGTAAATCATGATATGAAAACCACAATGTTCAAACCACACCCCCTCTTAAATATCTCTAACCATTTAATTATTTTACCAAGAAAATAAATAAAATCATGTTATGGAAAAGAAAAAATGATATTATTTCTTTTGATTTCTCATTCTAACCATTATATAGAACCAAAATAACCCTTACACAACCACATAATTTCTAATCATAATGACTACAAACCATAATATGGTTATTATACATTTACAACAATATTTCTCATGAAATATATTTCCAAACCACAAACTACATTATTACCATTTTCAAAAAATATTTTATGGTACACAAAACTATGGTGTAATTTTCTTCTTGTAATGACCAATCATTATTCCAATCCTCTATAAAAAACCATAGATTCTATACAATTTTTCAGATAATAACCACAATAAGTCATTAATACCAAGGATTTTTTGGTGAAACACCATGGAATGGTTTTATAAATAAATATAAATTGAAATTAACTTTTACAATTATCTTAAATTCACACTCCTTCCCTTCCCAACACCCTAAAAATCACTAAAGTATGAATATCAAAAATCCGATCCTTCATATTCACCAAGAATTTGTGAAACTATAAATATCAAAATCCCTAAAACCATACTTATATAGCTATATAATAGGAAAATAGGATGGTGAAGAATTATGATAAGAATAATAATGGATGAATATAGTATAACTATCCTTTATTTTGTTTCTCTATCATCCATGGATAGAGGGAGAAGGGAACTAAGGGAGGGTATAACCTTCCTTGATAATTATAGGTTGAACTGGAGAGATGGGTGGTGTATGCACATTCTTTAAACATAAAACAATAACCATAATAATAAATATAATATTAATAATAAACCTAATTACATAATAACATATTAAATACAAAATATTCATTCCTTTATATGAATTAATTAAATGTATCAAACTATAACACCCTAATTAAGTTTATATGAAAATCAAAATTAAGGGTTGTTATTAGTTTTTAAATTTTCAAAAATTTTAAAATAAAAATAGGTAAGACATGGATTGTGGCATGATTTACAATCCCTGATGAAAATAAAACTTCCCTTAAAATGATAAAACAATAAATTTTACAAAACTCACATTTAAAAATTTCTTAAATTTATATAATTATTTAAAACCAAGGTGATATAAAGGTTGTTTTATAAAAAAATTTAATAAGTTTAAAATAGAAATTCATAACAAAGAATGATTATTGTAAAATAGTTATTCACAAATTGAAGGTTAAAATATTGGTGAAACATATTTACTTAATAAAAGGATGGAATAAATTAGGTTATATTAGCATGTTATTGTATAACAAGATTTTGAAATCATTAAAATGGATTTGAAGTCATCCTTTTTCAATAATTTATTTAAAGAATGTTTTTTGTTTAGTAAATATATTTATTTGATCTTGATTATTATGGAAACTAGGTATGACAACTAAATAAAGAAATATATAGGTTTAAGGAAGAACTAAGGGAGTGTTATTGTTATATATTATCTTAACAATATTTTTGATTCAAGTGTAAATATTTTAGTCAAAAATTATATTTTAAAAAGTGGAAATATTGATCTTTTTTACACTAATGTTTTTAACATATCAATAAGAATATCAAATGAAACATTGTGAAATTCAGTATAAAATGAGATATTTTGTTAAAATTATTAGTTTTTTGGCATGTGAATCCTTTCTAAAATTATGGAAATGAAAATAAATAACAAGAATTATATTTTGAAGGTTACAAATATGTCCTAAACATGCACTAAATGAATATTTTTATTATATATAGGATATTTTCCATGTAATTAATTGAGGTACTTGAATAAATTCGTAGGATAATCCAGAACTTCACCACCTTATGTGAATATATACGTCACAAAACCTCATTTGAATAAAAAACCCATGTTATTTTCTTAGTCAAAAATACGAGGGAACCCATGAGAAGAATATCCTTGTGCTAGCTCTATTACAAGGACATATTCTCACATCACCTCTATAAAGGTGAAATTTTAATTCTATGCAAAGGGAATCCGAGTAGATCAAATTTTAAGTTACTCACATGAAAAAAATTCTTTCATGCCTCAATTTAAATTTCTATTAAATTTTCTGAATTTTCATTTTTGTGCATGAGTTACTTCACTAACATGACCACCAACATAAAATACATGAAACCATTTTTTAATGACCAATTATTATTGATTAAAATTATGAACACTAATGCAATTATTGTTAATCAAAATGAATTTTCCTATAATCCAAACCCTCCACCCAATTTTTAATGTACTTTAACATATATATTTACATACTTACCTAAGGTTTTAACCATTTCATTCCTCTTCATTACCTTTTTTAACTCACATGGATTGATGTGAATTTTTATACCCCTAGTGAAATTTCTTTACGTTCCCCAAATTTACCTAGAATATATAAAAGTTTTAGATGAATTTGGATAAGTATAAATTGTAATATTCTACCCTTATTGTCATATACATATTTAGTAGATTCAAGTGTATTTTATACTTCTCTTTCACATGTCCCAGATGTCGTGGTTTATCATGTATGAAGTTATAATATAAATAACATCCTTTACCATATGTCATAAAACTGGATGGTTATACTTTTGTTATTATGTTAAACTATATTATATTCCCACTTTAATGAATTAAAATACAAAAACTAATTTACAAAGATAACTTTTGAGTCCTTATAGCATATATTTAAAATATAATTTATACCTTTCTTATATGGATTAAAAATAAAATTATTATTAAACAAGGATGAGTTACATCACATACTATATGTATTTAAACTATATGTACATCCCTTATAATTAATGGTATTTTAATTCCTTTAATCGTGATATGTAAGGTTTCTCCTCTAGGAATAATCCAAGCATAAATGATACTCCTTCCTTTATGTGTAACTCTAATTACATTAAACCCAATTTCACAATGTTATCCTCAAACAAAACTCTATCATTCCCCTAAAGATCCTCAAGGGACATCGTTATTTACTAGTACTCACAAAACAATATCATTTCCACCTTACTAGTTTATACTAAAATATTAATAAATATTATATACTTATAGGATTATGTTAAAATCAATTGAAAAATTTTCTTTCCAAGTTGAGGTTAAACTATATTGCGAACCTCTTACATTCCTAAAGGGAATTAATGACTTTAGAAATAATTACCCTCATATATGTATTTAAAATACAGAGTGTATTCACATAACCTGGAATTATAGAGTGTCTCATTAAAATGATATAAATTATAGAGTTTGTCCCTATTTGGTTGTAAATTGTGGTGTATTAAATTTTATTTATATGAAAAGAATAACATTTCTTGTGAAACAAGTATAAAAGTCTCTCATTATTAATAGTATTTTTTGTTCAAGAACATCACTTATTTTTGAATCAATGTTTTAAATTTATTTAAATAGAAATTTATGTAACATATAAATTCCCATAAAAAGATAACCATAAAAGGTTTTAGGAACATGTGTTAAATATATAAGATAGTCCAATAGTATAAAATAATATCTTTTTTGGATGAATCAACCTACTATACTCTTGATTTTATCACAAAAAATCCAAAACATTATGGGTTTGTCCTTTAAAAGAAAGGATAAAGGTGAGTTATGGAAATGTTTGAAATAAGAAATAATGAAACTGATATGAAATTATTTTCCTTCTATTGATATACATGAATGATCATGCATAGTCTACCATTGAATACAATATTAATGGTTTTATTCTATGTCTATATACCATACAATTGAAATGATGAAAAATAGTTATATGGTGAGAAGCACTATGGTATACCATAATGAGCATAGTGGAAATAAGTCCATGATACTATTTTTTTTTAAAGTTCATATGAAACAGTCCAAGATAAATATTCTAGAATTTTCACCACTTCCATATGTTTAGGTCACTCTCTCCAAAGATCCTCTATGAAAACACTTCACTGGTGTGTTTTTAAAACCATGGTTTAACAATTTGAATACGAATTTGTAATCCTAAAATAAAAGACAACAAAAAACAAGTTTTAAGGTTTAAGAAATAATAAATCACTCCACATTGAAGGATGAATAATGGAATGAGGTCACTATTATTGTATCAAACCCTTTTTTTTGGGTATCTTTCCCAAATATTATAATATGATCCTTGAGTTCCTATTAAAATCTCGCATCTAAATCACCATAACCATTATAATAGAGATTTATAAAATGTTTTCCTAAAAATTCTCTAATTCCTACCACCATTCAGCTCATTTCACCTAAGAGATTCCATAAAAAGGTTCTTCCTTTTCCATCATATCCTTTTCACCAAGGAGAAGGTACCACCAAGGGAAGTTACTCCCATAACCATTGGGGATGATTATCATTTCACTTATACTAAATTACCAGAATATTAATTTTATTTCATGGTAAAAAATATATATCTATCCTCTAATAAATAGTTTGAAGACTCTCTTAAAAATTATGTTACCCATATAAACGTCAATCACTATAGAGATCCTACCCATATAAACACAACCAATATTTACTATAGAGGTATTCCCTTTAAATATTTTGTCTTCTAATATATATTTCATCCAAATATCAAATAACTTAACAAATATGGTGTTATTTCCCATTATAGTACAACCTTAAATTACCATAGACGTCCTATAATTTGTGATACACTAACGAAACACTACAAATGTTACCCTAACAGTGAAACATCAATTGATCCCTATTAAGTTCCTCCTCGTGATGATTCTACAAACTGATGCAAAGGTTCTCCCTATGTTAAAGAATTCATATGTTATATATTCCTTCCCCATGATATTATAACATTCAATTACCATAGAGGGTCACCCCAAAAAGATTATATTAAAAGATATAGAGTCCCTCTCTATCAAAATGAATTTAAATATTGTAGTGGTCTTCTCCAAAGTGATTTACATTTTTTACATTTTTTAATTAGTACTCAATGCACTATAAAAATAAAAAAATAGGTTCTCTTAGAATAAAAGATGAAATCCAATTAAAACCATCACCTAAGAAATAAAGGCTTTCTTAGAGGAGACTCAAATGATAAAACAAAAATATTTCTTTAACATACTACCAAAATGTGGATAAATGGAATGAAATTAACTCTCCTGTACTTTTTAAAATGAAACAAGGCATATAATTTATGAGATTAATAATGCCAATGATGAACATATAAATGGTATCAGATGGTGTTGGTAAATATCATTGGATACATTTTTGGACTATTTTTGTTCACACAATATATGAATAAACATCCAAAAAAAGGTGCAGGGATTCTTGAAGATTTATAATCACGATGATTGGAAGTGTTTTGGAATAATTTAATAATGTTTTTACTATAAAACACAAAGCATGCCAAAATATTGGGTGTCACACTATAATATGAATTTAAAAAAATAGGGTTTTGTAATGAATTGACCAGTTTCACCATGATTAAGAGTTCCACATTGTATTGGGTCTATGTATAATTAAACATTTCTAAAATTATGGCTAAAGAAAAAAGTCACAATGTAATCAAAACCATATGATAATATGGTGATACACTATTTAAATCATTAAGGGATATCACACTGTGACAGGTGTGACAGTGTCATAAGGTAATGTTTTTCACTATGGAGTGAAATCCATAATATTATAGTGTTTTACTAAATTATAGAACTTAAATTTTGTAGTAATAGTTGCATCAAGGTATACTAATTAATTAAATATTAAACTAGATGTAATCTATATAGTTTGATCCATGATTCTATGAGGAAAAATGATTTTCAAAATAGTTGTGGTCATCACAACATGATGGACAATACATTGCGAAATGCATGATTTCATGTTTATTATAAATTAAGAGAATTATGTATTATTGAAATAGACTGTGTTGTGAAGAGTTTGAGCAAAAAAAACTTCATATAATTCAAAATTTTAAATATTATATGGATTTTATGAAATCTTAATTAAATAAGGCTGAATCAGAATGACATGACCATTATTATATAATTTTATTATATTTATTAATGAATATTGATGGTATAAATAACGGAAAATATTTTTATTCTCATATTATCAAAGGTAAATCATTATTTATAAAAGTAATTAGAATATAGGATTAAAGTAGCATGGAGAGAAAAGGTAATTCCAGAGCTTGATGGAAAGAAGAGAATGACATACAAGATTTTTTATCACTATAAAATATTGAATATTAATCATTTTTAAGAAAGTGGAGCTATATTATACAACATCATTTATGTGATCCTCACTCCTTTTTTATGGAATATCAATGCATTTCTTGGAGGAGCATTGAGGTTTCTTTGTTAGGGAGAGTAATGAAATTTTATCACTGTGATTATTGTAAACTTATTGGTTTAGAATAGTTACTCTAAATTTTAAAAATTAATTCATTTTACTGATTTTGGTATATTGAAACATCACCATTTTAGGCTACTTATATATAGTATAGTGAAGTTAAAAAATTCACAATCATTTGGGTCCCTATCCACTTTACGATTTCCATATTCTTCATGTGGTAGGGGAGGTTTTTTCTTAATCATGGAACAAAATAATTATAAGGGATACTTAATATCAATAAACCCTGATTAACCCCCTCTCCGGGTATCTTCTTTATGTGGGGAAAAATTAGTATCAAATCAAAGTCTATGTTAGAAATTTACTCTATCTTGGAATCCATGATAATGATTATAAACCAAAATGTTATTCTGATCTTCGATATCAATAATGTATCATTATAGAAGAATTAGATGAAAGTTTAATTCTAATATTGTTCATAGATTACTATATAAATACTATTAATGTATTTTTAGTCAAAATAAAAAGTGTATATTTATATAGAAGAGAACATAAAGAGATGGATATAGACGCTAAATGAACCAATATATTAGGGTACATTTATCAATTATAATTTATATAAAGGTGATATCATTTAAAGACTTACACACCAAGTGAAAATTGATATTAATAATCTATAATATAAATTCAAATGTATATGATTCTAAATTTTTAGTTCTTTGGAACAAGTATAAATACTTGAAGTTAAACCTAAATGAACATGTTGATGCAATCTTAGACCAGAAAAATGTGATCGTGGATAAATGAATGAAATTAGAGAAACCATTTATAATATAATTATTTTTAAGTGAATGTTTATAATATTTAGGTATCAATTCAACATGAAGGTATGGGTGATCATGGAAAATGACCTAAAGGAATTAATTTGGGATAATATTTGTAACACTATCATTATATATTATATAAAGAATGAGTAGAATGATGTTATGAAAATGGAAAATATTAGGATGTGTAATTCAAGTTTATTAAGTAGATTTTAGTAGATGATAACAAATATATGATTGTTAATGTTTTCATTTCATTCCATTCCTCAAACCTAAAAGTGAAAAAACAACAAATCCAAGAGAAACATCAACTTTCATTTTTCTGTGTGTGTGGAATGTTCGGAGACTTAATGGAAAAATAGATAAAGATATTTCAAGATAAAGATGAAGATGAATTTCCCAAGAATAGATCATCAAATTTTTTAAAGGAAAGATGATTTCATAAGAGAAATTATTCAAACAGTATAACTTTATATCATAGAAAGATGTTATCTCAGAATAAAATTAATTAGAAGAAATTTCTTACCGTAAATATGTCCATGACGAATTATTTGTGGAAATCATAGAGAATCCCAAAATATAGGTGAAAATAAACGATTAATATGCTGATATTGTGGTATGTTTAGACTTTAATGTTGAGTTAAACTTTTCACTTAAGTAAATATATGTTTTAATTGAAAAGTCAAAGAAATATAATGGAGTGGATCATGATATAAACTATACATATAATTTTTAAAATAGGATAATGATGAGTTGGAGGAAGAAATTGAAAATATCAAGTATAAAAATAAAAAAAACATAGATAAGGTGGTTGGTAAAAAATGAAAATCAAATAACAAGCCTAGATTATTAATAGATTGAGTAATATAGTGAATGAGAGAGTTAATCATATTGAGGTTCTCAATGGAGAAGTCATAAGTCTATGGTGAATGGTTTAGGATCAAGAGAGGATTTTTAAACTTATAATTACATCAATAAATTTTAGTACATAGGTTGGAAATAATTTAAATTGACAAGAATGGGGAACCAAAAATAAAGTTATAATATTTCTTATAAAACAATTTAACAATGAAGGGAAAATTATTATGAGGATTGACCATAACAAAAACACTATGATGGTTTATAATTATCCATTAGAACCAACCCCCTTAATAATATTGATTTGGGTTTCAATCAAACTCAAAACACATAAGGGACAAAAAATGGATGAAATATAATCAATTAAACCACATGAAAATCCACAAAAAATGAGGTGTTATTTTTTGAAAAGATTTGATATACATAATACATGTGTTCTATAGAAAATTAGTACATAAATGGTTAAGAGATACACTGATAGATGAGAAAAAATTCATATACACAATATTTTTTAAATGAATAATGTTTTTTTTTTGTAATTTTTAATGACATAAAGTTGTGAATTTCTCATAAAGTATGTGAACGAGTATGTCAAATGAGGCCTGAAGATGATATTATTTCCATATAAATGTATAATAAAAAATCTATAAAATGGAAAATTAATTTATAGTTTTGAAAGATGATGTTGATATATTGTACCCAGAGAATTAATTAGAACACTGACAATTAAAGTAGATGAAGCAGCAAATATGTATCAAGAAGGGAATTTATAAGAATGAAAATGAAATAGATAATTACTTGAAAGAAACCAAATGAGGAGAATTGTGAATTCATGATATCATATTTTCTTCACATATAATGGGAAACATAAGTATTTTCATGTAAATAAAGTAAAACAATGAAGGTGACATAATATTTAGAATTGATTAAGGTTTTAAAATCATTGCTTCCACAAAATCCTAAATTAATGGCAAAGACATGAGATTCATGGATGTGTTGGTAGTGGAAGGCCTTAGAAACACTTTACTAAGTAAAATACAATTGTTTTAATTAGGTAATGCGATCAATTTTACCTAGAATATTTTTATAGTTAATGGATGGGATGGAATAATTTTGATTCAAGTGAATCACATGAAGGTGAATCTATACCTTGTTACTAAAGTAGATGAAATTTATTGTCTATCCAATGAAGATGATAATATGTTCTTAAAAAAATGGATTAGAAACATGAACCAAAATTCCCTTGATTATTTGATGAACAATGATGTTTCTCGTGATATCTCAGGAATTTAACATGACCACACACACACATGTGTTTTTTTAAAAAAAAGGTAGATCATTAAGAATATTTATAAGACAAGGATCAAGGAATTTTCAAATTTTCTTGAATTAGTTCATATAAATGTTTTGGGGAAAATATAACACATATACATTGATAGAAGGGGATACTATGTTCTATTAATTTATGATTTTTTCAGGTTGGCATGGTTGAGGGTGATCTCTCACAAGTCTGAAGTGTTTTATTTCATTAATAATTAATTGAATATGACTGAAAACATTCTAAGATCAATTTCAACACATAAACTATATCCAACATGTCTTTTGAATTTAAAATATGGTATTTTAATGAAACTAGATAAATTAGACTTACAACCATTGGGTTCTCCCCACTAAACACATTCCCTTACATCTCTCCACAATCATAACCCCCAAGGAGGCCTATAATCTATCCAAAAAATTTAAGTATCTTGATATATAGACAAATTTCTCTCAGAATAATCATGATGATTTTAATATATTAGGAATGATCATCTATATAAAGAGTATACTAAGATGTCACAAATGATTACCATCATAGACCTGAGCATTTGTTTTTTCACCCCTTACTGTAAGGACATGGAAACCATTTCAAAGGTCTCAGGCCTCCCAGCCAACAAGCATATCCTCATCTCTAGATTTTCACAATTCCAGAAAAAATCATTTGCTAAGAGCCACTAAAACCTCAATACTCTCTAAAAAGAAGAAGTTAACAATATTAGGATGGGGAACAATCACCACTAAACCGTTTTTCAAGTTTCACTACCTCATCTTGGAAAATTTTCAATTTAAACACAATTTATCTAAAATCAAGTGATCCTAAAAAATTTGCGTGTGTCACATTTATTTAATTGAATGTAATGGGGGGTTTACTCTAGAGATAAAAATTCACATATCCCAATATTATCATGAATCTCTAGCACATTCTTGTGAACTTAACTCATCAGGAGCCTCCTAGTTTATAGACTTTCCTATAACCACTCACTAAACCTGACTCAAAATTCATGCGTTGTTCATTATAGAACTAGTCTCAAATGACCATTCCAATAGCTAACCCCGCCTCTTGGGCCATTAGTATCAACACACCAGAATCTCCCTTAGAAATCCTCTTCCAAAATTAGGCACTTTTTAAATTACAAGACTACTAACATGATCATCTAACTAAGATAATCATTCTAGTACCACATGTGCTCATTCATTGTCAATGGTGTGTCAACCATATCCACACACTTTTCTATATCCTGGTGCTACTTGAGTCACAAGTGTTCATTCTGTCACTAAATATTCATATTAATAATTCTAAAATATAACTAGATATTAACCTTGTATTATCCTCAAAGCCACACTTTATTCCCAAAACACCATCATGAAAGGTGTTCATCACCAAAACCATGAGCACTGTCATGCATTTTTCCCAAATCCCAATCAAACCAAACACTAACTCTCTATGGTACGAGAAAAATTTAAGGGACTATTTGTAACCCACCTATCCATTTTGAGTTATATGTTCTACAAATTGCTTTCCCATTACTTTAGTTTTTGAAATCACAAACACTTACTTAAAAAATGTTTACTAAATTTTTATGTCCCAAATGTTTTAGCACGTTTTTTCAGGAAAAATAACTTTTTACCATACATAGAATAAGATTTTAAGTATGATGAATAGAAAAAAATAATTTCTTCATTTCAAAAATCATATTGATTATGAGTATGATTATCAGACTCACCATTATTCTATACTAATTTATACTTTATTTATGTATACCATACTGAAAAAATTCATGAATATCGGACTGATACTAGTTTGGATACAATTAGAATAACACTCATAAATATTATCATATTGACGTTGTTAAGGAAGTCTATAATATTTAATGAAGTTTATAATTGGAATACAATGACTTTTTTATAATGTAAGTAAAATCTTAAAAACTATATTGGTGTTAATCAATACGATTCCAGACATTCAGTTATGATGAAATGTCAAGTGCCAGTTGTCCTAGGACATTTCAACAAAACCAGAAATACGACAGTTGGGAGGACACCTATAAATACTAGATCATTTTAATAGTTTGGAGTTTATTGATTACATTATCTCTAAAAATTTCCCTACATGAAATTCTTGTTCTAATTCAGTGTAATACTTTAGAGGTTTTTATTCTAAGGAATCCTTGTCAAGTTGATTCCTTAATAAATTTTGTAATTGTAACTTGCATCTGATCATTATTAAAGTTGAGGTCTTCTGGGGATAAGAAGATAGTTAATATGATCCATCAGATCGAGGTCTTATGGGAATATTAAGATAGAGTTGATCATTTTATCGACAGATAAAATTTGATCTTTTTATTGAGGGTTTTCCTAGAAAGTAAAGGTAGAGTTTACTGTGAGTATAAAACAGTGGATACATTTAGTCAAGGTTATTGAATACCATTCTCCTAATGTTAAAAGAGTTATCTTTTTAATATATCTTGTAAGTCATTCTTTGTTATACATAGCTATTTGATTACTTATTTTTTCAAGTATCTATTTTTCTACATATAATAGAAAGTGATTCATTATATTCAACTTTATACTTCATTATTTATTAGTATTACTCATATTAAAATAGAAAAAATGCATTTATTTAATCCTATACTTCATTATTATAATTCTTGTACCCTGATATAAATAATATCCATATTTATTCTAATATTCACTATATTATAATAGAACTATTATAGTTTTGATTCTGTGACTTTGTTAATTAGATTGAGTCTATTTCCAATAATATTTCTTTAAGAAGATTTGGGTTAATCATTTTAAACATTATAAACCACAGTTTTTAAATTAAAATTTACCCCTCTTGTAATTATATCCATTTAGGATACTCTTGTGATCCTATAATTGGTATTAGAGTAGGATTATACTGCTCATACACTTATTGAGTTTATAATTTCTTTACTATTGAATTTTTTTAATTCTTTTTGATATAAACATCCTATTTATAAACCTTGTTCTGCAATAACATGTATCTATGAAAAATAATACTTGTTTTTGTTTTAATATTATAGGCATGAATGTTGGTTATATAGACAATAAAAATCCAAACATACCACCATTATTTTATGGTGTTTATTATGAGTCCTTCAGAGATAAGATCAATTTTTTTTCACTATACTAGGGTTGATAATTTTGTTATTCTTATTAGAGACTATAAGATATATAATAAGGAAGCCACTTCTTCTACACTTCAAGAAAATAAAGAGCATCATATTAATTACAGATTAAGGAATAATTTGTTATGTTCAATGAAAAAAAGTATATATTGTCCGATATCCTCATGTGAAGCTACAAATAGTATATGGAAAAATATATAAGGTGCACACTTTAGTACTTATTTTTTTTGAGACTAGAAGAGCTATAATTAGAGTACACTATGAGGCCTTTTATTTTATTATGGTATAATAAGTTGAAAAGATTCACTATAGGTTCATGAAAATCATAAATAGTTAACAATATATTGATGAAAAAGGTCTTGATGATGAAATACTTATGGAAAGGATTATGGATATCATGCCCAATGAGTAGGAATAAAAAATAATAGTTGTTGTTGAGATAATAATGATTAATAATATTACCTTGGAAGATCTTATTGGTACCCTTATATAGTATTAGGAAAGGTTAAAAATAGATGTTGAGAAATAGAAAAATAAAAGTGTAGTTGTTGGTTTTGGTTTTGTTACAACTACAATTTTTATTAAAGTTTAATCAGCTTAGAAAATTGTTAAATCCTCGAGGAAGAATAAATTTTTTGTTCATTCAAATTCTAGTACATATGAATATTATGATAATGAGTTAGATAATATGTCTAGAAGGATGAATAATATTGTGGAAGGAAAGATTTTGAATACCATTATAAAAATAGTCATAAGGATAAAATTGATAATGAAGATTCTAAAATCAATTGTTATGAATATAATAAAATTGGAAATATATGACGTGATTATCCAAAGATGAATGTGAAAAATAGAAATGATATAAATTCAGAAAGAAATTCAAAAAAAAATTATTACAAATATAATGAATATAACTTATTAAAATCTCATGACACATGTAGTGCCAATGGTGGTGATTCTTCTCAAAGTTATTTAGATAATGAGAGTTCTAGATAGTGGAACACATGTTTTTTTTTCAAATGAACCCATTGTAAATCACTATCTCATGGAAAAGTTACAAACAAATGAATGTTTAAACAACATGTCCATATATTATAATTATCGTGACATGAAAAATTATACATCATATGATGAATAATCTTCCTCAGCAGAAGATAATTCTTTACCTTTATATGGTAATGTTTCCCAATTTTCAAAATTTTAGAAAATGAAAATTGTAAAATTTGTAAAAAAAGATGATAATGCTAAATCAAAACTAACTAAGGATGATTCGAGAATTTTAAATTTTAAAAAATAAAATATTTTATCTTTCTAAATATCATGATAAGAATAATTATGAAAAAGAAAATATTTTAAAATATTTTAAAAATGTAATTTATTAGAAATATGTTTTAAAAACAAAACGATTTTCTAAAACTAATACCAGTGAAGATAAGAATTTAGTTGTAAAACTAAAATCAGAAATTTTTTATTTAAAGAAACTTTTATCAAACTTTACCCCTTGTAAAAAAACATTGATATAATATATAAACAAATTCGTCCTTATGGTAGTAGTTCTAGAATGGGTTTCTCATATAAAAACCTTATTTTTAGTAATAATTTAATGGTTCCTAAAAGTTTCCTTTTCCCTAGTGTCAAAGTGGTGGGAACTGGAAAAATAAATGTTCATTAAATAAAGTGTTGTCTCTATGTTTTATAAAAGACTATTTTTATAAAAAATGAGGATTCCTAAAGTTTTATTTTCTCACATTACTCGACCCATGATTGTTTGGGTTATGAAAGTCTAATCTTTTTTATTTTCAAAAAAAGTTAGTACTAATAACAAGAATATATGGTACATGAAAAGTAGGTGTTCTAGGAATATGAATGGAAACAAATACTTCTTTAAGAATATAATCAAGTTGAAAGGTGGAAAATTAACATTCAATGATAATTCTCACAGAGAGATTATCACAATAGGTAAAACTATTCTTTTAAAAAAATACCTTAATTAAAATGTTTTACATGTTGTAGGTCTTAAGAATAACCTTATAAGAATAAGTCAATTATTTAAGAAAGGTTACCCTATGAACTTTATTAATGATAAATGTTTAGTACATAGTTCCAAGGGAGAATGTATTCTTTCTTACAATTAGTATGATAATGTTTATACACTAAAAAAAGAATACCATAGGAGACAATCATTAACTTTCCTTGGTTCAGTAGAAGATAATTCTTGGCTATGGAATTAAAGGTTATGACATTGTAACCTTAGAAACATATCTATCTTTTCTAATAAAGGATATATAATTTTACAATTAATTGGAATACAAGAACAAGTTGTAGATATTTTTACAAAAACCATAATGATATATTTGAATACATTAAAAAAAATATAGGAATGATCAACATGATTTAATCCTTCATATCTAATTCTATATTACCCATCTCCTTACATTATGTTAATCCTTTTCATATGGGGTACATATGTTATATGGTTTTTAAAAATTTCTATTTTTTTTTTCTAAAACATTTATCATAATTAGTTTTCTAGAGTCAGCCTTATTATAAAAATTTTAAAGTTATATTTCTCAAAATGTTTTCTAGAATCTAAAAGTGTTACAAAATTTCTAGACTTAAAATTTCTTAAATACATATTCTGATTCAAAAAGAATTAATTTTAAATTTTTTATTTCAAAAAATCATATTTTATTTTTTATTTCAAAAATATCATAGTAATTTTTTAATGAAAATATCTTATTCAATTTATCTATAAAAATTATCACAATATATTTTAAAAATATAAGTAGAATAGCTTAATCACACTGATGAAACTTTTTAATCTGAAATGTACTCTTCTATTCTTTCTGTTTTTCACTATCTCATTACAATTAGTTCTTTGATTTTATTTGTTATACTATTAGTTTTACAAAAAAAATCATGTTTATAAAATTTTTACTAATCGAATTAATTCTCAATCTGATAAAACTATAAAAAAACATCAAGAGTTCAAAATTCATTAAAACTCTATTCAAATCAATTTAAACCATCAGATCAAAATAGGATCAATCTCAACCAGAGATATTCTTACAGAAGATGAATCATCATCCTAGAACCTATATAAATAAGGGTCACCCCTAGTCCCACATCGATTCTCAAGAGGTTTCCACTCTTGATTTTCACCATCCTTCATTTTCCCCAGTCCAATTTCCTTCATTTTCATTTGATTATCTATATTAGATTCAGATCTGATGGTGAATAAATAGAAAATTTCTAAATGGATCTTATTCTGGGAAATGATAGTAGAAATATCATCAGGTGAAAAATATTACTAAAATATTAAGAAGATAATTTCATTTCAAGGTTGGGAGTCTATTTTCAAGGGAAAACCAAACAAAGATTTTGGTCTTTTCTATTCTGAGAAAGTTTACAAGTTTTATTCTTTAGTAATATTTCGTAAGGAGGATGGGAAAGAAAAAATTAATTTTTCTATACATGGGAATTTGTATATGTTTTTATATAAGAATGATGAAAATTTGGTTGGAATACCCTCAGAAGATGAAGCTTACTATCCATCAGATAAGGTACCCAAAAAACATGGTACTTTTAACAAGTCTAAATCTAATGAATCTCTATTTTTAGAATATGAGAATGTACAAAAGGATTCACACTTAACTCTTGATAACTATTTAGTTTCCTTGTGTATACAAGGATTCCTATTTCCATGAAAAGTAGATTGTGATACATTAAAGGTTATTTTGTGTTTTTGTTCTTTATTCTTTAGTGAATATAAGAAATATAGATTTTTTTAAAGTTCATCTTCTTAACCATGGATAGAAAAACAAATCAGGCCCAACTAATCCAATAATTATTATGTTTATAGCCTTTATAAGAAAGATGGTTGAAAAGTGCATAGATTTTTTCAACGTAGTAAATAAATCATATCCAATGAGGGGAAAGATTTATTTTATCAGTGATGATACGATGAACAGAATGAGATTTTCATTTTATGGAGTATATAAGATGTTTTTGGAGAAACTTAATGGTGCTACATCCAATGCCCAACCATCAAGGAAGTATGAGGATGTTTTTAAGAAGGAGAAGAGGAAGGTATGGAACTTTAATCCAAAGAAATAAAATAAGCAGAAGAAGATTCTTGAAGAAATTTTTTATGAGATGACGGAAATAAAGGTAGAAAAGAAACTAGGGGATCTGGAATTTGGAATTGAAACAATTTACGTTAAGTCTGAAAGTATTTGGGATTCTGAAATTTTAGAAGAAGAAGATATGAAAAAGAAACAAAAGAATAGGTTGTAAGAAACTCAACTTTGGGAAAATTTATTGAAGGGAGTTGAGAGAGATTCTCAAAAATTTAGTACTACATACTTCTCATAACAATTAGATAATATTAGAATTGAGGTTAATATTTAAAGAAACATCAGTTTTCCTAGCTAAAATTCCTTCTATCATAGATAATTGGAAAAAGTGATAGTTGAAGAATATCCCCACTTGTTCAATAAAAATAATCAATACCAGAGTCATATTGTAAGGGTGTTCTCGGAATGTAAACGTGGATTAAGGATGATATTGATAAATAATTTTATTAAGTGGTTGATGGGAAATAAGGAGAATGAAAATAAAGAGTTGGAGGAGATGAAGAATATGAAGAAGTAGAAGTAGAAATAAAATTAGTGGTTTAAGAAGGAGAACAAGGAGAATAAAGATAATAAAGAGAAGAGGAAGAGAAATAAAATGAATAAATTGATGATAAAAAATCACATCCATAAAAAATCATCAGAGTCATCCTCATCATCATCAGATTTACCCTCAAACACAAGTAAGGATAAAAATTTGGATGCTCTGAAGAGGAAACAATTTCATTGGAAGAAGAATATGAATCATAATCAAATATAGAAGAAGATAAACATTCAATGATGAATGTTGATGATAAAACCAAGACCCATGGATATGTAGATATCATGAAAATTTTGATGGCAAGATTGTTCCTAATAAATATAATAAGAAAGTTTCAATGAAAGATAAGAAGAAAGAAAAATAAATGGAAGTCTGAACCAATAGAACCAAACAACCTCATCCTGATCTAGAACAATCAGATCCAGAAAGAACCATTTCTTAAATGTTTTTTACTATATTTTTTAGGATTAAAGATATTAGAATAATATATTTCATACTTTCCAGAACATAAATAAAGATGTCAGTTAATATAAGAAATTCTCAATCATAAATCAAAATATATAAATGTTTTGACCGAGTCAGTGATCTAGATTTGAGTTCATTTGAAAATTTTCTAATAAAGTTCATGGGCTCACAAAAAAGTTACGAAATCAAATGGTTAAGTAATTGATCTAGGTTCATGATGATATTCGGATTCACGATGAAAAAAGTGATAAAGTGAAAAATCTTATGGTAGAATTAGGAAAATCATTCAACACATCATCCAAATATATGCCTTATAGAGTGAGGTTCATTGAGGAATTAAAGGATAAAATTGATGAATATAATGAGGAAGTAAATTCCTTAAAATAAAATGTTTGAAAAATAGAGATAAAGATCACTATGTTTCAATATTATCAAGAATAAGTTATTGTATTAAGAGAATAGAACAGTGAAATTTCTGAAGAGGGGTCTGCTGGATAGGGGAAAGGGGGTGTGTAGTTTGATGAGGTAGCTCATGGGGTTCCACAGGCTAGGTGGAACCCTTTAAAGAATATAGATGTAGCACTGAGAGGCAAGGGTAAGGGCCATGAAATGGGATATATGAGTGGTATGGATGTGTGGCACAAGGAACCTGTGCAGTGAAGTGGTATCTCCAAAAGCAGTAAGCAACTGGAGTCCATCCCTTCAGATCCTTAGGAGGGTGGGGGGTTAGCGGGCCCTGGTTCGACTGCTATTAAGGCAACAGGTCTAGTTTTTACTGAACCTGCGAGGAATGTATCTTTAGAAGCTATTAATGAGTTTGCAATAGAGGTGGTTAAAGCAGAAGAAGACATTGAGAATAACCAGGATGTAAAGGACATAAATGTAAGGGGATCTGCACACAATGAAGGTAGTAAGGGATGGGTGAAGGTAAAAATTGAGGTGCGATTGGAAAGATCCAACACAAATGTTAAAATCTGCAACTGTTTTCAGTTTCTTGAGGTTGATGACACGAGAGTTGATTTGTAGGGTGGGTATGACTCAGGAGTTTACTTCTAAGGAGTTTACGAACATACAAATACAAGAAATTGTGTTGAATGAGGATCACGATGAGAATTCTGATCATGAGACCACACATGAATAGGTTTCCGGACTCAACTTAGATGTACCCAACACTTATAAAGAGACTAACTATATGGTCCCGAAGTTGGAAGGTGCTTCGGTCAGGCCCTTCTCAGAAGGGAGGAAGAGAATTCACAAAAAGAGGAAGGATTACTCCTACCTTCCTCTTCCTATGGAGACATGGTCGGTGGATAAATTTAAAGGAAAAGAGATGGAAAACCATTGAAAAGAATGTTTTGAGCACAAAAAACCATTGGAATTGCTTATGAGCTCGGAAGTAGAAATTGTCTCCAAATTCAACTGAAGAAGAAGCCGATAAAATTATGAGGAGACCACTCAGGATGAACCTCAATGAGGATAAATGTAACTTGATAGATAGTCACGATTTGATCTTAGTGGGGGATTCAATAATGTTAAGATCAGTCTTGAGGAGTATATTAAGTCATGGGACAAGATGACCCTCTGATTTGAAGAAATTATTTTGGATGCACCAACCACACATGATTCATCTTTATCATGGAAATTGTTTTGGGAAACAGACTCTTGTAATATCAAGTTCCTATTTAATGACTCAGTTTAAGTTGGTGGTATTAGTTGGTTGGTTTATGAGGACCTCTTGTATGTGTTTTTTATACTTTCGGATCACCTTTTTTGGTTATGTTGTGGATTTTGATACATCGTAACCAGAAACCTTTGGGATCTGCTTCTGAAGGGGGTCAAAGCATGAAGCCTTCATCGGTGCAAGAATTTTAGATTTTGATGGCTAAGAGTGTATGGATTTTCCATCAGTTTCATGCCCATACACTTTTTCATGGGACTACTTACCGAAGGGTCATGATTTGGTGAAGGCTTCACGTTTAGAGCAACTGCTAGGGTGGAGAAGATCCTATAGTGTTCTAGGTTTTTTCTTTGAGGTTTTTTATGGGATTGTTTTCCAGATTTATTGGTTTCTCAATTTACCTTAAAAGTGTTTTGATAATAAAAAAGTAATTTTCAGTCAGTCAAAAAGCTGTAGTATCAAGATCAGACCCTAGAAGTAAAATTTGTCAAGCTAGAGAAATACAAGAGGAAGTTTAAGAAGTTGGCATCTTTTTTCAAAAACATGATGAAGAAAGAATATTTTTTCTTTTGAACTCTCAATTTTATTTTAATTTTAAACTAAAATTAATGGTTGTTTGTTTGCGAATGAATTAATTTTCATCTAAATATGATATGATGGAATGTTTTGCAATTCCGATTGTATATATATTCTTTCTTATTTTTCAGGGATGGTTATTAGTTCAATTAATTCTTTCGTATATCAATTTTCTAATATTTAGTGAAACATTAGATTTTATCCCCCACTCCTTTTTAAAAATCAAAAAGTGGGAGAAATTCTTAAATGTGGAGAATATTTTATAAAGGGGGAGTTTTAATACAAAGGGGGAGTTGTTTCATAAAGGTATATAATATTTTATTCAAAGGAAGAATATCTTTATAAGGAAAGAATGTTTTATAGAAAGGGGAAGATATTATCCTAAGGGTGATTATATCATATTCCACAGTATAATCTCCATCATATTTATTATATTTATAAACTTAGGGGAAGTTAAGTATTCAAGAATAACTCTGAATTCAATGTTATTAAAAGGAAAAAGAGATGTAAGTTTTTTCAATTAATCGTTTCCTTTATGTTTTATGTTTTATTCTTTCCAAAAGGGGGAGATTGTTGAGTATGAAGTTCTACTTATTAATTTTAAATTACTTTAGTTTAGGAAATCACAAACAATTACTTAAAAAATTTACTAACTTCTTATGCCCAATTGTTTTAACATGTTTTTTGTAGAACACATTACTTTTCACCATACATAGAATAAGTTTTAACGTATTATGAATATAAACAATACATTATTCATTATGATAATCCTATTGAGTATGAGTATGATTATTAGAATCACCATTATTAGGTCAGAAGTTAGACTTTTTAATGTTTATACTATTAAAAGTGATGAATATTAGACTGATAATGGTACCGATACTGGTACCGATACAATCAAACTAACACCCAAAAAGATTATCAAATTGACATTGTTAAAGAAGTCCATCTTAATAACTGATGTTTATAATCAGAATAAAATGACTTGTTTCTAATGTAATAAATATCTTAAAAACTATAATGGTGTTAATAAATGTGACATTGGACATTCAGTTATGATGATCTTTCATGTTCCAGCTGTCTGAGGCCATTGCAACAAACATTGAAATATAACATTGGGAGATCGTCTATAAATACATGGTCATTTGAAGAGTTTGGAGTTGGTTGAATAAATTTACTCTGAAGATTTCTCTGCATGAACTGATCGTTCTGAGTCATTGTAATACATTAGAGGTTGTTGTAATAAGGAATCATTGTCAGGTTTTTTCATTAATAAATTTTTTAATTTTAACTCAAGTTCGATCATTGTTATGATTGATGGATTTTGGGGATAGTAAGATGGTAAATCTGATCCATCAAATTGAGGATTTATGGATACATTAAGACATAGTTGGTCATCATATCGAGGGCTTATAGGGATAAGGAGACAGTTCAAATCGGATCTTCGTATAGAGGGATTTCCTGGAAAGGAAAGACAAACATTATGATAACTATAAAATAGTGTATACCTTTAGTCAAGGTTATTGAATACCTTTCTCTTAAGGTTAAAATATTTGTCTTTTCAATATATCTTTTAATTAATTTTTAATTTTTCATATAAATTCTATTACATTTTTTAGAAGTATCTATTTCACTTCCAATAATAAAAAGTGAGTCATCATATTCCACTTTTTATGTCTTTTTATCAGTATTAATATGATTACGATAATAAAAATATATTGATTCAATTAGATCCTTTATTATTATGATTCTTGTACACTATTATAAATTGAATCCATATTGATTCTAATATTAACTCTGATATAATCAGATAATTCTTGTTTCAATTCTGAGACTTTGTTAATTGGACTGAGTCTGAGTCTGATAATCTTACATTAGGATTATTTGGGTTAATCATTTTAAACATATTAAAGTATTTCTTAAAACTAAAATTCCCACCCCTCTATTAATTATATCCATATAAGCTATTATTACGATTCTACAAGCCCTACCTATCATGTCTCATGAAAGACACTTGGTCTCACCACCTAGTCTAAATTCAAACTCTCGGATGGTCACAAATTATAGGGTATTAAGAATGAACCCATTCTAACACCACATGTCATAAATAAGTCAGGACATCCATATATAGGTCTCACGAAAAAAAGGTATCAAAAGAAAAACCCCCTGCCCAAATCATAGATACCAATCCTCTATGAGCACCTGTACAATAGACTACTTCCTATAGGATTAAGCCACACAACCAAACCCAAACAAGACAACACTAATGGGGTCCAAAGGTTATTTCACAAGTGGTACATCAATAAATAGAGTTCATTGAACCTATTGTTCATGATGGTCAAGTCATCATTCTCACCATGAAGCACCTAACCACAGATCCACACAACCTATCATCAGAAAGAATGCTTATAAAATCACACACAAGAAATAATTCATGTCATGTGAATCTTATGTGCCTGACATTAAGCATGAGACACCCCTTCTCATTATAGTCCAAGAGTCAAAATAAAATCACCCAACTCTTTCCAATGTAAAATATCCCAATACACATCATAAATAAAAACAACCAAACCACATGTTCATCACTCAAGGATAAAATTAGATACAATTGTAATAATTAATATCATAATAGAATCCCCATAATTAACCTACCCACATGGAAATCCTAATGGAACTAGTTTTTTGTTCTCACCATCCCAGTATCCATCACAGGCTCCAAAAAAAATCCTAAACCTCTAGTATGCCAGATCCCAAAATCATGAGACACAATAAGAAACCTCACTCAAATATTATTTTGTAACATCCCACCCCAGATCACTATATACCTAGTGGCCAGACTAGTTCACCACAAGACATCAAGTGAGCCTCCAAATACACTAGAGGAAACCAAATAGAAGTGGTGGTGTAAGTTAGTGAAGTGGGGATACTATACACCCTATATCAGAGTTCAAAACAATAAATAAATAACCAAACATAATCCATGGAAAAAATAATCAGATTACATGGAAATAAGTTAACAACCAACAATAATATATAAAATGCAGTAAAGTCTTGAACAATCATGCTTCCCATTCGAGACCACCTACTAGGCTTGTTACATATACATACCAAAATAAAATAAATAAAATAAAAAAGGCTCTATAGAATCTCCGAGCTGATCCAAATCCAATCTCTTAATACCATCCATGTTATCCTTCTTAGTCATGCTATCCCGTGCCTCTACCTAACATATTTCTACAACTAAGTGAACATTTTCTAAAGTAACCAATTGTAGTAGTGGAAAAAGAAGGGTGTTAGTATATAACTTTATAGGGAACCACCAATGTGCTCCAAAATTAACTAGCATATATAGTGACACTGCAATAAAACTGGCATTTAACAACGCTATTATTTATCAGTGCTAGAAGAAAATGTTGAAAAATGGCATATTTATCATCTCTAATGAAAGCACTGATACATTTAACCTTTTATCAACGCATTTATTTTAGCACTGATAAATGAAACCTTTGTTAGTGCTTTAATTTTAGGGATGATTGCAGTTATCCTTTATTAGGTCTTTATTATTAGTGATGATAAATGTTATCCTTTATTAGTGCTTATGTTTTAGCACTGATAAAGGGTACACTTATTCAATGATTTATTCTTGGTGTGGATAAATATTTATTTCATCAATTCATTTTTAACGCTGATAAAATGAAATAATTAACTAAATAAAAAATAAAAAATGTGTTTATTACATATTTTATTAATTAAATTATTGATAAAAATGAATTGATTGATTATACATTATTAAATATTAAACATTTTATTAATTATGTAATTATGATAATTAATGTTATTAAATTTTATATATTATATATATAGATATATATTAACAAATATAAATATTGTTTATATATTAAAAAATATTTATTCTCTTTACATTAAATAGTCATATATTTATTGAGTAATTGTATATAATTAAAAATTAATATGAATTAAAAATATTGAATAATAGCATAGTACTAGACATATAATTGAATGTCATTTGACTTTTCAATATAATATAGATCAAATGAGAGTTATATTGATTTTACATATATGTGATTAATATATTTTTATATAAAATATGCACACACACAAAACTTATCCATTTTTTCAATATTTTTAAACTTTACCTATTTTATAAATTTATTCAATTTCACTCATTTTTAACATATATGCATGCACTCAAAAATAGATATTCATTAATAATATTAAAAAAATATTAGTAAAAAATATTTATAAATATATATATATAAATTCATATTCAATATATTTATACTATTTTATATTCATAATTATAAATAAATAATTTTTTTTATAAAAGTATTTATAAAATTATAAATAAATAATTATGTATATTTAAATAATTATTAAATTTACAATAAATTTAAATAAATAATGAATATATTTACTATATTTATATTTATATATATTTATTAAATATATATGTATGATCATATAAATATATATAATGATATAAATAATATTTTTTTAAAATATTTCTATAATTATAAATAAATAATTATAAAATTATAATAAATATATTTAAAAATAAAGATATTTACATTATTGATATTTATATATATATATTAAGTATTTTTAATTTTTTACAATTTTTTATATTTATAATTAAAAATCCTTTAACTATGCTTCAGTAATAAGCACTGATTAATAATTTTTATTAGTGTTATTTCCATAGTGATAAAGATGAGGATTTATTAGTGCTAAATAAATAACTAATAAATGAAAATTTATCAGAACTCTAATTTTATCAGTGATAAATATTGGTTTTATTGGATCTTTTTAGCACTGATAAAGATAAGTCTTTATCAGCACTAAAAAAGCCCTGATAAATAGGTATTTTATCAGGGCATATGTTATAAGTGCTTTTAAAAGTTTTATTTATCCGTGATTATTTATAAGAGCTGATAAAAGTTTCCTGATATATTTTTAAAACTCTAACCATTTGAAAAATCATTATGATATTAGGAGGTTCCCACAGATGCCACCAGCTATCAGCACTCCTCCTCGGTGAATCGAAGCTCAAATCCCACCACTTGACTACCTCCAAATATCTCATCTAACATTTGAAGTGGTTCTATGAATTTCTTCAACCTAGTGAGGTAGGTCTTCCAATTTTATTTGGGTATTTTTTGTTTTGTTTTTTCTTTATTCTTCTACGATTTGTTTATGATCCATTGTTTACAATTTTTTTGTGATCTGTTGCTCAGGGAATGATTTTTGGTTGGTTTTTTATTTTGACTACTGATGTATTATTGGTCATTTATACCAACTCATTAATTGGATCTGGATGAACAAAAAGTCACTACTTTTTTTATGATGTCTCTTGTTGCACTCATGCACATGAAATTTTAGATATATCAATACTTCTCATTCACTATATGAAATCAGTGTTATCCTATTAGAAAATCATATGGAGGATTTAATATATCTGTCCACATCATGTGGGCCACATGTTTTTTATTTTTTGTCATTCTTCCAATGATACATGTATCCAATAAAATTACTCGTTTGTTGATCTATGTGGAGGATAGATAAAGAGTGCTTTTTCTATGTGCACAAACTGCTGATCTTCTGTGTATATCTGCAGGAAGGTAAGGATCAAGCTTTGCATCAACTTTTTTTGCAGTATGATGACTTGTTCTCCTCTTTTGATGCTTCCTGCACTTTTGATCTTTTCATGTTTTTTCTTTACAATCATTTTCAGTGCAAGAAAATTTCACCTCATTCATCCTCTTTGTATTCTTATTTAATAATTTTAGGGTATGTGGGCTAGGTAACCAACTCAAGCCCAATCTTTCACAAAAAAATTCACTACTTTTAATCATCATTTTTAATTTCATAATATTTCTTAACAACAATTTTCATCTTTTGATGAAATTTTCATCTTTTTAACCTCTTCTTGAAACCTCTTTCATCGTAGTTATCTTCTCTAACCATCCCATGAAATATATTTCTCAAAGTAATATATTTTTCATTGAGTTCACATTGGTTCCCTACTTATATTCTAGTTAAATATCACCTGATATGTCCACTAAAGACACAATTAACATGGAAATAATCATTTTAATAATATCTATAACTTTATTAGTATAATTCGTAACATTAATTTAGAAATATTCCTCTAACTTCACAATAGTAAATATATTCCAAATAATTAAAGGAAAACTAGAAAAATACCCCTGCAATAAAAAATAAAATCACATGTATTTTTACCTTCTTATATAGCCTATCTAGTTGTCCTTAAATTTCATACAGGTCATCTTGAGTGTATTTAAAACATATCCTCTATTTAAAATTTTACTGATAACTTCCAAATATATATTGATTAACCTAGTAGGATGAATATGAACCTAAAATGGATGCATGCTAATCATTTGACCAATAAATATGAAGATGGAGTTAAAGTGTTAATCAAATTTTCAAAATAGCTTACAGATAACCCTTTTAAAATTCAATGGCCATGTTTACGTTGTTTTTATTCAATAAAAATTAGTCTGGAAGAGTTGGAAGAAAATTTTATTTGTCACAGAATAGATCAAAGCTATAAATATTGGACTATATATGGGAAAAAACTGAATGTGGACATTTATTGGGATGATACTATGGTTCATGAATCATTTGATATGAATACCTTTGTAAAATATTATGGAGATCTCATGGAATAAAATACAATGGAAATTGAAGATGACCTTCATGATTTTTCAAAGTTGACTGAGGAGTTAAATAGTTGTTCCAATAAACCATTGTATACAAGTTGAACTAAATAAACAACATTGCCAGCATTATTGAAGTTATATAATTTGAAAGCGGGCAACGGATGGAGTGACACCATCTTTATAGAACTACTTGGTCTTATGAAAGATATGCTACTGGAAGAAAATGAACTACCATGATGAAAATATAATGCTAAAAGAATGTTACGTTCAATGGGCATGATCTCTAAATAAATACATGTATTCCAAATAATTTCATATTGTTTTGCAAGGAACATGAATCACTCTTGAAATTCCCTAAGCATGGCATAGATCAATACAAAAAAATTAATCAAGTACTTCAAAATATTTATGGTAATTTCCCGTAACTCTATGTTTTAAAGGATTATATGGATTTATAGAAACCACAAGATAATTAAAATGGCTTTCAAATACAAGAATTAAATATGGGAAGATACATCATCCAGTAGATTCTTCTCAGTGGATGAAAATTGATTACGAGTCTCCTTAATTTGGAGATGAGACGAGAAACATTCATCTTTTGTTATTAAAATATAGAATAAATCCTTTTGGTGTACATAAATGTACTCACAGTACAAGGCCCATCATGTTGGTAAATTATAAATTTCATCCATGGTTATTCATGAAGCAATAATACATTATTTTGTCTTTGCTTATATATGTACCAAAGAAACTCGGTAATGATATTGATGTCGATTTGGATCCATTAATCATAGATCTGAAATTGATGTGCGATGCAGTTTTTATAATGTATGATGCTCATAGAAGTGAATAATTCACATTGATAATCATGTTGTATTGAATGATAAATAACTCCCTGCTTATGAAAATTTATCAGGATATAGCATTAAAGGCATATTGGGGTGTCAAATTTTTGAAAAACGCATATACTCAGTTTGGTTGAAACATTACTCAAAGAATATTTTTTTTAAATCAATTTTTTTACCTCAATGACATACATTTTGGTCATGGAGGATAACATTCAATGGGAATATCAAACAAGGCACAATACCATCTCCAATAATGGGTGATCAACTGTACTAAAAAGTAAAAATGATTAACACTGTTTTTGGTAAGCCCTTTTAAAAAAACCTTTAAAAATCTGGTTGGAAGAAGAGATCAATTTTCTTTTAATAACCATATTGTAAATGTTTTAATGTCAAGAATTTTCTTGATGTAATTCATGTAGGAAAAAATGTATTTAATGATGTTATTGGTACGTTAATAAATATTCCTAGAAAAACAAAAGATGAAATCAAGTCTAGGATAGACTTTATTGAAATGGGGATAAGGGAAGAGTTGGCACCATTGAAGGGTAAAAGTCATACTTTTCTTTCTCCAACAGCTTACACCCTATCTAGATAGGAAAAATTGAAATTTTTCTTTTTTACTTATGAGTGTTAATGTTCTTTAAGAGTATTTATAAAATACAAATAAATTTGTGTCAATGAATAATTTGTAGTTATAGGGACTAAAATCACATGACTGTCATGTTTTTATGCAATATTTAATTCTTGTTGCTTTCCATTGAATTCTTCCTCAAAATGTATGACATACATTAACCAAACACTGCTTTTTTTCCAAATCCATATGCAAATAAGTTATAAGCATGACGAAGTTTCCCATCATGAATAAGGAGGTTTCAATCATATTATGCGAATTAGAAATGTTATTTCCTTCATCATTTTTTGATATAATGGTCCACCTGATGGTTCACTTGTTCAAAGAGGTTCCACTATGTGGTCATTCCCATTACAGATGGATGTACCCCATTGAACTGTATATGAAGATTTTGAAATGGTATGTTAGGAATTGAAGTTGTCCAGAAGGTTGTATTGTATAATGATATATTGTTGAAGAAGCTATTGAATTATGTACCGATTACCTATCAGATGTTGAAAGAATCGGTCTCCCAAAGTCTTGTTGTAGTGAAATACTTATGGGAAAAGGGATTTACGAAAGATATGTTGTTATAATTACCCTGACAGAGCAAGAGAAAACACATATTTACATATTAAATAATAGTAAATATGTTGATCAATACATTGAATCCCACAGATAAATTTTTATAGATTTGAATCCCTTGAGGGATGAAATATTGATATCAGATACACATAATCAACAATTTATAGGATGATTCATAGATCAAATTTATAAGGAGTTATATGAAAATCCAAATTCAATTGTTGAATGAATTTAATGGAGAGCCAGAGGACAAAATAAAAATTTTGTATCTTACACTGGGTTTATAATCAATGGTTATAGGTTATATAAAAAAGAACATGATGAATTTAGTATGTTGAAAAACATTGGTGTTATGCTTATAGCTGAAGTGATGTACATATCTAGTTCTGAGGATATAAATCCAATTTATAAAAAATATTTCATATTTTGGCATTATCAAACAGATATACGAGGTGGATTATACAATATTTCAAGTGCCACTTTTCCATTTAAAACTGTATGACAATATCAATGGAGTGAATGTGGATGAAATGGGATTTGGGATATGTGAATTTCAATATAGAAGGGTAAAAAGAAGATCTATTAATAATGGAATCACAAGCAGTGAAAGTATTTTATTTCTCTGATCTAGAAAATAAGAATTGGTCGATTTTCCTACTAGAACTAACAAAAACGTTGAGTCAATTGAAATTCTAATCGAGGATGACACTTTTAATTGGACATCATAATCTTTTCATGTTGGTCCCAAAGTAGAAAATGTATATACATTAGAGGGGACCACAATGAAGGTATTTGGATTCTCGAAAGAGGAACCAAATCCTTTAAACCTTTTAAAAAATAAAGAGATTTTAATGATAAGGTAATTGTTTTTTAATATATTTTGTTTACTTATAATATTACATGTTCTCTGCTACATGAATATAAGCTAAATTAAATGTTTGACTACTCATGGAGACAATTTCATCTGTATGTGATGATGTTACCAATCCCTCATTAGAATAAACTATAATAAAGGAAACCCTTTGGAAAGATGTAAAGGTAATGTTACAATATACTTTTTCTATTTTATCAAAAAATTATATAATTTAATGTTTATTTCATTTTAATTATTACTTAATTTTTTTATATTATTAATAACCTTAGAATAGATTTATGATATAGTTGTGTTCTTTTTCTCGATCAGGGGGTGGTTTGTTTGGTAACTACATGTTAGGATTAAAAGAAAAAGGAACATTTATGTTTTTGAATGTATGTAATAATTTTTATATATGTAATTGTATAAACCAATGTTTGAAATGTCAATAATATAGTATTTTTTTCTGGTATTTGTCTTGTAAATTTTATTTCATTTAAATTATGTATTGGGACATGTTTTGTTGATATTATATAAGTGTTTATGGTGTGTTTTGGGTGATATGGTGTACTATAATAGTACATTGCAATATGTCCCTTTATTAGTTCTTTTAGAAGAGTTGATAAATGATACATTTATCAGCACTTCTAAAAGCGATGATAAAGTTATACTTTATCAACAATTCTATTAGTGCTGATAAAAGGCCTTTATCCATGCCTTTATAATGCTTATAAAGGAATCCTTTAGCAGCGATAAATTAAACTGCTGACAAATGAGATCTTTATTAGTGATTTTAAAAGAACTGATAAATGTTATATTTAGCAGTTCTTTTTTAGCATTGTTAAATGGACCCTTTATCAGCGCTTTTCAGTGCTGATAAACGTCATGAGATTTTAACATTGCTCAAGTTATCAGTGGTTGTCAAGTGTTGATAAAGGCCATTTCTAACGTTATTAAATTCCAGTTTTGTAGTAGTGTGATAAGTGAATGTGGCATGGTCAACTAAAATAAAAGGGAAGCTCTAAATAAATAAATCATTATCGATCCTTAGGTCTGTGACTCTAACTGACCATACGTATTTCGATGCCATATCAGATATCTCTATACAAGGGCGAATCCTACTATATTAGGAATGATCACTGAAAATGGCGGGAAAATATTCCATCGAGGATGAATCACACATATAGAAACATACCATGAACAAATATACTTTACCCTTAGTCTAACCACGAATCTCACCCTCCAACATCCAGAATCTCACCCTTAAAAATGAAAACACTTTACCCGCAAGCATACTAGCATCTCACACTTAGGAATCAAGTAAATGTTCATCTAGCCCTTGAGAACACATCTTGATGGTGCACTATTCCCTCAAGAATAAATTACCCATGCTCTTAGACATCATGCTATATGAAAAATCATACACTTACCCCTCATGCATCATGTAAACACAATTCTACACCTCATGTGGTTTATACCTTTCCCCCAACATTCTATGGTCTGTACAATGTATCTCACCCTCATGATGTATGTCATTGTACATATATCCCTATAAAAGTATAAAACCATAAAAATGGCCCTAAACATTAATTAAATAGATCCATAACAATTCATGAAATCAAAGGTTCATATAACATCATTACCTTAGACATCAAGGAAATATCGCCTCTGTTAGAAAAAATGTGGTAGCATACCTTGGAACCTTGTATATGATCATATAAACCAACCTTGTCACATACACCCCATGGGTGAATCCAAAAAGGAAACATAAAAATGGATGAACTACCTTGTTTTTTAACTCTTTCCAAATCCAATTAGGCTCCCAGGTCTGGTACAGGTTCCACAATGACACTTTATACCATGTCACATCACCTTCTCAGGGTCAGTCCGTTAATAGGGAACCCATTGGGTTCCCCTAGTCTCAATATAGACAAGGAATTCTCACATCGTCCTCTATCTCAGTTTTGATCTTAAATCAACACCAAAAACATTAGTAAAACACATTCCACAACATCCTTAATATTGTAGCACAACCCTTCTGACTACACAAGGTCTCTCCACATGGGCCTCATTCAAGAAATGAAATATAGCCCGTTAGGGTCAACAAGGCCACTCCAGGTTGGCCTGGTCACCCAAACCCACTTTTGGTAAGCCAAATTCCTATACACTTAGGCCTGGTTACATCAGATATAACAATTTCATGCACACCATCTTCATCTCAATGAGCCCAAATGACCTAAAGTCTTCTAGTGATTCATTCAATGTCTCAAGATCTAATCCATGGTCTAGGGATTCCAAGCTCTTTCCTCGCCTCTCAAGAGGACTAGATTCCTACCAGTAATTCTCTGTTTTACCCCTTACCATGGGCTGCTGAGGCAATAAAGCAACACATAAGGGTTGTTCATGACCCTTGGTTCTCATTAATTTTAATATGATATTTGTATTTAGTTTAAACCTCTCAGTTAAATTAAATAATCCATTTTACAAAAGGGGTCTCAAATTCTGTGGCCTCACTTCACAATATTAGAGGCCATTATTATTCTTAAGGTCTCATCATTGGGAACTATTGGCTGATATGCCAATAAAGAACTCATGTGTTGTTTCTGATCCATGGTAGTTACCATTACAATAAAACATTTTGAATTAAATAAAAACATTTATTTATTTTCATTTAAAAAGGGAAACACCATCAATGGTATGGGTGAGAATCCACATTCAACAAAAAAAATAGTAAATTCCAAAGGGAAAGTATGTGAGACCACCTACCTTTTACAGAGGCTTTTCCACTTTGATGCCAAGGGAGGGAAGAATATTACAAGGATTGATAGGATCACCCTACATAATCTTTTATTATATGTACCCACCTCTGAGCCAAATTTTCACCAAGAAAAAAATAATTAATTAACTGTAGAAATTTATAATTAATTAATTAATTAATTCCATACTTGAATTTTTTTTGATTAACTCACATGGGAAATCTGTCACAACCAAACCATAATCTAAAGGTTCCATTCCACTCTCTATGCACCATCATATCTAGGCTGCTCAAAATCCTTCATTTATATAGCCTACTCGACTAGACGATGCATCAATTTAGGGGAAACCCCTTCAT
Organism: Viscum album; assembly: GCA_963277665.1. Lineage (NCBI taxonomy): Eukaryota > Viridiplantae > Streptophyta > Magnoliopsida > Santalales > Viscaceae > Viscum > Viscum album. Next base: position 1,938,885,087 of record OY728163.1, read on the forward strand.
GAAATTGAAGTGGAGTTATACCTCCATGGATCAAAACGTTGCAGAAGAAATAAATAGTCTCATGATCACATCACAATAGATTTTATGTAATCTTGGATTAAAATAATCAATTTCACCATCCTCTAGTGGTTTTAGTGTTTTTGACCTAAAACCCCATCAACAGATTTAGTGAAAATGAAAGGGAAACAATTCTAAAGTAAGGAAGAGGAATAATATACCCTTAGACACCATAAAATAAAACTCAATATCACCTAGAATGATGGTGAATTCAAGGGATGAAAATTCAGTCGAGACCCTTCCATGCATATTCTATTTTATTAACGAAACAAGTGGTTAAGTCCCTGATAAATAATTTTTAAAAACCTATCCCTAGATGGTTCACAACATGAACCAGATTCATGATGTAATCTTGATTCATGATGTGAACTAGATTCTTGTGTTAAATTCCTTGAGGTATACCGTTAATATTTCATAACTCGAATCCTTCATAAGTGGACCCCATAAGACCCTATCACCTCATAAATGGAAAACACAATTTGTATAGGCTACTGGGTTGTTTTCAGTATCTTGAAACCTCTATACTGCCTCTAGTTTTTTCCAAAACCCACCAGACATCCCCCAAAACATAAACCACATAAAAAAACAATTTTGGAAATTTAATCACCTAAAAATTTGTTTTTATTCTCGAATATTAAAATGACCAATCCACCCATAAAAAATTCAAATTCCTAGAAAAAATTTCATCATGTTCAAACACATGTTATTACAAAAGGAATCACATTATCAGGCTTAGTAAAGTATAATTTCATTCCCATATATAGGGGAAAATACTATATATGTTTTCACAGACACATTAAATAATGGATCCAACCTTTTCCTTCATCAGGGAACTCAATGCATACTCCAACCCTCTAAAGGTCACCACACCTTTGTCCCCATCATCGAGCATGTCACCATAGATCCTCTTGACCTTCCATCAAAAGAAATATATATATATATAGTGGTATATCTAAGTCTAATTTGACTAAGATATTACATGGTAAAACTAAAAATGATCCATTTTTGACACTTTAAGATCTGAACCTCTATTATCATTCATTCATTATATGTAATTTTAAAATAAAAATATGAAAACCACATAGGAGGGAAGAAAATGATGAAGCCCTGGGGAATCCCTCCTAATGATGATTTTATAATCATCAGGTAAAGAACCAGTGTGTAAGAATAGAATAATGTGATGCCTTGGATCCCCCATTATTTCCAAAGTGTCCAATGCAGAGTTTCCTTACCTCAAAGTATGATTGACCAATATATTATGACCGGTAGTAATTATACACCTCCTAATGACATACACAATCCCCCAAGGTGGATAAGACATTCCACATCATACATCAACCAAAACCTTATAATCGAATTCCACCTCAATAATAATGAAGATTTAGATTTTTCATAGCATGAGATTGTTATCCATTTCTCTCAATTATGCTTCAATGGATGTGCCTTTCCCATAAAAGGAACTGAAACCAAAAAAGACAAAACCTTTGTAATCACATACTAGACCTCCCCCTCTCATTTCTACATGTTGATATGAAAAATCCACATTGAATTTTATCTTGAACATTAGAGGTCTCTAGGAAACCCACTTTCCCTTTATTTTACTTTCTAGATTCCCCATTGTGATGGTTGTGCATGGAAAAAAATTGGAGATTGATGTTCAGTTCTTCTGCCCTTCAAGAAAACTATGATATTTTCCATAAGAGATATCACTCGAACTTGTATCCATAGCATTCAAACATATTTTCTATCTAGATTCTTGTTTTTATCCTCCCAAATAACCTAACAAATATCCATGAAAACCATCCCCTACACAATGATCTTGGATTCCCTCTATACAACCTCCTGGAACTAGCTCAAGATGAAATCAGTTATTGAAGCCCCACTATCATCATCTCCCATGTACCAGCCCAGATAAACCCAAATTTCATGCTCCCATTCTCCATCGACGAATAGATGCCATATTGTTTTCTTCCTTAGAGATATTAAAAAATTGTTTTTTCAATGCTCGACATCCTCCTAGCACTAACATTCCAAGTTTTCTATTACACCTCATACCGATGTCTCATAAATATTCCCCAAAAGGATTCCATGTCAATTATCTAACATGCCAATTTAGCTTGCATGACCAACATAGCTTCAGATAAATAATATAGGCCAACTCCCCCTTCATCCATTGGTTTTTCCATTCTCCTCCACAATGATCAATGGCATTTACCAGTTTGATTAGCATCCCAAATAAATTTGGTCAAAATCATCTCCATATTGTCAATAGTCCCTTTTGGTGCCTTAATAACCGAAATGATATTCATGGGAATAGAATTCAAGATTCTATTCACCAAAGTGATGCACCCACTAAAAGAAGGTATCCTATTTTTTAAATTATAGAACTGACCTGTAATTCTATTTATAATATCATCAAATAGAACCTTCTTAATTCTACCATTTGAGATAGGAACACCCTTGTACAGTAGTGGGAGTTGATGAGCATGCATACCCAATTTATTTTGAATAGTTATTTTTCTCTTGTTGGAGCATCTCTTTGATATATAAACATTACTCTTTTCCAAATTCACCGTTTGTATAAGGCCCCGACCTTAAACCTTACTTAATATTGAATTAAATGAATAATTCACATTGAGGATCTTTTCAGGTTTAGAGTTTTAGAGAATTAGGACACAACTATTACAACTCAAAAGATTACAAAGTAGAAACATTTACTAAGTTTCCATAAAATAAAAACTCTTAAAAAGAAACATGTCCAGTTCCATGTTTTAGGTTTCATGAATTTCCCTTGATCCGATCCTTGACCCTATTACACGTTATGTCCTGTGAAAAACATTTCAAAAACTTGGGATGAGCATAAAAATATCAGTAAGGGATACACAAAGAATGAAAACTGTTAGTTTTTCAAAACAATATGTAAACCATGTATACTTTATCAAAGTAATAATTTTCACCTTTTCGAAGTAGTAAAAACTCTTCACTGAATAAAAGTTCATTACTTACCCTTATGTAACCAAACGATTACCATAAAACTCATATAAAGATCACATAACATATAAAGATAACTTGGGACATAAACATACTTAAGTGTAATAACCATAAGGTCGAATTCCACACATATCACTTAATGGAATAGCCATTCGGCCAACTTCCATACATACTTAATGGAATACCCATATGGACGACTTCTATACCCAATGCATTGGAGGTTATAATGTAACCACCCGTCCTAGTATTCACGGCACCACCCGTCATAATATCCAAGTACCATTATAAAATCATAAGACATAAAACAAATATAATGGAAAGAAAACATTTCCACACTTTGATCACAATATATCACTTAAATATATTGACATAACAAATCCATTATAAAAACCATTTTCAATACCAAAATAAAAGAAAATAAAAACATGGTATTTATTTTTCATTAAAAGGTAATGTCTTGTAGAGGAAGCCGAATCTCAAATAATTGTCACGGCGGCAGAGAAGTCGTTGTCGTCGCATACGTACAACAAAAAAATTATCTTTTGTTGTTTAGTGAAATGCTTCGTATAAAAATATTCCTTTTGAATAAACGTAAATGTCAAAGGGGTTTATACACCGTATAAAATAAAGTTGTGTATAAAACGAAAAATGCCTCAATGAAAGGTGATTGAGACAAAGTCCCTTACAAATACGGTATACTTGGATTAAGGATAAATCAATTACATAATTATGTGTGAAAAATGAATACATGAAATATAAGTGGATATTAAGTGTAAAACAATCCGTTCTTATTCACACATATTCATAGAACGACATATTCAAGGAGTACAAGTTTATCCCAAAGAATCAAATTTGGGTTAAGAAGTTCCCTTGCAAAAATTTGACAGCCTAACGACGTCACTACAAAATTCAGAAAATGACTTGATGAGAGATAAAAAGGGTATCTCATCACATGGACATAAAATTGAAATCAATAAGGATATATAAGAACATATCCCAACATAATAGTATGTGAATTAAGAGACATAACAAAAGAAGTCTTTTAAAAAGAGGAGGGTGAAAGGTTCCCTTACCGACATGGGTATCTTTCGAGACATGCACCCCGTGAAAGAAGGACAATAAAAAATTGATGTAAATACTCATAAATGAAAGTATATTACACAATGAGTAAAATAATGGGTAGTACATACACCACTCAAAGAAAATTGTGGCAAATGTAGCATAAATCTCACGGGAATAAAAGTGAGATGAAAAATCCCTTACGAAAACTCGGCAGCCTAACGACGCCACTTAAAACTTCCAAAATGGATTGATGAGAGAGAATATGGTCTCTCATCATATTAACATAAAAATTACAGTAATAGGAATATAAAAGAACATCCCAATAACAAGAAAGATGATCTTTAAAAGGAATGACATAAAAGAGTGTACTTAAAAAGAAAGAGAGGAGTAGGATCCCTTACCTCGGGTCCGACTTGACTCGATCGTTCTTTAACATCCTGAATAATAAACTTGAGTTAATTTCTACTTGATTAAGAACGTTTTTCAATTTCATTATTACTTTTATATCAATTATTGACATGTTATAACCATTATGTAATCATTTAAGTTAATAATGTTTGTTTTGTCGATATTTGGTACTTAGGTCAAAAGTGAACTTCTTATATTTACAAGTTGTTCAAGTAGTCAAATATCCATTATCTCAATAATGATATTCATGATTTGGATATCATATATATCATATATATCCATAATATACATGTATTTATAATATTACATAATCATTTAAGAGTAATAAATGAAATGCACCGTTCATGGAGAAGGTAAGTCGTACGTACGCATGAATGCTACTTTCATTTCTATGTCATATTAATGGAATTAAAACTAAATGAGAGATTGTATATTTTTAATTACAGAATTATATTCATCCTTTATATGTATCATACATCATATATATCCATTATATGTACTTATAATAGTACATTTCATTTGAGGATAAGAAATGAAATGCACTGTTCATGGAGACGATAAGCCATACGTACGCATGAACGCTACTTTCATTTCTATCTCACACTTTAATGGAAAGAAAAAAATAATGATATAAAGGTATATTATAATTCCAGTATAACATCATATATAATAACTTTAAATCCATCCTTTATACATCCCACATATGGCATTAACGAATCAAATCACTTTGAGGGGGCGGTAGTCCGCACTTCCTAAAATGAAGATATCGCGTATACCCATAATGGAAGCCATAAAGGTATGACAAAAATGAAAAATAAAGAAGACTAAGTAAAACATAAAAATATTATATATCATATATAAACATAGTGATATCTTAATGGACACCTTTGAAGGTGTTATATGAGTGTTGAACAATCATCGTTTCGTGAGGCAGAAATTCACCATCCATAGAAACAATATGTTCTTTAACCATTAGATGAATGTGTGTGTAAGTGTAGCTAGAATACTTATTATAACAACATCCTATTATATTTAAGATAATGTATTTTTTACAAAAGAAATGAATAAAAAGATTTTAGGGGGTTGGAGAAGCAAAATAAAACAAAAGAGCACAAGTGAAGACGTTACCTTAAAATTGGGTAACTCCTTTTGGTTTGAACCAAAAGAGTTTCTTGAAGAGCTTCCTGCATAAGTTAAGGATTCTAGGATGAGGAGAGAGATGTGGAGAGACAAAATGATCAGATATTTGCCGAACCAATGGTTTGAGAGGTGGGGGTAAGGTGGTAGAGGTGGGGGCCTTTTATAAGAGGAGAGGAGGGGCACTCTTGGTAAAGTATAAAATGTTACTTTATTTTCAAATGGTTTTCGGATTTTAATGATCCCACATTTATGTGTTTCTAGGATAAGGTGATAAGGGTTCGAAATCCACCCATCCAATAGGTTTTTGACATGTTTAGGTCCTATATTTTGCATTATCTTTCCATTTTATTTAATCCGTTAAATAATGAGGTCATTGCTGCATCATCATGATGTCATAAAGAATTTAATTTATTTAATGTCTAAAAATTATGAAAAAAATACTATGATGTAGGAAATCTTTTTAGATTTCCAATGACTATTTATTTTCAAAATTATGACTTTTATAACCACATGTAATTTTTTTTAGTAAAACAAATCATGTTTATGAGATTTTTATTTTAACTTTAAATAAAAGACATAAATGTCATTATCAAACCCAAGTGGCTCCATGGGGTACCAAAAATCGACCCATGGGTTGTCTTGTTCGGCCATAACTCATCCAATTGGGTTAGGAAAAGTGTCAATATAATTTCATTTTATTATAATATCATTTTTAACTTAAATCACACTAATTACCTTTAATCGCGATTAATAAAACATAAAAGTTACTTTTCATCAAAAATTATTTTCATCCCATTGAACCACATTTAACTTAACAATTAAAAACATTTAAATTGGATATTTTAAATTCAAATCACAGAAGTGGTAAAGTCCCATTTAAACGAAAAATCAAATTTTGTAACCACCACATTGTGGTTTCACTATTCATCAAAATTTGATGTTTTTCAGAAAAATACCAAAAATTCACCCTAATCTATATTTGATATTATGAATTCAAAAATGATTTCTATTTTACCAAATTCATAACATAGAAGTTTCATTAATTAATTTTATAATTAAATCCCGATGTTAAAACAAATAGCGTGTTTTTATGAAACAATATCTTTCAAAAGATTGACACTCGTTTATGTCCAATATTAAAGTGATATTAATTAAAATGACCACCATTGGATTAAATGGTAAAAATATATTCTATTTACACTTTAAAACCAATTAAAAATATAATCTAATCAGAAAAATAAATTAGATTAAAAAGAGGTTTTGAATTAAAATACACATTTTTCACTATTCATTAAAAATTGAACTTTTCCAGAAAAATACCAAAAATTTACACAAAGTAAATTTTGATGTCCCGATTATAAAGAAGAATTTTATTTTGTCAAATATAACACATAAAATTGTCAAAAAGTGGATTTAAAAGAGGTTCACCATCAAAGGGCGGTTAATCGACCTTTTAAAGAATATTAGACTGTCTACGCTTAAAATTGGATTCATTTGCATTTTTAATCTTCTATAATTTATTATAAAGAGTAAAAATATTTGAAAAACATATATAATCATTTTGTAGTTAGTTTTTTTCATTCCCGTCATTACAATGGCTAGGCATTAACTACCATTTAAAGTAAATATTATTTCATTATTAGAGTGCAACGTAAGATTCCCAAGAAACTCGTTGTTGCGTATTGGGTACACCATCGAGAATAGAATCCCCTTTAAAGTAATATTAATATTTTATTCACAAATATGGATAAATATAAAAATGTCATATTCTTTATTTACCTGGGGTGTTACACTTTGTCCGCTGATAAGAACATAAACCACCAAAATACTATTAAAACCATCAATAGATCATCTCCTTCCATTCATAAAAACAAAATATCATTAGAAAACATCAAATGTGATATAATTCTGTATCTCTCTCTTGTTTTATATGGTTGGATGGAACCTTCCTACATAAATTTTTTGATATTCTTAGAGAGAACCTTTTGAGCAATAAGAAAAAGTCTAGGGGAAATAGTATTTGCCTGTTATGAGACTGTGGGCTGTCTTGAATAACCTAAAACCATTTCCCATGAAAGACATCAATAAACAAGGTAATGAGTAGCATCTAAACATAAGGTCACAAAACCATTCTTTTAAGCCAAGCTTCCTCCTGAATTTGATCACAAATCTCTAATCAATTCTATCATAAGATTTTTCCCTATCCACTTTAAAAATTATGTTGGAACCCAGATCCTTCATGTTCAAGTCTACCACAATCTCTTGTGTGATTCCCACAACCCCCTGAATGTTACTACCCTGTATGAAACCATGATGTTCATGAAAAATAGTTCTAGGCAAGAAAAATCCCAATATTTTATTTAAAAGTATTTCGAACACTTTTTATACAAAGTTTCATAGACATATCAGACGATACTGATTGATGGATTTTGGTTAGAGGACTTTCAAAATCAACAAAACATTGGGAGCACAAATTTCTCTAGAAAGAGATCCCCTCTGAAAAAATCCCTCAACACATCTTTAAGATTCTCCTTAAAAAGTCCTTAGGTTTCCATAAAGAATGATCCTGGAAAACCATCAGGACCGAGTGCGCTATTCTGTTTCAAACCTATCACTGCCTCATGAATCCCTTCCTCATCCATTAAGGTTGTTAATAGGTCATTCTCAAAGTCAGCCACCAATCTAGGTATACATTTTATAAAGACATCCTCGCCTACAATATCTTCACCACTGCAGCTCATAGTGCTACTGATACCTCCCAAAATACAATCAAAATGTTCCAGCACCAGCTTCCCTACCACCTCAATGTCGTCAGTGTAAGAATAATAATCTTATGTCCCTAGTAACCTAGAATTATTACTAAAATAGGTGTTCATGTCACCCCAACCAAATATCTATCACAAGCTCCGACTCATTCCTGCGTCTCATGGGTTATATATATAAAATAATAATGAAAAGAAAAAACCCTTTTATTACACTTTATAACACCATGATCAGACACACTATGAACATTTACTGGACTGATGAAACTACATTGCCACATATTCACCTCCTCGTATACCATAGGCTTCCAACTAGTAGCATGGCTCTAAGAAGGTTCCATGGAGAGACTATATCCCCTATATTAGAATGTGAAAACATAAATAAATATACATGTATCTTATACAATGTGGAATAATGTAAATTGAATAAGTAAATTAGAAAAATCTTAAATAAATTAAATGAAACATAAATAACTTGGTTGGGTGTACAACATATAAGGAGGATCACCCACTTGGTGTTGCGGAGAATCCTGATTCTGCGCTGAAAATTGCTTGCCAAAAATATTCTGAGAAACCCGACGAAATATGGAAGCGATATATGCAGAATAGATAAATCAAAACGCTAGATTTTTTAATGTGAAAAAACCCTCCCATGTGGAGGATTAAAAACCCATGGGGAAATTCCCAAATATCCACTATGAATCAAAGAATACAAGAATCCAAGTAAAGCCCAAAATTGAATTACAAATTAGAGAGTGTAGAAAACCATTGTGAAAATTACACCCGATAGGCCTATGACATTTCTCTGATAAACATCACACTAACACCATGTATCGGAAGATCAATCTGTGCCAAAATTCCACCCTTCTGTCGACGAAATGTCACTACATCGGAGATCTTCACCCGAACATGCGTCAACCTTTCATCATCTTGCGACACACGAATGGTCTCACTATCATGATGTACCGCCGTTCTTAAATCGGGACACACTGATTGATTACCACAATCAAGAATACTCTCGATACATGACCCGATCATTGATCACGCTGCTGCTGCTTCACACTTGTTGAACACCGAGACGCCGCACATGCTACTACCTAGGTGGTAGCCTCCATCCTTCTCTCGGTGGACTACATCTTGAGAAGCTCTCTCTGATCATCACCAGCAGCTTCCCCTTTTAAAGAATTCGCTGTTTCCATTTTCAAATACAGATAAGATATGAAATATAATATCTTAAATATTCAAATCACCATGTTTCTTCCATGTTAAGATTCAAACACATATATCATCTAAATAGATAAGATATATCTCCCCATGAGATACACATGTAGCCTTAACTGTGTGATATGATAAAATATATTTTAAATTTAAAACCATATCTTATCTCAAATATGGAAACACCCACATGCGGGATGAAACCCAACACTTGGATGATCATGAAGATAAAAATAATAAAAATAATAAATTAAATATAATTTAGGCTCTACTCAGAACACCAATCCTCACATCTTATGAATCTAAAAACATCATGTTATCCTTCTGTATGATACAAAACCTGGGCCCGTAAACAAACTTTCACTAAAAACAAGTGAGTTTCTACCCCGATAACAAGCTGTAATAGCTACTCGAGTAGGGAATGAGTACTAAACTCGGCATGGAATAGAAAGAAAATTCTGAAATAAAACTGACATTTCAGTGATATGTTTATGTGTTCTTCTCTAAATAAATAAGAATCTTTTGAAAATAATTAAATAAATAAACCACTATTGATCATTTGTTTCATGAACCCCAACTACCAAATCTTATTTGGATAGTGATATAGTTTCTCTGAAAATGTTATGAAATCATTGCAACCATAGAAAAAACTATGATCCTAAGGATTGTGTCTAAGGAAACTAGTCATATCTTAAACTTCACAAGGGAATATACCATATCACATCACAACTTCCTACAATGGTGTATGAAGGTATCAGACCCTCAATGATCAAAGATGCATAATGCCTTCATTCCTAACCCTTTATGAAATATGAACATGATATAAGGGAATATGTAGGTATTATGACAACATAACCCGAGGATACATAAAACCATGATGTACAACCCTATATCATATTCCAACTTTCCATAGGGTCAAGTAATGGTATCAGGCCCACATTACATGGAGATACATAATTCCCCAACACCTTCCCCTATATAAAATCACAATATCCTATAATTATGTATGTAGGTATCATTCCCTCATTAAATGGAGATACATAAAACCACACCACATGACCTAATATCATATCAGAACCACCTATATGAAATTTTTTAGGTATATGGCCCTTATTATTTGAAGATACATAAAACCCCGATGTCTGAACCTACATCATATCAACAACCCATCTTAGGGAGTTTTCCATATCGTTTAATATAATCATCGACTTAAGGCTACTTTCTATGTCAAACATAAATACAAAATAAAATAAGGATCATAAAAAATCGAAAACCATCTTCACTATCCATAGAATATCATATAATGTGAGAGGTATAAGTTCTATAGTGACACTATAACTATCTCTAAACATGTCTCATACATCCACATCAGGTAAAATTATAGTTTGGGTACCCACTCATATCCCTTGGATCAGTTCATAAGCAGGGGCACCCTATTTTGGCCCTTATTCCCAATATCATGTCTTGGGTCAATACCCATCACAAGAGGGCATCACATTAATTAGAATTTTTGTACATGTTATGAACTTATAAGAATCACAAGGTAGTTGTGCTGATAATAGTCTAGAGAGATGGATTAGGGAACTTCTCAATATATTGATGGTCTTTCTTGGTTTGTTGACTCACCCAATCTTTGTTGATACTTCCTATGGTATATTCACTTAAGAAAGGGTCCCTACATATTTTATAGATCAATTAATTAGATTATAACCCCCACCCCAAGAGGTTTAATTGTAATTTCATACTATTATTCCAAACCTTATACATCAATGGTCAATGCATCAAGCCAGATCACTGGGTCTATGGTGGATTAAGCCCTTTGTTCCTTTTATTTCGTAGGATTTCATTTAAAATTTAAAATTTAATTTAAATTAACTATTTAAATTAAATTTAATAGTTTAATTACATAGGTAGGTCTATCACCATAATGGAGATTCCACACATACACATTCATATAAACATCATCCATAAATCCATAGGTTTAGTGTTAGGACCACCTACCTCGTGTGATGATTTTATCATTTTTAATTAACCAATAAACAACTCCACCCATAGACAACATACTAGAGTCCCTATGTTATTCCAAAAGATCCAAAAAAAATAAATAAAAAATTTAGTATTAAAAAAATTAATTTATAATATTCATAATCTCTGTTCAACTCACTGATCCATTCTGTCATGATAAAACCACAACTAACAACCTACGGGTGGTCTATTGAACACTCTCAACCTCATACTAGGAACAATACCTAAAATGAAACAAAACTTTCCTCACCATATTAATTTAATATAATCCAATGATTTTGGAAAAATAATTGAGGTGACATACCTCATCAAAAATAAGTGTGGTGATGGGCGAACATGGTCTCAAGACATACTCATTGAGGGATGAGAAAAATACCCATCAAATCAAGACAATTCCACCTCGATCTGGAAGAATCCTCCAAGAACCCAAACCTAGAGAAAGATAAAATTAGAAATGAATGAAAGATGAGATAAATGGAGAACAAATGGGGATATAATATACATTTAATCACTTAGAATCACTGCAAAAATACTTTCAAAACAAGGTTTTTTGAAGTTCAATAAGGGAGTAAATGATGATATCCTCACACAAAAAATGAAAAAGAAAGAAGGGATTACCATATTAAAATTTAAATGGGGGTAAATTAGTAATTTAAATCCTTAAAAATACCCCACGGGTGAGTCAATACCCCACACCAGCTGGCCGGTGCATCCAAAAGCAGTACAAGTCCACTTTTTAAGACAACGGTGAGCTAGTGGCTATAGAATACTATAAACCAGCAACATCACCACCCGAACCTTCATATTATGTTCAATCAATTCCCCATAATTCATTTAAACCTTAATTAAATTTATTAAAACACTTGTTTGAGGTATTTAAACTCTCATAATTCTATTCTAATCCCTGTTCAAAATTTGGCCAGCCCAATAATTCTAAAGTTCTAATTTATTTTTAATTTTTAATTCCCTTACAAAATGAGGTTTATAAATATATAGTGTAACTTATCAAGATGATTTCACTCATAAGTAACCAAATAAATTCACTAAATGACCTCATATGCACCTCCCAGTATGAGAGAGGTTGTCAATAAATAACGATGTTTAAAAGGATATCATGAGAGGAATATACCCTCTGGTTAGAGTAGAAATAATAGAATAAATCCAAAAAAATATTATAAATTATATGACATCATAAAACAATATCAGAAAGAGTTTTGAATAATATAATGTGAATAACCATGATGAGAAAAAAGGAAAGTCATATTATATACAGGACAAAAACCAAAGTAATGATAAATAAGAAAAGAAACCCAATCTGGTTCCAAGGAAACTCTTGGTCCCACCACACATACTCCATTCCTGACATAACAAATCACCATTTATCATAGGGTACTTTTTCATATCTTGACCTACAACCATTAAATCTTATAGGGTATAACCAATGACTTGAGTAGGGTGTGAGTACAACTCATTAGGCCACCACCAATAGTGTTAAAAGAATATACAGTAAAAGTAAAATTATATAGTGATTTCAATATAATTAAATTATGTTTTACATAATAAGAAAATTATAAGTTAACCACCAACCATAGATTCTTGGGTGGCATCCTGGGCCAACCATAAATTCTTTTTCTAGTACAGTATGTCTCTATCCACAGTACCATAATCATGTATATGAAAATATTTGGGCACAACAGATCCAAGGAACTATGTTCAAGGTTCTACAACCATATATATATATATATATTTGTAGCACCAAATCAATGGAATCTATGTCTTGGGTCCCTTAACCACATCTAATAATAATAATAATTTGAAATACTTGACCAATGTAACACATCTATTGTCCACTAACTTTATATAATAATAATATGAATCAATAGGTCCAAGTAAACACACCAAAGGTACCCCAAAGATTTATAATAATAATAATAATAATAATAATGGGAATAATATATCTGAGGAATACATACAAGGTACCCCAACATTATATAATAAAAATATGAAATTCCAGACCAAGATAACACTTTCGAGGTCCCCCGGGTATATATAATGATAATGGGAAATGCTAGATCCAAGGAAACACATCCAAAGTACCCTAATTTTTTATAATAATAATAATAATAATAATAATAATAATTTTATTAATGGGAACACTTGATCAAAGGGAAAATGTTCCAGGTCCCCCAAAAAATATAATAATGGGAACACTAGATCTAAGGAACAATTTCCAAGGTCCCCCATTAATATATAATAACAATCTCATCAAATCAAAGAAATAATTTCTAAGTTCCCCCAATAATATATAATAATGACATATACTCAAATTAATAATCACATGTATATCATTTAATAATCACAAGTTTGTCATTTGATTAGCCAATTATCTATCAAAATCTATCGACTGGGGATTCATTAATTAAACATTTAATCTGAGGTCAAGAATAAATCATTTAATTTAATTATCTTATATATTTGGTGCAACCTAAGTATCTTTGGAAAAAAATTTAATCATAATTTGAGTCCAGGATAGTCTTAGGGTCACCAATTTAATTCCCTATATATTTTTTAAGGTTAGTGTACCTTACTCAATGACCAAAGTCAAGTCATTAAAATCCAAAAGAATACTCAGGGTCTATGGCTAAGTATAAAATAATAAATTTTTGGTTAAAATTCCATTAATAATTATAAATGTATAAAAATGAATTATGTTAGTGAATCCAAACATCATTTCCACATAGAAAATAAACAATACTCCGTGGGATATCTTAATACCACCTACCTTGAAAGTATCCGAGCTCAAAATCTAGGGTACATAGTTTAAATAAAACAAAACAATCTACAATCTCACGAATCCATGATCTCATTTACATTCCTTTAAATAATCCCAAAAAAGGTTTACCAAAAATAATTAAACCATAAATCAAGTCATGAAATCCAAATCGAGGTTCCTCTTAAGATAAATTGAGAAAAATTATAAGAAGATTCTGAAATTGAATTTCTACCTTTGATCCTTAATGTCCAAATATGATCCAATGAACCTATACTCTCAGATATGGTTCTGAAAACATAATTTACATACTAGATTCAATACCAATTGTAAATTACCTAAAACAACTCTCCCATTATTACATAACATAAAGAAAATATTTAATTACATACATTCCAAATACCTTTTAGGTTTATATCCTTTCAGAAATAGGATATATGATAAACTAATAAATCCCATGTCTTTATCAATTAAATAATTTTTTATTTACAATATATAAATAATAATTAATCCATAATAAGCCTTCAATATCTCCCAATGATTTTTCAGATAGTATATGTTGTTATAAATATCATGTATAATAATTTTCTTCATAACCTAGGTAAATAGAAATATAATAAGGGGGAGCTAAAATTCCAAGTAAGGGTAAAAAAAGTGACAATAATTGAAGATAATAAGTGAGAATATGATGTAGATAAAAAATATGAAATGAACCATAAATAATGAAAGAATATAATGAAACTCATAGAATAATATATCCATGGCTAAAAATAGAGCTGAAAAGATCACATTTATACTAATAATTGGTTCCTTAGCGATGAAATTCATAATTCTAGACAAACAATTCCATTTCCTAAGAAAAGTCATCATGATCCTACACATCATGATCTTACCAGAAAGGCCTTCTCTATAGAGAATATTATATTATGGTATGGAATGCACCAAAATACCCAAGAAATTTTCATCATGAGACTTATAGATAAATCAAGGGGATATATAATGTGGGGCCTTTCCAGTCCTGTGTTTATGACCAATGTACTCATAATATGAGAAAATTAATAATAATACTTAATCAAACATTACAATAATAACCCATATTTTAATAAAAGATATATGGTAAACTAATACTTTTAACCCTGCCAATAAAAAGGACAACGTGATCAAAATCCATCTGAAGAAACAAGGTTAATGGTTAAAAAATAAAATTTTATGTTTAAAGAGTATTCAATAAACATCCATATCATAATAAAGAATATATTAGTTTAAAATAGTTATATAATCAATAAATTTAATAGAATTATATGGATAAATAAATGAAACTAACACCATATAGAGAAAGGGGTATATAGTTAATTCAATAATTTCTCTATTCAATCAATTTATAGAATCTTGGTAAGCACTATTCAATCAAAGGAATGGAAAATATGGTATTCATAAATCAAATTAATTTAAATAAAACTTAGTCCTATACACAATGAATTGATAGAAAAGGAAAAAGAAGTGATGAATCATTCTTCTCAAGAAAATAAAAATTTAATAACCCATTCATATAAAGATGGTGGATGGTTACAAAAATAACATATCCCAAGTGTAACAAAGGAAACATATAAGGATGTTTAAATTGATGAAAAAAAACCATCCAAAATAATGCTTTGAATAATATCACATAAGAAGGGATCAAGAATTGATTTGTTTGATACCATGAGTTCAATCCCCCAAATTATATATATATATATATATTAGATAATTAATTATTTCACATAAATACAATGATTATAAATCCTTTGGACTATGAAATGTAAACTTGATGAGAAAAAAAAACACCTTTTAGAAAACATGTTTACTATTGAGGTAAAATACAAACTTACAGGTCACTTTCAAAAGTAAATTTTAAAAGTTTAATTGAAATATGTTGAAATAATTTACTTTTATAAATAATCTTTAATAATTGAAACTTCAAAACTGTATGAATTTTTCTCTAGGTAATGTGGATCCAAAAGATAAAAATATTTGATTATGAAATGATCCTTTTTAATACATTGAAATTACCTTTATTGAAAACAAACATTGTAAAAAGAGTGTTAAAAACTTATTTGTACTATAATATAATTTTATAAAATAGGATTATAAAATAACATAAAATATTATAGAAGGAGAACCCACTAATGAATTAAAAAAGTTCAAGATAAAACTTTATAACTCAAAGAAAGAAGATTTGTGCAACTAATATCCCTTATGAACAACATACTATATAAGGTATGAAATATTCGATAAGGATTTATGTGGTAGGAATGTAAATACACTTATAAAATTATATAATACAACATAATATAATAAATTGTATAGTATACCCAACTCATATGAAATAATTTCAAGAGAATAATCATAACTCAATGAACGAGGGTTGAGTTACAAAAAATCCTTACTTATGGGATAACAATTGAATCAATATCCATTTGAATAATGGAATATAATTTGGATTAATATAACCAAATAAATAAAAAAATTATGATAAAAATATATCAATGTTATGTAAATACACCATACAATGAAAACATTGTTCCCAAAATGTAATATATCTGAAAGATTATGAATTGATACCATGAAAACCCTTACCTTGATTCCTACTTAGATGAAATGTTATGTAACCTCTTGTATAAAAAATGTAACTATTTTAATCACCCATTTAATAAATAATTTCATATATATAACCCTTATAAATTATATTTATAATTATTCTGTATATGTATATTTTCTAGTTATTATCTATTTTCAATAAATGGAGTGAGTAATCATTATCATTTTAAAGTAATTTTGTAATAGTGGTGTTTTTCTTCATCAATATGCTAATTTTAATCATTTACATATAACAAAAGGTAATTTAATTGATGTATTATTATTATTTATAATGTTATAATTTCATTCTAGGGGATATTTAGTTACAATAATTAAACATGGCATTGGTGATGACCATGTTTCAGTGATTTTGCATTAATAGATGCCGGTATATTAACTAATGAGTTTGATATTAATAATACAATTAAATAACTAAAAAACAATTATTTACTTATTTATATCATATAATACTATAAATTAAATCCCTATAGTCTTCAATGAAATATATTTATATCATTTTTCAAGTAGGTGGTTAAACCAACGCAAGCAATAACATACCATAAATAATGGATGATTATAACTGATTTAGTTTTTATATCAGTTGGTGTTGAAATACATTCCATGAGATAGGTGGGGATGGGAGTCAACCATTCATGATAGAATACAAGCACATATATCCCAAAAATCATCCAAAGGGTCTTCCTCATGAAGAACCTTCACAAAGGTCCCTTCCCCACTGCGAGTGTGTGGGAAACTAAAGGGACTCCCGAGAGCCTGACACTCTCTACGATCGTGCTAAGGTATTTGACGGATTGCTTCACATGTCTAATAGAGACATGACCATTCCTGGTGCCCAATTTTCTTTAGGTGCTCCTTTTATCATTGAGACTCCTCATTTCCTATAAATACCCAGCTCCCTCCACCTCCAAGGCAGGCTACTCGAACTTTCAACTTCCAATCTCACATTTTTCAAAGCACCTGAGCATGACGAACCCAACAGAAAATGAATCATCCAAGGTACTGTGGAATAGAAAAGCCACATTTACCTTGTTCCTTAATACCTCTTCCTAAGGTGGGTATTCCTTTCATGAAGGAATATTCCCTTCGCGGAAGAAGAAGGACCTATGGGGTACTTAAGGCTTCTTGAAGCACTCAACCTCCGTGAAGAACTCCCTATCCAGATCTTGAGTTCATGCTAAGGCAGGGTCACCATGCCTCACAAATCACTCTCCTTCATAAAACACCTATCCTCCACAAAGCACTCAAGATTTGATAAGTGCTTCTCCATGGGTCCCCTTGGTCTGTGATACCCTCTTCCATGCATCCCTCCAGGCTCGCACTCAATGATTTCTTGGTCCCTCTCAAGGTTTCTGATGTTGCATTTTCTTGCCTCTTTATTTTTTAGTATAGTTATGCTGATGGAGTTTTTACAACATAGATACACTACCATGGACCTAATAATCAACCAATCCTCTACACCCTCACCACCTATAATTTCTAATGACATCCCTTCCCAAGGGTTGATTAATGATAGTTATGTAAGCCATTGGGGTGAAGAGTGAGTCCACCATGTCTGAGTTTTAGGATGTAAAACTGCCTAGCACTAAACTTCCTCAACACATGAAATTAAACATTTACCTGTACTAGTGTCAGAGTATTAGGATGTCCCATGTATGAATTATAGGGAATGAGATCCTCCTCATACGGAATGAAATCCTCTACACCCTCCACACAGGGAGTGATATCCTCATATGCATCCATCCAAGAGTAATCCCTTAGCCTTTCTTGAAGGAGGTAGTAAATTTACTCCTCCTTTCCTCCACCAAAACGGTTCATAGTGGAGATTGGAACTGAGAACTACCTCACTTCCCACACTTTCAACATCTCATCCCTCTCCCTTTGGGATTTGTTTCCATGTGTGCCTCAGGAAGTCTCCATACATAAGCACCAGTACACCCTTCATAGGATGATCTGTGTATGATTGACATGGAGTGAGATCTTAATCAAATTTAATGAGATCCTCATCATAACGAATGACATTATACATGGGTAGTTTCCATGCATATTCCCCACACACTCTATCATTAATGCTTCTTTGACGAAATGATCATAAGCTCTACTGCTTCCTCTTGTTACTCACACCGAGCATGACTTACGCAGACTTAGAGGATGGTAGTGGGTATGCTATCCATCCAATCCCAAAATGGGCATCCATTCTAGGATAATCCCTAGTATTCATCTCTTGAGGGTGTTCTTTTACACAGAATCCCCACATATCTCATCCAATGGGCCACCTCTATAGGTATAATCCCCAATCATGCTCTAAAGACAACATTTATGTCTAAGCCCCAACTAGATGCTTCACTTCCATTTGACTTACTCCTTAGGTGTAAGCACCAAACCCCCCTCCAAAACTACATATACGTTTATTCTTAGATAATTGGGATATGTAGGAAGCCTCTTTTATGTTCAATTATAATATCCCCAATATTCCATCCACTCTATCCATTTCACCCAATCCATCCACGATCCCTCCTAATTCCTCCCTGGGCCACCACATCCCAATGAAATTGCATCACCCACCTAGGTAGTTCCTATGCATATTCCCTACACCATCCATAAAACTATGTGGTTTTTGTTCCTTATCCTCTAAACAGGGTATGTAGGAAACCTCTTTGAGGTTCAATCCCAACCAATGGTAAACCTTGGTTCCTCCCTCTAAGGGATGTAACCCTTCACAGTGTGAAATCTTCCCCTTATGGGACACACAACCTCATGTCTACTCTCATTGGGTATTCTGACCCATCCAATGGTAAAATTTGATGCCCCCTCTTAGGGGAAAACCTCCCTGAGCTGCCTCTAATTGTAATTTTCATCAACCTCTTCGTATCCACAAGACAGTAAACTCATGACCTTTTACACTGATACCTTGTGTTAAACATGGTATTACTTATGGAAAACTCAAAATAAATGACTATGGAAAAAGATACCCTATGATCGATGTGAGATTCCTCGGGTTCTATGCCTATGAGATGACCTCTTATGAGGAAGAATACATGTGACCAATGTTCTAGCGTCCATACATGCGAGTGATTCCCAACGTTACTACCCCCCTAACTGATGGTTTTTGCCCTGTCAAGACCCCTTGGAATGTCCAGACAAAACAAATATAATTAATCGACATCCAAAAAGAGAAGGCACTAGGAATGAGTATCACGAACCACATATTAATCTATGAGGGAGACCCAAAAAAGGAGACGAGTTTCAAGGAGGAATCCATGGAATGTGGAACCAACACCCAATCGTCCCATTTAAATCATGGAGAAGACAAAAATAATATAGTGATGAATGCCACCCACCTCTAGAAAGCATGAATGTGGGTAAAAAATGCAATGCTAGCATGATGATAAACACGCACGGTGGAACACCCTGAAAAAAGCGTCAAAAAAATAATTAGTGAACTCTACATGAATCTTTTCTTCATCATCCATGGAGATTGGCCATGATAGTAATAAATTAAATAGATAAGCATGTTACTAGATCTAGATATCTTCCAAGAGGTCTCATCAGTCAAACTATGCGCATGGCATGAAACTCACCAGATATTAGGGAAGTTAATCATTGGGTATTTCAGTTTATGAAATCGTCATCATGGATATATCTCCCCCACCTTGGAAGATTGGATGGAATTGGTACACCAGGAATTGATTTTCTTATATCCAAACTGACCTCTGAATTCTCATACTTTCCCGGATCCCAGCTACAGAAAATCAATCATCCCGGGCCCACAGACATAGGGGTAGGAGAAACGTCAATGTGTTAGTCATGTATGACTCATCCTCCACCACGACTTCAATCATGACCATAAATAATGGTCACACACACCCTATCTCACATTTGGAAACTTTTCAAAGTAGGGTGATAAATACACTCGTACATTGGAATGAGTAGGAGGGGGTCATTCCCATAAGGGACATAGCTCGCTAGAACCCAAAGTCTTCTATGCCTTAATAGAACCACCACCCCATGGGCCTCATAGGTATACACTACTACACACTCCACCAACTAACCAATTTTGGACCCTCTCCTCAGAGCATTCCTAGGACTATCTCCCTTATTATGATGAGGTAGGGGATGCTTTGGTCACCCTACCTATGACTACTACCCAGGATCCACCAAGGAGGGATCCCACCTAGCCTCATCAACCCCACCAAATAACGGTATCTTATCCCAAAGAATATGTATTCTACACCTTCGCTCCTCTGGCCCCATTCTCGATGACTCGACGTCGACATCGGGAACAGACTCAGGAGGATTACCATTAGTATAATGTCCTAAATTTTCTATGTACTATTTTTAAATATTTTTTGGATTAATTTTGGGCCAGGCACTAAGATGGTGTGGGATTACAGGCTCTTCTATGCCAGGAATTAATGTTTTAGATATATTAAATATATTAAATAGCACACATGAACAATTTTCTTGAAAAGGTGGGATAACATCTAAAAAAGTGTCCAAATAGGAAATATGAGGGCACCATTGAGTTCAAAATAGCCGATTCACCAAAGTAACGACCTAACATCAGTGGACGTGGATCGATTTTAAAAATTAGTCATGGGACTTTTGAATGAATAAAATAAATGAAGAAAATTTATTTTATTTTAAATCACCAATCCAACGAGGTGGATCTTTAAGTAGTTCCTTATGTCAGAATTCTAGGGTTATCCTCATAACCCTGGAATCCATTAAAGACATTGGAGATATAATTCTAGAAAATTCTATTGAGAAGGAAATGATAGAACCTCATATCAAATATCAACGAACACTAATCTTTTCAGATCTCACCAACGACAATGATGCGGTGACCAATCCTTATCAGTGAGAAATAAAAATCCAAGTTGGATGCATTATTTTGATTTAACATTCCCCTTTCTTGATTACTATGACTTACACAGACTAATCCATGAATATATTATCCTGAGGATCGATTGTATATGCGGGATGGAATTATTCTATGAGGTTTGATAGGTGATAAATCTTGTGATGAATATTTTGATTTTTTTATCGTTCTTATAGTAATAGATCGAGTCTGGAATAAAAAATGGATGAGTTTGATTCCATGCAATTTATTCCTTACTCTTTTTTCTTCCTATTTCCCATTCATCATTGGAAACCCTTGGTTCATGGTTCAACACCCGACCAACATATTGACCGTTTCACGTGTGGTTAATGGAGAAAAGATCCAATATTGTAGGTCAAGACTTGGTGTGATGTAACAGAGGTGTGACAGTGACAATGGTTGATGTATCAAAGAAACCCGGAAATACCCATTCATTGGGAGGGCATCACAAGGATGGATGAAATCAAATTTCTAAGCCTATTGAAGGCCCTAAACCCATCGATTTTCTGTTGTGATGGTGAAAAAGCCATGGATTTGATGATTCGAAATGAATGAACCACCAGAATGCGAAATGAAAGATTTTTTGAGGCGTGAAGAGGAAGAAACAATATTTATGGAAAACCCCATACACACTGAATGTAGTTCTAATAACATAGAATTTGTTCATATTTGGATGACTCGGTGTGTACAAAGGAAGTACACAAACAAACAGTGGAGTACACGGTTTTCCTACACTACGTGTACTCCCCCACATGACATTTCTGGACTCTATTACATGAACTACCCCATGTACTGGTACATGGACACAAAACCATGGGTTGATGTCGTGTATTTTCACATGACTAAAGTACATGAGTGGACCCCATATGCAAGTAAATGACATGTGACTCCTTCTAGACATCGTGTACCCCTCTTCTACATGACATGTTCTGAAGACACGAGTCATTGTACACAGACAGTACCTAGGGTGAAGGGACATAGCATGTGACCCTACTACACGGTGTTTACCCTTTCTTACATGGATTGATTCTTTTTTCCACCATATATTGGACAAATTTCAGTAGGGTATGTTCTATTTATTGCTTCCCTGAAGGTTGGTATTAATCATTTCCTACTCCTAGGAATATGATCCCATTAGAATTACTTCCTGGATTGAGTTGTTAGAATCATCCATGAGGCCCGATGCAGGATCCTCTATTAATTATTCATGTCCTATGTAGAGTTCTTGGTATCAACATGACCAAAACTATGCAGAAGGAAATCCTATACTTAGTAGGTTAATCCATATGGAGTTGTTTGTATCACCCCATGTCCCGAGATATGATCCTAATCTATTGTATCATTTCTCTCTTCAAATATATAGTTGTATCTCTTTCTCATGAAGGTTCCTGATGAGAAGTACCGATCAGAAGGACATAATCAAGGTTATCATAATCAAGAGTTTGTTCTCCCAAATGAGTGCTTCATGGAATATTCGAGCTGAATTCCTAGTACTGGTATGTAGTAGTTGATAATTACATCAAGACTGTGTGTCTTGGTAGAGTATATATAAATATTCTTGTTATATGTGGTGTAGATTTATACATGTGTAAAGTTGACTGTGCTTTACTTTTTTTTTATTTCTATGGGGTTTCTTGTTGTGCTACTAAGTATTCTTATACTCACCCCTACATGGGATTTTCCTTCACATGTCGTGTCGTGTGTAGAAGATCGAGCTTTTAATAGAGTACATGAAGGACTAGGATCAGGCCGTGCTTTGTGAGACCACAAAGGGTGAGGTATGTTCCTACGACTATGAATAGCAGTCCCAATACCTTTTCCTAAAAAACTGGACTTGTGTTTATAGACACTTTGTGGTGGGATTGTATTCTGGCCCTGTTTACATTACATTAATTTCTATTATACTCTAGTCGTGGGATATAGTGGTATGGATGCATTATTTACTTAGTGGTTTTTACATTTCAGATTTTTATGGGCTTAGAGATGTGTGTAGGTATACAAGTACATAGGAAATGCCACCCATGTTAGTGATATGCCTACTTGGTGCAAGTCACCAACCCCTGTCCAATTGGTGGCAGGCTTGGGGAGTTACGACACGTGCCCCACTAGGAAGGGTTGTGACAGGGTGGTATCAGAGGCATTCATTTCTACCATAGGACTGAGATTATGTGAGATTGGTTTGGTGAAACATTGTTATGTGTTTCAAGTTTGGATTTCAGTCTAGGGAATCGAGTGTTGGTGTGGCAGCTGACATATCCATACACCAGGACTCCGATAACCTGCTTTTGACTCAGTACAAGAGAACACTATTTGAAAGAAAAAAATGGTAGATTAATTATATAGGAATGGGTCGTGTTATCCACATCCTTCTTGAGTTAGCTCTCTAGATATAATCATTGACCATGGTATATCTTGTTTACTTACATGATGCCTCCGTGATATTTTCTAGATAGGATTCAGTAGGTTGAACACAAGGATGACCCCATTAGTGACGAGGCTTTGATATATGGATCACATCCCTAGATTCTACCTCTAGGTGGTGCACCATCCATACTGCCACATGTAGATAAAGACATGTTATCTATAGTACCAGCAGATTAGGAGTGGAGGCTGAGCGTGCTTCATGAATTTTAGCGATAGAGACCCCTTAGTTTCTGAGGCAAGTCGAAACCTCAGGTAGCTAAGGATTGTCTTGAGGTAGTGACCAATGTTTTATTTCTATTCAGAACTCTAGTAAATTAGATGGTTGTCCTTGCGGGGAGCCTTCTATATTGATCCATAGGACAATTGTGGCGTTTGGCTATCCAGAATTACGATGAGGTGACTCTTTCAGGGAAAGAGTTTGAGCACCTATTCAGAGAGGAGTTATCACTAGTTACACTTAGAACTATCCATATTCATCTTATTCTATAGCTTCATCAGGGCAGCATGATAGTGAAGGATTATTTATCAAGGTTCACCATCCTTTCAAAGTACTCGATGGATATTGTTAGAGATCATTACATCATGTCCTGGACAATCGAGCGAGGTATGAACAAAGACATCTGACCCATTATTATATCTATGTTCATTCCAACATATGCTGGGGTGGTTGAGAATTCTTTGGTGGTAGAAATATTTTTGGCTGAGCAGATACAGTCGGTGATTATCAGTAGTCGGAAAACAGTAGTAGAGACCGCAACAGTGGGAAGATGACATTAGTCTTAGGGACCTAGATGTGGGAGACATTTTAGGAGGAGGACCCAAGATAGAGGATCTGTAGTTCAGGGCTCACAAGTTGGGTCCAGTCATCCGAGAGAGAGGCTATGCTACTCATGTGATTTTAGGGGACATCTCACTCGAGATTTTCTAACCCGCCATATTGCTGAAAGGGAGACTGTGGATAGACTACTGAGGAAATGGAATCGAAAAGATCAAGAAGATCTATAGGGAAACATACATGGAAGTGGAGTTGGGATAACAGGAAGTGGTGGTCAATGTTTCAACTTGTTACCACTACCACCAATAGAAGGTCCATTCTAGTCTCAGCGAGTTGGATGACAGGGGAAGGGATAGTTGTCAGCGGTCGAGGAATATGTCCTAGGGTCTCCAAGAATGATTTTTTCATGTTTCCACAATGATGGAATGTGGTTTAACATTTTTAGTGAAAAGGAATCTCAGGCCGCATTGGATGGAATCAAGCATAGGAGGTTGGAGCCGATTACTCATCAGATGGGTAGACTATCCCTTGGTAGAGTAGATGTTATGAGCTTCCATTTTCCTATTGTAGTGGCAGAGTATGAGGACTTCTTTCCTTGAGATGATTCATTTTTACCTCTCCACCAAAAGATATACTTATGAATTGATTTACACCCTGAGATGACACCATTATCTGAACCAATATATTGGATGGATCCCATAGAGCCTTGCGAGATGAGGGTACAGTTGGAGGAATTTTAAAGGAAGGGCTTTATGGGACCTAGTGTTTTACCCTGGGTATCCCTTGTTTTGTTTGTAAAAAATGAATATGGGAGATTGAGTTTTTCTATGGACTACCGGCGCTTAAACCATGTGACTATAAAAAATTAATATCCACTGGAAAGGATTGATGACCTTTTTGATCACTTGATAGGGGAATAGTGGTTCTTGAAGTTTTACCTCAGATCAGGCTATCACCAACTATGTATACGGGATGAGGATATACCAAAGATAGAATTCAAATGTTGTTATGGTAATTATGAGTACTTGGTGATGCCATTTTGTATGATGAATTCCCTAATAATGTTAATGGGACTCATGAAATAGACCTTTAATCCTTACATAGAATGGTTCATGGTATTTTTCCACAACAATATCCTTGTGTACTCAAATTCTGAGGAGGAGAATCCGAGAAACATAAGGATGGTTTTGGACGTACTGTAAGAGAACCAACTTTGTGGGAAACTCTCAAAGTGATGGTTCTAGATTCAAGAAGTCCACTTTTTGGGACACATTTTCTCAGTGAATGGAGTTGAAGTGGTCCCATCCAAGGTTGAGGTAGTATTATAATGAGATCCACATAAGAACATGATTGATGTGAAGAGATTCCTTGGTCCAATAGTCTATTATCAGAGATTCATACCTAATTTCTCCCTGATAGTAACACCTTTGATAGCTTTAACTAAAAATGGGTATCCTTTCATGTGGAAAGGGAAGTGATAGCAGGATTTTCAACAGTTGATGTAGAGATTGACAAGTGCTCCAAACACGAGATTTCGAAAAGAGGGTGTAGAGTACGTAGTTTTTTGTAATGCCTTAGAAACTGGGCTTGGTTGTTTCATGATGAACAGGAAAGCGGTGATTTACTATGTTTCATTCCAATTGAGACCACATGAGAAGAACAACACAACCCATGATCTTGATTTGGTAACAGTAGTCTTCACATTGAATATGTGGTGACACTACCTGATGGGAGAGTGCTATATCATATACTCCAATCACAAAAGTATCAAATATATATTCTCTTAGAAGGATCTAAATTTGAGACAAAGGAGGTTTCTTGAGTTCCTCTAGGACTATGAATTTGAGATTTTATATACTCCTAGGAATGGGAACATGGTAGTAGATGCTCTCAGTAGAAGATCTATTTCATAGTTGCTGAACGAGGCATTAGATTAATTTTTCTCATTATAGATATTCTTTGTGGATGGAGATGGATAATTTTACCTCTAGTCAATTGTTGTTACCCCTCCACTCATACAATGATTTAGGGATCCACAACATGGGGATACCGACTGAGAGACTCTATATTCTCATATATCTACAAGGCATGCTCATGATAGATATTCAAAAGGTGGGGAGCACATCATTATTTTAATAGTATGAATATTAGTAACAATGAAATTGTAGGAGGTTGTTTTAAATGAGTTTCATACATCCCCTATAGAGGTATATCCAGGTGTGGAGAAAATTTACTAGGACCTCTGATGTTAGTTTTGGTAGCTAGGGATGAATAAGAGAGTGGAATATTTCATTTCTCGATGCCTTACTTTTCTGTAAGTGAAGGATGGGCACCAGGATCCTGCAGATTTAGATAAACCCCTTGAGGTGCTGGTATGAAAGTGTGATGTGATATCAATGGATTTCGTGATGTGTTTACCATGTATGTCTAGGGTACACAATTCTATATTGGTGATCATTAACTGACTCACCATGTAATCCCACTTCCTAGTTATCTAATAGCAGAGTTCAATTAAGATCTTAGAACACCTCTACTAGAAGGGGATATTTTGACTTCATGTGGTTCCATTGAAGATAGTTTCAGAGCATGATTCTTGTTTTACATCCCGGTTGTGGAAGGAATTAGAGGAGGATTATGGGGATCAGTTACGTTTGAGCACAATGTTTCACCCACAAAAGGACTACCATACTAAGCATACCATTCAGGCTCTGGAGGACATGTTGTAGGCTTTCATTTTAGATTTTTTCTATAGTTGGGAGGAACAACTAACACTGGTGAAGTTTTTGTACAACAACGACTACCATTCAACTATTGGTATGAAACCATTTGTGGGTTTGTACGGGAGAACTTGTAGGTCACCGATTTTCTAGAAATTCCCAAACGAGTTAGCACTCATTAGCCCGGAATTGGTGTGAGTCACTACAGAGAAGGTACAGATCATTCGGGAGTGGATGAAGACAACAAAAATCCATCAGAATTATTATGCTAATAGGAGGATAAGGCCTTTGAAGTTTTAGGAAGGAGGCCATGTGTTCCTATGGGTTTCACCTCTATGTAGATTGCAGATATTTGGATAGGGTGGAAATATATCCCTAAGGTTTATCGAACCTTTTCAGATACATCATAGAGTTGTAAAGGTGACATACCATTTAACTCTACCCCTTTAGTTTGATTGGCTACACAACATCTTCCACGTGTCGCAACTGAGGAGGTACGAGCAAGACCCATCACACTTCATTGACTAGGGTGAGTTGTACATCGAGGATGGAGTAACTTTTGATAATTAACCAAGGGAGATTGATGAGCATAAGGGGAGGATCCTTCGTTGGTGATTTGTTTCTTTAGTATGTGTCTGGTGGTAGCACAAGAATCCCAAAGAGAGAACATGGGAACAGGAGGATCATATTTGTGCTCAATACCCTCATATTTTTTAGTATATTTTTTTTGGATTTTCGTGGATGTAAATACCCAAGGTGGGGAGAATGTAATGTCTTTAATTTTACATGTACTTTTTTTAAATGTTATATTGTTTAATTTAGAGACCAGACGCTAGGACGTGGTTCAATTTTGAAGCCCGGTGTGCCCAGAATAAATGTTGTAAATATATTAAATATATTAAATAGCATGTGTGCTTAGTTTTCCTGAAAAGTGGAATAACTTATAAAAGGGTGCCCAGATCAAAAATCTAAGGGAACTGTTGAGTTAATAAAAGTGAATTTTCCCTAGAATCGACCTAAAATTGGTTGTCGCAAGTTTATTGTGAAAAGTATCCACGGGAATTTTAAATGAATAAAATAAATGATGAATTTTTTTAATTTATTTAAAATCGTCAACGCAGTAAGGTAGATATTTAAGTAGGTTCTGATGTTAGAATTCTAGGTTTAGCCTCATAACCCTGGAATCAATAATCTTAGGTCCCTCCATATAACTATTCACCATTCACATTTGGTCACCTATGTCTTTATCACATGAATTTAAACTACATAGGATCCCAGAACTATGTGAGGCTTGATTCTCATCTTCATGGGATATGTTGTGATTCTTAGACACTTTTTCCTTGGGCCCTTCTGCAAATTTACCTCACCTTTTTTTCTCCCTTAGAACCCATATATGGTACACCATCCTCCATGGCTCTATAATGTCATATGTTTCTTTCAAACATGACATATTGATATGTTTTGGGTCGATTTCACTAGTAGTCTCCTTGGGAAAATATGGTTCATATTCAAGCCTCCTAGGTATTCATTCATGTTAGATTCATTATTCCTCCATGCCACATATACCCAATTTTAGGAGTATCCTCCCATGGGTCTGAACTCCATAACCTTAAACCCAGAGCCTATAGTCCATGAATCATGACTTAAACTGTATACAGGTCACTTCAGAGATGTGTTGTTTGGTGTTAGCCCCCCTTGGCCCTTTTTCACATCAGGTCTGTTATAACACCACACTACACATACCCATTTAAGAAACCATCCCTTATGGTCTAAAATATATGACCGTAAACTAAGAGCCAATATCCTCAACACATGACATTAAACTAAAAACACACCCTAAACAAGTTTAGGATTCTCCAGGGATATAATAGGATGCTTTAGTTCCCTCACTAAAGACGATTTCCTCTACTAGTGTCGTCATGCTTCCACCACTATGTTCAAGAACTACATGTGTCTTGATTTCCATCCACATGGTATACATATCAATTTCCATACATTTAATCTTTGGGCCCAACCACAAAATCCTTCAACCATTGGCCCCTTTCCATTAACTCTAGTCCAAGAAGCATGACTTAAAACTATATGCAAGCCTGGTAT
The DNA here is from genome assembly GCA_963277665.1 of Viscum album. Classification (NCBI taxonomy): domain Eukaryota; kingdom Viridiplantae; phylum Streptophyta; class Magnoliopsida; order Santalales; family Viscaceae; genus Viscum; species Viscum album. The sequence goes on from OY728163.1 coordinate 1,938,915,046, forward strand.
AAGTCCTATTACCTTAAACTAAGAGCTCACAATCCATGAAACATGACATTAAATTGTCTACCAAAGTCCACAAAATATGACCTTAATATTTTTAAAAATCCCAGATTTGATTCCAACTCCCTAATAATCATGTTCCACACATTGAGTCTTTTTGGTTTTATGTCTCCACCCTCTTTAATATTCAGATGGACCCCTAATTATGATGGTCACATTCAATCATTGTCACCCCTCCCCTCCCAGGAAAATTCCCAAATGAATATCTAGCGTCAATTAGTGGATCCTTTATTTTGAATTTGTTCAACAATTAATCATGTATTCACTCACCCAAATATTCAATAGGATGGTTATGGACCTATTTTTTTTTATCATAGTCAACATTCCACCATTACCTTCTAGTTGCCTCTTCATCTAGACCTCAAAATTCTCGACCTACTATGGAACCCCGGGACACCCTGAGAGGGGAGGGGTGAATCAGGGTGTCAACTTTTTCTTTTAAAAACAAGGATCTTGTTCCCACGTTGTTAGGAACTATTTAACCCTGTATGATGTATATGATCAGTAATGAAACATTCACATGCAAAGAGGTGACACAACAATTTTTACTTGGTTCACCACTAAGGGATACATCCAAGGAGAATACGCCGACAAGTTTTCGGTCATACCAAATTCCAATAATCTTCACTAGATGTGGATTACAATGGTTTGGGAATAGTAACATTGTCCCAGGCTCACTACCTTTACAAAAGTTCAGGGATAACACACTACGTCCTTCAGGTCACTCCCGTTGACTCCCCCTGGATCACTACCTCTGGTGAAGTCCCACTCAGTTTATAGACGTGAAGGTCTCTTTAACAGATAGTCATGAAGTTCGTTGTCTCCTGTTCAACATGAGACTTTTCTTGCATCAGGGTTCAGAGTTGATGCTCTTTTCAGTTCATTCCTTCTTCTTTAGTGCAATGACTGAATGCACTAGATCCTCTTGTCTTTGTTTGCCTGAAACACAACCACTTATATGATTGCTCAATAAATGAATCTTATCTTACTTGGCATCATCCGAATCAGTTATCCATGTATGCATTAGATCATGCATGTAGCATTTAGATTTTCACCTTAATATCACATTGCACCAAATATATCGGGAAATCTTCCAGCTTTTGTGAAGCTCCAAAAAGACTGGCAGACTTCAGCAATACCCAACACACTTCCCCAAGCCCGACGTGCAAGTCTCATGATGGTGCACAAGTCTCGGCACGTAAGTCCAAACTGGCGTGAAAGTGTCACCAAACCACCTGTGTGAATCTACCTTCCCCAACATCTAACTTGCACGACCCGCTTCCTTTCTCACCCTAACCATTTTGGGTGTGCAACCATCACCTGGTGCACAACTCCTACTTGCGCGACCACACACCACTTGCGCGACCATCACACCTATGCAATGAGATCTTTGATTTTATCTAAGTGTTGAGCTCATGAAGAATGAGGAGGATCGGCCTGTATTTATAAGCATTTTGATAGGCTGCGCGACGGCGCACAAGTCTCCGCTCAGCGCGCAGGTCTCGGCACGTAGGTCCAACCACCCAAGCCTCTGTCACGCTACTCACTTGCGCGGCCACACCAATACTTGGATGACCCTCTTTCCTTTTCCATATTTTAAAGTAAAACAACAGGCGATCATGTTTGCAATACTCTAAGGCACTGAAGCGCAAGTCCTTTCTCGGCGCGTAGTTCACTTGTACGACCAACCCAAAACATGCACGTCCCTTATCCCTTCACCATTTTTCTATGTTCTGATCTTGAAAAACACCAGGAGTGCAAGTTTTCTCTCCTTTATGTCAACGGCGTGCAAGAACCTTTTCCAAAAACACTTTTCTCCATTTTTCAATTTTGAGGCCCAAAAATTTGGCAAACACTCGGAAACAACGCAACCTTGTATCTGTTCTTTTGTGCCACCTCCAGATGGTTCTTCCTTTTTCATTTCTCTCTTCACTTCTTCCCATAACTATTCTTCAGCTTTCATCATGAACTCTACTATCATGAGATATATCCTTTGATAGATCAGCATTAATATCATCATACCATTATACTATGTGAAGTGCATGGTCATCTCAGAATCCCAATCCCTTGCACTTTGTCTTCTTCTTCAATCTTCATTATCTACTTCATGCAAATCATACGATTCAATTATTAATGAAGTCTCTTGCATGGTTCTCATGCAATCATGAAGAGTTTCATGGTCTTCATCAACCATCATGTCTACTTCTTCATCCTCATATGGATTATACCTCACCATTCTTCACTGTTATAAACAATGTGTCACCTTTGACACATGTTCTCTGAATTTATGATCAGTACAACAATCATCTGAATTTCCATTCCTCCATTTCATTGGAGTACTTCTTGATCTCCTTCATTTTGATCTTCATTGACAACTATTTACAAAAAATACAACCTTATACAAAAAGTGGTTCCCACACATACCACTATTCCAAATTCATGTATCGTGGTGGGATTCTAGCCTTTTCATTACCCCTAATGTGAACTCCCACATGTTAGGTAAACTCCCATGTCCCATTAATTGTTTTCTACACTGATCATGGATCACGTAGCCTTAGGTGTTCCAGTAGGGTGGGTACCAATGCGGTCGATCCATACATGGGATCCTCAGTTCAGACTCTATGAACACAAGCTAGGATCATTGATGGGATTTGTGGTGTGGTTTTTGTCCCCCTTGTCCCTCATTCACGTCATTTTTGTCTCTCACCACATCACATATGTGTCTTAATAGTATGTTCTGTGAAATTTTTTTGATGCACAATCCTCATTTGGTTTGGCCATGTCGGGTTCATTTCCACCATGCCACAAAAATAGTCTCAAAATAAACATTCCTAGTCTGTGCATCATGAATTTAAACTCTTTGAAAGCATCCAAAAAGTATGACCTTAAACATTTTGTTGTGTTTTAATCACATGAAATTAAAATTTACCATGCATATTCCTCACCATATGATGTTTAAATAAATGTTTATCATCCTCTGTTGTAAGACTTAAAACTGCAAGGCATCCCAAACCCTGACATTAGAGGTCCGCTCCCTTATTTTTGGTCATCTACCATATTTTTCTCATATTCTATTGTCATTCAATGTTTGAGATTAATCTCCACTAGAATATAGGTCTGATCATAGCTAAGACCAATATGCTTACACCAATGTGTTCTAATCCATGGTGGCATAATTATGAGAGTTTTAGAATCCATTTGAAAATCCGATAACTCCATTCCCATGCTTCACATACTCCTAATTGGGATCCTCATCCTCTTCCATTCCTAAAGGAAGCCCCTAAAGACCTGGTCTCATACCTCTTTGGCTCACCCACCATTCATGTCTAACTTTCGCAAAGGATTTGGGAAACAATTCAAGGCTGGTACCATGTTTTGAACATGGTCAATAATCAATCCTCATTTTTTTGTCACCATTTCAGGCTTAAGAATATGAATAATGTATTTCTAACACTATCAAAAATTATAATATTTTGTGATGACACCCCCATTGTGTTATGAATTTTGGGCATCGTGATTCACACATCCCACTACTCTCCAGTTTGGTAGATTAAAATGTCCCTGGAATTATCCAATTTGTGTACTAGTACATTATAGGATGGTAAGTTTGCTACTCTAAGAGCCCAGTTATCTAATTGAATAATATCTCACCCCTAACACTATAGATATTCAGTCATCAATAGGAGACCTTGAGTGTTCGATGGTCATATGACACACTTAAATGAAGTGAACAAATGGTTGTCTCTTGTTTCTCAAACATGGAATGACAAGTGTGTGCTTAGAGACTGGTCATTAGTTGATTCAAAAATATTATTGAAGTGTGATAATTGATATAGACGAAATAATGTGTCCATGCACACAAAACCCATCAAAAAATGAGTCAGAATTGTGCCAATATAAGGGGCATCCACATGTTGGATCCTCTCACGAGTCCTGGTAAAATCACCCAATGGATATGCCCCTTCAATTTAGCGCTTCAATTTTCCCAACATTAGGTGTGTGGAATCCAAGATCTGTAGTCACCACCTGATTTACCTCTCCTCATCATATTCTTTCAGGAAAAGTTCATCTACCCTGATCTATATCGGGTCTCAATCGGCATAGAGATCATCCACTTCACATGATTCCTAGATTATCTTCTCATCAGAAACCTCGAGTTGATCCCTCAGTTGGGCGATGAGCCTTGATTGAGTCACAATGGAGTAACACTCATTCATTTTCCCTTCCAAGCACTAGATATACATATCATCCCCTTGGAGCTTCGGGATGATTTCAGATTTCTCCAGACACCATGAAACATCCAGATGTTGACCGCTTTCCTGTATATTCTCAAAAAGGTATTTGTGTATCAGTATATGAATGCCTTGAGAATCCACGCCTCTAGTGTACGGAATGAGAAACTGGTGGTGACATGACCCCATTTGGATCACCTATTGTTTATTTTATATTTTTTTAATGAAGATTTTTATGCACTTCCATGCCCTGCATCAGATGATGCGACTTTTCTTAGCTGCGTTGGAGTTGAATTCATCCAACTCCTTAGGATCTCTAGGATCATACTTTGGAAATGCAGTCCTCTGCTCTATGGAAGGATCCGCTTCTAGAACCCTCTTATATTGGCTGGTCGCAATTTCATTAGGTTGGTTGTCGTCACTTGACCCCACCTTAGTTATGTCATCCCTATCAGCCTCAGGTACTATCCCGCCAGTAGCGTCACAAGTAGACACAACACACTGTTCGCCAGAGGCCATGTCCTGGTAATCTTGACCAGTTTCCTCTTTATGGAATGATGCGCTTATTAGGAAAACAATTATAAATCCTCTAACCATTTCCCATAGAATAATTCCAACTACTCCAATCACTGTTCAGACAAGAAACTATTCATTCAACTTGATCCATAAAGAACATATGTGTCTCTATAAGAAAAGAGACATACAGAGGCCTAATGTAGGTGAATCACAATCTTAGTCTGTCATAGTCATGACACTAGGGAATCACCCCTATATTTGAATTAAGGATCGATAGATACTTAGGTGGTTCCCCTGATCTCCCCAACTCTATTCATCCGACCAGTTCCTTTTTCCCCAGGTACAGGCTCTGGGGTGTCCTCTATCGCACATATTGCTAAACCTTTATCACCATCAGCAGAGGGTTCTCTTAAAAGATTCCCCAACACAGAATATATTTCATCTTAGAAATCTAGGTAAAGCATTAGGGATGTGAAAACATGGTATAATGAGTTAGTCTTACATTGAGAAGTTCGGTGAATTCCTCCAAGGAGGATTCGATCTCGCCACCATCCAGGAGTCTCCCTTTGTCGGAATATTCTTCCCATGATACATATGACTCTTCATGAAATAGATAGTGTAATTATATCTCAACAGCTGATAGTAGTGGGGGAGAGGTAAGATCATGCATTACCTTTACCTGGTCCTTCATCAGACAAACAATACCTCCAAAGTGCACTAGAACCACTAACTCAACTATATAATATTTCCACTTTTCCTAGGACATGAGAAATCCATCCTTGGTGTAAATGATCATAAAAAATTTCAGCATGTTCAAGATGAGTTGATCCCAAATTTTGATGGGGTAGAGGAACTACCTGTTGATATATTAGGTTTCCCAAGATTTAGGGTAGATAGTGTCGTCAGAGATGTCCACTTGATGAAATCTCTTACTGAGATATTGAGCAGACGTCCTACGAAACCCCATTTATGACTATACTTCCCCTTAAGTATGCCTAATTGGGATCATTGTTCCCATTGATGCATCTCCTCTTTCACTTATAGTCAGTGCATGCCTCAGAACTACTGGCTCTACTGCTACAGCTCCACCACCACGGTGTACCTCATCCATGTTACTATGGAACTCACTTATCACCATTTTTTTGTGACCCTTAGATACTCATATGTTGGCTCGGATGGTCTGTTACCTCAAATTTTCTTCTAGGTAGACATCCTCCAAGATATTCACATATGAATAGACCAGCCTGTATATGGTAGTGGATAGAGGCAGTTCATTCTACATCGTTATGTCTTCATGAATAGACATGGTACATAGCTATATCATCATGCAAGTGTAGTCTTTATGGTGTACTCCTAGGTATAATTTTGGGGTTATCCTTTGTAGACACCTAAAATGCCTCACAAATCGGTGCGGGTGGCATGGTTTGCAGATTATCTTGCATTCCACCCATTCCACTAGCACTCTTCCTCAAAAGACCAAGGTATATGACTGATTCTCTTCAGTTCTCATGCCATCATTGTTTATTACCCACATCATTAGATGGAATAGTTGAATGATTAATTTACCTTTTTGTACAACTTTTCTCAGCACTACCATCAAACTCAACTTGAATGGGAAACATCCCATGACATTTAGAATCATTGGCCAGATGTTTGTCTCGGGATGGGAGATGATATTAAGATATTCATAGCCTCCCATGTGTGCACCCACCCAGCTGTATAGGAAATGGAATAATATGCAGATGTGCAATGACTTATTTTCCTCACTGATATGCTATAGTAATTTATACAGATTCTCCATCACTGGGATCCCAAGGGTGACACAATTCCCTTTTTCTAGCATTTCCACCATTATAAATGTTCTCATAAGCACCCCCATCTACACATCTCTCACCAGCTATATCCACCTAAATATATATGTCCCAAAATGAACATGACCAACCTAAATATTAGTTGAGACTCACTCTTGACTTTGTACACCCACATCTTCAAGTAGTTATCCTTCAAGATACTCCAATAAGATCCCTTTCCATTACTAAATTCCACTCAGGTAGGTTCGAGGACTTTTTGGAAGTTTCTTGTCTCCTCTTTCCCCTTAGTAGGCTCCTCTGCTGGTAAGTTTAATAAATAACAAAACCACTTCTCAAATTGGATGTCCCTCATCCCCTGATTTTCTTTACTTATTCCCAACACTAGATCCAGCAGCACCTTCTCAAGACATGATAGATATTTCTTATCCTCCCATGCATTTTCCTTAGGAAAGAAATCATCATATATTCTACCTAGAATCGAGATTCTAGAAATATGATGGATATCCCAAAGGATGATGCCAGCCTCTCTGTGATGAAAGTGGAAAGTGTTGATCCCTGAAGACCATCTTCTAAGAAAATCCAGCATGATCTCCCAAGGTTGGTTGACATGGAACTGGGAATCCCATACCGCTTCATATAGACCTACTCACCTCAGTTCTTCCCCAAACACAGTGCAATACACGCATGTCCAGTAGGCCCAATCCCATTACTCTATGAAGTTTTCTCCCTAGCACATATCCCATTCATCATTACATCCCTTATCTGGAGTTCATATGCCTTCTGTGATGATTTTATGATATTGTGATGTTGATTACTCAGCCCCTATAATTCTCCCATAGACATTGTTGGTATGGTTGTAAAATCAATCTGTTATGACTGGCGAGTGATCCTTCTAGAAATGTCCATCCACACCACTGTGCCACTAGTATTGTACTCGTACTCCCCTGAACCAATATGATGGTTCATCCCTACTAGATGACTGGATGAAGATATAATCCTTCAGACCAAATTCATATAGCGGAAACCTCTTTCATAGAGTATACCCCCTTTGGGATTTTGACAATGGTGAATGTAGTGATTCAATGTTAGAAGGAGCTTCATGAAAAGAGATATCAGGTGAGGTGTTGTGTATATATCTCGTATAGATGGGGGAACCTCACAATCTATTTATATGTGCATGTTTGACCAATATTCAAGGAAGCCTCTCCACCCACACACAATATGATCCCTTTATTGTGAGCTATTTTCTTGATCAGACATACGTTTCAGTGATTTTACCATAGAATCCAACCCTCTATTTCCCATCAGTTCCCATTCTGAGGGGGGAGGGGAATTAGTTGGCACTGAAATATGTGCCTAGGATATGTTGAGAGGGACCAAATCTATTTGGTATGGAATTAAATATTAAATATCCCTATATTCATCCAAAGAGTCTGCGTCACGAAGCACATTCACGGAGGTCCCTTCCCTACCACGGGTGTATGAGGTGCTAACGGGACTCTCATGAGTCTAACACTCTTCACGAAGGGGATAAGGTATTTCACAGATGGCTTCATGAGTCTGATGGATCCATGGACTTTATAAGAGCCAAATTTTCTTCACGGAATGCCTATGAGCATCGTGCCTCCCTATTATCTAAAAATACGCTGCTCCCTCCACCTCCAAATCATGGAAACCCGATATTTTTACATTCGATCTCCCCTTTCTCAAACCACTTGAGCACCATGAAACCAACAGAAAACGAGTCATCCAAGGTACATGAGCATCATGAAACCCCTTTCCCTTGTACCTTAATACCTTCACCTAATGTGGGGATTCCATTTGTGAAGGCCTAATACCTTCGCAAATAATGAATTCCATCCAAGATAATTGAGGATTCATGGAGAAAATATACTTCACAAAGAAATCCCCATCCATTTTCTGGTTTCATGCCAATGTAGGGTCACCATGCTTTGTAAATCCATTTCATTCATGAAACACCTATCCTTTGTGAAGCACCCGATCTTTGATAAGAACTTCTCCATGGGTCCCCCTACTTTATGAGACCCTCTTCTGTGAAGCCCTCTAGTCTGTCATGTAGTTATTTCTTTTTCACTCAAAAGGTTTCCCGTATTGAATTTTCTTACCTATTGATTTTCATCATAGGTATGATAATTTATTTTTATTTTAGTAAGAACTATACTAAAATGTACCTAATGATGTGCCACTCCCCACACCCTCACCACAAGGAATTTATAATGTCTTCCCTTCCTGAAGGATTGATGAGTGGCGGTTATGTAATCCAAATGGGTGAGGAGTGAGTATTCCATGTCTGAGGTGCAGTACATAAAAAATCATAGAACCAAATTTACTCAATGCATGACATTAAACTATGACCTCTACATGTGTGAGAGTTGTAGGATGTCCCATGAATTAATGACCAGGAATCAGATCCTCCCCATAGGGAATGATATTCTCTACACCCTCTGCACATGGAATTATATCCTCCTAGGAATCTATCATAGAGTAGTCCCTTAACCCATCTTTCATGAGTAATAACCTTTTATCATCCTCTCCTCCTCTTTCATGGATCAGTGAGGGGATGGGCAATAGGGACTCTCTCACTAATTTTGCTTTAAACATCTTATCCCTATCCCTTTGTGCTTTTTCACAATGTGCTCCTTGGGAAGTCTCCACACATAATCCCATGCACACCCTTTATAGGATGATATTTTATGAATGAAATGGAATGATGTATTCCCCATATATAGTGAGATCCTCCTCAAACATAATTACGTCTTAATTGGGTGGATTTTATGCATAATCCCCACACTATCTCTCATTGATGCTTCTTCTGTGACATGAGCGGCAGGGATACTAATTCTTCTTGTTTCTTACCTCGATCATATATTACATGGTCTTAGAGGTTGGTAGCATCTATGAATTACATCCAATACCCAAATGGAAATTACTTCTAGAGTAATCCCTAGTTTTCAACTCCTTATGGTTCGTTCCTACATGTATTCCCCACATGTCTCATTCAATGGGTCTCCTCCTTAGGCATAATCCCCAATCATGCTCCATGACTAGCTTCTTTGTGTAAGCCCCAACCAAATTCCTCACCTTAATTGGGCTACCTCTTGAGGTGTAAGCCCCAATTCCCCCTCTAGAACTACATGGACTTTGATTCCCAGCTAATTGCGAAGCGTAAGAAGCATCATTCAGGTTGAAGCCCAACATCACCAGTAATCCATCCACTCCATCCATTTCATCCAATCCATCCGTGATCCATCCTGATTTCACCCTAGTTCACCGCATCCTAGTGAAAATTGTGTCACCCACCTTGGACATTCTTATATGTAATTCCCACACCATCTATCAGACTATGTGGGTTTGGATCCGTGTCCTCTTAATAGGGTACATAGGATGCCTTTTTGAGGTTCAATCTCAACAAATGGTAAACCTTGGTGCCTCCCTTATAGGTTAATACCCCTTAACGATGTGACATATTCCCTTTATGGGACACCCCACAATTGTTATGCTCTAATTGGTCATTTTTACCCATAAAATAGTAAACTTTTATACTCCCTCCAAGTAGTGCACCTCCATGACCCGCCTTCACTGGGCGTTATGATCAACCTCTTCTTCACTGCAAGACAATAAAACCACAATCAATTATACTGATAACTATTTTTAAACTTGTGATGCTTGAGGAAACCCTCAGAATACATGCCTCCGATATAAGATACCCCATGATTGACGTGGGATGCCTCAGGTTCCACTCCCATGAGATGACCTATTATGAGGAAGAATATAGGTGACCAGTGTTCTAATGTCTAAACATTCTAGTTATGTCCAACATGAATACTACCCTGATTGAAGTTTTATACCCTATAAATCCCTTACAATTTCTAGACAGCATAAATTTAATTAATAGGTGTCCACAAAGAGATGGCACCATGAGTGAGTTTCGCGAACCACAACCTAATCTATGTGGGAGTACCAGACTCAGATATGATTTCAAGGAGGAATCCATGGATGGAGAATACAATATCCCATAATCCTACTTTGATCAAGGATCATACATCACTAAGAAAGTGATAAATGCCTCCCGTTGGAAAGTGGTAATGTTGAATTACAAATGTGAGGTCAGCATCACGATAAACATGTGCGGCAAAACACCCCGATAAAAATGTTAGAAGAAATTTCATTATAATATAATAATAACATCATTATTTAGTGTTTATTAGTGTGATATATAAGAATTATAAAGAAATATATGAATAGTATAACCAATATGATGTTACAACATAGTACAAATAAGTCTTTTTTGTCCTTATAATTCCATTTTGGACAATGGAAATTACCACAATTTTTTTATTAGACTATTATTAGGTTGTCCAATTTATATTTGAATAACCTAAATATTTTATAAAAATAATATTTATCCATTAAAACCACTCTCATGACCAACCATTTAGGGTATTTATGAAAATAAAAAAACAATTAATCCTTCCATGGAGGTGGTAGTCTACACATACTCATGGTTGATAATTTCATTTTATATAGAATGAGATAAATGTTTAATATGATGTATCATTTCAAAAATAAAATTTATTTTATATATAACACATATTTATTAAATTCAACATTGGTACCATCCATTTAAGTGGTTTAAGTAAAACAAAACCCGATTCTTCGTGGAGACGGTAATCCACACACATGGACAAATATCATTTTTGATTTCCTTGAGGGAAAGGTGAAATATAGTTAATAGTCACTCCCTTATAATAATAACATTAATTATATAACTAATAATAAACTTAAAATATATGTATAATAAAATTATAATTTTAAAGGTATTCTATAAGATAATGAAGTTAGGTAAAAAATATTACTCAGGTTGAGAACTTTGAGATTTAATTGGGGGATCCCTTTGGAATTGAGGGCTTAGGTTAAAATATTTTGACAATAAGAAAACGGAATTATGAAAGGATTCAAGGGGAATTAAAAATTGTTGGGTTTTTTAGGGAAAAAAATATTAGGAGTGGTATTTAAGGGGTGGTGAGAGGCCCATTTTATAAATGAAAAGGGATGGAATTTTTGTAAATGCCGATAAATTTATAATAATGGGAAGTCACACTAAAAATAATTAGATCCAAAATTGAAAAACAATTTAGTAGTGAAGAGATAAGATTGATAAATCCTCTAACATTCAATTCCAAATATGTTTAAAACATGTTTTTACCTCTTTACCATTGGATATTTAGCTTTTTCCATTTTAACTTTTTCCACGGTAACTAGTTTTTACCTTAGTAATTTATCCTTTATTCCTAAAAATAAACTGGCAATTTTTATATAATATGTAAAGACCCAAACTACTCATACATAAAAATTACATCTTAATAAATATATTTTTATTATATAACATAACTATCCATGCCAAAATCAATTACTTCTAGTGAAGTTGTAAACATGACCACATAAAAAACATGTCCGAATGTGAGAAACATAATCTACCACTATGTTTTTATTAACTTGAATTTTTTTTAGAAATATCATACATAATAACTTTCATCCTATCATAGGGAAGGAAAACATAAAAAAGGGTTATTTCAGATGCATTATATGGTTATACAATGAAAATATCAACATTTCATGAGCATAAGGGTTTGAAAAGATGCTAATAACATTTGAAAACCATACCCTACATATCATAGATCATAAAATTGATTCATGGAATAAATCATGGTAGTTTATAAGACATGAATCATAATGGAATCAATGAACATGAGATATAAGAACATAAATTTCATATAAGGCATAGATTTTTGGCCTACACATAAGCATAGAAAATAATTTCCTTAGTATTTATAGGATCATTTACAAGACTATATAGTGATATGTGTTCACCCTCCAAACAATCATAGTAGTCACGGTTCACTCCCAAGACTATCATAATGGATAGAGTGCATTATTGAACTGAGTTCACTACCCATTCTAGTCATGTTTATCTCACAAGATATCAATATTTACCCAATACAATTGACGGAGATATTGGTCCCACCCATAAAATAATTAAAATAATCGATATGTGTGGCAGAAGTTCATAAAAAAATCATAATATCATAACTCATTAAAAGAAATGGGTTTCATAAACCTTTCATCACAACATAACCTATGGAAAAAGAACAATTTTCATAGTCATTTAAATATTTCATTAAAACATAACCGATGGAGAAAAATGTGGGTTTCACAGGAATTATTTCATTATAAAAATAAACCATTAATATAAATAATAATAATGGTTTCCTTGGATCATATTTTAATGTCCTTGGTTTTTGAACATGTCATTTTCCTAAGTAAATATGATTTTTTGAGTTTGGTGGATTGACCAACTTAAATTCTAGACTTTGAAACTTAATTTCGAGATTTTAAATACTCTCAGCCATTATTTTTAGATAGTTTTAAAGAATCATCATGTGCCTCATGGGATCAGATGGGTTTCGGGTGCACAATGGCCCGAAAACCCATTTTTTTCAAAAGGTGTAGACACAAACATGTTGTTTGATTTAACCGTGCAACCTATAAGGAGAAATGGTTGATGGTGCCTACAACTACTCTAAGAGATTTCAAATGGGATGTGTAGGGTTTTTAAAACCATGAATCCTTTACCACGAACTAAGTGACACATATGTAGTAGGTGTGCATGGTTGGAAAATGGTTTGGACAAACAATGTGTCCAAAACATGTGACATTATTTAAATTAGAGTCCCTTTAGAAAATAAGTGTGCATGGTTGGAACATAGTTAATAAAACTATGTGACTTAAGTGTACACCTATTTAAAAAGTTAGAAATTACCAATTCCCCCTATCTTCGTTATGTAGAATTATCCAATTTCTCTACTCCTGCGAGCATCCCTCTCCTCTAAGAAGGGGAGCTCTATCATCTTTCTCTCTCTAGGATTTGAGCCTCTATCTTCATTTATGCTCCGATTAAGCTCCATTGGTGGTTAAATATTCATCTCAATAAGGTCTTTAATCAATTTTCTTATTTTCCTTGTTTATCTCACCATATAGAATTCTAAATTTGATTGGGATATTTTTTACTATTTTTAGGACGTTTTTCTAAATATAATTTTTCTCTCATTTCGTCTTGATTTAGATGATGATATTCAATTAGAAAGAAAATTATATTATAAAGTTTGTGGTTCATAGATTTACCATTAGTTTTACTGGTTCTACGAGGTGCATTCTTAAATGTAAATTTATGGTTGTCCAAGGGAAGCCTTAAATTAATTAAATCATTATTTTAAAATGTTATAAATTTAATGATATGATGATGGTCATGATCATGTTTCTTTTAAAATGAAATATGTTGGGAAAAGGGATTTTTACCTTTTGGGACATTTAGGCTAGTCAAATTATTTTAATTAATTGTATTGTGATATATCTACTGTGATTTCATTAGAAAATTTTGGTCATGGATCGAGTTACTTAAGGTGATGTTATTCACTGAGAATGAGGTGACATGGTTGTCAAGTAGAGAGAATATCATGGGAAATATGGGGAGATGATGATCTCTAGGATTGAGGTGATGAGGTCATATAGATGATGGAATGTCCTATGTGACTTGATATGGTGTTTACCATATGGACTTGGGAAACATGGTTGCATATTGACACAAGGTTTCTATTTGGTGTGGCTTAGGAAATGTTGGTGATTTCCACTCACTATTTTTAGATGATGCACCATTAGAGTCTTTTTCCTAGAGATATGACCCATTTGAAGGGGTGTTGACCACTCCTTATGGGTTGATGTCTCTATAGATATTGTGGCTTAAAGGATTGTATAGAACATACATTATAGAGGAGGTTCTCACCATAGAATTCCATGTTTTATGGTGATGGAACATCTAGATATGTTGTTCAGACCATTAGTTAGGGATGAGTCTTGTTATTTTTCTTGAGGCCGATGTGGCGATATTATTATAGGATGGATATTTTTGTTCCTCAATACATTAGGTTGTTGAGTTGGTGGTGAATTTTTGAGAGGAGGTCTGAGTGACCTAGGACTTATCGATGGGTGATCCATTTGGACATCAGTTACATGGTTAATGGATCATGAGGCATTAGAAGGAATGAGGTTTCTATTAAAATGGATAAGGGTGGAACCTGATGGTTCACTTAGTATGACACTCTTCAGGGGACACATGGGAAGTACTACATGGGTCCACACCACTGAAAATATATATTTCCAAACAAGTACTGCATGTCAAATATATATCTGGGGGGAACATATTTTGAGATATACTGATGTTTTCCGAATCAGGTAAACACTTCCTTGTGGTTTTTGAGTATAAGAGAAGCTGGTTAAATTATCAAATGTGTGTGATTTCTAAATTTTATTCTATTTTTCATACACTGTATAATTATGGATATAAGGCAGAAACATATTGTTGGTGTCCTATTGAGTTCATATTAAAACCCTACATAGGCCCCTCTAGATGTGCATAGGATTTATGGTTTTGAGATCAGTTAAGGTAACATGATAGGAGTATGGACCTTAGTGGTCAGAGATGTACTGATTTTCATGGGATGGATGGTAGTAGACTGGGTTGTTCCTCTAAACTGAGATGGAAATTATTTTTGGTTTCTATATATGTATTTATACATTAGTCCATGGATGACCTTTCTTATCTATTTTGCATGACTTGACTTGTTATGTATTCATCTACATATTGTATTGTTCCTTTGGTATTATGTTTATTGCGCTTTTTTTATGATTCCACTAAGTTTTATTGTTTCTTTTACAGTTATGGTCCTTCTTCCAATATTATATATATAAATATATATATGGATTATCATTATTATCATCTCTATAGGGTATAGTCTCCCAACTATAACCTAATAATACCGTTAATGTTAGTCATCATACTTTGACGTACATGGAGGCACACCTAAGTCCCAAAGTGAAATCAGAACAGAGCACCTTTTGAGTGGAAAACCCAGAACGGGCTCTATACAAGGTATCATAGGAGTTTCTTTTCGTTTTTGGACTTACTATTTGAGCGATGATATATTAGAGATAAGGATGTAGTCAGGATTGGGTAAATAAATCATGTTTTGGTGCCTGAAGCCCCATGCATGAGGGAAAACCCAAGTTATCAGGGGTGGGAAATAGATTTTATGCTTTGAGCTTTTACAGTTGATAGATTTCTATATCAAGTGGTGAAATTGAGTGTGATGCTATTGGATAATGTGGGTTTGACCCTTGGGCTAATATGGAAAGAGGGAAGTGTTGATTTATCATGGTATGAACTTAGGCTCATATGATGTGTGTTTCTGATTGTGATTGTCATTGGAACTTATAATACACTAAAATTGGTTGTGCTTTTTAAAGTGTTAACAATGAAGTTAATAAATGGTTTCTTTATTAGGTTTTTTTGAGGAATTATACTCATCCAGTCCAAGCATGTAGTTCCTGATGAGCATAGTTGTGATTTTATGTGCATATATTATGTATGGGACTAATTCCATTATTGGTAGTCATAGATGATGAAAGTGGGTGAGTTGTTTTATGTTTCAATAAATAAGCTAAACAATGTTTTCCTACTTATCCATTTGGGTGGAATTTTACTCAACTACCCCAAATTAATGATATCTGATATAGACTATATGTGATTCATTATTCTGTAATGTGTAGAAAAGGGTACATGAGGCTGGATGATATGTGATAAATAACTCTAATATGGGTAAGCAAGGGGCCATGAAGCCAGATGTCATGTGACATGGGTGCAGTAGTGGAGTGTAAGGGTGGTGAGATGCACTACTTATTATAGATTTCCCTACCTATGAAATATATATATATATATATATATATATATATATATTATTGTTATGGTTGCTTGACCATCATACATGGTATTCAATGTGATTCCACCAAGAAGGATTCTGGTGGAGCATTAGGAGGGTGTAGATATGGTTCCACATGAGCGTGCATGGGATGAGGCCCTTGAGGGTCGGGATGAGGACCTTGAGGGTCAGGATGATCAAGAGAAATAAGTACATTCTCCGTTACATGTGGGAAATCCACACCAAATAGTGGATTTTGGGCCATGGTTATATGAGCATTTGAAGGTGAGTTTGGGTTGTGCCATACGATGCATTTACAAATGATCGCAGGGAGATGATGTATCTATGGTGTTTTGACTCGAGATTTCTAGTATTATCACCCAATTATATTTTTGGGTGAGGGTGGAATGATGGCTACATAGAACTATATCAAGTATGTGCACATGATTTTATACTAGCTCGAGACACCCACAGTTAGGAGAGTGAATATTAATACTTACTTGATCAGAGGGGTGGAAAAGCACTAGTGAGATGTACATGTATAGACTATTAGACACGAGGGATTGGCTTGAAAGGATTTTGAGGTTAGGTTCTTTGAGAATTTCTTCAATGAGATTTTGAGGAATTTCTTCAACCCCTGAGTTCATGAACCTATAATAAAGAGATATATGTATCATTTATTATGAGGCTAATTTCATAGACTTATCATATTTTTCCTCTTCTATATTAGGCAATGACATCTCCAAGGTATGGTGATTTTAGGATGGCTTACGAAATTCCATCAGGATTCAGGTAAATATATTCAGGCTAAAATCATTCTCTAAGGAGGCGAATTAAGTACTAATAGATGATGGAAACTTGAGGGACTGGTCATATTTTAGTTGGGTGATATAGTCTGGTGAGCTTAGAAGTGATTCATTAGGTATTTTAATGTTATACCATGAGGAGTCCCATCATGGAAGTCGGGGAAAATAATTAGGTAGGACTCCAAGGAGTGGTTCTTCAATGGTTTTCTTCAATTGTGGTAATCCAGGTCATGTTTGGACTCATTGTGAGCTGGCTCCAAAGGAGTGTCAAGCACGTGGTCATATGAGGAATCATGAGAGATTATTTGGACGTCATCTTGGACTACTGGGATATATGGATCAGGTCAAACTCATAGATCTATGGTAGGACCGAGATTGGTACTAGGAGCCGATATCTGGGATTCTGTTGCTTTCATATGCTATTATAGGGATATAAAGACCTAGTAGTGGGTTTAGTGGATGGTTGATGGTGCGTCATAACAAGGAAGCCAGACCTTGGGTAATTAGGGTTCATTACTGGTGAATGTTTTTGATCTAGATGGTTCATAGTAGTATGGTGATCCGATGATGATTAGATGAACCCCTTGATCCTGGGATGACCATCTTGTTTTGTTTTGGTGTGGCCAGTTTTGGTTCACAAGATGCATGAATTTTTCTTGGTAAAACTCGGTGTTAGTTAGTATGTGGGAATCAGGTGTGATTTTTGTTTTGTTTGAGGTGAATAGAAATCAAGACTACCATGAGAATTAATATATATCTGTGATGTGGGATTATCTTTGAACATCAGTTTTCATGCAGGATCATGAGCATCTGATGATATGTGAGATTTGATGAGTGTCATGCATGACACATGTACTAATGATAATATGATGATATGAATAAATTGATTGGTATCATGTATGATAGTTTCATGAATTGATTACTCTATGAGGTGTAGGAATAAAAATATTTCATGGGGGGAATTTTATGTCTGGGTTTAGTCAGTGGGTCCATTTGAATGTCTGATTTTTTAGTCAGAATGTGATTGGGTATTTAGTTCCTAAGGTGGGGTGTTCTATAAGAGAAATTGGATGTCACTAATAAATGGGTTAGACCTGGGTGATGTTTATAAGATGGGTATATTTGGTACCATTTAAACATAAGTACTTATTTCTTAAGGATGATATATCTTAAGGTAGGCATACTGTAATTTTCCATGTTTTTTAACAGGCCTTTTTCCCTGGTTAACATGAATTTTTGAGTTTGGTGGATAGAACAATTTGAATTCTTAAATTGGGAACATAATTAAAGGTGTTTTAGTGATCCATTCAACTTTTTTAGATGGTTTTTAAGGATTTTCAATTGTCTCGGGGGTTCAGATGGGTTTTGGGTTCACTAGGGCCTGTAAACCCATTTTTTAAAAGGTAAAAATACAGGCATACTGATTGATTTAATCATGCAACCTATAAGGAGAAACCATGAAGAGTATCTATAGATATTCTAAAAGGGTGCACATTTACTGCAAATGATTTTTCATACCATGCACCCCATCATGTACACTTAATGCCACATAGGCAGTAGGTTGGCATGGTTGTCATGTGGTATGGACAAACTATGTGGTCAAACCATGAAACCTATTTTAAAGCAGTGACGCTTTAGACATTGGGTGCACACATTTGAAGAATAGTTATCTAAACCATGTAAGTTAACCATTTTCCTAATTTAAAAATAGAAAATTTCCTATTTCACATTTTATTTAAGAGGAATTAACCTATTTCTCTCCTCCCATGTGTAGCCCTCTCTTCTAGGTAATGGGGTTCTTTCAACTCCCTCTTCCTAGGATTTGAGCCTCTATCTCCATCTAATCTTTGATTCATGCGCTGTTAGGGTATACAGATTCCTATTGGTAAGGTATTTAATCCTTTAGCTTCTTTTCTTCATTTATCTCACCATACGTAATGTTAATTCCATGCAAGAGCTTTTCCCAATTTTCAAGGTGTATGACTAAAACTCTATTTTCTATTATTTTGGAATGAGTTAGAGGCAGATATTAAACAAGTGATCACCTTATAGTACAATCTTGGTGGTTCTGAGTGGCCTCATTGATTTTATGGGTAATATGGGGTGCATTATTAAATATTCATATAAGTTTGTATAAGGGAAACCATAAATTAATTAAATTATTGTCTTTAAATTGTTATAAATTTCATGAGATGATTAATGTCATGATTCTACTTATTTTAAAATGAAATAATCCAGGTATGTGTGTCGTGACATTTTGGAATGTTTAGGCCAGTAAACCAAGTATAATTAATTTTATGTTGATATATCCATTATGGTTACATGGGAACATATTGGGTGTGGCCTAGTTTACCTGATGTGATGTTGGTCACCTGAACTGAGGCAACATGGTCATCAGGTTGAGGGTGTTGCCTGAGATATATGGGGTGATGATGATCATTGGTATTGAGGTGATGAGGCCATCTAAATGAGGGCATGGATTGTGTGACTCGAGATGGGGTTGACCCACGAGACATGAGTGATGTGTTTGAATGTGTAAATGAGGATGTTGGTTCGTGTGGATTAGGAAATGTTAGTGATTTCTTCTAACCATTATTTCCCAATGAACCATTGGATTCATTTTCACACTAATAGGAATAATTTGAGTTGTTGTTGACCACTTGTTTTCATTTGAGGCATACATAGATATTTAGGCATAATTGATGGTGTCAACCATCAGTTATAAAGGAGGTGTGAATTGTATAAAGAAACAATTGATGGTGATGGACCACTGGGAGATGGTGTTGAGACCATTAGTTGGGGGTTGAGGATCAACATTATTCTTGAGGAATATGGGACGAGATTATTATAGGTTGGATATCATCATGCTTCAGGATGTTGGGTTGTTGAGATAACAATTATTTTTTGAGAGGAAGTATTGGGGACCTGGGACTTATTGATGGGCGTGTTGTTTGGAAATTTTTTACTTTATTTAATAGAATGTGAGGTGTAAGATGTCTTAAGGTGATGAGTGACATGTTTAAGGGTGGAACCTAAGGGTTCACTTGTTATTATACTCTTCAGGGGATTCATGGGAATTATACCATGGTTCCTTTCCACTGAAAATATATATTTGAAAACATGTACTGTATGAAAAATATATATTTGGTGGAACGTATTCTGAGATATACCAGTGTTGGGAAAATTACGTAATCACTTCCTTGTGGCTGTTGATTGAAAGGGAAGTGATTTAAATTATCTAATGTGTGTACTTTCACCATTTTATTCTATTTTTCATACACTATATAATTATGGATTTAAAATAGGAACATGCTGGTGGTGGTATGCTGAGTTCATACTCATAACCTACACAAACCCCTTAGGATACATGTAAACTTTGTGGTTTTTGAGATTATGGAAGGGACCGGGCTAGAGAGATGAACATTAGTGATCAGTAATGTAATATTTTTTCATGGGATGGATAGTAGTAGACTATATGGTTCCTCTACACCAAGCTAAACCTTCTTTTGGGTTTCTGTATATGTACTTATATGATAAGACACAGAAGACCTTTCTTATTTATTTCAAATGACCTTACATTTTACGTATTCATCTACATACGGTATTATGCATTTAGGATTATGATTACTATTGTTTTTTATTATGATTTTATTGTTTTTTATTGTTTATTTTGATATTATAGACCTTCCTCTACTGTTATATATATATATATATATATATATAGGAACCATTAAAATTATCACCACTGGAGTGTATAGCCTGCCAATTATCACCCAATCAAACCCTCGTTGTATGTCGACAACCTTTGACATATGGGGAGGTTTTCCTAAGTAACAGTTTCCAACTGACCCGGAATATTTTTGAAGTGTAAACTTGAGTTTGGGTGTTACACATACCCCCAATAATTAATAAGAAACATCAATTGATGCCATTATAGTTGGTAAATGATTTTGAAATAAAAATAACATGGAAAATTTCTTGAGGAACATTCCCTTTACTTAAGAATCACCTTTTTAAAATTAAAAATTAATAAAATATTTTAGAAATAATTTTCTATGAAAATAAAATTGAAAACATATAAAATAACTTTTAATGAAAATAGTTTTCATGACATCGGGAAATTCCATTCATGTGGAATAAGTTAAACAAATATTCCTTTCACATTTTTGGTAAAAGCCAAACGTGACTTATTAGGAAAACATAATGAATATTCCTTTTGAAATACTTTGTAAAAATTCAAACATGGGTAAAAATTTATTTTAGTAAATCATTTTAGGAATGTCAAAAAAATTTAAAATATTTTTATAAAACAAAGATATTAAAGAAAATAGGTTTTCTATTATAGATTGAAATAAATATAAATTTTTATTAAGAGAATTATTTTGAAACCTTGAATATATAAAGATAGGAAAATGATGGGAGAGATTTTATTCTTCATAAATGACTATAGTATAAGAAAATAAAATATTTTATTGAGAGATATATTATAATATTTCATTATTGGAATCATAATCATGAACAATCCCTATAAAGAATGGGATTTTATCATAAAATACTTACCACTTTGGTAACGTTGAATCATAAGACCAAAAAAAGAATAAAATTAAATGAAACTTCAATTATAATGAGAATAAATAAATTCATCATATTAAATATAAAAGGTTCTGTATATAAACCATATAAAATAATATAGGTTCATAACATAACAAATGTCTCAAAAAAGAAAAATTGAGAAAAAAATACCCTATCTTAAATATAAAATTCCTTAATACATGTTCAAAAACCCTATATAATAAATATAAGTTCATTATACAAATATTAGAGAAATATAATTATTCATATCATACCATATATGATTTACTTATGAACTTTTATTACCTGTTTATTAACAATTCCTTGTCAAAGTCATGTTTTAGGCAGTAACTGCTTTGTTTTTCATGTAAGTATTGATTATTTATGTTTGGTCCTATTACATTGATCATGGTTCCATGATATTATAAATTTTAATAATGACATAAATATCATATATATTAATTATATATGTATTTATAGTAATCCATAAAAGTCAGTGATAGAAAATGAAACACACTACTCATAAAAAAGGTAGGTCATACGTATGCATGAACGTTGTATCCATTTTCTCAAAGGATTGAAGTAAATAAAGGTAAATAATATATTATAATCATAGAATAATTTTTATTTCATATATATCTCATATTTTCATTAAACATATTCTTATTACCTTTCATGTAAAGTGTGAACGAATCACATGGTTTCAAGAGGTGGTAGTCTGTCGTACACATGAGCGATGTTTTCATATTAAAAATAATGAAAAGGAAGAAGATGTATGTGATATAATAATTAAATATGTATAATATTATCATATATATCATATATAAAAATTTAATCCATCGTTATATACATCCATGATAGGTTGTGATGGAAAACGAATAATATTGGTTTACGAGGTGGTAGTCCACTATACCCATGAATATGATTTTGTATCCCATTTAATGAAAGAGGATATGAATATAGGTTTTTAAATTAACATGATAAAATATATTTATATACAAGATACTATGGTAATTATACCATCCCAATAGAATAATATTTGAATGAGGTGTAAGAATAAATATAAAAAAACACAAGTTTAAGAATTTATCTCTTCTTCGAAGAGCCTCATTAGGTTTATACATAATGTCTTCTTAAGAGGGTTTAATAATAAAAATAAGGACTCTATGATGTGGATATGGAAGTATGTAATTAATTAGGGTTGGTCTTGAACAAACTAAATAGGGTTGAAATTAAGAATATGAGATGATATGGGGAGACCTTTTATACGTGAGGTGAGTGGAACACTTGTAATTTTTGAAAAGAAAAATGTGTTTTCAGGTTATTAACATGATAAAAAAATCCATCATGGTGAATTACCAAGCCTCATACATGATAAGGTCTACATATGGCCATATAATTAGTGTTAGATAAGTTTTTGTCCATTTTTAGTCCATATATTTATAATTTAATCCTCAGTAAACCAATTTTTACCTTAATCTTGGTAAATAATATTTACTATTATTACTATTAATTATGGTAGAAAATTAATTTGAACTTATTAGATAATATAAATTATTATGAGTCCAACTATAGAATCCATTTTTCTAAATCTGATTCATAGAAGTGGAAAATTTTAATTTAAAATTAAACCTATAGATGTGATAAGAAAGTGATTTTACAAAGAGAAATTTTGGAATATTTAAATAAATATTATATCAAAATTCAATATGAAAATGATTAAATTGACCTAAATTTGATTAATTGAAATATAATTGAACAAATTTTATGACTTGGACCATTTTTTATTACTTAAACCAGTATTTTTTACTATTTATTGAAAAATCAATACATTCAAAAAAATATTAAAAATTAACCCTTTGATAAATTTTATATTATGATTTAAAAAATGAAGTTTATTTTATTAAATTATTTTTATAACAGTTTCAAAAATAAATTTTATTATTTTTAAATAAATGAAATAGTTTTTTATTTGAGAGAATTGTATTTTTGAAACATATAAAGAAGTTATTGGAAATTAATAATTTTTATCAATAATTTGTATTTATATAAAACCATTATGAAAAAAATAAAAATTTGTTTATTCCTTTTAATGTTGTGAAATTTAAGGGATATGTAAAACTTTTCATGCTTAAATAATAGTATTAATAGTTTATCATGGTTCATTAAAACTCAGTGTTGCATGTAATACAAGATATAAAAGAAATTAAATTTATTTGAAAAAAAATATTCTATAAAATCTTAGGGTGATATATTATACCCCAATTAAAATAAATTTCACACTCCATGTTCTATCACTCTAATAAATATATATGAGGATACTTGTGCATCGTCATGTCCTCATGTTCTCACATAACTTTCTCAAACTTGTGGTTTCACTACAAAACATTGACCAAGTGAGTGGTATTTTTAATTGAACATTCTCTATTTGATCTAGAATCTCCACTGATTGATTACCAAAAGAAAGATCTTACCCTAGAGGTATGAATTCTAAGATTAATACATGTGAAGAGCCAGTCGTATACTTTCTGAAGAGAGATACATGGAACACATCTTGAACTTGTGAGATGTTTGGTGAAATCACCAACTAATAGGATATGATCCTGATATGATAAATAATTTCAAAAGGACCAATATACCTATATATTAGTTTTCCCTTCTTTCCAAATCTAAATACCTTATTCCATAGAACAATTCATAGAAAAACCTTGTCTCCATGTTCAAATTTCAAATCACAATGGTGATTGTTAGAATAACTTTTCTAAAGACTTTTAGGTGCACCGATGTGTTGTTGAATGGATCTAACCTTCTCTATCATTTTTTCAACTATATCAAGTCCTAATAAATTTGTTTCTGTAACATCAATCCATCAAGTTGGAGCTCTACATTTCTTTCCGTATAGGTCTTCATAATGATCCATCTGAATGCTCTAGTGAAAACTATTATTGTATAAAAACTCAACTAGATGAAAGCATTGATCCAAAAAACCGTTAAAATATAGAGAATAGGATCTCAAAATATCTTCTAGTGTTTTAATTATTCACTCATACTGACCATATGTCTGAGGATGATACATAGTATTAAAACACAACTCCATATCATGATTATGATAAAGATGTTGCCAAAACATTGAGGTAAAACTCAAATCTTGACCAGACATAATTTCATGTGGTGCTCTATAAAACCTTACCAATTTATAAATGTATATCATAGAAATATGATCTAGGGATAAATCCTCACTAATAGAGGTGAAGGGTGTTGAATTTTAAGGTGATCAACAAAAAACCACATAGAATTATGTCTGTTAGATGTTTTGGGGAGTCTGAAGACATAATCATTGGTGATATTTTCCCATTTCCATTATTGTATGGGTAATGTATGTAACATCCACTTAAAATTTTGCCTCCCAACCTTATCTTGTTGACATACCAAGAAGCATGATTCAAAATTTACAATATCTATCTCCAAACCATCCCTCCAAAAGTATTGTTTCATGTATCTATACATATTAATATTTCTAGGATTAATAGAGAATGAAAAACTATAATCTTCCTCTAACAAATCATTTTTAAAATTGGGTATGGATAGAACACATACATGGTTTTTTCTAAACCTTATCATTCCATCATGATCAAGTTTAAAATCAAGAAAATTTATAACATTCTTTTAACATTCTACATCTTTCATATATGACTCTTTAATCATCACATGGATATATGGTTGAACATTATATTAAGATAGATAATATTTATCCCATTCCTTTAGGATTTCCAGATCCATCCTTTTAAAATTTATAAATAATGGATCTTTGGTGATCATCATCATGGATAAGTGTGACGTCCTGACCTAGGAACCATTGAACAGTGCCCCGATCTGGTTGGCCATAGGCCCTCAAGAGCACCTCCCCATATGCCAAAGGGTGCGGACTAGCAGCAAGGGTCTGGTAAGTCAGTATTGGGGAGACTATAACCTCTGTTATTAGAATAAAACACCAGAAAAAGAAAATAAAAAAAACCAAGTATGGAAGCATATAAATAACTAGAAAAATACCATGTCATATGATAGTAAAAAAAATAACAATACTCAACTAAAAGGTAAAACATGGTATGAAAATTCAAGTTCTAGATGTCTACAATTAAACTCAAACTAAAGACACAAGGACTCTATAATGGGTCCTGAACTGCATCTGGTTCCCTCTCCAATGCTCCAATCACAAACTGCAACCTATCACATGGACTTTCCCTTATCCTATCCTGCTACAACAATGTCTGCTCAGGTGCCAATCGGGCATCCCAAATAGGGTGTGAGTAGAACTCAGCAGGCCACCACCAACGGTGTCTAAAATGAGCCTAGTCAAAATATAGTGCATGAAGATTTATGAAGATATAAATAAAATTCATAATTTAAATAGTTATCACATTGTCATTTTATCATTAATCAACATATTAGGCCAATTCAATTCATGTTTACCACATGAATCATCATTTATATTATCATCATTTGGTTTAGATTTTCTCTCCTAGTACCCAAGATATTAGTTGAAACATAATTCATTATTATCATTCATTGGGTGTATGTCATCATGCCTAGTACCCCGAATCTCATTGAATGTAGGTGATCATGACTAACACTTCTTTTCTCAATTGGTGTAGGTCTTCATGCCTAACACCCCATAATCTCAGGCTTATATAACTATTGGGGAGGAACACTATGTCTAATTCCCAACTTCTAATCGGTCTAGACACCATGCCTAGAACCAAAAAATCTCATCCATTTAATCGTTCATTAAGTCATAATAATTTTACACATTAATCATTCACTAATCCAATTTTTTGTTAAAAATTTCAAAGGCCATTAGTTATTTCAATAATTAACTAAGGATAAAACCATTAATTAATTCATCAATTAATTAATTAATCCATAATTTATTCTTCAAAACTAATTATTCATATCAAAACCCATCATGTTGTAATTAATTATCATAATTAATCATCTCTGATCACATCATGACACATATTTAATTCTCACAATTAATCAACTTTAACCACGAAACATAATTCCCTAACTAATTCCCCCCGACTAATTATATTATTATAATCAATTCAGTAACTCAAAGAAAAAATCACAACCCATAATTAAATATCCAAAATATAAATCAATTTTGGAAACCCCCATTCATTTGTTCCATGATTCAATTATTAATAAATCAACAAGGTAAACACAAATCAATTCCACTTTCCTAATTACTCATATTTAGGAAATCATTAATCAAGGGAATCTAGAAAATTCATAAAATCATACACATATCATAAATCATGACTATGGGAGTTCAATTGAGACCACCTACCCTGGTTTATTTACGGAAGTTATCCCAATGGAAATCCCAAAAATCCGAGCGGAACAACATCGTTGATCAAGCTCCAGATCCAAATCCCTAAAGACAAAATTAATATCAAAGGCATCAAGATCGTGAAAATATAGATCTATATTCTAAATCCTAGATCTAGATATTAACTCATGGGTTTATATCCGTGAAAATCATGGAGATATTCCATGAAAAAATCTAGAAAAGATAGGAGAAATAACAGAAGAAGCATCATGATGAAATCTACATACCGAGAGGAGAGAAGATCTTAAACCCGAGCTTTCAATATCGAATAATGGTGTTCGGATCACCTTAGAATATCTCTTAGAGGCTTTGGAAACACCTATACTTCATCAACCCCAAGACAAAGTCGAAAATATGGATGTCCTGGGGGTTCATGTGGTTTTAAAAAAGAATATTCTAAATTAAAATCCGTCACATGTGGTATCTTTGGAAGATGATCATAGTTTGGAAAACTTTAAGCCGACCATGAAAAACCCTCTGTCTAGTTTTTCATGGATGGAATGGTTTGGTCACATGGTTTGTCAAGCCATTCAAAAATAGTGCATACCTCTCTATCCATTTTCGCACGCTTGGCGCGATTTGGTCACACCGTTTGACAAACCATGCGCAAACCATGAACAACCCATTGTCCTTTATTTTTCCTTAAAAGATCACCCAAACTCACCCCAAGCCACTAATCTAAGTTAATAGTAATTAAAATCATAAAAAAGTACCTAAAAACTATCCTAAGATGACTCCAAAAAAAGTCGGGATCTTACAATCTCTCCACCTTGTAACAACTCATCCTCGAGCTACACTCCCGAAATTCTCTAAGATTACGAGCCCAAAAGATTGGGCCATTTAGCCCTCATGTCTACTTCTCGTTTCCAAGTTTTCTCTTGAAAATTTCCATGTTGTCATAACATATGAACTAATGACACAGTCTTTCCCCACAACACTTTCTCATTGTGACCCATCACACGTACCAGAAGCTCTTTAAAGGAAGCATTTGCCTCGAGGTCAACCACTTCCACATAAATCACATGAGAAGTGACTGGATGATACCGCGATAATTGTGACACATGTAAAATATCATACATAACATTGAATTTCTGTGGAAGTGCTAATCAGTAGGCCACCGACCTGATTCTCTCCAGTACCTCAAATGGTCCCACGAACCTGGGCGCTAAATTTCCATTCCTACATATCACGTGTTGAACCAATCTAGGGGACATCTGAAGGAAAACAAGATCACCCTCTATAAATTCTAGGGGACATCTCCTTATATTAGACTACGACTTCTGCCAACTATGATCCATATCCATACACTTTTGAATCAATTACACATGCTGTGATGTCTCCTGAACAAGACTCGGTCCTAACAGATCTGACTCACCCACCTCTAAACAACATAGAGGTGATCTACAAGGTCTACCATAAAGAGCCTCATATATTTCCACATGTATAGTTTCCTGATAAATATATTTATATTCCAACTCCACTAAAAAAATGTGCTCTTCTTAAGATCCACCAAAGTAAAGCACACATGCTCGTAGCATATCCTCTAACACCTGTATGGTTCATTCTGACTGCCCATATGTTTGTGGGTGGAAGGTTGTACTTAATAGAACATGTGTACCAAGTTACTTATTTAAGACTTTCCAGAAGTGTGAAGTAAAGCGCAAATTGTTATCTGAAACTATAGTTCATGGAAGCCCATGCAAACGAATTATCTCTCTCATGTATAGTTCTCCCAACTAATCTACTGAAAAGGTTTCCTTGATTAGAAGAAGTTTTTTAACATTATTCGTTGATCTAAAATGACCCAAATAGAATAATTCTTTCTATGAGTATTTGGATGTCCTACCACAAAATCCATAGTCATGTCATCACACTTCCATTTTGGAATAGGTAATGGCTACAATAAGACTTCAGGTCGTTGATGCTCTGCCTTCACCTACTGATAGGTGAAAAATCTCGTTATGAACCATGCTATTTTCTTTTTCCTACCTGGATACCAAAATTGTCTTTGAAGGTCACGGTACATTTTTTTCACCCCATTATGTACCACCCACCTTGAATCATGAAATTATCATATGAGTTCCTCACACATAGACGTAGGCACAACAACCCAATTTTTCACATAGATGATCTCATCATCATATATTTTACAGTCTAAAGGTGTCCCCAACCTTCATGGTTTTCCCTTAAGGATAAAAACTCTGGATCCTAATATTTCTTTTCCCTGATCCATCTCAAGAGTGTAGACTCCACTGAAACAGAAATCAGAGTCATCCTCTCTTGACTCTCCTGAACTACCACATGCATTTCCACCAGCAAAGTTATCATCTTCCACTCTACACTTGACTCATGTGCCAACTGATCCTGAGTTTTTATTCTCAAGGAATCATCCAAATTATTCCCCTTCCTGGGTGTATATGCGAGTTCAAAATCAAAGGACTATATATACTCTACCCATGTTCGCTACCGAAGATTCAAGTCACTCTGTGAAAAGATGTACTTCAAGGTTTTGTGATCTGTAAAATCTATAAACTTTTCACCCAAGATATAGTGTCACCAATAGTTAAGAGCATAAAACACTACTTCCAACTCGAGTTCATGCATAGGGTAATTTCGTTCATGTAGCCTTAGCTACCTAGATCCATAAGCAATGACTCTACCCCCTTGCATCAACACAACTCTGAGTCCAAACCCAGAAGCATCAAAATACAATGTGTACTCCTCACCTGAATTAGGTAAGATCAAAATTGGTGTTTAAGTAAAGTTCTTCTCCATTTCATGTAAAGCATTCTCACATGCTACTCTCCAAACAAAATGCATCCCTTCCTTTTTCAAACCAGTAAGCAGTGCTTCCAATTAAGAAACGTTCTGGATAATCCTCCTGTAATAACCAACTAATCCCAAAAATATTCGAATGTCCAAAACATTCTTGGGATGCTCCTAAGAAATAACTGCCTTCACTTTTTCCAGTTCCACTAACACACCTTCTTCCGAGATGATTTCCCCCAAAAATTGTACCCGGTCAGTCCAAAAATGACATTTAAATAGCTTGGAATATAACCGATGCTCTCTCAATGTACCCAAGATGATGTAAATATGTTGAGCATGATCATGATGAGTCTTAGAGTACACTAAGATGTCGTCCACAAACACCACCACAAACTGATCTAAGTATGGAAGAAAGATCCTATTCATTAATTCCATAAACACTATTAGAGCATTAGTTAAATCAAATAGTATTACGATAAACTCATAGAGGTCAAACATGCTCTTAAAATTAGTTCTTGGTATATCAGAGGTTCGAACTCTCACCTGATCATACCATAATCACAGATCGATATTTGAGAACACACTATCTCCCATCAGTTTTTCAAATAGATCATCAATACACAAAAGATGTTATTTGTTCTTCATAATCATTTTTTTCAATTTTTGGTAATCAACACAGAAGAGTAAACTCCCATCAGCATTCATTGAAAAAAATAGGTGATACCCAAGGAAATGTACTTGGCTAGGTAAACCCTTTATCCTCCAATTCCTCCAACTGTGTTTTATGTTATTGAAGCTCAGTCGGTATCATTACATAAGGTGGAATAGATACCGAATCAGATACCAGTAACAGCTCAATAGTGAATTTCACATCTCACTTAGGTGGAAACCTTGAAAAGTATTTAGGAAAGATATCCTGAAACAATTATACTATTGGTGGAAGGACATCTTACCTACCAACCCCATCATCCAGAAAAAGTCTAAAAACATGGGCCATAAGCTCTCCTAGTTGCTGAGTTATTGGCCTAGATCTGCCTGTATGGATATCTCATTCTCCATTAAGGATGTATTAGTCACCCTCATGAGATAAAAATGTCACTCTCTTATGGTAACAATATATGTGGGCTTAGTATGAGACTAACCGGACCATACCCATAATCAGACCAAAGCTCGTTATATTATGGACATAGATATCCCAAAGGAAACGATACACTCTGATCTCTAGCGAACATACCTAAAAATAACAGATATCCCTAGTCCATGTTCCCAATGGTGTATCGATATTCATGACTCCGCTTATAGACTCCACTTCTAGGATCATGCCATTAACAAGATTTGCATATATAAATGAATGAGAGGCACCAGTATCATACAAGGTAGTATTAAAAGTAGAAGAAACTTGAATAGTACCTCTCATTTTCGATGGACCATCCTCACTCTCCACAAGTGTAGGGTGCACTGTATGTGACTGTCATGCCCCTCTTCCTTCTGGTGTCTCTTGACTCTCCTGAGTTGCACCCCTATGCGGATACGAGCGCTCAATCCCTGAAGAACCTTGTACAATTCCTCTACAACCTCTTATAGTAAAACTCTAGCTACCAGACCTATATGGTGTAGAATAGAATCTTCCCACACTCTAACTCTATGTAATTGTACCTTAGCACTATCTTTCCACTGCTTCCTACAAAAATTATGTAGGTGTCTCTTCTTACAAAAAAACTAGCACTCCACTGGTGTTCGAGGACAATGTTTAAGATAGTTTCTCTTCCTACCTCACCAGTGATAAATCACATAAGAAATATCTGGTGTAACTGTTCCTCCTGACTGTCCACCTTTCTTTCCACTATCTTGACTAAGATTATAGTGACGACACTTAATTCTCTCAGAAGTCCCACTCTCTAATAATCCAGCTACATGTCCCGTACTGGAATCCTCCTTTAGGTTCCCTTATGAAATGAAAGTCTGATTAACCAATTTTGAAAATTTCTTTGGCCTAAAGATATTCACTTGCGACTTAGTTTTACACTTATTTCTATCCTGAAACAATTTTGTCGAAGAAGCCTCATTTTTCACCAAATCTATTTTAAAATGTTGTAAATCTATGAAACATCCTGGGTACTCTATCACAGACATTATTCATTGTGTCAGATGCAAAAAATCTAAAGCCTTATCATTCCTCAGTGTGTATGGATAGAAGTGTTCCATGAATTTCTCGAGAAATTCCTTCCATAACATCTCTTCAATCTATCTAGATCGTACCTGAATGTCCCACCAGTGCTTCTCTGAACCCTGTAGCATATAAGTATCCAAATTGACCCTCCATTCTACCAGAGTCTCGAAATGGTCAAGTATCATCTCTATGGATTAAATCCAGAATTCAGTCCCCTCAGGTCCACCCTATCCAGTAAAAGTAGGAGGATCCTGTAGCTGAAACTCCCTTTTCAACTCAGACACTATTTTTTGAACCCACCCAGGGTCTCTATCCATTAATTGAATGAAATGAGAAAATTTCCCTTAGAACTACTCCTCTTCTTCCTCAACTTGCACCAATGGTGCCTCAAACTCCCTATCTTGAAATTCATTATGGGTCAAACCACGCGATCTCTCCCACAATAAGCGCTAGGAGGCATATCTATACAAATCCCAAAAAACGTCTTAGGTCTCATAACACAACCTTATAACATTTACATAAGAGGAGAAACTAACGAAAAAAGTTTCAACATGTCCCTTTCCCATTTTTCATTCCACACGGTCAACATAGAGGACTTATCTCTAGCCTTAACCATCCTACTCCTATGTCTTGGTTAACACATGTATAATCATTATCATTAATTAATCTAACCATTAATTAATAAAATTATGTAAAATTAATTAGTTCAATAATTAATTAATTCCTCAAACTATATTCTTCAATAAAGGTCCTCATTAGACACTGATTTATTCTCATTTTTCATCATTGTTTTAATCTCACATCAATGAAAAATAGTTCATGTTCAACAACTTACCCATAACCCATTTTCCTATGAGTTCCTAGAATGATGCATTTCACAACAACCCAGAGTGACTAGAATGATGCATGTAGACTCAATTATTGTGCCTCTTTAAGACATAAAACAAAATTCATCAATTTTCAAAACAAATATCACATCACACCAGAAGTGTTTCACCCAAGGTGAAATAATGAAAAATGTAACAACAAACAACAATCACAAAAATCCCACCCTGAGTACTCATATTTTCCCCCATATATGCATTTTCAACTCCCATTGATGAGTTAACTACTAATCCTTGACTCTTCCCAGTCTCTTGTCTACCTTTCACCCAAATAGTAAGACAAAAGAACACAAAAGAAAAGAAAACTCCTCGGATAACACTTTGTGACGTCCTGACATAGGATTTGCTGAATGGTTCCCCAAGCTAGGTCGCTAAATTCCCTCAAGCATGCCTCCTCATATGCTAGAGGGTTCTGACTAGCAGCGAGGGTCAGGTAAGTCATTCTTGGGGAGATTATACCCTCTGTCATCAGAATAAAACACCAGAGGAAGAAAATAGAAAAAAACCAAGTATGTAAGCATGTATATAACTAGAACAATACCATGGTATATGATAGTCAAAACCAGAAAAATAAAATACTCAACTTAAAGGTAAAACATTATATGAAAATAAAAGTTTCAGGTGTCTATAATGAAACTTAATGTAAAGACACAACGACTCTAAAACGGGTCTTGAACTGCGTCGGGTTCCCTCTCCCATGCTCCAAACCCAAAATACAACCTATCATAGGGCCATTCCCTTATACTGTCATACAAAAAAAGTCTTGTTGGGTGCCGATCAGGTAGCCAGAATAGGGTGTGATTACAACTCAGTAGGGCACCACGAACTATGACTAAAACGAGTCTAGTCAAAAGATAGTGCATGTAGATATATGAATGAATAACTACAATGCGTAATTTAAATAGTTATCACAATATCATTTAATCATTAATCTTCTAATCAATCCAATTCAATTCTTGTTTCCCATTTTAATCATCATTCATATCATCATTCATTTGGTGTAGGTCGTCATACCTAGCACCATAAATCTTTGTTGAAAAATCATTCATTGGGTGTAGGTCATCATTCCTAGAACCCAAAATCTTGTTGAATGTAGGTCTCCATGCCTAAAACTTCTTTTCTCAATCTCTATAGGTTTTTATTCCTAACACCCCATAATATCATGCTTGGATAACTATTGGGGAGAAAATCCATGTCCAAGTTCCAACTTCTAATCTGTCTAGGACTCCTTGCCTAGCACAACAAAATCTCATCCATTTAATCATTATTTAAGTCATAATAATTTTCCACATTATTTATTCACTAATCCAATGATTAGTTAAACATTTCAAAGGCCATTAGTTAATTCAAAAATTAACTAAGGATAAACCCATTAATTAATTCATCAATTAATTAATCAATCAACAAAATTCCATTTCCATAATTAATTATTCACAACTAAGTTTTCATATGAAAACCCAAAAAGTCATAATTAATTATCACAATTAATTATCAATGATTGCATCATGGAACATAATTAATTATCATAATTAATCATCTTTCAAAGTCAAACAAAATTCTAAAATTAATTCCACCCAATTAATTATCTTATTATGATCAATTCAATAAATCAAATACAAAATCACTACCAATAATTAAATCTCCAAAATATCAATAAATTTGGGAAACCCCTCGTTCATTTGTTCTATGATTCAATTATCAATAAATCACCAAGGAAAATACACATCAATTACACTTTCCTAATTACTCTAATTTAGATAATCATTTATCGAGGGAATCTAGAAAATTTTTAAACTCATACACATATCATAAATCGTAACTATGGGTGTTCGATTAAGATCACCTACATCAGTTTATTTATGGAGTCTAGCATAGCAGAAATTCCCAAAATCTAAGAAGCACAACTTTGTTGATCATGCTCTGGATCCAAATACCTAAATCCAAAATTTAGATCAAAGGCATAAAGATCTTGAAAATCTAGATCTAGATCCTCAATCCTAGATCTAGATCTTAACTCATGGTTTTATATCCATGGAAGTGGTGGAGGTCTTCCATGAAAAGATCTAGAAAAGATAATAGAAATAATGGAAGAAGCGTCGGGATGAAATCCACTTTCCGGAAGGAGAGCAGATCTTAAATCCGGGCATTCACTCTCAAAGAACTGTGATTGGATCACCTTGTAATATATCTGAGAGGATTTAGAAACACCAAGAATTCATCAAGACTGAGCCAAGGTAAAAAAGATAGATTTCCATAGGGTTTAGGTTGTTTTAAAAAGGATTTTCGAAATTAAAATCTTGCATGCACAATTTCATGGGCATATGTGTAGAGTTTGGAAAACCGTGAACCAACTGTGTGGACCCCTCTATCTAGTTTTTCATAGTGGGCACAGTTTGGACTCACATTTTGTTAAACCATGCACAAACCGTGTAGACCTCTCTGTCTAGTTTTTCATGCTTGGCACAGTTTGGTCGCACAATTTTACAAACCATGCACAGACTGTGCACAACCAATTTTCCTTTAGTTTTCCTTAAAATTTCACCCAAACGCACCCCAAGAAACTAATATAAGTTAATGGTATTTAAAATCCTAAAAAATTACATAAAAAATAACATGAGATGAATCTAGAAAAGGCCAGGATCTTACAATAAGATAGTATTATCCTCTCGACTCAAATCATTCTCCACCTTGTTCACTTTCCCATGGTGGTAATTTATCGAGAAATCATAATATTTAACAAGTTATAACCATTTTCTATATGAAATATTAAAATCATTCTATGTGAATATTCACTTCAAACTTCTATAATTGGTATATATATCACACTTTTCTCTATAAAGATACTGGCTCAATATCTTTAATGAAGAAATTATAACAGGTAACTCCATATCATGAGTTAGAAAATTTTTATCATGAACCTTCAATTTTCTAGTGGAATAATCTATAACCATGTAATTATATAAAATAAAACATCCTAACCCATTCTTAGATACATAACTATAGACTACACACCCTTATCTACTATAGGGTAATGTATGTATAGGTGTTCTGCTAAATATTCTCTTCAACTCCTTGGAATTTTCTTCACTTTAATCTATTCAAAGGAACTTGGCCCCATTCCAAGTTTACATGGTGAATGGATTATCTACTACTGAATAAAATTCCCGCAAAATATTGAGAGTATTTAACTACACCATGAAATGGATCTTAGCCACTATGGTCATATTTGGATAACATTCAATAGCCTATATATTTGATGGATCTTTTGTTATACCCTATCATGATATTATATAACAAAAAAATTCGACATTTTAATCAAAAATTCACATTTTTAAAATTTTTCATATAGTTTCACCTTCCTTAGGGTATTTAGTATAATTATCAATTGATATTAATCATCTTACTTAATATTTGAATAGATTATAATATCATCGATCGATACTTCCACAAACTGATCAAGGTGATATCTAAACATTATATTCAATAAATCCATGAAGATAATGGGGGGAATTACTAATATTTAATGAAACAACTATATATTCATAGTGTCCATACCTTTTAAGGAATGATGAATTGGGTATATTATCCTTCTTGACCCTCAATTAATGATATCTAGAATGAAGGTCAATATTAGAAAAGTTTTGAGCTCCATGTAGTTGATCAAATAGGTCATCAATATGAGGTAGAGGATAATTTTTCTTGATTTTGATCTTGTTTATCTCTAAATAATCAATATAGAGTCACATTGATCCATCCTTATTTTTAACCAAATGACAAGGTACACCCCATGGTGACACACTTGTCCAAATTAATCCCTTGCGAAGGTTTTTATGGATTTTCTTCTTCAATTAATGCAACTTAATTTATAATATTATATAGGGAGTCTTTTTATATCGAAATGTAACCAAGTATGAGTTCTATTAAGAACTCAAATTCACATTTTGTTTGAAGGCTAGAAAAATCCACTGTAAATACATCAAAAAACTCATGCACAATTGGCATATCATGGATGTTGAGTTTCTCCCCAACCATCTATAATAAATTCCACTATTGAGTAAGAATCAAAACCCATAAAATAGATATGATTTCCATAAAACGTTCATGTAACGTCCCGAGTTCGGAGCCCCTCCCCTGGTACCCCATACCCGGTTCGCCACATGACCTCAAGCGCGTTTCCCCGAATTCCAGAGGCTGCCAACTAGCAGCGAGGGACTTGGTGAGTCGGTGGGGAAACTATTTCCTCATTCAGTAAGGTATACAAGGTAAGAAAACAACAATAAAAAACGGAAGCAGTAAATGACATGCACAACAACAGAAACCAATCAACGGAAGCAATGTAGATATATAACTATGATGAAAATGATGCAGCATGTACAAGTATCTAAGGAAAACAAAAAACACAACAACATGCTGAAATACAATTGAAACCAAGTGCAAAATAAAAACAAATAATCTCCTCAGCATCGTGAGCCACGGCTCGGTCCCATGCTCCCCAACTCCTGATGCAGTCAAGACCCTAAAGTAGAAGGGCGCTTGCCTTTGTCTATACCTGCAGCAGCATAATCTTCTTGGGCCCAAAATTATTGCCCAAATAGGGTGTGAGATACAATCCCAGTAGGAAATCACCCAATGATTTGTGCCTAACTGTCAATGAATACATGGCAGTACTAAAACAGGAAGCAGTGAACAGAAAAGCACAAACAGCTACAATCCACAGTTCTCACAAGCATAGCACACAAGTAAGCCGTTAGCAACAAGAAGAAAATAGGTAACCCTCTTGGTATCTCTCACAGTCTAACCCCTATGGTTCAACCTATAAGTACTATCAACCCTCTGGGAGGCACACACAGTCTCACCCCTCTGGTTCAACTACGTAATTAAGCAGACTCTCCGGGGAAGCACTCACCGTCAATTTCCCCTACAGTCTCGTATCATGCTAAAGGATCTCTGGGGAAGCACTCAACATCAATTCCCCCTATGGCCCGAGTTGCAATTAAAAGACACTCTGGAGAATCCCTTCCGCCAATTCTCCCCTTGGTCTTGCATCGTGATTAAAAGACACTCTGGAGAAGCCCTTCCGTCAATTCCCCCTTAGGTCTACTACTCTAGGTTCTCATAGTCCTGAGTGGAAGGTGATACATGCTCAGCGCATGTTTACATCGTCCAAGTAAACCTCAAGAACTACATGGCTATCAATTAAGGCTCAACATCAAAACAAGGCAACAATCTACAATCCTACAACTAGTCATGGAAACTGGCTAAACACCAAACATGCATAACGAGAATGGAAATAAAACTGGGCACAAACAAAATACTCTAATCACAAGAAATAACCTCTACTAAAGAAATCAAGCAAAGTACGCATGTAACAATGGCAAAACAGAAAACACGCAATACCCCGTTCAAGGGTATTGGTGTAAATTGCACAAAATATCTATCAACTTTCTACGGAAAGGCCCAAACCACCTACCTCGATCCTAGGAGATCGATATACGTGAACCTTGATGACATATTCCTCTTAGAACGACGCAGATTTGAGAAAACGCACAAAATATTAATCCCACGATAACTTGAAAACAAGGAGGAATCAAGAAACAAGGCTCAAGAAGAATGAAGAACTCACTGCTACGATTCCAACGCAATCGACTGTGCTCGAATAGGAAAATAGATGGTGAGGCGGATGTTTGGAGAAGATTCGGTCTTACAGACACTCTCGGACAGTCGAAAACTGAAGAAGAAGACTAATATGGGGGTTAGGCGCGACCCCGGTCCGTTTAATGAAAAAAAAGAAAGTACACTATGTGTACTTATAGAGTAGACGACGTATACTTTAATTTTTTCCGTACTCCGAAAACTGACCTCTACCTTAGCCTTACACACCGTGTGTGTGGCCCAAACACGACCAGCACACGGATTCGAGCTAGAACAGAGTACACGACGTGTAATCAGATTGTACATGGCGTGTACTTTGAAAATTTCCAGAAAAACCATTTTTCTTAAAAACTCAAAAAATCAAATGTTGGTTTCAAATATCAAATTTCAATTCCCTTCCTCATAAATTAATGTGGGATTTATGTAGAGAAAGAGAATATATTCCTAAGATAACATCAATTTCAACTAGAGAAATAATGATAATATTTGAAGGAAGCAAATTCTCACCAACTTTAACTTGATAATAATTATATAGTTGAGATGTGGTCATCACACCATTAGAGGCTTACACTACAAATTCTATATCTAATCATCTGGGTGGAATCTTGATACCCTTATAAAATTCATTATATATTAAAAAATGGGTGGATCCAAATTCAAATAATATATTAGCAATACTATAGTAGATGGTATGTGTACCTTTCACCACATTGTTATCACACACATCATTAGAAATAATGATCATGTGATATTTTCCTTTATACCTTGGCTTAAGAGGCTAATAAAATCGATCATCACCATTAACCATCTTGTTTGGGAAGTGGTTATAATAATTACCACACTCTTTTCATTTTAAACACTAGAGTGTGGTCGGTGCGTTATATGTATATTTCTCTCTATTTAATCATTAGATAACTTTTTCCCATCACTTCAAAATTCGATTTACTATCAAACTTCTTTTATATACTTAATGTATTTTCTAGTACCCTTAAGAAAATATACTCTATGTTTCCTTCCACACTTGATGATGAATGAAATCTCATCTTCTTCTCTCCACAGTTTTAAGAATTCCCTTTTGACTTCATCTTCATTTTATTTTCGAAACCACGAGATTAAGGGGTAACTTTGATCTCCATTTCCACCTTAAGATCACATTAGATGATTTAATCATGACTACTTAATTCCCTTATGGATAACTCCCTTATGAGACTTGGTTTTACGCTACTAGAGAATCGATCGACTTTATTTTCAGGTTGGATGATAATTCACGAAACATATCTCACATGTCTTGTAAAATTTTCCATATAGGTATAAACAGAGTCATCATCATTCTACTTTAGCTCAAATAATTTCTTATATGTTTTTGTATAAAGAATAGAATGGAGGTACTTATAAAAATAAATAATCTTGTAAACTCATCCCACTCGATGGAGTAAATTTCATCATGTTCCATTTTATTCTCGATGAGAGTAGACCACTGATCCACTCTACCTTCCAAGTGATAGAAAAACAAATTGACGTATTCATGTTCCAAACACTGGAGAACAAAAAGTATATTTTTAGTATTAGTGATCCATTTACCAGCAACTAGAAAATCAATGGATCAATTGAAGGAAGGTGTATTTTGCCTCATGATAGACTCAACAAAACATTTTTCCCTTCTTTTCTCATTTTGAAGTTCAGAATGATTTATGGATTGAGAATTTTATTTATAGAATAGAAATGATATTTTTTTTATTCTATCCCTTAGAAAATTTGTATATTCAAGAGGAAAATAATATCATTGTCTATCACAATCATCATTAATATGGTTCCTTTGGGTTCTATCCATTGACTAAAAACAAAAATCATTGTGTAAGAAACAATAATCAAAGTGGGGAACCACATAGTTAGGAAAAATTACTTATATGATATATAAATCATGATTTTTTTAAATTTACAATACCTTAGGTTTATCCACGGTCATTTATAGTAATATTATATGTAAATTATTCTTGATGGTTTATAAAGAGTTTCTGAATTTTCAAATCAAATCCCCCAGGTGTACAATAAGGCCCATTTTTATGCACCGGGTGATGATTGGGTCCATATTAATGTGACCTTTTAGAGTTATTTCTCCTAGGTAACTCTATTATAGAGACACATTCAATTTATGTATCCATATAGGGATATAATTTACTGAAATCCACTCCCTCTATCCTTTACCAGAATTCCAGGACATTTTCCTATACTTTTACTCGTCCTTAGAATTATACCTAGACATATCCTTATAGATCACACTAACGTCTTCTCATATTATTTTTCAAAGATTAACTATAACTTAATCTAATACCACCTGTAATTTCCCAAACTTCTCATATTAAATATTATAAATTAATAGAGTAATATTCATTACAAAACATAAAGATTCATTCCATAATCATTTAGGTCTAGTGCCTTTGAAAACATAGACACATAAAATACTGATTAATAAGTAAGCTACATCATTTCCCACTATGTTCTTCATTACTAGAAAACTTCTTATGAATAACATACATAACAACATTAATGAAAAAATGGGGAAAGGAAACATAAGAAAGGGTGACTTTGAATGCCCAGTAATGGTAAACAAGAGATCTATCAACATATCATGAGCATTAGGGTATGACACATGGGAATAAAATTTAGAAACCATACCCTACATATCATAGATCATAAACTTGATTCATGACATAATTCTTTGAAATTGATAATATGTGAATCATAATGGAATAAAAGAACCCAAACTATGAGAACATAACATTTTCATAAGGCATAGATATGTAACATACACATAAGAATTTAAAATAATTTCCTTAGTAGTTCTAGGATCACTTACAAGACTATCATAGGGGAATAGGGTCACTCACCAAACCATCTAATAAGAAAAGGAAGCGGGTTTTATAAGAATTATGTCATCATAAATATAAAAAATTCATATAAATAATTTAAATGGTATCCTTGGATAGTTTTTGTATTAAATCATTAGTAAAATCAAAGAATGTCATCTTATATGAAAAATTAATTTAAAAGAAAAATCACATGGAGCATTTCATGAGGAAAATATCATTTCTTTAAAATTCACCTTTTTATAATTAAAAAATAATAAAATATTATCGAAATAATTTGTTAGGAAAAATAAAATAGAAAATTTATAAATTATTATTTAAATAAAATAGTCTTCATGATTTCATGAAATTCGATTCATGTTGTATACGCTAAAAAATTGATTGTTTTTCACATTTTTTGTAAAAGCAAAAGAAGCATTGTTTGAAAAAAGATACGAATATTAAATTTTAATTTTTTTAAAAAAAGTTAAAATGGGTAAGAATTTATTTTGATAAATATTTTGTTAAATTTTAAAAATAAAATTGAAAACATTTTTAGAAGACACGGATATGGATGAAAATGGGTTTTAGACCAAAGATAGAAATAAATACCGAATTTTTCTAAAAAAAAATATTTTGAAATATTTAGTATATAAAGAATTAGAAATGAATAGAAAAAAATGTATTCCTCATAAATAACTATATTATAATAAAAGGCACATGTTTTTCGAGATATAGATTATAATATTTCTCCATTGGAAGCATAATGTTGAATAATCCTGATAAATGATGAGATTGTATCATAAAACCATTACCACTTTTGAAATATTGAATCGTAATCCCCTTTAAGGAATAAAATTAAATGAAGCTTAAAATATCATTATAATAAGTAAATTCATGATATATCTTTTCAATGATTCTTTATATACACCTCATAAAAGAAGATAGGTTCATAACATAACATATGTCGCAATGAAGGAAAATTGAGACAAAAATCTCTTACCTATGTTTTTCCTTCCATTGTACATATTCAATAATAATTAATAATAAATATAAGATTATTATACATCTATTATATAACCCTAATTATATATATCCTACTATATATTATTTACTAATGACCTTTTATTACTTGTTTATTAACAATTCCATGTCAAAGTCTCCCTTTGGGAAATAATTGCTTTGTTTTTCGAGTAAGTTTTGATTTGTTATTTCTATTCCTATTAATTTGATCAGGGATAAATATTAAAAATAATTTCATAAATGATATAAATGTAATATATATTTAGTATATTTGTATTTATAGTAATCCATAATATTT
The DNA here is from genome assembly GCA_963277665.1 of Viscum album. Lineage (NCBI taxonomy): Eukaryota > Viridiplantae > Streptophyta > Magnoliopsida > Santalales > Viscaceae > Viscum > Viscum album. The sequence continues at coordinate 1,938,957,901 of OY728163.1, forward strand.
TGAGACAGAAAATGAAATACACTGTTGATGGAGACAGTAAGTCGTACGTAGGCATGAACACTATTTCCATTTTCACGGAGGATTGAAAGAAATAATGATATATAATATATTATCATTATTGAATAATTTTTATGTCATATATATCACATATTTTTATTAAACCCGTTCTTATTACCTTTTTTGTAAAGGGTGAATGAATCATATCACTTTGTAAGGCGGTAGTCCACGTACACATAAATGACATTATTTTATTCCCATAGAATTGAAAGTAAGGAGGTTTACATGATAGAATAATTCCATAAGTATAATAATATAATATATAATAATTTAATCCAATATTATATCTAGCTGTTATAGGTGGTTATGGAAAACCAATAACATCAGTTTGTGAGGTGGAAGCATGTTGTACACACAAAGGATGATTTCATATCTCATTTGATGGAAGAGTATATTGATATAGGTTATTATATTAACATAATAAGATCTATGTATATGGGATATAATGGTTTTATTATATTATCATAATATAATAAAATTATAAAGATTTGGAAGAAGAAATAAAATAGTAATGCATGTTTATGAATTTACCCCTTCTTTATAAAGATTCTTTAGGATTATACCTAAATCCTTATTAGGAGGGATTGATGATCAGATTAAGGGCCCTAGGATGTGGGTAGGGAATTAATGAAGTGATTTGGGTAGGGCTTTGGTACATCCTCCATAGCACATCCAATTTGATAAAATTTAGATCAAACTAGATACTATAAAAGTGGTGAGCATGGTCAAACCAAAGAGAGAATGAGATATAGGCCACTATAATTATCTCATTGGACAATTTTTAGGTGAGAGATCAAATGAGGGAATTCCTATTAATAAATATTTTTATAAAACTATATATTATGAAATCAAATGAAACAAAATAAAATTAAAATTAAAAAAATGACAATGAACATTTATCAGCAAAATGTGTTTTAGATGATGAAATCCTAATCAAATTTGAGAATTTCTATATAAATATTTTATTTAATGATTAATTATTTATTTTTCCTAATTATCACCAGTTCCAAAAAATAATCATTTTAAATATTCTAATTTTATATCTCCTAATTTATTTAATATCCCATTCTATGGTGTTATAAATTAATTGAGAGATTCATTCTAGTACCAAAACAATTGGTGAAATGACATAGCCCATTTATCACAAATATCTGCCACCTATTTTCCCTATAATTGGTCAAAATAATTAAATTTATTAGTATCACTAAATCGACTAATAATTAAAATAGACAGTTTTATTTTCAAAAATAATTTTAGTTCAAATATGATTAAGAAAAATAAATTTCCATCTAAAATAAATTTAATAGTCAATTAATCAAAAAAATTAAATATCAACATGGAATGCACAATAATTAAAATTACATAGTCAACATCATGAATCACATAAAATTACTCTGAAAATACTACCAAAAACATACACATGATAATAAAATTATAAAGCATTAAAATTTTTCTCATGCTACTGAAAAATGATTGAGTCAGTGTTTTCTCTTTCGAACCAAATCACACATTTCTCTCATCAATCTACAAATGAAAAGTTGACCAACCACATTCTATGACGTCATGCATTAACCATCAATGTGCACCATGAATGAAGGATTTCCTCATCGATGGGTGTTATAGGATAGGATGGTCACCAAGTGTGTTTATGGATGAAGGGAGGAGGCATTGGTGTTGGTGGTCCACGGATGGTCTACAACTATGGTCAACCTAGGTAATGTTGTTTCCCGAGCCCAATTTTAAAAATATATCCCTTGTAATATGCATAGTTATATAAAAAAACATATGTAAAATTATGATATATAATTTAATTTATTCAAACTAATAAATTTAAATTTAATTAGTGTGAAATTTTTGTATCTATCAAAATAAATAAATATATAAATAAATTGTTCTACTAAATATAAATCAATAACCCAAAAATGTGATGAAATAAAATCTATCCACTTATTACTTTACTATCTCATCTGATCACCACATCACTAGTCATCGATCACAAGGAGGCTCTTTAGAAATTAAAAAAAAAGAAATAATTTATTCTTGATTATTTTATTTTATTTGGAATTTTTTATACAGTTGTATAGATTTATACCATGATGGATAGTTTGGGAAGATTTGAAATTCAAACAAGCCCCTTTAATTTTAGTTTTATATAGTTGAAGGGGCTTGTTTGAATTAAAACTCCCCCAAATTATCCATCATGATATAAATCTGAACAATTGTACAAAAAATTCCAAATAAAATCAAATTATCATGAATGAATTATTTCAAATATTTTATAATTTATAAAGATCGACCTTGCGATCAATGGCTGGGTGGGAGGTGACTGGATGGGATAGTGAAGTGATGAGTGGATATATTTTATTTCATCTAATTTTTGGGTTATTGATTTATATTCAATAGAATATTTTTTTTATGTATATCATTATTTTTATAGATACATTTTACACTAATCAAATTAAAATTTAATTCGTTTAAACGTATTAAAATATATAGAAGAATTTTACATATTCTTTTTTTATAATTATGGATATTACATTGGAAATATTTTAAATATTGGGGTTAGGCAACAATATTTCATAGGATAACCCCTGATCGGGGGGGTACTGAAGGGAGGCAGTGAGTGTGGGTGTTCCTTGGGAATGGAGGAGGCACAATCATATGGTGTGCAATAGGAGGGAGGCAGCGATGGGTGTCTATCCATATTGGGTAAGTGTAGAAGAGGTGGGGCGCTGGGTTGGTGCTGGTGTGGTGGTGGTCCGTTGGTTCACTACAACATGAGGGACAAGGAGGGGTGGAAGATGGAATCCTGATGTGATGTGTAAGAGGTGTGGTGCATAGGGTTTTTTTATAGGAGATGATGAGGCCTTGTGCGTGGTCCTCTAGTGGAGAAGGGTTTCCTACATTTAAAAAAGAAAATTAAATAAAAAATAAAACGAAAAACTAATTAATAAAAGTAAAAAAAATACGCAATAATAATAAATGATATATTAAAATAATAGTAATAATAATAAAATATACTTATGTGAATAATTATTCAACTAAGAAAATTAAACTAGAAAAATATATATAGGTTCATAAAAAAATTAGTAGTAAAAAAAAATCAATCTACACACATAATAATAATAATACTATGAAATATTAATTTAGTTTTTATAATAAAAAACTAATAAAATTAATACTAGAAATATTTAAAATTAAATTAAAAATATTTAATACTAATATAATAAAAATAATAATAAAAAAATTAATTAATTAAAAATAAAACTAATACTAATTACAATATTAAAATTTAATAGTTGTAGATATTAAACGGGAATAATTTATAAAATCAAAATTAACTAATAAAAAAAATAACTAATATAGTTAATGAGATAGAATCACTACTACTCATATACCATTTAACAACATGCAAATCGGCTTTTAACATCGCTAAAAAAGCACTATTAATCACAGTGATGATAAAGGGATCCCCTTTATTTGTGCTACTTTAGCGCTCAGAAAGACCACCCTTTATTAATGCTCTAATTAGCACTTATAAAGGCCCAGCCACCTACAATGTGTTGCTAATATAACAACACACCTAAAAGAAAAAACATGCAATTTCAAATGCTATATAAAAAATGTAATTTCAAAAAATTCTATAATTTTAAACAATGCTTTATTCATTTAATTTACATCATGAAAACAAAAATGATCACCCATGGTATATATATAAAAAATAATACTATTTACATTTCAGAAAAAATGTTTTATATAATTACATTTAAAATTATCCAACAAACATTCTAAAACATTAATATTTCATCTTTTGACATCCATGATCCCCTCTGAAAAATATCCGCCCATGGTATCAGGTAACTAACAAATCATCTCAACCCGAGTAAAAGATTCTGCCTATATAAGAAAAGAAGTATTATGTTAATAACATTATAAAGAAATAAATTAAACATTAATATGATAGAATACAATAATAAAATCACAATAATTAATAAAAATGACACATTTGGAGTTATACCAGTCTCACTTGTGTTCTATTGAGGTGGGGTTGATTCTTACAGGATACAAATGAGTTATGAATCCTTATCGTAAAATATCTAAACAATATGAACGTGTATTTTTTTTGAGCATGTAACTTGTTCTTTTACTAAAGTTAATGTCAATTTAAAATAATGAAACATTTGGAGCCTTATCAGTAACATTGTGCATCATATTGAGGTGCGACTGATTCTACATGTCACAAATTACTGAAGGATCATTTTCCTAAAGTATCAAAACAATCAGAATGTGTTTTCTCGGGTTTCAGTATGATAGTTGTCTTTTTTACTAAAATGTAATTTCAAACTAGAAACATGCCTTATGAGTAATACCAATTGCATCGTGTCTTATTTTGATCTGAGAATTCTTCATACATGTCACAAATAACTTATGAATCGTTGTACTAAATAATCAAGAAAATCAGAGTGTGTTTGCTTGGTTTCTAGTGAGTGACATGTTTTGAACTAAACTGTCCATTTTAAATAGATAACAGACACTTTTAGTCATACCGGTCACACCGTGCATTAGATTGAGGTGAGATTCACTCCTACACATCACAAATGACTAATGGATCATTGTTCTAAATTATCAAAAAAATAAAAATGTTTTTGCTCAGTTTTCTGTATATAACTTGTTATTTTTACTTAAATTAATGTCAATTTCAAATAAAAAGAGACACTTTCAGTTATACCAGCTACACTGTGTGTCGTATTTTGGTGAAGCTGATTCCTGCATGTCACAAATGACTAAATTTTTTTTTATAAAATATAAATATTATAAGTTTGTGTTTGCTCATTTTTCAGCATTTTAGTAGTTATTTTGGCCTAAATTAATGACAACTTGAAATAAAAAGAGACACTTTGAGTTATGAAGGCCACACCATGCATCTTATTGAGGTATAAATGATTCTTACACATCAAAAATGACTAATAGATCATTTTCCTGAAATATCAAAACAACAAGAATGCATTTTTTTAGTTTTCAGTATGTCACTTGTTGTTTTTACTTAAAGTAAAGAAAATTTGATATAAAAAGAGGCAATTTGAGTTATACCAATCACATCGTGCATTTTATTGTGGTGAAAATTAATCCTACATTTCAAAAATTACTGATGGATCGTTCTCTTAAAGTATCAATTCAATCCGAATGTGTTTTCTCAGTTTTCATTATAACAATTGTGTTTTTTTATTGAAATGTCATTTCGATTAAATAAAAAACACACATTATTAGTAATACTGATCACATAGTGTGTTGGTTTAATGTTAGACTACTTAATACACATCACAATTTACCTAATAATTTTTACCTAAATTATCAAGATAATCGGAGTGCATTTTTATTATTTTCAGGTGGTGACTTGTTTTGAACTAAAATGTTAATTTTAAACTAATAACTGACACTTTTAGTCATAATGGACACACTGTGCATTTTTTTGAGGTTAAGTTGACTCCTACACTTCACGAATGACTCATGGATCATTTTCCTTAAGTATCAAAACAATATGAATGTGTTTTCTCGATTTTTAGTATGTCACTTATTGTTTTTACATAAATTAATGTCAAATTCAAATAAAAAGAGACACTTTGAGTTATAATGGACACACCATGCATCTTATTGAGGTGTGTTTGATTAAAAAATGTCACAAATGAATAATATATCATTTTTATAAAATATTAAAACAATACAAATGTGTTTCCTCAGTTTTCGATATGTCCCTTTTTTTTACTTAAATCAATGTCAATTTGAAATAAAAAAGAGACACTATGAGTTATACCAACCACACCATGTGTCGTATTGAGGTGTAAAAAATTCTTACACATCAAAAATTACTAATAGATCATTTCACTAAAGTAACAAAATAATCATAATGCATTTTTTTTTGTTTTCAGTATGTCACATTTTGTTTTTACTTAAATTAATGTCAATTTGAAATAAAAAGAGACACTTTGAATTATACCAGCCACACCATGCATTTTATTGAGGTTCATATGACTATTACACATCAAAAATTACTAATAGATAATTTTCTTAAAATATCAAAATAATATGAATGCATTTTCTTGGTTTTCAGTACGCTAGTTGTGTTTTTTACTAATATGTCATTTCAAACTAGAAACACACATTATGAGTAATACTAGTGGCATCATGCATCCTATTGAAGTTAGAATACTTCTTATATGTCATAAATTACTTATAAATCATTTTACTAAATTATCAAGACAATCATAGCTCATTTTTTCAGTTTTCAGTGTGTGACACGTTTTGAATTAAAATTTCAATTTTAAACTGATAATAAACACTTCTAGTCATACCAGTCACATTGTGCATCATATTAAGGTTTGGTTGACTCCTACACATAAAAAATGACTCATGGATAATTTTCCTAAAGTATAAGAACAATCCTAATGTGTTTTCTCAGTTTTCAGTATGTCGCATATTTTTTTACTTAAAATAATGCCAATTTAAAATAAAAAGAGACACATTGAGTTATACTTGAAACACAATGCGTTTTATTGAGGTGAAACTGATTCAATAATTTACAAATGACTAATAGATAAATTTACTAAAATATCAAAACAATCCAAATGTTTTTTCTCAGTTTTTGGTATGTCATTTCTTTTTTTAATTAAATTAAGATAAATTTGAAATAAAAAGAGACACTTTGAGTTATATTTGGACACATTGTTCATCATATTGAGGTATAAATGATTCATACACATAAAAAATGACAAATATATATTTTTACTAAAGTATCCAAACAATAAAAATGTTTTTTTTGGTTTTTAGTATGTCACTTTTTATTTTTATTTAAATTAATGTAAATTTGAAATAAATAGAGACACTTTGAGTTACACTGGCCACCCAGTGCATCATATTGAGGAGAAGCTGATTCCTACATGTCAGAAATTACTAATAGATCATTTTAATAAAATATCAAAAGGATCCTAATGATTTTTCTTAGATTTCAGTATATTAGTTGCGTATTTTACTAAAATGTCATTTTAAACTAGAAACACACATTATAAGTAATATCCATCAAATTGTGCATCAGTTTGTTGTGTGACTTATTCATACATGTCAAGAATGACTTATGAATAATTATCCTAAATTATTAAGATAATTAGAGTGTATTTTCTTGGTTTTCCGTGAGTGACACATTTTGAACTAAAATGTCAATTTTAAAAATGTAACAGATACTTTTAATCATACTGACCACACCATGTGTTGGATTGATGTGAGTTTGACTCAAACACATCCAAAATGACTCATGGATCATTTTTATAAAGTATCAAGACTATATGAATGTGTTTTCTCTTATTCCAGTATGTCACTTGTTGTTTTTACTTATATTATTATCAATTTTAAATAAAAAGAGACACTTTTATTTATTCCAGACACACCATGTGTTTTATTGAGTTGTTGCTATTTTTTTAACCATCACAAATTACTAATATATTGTTTTCTTAAAATATCAAAACAATCTGACTGCGTTTTCTCAGTTTTTGGTATGTCACTTGTTATTTTTACTTAAATTAATGTCAATTTGAAATAAAAAGATACAATTTGAGCTATACTAGCCACACCATGCATTTTATTGAGTGAAGAAGATTCCTAAACATCAAAAATTACTAGTAGATCATTTTAATAAAGTATTAAAACAATATGAATGTGTGTGTTCGTTTTTTAGTATGTCACTTGTTGTTTTTACTTAAATTAATTTCAATTTGAAAAACAATTTCACAATTTTAGTTATATTGGCCAAACCGTGCATTGTATTGAGGTTTAGATGATTCCTATATGTTAAAAATTACTAATATATCATTTTACTAAAATATCAAAACAATCTGAATTTGCTTACACAATTTTTAGAATGCAATTTGTGTTTTTTTACTAAAATGTCATTTCCAACTAGAAACATTCATTATGAGTAATAACGGTCACATAATGCATCATATTGATGTGATAGTTCTTCATACACATCATAAATGACTTATGAATCATTTTCATAAATTATCAAGACAATCAGAGCATGATTATTTGGTTTTTATTGAGTGGCATGTTTTGAACTAAAATGTCAATTTCAAATTAATAACCATCAATTTTAGTCATACCGGTCACACTATGCATTGGATTGAAGTGTGGTTTACTCTTACAAATAAAAAATGATTCATAGATAATTTTCCTAAAGTATCAAAACAATATGAATGTGTTTCTCAGTTTTCGGTATGTCACTTTTTGTTTTTACTTAAACTAATGTTAATTTGAAATAAAAATAGAGACATTGAGTTATACTGGATACACCATGCATCGTATTGAGGTTAGGATGATTCCTATGCATCATAAATGACTAATAGATCATTTTACTAATGTATAAAAATAAAAATAATTCTTTTGTTGGGTTTTCAGTATGTCACTTGTTTTTTACTTAAATAAATGTCAATTTGAAATTATAAGAGATACCTTGAGTTATACCGGCCACAATGTGAATCTTATTGAGGTGAGATTAATTCCTTCATGTTAAAAATGTCTTATAGAACATTTTCCTAAAATATAAAAATAATATGAATGTGTTTGCTTAGTTTTAGGTATGCCAGTTATTTTTTTCACTAAAATTCCATTTCAAACTGGAAACATGAATTTTGAGTCATACCAGTTGTATTGTGAGTCGGATTGATGTGATAATACTTCATACAAGTCAAAAATTGACTTTTGAATCATTTTATGAAATTATCATGATAAATAGAGCATGTTTTATTGGGTTTCATTGAGTGACATGTTTTGAACTAAAAAGTAAAATTTAAACTGATAATTAACACTTTTAGTCATACCGGTCACACCATGCATCAGATTAAGGTGTTGTTGATTCATAAAAGTAAAAAATGATTCATAAATCATTTCCCTAAAATATCTAAACAATATAAATTTGTTTTCGTGGTTTTCAGTATGTCACATTCTGTTTTTACTTAAATTAATATCAATTTGAAATAAAAAGACACACTTTTAGTTATACCGGAAACACCATGCATCATATTGAGGTGATAATGATTCCTACACATAAAAAATGATGTATATATTATTTTAATAAAATATCAAAACAATACGAATGTGTTTTATTGTTTTTTAGTATGTCACTTGTTGTTTTTACTGAAATTGGTGTCAATTTTAAATAAAAAGAGGCACTTTGAGTTAAACCGACCACACCATACATCGAGGTGTAGATGATTAATAGACATCACAAATGGATTATAGATCATTTTCGTAAATTATAAAAAAAATATGAATGAAGTTTCTCAGTTTTTAGTATGCTAGTTGTGTTTTTTTTACTGAAATGTCATTTCAAACTCGAAACACACTTTTTGAATCAAACTCGTCACATAGTACATCGGTTTGACGTGAGAATACTTCATAAAATTCATAAATGACTTGTGAATTGATGTTATAAACTATCAAGATAATAAAAATTTGGTTTCATGGATTTCAATGAGTGACGCATTTTGAACTAAAATGTCTATTTTAAACTGATAACGGACACTTTTAGTCATACTGTCACACCGTGTATCGGATTGAGACGTGGTTGATTCATAAACATCACAAACGAATTATGGATCATTTGACTAAGGTATCAAAAAATTAATGATTTTTCTCAATTTTCAGTATGTCACTTGTTATTTTTACAAAAAATAATGTCAATTTTAAATAAAAAGAAACACTTTGAGTGATACGAGTCACTTGTTCTTTTTGCTTAGTTTTGAGTGGGTCTGTTGCATAGATACCAACTATATTGACCCAGAAATTTCATACATAGATATCAAATATTAGTAGATTAATATTCTTCATATAACATAGTGATCTGTGAAAGAATAGTTTGGGTATAGTGCTTTTGGAAACATAGAATCATAAAGAACAAGTTCATAAGAGTCTCTATTTCAGTTATAATTTACTAGAAACCTTCTTAGACATATCATTTATAAAACCATTTTTAATATCCTAAGGATATGAAACATAATAAAGGGTGTTCATAGATTCTCAATAAGTGTAAACAATAGGGATATCAGTGATCATATAAGGAAATTAACTCACCAATAGTAGATAAAATGATGATAAAATTAATTAATTACATTAAAAGGAACACTTCGTGTCATACGATCAAAACCATGCATTTCCATTCTTTCCATTTTCTTTACTTGTAGAAATGAAAACATTGTATTTTCTATATTTATCACTTTCCTTCAAGTTTCATCCACTGTTGTTGAAGGAAAGTGAAAAATGTCGATAATAAAGGGGTGAAAGGTTCTGAGGTAGAGTTAGTATGTGTAAGACATTGTTTGTATGAGTAGTCAAACATTTAATTTTGGTAGAGAACATAAAATATTACGAGTAAAAACATAGTATATTAAAAAAACTTTACCATGTCATTAAATTATGTGTCTCAGCCTCAAAGTCGAATCTCTCACGAGCATGATCAGTTTATAACAAATCACCTCAACTCAAACAAAGGAATATTACTCTATATGAAAAAAATTCTTATGTGAGTAATACTAAAAATAATTAAATTAAAAATTAATAAGAAACAATCCAATACTTCTATAGAAGTCATGTATTCATGCTATTTTGTACATTCTTCTATCAGGTATGCTGCCCATTTGTTTTTGAGCACATCTTTATCATCTTGTGAATATGAGCCTTTTAGACAGTCATAGTAGTACTGGAAAAATATAAATACAAAAATTATTAATAAATATTTTAAATTAAATTGTAATTATATTTGAAAATTCCTCTTTAGGGATGCTAGTTTGTTCATAGAATATGATATATCTTATAGATTTACAAGAAATAATAACTGCAATATTTTCCAATGGTTTGTTTTAGACACTGTACGAATATTTAATAGAATATGTATTTTTTTATATGTGTTTGGATTGTGAAATATAAATATATATTCCATGATACTTATCCACTCATATAAATTTTCTTTTTTTCTCATCCTTATCCCCTAGCCTCATTCCCTATTCTTCCCGACAATCATACACCACCCTAGCATAAAATAATACTTATTAAAAGATAATATAAATTATATAACTAGATGTTTAGTTATAAAATGTTGGATATAGTGTATTAATTGTTAACAAACACCATCATATGTTGATGGTTTCTTGGGTATTCATGCATTGAATTTAGGAAATAAATATTTAGAGTATCCAAATTTACCACAATGAGTATCCAATACTGCCTAAAAACACAAAAGGGAATATGTAATGAAAGAAATAAAAATATATTTGATATGATTAAATTGTAGAGTTTTTTCCATGCATCGTTGGTATTAAATAGAGTCTTTCATCTAAAATTTTTCTTTTAAATGATTTATTCAGACATGCCACTTTTTCAACCCATTTTTTGGGTTTCAATTTTTTTTTGTTTTGTATAGGAGATGTGTGGACTAACGAGCCCAATTTTTTTTCATGGGAAATCCTTTAAATTTCTTTAAAATATATGCCTACAAAAAATATGAAATGTATTTAGTCATACGTAACCAAATATATCATCTTTTGGAAAATCAATTCATGAAAACATACCTCATGTATACATTTATAGTTGACCCTCCTAGCAAATCATAGTTGATTATTTCACTTAAACTCTCAACCCGAATGATGTATTGATATTTATATCCATACATATTTTCATAAAAATCAATTATGTTATTACCACTAATTTTTAACTTTGTATCCACATGAAGCATAAATGATAGTAAATGAAGATATATAATGGGTGGGGTAATAGTGATTTCGGTAACTCTCTTCAAAATATTGGCTTATCCTTTAGATGGGTTTGAGGTGGTATTTTATTTCATCCTCTTGTCTTTGTTCGTCTATAATGACATTGATAGGTACAAACCGTTTTTATTAATTTTTAAAGGTTTATCTTGAAAAGTAAATTAGAAATGAATACCTCCTTTTAGACATGTTTTTTTACAAGATGTGATGCCCATGTGATGAAAGTTCAAACAACATTTTTCAACCATATAAATATCCTCCTCATCAATTGAAACATGTAGCTCTACACTCATCTCACGACCTATGCTAATTGACACTCCCACATGACCTGTTGGACGTGGTCTACTATATAGCATGGATTTTTTGATATTGAACACCATAAGCCTCACTACAAGGCGATGGGTGGGTTTTTCTAGATATAAATCACATTCATTATCACCCTATAGAAAATCAGTATAGGAATGGTATCAATGTATGTATAATAAATATTTCACAAAAAAACTTATTAGAACATTGATTACCTCTGCTAATACATCTCTTTAAGGGGAATGACTCTCCTCATAGCTGGTGGGGGTGGGGCATGATCTCCACACGATGGCTTTTCTTGAGTTTCTTCTTCTCTTTATTTCCCCCATTAAAGCTACCATCATCTCTCAATTCTATTGGAATTATTATTTAAGGGTTTCTAGTATTTCTACCATCCATTTCATTTATTCAATTTGATACTCCTCTTGTTTTTTCTCAAAATATGTTTGGGGTGTCACCCTAAAACCCACACATCTGACCTAGCCATATAGTTCTGGCTGTATCAAGGATACCGATAGTTTGTGTTTATCTGGTAGAGGTTTTGCAGATTCATGTGACTATGTCTAATAGAAGATATTGGAAAATAAGTGATCATTTTTATATAATAGATATTAAAGGAAATTTTTATTTATTATGTAATAATTACCCATGTTTCGCACACTTTTATTATTGTCATCTATTAGTATCATGTCTTTATTTACACCTTCCTCCTTTCATATCACATGAAATAGGATGGAAGTGGATTTGTATTTTGATTCATAAATTTTCATATAAATAATGGAATATAATTATGGTGTTGTTTCATGTCATATTAATGTATTACGATATATTTAAAATACATACTAATTTTTTTTCAAGAAAAGTGTACCCCATCCTTTACGGTATGGTATATTGGTTTTTCTTCTCATTCCTTATTTCATGTACTCAGTTTCTATTTCATAAATAAAAATACATTCAATCAACGTCATGAATATACATATCGTCCAACTATGTATTACTATACACAATTTACCAAAAAAGATACATCATCACGATGGTCAGTAAATAAATCTCGCGCTTCTTGGGTTATCATGTGTGGATAGATGAGCAGTGGGTGAAGGTTTATTTTCCCTTCAATGTCTTTAAGATAATGTCTTTATAGAATTGTGTGAATTCCTCTATGAATCCTTCCAACAAGAATTCATACATATTTATTATGGGATTCATATAATATAAATGCACTCTATAATGGATGGTGATGAGTAAGTCAATGTTTCATTATTTTATTTTTTATTAAAATAAATAAATGATATCACAATGTTATCGTAATATCTTCCCACATTAGTGACTTTATCCCAGACAGAACATGGTTCCACTAATCTACATCAATTTCCATGCATTTATGAGTGACGATTCCAATATAACTACTGAACATGGCCTTGTTGGGGTTATCATACTAGCCCCACACATTATATTCAATGTCGTATTTGATGGATTTGTCTTTCAACTTAACGATATTCGATAACACTATCAAACTACGATGATTATGTTTTTTCCATGTCACCCATCCTTCATCGCCTACCATTTACCTAGAATCAACAGCGTCAATTTTTTTTTCTCGAGTGGTAGCATCGACATGTGTATATGGTCATTGTACCTCTACACTGGGAGCAACAGTAGGTTGAGAAACCTGTTGTTCCTTAGGAATGGGAGCACCATCACCTGCATAAGGTCGTTCCTCTACACTGTGAGTAGTAGCAAGTTCAGAGATCTGTTGTTTATCAGAATTGGGAGCACCATCACATATGGAATTCATTATCTGCATAAGTGGTTTAACATTTAATTTAGAGTACAGAAATGTAGCAAAAATAAAATAATAAAACAAGTTAACATGATGTATATTAAAAAAAAGTAACCTAATTATTGACCAAATTGTTTTATTTTTAATGGATGAATGGATTTTAACCATCTATCTAATATCCAAATCCCTTCATTGTGGTCTCCTATTATATACAAAACACTGTCTACGTTAGGATGTCTGCGAAATGATTGTGTCGTCCCAATTAAGTGGTCATTCTTAGTTGAATTTTCATATGACCTTTAAGTGGTTTTGGTCGATAACATAACAATTGAACACTTTTGGTTTGTGGGATCTGGAATATAAAATTCTTGTACTACTATGATACCATTATAAATGGTTCTTCTTTTTACCCTTAATTACTGAAATCTACTATCACATATCCCAATTCATCTATTTTAATATTACTTCAATTATCAACCAAATTTCACTGAAAATGGGTAGTTGGAATGTTGTATAATAAAACTCCCATATTTTTATGATGATTCCAAATTATGACATGTTTAGGTATATTGGATTTTTTTTCCTTAGTATTAGAAACATGAATTGCTTCAACCATGAGTGTAAATCCATTATTTTTCATGTTACAGTCTTCATCATGCTCATTTGTATAGAATGTATAACCATTAATTATATAGCCATTATAAGATAATACATACAAACTTGGTCCTTCGGTAAGCCATCAAAGTCATTCTAAAATTGAATCCATATTTTCATCTGAATCCTCTAAAATATGGTCCCAAAACCATCATATAAAATTCTAATTTTTCATATTTGATATCCATATTTCATCCTTTCATAGATTCAAATGACTATGAATATCATTTTGGGTTTCAAAATAGGGGAAAACCTCCAAACTATTATGTAAAAAATAGTTTTGGGGAAGCTCTCGATCTATAATATTGATTTCCAAAATATCTCTTCTAAAAATTACTTCACCCGCTAGTCGCACAGTGTGACGAGACTCTGGTAGACCAATGCTTTCCACAATGGATAGGTATTCGATATAGAATTCAATTGCTTCATCAACAATATATCACTCTACAATACAACCCTCTGACCAACTTTGTTTTGATATACCCTTTCAAAATTTTCATATAATGTTCAATTGGGTACATACATCTATAGTATAGAGGACACATTTTTGAATCTCTCTCACCAAGTGAGCCATCAAATGAACCATCACATCAATGAATGTTGGTGGGAAGAACATTTCCAATTCACATAATATGGAAACAAATTTTACTTCCAAATTTGGTAATTTCAATGGGTCTATAACTTTTATGTATATAGCTTTTAAGAAGAAAGATAGCTTGGTTAATATATGACAGACATTCTTGGTAAAAATGAAACCTAAATCTATAGTAATTAGATCTTTCATAAAAACATGGAATTTATGTGATTTTGTACCCTTAAACGTTAAATGAGTCATTGAAATGATGTTCTTGATATTCTATAAATACCCCTCTAAAACCTTTATGTCATTCAAGAAGTTATGAAACTAATTTCTCTCATACATGGAAAAGAGTGTAACTAGGTAGAGGAAGAGAATTTCATTTTTCACCCTTCACTGGCGCCAACTCTTCTCACATTCCCATGTCATCCATGTCTAACCTATCCTTAATATCATTATTTGTTTTTATGGGTGTATTTTTTATGACACTATCACATAAATTTTTTTTCAACATGAAAAAATCAAGAAAATGTCTGACAAACAGAAAATTTCAGTATGGAAATTTAAAAAAAAGTTCTCTTTTTTATACTGGGTTTTGTATGGTTTTTTGATTTTTTTACCAAAAGTAGTTTCCACAAATTTTACTCTCTCAATTAGTTGATCACCTTTTAGTGGAGATGGTGTTGTACATTCTTTTAAAATTCCCTCGAATGATGTAGTCCAAGATTAGTACTTATGTCATTGGGGTAGAAATATATAATGTCCTAGAAACATAGTTTTCTATGAATGTTTCAAACCAATTGATGGTGTATCGTGTTCCTGGATGGGACACCCCTGAGTTCCTTTACCTCTATATCTTGAAATTTTTTCATAAGTAGGGAATTCATTTATCATCCCATACAATATGGATCTCAATGTGAAATATTCATTTCTATAAGAATCATACAATGTAACACCTTAATCCCACTACAATTTCAAATCCTCGATCAATGGAGCCAAATAAACATCAATATCATTACCCAGTTGTTTTAGTCCTGATATAAGAATAGATAACATGATATATTTTCATTTCATGCATAACCATGGTGGCATATTAAAATTTTCCAAAATAACTGGCCATGTATTGTGAGGGCTGATTTGAAAACCAAAAGGATTCAATCCATCTGTAGGTAATGCAAGAATAAGGTTTCTTGGTTCATTTATAAATTCAAGATACTCATGATCAATTATTTTCCATATAGGAGAGTCTTTTGGGTGACTTAGTTTCCCATCTTTAATTATTTTGTTTACGTTCCATGTCAATTACCCTACAGTCTCCTCACTTTCATATAGACCCTTAAACCTTGGAATGATTGGAATGTACCATAAAAATATCATAATACTGGATTCATGTTACTTTTATCGAGAATCACCACACTTTGGGAATTATATAAGTGATTTTTGGTCCCTAAAAAACAGTATGCATTTGTTCAGGAATGCATATATTCTTTCATAGATCATACCCATCGGGCATAGAATTCATTTTGCGTCGTATGTTCGGCCTGAGATCTCATTATTATCAAGGATAATGTAATTAAAGAGATAATGTAATTCTGTAAAAATGGTGTAACTCTATATATTTCCCACTTTTAGATTATACAGCTTTAGTATGGATGAGAATGTACTGCATTTAGTGCAACCACCATACAATGGAATCTATTTACACCTCTTTTAATTGTAATTTTTTTGGGCAATCATGAAGTTTATCTTCAACAATCCTTGTTATTTCCTCAATATGATCTTCATCATCATTAATATCTGTAATGAAATCCTCGATACAATATTCTTCATTTTAAAAACTTTTAAACAAATCAAATGATCTATAAAATGTAGTACTATCCCAGCCACTAGCTATATTCAACTTTCCCCATGTTTATTCCAACATTTATAGATTTTATCTATTCTGTGATATATCTAGTGTTTTTCTAAATACCCTATACTATTTTATTTTTGGAATGACAATAGCATAAAAATAGACAAAGGATTTTAGAGGGTTCATATGCATGCTCTTTTTCAAACATGATGAACTCTTTCACTCCATCTTCATACTCTTTTGTCAGAATATTAGAATCCATAAATTCATTATTCATATCCATCCTATTTGATTCTGTATTATTAATATTTAACAAAATAAATACACAAAACATTGTTATAAAAATTAACCATAGATAAAAATGTTATATAATTTAAGTCTCCTTCAATATTTATCCCAAATATCCACTTTACGAAATCAAGGCCCTTCATTTGGGATCTTCTAGATAAATCAATCTTCAGCTCTTCAAGGCTTTACTTCATTGGTCGAACTAAGAGAAATTCATCCACATAAAGAAGTAAAATGAAAAAACTACCATTATAATACAGATTCATAAAGTAACAATTATTTACATTACAGTTTATGAACATTAATTCTAACATGAAATAATTGAAATTCCAGTTACACTGTCTTGGTGCCTTCTTAAGCCCAAAGAAACTCCATTTGTGACTAGAACCAACACATTATATTCCATTTAGCATGAAACCTTCCAATTTATCTTTGTAGACATCTTCTTATGAATCTTTATGAATTTATATAATCATGAAATCTATTTGTTCTAGAAATAAACCTTCAATGAAAACCAAGCTAAGAACAAATATGGTAGATTAGAATAAATTCTTCCCATCTTGAGGGTATGAATTAGTTCAAATTTAAAGGATTATAGGTACTCAAACATTCTCCTCTATCAATAGTTCATTTCAATTTTTGATTAAATATATTTAAAATAGTTTTTTTAGTTTATTCCAAAAATATCTCACCCAAAAGATAATAAAAATAACAACTCATAAAAAGAACCACTATTTACAAATCTAGGAAAGTATTTGGGTAGTGTCTCCTATGTGTCCTTAACTGTATAGAATCATAAGAAACCACTTGACCATCATGGACTGAAACTATTAAAATCCTGACTCCTGATACATCACAATAGAAGACATACTCATTACCCGTCTCATTTATGGTTACGATTAGTGTTTTCATCAATCTCTCATTAAGATCATAGAATTATCACTCATGAACATCAAAGAAAAGGAACCATAAAACATTCTTGGTTTATACCTTGTTAGTGCTTCCAATCAGAAAGAATCCCAATTGAAACTCTGGTGATAGCTAGAAATTCCCAAAAATATTTTCATCTCAAAAACATTCTTTGACCTCTTTAAAAAAATATATAATCGAACTTCTCATATTCTAAAAATACATAATCCATTAATATAATTTTCCCCATGAAGTGTACATTTTTAATCCAAAACATACACTTTGAGATCATGAAATATAGTTTATGTTCTCATAAGTTTTGTCAAAAGTACCTTCATATATCGAGCATGTTCCTCCCTCGATCTTAGTGAACACTTTAGCACCTCTAAGTTGAGAAAATAGCCTATCAATACATAAAAGTCGGTATATGTTAATTTATATCACTTAGAATAACCCTTAAATTCCCAAAAATATTCTCAATGATCGATTTTAATTTTCATGGAAAAAACTGAAGCACCCAAAGGGGACATAATCATTCACATGAACCCCTTCACCTCGAAGTCCTTCAATTGAGCCTTCTTCCATCCTATCTCTATATGATCCATTTATATGGTGGAATATATATATTCTCCACACCTGGTAAGAAAAAAAACATATACTCAACATATCCATCGTGTGGTAATCTAGAGAAGTACATGGTAGATACATTAGAAACATGTCAATGACAGTAAGACATACTGAATGATGTTTCTCTCTATCATAAAAAATTACTCTAGAAAATGGGTAATGATTCTACCAAGCTATATAAATATAGTTACAACATAACTAGTTTTCATATTCAACTCTCCAATATAGACATAATCAACACCCTTAAAAAATATAATTCCATCCATCATTGAAAACAATTGATATAGTAGATACATCACTACATGGGGGTTTTAATTATAGTTGAAAACTAGACTCACAGTTTTCAAGTCACTAGAACATTCCCTTTCCATTTCTGTGTTTATATTAACTAAGAATTAATGGGTTTAAAGGAAAAAATTTCAAATAGTTGTGAGACATTATACGCATCCATTTTTTATATATGTAAAATTTTTATATCCCTCTTGTATTTTCCTATTACTTTCAATAAAATTATACATGAGCAAGGGTGAGTAGGGAGTTTTTGGATCACCTAAAAGTAAGTACAAGCCTCATCCTTAATAGTCTATGTTTGTATGATCACTAACCTCTCCTAGTAATTATACAATATAACACAATAGTTTGGTGGAGGCATCAATTAATGTTTGACTAAAATGCTTCCCATATAGTACTATCCAATTCATTGAGATATGAATTTTTTATGCATTTATTTTATCTTTGATAATAAATTTTCTTTGTATTTATGAATTCCCCTAAAATGCCTATATACCCAAGAAAATCCCTAGATTGGAAACCCCTATAATTGAGTTACTTAAGTTATTTGCATTTTTTTTCAATTTCTATCCCCTTGGTAATTAGTAAAGAAAATCCTCCATGTTACGATGATTGAAACACAATATTATATCCATATGGAAAGATTACTTGAATGGTCAAAAAAATTATCTATAATTACCTATCCTTAGAGGTTTCGGTATGTTTATCTCTTTAACAGATAAACAAGGGTAATCCCATAAATGTAACTTGAATAGTGAAACTAAAAGACTTGAGGTATTCTCCTGATCTACATGGGTTGGAGACCAGAACTAGGGTATCATACAAAGAAACATGGGAATGATATCACCTTCAACAGACACATGATAAGATAAGAACAATAACAGTATAACATCACATATTCACAATACGTCACATCTCAAAATAACCAAACCATAAAGGTAACATCCAAAAATGGGATAAAAATCCCTAAATAAAAAATTAAAAGACTGTCAAAATGGATGTAGAAGCATGGAGACAAGGAAAATTATAAGACTCAAAGTGGTAGCACCTGAGGAGCTGGGTTCGTAGTAGAGATGGGTTCGCAAAGGAGAAGGGATTCGCAGTAGAGGTGGGGTATGCAGAGGAGGTGGGATCAAGACAAATGAAGGGTTTAGGGAGGAGGTGGGGTTAGACGCGCAGTAGAGATGAGGTTCGAAAAAGATGGGGTTCGACGGTGGAGGTGATGTTCATGGTGGAGGAGGAGGGCCTCATGCGACAGTGGAGGATGGATTCACGATGGTGGAGGAGGGATTTGTAGTGGAGAATGGATTCGCGTCGGCGGTGTTGGAGGAGTAGTCGGTGACAATAGAAGAGGAGGAGGAGAAGGAAATGGGGACAATAGAGGAGGATTAAGAGGATTCGATGATAGGGTAAGGCTAATGTGAGAACTTGAGGCATGCGAGAGAAGGAGGGGACTGTTATAGTTCATTTAGAAAATCGGGGGAAGCATTTATCAGTGCTCACTAAAAAGCGGTGATAAAGGTATGTTTTATCAACGATAAAATAGAAGGCAGTGATAAAACATGCCTTTATTAGCTCTTAAAAAGCATTGGTAAAACTAGAATGATAATAAATTATTTATATTTATATATATATTTTCAAAATTATATGTATAATAAATATATATGTATATATATTTTTAATATTAACTATAAATAACTATTTATTTATTTATACATACATACATATATATATAATAAATATATATTTATTTATAATTATAAATTTATAAGAAATATATTTATTATATTTATAATTATATATAATTAATATTTTTATTGGAATGTTATAATTACTTAAATATATCTATATTTATATAGATTTATAATTGTAAATATATGTATATATTTATTATAATTTTATATTTATTTAATAATTATAAATTTATATATATTTATTTATAGTTATAATAAATCTATATTTTTTTATTTCAATAATTATAAAATTATAACAAATATATTTATTACATTTATAATTTTATAAATTTACACAATTAATATATTTATTATAATATAATTATTATTTAATTTTATCTTTATTATTTATAATTTGAATTATACATATTTTTTTATAAATTAATGTATATTTATAAATATTTTTATTTAATCATATATATATATATTTAAATAATATACTTTTATGATTTTATAATTATTTAAATACAAATATATATTTTTTTAAATAATTATGAAATAGTTTTGAAATAAATATATATTTTTTATAAATATATATTTATTACATTTATATTTTAATTATAGTCATAAATATAAATATATAAATATATATATATATATATATATTTAAACAATTATGAAATTAAAATAAATATATTAATTAAATATAGTCATAAATATAAATATAAATATATATATATATATATTTAAATAATTATGAAAATAAAATAAATATATTAATTATATATATATTTTATAATTTCATAATTATTTAAATAAATTTATATTTATATTAAAATAATTATGAAATTATAATAAATATATTTGTAACAAATATATTTATTATATTTATAACTATAATTATAAATAAAAATATACTTATTTATAGTCATAAAAATAAATAAATATATATATATATATACTTATGGAACTAAAATAAATATAAATATTTGTATATATGTATAAATATTTTTCGATTTATAAATATATTTCTATAATTATATATAGTTATAAAATTATAATTATTATAAATATATTTATCCTGATTTTATGAATTTATTAGAATAGAATAGCTTCATGGGAACCTGAATGTATTATATACCCCGAGTAATGTATAGATCATAAAAATGAGTAATCATATAAATCGACAACATTAATAGTAATGAAGGTGTAATGTATAAATGAAAATTCAGGATTAATACATAACATATAAATGTCACTTATATTCATGCATCAATTGATCAAATTCATTGGAAACACACACACACACACACACATATATAATTTTAAATATAAATATACATATTTAAAAAATATTTATATATAATTATAAATATATATATATTTCAAAAGTATTTGTACATAAGTATAAATATATAATTATAAATACATAAATACATAAATACATAAATATAAAAAATATAAAAAATATATTTATAATTTAATGAAATTTATTATATATATATATTTAAACTATTAAACAATATATATTAATTAAAAACATTCATTTTTTATTTAATGTATCCAAATAAAAATTCTTTTTTAATATAAATATATTAATTTCTATAAATTAATAATGTTTTTTATTAAAAACTTTTATCAGCGATAAAAATAGCCCTGATAAATCTGCACTTTATCAGTGCTAAAAATACTAATAAAGGATACACCTTTATCAATGCTTATTTTAGCACTGATAAAGGGTAGATTTATCAGTGCTTTTCACTAGCACTGATAATATCCCCCTTTTATCAGTGCCTTCTGCATAGCGCTGATAAAACCAGGAGCATCCCTTGCCTAGATCTGTGGTAGTGAATTATATATATATATAACTGAATATATTAGGTTCATATGTTAAATTAAATTAATAATTATATAAATAATTTAAAACATTAAAATAAACTAATAAGATAATAAATTACTAATACTAACATATAAATAACTAAAAACTATAAAGATAATAAAACAAAAAAACTATGAAACAATGAAATACATACATAAAATTGTTAAACTATTTCATTAAAACAATACTGACCATTTATGAAATAGTGAGTGATTTCCATGTGTATCAAATCCACCATAATTAAACGTTATCAATCCAAGGAAAAAACAATAAAAAAACATGCAACTGCACCCACAACAAACAAGAGTAGTATAATAAAAAGTTTAGAAAATTTCAACACATTTTACCCCAAAATTTCATGCTTCATTTAATATTTCATTTTTCAAAAATATTTTCCCTTCGGATTGCATTATTTCCTAAATAAGGACCTACACTCATGAATCATGTGATCTTCCTCGCTATCACTATCGTCACTCAAAACAATTCTTTGAAAAAGTTATGCTCAATTCCAAGACACATGCATTCTTACCATGGGATTTCCAAGAGTTTTACATCTCCACTACTGGAAATAAAAAAAAGTGAACCAATCTCAAGGACTTTATATTATGTTCAAATGTCTCTAAGGCTGCGGGATAGTGATTCATAAAAAATATTTGACAATTTTTGGTAAAAACGAGGGTTGAACATTGAAATAAATGTGTGGTAAATGTTAATCCAAATGTATCCCTAAAACTATCACTCCCACACACATAAACAAATTATTATCCCCAAGAATATTATAATCCAAATGTATCCCCTTTTTTCTCTTTTTTTGGACAAAAGATACTAAAATAAGAAGGGTAGAAAAAAACTGGTGAGTATAAACTCTAAACCCCATGAAATATGTAAGATACTATCCCAAGAAAAAATATTCAAGTAGCTCATACTCATTATAATCTCAGTGAAATTAGTTAATATAGAAAATTCTCAAGATCTTGGATTAATGATTCATCACTTTTATAGGTATCCCTAAAGGTGAGAGTCAATGCATAATGATCAAAAATGTACTCATTATTGGAACAATAATTAATCTATATTCCCAAATCAAAATACATTTAATGCATTTGGATATAGTGAAATATAAAAAATATAACCATGATAGGAAAATGTTGATCCAAGTGCATCAAATGATTCACTTCCCATCAAACAAACCTCTATATGAATAAATATCCCCCACACATAGATTGAAAATTTTCCTGAAAATTGTCAATAAATAAGTAGGTATGGGTATCGACTATGTGATCATCTTAAAAATGAATCTTCATGGAATCTAAGGGCTATATGATGGTGAAAATGTATGGGTGGATATATGGTTCAAAGGGGCTAAATAAATAAAATATATGCCTTAATAATTTTAGTTTAACTTTCATAATTCTAATCACTTTGATGGAGAAACATGGAATGTTCTAGAGTACATAACGTGGTAAATATTCCCTCAAAGAAAAAGAGAAATATAAGATGATGAAAAAATGGGATAGAATCCTCAATGTTATGGAAATATAATGTTGGACAACACAAATGAGCCTCCATGAAAATGTTTCTAAAAAATAAATGAGTTTTAAGAAACCATTTTCAAAGAATGGAATAATATCATCAATCATTTAAATCAGGGTATCAAGAATCAAAACATGTACAATAAAAATCATGAGGTCAAACTGCTCAAGGATAAAATTTGTATTCCACTGACCATGTCATGATGAAAATACAATAGATTTCATGTGGGTGTATAAATAATATGAATTTTAATTATTTAGTCATTTTACATGGTGTTTTTGGAAGCAATAAATATGATAGAAATTAAAACACTTCCCTATGTTATGGAAGATAGACGCAAAAAGGATTATTGTATCAGCTGAATTTCCTAAAATGATGTAACTATAAAATATACCCATTGACCGAACATACCCTCATAATATCATAAAGATAACACCGAAGATCATATAGATGAAATTAGATACATGGTAGAATAACAAGTGCACAAAAAATGGTAGGATTGGATGAAAATGATCCACAAATGACTTATTTATTTCCTAAAAAAATGGAACTAATAAATAAAAATTATGGAAGAGAACAAATCATGGTTTTACACCTAGGAAGTGCTATGTTTTATGTCTTCAGGTAGATGGATCGAAAATAGTCAATCAGCTAGGTCCATTGAATCAATATTCCATGGAAACTTTTTTGTGATAGAGGTAGTGTCTCCCAAATCTAGATATCTTTAATTGAGGTTCAAAATATCCATTTTATAGAGAAGAACTATTAATGGTGTAAATTATTCATCCTTTCATCTTTCCTGGTGCTTAAGAAAATATCATGCGGTAAAATTCCTTTAATTTCCTCTATTCGTCACATCTCCTTGTCATTTAAGCGTGGTTATTACAGGTGGGAATCAACCATCATGTTATACTCATTGCAATGAGGCATTTTTGTTGAATTTTTTTCCATAAAGAGAGAGAGATAGATAGAGAAATACAATAAGAATATAGAGATCAATAAATATAGAAGTAGTCGAGTTGCCTCTAAATTGGAAGAAATTTTAACGTCTTCAACTAGAATAGAAACCCCACATTGTAACAGAAATTATACAGTGACACTTATTGTATCATATGTGTGATGAAGTTTGAGGGGTTGACCATTAAATTTAAATGGAGGTATCTTCCCATAAGATATTTCAACAACACCATGGGGATAAACAATTCAAATAGTGTAAGGACCCAACAATTTTTATTTGATCTTTCTCACCATGATCCTAAGTATTGAGATGGAGAGTAGAGCCTTGATTCCCAATGAAAAATTTCATTTTTTTATCAATTTATCATGAAATTCTAAAGTTTTCTCTTTATATATACATGAATTATTATATGTATCCCTCCTCATCTCATCTAATTCATTCATCTATAGAATTTCTTTTTTCTGGTAATCTTTAAAATAAAAAATAAAGTTTTTCATCGCCTAGTAATCTTTGTTCTCTAGTTATAAAGAGGTATGGAATGTTTTTCCAAAGACCAATTTATATGGGTAAATTTCAATAGGTGTTCTATATGTATTTATTTAAAACAAAAGAGCATCATCGATTTTGGTGACCAAATATTTTCGAAACATACTGATTTTTTTATACAACATACTCTTAATCTTTATGTTTGAAACATCATATTAGAAATTGCTTTATGGATGGTATGGGGTAAAAATTTAGTGGTGACATCCATGGTGAGTCATTAGATAATTAAACAATGTATTATTGAAGTAGGTTCCATGGTCACTAATGATGATCGTTGGAATTCTGAACCGATTAAAAATATGTTGCTTTTAAAAATGTAATAACAACTCGAGCATTATTTTTTTTGAAAATTATTCATATTCCACCGACATTGATACATATTGGACATAAACAAGGTGTATTATTTTCCAAAAATATTTTGGAAAAGGACCTATGAAGTTGATTCACCATATGTAAAAAAAATTAATGCCCATAATTGGATGTTGTGAAATATCACGCTTCCATTTTATGACACAAGTTCTTTGGAATTTATCACAATTCATGAAAAACTTATGAATATCATGATGCTTGGTAGTCAATTAAAAACCACATTGTAACACTTTTATAATTGTGAAATGAATTCCATGGTGTATTCTATCTTGTCTAACATGGAAAAAAATAAAAACAATATCACCATCTTCTTCTAGGATGTATCTTCTAATCATTATGTATGAGTAGTCCCTACAAAGTAAGGGATCATCCAAGTAGTAATGGAATACTTAATTTCAAAAACCATTCTTACTTATCCTATGATAAATTTGGGTATACCACAAATGAAGCTACATAATTCATGAAATAAACATACAAGGGTTTGATTGTATCATTGGTATAGAGTTTTTAATAAGGAAATGATTCATTGATTAATTCCATATTGATTTCACTTATTTCATTGTCAAAGTGTGATAAATAATCATTGATGACATTATTATTTCCCTTTTGACAATGAAATAAATGGAAAATTCTTGAAGTAACAATATACATCGAATAATTATAGGCTTGGTATCTTTCATGTTCATTAAATATCATTGGCCAAAGTGATACATATACACAATAACTTTAGAGAACTACAAGTAAGATCAGAATTTATCAAACGCATAGACAAATATTAGCCACTCATTTTAAATTACATTTTAATTGTGTTGATAGTCATTAATTATGATAATAGCATACACTACAAATTAATAAAATATTAATGGAGGTTTTTTATTTTCATAGGGGATGTTCTTAAAACTATTTCGTATTGCACGATCACTAGTCTACTACTAGTAGTTTTTTATTTCATGGTGGTTTATAAAGAATAATTTTGGGAACATTTAGTGTTAGTTTGATATTTATTTCTCAGTGGTTTCTTAATTAAAAAAACATTATTTGAATATAAATAAAAATAAATTAACTCCTACTAAATATATAAAATAATATTTTTTTAGTGGAGGTTAAAACAAACTGCTGCTAAATGTGTTCTCAAATTTTTAAAAAAAATTTAATAAAAAACTATAAATATAAAAAATCTAACATTACAGAAACTCAAAAGTAAATATATTATAATCCCACCATTTATACATCACACATCTATGATTATACAAAAAAACATGGTTATCATATCCTAAATCTTAGTCACCCCATATATCAACTGATACCCCGATCATCAATATATACATTTAAAATATGTACAAAAAAACCATTACTAATATATAACCATATCATGACCTCCACTCAATATTTAGGCATCCATATAATCTCATCAACTGAAACTAACCACATCATCTCATTAGTTGTAACAAAAAATGAAAAAAAAATAAAACTAAACATAATAAATCAGAATTACAGTAGAATAATTGATAATTTTTTTAACATACCACAGAAAATAAGAACAGTCAAGACTAACTTATGAATAATTTTGTAGATCAGAATGGTCAACCTCCTGCCTACTGCCAGCATTTGGCACCTACAATGAAAACCAAAACATTTAGAAAAAGAAATGTGAATGGGAAAAGACACAGAATATATTCAGAATACTTCACCTTTTTTATTTTATTAATCAAATAGAAGACAATTTAACATAAAAATAATATATAATGATAAATACTTTGAAACCATAAAAATTCCTATTTAGGATAAGATTCAACTGTTGAAACTGAAAAGAGATAAGTAAATATTCTAATTTATTTTAAAAGCGACATGCAGTGTGCTTGAAATTTATTTAAATAAAAAATCTAACAATTTTAATAGCAGAGAAATTAATGTGATTAAAAAATAACTATGCGGTGGTTGTACCATCATTTCACATCAAAACAAGGTCTTTTTCTTAGTTTTTGACCATTCCACGCACGTTTTAGTGTTTTAAAAATCAAAAACACATTTACAACCATAACAAGTAAACCATCATTCAAAATGATGTGATGTGAGTTCTTGTATTTTCAAATTTAATATATGGTTTTTGTCCCATGATTTCAAGAAAATGCAACATTTTTTTTCGCATTCTGACTATTCCACACACGTTTTAGAGTTTTGAATCACTAAAAAAGCATTTATGACCATAATGGGAAAAACATCGTTCAGAATGATAAGTTTTCAATTCCTACATTTCAAAATTAAATCTATGGTGGGTTTCTATTGATTTCAGAACAATACGACATCATTTTATAGGTTTTGACTATTTTATGCATGTTTTAGTATTTTAAAACACTAAAAACATGTTTACGACCATAACATGAAAACCATCACTCAAAATGACATGTAATCAGTTATTATTTTTCATAATTAAATCCATGGTAATTATCCCCTAATTTTATGATAATCTAATGTTGTTACAGTATTTTTGACCTCCTGAAACTTGTTTTTAAAGGTTTTTGTACATTTCATAAGTTTTTAATGAGTAAATCCGTTCACACTACATATTGGATTGATGTGTTTTTTGCATGTACACATCAATTAAAATCAATGGGTTTCCCTTGATTTCAATAATATGTGATGTAAATTTCTTATTTTTGATCGTTCCATGCACGTTATAGTATTTTAAAACACTAAAAACGTGTTTACGGCTATAATGGGAAATTTTCATTTTTAATGACGTTCCATTAGTTCCTAAATTTTAAAATTAAATCTATGGTTGTTTTACCATTATTTTAGGACAATCCAACAATTTTTTTCCTGGTTTTGACCATTCCACACATGTTTTAGTGTTTTAAAACACTAAAAACGCATTTACGACCACAATGGGAAAACCGTCAGTCAGAATGATGTGATATCAGTTCCAACATTCCAAAATTAAATTTGTGGTTTTATTCCTTGCTTTTAGGACAATATGTTGTCATTTTCATGGTTTTTAACACAGACATTTTTAAAGTATTTTTTACCTTTTCATATGTGTTTACAGAGTCAAAACCAAGAAAACAAGCTCATATTGTTTTCAAACATATAGATAATGATCTATAATTTATTTTTTTATGTGTGGGAATCAACCAATCATAAATTTGGAGCAAGATGTGGTTGTTATAACCCAAAATGTGGGTTTTCTATATTAATGTGTCATTTTTGTTTTTTATGGATATTGTATGTGTTCTTTACAAAGTCCATGAGCGTGTAACGGAGTTAGGGACATCAAAATGAAAAAACATCTAGAAATAAAAAACATAACACTTTATAAGTATCTTATAAAATTTACTCATGTCTTTTAAATTAGTTATCAAGGAATATCAAATTAATATTACCTTTACTTGAGTATCAAAGACCTCATTTTTTCAAGCTGTATGAACTTGCCTCTGAGATGTTGATCGACTATAATACTTAAATTTTTTGTTCTTGGAATTCTTGCATTTAAAATGGTCATCTTATATTAAAAATATAAATAATGATAAAACTAAAATCATTAAAAAAATAAAAACTAGAACAATGTATATATGTACGAAACACTTATCAATGAGAACATGTAATATAATTTCATTACCAATTTATACATTCGATTATCTACATCTTCATTATCTTAATTGTTGTCAACTTTCATTATGACAAGTCCTTTATTTTCACCCTCTGTTGCTAGTTCTACCATTTCGATATTATCAAAAAATAATTATTCAATATTTTGTTGTTGATGAGGATTACTATCACAAATCACCAATTGATCATCATTTCCCATATAATATAAGTCTATTTTCTTTATGTGTATAAAGACACTCCAAACGTCATGTATTTCATCATCCACATAATAAACCAACTTCACTTATGAAGCCAAGATAAATGGAGCATGCTCTGCATGATCACTATTATCCATCAAGATAGTGAATTTGATAAAAGTAAAATTTAATGAATCTTTAATTATACACCTATCAATGTTGACCTACATGCATTTGTATAAGACAAAAAAAACAAGCCATGATAGATTACATAAATTATATCAATTATCTTCCCATAGTATCCCACCTCTAAAAATGTAAATACACCACTATTACTAGTTTTCATGCCTTCTTCACGATAAATTGTACAAAACCAGAAGCTATTAATATTTTAGGAATCAGATCTATTAGCCTGCCTTAGAGGACCTTGAGCCAAAAACATAAAATCAATTAATATTTCAGATCGATTTTCAACATTCATTATCTATAAAAAAAGATATAGGATATTAATTTTAACATACAAAAGTAACTACATGTCAATTATATGAATATGAGTATATACTTACACGATAGACCAACCATTTGACAAGATACATATTAACAACTTTTGTTAATTTCATATCATTTGGAGATTTACCCTTTAGTCACCTCTTGGTTTTTAGTCACTATTCTTCATTAAATGAATCTAAAATAAAACAATTGAGTAGCACATATTTTTTCACTTTTACCAACTCCAATTTAATCAGTGTAAAATTTGACCCCTTTCCAATTGGTTTTCCAATAGTTGGAAATACTGATGACCAATTTTCATAACTAGAATTAGTAGAGATGTTGTTATCATATCCAACATGATTGAATATAGTTTAAATCCCATAAAAATACCTAGAACAGAAAGTCAAACACACTTAATCTATGTAACCTTCTGCAATAGAGCTTTATGGTTGAGCTTTATTCCTCATATATGATTTCAAATGGTCCAAGTATCTAATGGAAAAAATATGAAACATATTAAAAAAAATTACCCAATGATTTGATAAAATCGAATTCACCAATGAAAATATAAAAATAAATGTACCTCTCAATTGGATACATACATCGATAGTGTATCATTCCACTAAGTTTGGCCTCTTCAACAAAATGAATAGTCATATAAATCATGACTATGAAAAATGATGGGGGAAATAACATCTCCATATGACTTAGTTTCAAAACAATTATTTCTCAAATTTTATCAAGATCAATTAGATTTAAAATTTTCCCAATAATTTCTCTAAAAAAGGAACATGAATCAACGAGAACCTCAGTTACTTTTTCAAATAAAGTATCAAAATAACCCAATGAAAACAACTGCTCCATCAAAATATTTGATTCATGACTTTTCAATCGATGTTTGTTTTGATATTTCTAGTCAACTCATCTTGATATGTTACTTAAATATCCTTATGGGACTTTTACTTTCTTTAACGTTATAAAGAATACGTATTTCTCATGATTTTTCATTGTCAAATTAGCTAAAGGATACATGAAATTCTCATTTTCCTTCAAACCATGATTTATATTCATTGAATCCAAATCCTTATGGGAATTAAGGTGATCCTTTAATTTTACCTGCTCATTAAGAACTGTAAAAATTACATTTTCTTATATTTTCTTCTCAATCTAAATTACATCAAAGTTATGACATATCAAATTAAACTCCCAATAAGGATGTTTGAAAAATATACTTCTTTTCTTCCATCGTTGTGTTATGGATTATTTAGATACTATAGCTCGTACCCTTTCCCCCCTTCTTTAAGCTGATGACATATTCCAAATTATTCAGTAACATTAATTAATTTTCCAAATATTTATGAACCACATAAAAATTTTGTGAAATTCTTATTTCAATATCTCTATTGAATAGTGTTATGTTAAACTTGAAATTATGAGAAGAATCATGAAATCGACGATGACATATAAAACACCATTTTTTTCATTGAGGTAATCATTGAGGTTCAAAATAAAACATACAAACTGACTAATCCAAACTAGTAGGAGTCTTCCAAAAAGATAAATTTCCTAGTCTATGAAATTCACTAGTTGTCCACATTAAAGAGGCATGCATTTTGAATAGTTATCTGGTCGAAGTATCATTTTTTCCACGCCACCATCCCATAATTCTCACAATTCATTGTTTATAGTTTAAAGGGATACGTCAATGTCATTTCCATGAATTTTATTCCTAGAAATAATAATCAAAATATTGGAATAAGTCTTATTCATACATATCCATAGAGGTATATTATAAGGGGATAAAAATAACTATACTAATGCTATAATTAGAACTTAATGTACCAAAAGAGTTAAACCATGAGAAGCCAATCCCAAACATTCATTCCTAGGATTCAAAGAAAAATCCCAACATAGTGAATGGAACATATTCGATGATGTTGAATCTTTTGGATGTCTCTTCAAGCCATTGTTACTATCCTGAAAATTCAACTTTATGTTTTCGACAGTCTTAGATTACATGAATAATGATTGCAAGCGTGGCTTCAGAGGAACGTAATAAAATAACTTTGTAGGAGTTTTCATCTTCTATTTTACCTTGGGTTGTATTGAACTATACTCTCAATGTTGTTCATTTACTTACATATGATTGTTTTTAGGATAGTATGACTCTGAGTATGATATACTCTGTGATACCAAACGTAGGATCGAAATAAGAATGAGATTCTCAGATTCAAGGGGGGGGGGGAATTGTAACTTTTAAAATTCCTTAAGGGATTTTTTTGGATGGTTATGTTTAACAATGTTAAAGAAGATAATTCACAAGACCTCTATGAGTACTAAAGACTTGCTAGATTTCAGAATAGTGATTCCGAAAATGGAACTTAACAAAAGCTACAAGGATTAAGATTCTACCTTAAAGCCTATAGAATCTAACTAAATCAGAGTACAAGTAAGGAAGTATAAGAAAGTTCTACTTTCCTTAGCAATAAAAAATGCAGCGGAAAAACTTGTAACAAAAACTGTAAAGACCCGTAAAATTCAAGGGAAATTTTTTCTTAATTTTCTTTGGAATTTTACAAGAGCGCGGTTTCTGACGGCACCTGATTCCGAGGCCCGGAGTGCCCGGAATTAATTTCCGAAGTTTGGCTCGGGTACGTTCAGTGAACGAACGAGCGGGATTTCCTAACTTATGATCCGGTGCTCGGAATTGTAATCCGAGGACACCGATGAACTCGTAGCGCCGATATTCGCTTAAGGAGACCTTTCCCGAAGTTGCGTTTTCCTAGGAGGAGATGTTTAATTTTCTGGATGAAATGAAGAGTAAAATAAATTTGTTATACAATATTTATTTTATATATCTTCTTTAGTGGTTATATCCTAAGTGTGGAAGTTGGGGTGGAATCACAAGTTCCTAACTAACCAAGTGAGGATTAAGGTGAGGTGGGGCCCACATGAGCCCCAACCCTTCACCTTCCCCTTAACTCTCTTCTACCCCCTTAAACTCCCTTGCACTTAATGTTCCAAAACCCCTCAAATTCCCTAACTCCCCTCTCTCCCTCTTAAAGGCTTGACAACTTAACTTTTAATTAATTATACAACTCATGTATAATTAATAAGTGAGTTTAATTTTGAGTTTTTGAAATTCAAACTCTTGAATTCGAAAGGTTGGGTTGTGTTAATAAATTAAGTGTAAGCTTGATTTATTTTTGGGTTAGTTCCTTTGTTACTTGATAGGATTGGGAGAATCGTTGAGAGACTTGAAGATCTTCTTCGTCTTCGACGAAGAACGTGAAGAACGGTTCTTCTCCGACAAAGAACATCGATCCCACGACCATCGAGACTCGGCGTCCCGGATTCTTCCGTCTTCATCTTCCTCCTCGACAAGGGAGAAGTCGCCGACCGTGGTAATCATCGCCAACGACAACGTACCTCTCTTCTTCGTCTTAAGCGACAAGTGAAGAGATGTCGTTCCCTCCTCGGACGCACCCCGACGTCCACGGAATCTACGTCCGACGCCGCGACGCCTTCCTCCGCGATAACCGACGTGTGACGTCAATTTTCAAGGTAGGGGGTTTGTCCTTTTTAAATTAGGTGTTTTCATTCCCTCGAACATGAAATAATAATCCGTTGGGCGTAGTTCCAAATTTTATTAAAAATTGTGAAACACTCATTGTTGTGTTTATACGATTGGCCAACTGATATCGTTATAACGGGAGGAGACCGGACCGCACGAACACGGCCGATTCTCCTCCCCCTTCTATTCTTTCGTGTTAATTTAGCGGAGACAGCGCGGTGTCGTTGCAACCGCGCAGGAACAAAAGAATTAATGGCCGAAGCGAGCTGCGACGAAGAAACGCGGTGCCGACGCACCGCGTCGTTGTTTACGAAAGAGACCGCAGCCGGAGACGGGCCGCGGCGGAACAAGGAGGCGACCGGCGGCCAGCCGGGCCGCCGGCGCCGGAGATCATGAAGGGCCGCGGCCCTACGGCCGCGGCGGAGCAGCCAGGGGCGCCGGCCTCGCCGGCGCCAGAGAACAGGAAGGCCGCGGCCCTACGGCCGTGGCGGAGCAGCCAGAAGGCGGCCGGCCTCGCCGGCCGCCGGAGATCGAGGAAGAGCCGCGGCTACGGCCGCGGCGGAGAAGAAGAAGGCGGCCGGTCGCGCCGGCCGCCGGTTTGGTTAGGAGGCGGGACCCGCGGGTCCCGCGTGAGAAAGAAACGGCCTGCCATAGGCCGACCGAGATCCGAAAAAAGGGGGGGTTTACCCCCCCCCCCCCCCCCCCCCCCCCGCGTGCGGCACATGCGCGGCCCCCTGGCCGCGCCGCCGCTGGCCGGGCCGCGCCGCCACCGGCGGGGCCGGGTCCAGCGGACCGGGTCGGTCCGACCCGGTTCGGGTCAGACCAGGGGGGTCGAGCCGGGTCGGCCCGGACCCGGACCCCCTGTTTTCGAGACGACTTCGGTCTTTTGGCCATAACTTGAGCCACGGACCTCCGATCGATGAACCGTCTACGGCAACGCGATCCTTGGATCGAGACGGTCGTTTCGGTATACTATACTCAAGGCGCACCTTCTTTTTCGGGAGCCTACGTGGTTAAAACTCCGTAGTAAAGCGTGCTTGGCTTAGAGTAGTGATCAGGATGGGTGACCTCCTGGGAAGTTTCCCAGGGTGGGTGTGAGACGGAAAGGCTGATATCTTTCAGACTGGACGTCCGATTGACGAACCGTCAGCAGCGATGCGATCCTTGGATCGAGACGGTCGTTTCGGTTTATCGCACTCAAGGTTTCGGATTACTTTGAGTTCGGCCGGGTTGGTTACGAAACCAACCGGGCCTTCGGAGCGGAAACGCTCATATCTTGAGCTACGGACGTCCGATCGACGTGCCGTCAGCTTTGTTGTGTTCCTCTTAGTGAGACGGATCTTTTGGCATACTCCGCCCGATGTTTGGACGGAGGTGGAGTACGGTCGGGTTGGTTTTTCCTTAAAAACCAACCGGGCCCCGGGGACGAAAATGCCAATAACTCTGAAACCGGGCGTCCGATCGACGCGCCGTCTGGTGCGTTGAGTTCCTGTTGACGATACGGATCTTTTGGATACATCATCTCTGGACTTTGTGACAGTTGATGTATCAGCCTCTCGGCTCGTGGAGTGGACCCTCCGAACGAGCTTGCTGTGTGCGGGAACCCTAGTGTTGGCTGCGACTGTTACTGTGACTACTACTGCTACTACTGCTACTGTGACTGCGACGACGACAGTACAGAGATCCTGTGTGGATTCGACGACGACGACTATAGCACTCAACGATCCTACGTGGATCAGTGCTACAGGTCCTGTGTGGGCCCGATCCTGTGTGGATTCGACGACGACGACTACAGCACTCAGCGATCCTACGTGGATCAGTGCTACAGGTCCTGTGTGGGCCCGATCCTGTGTGGATTCGACGACGACGACTACAGTGCTCAGCGATCCTACGTAGATCAGTGCTACAGGTCCTGTGTGGGACCGATCCTGTGTGGGTCCGATCCTGTGTGGGTCTTTGCGCTCAGTGGTCCTGTGTGAACCAGCGCCTACAGGTCCTGTGTGGGCCCGATCCTGTGTGGGTCTTTTGCGGGGGTTAGTTACCTATCGATCCTTCGTGGGTCCGACGACTTAGATGGATCAGAGATCATCTTTATCGTCTTTTGAAGAAGTATACCTGTGTGAGCTGAAGCCTGTTGCTTTCCTGTGTGGATTGTGTTGTGCAATCCTGTGTGGATTACGTTTTGCTTTCCTGTGTGGAATACGTTTACTTTCCTGTGTGGACTGAGTTGTACTTGGGCTCGGAGGTTGGAGCGTATTTGAAATTGATGACTTAGGTATATGTATGGGCATATACCTAAGCAGTGTCGGTTGTTACTTCGTGATTGTACCTTTCTTCGTGGTTTATCCTTGTGGATTTGAGAGACCTTCAGGGGTCTCGGGGTCCCTACTGAGTAGCTTATACTCACCCCTGCACGGGCTTTGCCCGCACTATGTTGTGTTGGTTGTAGACGACGGACAGCGTTGATCTTAGCTGAGGCTTGCAGAGCAGGACGGTACCTGGAGGTGGACCACTGGGCGGGACGTGCTCGGAGCAGACGGCGGGACCCGTGGAGCAGTGGAGCTATTTGTACCCACCCTTCAGGTGGGATTTCCAGTGGACAGCTCGGTGTAGCGGCTTTTACTTTTCAGTTGATGTTTTCCCTTTCGAGTTGTACTTTACTTTCAGTTTGGGTTTGTATACTGGCCCATTTACTTTTCCGCACTTTCAGTTGTACTATGCTTTTGCTTAGTGTTTACTTTCCTCTTGCTTACTCTGTGGTGTTTGTTTACTTTACAAAGGCAATGGCTTCCCTTTTTACCGGGATTTACGCCTTGGTGCTAGTCGCCAGCCCCTGACCTATGGAAGGCGGGCTTGGGGTAGTCACGGCACGGACCCCGAGGGAGGGTCGTGACAAATTGGTATCAGAGGAGTTCGGTTCTACCGCGAACTCTGATCATTTTTCTATGAAGCAATAATGTTTAGCGTATTGAGTGTGGTTATCAGTCCAGGGACTCCAGTGTTGGTGCGGCGGCCGACGTATCCGTACACTAGGACCCTGACTTCTGATTTCCGACTTAATGCACAAAAACATTGATTGCGTGTGTGTTTCAAAGTTTTCTTTGTGATTACTTATATTAGCTCACCAGGTATACTGTTTGACCGTGGCGCACCTGTTTCCTATTCAGGATGGCCCCACGACGGCAGCCAGCTAGGGTTCCGAGAGTCGAGTGTGACGACAGCCCACCGAGCGACGAGGCTTCAGTGCAGGGCCCTTTGTCAGCAGTGGCACCGGCGGTAGCACTACCCGCCGAGCCCCCGATGCTTCCAGCAGCAGCCGCTGACGATGCACGTCGCCTCAGCGCACTGCATGAGTTTCAGCGCTAGCGACCACCCATGTTTCGCGGGGAGACGGATCCCCAGGCAGCAGAGGAATGGCTGGAGGCAGTGGTACGTGTGTTTAGGCTAGTAAGGACGCCAGCAGACTTCATGGTGATCTTTGCTGCCAGCCTCCTTCAGGCAGCAGCAGGCAGGTGGTGGAGCCACTTGTTTCAGTTCTGCGATGGGATGACCTTCGCATGGGAATACTTCGAGACCTTCTTCAGGGTGGAGTTTGTGCCAGTAGCTCTACACCCCGAGCGTGTACAGGAGCTTCTGCCTTTGCCGCGTGTTTTTCGATCAGTAGCCGAGTCATCTGTGGGTAGTAGACAGATGATGCAGAGGTCTAGGAGGACCAGACTAGCAGTTGGACGATCTCGGGTTTTAGGACCGGTGGTGCGGGGCACCCGAGGTGGGGTCAGAGCCAGGCATGCCAGAAACGGACAATGTTACTCCTGTGGCGGGAAGGGTCACCTGGCACGCAACTGTCCGACTCCTCGTACGATTGATCAGTGGGTGTTAGAGGAGACACTGAGACAGAAGCAGCGGCGAGTGCTTGAGCAACAACCGAGTAGTGGAAAAGGTAGTAGAGCTCCGAGAGCAGGTGGACAGGAGCAGAACTATTGGATACATCCTTTGTACTTCTGGTTCCTTGTTTCTTTTGTGTAACGTCTTGTTTTATGAGCTGCAATAATAAAAGACGCATACCTTTGTGATATTTTCGTTCCTGTCCTCTTTCGTGATGTTACTAAGAGGTTCCAGTTTTGGCTGTTGACTTGACCCTCACTTGTGAGACATCTACTG
Source organism: Viscum album (assembly GCA_963277665.1). Classification (NCBI taxonomy): domain Eukaryota; kingdom Viridiplantae; phylum Streptophyta; class Magnoliopsida; order Santalales; family Viscaceae; genus Viscum; species Viscum album. Next base: position 1,938,996,019 of record OY728163.1, read on the forward strand.
GAGGAGACCCAGTTACCACACACTGATAACGACAGTGTGACTCAACCCTTGGAGGCGAGAGTAACGGTTGAATCTCTTAGTAGTAGCGTCAAGGCCTTACGACATCATCCTTGGTATGGATTAGTATCATCCATGTTAGGATTGATTGTTTTAGGCGAAGAATGTGGTTCATCCAGGGGATGAGACCAGATTTCTCTTATCGGCAAAGAAGAAATCTTGCAGCTCCTGTGGGACCTAAGATGGTCCAGGTCATCTAGGGGCGGATGTGTACAGCTCAGAGCCGGCAGAAGTCTTATTCTAACAGGAAGCGGAGGCCACTGGAGTTCGAGGGTGGCGACCACGTCTTCTTGTGGGTCTCACCTCGACGTGGTATTCGGAGATTTGGCTGAGGCGGCAAGTTATCTCTACGCTTCATCGGACCCTTCCAGGTCCTCAGCAGGATTTGTGAGGTGGCTTATCGCCTGGCTCTACCACCTCAGTTGCACCGGGTGCACGATGTCTTCCACGTGTCTCAGCTGAGGAGATACGTGCACGACCCGACACACATCTTTGACCATGGGGAGCTTGACGTGGATGATGGGGCGACTTTTACGGAGGTCCCGGTGGAGATAGAGGATCGACAGGAGCGGGTCCTACGTGGGCGATCGATTCCTCTTGTGCGCATCAGATGGCAGCACGGGAACCTCCAGGAAAGCACATGGGAGCGGGAGGCTCAGATGCGTGCTCAGTACCCTCATTTGTTTCCCTAGTTTTGATGTATCTTTACGGGGACGTAAAGCCCTGAGGTGGGAGTAATGTAAAGACCCGTAAAATTCAAGGGAAATTTTTTCTTAATTTTCTTTGGAATTTTACAAGAGCGCGGTTTCTGACGGCACCTGATTCCGAGGCCCGGAGTGCCCGGAATTAATTTCCGAAGTTTGGCTCGGTTACGTTCAGTGAACGAACGAGCGGGATTTCCTAACTTTTTATCCGGTGCTCGGAATTGAAATCCGAGGACACCGATGAACTCGTAGCTCCGATATTCGCTTAAGGAGACCTTTCCCGAAGTTGCGTTTGCCTAGGAGGAGATGTTTAATTTTCTGGATGAAATGAAGAGTAAAATAAATTTGTTATACAATATTTATTTTATTTATCTTCTTAAGTGGTTATATCATAAGTGTGGAAGTTGGGGTGGAATCACAAGTTCCTAACTAACCAAGTGAGGATTAAGGTGAGGTGGGGCCCACACGAGCCCCAACCCTTCACCTTCCCCTTAACTCTCTTCTACCCCCTTAAACTCCCTTGCACTTAATGTGCCAAAACCCCTCAAATTCCCTAACTCCCCTCTCTCCCTCTTAAAGGATTGACAACTTAACTTTTAATTAATTATACAACTCATGTATAATTAATAAGTGAGTTTAATTTTGAGTTTTTGAAATTCAAACTCTTGAATTCCAAAGGTTGGGTTGTGTTAATAAATTAAGTGTAAGCTTGATTTATTTTTGGGTTAGTTCCTTTGTTACTTGAGAGGATTGGGAGAATCGTTGAGAGACTTGAAGATCTTCTTCGTCTTCGACGAAGAACGTGAAGAACAGTTCTTCTCCGACAAAGAACATCGATCCCACGACCATCGAGACTCGGCGTCCCGGATTCTTCCATCTTCATCTTCCTCCTCGACAAGGGAGAAGTCGCCGACCGTGGTAATCATCGCCAACGACAACGTACCTCTCTTCTTCGTCTTAAGCGACAAGTGAAGAGACGTCGTTCCCGCCTCGGACGCACCCCGACGTCCACGGAATCTACGTTCGACGCCGCGACGCCTTCCTCCGCGATAACCGACGTGTGACGTCAATTTTCAAGGTAGGGGGTTTGTCCTTTTTAAATTACGTGTTTTCATTCCCTCGAACATGAAAGAATAATCCGTTGGGCGTAGTTCCAAATTTTATTAAAAATTGTGAAACATTCATTGTTGTGTTTATACGATTGGCCAACTGATATCGTTATAACGGGAGGAGACCGGACCGCACGAACACGGCCGATTCTCCTCCCCCTTCTATTCTTTCGTGTTAATTTAGCGGAGACAGCGCGGTGTCATCAGAACCGCGCAGGAACAAAAGAATTAATGGCCGGAGCGAGCTGCGACGAAGAAAGGCGGTGCCGACGCACCGCGTCGTTGTTTACGAAAGAGACCACGGCCGGAGACGGGCCGCGGCGGAACAACGAGGCGACCGGCGGCAAGCCGGGCCGCCGGCGCCGGAGATCATGAAGGGCCGCGGCCCTACGGCCGCGGCGGAGCAGCCAGGGGCGCCGGCCTCGCCGGCGCCGGAGAACAGGAAGGCCGCGGCCCTACGGCCGCGGCGGAGCAGCCAGAAGGCGGCCGGCCTCGCCGGCCGCCGGAGATCAAGGAAGAGCCGCGGCTACGGCCGCGGCGGAGAAGAAGAAGGCGGCCGGCCGCGCCGGCCGCCGGTTTGGTTAGGAGGCGGGACCCGTGGGTCCCGCGTGAGAAAGAAACGGCCGGCCTTAGGCCGGCCGAGATCCGAAAAAAGGGGGGGTTTACCCCCCCCCCCACGCGTGCGGCACTTGCGCGGCCCGCTGGCCACGCCGCCGCTGGCCGGGCCGCGCCGCCACCGGCCGGGCCGGGTCCAGCGGACCGGGTCGGTCCGACCCGGTTCGGGTCGGATCCGGGTCGGGTCGACCCGGTTCAGGTCAGACCAGGGGGGGTCGGGCCGGGTCGGCCCGGACCCGGACCCCCCGTTTTCGAGACGACTTCGGTCTTTTGGCCATAACTTGAGCCACAGACCTCCGATCGATGAACCGTCTACGGCAACGCGATCCTTGGATCGAGACGGACGTTTCGGTATACTATACTCAAGACGCACCTTCTTTTTCGGGAGCCTACGTGGTTAAAACTCCGTAGTTAAGCGTGCTTGGCTTAGAGTAGTGATCAGGATGGGTGACCTCCTAGGAAGTTTCCCAGTGTGGGTGTGAGACGGAAAGGCTGATATCTTTCAGACTGGACGTCCGATTGACGAACCGTCAGCGGCGATGCGATCCTTGGATCTAGACGGTCGTTTCGGTTTATCGCACTCAAGGTTTCAGATTACTTTGAGTTCGGCCGGGTTGGTTCGTTCACGAAACCAACCGGGCCTTCGGAGCGGAAACGCTCATATCTTGAGCTACGGACGTCCGATCGACGTGCCGTCAGCTTTGTTGTGTTCCTCTTAGTGAGACAGATCTTTTGGCATACTCTGCCCGAGGTTTGGACGCAGGTGGAGTACGGTCGGGTTGGTTTTGCCTTAAAAACCAACCGGGCCCCGGGGACGAAAATGCCAATAACTCTCAGACCGGGCGTCCGATCGACGCGCCGTCTGGTGCGTTGAGTTCCTGTTGACGATACGGATCTTTTGGATACATCAACTCTGGACTTTGTGACAGTTGATGTATCAGCCTCTCGGCTCGTGGAGTGGACCCTCCGAACGAGCTTGCTGTGTGCGGGAACCCTAGTGCTGGCTGCGACTGTTACTGTGACTACTACTGCTACTACTGCTACTGTGACTGCGACGACGACAGTACAGAGATCCTGTGTGGATTCGACGACGACGACTACAGCACTCATCGATCCTACGTGGATCAGTGCTACAGGTCCTGTGTGGGCCCGATCCTGTGTGGATTCGACGACGACGACTACAGTGCTCAGCGAGCCTACGTGGATCAGTGCTACAGGTCCTGTGTGAGCCCGGTCCTGTGTGGATTCGACGACGACGACTACAGTGCTCAGCGATCCTACATAGATCAGTGCTACAGGTCCTGTGTGGGCACGATCCTGTGTGGGTCCAATCCTGTGTGGGTCTTTGCGCTCAGCGGTCCTGTGTGAACCAGCGCCTACAGGTCCTCTGTGGGCCTGATCCTGTGTGGGTCTTTTGCGGGGGTTAGTTACCTATCGATCCTTCGTGGGTCCGACGACTTAGATGGATCAGAGATCATCTTTATCGTCTTTTGAAGAAGTATACCTGTGTGAGCTGAAGCCTGTTGCTTTCCTGTGTGGATTGTGTTGTGCAATCCTGTGTGGATTACGTTTTGCTTTCCTGTGTGGAATACGTTTACTTTCCTGTGTGGACTGAGTTGTACTTGGGCTCGGAGGTTAGAGCGTATTTGAAATTGATGACTTAGGTATATGTATGGGAATATACCTAAGCAGTGTCGGTTGTTACTTCGTGATTGTACCTTTCTTCGTGGTTTATCCTTGTGGATTTGAGAGACCTTCAGGGGTCTCGGGGTCCCTACTGAGTAGCTTATACTCACCCCTGCATGGGCTTTGCCCGCACTATGTTGCGTTGGTTGCAGACGACGGACAGCGTTGATCTTAGCTGAGGCTTGCAGAGCAGGACGGTACCTGGAGGTGGACCACTGGGCGGGACGTGCTCGGAGCGGACGGCGGGACCCGTGGAGCAGTGGAGCTATCTGTACCCACCTTTCAGGTGGGATTTCCAGTGGACAGCTCGGTGTAGCGGCTTTTACTTTTCAGTTGTTGTTTTCCTTTTCGAGTTGTACTTTACTTTCAGTTTGGGTTTGTATACTGGCCCATTTACTTTTCCGCACTTTCAGTTGTACTCTGCTTTTGCTTAGTGTTTACTTTCCGCTTGCTTACTCTGTGGTGTTTGCTTACTTTACAAAGGCAATGCCTTCCCTTTTTACCGGGATTTATGCCTTGGTGCTAGTTGCCAGCCCCTGGCCTATGGAAGGCAGGCTTGGGGTAGTCACGGCACGGACCCCGAGGGCGGGTCGTGACAAAAACAACTAACAACAATAACTATTTTAACCCAAAGAGAAGGGTATCCAACAACCTTGTATAAATGTCCCTTGATTTATACTTTCAAGCAAGTCTGTCTTAACCACACCATGGTAAGCCCTCGATACAAAGATCATAGTCTATCTTGTTATCCCCGTAAGCCCTCAACTATCAGGTAGTCGACACCTCTGTCTTCCTCAGCATGGAATCCCTCAATTTCAAGGTGTGGGAACCTCTATCTTCTTATCCCCTAAATCTCTCGATTGTAATCAACAATAATCGGAGTCACATGAAGCAAGTCTACACAAGTAAAAGTCTGAACAAGCTGTTCAAACTTTCTGCATGAAGCTTTGAGAGTTGATAAGATCCTATCTCTCTAGAAATCACTTCAACAACATGTAAGCACAGATCTCAAAGATGTGTCAAAGTTGTGTTCAAGTTGTATACTTTCAAATGTGCTCCTATTTATAGGTGAATCTATAAAGGTTGGATCCCTCCTCCAATGGTCATATTTCTCCTTGAATTTCAGAGGGACCTATACACGTGTCACTCAACCAACAGTTAGTCAATAAATGAAAGCAAAAAAACATTTTGTAATGAAACAAGTGTAAGTATAAGTAAAACTGACGTTTGGAATGTATGAAAACAAGAGTTTGGAGTCTAACCAAAATGGAATTCAGAGTCTATAATAAAGAGATATTCAGATTCTATTTTAATAAGAATTCAGAACCTGAATTCTGTAGAAATATGCATTCTGAATTTCTATGGAAATTCGGAGTCTGGTTTCACTAGAATTCAGAATCTCAATTTTGATATTTCAAAGTCAAACTAGTACAAGTTCAAATTCGAACTCATAGAAGTTCAGATTCGAACTCATAAAAGTTCAGAGTCGAACGCATAGAAGTTTGGAGTCAAACTCAAAGAAGTTCAGAGTCGAACTCATAGAAGTTCAGAGTAGAACTAGTAAGAGTTTGGAGTCAAACTTATTAAAGTTCGTATCCATAATTCAGAGTTGAACATTGTGAGAGTTCGTATCCAGAATTCGAAGTGGAACTTCATTAGAGTTGGTATCCAGAATTTGGAGTGGAACTTCATTAGAGTTCGTATCCATAATTCGGAGTGGAACTTCATTAGAGTTTGTATCTAGAATTCAGATCTTAAAATAGAATGATTCATATATAAGTATTACATGATTTTGAGGTTTTAGGTATGAATCTGATATTTATACTTATGAAAAATATTAATATGAGTAATTAAAATATGGTAGGGGTAAATTACTTTGAGAAGGAAATTTTCCATATAGAAGTAAAATATATATTTACTTAAGTATAAAGTGTTTGTGATTATCAAAACAAGAAGGAATGGAAATGTCATAAGGAAAACCTTATTGACTCAACAATCCCCCCCTTTTTGGAAAGCACAAACAAACTTTCAAAAAAGAACATAAGGACTTAGAAAAAAATTTCTTTAGGCTTTGAAATTTAAACTTATCTCCCTTTGTTCATTGATGATGATGAATACAACTAACTCCCCCTTAGGCTTAGGAACTCTAAGGATTTTATTCTGAATTTTCATAATGGAGTTTTCATTATCATGAGAATGAAAAACTTCGTAATGAGAAACTCCCCCTTACTTATGGATTGTTCTTGACTTAGAAATTTTTCCTTCTCCCTTTTTTGAGTGGTTGTTTTTCCTTCTCCCCCTTTGTGATTTTCCAAAATAATTTAAGGGAATGGAAAAAACGATAAAGTATCTGAAACATTAGTAAAGACAAAAAACACCACAAGAAACCAGATATTTCATTAGATTTGAAAGAATTATTACAACAAAAAGCCTTACAACAAAAAATCTGATTTGTCTATTTGTCCTCCCTTTCCATGGGGATTAATATATTCAATAGAGTTGTCAGCTTCTTCATGTCTTTCCGGTCCTCCCCAGCATGCTTCTCCAAAGCATTTATCCTTTCATCTTGAGCTTTCAGGACCCCTGCCTGAGCCTTCATGGACTCTTCTTGCATCTTTATTAGATCATCTTTCTTTTCCAGCTTCTCTTCAAACTCAATCTGGAAATATCTTTCCCCTTTCTAGTTTTGAGAAAATGAGTTAAGCTTCCCCTTCAGATCCCTCACTTGTTGATTCTAAGTATTTTCCTCATGGGTCACTTTATCTTGAAGATTTTTCATCTTTTCATCCTCGATGTCAAAATCTTCTTTAACATCATTTTGAAAATGATCAAGATCTGAAAAATCCTCATCGATTTTCATTGACCATAAATTCATCTTGATGAATGATTTCCTGTGGACCTCGTAATTGATAAGAATGTTTTTGTGCTCAGCCTCAATCTTCACACACTTATCCATCACCATGGATAAGGATTCTGATTTTTGATTTAGACTGTGTTGAAGCATCTGGCACCTGGAGTCTATGGTGGGTAAGATTGGAATTGTATCCACCAACTTTTTCAAAGACTCAACAACAATGTCATGACCCAGTGCTAACGATTCGGAATCAGACACCTTTCTTGGGGATTGTTCTTCTTCAATCTCAACCAACTTTCATCTAGAAGAACCAGAAACATCCTTCTTCCTTATGATATCTATTGTTGGGGTGTCCATAATCACTTTCTTCCCGTTATCAACTTTCAGAAATACCTCATCAAGAGATTCTTCCTCAATTTCAGATACTTGAACAATCTTATCTTCATCTGGTTTCACCTTCTCCGCTTCTTCTTCAAGATAATTCTTCTCATAGCTCACTTCCTCAGATGATTCATTCTCTTTTTCTTCTTCCTAGTCTTCACCTTCCTTACCTTCTTCCTCAACTCACTTTACCTGAGTGACTAGCATTGAGGACTCAGCCTCATAAGTTTGGAGTGGTAGTTTTTCTGATAGGTTTTCCTTCTCTTGATAATCCTCCACTTGTTTTATCAAGTAATCTAGATCACCACTTCCTTCTTAAACTTATTCTTCTACATCTTTATCAAATTCTTTATGTACTGATTCAACAACCTCTTTCCCTTTAGACTTTTCCGGAGTGAAGTAATTTTTTCCAGGGGTCTCTGGTAAATATCGAATAGCAAAAGTTTCCGGCACGAGAATCTTCTCAGAAGATATTTCTATGGCTTTCAAAAGGGATTGTACAACTTCAGCTTCAGACATCTTCTTCTTCATCTTATTCTCCTTTTCTTGTTTCTCTAACTCGTATGCTACTTTTTCTCTTAAGGCCTTAGCCTCAACAGAGTCCAATCCAAACTGTGGATCCACTTCCTTCCTTTTATCGTTATCTTCCCTGCATTTAGAAGCCACCTCATCTGGATATGCTTTCTGTTTTTTTGGCTTGAGATGTGTGGATTGGGTTTCCTTAGCTTTGGGAGTCTTGTCTTCAGCAACCATTTATTTTAATTTCCTCTTCTTAGAAACCTTATTTACTGGATAAACCTTCTCCACATTTTACGGAGCGACTTCCGCCTCCTCCTATGGCAGATCATAAAACACACATGATTCTTTTAAAAACCCGGCTTCCATCCTCTTTAAAGTGTCATCATTTATCAGTACCACCTTAAAAATTCTCGGCTTGGAGGTGCAAGAATCCTTGAACGAATCAAGACACCAAATAATAATCTTGGATATAAGAGCAGGATACATAATGATTTGAGCTCTCAAATTTCCATTCTTGATATTATGAACTGTAATAAGAACATGCCTCATCAGATTGATCTTTCATAGATTTACCAAGAAATTCAAGATGTAAATATCACTTTGCTTTAGATTATCCTTATCTCGTCTTCTCGGAACAAAAAACCCTTGAACCCACAACTGTAGAATCTGGTTGTTGGTGGAAAGATGAGCAATATTTGTTGTCTTGTCATCTTTATGTCCAAGGAATTTTATTGTCTTCACTTTGATAAAACTTCCTTGCGCATCCAGTAACTTATGTGAACAAAATTATGCTTCACCATTGTATGAGAGCCCCACGAAGTTTTCAGCCTTGATGTAAAATAACTTTTAAGTCTTACCATAGATTTTGAAAGAAAACATTTCTATGTCATGTTCTTCATAGAAGGAAACAGACTCATATAATTCTATAAGAAAATCTGTATAAATAGAATCTTGATCACCTGGTTTGGATACGCAAAAATTATTCCATCCATTGAATTTGATATTCTTGGATATTAAAGAATCATACTCACTGAAAATGTTCAGATGAACCATCCTTTCCCTGTAAACTAAACATTTTGAGATTGGCTTCATCCAAGACATATCTTGGGAAGCTGCTTCTACAGACATTCGGAATAGAGGAGCACTGAAAGATTCAGAATGGGCTTTAATAATAGAGGTAGAGTTTCAGCACACGAGAGCTTGAAAACTATGTAGGACACAAATGGGGGTGCCCTTAATATAGGCGATGGAGCAGACCTTTGAACTTCCAAAACCAATCTATCGGTTGGAAATATATTTGATATGATCTAACGGTTGAAAACATACCCGCAAGGAAATATTGAATCCGATCTTTTGAGGTTTTTAAAAAACATTTGGATTGAAGAAGGAAATTCGAGAAATTTTATAAGAAAAAAGAAACTACCAGCAACTAAAAATGAACATGAAAACATGAGTAAAGAAGTTATACCTTTCTGATTGGAAAGGAAGTTTATTCGTAATAGGTGATATTCTTCTTTAAGAATATTTGATTACAAAAAGAAACTCATTACAAAAAACTCACTACGGAAAAAAATAAGTACGAAAATTCCCATTACGAAAATTCTCATTACAAAAATTCTCATTAAGAAAATTCTCAGTATGAAAACTTCATTATGACAATTTCCAGTACAAAAACTTCATTATGAAAATTTCCAGTACGAAAACTTCATTATGAAAATTTCCAGTACGAAAACTTTATTATGGAAATTTCCAGTACGAAAACTTCATTACAAAAATTTTCAGTATTAAACCATCATTACAAAGATTTCCAGTATGAAAACATGATTAAAAAATTTCCAGTATGAAAAATTCATTACGAAATTTTTTGAAAGACTCATTACGAATTTTTTTGAAATACTCATTACGAAATATTTTAAAAGACTCACAAACAAATGTACTCCCCCTATGAAAAGGAGTTTATTACTGTAAGAAGAATGATTCAACAAGAATTTAATGAAGGAATATTTCTTTATGGTTATCATTCCAAACTTCTGTTTAATGTATTGAAATCTATCGGAGGGTAAGTATTTTGTGAAAATGTCAGCAAGTTGATCTTGCGTTCCGATAAACCGACGAATGTTATCTCCTTTTTGTGTGTGATCCCTAAGAAAGTGATGTATAATATATATGTGTTTTGCACTGGAGTGATGTGCAAGGTTTTTACTAAGGGAAATGGAACTTGTGTTATCACACAAAATTTGAGTCTTAGTAAAAATCAAGCCATAATCTATGACTGTGTGTTGCATCCACAACACTTGAGCACAACAACTTCCAGCTTCTACAAATTCATCTTCAGCAGTGGAGAGTGTTATAGAATATTGCTTTTTTCATGACCAAGAAACTAATGAATCTCCTATAAAATGACATGTTCCAGATGTACTCTTTATATCCATTCTACATCCACCAAAGTCAGCATCTGAAAAGCTCTTTAAAACCAAATCATTTCCAGATGTATAAAATAGTCTTAAATCCATGGTTCCCTTTAAGTAGCGAAAAATAATTTTCACTGCATTTAAATGATATTACTTAGGATTTGATTGATATCTTTCACATAATCATACTGAAAACATCAAGATTGGTCGACTAGCTGTCAAGTAAAGTAGACTTCTTATCATACCTTTAAAAGATGTTTGATCCACTGGTTTCCCAGCATCATCAAGATCAAGTGTGTTTAAGGTACCAATTGGAGTACTTATACTCTTATTGTTGTCATACCCATATTTTTTAAGAATATATTTAATATAATTATGTTGGGATATGTATATTCCTTATGCTTTTTGAGAAATTTGAAAACCAAGGAAAAATGATAACTCACCCATCATACTCATTTCAAACTCAGATTTCATTAGATCCGCAAAGGAATCGGTTATGGATTACTGAGTTGAACCAAATATAATGTCATCAACATAAATTTGAACAATCAAAAAAATTTCTTACCTTTATTTATAAAAAGTGTTGGATCTGAATTTCCCTTAAGATAGTTATTTTTGAAGAAAAAATCCTGTAAGCCTATCATACTCGGCTCGTGGGGCTTGTTTAATGCCATACAAAGCTTTGGAATGTCTAAAAACATGATTAGGATATTTTTTGTCTTTAAAGCCAGGAGGTTGTTCAAAAAATAACTTCCCCTTGAACATAACAATTAAGGAAATCACATTTCACATCCATTTGAAAAATTTTGAAATTGAAGAATGCTGTAAAGGAAAGTAAGATATGAATAGATTCAAGTCTAGCTACTGGAGAATAGGTTTCTTCATAGTCTATTTCTACTTGTTGATTATATTATTTAGAAACTAATCTAGATTTGTTTCTTCCGATGATTCCATTTTAATCACACTTATTTTTAAAGACCCATTTTACTCGAATAATAAGAAGTTTCCTTAGGTCTTTCAACCAAGGTCCAGAATTTATTCCTTTAGAGTTCATTTAGTTCATCTTTCATGGATTTAATCCAATATTCAACACCTAAAGATTCATCAGAACTTTTTGGTTCTAATTGAGAAAGGAATGATAGATTTTCTACTTCATTTATTAAGGATATTCTAGTCCTTATAGGTTAATTCACATCACCAATGATACTATCACTGGGATTATTCATTAGAAAAGACTGATTTGGGTTTTGTAAAAACTGTTCATCAACATAGGGTAGGAAATCTTTTGGGGTAAATATTTCAGAAGTATCTTCTTGAACATTTTCTTTATCAGAATGATTTTCTATCAAAGGTTGATAATCAGTTTTTGAAAACACATCTGAAGATGTAGGTTGGGGTTGTTTGAAAACAAAAGGATCAGTTTCATCAAATTTGACATGTACTGTCTCTTCAACAGTACAAGTGTTTTTTTAAAAACTCTATAAGACATAGAAGTTGTGGAGTAGCCTAAGAAAATTCCTTCATCAGATTTTGGTAAAAATTTATGTAGATTATATTTAGTATTCAGGATGAATACGTTTCCAAAAAAACCTTAAAGTAGGAATGTTTAGATTTTCTACCATTCCCTAACTCATAAAGAGTTTTATTAAGAAAAGGTCTAATCAAAACTCGATTTATAGTATAAAAATCAGTACTTACAGCTTCAGCCCAAAAATATTTGGCAACAGAATACTCACTCAATAGGGTTCTAGTTATCTCTTGAAGAATTCTATTTCTTCTTTCAACAACACCATTTTGTTGAGGTGTTATGGGTGCTGAAAAGTTGTGAGTAATACCTTTTCTACTATAAAATGTTACAAAATCAGAATTTTGAAATTCTCCTCCATGATCACTATGAATAGTTTTCAATGGAAGGGTTTTCTCATTTTAAACTTGTGCTCTAAAACTTTTGAAATAAGGAAAATCATGAGACTACTTTACTAAAAAAATAGACCCATGAAAATCTAGTGTAATTATCAACTAAGAAAAATACATAATACATGCCCCCAATGCTTCCAGTTTTTGTTGGACCAAAAAGATCCATGTGCACCAACTATAGTGCATCAGTTATTGATACTTGACCGATTGATTTAAAAATTGATTTATGTTTCTTTCCATATTGACAAGGTTCACAGAGTTTTAAAAAATAAAATTTAAGCTACAGTATATCCTTAACTAAACATTTCTTAGAAAGTTTACATAATTTTCTAAGGTTACAATGTCCTAACCTTCTATGCCAGAACAAAGAATGATCTTACATTGCACTAAGGCAAGATAATTCTTAGCTCCTATGGTCTGCTAAATTTAGTGTGTAAATATTCTCTTTCCTATGGGCAGAAAGAATAAATTCTTCCTTGGAATTATGTACTAAGCACTTATCATTCCTAAAATTCACAAGGTATCCTTCATCACATAATTGACTTATGCTGATGAGATTGTGCTTAAGACCTTTAACAAACAAAACATTTGAAATCAATGTTTTTCCAAGACGAACGATGTTACCTATACCAATAATTTATCCATGAGCATTATTTACAAAGTTTACTTTTCCTCTATTCTTCATGATAATCTTTTCTATATATATTTTGTTACCAGTCATATTTCAGGAACATCCACCATCCGCGTACCATGTATTGTTGTTGGTACATTCCCTATTTTCCTAAAAATAAGAAACACGTTAGGATTTCGGAATCCAGACTTTCTTGGATCCGGAATTGTTAGATAATAAAATTTTGGGTATCCACATTTGTTTAGAAAAATATGCTTTATGAAACCAGATAGATTGAACTCTATTCAAGGAACAGTTTCTCTTCCAATTCCCACCACTTTGATACTTAGTGCAAAAAGGGGATCTAGAAGGAATAAAATAGTTGTTTTTGAAAACCGGTTTTTAGTGAGTATAACCTAATTTAGTAGTGTCTCCTTGATGTTTAATTTGAGAATACATCTTATCAAAATTTTCCTTCCTAGAGGTAAATTTTGCAAGGATTTTCTTAAGAGAAAATATTTCTGATTTCAGTCTAATGACTAAATTTCAATCCTCAAGAATCATTTCCTTAGAGTTAGATTTTTCTTCAAATATTTTCATCTCTAAAATAGCATTCATAAGGTCTTTAAAAAGTTCTTCCTTATCAGAATTTGATTTCTCAAGGTCTTTAGAAAGTTTTTCTAAAAGCTCTTCTTTATCTCTAAGATTTGTAGTAAGGTCTGAAATCGATTTTATATGAATTTCTTCACTAGTATTTTCATTGTCTAATTTCATAGAAATTTTACAATTTTTTGCTTCAAGTAAATTGGAAAATCATGATACTTATTCATATGAAGGTTCTTCATTTTATGAAGATGAATTATCTTCATTAGAAGTACTATTTTCGAATATTAATTCTTATCAAGAGATAAATTTGTTAAAGCCTCGACCGATCGTACCTTGTCCATAAGACAAGTATGTGGAAAATAAGTAGTAGAAATGAATCCCATATTCTTCTGAGCTGATGAATCATATTCAGAATATTCGCTTTCTGAAGAGTCTCCATAGCTCGAAATCCAAGTAGTATTAGCTTTCCGTTGATTCATAGCTTTAGCTTTGTAAAACTTCTTCCTGTTCCTTTCAAAATGCCTCTCTTTTCTGTCTTTATTTTTGATCAAGGGACAATCTGGTATTATGTGTCCACTTATCTTGCATTCATAGCATGTGACCTATGAATCTTTCTTATATTTCTTTTCCTTCTTCTTATACTTGGATCAGAAATTTCTCTGTCCAGCTATCTTGTTTATTCTTCGAGCAAGATTAGCTAACTCATTTTCAGAGACTTCACTCTCACTAGATTCGAATTGGATAGTAACCTTTATATAATTAGATATAGTAACTCTCTCAGGAGTCCTAGAATTCATATGATTTGAAGTTGTATTAAAATCAACACTACCATTCCTATTCTTCTTCATTATATTGTTAGCACCTCTCTTCATTCTGGTCTAATGTTGAAGAAGAGTTCCAAATAGTTCATCAAGAGAAATTTGAGTAACCTTTCTGTTCTCATCAATTGAAGTTCTCTGTGATTCCCACTCATTAGGCATAATATCTATAATCTTATCTACATGAGCTTCATCATATAGAACATTTTCTCACATTTATTGTAGGCTATTCACAATGGTCATAAATATTTTCTGTACTTTTCTTATAGGTTCTCCATAAGGAAAATTAAAACCATGATACTCAGTTCTCAACAAATCCCTTCTTGTTTCTATGACTTTGGATGTACCTAAATGAGTAACATCAAGATTCTTCCATATACAGTTAGTTGTTTCACAAGAATAAATTTGGCTATATATGTTCTTAGTCATTGAAAAAAGTAATGTATTGAGTACCTTATAGTTGAGTTGGTAATCATGATTTTCTTGATTAGTAAAAGCACTTACTTCCTTGTCAGGAATTTTGTATTCTCCAGTAAGAATCACAAAATTATCTACCCCAATATTGATAATGAAAGTCTTCATATGATCTCTCCAATATTCATAATCATTACCATCAAAAATTGGTGGTCTGGTAGGATTTACGTTGTCGATGGAACAAACATTTAAACTTTCCATTATTAATAAAATCTTGGGCACACAAACTTATTATAAGTATAAATTTGTAAACAAGAGAAATTATTCTATGTGAAAAAAATTGTATCTCTAAGAAAAAGTGAATCTGAACTATAAGTCCGAAAAACAGATTCCAAAAAATATGAATCCGGAAATATGAATCTGAAAATTCAAATCAAGGAATTCTCTTCTGAATCAAATTGTGAGATTAATTCAGATTGAACCGAATCCTATGAATCAATTGTTAGATTGATACAGAGTATTAGTTCACTCGCTATGATACCAATTGTTAGGATGGTATGACCTTGAGTATGAAATACTCTGTGATACCAAACGTAGGATCGAAATAAGAATGAGATTCTCAGATACTAGAGGGGGGGGGGTGAATTGTACCTTTTAAAATTACTTAAGGAAATTTTTGGATGGTTATGTTTAACAAAGTTAAATAAGATAATTCACAAGACCTCTATGAGTACTAAAGACTTGCTAGATTTTGGAATAGTGATTCCAAAAATGGAACTTAACAAAAGTTACGAGGATTAAGATTCTACCTTAAAGCGTATAGAATCTAACTAATTCAGAGTACAATTAAAAAAGTATATGAAAGTTATACTTTCCTTAGCAATACAAAATGCAGCAGAAAAACTTGCAACAAAAACAAGTAACAACAATAACTCTTTTAACCCAAAGAGAAGGGTATCCAACAACCCTAGATAATGGTCCCTTGATTTATACTTTCAAGCAAGTCTGTCTTACCCACACCAGGGTAAGCCCTCGATACGATGATTGGAATATGTCTTGCTATCCCCGCAAGCCTTCAACTATCAGGTAGTCGACACCTCTGTCTTCCTCAGCAAGGAAGACCTCAACTTCAAGGTGTTGGAACCTATGTATTCCTATCCCCTGAATCCCTCGATTGTAATCAGAAACAACCAGAGTCACACAAAAGAAGTCTGCACAAGGAAAAGATTGAACAAGCTATTAAAACTTTCTGCACGAAGCGTTGAGAGTTGATAAGAGCCTCTCTCTCTAGAAATCACTTCAAGAACATGTAAGAACAGATCTCAAATATGTTTCAAGGTTGTGTTCAAGTTTTCGAATTTCAAATGAGATCCTATTTATAGGCGAAGCTGCAATGGTCAGAACCCTCCTCCATTCGTTAGTGAATAACTGAAAGCACGTCATCGTTTTGTATTGAAACAAGTGTAAGTATAATTAAAAATGATGTTCAGAATGTAAGAAAACAAGAGTTTGGAGTCTAACCAAAATGGAATTCAGAGTCTATAATAAAGAGATATTCGGATTCTGTTTTAATAGGAATTCGGAACCTGAATTCTGTAGAAATCTGGAGTCTGGATTTCTAAGGAAATTCAGAGTCTGGTTTCACTAGAATTTGGAATCTGAATTTACAGAGTTCAGAGATGAACTAGTAGATGTTCAGAGTTGAACTCATATAATTTTAGAGTCAAACTCATAAAAGTTTGGGGTCGAACTCATAGAAGTTCAGAGTCAAACACATATAATTTCGGAGTCAAACTCATAGAAGTTTGGAGTCGAACTCATATATGTTCGGAGTCGAACTAATATGATTTCGGAGTTGAACATATTAATGTTCGTATCCATAATTCGGAGTTGAACTTTTTGAGATTTCGTATCCATAATTCAAAGTGGAAATTCATTAGAGTTCATATCCAGAATTCAGAGTGGAACTTCATTAGAGTTCGTATCCAGAATTCGGAGTGGAACTTCATTAGAGTTCATATCCAGAGTTCGAATCTTAAAACAGAATGCTTCATATCTAATTATTATAAGATTCTAAGGTATTAGGTATGAATCCAATTTTTATACTTAAGAAAAATATTGATATGAGTAATGAAAATATGGTAGGGGTAAATTACTTTGAGAAGGAAATTTTCCCTATAGAAATAAAATATAGATTTACTTAAGTATAAGGTGTTTGTGATTTTCAAAATAAGAAGGAATGGAAAAGTCATAAGGAAAACCATGTTGAATCAACAATTTTATGAAATTTGTGCATTATTATTTATCAGACTCTTCTCCCCATTAAAGTATTCAATCATTAGGGAATGCATGTTTCTTTGTATAATCATGTCCAATATTTTTGGGGACTTTCTCCATCTCATAAAATGATGCAAGGATCTTAGCTTCACTAAATGCATCATTAAGAAACTCTAAAATCATGGAAATTTCATTGTTAGTAATATCATAGATACACATGATATGATACAAGTTAAGTATAAAAGGAAACTTCAAATACATGGCACATCATTCATATAGATCTTGTTGTCAATATTTAACTAATTCATAAAAACCATTTTTGTTGTTACTATAGTTCTGAGCATGATTAACCTACTCAAGATCAATTGAATGATTTCTTGATTTATTGAAATCCTGGGAATTTTATTCTATAAAATCAAATGCATCATTTAACATAATTCGATTTGAATTCACCTCTATAGGGTCACTTTGTAATTTTTTGGCAGTATTGTCATTGTTTAGACTTTCCATAACATTTTATTCACCATGCCAAATCCAACATACATATCAAGGTGGAAAATATTTCAATATAAAATACCATATACTATATTTCTATTCAACCATCACTTGAATTTATAATCAGGACATAATAATTTTATTCTACCATAAATTGAATGGTTTAAAATTGCATAATCTAAAAAATATTCCAATCCCTTGGCGTACCGAGGTGTGTTATAAGGAAAATTAATCAAACCATCATCCATAGGTATTGTATTTTATACTCCTTGTACATTCAAATATAAATATAGAAAGTTTTAATAAAAAGGTACAATCAACATTAAATAAGAAAGAAAAATACTCAATAGAATGGTATTTGATGTTAGATACATCCATGAAACAATTAATATTTAATGATGGAAGTGTGGAAGACAACATTTAAATGAAAGATGATAAATATGTAACAATGTTTTAAATTATATATATATGATATTATTTTTTATGGGATAAAAATATAATGGTGTATTCTACCTTAGTGTTGTAACTAAAGAGGATTTATTCCGTTGAAATATTAGTTACAATGATCAATGTTTGAACCATTTACCATGGTTTAACTATGACCAAGAACACCCCTTTAAATATATGAATGCAAAGTATACATTATTTGGATATTACACACTATTGGATGGATAAAACTAATAATAACATACGTTTTAGTTTGTTATATATACTTATACTTCCTTCTAGAATTTAAGTTTATTTTAATTGTGAACCTAAATTTCCTGCAAAACTAGTCATGGAGGGGAACCCATTACTAGACATGCACTACAAGTTAATAGTTAGTGATTTAAGATAAAATTATTTAAAATTCTTAAATTTCTTCAATGTGATAGGTAATGATTCTTAAAGATTAGTCATTTTTTGGAACTATTGTCATGTATCTAATAAATAGAGTGGAAGATTATATTTGATAGATTAATACATGTATTTTCTCACCACATTTTTTTTCATTTGTACTCTTTAGGATTAGTTTTTTCATAATAGGAATTTATTATTATATAATATCGATGAATATTCTAATCAGGATAAATTTATTAAATCAAGGAATAAAATTTCAAATATAATCCCAATATTAAGAATTTATTGTGAATGAAAAATGAAGAAATTCAAAATGAATGAATTTAATCAGTCTCATGGAGTATAATAAGTACTTAAAAGAGTAAAATTGAGGAGAAAATATACATGGAGTACAAATTAAATTAAAGTATAGTAGTATAACCAATTATCATTATGACACCAATTATTGTGAAAAAAATGCAAGATAAATTAATAGATTCCAATTATGTATATTATGTCCAATAAAATAATTTTTAGGGATGGATAACAAAAGAGAATACACTTTAAGAAACCTATTTAGAAAATTTATTTTGAGAACGTAGATACTCAATCATCATAAAGTCACTATATTCAAGGTAACCCAATATATTTTCTTAAAAATAATTGAAGACCCTTAAAACTCACGAGTTTTCATTAAAAATTATTTTAAGAACCAAAACAACTTTTAAAGTCATTAAATCACATAATTAAATACATTGAGTTATTTTATCAAATGTTAGGAGTCCATGGTTGTTGAAAAATAAATTTTAAATACATTTTTTCATATAAAAAACATTCTAATTTAATAAAAAACAATATAAACATGGTTTCCCTTTAAAATAGATTTATATACACATATAATAATTTAATTAAGAATCTAAAACCTTATTTAAAGAGGTAACAAATTAGGGATTATTAATTTAATGAGCTATGCAATAGAGAAAACCAACCTCTAATATGAAACTTCCACAATGTGGGACACTAAATCACCACAACAAGGCAAAATAATCCTTAAGAGGCTTAGATGAGAAAGACCATGCATGGAATAAGGATGTTGGATGGGGGGTTCACATCGCCGTCAGGGAGAGGAACCACTAGGGAGAGGGAGGTCGTAGTGGGGGGTCTGTGTCACTATCAGAAATAGGGAGGTCGGGGGGGGGGAGTCGTGCGGGTTGGGGTCACAACCGAGGATGGAGGAGGGAGGTCATGTGGGGGGGGGGGTCATACATAATTTTCAGGAAGTGGGAGGCCAGATGGGTGTTTGATGGGGTTGGGGTCACCACTGAGGATGGAGGAAGGATGTCGGAGGGGGGATTCACATTGTAGCCATGGATAAGAATGTTGGAGGGTGGGGGTTGTAGGGTCGGGGACAGATGGGAAGTGGGGGAGGATAGGGGTTGTGTCTCATAGAAGGAGTAGGATAGGGGAGAAAATATGGGTTTTGAAACATTTCTTGATGGTTTAATGGAAGTCACCTCCAATTATTTTAAAAATAATAGAGCGGTAGTTTGACAAAACTTCCTCTATTTTAATTTTTTTTAACTGAATGTGTTTAGCGGAAATTAATAGATCTGAGGATAATAAACCACCACTAACCAGTTATTTTTTTATAGTGATAGTATATCGGTCGTAAGATCCTTTATTTCATTTAGACAATGTAGAAGCAACTACCCAATCACTGGCGTCACACGTTAACTCAAATGGATGCTCCCAGTGTGGTGATATCACTATCGGGGACTCGACCAAGCATCAACTTAAGATTTGAAATGTGTCTTGTTATTAAATCCTAAAGTGAATTGTGACATATTTTACCAATATGGAGGCTAGGGGTTGTGAAATAACATAGAAATCCATAATGAAACATTGGTAGAATCCATCATGCCCAAGGAAACCTCCAATTGGGAAAACTGAAGTAGGCATGGTTAGATTAGATATTGAATTGATATTTCCAGAGTCAACTCTAATTCATTTCATTGAAATTAGATAACCAAAAACTATCCAAATTTATACCATGAGTTAGATTTTTTTCTAATTGAGTGCTAGATTATTTTCTTCATATCTTTCCAAAAACTTATCCAAGTGTCCCTGATATTGATCAAAAGAATTACCATAAATAGATAATTCATCCATTAATATATCATGAAATATTTAATAATGTGATGTAATATTTCCTTCATAAAACATTGAAATGTTCCTAGTGCATTTCACATTCCAAAAATAATTTTCCAATAAGTGAATGTATCATATGGAAAAGTGAAGGTGTTTTTATCTTGATCTTTTTGTTTAACCAAATTTTCATTATAACATAAGTATCAATCCAAAAAATATTAGTAATATCTTCCTATCAGTCGTTCATGGATTTGAAAAATAGATGGTAATGTGAAGTGACCCTTTCTGGTGGAATCATTCAATTATCTATAATCGATGAAAAATATCCACCCAATCACTATTCATGTGGGTATAAATTTTAATTTATCATTCTCAGCCACTGTGGTCCCACCCTTTTAAGGTACCACTGGAAATGGGACAACCCACTGACTATCATAGATAGGTAATATTATACCGGTAGTGAGAAGTTTAATGACTTATTTCTTGAATACATATCTTATTTTAGGTGTTAATCAGTTTTGTGGTTTCCAACAAGATTTTGAATTATCTTCCATATTTATTCTAAGAGCATAGATGGTAAGAATTACACATCTTTAATAATAAATATTCTAAACTATCAATGGATTCCTTCGTGATAGTATTTGGATCAATGTACTTTCTTGTTCACATGAATGATTTCCATTTATGATGATTATAAAGGTGTTTAAATCTACAGAGTAGATATATCCCAGGTTAGGTGGAAGAGGTTTAAGATCAAGTATTGGAGGCATTTAATGTGATGTGGTCAATGAGGTAGAATCTTGTTTATCCAAAGTCTTGAATATGTTTATGATGTATTCTAATTCATATTTTTATTTAGTTAACTCATAATTTCTCTTCTATAAATACTCAAGATTTAGTGCATCCCTTGATAGCTAGTCCCATTATTTAATCGCATCTATGAAATTACAGTCAGCTATAGAGGGGTTTTCCATAGCATTCAAAACATCAAAAGTTATGTTTTTCCCAACTATAAAAATTAATTTTCCCTCTTGTACATTAACCAATGCTCATGTTTCTAAAAATTTTCTCCCAAGAATGAGTGTTACATCATTATCTTCTTCCAAATTAAGGAAAATGAAGTCAATAGGGAAGTAATATTTATTGACCTTGACGAGAATGTCCCCTAGAATTACTCGAGGATTCTTTGCTGATCGTTCTTAAATTTTATAGGTAATCCTAGAAAGTATTAATTCTATGATTCCTAGTTCTTCAATATATCTATATTGTATGAGGTTTAAACTAGATCTAAGTTCACATAAAGCTCTCCCAAATTGACATCCTCCAATATTGCATGGAATAGTGAATCTACCATGGTCTCTTAGTTTAGAAGGTATTGATCCTGGTATGACTACCAATCATTCATCATGCATTATTTTTTTACCCACATCATCTAGTTTTCTAATTTTTAATAGAATCTATTTGAGATATTTTTCATAGTAGGGAATGTGTTCGATGGATTTCTCAAAAAAGGAATATTTTTGTGATGCTTCTTGATCATCGATATAAATTTAATAAATTTAGTCTTCAACATCATTTTATTCAATCATTATGGAAATGGTCGAGGTGGTGTGTGTGATTTTACTCTTTTATTTAATTCCACATTTTCCTTTTCATTTATTACATTTTAAAAATTTTCAAATCCATTTTTATCTTTCTTCTCTTTACCATCAACATGAACCGATTTTTCTGATGAATTACCATTCTTAGTGGAAATTATAAGTGTCTCTTTTGTTTATTGAGAATCAAGAATTTGGAACTCTAGATATTTTGTGCCACTGTGTAATATTATAGCATTTTCCTCTTCTCTTGGGTTTTCTATTTTTTTAACTGGTAGATCTTCCCATTTTCAATCTTTCATTAATGTGTCTAGCTAACCAACATAATTTCTAATGGTTCACACATAATCATTAAAGTTTTGTGTGTGTTTTTTCATGTTTTGGGTTGATGTTTTCATGTTTTGGATTCTATATATTATGACTCAAAACCTTGATTTAGTGGACATAATTATATTTTATGTAGATCTAACCAATCTTGTTGACTTTGCATTGCATGAGGGGAAACGTCCTTTTTTTTACTAGTATTGTTTTGGTTGATGAAATGGTGGGTGATATTTCTATTCAGATCCTTTCTCTTTCGATTTCATGGAGGATCTAAAAGTAGATTGAGTAGGAAACCCAGGTGGACCCAGATTCTCATTCTTTGGATGAGTAGCCACTAGTTCCTTCTAACCATGATTTTGGTTAATTCTTTACCAGTTTGGGTTGTAATTTTTTTCCATAATTTCCTATGTTGTAGCTATCAATGTTAGATTCTAACATGTTGTTATGAGATGTGTTATATGAACACATAGTATAATCACGAGGACCACCATTGTGTGGGAATGTTCAGCTTGAACTACATGGACTCTCTTAGGCAGACTCAATGAATGGTTTTCAATATTCTTTCTGAGTGCTTCAAATTATGAAGCCATGAATGTGTGAGAATAAAATTGATTCACTACTACTTTACATCTTGTAAAATAATATTGAAACTAAAAATTGTGTTCTTACATGTTTATAATTAATGTGTACAAATCTTTATAATTCATCTACATGAATACATTTCTAGTAGCTGTATTAATTACTGACTTACTCTCGGGTTTAATTACATAGTACAAATCTTAGAACTGGTTTACTAACTTCATTACTTGGAGAGAAAAACACATTAACATGGACATGGATCTTCCCAAATATTCTCTTAGTGATTCATATTCATTTTGTAAAAAATATTCATGTTATCTCTTGTTTTTCAAATATTGTACTATTGTGTAATATATATCATGAAATTTCATTTTCAATACCTCCTAGGTAAAGACTGTATTCGGGCCAAGACTCTCCAACTAGTATTTATCTTTTCTCGGCAATGAGAATGAAAATATTACTAGGATTAATGCATCATCGGTCAATCCATTATATTTAAATGTTTCGTAGACTTTATGAAATCTCTTATCATGAATATAATGGTCTTAAGTACACAATATATGAAATTGTTCTTGTTTTTGGAGCATGATGATTTTTGTTGTCTTTAGTTCAAAAATTATTGCATAAATTATTGGTCTTTCTATGCCTGAGCTAACTCCGACTATGTTGGATCTCAATTCCTACCTCATAGTAGTTTTCAACCATTTATTATTGTGACGGTTTTTGAAATGGTGGTGTACTTTTACATGGGGATGCTTTGGATTGTGATTCTCAATGCATTCCTCTTAGGGATGCATTTGGTTTTCAGAAGAGCTAGAAATTTTAACTTATGCTTTTCTTTGATGTTTTAGTTCTTGATCAAGAGGTGGGACATTTTTTAATAGAGATGGATTACAAGTGTTCAACATTTTGTAAAATGATGCTTAAAAATGTTTAATTTATATTTTATTAATGCTAGGTGTGTGCGTGCTCCCTAAAAATGGAGCAAGAAATTAGGTATGTGCATTCTAGTGCATCCAATTTGAAAATTTTTATAAACAACTAGCCAATGTAAATGTGGTGATCATGGTCTAACCAAAGAGATAATGTGATTTAGTTCACTAAAATTCTCCCGTTGGACAATGATATGGAGAGAGGTTGTAACGACGAGAACATTTGAATAATATTTTTTTCCTAAATTTTTGTGTTATTTTATTTTATACTCAACAAAACTATATCCCTTAATTAATGAAGTGAGTATAATTAAAATGATACCATTGGGATTTGACTGTTATATGACCATTGGTCAATATGACTATTGGTCAATATGATCGTTGGAAACTAAACTCTTAACAGTACGATTTTTGTTTATAAATACAAGTGATCATGGTTAATTAATATAGAAAGAAGAGACGATGGCCTCATCCAGTAGACTTGGGTCATATGAAGCCCATTTGTCGAATCTTGGGAAGGAGGTAGCATCACTGGGCTTTTCTCTGGACCAAGCCCAAGCCGAAGTTCAACATGTGAAGCTTGAACAGAATAACCCAAGGGATAAGTTCAAGCTGATATAAATCACCAGTCGATAAATATTTCTCGAGTCTCCATAAAATTATATCACCATAGCACACCTTACACTTAGGTCCTATGCAAGTGTTATAGGGGTTATGTAACAAGACCTTAGTTACTTTGCATAATCCATTTTTATAAATAAAAATTTTATTTCTCATTATGGTAAAAAAATTTATTTTCAAATGTCCAGATAAATATAAGATGAATATTAATGATGAAATTTGGAAAAAGGGTATTTTTAAATATTTATGTAAAATTTAAATAATTAATAATATTAAATGATTTTCCAAAAATGGTCTTCAACAGTTGTGAACTGTAATAAATTTAGAGTATAATAAGATCAACTTAATTTTTAGTGAATAGTAAAGTATGAATAGTAATATTACCCTTATGAATAGTAATGAATAGTAAATCGTCCAAAAAATAGAAACTTCACCCATGAATGTATAAATATAATTCAGACATCTTAAAAGTGAAAAATTGTCATAATATAAGTATTGGTATTTTTGTATGTCATAAATATTTTAATTACAATTTTATGAATAATTTAATAATTTAAATTGGAAAAATATTTTCATAAAATGTAATCATAAATTATTACATTGTTGTCTTATGGTTATAATATAATTTTATGTGATTGTTATTACTTTCTCAAGGTGTTATAAATTGAGTTATAGTTTTAAAGATGTATTTTTAAAATAAATTACGACTTTATTTAAAAATTAAATTAAAAATATATATATAATTATTTTCTTGAAATGGAGTTCATTTTTGAATTTAGAGCATTGATATTAGGTTAGGGTTAATTAATGAGATTTTTGTAAAATGTTTTGTTTTTCGGTGAATAGTAAAAATATAGTTTTGAGTTTTGGTTTGATTAATGACATCATTAATGATGAAATAATTCTGGTAGACTTGTGAATATTAAGATATGTTATGAGGTGTCCCATGTGGCCAATACCATGGGAAAATACCATTGAAAATCCAATGGTTTTTCAAATACCACCGATGAGGTGTCCCATTGAAATTAATTAAATATTCCCTCACTTCTGCTATAAATACCAACACATTCCGTCATTAATTTCATTCCAATTTTCTCCTCAACTAATATATGACCTTTTTACCTCCCAAGTATTCCCCCCAAGGAGTCCTCCCAAGGTTCCCTCAAGACCCCCATGGTCCCAACATTCAAGCTTTCGAAGTTACTCTTCAAGGTAAGAGGTTATGACTTCCTTTATGTTCTGTCTTATAGTTTCCATATTTTTATATGAGGGTATGTTATTATATAATCTTATTAATGATCATTTCACTTCCAAATTATGAGAGACCCTTTATTCTCTCATCAATTTATTTTCTAAATTTTTAAGTGATGTCGTTAGGCTGCCGAATTTTCAAAAAAGAAATCACATTTTCTCTTTTCTTTCAAATTTCCTTTTCATGTGGCATGTCATTCAATATCTACACCATGATATTATTTTTATTTTATTTTTTCCCTATACTATAAAATGATACAATTATGGATGGGACACCCTTGTCCACACTTTTTTATATTTTTCTACAACCATGTTATATAGTCGTTATGCTGCATAATTTTCATCTCAAACTCCCTCTATTTTTCTAAATAAATTCTCTTGTATTATTTATGTGAATACCCAAATCTATTTTCATTACCATGGGTATTAATCAATACAGAAAAATTATCTATTTGATTATTTTATTGACATACATATAACCCTAATTCTCTTTCCATGGGTTATAAATGACATAATGATCATGTTTTTAAGAACTTTTAAAACGTCACGATTTTGAAATGAAAACAATTTATTTTATTTTCTATAGGTTATTTAAGAAATGATTGATGATGAACTATGTAGATCACATGAAAATAAATACATATTAAGGGTGTGTCTTGATAGCTCTCCAATGCATTGGGTAAAGAATTAAATCACTATAGATGACAAGTTTCACAATACCTTGGTGAATAACTTTAGTGATATTTATGAAAGATTTGGGGATGAACCTAGGTGATATGTTCATGAATGTCTAAATTAAATGTTGTAGCCACATATTAAAGTTTTGGTTTATGTTATTTTCATTATATTATTCCTCAACATCCATTTCTCATGTCTTTATGTTTTTCATCAAGTTCTTATTGATATCACAAGTAAATGGATTCCCTTTCTTTATTTACTGGGAATTCTGCTCACCATTTCATTTGATATATGTCTCTAGGTTATGAGATGCAGTAATTTTACTTAGGATGAAATTATGATGAAGCCTTACAAGTGGTTTATAAGAATTATTTATGTTGTTTTCATGTATTTATTTCCTTATTTCCAAGACACTAGACTTTAAAGATCCTTTGTTTGTAAAATGTAATGAAAAGTCATGTTTAAAAAAGGTGGGATTCCATAGTTGGTATCAAAGGATAGTTTAGTTATTTATGGAAATTAGGCTATTAAAACATTAGTAAGAACCCTATAGAAAAGTTTAAATATAGGAAAACATCCTTGTAGTTTGGTGAAATATCAAGTTAGTGGTTTCTAAACAAATAAATCACTGCCTGGATACGAACAAGTGGATGTGGATCTGTCACAGATGTACATAAGAGTGAAAACTCCAACAAGGAGTTTCAGGCTTGTCTCGGGGTATTTTAGTACATGACAACTGGCCTTGTTGTAGTCCTGGTTTGACAATCTCGGGGGGATATGCTTGGTCAATCAAAATCTTTTTAAGAATTATTATGAAGGATTTATAGATAAAGGTAATTGTATAAGCATGAAGTTTTAAGATATAAAATCCTATATAGTTAAAAGATTATTAAATTAAATAATATTCTCACTAAGGTTTTATTATATTAGAAAATGGAGAGCAACAAGAGGAACCATGAAAATGGTGACTGTAATGGACCATGCATAGATGACCCTCTGATGGAAGCTGAAATGGAAACTTTCATGATAATGATGATCCAACTGACTCAAGTTATGGTAAATAACTTAAATCAAGATAAGAGGCCAATCTCACTAAGAAGGGAACAAAATTTTGTTGAGTCCTTTATGAGTTAATGACCACCAATCTTTAGTGGATCGATCGGCCCATTGATTTCTAAATAGTGGGTCAGCTCTATAGAGAAGATCTTTTCAGTGATCCTATATTCAGAGCAAGAGAAGGTCACCCTGGTTGTCTATCACCTAGAGGGAGAAGCTAATCAGTGGTGGGAACTGATTAAAAACATGAGTCCAAGAGTGGAGGTTGAAGCTATGGAGTGAGAAGAGTTTATAGGGATCTTTTTTAGTAAGTATTTCCCTTGTTCCATGAGAACAAGAATGGAGGAGTTTATCGAGCTAAAGCAGAAGGAGATAAATATGTGGGAAACTATGAGGTGAACTTCATAAGGATTTCATGTTACAAATCTAGACTTTTCATGGATCCAAATGTTAAGGTTGATAGATTCTTCGGTGTACTGAGACCTCATATGTGGAAGAGTCTAGCCAACTGAGACTATGATAGCTATGAGGAGATCATGTGAAGTGTGATGAAAGTCGAACTGGAATTTGGAGATACGTAGTGGTCTCATAAATACAATGAAAAGAAGAGATCGATGGATCCAAGATTAGGGTAGAGAATCAATTAAGGAAGAGAAGGAAAGCATGCGCAATGTCCATGTGTAATAAATGTGGGAAGAACCATTCGTGGAACTGCCTTCTCGGGAGTGGGAAGTGATAAAAGTGTGGAAAAGATGGCCATATTGCATGGAATTTTCATAGTGAGGTGAAGCCTCATCTCCCAAACACTAACAACAAGGGGAAGATGGTGCATGCCCTACCTGATGTCCAATTATATAAGTTTGGAGAACTTGGTAACTTTTCCAAGCACTTCCCAATTTCGAGGGTAGTTGAGGGGAATCACCATCATCCTCATCAACAGCCAAAGGAACAAGGTCATACATTTATAATCACTACAGTTGAAGATGAAGTGAAAAATGATGTGGTTGTAGGTACTCTTGTTTTTATCTAAAATCTAGCAAGTACATTGTTTGATTGTGGGTTTACACATTCCTTTATTTCCTCAATGTTTTCAAAGAATTTAGAATCATCCCACGATTTTCTAAAAGTAGAGTTCTTAGTCAAGACTCATGGTGGGATTATCCAAGCATCGTCAGTGTTTATAAACTTCAGTATTTACTTTAGTGTGCACAATCTTATCTCAAATCTAATATTCATTTCCATGATGGAATTCAACATTATACTAGGGATGGAATGGATCTCAAAGTATAATGCTAAGATAAAATCTAGAAGCAATGAAATTTTAGTAGTCTTGAATGCAAAACCAACATTTATCTTCCAAGGATAGATACCTCATCCTAATATTTGTTTAGAAGAAACTCCTATATCCTTATTTATAGAGTAGATCAGTGAAGATGAAGAAGAAGAATATAACAGTTTAAGGATAGAATATATCCCCCTCATCCAGGGATACATTTAAGTATTTCCTAAGGAGTTACCCGAACCTCCCCCAGAAATAGAGGTATAGTTCTCCATTGAACTCATACCTGGATCTCATATGATATCAAAGACCCCCTATTTGATGGAAAATGTGGAGCTAGGGTAATTATAGAAACAACTCCCAGATATTTTGGAGAAGGGGTTTATCTGACCGAGTGTGTATCCTTGGGTAGCACCTATTATCATTTTAAATAAGAGGGATGGATCAATGCGGTTACATATTGATTATAGAGAACTGAATGAGATCACAATGAAGAACAAATACCCTCTTCCAAGAATTTATGACTAATTTGACCAACTTCATGTGGCTCAATTCTTCTCTAAGATTGATCATTGATATGGTTATCATCAATTGAATGTGAGGAAAGTGGATATTCCAAAAACCATCTTCTGATCCAGATATGTGCCTTAAGAGTTTGTTGTTATTCCCTTCAGACTCACTAATCCACCTGCTATTTTTATGGATTTGATGAATAGGGTCTTTAAGGACTACCTTAATAACTTTGTGGTTGTTTTTATTGATGATATTCTGATATATTACAAAATTCTTGAGGAGCATGAGGATCATATAAGGGTTATTTTGAAAACACTATGGAAGGAGAGGCTTTTTGGGAAGTTTAGAAAATGTAAGTTCTTGTTACAACACTTTTTTTCTAGGGTCAAATTGTAACCAATGAATGAATCAAAATTGACCATGAAAAGACAAATGTTATAGAGGAGTGGCCTTAGCCTACAACAATAATTGATATTCATTGTTTCCTTGGATTAGCGAGATATTATAGAAGGTTTGTGAAAAACATTTCAGGACTTTCTAATCCTTTAACTATGTTAACTCGAAAATGGGTCAAGTTTATCTGGAAAAAGGAGTGTGAGGAAAGTTTCCAAGAGCTGAAGAAGAGATTTGTTACCGCACCCATGTTAACTCTACCCTCATTTAGAGAAGGATTTGTTATTTTTAGTGATGCATCTCTGAAAGGTCTTGGGTGTGTCCTCATGCCAAATGAAAGAGTCATTGCTTATGCATCTTGATAGTTGAAGACTCACTAGCAGAACTATCCTACACATGATCTCGAGCTGGCTGCAGTTGTTTTTTCTGTGAAGATATGGATGAACTATCTTTGTGGAGAGAAATGTGATATATAAACAGACCATAAAAGTTTGAAGTATATTTTCCCACAAAAGGAATTTAACACGAGGCATAAGAGAGGGTTGTAACTTCTCGAAGTTGATGATTGTTCAATTCATTATCATGCGGGAATAGAAAATAAATTCGCTAATGCATTAAGCAGGAAAGAATATGTTGTTCTTTCCATGATGAGGATTCAAAGATATACTTTGATCAATAACCTAGTAAATCTAGAAATAGGAATTATAAGAAAAGGGACATCATCAACCCTAACCCAAATGATTTCTCAACTGTCACTACCAAAGAAGATCAAGAAATCTCAAAAAGAATATCCTTTGTTACAAAAGAAGTTTGAGGCTGTGAGGGATGTGAATTTTCATGAGATTAATATTGATCAAGAACGTGTACTGAAATGTCATACAATACTATTTTTCCATATATTATGGAAATAAAGAAGGAGCTGATGGATGATGCTCATAGATCTACTTTCTCTATACATCCAGGAAGCATGAAAATGTATAGAGACATTTGGGATTATTATTGGGGGGATAATATGGAAATGGTGATTGATGACTATACTTCATGGTGTTTGGTATGTCAGAAAGTGAAGGTATAGTGACAACCTCCAAAAGGGGCATTGCAACAACTACCCATACAAGGATGGAAGTGGGACAATATCACAATGGTCTTCGTCACTTGTCTCCCGAGAACATCCAAAGGAAACAATGCGATATGGTTTATTGTGGACCATCTCACCAAGACCACCCATTTTATATCTATTTGGGAAGATATATCTCTTGATCAACTTTCTAGGATTTACATGAAATAAGTGGTAAGGCTACGTAGAGTTCCACTTTCTATCGTATCTGATCATGATCCAAGGTTCACATGAAAATTCTGGAGAAGCCTTCAACATGCTCTGAGTAACGAATTGAATTTCAGTATGGCCTATCACCCCCAAACTGATGGACAATCTAAAAGGAATATTTAGACACTCTAGGATATTCTAAGAACATAATCAATGTAATTTAAATGTGGATGAGATCAACATCTCCCTTTAGTTTAGTTCACTTACAATAATAGCTTCTACTCGAGCATTCAAATGGAACCCTATAAAGCTCTATATGTTAATCGATGTAGAACTCCTAATTTTTGGCATGAAGTTGGGGAGAGGAAACTTCATGGGCCTGATATTGGGCAAGAGATGATAGAAAAGGTCCATACCATCCAACAACACATTAAGGCTGCTCAGAGTCGGCAAAAGAGCTATGCTGAAAAACGTCAAAGGGACGTGGAGTTGTATGTCGGTGACATGGTCTTTCTTTGAATTTCACCTTAGAAGAGAGTCATGAGGTATGGGAATAAATTGATGGTCAGCCCTTGTTTCCCTCTTGAATCGGGGATGACCTCTTTGATTGAAGGTTCAAACATTCCAATCGGTTTCTAACGGGTTTTTTCGTAGAACCGGAAACATCTAATGATTCCATATCCATTTGGACCTACTTTCCAAAGGTAAGAACTCATTAGTTGTGGACTAATAAGTCTTAGAAATTTTCATTGGTCGAGAGGATGGGAGGTTGGACTCATCACACCTTTTTTAGGGGAATTATTTTCTACTCCGGGACTCTCTTTATAGATTTAAGTTATGTTAGTGAATCTTTATTACATTACCAAATATAAAATGAGCTTTCCTTTAGTCTGACAATCAATGATTGATATGTAAGAAATTCATAGAATCTTTTATATGTATTCAAGGTTCTTCATCGATGAAGAATCATCTGTATTTGTTAGAGATTCTTAGTTGATGGTATCCTTAAAAAACATAAAAGTCTCTTGGTCATTATGATGACCATACTGGTTTTAAAGCCACTCAGTGGGGCACTTGATGTTTATTTTCATTCAGTAGGACATGGATTATTTTAGAATTGGGATTGTACCCGTTGATGGGCTACCTACGTATCCTTTTTTTTTTGGAAAAGGAATCAGAACCCACATAGTTCGAATAAGGGAGTATGATGCTTATGCATGATTGATGGCTCAAAGAAAGAAGTCATGATTACTTTTATAGTCTAAGCTCACGTGAGTCATGCTCGGTGTGAGAAATAAGAGGTATTGGTGAAACCAAACAATTGTGCCACGAAAGATGCAATGATGTGGGGCATATGTGTTTATGACTGCCCAAAATAGATGAGGATTAAGAATTAATTCAGGGAATAAATCCAAGAACAGGATCCATAAAGGTATATGTACTTTATGGGGATTTGGATACTATAATCTTGGGGCTTACTCCTAAGGAAGATGCCCAAGTTAGGAGTGGACTTATGATTGGGTTTTAATCCTGAGAAAGAAGCCCCAAATCAAAAGTAAATTAGAACTAGTTAATAGAAATTAAGACTAGGGAGTACTCATGAAAATGAGGCCCAGATTAAGGGACTTGAAAAATTAAGAGACTTGGGGCTTACTCCGAAA
Source organism: Viscum album (assembly GCA_963277665.1). Lineage (NCBI taxonomy): Eukaryota > Viridiplantae > Streptophyta > Magnoliopsida > Santalales > Viscaceae > Viscum > Viscum album. The sequence continues at coordinate 1,939,028,611 of OY728163.1, forward strand.
GATGATTCCCATATTTGAGACTAGGGATTACTCCTGAAAAGGAGGCCCAGATTAAGAGAATTATGGTTGGGGATTACTCCTAAGAAGGATGCCCATATTTGAAACTGGGGATTACTCTTGAAAAGGAGGCCCATGTTAAGAGAATTATGGTTGGGGATTACTCCTAAGAAGGATGCCCATATTTGAGACTGGGGCTTACTCCTGAAAAGGAGTCCCAGGTTAAGAGAATTACGGTTGGGGCTTACTCCTGAGGAGGATGCCCATATTTGAGACTGGGGCATACTCTTGAAAAGGATGCCCATGTTATGATAATTATGGTTGGGGCTTACTCCTAAGGAGGATGCCCATATTTGAGACTAGGGATTACTCTTGAAAAGGTGGACCAGGTTAAGAGAATTATGGTTGGGGCTTACTCCTGAGGAGGATGCCCATATTTGAGACCTATGAATGGGGCTTATTCTGGGAAAGAAGGCCCAGGTTAAAGATTCTCTCATATTAAAGGATGTTGTTGAATGAATAAAATCTCAATCTTTAGTGACATAATGATCTATAAATCACTAGATTTTTGAGAGATGTTCCATGGAGTTCCTTTCAGATTAGGAAGCCAAATCAAGAAATCATGCCATAAATGTCTTTGATGAGTGTCTTGAAGACTGAATCTTGAATAGGAGAAGTGGAATGGCATAAGAGGGGTGAAGTGGGCCAGAAAGGCACCCAAAAGGTAGGGGTGCACAAGTCCTGGTAGGCGCGCAGGTACTGCGTGGGCGCGCAAGTCCTAGTCGTGCAGGTATACCTGCGCGACACATGGGTACTTGCACAATTATTAGTCTTTGAGTAATACTTGGGGGAGACTTGGCTCAAACCCTTGGTATTATCCCTAGAGGCTTTCCAGAAGATGGTGCACAAGTTCTGATGAAGAAGTAGGGTGGCACACAAGTGTGTTCATTTCCCTTAATGGTAAAACACTTAGGCCCTCAAGTGTTAGTGAATTATAACTCTTAGACCTTACTCCTCCTGTTTAGACCTTCCATTCTAGGTAAAGAATTACCTTAAAAGAGTTTGGAAGATATGAAGAAGAGACTTGGGCGCTCATAGCTCTATCTGTGAATTCTGGAAAAAATTCCCCCTTGAAATGGGGGGCCCACCTGGGGTATTTATAGGCTGAAGAAGACCCCGGGCAGTTATCCTTTAGGGCGCGCAAGTCACTTGCACGACCATTAGGTGGTGCGCAAGTATACTTTCACGATAGTGAGAGAACTTACATGACCCTTGTGCTTTTGAAGCTTTGTTCATGACTTTGTCAATATTTTATAATTTCTTCAAAGGATGAATCAATTTGTGCTAAGTCATTTCCTTTTCCATTCTTTTAGACAATGTGATGAAAAGGATCATCAACAAAAATTCCCCCCTCAGAGTTGGATATGAAAGAAATGACGATGTGACTCTGAGGAAAAAAAGAAAACTAAAGGAAAGGCGGCGCACAAGTGTATGGCGCGCAGGCTATGGCGCGCAAGGTACGGCGCACAACTTCCAGCTGGACAGACTTCGACGCGCAGGGTATGGTTGTGGCCTATAAATATGTGTCCCCATTTCCATACAAGGAATCCAGATTTCAAACTTTCGATCTCTCGCCGCGCAAGTGGCCTTCGCTGCGCAGGTTTCTCATATTTCTGGGGATTGCAGGGGCCTCTTCAATTTCCTCTCTGAGGGAAAGAACTGATCCTCCCTGAAGGACCATAGAGGGTGCTGTGGAACAAATGCAAATTCAGGCTAACTTGGATACTTCTGAAAAAGTGCCAACATCTATTCCCAACACTGCTCCTCCTGCTGCTACAAGTAGAGAAGAACCTGCACCAGAATCATTGGCGGCCGCAGCAACTAAATCTGCCATCCTTCCTGAAGAAGCTATTCAGGGTCAGGGGCTGCAGAATGAGGGTCACCAAGAGGATACATCAAATGCTCCCACTGGTGAGACTAACCAGGATTCTGATATATCATTGGTTGAAATGATGAATCATGGCATGTATTTCGAAGAATTTTATGATCATGCTAGATTATCATGTGATTTAGAAGACCTTGAGCGTTAGTGTTATCCTTCGCCCCGTAAATTTTCTTATAATTTACCCTTCTAATCATGACTGAATATAATATGCAGTTCCATCCATAGAAGCTGCTGAACTGCCAATGCGTGAAGAGGGTGTGGACATTGATGTCAACCCTACCGTTGCAGAAAAATTATCTCAAGTGGAGCTAAACCCAGTAAACCCTCATCATACCCATCATAAAGATCCTGTTAAAACGGGGAAAGATGGGGAGGAGTCTTCTCATGCTTTTGATCTACTGGTAGGTAATTATTGGACTGAATTTCCAAGATAGACATCCAACTTCCATTATTCTATGAAACTAACCGAACTTTTAATTAATCAAACAGGGCTATCAACATCAATGGTTAGAACTGGAGGTGAGGTCTTAACATTCGTCCAAACAGCAGTAGAAGGTGAAGCAACCAGGTTCAGGGGGGAAGAAGCAGAACATGGCACTTCCTTATGTGAATTAATCCCAGATTACATGCCCCCCCCGTGATGATGATGTTGAGTCAGACCCATAGGTGCTTAAGGTGCTCAGCTTCTCACGATGCAAGGCATTAAACAATATATGGAAAATCATATCTGAGGTTCCTTTAGAAGAGCTGTCATCAAAGATTTCATGGTTGTCTTCCTAGTTTATCATGCTAGGACTTGGCAGTTTTGGATACCAAGAGATCTATACCGTGGTGAAACAAGTCATCTTCAGGAGGGAGCAAGAGAAAAATTGTCGTGAAGATCTGACCAGGGTGAAACTTTCAGTCAAAATCAGCGAATTTGAGGCTGCGGTATCCTGAGCTGAGGCTGACTATGCTATCAAGATGAAGGAGCTGAAGAATAAGATCAAAGAAAAAGTCATCCAGAAGATGCTCCTTCAGCAACAGTTAGATGTTGTTACTAGGGAACTTGACCAACTCAATAATTCACTGGAGGGAGTCCAAACGAATGGTATGAAGACCATTGCGGATGCTAAGAAAGCACTCCATCAGGCTGAAAAGAGTGAAGTTGGTTGAGTGCATGAGCTTCAAGTAGCTACTGATGAAGCTCGGGATGCGGTTCATCAATTGAAGACTTATATCGACAGCCTTTTGTAATTTTTTGGAAAAGAGAAGAGGCTCCAATATGTGGATGTCCTTCTAATTCTTGTGCATCAAATAAAGAACTTTTTCACCTTTAATCATTTGTGCACCAATTTTCCTGCTACCTTTTTTAAATTTTACCGAAGCCAATGGGCCTAGTAAGCATAGTTTGATTTTTACTAGGATTATTATAAATAACCCTACAAACTTTGAATCTTTTAATTTCTCAATATTACCTAAATCATACAAAATGTATGTTTAGTGAGCGGGAACATGACTTTTATTCAGAGTTCCTTTGTCTTTTGTGGGCATTTTAAAGTCATGCACGTCGGACATAAAGAGCCTAATGTTTAAGGTTAAAATATCTTTGACCAAATGAATTAGAATTGGCTCAATTCATTGACAATTTATCTGAAAACATATTACCATACTCAAGTATGAGGGAAAACATGTAAACTATGGCTTAAGAATATTTGAATATGAGGAATGATATGAAAAAGAGCTAAAAGACATCAGAAGAAGTAGTTTCCATGAATGAAGTTACTATTATTTAACAAACTCGTTAGGGGGTTGAATTATGCAGGGCCACTTAAGGACATTGGCAGCGTAATCAAATGAATAACATCTTTTGGATAAGAAGTCCATTATGTAGACTGTTTATGCAAGGTCGCCTAAGGGCACATGCTTCATAGTCAGGAAAAAGAACTCTAAGAATTTTACTTTCCTAGTGCTAAAAAGCCAGTGAAAGTTTATAGAGATTAAAATTTTCTAAATTATAGAGCTTTCTATATGGAAAGAGGTACTTGAATATAGAGAAGATATTTCCAAACAAGATTATCAAAGAACCAGATGGATATCACTCCTACGAAGGTCTGACCCAAATGTAGGGAAGGAGAATATAAATCATAGACTTGAATAATTTCAGATCCGTAAAAAGGATATGGGACAAATATGTTAAGGATGGCTAGTTTTTTGTGGATCCGTACATACTGTCATTTAAGACCAATAAGGACAAAAGAATCTTTCTTCCTAAGAATGAAGTTACCAGTATCTGGCAAACCCGTTAGGGGGTTGAATTATGCAGGTCCACCTAAGGTAATTGGCTACACAGTCAGATAATAGTATCTTTTGGCAGACAAATATGTTATGGAGACTATTTATGGAAGGCCGCCTAAGGGCACATACTGCATAGTCAGGTAAAAGAACTCTCATAAATTTGACATTTTTGTGACTAAAAGTCAAGAAAAGGGTTATGAAGATATGAAAATACTTAAGGTTAGGATTATGATACATAAAGATGGGTATTGTCCAATGTATACAGAGATACACAGATCAATGCTAACCATAATCATGTTGTGGTTAGGTCCTGAATTGAAATGTTGGACTTCACTACGTATCTCATAAGGATTGAAATCAAGCCATACATAGTTCTTAAACTATAGTTTAATGTCATGTGGGAAAAAATTATTAGAGATCTTAGTTTAGGGTCATAGAGCTTGTACCATTTTAAGAAATACACAGTGTGTGTTTTCATGGGGACTTTTCGACCAAGGGACTGAAAGTGGAATTTTGGATTAGGCCCAAAAGACTTGGTGCTGGATTCGAGGGACACTCGAACGTTCCTATATATTCCATAAGGATGGTAATCAAGCCCACATATTTCTAGAAATACCCTATATACAAATTTGGTTCGTACATGTGAAGGGTGAAAAGGGACTTTAGTGCAATGATGGTTTAACCCAAGATAAAAGGTTTGGGCATTTCCATGTATGCACGTAGTCTTTGAAATGAAACATGATTGAAAAATCAATGTAAATAATGGTTGCCTCTCAGGTGAGGGTATCAAAGAATATTTTTAGTTTATTTTCATACTGGAAAAAACTGTGTTGTATAGTTTAACGTCGTATATCAAGGATGAAAGTGAATCAATGTAAAGATATTGATTCTAGGGGCGATTTCACGAATCAACATCGTATGAGATGGAGGTGAACCGATGTGAAGAGATTGGTTTTGGGCTTGAACCTTGGGAGGTAGCCTACGTACCCAGCCTAGAAGGAAAGGATCAAAGTCTGCGTAGTTCAATTATAGAATGAATTATTGATCAAGTTGTTCTTGGGGATAACGTCCTAAAAAATGATGTTGTTGGGACTTACACATGGTTAGTAGCCCAGAGAGAGTGTTATTTTTGAGGTTTTCTCTAAGCTCACGTGATCCATACTCGGTGTGAGAAACAAGAGGTAACAAAAACCATAATGATGCACAGTTTAATGTCATGTAGGACATATAAAGGGACTATGCAGTTTAAAGTATTGTAGTTAGGACTATGGGTGCTGCACAGTTTAGTGTCATGTAGCAGGGACAAAGTAAAGTTTAATGTCATGTAGGACGTATCAAAGGACTTTCTATACAGTTTAGCGTCATGTAGTTAGGACGATGGAGACAACACAGTTTAACGTCATGTTGGAAAAAAAGGCGACTGTGCAGTTTAATGTCATGCAGTAAGGACAAAAGAGTACACCATTTGATTTCATGTTGGACGTATTATGGACTTTTTTCATAGTTTAACGTCATGTTGGAGAAAAAAGTAGCACAAATAGTTTAAGGTCATATGTATGGACCATTGATGATGTCGTTTAATGTCATGTTGTACATAAGGGACGTTTTCACAGTTTAACGTCATGTTGGATGAAAAAGGGAAGATACAGTTTAGCGTCATGTTGGACGAAAGTGCAAATAGTTTAAGGTCATATGCATGGACTGTGGATGGTGCAGTTTAATGTCATGATGGATGTAAGGGACTTCTGTATAGTTTAGCGTCATGTAGTTTGGACGTCACAGTTTAACGTCATGTGAGACGAAAGAAATAAAAATAGTTTAAGGTCATATGTATGGATCGTTGCTGTATAGTTTAACGTCATATAAAAAGAACCATGAAGGGGATACAGTTTAACGTCATGTTGGACATATGTGAAAATAGTTTAGGGTCATATGCATGGACCTTTGATGATGTACTTTAACATATTACCGGATTGTGGTGCAGTTTAAGGTCATACTGGACCATCGATGATATATTTTGTGTTTATACAAAATACTTCTTAAAAATTCTGGAATTGGTTGGAGTAGTGATGAGTTCTCCATCCATCGATATTATTGAATAAGCTCCATTGGAGTAGACCCTATGTATTGAGTAAGGTCCTTCCCATTTTGTCTCAATCTTGGGAGGTTTCTTTCCTAGTATCATTAGAGTTATGAGAACTAATACAAATTCTCCATGAGTGAATGAATGAAGATGAAATTTTTTGTTAAAAGCTCATGATATTCAATTCTGATAGACTTCCAAGTGGTGAAAAGTGCACAATATTTTATCATCTAACCATTACAATTCATTCAATCTCTTTTGAGATTGTTCATCTATAGATGATTGATCACAAATTACAACTCTGAGCGAGGGTATTTGAACTTCAATTGGAAAGACTGCTTCCGTTCCATATACCAATGAATATAGAATTGACAAAGTTTTAGTGCGGGTGGTAGTACAATAATCCCATAAATCATGAAAGATTTTATCAGGACATGATTTCTTATCTTTATCCACCATATTTTGCAGTATATTTGAAAAAGTCTTATTGAATGCTTCTATCTGGCCATTGGCCGCTGCATGATACCGAGATGAATTGTTGTATTTGATGTTGTATTCTTGATACAATTTCTTCACCTCGGATGAACAGAAGTTGGTGCCATTGTCCGTCAATATGGTATGAGGGACACCAAATCTGGTAATGATGTTAGAATTGATGAATCTAACAATGCATTTAGAACTGACTTCCTTGAGAGGTATTGTCTCTACCCATTTGGAAAAAAATCAGTAGCAGTAAGAATATACTTAAACTGCTTGGTCGTAGCTGAAGGGTAAGGTCCCACCACTTCCATTCCCCATGTGGAAAATGGTCACTAGTATTTAGATGTATAAAGAAACTCTGGAGGTTGATGAATGAAGTTGTCATGTACTTGGCATGAATGACACTTCTTAGTGAAATCAACACAATCTTGTATCATTGAAGGCCAAAAGTATCCAAGCCTTCGAATCTGATCAGACAGTCTATGTCCAGACTTGTGGGCACCACAGACTCCTACATGCACTTCTTTCATGACAACCATTTTCTCTTCAACATAAATGCATCTAAAGAGAACTCCATCAAAACCACGTTTGTAGATAATTTTCTCTAGGTGATCTGGGATATCATAAAGAGTAAATTGACCACATGTCGCCAGATTTGTTCTTTCTCGGCTCTATCAGGTGGAAGTGTTCCATTTTGAAGGTATTACTTGATAGGTGACATCCATACTATAATATGACCATATGGTTCAAGAATGGGACTAATTTTATTAATTTACTCTGTTCTGATTTGAACATAAGGTGAGATTGCACGACGGTGGGAAATACTGATGGTTGTCTCGTCCCGATTTGGATCTGCCAGAGCTATGGCTATATTAGCCAGTGCATCAGATTGAGCATTTTATGATCGCATGACATAAGAAAATATCGGTTCTGATGGGAATTCCACCATTAACTCTCTGACGTAATCTTACAAAGGGATTAGTTCTTCTTTTCTGATGGAATAATCCCCATTGACTTCTTTGATTACCAGGTCTGAATCACCTTTCACCTTTAAGTGATTCACTTGTGCTTGAAGTGCCAATTCCAAGCCTGTGATGAGAGCTTAGTATTCTACTTCATTATTGGTACCACCTTCCCACAATAAGAATGAATAAGGTAACACTGCCTTTTCTGGAGAAATGAGCACACTTCCTAAGCCAACTTTGTTGAATTTAGGATTTTCCATTTTCGTCCCTGTTGGACTTCTTGAAGCACCATCAAAATACATTTCCCATTCATGAGGTCTTTCTTTTATAGAGAATATTTCCTCATCAGGGAGTTCAATATCTGAAGATGTGTCTTCCACTAAAGGGTGTTCAGCCAGAAAATCAGCCAGATCTTGGCCATTTATTGCCTTTTGAGACACATACTGAATATCAAATTGCTGCAAAATAACTGCCCACCATGCCAGATGTCCTGTAAGCATTGGACGACTAAGGATGAATTTGATCGGGTTATTGCGAGATACCAATTGGACCTCGTGATGATTCAAGTAGCGAATCTACTTCTGGACTGCAAAGATTAATGACAGGAAGCACTTCTCAATACTTGAATACCGGGTTTCTGCTTCAAGCATAGTCCGACTGAGGTAGTAGAGGCTGTTTTCATTCCCAACGTCATACTTCTGAGCAAGAAAGGCACCCAATGATCGCTCTAGATCTATCACGTAGAGGATAAGTGGTCTTCCTTCAATAGGTGGCATGAGTACCGGTGGACTCAAGAGGTATTTCTTGAGAATATCGAATGCTTCATGACATTATTCAGTCCACTGATAAGTGACTCCCTTCTTCATCAATTTTGTGAAGGGTAAACTTTTTCCTGCCAAATTGGCGATGAAACGCCAAATATAGTCTAAGTGTCCTTGAAGTCCTCTTAATTATTTCAAATTTTGAGGAGGTTACATACCACGGATTGAATTTGTCTTCTCTAGATCGACTTCAATACCACAATGGCGTAAAAAAAATCCAAGAAATTTTCCTGAGGTTACCCCAAAAGCACATTTTAGGGGGTTCATCTTCAAATTATGTTGTCAAAGCTTGCGGAATATGACTTCTAAATAATCCAAGTGATTAGAACATTGTTTGGATTTAACCACCAAATCGTCTACATAGAATTCAACAAACATTTCTAGAAAGGGTTTGAAGATACTATGCATGGCACGCTGATGTGTAGAGCCCACATTCTTTTAGCCAAAGGGCATTACCCAGTAGAAAAACACACCCTGAGGGGCTCTGAAGGATATGGATTCCTCATATTTTGGGGCCATTCAGATTTGATTATATCTGAAATATCCATCCATGAAGGAGAGTGCTTCATAGCCAGCTGTTTCATCAATTAAAAGTTCTGTAATCGGAATTGGGAAATCATCCTTAGGACAATGCCGATAAAGATCTCTAAAATCGATGCAAACTATAACTTGTCCATTCTTCTTCTTTACAGGAAAAATATTATCCAACCAATTGGGATATTGAACTTCTCTGACGAAGTTAGCTTTGATAAGCTTATCCACTTCCGCTTCTATTTTGGAAGCATAAGTTGGGTGTGTTCTTCTCACAGCTTTCTTAAATCCTCGATGTTCTTCTGGTAAACCCAAATGATGAGTAGCAACATCAGGATCATGGCCGAGAATTTCTTTATAGTTACAAGAAAATATATCTCTATTTTTCTTTAGAAATGAAATATACATCTCTTGATCTTCAAGAGTCATGGCCGCACTGATTAAAGTGGGCGTGGATCTTCTTTTGTACCCAGATTTATTTCTCTGAGTTCATCCATGGTTGTAGAGATACCCTCTTCAAATGCTGGAGGACCATCTCTGAGATCTTCATCTTCTTCTTCTTCATGTGTTATTTCTTCCATTTATACTTTCATAGTAGATGATAAAGTAGAATTTTCATGATCATAATAGATGTAAAATTTTTCACATCTTGAAGAAGAAGCTTCCATTTCCGACCCGGTTGATGATGAAGGGACTTCTTTGGGTAATAAAGAGGAGATGATGGATTGAGAATCGACATCATTGCTCACCTCTGATGTTGTTATAACTTCTTCTGGCCTAATTGGAGAAGTATAGACTTGTTGGATTTCAGCAGATGAAATGAAGACGTCACCATTTGGGCTTTCATCACTACCTATGGAATCACCAATTTCTCCCATGTTGTCTAGCTTGATTTCCGTAATTGACATTATGGATCTTTCCATAAGAGTATTTTGATTTGTGTCTATCCTGTCAATTTGACTTATAGGCAACACATAATATGTACTCACATGCGCAAATGGATTTACTTTAATCTTATCCAAACCATATGGAGCATTAATTTTGGTAATCTCCTTTGTTGTGGATTTCTCTATTCCCTTCATGTAATAGAATTCCGCCTTAATATATTGAGACTCACATGTCTTGAATGGGTCCTTACCACCATACAATGTCCCAACATGACCATCAAAACAATATTTTAGACATTGATGGTATGATTAATGGATAGCCGCATGTTGATGTAGCCAGGGTCTTCCAACCAGGATGTTGAAGGCTGAGTCTTGATCAACAACCATCAAATCTGAATTGGATACAAGATCTCCAAACTGAGTTCTGAGTGTAACTTCACCCAGTGGTTCTTGTTCATTTTTATCATATTCTTGTAACATCATGGTAGAAGGAGATAAGTCAGATTCCATGAGGCCCAATCGACGAAGTGTACGAATGGGCATGAGGTTGACTCCTGAACCATTGTCAATGAAAGCTCTTCAGACATCTACGCCATTGACCCTGCCAGATAAGTACAAAGGTCTAATATACCCATGCACAACACCATCTTCATCTTCATCAGTAAAAGATATTATTTCTTGGAATTCTACATGATTATTCTCTATGTGATAGACATCAGCTGCAGCAATTTCAGTTTCAAACTCTTGAGGACTTGACAAAGCCTCGATGAGTGCCTCCAGAAGATCTTTTGACAGATTCAAATCATCCAGAATTGATAAATTAGATGGTACTTGGGCCAAGTGTTTCAATACATCATACTTTTGATCCAGAGGTCTGCGTTTCTCAACATGAACATGTGTTTTAACATGTGCCTTGGAAGTTGATTCTTTGGAATTTGATGCATCTTGTACTAGTATAGGAGTTGGTAATACTCCTGGATTTGGAAGATTAGACCAATTAGGTCTATTTACTTGCTGAGAGGAAGAAGATGGAACCTTTAACCGGTCTTCCAAAATAACTGTGCCAGGACTGAATTTGCTATTGGTGGAAGAACTTTCTTGTTCTTGCTGAGCTCGTTGAAGGGCTCTACCATGCGTTTCTACTGCATACACAGTTTTAGCAGGGGTAGAATTGGAATAGTGGATTCTGAAAGATCCACATCTTCCCCTGTTTCTTGAGCCCTTGGAACATCCTCTGATACCTCTGTTTGATACAGTGAATTCAAGCTCATCGAAATCAAAACTGCGACTGGCATATGGATCTGTTAATTAAATCATATTAACAGAACCGAAAATCAACTCTTCATCCCATGAGGATTCTGCCTGACTAGCCAATTTAGGCTGTTCTGTTTGGTGGGGCGGTGCCCGTTGATTTGAAGTAGATTTCATGATGTCCGCCAGAGTCAAAGACAACTTAGGCTTTAACACATACTCATCTTATTCCTATTCTTTCTCTTTCTTGGAATTATGCTGTCCTTTTGAGCATTTTCCATCTGAAGAGGATTTTGTTGCGGCATTCATGGAAGAAGGTACAATTGGTTTCTTTAATTGTTTTTGAAAAATATCATGAGTTCGGTTGATTGTCTTTCTAACCATCCAATCATCTTATTTTTGTGCATTTTTTCTTTTGACTTCTTTCCACTCACCTTCCTCCTCTGGAACTGTAGCAGTGACACATGATACCTGGGCTGAAGAGCCTTTCAGTTTGGCTTGTCCCGAGTCGACCATCTTTTGCATGAGGTCTTTGAAGAAAAAACACTCATGGATGGGATGCCCCAACATTTGATGAAAGGGAAAATAATTGTGACAGTCTTCAACTCTTTCCTTTTTTGGCCCCTTGGGCATTGGAAGATGAACCAAATTATTATCTAGGGACGAAATGAAGTAACCAGGAACTTGTTAATTTCAGAAAGAGTATGTTTTTCTCTTCAAATCCACAAATTGTTTTCGTATTTGATCTTTTTGATCATTTTGACGAAACAAACTTTTTTGTTGGCGCTCAGGAGGTGGAGCCCTTTGAAAAGATGAAGGTTTTGAGGTAGAAGCAGGTACAGGTGCTTGTTTAAGCATAACTGTAGCAGTTTCTGCTTTACCCATTCTCATTCATGGAGCTGATGGAATTACATGAGATTTAGCCTTAGTCTATATAAGAGAATCTTTAATTTTTTGAGCGATTGAAGTAAGGTCTTGAAACCCTCCTGTGTATTTCATAGGGATCAATGGTGTGCGTAATTGGTCACACATATTTGCCACACAGATTGGAAACAGTTCCTCTTGAGGGAGTGATAAGCTCATGAAATATGTTAATCCCTTCCAGCGAGCAATAAAATTATAGAATCTTTCATTCTCCTTTTGCTTATAGTTTGTAAGATCGAAAAATGTTGTCTTTGGAAAAGTTGAGCTGAATTGAAGAAGAAATCATTGACGGAGATCTTCCCATCCGGTAATTGACCAGGATTTCAAGCTTGTATACTAGAGAAAGCTGGTCCTTGCATAGTTCGTGCGAAGCATCTGAGTTTCACTACTTCTTTCTGCACCAGAGTTCCCATCATAGGATTACAATAAGACACGTAATGCATCAAATGTTGTTCAGGGTCACCCGATCCATTGAAAATAGGGAATAAAGGGTTCCCAACATTTGATGAAGGAGAGATTGAATCTACCCATTCAGGGTAAGCTTTCCTTTCCGGTTGAACCTGCACATGCTTCCCTTCCATAGTCTCTAACCGAGCCTTTAATGACTCAATGATAGTTATTAACTTTTGAGAAACATCCGATTGAACTTGGACTTGGGAAGGTGCAATGACTGGACTCTGGAAGGGTATGGCACCTGGTACTGCAACTGATGGCAGCACTGCCAATTGTTTTTGCACTGGATCCGTAGGATTAGACCTGTGAGGTTGTACTGATAACGGAGGATATTCTTGATCCATCTCAGTAGCTACAACCAACTCCCTTGGCTGACTGACTCCAACATGCTTAGGAGGAAGACTACCTTGAAGAAGTTCTACATTCAACCTCCTCAATTAATTCATTTCTTCCTCCTGTTGCGCAAATCATTGCTCTAGTGAGAGAGATTGGCCTTCTCCAGAGGAAGGATATTTAACCCGATTCTTTCCCTTCCCCTTGTTTGATCCATTTCGGAGAGGGGGAAGTGAGTTATTTGAAGGAACACCTAGATTCTGGGTAATCCTTTGATTTTGTGTACACACACCTTCTTCATTTGTGTCTGTGCGTACAACTTCATGAGCAGGAACCTCTTAATCTGAGTCCCCTGAGTGATCTCTATTTGGTGGATCAACAACAACAACATTGATGACATTGATTGATGCATAATTCATCGCATCCCTTTTATCATCATTTCTGTTATATTTTCTTCATCCATGACTTTGATGACACGTTGGCTTTTTTTGATTCAATCCCTCACGAACTTCTTGATGAACCGTAATTTGGAGAGAATTTCCTGATAATTTGGCTCTTAATTCCTCTTGAGGCTTCTTACCCAATAGAGAAAAGACCGACTTTATCTGAGGAGGGGATTGATGACTTAAAAAAGTCCCCAGTCCGGTGGACTGTGGCTGTTCCTACTGTTCCCACTCCACTCCTCGAATCCTATTTGTTGATTCCGAGGGTTGGTTTAAAAGAGTCCCCAGTCTGGAAAGCTGGGGTGGCTCTTGACATGCTAGGTATGAGACTTTATTAAAATCTCTCCTGATCATGCGAACCTTAGTCCGGAAATTAGCTGGATGCATGAACCTATATCCACTTTTTTCACCCAGTTCAAAATACCATTGGATGATTTATGACACTTCTGTCACTTGATGATGTGCTTGCTCTATACAAGAGGCCTTTTCAATATTCTCGTTTTCTTAATGCAGGAGTAATTCAACAACTCGTTCTCTGTATTCTTGATTTTGAGAGGAACTAGTCGAGGCATGTTCTTGGGAAAGCTTTTGATTACAAAAAAATCCCATTGATTGTGGCCGGCCATGTGCAATAACATTGCATGAGACCATTTTCAGCGGGCTTTGCTGACTGGAGAGCACCGTGAAATGTAGTGCTCCATGAACACCCCATCATATGACATGAATACCAGATGGAGCATTGGCAATTAACTGGCGCAATCTTCTTAGTTCTCCAAGGCATGAACGCTGAAGGGCTCTCTGCTACTTTCCAGTCTTCAGATATTGAGAGGTTGATAGAGATGCCAAATCAATCTGATGTTGTAACCCTTCTATTATCTTAAGATGATTTTCATATTAATCATAACATAACACTTTCTTTTTCAACTAACAAAGAGTTTTCCATATGTTGAGACGAATATCACGAATCCCATATTCTATTAACATCTCTAGAATGTCATACTGAGAGTCATCCAGAGGCCAAAACATAACTAGAACTTCACCTTTCGCTAGTTTTTTTCTCATGTTCAGTATTTCCTCTTTATCATTCAATGAAGATACTTCTACATTATTTGACTAGAGTTAGTACTTCCTTGTTGATTCATTAGATTCAACAAGATTGGTAGAGAAATCACTGATCAAACTAGAAGATGCATGACTTAGGGGTGGTTCGGAGAATGACCTACACCCTAGGCTATCTTACGATTGAGAAAGTATTTCACCTACTAGTGATGAAGCATCAGTTATCACTGGTTTCCCATTTTCACATGCCTCAAGAAAAGAGGTATTTCCCGGCACTACATTGTCCACTGGAGCATTTTCCGGGAAATGTGCATCACTACTACAGAGAGGTCTTTCACAGCGAAATTCATCATCATGGGGAGGACCACCTTGATGGGTTACAGCAAAAGATGATATCTCTTTATCCTTGGTCTTCTGACCACACAGAGGGTGCCTATGGCTCTCATCTGAAGATGAAACTTCAAGATCGGCCGAAATGTCATGAAGAAAGCCTTCATGAGGAAGTGTCTGTTGAATACCTTCATAATTAATGTTCCAACTATTGGGACATTAGGGAGTAGAATCTTGAATTCCAACAAGTAACTGTCTGAGGGCTTCATGAACTCCATCATCGAGTAAGGCCTTGTTACATATTGGCTCTTGATCTCCTGACTGTGCTGGGTGGGTATTCTTCTTAGACACCTTCTTACTCGCCTTGGAAACCACTTATTGATGAAAGTGGCTGCTCTGAGCAGGTGTATGTGCCTGATCAGGAAATATGGCCAGGTTAGGCTGACAATATCCACTCAAATTAGGTGTATGTGCCTGACTTGGTTGTCCGTATGATATGGGGGAGTATGACTTACAACCCTCTTGGATTGGAACAGATGTGTGTGTCTGTTCTGGAGTGAACTGTTGATGTGTCACTCCACTGGTAGGGATAGATTTATGTGTCTTTCCCTAAGATGCTGATGAAGCTGTTATAATATCCTGGAAAGCATCCAGAATATGAGCAGGGATTTGCTTATGCTCTTTCACCATTGATAAAATATGTTTGGTGACTTAAGCTGCCAGAACAGGGATATAAGTCCATTCCGTGATTAGAGTAGGTGTATGTGCCTGCTCTTTTCCTCCTTTTCCTATCAGTAAATCCTGACAGTACTCAAGTGTGGGTGCAGAGAGTTAAGTCTGCCTTCTGTTTTTCACCGGAACTTTCTGACTGACTTCTCCGTATGCTACCAAGCAAGACTGTTGGTAGGCTTGAGTAATACTAGTAGGTGTATGTGCCTACTGATTTCACTTCGCCAAACGTGGTTGATGAGATCCATCATATGTAGTCAGACGAGCCTGCTGACTAGCTAATGGTGTATAAACAGGTTTATGTTCCTACCTATAATACTCCACTAGAATTTCCTAGCGGTATTGATGTGATGCTGCCAGATGAGTCTGTTGGACAACAGAATTAAAATGGGCAGGTGTATGTGCCCGCTCATTGGTTGCCACCAAGTTAGGTTGGTGGACTTCTCCGGAGATGGCAGAGATGAGAAACTGCTCACTGTTGACCGGATTCCGCCTCTGGTGGTTTGTCTTTCCTGCTCGGGTTCGAGGAACCTGATCCGAACGCCTGGAGTCGGTACCCTCATCATGTTGAGGGCGTATTGCTGCACGAGTCTAGCGGTGATTGTTGATAGGATCCCTCAGGAAGGACTCCTGCTTCTTTAAATTAAGGCCCTGAGGGACCTGCTCATTGACCTCCCCAGAATATGGGAGTGAATGGTGATTGCGTTCCAGGGATAACGACCTGAAACGGTTGGAGACGGTAGATAGCACCGCCTGTTTCTTGATCGCTGGTCGTCGTTGTCTAGACGACCAGGTTGAATTGTTCACTTGGAGGGTTTGTCGAGCAGCCTCCAGAGTTGGAATGGTACCGTGTTGATGTTACTCCTTAACCAGCGCATTTGATACCCAGCGTTGAAGACGCTGAGTTGGTGATGTCATCCTCAGAGCGGATGATGATCCACTAGGAGTAGCAGCAGTGGCATTTGTAGCAGCGGTATTCACAGCAGTGGTATTCATAGGTGTGAACATGAGAGCAGCCATTTCTTAAAATGCAGAAAATCTTGAAAAAGTGTGTATGTTTGATGCAACAGAAGTAATCAACGTAAATTCAACCACTACATCTTCTGGATGAGTACATATGTCAATGATTGTTTTGTTGGCCCTCTCATTGAGTTTTAAATAGGGTCCTAACAAATAAGAAAAAAATATTTTAACATGGTTATGGATTCACGTCGGGTTTACCATTTTTTGTTTCCATCTGGAATCGGGGATGACCACGATGATTGAAGGTTCAAATAATCCAATCGGTTTCTAACAGGTTTGTTCGTAGAACTGGAAACATCCAATCATTCCATATCCATTTGGAAATACTTTCCAAAGGTAAGCGCTCATTAGTTGTGGAATGATAAGGCTTAGTAATTTGCATTGGTCGAGAGGATGGGAGGTCGGACTCATCACGACTTTTTGAGGGGAATTGTTCTCTACTATGGGACTCTCTTTATAGATTTATGTTATGTTCTTGAATCCTTATTACATTACCAAGTATAAAATGATCTTTTCTTTAGTTTGACAATCAATTATTGATATGTAAGAAATTTATGGAATCTTTTATATGTATTCGAGGTTCTTCATCGATGAAGAATCATCTGTATTTGTTAGAGATTCTTAGTTGATGGTATCCTTAAAATACATAAAAGTCTCTTAGTCATTATGATGACCATACTGGTTTTAAAGCCACTCAGTGGGGCACTTGAAGTTTATTATCATTCAGGAGTACATGTATTATTTTAGAATTGGGATCGTACCCTTTCATGGGCTACCTACGTATCCTTTGTCTTAGAAAAGTAATCGGAACCCACATAGTTCAAATAAGGGAGTATGATGCTTATTCATGGTTGATGACTCAACGAAAGAAGTCCTGATTACTTTTACACTCTAAGCTCACGTGAGTCATGCTCGGTGTGAGAAACAAGAGGTATTGGTGAAACCAGGAAATTGTGACACGAAAGATGCAATTATGTGGGGATTATGTGTTTATGACTGCCCAAAATAGATGAGGATTAATATTTACTTCAGGGACGAAATCTAGGAACATGGTCCATAAAGGTATATATATTTTATGGAGATTTGGATACTCTAATCTTGGGGCTTACTCCTAAGGAAGATTCCCAACTTAGGAGTGGACTTATGATTGGGTTTTACGCCTGATAATGTAGCCCCAAATCAATAGTAAATTAGAACTGGTTAAGGGAAATTAAGAATGGGGCTTACTCCTGAAAAGGAGGCCCAGTTTAAGGGACTTGAAAAATTAAGGGACTTGGGGATTACTTCTAAAGAGGATGCCCATATTTGAGACTATGGCTTACTTTAGAAAAGGAGGCCCATATTAAGAGAATTACGGTTGTGGCTTACTCATAAGGAGGATGCCCATATTTGAGATTGGGGCTTACTCCTAAAAAGGAGGCCCATGTTATGATAATTATGGTTGGGGCTTAATCCTAAGGAGGATGCCCATATTTGAGACAGGGGATTACTCCGGAAAAGGAGGCCTAGGTTAAGAGAATTATGGTTGGGACTTACTTCTGAGGAGGATGCCCATATTTGAGACTAGGGCTTACTCTTGAAAAGGAATACCAGGATAAGAGAATTATGGTTGGGGCTTACTCCTAAAGAGGATGCCCATATTTGAGACTGGGGATTACTCCTGAAAAGGAGTCCCAGGTTAAGATAATTATGGTTGGGGCTTACTCCTGAGGAGGATGCCCATATTTGAGACTTATGACTGGTGCTTATTCCTGAAAATGAGGCCCAGGTTAAGGATTCTCTCATCTTAAAGGATGAGGTTTAATGAATTAAATCTCAATCTTTAGTGACATAAAGATCTGTAAATCACTAGATTTTTGAGAGATGTTCCACATAGTTCCTTTCAGATAAGGAATCCAAAATAATAAATCATTCCACAAATGGCTTTGAAGAGTGTCTTGAAGACTGAATCTTGAATAGGAGAAGTGGAATGGCATAAGAGGGGTTAAGTGGGCAGGAAAGGCACCCAAAAAGGTAGGGGCGCGCAAGTCCTGGCAGGCGCGCAAGTCCTGTTCGCGCAGGTATACCTGCGCGACACATGGGAACTTGCGCGATTTTCAGTCTTTGAGTAATACTTGGGCGACACTTGGTTCAAACCCTTGGTATTATCCATAGAGGCTTTCCAGAAGATGGCGCGCAAGTTCTGATGACGAAGTAGGGCAGAACGCAAGTGTGTTAATTTCCCTTAAGGGTAAAACACTTAGGCACACAAGTGTTAGTGAATTCTAACACTTAGACCTTACTCCTCCTGTTTAGACATTCCATTCTAGGTAAAGAATTACCTTAGAAGAGTTCGAAAGATCTGAAGAAGAGACTTGGGCGTTCAGATCTCTATTTGTGAATTCTGGAAGAAATTCTCCCTTGAAATGGGGGGCCCACTGGGGGTATTTATAGGCTATAGAAGACCCCGGGTGGTTATCCTTTAGGGCACGCAAGTAACTTGCATAACCATTTGGTGGCGCGCAAGTATACTTGCGCGATAGTGAGGAAACTTGTGCGACCCATGTGCTTTTGAAGCTTTGTTCATGCCTTTGTCGATTTTTGATGATTTCTTCAAAGGTTAAATCAATTAGTGCTAAGTCATTTACTATTCCATTCTTTTAGACAATGTGATGAAAACGAGCATCAACAGCCCTAGGTATATTGGCCCTTATGAAATCCTTGATCGCGTAGGAGCACTGGCCTATTGTCTTGCACTCCTTCCAAATCTATCACAAGTTTATGATGACTTCCACCTATCCCTCTTGAGGAAGTAAATACATGACCCTCCACATGTACTAAATCCAGAGGTGGTACAACTGGAACATGATCTATCTTATGAGGAGTATTCAGTGGAGATCTTGGATCATAGAGGCAACTTTCTGCGCAACAAGACTACCCACCTTGGTAAGGTGTTGTGGAGGAACCACAAATGTGAAGAAGCCACCTGGGAACCAGAGGAGTCTATGAGGTAGCCGTACCCACACGTTTTCTCTACTGAGGGCATGAGTTAAAATTTCTAGTATGAAATTTATTAAGGGGGGAAGAATGTAATGACCCGAACTTTTGAATAATATTTGTTTCCTAAATTTTTGTATTATTTTATTTTATACACAAAAAAATAGTATCCTTTAATTAATTTAGTATAATTAAAATGATACCGTTGGGTTTCAACTATTATATGATTGTTGGAAACTAAACTCTTATCATTACGATTATTGTTTATAAATACAAGTGATCATGGTTAATTAATATAGACAGAAGAGTCGATGGCCTCATCCAGTAGACACATGTCACGACCCAACCCGTACCGGCGTTCGAGCCGCAACTACCCCAAGACCGCCTCCATAGGCTAGGGGCTGGTGACTAGCGCTGAAGTCACACCAAACTAGGGGAGGACTTTTCCTAAGAAACTACACACACACACATAGCCAACTCAATGCAAAATTTTATAGAAAGGAAAGAAAAATAAAACTGCTACAAAAGGGTAACCAAAATACATGCATCGACCTCTTACTAGTACAAGAAAAGTGATGAAAAGTAATGTCTAGTAAAGTGAACAGTAAAAGGGGCCAAACACACGCCCAACCAGAAAGGTTCCACAACCCGGAAATAGGTAAAACAAAGGTAAACCGATGGTGAGTCTCACACCGCAAAAGTCCTGATACGACCACTGAATGCAGCCCATGATCCTGTGTCCTCTACGCTCCTCCGTAGTCTCGTCTGACCTGTCCGTTGTCTGCAAGGGCACACCAAGTGCGGGCAAAGCCCAAGCAGGGGTGAGTATAAAAATACTCAATAGGATTCCTCGAATTATCGAGGGAGCGAAAAGGGAGGTACTAAAATGGTGAGCAATAGACAGAGAAAAAGAACAATGTAAGAGTGAAAAAGAGAGAGAGTGTAGCTCATCCCAACCAGAGAAAGGAAGTAGACTCGTCCAGACGCAAGGATCTAGAGACGGTGAGAATACAAACATATTGTCTAGTCTTTGCTACCTATAGAAGGAGAGTACACTTGTATAACCAAGAGGATCTAGACACGAAAATCATGTGGCATACCCTGCACATCTTCACCCCTCCTAGAAGGAGAGTAAATGAACCCAAGGAGTGGGAACAATAGTAGGGTGTGTGTCTATATGCTCAACGAGAAACCTGAATGAGTGTGTAAGAGGATCTCTATATCCAAGCTCATCCCAAGAAGAGTCACCAATAGTTCAAAGGACATCCAAAACTGAACCCAAACGTCCTGCACATCAACCTATAAGGTACAAGTCAAAGGGGATTAATCACAACACCTCGATACTATCCGCTTTGGGAGGCACTGACTCGCCCGCATGACTTTTAGGTCGCGACGCAAGGACGCATCTCGGTGGGAAATGTGACCCTTGTTCTCGTATGTCCTAAGGTCACGTCAAAGTTGTCACATCGCAGATCCGTACAACCATGGATCCCGTTCTAGTAGTCACCGTGAAAAAGTCAATGACTAACCTCATAGATATGGACTGAGTCTGAAATGCCAACGGGTGACCCACTACCCAGCCCGACTGGAGGGTAAACCTTGATAACACATTGGGTGACCCACTTCCTAGCCCTGCTCTAGGGTAGATCCTAATAAGTCGACAAGCGACCCACTGCCCAGCCTTGCTGATTGATAGACCATAAGAAGTCGATTGGGGACAAACTGCCTAGCCTTGCTGGATGGAAGACCCAAAATAACTCGACAAGTGACCCACTGCCCAACCCTACTAGAGGGTAGACCCTATGTAGTCTCTAGGTGACCCACTGCCAAGCCCTACAAGCGGGTAGACCCAGAATAAGTCGATAGATGACCCACTTCCCAACCCTGTAAGAGGGTAGACCCTAAGAAGTCGATAGGAAAACCACTACCTAGACCTGCTGGTGGGTAGACCCGGAATAAGTAGACATGCAGCCCACTGCCCAGCCTTGCTGGAGGGTAGAACGAGAATAAGTCGATAGGTGACCCACTACCCAGACCTGCTGAAGGGTGTACCCGAAATTGGTCTGATAACTCAGCACTGCAACTAGAATAACATGGTGTTACCAACATCACTACTGTGCGTTGGTTCGAAGTGCATTAAAGGGACCTCTATCCCACACCCTTTCATGTTTCCACATTTAATAAGATCTCAAACTAGGCTCCACATCCCTAAATGGATCACACCATTGCAATCCTCCAAAAAACAAGCGAGATAGACCCTTTACTCGCCCGAAACTGCCAACAGGTGAATATAGTACTATTCACTATATCCATCCCGTATGGGGCCCACACAAAGATCCATAAACCAAACAAACAGAACACACCACTGCGATCCCCTCGAAAAAACACATGGGATTAACTACTCAAACACCCAAAACGGACACCCAGTGAAAAATGTACTCTTCACCGTATCCAGCCCGGGTGGGACCCACACCACGATCCCGAAAAAGGTCGGGCGAACTGTGCCATCATGATTCCCTTAGAAAAACACATCAAAATGACTACTCATTAGACCTGAATGGACGTCTGATGAAAAATGCATAGTACGCTGCACACCATTTGAAAGAGGGCTCATGGGTCCCACACATCAACTTCAATTTAGGCGAGCAGAATGCACTATTGCAATCCCCTAAGAAAAACACACAGAATGCAGTGCTCAAACACCCCAAACAGATATCGGGTGAAAAAGTGGCGTTTCACCATAAAACGTGTGAACTAGGCCATGTGGGTCCCGCACCTTGTCTCCAACCCGAGCACTTTGAAAAGCATCTAAAAAATTCTGCACTATGACTGGGGTCGTGTTTCCACTAACAGTGCATCAATCAGACATCCCAAGCAGGAGATAGGTCCGACACAACAATTAATTAATTAATTTACTAATTAATTAATTAATCACGTTTAGCGTTTCATGCCTCCGAGCAAAGAATCCAAACCAAAAAGGTTCCAAACGAATGTCGAAAGGTCCGTCTCCACTCTAGGACCACAGTGCATCTAAAGGCATGTCAAACAGATGTACATCATGCGAAGTGCATCCATCACATGCTTTATTTAATAATTTATTATTATTAAATTAAACCTCTTCAGGTCACTGGTCTTCGGGAACTGAATCCAAAAACACTGAAACCCAATTTAAAAAGAGCGCCTCACTGACACGATTCTGCAGCCGTAGACGGCGCATCAAACGGACACGCCGTTTAGAAGTTACGCCACCCCCCCCCCCCCCGAACGCAAGGGGGCATTACCGGGCCGGTTCACACCGACCGGCCCAGTCCGAACCACCGGCCTGTGGCCCAGCTGCGGGTCTGGTCCAGATTGCTGCGGCCCGCAGGCCACAACCCGCCTCAAACCACCAGACCCGCCTCGGGTCCGGGTCTCTAAATCAAACTGGCCTTGTGGCCGGTCTTCGTCACGTCGCCAGGCAGGACCCGCAAACCGCGGGTCCTTGTTTCCTCCGCACCCCCGAGGCGCTGACCTCGGGGGTCTTCTCTGACCGTGACAGGGCGTTGTCGCCCCTCGTCTGTAGCGGTACACTATGACACCACCGCCCGCACCTCCTGGTGCTGCCCGCTCTGCCGGAATCCAGCACTCACGCCAGCTCCACTGCTCGACCGCGCCGCCTCTCCGAAGCCCGGCCTCGCCCATGTTGCCCCGTGCCGATGTTCCCCACTCTGCCTCCGCCGCTGGCCAGACCGGCTCCCGGGAGCTGTCCGTCCATGCCGGCTGCACCCGACGCCACTGACCCGAACCCCTGAGCCCCACCTCTGCCTCTGCCACGACCTCTGGCCACTCGACACACCACGGCCGCCGCGCGCAGCTGCCGGCCTACTATGGTGGTACCTTATGTGGACCACCAGGAGCTCATCGTAGGTCCTATTTAAAAACCTAAGGCAGATTTGGGATCCCTGAGACTAGAGCTTCATGACACCGCTCCTCGCTCGACAAACTGCCCTAGATTTGCACGTCTGAAAATTGGGACGAAGAATGCCCAAGAATGAAATGTAGAATGGGGCTTGGGCGATGGTCGTGTTCATTTGGCCATCGTCCTAATTCTAGAATTATATAATTAGAATGACAACATTGAAAGAAATTTCATAAATTGATGAAGGTGCGGAAAAATTTACAAGAATCTTACCTCGATTTCGATGCGCGTCTTAGGCGATGTGTCCGCGAGGCTCCACCTTCGAACCACCGAGGTTTTGATGAAGATCGCTCCTCGATCCGGTGAAGAACAATGAAGAACAACTAGAGAGATAGAGAGAGAGGGAGAGAGAGATAGAGAGAAAATTAAATGGTTCTTCCCACAACACTTCGTGAATTTATAAAAAAATCACTAAAACTCTCCAAACGGGCGCGGATTCCGAAACCTCCGTGCCTTCCTATTTTTTATCACGCCTAGGAAAAACATCCCATTTTGAACTCAATAGAAGTCTAAGATTTACATTCTGAGACTTTTCTTAATAGTTATTTGAAAGGAACTTTAGTGATAAAAATCACTAAGTGGTCATTTCGAAATGACCATTTTTCCCCTGGGTGACATCTCTCACAGCAGGCCCACACCCGCAACTTTAACGCCCCTCCTTGGGTAAACAATATGCTCCGAACTCAACGATGACCTCGGTTTTCCCATCCAAGAAACCATTTAGGAGTTACTGGGTTTATGCTATTAAAGGAATAATTTAATTCAATTTATCCATTTAACACACCGCTAATGAGCGAGGGGTCCGAACGTCCCGCAC
Organism: Viscum album; assembly: GCA_963277665.1. Taxonomy (NCBI): domain Eukaryota; kingdom Viridiplantae; phylum Streptophyta; class Magnoliopsida; order Santalales; family Viscaceae; genus Viscum; species Viscum album. Next base: position 1,939,052,893 of record OY728163.1, read on the forward strand.
CAACTTATTTTATGTCGCGCTTAGGGTAAACAAGACATTCTGGACCCAACCATGGTCTTTGATTTCTGATCTGATCAACCATCTAAGAGATATCACATTTTCTTTTGTTAACCACGTGTGCATAATATAAAAACACTTAACATTTTTTATAATTAATTCCGGGCACACCGGACTTCATAATTGCACTCCATCTGAACGCCCTGCTCTGCATTGATATCAAGAAATTTTTCAAAGCCTCAGAGTCCCAAAACATGAGTTCTTAAAAATTAGGTCGTATGAAGCCCATCTGCAAATCTTGGGAAGGAGGTAGCATCACTGGACATTGATCTGGACCAATCCCAAGTCGAACTTCAACATGTGAAGCTTGAACGGAATCGCCTAACGGAGAAGTTCAAGCTGATAGAAATTGACACTAAGGAAATGGTGTCCGAATAGCCCCAAGATTTTATCACCATAACACAACTTACACTTAGGTCCCATTCAGGTGTTATAAGGGTCCATGTAACGAGACCTTAGTTACTTTGCATAGTCCTTTTGTATAAATAAAATTTCAATTTCTTATTATGGTAAAATTTGTGTTTTTCTAATGTCCGGATAAATATAGGATGAATATTATTGATGAATTTTGGAAAAAAAGGTATTTTAAAATATTTATGTAAACTTTAAATAATTAAAAATGTGAAGTGATTTTAAAAAAAATGGTCTTCTAAAGTTGTGACCAGTAAGAAATTTAGAGTCTAATAAGATCAACTTCATTTTTAGTGAATAGTAATGTATGAATAGTAATATTACCCTGATGAATAGTATTGAATAGTAATTGATTATATATTGTCCAAAAAACAGAAACTTCACCCATGAATGTATAAATATAATTTAGACATCTTATAAGTGAAAAAATGGTCAACATATAAGTATTGGTATTTTTATATGTCATAAATATTTTAATTATAATTTTATGATCAATTTAATAATTTAAAATGAAAATTTATTTTCATAAAATGTAATCTTAAATTGTTACTTTTTTGTCTTATGGTTATAAGATAATTTTATGTTCCCATTATTAATTTCTCATGGTGTTATAAAATGAGTTATAGTTTTAAAGTTGTTTTTTTAAATAAATTATGATTTTATTTAAAAATTAAATTAGAAATATTTAAAAAATTATTTTGATAAAATGGAGTTCATTTTTGAATTCAGATCATCGATATTAGGTTAGGTTTAATTTATGATATCTTTATAAAATGTTTTGTTTTTCGGTGAATAGTAAAAATACAGTTTTGTGTTTCGATGTGTTTAAGACTACAAAAAAACAGTACATTAGAGGGGGTTATTTAGAGGGGGTTATGAACAACCCCCTCTAAATTCATTTTTGTAACATTAGAGGGGGTTATGCAAAACCCCCGTCTAATCATGGAATTTAGAGGGGGGGTTTACAACCCCCTCTAAAATTTTTAGCGTTTTTTAATATGTGGTTGGATTTCAGAGACAGTTATGTTAAAACTGTCACAACATTAATAATTAGTGGTGCTATATATTTCGTTACATGCACTATATTTTCAGTTAGATAAGCTATATATATATATTCAGTTTGATTTTAGAGGTGTTATATGTGTGTGTGTGTGTGTGTTATACGGAATATGTTTTTTATAAAATAGTGGGGATTCACAACACCCTCTAATGAAGAAATTAGTGGGGGTTCTAAACCCCCGCTTGAACCCACACTAATGTCTTAAATTACAGGGGGTTAACAACCATCTATAATTTAAAAGATCAGAGGGGCTGTGAACTCCTTCTATTTTCTTATAAAAATTCATAATATATATATTGTATATATTGTATACATATATGAATGTATTCATAAAATGTATAATATATTATATTCATATAAATATGTAATATATATATATATATATTAATTTTGTACGTATAAATATAATATATATATATATATAATATGTGTATTCATATAAATATATTAATAGTTTTTGTGTGTGTTTGATATCAATGTATTTATAAATACATGCATACATAATTTTATTTAAATATATGTAAATATAAAATTTATAAAGGTGTGATTTTTTTATTTTTATACTTATATATTAATATTTATATAAATATAGATACATGTTATTTATTTAATTTATTAAAATAGACAATGCAAATATTTTTTATCTTAATAAACTTATTAATATATATAAATAAAATAATATATAAATTCTATGTGTAAATTTGTTATTATATATAAGTTTATTATTATATATATGTTTATTAATATATATTATTTTTAATAAACTTATTATATGTATTTAAATTTATTATTTTAATAATGTTTATTTTAATAAACTTTTTAATATATATAAATACAATAATATATAAAGTATATGTGTAAATTTGTTAATATATATATGTTTATTAGTATATATTCATATTTTAATAAACTTATTATATGTATTTAAATATATAATGAAAATAATTTATATTTTAATAAACATATAAATATTTATAAATAGAATAACATATATATATTTCATGAACAAAAATAATTCTGTCGTAGTGGTTCATACGCAAAAGGCATTCCAAAGAGAAATTATGATCGAATCCCGTAGGGATTGATTTTTTAGAACACCTCTGAATTTTTGGGACCGAGAGGGCTGGACCAGGGGTGGCTGCAGGACACACACAACAGACGAGGCGAGACCAGGGGCTGGACTGGGGCACCCAGGAGGTGCACATGAGATCAAGACATGAGATCAGGGGATGGACCTAGACACAGACAGTAGACTAGGTGTTAGATCAGGACACACATAGTATAGGGGGAAATTACACGCATAGTAGACCGGGGCAGGAGACCATCGGCTGGACAGGGACATAGTAGGATCACGCGGGAACATAATAAGTCAGAAGAGGGAAACGACATGAGAGGCGGCGGGCTCACGCGGGAATAGAACATGTGGGAACAGAGACACGACATGAGAGGTGAAGGGCACACGCGGGAACAGAACATGCGGAAACATGGACACGACATGAGAGGTGATAGGCTCACGTGGGAACAGAATTGGTGGGAATGGGGAACATGACGGGTGACTGGCAGTGGGAACATGATAGGTGGGGAATGCCAGGAATGGGACAAGAGATTGGCGGTGGGAATGGGGAATAGGATTGGCAGGGGAAATTTTTTTTTAAAAAAAGAGACGCATTAGGGGCGGTTGTGTGAAAACCACCCTAATAAAATTGCGATTAGGGGCAGTTCGAACTGCCCCTAAATCCTTCTATTAGATGCAGTTGGGGTTATAACCCCCTCTTAACGCCAATAATTTTGGACAACATTAGAGGGGGTTTAAACCCCCTCTAATGTAACCGCCTCTAAATTTATCACAAATTTACCTGGAGCTTCTTCAAAACTACCTCTACTAATAGTAGGTGGGCACATTAGCGGTGGTTCCTCATAACTGCTGCGAATGTCATTAGAAGGGGTTATAACCCCTTCTAAAGTAAAAAATAACCCCTTCTAGAGTGCTGATTTTTTTGTAGTGTAATGACATCATTAATGATGTAATAATTATGTAATAATTATAATCGAATTTTGAATAGTTAGATAAGGTATAAGATGTCCTATGTGGCCAATACCATGGGCAAGCCCATGGTTTTGTAAATACCACCGATGAGGTGTCCCTTGTAAATTAATTAAATATTCCCTCACTTCAGCTATAAATACAAACCCATTACTTCATTCATTTCATTCCAAATTCCTCCTCAACAATGCATTGTTCTTTTTACCTCCCAATAAGCCCTCCCAAGGATCCCTCAAGCCCCCAAGGTCCCAACCTTTATGTTTTTTAATTTACTTTTCAAGGTAAGCGATGATTTCTCCCTCCTCTTTTAAGTCATGAATTCCTTTATGTTGTGTCTTGTAGTTTCCATATTATTATATGGAGGTATGTTATTATATATTCTTATTACTGTCCATTTTATGTCCAAATGATTAGAGACCATTTATTCCCTCATCAATTTATTTTTTGAAATTTTAAGTGATGTCGTTAGGTTGCCGAATTTTCATAAAAGAAATAACATTTTCTCTTTTCTTTCAAGTTTCCTTTTCATGTGGGATGTCATTAAAATATCCACAACATAATCTTATTTATATTTTATTTTTTCCATCTAATTTAAAATTATTCATATATGGATGCGAGACCCTTGTCCCTTCACTTTTTATTGTTTTCTAAAAACATGTATTATAGCTGTTATGCTGCAGAATTTTTGTCTCAAAATCTCTCTCTTTTTCTCAAGAAATTATCTTATATTATTTATGTGAATAAAAAAATATATATTCCTTACCATGGGTATTCATAAATACATAAAATTGATCTATTTGATTCTTGAATTGATATACATATAACACTCACTCTCTTTACATGGTTTATAAATGACATAACGATCATGTTTTTAAGAACTTTTAAAACGTCGCGATTTCGAAATGAATCCATTTATTTTATTATCTATGAGTTATTTATGAAATGTTTGATGATGATATATGTGGATCACATGAAAATAAATACATATTAAGGGTGCAACCTGGTATCTCTCCAATGCATTGGGTAAAGAATTTAATCTCTAGAGATGATAAGTTTCATGATACCTTGGTGAATAACCTTGGTAATTTTTATGACACCTTGGGGATGAACTTTGGTGATATGTTCATGAATGTCTAAATTAAATGTTTTAGACACTTATTCAAGCAAGGTTTCATGTTCTTTTCATTATGTTATGCCTCTACTTCCATTGCTCACGTCTTTATGTTTTTCATCAAGTTCTTATTGATATCACAAGTAAACTGATTACCTTGCTTTCTTTATTGGGCCTTCTACTCACCCTTTCCTTTGATGTATGTCTCTAGGTTATGAGACACAATATTTGTACATAGGATTAACTTATGATAAATCCTTAAAAGTGTATTAGAAGGATGATTTATGTTGTTTTCTTGTATTTTGTTCCTGATTTCCAAGACACTAGACTTTAAAGATCATATGTTTGTAAAATGTAATAAAAAGTTACATTTTATTATATTTTCATTATGTTATTATATTTGTATTATTTTATTATATTTTTAATTTATATTAATATTAATTTATAGAAGAATAATTTCAAAGATTAGGCCTTCGGTATAATATAGTAGAGTACTGATGTCGTCTCTCAACATTCTGAACCTTTCTAAGCTGGTCAAGGAAAAAAATTCAGCCATGCACTACGAGAGAAGAAGAAAATCCTTGATTCAAAGCATGCTACCCTAGGTACTCACTAAGATATGAGTATTACTCCTTAAATTAAAATGTATCTGGGATGTTGACATCCTGATCAAATTTCTATGCAGCCATACAAAATATTTTTCTCTATGATCAAATATTTATTTTTCCTTATTATTTCGAGTTATGAAAATTTATGATCTTTTAGATACCCATTTTATCTTCTAATTTATTTAAACTTCCATTCTATGATGTTATAAATTAATTGGGATAAGCATTCAGGTACAAAATGAATCAACTAAATTACACAACCCATTTCTCAGAACGTTTCACCACCTGTTTGCATTACAATTGGTCAAAATAATTAAATTTATCAGTATGAATAAATCAAATAATAATTAAAATGGACAATTTTAACTTCCAAAATTATTTCATTGAAAAAATAATTAATAAAATCAAATATTTAGTAAAAAAATTACACCGGAAATTAACTGAAAAAAAACATCAACCAGAAATGAAGGAACTCTTTGTCGATTGGTGTTGCGGCGGAGTCTAGTCCCCTGGTGTGTTACTGACCAAAGGCTATTCTGCAATAGAGGAAGAAGGGTGAAGGGGTAGTGTCATGGTGGTGTGTATTGGAGGAAATGAGCATAGCAGGAGGGAGGGGATGAGAGAGAGGGGGTCGGGTGGTGGTTGCTGTTGTGCCGGGGAGGAGAGGGTTGTGCTGCTTGGGTGGTTTGCTAGTGCGATGGAGTGTGAGGGAGAACGAGGGGTGTTGGATGGGCTCTTGGTGTGATGCGCAGGAGATTAAATAAGAAATTAAATAAACAAAGAAACCAAAAAACCAATTAAAAAAAGGAAGAGATTTTATAATATTAATAAATGTTAGATTAAAATAATAGTAACAATAATAAAATATAATTATGCAAATAATTACACAACTTAATAAAAATAATCTAGATAAATATATATAGGTAAATTAAAATAGATATACTAATACATAAAATACAATTAGTAGTTAGATAAAATTTTAATCCATACACATTATAATAATACAACTATTAAATATTAACCTAATTTAATAAAGATAATAAACTAATAAAATTAATAGTAACTTTATTAATACTACTAATATTTAAAACAAAATACAAAAAAATATAATACTAATAGAAAAAATAAAAATAATTACTGAAAATAAAAATGAACTAAAAATAAAACTAATATAAATTAAAATACTAAAAGAAACAAGTGTTAGATATTAAATGTGAAAAACGTATAAAATAAAAATAATCTAAAAATAATAATTAAATAATTGATATAGTTAACAAGATAGAATTAAATATATATATAATTAAATATACTAGTGTTATATGATAAATAAAAATAAAAATTATATAAATGATAATATAATTACACTAATATAATAGTATTGTAATTTTTTATTATTAAAATATAAATAACTAAAAGCGATAAATATAATAGACACACTACAATACTATGAAATAAACAAAAATGGGTATGCATGTTTTTCACATCAAGAAAGGATCCAAAATGGACTATTCTATATAATTAGATTTTACATGGTCAAAATATGGACAGAAAATGGGTTTTGGACAAGTTTTGTGTCATTTTTAACCTGTATCTTTTTAGTTTAACCCCATGGTAAACCAATTTTTACCTTAACCGCAGTAAATAATTTTTTCTATTTTTACTATTCATTATGGCAAAAAATTAATTTAAAATTATAGGATAATATATGTTATTTTGATTTTAAATATGGAATTAATTTTTCAGAATTCAATTTACAAAAGTGCCAAAATTTTATTTAAAATGAAACCAATAGACGCAACGAGAAATCAGTTTTCCAAAGAGAGAATCTTCTAAATTTTAACAAGTTTTTATATCAAAAATCAATATGAAAACAATTCCACTAACCTAAACTAGATTAAATGATATAAAATTGAAAAAAAATTCTTTTATTCCTAGTTTAAAACAAAAAATATCATTTTTAAATTCCTAAAATGAAAAGATAGTTTTCAATAAAAACGAGAATTTTTCACTATTTATCGAAAAATTAATATTTTCAGAAAAATTTAAAAAATTAACCCTATCCAAATTTTAAAATTACAAATTCAAAAAATTAAGTTTATTTTATCAAATTAATTCCATAAAAACATCAATAAATAATTGTATTATTGTCCAAAACAATGAAATAAAAATCATTTTTTGATAAAATAGTATTTTTGAAACATATAAATACATTACAAAAAATAAATTATTTTTATCAATATGTTTTATTTATATAAATACAATTATAATTAATTTTTAAAATGTGGTTATTTCTATTACTTCATTAATGTTAAATGATCAAGTAATAATGATCGTGTTTAAATAATATTATTAATATTTTTTCATTGTTCGTTAAAACTTGGTGTTGTGTGTAACACAAGCTATCAAAACAATTATATTTATACAGGAAAAAACTAATCATAAAATCTCATTTATTTACATAATATAGATCTATTGATACTATATTTAACGTTAATTTAATAATAATACATTTCTAAAATTGATAAAAATTAATTTTACAATAAGAAATGTGCAATGCAATAAAAATAGTATTTTGAGAAAAATATTACTGATGTTATAAAATATCATATTTAGGTTTGAAAACTAGAATAAATTTTTTTATATATAAGATTTAACATAAAAAATACATATTTTCTATAGAGATTGGTTTTACAAATTCTCATGTCATCATTATATTCTAATAATTTAATTAAATCACATTATTTGTAAAAGCGGTATATTTCACTATTCACCTTGAAATCAATCTTTAAAAAAAATCCCAAAAATTAATTTTAAGTATTTAGTAATATGATGTGTCCTAAAAATATTTTTCATTCCATCAAATTCAAAAACAAATATTTAGCAATTCAAATATTAAATAAAATTATACAATATAATGAAAATTATTATTATAGGGAAAAGGCTATTTGGAACACAATCTATCCTTATTCATATCTCATATAATTTAATAATTAATGTTAACAAATTATTCATATAAATATTTATTACTAGGAATTAATCATACTTTTCTTTTGATAAAAAAACATGGAGAATAAAAGGATTTTTTTTAGAAAAATAAAATTCTATGAATAAAATGATATTATTAGTCATTTTAGCTCCACCAATTGAATTTAATTCATTTTAAAAGTAACCATTATTTTTTTGATAAATATTTCATAAATTAGTTACTACTATTCATTACTACTAATAATAATGACTATGATTTAATAGTCACACTTAATATTTATATTTTTATCTAATTATATTACGATTTCATTTTAGTTTGGTGTTGAGTATATAGAAAACTTTCAAACACACTGACTTATTTAAAGGAAATAATATATTAAAATATCAATTTTTAATGAAATGTTTTCTTTTTAGTGATATTAGTCTTTAGAAGGATAGGAATATCTAAAAATCTTCTAAGGGAGAGCTATGAATCTAGATCCAATGGGACTAGTGGAAGAATGATGTTTTTCATGTGAGTTTTGGGTTTAAAATCAAATTTTTAGATTTAATTAAATCCTATTACACTATTCAGCCAAAGAGTTTGGTAAAATATGATCCAAACATGAACAAACCACTATCTGAGACACACCAATATGCATGATAAGTCTCAAAACATTAATACACTATCAGCCATCATTGAAGAATGACTCTACAATGCTTTAGAAGATTTTTCATGATTACCTAGAGAATCTATCGTGGATTGAAAAACTATAGACCATATTTTACACATCTATATAGTTATGTGGATGGTTTTTACTAACCATGGACTAATTTTTCACCCCTTTTGTAATGCCAAAATTTATATTTTTGAGTTGGAGACCTCCGAAATGATCCTGATTCTACTCCTATTCTCTACTGAATACATAACTATTGGTAATACATGATGTCAATAAAAATATAAGATTGAAAAATAAAATAAATAAGTGATGAATAATTATGATCTCTCAACCATATAAGAGATAATCCTAGAGTTTCATCATAATTATCATTGATCATCATCGACAAATAACACAAGTTATTATGTAAACCACAAATTTTTAAAAAGGACATTGTATTTAATAGCATGTATGACATGTAACACCAAATTATTAAGGGAATATAATATCCCAAGACTATAAAATATATTTAAAATTTTAAATAAATTTAATCTATTATATACATAGCTATTCACGGAATATTGAATTTATCTTTCATTACATAAAAAGATTTTTTTCGATGGATTGCATTATATGCAAGACCAAATCATACCGAATACTATTAATATTATAATTTATAATGAAAATTTATCTCCTAGAATTTAAATTGGAATTTATTAATAGTATTAACTAACTTATAAAAACATATAGTTTAATTCATCGGTTACACATCAATTATAAACGAATATAGAATCATAATAAATAGAAAGGAAATGTTTTTATATAAAAAATTATTATCCAAAGGTGTTTTATCTTAATATATTAAACTAATTACTATTAGCGGATGATATTATATATATATATATATAATATTCATTAAAATATTTTTGACATTTCTACAATATATTTGATAGGCATATGATAAGAACAAGTCTAATTTTACTCATAAAAGATATGTTTTTTCTGACAGTAGTTTTGCCTCTTTTTAATTAATAACCTATTTTAAATATAAATATTGACACATTTATACACCTTATTTTTCATAATAAACATCATTTTTGAAAGTGGAATGTCAAAATTTTCTTTTGGTGAACTTTTTAAATTTTTTATTTGAAGTTTCATTTTTTGGTGAATAGTAGAAATACTGAATTCTATGAAAACTAACTTTTTATCTAAATAATTTATAGTGTTAAGTAATATTTTAAATAAGTTTAAAAGTATAATTAGTTCAATTATACATCAATCACGCCTATTTATTTCATTGAAATCAATTTCACATTGAAATTTCCTATAAAAACATTTGAATCTTTTGAACATTTTTACTATAATAACCTGGTTACTCATCCCATATATAGGATTAATTTTAAAAAAATTTCTGGAACATATGTGATTTGAATATGATAAAATTTATTCCCTAATAGAAATCAGAATAATTTATAATTTCTAATAAGGTCACCTTATTTTTTTACCAAAACAATTAGTGAAAAAATTAAAATTAATTATTGCGATTAAGAGAAAATGAGCTTAAAAAGGAACAAAACCTTCATCTTAAGGGAAACAATGACATAGAAACTAGTCCAAAACCTATTGTATTGCCATATTTGTACCATATAATCCCTTATATCGAATTTGGTTCATTATTTGAGGCACATGATAAAAAAGATACCTCCCAATAGAGTTTAAATTTTTATATTTACAATAATTTCAGTCATCCTACACTATATAAATACAATCAACCATTCCACTTATTCAAACCTATCAAGCCCTTTGGCTTGTTCAAAATCTACCCAAATAATCTCCCAAAATCTCTCCCCTACCACGTATTCTCACCACTCAATTAATTTGGATCATTCAAACCCTACCCAAATAATCTCCCAATATCTATCCCCTCATCCTAGAAGCCTCACTTTGGTAAGAATTAAAACCAAAGAAGGCTTTTGGTATAAACCAAAATGAGTTACTCAAATAAGAGGTAACATTCGTCAATAATCACTTTTGTTTCAATTCATTCACTTCCCATTAAATTATTTATATATATTGATTATATAATAAAATTAGTTTCATAAATATATAGATATTTTTTATCTTAAGGTTACTAACTACACATACACACACTTACATAGAATGGGATACACAATCATTGTTTGTGTGTACGGTGTACTACCGCCTCGCGAACCAAAGTCATCCATTATTCCACTGCCACATTTCAAGGTTGAAAATAATTGTGGATTTATATTTTATATATTATATATATAATATTTATAATGTATTTATTATTCAATAATTTTTACATAACACATACCATTATGCTTTACATTTTTCATGAATACGATAACATCATTTGTGGACGCGTGGACTACCGCCTTTTCAAAGTGATGTGATACATTCGCACATTACAAGGAATATTTTATGGATGGTTTTAATAAAAATATGTTATATATAGAAAAAAAAATATGATACTTTAATGATAATATACATAAAAATATAAATTACATTTTAATTACGACAAGGAAATAAAAGTAGCATTCATGTGTGCATACGACTGACTATCTATATGAACGGTGCATTTCATTTCCTATATCCAAATTTTATGTATTATAATAAATACATATATAATGAATATATATTAAATTTACATCATTTTTTATATCCTTTTTATTGTGAAACCATGATATATGTATGAAGAACAAAAATAACCTGTCAAAACATACCAAAAAAACAATGACAATTAACAGCCAAAATAATAAAAATAATGAAAGATTGCTAACAAAACGGAAATAAGATATTATAATTATTTAATATATGATGTAATAAATATGAATATGTTTTTGGTATAATTTAATAACTTGATTAAAAATATCATAGAATGGTTTAAAATGTGTTCAACAAAAAGGGAGTGTAAGGTAAGTGATTTCGTTTCAATTTACATTCCATTGAGACTTACTTTTTGTTATAAAAAAATCAATTTAACATAGTGTATATACATTTAATTTTTTATTTAATATAATTATTCACAAATTTTACATGGTATTATATGTTTCAATTTTAATTATATCATCCGAGGGGGTTTGAATTAAAAATTATGAAGTGGTAAAAGTTTTCTTCTCAATCTCAATTTTTTTGTGATAATTAACTTTCTCTGAAACAATCACTTCTTTATGACCATTTTACATTGGAAATAACATTTATTTTATATATAAATAATATTATGTGGTGGTAATAACTATTTCATAAACCATAAACCATTTTTACATATATTATGTACTTTAATGTTATTTGATTAAATGGGAAAATATTAGTAAATCCTTATCTTTTACACAATACAGTTATTTGAAAAGGAACATATTTCATGAATTAAATCAATTATTCCATATATTTGGAATGATTTAGATAGGTGAAAAATTGGTGTGGACATGTTATAGTTATCTCCTCGATGTTTCTGTAGTCTCATGAGATGAATCATTTGGAAAATCAGGTGGATTTTTACCCAATATGTTATAAACTATCTTGTGAAAGGGATTGATGGTAAAGTTACCATGTACCTAGAAAACATGGCTTCCAATAATTATGAATTTCATTTATTAAGAATAAATTATTATTTATCTATGATAATATCTCTTTGACATCATCTAGTGATGTTGTTCATTCTCAGTTTATTGATTAAATGGAATGTGTTACATTTACATACATTCCCATATTTATTTTTCATTATTCATTTATATAAATGGAATGTGGGCTCAGTTATTTCCATTTACATGTTTATTATGCTAATTTATTCATTACTGATTCTGTTGTACTTACCCTTACTAAGAATTTGAGCTCACCATTATTTCCTTTCATTTCCCGAGGATACGAAGAAGAAATATTTGAATGAGTTTTCAAGGATTTTTTTATATCAATTTATTATGTATCATGTTTTATTTTATAGTTCCAAATGTAATATGGGAATCATGTATGTAATTCAATTTTTAAAAAATCCAAATGTTATCTATCTTTTAGGATTTGATTCCTTGTATTCATGCCAATATAATAAGGTACGTCATTGGATCTCAGATAATGGGGTCGGGGTGTTACAGGTAGTTTCATAGGAATTTTAGTATAATCTTTATAAACTAGAATTAGGAAAAGATAGATTAGGTTATATAACCCTAAGGTATAATTTTGGGATAAGTATATAATGAAATATTATAGTTTTGATAAGGTAGATAAAATATGGTTCTTCCTAGAAATTAATCTCTGTCTGGATACTACAATTGGATGTGGTTCTATCATATATGTACCTAGGGGTAACAAAAATGAAAAGGTGCATTAGGTCTTACTTGAGTGTAACCTGGTACATGATAATGGGACTTACTTCACACCTGGTTTGACACTACAAAGGGATATTATTAGGATAATTCACAATTTCATTACAATCCATTATGAAATACATGAATGTAATGATATCCTCAAAGAAACCATGTTTATTATTAAGACATTAGTTATGTATTTCTTTTCTAGTAATGATTAGTGTTTCACTAGATTTAGGATTATAAATTATGTTACATAATGTTATTATATAATCCAATATATGTAATTTTTTAGAAATGAAGCATGGAAGGTATAATGGTATAAATACTTAGAGAGAATGTAGAGGATTCCTGACTAAGAAAGACGATATAACTGCTATTGAAACTGAGAATGTCATTGATATATTAGGACAACATAATCATGTTATGAAACATAACCCTTACCATATGGAGAAACCTATTCCACAATTAGATTTTCTGATATTGGATCACTTTATGTGAAAGTGTCCCCCATCCTTTAGTGGGACTAATGACACAATTAAGGTTAATAAATTGATTATGTATTCAAATAGGATATCCATGGAATTGGGATGTGGTCAAAAGGAAAAGGTTACACATGCAATGTATTTCCTTAATAAAGATGATAATAGATGATGGTTGTTGATCCAGAATAATTAAGAGGAAGATAAAACAGAACTCAAGGATTGAAAATATTTTAAGAACATATTTTTTGAAAAATATTTTCTTCATGAGAAACAAACCTAGATGAAGAGAAAATTCCTTAGTTTAAAGAAATGTAGGAATAAAGTGTTGTGAAGTATGAATCTACCTTTACAAGGTTAGTAATGTATGCTACAGATGTCATATGAAACATATAGTACACTATTTCTCATTTCATTAATGGGATTAAGCCAATTCATAGAAGGGAGTTGGTGTCTCAAACATTATCTTCAAGTGATGCAATAGTTTTTTATGCTGTCAAGATAGTAAAATAAATCTATAACTATAATAGATTCAAAGGAATTATATATAAAAATTTTAATTAATAGAGAATAATAGATAAATGGAAGAAGAGAAAGGATGATGTTTAAATATGTGATAACTATAGAAAGAATTACCTAAGGAAATTTTTGAAATTATTGGGAGTTTATTATAAGATTGGAGAAAAAAGTTCCCCATGAAAAATAAAGGAAAGGGAAGAAGGAAAATGTGTCTATTAAGTGTTGAAAATACAAGGATATGAGGAACCATGAAAATTAATTCCCCAAGAGTAAAAAGAAAATATATTAGAAGAAGCTAAGGGATCAAGGTCAAACATATGTTATTGACACAATTGAAGTGGAATGATTAATGTGATTCTGTATTTGGTTCTATGAAATCTGTTTTAAGATTATTTTATTGATGATGTTATTATAATATGATTTATGAAATATATAAGGATTTTACTAAAGTACATTCTCATTAAATATTTGAGATCATATGTTGGATGGTACTAAGAAACATTATTCGGTAGAAAGTTAAACATATTATCAAATACATGATTGTAGGAAATATAAGTCTTAATATGTTCCTGATGTTGAGATAGTGATTTTGGATTAAAATATGATTAATAAAGATAAAGTAAATTTGATACTACTAACTACAATGTAAATGATTATAATGTTTTGGATCATAATCTTTTGGAAATGTTAACAATTTATTAAATTGTTTAAGTTGAACTTTGGATTAGAGATTGATGTATTACATTAACCTATCATTAAGATTGTGCTAAGAGATGAAGTAGAAATAGTTCAAGGAATAACCAAAGGATAATATTGGTCTTATGAAATTGAAACTTATCAAGTAATTATATTTAATTACATTCTTATTGATTAAATTAATTCCCCAACTCTAGGAAAAGGTTTTTGAAACAAAAATGTTGTCCTATTATCATCACGTTTGATGATATAGATGACCATTCCACACATTTTTTATGTATTTGTGTTCATAAAATATTTTCAAAACCTCTTCTCTATCACTCTATATAAAAACATTATTTAAATATTTCTATTCTATGTACATGTTTTCACTAATGTTCTCATATTTGAATGCCTAGTTTTGTGATGACCTTCACATTTTTCTTTCCCTACTATTAGGAAGATGTTCTATTAACCCAATTTATGATGTGGGTTTTCTAAAAATAGTTTATATTCGAATATAAAACCCTAAATTACAAATAAAAGTTTAAATTTTTAGGATACAATTTATTTAATGTGGGGTGAATGTAACACCTTGAAATTTGAATAAATGTACATTGTATTTTATAGGGAATATAACACATAAAACCAAGTGAATAAGGGAATATAATATCATAATAATATAAAATATATTTAAAATTTTAAATAGATTCAATATATTCTATATATTACAATTCACACAGTATTTATTTTAACTTACATTGTATGCAATGAATTTCTTCAAATGACTTACATTTAATGCAAGATAGAATCTTATAAAATAATTTTAATATTATTATTTAAAATAAAAATTTTATTAGAGATATTAAACGGGTAGTTATTAATAGTATTAACTAACTTATAAAAATATATAGTTTAATTCATTGGTTAAAAATCAATTAGAAATTAATATAGAAACTAAATCAAAATAAAGGAAATGTTTTTATAAAAAAACTATTCTTTTGCTCTATAGGAATTTTGCCCTAATAAATTAAATTAATTAACATTATTGAATTATATTAATTATATATATATATATATTATATTCAATAAAATATATATAAAAATTTTCCAAAAGATTTTATAGGCATATGATAAGAACAAGTCTAATTTTATGCATAAAAGCTATATTTTTCTAAAGGAAATTGTTTCACCTTTTAATGGAGAACCTATTTGAAATAATTTTTTTGAAAGTTTATAATACATATTTATCAAGTTAAAATTTATTTTTGAAATAGAATAATCAAAATAATATTTGGGTGATCTTTTAGTATATTTCTATAAAGTTTCATTTTTTGATTGAGAATAAAAAATAATGAAATTTAATTGAAAACTGACCTTTCATCTAAATAATTTACAGTGTTAAATTATATTTTAAATTTGTTTTAAAGTATAATTAGTTAAATTATGTATAAATTAGTCTAATTTAGGTAATTTAAATCAATTTCACATCAAAATTGTATATAAAAACTTTTCAAACATTTGAACATTATTACTTTAGAACCATGCTTTCTCATCCCATCTATTAGATTAATTCCAATTAATTCATACCAATTCTATTGTTATAATTTGAAAAAATTTATTCTATATTTTGAATAATTATAATATTTATTTTTTAATATGTTAAACTTAGTTTTTTCCAAAATTATTTGTAAATGAAATTAAATTTAATTAAAGAGATTAAGAGAAAAACTAGCTTAACTAGGAACTAAACCATAAACATTAGAGCCAAAATGACATAAAGACATATACAAAACCTATTTCATAGACATATTTATCAAAAATAAACCCTCTAATAGAATTTTTATCATTGTTATAGGCACATGATGTAGCGTAAACCTCACAATAGCGTTTACCTTTTGATAATTACAAGAATGACACTCCACCTCCACTATAAAATGGCACTCACCCTCCCTCTTATTCACAAATCTTAAGGCTTTTGGATCATCCAAAACCTGAAAAAATAATCTATAAAAATTAATCCTTTAATATTTGATTCTTCAATTTGGGTATAAACAAAACCAAGGAAGTATTTTTGTATAAACGAAAAGGAGTTACCTGAGTAAGAGGTAATGTTCCTATCCTATCACCTTTGTTTCATTTCATTCTCCACCCCTTAAATTATTTATAAATCTTGATTATATAATAACATAATTATCATAAATATAATGAGATTTTTTTTAACTTGAGGGTAAAATCTACACCCACAAACACTTTCATCAAATGGGATACACAATCATCGTTCATGTGTACGGTGGACTACCACCTCAGAAACTGACGTCATCAATTCATCCATTAACATCATTCATGGATAGAAATAATGATTTATTTATAGTTTATATTATATATATATATGTAATATTTATAATTTATTAATTCTTATTTAATTTTTATATAAAAAATATCATAGTTCTTTCCATTTTGTGGGAATATAGTAACATTGTTTGTGGACATGTGGACAACCACCTCCTCAAAGCAATGTGATTCGTCAACACATTACATGGAATTTATTAAGGATGGGTTTAATAAAAATATGTGATATATATAACATAAATATGTTACTGTAAGGATAATATATATATATATATCTCATAATTTTTAAATATGAAAAGTAAATGGAAGTAGTTTTTATGCGTACGTACAACCTACCCGATCCATGAACGGTGCATTTCATTTCATATATCCAAATTTTATGTATTGTGATAAATATATATAATTAAAATATATGATATTTAAGTCACGGTTCCAATCCTAGAGTTGATGAAATCCTGATCTACATAAGATGAAAAAAATAGGTTAAAACATTCTCGAAAAACATGACAATTAACACACAAAACGATGAAAATAATGAAAGATTACTAACATATGAGTAATAAGAAATTATAACAAGAAAATATATGATATTATTAATATGAGTATGGTTATTATAAGTTAATAAATTAATTAAAATAATTATACATGATTTTAAAAGGCTTTAAACCAAAAGGGATCATAAGGTAAGCAGTTTAATCTCAATTTACATTCTATTAAGACATACTTGTTATTATGAAAAAATTCACATTAATGTGGTGTATATATTTTCCATTTTTAATTTACTATCATGATTAACTAAAATTTCATGGTATTATATGTTTCAATTAGAATGATCTCATCCAAGGGGGTTTGACTTGAAAATTACAAACTTGAAAATGTTATCTTTGCAATATCACATTTTATATTGTTAACATTATCATAAAAAATAATCTCCTTATGAGAATTTTAAATAATAAATAAAATTTATTTTATAAATTAAAAATATAATATATTGGTTATAATTATTTCTAGAACTATATACCATATTTACATATGGTATGTACTTGACAGTTATTTGATTAACTAAAGAAATATTAGTAAATCTATAGCTTTTAATCAATACAGATATTTGATAAGGAAAATTGTTCTTAAATTAAATTGATTATTACATATATGAAGAATGATTTGGATAGGTACAAACTAGGTGGTGCTCGATTATAGATTGACCCTCGATGCATTCGTAGTCTCATGAGATGAATCATTTTTCCAATCAGATGGGTTTTTACCTAATATTTCATAATCCATCTTGTGAATGGTATTCATGGTAAATATACCATGTACCTAGGAAACATGGATTCCAATAAATACTAATTTCATTCATAAACAATCCGTTATTATTTATCCATGATATTTTCACATTGAAATCATCCCTAGATTTAGTTCAGTATCAGTTTATATATTAAATAGCATGTGTTCCTATAACGTACCATGCCATATTGATTTTTTTTCTTTATCCAGTTATATAAATGGAATGTGTGCATTGTTATTTACTGTGACATTTTGGTTATACTGATTGATTCATTACTTATTCTATTATAATTACCTGTATTGGGAATTTTATCTCACCCTTATTTCATTTCCTATTCAGAGGATTCGAAGAAGAAACTATTGATTGAGCTTTCAAGGATATTTTTTATTTCATTTTATTATGTATAATGTTTTATTTTTCTATTTACCAATGTAATATGAGTACCATGAATGTAATATGGTTTTCCTAAAATGATAAACTGATCGTTCCTTCATAATTTATTTCCTTGTAATCATGCCAATGTAATAAATTAAGGAACCAGAACCAAGATTCTGGTGTCGAGATTTTTCAATTGGTATCAGAGGAAGTTTAGTAGAAATAGTAGAAACTATATGTAGTAAATAAATGATTATATGACATAACCATAAGCTAATCTTTGAAAAAATTAAATATGAAATACCTTGAATTTTGGTATGGTGGATATTATGTGGGTCTTCCTAGAAATACATTCCTTCCTAGATAATATAAGTGGGTGTGGTTCTCATATAGTTGTACCTTGGGGTAACAAGTATGAAAAGGTGAATCGAGCCTCACTCGAGCATAATATGGTACAGAAAAATGTGTCTTACGATGCAATTTATTTTAAACTCATGGGGGATATGTTTGGATAATTCACAATTTCATTACAAACCATTATAAAGTATTTTAAAGTAAATACATCTCTAAAGAAATTTTTGTTATTTTCCTGAGATTTTTTTAATTTTTTTAATTTATGTCATGTATTTCACTAGTATTGGGATTATACATTATGTTATAGAATGTTATGATCTAATCTAATATATTACATTGTTTATAAATGGAATGATAAAGAATTTTATCAATACTCAAGGAAAAATTAGTGGTTTCACTAATTATACATCTAATATAAATGAAATTGTAACAGAGAAAGTTATGGATATATTAGGGAAACTTAATCAAATTATGACACATAACCATGATTGGATGGATAAACATGTTCCATAATGAGGTTATACAATGTTGTATTTCTTTATGCGACAAAGGCCCCCATCATTTAGTGGGACTACTGACCCAATGGAGGATGAGTATTGAATTATGTCTTTGAAGAAGATATTCATTGAATTTGGATGTGTTGAAAAGGAAAATATTAAAATTAAAGTGTATTTTCTCAATGTAGATACTGATCAATTGTGGTTATTGATCCAGAATACTTGGGAGTAAGTATATATATAACTCATGGATATGAAGTATTTTAAAGAAATATTGTTGGAAAAATATTTACCTCGTTTGAAAAAAACTCAGATGAAGAGAAAGTTCAATAGTTTAAAGAAAAACGAGGAAGAAATTGCTGAAATGTAAGAAGATACCTTTACAAGTTTATCAAGTTATGTTACGAATTTCATAAACAACAAAAAGTGAAAGATTGATCACTTATTTGAAGTTTTTAATCCATGCATCCGAAGGGAATTGGTGTCTCCAACCTTTTATTCATACGAGGAAATAAATTTTAATGCAATCAAGACATATAAATACTTATCCAAGTATAATGGATTCAAGGGGATGAAATAGAAGAATAAGATAGAAGATAAAATTATAGATAAAGGGAATAAGGGAAAGTATGATTTTCCAATGTGTGATAATTGTGGAAAGAATCACCCTAAGAAATTCTTGAATGGATGGGATGTTTTTTATAATTATAGAGAAATAGGTCCCCAAGAAAATTAATTCAAAGGAAAGAAAAAACATTAATATTTAGTGCTAAAAATACAAGCATACGAGGAACTATTTGAACAAATTCCCCAAGAGTCAAAGGAATATACCTCAAAGAAGCTAAGGGATCCTTTTCGGGGATATGTTATTGAAACAACCTAAGTGGAAGGATTAATCTTCTTCTGTATTTGGATCAATGAAATATGTTTTAAAATTATTTTATTGATTATGTTCTCATCATATGATTTATGATATATATAAGTATTTTACAGCAATAAATTTTTATTGAATATTTGAGATCATATGATTTACACTACTAAGAAAAGTGATCCAGTACAAAGTTAATGTTTTTAAAAAACACATGGTTGAGGGAAAGATAAGACTTAATATTTTCTTGATTTTTAGATAATGCTATTTGATAAAGATATGATTGATATAGATAATGTAAATTTAACAATACTAACTACCATGAAAATGATTCTAAAGTGTTGGATCATAGTCTTTTATAAAGGATAACTATTTATGAAATTGTTTATGTTGAACATTGGTTGTTTTTTTAGAGATTGAGGTATTACATAAACATGTGATACAACTTGTTCTAGTTCAAGGAACAATCAAATGATAATACCATTCTTATGAAAAAAAATGTATCATGTAATTATATTTCTTTATATTCTTATAAAGTTAAATAATTCTTCAACTCAAGGAAAAGGGTTTTCAAACAAATTTTTTTTCCAGTTATCATCATATTTGATGATGTCAATGTAATTTTTCACACCTCCAGTTTATGGGTTCGTGGTCATAAAATTTTATCTTAACATGTTCTATATCACTCTACATCATTACTTGTTAGACATATTTCACTTCCATGTCCAATTTTTCACTAATGTTCTCCAATTTTAAATCCTATTTTTTTGGTGACCATCGCATTTTCCTTTCCCTCTTATTAGGAAGATGTGTTATTAACAAAATTTATGAAGTGGGTTTTTAAAAAATAGTTAATTATACAATATAAGACCCTTTATTAATGATATTAAGTTTAAATTGTGAGGATGCAATTTTTTATGGTGGGGAGAAATTAACACCCCAAAATTCAAAAAAAATGACACTGTATTTAACATTGTGTATGACATGCAACACCATGTGCATAAAGGAATATAATATCCTGAGTTTATACTATATATGTACTATTTAAAATGTATTAAATCTATTATATATATATATATCAATGAAAAAAACATTTATTATAGCTTCTGTTTTTATGCACCAAGTTTCTTTAATGGCCTGTATTATATATAAGACTGAATCTTAAAGAATTCTATTAATAATATTATTAAAAATGAAAATTAGGTCCTTGGATTTAAATTAGAGGTTTTGAATATGATAAAGAATTTATTAAAATATATATTCTAATTCATTGGTTACCAATCAATTATAAATTAATATATAAACCAAATGATTATAAAATAAATGTTTTTTGAGAAAAAAATATTTTTATGATCCAAATGAATTTTATCTTAATTAATAAAATTAATTAATATTTGAAAATGATATTTCCTAAATATAATATATATATATATATATTCAATAAAATAATTTTGAATTTTTTTCAATATATTTGTTAGGAATACGATAAGAACAAAGAAATTTTTTCGCATAAAATAAATATTTTTCTAAATGTAGTATTGTCGCCTTTTAATATGTGGTTGGATTTTAGAGATAGTTATGATAAAAATATCACTACACAAATAATTAGTGGTGCTATATATTTATTTACAGACACTATATATTTGGTTAGGGGTGCTATATATATATATCCAGTTGGATTTTAGAGGAGTTATATATATATGTGTGTGTGTGTTATACAGAATATGTTTTTAATAAAATAGTGGAGGTTCAAAACCCCCTCTAATTTAAGAAATCAGAGGTGTTGTGACCCCCTACTATTTTCTTATAAATATTCATAATATATATATTTTATATTTTATATACATATGGGAATGTATTTACAAAATTAATAATATATTATATTCATATAAATATGTAATATATATATATATTAATTGTGTACGTATAAATATTGTTAGGACCAATAGGGGCCTATATACCCTGAGAGGGGGGGGGGGGGGGTGAATCCGGGTATGGATATTATTTTTCAAAATTCTTCCTACCCCACCAGATTTTGACCTCTTTATGAAAAGGGTCACTTTGTTTGCACATGTGTGTTTATTATGATCACTTATTTTCTTCTTTGTCTGATGATGATGCTTCAAATGCAATGCAGGGAATTAAGCAGGCAGACACAAAGATTTTTACTTGGTTCACCCTCACTGGGCTATGTCCAAGGAGCATACGCCGAAAAATTTCCATGCATACCAAATCCCACTAGTCTTCATAAGATGTGGATACAAAATTTGGGATTGATATCTTCTATTCCCATGCTCACTGCCTTCACAAGGTTTAGGGTCAGCTCACTGCTTTCCCAATGGTCACTCCATATTTCTCTCTCTCTGGCTCATTGCCGGTGGAGAGGATCACCTTCTTTCTCTTCCTAAGCTCACTGCTCTGGAAGGGAATCCACTCACAGTTTATAAACCTGTAGGTCTCTTCACTTGAATTAATGAATGCATATTTCTCTGTATGTAGATGCTCTGTTGAAGTTCAACTTTCACCCGTAGATGAATACCCCTTTGCCACTATCCACTGGGCAAACTAACTTTGGAAAGACCTTCGCAAAGCACCCTACTTCACGAGGCTCCCAATTTCACGAAGCTCAAACAAGCCTTCGCGAAGCTCCTGCCTTTTCGCGAAGCTCTATCGCGAAGCACTCTCGCAATGCACAGACCTTCACAATGATTAGGCCATCGCGGAGCTCCTGCCTCTACGCGAAACTCACTAAGCCAACGCGGGGAACATGCCTTTCGCGAATCTAGAATAGCCGACGCGAAGCTCCCCTTTCGCGAAGCACACTGCCTTCGTGAACTACCTCTGCGAAACGAGAGCTATGAATTTTCCCTGAAAATTCTCTCTACTTCTCTCTAGGGGACCCACCTCTATTTATAGGCAATTCCACCGACCCTCGAACTTTCCGCGCAAAGTCAACACCACGTCATCTCAAATCGCAAAGCTCCAAAGTTTCCGCCGGAATTCTGTCCAAATCGCAAAGCACCTCGGCAATTTTACGATTGCGGAGCTCGTCGTAATCGCGGAGCATCACCGTCATCATTCCTTTGCTCCTTCACCGCAAATCTCCTTCGCAAATCCCTTCACCTCCGCGATGCGCTTCCACTCTGCCGTTCGTGAATCTTTGACGTAATCGCGAAGACTCACTGCCTCCATTCTTCTGGTCTTCGCGATTTCCAAACCGTGCATCCTCTCTTCGTGAAATTCATGTCTTTGCCACATTTAATTATTATCTTCATGGAAATCCAGTTTTCGCAATGCTCAGCAACTTCCAGTTTTTGGACCCCAAAAATTTTCCAAACACTGAAAAACGACGCCACCTTGTATCTGTTCTTTTGTAACGCCTCCAGATCCTCCATTGCTCTTGTCAACGTTCTTGAGTCAAACATGGATCGTTGACCTCAGCTCTTGAACTCGACAATTCTCCATGAAATCCTCTTTTTCAACAAATTTGTATGTCATTTTTTTTTCTTTATCAACAATCACCACTCAGATGTCCACTTTTTCAACCAACACAATCACCTTTAAAATGATTCAATGATACCTTGAGGGATTTATTCCCAACAATCTACCCCATTGGGTTTGTTGACAATTATTCATAACTCTTCTCAGAAATATTTTCTGCACGTTGATACCTCACTGAGTCTTCTTCTAGCCACTACCACTATTCGCCTCTTGCGATTCTGATAGAGTTCAAGGATTCACTTAACACGTACTCTAAGCCCACATGAGCAATGTTCAGCATGAGAAAAAAGTGTAGTATGAAAAGGTTACCGATTAATCACTTCATGGCAGACAACAATTTTTGATTCCAAATTGACACCAATTGTAAAACTGATACCAATTATTGAGCCACACTGATACCAATTGGCGATAGCTGGAAACCTTCTCTTCCCATTCAAACATCACTGTTCTACTTTTATCACGATCCTCAGCTATCGTGATTTCGATTCTTTGATAGATCACTTCTAGCATCGTCAGATTTAATAATCTCTCCCTATCTCATTGCACTCCCCCTATCTGGCTGCTCCACATGTCAGCTTATCCCCTTATAATTCATTATTTTTCAAATCTCCACACTGTCTCCCCCTTGAACAATCACTATTTTATCCCTCTTTGTCAACGAACCCAAAGGCCACGCCTTTGTAGTCTGTAACATAGTAGAGAACACATATCAACACATTAGGGAAAAACACATCATTCCTCGGGGAGGGGGTGGGGGGGGTGGGGGTTCCCATGCACACTCTCTTATGTGCGGGGAGTCGACTGAATTCCCAGAGCCAGTCGATGTCTCTCAAAATATTCCTTGGGTAAGGCCTTTGTCAGAATGTCTGCAACCTGTAGCTTTGTAGGCACATTCTCCAACTCCACGATTCCCTGCTCAACCTTCTCCTTGATAAAATGATACTTTATCTCAATGTGCTTTGTCCTTGAGTGATGAACTAGATTTTTTCTAAGAGTAATAGCACTTGAGTTATCACATTGGATTCTGATTGGAGACTTCACTTTGACTCCCATATCTTCAAGCTGCTGCTTCATCCACAATAATTGTGTGCATGCTTGAGTGGCCGCAATATACTCAGATTCTACGGTGCTCAATGAAATGCAATCTTGATTCTTTCTAATACAAGAAATACCCAATCCACCGAGATAGAATGCACCACCTAACGTTGGTTTTCTATCATCTGCTGAATCAGCCCAGTCTGCATCATCATATCCCAATAACTCTGTCTGAGAATTGTAAGTATATGTCAAGCCGAAATCCACTGTGCCCTGAATATACTGAAGTATTCTTTTCACTGCAAGCATGTGGATTTCCTTGGGATTACTCTGATATCTCACTTCTTGGCATGTGGTGAAAAAAATATCAGGCCTTGTTGCAGTTAAGTATAACATACATCCAATAATTTGCCTGTATTCTGTGATATTAACTGCCTTGCCATCCTCATCTTTTGATAATTTCATCCGGGTAGCAACCGGAGTCTACATCTCCTTGGAATTATCCATTCCAAACCTTCTTAGAACCTCCTTGGCATATTTGGATTGAGAAATGAATGTTCCATTCCTTCATTGTGTCACCTGTAGACCAAGGAAAAACGTTATCTCTCCAATCATTGACATTTCAAACTCATTTTTCATGAATTCAGAATACTGTATGCACTAAACCTCATCTGATCTGCCAAAAATTATGTCATCGACATACACCAGCACCATCATCCTTTGATTACTGTCATTGTTAAAATAGAGATTGCAATCAAATCCAACATGCTGAAAACCAGGCTTCTTCAAATACTAATTGAAACTTGAGTACCATGCTCTTGGGGCTTGTTTTAGCCCATATAATGCCTTCTTCAGCCTGCAAACTTTGTTCTCATCCTCATGAATGAGAAAACCATCTGGCTACTCAATGTACACCTCTTCTTCCAGAAACCCATTTAGAAATGCAGACTTGACATCCATCTGGAACACTTTGAACATTCTTTGCACTGCAATGGCTAGGAATAATCTTATTGTCTCCATCCTTGCAACCGGTGCAAATGTATCATCAACATCAGTACCCTCTCTTTGGGAGTATGATTTGAACACCAGTCGTGCTTTATTTCAAATAATTGTGCCACATTCATTCATTTTTTTTCTTAATATACCCATTTAGTCATGATAGTGTTTTTATCTTCTGTCCTCGAAACAATCTCCCATGTCTAATTCTTCTCAATTCTGATCTAGCTCATCATTCATGGTCTGAACACAGTTTTCATCTCCAGCTGCATCAGTAAAGAATTTTGGCTCCACCTAAGATAAGAACGATGTTTGCTGTAATGATTTCATTCTTTGAGTCTGAACTGGAGCTGTCTGATCACCAATTATATTCTGCCTATCAATTTCATCTCAACTCTTTGGATTCCCTGTAGACACAGACTTGACACATTCTTGTTCATCATTAGTGTCTTCTTCTGAATCCGTATCAGCCACTTCTGCTCTCCCTGTGTTGCTTTCTTCCTCAACACATTAATCAGGATGTTGTTCACTGACTCATTTTTTAGTGGATTCATTTCTTTCAGCTACTTTTCTCTGTGTCACTGTTCACGGATGTCATTTCTTTGAACTTCTTCTCTCAGATTTTTTTTGACACGCCTTTGATTTTCCCTCGCAGCTTCTTGGTATCCTGAAAGCAGTCAGCTGATACCACATTGTCAGATCAAAATAAATAATCATGAAATTCAAGGTTATTGCTACTTCTCTCTGTGCTTCTTTCTTCCCCCAATAGGAAACACCTGAGCTGAGTCATCCAATTATTGCATTGATTGCTCTTGCATATTATTTTGTTATTGAATGCTCCCCCTATGTTATGAAACACTTCCTGGGGTTAGTCCCACTGTTTAGACACATAACCATTCTTCTCCTCCGGCATCTTCTATTCTCATCTTCCTCTTAGAATTGTGCCATTAACGAAATCTCTAAGTCTACTGAGTTGGAACTTGGTGTAGGAAACAAGAGACAAAGTTAACAACACAATAACATTCTATTGTGCTATATTTCTCCCTTTCTTCTTCAACTATGGTACATGATTTGAATCAATTGAAACTGTAGAGAATATCACATCTCCACTTTGCATCCTTAGATGCCACTTCCCCTTGGATCGTATCACCCTAGAACCTGAAACACATGAATCATCAGTTAATATCATTTATATACATAGGGAGAGGGGGTGTTTCTCGAATCCTCAAAACAAGGATATTGGTTGATCCTGATGGTTCAACCCTTTGATTTTTTCTTGGAGGGAATCAAACTCCTTTCTTGCTTCCTCTAGCTGCCTAGCCAACTTCAACTGTTCTGGCCATATGACTAGGCATCCATTTCCCACATTCTGAGCCTTTTTATGATATGTAGATTTGGTATGCTTGGCCTTTCTCACTGCTTGGGGTATAAACCCGCTAGTACACATTTCCTTCTTTGAGGTTCTACCAAAATTCCATTTTCCTTGATTATTTCTATGAGTAGGAACCTCTCTATTTGGCATCTTCCCTTTCTTCTTCTCCCATCTTAGGGGTCTTCCTCTTTCCTTCACTTCTCGATGAGAAACACGACATGCGTATTTTTTGATGCATTCTTTGTTCATATTTATATTATCAGATGTCTGAGTCACCACACTCTTTTCCACTGGTGGTGAGACCTCCTTTGAACGATCATTCTTCTTTATCACAGCTGAAGTAGATCTCCCCTTAATCTTCCAGGTTTGTTTACATTCTCTTCTTGAGAGCGGTTGTGAGTACGACAGAGGAGGAGACTGATACATCATTCGTTCGGCTCCATGTGATTCCCCTGAGGCTCTAATCTTATTTTTCACCTTACCACTTTGTCTCCCAGTGTATAATTTCTCATTATGTATCACTGGAGTTGGTAATCTATTTCTCAGGTGTTTTTCCTTCCCCGGTTTCTTCTTCCCGCACTGTCTGGCCAAATGCCCATGATCAGAACATATGAAACATTTTACATCAAATACACACCTCATTTCATCATTCTTATATTGAGATGTTGATGCAGCTTGAGTTTTTCCTCTAACATGGAGCTCCTGAGCTTCTTGGAACATACTCACTGTGTGTCCCATTCTTCCACAATAATAGCATCTGATGAATGTTATCCTCTGAGAGACTCTTCTCTCTGATTTCTCATGAAGTTTCTTCTTATTCTCATATCTATCAAGGTTTCTATTTTCACAGCCTGAAATGTATTCAAGAGCCTCTAAACAAGAGCTTGATGTGTGGCCATGAATCCTACAGAAATGGAACATGTTGTCACTTGTTTTTGTAATTGTCCTTTTAGGCCTATCTCCAGCACCTACAGGATCTTTTCCATTTCTGGAACTGTTCACGGCTCTCTTTCTGTCATGCACGGGAGGGGATTCATCGAATTCAATACCAGTTTTTCTCGAACTATATGGTCTTTGGGCTGAGAAAATTTGTTTTTGCCTCTTTTTAGAAATAACAAATTTTCTTTTCACTTCATCATCATCTTCCGAAGGATAATCAAATAGTAAATGCAAGGCATCCTTCATTTTAGGATTTCATCTATCATTGGAACTCTCTAATTCCTTATTTACTGATTCCAGCTCTTCCTCCAACTTTTGAATCTCCATCTCCCTTGATTCATGTTGGACATCAAGTTCTCTCTTGAGAAGCTTCCCTCTACTCATCTCATCTTCCAATTAATGTGTCAGCTTTTCCACCATTGCACTATGCTTCCCTACTTTCAATTTTTCCTCAGAAACAGATTTAGAGAAAGATTCATTCTCTTGTTGTGGGCTTAGATTCTTCCGAACTTCTTCAGACAACTGTGCTGCTAGATCATCAATTCTAGCTTTCAGATTCTGAACTTCATCTGACTTTTTATTCTCTTCATAATCATCAGCCTTTTGTTTTCCTTTCATTTTAGTCATCTTCTGTATTTCTTCGGCATGTGGATCACTCTTCTCTGTTAGGTCAGTAACTATATCAATAATCCTTCTATTTAAGCCTCTTAGCTTGTTGACCTCAATTTCCAATACTTTGATCTGAATATATTTAGATTTGAATTCTTCATCCAACTTCCAGTCCACATCCTTTGTCATGTTGACAAAATCTGCTGGTGGCCTCCTTCTTGAAACTTCATCATCATCATTTGTTCCGAAATCACTTTGATGTTCATGTACTTCACTGATTCCAACATCTTGATAGAGTAAATCAATCTTTTCCCTATCAGATTCATCTAGGACTTCCTTTAGTAAGCTATTTGATTCTTTTAGTTGAATCACATTTTTCCCAGAAACACTTCCAAACTGAGGGATACCACCTGACTTCTGATTCTTCTTTGATGTTTTTCCCTTTGCCATGGCACACTGAGATAAGAGCAGACTGATTCTTGAACCACATAGGTCGACTGTAGCAAGTCCGAGCAAGAAAATCTGATAAGATAAACCTCCCTATGATACCAATTGTTAGGACCAATAGGGGCCTATATACCCTGAGAGGGGGGGGGGGTGAATCAGGGTAAGGATATTCTTTTTAAAAATTCTTCCTGCCCCACTGGATCTTGACCTCTTTATTACAAGGGTCACTTTTTTTGCACTTGTGTGTTTATTATGATCACTTTTTTTCTTCTTTGTCTGATGATGATGCTTCAAATGTAATACAGGGATGTAAGCAGGTAGACAAAAATATTTTTACCTGGTTCACCCTCACTGGGCTACGTCCAAGGAGCATACGCCGACAAATTTCCGTGTGTACCAAATCCCACTAGTCTTCATAAGATGTGGATACAAAATTTGGGATATAGCACTTCTATTCCCAGGCTCACTGCCTTCGCATGTTTTAGGGTCATCTCACTGCTGTCCCAAGGGTCACTCCCTATTTCTCTCTCTCTGGCTCAATGCCGGTGGAGAGGATCACCTTCTTCCTTTTCCTAAGCTCACTGCTCTAGAAGGGAATCCACTCACAGTTTATAGACCTATAGGTCTCTTCACTTGCATTAAGGAATGCATCTTTCTTTGTATGTAGATGCTCTGTTGAAGATCAACTTTTTCCCATAGATGAATACCCATTTGCCACTATCCACTGGGCAAACTACCTTTGGAAAGACCTTCGTAAAGCACCCTACTTCACAAGGCTCCCAATTTCACGAATATAAAACAAGCCTTCGCGAAGCTCCTGCCTTTTCATGAAGCTCTATCGTGAAGCACTCTCGCGATGCACAGACCTTCGCAATTCTTAGGCCGTCACAGAACTCCTGCGTCTATACGAAGCTCACAGAGCCAATGCGGGCACATGCCTTTCGCGGAGCTAGAATAGCCGCTGTGAAGCTCCCCTTTCGCGAACCACACTGCCTTCGCAAACTACCTCTGCGAACCGAGAGCTAAGGATTTTCTATGAAAATTCTCTCTACTTCTCTCTAGGGGGTCGGCCTCTATTTATAGGCGATTCCACCGACCCTTGAACTTTCCGCACGAAGTCAATGCCACGTCATCTCAAATTGCAAAGCTCCAAAGTTTCTGCCAGAATTCTGTCCAAATCGCAAAGCACCTCGGAAATTTTCCGATCGCGGAGATCGTCGTAATTGCGGAGCATCACCATCATCATTCCGTTTCTCCTTCGCCTCGAATCTCCCTCGCAAAGCCCTTCACCTCCGCGATGCGCTTCCACTCTACCATTCGTGAAGCATTGACGTAATCACGAAGACTCACCGCCTCCATTCATCTGGTCTTCACGATTTCCAAACCATGCATCCTCTCTTCGCAAAATTCATGCCTTTTCCACATTTAATTATTATCTTCATGGAAATCCACTTTTCTTAATGCTCACAACTTCCAGATTTTGGACCCCAGAAATTTGGCAAACACTGAGAAACATCGCCACCTTGTATCTGTTCTTTTGTACTGCCTCCAGATCCTCCACTGCTCTTGTCAACGTTCGTCAGTCAAACATGGATCGTTGACCTCATCTCTTGAACTCGACAATTCTCCATGAAATCCTTTTTGTCAAAAAATTCGTATGTCATTGTTTTCCTTTATCAACAATCACCACTCAGATGTCCACTTTGTCAACAAACACAATCACCTCAAAAATGATTCAATGATACCTTGTGGGATTTTTTCCCAAAAAATATAATAATATATATATATATATATTATGTTTATTTAGATAATAATATAAATAGTGTTTGTGTGTGTTTGATATCAATGTATTTATAAATACATATATACAAAATTTTATTTAAATATATGAAAATATATAACTTATAAAGGTGTACATAAAATATATATATATATATATTTATATACATATATATTTATATTTATATAAATATAGATACATGTTATTTATTTAATTTATTTAAATATATAATTCAAATAATGTTTATCTTAAAAAACATATTAATATATATAAATAGAATAATATATAAATTATGTATGTAAATTTGTTAATATATATGTGTTTATTAGTATATATTCATATTTTTATAAACTTACTATATGTATTTAAAAATATTATGCAAATAATATATATTTTAATTAACTTATTAATATATATAAATAGATTAATATATGTAGTTTATGAACAAAAAGAATTCTGCAGTAGTGGGTTATACGGAGGAAGCATACCGAAGAGAAACATTGTCCGAATCCCGCTAGGATGAAATTTTTAAAACACCTTCGAATTTACGGGACCGAGAGGGCTGGACTAGGGGTGGCCGTGAGACACACACAGAAGACACTGCGTGATTGGGGAATGTAAGGAGGCACACATGAGACCGGGGCAGGAGATCGGGGGATGGACCAGGACACAGACAATAGACTAGGGGTTGGATCGGGACACACATAATATAGGGGCTGGGTGCATGCATAGTAGACCAGGGAAAGAGACCGTGGGTTGGAAAGGGAAATGACATGATCATGCGGGAACAGAACAGGCGGGAAGAGGGACAAGACATGAGTGGCATAGGGATGACGTGGGAACAGAACATATGAGAACAAGGACACAACATGAAAGGCGGTGGGATCATACAGGAACAGAACATGCAAGAACATGGACACGACATGAGAGGCGGTGAGCTCACACAGGAACATAACATACGGGAATGGGGAACATGATAGAAAACTGGTGGCGGGAACATTATAGGTTGGTAAAACCGAGAATGGATAAAAGGATGGGGAATGAGACAATAGACTGGCGGCAGGAATGGTGAATAGGATAGGCGGGGTAATTTTTTTTAAAAAAAATGCATTAGGGGAAGTTGTATGAAAACCACCCCTAATGAAATTGTGATTAGGGGCGGTTTGAACATCCCCTAAATCCTTCTATTAGAGGCAGTTTGTGTTATAATTTCCTCTAAACACAAAAATTTTTTGACAACATTAGAGGGGGTTTAAATCCCTTATAATGTAACTACAGCTAAATTTATCATGAATTTACAAGTGCTTCTTCAGAACCGCATCTACAAATAGTAAGCGGGTGCATTAGTGGTGGTTCCTCATAACTACCACTAATGTCTTTATAAGGGGTTATAACCACTTCTAAAGTAAAAAATATCCCCTTCTACAGTGATTATGTTTTTTGTAGTGTGATGACATCATTAATGATGTAATAATTTGGATTGACTTGAGAATATTAAGATATGTTATAAGGTGTCCCAAGTGGATAATAAGATGGGAAAATACCATGGGAAAGCCCATGGTTTTGAAAATACCACCGATGAGGTGCCCCTTGGAAATTAATTAAATATTCCCTCGCTTTTTCTATAAATACCATCCCATTCCTTCATTAATTTCATTCCAAATTCCTCGTCAACAAAGCTCTAATATTTTTACCTCCCAAGAATTCCTCCCAAGGTGTACTCATCCCCCGAGGTCCCAACCTTCATTCTTTCAAAGTTACTCTTCATAGTAAAGGAACCTTTCACCCTCATTTTTATGTCATGACTTCCTTTATGTTGTGTCTTGTAGTTTCCATATTATTATCTGGGGGTATGTTCTTATATTTTTTTACTATCCATTTCATGTCCAAATGACGAGAGACCCTTTCTTATATCATCAATTTACATTCTGAATTTTTAAGTGATGTCGTTAGGCTGCCGAATTTTCGTAAAAGAAATCGTATTTTCTCTTTTCTTTCAAGTTTCCTTTTCATGCGGTATGACATTGAAATATTACAACCATGAAGTTATTTCTATTTTATTTTGTCCTTTTACTATAAAATGATTCATGTATGGATGGGAGACCATTTTCCCCTCTCCTTTTATTTTTTTTTCTAAAACCATGTAATATAGTCATTATGGTGCATAATTTTGATCTCAAAATCTCTCTCCTTTTATCAAGAAATTATCTTGTATTATTTATCTAAATACCCAAATCTATTTTCATTACCATGGGTATTCATCAATACATAAAAATGATCTATTTGATTCTAGAATTGACATACATATAACCCTCACTTTTTTCCATGGGTTATGAATGAAATAACGATCAAGTTTATAAGAACTTTTAAAATGTCATGATTTTGAAATGAAACCCATTTATTTTATTCTCTATGGGTTATTTATGAAATGGTTGATGATGATATATGTGGCTCACAGGAATATAAGGACATATTAAGGGTATGCCCTTATAGTTCTCCAATGCATTGGGTAATGAATTTAATCTATAGAGATGATAAGTTTCACGATACCTTTGTGAATAACATTGGTAATATTTATGAAACCTTGGGAATTCAGTTGTGCAAGTTGATGTGTGGAAGAGGTCGGGTGTTGGGTCAGTGATGCTATTGGTAGTTGTATACTGATAGAGGAGGAAGTAGGAGCATCATAGGGTTTCAATGGGTGGAGGTGGGTGTACGACCTGGTGTGGAGGGAGTCAATGAGAGAGAGGGGGTCGATCAGTAGTTTCTGGTGTGCAGGGGAGGAGAGGGTTATGCTTTTTGGGTGGTCTGCTAGTGAGATTAACTGTGAGGGAGAATGAGGGGTGTTGGATAGGCTCTTGGTGTGATTCGCAGGAGGTGATGTGTATAGGGTTTTCCACAAGAGGAGGACACCTGGTGTGTGGTCTTCTAGTGGAGGAGGGTTTCCTATATTTAAATATGAAATCAAATAAAGAAAGAAACCAAAAACAAATTAATAAAAGGAAATTTTTTTATAATATTAATAAATGTTAGTTTAAAATAATAGTAATAATAATAAAATATTATTATGTTAATAATTACACAACTTAATAAAAATAATCTAGATAAATATATGTAGGTACATAAAATTTGATATACTAATACATGAAATAAAATTAGTGGTTAGATAAAATTTTAATCCATACACAAAATAATAGTAATAATATTAAATATTAACCTAAATTAATAAAGATAATAAACTAATAAAATAAATACTACTTTTATTAATACAACAAATATTTTATTCAAAATAAAAAAATTATATAACACTAATATAACAAATGAAAATAATTAATAGAAATATAAATGAACTAAAAATAAAACTAATATTAATTAAAATACTAAAATAAATAATTGTTAGATATTAAATGTGAAAAAATATAAAATAAAAATAATCTAAAAATAATAATAAAATAACTAATATAGTTAACGAGATAGAGTTACACACACACACATATATATGTAATTAAATATACTTGTGTTATATGATAAATTAAACTAATAATCATATAATTGATAATAAAATTACACTAATATAATAGAATACTAATTTTTTAATATTAAAATATAAATAACTAAAAGAAAAAAAAATAATAGACACACTACAAAACTATGAAATAAGCAAAAAGGGGTACCCATGTTTCTCACATCAAAAAAGGAACCAAAATGGACCATTCTTTAAAATTAGATATTATATGATCAAAATATATCCAAAAATGGGTTTTGGACAAGTTTTTTTTTTCATTTTTAACACATATCTTTTTAGTTTAACCCCATGGTATACCAATTTTTACCTTAACCGTAGTAAATTTTTTTTTCTATTTTTACTATTCATTATGTTAAAAAAAATAAAAATATTTGATAGTATAAGTTATTTTGATTCTAAATATAGAATTTATTTTTCAAAAATACATTTACAAAAGTACCAAGTTTTTTTAAAATGAAACCAGTAGACGCAATGAGAATTCAGTTTTCTAAAGTGAGAATCTTCAAAATTTTAACACGTTTTTATATCAAAATTCAATATGAAAACGATTCCACTGACCTAAACAAGATTAATTGATATATAATTGAACAAAATTTTCTTTTATACTCATTTTAAAACAAAAAATATCATTTTTAAATTCCTTAAATGAAAAGATAGTTTTCAATAAATACTAGTATTTTTCACCATTTATCAAAAAATATATATTTTCAAAAAAATTAACCAATTAACCCTATCAAAAATTTTAAATTATTATTTCAAAAATGATGTTTATTTTATAAAATTAAATTCATAAAATTTTCAAAAAATAATTTTATTATTTTCGAAGAAAATGAAATAAAAATCATTTTTAAGAAAATAGAATTTTTGAAACATATAAATACTCTACCAAAAATTAATTATTTTTATCAATATGTTTTATTTTTATATATCAATTATAATTAATTTTTAAAATATTGCATTTATATTCATTCCTCCATGTATAATGATCATGTTATTAGGATCGTGTTTAAACAATATTATTAATAGTTTTTTTGTTCATTAAAACTCAGTGTCGTGTGTAACACAAGCAATCAAAACAATTAAATTTATACAGAAAAAAGTATTTCCTAAAATCTCAAGGATTTACATAATCTGGATCAACTGATACCATATTTAAAGTTAATTTAATAATATTACATTTCTAAAATTGATTAAAATTAAATTTACAATAACAAATGTGCAATGAATTAAAAAATGTTTTTTGGGAAAAATATTACTAATGTAGTATAATATCAGATATAGGTATATAAACTAGAATAAATATTTTTATATAAAAAATTTAACTTAAACAATACACATTCTCTATATAAGTGTATTTTACAATTTTTCATGTCATCATTATATTCTAAAAATTTAATTAAATCACATTATTGGTAAAAGCGATATATTGCACTATTCACCTTAAAATCAATCTTTAAAAAAAATCCCAAAAATTCATTTTAAGAATTTAGTAATATGATGCTTCCAAAAATTATTTTTCATTCTATAAAATTCAAATTTGAATATTTTGAAATTCAAATTTTAAATAAAATTAGAAAATATAATAAAAATTATTTTTATTGGGAATGGTCTCTTTAGAACACAATCTATCTTTATTATTATTTCATATAATTTAATAATTTATGTTTAAAAATTATTCATATAAATAATTATTTCTATGAATAAATAATTTGTTTCCTTTGATAAAAAAACATAGAGAATAAAATTATTTTTTTATAAAAATAAAATTCTATGCATAAAGTGATATTATTAGTCATTTTACCTACACCAATTGAATTTAATTCACATTAAATGTAACAATTATTTTTTCGATAAATATTTCATAATTTAGTTACTAATATTCATTAATAGTAATATAAATGACTATTATTTAATAATCATAATTAATATTTATATTTTTATCTAATTATATTACGATTACATTTTAGTTTGGTATTGATTGTGGAGAAAACTGTCAAACACATTGACATATTTAAATGTAATAATATATTGAAATATAAAATTTTTAATCCAATGTTTTCTGTTTTGAGACATCAGTCTTTAGAAGGTTAGAAATCTCTAAAAAACATCTAAGGGAGAAATATGAATCTAGATACTAAGAGACTAGAGGAAGAATGAGGTTTTTCATGTGAGTTTCAAGTTTAAAATAAAATTTTTAGATTTAGTTAAATACTTTTGCACTATTCAGCCTAATAGTTTGGTAAACTATGCTCAAAAAATAAAAACCCCACTATCTGAGACGCACCACTTTGCATGATAAGTATCAACACTTTAATAAACAATCAACCAACTATGAAAAACAACTATACAATGTTTTATAATATTTGGACAATTACCTAGAGAATCTAACATGGGTTTAAAAACTATAGACCATATTTTTACCCTCTATATAGTGATTTGGATAGTTTTTACTAACCATTTACTAATTTTTCACCCCTTCTATAACTCAAAAATTCATATTTTTGAGCTGGAGACCTCTGAAATGATCCTGATTCTACTTCTTTTCTCTAATGAATACCTAACGACGAGTAATACATGATGTCTATAAAAATTTAAAATTGAAAAATTCCATAAATAAGGGATGAAAAATTATGATCTTTCAACCATATAAGAGATAATGATAGAGTTTCCTCACAATTATCACTGATCATCATTGATAAATAACAAAAGCTATTATGTAAACCACCAAATTTCTAAAAAGGACATTGTATTTAATAGAATGTATTACATGTAACACCAAGTGAGTAAGGGAATATAATTTCCCAATACAATAAAATATATTTTAAATTTTAAATAGATTTAATATATTCTATATATATCAATGCATGCAATATTGAATTTATCTTGCATTACATGCATAGAGTTTCTTCGATGGCTTGCATTATACGCTAGACCGAATCTTACCGAATACTATTAAAATTATTATTTAAAATGATAATTATATCCTAGAATTTAAATTGGAATTTATTAATATGATTAACCAACTTATGAAAACTTATCGTTTAATTCACGGGTTACCCATAAATTAGAAACGAATATAGAAGCCAAATAAATATATAGGAAATGTTTTTATAAAAAAAATTATTCTCAAAAGGTGGTTTATCTAAATATATTAAACTAATTAATATTAGTGGATTATATTATTGAAATATATATATATAATATTAATTTAATTTTTTTTGACATTTCTAAAATAGATTTGATAGGCATATGAGAAGAACAAGTCTAATTTTACTCAAAAGATATGTTTTTCTAAAGGTATTTTTTCCTCATTTTAATTAATAAATTATTTTAATTAAAAATATTGAGACATTTATAAACCTTATTTTTAAAAATATACATCATTTTTGAAAGTGGAATGTCAAAATTTTATTTTTTTGAACTTTTTATATTGTTTTTGTGAGGTTTTATTTTATGGAGAATAGTAAAATTACTGAATTTTATAGAAATATAACATTTTTTCAAAATAATTTATAGTGTAAAGTAATATTTTAATTATGTTTCAAGGTATCATTAGTTTAATTATACATAAATTAATCTTATTTATTTCATTGAAATCAATTTCACATTGAAATTTCCTATAAAAACATTTGAAACATTTGAACATTTTTACTTTAATAACATGGTTTCTCATCCCATCTATAGGATTAATTTTAAATTATTTTCTAGAACTTATTTAATTGGAATTTGATAAAATGAATTCCTTATTAGGAAGTACAATAATTTATAATTTCTAATAAGTTCACCTTATTTTTTGACATAAAAACATTAGTGAAAACAATTAAAATTAATTATAGCAATTAAGAGAAAAACTATCTTAAGAAGGAACAAAACATTGAATTTAAGGAAAAAAAATGACCTAGAAACAGGTCCAAAACCTATTTGATGGCCATATTTGTAAAATATAATCCCTTATTTTGAATTTGGTTCATTATATAAGGAAAATGATATAACAGATACCTCCCAATAGTGTTTACCTTTATATATTTACAATAAATCCACTCATCCTCTACTATAAAAAGTCAATCACCCCGACCACTTATTCACACCTATCAAGCCCTTTGGCTTGTACAAAATCTGCCTAAAGAATATCCCAATCTCTCCCCTACCACTCATTCAAACCACTCAAGTAATTTGACTCATTCAAACCCTAACCAAATAATCTCTCAATATCTATCCTCTCATTCTAGAAGCCTCACTTTGGTAAGAAAGAAAACCAAAGAAGTCTTTTGGTATAAAATAAAAGGAGTTGCTTGAATAAGAGGTAACATTAATCAATGATCACTTTTGTTTGAATTATTTCCCTTCCAATTAAATTATTTATATATATTTATTATATAATGACATTAGAGTCATAAATATATAGTTATTTTTTATCTTAAAGGTACTAACTACACCTACACACACTTCCATAAAATTGGATACACAATCTTTGTATGTGTGTACGGTGGACTACCGCCACGCTAACCAAAGTCATCTGTTATTCCCCTAATAAATTTTAATGTTAAAAATAATTATGTATTAATAGTTTATATATGATATATATAATATTTATAATGTATTTATTCTTCAATAATTTTCACATAATGCAGAACAATATGCTTTACATTTTTCATGAATACGATAACATCATTTGTGGACGTGTGGACTACCGTCTTTTCAAAGTGAAGTGATACATTCACACTTTAAAAGGAATATATAAAAGATGGTTTAAATAAAAATATGTGATATATATAACAAAAATATGGTACTTTAATGATAATATACATATACATATCAATTACGTTTTAAATACGACAAGGAAATAGAAGTAGCATTCATGCGTACAAAAAGCTGACTATCTCTATGAATGGTGCATTTCATTTCCTATATCCAAATTTTATGGATTGTAATAAATACATATATAATGAATATATATTAGATTTACATCATGGTTTAGATCCTGGATATTTTGAAACCAAGATATATGTAATAAGAACAAAAATAACATGTCAAAATATACTAAAAAAAATGACAATGAACACCCAAAATGATGAAAATAATGAGAGATTGCTAACAAATGGGAAATAAGATATTATAATTATTTAATATATGATGTAACAAATATTATTATGGGTTTTTTATAATTTAATAACTTGATTAAAAATATCATACAACGGTTTAAAATGTGTTCAATGAAAAGGGAGCGTAAGGTAAGTGATTTGGCTCAAATTTACATTCCATTGAGACTTACTTTTTGTTATGCATAAAGTGTAACGCCCCGACCCCAGCTACCCAGAGTCGGTGCATTACTTCGTAACATTGGCATGATCACAAGAAAGATCAAATCTCGAAAGACCGATTGGTTTAGTAGCCTTGAAAACACTAGATATATTCATAAGTTTTACATTACATCATAAAATGAAAAACTACTACAACAACATAATGTCTCCATAATCCACACTCATATCCCCACATAATATCCCTGCAGGTCATTCATAACTTACTTCTTCACTTCCTGGGAAAAATAAAACATAGAAAAGGGGTGAGCTCAAATGCCCAGTAAGGATAACAATATAGCGAAAACTTTCATAAATAAGAATAAACATTTTAAGGAAATGTATAACTAAAACAAAAGCCTTTTAAACTTGAACATTTAATATAGTATGGCATAAATAAAATGAAATAATTCCATTTACTTATTCACACGGTTATTCTACTAATCGAATAATCACATGCAAAATCAATAACCACTTTCATAATGATGGAATGCATAATGCCAGACTATCATAACCACATAGCCAAGGCCTCGTGCCAAGACTACAAATAAGATTTTGTCAAGGCCTTGTGCCAAGACACTAGTTTGTCTCATGAGACCTACCGATGCATCGAGGAGCTATAGCGGGCTCCACCCGTCACTTACTAAGTCCAATGCATTCCCATATGAAAAGGTTTAAACATAACATAAACATTCGTATTAAAACTAGCATACGAAATGTCAATAATTTCACCATAAACTATGAATGGTATAAAAATAGCACATCCACAGTCAAACATATCACAAAACCTTCAATACAATATAGAAGTTTTGTATCATAATAAATCAACTTCAAATAATCTTAAAATCCATCAAAGGATGTTGACATAGATGAAATCAAAATTCTTTTTAAAGAAATATCTCCTTTTATTTTGAAATCATTTAAGATCCATATAAAATAAAACATTTTCTTTGAAAATATTCTTATAATCTTGTAAGGGAAGTTTTGAAGATTTTATAACGGCGAAAAATAACCGCACCCGCCGTATAAGTTAAAAAAACATTCTTACCTTAATTCTGTCGAAAAGGTTAAAAAGTACCTTGTTTTGAAAACGACGGAAAGATTCTTCTTATAAAAAGTCAAACAAGGGTATAAATGACTTTAACCCATATTCTTGTAAATAATAAAAATGTTTTGAAATACATTTTTATGATAACATGGATGTGGATGATAAAGAGATCCCAGTAGATTATTACATATAAACAACTTTGGATAATGAAGAGATTGTGAAATAACCCTTACCTTGTACTTTTCCTTGGTTGGGGTAGGTTAACCTCTTGTATAATGGTGAAATAATTGTTATTAAATTATACAATAATCATATACATTAATATGATATCATATATGATCTTTTAATATTGATTTGATAATAATATCTTAGTATTATCGTTGTTTCAGGTGTTAACTTACTTGTTTTCTTTTATATGTTTTGTTACGTAAGACATGTTTGTAAAGGATAGGTTTTATATTATTCATATCCAGAATGATATCAAGTACTTAAACATCATTTTTAAATCATAAAATGATAATTATACTTGAATGGATACGATGGAGAATGAATCTCATCGCGTTCGTGGAGACGGTAGTCCGTACGTACGCACGAGCGACAATATCATTCTTTTGATATTAAAATAGTATATAAATGGATTGTATATAATATATAAATAATCATTAACATGTTGTATTTATTATTTACATGAGTTACACATCATTATTATACCCATCCAAATAATATTATATTGAATAACAATTACACCACGACGTGGAGACGGTAAGCCGTACGTACGCACGTATGGTGACATGTTATTCAAAGGGTGGATAGAATACTGAATATAGTTGTACCATATTTATAATAACATCACATTATATATATGATACTGGATTTATTATTTTAGAATGGTAACAACAAAGGAAGAAGAAGTGGAAGAAGAAATGAACTTAGAAAAGGGTGGTGAAATCATTACCTCTTCTTCGGGTTCTTCCTTTTGATTTGATCAAAAGGGCTCCTTAGGTTGGATTTCTGATCAAACTAAGGCCCCTAGGTTGTATTGAGGGAAGTTGGGAGAGTATTGGGGAAGAGTTTTGCCGAACAAAAAGGCTTTGAAGGTGTGAAGAAATGAGAAGGAGGAGTTCCCTTTTATAAGAGGGGTGAGGGGCACCTTTGGAAAAGCTAGAAATATTAATTTATAATAAATTCATATTCGGTTTCTAATGGCTCCAAAGTTGATTATTCAAAAGTTAAGGTGGGTATGGGTCGAAAACAACTCAACCAATAGAATTTAGACAGGTTTGGGTACTTATATTAACCTTATCTTTAAGTATTAACTCTAAGTTAATTAGTTTCACTTTTACAATGTCTCTTTGTATTTTTAAATTATATGGTTAATAATCTTACAATATACATACAAGAGACCCCCAAGTGGTCCATTAATGATGAAACTATCATGATATAAGTCTCTTGGACGAACTTTAGATTTTTAGGAATTTAATATCAATTAATAATATAATATTTGTTTTAAGAACTCTTTTATGTCAATTTTGACACTATTCAATAGTTGATTTTTGCGAAACTCATAACAGATTGATTACTTCGGAAAAAGTCAATTAAATCAATCCTAATATATCATATTATCCTAGAAAATTAGTTTAATGCATTAAAAGTTTCATATTATATTTATTTGTGTATTTTTAATATCAATTATTTTGATTTTTCACTAT
Organism: Viscum album; assembly: GCA_963277665.1. Lineage (NCBI taxonomy): Eukaryota > Viridiplantae > Streptophyta > Magnoliopsida > Santalales > Viscaceae > Viscum > Viscum album. The sequence goes on from OY728163.1 coordinate 1,939,095,804, forward strand.
TATAGTAATTACTGCATCATCATTGTGTCATAAATAAAATAAATTATTTAATGTCTAAAAATTATAAATAAAATATTATTATGTAGGAAATCTTTTTATATTTCTAATGAATATTTATAATCTATAATCAAACATATATAACCCTATGTAACAATTGTTTTGATAAAAGATATATGCTTGTGTCATTTTTGTATTCATTTTAACTTAATTAAAATAAAGTGTCATTATCACTTACAAGTGGATCCATGGGGTCCCCAAATTGACACAAAGATGCCCATGGTCGACCATGTATCAAAAAATAGGGTTAAGACACGTTTTAGGGTAATTTAGTATTATTATAATATTATTTTTTAACCCTTATTTACCGGATTTACCCTTAACCATGGTAAATAAAATATTTACCGCAATAATTATTCAAAATGTCTAAAAATAAAAGTTACCTATTTACACAATTTGAACATCCTGATTCCAAATATGGAATCCATTTTCCTAAATTCAAAACACAGAAGTGGAAGAAATTAATTTAAAATTAATTCCTGCTGTCAAAACAAAAAGCGTGTTTTTAAGAGATAATAACAATCAAAAGATTGACACTTGTTTATGTTCGGTTTAATTGTAAAATTATGTCCAATGACCAACATTATATTAAATGGTATAAATATATTCTAAATATACTTTAAAACCACTCAAATTAATAATTTATCAATATTAATTATTTTGATTAAAAAAGTTGTTTTTAATTAAAATTTAGTAATTTTCACTATTCATCAAAATATAAAAGTTATCCGAAAAGTACCAAAATTTCACCCTAGGCTAATTTCGATATTCCGAATCCAAAAATGAAGTCCATTTTTAAATATAAAATATATATATTTTAAAAAATTAGGTATTACTATTCATAACGGCTAGTTTGATTGGATGTGGTGTGTGTTAAAACTCAAGGTTGCGTACAACACACGCTACTATATTATTCAAAGAAAGCGTACCGTGGAAGCTTGGGATGTTTCATTTTAAATTTTTGATGTCCCAATTTAGTCAAAAAGTTTAAAATATTGTATTTAAAAAGGTTTCACTATTAAAAGTTGATAAAAGTGCAATACTGAAAATGAATCTGTTCTTGCATTATGACTAAGAAACTCATAATATGGATTCTAAAATTATAAGGATTATATAAAGTTTAAAATGTAGTTAATGCTATTCATGACCTCTTTTAATGGATTTTTTTTTGTAATTCAAGGTGTGATTGAACTCGGTGTTGCGTGTAGTGCAAGTTATTGAATTATTTTGAAGAAATAACACACTATGAAATCTTGGGGTGTTACATTCTCCCCTCCTTCAATAAATTGCGTCCTCGCAATTTGAAATTGTTCTTTGAAAATAAAAGGTTGAAAGTAGAAAATATATTTGTGGGAAAACCCACATCGGAAATTGGGTTACTAAAATTTAGTCTTAATATGAGGAAAAGAGAAATCAAAGGGTCACCACCAAATTATGATCTCGATTAGGAGAACATTGGTGGCAATTAGAGACACATAATTAGAGGAAAAACGTAAATATTTATAGGTATTGATTGAGGTCATCAATCAAAACCAAGTGTAAAATTGAGGTCCTTAAATTCATCAGTCTATGATGATTTGAAATACCATCGTTTCAACAAAACATAGGGTATTAGTATAACAAATTTTTTATGTTTCAAAATATCTTAGTTGAAATCCCATATCGAAAAATGAATTAGTGAGGCCTCTATTTAAAATAAAGAGTCCAAAGTATGAAGATTACTGAAAATAACACATACTAGGGTTCCATGTAGGAAAATATGGATATGGAAGAAAAATCTATCCAACAATTATCTGATGGAGAGTGGTAGAGAACATGGCTATGAAAAGGCCAACAATCCCAAAGCCATAAATTAGTGATGATTTAAGGTACCATCTAGGAAAACATTTTTATTCTAAGATGCTTTTCTTAATGTTGAGGAATTTATTTATGATATTGGCTAAGATCATAAGGAGATATACTTACTTTATAATTAGAGTTTTATCCATTAATAAATTTCTACCACAAACTCATCTTTCACTCTAAAAGATAATAGAATGTAAAAAATTCTATTTACACTATTTGTATAGGGTTCCAAAATAAACGAATTTATAATTCATCTACAAGATCTCTTAATAAAAACTACAATATTTAATCCAGGACATCTCGTGGGCCAGTGGTAGGTGATACACCCTTGTCGCCCTTCGGTGGCGGGTTCAAGTCTCGCAGCCTTGCCGGACGCGACGGGTTGCCGCCCGACCTCCGGGTTGTCCTTTTATGGCAATCCAAAATAATCCAAACAAGAACTATCCAAAATAATTCTATCCAAACTCACAGTCCAACATTTATAAGGAAGGTAAACATAATATAGATCTTTTTTACCCCATAATAGCATATGAATACCTTCATCATGTATTACCATATTCCTTATTGATTACATTCATGCTCCCTTATTCCATATAGAATGCTGGATATACTTCATTAATCCAAAAAATGTTTTAAACCCCAAAAATGATGGAATATACAAATCATTAATTAGTTCCAAGGTAGTCATGAATATCCAATATAATTTATCCAAAGAAATCATGTATTATTCCAAAATCACTACCTCGGTATCAGAAATATATTATGGTTTATCATTCTCTCAACCATATATTTTCCAAAAATTTATCCTGCTATTGAGTCACTTTTCTTTGTTCTACACAATCTCAAGTCCTTAATGAAATAGTACTGCAGTACAATCCTTATATACTCCATAATTATTATAACAAGTACATTGTTGATACAACACTCAATTGACATAATCAATATAAGAACTCTAATCATTCCTCTTCATCTGTGGTAGTATCATAACATGATTATTATCCAATAACATCATTTGCGGCATAGTCTGATGACTGGGACATAGGTTCGCGTAGTGTCCAAACTCCTTGCAAATGAAGCATTGTACATTTGAAACCATTTTCTTACCCTTGCAGTCATGTACTTTGTGCCCTTTTCCTCCACACTTATAACAAACTCACATTCCTTTCAGGCAAGTTCCAGGGTGTTTCTTTCCACAGTTACCACATATGGGAAAATTCTTCTTTTCCCTCTTCCCTTTATCCATGTTTCTCTCTTCCATCCTTTTCTTCTCTTGCTTCCCTTCAAAGCCATAGGACTCAGTAAACTCTTTACTTATCTTATCAACACATGATATTATTTCTTCATATGATGATAATACATGGGAGACTATTTCTCTTATAAATTCTAGCTTAAGACCATGAAAGATATGATCCTTCCTTCTCTTTGGATCATGTGCATTTCTGGAGTTCTCATTCCTTCTACTGGGCGCCATTTCTAAACAATGGCATACACTAGATTAGTTTATGAATCAAAATACATAATCCCATACTTATAAAACACTTAACATAAATTGAACTATTTATGGATATAATCCATAATCATAAGAATGTTTTCTTTGAGAAGTATTTACTCATAATCCCTTCAAAATGATTTCTAAAGAAAATGAGAGTTATCCTAAGCATATCCCCCGGGAGTGTCGTAACCAAGAGTGCAGCAAGGCCCGTTGTCGTGCACCAGTTCCCGTTCGAGTCTAGCTCAAAGCGGTGTTTTCGGGTTTTACCCCTAGGTACATATGTGCCAGAGCCGCCTCTACCTGCTCGTATCCAGACAGGGATGTATTTCTCGGAAAACTCACAAAATCTCTACAATACCAAAATTCTAGGAAGTTCTTCTATACTAATCCTCAAAGTTCATCTTAGGTCTATGTGCTCTAATCAGAGTTTATCTAAATCTAGCTTCCAAGGTTTGTACTAAACTTCCTCTGATACCAACTGTAACGCCCTGACCCCAGCTACCCAGAGTCCGTGCATTACTTCGTAACATTGGCATGATCACAAGAAAGATCAAATCTCGAAAGACCGATTGGTTTAGTAGCCTTGGAAACACTAGATATATTCATAAGTTTTACATTACATCATAAAATGAAAAACTACTACAACAACATAATGTCTCCATAATCCACACTCATATCCCCACATAATATCCCTGCAGGTCATTCATAACTTACTTCTTCACTTCCTGGGAAAAATAAAACATGGAAAAGGGGTGAGCTCAAATGCCCAGTAAGGATAACAATATAGAAGAAACTTTCATAAATAAGAATAAACATTTTAAGGCAATGTATAACTAAAACAAAAGCCTTTTAAACTTGAACATTTAATATAGTATGGCATAAATAAAATGAAATAATGCCATTTACTTATTCACATGGTTATTCTACTAATCGAATAATCACATGCAAAATCAATAACCACTTTCATAATGATGGAATGCATAATGCCAGACTATCATAACCACATAGCCAAGGCCTCGTGCCAAGACTACAAATAATATTTTGTCAAGGCCTTGTGCCAAGACACTAGTTTGTCTCATGAGACCTACCGATGCATCGAGGAGCTATATCGGGCTCCACCCGTCACTTACTAAGTCCAATGCATTCCCATATGAAAAGGTTTAAACATAACATAAACATTCGTCTTAAAACTAGCATACGAAATGTCAATAATTTCACCATAAACTATGAATGGTATAAAAATAGCACATCCACAGTCAAACATATCACAAAACCTTCAATACAATATAGAAGTTTTGTATCATAATAAATCAACTTCAAATAATCTTAAAATCCATCAAAGGATGTTGACATAGATGAAATCAAAATTCTTTTTAAAGAAATATCTCCTTTTATTTTGAAATCATTTAAGATCCATATAAAATAAAACATTTTCTTTGAAAATATTCTTATAAGCTTGTAAGGGAAGTTTTGAAGATTTTATAACGGTGAAAAATAACCGCACCCGCCGTATAAGTTAAAAAAAACATTCTTACCTTAATTCTGTCGAAAAGGTTAAAAAGTACCTTGTTTTGAAAACGACGGAAAGATTCCTCTTATAAAAAGTCAAACAAGGGTATAAATGACTTTAACCCATATTCTTGTAAATAATAAAAATGTTTTGAAATACATTTTTATGAAAACATGGATGTGGATGATAAAGAGATCCCAGTAGATTATTACATATAAACAACCTCGGATAATGAAGAGATTGTGAAATAACCCTTACCTTGTACTTTTCCTTGGTTGGGGTAGGTTAACCTCCTGTATAATGGTGAAATAATTGTTATTAAATTATACAATAATCATATACATTAATATGATATCATATATGATCTTTTAATATTGATTTGATAATAATATCTTAGTATTATCGTTGTTTCAGGTGTTAACTTACTTGTTTTCTTTTATATGTTTTGTTACGTAAGACATGTTTGTAAAGGATAGGTTTTATATTATTCATATCCATAATGATATCAAGTCCTTAAACATCATTTTTAAATCATCAAATGATAATTATACTTGAATGGATACGATGGAGAATGAATCTCATCGCGTTCGTGGAGACGGTAGTCCGTACGTACGCACGAGCAACAATATCATTCTTTTGATATTAAAATAATATATAAATGGATTGTATATAATATATACAGAATCATTAACATGTTGTATTTATTATTTACATGAGTTACACATCATTATTATACCCCTCCAAATAATATTATATTGAATAACAATTACACCACGACGTGGAGACGGTAAGCCGTACGTACGCACGTATGGTGACATGTTATTCAAAGGGTGGATAGAATACTGAATATAGTTGTAACATATTTATAATAACATCACAGTATATATATGATACTGGATTTATTATTTTAGAATGGTAACAAAAAAGGAAGAAGAAGTGGAAGAAGAAATGAACTTAGAAAAGGGTGGTGAAATCATTACCTCTTCTTCGGGTTCTTCCTTTTGATTTGATCAAAAGGGCTCCTTAGGTTGTCTTTCTGATCAAACTAAGGCCCCTAGGATGTAGTGAGGGAAGTTGGGAGAGTATTTGGGAAGAGATTGGCCGATCCAAAAGGCTTTGAATGTGTGAAGAAATGGGAAGGAAGAGTGCCCTTTTATAAGAGGGGTGAGGGGCACCTTTGGAAAAGCTAGAAATATTAATTTATAATAAATTCATATTCGGTTTCTAATGGCTCCAAAGTTGATTATTCAAAGGTTAAGGTGGGGATGGGTCGAAAACAACTCAACCAATAGAATTTAGACAGGTTTGGGTACTTATATTAACCTTATCTTTAAGTATTAACTCTAAGTTAATTAGTTTCACTTTTACAATGTCTCTTTGTATTTTTATATTATATGGTTAATAAACTTACCATATACATACACGAGACCCCCATGTGGTCCATTAATGATGAACCTATCATGATATAAGTCTCTTGGACGAACCTTAGATTTTTAGGAATTTAATATCAATTAATAATATAATATTTGTTTTAAGAACTCTTTTATGTCAATTTTGACACGATTCAATAGTTGATTTTTGTGAAACTCATAACAGCTTGATTACTTCGAACAAAGTCAATTAAATCACTCCTAATATATCATATTATCCTAGAAAATTATTTTAATGCATTAAAAGTTTCATATTATATTTATTTGGGTATTTTTAATATCAATTATTTTGATTTTTCAATATTATAGTAATTACTTCATCATCATTGTGTCATAAATAAAATAAATTATTTAATGTCTAAAAATTATAAATAAAATATTATTATGTAGGAAATCGTTTTAGCTTTCTAATGAATATTTATAATCTAAAATCCAACATATATAACCCTATGTAACAATTGTTTTGATAAAAGATATATGCTTGTATCATTTTTGTATTCATTTTAACTTAATTAAAATAAAGTGTCATTATCACTTACAAGTGGATCCATGGGGTCCCCAAATTGACACAAAGATGCCCATGGTCGACCATGTATCAACCAATAGGGTTAAGACACGTTTTAGGGTAATTTAGTATTATTATAATATTATTTTTTAACCCTTATTTACCGGATTTACCCTTAACCATGGTAAATAAAATATTTACCGCAGTAATTATTCAAAATGTCTAAAAATAAAAGTTACCTATTTACAAAATTTTAACATCCTGATTCCAAATATGGAATACATTTTCCTAAATTCAAAACACATAAGTGGCAGAAATTAATTTAAAATTAATTCCCGATGTCAAAACAAAAAGCGTGTTTTTAAGAGATAATAACAATCAAAAGAATGACACTTGTTTATGTTCGGTTTAATTGTCAAATTATGTCCAATGACCAATATTATATTAAATGGTAAAAATATATTATAAATATACTTTAAAAACACTCAAATTCATAATTTATCAATATTAATTATTTTGATTAAAAAAGTTGTTTTTAATTAAAATTTAGTAATTTTCACTTTTCATCAAAATATAAAAGTTATCTGAAAAGTACCAAAATTTCACCCTAGGCTAATTTCGATATTCCAAATCCAAAAATGAAGTCCATTTTTAAATATAAAATATATATAATTTCAAAAATTAGGTATTACTATTCATAACGGCTAGTTTGATTGGTTGTGGTGTGTGTTAAAACTCAAGGTTGCGTACAACACACGCTACTGTATTATTCAAAGAAAGCGTACCGTGGAAGCTTGGGATGTTTCATTTTAAATTTTTGATGTCCCCATTTAGTCAAAAACTTTAAAATATTGTATTTAAAAAGGTTTCACTATTAAAAGTTGATAAAAGTGCAATACTGAAAATGAATCTGTTCTTGCATTATGACTAAGAAACTCATAATATGGATTCTAAAATTATAAGGATTATATAAAGTTTAAAATGTAGTTAATGCTATTAATGACCTCTTTTAATGGATTTTTTTTGTAAGTCAAGGTGTGATTGAACTCGGTGTTGCGTGTAGTGCAAGTTATTGAATTATTTTGAAGAAATAACACACTATGAAATCTTGGGGTGTTACACAAAGTCAGTTCAACATAGTTCATATGCCTTGAATTTTTTATTTAATATCATTATTAAAAAATATTTCATGGTATTATATGATTGAATTTTAATTATATCATCCTAGGGGGTTTGAATTGAAAATTATGAGGTGGTAAAAGTTATCTTCTCAATCTCAATTTATTGGTGATAGTTAACTTTCTCTTGAAACAATAACTTATTTATGACAATTTTTCATTGTAAATCGAATTTATTTTATATATAGATAATATTATGTGATGGTAATAACTATTTCATAAAATATATACCATTTTTACATATAGTGTGTGCTTAAAAGTTCTTTTATTAATTGGGGAAATATTGGTAAATCGGTATCTTTTACTCAATACAGTTATTAGAAAAGGCACATTGGACCCAAATTAAATCAATTATTCAATATATTCGGAATGATTTATATAGGTACAAAATTGGTGTGGACTAGTTATAATTATCTCCTCGATGCATCGGTAGTATCATGAGATGAATCATTTGGCCAATAACGTGGATTTTTACCCAATATGTTATAAACTCTCTTGTGAAAGGGATTGATGGTAAAGTCACAATGTACTAGGGAAACATGTCTTCCAATAATTAAGAATTCCATTCATTAAGAATAAATTATTATTTATCCATGATATTATCTCTTTGACATTATCTAAGGATGTATCTTACTCTCAGTTTATTGATTAAATGGAATGTGTTCCAATTACTTACCATGCCATATATATTTTTCCTTATTCATTTATATAAATGGAATGTGTGCTCAGTTATTTCCCTTTCCATGTTTATTATGCTCATTTATTCATTACTGATTCTGTTTTACTTACCCTTACTAGGACTTTGAGCTCACCATTATTCCCTTTCATTTCCCTAGGATACGAAGAATAAATATTTGAATGAGTTCTCAATGATTTTTTTCATTTAATTCTATTATGTATAATTTTTTATTTTGTAGTTCCAAATGTAATATGGGAATCATGTATGTAATTAAATTTTCCATAAATCCAAAAATAATTGGTCTTTTAAGATTTGATTCCATGTATTCGTGGGAATGTAATAAGGTACGACATTGTCTCGGAGATTATGGGGTCATGGTGTTATAATTAGTATCATAGGAATTTTATTAAAATCCTTGTAAACTAGATTTAGGAAACGATAGATTATGTTATATAACCCTATGGTATAATTTGGGGATAAGTATAGAATGAAGTATTTGAATTTTGATAAGGTAGATATCATATGGTTCTTCCAAGCAATTCAGCTATGTTTGGATATAATAATTGGATGTGGTTCTATCATAGATGTACCTAGGGGTAACAAATATTAAAATTTGCATTAGGTCTAACTCGAGTGTAATTTGGTGCACGATAATGGGACTTACTGCACACCTGTTTTAACACTCTTGAGGAATATTTTTAGGATAATTCACAATTTCATTACAATACATTATGAAAGACAAGAATGTAACGATATCCTCAAAGATACCATGTTTATTATTAAGACATTTGTTTTGTATCTATTTCAATTAATGATTAGTGTTTCACTAGATTTGTGATTATACCTTATGTTACATAATGTTATTATCTAATCCAGTATATGTAACTTTTTTGAAATAGAGCATAGAAGGTATAATGGTTTAAATACTCAGAGAGAATACAGAGGATTCCTTACTTTGAAAGACGATATAAATTGTATTTTAACTGATAATTTTATGGATATATTATGAAAACTTAATCAAGTTATGAAACATAACCCTTATCATATGGAGAAACCTATTCTATAATGAGATTTTTTGATTTTGGATCACTTTATGTGAAAGTGTCCCCATCCTTTAGTAGGACTATTGACCCAATAGAGGCTAAGAAATAGATTAAGTCTTTAAATAATATATCCATGGAATTGGGATGTGGTGAAAAGGAAAAGGTTACACATGCAGTGTATTGTCTTAATTGAGATGCTAATAGATGATGGTTGCTGATCCAGAATACTAAGGAGGAAGATGAAGTTGAACTCATGGATTGAAAATATTTTAATGACATATTTTTTGAAAAATATTTTCCTCATGAGAAACAAGCACAGATGAAGAGAAAATTCGTCAGTTTAAAGAAAAGAAGGAATAATGTGTTGGGATGTATGAAGCTACCTTTAAAAGGTTAGTAATGTATGCTACAAATTTCATTTGAAACATAGAGTACAAGATTGCTCATTTCTTTAAAGGGCTTAAGCCATGTATTAGAAGGGTGTTGGTGTCTCAAAAATGTTCTTTATGTGATGAAATAGTTTCATATGCTATCAAGATAGTAAAATAATTCTATAAGTCTAATGGATTCAAAAGAAGACCATATAAAAAGTTGAATTAACATAAAATTATATCTAAATAGAAGAAGAGAAAATAGGATGTTTCAACATGTGATAACTGTAGAAAGAATCACCTAGGGAAATTATTTAAATGATCGGGAGTTTGTTATAAGATTGGAGAAAAAGGTCACCATGAAAAATAATGGAAATGGAAGAAGGAAAACGTGTCTATTTAGTGTTGAAACTGCAAGGAGATAAGGAACCATGAAAATGAATTCCCCATGAGTAAAAAGAAAATATCTCAGAAGAATCTAAGGGATCAAGGTCAAACATATGTTATTGACACAACTGAAGTGGAATAACTAATGTATTCAATATTTGGTACTATAAAATTTGTTTTAAAATTATTTTACTAATGATGTTATCATAATATTATTTATGAAATATATTTGGATTTTACAAAAGTACATTCTCATTAAATATTTAAGATCATATGTTGGATGGTACAAAGAAACGTTATTCGGTAGAAATTTAAACTTTTTATAAAACACATAGTTGTTGGAAATATAAGTCTTAATATGTTCCTGATGTTGTGATAGTGATTTTGGATTAATATATGATTGATATGGATAATGTAAATTTTATAGCACTGACTACAATGTAAATGATTCTAATGTGTTGGATCATAATCTTTTGGAAAGGTTAACAATTTATTAAATGATTTAAGTTGAACTTTGGTTGTGGTTTTATAGATTGATGTATTACATCAACCTATCATGCATATTGTGCTAAGAGATGATGTGGAAATAGTTCAAGGAAAAACCACAGGATAATATTGATCTTATGAAATTGAATCTTGTCATGTAATTATATTTACTTACATTCGTATAGATTTTATGAATTATCTAACTCTAGGAAAAGGTTTTTGAAACAAAACTTTTGTCCTATTATCATCATTTTTGATGATATCAATGACCTTTTTCACACCTCTTTTTTATGTATTTGTGTTCATAAAATATTTTCTGAACCTTTTCTTTATCGCTCTCTATCAAAACGTGATTGCTATATTTCTTTTCCATGTACATGTTTTCACTAATGTTCTCATATTTGAATGCCTAGTTTTGTGATGACATTCACATTTTCCTTTCCCTAATCTAAGGAAGACGTTTTATTAACCCAATTTATGATGTGGGTTTTTAAAAAATAGTTTATCTTCAAATATAAAAGCCTAAATTACCAAGAAAAGTTTAAATTTTTAGGATACAATTTATTTAAAGTGGGGTAAATGTAGCACCTTGAAATTTTAATAAAAGGACATTGTATTTTTTAGTGTATATAACACATAATACCAAGTGAATAAGGGAATATAATATCCTAATAATATAAAATATATTTAAAACTTTAAATAGATTCAATATATTCTATATATTACAATTCACACATTATTTATTTTAACGTACATTGTATGCAATGAATTTCTTCAATGACTTGAAATTTTTTAAAGATCAAATCTTATAGAATACTATTAATATTGTTTTTTTAAATGAAAATTATCTCATAGATGTTTAAATGGTAGTTATTAATAGTATTAACCAACTTATAAAAATATATATTAGAATTCATTGGTTACAAATCAATTTGAAACGAATACAAAACCAAATCAATATAATGGAAATATTTTTATAAATAAACTATTCTTATGCTCTAAATGAATTTTATCTTAATAAATTAAATTAATTAATATTGTTTAATTATATTAATTATATATATATATATATATTATATTCAATAAGATATTTTTGAAAATTTTACAATAGATTTTATGGGCATTTGATAAGAAGAAGTCCAATTTTAAGCATAAAAGCTATATTTTTCTAAAGGTAGTTTTCCACCTTTATATGGAAACCTATTGTAAATAATTATTTCTGATACTTTTAAAAAACTTATTTATCAAGGAAAAATTAATTTTTAAAAAAGAAACATAAAAATAATATTTGGGTGAGCTTTTAGTATTTTTATATAAAGTTTCATTTTTTGATTAAGTATGAAAAATAATGAATTTTAATTGAAAACTGACATTTCATCTAAAACATTTATAGAGTTAAATTATATTTTAAATAGTTTTAAAGTATAATTAGTTAATTTACGTTTCAATTAATCCAATTTAGGTAATTTGAATCAATTTCACATTAAATTTGGATATAAAATCATTTCAAACATTTGAACATTATTACTTTAAAACCATGCTTTCTCATCCCATCTATGGGATTAATTTTAATTCATTCCTGCCACTTCTCTTATTATAATTCGAAAAATTTATTCCATATTTTTAATAATTATAATATATTATTTCTAATATGTTAAACTTAGTTGTTTTTCAAAAATATAAGTAAAATAAATTAAATTTAATTAAAGAGATTATGAGAAAAACCAGCTTAACTAGGAACTAAACCATAAACATTAGATCCGAAATGACCAAGAGACATATCCAAAACCTATTTTGGAGACATATTTTGAAAAAATACACCCTATTATATAATTCTTATCATTATTGGGGGCACATGATTTATGGTAGACCTCCCAATAGCATTTACCTTTTTATAATTATAAGAATGCCACTCCTCCACCACTATAAAAAGGCACTCACCCCTCCAACTTATACACACATATCAAGCAATTTGGGTCATCCAAAACCTGAAAAAATAAGCTCAAAAAAGTCATCATTTAATATTTGTAGCTTCACTTTGGGTATAAATAAAATCATGGGAGTCTTTTGGTATAAACCAAAAGGAGTTATCTGAGCAAGAGGTAACGTTCTTCAACTATCACTTTTTTTCATTTCATTCTAGACCCCTTTAATTATTTATATATCTTGATTATATAATAACATAATTATTCTAAATATAATGATATTTTTTTAACATAAGCGTAAATCCTACACCCACAAACACTTTCATCAAATGGGATACACAATCATCATTCGTGTGTACGGCGGACTACCTCCTCACAAACTGATGTCATTCATTCATCCATTAACACCTTTTACGGTTGGAAATAATTATGTATTTATAGTTTATATTATATATATATATAATATTTATAATTTATTTATGATTTTTTATGTTTTGTATAAAAAATTTCATCATTCATTCCATTTTGTCGGAATATCGTAACATCGTTTGTAGACGTGTGAACTACCGCCTACTCAAAGCGATGTGATTGATTAACAGATTACATGGAATTTATTAAGGATGTGTTAGATAAAAATATGTGATATATATATCATAAAATTTTTAATGTAATGATAATATACATATAGATATCACATAATTTTTAAATACGAAAAGTAAATGGAAGTAGTATTTATGCATACGTACAACATACCCTCTCTATGAACAGTGCATTTCATTTTATATATATATTTTTTTGGATTGTAATAAATATATATATATAATTAATATATATGATATTTATGTATTGGATCAAATAATAGAGTTGATTAAATCATTATCTACATAAGAAGATAAAAAATAACAACTCAAAACATACTCGAATGTCACGACCCGCCCTCGGGGTCCGTGCCGTGACTACCCCAAGCCCGCCTTCCATAGGCCAGGGGCTGGCGACTAGCACCAAGGCGTAAATCCCAGAAAAAGGGAAGGCATTTCCTTTGTAAAGTAAACAAACACCACAGAGTAAGCAAGCGGAAGTAAAACACTAAGTACAAAAAGAAGAGCTGAAAAGTAAAAAGGGGCCGGAAATACAAGCCCAACTGTAAAGTACAACTCGAAAGGGAAAACAGCGACTGAATAGTAAAGCTGCTACACTGAGATGTCCACTGGAAATCCCACCTGAAGGGTGGGTACAGATAGCTCCTCTGCTCCTCGGGTCCCGCCATCCGCTCCGAGTATGTCCCGCCCAGTGGTCCACCTCCGGGTACCGCCTCGTCGTATAGTCCACCTCCAGGTACCGTCCAGTCCTCGAACCTTCGGCTTCTGTCAGCACTGTCCGTCGTCTGCAACCAACACAACGAGGTGCGGGCATAGCCCGTGCAGGGGTGAGTATAACGATACTCAGTAGGGACCCCGAGACCCTCAATGTCTCACTAAAACCAACAAGGATAAACACAAGAAGATCTCAACAGATAAACCTTACTTAGGTATATGCCCATACATATACCTAAGTTATCAAGTAACCCATCTCAATCATGAGGAAACACAAGGATTGTGAAAACGACGGATAACCACTACCCGGGTATATGCCCATACATATACCAAAGTTAGCAAGTGATCCATCTCAATCATGAAGTAAACACAAGGTCAAAAGTCTCAGCTCAAACCAGGATTTTCATTATCGAAACCGTAACTGCTGAAGAGCTCCGTCTCTGGAGTGTGCAGTGGTCCTGTCACGACTCCGAGGTACTGCTCACTAACTTAAGACTGCTGAAGTACTCCTCCTGTCGAGTACTGCGGGCCAGCCACCCAAACACAGTAGTGCTTCCCGACGAGGTATGCCACCCAAACTCCGTAGTGCACACCCCCTAGTAGCCTGCTGAAGTACTCTCCGGACGAGCACCGCGGGTCTGCACTGTCACACAGGTAGTGCTCCGTCCGCCATGGGTCTGCACCTCAGAAAGTAGTGCTCCGTCCACTGGGCTAGTCGACTCACTCCAAGTCGAGTCGGTCAAGCAGTCGTCATGTCTCAGCCAGCTACACGGTCTCCGTACATCGCATGCTCGTCACTGGGAGGGTCCGCTCCACGAGCTACAGGTCGATACTCCAAGTATCTCAAAGTCCCACGAAGAAGTGTCTCAAAGGTCCGTCTCGTCACAGGGGTCTCAACGCAACAGACGGCGCGTCGATCGGACGCCCGGTCTGTGAGTTATTAGCCTTTTCGTCCCAGGGGCCCGGTTGGTTTCGAGTGCGAACAAATCCCGGCCGTATCTCAACTGTACCCCGAACTCCCATAGGGTTTACTCAAAGGGACCGTTACTCAACGTAACTACCAACGCCGCTGACGGCTCGTCAAGCGGACGTCCTGTCTGAAAGATATCAGCTTTCCCGTTCCAGGGGCCCGATTGGATTTCGGGTACAATCCAACCCGGCCATACTCCGACTGCATCCAAAACTCGGGCGGAGTATGTCAAAAGTTCCGTCTCATCAAGAGGAAGTCAACGAAACAGACGGCGCGTCAATCGGACGCCCGGTCTGCGAGTTATTGGCTTTTTCGTCTCCGGGGCCCGGTTGGTTTTTAAGGCAAAACCAACCCGACCGTACTCCACCTGCGTCCAAACCTCGGGCGGAGTATGTTAAAAGATCCGTCTCATTAAGAGGAACTCAACGCGACTGACGGCGCGTCAATCGGACGTTCGTGGCTCAAGATATGAGCGTTTCCGCTCCGAAGGCCCGGTTGGTTTCGTGAACGAACCAACCCGGCCGAACTCAAAGTAAACCGAAACCTTGAGTGCGATATACCGAAACGACCGTCTCGATCCAAGGATCGCGTTGCCGCAGACGGTTCGTCATTCGGAGGTCCGAGGCTCAAGTTAGGAGCCAAAAACCAAATCTGGTTCGAAACGGGGGGGTCCGGGTCCGGGCCGACCCGGCCCGACCCCCCCCCCCCCCCTGGGCGACGCGGCGGCAGGCGGCGGCGGCCGGCGGCGGCGGACGGCGGCGGCGGGCGGCGGCGGGCGGCGGCGGCGGCGCCGGGCGCCGCGAGGGAGCTGCGCACGCGGGGGGCTCAGCCCCCGCTTCTTTGGAGCGGCGCGGCCTTGTGCCGCGCCTTTTTCAACAATCGGCCCCCACGTGGGGGCCGGTTTGATTCAAGGGAACCGGGGGGCTGCTGCCCCCCTTTCATGGAACCGCCCCCCTCATTAAGAGGGGGGTTTTGCTGAATGGTCCGGGGGATTTATTCCCCCGGTTTTCAGTCATCCGGCCGGCCAGCTGGCCGACCGGTTTTTACCAAAGGGACCGGAAATTCCGGTCCCGCCTTCGACTACCGACGCCGGCGGCCCGGCCGCCGGCCTTCTCTTCCTCCGCGGCCCGGAACCGGCCGCGGTCTCTTCGTCCCTCCGCGGCCCGGAACCGGCCGCGGCGTTCGTCGTCCGGCGCGGTGCGACGACACCGCGCCCCTCCGCCGCACTTTAAGTTCTTTCAACGCGGCGCGACGGCGTCCCGTTCTTGATGTTTCTTCCATGGTGTGCGCGCGACGGCGTTGCGTAAAATAAACGCACGATCAACCACGTGGTGCGACGACACCACGCCACTTGCTTCCACCCGCAAGAACAAACAAGATCTTTGGAGGGGGTTCGGCCGTGTTCGTGCGGTCCGGCCCCCTCACGTTAAAATAATAACGCAACTTTAAATAATCAACATCCTCACGTTAGTCATACGAACCACGAGCAAGAATGAGATAATTAAATATTAAACAACATCCCCTACCTTGGTATAAGGTTCAAAGATCGTCTACGTTCCGTGGAAGACGGCGTCGCGGAGGTCGGGCGTCGCGGTCGTCGTTCGTCAAATCCGTTGACGAAGAGATATGCCCGAAGAGATTCATCGTTGGCGAAACTTGCACGCCGACGAAGGTTGTCCGAAGAAGAGGTGGCGTCCCCTTCGTTGTCACGGTGAACGAAGAAAGGAGGTGCGGCGTTCTTCGTCGGGAAAAGAGCGTTCCTCGTCAAGTCTTGAGGAAAGTCAAATTATAAAGAAAACAACGAACTCAAGAACCTCTACCTCGATAGTCGCACGTTGACGGAGTCGTGGAATATCGGTGTCGAGGAGGAAGAGTCGTTGTCGAATCTTCGTATGCCGACGAAGAAGGTCCGAAGAGGAAGCGGCGTTCCCTCTTGTTGACACCGAGGACGAAGAAGAGAGGCGTCGTTCTTCGTCGGAGTTTGAGCGTTCTTCGTTCTTCGTCAGAGCATGAAGAAGAAGAAGAAAAGCTTCCAAAGCTCTCAAGAAATCCTCCCAAGGTGTTAAAAGAATCCCCTAGAATAATATAAGCTTTAACTTATATTATTACATAACTTATCCACAAGAATTTCAAAGGTTTGAAATTCAAAAAGGGTTTAACTCCCTTAATTAATTAAGTAACTCAAGTTGACAACATTTAAAGAAATGAGTTAAAGGGGAGGTTTTGAGAGAATTTGAGGAGTTGGGGTTCGTGTGGACCCCACCTCACTTAATCCTCCCAAGGGAGGTTAAGTGGATGTGGGTCCCACTCCCAACTCCCTTTGGTAGGACTTAACTAGATAAAAATAAAATTTGTTCCTCACAAATTTTATTTAACTTAAACTAAAAACCCAAAAACTAACTTTCAACCCGCAACAAACGCAACTTCCGAAAAGGTCTCATTAAGCGAATATCGGCGCTGCGAGTTCATCGGTGCCCTCGGATTTCAATTCCGAGCACCGTATCAAAAGTTAGAAATTCCCGCTCGTTCGTTCACTGAACGTACCCGAGCCAAACTTCGGAAATTAATTCCGGGCACTCCGGGCCTCGGAATCAGGTGCCGTCTGAAACCGCGCTCTTGTAAAATTCTAAAGAAAATTAAGAAAAAATTTCCCTTGAATTTTACAGGTCTTTACATTACTCCCACCTCAGGGCTTTACGTCCCCGTAAAGCTACATGAAAAACTAGGGAAACAAAAGAGGGTACTGAGCACGCATCTGAGCCTCCCGCTCCCATGTGCTCTCCTGGAGATTCCCGTGCCGCCATCAGTTGCGCACAAGAGGAATCGATCGTCCATATAGGACCCGCTCCTGTCGATCCTCTATGTCCACCGGGACCTCCGTAAAAGTCACCCCATCGTCAACGTCAAGCTCCCCATGGTCAAAGATGTGCGTCGGGTCGTGCACGTATCTCCTCAACTGAGACACGTGGAAGACGTCATGCACCCGGTGCAACTGAGGTGGTAGAGCCAGGCGATAAGCCACCTCACCAACCCTGTTGAGGACCTGGAAGGGTCCGATGAAGCACGAAGATAACTTGCCGCCTAGGCCAAATCTCCGAATACCACGTCGAGGTGAGACCCGCAAGAAGACGTGGTCACCATTCTCGAACTCTAGTGGCCTCCGCCTCCTGTCAGCGTATGACTTCTGCCGGCTCTGTGTTGTCCTCATCCGCTCCTGGATGACATGGACCTCTTCTGACGTGGCCCGGACCATCTCTGGTCCCATAAGAGCTGCGAGATTTCTTCTTTGCCGATAAGAGAAACCTGGTCTCATCCCCTGGATGAACCACATTCTTTGCCTAAAACAGTCATTCTTAACATGGATGATACTAATCCATACCAAGGATGACGTCGTAAGGCCTCGACGCTACTACTAAGAGATCCAACCGTTACTCTCGCCTCCAAGGGTTGAGTCACACTGTCGGCATCGGTGTGTGGTAACTGGTCTCCTCCAGTAGATGTCTCACAAATGAGGGTCAAGTCAACAGTCAACTGGAACCTCTTAGTAACATCACAAAAGAGGACAGGAATGAAAACATCAAAAAGGATGCATCTTTTATTATTGCAGCTCATAATACAAGACGCTACACAAAATCAGCAAGGAACCAGAAGTACAAGGATGTATCCAATAGTTCTGCTCCTGTCCATCGGCTCCCAGAGCTCCATGTTCGTAAGCTTCAACTGCCTGAAGTTGTGCTCTCGCATGTTCACCTACTCCCTGTGGTCGGGGTGGACCTCCTGGTGGTGGTGGTGGCAGAGCCTCAAAGCGTCGTCCACCACCTGCTGCTCGGCCAGCTCCTCTGCCTCGTCCGCCTCCTCCCTGCGGACCGCCACGGTCGAACCTCTTCATCTGCCTAGGTGGTTCCTCAACCGTCTGCTGCTCCTCCGCATGGCGGGTCGGGCAGTCACGAGCCATGTGGCCTTGCCCGCCGCATGCAAAGCACTGTCTTCCACTCAAAAGACTGACTCCGCGCTGTGTGCCCTGCACTGCTGAGCCAGTCCCCTGAGGTCGTCTGCCTGAAGGTCTGGTCTGTCTGGACCCCTGAGTCATCTGTCGGCTACCTGCTACCGAAGACTCCGCTACGTGCCGCCCTGCGGTGGGTCGCTGCGCTGGTGAAGACTCAGCAAGGAAGCTCTCAATCAGAAGGGCCCGCTCCAGTACTCCTGTCTGAGTCGGTAAGCTGAGGGAGATCAGCGATGCCCTGATCTCGTGTCTCAAACCCTGCTCGAAGGTCCGGGCCCGGAAGAATGGGTACCGTACCATGTCGGTCGAGTAGCGCGAGAGATCGGTAAATCTCGCCGAGTACTGAGCGACCGTCATGCTGCCCTGCCGCAGCTGCAGAAGCTCCTGGATACGCACCGCACGAAGGGTGGCTGGGACGAACTCCGAGCGGAAGAGGCTCTCAAAGTCCATCCAAAGTAGAGATGCCTCATCGTGCACCTGGAGCATCAAGCTCCACCATCGTCCTGCTACTGCGTGTAGTAGGCTCGCAGCGAGGATCACCATGAGGTCTGCTGGTGTCCTCACTAGCCTAAACACTCGTACCACTGCCTCCAGCCAGTCCTCTGCAGCCTGGGGATCCGTCTCCCCGCGAAACCTGGGCGGTCGCTGGCGCTGAAACTCATGCAGTGCGCTGAGGCGACGTGCATCGTAAGCGGCTGCTGCTGGAAGCATCGGGGGCTCGGCGGGTAGAGCTACCGCCGGTGCCACTGCGGACAAAGGGCCCTGCACCGAGGCCTCGTCGCTCAGTGGGCTGTCGTCACGTTCGATTCTCGAAACCCTAACTAGCTGCCGTCGTGGGGCCATCCTGAAAGAAACAACGTAACACGATCAAACGATTATACCTGGTGAGCTGACCTGGTTTGAGCTGTTTTAAGGGGAAAAACCTTTGAAAACACACACGCAATCAGTGTTTTCGTGCACAAAGTCGGAAATCAGTTGTCAGGGTCCTGGTGTATGGATACGTCGGCCGCCCGCACCAACACTGGACTCCCTGAACTGAAAACCACACTCGGTACCCTTAACACTATTGCTTCACAGAAAGAAAGATCAGAGTCTACGGTAGAACCGAACTCCTCTGATACCAATTTGTCACGACCCGCCCTCGGGGTCCGTGCCGTGACTACCCCAAGCCCGCCTTCCATAGGCCAGGGGCTGGCAACTAGCACCAAGGCGTAAATCCCAGAAAAAGGGAAGGCATTGCCTTTGTAAAGTAAACAAACACCACAGAGTAAGCAAGTGGAAGTAAAACACTAAGTACAAAAAGAAGAGCTGAAAAGTAAAAAGGGGCCGGAAATACAAGCCCAACTGTAAAGTACAACTCGAAAGGGAAAACAACGACTGAATAGTAAAGCTGCTACGCTGAGATGTCCACTGGAAATCCCACCTGAAGGGTGGGAACAGATAGCTCCTCTGCTCCTCGGGTCCCGCCATCCGCTCCGAGTATGTCCCGCCCAGTGGTCCACCTCCGGGTACCACCTCGTCGTATAGTCCACCTCCAGGTACCGTCCAGTCCTCGAACCTTCGGCTTCTGTCAGCACTGTCCGTCGTCTGCAACCAACACAACGAGGTGCGGGCATAGCCCGTGCAGGGGTGAGTATAACGATACTCAGTAGGGACCCTGAGACCCTCAAGGTCTCACTAAAACCAACAAGGATAAACACAAGAAGATCTCAACAGATAAACCTTACTTAGGTATATGCCCATACATATACCTAAGTTATCAAGTAACCCATCTCAATCATGAGGAAACACAAGGATTGTGAAAACGACGGATAACCACTACCCGGGTATATGCCCATACATATACCAAAGTTAGCAAGTGATCCATCTCAATCATGAAGTAAACACAAGGTCAAAAGTCTCAGCTCAAACCAGGATTTTCATTATCGAAACCGTAACTGCTGAAGAGCTCCGTCTCTGGAGTGTGCAGTGGTCCTGTCACGACTCCGAGGTACTGCTCACTAACCTAAGACTGCTGAAGTACTCCTCCTGTCGAGTACTGCGGGCCAGCCACCCAAACACAGTAGTGCTTCCCGCCGAGGTATGTCACCCAAACTCCGTAGTGCACACCCCCTAGTAGCCTGCTGAGGTACTCTCCGGACGAGCACCGCGGGTCTGCACTGTCACACAGGTAGTGCTCCATCCGCCATGGGTCTGCACCTCAGAAAGTAGTGCTCCGTCCACCGGGCTAGTCGACTCACTCCAAGTCGAGTCGGTCAAGCAGTCGTCAGGTCTCAGCCAGCTACACGGTCTCCGTACATCGCATGCTCGTCACTGGGAGGGTCCGCTCCACGAGCTACAGGTCGATACTCCAAGTATCTCAAAGTCCCACGAAGAAGTGTCTCAAAGGTCCGTCTCGTCACAGGGGTCTCAACGCAACAGACGGCGCGTCGATCGGACGCCCGGTCTGTGAGTTATTAGCCTTTTCGTCCCAGGGGCCCGGTTGGTTTCGAGTGCGAACCAATCCCGGCCGTATCTCAACTGTACCCCGAACTCCCATAGGGTTTACTCAAAGGGACCGTTACTCAACGTAACTACCAACGCCGCTGACGGCTCGTCAAGCGGACGTCCTGTCTGAAAGATATCAGCTTTCCCGTTCCAGGGGCCCGATTGGATTTCGGGTACAATCCAACCCGGCCATACTCCGATTGCATCCAAAACTCGGGCGGAGTATGTCAAAAGTTCCGTCTCATCAAGAGGAAGTCAACGAAACAGACGGCGCGTCAATCGGACGCCCGGTCTATGAGTTATTGGCTTTTTCGTCTCCGGGGCCCGGTTGGTTTTTAAGGCAAAACCAACCCGACCATACTCCACCTGCGTCCAAACCTCGGGCGGAGTATGCCAAAAGATCCGTCTCATTAAGAGGAACGCAACGCGACTGACGGCGCGTCAATCGGACGTTTGTGGCTCAAGATATGAGCGTTTCCGCTCCGAAGGCCCGGTTGGTTTCGTGAACGAACCAACCCGGCCGAACTCAAAGTAAACCGAAACCTTGAGTGCGATATACCGAAACGACCGTCTCGATCCAAGGATCGCGTTGCCGCAGACGGTTCGTCATTCGGAGGTCCGAGGCTCAAGTTATGAGCCAAAAACCAAATCTGGTTCGAAACGGGGGGGGTCCGGGTCCGGGCCGACCCGGCCCGACCCCCCCCCCCTGGGCGACGCGGCGGCCGGCAGCGGCGGACGGCGGCGGCGGACGGCGGCGGCGGGCCGCGGCGGCGGCGGGCGGCGGCGGCGGCGCCGGGCGCCGCGAGGGAGCTGCGCACGCGGGGGGCTCAGCCTCCGCTTCTTTGGAGCGGCGCGGCCTTGTGCCGCGCCTTTTTCAACAATCGGCCCCCACGTGGGGGCCGGTTTGATTCAAGGGAACCGGGGGGCTGCTGCCCCCCTTTCATGGAACCGCCCCCCTCATTAAGAGGGGGGTTTTGCTGAACGGTCCGGGGGATTTATTCCCCCGGTTTTCAGTCATCCGGCCGGCCAGCTGGCCGGCCGGTTTTTACCAAAGGGACCGGAAATTCCGGTCCCGCCTTCGACTACCGACGCCGGCGGCCCGGCCGCCGGCCTTCCCTTCCGCTGCGGCCCGGAACCGGCCGCGGTCTCTTCGTCCCGCCGCGGCCCGGAACCGGCCGCGACGTTCGTCGTCCGGCGCGGTGCGACGGCACCGCGCCCCTCCGCCGCACTTTAAGTTCTTTCAACGCGGCGCGACGGCGTCGCGTTCTTGATGTTTCTTCCATGGTGTGCGCGCGACGGCGTTGCGTAAAATAAACGCACGATCAACCGCGTGGTGCGACAGCACCACGCCACTTGCTTCCACCCGCAAGAACAAACAAGATCGTTGGAGGGGGTCCGGCCGTGTTCGTGCAGTCCGGCCCCCTCACGTTAAAATAATAACGCAACTTTAAATAATCAACATCCTCACGTTAGTCATACGAACCACGGGCAAGAATGAGATAATTAAATATTAACCAACATCCCCTACCTTGGTATAAGGTTCAAAGATCGTCTACGTTCCGCGGAAGACGGCGTCGCGGAGGTCGGGCGTCGCGGTCGTCGTTCGTCAAATCCGTTGACGAAGAGATATGCCCGAAGAGATTCGTCGTTGGCGAAACTTGCACGCCGACGAAGGTTGTCCGAAGAAGAGGTGGCGTCCCCTTCGTTGTCACGGTGAACGAAGAAAGGAGGTGCGGCGTTCTTCATCGGGAAAAGAGCGTTCCTCGTCAAGTCTTGAGGAAAGTCAAATTATAAAGAAAACAACGAACTCAAGAACCTCTACCTCGATAGTCGCACGTTGACGGAGTCGTGGAATATCGGTGTCTAGGAGGAAGAGTCGTTGTCGAATCTTCGTATGCCGATGAAGAAGGTCCGAAGAGGAAGCGGCGTTCCCTCTTGTTGACACCGAGGACGAAGAAGAGAGGCGTCGTTCTTCGTCGGAGTTTGAGCGTTCTTCGTTCTTCGTCAGAGCTTGAAGAAGAAGAAGAAAAGCTTCCAAAGCTCTCAAGAAATCCTCCCAAGGTGTTAAAAGAATCCCCTAGAATAATATAAGCTTTAACTTATATTATTACATAACTTAACCACAAGAATTTCAAAGGTTTGAAATTCAAAAAGGGTTTAACTACCTTAATTAATTAAGTAACTCAAGTTGACAACATTTAATGAAATGAGTTAAAGGGGAGGTTTTGAGAGAATTTGAGGAGTTGGGGTTCGTGTGGACCCCACCTCACTTAATCCTCACAAGGGAGGTTAAGTGGATGTGGGTCCCACTCCCAACTCCCTTTGGTAGGACTTAACTAGATAAAAATAAAATTTGTTCCTCACAAATTTTATTTAACTTAAACTAAAAACCCAAAAACTAACTTTCAACCCGCAACAAACGCAACTTCCGAAAAGGTCTCATTAAGCGAATATCGGCGCTGCGAGTTCATCGGTGCCCTCAGATTTCAATTCCGAGCACCGTATCAAAAGTTAGAAATTCCCACTCGTTCGTTCACTGAACGTACCCGAGCCAAACTTCGGAAAATAATTCCGGGCACTCCGGGCCTCGGAATCAGGTGCCGTCTGAAACCGCGCTCTTGTAAAATTCTAAAGAAAATTAAGAAAAAATTTCCCTTGAATTTTACGGGTCTTTACATCGAAAAACATGACAATTAACACAGAAAACGATGAAAATAATGAAAGATTGCTAACATACGAGTAATAATATATTAGAAGAAAATAATATATGATATTATAAATATTATTATGTTTATTATAAGTTAATAAAATGCTTAAAATAATTATACATGATTTTAAAAGACTTTCAACCAAAAGGGAGCATAAGGTAATAGATTTAATCTCAATTTACATTCTATTAAGACATACTTGTTATTATGAATAAATTCATATTAATGTGGTGTATATATTTTAAATTTTTAATTTAATATCATGACTAACTCAAATTTCATTGAATTATATTTTTTAATTTGAATGATCTCATCCAAGGGGGTTTGAATTGGAAATTACCACCTTGGAAATGTTATCTTTTCAATATCACTTTTTATATTGTTAACTTTATCATAAAAAATAATCTCCTTATGAAAATTTTACATTATAATTTTTTTATATATATTCAAACACTTATACAATGGGTATAATTATTTCCAGAACCGTATACCATATTTACATACGGTGTGTACTTGACATTTATTTAATTAACTAAAGAAATATTAGTAAATATATATCTTTTAATCAATATAGATATTTGATGAGGAAAATTTTTCATGAATTAAATTTATTACTAAATATATGAGGAATTATTTGGATAGGTACAAACTGGGTAGTGTTTGATTATATATAGACCCTCGATTCATTTGTAGTCTCATGAGATGAATCATTTGTCCAATCAGATGGGTTTTTACCTGATATTTCATAACCCATATTTTGAAAGGTCTTAACTATAAATGTACCATGTACCTAAGAAACATGGATTCCAATAATTAAAAATTTCATTCATTAAAAATAAGTTATTATTTATCGATGATATTTTCACATTGAAATCATCTCTAGATTTAGTTCATTCTCAGTTTATATATTAAATAACATGTGTTCTAGTTTCTAACCATACCATACTGATTCTTTTCTTTATCCAATTATGTAAATGGAATGTGTGCTCTTTTATTTATTGTGACATTTTAATTATACTCGTTGATTCATTATTTCTTCTATTTTAATTACATGTACTGGGAATTTGATCTCACCCTTATTTTGATTCCTATCGATAGGATATGAAGAAGAAACCATTAAAATATCTTTCAAGGATGTTTTTTATTTCATTTTATTTTGAATCATGTTTTATTTTTCTACTTAACAATGTAATATGGTTTTCAAAAACTTCTAAACTTATCGGTCCTTCCGGATTTGATTCATTGTAATCATGACAATGTAATAAATTAGGGAACCTACTCTAAGCTTCTAGGTTCAGGGTGTTGCATTTGGTATGAGAGAAAGTTTATTAGAAACCATAGAAAATATATTTAGTAAGAAATTGAATAGGTAACATAACCCTAAGATATATGTTGAGGAAAGGTATATAAGAAATGCATTGAATTTTAGTATAGTGGATATTATGTGGGTATTCCTAGAAATATATTCTTTCCTAGATACTATATGTGGGCGTGGTTCTGATATAGTTGCACCTTGGGGTAAGAAGTCTGAAAAGGTGATTTGAGCCTCACTCAAGCATAATCTGGTACATGAAAATGGGTCTTACTATGCACCTTATTTTACACCCATGGGGGATATGCTTTGGATAATTCACAATTTCTTTAAAACCCATTATTAATGATTTTAAAGTAAATATATCTCCAAGGAAATTATTTTTATTGTCCTAATATTTTTTACACTTTTTTCAATTTATGACATTTATTTCACTAGTCATGGGATTATACATTATATTATAGAATGTTATGATCGAATCCAATACATTCAATTATTTAGAAATGAAACAATGGAGGAAGAATATTATCAATACTCATGGACAATATAGTGGTTTCACTAATTATAAATCCAATATAGATGACATCGTACCAAATACAGTTATGGATATATTATGGAAACATAATCAAATTATCACACATAACCATTATTGGATGGAAAAAAATGTTCCATAATGATATTATCCGATGTTGGATTGCTTTATGGGACAAAGGCCACCACCATTTAGTGGGACTACTGGCCCAATGGAGGATGAGTAATGAATTATGTCTTTGGATAAGATATTCATGGAATTTGGATGTGTTGAAAAGGAAAATGTTACACTTAATGTCTATTGAATCAATGTAGATGCTGATCAATAGTGGTAATTGATACAAAATACTTGGGATTAGGAGAAATTATAACCCATGGATATGAATTATTTTAAAAAAATATTATAGGAAAAATATTTACCTCATCTGAAAAAAACTCAGACGAAGTGAAAGTTACCTAGTTTAAAGAAAAACGAGGAAGAAATTACTGCGGAGTATGAAGATACCTTTAAAATATTATCAAGGTATGATAAAAATTTCATACACAACACAAAGTGAAAGTTTGATCACTTCTTCGAAGTTTTTAATGCATGTATCTGACGGGAATTGGCGTCTCCAACCTTTTCTTCATAAGAGGAAATAAATTTTGATGCTATCAAGAAATAGAAATAATTCTCTAAGTGTAAAGTATTCAAAGGTATTTAAGATAAGAATAAGATAGAAGAAAAAATTATAGACAAAGGGAATAAGGAAAAGTAGGATTTTCTAACGTGTGATAATTGTGGAAAGAATCACCTGAAAAAATGCATTAAAGGATTGGATGTTCGTTATAATTATGGAGAAATAAGTCACTAGGAAAAAGAATTCAAAGGGATGAAAAAATTAATATTTAGTGTTAAAAATATATGGATATAGGGAAATATTCAAACAAATTCCTCAAGACTCAAGGGAATATACCTCAGGAGAAGTTAATGGATCCTTTTTGAGGACATGTTATTGACACAACCGAAATGGAAGGATTAATGTGATTCTATATTTAGATCAATGAAATATGTTGTAAAATTATTTTACTGATGATGTTCTAATCATATGATTTATGAAATATATAAGGATTGTACTGCAATAATGTTTCATTAAATATTTGTGATCAAAGATGTATGGTACTAAGAAAAGTGATTCGGTAGAAAGTTAAAGTTTTTGAAAAATAGATGGTTGAGGGAAAAATAAGACTAATATGTTCTTAATGTTGAAATAATGATATTTTATAAAGATATGATTGATATGGAAAATGTAAATTAGACACTACTAACTACCATGGAAATTATTCTAATGTTTTATATCATAGTATTTTGGAAAGGATAACCATTTAAGAAATGATTTATGTTGAGCTTTGGTTGTTGTTTTAGAGATTGATGTATTACTTAAACCTATGATACAACTTGTTATAAGAGATAAAGTAGAAATATTTCATGTAACAGTAAAACGATAATACCATTCTTATGAAAAAAATGTATCCTATAATTATATTTCGTTATATTCTTATAAAGTGAAATAATTCCTCAACTCTAGGAAAAGGGTTTTCAAACAAAACAGTTTTCTTATTATCATCATATTTGATGACATCGATGACATTTTTCACACTTCTAGTTTATGGCTTCGTGGTCATAAAATATTATCTGAACATTTTCTCTATCACTCTACATCATAACATTATATACATATTTCACTTCCATGTACAATTTTTCACTAATGTACTCCAATTTGAAATCCTTGTTTTTTTGACATTCACATTTTCCTTTCCCTCTTATTAGATTGATGTGTTATTAACCCAATTTAAGATGTGTGTTTTTTCAAAAATAGTTAATTATAAAATATCAAACCCTTTATTACAAGATTAAGTTTAAATTGTGGAGATGTAATTTTTTATGGATGGGAGAATGTGACACCCCAAAAATAAAAAAAAGGACACTATATTAATCATTGTCTCTGAAACCCAACACCAAGTGCATAAAGTAATATAATATCCCAAGTTTATACTATATATGTACCAATTAAAATGTATTCAATATAATATATATATATAACAATGAACAAAACATTGATTTTAGCTTGTGTTTCATGCAACAAATTTCATCAATGGCCTATATTATCCACAAGATCGAATCTTACAGAATTCTAATAATATTATTAGTTAAAATGAAAATTACGTCCTTGTATTTAAATTGTAAGTAATTAATAGGATAAAAGAGTTATTAAAATATATATTTTAATTCATTGATTACGAATCAATTAGAAATGAATATATAAACCAAATTATTATAAAATAAATGTTTTTAAAAAAAATATTTTTATGATCCAATGTAATTTTATCATAATGAATAAAATTAATTACTATTAGAAAATTATATTTCCTAAATATATATAATATATATATATATTCAATAAAATATTTTTGAAATTTTTCCAATATATTTGTTAGGCATATGATATGAACATAGAACATTTTACGTATAAAAACAATATTTTTTCTAAAGGTAGTATCATCACCTTTTAAAAGAACTATATTAAATTAACATTCTGGATCAATTATAAACCATATCAATAAAAATAAACATAATTTTTTAAATATTAAATTCAAAATTATATTAGTGTGAACTTTAGGTATTTTTCTGTGTGATTTCATTTTTTGATGAATAATGAAAAATACTGAATTTCAATTGAAAACTAACTTTTCTTCTAAATAATTTAGTTGGTTAAATTATATTTTAAACTAGTTTTAAAGTATAATTAGTTCAATTATACATCAATTAATCTAATTTGGGTGATTTTGATCAATTTTACACTGAAATTGGATATAAAAACATTTCAAAATTTTGTACATTTTTACATAAAAAACATGCCTTCTCAACCCATCTAGTTGATTAATTTTAAATAAATTTCGTCCACTTATATGATAGATTTTTTTCTAAATTTATTCCATATTTGGAATAATAATAATTTATATTTCACAATAATGTAAACATTGTTTTTTACTGAAAATATATATGAAATAAATTAAAATTAATTACAATGATTAACAGAAAAACTATCTTAACAAGGAACGAAACCTTAAACATATGGGGATAAATGGATTAGAAACATTTAAAAAAACATTTTGGATGGAAATATTTAGAAAATATCCTTTATTTTATAGATTTTTTTTATAATTGGTGGAATATTATGTATGGGATACCTCTCAATAATATTTACCTTTTTATATTTATATGAATCCCACTCCTCCTTCACTATAAAAAGGCAATCACCCTCCCACTTATTCAAACCTATGAATCCTTTTTTCAAATACAAAACCTAACTATATAATATATAAACATACCTACACTAATTATTGAATCCTAATTTTTTCTAAAATAAATCCATGGAAGGATTTTGGTATAAACCGAAAGGAGTTACTTGAATAAGAGGTAATATTATTAAACGACCACTTTTGTTCCATTTCTTTTTCCACCCTTTCAACTATTTATATATTTTTATTATATGATAAAATAAGTATCCTAAATAAAATAATATTGTTTTTTTATCTTAAGGTTAATACCTAAACCTATACACACTTCCATCAAACTGGATACACAATCATCATCCGTGTGTACATAGAACTACGACCTCGCGAAACGGTGTCATTCATTCTTCCATTAACACCATACACAGTTGGAAATAATGATATATTTATAGTTTATATATTATATAAATATAATATTTATAATGTCTTATTTCTTATGTAAGTTTCATATAACACATAACTTCATGTTTTCCATTTTGTGGGAATACGATAACATCATTTGTGTATAAGTAGACTACCGCCTCCTCAAAGTGATGTGATTTGTTCACACATTACATGAAATTAATTAAGGATGATTTTAATAAAAATATGTGATATATATTACATAAATATGACACTATAATTGTAATATATATATATATATATATCACTTACTCTTAAAATACACCAAGGAAATGAAAGTTGTGTTCATGCGTATGTACGACCTACCGTCTCAATGAACGATGCATTTCATTTCCTATTTCCAAATTTTATAGATTTTTATAAATAAATATATAATAAATATATAATATATTTATATCATGGTTTAAATCCTAGAGATGATTAAACCATGACTGATGTAACCAAAAATAACAAGTCAAAACATACCCGAAACGATGAAAATAATGAAATATTGTCAACAAACGGGTTATATGATATTATAACAAGGTCATATATGATATTATAAATATTATTATGGTTCTATTATAAGATAATAACATTATTAAAACAATTTTATAGGTTTTAAAAATGCTTTTAATGAAAATGGAGCATAAGGTAAGTGATTTCATCTCAATTTACATTTCATTTGGACTTATTTGTTATTATGAATCAATTCAAATGAATATGGTGTATATTATTACTATTTTAAATTTAATATAATTATTCACTAATATTTCATGGAATTAAATTTTTCACGTTGAATTATCTCATCCAAGGTTATTTGAATTCAAAATTAAAAAGTGGTAAAAGTTATCTTTGAAATCTCGCTTTCTTTCATGATTGTTAACTTTCTGTTGAAACAAATATTTTTTATGCCCATTTTACCATGGAAATAACATTTATATTAGATATAAAAACTCTTATGTTATGGGTATAATTATTTCCTAAACTATATACCATTATTACATATGGTATGTACATGATATTTATTTGATTAATTTGGGAAATATTGGTAAATATGTATCTTTTACTCAGCAAGGATATTTGATAAGGCACATTTTTTATGAATTAAAGAGAATATTAGATATATGATGAATTATTTAGATAGGTATGAAATAGGTGGGGACTAGTTAAATATAGCCTCTTGATTCATTAAAAGTCTCCTCAGACGAGTTATTTGGCCAGGTAGATGGGGTTTTACCCGATATCTTATAAACCATCTTTTGAAAGGCATTAACAGTAAGGGTAATATGTACCCAAGAAATATGGAGTCCAATTATTAAGAATTTACTTTATTTAGAATTAGTTATTATTTATCCATGATATTTTTT
Organism: Viscum album; assembly: GCA_963277665.1. NCBI lineage: Eukaryota > Viridiplantae > Streptophyta > Magnoliopsida > Santalales > Viscaceae > Viscum > Viscum album. The sequence continues at coordinate 1,939,127,123 of OY728163.1, forward strand.
CTTTGAAATTATCTATTGATATAGTTTATTCTTATTTTATTGATTAAATGGAATGTGTTTAGTTTCTTACCTTTCCATATTGAATTTTCATATCCAGTTATATAAATGGAATGTGTGATAATTTATTTACCTTTACATGTTGATTATGATCATTGATTCATTAGAATATTTGTTGTAATTACCCTTAATGATCATTTGTTTTGACCCCTATTTTTTCCTTTCCATTAGATGAAAAGGTTAGTAACGAAACACATTGATTTATTTAAAGGTAATAATATATTAAAATATCAAATTTTAATAAAATGTTTTATATTTAGTGATATAAGTATTTAGAATGTTAGGAATCTCTAAAAATCACTTAAGTGAGAGGTATGAATCTAGATCTTAAGATACTGGAGGAAGAATGAGGTTTTTCATGCGAGTTTCATTTTTAAAATCAAAATTTTAGATTTAATTAAATCATGTTTCACACTTCAGAGAAATGGTTAGGTAAACTATGCTCCAAACATGAAAACCCCACTATCTGAGACACACCACTATGAATGATATGTCTCAACACATTAATAAACTATCAGCTAACTATGAAAAATTACTCTATAATGATTTATAAGATTTTTCTCGGTTATATAGAGAATCTAACATGGGTTGAAAAACAATAGACCATATTTCCTCCTCTATATAGTTATTTAGAATATTTTTACTAACCATGAACTAATTGTTCACCCCTTATGTAACACTAAAATTCTTATTTTTAAGCTGGAGACCTCCTAAATTATCAGGACTCTACTTATATTATCTAATGAATACATAACTATGGAGAATACAAGATGTCTATAAAAATTTAAAATTCAAAAATAAAATAAATAAGAGATGAATAATTATGATATATCCACCATATAAGATCTAATCTTAGAGTTTCTTCGCAATTATCACTAATTATCATCGATAGATAACACAAGCTATTAAGTAAACTGTAAATTTTTTAAAAAGGAAATTGTATATAATAGCGTGTATGACATGTAACACTAAGTGAGCAAGGGAATATAATATCCCGAGACTATAAAACAAATATATAATTTTAAATATATTTAATATATTATATATATATATCAATGAACGCAACGTTAAATTTATCTTTCATTACATGAAAAGATTTTCTTCGATGGATTTCATTATTTGTAAAACTAAATCTTACCGAATACGATTAATATTATTATTTATAATGAAGATTATCTCCTAGAATTTAAATTTGAATTTATGAATAAGGATAAATAAATTATAACAACATATATTTTAAGTCATTGGTTACCCATAAATTATAAATGAATATAGAAGCTATATAAATATAAAAGAAATGTTTTTGTAAAAAAAATTATTCTCCAAAGGTGTTTTATCTTAATATATTAAACTAATTACTATTAGTGTATGATATTATTGAAATATATATATAATATTAATTAAATTTGTTTTGAAATTTCTACAGTATATTTGATAGGCATATGATAAGAACAAGTCAAATTTTACTAATAAAAGATATGTTTTTCTGGAGGTAGTTTTTCCACTTTTTAATTGATAACCTATTTAAATAAAAATATTAACACATTTATAAACCTTATTTTTAAATATAATCATAATTTTTGAAAGTGTATTGTCAAAATTTTCTTTTGGTGAACTTTTTATATTTTTTCTTTGATGTTTCATTTTTTGGTGAATATTAAAAATATTGAATTTTATTGAAAACTAATATTTTGTCTAAATAATTTATAGTGTTAATTAATATTTTAAATAAGTTTCAAAGTATAATTAGTTCAATTATACATTAACTATTCTTATTTATTTCATTTAAATCAATTTCACAATAAAATTTTATATAAAAACATTTGAAACATTTGAAAATTTTTACAATAATAACTTGGTTTCCCATCCCATCTACATGATTAATTTTAAATTAATTTCTAGCACTTATGTTATTGGAATTTGATAAAATGGATTCCCTATTAGGAATAAAAATAATTTATAATGTCTAATAAGGTCACCTTATTTTTTGACCAAAACCATTTGTGAAAATAATAAAAATTAATTATAGCGATTAAGCGAAAAACTAGATTAGTAAGGAATAAAAACAAAAAGTTATGTGAAAAAATGATGTAAAACCAGGCCCAAAACCTATTGGATGGACATATTTATACCATATAATTCCTTATTTCGATTTTGGTTCATTATTTGAGGCACACGATATAACAGATACCTCCCAATAGTGTTTACCTTTTTATATTTACAATAATTCCACTCTTCCTCCACTATAAAAAGACAATCACCCCTACCAGTGATTCGAACCTATCAAGCCCTTTGGCTTGTACAAACTCTGCCTAAAGAATCCTCCAACATCTCTCTCCTACCACACATGTAATTTGGTTCATCAAAACCCTACCCAAATAATCTCCCAATATCTATCCCCTCATCCTAGAAGCCTCACATTAGTAGGAAAGAAAACAAATGAATGCTTTTACTACAAACCAAAATGAGTTACTCGAATAATAGGTAACATTCTTCAACAATCAATTTTGATTCAATTATTTATCTTCCCAATAAATTAATTATATATATTTATTACATAATTACATTAGTGTAATAAATATATAGATATTTTTTATCTTATGGGTACCAACTACACCTACACACACTTCCATAAAATGGGATATACAATCATCGTTTGTGTGTACAGTGGACTACCGCCTCGCGAATCGAAGTCATATTTTATTCCACTGCCACATTTCATGGTTGAAAATAACTATAAATTTATAGTTTATATATGATATATATAATATTTATAATTTATTTATGCTTCAAGAATTTATACATAACACATACCTTTATGCTTTACATTTTCATGAATATGATAACATCATTTGTGGATGTGTGGACTACCGCCTCCTCAAAGTGATGTGATACATTAAAACATTACAATGAATATATTAAAGATGGTTTTAATAAATTTATGTTATATATATAACATAAATATGATACTGGAATGATAATATACATACACATATCAATTACGTTTTAAATATTATAAGGAAATAGAAGTAGTGTTCATGCGTACAAACGGCCGATAATCTCTATGAAAGGTGAATTTCATTTCCTATATCCAAATTTTATGGACTGTAATAAATAAATATATAATGAATATATATTACATTAAATCATGGTTTAGATATTGGTGATTGTGAAACCATGATCTATGTAAGAAGAACAAACATAACATGTCAAAACATACTAAAAAATCATGACAATTAACACCCAAAACGATAAAAATAATTAGAGATTTCTAACAAATGTGGAATGAGATATTATAATTATTTCATGTATGAATTAATAAATATGATTATGGTTTTGTTTTAATTTAATAACTTGATTAAAAATATCCTAAAATGGTTTAAAATGTGTTCAACGAAAAGGGATCGTAAGGTAAGTGATTTCGTATCAATTTACATTCCATTGAGACTTAGTTTTTTGTTATGCGCAAATTAAATTTAATATAGTGCATATTCTTTGAATTTTTTTATTTAATATCATTATTCACAAATATTTCATGGTATTATATGATTCAATGTAAATTATATCATCCGAGGGTTTTTTAATTGAAAATTATAATGTTGTAATAGTTATATTCTCAATCTCAATTTTTTTGTGATAGTTAACTTTATCGTGAAAGAATCACTTCTTTATGACCATTTTAAATTGGAAATCACATATATTTTATATATAGATAATATAAAGTGATGGTAATAATTATTTCATAAGCCATATACCAATTTTAAATATATTGTGTACTTCAATGTTATTTTATTAACTGGGGAAATATTGGTAAATTCTTATCTTTTACTCAATAGAGTTATTTTACAAGGCACATTTTTCACAAATTAAATCAATTATTCCATATATTTCGAATGATTTAGATAGGTACAAAAATTGGTGGGGACTAGTTATAGATATCTCCTCAATGAATTAGTAGTCTCATGAGATGAATCATTTAGCGAATCAGGTGGATTTTTACCCAATATGTTATAAACTATCTTGTGAAAGGGATTGATGGTAATGTCACCATCTACCTAGGAAAAATTTCTTCCAATAATTAAGCATTTAATTTATTAAGAATATATTATTATTTATCCAGGACTTTATCTCTTTGTCATCATCTAGGGATGTAGTTCATTTTTAGTTTAATGATTAAATGGAATGTGTTCCAGTTACTTACAATTCCATATTTATTTTCCGTTATTAATTTATAAAAATGGAATTTGTACTCATTTATTTCCCTTTCTATGTTGATTATGCGCATTTATTCATTACTGATTCTGTTGTACTTAACCTTACTAGGATTTTGAGCTCACCCTTATTTCCTTTCATTTCCCTAGGATATGAAGAAGATATATTTGAATGAGTTTTCAAGGATTTTTTTTCATTTCATTTCATTACGTATCATGTTTTATTTTGTAGTTCCAAATGTAATATGGGAATCATGTTTGTAATTCAATTTTTCAAAAATCCCAAAATTATTGGTCTTTTAGGATTTGATTACTTGTATTCATGACAATGTAATAGGCTACAATATTGGCTCTGAGATTATGGGGTCGTGGTGTTACAGTTAGTTTCAGAGGAAGTTTAGTAGAAACCTTATAATCAATATTTAGGAAATGATAGATTAGGTTATATAACCCTAAGATATAATTTGGGGATAAGTATGGAATTAAGTCTATGAATTTTGAAAAGGAAGATATCATATGGATATTCCTAGAAATTAATCTCTATTGGATACTATTATTTGACATGGTTCTGTCATAGATGTACTTAGGGGTAACAAATACAAAAAGGTGCATTAGGCCTGACTTGAGTGTAACCTGGTGCATGATAATGGGACATACTGCACAACTGGTTTAACACTCCTGAGGGATATTATTAAGATAATTCACAATTTAATTACAATCTATTATGATGGACTTGAATGTATCGATATCTTCATAGAAACCATGTTTATTATTAAGACATTAGCTATGTATTTTTTTCAATTAATGATTAGTGTTTCACTAGATTTAAGATTATACATTATGTTACATAATGTAATTTTCTAATCCATTATATGTAATTTTTTAGAAATAGAGCATGGAAGGGATAATGGTATAAATACTCATGCAGAATGTATAGGATTACCTACTAAGAAAGACGATATAACTTGAATTGGAACTAAATATGTTATAGATATATTATGATAGCTTAACCAAGTTATGAAACATAACCCTTACCATATGAAGAAACCTATTTCACAATGAGACTTTTAGATGTTGGATCACTTTATGTGAAAGTGGACTGCATCCTTTTGTGGGACAATAGACCCAATGGAGGTTGGGAAATTGATTAATTCTTCAAATAAGATATCCTAGGAATTGGGATGTGGTGAAGAGGAAAAGGTTACAGAAGTAGTGTATTGTCTCAATAGAGATTCTAATCAATTATGGTTGTTGATCCAAAATACTAAGGGGGAATATGAAATAGAACTCATGGATTGAAAATATTTTAAGGACATATTTTTAAAAAAATATTTTCCTCTTGAGAAAAAAACACTGATAAAGAGAAAATTCTTTAGTTTAAATAAAAGTAGGAATAAAGTGTTGTGAAGTATGAAGCTACATTTACAAGGTTGGAAATGCATGCTACATATTTCATATGAAACATAGAGTGTAAGATTTCAATTTTTTTTAAAGGGCTTATTCCATGTCTTAGAAGGGCGTTGGTGTCTCAAAAATTTACTTCATGTGATGAAATAGTTTTATATGCTATCAAGATAGTAAAATAATTTTATAAGTCTAATGGATTAAAATGAAATCCTTATAAAACATGGAATAAATAGAAAATAATAGATAAATGGAAGAAGATAAAGGAGGATGTTTCAACATTTCATAACTACAGAAATAACCACAAAGGGAAATTCTTGAAATTATTGGGAGTTTATCATAATATTGGAGAAAAATGTCACCATGAAAAAGAATGGAAATGGAAGAAGGAAAATGTGGCTATTTAGTGTTGAAACTACAAGGATATCAGGAACCATAAAAATGAATTCCCCAAGAATAAAAATAATATATCTTAGAAGATGATAAGGGATCAAGGTTAAACACATTTTATTGACCCAACTAAAGTGGAATAATTAATGTGCTTCATTATTTGGTTCTATGAAATTTGTTTTTAAATTATTTTATTGATGATGTTATCATAATATTATTTATAAAATATATTAGAATTTTACTATAGTATATTCTCATTAAATATTTGATATCATATGTTGGATGGTACCAAGAAATGTTATTCGGTAGAATGTTAAAATTATTATAAAACACGTGGTTGTGGGAAATATATGTCTTAATATGTTTCTGATTTTGAGATAATGATGTTGGATTAAGAGATGATTGATATGGATAATGTAAATTGGATACTACTATCTACAATGTAAATGATTCTAATTTGTCGGATCATAATCTTTTGAAAAGGTTAAAAATTTATTAAGTGGTTTAAGTTGAACATTGGATGTGGTTTTAGATATTGATGTATTACATCAACCTATCATCCAGATTGTGCTAAGAGATGAAGTAGAAATAGTTCAAGGAACAACCATAGGATAATATTGGTATTATGAAATTGAAATTATGATATTATTATATTTACTTACATTCTTATAGATTAAATGAATTCCTCATCTCTTGGAAAAGGGTTCTGAAACAAAAATGTTGTCATATTATCATCTTTTTTTATGATAGCAATGACCTTTTGAGAACTCTTTTTTATGTATTAGTGTTCATAAAATATTTTATGAACCCATTATTCATCACTCTATCTCAAAACATGATTTCTATATTTCTATTCCTTGTACATGTTTTCACTAATGTTCTCAATTTGAATGCCTAGTTTTGTGTTGACCTTTATATTTTCCTTTCCCTATTATTAGGAAGATGTTTTATTAAACCAATTTATGATTTAGGTTTTTTGAAAAATGTTTATATTCAAATATCATACCCTAAATTACCAATAAAAGGTAGAATTTTGAGGATACAAGTAATTTATAGTGGGGTGAATGTAGCACCTCAAAATTCTAATAAAAGGACATTGTATTTTATAATGTATAAAACACATAAAACCAATTGAATAAGGGAATAAAATATCCTACTAATAAAAAATATATTTAAAATTTTAAATAAATTTAATCTATTGGATATATTACAATTCACATTGTATTAATTTAAACTTACATTGTATTAAATGATTTTATTCAATGACTTACACTTCATGCAAGATCGAATATTATAGAATACCAATAAAATTGTTATTTAAAATAAAAATTATCACATAGATGTTAAACTGATAGTTATTTATAGTATCAACTAACTTATAAAAATATATGGTTTAATTCATTGGTTACCAATCAATTATAAATGAATATAGAAACCAAATCAATATAAAGGAAATATTTTTATAATAAAATATTCTATGCTCTATAGGAATTTTAACTTAATAAATTAAATGAATTAATATTATTGAATGATATTAATTATATATATATTATATTCAATAAAATATTTTTGATAATTTTGTGATAGATTTTATAGTCATATGATAAGAACAATTCCAATTTTACATATAAAATCTATATTTTTCTAAAGGCAGTTTTCCACCTTTTAATGGAGAACCTATTTTAAATAATTTTTTTTAATCTTTTATAAAACTGATTTATCAATTTAAAATAAATTTTCTAAATAGAAACATCAAAATAATAGTTGGGTGAGCTTTAATTATTTTTCTATAAAGTTTCATTTTTTGTTTAAGAATGAAAAATAATGAATTTTAATTGAAAAATGACTTTTCATATAAATAATTTATAGTGTTAAATTATATTTTAATTTTTTTAATATATAATTAGATATATCATGGATAAATTAATACAATTTTGGTAATTGTAAAAAATTTCACATCGAATTTGGATATAAAAACATTTAAACATTTGAACATTATTACTTTAAAACCCTATTTTCTCATCCCATATATAGGATTAATTTTAATTAATTCCTACCAATTCTGTTATTATAATTTGAAAAAATTTATTCCATATTTTTAATAATTATAATATATAATTTATAATAATTTAAACCTATTTTTTTTCAAAAAATAATAGTAAAATAAAATAAATTTAATTAATGATATTAAGACAAAAACTAGATTAACTGGGAAGTAAACCATACAATTTAGAGCCAAAATGACCTCGAGACATATTCAAAAACTATTTTACAGACATATTTATGACACATACACCCTCTTATAGAATTTCGATAATTATTGGAGGCATATGATGTTAGGTAGACATCCCAATAACATTAACCATTTTATAATTATATGAATTCCACTCCTCCTCCATTATAAAAAGGCACTCACCCATCCCACTTATTCACACATATCAAGACATTTGGATCATCCAAAACCTGAAAAAATAAGCTCCAAAAATTAATACTTTAATATTTTATGATTCACTTTGGGTATAAATAAAACCAAGGAAGTCTTTTTGTATAAACCAAAAGGAGTTACCTGAGTAAGAGGTAATGTTCTTCAACTATCACTTTTGTTGCATTTCATTATCCAAACCGTAAAATTATTTATATATATTGATTATATAATAACACCAGTATCATAAATATAATGATATTTTTTTAACAAATGTGTAAAACCTACACCCAGAAACACTTTCATCAAATGGGATACCCAATCATCGTTCGTGTGTACGGTTGACTACCACCTCACAAACCGACGTCATTCATTCAACCATTAACACCTTTGATGGTTATAAGTAATGATGTATTTATATTTTATATTATATATATATAATATTTATAATTTATTTATTCTTCTGTAATCTTTATATAAAAAATAGAATCATTCTTTCCATTTTGTGGGAATACGGTAACATCGTTTGTGGACGTGTGGACTACCGCCTCCTCAAAGCGATGTGATACGTTAACAAATTAAATGGAAATTATTAAGGATGGGTTTGATAACAATATGTGATATATATAACATAAATATGTTACTGTAATTATAATATACATATATATATCACATAATTTTTAAATACGAAATGTAAATGGAAGTAGTGTTTATTCGTACGTACAACCTATCCTCTTCATGAATGGTGTATTTAATTTCATATCTCAAAATTTTATGGATTGTGAAATATATATATATATATAATGAATATATATGATATTTAAATCATGGTTCAAATCCTAGAGTTGATTAAATCATGATTTACATAAGAAGAAAAAAAAAACAATAGGTCAAAACATACTAAAAAACATGATAATTAACACAGGAAACGATGAAAATAATGAAAGATTGATAAAATATTAGTAATAAGATATTATAAGAATAAAATATATGATATTGTAAATATTAGGATAGTTCTTATAAGTTAATAACATGTTTAAAATAATTATACAAGATTTTCAAAGTCTTTTAGCCAATATGAAGCATAAGGTAAGAGATTTAATCTTAATTTACATTACATTAATACATACTTGTTATTATGAACAATTTCAAATTAATGTGGTGTATATATTTCCAATTTTTAATTTAATATAATGATTAACTCAAATTTCATTGTATTATATGTTTCAATTTGAACAATCTCATCCAAGGGGGTTTCACTTGAAAATTACCAACTTCAAAATGTTATCTTTGCAATATCAATTTTTATATTGTTAATGTTATCATAAGAAATAATCTCCTTATAAAGATTTTACATTATAAATAATATTTGTTTTATATATTCAAACTCTTATACAACGGGTATAATTATTTCTAGAACCATATACCATATTTACATACGGTGTGTACTTGACAGTTATTTGATTAACTAAAGAAATATTAGTAAATCAATATCTCTTACTCAATACAGATATTTGATAAGGAAAATTGTTTTTGAATTAAATTGATTATTAAATATATGAGAAATTATTTAGATAGGTACAAACTGGTTAGTTCTCAATTATAGATAGACCCTCGATGCATTCATAGTCTCATGAGATGAATCATTTGTCCAATAATATGGGGTTTTACTTGATATTTCATAAACCATCTTGTGAAAGGTATTCATAGTAAATTTACCATGTATATAGGAAACATGGATTCCAATAGTTAATAATTTCATTAATTAAGAATCAGTTATTATTTATCCATGATATTTTCACTTTGAAATCATACTATATTTAGTTCATTCTCAGTTTATAGATTAAATAGCATGTGTTCCAGTTGCTAACCATTCCATATTTATTTTTTTCTTATTCCAGTTATATAAATGGAATGTGTGCTCTGTTATTTACCATGAAATTTTTATTATACTCATTGATTTATTAATTCTTCTTTTGTAATTACCAGTACTAGTAATTTTATCTCACAATTATTATTTTATCCAATCTAGAGGATACAAAGAAGAAATCATTTAATGAGATTTCAAGGATGTTTTTTATTTCATTTTATTATGTATCATGTTTTCTTTTTCTAATTACCAATGTAATATGAGTACCATGAATGTAATATGGTTTTCCAAAACTGCTAAATTGATCGGTCCTTCAGGATTTGATTCCTTTTAATCTTGCCAATGTAATAAATTAAGGAATGATCTCCAAGCTTCTGGGGTCGGGGTGTTGTAGTAAGTATCAGAGGAAGTCTAGTAGAAACTATAGAAACTATATTTAGGAAATAATTTATTAGGTAACATAACCCTAAGCTATACATTGAGGAAAATTATATAAGACAGCCCTTGAATTTTGGTATTGTGGATATTATGTGGGTCTTATTAGAAATACATTCTTTCCTAGATACTATAAGTTGGTGTGGTTCTGATATAGTTGTACCTTGGGGTAACAAGTCTGAAAAGGTACATCAAGCCTCACTCGAGCATAACCTAGTACATGAAAATGGGTCTTTCTATGAAATTTATTTTACACTCATGGAGTACATTCTTTGGATAATTCACAATTTATTTTCAAACAATTATAAAGGATTTTAATGTAAATATATCTCCAAAAATTATTTTTTATTCTCCCGAGATTTGTTATTTTTTTTCAATTTATGACATGTATTTTAATATCCTTGGGATTAAAAATTATATTATAGAATGTTATGATTTAATATAATATATTTCTTTAATTATAAATGGAATAAAAGAGGAAGAATGTTTTCAATACTCATGGGCAATGTAGTTGTTTCACTAATTAGAGATCAAATATAGATGACATTGTAACAGAGAATGTTGTGGATATATTAGGGAAACATAATAAAATTATGACACATAACAATGCATGGATAGAGAAACATGTTCCATAATGAGACTATATGATGTATGATTTCTTTATGTGACAAATTCCGCCATCATTTAGTGGGACTACTAACCCAATGGGGGATGATTAATAAATTATGTCTTTCGACAAGATATTCATGGAATTTGGATGTGTTGAAAAGGAAAATATTACACTTAAAGAGCATTGTCTCAATGTAGATGCTGATCAATGGTGTTCATTGATCCAGAATGCTTGGGAGAAAGAGGAAATATAACTCACGGATATGAATTATTTTAAGGAAATATTGTTGGAAAAATATTTACCTCATGTGAACAAAACTCAATTGAAGAGAATGTTCCCCAGTTTAAAGAAAAAAGAGGAAGAAATTGTCGCGGAGTATAAAGATACCTTTTACAAGTTTATAAATGTATGATCTGAATTTCATACACAACACAAAGTAAAATATTTATCACTTCTTTTATGTTCTAAATCCATGTATCCGAAGGGAATTGGTGTCCCCGACCTTTTCTTCATAAGAGAAAATAAATTTTGATGCAATCAAGACATAGAAATACTTCTCCAAGTCTAATGGCATCAATGGGATGAAAGAGAACAATAAGATAGAAGAGAAAAATATAGATAAAAGGAATAAGGGAAAGTAGGATTTTCCAATGTGTGATAATTTTGGATAGAATCACCCTAGGAAGTTCTTGAAAGTATTGGAAGTTTGTTATAATTATGGAGAATTAAGTCACCAGGAAAAAGAATTCAAACAGAAGAAAAAAACATTAATATTTAGTGTCAAAACTAAAAGGATATGGGGAACTATTAAAATAAATTCCCTAATAGTCAAGGAATAAACATTAGAAGAAGATAAGAGATCATTTTTGAGGATATGTTACTGACACAACCGAAGGGGAATGATTAATGTGCTTCAATATTTGGATCAATGAAATATGTTTTAAAATTATTTTATTGATGATGTTCTCATCATATGATTTATTAAATATATAACGATTTCACTACAATAATTTTTTATTAAATATTTGAGATCATTTGACGTATGGTATTAAGAAAAGTGATTCGGTATAAAGTTAATGTTTTTGAAAAACACATGGTTGAGGGAAAGATAAGTCTTAATATGTTCTTGATGTTGAGATAATGATATTTGAAAACGATATGATTGATCTAGATAATTTAAATTAGACACTACTAACTACCATTGAAATTATTCTATGGTTTGGATCATAGACTTTTGGAAAGGATAACCATTTATAAAATGGTTTAAGTTAAACATTGGTTGTTGTTTTAGATATTGATGTATTACGTAAACCTATGATACAACTTGTTCTAAGAGATTAAGTAGAAATAGTTCAAGTAACAATAAAATGATAATACCATGCTTATGAAAAAAATTTATCATGTAATTATATTTCATTATATTGGTATAATGTGAAACAATTCCCCAACTTTTGGAAAAGGGTTTTCAAACAAAAACGTTTTCCTTTTATCATTATAGTTGATGATATCAATGACATTTTTCACACCTCTAGTTTATTTCATAGTAGTCAAAAAAATTAATCTAAACATGTTCTCTATCACTCTACATCATAACTTGATAGACATATTTCACTTCTATGTCCATCTTTTCGCTAATGTTATTACATTTGGAATCCTAGTTTTTGGTTACCTTCGTGTTTTCCTTTCCCTATTATTAGAAAGATGTGTTATTAACCATAATTATGATATGTGTTTTTCAATAATAGTTATTTATACAATATAAAACCCTATATTACTGAGATCAATTTTCAATTGTGAGGATGAAATTTGTTATGGTGGGGAGAATTTAACACCCCAAAATTCTAAAAAAGGACACTGTATTTAACTGTGTGTATGACACACAACACTAAGTGCATAAAGGACTATAATATCATGAGTTTATAATATATATGTTATATTTAAAATCTATTCAATGTATTATATATATATATATATATATAAATGCATAGAACATTGATTTTAGATTGTGTTTCATGCAACAAGTTTCTTCAATGGCCTGCAATATACACAAGACCGAATCATAAAGAATTCTCTTAAAATTATTATTTAAATAAAAGGTCCTAGGATTTAAATTCGAGGTAATAAATATGATAAAGAATTCATTAAAATATATATTTTATTTCATTGGTTACCAATCAATTAGAAATGAATATATAAACCAAATTATTATAAAAGAAATGTTTTTACAAAAAAACTATTTTTATAATCCAAAGGAATTTTATCTTAATGAATAAAATTAATTACTAATAGAAAATTATATATCTTAAATATATATATATATATATTAAAAAATATATTTTTTAACAATTTCCAATACATTCTTTAGGGATATGATAGTAACAACAAAAATTTTATGCATAAAAGAAATATTTTTCTAAAGGTAGTATTGCTACCTTTTAATAAGAACTATATTAAATTAACATTTTGAAACATTTAAAAACTATATTAATCAAAATCAAAATAATTTATTAAATATTAATATAAAAATTATATTAGTGTGAACTTTATGTATTTTTCTGTGAGGTATCATTTTTTGAGGAATAGTGAAAAATACTGATTTTTAATTGAAAACTTACATTTTGTCTAAATAATTTAGAGTGTTAAATTATATTTTAAACTACTTTTAAAGAATTATTAGTTCAATTTTACATCAATTAATCTAATTTATATGATTTTAATCGATTTCACAATGAAATTGGATATAAAAACATTTCAATATTTTGAACATTTTTACTTAAAAAACAAGCCTTCTCATCTCGTCCCCTTGATTAATTTTAAATTAATTTCTGCCACTTCTATGATTGTATTTTTTCAAAATTTATCCATATTTTGAATAAGAATAATTTAAAATTTCTAATAAGGTTAATTTTTTTTACTGAAAATATATCTGAAATAAATTAATATTAATTACAACGATTAACAGAAAAACTAGCTTAATAAGGAACAAAACCTTAAACATATAGGGATAAAAGAAATAGAAACATTTAAAAAACCTATTGGATAGAAATATTTCAACCATATCACATATTTTAAATGATAGTTTTCATAATTGGTGGAATATTACGTACGGGATACCTCACAATAATGTTTACATTTTTATGTTTATAAGAATGCCACTCTTCCTTCACTATAAAATGGCACTCACCCATCCCACTTATTCACAACTCTGAAGCATTGTTTCACATAAAAAACCTAACCAGATAATATATCAACATACCTCCCCTCATTATTTAATCCTACATTTTTTCAAAAATAAATCCATGCAATGATTTTGGTATAAACCAGAAAGAGTTACTTGAATAAGAGGTAATATTCTTAAACAATCACTTTTGTTCCATTTATTTATCCACCCCTTCAATTATTTATATATAGTTCTTATATAATAAGATAATTATCCTCAATAAAATAATATTGTTTTTTTTATCTTAAGGGTAATACCTAAACTTATACACACTTCCATCAAATGGGATACACAATCATCATTCGTGTGTAGAGAGGACTATCATCTCACGAACCGATGTCATTCGTTCTTCCATTACCACCATTCACGGTTGGAAATAAAAATGTATTTATAGTTTATATATGATATATTTAATTTTATTAATGTATTTTTTCTTATGTAAGTTTCTTATAAAACATAACTTCATGTTTTCTATTTTGTGGGAATACAATAACATCGTTTGTGGATAAGTGGACTACCACCTCCTCAAAGCGATGTGATTTGTTCACACATTACATGGAATGTATTAAGGATGAGTTAAATAAACATATGTGATATATATAACATAAATATGACACTATAATGATAATATATATATATATACCACTTAGTCTTATGATGCAACACGGAAATGCAAGTTGCGTTCATGCGTACATATGACCTACCGTCTCAATGAACGATGCATTTAATTTCCTATTTCCAAATTTTATTGATTTCTATAAATAAATATATACTGAATATATAATATATTTATTTCCTGGATTACATCCTGGATATGATTAAATAATGATTGATATAAACAAAAATAACAAGTCAAAACATACCCGAAACAACGAAAATAATGAATGATTGTTAACAAACGGGTAAGATGATATTATAAGATGGTAATGTATGATATTATAAATATTATTGTGGTTCTATTTTAAGTTAATAACATATTAAAACCATATATTAGTATTTTAAAATGTATTTAATGAAAATGGAGCATAAGGTAAGTGATTTCATCTCAATTAACATTTCATTAAAAACTATTTTCTTATGAACCAATTCACTTGGATGTGGTGTATATACTTACCATTTGTAATTTAATATAATTATTCACTAATATATCATGGTATTAAATTTTTATTGTTTAATTATCTCATCCAAGGGTGTTTGAATTCAAAAGTACAAAGTGGTAAAATTTATCTTTGAAATCTCACTTTATTTCATGATTGTCAACTTTCTATTGAAACAATCACTTCTTTCTGACCATTTTTCAACGGAAATATCATTTATATTAGATATAATAAATCTTCCGTTAAGGTTATAATTATTTCTTAAACTATATTCCATTTTTACATATGGTGTGTACTTGATAGGTATTTGAATAATTTGGGAAATATTTGTAAATCTCTATCTTTTACTCAATACAGATATTTGATAAGGAACATTTTTCATGAATTAAATAGATTATTAGATATATGATGAATTATTTAGATAGTTATGACATAGGTGGGGCCCAGTTATAGCTACACCCTTGATTCATTGGTAGTCTCATAAGTTGAATCATTTGGCCAGTCAGATGGGGTTTTACCTGATATCTTAAAACCCATCTTTTGAAATTTCATAACGGTAAGGGTACTATGTACCCAAGAAAAAACATTGATTCCAATTATTAAGAATTTAATTAATTCATAATTAGTTATTATTTATCCATGATATTTTTACTTCGAAATTATATATTGGTATAGTTCATTCTCAGTTTACTGATTAAATTACACGTGTTTAGTTACTTACCTTTCCATATTGAATTTTCTTATCCAGTTATATAAATATAATGTTTGATCAATTATTTACCTTTAAATGTTGATTATGATCATTGATTCATTACTATCTATGTTTTACATACCCTTACTGATCATTTTTGTTGACCCATATTTTTTTTCTTTCCCCCGAATGAAAAGGTAAGAAACTAAACTCATTGACATATTTAAAGGTAATAATATTTTAAAATATCTAATTTTTATCTAATTTTTTCTATTTAGTGATATCATAATTTCGATGGTTAGGAATCTCTAAAAATCATCTAAGGGATATCTATGAATCTATATCCTAAGAGACTTGAGGAAGAATGAGGTTTTTCATGTGAGTTTCGTGTTTGTAATAAAATTTTAAGATTTAATTAAATCTTATTTCATTATACAGCAAAATGGTTTAGTAAAATATGATCCAAAAATAAAAAACCCAATATCTGAGACACACCACTATGCATGATAAGTATCAACACATTAATAAACTATCATCCAACTATGAAAAATGAAATTATAATGCTTTAGAATATTTTTCACTGTTACCTAGAGAACCTAACATGGGTTAAAAAACAATAGAACATATTTTCCTCCTATATATAGTTAATTGGATGGTTTTTAATAACCATGAAATAATTTTTCACCCCTTCTGTAACTCCAAAATTCATATTTTTGAGTTGGAGACCTCTGGAATGATCCTGATTCTACTTTTATTCTCTAATGAATACCTAACTACGGGTAATACATGATGTCTATAAAAATTTAAAATTTAAAAATACCATAAATAAGGTATGAAGAATTATTATATCTAAACCATATAAGAGATAATAATAGTGTTTCCTCACAATTATCACTGATTATCATTGATAAATAATAGAAGCTATTATGTAAACCTCAAATTATTTAAAAAGGACATTGTATTTAATAGCTTGTATAAAATGTGACACCATGTGAGTAAGGAAATATAATATCATGAGACTATAAAACACATTTAAAATTTTAAATAGATTGAATATATTCTATATATAGCAATGCATGCAACATTGAATTTATTTTGCATTACATGAAAAGAGTTTCTTCGATTGATTGCATTATACGCAAGACCATATCTTACCAAATACTATTAATATTATTATTTAAAATAAAAATTATCTCATAGAATTGAAATTGAAATTTATGAATATGATTAACTAACTTATGAAAACATACATTTTAATTAATTGGTTACCTGTCAATTGGAAATGAATATATATGCCAAATTAATATAAAGGAAATGTTTTTCTAAAAAAAATTATTCTCCAAAGGTGATTTATCTTATAATTTTAAACTAAATAATATTATTGGATGATATTAATGAAATATATATATATATATATATATTCATTAAAATATTTTTGATATTTGTACAATAGATTTTATAGGAAAATGTTAAGAACAAGTCAAATTTTACTCATAAAAGATATGTTTTTTCTTAAGGTAGTTTTGCTTGTTTTTAATTGATAACCTATTTTAAATAAAAATATTGAAACATTTATAAACATTATTTTTCAAAATAAACATCACTTTTGAATGTGGAATTTCAAAATTTTCTTTTCGTTCACATTTTATAATTTTTTTGTGAAGTATCATTTTATGGTGAATAGTAAAAATACTAAATTTTATTGAAAACTAACTTTTTTTCTAAATAATTTATTGTGTTAAGTAATATTTTAAATAATATTAAAAGTATAATTAGTTCAATTATAAAAAAATTAATACTATTTATTTCATTGAAATCAATTTCACATTGAAATTTACTATGAAAACATTAGAAAATTTTGAACATTTTTACTTTAATAACCTGGTTTCTCATCCCATATACAGGATTAATTTTAAATAATTTTATTGCACTTATGTGATTGGAATGTGATAAAATGGATTATCTATTAGGAATCAGAATAATTTATAATGTATAATAAGGTCACATTATTTTTTGACCAAAAACATTAGTGAAAACAATTAAAATTAATTATAGCCATTAAGAGAAAAACTAGCTTATGATGAAATAAAACCATAAAAATAAGGGAAAAAATTACCTATAAATAGGTCTAATACTTATTGAATATCCATATTTGTACCATATAATCCCTTATTTCGAATTTGGTTCATTATTTGAGGCACATGATATAAAAAATAACTCCAAATACTGTTTACCTTTTTTATTTACAATAATTCCACCCATCCTCCACAATAAAAATACAATCACCCCTACCACTTATTTACACATATCAAGCCCTTTGGCTTGTACAAACTCTGCCTAAAGAATCTCCCAATATCTCTCCCCTACCACTTATTCACACCACTAAAGTAATTTTTCTCATCTAAACCCTACCCAAATAATCTTCCAATATCTATCCCATCATCCTAGAATCCTAAAATTTGTAAAAAATAATACCAAATAAGGATTTTGGTATAAACCAAAATGAGTAACTCAAATAAGAGGTAACATTCTTCAATGATCAATTTTTTTTAAATTATTTCTCTTCCAATTAAGTTCTTTATATATCTATCTTATATAATAAAATTAGTGTTATAAATATATATATATATTATCTTAAGGGGACTAATTACACATACAAACACTTCCATAAAATGGGATACACAATCATCGTTTTTGTGTATGATGGACTACCATCTCGCGAACTAAAGTCATCCGTTATTCCACTTCCACATTTCATGGGTGAAAATAATTATGGATTTATAGTTTATATATGATATATATAATATTTATAATGTATTTATGATTCCTTAAATTTTACATAACACATACATTTATTCTTTACATTTTTCTGGAATACGATATCATCATTTGTGGATGTGTGGACTAGCGCCTCCTCAAAGTGATGTTATACATTCACACATTAGCAGAAATATAATAAATATGGTTTCAAAAAAACTCTGTGATATATATAAGATAAATATTATATTGGAATGATAATATACATATACATATATTAATTGAATTTTAAATACAACTATGAAATAGACGTATCATTCATGCGTACATACGGCCAACTATCTCTATGAACGGTGCATTTTATTTCCTATATCCAAATTCTATTAAATGTAAAAAATACATATATAATGAATATATATTAAATTTAAATCATGGTTTTGATCCTGGTGATTGTGAAACCACAATCTATGTAATAAGAACAAAAATAACATGTCAAAACAAACCCAAAAACCATGAAAATTAACACCCAAAACAATAAAAATAATGAGAGATTTCTAAAAAATAAGAAATAAGAAATTATAATTATTTCATATATGATGTAATAAATATGATTATGGTTTTGGAATAATTTATTCACTTGAATAAAAATATCATACAACAGTTTAAAATGCGTTCAACGAAAAGGGAGCGTAAGGTAAGTGACTTCTTTTCAATTTACATTCCATTGAGACTTAATTTTTTGTTATGAAAAAATTAAATTTAACATAGTGTATATGCTTTTAATTTTTTATTTAATATAATTAATAACAAATTTTTCTTGGTATTATATATTCCAATTTTAATTATATCCCCCGAGGGGGTTTGAATTGAAAATTATGAAATGTTAAAGATTATCTTCTCAATCTCAATTTTTATGTGATTGTTAACTTTCTCTTGAAAAAATCACTTTTTTATGACAATTTTATATTAGAAAGAACATTTATTTTATAGATAGATAATATTATGTGATGTTAATAACTATTTCATAAACTATATACCATTTTTACATATAATTTGTTCTTCAATGTTATTTGATTAAATGGGGAAATATTGGTAAATTAGTATCTTTTACTCAATACAATTATTTGACAAGGCACATTTTTCACGAATGAAATCAATTATTCAATATATTTGAAATGATTTAGATAGGTAAAAAATTGGTAATTACTAGTTATATATATCTCCTCGATGCATCGGTAGTCACATGAGATGAATCATTTGGCCAATCATGTGGATTTTTACCCAATATGTTTTAAATTGTCTTGTGAAAGGGATTCATGGTAAGGTCACCATCTTCCTAGGAAACATGGATTCCAATAATTAAGAATAAATTATTATTTATCCACGATATAATCTCTTTTAAATCATATATGGATGTAGTTCATTCTTAGTTTATTGATTAAATGGAATGTGTTCTAGTTACTTACCATTCCATATTTATTTTCTCTTATTCATTTATATAAATGGAATGTGTCCTCAATTATTTACCTTTACATGTTTATTATGCTATTTTATTAATTACTGATTTTGTTTTACTTACCCTTACTGGGAATTTGATCTCACCCTTATTTCCTTTCATTTACACAGGATATGAAGAAGAAATTGAATGATTTTCAAGGATTTTTTTCATATCATTTTATTATGTATCATGTTTTATTTTATTATTCCAAATGTAATATGAGAATCATGTATGCAATTCAATTTTACCTAAATCCAAAAATTATTGGCCTTTTAGGATTTGATTCATTGTATTAATTCCAATGTAATAAGGTATGACATTGGCTCTGAGATTATGGGGTCAGGGTGTTACAGTTAGTATCAGAGGAAGTTTAGAAGAATACTTGTAAACTAGATTTAGGAAAATACAGATTCGGTTATATAACAATAAGGTATAATTTGGGGATAAGTATAGAATGAAGTATTTGAGTTTTGATAAGGTAGATATCATATGGTTCTTCCTAGTAATTCATGTCTATCTAGATACTACAATTTGTTGTGGTTCTTTCATAGATATACCTAGGGGTAAAAAATATGAAAAGGTGTATCAAGCCTGACTCGAGTGTAACCTGGTGCACGATAATGGGACTTACTACACACATGGTTTGACACTCCTGAGGGATATTATTAGGATAATTCACAATTTCATTACAAACCATTATGATTCACTTGAATGTAATGATATCCTCAAAAGAAACCATGTTTATTATTAAGATTTTATTTATTAATTTTTTTCAATTAATGATTAGCATTTCACAAGATTTGGGATTAGAAATTATGTTACATAATGATATTATCTAATCCAGTATATGTAATTTTTTAGAAATTTAGTATGGAAGGTATAAAGGTATAAATACTCAAAGATAATGTATATGATTCCCTACTAATAAAGATGATATAACTGATATTGGAACTGAGGATGTTATGGATATATTAGGACATCTTATTCAAGTTATAAAACATAAATTTTCTTATATGGAGAAACCTATTACAAAATAAGATTTTATGATTTTGGATCACTCTATGTGAAAGTGTCCCCCATTCTTTAGTGGGACTATTGACCCAATGGATGTTGAGAAATATATTAAGTTTTAAAATAAAATTTCCATGGCATTGGGATGTGGTAAAAAGGAAAAGGTTACACATGTAGTGTATTGTCTCAATAGAGATTCTAATAAATAATGGTTGTTGATCCAGAATACTATGGAGGAAGATGAAATAGAACTCATGGATTGAAAATATTTTAAAGACATAATTTTTGAAAAATATTTTCCTCATGAGAAACAAACGCAGATGAAAAGAAAATTCCCTAGTTTAATGAAAAGTAGGAATAAAGTGTGGTGAAGTATGAATATACCTTTACAAGGTTAGCAATTTATGCTACAGATCTCATATGAAAAATAGAGTGAATGATTTATCATTGCTTTAAAGGTATTAATCCAAGTCTTCTAAGGGATTTGGTGTCTCAATCATTTTTTTTCACTTGATGAAATAGTTTTATATGTTATCAAGATAGTAAAATAATTCTATAATACTAATGGATTCAAAAGAAATCCATAAAAAAGGGTAATGAATAGAAAATAATAGATAAATGGAAGAAGATAAAGGTGGATGTTTTACATGTGATAATTGTAGAAAGAATTACCTAGGGAAATTCATGAAATGATTGTGAGTTTATTATAAGATTGGAGAAAAAGTTCACCATGAAAAAGAATGGAAATGGAGGAAGGAAAATGTGTCTATTCAGTGTTAAAACTGAAAAGAGATGAGGAATCATGAATATGAATTCCCCAAGAAGAAAAAAAATATATCCTATAAGAAGCTAAGGGATCAAGGTCAAACATATGTTATTGACACAACTGAAGTGGAATGATTAATGTGCTTCTGTATTTGGTTCTAGAAAATTTGATTTAAAATTATTTCATTGGTGATGTTATCATAATATTATTTATGAAATATATAAGGATTTTTACTAAAGTACATTCTCATTAAATATTTGAGATCATATGTAGGATGGTACTAAGAAACAGTATTTGGTAGAATGTTAAAACTTATTATAAATTACATGGTTGTGGGAAATATAAGTCTTAATATGTTCCTGATGTTGAGATAATGATGTTGGATTAAGAGATGATTTGATATGAATAAAGAAAATTGGATAATACTAACTAAAATTTAAATGATTCTAATGTGTTAGATCACAATATTTTGGAAAGGTTAACAATTTATTAAATGGTTTAAGTTGAAATTTGGATGTGGTTGTAGAGATTGATGTATTACATCAACCTATCATGCATATTGTTCTAAGAGATGATTTAGAAATAGTTCAAGGAACAACCAAAGGATAATATTGTTATTATGAAATTGAAAATTATTAAGTAATTATATTTACTTACATTATTATAGATTAAATTAATTCCTCAACTCTAGGAAAAGGGTTTTCAAACAAAAATATTGTCTTATTATCATCATTTTTGATGAAATCAATGTCCTTTTTCACACCTCTTTTTTATGTACA
Organism: Viscum album; assembly: GCA_963277665.1. Classification (NCBI taxonomy): domain Eukaryota; kingdom Viridiplantae; phylum Streptophyta; class Magnoliopsida; order Santalales; family Viscaceae; genus Viscum; species Viscum album. The sequence continues at coordinate 1,939,150,341 of OY728163.1, forward strand.
TGTGTTCAGAAAATATTTTATGATCCTTTTGTCTATCACTCTCTATCAAAACTTGATTGCTATATTTATATTCCATGTACATGTTTTCACTAATGTTCTCATATTTGAATTCCACGTTTTATGATGACCTTCATGTTTTCCTTTCCCTATTATAAGGTAGATGTTTTATTAACCCAATTTATGATGTGATTTTTTTAAAAATAGTTTATATTAAAATATAAAACCCTAAATCCCTAAGAAAAGATAACATTTTGAGGATATAATTTTTTTAAAATGGGGTGAATGTAGCACATCAAACTCTTAATAAAAGGACATTGTATTTTACAGTGTATATAACACATAAAACCAATTGAATACAAGAATATAATTTCCTAATAATATACAATATATTTAAAATTTTAAATAGATTCAATCTATTATATATATAACAATACACACAGTATTTCTTTTAACTTACATTGTATGTAATGAATTTCTTCAATGACTTACATTTCATGCCAGATTGAATTTTATAGAATACTATTAATATTGTTATTTAAAATAAAAATTATCTCATAGATGTTAAACTGGTAGTTATTAAAATTATTAAAAAACTTATAAAAATATATAGTTTAATTCATTGGTTACCAATCAATTATAAACTAATATTGAAACCAAATCAATATAAACGAAATGTTTTTATAAAAAAAATATTCTTATGCTCCAAAGAAATTTTATCTTAATAAATTAAATTAATTAATATTATTTAATGATATTAACTATATATATAATATTCAATAAAATATTTTTGACAATTTTCCAATAGTTTTTATAGGGAAATGATGAGAACAAGTCCAATTTTACACATAAAATCTATATTATTCTAAAGGTAGTTTTTTCACATTTTAATGGAGAACCTATTTTAAATAATTTTTTTGAAATTTTTTTTAAAACTAATTTATCAAGGTAAAATTAATTTTTGAAATAGAAACATCAAAATAATATTTGGGTGATCTTTTAGTATTTTTCTATAAAGTTTCATTTTTTGATTAATAATGAAAAATAATGAATTTTAACTGAAATATAACTTTTCATATAAATAATTAATAGTATTAAATTATATTTTAAATATGTTTTAAGTATAATTAGTTAAATTATGTATAAATTAATCCAATTTAGTTAATTCTAATCAATTTCATATCAAAATTGGATAAAAAAACATTTCAAACATTTGAACATTATTACTTTAAAACCCAATGTTCTCATCCCATCTATGGGATTAATTTTAATTAATTCCTACCACTTATATTATTATAAGAAAACATTTATTCCATATTTTTAATAATTATAATATATAATTTATAATATTTTAAACATATTTTCTTTTCCAAAAAACATTAGTAAAAGTAATTAAATTTAATTAAAGAGATTAAGAGAAAAACTAGCTTAACAAGGAACTAAACCATAAACATTAGAGACAAAATGATGTAGAGACATATAAAAAACCTATTTTATAGACATATTTATGAAAAATACATTCTTTTATAGAATTTGGATCATTATTGGAGGCACATGATGTAAGTTAGACCTCCCAATAGCGTTTAACTTTTTATAATTATAAGAATGCCACTCCTTCTCCACTATAAAAGGCACTCACCCTCCCACTTATTCACACATCTCAATCCATTTGGATCATCCAAAATATGACCAAATAAGCTCAAAAAATTCATCCTTTAATATTTGAATATTCACTTTGGGTATAAATAAAACCAATGAAATCTTTTGGTATAAACCGAAAGGAGTTACCTGAGTAAGAGGTAACATTCTTCAACTATCACTTTTGTTTCATTTCATTCTCCACCCCTTAAATTATTTATATATCTTGATTATATAATAACATAAGTATCATAAATATAATAAGATTTTTTAAATAAAGGGTAAAACCTAGACCTACAATCACTTTCATAAAATGGGATACACAATCATCGTTCGTGTATACGGTGGACTACCGCATCAAAAACTCACATCATTCATTCATCCATTAACACCATTCATGGTTGGAAATAATAATTTATTTATAGTTTATATTATACATATATATACAATATTTATAATATATTGTTGCTTATGGAATTTTTTAATAAAAAATATCATCATTCTTTCAATTTTGTGGGAATACTGTAACATCATTTGTGGTCGTGTGGACTACCGCCTCCAAAAAGTGATGTGCTTCGTTAACACATTACATGGAATTTATTAAGGATGAGTTTTATAAAAATATGTGATATATAGAACATAAATATGTTACTGTAATGATAATATACATATATATATATATATCCCATAAATTTTTAATATGAAATTTAAATAGAAGTAGTGTTTATGTGTACATTCAACCTACCCTCTCCATGAACTTAGGTATTTTTCTGTGAGGTATCATTTTTTGTTGAATAGCGAAAAATACTAAATTTTAATTGAGAACTAACTTTTTGTCGAAATAATTTAGAATGTTAATTAATATTTTAAACTTATTTTAATGTATAATTAGTTAAATTATACATCAATTAATCTAATTTAGTTTATTTTAATCAGCTTCACACTGAAATTGTATATAAAAAGATATCAAAATTTTGAACATTTTTACTTGAAAAACATGCCTTCTCATCCCATCCGCATAATTAATTTTAAATTAATTTTTGCCAGTTATATGATGGGATTTTTTCCAAATTTATTCCATATTTGGAATAAGAATAATTTCTAATTTCTAATAAGGTTAACTTTGTTTTTGAGAGAAAATATATCTGAAATAAATTAAAATTAATTACAACAATTAATAGAAAAACTATCATAACAAGGAACAAAACCATGAACTTATGAGGATAAATGAATTACAAACATTTCAAAAACATATTGGATGGAAATATTTTTACCATATAATTTAGTTTATAGAATTAGTTTCTGAATTGGTTGAATATTATATAAGGTATACCTCCAAATAATGATTACCTTTATATATTTATAAGAATGCCACTCCTCCTTCACTATAGAGAGGCACTCACCCCACCAACTTATTCACACCTCTGAAGACTTGTTTCACATAAAAAACCTAACTAAATAATATCTCAATGTACCTCCCCTTATTATTGAATCCTACAGTCTTTCAAAAATAAATCCATTGAAGGATTTTGGTATAATCTAAAAGGAGTTACTCAAATAAGAGGTAATATTCTTAAACAATCACTTTTGTTCCATTTCATTCTCCACCCCTTCAATTATTTATATATATTTATAATATATTAATATAAGTATCCTAAATATAATAATATTTTTTTGTTATATTAATGGTAATACCTAATCATATACACACTTCCATTAAACGTGATACACAATCATCATTCGTGTGTATAGAGGACTAACTCCTTGTGAACCGATGTCATTCGTCTTTCCGTTACAACCATTCACTATTGGAAATAATGATAGATTCATAGTTTATATATGATATATATAATATTTATAATGTCTTTTTTTATTATGTATTTTTCATATAATATATAACTTCATGTTTTTTATTTTGTGTGAGTATGATAACATCGTTTCTGGATAAGTGGACTACCGCCTCCTCAAAGTGATGTTATTTGTTCAAATATTACATGGAATGTATTAAGGATGGTTTTACAAAAATATGTGACATATATACCATAAATATTAAACTATAATGATAATATATATACCACTTAATATTAAAATAAAACAAGTAAATGCAAGTTGCATTCATGCGTACGTATGACCAACCATCTCATTGAACGATGCATTTAATTTCCTATTTCCAAATTTTATAGATTTTTATAAATAAATATATACTTAAGATAAAATATATTTATATCATGTTTTACATCCTAGATATGATTAAATCATTATCGATGTAAACAAAAATAACTGGTCAAAACCTACGGAAAACGATGAAAATAATGAAAGATTGTTAACAAACAGGTAATATGATATTATAAGAAGGTCATATATGATATTATAAATATTATTATGGTTATATTATAAGTTAATAACATAATTAAAACCATTTTGTAAAATTTTACAATGCATTTAATGAAAATGGACCGTATGGTAAGTGAATTCATCTCAATTTACATTTTGTTGATACTTATTTGTTATTAGGAACCAATTCAATTCAATGTGGTGTATATACTTAGCATTTGTAATTTAATATAGTTATTCACTAATATTTCATGGTACTATATTTTTCATGTTGAATTATATCATCCAAGGGTGTTTAAATTCAAAATTACAAAGTGGAAAAAGTTATCTTTGAAATCTCACATTCTTTGATGATTGTTAACTTTATGTTGAAACAATCACTTCCTTATGACCATTTTCCAATGGAAATGAAATTTATATTTGATATAAAAACTCTTATGTTATGTGTATAATTTTTTCCTAAATTATATACCATTTTTTCATATGGTTTGTACTTGACGATTATTTGAATAATTTGGGAAATATTGGTAAATCTGTATCTTTTACTCAATAAGGATATTTGATAAGGCACATTTTTCATGAATTAAATAGATTATTAGATATATGATGAATTATTTATATAGGTATGACATAGGTGGGGCCCATTTATAGATATATCCCTGATTCATTTATAGTATCCCAAGATGAATCATTTAGCCAGTGAGATGGGGTTTTACCTGATATCTTATAAGCCATCTTATGAAAGGTCTTAACGTTAAGGGTAATATGTACCCAATAAATAAAGAGTCAAATTTTTGAAAATTTCCTTTATTTAGAATTAGTTATTATTTATCCATGATATTTTTTCTTGGAAATTTCTATTGATATAGTTCATTATCTATTTATTGATTAAATGGCATGTGTTTAGTTACTTACCATTCCAAATTGAATTTTCTTATCCAGTTATATAAATGGAATGTGTGATCAGTTATTTACCTTTACATGTTGGTTATGCTCATTGATTCATTACTATATCTATTTTACTTACCCTTACTGATCACTTTTGTTGACCCCTATTTTTTTTCATTCCCCCAGATGAGAATAAGAAATCAACGAAAGTGCTCTCAATGATTCAGTTAATTTTATTATGTATCATGTTTTTTTTCTACTTACCAATGTAATGTGGGTATAATGTATGTAATATGGTTTTTCCAATACTCTTAAAAATATCAGTCCTTCAAGATTTATTCATTGTTATTATTATATTTTAATAATGTAAGGATTTAACTCTTGGATTCTTGGGTAGGGGAATTATATACATAGCCTTCATATGAAATTGTCACTCCTACATCTCCTCTTGGATATGTCTATACTACCATAACACTCATACCAAGGGAATAATATTCCCAGGTAATGTTTTTTCACTCTGATCCACTATATAAATTGGATGTTTTTAAAAAGATATATCAGTACCAAGCTGAATATCATCAGATTAAATCACATAATATGGATTAGGGTGAATCCATTTAGGTTTTGACATGTGAGAAACCTCATTCATGGAACCAAAACACTATGGAAGAGAAAAACAGTATTCCACAACACTAATCCACTCAATAATCTCAAACAACCCAACATACCTATGTTCATTGTTTTCATGATTCTGAATATGATAATGTTCTAGCCTCATTGACACTCATAAAAATACTTGGTCTTCAATCTCAAACTATAGAGGGCTCCATCGATGATCAAAAAGAACTATTTCTACTTTTGGTGGTTGTCAACTACTTCCTAATCAACTAATCATGTCCATATGTCTTGAAAATGATACTCAACCCAACTAAAACATACTTAATAAATTTTAACTAAGATAAGGTTAAACCAAAAGGTATACTATGAATGGATTCAAATGGTATAGTGACACCACTTTTTATTAAATGAATATTACATCTTTTTAAATATAAACAACATAATATCATTATGAATCTAGGATTCAATGTCTTAGTACATTGAAAAAATTAGTCTTATATGTAACATTTACATAATAAAACATATAAATTATTTAATTACATATTACATATTTTCTTATTAGCCCTCTCATTCTCCTTGTTACAATAAATCACCTGAGGATATACCTTAAAGAAAGTGGTGAGCCAAAAGCCCCGTAAGAGTATGAAGAAGGGACACAAATCAATATAAAATTAGTGGGTGTAATTATAACCATCATAACATAAGTATAGTATTATCATAAAAATCATGAGGGAAATTATGGATAATGTAATGTAATATGGAAATGCATAAATATTAAACATCATGTCTTAGTGTTAAAAAACCACACATAGTTGTGAACAAAGATAACATCATGTTCATGAAAAATATATGTGCGCAATCCTAAAATAACAATTGTGAACCAATAAAAAATCATGTTCATGCATAATTAAGATTATATCATTAGATAAATCACATTTATAAATGCATAAGATGACTATATAATTCTGGTAACACCCATCACATCATATATTTACCTAATCATGCATGAAACATTTGACATATAACAATCGTAGTATTTAAATAAACCATAGAAATGATTGAGTTTCATAATATTTCATAAATAATTAATTAATTAATAATATTCGGGGTTCCCAATTGAAAAATGGAAAAAAAATATTTGGTATAATAATCATCATTCTTGATTGAATAAGAAACAACTCAAGAGAGTTCAAAGATGTGTTTTTGAATGAAGAGTTCTTTTTGAAAATCTTTTCAACTATCTTAAAATAAAGTAGAAAACATATATATCCCCAAAAGAGAATGTAATGAAAATTTAAATAGTATAATATGAATATTAATACCATGTAATAGAGAAATTCCCTAAGAACAAAATTGGGTTTGATAATCCCCTACCTTTATTCCCGTTTTATTTCGTTAAATTTTCACCTATTAAATAATAAACATATATTTATTAAAAAATATATCCAGAAGTGAATTATAGTCATTAATAAAACTATTTATCAATTATAATAATTTTATTATAATTCTTAAATTCCATAGATGAAATTTATGTGTTTTGATATCATGTTTTCTTAAAATTTACTTGTTTTCATTGATTTCACTATTTTGTGCATTGAAATTATTAATTAAGTTGTATAAGATTAAAATAACAATATTAATAAATTTATATATGATAAATAATTTAGTCTAACAATTCATAGGGTTGGTGGTACTAATATAATTGGAGACATTCCTTTTGACGGTTAACCGATTGTTATAGAGAATGTTGTCCAAATACGAAGAAAAATATGTATAAAACATAAATACATTAAAAATATAATTTTTAGATCATGTTAACATAATTAATATAATTTTAATAACATTCATTATTAAATATTAGAATAATTTATAATAAAATAATTTGGTAATAGGGATAGGATAAAATGAATATGAGTGAAGAGTTTAAAAACATACTCAATCTTCGGTGTAACTTCTCATGTTATACACTACAAGTCCTTTGATTTTTGGACATAAATTAATATATAACGTCCATATGGATTATAATACGCTTAATAGGTAAGATATTTGGATACATTGGGCTTTGTAATGTGTGGTATTATAGGTTTTCCAAGGATTGGGAGATGATTTATTTATACTTGAAGAGGGAGGTATTTTTAGAATAAAATATTGAATAAAATAATAAATCAATGAGAAAACATATAATAGTGAATTTATTTTCAATGTAAATAATATATCAATATAATATAATGGGTTTGAGAATTTAAATCTCCTTTATAATTCGAATTCATTAGTGTATAAAAAAGTAAAGTGGAAGGAATGAAAAATTGTTATTTTAAGGAATCACATTTGACATTAGATTTTCGAAAGTAATTTTTAGATTTGGAAATTAATTTTATCATATTTTGATGAATAATTTATTAAATAAATTATATAATGGCCTAAAATCAAGGTATATAAGTTATTGTTTCACTATCACATCAATAATTATGTATGTTGTTTTTCACTCGTTATGTGAAAAATGTATTTTTACTATTCACCTAAAAATTGAAGTATTTCAGAAAATTACCAAAAACTAACCATTGGAAAATTTTGACATGATGATTTCAAAACATATATTCATTTTATAAAAATAAATTTCTAAAATATGAAATTTTAATTTTTAATAAAATAATAATGATTTTTATTATGTACTTTAATATACAGTTTGTTAATAATGTGTTTATATTTTCTTTATGTTTATAATAATGATATTTATTTTTTGGGATTATAAAATTTATATTTAAATAAATTAATAATGATGAATATTATTTATATCACAATTTATTATTTTTGGGTAAATTTACTATTCCAACGGTTAGGTTACTTTTCCAATGGCCTGGTTACTATTCCCAATGGTCTAATTTTTTACCATCCTAGGGTGTTCCGAATGAGACTACTATCATTTTCTATAAAATAGCTAGTATTCCGCTAGAATGTGTTGGCCTTATACGGGTGGATTCTCTTTGTTTTCACTATTTTAGACATCTCTAGTCTCCCTCTTTTTAGGTTCTTTCTGTATATTTCCATTGTGACCTCACTCTTTGTTTATTAAAAAATAAAAAAGTTGTTACAGGTACTTTTATTTCATTATTTCCTCTTATTCAAAAGTTTCCTATTGATACTTATTGTTCCTACACAACATTATGAAATGGTGAGTTTCCTTTTTTTTGTAGAACATTTGTCTCTAATGTCCAAGATCTTCACAAGCTATTCTTCTTAAGACAGTTGTATCACATCTGGATTCAGTACATGTGAGGGGTCAGGGATGTACTTCCTTAGGAGAGAAAAGTGGAATGCGCCATGAACTTGAGCCATCATTGGCGGAAGTTAATGTCAATATGTCACTGATGCTATGAGAAAAGGATCCCAACGGGGTCGGATTACCCTGGGCTAAGCTTTAATTTCTTTCCAAACCACATGACTCTCTTCCATGGGGATATTCAAAGGGAATTTTTATCTCCAATATCAAACCACAATTCCCTTTGATGGTTTTCATCATTACTCTTTTTCTGAAACTGAGAATATTTAATATGGTTTTGGATGGCTTGACCCTTCTATGTCATTAATTTCACATGGTTAGGAATAATTAACTTTCGTTTTCCAAATTAATCCAAAAAAGTTGGAGTTCTACATTGCTTCCGATAGAGAGATTCATATGGAGCCATTTGAATAATTTAGTCAAAGATTTATTTTTATGATAACTCAGCTAATGGGATATGATGATACTATCTTTATTTTAATTCCATTCATAAGGCTCCTAGCATGACCTTCAGTTTTTGCATTTTTATTTCTGATTGACCATCAGTTTGGGGGTGATAGGATGTGATTTAATTCAATTAAACACTCAAATAATGTTAAATTATTCTATAGAATTTTTAAGTGAACCTTGAATCATGATCATATATGATCAAAAGTGGTACCCCATACAGCCTCACAACTTCCTTCACATATATCTTGGAAAGTTTTTCAAGCGAGAAATATCCCCAAATAGAGATAAAGTGGGTAGTATTGGGGAGTTAATCCACCAAAACCGATATCAAAATGTTTTCTTTGGATGCTTTTGAGAGACCAATGCTAATTTCCATAGTGGCATTTTACCATTTCCACATGGGTATAGGAAATTTTTGCATCATCCCTTTGGATTTTCAACGCTCCACTTTAAAATGGAGACATACAAAAAATAAGGGGATATACTCAACAATATCCTTTTTCATGTTGTCCCACCAGATGTTTTCTCGAAGATCACGATGCATCTGGGTACATCCAAGATATATGGAGAAGTATGAGCTTATGTGAATTATCATATTGCAATTTCTTTATCTCAGGTGATGCAGAAACACAAATTCTCATTCTAAACAAAATAACATCATCATCCTCAATATAGAACTCATGTAGATTTCCTTTAGTGATTTCACCTCATTTTGTAGCTCCAAATCATCCATTTATGCCTCCTTGATCTTCTCTTGGATGTATGGTTGGGAAATCATTTGGGAAAGTTCAGATGTATTCTCTTCTCTTATGATTTCTAGATCCATCTTATTCACTTCCATGATTATATGATCTTTCTCAATCCGCATCGCGGATAAGAGTGGTAGGTTATTTTCTAAAAAGGGAATCAACTAAGTTTTTCTCCATCCCTAGATGGTAGTGAATAGAGAAATCATAGCCCTTGACTAGATCTGACCATATTTTTCAATGCATGTTGAAATTCTTATGTGTGAATATATAATTTATACTCTTTTTATCATTATATATGTCACACTTCTCCCCATAGAAATAGTACCACAAAATATTTAGAGTGAAGATCAAAAATTCAAAATGAATATTATGAATTGGGTATTTATACTCATGGATCTTCAACTATCGTGAGGAATATTCTATCATTTTATCATTCTGAATGAGTACACATCCCAATACATCTTTTGAAGCATCACTGCATATCAGAAAACATTATCCACTAGATGGTAGTGTGAGTACTAGTGTAGTTATTAGCCTATTCTTGAGATCCTTGAAGATTTCCTCACATAATTCCATCCAGAAATACTTTACCCCTTTCCGTGTTAACTTATTTAGAGGTCTAGAAAATCATGAAACATTCCCCACAAAATATCACTTGTACCCAACCAATCCATGAAAACTATATATTTTTATGACACTAGTGAGTCTGGTCCATTACTCAATTGTCACTGTTTTTTAAGGGTCCATAAAAATCCCCTCAATTTTGATCACATAAACCAAGAATCTGAAAATATGCATCCAAAATTTACACTTACTAAAATTAGTGTACATTATATCCTTAACGTCTCCAGCAAAATCCTTAAATACTCTTCAAGTTTCAAATTTATCTTAGAGTAAATTAAAATATCATCAATAAAAACTATCAAAAATATATCGTGGTAGTTTCTAAAGACTCTAATTATAAAATAAATGAAGATTACATGGTAATTAGTATTTTTATGGTCATCACTATGATCTCATAGTTCCCATAACATATATGGAAAGTAGTCTTCTTAATATCTTGTTTCGTCCCATTTATTTGATGATATCCACAACAGTGATCCACCCTGGAGAAGTACTGAGCACTTTATAGTGGATCAAACAAGTCATCAATCCTTGGTAGATGATACTAGTTCTTTATGGTGATATTTCTGAGCTCCTAGTGATCTATACACATTAAAATTAATCCAGACTTCATCTTAATAAAGAGCACTAGTGAATCACAAGTTGTTTCATTAGGATGCATGAACCCCGTTTCAAAATGCTCTTATAGATGCTTCTTTAAATCATTCAGTTCGATCAGGTCCATCCAATAGGGTAATTTTGAGACAGGAGTAGCTTTGATTATGAGTTATACTGAGAAATTTACCTCATGATCTAGGGGAAGTCTCGGTATGTCTTCCAAAAATACATTATTTTACTCCCTCATAATATACATTTCCTCAAGTTTAATGATTTCCTTAGACACATCCATTTGGTCTAGTTATGCTTCTTTTTAGGATATCAACACCCACATCATTGTAGGATTTTCAATGGGAGATTCAAGATAATACTTTCATTTTTAGAGGAGCATCATATGGTTCGAAATATTAATAGATATTTCCCTTTTCTGACAGTTGATGGGTGATCTATATAATGAGATCCAATTTGTGCCTTGTATAGTATCTAATTAAACCAAAGGAAGAATTACAATATTTTCAGAAAGATTATAACTATATACAACAATAGGAGAAGATTCCAACACTTGGGTTGAAATGATTGAACCATTAGATGTTTTTATATATATATCTACTTCAAGGTATCAGGGATTTAATTTAACAGTTCTAGAAACCATTTTGGATATAAAGGTAAGTGTATAAGTAGAACAAAATAAAATGATTTCCATTCTTGAGTTAATAGGAAGTGTTCTTTATATGACTTCATTTTCTTGATCCACATTAGAAATAGTGATGGAATAATCTTTCCCTTTTTCATTTGGATTTGGTGGTTACTGAAACTAATTACCCTTAAAGACTTGAGGTTTAGTACACTATCTTTTATAGTGGCATTTCTACTTATAGTTAAAGCATTGAACTACTGGAGGTTCATTAGGAGATTCCCTCCTTTACTCTATTGTGTTGGCTGCCTTTATTATGGATCTTCGACATTCATGATCTTTATGTTATTCTATCTCGCAATTGAATAATTTCTCTATCCCTTTGAGAAAATTACCATGATGCTTATTCCAAAATTTTGACAATAGGGTAGTTGAATCCTCTTTACTCCTTTTTCATTTGACCCACTAGCTTGAAACAACATTATTCTCTGATTCTCCTCATAATCATGAGACCATTCTCAAAACTCCAACTCTAATTTTATATCACATCAAAACACTTCTTCATAACTCAAAAAATATCATATATCTAGATCCTTTTTAATGTGTGGGTTTAAACCACAAAAGAATCCATTTATTTTTCAATAATTTTTTATAAAAAACCACAAGGCATATCTTGGGATCCTATTGAATTTTTAATCGTAATTCATGATGGATTCACCTTCTGTTTTCATTATCTCAATGAATTATCTCTCCATATTTTTTTGAGGAGTTCAAGGGAAATACATTGTAAAAAATATTTTCTAAAAGTCTTCCAACATAATATCATCCATTTTATCCTTTGGCTTGGTTTTATTTATAAACACCCACCATTGATCAACTTCCCAATATAAATGATAGAAGACCATATTCACCTTATCCTTCTCATAAAAATGGACTAAAGAGAAGTTATTCTACATTGAGTTAACCCACTGTTCCATAATAAGTGGATTGGATGTTCCAAAAAATGTCGATGGTCGTTTCCTCATAAAGGACTCAATGGCTAGTTGATACTTCTTGGTTGAAGGTGGATGTTCCACAAGATTAAGGTTATTATTCTTATCTTGGGATTGCTATTTTTGAATCTCAATAATTTTTTGAACTCCACATCCCATGGAATTGGGTATTTCATTCGGATAATTGTTTCATTGTCCCTAACAAGGGTTGTTGGTCTGGTTTCTACTATTTCCCATCATTTTATATAAAATAAAAGTTTTTAAAAAAATGTAAGTAAAAATATAATGAAAAAATAATCTATTATTTTATGAAATTAACTCTAAGGGAATATCTTATAGGATCTCTATGTTTATCCTTTTCTAGACATATTATTCTAGTATGTTTTTCCTATATATATATTTATACTTATGGGTTTCACTCTTGTTTTTCTAATCGATATTCCCAAATTGACTAGTGTATTGGGAAAATTAGTCTTATAAATAACTTTTAAATAATAAAACATAAACATTATTTAATTCCTTCTTCTTTATCTTCTTAGTGTCCCTTACATTCTCCTCAATACAAGTAATTACATTAGGAAATATATCAATGATAGGGGTGAGCTAAAAGTTGAGTAAAAGGATGAATAAGGGACATGGATAAATATAACATGATTGAGTATAATCATTATCATCATAAAATAAGCATAAGATTTTCATCAACATCCTGAGGTAAAAAATGGATGAAGTTATGGAATGTGGCAATGCATAAAAATGAAAAATCATGTATTAGTGGTCAAATACTACACATAGTTTTGAACAAAGCTAGCATCATGTTAATGCATAACATATGTGAATAATCATAGCATCATCATTCTAAGAAAATAAATCATCATGTTCACAAATATTGCACATTATCTCATTAAATACATCACATTACCCGATTCATTGGAGGGATATATAATTCCAGGTCCACCAATCACATCATAAGATATACCCAATCATGCATGCCACATATGATGTATAACAATAACAATCATAAATTAACCCATGGAAAGGAATGGGTATCAAAAATAATTTCATAAAGATTACATTCATGAATAAACATTAGTGTTTCCAAATGAAAATTTGAAAAACATATTTGTTATAAGAATCATCATTGTTGAGTGATGAATAAACAACTCAAGACAGGTCAAATATGTGTTTTGTAAAGATGTGTTTTTTTGAAAAGCAATTTTGTTTTTCATAAAATCAACTTTGAAACAAATATATACTTAAAAAAATGGAATTTAAATTTGACTAAAAAATATTAACATTTATATTGTGGAAAATATGAAAACACAAAGAAATTAATTAGGTCTGAGAATTCCCTTACCTTTATACTCACTTTATTTCATCAGTTTTATACCTCCTAAATAATTAACATATATTTATTAAAACAATAATCAAAAAGTTAATTATATTCATTAATAAAACTATTTATCAATTATAATCATTTTTTTGAATTTCATAATTTATTTTGATGAAATTTATGCGTTTTGATATCTTATTTTCTTAAAATGTTAGCATTTTGCTTCGATTTCCATATTTTGTTTTTGTTAATTATTAAATATGTTTTAGAAGAATAAAATACATATATATATATATATGATTAATAATCTATTTTAACCATAAATATGTTTTTATATATTAAAATAATTGAAAACATCCCCGCTGGTAGTTAACCAACCATTATCAGGAACTTTGTACAAATATAAAGAAAAAGAGGTATAAAACATTAAGAAACTAAAAATAAAATATTTAAATAATACTATAATAATTAATGTAATGATAAAATTCTTCCTAATTAAAGAAATATAATATTTTATTTTGAATTAATTTTGTAAAAGAGAGAGGAGAAAAATAAAATGAGTGAAGAGTTGAAAAATAGACTCTTTCATCGGTGTAACCTCTCTTGTACGACACCATATCTCCTTTAATTTTTGAAGATAGATTAATCTAGAAAATACATATGGTTTATAATAGGATTAATAGGGAATATTTGAAAAGATAATTTCATTTTTAATGGTTGGTAGGAGTGGTTTTCCAAGGGGAAGTATAATGGTCATTTATACTTGAGGAGAGGGGTATTTTTAGAATAAAATATTTAATAAAATAATATATCAAATGTAAAAGTTGTAATAGTAAATTTCATACAATATAAGTCATATAAAAATTTAATAAAACGTTTTTATGAATTTAAATCCCCTTTATAATTTAAATTTATTAGTTTATTAAAAAAGAATTTGGAATGAAAGAAAAAATGTAATTTTACATAATCACTATTGACTTTATGTTTTGGAAAGTTATTTCTAGTTTTTAAAATTAATTTCATCATATTTTAATGTCTCATTTATGAAATAGAATATATCTTGGAAAAAATTGAAGTTCTATAGAGTATTATTTCACTATTACACAATAAATGATTTAATTTGAGTTGCACTGGTTATGTGAAAAACTGTATTATTAATAATCACCTAAAAATTGAAGTATTTCTGAAAATTTCCAAAAACTAACCCATGGAAAATTATGATGTGATGATTTAAAAAATGACATTAATTATATAAAATATCTATATAAAATAGGTTACTTTAAATTTTAACCTAAAAATAATGATTTTTACAACGTACATTAAAATAATGTTTATTAAAAATGTGTTTATTTTTCCTTTGAGTTTTTAGTCATGATATTAATTTTTTGGAATTATAAAATATATATTTACAGAAATTAATCATGATTAATAATATTTATATATAAACTTGTTGTTTTTGGGTAAACTTACTATTCCAACAGCCAGATTACTATTATAACAATCCAGTTACAATTCCAACGGTCATGTTACTACTCCCAGTGGTCACTGTACCTCATATAAATAACACTTCATTAATTCACTCAATATTCAAATAAATTCTTCTCAGGGTTCTATATTTCAATTTTCAATAATGTTTCTCATTTTAGTAATATTTTCTTCTTCTCTATAGTGTTTTAAATGTGGGTGATGATTATAGTAGATTGGGGTGATCCATGTTTTCCCATTTTATATTTACTATTTTATATTTTTTTTATGTTGTAATTTTTAGAATTTTAATTTTTTTCTTTGCTGATTAAAGTAGAAATATTTAGTAATAAAAAAATATATATATTTTTGTTTCTATAAATTTTATATGTTTATATTATTATATATACAATATAACACACATTTATTCTGGAAATAAATTTTACTAATAAGCACCAGGTTGTTACATTATTCCACCTTTTGAAATTTTTTCCTTGAAATTTTAACTCATATTCTTAGTTAAGAATAGGTGAGGATAATAATGTTTCATTGTTTCATCTATTTACTGAATCACCTCTTCATACTTATGGTTCCTTTACTACACCTTGACTGGGTTAGTTGTCTTATTGGGTAGAACTTTGTCTCTATGGTCCAAGATCATCACCAACTATTCTTTGTATGAGAGATCATTCCATAACCATATCACCTCCAGATTCAATAAATGTTAGGGGTTAGGTATGTACTTCTTCATGAGAGATACATGGAACACTTCCTAAACTTGAGCTACATTTGGTGGAAGTGCATGCCGATAAGCCCCATCACCTATACGATCAAGGATCTCAAAGGGGATGATGTACCTTTAGATAAGATTACCTTTCATTCCAAATTGCATGAATCTATTTCAAGGTGATATTCTAAGGAAAAAATTTAACTCAACCATAAATATCCAAGTTCCTTCGATGGTTGTCTACATAGATTTTCCTTTTGACTCTTAGTAGATTCTATATGTTTTTAGATGGATTCAACCTTATCTATCATCTCTTATACAAGGTTTTTTCCAAGTATCTTTCATTCAACATATTCATCCCAAAATGTTGGATTTCTAAATTTCTTCCCATATAGAGCTTCATATGGAGCCATTTGAATACTTGAGAGGAATGTTTTTTTATATGAGAACTCATCTAATGTGAGATGATGAACCTATCCTCCATTGAATTCCAATGAGTAGTGTCTAAGAACATTATTGAGTGTCTGAATTTTCTTTTTATAGTGAATATATGTTTGGGGGTGATAGGACTTGAAAAAATTCAATTCAATACTCAATGAATGTTTAAGACATACCAAAAATTTATTAGTGAAACATGGATCACTATTAGAGATGATCATAAGTGTTACCACATGCAGCCTCACCACTTCCTTCACCAATATTATGGAAAGTTGTTATAGAGAGAAATATTTCAAAATAGAGACAAATTTGGCAGTGTTGGGGATTTTATCCACCACAAACCATATCACATTGTTTCCTTTGGTTGTTTTCGAGATACTAGTGAAACATTCCATATTTATATTCTTCCATTTCAACATGGGTATAAAAAATGGTTACATCATCCCTTTGGACTTCAATCACTCTAATGTAACTTGTTTACATACTAAACACCTTCAGATTCACTCAAAAATATTCTTCTTATAATTATCCCACCATAAGTTTCCTAAAAGATTGTGATACATCTTGGTACTTCCAGGATGGATGGAGAAGGACATGCTATGTACATTATTCGGTAGGTCCTTCTTTATCTCAAGTGATGCTAGCAAACAAAGCCTCGCTTGAAACCAAATCACACCATCATCATCAATATAAAACTCATATAACTTCCCTCCCATTACTTATTTCACCTTATTTTGTATAAATACTTAGTAGAGGATACTTTTTATTTATGGAAATCTTGTTGACCTCCCAATAATCGATACACAACCTCATTGATCCATCCTTCTTTCTGAAAAAGAGAACTAGTGTACCCCAAGGTGATGCACTAGGGCATATGAACCCTCTGTTCAAATGCCATGGAAGATTATTCTTTAACTCTTGTAGTTTAATCGGGGACATACTATAGGGGAATTTAGTTATAGTATTAGTTCCATGTGTGATATCTATGTAGAAATATACCTCATGATACGAGGTAATTCTAAGTAACTCTTTTTGGAAATAATTCAGTGTATTCCCTCATAATTGGAATTTCCTCATGTTTTATGCTTTCCTTTGACACAACCATTTGGGATAGGTATTCTTCTTCATAAGGTATCAACACCCAAACCATTGAGGTAAATTCTAAAAGAGATTCACAATCTTATTATCATTTTAGGAGGAGCATTGGAAGGTTAAAAATATTAAAAGAGATTTCATTTTACCAATAATTGATGTGCGATCTATATATTGAATTCTATTGATGACCATTATAGCATCAAATTACACCAATAGAAGCATTATGATATTTTCTAGAATAACATTTCAACATATGCCAATAAGAGAAGTGTCCAATACAT
Source organism: Viscum album (assembly GCA_963277665.1). NCBI lineage: Eukaryota > Viridiplantae > Streptophyta > Magnoliopsida > Santalales > Viscaceae > Viscum > Viscum album. The sequence goes on from OY728163.1 coordinate 1,939,168,477, forward strand.
GGGTTTCAGTGATTTCACCACTAGTTGTTTTTATAGATATCTCTACTTCAAGGTATCGAGGCTCCAATTCAATAGTTCTAGAAAAAATCCATGATATAAATTTATGGGTGGAACTAAAATAAAATAAAAATTTATCATTATTGAGTGAATAGTAAGTATACCTTGTATGAATTTATTTTCTTTCTCAACATTATTAGCTATGGTGGAATAATTTATCCCTTGATCCTTTGGATTTGGTAGATACTGATGCTGATTACCCTCAAAGATTCAAGGTCTAGTACACTATCGTGTATAGTGACCTTGCTTCCTAATGTTGAAGCATTGAACAATATGTGGTTCATTAGGAGGTGAACTCTTTTCATCCATCATGATGGCCAGATTAGTTTTGTCTCTTTGACAATCATGAGTTTGATAACATTCTATCATACACTTGAAACATTTCCCCATCCATTTGAGACATTTAGCATGATATTCTTCCCACATTTTTGACACGTGGATAGTCAGATCCTCTTTCCTCTTTTTTCACTTTTCCCGCTGGATTTAAACTTCATTATTCTCTTCTTATCTCTATAACCTTTGGAAAATTCTACAAAATCCATCTCTAATTTGAGGTAACATTGAACCAATTCATCATAACTCCCAATGTCTCTGATGGATAGAGACATTCGAAGGTTTGTTTTTAAAACACTAAAGAATCTATATATTTTTCTAGCATTATTGATAATAAAACCCAATTCATATATTACAATAATTGTGAATTTTTTCTCATAATTTGTGACTTATTCACATTCATTTTTCTCCAGCTCAATGAATTATCTCCCCATATTTGTTCAAAGAGTTTGAGGGAAGTACTTGGTAAGAAATATTTTAATAATGTCATACCATTATATCACTTATATTTTATCCTTTGGCCTAAATTTTTTTTATCAATGACTATCATTGATAGGATTCCCCATCTTAATGACAGAGGAAAAAATGACAATATCATACTCAGAACAATGGATCATAGAAAATATCTTCTCTTTTGAGTAAACCCATTCTTCTAAGACAAGTGGTTTAAAAGATCCACTAAACATCATTGGTAGCTATCGTATAAAGGACTCAATGGATAGTTGATCCCTTTTGAGTGAAGTTGGACATTTCACATGATTCTGTTTATTATTCATAACCCAAGATAGTTGGATAAGTATCACCATAATTTTTTCAACTAATGATCCAATGGAATTTGGCATGTTATTCGAACAATCATTTCATTATTCCTTGCATGGGGTTTTGGCCTAGTTTCTCATGGTTCCCACCATTTTCTATAATATAAAAGGTTTGAAAAGAACACAAGCCAATAAATCATGAATAAATAATTTGTTCTTTTTCACAATTAACATTACAGGAATATATTTTGGGATCTCTATTTTTATCCTTTTCTAAAAATATTATTATCTGATTTTTTTGTCTAAATATAGACTTATACTTATGGTTTTTACTCTTTCTTTCTAATCATAATTCCCAAATTATATAAACAATACTCTGATACCAACTATAGTGACCCTACTTTTTCTTATATGAATATTAAATCATTTTAAATATAAACAACATAATAACATTACAAATCTAGGACCCATAGTTTTATTGTATGGGGAAATTTAGTCTTATAAATAACTTTTATAAAATAAAACATAAAAATTATTTAATTTATTCTTATCTATCTTCCTAGTGTTCCTCTCGTTCTTTTTAGTTCTAGAAATAACCTGAGGATATACATCAATAAAATCAGTGAGCTAAAATTCTAGTAATAGGATGAATAAGGGACACTAATCAATTTAACATGATTGAGAATAATCATCATCATAATAAAATAATAAAAGGATTATAATTTACAATATAATTGAAATAATGGATAATGTAAGGGAATGTTCCAATCAATAAAAATGAAACATCAAGTCTTAGTGGTCAAATACCACACATAGTTCTGAACAAAGCTAGCATCATGTTCACGTATAACATATGTGCATAATCATAACATAATAATTGTGAAAAAACATATAATTATATCCCTATATATTGAAATATATCTCATGATATACATCACATTACCCAATGCATTGGAGGGCTATATTATTTTGGGACCACCCATTACATCATAACATTTTCCTAATCATGCATTACACATAGGACATACTAATCATAGTCATAAAATAACCCATGGAAAGGAATGCGTTGAATAATAATTTCATAAATCATACATTCATTAATAATATTTTGGACTCCCAAATGAAAAAGGGATAAAATATTTGGTATGAGAATAATTATTCTCCGGTGAAGAATAAACAACTCAAGGGGGGTCAAAGATAACTTTTATTTTGGAAAATCTTTTTATTTTTCATAAAATAATTTAAGAAAAATGTATATCCCCAAAATAAAATGTAATGGAAAATTTAATAACATAATATGACCATTCATACCATGGATGAGAATAAAAATTTGAATTGTGTTTGAGAACTCCCTTGCCTTTATTCACGCTTAATTTTGTTACTTTTATACCTCCTGAATAATAAACTCATATTTATCGAAACATTGAACCAGAAGTAAATTATAGTAATTTATAGAAATATTTTTTCAATTTTAATCATTTTTTTATAATTATTAATTTAATTTTATTATATTGATGTGTTTTGATATCATGTTTTCCTAAATTTTTCTTTTTTTCTTCGATTTCACTATTTTGGTCAATGAAATTATTAAATTAGTTACAAGGGATTAAAATAAATATGTTTATACATTAATATTTTAAAAATTATCTATTTTGACCATTCACATATTTGGTTATATGAAAATAATTGGAAACATCCCCAATGTCAGATAACAAACCGTTATTGGGAACATTGTCAAAATATGACGAAAAAGAGGTATAAAACATAAATACATTAAAAATATATTTTTTATAGTATGTTCACATCATTAATATAATGTAAAAATTCTTCCAAATTAAATAGTATAATATCTTATTTTTAAATAATTTTGGAAAATATAGAGTAGGAAAAGAAAACGGCCGAAGAGTTTAGAAACATACTCTTTAATCGGTGTAACTTGTCTTGTACGACACTATAAATCCTTTGGTTGTTGGAGTTAGATTACTACAAAACGATCCTATGGATTATAGTATCATAATAGGTAAAATTTGGGTATAGAAGTGGATTTGGAATGGGAGGAAGGATTGGTTTTCTAAGGGGAGGGATATGGGTTATTTATAATTGAGGGGAGGGGTATTTTTAAAATAAAATTTTGAACAAAATAATATATCAAAGGTAAAACATATAATAATGAATTTTTAACAATATTAATCATATATAAATATGATATAATGGGATTATTAATTTAAATACCCTTTACAATTTAATTCATTAGTTTATTAAAAATGAAAGTGGAAAAAAGAAAAATTATTATTTTAAGGAATCACTTTTACATTAATGTTTTGGAATGTTTTTTAGGTTTAGAAATTAATTTTATCATATATTAATGTCTAATTTGTAAAATAAAATATATCATGGTAGAAAAATCATGTTCTATAGGTGATTATTTAATTATTACATCATGAATTATGTAATTTGAGTTATACTAGTTATGTGAAAAATTGTATTTTTACAATTCACCTGAAGATTTATGTATTTCAGAAAATTACTAAAATATAACCCTTGGATAATTTAAACATTCTGATTACAAAAATGATATTTTTATTATCAAAATAAATTTCTAAAATAGATAATTTTTATTTTTAATATAAAAAAAATATGTTCAAAAAGTACTTTAAAATATCATCATCATCATCATTAACTTTATTAGAATAAAAGAGTACAAAGCTACAAGTCAAAATAAAGAAAAGGATATGGATGTTTAAAATAATGAAGCCTAAGGGAATCCCCTAATACAAGAGACTTCTTCTCAGGGTTTAAATTGTCCACTCTAATAAAGTAGATTTCATTAGTACCATAGAACTCCATGGATGCTAAGTGAGAAACAACCTTGCTACCTTCTCAGAAATTATAAGATATTTCCTTATTATCTATTTTGCAAGTAACACATCTTCTAATGACATTTGAAATTGAACAAGTAGTGTTACCTTGACATTGTAGTGCATGGTCAATGATTGTTGAGTCCATTTTCACAGCTTCAAGGGAAATACTTATTTGATTTCAAAGTTGAAGGGTATTAAGCGTAGCCATTGATTCATCTAGAAGTGAGTTGCCACGCCCAAAGTTAGAAGAAAATGCAAGTATGGACGAACCCTTTGTATCCTAAACCAATACTACTCATTTAATTTATCCCATGACATATGATACATCCATGTTCAGTGTGGGACCAGGTGGATGAGGGTTCTATTGAACCTAGTTGCCCTGAATGGGAGCGAAATGGTCCTACAAGTTGGCCACAATACTTAGTCCAAGAGAGGTAGAATCACACCAATAATTGAAAGCTACATCAGATCAATAAGAATGTTCCTAGGCTGGGATATCATATTTGTTTTAGATCACTAGGTCCCCTCATGGAGCACCATGTTATGAGATTTTCAAATCCACCAAACACCTGCAGATATCACCAGAGTATGCACAATTTTCTTAGCACCGACTTCAGTGGCACCATAGAACCATCACACCAGAAAAGAGGAGTATGTATTATCCTATAGATGGTAAAAAAAAGTCTTCAAAAAATTTCTATATGGAAAAATCCCATTCAACTTCAAAGAACAGGTGCTACGAGATCTCTTCATGACTCCCACTACAATAGTAGCACCTGAAAGCCATGTGGATTCCCATTTTTTTTTACATTTTCATATGTGGGTATAACACAATTCTGAATTATCTCGACAAGCAAATTATATTTGGAAAGAATATATTTATTCCATAGTATTTCACCCCAACGATCACCAAGTTTTCTCACATCCATCACCCATCGATAGAATTTCTTAAAAAATGAACTTGAACTAGAAGTAGTGAAGAAACACCTATCAGGATCATTGGATATGTCAATAAGCTTAATACATTCCCATTGGTTTCCATCCAAAATAGCTCCAATTAATACATATGTTATCTTACCTAACAAAAGGATATATCTGGGATTGGATAACCAGGAATACCAAGAGTGGATTCTGACTAGTTGTGATGCCAGAATAAAATATCTCCTCTCCCAACAATCCATCTGGTGTGAGGTTGAAGGGCCAAAAGGTCTGAAAGAATCATGGGCTCTAGGGAAAAATGGATTTGACATTTTTACCTCAAATTCCCATAGCATTTAATCTCAATTAATCTTCCCCAAAGAGTCCACTTCTCAATTACCTCCCATTAATGTTTTACATTCATGCATTGAAGGGTTTCTAAGATACTTATAACATTTATTCCACCTTACTGAATAGGCTTGGCAACCATTTCCCAGGAGGCCCAGTGTCACTTCCCCTCCAAGCGAGCATCACATATAAAGGAAGCTATAATGTTGTCAATGGTCAAAGTCACTCCTTTCAAGACCCTGTTGGCTCATAAATCATAGATAAGAATGGAAACAAGAACAATATTAACTAAATTGATCCTTCTTTCAGAAGATAAAAATTAATTTTTACAGTTCAACAATGTCATGTGATTCTCTCCACAATATGATCAAAATGAAGAATTCACATCTTCCTAGGTGAGATTGAGGTGCCCAGATATTCCATGATGAGGCACTCTTTTTTTATATCCAGACCATTGGCCGTAATATTGTTCATCTATTCCATACATCTATTTTATGTTTGGAAATTACTTTTTGGATCGGTTGATTTTTTTTCACTGCAATAATAGTAGTCACCAAGAACCATGTTAATTCCACAAATAGATCTCCTTCAAGCATTCATAAAAATGATTGTATCATCTAAAATCATTATATGCGATAATCAATTATATATTTTCCTACATCGGTATGGTATGATGGTCCCCCTATCCATGTTATTTTTGATGAGGCATCTCACCACATATTGGGAAATAATAAAGATACTAGGGGATATGGTATCACCTTGTCTCATACCACAAACCGCCTTGATAAATCCCTAATTTCTACCCACTGAAAGAACAAAATTCCATGAGGAGATGATGGATCTAAAAATTATGTCAGAAGCCCAATGTGACAGGACCAAACTTGTCATCACCTTTATGATGAAGCTCTACTCAATCCTATCATAAGTCTTATCCATATTCAACATTATAACCTTACTAACTCCCAACACCTTATTTATAAGATCACTAACCACTTCCCAAGCCAAGGAAATGGCCCCTTGAATGGAACTTCCCTTCACTAATCCATACGTCTTGACAGATATCCATTAGGGGAGGAATGTATATAATATTCTATTAATCACACACGACAACACCTTATATGGAAAGTTGCACATTCTTACCGACTGATAATGTTGGATTGAAGATGGATCATTGATTTTTTGAATACGGAACAACATAGTTTCCATGTGACACACAAGATATTAAATCCATATAAGAAATCCTGAATGTTCCTTAAAAGGTCATTACTGATAATATCATATGATTCCCTATAAAAGGATCCTGAAAAACCATCAAAACCCAGATCAGTTTATGGTTTAAGACTCATCATTTCCACATGTATCTATTTTTACTCATAAACAACTTCAATTAAGGAATTGTCATGTTTAGAGAAAATATTACGGACAACCTATATGAGATCCTCATTCCCCCTTGGGTAACCTACATGAATGGAAGGGTTTGGGCTTTCAAGTATATCCTTATAGTAGGACTCATACATTCCCCCAAGTAAGTCCCTACCATCAATGTAGGATCCTTCCTCCATCCAGATATTAAGTCTAATGAAATTAAACATTTCATTAACACATGATTGAAAAAATACACTTTTATGGTATCCCTCTCACAAAATTTTTATCTTTGAGAGTTTGCACGCTCGACATTAATGCCTTAGGAGCATATCCACCTTATTTCCCTTCTTGAGAGCTAGCTTTCCAAACAAATCCTCATTTGAGGTAGATTCCAGACATGACTCTAGATTATAAACATCCATCTTAATGGTTTATATTTTATTAGAAATCAGGGGTAGCTTATTTATATAAGTCTTAAGGTCACCTTTGAAACATCAATGTTTGTAGTGAAGCTTGGTCCAGCCTCAGCCCTGAATTACCATATTCCCCGAGTCACCCACTGTCTGGTGATATCCTGGTTTGTTGATACATAATTGCGAAAAGATAATACACAAATTCCCCTCCTTCCTTAAAGATAGTGACACCAGAATGGGGGAGTGATTAGAAATTAATTAAACTAGGTTCTTTACCATTGCATTAGAATTGTCTGAATTTTCTTGGCCATTAGAAAGGCACCAATCCATTCAAAACTATATATGAAGATCCCCACATTAATTGTTGCAACATGTGTCATGATCACCAGTGTATCTCATGTGATGTAGATCTATACGGTCCATAAAATGGAAAAACATACATGCTTTATTTCTTAGGGATCATACCTCTCCATTTATTCTACTCTAGATCCACAATGATGTTGAAGTCTCCTCCAACAAACCACGAGATATCCTCTAGGTCAAAAGACTCAAGTTCAGACCACACAACTTCTCTAAACATAACATCACATCTTACATACATAGATTAGGGGTAGATAGGGGATAGATTCTATAAAAGAGATTTATCTGGTATTAAATTTGACAAAGGAAGATCTGAGATAATGGTAGACTCCCACCAATTATAAAAATATTCAAACCATGGGAGAAAAATTACACTAGAAGGACTTGAATCACAAAAAGAAGAGGTAAACACCAGGGGAATTCCATCACTTACGTTACCTTCACAAAAATAGGAAGGTCTTAACAGTTGGAATATTATCCCATAGGGGAATATGATGATCTTGGCGGATAGTAAGGCACCAAGGCCATTCTATCAGGGGCTATCTCATGAGAAGAGGAAGACTCTTTGTCCAACCATGGATCGTTTGGATTATCTATATTTTTTATGTGTATAATATTATATAATATAATCCTACTCAAATTTATTTAGGAAACAAAAATTACTAATAAACACTGGGTCATTACAAATGATTCCATCAGAATTGAATCTTAGTAGTTGTTATTATATGTAAACTTTACTAAATATATGCAGTCCAACAAATAAATACCAAAATATGATATATATGCTTTTAACATGTTTTTAAAGATTTAAATAATACTATTATTCTATCAATAATTCAGTGGATTATTAGATATACTCAATTGTACTTATGTATGAAGTTAATTTTTTAATTCTTCCTAAAAGTACGAGAACATGGGAGTGTACCCAAGTGGTATTATCCCCTTAGTAGAACATGGGTGGTTGGGGTTAAAAATCCCAAATGCATCCATTTTTATCCCCCCAATTAAATTGGGGGTGGCATATGTGTGGGACCTCGTCACTGGCGAGGGTGGTGCTCTACCTTCTCTTCTGATGGAGGCCATCTAAATAAGACGATGAGGCGTGCGATATGTCAGAGGGTCGGCTCCCGTAGAAGGAAACATCGCTGCTAGGAGTGTTCAAGTGTCAGATCAGCAAGGATACATCAATATATAGGATGGAAAATCTTGTGGTTTAGTGGCAGAGACTCGATGATGGTGGGATATGAGGGTTGTGTGACAGTCGACGATGGGTAGCTATACAATTGAGATAAGGGAACTAAGGGATAGATTACAATGTGACTCCCCTTAGGCATTAGGAAAAAATTGAGATTCCACAAATACAAGATTCATATGAGGCTTAGGGAATCTCTTATATCATTAAAATGGCATCCAGATTAAGAAAAATGAGAGAGTATGGAACTAGCCATTAGAACCAGGCAACATACACTCTCCATAGGGAAATGCAAGCTGCACAACCTTGCAATATTTGGGAGGGAATATATATATATATACACACATATTTTCTAGGTGGATATGATATTGTGGTATTAGTCCTTTTGGTCCCTATGGGTCATGTAATAGGCTATATACTCCTCATGGTCCTACATGCCATCTATGGTTTCCCGTCAATCATTAAAAGTTGATTATCCAAAAAATAACAAAGAAAATTGTATGGCCTAAAATTACTAGGTAAAATTGGCATTCTGTTCTGAAATGATTCTATGAGGTACTCAATATAGATAGGACATCCCTTGAACATATATCCTTACCAGCTCATCCATAGTTAAGGTTTCCTAAATAGGTAATAAATTTGATAATATAGTCAACTGATCAATGATAACCCATACAACATAATACCATTTTGCTTTATTTCCTAAACCAGTCATGAAGTTTATAGTATCATCATCCCATTTTTTCTTAGGTATGGGAAAAGGCTATAAAAATCCATCAGGCCACTGGTGCTCCAATATCTGATAGGTGGAGTCCCATGACACAAATCCTTATATCTCCTTGTTCATCCTTAGTCACCAATAATATGTATGAATGCTATGATACATATTGGTAACACTTCGGTGTACATACCACTTTGAGGCATTAAATTTACTCATCAATTATTCACACATACCAGGGGAAACTAAGACATGACCATATATATAAATAATCACTTTTTCATTGATGGTCACACTTCAGTGTACTTACCACTTTGACGCATTAAATTTACTCATCAATTATTCACACATACCAATGGAAACTACGAAATGACCATAGATATAAATAATCACTTTTTCAATGATGGTACATTATGGAAGTGACTCACCAACATATATTCTATCTCTCAGTGCATAGTACTTTGGATCTAATAATTTACTTCTCTTAACCCCATTGAGTAGAAAAGATACAATTGAAAAGTATTTAAGAGGTGTTCGAGCATGATATTCCTAAACATAGAAATGAATCTTTTTAAAAAGCTTCATTATCTTAAAATCATTACTAGACTCATGCATAACTCGAGTATTAATTTTCCAGATCAAATAATGAGAAATGAATTTTCATTTTCTAATGGTACACTCTAGCTTAATGTGAAAATACTATGGGTACTCTACCCCTCTCTAATACCCTTGGAGTAAATCATGTTGGGAGGAAATAAATTTTAGGATCATATAGTCTATTAAAAACATTATCCTTTCACATAATAGGTAAATTTCATAATATTTCAAATTGTGAACCACAAATTCCAACCCTAAGTCACATGTTATATAGTTATACAAATGTGGACTTAGAAGTTATGACCCATAAGAAACCATATAACCATGTTACATCAATACTAAACCTAATTTGACTATAGATAAATAAAAATACTAATTATCCTCTTTATTCAGTCTTGTAAAGGTTTGAATCAGTGCTTAGGTCAACCAAAATTTGAAATCTCAAAGGTAATTCTCATAATAATTGTCCCACATAAAAATTACACATTTTTTGGTCAAATTCATCATTAGTTATGAAATGAAGGAGAATTCCAAGATGAATTGTTGATAATATCCAACCAATCATAGAAATATAATAATATGAAATTTTTTCCTATTATTCTCCAAGGAAATAATTTATCTGACCTTATCATGGTCCAATGAAACTTCAGAATCAAATATCATATGCCCTATGATGTTTACTAAGTTATTCCAGAAGTGACACTTCAATAACATAACATATAATCTATGATATCTCATGGTTTATAAAATAATTCCTAGATGATATGAATATTCATTTTTCAAATTGGAGTACACATGTATATCAACAAAAAAATGAAAAAAAACTATCTAAGAATGAGTGAGAAACATAGTTAATCGAGGAAATGAACACTATGGCTGAGAACCTCTAGCCAAATGGAATGGATGAGTAATCATATTATAAATACCAACTCTTAAAAGTAGTATGATTTTTGTATGAAGTAATCACCCTTAATGAGTCATAACCCTATCTTAATTAATGCTTGATAAACACAATTGTTCCCCTAATTTGATTGAACTAATAATACATATGTGGAAGTGAATATTTTTTCTAAATAATCACTGTATTCAAACTCTGATAATCCATATAAAACCTTAAGAAATATTAGCCTTCTCGATGAACAAGACTAGAGAACTCCTTGGGGACATACTAATCCAAATTAATCTATTTTATTCCTTGTCCACCAATAGAAACTTATGTTCTAATAACTTCAAAGGAGCCATCTAATAAGGGGTAATATAAATTATATCCACCATTAGAATGATTTATATGCTAAATTAAACCTCTGAATAACATAGTAATACAAATAAATCATGAAAAACAATCTTGTAATTGATAAAACAACTCGAGGATATGCATCTTATTGTGCTATATTATCATATAATATGAGTCTATACACTTGGGATGTAATTTTTTCTAACATCTTATGATCATTCCCTTAACTCACTGCATATAGATTCCACCCTACCTAATGAATGTGACTACTACCATTGAATGGTTTGAAATATATTCAATGATGATGATAGTTGATATGATCCTAGTATGGTACCAACAAGTACATAGAAATAATCAGATAAGTTTTTTCTATTTTTAGCACATATAAATCCCAATGAAATCGATAACCAATAAATTTGATAGTGAACTTCCAATAGAATAATAATCTCTCTAAACTCATTTCTTGCGAAATATCTATGTTTATCACAATATATTGGTATGTTATAATGATCCATAAAGTTACAATCTCCCCTAAAAAAATTAATGAATATGAATATCCAATATAAAAAATGATCTAATAATGAATCCAAAAGGATTATAACTTGAACTATAGATGGTCTGACATACTAATCAGCTAGAGCAGGCTGCAGGACATGATTTTGGCTTGTCACATAGCCTTAGATCCCATCCTATCCCAAATAATAAGCTATTATACTATATCTTGTACCCTAGAACCAGGGTACACATCCCTCCCCTCATTCATAACATCTTATAGAACTATAATATCTTGTCTTCCGTGACATGGATGATCCTAGTTAAGAATTGTATGTTATCTTCAATAACTTATTATTAGACATACTCCCACATAGCCTTTGTAGGTTCCCCATATCTCTATAAAATCAAAACATTGCCGGTGTTCGATCAAACTAATTTATATTGTGTCCAACCTTTCCACTTTGTATCATCCTCATCCTGGTTTACTCTTAATTAATCAATTTGAGTAACTACATGACCTCAGTAATGTCTCCCCATATTCATGGAGATGCTCTTCCCACTACCTTTATAACAACAACTCTCAAATAGTTGTTTCCTATTAACAGAATATACACTACCCATCCTCATGGATAAATCTATTTATCTACCACTGGAGGCATATTTCAGGTTTCCTTCAATGATGAGGTCTCGATTAACCACTTCAGAAAAGGTATTTAATCCAAATAAACTCAATTATATCAAATCACACATCTGAGGACATCCTCAAAGTGATTCACTTAAACCACCATGTCCCCTAATAACATTGGGTCAAAATTCTATACATGTGTGAAATGGGTGGTGAAATCGATCACTGATATACCTACTTTCTCAACGTGAATGAAATATATAACATTTTATTCCCTCAAGGTCTCCGAAAATAAATAATCAATGAAGATAGTCTAGAATTCATTCCATGGTAGGTCCACATGTTAATCTACTTGGACAAAAATGGTCCTCCAACACTTCATTGATCCTTGAATCATATAAGATTCTAGATTCACTCTCCTCTTTGGGGGGGTCCACAGATGATCAAAGATGGTCCACCTCGATTACACATAGAATTATACTACCTAGAGGCCACCATCCATGGAAATGTTCAGTTGGTGTTACGATTGAAAATGTTTAGGAAAGCCTAATATCATTAGCTAATATCACGGAGCCCCCATCTCCACTTACTGAATAACTTGAAATGTGCTTTCATGTTGTCAGTTATCTAATATTTTTTTGTAGCTAATGGAGTCTCTAGTCTAACAACCAAAGGGGTGTTCTCATCACCAGCACCGTATCTCTTTATGATTATGACAAGCATATTTTATTTCACTCAAGGTTACATTATGGCCAATTATGGATGTAGAATTCATTATGTAATCATCATGGAATTGTTATGACAATGTGAATGAGTTTAAGATATTTTTATTCTATTTTCTATAAATCTTGAGGATATATTTATTAGGTATGTGATGTCTAGGTTTTGGTATTATATCAACATTACATGTTAGTAAAAGTTCAAACATAATGAAGAAAAGTAATTCGGAGGGTGCATCATTTTTTTCGAAAATTTCAATCAAGGTCATTAAGACCAAAAAATGTTCCATTAATGATATAAATGATTCCATATAATTCAAATATCTAGAACATATGAAGGGGTTTGAAAAATTTCTTGAAAATTATATTTTATGTACTGGTGTTATTGAAAAATGTTATTTTATTTTTAATGTTATATGATACCAACTATATGTTTTATAAATTTTGTAATTATATAGGAGTTCAAAAATAGGGAATGAATGGATGAATATTTTAGTTTTTATTCAAATAGTAAAAAATGGGTTATATATTCATAAATTTTAACGAAAATGAATATTATAAAGCTCATATGGATACCTCTAATAAATGTGTATTTTTAGCTTATTTTTATTATATAATAATAGAGATGAATGTAATACACATGCTTTATGATTCATCAGAATCTATAAAATGATTAAAAATTATAAAATGATTATAATGTTTTATCTAGGTTAGAAAAGTGTATCTAGATACTTATTAAAATATGAGGTATATGATCCCACCAATCATAAATTGAAAATTTTAAATAATAGTCTTATTTTTAACAGAACCCTCTAAACACCAAGAATACCTTATATGATAATGTTACAATATTTTTTTTACTTAATATTCCTACAAAATTATATATGTTTGATTTTTTTTACACAAAAGTTTTTATCATTGGATAATATTCTGAAGATTTTATGGTGTTTAAGTGGCTAGTAGGAGTATATTTGGTTTTTGAAAAGTTCAAGGTTAATAAAATAAAATAATATTATAGTAAAAATAAAAAGTTAATGTAACTTAATATCCTAAAAGGTTAAAGATATTTTTTTAAAAGAAAATTGGAAATAGTTACATTATATAGAATAGTATTTCAAGGAAATTATTTGTTGACAAATGATATAAGGATGATAATGAAATTATAATGAGTTCTATGTAAACAATATATGTTATTATCATCATAATATTAAATACTATGATGTTAATAAGTATTGAGTACATGTTCTAGGAGTGGAACAATATATTTATGATTTTTAATCCCCACTATTTTATTAAATACCTTACTTTATAAATTATAATTTCTAAAGAGTATAATATGAGTGTTTGATAATACGATCACATAGAATTATTAAAAGAATTACAAAAAGATATAATGAGTTTATCAAAACCCTAAAAATATTACAATAGTAAGGTTAATCTAGACATATATCATTTGTGATATGTTAGATAAGAACTTTTGTATGGTTTATTATGTATTATTAAATATGCTTAAGAATATAAAATGTATCATGTTATTCTAAATGGAAATCACCATTTTAGCATTCGATCATATTAGATTTATATGTATATATATATCATGAAGTAAAAGGATAATTGACCACTAAAAGTATGAATTTTAGTTATCCTTACATGATGATCATCATGGAGTATTATAGGTTATGAATAAATATTGAGTTAATCATGACTAGGATTGTTGTATCAGAATAAAAAATAAGAAAATGAGGTAAAAACTAGGTTTTGTGGACTAGATGACCGATAAAGTATACCATATGGATTGTCAAACCATTGTTTTTTGTATAATAGTGGTGAATGGTTCATATTTGGAGTACATAATAACTAATGTTAGTGAGAAACCTAGAATGATAAACTTTATTGAAATGTTGTTACCAGAATCACTAAATAATATCCCATCTAAAGTGCTACAAAGCCTGAGGTGAACCACCCTATATTCCAAAGGTTGCTGACTAGTATAAAAGGCTTGTATATTGCATTGGGGAAAAGATTCCATCAATATCATAACCATCTATAATAAACTAATAACCAAGAATCATCTATATAAAATAATTAGAGTACACATATTCAATGATATATCCAAGCTATAAGTAATGAATATATAGCCATACGATACATCTAAGATGATTTCTTATTTGGGCCAATCAATTACCCAAACCCTTCTTTAACCCGATCTCCAATCCCAACCATGTTTATCATCCAAGATCGTTTACAATACATTATACTAGACCAACATAATAGATGTAAGGTTTTCACACACCATAGGTTGCCCAAAATTGGTGGGGGAAATACATCTCATATGGGATTTAAAAAGTGGCCCTAATATACCGTATTAAATAAAATATATGCATGGGTAAAGTAAATAATAGAAACAACCACACATTATTATGCGCATTAGGTCATCATGTGATAAAAAGGACACCACGAAACCCAACCAAAACAACTTTGTCCAATGATATAAATCAACAACCTCATGCCACAAATCCCATACCATATATTCCATGCAATGAACTCTATAATTTTAATCAGGGTAGATACCAATACAAACATCTATCGCATCAAACCTTATCTTAATTAGTACCCCCTTCTCAGGGTTGGATTCCACATCAAAATATGACCATTAAATCCCTCACTAAAAGTTGGTTCCATTACAAAATATTTTCACACATGGTGATACCATACATCCTATCTCATTTCACATCATATCAGATAATACATCCTCTTAGTGTGGGCCTCAAAATCAGGATCTCACTACTACCTTATCAATCAAGGTAGAGTCATTCCAACAACATCATATTCAACGTGATCCCAACTATCAAAATATATACCACATTACAACCTGGACCATACCTTCTTATTAACGGTGGTGAATTTAGAAAACATCTCATTTGAAGTAAGGCCAATAGCCACTTCCCATACCACATTGTAGCCTATCCATTACCTTCTCACTCATAGTAGGATCCTTTTAACAAATTCTCAATCAAGGTGAGGGTATCTATCATATCACATCATCAAACATATACACAATCAACACATTTATGAGAAAAAATGACCTAATAGACTGTCTCACATGCTTTCTGAATCACACATCAGGGCTGAACCTATCATCTATAATTTCCTACCCACAAAATTACACATACCAAACTATACCCAGAGGCTACTATTTTTATGATCATCTCAATCATATATAAATAAAATTATGAATTTATTAGCATTTTCACCTTAGTTGTAAGGGTATCCTCTGGGTTTCACAAAACTAATTTGATCTCTACTCGTTAATACCAACATTTACGCATCACCCATAATGACCACTTTAATCACCAACCCTATCTAACCTTATCATTAGAAGGATGTTTCAGTCCTATTTCTATCCGGACATAATAAAATATCCCCTCTATACAAGGTCCATCTCGAGATAACTCACAATAAGACTCGTAGAAGTATAATTACAAGTCATCAGAATAGTTTTAATGATCCCTGACTAGGTATCATATCAAATAAACCTAAGGAGATATCTCATGAAATTTGAATAGAGGAAACCCTTCCCATCATACCACATATCTCTCAGAAGACTTATTTCGCTCATATGATGCATTGAGTTTCTCTCATACTCTTAAGAGGGTGTTTCCTATTTTAGATGAGCTGTATGACTGTCACACCCACTATCATATGAACTGATTCTCTAATTCTCATGATACTAGCCCCCTGATATCCAACATAGGCTTCCCAAAACTCATCTTCAATCCCAAATCCTACCCTAGATCTATTGTTAACTCAATTGTTATCCTTGACCCCTTGGATTCATAATTGATGGAAAAATCCAAAATACCCAAAGTGTAAATGATCACATGTTTCAACTCTAGTAGGATCACTAAATCCCTATCAATTTATATTGTCTACTCTTAGTCCCAATAAATTTTTCCCAAACCTATACATTCATCCAAGAATGAATAATCCGGGATTGAGAAGAATATTCTATAGTATTGTCATGACCAGTTCTCAACCATACCTCATATAATCTCACCAATGCCCGAACCTCTATCCTAATCCATCAAAATTCCTAAATAATTAATTATAGATAATTTATAATTAATGAAAAAATGGTATTTAATGAGGTATAATAACTTAAAAACACATTTGGTAATGATGCATTACAAAAATATAAGAATACATAATGTGTTCTTCCTCCTGGGATCACATGTTTTCAAGAAATTAATTATCCCTATAATTTAGGATTATTTCCTTTAGAATCTAGTGAAATCTTCATCAAACCGAAGTCCAAATAATAATAGACCAGAGGGAAATAAATTAAATGAATAATGTGAGTTATAAGGGGAGAGTAATACGTCAAATTGATATACAATCATATAGGAAAACCCCCTCATAAAATTTGTATGAAAGGATGAGAATATGGGGGGATGAGTTGGAAGAAATGGCCTTCTATTGATTCCCTTTTCCTCTAAATCCTAACAGGTGATGGAAAGAAAATGGTGGATATTCTTTTGTACTTTTAAAAAAATGGGAACATCTTGATAGGACCATAAGTTGTCATGGAGTGATTCCCCAACTTGGAGGCAGGCAATAACAAGGATTAAGGGGTCATGGATCAACACCACACCCCATTATCCATTTATAATGCTACCTCTCTGGTCACAACACTGCATGTTTTTTTCTATAAATAACAAACCTCCACAACCCAATCCTTTATAGTGTTTCATTTTCCATTCACATTACTACCTTTTACCTCTATGATGCACACTTTTACCTCTATGATGCACACTTTTACCTCTATGGAATTCCTTACCTACCATATAATGGACTTAATTCTCTAAACTATGATACCCCCTAGGTGAAACCACTCATGAAATGTCCTATGAGTTAAAAAATGAGAATATTTATCCAGATATTTCATGATGTAAAGACGTAAGGGTTTACCAACCCCATATATATGAGTAACCTTCATTATGTGCTATCCTCCAAAAAATCATGAACTTTTTATTTAGGGATTTATCCTATAGAGAACATATGATACATAATTATTTTTCATCATGGAATAACTCCTTAGGTCACAACATAATTTCTCTTGAACCTTAAGAATACACATCCTTCGGCCTGACACAAAAAATTCTCCATGTTGTGACACCGACTATTCATAGTGTGGCCAAATTTATTCTCAATGTGGTTCCCCCTTAGCTATGGTGTGATACCTTAGTCACCCAACCACCATAACATTACCCTTACCAATTATAACATGATGATGTAGAAGTAGTAAAAATTTAAATTCATTTGAATTTCATAACATGTAACACCGCTTGTTATTTAACTCACCACTTGAAGGATTTTGGTCCAAAAGAATCAACCCAAAATGTATCATAACATCCAATACAATGATCAGAAATTGATCCTTATCCCCATAATTAATTCATAACTAGATTGAACACATTTCCACCATCCATTTTCTAAGGTTAGATACACTATATTTTTTAAAAACATTGGTCTGGTCATTGAAACACAGTTATTATATTTGTTATGACACACCTAATGTGACTTCCACCTCACCAAATATAATTATCTAAAAAAGACACATTTGTCCTTTTATGGATTCCTTTATCCCTAAAATGACTGGAACCACTCACCAATGAAACATAAAATCACCCATCATGATGCCTTAACTCCCATAGGCATGCCCAAATAATCCAAATGCCCACATCAATGTGTGAACCCAAAAATTAATTTAATTCCATTGTTGTATCCTCAAAATAATAAGTACACAGTCACACTCCAAAATGAAAACTTACACAATCCAGATCTGAATCACTCTTAGATCACAAAAAAATTCCATTACATGACCGATGATGACACTTGAAATTTATTCTAAACAATATATTTATTAAAAATCCTATTTTTTTCAAGGAAATAATAATATTAAATCTCAACATTAATTAAAATTATGATTCCATATTATCAATCAACCAACCAAAATCACTATATCTATGACCCTTATGACATGATGGATTCAAACCCAAGACTGATTTGATGCACCCCACCTTAGGATTATCCTTATCACCTCTCTAGTGAACCAAACTCCCGATATCAATATTCTACATCATTTCCATTACTAAGTGTAATGATCAGATTTAACTAACTCTATCACACTCAAGCACAAACATAAACAATCAATCACCCCCCCAAGAAAACGCTTATAATAAAATTTTATATATGGAATTCTCCAAAATTCACTTACAATGAGGGTTACACCATACGACATCCAATGATTCACTCCAAACCACATGTATTCTGTTACACCACTCCTTGAAAATAACAAATAAAAAATTACCATCACTGCATGTATATCGCTCCTCTCTATCCACTATCATCTATCCTTGATAACCTTGGTAAAGGTCCAACTTAGACTAACCATAAAACATTATTCCGATCCATTTTATGTCACCTCTTACAACATAGGAGTGCCCCTAACTATCATCAAAATTATAGGTCACTATACTCGTATGCATTATAAAAACGACCTCGATCATCTCACTCTAAGTGTATATACATAACTAAGATCCACCCACATTCTATGAATCTTATGTGAGAAATCAGGATTGAGGGAACTCACCATCACACATGAATCAAATTCTCCTAGAACACAAATAATTATCAATGGACCACACATGACCATCTCCACTGATCCATAATTCAAAATGGGCACCATGCATAACCAGTGAAAACTTTCCCATAGACATAGAGGATTTTCACTAAAAACCATACTAACCTTCACTCTCCTCCTACAAGGTAAAGTAATCCAATGAAAACAATACAAAAAATTATTTACCATAATCTATTTTAATATCATCCAAACCCAATAGATACACACACCCATACTACTGATCACACAACCTACCTCACACTCCCATGAGTCACACCCCATTGAACCTATACTCACATGACTAAACAACGAACTATGATTCCATTCAATTCTAATCACAACTAACCATAATAACACATAATGATTTTATTAAAAAATACCAAGGAATATCAGACATTCCATGACCTACAATGCTTCTGTTGTACTACTTGAAAACCACACCCAAAACTAATACGGTTTGGCACCCCACTGATTCTTCTTTATAAACCGAAGCTCGATATCTAAATCACTCCATGTTCATTAATTTTTAAAATCTCAAGGAATAACACATACTATTATTTTACCCTCACAAGGCTATCCATCTTAATATGGAAATATGTTTCTAATCCAAACCATCTCTCAGTCATATATTTACTACAGCAAACCATCACCAAGGTATTCAATGCTTATTCTAACCTACCATGGGTTACTATACATCCCTTGAACCCATTTAAAATATAAACATCATCATTAAAAATCACTCTATATGAACCATATCAACTTTTAAAAAACCACTATTTTCCAACTATGTAAAGTGCCATAAAAAATTTATATACATCAAACATTGTATAATTTATTATTAATGATTAAAATTATTGAACCCATTTTTTTCAATAAAAATAATCACAGACACACAGACACAAAAATATATTTGTATAATAAATGAAAAAAATGAATACACTCAAGAATATTGACACTATGGGAGAAGATAAAAAAATCAATAAAACCACAAAAACATATATGGAACAAATTATTAGCTAACCAGTTACATAGAAAAAAAATCACACAAACTTGGTAACCTAGACTCCCCATTATAAAGGTGTTCATTCCTTACCAATCCAAGTTCTATCAAAAGGTTCAAAAAATTCATATATCCAACTAACAAAAAAAATATTAATATAATTCAAAATATTTTCTTATACAACTTTGTAATTCCATAGATGAAACCAGTCTATAGTATCCCTTCCAGAGTGTCAGATGTCCTCAAGAGCACCAACCCATATAAAAGAGGCTAAAAAATACAAGTGAGATCATTAATAATTAATTATGGGGATTATTACCAAGATATCAAAATCATCATTACAAAATAAATAACCAAAAACTATGTATAAAAAACAACCAGATTATGAAAAATCAATAACATATCCATGATATAAAAAATTAATATACAATCATACATCTCAACCGATTACTCACCAAGATGACCATATACACACATAACAAGAATAAAATATAAAAGGAGGATTTACTAAAACCTCAAGCCTTACCTAAACCCCATATCTAATAATTATTTATATACACTAGCCCAATACACTACACAACTTATTCCTAGACCTAAATAACACACATAAGGTCTGTCCACACACCAGGGTACCCATAGAGGGGTTAAACAATAAATCATTTTAGGATATCACTATGAAAACCATACTCTTTATTATACATTAATTCATGATTTATTACATAATATTAAACATAATAAAACCTAGAAGATTGATTAGTCTAGTGTATTTATGAATTAGGTACATTACATAACAACTTAAAATAGGGAACACATCATCTTTATTGAAAACCACCTTAACATGATCATAATAATCATTCATACATAAAACTACATGGGATAACCTGGGGAAATTCTTAAGAATGGGGTGAGCTATAAAGCCCAGATAGGGAATAAACATGTCTTAACATGAAGAAAGTAATACATGTTAGAAAATATGGATATCAATGTAATAGAAAAGTGGTGGGAATAAAAAATATGAACAATGATTCATGGTATTACATGATAACATAAGGGAAAATGGAAATGTGGTAACAACTTCAAACACTAAATCATAAACATAGGTCACAGATAAATACTAAATAATAATGATAGAAAAATTACCACGATGGATAAGGTTCATTCCCTAATCCCATTCACAACATCTCATAATACTAAATCATTACCCAATTCATTGGAGCACTATATAATACAGGCACACCCATCACTTTAATTTCACTCTCATGCATAAGTTTTCTTCATAAATCATACAACATGAAATCATTTATTATAACATTTTATTACATGATCATGGTGTGTGGAATATATAAATTTAATTCCCCAATAAATAAAATATAACTGCGTTAAGGTGAAAACCCTTGATAGAAAATGGGTAAGGGTATTCACTACACAATTCATTGCGAGGGAAAGTTGCACTAAAATTTCAGCAGCACAAGAGGGGCATATGAATGTTCATGGGAGGGATTTGTTGGAGTAAAATGGGAATATCAAAATTTATAAATAAAATTGATAGTAATGGGGATATGGAAGAATATATCCCAAAATTATAAAGTAAAGATAAAATACATAAGATAATTAATATACTTGAATAAATAGGAGAATGAGAGGATCACTTACCTTGAGAGGGTGATTCCAAATGCTTCGAAGAAGCTTCTAGAGAGCATGGGGAAACCTTGTGAGGTCTCTATAATTTAGAGTGAAGAGTAAGGAAGTTATTAATGGGTTTTGAGTGAAGAGATATGGGATCTTTGGTGGGTTTTCATACCAAATTAGTGGGTAATTATTTATTATTTCTCAAACAAAAGTTTTTGACTCTATATAATAATGTAACAAAAACTAAAAACCATTGTATGGTTTTTCCTATTGTTTATTTCAATGAGTGGTGGATTTAATTATTTAATAAGGACAACATATAAAGTTATTAAAATAATTCCCTGTCTAATGTGTAAGTGAGTCATGTCCTTAAATAAATGTTTTAAAAAAATTAAAATAGATTATAGGTTTTGGAGGGTTCATAATGGGTTTATAAAATTAACCAAATAACCCTAAAATAATATTATTTTAAAGGGAAAACTTATATTTGGTCATGAATAACCTTTATAGCATTTATTATATCATTTTTGGGCCATTATGATGTCATAATACACATTGTAAATTTAAACCAAATTTAATTTTTACCTGAATATTTGGATGTCCTAGAAAATTATAAAAAATTACCATTGGATAATATTGAAATTATGATCCAAAAAATAATATTTATTTTAACCCAATAATTTTCTAGATATGTGAATTTTCACTTTTAAAATTGAATCAGCATTTACTGGGAAATGATGGGGTTTTTTAACAATAATAGTTTTTGAACCCATAGGAAAATTACATTTGACTTTAAAAAAATATTATCATTTATATTTAATAATTTTTTAATAATAATAGTTTATTCAAAAACAATTTATTTTAAAAATACATTATTTTATAAAAATATATTCGTTAATTAAATTTGAGTATTACCCAAAAATAAAATTTGTGTTTTATTATATCTAAATAAAAATTCATTTATAATGTAACAATAATAAGACAGAAAAATATTGATCATTATATACAATATATATATTATTTTATTAGGGTCTTGATAAATATCCCATTAATACATCGGAAAAATCCTTAAGAGTAAGGTGTGTGATTGTGAGACATTCATGGTGTGGTTCAGCATACAAGGTTTGGGTCATGATCTCAATGAGGTGGAACGTTTCGCATAAATAGTTTTACTCATCATTATGTTGTTGGATATCAGCATGGAATTGCTCAAGGGAAAAGTATAGTGATTCTATCTCCCTTGTATTCTTAGATAAATGGGCTTCATATGGTATAATCCTACTGTTTGAGGCCATCACATCCTTTTTATCTGTCAATTGAATTTTTAGAACCCTATATTTATACTAGTCACATGATCACAATAAAAAAACTATATTATAAATGGTAATAATGATTATAGGTCATTTAAATATGAGAGGATATAATTAAACCAAATCGGTTCATGTGTTTTCTATTACCATTATACATAAAAATACTTTCATTTCTACCACAAAGGGGAATTTATTTTTAATAGTTTGAGTCGTTACAATATTCCCCCCCTTTAGAAATTTATCACAGAATAATTTAATTTCACATACTAAAAAAGGTGATGGTAACTTTGTTTCATAACCTTCTCTATTTTACATGTATCTTCATCAAAATTGTACATTCTCCATAGTACTTTGACCAAGTGCATTTTCTTTTTTTTAGAAATTTGTGTATATGTTCTAAGATCATCACATGATGTTTCTAATAAGAAAGATCATTCTATAATTGAACCTCCTATGGATTGAGTACATGTGAGGGGTATGGTATGGACTTACTCAAGAGTGACACATGGAACACATCATATACTTGAGATAGGTCAGATGAAAGATCTAGTTGATCGGCCGCTGATCTGATGTGATCAAGGACCTCAAAGGGACCGATTTGTCTTGGATTAATCTTTCCATTATTCAAAAATATCATGATGTTGTTTCATAGGGATATACTGAGGAATACCTTGAATATAACCTCAAGCTCTAGGTGCTGCCAGATATTTTTATCATAGCTATTTTTTTTGAATACGAGCATCCTTGATGTGTTTTGAATTGTATTGACATTTTCTAAAATTTCATGCGCCAATTTAGGAATTAGTAGTTCTTATTCTGCAAAATCATCCTAATATGAAGGTTCTATACACCCTTTCTCATAAAGGGATTAACTAGGATCAATTTGGATGATTTATTGGAAACTGTTATTGTATGATAAATTCAACAAAAGAAGATGTTGATATCATCCTCTGTTGAAGTAAATTTTTTGAGCTCTCAGCATGTCCTCAAGTGTCTGGATACTCCACTCAGATTGGAAATCATTTTGGGGATGATAAGCCATGAATAAGTTCAAATAATTATTTTGATAATGTTTATTACTCTTCAAGAACATTGATGTAAATCATGGAACTCAATCAGATACAATTTATAGGGGTTTTCCATGGAACCTCACAAATTTTCTAATGTATATATTTTCAAGTTGATCGAGTGAGAATTAATCTAAAATTTCAATGAAGTGATACAGTATTTTAAAGATGATTGACCAAAACCCATATTTAATTATTTCCTCTTAGTGTATTTGTAAGACTAGTGACAAAGTATTGGGTGATGTTTTTCCATTTTTTTGTAGGTATGGGTAATGGTTGGATCATCCCGTTGGATTTTTACCTTTCTGGTTTCACTTACTGACATACAAGAAATATTGATGTATATTCAGTGATATAATCATTCTTATTATCCAACCAAATGTTATCTTGGAGATCTTGATACATCTTTGTGTTTCCTAGATGTATGGAGAAAGTATAACAATGTGCATCATCTAGTAACAACTACTTTGACAAAGGATTTGATGCTACACAAAGTCATTAAAAAAATTTCACTACTCTTTCTTCATTAACATTGATCTCTACGGATTTCCATTTTCTTCTAGACTCCACTTTATTTAAAATTCTTAAAACATCTCTTTAAGCATCATTTATCCTCCCCATAATGTATTTTTGAGAAATTTTTTTTGAAAGGATTATGATATTCCTTCTTTTATGATTGCCATGTCTATCCTTTTCAAATCTAAGAATATTGGATCCTTCTCAATTCTCATCAATGATAAAATAAATTGGTATTTTATACTTTGAGAGAGTCTTCTAGTTTATTTTATTTCCCAAGATGGTAGTGGAATTAGCATTCATAGTTCCTGATCAATATTAACCATCTTCATTGGCATATATTCATCTCTTTCTGTCTGAATATATACATGAGGATTTTTCATCCATATATATTTTTCACTTCTCCCTAAAGAGATAATTCCACAATATTTTAATATTTAAGATCACTATAACCAACTATAGATCATGAATTTGGTAGTTCTATTGATAAAAAATCAATTTCAATAGGCATAGATAATCACTTTATCATTCTGTATTAACACACAGACCAATCCATTCTTTGAAAAATTGCTGAATACCACAAAGAGTTATCCCCTTGAGGGTAGTGTGAGTACAGGTGAAAAGATAATCATAATTTTTAAATCCTTAAATATCTCTTCACTTTGAACATTTTAATAAATTTGACTCCCTTCTTAGTAAGCTTGATTAGTGGGTTTGAAAATTGCAATAAATTTCCCACAAATCCAAGATAGTACCCTACTAATGCAACGAAACTACGGATATATGCCACATATGTTGGAATCAACGATCTATTAATTGATTCTATCTTTGAAGGTTCCATATATATCACATTTCTAGTGATAATATTCTATAATAATGATACTTTTTTTAACCAAACCTAACATTTTTCTTACTTTTCATAAATCATATCCTTTCGTATGGTCTTTAGAATAGTTATTAACTGCTCCTTATGCTTCTACATTATTTTGAAGTATAGTAGAATATAATCTATATAGACTACCCAAACATTATCTAGGTAATATCTAAAGACTCTATTCATAAAGTCCATAATGATTTATAGATAATTTGTGAGTCTGAATTCCATTACAATGAACTCACAGTGCCCGTAACTTGAACAAAAAGCAATCTTGGGGATCTCCTCCTTATTCACCCTTACTTAATAATATCTTTACCAAATATCCAACTTGGAGAAGTATTTTTCTACACATAGTAGATAAAATAATTTGACAATCCATGGAAGATTATACTTGTACTTTATAGTGATCTTGTTTAGCTCACAATTATCAATGAAAATGTGCATTGACCCATCCTTCTTTTTGACGAGGATGGCAGGTTCACCACAAGGTGAATCAATTGTCTATATAAACCCAATATCCAGATTCTCTTGATGTATTTTCTCTATATCCTAATGTTTTACAATAATCATTCTATACAAATTCTTGGATAATGAAAATTCACTAGGTACAAGTTCTATTAAAAATTTGACCTTTTGGCAAAGACGAAGGCCCACTAATTTTTCAGGAAACATATTAGTGTATTCCATCACAATGATAATGAATTCAAGGATGATAGATTCCATAGAATCAATCATTTGAGCTAGATACCTTTTCATACAGGGTTATAATATCCATGCTTGAGGTGTTTGTGATAAAGAAGATTCATCATCCTCCCTTCACATGTATAGAATTGAAGGATGATTCGTGATTCTGAGAGTGATTTACTTCTCACAGAAATTTATGTTTTCCTTATATAGGGAAAGCTAATCCATTCCCATAATTTCGAAAAATACCACTAATGGGGGTATGATAAGGTTCACTGGAAATTTCATCCCAAAAATCATGATAGGGTAGGATTTATATACATGGGATGCAATAATTTCCCCATTTTCTATTTTCATTGACTAATCTACTTTCATGATTTGTGGTGGAGATTGAATAGTTCTACTAAACAAATGCGATACAAGGAAATGTGAAAACCAGAATCAAAATGTATATTTTCTATTATTGAATTAACAACTAGAATACCTATCACCAATTCATTATTAGGATCCACTTTAGTAGTTGTGATAGAAAAAGGTGACCCTTGCTTACATGATGGTTTTTTGGTTGTCTCTGAAAACCCTTGGATTTGTGAAATTGTTTGAAATGTTTTTTTGTTCATTGTATTTGAAATAATGAAAAATGTGTTGAGGTTTGACTAGTGAATTATTTTCCTCCATCACAATAGTGGGTTTCTCAAATATACAATTTCTAGTTAGGTGTCATTCCTTCCTACACATAAATCATTTCCTAATACCCTTAGGCAATTTTCAGGGTGTTTCTTTCCACTCATTTGAGAAGTGGGAAGTTGAAATTTCATAGAACCATCCAATTTCTCCATCGAACAACTTGAATTAAAATCAATTTTATTCTTCTTATACCTATGATATACTTGAGATTTACTGATCTAAATTTCATCTTTGAGGGAACATCAGGCAATTTCCTCATAGATATAAATGTTTCTAATCACCATGTATTTTTGTTTACTAGGTTTTATCCCTATAAAGAAGTGGTAAAATTTGTATTTGGGTGTAATGAAAAAGTCAGAGGCATTTTCATGAAAGTATTGTGAGTTTGTTTAATATGTCCTGATAGATTTTTTGTCTTTTTGTTTGAGGGAATTTAAATCCCATTCCATTTTTTGTTGTAGTGTGCGATGAAAATATTAGATGACTTTTGTTTCTAGAATTAATTCAATCCCATCAATTCGATATCTTACTCAGCATATTTAATCTTGATCAATGTACACCACTTATCAGATTCTCCCTCCATATGATAAACAACAACTATAACCTTCTATTGCTCAAAACATTTAAGGATATAAAATAACTTCTCAATGGAGTCGATATATTGTTCAGTGATTAAGGGAGTGGATGATCCATTGAATAGAGGATTACTTTATCCCATAAATCTCTAAATTTATACTTATTCTTTCTTAGGAGGATTTTGGTGCTCCTCTTGATTTAGGATTATATTTAGAACCCGATCCAGCTGAGAGAGTATCATAAAAAATTTGTGACTCCTACTCCCATCGGGTTGGGAATCTCATTTGAGATGTCATCACATTTCCCTTTAATATGGGTTTTTACCTAATTCCTTATATTTATGGACATTGGATAGAATAAGTCTAAAATTAGGGTTGATTATTTTTAATATATTAAACGCAGAAATGAAAATTCAATGACTTTAAAGGGATAACTTATAAATGACGTTTATTTTTTAACTTATGAATTTCTAGGATTCAATCTATGTTATACATGATTTATTTCCTAACATACATTATTAGGGTCATTTTTTGTTCCCTTAATAATCTTCTGAATTTACCAAATCATATAACTTGGACGTTTTAAACTAGGGGTGTAGCATGGCCCGTAGTGATGCACCTGTTCCCAGTCGGGTCTAGCTCAATGGTGTGTTTTTGTATTTTACCCCTATGTACATCCGTGCTTGAGCCATATTCAATTGTAGTATCTAGATAGGGATGTATATTATTTATAAAACAAGTAATCTATAAATTATTAATTTTGGTATGTTTTCTTATACTTAGTCATATCCCTAAGGCGTTCTGTAGAATTTTCTATTCCTAATCCCAAAAATAACTAAACTTTTTGTTTGATACCATCTATGACAAAGCTACCCTTTATTATACATTAATTCATTATTTATTAAATAATATTGAACATAATAAAACCCATACGATTGATAAGTATAGTTCTTTTAGTAATTGTGTACATTATATAAAACTTAAAAATGGAATACATCATCTTTATTCAAATCCTTTTAACATGTTCATAATATTACTTCGTACATAAAACTGCATGGGATAACCTAGGGACATATATAAGAAAGGGTTGTGTTGTGAAGCATAGTAAGGGAAAAAAAGTAGAATAACATGAATAATTTAATAAATGTTATAAAATAAGAATATTGAGGGGACATAAAAGTGGCACGAATCATAAACATGAACAATGAGGCTTGGTATATCATGATAATATATGACTACATGGAAATGTGGAAACAACTTAAAACACTATAGAATAAACATAGTTCAAGGATAACATCCAAGATATCATGATGTAAAATTTCCTATGATGGATTAGGTTCACTCTATAATATATTTCATGACATATAATTTGAAAAAAAATTACCCAATGCATTGGAGAATTGTATAGTTCTAGGCACACCCATCACATTCATTTCATTTTTAGTCATAAGTCTGCCACATAGATCATAAAACATGGAATCATTTATCATCAAATTTTATTACATAATAATAGAGTGTTTAATATATACAAATATTTCCAAAATAAAATATATATAAGTGAATAATGGTTAACACCCTTGATAGTAACTGTGTAAAGGTATTCACTACATAATTGTTTGTCTTGGAAAATCACGATGAAATTTCAGTAGCATAATGAGGGCATATAAATGTTCTAGGGAGGGATTTATGATATATAAATAGGTATATAATCATTTATACACAAAATGAAATTTAATGGGATATGTAGGAACATATCCCAACTTTATTAAATGAAGATTAAAGACATAAGATAAATA
Source organism: Viscum album (assembly GCA_963277665.1). Lineage (NCBI taxonomy): Eukaryota > Viridiplantae > Streptophyta > Magnoliopsida > Santalales > Viscaceae > Viscum > Viscum album. The sequence continues at coordinate 1,939,198,293 of OY728163.1, forward strand.
GATACCTGAATAAAGAGGAGAATGAGAGGATCCCTTACCATGAGAGGGTGATTCCAATTGCTTGGGAGGAGATTCCTAAGAGATTGGGGGAACCTTAGTAGGACTCTAAAAAGGTTAGGGAAGATTAAGGATGTTAATTAAGATTTTTAGTGAAGATAAATGGTATATTGTTTGGGTTTATATAGAAAATGAGTATAAAATTATTTATTATTTCTCAAAATTACGTTTTGAAATATATATAATAAATTAATCAAAACCAAAAACCTTACCTTGCTTTATTCACATGATTTTTTCGAAAGAGGGATTTTTTTATTTAAATTATACATCTAGGGGAAGAAAATAAAAAAATAACTCCCTTTATGATGTGGATGTGAGTCATGCCCAAATGAAATTATTTTAAAACCTTAAAATATGTTATTGGTTTTGGAGGATTCATAATGGATTTATAAAATTAATAAAAAAACCTAAAAATCATATTATTTTAAATTTAAAACGTATATATTTCCATTTATACATTTTATAGAAATTATTACATCATTTTGGGTCATTATGATGTCATAATACACATCATATATTTATACCATATATAATTTTTACCTGAAAATTCGACTATCTCAGAAAATTATACAAAAATCACTACTAGATAACATTTATGTTATGGTTCCAAAAGTAATATTTATTTTTTAGAAATAATTTTCTATAAATTTTAACTTTAAATTTTAAAATAGATTCGACATTTCTTGATAAATGATGTTATTTTTTATACTAATAGTTTTCGAACCCTTATAAAAATTAAATGTGACTTAATAAAAATTATATGATCATTTATTTTTTAGAGAAAAAGTATTAATAATAATATTTTATTTAAATATTATTTATTTGAAAAATCCATCAATTTATCAAAATAAATTTTTTAATTGAATTTTACTTTTACCCAAAAATACAATATGTCTTTTAATGTATCAAAATCAAAATATTTTATAAGGTAACAATAATAAGATGAAAATATATTAATTATTCTATCCAATATACATATTGATATTATTAGGGTCTCGATACATATCCCTTTAATACACCAGAAAACACCAAAAGATTAAGGTGTACAATGGAGGGACTTTAATGGGGTGGTTCAACGTATATGGTTTGGGCCTTGATATCGATGAGGTTGAACATCTACCCTAATCAGTTTCACTCATGATTATGTTATTAGATATCATATTGGGCTAGGTTAAGAGAAAATTACAGTGATGCTATATTCCTTGGAATATTTGTTAAATGGAATTCATAGGGTATGATTCTATAGGTTGGGTCCATCACTTCCTTTGTCTATGTTAATTGGACTTAGTAAATTCAATATTTATACTAGTCATATGATCATTGTTCAGTGACTATATTATAAATCGTAATTATTCTTAACGATATTTTAAATCTATTAGGATATAAAAAACCAAATAAATTTCTGTGTTTCTTATAACCATAATATATAATAATACATTAGTTTAACCATAAATTGAGATTTTATTTATAATAGTTCAGGTCATTAAATTCACCATGCATCCCTAATATATTCCATCATAGACATTTGTATATACATGGAAAATAAAAAATAGAAACTACTTCACACAAGTATGAGTGTTGGGTTGTTGCTTGAGAACCAGTACACTATGACACCTAACCATAACTACATTAGTTGATTCAAGAAATAATCCACCTCATTCCATAAACTCTAACCCATATATAAAGATTTGGGTAAAGGTGTCATACTATGTCACAAACTCTTCTATTTTACTCATTTTGGGCCTATATAAAACCATAATAAAATATTTTCAATCCCTAACCCTTAAATCCATAATAGTGTTGGGGTATACATAAAAATAAAATCTATAATAACTCAATATTAATGTTCATAGACATTACATAATTTTTCTGGAGTATTTTATACATTACACAAACACACACCCAAAGACTATATTAGTTTAGTGCCTTTGGAAACATGGATTCATAAACAACTGGTTCAAAATACATATACATATTATCCCACCTATGTCTTAATATATAGAATCCATTTTTAAATACCATACCTAATACCTTTTATTATATATATTGGAAATGAAACATAAGAAAGGATCAACCCAGATTCTCAGTAAGGGTAAATAAGGGAGATACATAAGCATAACATGAACATAAGAGTTTGAGAACATAAAAATAACATTTTAATATCATACCATACATATAAACTATTATATAAAAGAGTCATTTAATAAATATTGTATGATTGTAAGACATTAATCATAATTTAGTCAAATTCATGAACCATGATATCACAACATAGAAATAAGACATGGAATTTTTGTAGACACAAAAGCATTTAAAATGATTTCCACAGTAGTCAAGGATTACAACCAAGGCCATCTTAGCGGAATTAATTCACTTCCAAAAAACAATTATTAGTCAAGGTTCACACCAAATACCTTATTTTCAGTCAATGTTCACCCCTAAGACCATCTTAGTAGTCAAGTTTCATCCCAAGAACATCTTAGCAGAAAAAGTATTTTACTAAATTGGGTTCACTCCTTATTCTATCCTTGAAAATCTGATGAGATATGAATAATTACCCAATTCATCTAAGTGATATATAGGTCTCACCCATAACATAATGAAATCATACATATATATTTCAAAAGATCATAAATCCTTCATCACATTAGAAATCATGAACTAAAATAATTTTGTAAATATTTCATCATAGAATATGTCTTTGAAATATAATAGAATTCATAAATCTCACTGCATAAAAACAATATCCATTCAAATAAACACAATGAATGGTATAATTGGGTCATATCACATGTAAGCCATGATTAATACAAAAATATGTCATTTTAGATGGAAAAATAATTTGGAAATATATTTTTAGAAATATTCATGAGGAAAATATCATTTTCTCTTTGAAAAAACACTCTATAAATCATAAACCATTTAAAACACACATTTCACTAAAAATAAATTTTATAACATATAAAGGAATATTTGAAAATTATTTTAAACATATTTTTAATCCTTTTCCTTGAAAAGTCTTAAAATATCTTTTTTAAATACATTTTTAGAAAACATGGTTTTTGAATAAAATAAATTTCCAATCGAAGAGATAATAACATTATATGAATATTATAATATCATGAAAATAAGGATATTAATCATAAAAAATATAAATTATATCTATATAAACATTTTCAAAGAATATAGGTAGATATCATAACATGTGTCTCAAATAAGGAAAATTGAGACAAAATTATATTACTGATTTGGTAACTTTTGAACCATAAACCACATGGAAGAGAGATAAACAAATGAACTTGTAAATACCCATAAATTTAAGTATAAGTATTATATATTATATTTATTTCTAGTATTTACAGAAGAAAAAATCAACAAGTGATGAATATGGCATAAGTCTCATGGAAATAAAAGCGAGACAAGAAATCCTCTTACATTAAGTCTTGAATTCCTTCATACACATTAATATCTCCACTATAATAAATATAATTTAATTATACATATAAAAAAACCATATTAATATATATAATACCATATATGATTTACCTATGACATTATATAACTCTTTCATGAACAAATCCATGTTAAAGTTACCACTTTGTCTTTCGTACATGTTTTGACTTTTTATTCGTGGTCCTATTACATAGATCATGATTTATTCATCTAAAGAATGATAACCAAGATAAAAATATCACACACACAGATATATATATATATATATATTTATTCATTATATATTTATTTATGGGGATTCAAAAAACTTGTTGGTCGAAATTAAAATACACTGTTCCAGGAGATGGTTTTCCATATGTACGCATGAATGTTATTTTCATTCTCTTATAATTTTAAAATGAGGTACATTATATGATATATTATCATTAAGGAATCCTTTTTATGTTATATATAAAACATATTTTTTTTGAACCATTTTATAATTTCGTCCATATAAAGTGTGAATAAATAAAATCACTTCGTGAGGTGATAGTCTGCCATACACAAAAACGACATTATGATATTCTAGAAAAATGGAGAGCATGATGGTATGTGTTATATAACAATTAAATAATAAAAAAAATATAAAAATATTAAAAATCATAGATAAATTATAAATACATCATAAATACCAACCTTTAATGGTTGTAATGTAGGAACAAACAAAATCTGTTCGTGAGGCGGTAGTTCGTCGTACACCTAAATGATGGGTTTGTATCCCATTTGAAGGAAGTGTGTGATTTTTTAAGAAGTAAACATAACATAACGAAATATAATTATATGGTATAAAATTTTACTATTATATAAACATAAAGTAGAAATAATTGAAGGGATTTAAGGAAGAATTAAAACAAAAATGGTCATTGATGTACACTACATCTTCTTCAGGTATCTTCTTTTGGTTTTCACCAAAGGACTTCAGTGGTTGAATTTATTCCCAAAGGAATAATTCTAGGATTTTGAGAGGGGATTTATTAGGAATTATAAATTATTTTTCTGAACATAATAGTTTTGTAATGTATGAAGAAAAGATAAAAAGATGTGCTATTTTATAAGAGTTGGGAGGGGAACTCTTAAAATTTCTAAAAAGATTAATTTATAATATATTAAATATATCAATCCAAATACTTCCAAAAGGAAATTTATTTGAATATATGATATGATAATTTTGTAATATAATCAACTAATATATTTTATCCATGTTTTTTTTGTTATTTCAAACTTCAAAATTATGATTATCCCTTTGTTAACCCATTCTAATTTTAGCTACGACAACAAATATTTCAATATTAACATGATGTAAATTATACTAACAAAGTTTAAATTTGACCATAAATGAAAATTTTAGGATATTGTAGAGCATATTCCACCCCATTTTTTTAATTGAATATTTTTAGGATTTTTACTAATTTAATAAAATATTATTTTTATAAATTATCTTTAGTGTTAATTTTGACATTATTCATTACTTTGAAATTAATAAAATAAATAAAGTAATATAAATCCAAACAAAATCATTTTATGCACCACTAATTTTTCATTTTTATCATGAAAAATTTTGGAGATCCATAATTAAATCAAATTATATTTTTTCAATATTAATAATATCATTTAATCGATATTTTCATTATTTAAATATTTACTTCATCATCATTGTGTAATTATTTATGATTATTATTTCTTCACTAAAAATTAAAAATAAATTTAAATGATATATATAAATCTTTTATATTTAATAATTTTATTTATATTCTAGAGTATCTTTTATTTAACCCCATATTAAAAATATTATACTTATTAAAAGTAAGAGTTTGACATTTTTTCACTCTCTTTGATCTTAAAAATATATAAATCATTTTCATGAAAAAATGTTAATTAAATTATTAAATTCTTACCCTTAAGTAATAAGGATATAATTAAATTCTCCCAATAACGGTTGGAAAAGTTGCTGGATAATTTTATAATATTTAAAATGTTATTTTTACCCTTAATTACCTAATTTACCCTTAACAGTGGTAATAAAATTTCTAAGTTTACTATTTATATTGTCCAGAAATAAAAGGGTTATAATTACTACGTTTTTAACATATGATTAAAAAATTGAATCCATTTTTCCAAATTAAAAACCCAAAAGTGGATAAAATTAATTCAAAATTAATCCCGTAGATAGGGAGAGAAAGTGGGTTTTTAATGTGAAAATCTTCAAAAGTTTACTATGTTTTTATATCTAAATAAAAAAAGATTCTAATTATATAAATTGAATTAATGGATGAAAAATTTATTGATTTTTTACTTTCATAACAATTAAAATTAAAATTTATCATTATATATCATTTATATAAAAATACCATTATGAATTAAAATTCAGTATTGTCACCAATTATCAAAAAAAGAACCTTTTTAGAAAAAATAAAAGAAATAAAAAAATAACCATAAGATAATTTTTACATAAAAAATTCAAAAAGTACATTTACTTTGTCAAATAAAATATATAAAAGGGTCAAAATTTAATTTTAAAACAAGTTATCCCTTAAAAGGGGGTAAAATTATCTTTTAGAGAAATAAATACTTTTATACATAAATATGAGTTTGTTAATATTTTACGCTTATAAAACATATTCAATGAATTCCAAAAAATTTCATTGAATACATAACATATTAATTTCGTTAATATAATTCAATAAATATGATTAATTTAATTAACTATGATAAAATTCTATTGTGGGAATAAAAATTATTTATGATAAAAACACATCCTTTATTTTCAATTTGTTTTTATATTAATTTATAATTAATTAGAAACCAAATAATTTATTTCATGAACACTTTTAAACCATGTTTTCATAATTCAGTTAATCATATTCATTCTCTCCATTCCAATGGCTAGGTGATAACTATCATAATAGTATATTGACATTTGGTAGAACTCAGCCATGTGTGTAACATAAACTATCAAAGGAACTCATTGTTGTATGTTACACATGAAGAAATTATACTTGCATGTACTGAAATCCCAACTATGTGCTGAGTGGAGTGAAGGATTGTTTATAAATCAATATTTACAAGGTATATCATGCAACACAATCTATCAATGAATTTTAATTTATTTGAAAAAATAATAATTCATAAAAACATGGGGTGTTACCCAGTCACTAACTTTAAACTCAAGGTGGGGACTATTAGAACACCTTCCCACTCAAGGTGATTTTATACACCCATTCCTATAATACATCACCATAATAATTCCCCTCTCTCAATTTGGGCCTCAAAATCACAACATGGCTGCTTGCTTCTCATTCAAGGTAGGGTCCTGCCAACACCTTATCACTCATGGTGAGGTAAAATATCCACATATGTACCACATCACAAACTGGAAGATACCTTTTCAATAAAAATGTTCCTTTATAAAATTCTCATTCAAGGTGAAGAAACAATCCACATACCATAATATGACACAAATTGCACACTATCTTCTCACTCAATGTAGGGTCTTTGAAGCCCCTTCTCACACAAGGTGAGGCCATCCATCTAGTAACATTGTCAAAAATACATATTGTCAACAAAGACACAGAAGAACATATATGGAATCTTGTACAATCCACCATTCTCCCAAACTCACACATGAAGTACCTCGATATCAAATAAACCATAATAATATCTTCATACCATATACCCCACCAGCCTGAAAGGATACTATCCAAAAGGCTATCTCAAAACCTTAATTTATACAAACTAAACTCATTGATGGTCACATCTCACTATATAGTCATCCCTTGGGTTACCAAAACTAAACCCATTCATTACCCATCGATACAGACATGAAATCATCATCCCATGGAGACTCCTCATCTTGTAAGTCCTATTTAACCTTATACTTAAGAGGAAGGTACAATCCTTTTTCTTTTCTTGTATCATAACCCAATCTCACTGTCAAAGGAGCATCTCAAAATAACTCACACTATGTCCACTATAAATTCAATCCCAATTCATTAGTATAGTTTTAATGATACATGTCCTAGCCTCATCTCATATATCCCTTATAAGTGCTCTCGTTCTTGTCATCTAGAGGAAACCCTCTCTGTTATTCCTCATTTATCACCAAATGAATTATCCCTCTCAATATACACAACAAGACAATAATAAAACCATAAATTTATGTTTCAAAAAATGGATGAAACATATGATTATCTCACCCATTAACACTAATAATAAACCTCTCAAGACCATTATATGATCCATAAGAGGTCTAACTTAAGGGACCCATAACATAATTAGAATCCTATGATGTAACCTGAATCTCTTATAAAATCAACCGTCATCCTATCCTCTTTGGATAAATAATCTCCATGATATCCAAAAAATACCCAATGTAAAAATTAGTTGGTTTTCCTACTCTAGGAATCTCATTTCCACCCTCACTATTTACATAAGGTCCCTTAGTCCCTATCCATTTTAGATAAACCCATAAATTCATTCATGATTTCAAAATCGCTCATCAAATAGAATATAGTTTCATATTATAGGAACTGAATACATAAAAAATTGAGTAATAATACTCGCAATGCCTTTATATTCCATGTCAAATCAAGACAACACATGAGACTCTCTCAAGACACCACAATGCCAAAATAATTAATTATAAGTAATTTATAAATCACTAAACAATTTTAATCAATGATGTATAGTCAAATAAAAACTCACCAGGTAATATGAAAACACTAAAACTAAAAAATAATCTAATTTTCTTATCCTCTTGGGATTACATCTAGACATGTTGAGAAAAATACCAATCATTCTATATGATTTCCACCATGATCTAGATAAATCATACCAAAACCATCGCCCACACCCTAATTGAATTGAGGGAAATTAATGTGATAGATAATGTATTGGAAAATAAGATAATCATACCTAAAATAATCTAATATATATCCAAGAACCACTAATCATCAAAGGGGATGAAATAGAGTATTTAAGAAGGGAAGAGCTAGTTGAAATGGGATTTTCCTAACAACTTTTTCCCTAATGTTTGAGAGGGTATGTAATAGAAATTATGGGACAACCATTGTTTTATAAAACTATAAAAGGGCCACATCACATTTTGAACCTAATACAGCTTGGTGTGATGGCCAATCATTAGGTTATGTTATAGTGTATTCCAAAGAGTCATGATGCAATGCCACACTACAAGTCACTATTCATGGTAGAACCTATCTTGGAATGGAATGTCACTTATATTTCAGGAAAAAACATACGTCCATGACCTAATCCCACATAATATAAACTTACCCCTTCATTTTTTGGACATCACCCACCATAATATGGCCATAACCTATTACGATGTACCCTTCCCAACATGGAATGGCCTTTCTACTCAACATTGCAACACCTTATTCTGGGTAACCCATCTCGGTGTGGCCAAATAGTAATGATGCAACTGGATGTATCATGAATTTTCTTAAATCAAAAACATATGTGTCTCTAGACCCCATACATAAGTGTAATATCTACAACAAGAATCCCTCTTCCCAATATGATCTTCATATATATGGATTTTACATTATGAAAAAATCTGATATGTAAGGATTTTTCCTCAAAATATGACCCTATAGGCCATGGAGTGACTTACTTTGACCATTATGTATACACAAACTTAAACATAAAAACTATTCCACTATTCTATGACATGCACTAGTAACAGTGTGACCTACTTCCTTTACAAAATGGTTCCCCCTTGGCTAGTTTGATATATCGACCAATCACTATACAAGACATGACCCTATCCCATCATGACACAGTGATACACTTATAATAATAATTATAATTTCCCCTCAATTTCACAACCTAAATGACACGGGTCATTACATTCCTAATTTGATACCATTTTAAATAATATTTTGTATTTTATCTAATCCCAGGTGGTTGGGTATGTTGCTGATCATGCCTTCAGTTGGAGCCTAACCATGAGGATACATTTTCTCTCATGTATTATGTGTGACATCTATTACCTTGATTGAGATAAAAAAGGAATCTTATGAACTTCATAAAATAGTTCATATGATGTGATTATATATTTATGTGAGGGGAATGAAATTTCTCAATTATAAAGTTAAATGACATGTGATGTATTCCTTTAATTGGTCAGACTATACTAATAGAATAGATAACATACAAGTTTTATATATGGGACTGATATAATCTGTGTTCCATGGTCACTCAATTTCTTTGAAAAATGGATTATATGAAAATTAATTGTGGTATATGATGCAACTAGTAAGAATAGTAATAGAGATAATTTTTTTAAGGTCATCATAATAGATCCATTTGTATCTTGAATAAAACTAATTCATTTCAAAAGGATTATGTTTTCCTACATTTCTATATTAAATAAGTCAATTTTTTTATCTACACTACGAAGTATGATGGGGCCACACTTTTTGGTTTATTGAATGAGGATTTAGTTTGACTTATAGAGTTTCTCTAAAATAGTTTTATAATCTATAAAAAAGTTTTGGATGTATATTAATGATGTATTGAAGTAGATATTACCTAAAGACCTCATATCATATTTTATGATAAGTTAATGTCATATAATACAACATTTATGATTTTAAAGAATAATGTATGCCTTGATAAAAGAATATAATAAATTATTGATGTATTTAAATCTTGGTACTGCTATTACAATATTAAACTATTAATATAAAAATCAATATTATCTGTATGAAATCATTAAAACAAGGATAATAAATGCATTTATAGTTTTTATTTCATTATTAATGGGTTTCAAACCATTGTAATCACATGGAATTACTCATTTTTATGAAACAAATGAGTATATGTATGGTTGGACCGACAACATCCTGATTCCTATATGAAGAGTACAAACACATTTTCATGGATTATAGAATGAGTTTATTTCTTATTTGAGTACCCCATGATGATTATCAACCATAAATTGATCTGTCTTAATTATTAATCATTTTTCCATTGATTCAATAGCATATTGTGAGAGATTAGAGATTCCGTCACTTGTAATCGGTGATTCTTCCAATCTATAGATATACAATGGTGGAGGGTAGTCATTTTTAACATATTTTCTATATCAATAAAAATAATATGAATGAATAAAAATTATTCATCACAAATATGTAAGGTACATCATATCTTATATTTATAGTTAACATGGCTTTGGTTTCAAAGAATAGTGTTCTCAGTTTTTTCGATTTTTATTTTTTTCCATGATTTTAATTAAACAGTAACCTATCAATAGAAACCTATGAAAAATACCGGTTAGGAATTTATATAGATTTGGTATAACATATGTTTTTTTGGTTGGATGAATATAAAAAATCATTATCTACCAAAATAAAACTAGGCTATAACATGTTGTGTCATATTGTTTCATGCATTTAAAAGGACTAAAAGGTTGTAAAATAAATTGATTAGTTATTTTATGATGAAGAAGTCCACAACATAATAAATATAACGATGATTTAAATTTTCTAAAACTATTATTTTTATGAAAATTCCATGCCAAAATATCCCATTAATATTTTGGGATACACTATCTAAAGTGTGAAGGGTTTTGATGTTATGGATAGTGTGACCATGCATTGAAGTGAAATTTCTCCCAAAACATTTTTAAATTAATTGGAAGGTGGATATTTAAATTTAGAGTAAGAATTTAACTGTGGTATATAAATTAGTATAATATTCAACACAGTATAATTTTTAGAGTTTTAGATGTGATTCTTGGAGGAGAAAGTATTTATATCATAATGGTCATCATAATTTCAGGGTAGTAATAGATTTCAGAGAAACACGATTTAATGATTTTGGGAGAAGAAGGGAATTTAACTATAACATAATAAGACACAATATAAATTGGTCAGGCCAAAAATATTCACTAGAATTCAAAGTTTCTATCCTTTATAAATTTTATCAGATTATAATTTAAGAATTTTTTTTGATTTAGAAGACTATTGTGGATTAAATTTTCTATCATTCTCAAAAAAATGTAATATCTAATAAAAGATAAGGATGGTTATTATCTTATGATTAATGAGATATCCTTATGTACCAAAGAAAAAGTACGATTTTTTTAAAGGGGAATTAATAGAATATAATATTACAGATCGCACTGTAAATAAGATAATAAGTTCTAGGGATTTGTCTCACTTGAGAAACAAAGATATTCATCATAATGATGAAGGAAGAAAAAATCGATGCCCCAACATTGGTTTGATTCTCATTCGTAGTTTGTTCAAGAATGAAGAATCACTTAGATGATATTTGAGTAATCTACGTGTGGGAGATTAGTAATATTTCTATCATTATGAGGGTTATAAACCTAAAGGGTTAGTGAGATAACTCTAAAAGTATAACAAGTAGTTCTCTTAATTGATTTTGGTACATTGACACATCATCGTTATATTATCCTTGGACATAGCCCAGTGTGGGTAAACATAGTAAAACATTTTCTTTCTTTCTTTACTTATTTACTCAAAACTATATTCAAAATAAAATAGAGAACGATTGATTTTATTAAAAGAATAAAATGATCACTAGAAGGATCACATAAAATAAAAATACCATGATTCACACCCTCTCATGGAATCATCATTTTATGACCAATAAAGGACCTCTATATGTACATTTATCTGGGTACCGAGTCATAATATTCTACTTCACACTCTTATGAAGTATAGAATTGAAATTTTAATTTGATATCACTTAATTATTTTTTTACAGAGAATATTCTACCATGTTATCTCATATTAAACTATAAATAGAATACTTCTATATAGGCTTCACGTATTTATCTGATGTCAGTGTACCATCATAATAATATACGCTACAAATATTAAATCTAACATTATCACATACACTGTTATTATATGGTGATGGTCCTCATTTACCATTGGGAATTCCTCAGAAAATATCATCAATAATTCCATGGTAAACATTAATCATTTACACAAGGTTAAGAATGATCATATCTTAGATAATTTTCTTTTTTCATATAAATTAGTTATAAATAACCCATTGCATCTATACAAATAGATTCTCTCTCACCTAGAAGGAATGAAAATATGATAAAATATGAATGAAATTATTGTGGAACAAAAAATAATCATGTATTGGACTTCATCAATTACTAGTAACACATTCCAAAGATGCTTGATGATAAGGGTGTACCAAACATCATGTATAACTTATAGAAAGAATTTAACTACCCCTGTTTCTACTATAATACTTATACTAAGTATGCTAATAATACTATTGAGATTAAATTGTAGTGGTGATAAGTTTAATTATTTCACTTCATATATAATTAAGCCAAATGTTTTGATATCACCATGAACAATGAAAATACATTTATGAAAATAGACTCCAAGAAGTTCATAGGAACACTAAGGAAGCTATACCTCATTTGTGCATCAGAGGATAGGGAAGTAACCCAACATTATTATATTCTTTTCTCACCAGCCATAAATATTATTAAATAATATCACATTCTATTATATCTCTATAAGTTTCACTTAATACTATATTTAATTCCAGAACCTTGGATACAACAACATGGGTAATGCATGGATATAAACTTATCTATTATTAAAAAAATATATAACTATTCCAAATATCAATGGATATTTGATTAGTAGAGTTATATAGTTGTCTGATTCTTATAGGAGGCCTCAAATATAATTTCTATCACACTATCTAATATCCAAACAAACCAATATTAATGGGTTATTTTTTCCTACATTGTCTTCTCTCATAGATCTCACTATATAAAATCATGACAAATAACTACCATGATGACCTCTAAATAGATATCCTAACCCACCAATCTTGAGAAATTAATATATTAAATGACATCATATATAGTTCATGTTAAACCATAGCTACCCCCGGTAACTACTATATTAAGGTTATTGTTTTCCAACCAACAATCAATGAGAACTTGTTACGATACTCTCATAGTCATTTTTCATAAAGATGAATGTTCAATACTTGTCACCTATATATAAAAAAAATGGTTACTTGTTAATAAAACAAGGTGTTAGAAGAATAGATATGTTCTGAACCCTACTTAGGGTCAACCAAACTAACTATCATGGAATAGGGAAAGAGTTTCGAACCTATAATAAATGATTTCACTTTTCAAATAACAATGATGATTAATGATCTCCAAGCACAATACTAGTAAATTTGATCAAGAATTTTCCATCCAATTATCTAGGTAATAATGAAAATAATGGTTTAAGGGTAGGAACACTACTATTGGAGGATCATTCCCGACATGGGGCACAAAGGGATTGAGTACACACTAAGTATCAAAAACAAACCTGAGAACTATGATATCAACATGACTTTTCATTATAACCTAGCTGAAGTAATATGAATAAGGGAAAATGAAATAATTCATATACATTATATTACTCACCCAAACCCATCAAGGATATCTTTATAGATGATCAAGTTACTACTCATTTTGAAGAGATAAAGTATTTAATGATAATGATCAATTAGTTTTTTGGTTTCTAGTTTATTATTGGTAACCATGTTTAGATTTAAATAATGCTCCCTTTTAGTAAGAAAACTAAACATAATCCAAGGGTATCTTCTACAAGGGTAGATTCCATTCATTATCAGAACTAGGACATGATCAAGTTATCATGTTAGAAATGTAGAAAATGGATCACTAGGATTTTCTCAAAATTACCAACAACCAATTATAATTTTAGTGAATAAATTTTTGGTAAATACAAACTCAAGGGGGTTCATCATAAAATTAAGGAAAGTATTATTCCATGTCTTGATTGGATTCCTGTGATGGTTGGTGATCATCAACATAACTCAACATAAAACTACACCATGGGTGATAACATTTTACCCCATCAATACCAACCTTAATAAATACTTTTTTGACATCCCTCAATGGTATTAACAACATTGAGAGTAATTTTACATAATTTCCTTCCATACATAGCCAACTTTTATTGACTCTCGAACAACAATAAGTTATTATGATTATATATTTTTTCATTCACTATAAGTTTGATAATTAATATATATATATATATGAATTTTATATAATTTTTTATTATCAATTAGTCTTAATAGTATATAATTCTTATTGTTTTTGAAGAATTTAGGAAGAATGAATGTTTTTTCAAGAAATCAGCAGAGTTCGGTGATGTTTGAAGATAAAAAGTAAAAAATCCTAGAAATTCTATAATCGTATGATTATATTATAGAATCTAAAGGATTAAATTTTTGTGAAATCAAATTGAAATAAATTAATATCACTTTGTAATGTTTACAAATGATTAATGTTTTAGGATATTTAATGATGGAATAATTACTCCTTGATGGTGACCCATTTTTTTATGTAGTTACTTTTTGATTATAAGTAAAGAGTTTTCTTAAGTGAAAATAATGAAATATTAAAGTGTACTACACCATAATGGTTAGGTAAGAATAGATATAGTTTTACTAATTTCATTACACCATAATATAGAACATGTTTTAGAACAACATGCTTGACATGGATAAATAAAATTCAAAATAATTGATGAAAATACTTATGGATTTCATTATGAATGATAGATATTTAAATTATTAGTTAAATAAAATAGTTTAATCTAAACATTTATTCTGTAATATAATATGATAAGAATTTTTAATGGGAAGATAAATGAGGTTGGAATATAAAAGGTATGAGAATATTAATTGAGAGATAAATTATGGAATAACGATAAGTGTTATGTCATTATTTTACAACGTTATTAAATTTTATGTATTTTTGAATTAGAAATAATTTTATTGCATAATTTGGGTGACTTCTAGATATTTTTATTATTATAGAGAGATCTAGTATGTATGTAATTTTATTGCGGAATACCCAATAATGGAGTTTCAATAATTCAATATAATAGATTATCATTCATAGTTTCATCAAACCTTTCTTATACTTCCATGCATAATACATCCCATGATATACACTCTTCACTCATAATTTATTTATAATCTTTTAAGTGTGTTTAATCGCAGTAGGAGTGATTAATTATGAATAAAAATATGTTTATTTATATCGAATGAATAAATTTTATAATAGATTAATTTTTTGATTTATTATATCATCAGGATTAATGTTTATCTCATTAATATGTATTATTTATGAACATTATTTCATATGGTAGAGAACCCAATTTGAAAAGGAAGAATTTTTTTATAATATTAACCTTGATACATATTTCTCACATGATATTAGAATTTAATAAAATTTATATTAATTATATTGTTTTGGTTAAAATGAATTTATTTATTCAGGATAATATTGATTGAAATTGATCAAATAGAAATCAATTACCTGAACAATCTAACAAGTAAGAAATCCAATTCTTGTAATAAGTAAATGAAGTCAAAAATTTTTAGAACCAACTAATTTAAATTATTGTTGTTATATATTTTATTTTAAAGAGTAATTTTTATGTTGATGTTTTATTTTAATTTTTATTTCATTATAATTATGAATCTTAAAAATAAATTATAATGAATTTATTTGAAATTTAAATTTTTGGAAATTTAGTGTTTTTAGAGGTTCAAATTTGGATTTTTTCGGGATGCGGTGACTCCCAAGGGTAGGTGATGTTTTTAGAACTATATTTAGGGATAAATATAATTTAATAGAAATATAATATCATGAAAAACATTGATTAATTGAATCAAATATTTCATTTTATTTTTCTCCATTTCCTTTAAATTTTTTTACACACAAATAATGGTTGTTGTTTTTCTTTTGATGGTCTATGGTGAATTAACTAAAATGATATCCATTTGCCGAGGAGTATATGTACTTAGGAACCATTATATTTTGCACCATGATTAAGAGGTTCTTTTGAGTAACTAATAATCAGTTATGATAGACCATGTTTACCCTTATGTGAATTAAAATGAACTAGGAAACTTCATTGATAGAGTCTCAAGAATAAAACATGAAATGAAAATTTTAGACTATATAATATTACTAATTTATGGAGATATTCCTAGAACCATAAAATTGATGATACAATCTAATATCCTTGATATGTAACCAAACTTGTTATAGATGATATGATATTTTTGATAGTTTGATTTCATATAGAGTAAAGATCCTAACACAAATCTATCAATTTTCTATATAATGTGATATTTTTAGTATAATGGGATTTGTGATGATTCTATAAGATTAAGAGCCTCCAATTTCTCACAGAAAAATAGCTAAAAGGATTAGGTGAATCAATTATTATCTAATCCAATCACTAAATGGAATGAGCCATCTTGGAAATTCGTGTAGAAGTATCAATCCCTTAAAAATAGCGAATCTTTAAAACAAAATCAAATAATTTTTATAATGGGATTGAAAATACACCTTTGAAGAATTTGAAAGATCTAAGGAGATTATTAAGAAGTTAGACAACCATGAATTAGCTAATTCATAATCTACCATAATGTTCTTCTCACATATTACACTGATTATAAATTACCCTCTTAAAAGGTTTCCTCATAACATAGTTAAAGAAGATATAAGAAAGGGTGATATTAGATGCGCAGAATGGGTAAGAATAAGATATATTAATGAATGATGATAATTTATCCTAAGATAAGAAGAAGGTAATGATAAAATGATCATAAATTATGATAATCATACCTAATCAGTAAAATATAAGTAATAATAAATTTTGGAAAATGGTTTTGGGATTACAAAAGAAATTATTCTTAAGTGTGAAGAATAAAAAATAATCAATCATGTGACATGGTAAAATATTATAAGGATAAGATATATGTTTCTGGAATACACATAAACATATAAAATAACATTCTTTCTCAAGGATCAGTACTAAAATTATCATAATGGATGGGGTTCACTCCACATTCCATCATATACATAGTCAAGGTTCACCCCCAAGATTATCATATTGGATAGAGTCACTTACTAATCCAGGTTCAATTCATATTTATGTCCTTATGGTCTCATGAGATATCTATCTTTACCTAATTCATTTGGGGACTATATAATTTTGTGCCCATCTATCCCATATTGACAACCATACACAAGTGTTCCACATGGTAATAAAACATTAATCATATAATCATATCATAACCTATGAAAATGAAAGTAGTTTTATAAAAACTTCATCATTTCAATATATAATTACAATGTAAAAAATTCATTTCATAAAGGTTTAATGATAACAAAAATAACCTATGGAAAAGAATTGATTTTTACAAAATCATCCTTAATTCATCATCATAATAATAAATATAGTTAAAGAAAGTGAACTACTTTATAATATCATATTACTAGTGAATTATAACAACATATAAATACTATTTACATAGATGAAAAATACAATTAAAAGAACATTCAAACCTTTCTTAAAAAACAAGATAAAAATATCATTTTATATTCATAACACATTAAATAAAAATTCAAAGAATATTGAGAAAATAATTTTCCATGAAAATAAACATGGAAACATTTAATTTATCCTTTAAAGAAAATAATGATCATGACAACAAGAAAATATATTGATATCATAAACATTGAAAGAGAACTTTTTTTCATACTTTAAAAAAAATTCAAAAATGTCTTATTTAAAAAATATATTTAAAGATATTCCTTTTAAAACATTGTAAATAAAGTAATATGTAATAAAAATGATCTTTTAAAATAATTTAAGGAATGGGTAACACTTCTATAAAATAATTTTTAAGATCATGGACATGGAAGAAAAGGATAATTGACCAAAATGAAAAAAGGTATAATTTTATTTAAAAACAATTTGTTGATCATTTTAAGAACCAAAGAGAAAAATAATTAAAATACATTAAAATTAATTGTATAAACATGGGTTAATAAAATATATTTGGTTTAAATTATAATATTAATATAATTTCCCTCACTAGAAATTTATCATAAACACCCTTGAAAAGATATGATATTGTAACGGAAAATCCATACCCCAAGTCTTGTATTTATTTTTACGCATTAAAAACTCAAATATAATAAATATATATATATATTATAAATATATTCCATAGATATATTAATATATAAATTACTAAATAACATTATTTTATATTGTATAATTATATTGTTATTAATAATATATTCATTAAAATGAATATTCAGGTGAAAACTGGTCTATTTTCTATGAATGTTCCAGTTCAATGGATCTGTTTATTACACCATGATCATGTTTTCATAACATAATTATATTAATAAGGAAATTTTTATGATATTATTTATCATATATAATTTTATTATCATTCAATCAAAGAGACAATGAAAAATTAGTTACATCACTTTGTGGAGACAGTAATCTATATGTATGCAAGAGTAATGTTCCCTCTTTTCAATGGATAGATTGAAATTGTGGTAAATAATAATTAAAATTTCCATAATAATTTTTATATAATCAATATAATTTATATTTAATAATTATATCATTATTAACATTCATATAAGGAAAAAATGAATAATGAATCACATCGCCACGTGGAGGTGGAAATCCACATGTACACACAAACAAAGTTATCATTTTACAACAGATGTAAGGGTAAAAGGGAAGATAAGATATTACAATTAAATAAGAATAATTATATCACTAATATAATACATTAACATTAAATCCATTATAATAACCAACAATTAATGATGGTGATGAAAAACTAAATACATCACTTCACAAGGTGGTAGTCTGCTTGTATGCACAGATAATGATTTTGTTTCCCATTTTATAGAGAAGGAGATGAATAAAGGTTGTGAAATCCACTTAATTACACCTAATTATATGTTATATACTTATTAAATTTTATTATTATGTTTACAATAGTATTTAAGGAGGTATAATGAGAAATAAAATTAAAATACATGGTAATGAGCTATACCTCTCCTTTGGATAACCTCCTTCAGCTTACCCCTTATGCCTTTTAAGGATGAAATTTTGAATAAACTTGGAACTGTAGATCATAAGGAAGGATTTTGGGAAGGTGTTAGGTTATTTATATTTAAATATATATGGCTCATGAAGTGCGAGGATGAGAGAGATGTGGTATACTTTTATAAGGGAGGGAGATGATACATTTTGGATTTTTAAAAATATTAAAATAAAATAATGTAATAACCAAGAAAAATAGAACCAAAGTGACTCATATTAGAATATTATATGATATATGGGTATAATAATACAATAAAACAGTATTTATACATGTTTTAAGATTATTTTTAAACTATATCATTTTAGTTTAAAACTATTAGCCCGTTTTAAATCTTCCTATGATATTTTACTTTTTTATTAAAGTTATTATTAATAATAAAAAAAAATATTTTGTTATTATTACATAAAATTAATTATTTCTATTATAAATATGGAATCCATTTTTTAAGATTAAAATTTTATAGGTGGAATAAATTCATTTTAAAATACGTGAAAAAAACCCAACAAACCCGTTCTTATAAAAATTTATTTTTAGAAGATAAATGTTTTTACCTTCATTAATATCCATGAAAAATGTAATGAAATGGAACTTATTGATCATTTATTCATGTTAATTATGGTTATTGAATTTCTTGGGGGATGTTCTGATGGATTTAGTGGGAAAATGAGGGAGTTGAAGCTGAATTTTTGTGGCATGGAGGCTTGATCTGCATCGTAGAGGAGAGTCATTACAGTGTGGAGTAGAGGGATATGTCATGGAGTCTGGGGAGAGTATTTTTGGGGGTTCTGAAAAAAAATTCATGGATGTATCATGGGGTCATAGAGTGTAGATTTTTGTCATTCAATCATTTTGGGGGTACCTACATCACGGTGTAGGGCTGCGACATGTGAATCTTCTTGGAGGATAATCCCTAAGAAATTATGGTTCCTCCTATGATATGAACCATTCTAATATTTTATTGGATCTATTTAATAGATCATTCCATGTTTCTTAGTCATGAATATTACCAACACCACTATGACATGGTCATTTCCCTTGTGCCTTGGTCTTTTTACTTTTCAGCAATTCTACACCATGGTGAAGGGTGCTTTATAATGGTTTTATGATTTCTAAACTATTTATAAAATCCAAAACCCCAAAAAACCCTATAGTTATTATATATTTTATTTCATTACATAGGAAAACCAGGTATGTTACTAATAGTTCATTCAACCCATATTTATTGGCTATAATCCTCACCATTGGTAGATTGATCCTTGGTGGTTTTATGTGAGTTAACCTATTTTATTCTCATAGTTTTCTCCCAGTTCTCCATCCATAGAATGTTTCTGTCAAGGGAACCATTAGCTTCGATGATGATTTAGTAATTTTATTATATTGTATTTTTTGTTTTAGGTTAATCTATGTGTTTTCATTCCTTACGATTCATGGGGGATGTCTCCCTTTTATTAGAACATTGGGAAACATTTAAGAATGATTTTTTTGAGGTGGAGGATTCTTCATCTTTTTTATAGTTGTAGATGTGAGAGGGATCATTATTTTGTTTTTATTTATGGATTTATTGTAAATTTTACCAAAAAAGATAATTAATTGTTTTAAATGAAATTTAAGTGGAATTGGAATGAAATTATTGTTTTATTTATTTTGATATTACTGTTTTTGATATTATACATGTTTGTTGCCTTACTGAAAATCATGGTAGTGGGAAGAATTTTTTATGTTATAGTTAATATGATTTTGGAACACATGTCGTATAATTTTTGATTTCATGATGAATTAAATTTTATAAGATCATATATCTATTTAATAAATAATTTTCCCTAATAAATATTTTGTGTGTGTGATAATTACCTTTAAATTAAAAAGTGAATGTGATGGTAGACCCTTCTTTAATTTGGAAAATGTTATTTGAAATGTGTGTTGTGGTGAATATGTTGTGTGGTGGTTATTATTGGGATTTTTTGTGCTATGTGGTTGTGGCTGTGACTTGTAGAAGCTATGATGAGATACAGTTTTGTTGTATAGTGGAGGTAATGCGAGGCATGATGATGTTTGAAAGAATGTATGTTTGTGTTATGATGTGTTCTTCTAGTTTCTTAGTAGTAATGGAATTTGTTATTATGGATGAAACTATAATGTAAGAAGATTGAATGACTAATTAATTCATGAATTAAACTAAGATGTGTAGTTGAAGTGGTTTGTCCTTAATATGATATGGATAAGCTAGATAAATGAAATTGGATGAAAATTAAAAAATATGTATGTTTTAATAACTTGAAAATAAATGTAGAATGTGGCTTGTGGTGTGTCTTCGTTGTGCGGGGTTACACATTAGAGGTGTTAGAGATAATGTATGAGGTTGTGAGGCCTTATGGTGATGTATGGATTTAGGATGGTACTCTCTATGTGAACCCAAAGGTTAGGATTGTGTTCATGAATACTATATAAAATATTTAATTTTTATTATTATTTCTATACAAACCCACCTCAATTGAGAATAATCTGTCAATATCCAATTGTTTTGGGGGTGTTTTACCCAATATAATGATGGCGAGGATGGATGGAGTGATACCCCCTCTTTCCCACTCTCCCTTCCATGTAGGTTTGATATGCACATGTAGTGATGGACATATGTCAAATATGCAGTAGTGGTGATGTTTTATGATATGAGTTGTAGGGTTTTGGTGGGGGTCATGCGTGGTTGGATGAGGGAACACAGTTGAATTCCTTACTGTTTATGATACAGTACTATTCTTGTTACAGCTGTGATAGAGATGTGATGTGATGGACCATGTTTCTTTTGGTGAGATGTGATGTGATGGAGAAGGTGCCTTCATGCGATATGTGATGTAATGAGATAGGTGTTTTTGAGTGGTATTATATAGAATATAGGGGATCTTCATGATGTATGATGTTAGGGTGTGATAGATGAAAATTAGCGGGAAAGTGCTGTAGTGTAGCATCTTTATTTATATAAACCATATTATGTTACTATACATGGATGTGTTATTTGGTGAGAGTTCCATTATAAGGATGATATTGTTTATTTAACTTTGTTAGGTGCAGTTGGTTCTACATTTTTCCCATAGGTGAATTTGAATTCTCTTTTCACATGTGTAAGATGGAATTTGGGTATAATCCTGCTGATTATAAAAGATATTCTCACTCTATGTATATAAAAACTATTATTAAGGTTTCTATGGGGATAAAATGAACCATGGTAGACACTACTATCTCATATTTTGGGGCCATTGTAATATCTCTAACATAGGATTTTATGTTGGGTTTCTATTTAGATACTCTTTGTATTTTATTTCTTTAGACATGTATTTTGGGATGGTTTTGGTTTCATTTACATTCATATTATTCAATAAATTTTCTTATTGGTTGTTTATAATATTTATCGATCCTATATTATATATAGGATAATTTATCCCATACATGATATTTTTTATCCTCAATTCTAGTTACGAACCAAGGGCCAATTGAAGGAGGGACTCATGGTTCATTTTCCATCTTCATTCATTGATAACTTAGGAGGGTTACCAATGAGGGGAGGCATTCAAGAAAGAGTGGTATCAATGGTTTTGGTTGAGATATAGGATAGCATTTAGAGTTAATAATAATGAAAACATTATGGGTTGGTAGGGAAATTATGTTAGTTGATCATGGTGCATAACATAGGGTGGGGAAGACTAACTAGGATACCATATTTTTGGGCCCCCATGATTCAATACGAGGACTCTATGCATAACATATGACCAAGTGAGGTGATTCCAATTTTAGGGTAGACATATAAGGGAGGTACACAAATAATTATTTTATTTCTTCTTATTTTAACATTATATTCATGGGAAGTTAAAATGAATTAAAAGAGAATCAATAAAATTACATACTATTGGGAGTTGGATATATTTGTGTACCATTTTAGCTATGGATCATATATGTCGTCAAAAAATGGTTCAAGAAAGTATGGTCTACTATGTAGACCCAATTGATCATCATAGGGATGTTCTATTAGAAGTGGAGGATCAGTGAAAGATGATGTTTCATTCCTTCAAGTGGAAATCTTTTACAAAATATGTTTGTATAATTTCTAATATGGGGGTAAATAACTTTTTGGAAGAGTTTTGAATAATCTTCAATTTTATCTGAGGTCTAGAATGGTATTAGAATTCACTATAATTTATTCAAATTAGTGGTGAAACATGATAGTGGTGGGAATTTTATCTTGGTGAGTATAAGTATTTAGATATTTGATGGGAAAATTTTAAATGAAGTTCTGATTATATTACCTATCATCGACCATGAAGAAACTAATGATACATTATATTATATATCATCAGTGGGTAAGTATTACTATGTTAGAGCTTTATATAATGTTCATGGATCCTTTTATTTTATCTTCTGATGTTGTTCTTGTTGAGGAGTCTTGTAAGAAGCATATTGAGGAGGGAATATTACCTTCTATACAGTATAAAATTACTCCATTTACACTACCAATATATTTTGAGATTTTGAAGAAGGTGTATGTGATCATGAATTTTCACTCATGAGGAGGGTTACTATGAGAGGGGAGCTAGAAAAATTCCCCATGTAAACACATTTTCATAAGAATATCTCAAGTATCAAGGCCTTTTAGTTTCCTACTAGTGGGGAGTGGAACTCTGCAACTCCCTTTTCCAACTTATAGGGATAGTGGATTCCATGAATTCCCTAGGGGATTTAGGATTTAATTCTACGTATGTGGGGGATGTGGACATAAAATTTTTTGCACCTATTAGATCTTGGATCTCATCATTCTGGTTATGGTTTGCTTTAGTGTCTGCCTCAACATAAGCCGCCGATAATACCATTTCAACATCATGGGAAGAATGATTATATTCCACTAAGGGGAGGCGAGGCAAGAAATGGATAACCTTAGAATATCCCTTGTCTTCTGGGATCCCTAACTGAGTGTGTTCATGGAGGTGGACGTCAACAGTGAGGCAGTGGAGCCAATCATGGATAGTTTCATGCTCTGGAGGTTCCAACTCAAGAGGGTCTATATATCGTTAGATATATGGTCAACATTTCATCTAACCTTGATTATGACTTGTTTGATTTGGGATTTTCACACTCCATTGCTGAACCTAATCCATGACATTCTCTGGGACCAGACATAGAAGGGATTTTAGTACCTCTAGTGTAGAATACGCCTATGAGAGGCCCGACAAGTTTGTTTGATGTGTATCATGGGTGTATAATGATTATGGGGAAATAATATTCACAAAAATATATTTTATTTATATAGATACAACCATATGATTTCATCCTCATCATTGATTAGTTTTTATTATGTGTATGGAATTATCATCCAATTTTTTTGGAGAGATGTGTTATCAGATATGGATACTTAATATGAAACATTTTTTAAGAAAAAATTTTGTTAGATGAGAAGTAGATGTTTGTATCCCCTTATATCAATTATGGAAGGTTTTTTAGTAGAATTAGTAGATTCTAGGATGGAGGAGGATTCAAGGGTCAACCAATAATTTCTGTAGGTATTTAACTAAGAGGTTGTAATGCTACCCCTTGCAAATATCATGTTCAGGATAGATCTATATCCCTGTGATTCTACAATTATTATGGTTATTTTTTATGGAGTGATCTAAGTTGTCGGAGTTGAGGATTCATATATATTATCTTATACAATAGAGACTCATCTAACCTAGTTTTTCATTGATGTGTGTTGTAATGTTATTTTCCATGAAAGAAGATGATAGTCTAAAGTTGTGAAGAGATTATTGGAGGTTGAATTAAGTGGGGATCAAGAATCATGAACCTATTTTTAGGATCGATGATATTTTTTAAAAGTTTAGAGGATAAAGGTTATACTCTAAGATGGATTTGTGGTCGATATAGTTTAGGTTAAAGGAGAATGATATATAGAATTCTACTTTCTAGTGAAGGTATGTGCATTTTGAGTTTGGGGTCATGCCATTAAATGTTTAAACAATCCAATTATGTTCATAGGGATCATGAAATTTTTATTCCATATGTTCTTGGAATAGTTAATCTTCATGGTAATTGAATAAAAATTTATCAAATCCAAATCATAGGAGGAGAAACCTGATGATCTCAGATCATTTTTATAGTTTCATTGATTCTACCACCCATATGGAATGTTTTACCAGTGTATTTTTTAGACATAGGAGGTTTATTTCCATGGGAATTTGGTTTCCTATTAGGGTGTAACTATGTAACCATCAATGGTTGAGGTTAGTTTCATTGGAAGATAGAAAAAATGTGACAAAGGATTATATATTATTTAGTCTAATAGGCTATTACCAGATGTTCATGTGTGATTTTCATGGATTACAACCCCATTGGAAGATATGACCTAGAAATACCGTGCATTTATTTAGATTAATTAGTACTGGGTAGTGTTTGAATTCTTAAATGGGACATTGATCTGTGTTCCAGTTATTCAGTTTCTAATGGAGGAGGTGATTTTGCTAATGTTTTATGGTTATCCATTTCTGGGCTTGGGATGCATCTTAATGTAGTAGAAGATTTTCATATGTTAAGGTTGTAGGTAGTTACATCACCATAAGTGTAACTATACCAACCAAGATCTATGGATAAAAGTGTTTTTTCTGTGATGATGTTGTGGCAACATTACCTCATTAGAGAACACATTTTGGTCTACGAAAATCATAAGATATTGAGGAATATATTTTCGAAGAATGACCTAAATATATGAAAATATAGTTTGATAGAGTTTTCTGAGGTCTTTTACTTTGAGATCACCTAAACATTCGAAAATGGGAATTTTATAGATGATACGTTAAATATGTAGTAAATAAGGGATGCTGTTAAGGAGTCTCGAGATTCTTGGAGGATGATGGAGGATTTGGTTCCCTATACTTATATGCAAGGTTGGTTGGTGTCAGAGGTTGTTTTTTCAAATTACTGTACAATATTCCCTAATATAGTATGTGGATGAGTCTAAGTGGGGAGACTTAGAGGAAAAGATGATGTTTTACCATGTTAGGCATGCTTATTGCTTATAGGTATGGTTAGCGGATGGACAAAACCATATGTTGTTTTATGGGAGGCTATGTGTTCTAGTGGATATGAGAGCGGGAGAACATCATGAGTTTTATAGCTCACCTTTATCTATAAACCCATGATTATATAAGATATATTATTTTTTAAGGATACAATTATTCTGGTGTGGTATAAAATAGAATTTAGCATAGTTCATGGCTTGATATCTAGTTTTCCAATAGGTAAAGGTAGGGTGTCATGTTCCTAGAGGTTGTTTACAGCCTCTAGAAATTCCCCTATTAGATGTGGAATGACATCTCAATGGACTTCATTATAGGGTTACCTCATGATCAGGGTAGTTATGATTCTATCTAGGCAATCATGGATTATTTAACAACGTATTCTCACTGCCTAGAAATCAATGAGTCAGGTAGTGTGGATTTCATATCAAGGAGGTGTGTGGATGACATTTTGAGGATGCATTGAGTTCTGAGGTCCATGGCCTCAGATCAAGAATATTTTTTTACCTCATGAGTCTAGATTGGATTACAGTGTAATTTTTTCACTATGTTATTACTCACCAATAATTTCCACCCTCATATGGAAGGAATGATATAGAGAACAATGTGGATGTTGGAGTATATAATGCGAGCATGTATGTTAGACTTCAGTGGATGTTTGAAAAAACACTTTCACTTTGTAAAGTTTTCTTATAAAAAACTACAAACCATCCATCAACATGGACCTATTTGAGGATTTATATGGGATAAAATGTAGTTATCCATTATGTTGGGTCATGGTTGGGGATTCATTAGTTATTGGGTTTGATGTGGTGAAGATCATTACAGAGAAGGTATAGGTTCTTCGTGAGAGACTCAAGGTGGTGCAGTACCGAAATAATTCTTATTCTCTTCATAAGAGGAGGATCATGGATTTTATAGTGTGAGATCATGTGTTTTTAAAGTATTATCTTCAATGGGGTAGTGGAGGGTTGGAAGGGGGAGTAAGCTTTATCTATGGTTCCTAGGACCATTAGAGGTTTTAGAGCATGTTGGCATGGTAGAATATTTGATGGCACTTCCACCATGGATGGAAAAGGTTCATGATTTCTTCGACATATATCATCATCATTGTAACCTTCATGATGAATCCCATGTCATTTATTGGGGATAGTTAGAAATCAATGATTATGTGATGTTCATGGATCGGTTAGTAGAGATCAAAGTTCTTCTCAAGAAGGTGCAACATGGATAAACTATCCCCTTTGTTTTTCTATTGTAGTGGGTTAATATCTTTGAGGAGATTACATCAAATAATGAAACATATCCCAGCACCCAAAACAATTTAGAGTTTTTCATTCTTTTTTTTCTTTGATAATTAAATGTTTAAACCTTTTTGGTTTATGAAATGTTCGTTTCATCCTTGTTTTGATCATTGTAAAGGTTCTATTATACGAATAGGAGAATACCCCTTCCAAATCAACACATGTTATAACATGACATGTCATAAAACCATTTGGGTGAGTTAGTGCCTCTAAATGTGGATAATATCTTGATATTGGAAGTGTATTTCATTGATTGTTGTGGTTATGGCTAGGATGTATGTTGGTTGTTGTAATCATTGGTCTAGGTAGTGTGAATGATAGTGTAAAATGATGCATTGATGTTGTTGTGTGGGATGTTTTGTAGATGTTCACATCTTGGATGGATGGGGTTGGTTTGTTTAAGGGTTTTGATTATAGCGATATCCTTGATAGCTATCTCATGGGATGGTAGTTTGGCCGTCTTATTCTTATAATTTCTTTGAGTTTATTATTCTCAAGGAAAAGAATTTTTTGATAGGTATCTGATGTAATAGTTTAGACCTTATGTCCCGTTAATTTGTGAATTTTTAGGTGATAAATGTGTTTTGGGGATTTTCATAGGGAGTTGGAAGGGAAAAGGGGGAGTTTTAGTTTGAAATTTAAGTTGATAAGAATTTGTGACATAAAGGATTTATATGTACCTTGGAGGAGAGTCACTATGGTGTGGAATGGTAGGATGATAAATGGTGTCAATGAGAATGTTTTTGGTGGTTCTTAGAAAATAATTATGGCTACGATGTGGTAACATGGATTTGTCATGGAGATCCATTGGGGTGATTTTTGATGTTATATCATTTTTTGGGTACCTACCCCATGAAGAAAGGATGAGACATCAGCTTAAAATTAGCAGTTAATCTTTAAGGCATTGTAGTTCCTCCAACACTGTGTTGATTTTTCCTTATTAATGGATATGTGGTGTAGACCTCAAAATGTTTCTCAGATGTGGATTTTTCTAACCCCGCTATGGAATAGTCCCTTCCCTTACGACATGGGGAAGTCCCTTTTGAAATTTTTTCTATAGTGATGGTTTTTTTGAGTGGTCTTTTCTTTTCTAGGTTGACTACAAAATATCATACCCCCTTGAACCCCATAATTCATCTAAATTTTATCTCAATTCTTGTGAAACCAAATTACATCCCAAGGTGGTCTTTCATCCCCTCTTCATTGGATTTCAGCAATGACCTTGGGAGATCGATCCTTGGCGGGTTTAGGTGAGATCCCTCCTTTTTATATGTATTTCCCCCTGTTCATCATACATAAAAGTTTTTTGTCAAGGGAACCATCAGTTTTGGTGATTATTTGGTAATAGAATGATGTGTATTTTCATGATCTTGGTTGATCTACATGTATTCCTCTATTCTGGTTATTGATGTTTGTGTCCGTCTTGTTCTAACCACAGTTAGTGGCTCAACGATCTTTGTTTGAGGATAGATATCCTTCAACATTATTCTAGTTATATATTCTAGAGGATAATTATTTTTTTATTTTAGAGAGGTAGTATTCTTATACCTAATTAATATAATGAATTGGTTTATCTGAAATTGAATGTTATGGGGAATGAAATAGATGTTACTGCTTTTAATATGATTGGTTTTGAGATAATACATGTTTGATAACTTAATAAAAATCTCATCCA
Organism: Viscum album; assembly: GCA_963277665.1. Classification (NCBI taxonomy): domain Eukaryota; kingdom Viridiplantae; phylum Streptophyta; class Magnoliopsida; order Santalales; family Viscaceae; genus Viscum; species Viscum album. Next base: position 1,939,227,869 of record OY728163.1, read on the forward strand.
TTGGGGTAATTGTTTGTGTCGTAGTTGATATGATTATATAACCCCTTATATGGGATTATTTGATACCACCTTGAATTAAATTGGATAAGAACATATATCCAGGTAATAATTTTTTCCCTAGAAATTATGATTGTGTGAGAATTCCCTTAAAATAAAGAATTGAATGTGATGATAACCTCTTGATTATTCTTGAAAATTATTTGTGGAAGTTGTGGTGCATTGAATATATTTTGTCATGTATATGATGATAAATGGATGTATTATGTTATTGGGGCTGTGAATTATTGATATTGTGATGATATGTGGCTATAATATCTCGTGAATGTAATATAGGGTTTGTTGATGTGTGAAATAAGGGTTGTTTATGTTGTGATGTGGTGTGTTAGTTTATTGTTATAAATGTAATTAATTATTAATGGTAAACCTATAATGGCTTGGGTTTTAAATGGGAAGTTTGGTTAAAGTGGTTGATTCTTAATATGAAATGAATAGGATGGATACATGAAATTGTTTAGTTATCAGAAAATATAGAAATGGGATTAACTTGAAAATAATGAAGGAGTGTTCTTGTGACTTGTCTTGATTCTGTGGTGTTATTCATTAGAGGTTGAATCAAAAGCAATGGTGGTTGTGCAGGCTTGTGCTGATGTCATGAAATGGGATGATACACTTATTGTAAACCCATAGGCTGAGATTGTGTTGACGACTACTAAATAAATTTATAAATATTATTATCAGTTCAATACATACCCCACCGATATTGATAGCCATATTTAGACACCTAAATTAATGGAGGGGGTGTCTTTCCCAACATCCTAAGGGTGATGATGGATGGAGGGGTACACCCTCTTTCCCACTCTCTCTTCTAGGAAGGTTTGATATGCATAGGTTGGGATGGCCATACGTCAAAAGTGGACTAGTGGTGATGTTTTATGAGATGATGAGGTGGTTCATTGTGAGTTATGTGCATGGGGGGAAGAGATAACAAGTTTATGTCATTAATGGTCATGATTCCCATCTATTTTGGTTATAATTTGGGTAGAGATGTGATGTCATGACCCTTGTGTCTTCAGGTGAGATGAGATGTGATGTACCATGTGTCTTTGTTGAGATGTGATGGGATAGACTGAGAGTATTCAAGGGATATGTGATGTAATGGAGTGTGTGTTTTTATATATTATTATATAGAATATATGGGAGTGTGAGGATGTACAATGTTGGGGTGTGAGAGTGGAAAATATAGGGGATAGTGGTGTGGTGTGACCTCTTAATCGATATACTTAATAATATGTGATTATTCATGGATGCATTATTTTTTTAGAGTGACATGGTGAGGATGGGATTATTTAATTAACATTTTTAGCACTGTTAGTTATAATTTTTGATAATTGGTGTATTATTGTACTATATTGACATGTGAATTAGTGACTTTGGCAATGATATTTTTGAGTATACATGTTATACTCACCCCACATATATGAAAACTATTTTTTGTTTTCCAAGTGGACTAAGTGGACTATGATAGAAATAATTATGTATTTTAGGTTTTTACTATGTCACTCCCTTTGGATTTTACATTTGGTATTTATTTGGATAATCATTGTATTTTTTTTAATTTACACATGCCTTGGGGAATTTTTGACGCTAGAAAGTTTGTGTCACATAAAATATTGGAGAATTCATGGATGTTATGATGAAGCATTAGGAATAAACAAGAACAAAATATACCTAAGTGTCTAGAATCGTAATGGTCAAATCCTTTGTGAATAGACCATGCCTTCTGGAGGTCTCTAATGTGTCATAGAGGTTGAGGTAGTAAATCCTAGGTAGTGTATACCGGCATTGTGAAACCCACCAGCCATATGAAATGTTTAACTCATGATAATGACATTAAATTTTAGAAAAATAACTCATAGTCTCCATGTGACTGATAAATACATAACTCAATATTATCATTAAGGGGGAGACGACCTTTGGAATTTCAGAAAAGGCCCAAAAGATGTGAAACTCCAACCTTCATGAGAAAAATGTTAGATATATTTCTACATATTTCCCTATTTCTCAAACCTATTCCCATTTATTCCTTATAATTTTTAACTTTGGATGATATAAATTTAAAAAAGTATTTCACCTTCATGTTATTAGACTTCCTTTCGTGTTGTTTGTGGTTTCATGAGATAATTATCCTTTGTGAAACCTTTCCCATGGGAACAAAGGTTTTCCCTACAATAAGGGACATACTTCTTTATGAAGGTACCAACATAAAAACCCCTAATCCATTCATGAATCCATTGGCCTTTATTGGGACCCCAACCTTTGTGAAATCCATCCACCAAGACTCTCTATAGCTCCTTTTTTTAGAAAACACACATTCGTGAAGGTTGAGTGCTAGGTTACTGATATGGATTCCAACGCTGTTCACCTGCGATCCAATATACTACTTGATCAATATCATAATCCCTCATGTTCAGCCTATTTTATTTATATATGTCCTAGAAGGTTGTATCACATATTTATCGTAACCATAGGCACTATAATGACTCTTTCTACTAAGTATAATATCCCTAATATTCAGACCCCCTTTTCCCACTTCACTATGGTAGTGTTTATTCCACACACCTGCTAGAGGAACCTATTTAATATAAATTTAAAGACCAAATGTGATATCATTAAGGAGAAAACATTCCTCTGCCTTTGATGAGGGATAGTGATGTATCGTACTATTTTACATAGATATGGTCTCTGTGGGTGTAGACCCATCACACATCCAAGATGAATAATGTAAATATGTCTAGACCAACGTCCTAGTTATCCGATGTTAACCTAAATGACAATATCCTCAAAAAATGACATAAAACTATAGACCTACCATATGTGATGAAAAATGGATTCCCCATGTATGATTGGAATGGTATGACCCACACCTCCTACCATAAGTGATAAAAATTGGATTCCCCATGAATGGTCATCATGTGATGAAACCTGCATACCTCTTATGAAACCCCTACACTAGGGATGAAACCCCCAAACACCAGGGCAGTAATATACATAATACCCACACTATCCATTGATGTTTCTTCTTTTGTAATGTGAGTGTCCATTCTGCATGATGGTAAACATCATGAAATAGTCTAGTCACATGAAATTAAATTGTGGAATGAAACTACATGGGATTTGATACTTGTCTCCTAACATAGTAAATAGGAAGCCTCTTTGAGGTTCCATCTTGAAATCCCAACATTCCGATAAAATCATCATGTATTCCCCTCAGTGTACTGTAACTTCAACATGTGATCATCTCCCTTTGGGACACACTCATATTGACATAACTATCCCCATAGGATGATAAACATGTGACCTACCTATACCCACAATATAGTAAACCTACGACCTACCGATCCTCCCAAGATGTTACATATGACTTTCCTTTCCCTGATATATATTAATCCTAAGACATACATGTCCCCACAAGACGTTAAGGATATGACATACTAACCCCCAAAAGACATTTAACCTATGAACTACTAATCACCGCAAACAGTTAAACATGTATCCTATCTGTCACAAAATGATGTTAAAATTACAACCTTCATGTCCCCATAACTTGTTAAAACTGTGATCTATTTGTCCCTACAACATATTAAACATTTGACCTACCTGTCCCCAAAAGATGTTAAAGTTGTTACTGGCCTCTCCTACAACAAGAGAAATGCTGTTTAGCGGCGGTTATTTTTGCGTGTTGCGGTGGTTTAAACCACTGCTACATGTGTTGGTGGTGGTTTCTGTAAACAACCGCATAATACAGAATCACCAATCTATTAGCGATAGTTATTTCAATTTTGCGATGGTATAAGGAAATCGTTGTAGCTGCTTCATTTCATGGCAATTTTACTGAGTTCAGTGGCGGTTCATTACGAGACCTTGATATCAGTTTATTGGCGGTGGTTATAACCGCCGTGAATAAACTCAAATCTAGAGGCCGTAAAACCGCCGCAGAATGAGGCAGATACGATGCGACTATGTAGCGGTGGTTAAAACTACCGCAAAACATAATTTCTTTTTACTTTTTCCGGTGGGTTTCACCATTTAGAGGCGGTTTAAACCACCGCCAATGTACATTTCATGGCGGGTAAAACCGCCACCAAAAGCTGACCAAGAAAAAAATAAATATTTCTCTTCCGCTGCACAACTGCCTTGAAAGACAAATAAATCCAGAAATACCATATTGTGCAGACCATCATACAACAAGAAACATCAACCTAAGAAATCATTAAAGAATAAATTGAAAAAAAAGTAAACATTGACATGATATATAAGAATGAACCATATTGTACATACCAACATACAACAAGAAACATAATCCTAGGAAATTAGTATAGAAAAAATTGAAAAAATATATTTGATAGAATAAACTATAAAACATAGGTCCATTCTTTGACTACTCTCCAAACATACATCTAGCTGATCATTCTTGATCCCCCATAATATATATCACTTGAAAATGAATCATTATATCTACATGTGTGTCGGTGTTCCCATATAGGGAGTGAGTGTAAAACACTATTAGATTTACCATGTGTGGGCCTCCTACTTGGTTTAATACCCCAAATATACCATCACCACACACATCTACTATACCAGCTGCCTTAGAGAATCTCATGTGTTAGCCTCACTCAATACCTTATAGTGCACTCTGATGTAACACAACTAATCTTCTATAATATAAATCTTAAAAAAATCATGTTACAAAAAAACATTATGTCCTATTTGATCATAATTTAAAATAATTATTGAGATGCGTTATAGTAATCACCTTCTAAACCTAGTAGGACAACTCTAAAATTCATTACACATGTCCTTTCAACACAATTTTAATCTACGATGAATCATGTCACATTACCTTAAAATGCATGCCTTCAATTGTATTGTATTTTATTCCTCATAACTAGGATACAATATATTCTCCTCTAAGGTTCAATCCCAAAATCAAGAAACATGCTATTATTCTTATGCAATAAGAATAATACGAATCACTTTTACGAAATACCATATTTAAAGACTCTAGTATTAGATTCTTTATATAGTCATTAATTTTATATACCCCTCCTGGTATCACAATATCATATCCACCTTCAAGTTATATGCCCCATCCTCTTAAGCATTCATCCATTATCATCATACCAACATGTATGATATTGAAAACAATATATGGTCCCTCTAATAGGTGTCATCTACAGCCAAAACTTCTCCAAATTAGTCATTGAAGACCAAGATGAAACTCAATTGGAAACTAATGATAAATTCAAACACTATCTATTTCTAGGTACCTTTCACAAAGTGCTCACCTTCACAAAAATTTACGATTCTTGAAATATTACTATTTAAATTGAACATAAATGGTATGATGTATCCCACTAATCATTAATAAACTACATGTGTTATGATTCTATTTATAGAGATTCATATTATGCTCATCACATGGGCCTGATCCCAACAATGTAAACACCTATAACCTCTTTGTATGCCGAAAAATGAATAATTTCCTAACTATGTGGCCTTAAACAAATGAATCATATAAATGTATTATACGTATGATTAACCTAAAAATCATATATTTTCATATATATACAAATTCAGAGTGATCATAGGAATCGGAGTAACTCGTTAAACACTAGTTTTTTGATATTATTCATTAAAAATTCATAAATCTATAAGGGAATCCAATAATTCAAATGATTCCACCCAAAGAATATTTGATGATCCCAAAATCTCCCACCTTTTACCAATAACTATTTGGAAGAATCTATATTATGAATCACTAGTGAACAAATTTCATTGTAATTTAGTTATAAAAGGACATCTATACCAAATATTCATACACATTAAAGCCCATTGGAGGTTCTCATCAAAAAATAGATAACCTAATGTGAATCCATTAACATGGAATTGGATTGATAAACTATGAAGTCTTACATTTGATGATGTATTTATGGGTTTCTTCATTGTGTTTCCTTTTCAATACCTTCATCACATCCTTCAATTAAAATTGAATCACCAAATGCACCAATTATGTTCAAGACCAAAAACAAGCTGATAGTACCCATAAGGAACACAATGGGGAGGCATGAAAACAATTGTTATGTCATACATAAGACTAAATTTCTAGGAATATATGTTCCCCATACCCTGACATATGTTGTCTCCTACCCTTGTAAAATTAGTGCATGATGGTTAACACCTTATTTCAAAAATACCATCTAAATGGATCTATCGTGACACTATATGACACTCATTGTAATCTATAGGGAATAATTCCCCACATGTTTTCCAAACTAAAAATATTCTATTGCAAAACCATTGGTCCATAATTTCACATCCAACCTTTTTGTATCATTTCAAAAGATCATGAGAACACGTTCTTCTCTTATCATATTGATTTAGATAAATATTTCCACCATAAATTAGAAATCACCTCAGAACATCATTATGAGTATCATCTTCACTATAGTCATTTTTATTAACATGTGACCTTGAGTTCTCAAGAAGATATATTCGGTCTTTTCCCCTATTTTCTATACCCATGCATCTAAAAGTTGATCCCACTGAGGATATCCAACCACTAACACTCAAGGGTATATATATACCCCTACTAGTTTAAACACCCTTGAGTCCCATTAAAATATCTAGATAATATACTACGGATGGTTAAAATTATCTAATTTCTAAAAGCATCACAATCTATCCTAAGTGGACTTTGTGAATATAAAATTACAATGGAAAACATAACCCACAAGGTTGTAGGAATTTTTTATCATTTTTTCCCCATAGTCATATCCAGTATCATTCATCCCATGGGATCACACCCAAATTAATGATATCCCTCTTACAATGTAAATATGTGTTTCCTATTGGTGGTAACAAATTAGTATATTTATTCAATTTTAACCCAATTGATGTTGGGAAACATGATTATATTGAGTATAAAACAGGTGTGGATGAATCCACTATAGCCTCACCACTAAAAAATAGTAAAACCATCTCAACATAAGAGAATATTATTTAGTTCAAATTCAAGATAGTATAACATGTAAAATAAATATTAAATTTCTATAGGGAAAACCCCATTATGTATGGTAATTTGGTTGATGTTATCATACCTCATTTATCTAATATTATATAATAATAGTGGATTAATCAATCAATAACGGTGGATATGAGATGTCCAACATTATTAGGATCAAATAAATTGATGAAAATTACCACAACATTAATGTTTTATCTATAGTTACTTTCATGGGGTATATATATCAATCAATATAAGGAAATTATCACTCACAAGGACCTTCCAGTAAGACAAATTACAAGGACCTCACCAAAGTGTCCACAACACTATCCCCTTGATCACTATGAAATGACACAATTTTTTTAAAACATCAACAATGGGTTTAACTCCTAGTCATCCAAAATATCGACTACCAATTCATACACAGGTCTAAATGGAATATTTTTTACCACCATCGTAAAATAACGACATAAAATGAAACATCAGAAATCAATAAAATGCATAAAAGGAAACATGATAAATCAAGGAAATTTTAGGAAATGAAAATGTTTGGTGGAAACTATGTTTTACAAATGTTACATATAAAAACCAACTGCTCCCATATTTGTTCAACACATCAACAATACAACTACTCACAGTCCAATGATGCATCCCCACCCACTCCACCTTCATCTCTACATTCTGCAGTCATCTGTAAGAACATTATATTGAAAATTAAATATGGTTTAATATTTATATTAAAACATAAAACTAATGAAAGTAGAAAACAAAATGATTTTGATTTTTTGTGATTTACCTTCATACCACAAGTCGATTCACTTCCACCGGGGGAATATCTTCTCATTTGCTGATGTATTTTAGTCAACTCTTTCCGGAAAGAAGATATATGATCCCCCTACTGGTGAACTTTGTTTCATATTGAAACAATCTCTTTTTGAGCATCTATGGGTATGGGATGACAAAATCCAGGAGTAGATGGAGCTGCCATCCCCGGTGGCCTGCTAAAAACCTCAGATGGTATGGGTCCCAAACCCATCTCGCGCACTCTACCGGGATGCTCCATCCCAAGGAATTTAGCAACTGAGTCATCTTGGGAGACTGAGTAGGACTACATAGGATTTTCATCCCATAGTTCATTGATTTTTACCGATAAATAAAATATCAATATTTATTAACATAGTAAAAACTGATAATAATTTATTATAATAAAAAATTGACTTCATACCCCAAATTATTTATCATGATCATTAACAAAACATCCATCTGATTTCTTGTGAACATTCATCCACAGTTCAGTTCGGGATGCTTCATGACCTAAACTCTATGACATCATTAAGAAAAGATAAATCAACAATTCAATATATTAAATAGATAATATTTTATTATCAATATTTAAAATAATTAATATATTACCAATGTCGTTCGACTTCTAGAAAATCTTTTTGAGCCCGCAGTGTGAGGGATGACTTGCTTAGCCCGGTTTGATAAATTCTGTCTTGAGAGGTCCTGAAAAAAATAAAATGAAATTTAATAGTAATGTAATCAATTTCATGTCCTCTTCATATACATCTATAAATGTAAAATGAGGACAATATAATAATATATATTTCAATACCATTCTCTTATCATCACGATGTCTGTCAACAAAAACTTTCCACTGTTCTTTCGGTACCCCACTGGGTAGCTTCTCATATATTTTTTTCACAATCAATGAATTATCATTTAAATCAAACCACAATATCCATTTGAAATAATTCCATTTCTTACCTAGATTTTTTCAACGTCCACTTTCATGGTATCACATCAGCAACTGTAAAGAGGAAGAACATCTGTATAAAGAAATTCATTTTGAAATTATTAGTAATAAGACATTCAATTAAACCATAATTTAATAAATTTACCTTTATTTGAGAATCAAAAACAACATTTTTCCATCTTGGAGGCATATGTCTCCAATAATCATATGAAAAAGGAAGGGAAATGGGCTCCGCTGCCAGCTGGCCTATAATCTAGCCAAGTAACCCTGTGATGTCATCTGTAGGGACCCCATAAAGAATAAAATGGCATGATTATCTCTTCACCAGTAATATTCCAAACATATGAAATTTTTATGTTTTTCTCCAAGGTTGCATTTTTTTCCTCTTCAATGAGCAAACAATTAGTATAAAAAAATGCAATAAGTTTATTTAAATAAAATTTGTACCTATGACAATGACACTCCAGTATGCTTGTGATGAACTGGAAGGGGCGTGTTGATGTCACAATTATGAGGATCCTGAAGGGGGATTCGACGACTCAGCCTCTAATGGGACATCCATAGATGGTCTGAGAGATGGTGTATGGGGAGATGGTGCAAGGGTGTAGGCAGCTAGTGCCTCAGATGTCATGGGGAGGGAGCCAAATGAATCATCATCTGTTGCAGAACTAGATGAAATAGTTTACCACTTACTCCTTGGAATTCATGTCATTTAACCAAATAAAATTAAGTTTAGATTATATATTTCAAAAAAATTATCCAAAAAAAAATTAAAAATGATAATAGATTCCCAGTACTAACAGACAAAATATATATAACAATGATAATGAATACCTGCAGAAATGAAACAAGTGGTTGCTGAATAATTAAATAATTGTACATACAATCATTTTCCCCTTCAATCATATCGGTTTCTTTCTCCATTTCTTCATCCACTTAATTCATTTTTTCTAGAATAATATTTTCAATATCATGATGGACAAATAATTATGCATCCTGTTGTTGATTAAATTAAATTTTAGATGTCAAATTTTCCACTTCATCACCCATATCATAAAAATATCGTTGTATTACATGAGCAACTACACTCTACCCTTCATCGACAACATAGTTAACATTATATAGCATTTTTTCTTGTGATTCTAAGATATATGGATCATTTGGTTCACAATCACCAACATCCATCAAGAAACAGAACTTCACAGAAGTAAATTGCAATGAATCTCTTTTAACACCTCTCATAATATTGACCCATTTTCATTTTAATAAAACAACAGAAAAATGTCTGTGGTAGTTTAATTCAATAATATCATGTAGCATTCCATATTATTCCACTTCATAAAATGTAAATATACAACAATTCTGTGTTTTCAAACCCACTTCTCGATCGACTGTATGAAATATAAATCCACTCACATTATATGTGTCAAAATTTCTAACATGTATTAGAGGACCTCTAGAAAGAAACTTCAAATATTCTGACACATCTGCTCATGTATCAGTATTCATGATCTGAAAAAATAAATATAATTTATTAGATTTACAAAATATATGTGTCAAACTAATATTTTTATTTATTGCAATATTTATGAACTTACACATCGTGCAAACCATTCTACAAGATCTTTATTAACAGCTTTCGTTACATCGTTATCATTTCGTGTTTGACCTCTCATTCGTATCTTTGTTTGTATCCTAAACTCTCTAATATATGGATCTGCAATTTCACTATTCATTATCACATATCTATGTGGATGTAATAATTCTAATTCAGCCAGTGTCACATTTGAGGTCCTCTCAACTGATCGGCCAATAGAAGGAAATATTTTGGATTTCTGGTGTATTTGAGATTGATTCGATGTGTCATCAACATGTCCAACTTAATTAAATCGTGTATCAATATCATCCAAGTATTGAGAACAAAAGTTAAGACACTCCTCAGCCAAATAGCATTCAGCAATAGAGCCTTCTTGTTGTGCTTTATTTCTCACGTATGATTTCACATACCCAAGATATTTGTGAAATAAAATAAACAAAATTATGAATTTTAATTAAGCACCAAAATTTGTTTACGTAATATAAAATCATATAAATAAAGTACCTATAAATTGGATACATCCATTGATAATGAATGGGGCCTCCTAATTTAGCTTCCTCAACCAAATGCACAGTTAAATGCATAATTACAGTAAAAAATGAAGGTGGAAAGATCATCTCCATTTCACAATGGGTCAATACAAACCTCTCATGAATGTTGTCAAGCTGAAATGGATGTAGATATTTCTCACTTATTTGTCCGAAAAATATGCAGAATTGGAGTACAACAATAGTAATTTTTTCAGGTAATAATGTATGTAATGCCAATGGTAGAAACTGTTGTAACAAAATATGTGAATCGTGACTTTTCAATCCATGTAACTTACGATTCTTCAAGTCAACACACCTTGAGATGTTACTTGAATACCCATCATATACCTTAGCATTCTTTAAAATTAAAAGGAATGTATCTTTATCCCTATTTTTCATTTCAAAAATTCCTGGAGGATACTCTTCATTCTCATCTGGCCAGAGATCGCGTTTTATGTTAATTTCTTGTAAGTCTTTATGAGTATTGAGATGATCCTTCTACTTTCCATGCTCATTAAGAAATGTGAAAATCAAATTTTCACAGACATTATTCTCAATATGCATCACATCAAGATTATGTTGCAACAAATTAAATTCCCAATATAGAAGTTTGAAGAATATACTTTCTTTCTTCAATTGGTGTGTTCCGATTTCTCTTGACGATGCACTTCAGACCCGTTTTCCGCTATCATTCAAATGATGAACCTTCCCAAATTCTGTTTCAACATTTTCAAGCTGTGTCAATATTTCAGAACCAGTTAACAACTTTAGAGGTGGTCTATGATCAATGGAACCATTAAATTTTCATCTGTTCAGCCGAAATCTATGAGATGCATCGAGAAATATTTGATGACACAAGAAGCACCATTTTCTACTGTGAGGTAGCCATTTGGGATCAAAATCAAAGGTACAAACAGGAAAATACAAACCCATGTAAGTGTTCCAACCAGATAAATTTACTAGCCCAGAGAAGTCACTAATGGTGCAAATTAAAGCAGCATGCATTTTGAACATTTTTTTTAGAAGAAGTATCAAATGTCTCAACACTATTTCTCCATAAATCCTGCAATTCTTCAATCAAAGGCTGCAAGTATACATCAATATCATTTCCATGAATTTTTTTTCCAGGAATAATCTTCAAAAAGATAATAGATGTTTGTTTCATACACATCCATAGAGGCAGATTATAAGGGATCAAAACAACTGGCCAAATGCTATAACTGGTACTCAAAGTCTCAAATGGGTTGAATCCATTGGCATCCATTCCCAGTCGAAAATTCCTAGGATCAGCTGAGAAATATAGATGTAATGAATCAAATGACTTCCACAATTCAGAATCTCGTTGATGTCTCATTAACCCATCATTTTTATTATCTACAGAATTCCAGTTCATGTATTCAGCGGTTTTCGATGACATGAATTATCATTGCAATGGAGGCTTCAAAGGAATGTAATGAAAGACCATTGCAGGTGTGTTCCTTTTCATATAATCCATGAAATTATGTTGATTAAGACTTCCAACATCACCCTTTTCCTTCCATCTAGAAGAAGAAAATTTCTTGCAATTCTGTCTACTTGAATCCTCTCCCCAATAAAGCATACAATCATTGGGACACACATGTATTTTTGTATAATTCAGACCAAGCATGTTAACAAATTTTTTCATATCATAAAATGATTCTGGGATTTTTGCTTCAGGAAATGCATCATGAATCAATTCCAATAACATGGACATTGCCTAATTTGTAATTCCATATAGACATTTGATATGGTACAACATCAGTAGAAATGAAATCTTTGAATATTTCAAACACCCACTATACAACTCTTGATTTCCATCGTCAACTAAATCATGAAACACATTTTCCTCAAGGATGTTTTCTCATTCATTTGGCTCCAAAGAATCAATAGGAGGATCCAATTATATGTTACAATCTTGATCTTCTTGTGTTATAGTCTCAAAAACATCACTTTTCATGTTGAAATTTGTAGCACCATTTTCTAGTTGTTATGATATGTTTTTATGCTGAAAGTGGTGTCTTGCAGTGCCGAATGCATCATTTACGTGGTTTTGCATTTCATTTTCCATTTTCGACGACTTGGGACCTCATTATGCATATTAACATAAGTGCTCAATCTTTCTGTAACGTTCGATTCTCCATGCCAAATCCAACACAAATATTGACCAAGGACTTGCTTCAGTATTAAATGTTCATAAACTTGATCTCTCTTAAACCATGTTCTAAATTTACATTTAGGACATGGACATTTTATTCTCCCTTCAACGGATTGATTAGAAATTGAAAAATCTAAAAACTCATTCAATCCCTTAACATACGGAGGTGTGTTCCTCGGTAATGTGATCCGGATTTTATCGATTTATATCACAATCTGCCTACACAATAAAAAAAATTAAAACACATAGTTACTACTAAATAGAGAAATATATCCATATATATGATAGTATAAGATTACAGAAACATAATATAATAAAGATGAGCCCCTGAGTTAGATATGAACCCTCTAGTTCTTGGGGTAGGGGAAGTTTCTTTTGTAAAGAGAAATAGTGTGATAAAAATGTGGTAGCTACTTTACCATGAAAACCAAAGCACATTGTTAATTTGGAACAACCCCAACCTATGTTCTCTATAGAGTCTTCATATGAAAATATAATATCGAATAAATCTATAATAATTAATGTTAAGGGAAAACCTTATGATTCTTACAAAACTCAACACATTGTTAATTTTGAATGACAAGAACCACATGAGGGATGGTAGTCTTGAGGCATGATAAGTGGTGGTGTTCATGGAAATTCATAATTAAATAACTTGGGATATTAGGTTTTGAGGTTCTACAAAACTTGTGTGGATTGAATTCCTAGACCTCACTATGGTGTATTCACACAAAAAAGAGTGGTGGTGTGACTTGAGGGTGATTTGGATAATATATGTGTTAGTGATCATGAGTATAGAATTATGGTTAAATGGGACGATTGAGGAACTAACCATGGAGTTTAACTAAGAGTCAGATTCTGACATCGGTGTGGGCATTGAACATGTTTGTCATTCCATGACTTTCAAGGCATCATGGTCAGGATATGATAGCGAATTGGTGGGTGTGATTGAGCGCCTTTGATAAAATTCATCTAGAGAAGGACATACTAGTGTTGTTGCATAAAAATTGATGTGGTAAGGTGGAGACCACATCAAAAATGGCATTTAGGATGCAGCTGATGTGGTTTGAGGATCAAACTAGGGTATTTAGAGAATTGTTGATCTGTCTGGTCTTGGGGTTTGGAGTTTCATAGTAAAATCATGTTGGGAATTTGGAGATGAAATGTGGGGTGTTGGTACTATCATCCAAGACAACATAATAAGATAATCAGAATAACATAGGTGGTATTAGAATCCAGAAGGAAATCTCTCTAAACATTATATTCAGGAACTTGGAATAATTATATTCATCCAAACCACTATAATAAGTTAGATTGAATTCAATACCACTCACTTCAGCACCAAAAAGAAATTTATGAAAAGTAAAGGGATCCTATGCTTGAGTAACACATGTTTGATGGAATCCATGATCGAGTAACAAATGTATAAGGAACTCCATACCTATGTTTCATAATTCATTATAGTCAAGTAGGCCTTATAAATAAATAGTTTATCCATTTCAAAAAATAATGAAAAATAAAAAGATACATATTTAATGAAAGTGATTAATTTCATCCAAGACTATGCATATTAATGAAAAATCATATAGTTTGGATAACATATAGAGAAAGAAAATAAAAATAATATTTAAATACAAAATAAACCTAGTTGAACTATCTCACAATGAAATTTCCCAAAAAAAGTCACAACCATATTCACAACTCAAAACATATCCATGTGATCCCCATAAAGTCACAACATTCCAATATAATACTGAATCACTTTTTCAATATCACATTTATTTATCATTAAGGCATCACATACAATCTTTATCTTATAATGAGTAAGAAAATAAATATCCTTCTAGTAAAATTGATGAATATAGATCGATAAGAAATTAGGTAGTGTGATTTAAAAAACCTAAACTTATATAAGGAAATGTTTTAGAATACATGAATTTATTATGATGATGTGTAAAAAAATAATCTTAAATTATCATCTATGTCTTGGAAATTGAATCTATTTAGAGATAAATTCCTAACTTGGAAATAAGTGGAGGCCCCTCATACTCATTTACCTAGAAAAACTTCTCATAATCTTCATGATGTATCTAGAGTGGAACTTATATAGGTGTAAACCTAGTCGTTTTCATGTCATAAATTCACATAATAGTTTTCTACAAGATAAAATATCAAATATAAAAGAAGAAATAAATCTATATAGGATCAAAATATAATAAAGAAAATCATTTAGAATATATCATTGGAAATCCAAGACTATCCATCCCATGGTAGTTCATTTATCACATGAAAAAAGCACATAAATCAAATCCTGATCACTATATAATGCTTTCACGGATCCAATAGTATTCTATAATTAATGACATAAGTACTAATGTTATAAAATATATAATTAGTGTCCTTACATAAGAATGAATCAAATATCATAACATATACTAGATTATCTAGCCTATAAGGTTAAACTCTAATACCTCCAACACCAGAACCCTAGTTTTAATAAAAAACCGAAATATCATTAGTAATTAACTCTAATACCTCTATCATGAATCAATTCTTCACGAACCCAACCTACATTGGCAATGAAATTGAGTTTCAAAAAGATTCAAAAAAACTTATTTCAAACCTAGGGTTCGTATAGTTCGTCGGGGTCATGGGGGGCCGAGGGAAGCAGGTTCGTCTTGGTCGCTAGGGTCTCAGGGGGCCGGGGTCGCTGGGGTTGCGGGGTCTCCAGGGTTGCGGGGTCACCGGGTTCACGGGGTGCTAGGGTCGCAGGGGAAGCGGGGTTGCGAGGTGCGATTGGGGTGTGGGGGAAGGGTCGACGTTGTAAAAAAAACATGTTTTGCGGTGGTTTATTATAAACCACCGGGAAACCATTTTTAAAAAAGGTTTTTTGGAAGTTCCCAGAACTGCCCCTAAACAACCCCATCTAGAATCATTTTTTGTTGTAGTGTCCCAACAAGACATTAAACTAGTGACATACCTATCCCCACAATACATTAAACGCGTAACCTACCAATGAACTAATATATAATCATTACCAAATATAGTAAATATAGGATGATCATGGTAAAAAGAATTGGAAGCCTCACACCCCTCTTGGGTAAACTACCCTATGGCTGACATGAGATTCCTTGCTTACTACACCTAAGATTCTATAGAGACACAAGATTCCCTGGAATTAAAAATATTATTTTTTATAGGTACCCAACAGACTTACCATCAAAAAATGATTAGAAATTCACATCATTACCATCTACACCAATCGCATGTTTCTACAATGTCGAGACATAATTAGCTTAATTAACTATAGTGCGTTTCAAGATTGTGATGAGAATGAGTATAAAAAACATTAACTAAATAATTGAGGGTGACCCAAAAATATAAATGAGATCAATAGAGGAATCCATGGATGGAGGAACTAACATCCTTTCATCCCATTTTCATTAAGGGACCAACCCACCAATGGAAATCATGAATGCAAGGCGAGAGCACATTCAACATGCACCCCGGTGGAAATCATTTGCAACGAATATGGTGAAACTAATGTGATATTATTCTCCTTCAATAGAGTAGAGAATTAATATTGAGAAACATAATATTTGATCATGATTGGGTATAGCTATATAGTGCCTAGACTATACCAAATATATAGTGAACCTAGAGTGAAATTCTTCTCCCACTACCATGGAAGAAGGAGTTATGTTGTGCATTCCAAGATTGAGACATTTCCAACGTGGAAAATCTACCATGAATAAGGATTAATGATGATGGGTGCATCTATAAATGATATTATTGGTCATGTACTAATAAATATCTTCATGGATTTTTATAGGACCTAATCAATAGGGAATTCATGACAACCCTCCACCAGTTGTCATGGGGGTAGGTGGCTAATAATATGACAATATCGAACCACCACACTCCCGCTACGATAACTATCTCTTCCATAACTACAACAAAACCTACCCTTATATTTTATTTTGAGATTATCCATTGAAGAGTCATCAATGGAATTTTTTTAGTAAAAACAATATGGGTTCATCCTAAACTGAGATATATCCTAAAATGATCTGGAATCCATGACACCACACCATCCTTGCCACCCACAAGGGCCACATTAGGGAAAATCGCCCCCCATTCACAACAAAAATTGTATTTGGAGCCTCTCTCTAGTATAATCCAACGAAATTTCCCATACACCAAGGAAGTAGAAGATGTACAAGTCACATGTTTAGTGACCATCACTTAGGATCCACCAAGGAGTTCTCCCACCTGGTCACACTGATGGTTTCAACCAGCTCTAAAGGTCTATGAGTGGGTCTATCCCACTCTTGCTTTCCTGAATTTGGTCGAGAGAACCCAACACTAGTTTCGGGGGATGGACATAAAACCTTTTCCTTACAAGGCCTCTTATCTAACTTCAATGGCCCTAAAAACTGCCTACACATCTTTTCTTAACCCCACAATAAACACATGAGGAACCATCTTCACCGACATGGGATCAAGACCCTAGCTACATCTTAGGTCGGTTTTGTTGAATCTTTCTATAATTTTCTCCATCATAATACTTCATGGGCCTTACTTTAATGATGATTTTGACAACATAGATCATTATTTTACCAATGTAATTCCTTTATCTAAGGATCCATCCTATTACTAAAGGATAAAAAAGTGTTTTATAGACCATAAATGCGGTGCCAATTGTAACATGCAATGAATGAATATGGGCAATTTGCATCCACTCAAGCTCAGTGATCTTCCAAGTCATCATATATAAGACCATGTGAATCTTCATGTCACTATTTATCTCTCAAATATAACAAATGAATCTATATAGGTTTTTTACCAGCATTGATAGAATTAGGGGAAGAATCTCATCAACTGATGCTAACAGTCCTAGATGTTATGGTCTACAAAATCCCTGAATACCGATATAGGAACCTACATGTTGATGAATTTTTAACGTCCTTCTTGGGGCTTACAATGTAACAATATCTATAATCATTAGAATCACTTCTATTAGTCTCCACACTAGATGTTGGAGAGACACTTACATATAGAATAATTCCCACAAGTGATAGTGAACACTTAAATATTCCCCAAAAAAACTTTTTACACTCTCATTCATCATGAAGTTGTAAAAAAACCATCCTATATGAAAATAGATTGGAATATGGCTTTATCTTTAAATGATATTCCAACATTATAGGCAGGGTTATCCCATGTTATTACCTATTTTCTAGAGAGTGAGTAATAAAATAGGTCAGTGTCTATGCCATAGCTAGTTTCTCAACAATCACCAATTAGGTCTTTGTCTGATCCGGAGTGGGATGATCCTTCTAGTAATGAACAAGAGGAATTTTTGGGGATCCTAACCACCATCCTACTGACTTTCATGTTTTGACCACATGAAACCCTAAACTTCATCATCCTGTAGTCCCTCACCAAGGACCAGGTGTCATGATTATTCTAAAATATCCAGGCAATGCTCAACCACATTTGAGACGGCTAGCTGAATTACCTAGAAATACACAAGATTCTCGATTCTAACCACCAACACTTTAGTAGGGTTCACATCATAACAATACTATTTGATCAATACCATGACATGTGTGAGTACCTCTAGACATTCCAATGAACATGTATCAAGATAATCAATATGCTCCAAAAATTGATAAAAGAGGCATCCCAACCTGAGAAACTTAATGGTCGGGGGTAGTATTCTTCCCTCCAATTCATCTCTATCCCATAAAAATAAAATTATATTTAGTTCAGTTCTCCAGAGGATGGTGAATTTTATTCCCTATTATCGTTCTAACTTTAAACGTCATCAATATCAACCCTCTAGATGATCCGAGAAACATGACCACTAATACAAGTCATGATTGGGAAAATCCACCCCAATGGTAGGCATAGACCCAGGAATATCCTCCAAAAAGTTCCCACAATCGTCATTAGAGATAGGAACTGGGCCTTGGGAGTCACCCAAAAAAATATCACCACCTATCCATTGACACCCAAAAAAAAGAAAATGGGATTAATAATCCCATCATTCTATATGATATTGTGCCTGAAAGTAAGTAAGATGCCAATTTGGATGCTTTGCCTTAAGTTCTTGAAGGCTACAAGTGGATTATTGTTGATCTTATCAATAAGTCGAATTTGGGTCATTACAATATCAAAATGGACCCTATCTATCTTTTATCTAGGCACCTAGTTCTCTTTGGCCTGGTATCCAATTTTGAGAAAGGGTGACTTAAGCGTCTGATCAAGGTAGAAGCTGGTGGCTATGAAAAATGGAAACAATATGAGTCAACCACTCAACCAAAGAAACATGAATACCCAACTTGAGATTAAGGATTGTCGTCCTCCTAATACAATGTGTTGGTAAAATCATAGGTTACTACTAACCCTCCACATGATTACATGTTATCCTATCTCTTCACCCATGTTGAGGCTTTAGAGGTGCAATAGGTTTCAATGCCACATAAGGGGAAGCCGTATTTGACATGGTTGGATCATTTCCATTTTCCCTTAGAATTTTGAAATCCAAGATTTACCCTATTTAATGGGATGGTAGATCCTTTTCAACATCTGGATCACTTTTCATCATGGTTCAGATCGATTTGAGTGACTCCAAATCATCAAGAGGCCACTAAGATCTAGTGTTTTATCTAGGCTTTGGATGGACTCGCATTTTTTGTATAAACTTCTAGCCCTATGATCTATTTTTGATTGGGAGGATCTCTATAGATAGTGTCTCTACCATTTCAGATCCACTTTTCAGTAGAGTAGAATAATTGACCTCTATATGTTCAATAAAAGGGTTGATGAGCGATTTGATGACTTCATGTCCCAATGTTAGGGGATCATATAATATTTTGGCTTTTATCTTTCCTAGGATATTCGTTAAGTATGTGGGTGTATAATTTTAAAGATTAGTTGTTCTCTACCATCATATCCCTAAATAATTTGGGAAGGTTTGGGGAATTCATCAGAAAATATCAATGTTTGGAGGATTATTTATTGTAGACCAAGAAATTATAACTAAAATCACCCCATCATGCTTCCATGAGAAGGGTTGAGAAATCCGAATCAACCTCTTCATGCATGTAGAGTCTTAAAAGATGGTTCAAATATAAGACCCTTTACCCGAGGAACCTCATCAAGTAAAGCATCTCCATGAGAAACCTCAAAAAGAAAAGTCTCTCCAACAAAAACCTTGTCAGGTGTATCATTGTTGAGAGAATGTTTCCTTTACCCCTCATTAGGGATATTCACCCAGGGTTCCTTTCATAGAATATAAGAACATGATATACTCCTTGAAAGGTATAAAGGTACTTTGTTACATCATCTACAACCTAGAAAATGGAACCCTAAAGTTATTGTAATATAGGAGACCCAAAGAGGTCAAAATTACTAATTGTATGAATCACATCCCATAGCACAATATCCTGGTATATACCATTGAATAACTATTCATTTCCTAATATTGACTCTTGTTGAAAGTGGACCTTTTCCTTGTTAATTTGGGATAAATACTGGAATATGAAGCCCATGCCTTGAATGAACTCTGAATGGAAAATGGTTATTCTAGTGAATGGAAACAAGTCCTCCTCCACAGTATCAAAAATTACAATGAATGGTTAGAATGAAAGATTTTCTATCGCACCCATGGTATTATCTATTCCCACATGAGAAAACCACAAAATCCTATTATTTACATGTTCCCTCTAGTAATTGCATCCACATATGTTTCATAGCTTTCCAATTATTCAAATAATAGGCATTGATATATAAAAGGAAACCAAAATACCCCCAGTTCAAAAACCAACAATCTATCCCAGTGAATTTGTGCCTCCTAAATTATTAAATGCACCCAAATATTTTATGATCCAATAAGATTACACCAATGAATGATTGGGATATATTTTCAATATGAAATCTAGGCTAGTAGACCCCTTTATAGGACCTAGTGATGAGGAAGACCATGTGAGCCTCTCAGGATCCATAGGATGATGATGGAAAAAGGAGAGGCAGTGGATGCAATGACAAGAATAATATATAAGAAAATGTGTCATACCATTTTTTTCTTGACACTAAGGTTAGATAATAATCATTAAATATAAAATATACAGAAAAAACCTCTAATGTTGTTATGTTGGTAGGACTATACACCCAACTATGTTTATTGACAGTGAAACTTAACCACAACTGCATCATGATCTGCCACATCCAAATGGGGCTTGAAACCAATCATTTAGCACTCATCCACTAGGTGTTCATCCTTGATGTGATTCAACTATGAAAGTATATGCATGGGGCCCTTATCTATGCCTTGATGTTTCCCATTTATCTTGAGACTTAGGTAGTTTCCATAAAGACCTATCATGTAGAGGAAGCCGATTAGGAGGAATGTTAGGTAATCTTTTATTTTTATGAATAAGACATTCGTTCTACCATTTAGGTGAACATACTCTCATTTTATATCCTCATCAAGTTCAATGTCATGTAGATCCACTGATGACTAGTGGATACTAGCTCCATGAGAAATCTCATACCAACTCAAACAGTCCATAAGATGGGGCTCATGTAAGTATATCTCACTCCCTCAAAAATGATAATTCGGAAGTATGACAAGAGAGAGAAGGATCCATGTGGAATGATTCAGCTAAATACCCAATTTGGTTTCTGGGTAGTAAGAACTAAATTAATTATAGTCTCATAGGATACTACCTAGAACACCCTACTAGGAAGGCAGTAGATTCATTTTCAGGATGTGGTACCCTCTTCATAAAACCAGTTCCTCAAATACTCTATTGATGGTCGTGTAGGGGTACTCTAAGGTGACGATTCTCCATTAAAATCTTTCAAGGCTCACTACATGAATTATAGGTACAACAAAAGTGATATAAAATAACTCCAAATTGATGGGTTCAGGAATATTAACACCCATAATGACTTGAAAACCACTTCCACTGATCCTTGGGTAGACTTTAATGACATAATTATCCTCTTAATCCATTGATTGAATCCCACAACCTCAGTCTAAGGGGAAATTTCATAGTATCCAAGAAAGAGAGCTCATAGATTATCTCATACTCCCAAAGTGTTCAGGCTTAACCTATATAGAAGACCCATACCCCTATAAATTATCCAAAGGTTCTAACCATGACCTTTGAACTTTAGTTTTATCACATGTTGTGCAAAGTAGGTTAGACTCGAGAGATGTCAAACATCCATCATTACTTTGACGTGAAAGGTGAATCTAACTATCAAAAACCATGCGGGATTGGATCATCAGAATTTATCATTGTGGTTTCCATGGATTATAATCCCCTAATCTAGGATTATATCCCTCTTATGACTGACCCCATCACTATTCCGAGATTTATCATTTTAGTAGAGTTACAACTTTCATTGGGGACACATGCCCTAGATGAAGAAAATGATCTGGAAGAATACACTTCCTTACTTTGAAGAGGGGTTCTCTTCTATAGTCAATGAGTTTACCAGGGTAAAAATTTACACTAGAGATGATTTATGGATAACACTGCTCAATGATTTTATATCACCAGAGGAACAATAGTAGTATCTGAATTTCCTAAAATAGCACTGCAACATGTTCAATTAGAGCTATACTAAGATAACTGGGCTTGATACTTATGTTTTTATTCATCTCCACAGACTATTAGTGAGTTCCCATGGGTTCAAACAACCTCATAAAAAGATGCACCCTTCACACGATTCCATGATGGAGGTTGAATATGATAATTTTATAAGAAAATATTTTGATAGATAATTACTATACCCATAGTATATGGACTACATTAACATAATTAGGATTTATAATGGGCATATTAGGGTCAAAATCAAATTCTGGACCTTCAATAACCATTGTAGGAAGGATTAATTTCCCCTTCCTATAATAGAGATATTAATTGATTGTACACCTAGTTCTTAGGACCTCTATTTCATGGACGAATATTCCAAGTATAATCAGATTAGGATGCCCATGGGGATGAGTAAGCCACTACCTTAAGGGAACTATAAGAAAAGTTCAAGTACAGAGTAATTCTTTTTAGCTTTAAAAATACTGGATCCACATACCAATGATCTATACATTATATCTTCAAGGTAGTCTTTAGGGTGTTGGTAGTGTTTTATGTGGATGATTTGGTAGTCAATCGGGTGAAATGGTATTTATTCAACATATGACTATACAATGTGTTTTCAAATTTCTTAACACAAGATGATAAAATATATATACTACATCCTCATCACATGATATAAAACTTAGAGATATGTAGGGCCTTCACCATAGAGGGTACCAGAAACCTGACATTGGTATCCTACCATATCATGTTTCAGAACTACATTTGGCTTGATTCCCAATCCCATGGGATATATAGAAACACCGAAATCTTATATCCTAGGCCTATCAACACCAAAAAATCATTACATAGTATTTTGTTTTAGAGTGAGCCTTAATCCTTTCATGTCAATATACTCATCCATCATATTCGAGTGCATAGTTGAATAGATCTGAGATCATTTAAACTTTCCCTATGATATTACCCACTTCCACATTTACTTTTTTATCCCTTTTAATTGGATTCTTTTCATCTCTCCAATATGAATATACACACCCTAACAACAATGGTGCTCGACCACACTAGGAAACCTACCATTTTGGTAACACACATCAAAGGTTCATCATCTGAATTTGGAAGCTCCTATGTTACAAATATTATAAATAGTTCATTCCACATATGTTATCCCCATACATACCTAGTGTGGTTGTGAGACCTATGTTTCAAAAAATGGTAAATATTTTTTATTTTCACATTTGTTACCCCCTTTCGTGTTTTGAGCATCAGTAGACACAATTTTCGTCCCTTTACACAACTTGGTATAAGCTATATGTCCATTATCTAGAAAGGCTTGTTCGACTCGCGTGACCATAAAATTTCATTGGAAAGATGAACATACATCTATTCAGTTTATAAAATATAGGGAAATCCTAAGAAAATTTCAGACTTCTACCTACTATGTTTTCATCATGACTTGGAAAAAATGAGGGTCTAAATAGAAGTATAAATCCAACAAGACCCATCATGATCCCTGAAAAATCCATGTTGTTCTTATTGAACCCATTAGATTAAGATAAATATAGGGATAAAAGTTAACTCCTTCCTCCATTCAAAATGGTTCACATGTCATGGTCATAAGACTTTAAACTATACTACACACATCCCGACCATATGACTTTAAACTGTGAGACATCATGGTTAAATTTACATAACATTTAACTCCATTAATCATTTCATTACTATATTATGTTAAAATATGTTTTCAAAATACTTTCCCCAAGATGTTAACCATATTCCTACCATACTCAAATCAAAATTGAAAATTGAAAAACTTCTTAGGAACTTTAATGAGATTCCTTTTGTCTCACTTTGGTGCTGATACCTTACCACACCATTTGATTTGTTCAACTGTCATGTGGAATCCAAGATAATGTTGGACTTGGAAGGAGAGTCTTCATTTTTCTTAGACTGATACACTCCTCTAATGTGCTCAAAACCATGGTTGTGTAATCTCCAGAGTGTTGAACCCCATCTAAAAATTCCCCCAGTATACCCTGCACTTCGCATATTCTTTTATTTAGATCCCCACCACCCTCCTTGTATGAATGAGATTCCCCTAAAGACAGTGGTTCCTAGACAATTTGGACCCCCTACCATCTTAGGAACATTTTTTTGTAAGATGTTAAACAACATTTGAAAGGTACCCATGTTTTTAATATGGTCAATGATTGACCCTCACTTTTGTGTCCCCTTACATGGAAGTACAAGGATGCTAATTTCTGAACATGGCCAACTGTCATCCTCATTTACCTATCACATCACCATTTTACATTCCAAATATTAGACATCTATTATTACTTATTATATTATCCCATAAATTTATGTATAACCAAAATCCTTTGGAATTACCCCACTTCTGAAATTTAACATTTTCGAAAGGAAATTCTATTATGAGGATTCCTACTATCTGAAAAAAAAATTCATATTCAGGGCACTCTAATGATCAACTGATTGTTTGGTACTGTAGAATTCATCTTGTGGATGGAACTCTAATAGAAGTGAGTTATCTGATGTTTATACATTGTTTCCCACACCAATTAAGACTCACATGATATTAAGGATTTATCATTGTTTATCTCAATAATGATATCAAGATAAGAAAAAAACTCATGGAGGCAAGCATAGGGATTAAAGAAAATAACTTAAAATTTTTGTGTAGGGTCATACAAATGATAGATCCTCTCCTATATTTCAACCAATGGAAAAGTTCCTAAGGCTCAGCTTTAGAAATTGAGCATTCTATCACAGACATCATCTATTGTGAAACCTATAGGGATTTATTCCACTTATCCAGCTCTTATGTTAATCCCATGGAGGCATGTAATACCTTTTTAGACCAAATATGAATTCAACCATATTTATCCCCTTAATTTAATGCCAAGGAGGCTTCCTCTACTCCCATAGGCCCACCCAACATCAACGGTTTCATACGATAGTTTATTGACTCACCCTTTGTAGTGACAATGGCCTCATATTACTACAGATGACCCTCATGCCAGCTGTGATTCTATTCCACCACATGGAGAACCATAATGACAACATACATATTCTCATATGAGGAAGCATCAAGATCCTACAACATAACCCAAAATCATTTAGAAAGTAATTCTTGTTCTTAGTCTTGAATAACAGAGGAGTTTCCACCA
Source organism: Viscum album (assembly GCA_963277665.1). NCBI lineage: Eukaryota > Viridiplantae > Streptophyta > Magnoliopsida > Santalales > Viscaceae > Viscum > Viscum album. The sequence continues at coordinate 1,939,253,790 of OY728163.1, forward strand.
CCGGTCCCTAAGATCATGAGAAAATTGGGAAGGGACCCCATCAGGCTTATCAAATCACCCTAGAGAGTTTGGTTAATGAGGCACCACACACTCCTCTATGATCTATAGTAGACTATATGATTATAATAATCTATTCCAGGGCTAGATTTCTTAATGTATTCTGGTGGAATGTGATCATATTCTTGGAAATCCAACCAAAAATCTATCAAGGGGTCATCCACGAGCATCTGTATTTATGGTCCAGGATCAACACCTTTAAAAAAATGGTCCTCATTGTAATATCTATCCATATAATCAGATACCATTTCTATGTTAGCCTATTGGGGAAGGATGGTCCATCCTAACCCCTCTTCTACCTCCATCAAGGCCATAGTTTTAGCCACCATCTCTTGCATCACTTCTAGAATAGACTCAACTACCACAAATTGTTTTGCCACCACCATTAAAGGTACAACCTCGGTCACCCTGATGAGGCTGAAACATTGCCCATCACTACCTCAGTTATAGTCCCCACCGACTAAGGTATCTACACTGGTGGATGACTCCCAGCATAGGGGAAACTATATGATATTTTTTTAGTAAAGCATAACATGGTGTAGGAAAAATAAAAAATAGGTGGGAATAGAAGGATACTTATAAGAATTATATAGACTGGACAATTAGTCAGCGGGGTTTACTAAGAGCATTACAAATAATGGAGTAACATTTGTAACCATTTACTAATTCATTGAAAGATAATCCTTATTAACATGTTCTAAATCTATTTAAAAAGGAAAGGAGGGGGGTCATCAGAACAGTATTATTATAATATTTTACCTAAATAAGGGGAGAGATAGAGAGTACCAAGTGGTGTTTAATACTTTTTAACAACTGATCAGGTCACATAAAGATCCTCATCCAAAATAATTTGGATTCCTCTGATCATAGTTATTGGGAGGGGTTCAACACTAGTACCATTATGATATGAGTCATGAGCATAGTCCATTTAATATCCATAATCTATTTCCACCGCTTCCATATCAATTAATCCCTACAAAGGATAAGATAATGATGTTTGCAATATCAAAGGATGAAAATTGGTTAGCAGGAAAGCCAACCGTCTACCAGATCAGTAGTGGAATCCCCACTCCTGGTGGAGTATAGGTAAGGCTCTCCACCTTAAAATTTATTCTCATTTGATTCTTCACCCCAAGCCACACTGGTGGAAAATTGACCCACATGGAGATTTAGAGGTGGAGGAATTCCTAAAAATACCTTCACCTGACTATTGTTGGGATAAATGATGCCTCAAGAATGGATAGTTTCTTCTTACATCAAAAGACATTTCACTACCTTAGCCCATAGATCATGGAAGCCTTCCCTTGAATGTCCCAATCTAAGAATATTTATAACTTCATCATAATGAAGAAACCAAAACCCATTGAGGGATTTGAGTTGATTGTAGATTCCATAAATCACCTTTGTATTAGGGATGATAGTATCATTGGGAATATTGAGGTAGGAAAAACACTTCCTTGAAGCCATATATTGTTCAATTGGAACTTCATCAGAGGTTTCACTTTCCCCTCTAGATGATTTTCCCTAAGTTTGTATGCTAGTTTCCAATTCTCCTTTTAGAGATAAAGTAACTATGGACATTTCACTCCCCATTAGTAAAAACTTTCCAACAAAAAATGCCATTCTGTCTTGCCTACACCCCCATCCTCGTGGTTATAAGGAAACTTCCCCATAGTCCACTTAAGTCACTGGTCACCTTAACATATCCCCAGGATACTTTCTTTCCCTTCTATCCTATCATGAAAACATATACCTAATTTATCAGAGAACAGAGGGGTGAGATCTGTTTGTAATTTAGTGTACACCTTAAGGGTGAGATTCTAGAGAAATAAGAATTTCTATGAAATACATTATGGAGTTTATGGTTGACATACAACTTTTTTATCCACCATTTCCACTAGTACCCACCTCAGAAGGCCAGAATGTATGATCGAGGCTACAATTTCCTTGACACATCATCTATAACTGCTGTTATTAGGAGTGGGAACTTGTGGAGGATGAATTTTTTTTCTTGCCAGATCTTAGCTAGAATTCAAACTAGATCTATCATGAGATCCTAAATCCTGACAATTTTGGCCATTGATTGGGTATGGGATTTTTTACAACCTAATTTTTGTAGAGAAAGAGATATAAAAAAGTGAAGGGTGCCACATATTCGTAGGGAAAACTTCATCTTGTTAATGAATTGAAACATCTTATATTATTTTTCATGCACCTTCACCACCAGATTGAGGTAATACACCATGGAAATTACTACATCCATAATCAGTGTGATTGGAAACACCCCCATGTGCACATCACAGATTGAGACCTTCCACCCAAAGATAATTTTCATGATGAACTATAATAATCTAAACAAAGGGGATTTAGGATTCATGTTATATCCCCAAAAGTTCCGCTATCTCTCCTCCATGATCCTCCAATATTACTATTCATTTCCTCAAATAAATTCTTTTTGGAACTAGCAATTCCTCAATATTATCGTATTAGTAGGATCATTTAGAATTAATTTATTCCAATTATTGAAATGTACATCCTTTATCCTTAAATTTTGTTTGTACTTCCTTTATAGCAAACATAGTATAGCCCTTGAAATTTCCATCATATTCTCTCAGTCATCCAAAATGTTTTTAGTGGGGAGGAACTCATTATAAATCTCCCCTTGAATAGGGATCCATGTGATCTGGTGGAGGTATGATAGGCTAATTCTGGCCTCCCCATGGTTTCGATTGAACATGTTTGTTCCTAGTGACCACTTACTCAAAAGATATGACCTAATGTATTAATGGTGGTAAACATAGAATTGTGTGGTCCATGTATCTTCATGTAGCCACACACTCTTTAGATCCACATAAATTTTTTATTGTATTGGAATAAACATTATACACAATCCCACTAACTCATGAAATTTACACCATGGAATAACTCTCACTCCCTTATAGAACCTTAGATACTAACTATTTGGATCTCACAAACGATTACTAACTAGTGATGAGGGGATGTTTCTTCAAGAATCACTTCTTCATTATTTTTTTCATGATTATGCATAATAAATAGGTAGTATGGAGTGAATGGTCTTTCAAACAATGACCCAAAGATGACCAGTTTCACTAATATAGCTCAGGCAATCTTCTGAACCCTTATGCGGGCTAATATCAATCATCTATGTGGATGAATACATCATTCCTCACCCCTAATCCATATAATAAAAAAATATTTCAAAGAAGGTATTCCTTTTAATCCTGCATTATAAATTTGATAAGATTTTTATAATCTGAGACTATTCTTAATCTATCCCCAATCATGAGGTATCTAACAATCCCCCTCCATCAATAATCCATAACTTCAACACTTTCAATGGAAATCTTCAATATTTGGAATGTTTTTAGATTATTTTTCTTGAAATTCATGTTTTCAGAGGTCACGTTCATGAATTTTAGTATATTGTGAAAGATAAATTTCCTATAAATGAATATTCATAGACTAAATATTCATAGAAGTAACAAATATTCTAGAGTAGTAAGGATTCAGATCAGAAAATGCACATGAAGGTCCTTAGATTTGTGAAAAGAGACCAAGGGAATATCTTACGTGAAAATATCGTGGCCCACCTTGACCCAACTAGCCTATTTATAGACTAAGAGGTTAAGGAATTATTCATGAAATGGTTCCCAAAAAACATATTTTAAGCGGTTTCACATCAGAAACAGACCCTCCTCTCCTACATTGGCTCCCATTCTGATGGGGGGGGGGGTATTTGTTGACACTAAAAAAAACATGTCACATGATATGTTAAAGAAATAAAATATGTTTTTATGCCACATTGAGTATAATAAAGGCAAAAATCCATCCAGGTTTATAGATTCAAAAATGTAAAATACTTCACCAATGGCCCACACCTCATGAAGGTATCTAACATAGTGTAGAGGTTGAGACAGTATCTTACATGTAATGTATCCTCAATTCTTGAAACTCACTATCGACCATAAAGGTTCAAATCATGCGAAGTAATTAAATTTCAAGAAACATGCCTCTTAGTCTCAGAGGACCAAAAATTTCTTCCCACCATTTTTTATGTGGACATGACCTTTGGACATTCAGCAAAGGATCTAAATTCAAGAAACCCAAACATTGGGTAGTAAAAGAGGAGATATATTTCTACAACTATCCATCCTTCTATAAATATCCTCCCATGGGTTCATGATAATTTTTTTCTATGGTAAATATGAATTTCTTGATGTTTATGAAATTTTCATTAAAAGACTACCCTTCATAGATCTTGAGTTTTTATGTGATTATTATCCTTTGTAAAAGCTTCCTCATGGGAAAAAATACTATACCAAAGGCAGGGACATCAAATTTCATAATGTCACCACATTTATAGTTCATATTTACTTCAAAATTCCCCTAGTATTCTTTAATACCCCAACCTTCACAAAACCTATCCACCAAGACTCTACATGGTTCCTTCTTTCAGAAAACACACTTTCACAAAATTGGGGTTCCCAAGTGCCCGATACCCATTCAAACCTAGTTAACCCTTGCTTTTATCTCCTGCACAAATTTTATCATCAAAAATCATTTCTTATCTCTTTTTATTAGGTATATCATAGATATTTTTATCACATCTTTCTACTATGAATATACTCCCTAATTCCACTTTCCCTTATTCATATGCATGTTAATATTGGGACCCCCATTTCTACTTCACCATGGTAGTGTTTACACCACGTGACACCCATAGGAACATGAGTAGTGTACATGTAATCCCCGAAGATGGAATTATCAAGGGAAATAACTTTACTTTCCCTTTGATTAGGGCTAGTGTCATATCCTGCTCTTCTACTTGGATATGTTCTCCCTAGGTCCATGCCCATCACACTTCGTCACTACTTGATGTAAAACTACAATGATTAACATTTTAGTCATATTAGGTTAAATTTTATAACACATTCCTCCAAAAATTACATAAAACTATTGCCCTAACATATGTGATAAACATAGGATATCCTATGTATGAATTGAATGGGATGATCCTACACCTTCTACACGGTGCAATGAACTCTGGTTTCCCTGAGTATGATCATTAGGGTATAAAACCGCTAGACCTAGGATAAAGCCCCTAAACACTAGGGTATCCCTATATGTAATCCCCACCCTAACGATTACTGTCACTCCTATTGTGGACCAATCATCCTTACCACATAAATTTAAACTAAATAATCTAGTATTATCACATGAACTTAAATCATGTCATTGAACTATGTGGGTTTTGATCCCAATATGCTAGAAAGTTATCTTGGACGCCTCTAAGAGGTTCAATCATGACACCCCAACATTCCCATAAAATATCCACATCTTACCCCTTGAAGAATATAACCTCTAAGTGTGATCATATCCTCTATTGGGAAACAATCAACCCATCCTAACAATCCCCATATTATTCTAAACTAGTGACATATTTTTTCCCACAAGATGTTTACCCTTTGACATAAATTTCCCCACAAAATTTTAAACATGTGACCTACCTATCCCAAAAAGATGTTAAACCTATGACCTATTATCTTCACAATATGGGAAACATTTTACATACTAATCTGTATAATATGTTAAATATAAAACCGAATTTTACTCACATGATGTTAAACCTATGACTTATTTTTTCCCACAAGATGTTAATCCTATGGCTTACCTATCCAAAAATGTTCTTAAATTTGCGACCTACCTATACCCACAAGGTGTTAATCATATGACCTATTTTCCCCTACAAGACATTAATCCAATTAATTGCATATCCCCATATGATATTAAACCTTTGATCTACCTATCCTTATAATATGTTTAACTTATGACCTGATCCAAAATATTTACCTCATAAAATAAACATGGGATTCCAAGGGTAAAATTCATTGGACGACTTATGCCCCTCAGGTTTCAACTACCCTATGGCCAACATAAAATTCCTTGGGTTTTGTGACTAATATTACTCACAAATGTTATTACATGACATTCATAATAGGAATATTTTTAGGTGAAAAAAAACCAATGTCAAAAACTGTTCAAACATGCCCAACAATATCATATTCTAATATGACATGTTACTGTCCTATTAAGATAGAAGTAATGTAATTAATTGGATTCTACCTAGAGTTAGAGCCAAGAATTATTTTCATGAAAATGAATCAAATATTCAAGGGAGACCTAGACTAAGAGATGATATCTATAGAGGAATCCATCGTAAGATGAATAGATATCCAATCATCCCATTTCAATGAAGGATTTGACATCACCTACCTGGGTGGTGGAGGCCAATTTCTGTTTGAAAGTGGGAATGTGGGGAGAGATAGTGTTAGGTATGCACCCAAACTGAATGCGTCAGAAAACAAGGGTGTTTTTTGTTTTCTTCACTTTCATGTATTTCCATGGAGTTTCTTAGTGGTTATTTTCTCTATCATTCTCTTCTATATTATATTAAGGTGAATTCATCCCGTATGTGGTATTTTATACCCTCTATAGTAGTCAGTAACCTAATAGCCTACTAATGGAGGGAATTAGGGGAAACTATCCCTATTCCTTCTTTATTAGCCTAGGAGGTGTACCTTTGGGGGGAGAGGACATGCCATAAAAACTATTGTATTCATGTTAAAATATTTTATTGAATAAATTATCCAAATTTTTAATCAAATTAATTCATCCACATATATTAATATAATTTATTAATAAACAGACACATTGTGTGCATTAAAACATTTTTTTAGATAAAAATCTCTTTATACATTCAAATACTATTATTTTAATTTTCAACTAATGAAAAACTAATGAAATAATTTTCTATATATATATATATAATAATATTCATAGTATATTTAGGCTTATCCATACCCTAGAATTGAAAAGCTTGGTCATTACTATAAAATTATATAATAATATTTTAATTATATATCATGGTTCATTTAAACCCAATGTTGTGTGTAAAGATTGATATAAAAGAAATAAAATTTATTTAAAGAGAAAATATCAAATAATTTCATATTTTTATAGATAATTTAAATTTTAATGATGAATTAATATTATTTTATGTTGATAAAGAAAAATTCATGTTCAATACTCTTTAAAGATAAGATGATAAAGGAGAGAATAATGACTCTTCTAGGAATAAATGAATGATTTATTTTTAAATAATTATGTCTTTGGATAATAATATAGAGTCCCCCTTGACCCAATGATAATTATATGTTCTAGTGGAAATGAAAATGAACTAATAACCAAGCAAGAGATAGAAAAACCTCATAGAGAAATGGAGAGATCAGTTTTGATGTAGAAACCTAAGGTACGTGTTTTCAATTTTTTGACACTGAAGACTAATTTACTAGTATTTCAAAATTTTTTGAAATTTAATTTATTGGATTTTATACGAATACTAAGGTAAGAAACAAATTTATAAGACCTTTCTAGAAACCAATGGAAATATGGAGGATCAATCTTGGATAAGATGATGTTTATAGCTATTTTGATGTGGTTACATAGTTATAAACATATATCAATTGATTTTATAACACTTTTGTTTATTGATATTGAAACATTAAATAAGTATATTATCAAATGGAAACCCACCTATGTTTTTATTCATTGTCTTATTTTTTTAGAAAACATGCTTGTATTTTTATGGTAGGTGTTCCGTTTTAGTGACTTTGGGGAATACGTCTCAAAATTATTACCTAATCCATAAAAAAATAACAATGATAAATAAAAATAGTGTAAAAGTATTATAGGAGTTAGAATCATTTGGGTTGGTGAAAAAAGATGTTTTTTTTGAAATTTCTAAAAAACATGATGCAATGAAATACCTTATAAAATAATTTAGTTACCTATAAATTTTCCAAAATTTACATTATTTTCCTAAATGGTAATTTTCATTGTTGAATTTTTTGGATAATTTATAATGGATAATGAAAAATATTAACAAGTAAAATTATTTCACAAACACTTTTAGTAACGGAGAAAAATAATTTCAACGAACATTATGACATCAAATTGTGACACGAACATGTAGAAAAAAGTGATAATGAAAACCAAGAAAGATATTGGGGTCCCTATCATTCTCTAATGTAACCCAAAAACAAAAGGAGGAATTGGAGACCTGAAATTATAACGATATATCACATTACAATCATCATGTTACATGGTGAAATGAGCTAAATATTTTATAGTGTCAGTAGTACACTATAATGAGACCATGTGAAGAAAAAAATTTCATTCAAAGAATAAAACATGGTAATAAATTTAACTTCAGTCAAAAAGACATAACACACAACATTAAACCCCAAATTCTTAACCTGTTAAAGTAATCAATAGATTAAACCTTATTATTAAATATTCTCAGAGAAATAATTCAAATTTTAAATTGAAAATCCATTTAAAAATATTATGGCCCAACAAATTGTTATGAATAATTCAATCTCATTCAATAATGGTTTTTATAATCCACTTTCTAGATAAATAAATCATAGTACAACACCTTTTAATTTCACTAAAATGCCAAGAATCACAATTTATTATTATGAAAAACCCTTTGTTTCACATGAACATTCCCTAAATCTATTTCATGGTTCATTCTGTTCTATCGTCATATCTATATTTAAACACATATAACCAATTTAAATTGAAAATTTACTTATTCATTACCCTAATCATGTCAATTACTAACTTCCCAATTGCATTTCAAATAATCCATAACCCCATTTTTCAACTAACACCTTCATTCCACTATTTTTACTCGAACCAATCAAACCCTTTACTAATAGACCAAAACCCCTACTTATCTACCCCTAATAAAAAAAATGTTCTCTTATAACATCCTTTATCCATCGGATAGAAAAATAAGTTTTCTCATCCTATGAGGAAGGAATCCTCCAACCATAAAAAAATACTACCATTTCACAAAATAAATAAACATAAACTATCCCACCCAAACTTTCCAAATCCTTATCTATATAAACCCAAACCCTAAAACTACCCATAAATCTAATCACCATGACTTATTCTTCATAAATTAATGATAAGTCCCAAATAAATTTCCCACATACCCACTAATAAAAAAAATTAAGGTATTGGATATTAAGAAATTTTATTATGAAAATGGATACTATGAGATTCCGTTCGGACTAAATAACATTAGAAAATATTGGAAGTTAATTTTTCTATTATATAGGCTCTATAGTCTATCATAATTGATAACATATTCAAAGGCTGATATGAGATATATCAACAAATTAATTTGTATTTCCATACTACAATTGATTATGTTCAATCCAATATCTAATTTAGACATGTTATGTAATATTGGAAATTATATATTACTAATTTTGCTACTCTCTTTAAAATTAAAAGTTAGAATTTTGTGAATAACTTGGAATAATATATGTCATTTATATAAAAATAGATTGAGTTATAATTATATCTGTGAGAGGACTTGGTGTCTGATCCTACTATATTATATGATCCAATAAAGACCAAGAGTAATATATTAAAGATCCGTCTTATTTTTATTATTTACACGGGGACCAAAAAAATATTAGTAGGACATGTGTAATATCCCTTAAAGTGTGGGAAGACATGAAGTTATGATTCATTATACCATTATTAGTGTTCGTTCAATAAATATAGACAGACAATTTTCGCTCCACTTGGAGGGCTTTAAGAATAATACAAAGGGGAAAATTTTGAGTGAGTTTTTTTCATCACCAATCTTTCCAAACATATTCAAATAAATTTTATTGTCATTATAAATTCATCATTGTGAAATATTTAGTTGATTAATCTACCCCTATTAGAAAATATGTGTTTTGTATATAAGGATGGGAACATGTACATATTGTATAGGGAGTATGCTTATACATATGGTAGAGGATAAGGCTGATGAATTCAATTTTTCTTCTACCTACCACCATTGAACAACTATTGTAACCGAAACCCATCCCACCCAAGATCCAACCCCTCATGATTAGGTCTATAAATTAATTTTTTGTGTGAATTATATACTAGTTTGTTTCATGCTATACATGATAAAAATTTCACAAATCTGAATAGACCCTTTGAGTTACCACCCATCACACCACATAGTATGAACCCACTACCATATTTTTAGCACTATCCTAAACAATTAACTCCACCACCATATCTCGAGAATTACTCGTCCCATATTAACCCACCATATTTCATATATACAGCACACTTTTAACCTATGAATCAATTTACATTGACCATCCATTATACCCAACCTTCAGTCATAATCTTTGAGGTAATTATCTAGATTATACAATTATTTTAACTCAATTAATGTGAATATACAGTCCTTAATAATTACCCATAGGCGGCATGGTAGTGTAGATCTATTGGAAGGGAAGTAAAATATATTCGAATACCTAAAATCAAACTCTTTTATTGAAAAAATAGCATGATTATCAACCTCCCATCTCGATTAATGAGGAGTTGGTGGATGATGTGAAATCAAATACTTATTTCATATATCATAATCAATTAGGTATGATAATTTAAATGAAACCTACAGCATAGTCACATACGATAGTAGAAACCACTGTAGAATTGGCCTCATGTTAAGAGATAGTGATATTAGTATCCCATAGATTGTCTACCTCACTTATTGATCTAATTATACCTAATTCACATTTATAATACTTTATTGAATTTATCAACCATGATACTTTAAGTAGGATATATATTTAGTAGAAATATGAGACAACCCTATTTGAACCCACTATTGAGAAGACACATTCTATTTTTTTCAAAACATTATAGCATATGATTCAAGAAATAAGAGGTATGCCATTGGAGTGAGTATTATTTATAGGAACCCCCTCCACACCCCACTATACCTGAGGATGGGAATGAGGGGAAGGATAGTTGGTATAATAAAGTATGAACCCAAGAGTTTAATGCTTAACTTGGACAGTTTCCTTTTTGGAATTTCGGGTTTTTTGATAGTTTTTATCATATTTTTTTACGATGTATTTATTTTTCTCTTATTGATTATTGAATATCATTGCCAATGAAATCATGTTGATTGATATGGGATATGAAATCCTTTTGAGGGGATTTTTATTTTTGATAATTATTCATATATTCTATTACATTAAAAATTTATAAACTATATAATTATATATATATGAAGTCACTAAACCAAAAATATGTAAAATTAAAGGCAAATCAATGTAATAAATTAATTATACAGATTAAGAAATAAAATATTCACTAATACATGGAATAATTTTTTCTAGCCATTTGGAATTATTTACATTATTTAAATTTATTAAAAAAAAACTCAAAATAGATTTCACTATGGATAAACATTAGGAATCATGTTTCATTATAGTACTAGGAAAGGATCTTTATAATAACTTGAATATTACACATTCCTTATTTTGTATACATCGTCATTTTAGAGGTACATTTTACCATGATGTAAAATATTAATGAATCATGATTGTAAATGTTATAAATACTTATGGAAAATTTTTATTATTTTATGCTCATTACAATGTCGATTTATCACGAAATTTTTTATTAAATTTTTATCCTTTATTATATTAAAATATTAAATATTGATATTTCTTAGCATGAAATTTATCATTCTTACAATGGAAGGAATGAATTAAATTTAAATCAAATTACCAAGTGCTACTATGAACAGTTATAAATACTCTTTCTAATAATATTTTAATTGATAATTTATAGGGATATGTATAAAATATAGAAATTTTTTGTTTCATTTTTCCTGAATTGTGATAATTTTCAACCCAATTAAAATGATTGAGTCCATTTTGGGTTATTTTTTAGACATATAACTATATACCTACCCTTATATTTTCCCTTAATTTAAAAATATTTTAAAAAACTAAGAACATGATAGAATAACCACATTATAATATTAATTTCTCTCCAAACATTCACATAGTACTATTTTTATGATTAAAATGAAACAAGTTTTGGGTATAGATTGATTTATGATACTAATTGGGATAAGAATTATTAAAAAGAGAGAATTTGAAATAGATAAAAAATTTTATGGTAAATAATATCACAATAAACATAAAATTATTCTCTATTGAATACCCTATAAAAAGAAATAAAAATAAAAAATATAGTGAAAAGGGAAAATATTTCATTGGTTTCTTTTTTTGACTTCTGACCCTATGCTGTAGGATATAGTAGTTGAGGAAAATAATGTTGATAAGGGGAGATTAATTTAAATGGATTAATGAGGTTCTGTTTACATTAATAATGAGTTATATATCATGTGTGTTACTTAAGACTCAAACCTTCTATATAAGACATTTTTTTCAATTTTTATATCACTAACCACCAAACCTTTACACATAGAAAAATATTTTAAAAAGCCCCTAGAATAGGTTGGTTTGATTTATTGAGTAGGGATTTAGATATATTTCAAGCTTATGGATAGTTCACATATACTTAGGATTGCACATGACTCTAATTAAATGATATTGATTAATTAGTGAAATGCATTTCTTGTTAAAGTATATTATAAGACTTCAGAATAATAATAGAAGGTTGAATAATATGAGTGTAAGATAAGAGGATTTATAAATTGGATTCATATGATAAGAATGATTTGAAAACACTTTACTGGATGGTTTTTGTGATTTTGAGTTTCCTGGTTATACCTTTATGTTTATAAGCCTGATGAGTTGGAATATTTTCCTTATTAGAGTGTGTATTATTTTTGATTGGTTATTCATATTTTTAATATTGATATGAAAACATTAATGTGTGGTGGAATTTGAATAATTTAAATATGTACACACTTTTTCCATGATGTTCACTTTTAATAAGACTTTATATTGTCCAATTACTATAGTCTTTTTATGATTTTGGGAAGAATGAATATTTTATAAAAAATGATATGTTTTTATAGAATCATTAATGTTATAAAAAACAATAAATACTAAATTGTTTTATATTTTTGTTATTTTTGATAATTTAAAATTTAATTTTTTTTAGAATCAGGGTTTAATAAAAAATATAAAACAATAATGTATGTAAATTATTAAACATTTATGATATTTAATGAAGGAATAATTTTTCTATAAATTTGTCCTATTTCACTATTGATATAATATATGTTTAAAATAGAATTATTTTATAATTTATGAATACTAAAATGTTGAAGATGACTACACTGTAATGGTTATGGCCAAATGGGTAGAGTTTCACTGATTTCATAAAGTTACAATATAAAACATTTAAATTAATAATAGTAATATATATAGATATGAAATTAAAAATAATATTAAAAAATAAGAGAGGATTTATCAATGAATCAAAGAGATATAAAGGAGATTCTAGATAGGGAAAAATTCTAAAACACTTTCATAACCATTATTCAATGATACTTGAATATATGAAGTTTGAATTGGATGATAAAGGATTCTAGATGAGAAATTATAGGGGGATATTAAGTGAGACATGAATTATGGCGTAACAACTAGTTTTGAATCATTAATTTTCAATGTGTACTTTGATTTTAGTATTTTAAATAAGGAAGACCATTTTAATGTTTTTTGATGACTTAAGAAACATTTTCTATTCAAGAGAGGGCTATGTTTTGAAAAATATTGTAACAGAAGACTAAAATCAAGGTTTTTATAAAATAAAAATTCAATAATCATATTGATTAATTTATTTTATATTTTTGGAAAATATTATTTTTATATATCATTTGAGATGGATTTTACATTAGTGATTGATTTGTAGAAATATTTTGTGAGTAGTCTCTCAAGGTTTTCTGAATTTTGAGTTTAAAGATGATTATTTATTTTAAATGAAAAATATTTTTGATATTTGAATTAATTTGATTTATTATTTCATTGTGACTAACTTATATATCATTACCCATATATTATTTGATAAATTTAATTCATTGGAGAGTAAAACCAATGTTGTAGCAGTGGATTTTAGTATTGATAGTAATATTTAAACTTTTATCACTTGATCTTAGAATTTAATATTGAAAAAAGTATATAGGTTATGTTTTTGTAAATAATTTAAAGAGACATGACAATATTAATTTAAATTGATAAAATGAAAATTAACTACCCTAGGAATATCTCAAACAATAAATTTGAGTATATCCACAAGTAAATGAGATCATAAGTTTTAGTGAACCCATCCTTTAAAAATAAATTAGCATTTATTATTTCTATATATTATTAACTGTTGTTTTGAAGTTGTGTTTTGCTTTTTAATGTATTTTTTTTAAATTAATTAATAAAAAATCAAAGATACTATTGAACATAGCTTTGTTATGGTTCAATGTTTTTCATAGTTTGACCTTGTACATATAAAATATACTATATTTTAGTAGTTATTGTAATGTGGTCATGAGAAATATAAATTATATACATAAAAAGGTTTCCAGGGTATGTGAAAAAACCCAGGTCTGGGTTAAATGTCCTATATTTTTCTTACATAGAAACCTATCTATATGATCTATCATAATAATATAGGATCCACACAAATAGTTCCTTTACGAATTCTAGTAAAAATTAAATAAAGTGAATTTTTATGTTCTCTTTAACTATAAATAGTAAGAGAATAAATGAGTAATTATATTTGTTTCACCTATTATGGTTCTATCATATACCATTGAAATTCATTTCCCATAGGAGTATTTATTAGAAATTTGGATGGAGAACTTGTGAGAATATTTAGCTTTGGTACAAATTTTCCTAGAATACCCTAGTGGATTGTATGAGTTCATGTAATGATACAACAATATTAATTAATTTGGTAAAATTTAAAACATTTTATAGTACTACCAACACAATAAAATGGTCTAGTACTGTTGAAGTGATGAAATTTTATCTGAATCATTGCCCACTATCAAATATTTATCTAAGAAACACCACTACTTAAGACTCTGAAACCAAAGTCCAACCAACCTACATAACATGTGAGTAAGGTAAAATGATTTTGAGACTTTGAGAATTGAAAAAATATTGTTTATTACTACCATATATATTATGTTATGTGGTATTTTATATATGAATTGGAAAATAAATTTACCAAAATTCAATATATCAAAAAACTAGAGGAGAAATAATTTCATGATCATCCCAATTATATTCTATAATATTGATTATTATTGAACTTAATAAAATAATTCTTTGTATTCATGTGTTTTTACCAAAATATGGTGGATAAAGTTCATGTATAATTAGAAATAAAAAAAGTGTCTTGTGTATCACTAACACATCTTATGGTTACAGAGTTTTATTATGGGGAGAAATTGAAAGATGTTATAAACAAAGCTCCAAACAATTTTAACAATTTATTAACATGAAAATAAATTTATCATGTACAATTTTTTTTATAAAACTAAATAAAAAAATATCCTAGATACCTTCATTAACACATATAATAGTTCCCTTGGAATCAAAATCCTATCAGATAAAGCATAGTTGATGCAACTAATGTAAAATAAAGAATGAGGAACACCCCAAAAAATATAATATAGTTATTACCATCTTTGAATTTATACCCCAATATTTGGTGAATAATTTAAAACCTAATCAAATGATTTTCCTTAGATGAAGAATAAATGTTTACTTATATCAATGTTATTTGAGTAAAAATACAAGTATACAAATTGGTGAGGTACTAGAATATGAATCTGTACCATTTGGTACTTCTCATAAATAATAATGAGGTAGTGGGGTCTCACTATAGGTATGATTTGTAATCAAGCATTTATCCACAAATATATAATTGATGATGCTAAAAATTATATTAAAACAATTATGAGAATGATGGGAACAATGGTCTCAAATAAGGACCCTATTTCAATCTTCTTCCCTCATACGATTATTTTATTGATTAGTTAAGGCCCTCTAACTATCCAAAACATTCCATGAGGACCAATCATTAGAGCCTTAATTATATGAAAACTTTACCATATTAGGGAATGGAAAGTACATCTTCTAAGTTGCGTAAACCATTTTCACCTAAACCCAAATGAAGAATGTAACATCCTCTATTTTAAATGAATATATTTATTAATTTTATTATTTAAAGTATATATGTGAGGGTTAAATAAATTTATTTTTTTAATGATAAAAAATATAATTTATTTACTTATTTATCACTTATTTATTTTCTTATATTAATTAAACGATGGTCTAAAAATATTTATTTAATTATAAATGATTACTCAAAATAAATGTGAGGTATCTATCATAATACTATCATTATAAAACTGTTTTATATAAATATGTATAAATTGAAACATATATAATACATGTCGTAAAATATATTGTTAAAATGAAAAAATAATTAATTATCATTCATAAAATAATTAATTAATAATATTAATTATAAATGTAACGAATCCTATGAAAATAAATAGTCATAATTTTAAATAAATTTATATTCCATGTATTATATGTTTTTTCATTTAAAATTATTATTTTTCGTATTTATAATTTTAATTTGGTAACGTTTTTTAATTTTTAATTCATACATTAAATTTTTTTTATGATGATTTTTTTGTATATTTCTAAGATGTTGAATTTTTGTTAAATAGTATGTTTTATAGAATGTTTTATGAGACCATAATTGTGTTTTTTTAAATATTTATTTACTTAAAATGTATTTAATAAGTAAAATAATGTAATTTAAAATAATATAATTAATTTACAAACCTATTAATAAATTTTCCATGATTAAGTATTATTTCATTATAAGAAAAAACTAGTTTTGATTCCTTACTTTTCATAAAATATTTTAAAGATTCCATTTGGTTCTGCGTGTGTCTAAATTTAATATATATATATATATGTTTCTTAATAAAACGTGAATAATAGTCTATAAAATATATACTATTCGTAGTGTAGATCATAAATAATAAATTAATCCTCAATTTAATCAATAAAACCCCTTTACCTTGACTATATAAACACCCCTTGGACAACGATTTTCCCAAATCACTCTTTAAACTATTTTATCCTTGCCTTTGAGCCCCAGGTAATTCTAAAATTATAGAATCCCATGATTTTCAGACATAGATATTACATTTTATTAGATAATATTCATTCATATCATAAAAATCCATGCTAGAATCGTATAGGTCGGCTGTCTTTAAAAACATGGACTCATAAACCACTATTTCATTAGAGTCTCCCATTATGTTTTTCATAACTAGCACCATTCATTGAAATATCATTCCTAAAAGTGTTCTTCAAAATTATGGTATAATGAAACATAAGAAAGGGTGGGCTTATATACTTAGTAAGGGTAAATAATAGAGACACTAATGATCCATTGAGTTTTATTTTTGGTTAGAATAATGAAACGATACATAAGAGGGGGATGAATTGTGCCTTTTTAATAATACTGACAAATTGTTTCTATTAGATTTCATTATGATTTTCACAAATATAAATTATACATTTATGTATGTAATTTGAGTATCGGATAAATTATAAAGAATAAAACATCAATTTTTATAGTTGTTCGGGGCACAAAGATCACTTAGTCCACTCCACTAATGCTCCCTCAATGAGGTTGAGGATTTTCACATGAAAGGTCCTCTTATCACATGACTTGTAAACAAAAATTGTGTACAGGAAGTTGAAACCTAATAATTAGGCTTTACAGAGCCTTATGCTTCTTTTATAGGGAACTAGTTTCTCCAAATCATTGTTGGCATGACCCTCTCCCTACAAGGTTTACCCCTTCTGAGCCGGAAATTTGAGAAGGGAGATAATGACCCCCGTGTCCTACCTCCATTAGGCCCCAGGTTGGCGACTAACACTGAGGGTATAGTAAACACACAAATGGGAGGCATTACCCGCTATGAGAACACATGAGAAAGAGATAGAGATGATAAACACCAACCAACTACAACCCAGACTGAAATATAAAAGAAATCCCAAGTACACATATGTAATTTCATGAAAAACTACTACAAATGAAAGGGGAAAACTGTAAATATCAAAGGAAATAAAAAACAATAACCAACAAAAGCCCGAAAAACTCCTGCAACACTAAGTTAGTATAAACCTATTGGATATCCAACCTAATCCAAGTGACCTAAAAACAGTTTATATATACATAGGGTGAGCATAACAGTATACTTAGTAGGATCATACCTAGAGCCTCTCATACAAAAGTAAAGAATGCATGCAAAAGCACAATGAATAACCAGTGAAACTAACTTGTAACCAAAATAGGTATACCAAGTTCCCAGCCTCACCATGTCTACTCTCACCAACTATCACATACAATAATATATAATATAATAACGAATATCAAGGGTACCACACTACTACATCCCCACTAGTTTTCCAATTTTCTCCAACGTTCTTGTCCTAAGAATCTCTCTCCAAAAAGGCTTTCTTGCATACACTTGGGTAAAGAACCACAACATGCACCACATGCAACAAAACCAGCACATCCACTTAATCAAAGTAACTAAGTAGTTTCCAGGAGCTACCACAACATGCATAATGTGTATCATACAGTGGGCATTATATCTCAAGCCATTACATCCCACACACCGAGTAAGGATCCTCAAGACATCACAACCTATACACGTTATTCCTATAGTAGTCCATAAGAAACTATATCCAGAATATTTGTGTGTGAATAACCTCAAGACATTATATAGCTCTAAACTCAAATATGGGGAAAATTAACTATTTTTCCTACCAACACAAGTAACTACCTAGAAAAGAGAGTGGGGCCAATGGGGGTATCCATCCATCCATTCTCCCACTAGAATGTCGGGAAAAACACCCCCAGGGCTCAGGATCCCCAGGGTGTCAGTTTCCATAACTGAAGGGGGTGGAGTAACATATAGAAACACAAAAATTCCAGAATATATTGTTGCTCACAACCACAATATGGGAATAATAGAGTCTTAGACTCAACTGCATCTAATGTTTCTCGGACTCCTGGCTGCCACTTCTAAGAATAGGTTTCCTATAAGCACACAACCATTTAAAGATCTTGGTCACATTCCTTCATTCCCATTTTATCAATTTCACTTTACATTCATTAATTCTATAAACATTAATTAACTATTAATAATTTAAAGACTATATTTCATTAACATCACACCCAAAGTCCACTGTTCCATTTAATTTCATCCTCAAAATTATGTCCTAGCAAGATCCAACCTCATGGGTTAACATTATTAATTCAATAATTTATTAACAACATTTTTACTCTCCTATATTCCCAAGCACTGTAGAAAATAATTCTAAGAAACTAAACACATGGGGCTCAACACAGTGAGTAGATGAAATACCCATCGAGTCATAGTTGCCTATAGAAAGAGCATAGACCCATCCACCCTCAGTAAGTTAAACACGAAAAGAACATGGCATACCCCATGCATCTTTTACCCTTTTGGAAGCATGGTAAACAATCTATCTTCCTTGAGAAATATGGAAAGTAAGGAAGATAAAAAAACAATAAGAAACAACAAGCATACAAATATTCACATCCAACCCATTCAATCATCTCTAGTGTCCTTCCTAACACCCGCATGCATAAACCGATGCATCTCACTACTCTAGGCGTCAACTACTGCCACATCGAATAAGACACCCTACCCAAAAATATCATAATAGCCTTCTAGGGTCACATTATAACATAATAAGCAGGAAAATGAACATCATATAAATTGGTCTCTTGTCCTTAAACAAGAAAGAGGGTAACTCATAACCATAAAAGGAATCATCTTTTATCAAAAAAACCATTCATTAATCCATCTTGGATTAACTGAATTATCATTCGTAGGTTCCAACTACGAGAAACCTAAACAGTAAGTGATCAAAAATTAATTAAACATGCTTACTACATCAATTTTATTAACATAAAATTACAACAATGACAACCAGATTCATTTATATGGATCTTTGTCATTAGCCGAACAATTATCAATTAATTCAATATTTACGTTCATTACCAATTACGATTAAAAATGAAAATATAACAAATAAAGAATAAATATCACACTATCTAGAAAAACAAGAGGTAATAACATACGATCGATATAAATTTATTTAAAGAGTTCAGATATTTAATATTTCAATTCCATTATGATCCAGTGGGCTAAAACATGATAAATGTACAGTTTCATATAAAATAAAATAGAAGCAACGAATCCCTTACCTCAAACGGTTCGTGATATTCTTTATATGAGAACAAGCCACAAAATGGGTTACGATCTCCTCCCCCCCCCCCCCCCCCCCCGTGACAACTGTATCCACCTGAGGATGTAGAGACATGAAGACACTAGTCAACAACCAATAAAAGTCTATTAGAAACATGTAGATAACATTCCATAAAAGGGCAAGGAGAAAAATAAGGAGATGAACCCAAAATAATGATTATAGATCATACATTATATCGAAGATTGATCCATATTGCTTGGTTACATAAAAAATAGAGGGGAACCAATCCAAGGAGGAAAGTTTGATCGCACATCTCCTATGGGATGGAATGAAAGGTTTGAGCATCTCACACCAGAGAACAAGGAGGAAGAACAAGGGTTGAAGATATCTCATCACTTTAGAAGATTTAACAGTGTAGCAGTTTATATTATGCTAGATTTTTCATTAAAAGTAGATCACATTAAACCATGTGATTTTACAAAGTAAAAGAATCCAAAGACTTAGGAAAACTAATATTGGAATCATGACCTTTGAATTGGCCTTAGAGTCCTTAAAATGAGGCTTTAAATGCATTTTACATCAAAGAAAACATCAAAGGGAAAAACATTTGGAAGCTAGGAACACTATTCATGAACACGAAATTTGGAAAAAGAAATAGAGGTTGTAGTTGGAAACTCACCATTCTGGAAACACTATTCATGAACTCAAAATTTTTCAAAGGAAATAGAGTCTACCGTTAGAACCTCACCATTATGGAAACACTGTTCATGAAGTTGAAATTTTGAAAAGGAAATAGAGGCTACCGTTGATGCCTCGCTATTCTGAAAACACTGTTCATAAAAAAGAAATGTGGAAAAGGAAATAGAGTCTGTAGTTGGAACCTCCCCATTCTAGAAACACTGTTCATGAACTCAAAATTTGGAAAATTAAATAGAGGCTACTGTTGGAAAATCACTGTTCATGAACTCGAAATTTGTAAAAGGAAATAGAGGCTACCATTGGAACCTCACCATTCTAGAAGCCCTGTTCATGAACTAGAAATTTTTCAATGGAAAAAGAGGCTACTGTTGGAACCCCACTGTTCTAGAAACAATGTTATTGAACTTGAAATTTGGAAAAGGAAATAGAGGCTACCATGGGAACCTCACCGTTCTAGGAACACTGTTCATGTAGTCAACATATGGAAATGGAAATAGAGGCTACCATTAGATCTATTCACAAGGCTATCATTGTAACTATTCACATAATCTTACTGTTGGAAGTGTTCACAAGGCTACCATTCGAACTGTTCACATAAGCCTACCGTTGGAACTATTCATAAGGATACCATTGGAACTGTTCACATAAGCATACCATCGAAATTGTTCACAAGACTACCGTTGGATCTATTCACATAAGCCTATCGGTGGCACTGTTCGCATTGGTCCACCGTTGGAACTGTTCACATGGGCCTACTGGTGGAACATCACTGGTCTAGAAACCTCACAATTCTGGAAACATTGTAGAACTCAAAATTTGGTAATGTGTTGGGAATAAGTCACCTTGACCTCCCAGAACACCTCAAAAACTTTATTTTAGCAACGTAATATACCATAGAGGTCCGGTCTATTACATCAAATACCTTTCAAAACATTATCATCCTCAAGAATTAAAAACCCACCTAAAGGGAAACAGAAACTGGGTCCGAACAACCACTCATCGAGATACCTCTCAAAAAAGAGCAACACATAAGAAGCAACCAAAAATTCCATCTCATAAACACAAATGGTCTACAACCAAAAAGAGAATATATATATATATATTGAACATGAAAAGAGTTAAACATAAAACAACTCAGGGTACTGAGCACGTATCTGCGACTCACATTCATAGGTACTCTCCTCCAGGCCACCGTGTCGCAACAATACATGAACCAAGGGGATAGAATTCCCACACAACACCTTCTATTTCTAGTCTTGGATCTCCACCAATCATTCCTTGAAGGTCGCATCATCATCCACATCAATCTCTCCCCAATCGATGACATGTGAGTCATCATGAAGATAATGACAGAGCTATGATACATGGAAATCATCATGTGTCTGGCTCATCTATGGGGGATGTGCTATCTGATACACCATGAATCCAACGCGAGCTAAATCCTCAAAAGGACCAACAAACCAGGGAGAATGCTTACTCCCATGACTGAACCATTGATGCCCACAATGGGGAATCACCTACAGAAACATGTGATCCCCAACATCAAACTATATGGGTCTCTTACTTTCATAGGAATACGATTTCTGACGATCATGTTCTATCTTAATCCTCTCACGAATCACATGAACCATCTCTGATGTATTCATCACTAGTTCTAGTCCGAGAATTTCTGAATCCCCAATACCAGTCCATCACAATGGAGAATGGAAATGTCGTCCATACAATGCTTCAAACAGCGCCATACCAAAGGTGGAGTGAAAACTATTGTTGTAAGAGAACTCCACCAATGGTAAGTGCCTCATCCATGATCCTTCATATTCAAGGACACAAGAGCGTAACATGTCTTTAAGATTTTGGATAGTCCACTCTGTCTGACCATCCGACTATGGAAGAAAAGTAGGGCTAAGGCATAGCTGAGAACCAAAATCATGATGGAGACCTCTCCACACCCTAGAAGTAATCCTAGGATCTCGATCAGAAATGATCATCCTTGGGACTTCATGAAGTCACACCACCTCCTCCAGATATTGCCTCAACAAAGCATCCACTGAGCTTGACTCCTTCATTGTAATGAAGTGGGATGTTTTTGTTAAATGATCCACTATCACCCAAATAACGTCATGTCTTCTCTGAGCTCGAGGTAAACTAGTAAAAAATACCATTGAGTTTTCATCCCACTTACACTAAGTAATATCTAATGGCTGGGGAAGACCACTAGGGATACGATGCTCATACTTGACCTTCTCGTAGACCAAACATTAAGACACAAACTTCGCAACATCATGCTTCAATCCAGGACACCAAAATTGACTCTTCAATGCTCGATACAGCTTTTTCACGCAAGGATGCACCGCTAAAGGAGAAATCTGGATGTCTCTGAGAACCATATCGTGCATCACCAAAGGGAAAAATATCCTTCTATGATACAACACTCGGTGTTGTTCATCCTCAGAACAACCATTAAGGGACTCGTTACAAACAACTCAGTCTCTCCAGACCTCTACCTCAAGATCCATCAACTGGGAATCGTCCACCTACTTCACCATAGATGACTCCACTATCATCTGAAAAAGATTACCTCTACCCCCAACCTCTCCCATATCGATATGTATTGCTGACAGTTATTCCATAACACTCCAAGAATCACCAGATTCACGCACTACATCACTACATGACTTCCCACTCAACTCCTCATCTACATCATTTTCCTTTCTAATGGTATATGATATTTTGATTTCGTATTCCTATAATAAATCCATCCACCTATGCTGTCACAATATTAAGTCACACTGGGGTAAAACATACATCAGAATCTTATTATCGATGAAAACCAAAAAGCTCTTTCCAATGAGGTAATGCCACCACAACTTCATATAAAACACCATGAATTCCAACTCAAGATTATGGGTGTCATAGTTACATTCATGGGGACGCAACTGCAGAGACCCATAAGAAACAACTGATTTCTGCTTCATTAGAACACAACCTTACCCCAGATTAGATGCATCACAGAAAACATCAAACTGAACTCCCTCTGCTGGAATACAAAGAACTAGAGCACTTACTAACTTCTCCATCAGATACTCAAAAGCTTCCTATCAATGGTCAGCCCACATGAATGGATGATCCTTCCTGGTCAATGATGTCAGAGGAGTTGAAGCTCGAGAGAAATTTGATACGAACCTCATGTAGTTGCCTACAAGAACAAGGAAACATCGTACCTATGCCACTATCTTGGGGGCTACCCAAGACACAATTTCTTATATCTTTGATGGATCCATAAATACTCCCTACTAGGACACAACATGGACCATGAAATGGACATCTCGAGCCCAAAAATCACACTTTAACAACTTCCCGAACAACTGATGTTGACGAAGAACTCTCAAAACGGAATGTAGATGCTCTGAATGCTTTTCCTTAGACATTGAGTACAAAAGGATGTCATCGATTAAAACAACCATAAACTTATCCAAGAACTCACAAAACACCACTTTCATCAATCACATGAACCTAGCCGGAGAATTCATTGCACCTAACAATATTAAAACGAACTCATAATGCCCATGAAGGCAATAGAAAGAAGCGTTCAGGATATACTCATCCTTCACACGCATATGATGATATTCTGACCATAAGTCGATCTTTTAGAACCAACTTTCACCATTTAGTTGATCGAATAAATCATCAATTTGTGGAATAGTATAGCAATTATTTTCTGTCACTTTCTTAAGCAATGATAATCGATACACAACCAGAAACTGATGTCTTCCTTCTTCAAGAAAAAAATTGTTGCACCCCATAGTGACACATTCAGCCAAACAAAACTGCACTATAACATACCATAAATCTATATACGTAGCTCTTTTAACTCAGAAGGGGCCATCCTATTTGGAGATATAGAGATATGAGATGCTCTTCGTTTTAGCTCGATCCCAAAATTGATCTCTGATCGAGGGGGTAATGCTACAACCTTTTTTGAAAAGACATCAGGGTACTCTTCTATGACCCTATGAAACACCAACTGCTAAACCTATAAAGAGAATAACATCAGATCATCCATCATGGTTGAGAAGGATGTAAAATGCCTCTGATACCACTCTGTCATGACAACCTCCCCATAACGTGTACCCATCCTTGGCTGACAATGTGAGAAGGGTGATAATAAACCCCCGAGTCCCGCCTTCAGTAGGCCCTGGGATGGCGACTAGCACCAAGGGAATAATAAACACCCAAATGGAAGGCATTACCCAATTAGAGAAAACATGAAAAATAGAGAGATAAGATAAACCCCAACCAACTCCAACTCAGAATGAAATTAAAAATAAATCCCATTTACACATATGTAATGTCATGCAAAACTACTAAAACTAAAAGGGGAAAACTGCAAGTATCAAAGGAAAGTAAAAAACAACAGTAACCAGATGCCTGAATAGATCCTACAACCCCAAGCTCATAGAAACCAGCTGGATCTCCAACCTTCTCTAATTGGACTGAAAAACAGTTTATATATACATAGGGTGAGTGTAATAGTATACTCAGTTGGATCTTCCCCAGATCCTCTCATGAAAAAGTAAAGAAAGCATGATAAAGCACAGTGAAAAACAAGTGAAACTAACTTATCACCTCAATAGGTATACTATGTTCCCAACATCACCATGGATACTCTCACCAAGTATCACATACAAGAGTATATAATATAATAAATAATATCAAGGGTACCCCACTACTACTTTCCCATTGTGATTCCAATTCTCTCCCACATTGCATGTCCTAATAATCTCTCTCTAAAAAGGGTTGCCTGTAGACAACTGGGAAAAGCACCACAACATGCACCTCATACAAAAAAACCACCACGTCCATGTAAGTAAAGTAACCGGGTAGTTTTCAGGAGCCACCACATCTCACATAATTTATATCATATGTGAGGCATTATACCTCAAGCCATTACAACCCATACACCATGTAAGGATCGACAACCATCACAACCCATACACATTACACCAATAGTAGTCTACAAGAAACTATATCCAGAATATTTGTTTGTGAATAACCACTAGCCATTACGGCCCTCTACACACATATATGGGGAAAATTATCCTTTGTGCCTACCAGCACAAGTATCTACCAATAGAATAGAGTGGGGCCAAAGGGGGTATTTTACCATCCTTCCTCCCACAAAAATGTGAGGGAAAACACCCCCTAGGGCTTAGAATCCCCGAGGTTTCAGTTTCCCTAACTGATGGGGTGGAGTTGCGTATAGAAAAACAGAGAGTACATAATATATTATAACTTACCACCAAATAAGGGGAATATCCTA
This sequence comes from Viscum album, assembly GCA_963277665.1. NCBI lineage: Eukaryota > Viridiplantae > Streptophyta > Magnoliopsida > Santalales > Viscaceae > Viscum > Viscum album. The sequence continues at coordinate 1,939,280,085 of OY728163.1, forward strand.
GTCTTAGACTCAACTGTAGCTAATGTCTCTCGAACTCTCGACTGCCACTTCTAATAATAGGTTTCCTATAAGCACACAACAATTTAAAGAGCTTTATTATGTTCCTTCATTCCCTTTTTATCAATTTCACTTTATGTTCATTAATTCTTTAAACATTAATTAACAATGAACAATTTACACATTATATTTCAGTAGCATTACACCCAACATCGACTGTTCCTTTAAATTGCATCCTCAATATTATGTCCCCGTAAGCTCTAACCCCATGGGTTAACATTATTAATTTTATCATTTATTAATAAAATTATTACTTTCCTATATTCCCATGCATTCTAGAAAAGAATTCTATGAAACTAAACATAAGGGGCTCAACATGGTGAGTAGATGAACTACCCGTCGAGTCTTTTCCACCTATAGAAAGTGCGTACACCCATCCTCTCTTAAGAATATAAACATGGAAAGCACATGGCATACCCAGCGCGTCTTCGCCCCTTATGGAAGGAGGGTAAAAAATCAGCTTCCTTGAGCAGTGGTAAAAGTAAGGAATATAAACAACCAAAAAGAAACAGTAAGCATCCAATCATTCACATCCAACCCGTTCCATCATCTCCGGTGTCCTCCTCGACACCCACATGCATAGACCAATGCATCTCACCACTCTTGGCATCAACTGCTACCATAACCAATAGGCCTCCTTACCCCCACATATTACAACAGCCTTCTAGGATCACATCACATCACCAAGAGCAGGAAAACAAACATCATATCAATTAGGCTCTTGGACCTTAATCAAGAAAGAGGGTAACTCAGAACCCAACAAGGAATTATCCTTTTTCAAACACCCCATTATTTAATCCATCTTGGATTAACAGATTTATTATTTATAGGTTCAAAATAAGGAAAACCTAAACATCATGCTATCAAAAATTGATTAAACATGCTTACTGCATAAATTTGATTAACATCAATTTAAAACAATGACAACCAGATTCACTTACATGCCTCTTTATCTTTATCAAAACAATTAACAATTTATTTCATCTTTATGTTCATTATTAATTTACATCAATAAAAAATCTAATAAAGAAAGCATATATATCACACTATCTAGAAAACCAAGAGGAAGTAACATATGATCGATACAAATTTATTTATCTGGATCAGATATTTAATATGTTTATTACATTGTGATCTAGTAGGATAAAACATGCTACCTCTATAGTTGCATATAAAAGAAAATAGAAGCAATGAATCCCCTACCTAAAATGTTGTTGACATTTTTATGAGAGAAAGAGCCACATAAAATGATACAATCCCCTCCCCCCGTGACAACTGTATCCACCCGAGGATGAAGAGACACCACCACACCGGTAAACACCCAAGAAAAGTCCACTAGTAACAAAGATATAGCATTCAATAAAAGGGAAAGGAGAAAAAGAAGTATATGAACCCAAAAGAATGATGATAGATTATACCTTATATTGAAGATTGATTGATACTTCTTGGTTTCATCAAAAATAGAGGGGAACCAATACAAGGTGGAATGTTTGATCACACAACTCCTATGGGAAGGAATGAAATGTTTAATAATCTCACAACATATAACAAGTAGGAAGAACATGGGAGGAAGATATCTCATCCCTTTAGTAGATTTAACGGAGAAACAGTTTAAGATATAATGGATTTTCCATTAAAAGTTGATCTCATTAAACCATGAATTTTGACCAATTATAAGCATCCTGAGCTTAAGTAAAATTAATATCGGAGTTATGGCCTTTGAATCGGCCATAGAGTCTTCAAAACGAGGCTTTAGATGCATTTTACGTCAAAGAAAAATTTTAAGGGGTGAAAATATAGGAAGCTGGAAACACTATTCATGAACACGAAATTTGGTAAAAGAAATAGAGGCTGTAGTTAGAACCTCACTATTCTAGAAACACATCTCATGAACTCAAAATTTGGAAAAGGAAATAGAGGCTACTATTGGAACCTCACCATTTCGGAAACACTATTCATGAACTCAAAATTTGGAAAAGATAATAGAGGCTACCATTGGAACCTCACAGTTCTAGAAAGACTATTCATGAACTTGAAATTTGGAAAAGAAAATAGAGGATAGTGTTGGAACCTCACCATTCTGAAAACATTGTTCATGAACTCGAAATTGGGAAAATAAAATATTAGCTACCCTTGGAACCTCACAGTTCTGGAAACAATATTCATGAACTGGGAATTTGTCAATGGAAATAGAGGCTACCATTGGAACTTAACCGTTATGGAAACACTGTTCATGAACTTGAAATTTGGAAAAGGAAATAGAGGCTACCATTGGAACCTCACCGTTCTGGAAACACTATTCATGAACTCAAAATTTGGCCAAGGAAATTAGACGATATAATTGGATCCTCACCATTTTGGAATCACTGTTCATGAAATAAAAATTTGGAAAAGGAAATAGAGGCTATCATTAGAACTATTCACAAGGCTACTGTTGGAACTGTTCACTGATGCCTACAATTTGAACTGTTCACAATGCTACCTTTGGAACTATTCGCATAATTTTATCAGTGGAACTGTTCACATCAGTCTACCATTGAAACATTTCACATCAGTCTACCAGTAGAACCTCAATGGTCTAGAAACCTCACCGGTCTGGAGACACTGTAGAAATCAAAATTTGGCAGTGTTGGGAATAAGTCACCTTATTCTCCCAGAACACCTCAAACACCAAATTTCATCAAAGTAATGGACCAGAGGGGTATGGGCCATTATATTAGTATGTTAAGATGATACTCTTCCATGACTAAGTTCTAGTATTTGAAACTCCAATAAATCAAAAATGTTTTATTTGATTGAAATAACTATTTCTTGATCATAGTTTCAGCAACGACAAATAAAATACCAATCTTCTACTTCAAATTTGAATGTATTCAATTAAGAATATAATTGAATAGATCCTAGATGTGAATGATCTTTAATTAGAATATCTAAAAACAAACAACATCAATTACACAACTGTATGAGGATGGAATATGTATACCTTCAAAATATAGCAACTTAGGAAATAATAGAGTTTCATGATCTTTTTAGCAGTTCTGTATTCCAAATATATTCAAAAATATGTATTTCTGTATCACACATGTATAAAGATAAAATAAATTAGTTGTATATATATAGAACACCAAGTTTTCTTTTAGTTTAGAATATCCAATAATGTCACCTTATAGGTTTAAATTATTCAATTTTAAGTCATTCACGAGAGTTGTAACTTTCCATAGAAATATGAATGATTTACTCCATTTAATAAGTGCATTTAAAATAATCACAACGAGCCTCTAATTTGATCTTAAAATAATTTTGAATATATTTTAAATTCCTTCAATACCATTTCATAAATCTTGAAAAATGTCACAGAGTTAAAACTCAATCATTAAATAGTCAAATGTTGGGTTCCATCATGTAATGAAAAAATTCCAAATGTAGGGTTGATTTACCATATGTTTTTTCCTCTAATGTAGGGTTGATTCTGAATGTAGGGTTGATTAATTATAATTTTTTTATAGTTTAGGTTATATGATCCATACATGTTGATCCAAATTTAGGATTGATTATTTATGATATGATTAAAAATGTTGGGTATGAATAGTGTTTCCGAAATTTCCACTAAACATGTCTAGAGTGCTTTGAAAATATTTTAACCCATAAGTAAGATAATATTCTTAAGAAATATAATTCTGAAAAATACTAAATATAATTTCATTAGAAAAAAGCAAGCGTATTTTTCATCATAAAAATAAATAATATTTATAAATTGTTGTTGAGACAATACATGCCCAATAAGCTCCTCCATTTTGATGATCACAAAACCAATAACTAAACTCATTTACTACAAGAATTGTAAACAAAAAATAAATTCGTTTAAAAGATTTAGAGATTATATTTACTAACTTAAACAACACATTAATCACTTTTTATTAAATAAAAACCTATAATTTTATAAAGGATATTGTGTTTACCCAATTTTACCCCCCATTTTGTGAGATCAAAAAGAAAGTAGATGTAAATGGATTAAAAAAAATCAATTTAGGTTATTGTTATATTTTTATTAAGATAAAAATGAAATAAATTATGGTATTATAAATAATCATAAATAATTATAAAAAAATATCATAAAAATATGTTTATGATTAAAAGTATAAAATTTTGGCTGATAGAAGTTTAAAATATAGGCTACTTGAATGTGAAAGGGATGGTTCAAAAGGGGTGTCTAATTAAAATGGAACCAGAATAACTTGAAGAGCATCCTTCAATTATTCCATCTGTCCACATTAATTTTATGTTTGATTTTTAGTTAACCACCTCATAAAAATCATTGATTCTTGACCAATCATCAAACTTTCAATAAAATTCACTTTGATAAAGTCCTGAACTAATTTTTTAAGTGTAAAAATGAGATAAACTTGATCCAAATAGATTAAGAACATTCCTTGTTACTATATCTACTGAAGTTAGTTTCTAAATAAGATCTCATTTCCACTCTTTAAGAACATTGAGAGGTATACTATCACATTACAGATTACGAAACAAATCATTGAAATGAAAAATGACCACGATTATTTCATAAAATCTTTGGATTAAATCTAGAGAAGTTTTAGGTGTTGATGTACATGATTCTAAATGATGTCAACTACTTCTAATATAATCAATCTAACTTTACAAATATATATTTAAATATATTAAATAAATTTAGGAAATATATTATTCTTGAAACCATTAAATAATATCATACATTTCTCTACGAACATAATCACAATCTCTTATTGAAATAAAAAATTCATTGAGATTATTCTATTTAGTCAGAGAAATTTACAATTCCTCTCTAGGAATTGTTGAAAATATTAAATCTTCCAAATATTTCCATACATCCAATAATTCACCTTGAAAACATGAATTTTATTCCCATAGTTTATTGAAGTGAACAACAATTCCTTCAATTTTATTATTCAAATAATTAGAAGATTCTACTCCATGACCTTGAGATGGTTGGCCTCTATCAACCAGGGAAACATATTTTTCATTTTTGGTCTTACTATAGGAAGAAAATTCATCCAAAATAGCCTCTATGATATCAAAAGGATAAATTATTTACTTGTATAGTGAATTCTCTATAATAAAAATTGATTGATTCTGGACTAAACTTGGTGTGTCATCCACTAGTTATTTCGATTTCAATATTCCTTGATCATTTTATTGGACTATTTCTTCATCAAGTGTTTTTTGAATCTGTTTGTCATAGTGATTTAGAGAATCTCTATATTCTCTATCGACTGGTTGTTTTTTGGGTGGGGAAACATCAATAGTTGCAACAACCTCTCTTTCTAGTACTTGAATTACGGTTTTCTAAACTGCAGGTTCATCTCTTTTTCAAAGCTTAAGGAAAAGGACCTCATTGATTGGTTCTTCCGAATATTCTTTAAGATATTGAGGGAAATATCTTTCAGATTATAGGATAGTGACCTTATATCCGATTGAATGTCTCTTTGGTTGAAATTTATCATCTATTATTGATTCTGCAACTTATTATCCTGTAATTTGGATCACAACATTTAATCCCAAAATTCTATATTTCCCATGATAAATAAGACCATATACTTATTGGTCTTCTACACAAAAGTATAATATATTTCCTTCTACCATACTCCAGGAGTAACATATCTTCCCAAGAGTTCAATAATTAAGAATATTTCTATGATGAAATTTGGATTTTATCATTACATATCTAATCAATCCTTTTTATATATCATCATTTAAATTATCCTTCCATAAGGATAAAGGAAAATCCTTTCCTCCCTTTAGAAATAGTGATGATTGTACCGTAACATGTATATTAGGAAGTTAAACTTGACATCACTCATCATCAAAATCATTATATGCATGTCTGGATAATGAATCATTTCATTTTCAACAGTTCTCGGAATTATTGCTGACTGAATAAACATGACCAGTTCCTTTTGGTCACCATCATGATCCTTATCAATAATTTTCCTAATTTGTAAGATCCGAATAAAATGAAATAATATCCTCTAATTTATGTTCTTGGTTTCATATGAGACAATATTGAAATAAAACCACTTTATAGGGGAATATGAAAACATTGTTTATTTCCATTGAATAGAGTAAAAATACCTATGTTATACCTTATATACATTGAGATCATCTGTGTCATTGAAATAGTACTTAGAATTTCTAAAGAACTCTTTTACTTTTATATCAAATATAAACTCATTGTTTTCCTTTATTAAATAGAGTTTCTAGAGCACAAACTCTTGAGAATTATTCATAATAATATTTTTATGATTGATCCAAACAATGTCTATTACATTTCCTTGAGGTTTTTTTATAGCTAAAGTGTTTCCTCTTTCCCCTTTGTTCGCCTGCTTCTATCATCAACATTTAAGAGAATATAAGAGTTAAAGGATTTATATTATAGGGTTTCAAAATAGAAACAGTATCTCTAGAAGATAATAGTGTTTTAAATCATAGGGTACGTAAGAGAAAGGAGAGAGTAAGGGTTTTCTAATGGTTTTAGTGATGCAACGTGGTTTCTTGAGCCAATTACATTGTGTAATCATTAATTCATCATTTTGAAAATAAAAACTTTTTCAAAAATTGAAATAAATTTCTATTTTAATTTAATACATAAATAAATGAATAATAACTAAGTAAAATAAAATTATTAAAAGAGAAATTGATGAACTAATTTAATAATTTTTTATAAATTAAATATTTCTAACCCCCTTAATAAATTAAAAATAAACAATGGGAAGTGGTTTAGTGAAAATAATAGAAAGTTGATATTCTATATTTAAAAATTAAAAAGATATATCCTTTTTAAGAACATGATATCTTATAAAAAGATGCATTATATCAATAATCCCAGTTTTAGAATGATTTATAATATTTTTCAAAATATTAATTGCATTGGTATTATAACATAAAATAGCTATATTATTATAAATATGTCCAATGTTCAGCAAGGTGTGTTTCATATACAACACTTATGCATAGTAACTTCTAGTAGAAATATATTCTAACTAATCTATTATTAGAGAAACTGAATGTTGTATGTTACTTGACCATGAAACTAAAGTGTTCCCTAAAAAGTGATAGGTTCTTGATGTGAATTTTTAATCAAATTTTTATCCTCTAAAATCAGCATCTGAATATGAAATTAAATTAAAATCAGTTGTTTTTGGGTAAAGTAGATGTTGAAAGATGATTCCTTTTAAATATCTAAAAATTATTTTAGTAGTAGTAAGAATGGATTATTTTTTATTTTTTATTTCTGAAATCTAGAACATAAACATAAAAAAACATTATATGTGGTTTTCTAGTAGTAAGATATAGTAAAATACCAATCATACCTCTATATAAATTATTGTCAAATGGTTTTCCAACTTCATCCAAATCAAGTATTACATTAGTGAACATGGGAGTTTTGTAGGTCTTATGGTTTTCTAGTACATAATTTTAAAATAACTCAATCATTTAATTATTTTTTATTTAAAAAAATATTTATAATATTTTTTATAAATTTTAATCCCTAAAAAGAAATTTAATTATTCCATCCTACTCATTTCAAATTATTTTTTCATAAGGCATGGAAAATCATTACAAATATTTTTATTTATTCATCCCAAAATAACATCATCAACAAAAATTTTCACTAATAATATATTAGATAAAATAATTTACTTCAAAAGAGTAGGATCTTCCAATCTCACAGAAAATAAATTTATAATAAAATTGTGGTTAATCTTTCATACAAACTCTAGGTGATTTTTAAGTCCATAAAGAGTTTTAATATGATTACAAACCAAATATGGTAGATAAGGGTTTTCAAAACCCAATTGTTATTAAAAAAACAACCCCAATTAAATATCCATTTAAAAAGGTAGATTTTACATACATCTGATATATTTTAAAATTCATATGAGATGCATAAGCTAGAAGTATTATAATTGAATCTAATTTTGCAACATGTGAAAATTTTTCATCATAGTCTATCCATTCTTCATGATTGTATCATTTTTCTAAAAATATAGATTTATTTTTGGTAATGATACCTTTAATATCCAATTTATTTATAAATAAAAATCTGTTTCTTATTTCTGGATAATTGGTTGGTCTGTCTTCTAATTCCAAAACATTATTATAACTAAAATGATTTGGCTTTGTATGAATTTCCATTAACTAATTTTCATCATTTAAAGATTCTTCAATAGACTTAAGTTATAATTTTGATATAAAGGTATAAAATTAAACTATGTTTCTTACATTTATTCTCGTTCATACTCCTATATCTGGATTTACTATAATAGTTTATCAAGGATGATACATTAAGATTCTAGACGGTCACAGTAAGAACCTTTTAGGTTCACCTATATCATAATCTTATGGATTGGATTGCATTTAAACTAATATATTTTAAAGACTAGTATTATGAGATTTGATCCTAATGTTTTAAAAAGAGTTATCAATTATATATATTTGATATTTTCTTTTTTTCAAAAGGGAACATTCATGAAACTTCCCAGGAACTGATTCTTTAACAATCCTTGAATTTTTATAATACACTGTATACGAACTAAAATTATAAATTTATACAAGAAATATTCCTTCATAAACCTTTGGATTGAATTTAAAATGGTTTTCCTTATTATTAAATATATACACCTTGCATCCAAAAACTTTAAAGTAATTTACTTCAGGTTTTCTACTATTTTACAGTTTCTAGATTTTCTTTTTAATAAGGGGTCTTATTAAAAATCTATTTATGATATTGAAATACATGTTTATTTCTTATTCATTGAAATAGTTAAGAAGATCATATTCATTCAACATATTCCTTAACATCTCTTGAATAGTTCTATTTCTTCATTCAAAAAATCAATTCTGTTGAGGATTTCTTGGTTCAAAGAAGATGTTTTTAATACATAAATTTGAATAAAAATAATTGAATTATTAGTTCTCAAATTATCCACTCTGATCACTTATTTATGAAATTATTTTAAAATATTTTTCATTTTGAACAAATTTAAAAAATAATTCAAACACAGTGAATAATTCATTTTTATGTTTTGGAATATAATGTAATGTAAATCTTGAAAAAACATCAACTAAAAAAAATATATTTCCCAACCAAACTATCTACCCCTGATGGTTCAAACAAATACATGATGGTATGTTCTAGTGGTTAAGTTATAGAAACAATGTTTATTGATTGGATGTATGATTTGTGTTGTTATCAAATTTAAAATGCATTACAGAATCTATCATTATCAAATTTAAGACTAGTAAAATTTGACACTAAATGTTTCTTTGATAATTTCTATGATGTAAATATATTATTGTTCCTAAGTCTCTAATTTCATATCCATGAATCATTTATTTCAGTAGTTAAACCATTAAATTTTTGTTTACATAAGGAATTAAGATCCAAAGTATAATCATTTTCAGTTCTAGGTGCTCTAAATTTAAGAAAATTATATTTAAAAATTTAGAATGAATTGTTAGAGAAATAAACATAAAACCATAATTATATATTTTATAAATAATTATCAGGTTGTGATTTAGTCCTTAAACATACATCACTTTATTGATTGATATTGACGTTGCATCGCCAACTAATCCAACTCAATCTATCTTTCTTATTGCATTGTATCCAAAGGTGACTAGAACTCTATCCATTTTCACCAGGGTATAGAAACTTTAAGAGTCCGCACTAATGTATCTTGAGCATCCAATATCTCTATACCATTCAACATTTCTATTCATGTGGTCTTTTTCATGCTAAATAATTTAATTAAGATTTTGTTTTAGTACCCACATTTTCTTAGGTCCAGTAATGTCAGTATGAAAAGATCTAGGATTCCATATTTGCATTCTAATTCCAGAATTTACATTACTTGATTTAGAAATATTATTGGAAATACTATCATTTTTAATTCCTCTTATATGAGGATTTCTTAACCATAAGTTTTTAGAATAATTTTCTTTTATTCCAAAGTAGATGCAAGTAGAACTTTTAGAACTTGGCATAAAATATTTGTTATATATTTTTGATTTCTATCCCCTTATTCTTATTCCATATATTTCTTTTTTAATTTTTTTTCTATGAATCTCATTAAATTATTTTATCATTTGGTTAAAATAATAGAAGCACTGTTAAAATATTCTACTTTTTCTTGTAATAATGTTATTCCATTTTCATGAGCAATAAAGTTTAATATATATGTATTTAATTTTTTGCTTCAACACATCATGTTGTTTTAGAATTGTATCCTTTTCAAAAAAATAAAAATTACAAATATTTTTTAGTGACTTGTGATTTCTTACAAAAGAGTCATATTTTTATTTAAACCTTGATCAATACGAAGCTATTTTTTTACCTAAAATGCTTCTATAGTCAAAAGATGAAGAGAAGTAGTTTTGTACCACATCTTCTTCCTTGGCCATAAGTACACATTTGAATTTAGATTTTGTGTCTTATATTATGAATCAGATTTGAAAAGGCTGTTGTATTCATCAGAAACACTCCATGTATCTTTCACAGTTCTTCTACCTTTATGAATATAATTAGTTTTCTTTTGAATATGTTTTTTCCATATTTCCTCTTTCTTCTATTAACTAGGGGTAGTCTAGTCTGATAGTACTGATATTTTTTCATTCATAGAATATTACTTTTTTAGATCTTTTTTCTTATATTTTTTAAGGATTTTTAGAATTCCTTATATTTCTTATATAATTTGCTAGATTTTTTGGCTAGATGAGCTTGTTCCATGTCCGAATATGAGAAATCTGTGATATTTGAGATTTTGATATATTCTCTCAATCTCATTCCATGATTATGAGATGTTACCTAAAGGGAAGTGTTTTTAATTTTCACTTTCTTAAGATCATTAAATTCATCTTTCATTTATTCTTCATACATCATCATGGTTATAATCAATTATTTCATTATCATGTTTTTGACTAAAGATGATTGGCACATTTCTTCATAGATACCATTTCATTTTTACGGTAGTTATATAAGTAATTTCATTACTTGATCATATTGTGTAATTGGATCTCCCAAAGAAGAAACATCATTAGATATTTCTATTAACCAACCAATTATTTTGGTTATTATTTTACCATCCTACATTCTGAAGGATTTAAACATTAGTTTGGTTGGAGCATGCCTCAACTGTATGATATTATCAATTACCTGATATGGAAAAACAATTTTCTGCCACATTTCATATGCCACAAGACATTGAGAAACCAAATTAAATTGATCAGGACCAAGTCCGCAAATATTAGCATTCATAGCCTTTGAATTGATGTCATACCCATCTTCTTTGGTAGCATCCCATGATTCTATTTTCTCAGGGATTACGTATGGGGTGAAAATTTTCATAGAAACATTAAATCAATGATTTTTAAAGTAGATTATCATAAAATATTTCCAACAACCATATTTACCACTATTTAGGTTTGAATCATGTATCATTGAAGTACCTCCTCTAGTATCATCCATTTCCATATCTCTTTTCATAGACCATATGCTTTTAATCGTGTTAGATATGATATTATTTATCCAAAAAAGAACTCCTTTGATACCAATTATTGTTTCATAATAATCCAAATATACATTAATGGGGGGTTGAATTGTGTCTTTAAGATAATATTGAAAAAATAGTCCTTTTATATTTCTGTGGGACTTATGTAAATATGAAATGTTCTCTTTTGTAAATAATTTTATTAGAGGACAAATAGTAAATAATAACACAACAATTATTATAATCATTCAGTACACAAAGATCCACTAGTACACTCCACTAACTATATCTCTACAAGCATAATTATTTTCACTAGAAAGTTACCCTTATAATAAGACCGTTAAACAATAACTTAGTACATGTAGTAAACACCTTATAAATAGGCTTTAAAGAACCTTATGGTTCTTTTATAGGGAACAAATTTATCAATAGCTTCGTCAGATAAGATGATACTCTTCCACAACTGAGTTCGAGAAGCCCAAAATACAATAAATAAAAATAGATTGATTTGATTGAAATAATAGGTTCGTTATCACTATTACAACAATAACTAACAGAATACAGATATCCTTCTTCAAAGATAAATTTCCTCATGTAAGAAAATCCTTGAAGAGATCCTGGTTGAGAAAGTTAATAAAAACGAACACAAACAGAAAAAGAGTAATAGTAACACTTTATTAAAATGTTGATATATGTATATCTTCAAAATGTAGCCTATTTAGAAATAATAGTGTTTCATAATATTTTCAGAAGTTATGTAGTTAAAAGATATTCAGAAATATGATGTTGTGTATCACACATGTATAAAGTGAAAATACTCTATCCATATATATAGAACACACAACTTTCATTCATTTGACCAGATCAAAGAATGACTTCTTAAAGATAAGAATTATTAAATTTAATTCAATCAAGATAGTCATAGATTCCCTTATAAATATTAATGATTTAGTTCATTGAATATGAGCCTTTATAAAATCATAACTATCCTTCTAATCGGTTGTAAAATAGCTTTGAATAGTTTTTTACTTCCATCAAGATAGTTTCATAAATCATAGATAATATCAAAAAATTAAAACTCTATCATTGAATAGTCATAAATAGTGTTTCCTCATGTAACAAAAAATTCCAAACATAGGGTTGATGTACAATACATTTGTTTCCTCAAATGTTGGGTTGATTTTGGATGTAGGGTTCATTAACAATTATTTCTCAATAGTTTAGGGTATATGATCCATATTTGTTGATCCAAAGAAAGGGTTCATTACTTATCCTATGCTTATAAACATAGGGTATGAACATTGTTTCCATAATACGTTCTAAAAATGTTAATAATGATTTAACAAATATTGTAACCCATAAATAAGACAATATTATCAAGAAATATATTTCTAAAAAATACATAAAGTACTTTCTTTAGTAAAAAACAAAGATATTTATGGGAATCAAAATCAATAATATTTATAGAGTATTTTTGATACAATACATGCTTAATATATAACATGAGAATAAAGGTATGAGAACATGACCATAGCATTTTATTTTCAGACCTTGAATATTATAAATCATAATCTTGAGCCATTGAATAAATCATGGAAGTTTGAATCATAAATGATTCAAATAACATGATCCATTAGAGCATAACCTGGGTATAAGACATGATTTTTTGGCATAAAAATATTCTTATAACTTGTGAACATTTAGAAATAGGAATATTTTCACTCATCATGTTAAAGACCTAAAATCAGGTGCTGACATAAACTTATGCCCATTGAACGAGGTCCACACATAATCCTATGAACATAAAATCTAAGTCCATGAAACAAATTATGGAAATGAAAACTAGGTCCTTACATAATCCTATAGACCTGAAACCCAGGTCTAAACACGAACTTATGAACCTAAAAACCAATTCCATTCATGAAATTGTGAACATGAAGTTATGTTGAAGCATATCATATTTACCTCATGAGTTATTCATTTATACCTAATGTATTGGAGGGAGATATAAGTCCCACCCATAACATAATGAAAAGCATACATATGTGAGCCAAACTATCATAAAACATTTATCATATTATAACCCATGAAAAGAATGGTTTTCCCAAATAGTTCATCATAGAATGAACCATAGAAAAGAAACTGGTTTTATAATCATCTTATCATCATAATCATTAACCATCTTGAGAAATAAAAATTATGTTATCCTTGGATCATATCTATAGTAAAGAATAATTGAAATCAAGGATTTTTTTCTCTGATTAATGGAAGTATCATTTAAATAACATTAAAACATTTGTGGGAAAAAATATCCATTTCACATTAAAATCAATTTACTAAAATGTAATTTATTTTTAAAATATTATGGGAATGTTTTTCTTTGAAAGTAACTTTATAAACATGAAATGTAACCCTCAATGAATTGAGATACCATGATGATAAAAATTCCATTAATGTGTTATAAGCTAAAAGAAAACTTAAAATTCATATTTTTGTTAAAAATAAAAAATTTCCATTTTTAGAAAATGTTAAGAATATTCCTTTTAAACCATTTAAAAAAATTAAACAATGGGAAATAATGAATTTAAATTATAAAATAACCATAAGAAAATAAATTCATGATTTTATTGAGTGTTAATTTATAATATTTCATTATTTCAAATACAATCAAATTAAATCTCAATAAATAATGAGATTGTAACATAAAAACCTTATATCTTTGGTATCATTTTATTCATAAGACCCATGAAAGAATTAACTTGGGATAAATATTTAAATTCCCATAAATATAATACTAAGTGTCATAAAATACATTCATGTGTAGTATATATTCCACATTAAAGATTTTTTTTGAATATTTCATGTGTCTCACATTAAGAAAAGTGAGATTAAAATCCCTTACCTTAGGTCTGACTTCCTTCATATGTGTTGGAACCTTATCTAATTTGGAAGAACTCCAATATAAATCTTCTTAAAAATCATGGGGTTGGTTGTTTTGGATGACCAAACCACTATAATTTGAATAAGAAAGTTGAGAAGGGATTTTGGTAGGGGATGAATGAGCTAGAAGGATAAAAAGTTGCGATAAAATGAAGGTAGGAGGTTCCCTTTTGTAATTTAGGTGACCAAAACTTTTAGAATTTCATAAAATATTTAAATATAATAACTTAATTATCTATCAAAAAGTCACATAAAATGATAATAATTAAAATATAAGTTTCTATGGGGTGAAATACCATTATCTAATAAAATTAGGATGAATTTATGTGGAGTTTAGAACCTTATCTTTTGGTTTAACACTATAGATAACATATTTTAACATTATCCATGTTAAAATATTTTTCTATATTAAAATGTTATAATTTTATATATAAGGTGAACAATGGATCATACATTATAAAGGAATAACATTTTCGACCATATATTTTACATGTTTTCATCTTTCATTAATTTTATGATTTTTAAATAATTTAATAAAACATTATTTGGATAAAATAATATTAATGTCAAATTTTAACCCTATTAATTTAATTTGATTAAAAAGATATAGAGAAAAATTTGTAATTGTAATAAAATACCTTAATAAAATACTAATATTCTATATTCTTCTATAAAATTCATGTGACACTTTAACTCACACAAATTATATTAATTTTTACATATTATAAATATTTTATTTTAATTTTCTAATTATTTAATAAACAATGTATTAGTGTTTCACAAGAATTTAAGTTAATTAAATATTTAATAAAAATAAGAAATAAAATTACATCATGAAAATTATTTTTTCATTATCAAAATTGAAATTTATAGACATTCATAATATTATTTTGTCTCTAGTTGGATACATTAAAAATAATTAAAATAATGAGGGTTAAAATTTTTAACATTCTTTTATTTAAATATTATATAAATTATTTTGATGGAAAATATTCCATTAATCATATAAATTTAAAAAAAAGGGTTATTTGGGTATAATTACCTTCATTAAATATTATGATGAAAAATAATTACATTATCACTTATTATTAAAGTAGATTAACAGATTTACCCTTTACTAAGGTGATAAACTTTACCAGGATTACTATTTATATTGAAATAAATAGAAGGGACCTATTTAAAAAATTTAAACTTCATTAATATAAATATTTAATCCATTTTATTAAATTAAATTTCTAAAAGTGGAAAAAATTAATTTTAAAATAAATGTGAAACATGCGGCGAAAACTACTTTTTAGAAAAAGAATATTTTCAGCCAAAATCTGTGGCATAGAAAAAATATGAAGAGAATGTAAAAAAATTTAATGAGAAGAATATATATATATAATTAGTAATTAATCGTGAAACATTTAAGTTATTATGATAAAAATAAATTTGGTGCATAAAAACAGTTTTTCAGAAAAATATCTATTTTACTTTAAAATGATTTAATTTTTTATTATAAATTAATTTATATCCAAAGAATTTAATTTATACAAGTATAAACCATATATTTTTCATAATTTTGTTAGTTTTATTCATACCCTCCAATAAAATTTCTAGTTTAAAAAATTCGATAATAATATTTTTATACTATATCATGGTTTGATTAAAATCAATGTTGCATATAATGCAAGAAATGGAATTAATAAAATTAAATAATTAAAAATTTCATAAAATGTTTAGATGTATCATTGTGACTCCATAAAATTAATTTTTATATCAACATTAATCAATCTAATACAAAAAAATATGGATATTATTTTTTCATTACATTCTTTAGTTCCCATGCAGCTTCTTTAAATTTTTGATTTCTTCTGATAACTTTTACTATGTGAGAAGTCTTGTTACATAGCACTTTATCACTATGATCCATGATTTATAATAGTTTTTCATCATAATAAAGACCATGTCACATTTTTAAAACCTCTATTTTTATTACATATAGATACCCCAACCTTTTACACATATCATTACATGATTTTTGTATAATAAAACACCATAGTACAAGAAAAGGATCCTGAATCTTGTGTCAAGAAAGACCAGCTACATAAAACTGAAAACATGTGAATAAATAAAACATTTATTTATTTAATATTCATAAAGAGCACCTAAATTCTATTTTTATCATTAATATTAATAGGATAACATTGGGATAACATCGAAAAAGGGATGAGCTAAAATCCCAGTAAGGGAATAAGCATGATAATAAAGCTTTAGCATTTGGGTTAGAAGGCATGGTATAATGATATAAAAAGGAAATGAACATGAAAAATCATAAAATATAAACATGGAGTCATAATAATTTTTAAGAAAAATAAAACATGAATTTTGAACGAGTCAAGGCTCATTGAACATAGATGAGAACAAGTCAAGGTTAACCACTATGATTGTTGCACATGATAGCACGAGTCCAGGCTAACCACCAAGACCATGGCACATAAAATCTCAAGAGAATAAAATTTACCCATTGAATTATATATCTATCTAGGAAAAACCATCATAAAATTTTCATGAATATTCTTTCCATATAATTAATCATACATAATCTATCATACATAAACATAATGGTACCCATACAAAGAACTGGGTACCATAATCTTGTGATATAGCATAATAAATGGGTGTATCTTAAATGTATCCATGATAGAAAGGAATTAAAACATATATGAACATTCATAAGGTAAAATAGGAATATATCATTTTATGTTATGTCAAACATAAGTGAAAACATGTAAGAATAGTGTTTAAAATTTTTAGCAATAAAATATTTTTGTATAGTAATAAAGAAAATAAAAAAGTGCATTTAAAAATGAAAAGGGAATAATATTTTATATTAAACCACAAGTGAAAAAAGAATTCTTTCATAATATAAATACTGATATTATCAAAAAATTGTGTCTAAAACTAGTTGAAAGAATGCACTTGAAATTTGGTAAGAAATCAGGAAGTTACCTTAAAACAGGCTTGCTTATCAGAAATAATTTTGGAGGGAATCATTTAAAAACATGTACATCCTCAAAATATAATGAATAATGGACCCTGATAAATTATTTTGGATCGTATAATAATAATTTATAATATTCACATAAAAATAACATATAACTTCTTTTGCGTAAAATGAAAAATAGAACAAACTGAAGAAATAATGGAGGTTCGGGTAGAATACCTTACCTTAAGTCCGTAAGTGTTCATTCCTTGATCTTAAGGTCTGGGATAAACAAATTAGATTAATTAATTAATATTTTAAGAACCAATTTTCTTTATAAAATTTATTTATTATAACCTTATTAAGTTCATTAATGGCATTTTTATGGGTTATGAGGTTCAATTTCAATGTTTAGAAGCGTTTGTTTCCTTGGTTTTCATAGTTGGTTTACTTATATACATGCAAGGATAAATTTATATGATGAGAATGGTTGTAAAGAATTGAGGACATATATTATTAGTTAAAATCTTAAGATTACATGGTTAAAAATTTTATTTGGTTATTTGGAGTGAATATGAATCACTATATAAAACATTAATGATAACTGTTTTGGTTAATTGGTGGGTTTTGATGACACCAAGCACATTTTTCTTTATAAATTAATATCATGTGAAGAAATGGTTAAACCATTAAGATAGTAATTATAAAAATATTATAGTATAGTTTCACCATTAAAATAGTTCCATGACAAGAATTGAAGATGGTAATCGAAATTGAAAACCTATCGTCGGTGAATGTGATAAATGAACACATCTCGGGTGGTGTTTTCATTTCTAGTATAAAAGAAGGGGAAATGAGAGATGATGATGAATTATTAAATTATCATCTAAAAATTAATTTAAATTTAATGAATTATTATTTTCATAATATTTTGATGAAATGAGGAATGAAAAGAAAAAGAAATAAAGAAACATGAAGGAAAATAAAAGAAATTAAAAAGGAGTTTACCTCTTGAATATAATTTCCTTGAGAACCACTTTAAGGAAGAGGATTTAGTATTTTTTAAGAAAAAAAGTGCTGATGGACGTGGGAGATGGTATCAGGGAGATATTTTATCATAATTTTGACATTGCACAAGGAATTAGAGGAGTGAGGGAAGAGGTAAAGATGGGTGGTATTTATAGTGGAGGAGAGGAGGTGTTTCTCATTTTTTTTATTCATTAGTTAAATATTTTTGATCAATAATTTGAATATTATTGATTTTTTTGACTAAAAATAGAAATAATTTCATGTGAGTTCGAACAAATTTCCATTTAAATCATCCATGACTCAAAAATGATGCAGAAATTCAGGTTTTAACACTTATGGTAAATTATCATATTTTACTATTCATCATAAATTCATGTATTTTAGAAAAATCCCAAAAATTAACCCTAACCTTGTTTCAATGTCTCAAATCCAAAAATGAACTCCATTTTATGAAAAAAAATTCTATGTTTAGAAAATTTTATTTTAAAACAAAATCATCATTTACATGAAAAATACATTTTTTAAAATTATAATTGATTTTATAATACTTTGAAAAGTCAACTACGGTCTCATAAAATTATCCAATAATAATTAGGCAAAAAAAAATTTATGAATACATTTTATGAAAATAAATATTATTTTTTAATTATTAAATTATTCATAAATTTTTAATTAAATATTTATGGCCTATAAAAATTTCAACAGTATCATATTGTTACTTATAAGATGGAGGAATTTTATTTACACTTCCATTGGTAAGGTTACTATTTAGTTGGCTGATTTAATATTCCTAAGGGTCATATTACAATTCATAAGGGTAATATTATCATTCATATGGTCTAGTTACTATTCAATTTTTTTTTATTTTATCGAACTCCAAACATCTCACTGATCGTAACCATGTATATCATATTTTTGGAATTTAAATCAATGAAGTGAAAATATTATGTTTAAAATTCACATAGTACTTAGTAGTTCATTTTGTTATGATTTCATGTGATTATATGAATTAATTTTAAGAAGGTAATTTCCATTGATTAAACATTGGGTCATTACATTCTTCCCCCATATGAAATTTTACCCATGAAATTTAATTTTACATTATAAGCCATAAAAAGATGCATGTACTTTTCCTTTATTTCCTCCTCTAGTTCCCATGTTTCCTCTTCATACTTATGGTTCCTCTATAATAATTTGATCAGGTGGGTAGTCTTGTTATGTATAACCTTATCATTACAATCTTGGATCTTAATTGGCTGCTCCTCATATGAAAGATCATTCTCCAACTATTCCACCTCTGAAGACAGTACATGCAAAGGATCTGGTATGTATTTTCTTAAGGGGGATACATGGAAGACATCGTGTACTTTAGACATGGTAGGTGGAAGTTCTAGTCGATAGGCCAGAACTCCAACATGATCATGAATATCGAAGGTGTTGATATAGTTTGGACATAGATTTCCATTATTCCCAAACCCAATGAACTTCTTCAATGGAGGTACGTTGAGGAATACCATGTCTCCAACTTTGAACTCAAGGTAGCTTCAACAATTGTCTGCATAACACTTCTGTAGTCCTTGGGATGCCTTGATTTTCTACCAAATGGTTTTAACCTTCTACACCATTTTCAATCGTTTTAGGTCCTAGAAGCTTATTATCACTAACTTCATCCCAACATGCCGATGTTCTATACTTTTCTCATAAAGTGCTTTATATGGTTCCATTCAGATGCTGGAGTAGAAACTGTTGTAGAAGGAGAATTTAACCAGTGGAAGATATTGGTCCCAACATCCTTTATAGAATATAGAACATGCTCTCAACATGTCTTCCAGTATTTGAGTAGTTCACTCAGATTTTCCATCCATTTGGGGATGATAGGCCATACTGATGTTCAATTCAGTTCTTATAGCATATTTGATACTTTTTTAGAACATCAAGGTGAATCTCGAATCTATGTCAAGTCCAATTGATAGTGGTACACCATGTAGCCTTACCAAAACATTGATATATACCAGTGAAATTTGATCCAATGATATTTTCCCTCGAATTGTGACAATGTGATTTGTGTTTGTAAGATGATCTACAATGACCCATATATCATTTTTTCCTCTATATGTCCTTGGAAGTCCAGTGACAAAGTCCACAGTGATTTTATCCCACTTCCATATTGGTATGGATAGTGGTTGTATAATCCCCCTATAATTTTTTCTTTCAGGCTTCACTTTTAGGCATACCAAGAACTTTGATGTATATTTAGAAATCTCATTCTTCATATTGTCCCAAAAAAAAGTTCTCTAGAAGATCTCGATACATATGTTTTCTCCCTAGGTGAATAGAAAAGAATTATCTATGTGCGTTATTCAAAATCTCCTTCATTATCTCTGGATTGGATGGTACACATAACCGTGACCAAAATATTACAACTCCTTCCTCATTAATCTTGAACTCAACTGATTTATTATTTCTGATAACTTCCACCCTTTTTGAATTTCAACATATTTTCTTTGATCATACTTTATTTTCTCCATGATGGATGGTTGAGAAATCATTTGATTAATGATTTATTATATTCCACCATAAATATTCCCATGTCTATCCTCTGAAAATATAAGAAGATTGGATCCTTATGAATTCACATCATTGATAAAGATGCATGATCCTTTCTACCTAGTGAATCTGCCACCATATTTTCCTTATAATGATAGTATTGGATAAATTAGTCATAATCCTTAATGAGCTATAACCATCTTCGCTAGCGCATATTAAGATATTTCTATGTTAATATATATTTGACACAATTGTGATCAATATATATCTCTAATTTCTCCCCATAGAGATAAAGCCATGAGATTTTCACTGTAAAGATAATAGTTACAAATTCCATATCATATGTAGGATAGTTTTGCATATAGATTTTCAGAATCCTTGTAGTGTATGCTATCACTTAATCATTATGAATTAGAACACAACCTAATACCTTCTCTGAAGAATCAGTATACACTGCAATGAGTTTTCCAATTTTCGGGAGTGTGAGTATTGGGCAGTGAGAAGCCTTTTTTTGAGCTCCATAAAATTTTCTTTACATTCTTGACTCCAAAATAACATTACTCCCTTTATTGTTATCTTGGTCATTGGGGTTCACAATCATGATAAGTTCTTCACAAATTGTCGATAATATCTAGCTATACCCAGAATGCTGTGGATCTCAGTTATAGATATTGGCCTAGGCCATTCTTCAATTTCATTTTTCTTAGAAAGGTATATAGATATCCCTTTTCTGGTGATTACATGGCCCAAAAATGATAATTCCTCCATCCATAACTCACATTTAGTATAATTTTCATATAGTTTCTCTCTTTGAAATTTCAATTTCATAGTATTCAAATTATCCTCATGTTCCTCCTTGCTCTTGGAGTATACCAAAATATTATTGATAAAGACATCCACAAATTTGTTTAGGTAATCTCTAAAAACTCTATTTATTATATATAAGAAAATTTTTGGAGAATTATTGAGTTTGAAGGGAATCGATATGAACTCATTATGCCTATAAATCATTCAAAAGGTTGTCTTGGGAATTTCTTTCTTCCTCGCCTTTAATTGGTGATATATTGGCCGAAGGTCCACCTTAGAGAAATAACTTTCTCCACAAATCTGATCAAACAAGTCATCTATCCGAGGTAGGGGATACTTGTTCTTTATCATGACTTTATTGATCTCACAATAATCAATATAGTGGCTCATTTGAACCATTGTTTTTTATGAAGAAAAGCACCGGTTCACCCTAGGATGAATGAATTGGAATATAAAACTCTTATCTCGATTCTCCTGTAACTGCTTCTTTTTCTCATCCAGCTCTACGATAAAAATTCTATAAGGTGTCTTTGATATAGATAGGGATCCTGGAATTTGTTCAATTGAGAACACAACCTCTCAATCAGAAGGTAGATAATGGAATTCTTTAAGGAATACATCATTGTAATCCCTCATGATGCAAATATCTTCAAAAAGTATAATCTATTTCCTCTCAATCATTTTATATAGACATGATTTCTCATAAGGTAGTAATATCCACACTTGATAAAATGATCTTAATGGAGATTCATATTCTTCCTTACACTTGTAAAGAATTATAGGATTCAACGAGAAGTGAAGAATGATATCCCGTTCTCGGTAGTTGATGTTGGATTTGTATAAAGATATCCAATCCATTCCCAAGATAACATTGAACTCCACTAAAGGAAGTATGAAAAGATTTACTAGGAGTTTCTGTCCAAAAAAAATTCTTGTGGAGGAGTTATAAACCTTGGACGCAATAATTTCTCCATTCTCTGTTCTCATAGATAACTTATCCTCCAAATTTTGAGGTGGTGTTTGAATATTTATACTAAACTTTAAAGATATGAAAGAATGCATAGAACCAGAATCAAATAGAACATTCTCTATTCTAGAATGAATAACTAGCATAACTTCCAGCACATAATTGTCCGGATCCACCTCAGTGGTAGTGATAGAATAAGCCCATCCTTGTTTCATTGGAGGTTTTTGTTGATTGCCTCTGACAACCCTTGGCTTAGGGAAATTGTTCACATAATTCCCATGCTCCTTGTAGTTGTAACACTACACTACAGGATGAGTGTTGATATGAATCTTCCATTATTTTTTCATATGAATTTGATTTTTATATCCCTTATGTAGTTCATTTCTAGATGTGCCATCTATACACATTTGATGTAATTCTGGGTTTCGTATTGATAGTTCTGAGGAAGCTTCTTCCCAAACTATTGACACATGGGATGTTCAATATTCATTCTATCGTGGGATTTGTTTTCTGAACCACCCATATTGAACTCTATCTTATGATTTTTTTTCACCAGTCCCACGAGACCATTGGGAGTCTCTGATCTCCATCTAATCCTTGAGGGAACCATGACCAATCTTCTCATAATTTTGAAATTTTAAAATCAACAATAACTTTCATAGACTTGACATTAGTCCACTAATGAAATGACCCACCTTGCTTTTAGTGTTCATGAAAAACCTGGAGGTATATCTTTAAAGCCTTGTGATGTTTTCTTCATACGCTCCCATGGACTCATCTATCTTCTTCTTGAGTATGAGGAACTCCCCTTCCATATTCAGGTGGAGGGTTTGTGGAAAATATTTATTGAAAAACATTTTCTGCATTTTCTACAAATCAATAGAATTAATTTCCTCTTGTGAATTTATATTGTTGATCAGTGTACACCACAGATAAGCTTCCCCGTCAAAATGATAGACCAAAGGTATGAATTTATCTTATTATGAGAACTATAGGATAGGGAATATATTTTCAATGGAGTTAATCCACTGTTCTTAGAGAAGTGGATCATAAGATCCACTAAACATGGGAGGTATTTCCCGCATGAAGGATTCTATAGAAGGATGCTCATTCCATAGAGGAGGAAGGCATTCCAAATTATTCAATTTATTATTCATAACATGATCCAAATGAGAAAGTATTGTCATAAAATTTTGATTAACCATTCCCATAATATTTGGCATATCATCAGATAAATCTTTACAATCTCTATCACATTGATTTTTGAAAAATATTCTTTTATGTACATCCATTAACTATGAAAAAGAATGTACAATTATATGGCTTCAATACTTCACTAATAATAATAAAAAAGGAAACATTAGACATAAAATGATAAACTCTTAAAGGAAATGTATATCCTAAATTGTGATTCATTTGGTTTCAATCTAGGATATCATTGAGTTTTCTATTAACATATATTCTTATGGGATTTTTTATTCCCTTAATAATGGTTCGTAATGATATTATGAATTTACTAAAGCATATCCATCAAGATTGTAAAACTAGGAGTGTAGAATGGCCCGTTTTTGTGCATCAGTTCCCATTTGAGTCATTCTCAAAGTACTGTTTTCAGGTTTTACTCATAGATACATCATTCATAGAGCCACATCCACTTTTTCATATCCATAAAGGGATTTTTTTTCTTGATAAACCACTTACTCTATACTTAACAAAATATAAGGATGTTTTATTGTACTTAGTCTCCTCCTTAAGATTCTTACTAAAGGTATTTATTTCTAATGTACAAAAATAACAAGACCTTCCTCTAATAAAAAAATATAAAAACCTATCATTTTACACAAATAATTACATGATTTTAAGAATAATAAAACATCATATTACATGACAATGATCATGAATTCTAGTGTCTTGGAAGACCAGGTACATAAAAATGAAAACTTGGGACTAAAAAAAACATTTATTTATTTGATCTTCATAAAGAGATCCTAAATTTCATTATACTCATACATCTTCATAGGATAACCTAGGGATAACATGAAAAATGTGTTGATCTAAAATCCCATTAAGGGAATATGAATAATAATAGATATTTAACACATGATTTAGAAGACATGACATAATGATATAAAAAGGTATGGAACATGTGAAATCATAACAGATAAAAATTTGATCATATAAACATGAAGTCATAATAATGTGGAAGTAATATAAAAATCACTTTAGAATGAGTCAAAGCTCATTGCACATAGAGTATCAAAAGTTAAGGTTAACCACCAAGACTGTTTCCTATAGTAGCACGAGTCAAGGCTAACCTCCAAGACCGTTGCACATAACATCTCATGAGACTCAACTATAAAAAATGAATTGGATCCCTATCTGGGTGAACCAATAATAAAATGTTAAATAATATTCTTTCCACATAATTAATAATACATAATCTATCATACATAAATAAAAGTTTAACCATGGAAGGTTATGGGTATCAAAATATTGTCATAAAGCATAATAAATGGGCGTATCATACAAGTGTCCATGAAATAAAGGAATTAAAACATATACAAAAATTAATATGATAAAATAGGTATATATAATGGTAAGTGATGTCAAACATAAGTGACAAAATATAAGAAGACTATTTAAGAAATTATAACAATAAAACATTTTAGTGCGTTTTTATAGAAAATTCTAAAGTGAATTTAAAAGTGAAAAGGGAATAATCTTTTATATTAAAATATAAGTTAAATAAGAATGTTTCCATAATAAAAATACGTATTTTATAAAAAAATGGTGTCTTAAAACATATGATAGAGTTCATTGAAATTCGGTAAAAATTGGGAGGTTCCCTTAAAACATGATTCCTTACAAAAAATAATATAGGAGGAATCATTTAAAAATATGTATATCATCGAAATAGAACGATGAATGGATATTGATAAAATATATTGGAGTATATGAAAAGAATTTATAATATGATCATAAAATAAATATATATCTGCATTTGGGTAAAAATAAAGATACAACAACTTGAAGGAATAATAGAGGTTTGGGTAGAATCTGTTACCTTAAGTCCAAAGGTATCCTTTAATTGATTTTAATGTTCTATATAACCGAACTAGATTCCATAATTAATATTTAATGAACTTATTATATATTAAATTTATTTATTATAACCTTATTATGTTCTTTCATGACCTTTTTGATGGGTTAAGAGGTTTAATTTCATTGTTCGAAAGCGTTTGTTTCCTTGGTTTCATGGTTGGTTTACTTATATACTTGTAAGGATAAACATGTAAGATGAGAATGGATTTCCATAATTGATGTTGTATATTATTATTGAATTTATAGTATATTATATGATTATACAAATATTTTGGTTGTTTTGTGTGAAGATGAATCATTATATAAAACTTTAATGATAACAGTTTTGGTTAATTTGTTGTTTTTGATCACATCGAACACATTTTTCTTTATAAATTAATATCATGCGAAAAAAAAAAGATTCCAGAACCTTAAATTATACCTAATATATGTATTATAGTCTGTTTAAACCTTCAAACTGGTTTCATGATTAGAATTTAATATGTTTATAAAAATTGAAAACTTGTCATCCTTGAATGTGATAAATTAACACATCTCAGATGGTGTTTTCATTTCTTGTATAAAAGAACGGGAAAGGAGAGATGATGATGAATTATTAAATTATCATAAAAAAATTAATGTACATATAATTTAATAGAGTAAAAAAACATTTTAATGAATGGAGGTGAGGAAAGAAAAATAAATAAAGGAACTTTAAAGAAAACACAAGAAATGAAAAGAAGAGTTTACCTCTTCAATATAATTTCCTTGAGAACCTATTTAGGGCAGAGGAATTTGTATTTCGAAGAGACCAAGGGATGAAAGATGTGTGATATGGGATTATGGAGATATTTTCAGTGAATATAAACAAAATACTCGGCTTGAGAGGAGTAAAGTGTAGAGGTAAAGAGGGGAGGTATTTTTAGTGGAGGAGAGGAGGAGTTTCCCATTATTCTAATCATTAGTTTAAATTTTTTTGTCATGATTATGAACAATATTTATTATCGTGACAAAAATAGTAATAAGGGCATGTTATTTGTTACCAATGGTTATTTATATCAAATATGACTCATGCATGATGCAAAAATTCAGGTATTTGCACTTGTCATAAATTATTGTATTTTATTTTTCATAAAAAACTCCTGTATTTCAGGAAAATAAAAAAAATTGACCCTAAAATAGGCGTATCATAAGTGACAAATGGGCGTATCATACAAGTGTCCATGAAATAAAGGAATTAAAACATATACAAAAATTAATATGATAAAATAGGTATATATAATGGTAAGTGATGTCAAACATAAGTGACAAAATATAAGAAGACTATTTAAGAAATTATAACAATAAAACATTTTAGTGCGTTTTTATAGAAAATTCTAAAGTGAATTTAAAAGTGAAAAGGGAATAATCTTTTATATTAAAATATAAGTTAAATAATAATGTTTCAATAATAAAAATACTTATTTTATAAAAAAATGGTGTCTTAAAACATATGATAGAGTTCATTGAAATTCAGTAAAAATTGGGAGGTTCCCTTAAAACATGATTCCTTACAAAAAATAATATAGGAGGAATCATTTAAAAATAGGTATATCATCGAAATAGAATGATGAATGGATATTGATAAAATATATTGGAGTATATGAAATGAATTTATAATATGATCATAAAATAAATATACATCTGCATTCCATTAAAAAATATACAAAAATTAATATGATAAAATAGGTATATATAATGGTAAGTGATGTCAAACATAAGTGACAAAATATAAGAAGACTATTTAAGAAATTATAACAATAAAACATTTTAGTGCGTTTTTATAGAAAATTCTAAAGTGAATTTAAAAGTGAAAAGGGAATAATCTTTTATATTAAAATATAAGTTAAATAAGAATGTTTCCATAATAAAAATACTTATTTTATAAAAAAAATGGTGTCTTAAAACATATGATAGAGTTCATTGAAATTCTGTAAAAATTGGGAGGTTCCCTTAAAACATGATTCCTTACAAAAAATAATATAGGAGGAATCATTTAAAAATAGGTATATCATCAAAATAGAATGATGAATGGATATTGATAAAATATATTGGAGTATATGAAAAGAATTTATAATATGATCATAAAATAAATATATATCTGCATTTGGGTAAAAATAAAGATACAACAACTTGAAGGAATAATAGAGGTTTGGGTAGAATCTGTTACCATAAGTCCAAAGGTATCCTTTAATTGATTTTAATGTTCTATATAACCGAACTAGATTCCATAATTAATATTTAATGAACTTATTATATATTAAATTTATTTATTATAACCTTATTAAGTTCATTCATGACCTTTTTGATGGGTTAAGAGGTTTAATTTCATTGTTCGAAAGCGTTTGTTTCCTTGGTTTCATGGTTGGTTTACTTATATACTTGTAAGGATAAACATGTAAGATGAGAATGGATTTACATAATTGAAGTTGTATATTATTATTGAATTTATAGTATATTATATGATTATAAAAATATTTTGGTTGTTTTGTGTGAAGATGAATCATTATATAAAACTTTAATGATAACAGTTTTGGTTAATTTGTTGTTTTTGATCACATCGAACACATTTTTCTTTATAAATTAATATCATGTGAAAAAAAAGATTCCAGAACCTTAAATTAGACCTAATATATGTATTATAGTCTGTTTAAACCATCAAAATGGTTTCATGATAAGAATTTTATATGGTTATAAAAATTGAAAACCTGTCATCCTTGAATGTGATAAATTAAGACATCTCAGATGGTGTTTTCATTTCTTGTATAAAAGAACGGGAAAGGAGAGATGATGATGAATTATTAAATTATCATAAAAAAATTAATGTACATATAATTTAATAGAGTAAAAAAACATTTTAATGAATGGAGGTGAGGAAAGAAAAATAAATAAAGGAACTTTAAAGAAAACACAAGAAATGAAAACAAGAGTTTACCTCTTCAATATAATTTCCTTGAGAACCTATTTAGGGCAGAGGAATTTGTATTTTCAAGAGACCAAGGGATGAAAGACGTGTGATATGGGATTATGGAGATATTTTCAGTGAATATAAACAAAATACTCGGCTTGAGAGGAGTAAAGTGTAGAGGTAAAGAGGGGAGGTATTTATAGTGGA
Organism: Viscum album; assembly: GCA_963277665.1. NCBI lineage: Eukaryota > Viridiplantae > Streptophyta > Magnoliopsida > Santalales > Viscaceae > Viscum > Viscum album. The sequence continues at coordinate 1,939,309,181 of OY728163.1, forward strand.
GGAGAGGAGGAGTTTCCCATTATTCTAATATTAGTTTAAATTTTTTTGTCATGATTATGAACAATATTTATTATCGTGAAAAAAATAGTAATAAGGGCATGTTATTTGTAACCAATGGTTATTTATATCAAATATGACTCATGCATGATGCAAAAATTCATGTATTTGCACTTGTCATAAATTATTGTATTTTATTTTTCATAAAAAACTCCTGTATTTCATGAAAATAAAAAAAATTGACCCTAAACATTTTTCGATTTGTTGAATCCAAAAAAACTCCATTTTTTGAAAATAATTTTCTATGTATGAGAAATTTAATTTTTAAATAAAACTATCATTTACTTAAAAAATACAAAATTTTAAATTAAAACTAAATTTATAATACTTTTAAAATTAAACTAAAGTCTCATAAAATTATCATAGAATCATAATAAATCAAAACAATAATTTAGGAATAGATTTTAGGAAAATAAATTTTCTTTTTTAATTTTTAAATTATTCATAAAATTTTAATTAAATATTTAGGACGCATAAAAATACCAACACTATTAAATTATCACTTATAAGGTGGATAAATTTTATTTTTTCTTTCATTGGAAATATTCCTATTTACTTGGTAGATTTACTATCAATAAGGGAAATATTACTATTCAAAATGGTAAAATTACTATTCATACGAGTTAGTCACTATTCACTATTTTTTGTCTTATCAGATTCCAAACATTTTACTGATTGCAACTGTGTATGTCAGATTTTCAAAATTCAAATCACAGAAGTAACGATATTTTGTTTAAAGGTCACATAGTACTTAGAAGTTCATTTTGTTGTGATTTCATGTGATTATATGATATAATTCTATGAATTTATTTTCCATTTATTAAACTTTGTTTGTTAAAATACTTGTTTTGGATCATGTATGTAATTACTCATGAGTGATACATGAAAACATCATAAACATGAGAGAGGTTTAGTGGAAGGGTCAAGAAATAAACTACCGCCCCTACTCAAATCAAGGATATTGGATAGGAAAATATAACTATAGATGAAATTTATCTTTTTTTATGAATCTCAAAAATATATTCCTTAGAGAAATTCCTAGAAAAACCATATCACCGACTTCAATTTTTGGGTCACAATGATAATTATCAGAATAACTTTTCTATCGACATTGAGATACCTTAAATTGATGCTCAATGACTATTTATTTCTATGACATTTAATCAAAAATATATTCTCCCAAAAGATTTATTCCTCCAATAACATACCATCATTATAGAGTTTTACACTTATTTTTATATGATAATAACAATTTCATCCTTTGATCTTGATTTGATCAATTTCCACTTCATCTCTTACTCCAACAAATGAATATTCATGGTAAATTTTTCTATGGTAAAAGAATTAAAAATATAAATGTAAGGGATCTTAAGATACATTAAGTAATGATAATCCATTCCTTTTATATCTTTATTTACTAAATCCAAATTTATTAGTAATGGTTATACAATATTATAAATTATCCTTTACCCTCAAAAAATAACACCAAATTTAAACATAATCCATTCTACAAATAGTTAACCTTAGAATCATCAAAAATGTTTCTCACCTAGATGGAATCATAAAATTGATTTTATCTCATATACTTAATGATAAATTCATAAATAGTTTTAATAACTTCTAATGTCTGATACAAATGTTTATATAACATGATACTATATACAAATTATTTCTAAAAATAATGTTATAACAAAATCATATATGCTTCCAAAAGATAATTAATCCTTTATTCCTTAAATAACATCTTATATTAGCCAAAAATATTTTCATAAGAGGTTCGTGTTCATAATTTCAATGGAAGAAGATAGTAGAATAATTCAGAATATCAAATATGATTTACATATTAAAAAAATTTACAAGGAATTTATGCAGGGAGATATAATCAATGTTTAGAATCACATTAAATTTCAATAAAGGATAATTTTTAATATAAATTATTAATAAAAAATCAACATGTAATCCAAAATTATAGATTAGAGGATAAGTGTTCCTTAATAATCATAATTTTCTTTAACATTTGTTGTTGCATAAGATTTTCCTTTTTTAGGTTGACTTCAGTGTCTATTATGGCTTATTCACTTTATTTTCTGTTGGATTAGTTCATTGATTCACATTATTCCTAAACTATTTTAATTTATAGAACAAAATTGTGATTGGATTATTATATTGATCTCTCTATTCATTAATTTCACAAATTATCTTCATAAAATTACTTCGACATTATTTTTTTGATGGCCAAGCTTCCAACAGTTGAAACAACATGTTGTTCCTTTTAATAATTCATCTAAGTTCTCCTTCCCATATTTTCAGCAAGTATGAGGTTGAAAAATTTTCTTCCTTCCATGTGAAGAACTATTGGATATTCTATGAAGCATGATATTTGTTTTCCAATCACAATAACCTTGATTGTTTTCATGTTCCATTCCAACTTTTTGTTTACATCAAACGATTTCTTCATAGATTCCAAATTCCCTTATGTATAATTCCTTTTTGAAAATTGGTTTTGAACCACTATAAAAAGTTCAATTTTTCTTTCATGGATGATGATTAGACCATAATTATACCTCTCATGTTTAAAAAAATACTCTAATTGGTATTAATTTATTTTTCAACCTTATTATTAAGCTCAATTAATTCTTTCTCCATTTTTTACATAGAATGTGAGGGAACTACTTACTAAAAAATATTCCCTTAAAATCATCATATTCAATGTATTTAATTTACTCTATTTCATTGTATTCTTATTAATACTATAGCATTGATATGTATCTTAATCTATACAATAAACATATAGGAAAAATTTCTCACTATCTAATCATAGAATAATGGAAAATATATTTTCCATCACATTGATCCATTTCTCAGCAACCTGTGTATTTAAAGACCCATTAAAGGTGTCTGGACTTTTTCCTATAAAATATTCAATAACATGTTTCTCATTACATACTATATTATAATTTTAACATATATGTGTTACCACAAATATATTGATACAGTTGAGTGATAATAATCCCAAGGTATTTCATCTAATTTGTTTATCCATTCGGTTACTCATAAGGACGATCGTTGCATTATCTGGCACATTATTTGTCCACATTATTCCTTCAGCATTATATTATTAATTAAAACAAAAAATAATAGTGTACGAAATTATAATAATAGTTGAAAACCATATAATCATGAAAAATGATTTTTTCGATGTCCAAATAAAGACACATGTTTTCAATTTATGAATCTTTTAGATTAACCTACTTCATCAATGATCATTACCAAAACATTAGGATGTTATCTTATACATAGAACTATCCCTATGGTTTTTACTAATATTTTCTCATCATAGTTTCCTGAGGATATATAAAACTGTATCTAATACCATCTATAAAGACCCATCCATTTCATAAATAGTTATTACATATTATTAGATGAATATTAGTTGATATCATAATGATCCATTCCAAAATCATATTGGTCTTTTATCTTTTCAAACATTGACATATAAACAATTAGTTCCTAAGAGTCTACAATTCAGTTCTTCATAAAAAATTCCCTTCTTAAATAATATCATTCCTAAAAAAATCATCATACTCTGTGGAAAAAGAATTATAATAAAGGGTGAGTTTTGTTTCCAAGTAAGGATAAAAAAGGGAGACAATAATGATCACTTGAGTATAACCTGAGCGTAATATTATTATAACATGATCATTACATTGGAAATTCATAACTGGAAAATCATCGAAAATAATATAGAATAATTTCATAAATCATGGTAGTTTGTAAAAAATTAATCATAATGGAATAAAATAACATTATCCATATGTTAGTAACATTGTCATAATATAAGATTTTAGGTCATAAACAGAAGCTTAAAACATGTAAACATTTATAAATAGAAATATGCCCACTCATCATGTTAAGAAAATTAAATATGGTCCATACATAAACTTATGAACATGGAACCGAGTCCACAAATAATTTAATTGACATAAAATCTAGGTCCACATATATAATTATTGACATGAAATCTAGGTCCATGAATAATATTATTGACATGTAATCCAGGTCCATGCCTAAACTTATAGACAATAAAACAAGGTCTATACATGAAATTGTTAACATAGACATAGGTTCATGCATATCATATTTTAGACATGATTTATCCATATTTTCCCAATGCATTAGAGGATGATATAGGTCACACCCATAACATAATTAAAATCATACATATATAATCCACAAGATCATAAAAAATTAATCATATCAAAACTCAGGAAAATAAATGGGGTTCATAAATATTTCAATATTTCATAATCCATATAAAGGAAAAGAGTTTCATAAACATATTATCATCATAATAAATCATATAGATAACGAATTGCTATGGTATCCTTGGATCATATCCCTAATAAATCACAAATTAAATAAATATGTTTTGTCTTTTAAGTATTGAAATACCATTTTAAGATCATTTAAACATTCTTGAGAAAAATATCCCTTCTATTTTAAAATCAATTATTTAAAATAAATAAAATTTATAAAATATTATGGAAATTTTTTTCTTTGAATGTATACATGAAAAAATGTAAATTAATCTTGAAATAATTGAGAGGTCATGATGTTAACAATTTCATTTTATGTCGAATAAGTTAAAAAAATTTCTTTTACATATTTATAAAAGGTCAAAAAGTATCTCATTTTGAAAATGACCAGAATATTATATTTAAACGATTTTTTAAAAACTAAAAAATGGGTAAAGATGAATTTAAAAAATAATTAGGGAATTATTAAATACCTATATAATATATGTTTAGAAACCATGGATATAAAAGAAAAATGGTTTTTGACCGAAGAAATAAATAATGTCTTTTTTTACATAAAAACATATTTTTCGTATATTGATTACATAATATGAGGAAAATGAAATGAAAACATGTATTCTCAAGAAAAATACTGAATAATAGAAATTAATTAGATTTTTGAGAGGTAGATAATATTATTTTCCCATAAGAAGCATAATTATAAATAATAATAATCATTGAGATTGTAATATAAAACCATGAGCTCTTCGGTAAAATTTAAATCATAGTACTCATGAAATAAATAACCTTAGATAGATAGTTAATCTTCATAAAATTTATAAGAAGAATCATAAAATACCTTTATTGAAATTATATTCACCACATAAAAGAAAAAAGTGGTGAATATGGAATTTATCTCACATAAATTAAAGTGAGAAAAAAATATGTTATGACGTCCTTTGAAATCATTGGAATTTTTTTTAATTTTTAATTACTACCTTAAATATCCCCATAATGATAATAGGGTTCGTATTTAGGAAGAAAAAACTTAAAGAATGTAGATAAGTAAGTCAAAATTGAAATTTGGATGTGTATGATCAAGCTAGAAGGATCAAAAGTGTGACGAAGTGAATGGAGGAGATTCCCTAATATAATTCAGGTGAGGGGAACTTCTGGAATTTCATGAATGATTAAAATAAAAATAAGTCATTATCTTTTCAAAACACCTCAAAAATTATTGGTATTCAATGGTAAGAGAGTACGAGGTCGAAATCCCACCAACCAATAAAAATTGGGAAGTTTTATTTAAACACCCTGATGTTTTTAAAATGAGAACAATGTATTCAATAGTGTATGTGAGATGAGTCCCTATGTTTAGATTGTATTACAGACAACATTGAGTTTAAATGAAATACAAAATATTATTAAAATGTTATTATTTAATATATTAATTATCACTTAGCCATTGGAATAGAGGGTATGAATAGAAATAACTAAATAATGAAAAATATTTTTATATATTTATTATAAATAAAAGAATAATAATTTAAAAGAAAAAAGAATTTTTTTTTGAAAAAAAGTATTTTTTTGAAAACACATATTAGTCGTGCTTTGCGAAATATTTTTTAAAAAATTGTCTAAATTTTAGAAAACCTATTGGAAAAAATTAGCTTAATTTTTGAAAGAACAATATAAAATTTATATTAGTGTGCTATTTTGGTATTTTTCTGAAATGTTTTCTTTTTTTGATAAATAGGGAAAAATACTAAATTTTAATTTAAAAATTCCATTTAATTAAAATTATTTATATTGATAAATAATATTTTAAATTTGGTTTAAAGTAAAATTAGTTAAAGTATATATCAATTTATCTAATCTATGTCATTATAATCCTTTTTGTATTAATGTTTTATATAAAAACTATGTAATCTTTTCGATATTTTCTCTTCAAAACCCCGCTTTCTCATAACAACTATAAGATTAATAGTAAAATAAAAATTTAAAATTATGAGAATATAATTTGTAAGAATGGATTATATATTTTTAATCACAATAATTTGTAATTTCTAATATGATCAAAGTAATTTTTTTCAAAAATGATTATTAAAAATAGTAAAAATTGATTACCATAGTTATGGTAATAATGGATTTACCATGGGTTCAACTAAGATGATAATAGTTAAAAATTACCCAAAAATTGTAAAAAATAAATTTATTTCTATATATCCTCATCATATATTATATTTTATTTAATTTCCGATTTTGTAATCTTTATTGTATAAAAAAAGTCGTTTGACTGAATCTTTTAAAAAATTACATTTGTGCCACTCACCTCCCTTATAAATGGCCAACGCTCTACTCTCTTCTTCACACATTCAATCCATTTTGGATCAAAAAATACCTACCCAAATCAATTCCCTTTTTACCTCCTCTTGTCTTAGATGTATAATTTTGTGCCTAATTCCAACTGAGGAATGATTTTGTGCGATCCTAAGGAGGATAACAGAAGAAAAGGTAACATTCTTCAACGAGCGTTTTTATTTTACTTCTTCCTAACCTCATTATATTATTATTAAAAAATTATGATATAATATAATAATTATCCTAAATATATTTATATGTTTTTATGTTAATAAAACTACCCCACTACTATCAATGGTGTTATGAAATTGTCATTCATGTGTACGGTGGACTACTAACTCACAAACTGATGTCATTTATTTTTCCATTAGCAATTATCATGGTTAGGGATTATGATGGAATTAATGTATATATATATACATATATATATGATATTTATAACATAATTATAAATTTGGATTCATTATATCAATCATACCAGTTTACTTTCTATTCTATAGGGGATACGATAATGTCGCCTGTGTGTCTGGCAAACTACCGCCTCACGAAGATATGTGATTCTTCATTCACTAATGCATTACATGGAATGTAATAAGGTTAATGATAATAAATATATGTGATATCAATGAAATAATTATTATACTAGTGATGTATTTATGATTCTTAAAATATAATAGTCATTCTTATTTTTTCATTCACTTAAAGATATTAACATCGTTCATATAATTGTGTTCTACCGCCTCCATGAAGCGACACAAATCTCTTTTCATTATCACACAACATGGATAATATATATAAGTATATTTAATTACATAATATGTTATATATTATATTTTTATTATTATTTAATAATAAAATATTACTTACCTCTTTTTATAATGATCCTTTTGAAATGAAAATGCTACCCATGCGTACATACGACCTACCATATCAATGATCTTAACATACTTTATTTTTCATAACCATAATTAATGATTTTTTAAAGTACTTTTGTTTAAAAATATGGCAATTATTCCATGGTTATTTATATGGATATGATATAACTATATAAAATGTTCATGAACTAGATGTTTCACGATGAAACACATATGATAAAATAATCTAATTAACCACTGAAACAATAAAAATAACGACTTATTATTTACTAAAAGATGATAATATTTTATTAAAAAAATATATATGATATTATTAATATCAATATGGATCTTTTAATAGTTAAAAACATTTTAAAAACCACTAAATATGAGTTTAATACACATTCGACCAATATGAAGTGTGAGATAAGGGACTTCATCTGAATTTCCCTTAATTGAGGCATGATGTAATATTATGCACATATTTTCTTTAATATAGTGTATAAAAATCCCATTTTATGTGTAATAAAATGAATCCTTCATAATTCATGGAATTTTATGTTACAGTTTTAATTATTTCATCTAATGGTATTTGATTAGAAAATTACCGCATGATAAAGAATTTGATAACTCAATTTTATTTCATTGGGTAATATCATTACTTCATCATATATGAAAGTATATAATTATGTGTGAAATGAAAAATGATTATATTATTATAAACTTACAAATGTCATATGTGGATTTATAGTTTATAAACATAATCTATTAATTTACTAATTCTTAATTCATTGTTACGATCATTGTAAGTGTTTATTTCATAATCTCATTCTAATAAAGATTGTATATTTTTGAATTTTAGTTGAAGGAAATAACTTTAACATTTATAAATAAAAACATTTAATTTTCTTATACTATATTTATTAATTATAGTTTCTATAAATAATACCATTTTCTCACTATTAGGTACATAAAATATTTTATAAACTGTTTTAAATAAAATCTGACTTCATTTCCCTCACCAGTCAGAAATCTGTTTTATAGCAAAACCATGATTTAAAGAAAATTAAAAAATATTTTTAATACATTTAAAATAATTTATTAATTATATTTACCCATTTTTAATTTTTAATTTTTTTTCAAATGAATCATCTTATCATTTTCCAGAATGGAAATTTTTTATCCTTTTACAATGTAAAATGAATGTTCTTTTCAACTTCTACAAAATTTATGAAATTACCCACCGAAATGACCATAATTTATTTTATGATTCTTTATTAGGTTTATATTGTGATTTTTATACAAAATGTTTTTCCCAATATACTGGAAATTATTATTACTAAAATCAATTTTCAATGAAAAGGATTTTTAATATGTTTTATGATTTTCAAAAGCAAAATAATGTTTTCCTAAAGAATGTTTTAAAATAACATTTTATGGTATTTTAATTATTCAATGATTATAGTACTTTATTATTACTCTAATGGGATTATGTTGGATTGATACTATATTTATTCATTTTATGGATGGTTTTTGTTCATTTTGACCAAGGAAATTATTGAAATTCAGTTTATTGATGCATTTTTTATTCATTAACATTCACTTTAAATATTCAATTTCATGTGATCAATGGAATTTGAATATCCCCTAAATATCCATATTATTTATCATGGATATTTCCATTTAATAAACTATATATCATTTTTACATATGTTATTTATACAATGGAAGTTATTTATTTATGTAGGGAAATGTTGATAAATACATATTCTTTACTCAATAAAAATATTTTATGAAAGGACGATTGTTTATGAATTAAATGGATTATTTGATATTAGATGAATGATTTAAAAATGAAAGACATTGGTGGGGACTGATTGAAGATAGCCCCTCGATTAATTGGTAGGATCAAAAGGTGAATCAAAAAAGAAATCATGAAATTATTTGACCAATCCTAATGGGGTTTAACACATTAGTTAAACTATCTTCTGAAAGGCCTCAAAAGTAAATTTATCATGATACCTGATATCATGGAATCCAATAATTAATAATTTCTTTCATTTTGATTTTATTTATTTCTGTCAATTATATTTTCACTATGGTATTATCTTTGGATGCATTTCTTTCTCTGTTTATTGATTAAATGACATGTTTTTTAGTAATTAACATTCCATATTGAATATAACTTATCTTACCATGATATTTAAGTTGTTTAAATGAATTTTATGTTTAATTATTTACATTTAAATTATGATTGTGATTATTGATTTAGGATTCCATTTTTTATCTAACCATTTATTAAAATTTGAGATCACCAATATTTTGTTTTATTTCCCTAGGAATCCATGAAGTATAAAAGGATTGTTATAAAAGGATATTCTAGAGGGAATAATGTTATTCTAAAACGAAATTATGTCTTATGTTTTGATTCCAAATTTAATTTGGGAATAATTTATGTATCTAGATTACCAATACTACTAAACTATTCAGTCCATCAGGATGAAATTACTTGTATATTAAGCCAATTTAATTTAGTATACACCTACTGTGGGATACTAGGGTCATGTTCATTACGATTATTATCAATGTCAGTTTAGTAAAAACCATGGGAACTAGATTTAGTGAAACATATATTAGTTAACTCAACTCTATGATAGACATTGATGATAAGTATAGAAGAACATCCTAATGTTATGGTAAGGAAGAGTTTATGTGATTTGACTAGTAATACATATCAATATGGATACTATACATGGACACGTTTCTGGTACAGATGTTCATAGTGGTAATAACATTGAAAAGTGTGCAATGGTCTTGACCCGCTCATCACTGGATACATTAAAACATGCCTTAATGTGCACCTAATTTTACACTCTTATGGGATATGCTAATGATAATTCACATTACCAGTACATCCAAAAATTAAGGAATTGAAATAAGGATATCCCCAAATAAATTTTTTTTATAATTATGAGAATATGTAAATATAAAATTTTCAATTTATGTAAATTATTTCACTAGTTTTGGGATTATAAATTATGTTTCATAATGATATGATCTAATATAGTGTATGAAATCAATAAGAAATAGTGTCTATGAAATGGAATGGAAACCAAATTAATGAACATAATCCAAAGCGTAATAATGATCATTTAATTTTTGGGATTAAGCTAATAATTGAAATGAAAATAGTGTCTAAAGCATTTTCATCATATGAGGACATAGTATCATGAGATAAAAAGACATGAAAATAATTATTTTAGTATTATTCATTTGAATGGATTCATTAGAGGAAGATGAAGGTAGTCAAAATGATGGATTATGGGAAGAAGGGAAATAATGAATTTTCCACATGTGAATATTACAAAAGAAACACCCTGGTACCTGCTTAAAGAAATAAGAGTTTTCTAAAAGTTCAGAGGGAATGACCATCATGATTGTGATTTAAAGGGTAATAAAAATGCTTCCAATGTTAAATTATTCAACAGTATGGAGATAAGACACTACCCAATTCAATGTCTCAAGAGTCAATGGAATATACCTCAATATAATCTAATGGATGAGGGTAATGATTATTATATTTCCATGAAAAAAGTGGAATGATTAACGTGATTGTTTTTGGATTCAATAATAATTTAATTTTAGTATTTTATCAATGATATCTTGGTTATAAAAATAGTGAAATTTATATGGATTTCAATACAATAATTATTCATTAAGGAGATGAAAACATATTTTGAATGATTCAAATAACAAAGAAAAACGATTCAAAAGATTTTTTAACTTCTTGGAAAACACATGATTGAGGAAAATATAACCATTAATATATCTATAATGTTGATATAATTATGTTAGGATAAATATATAATTGATATGGATAATCTAAATTTGATTTTATTGATTACATTGGAACTGATTAGTGATATGTTTATTTTTGAGATTCATTGACTTACATTCAAAATTTATCAATCATAATCTTTTTAAGGTCCAAAAGGTTAAAAATTTATAAAATGGATTATGTTAAACATTGGATTTCATTTTATTGATTAATTTATTATAATTTATAACTTGGGAAAACCATTTTTGTTTTAGAAAATGGTTAGAGACAGATGGATAGAAATTCCACTCTTTTATAAATCTTATGAACCATTAAATGTGTACTTTAGTGCTTCAGAGATACAAAATTTATTTTTTTAGATATTCATCTTTTGGAATGAGGTATGAATTGGAAATTGAATTAAGCACAATGAAAGGATGAAAATGAACTTATGAATTATAAATGTATCATGTAAGTATATTTACTTATATTTATATACTGAAAAGTAATTTCTCATCTTTCGAAAAATTATTTTGAAATAGAAATGTTAACCTATTATATTAATATTTTATGAATTAAATGGTCTTTTAAATCCTCCCAAGTTTATGGTTTTGAGAAACATAACTTTTCATTGACCATTCAATTACTTGTGATCAATGACCTCTATAATTCTCTAAAAAATTTTACACACTTATTCGATGTCTATATATTCACTTCCAACCAATGTTATCTAACATGGAAACCTATTTATATGTTATTCCATATGACTGTTTTAATTCATTGTCTCTCTTATTTAGAGGAAATTTTATTAACCATTTTACAATGTTTGGGTTTAAACAATGATATATACAAATATAAAACCTGGTATTACCGAGATCAAGATTAAATTTTTAGGAAACAATTTATTTATGGTTTGGAAGATGTAACACCCTGAAATTTTTAATATAATAAAATTTTATTTGATATCTTATGTGACACACAACAAGTTTTTTATATTTCATTATATGAAACACCATATTTTAAAAAATATGAACTATTATTAAAATATTTTTATTAAACGAAATATTTATCAACTATAAAATTTAATTATCATAATTAATATTAATAACTAAATTATTAAAATTATTGTTATCTTCTATTTTGAAAAAAATAAGATTCATTTTAAATAAAAAGAAATGTTTTCTGAAAAACTATATTTTTCTAAAAGATAAATTAGTCTCACTTTGCACATATAATTTAAAATTATTTTTTACCAAGTTGAGAATATTTATTTGAAAAAATTAAATTCATTTTTAAAATAATAATATCAAAATTATCTTAATGTTATTTTTTTTTCTGATTTCTGAAAAGTTTTATTTTTTTAAGGAAAAGTGAGAAATACTGAAGTTTAACTTAAAACTGGCTTTTTTAAAATTATTTTTAATGTAAAATAATATTTTAAATTATTTTTAAATTAAAATTAATTCATTTTTATATCAATTTTATCAATTTAGGTATTTTGAATCATTTTTATTTGAATTTTGATATTAAAATTTTGTAATGGTGTTGACACCTTATATTAAAGAACTTTCTTTCTCGTCCAGTCTACAGTTTTAATTTTAAATTATGTTTTTGAAATTTATTAAATTGAATTTAAAAAAATGAAATACGTTTTTTAATTTTATATATTTATTAATAATAATAATTTTAAATTGTTTTTTGACTAAAATTAATATTGAAAACAGTAAAAAGTAATTACTGTAGTTAATGAAAAAATAAATTTTCCATTGGATTAAAATAAAAATGAAAGTGTTAAATATGACCCAAAAACTTTTCAAACACCCAGTTCCTGACAATATATCCACCATATCTCTTATATATTCTATAATTAACCATTTTTAAATCTTTTTACATTATAAAAATGTGGGTATGATTGTATCTTTTCAAACTGTTACAAGTGTGACACTAACCTCACTAATAAAAGGACATCACTCTCATCTCTTCTTCCCAACCTCACAACCTTTTGGTTCAGATAATAACTTGACAAATAAATTAAAAAATTAACTATTATCATCCTAGAAGCCTTATTTTGGGCATAAATCTAGAATAGGATGGTTTTAGGGCAAACAGAAGGAGGATACATGAAGAAGAGGTAATATTCTTCAACTAGCATTGTTCCTTTATCTCTTCCTCCACCTCATTCAATTATTACTAAACCATGATGATGTAATAAATTCGGTATAATCAATATAATAAGATTTTGTTATGTTATCTAAATGTCTTACAACCACATCCACTTCAATCAAATGGGTTGAGAAATGATTGTTCATGTGTATGAAAGATTATCGCCTCACGAACTGATGTAATTCATTTCTCCATTAGAACCTCTCATAGATTGGTATAATAATGAATATAAATTATATATATAATGTTAATAACATAATTATAACTCTAGAGTTATTATATAAATTATACCAATTTATATTCCATTCAATCGGGGATAAGATAATTTCGCTCGTGTGTACAATAGACTATCACCTCACGAAGTGATATGATTCATCTTCCACTAACGATTTAAAAGGAATTTAATATTGATAAAGTTAATGAATATATGTGATATAAATGAAATAATTATGATATTAATAAAATATATATCATTATGATAATATAATAATATTTCTTACATTTTATCCGACTTAATTATGGTATCATCGTTCATGTATGTGTGGACTACCGCCTAAAGGAAGCGACATGACTATATTTTCATCCCCACACCAAATGGATGATAAATATAAGTATAATTAAATAATTAATATTGTCTAATTTATTGATTATCCAATAAAAAATACATATTTTAATTACATTTTAATGATATGAAATTATCATTTTTGATCTTATGGTCCTTAGTTGGTGGATTTTAATTTTGAGCATCAATTATTATCATTTGTGCAATTCACGCCTAATATACACCAATTGTAGCCCAATGATTCATTTGATTTTAAGGATTGTAAATATGAATATTTTAATTTGATATTTTGGTAACTATATCTATACATAAATATGAACATCTATAATTTAGGGATCAATGGAGGATTTATAAGTGATTATGGATATTTGGAGATGAATGGAAGCAATTCTAGAGAAGACAGATTGGACACCAGCCCACAGATGAGAATGTGGGGCCCACAATATATGCCCAATGAATACCATATTTATTAGGAGGATAGAAAACATATATAGTAACAAATGATTACATAAGAACCAGTGCTAATTCAGCCTCCTTGATGACAATTAAGGTGGCCCAAATAAAATATCAAAATTAGGGCCAGAATCAGAGACCCAGAATATTATCCCACTAAATCGACCATAACACCGTATTCAGAACTCCAAATGGGACCATATTTTACAGGAGATTAGAAGACATCCGGATATCCATTTTTTTTTGTTATGGCTTACTCTAATTTGGTCATATAGAAGGTCCTTCAGATGCATCTGTTTCGTGGATGAAAGCCAACTTCCACCTCGGATCAAGGGTGTAAAAATCAACTCTCCCTCAAATTTCCACCCACCTATGGCCAACCACAATTAATTTCAGAGACTTGAACAATTGTAGTCTTGACCCAAGGCTTCAAAAATGTCTATTTAAGGCAATGGTGGTGGAGGATTTTAGTATTTTTTGTGCTTCGTTTCATTGTAGTGTTATGTTGCTGCTTTGTGTTTGTAATCACATTTCTTTCTCATGTAAGTTGATTAATTCACCTTAGTTTATCAATAAAAGTTATTCCTTTAATCTTATTCTGTTCTTATACATATAATGTTGATACCTTTGGTTAAAGGCGTGAATTTATTCACACCATACTTTGTGATATTTATCACACAACGGTGGAGTGATCGATTTTTGTTGTCGTTTTTTCTTCTTCAATTCCACCCTCATAAGTCTACTTACCGCTTCTGTTGAAGACATGTCATAAATAGAGGGCTAAATAATTTTTGGGTTGATCCATGGGAGTATCAATGGGATGGATTGGATGTTATTTCTTACTCTATTAATGGATAATCACTTCGTTTAAATGAGATTTTTATTTTATGATTTTAAAACCTCTTCATCCTTATTGAATTTAAGGTCACATATTTCAAGTGCTAATACGAACCTTTACCTTGGAGTGCTCAAAACATTGATCATTTAAGTGTATAAGTGATTATTAGTAAGGTGTTTTTGCATTAAACTAGTAAGTGATGATTTTGTTTGATCTTATTAAATGATCTCATCTAAAATATAAGAAATTGAAATCATTAAAAAAGGAACTCATCCAATCCACCCAAAAAGTGATACTATTTCTATGGAATGTATTCAATGAAACCAACTCATAAACCCGGGAGGGAACCAAAATGGAAACCCAAATGAGGCAGCCCCAAACATTGGGAATGAAATCGATCAAACCATGAATGACCACCTCAAACCTGCCTGGACCAATTCCCCCTCATGCATTAGACATGACTCCCTAAGATATTCCAACTAAATCTTTAAACCCCGTGTCCTAAAACAACTTCCCACATTCTATGGAATGGAGTCCGAGATGCCCTACCTTCACATTAAAGAGTTCATTAACATTTTAGAAACCATTTGTCCCCCACATCAACTAGAATCTACTAAGATGAGGCAATTTATTTTCTCTTTAAAGGATAGAGCTAAAAATTGGCTAAAAATTTTGATACCATCATCCATAAACTCTTTGGACCAATTACAAATAGAATTCTACAAAAATAATTTCCCTACTACAAAACAATTTCACATAAAAAGTGCATCCAAATATTTTTTAAAAAGAGGGAGAGTTATTCTATGAATCATGGGAGAGGTTGAAGGACACTATAAACATGGTTCCACACAATGGTTTTTCTATTCTAGAACAAGTGATAATTTCTTATGAAGGGTTGGGTCCAGGGAACAAAAAATTCATTGACATGAGGTGTAATGTAACCTTTAAAAACAAATCCCCGAATGTTGCTTACGAGTATCTAGAAATCCTTTCTGAACAAAAGAAAACATGGGAAACTTCACCTTATTCAGAAAGGCCACAAAAAACTACTGAAATTCATACACTTAGAGAATAGGAATGCCTTAGGGCCAAACTCGCATCAGTCTCCTGGAAGGTTGAAGAGATAGACCTTAGGAAAGTCCATAAAATCGAAATTGTAGACTCTGTTTGCACAATTTTTTTTAAAACATGACCATAAGAAAAAAAAATTCCCAACCATTCCATCCATCAAGGATGTTATTTTAGGAGGACTCCCAGTGGATGTAAATGCCTTAAAATTTCAAAATCCTCAATACAAAAAAACCTTCAACCCACTGTATAATGACTACCTAGGCTTTACAGGAAAGATAACCAACAACCTATCCAACCATAGGGACAAAATCCTTACCCCCTTAAGAACTACCAAACCCATAAACAGTTCCAAACCCAACCCAACCAATACCAACGGCCGCAGGTCCATTTTAAAAAACCACCCCACCTCCAAAATAACCCCCTGAGATAAACCAATCATCTCATGAACAAAACCCAAAATGTTCCACAAAGCCTACTAGAAAAACTGTGCAAACAAATGGAAATGATGAACTTGTAAGTCTCTTTCCTAAAACAAGAACTTCAAACCATCAAAACTGGAAAGGCACCCACGCCTACTCATGAAATACCATCATCAACTTCAAGGGAATAGTCATGTTTCACTCAAAAAACTCCTGAAAAACTAATAGATGTGACTACTTTAATAAGTGGGAAATGAACTCATAATCCTAAAAAATAAGTCAGAAACCATGTGATGCTTCAATATCTAATGAAAATTCAAATTAACTACAAGATCCAATGGAGGAAACTGATAAAATTGTGAAAGAAACAACTCTTTAACAAAAAACCCCACAACATGCACCATTTCCTCAATGCATGAGGGGAAAAACCCATCCTGAATTGAGTGAAACATTGAGGGAAATCTTCCCACAAGTCAAGTTGAACATTCCCCTTATCGATGAAATCCAAACTATGCCTGCCTACTCAAATTACCTTAAATACTTATGCACTTTTAGAAGAAAATTTTCAAATAAAAACTAAGTCCTTTTGGCTGCTAATGTGAGTAACACCAATAAAGGGAACATTCCTCCTAAGTTGAATGACCCGTGTTGCCCTTACATTAATGTTGAACCAGGAGAGAGAAAAGTTTTCAAGTCCTTGTGTGACTTAGGTGCTAGTGTCAATCTCATCCCATATGTTGTGTACTACCATTTAGGCCTAGAAGACCTCCAACCCACATCTATCACACTTCCACTTGCTAATCGGAGCATTAGGGTTACAAAAGTGATTTTAAAGGATGTTCTGGTAAATGTTGAAAACTTTATCTACCCTGCTGAATTCATTGTCCTTGAAAACCATCCAAACTGAGGAAATAAGGAGCAAACCAAAATCATCCTTGGTCATACTTTCCTTGCCACAATCAAATCTGTTATCCAAGTTCGAAATGTGAACATGACCATCACCTTTGGAAACATGAGTCTAGACTTGAACATCTATAATGAAAGCTCACAAATAGGGGATGATGATGAGATTCATGATGTAAACATGATAAAAATAATTCATAATGAATCCATAGAACATCAAGGAATATTTGATGAATGTTTAAGTTAGGATAAGATTGATTTCCTTTGTTCACATGAAGGAAGATTGTTTCCTTGGAAAAAATCATTTTCGAATTTCTTTTATGATGAATTCTTAGGTCCAACAATCAGTGAAACATTTCAGGAAACCACTCTCATGGATACCACTCTAACTTATTTCCATAAATCTAATCAAGCCAATATTGTAGCTGAACCTTTTACATGTGAGGAATCATTACTATCTAAAACACTTGAAAAAAAATTGATCTTGATCCAATGTCCCAATATTTTTCTGAATGTATGAACCAACCTGATCATGAATTGAAGGAACTTCCCACTACACTCAAGTATGCCTTCCTAGGGGAAACTCAAACACATATTATTGTCATTTATTCTTCTATTGAATCCAATCATGAGAGGATGCTTCTAGATGTCCTTAGGAAACATAAGAAATCCATTGGTTTGACCCTGTCTGATATTCCTAGGATTAGCCCACTTATTGGGACTCATAGGATTGTTCTGTAATCTGATTCAAAGCCATGTCATCAACCTCAATAGCGACTCAATACTAATCTCATGGAAGTATTGAGAAAATGACTTCTGAAATTTTTAAAATATGGTAGCATATATCCCATAGCTGAGAGTGAGTGGGTCAGCCCAATACAAGTGGTTCCGAAGAAGTTAGGAATGATAGTGATAACCAATAAGATGGAGATATTCTTCCAACTAGGTAAAGTAGGTGATGAAGGGTCTGCATTGATTATAGGAAGCTAAACTCATTTACCAAGAAGGACCATTTACCCTTACCATTCATTGACCACATCCTTGAGTGAGTGGAAGGTCATGCCTTATACTATTTCATAGATGGGTTCTCGGGGTATAATCAGATTTTGGTATCTCTAGATGATTAAGGGAAGACTACATTCACCTATCCATTAATCGCCTTTTCCTTCAAATGCATGCCCTTAGGGTTATTCAATGCTCTGGGAACCTTCCAGCGGTGCATAATGGGAATATTCTCAGACATGGTAGGGGATTTTCTAGAGGTCTTCATGGATGACTTATCTGTGTTTGGGGATACATTTTATAGATGTATGAGGAATGTAGAGAGAGTCTTGTCAAGATGTGAAGAAAAGAATCTGGTCCTAAACTGGGAATAATTCCATTTCACGGTTAAACATGGACTAGTTCTAGGATATCTGGTCTTATGTAGGGGGATTGAAATTGATAATTCCAAGGTTGACATAATTCATCACATTCCTTCACCAAAAAATATCATGTAAGTGAGGTATTTCTTAAAACATGATGGTTTCTATAAAAGATTCATCAAGGACTTTAGGTCAATCACCCGTCCCCTTTGTGCTCTCCTAGTAAAAGATGCTCCATTTGATTTCAACAGAAAGCTATGAGGGTTCATTATCAACAATAAAATCCTTTCTCACATCTCCTACCATCATGAAATCTACAAATTGGAACCTTCCTTTCAAACTTATGTGTGATTCTAGTGACTTAGCTGTTGGATCTGTGTTAGGAAAACATTGTGATAAAAATCCTCATGTCATTTCTTAAGTAACAAAATCCTTAAATAATGCCCAAATCAACTACACCACCGCTAAAAAGGAGTTACTTTCTATTCTGTTTTCCTTAGAGAGTTTAGGTCACACTTCTTTGGATCCCCCATCATTGTGTTCATTGACCATTCTGTACTAAAATAGCTCTTCCAAAAACAAGATTCTTAGGCTAGACTGATTAGGTGTATCCTTCTCTTACAATAATTTGACATCATAATCAAGGATAAAAAGGGAGTTGAAAATGTTGTAGGTGATCACCTCTCTATGATGGAATTCAAAGATAACTCAAATCACCTTTCTTTGTCTGATTCATTTCATGATGAACACCTATACTCTGTGAGTGACTTTACTTGGTATGCTGACATGGCCCATTTCTTAGTTATAGGAGTCATTCCAAAATTATTACAGACTCAAGCTCAAAGGCAATTCATTTCTGATGTTAGAAACTATGTGTTTGATGATCTATACCTATAAAAGTTCTTCCCTGACCAAGTCATTTGGAGGTGTGTCGCAGAATCTGAACAAGATTACATCCTTAAATTCTGTCATAGTGAGGCATGTGGAGGTCAATTTTCCTTCATGAAAACATCTGCTAAGATTCTTCAGTGTGGTCTATTCTGACCCACCCTCTCAAGGGACTCCTACACATTTTGTCAAAGCTGTCCTAGGTGTTATCAAGTAGGGTCCATCACAAAAACGAATCAATTTCCAGTCACTCCCATCTTATTAGTTGAAATCTTTGAATGTTGGGGAATTGATTTAATGGTTCCCTTCCCAAACTCTAGGGGATATCTTTAAATTCTCTTAGCTATTGATAATGTCTCAAAATTGGTTGAGGCCATTCCCAAAAAATCCAATGATCATCAAACTGTGATTATATTCTTTAAAAAACATACTCTCTAGATTTGGAATTCCTAGAGATATCATTAATGATTGTGGAACTCATTTATGCAATCGTCCATTCTCATCACTCATGGACAAGTATGGAATTTCTCACAAAGTATCAACTGCTTTCCACCCACAGACTAATTCTCAAGGTGAGTTAGACAATCAATAAATCAAATAAATTCTTGAGAAAACTGTTAATCCATCTAGGAAATATTGATCATGAAAACTCTTAGATGCTCATTGGGAATATTGTACAATATAAAAAATCATCTTAGTAATGTCACCATATAGGTTGGTTTATAGAAATTAATTCCATTTACCTTTTGAAATTGTGCATAAGGATTTTTGGGCAGTTAAGAAAATGAATTATGACCTCTCATTGGCTGAAAAAAAAATGAAATTAGATCTCAATGAACATGAGGAACTTACAATCGAGGCTTATGAAAATTCAAGGATCAATAAAGCTAAAGTAGAAGCCTACCAATATCGAAATATTAAAACCAAACACATTGTACCGGGTAAACCTATTCTTTTGTATAGTTCTAAACATCATTTACACCTAGGAAATTTGAGGTCTAGATGGTCAGGTCCATACATAGTGCATAAGGTGTACCCCCATGGGGCTATAGAAATTCAAGATCCCACCAATGGTCAAACCTTTAAAGTTAATGGTCATAGAGTCAAACCATTCATTGAGACCATTCCAAAAAAATGAATTCATGAAAAATTGTGTGAACCAACCTTAGATGAGGAAAATAATAAAATTATTAGGGGTCTAAGTCGAGATAGAGACATTAAACCAAAGCGCTGCAATGGAGGAAACTAGTAGTTTTTATCATTGTTTATCATAATTTTTTTAAATAGGATTAATGAATCATTTTGACATTTAACAAAAATATACTATTAACCTATTATTCTATTATGGGTATGGATGGGTACGAAAGGGGAGCACCATATTCATCTATGTCACGTGGTGTGATCCTTGAGTAATACCTTACCCAGAAATTTAAAAAGAAGAATACGTATCATCAGTTTATTTTATTTTATTTTTATGTGTCTGTAGGTTAAAATAAAAATATTAAAAAATAAATAATTATATAATAATAATAATAAGGGACATGTTGTAGGTCGTGGGTCAAACCCCGTCACAACTGGTAAAGCCGCAGGGAATCCAACCCATGACTGATGGGAGACATGGGCGTGCACTTACCACTAACCTAAGAATTATTGTTCTTCCTTATTCTATAATTTTTATATATATACTAATATTTTTTTTATTTTTTTATATATAAAAATATATATATATAGTTTTGTTTGGTTTTTTTTGTGTTTATTTTTTTCATTATTACACTAGGGAACTCGACAAGTGACATGGATATCAAAGGACTAAAAGAGAGTAGCAAGAATTTCAACTTCAACCACCAGCTGAATTCATTCCATGATCCTTATTTTAAATTTCCTTTTTGAACTCTCATTCTCGGCCTCTACCCCCTATAAATTTTCATTTCATTAAACACTAGGGATAGTGTTATTTTATGTTGGGGAAGATAAAAAAATGAGAGATAAAAAAAAATTTCATTTGTGTAAAAAAAATGAATGATTTGAAAAAAAGTGTCCCTTAATGGAAGGAAATATTTTTTTAACTTTGAGCATGATAATAAAAATTGAAAACTTTTAAACTAAATATCAAATAATTTCACATTTCCAAATTCTGATTTTAATCCATGTATAATTTCATGAGCATAGATTTTGGAAAGTGTGGATTTCCAATGTGATATTTCATCATTTATATTTTCATCGTAAAAAAAACATCATAATGCACATCCTTTGGATTGTGGGGTATTAGTTTGAGTTCATGGGGTCCCCCAGATAAATAGAATAGGTTTGGTAATCATATTAGTTTTTATATGAGAATTCATAAAAAATTAAAAATAGAATAAAAAATAATAAATTTTTGCATAGAGAAATAAAATCACCTAATGTGTGGCTTTCGACACTTGGGGATTGTGACTCCATAGTTTTCTAGCCCAGAGTTAGTAATTTTATCTCTATTTGTGGTATTTTTTTTTTCGGAGTGAGTTAACTCAGGATGATGCCCACATATATGGGCTTCACTTGGTGCCCATAGGTCATTTATCTTGGGAGTCATCGATAATGTCTCGCAACATGGGTTGACTCTTTTGAGTTAAATTTAAATTACTATGGAAAAATTGTAAAAAAACAAACAAAAAAGAGAAAATAAAAAAAAATTGAATTCCCATCATAATATTGAAATGTGATTTCACCTATAGGTTCCATCATTCCCCTCTTGAATAAATATGAACCCTCATGTCTAATGTGATGCACAACACATCATCGCTCTTAATTGATATTGGATGAAACCTGGCGATGGATTTGAACAAAGGAATGGGCCTGGGATTGGGATCTGATTATGAATCGATCTTGTATTAAAATATTTTTATTGATTTCATGATTATTTGGTATAAGGGTTTTTGGTGATCATTTTGTATTAATATATTTTTGGAAAAGGGAATTCGAATTTCATATTGTTGAGTTACATTTTGCTCGGGACTAGAAAATCTCAAGTTGGGTAGTGTGATTAGCCAATAAGAATACATATTTTAATTAAATTTTAATGGTATTGAATTTTCATTTTTGATCATATGGGTCTGAGTTAGTGGATTCTAATTTTGTACATCGATTTTTTTCATTTGTGAACTTCATGCCTAATTTACACAAATTTAGGCCCAATGATTCATTTGATTTTCAGGAATTTAAATATCCATATTTTAATTTTATATTTCTGTAACATTATATTCCCTTAAATATGAAAATTTTTCATTTAGGTATCAATGGAGGATTCATAATGGTTGATAGAGATATTTGGAGATGATTGGAAGCAATTTTAGAGAAGGCAGATTGGACACCAACCCACTGATGAGAATGTGGGAAGCACAATAAAAGCCCAATAAATACCATATTTTGTAGTATGCTAGAAAACCTATATAGGACCAAATATATTTTTAGGATCCAGTGATAATTCGGCCTCGATGATGACAATTAAGGCGACCCAAATAGAATATCAAAATCTAGGCCGGAATCTGCGGCCCAGAGTATTATCGTGCAAAAGAGGCCCTAACTCCTGATTAACAACTATAAATGGGAAAAAATTTACATGCAGTTAGAAGAAATCTTGTGCTCCATTTTATTCTTCTATGGCCCACTCTAATTAGTCCATATATAAGGTCCTTAAGACGCATCTATTCGGTGGATGAAAGATGGCTACCACCTCTGGTAAAGGGTGGAAAAATCAACTATCCCTCAACTTTCCACCCACCTATGGCCTACCACAATTAATTTAGGAGACATGGAATATTAGAGGCTCGACCCAAGGCTTCAAAAATTTCTATTTAAGGTAGTGTTGGTGGAGGAGTTGAGTATTTTTGGTTCTTGGATTCATTATAGTGTTATGCTGCCGCTTTGTGTGTGTAATCGCATTTCTTTCTCAAGTAAGTTGTTTAATTAACCTTAGTTTCTTAATAAAAGTTCATCCTTTACTCTTATACTGTTCTTCTACATATCACGTTGATACCGTTGGTTCAAGGTGTGAATTTATTCACACCATACTTTGTGATATTTATCACACAAAGGTGGAGTGATCGATTTTTGTTGGAGTTTTTAATTCTTCAATTCCAGCCTCGTAAGTCTACTTACCGCTTCCGTTGAAGACATGTCATCAATGGAGGGCTAAATATTTTATGGGTTTATCCAAGGGAGTATCAAGGGGATGTATTGGATGTTATTTATCACTCCATTAATGGATAATCACTTCTGTTAAATGAGATTTTTATTTGATGATTTTAAAACCTCTTCATACTTATTGAATTTAAGGTCACACATTTCATGTGATAATATAAACCTTTACCATGGAGTGATAAAAACATTGATACTTCAATTGTATAAGTGATTATTATTAGGGTGTGTAGGCATTAAACTAATAAGTGAAAAAAATTGATCTTCTTAAATGAACTCATCTCAAATATAAGAAATTGAAATCATTAAAATAGGAATTCATCCAATCCACCCCGAGCTATTACCTAGGGTCAACTAATTACACTAAATTTAATTAAATTAAATATGTTAGTGATCCTTTAACCCTATCTAAAATCAACCCAATTTGGCCACTTCATAGCCAAAAACCGTCTTTATAATTTGTGTGTCTATAGGTTACTTCTTAGGTCTCTGACGATTCGAAAACCCAAGATATACAATAAGGACCATTATACCTTCTTCTCTAGGGCAAATTTGAGTGTGAATAAATGATATTATGATAAATATTTAAATAAAAAATATAAATTACCTCTTTTCTATAATGGTCATTGAAAAATGGAAATTTTACTCTTGCTTATGTATGACCTACTATCTCCATGATGGTAATGCACTTCATTTTTCATAACCATCTTCGATGAATTGTTATAAAATTATAATTTGAGTAAAATATGATAATTATTTCATTATTATTATTCTCAGGATGATAAAACTATATAATATTCTCTAGATCTGAATCATTCATGATGAAAAACAAGTTTAAAAACATGGATATTACTACCCGAAACAATGAAAACAATGAAATATTTTTAAAGAAATAGTTATAATTGGTTATAAAAGGATCATATATGATATTATAAAATATTAATATGTTTATTGTATAAGATAATAACTTGTTTAAAACCACTATAATTTAATTTAAATCATGTTCAACAAAATGAAAGCATGAGGTAATAGATATCGTCTCAATTTCCCTTCATTAAGGCATGTTGTAATGTTATACACCTATTTTATTAATTATATTTTATATACTAATAATTTTACATGTAATTCCATGAATCGGTCATAATTCATGATATTTTAGTTTAAATTTTATTTTATTCATTTACTGGGATTTTAATAGAAAAGTAACAAGTGTGAGGAAATTTCATAAATCAATTTTTTTCATTGGGCCCTATTACTTATTTGGAATCATTGAAATTATAAGGTTTTGTGTGAAATGAAACTAAATTATGCTAAATTATATTTAATTTTTTATGTGGACGTATAGTTTTTAAACATAATATTTTCATTGATTAATTCTCACTTCAATGTTATAATCAATGCAAGGGTTTAATTTACAATCTCTTTTTAATCGAGATTATTTATTCCTGAATTTTTAGTTGAAGGAAATAATTTTACCACTTCTAGTAAACCCATTATAATTTCTTCTTCATTGTTAATTCAAAAAAAATTTATTTAATAGTATCATTTTCCTACTCTTTGGCATATATGATGTTTTAGAAAATGTTTTTAATAAAATCCCACTTCATTTCTCAATTTGATCAAAAATATATTTTCTTGCAAAACTATTTTTTAAATTTTCTTAAAAATGTTTTTATCCTTTTAAAAAAAATTATTAAAGAAATTTTTAAAATTTTTTATTTTTTTAAAGTGTTTTAAAAAAAATATTCTAATTGTTTTCTGGACAAGGAACTTTTATAACCTCTTATAGTGAAAAAGTATTGTTCTTTTTAAATTTCACGACATATACACAATTACCTGCCTACAAGACCACCATTTTATTGAAGTGTGATTTACTAGTTTATTTTTATAGAAATTTTTTTCCTATTATTTTCAAAATTTTTATTTTTAAATGATATTTTAAAAGAAAATATTTTTCGGAATTTTTTAGGATTTTCAAAATAAAAATAATATTTTCCTCAAGATTTTTTTCAATATATTTTCATGAAATTTCTATTTATCTCTAATAAAAACCATTGATTATTACTCTAATGGGTATATGTTGGATTGATATTAACCTTATTCATTTTATAAGTGGTTTTTGATCAATTTAAACACAGAAAGTATTGAAATTAAGATTCTTGATTCATTTTTTTAGTCATTAACCCTCACATGAAATATTTATTTTATTTTGATCATTAGAAACTTAATTTCCCCTAAATATCTATTTTTTTATCATGGATATGATTATCTCTATAAAACTGTATTTCAATATTTATATAATGTGTTTTGAATTGGATGTAACTCATTTATATGGCGAAATACTGATAAATTAGTATTCTTTACTCAATACAGATATTTTATGATAATGAATATTGTTTATGAATTAAATGGTTTATTTGATATATAAGGAATTATTTTCAAATTAGAGACATGGGTGGGTTCTGGATAATGATATCCCCTTGATTCATTTGTTAGATCATGAGGTGAATCACCAAGCTAGAATGAAATTAGTTGGCCAATACTAATGGGTTTGTACCCAATAGTTTAAACAGTCCTATGAATGGTTTTGATAGAAGAGGTATCATGATACCCGATATCATAACATCCAAAAATTATGCATCTCCTTCATTTAGATTTCATTTATTGTAATCCATGATATTTTCATAATGATATTATATCCGAAATCATTTCATTCTTAGTATATTAAATACATTTTATGTGTTTTAAACTACTTCAATTTTCAAATTTATGATTCCTTATCTTATCATTAAATTAATGTTATTTAAATGTAATTTGTTTTCAGTTATTTACCATTACATGTTGATTATGCATATTGATTAGTGATATATTTTTCTATACGTAAACCGTACTAATCATTTGAGATTACAGTTATTTAATTCTATTACGTAAAAATATATGTAGTGTACTATGACTTTTTGAAAGGATATTATTGAGGGAATAATGATTTTATGAAAAAATATGTTGTAATTTTTTTTTCAAATGAAATATTGAAATCATGTATGTATCAGGTTTACCAATACAACTAAACTATTCTATTATTCAAGATAAAATTCCTTGTATCTTATGAAATAATAATATAGAAAACAATCCATTTAGACTACTAGGGTTGGTTCACTATAGTTATGTTTTGGTATGAATATTATATTTTGGCTTAACCCCTTAGTTAACCAAGTTTAACAGTAACCACATTAACTAAAGTTTCTATCTTATAATGTTATAATTTTATATAGAAGGTCATATATCGATAATAAATCTCAAAGTTATAGCATTTATGACCATATATTTTTCACCCAATCCTCTTTCAATATTTTTTTTATTTTTAAATAATTTGGTAAAATATTATTTTTATAAAATATCATCAATTTCAATTTTAACACTATTAATTTTATTTGATGTAAATGACCTGAAGAAAAAAGTAGGAATTTTGAATCTAATACTTTAACACTACAGTAATACATCATATTAATTTATTAATTTTTGGGATCACTTTAACTTATTGTAATTATATTAATTTTAATATTATTAAATTTGTTTATTTTATTTTCAAAAATATTGAATAAATAATTCATAGACATTACATAAGCATTGAAAGTAATTAAAGAATTAATAAAAATTATAAATAAATATAAATCATAAAATTTTTTATTATTCTTAAAATAGACATTTATATTCATTCATAACTTGATTTTGGATCAATGTGGACACATAAAAAGTATTTAAATCTAAATTATTGAAACTATTTTAACTTTCTTTACATTAAATATTTTATTTGGTCATTTTCATGGAAAACTTTCTATCAAACAAATAAATATCAATTCTATAGTTATAAGGTTCAAGTTATCTTCATCTAATAATAAGTAGGAAAAATTATGGCCTCATCAATTGTTTTTAACCTATACTAACCTGATTTACCCTTTAACGACGTGAATTTTTCTACCATAGTTATAATTGATATTTGAATAAATAACTAAAAGGACCCTATTAAACAAATTCAAATCACTTGATAACAAAAATTTATTACATTTTATCAATTTAAATTTCTAAAAGTGGTAGAAAGTAATTTAAAAATAAGCCTACAACTTGCTATAAAAACTTTTTTTAAAAAAAATACATTTGTTACATAAAACATTGTTTATTCTTACCCCATACCTAGGAAAAATATTATATTAATGATAAAAAAATTATTAACTATATAATATATATATATTTCATTTAAATTATTCACCAAAAGTGAATAATTTAATTTATTATGATATAAATAAATTGTGCGCGAAAAAACTTTTTTTGATAAAAATATATCTTTTAGTTTAAAATGATTTTTATATTTATTTATAATTATTTGATACCTGAATAATTTATTTTAAACATGTATAGACCATATATATTTCATAATATAATTAGTTTTATTCAGATCCTATAATCCAATATCAATGCGATAAATATAACATAATATAGTAATATTTTAATACTATCTCATGGTTTATAATAACTCGATGTTTCATGTAACATAAGAAATCAATGAAATCAAATTCATTTGAAAATTTATATTTCACAAATTATTAGGGTGTTACAGACTTACCGTCCAATAAAATATTTAAACTCAATCCAATATACGAGAAATAAAGAGTAATGTAAGGCCTCCCAATCCTCCTCTTTCCTTATAAATCATTTTATAATAATATTTTTTAAACATCATTTTGATATACTACCATGATCAAATGGAATGTTATTCTCAGTATTCAGATCTATTATTGATGATTTAATACCAATTCCCATATATAAAAACCCCTTTTATAAGACTTTATAATATTAAATTACGAGTTTCTTCTCATTATCTCTTTTCCTTATAATTAATGGGTAATCTTATACACATCATATATAAAATTGATTTTGAAATTACATAGATGAAACGTTAATTTAATTATTAATGAGATACATTTGAGTGTTGATACTTTTGGAATAATGTTTCATATTATATGATCAAGTTTAAAAATTCGTCAAAGTATTTCCTAAGTGTTCAATATTTTGATACATTGGTGTTAAGACTTGGTAAACTTTTTATGATACCTTCAGGTATAGACTTGTTAATATGTTTATGTAACCATGATGAAAATCCTTGGTAAAATGTTACTGATTCCATAGAATATAGTCTTTCCAATTTTATTATGATTCCTTGGTGATGGGACTTATTAAATAGATATCTAGATTGAATAATTACATATAGATATTTATGAAATTATTATAATCATGAAATGTCATGTGTTAAATATATTCCATGATTTTTAATTCATTTCAAATTTCCCATGATGAGTAATTTATTACCTATATCTCATGATGAGTGATTATGTTTAATAAAATTCATTAATTACATATTATCACAGATGATTTATCAATCAATATATATATATATATATCATTAATATTAAATTAATTTCATGAATATGGTCATATAATGCAGTAATTTATATTTTATGGATGATTCGATCAATTCAGGTTGAATCAAAAGATAGTAATGATGTATTTATTATCAATTGATTTCATTTTATGTTTCTTAATTTTTTCAATATTGTGATGTAATAGAAATTAAATGTGCAGGTTTATAGATTGTTTTTATTTTCAAAAGAAAAATCAAGTCACAATCATAAAGGTCACACCATTAATGTGTGTCTATATAAGAATATGAAATATTTCCCATAACAATGATACATTAGTCACTTAATTTTAAAAGATTGATGAGATATTTAAACCTCTCAATGTGATTCTCACACCACAATATAATCACATTAGATCAAAATAGTTTTACTATTAGAATAAGAAGTTTGTTTTCCAATCCATGTGAGATACAGTAACACTACAATGAGTTTCTCAGGAAACAACATACTTTGGTTATATTAGTCATGTTTCCCAGAATAAGATTAATAAACAACAAGTATATATGATAAAAAAAATTTTGTACATGTCTCAAAATAATAAAAGTTTGATCTGGAGTTGGATCATGTGAAAATACATAGACAGATGCCTGATTGAAGAGACACAGAAAAAATGTTTAAAATGTTAAGAAAATGTACATCTACATGAAAACTAATATTTGTTATATTTGAAAAACAAAAATAAATATTATTCCATAAAACATCTTATGGTGTCAAAATTCATCTGAAATTTATAAAACTATAGGGAGAAACTAAATGGTTTTACTCTAATGAAGGACTCTATGCTGTGATTGTTGAAAGCTTTAGGTTTTGAATAAAATTGTTGACTAACCACTAAAAATGAGATTCACCTGGGGAAAAAATATGATGGATGATTATCTAGAATGATGTTTTTATAAGTGGTTGGTATTTTTGGAATTAAATAGGAATATTATATTTATCCTTATCATACTTAAGAATATTAATGTAAAATTATAAGAGATAAAGTAAATTATGGAAACACATAGACTATGTAATTCACCAACTCTACTCACTGAATCAAATCTAGAGTGACACATGAACTCATGAAATATTATCCATATACAAGAGGTTTCTAATTATTAGAGAGGCTTCAAATGCTATGTATGTGGAGACTATACCCTCAGTATCATTAAAGACATATATAAATAATATCTCAAGATACCATAGTTGAATAAATATCAAATGATATAAAAATTATCCTAGAAAGTATATCAAATCATACAAAATAATTAACCAAGACCCTAAAAGTGGAATGTCAAACAAGAGTGTGAGAACAACAGGTAAGTAAATGAAACAATGAAACATCACCCTAGATACCTTCTTAATAACACCCCTAATCACCATTCATTGTCTCATATATCCATATCCCTTATGCCATTCCCTTTCTAGTATCCCTAACCATGAGGTCTATGCGTAAATCCTAATTCCCATGTAATGTTTGAGTATAAACCTAGTAGGACACAACCAATTAATCCGTAACACAATTACATAGTTGTTAGAGTTTATATCATGATAATGGATAAATGTACTCAAACCCATATAAAATGACATACTAAGAGTTTGAGTGCTAACCATGCCTCCAAAAACCCATACCATACGAAATTTAACTCTTTGGAAGAAAAGTAATCATAATAGAATTCATGAACTATGTTGACCACAAGTCACCACATATATCCCATGAAAATATTAAGGATAATAAGTTTTAGGTCAGACCAAATAATACCGTTATGCTCTATTTATCTTGTGGGCTATGGAACAAGACCACCATATCCTGACACTACCTTAGGTCATGCTATAAGGACATTGAATCCCAACACCATGTCTTTGGTTAGGTCACTGAATACTATCATTCACTACTATGGGAACCCAGTTCATATCATAACAGATAAGCATTCCCCATCATCTAACTTGATCTTGTCATTATATTTAATGTTGCATCTGAACATACTCCCCATCTAGGTCCACCGAGATATGACATGTCTACTTTTCACTTTGGTACCATTTATATAACAACAACATAGTATATAATAAATATATAACATGATAACATGGAATAATATATAGAGTCACACCATATCATATCAAGAGTTAGAAAATAACACTCAAACACACACACACACATGTGGTCAAACTCATCCATGGGTCTCAAAGGACACACACATATATTATCAAACAAAAAACATAGTCTCACATGCAACACATGAAAAAAATGGAATAAAACTCAATACTGGTCTAAATAATATAATATAACTAAGTCATACAATGAAAAATTATTATACATGACCTATCATGGGTCAGAAACATCCTACCTCAAGTGTGTCAACATCAACAATATATCAAGAGTGTCATCACCCGATCCACATTCTAAAACTGTGAAAACATGTTTACCTAGAAATAGTTACTATAAATTACTCCAATCAAACATGATATTGTTCTATAATGATACTGAATAAGGAACATGCTAAGGGTAGAATAATCACAGACCCAATGACAAGCATTGATAATGAAAGATTCCTTATTTGATTGAAGAAGGAGGAAATTTATCACTCTTAGAAAAGAACAAGAGAAAATATGTGAGGATATCATGAATCTGATTCATCAATAGTATTCTCCACCCTCTATGGTTCAATTTATTGTAATGGTTAATAATGGAGATTAATGAATAATGAATCTCCCAAGGAAATATCTTCCATGAGGAACTAAATCTGAAACCTTTCCCTAATATACCCAAAATAGCATATGGAATTTTCTCTTTCAAAGTTAAAACCAAGGAGGAGGGATATATCAAAAAATAATGGAATAATAATAATTTTATAGTGATTTAAAACCACTCATAATGATAGTACACATTTCCACATTGAAATTTTCATGATCATATGAGTAAGGAATCCATTTTTTCTATTTCAACACCCACACAACCGCTGACACAGTTTCCACTAGTACTTACACAATATCCATAGTGTTCTTTAACACACTAGAAAAAACATCCAACCCCTACATTGTCTCACCCTATACTATGCTATTTTACCTCACCATGAAATCAAATATGGGCATGGTGAGGTCTCTAAATATCTGGACCACCAATATTTCCCTAGATATCTATGCCCTTGGGAATTCCCATTCTTGTCCATGTTCACATGAAGGTTTTACAAAGGGCAACACCAGACGGGCCACCATGTCCCACACTATGGTTGTGGTGTAACATGTTTTTTGATTGAGGTTTCTCAAAAACACTAAAAACCCTCTCAAAATCCCATAAGAAATTACCCTATCATGAAAAATCATAGATAATCATAAGTAATTATTGGTTATATGATTATAAATACACGAAACATAAGTTCTAAGACTTTAAAACCACCCTCTATAAGGACTTCATACCCTCGAGAAAGGTTTATAGTTTTCCTACCTGAAAAAATTAGGCCTCTAAGCTCAAATATAAGAATCATTCTCCAAAAGTTCCTCTTATATCCATATATGATATCATAAGACTCATAAAAGTGTAACAATGTTCCCATACACTACGGGAAAATGGGGTTTTTGAGACGGGTTATTTGTGACGGGAATAAATCCCGTCGCAAATAAACTTATTTGCGATGGGGCTATTTTCCCGTCGCAAATAACCGGTGGTGGTAAAAACTATTTGCGACGTGAATATACCCCGTCGAAAATACCCAGCGGCGGTAAA
Source organism: Viscum album (assembly GCA_963277665.1). NCBI lineage: Eukaryota > Viridiplantae > Streptophyta > Magnoliopsida > Santalales > Viscaceae > Viscum > Viscum album. The sequence continues at coordinate 1,939,342,579 of OY728163.1, forward strand.
AACTATTTGCGACGGGAATATACCCCCCGTCGCAAATAGTATGTCGGCGGGTTAATATTTGCGACGGGACCCGTTGCAAATAACTATTTAACCGTTGACCGTGATAAATGCAGGTTCAAGTATTTGCGGCGGGACCCGTCGCAAATAATACTATTTGCGACGGGTATCCTGTTACAAATACTCCCATCGCAAATAATCTAACCTATAAATACCCCCACCTGTTTTTTTCCATTCATTCTCAACTTATCTCAAAACTCTATTTTTAGAGTTCACAGTTTCTTAAGTTTAATTTTTATTTTCAGATTTGATATTGATGTCTTCAACAATTATCGGAGATCAACCTCAGATCAATTTTAAAGGTATTTATTTTCCTTTTAATTTAATATTTAATTTAAAATTTTTATTAGTTTTATTTATTTTTAATTAGTTGTAATTTAATTGTGTTTATATTGTTTTGTTATTTAATAAATTTAAATTATTAGTATTAATTCTTCATAGTTAATCGTAATTAGTAGTAATTAATAATAATTAGAAATAATTAATAATAAATAGGAATAAACCTCCCCATGCGCGCATTAACCTTTACAAATAAGCCATTTCATTTTTTTTATACATTTAATGATCTATATATATATAGTTATATTTATTCGTATATTAATATAGATTTATGTTAATATAAATATATTTGGTTATATAAATATAAATATATATATATATTTATTCGTATATTAATATATATTTATTCTATATATATATATATATATATATGTAGTTATAAGTTTTTATTCGTATATTTATTTGTATATTAATTAATATATATTTATAAGCTTAGTTTTAAATAAATTTATAAAATATGGGTTTTTATGTATATGTATAAATAAATAAATAAATAAATAAATAAATACATATATACAATAGATACACACACACACACACATATATATGTATAGTTATGAATGAATACATAGGAATGGGGGGTGAAAATCCACCAAGAATGTTAAAACGGCTATAACTTCTAATTATTAAGTCCATTACAACTCCACAACCAGTCAAATCGAAGAACATGAAACGATCTTCGATATGATATGCGGTACAGGCCAAACGGACATCCAGATCGGATGGTATAGCCATTTGAATGTTTAAACGACCATAACTTCTAATCCAGAAGTCCGTTTCAGCTCCACAATCAGTAAAATCTAAGACCATGAAACGATCTTCGATATGATATATGGTAGAGGTTTATCGGACATCGGGAGAAGAAGTTATAGCTGTTTAAACGGTGAAAAACTGGGGTACCCCGACTAAAAACTCAGTTTTGGAGGCGTTATGGGCCTTTTTTGGCTTTGAAACCACCTTTGACGGGTTCCACCCGTCCATAGCGCTGTAGACATCGTCGAAGGCTTCGATTTGATATGTTGTAGAGCTCAAACGGAGTCCCGGATCAAAAGTTATGTCCGTTTGAAGTTTGGGTATCATTTTTAACTTATTTTCCATCTTTCATTAATTTTTTTATTTTTTTTATATTCAAAGAGTTATTAAATGACTATTAATTGATAAAAATTACATTACTAATAATTAAAAATATTTTTTAATTTATTTTATAAGCCTCTTTTACTGAACATCTTATACATTCATATTTGATTTTCATTCTTCCTTTCTAAAACATATTTAAAAAATAAATATTATATTTATATCAATATAAATAGGTTTATTGATTTATATAATAATAAATAAATTTTTAAATTTTTTTTAAATTTTTTTATTATTATTTGCAACGGTAATATATTCCCGTCGCAAATACTTATTTGCGACGGGCCCGTCGCAAATACCCGCTTCGAAGCAACCATTTGCGACGAGAATATGGCCCGTCACAAATACTTTTTGCGACGGGCCTGCCGCTAAATTTTTTTTAAAAAAAAAACAGAAACCTATTTGCGACGGGCCAATTTCCTGTCGCAAATACGTTTTTTTGCAACGGGCCCGTCGCAAAAAAAATAGTTGCGATGGCGTTTTCTGCAACGGGCGATTTGCGACGGGGCCCCGTCGCAAAAGGCTATTTGCGACGGGATCCCGTCGCAAATGACCCGTCGAAAATATCTATATTTCCCGTAGTGATATGACACCTTATCACTCTAGTCAATGATCTATCTATCAGATAATCCACAAAAGATGCATCTACTTCCAACTAAACATCATCATAGTAGATAATATGCCCATGATCAGGTAAGTACCACTAAAATTAAGAAACCACGAACACATCATCAATGCATTGATAACATGGAGGAATTTATAATAAATAAGACACCACTATAATACATTTGTTGATATCCAATGGTCCTAAAAACCACAATTTGGTCTTACCCTGCTTCCAAAAATGATGATACCACATCTAAGGTAACACACACAAGAAACATGATGACCAACAGTGAACTCTAAAGTTCATATATTCTTGTCGTCAAATGATTGATACCTTTTATGAGTAGCATCCAACCACTTCCGATCCAAATTCACTATCTTAGGGGTCTCCTAGACCATACTCATCCAAACAACTACTACCTCACCCAACCCGTGACAACACATTGATGAGTGGAATTACTGTCCAAAGAGATCCTCAAAAGGATCCATCTGAATTGAATCCAAAAAATGATTGTTGTATTTGAACTATTTAAATTATAGGTTCTCAACCTATGTTCCCCCAATGTCTAGGACACTTTCTTGAATCTTATCCTCCAAGATTTTAATTTTATTCTCGGATAGTCTATCATTATGGAGATGATATGCTTTTCTTATCCTCATCTCTGTCTATAATATCTTCTACAATAATATAAAAAACCATTGTGTTAGATGTGTATCCCAGTTTGATATGATATTGGAAGTCACTCCATGTATTCATATAATCTCTTGGATATAATACCTTCCCAACTCATAACTAGAGTGACTATCTTTGATCAAAAAGAAATGTGCACATTTTGTTAACTGATCAAGTATCACCCAAATAATATCTCACCTTCTTGGGTTTTTGGAAAACCATTTCATGAAGTCCAGTATAATTTCATACCACTTCCACAATATCTTGATAAATGGATGAAGAAAACCTCTAAGACACTGATTCTTGGACTTTACCCTTTAGTAGTCAGGAAATCGATAGTCGAAACTAATGACAACAGTCTTCATAACTAACCACTATAACTGAATCCAAATTTCATTGTACATATTCCTCCACCTTTAATTCATTTCCCACATCTACAAATGAGAGTCTCTCATCTATTCATACCCCACGGACACTAGTACCACTAACATATAATGAATGTTGATAACATATTCATAGTCTAAGAACCATACTAGAATAGAATCATCCCCTCCCAAGCTTTCTTAAATCATCACAAACTCATGATATAACTCCTCAAGTAATAAAATTATTTACTATAGAATATGTTATAACTAAAGGTGCACATTTCATTACTCTAAGATCCTCCTTTGTATCGAAAAGACACTCATCCATAAAACTCATTAGACATAATTTCTCATGAGAAGGCCGCTCTCTATGATCCGGTATCATTGATGTTTTACTAATAAGTGAATCCTCAATGACATTACCCTTTCCTATACCATAGGCCTTCTCAATGCTGAATTTATATAAATAATCCACCCAATTACTCTTTGTTAATTTCAGATCCCACTGAGAGAAAAAAATACTACATGTTCTTTGGTTCATGTAAAAAACATTCCACACAGCAAATAGATAATATATCCAACACTCATAAGTGTAGACCGTGTCTACAAACTCTAGGTCATGAATTAGGTAGATTCACTTGTGGATTCATAGATTACATGACCTATAAGGTACTACCTGATACCCCTATAACAACACAATTCCCAAACTAAAAACTAAGGAATCATAATAAACCTTATATCAAATTCTAGGATCTAGAAAGGATAGAATTAGGTTTATCATAAATATTCTATTAAACTCCCGGAATTAATTTTCACAAATATCTATCAAACCAATCTTCGCTAACTTTTTTGATCCTTGTCATAGGTGCTTCAAAAAATTACAAGTCCTTTATGAACATTCATTAGTACCAAACTGAACCAAGTAAGCTCTTGTTCCCACACATATTTATAGGTAATACCCAAGTTATCAACACATCAAACATTCCATAGTTTATATAAATTACCATCTCAAAGATCACATGCCCTGGGAACCGCACCTCATGAATGGAAAAGTGACCCTTCAATAGTTTTGAATAAATCTTATGAACTGAAAGTGTACTCAATAAAATCTAAATGTTACTAACATTTATTTCTAGGTTCTGTGATTATGTGACTATATAATCAATAAAAACCCTTAATGAAGGACTCAAGATACAGATGGAAGATCCTATTCAGGACACTAATGAACACTACCGGAACATTATTCATTCACAATGGATTGAAAAGATACTCCTATAGTCTATATCTACTCTTGAATGTTGTGTTGGGAATATCATCCTATCTAACTCGAAGATGGTGGTAGAATTACTGTATGTCAATCCTAGAGAACCACTATACTTCTTGAATATATTTATATATGTCATGAATATATTATAACAAGTATAAATTCTTTACAGTCACTTATTTCATCTTTCGATAGTCTACACACATCTAATTACTACTATATTCCTTCATTGCGAACAACACCTGATCAACCCATGGAGATGTGATTAGTCTGAAAAAACCATTCACCTCAAAATCCACAAGCTATACTTTGAGTTACTTCTACTCAATTAGTGACATATGATATGGGTAAAGTTATATAGGCTACACTCCTGGAATGATTTAGATCTCAATGTTAATTCCCCTTTCTAGAGGGATTCCTAAAATGTCATACAGGAATAAATCTTGATACTAGTCCACCACTAGAAGAAAATAACAGGTTACCACTTTCTCCACCATAAGAACCATTCTATCCACATGCACTATAATATCACTAATAAGGGTTATTAATGATCTAATTCTACTTGATCTAATATCTTTATCACTGGTCATTACCAACTTCTCCCCTTTCGGTGAAATAAAGGATACTCATTTCCAATAGTTGGCAATGTGCACCTGATAACTAGTCAACTTTTCCCTTCTAAAGAAAACATAATTTATATTCATTTCAAGGATAATGAAACCCTATAGATTTATATATCCATAAGCTACTATTGGACATCTTTTATATCTCAAAAGATGACCCATGTTCTTCCCCAAAGAAATACCAAGATACAAAAATTCATAACATGACTTTTCTAGTGAGTCAATCCATTTTTTTTGAGTAGATATAAATGTATTGGAGGAACTTATATAAATATGTATTAGAGAAAAATTATAGTTGGTCAAGACCATCCCTCGAATGATTGATGGTACCTATCCACATTCAGTCAGAACTTTGTCTCCGGTGTACACTCAACCTACCTCAGCTCCAAGAATGTGTCCCTAACATAAAATAGTAGCCTAATTCATCATCAAATGAGGTGTTTGAACCTAATATTATAGACCCTTACCAGTCTCATGGATTGATTCCTACATTTAACTTAAATCCCCACACGACCTTATTCCGGATTCCTTTGAAAATAACACTTTAGATTCCATGCCTTGTCGAACTGATGACATTTGAACTAAGGATTAGGAGATAATATATGAAAACACCCACTTTGTCCACAGTTAACTAAATGATGACCTAATTCTCCCAAATATCATGCTGAAGAACACCTACTCTACTATGGATTTCTACAACCACTTTGGTGTGAATCATCTTCTTTCCTCTTCCCACCACCAGAATTACCTCTAGGATGTCTTCTAAGGATTAAGGAAGTCATGTATCTCTATCATCCTAATAACCCTTATCAATTTTAGGGACTATAGAAGCCCCTCCATTAATATTGTCAGGTCAAGGATCTTGAATGAGGGTCACAACTCTAGTCAGAGGCCAATATTGAACTTTCTACCCTTATGTAACTCTCTAACATCTAGGATAAGATAAATGATAAGTAACTCCATGAAATGAACCATCTAAGGAGACACTATCATTAAGCCCTATATAATCTATCATAAATTTTGAGTTCTGTCTATCTTTAGTGTACTAAGAAGAGGACCTCAATGGTTGTCGATGTTAAATATTTATGTCTCGTAGACCTGTTCATAACACGCCACCACCTCCTAGCATGCACCTACAGTAATAAGGTTGCTAGATTCGCTCGATGGTCCTGAGGATTCACCACTAGATTAAATATTACCTCAATGATTTCAATATATTTTTTAGAATTCATAGGGACTCTTGATAACTAGAAGGATGGTGGGTGTTTGAGATAAAATTCATGAGCATAGTAAACCATAGTACTAAAAACTCCTCCACTTTAAATAAGAACTATGATGAAGACTCATTGTTGAAGTGTCCCTTTTTTTAAAACACTATAGTTGGTGTGTGCACATTATCTTTCTAGTATGGTGGCAGGTCTAGAATCCCCCATGCAGAATCATTCTAGGTTACTCTAGCATGAGGTTCAGTCAAACATCTATGAGGTGTAAGTTTTTGAAAGTCTTAATAATAGTTTTAAAAACATATAAAAACATGATAAAGTAGATATATGGTTAACATAGGGATACAAATAGTATCCTATCACTGGAGAAATCCCACAATAAAATGTCACAAACCTCTAAGTACTACTTAAGGATCTACGTACTGACACGTTAGTCATGATAATATATGTAAAAAATATAAAATCATGCTCAAGTTGAACAGACTAATTCCACACAGATATATCACAATACTGAGAACATTGATATATCAATCAATAGAGAATATAAGTGTAACTCTAAAAAAATAGTGCAATCAAGGTAATAAATTAAATAACCCATGGGTATCATAGAACCATTATATATATTGAAAGTGATCATATATTCCTAGTCTTGACGAATAAATGCTCTAAAATCCAATAAAACAATTATAACACATTATAATTAGGATCAACAGGAAAATATAAAGCAGTAACTATAAGAGTATCTCAGAGGTCTGTTACACATGTGCATGCTTGTAACACCCCAAGATTCCACGGTATGCTTCTCTTTGAATAATACAGTAGTGTGTGTCGTACACAACTTTGAGTTCTAACACACACCACAACCAATTAAAGTAGCCGTTATGAATAGTAATACCCACTTTTTGAAATTTTATAAAATTTATCTCTCAAAATGGACTCCATTTTTTGAGTCGGAATATCAAAATTAGCCAAGGGTGAAATTTTGGTACTTTTCAGGTAACTTTCATATTTTGATGAATAGTGAAAATTACTAAATTTTAATTAAAGACAACTTTTTAATTTAAATAATTAATAGTGATAAATAATTATTTTTATTGGTTTTAAAGTATATTTAGAATATATTTTCACCATTTAATACAATTTTGGTCATTGGATATAATTTCACAATTAAACCGGACATGAACAAGTGTCAATCTTTTGATAGTTATTATCTCTTAAAAACACGCTTTATGTTTTAACAACGAGAATTAATATTAAATTAATTTCTGCCACTTCTATGTTTTGAATTTTTACAAATGGATTCCATATTTGGAAGCAGGATATTCAAATTGTGTAAATAGGTAACTTTTATTTTTAGAAATTTTGAATAATTACTTCGATTAATATTTTTTTTACCATGGTTAAAGGGTAAATCTGGTAAATACGGGTTAAAAAATAATATAATAATAATAATAATAATAAATTACCCTAAAATATGTCCTAACCTTATTGGTGGATACATGTCCGACCATGGGAATATTTGGGTCGATTTTGAGACCCCATGGAGCCACTTGTAGGTGATAGGGACACATTATTTTAATTATGTAAAAATAAATACAAAAATGACATATGAATATATCTTTTAGCAAAAAAATTTTTACATAGGGTAATATTTGTTGGATATTCGACTATAAATATTCATTAGAAAGATAAAAAACATTTCCTACATAATGGAATTTTATTTATAATTTTTAGACATTAAATAATTTATGTTATTTATGACACAATGGTGATGCAGTAATTACCTAATTAATAAAAAATTAGAATAATTGATATTATAAATACCCAAATAGATGTAATTTGAGACTTTTTATAAATACCAATAATTTTATAGGTTAATATGACCTGTTAGGATTGATGTAATTAACTTTTTTCAAAGTAATCATTTTGTTATGATTTTTACCAAAATCAATGATTAAATAGTGTCAAAATTGATAAAAAAGAGTTTTCAAAAAACAATATTATAATATTAAATGATATTAAATTCCTAAAAATCTAAGTGTTGGCCAAGAGACTTAAATCATGATATTTTTATCATTAATGGACCACTTGGGGGGTCTCTTTGATGTATATAGTAAGTTTGTTAACCATATAATATAAAAATACAAAGAGACATTGTAAAAGTGAAACTAATTAACTAAGAGTTAATACTTAAAGATAAGGTTAATATAGAAACCCAAACCTATCTAAATACTATTGGTTGAGTGGTTTTTTCTACCCATACCCACCTTTACCTTTAAATAATCCACTTTGTAGCCATTATAAACTGAATATGAATTTATTATAAAATAATATTTCTAGATTTTCCTAAGGTGCCCCTCCTCCCCCTTATAAAAGGACACCACTTATAACCAATTCCTCACACATCTCAAGCCTTTTGGCTCGTCCAAAATCTGCTCAATTAAGCTCAATACATCCATATACTATTCCTAGAATCCTAACATTAGGAATAAGGCACTTCAATTGTCCTTATTGGTTCAATCCAAAGGGAGTTACCCCAATTAAAGGTAACAATTTCTCTAAGGCTCTTTTCTTTTATTTTACTTCTCCAACCCTAAACTCTTCTCATTATTTTATTTGGTAACAAAACCAGTATCGCAAATATACTAGGATATTTTTATGATAGGTATTTTTACTTCACTTATACAAACCCCTATCTAATGGGTGAAGAACATATCGTTTCTGTGGATTTCAACCAAAAGCCCCACGAAACGATGATTGTTCAATTATCTCCTACCACCTCTCATGGTGGAAATTATAATGGAACTAAAATTAAATATGACATTAATTTTATTTATTTTATATATAAACTTATATAACTATATTTTATGTCATACCATTACTCGTTTCATGTTGTATATATATTAGATAATTTAATTTGAGGAAGTGCGGACTACCGCCCCCTCAAAGTGATATGAATTGTTTATACCATATATGGAACATATAAAGGATGGTATTAATGAACATAAGTAAAAAATATAAGATATTATATTATACTGGAATAATAATATACCAATGTATTATTTGGTTTTTATTCCTTTTAAAATGAAAAATGAAATGGAAGTAGCGTTCGTGCGTACGTACGGACTACCGTCTCCACGAACGCTATGAGATTCATTCCTCACCATATCCATTCAAGTATAATTATCCTTTTATGATTAAAAATAATTTATAATGGCATGATATCATTCTGGATATGTATAATATACAACCTATCCATAACAAACTTGGCTCATGTAACAAAACATATAAAATAAAATGAGTACGTTAACACACGAAACGATAATAATACTAAGATATTATTAACAAATAAATGTTTAAAGATCATATATGATATCATATTAATATATATTATTCTTTTATAATTTAATAACAATCATTTAACCATTATACAGGAGATTACCCTACCCTCGACAAAGGAAAAGTACAAGGTAAGGGGTTTTCATCTCACTCCTTATTCCCGTGAGATTCATGCCATATTTCCACTATTAACTTTTTGTGGTGTATGTACTGCCCATAATTTTATTCTTTGAGTAATACACTTTAATTTATTTGTATTTACATATTCATTATATGATACCTCTTAAATGGTGTGTATGTTTCATAAGTTACCAAATTGGTAAGGGTTTATTTCACAATCTCTTCATTATCCTAGGTTGTTTATAAGTTATTATCTACTGGGAACTCTTTTTCATCAACATCCATGTTTCTTAAAAATGTATTTCAAAACATTCTTACTATTTTACAAAATATGGGTTAAATTCATTTATACCATTTTTTTACTTTTTATATGATGTTTATAAAGGAATCTTTCCGTCATTCTCCAAACAAGGTGCTTTTTAACCTTTTCGACAGAATTAGGGTAAGAATGTTTTTTTAACATATACGGTGGGTGCGAAAGTTTTCTGCCACTATAAAATCTTAGAAGCTTCCCTTACAATCTTATAAGAAAATTTTCAATGTAATTTTTTTATTTTATAATTAAGTAAATCTTATATTATTTCAAAATAAGAAGAGATATTTCTCTAAAAATGTTATTGATTTCATCTATGTCAACATCCTTTGATGGATTTTTAGCTTATTTGAAGTTGATCTATTATGATACAGAACATCCATATTGTATTGAAGGTTTTGTGATTTTTTTGTCTGTGAATGTATTATTTTTATACCATTCATGGTTTATGGAGAAAGTATTGACATTTTGTAGGCTAGTTTTAATACGAATTTTTATGTTATGTTTAAACTTGTTCATATGAGGAATGCATTGGACATAATATGTGATGGGTGGAGCCCGCTATAGCACCTCGATGCATCGGTAGGTCTCATGAGATAAACTAGTGTCTTGGCATAAGGCCTTGACAAAATCTTATTTTTAGTCTTGGCACGAGGCCTTGGATATGTGGTTATGATAGTATGGCATTATTCATTCCATTATTATGAAAGTGTTTATTCATATTGCATGTCATTATTCGACTAGTAGAATATCCATGAAAATAAGTATAAGGAATTATTTCATTTTATTTCTTCCATATTATGCTAAAGTTCATGTTTTGAAGGCTTTTTTTAGTTATACATTGCCTTAAATTTTTATACTTATTTATGAATGTTTTCGCTATATTGTTATCCTTACTTGGCATTTGACCTCACCCCTTTCTATGGTTTATTTTTCCCAGGATGTGAAGAAGTATTTTATGAATGACATTCATGGATAGTATGAGGGGATAAGAGTGTGGACTATGGATACTATGTTGTTGTAGTTTTCATTTTTTAGTGTAATGTAAACATTATTAAAGTATATAGTTATTCCAAGGCTACTAAACTAATCGGTATTTCGAGTGATAATCTTTCTTGTGATCATGCCAATGTTATGTAATAATGCACTGACTCTGGGTAACTGGGGTTGGGGTGTTACAGTTGGTATTAGAGGATGTTTAGCCATAACCTTGGAAACTAGATTTAGATAATCTCTGATTAGAGCACATCACCCTAATATAGTCATTGAGGATTAGTATAGAATATCTTCCTAGAATTTTGGTATTGTAGCGATTTTTTGTGAGTTTTCCAAGTAATACATCACTTTCTAGATATGAATAGGTAGCGGTGGCCCTGACATAGATGTACCTAGGGGTAAATCACGAAAACACCGCTTTGATCTAGAATCGAACGGGAACCGGTGCATGACAACGGGCCTTGCTGCACTCTTGGTAACGACACTCCCGAGGGATATGCTTAGGTTAATTATCATTTTCTTTACAAACCATTATGAAGGGGTTATAAGTACATACCTACTCAAAAAAATATTTTTTATGATTATGGATTATATCCATAAAATATTTAATTTATATTAAGTGTTTTACAAGTTCAAGATTAGGTATTTTTATTCATAAACTAATCTAGCGTATGCCATTGTTTTGAAATGGTGGGCAATAGAATGAATGAGAACTCCAGAAATACACAAGATCCAAAGAGTAAGAAGGATCATATCTTTCATGATCCTAAGCAAGAATCTAGATGGGAAATAGTCTCCCACGTATTATCATCATATGAAGAAATAGTATCATGTGTTGATAGGATAAGTAAATAATTCTAGGAGTCCTATGGCATTGAAGGGAAGCTAGAGAAGAAAAGGATGGTAGAAAGAAATATGGATAAAGGGAATAAGGGAAAGAAGGATATTACAATATGTGATAAATGTGGAATGAATCACCTTGGTAAATTCTTGAAGGGAATGGGATTTTGTTATAAGTGTGGAGAAAAAGGACACCAATTACGTGATTTCAAGGGTAAGAAAAAGTTTTCAAATGTACAATGCTTCATCTTTAAGGAGTTGGGACACTACACAAACCAATGTCCAAATAATCAGAGTACACACCAAATGATGCTATTGGATAATAATCAAGATATGATACTACCTCAGAAGAAGAGAAATGACTAGTGTTCTTATGTTATTGTTATAAAATTATTTTATTTGAGTTTTGTATCAACAGTATAATGGTTACATGAATTATGGAGAAAAATAAGGATTGTACTGCAGTACTATTTTATTGAGGATTTGAGATTATACTATTCTATGAAAATGACTTAATAGTAAGATACTGTTTTTTGGAAAATAAATGGTTGAAGGAAAGTTAATCCTTAATATGGTCTTGATAATGAGGTAGTTATTTTTGAATAAGAGATGATTGATTTTGGTAATTTAGGATGTTTCCGTGTTGTAAAAGAATATATGAGGAAGGCGTTCACATATTATTACCTTGCAAAAGGGATCCTCATTATGTTTAACTTCCTTGTGAATTTTATACTGTGAGTTTGGATAGTAGTATTTTGGATAAGTCTAAAGGTTGGAATGAATTATGTTTCAAAGGTTATTTTTGGATTTTTATAAAAGGACAACACGCATACCGTGTGACTACTCGTTGCATCAGACAAAGCGGCAGGAATCAAACCCACAACCGTAGTGAGATTGGTAATTATTGCCTACCAATGGACTACGTGAAGTCCCTGGGTTGTATAATGTATTTTTTTTAATTTATGATATGTGAATTATAAATTCATTATATTTGGAACCCGATACAATTAGGAGAAATAGAGTATTTTTGAGCTGTATTATGTTTTGGGGTGAAAGATGAGTTTGTGATAGAAATTTATTAATGGATAAAACTCTAATTATAAAGTATGTATATCTCCTTATGATCTTATCCAATATCATAAATAAATTCCTCAACATTAAGAAAAGGAAATTAGAACAAAAATGTTGTCCAAGATGGTACCCTAGATCATCACAAATTTATGGCTTTGGGATTATTGGCCTTTTTGTAGCCATGTTATCTACCACTCAACATCAGATATTGATGGTCAGATTTCTCTTCCATATCCATATTTTTATACATGGAACCCTAATATGTGTTATTTTCGGTAACCTTCATACTTACCACTCTTTATTTTCAATAGAGGCCTCATTAATCCATTTTTCGATGTAGGATTTCAAATAAGATATTTTGAAATGACATCCCCAAGTATCCAATACCGAGCATAAATTGCGAGGATGTGATTTAATGAAGGAGGGGATAATGTGACACCCCAATCTTCCATGGTACGCTTCTCTTTGAATAATACAGTAGCGTGTGTTGTATGCAACTTCGAGTTCTATCACACATCACAACCAATCAAAGTAGCCATTATGAAAAGTAATACCCACGTTTGAAATTTTATAAATTTTATCTCTTAAAATTGACTCCATTTATGGATTCGGAATATCGAAATTAGCCAAGGGTAAAATTTCGGTACTTTTCGTATAACTTTCATATTTTGATGAATACTGAAAATTACTAAATTTTAATTAAAAACAACTTTTTTTAATCGAAATAATTAATAGTGATAAATAATTAATTTGAGTGGTTTTAAATTATATTTAGAATATATTTTTACCATTTAATACAATTTTCATCATTATACATAATTTCACAATTAAACCGAACATGAACAAGTGTCAATCTTTTGATAGTTATTATCTCTTAAAAACACGCTTTTTGTTTTAACAACAGGAAATAATTTTAAATTAATTTCTACCAATTATGTGTTTTGAATTTGGAAAAATGTATTCAATTTCTGTAATGAGGATGCCTAAATTGTGTAAATAGGTAACTTTTATTTTTAGACATTTTGAATAATTATTTCGGTAAATAATTTATTTAACATGGTTAAAGGGTAAATCCGGTAAATAAGGGTTACAAAATAATATTATAATAATAATAAATTATCCTAAAATGTTTCCTAACCATATTGGTGGATACATGTTCGACCATGGGCATCTTTGGGTCGATTTTGGGATCCCGTTGAGCCACTTGTAGGTGATAGGGACACTTTATTTTAATTAAGTTAAAATAAATACAAAAATGACATAAGCATATATCTTTTAGAAAAACAATTTTTACATTGGGTTATATATGTTGTATTTTCAACTATAAATATTCATTAGAAAGAAAAAAATATTTATTACATAATGGTGTTTTATTTATAATTTTTAGACATTCAATAATTTATGTTATGTATGAGAAAATCCTGATGCAGTAATTAACTAATTAATGAAAAATTAGAATAATTGATATTATAAATACCCAAATAAAAGAAATTTGAGACTTTTTATAAATACCAATAATTTTATAGGTTAATATGACCTGATAGGATGGATTTAATTAATGTTTTTTGAAGTAATCATTCTGTTATGATTTTTACAAAAATTAATTATTGCCTGAATGGCCCGAAGGCCTTCAATTTTTTTTGATTTTGATAACACCTCTTTCAAGGGATGAGAGGGAACCCTTAAAAGGCCCATAGGCTCAGAGATTACATGGACCGTAGGCTTAAGAGCTTACATGACCCGAAGGTCTTAAGGCAATTCAACCAGACTATCTAAAAGAGTTTTTTAAACAAATATTATATTATTAATTTTTATTAAATTTCTTAAAATCTAAGGTTCGGCCAAGAGACTTATATCATGATAGATGTATCTTTAATGGACCACTTTGGGGTCTCTTGGATTTATATATTAATTTTATTAACCATATAATATAAAAATACAAAGAGACATTGTAAAGGTGAAACTAATTAACTAAGAGTTAATACTTAAAGATAAGGTTAATATAATAAACCATACCTCTCTAAATCCTATTGGTTGAGTGGTTTTATACCCATAACCACCTTAACCATTAAATAATCCACTTTTTATCCATTATAAACAGAATATGTATTTATTATAAAATAATTTTTGTAAATTTTTCTAAGGAGCCCCTCCTCCCCCTTATAAAAGGAGGCCAATTATAACCAATTACTCACACATCTCAAGCCTTTTGTCTCATCCAACCTCTTTCCAATTAATCTACCTACATCCCTCTCATCCTTCTATAAGCCTCACCTTATGAATAAGGAACTTCAAGGGTCATTTTCGTTTCATATCAAAGGGAGTTACCCAAAATAAAGGTAACGATTTCTCTTAGCTTCTTTTCTTTTATTTTACGTCTCTAACCTCTAAAATCTTCTCATTATTTTATTTTGTAACAAAACCAATATACTAAATATAATTGGATATTTTTACGATAATTATTGTTACCACACTTACACACACCTCCATCTAATGGGTGATAAACATAATGTTTTTTTGGATGGCAACCAAACACCTCACAAAACGATGATTGGTCAATTATCTCCTACCACCTCTCATGGTGGACATTATGATGGAAATATAATTAAATATAATATTGATTTTTTTTATTTTATATATAATCTTCTGTAATTCCATTTTATGTCGTACCATTATTCGTTTCATGTTGTATATATATACGATAATTTCATTTGAGGAAGTGCGGACTACCGCCCCCTCAAAGTGATATGACTTGTTTATACCACAAATGGAAAATATAAAGGATGGTATTCATGAACATATTTAACACATATAAGATATTACATTATACTGTAATAATAATATACCTATGTATTATTTTGTTTTTATTCCTTTTAAAATGAAAATTTAAATGGAAGTAGTGTTCGTGCGTATGTACGGACTACCGTCTCCACGAACATGATGAGATTCATTCCTCATCGTATCCATTCAAGTATAATTCTCATTTTATAATTAAAAATAATGTTTAAGGACTTTATATAATTCTGGATATGTATAATATACAACCTATCCATAACAACCATGGATCATGTAACAAAACATATAAAATAAAACGAGTAAGTTAACACCCAAAACGACGATAATACTAAGATATTATTAACAAAGCATGTTAAAAGATCATATATGATATCATATTAATGTATATTATTCTTGTATAATTTAATAACAATAATTTAACCATTATACATGAGATTAACCTATGCTTGACAAAGGAAAAGTACAAGGTAAGTGGTTTTCATCTCACTCCTTATTCTCATGAGATTAATGCTATATTGCCACTATTAACATTTGTGTGGTGTATGTACTGCCCATAATTGTATTCTTTGAGTAATACACATCAATTTAAGTGTATATAAATATTAATTATATGATTCCTCTTATGTGGCATCCCAACTTTTTATAACATAAACATTCATTAGATTACACAAAACTGAGGATCTTTAAGGTTTAGTGTCTTGGAAACCAGGAACATAATACATGAAAACAACATAAACAATTCTTGTTAAACACTTGAAAGGCATCTCCTTAAGTTTATCCTAGGTTCATTACTGCATCTCATAACCTGAGGACATAAATAAAAAGAAAGTGTGAGAAAATGGCCCAGTAAGGGATACAAGAGAAACATTTTACATGTGAACTTGAGATACTTCAATAAGGTCATAAAAAGAACTTTAAGGCATGAGAAAGAAATAATGAGGCATATCATAATGAAAATAAAGTTTTTCATAACTTTATGATGTGTCTAAAACAGTTAATATTGACAATTATTTCTTTTTCACCAAGGTCCATCCCCATGGTGTCGTTAAAAATTGCCAAGGTTATTCACCATGGCGTCATTAAAAATAGTCATCTCTAGAGATTATGTCTTTACCCAATGCATTGGAGCGCTATTAGGGCGCACCCTTGAAATTTCTTTATTATCATGTGATCTACATATATAATTATCAATCATTCCATAAACAACCCATATAACATAAAATAAATGGGTTTCATTTCATAATCATAATGTTTTAAAACTGCTTTAAAGACATTAGCTTTATGTCACTTTAAACCCACAGAAAGGGAAAGTAGGTCTCATGTATGTAAATCCCATAATATAAAATATAAAAACATGGTTTATATGTTAATAACCCTATATAAGAGATATCTTTGAGTATTCACTTAATAAAATAAAAGATCTTTATAAAAAGAGAGACAAATTTTGAGACGGAAATTCTGAAGCATAACAGCTATGTTTCGAGGTTTTAGAAAACATTGAAAAGAGAGGGGAAATGGGTCAAAAATTTATAAATGACCCAGAAAACAGTATAGGGACATAATATAATGGATTTAAGAACATGGTATTGAAAGTTTAAAGATATATCATATGAAATTATGAACATGAAAGGAAGACAAAAAAAATAAGATTTCTCTTATAAAAATTCGGTAGCCTAACAACATCACTTAAACATCAACAAAAATTAATTGAAGAGATCAAATAGGATATCTCATCATATGAACATTAATGATCAGTATTATAGATATAGATATCATACCCCAACATAACAAAACGTAACTTTAAGACTTGACATGAAAGTAGAACTTTGAAAAATGAGAAAGGTGAAAGAATCCCTTAATCATTTGGCCGCCTAACGGCGCCACTTAAACTTCAACAAAAATGAATTGATGAGATAAAATAGGGTCTCTCATAATATGAAAATAAAAGATCAGTATTATAGATATATATATAATACCCCAACATAATAAAAAGTAACTTGAAATACTTGACATGAAAGTAGATCTTTGAAAAATGAGAAAGGTGAAAGAATCCCTTAAAAATTCGGCAGCCTAACGACGCCACTTAAACTTCAACAAAAATGAATTGAAGAGATCAAATAGGGTCTCTCATCATATGAACAAAAAATATCAGTATGATAGATATAGAGATCATACCCCAACATAATAAAAAGGATATTGAAAGACTTTACATGAAAGTAGAACATTGAAAAATGAGAAAGGTGAAAGAATCCCTTAAAAATTTGGCATCCTAACGGCGCCACTTAAACTTCAAAAAAATGAATTGATGAGATAAAATAGGGTCTCTCATAATATGAACATAAAAGATCAGTATTATAGAGATAGATATCATACCCCCACATAATAAAAAGGAACTTGAAAGACTTGACATAAAAGTAGAACTTTGAAAAATGAGAAAGGTGAAAGAATCCCTTAAAAATTTGGCAGCCTAACGACGCCACATAAACTCCAACAAAAATTAATTGACGAGATCAAATAGTGTATCTCTTCATATGAACATAAAATATCAGTACAATAGATATAGATATCATACCCCAACATAATAAAAAATAACTTGAAAGTCATGACATGAAAGTAGAACACTGAAAAAATGAGAAAGGTGAAAGAATCCCTTAAAAATTTGGCGGCCTAACGGCACCACTTAAGCATTCTTAAAAAGAATTCATGAGAGAAAGAGAGGGTCTCTAATAATATGAAAATGGAATGGTCAGTAAGAGGAATATAAAAGAACATCTTCCAACAAAAGAGCATGGAGCATAAAATAAATGACATAAAAGAGATTACTTGAAAGAAAGAGAGAGGTAGGATCCCTTATTTAAACGTAACTCTTAAAACTCAAAGGTTGAGACCTTGAGGGATTGGGGGAACCTTGGGAGGTAAGGAGACCAGAACTTCGTTGAGGATGATTTTGGAGTCGAATGGATGAGAGGATGGCTTGGTATTTATAGGGAAAGTGAGGGGACAAGGCATTAATGGCCAAGGGACACCTCATTGGTGGTTTTGGAAAAACCATGGTCTTGCCCATGGTACATTCCTATGGTATTGTCCACTTGGGAAACTTCATACCTTATCATACTATTCATAAGTCGACCATATTGATTACATACTTAATACATTATTTAATGATGT
Source organism: Viscum album (assembly GCA_963277665.1). Classification (NCBI taxonomy): domain Eukaryota; kingdom Viridiplantae; phylum Streptophyta; class Magnoliopsida; order Santalales; family Viscaceae; genus Viscum; species Viscum album. The sequence goes on from OY728163.1 coordinate 1,939,361,506, forward strand.
CATTAAACACCCGTAACTTAAAAACTGTATTTTCACTATTAATTGAAAATTCAACTATCTCCGAAAAATCCCAAAATATCACCTTAACCAAATATTGATGCTCTGATTTCAAAAATTAACTCTATTTTATAAAAATAATTTTTCTAAATATTTTTAATTTAATTTTTAAATAAATACACTATTCACCGAAAATTCATTTTTTTCAGAAAAATCCCCAAAAAATACCTTAACATATAATCGATGCTTTGAGTTCAAAAATGAAATCCATTTTATAAAAATAATTTTCTAAATATTTTTAATTTAATTTTTAATTAAAAAATGATATTCACCTGAAGAAACTAATACTTGACTAATAATTTATGAAACCGTTACTTAACCATTTTACTGAATCACATTACTTAATTAAGGTGCCTATATTAAATTAATACTTTCTTTAAGTGAGATTACTAATCTATTTGGTCACATTACTAATCCTAAGCATAAAATCACTATTCATAATTTAATATTCATCAAAAATTAAGTTGGTCTTATTAGACTCTAAATTTTGTACTGAACATAATTGTAGAATACCATTTTTTGAAAATCATTACACATTCTTAATTATATAAGGTTTACATAAACATTTTTAAAATATCCTTTCTCTAAAATTCATCAAAAAATTCATACTATATTTATCCGGACTTTGAAAATTCATAAACCTCAACATAAGATGAAATCAAAATTTTTGTTTAAAATAATGGATTACACAAGGCAGTTACATTCTCCTTACATATCCCCTTATCACACCAGCATAGGACCTAAGTGTAAGGTGTGCTATGGTGAGAGAATCTGAGGGAGGCTTGACCAGCATTGCACGAGTAATAATTTCTATCAGTTCTAACTTCCTGTTAAGGCGATTCCGTTCTAGCTTCACACGATGAAGTTCCGCTTGGGTTTGGTCCTGAGCAAAGCCCAGTGGTGCTACCTCCATCCCAAGTTCTGTTAGATGGGATTCGATCGGTCCAAGACTACTGGATGAGGCCATCAAATCTTCTTTCTATATTAATTAACCAAGATCACTTGTATTTAGAGAAAATAATCAAAACGTTTAGTTTTCAGCGGACATATTGACAAATGGTCATATGACAGTCAAAACCCAACAGTCTCATTTTAATTATACTCATGTTATCAAATGAAACAGTTTTGTTGAGTATAAAAAATAAAATAACACACAAAATTAGGAAACAAGATTTATTCAAAATGTTGGGTTGTTACATCTTACATAGGGTGTATGTTTCGTAAGTTACCAAATTGGTAAGGGTTTATTTCAAAATCTCTTCATTATTTGAGGTTGTTTATATGTAATTATATACTGGGACCTCTTTATCATCCACATCCATGTTTCTTAAAACTCTATTTCAAAACATTCTGACTATTTTACAGAATATGGGTTAAAGTCATTTATACCCTTGTTTGACTCTTTATAATATGTTTATAAAGGCATCTTTCTGTTGTTTTCCAAGCAAGGTGCTTTTTTTCCTTTTCGACTGAATGAAGGTAAGAATGTTTTTTAACTTATATGGAGGGTGTGGATATTTTCTGTCATTATAAAATCTTCGAATCTTCCCTTACAAGCTTATAAGAAAATTTTCAAAGTGAATGTTTTATTTTATAATTATGTGACTCTTAAATTATTTCAATATAGGAAGAGATATTTCTCTAAAAAGAGTTTTGATTTTATCAATGTCAACATCCATTGGTGGATTTTAAGCTTATTTGATGTTGATTTATTATGATACAAAACTTCCATATTGTATTGAAGGTTTTGTGATTTGTTTGACTGTGGATGTGTTATTTTTATACCATTCATGGTTTATGGAGAAAGTATTGACATTTCGTATGGTAGTTTTAATACGAATGTTTATGTTATGTTTAAACCTGTTCATATGATGAATGCATTGGACTTAATATGTGACGGGTGGAGCCCGCTATAGCTCCTCGATGAATCAGTAGGTCTCATGAGACAAACTAGTGCCTTGGCACAAGGCCTTGACAAAATCTTATTTGTAGTCTTAGTACGAGGCCTTGGATATGTTGTTATAATAGTCTGGCATTATGCATTCCATCATTATGAAAGTGGTTATTGATATTTCATGTGATTATTTGACTAGGAGAATATCCATGTGAATAAGTATATGGGATTATTTCATTTTATTTCTGCCATATTATACTAAAGTTCATGTTTTTAAAGGCTTTTGTTTTAGTTATACATTGCCTTAAATGATTATGCTTATTTATGAATGTTTTCACTATATTATTATCATTACTCAGCATTTGAGCTCACCCCTTTCTATGTTTTATTTTTCCCAGGATGTGAAGAATTATGTTATGAATGACCTGCAGGGATACTATGTGGGGATAAGAGTGTGGACTATGGAGACTGTTGTTGTAGTTTTCATTTTATGATGTAACATAAACTTTATTAATGTATCTAGTTATTCCAAGGCCACTAAACTAATCGGTCTTTCGAGACTTGATCTTTCTTGTGCACTTTCCAATGTTACGTAATAATGCACCGACTCTGGGTAACTGTGTTCGGGGTGTTATAATTCTAGAAAAGAATGAAACTCCCCTAATAGAGTCCCACATAGACAAAATACTTGATTATTTTCTCTAAAATATAGTAAATAATAAGAAATATGTAAAACCTCTATTGATAAGAATTTTTAATTATAACACCCAAATCATCGAATCTAATATGCAATGCTACATGGCCTCATTCATGCATCCCCATAAATAGAGATTACAAACTAGTAGTGAGGGTTAAATCACTTATAGTGGGGAGACTATACCCTTAGTATTAGTGTAGAGAAGTGTAAATAATAAGTCATGTTAAAATAGAGAAATAAGAAAATCTATAATAAATGGATTGGAAAATATCTCATTTCATACATAATATTTAACCATGGTCACCCAATGTGGTAGGATAATCAATAGTGTTATTAGGGAAGATGTGTAAAGAAAACACTTTGGAATTTCTCTAGAGTCCATCCTAGTACAACCATGATAACCATTCTCTATCTCCCATATCCCTGTTACTTGGGCCCTTACCTTTCTAGTACCCATAATCATAACTTATACAAACACATTGAGGATCCCATGAAGGATGTGATTGTAAACCCATCTGGACACCAATAATGCATCATTTTCACATACATAAGAGTGAATTTCATGATAATATACAAACACACATGAAATTAATATACAATAAAAAAAGCAATCATGTTCTAACATGGCTACCATAATCCCCTGACTATACTTGCTTCAAATATATGATATAAAACATAGTCATAATGGTAGTAATAACCTATGTTGATCACATGGTTACCACATGTATCCTAAAATAGTCACAAGTCTAATGAGTCTTAGTTTAGATAACACAAGTCTATCATGCCCCATCTCATTCGTTGTCTAGGCCACAACGCTACCATATCTAGATGCTACCTTGAGTAAGGCCATAAGGATAACATATCTAGAAACCATGTATCATGTTAGGTCATTGAATAAAATTATACACCACTGTCAAATATTAGGTCATATCACACATAATTATCATGCCTCATTATCTGACTTAATTGTGTCATCTTGTTACATGCAATATCTGAAAAAACACTCCCTCTAGGACCACCGAGCCATGATAGGTCCACCTGTGGCTTTGGTACGATGCATATAAAAACAATAAAGGATAGAAGAAAAATATCCAACATAAATGGGGAATAACATATAGAGTCACAACATTGAATATTAAGAGTGAGAAAATATTATGAAAATGTACACACATGTGATTAAAATTAAACATGGGTTCCATGGTCTATGCACGTACACACATGTGATCAAAAAACAAACATGTTCTCACTAGCTACACATATAAGAACATTAAATAAAACTAAATCATGGAATAAACTATATAAAAAACAACATCATATCATGCTAACAACCACATACAAAACCACTTCATGGTATGGATCTTATTACCTCACGCTTCTTGATGTCAACGTCACAATTAGTCAAGAGTGTATTCACTCGAACCACATTCTCACACCAACAAAAATTATTTTTCACACAAAGTGTAACTATAACAGATTTTAATCCAACAAGACATGATTGTAGAAAATGAACAAAAAAGGAACAATACAAGGGTTAGAAAAATCAGATATAGAATGAAAATAAATAAAAAAAGTTTATTCTTAATCTGATTATGGAAGGATAAAAATTTATCTCTCTTTGGTAGTAATCAGAGAAGAGATGTGAGGATCTCATTAATTTGAGTCAAAAACCATAACATATGCCTTCCAATGTTTGATTTCTAGCAAGGTCTGGGAACGAGAGTCAAGATAGGAAAATCTTCCAAGTCCATAATTCCAACAAGAAATTTCATCCAAGTCACCTCACAAAAAACATATAGAAGTCATATCATTCGAAAGAAGAATCCATAAGGAGGGAAAAATAAATTAATAGGGGAAAAGAATCAATTAATAATACATTAAAAACACCTCATAATTATCACATATTTTTCCCATTTGGAAAATAAAATATTCGAGGAAGAAGGTGGTGGTTTCATCCATTTTAATATCTTAATGATATCCAACATGACCTACACTACAACCAACATCATGTTTATAGTGTTCTTGAACTCACTAAGAAACATGACCTGTCACTATGGAATGCCACCCTAAAATAAAATTTTTAGCTCAAAAGGACTCCAAAATGGGTGTGGCATGGTATCGCAAGGTATGGAAAACACATATAGCCCCAATGATATATTCTCATTGACACACCCACACTCATCCATGTCCTCTTGCATGTTTTGTATTAGGTCATATCAAAACTACCACCACATCCTTCTCCATAGTCATTGTGTCTCAAGTTTTGGATAGAGACATATCTAAAAGACCTAAAATCCTCTCAAAACCCTACCAGACTTTATCCATGAGTTAAAAAACATAGATACTCATAAGAATACCTTTTTGGAATGATTTTATATACCTGAAACAAATGATCCATGAATTTACATAGAATTTTTGGAATAAGGGTGGAGAAGATAAGAGGATGGTATGTAATTAATTATATAATTGAGGATTAATTTATGATTGGAATTAAATAAATTTAATATAATTTTTTAAAAGTTGATACTTATGGAAAATATTTTTTTTCTCTAGATGTGAATTTCAGTACATCAAGGATAACCCCCTTTGTGTTTATTATTACTTACTTCATTATAATTCTTGGGATTTTGATCTGCATGTCAATAATACTAATTCATATAACCATAATATAAATCAGTGGGTCAATGATAGGATTATGATATTTAAATTGGATGAGTAGTGATATTACCAAAAATATTGTAATCACAAACATATGGAGTAGAGATTATTTTTAATATCAACAAATTTTTAATATTCGCTTCATAGATGCAACCGAGTGCAGGTTAACTAAGTAAAAACCATGGTTCTCAGGCACCCTAATTTTCTTTATTTTATTATAAAATTAAGAATCCTTAAATTTTCTAAAAAATATATTTTTCAATTAATATAATTCATATAAAAATATAATATTTAACTTATAAATATATTCTTAACATTTTTTAAATCTAATTTATGTATTTCTTTAAATAAAAAATGTTTGTAGTTCTAATATCTTAAAAATGTATTTAAAATTACCATTTCAATTTTGGTATAGTTTAAAATAAAAATTTGTTAGTTTTATTTATCATAATCCAATTAATTAAATTTTAATTAAAAATATAATTTATTTATCTATAATACTGTTTTTATTCATAATGGAATCATCTTTCCTATAAAATTTTTAATTGCTTTTTTTGAAAATATATTGAAATAAATTTTTCTCTCTTATAGAAATTGAATGATTTAAAATTTATCCCATATTTGGAATCATCATAATTAATAATATGTAATTAGGGAAACTAAAATTTTGGGCATAATGAATAGTAACATGGTGATTATGTTTCTCATTTGTTAAGTTTAAAATGTGTTAAAAGCGATAAACATGAATGGATTAGGATTCAAGATAACCCAAAAATGTTTATTAAATCGAATTGGTTGTTTGTAATTGTACATTTAAATTTTCATTATAAAATCTATGAAAATTTAGATCCACTTGAATTGATTAATAAATATATTGTACAATAAAATTTTCAAGAATTTACAAGTTTGGAACCTGACTCACTTATAAAAGGGTACCCACTCTCCTATATTATCCTTACTAGATGATACACTTATCTACACCAAGAACATTCCAAATACCTTCCTAAAATCCCTACCCATTTCATAGATGTCATGGTCTCAACCAAAAACCAATACAAGAAGGATTAATGTGTAATCTAACGGAAGATACCAAAAGAAGAAGTATACTTTCATACCGAGATATTTAAAATTCCATTATTCTTAAACCCCATAAAAATATTAAATAACCAAATTCACATATTTCAATAATTATATTAACCATACTGATATGTTTTAATGTTAATTTAACATCCACTTTATAAATCGTTTCTATCCTATGGAATTTGAAAACATCGCTCCTTTAAACGTATAACCAACCGTCTCCACATAGCAGTGTAATTCAGTTTTCATTAAAAATTTACACAGATGGTTAGAAATATGGAATTAATGAATATATATAATATTTATCAAATAAATATTTTTAAATAAATATATTATATTATCTAAATTCTTACCCTTCCATCTATTGAAAAATGATATGGTCTCCCAATGGTATATGTGGACTATCACCTTCATACATCGTTGTCATTCGTTTTCCTATAACCAAAAAGCATTGATGAATATAAACATATATATAATGAACAAAAAATATATTCATGATATTACTATAATTATATAGATAATGGAACCATTTCATAACACCTTTAACCAATAACAATATACTGAAGTAATTTTGAATAAATTGACTGAATAACCTTAATAGGTCAAAATAAAAACGTTTTATTCTATGAATGGATATAAAATGATAATAAAATGTGATTAAAAATAATAATAATAAATATATATTTGGTGTAATTATTTAATTAATTTATATTCATTATATAGGCTGATCAAACACATATGACTAAGTAGAGACTCAAGTTAATGGATTTATTTGAAAATCTATTTTATTTTAAATTGAATACATTTAGATTTAAATTGTGAAAATCACATGATCCTAATATTTTAAATATTATATATATTTTATTATCCTTTTATAATGTTCCATATTTAAATTATTATATAAAATTTCTTCTCTTATTGGATTAATAATCAGCAGGTGAGATACACGATGGTTATTTTCTTTAAAAATTTCATCTAAATGTTTCCTTAAAATGTATTTTATTCCATATCATGGTTCATTTAAAATAATCAATAATTTAATTATTTTATATTTAATTTTTGATAAAATCCCATTTCAATTATTTTCATCTTTCTTTTGAAAATTTTAAAAATGGATTCCTTTCACCATTTTCTGTATGATTTATTTCAATCTTTTTACAAAAGTGAAAAAAGAATGTTTTTGATGTATACGACTGGACTAATATTCCCCAAAATCATTGATTTTATTTTTGTTATTAATATTCCATTAAAATATTCAATAGATATTTAAAAAAATAATTTTCATAATATTATAAGTATTTTTAGTTTTTAAAAATACTGAAAGAAAAGGGTATTATTTTCTATACACCAGACTCATCACGTAGGCATGCCTCACTCGATGACATCGATTCTCCCACATGCTCAGTTCTTTTCCAACCTAGCATAACTGAGGGGAACTATCAAGAGCATAAAAAGGCCCTTACTAAGGGAAACATTCCAGAGTAAAATATTAAGTTGGTGTAGCAATTGTTCACCAACTATTCATAAGCTATATCAGGTTCTTATGTCAATAATAAAGTGGGGTGAGCTAAACAAAACCAAAAAAGCAAGCAACCACATATACTTATAACACAAACACAATAACAACACACAATAATCAACCCAAATCACAATAAGTAACAATCCCTTACCTATAAAAATTTTTATTATAAGGGGTTCCACAACAATTGTAACAACCCGTGTTTTTGAACTGGATGAAAATCCAACGCAATTTGTTTTTTTTTCATTTACTAGATGGGATATTTTACCGACGGAGCATTGGAGTGAAATTAGAAGATTTGGAACACATCAAAGTGTTGTTTTTGGAATTAGGTGAATGCCATGAGGTACCTCAGTGGTATCAATAAATTTTAGGTGCACAAAAAATGGAAAATCATGTTTCCAAGGGTATGCATATGGTACATGGTTTTTCTAAAACCATAAGGCCCCTAGTAAGAAACAATGAATCTTCAACAGGTGGTAGAATGAGAAGTTTAGGGGTTTTGAATAGTTTATTAATACAATGTGTATATCCCACAAAGGTACCACCACTTAGGAAGTTCCTAAGAACTATTTACCACATGATTAGTTCATGTTTTTTAAAACCATGTGGCCAGCCCGTACGAGGTTCGTGAGGTGTCCAGTGGTGTGCACGCGGTTTTCTAAACCATGTGGCCCAAAATATGTGCATAACCGTGTTTTAAAAATTAAATTAAAGTAATTAAATAAAAAACATATCCTAAATCTACCTCCTACCCTCTTCTAACTCACGTGACACCCCCTCCTTGGAGCCATATATGTACGATGAACCACACCCTCTCAACTCCCTCTTTGGTTGATGATTTCACTGAGATCTCTTCCCGATATATTTCTCAATCCTTATAAGTATGTTCTCTATCTCATCTTTTTTCCTTTCCCAACCGATTTCCCATCCCTCTATTACTCAGTGTAGTTCATCCAGTCACTATGGCATGTGCTATTGTGTATTTCTAGATTTATTCGAATGTTAGGGCATGTGAAGGCTCTCTCAGGACTCTATTGTTTGTATTCCAGACACCGCAGCTGAAGGTGAAGCAGTTCCGATCATCTCGGTCTACCATCATAAATTTGGGTAGGCTTTTATTCTTTTTTTATCAAATTATTTTTGGGGGGTTTTATAGTTTTTGTGGTTCTAGTAATTTTTATTTAGTGAATTTGGCTGTGTTTTGTGGTTTCGAGTCACCAGAGTCCAAGGCAACTTACCCATGTATCCATAGGTAGGAATATTAATTTTTAAATTAACATATAAATCTATATTCACCCATCTTAGTGAATATATATATATATATATATGGGTCTAGGTGAGCATATGTATAATTTGAAAAATGACAATGGGGGTAAGTGGAAACATGTGTATAAAGATGAGCATATATATATAAGGATTCCCTTGTACATATTCATGACCATTATAATTTGTACATAGGGGATTTGTGTCTTTATGTATATGATAAGGTGAATATACTCATATTCGTGATGAAGTAGATTCTAGTATTCACTTCTTAAATTTCAATTTCCATTTTTTCAACGTGATACACTTCTCTTGAGGTAGGATCCCTTTATTTTCCCTTTAAATTTAATAATGCATTAGATTCATACTTAATGATTCATTGATAAATTTAATTTTGATTCATGAATGAAGTACTTAGTTATGATAAATGATTTTTTTGATAATCAAAATCATCTTTTTATATTAAGACCACTCCAACATAGCTGCACTATCTTCAAATCTAAAAAGAAATGATTATAATTTTATCCTTTCATGGATTATTGCATTAGTGTTTCGTTATGTTTTGAGGTCATTATTGATATGTGTAATGTTTTTGACTTTTCCATTCAGTTATTCTTAATTAGTGCAGTTTCCTTCTATATGGAAAATTTTAATTGAACCCATGAACCTTCGAATTGTAAGACCTATTTTAGAAACTGAATGGATTGCATTATTATTGGATCTAACCATGTCGGTATTTTCACTTTCTCTATTGAAAACACGTATGTGATCATTGAACATAATAAATGGATTCTCCTTTCATTAATAAACAAAATTGATTGAATTAAATAGTTAAAACGAAATTGAATTAAATAACGTGGTACAACCACATCTCTAGATATAATTTAATAAGAACGACATAGGTGTATTGGTTTAATTGGAAAAAATCATAATGAATGATGAGACCATGTCTTTTTATTGTGAATTATTAAATTCTTATGATGAATATAACCATGCCATTGATAGTTTTTAATTTTAAATTCATAAGAGGATAGGCCTTTGTATTATAATATAAATTAATATGCCATTTTTATATATAATTGGGCTATAAAAAATGAAATGGTGGTGGGGTAAAGACCCATTCCAACTATACCTATTATAAAAATTTATAGAGGTTGCTTATAATGGTATGGGGTGATGATCCAGAAGGTTTATCCCACCTCCTTTCATCAGAGTAGAGTCTGGCATCTCACACCACATCTACTATATGGGTGATGGGATTTTGAGCACCAAGTTCCATCATAGAGTATTTCATGGTTGCCAAATCTCCCTTTTAAGTGTTGTATAATATCACTCTCACTCTATTGGGAAGTAGGGATTGTACCCTATACACTATAGATACTATATTGTCAAAGGACTGTTGAGTGCCACGTTCCATCTTAGGGTGTTTCCAGGGTGTGCAAACTCACCATCCCGAGTGAAGTAGTATGGAACTCTCACTCTATTGGAATGTAGGGAATGTACCCTAACGTTGGATATTTTAGGATCATTAGTTTTTTTTTTGTGGAAAAGTGAGTTACATCCCATTACAGCTAGCACAAGTATTCCATGTATATGGCTAATAGGCATCGACACATACACAATTCATATAGGTGGATGCAATATACAACTAAAAACAACAACATAAACACACACACACATGTATATATTTATATAGTCACTGTTTATACTTATTACAGCTCTGAGCTGAAGTAGGTATAGCCACCAGGCATCCCTAAGCAACCTGGGCATGATGTTGTTTATTTATTTAGTTTTCTTTATCATTATTCTACACCTTCACACTAATTTAATTTATTTTTATAGAATGGTTTGGCTTAGGAACTGTGGGTTCTAGCCTAATGATCTTTGTATCTCACACCCTTCTTTGGATATAATTTCACTATCTAACATAAGTCGGCTTTATTTATCCCAGTATTATGGACCTTGGTTGATTACTTATGTTGTATTTCTTACACCAGAGGAGTTGAGATCACATGATTGATCTGGATCTTGGGTTGATTACGGAGAACAACTTTTGAATTTTTAGTTTTTTTCATTACGTGAGTCATGTATTGTAATGAATTGTAAATTTTTTTGTATAATTACAATTTTAACTTATGTATAATAATATTGAAATTAATGGGTTGTAAATACTGGTGTAATCAAATTTTTCATTCAGATATTACATTATTATTTCATTGCTCTATTATCTGATTATTTATAGCTTCTATTGTCTATTGTTTTCTTTATTTTATTTACCATTGTGCTACTATGATAAGAGGGTATAGCCTCCCCACTATCACCTCCGGAGACCCTCTCTACTAGTTATAACCCATTGACATATGGGGAGATGTGTTTCATGCCATGTGACCCACATTTCCAGCTACCATATTAATGGTTTGTCAGGCTGGAACGTTACAACGTGGTATTAGAGGATTATTTTTCCTATGTCTTATTGTTTTGGGATGGTATACAGGAGACTAGAAATGTGTTAGTTCATGGTAAATAGTTATATCTAAGACTGATCATCCCACCCACAATTAAATGACCAAGTGTCTTGGGATTGGATTAATTTTCATGTTGTTTTTCATTACAGTTGATATGGTTTCACCTTTAGTGAATGGGTTATTTTTACACTGCATATTGATTTATGAATTTATGGTATATTTCCCTTAGCCTGGTTGGGAAATGATGAAACATTGCATGCATGAATATAGGAACATAAGGATTCAAATTTCATGAGTATCCCATACCATGTAGTTTCATTTGTTTGGCTTCTTTCAGAATTGTATTTTGTTCTTAGAGTGATATTTCATGCTTCGATTGTACGTGTTTAGGTTTTTTTTCAGCATTCCTAGATGTAAAACATTATTCTTGTATTGTTTTGGCATACTATTTTAGGATTTATTGATTATAATTCACTCTTATGTGTTTATGGCATGCTTTTATGTTTTCTACTTATGGTGACATGTTGTACTTTGTTGAACTGTATTTGGTTGCATGAGTTGAAAATTTAGTGGTTTTGAATAAGTGGGAACCAATTTTTGATTATAAGGTGTATGTGTACCTTATAACTATGGAAGGGTAACCCATATATTCAAACCATATGGAGAATTATATAAAAATACATTTTAATTTTGTTTTTAAAATGTAATGGCTACTAAAGTTCAACCGATTTAGTGAACTGGTTATAATTAATGGAATAATAATTTTATACTATAAATTGTATTGGTTCTTTATGGATTGGTAGATAGCCACCCATATAACTGAAGTGTTATATTTTATCATGTTATATCATTAAATTCTTTTAAATAGAAAAAAAATTAAATTTAATTTGAAATGAATTTGTTAACATTCTAAATAATCAATTGGACCCAAGTAGGTCAGTTGGGGAATGTTCCTTATAACATAACCCTGTATAGGTGTTTATAGATTAAATAATTATACAAATCCTATTGGTTTTTTTTGAAGAACCCATGTTGTCTTAATGAGACCCTATTAGGTTTCTTTATCTAATAATGAGAATTGGCAAACTAATTTTTTTTAATTATGATGGCATGTCTAAAAAAATTTAATGTTTAATAAGGATATTTTATGAGAATTTCCTATTTTTCCTTAAGTTGTTGGTGGAAAATCAAGTGCCTAGTGATTTCATTTTAAAATGGGTACCTGATGTTTTGTTTTAAATATTGAAAAATTTAAAAATTGAATGTGAATCAGTGTAAAGGTAATGTCCTTGAAAATGGAACAATAAGTCATGTCCCTTGTTTAAATCATTGTGTAATGGTAGGTTGAGTTTCCCTTATGTATCATTGGAATAGAACCATTAGCATTTTTTGTAGGCCTTATGTTTTTTAGAAATGGCTAAAAAATGGCTCTTCAGGCTAGTGACACCATTTTTTCATGAACTAGTTTTAGGGTTGACCCTTATTCATTCATAAGGGGCTAGAATGTGGTAGGTATCATTCTTAGATATTCAAATCGTAGTTAAATTCCATGGGATTTTTGACGTTTGGTGTCATTCGGGTGATGTTGTCCCCTATAGGATGCTTAGTATTTTAGTGACACCGTTGTTCGATTGGGTGGTCATGTTTATATTTTACCCTTGATATGAGAACGATCATCGATTAATGCTTTGTTGCAGTAGGTTAGACATGCCAAGGGAATAGTCATCCATCTAGTTGGTCTTGTGACCCTTTTCCATTTTATACTTTGGTGGATCAAGAGGTCATCAGTCTATTTTAATGTTGTATAAGATAGAATGACTTGAGAATATTTTATGTGAATGGAATTAGATACTTGAGTACATAGGGTGGAAAACCTATGGATATCATAGAAGATATAGAATTTGATTCTGAAACCCTGGGGTAGTATGAATTCACATATGTGGTTCCGATTGAGTGCTAAATGATGTGACTAACTAGTTGAGTTTGGTGGAACCATTGAGGATTTTGGCCGCTAGGTATGTACTTGAGTCATCTCCACAGAAGAGTGACTTGCGAGTTAAAGAGATCAAGATCATCCCATTTCTGGGGAATAATTCCAAGAGACTCATATGTTCTAACACACTAGTCAGTATGTCTTTGGTATCCTTTAAATGCATTGACATTGTGATTGTGGTTCAGAGGAGTAACACATGTTCTTTTAAGGTGATTTTGGTCTAGCTTCCTTATCAGTGGCTAGTTTATATTTTATATCATCGACTAGGACACTACTATAGTGGGGAAGCTCACATCAGTCATTTTAGTTCCATGTCCTTACTAGTAGAAGCAACCCAGCCAATGATATTTATTTGGAAATGGTCGATATTACTTGAATGCCTTTGAGCCTTTCATATTTTAAAATCTTGTCATTTCTTGATTGGAAGAATGATGTTGATTTGATTCGATGTTCATTCAAACTATGAGAAAATCCATTTATCTTATAATACTTCCTTGGGAAAGGTTAAACATTCACATGACAACTCAGGTGGAAAAAGGAATTGTGATCATTTTTAAATGGCAATGCTTCTACATGTGATACCAAGTTTCATTCAAGGAAAGTCCACCAGTGGTGGTTTGACTATTCTTCCCCCAGTAGTTGGTTATTATAGACTAAAAAGTGTTTCAATCCTATTAGTGTATTCTTCTTAGCAATGAGAATGTCCCCCATCTTAAAATCATTTAAGATTCACTAAGAGAGAAATGGTCTTACACTATGCTAAATCATTAAAGCTTTTGGGCTTGTTTGGGTGATCTTTTTCAGTGTTTCATGATAAAGCATGGTTTTTATCGAGGAATGGTGGTTATGAGTGAAACATGTGTTCCTAAGTTGGAACCTCTTAGATGGAATCTTAGACACTAGCCATTTCTTCAGATGTGAACACAAAAAGGATGCCTCTCTGAGCTCATTCAATGTATTGATATAGACGTTTTATCATTGAACCAACATTGCTTTTATAAATATATAGAATGGAATACCTTTGGTTGGATACTTGGACTCTAGTTTATTGTATAATATTTTATCCCATACATTTTGATGTGCTAAGAGGTCTATTTTTTAAAAGGGTGTGAAAATTCCAGTAGACTTGATCGAGGTTACACCTTTGTTATTGCTGATGCATGATGAATTCAATGGGTAGGTGATGGTTTGACAAAGGAACGTCACTGGAAGTCATTTTTGGTATTTAGTGAACGTTTTTTTGTAAAGGTATGATTTATTTGGAGAATTCATCATTTTTCAATTGATAATATGTCGTCCTTCAAAGCTGAGTGTATCGTAAATTGTTGGACGGATTTTCTCAACTTTTTTTCCTTTTTCTCGATATAAATAGTTGGTGGGGAACCGTTTCTGGCACATCATCAGGTGTAGAAAAGTGTGGTATATGTCAGCCATACATTTTCATAAAAAGTATGATCAGCCTATCCAAATGAGGTTCATGTGGGAATTGAACATTTGGTATGTTCAAAATCACACCAGGAGAGTTGTTAAAATGTATTGATGGTGGGATGTGCCATGTCTTGGAATTGGACCCTTTCTACTGTTAATGACTAATATAGGTAGTATAATTGGTTAAATTTTCAATTAGATGATGATGATATTGTACCTATGACTAAATGGGCTCAATAAAGTTTCAATTCGATGTTTTAATTGTAAATGGAGCGTTGAACCAAGTTTTAATGTATTAAATTTTAGATGCTTATGAAATTATCAAAGGTGCATTCTGCATTTAGAAACACAACACAACCATATGAATGAGACTTCACGACCCTCTTAGGTCAAGTGATGTGTTTTTTTGTTTCTGAAGGCTTCTCACGGTTGATATGTTCTACGGAATGGAGGTTGGAAGGAGCAGTTTTTTTGAACGGGATGAAAATCCAATGTAATTTGAATCTTTTATTTACTGGATATGCCATTTTTTGAACGGAGCTTCAGAATGAATTTCGGAGACTTGGAACACTTCAATGTGTTTTTTGGACTTGAGTGAAGCCCCGAAAGGTACCTTAGTGGGATCTATGAGTTTTAAGAGTTTTATACATGGAAAATATTGTTTTAATGGCTCTACAAAGGGAACATACTTTGTCTAAAATCTTACAGCCCCCCCTGAAGAATACCATGTGTCTTTAGTAGGTGGGAAAACTAAATGTTTTTTGGCTTCCCATGGTTTATTCAAACCATGCACCCATCACAAAAAAGTACTACTGTAGATACCCATGATTAACATACATGGAAATTTAATTACTTTTGAGGAATACTTAAGACATGACACTAAAATACTCTCAAAGATCATATTATTTTAGTTTATTTGGAAACTCAAAATATAATCATCTAACATGGTGAAAGATATTCAAAATCTATTATAAAGATCTTCCCCTTTTATTTTCCTACCTATAACCTTTATTTATATCCTAGAGAAAAGAAAACATAAAAGCGTGAGATCAATTTATCAATAAGGGTAAAATTTGAGAACAGGAAACAAACACTACTGAAAATTTAGGATATAACCACTATTTTAACCATGACTATAAGCCCAAAAAAGTGGCAATAGGTAATAGCCACTGTTCAATGGACCGTGTCTAGTATTGTCATGGCTATAGGGTAAGACCTATAGCCAGGGTTTGAAACCGTGGCTAAGGCGATTTAGCCACGGTCTGAAACCGTCGCAGAACATTAATCCACACATGGCATATTTCCACAGTTCAAAAATATGGCTATATGTCTATATCCACCATTTAAATCTATGGTTATATGTCAATATCCACATTTTAAAATGATGGAAATAGGCCTACACCAATGGTTTAAAACCATGGCTATATGACTTCTCGTTTCATAGAAAAAAACACCCCTACAACCCCCTTTTGAACAACCCCTCCACCCCCATGCCCCCCCCGGACAGTCCCCTTATACCTCCTGCACCCCCATCCCCCTAAAAATCACCCTTGTACCCCTGTACATCCCCCTTGATCCTTCTTAAACACCCCATTTCCCCTACACAACCCCCATTAACCCCCCCTATATAGCCCCTTGCACCCCGTAAAACACATTCATGCACCCCCATGCCCCCTAGACAACCCCCTTGCACCCCCTAGACAGCCCCCTTGCAACCCCTAGACAACCCCATTGAACCCCCCTATACCCCTATTCCCTGACCCCCCTCCTAGACACCTCTCCCACTCGGATACCACCCTCCCTCCTGGACACCACCTGTACACCCATTCCCCCTAGCACCCATCATGGAAACCCCCTTACACACCCCTATACAACCCCCTTGCTCTTCCTTGAACACCCCCTGCAGTAGCCCCCCCCCCGGACAGCCCCCTTGCACTGGCTTGATCACCCACTTGAACCCCCTGAAAAACCCCCTTGCACCACCACCCCCACCCATGCAGTAGACCACCCCTCCCTCTAGGACACCCCAACACACCTGTGACCCTTGTACCCCCCCCCCCCCTCATGGCCACCCCCTTGCACCCCTTAGACACCACCTTGCCCCCCCTAAACACCCCTAGCACCCCCTAAAGTAGACCGCCCCCTGGAAATCCCCCTTACACCCCCTTGAACACCCACTATAGTAGCCCACACCCCCTGGGAAACCCCCTTCCATCCCACCCCCACCCCTATAGTAGAACCCCCCCCCCCCCGAAAAAACCCTAACCCCACTCCTAGACACCCCTCCCACATGGAAACCCCCTCCCTCCTGGACACCCATTGGAAACCCTCCCCCACATGAACACCCCTCATGGAAACCACCCTTGCACCCCCCTGGACATCCCCCCTGCACACCCATGCCCATGCACCCCCCTCCTGGACACCCCCTTGCACTCTCATTGACAACCCCCTTGAACACCCCCTTCAAACCCATGCCCCATGCCCCTCCCCCTTCTAGACACCCCCTCCCACCTGGGCACCCCCTCCCCTCCCTCTTGGACACCCTCTTCCCCCTCTTAGACACCCCCTCATGGACACCCCCTGGACAACCCCTATGGACATCCTTGGACACCCATTCCCCCTTGAACCCCCCTCTTGTACACCCCCTTTCACCACTGGATAACCCCCTTACAACCCCATGAACACCCCCTACAGTATCCCACCCCCCTGGACAGCCCCTTGAACCCCCACCTGGACACCCCCTCCCTCCTTGACAGCCCCTGGAGAGCCCCCCTCCAAGACACCCCTCATAGACACCCCCTTTCACCCTTGGATAGCTCCCTTAGACACACACCTTTACACCAATGCTCTCTTGAACCCCCCTCCTGGACATCCGCCCATTGAACCCCCTGGACCCCCCCTCACACATATTTCCCTGAACCCCCCCCCCCCCCTTCAAGACACCCCCTCTGACCTGGACACCCGCCTCCATCCTGGACACCCCCACCCCCTCTGGGACACCCCTTTCACCCTCTAAATAGCCTGTTAAACACCAAGCACACCCAGGTCCCCTTTCACCCCTTCTTGGACACCCCCTTGCACCCTTGGACAACCCTCTTGAACACCCGCTACACAACCATGCCCCAACCCCCACTCCTGGACCCCCTTGCACCTCCTAGACAACCACTTTCACCCCCCTGCACACCCATTCCCCCTTAAACCCCCTTATGGACACCCCCTTGCACCCCTAGACATCCCCCTTTCATCCATTTGAACACCCACCTGAAAACCCCCCTTCCATAGACCACCCCTTGGACAACCCCCTTACAGCCCCTAGAAAACCCCCTTGCACCCCCACCCATGTAGTATCCCCCCTACAAAGTCCCCCCATAAACACCCCTCCCACCAGGACACCCCCTCCTCCTAGACACCCTCCGACAGCCCCGTTGAACACCCCTTCAAATTTCAAACCTAACCTATATCTATGTGGATATTAGAGAAAATAACTATAAAATTTTTCATAGGATTACTAAGAATGGTTTGAAAATATGATTCCTTATGGGGGGTTATGGATTTCATCTCAACGTCATCTCACTTCATACATATTCGTGATTCTGATTTGGTGGAAGAATTTCCAAACCCTTTGGAACATTTTTGTGGATCCTGGGTTGATATCTAGTGCCACGCCATCCAATTTAACATTACAAAGGAGGCATAACCATAAAACAATTCACTAAAAGAAGAATTACTTCTAATGTGCCGATTTAACCAAGTTCATCTTCATTTAACTCATTCAATTCATTATGTTAACCTTTCACCCATTGGAAATCCTCCTTGAACACCAACCTGCACACCTATTCCCCCATACACCCCCTCCTGGACACCCCCCCTGCACCCCACTGGACAACCCCCTTGAAACCCCCTACTTGGATATAGAAAGG
Source organism: Viscum album (assembly GCA_963277665.1). Classification (NCBI taxonomy): domain Eukaryota; kingdom Viridiplantae; phylum Streptophyta; class Magnoliopsida; order Santalales; family Viscaceae; genus Viscum; species Viscum album. Next base: position 1,939,380,480 of record OY728163.1, read on the forward strand.
TTCAAGTATGATGTGTGCTTTATGACTAACCATGACATCAATTATAAGGAAAACATCAATGAAATAATTTCATTCAAGGTATACCACTGTGATTTTTCAAAAACAGCGCACCTCCGTTGGAGGGGTTTTATTGAAAAACCATGAATTGTTTATCAAATGAAACGATTATCTTAACTAACAGTTATTCAAGAATATCAATTTAATTTAAACATAAATTATTAAGAAGGGAAATAAATGAAATTTAAAACATTCTTGAATTAAAGAGTCCTGGAGAGGCATCGTACCTCAAAAGAGAAAATCCACACTCGGTGCTTGAAACATTTATCAGCGACAACACTAAGCTGCTTCATCCATCCTACGGGCAGATTCACCTTTGAACATACATAATGATTCCCTAACCCCTATGTACATGTCCTCATGGGATTGAACATGCACAAGACGATCCTTATATATATATATATATATTATCACATGTATAAGCCCGTTATCACCCACACATGTATTTATTTTCCTTATATATACATAAGCATAGCTGGCCCTTTATTTGTAATTGTGATACCATGGGTGGATATACATATAACAAGAGAACATGTTATAAACATGTTTACCGATGCATACGCGGTGAGTCGACTTTCACATTAGTTGCCGCAACACACACAAACGGGTCCCAGGGGAATTCAACAAAATGTCAGTGACCTGATGAATCACCATTAATTGATCCTAAAAATTGAATTGGGAGGAACATAATTTGTCAGAAAGGAAATAATAGAACAGGTGATGATGATAATAACATCATCATTTAGCATCATTAGTAAGATCAAGACATAGGGAAAACAATATATTATTGAAGTCAATACAGTGCCGTGCGAACGCATGGGTGAAATGAGAGATTAACATAAAATAATACAGCAAAGGACCAAATCATTCAATTTTCTCTATAACTAATGGCCCAAGTACATAATTGTTTTTTACAATTTGAATATTAATCATGCATAATTTATTTTAAATAGTAGAAACAATCACCATTTTATGATCCCATGATATATGAAGGAAATATGTGCCTAATTAACTGTGTAAGAATTATAAGCATGAAAATAAGAGTGTGTATGAGAAACTAAGAGTGTAATTGAAAAATGATGAACATATTGACACCATGTTGTAGGATATACTGTAGTCATGATTTCAGAGAAGTACATGCAACAAAAATGCATTCCGATGTGGGCAGCCCACCACCTGGACAACCCCCCCCCCCCCCCGAATGCCCCCTAAACATCCCCCACCTGGTTAGTCCCCCATCTCCTGCACCATATTAAGCATTAAAACCCAAAAACATTCTTAAAAATATATATAAAATTGGATAGTTTAACATACATAATCTCTATAAGTACAAAACATGACACAAGATAAATGTTGACAATCTATAACAGCATGTCCACACTTATGGATAATGTGAAGTTAGTTAAAGATTTTATATTATATGTAACAAACAATTTTGAAATCTAGCCTTATGGAAATGTCATTAAAAACAAAACATCAAAATAAATTTGGAAAACTAACATGATGATAGCCTCTAACAGACTTTGGCATGGAATGATGAATCCCAAAGAGAACATCAGGTTTATTGATACCTAAAATAATACTGGGAGAACATGATTGTTAACTTCAAACAGTAAATAAAGCAGATGAATATTGGTCGAGCTGATAAAGGTTGTGAAACCATGGCTATAACGCCCCCGGACAGCCCACCACACCTGCACCCACACTCCCCCAACCCCAAATGTACCCCATTTCCCCCAACCCCACATGCACCCCACTTTTCCCCACCCCCCTGCCCCCACACCCCCTGCCCCCACCTACACCCCTGCCCGCCCTTCCCCCTATACACTGCCCCCTCCTGGACAGCCCGCTCCCCCTCCTTGATATCCCCCACACCCTGCACACTCTCCCAACCCCCTTAACCCACCTGAACCCCCTTCTGAATTGTCCTCACCACCTTCACACATACCCCAAGCCCCATTAACACCCCATAGACACCCCATCCCTACTAGATACTCCCGCCCTCCCTCCCGGACACCACCATCTAGAAATCCCCTTGATGTGGTGGAACGGGTGTGAATCATTGATGGTTTGGACAATAGTGTAAAATAATAGGTTAGGTGGGATGCAGAACATGATGTAGATGTTAGGGTTTGGTGGTGTAAGTGTAATGAATGACAGTGACTCTTTACACCTAATAGGAAATTTGGTTACTCAACGAAACATGTTATAGTTGAAGAAAAATATATCCCAAGAGTATTTTCTAAATTCAGTATTTCATTTCCAAAGGTGTGTCAACATAAAAACAAATGGAAATATAATATGTAATGTGATAAAATTTAGTATAAAACCACACCACATTCTAGAACATGGACCGAAAATATCTGGAGGAAATTATAATTGGGTTCATCTTGTTTCTTATACTCAATTATGTCTTATTAGGCTTATATGATTAGTTAAGTAGTTTCATGTGGTTAATTCTGTCACTAAAATATTTGCTAACAATTAGATATAGTTTGAGGTGTTTAAATCTATATAATAAATAAAATAACATGATTATTGAAAAAGTTCATCTCATTGAATAAATTATACTTGAAAATACTATTTTTAAAAATATTTGTTACCCTTATAATGATAATAAGCCTGGAGAGATGCCAAGGAGCAGAACCAGGTGTTCTAAAATTGGTAAGTTGAGATAAAGTGTGTATTAAATTTTAAACAATATTTTTTTATAATTATGTATTCACATTGGTAAGTGGTAAAATAAGATATCATAAAGGTCTTAAAATTAATATTTAGTGTTGGAAGATGATATCTTAGGTGGTTATAAGAGTTAAAGGTTATAAAGGTGAGCTGGAATTTGATAGATTCATGAAGTGCATGCCAAAGAGGTTGTAGATTCATTTTTATCTGTGAATTTTGATTTCATAGGGGGAAGAAATAAATAGATCAAAGAATACCTGACATAATTTTTTATACCATTCATTATAGGGATGGAATCATGATTTTATTAAAAATAATCTAGGGGGGAATGTTGGAACCAATGGTGTGCTTAGTGTTGGATTTTTTATTAATCATTGTTATAAATAATTATGGTTCTAAAGAAGGATCATTATACAAAATCATATGAAGATACTCAAAATTATTTTAAGTATTTGGATTGGAATAAATTCCATGATTTTGTTGGATATTTTTTTTTGATGAAGAATGATTTGGTTAAAGATTGGTTTGAAATGAAGACCATGTTTAAGAATTTTTAGGTATATCTATATTTGAGAGGTTATAAACGGGCTTAATCGAGGTTATGTTTTCTGTTAATGTGGTTGGTTAGGTTTTATGACGTTTTAGAGTATTATTAAATGAAATATAGAAGATTTTTTGTTCTCAAAAAGATTATATGTGGTTTTCCAAGGCCTGGGTATGATTAAATCAAGAAATATATTAGCTACATAAAAATATAATTGAATTATCATATCTGAGAGATATTGAACATTCATAAAAGGGGATATATAAAATTATGTGTTGTGTCTCAAAAGAATAAATATATTAACCCATATCTATAAACTCGAATGCTGCATGAAATTAATTTGAATAATATGATGAAATTTTTAATATTATATAGGTTCAAGGTGGAGGTGTCCAAGAAAAGTGTGGTAGGAATTAGTATAAAATAATTTTTTTATATCTAAGGTTAATGTATGTTTGAAACACATAACTAATTTTTATGTAAGTAAAGGTAAATGAAACTAAATCTTGAGTGTGACTATCTTAGAGCTATTTAAGAATGGAAAATTTCATTCTTTATTCACTACACTATGAAGGAGATATCTCTTCAAAATAATGTGGCACTAATTGAGCTCATATAATATATTCTCATGTTAGGTGATATCATTATAGAAGAAGATCACTTGAGAAAAATATGAGTTTGAGCCTATTTTCAAATGTCATGGAAGAAGAAACAACATCTTTAGTCGTAGAGGATTATTTTAGTGGTTATATCTATTTGAGGATGTCTCTTTCATGGAAAATTTTTTCACTATAAATGGGACACCATAACAATTTGTAGAAGGGGTTTTTAGATCTAGTTATTGGATAATTTCATGATGAGTAGAGATGCACTATGGATTACTAGTCAACTGAGAGTCACATGTAAATCACTACAATGTGATTTATAGAGTATAAAATCTAATTCTATGTAGGATAGTGTTCTATACATAAAATGAGACATATCAAACTATCAAAATACATGAATTTTTAACTGGTATAGAATTGGAATATAGAGGTTGTGTCATGATACATTCCTCTATTCATCAATTAACTCAAGCGTACAAGATTCCTTATTTCATATTACCTATCTTTCATAAGGAAAATCTGGGTTTTTATAGGGTTAATTTTAATCTAATTAGAATGAGAATATTGGATGGATTTTCCGAATGTAATAATAGTGATTGATTTATTTTTGATGTGCCGAAAATGGGAAAATTATCGTCAATTATAGAAAATGGTTTTTTGATAATATAGAGTTATGAAGACATTTATCACCATAAATAATAGTGGTTACTCCTGTGAAATAATCGGGGAAGGTGGAATAGAGAGTTGAGATATTTACATATCTAGTTAAAATGAAATACAGAGTGAATATAAAATATTTTTCAAATATAGTTTATTCAGATAAAAAGAATGGAAGTGTTGATTTCTCATATATCTATCCAAGTGAAGAATATAAAAGAAGGAAGTGTTTCAATGACACATCTAGATTGTTGAGGAATTGATGATGGGTTGTTATGGACATAATTCTTATGAGGGATTATATATATCTGTAGAGGATAGTTTCTATAATTATTGTTAAGAATAAAAATATTTAACACTCATAGAAAGAGGATACTCATAACTATTCTAGTACATTATTCTAGTACATTCTATCTTAACATTATTTTAGTCTACCCTAATCATACCATCTGAATAAAAAAATTCTATAAAACCTACCCATATAGTGAATTCAGTTGTTTCTACAACATTGATAAAGCTGAAGTGATATACTATAGTTTCTCATTTCAATAAAATAAATATAACAACATAAATAAGGCTTAAAACCCCAACACTATACATGTTGTACATTTATATATATATATAAGGAATGATTCTATGTGATCAACCATTATAGCTTGTGACATTTAAGGTTTTCCTTCCAATAAGGGATTACATTCAATACTACTTAGTTGACTAAAATAAGATAAAATGGTTTCCTTAGTGTGAACCCTATTTCACCCCCTCATAGGGTGATTATAGTCATTTTGGTATCAATAAAAAGTTATAAACATATACTAAAAATGTTCATAATTTTTCCAAATAATGTTCTTATGAATGAATTATGGTTTTACCTGAAGTTGATGTTATCCCTATTGAAAATAAAATTTTTATTACCATCATTCCCACCTAAACTAATCAATTAGATCATCAAATATAGGTAATGGGTTATGTTATTTAATTGTGATCCATCCTGATTATAGTCATCTTAAAAAAGGCATAAACTACCATAATACTTCAAAAAAAAGACGAATTGACCACCCAATAGAGACATGATAATATTATAGAATACCTTTAGTTGGTGATCCTCTAATTGGGTTTCTATCTATTACTATTTAGTTAAATCCATTTAATATGGAGGGATCAACCCAGGTTCATTTTCTAGATATTTATCAATGATAAATTCTATCTCCTATTTTGGGGAAAATTATAAATATATTCATGGAATACATAATGGTGAAGATCCACTAGTAGAGGAAAAATTAAATTTTTATAAGGCTCTACTAATATGAGTATAATACTATCTATTAATGCACAAATATAATTGACCTTCCCATGGTTAAGACACACTCCTCCAGCCTGCTGTTCCAACTCTCCAAGAAGGATATACTGTATACAAGATGGACATAATGAAGATACCTTTAATTCATAGTAATTAACACATACTCAAAATTTAATCAAATAGGGAATCCCTATAATGACATCAAATGAATCTATATTTTGAACAATAAGGTCCTTGAAGTTCCCAAATTAATTAACCATTAGATCATAATAGAAAAAAATTCTTGGATTAATCAATTATTTTTCACAAAGATGAATCAAGGTTGAAATAAGATGATAGGTATTCTAAATTAGGACAAACAAATGTCACAATATTAGAATCAATAATGGAGTGTAATGGGCCTATGATAAATAAAGTTAAAGATAATGTAAATGAAATAAAAACAGAACCACATATAGTAGATGGACACACTCCAGAAACATTGGTATACAATCCATCCAAATAATTCATAAAAGAATCCTTATATAAACTAATAGGTGTGGAATTATTCATTAATTATTTATTATCTACAATTTGGCTTTACATACCATGGTGGCCTAATCAAATAGACCTCCTAGATAGTTTCTGGATATCCCTAAAGAACCGAGACACAAACTATTCCTCAGACTCTTATGTGTGCTAAGGTCATTGCCTAGTACTCTCATAGGAACCATGAAAATGGAAACTATAAATACGACCATATTTAATAACTAAATGGAACTTATTAGAACAAATGGTGAAATATGGTTTTATATGGATGATATTTTCACACTAGTTTATCTTTTTAGAAGGCCATCCCATAGTAGGATCCAATGTTATGCAACTTCCCAAGCTCACCTGGAGAGATACACCCCAACTAATCAACACTAATTTTTATTTGTTAACAGTAGAAGAATATTCTCATGATTGTTTTATAGGTAATGGGGATCTTACTCATGATAATAATTTAGATCTATTTTTACCAAAATTACTTTTATCACCACATTAGGGTTGTTGGAATTATTTAACATTCTAAACTAGTCCTATAGTGTTTCTTCAAAACCTATTTCAAATAATATCAATTTAGATTTCTAATCACCACATTAATTGGGATAAAAATAAATTATTTTTTATAAATGGTATAATAGTCCATAACTATCATAGAACCTTGTTGGGGGATAATAAACTTCTTTCCTATTACCTTAAAGAGTTTATTATAGTAAAACTACTCATTGAATAGCTCTTAGATGTCCTTCTAAGTAAAAACATTATGCTTGGTGTATTTCAACATGACTTACCACAGCATAAATTATTCCCATTCAAATATGGTGGTGTATAGCCTAATACAGTGTAACATGAGGAAAATAGTGAGATTGAAATCATGATCGTTTAGCCTATAGTGATCTATTGTGAAAATATGAGTGTGATTGAAATCATAAATAAAACTATAAATTACTGTGGGTGGTGGGGGCAGATTTGAATTATTTATGAGAAGCACACCGCGTTGATAGAGGTCATTGGGGAGGAGGGAACCACGGTGATAGAGGACATCAGTGAAGAGTGTTCCACTATGAGAGAGATTGCCGAGGAGGAGGAGACTTTGTCACGGAGGAGGGTCCCGTGGTGACCGAGATCATTGGGAAGGAGGGAACCGCTGTGGGAGAGGTAATTGGGGAGGAGGGCACCACTATGTGAGAGATAGTCGGGGAGGAGGAGACGTCATGGGGGAGGAGGGTTGTGTGGTGATAGGGTTTGAAATCAGGGGAGGTGGAGGACCCCGATATTGAATGAAAAAAATGATGACGTGATATAAAATTGATTTAGAAACGAAGGTTTAATTAAACCGTGGAAAAAAATAGTTATAGCCACTGACCTATAAAATTGTGGTTATAGGTTCGTGGATATAACCTAAATTTCTAGTAGTGAAACCATAAATATATGAATTCAAAAACAAGATCTTAAAGATTAAATATCAAAATCATGAGTCATGAAATAAATCTTGGAAGTTCGTAAGGCAATGATCATATAGGAACATTAAACATAAAATTACACTGGTATAAAACATGGGATTGTGAAAAATAAATAAGCACATATTATTTCCATAGAAGCCAAAGTATTTCTTCCAAGACCATCATAGTGGACAATGTACATTATTTAATCGTGTTTTCTTGTTGTTCCATCCATGTATTACTAAACCATATTTACTTACCGTTACAACCTTGTATTACTGAACCAGATATACTTTCCATTCCAAACATCTATATCTTAAGAGATATGAATCTTCAAAGAATTCATTGGATGGATATATAGGTCCCAAACATCTCATAATGAAATCATTCTTACATGTTCCACAAATACCTAATTCATTCATTATAGCATAACCCATGAAATAAAATGGGATTCTTAATCATCATTTAATCATAACCTAGTCCATATAAGATAAATGGAATTCAGAAAAATAATTACATAATAAATACAATAAAATAAATGTAACAATCTTGATAGAAACATAACCATATGTCATCTTATATGGAAAGTAATTTTTAGAAGACACTTGTACTTACTTCTTAAGGAAAATATCATTTCTTTTTCAAAAATATTTTATTTTCTCAAAATGTCATGAAATTTAAAAAGAATAGAATTTAGTTAAAAATAAACCTGTAAATTTTTAGAGTAATATTCATGGAAATAAGGCATTATGAAGATATAAAAAGTCATTTATGCCATAAAATTTTTAAAAAACATTCTCCTCGTACTTTTACCGGAAAAGTCAAAAAGTACCTCTTATAGTAAACAAAATAAAGATTTCTTCCATACCTCATAGTAAATGTAAAAAATAGGTAAAAATGAATTTATTCATACATAGAAGATTAGTAAACATTTTATGAAATCATTTTTAGCTAACACAGACATGGATTGTAAATATATTCATAGTAAATACTTACGTAAAAACAATCTAGGATAAAAATGGGACTGCAAAATCATCTCTTACTTTATGTCTGATTTCTTCCATATGTGTCAAAAATTCGTATACAGTGGGTTTAAAAATATTTTAATCTTGTAATAGAACCATAAAAATATATATTATTTCATATATAATTCACTTAAGAATTTATATTACCTGTTCATTTGTTAATTCCATGTTAAAGAAACGTTTTGGGTAATAATCATTTTATTTATCATACATGTTTTTAATTTTTATTCTTGATATTATTACTTATATCATAATTAATTTACTATATAATTTAAAAAATTATTTACATATTATATATATTCATTATATATACATATAATATATATATAAATGAAATGGAATACACCGTTCATGGAGATGGTTGATTGTACGTACGCATGAACAATCATTTCATTTCCTAATTAAATTTAATGTAAGTAAGTAAGTAATATATATATATATACATAAATCAAGTAGAATTATTATGTAATATATTTCATTATTATTTATTATATATACTTTATAATATTTCTTGAATGGTTAATGTGAATAATGAATCTCATCGTGTCATGGAGACAACATGTCGTACGTATGCACGAGCGACGATATTGTTCCCATAATTGTTGAATGGTATTGAAGTGGATGGTGTATAATATCTCATAATTAGTATCATGTTATAATAATCCTATATAGTTACTATTTCTGCCATTATACCCATCCATGTAAGGTGGTGGTGAAAATCTGATTACACCACGGCGTGGAAACGGTAAGCCGTATATATGCACACACAATGATTTCCGTTTTTGCAGGATGGATAGAAGGTAAAATAGAGTTGTTTCATATTAATAATAACATATAAGTATATTATTGATACTTATTTTATTACTTTATAATGAAACAACTTATTATGAGAATGTATAAGAAGAAAGGAATTCGAAAGAATTAGTAGAAGATATTACCTCTTTCTCGACGCGACTCTTTTAAATTTATTCTTATAGAACTAGAGTTGGTATTTTGAGAAGCTCATAACATAAAAAATATAACTAGGGAAGTTGAGAAGATAAATTTTCATAGTTTGGAAGAACATTATGACACAAAATGTACTGAAGAGGAGAGAGAGGAGGTTCTCTTTTATAAGAGTGGAGATGGGAACTTTAGAAAACTATCAAAATATTAATTTATTATAAATTAAATTTTAAATTTATAATGGTGAGAAACTTATTTAACTCGAATATAATATGATTTTGGTTCGGATAAAAATCATAAAATAATTTTTAGACGATTTTTTAATATTGTTTTATCCTTATCTTTTTGGTTTAACCATTATTTTACACAATTTAATCTTACCGTGATATAATGTTATTTACAAATTGTGGGATAATATAATTACCATAAAATGTAAAACGACCCAAAAAAAGTTACTTATGAAATATTTGGACATATATTAACCATTTTAGAGAATATAATATCTTTAATAAATTTAATATCATTTAATAAACTAATTTATGCTTCAAGTTACGAATTATGTCAATTTTGGAAACTATTCATACATGAATTTTTAAGAAATTAATAACAACCATATTACATATATAAAAGGAATTATTTCATCCCTAATATGTCAATGTAATCCATAAAATTCGTGGATGACGTCAAAATGTTCAAATTAAATTTATTTTAATATTTATAAATTCATTTATTTGAATCATTCATTAACGAGAAAATCACTACATCATAATTGTGTAATAAATAAATATATTTATCTAATGTATAAAAATTATAAATAAAATAACATGATGTAAGAAATAATTTTATATTTTTAATTACTATTTATATACATAAATATCAGTTTTCTAACCCTATATTAAAATAGATTTAGTAAATGATAATTGTTTATTTTATAATTATTTTTATTGTAAATTAATTCTAATAAAATGTCATTTTCACATCCAAGTGAATCAATGGGGTCCCAAAATAGACCCATGCATTCCCATGGTCGGAAATATCAAATAAAATAGTATTAGGACACGTTTTAGGCTAGTTTTATACTATTTAATTATTATTATTTGACCCTTATTGACCCGATTTACCCTTTAACCATGGTAAATAAAATAATTACTGAAGTTATTAATCATTATGTACAAAAATATAATTTACCTATTTAACCAATTTAAACCTTATGATTCCAAACATGGAATAAAATTTTTCAAATTTAAAACATAGAAGTTTTAGTAATTAATTTAAAATTAATTCTCATTGTCAAAACCAAAAAGAAGGGTTTTAAGATGTAATAACTATCAAAAGATTGATATATATTTATGTCCAATTTAGAAGTTAAATTACTTGCAATGACCATAATTGGATTAAATTATAAAAATATAATCTATTTAATCTTTAAATGAAATTACAAGTATAATTTTAAAACATTAATAAAATAGATGAAAATGCATTTTTGACATAAAATGCTGTATTTTTCACTATTCAATAAAAAATGAACTTTTCAGAAAATTACCAAAAATTACACACAAGTAAATTTTTATGACTCTTCCAAAGAAGAATTTTATTTTTTAAAATAGAAATTTTAAAAGTGTCAAAAGGTAGATTTAAAATGGGTACGCCCTTAAAAGGATGTAAAACTGCATTTTTTTAAAAAGTACTTCTTTTATCCAAAAAAATTGATTTTGTTCTTATATCATGTTAAAATATATAAGATGAATTTTGATGTTACATAAAAATAAAAATTTGTTTAATAATATTCATAATAGCTAGTTTATATCTGATTAAATAAGAGTATTTTAACAATATATCATTGTTTAGTGAAACTCGGTATTGTGTACAACAAAAGCTATCAAGGAAGGACCCTCTTGCGTGTAACGCAAGACAAGTCAGTGTTACATGTAGTAAAAGCCTCATTTGGTGTTTCATAAAACATAATCCAAACATAGTTCTTTTATACATTGATGAAAATATAGAATCTATATTGCATTAAATTTATTCTATGAAAAGAAAATGAAATTGTGTGTAACACAAGCTAAGAATAGTGTTGTGTAAAATAAAAGCTAATACGGTGTTGTGTATAGCACAAGAAAATCTTGGTGTATCATAAAACACAATATATAAAATAAAATAAACAATAATATTTCCCTTAAAATCTCAGGGTGTTACATTCTACCCTCCCTTAAAATGAATTTCTCCCTCGAAATTCGTCGGGTTTATAAATGGTTTACAACTTGAAGGTTTCTTTAATAGAAACCCACATCGTAAAATGAGAAACTAAAATTTAAGTTTAAAAAATAATTCTAGAAACATAATTTTTAACCAAAGTAACTCATCACTGGGTTTCCACAAAGGAAAACATAGGTGGTAAGTGAAAAAATGGATATGGAAGAGAAAAATAACCATTATGTTCTAAGAGATAGTGATAGAGAATAAGGTTTGATGAAAATTAAATACCAGAATGCCATAAATCTTCAATTATTTAAGGAACCATAGGATTCATCGGATAAGAAGGTACTAGGATAAGATTTTTGGTTTCAATATAATATTCCTAAAATTGATGAATTTTTTCCGAGGATAAATACTTACTTGATTTCAGTACAGTCTCACCATTGGTAATTCCCTGAACCATTTCTACATTATCTCTTATTTAAAGATATAATGTTTAATTTTTCATTCATGAAGTGTTATAAAATCAATGCGATAGAATGATAGGTCATTCCATATGTTTCAAAAAAATGTTATCACAAGAAATTAAATATATATATGTTCATATATGGTGAGATTAACAATATATGGTTCCAATAATAGACTTATACTTAATCTATCATACCACACAAGTAAAATAAAACTAATTTATACTAACCAGGGACTTCACATATGCCATTTGTAAGCGATAAAGTACTGGTGAACTTTGGTTTTGGGTTCAATTCCCATGGCCTTGTTCGACATGATGGGTTATCGCCCATCATGCGGGTTATCCTTTTTCAAAAATTATACTAATATAAAGTTCCAGAAAAAAAATTTCTTAAACAATACTATATGATGGTCAGCTAAATCCATTTCAACCATTAGGATTATCCAAAATTCTTATGTCCAATAACAAAGTACAAAAAAAACAATTACAAGAAAGGTCATATAACAAGCATGTGAAAACCATCATTTATCCCCCAAAAGATGAATCTTGTTTTTCAAATACTAATCATTTGAATAACTTCATCATGAATTCTCTTGAGTCATGGTAATAACCTAAATTACCATATATCCTTATAGAAAATAAGCATGTTTCATTATTCCAAAACATTTTGGATATATTCCATACGTCATAAAAATTTGTATACATCATCCATGATATCATAACCCTCTTGTCAACAAGTCCATAGTTAGTTATAAAGAAACTAGCATCATCCAATTTTCTTATTCAAATCCAACACATCTTTATCCAAACATCATTATCTAAACATAATGAACATATTAATTGTTATCTTTCCCTTAATCATGTGTCCTCCATGTATCTAACCTTACCCTTAAATCACATTTTGGATCCGTAGAACTATTGAACACATCATTTCCAATCCTTAATGAAAAACATAAACTGAAAACACTTATATATTTCATGATTCCAATAACATAATCTTTGAATTCAGAAACATATACACCTCAATCATCCAACATTATTCTTAAACCATTACTCAGGATCCATCATCTTTGTATTTACTAAAATTTGAATCATGTATTAAGGTTAATCAACCTCAAGATTCATAGGTTTAATGTAAACAATACTTGAAGAACATCACATAACTTTCACATTCAATTTTCAATCTCTTTATCCTTCATAGTATGACCAGTAATCGTACTGTCTTCATGATTCTCTTCAGGATATTTACAATTAGGAAATTGATCTTCATAATTCCCATAATTTTCACATCCAAAACATTCATTGGTTAACTATGTTCTATGTAGTTATGGCTATTGACTATGATTAGAATGAAATGTGTGATAAATATATATCAGATGTTTGAAACACGTAAGTATGGTAAATTAATTATAATATTTCAATATATGATATCTTCGATTTAAACCAGCGTTAATCATGATTATTACAAAAAAATAGTTTTCTAACCTATACATTACTTATCCTTAGGATATCCTTAGACATATCCTTAGATATATCTCTATGGATCTCACTAAAGTTTTCGCATCCATATTTCCAAAGTCTGACTAAACCATCACTCTAATACCAATTGTAGAGACCCAAGTTTGATATACATGGGTATTTCATTACTTTTTCAGAATACTTAATACAAGACACAAAAAATACTCCCAAATAACATATTAGTTTAGTGTATTTGGAAACTCAGAACATTATCGAATTATTTAGTGAAATATCATCAATGTCTCCCATATAGATCTTACCCTTTTCTTTTCCTACCTAAAACCTTACTTTATATCCTAGTGAAAAGAAAACAAAAAAGGGGACATCAAATTCTAATTAAAGGTAAATATTAAGAACACAAAACAAACCATCAAAATAAGAATATAAAAACATGAACATAATGCTTAAATACCAAAACCATGAGTTGTGAAATAAATCTTCATAGTTTGTAAGGCATAGATCCTAAAGAAACAGTATGCATAAAATTACATTGGTATAAAACAAGGGATAGTGGAAAATAAATAAGATCATAATATGATTTCCATATTATCCTTGAAATTTCTTCCAAGACCATCATAGTGGACAATGTCCATTACAGAACCAGGTTTACTTTCTATTCCATCCATGCATTACTGAACCAGATTTAATTGTTGTTCCAACCCTGTATTACACACCCAGATTTACTTTCCATTCTAGTCATGTATATATCATGACATATAAATCTTTACCCAATACATTTTAGGGAGGTATAATTCGAACCAATATAATAATGAAATCATTATTTTATGTTCCACAAAAACATAAATCATTCATGATAGCATAACCTATGAAATAAAATGGAATTCTTAAACATTATTTCATCAAAACATAATCCATATTAGATAAATGGACTTCATAAAAATAATTACATCTTAAATACAATAAAATTAATGTAATAATAGGGACAAAAACATAACCCTATGTCATCTTTGATGGAATATAAATTTGATAAAACACTTGAACTTACTTCTTGAGGAAAATATCATTTCTTTTTAAAAAACATTTTCATTTCACAAAATGTCAGGTAATATTAAAAGGAATAAATTTAGTTGGAAATACACATGTAAACGTGTAGAGTATGCTTCATGGAAATAAGTCATTATAAAGATGTAAAAACTCATTCCTTTCGCATATGTTTAAAAAACAATCTCCTTGTACTTTTTACAGAAAAGTGAAAATGTACATCATATGGTAAACAAAAAAAGATTCCATCCATACCACATAGTATATGTAAAAAAGGTCTAAAATTAAATTTAAACATAAATTTAAGAATATAAAAAAAAATTATGAATACATTTATAGTAAACATGTAGATAAATGATAAATATATCCGTAGAAAATATCTACGTATAAACAATCATGGATAAAAATGAGATTATAAAATTATCGATTAACTTAGGTATAATTTTTTATGTATTTGTAAAAAACTCATGTTAATTGGGTTTAAAAAAATTATTAACTTGTAAGAGAACCATAAAAATATTCATTATATCACATATGATTTCCTTACGAGATTATATTACCCATTCATTTACCAATCCCATGTTAAAGAAACGTTTTCGTTAATATTAGATTTATTTATCATACGTGTTTTGAATTGTTATTCATGACATTATTACTTATATCATGATTTAATTACTTACATAATGTAAAAAATGATTTATATATTATATATATTCAGTATATATATAATAGATAAATAAATTAAATGGAATACACCGTTCATGGAGACTGTATGACGTACAAACGCATGAACTATGTTTTCATTGTCTTATAAAATTGAATGGAAGTAAGTAAATGACATATATACATATATATATATATATAAAGTAGCTTTATTAAGTCATATAATTAAATATTATTTATTATATCTACTTTATAATCTTTCTTGAATGGTTAACACGGAGAATCAATATCATCGCGTCATGAAGACGGTAAGCCGTATGTACGCACAAGCGACGATATCATTCCAATAATTGTTGAATGGTATTAAATTGGATGGTTTATAATATCTCAGAATCAGATTCATGTTATGATAATAATATATAGTTATTTTTTCTACCATTATACCCATCCATGTATGGTGGTGGGGAAAAACAGATTACAGCATAGCGTGGAGGCCGCATGCCGTATGTATGCACCCATAATGATTTCATTCTTTATAGGATGGATATAAGGAGAAATAGGTTTGTTTCATACTTATAATAAAGTATCATTATATGATTTATACATATGTTATTACTTTATAATGATACAACTGATGAGGAGAACGTATAAGAATAATGCAAGTTGAATGAATCTATAGAAGAGATTACCTCTTCCTCGATGTGTCTCATTTTAATTTCCACATAGAGCACTAGAGTTGGTCTTTTGAGAAGAACAAAACCTCTATAATGTAACTACAGATGTTGAGAAGAAAATGGGAATGCTTTAGACGAGATTTAATTCTCAAAATGGAGCGAAGAGAATAGGTTGGAGGTTCCATTTTATAAGAGATAAGAGGGGCACTTTAAGAAAACTCTAAAAATATTAATTTATTATAAATTATATGGAGATTAAAATAGGTAAAAAAAATTCAATTCTATGATAATATTATTTTATTTCTAGTACTCATCATCCAAAAAAATGTAGACATGTTTTAAATATTTTTCTATCATTATCTTTTTGGTTTAACCCTTATTTTACCTTTTTTAATCTTACTGTGATATCATGTTATTTACATATTGAGGTTTCATTTAATTACCATATCAAATAAAACGACCCTAATAAAGTTATTTATGATATAATTTATCATATATTAACCATTTTTTCCAAATATTAGATTTTAAGGAATTTAATATCAATTAATAAACTATTTATGTTTTAAGTTATGAAATTTGTCTATTTTGGACACTATCCATACATGAATTTTAAAAAAATTTGATAAAAACCTAATTCCTTCAAAAAAAAGGAATATAATAATCCCTAATATGTCAATTTCATCCATAATTTTTTTTGATGAAATCCAAATCTTCAAATTAAATTTCTTTTAATATTTATAAATTCATTTAATTGAACATTTCATTAATGATAAAATCAATGCATAATAATTGTGTCGTAAATAAATATATTTATCTAATTTCTAAAACATATAAAAAAATACCATGATGTAAGAAATATTTGTATATTTTTAATGACTATTTATAGACATAGAGATCAGTTATATAACCCTATATTGAAATCCATTTAGTAGAAGTTATATATTTATGTTATAATTATATTTACGTTAAATTAATTCTTATAAAATATCATTTTCTCATCCAAGTGAATCAATGGGGTCCTAAAATAGACCCAAGGATGGAAATCGTCTGAAATAGTTCATAAAATAGGATTATGACATGTTTTAGGGTAGTTTTATACTATTAAAATAAAAACAATTACCCTTATTTACAATATTTACCCATTAACTATGATAAAAATAATAACTACTTATGTTACTATTCATAATGTCCAGAAAAAGGAACCTATTTACAAAATTATAACCTTATGATTCCAAATATGGAATCCATTTTTCAAAATTTATAATATAGAAGGTTCAGTAATTAATTTAAAATTAATTTGCATTGTCAAAACCAAAAAGCGGGTTTTTTAAGAAGTAATATCTATCAAAAGAATGACACGTGTTTATGTCAAATTTCAATGTGAAATTATTTAAAATGACCAAAATTGGATTAAATGATAAAAATATAATCCAATAAACATTTAAATCCAATTAAAAGTAATATATAACAATATATATAATGTAGATTAAAAGGTAGTTTTGACTTAAAAAGTGGTATTTTTCACTGTTCATTAAAAAATGAACTTTCTGAGAAAATTACTAAAAATTCAAAATATGTAATCTTTTTTGACTCTATTAGAAAGAATAATTTTATTTTATAAAATATAACTTATAAAAGTGTCAAAATATATATTTAAAATAGGTGCGCCATAATAAGGCTATAAGATTGATTTTTTTTTGAAAAGTACATCTTTTAACCAAAAAAATTGATTTTGTTATCATATCATGTTCTAAAAAATATATAAGATGAATTTTAATGTTATATAAAATTAAAATTTTGGTTAATACTATTCATTAGGGATAGTTTTTAACCCATGGAATAATAGTATTTTAATAATAAATATGTGTTTAGTGAAACTTGGTATTGAGTACAATGCAATCTATCGAGGAAGGATGCTCTTGCTTGAAACAAATGCCATGTCAGTGTTGAGTGTAGTGGGATATTCCTTTTATGTTTTTTATAACATAATACAAACATAGTTATTTTATACATCGTACAAAATCAATACTCAATGTTGCGTTAAATGAATTCTATCAAAAGAACATGAAGTTGCTTGTAACACAAGCCAAGTATAGTGTTCTGTATAATTCAAGATAATATGGTGTTGAGTATAGTGCATGGTAATTGTGGTGTAGCGTACAAAATAAGACATAAAATAAAATAAAAAAGAATATTTTCAATAAAATTTAGGGTGTTAAAACTAGCACTGAGACAGTACCAAAGATCTATCCACCACATGGATAACGCCTAGCTTTCCAAACCGTGCGGCCAGCCCGTGCGGGGTGCTCCCGATGTCCAGTGGAGGGCGCACGTTCGCACACAATCTTCCAAACCATGCGTATAATCCTATTTTTAAAAAATAAATTAAAATAATTAAATAAAAACAAAGAAAACCCAAATCTACCTCTCCCCTTCACCTCAATCGCACGATAGCCTCTTTTGTCGATGATTCCACCGGGATCTCTTTCGGATTTGTAAATCGATTTTTCAAGGTAAGGTCTACGAACCCTATTATTCCCTTTTTTGGATGATTTCCAATCTCTTCGTTGTTTGGTGTGGTTTGTACTAACCCTAGGGTTTGGGATATTTTTGAGTTTTTGTTTTCTTCTAATGATAGGGTGTGGGAAGGCTCTCTATGGACTCCCGTGTTTATATTCTTGAAATCAACACCAAATATGGAGTGGTTTAGATCATCTTGTTCTGCCATCATCAATTTTGAGAAGGTTTTTCCTCCTTTCTTGTGGTTTCTTTAATTTATTTTGATAATTTCATAGTTTTTTAGGGTATAATAATTTATCTGTAGCGTGTTTTACCTTTCCATGTGGTTTTGAGTTTCCAAAGTCAACGACAACATACCCTCGTATGCATAGGAATTAATATTTATATGTAATTTCCCATGTTATTATATTCACCCATGGTTGTGAATTTATATATATACATATATATATGGGGATAGTTGTTCTTATTTATAATATGAAAAATTCATACTAGGGTAAGTGGAAACAAGTATATCCACATAATCATATATGTAAGGATCCCCTTGTACGTATTCATGGACATGGTAATATGTACATATGGGATAGGTGTCTATATGTATATGGGAAGGTTTATATGCTTGGAGGAAAGGAAGTCTATCTTCATGTTTTTTCCATTTAAATATCAACTTCCAAGTGTTCAGGTTAGTGCTCTCCCCTTCAGGTATGATCTCTTTACATGCCCTTTAATTTTATTAATATATTAGTTTCGTGCTTAATGATTCATTGATAAATTGAATTTTTATTCTTGAATGAAATTTTTATTTATGATAATTGGTTTTTTTGAAAATCAAAGACATGTTTTTATATTAATGACCATCTAATGGAGGTGCACTATCTTCTATGCTAAAAAAATGATTAGACATTAATTCTTGCATAGCTTATTACATTGGTGTTTCCTTAATATTTGACGTTATTATTGATAAGTGGAATGTTTGGGACTCTTTCATTCAATTATTTTTAAATAAGGGTTTCCTTTAATATGGAAAATAATAATTGAACCAAAAAACCTTCTAATTTCTGGACATGTTTTATAAACTGAATAAATTTCATTATAATTGGAGTTAGATGTGTTGGTAAATCCCCTTTATCAAATGAACCCTCATAAATTCCCATTGAACTAATAAATTATATTTTTCATTCTTTATAAACTAATTGGATTGAATTAAATGGTAAAAGTAAAATAGAATTGAATCGGATGGTATGACCACACCTCTAGATATAACATAATAAGAACAACTTTGGTACATTGTTTTAATTGGAATAACACATAAATGATGATGATAACATGAAATTTTATTGTTATTATTAAAATATTATGATGATTATGACCATGCCATTTATAATTTTAAATTTTAAATGCATAAAGGGTTATGACTTATATATTTTTATATAAATGATTAAGACTATTTTATATATAATTGGGCTATAGGAAGTGAAATGGATTCTAGGTAATTACCCATGCAAGATATACATATTATATGCCTTTATAGAGGTGCTTATGATGGTAAAGGGGTAATGAGCCCAAAGGGTAATAACACATGATTTCATCGGTCACTAGTATTAAAAATTGTTATACTGTCACTTTTTCACACTGTTTATTATATAACTGATGTGAAATATCCAGTTTCACCACTTTTTTACCTTTTTTATATAATAACCAACCTAAAAAACAATTTTCATGAATTTTTCGCGTCGGTTCAAAATAACCAATTTCAAAAATCAAATTTTCATGTTGGTTATATAATAAAAAATATAATAAATTTTGAAATTTTTTTATTTCAATTTCCATGATTCGATTTGAGTGGTCATGGAGGTAAAATGAGATTACGGATAAATATTTATAGACATCTAATGTTGGTCATCTCTAAACAATGTCTTAGAGAAGTTCAGCTTCCGATGGACATTACTTTTGATCCGTATCTCTGTTTTAGCTCCAAGACCATTAAAATAAAAGATTTGAAAATAAACTATAAATTTATCAAGATTTTAAACATCAGTTGTGAAATAACCGATGTGAAAAATGAATTATAACATCTATATTTGAAAAACCAACATTAAAAGTCATTTTTCATTTTTCCTTTCGGAAAAAAATGTGAAATTTTTGGATGAATTTTTAGTTCTTTTTAAAATATTTTATTTGATTGGTCATGGGGATTAAATGGACATACAAATCAAAAGTTATGGATGTCTAAATTTGATCATCTCTAAAATATATCTTTGAGAAGTCCAACTTTCGATGACCATAACTTCTGATTCGTAGCTCTGTTTGAGATCCATGACCACTCAAACTGAATCCTAGAAAATAAGATGAATGTTTATAAACATTATTAATGTTGTTATTTAAAAAAATATTCAAAAGTACCATTAAAATTGGTTATGGAGAAAAACCAATTTTATAAGCTACTTTTTTCACGTCGATTCAGATAAAACCGATGTGAAAACTAGATTTTCATATCAGTTTTATGATAAAAAATAGTGAACAATAATAATGTTAATATATTTTCACCATTAGTATCATAAAAAAAATGTGAAAGATAATTTTAACATCCCACCTATGCAGAAATCAATTTTTGTACAGTGCAGCACCAGAAATTTCAATTGCTGCATGAAATTTATAAATGCACATTTTCATTACCATATCGTTTAATATGTTTTAATTTTCCATATATATTAATTTCATGGTCAATTATTTAGATCATCATCATTTCACCTGCTTAACTCGTTTTCCATTTATCAACAATCTACTATTTATTAATTTGATGATCTCATCATGGTATTTGTTATTAATTTTTCCATGATTTCAGTTTTTATGAATAGTTTTTTTAATTGATATATCGATTAATTATTTTGTTTTTATTATAACGAAGATTAATTATTTTTATAATGGTAAAACAAATAATCTTCCTTTGGATTCAAAATTTCCTTCTAAATCAAAGCTTTAGTTTCTTCATGAGATATTTCCTCAGAAGAAAATTATATCCAACTCTTGACAGCCATAACTTGTGATCCATAACTCCATTTGAGCTCTAATACTAGTCAAATCGAATGATAGAAAATTATATACAAAATTATAAACAATATTAATTTCAGTTTTTCAAAAAAAAAATTTAAAAAACTTTTAATTTTAGTTATTTAAAAATAAATGTGAAAAATAGGTCTTTCAAATTGGGTTTTTTAAAAACAGACATGAAAAAGGTAATTTAGCTTTACTTTTTTGTAAAAGAACTGATATCCAGATGGTCTTTTTTTCTAGTTTTTAAAAAAATATGTGAAATATCAAAAAAAGACATTTTTAGGTTTTTTTAATAACTAATGTTAAAAAATTATTCAGAATATCACCTATAATGATGTCACTTAAAGAACAGATGTTAAAAATATGAAAAATTAGACATTCAAAACCTATTTTTGTACTATTAGGTGCTAGTTATAATATTTTAAACCACTTATAATATATGGGAGATGGGATTTTGAGAACCACATTTCATATTAGAGTGTGTCCTGGTGGCCAAAACACTATCCTGGGTGTTGTAGTATGGTGCTCTCAAACTATAGGGATATATGCCATATACCATATCCACCAGAGATAACATCCACATTCCATCCCAGAGTGTTACCATGACTTGCACACAATTTATCCTGAGTGAATTATTAGGGAAATCTCAGTCTATAGGTATGTAGGGTATGTGCCATATAATTGGAGATTTTAGGTTTAATAGACTGGTTATGGAAAAGTGAGTTAAATCCCATTCCACCCAGCACTATTATTCTAGGTTCATGGCCATTAGGCTCCAGTATTCACTTGGTTCCTTCAGGTTGATTTAATTTATAAATAAAAAACATATATATATTTATAGAAACACTTTTCAAAAGTATTCCAACTATACACTGAAGCAGGTATAACTACCAGGTGTCCCTAGGAACCTATATGGGATGTTCTTAATTTATTCAGTTTTTTATCATTATACTATTAATTCACACTACATTAATTTATATTTACATTCTGGTTTTCGATAGACACCATGGATTCCGGCCTATTGAGATTTATATATCACACCATCTTTTGGTAACCATTGCACTGGGGTACCAAAGTAGACTTTCTTTCTCATTAGACTATGGACATTCGTGTTTTTTCTTATGAGTTATTTCATATACATTAGGTGTTAATATCACATGGCAGAGCTGGAGATCAAGATTCTCATAGAGACTGACTTTGGGTTTTTTAGTAAATTTCATTAGACGAGTACTGTATTTTATTGAATTGTAAAACATATTGTCAATTTTCTATTTTAAATTATGCATCATCATCTCGACATGTATGCTTTCTAGAAACCGGTGTTGGACTCTTTTTTATTCAGATATTGAATACTGTTTATTCTTATCATTTATCTATTTATATACAAAATACTCTATCTATGGTATTCCTTATATTATTTACCACCGAGATACTCTGATCAGAGGCTATAGTCTCTGCACTATCACCTCTTATGACCCTCTCTTCAAGTAGGAAGCCTCTGGAATTTATCGAGGTGAATTTGGGACCATGTGACCCACCAATATGGCTATCGTATTAACGATCAGTCGAGTTACGAAGTTACACCAAGGACCTACCAAAACATTCAACATAACTAAGAACATAATATTATCCGAAGAGAGTTTTCATGAGAACCAATTTTATCAATACTACAAATAGGCCTCAAGAAACAATAAAAAATCCACACAACACGTCATTTAAAAATCCAAATATCACATAAAAATACATTTAATAAAACCAAAACCATATTTTTAGAATCCAAATACCATTAATAAGGAAAAACCACGCCTTGGAAATCACAAATCACTTACATAATCCAATTAATCATTTTAGAAAACACTTTGTGTGCAAGATATAACAAATCAATTCCATATACTTCAAAATAAGAAAAAAATAACCTCATTTCATGATAGATTATTATAAAAAAATAATACATCACTAATTAACATAAAATAATTGTACAAAAATATAGAAACCAACAAATCTTGAATTTAATGGACATGTGAAAAGGGAAACCTCCATCAAACCATAAGTGCTTCGGAAATGAAAAACTAAAACAAATTCACAAGGGTTCGAGGAGGCAAAAACCTATAAAAATAAACTTAACAAAACAATAACCTTAATTTATCACCACCCTAGGTATCCAAATCATCCAAACATGACCACTAGGGTTATAGTAGAAAGGAAAAATGGAAGGAATACAACAGAGAAAGAGTGGGGATCCCCAACCATTCAATCAATGTAAATAATAACCATGAAACGATACTGAAATCTAATTGGAGGATATTGGAGGGGTCATAATTCTCTATGGAAGTTTTCTAGGTCGTGGTGTTAGAATAGGGAATCCCAAGGGAAGAAACCCCAATTAAAAAGAAGAAAAAATTTCAAAAATACCCTTCTTTAGTGGGTTTTAGAGGATGTACACTTTGGAAGTATGGTTAGTCTAACTATTTTCCTTAACCATGCAAAATATACACACTCTGACTGTATGGTTAAAATAATTATGCGCTCTAACCATGTGACCTAGAAAATGTCCCGAAACATCACCCTTTTCACCCAAGAACCCCTCTAACTCAAGGGTTCAAACCATAAAAAAACATACGCCATAGATAAGTTCCCCCAGGGGTGTCAAAAACAACCAACCATGCCATTTTTTCAAAACACATTTCACACTATAGAAAAATAGGGCTAAAACTACCAAAAGACTCTAAAACTCAATGAAATTCTCACTAGAACAATAACCCAAACATCAATAGAAAATATCAAGTATCTAAAAGTAAATTAAAATGAAAAGAAATAAATTAAAACTATGGTTGGGGAGTGAAAATTCTCCCCACCAATATGCTCTCTTCCCCACGAAATAAACAAAAACTCTAGTTGATTAATCAAAGAAAAAGGTTCAAAAACTCACATTATGTGATTCCTCAAACTATAACACATGTCAAACACTACCAATACGATAATCAAACCACCCACCTGATACAAACAAATAAACACAAACAAATTTTTGATTAAAAAAAACTCAAACTAAAACCTACATAACCATTCCCTAAAAAACGATTCACAGTTCTCTAAAATTAAAATTTATACATATATAGAATAGACTCTAGATAAAAAACTCTAAAAGAAACTACCTACCGTTAACCCAACACTAGGGACCAAACCCAATTACTAACATTAGAGTCCAAAATGGATTCCCCACATTTTTAGAGCTAATCCAGGAACTCAATCACCACTGGCCATCATAAATCGACACTAATGAGGAAATAACCACACAAAAACCTTAAAACGGTAAAAGAAAACATGACACACCATAAGGATATCTTTACCCAAATAGGAAACTTCCAACAAAAACTGGGATTTTAAGAGAAACACATACATCATATTTTTTCACATCAAATGAGAAACAGCAGAAACAAGACAATTAATAAGACACACCTCCACAAAATATGGAAAAGTATAGAATTTTCACAATATGATTCCATTAATAAAGCGGTTCATAAAAGATTCAAAATCCCTATTTCACATTTTAAATAAAAATAAAACATCATAACAAACCATCTATAAATGTAAATTAAAACACTACTAAATAGAACCACTAAAAAATAAAGAAAACTCAAATTAAAGGGGCCTTCAAACTAAACCCAATACATACCCTCACTCCTGCAAATGGGATGGGGTGTCCACTGATGGGGTGAATCATACTCCATGTATCCTCTTGGAAACACCCAAAAAAAACTGTTTCAAGTGTCACATGCATCCATATATACAAAAAGATTTTAGAGAACATGGAAATGATGAATTATAATGACCTGGATTTCCACACTGATGACACACCAGGGTCTTGTGACCAGAATAATCTGCAGAAAGATATAAAGGCCTCTTAATTCCATGTATATCACCACCAACTTCAGGGAACATTAAGATCTACTTATTTGGATTCTCTTCACTACATCCAGATACTAGAGGTAGGTTGGCTACCTCAAGAACTCTTTGTAAACTATCTTAAACCTAATTGGATTGCCTTAGTACATTAGTAATGGAGGTAAGATGAAATTGTGACACTTTTGACTACAGAATCGGATGAATCCCATTCTCAAAATTTTTATCCTTCAAGGAATCATCCTTATCCCAATCTAGAAGATAAGGAACTAAATAATCAACAGGATAAAATAACACCAAATCCAAACCATCACCTTACTAAATACATCACATTTCTATCACCTTCCGCACCTTCATAAACATAGAGAAATTCTATTGAAGAAAAAAAGCCTTGAACAATTCTCAGGGGAGGCCATTCCGTGGCCTAGTTTGAATAAAAAACCTATACAACTTCTAACTCAGACCTTTGAGCATAAAGGTGTAAAATAGACTTTATGGACTTAGGAAACATAAGGAATCCAAAGATCCTATTTATTTCTTACAGATTTTCTTCTACAAATAAAGGATATAATTGAACAAAAAAGTGTGGAGGAGTAAGCTTCCAAAAATCAAGAAGGAATTCCTTAGGTTAATCAACTAAAGGGTACCCTAACTGTAAATGACCTATATCTTCTCCTCAAACATCCCTCAAAACAAGGGTGGGTGTGTATATGAAACAACAGGAAAAGCAAATAACCCACAAAATAATACTTCTCCATCAAGAACTAAAACATGAAGCACCAATCAAATAACATTTCCCAATTGAAGGAAAATAAAATAGACAACCATAAATTCTCAAAACATTAATATATTTCCTCTTAAAAATACTTTTGAAAAGAAAACAAACTTGGTTTGTTGCACTCAAACTAATGATATTCCACTGAGGCTCACACCTTCATATTCTCATGGAAACTAAGAACCCATCAACTCAAGACATAAATCCTTTATCTCCTCACAAAAATCCATACATGTGCGCACTAATAAGAATACCAAAGTTCAAAATAATACTTTTCCAAATTTCTAACAAACCTTCAACCCAATTTTAATCTTCCCAAACTAATTCCCATTCCAAATTTTATCAAATTTTCAAAACGTTAATAATCATTTCCCAATACTGTTTCCTTTCAAAAATAAATTCTCATGTACAAAACAAACAATATTGATAAAATATTGGTTTTAATTTCAATGATCCAATCTAGAAAAATCAAATTTCTGTTTTAACCAAAAGTTATCTTATTAAGAGTCCATTTTCCATAAATTTCACTTGTATAAACATTTAAAACTAATTTTCCATGTTCAAATAACCAAAAAATTACTTTTTTAAATACAGTTTTCAAAATCAATTTTTTTTTCAAAATGCTTTCAAAATTAGGGAGACTCAAACAAGCTCACAAAGGGGGAAAACTAATGTTGATTGGTGACATGGACATATTGATGGAGGCCATATTCCAATCAAACCACTATCATATAGAGCCCTTCAAGACCATTATTCCATCCCTAAATGGATTTCCAGGCCTTGGGAACTCACTAAGACAACTTTACCAACTCTTGTTTCATTTCATAAACTCCAAAAATCCCACAGGAACCAAAAAAACCAAGAAAACATGACTTCCCATGGTAAACCAAGGTTCATCCTAGAATGTTTTGGCCAGAAACTCCCCCAAAACATCACCGAAAGATCCAACAATCTTACCCTATCTACCTTGAAATCCCAATTAACAAGGTCCCTTTATATTATTAGACCTATAATTAATCTAGGATCTAATACCATTTTGTTACGAACCAACCCCAATCAACCTCAAACTGGTTACCCGAATTGGTCCGTGATAATGCCTGAGAGGCGTTACCGATTTTCCTTGGATTATAAAAATCACCAAGGGAATCAATGATAACCAAATGGAATTATTTCACCCAATATAAATGAACAAAAAAATAGAAATAAATAGATCAAGGGAATATAAATAAAAAATAAATAGAACAAAAAAACCACATCTTTACAAAAAATGATAAAAAAATAAAACAACAAAACCATACAAAACTAGTGGAACAGTAAGAATCTAGGTTACCTCGAAGATCACTCCAATAAAAAAACCCAACATCTCCCACAATGATCCACACCATGATGGAACTTATAATAGACGATAAAAAGAAGAGGAAACATTATGTGTTTGTATTAAAATTAAATAACCAAGCCGGAAAAAATCCACTCCCAACACATTTCACATAAACAAAAGAAACATTAATTTTAGGGTTCAAATAAAATATATACAACATATGTTTTGAAAAAATTTCTATTTAATACAAAACCTGATCGATTTTCCATTTTTCTATTTAAATCCAAATTTATCTTCAAGAAAGATACATTTTCATTTTGGAGTGAAAGAATGATGTTTTCACATAATAAGGAAGAAAAAAAGTGTAGAACATTTTGAAATAATTTTCAATAAAAATTTTCAAATAAACATATCACTTTTAACAAGTATTACAACATAAAAGTTCAAAAAATTATTGATCAAATAACAAGGGAAATGGAATATAACATAGATGCATAACCAAATAAACAAGGCATCTCAATCATCCACTATAGAAAACAAAGCTCCAATGTACAAGGGAAACTCCAGGTACTTATTGAATAATATAGAACATACAATAAATCTAACTCATCCCATAGGCATTCCTCACTCGATGGCATTAATTTTCCCACATGC
The DNA here is from genome assembly GCA_963277665.1 of Viscum album. NCBI lineage: Eukaryota > Viridiplantae > Streptophyta > Magnoliopsida > Santalales > Viscaceae > Viscum > Viscum album. Next base: position 1,939,409,002 of record OY728163.1, read on the forward strand.
ACAGTTCTTACCACACCTAGCATAACCAATGGTCACTATAACAATGTAAGGCAAGGTTCTTAATAAAATGTACTAGCCATATCGTAATCCTAGGATAGTGCAAAAACCATTCATCAAAAATTATCTAGCTATATAAGGTTCCCATGTCAAGACTAAAGTGGGATGAGCCAAAAAACAAGCAAGAAACCAACCACATATACCTATATAACACAAACAATCATTACACACTAGCATCGTCCCAAATCACCCTAAGGATAAATCACTTTCCTCTCAACAATTTGATTAGAAGGGGGTCCACACCATTTAAATACCACATTGTTTAACATAACTAAGTAATGGAGGTAATCCAAAGAGGTTTATCTTGAGAACCAACTTTATCAATGTTCCAAACGGGCCCCAAGATACCATTATTAAACTACACATTTCATAAAGAAACCAAAACATAATTTAAAAATCCAAAATCATTTTGAAATACATTTAAGAAAACTCAATACATAAATTCAGAATCTAAATACCTTTACAAAGGAAGGAACATGACTTTGAAATCAAAAATCAGTTACAAAATCCAACCTTCCATTTTATCAAACACGTGTGAAACACTTAAAAAACAATACCATATACCTCAAAACAAGAATGAAATAACCTAATTTCATTCTAAAAAATTATTCCAAAAATCATACATCACTAATTAACATCCAAGGAAGGTGTTAAAAGTAAGAAACCAATGATTTTTAAATATAAAGGACATGTGAAAAGGGAAACATACATCAAACCGGAAGCGCTTCAACAACACCGACCTGAAAAAACATCACAAGGGATAAAAGTGGAATGAAATTCCAATATAGGCCTTAAAAAATTTAATCCCCGAATTTCCCCCCCATCCTAGGGTTCCCCATTGTGCAAAAATGTCCACAAGGGTTAGAGTTAAAATGGAAAATTAAAGGAAACCAAACGAAAAAGAGAAGGGAGAACTAAATTTTCAATCTAAGTGAAGAATCACTATGAAACCACATTGAAATCCATGTGAAGGGGTTTGGAAGAGCCAAAAAGTTTTATGAGAGTCATACATGTCATGGGGTTCAAATGGGGAAGGCCAAGGGAATAACCCATACACAAATCATGTAATTATCCAATGTAATGAGTTTTATGGGCTTCATGGTAAGTTTAAAACTTCTTCTTAACCATGAAACCTATTAAAACATAGGCAGGATGGTTAAACAAACAATTCGCCTTAACCATAGGACCTAAAACAATTCCACAAAATCACCGTTTAACCCCAAAACTCATTTAACTCAATGGGTTAAACCACCCAAGAACATAACACACATAAAAGTTCCATTACGGGTGTCAAAAACTCCCCGCGATGATTGTTCCCCATATAAAATTAAAACTATTAGTGAATAAAGAAAAAATAACCAAAAATCCAAAAATAAATTAAATACTCACAGTAATCTCATCTAAATCCTTAATAGAAAATATAATGCATCTAAAAGAAAATGAAAATAAAAAACAAATAAATGAAAACCGAGGTCTGGGTGTGACATAAATTATCATTACATAATAATTTTTATACAATATACATCATATATATTAATATAATTAATACATATTACCATCCATGGGAAATACTGATGAAAAAAAATCTCATCACTGTGAGGATATAATAGTCCACACAACGACAAACAAAGTTATCTTATTTACAAAAAATGAAAAAATAAATATATTTGTTATATAATAATTAGAGAAGCATAAATATATCATAAATATCATATATATATCATATAAAAATATAAATTATATCATTATTTACTACCATTAAATGTGTAACTTTGAGAATGAAAGGCATTGGTTCACGGGATGGTATACACTGTACACCAGAATGATGATTGCGTTTCCCATTTGATGCAAGTGTGTGTGAGTGTAGGTAAAACCCTTAACATAACAACATATAAGTTTATTTAAGATACTGAGGTTATTTTAAAAACATGAAATACATATAATTTAATGGATTTAAGGAATAAATTAAACGAAAATGTTTGTTGATGACCATTATTTCTTTTTAGGGTATCTTTTTATGATTTGCACAAAAGGAATTCATTGGTTGGATTTATACCCAGAGTAATAATTGTAATATGATTTTACTAATGTTCGGACGGGGTTTTGATAGAGTTTTTCCTATCCAAATAGGTTCTGAAGTGTGAATAAAAGAGAAGATGAGGTGGCCTTTTATAAGAGAGGGGAGGGTCACTTTTAGAATTTCTCTAAATATTAATTTGTAAAAAATAAAATTTCAATAAAAATATCTTAAAATGGAAAGGTATTAAAATATAATTTGGGATAGGGTATGAATCCATCATCCAATATAATTTAGATAAGTTTTTATATAATTTTAAACCTTATCATTTTATTAACCCTTAGTTAAACATGTTTAATTTTAATTATGGTAACAACATTTTCAATCAAAAAATCTAGATATCATTTATAGAGAAGGTTTAAATTGATCAATAAATAGTATATTTATCCTAATTTCAACCATAATTAATCTTATTTTTTCTTACTTAGTATTTTGGTTGTTTGAAACTAATTTAATAAAATATTATTTACATACAATATCAATATTGTCAATTTCGATACTATTCATTTCATTGACATTAAAAAATCAATACAGGAAGATAAATTCAAAAACATTCATTTAAAATATCGATAATATGTCATATTAACATATAATATTAGTTTATAATAGTATGTAATTTAACTTTAATTTATTTAAATATTTTAAATATCACTTAATTGAGTGATTCATTAATTTGATAATCACTACAGCATTATTGTATACATATTTATGATATTTATTTCATCACTAAAAATTATAAATAAAATCCAATGATCAATAAATACCTTTTATATATCATAATAATATATATAGTCAGGAATATATTCTATTTAAATACATATTTAAAATATTATACTAATTAAAAGTAAGAGTGTGACATTTTTCACTGTGTTTGATTTAAATTATATTAGTGTTTATTTAATGGAAGATTGACTGTTAAATTATTAAATTTTTATACTTATGTGTTAAATTTATAATTAAGTTCATTAAATTACATATGATCAAGTTTTAGGGTTGTTTTATAATATTTATAATATTATTTTTACTCTTATTTACCCAATGTACCCTTAACTGTGGTAATAAAAATTAATAAAGTTACTATTCATATTATCGAAAAATAACGTGGAACTGTTTTTTAAATTATAATATTCTAGTTAAAAATATGGAATCCATTTTTCCAAATTAAATTTACAAAAATTGTATAAATTAATTAAAAATTAATCATGCATATGAGAGGAAACAATAGATTATGAAAGTAAAAAATGTTCCAATGCTTGGAATGTTTTTATATCCAATTTTACTGTTAAATTGATTCCAATGACTAAAATTCTATTAATTTATTTAAAATTAATATAATTAGTTTTTAAAAAAAATAAAAATTAATATCTAACACTATTAATTATTTTAGAGAAAAATATGTTTCCTATTAAAATTCTGTATTTTTACAATATTCATCAAAACATGAAATTTATCATAAATATACAAAAAATACAACCAAAGTAAAATTTTATATCCATATATCAAATAAAATGTTTATTTCCTAATATAATAATTATAAAAGTGTCATAATTTAGTTTAAAAACATGTTCGGTATCAAAAGGTGGAAAACAACCTTTTTAGAAAAATACTTCTTTTATGTGTAAAATTGGATTCTTTCTTATATAATTTCCCAAAAAACACATAATATGAATGAAAAAATTAGATTTAATATTATATATATTTTTATATATTTTTATTTATATAATCCAAAAAGTGTGGTTTGTTTATTAATTGGTATAAAACACACTTTTTCATAAATAAATAATTTACCTTCAAAATAACATTTCCTTTTATAAAAGGGTTTTATATATTAAAATTAATTGGTTAATGAGTTTTATATACATGTGTAAACTGTAATTTAATTATTTTTTTAATATTGTTCATACCCACCATTTTAACAGCACAATTATGAATATTCTATTTAAATAATTTCAATAATAAAATGATGTTTCGTAGAAACCCAATGTTGTGTCCAACCCTATTTAAGCTGCTGTAGCGTGTAGCTGAAGTCATCAATGAAATAAAATTATATAAAAAAATATTTATTTCATAAAAATGTTAGGGTGTTAAATTCTACCCCCTTGAAATGAATTTTACCCACTAAATTATTTGCGGTTATCAATGGTTTAGTAATTGAAAGTTCATTTAGTAGAAACCCACAATAGAAAAATGATTACTAAAAATTTATAAAAATGTTTGGTACATAATATTTACGCAAAGTAACACATTCTTAGGTTTTAACCTAGATGAACATATGTGGCATGTGAAATCTTGGACATGAAAGATAAATCAAACTGTCATGATTTGATAGAGAGTCATAGAGAATATACATAGAATAAAGTTAACAATAACAAATTTATAACTAAAAGAGGATTCAGAAAGGCCATTGATATCATCAAACATGATGAAAACGAGACAATGTGATATTTAAATACACTTTCCCTAAAGTTGATGATTTTTCATGAGAATATATTCTTACTTGAAATCAGAATAATCTCAATCTTTATTATGCCCAAATATATTTCCACATTATATATTTTTCCATGAAATGAAGGTAAATTTTTTTTCAACAGTATTAGAAGATCCAGAGACCAATAAATAGAATGATATGTCATTCCATCAATTTTTATCATAAGAAAATGGTTATAACTTGTAATAAAATTCGAATAAATCCTCATATGGAAAGTCAATAATTTATTCTATAAAACCACATTCTATGTTTAACATAAACCATATCATAAATGGTTAACCTTATATCACTTATAAAAGATAAAATTCAAATTTTTTGAATGAATGTCACTTAATTTCTCAAAATAAACATAACATTTATCCCCAATATATCATAATGTACTCTTTTTTGTCACATACCTAACATGTGAATACCATCATTATGTACACTATTGAAACATGATAATAATTTGAGTTACCATAAATCCTTATTGAAAACATTCATCCTTCATTTATCCAAATATTATTGATTATATTCCTTAAAACCAAAAAATATGTAAACATCATCAATGATAGAGTAATCCAATTTTTTAACAAGTCGTTAATCAATTCCAATGTAATCACTACCATTCAATTTACATCATACAAACATCATTATCTTAACATTAGGAATGTATTAAGGTTTATCTATCTCTTAGTCAAATGTTCCACATGAATATCTCATTTCCATTAAATTAATTTTCTTTTCTATCAGACCCATTTGAAATATTCTTATAAATCCTTATGGGAAAAAATAAATTGAACATTCTTTAAATATTTGAAATTTTCTATAACATAATTATTCTATACTAATAGATAAAAACACTGATTATTTCACCTTTTCCTTAATCAATTAATAAGGATAACCCATCATATTAATTATTACCTATTTCCTTTCACATTTCACATCTAGAATAATTATCATATTCAATATTACCATTACTTGTACAACTTAGATAATTTTGTTTAGGGGACTTTCAATTAAGAAATCGATTTTCAAAATTCCCATTCATTCCATATTTAATGATTTCATCAATTAATAGTACCTATGGCAGACCAATATTCCCATCCATTGCGTTGACCAAAATTTTTATTTTACCATTGTATTACATTTATTTATTTACTTATTATCCACAGAAAACCATCTTCTTGTTCCTCTAAGTTTTTCATTTAGTTATTTCTTCCCTCTTTCATGACATAATAGAAACTAAATATTCTTTCCTATGGTGGATATATTACCACAATTCTTAGCAAAATCTTTCATTATCTTCTAGGGTGAGTTTGAGAGTTCGTTAAAGAACACATTATTAATAATGTTCTATGAAAATTTATTAGGCATGATCACAAATTCCTTCACTCTTATGATCATCCATTTTGACTTCTCATCAGAAAATTATTCATCACATTCAAAATTATCCTAGTACCTTCTGGTTCCCTCCATTGACTAAAACCAAAAAAATAGCATGAGATTCTCTAATCATAGCAGAAAACCACAAAACTATGGAAAATATCCTATAAGATGCCTAAATTAGGACGCCTTCTTTAATATCTTACCCCTTAAGTTTATCCATAGAGACATCCCAAGACATAACCATAGAAATATCACATGGAATGTCACTAATTTTTTCTCATTCAAGTTTCTAAAGGTTGAATAAACCTTTTCTGTAATACCAAATATAAAAACCCAAGATTTACCCTAATGAATGTCATATCATTTTAGAGGAATATTCATTACATTGCACAAACAGATGCCCTATGAACATATTTTTTTTCCCTTTAGAAATTTGAAAAAAAAACTTCTAATCTAGAGAAATATCGTCGATATATCCAATAATGATCATCCCAATTAGTACTCATACTTAACAACATTCTTCATAACCTAGGGAAAGGAAATATAATAAAGGGTGAGCTCAGATTCTTAGTAAGGGTAACGAAATAGATACGTAAGAATAACATGAACACAAGGGAAGGAGAACATAAACATAAAATATGAATGTCATAGACTGTATATTAATTATTATATACATATGTCATGGAATAAGGATTTGTAAGTTCAAAATAAATGAATCATAATGGAGTATAAATCATAAAAAATGATAGCATAACATAGAAATAAGAAATGGGTTTCTGAATACATAAAAACATGGAATATCATTCCCTATAAGTCAAGGATCATTTCCAAAACATATCATGGAACTTCATAGGGACTAAACCAACTGGGTGGGATACATCACCATAACCAGTCACAGACATCTCCTTATAAGCGGACATGATTCCCAATCTTTCCATAGTGGATCAGGTTTCCCCTTCATCCCATAATAGATCTGGTTTCCCTATCTTCCCATAGTGGATTGAGTTTCCCCATCTTCCCATAGTTGATCAAGCCCACAAATATGTTTTTCCATCATTATCTCAAGAAGTGTAAATCATTACCCAATTCTCTGCAGGGTGATATAAGTCTCACCCATAAAATAATAAAAACTATATACACATGTGAGATAGGTACATAAATCATATTAGAGCACATAAAAATAAATGATTTTCATAAAAATTTCATCATAACATAACTTATGGAAAAGAAATAGAACTCATAAACATCAATTCATCATAAATGTAAACCCATCATGGAAATAATAAGAATAGTATCATTGGATCACATCCCCAATAATATATAAGCAACATAAAATAATGTTATCTTATATAGAAAAATAATTTTTAGAGACCACTTGAAATAATTATTGAGGAAAATATTCATTCCTTTTTGAAAATTTATTTTCTTAAAAATCCCCAAAAATTTAAAAGAAAATATTTTTTTCAAAATTAAACATAGAACTATTTAAGGGAAACATCAAGGCATTAAATTATAATTTATTTGGAAAATTGTTTCGTTATGTATTAGTAAAAAACATTCCATTTTTCTAAAAATTTATAAAATACCATGTTTAGATAATCACCAAAATAATTATTTTAAAAAATTTCATAAAAAGTGAAAAATATGAAAAAATATAAATTTAAATATTCATAAGTGACTATTAAAAAATTTAAAACATTTTTATAAAACCTAGATGAGTAAAATAAATATTCCACAATGACGATTTAAAATGAAACAATCCCAATTATTGATGAGATTGCAAAATAATGACTTTTCTCATTATAATATGTAGAGTCATACTCCACATCAATGAAATTAAATAATATGGATATGAAATATCAAAATCTTAATACAAATACTCATAAAATTCATTCATGGGAATTATATACCTCACACAAAATAAACAAGTAGTATATAAAGCATGTGTCCCATAGAAATGGAAGTGAGACAAAAAACCATTACTACTAGAGTGAATTTTATATCGTGATTCACATGAAATAGTAACATCAATTCAATCATTTAATATATGAAAAAAATGAAATTCATGATATAACATGTCATTAGATTTTATATACACCAAAAAATTAGAATAAGTGGTGAATATAGCATACATCTCAAAGAAATAAATGTGAGATGAGCTAACCCTTACCTTATGTATCGACTCAATTAGTACACCTTTTAACCTAATGTATAATAATTATATGTTTATTATTAATATATTGAAGAAAATTACTCAATTATATAATACAATATATTATTTACTTATGATATTATATTGACCAGTTACTAACAATTCGATGTTAATGTTATGTTTAGGTAATAACCGCTTTGTTTTTTCACAAATGTTTTGATTTTTTATCCTTGGCCCAATTACATAGATCATGATTTAACCATATCAAGAATTATAACCATTATAAATATCATATATATATATACACACACATTATAGAGGTATTCATGGTGACTCATAAAAGTTATATGTATATCATAAAATACACCGTTCATGGAGATGGTAGGACATACGTATGTATGAATGCTATTTTCATTTTCTTGTCATAATAAATAAGAAAAATATATAAGATATATTAGCATTAAAGAATAATGTTCTGTTATATATTCCATATATATATTCATAAAATTCTTCCTTATTACCATCCATGTGAAATATAGATGAAAAAAATCACATCCCCTTGAAGAAGCAGTAGTCCACACGTCCACAAACGAAGTTATCATATTTACAAAAAATAGAAACCAAGAATTCATGTGTTATATAATAATTTCAAAAGCATAAATACATAATAAATATCTTATATATCATAAAAAACATATATTAAATAATTATTTCTGACCATGAAAGGTGTTAATGGAAGAAAGAGCCACATCGGTTAGTGAGATGGTAGTTCGCCGTACAAATGAATGATGATTGTGTATCCAATTTGATGGATGTGTGTGTGAGAGTAGGTAGAAACCCTAATATAAAAATATAAAATATATTTTTTATATTTTTTATATTATATTAACATTAAATTAAAATAATTTCTCGGGTTTAATGAAGAAATGAAACAAAAAAGTTTTTTGATGAATGTTGTCTCTTTTTTGTGTATCTCCCTTTGATTTGTACAAAAGGACAACATTTCTTGGAATAATGAAAAAAGAAAAAATTCTAGGATGGATCGAGGGAATTATTTAGGATGTTTTGATAGAGGTTTTCTAAAAAAATATGTTCTGGAGTTGGAAAAAAATTGAATTAGAGGTTCCCTTTTAAATGAGTGTGTAGGGGGAACTTTTGGAATTTATAAAAAGATTAATTTATAATAAATTAAATCTCAACCCAAATAACATAAATGTAAACTTAATTTAATATAATGTGGTATATTGTTTTAATAAATCAACTAATAGATTTTATAGAAGTTTTGTTTTAATTATAAACCTTATCGTTTTAATTAACCCATAGTTAACCTATTTTAATTTTAATTATTGTAACAACATTTTCAATATAAAAAAGTTGAATTTTTTTACTAATTTGGTATCAATTGAACTATAAATGGACGATTTACAATATTTTAGACTATAATTTTTCCACTTTTCCTTAGGATTCATATGATTTTAAACTAAATTTAATAACATATTATTTTCAAAAAATATTACTTGTGTCAATTTGGATATTATTCATTAGATTGACTTTAAGAAAACCAATACATAAATATAGCTTAGAAAAATATCATTTAATATACACCTAACATGTCATATTAATTTATAAAATTATTGTATCACCTTAAGTAATTAAAATTAATTTTATGTTAATATTTTTAATATCTATTAATTGAGTTTATCATTAATCGAATAATTACTATATGATCGTTTTAAAATTATTTAGGATGAATATCTATTCACAAAAAAATAAAAAAAATTCCATGAGGTATAAAATACGTTTAGGTTTAATAATAATATATATATTTGAGTATATATTCTATTTAACTATATAATAAAAATATTATACTTATTAAAAGTAAGAGTGTGACATTTTTTCACTCTCTTTGATTTTAATAATATTAAAGTCATTTTCTTCGACAAGTGTACATTAAAATATTAAATTTAGATCCTTATGTGTTAATTATAGAACTAAATTTACCAAATAACATTTTGGAAAGTGTTATCATGGTTTTCCGCTATTTATAATATTATTTTTACCCCTAATTAACAGATTTACCTTTCACTATGGTAATAAAAATTATTAAAGTTATAATTAATATTGTCCAAAAATAGAAGAGACATATTAAATAAATTTGGAACTTATTATTCCAAATATTTAATTCATTTTTCCAAATTCAAGTCACAAAACATTCAGAAATTATTTAAAAATTAATCATGCAGATGAGACATGACATCATGTTTTTAAAGTAAATATGTTCAAAATATAAGAATGTTTTTTATCAAATTTGAATGTCAACAATATTCAAATGAAATAAATTAGAGTATATTATATAAAATATATCTAATAATACTTTTGAAATAATCAAAATTTTAATTTACAACTATAAATTCTTTAGATGAAAAAGATGTTTCCAATTAAAATTCAATATTTTTCACTATTCATTAAAACATGAAATTTATCATAAAATACAAAAAATTCAACAAAATTAAAATTTGATATCAAAAAACCAAATAAATAGTTTTTAATCAAGAATAATTTATAAAAGTGTTAATTTTTTTTTAAAACAATTGTGCCGTCAAAAGGTGGCAAAACTACTTTTTTAGAAAAATAATTCGTTTATGCATAAAATTGGATTTGTTCTTAATACTTGTATAGAAAAAATGTAATATTAATTTTAAAATTAGGATTAATATTATATATATATATATATAGTTCATTAATATAATTAAAAAAGAGTTATTTTTTCATTTATTGGTATAAAACACACTTGTTCATATTTAAATATTTTCTTTTCAGAAAAACATTTCCTATCATTTTAAAAAGGGTTTTAAATTTTTCCATCAATTGGCCAGATAATTATATACACATGTATAAAACATAATTTAATAATTCAGTTAATAATATCCAAACCGTCCATTCTAATGGCTCAGTTATAATTTTATTGTTTAAATAAGTATAAAAACAAAATGATGTTTCATAGAAACTAAGTGTTGTGTGTAACAAAATCTAAGACGACATTGCATATAATGAAAGACCTAAAAGAAATAAAATTAAATTTAATAAATATATTTCATATAAACTTCAGGAAATTAAAAAAAATTAGAATTATTTAGAGTCATACTAAGGTAGATCTATGTAGGAAAAAGATCTATGCTGATAACTGAAGTAATAATTTAGAATTTAAAGTGTAAGATCTTGTTTTCTTGAAGGAATCTCAATAAAAGAGTGTTATATGGATCAAAAAATATTCCAATCCACTATAATGTTCATGATGTGTTCCATGTAAATTTATCAAGGAAGTAAATTCCAAAATCAACTCATGTTATTACCGATAATTAAATAGAATTGGAAATTTTTTTATATTACTATTAAGAACCTATCCATATTATTGAAACTAGAGAACAAGTTTTGTAGAATCATATGACATGATTGGTGAAGGTGATTTAGAGAAATAATAATATAAAAGAGTCAATATGGGAACCTAAAGAAGTTATAATAAAAAATATCCAAGTATGTTCATGAGGTGACATTTCAGAAACACGGAGGATGAAATTTTTACGGAGAGAAAAATCTAACACCATATCATTAATAAAGATAATTAATCTTATATTTATAAAAAACAATAGTACAATAAAAACACATTTATTCTTTAATGTGTTTCAAAAAATTAACATATTTTATAAATTTAATTTAATTAAATATATTTAATATTTTAATTTGGCAACTAGAAAATATTTTAGGATAAATGTTTGATATTTTTCAAAAAAAGATGTTCTCAGGGTGAATCATAAAAAATTCCAATTTAACATAATTAATTAATTTTATGACATTGTAATGAAATATGAATAAATTTTAATTTTATTGAATATATGTTTTTATAAAAATTATATATTTAATAATTAATATAATATATATAAAAATATAATTTTCAATATAGATATATATGCGTAACAATTTGGAAATATCTATAATGTTTTTGTTCAAATGAAACTATTTTTAGTTTTTCTTTCTTAATAATTTATTTAATAGATACTATTTTTATTAGTTTGGTTTGAAGAAAAATAATTCTCAAATAATTTAGAATATATAAATTAATTTAATTGGAATCAACCTTATATTTTATTTTTTCATAATATCATTTTATGCTTTTAAAAAACATATTTTTAAGAACAGTTTTCAATGTGTATTGAGAACATATATTAAAATTAAATTTTATCACTTTTTGAGATTGAATATTGTTAAATTTATTCAATTTTTTAATAATAAAAATTAGTTTATTTAATAAGTTTAACATAATTTTTTTTCATAAATAATAATAATTGTGGTAAATATTTATCACTTTGGTTATGGGTAAAATGAGTTCAAATGGTAATAAATAATGGTATAAGGATTAATTATAACAAAAAATCATTGATTAAATATAATTGGATTGAAATATTTCAACCATTACCATATTATATTATAATAAACTAAAATTTAGATCCATGTTACTTGATTAATTAAAATATTATTTAAAAAAGCTTGCAGTATTGACATGTTTCACTAACAACACAAATAATAGGTAACTCTCTCTCACATCTTCACCAAAATACTCAATCAAGATAAATCAACCAGGAAAGAGTAAAATAACTTCCAAACCCCTTTCCCCATGTTCTAGAGGTCCAGGTATCACAAAAAACAACATTATAAATCTTTAATGTGTCAGTAAAAAGAGGTTACCAAAAGAAGAGGTATATGTTCTCACCAAGCTTTTTCAAGCTACATTCTTCTTAATCCACCTAAAAATATCAAATAACCATATTATAATTGTTAAATTATTATATTAAAAATAATTATGTGTTTCTCTTTTAATTTTATTCTAATTGTATATCTTCTTTTCATCATGTGGAAAAATAAAACATTTCACACATGTACGTACAACCTATCATCTCCCCATAATAGTTTAATTTTTTTCATCACATCTTTACTTGGATGTTTACAAATATGTATTTCATGAATATATTTTATATTTATTATATTATTATGATTATATAAATATAATATATCACATAAAATATTACCCTTCCATCCATTGGAAAATGATAATGGCACTCATTCGTACGGAAGGAATACCACATCCATGAAGCAATATGATTAAATTTTTCTACTACCCACAGTCATTACTATTCTATAATTTATATAAAAATGAAAAATTATATTAATTAAATTAAATTATATTCGATATTATGGAACCCTTTCATAACACCACTATCCACAAACAATATACCGAAGTAATTTTAGGGAAATTGACTGAGTAAACTTAAGTGGAGACATAAGCATGAAATATTCAGTTATTAAATTTCAATTTATGACACAAGAGACAAAAAAAATTTAAATATAGCTTTAAAAGTTTCTTAATTAATTATTTAATGAATTTAAATTCACTATATTGGAGGATAAAACATGGAAAACTAAGTAGAGACCGAATGTTTGGGATTTTTATTACAACAACATTTTATTTCATGTTCTTTTATGTTCAAATTTTCATTGAGAAAATTATAATATTATAATCTCTTAAACACATATATTTTATTATAAAGTAAATATTTTTGGGTTTTAAATTTTTATATTCAATTTATTCTCTTTTTTAATTAAGAGTCAATATATAACATCCCAAATTTTTATAACATAAAATTTCATAAAATTTTACAAAACCAAGGATCTTTAATGTATAGTGTCTTTGAAACCAGGAACTTAAAACATTAAAAAATAAAACATTCTTCTTAAACACATGAAATTTTTCTCCTTATTTTCATCCTAGGTTCATTACTACATCTCATAACCCGAGGACATACATCAAAAGAAAGGGTGAGGAGAAGGCCCATGAAGGGAAACAAGGGAATAATTTTATATGAGAACTTGAGAAACATCAATAGTCATGAAAAATAAATTTAAATAATGACAAAGAGATCATGAGGCATATCATAATAAAAATAACTTGTTTCATAACTTGAAGATGTGGCTACAACATTTAACATGGGCAATCATTTCCATTTCACCAAGGTCCATCCCCAATTTGTCATTAAAAATTACCAAGGTTATTCACCAAGATATCGTGAAAATTGTAATCTCTAGTGGTTACGTCATTAGCTAATGCAATGGGGCACTATCAGGGCACACCCTTAAATTTGTAATATCTAGTGGTTACATCATTAGCTAATGCAATGGGGCACTATCAGGGAACACCCTTAAAATTGCCTTTATTATAATGTGAGCCACATATATCATCATCAAACACTTCATAAATAACCCATATAGTGTAAAAGAAATGGGTTTCATTTAATAATCATAATGTTTTAAAACTGCTTTTAAAGACGTAATCATTATGTCACTTTAAACCCATGGAAAAGGAAAGCGGGTTTTCATGTATGTAAATCACATAATTTAAAATAGGAAATTTTTATATATATGTGAATACCCCTGTAGAAGAAGTATCTTTGAGTATTCACTTAATAAAATAAAAGAATTTGAGAAAAAGAGAGAGACATTTTGAGATAAAAATTCTCCAGCATAACGGCTATGTTAGAGGGTTTCAGAAAACATTGGAAAGAGAGGGTACATGAGTCACCGAATCATAATTGATCCATAAAAAAGTATAGGTACAGAATATAAAGGATATTTTAACATGGTAATGAAATTTTAAGGACATACCATTTTAAATGAAAAACATGGAAGGAAGACAAAAACAAGATTTTTCTTATGAAAATTCGGCAGCCTAACGACGTCACTTAAACTTCAAAAAAATGAATTAACGAGATAAAATAGGGTCTATAATCATATGAACATAAAATTTCATTATGATAGATATATAGATCATACCCCAACATAAGAAAAAGTAACTTGAAATACTTGACAAGAAAATAGAACTTGAAAATGAGAAGGGTGAATGAATCCCTTAAAAATTCGGCAGCCTAAAAACATCACTTAAACTTCAAAAAAATGAATTGATGAGATCAAATAGGGTCTCTCATCATATGAACATAAAATATCAGTATTATAGATATAGATATAATACCAAAAAATAATTAAAAGTAACATGAAAGACTTGACAAGAAAATAGAACTTGAAAATGAGAAGGGTGAAAGAATCCGTTACAAAAATTTCGGCAGCCTAACGGCGCGACTTAAACATTCATAAAACGAAATGATGAGAGTAATAGGGGATCTCTCCTCATATGAACATGAAAATGGATTTTAGATTAATATAAAATAACATCCTCCAACATAAGAACATGGAGCATAAAAGAAATTACTTAAAAACGAGTATTTGAAAAGAAATAAAGAGGTTGGATCCCTTACCTTAAAACGTATCTCTAAAAACTAAAATGTTGGGACATTTAGGGCTTTAGAAAACCTTAGGAGGACTCCTTGGGAGGTAATAGCATCGTTGGGGGAGAGTTGGGAGTGAAAACTAAAGTAGGAAAGGGTGGGTATTTATAAGGAATGTTAATGGACATGGCATTAATTGCCATTGGATAGCTCATTGGTGGTACTGAAAAAACCACTGGCTTTCCCATGGTATTGGCCACTTGGGAAACCTCATAACTTATCTTACTATTCATAAGTCGACCATATTTATTACATACTTAATACATCATTGAATGATTTCATTAAACACCCGTAATTTAAAAACTGTATTTACAATATTCATCGAAATTTCAATTTTCTTAGAAAAAACCCAAAATTTCACCTTAACCAAATATCGAAGCTCTGATTTCAAAAATGAACTCCATTTTATAAAAATAATTTTCTAAAAAATTTTAATTTATCTTTTAAATAAAAAACATTATTCACATGAAAAAACTAATACTTGAATAATAATTTATGAAACCGTTATTTAACCATTTTGTTGAATCACATTACTTAATCCTGGTTCCTAGATTATATTAATAGTTTCTTTAAGTTAGATTACTAATCCATTTGTTCACATTACTAATTCTAAGCATAAAATAACTATTCATAATTTACTATTCATCATAAATTAAGTTGATCTTATTAGACTCTAAAGTTTGTACTGAACATAATTGTAGAAGACCATTTTTTGAAAATCATTACATATTTATTAATTATTTATGGTTTACATAAACACTTTTAAAATATAATTTTTTCTAAAAATTATCAATAATATACATCTTACATTTATCCGAACATTTTAAAATTTACAAAATTTACCATAAGAAGAAAACACAATTTTATTTATCTCAAAGGGTTACACAAAGAAGTTACGGTCTCCTTACATAGCCCCTTATAACCCCGGCATAGGACCTAAGTGTAAGGTGTGCTAAGGTGAGAGAATCCAAGGGCGGCTCGACCAACATTGCACGAGTAGTAATTTATATCAGTTTGAACTTCTTGTGAAGTCGATTCCATTCTAGCTTCACACAATTGAGTTATGCTTGGGTTTGGTCTAGAGAAAAGCCTAGTGGTGCTACCTATTTCCCAAGTTACATTAGATGGGCTTCAATTGGCCCGAGACTACTGGATGAGGCCATCAAATCTTCTTTCTATATTAATTAACCAAGTTCACTTGTATTTAGAGAGAATAAAAGAAAGGTTTAGGTTCCAGCAATCGTATTGACCAACAATCATATAACAGTCAAAACCCAACAGTCTCATTTTAATTATACTCATCTTATCAAATGAAATAGTTTTGTTGAGTATAAAATAAAATAACACAAAAAATTAGGAGACAAGATTTATTCAAAATATTGGGTCGTTACAATCTTCCCCCATAAGAAATTGCGTCCTCGAAAATTTTAAAATTGGGATTGGAAATTTCATTAAAAGTCCCACATCGAAAAAACAGTCAATAACACTATTACATTAGAAGAAAGAAAGGGAAGTACAATGGTCACCCCAGTTAACCTATACTAGGTTTCCATGTAGGAAGACATGGATATGGAAGAAAAAATAAAGGGTCATGTTCTGAGGGAGAGTGATAGGAAACATGAATAGGAGAAAGTTAATCACATGAAAATCACAAACATATGATGTGTGTAAATAGTCTTTGATTTCCCTGTAAGAAACATAAACCAACAATGTTTTTTTATTACGTTCCTTTTAATAATTTTGAGGAATTCATTTACTACATAGAATAAAAACATAAGTAAATATACCTACCTTCAAGTAGAGTTTCATCCTTTAATAAGTTTCTACCAAAACTAATCTTTTATCTAAATGATGAACATTCAAAAACACTTGGTCTCATCAAAATAGAAGAATCATCTTCTAGAGAGTCACGTAAACCAAAAAATATTAACTATATATTTCTTCTATCTTTAAACATTATCCCAAAAAACAGAATGGGTAAGATAAAACAACTATTCAAAAAGAAATAACCTAATAGGAAGGGAAACTACTTTATATCCTCAAAATTTCACGATACTACCCAGAGTTCATCATAGACCATTCCATAAATAACTTTCCTTAAAAATCCTCAAAATAAACCAAACTAAGATTGAAACCCAAATACAAGAAGGATTTGATAACATAGTCTTCCAATGTAAACATTATCATTCATCTCCATACAACATCAACCACTCCTAACATCTTATAAAAAAAAGTAACTAACCTAAACATATTTACACAAAGTTAGGTTAATCATTTCCATATGTAACCTAAATTAATATAAGTTCCCCTTAAATTCATCGATTCTTCAAAATATAAGTCAACCTTTATTCCACAAAGAAAATACCGTAGTAATCTTTTTAACTCAATCATATAGGGTTCCCAAAATAGTGAACGTCTTCCAAAATAATAATCATCTTTTAATCCCCAAATCATCTCTGTCATATTAATAGGGAAATCATTACATTTCCAATCACATTGGTTGTTGGGACATGTTCTTCCATCTCCCACCATTAACTATGAAATGAATGTATAATTAGGGGGCTTAAATACTTAGCCAATAATCATGAAAAGAAATCTTAAATCATAGAAGGATAAATTTTTTGAAGAAAAGTATACCCTAACATGTGATCCCCTAGGTTCCAATCTAGGTTATCCATGATCATATATTCTTATGTGAATATTTTTTTATTTTCTCTTTGTTCCTTTAATAATGGTTCATACTAAGCCTATGAATTTACTAAAGCATATCCCCCGAGAGTGTCGTAACCAAGAGTGCAGCAAGGCCCGTTGTCATGTACCAGTTCCCATTTGAGTCTAGCTCAAAACGGTGTTTTTAGGTTTTACCCCTATGTACATCTGTGCCAGAGCCACCTCTACCTGCTCGTATCTAGACAAGGATGTATTTACTTAGAAACCCCTTACTCAATACTCACCAAAATACCAGGAAGATTTCCTATATTTAAACAATTCTATAGGGTTCTTTCTAAAGTTTTCATATCCTAATTTCCATAAATAACTAAACCTTCCTTGGATACCAACTATAACATCCCAGCTTTTTATAAGATAACTTTTCATTACATTTTTCAAAACTGAGGATCTTTAAGGTTTAGTGTCTTGGAAACCAGGAACATAAAACATGAAAACATAAAACATTCTTCTTAAACACGTGAAAGGCTTCTCCTTATGTTCATCCTAGGTTCATTACTGCATCTCATAACCTGGGGACATACATCAAAAGAAAGGGTGAGCAGAATGCCCAGTAATGGAAACAAGGGAAACATTTTACATGATAACTTGATACACATCAATAGACATGAAAAATCACTTTAAGAAATTAGAAAAGGTTCATGAGGCATATCATAATAAAAATAACGTGTTTCATAACTTGAAGTTCTGGCTACAACATTTAACATAGACAATCATTTTCATTTCACCAAGGTCCATCCCCAAATCACGTAATTTAAAAGAAAAAGGTTTGATTAAAAAAACTGAAAAGTATAATGGTATTTCAAAGGCATCGATGATAGTTTATTGTTTTAAATGTAGAATGTATGGGAATTATGAAAATATATTCCCTAAGAGAAAATATCCTGATTAAAATCAATGAAGTTATATGAGTAGTATTTATATCGCTGATGTTGAAGAGATTAAAAATTAAATATGAGATAAAAGAAGTGTTTCTGAATAAATTGAAGAAGCTTGGTAAATGGTTTATGAATATAAAATAATGATTGAATATTTATCAATAATAATGTATACAAGTAATTTTATGGTATTATGGAATAAAGAAACATCGAAGGACTACCATATTATTGTTTTTTCTAATGTATTTGAATGTATATGATTAATTGTACCAGTAACCATGAAAAGTGATTTTGATATTTTTGAAAAACACATGACAAAGGTAAGGATAACACTAAATATGTGCATAATGTTGGGATAAGGAAATAAAGATATTCTTGATATTATTAATGGCCTAGGGACTGATATAGAGACCTCATGAATTGAGTTTGATTTTTTGGATTTATGGTATGTACAATAGATTTAATTTTTGAATGTATGAATGTTTTCAATAATGTTATTTTAGTTATTACCAGTTTGTAAGAAAATCTATAATGAATTAATTCACATGTTTGGAATGTGACCTACAAGAGATAACATATTATATATGGGGGGAAAAATGTTAAGCTGGTTCAATGCACCTCTTTATAATTTTTTAGATTTTCATGTTTTAGAAGGATTTAAGGTTATAAATTTATTGAAAGAATAAGTTAATATTTATATGAACTTGGTTAGATTAAATTATTATATTAATATAGGTGGACTTATTCATATTTTATAACTTGTGCCAACTTTGTTTTGATAAAGATATATGTAATGGCATATCACTCTATTAATGGGTCTCATGATCTGCTAATTCATCAAGAATGACAAGTTCACCATCAGTTCTTAGAATAAGAGATGAAGTGCAAATAGATCCGACCACAATGAAAAGATGATATTATACTTAATCAAGTAATTATTTCTTCACATTATTCAACTCTATGGAAGGGAATTTTAAACCAAAAGTGTTATCCTAGTACCATCTTTACTGATGAATGTGATTTCCCCTTAGATTATCACAGATTTATGGTTTCTGATTGTTAACATTCTCCGAACAATGTTCTTTATCTCTAACCATCAGAACATGATAGTTTAATTTCTCTTCCATGTCAATGTTTTCACTTTCCACCTATGTTATCCTATGTGGAAACCTAGGTTTTAGGGGAATTGGGTAACTATTATGTTTATAAAATTCCTTTTAAAAGGATGTTTTATTATTCATTTTTATAATTTGGGTTTCTATGAATGAAAATTTCACATATTAACCCTTTTATGTACTAGAAAAATTTAGATGGATAAATTCATTTTAAGGGGGTAGAATGTAACACCATATGATTTTTATGATGTGGATTTTTTTTAATTTATTTGAGATATTTTGTTATACACTAGACCAATATAATACATAACTATAGATAACACCAACATTTCTTCTGATATAGGCAACACTATGTATGACTTACGTTATGAAACATTTCATGTCCTTCTGAAATAATATGTTTCACACAAGACCGAGTTTAAGAGAACAACTAAATATTATTATGTTACCTTATAACCTACACACTATAATGGCAAGTATTAAGAATAATAACTAAATTATTAAATAATTATTTACATAAGTAAATATAATTTATTCTTTGGTGAGAAATTAATTTCCAAAGAAAATAAATCCATTTCTAAATAAAATGAAACCTTTTTATGAGAAACTATTTATATGAAATAAGTTTGTGTATAAAATAATAAAATCACTCGTAATGGATTTTATTAATTAAATATATATGGAATATATTCAATATAATGTTTAAAATTCATATTATATGTTTTTTAGACATGATATAAGAACAAATACAATTTGTGGATAAATGAGCAATTTTCAAAATATGATGTTTTCCACCTTTTGATGGTGCACCAATTATAAAAATAGTTTTTGAAACATTTTGATATTATATTTGAAAAAATAAACTTATTCAATGAATGTAAAGTGTCACAGTTTACTTGGGATAATTTTTTTGAAACTTTTTAGGTTTGGATGAATAGTTAAAAAAACTAATGCATTTTAATTTAAAACTACTTTTTCATAAAATTTATTTATTGTGTTAAATTAAATATTAAAATTATTTTTAGGTGTAAATAGATTTTATTTATATAATCTAACAAAATTCAGGTAATTTGAATAAATTTAACGTTTAATTTAGATTTTAAAACATTTCCATAGTTTGTATGTTTTAACTTTTAAAATATGTTTTCCCATTCTGACGACATGATTAATATTAAATTAATTATTACAAATTACAGGTTTTGAATTTTTATAAAATTCATTCTATAATTGGAATAATTAGGTCGAAATTATGTAAATATTTTCATTTTTATATTTCGGCGTTATGGATAGTAACTTCAGTAATTTTTAATAATATGGTTAAAAAGTAAATTAGGTAATTAAGGGTAAAAATAAAATTACATAATTACCCTAACACTTGTAATAAGATCATTTCAAGAGTGTTATTTGAACTAAAACATTTTTTTTCAAATTGTTATGTTTGGAATCTACTTGTATTAGATTTGGACATTTAATTTGTTTAATTTATAGAAGAGTTACATATGCCTTACCCAAATTTTAATATTTATTTCATTTTTTATATGAGATTTTATAGAATCTATGCTGACCTATATATACACATTTTAAAATATAAATATTTTCCTTTATGTAGATAATTTATTTTAATTTTTGGTACATAAATAATTATCTTAATGTCTTATACAATGATGATGAAAAAATTATTTAATTGATTTAATATAAATAAATTAATTGTAATTAAAATGGTAATCACTATTAAAACGCCAAAACACTTGAACAAATATTATTTTTAGAGTACACCTCAACCATAATCATCCAAGGGTTTAATTATTTAGAGCCACATGGAAATTATTATGACAATTATAATATTTTATTTATTGTGATGTTAAAGTTGTCACATTCATGTTTTAATACATATAACACTGTTAATTTAGGATTCTCCGGAAAATATATTCTAATATAAGTATTATTATGAAATATATGGGACTTATCTTTGTCATAGTATTTTATTTTTAATTTTTATTAAATAAATAAGTGTGTTAATTAATTACAAAAAACAGTTGTAATTATTTTATTAATGGATGAAAAATAAATGTTATTAAAAATATTAAAATTAAAATAACTTTGGATAATTAATATATCCAAATAATTTAATGTATTACCTTATCCTTGTATGAATATTATAAAATATTTGGTACAAATTTAACTTCTTATCTACATATTTTTCATAGAAAATTAATTGAGTAGTTTCAAAATTGACATTATTGATTATTTATATAATTAATTTATTATAAAATTATTTATGATCAATTATTTTAAAAATATATATAATAGTTATTATGTGTTATATAATTTTATTATTTATTCATTTATTCTATATTTTACAATAAATAAGTAAATATTCCACCTTTTAATATTGATATATTTGTTACCTTATTTAAAAATTGATAGAATTATTATGTGTTAATTAAATTGGTGACATTATGCTTCAAAAAAAACCTATTTATTAATAGAAATTTACTTATGTAAATGTTTATTTTCCTTGAACTCTAAAGAGATTTCATTCTTCCTTATAATTCCAAATGTGTGGTATCACCCAAAATCCATCCCCATTACCCCATAACATACTCACATCGATCCACATATTTTGTAGATCTGGACACTCTCCTCAACTTTCTATTAGTGTTTTTTATTTGGTTTTTGTGTTAGCTGTTTCCAATTGATGGGGCTCATCATGAAGATTTGGGTAATGTTTCCAAAAAAATTCTAACGACTTTATGTGATTTTAAAATTTATTTTTTGGTTTTTGTATTCATCTAGAATCACTTTCATGTTCATGAAATAAATTAATTTTACAAACATTAAGAGATTCAAGTTTAATTTTGTATAATATAAATCTAACTTAGTCTTACCAATCTGGAATAAAGTTTAAAATTTTTTGATGGTATAGGGGGCCCTGATAGCTCTATCTTATCCATAGGGAACTTTGGTAAAGAATGTGAATTAGATTGGTTTAATTTATAACTGTTTCTCTGTATTTTAACAAGCGTTATCAAACTAAAATTATGATTGACTTACAATAATGCTACTACATAATATACATTGATATTTCGATTATATTTTCACTATGTAGCTATCAATATTACATTCATTTTTTTCACTGTATTATCTCTTGATCGATTTTTAGATTCCTCTAGGAGAGAAGGTTGATGGGATTCTAGGGAAGAAATACACTGAGAATCCGATTCTAGATATAGTATAAGTATATTGGGAGAAATACGATTCTAATCCCCTCTATATATCTAACCAATTTCCAAAATCCCAAAGTCCTATTCACATTCAGTCAAGGGATTCATCAAATGTGTCCACCTTTTGGAATTATTCATATGTGCATATATTGTGCTTTATTATCTAGAGGTACTCATTCATATTTGGAGGAAACTCATGACATGTTGTGTTATGTTTTGACCAAATCCAGTATACAATGGTTACACGATTCATGTGATCATTCAAATTTATTCTTCCATTGATTTTCAATTTCTTGAAAATAATAATTATTATTGTTCTAATTGATACATATTATTTCTTATGTTGTAACAATCATCTCAAATATATTTAAAAACTCTTTTTCATTATGTTTTAAAAATTTATGCTTTATAATGAAAACATTAAATTTATAAATAAATAAATTTTGTCATTTAATATTTAATTTGTCTAATATTTTTAGTAACTTTAAATTATGAGCGTATGAATCTGACTTTATAAATAAATGATTATACTGTGAAAATTCATGGGTTGGGTACAAGTAATATATAAAACCAAAGTATTTTAAAATAAGAACTCTTTTTTTGATAGCATGTATGGCACACAACACCATGATTAGAATAAAATATAACACCCTAGAATTTACAAAATATTTCATTAAAATAAATTTAATATCTTTCATAGATTTCAGAACACACAACCCCATATACAAATAAACCATAATGTTTTATACCATTATAAAGAAATTTTTACACTGGAGTTTATTAATATAAATATTTTTTTGACAATCATTCTTATATATTGATTACAAATAATATAATAATCAATTATAATAAATAAATAAATATTTTCTGAAAAATAGTGTTCTTTATAAATAATGTTATAATCGCGCTTTGAGAATATAATTTAGCATTATTTTTTTTACCAATTTTAGAAACATTAATTGATAAAATGAAATTCATTTTTGAAATTATAATATAAAAATTATCATAGGGTTAATTTTTTTTGATATTTTAAAATGTTTCATTTTTTGATAAATAGTGAAAATAACATAATTTTCATTAAAACCCACATTTTTATATAAAATATTTGTAAAGATAAATTATCTCTAGATTTAATTTTAAAGAAAAATTAGTTAAATTATATATCAATTAATCCAATTTAGTACATTAGAAAAATTATAATAAATAATTTTTATTTATAAATGATGTAATCTTTTGAACATTTTCTCTTTAAATACCCATTTCTCATAGTCTCTCGGAGATTAATTTGAAATTAAATTTTTTCCACTTATATGAATTAAATTTTGAGAAATATATTCTAAATTTTGAATAATAATAATATTTATAATTGAATTGTTAGAGTTAGTGTCCTAGAATCAACTATTTTTACTTTGATAGAATGAATATTTAATGTATTTAAATATTTAACAACATATTACATATTCATCATGAATATGATGTAAAAATGTTTTAGAGTATTTGTTGTATTGGTAAGGTCATGGTAGTTCCCTACAATGATGAGAAAATTTAAATGGTATGCCAATATTATTAAATATATATATATGGTTATATGTCATACTATGATGGGACATGTATTATAATGACCATAAGGTGCGAGCACTCATAATTAGATTAGACTTCCTCTCATGATTTTCGCACTTGGTAGTCTACCAGATGGGATATTATGAGAACAGACCCAACAATAAAAATTCATCATGTTTTGGTGTCATTAGATATTCCTATCTTCAAGAAAGTGTAATGGTCATTAGACTTTAATATTATCATTAATGCATGTCACAAATCAAGCCCTTTGATTTAGATATTCAAACCATCTTGCCATATCTTGGTGAAAAGTATGGTACATTGGGTGCATCATGAATTCCATGCAATTAATCGATAAGTCAAGGAAGGTGTTGTCCCTTCCATGTATGGAAGATGATATATTGGACCTTTATTGAAATAGAACTGTCACCCTAAATTCCATGGCCATGGTGTATCAACGAGTTTATTTTAGGTGGAGAAAGAATGAAATTTTATTTATATAGGTTGATGAACCCATCGTGAACCTACTGGAAGAGATATTGAGACAAAAGGATTATATTGCACAGTGATCGTTCATATGTGGATGTCATCGTTGTGACATTAAGTTCTTTATATTGGGTTTCATGACCCATTTCTAGACAGTAATCTTGGAAAATATGCCAGCACGACTAATGAAAATTAGAAAGAGTCATTTAGTGTCACAAAATAAGTGTATATTGTGGTCTCTATTAAATTATAATTGAATTTAATTAATGGAATAAATAGTAATCTCAAGACCGAGGTATAATTTTATTCAAGTTAACATGATTGAATAAATTAAAATAAAATTTTCTTCGCTAAATCGCAAAGAGAATATATTTATCAATTTTATTTAACATTAAATAAATATTTATTTACTAGTTTTTAAATGAAAAATGTATTTATGTGAATAAAATATTAATTCGGGTTTTTAATTAATGGAAGATGAGTTCGAACAGACCAAGTCTGTTTCCAGTGATAAATTAATTATTTACAAGTTGGAAAATATTATTTATCCAGTTGGAACAAGAAATAATAATAATAGTTCTATAATTATGTGGAAGGGGATTTTATTTATGGTTATTTTTTATGTAAGTTGGATCACCTCAAATAATGATGCAGTAATTATTATTAAATGGAATGGGTTTTCTCTGATGGTTATAATTTCATTTAATCACTATTAAAAAATAAAATATTGTAACTGAAACCCCATATTGATTAATAGACATGTTCTTCTATTCTTCTAACGGTCGATGAATTTTATCTTGACTTCTCTCCAATCTCTCCCTCTCATGAATGAGAGAACTTATTCAAGACTGAGGAATGAGCGATCAAGAATGTTCATCCCAAGACATTCGTTTCACTGCACTAGCACCTAGAGAAGGAGTGGAATTGATCGGATACCATTCAAGCACATTTGGATCACTACTAGATGGAGTCTGATGTGGACCCTCACCAGTCCAATGAATGTAATTCAGAAGGGTCATTTCGGACTACCAGTGGTCATCAATGAAGAATTTACCAAGGACCCATGGATTTCATTTCCTTAAAAATTAATTAAATTGATTATAAACATTATGTTAAAGATCCTCTATCAAGGTTCTGGTGTTTTTATTTATTTTTCTAAATCAATGATTTAAAATTGTGGATTCTAGCATTCATCATCTTATTGAACCTAGATTTGTCATCAATTATGGAAAAAGAAATGTTGGTCCCCAACCAACACCACACTTCCACTGTGCCCAAATATATCATGTGCTATCAGAGATGCCACATCATACTTTATTGTTATTTAAATAATCCATTGATGATTTATGCGTTAAAATTTTAGTTTTTCAATTAATGTTTAATCATTTTTGTAATATAATTTTTGTGATCTGTTCTTCCTCTATAGTTTCTCAAAGATATATCAGAAATGAATTTTTTTTAGATTTAAATTAAATCAAGGATCTCATCATTAGGAACTAATGATTCTATCTAGGTAACAAGACAGTACATGCCATGTATTTGTAGTAACAAGCAATGTTATCTTCCATACACACTATGTAACCCTGATCACACACCGTGTAGTTGGGTTCAGTGCATCAAGTTTAGTTTGGAAATTTCTAAATTTTTATTCATTTATTAAATTTGGTGTAGTTAATTATTACACCATGTGTTGTAAAGGATATATAGGAACACAGTTATCAGATTACATGCCATGTGGACCCCTGGACATGGTGTGTAGCCCCTTTCCCATTAGAGAGAAATTGTGTATCTCATACATGGTTCAGAAGACCAGGGACTGTGTAACCTAGAGATAACACAATGTGTGGATCACTAGACACACCATGTACTCTGAGGTTTCCAAATTATTCTACACATGTTGACTCCCTAAGCATGTACTTTGGATAGATTGTGAAGGTAGTACATGCAGTGTAGTATGAACTAAAAGTTGTGTACTCTACCAAATTATGAATAATTAAAACATTAATATCTCTATAATTTTCTATCTACATATAATTTATAATTCTTATTACAAATTTTTTACTCTGATAATTGAAGCATGACATATGGCTGAAAAAAAAATTTAATTCGTGTAATCATATGCGAACTACAATTTCTGATATTATGCATTAAATCATCTATGAAATATGTCAGGAGAGTAAAAAAGTATACTAATATAATGCATGTTTGGTAGAGTCAGATGTGCATTCACAATGTTACCTCAAAGTTAATGGATTAGAATCTCAAGGAAATTAAAAAAATATTAAGATATAAGGATTGATTAATTAATGATAATAATTATTCGATTTAAACATGATTTATCTTTAAGAAAGATTAAATAATTGAGTTCTATTTTTATAAAAAGAAGCATTTGTTTCCTGTATGTGGATGACCCTGTTCTAGACTAGACCATTAGTTGTGTTTGGTTTACTTTTAATTTTAATTAAATTAAATTACTAGCCTGTATGAAATATCTCCTTATTAATATTTAGGGCATGCATTCCCATTATTTCATTTTTAAACCCCACTTTTAACACTCAACTGCATGTGGTTTAAAAATTATAATCAATGGTTGGAGCTCCCATGCTTTTGGAGGCGGTTCAAGTTAGGAGCCAAGGTCAAACCTATCCAAGGAGATACAAAGGTGGATGGGTGGAATGAAATAAACACGAAGCTTAAAAAGGATCAAGGGTTTTCTCCCCTAGGTCAGTGGTTATTTTATCAACCACTAGATGAACCGACCATCAGAAAATCTCATGATCACACCCTTTTCTTTATTTTATTTCTTTCAATTTCATGGTTTTAAATTATGTATGTATTATCACGACTATATAATTAATGAAATAATAATTATGGAAGAAGGAACTCAAATAAACCTAGCTTATACGTAAATTATTATCAAGTTATGGTTAATCACATATGTAAATTCCACTATATATTAACAAGAGTGTGATATGATAATAATAAAATAATGAATAATAGATAAAAATACCTCAATAAAACATTAAGTTATACTAAGACTTATGGTACATGATAAAGGGAATGATTCAATAAAACTATGTGTTTGACCAACCCTTTCTAGGACACATACTTTTATATAGGAAGATCTTATGATTTTTTTTTGGTTGACTTAACAATTTTACATCAAGAAAAGTAGATGTTGCAACATTTGGTTTAGATCTGGAGGCAAGTGTTGAGGAAATCCAAGCAAGGATTTCAGGATTGGGGAGTCCCCTCAACATATCAAAGAGCTACAAGCCCATAGTTGGAAAATAACTACCTACCCAAATACCTTCAAATAGCTTGACCAACCCTTATCAGGGTTATGAGAAGGGGAATATGGATCCTTTACAATATAATGTCTAATAAACTAGACATTTTGAGTTCAATGGCGAGGGAAATTGGGACTCAATAAAATTTTTTGGAGACTTAATAAAAAATAATTTATTTTTTCTCAAAAAATTGTAATCAAGAAGGTAATAATAATATTCTATTCCAATTGCATAAAAAATGATAATCTTATCCAACACAATATATCTAAAACCAATACTGGATAATAACAACATCCTCATTGATTTTAACATCCAAGAATGGTTTAGATGCCTTCAGGTTATTCTATTCCATGAACAGAAGTCTCTCTTGCTGGAGTCCTCATTACTTGATGCTCTTTCCTAGTATGTGAGTGATGAAGAGTTCTTGGACTATGAGAAACATATAAACGATGTTGTTGATGTTCAATGTTTTATGATATCATCATTTTCGAATGAATTCAAAAAGTCTCATGAAAACACGGATTCTTATAGCATGCTTTATCACCTCTGTGGTATTTACGAGGAGAGAGATAGAAAAGAATTATTTGATATCTCTATGGCACTATATTAGAGTAAGATTGGAGAGTTTTCCCCAGCTAGGCCTCACGTAGTCAAGCGCATTGGCTACATTGAGTTCATGGAGGTTTTAGGGTATAAAATCCCCAAATAACATGGAACCAATCTCATTATCACATCACACCCTCAATGATTCTCTATCTTTTTTATAAATTTTAATATGAAAAACATTGATAAGCCTCTTCCAGATCTTATTATCCTCCTTCACCAAGTGGATAAAGACACAAATTGAGAAAAACCTTCTGTCCTTATAGTGAATAAGTGGAAATGAACGGAAAAGATATTTAATCAGAAATATTCTTCACGCCCTTCCAAGAAATGGATGATCAAAGGGGAGGTATGGTAATATGAAGTTATTTGTTTTGCATGCTGAAAGAAGGTCCACAGAAAGAAAAACTACACCCATCCAAAGAAGTAAGAAGAAGCTTCAAGTTAATTTTTATCTATTTCAATTTACATATTTCTTCAAATTGAGTACTATATAGAAATTTTGGATCTCAAATATATATAAAAAAATAGTATGTAATTTAATTCAAAAAAATTGACCAAGAGGAGGTATATCTATGAGTTTCCCATGAAGCTAGACTTGTTGTTGTAGCTATCAGGGACTACCACCTCACATTGCTATCTGGGATGATCTTGATGTTGATGTGCTGTTATTATGTGCCTTCTGTAACTAGAAACATTATTTTTTTTATCAATAATAGATAGAAATATATTTATTTAAATTTTTTCAAATGAGTTTTGATTCTTTTATAATTATATAATATTAATTGGTAAGAAAAATTTTATTAAAAGTTTATACATGTTGAATTATACAAACTAAGTAATGATAATCGATAACAACATCAGTTCACATGACTCATACCAAACTGAATAGTTTAATCACCATCTAAGTCATGTAAATGAGAAATAATTGGCAATAATACATCAAGAGGAATATTTATATTTTTTTGAACTAAAACCACTTGGTGTATGTCACGCTTGTTTACAAAGAAATATGATTAAATCCCCATTTAGTGGGAAAGGTATAAGGGCTAAAGAGATTGTTTAATTTGTTCATATTGATGTGTGTGGACCATTTCTAGTTGAAGCATGTGGTGCATACTCATTCATTATAACTTTTAAATGATGATTTTAGTAGATATGGTTATATTTAAATACTAAGATATAAGTAGGATTATTTTAATATGTTCAAAGAATACAATAAGGAAGTTGAGAACCAACTTGGTAATATGATTAAGAAACTATACTCAGACTGAGATGGAGAATATCTTAATCAAGACTTAATTGATTACTTAGGATATATTCGGATCATCTCCCCATTCACTTTTCTTAACATGCCTCAGTGGAATGGTTTAAATGAGAGGATGAAAAAACATTGTTGGAAAATGTGAGATTAATGATTAGTCATTTAAGTCTTCCATTATCCATTTAGGGATATGTGTTACAAACAGTGGTACACATAAAAAACCAAGTTCTAACTAAATCGATAAATGTTATTCCATATGAGTTTTGGGGAGGAAGAAAATCCTTGTTATCGAATTTTCATGTTTGGGGAAGCTAAGTGTTTCTTATGACCTATTCAGGTAACAAACATGCACCCTGAGGCACAATGTATACCTTTATAGGATACCCTATGGAGACAAGGGGATATTACCTATAAAACCACAAAAAAATTATTATAGTTGAAATAAATTCCACATTCCTTGAGAGGGAACACATCTCCAAAAGATATTGTGGGAGGGAGATAGACTTCAATGAAATTGAGGCTCAAGGAACACAAGAGTTGGTAAAATTTCAGATTCCACACATCCTCGTTGAAGATGAATCTATTCTAGAGAAACAATAACTATGTAAGAGTACAAGAGAGGATAGAGAACTGGAATGGTATGGTTTTCTAGTCACTGAGGATAGTGATTAATTATTAGTGGATAATAATTATCCTCTAAGATACAAGGAAGAAGTTAATTGAAGAGTTTTTTCCAAGTGGAAAGAAGCCATTAATTCTGAAATGGATTCCATGTACCAAAACCAAGACAAAATATTTGTAGATCCACCAGTAGAGGTAAAGTCTGTTGGTTGAAAGTGGGTATTAAAGAAAAAACTGAACATGGAAGGATATGTTAGTACCTATAAGGCATGACTAGGTTCAAAATGGCTTAACAATGTCAATTTACTGACTGTGATGAAACCATTTCACCAGTTGAAATAATGAAATCCATCATAATTATGTTGGCCATTTCAGCATACCATGACTATGAGAATTGGAAAATGGATGTCAAAATAGCTTTTATTAATGGGAACCATCTGGAAGATGTCTATATGAAAAAAATTGAAGTGTTTGTGACTCTAAAGGATTCCAATAATATATAAATGATTAAAAAATAAATTTATGGATTAAATAAAGCATCAAGTTCATGGAACATTAGTTTTGATGAAGTCACAAAAAAATTGGTTTTACAAAGAATGAATGGGGGACTTGTGTCTACAAACAGTTTGGTAGGAGTGAAGTTGTTTTCTTAATAGTATGTGTTGGTGAAATATTAATTAATATAAATGAAATACCATTCTAATAGTTTGTTAAGTCATGGATGAATAAATTCTTATCCATGAAGGAATTGGGAGGTGCTGCAAATATTATATATATATAAAGATCCATCGTGATAGATCCAAGATTTTTATAGGCCTAAGAAAAAGTACATTCATTGGTAAGATACTGAAGAGATTCAGTATGAAGTAATCAAAGAGGAGACTATTTCCAGTGTCACATGTAATTCATTATTCCAAGAAAATGTGTCCTCAGACACATGAGGAAAGAAGGATAATGAGAAGGACTCTATATGCTTTAGGGATTAGGTCAGTCATGTATGCCATGCTATTTACTAGTCTAGATGTCACCTACACATTACCTGGGGTAGGTAGATATCAAGATGATCCAAGTAACCACCATTTGATGGTAGTAATGACTATCCTTATGGATCTGAGGTGTACTAATAGTATGATCCTGGTTTATAGAGGATATGAGAAACTAGTCATCATAGGATATGAAGATGCAAGATTCCATACTGACTAAGATGACATGAAGTCACAAATGGGATACATATTCCTTTTGAATAGAGGTGTTGTGAGATACAAGAGCTCAAATAACGGTGTGGTTGTAACACCCCAAGCTTCTACGGTATGCTTCTCTTTTAATATAATGTGATAGCGTGTGTTGTACGCAACACCGAGTTCTAACACACACCACAACTAATCAAACTAGCCGTTATGAATAGTAATACCTAATTTTTGAAATTATATATATTTTATATTTGAAAATGGACTTCATTTTTGGATTCGGAATATCAAATTTAGCCTAAGGTGAAATTTTGGTACATTTCGGATAACTTTCATATTTTGATGAATAGTGAAAATTACTAAGTTTTAATTAAAAACAACTTTTTTAATCAAAATAATTAATAGTGATAAATTATGAATTTGAGTGGTTTTAAAGTATATTTAGAATATATTTTTACCATTTAATATAATGTTGGTCATTGGACATAATTTTACAATTAAACCGAACATAAACGAGTGTCAATCTTTTGATAGTTATTATCTCTTAAAAACACGCTTTTTGTTTTGACAGCGGGAATTAATTTTAAATTAATTTCTGCCACTTCTGTGTTTTGAATTTAGGAAAATGGATTCCATATTTGGAATCAGGATGTTCAAATTGTGTAAATAGGTAACTTTTATTTTTAGACATTTTGAATAATTACTGCGGTAAATATTTTATTTATCATGGTTAAGGGTAAATCCGGTAAATAAGGGTTAAAAAATAATATTATAATAATACTAAATTACCCTAAAACGTGTCTTAACCCTATTGGTTGATACATGGTCGACCATTGGAATCTTTGGGTCTATTTTGGGACCCCATGGATCCACTTGTAAGTGATAATGACACTTTATTTTAATTAAGTTAAAATGAATTCAAAAATGACACAAGCATATATCTTTTAGAAAAACAATTGTTACATAGGGTTATATATGTTGGATTTTAGATTATAAATATTAATTAGAAAGCTAAAAAGATGTACTACATAATTATATTTTATTTATAATTTTTAGACATTAAATAATATATTTTATTTATGACACAATGATGATGAAGTAATTACTATAATAGTGAAAAATTAAAATAATTGAGATTATAAATACCCAAATAAATATAATATGAAACTTTTAATGAATTAAACTAATTTTATAGGATAATAGGATATATTATGAATGATTTAATTGACTTTTTTCGAAGTAATCAATCTGTTATGAGTTTCACAAAAATCAACTATTGAATAGTGTCAAAATTGACATAAAAGAGTTCTTAAAACAAATATTATATTATTAATTTATATTAAATTCCTAAAAATCTAAGGTTCGGCCAAGAGACTTATATCATGATAGGTTCATCATTAATGTACCACTTGGGGGTCGCTTGGATGTATATAGTAAGTTTATTAACCATATTATATAAAAATACAAAGAGACATTGTAAAAGTGAAACTAATTAACTTAGGGTTAATACTTAAAGATAAGGTTAATATAAGTACCCAAACCTGTCTAAATTCTATTGGTTGAGTGGTTTTCGACTTATCCCCACCTTAACCTTTGAATAATAAGCTTTGGAGCCA
Source organism: Viscum album (assembly GCA_963277665.1). Lineage (NCBI taxonomy): Eukaryota > Viridiplantae > Streptophyta > Magnoliopsida > Santalales > Viscaceae > Viscum > Viscum album. Next base: position 1,939,443,106 of record OY728163.1, read on the forward strand.
TTAGAAACCGAATATGAATTTATTATAAATTAATATTTCTAGCTTTTCCAAAGGTGCCCCTCACCCCTCTTATAAAAGGGCACTCCTCCTTCTCATTTCTTCACACCTTCAAAGCCTTTTGGTTCGGCCAAACTCTGCCCAAATACTCTCCCAACATCCCTCACTACAACCTAGAGGCCTTATTTGGATCAGAAAGCCAACCTAAGGAGCCCTTTTGATCAAATCAAAAGGAAGAACCCGAAGAAGAGGTAATGATTTCACCACCCTTCTCCAAGTTCATTTCTTCTTCCACTTCTTCTTCCTTTGTTCTTACCATTATGAAATAATAACTCCAGTATCTCACATATACTGTGATGTTATTATAAATATGGTACAACCATATTCAGTATTCTATCCACCCTTTGAATAACATGTCACCATACGTGCGTACGGACGGACTACCGTCTCCACGTCGTGGTGTAATTGTTATTCAATATAATATTATTTGGATGGGTATAATAATGATGTGTAACTCATGTAAATAATAAATATAACATGTTAATGATTCTGTATATATGATATACCATCCATTTATATATTATTTTAATATCAAAAGAATGATATTGTCGCTCATGCGTACGTACGGACTACCCTCTCCACGAACGCGATGAGATTCATTCTCCATCGTATCCATTCAAGTATAATTATCATTTGATGATTTAAAAATGATGTTTAAGGACTAGATATCATTCTGGATATGAATAAGATACAAAAACCATGGCTTATGTAACAAAACATATAAAAGAAAATGAGTAAGTTAACTCCCGAAACGACGATAATTCTAAGATATTATTAACAAATCAATGTTAAAAGATCATATTTGATATCATATTATTATATTTGATTCTTGTATAATTTAATAACAACTATTTCACCATTATACAGGAGGTTAACCTACCCCAACCAAGGAAAAGTACAAGGTAAGGGTTTACTTTACAACCTCTTCATTATCCAAGGTTGTTTATACGTAATAATCTACTGGGATCTCTTTATCATCCACATCCATGTTTCTTAAAAATGCACTTCAAAACATTTTTACTATTTACTAGAATATGAGTTAAAGTCATTTATACCCTTTTTGACTTTTATAAGTGGTTTATAAAGGAATCTTTCGGTCGTTTTCAAAACAAGTTCCTTTTTAACCTTTTCGACAGAATTAAGGTAAGAATGTTTTTTTTAACTTATACGGCGGGTGCGGCTATTTTCCGCCGTTATAAAATCTTCAAAGTTTCCCTTACAAGCTTATAAGAATATTTTCAAAGAAAATGTTTTATTTTATATGGATCTTAAATTATTTCAAAATAAAAGGAGATATTTCTTTAAAAAGAATTTTGATTTCATCTATGTCAACATCCTTTGATGGATTTTAAGATTATTTGAAGTTGATTTATTATGATACAAAACTTCTATATTGTATTGAAGGTTTTGTGATATGTTTGACTGTGGATGTGCTATTTTTATACCATTCATAGTTTATGGTGAAATTATTGACATTTCATATGCTAGTTTTAATATGAATGTTTATGTTATGTTTAATCCTTTTCATATGGGAATGCATTGGACTTAATATGTGACGGGTGGAGCCCGCTATAGCTCCTCGATGCATCGGTAGGTCTCATGAGACAAACTAGTGTCTTGGCACAAGGCCTTGACAAAATCTTATTTGTAGTCTTGGCACGAGGCCTTGGCTATGTGGTTATGATAGTCTGGAATTATGCATTCCAACATTATGAAAGTGGTTATTGATTTTTGCATGTGATTATTCGATTAGTAGAATATCCATGTGAATAAGTAAATGGAATTATTTCATTTTATTTATGCCATACCATGTCGAAAGTTCATATTTAAAAGGCTTTTGTTTTAGTTATACATTGCCTTAAATGTTTATTCTTATTTATGAAAGTTTCCGCTATATTGTTATCCTTACTGGGCATTTGAGCTCACCCCTTTTCTATGTTTTATTTTTCCCCGGATGTGAAGAAGTAAGTTATGAATGACCTGCAGGGATTTTATGAGGGGTTAATAGTGTGGATTTTGGAAACATTATGTTGTTGTAGTAGTTTTTCATTTTATGATGTAATGTAAAACATATGAATATATCTAGTGTTTCCAAGGCTACTAAACCAATCGGTCTTTCGAGATTTGATCTTTCTTGTGATCATGCCAATGTTATATAATAATGCACCGACTCTGGGTAACTGGGGTCGGGGCGTTACAGTTGGTATCAGAGGATGTTTAGTACAAACCTTGGAAGCTATATTTAGATAAACTCTGATTAGAGCACGTAGACCTAAGATGAACTTTGAGGATTAATATAGAAGAACTTCCTAGAATTTTGGTATTGTAGAGATTTTGTGAGTTTTCCAAGCAATACATCCCTGTCTGGATACGAGCAGGTAGAGGCGGCTCTGGCACAGATGTACCTAGGGGTAAAACCCGAAAACACCGCTTTGAGCTAGACTCGAACGGAAACTGGTGCACGACAACGGGCCTTGCTGCACTCTTGGTTACGACACTCCCGGGGGATATGCTTAGGATAACTCTCATTTTCTTTACAAATCATTTTGAAGGGATTATGAGTATATACTTCCTCAAAGAAAACATTCTTATGATTATGGATTATATCCATAAATAGTTCAATTTATGTTAATTGTTTTATAAGTATGGGATTATGTATTTTGATTCATAAATTGATCTAGTTTATGCCATTGTTTAGAAATGGCGCCTAGATGAAGAAATGGAAACCGTATCAATGCAGGCACTCCATGTAGGGATTTCCCTCCTGCTCAAGATAATTATAGTGGGGCTGGTGATGCAACTGGTGCTGATCAGCTAATCACCATACTGGGACAACTTACTCAGGTTATTAATAATAACCTTACCCGTATGGAGCACCCTGATCCGCAACGTGGAGGATCAATGTTAGATCGATTCATGAGGCAACAACCACCAACGTTCAATGGGAATACAAATCCCTTAGTAGCTGAGCAATGGATATTTTCCCTAGAGAAAATATTTCAGGCTTTGGGGAGCAGTGAAAGGGAAAAAGTTATCATGGCAGTTTACCGCCTCACTGGAGATGCTGATCAATGGTGGTCATTGATTCAAAATACGAAGGAAGATGATGAAGTATCAAATATGGAATGGAGGGAGTTCAAAGATCTGTTTTTAGAAAAATACTTCCCTCGCGACCATCGAGCAGATATGGAAAGGCAATTTCTGAGTCTGAGACAAAAGGAGGATGAGAATGTCACAAAGTATGAGGCTAACTTTACAAGGTTAGCGAGGTACGCTGGTGATTATATTCGTAACCCAAGAAGTAAGATTGATCGTTTCTTTGATGGGTTAAAACCATTTCTCTGCCGAGCGTTAGTCTCACAATCCTTTTCATCGTACGAAGACATTGTCTCATGTGCTATCAAGATCGAAAAGGAATTCTCTAAGTCTTATGACTTTAAAGCAAAGCAAGAGAAGAAGAGACCTTCTGATCAATCTGGGAATGGAAATAAGGGGAAGAAGGGAAAGGTTGAATATCCATCTTGTGGTAAATGCGGGAAGAAACATCCTGGTACTTGCTTGAAGGGAATGGGAGTCTGTTACAAGTGTGGTGAAAAAGGCCACCAAGCTCATGATTGCAAGGGGAAGAAGTAAGCTACCAACATTCAGTGCTATAATTGCAGGGAGATGGGGCATTATGAAAATGCATGTCCTAAGCGTCAGGAGAACTTACCTCAGAAAAGGCCAAGGGATCAGGGCCAGGCTTATGCTATCACTACTGCTGAGGTAGAAGCTCCGAAAGACGTGGTGGCAGGTAATTTAATGGTTTCCTCAAGTTTAGCAAATGCATTATTTGATTCTGGATCATCGCATTGTTTCATATCTTCCCAGTTTGCTACGAAAATTAGATATTTCCAATTTGATTTAATAAGGGAGTTGTCAGTTAAAACTCCTAAGGGAAGTATCGTTGCAACAAAGTTTTGTGAATCAGTCCCCATTAGAGCACAAAAATTTTCTTTATCTGCTGATTTCATCATCATACCTATGATTGAGTTTGATATAATCCTCGGTATGGACTGGATTTCGGACTATGATGCGAAGATTTATTGTAAGAAGAAAGAGGTTACGATTCTTGATGATAATGATAAGGAGCACCTTATTTTTAGAGCAGAATCGTCACCACCTAATTCTTATTTAGATCCACCCCCAGTAGCTCAACTTAATTCAATTATTGGGGAGGAAGAGAATGAAATAACTGTCGGTGAGGAAAGGAATGTTCAAATAGAGGATGTACCTGTTGTGAAAAAATTTGTAGATGTATTTCCGGAAGATTTACCTGGACATCCTCCAGAACGAGAAGTTGAGTTTTCTATTGATTTGATTCCTGGATCAAGGCCTATATCGAAGACCCCTTATAGAATGGCCACTGTAGAGTTAGTCGAACTAAAGAAACAACTAGAGTAATTGCGTAATAAGGGATTTATTCGCCCTAGTGTTTCTCCATGGGGAGCCCCTGTTCTTTTTGTTAAAAAGAAAGATGGATCTATGAGGTTATGTATCGACTACAAGGAGATCAATTCTATAACGATAAAGAACAAGTATCCTCTACCTCGTATTGATGATTTATTTGACCAACTGCATGGAGCTCAATACTTTTCAAAGATTGACCTTCGATCTGGATACCATCAGTTGTGTGTGAAGAAGGAATACATTCCGAAAACAGTATTTCGAACCAGGTACGGGCATTACGAGTTTACTGTAATGCCGTTTGGATTGACTAATGCACCCTCTGTATTCATGGATCTAATGAATAGAGTTTTCAAGGAGTATCTCGATGAATTTGTGGTGGTATTTATTGATGATATCTTGGTATACTCCAAAACCTACGAAGATCATGAAAATCACTTGCGCATTATCTTGAAGACTATGAGGAGGCATGAATTATATGGGAAGTTTAGCAAGTGTGAATTCTGGCTTCATGAGATTTCTTTTCTTGGCCATATTGTCTCTAAAGATGGAATCTCTGTTGATCCTTCTAAGACCAAGGCAATCCAAGAATGGCCAGCACCTACGAGTATAACTGAGGTACGTAGTTTTATTGGTTTGGCAGGATATTATCGACGTTTCGTCCAGAATTTTGCCCGATTGGCTAACCCATTAACGAAGCTCACACGTAAAGGGGTTAAATTTGTTTGGACAAAAGAGTGTGAAGAATGTTTCGAAGAACTGAAGAGAAGATTAGTCAATGCTCCTATATTGACTCTACCATCGGGGAATGATGGGTTCGTTATTTATAGTGATGCATCGAAGAAAGGACTTGGTTGTGTCCTTATGCAGAATGATAGAGTTATTGCCTATGCATCACGACAGTTGAAAATTCATGAACAAAACTATCCTACTCATGATCTCGAGTTAGCAGCAGTGATCTTTGCTTTGAAGATATGGAGGCACTACCTCTATGGTGAAAAATGTGAGATTTATACTGTTCATAAGAGTTTGAAGTATATTTTCTCACAAAAAGAACTCAACATGAGGCAAAGGAGACGGCTTGAATTACTCAAGGATTATGATTGCACGATACACTACCACCCGGGGAAAGCAAACAAAGTAGCAGATGCTTTGAGCAGAAAAGACCATGTAGTTCTGAACATGATGATAATTGAAAGGGATCCAATATTCATGGATCTAGAGAAGATGGACATGGGAATAACCAGGGAAGGTGAAACATCAATGCTTTTTCAAATGGTTGCCAAACCATCTTTACTAGAAAGGATTAAGAGTTCCCAGACCGATGATGAAGAATTTCAGAAGAAGATTAAAGCTTTGAATGATGGGAGATTGAGAGACTTTGTGTATGAAGATGAAATTTTGAAATTCGGGAAGAGACTTTGTGTTCCCAATATACCTGATCTAAAAAGGGAATTGCTGGATGACGCTCATAGTTCCAATTTCTCTATACACCCTGGGAGCACCAAAATGTATAGAGATTTGAAGGAACATTTTTGGTGGGACAACATGAAGAGGGAGATTGCTGATTTTGTGTCAAGATGTATGGTTTGTCAACAAGTGAAATCTGGAAGGCAACAGCCTGGAGGAGTCATGCAACCTCTTCCCATACCAGAGTGGAAATCGGACAATATTACGATGGACTTTGTCATGGGGCTACCAAAGACTCCTAGAAGGAACGATGCAACATGGGTTATTGTTGATCGTCTTACCAAGTCAGCACATTTTCTTGCTATAAGAGAAGATCTACCCCTGGAACGTCTAGAAAGACTATACATTAATGAAGTTGTGAGACTTCATGGAGTACCCCTATCGATTGTTTCTGATCGTGATCCCCGTTTTACTTCAAGATTCTGGAAAAGTCTTCAGAAATCCCTGGATATTGAACTTCATTTGAGCACTGCTTACCACCCTCAGACAGACGGACAATCAGAACGGACTATTCAAACCTTAGAAGACATGTTGAGAACTTTCTCACTTGATTTTCAGGGTATGTGGGATCAATATTTACCTCTGGTAGAATTTTCCTATAACAATAGCTTCCATTCTAGTATTCAGATGGCACCATATGAAGCGTTATATGGAAAGAGATGTCGTACACCAACCTGTTGGGATGACGTTGGTGAAAGAAAACTTGTAGGCCTAGAACTGGTGGAGGAAACGGTGGAAAAGGTGAATGTAATCCAAAATCACATCAAAGCAGCTCAAAGTAGGCAGAAGAGCTATGCCGATAATCGAAGGAAGGATTTGGAATTTCAAGTCGGTGATCATGTTTTCCTGAAGGTATCTCCGTGGAAGGGAGTCATACGTTTTGGTAAGAAAGGTAAATTGAGTCCCAGGTACATCGGACCTTTCGAAATTCTAGAACGAATTGGGGTTGTAGCTTACCGATTGGCAATGCCGCCAAGTCTCTCCAAAGTTCACGATGTGTTCCACATATCTCTATTGAGGAAATACATGCCTAATCCGACGCATGTACTCACCTATGAGGAATTAGAACTGGAACCCGATCTGTCTTATTGCGAAGAGCCCGTCAAGATTCTTGATACGAGAGAACAAGTGCTGAGAAACCGGACGACGCGTCTGGTAAAAGTTTTGTGGAGAAACCATAAGATGGAAGAGGCAACGTGGGAACCCGAGGAACTTATGATGAAGAACCACCCGAGTCTTTTTATGCAGTAATACCCTAGAAATTGCGAGGACGCAATTATTTGAAGGAGGGGAGAATGTAACACCCCAAGCTTCTACGGTACGCTTCTCTTTGAATAATGTGATAGCGTGTGTTGTACGCAACACCGAGTTCTAACACACACCACAACTAATCAAACTAGCCGTTATGAATAGTAATACCTAATTTTTGAAATTATATATATTTTATATTTGAAAATGGACTTCATTTTTGGATTCGGAATATCGAATTTAGCCTAAGGTGAAATTTTGGTACATTTCGGATAACTTTCATATTTTGATGAATAGTGAAAATTACTAAGTTTTAATTAAAAACAACTTTTTTAATCAAAATAATTAATAGTGATAAATTATGAATTTGAGTGGTTTTAAAGTATATTTAGAATATATTTTTACCATTTAATATAATGTTGGTCATTGGACATAATTTTACAATTAAACCGAACATAAACGAGTGTCAATCTTTTGATAGTTATTATCTCTTAAAAACACGCTTTTTGTTTTGACAGCGGGAATTAATTTTAAATTAATTTCTGCCACTTCTGTGTTTTGAATTTAGGAAAATGGATTCCATATTTGGAATCAGGATGTTCAAATTGTGTAAATAGGTAACTTTTATTTTTAGACATTTTGAATAATTACTGCGGTAAATATTTTATTTACCATGGTTAAGGGTAAATCCGGTAAATAAGGGTTAAAAAATAATATTATAATAATACTAAATTACCCTAAAACGTGTCTTAACCCTATTGGTTGATACATCGTCGACCATGGGAATCTTTGGGTCTATTTTGGGACCCCATGGATCCACTTGTAAGTGATAATGACACTTTATTTTAATTAAGTTAAAATGAATACAAAAATGACACAAGCATATATCTTTTAGAAAAACAATTGTTACATAGGGTTATATATGTTGGATTTTAGATTATAAATATTAATTAGAAAGATAAAAATATGTACTACATAATTATATTTTATTTATAATTTTTAGACATTATATAATTTATTTTATTTATGACACAATGATGATGCAGTAATTACTATAATAGTGAAAAATTAAAATAATTGATATTATAAATACCCAAATAAATATAATATGAAACTTTTAATGAATTAAACTAATTTTGTAGGATAATATGATATATTAGGATTGATGTAATTGACTTTTTTCGAAGTAATCAATCTGTTATGAGTTTCACAAAAATCAACTATTGAATAGTGTCAAAATTGACATAAAAGAGTTCTTAAAACAAATATTATATTATTAATTGATATTAAATTCCTAAAAATCTAAGGTTCGGCCAAGAGACTTATATCATGATAGGATCATCATTAAGGTACCACTTGGGGGTCGCTTGAATGTATATAGTATGTTTATTAACCATATTATATAAAAATACAAAGAGACACTGTAAAAGTGAAACTAATTAACTTAGAGTTAATACTTAAAGATAAGGTTAATATAAGTACCCAAACCTGTCTAAATTCTATTGGTTGAGTGGTTTTCGACCTATCCCCACCTTAACCTTTTAATAATAAGCTTTGGAGCCATTAGAAATCGAATATGAATTTATTATAAATTAATATTTCTAGCTTTTCCAAAGGTGCCCCTCACCCCTCTTATAAAAGTGAACTCCTCCTTCTAATTTCTTCACACCTTCAAAGCCTTTTGGTTCGGAAAAACTCTTCCCAAATACTCTCCCAACATCCCTCACTACAACCTAGAGGCCTTATTTTTATCATAAAGCCAACCTAAGGAGCCCTTTTGATCAAATCAAAAGGAAGAACCCGAAGAAGAGGTAATGATTTCACCACCCTTCTCCAAGTTCATTTCTTCTTCCACTTCTTCTTCCTTTGTTCTTACCATTCCAAAATAATAACTCCAGTATCTCACATATACTGTGATGTTATTATAAATATGGTACAACCATATTCAGTATTCTATCCACCCTTTGAATAACATGTCACCATACGTGCGTACGTACGGACTACCGTCTCCACGTCGTGGTGTAATTGTTATTCAATATAATATTATTTGGATGGGTATAATAATGATGTGTAACTCATTTAAATAATAAATATAACATGTTAATGATTCTGTATATATGTTATACCATCCATTTATATATTATTTTAATATCAAAAGAATGATATTGTCGCTCGTGCGTACGTACGGACTACCGTCTCCACGAACGCGATGAGATTCATTCTCCATCGTATCCATTCAAGTATAATTATCATTTGATGATTTAAAAATGATGTTTAAGGACTAGATATCATTCTGGATATGAATAAGATACAAAAAACATGGCTTATGTAACAAAACATATAAAAGAAAATGAGTAAGTTAACTCCCGAAACGACGATAATTCTAAGATATTATTAACAAATCAATGTTAAAAGATCATATATGATATCATATTATTATATATGATTCTTGTATAATTTAATAACAACTATTTCACCATTATACAGGAGGTTAACCTACCCCAACCAAGGAAAAGTACAAGGTAAGGGTTTACTTTACAACCTCTTCATTATCCAAGGTTGTTTATACATAATAATCTACTGGGATCTCTTTATCATCCACATCCATGTTTCTTAAAAATGCACTTCAAAACATTTTTACTATTTACTAGAATATGAGTTAAAGTCATTTATACCCTTTTTGACTTTTATAAGTGGTTTATAAAGGAATATTTCGGTCGTTTTCAAAACAAGGTCCTTTTTAACCTTTTCGACAGAATTAAGGTAAGAATGTTTTTTTTAACTTATACGGCGGGTGCGGCTATTTTCCGCCGTTATAAAATCTTCAATGTTTCCCATACAAGCTTATAAGAATATTTTCAAAGAAAATGTTTTATTTTATATGGATCTTAAATTATTTCAAAATAAAAGGAGATATTTCTTTAAAAAGAATTTTTATTTCATCTATGTCAACATCCTTTGATGGATTTTATGATTATTTGAAGTTGATTTATTATGATACAAAACTTCTATATTGTATTTAAGGTTTTGTGATATGTTTGACTGTGGATGTGCTATTTTTATACCATTCATAGTTTATGGTGAAAGTATTGACATTTAATATGCTAGTTTTAATATGAATGTTTATGTTATGTTTAATCCTTTTCATATGGGAATGCATTGGACTTAATATGTGACGGGTGGAGCCCGCTATAGCTCCTCGATGCATCGGTAGGTCTCATGAGACAAACTAGTGTCTTGGCACAAGGCCTTGACAAAATCTTATTTGTAGTCTTGGCACGAGGCCTTGGCTATGTGGTTATGATAGTCTGGCATTATGCATTCCAACATTATGAAAGTGGTTATTGATTTTTGCATGTGATTATTCGATTAGTAGAATATCCATGTGAATAAGTAAATGGAATTATTTCATTTTATTTATGCCATACCATGCTGAAAGTTCATATTTAAAAGGCTTTTGTTTTAGTTATACATTGCCTTAAATGTTTATTCTTATTTATGAAAGTTTCCGCTATATTGTTATCCTTACTGGGCATTTGAGCTCACCCCTTTTCTATGTTTTATTTTTCCCAGGATGTGAAGAAGTAAGTTATGAATGACCTGCAGGGATTTTATGAGGGGTTAATAGTGTGGATTGTGGAAACATTATGTTGTTGTAGTAGTTTTTCATTTTATGATGTAATGTAAAACTTATGAATATATCTAGTCTTTCCAAGGCTACTAAACCAATCGGTCTTTCGAGATTTGATCTTTCTTGTGATCATGCCAATGTTATGTAATAATGCACCGACTCTGGGTAACTGGGGTCGGGGCGTTACAGTGGTCATAGATTATACAGTAGATTCTGAGTATATCACAACTTCCGAGGAAGCTAATGAACCAGTCCGGATGTGAAGATTCACCCAAGAGTTGGATGTGGTACCTAGTAGTAAAGATCCCATCACACTCGATTATTATAATACTGAAATAGTGGCTCTCGCAAAAGAGCCAAGGCCACATTAGTGGACAAAGTACATCATTCAAAATTACCATCTCTTAATAGATTTTTATAAAAGAGGTGAAGTTGAAATGAGAAACATTTCCATGAAATACAACATGGAGGACCCCTTGAAAAAGTCCATAACTCAGAAGAAACATGATCATCATGTGAGGTCTAGGAACTGAAAGTTGGAGGCAATTGGCTCTAGTCCAAGTTGGATTTTGTTAGAGTTGGTGTCCTCGAATCAGTTGTTTTTACTTTGATTACACAAATATTTAATGTATTTAAATATTAAACATTTTATTATTTATTATGAATGAATATGATATAATAATTTCCAAGAGAATTTTTTGTATTGATATGGTCATGGAAGTTCCCTTCTATGATGAGAAACTTTAAATGCTACAAAAATATTCTTAAATATAGTTCTATAGTTGGATGACATACTATGATGGGATATATTGTATATAGGTCGTCAGGTGCGAGTACTCATTAGAATATACGACTTACACTCATGAATGTCTCACTTGGTAGTCTCAAAGATTGAATATTATGTTAACTGAACTACCAGAAGAAATTTCTCATGTTTTGGTATCATCAAATATTCTTATCTATGAGCATGTGTAATGGTCCTTAGACTTTAAAATTACCATTAATACGTGTCATGAATCCGACACATTGATTTACTAAATAAAACAATCATAAATTATTATTGAATCATATTGATATAATAAAATTAATATATTAAATATAATTATATTTTAATAGGTTAATTCCATGACCTACGACATCCCCACTTCCACCATATGGGTTACAAAATCATTATTCGTGTGTACAGTGGACTACCGCCTCATGAATAGATGTCAATGGTTTTTTCATTAAAACCTAAAATGTTTGGGTATGCTAAATGATATAATGTATATATATTTTATTTATAAAATATATCTACCTCTGGAGTCATTATATCACATATACCTATTTTTACTTTCCATTTCATAATGGATTTCATAACTAAAATTCCATTTGTTGGGTTAAACTTCTACTTCAATGATTTTTTCTTTCTAAGACAATGCGTGTAATAAACATTGAATATTTTATGTAATATTTAAACATTTTTATTTGTATTTAAATTTTATACACATAATAAACTCATTGATTAATATACACTTAAATTATATGATCTTTGAAAGGGATTCTATCTCAATTTTCTTTCAGTGAGGTTTATTTGTATGTTATGCAACTACTTATTTTATATGGTGTATATATTGCACCTTTGACATGTAATATCATGATTACATAATAATTAAGGGTGTTTTATGTTTAAATTTTAATTATTTTATCCAATGGGTATTTGATTTAAATTTTATTAAGAGGTAAATAATTTCAAAACTCAATTTATTTTCATTAGGAGATATTACTTCTTTTTCATATTTGATATTATAATATTATTAGTGAAATTAAATTTAATTATATTATATTCTACTTAATCTTTTTATGTGGATTTATAGTTGAACGGCCTAATTGATTCATTTATTAACTTCCACTTCAACATTATGATCATTGTAAGGGTTTATTTTACAATAAAATTATAATCAGAAATGATCATTCATGAATCTTAATCGAAGGTAATAATTTATCAATTTCACAATAAACCGATTTAATTTTCTAATAATATAATTATTTATGATATTTTAATTTAATATTAGCATTTTCCCACTCTTTGTTACATAAAATGTTTGACAAAAGTTTTTTATGTAAATCATACATCATTTATATCTTCGGTCGGAAATCCTTTTTCTTCTAAAACCATGTTTTATAAAATTATTTCAAATTTTTTTTACCCATTTAAAAATGATTTATTAAAAAAATTTGTAAACCTTTTTTAATTTTTAGAATTTTTTTTAATGTAATACTCATGTCATTTTAAAAACCATACCTCTCTTGATTTTACCAAAAATGTGAAAGGAATCAACATTTTAACATGTATGATATGAGAAAAATTCATATCCTTAATGACTTCATAAATTTTTTATAACCCATTCTATAATTTTCAATCGTAAATTTCAATGAAAATAATTTTCAATTTTTTTGGTGAACATTTATTTTAAAAATTTATTTTTAAAATGAAAAGGATATTTCTCCAAATAATGATTCAAATGATCTTTTTATGGTATTTCCATTCATTAATGAAAACAAACATTTGTTCTTACTCTACTAGGTATATGTTGTATTGTTACCATCCTTATTTCTTCAATAGATGGTTATTGGAACACACCAAATAAGAATCATCAAAATCATAAAGAATGAAATACCTGAATGTGGGTATTACATTCCACATAAAAACAAAGGATCCAATACATACAAAGTGAATGATCGTCAAAAGGACTCACAATTTTGAAACCATATCAAGATCACATGAAGACACCACACGTAGCACATAACCTACAAAAAATCTCATAGAGACCCCTTTAACAAAAAATTTGGCCCTTATGAAGGCCCTACAAACAACCAACAGTCATGTGGTGATAACTGAATGAGCTCCCCATGATATATGGTTTTTCAATGGCATTTCCTTATAAAACCATTCAAAAAACCATTAACAATAAGAAGGAAAATGTAAAAATGTGGAGGAAATTATTATTCATAAATATTAGGAAACACATAATCAACGGGAAGGATAAATCTCTTTGATAATATCCAAGAAAACTAACAAGCACCTGAAACATTGTAGGATAAAAAAGGTAGAAAAATGGGAAGAGGAGAGAGGTCCTCATGGTCACTAAAGGACATGCGACACACCCCTGGTGATCATAAAGACATAGAAGTACCTCAATGACATGTATGAATTGTCTAATGAAATACCTTTGGCTTGTCAACCTTTCTGAACAGAAGTCTTCAAATATATCCATAAAACTCTATAATCTATTATTGATTCCCAAAAGAAAAAATGAAATGATTTTTCCAAAACATTCTTGCACACTCTTCATGTGAACCATATTGCTCAGGTGAGGCATCATCAAAAAATCTTGTAAATTCCCTTAATATTACTCGTAAAACTCACATAATATTTTACCTTTTGGGAAACAAAAAAAGGGATAATAATGGAGGATGTGAGAGGTGATCATGATCACTGAAAACAATGCATTGTACCTCATGAGGTGTGTAAGGCACTATTATCCACTGGATATATGAATGACTCATCTTATGAAGTCACATTTTCTTTTCAGCCCCATTGCATGGAATTCATACGCTATATCCAAAAATTGTTGTGATTCCCTTTGGATTCTCATGAAAAATGGATTTTGTTTCCATGAAATGCTCTTGCACCCCCTCATGACCCATATCGATCACACAACGCATTATCAAAAAATAGTGGAAATATCCCCAAAAACACTAATGATAACTCGCATTACTCCCTAAAATTGGTAAAATAGATCAAAATTGATAAAAAGTGATGAAGAAGGAGGTACTTGTGGTATTAAAAAGCTTGAGAAACACTAAGGAAGTTTGCAACATGGTACCACAAGACCCCCAAACAACCCATCATTATCTGGAGAATGTCACATCAAATCACCAAGCATCTTGAGGATGCCTCTAAACACACACTAAGTTCATAATAATCTCCTTGGAAATGTCAACATTAAAACATCAAATTCCTTCAATAGGTATAATTGATCAAACAAGTCCCCATTAATTGTCTGCAATCCAATAATGGAGGCATTAACGAGAGGGACTCGTGGTCACTAAAAATCAGGCGATTCCCTCATAGCGGTCCACAGAAGAGACACACGAAGCCACATGGAACCATAAACAATCACCAAATCAAAAAAGGACTCACATTTGATACTCTTCCCATAGCGTCGAAAAACCCGGGTGGCAATTCTTATAAATTTCCCACCCCATCATGAATAATTCACAGTGAGGATGCAGGTTGGACATTTGAAATCTGGATGATTCGACTCTCTGCCTCAATGGATTTCTTAGAGTAGCAGATATCATGACCATAAAACCTTTTATCAGGTAATACAATGGTGATAAACAATAGAAATCATGGTCAACACAAAAGGTAATTTGTGTGAACATTCATACGTCACACAAGGGACTACTGGTAAGACATGACAAAAATACACAACATATCATCCAAATTATTCAAGACTCATAGAAACTGATGAGGAATAAATCTAAGGCATTCAAAAATAATATGGTTGGATCCATGATTAATGTTTAATGATTAAGCGAGAAACATGATCATTGACCCCCATGCGCCTTGTGTGGGTCATCCAAAGACACATGATAGCACCAGGGCATGTCATTTTTATCTCATAATGCTCCCACAACATGTTATCTGGGATAGCTGAAGTCCTCCATACATGTCTGGTAAAGTCATATGAACCTCGAGGATGCCAATTTGATCTCACAAACCCTCTGGGTCTATCACCCGATCCTTGAGTCATCCTTTAGATACATAAACTATCTCATATATTGTCATATTCTCATATCAGTCAAGTCTCACTATTTTATTTAGGAATGACAACAAATCTATCATGACACCCTATGAAGAAATTCAACTAAGAATCATTCCACCATCAAGACATGATATCCATTTCATAAAAAACTCTCTAAAGAAAGTCATCTGAGACTCGTGGCACCCTCCAGACATGACAACATGGTCTTGTGATTATCTTAGAAGAATTTTATTTGATACTCATTATACACTACAGACATTTCAATATTATCTCTCAATTCCATCCAGGGATATTATACAAGATATATGAAATATTTCAAGCCATGTCCTATTGACTCTTGGGATGCCCTCCATATTTGTCAAGCCAACACTTGAGAATGACACCAAGTCACTTTAGCTGGAACATGTGACACCCCCTGAAAAAGCTAGCTAGGTCATGTAGTGGAATTCAGGACATGGAAATTGTTCCATGAAATGACCTCCAGACAAGTAGTCTAGGGAAATAGGGAAACCTAAGACTTTATAACATTTCCTGTCCTCAGTGCATAAGACCCAATCAAAAGGGAATCCTCATTGTGTAAGAATCAATGTAAATGTAACTACAACAAATATGATTCCTTCCATATTCCGGATACATATTCCACTTATCTTGAGGTTTGAGTTCTTTATTGATCAACCCAGGAAAACTCAGTGTGTAAGACCATATTTAAATAGAACTATAAAAAAATTTATTCCTTCAATATTCAGGACAAGTAGGACACCTTTCCCGAGATTCAGGTTCTATATTGATCTACCAGGGCAATCCCAGCATCTATGCCCCTTACTCAAAGAAATGGAAATGATCCATTTATATCCCTTATTTATTACAATGAACAGAGCTCATGTGGGTTTAGGGAGTTACAATGATCATGAAATTTGAATTATAAACTTTTAAATTTGAACGAGAATCCTTAGTGTGTAAGACCCAAAAAATGAACTACAACTACTATGATTCCTGCATTAACTAGGATGTGTGGGATGCTTTCCTATGGCCTAGGTTCGAATAAAGACCAATTTTGGTGTAATATGTTTTATGAATCTGGAATCTTAGCCATGTGGACATGATTTTCCCTAGGAGATGATCATCTTTCCTCATCCATCAGCAAACTGTGAAACAAATTGAAATACGATGAATCTAATTACTACAACAACTAGGATACATAGTATGTCTCTATGAGACTCAAGTTCCATGATAAATCATCCTGGGATACTCCCAACAAATAATTACCACTACATGAACAATGAAATGATCATTTTTCATCCTTGATTTCTCACACTAATCATAGATCACACAGTCTTAGGGATCATCAATAATAATATTATCTACACCATGAGCCTCTATAATGAGAGGTATAAACTCAATATATAATCACTGACCAAATAAACTATTTCAACCCAAATTATCGCTATACTAGTGATACTTAGGGCATCCTTCAAGGATTCGATACTGAATATTCGAAGTCACATAGCACCCATATGAGTCTTTTCAACATGACGTTAAACTACATGGGTCTTACATAATACATGGGTTTTGGTTCCAACAATTACCATGATATGTAGGATGCCTAAAAAAGACTTAAATCCCCTCCTAAAAATATTAACCACCTCCTCACATGGCATAACATTCTGAAGCACATGGTTATACAAATTGGGTATATATAAGTAGACATCGATTATCATAAAATGATGAGGAACCTCAAATATATATAGATGGATTCCCTAAATAGAACCCAACCATTTTCAAAAGATATAGAATTAACCTATAGTTTCTTTGATAGGTTAATCGGTCATGTATCGTGATTGTGAAGTGATTCACAAACATATATTAAATTTATAAGAGAGTCCCAAAGTAGAAAAAATTTCCACCAAAAAGGGTGATATGAGCCCGACCTCCCATCCTCTCAACCAATGAGAGTCCCCAAGAGTCATTGGTACTAAAAACCTAGATGACCATAGGCCTTTAGAAATAAGGTATATACTTAACTACGTATGAGGGAACCATTGTGGGTTTCGGGGAAAGGTAGAAAAAATGGAATACCCAATGAATGTGATTGAGTTAGGACCTAAGACTCTCCGATCAAACAACCCCTCAAGTGAAACCCATTCCTCACCTCAAATCCTAAAGAAACAAAAATGGTGAACGCGATTTGAATTTATAAAATAACAAAATGACAAAGTTATAATCTGTTGGACCCTTTTGTTTTCCCACTATACATAATCATTAATGGTGGATCTGATATGTAACTCTATAATAACAAATGACTAGGCTATATTCCATCAAGCAAATTTGTTTTCTCCAAATATGAAAAAACACCGAGATACCTGACATGAATGTCTTAGGACAATTTGTTTGGAAAACCCTATACATACAAAGTAGTGAGACCAGCATGAACTGTGACTCTTTTAAGACCAATATCATGCTAATAAGTCCTATTGAGTAGAATTTCTTAAAGAAGAATAGATGAAAATTTTGTTTACCATGCATATATGATTGAGAATTTTCATTCCTATGATATAGAACTAATCGGTAACCATTTTATTTATTGTTTTGGTGACTTCAGATCCAACTCACATCAAAAATATCCCAAACCAATGAAATATCTTCATCATCCAATGTTCGCCCTGGTATATCATTAATTGTTATGACCCCTACTGGTTAAAAAGAAATCTCTACTACTTTAAAGCTCAAATAGCTGGTGTAAAATGTAATTTTTTGGGACTACCACCAACATGGTATAATATTAACCCTGGAATATTCCTGTGAGATTCTCCAAGCATGAAACACAATGAATCCTCATCACCCGTTAAAGGTTGTTCCTATGCGAGAAGCTCTCATCTCTAAAAAAACCACTTCTAGAGCCAATGCCTAGAGAATGGAAACTACCACCTTCCCTATCAAATGAAGGTGTTCTAGGAAGCTAAATAAATCTACCTTTTGGTTCATATTCGAACAAGGAGGGAACCTCTCAATTGCAATCACCAACACCATCATGCAGGTGATCATCATTCATCTGAGGAAGATACTATCTGACACACAACAACCTCTAATATCCATTAAAATTCTACAAGGAAGGTTCATCACATAATTAAGGTGATGGATATCTAAAAGAGGGATCATATTCCAACTCCTATCAATGATGCATGCTAGCATACTTAGGATGGAACAAGAAAGAAGGCTTATACCCCTTCTCACTCAAAAAAAGCCTACGAGTATATTTGCATGGTAGGATTAGGGGAGGATAATATTCCTTATCCTAGTTCATCAATACCATATGCATACTCTTATGGAACAAGGAGGAAAAAAGTGGGCACATATCCATACTTTAATCAAAGATATCATCAAACAAATAATATAAACAAAAAACCTGTAGGATTATATCCCTGCACACACTTTTATAAAATGACAATATATTTCTGAAATAACTAAAGGGCTCTGCCGGTATATTCTGACACTATTACAGGTAAAGGTATGTATTTATATTTCTATCCTTACTTCCAAGAAAACTCAACACTTTGGTCAATATTATCAAGAGGTTTTACCAGATCAAGAACACATTATTTCTCATACCCAAGATGATTATCATCATATTCCGATAAAGGGAGAGGCATCGAACCGACCTCATACTCCCGTTCGAACTGGGGCTCACTAGGTGAGAGAGACACACTTTTTAGGACAAGGGAAAATTCATGTAGAAAAATACATTGGCATATTCCAAAGGCCCGGGATCGAGCTCATATCATTGTTATGGATGGGGATCACCACATGAGATGGCCACAAGCCTCCGAACAAGTTCATATTCCTCTCGAATAAGTCCATAGGCATACTCCAATGGCCCAATATCGGGCAAATATCATTTTCCGAGCTGAGGCTGACCAAGTGAGAATAGAACAAGCCTTGGGAATGACTCATATTTATGTTTGTGGATTTGCCAAGAATACTCCCCCTGATCATATAAAAAAGAACATATTACTACTTGCTCCATCAAAAAATAGTACCGGCATCATTCCACGGTAATACATGGGGAGGCTCATATTTCTTCTCCCACTCCAGAGGTCTGTTGGCATATTCTAGCAGGGAATACATATTTGGTCCCAACCCATATATTTGTTCCAACCAGGTCTAACTAGGTAAGAGTGGAAAAATCCTCAGGGTATGCTCATATTCCTTCCATGAATGATTAGTGAAATATCCCAAATTCTGAAGATTAGGTTCATAATCCCATCTTGAATGAGGCTCACTAAGTGAGAATGACACATACCTCGGGACAAGTTCACATCCCTATCAATAAAGAGACAGATTATTGGTATTCTCCAATATATTCTTAGTAGTTGTCTCATAATCCCGCAAAAACAAATGGTTTAATATAAGTTCCTAATACTAATGCATAGCTGGCTCATATCCCTACACAATCACAGAAGGAAGTTTGGAATATTCAAATCACGATATAAAACATGGCCCATATTTGTAATCTTTTCGAAACCAGTGTCCTTGAGGTTATTTGATACACATTCTCAACATCTTCAGGGTCCATCGACTCTTCTATCTACACGTAAGTAATAGATGTTCATTACCATGCTCGTCCTCTTCATGGTAGTGTGGAGATGGATCATGGGGAATAGAGTCTTGACATACACCATGGTCAACCTCCCCACTGTGATATCTCCCATGGGAATAAAATCCTCCATTTGACCAGACACCTCCATAGAGAGGGGTGAACCCAACCCAAACACCATCATATATAGAGGTGCTAAAACACCATGGTCAATGATATAAGTTTCCCCATCAACTTCTAACAATATTCTCCTCTCATCAGTAGGTGACCATTAGAGACATATTATATGGTATGGTCAAATGGAGGTGTGTAATTATGGTGAGGGGGAGGCCAAAATTAAAATATGGGGAGATTCACCTAGAAAAAACCTCCACATCTTGTTTAGACCCTGAATAATACTGACTATTAGATTGTAGATGACCTAGAAAAGGATTCCATTCTTTACCAATGCCAATATATGTGGGATACACATCAACGACTGAAGGATCAATATATCCCTTATCCAGGAAATGAGTGACACCATCATACAATCAATATTATCAATTTTTAGTTTGACCAAGCTTCTATCTCTATGTCCCAAGACCCAAAACCTAAAAAGCATAATGGATTTATAAAACACAATTACCGTCATCTCGTCGTGATTCTTAGACATCTAAATTGAAAAGAAACATCATGAATCCATATATTAAGATGGGAAATGTATATATGGTTACAATTTTACACCCCCTAAAATTGTAGAACCAATATGATAAAACATCCTAAAATGTTAAACCCTCTAGTGAAATCCAGGGACCAAGTAGTGCTCTGGCTCTTTGGCCACTGCAAAAATATTCCCCCGCTTATGCAGTTCCCAAACAACACAAACAGGGAGCAAGGATAGCCAACCATATTTCAAATTGTGACCCTATAACAGTACAAGGACATTTCAATCATGGATATCAAGGTTTTGATCACCCATAAAACATTCAGTAATGAATGGTTCCATTTATGGGTTGCCATCATACCTAGATCCCATGTGTGCATAGTTGTGCCTTATGCCATGAAAAATTGAAGAAACCTCCATACTACAAATCTAGGAGTGGATTTGACTCCCTAGGATTGTAGAATACATTCCACCACCTCCACCCCTCATATCTTCAATTCCCAAGGGGATTCATGACATACCCTAGGTAGCCATAGGTAAACCCCAACCAAATAGGTTGGGAGAATTTATATCTCAATCACAATCATCAGGTTCATTGTCCCCAGAGAGGACCCTTGGGACATCATTGGTAATTTCAGATCACACCCACCCTTCTGGGTTGGGGGAATTTATACCTAAATGTTTGTCCTGGTAATCCTCAAACCCTCGACTAGGGTCATAACGTTCACAACAATAGGTCTAATCAGTGTCAATGGAGTCCCAAGTGACCCCACCAGACATGTCTGGGGGTATTTTCTTCATCAATATCACCATAGAGAGAATTAGTCTTCTCAATGTTGGGAAGGAACAATCAAAAGTCTGCATCCCACCTATTACTTACACTGAAAGAAAAACATTTGTTTGTTATTGAATGAACTGGAATTATTATCGGAAACTCTCTCAATGTAATTTTTTATTGGAAGATATAGAAGGAGTGTATGTCAAAGTAAATCATACCCCATCGAGGTTGCAAGAATATATTCTCAATAACTACAAGGGTTTGAATAAAGACCCTTATAGAAGTTGTTTAGAATTGGCATGTTTCATAGAAAGCAATGTCACAACCACCATTTATTGTATTGCCTCTATGAATGTCATCACTATCAACATGGAACACATTTATTAAGATGAAAATAAGGAAGAACACAAGATTGAAAATATACTTCCAGAAGAGGGTGATTCGGATGCACAAAATGAGGTTTCCCACACCCGGAACCAAAGAAGCAATCAAAAGTTTTCACAACTAAATAATGAGTTTCCACTTCCCCATTAGAATACCCTCAAAGAAAAAGGAAAAGGAAAGACTACATCTCATTTTACATCCATAGAGGAACAATTGTCACAATATGAGCATGAAATACGAGCTCCTCAACAAATCAATGAGGAGCTACTCAAGGGAAATATTCCTACTAGGTATCATCTCCATCTTGATAGGAATATTTCCCCTCCCATAGTTTATCAGTTAGAAAGAGTGGTATCTGAATATTAGGTTGGATCTAGATCTAGACCAACAATATACATAAATGTGGAGGCTAAAAATGACTGAGAGTTCCCTCTATTTTAGTGATTACCTATCCATCTACATAGTAATTATCTAGTCATAAGACAAATCAATGATCAATATGAGATGAATTTTGGACCACCTTGTTGGCCCCCACTTGCTCCATTTGGATGGGAGGTGAACCAGACACCAGTTACCCCAAAGTTACTTAACTCCATTGCATCCTTGGCTACACAAATGGAAGTCATGGAAGGGTGGTGTACATGTGTACTTCCCAAAAGGAATCAATATCCAAAATTTGTGGAAGATACTCCACCTAAAAACAACATCAAAAACCATACCTTTTTGATATTTTCAGATGTAGGTTACCCTGAACAACATCTCACACAATTCGTATCATGATGTGGTTTGATGATGGGCCCTTGAGATTCATAGGATGAACAAAATTGAGGTCTTTCATACAGACCATGACAGGGAAAACTATTATTTGGTACAACTGTCTACCATCAAGATCTTTTACAGGATGGAAAGATCTTCATCATCAGTTATTTTATCAGTTCAACTCAACATTGATTAAAATGATGAATGTCGACCTGCCGAACTGCATGAAACATAAGAACAATAAAATCATTGATTTCATAGAAAGGTAGAAAGGTTTAACCTATTCATTTAGAGTCCCCCTCTCATAGAAGAAAATTATGGAACTCTATGCTAAAAATATTATGGATGAGTTACAAACACCCCTAATCCCCATGAAACATCTAGGTGGGTTATGAGAGTTCACTAAAATAACCCAATATCCTAAATATACTTATTAGAAAACCCTATCCATATCTAAAAACATACCCACAACACAGGGAAAAATTCCAGGAAGATCAAAAGCTGCAGCATTCACTCTCAAGTCCACAGCGGTGCCCATCCAAGAAACCAGGTAGGGACCGAACCAACTATCACCTTCTATTTAGTGGAAAAAACCATATAATCTCTCTTTCTAGGAAATATAGAGAAATCTGGATCACATGTAATTTTAGGAATGAGTGAACAATGAAAACTCATTCCAAAATGAACAAGTCCACGATTATTTCTTATTCTCCATGGATAGTAACCTACTCAACCTTCCATTGCCTAGAAGGCCTGATGAAGTCAACCTCACCGATCATCCTGACAACTACCTTACCATAGATGGTCGGGTCATAATATAAATAATTGATTCATATTCAAGGAATTCCTTCAAGGTACGATCAATATTGGATAAGTGATGCAAGATAACTCCCCGTAGCAGGTGGATTACAAAACCATCATTTGGTTAGATTAAGAGGAAGGTTGGTTAAAAGTTACATCCAGAAAAGTGCAAAAGTATGAAAAATGTATGAATGGAAAGAAAGTTGATCGAGCTCACTCAGGTCTAAAGGCACAGTTGAGAAAACTCATTACAGATCCACCACCCTAGAAGGAGACATCATATGTACCTCCCAAATGTGGGCATGACCACAAAAGGTGTGAGTATTATAAAAAGGTGGAAGAGTCGTATTCTATTAAAAAGAAAGAAATAACTCTTGTATATTTCCGTCCTACATCATCTGTAGGATGGGAACCACAAAACCAAATTGAATCCTCATTAAATGAAGTCATCATCTTTGGTTTCTTTAATGTGATACAATTGGTATACCCCTTCACTGATAATTAATATGACACCTAATGTGGTTTTCTAGAATATAACTGGGTAATGAGAGGCCACATGCACCGATGAAGAGGATATTGGGGACAACATTGGCATGGTGCGAATCAATATTTCGTTCATATCACCATTTAAGACATATATTCAGATGAGAATCATGGGAATATTTCCCAAAAATATCAATGTAGATAAAGAGGTGCCTCTAATCCCTCCAACATCCTCACACATATGATTTTCGTGCATGACCGCTTAGTGGGGGATCAATACGATCAACCAAAGAAAAGGGAAGTCTTTCTCTACTTCTTCCACTGTTAGAAGATAGTCCCTCAACCCCTAAAAAACTCTATGTCCATATACCATAGATTTTATAGTTCCTAACCCAAATACCTAGGTGAATCCCCATATCAAGAAGCATAGACCTTTGACACAAAATTACAAATTTCTAAATTACCTAGTTGAGTCATAGAAAATCTATCCATCCTTGATTCACTATGCCTTTCAAAAGAACCCAGGGGGAACTTGTTGAAGCCCTCTAGAGAACAAATGAATTTGAGACAGAAGTCTCTATTATTGAGGTCTATCAAGTGAGGACTACGTCCATAGGATGTAATGTTTCCATTTAATTCATTAGTTAAGAATAGGAAAAGTCCATCCAAATGTACATCAGACCCTAGTACATTTCAAGAAGGCTCAGAAACGTAAATTTCCAAATGTTGATAATTGATAATGGATCTAGGATGAATCTCATCCTGGTTCAAACTCTTCTCTCTATGGGGTATGGATAAGAAGACTTATCCTCTATAATGCTGGCCATTTAGGGATATGATAAGCATCAAGAAAGACCAATCAGTAAGATCAAACTCAAAACCAAATTTGGGTAACTCATATATGATGACGAGTTCATGGTTATCCATCAAGACACTGCATATAATGTCTTTCTTGGAAATTCATGGCTTCATAGCCACTTTGTGGTATGATCAAAATTCCATCAATGCTTGATGTACCCCATCAATATAATGGTTGGGATACTACATGGTGACAATGCCCCCTTCAAGACATGAATATCCACATGTACTAAACAAAATTTATACAATAGAGATAAGAAATGAATGAAGGATAATGATATAATGGTTGTATCTCCCAATGGTTTAGGGGCCACCACTGTGAATTACTGTATCATTCTCTAGGGAGATTATGTGATCCCCAAAATCATGGTCAAAGTAGAAGATCTAATCGCATAGGTCCAAACCTCACATGTCCTCATCAAAAAATGTAAAATAAATTCATACATAGAATCTATCTAAAATGATTCAGATAAATATGGATAGTTATGTCTCTTACAATTGCCTCTCTCCCCCTGATATTGATGAATAATCCCACAGATTACCATCTTCAGATGAAAATTTCTCCATATACTCCGAAATGGAAGAGGATGAGGATGATCTCATGAAACCCCTCCAGTATTCCTTGATGGGGTGTCAGATACCATATATGAGCTCAAGAAAGTAAATATAATAATATAAGAAGACCCACAACCTATTCTAATTAGTGCATTCATGCCCCTTGAAGAGAAAAAGATGAACATTGAATTTCTAAAGAATCATTGATATTTGTTCTCCTTGAACTATAATGAAATTCCCAAACTAAACCTAGATGTGGATACACACCATATTTTACTATGCAATGAGAATAAAGGATTAAAACATGCATCTAGAAGAATTCACCCCTATAATTCCCCCAATGTTGTGGAAGAAGTTGAAAAATTGATTAAATAAATATTTTTCTGAGAAGTGCAATACCCTATATGGCTTGCCAACGTCATCACTTTCAAGAAGAAGAACACGCAGATTATGATTTTCATTAAATTTATATACCTTAATCATCATTTCACAAAATGAGATTTCATATTTCTAATAAAATATATCTTTATCGATGAAATATATGGCTTCCAAGACCTTTCCTTCGTGGATGGGTACTCAGGGTTCAATGATATCAAGATGGCCCTCTAGGATAAAGTAGTCACTACATTAAGAGCACCTCAAGGGATGCTATTCTAATTGGTCATGCCATTTGGATGAAATAATGTTGTCACCAAATATCATTGTGTCATTAATTTCATCTTTAATCTATTATTGGGATGAATATCTTAGTGTTATTTTGACAATCAAGCCATTAAAACCCAATAGTAATGTGATCACTTCACAAATCTCAGGACAATCTTCAACAAGATGTGACAACAAGGTCTAATGATGAATATGTTAAAGATTTCTTTTGGGATGAAATCATGAATGTTACATGGATTTTTGGTATTTTCACCAAGATAGTGAGGTTGACCAAGAAAATACTGGTGCTATTTTAGAAATTTCACCCCCTATAAATCACAAAAAACTATGGTGACTCCAAAGAATCCCTGCCTACATTCAGAAATTCATATCCAACCTAGTCGGGAAATATTTCCCCTTCATTAGGATAAAAAATAAGGGATTATTCTACCAATTATATGATGATTTTCAAGGATCCTCCATATGTCTCAAGAAGTATGTGCTACACCCACCGGTTTTGATACATCCAGTGGAAGGGAGGCAACTCATCTTATATGTGGCCACCAGGGAATACTCATTGGGCTCCCTACTAAGAAAAAAATAATGATGTGGGAATAGAGAGTAGTATCTACTACCTCATATATACAATTTTAGTTAGTGAAACCACATATTATGAAGTCGAAAAGTGCCTTCTTGCTCTCATATTTGTAGTTAAAAAGTTGAGGCATTACTTGTAGCACCACTAAGTCCAACTATTCTCTCGTATTGACCCGCTCAAGTACATTCTTGGCTGCCCAATTTTTATTTGGTTCATTACTCTATAGGTGTTAATTATTGACCAATATGACATTCATTTGTTATCATATATGTCTTTGAAAGGGTAATCCCTTTCTAATTTCCTCACAACACATCCTTACCTAAAAAATACACCAGAAGACATGGAGCATCTAGATGAAGAAGTCTTCCTTTCTCTGTACACTCCCCAGACATGGGAGATTAACATTGGTGGTCCCTCCTAGATCCCAATTAGTATAAGGAAAGAAAATTGAAAGCTAAATCGGGTTGATCAGGGGATTTTATTTGTCTCTCTAGAAAACATATTTTTTCATTACTCTTTCTCACTGTCTGAAGGCTACACAAATAATGGGGCTAAGTACCAAACCCCAATCCCTAGATTAAAACAAGACTTACAACTATACATAGCCTAATATAATATCAATGGGGACTCCGAACTAGTTATAATGTAGATCAATAGAGAATATTCCATTAAAAAGGAAGAATTACCCCCCTCACTGGCTATGTTAAGGGAATGATGGAAGAGTTCCGTTTTGAGCCCACATTGCATTATGTTCACCGAACATAGAATGATTATGCCGATGAACTAGCTAATTATCCATCATTCCCAGACAACCCAGATCTAGATAAAGCAACCATTCATATTACACATCAATTAATGGTCTTGTCGACAATCATATGAGATATGGAAGAAATCAATCCGGTCAACACTGCCCCAGAGCATGATGAACCAATGAGTACCCTTGGATGTATGGAGCATATATTTTATTATATTTGAGGTGGAAGTCTCTCTATAGATCATGACCAAAGGGAATAGATTCAGTGATGGGAATAAAACATCACTTTACAAGATAATAAAAATGAGAAAAAAGTACTCTTACAATGAGGCTTTGATGGAATTATGCTCAGTTGCATTGTAGAAGGTGAGGTTTCCACCATCGTGGAAGATGTCCATGAAAGCTCATGAAGTTACCATCAATCTAGAACCAATATGTCCCACCAAAATTAGGAGGTTGAGGTATTGCTGGAAAAAAATGACACAGGACTACGTGAAATTCACTAGGAAATGTCATGCATTCCAGATTCATGAAAACATCATCCATCAGCCCCTTGAATTTCTACATAAAACTTTTTATTCTTGGATATTTTCCATTTGGGGGATGGATGTTGTGGAGCCATATCCCCCAACCACCACTAAGTGATTCATGTACATCATTATTTCTAATGATTTATTTTATAAATGGGTAGAGGAAATACCCCTAATTGTATTTGGGATGAAGAATATAATCACCTTCATGAGGACTCA
Organism: Viscum album; assembly: GCA_963277665.1. NCBI lineage: Eukaryota > Viridiplantae > Streptophyta > Magnoliopsida > Santalales > Viscaceae > Viscum > Viscum album. The sequence goes on from OY728163.1 coordinate 1,939,471,367, forward strand.
TATCAACACTGAGTTCAGAGTTCATCACATAATATTGATAGACAACGACACAAAAATCTATTCCATATAGTTGAAGAAGTTTTACCAAGAGAAAAATATCAAGGTAAATCACTCATGTCGCTATAATGTATCAGCAAATGGATAGATATAGTCATTTCATAAAACCCTGTAAAATATACTCTATAAGATGGTGAATAAGGATAATAAATATTGTTTGGATAAAATCTTCCATGATTTATGTACGTACCGTACCACCGCGTGTACCTCAACATAAGAAACACTATACTTAATGGTATACGAGGATGAGGTGATTCTACCTATAGAAGTCCAACCCCCTTCACTCTGAATATCCATTTGTTGGAAGCTCTTTGATGATGAACAATCCAAAAAGTAGATGAATATACTGGAATAGATAGATGAGAATAGATATCACACATTACACAACCTGGAGGACCACCAAAATTGGATACCACGTGCCTTTAATAAAAATGTTCTACTACTTTCATTCCTCCATGGATAAAGGGTGTTGGATCTCAAAACTCAATGATTCTAGGAAAGAAACCCAAGAAATTGGAACCCAAGTGGGATGGACCTTTTGTAATTTTTAAGGTTTATCATAATAGATCTTATTCACTGGACACCATGGATGAGGAGTGTTTCACACCATCCACCAATGAGATATTTCATAATAAATAATTTCCATAATCTATCAGTCTGGGCATCCACATCAGAGTAAGTCCCATCATTCATTCTCACCACATGACGTTAAGTTGTATTGAGCTTGTCCTAACCACATGATTTTAAACTGTGCGAAATAAGTCCCTTCCACAAGACATCGATGTACATAGGTTTCTTAAGAACTACATATTTCTTTAGTATGGTTATCAAAGTATTTGTAGTGATTCTTGAATCACTATTCATGGTTCCAGCCATATGGTTACATTTTTTCAGGCCAGGTTACCCAATGTCCTTACCGCATTACGTAAAACTACACAGATCCATAATAACCATCTCTATTCATGTAAAGTCACCTATATACTTACCACATGACGTTAAACTACATTAGTTTCCTTTGTCCTAACCACATGATAATAAATTATACTATACTTGTCCTTAATGCATTAATTTAAACTTTATGGTCATTCTATAACTATGTATGGATTGATTCTCATTTCCAATGAGATACATAGGTACACCTCAATCATATATATTGGTCGAGCCACTACATGATACAAAATTCCCTTATTTTACCCCCTTCTGTCTCTGTATTAAATGTAAAAAATTTTTGTTCGTTGTTTCTCACACCGATATTAGTTTATGTGAGCTTAATAATTGCATCAAGGACATACCCTCACAAGCTAGGGACAATGCTACACAATAGGTCCATTATGGTCCTAAATTCAAGACCATAAAGGGAATTCAATGAGTCCTTTCCTCATGATTTTAAACGTAATTTTCAACCTCCTTGAAAAATGACATTAAACTTAATGATACTTAGATATCTACATGGGGTTTTATTCTCATTCTCATAAGATAAGTAGTGACACCACGACATCAATATTTGTGCACAATTGAATCATTCAAATTTATTCACGTTAGTTCACCTCTATCCTCATCACATGAAGACAAACTACATGGGACATTAAAAACAACATGTGGATTGATTATCATCTTCATGAGATACGTATTGACAACTGGATCTCCAATTATAGGCCCAGGTGAAATGGTCAATAGAAGTAAGGCCCCCCTTTACATATGGTCTATGCTTATATAGAGTATTTTCAATTCAGTAACTATGTAGGGATTGATTCTAATCCTCATGAGATATATAATGATTACCAAGTCTCCATATTTGGTCCCAACCAAAAAATGTCTAATATTTCAAGCCAGTTCTTACGTCCTTACTGCATGATGTTAAACTACATGGAAGTACGTCCTTATATCATAATGTTAATCTGCATGGATGTATGTCATTACCATATGACATTGAACTGCATAGAAGTACATCCTTAACACATGACGTTAAACTGAATGGAACTGTATCCTTACCACATGATGGTAAATTTCACATAGGTGAGAATATAACCACTTCTTGAAAATTAACTGTGTATACTATATCCCAATTTTCATTCCATATAAAAGTACAAAAAGAGACTTACCTCAGTCAACTAGAGTAAGGTCTGCTTCCACTATCTTTTATGATAACCTAAAATCCACATTTCACAATTCACGTATCGAGCATATCGGGGCGCCATAAAAATTCCATGGCCCTTAGGAAGGATATTCGACTTAAAGATTCCATTATCTTGAATTTGCATGCATGCCTGTTGCTCCTACGTACTCGCCTATACCCATTAAAAAAATGTTTTACTCTACAAAAAGGACATTCCAACCCTTAGGATCCCTGAACCCACGTAGGCGGCACTCAACACCTCAGTGTATGAAATACTCCCATTATGACTATCCCATTTCATTTCTCCTATCCTAAGAAAAATCGTCTCATGATTTACAAAATCTCTATCTCCACTCAGAAATATGATGGGGTTCTCTTGAACCAGGGATCCCAAATCAGGATCTTGTGTAACATATCCCATATTAGGTCCATGCAAGTTATGAACCGAAATATTCTATGATTTGGTCAAATATGTATGACCTTAATCTCTATCCCATAATGGTCCAAATCTCAAGACCATAAATTTCTAATGAATATGACAGAAAACTCTTCATGTTGAAAACCGAAATGGGAAACCGTAGAAAAAAGTCAATTCTCTACCCACTAAACTCTTCATTCTCATTGTTTAGAAAAAAACAATGGAAACCTATAATTCATAAAGCTAATAAGTTCTAATTTACATCATAACAGAAGACAATCTATGATCACTGGACCCAGTGGTCCATGAAAAATTTTGAGATATGTTTTTCACATCTCCTCACCATGAGAATACATTTTCTAGGTGGTGGCACAAACATTAGGTTATTGGAACCCTTCTTGGGAATTACACTTTCTGAATATAACACTTCATGATTTGGGAGCCTTAGATAACCGTAAAACGTTCATGGCCCATGGAAAATATATCCATCTTAAAAGGACCCTTTACATGGCTATGCAAACATAATCATGGCTTCTACATATTCACCTTTGAACGTCATCCAAATGTGTCACTCGGAAAAAATGACATTCAATTACTTTTGAGCCCTAACATCATCACGGTAGCACTCAAAAACCCACTGTGTCTGAACTACTCCCAATATGATAGTCCCATACCATTCTCTCGATCCGATCACTTTGGACCATGATTTTCAAACTCCATACCAAACTATCTGAGAAGATTTGACATCCTCAACATTATGTCACCGAGTTTATGTACCCTTTCTCAATGCGAGAATGAAAAACTACATTCTCAAACCTTTTATAGCCCAGTCCTTGTTATTTGAAACCATATGGCATATAGATCAATCTTCACATTAAGAGTTAAACTACCCTATGGATCTATAACCCTTCATTGATAGATTTCATACCATATCCAACATCATATTGAAGAAAATTGAGTCTTCGAAAATCTTTCATTACCCTCAGCAAGAAGTGGAGATCAACATTTCATGGCCATGCTATCAATGCATAATATTCACCACTAACTAATTATAGGAATCTTGTCCTTATCAGAAAGAATATTTAATCCATGGGACCCCTAGCTACTCTGTGGCATAATTTAGAACCTAAGAATGTTATATGTCATCCCTAGAATGTCTACCTCATCCCATGTTAATGAACTCAATCATTTAGGTTATGATTTATATCACCCACACTCCAACTTACCAGGCGGGCCGAGTATTGCTATTATTCCTCCCTAATCTATATTTTCTTCTATAAATATTCTATATCCCTTGGAAAAGAGTGTATATAGGATTTATTTGACCATTCTATCGGTGCATAAGGTTTTGTCCCACCAACTAAATGCATATCCTCATTACTATAATGGAACTCCAATCCTCATAATCCATAGAATCTCCATGATAGGGATCAGTTCCCCATAGTGTTTTGAGTCATCTCTAGTATTTTAGCCCCTTATTCCCAAAGCAATGATCTAAAAGACCCTAAACTAAACCAAGTGATGGTCCGACCTAAATTACCCTAAACTAATTAAATATTAGGTCTAAAATAAAAGACCTTATACTAAATAATCATTAGGTAAGATCTAAAACATCATAAATTAAAAATGTATTAGGTATGAGCTAAAAGACCCTATGTTAATGCAAAAATAGGTCCAAGATAAAAGACCATAAACTAAATCCACATTAGGTCTGATCTAAAAGACCCTAAAATAAAGAAACATTAGGTCTGAGCTAAAAGACCATAAATTAAATCCATATTAGGTCCTAGCTGAACGACCCTAAACTAAAGCAACATTAGGTCTAAGCTAAAAGACCCTAAACTAAATATGATAGCAATTCAGTCTATAGGAGCTTGTAAGGCTCACCATATTGTCTTAACATGATCAAACTGCACCACCCAAAGGCTTATCACCTTCGAAAAAATACCAATCACTCACCCTTCATGAAATATATCCTACCTAGATGATCCCTCTATAAGAAAGGTGAGTTTAAGATAGCTAGAATATATTTCCAATAAAGAATCTCATGATGATGGGATTTTAGAGGCATCTCATAGAGGAAATCTCATATATTTTCAACATTCAGTTCTTGGAATTCATGTTCATCCAATATAAATAAAGGGATGTGTATCTATAGAAATTTACATAATGAAATCAGAGGAAAGTATCATAATAATTATGAAAAGAAAAAAGATGAATAATATTAAAGAAATTTCATAAAATTAATCACTAAACAAAGGAATCTCCACATTGTATAGTCCCTTCAAGGCTATATCAACAGAATAAACGGGGTGATGTACAAAGCATGAGTCAATATAAAAGACGGTATGTAGTGTTGGTAAGATGGGAAATGGTCGGGCGGGAGGCATCAATTGAGCATTGGAGTGTCTCTCTCCCTGCGTCTTCTACATCTACCCAAGGAGTAAGAGATTTGAATATAGTGTCTAATTCTTCAACCCTCTCGTGAGTACTGGCCAATTAGGTTGATGATTCCAAATGGTTGGACCTCAAATGGGAAATAATCTCTTCCTACCTTCAAACTTCTATAGTCCAAGCATCCATCTCAGCATGAAGTTTATATATTAACTAAATAACATATCCCAATTCCCCCACCATATACTTCATTTGTTTAATAAAGGAATCCTCATTCAAAAAATTATTTATATCTCTTTCATGTGTGGGAAAGCCTCTTCCAGTCAATATGACTTGCTGCATAATTTCATAAAAAAGATGTTGATCCAAGTCTTCTACCCCTAAGTCACGAAATAACTATGGAATATGTTTCCCTTGGATACAAAATATTTCTAGGTGGGTATCAGAAATAAATATTTGAATCCATTCCTAGATCAATATATGGTTTTACCTAGACTATACAGCTAATAGGGTAGATGTGTAAGAAGGATAATTGGTTAGTTGTATCAGTCCTAAAACAAGATAAAAATACTCACCAGCTCTACCCTCACCAAAATCATCATACATAGCCTATGTTTGAGGAATAAATTTCTCAATGGAATCTATTTAACTTTATGTGTGATCTTTACCTAAATGACATCACTTTATCCATGTCTCATCTAGATCTTTGATAAATTCCATCATCGCTTATAATAAAGGATTTGATGATTTGAAGGGTATGTCCACATGATGGACAAACTAGCATAAAACACTATTTGGATAAGCTTTTACCCAATCTAGGGCATAATAACGAGAATGGAAATAATAAGAATCATTAGTAGGAGGCAACATGATCTCATCCTTAGTGTCTTAAGGTGTCATCATCCTCCAAAATTTATGTATAACCCAATGATGTTGCTCCCATAGAACACTTAAAAAAGGAAGAGGGGATACTCTTTGAGTACATCCAAAATGATAAGAAATAGGATATGGTGTATAGGGATCATATATAACCATCTCATCTACCCTGTATATGGGATCCCTAACCTGAAGGGAGATTATATTCGATCTTTCGTTAAGGGAGTTGTTTTATTCATCAATGATCCCCCAATCAGTGCATGAAAGACGATAAATTCAAAAATATTAGGATATAATAATTCACCCTTAACCTCAGCATAACATATGTACATAGACTCAACCTCATAATTGTACAAAAATTTAGGATGGGATATGGCATCTGAGATCCTGAAAGCATTGTAATACTGATAAAAATATAAATGATCCCCTATCCATCCAAAAATAAAATGGAGAGGAACAATAATCCCTTATGTGGTACTACCATGTTGAATGTGACCTAGCATTTTATAATGGATTATAATTAATGACACTTCTATGTTAATGTGTCGCCCTTTTGAAATTCATGCTGCCATAAACAACGTGCAAACACGGATTCCTGAACATGTTTCCCCAGCTGTAAAGATCCACCCATCAAGAAAATGGTTATGAAATCTTCTAGTCTCAAGTTTGGAGAGATCATAATGTTAATTAATTATCCCCATGAGAAATAATATCCATCCTCCAAGATGGGCCAATACAAGGCATTGTTGTCATGGACATGCAGGCAGGGTCACCTACGTGGGATGATAGTTGTTGGCCTAACTCGACTACTAAAAGGATGATACAGGTCCAATCCTTGAACAAAATAATTAAGCACATGTTCATCTCTTTCTTCAATTTCTCCCTTAAAATAATAATCTTCTCCCTGGCTAAAGATAGGGTCTATTGATGATCATCATTGAAATCCACTTCATAGAGGAATTAATCATACATTTCCCTAAGGGGAGGAATTATACCAGAGGATAATTGTACCATAATATGACTCACACTTCCCCATGAGACAAGTGAAATGTATTGGTATGAAGTCACAAATGGCAGAGCATGTCTTAAATCAGACTGGGCTGGCGGTAAATGATAAATTTAATGATACACACTACTTCATAAATATGAAACTTTTAAAATTCATCAACGAACTCCAAGATGCTTTGCCTGACATAGAAGGGCCACATCTACTCATCAAAGAAATTTCTACTTGGAAATAAGTACAATTTTGAGTACTATACACTTCTTAGGTTATTCAAAGAAGAATTAAGGATACTTGAATATATCTGAGTGATAGGTTTTTGGGTGAAATCATAAATGTCTGAACCCAAAGTAGAGTTGGTCAATAAATGATACAAACCATAGTATCGAGGGGTAACCATCAGACCATGCTCAATAATTTATTTATGAATACAATCAAGTGAACCAGAAACCTATAGGGATAAAAGATTGAAATTTCGATGGGGGATGGAAGCATCATCTAGTAATCCAAACCCGTATAGAGTAAGTCAAGGAGATTGGGGATAATTCTAATCATTAGACTAAAGGATACTCTTCAATAGTTTTTTATCAGTATGCATGTGATATAATGGATCAATATTGTTATTCCTAGTGATCATAACCCTTTGATTGACTTCAATTGAGAAATATTTATGGGAATCATAAGACATCTAAAAATAAGTAGGTCGCATAATTCAAACAAAGAGAACATATAATCTTGTCCAAAATAGTGTCATGAAGGTTCCAGTGACATCATGAATGTCACATGACATAGAATAAGATTCATGAACTTAAGTAGGTGTTAATGGATCACCTGCCATCCATAGGACTCATGGGGCACATAACCCCTACATGGTGTCTTCGGAGCCACATCAACTCCATTAAGGCTTACAATTGTGTGACTTGAACAAGGTCATGATATTCAAAATGGACCAAATGTTTGGACCAATGGATCATATGAAATAATCAATACAACCACATAACTCATAGCCAAAGTCTATGAAATTATTAATGTACAGTTCACAACGGGTTCAGAAGAGTGTATGAGTAGGACACAGTCACACAGAAGAGTTCTAAAAAAATATACTAGTGGCATGGACTCGCCAAAAGGGCTCACAATCAGGGATCATGTAATAGTCTTACGATGAAGGTAATCGATGGAGGTAAAGGTGAGAGAACTCAAAAGAAGGTGTGGATAGTGGAATGAACAACTCTCTTCCCCACTATATAGAGAAAATTTCAAATACATCCAAATGTTTCCCTGTAGACCATATGTCACCTAGGTTACATATTCGCAACACCATTGATGAGTTTGAAAAAAATTATATTTCCTCAAAAATGCCCCCTTTCCCCCATGGAAATCGCTCCTTGGGGAGGGGGGTTGATTCCCTCCATTTAATCATCATCAAAATCACGAAGGATGAAATACCTGATGTTGGTATTAAATTCCCCATAAAACAAGGAGCCAAGACTTGTGAAGATCATGACACTATAAAGGACTCGTGATCACATGACCAGTTTAATGTCACACTAAGACTCCATACATGGAAAATAACCTATATCAAATCCTATATTTTCCCCTTCAACAAATCCTCATTCTCTTACAAAGGCCCTTTAGACAATCCACAACTGTGTGGTGACAAATGAATGAGCTCCCCATGCCATATGGATTGTCATTGGAATGTTCCCACCAAACCATATGAACTTAATTAAATATAAGAAAGAAAATATCCAAATTTGGAGCCCCATAGTAGTCGTAAAAATCACTTGATGCATCATCATTGGGTTGGATATGTTTCCTTGATAATATCCAATAAAACATTCAATACCCTGATCTTTTGTATGCTAAAACTAAGAGATGAAGGGGAAGAGGTGAGAGGTACTTTCGGTTGCTGAATGACATTTGACATGCCCATAGCGATTTGAACGACACCGTAAGACCTCAACGACATGTCTTTCTCATCTTGAAAAATCCATTTGGCATGTCATTCTAGCCACATGGATGTCAAAAGATATGTCTAGGATAATCCACTCTCTCCTTTTGGCGCTATAAGGAAAAATGAATGTATTTGTGCACAACATGCTTTCACACTCTCCATATGAACCGTATTGGTCGCATGAGGAATCATTTGAAAATTGAGTAAATGTACTAGATATTACTCATAAAAACATGAATAATACCTAAACATCGTGATATAAAACAAATGAGTTAAAATCAGAGGAGGTGATATGTGCTTGTGATTGCTGAAAGACATGCACTGCGCCCCTGGAGACACGGAAGGCACTGCGTGCCCCTAGCGACATTTCTGCCTCATCCCAAGAAGTATCTTTGACTTTTCAGCGTCATTTCATGGAATACCTGAGGTATATCAAAGAAAAATTGTGCATCCTTTTGGATCCTCAAGGACAAACAAATTTATTTTTCCATGAAATGGTCAAACACCCCCACATGACCCATACCAGTCATGGAATTAATCACCAAAAAATAGATGAAATTCCTTTAACAACACTAATGAAATCATGTATGACTCCATGTACATTGTGAACTAAAACAAAGGGGATAAAAGGGAAGAGGATAGAGGTATTTTCATTCCCAAAATTCTGAGTAAGTCTACAATGTGGTTCTATGTGACCTGTAGAAAAACCATCATTGTCTCATGAAAGCCCGAAACAATCCACCAATCATCTTGGGGATGCCTTTTGATAGGCACTTGGATCTTGCGAAGGCCCTTGGACATGTTAACATGACAATAGAAAATTTCTTCAACACATCTGTGTGATCAAACAAGTTCCCATCAATTGGATACAATCCAATAATGGAGTAGTTGATGAGAGAGACTCATGGTCACCAAAAATCAGATGATTCCCTCAAATAAGTCGACAGCGGAGACTCGTGAAGTCATGTCATACCAAATCCCTTTTCTGACTCCATCTTAGACTTGCACTCGATACACCACACAAAGAACCAAACAAACAGGGTGGTGATTCCTATAAAATGACCACCCTAACATGGAAAACGCATGGTGAGTGTGCATGTTGGACATTTTGACTCTGGAAGATTCATCTCTAGACCTCTAAGGATTTCTAATAGAGGAATATCTTATTAACATCAAGCCTTTATTCATCAAATAGTTCAGAGAATAGTTGGAACAATCATGCACCCTACCTAAGGTACCTCATGCAATAATTCATACATCACCTGAAGGGCTGCTGTCAAGACATGCAAAGAATACACCACATATCATTCATATTATGAAAGACTCAATGAAACTGATACTGAATAAATTTATGTCCTCAAAATATAAAAGTGTTGGAACCAAGATTAAATGTGGAAGAGTTCAGCAAGAAACATGCTCACTAGCTCTCAAACACATCGCGTGGGTCATCCAAAGACATGAAACCGCACTGGGACATGCCTCCCAAATCTCATGATGCTCCCTCAATTTTCTATCTTGGACATGAGAAGTCATTGATACATGTCATATAAAGTTATATAATCCATTGGGATGCCAAATTGATCTCAAGAAACCCTATGGGTCTATCACCATATCCTTGAGATTTCCTTCAGATACATCTCCTGACTTATATAATGGTATTTTCTCATTTTAGTCAAGTATCATTGTCGCATATAGTCATGAGAACCAAGATCTCATGACATACTCTTAAGAAATTTAGTGAAGACTAGGAAATCCCTCAAGACATGATGGCTAGGTCTTGCAAATCCCTCTGAATCATGTTAGCTGAGAGTCATGACACCCTCCAAACATGTCAGTCCGGTCATGCAAATTCCTTCCAATGATATTGGCAAACATTTGTGACATCCTTTGAGCCATTTCCTATTGAATATTCTTATTACATATATACTTTTCAATACAAATATTACAAATGACACAATCACACATCAGTTGGATCAAGTGACACCCCCTGAACAGGCTAGCAAGGTCATGCAGCAGCTTTTAGGTTATTCCAACTAGTGTAATCTTGGTATCTAAGTCCCTTAATCTATGAAATTGAAATGATTAATTTATATCCCATGTTTCTCAAAAATATCATGGCTCATGTGGGCATAAGAAGCTTCAATTATCATGACATCCATATTATAATGTTTCAAAATAGAATGGGAATCCTCAGTGTCTAAACCCTAACAAACTAAACTATAAAGAATCTGATTCATTCAATAACCAGTATATGTAGGACGCTTTCCTAATGAAATGGTTTAAAAAACACGTATTTTTTTGTGAGTACTTTTATGACTCCAAAATCATAGCCATTAGGACTTTATTATCCCGAAGTTATTATCATCTTACCTCATCCATCAGAAAATTGAGAAGCCAATTGAACTATAATGAATCTGATTCCTACAACAACCTGGATATGTAGGTCCTCGATCTGAGACCCTAGTTCCATGATAAATCATCCCAGGATAGTCCCAACACATAATTAACACATCATGAGAAATGAAATGTTCAGTTTTAATCCCTTTTTTCTCACACTGATCGTAGCACACATAAGCATAAGTCTCTATAATAATCATATCATGTACACCATGAGCTTCTACAATGATAGGGTTAACAAAAATATAGAATCCTTAACCAAATTAACTATGAAAAATATGATTCATTCTATACTAAGGATATGTAATACATCATATGATATTAGATATTAAATATTTGATGTCCTAGAGCACCCACATGGGTCCCATATAGATGATGTTTTGCATCATGGGCCAAATAAACTATGTGGGGTTTCATTCCTATAATAAAGAGGATATGCATGACGCATAATAACGGATCAATACCCTCCAAAAAATATTAAACACCACCTAACATGGTAATACATTACTATGGAATTAGTTATATGGCCTCAACATATATAAGAATCCTCCTACTACCCGAAAATAATGGAGATCCTCAGATACATACAGATGGATTCCCTAATGAGATCCTAGACTTCTGAATGTGAAATAGAATTAAACTACTATTATTTTTTTAGGGTTACCGGTCCCATATTAGGAGTAAGAAGAGAATAATGAACATGTTTAAAATATATAAGAGATTACCAGAGTATGAAATAATTCCCCCCCAACCAAATGGTTCAATAATCTCGACATCCCATCCTTTTTACCAATACATGTCTTGAGGATTCACTGGGATTGATTTCCCAAACAAAAGGCGACTTATTGAAAGTAGTTCTATACCTATCTATAGATGAGGGAACTATTGGGTGTTTCTAGTAAAGGAGGAATAAATTGAAAAACCAATGCAAGTGATTGATAGAGTCCCTTAGACTCCCGCAATAACCAAAACATCAAGTGAAACCCATTTCATGCCTCGAATCCTGATGAATCAATGGTTTATGATCATTGGACCAAATAAAGCATTCAGATTCACTTCCTTGTTTCATTTTTTTAGTAATTAACATTCCCTTTGATTATTCTATTTTTTGTGGGTATTAAATTTACTCTAAATATCCAAATTATTTATCATGGATATGTTTATTTATTAAACCATATATCATTTCTATATAATAATTTCTACATTTAAAATTGTTTTTTTATCTTATGAAATTATGATTAATCAATATTCATTACTCAATATGAATATTAGATGATAAGTCACATAGTTCATGAATGAAATTGATTTTTTGATATATGTGGAATGCTTTGGGAATACAGACATGGGTGGGTCCCAATTATAGATACCCCCATGATGCATTGACAGGTCTTATGAGATGAATCAGTTGACTTTACTTAGTTAAATGGGTCATTTGGTGTATACATACACATTAGTTTTAATATGTCTAGAGTATAGATCTCAACTATAAAGGTATCATGTTCCTAAGACATGAAATTTAATAATTAATCATTCCTTCATTAATAAATCTATTATTGATATCCATAATATTTTCAAAATTATATTGCCTCTAGAAGAATTTCATTATATGTATGTTGACTAAAAGTCATGTGTTTGGTTATTTATCATTCCATATTGATTATAACTTGTCTATTCATGAAGGTTATGTTATTTAAATAGAATGTGTTTTTAGTTATTTATCTTGACATATTTATTATCCTCATCTGATCATGATATTAAAGTAGATTTAATGATATGACTGTTCAGTAATTTACCATTCCATTTTTATTATTCATATTTATCCTTGATAGATTCCATTGTACGTAATCGTTAATGAGAATGTATGTTCAACATTATTTTTTCCTCTCTTAAGCATCCATAAAGTGTGATATGTTTTATATTCAACAATATGATAGAATGAATATTTTTTTCTTCAAAAATATGTTGTAATTTAGGTTTTCAAATTTACTATTGGAATAATTTATATATCTGGTTACCAAGTCTACTAACCTATATGGTCCTTTGGGACGTGATTCCTTGTATCATATGCCAATGTAAAAAAGATGACATTGGATTTGGGTTAGTAGTTTCCGGGTCTCTACAGTTGGTATTAGAGTAATTTTGTAATAACCCTTTAGAACTAGATTTTGGAAAAAATATATTAGGGAATATAACTTATTGATTGATTTTGAGGATATGTATAGAAGAAAATCCAAATGTTTTGGTAACATAGAGATTATGTGTTCTTTTATGGATATAAATCACTGTTTAGATACTATAAGTTGATGTGGTATGATCAAATATGTACCTAGGGGTGTCATCTCTAAAGTGGGTGAACTGGGATTGACCCAATCATTACCTGGTGTATGACAATGGGCCTTACAACACAAATGTTTTGACACTTCTGATGGATATTCATTGGATAGTTCACATTTTATTTACAAGCTATTATGATGAATTTAAATAGATGGTGACAATGAATGAACTAGGTTAATCCTAATATGTCTTAGATTGTAAATAAAGTGTCTTAAAATAATGAGAAATTTTATTATGTGTGGTATAGAATATCATTATCTAATGAATATCTGAGGAAAAATGAAAACTATGTTGGAAGGAAATAAATCACATCATAGGGATCCATATATGGGTTTTAATGTGGAGAATATGGGAAATATATCAGCTAATTCCCTCTTATAAATGTTAATCCTTTGGATAAAGATGTATACATGTTCAAATAAAATGGTTTAGTTATTTATATTTTGGGATTCTAGAATTAAATTTTAGAAGTATTTTACGATGGTATTATGGTTATAATAATCAGAATGAATCTAAGTATTGTGTAATATTTCAGAAGAATATTTTTATTCATTAACATTAGAGTTATGAATACCATCATGGGTTTTTGATTTTAGGATTGATCATAAGTTAAAAGACTTCAAGAAGTTTTTTTGGTTTTATGTTATGAGAGTCAACTAAAATTACAGATATTTTAATAGATATTTATTATAAGTATATTTTTAAGTGAAGAACTTATTAGAGAAATGGTGTATTTAAACTTTATATAAATATGATTCAAGGTATTGATAACCTTTAGGGATAATATTATCATTAATGGCGTCATAATAACAAACAAATTAGATAATTAGACATTTTTTGAATAAAATATGTTGTATAGAAAACATTACTAAAATGGTTATTTAATGATTAATTTTATTTCAAGGATTTATATCATATTTTTTGGTAATGTGGTATGAATTATTTATTTTGAAGAATGATGGCCCACATTCTCGGCGACAACCTTTCATGTGTTTCAAGAACATGGGGATTGAACCCATTGCCGATGAATGACAAGGGTTTAGTGAATACCATTGGCCTACATGACATCCAGGATAATATGTCAATATTTTTAGTTAAACCATTTGATGAATAATTATTAATGTTTAAAAAGTGGTGTTAGTATTGTGGTTTAGATATTAATTTATTAGATAACTTTTGTAAACTGTATTGGGTTTGGAAAATAGAAAGAGATATAAGGAATGACTTGTCACACTTTTAGGGATACAATGATCCATTAAAATTAAATTTTATTGATTCTGGTATTGATAATTTATTTTTGGATATTATTTTATTATATTAAGTGAGTAATTCGTTAATTATCAAATCACAACCAAAGGGTGAAATTGTTCTAATGAAAAAAAAACGTACAAAGTAAGTATACATCCTTATATCCTTAAAAGTAACCGAATCCCTCATATTTAGGGAAATGATATTGACACAAAAAATTTATTCTATTAACTTAATATATTTGGAGTCATATTTTATTTTAAATAATTTTAGATTTATGGTTCTTAGGTCCTTAACATAATATTTTTCATTCACTTTTTCGTGATCAATGACCAGTATAACTTTTTAAAATTAGTTATGTCTTTTTTCCATTTTCATGTCTTCTTTTCCCACCTATATTATCATACAGGGAAACGTAGTTGTGTTTTATTAAATATTACATTAATACTTTTTTTAACTCTTATTAAAAAAATGTTTTTTAAACCCTTTTATGGTCTGTGTTTTTCGGCAATGTTATTTCCAAATGTGAAACCTTTGATTAACGAGATCACGTTTAAATTATGACGATTAAATTTATTTAAGGTTAGGATATTATAAAACCAATAGTTTCTAAAATAATAACACAATTTTAAATATAATTTGTGACAAACAACACCTATATTAGAATAAAATATAACACTCGAGATTTTATGAAATATATCTTTTAAAAAAAATTAAATATCTTCGATAGCTTGTGGAACACGTAACCCTGAGTCAAGATGAACTAGAATATTGTACACCATTATAACATATAAATTATATTAGTTTGTATTAATATTTATTACTAAATTATGAATATAAATGTATATATCAATTACAAATAAAATTATAATAATTTTTTTTGAAAAAGAAATGTTTTCTGAAAAATTGTATTCTTTCTAAAGGAAGGTTTAGTCGTGGTTTGCAAACATAATTCAGAAATAATTATTAAAATTAATATAAAAATTAATTTAAAAAATTAAATTAAAATTTTAAATTATAATATCATAATTATCTTTGGTTTTTTTATTTTTATGAAATGTTTATTTTTTATGAATAGTGAAAAATAATAAATTTTGATTAAAATTGATTTTTCATTAAAATAATTTGTAATGATAAATTATATAATTAATTTAATTTAAAGTAAAATTAGATAAAATATATTTCTATTAATAGAATATATTTCTTAGAATCATTTAAATAATTACTTTTTATATAAAAATAGTTTAAACCTTTGACATTTTGTTTTTAAAACCCCAGTTTCTCACATCATATGTGGAATCAATATTAAATTACATTTTCCAACTTATGTGATGTAATTTTTAAAAAATTATTCCATATTTATAATATTAATAATTAATAATATCTAATAATATGAACATGATTTTTACCCAAAATAAATTGTGAAAATATTAAAAATTATTTACCGTGGTTAAGGTTAAAATGGATTTTATTGGGGGATAAACTAATAAGATAAGGGTTAAAATGACATAAAAACATAAATAAAATATATTTTATGGAAATATATAGACGATATAATAACTAATTACGGATAATATATATATTTATTACCAATTTTACATGTGAAAAACATGGGTACACATTTATCTTTTCAATCATTATAAGTGTGCCACTCACCTCACAAATAAAAGGCCACCAAAATTCCTATCTTATTCACACCATAAAACCCTATTAGTTCAAATAATAACTACCAAAATAAATTTCAAACTACCATAAACAAATTCTATAATCCTTAATTTTTTAGGAGAAGGAAACTAGGAATGCTTTTGGGGAAAACATAAGGTAGTTACCTAAAGAAGATGTAACATTATTCAACGAGGGGTTTTTATTTTATTTCTTCATCCACCTACTTCAATTCTAATTAATCCATATTTAAATAATAAAATCAGTATATTAAATATACTTAAATATTTTTATGTTAATGTAATGACCTTAAACCAGCTCTACATCCATCAAATTGGTTACAAAGTCATTATCCTTGTGTATGGAAGACTGCCACCTTGCAAACCAATGCAATTTGTTTTTTCCATTACCACCATTGATGATTGGGTACGATGATGGATGTCAAGTATAGATATGTCATATTTTTAACATAATTATACATATTTTTTCATTATATCTTATATAAATATTTTACTTTCTATTTCGTAAGGAATTTATTAACTCAATTTCCATTCATTTGGTTAAAATTAAACTTCCTTGGTTATATATTTACTAGATTATGTTTGTAATGAAAAATGATTGTTTCATTTTTTATTTACTATTATTTTATGTATAATAAATTTGATAAATATAATAAATTTGATATTAATCCCCACCACAATTATATGATCTTTTTAAGGGATTATATCTCAATTTCCTTTGATTGAGGCACATTTATATGTTATGCACCAATTTATTTTATATGGTGTATATACTACCCCATTGAATTGTAATATATTTATTCCTTAATAATTTATGGTATTTAATGTTACAATTTTAACTATTTCATTAATAGTTTTTTTTAGTTAAATCTTACCATGTTGTAAATAATTTCATAGCTTAATTTTGTTCATTGGGTTATATTACATTGTTATCATCATTGATATTCTTATATTATGTGGGAAATGAATTTTAATTATTTTATGTTTTATTTATCCTTTTTATGTGGATTTATAGTTCATAAACACTATCAATTTATTTATTAATTATCACTTCAATGTTATGATCATGTTAAGGGTTAATTTCACAATATCATTATAATCAAGAATGTTTATTCGTGAATTTTCATTGAAGGAAATTTTTTAAACAATTCATAATAAAACCATTAAATTTTATTATACTCTAGATATTCATGAAGATTTATAATAATAGTACCATTTCTCTCTCATTTTTAATTAAAATATTTTCGAATTTTTTATAAGAAATTATGTGTTTATTGCTCTCTTCAGTCGGATGTCAATTTTCATCCAAAAGCAGGTTTCTATAGATGTTTTTTATTTTTATAACCTTTTAAAAATCATATATTAAATACGTTTTTACCCATTTTTTAATTTTACAAATTATTTTTAATGTAATATTCACGATTTTTTCAAAATAATTCATGTTTGGATTTTGCTGAAAAATTTAATGGAATATTTTATTAAACATGTACATCATTAACATAATTTCCAACCATCATGACCACTAAATTTTATTAAATAATAGTTTACATGTTTCTATATTATTTTCAAACAAAATCATATTAAAAATATTTTGTTTAACTTTTAGTTTTTATAAAATTGATTTTCAAAGATAAAGAGATATTTTCCTCAAATTTAATTAATGATATTTTAATTGTATTTATATTCATCGATGACAATAACCCATTATTCTTCTTCCAATGAATATATGTTATATTGATATTATTCTTATTCTACCATTGATTGTTTTATTATCATTTTGTAAAAATAGTGTATTTTCATTCACTTACATGATTCATTTTTTATAGTCATCAACTTTTCATTGAATTATTCACATTCTTGTGGATATTAAAATTCCCCTAAATATCCATATTATTTTTCATGGATATGTTTATTTTTATTTCATTATATTTTTTATATATATGGAGTTTTATATTGGATATTATTTTCTATGTGGGTAAATATTGATATATTCTTATTCTTTACACAATATGAATATTTGATGATAATTCACATTATTATGAATTAAATAGATTTTTCAATATATGAGGAATTGTTTTCTACATTTAGACATGGTAGGGTACCGGTTATAGAAATCCCCTCGATGCACTGACACTACTCATTAGAAATATAATTTCACCATATTTAGTTAAAAGGGTTTCTAGAATATACCTACCCATTAATTTTAAACATTCATTAGGATAAATCCTAATAGTATAGGTATCATGTTATTCAGTTATAATTCCCAATAATTAAGAATTTTCTTTATTAACAATGAAATTATTTTTATCCATGATATTTTAACAACGATATTGTATCTGGATGAATTTAATTATAATTTTATTGATTAAATGACACGTGTTTGGAAATTTACATTTCTATGTTGATTATTATTGATTTATTCATGAAGGTCAGGTTATTTAAATGGCGTGTGTTTTTAGTTATTTACCTTTCTATATTGATTATTACTTATCTTATCATGATATTCAAATTTTTTAAATTGAATGTGTGTTTAGTTATTTTCCGTACAATTTTAATTATTCTTATTAATTCCCGATAGATTTCACTGTACTTAACACTTAATTAGCATTTGATCTCACCCTTGTTTTATTTATTTAATAGGAATCAATGAAGTGTACTATGTTTGATATAAATTTACATTCTATATGTAATAATATTATTATTGAAAAAAATATTCTTTAATTATTTTCTAAAATGTAATATAGAAATCATAAATGATTCTATTTCACTAATAACACTAAACTATTTAGTATTTCAGGACGTGATTACTTTTAACATATACCAATTTAAAAAATAAAATAATGGCTCTGGGTTACTGGTATTAGTGTTACTACATATAAATTTTTTTAGATAATACTATATATAATCAATGATTATACCATACAAAAAAATATTTTTAAGGATATTCCGTAAGTTAAGTAATGATACCACTTTTTTTTTGTTTTTCTATTATCTATTATAATTAAAATATCTGATTTTTACTTTAATAGATTTAAAATTATATGGAAAATAATAATATATAATTTTAATATTTATCCCAATATTATATCATTTATCAATAGCCCTCACCATTGAACATGGAATGTTTATTTGATCTAGAATTCTAGTGGAAAGGAACCATATTTTTCATCTTGGTGATCCATTATTTAGATATGTAAATAATTAGAATATATTTATATAGGTTGTCTTTCCAAATATGGGATTGGATCCCTTTAATCCATTCAGTGGACTCCCTAATTGTGAAATCCTAACTTAGATTTCCTCAACACTTTCTCAAAGATTTTATTGTACACACTTTTAATGTTAAATTCCATAAATGTCCAGGTAAGTCAACCAAAAAATCCTATGAGATCTCCACAAAAAAAAGAATGTGTCTTTAATATTCCCATACGAACACATAATTATATGGTTTTATTCCTAATAATGTAACGAATGGTTTAGTACGACTTAATATTATGTTGAGATATTTTAATTTATTATGCATAAATTTTAACTTGTTTTATCATTTACATTTTATAATAATATTATGTGGAATTTACTTAAACAATTAACCATGATGGATAAAACATTTACGGATAACCCATTTATATAAATTTCATCTTTTCACATTAATTTTTTATTTATGTGATAGTTCACATGAATCCATGAAATAAATAATGCATAAAATATAATTAATTAATTATTAGATCTTGATAATATTAAACATCTGATTTATAGGGAAGATTATAAATCCTAATTTTAACTAGTTAAAAATCCTTTGGGTTAGTTTTTGGCATGAGTGGCAGCATTCCACCTATCCACCTATGTATTTCCTTAGATGATATTATTAGGGATCCATCTCAAATCACCTCCAAGTTCATTGGGATACTCTATTAATTACTTGTATTTATAACTCACATGAAAGTTATGTTAACCACATTATTGGTTAAAAGTGGATTATATAAAAAAAACTTGTACATACGGGTCCTATAGAAAAATAGAGGGAGGGATGAATTGTTTTCTATCAAATTTAATTTAATAAATAAATAAAAACTGATGAAATAAATTAAATTAAATAATTCAAAACATACATAGATCTTTTTCAAGCTCCTGAACAATCATGCACATACATTGAATGCATAAAAGTTAAACCAGTAAATATTTATTTTATATTCATTTTTATTATTTATATAAACACTCTTGGAATAATAAATTATGACATCAATTGTCATTAATCTTAATTAATATACGAATTCATTTGGAGATACCCATCATTATGGGAATTCATTGAAAGTAAATGGTAGAACCAATAATCACATATTTATTATAATAAATAAAATATGAATTTTAAAATTCTTTTAAACCATTATTAAATTTTCCAAAAAACCATGTATTCACATAAAAAAATATGGTTTTATTTTTTCAATTTTAAATTTAATGTAATTTAATTCTCTGTTTTATTAGAAAACTACACAGTGTGTATTTATAAGCTACACACCATGTACACTATTTTTAGTGTAATCAGGTTACACATATAGGGTTTTGGTCATAAAACTCAGCTTGATTACATGGCATGTATAATCCATGTACATATTGTGTATCAATCTTTCAGGGTTTTTTCCCAACCTACCAAAGAACATGGCACATTCATCATTCAAGACTAAATGATGTATACAGACTAGATACATACCACATATCACTCATTATATATGTTTGTAGAACTTCTTGAATGGCTTGGTGTAAATTTAAAATTTAGAAAATAATGAATTAAACACCCTATACATTTCATACATGTTGTTTATATAATTAATTATCTAGGATGTCTATCTCATGTTGTTTGACCATGTATAATGACCCCATGGATTGGATGAATTTCAAAAGTAACCTGAGTATACTAAATAACTTATATTCTATATACATATCATTTAATACAAGAACCTATGTAATGGGATACTCCGGACTACACATGGTGTCAAATAAATACATAGTGTGAAGTTACCTCTCGATGAGTCATGAATCCTGTGATACAGCCAGGTGTAGTGCACTTGGGTACATGACATGTACTCCAAATATAAACCATGTAATCCCATATTATCCGAAAAAATTCCTTGACACTTCCATATAGGATCTTCAATCATTCTTTATCTATTTACAGAGTTAAAAAATTTTGATTCATAAATAAAAAAGTTAAAATGTTGAAGCCTTGTTAATTTAAACAATTTGATTAAATAATGAATAATTATTGAAATGAAAATTAAACAAATGTTATGCATACAAATCAATAATAAAATAACTAATTATAAATTTAAAATGTGACAACCTTGATACCACTTATTTGTTCTAACCAATGTTGAAACACATTTTTTTCATGTTAAATTGAAATTTATTTTAATTTAGTGTTTCCTAAAACCCTGAGAGTGGATATTTCATGTTAAATTTATAATTTATTTATTTATGATTAAATGAAATGATTACCCCATATTTATATCCTTTCTATGATGATGTTGTGGATCTTACAATAACTCACTTAGATTTCCATCATTATGTAGTAAGGATTCTATTGTAGAATTCCTCTAACGATGATCCAGATGTGTTAATTTGACCTCTAAACAACACTAATATATTTTTCGATTCTAGTTTAGTGAATGAACTAAATTGCACTATTCGTATTGATCATTCCAATATCCTACATAAGTTATGGATTTCATTACATACATGAGAGTAATGGAGGTGGAAATCAAGAGATAGAGAAGTCTGTTTGTTCTCTATGATTGTTTGTTCTCAATTTTTAATTAACCTTACAGAATGGAAAAAAGTATATTTATAGTGCTAGGGTTTTGGAAAAAATGTTATTTAATTACATAAATTCCCTTAAACAATATAATAATATTTAACAATCTACATACCATATAATATTATTATTTTTATTATAATTTTTATGGAGTGTTCTATCTTGCTTAATTGTATGTCTATTTTCACCATATGGAAATTAAATATTTACCAACGAATGTGGTCTTGGTCTATTCATCCTCATCATAAATTATTGAATGACCATACAAAAAATTTAATCTTAAATAAATATTTTAATAAAAAACTAGAAAATAATTATTTAACAAATATTAAATAAAATATATAAATATATTTTATATTCAATATGGTGAATACTTATTTATTTAATTGTGGGATCAATAAAACATAAATAAAAATATTCATTAGTCTTGAGATGACTATTTATTCCATTAATTAAATTTAAATTTAATTTAATTGAGATCAATAGAATCACGTAGTGTGCGACCCTCTAGGATACTTTATCATTATTATTAGATAGTTACTCTTAAATTCTATGATTACTATCTAGAAATTGGTCAAGGAACCGAAGAGAATGAACTTAATGTCACACCATCTAAAACCACACATGAATGATCATTGTGTAATGTAATCCAATTTTATCAATATCTTATCATGTAGGTTTCACATCCATTTCATGAATTTTTATTATTAAAACATATTTTAGGAACCATCTAAAATAAACTTGTCACTGGACAATGGAAATGAAATTTAATTCGATGGTTATACTCTAATTAAAGGGATGACAAATAAAATCTTATAAATATGGAAGGGAAAAATCCATCCCCAATTTATGAAACATTAAAACGTCACTCATAATTCACCAAACATATCTAACTTCACCATTAATATTTAGCATCATTGTTTATGAAATACATCTAGGTGAGTGAGTTGTAATATACATTTATAATAATCTTATTATATGAGAAACATTACAGACATTAACATAAATGAATATTGGATGACACTAAACATACAAATTTTTTATTGTTGTATATGTTCATATATTATAATTTCTTTGAGATTACCATGTGCGAACTTCAATAGAATAATCTCAATCTGCTAATGAGTACTCACAACTAACACTATATGTACTATTCCCCCTATCATGGTACGTTATCTTATTTCAGAAATATACTTTAGAGATATCATCATATAATTCCAAGTATATCATTATAAAATTAAAATGATATAACTTTATGAATAAGGAAAATAATCTAGGACACTACCACATCAATGTTATGTATAAGAAAAATTAATATGTGATTAGATATTTATATTAATATTCCCTTAACTAAATAAACATGTAATCATATCTAAGAAATTAGTTTTTCGAGGGGTACTAAGACTAATTTTTGAAACATGTGAATCCCCATAAGAATAAAATGGAATGTAAAGTAAAATAAATTTAAAATTTAATATTATAGAATCATATGAAAAATATATAGTTAAAGAGGATAAACCTAAAAGAAATATTTTTATTAGAGAGTCCACTTATTGAAATTATTTGTCTTGAAATGAGAATAATTATTTGATATTTCAAAGAATATGCATGAAAATTTCTAGAAAATTTTGATAAGAAAATTAAAATCCTTATTATGGTAGATAATATCTTAAAATATTTCTAAAAAATATTCAATAAAGAGTGAAAAATTAATGTGTATGGTCAAGGGAGAATACCATTAACTTAGGACCTATTCATGAACCTATTAGTGAAAAACATTAATTTAATTTTTTCTCAATCAATTATAATCATTATAATTTATTTAATAATTATTTTTTAAAGTCTAAATGGTTGGGGACATTTTTTTGTTGATTTATCCTTTTTTGTTTCAATTTCATGGTATTGATTCATTTTAATTTATTAATTACTAACATTAGATATCAAAGATTTACCATAATTTTTCTTTAATATTTATACATTATTAATAAGGTACTCTTACTAGCTATGATGGAATAGATATGTAAAGAATTGATAACATTCTCACAGGTGGGAAATCCTAGTATGCTTTCTCTTTTTATAGTTGATATGATTTCTATCTCGAGTGGTGCACTTAGATAAGAAATGTTATATTTTATGATATGAGACCCTTGACATGGTCTATCTAGGGAGGAACTTTGGACCCTTGTCTTTGTAAAGAAAGGGTTTTTTGTTTATTATTTTGGTAGGAACATAGTAATTTTTTTGTATATGCATGTGTCATGATATAAATTACATTCTTATATGTGATGTTATATATATGTATGGGTGAAAATATTATAGGAGAAGGAATGGATGATGATTTGGGGTGATTTTGGTCATTAGGTTGGGTGATGAGGTTGTCTAATTGGTGAGACATGTTTCATCGGGATGAGTGTGACCCAAGGAATATGTGATACATGGATATGATATGGGAAGGTAAGGGGTAATGAGGCCAAATGTTAAGAAACATGGTTTCGATGGGGGGGAGTAAGGGTTGTGTGATTCTGATTGTTATAACCATTTTTCCTATCAATGTTATATATATATATATATATGTGTGTGTGTGTGTGTGTGTTTGTTATATGGGCTATCTGAACATGGTATTGGTATCTAGTGGGATTCCACATAGATGGGCTCTAATGGAGCGTCAGGTGGGAAGTGATGAGGTGCTATAAGAGAAGACATATGTTAAGACCCATGAGGGTCGGGATGCGGTCTTTAGGTGTCAGGAAGAGCATGAGACATAGGTACATTATTTGTTTTAGGTTTTAGGGAAGGTGGAGAAGCTGATGAATTTGACATATTTTGGGTCGTGGCTTAAAAAAACTCAATGTGAGCTTGGTATGTGTTTTCTCAGGTGTTGACATGGGATCTCAGGGAGAAAGCCTTGGATAGAGTATCTTACTTGAGAGTTCCAGTTGTACCACCCACCACTATTCTAGAGTGAGGGAGGAATACAAGAGGCTGATAACCGGATCGAGTCTATGATGATTATCATCAAATAGATTGATAAACCCCAAGTATGTAGGGTAAAAATAGTGATGTACATGCTTGAAGGACCTGAAAAGTGCTTGTGTGATGTGCATGTTTAGGAAGTCAGACATGAGAGAATGACCTAAAAAGAAATTGAGGCCAGTTTCATTGAGCACAACTTCACAAAGACACTGAGGGTATAAAGAGATTGGGAGATGTTGAGGCTAGAGTAGGGTGAAATAGACATCATTGACTATGTAGTGACCTTCACTAATTTTTCTATCATTTCACCTGGTATGTTGGGAATAGACACCTCAAGCATTAGGAATTTCAAGGATGGTTTACGACATGCCATTCTTGTGTTGGTAAAAATATTCAGGTTGGACTCATTCTCTGGGGCAGTGTATCAGGTTCTCATATGTGATGAATGTTTTATTGATCTTGATTATATGAATCAAGGGATAACATCAGGTGATTAGAGTGAAGATGCTTCAGATAGTAGGAATCGTGTTCGAGACGAGTTCTAGTAGGGCGGTCAGGCTTTGGACTTAGGCACACCACCTCAGAGTGGGTCGTTGACATTGTGCTTCTATTAGGGGAAGACATAACACATTCATCTATAGTATAATCATGCACCGAAGCAGTTCTAACCTTATGGATAGTTCAGTAAACTAATGAGGATCAGTAGAAATCCTTCTCGGATAGCCAAAAATCAGGGATCTATATAGAATCAGGGTTCTGAGTTCAGACTAGGAGTGGTACCTAGTTATGGTAGCCAAGCCTCGGCTGCTTGTGGAGGTTATGGAAGAGATATAGGGATGCATAAATGGGTTCAATGGCTAGTGGCTGGTGAATCACTGTAGGGAGTTCAGGATTCATGTGGATGAGCATCAGGCCAGGTTCATACAGTCGAGTTTCTAGGTGCAGATCATGATGGTTATTTGGTTTCTATTAGAGGTACATTGTGGGAATAAAATTGTTTCCTTTTGTTTTGTTTTGGCATGGCATTTTTAGAGGCATGTCAATTTTGGGTGAACAAGGTGCACGAGATATAATTTTGGATTATCCATACACTGGTTAGTAGGTTGGCATTTGTTCAGATGTGTTATATATATAAGGTCTTTGACACTAGGTTTATATGTGAGAATATTTGGATTATGGTCTAGTTTAAGGTTTGTAGGCATCTAGAAATCATTATGATGTGGGTCTTGATTGAGGTGTGATGTAGTAGGACTAATTTTAGAATCTGATCAGATTATGGAACTCATAGGTGTCTTGTTCGTTATAGACATGGGGCATACATCTACTGAGATACAGAATATGATGGGTTTTGGGTATGTCATAGGGAAACCTGATGAAGTAGAGGGTTGAAAATGCATTGTAGAAGTACCTGGAGTCTAGGGATGGTGGATGGAAAAACATATTTATTTTTATCTTTGGGTCAGGATGCGACTAGGGTAGGTAGATCTAAATGTTGGGAGGGCATTGAGGTTGTTGACAAGTGCCTTTTAGATTAAGGTAGTCCTAGTTAATTTAAAAAATAGATCGGTATGTTCAGTGTCATCATGGAATTACGTTTTATATGTTGGGGAAAATCTATGTTACGGTTGGTAGTTTGTAATGTCCTGAGTTTTTGAACGGATCATTTTTTAGGTAAATTTTATTTTCTCAGAAAAACCTATTTTCATTATATTCAGAACATCATTATGGTAGTTTTTTGATGCAATGCCTTGTTTTATGTGTGGCTTATGTTTCGGTGGATAACCGAGGTCTTTAGTAAAACATCGAAGGAAGAGAGGATGACCCAAGATACGAAAAGGTACTGCTAACCAATTACATGGTGCATAATTAAACACAAGGTATGTAATTATATTATTTTATGAGTTCTCAGGGAATACCTATGAAAACCAAAAATTTACATTGAGTTCAAATATTTACACAGTCTCTAAATATTTACAAAATTTTTAAATTCCTAGATCCATTTTTTTAAATGGGGAAGGGGGATTCTTCCCCCTTTCTTCATTTCATCCTCCACAAAATGAAGGGGCTATGTCTAAGAGCCACAAGCCTCTCCCTCTCCCACACAAAGATCTTGATTTCTCCCCTTTCTAGACTATGACAGTCGATCCATTTTTGGATATAGGTCCATCTTAGTAAAATTTTAAATCCACTAACCTATTCCATTTTTTGCTCTTGCCATACAATGTTGTAAATATGTACAAGCCGTTTCACCCTATTTTTAGGTCATTCATCTAAAACACTGTATTCTTCAAAACTGCACTGAGTTGGCAGTTGATATCGGACAATCGAGCATCTACGAGTACATGGAAGGTGGTTCCCATCATTTTCTATGATTTTGCGGTTGTTTTGGTGTAGCTTTATTATGTGAACCTTTGTATAGATTGAGAGAGACCATTATTAATTATCACATTCCTTTTAAATTAATTATTAGACCATGTCGTATTTTCTAAGGATTCTATATCCTTCAATTCCATGATTGAGTTGGATATGAGCCTTAATACAACTTAAATAGTGACGACGAGTGTGTTTATTTAATTAAATCAAGTTATTTAAATTATACGAATTATATTATTTTATCTTTATGCACTACTGAGTTCCATGGGAACGTGATGGGGTTTACCTTAGGATTGAGATGGAATTGGACATCTGTTATGAGTGATGCAATCATCATGTTACGAAATCACAGAATTCTATGGGTGATTCTCAGTATAGGTTGGGTGATTTGGTCATTATATTGCGGCAATAAGGCTGCTAGGTGGTGATCATAGCCCAATTGATTCAAGGTACTGATTACCATTAGGATGTATGAAACAGGCACATGGTCATGAGTTTCTGGATGATGTTTCTTAGGTTCTCTTATGGTGATTTCCACTCACATGTACTAGACAATGTGCCATTTGGAGTCATGTGAACGTAGGGAGACTCACCTGATGAAGTGTTTTTGGCCACTAGTATTGGAAAAGGCGTCCACTAAATGTGGATTAGGGAGGTATTGATGAGTATTATGATTATAAGTGATTACCATAGATTTAATCCTTTATGATAAAGATTCATCAGTTGGCGTTATTCAGACCATCAGTTGGGGGTTGAGGCTCACCGTATACTGAGGACATTCAGTTAGGATGATTTGTTTGAAAGAGATTATTGTACCTTAGGATTTTTAGCTTCGAGTTATGAGAGATTTTGAGAAGGGGTCTGAGAGACCATTTTTTTATTATTTGGGAATTCCTTTTTAGAATTCGGTACTTATTCCATACATGAGGTTTTCCTTGTCATGAGGATCTGTGTGTTTCTATTTGAAATTGAAACTGAGGGTTCACTTGGACTGATTCACATCAAGGTAAACCATAGACTTAGGATAATGATACTCTCCACTATGGTGTACCGACATTAGACAAAGCTGGTGATTGATTTCTTGTGGATGCTAAGCATAAGAGAAGTAGGTTATTATTATGCATGTGAGCAGTTATATTTTATTATATATTATAATCATTCACAATCATAGATGTAAGTAGAATCATGTTGTTACTGGTCAACTAATATTATTTCTCGCACCCTACATGGGCCCTTAGAGACTCATGTAGAATTTATTTCTTCACTTTTAGGTAAGTGTTTAGGCTAAGTAGCTTGATCATAGTGATTGAGTTAGTATTCGATGGAATTCAAGAGACCATGAGTTCTTTTATCTACTGGATATTATTTTCTGTATGCTTTTCTCTATCAGTATGCTACTTATATGTATGGACTGAGGTCTGTAATTGGAGACCCTTCTTATAGTCTGCATGACCTATTATGTATGCTTCTCTAATTTTATTATCTACAAATGACATTTTTTTATATTTAATTCTGCAAAATGAAATTGGGATTCGTTGTTATTGTTTCTTATATTACTTTTCCTTCTTCAATGTTTGGGTTAATTTTTTATTTGGATGGCATAATATTTCCACTGATATATCCATTAGACCATTTAGTTATTCAATAGTGGGTGTATTCTCCCCACAATGACCTCATTACACCCTCACATCTAATTGGAATCCTTTGGTATTCAGGGAGTTGCACCTAAAATCTAGTGGCATTTAGTACAAAGCATTGTTTGGGTGGATAATTAGGTCAATGAAATACATATTATTATAAGATTCTCATTACATTTATGGAAACAAGGTTTCGGATTCAATAATTTGGTGTGGGAAATTTCCCCACATAATGTATTTCTTCTTTCTGGATTACACCCATATACACCGATCTTTGGTTTTCTTTAGTATATTTCTAATAAAATAAATTATCTATTCTTATATGGTCATCCAATTTATTGTTGTTTATCCCTAATTAATTTTATAGGCTTCAAATTGTTGACATCTAGTAAGGGAAAATCCCAAAAATCTATTGGCGTGTTGTTTATATAAATTTTCAGATGTGGTATAGGGTTAATAAGATTAGTCAATTATTTACTATTAGGTTGAGTAACCTATTTTTGATGAGGTGTATTGGATAATAGATGTATAAACTCCACCTAAAAATAATCCTTGATGGGTATATTCCCTTTTAGATACTTATCATGACTTTAGTAAATGTTCTATACTACATTATATAACAAGATGATTTACTTAAGAGAAAAAATTACCTCTAAATCTTCGGGTTTCTATTGATAAGAAGATGTAAAAATTATAATATATTTGTTAATAAAAGACCTTGTAATAAGTAATTATAGTTTGGGAGGGGATACCAATGCATGTTATAACAATTAAATCCATTCATATACCCCCATTTCATATATATCGATATTAATGAAATTGTCGACAAATATGAACTTATATTATAGATCATTATCAACATCATCATCTAATACATTATAAGGATTATAGGGAATAACTTCCCATTGATGTTAATACCATGAGAATTAGGTCCACTTTTACAACTATGATGTTTAGTGCTTCATTGGATTTATAGTCATCAAAAAGGGAATAATCATAATCAACCCTCATTACTGGCCAATTTGTGGGATTTATATATTCTCATACATTGTAAAAATATTATTTAACATATTTATGCATTGGTTGAGGTGAAATATAATAAAACATTTGGAAATTAATTTTGACTGAATTCAATATAATTTCCATGGAATATAGACCAACTATAAGAGATAGCTCACTAATAGCTCTATAGTAATAAAAAACCTTATGAATATAGATTTTAATTAATGAGATGTAGTAATTATTTTTAAATAATACATAATCATTGATGGTATAGAGGGTGGGGGTAAAAATTCATCCTTCCCTATGGAATATGGTTTCAAAAATAATGTTTAATTTAAAGATATAACTCTATATTCTTCTTAAGAACATATTACTATGAGTTTTGGATGATCTATATCTTTTTAAGATATAAAACATGGATTTGACTATTTATGTACTATTATTTATTACAATTTTGAATTACCGTAGGTTCAATTTTACTTTAACATTTAGAGTAGTTTCATAGTGGGTTCATAGAGTTTTTTTAAATTAGTTTAACTTTTCAATCATGGAATCTTTAGGATATAAAATAAATGAGTTGTTATTGAGAAAATTTATTTTAGGCCTCATAAAACGCATTTAGACTATTATTAGTGGTGATTAAAGCACTGAATTTAATACGATAATTACTTAACAGGGGATCCAAATTTGTGATTTTAGGGTTCCCCTATTTATAGACAAAGGGGGAAAATATCGTATATCTAAATATATATGACCTCTAATATGTATATGTGTGTAACCACTCATTATTATTCAGTAAATTACACTGATAATTATTAAAAAATCCAATTCATTTTTCTTGAATTATTTTCCATATTTAGGGTTTCATTCTACCAATAGGGAATCATTGTAAACCTAGTGGAATTTCTTATCAAGCTCCTTAAGGTGGTAAGAAACCAATAATAAGGTAAACAATGATATCTAAACTGGTTTAATGACACCAATAAATTGTGTTGTAGAAATCATATGTAATATTCCTCAGTGACTTAATTAAAAGGTGGCGATTTTCTAATATATAACTGGTATGTTATTATTACGTGATTTCTCACATTTATTATTAGAGTAAAATTCGAATTTAATAAATGGATTATTATGTATTTCTGATTATAGGGAAATGTTTTATAACTTTCTTTATCATGTTGAACCAGGTTATTTTAGCTATATTTAGCTCTACCATATACAAATGATCTATTAGAATTACAAATAATGATTATTTTCTCATCTCAACAAATAATTTTAAATATGAATCACATGATGATAATTTCATATTTCATAATGATGGATTAAATTTCACATGTATCTTCTAATAAGAAGGTGACATTAGTGCTTTTGAAACATAGGGATGGCCTCCATTAAAACATGATATTACCTAACATGGAGCACTTGCATTGAAATTACAATGGGGATATCCTTTATAGTTCTTTAATTATTTATCATAGTGTAGAACACCATTGTTGATACCCTACAGAATACATACATGGTTGATTTATTCTTCATAATTTAGAGAAAACAGATACTAATTACCCTAGGTAAGACCTCTATTGTCTTTTATCCTTCATATACATGGGGAATACATCCATGAAAATTCAATTTTTCATTACTATGATAAACTTTATTGAAGATACTATGGAGAGAACCTCAATAGTGAATTGATTAATTATTAAAATAGGGAGTTCATACCTTTTGATTCAATGTATCAGTTTAGGTAATGCCTTTATAGTGGATACAAAGTGGATGACCTTAATAGTGGTTTGATTTTGCATCATAGGGGGAAAGAGGGCCTATATGGTGGGTTCTCTATAGAGGATATCCATGGATGTAGGATTTATTTTTTACATAAGGAAGAACTCAATTATATATTTATATTTTTTATCATAAAGTTAATTTGGATTAATACAATGTTATTTTATATGGAATACCTCATCGATAATTATTACTTTCCATAAAGGGGAATGAACCAATTGATGGGTTTCTTTATATTCATCCAATGGATGGTTGTGTATTTTGAATCTAACTAACCACGAACTCTCTATGGTTAAATGCTGGGATTTATCATTTAAAATTGTGTATGAAAGTAATTGTTGGAACATCAAACTACTATTTGGACTGAGGTGTTTAGTTGTACCAAAAATAATATTTTCTATGGTTTGAGAGTCTAGATGGATGTGTCATGAACCTATTCAATAATATCCAAGAAAACTAGTTTCATTTGATGGGGGTTATTCCCATGAACAACTGATGTCCTCTTAGATATCTACAGGGTGCCCTAATGGATATAGAGTTATTCCTCATAAACATCCTCTAGATAGGGTGGAAATGTATTTTCTAATTTTAGTGATATGTTATTGAATAAGATTGATGTTATAATGGGGGTCACTTACCCCGTTTCAAATGGTAGACATTACACTAATCTTAATAGATTTTATCATCTATTTTTCCAAGATTTATTTTTATATTAAGACTATTCTAACACAGAATTACTCTGACACCAATTTATTTAACATCTCAATATTTAGAAGTTTCATATGATATACTGTACATATGTTCCTCAAATTTTAATCAATTTGAATGTTATTAATGGATTTACATGTGTGTGGAACATTTGTGTGATGATTTTGATTTACTGTAACTCTTTTCATTATTATGAGACACACATGTTAACAGAGGATCATGAAAATTCATAAACAATTTGTTCTATATTCCACTTGGATTGATGGGGATGTTTAAAAAATAAATAACCCAATAGTTTGATATTACAAATAAAAAATATTGTTTAATCAATATATTTCAAAATAAAATAATTTTAAATTAGGTTTTCCATTTTATCTTTAAATAATTTCCCTAATTCACTTCATTTCATTATATTTTAGGTTTAACTTTATCAAAAATTATAGAATAGTTGGCTTTATCATATCATGAGAATTTTTTTATCTAGTCGAGGAGAATCTTATAGATTTAGATTGTCTTCATAAAATCATTCTCAATAACAGTACTAGTTGTCATTGGTGAAATGGGTTGAATAAGACTTATTGATTAAAATTTAAACCCCATAAAAATTAATTATCCAGTACTTAATTAAAAAGGTTGTGGAAAAATATGGTCATGTTATAGTTAAATGTTACATAATATTTCACTTTGAAGTTTGACAACATCTAGTAATTTATTGGAAAATGGTTTTTAGAATATTGTTGGAATAAAAAATATAATTGGATTCAAAAAAATTCCCAATTAATGGAATCAAAACCCAATTAGTTTATATTTATAATTTAAATATATGTGATACAGAATTCTACTCACCCTCAGTTAATGAGGCCAATAAATTTGGGGAAAAATAATGAATATTGTCCAATTTAAATTTGTACAATCAATAAATGAAACTCATCCTTGAAAATCATTCATACTGTTTAAAGTCGTGTAAATGGGTGTATCATATAGATTAATATGATGTGATAAGGATTTTATACCATACATTCACAGGTCTATTAGTAGGGATCTTCGGGTTATATCCTTTATGTTCATGTGAAAATGACAACTATGTGAATGCTAACTAAAATTTGAATGAGAACAAGGATAACAAATAAAAAATCATTGATATAAATACTAAATAGTGAGTTCATATATTTTTATATGGTTTCACTAATATAAACATCCCAATAATGTGAGAATGAGACTTCTGTATATGAATCCTTGAAAGGATCTAATATAATGTTTAGGAAAATGGGTGGGGATTATTTCAGGAATGTATATTTTAGGTTCCTACTTCAATAACCATATAGAAATATACATCTAGGATACATTACATTTGATATCCAAGATGAAATTTCCTCATTCCAAAGGGGTAAATAATTTCCCATGCCTTTAGGATCAACAATAAAAAGAGTAGTTCTATTGTGGTGATGTTTAATTGGATGGAATACACCCTTCATCAAAGGGGTACATGATCATAAGATACTTATAGATATAAAAAATAGAATAATAATTCGACATGAACTATAAAAGGAATAAGGGATTGAAAAAACAAGCCTCTTGGGAAAAATACTTTGAATAATTTAATCCATTACGGTCAATAGGGACACTTATGAAAAATATAGGAAATTATCCAAGGAAAGAGTCTATAGTTAATCTTGGGACATTGGAGAATCCAGAGAGATAAATAGAAACACCTTTAATTGAATAGATCATTTTGAGGATACCATTAACCCAACATGATTTGAATTATTCCTCAAAGGATGAATTCGTCCAGAGTTTATACTTATGTCATGCAAAATCATCTTTTTTGAAGGTATTAATCATTGAACATATATATTACTGAATTTTATATTTAATCTTCATTGTCTTACAGGTTTTGATTAATAAATATTATATTATAGTTCATATGGTTTATCTAAGGCATGTCATACTAATCTTGAGACATTTTATTTCTCCTCTATATTTATATTTTACATGTTATTTGTGTGTTTATCGTCGGAGAGAAAAATGGTATATATATAGAAAAATTTGATTTAGTTGTCTAATATTTACCAAAACATGAAACAATACCAAATCATACTAGGTGGTGAGCTTTGATCATGGTTAACATTGATCCTGAGACATGTAACATTGTTCATCACACACCCGATATTCTCCAAACATTTCTTTGGATTTTTTATAACTATTTTGAAAAAAGTTTTGTGCATAAAAAAATTAAAAATATTATATTAGTGGAATAATTATGTATCTATTTGAAAAATACATATAGCATTATGATGATGAATTTTTGTAAGACCAGGCTAACATTTTAGTGATTTCAAGGAATTCACAGAAGTGTTTTCCATGGTCTAACTACATTATAGGAAGATGAATCCATTAAAACATTAATTTAGAGTTATATTAGGGATATTACATGGATTTTATGTTAAATACAGTGATCATGTATCCAAAACAAATAAAACAAAGGATATAATTTAAAGTACTTCTCTATAGAACCTCCAAAATTTTAGAGGTTTCTAAGGATGCCTCACCAACATCAGATAGTTCATTGTGAACCACATTGGTTGATGTCCACCTTTCACTAAATGATTGATAAAATTTACAAAATAAAAGTGGTATATGAAATATAATAATGATATTAATTAAATTAATAAATATCCAATACATCGATTGGATTAATTTTTTCCATAGAAAGACTCATTGCAACACTCATTGCTAGAAAACTGAGTTACATTGAGTCCTCCATTTGGCTAGGTATGAGAAATTTCAATCAAAAAATTATCACTCACTCTCATTGGTTGGTTATTCTGGAATTATCTTTCAATTTTTCAAAGGAAAACTAGATTTTTGTACTATTGATTGTCCAGGTTATCTCCACAGATCATGAAATTTATCACAACATCTTGATTAAAGACAAAGTGTGCAATTTGGATATGATTCATGATAATATTTCCTAAACTATTACTAGTTATTTTTTCATAAAACAAAAAGATATAATCATATTGGAACAATATCTAAATGTAATTCTTGACTCTAAGAACATATATAATCTCCTACTTCGTGGTGACCTCAAACGGATTGGTAACTACAACAAAAAGTTGATTCTTACTTCCAAATTCATACTGCTCTAAAGAATCTCTCTCAATACGGTTCATGTGGATAGAAAACCATCAACGTTTTGGAATCTCTCAGTGATATATATTTTTACTATTTAATCAAAACTATGAGTAAGTAAATCATCGCTTATTGAGCTTCAAAAACACTTCATCTTTATGGAAATATGTCTTCAATATTTTTGAGAATCATCCCTCTCAAACTGACTCTTTATAGAACTTTTTTATTATAATTCATAGTATCTATCATTACAAGACGATTAATATACTTTTCCTGGTGGAATTTTCTGAATTTATAAAAATTATATGGCAAGGAAGAAACAAGTCCATTCACAACTAGGATCGCTTCAACGCTCGACTAAAACTTGTTGATATCATTATGGGAATGCATAATATAAATTTACAGCATACTGAAAATTGCAACAACCTACTGAGGGGTCTTATTATTACGAGATGCCTAAATCTCGTTGGAAACATTCCTCAACATCTTGGTACTCTTGATGTATTTTGGATAGCCCTTTCACTTGCAATCTCAAATGCAATACAGATGGATTTTTGATGGGAAATCAGTGGCCATCAAGATATGTGTTCATCTTTAGAGACCCCAATAGGGGTGTTGTGGAATATCTTTATTGTCCTTGTGGACATGTCACTACAACATAAGTAGAAATTATGGGACTAATTAGAGCAGTTGGCCTTGAATGTCAAAGAAATTAAAAGAACATACGGCTTGAGTGTGACTCCACCACCATTGTCTATGCCATTATGATGGTAATGATTCAACTCACATGGAAGATGATTGTGAAGTGGTATAATTTTCTTGAAATGCTCTCCTCCCATAGGTATATTATAACTCATTCCTTTCAGGGGTAATTACCATATAGGTGGCCTTTCTAATAAAGTAGTTATTTAAGAGGGGTGTATCTACTATAACACTCTTCCCTTTGACATTATTCCCTCATTTATTCAAGAAAATTTTAGAATTCCCTCCTTCAGACTCATGGAATAATTATTTTCTATTAATATGGACCCGCTCAGCTCATTTTTCTCAAAAACGATCTATTGGTTCTCTTTTTTAGGGATATTCCATGTTAAAATAGAATTATATGTATTATCTTATTTAAAACGTTAAAATTGATGATATAAAAAATTATATTGAGAATAAATTAATTTCCTTGGTCTTTATAGTCTATATTTTCCACGGTTACATGAAATTTCATGAAGTTTTTTCATATTTTGTATAATGATCCATTAAATTATATCATAAGTTGTTTTATTTTAACTATATGATTAGTAAAATGGATTGTTATCTTTTAATAATTTGATATCTAAAATTTCCATTATAATGAAAAAGGGACAACCTATGTAATATTTACTAGAAGCTCATTAAATATCTCCTAAATATTCATGAGACCAAAGAAATTATAATAATTAGATTTTTCTGTTAATAATACACCCCATACATGTGAAATATATATCTATGTTTATTCTCGTAACCCCACTAGAAAAATAATAGAAAACCTATACTCTTTAAGTTTCTCTTAGAGTTATCTTCATATCTTATTTAAATTCACTAATTCCTTTCTCATTTATCTTATCAATGGGTTGAAATAATAATATAGAAAAATTGAAATAACTTTTCAAAACTCTTTATCAATCCCTCAAACTCCCCAATACATTGAATGGTGATTAAAATCCAGTGATTAAAAATTAAATAAATATTGTTCAATCAAGAAGGAGATGTTGACACCTTTTCTCAATTTTACTCAACAATTACTAACATACATACACAATAAGACAAATGTGTCCTATATTCTATGGATTTGATGCTATGGTTAACATAATCACAACACCTCTTGACTCGTATCAATATGATATGGTCATTCAAGTGTCACATTTATGACAGATTTCCCCATATGGATACAAATAATCTATGTAAGTTGATCAAGTAGATACTAAATCAATAATATTAAATTCTTCATCATCCCATGTTAATTAAATAGATGATTATATTTCCAGAATCAGTAATTATATTTTGTGTGAAACACTATCAAAAGATCAATTCTTGAAGTAGAAAATTTATAGGTGAATAATAAATTTATTATTTTATGATGATATTAATTATTTAAATTTCCATTAGAAATAGACATTTGATGTAATTTTCCATCGTTCTATCAATTTATTAGAAACTCATATAGTAGTGAAAAATTACATGAATGTGTGTGAATATATCATTAAAAAACTAATTTATTCACCAAATTAAATCGGTTTTCTACCACTAAATCTCTATGATACTTGAATATACAAATTTTACAATATATCAGGCATGAAATGTCATAGATAAATTCATCTATTTATCAATAAATTTGTCTCATTCCAAAAAATACAATTGGTTCTATTCATTATATGGGATTGATATCATGGGACCTTATCCACTAGTGACCATTTGATAGATAAGTTTTATCATTGGATGATTTTATGCCCTTGAATGAAATTTGTATAAAAATGTTATTTAAATTAAAAAAAATTATCATAAATATATTTAGATTTAAATACACTATTCACATGAATTTAAATGACTTTTTTAATTAATATGAATTAAAATAACTATAAAATATATACAAGATACATTAAATGCACTATTCTCAGTATATAATTGTTACCAATGGACATATAGAGGAATTTATTGAAACTATATTATGAATTCAATATATGATAGTGAATAAAAATAATATTATTTTCTTAATATCATCCTCAAAATTTTATAGATATTTTTTTCTACATCATGAACACCAACATAAATTACCTTATATTCCCCAACGTATATGATTGAAATATTGTTTCCCATTAAAGATAACAATTCCTCTCTTTGGTGGACTATGTATAAATAAAATCCTAATGATAATGGTTTTCAAATTCAAATGGATGATTTAGAAACCCTTAAAGAAAAAATAACAAGACATTAACATAATTTATTGGTTTATCAAACATGTTTATCTTGAGAATTCAATAAGAAATATTTTATTTACTCTAATATTCATGGATAAGTTATACAACATTAAGATCTCAAAATATATTTGTAAATAATCCCATAATGTTGGAATCTAAAATTTTAAATCCATTTCATTATGTGTACAGTTTACTATAAAGGTTATAAAATATAAATTACCAAAAAATGAGATTTAATTTTCTTCCCACCAATATGTATTTTTCAATAGATATTGAATATTATTTTTCATGTCTAGGTTAACTCTTCCTTTCAACATTAACTCAAATTATTTTTCTTACACTTTACAAATTATATTAAATTATATGGTACTCTTATCCTATATACAAGACATCAATAAATTAGTTTACTCATTTTCCACCACACATGACATTACAATATATGGATAAATAATTATTTATTAATACTAAACTCCATGGTAAATTATCAAAATATAATACATGATGATAAACTATGATATTGAAAATTAATTTCATCTCTTGATAGTACCCCATATGGATCTATGGATATTATTACATGATAGCTTGATCAAAAAAAATGTTTCTTACAGGGAAACATCATAGTCATTTTAGAATTTTCCAATTTTATTAGCCTCATGTTTCATCCTATGTTGAAATACATAGGGCATCGATGTTCTATAATTTTAATTTTCTCTCATTTTATTCAAGGTTCACCCAACCAATGTCAAAAATGACAATTTATTCAATACTATACATACCTTGATTCATATCATCATCAGATATATAATGATGGTTAGAGATATTACCTTACGAACAAATTTATACTACTTCTTTATTTTATTCCTCATTCAAATTTTGAGAGCTATGTTTTTATCATTCCCATGGATCACCAAAATACCTTTCAAACTAAAGTATCTTTTATTTAAATATCCCATGATTTTTCTTCATATAAGTAACACTACAACAAGAACTCTATGAATATTGATTCATTTCTTCATAGAATATATATATATGTGTGAAAAAATTTTCTTTCTTGTGAAATGTTGTGTCTAATTTCCAAAAAAAAGTACACCCATATTTTATTTAATATTTGATTCATTACTGATTCTTGTCTCTCTATAGTATCTTGTTCATAGTAATGTATTCATCTCCAACGTCAGCATTAATGTGAATAAATTCATTATTGATTAGATAGAACTAAAAAATTTATGGGGAATTATTTTTTCCGTCACATGATACATAGTGATGACAAAATATTGTTTCTATTTCCCAACTATAACTTTAACAATGAGAGATTTTTGATCCTTTAAATTTATACAATCATTGAGATCTTTCTCCATATGAAACATTGAACTAAAAAACTTTATGACTCATTTATTATTTAGAAAACACAAAAATAATATAAACTCTAGTAAATAAAAAAATAGTACAATAAAATAAAAAATGAGTACAAAATATTTTCAATAACACTCGAATTTTACATTTTTTTAATAAATTCATTTTTCACTAAATATATATTGAATTTTAATTTAAAAGAAAAATTTATTTATTTTATAATTATAGTTTGAAAAATTTAACTTCTTTTTCAAATTGGACATATGAAAATTATCCAAAGGTGATGTTTTCATATTTTTCCAAAAAATATTATTTATTTAGGAAAATAATAAAAAAAACAGATTTTTCTAAAACCATATCTTTTGTAAAATCCATAATATAATAATGAATAAATTTTTAAAAAATATTTATGTATGAGAATATTATTTATAATGTAAAATGTTTAATTTAAAAATTACAATATTTACTTTATGAATCCTATGTTTAATGTTTCAGAAACATAACTAATATTTTACTATAAAAACTATTATTATTCACTTTTAGTACAATTTATTTTTCATAACATTTAGAAATTATATACCAAAAAAAAGATTACATATTTTTATTAACATGATAATATCATTTATATTGGTATATTTTGATGTTGTATATTAAATTATGAATACTGAGATTAAATTTATTCACCGTGATAATGGTAAAAGTAATATTTTCAAATAATTTTTTTATTAACATTATTTATTTTTCATGTAATAAAATAAATTAATATATTTTAAATAATTACTCTTGTATGATGTTTAGAAAGTATATAATAATATAAAAACATATTTAATTAGTAATAAAATGAAAATAAGACTAAGATAACACAAATAGTTAAAACAAGTTTTTCATACAAATTGCTTTTTTATATATAAAATGTTTCAATTGAAATTTATTTTTCTCTTATCTATAAATTTAATTATATTAAATGGGAATTAATTTTAGGTTAAAAAACCCAAAATAGGTTATAGTTTTTATTTCTATTTTTATTAAAACCTAATTTACTTAGGTGAAAACTAATCACCTAGGTAAAAACAAAAAATAATTAAAAATTAAAAATATAAGAGTAAACAACCTCAAACATTTTTACAACATTTCTAGAAATTTTTAGATTTGGATTAATAAACTCAATATCATCATACACAGAGTTATTTTTCACTTTTGGAACCATTAACCCTTTTATATTGTCATTCCATTATTGAAAAATTATTGGTGTTCACGAAAGTTCACTACTGATCAATTATAAAAGGGGATCTATAACACAATAATATTTTAAAAGTAGTTTCCTTTTCAATAAACACAATGTATTAAACAAATTAAATTACACTTAACCCCCAAGTCAAAAAGAACCATGATATATTATAAATTCAAAAACTAACCATTGGATTGGAGGATATGAATAGGATTGAACACATTATAAAATATATGTATAATGTTTCTTTTAAATAAAAATATATTTGTTAATTGTTATTAATAAATAACTTTTTTAGTGATAACATTGTATTCTTCAAAATATACTTTTTCATCATTAATGGTTTTTATAATTTTTTGTGAGAATTTATTATAATATATTTTTTTCAATTTTAAAAAATTATATTTTATAAAAAGGATATCATTTATGAAATAAATATATTAAAAATATCATAAGCTGGAATCATAATTTTTTTCTAAAAATACTATTTTTCAGTGAACTATGAAAAAATACTAATTTTATAGAAAACAAAATTTTCCATTTATGTATTTATAATGTAACAGTTTTTATTGAATATATATAATATTACAATTTTTTATTTTATTTAAAAATATTCTAATTAATGTCATTGGTATCAAAATTATGACCAATTTTTGTATAGTAATACTTTTACACTAGAAAATGCATTTGTTGGAATACCATTTTTTATCCCATTTTATAATTTTATTTTAAACCAAAATTATGCTGCATATAAAGATTTAATTTGATAAAATGTATTCCATATTTTGGATCCTAAAATTTTTATTATTTAATAATATTAATTTAATATTTTTTTATTATGAATTATAACCGATGTTAAAAATTATAACAATTGTTATTGATAAAAGTGGTTAAAGATGGGTTAAAGTAATGTGATAAGGGTTAAAATGATATAATATATTTTTAAATCCTATTTTTTGAATATATTTTGTTTCCATAACTTCTAATACTATAACATGATCCATATTTATGCTATTTTTCTTGAGTAATAAATTGTTATATTTAATATTTTAAAAAAATCCAAGTGTTTCCCCTCTTATCCTTATAAAAGAATATCAATCCTCTTCTAATCCCCATACTTTATGGGCCTTATTTCATAGGAAAGTCCTAGAAAAATAATTTTCTAAAATTTATAACCACTTCATAACTATCATATTTTGATCACAATACTATCCTTTAAAGGCTTAAGGTGTAAGCCAAAGGAGGTTTATCAATGAAGAGATATACCTCTAAACAAAGTATATTCAATTTAATTTCTTCTTATAACACCTATAAATAATTGAATTATATTATATAATAACAAACTAAGTACTTCAAATATGTTTAATTGTGATTATTATTATGTATTTGTGATACCCGGAACTTTTAATGGAAAACTATCCTCAATAGCCTGCCTAACAAGTAATACTGAACATAAAAAACCAAAAATAATAATTATTTAAATAAAACAGTTACAACATTTCCATTAAATTTTTTGGTATTAATTGGAATAAAAAATTTAATATATATTTATAATGGATCAACTCAAAACAATTTCATAGATTATATATTATCAAATAACCGTCCTATTTTTTATAAAGTCA
This sequence comes from Viscum album, assembly GCA_963277665.1. Classification (NCBI taxonomy): domain Eukaryota; kingdom Viridiplantae; phylum Streptophyta; class Magnoliopsida; order Santalales; family Viscaceae; genus Viscum; species Viscum album. Next base: position 1,939,514,413 of record OY728163.1, read on the forward strand.
TTTTATGCTTCAAAAATACTATTTTCCTAAAAAATGGATTTTATTTCTATTTTTGAGTGAAAATTATATATAATTTATACCAATTTTATATATTATATATTATAAAAAAGATATAATTATATTTTTCATCAAATAAAAATTATTTTAGTATGATATATTTTTTATTTTTTGAAAAAATAATGATTTTTCGGTGAATAGTGAAAAATACTAATTTTTATTGAAATCAGTCTTTTTTTATTTGAATTATTTCAAAAATAAAATTTATTTATAAAATGGTTTATAATTAAAATCTATTCCAATATTTTATTAATCTTCCAATTTATTTCATTCAAATTAGTTTTTTTATTTATTTTGGCAAGAAAAAAATTATAATCAAGAAGAAATTATTTCAAAAAAATCGCTTTTATTTTGTCTTATGGGATTAATTTTAAATTAAATTCTAATAATTTTTTAAATTTAATGTTATAAATTTTACTCAATATTTTGAAACATAATAATTAATATTAAGAAACTATGTTCATTTTTTGGGTCTTATTAATAGTAATTATGCTAAATAGTTATAACCAAAGTAAGGGGTAACTCCATATAATTATGGGTAAATATAAAATAAAAATACATTACAATAGACCAAAAACATAAATGTACCAAGTTTTATGAGTTTTTTCATTCAAACAAATCAAATTTTCTAATTTATTTTAGCATGGAACTTTTTTCCCTTGATAATGACCTATATGATAATTTATGTTACACAAAATATAAAATGTCTCCCTCTTGACTATAAATTTCCCTTATAAGTTCACATAGGGATTAAAAAAATTGAATGAAACTTATAGGTAATTTTTATCGTAAAAAATTTATTTATATGATTGTAATTTATTTATAATTTTAGTTATTATATATATCCCAAAATTCTTGGACAAAGCTGATAGAGTTCCTAAGAAAGGCGTGAAAAAAATCAATGTAAATAATTTTAAAATAACATTACAAGTAATTAATTTGGAATGGATTATTGTACCATAAGATAAATATTTTTAAAAATAATATATTATTTATAATAAAACTTATAATATTCACATTAAATTGCTATCATTATGAATTTAACATCCAATTAAATTAATAGTTCCGAAATGTTATTAATAAAGTTTTATAATAAAAAAATTTATTAAATGAATTAAAATTAATATAAATCATATATTTGACCTTTTAAATGGGATATGGTTGGTCATATCAACCATTTTGTATTTATGGGTCACTTGAAATTTTTTTGTTACGTGTTGGTCCCTAAATATTAAAAATCATTGATGTCGTGGTAGTGAAAAATTAGTTATCAAGGGTTAAAACTTATAGATAATGGTGAAAACATTACCTAAACATGTCAAACTTTTATTGGATGAGATAATTTAAAATCCTCCTCCTCGTATATTTTAAATATATCAATTTATGTTAACATTTAAATAAAAATTAATTTATTCTATTTTTATATATATGGAAATTCCATGAGAACCCCTACCGTAACATATAAAAGGGAACCCCTCTCTTCTACTCTCCAAACATAAAAACAAAATTTGGTCTGGTCAATCCCTACCCAAATAAATTAAAAAAATCCCATACCACATTAATGTTTTATGGGAAGAAAATATTATCCTTATAAGAAATAATTTGTAATGAAAATGAGGTTTTCTGATGTAGTGCAGATAAAGAATGTACATGGAAAGTTAGACCGAAGATAAAAGATACCATTTCTTAGTAACATTATTTTTTCTATTTTCAATATATATTTTCTGAATATATTTATTCCATTACTAATTACTAAAAAATTATTTTTTAAATGTATTTTAATGGGAATAATTGATTTATAATGTGAATTTTAAGTTTATTTTAACATTCATTCAATGGGTTTCAAAAGGAATATTTTTATATATAATAAATTGAATCTTATGAAAAAAGAACAAAATGAATTTTTTTAATCACTAAAACATCATTATATTCTACTAATACCATAATAATTATTTTATGTTTGGATTCCTTTACAAGTATCAATGTTTCCTTAAAAGAAAAATCCGTTTTTCTATTGTAATCAGTATTTTCAAAATGGATAATAAATAAAATATATATTTAGTTACATAAAAATATTTTTATTTTGGGTGAAAAGAAGATTTTCATGAATATATGAAGGGAAATGAAAATTTCAATTTGTTATAAATATGTTATGTTCATGGAAATTATTTATGATGATGGATGAGACCAATATAGCTCATGATGATGGGTGATCTTGATATATCTCTCTAGTGAATTGGTTAAAGGGAATGAGCTAACCAATTTGTGGTTTCTCCTTAGAGATGTTTGTAAATTATTTGGTAGGTTCCTCCATTTGTATGATATATTATATGATTGACACATAAATGATGTCCCAAGTTACCTAAATTAATTGTCAATTATTTATAATCAGTATTTATGAAGATATTTTGATTTTACAAGGTAATAAAATGATATTTTAATTAAAAGGATTTACTATACACTTTTGGGTAAAAACTAATGTTTTTAGGATTTTTCATCAAGGGTTATCATGTTTTATAATAAACATCATGGTTATGGTTTTTGCATTTTTTTCTTATTACATGTTTTATGAAAAAATTAGGTAATAATGTTGATTTAATTAGTATGTTAATGATAATTTAAGATCGAATTTTATTATATTTAAAGAAAATATCTCTCATATGGCCACAAGGTTTTGAAATTTTATTAAGTGTTTCATTTTTATTTCCATATGTTCATTGATAATATCTTTTTTCTGTTCTACCATATTGTTAGATGAATTTTCACATGTCTTTAGGACTAGTAGAATAAAAAAATAAATATAGTGTTTTATATATATAGGGTACTTTAATGAATGTGTCATGTCTTTATGAATAACATATTTTTTAATTAAAATAGAGAATTTATGGAAAAGTCCAGTTTTAAAGAGTTTTTTTTACTATATAAAAATATAAACATAAAAATTTAATTGGGTATATAATTAATCGAATATTTTTCAATTATGTTTTATGTATTGGATGACTAAAATTTGGTCATGGTTTTTGGTATCAAATTCTAGAAATGTAACAATTATAATTTTCAACAAGATCCTGATGTGTTGGTTCAATGCAATTATTGTTTGTATCTATGTAGGTTTTTGATAACTTTGGTGGTTTAAAAATTTCAATGTGACTGTAACTTAAGATATATGGATACCATAATAGATTTATAAGTTTAAGTTTGATCATTACTTCAATGTCATAAACACGCCTTTTGAGGTCTTAAGCGATGTGTTTTTAAAACTACCCAATGTTTTATCAATTAATTTGCATCTTATAATTATTTCATATATTATAATAATATAAAATGGAATTAATAACACAATTCAAACATTATAAATGATGAATGAATAAAATAGAAGACAGTTCAATAATCTAAATAACCTATACCGATGAAATAGTAACCTGGCCTTTGGAATACTAATGTCACCATAATGAATAGTAAACCAGCCAATTGAATAGTAAACTCATCAATGAAATTATAAATAAAATTTATCCATATTATAAGTGAAAATATGATAAAATTATATCATTTTATATGTAAATAAATATGTTATAAATTTATTAATTAAATGTTGGAATTTTTGTAAGTCAAAAATATTTCATTAAAATTTTATGATTAATTTAATAATTTAAAAGGAAAAATATTTTCATAATATGTATTCATAAATATTTATTTTTATTTATTAGGATTATAAAATAATTCTAGGACACCTCTGTTAATTTTTCAATGTGATATAAAATCATTTATAAATTTAAAAACTGTATTTTTCAAGTAAATTATGATTTTAATTAAATGTTATATTAATCATATTTAGAATATTATTTTCACAAAATTGAGTTAATTTTTGAATTATAAAAATCTAAAATTTGTTAGGGTGAATATTAGGGAATTTTTTAATATACATGAATTTTTATTAAATAGTAAATAGGTTAATATCCGATAAAAGATCAATACATTAATTATTATATCATTATGATGATGTGTGTATGATTTAAGAACCCTTCATTCGAACACACTTAAACATATTAGTTTTGTAGTCATAAAAATAAATATAATTTCTTTTCTGGAATATAATAATAAAATAATGAGAAAACACCCCTTCCTCCATTATAAGTACCACCCCTCACCACCTCTTCTCATCACACGCCTACAACCTTTTTCCTTGACCAAATTCTGGTCAAATATTCTACCAGTCCCCTTCACCATTTCCAATAGATTTTGGTATTAATAAATTTCAATAAACAATACCCTAAGGTGGTTCTCAATAAGAAGGAATCAATAGGTAAACCCCTCTTCCTTTTCTTTTAATTTCATTTCATGTTATTCCCTTTTCTTTTCTTCTCCTCACATTATCTCATTCAAAAGGTATGAAAACTCAAGTACCATACATATACTAAAATATTATTATTATAATGGAATTATTCTTCATAATTTCCTTTTCCCCCACCTTTAATACTAAAAGTGAAAACATCATTTGAGATGTGTTAATTTATCGCATTGAAGGAAAATGTGTTTTAAATTGCTATTACCATCTTCAATTGTAGTTATTAATGAGTTATTAAGGGTGAACCAGATTATAAAATATTTATTATGTCTTATTTATTTTTTATAATCAGTTTTTACTCATGATATTATCTTATAAAACAAAATGAGTTCGTTGTGATCGAAAAACCACGAAATTAATCCTAGTGCTTATCATTAAAGGTATATCCAATTATTTGCCCTCTCCAAAAATAAAAAAATAAAATTTATCAGAATTTAATCATATATATGTTCACTAATAACCTTTAACTTCTATTTTATACAAAAATCCACATATTACATGATTATCCATACATTTATATATGTAAACTGATCATTAAACCCAAGGAAACCAACACTCCCATAAAATGATATTAAATTTATTAAACCATAAAAAGGACATAAATGAACATAATGAAGTTACAAAAAATCAAATAAATTTATAATGGTTTCTAGAATTATTAATTAATTAATATAATTTGATTTTGTAGGACAATGTGATTCATAGGGAGAACACCTTCAGACTTAATGTAAGGGATTCCACTCGAACCTCCATTATTTTTTTGGGTTATTATTTCTCTCTTTTTACCCCAGTAAAATTCAATATTATTTTTATGTAAATATTATAAATTTAGTTTATACATTCCAAATTCAATTATTTTCTATCATTTAATATTTATTATTATGGATATACATGTTTCTAAAACATTCCTTACTCGATTCATCCTCATTAGCAAGATCGATTTAAGGGGACTTCCCAGATTCTAAGCCATTTTCTAGTGAATTCTATAATATATTTTAAGCCACAATTATTTCTATAAAACCCTTCATTTCTATAAAGACATTCATGGTTCACTTTATGTTTTATATAAAATATTTTTCTCTTTTCTGTTTTAAATGATATTTGATTATTTCCTTAAACCAAAATAAATTGTTAACTCATCCATTTTTTCATGTTACCACTAGGTTATCCTATGAAAATGTATGATAATAATGGAAGTTAGGATCTAATTATAGATATTGAATAAAATATGTTTTTATGATGTTTAATTATGTACATAATCTTCCAGGACACTAGACTTTACGATCCCTAGCTTGTAATATGTTGTTTAATTATGGCTAAAATCATGAACTGATAGGTGTAAAAGGGTAGGGTATCTATAGTTTTTTTAAGATGATAAAGATTATTTTTGGTGACATTAATTGTAATAAAAACCTTGGGATTATTATTTTATATACTGATAATGTTATTTTATAATAATTAATTTATATTTTATAGAAATAGTTTTAAAGGTATTAATAACTTTTATGGTTAAGATGATCATTAATGTTGATGGAATTATGTTTAATTGTGATAAAATGGTTATTAAATATTGTGAGCATATGATTTACCATATATTAGACCATGGGATTGAAATGTGTTTTGGTGGATAAGAGATTAATATTTTTTTAGAAGTTCAATATCTTGGGAACATTATATGATTCAGGAAAATGTTAATACTTTTGGTTAATATAGGGTTTTGCTTTATGAATAAGGGTTCAATTATCATTTGGGATTCTATATGATTTTATTTTGGATATATGGTAATTGATTTTATTTATGGAAATGATTATTATATAATGGATATTACATTATTATAGAATATACATTTTTTAAATGGATTTATGTGTGAATAATATTATTTAAAGATACAAGTTATGTTTCTCAAGGATTAGTATATGATATAATCAATATACATTATGTATTTTAAACATTTTCAATAATATTATGAAGAATTTTATAAATATTTATATATTTAATAATTTATTTTTAGTACTAGGTGATATTATTTAGATTTTAGAGTTCGATGTATAAATATTCCTTCACTTGGGATATTATCATATCTAGTGTCAAATATTTTTATTTTGGTTAATGTATAAAGTCAAGAGTAATAACTTGTTATAAATTTGGAATATTGTGATCTATTAAAATATTATGTTATTTCTGTATGAATGAAAATATCATCTCGAATATTCATTTCATGTAGTAAGAGAAGAGATAAAAGTGGAAACTCATCCAAACATAACCAAGGGATGAAATTGTGGATATAGAAAAAAAAACCCCATTTAATTTTATTTTCTCATGATTACTATATTTATATAAAATTAACCATTCAAATAAAGTAATAAGTTATTTAATTAAAAAATGTAACATTTAATGACAATTATTGATGTATTTTTGGTCATCATTATCCCCTAAAAATTTATTTTTTAGGTTCATTATGTTTTCCATGCACATTAAAATTTATTTGATCAATGTTCTCTATAATATTACATTATTATTTTTAAATTAATATTTTCCCCCCATTTTAATATTTTTATTCCTACTACTCTTCTTATATTTGGAAACCAAGTTATGTGTTCTTCCAGAAGATTTTTATATATCAATTTCCCTCATTTTGAAACATTTTTTAAAACGTTTTTACATTGTGGGTGAAAAAAATATATTTTTAAATGTTAAACCCATGACTACCGAGCTCAAGTTAAAATTAAAAGGATCCAAATTTCTAAATAGAGGATAGAATAATACCCTAATGTTTTAAAATGACACTATACTTGATAGCTTAAATAACTTGTAATACTAATCTTAAATAACTATGATATATTATTATTTTAAAATGATAGTTTTTATATTTACATTGAATTTGAGGGTATGAATAATCGTAAAATATTATGAAATATTTTTACAATGTTCTGAATCATAAAATATTTATCAATTAATTATTATGAAAAATGCTTTCATTTTTAATAATGTAACAACCCAAACCCCAATAACCTAGAGTTGGATTCGTAATTTGTTACACTAGCATAAGATATATAAAATCTTATCCTAAGAGGCCGAATAATTTAGAAGTCTTGGTAAACAAGATAGATATTTGAAAGTCAAATTACATTTCAGACATAAAAATAAAAAAGTATTTTCATTAAGAACACAAATATTCCATTTACTATAACCCTCCATATCAATCATAATAAATTTCAAGGAAACCTAGGGAAATTAAAACATATGAAATGCGTGAGATGAAATTCACAATAAGTGTTATGTATAGTGGAATCAATAATGAATCATTGAGCACAATCAACATGGAAAGGTTAATAAATGAATATTCATTCAATTTAATAAATAAACTGAGAATGAAATGCATTCATAGATAATTTCAATTGAAAAATATCTAGGATAATAATAATAATAATAAATGGATTTTCAATAAATTAAATTATTAATTATGGGACTCCATGTTTCCTAGGTACATGGTACCTTTACCATCAAGACAATTCAAATGGAAATTCATCATATCTAGTAGAAAACCATCTGATTTGGCCAACTTATTCATCTTATGAGGCAACTAATGCATCAAGGGGATTATGTTAAATGGTAACTAAACCAAGTTTTACTAGCCTGATGAATTTTCCATATATAAGATAATCAATTTAAAAATTTATTTTTAAATCTATGTGTCCCATACAACTTTGATAATTTTTAATTATAATCCACATGGATTAATATATTTAAAAAAATTAAAATACCATTAGTAATGAATAAAAAAATATATTACATTTCAATGTGGAATTATATACACTATATATAAGTGAATATGTGTATAATGACAAATAAGTCTCAATGGAATGTTAATTGACACTGAATCCCCTACCACTTGTAATCAGTAAAAATCTATGCCCCTTAAAATAAATTATTATAAAATTAATCAATGAATAACATGAATAAAATGTGATTAATGATATGTTATATAAAATGGTAGTATAAATATACCACAGATAACAAATACGTTTTTAATAAGTCATATATCACAGAGAAGTAATAGTGTGATGAGAAAATCCTCGCCTCGTGCTTCCCTTTAGTTGTACATACTTTAACCACATGTATAATGTTTTAAAAAATACTATTAACTCATTAAAAAATAATTAATATTTATAATACTTTATATGAGTATTTTATATCATATTATTAACCATTAATTAAAAATATTTCATTATTTTCATAAACTTGGGTGAGTTCATTTCTTGGTTTCAGGATAAGTTCATTTGTGTAAAATGAAGGATAATCTTGTAAAATGGGATTAAAATTACATAATTTTAATGTAAAAGTATTAATGAACTTATAGTTGTAATAAGTTTCCCATATGTCCTTTTTTTATTACACTATGATTAATAATTATATAAAATGTTGATGATAAATGTATAATTTATTTTGGCAGTTTTTTCTAAAAACCCTAAAATAGTTTCAATTTATTTAATATTATCAGGTTATATTAGTTAAATAACATGTAATAAGTTATAATATAACTATTAAAATCTTATTGAACCATAAAAATAGTTTACATACCATCCATGATTGCGGTTACAGAAAAGGAACAAAAACATTGTTCACAAAGGCGATTAATTTCCATGTCTTGGATAATAGTTTTGTTTCATTAAAAATAAGAGGTAATAAAATGGATGGATATTAGATATTGAATTAAAAACATAAAATTTCTTTATTTACATGATTATTTAATCATTATTCCTTTATGGATGAAATATGTGAGGATAAAGTAGAAGAAAAATTGAAAATAAGAGAGGTGTTTTGAGGAAATTGCCTCTTGAATATCACCTCCTTGAGAGACACTTGAAGAATTTTGATTATGTATTTTTGATATAGAATAATCCCTTGGACATGGGTAGAGAGAAGATGAAATTATTTGATAGATGTTTTAGTAGATAAAATTCTTTTGGGTCGAAATAGTGTTGCGAGAGGTGGTATTTATACTTGATGAGAGGTGGGTTAAAGTGATTAAAATAATGATTACATTATATTGAAAGCCAACCAAATTGAGGTGGAATTAATTTACACAAATATGTCTGGAAATTATTATATTAGAATCTTGTTATGTTCGATACACACCTCAACCAACCATTATATTATTTAATTTTTAGTTATGTTAATCTTTTACCATTTAACTTTTTCCTTTGTCATTATTTTACATGTAATTTAGTAAATAAAGTTTTACCAGAGTAACGTTTTTATACATAAAACTGAAAATGACCATAAAAAATAATGTATAACTTATTATTAAAAAATTATTTTATTTTACCAAATTCAATTAATAGAATTAGAATTTTTTTAAAAAAATTATCTCACAAACAAAATAAAAAATTTGGGTTTTAATGTGAAAGGTTCAAAAGTTTAAATGTTTTTATACCCAAAATAATTGGTAAATTAAAAAATGATCTATGGGATTTAATGATAAATAATTTAAATAATTATAATTTTAAACATATTTTAAATATAATTTAACTATATAAATAAATTATACAAAAAATTAGTTTTTAATTATAATTTAGTATTTTTTTACTATTCGTAAAAAAATTAAACATCTCAAAAAAATTATCCTATGTAAATTTGGATATTAAAATTTTGAAAATGAAATTTATTTTTTCAAATAAATATTATAAGATTTTAAAGTTTTATATTTTAAATAGATGTTCCATCCAAAGATGAAAACACTGCCTTTTAGAACAATATAGTTTTTTATACTTAAAAATAGATTTAATTCTTATCTGAAGCCTATAAAAATCATTGAATTATTTCTTATGAAATATCATTGAATATATGACATATAAATTTAATTAATATTTTTCATTAATTTTGATTAATTAAATTTATTATGATAAAATACTAATGTTGGCATAAAAATATATTTTCTTATAAAATCACATCCTTTATGTTCAATTAGGTTATATTTTTATTTATAACAATTTGTTAATCAATGAATTCATTTTATAATAATTTTTAAACTATATTTAAATAATTTTTTAATCTCATTCATTACAACCATTCCAATGTCTATGTTATAATGGTTAAATTTAAATAATAATATTGTAATAGATTGTTTATGCTCGATGTTCTGTGTAAAGTAAGCTATCAAAGAGATTGAATTAAAAATGAGGAATATCATATAAACATGGGGGTGTAACATTCTCCCCTAATTCAATAGATTTTTTATCACACTTGGAAATTTCACTTTGAAAAAAATAAAGGTTTATACTTGATAATTCATTTGTGGGAAACCCACATCATAAATGGGGTTAAAAAACAACCCCTTAATAAGAGGGACTGTAAAATAAAAAGGTCACAACAAAATTAGCCTTTAGAATATGATAACTACACTATGATGTTAATTACAAAAAATTGAAGGTAAATATAAATATCATGTTCTGATGAAGAGTGATAGAGAAAATGGTCCCAAAAATGTCTACCATCACAAAACCAAGAATCTATGATGTGTTAAATAAGCCATTTATTTATTAATATTAAAATTAAATCAATAGTTTTTTTATTCCAAATTCCATTCTAATAGTTGATAGATTATTTCACTATTCAGTTAAGTTCTTGAGAAAAATAAACATACATGTTTAATTTCTATTTCATAAGTATAATCTCATCCATTGGTTATTATTATATCTAATTTTACTTCATCCCTTATACGAGTAAATTGATATTCATGTTAGTTTTTTCAAACATGAATCACTTTTATGAATCCAAAGATCCACAAGTCAGTCCATAAACGATTAAATATTTAAAAGAACCTAAATGGTTAGAACATTTTATCCAATATTATAATTCCTACTTTAACTTTAAAAAATAATATTCAATGCAATCTTAATTCATTCCATACTTATTTAATCTTAAGCGTCATTCAAAATACATTTTTGAAAATTCAATGAAAAAAAAAATTTATAGGAAAGTCAATATAATTTTAAAATAAACATAAAATTAGATTTTTCAAGTGACATAATATAACTCTTAATGTCACATACCATATATATTAATACCTTCAACAAATTAAAAGCTTAATAAAAACATGCATGATTCCAAAAAATTGATTTGGTGTTTTCTAATATATTCCTTAAATTTGAACATTATATTCACCCTAAAAATATTTCAAAAATCATCAAATCACTAACCACTTTCCTGGTCTCCAATACAATCCCACAAACATCCAATTATCACTATTATATCAACATCATGCACAAATTTAGGGTTATTATCCCCAAATAATTTATTTCCAAAAATATCATATTAGAACCAAAACACTTCTCCTAGTTATTAGTATTATTACTCACATGTATCAAAATATTTAAAAAAGTATTGCAATAAAATCCATATATATTTCAATATTCTTTCAACAAGACCATCATTGATAAAATTATTCATGTCTCTAAAAACAAGAACATTAATATTTCTTCTCCATCTCTGTTAATAGAATAAGCTTGTACATGACCCTTTAGCCTCCCTTAAGGTGTATTCCTTTGACACTTAGGGAATTCATTTATATAGTGACCCATATATCTGTAGATGAAGCATTGAATATTAGATATTTTTTTATTTCTCTTTAAATCATGATTATGATGGAAATTTTCTCCACATGTGATCAAAACTCTATTTACTCTTAAAAATGTACCAAGGTGTTTCCTTCGACTAGTATCACTTGTTAGAAAATAATTTATTCCCTTTTTTCATTTATCTGTCATGTTCTACGCAATCCTCTTCTTCTATTTCTTCCCTTCAAAGTCACGATATATGGATAATTATTTTTCATTATTATTATCTTATGATGATATGTCCTTATCTATTTAGAATGTTTGGGAGACATGTCCCATTCAAAATATTTCCTTAAGCTCGTAAAAGACATTTTCATTCTTACTCTTAAACTATTAATTGGTGAGGTTACCATTCATCCCACTATTTGACCTTTCTAAATGATGAGGTACACTACGCTGGGTCATATCATGGTGAAAAATAATATATAATCTCAAAACTAGTGAATTAAGTTAACATAAATTTAATGATTTAAGTGTATCTAATCTCATAATCATAGACATGGTTTCCTTGGGATTTCCTTGTATGATTGTCCCTAACTTCTTTCTTAGGGCCATTTTCTCTGATATATGGTTCCCTAAATATAGTTCCCAATTTTTTACTAAAATCAAACTAATACAGACTATAATGACCTTGACCCAACTATCTTGGTGAATGATCCATACCATATTAGAATAGAAAAATATAAATGAAATCACATCCCAAAGTACCTAATTGTTTTGTGTTCTTGGTAAAATAGATACATATTTTAAATTAAAATTACATTTTAGACATAAAATTCAAAAAGTAATTTCTTTGAGAACAACATTATTCCCCTTAGTGTAACCCTATATATCAATATTAATAAAATTCATGGAAACATGTGGAAATTAAACCATATGAATGGGGTGAGCACAATGTTTCAATAATGGTTTAGTGAAATAGAAGAAATAATTAATCAGTGATCATAATCAACATGGAAATTTATTATAATGAACAAACATTCCATTTAATCAATAAACTAATAATTAACTAAATCCACATATAATTTCAATGAAAAAAATGTATTAGATAATAATAAAAATAAATGAATTCTAAAAAATGAAAATTATTAATTATTGGACACCATATATCCTAGGTAAATGGCACCGTTGCATATTAAGAAATTCCACAAGATGGTTTGGCATATCGGTTACAAACTCATCTTGTAACATTATAGGTAAATAAGGAATATGAAATTTAAAATTTATTAATATTTTTGAATTAAATATTAATTTTAATTTAAATGGGACTCTATGTTCTATGGAGTACCTTACATGCAATAATGGGTTTCACCGAAATCTCTTATTGCACATAAGGCTAAATCATACTAAAAAATAATAATATAATATTATTTTAAATGGTAGTTAAATCCCAACATTTTTATTAGCTAGAATGAACATAACTAAATAGAGTAAGATTATATGTGTTTTTTTAATGTTTTTACATTAATCCAATAAAATTTAGAGGCTTAAAAATGAGAATGAATACAATTTTAAGCATGAAATACTCTAATATTCGTTAAATGGTCATTTGACAACCTTTTGATGGAAAACGGTTTTTAAATATATTTTTTTTCACATATATATGTTCTATTTGAAATAATAAACTTCTTCTTTAGAAGAAGGAAATCTAAATTTACGTTGGGAAAATCTTTTGTATTTTTCTGATAAAGTTCATTCATTAATGAATAGCGAAAGCTACTATATTTTATGTCAAAACTGTTTTTTCATCTGATTTATTTAAATGGTAAGATTATCCTTATAATAGGTTTTAATGTGAAATTAGATTATATTTTTACCATTTAATAAAATTTGGGTCACTGTATGTAATTTCACTTTTTAATTAGACATAAACACATGCCAATCTTTTGATAGTTATTATTTATTAAAAACATGTTTTTTGGTTTTGACAATGGGAATTAATTTTAAATTAATTTCTGTAAATTTTTTGTTTTGAATTTGGAAAAATGGGTTCCATATTTATAGTTAGTAGTTCCAAATTGTGTAAATAGGAAACTTTTATTTTTAGGCATTATGTATAGTAACATCAGTAAAATTTTTATTTACCATGGTTAAAGGATAAATATGGTATATAAGGGTAAAAAATATTACTATAATAATATTAATTACCATAACATGTGTCCTAACCATACATTCTAATATCTATCCAACCATGGGAATCCTTGGATCTATTTAGGGGCTTCATGGAGCCACTTGTAAGGTAAAATTACATTTTATAAGAATTAACTTAATGTTATGGAAAATGTAACATAAACATATATTTTTTAGTAAAACAATTTAAATACGGGTTTATAGAAGTTATCCTTTCTAATATAAATATTAATTAAAAATATAATCATATTTACTATATAATGATATTTTATTTATAATTTTTATACCTTAAATAAATAATTTTATATATTACAAAATGATGATGTAGTGATTACCTTATTAATGAAAGATCTAAATAAATGAGAGTATAAATATTAAAATAAATTTATTTTTAAATTTTGATGCTATAAAATATTTTTATAGATATGTATGACATATTATCTTCGACTAAATGAATTTTATTATATAGAATCAAGTTTTTATGACTTTATTAAAAGCCAAGTACTAAATAGTTTCAAAATTGACAGAAATGTGTTTTTAAATCCAATATTATTTTTTAAAATGATAAAATAATCTGAAAAATATAATATTTTGAAAAACGAAATAAATGATATGACAAATTTCATTAATGATCCATTTTTTGGTCTCTTGTAATTTTATAGTATGTATTTTAACCATATATAACAAGTCATGTTAAAAGATAAATTAGTTATCTATAGGACAAGAATAAAATATAGGGTTATTTTTAGGACCTAAACTTGTCTAAAACCAATTGGATGAGAGGATTTAGATCCATAATCATATTATATTTTCTATTAATAAATTTTATTCTTTATAAACTGAATATTAATTTATAATCAAATAATTTTTCTAGAGTTTTTTAAATAGGACCTCCTCCCTCTAATAAAAGGAAATCACCTCTAACCATTTACTCACACCTTTCAAGCCCCTTGGAACATCCATAATCTACTCACATAATCTCAAAAACCTCCCTAACTTACTCATAGAATCCTTAATTTTGGAAGTAGGCAATTCAAGAAATCTTTTTGTCTAAAATCAAAAGAAGTTACCTGATTTAGAAGTAACACTTTCTCTCAATTTCATTCCTTTTATTTTTCTTCATCACTCCCTATGATCTTATTATTCTATTATTACATAAAAAAAATAATATCCTCAATATACTAGGATGTTTTTATGATATTTATTCTAACTACACTCAGACACACCTCCATGTAATTGATGTGAACATATTGTTTCTATGGACATCAAACTACTACGAAATGATGATTGTTTATTTACCTCCTACCACCTCTCATGGTGGATATTATGATTGAAATATATTTATATATGATATATATTATTTTTATATCTTTTATATTCTTATTTAATTTTTCTTTTAATCATACATTTATGATTTTCATGTTGTGTAATTACGATAATTTCATTTGAGGATGTACAGACTACCTCCCCCTCAAAGTGATATGACTCGTATATGCCATACACTGAACAAATAAAGGATATCATTAATGAATGTATATAACCTATATAATAGGGATATTATACTAGATTTATAATATACATATGTATCATTTTAGTTTTCATTCATTTAAGATGACAATGAAATGAAAGTATTATTCATGTGTACGTACGACCTACTGTCTCCATGAATGGTACTTTTCATTTCTCATCTCCAAATTCTATGGATTAATATATATATATATATATATATTATTTATGTGTTATTAAAATCATGAATATCATTGTGGAGATGATGTACTTATAACTACATGGTTAATTCTCATAATAACAAGTTCATTTTTGACTAAAGTTCCAATCATCGACGAAACATCGGATATGAACTCAAATAATTATCTAATTGTTATAGCAAGGAAATAAGTGATATAAAAGGAATAAGAAACTTGATAAAGGTTCTAAAGAAAGTAGAAATTAACATATTGTTATTATTCATTAATTTAAATAATGAACCAGTCAAGTCAGACATGAGGTAAGGGACTTCATCTCAATCTCATTTCATTGAGGAATATTTCGATAATATATACCTTATTTTATACTGTGTATAATCCCCTTTGAATTTTAATTTCATTAAAAAGGAATATTTTTTTCTACATAGAAATTTACTAAATGAAAAAGGTAATGTTTTTATTTACCATATTGGGATGAAAACGACTTTTCTGTTGTCGTCACCATTATATGATATTTGGATTTCTATTTAAGCCTTACTGTTTTTAAAGGAAAAAAAAAAGAAACCTCTTATTCCCCTTTTAAATATATTAGAATTGAAAATGGTTTTTGAAATTGATTGATAATTTCAATATCTTCAAATGATATCTTGTGATTGAAAATGAAATTTTATTTGTGAAATGTTGTTATTTGTAATATTTTATGTGTTATTATTACATAATTCTACTTGGACATTTGACGGGTGGTTATGTGATAAACCAGATTATGGGTGGTGCCATGATAAACCAAGGAAGGGTGGTTACGTTATAACCTCAAATGCATTGGGTATGTAAGTTAGATGTATCGATATTCCATTTATTGATATGTGTGGAAGTTGACCGTATGGTTATTACTTTGATGTATGTTTATGTCCCAAGTTACCTTTTATATGATTAATGTTGCTTTCTATAGGATTTATGGTAATCTTTTGTTTAAAAAAGGGTAAGCAATGAGCTTAAATTAAGTGAACTGTTTTTTCTATGTATTTATTTTTTGAAAAAAATGGATACAAAGTAGATGTGTCTATATGTTATATTAATGATGTTTTGTATACGTTATTACCAAATTTTCTAAATCTCTAAACCTGAAAAGATCCTCAATGTAAATTATTAACTTAATTCACGATTATGTATTGCTTAAGGATGGGTCCTTACACATATTAATTTGATAACTAATTAATCTCATGAGAATACTAAAGAATTAATGGTATTACTAAAAATGATCCTAAACTTGTGTTGTACCACTCTAAATAATTCCCCATGAATTGAATAATCATGTTAAAAAGTGAATTTTTAATCAAAGTGTCCCATAAAACTTTGATACATTTGAATTATATTACCCATTATGAAAAACCATTTCAAAACAATTAAAATACAATGTGGAATTAATAAATAATGATATTACATGTCAAAGGGGTAGTATATACATCACATAGAAGTTAATTGGTCTATAATAACAAATAAACCTCAATGGAACATAAATTGAGACAAAATCCTTTACCACTTGTAATTTTTCAAATCGTATACCCCATATAATTAATAATTATAAAATGTAGAATTTAATACCATGAATATAATAATATTAATGATATTATATATAAAAATTTAACTATAAATTAACTACACAAAAGAAATAAGTAGTGAATAAGTCATATTTATCACCGAAGTAAAAGTGAGACGAGAAAATAATTACCACATGATTCTCTTTAGTGGTGTGCACTTTAACCTCTTATATAATTGTTTAGAGGATATTATTAACTAATTATATAACTATATTAATATTTATAATATTTTATGTGATGATTTAATAAAATCTTATAACCCATTAATTAATAATACTTCATTGTATTGATGGTTTTTAAGATCTATTAATTTATACAAAATGATGGATGTTCATGTAAAATTTCCTTAAATTTATAGAAGTGGAAAGGAATATTACTTATTAACTTCTGGAATTTATAATGGTTCTTTATATCATTTCTTTCTTACATGAGGATAATTCATTAGATAAAATAAAAATGATTATTGTTTAATTTTTTTGGGTGATTTTTTTGAATTCCATGAAATAGTTTTGTTATATTTACCAATATGAGTATATATTAGTTCTATATATTGTAATAGGTTATAATATACCCATTAAAATGGATTCTAATCTTAGTATATTCATTTCATAGTATAAAAGATATGTTTTCTTGTCATACCTAAGATAGTGAGTATGATATATGAAAAAAATAAATGTTTCTGCTCTTAGATATTTAGCGAGGGATATTTATCAATGATATTATTGTATATTCATTGAATTTGACGATTATGTAAAAACTATAAGTATTAATCATCAATAGTTCCACTTTAAAATCATGGAAACATATACGAAATTATTTAAATAACCTTTGAAAAAATTATGAAAAAATTATATTTTGGGGGATAATTTTTGAAGAAACAATTATTGAGGTTAGGATAAATTGTATGATTAAAAGGATGATTATTTTTTAGAAACAAGTGTTATAAGGTATTGATAACCATGAAATTGATTATTTTGTTTATCAAAAAAATTATCCATGCCATTTTTGAAATTTTAATCCCATTTTTTGTATTATGATATATATTGAGTAGTATCTGATCTTATGAATAAGTGTTTAATGAATTTTTTGGGATAACTATAGAGTTAATTTATTGAAGAATATATGGTTTCATTCTTGTTTAACATCCTACAAATTCAGTTGTTTTTGGGTAATGTATATTTTTGAGAATATATTATTTTTGTATATAAATATATATTTGAGTATATGATTTATTGAATGATTAATTCTATTTGAGAAAAGATAAGTAACATAATATTTCCAATGTGAGTAAGGTAGATTTTATGTTCAAAATTATATCTTGAATTATTAATATAAATATATTAAGAATGGTAAAACATAAATTATTTAGTGATTAATAATTAAAATTATGATGGAAATATTTATTTTTGGTGGGTGGATTGTAATGACTTAAGCTTTTGGATCCTTTAAACTCGTACTAAGTTCAATAGATTTCCAAAAATGCAACACTAAACTAAATAAATATAAAACATATTTATTATTAAGATAATATAAGAATAATAAAAACTATAGTAAATAAAAAAAATTTTATAATAAATTATAAAATTAATATAAAATATGATTAAGAATAGTAAATTTTTTAACAATTAATTGTTCAATAAAATAAATCTTTCAATATTTTTATTGGGATTTCATTTAAAAGATAAATTAAAAAATAATAATTTTAAATTTTAAAAAATAATCTTCATTTTTGATTAAAAATTTTCAAAATAATTCTAAATTGAAATTGAGATGTTTTTCTAAAATAAAACATTCATTTAAATATTAAAAATATAATTATTTTACTAATACAATAGGTTTTATTACATTATCATAATAAAACAATGGATTAAAATACTTTGAAACCTTTTTAAATGAAATAATATATATTTATAATGAAACATAAATCATTTATAAATTAAATTTTTAATTTATAAAACCTATGATTAACCTTTTAAAAAAAAGTAATAATATTTTACTCTGTAATCAATTTTTTCACTTATATTAAAAATTAATTTTCATCACTTTTAGAAATAAATTATAAATTTTTTTTCATATTTTCGATCAAAATAATAAAATTATTTAATATGTTCAATTTTATTTTTGGAAATCAGATTGTGATTACTATGTCTATTTTTAGTTAATGAGTTAATGAAAAATTGTTATTATCAATGAATTGTATTATAAACATTCTATAATATTTAAGTAATAAATTAAATTAATTTATTTTCAAAAAAATCACTAATATTATTTTTCATCACATATATAATTATATTAACACACATTTAATTAGTAATAAATGTTAAATTTTATTAAGTTCACATAATGGTTAGAATATATTTTTTCGACAAAAATAATTTTTCCATTTGAAAAATATTTTAATTTAATAGTTAATTTTATTATATTTTTAAATTAAAATATATTAAATTAATATTAAATTTCGTTTCATGAAATCTAGATTTTATAAGAGGGGTTATTTTATAATTTAATTTAGATAATATTTTTTTGCTAAAAACAAAATACCCCTGTAAAAATAAATATGGGTAATAGTAAAAGTATTAGAGTAAATGACTTTCAAAATTTTAAAAAAAGTTGTGATGATTATTTTTGAAGGCTTTATAGACCCAAAATAACTCAAAAATACATTATTTATCACTTTTGGAAGAATTGAACTTTTGAAAGTGTCATTCCATTATTTAAAAATAATTGACGTTCACAAAAGAAACATTTTCATCACTTATAAAAGAGTATCACATCAACTATCTCAATGCTACACACCCCCTTCATACTTTTCATGAACTGATACCCAATTTACCTATTCAATAATTAAAATAAAATAACTATGTCATGTTTTCACTATATGTTATCATAATTCCTTCATTACAACGGATACCTTGAAGAGAATGTTCAATATCCCAAAGTGAGTATTTCTTAATCTTTATCATTTTTTTATTTTTCATTCAATAAAAGAAATATCCTAAAAATAGTAATATAATTTCCGAAGTATAATTTTTATAATGAATTGTTATTATATAAGTGTATCTAATGTTATTTATTTCTTCCCATGCACTTATAAAAATAAAATAACATGGATTGTGGGTTGTGCGGAATCCGCCTCTATAAAGAGATGTCTCCAATTTTTCAACAGTAGTTTTCATAACTGGTTATAAGGATGGAGTTAAAAAATAAATTTTTAATATATAATATAATTATTCCTATGAAGACTAAAATTATAATGCATCTTTTTTCACTCTCATTATTCAAGAAATGAAAATGTTATTCATGTGTTGTGCGGACAGGCACCTCAATGAAGTATAATTTTTGGTTTTTCATGTTGATTTTAATTATCTATATAAAAATTTCAAATATGATTATAAAAATGGGAAAAAATAAATAATATAATTATTATTCTTCTTTGTTGATAATGAATAATTCATAATCCATACTTATCCATTATTTTATAGTTTTGCCTTGTTTGGGTAGGCTTAACCACCTACATGAACTACGCTATAAAACTCTATCATTGATGACTATAGTAACATAAATACTAAAATTATTATAATTCATTAATTAAATAATAATTTTTATGGATATTTAAAGTTTATATTATTTGATTAAGCTACAATTTAAATACCATATTCATTCACTAAAATTACCAAAATATGGAGACACTGATTCCATTTTCATGCTAAAAAACTAACATAAGAGATAATTTTATTCTAAATTAAGATAATATGATAATAAATGGTCCATTGTAATTGAAATATGCACTAATAAATTTTATTATAATGAATCTAATAAACTAAATTTTATTATTCAAGATGTTAGTTGCTTGTGCATAGTGAATTAGAACTACATAAATGGTTTCTTATATCAAATTTTCACCATTTCAGATATATTTCTTTGTCTAAAACTCAATTTATATATAATGGATTATATAGGATTCCATGAAAATTTTATATCATGATTATATCATTATTATAGTTATTTAATTTTCCACTTGAAAGCATATCCCTCAAGTGTTTTTGATTCGAAGGTTTCTAACATCATATATGTTTTTTCTATCTCAATCTTTTTCATTTCCATTTTTATCTTTCATATAGAAATCTATGGATACATGATTGAATTATTCTTCCTATTTAATTGTTTTTATTTTATTTCATCGTTATTTTATAGTTATCATCAATTAGTTCTTATAAATTTATTATAAAATGATTATTACCTCAAATACTATGTTACTGAAAAGGGTTTCTTGGTCTAAATTCCTATTTCATGAGACATAATTCTTCTTACGAACTAAATAAATTTTATATAGTGTATATACTACATTATTGTTATATATTTTCACAAATAATCTTATTATTTAAGGTATTTTTTCAATTTAAATCTCTTTTTCCATCATGTATATATATATATATATATGTTAGATGCATGTGGTACAATTAAATCAAACACACACACACACCTCACACACAAGCATGAAAGGAAGACCATACCCCCCAAGGTGGTATCCCACCCATAATGACATATTTATTTATATGGAATGATTAGAGGCCTAGTGGGAATTAAGCCCAATACATGATCCACATACCCATTGGTTTAATTACCAGAAGGAAACACGCCTAATTGGACACCAAGAACCGTCTCGAAGGCCAACAAAAAGTAGACTGAAACTACCAAATCCCACCATACTTCTTTGCACCATCGTCCCCACCACTGCGCAACCTACTACAGGTCATAGTACACTCATTCCCATAACTGAACAGATCACCAACTACCTCAGTGTCCTTTTTCTATCATCCTTGTAGTAGGGCCACCGACATTACTACTCGTCGCCACACATAAGGCCTCATCAAAGCCAACCACAAATCATCCCCACCAGATCCACTATCAAGTGGTCCCCATGCCAAATCATCCCTTTGTGTCATTAGTTATCATCCACGCAGCAAGGTCGTGGACATCTTCTTTGGCATACTCTTTGCCACACCGTAGGCCACACCGTTGCTAACCACCATCGTCCCCACTAGACCTGTCACTATGCAATACCCATGCCATTTGGGCAGCTAGAGAGAATTAACCCCACTGATCTTTCTTCCCCTCTGGTGATCCTTGGTATGCTTGATTTCTCTTTACCTTTATTTAAAATAAAAATTTTAGAATCTTTCATATCAATGTGATTTAAAAAAGTACTTTAATAATGTAAAATTGGGAATTTTTATTCTCATATTTTATCTTTAAAACTCCATTTTTTAGATATCCATATATTTATTTTGAATGTTTTAAATTTTCTTTTTCAAATACAAATTCATTATTTGAAATAATTTTAATTTAAATTTAATTTAATGTTTTTTATTATATTTTTCTTTGAAGAAAATGATATATTTTAATGTTTATTTATTAAAATATATTCCCACTAACTATGTAAAATATACAAAAATTACTTTCTTTGTTTTTATGGTTTCGAAAAGAAATTATTTTTCTATTATTTTTATATAAATAATTTCAAAAGATCAAGAATATTTATTATTTCCAAATTAATTTTTCAAAAACAATTAAAAAGTAATTTTCATCTTAGTAATTTTAATTTGACATATAATGTGATTTATTAATGACATTATTTAAATGATGGAATATAAATCCTTATTCTAGAATGCTTATATACTTTTCTTATCTTTTTTACCATTGTTACATCAATCCCTTTTTATTTCCTAACCAAATTATATGTATTTATATGAGTTTTCTTACAATTTCTTACCACTATAAGGACTATATTTTCCCTTCATATTATTGAAATATGTTATCCTAAATTCTATAAAAATAAATTATAAGTGAAATTATTGACATAACTATATACTGTTTTTCTATATTATTTAAATACCATATTCTCTATCATCCTAAATCAAGGTACTTTACCTAGAAATTTACTTAATATATTTACATACCTATTTATTTTTATTTGGTTTATCATGTTATGATTATTGATGGAATTAGATGTATATTCTCTGTATGATTAAATTTTTAAAGGATATAAAACTCATTTTCATTCCATGGGTTCTTTTTGGTACTATTAAGCTTTCATTTATGTGTAACGTATATATATAGAAGATGATGGGTGGGGTCCCATATTGACCTCCACTGCACAGATTGTGGTTTTACACCTAAATAGAAATTGAATTGTGGATATACATTGATTTGGTCACTGTCTAAAGCATATATATACATATATTTCCTTACAACATAATATGTAATATCCTATATGTTTTTAGGTACATGCCACTTTATATTTTGGTAATCCTATTTGAGCCTGTTTCTTTTTTTTTTTAATTTGATGTAGAGCTATAACCTTGATGGCTCTGTTCTCAAAGGAAGATAAAAAAAGGTTAGTTGAGATAAAATTCTAAACTAAGTATGATTATAGACCATGTGTCACTTGGATACTCTATAAGGTTGTTAGCTATTTTTTGGATATCATAATTGTGGTGTAGGGACCTAGAATGGTGATTTTAGAGCTACTTACATTTCAGAAAAAACTATAATGTAGAAGAAGCCTATGAATTTTACATGTTGATCATTGTAGAATGGAGACTGTGGCTATGGTGAAAGGGCCTTAAGGTGTATTTTTATTGGTTCTTCCAAAATCAGTACCCATGTAGTGAGGATCTAGGATTTAGCTTAGCCTACATATCAGGTTTATGGGTTCTATGACATGGTATATTAGTTTGTGCAGTAGTAACTCCATAATTTAATAAGATATATGGTGAATACCTAGCCATGAACATTGAATGTGCTTTGACCAATTAGGTCACAACATGATCTCTGGGTACTATGTCATGTAGTTTGTAGTCTATAGAAAGATCTGAGAGGCTTTTATGTGGTCCACTTTCTCCCATACTGTCTATAAATCCCACAAACCCCCTCCAAACACATATTGATCAAATATTTTCTACATTAACCCTAGGGGCCTAGAGATATTTTTTAAGGTGATTGAATCACCTTTAGAAAAGATTCAATTCATATTTCATGAGATAAATCCTCAATGATCCAATCATTTAAACGAAAACCTATCAGGGTCCTCCTTAACCAAGAAAGAGGACTCATTATATTTTGGTTTTCTAGTACATGATTTTAAAGGAAGGATAATATTATTATTGTAGTGGAAGTCAATGTTTCTAAATATATACTATTCTTTTAAGGTGGGTGGTCTATATTAAATTCCTAAAGTCTATTTTCTAAACCTATAGTATGTGTAATAATTTCAATTGTTCTGATATTCCATGTGTGCAACCAGTCTAATTGGATAACTCATGGTTGATGATAGTCATTATCTTTAGAACTCCCATGGATCCCATAATTTCTTGTGGTGTTAATTCTGGTCTTGTGACCACCCAAGTCATGAGACTACCCGTGGTCGTACTACGAACTAGAATACATGGAAATTCAAATTTTGGAATAACATGTGAAATGTAGTGATTTCCAAAGATTTGACCACTTTGACTAGAAATCAGTTAATTGATGTGTAATTGTCTTGTCATGTTAATTTGTTAAATTGTGGATTTATTGAAATGTTTATGAATGTTGTCAAAATTTTATATATGAAATGGAATTGTGTCATTTTTTTGGTACATGTAAAACCTATCTATATGAATTTAAAATTTCTCATCAAATGGTAATTTTATGTATTAATTATTGTGGCTTATGAAGAAATATATTGTATACATGAGTTTTGGAAATGTGAGTAGATTTAGAATATTTTTCCCTGAAAGTACACTGTTATGATTATTTTTCTAGGGAAGATGTTACATGGTTTGTTTATCCTTGTCCTGTTAGGCCCTATTTATGTGATTGGTTCCTAACCAAACAATATGTGATTCCTAAGGGTAAGTCACTTGGTTACAACCTCCACATAAGGGTTTAATGAATGATTTTTGATATTTCCTGAGGGTAAGATGCATACAATATAAATAACACATGTATGAGATGCACAATCACTCAATGCCCGAGGAAGATATTCTCCGTTCATAATGGTTGGTTGTAATGTCTTGTGACAAGATACATAGATTTTTTTCAACGAATCATCCATCGTTAGGTGATCCATACCAATGAATAGAGAACCCACCACCTGACATATACATTTTTCATTGTATCTATGTTGTTTTGGCTAACCTCAAGTTATATCCTAGATCTTGAGGGTGGGCATGTTAGTGGTTTAATAACATTAATTTATTAATAATACCACATATTTATTTATTTATTGTACATACAATATAATTATATTTTATTGGATTACAGTGAATTTGTTGGCGGACTACACAGTTGTAATCACACCATTTTCAAGTCTCGATTTGGTACTCGGGTAGACTTCATGGTTGGAGGTATGGATAAGGGTATGGTTTCTTTCCTGTCATTGTGTTATTCTATTATTAAATGTATTTTATTTTGTCCATCATTCAAATATGATTCCTTATTGATTATTATAATTATTTATGTATTTAGTTCGACTCTATACTATAGTGTATAATATTACCACTATATTCATTAAACCCTCATTAATAGTTGATTGCCTATCAAATATGGGGAGAGGTTCTCGAAGTCATCTATCAACATAGTTTGGCCATCGAATAGAGTACTAAGATGAGGACATGACAAATTTGCATGAGTGCCTGAGGTTTATTTTATATTTCTTTAATATTTGGGAAAGGTAGAAAATATATTATGATTTACTAGGACATGGTAATGATACTTTGTATGAGAGTATCTAAACAATGAATGGGGGGAATTCCGAGTTCCTAGAGCCCATGTATGGGACCATCGTATGCCTTCATGGGAAACCTATCCAAACAACCATGCAAAGGTAGAGATCTGGCATCATGATGTTGGCGTTGGGGAGAGGTAGTTCCATGTAGTTATAGTTTGGAGGTATTTCTCTCAGACCTATGGGTCATGTAAGGTCACGAAACCTATCCTCCATGTAAGGGATCCCCTTCAACCCTTAAAGAGTGGATTATCAATAATGAATAAAAATTGTTGGATATCAAGACATTCATGATGTTATTATTATAGACATACTACTCGTGGTATGGTACTTCATGATACGAGAATACATGAATCATGGAAGGCACTTTTTGATATATTTTGACATGAATTTCTCATGATAGGGACATATTTATTTCATGTGACATATCTACTAATATGAACAACGAAGATAAATCGTTTGATATACCTGATAAATGCAAAAAAAAAAGTATAATCTTATGAAAATCACTTGTTAGGACACATATAGAGAGACCATGGTTCAGTGGTTCTATGTTTTTTTTCACCTTTTGATGCTTATATTGTTTTATAATGTATTTTCTATGGAGTCTATAAGCCCTTATCGTGAACCTTTCCCCTAATCATCTTCAAAATTTTCACCACGAGAGTGGAAATCAACACACTCCTAATGAAACTGAGTTGGAACTTACCATAGACCCAGAGAATCGAATGGATGGTCATCTCCAAAATAGAATTTGAAGGTTAATGAGATCCATGGAATAAGAGATGGTTCACACTGTAATTCCTGACCCCAGTTACCCAGAGTCGGTGCATTATTACATAACATTAGCATGATCACAAGAAAGATGAAGTCTCGAAAGACTGATTAGTTTAGTAGCCTTGGAATAACTAGATACATTAATAAAGTATACATTATATCATAAAATGATAACTACAACAACATATCCTCCATATTCCACACTCTTATCCCCCCATACTATCCCTACAGGTCATTCATAAAATACTTCTTCACATCCTAGGAAAAATATAACATAGAAAGGGGTGAGCTCAAATGCTCAGTAAGGATAACAATATAGTGGAATATTTCTTAAATAAGAATAAACATTTAAGGAAATGAATAGCTAAAACAAAAGCCTTTTAAAATTGAACATTAGCATAATATGGTAGAAATAAAATGAAATTATTCCATATAAATATTCACATGGATATTCTACTAGTCTAATAATCACATGCAATATCAATAACCACATTCATAATGATGGAATGCATAATGCCAGACTATCATAACCACATAGCCAAGGCCTCGTGCCAAGACTACAAATAAGATTTTGTCAAGGCCTTATGCCAATACACTAGTTTGTCTCATGAGACCTACCAATGCATCAATGAGCTATAGCGGGCTCCACCCGTCACATATTAAGTCCAATGCATTCCTCATATGAACAGGTTTAAACATAACATAAACATTCGTATTAAAACTAGCATAAAAAATGTCAATACTTTCCCCATAAACCATGAATGGTACAAAAAATAACACATCCATAGTCAAACAAATCACATAACCTTCAATACAATATGGAAGTTTTGTATCATAATAAATAAACTTCAAATAAGCTTGAAATCCATCAATGGATGTTGACATAGATGAAATCAAAACTCTTTTTAGGGAAATATTTCTTCCTATTTTGAAATCATTTAAGAGTTACATAATTATAAAATAAAACATTTACTTTGAAAATTTTCTTATAAGATTGTAAGGGAAGCTTCGAATATTTTATAATGGCAGAAAATAGCCGCACCCGCCATATATGTTAAAAACATTCTTACCTTAATTCTGTCGAAAAGGTTAAAAAGCACCTTGTTTGGAAAATGACGGAAAGATTCCTTTATAAGCCTCTTAAAAAATGTCAAAAAATGGTATAAATGACTTTATCCCATATTATTGTAAATAGTAAAAATGTTTTGAAATACTTTTTTAAGAAACATGGATGTGGATGATAATGAAATCCTAGTAGATTATTACGTAATAACAACCTTGGATAATAAAGAGATTGTGAAATAAACCCTTACCTTGTACATTTACTTAGTTGGGGGTAGTTTAAAATTCTGAATAATGGTGAAATAATTGTTATTAAATTGTACAATAATCATATACATTAATATGATATCATATATAATCATTTAACATTGCTTTGTTAATAATATCTTAATATTATTGTCGTTTCGGGTGTTAACATACCCATTTTGTTTTATATGTTTTGATAAATAAGCCATGTTTATTAGGGATAGGTTGTATCTTATTCATATCCAGAGTGATATTAAGTCCTTAAACATTATTATTAATCATTAAATGGTAATTATACTTGAATGGATACGATGGAGAATGAATCTCATCGCGTTCGTGGAGATGGTAGTCCGTACGTATGCATGAGTGAAAATATCATTCTTTTGATATTAAAATAATATTTAATTGGATAGTATATCATATATATACAGAATAATTATCATGTTATATTTATTATTTACAATAATTACACATCTTTATTATACCCATCCAAATAATAATGTTCTGAATAACAATTACACCATGACGTGGCGACGGCAAGCCATACGTACGCACGTATGATGACATGTCATTCAAATAATGGATAGAATACTGAATATGGTTGTACCATATTTATAATAATATCACAGTATATATGAGATACTAGAGTTATTATTTTAGAATGGGAATAACAAATAAAGAAGAATTTGAAGAAGAAATGATCTTGATAAATGGTGGTGAAAACATGACCTCTTCTTCGGGTTCTTCCTTTTGATTTGTTCAAAAGGGCTTCATAGGTTGGATTTATGATCAAACTAATTCCTCTAGGTTGAATTTATGGAAATTGAGAGAGTATTTGGGCAGGGTTTGGCCGATCCAAAAGGCTTTTAATGTGTGATGAATTGGTTATATGTGGTGTTCTTTTATAATGGGGGGAAGGGCAGCTTAGGAAAATCTAGATATATTAATTTATAATAAATTCATATTCGATTTATAATGGCTCCAAAGTAGATTATTTAAATTTTAAGGTGCGTATGGGTCGAAAACCACTAAAACAATAGGATTTAGAAAAAATTGGGTTACTATATTAACCTTATCTTTACGTATTAACTCTTAGTTAATTAGTTTCACTATTAAAATGTCTCCGTGTATTTTTATATTATATGGTTAATAAACATACTATATATATACAAGAGACCACCAAGTGGTCCATTAATGATACAAATATCATGATATAAGTCTCTTGGCCTAACCTTAGATTTTTAGGAATTTAATATCAATTAATAATATAATATTTGTTTTAAAAACTCTTTCATGTCAAGTTTGACACTATTCAATAATTGATTTTTGTAAAAATAATAACAGAATAATTACTTCCAAAAAAGTTAATTAAATCAATCCTAACAGGTAATAGTAAGCTATAAAATTAATGGTATTTATAAAAAGTCTCAAATTACATTTATTTGGGTATTTATAATATCAATTATTCTAATTTTTCATTAATTATGTAATTACTACATCATCATTGTGTCATAAATAACATAACTTATATAATGTATAAAAATTATAAATAAAATACCATTATGTAGGAAATATTTTTATATTTATAATTAATATTTATAGTCAAAAATTAAACATATATAACCCTATGTAAAAATTTGTTTCTAAAGGATATATGCTTATTCCATTTTTGTATTTATGTTATCTTAATTATCAAAACGTGTCCCTATCACCTACAAGTGGCTCCTTGGGGTCCCAAAATAGACCCAAAGATGAACATCGTCAGACATGTATCCACCAATAAGGTTATGACACATTTTAGGGAAATTTATTTTTATTATAATATTATTTTTAACCCTTATTTTTCAGATTTACCCTTTAACCATGATAAATAAAATATTTACCGAAGTAATTATTCAAAATGTCTAAAAATAATAGTTACCTATTTATAAAATTTGGAAATCCTAATTCCAAATATTGAATCCATTTTTCCAAATTCAAAACACAGAAGTGGCAGAAATTAATTTTAAATTGATTCCCGTTGTTAAAACAAAAAGCGTGTTTTTAAGAGATAATAACTATCAAAAGATTGACACTTTTTCATGTCCGTTATAATTGTGAAATTATTTCCAATGACCAAAATTGTTTTAAATGGTAAAAATATATTATAAATATACTTTAAAACTACCCAAATTTATAATTTATCATTATTAATTACTTTTATTGAAAAAGTTGTTTTTAATTAAAATTTAATAATTTTCACTATTCATCAAAATATAAATGTTATCCGAAAAGTTCCAAATTTTTACCCTAGGCTAATTTCGATATTGAGAATCTAAAAATGAAGTCAATTTTGAGAGATAAAATTTATAAAAATTTAAAAATTGTGTATTACTATTCATAACGGCTAGTTTGATTGGTTGTGGTGTGTGTTAGAACTCGAAGTTGCGTACAACACACGCTACTGTATTATTCAAAGGGAGGCGTACCTTAGAAGTTTGGGGTGTTACATTCTCCCCTCCTTCAAATAATTTCATCCTTGAAATTTCTAGAATATTAATGCATAAAAAGACTTGGGTGTTTCTTCATCATAAATTCCTCGGGTTCCCACGTTGCCTCTTCCATTTTATGGTTTCTCAATAGAACTTTTACCCGACGAGTCGTCCAGTTTCTCAGCACTTGTTCTCTCGTATCAAGAATCCTGAGGGGATCTTCGCAATAAGAAAGATCGGGTTCTTGTTCTAATTCCACATAGGTGAGTACATGCGTTGGGTCAGGAATGTATTTTCTCAACCGAGATACGTGGAACACATCGTGAACTTTGGAGAGACTTGGCGGCATTGCCAAACTGTAAGTTATAGCCCCAATTCGTTCTAGAATTTCGAAAGGTCCGATGTACCTAGGACTCAATTTACCTTTCTTACCAAAACATATGACTCCCTTCCATGGATATACCTTCAGTAAAACATGATCACCGACTTGAAATTCCAAATCCTTCCTTCGATTATCGGCATAGCTCTTATGCCTACTTTGAGCTGCTTTGATGTGGTTTTGGGTTAGCTTTACTTTTTCCATTGTTTACTCTACCAGTTCTTGGCCTACAAGTTTTCTTTCACCAATGTCATCCCAATAGGTTGGTGTGTGACATCTCTTTCTGTGTAACGCTTCATATGGTTCCATCTGAATACTCGAATAGAAGCTATTGTTATAGGAAAATTCTACCAGAGGTAAATATTGATCTAATATACCCTGAAAGTCAAGTGAATATGATCTCAATATGTCTTCTAAGGATTGAATAGTCTGTTCTGAATGTCCATCTGTTTGAGGGTGGTAGGCATTGCTCAAATGAAGTTCAGTATCCAAGGCTTTCTCAATACTTTTCCAGAATCTTGAATTAAAACAGGGTTCACGATCAGAAACAATCGATAGGGGTACTCCATGAAGTCTCACAACTTCATTAATATATAGTCTTGCTCGTCGTTCAAGTGGTAATCTTACCTTATAGCAAGAAAATGTGCTGACTTGGTATGAAGATCAACAATGACCCATATTGCATCGTTCTTTCTAGGAGTCTTTGCTAGCCCCATGATGAAGTCCATCGTAATATTATCGCATTTCCACTCAGGTATGGGAAGAGGTCGCAATACTCCACCTGGCTATTTCCTTCCAGCTTTCACTTGTTGACAAACTATACATCTTGACATAAAATCTGCAATCTCCCTCTTCATGTTGTCCCACCAAAAATTTTCCTTCAAATCTCTATACATTATGGTGCTCCCAGGGTGTATAGAAAAATTGGAAATATGAGCATCATCCAACAATTCCCTTTTTAGATCAGTTATATTGGGAACACAAAGTCTCTTCCCAAATTTTTAAATTTCCTTCTTTATACACAAAGTCTCTCAATCCCCCATCATTCATTGATTTAATATTCTTCTGAAACTCTCCATCATCGGTCTGAGAACTCTTTATCCTTTCTAGTAAATATGGTTTGGAAACCATTTGAAAAATCATTGATGTTTCACCTTCCATGGGGATTCTCATATCCAATTTTACTAGATCCATAAAAATAGGATCCCTTTCAATTCTCATCAATGTCAAAACTCCATGATCTTTTCTGCTCAAAGCATCTACCACCTTATTTTCCTTCCCTGGGTGTTAGTGTATCGTGCAATCATAATCCTTGAGTAGTTCAAGCCATCATCATTCCCTCATGTTGAGTTCTTTTTGTGTGAAAATATACTTCAAACTCTTGTGATCAGTATAAATCTCACATTTTTCACCATATAGGTAGTGCCTCCATATCTTCAATGCAAAGATCACAACTGCTAACTCGATATCATGAGTAGGATAGTTTTTCTCATGAATTTTCAACTGTCATGATGCATAGGCCAAAACCCTATCATTCTGCATAAGGACACAACCAAGTCCTTTCTTCGATGCATCACTATAAATAACGAACCCATCATTCTCCGATGGTAGAGTAAATATAGGAGCATTGACTAATCTTCTCTTCAGTTCTTCAAAACATTCTTCACAATCTTTTGTCCAAACAAATTTAACCCCCTTACGTGTGAGCTTTGTTAATGGGTTATCCAATTGGGAAAAATTCTGGACGAAACGTCGATAATAACCTGCTAAACCAATAAAACTACGTACCTCAGTTATACTCATTAGTGAATGCCATTATTGAATTGCCTTGGTCTTAGAAGTATTAACAGAGATTCCATATTTAGAGAATATATGGCCAAGAAAAGAAATCTCCTGAAACCAGAATTCACACTTGCTAAACTTCCCATATAATTCATGTCTTCTCAGAGTCTTTAGGATAATGCGCAAGTGGTTTTCATGATCATTGTAGATTTTGGAGTATACCCAGATATCATCAATAAATCCCACCACAAATTCATCTAGATATTCCTCGAAAACAATATTCATTAGATCCATGAATACAGAGGGAAAATTTGTCAGCCCAGAAGGAATTACCGTAAACTCGTAATGCCCATACCTGGTTCAAAATGATGTCTTTGGAATGTGTTCCTTCTTCACACTCAACTGATGGTATCCAGACCGAAGGTCAATCTTTGAAAAGTATTGAGCTCCATGCAGTTGGTCAAATAAATCATCAATGAGAGGTAGGGAATACATGTTCTTTATTGTTATAGGATTAATCTCCATGTAGTCGATACATAACCTCATAGATCCATCTTTCTTTTTATCAAAAAGAACAGGGGCTCCCCAAGGAGAAACACTAGGTCGAATAAATCCTTTATTACTCAATTCCTCTAGTTGTTTCTTTAGTTCAACTAATTCCACAGTGGCCATTCTATAAGGGTCTTCGATATAGGCCTTGATCCAGGAATTAAATCAATGGAAAACTCAACTTCTCATTCTGGAGGATGTCTAGGTAAATCTTCTAGAAACATATCTACATATTCTTTCACAATAGGTACATACTCTATTCGAAAATTCCTTTCCTCACCCACAATCATTTCATACTCTTCCTCCCTAATAACTAAATTTAGTTGAGCTACTATGGGTGGATCCAGATAAGAATTAGGTGGTGATGATTCTTCTCTAATGATAAGGTGTTCCTTATCATCATCATCAAAAATCGTAACCTCCCTCTTCTTACAATAAATCTTCGCATCATAGACTGAAAGCCAATCCATACCAAGGATTATATCAAACACAATCATAGGTATGACGATGAGATCATCGGATAAAGAAAATTTATGTGCTCTAATGGGGACTGATTCAAAAAACATTGTTGCAATGATACTTTCGTTAAGAGTTTTAACTAACAACACCCTTGTAAAATAAAATTGGAAATATCTAATTTTCTTAGAAAAATGGAAAGATATGAAACAATGCGATGATCTAGAATCAAATAATTCATTTTCTAAACTTGAGGAAAACATTAAATTACATGCCACCACATATTTCGGAGCTTCTAACTCAGCAGTAGTGATAGCATAAGCATGACCTTGACCCCATGGCCTTTTCTGAGGTAATTTACCCTAACGCTTAGGAAATTAATTTGCATAATTTCCCATCTCCCGGAAATTATAGCATTAGACATCGGTAGCATCCTTCTTCCCCTTGCAATCACGAGCTTGGTGGCCTTTTTCACCACACTTGTAATAGACTCACATTCCTTTTAAGAAATTATCGGGGTGTTTCTTCCCACATTTACTGTAGGATAGATATTGAACATTTCCCTTATTCCCTTTATTTCCATTCCTATATTGATTAATAGATCTCTTCTTTGTTTTCTTTTCTTTAAAGTCATAAGAATTAGAGAATTCCTTCTCTATCTTGATTGCACACGAGACAATGTCTTCATACGATGAGAAGGATTGTGAGACTAATGCTCGATGGAGAAACTATTTTTACCCATCAAAGAAATGATCAATCTTACTTATTGGATTATGTATATAATATCCGGAACACCTTACTAACCTTGTAAAGTTAGCCTCATACATTGCGACGTTCTCATCCTCATTTTGTCTCAGACTCAGAAATTGCATTTCCATATCTTCTCAATGGTCACGAGGAAAGTATTTTTCTAAAAACAGATCTTTGAACTCCCTCCATTACATATTTGATACTTCATGATCTTCTTCGTGTTTTGAATCAAGGACCACCATTGATCAGCATCTCCAGTGAGGCGGTAAACTGCCATTATAACTTTTTCCCTTTCACTACTCCCCAAGGCCTGAAATATTTTCTCTGGGGAACTTATCCATTGCTCAGCTACTAATGGATTTCTACTCCCATTTAAAGTTGGTGGTTTCTGCCTCATGAAGCGACCTAACATTGATCCTCCACGCTGTGGATCGGGGTGCTCTATACGTGTAAGGTTATTATTCATAACCTGAGTGAGTTGTCCCAGTATGGTGATTAGTTGATCAGCACCGGTTGCATCACCAGCTCCACTATAATTATCTTGAGTAGGAGGGTAATCCCTGGATGGAGTGTTTTCGTTGATACAGTTTTAATTTCTTCCAATAGGCGCCATTTCAAAACAATGGCATAAACTAGAACAATTTATGAATCAAAATACATAATTCCATACTTATAAAATACTTAACATAAATTAAACTACTTATGGATATAATCCATAATCATAAAAAATGTTTTCTTTGAGGATGTATATACTCATAACCCTTCATAATTATTTGTAAAGGAAATGAGAGTTATCCTAAGCATATCCCTCGGGAGTGTTGTAACCAAAAGTGCAGTAAGGCCTGTTGTCGTGCACCAATTCCCGTTCGAGTCTAGCTCAAAGTGGTTTTTTCGGGTTCTACCCCTAGGTACATCTGTTCCAGAGCCACCTCTACCTGCTCGTATCCAGACAGGGATGTATTGCTTGAAAAACTCAAAAAATTTCTACAATACGAAAATTCTAGGATGTTCTCTTGTACTAATCCTAGGAGTCCATCTTAGGTCTATGTGCTCTAATCAGAGTTTATATAAATCTGGCTTCCAAGGTTTGTACTAATCTTCCTCTGATACCAACTGTAATTCCCCAAACCTAATTACCTAGAGTCGGTGCATTATTACATAAAATTGGCATGGTCACAAGAAAGATCAAGTCTCGAAAGACCGATTAGTTTAGTAGCCTTGGAATAACTAGATACATAAATAAAGTTTACATTACATCATAAAATGAAAACTACAACAACATAGTCTCCATAGTCCACACTCTTATCCCCTCATACTATCCCGGTAGGTCATTCATAAAATACTTCTTCACATCATGGGAAAAGTAAAACATAGAAAGGGGTGAGCTCAAATGCCCAGTAAGGATAAGAATATAGCGGAAAATTTCATAAATAAGAAAAAACATTTAAGGCAATGTATAACTAAAACAAAAGCCTTTTAAAACATGAACTTTAGCATAATATGGTAGAAATAAAATGAAATAATTCCATATACTTATTCACATGGATATTCTACTAGTCGAATAATCACATGAAATATCAATAACAACTTTCATAATGATGGAATACATAATGCCAGACTATCATAACCACATAGCCAAGGCCTCGTGCCAGGACTAAAAATAAGATTTTGTCAAGGATTTGT
Organism: Viscum album; assembly: GCA_963277665.1. Taxonomy (NCBI): domain Eukaryota; kingdom Viridiplantae; phylum Streptophyta; class Magnoliopsida; order Santalales; family Viscaceae; genus Viscum; species Viscum album. The sequence continues at coordinate 1,939,550,790 of OY728163.1, forward strand.
GCCAAGACACTAGTTTTTCTAATGATACCTACCAATGAATCGAGGAACTATAGCGGGCTCCACCCGTCACATATTAAGTCCAATGCATTCCTCATATGAACAGGTTTAAACATAACATAAACATTCTTATTAAAACTAGCATACGAAATGTCAATACTTTCTCCATAAACCATGAATTGTATAAAAATAACAGATCCACAGTTAAACAAATAAAAAAAACCTTCAATACAATATGGATGTTTTGTATCATAATAAATAAACATCAAATAAGCTTAAAATCCTTCAATGTATGTCAAAATAGATGAAATCAAAACTCTTTTTAGAGAAATATCTCTTCCTATTTTGAAATCATTTAAGAGTCACATAATTATTAAATAAAACATTTACTTTGAAAATTTTCTTATAAGATTGTAAGGGAAGCTTCTAAGATTTTATAACGGCAGAAAATAGCTGCACCCGCCGTATAAGTTAAAAAAACATTCTTACCTTAATTCTGTCGAAAAGGTTAAAAAGCACCTTGTTTTTGAAAACGACGGAAAGATTCCTTTATAAAACTCTTAAAAAAAAATTCAAACAACGGTATAAATGACTTTAACCCATATTCTTGTAAATAGTAAAAATGTTTTGAAATACATTTTTAAGAAACATGGATGTCGATGATAATGAAATCTCAGTAGATTATTACGTATAAACAACCTCAGATAATGAAGAGATTGCAATATAAACCCTTACGTTGTAATTTTCCTTGGTTGGGGGTAGGTTAAACTCCTGTATATTGGTGAAATAATTTTTATTAAATTATAAAAGAATCATATACATTAATATGATATCATATATGATCTTTTAACATTGCTTTGTTAATAATATCTTAATATTATTGTCATTTCGGGTGTTAACTTAGTCATTTTCTTTTATATGTTTTGTTATATAAACCATGTTTGTTATGGATAGGTTGTATCTTATTCATATCCAGAATTATATTAAGTCCTTAAACATTATTATTAATTATAAAATGAGAATTATACTTGAATGGATACGATGGAGAATGAATCTCATCGTGTTCGTGGAGACGGTAGTCCGTACGTACGCACGAGTGACATGTCATTCAATGGATGGATAGAATACTGAATATGGTTGTACAATATTTATAATAATATCAATGTATATAAGAGATACTGGATTTATTATTTTATAATGGTTATAATAAATAAATAAGAAGTTGAAGCAGAAATGAACTTGAAAAAGGGTGGTGAAAACATTACCTCTTCTTCGGGTTCTTCCTTTTGATTTGATCAAAAGGGCTCTTTGGTTGGATTTATGATCAAAATAAGGCCTCTAGGTTGATTTGAGGGATGTTGAAAGAGTATTTGGGTAGGGTTTGGCCGAACGAAAAGGCTTAAAGTGTGAATAATTGGTTAGAGTTGGTGTCCTTTTATAAGGGGGAGGAGGGGCACCTTAGGAAAATCTAGAAATATTATTTTATAATAAATTCATATTCGGTTTATAATGGCTCCAAAGTAGATAATATAAAGTTTAAGGTGGGTATGGGTCGCAAAACACTCAACCAATAGGATTTATACTGGTTTGGTTTACTATATTAACCTTATCTTTAAGTATTAACTCTTAGTTAATTAGGTTCACTTTTACAATGTCTCTTTATATTTTTATATTATATGGTTAATAAACACACTATATTCATCCAAGATACCACCAAGTGGTCCATTAATGATACACATACCATGATATAAGTCTCTTTGCTAAAGCATAAATTTTTAGGAATTTAATATCAATTAATAATATAATATTTGTTTTAAAAACTCTTTTATGTCAATTTTGACACTATTCCATAATTGATTTTTATAAAAATCATAACAGAATGATTACATCGAAAAACGTTAATTAAATCAATCCTAACAGGTAATATTAACCTATGAAAGTATTGGTATTTATAAAAATTCTCAAATTACATTAATTTGGATATTTATAATATCATTTATTCTAATTTATCATTAATTAGGTAATTACTGCATCACCATTGTGTCATAAATAACATAAATTATTTAATGTCAAAAAATTAAAAATAAAATACCATTATGTATTAAATATTTTTATATTTCTAATAAATATTTATAATCGAAAATCCAACATATATAACCCTATGTAAAAAATTGTTTTTCTAAATGGTATATGCTTCTGTCATTTTTGTATTTATTTTAACTTAATTAAAATAAAGTGTCCCTATCACCTACAAGTAGCTCCATGGGGTCCCAAAATCGTCCCAAAGATTCTCAGGGTCTGACATGTATCCACCAATAAGGTTAGGAGATGTTTTAGGGTAATTTATTATTATTATAATAATATTTTTTAACCCTTATTTACCGGATTTACCCTTTAACCATGGTAAATAAAATATTTACCGAAGTACTTATTCAAAATGTCTAAAAATGAAAGTTAACTATTTACACAATTTGGACATCCTGATTCCAAATATGAAATCCATTTTTCCATATTCAAAACACATAAGTGGCAGAAATTAATTTAAAATTGATTCCCGTTGTTAAATCAAAAAGCGTGTTTTTATGAGATAATAACTATCAAAATATTGACACTTGTTCATGTCCGGTTTAATTGTGAAATTATGTCCAATGACCAACATTGTATTACATAGTAAAAATATATTCTAAATATACTTTGAAACCACTTAAATTCATAATTTATGACTATTAATTATTTTTATTAAAAAACTTTTTTTTATTAAAATTTATTAATTTTCACTATTCTTCAAAATATAAATGTTTTTCGAAAAGTTCCAAAATTTTACCGTAGGATAATTTAGATATTTTGAATCCAAAAATGAAGTCAATTTTGTGAGATGAAATTTATAAAATTTCAAAAAGTGGGTATTACTATTCATAACGGCTAGTTTGATTGGTTGTGGTGTGTGTTAGAACTCGAAGTTGTGTACAACACATGCTACGGTATTATTCAAAGGGAAGCATACCATGGAATCTTGGGGTGTTATACACACTATTCCATCAATGTTTGAGATTAAGAGAGAGTTAGAGCTACAACATCCGTGTATGGTCATTGGGGAGGGAGACCCTTAAGAAGCTGAATTTTGGATTGAGTCAATCTAGATGGTCTTTTAGAACCTCAAGAAAACCATGGATAGAAGGGTGAAGCTTGTTACATATAGGATTTGATGACCAAACAACCACTGATGAGACATTATTGAGAAATATAGTTATGAAGATGAATTTTCCAAGATGGATATCAAGATGAATTTCTTGACGTGATTCAATCTAGTGATGTCGAGGGATGATAGGTTTTGTGAGTTCATTTAATTGACAAGTGAGGGATTTTTAGTGGTAGACTCAGATTGATTTCTCACCAACCTGTAGAATTATTTTTCTATCATTGGATGTTGTTGAGGTCTCCAAGGAATACAATTTCTATGATGGAATTTACAATGAGTTCAATTGATATGTAAAAAATTAACCTGAGTAGACTTGTGGTTGTGATGAATTAGGATATCATTATAGAATTTAATCTAAGAGAGGCCTAGAGTTAATGTCTTGTAGATTTAGTAGGTAGATCTTGGATCTCATCTTCTAGTGAATATAAGAACAAAAATGAAAATTTCTATAAGTTAAGTAGTAATAAAAGTATCTAGTGGAGTGAAATTCCACAACAATTTCATAGCTCAGTAAAATGCATTTAGTGTGGAAAAATATTCCACAAGAACCCATAATATATTAACCTCACAGTGGAGAATTGTTCTTGAAATAGATTGGCCCATCTCTGTAAATTAGGTATTAACATTCCAGGGTAGAGTAGTGGTAGTGAATCATATAAGACACTAGATTCTAGAGATGATTTAGTTACCCCTCAGTATACTGGTAGATAGTGTTTCACCGAATGTTCAGGATGAGGTAGGTGATGTGGTACCCAGCACAAGAGAAATAATTCCATCCAGAGGGAGTAACACAGGGGATTCATATTGGAGCCCAAGGTGGAGGGACAAATTATATATACCACATGCAGTCTATTGTGGCTAATTTGGATGCATGACCTTCTACCATTGGAGGTAAAATTCGTGTATTATCTATTCCAGGATGTTTTTTATCGATATAAAATAATTCAACTAATTTATATCTAGACAAATGTTAAATGGTTTGATTTTAGTTGTGGAGTAATTAGATGGAATTATTAATATCAACACATCATTGGGAGTGCATTCAAAGGATATAGAACATGACAAGGAATGTCCCCTAGAATTTGGTGGTTATCATTTTCTTAACGATTATTTTGTGTTGGAAATGATAGGTTTTTATTCGATCCATGTTACATATTGGATAGTTTTTACCAGTATCATATCATTTTTTATCAGAGGAGATTTTCATTTATATATCTATAAGTGGAAAACATACTCACCCGAGTGAGTGAGATATTTAGGTTGGTAATTTTGAATAAATTTAGCATAGATTCTACTGTCTGACAACTCAGATAGAACGTCTTGTTCTGGATGATGGAGAAATGTATTTGAATTATTTTTCTCAAGTGGTAAATTTTTCTTGTATTTTATTACAAAAAAGTATTCTAGCTCACCACCCAAGCAGAGGATCAAGTTCATGATTGAGTTAATATCGGTAGGTGAGCTAGTTTCTCTGCCACTTTTTAGGATGAATCTTGTAGAGTTTCTTGGGTTAAAAGTTCAGTAAGAAGAATTGGAAGAAAATGGATTCATATAGACAAGTAGATCTACTCAAGGTTCTACAATGGTTTTTTTTCATGAAGTCATATGGTAATTTTCACTTATGTGTTTATTATCTTAGATTGAACCAGATAAATGTCAATAACTTATATTCCCTTAAATGCATCAACAATATCTTTGATCAGTTGATATGTTACAATATTTTCTCTAAAATTGACATGAGTTGAGGGTATAATTAGTTGTAATAGAGACTATTTTACATAACTCAGACAACTTTAAGTAAGATTTATGGTTTGTATGTGTGCTTGGTGATGTTGATTTTTTGGAAGAACACGCCAATGGTATTCATGGACATCAGGAATAATATTTTTCATCCTTTCTTGGATAATTTTTTGGTATATTCTATTGAAGAGATATTGGTATATTTATAATCTATGTAAAATAATTCCAATAATATTTTTATCACCCAGAGTACAGTAAAGGACCATCGACCATACACCTAATTATCTAAATGAATAATCTAGATAGATAGAGTGAACTTCTTAGGCCATGATATCTCATATGATGGAATGGTAGTGGACCTACAGTACAATTAGACCATTGTATCTTAGTAGTGAAATAATAATGTATTTAACATTCGGAGGTTTCTGGGACTATCATGATATTATATGTGCCTTATCTAGGGAATATCTCATTTGGTATCACTAAACATTAGGCTGAACAAGATTTTTGTGATATCTTTTGTTTAGATACATGTGACATGGCTTGATGGGATACGAAGGGTAGACTGACCAAAACAGTGATCCATAGTTTTCCTATAATAGGAGAAGAATATACTATGTATTTACAATCAAAGAGTTAGATTTTGGGAAGTATTGATGCAAGAGTAAAGAGTAGTTTCTTATGTATACAAACATCTGAGACTCCATGAGAGGCATTACCATACTCATGATCTGGAGTATGTTGTGGTGGTACAAACCTTTATATTTTAGAGACTCAATCTATTGGGAGATATTTTTTTGATGTATACAGGCTACAAGAACCTCATATATATATTTTCAATGTGAGACCTGCAAATTTAGTAAAGGAGGTTGGTATAATATCTATAGTCTTTCCACTTGAATCTATTTTACAATCAATGAAAAGGTAATTTCATTTTTGATTACTTGAGTCCAAATATTTACATAAAAGGAGTGTGGGATTCTTTTGACATGTAGAAAATTATATCACACATTGTAGACATGAATCTAGATGTTCAAGAGTATAAGATATGAGTAGCTTTGACATTGACATCTCAATTAAATGTTCTTCTAGAATTGATCTTGTTAGAGAATTTATCTAATCTTGAGGTATTATATTTATAGGAAAACTTATATGTTATGGGGCCACCATAAGAATGGTCTCTTAGATGTAGTGATGTTATTATAATCTATTACCATTTAGGGGTTCATATTGGGTTGTTTTAGTTGTTTAGGATGTATTTTCATACATCTAAATGGGAGATAAAATCTGGGTCTGATAAATATGTATAATGATCTCCATATAAAATATTTGTGGCTAGGGATGAAAAAGGAAAAGCTATTTTTGTGCAGAGATAATTCACCTATCAACAGTTGACAGAAGAACAATAGTGGTCTACTGGGTTATTATAGACTCTACCCATTCTAGAATAGATGTTTGAGTATTTCATTGTGGGTCATGTCACAAGTCTACCTAGGACACCCCGCAATAATGATGCAGAATGGGTGATCATAGATCAACTGATGAAGGTATCCCACTCTTAGACTATCTGGGATACCTTCACTATAGATGATCTTGGAAGTCTCTATTTGAGAGAGGTATCCCACTGTTGTGAATCCCCTAATTAAAATATTGAACCCCATCAATCAAAATTTATAGTAGGGATGTGTGGTTAGCTCAATGTTTATTTATCAATGTGGCCTCTTACTCGAAACTATGCAACCCCCCCTCCCAATTAAAATGTTTGATTTTACCCTTTACCCCTTGATGATTTTATGTATAATCACACTTAATCTATTTTTAACTCAACCAAATCCTTCCTCATTGCTTAAGTGGCTTCTCTATTGGGATTCATGGATGAAATCCTTCATTTTTGGAATATAATCTTAAGTTGTTTTTTTAATCTAATTTGTCCCCTAATTTTAGATCCAAACCAGATCAATTTTCCTCAAATATTGTTAGAACCTAATTTGGATGTGATTCCAAATCTAATTGGTTTTATGGAGGATTGGTGCTGTTTTTTATGGATCCAGAATTGTGAGGACCTAATCTACTCTCCACCTATCTTAATATTTAAAAAAAGTAAGATCTAATTATATTTTTGAGTTTGGTGTTTCAATAGAAATGGATAATTCAGTAAATTAGTTATTTTTTCTTGTAAATAACTTTTTTATACATTTAATTGAATTTATTTTTCATTTAAATGTGTTTTTTGAATCAAATATTGTTTTTAATGGGTGTTCTCAATAAATACATCTTTTTAATACCACATGTTTGACTAAATTCATGAATGGTGGGTTTGGTTAAGAAATGGGTTTTCAAATTCTGAAGATGATTGGATTAGCTTTTAATTATTTTAATCAATCAAGATCATGGTTTTGAAATGGATTTGAAAAAATATACCACATTAGGATCCTTGGGTGCATCAGAAATATACATGTAAATCATATTCTTTGTAATTCCACTTGACATTTTCTTTGACTTTAGTGTGTGTAATTACACTAGAGGTTATACCGATTGAATCCAAAATAGGAATAGTTTTTCATTTTAGGAATATACATTTCACTCATAGTGTGTGTAATTCCATTGGATTTATTCTTTTACATTAGTGTGATGAATGAAACTAGAGGTTATACCAGTTGGATCCACTATAATCTAGAGCCCAAATGGTGTGATTTTTAATTTTTTTTGGGTTTCCAAATGATGGATTGGTCATGGTTATTTTCTAACATTCATTCACAAGATGGATTGGTCAGTTTATTTTCTCACTTGCGTTCACATAATGGATTGATCATGGTTATTTTCTTACATGTTTACCATATGGTTTATTTATCGATTTTATTGATTATGATCTCTTTTTTTAACACTTATACATTTCATATTACGTTATTTAAAAATATAAAAGAATTTTATGAAAGATAAATGGATGATTTCCAGTGAGTTTTAACTTATGATTGTATATTATAAAATTGGGTTTTGGTTAAACATATATTTTTTTCTGATTTATAATATGCAATGCTACGACCCTATTTAGCCATAATCGGTGCATTATTACATAACATTGTCATTATTATAAAAGATCAAGTCTCGTAAGATAGATTATTTTATTATCCTTGTAAAAACTAGATACATTCATAAGTTTTACATTACATTATAAAATGAGAAACTAAAACAACATAGTCTCCATAGGACACACTCATATCCCACAGACTATCCCTCCAGGTCAGTTATAATATAATTTTTCGCATCATTGGAAAAATAAAACATAGAAAGGGGTGAGCTCATATGCTCAGTAAGGATAACAATATAGCGGAAACATTTAGTAATATGCATAATCATTTAAGGCAATATATGACTAGAACAAAAGCCTTTTAAACATTAACATTAGAATAATATGGAAAAGATAAAATCAAATAATTTCATTTACTTATTCATATGGATATTCTACTAGTCGAATAATCACATTCAATATCAATAGACACTTTCATAATGATGGAATGCATAATGTCAGACATCATAACCACATAGTCAAGGCCTTGTTCCAAGACTAAAAATAATATTTTGTCAAGGACTTGTGCCAAGACACTAGTTTGTATCATGAGACATACCAATGCATTGAGAAGCTATAGTGGGATCTACCTATGACTTACTATGTCCAAATCATTCCTTATATAAAAAGTTTGAAACATAACATAACAATTTATATTAAAAATAGAATACGAAATGTCAATACTTTATCCATAAACCATGATTGGTGTAAAAATAACACATCCACAGTCAAACATATCACAAAAACTTCAATAAAATATGGATGTTTTGTATCATAATAAATCAACTTTAAATAAGCTTAAAATCCATCAAAGGATGTTGACATAGATGAAATCAAAACTTATTTTTAGAGAAATATTTATTTCTATTTTGAAATCATTTAAAAGTCATATAATTATAAAAGAAAACATTTATTTTTAAAATATTCCTATAATCTTGAAAGGGAAGCTTCGACGATGTTATAACAGTGGAAAATAGTTGCACCTTCCATATAAGTTAAAAAACATTCTTACCATAATTTTGTCAAAAAGGTCATAAGGTACCTTGTTTGGAAAACAAAGAAAAGATTACTTTCAAACCATTTTATAAAAAGTAAAACAAGGGTATAAATGATATTAACCCATAGTCTATTAAATTTTAAAAATGTTTTGTAATACATTTTTAATAAACATAGATGTGGATGATAAAGAGGTCCCAGAAGATACTTGCGTAAAAACAACCTCAGAAAATAAAGAGATTATAATATTAACCCTTACCATGTACATTCCCTTGGTTGAGGGTACGTTAACCACCTGTATAATAGTTTAGTCATTTTTATTAAATTATACAATAACCATATACATAAATATGATATCATATATGATCTTCAAATATTGGTTTGTTAATAATATTTTAGTATTATCGTCATTTCAGGTGTTAACTGATTCGTTTTCCATTATATATTTTGTTACATAATATGTTTTTGTTATGAATAGGATGTATTTGATTCATATATACAATTATATTGAGTTCTTAAACATTATTTTTAATCATAAAATGAAAATTATTCTTGAATGGATATGATGGAGAATGAATCTCATCGTGTTCATGGAGTTGGTAATCCGTACGTACGCACGAGCAACAATACCATTGTTCTGATTTAAAATTCGTATGTAAATAGATGGAATATAATATATAAATAATCATTAACCTGTTATATTTATTATTTAAATCAATTATACATCATTATTATACACATCCAAATAATAATGTATTGAATAACAACTACACCACGCCGTGGAGACGGTAAGCCGTACATACGCACGTATGGGGATATGTCATTCATAGGATGGATAAAATAATGAATATGATTGTACCATATTTATAATAACATAAAAATGTATAGAAGATACTAGAGTTATTATTTTATAAGGGAAACAACATGGAAATAAGACGTCGAAGAAGAAAAGAACTTGGAAGAGGTGATGAAATATTTACCTCTTCTTCTGGTTCTTCCTGTTTATTTGATCAAAATGGCTCCATAGGTTGGCTTTCTGACTAAATGATGGAATCTAGGATTAAGGTATGACAGTTAGGAGGATATTTGGGAAGGGGTTGCCCGAGACAAATGGCTTTTATGGTGTGAATTTTAGGGAAGGGGGATTTACCTTTTATAAGAGGGGTGAGGGGCACCTTAGGAAAAGAATGAAATATTATTTTATAATAAAATAATTTTCGGTTTATAATGGATCCAAAATTAATTATTTAAAGGATAAGGTAGGTATGGGTTGAAAAATTCTCAACCAATAGGTTTTAGATAGGTTTGGGTCACTATATTAACGTTATCTTTTACATTTAACTCTATGTTAAATAGTTTGACATTTATCATGTCTCTTTGTATTTTTATATTATATGGTTAATAAACTTACTATACACTTCCAAGAGATCCCCAAGTGGTTCATTAAAGATACAAATATCATTATATAAGTCTTTTGGATAATCTTTATATTTTTAGGATTATTATATCAACCAATAATATTGTATTTGTTTTGAAAACTCATTTATGCCAATTTTGACATTATTTAATTATTGATTTTTTCTAATGTCCTAAAAACATTTTTACTTCGCACTAAATACATTTAATCAACCCTAAAATTTCATATTAACCTAAAAAATTAGTGTAATTCATTAAAATTATGAAATAAAATTTATTTGGATATTTATAATATCAATTATTTTAATCTTTCATTAATATGGTAATTACTGTATCTTCATTGTGTCATAAATAAATTTAAATATTTAATCTCTAAATATTATAAATAAAATAACATTATGTAGGAAATCAATTTTTATTTATAATTAATTTTTATAGTCAAATTTATATTTTGTGTAACCCTATATTAAAAATGGCTTAGTTATCTAACTTTGAATTTAACCCTTTTAACTCTTCTTTAAATAAAATAATAAAAAATATCCTAATCTAATCCAATGGGACCTAAAGGATCATATTTTATTCCTAAGGTTGTTTTTGGTCGAATTACAATTATCCAATAGAATTTCGACTTGTGTTAGGGAATTAATAATATCATTTTTACCATTAATTACCCTATTTACTTTTAACCGTGATAAATAAAAGTAAAACATTACGATTCACCAAAAATTATTTTCCTCAATTGATCCAAATTTTACTTACTGATATCAACTGTGTGTCTTATATTTTTTAAATTCAACTCACAGAAGCACAGAAATTATGTTTTATGCAAATTTTCAAATGCTCTTATGGGTGGGTAAAAGAGGGTATAAAGTTCAAAAAAAAGTATGTATATAAACTTATTATAAAATGAATCCAATAAATAAAAATAAAAATATATAGATATTATGTATCTATTTTGACATAAAATAAACTTAAATAAATTAAATAATTACTTAAATAAAAGTTTGGTTTTAAACTATATGTCAGTGTTTTCACTATTCATTAAAAATTGAATGTTTTCATAAAAATACCAAAAATTCACCCTAAGCTAATTTCGATATTCTGAATCCCAGAATGAAGTGAATTTTGGAAAATAAAATTTATAAAATTTCAAAAAGTGGGTTTTACTATTCATAACGACTAGTTTGATTGGTCACGGTGTGTTAGAATCTCGAAATAGCGTACAATAAAAGCTATTGCATTATTCTAAGGGAATCATACCGTGGAAGCTTGGGGTGTTACATTCTCCCCTCCTTTATATAATTTCATCCGTAAAATTTCTAGAATATTACTACATAAAAAGATTCGGGTGGTTCTTCATCATAAGTTCCTCAGGTTCCCACATTGCCTCTTCCATCTTATGGTTTCTCCATAGGACTTTTAGCAGACGAGTTGTCCGGTTTCTCAACACTTCCTTTCTGGTATGAAGAATTCTAATAGGCTCTTCACAATAAGACAGTTCGGGGTCCAGTTCTAATTTTTCATAGTTGAGCACATGTGTTAGGCCAGGCATGTATTTTCTCAATAGTGATACGCAGAACACATCATGAAATTTGGAGAGACTTGGCGACATCGTCAACCGGTAAGCTACAACCCCAATTCATTCTAGAATTTCGAAAGGTCCGATATACCTGGGACTTAGTTTACCCTTCTAACTGAATCGTATAACTCACTTCCATGGAGATATCTTAAAGAAAACCTGATCTCCTACCTAAAATTCCAAATCCTTCCTTCAGTTATCGGCATAGCTCTTCTGATTACATTGAGTTGCTTTGATGTGGCTTTGGATAACCTTTACCTTCTCCATCATTACCTCAACAATTTATGGGCCTACAATTTTTTTTCACCAACATCATCCCAACAGGTTGGTGTGCGACATCTATTTCTATATAATGCTTCATATGGTTCCATCTGAATACTTGAATGGAATATATTGTTATAGATAAAAGCTATCGTAGGTAAATACTGATCCCACATACCTTAAAAGTCATGTGGGAAAGATCTCAATATGTCTTCTAAGGTTTGAATAGTCCGTTCTGATTTTCCATCAGTTTGAGGGTGGTAGGCAGTGCCCAAATGAATTTCACCATCCAAGGATTTCTGAATACTTTTCCAGAATCTTGATGTAGAATGGGGATCATGATTAGAAACAATAGATATGGGAACTCCATGAGTCTTACAACATCATCCATATATATTCCTGCTAAACATTCAAATGATAAATCTTCTCTTATAGTAAGAAAATGGGATAACTTTTTAAGACAATCAACAATGTCCCATATTACATCATTCCTTCTAGGATACTTTGTTAGTACCATGAAAAAGTCCATCGTAATATTATCCCATTTCCACTCAGGTATGGTAAGAGGTTGCATGACTCCTCTAGGCTGTTTTATTCTAGCTTTCACCTGTTGAAAAACCATACATCTTGACACAAAATTAGCAGTCTTCCTCTTTATGTTGTCCCACCAAAATTTTCCTTCAAATATCTATACATATTAGTGCTACTAGGGTGTATAGAGAAATTGGACCTATGAGCATCATCTAACAGTTCTATTTTCAGATCACGTATATCGGGACCACAAAGTCTCTTCCCAAATTTCAAAATCCCATCTTCATATATGAAGTCACTCAATCTCCTGTCATTCACAACATTAATATTTTTTAAAACTCTTCGTCATCGGTCTGAGAACTCTTTATCCTTTATAGTAAATATGGTTAGACAACCATTTGAAAAAGATTTTATGTTTCACCTTCTATGATTATTCCCATATCCATTTTCACTAGATCAATAAAAATATAATCCCTTTCAAATCACATCTTGTTCAAAACTCCATGATCCTTTCTGCTCAAAGTATATGCCACCTTATTTTCCTTCCTAGGGTGGTAGTGTATTGTGCAATCATTATCCTTGAGTTGTTCAAGACATCTCTTTTGCCTCATGTTGAGTTCCTTCTATGAGAAAATATACTTCAAACTCTTTTGATCGGTATATATCTCACATTTTTCACCATAGTGAAAATGTATCCATATATTCAAAGAAAAGATTGCAGCTGCTAACTCAAGATCATAAGTAGGATTGTTTTGCTCATGAATTTTTAGCTGTTGTGATTCAGAGGCAATAACTCTATCATTCTGCATAAGTACACAACCATGTACTTTCTTTGAAGCTTCACTATAAAAAACAAACCCCTCATTCCCCGATGGTATAGTCAAGATAAAATCATTGGAAAATCTTCTCTTCAGTTCTTCAAAACATTCTTCACACTCTTTATCCAAACAAATTTAACCCCTTTACATGTGAGCTTCATTAATGGGTTAGCTAATCGGGCAGAATTCTAGATGAATCATTAATAATAACATGCTAAACCAATAAAACTACATACCTCAGTTATAGTTGTCGGTGCTGGCCATTAATAGATTGCCTTTGTCATAGAAGGATAAACAGTGATTCCATCCTTAGAGAAAATATGGCCAAAAAAAAGAAATCATCTGATGCCATAATTCACACTTGCTAAAATTCCCATATAATTCATTTATTCTAAGGATTTTCAGAATGGTGCACAAGTGATTATCTTGATCATCATAGCTTTTGTAGTATACAAATATATCCTCAATAAAAACCACTAAAAAGTCATCAAGATATTCCTTGAAAACTCTATTCATTAGATCTAAAAAATAGAGGGTGCATTAGTCATCCCAAAAGGCATTACTTTAAACTCGTAATGCCCATACCTGGTTCGAAAAGCTATTTTTGGAATTTCTTCCTTCTTCACACACAACTGATGAAATCTAGATCAATTTCCAATCATTGAAAAATATTGATCTCCATGAAGTTGGTCAAATTAATCATCAATACGTGGTAGGGGATACATGTTCTTTATTGTTATAGCATTTATCTCCCTATAGTCAATGAACAACCTCATTAATCCATCTTTCTTCTTAACAAAAAGAATAGGGGCTCCCCATGGAGAAAAACTAGGGAGAAAAAATCCTTATTACTCACTTCCTCTAGTTTTTTCTTTAGTTACACTAATTCCACAGTGGACATTCTATAAGGGGTCTTCGATATGGGCCTTGAACCAGGAATTAAATCTATAGAAAACTCAATTTCACATTCTGGAGGATGTCCAGGAAAATCGTTTGGAAACACATCATCATATTCTTGCACAATAGGTACACCCTCTTTTTGAACATTACTTTCCTCACCCATAGTAATTTCATTCTACTCCTCCCCAATAATTGAATATATTTGACCTACTAGGGTTGGATCTAGATAAGAATTAGGTGGTGACGTTTCTGATCTAATGAAAAGGTACTCTTTATAATCATCATGAATTGTAACCTCCTTTTTATTACAATAAATTTCTGTATCATGGTCCGAAATACCAATCCATAACAATGATTATATAAAATATAAATCATGGGTATGACGATGAGATCTATAGATAAAGAACATTTATAAACCCTAATGGGAAATAATTCACAAAACATTGTTGCAATGATACCTCCCTTAGGTGTTTTGACTGACAACTCCCTTGTTATGTAAAATTAAAAATATCTAATTTTCTTAGCAAAGTGGGAAGATATAAAACAATGCAATGATCTAGAATCAAATAAAGAATTTTCTAAACATGAGGAAACCATTAAATTACATACCACCATGTCATATTCTGCTTCAACCTCAATAGTAGTGATAGAATAAGATTTTCCTTGATCCCTTGGCCTTTTTTAGGTATGTTTCCTTGCTGCTTAAGGAAATCATTTTCATAATTACCCCTTCTCTACAATTTTATCATTCAACATTGACACCCTCTTTCTTCCCACTGCAATCATGGGCTTGGTGGACTTTTTAACTACACTTATAACAAACTCCCATTCCCTTCTGGCAAGTACTGGGGTGATTCATCCCACATTTACTGCAGGAATTATATTCAACTTTTCCCTTATTCCCCTTATTTCCATTGTTAGAGTGTTTAGTAGATCTCTTCCTCTCTTTCTTGGCTTTAATGTTGTAAGACTTAGAGAATAATTTTCTATCTTGATAGAACATGAGACAATATCTTCGTATAAAAATAAGGATTGTGAGACTAATGCTCGTCGGAGAAATGGGTTTAAACCATCAAAGAATCGATCAATATTACTCCTTGGGTTACATATATAATTTGTTGCATGCCTTTCTAACCTTGTAAAGTTAGCCTCATACTTTGTGACATTCTCATCCACCTTTTGACTCATACATAGAAATTACCTATCCATATTTGCTCGATGGTCATGAGGAAAGTAATTTTATTATAAAATCTCTTTAAAATCCCTCCATTCCATATTTTATACTTCATCATCTTCCTTTGTTTTTTGAATTAATGACCACCATTTATCTGCATCTCCCGTGAGGTGATAAACTTCTAGGAATACTTTTTCCCATTCACTACACCCAAAAGCATGTAAGGTTTTCTCTAAGGAATTTATCCATTGCTCAGCTACTAATGGATTTGTAATACCATTGAATGTTGGTGTTTGTTTCAACATGAATCATTCTAACATTGATCCTCTACGTTTTGGATCAGGGTGCTCCATACGGGTAAGGTTATTATTCATAACCTGAGTGAGTTGTCCCAGTATGGTGATAAACTGATAAGCACTAGTTGGACCACCGGATACGCTATAATTATCATGACTAGAAGGAAAATCCCTACATGGATTATGTGCATTGATACAGTTTCCATTCCTTCCACTAAGAACCATTTATAAACAATAGAATTGACTAGATTAGTCTATGAATCAAAATATATAATTTCATACCTGTAAAACACTTAACATGAATTGAAATGTTTAAGGATATAATCCATAATCATAAAAAAATGTATTCTTTGAGGAATTATATACACATAAACCCTTCATAATTCTTTGTAAAGAAAATGATAATTATCCTAAGAATATCTCCCAGGTGTGTCGTAACCAAGAGTGCAACAATGCACATTTTCATGCACCAGTTCCCATTCGTGTCTAGTTCAAAATGGTGTTTTAGGGTTTTACCCCTAGGTACATATGTTCCAGAGCCACCTCTGCCTGGTCATATCCAGATAAGGATGTATTGTTTGGAAATATCAAAAAATATATACAATACCAAAATTCTAGGATGCTCTTCTATACTAACCCTCAAAGTTTATCATATGATAATCTTCTCTAATCATAGTTTATCTAAATATAGTTTCCAAGGGTTGTAGTAAACTTCTTATGATACCAACTGTAACACATGGCCCTAGTTACCGACAGACGGTGCATTTTTACATAACAATGGCATGATCACAAAATATCATGTCTCGAATGACCGATTAGTTTAGTAGCCTCTGTACTACTAGATAGATTCATTAGTTTTACATTACATTATAAAAATGAAAAACTAAAACAACATAGTCTCCATAGGACACACTCATATCCCATAGACTATCCCTGCAGGTCAGTCATAATATACTTCTTCGCATCTTGGGAAAATTAAAACATAGAAAGGGGTGAGCTCATATGCTCATTAAGAATTACAATATAGCAGAAAATTTCATAAATAAGCATAAACATTTAAGGCAATGTAAGACTAGAAGAGAAGTATTTTAAATGTGAACTTAAAAATAATATATCAAAGATAAAATCAAATAATTCCATTTACTTATTCACATGGATATTCTACTAGTCGAATAATCACTTGAAATATCAATATCCACTTTCATAATGATGGAATGAATAATGCTAGACATCATAACCAGATAATAAAGTCCATTTCCCAAGACTACAATTAATATTTTTTCAAGGACCTGTTCCAAGACACTAGTTTGTCTCATGAGACCAACCAACACATCTAGGAACTATAGTGGGCTCAACCTGTCACTTACTAACTCCAATGCATTCCTCATATGAAAAGGTCGAAACATAACATAAACATTCGTATTAAAACTAGCATAAAAAATTCCAATACTTTATCCATAAACCATTAATGGTGGTAAAATATCACATATATAGTCCAACATATCACATAAACATAAATATAATTTGGAAGTTTTGTATCATTATAAATCAACTTCAAATAATCATAAAATCCATTATAGGATGTTGACTTAGATGAAATCAAATTTTTTAAGAGAATTATCTCTTTCTATTTTGAAATCATATAAAAGTCATATAATTATACAATAAAACATTTATTTTGAAAATATTATTATAATTTTGTAATGTAATCTTCAAAGATGTTATAACGGCGGAAAATATCTTCACTCGTTGTATAAGTTAAATAAACATTATTACCTTAATTTTGTCGAAAAGCTCATAAGGTACCTTATTTGGAAAATAAAAGAAATATTTATTTAAGACCATTTTATAAAAATATAAACAAGTGTATACATGACTTTAACCCATAGTATAGTAAATAGTAGAAATTTTTTGGAATACATTTTTAAGAAACATGGATGTGCATGATAAAGATGTCCTAGAAGATACTTGCGTAAAAACAACCTCAGATAATAAAGAGATTGTGAAATTAACTCTTACCTTGTACTTTTCCTTGGTCGAGGGTACATTAACCTCCTGTATAATAGTTAAATAGTTGTTATTAAATTATACAAGAAACATATACCTAAATATGATACCATATATGATCTTCTTAATATTGATTTTTTAATAATATTTTAGTATTATCGTTGTTTCTGGTGTTAACTGATTCGCTTTCCTTTATATGTTTTGTTACATAAAATTTGTATTTTATAGATATGATGTATTTTATTCATATCCATAACGACATTATGTTATTAAACATTATTTTTATTCATAAAATTAAAAATATTCTTTAATGGATATGATGGGGAATGAATCTCATCGTGTTCGTGGAGATAGTAATTTGTATGTACGCACGAGTGACAATATCATTCTTTTTATTTAAAAATAAAATATAAATAGAGGTTATATAATATATACATAATTATTAACATGTTATATTTATTATTTACATCAATTATACTTCATTATTATACCCATCCAAATAATAATGTATTGAATAACAACTAAACCATGACGTGGAGTCGGTAAGCTGTACGTACACACGTATGGTGATATGTCATTCATAGGATGGATAAGATAATGAATATGGATTTAAAATATTTATAATTACATCATAATGTATATAAGATACTGGATTTATTATTTTATAATGGAAATAACAAGGAAAGAAGAAGTTGAAGAAGAAAAGTACTTGGAAGAGGTGATGAAATACTTACCTCTTCTTTTGGTTCTTCCATTTGATTTGATCAAAAGAGATCTTTATGATGGCATTATGACCAATGAGATGACTCTAAGATGAAGGGAGGACAGTTGGGAGGATATTTGGGTTGTGGTTGGCAGAGAAAAATGGCTTTGAAGGTTTGAATTTGATAGAGGTGGAAGTTCCCTTTTATAAGACGGGTGAGGGGCATCTCAAGAAAATATTGAAATATTATTTTATAATAAAATAATTTTCGGTTTCTAATGGATAAAAATGAATTATTTAAAGTACCTGGTAGTTATCGGTCTAAAACCTATCAACAAATAGGTTTTGTACAGGTTTGGGTCACTATATTAACCTTATCTTTTAGATTTAACTATTAGTTAAATAGTTTGACATTTACCATGTCTCTTTGTATTTTTATATTATATGGTTAATAAACATACTATAAACATCATAAAGAACCCCAATTGGTTCATTAGTGATACAAATATCATTATATAAGTCTTTTGGATGATTATTGGATTTTTAGGATTACTATATCAACCAATAATATTGTATTTGTTTTAAAAACTCATTTATGTAAATTTTGACATTATTAAATAGTTGATTTCTTTCAAAGCCCTAAATACTTTATTACTTCGAAATAAATAAATTTAATCAACCCTAAGAATTCATATTAACTTATAAAATTAGTTTAATTCATTAAAAGTCTAAAATTATATTTATTTTGATATTTATAATATCAATTATTTTAATCTTTCATTAATATGGTAATTACTGCATCATCATTGTGTCATAAATAAATTTAACTATTTAATGTCTAAAAATTATAAATAAAATACCATTATGTATGAAAACATTTTATCTTTCTAATAAATATTTATTGACGAATTTATATTTTGTGTAACCCTATATAATAAATGGTTTAGTTAACATGCATTGAATTTAACTATTTTAACTCTTCTTTAAATAAAATAATAATAAATGTCCTAATCTAATCCAAGTGGACCTAATGGATCATATTTTATTCCTATGTTTCTTTTGGTTAGAATTACACTTATTCAATATAATTATGATATGTGTTATGGTAATAATAATATCATTTTTATCTTTAATTTCCCTATTTACTTTTAACAATGGTAAATAAAAATAAAATGTTACTATTCAAAAAAAATTATTTTCTTCTTATTGAACCATGTTTTACATAGTAATATCAACCATGTCACTCTGAATTTTTAAATTCAACTCATATAAGTGGTAAAATAATGATTTATTCAAATTTTCAAGTGCTCCTAGGAGGTGTGTAAAAGACGGTAAAAAGTTCAATAAAATTATTATATATCTAAACTTATTATAAATTGACTCCAATGAATTAAATTAAACATATATAGGTATTGTTTATCTATTTGGACCTAAAATAAATTTAAATATAATAAATAATTATTTAAATAATAATTCTGTTTTAAAATATAACTCAGTGTTTTTCACGATTCATCAGAAATTGAATGTTTTCAGAAAAATACCAAAAAATCACCGAAAGATAATTTTGATATTAAGAATCCAAAAATGAATTCTATTTTGAAAAAAATATTATAAAATTTAAAAAAGTGGGTATTACTATTCCTACTGGCTAGTTTGATTGTTCGCGGTGTGTTAGAATCTTGAAGTTGCATACAATGCAAGCTATTGCATTATTCAAATGCAAGTGTACCATAGAAGCATGGGGTGTTACATATTAGACATTATATAGTCTTTGTGGTTAAATATTACCGGTCATTATGATCACACCCAAATCTTGCCTTTGGGTTCATGGAGATGAATTTTATTTGAGACTCAGTTAAATGGAAGATAATTATATATCATGTTAGATTGTTTTCTGGCCACGATATTCATAGTGGGATGATTTGGAGGTGATGATCGATCACATGGGAACTTATTGGTCTTATCATTTTATGAATTTTGGTTTAGCTAGTTTAACTTATATTTTATGAATCATGGACTTATCTCTTTCTTCCATGCTTTAATGTGGTATTATGTCTTTTTTATTTATATAAAAGAAATTTTTTTGTTATCTTGTTTCATCTCACTTCAATGATGGGCCGGGTCAAGTGGCAAGCCCAGTTGACTCTGGATTGTTCATTACATAATGGTATCAAAAAGATTCTTACATTGAAGTTTTTTAACAAAACCTATGTTTGGTTTTGTGTCCTAGGTTGTTAGGAGTTAAGACAATCAAAATTTGTGTATTTAGTATGGCATGGTATATAGATAGCTCATTTCTATGTCTAAACTCAATTTACCAATGGCTGTCAAATTGTTTTTACCAGGTTTGAGACTTATTGATTAAGTTCATTTGAATGAAATGAATTATATGTATACTTATATTGACAAGTGAATTATTAAAGATTTTTTTTCATTCATGTAATTTATAATTTCTTTATATCCGTGATTTATTAAATCATGGATGTTAACTCTTGAAGTTGTGACTATAATTTTAGGTTATTCTATAAAACTGATGGTTCATTCTCTTATGATAAATAGACAATGTATCTGAGAAGATATTTTATAAATCAAAGATATTAATATATGAGATATGATCCATAGGATAATCCATCAACGAACCCTTCATTGTTTGAAGATCTAAACCATACAATATAGAAACTTGGTCAAGTTGGTGCCAGGAAAACAAGACATGTGGTGGATCCTGGATATGAATTTATGAAGCAGCATCCTCCCATCATACATGGTAATAAAGGACCCATGGAATATACGGAGCATATTGAATGGACTGAGATGATCTTCATCATTTTCAAGACTCTGGATACATATATGGTTGGTTTTTCCATGTACATGCATGAGGGACTAGGAAGGAGATTTTCAGACTCTATTGTGAAAGCTATGTTGCATGAGGATCTTAGAAGTAATTATTTCATGAAAATATTTAATCAATATTTTTACCCTCATATGTAAGATATTGGAATATTATGACATTTTATGACCATGGAGAATGTGGATCAATCCGTTATAGAGTATTCAACCCACTTTATAGTGCTTGTGAATCTTGTACTAGATCTTGTAACCAATGAGTAACTGAACGCTTCGAGGTTTTAGTAGGGATTGAGGCTATATATTTGGTTGATGTTGATTCTAATGTACATTAGGAAATTCATAGAGGTAGTTGGAAAAGAAGATTTTTTGAGGCAGATATATCTAGAAATAAGGTCTCGGGTCGCGCTTTAGTTAGTGTAGTTTTCAACCAAGGTGTGTCTTCTGGAAAGAAAAAGAAGTAAAAGGGTGGTAAAATATCATAAGGAATAGTTTTAAGGGCTTCTTCAAGGCAGAATTTTTTTTAATACTATTAGTGTATAATGAATGGTTTTACCAAACAAAATATATGGAGGATCTAAAGACTTGTAATCATTGAGTGTTATCTGGTCATTTGAGGCATTTTAATGAATGGATATCTCATGGTAGTAAGGTTGGATCCACTCTCACTAGGGGTTTGATAGTTTTTACTGATTATTTTAAGTGGATTGGGTCTAATCCTCAGTCCCAAGGGTTATTTTTGTTGATATGATAGGATATACTTATTCAATGGAGTGTTCTTCTGAGGAATATAAAGAATGTCCTGCTACAGTTAGAGGTATAGTTTTATATTTCATCTTCAATGGTGATAGATTTGTTTAAAATAGGTGTTACACATTCCATTTTATTATAAAAAATAGTTGAGGTGTTGGGATTATATTTAGAAAGTATGATGTTCTTATTAGTTCTTTCCACCCCTTTGGAAATAGGCTCAAACAATATTTTTAGTGTCCAATGAGTCTAGTGGTGATAGAAGAATATTAGGTGATATGAAACATGTTAGTTTTCAATATTGAAACCTTCGTCCAAATCCTAGAAATGGATATGATGATCAATGTTAAGTCTTAGATGGACTATTATCATAATTCTATTCAGTTTTTATATTCATATTGGGTCACTCTTTTTTTTGGGTGAGTAAAACTCTAGATTGGGAAGGGATATGCCTACTGTTTCTTATGATGGGGTAATCTCATGCCAGTTATTAGAGATTTTTCCTAATACAATTTCCCTTATTTTGGTAGTTCAATTCATTCTGTTGTGTATTCATACCTTGAGGTCTTTATAGAATATTTTATAGGTTACCACTATAATGATATGTCGAGTTTACTTTTGGCCTACTCATTGGTAAAATAAACATTTGTATTCCATATTATTGAGATTCGTCCACTGAGTCAGTGGTACATAAATTCCAACACGAGGATCGAGAGGCTAAGTCATTTATTCATCCTAGTATCTCACCATGCTCTTCACCTGTCATCTTATTTATGAAGGCAGAATGTATTCTCAAAAATTTTATGGATTTTTGAATGTTAAATCGAGTGACCGTTAATAAAAAATATATTTTTCCTAGGATTAAAGATCTCTTTGAGAAACATAGAGGGGTTTTGGGATTTCAAAGACTGAACATTAGTCAGGAAAACACCAATTGAGAGTCAGCAAAGAGGATATTCCTAAGGAAATTTTTAGGAGCCTATATGAGAATTTTGAGTTTTTTTATAATCCATTTGGACTCACTTACAATACTATAGTATTTATGGATTAGATGAACTAAATAATTCATCAGTTCTAGGAATCTTATATTATTGTGTTCATGGTTGATATTGGTCTACGCTAAGAGAGAGGAGGAGCATATGGATTATTTAGAGATTATTATTTGAACCTTAAAAGAACTTTTTTATGCTATTATTTCCAAATGTGTGTTTTGGATTCGAGAATTAAATTTTTATGGGAATGTGATATCTAAGAGGGAAATATCAGTGGATCATAATAAAACATAGGATTTTATTCCCTAGTATAACCCCAAATAATTTATGATATTTGAAGCTTCTTGGGGTTGTCTACAAACATTAGATGGCTTGCTCTGGAATTCTTCAACCTCTAATCATCAGTGAATAACATAACCTATAAGGGTGTATCTTTAGATTGGAATGAAAATTTCAAGATATATTTTGAGGAGATGATGGTCAGGTTGTGTTGAACACCACTTTTGATTCTTTTATAACTGGGTTCAGGTTATGAGGTTTTCATCGATGATTTTGTTATGGTTTTGAGATATGACTTAATGTAATGGAATCAAGTGGTGGCATATGAATCTCACTAGTTATTCCTTCATGAGAAGAACCACCCTACCCATTATCATCAGTTGGAATTAGTTATAGAGGAACTCAAAACATGGCATCACTACATCTTTGGCATGTTTTTTACACTGTATTCTGATCATAAGAGGTGAAATATATTATTTAACATAGTGATATTTTAATTTATGATAGAGATATTGGGTGTATTATCATAAAAATTTTCATTTTAATATTATATGCACACCTCAAAATGTGGACTTTGTTGTAAATGCATTAGCTAGAAATTTACCAACACAAGCCATGAAGGAATTTGTTGAAGAGTGGCCTCAAATGAGTTTGCTTGATGAGATGAGTTTTGGAGTGATATATGTTGAATGACATGATTTATTTGATTCGATGAAAGATGAATCATATTTTGATGAGTGATTTTAGATCCTGTAGGTGATAGAAACCATGTTCAAGTTATTTAGTAAAAGACTTAATGTTTTTGAGACCTCACGTGAGCAGCCTCCATCTCCCAGTGGAGATTTTTTCATCTATAATTTTTTGATTGTTCATATTTCTATGAGCCAGGAGTTGATGGATAGTAGATACTGATAATGTTAGTCTATACACCTTAGGGAAACCAAAATGCATCATGACATGATTCATCAGTATTGGTGGACTTGTATGAGGTGGTTGATTGTAGATTTTGTTTCATGGTGTCTTACTTGTCATAAAATTTAAGCAAAACTCTAGAGACTGGATGGTTTGTTGCAACCATTACCCATTCATGTATGGATGTGGTATGTGATTTTTATATACTTAACTTTTGGTTTTCCATATAATCCTAGTAGGAAGGGTGTGATTTGGGATATCATTTATTGAGTTGAATTCATCTCAATTTTTACTTATTCGAATGATAATGAAGATAGAATGGATCAAAAAATAATATATCTGAGATATTATGAGACATCATGAGGCTACATCAATGGTTATTTATGAAAGGGACCTAAGGTTCACATCTGGGTTCTCAATTGTTTTTTGAAGTTGATGGATTCCCTGTAGAAATTGAGAATATCATATCATCCACAATGTAGTCTATGTAGAATAGGTTTATCATAGCACAAATCTGTCAGAAATGTTATATGGTCCATTATAATAGGCCACTAGAGTTTCATCTTAGAGATCTAGTTTTTACTATATTTTTACTCACTTGAGAAATCTTTGGTTTGGTTTGAAGGTAAAGTTGGAACTGTGGTTTGTCGGACCCTTTGAGGTATTGGAGAAACTCAAAAAGGTGGAATATCAGTTTGACTTAGTATCTTACTTGACATAGATATATGACATGTTTCATGTTCCCCAGTAGATAAGGTATCACCTAAATCATTTCTGTGATATTAAATGGGAGTATTGCAATACCCTAGAATGTTAAAGGGTTAATATTCTAAATGATATGACTCATTTAAACAAAGTGAACCTTTCTTTTTTTTGGTATACTACCTTGTAGAACTCTATAGTTTAATGTTCTTGTCAGGATGGGTGACCTTTAGAATGTTTCCCGGGGTGTGTGACATTGTGGAAAAAGTACACTAGAAAGAACATGTGTTGTCGTGTGGGGAAATTATCTAGTCTGATGACTTGTCCGGGCATGTGGGTGGGCCCTAATTAGGGGACCATGTGTCTATAGGGAAACTGGTTGTACTTGGATGTCTAGGAATTGATGGCCATGTTATGGTATGGTGTTTGTGTTGTCTGTGGGTCATAGTTGTTACAATTGGTTTCAATGTTGGAACCCATCATTATGTGTAGTGGGACTGCATGGCCTTATATTTATTGTACACAATGACTACATTCTTCTTGGGGGGGGGGGGTAAATGTTACACCCCAAAATGTTAATCGGTTAAAAGGATAAATTATATGATGCATGTTAACAATGTTCACATTTCATTTTGGGATCCAAAATGATTACAAGTCTATAGTTAAACATTCATTTCATGGAGTATTGATCAACATGGGTGGCCTTTTGGGATGTTCCGTACGGTGTGTGCGGGTGTAGAAAAAGAACATTGGAAAGAAAATATGTTGGAATATGGAGACATTAATTAGTTTGATGACCCTTATGGTAATGTTGGTGGGCCCCAGGTAGGGGACCACATGTCTACGGGTCTACTGGTGTTACATGGAAGGCTATAACCTGTCTTCCAAGTAATGCTAAGGTTTCTATGATGTTAGTAGGGCCCAGTTGTCACAAGGATATTGATATTGATCTCGATACCACTATTGTCGAGAAAGTAGTTCAAAGTGAGGACCTACGTGATAAGGTACTTCATAATAAAATGATTCCATTGGTCATGATACTGTGGAATTGTGAATGGGATATCGATGAGATGTAGTTGTGGGAATCATTGAAGAAGAATTAATGACCTTCTCTTTTTGTGGTTATAGGATCTTGAGGACTTTCTTGGGACAAAAATATTTTATTATGGGGAGAATTGTAGTACCCACGTGATCTTAGGTGAAATTTATTTTAATATTGGTTGGTATCTAAAGTCTTTATAGAGTTATTGTGTGAATTATAGTTCATTATAGTGATTTTTAGAGTAGAAAACCATGCGCACGGTTTGTACATGGTTAGTCCAATCATAATGAAACCATAAAGTATAGATATGTGTTTTAATAGAGGGGTTTTCATGTTTTTATAATGGTTAAATAAAAATTAAATCCCCTAGTGAAAAAATTACACCCCACAAATAGAAAGGAATGTAGGGGTGCACGGTTAGGTACATTGTCTATTCACTTTGTAGCCTCCTCTAAGAAACCATGAAACCCCCCTTTGATCACTTAAAAATTTTGATTTAACCATTATTAATTGTTCATTTTTAGTTTTAATCGCCCAAAATCTATTTTTTACAAAACAGATCCTCCCATACTTCTTGATATGATTTTCCTTATGTATTCATGGTAGAAATCCTTCATTCTTGGTATAACACGTTGAGGTATGTTGCATTTTTATCTAGTTTCCCCTCATATTTGTAGGTATATTCTATATATCTTCTCCTCTCATCTTATTGGAATCCCATTGGGATGGAATGTTAGATATAATGGGTTTAATTTAGTATTGATATTTCTTTTTATGGATCATGGATCATGGGGACCTGATGTACTTTCCCCAAGTCTCTATATTTTAAGTCTGTCAGATCTACCTATATTTTTTATGTAGGTGTTTCAATAAGAAGAAAAAGTTCTATGGAATTTTTATTTTTCTTATAAATTAATTTGGGATATTCATTGAATTTAATTGATTTGCTGTTTCAATAGTTTTTATGGAATGATGTCAAGTTTTGATATTGGTCTTTCATTGAAAATGGGTTGTGCACAATAAGTGATTCAATAAATGTTTGAACGACGGTTTTGGTTCAGAAATGGGGTTTTGAACACCATAATATGCTGTATTGGTATGGAAAAAGTTTTATAAATCGTGATCCAAGTTTCAAATTGGATTTGAAAAATCATAGATCATTGGAAACATAGGGTGCATCAGGAATAGTCATGTCACTCACATTGTGTATAATGCTACTTGACGTTTGGTTGCACTTTATTGTGCATAAGTCCACTTGTGGTTATATTGGTTAGATCCATTATAGGCCTAGGTTTGGGAATTATTTTTTTGTCTATTATGTATACCCATATGAACGATCTAAAATGCTGTACATTTTCATTTTGATTGGGATTTGACATGATGGATGGCCATGGTTATTTTCACCCTTATTTCACATAGCGGATTGGTCATGGTTGTTTCTCATTTTCTTTCACATAATTAATTGGCCATAGTTATTTTTATACATATTTACCTTATGGAGTTCTTATGGATTGTATTGATTATTCTCAGATTCTTTATCAATTATTCTTGTCATAGTAATTTCGTTGAGAATAAAAATGGATTTTATAAAAAACCAAAGGATGACTTAAAAATGGTTTTGACTTATGAAAATGATTTGAAAAAATATGATTCTTTTATTTATATAACTACTATACTCCTGATATTAGACATTATATGTACTCATTGGTGGAATCATACTGGTATTTTATATCACATCCTAGTCTTGAATTTGAGTTGTTGTAGATGTTTTTTTTCAGGAAATAAGTAAAGGGAATGACATTATGTTTCATTTTAGATTATCTTTTTCTCATTTCCCTCATAGCGGGATGGTTTAGATTTGAAAATTTGTTACATGGGTACTTATTGGTCTTGTCATGTTATAATTTCTAGTTTAGATAGTTTGGCTTGGATTGTATAAACAATGGATGTATCACATTCTTCCATGATGTAATCTGGTTGTATTTCTTCTTTTCTTTTATACAACACTTATGTTTTGTTATATTCTTATACATCAACACCATGATTTGATGGATCGGGTGGCTATTATATTTAACTCGGGTTGGTTAATTTCATCTTTTTAGGATAACATTCTATAGGTTATGTTAATGAGAGTAGTCTATGAAAATTATAGAAGAGAGTTTAGTTTGGTTTTATTATAGATAAATTTATATATTTATTATAAAATAAGTTTCCTAAATAATAAACCCCAACATACAGTAAACCAGAATGTTCACTATGTTGTGTGATATTTTTATGAGATTTAAAACTAATCTGAATTTTTTTCATGTTTATTATGGATCATCTCACATAGTATCATTGTTAAATTTTAAATGTTTATATAGCACAAGAACTAGGAGTTTGGGTATAGGGTGCCTCAACAATTCTTCTAAGTCACCCTTTTTTAAAATTTTGAAGGACTATATTCCATTAATATATATCCCATTAATGAATCAATGTGTCCATACCCATCCAAGGAAAACCTGAATTATCTTTTTTTAACCCTATACTCTATCAAGAAATAATCATTTATATAATATAATATATTCATGTGAATGTTAATATTTTTTCATAATCTTTTGGTTTTATGCATAAATTAGTGTTGGTAGGTTATGTATTCATGGTTCTCATCTATTCAGACAATATAATAGACATAATACATAGTTTCATATCTATTGAATAATTAAGTACCTTTTAAATATATTATTTTCTTTCCGTCCCACTTCATTGATTATATTCTTACATCACCATAAATTCATAATGCCTATTGGCAATGAGTTCATCATAACTATTAATACACCCCTCATCATAGTTCATCTTAGTGTTCCCAAAATATAGATATACATCAATATTTTAAAGTATATATATATCCCAAGAGAATGACTAAAAAAATTATAGTGGAACCCATGAGTCAAACATAGTCAATAATCATCTTTAATTTACCTATTCAATGGTGTGATGATAGAATCATCATTTCATTCTAGTAAGAATTCATCAAAGACTATCTTTTATCATACACCATATTTGATTCAAGTGTATTACAATAATAATTTCATTTTCCTCTACAATATATCCAAATATATTTTATTGTCTTGGTGTTTATATCCTTCTATAATATATATGTTATAAATGAAAACTAACTTATTATTCTTCTTGAGGTTCACTAATTTCTTAGTAATTTTATATTTTCGTTGTAATATTTATTCCATTAACTTTGACATTATGTTACATCTCATTTTTCATAGATTTTTCTCTCAAGTTAAGTGGATCATTACCTATGTCACACGGGGTTAAAATACATGATATATTGGGCTGATATTTATGAAAGAAACATATCATATAATATCAACTATTATATATATGATTTTAAACTATATAATTACTTTTTCAAAAAAAGAGATAATAAAATTTTCCAGAAAAAAACCCATAAAGAGTATCTTATAAATAATTCAATTCAATTATCTATAAGATAAAAGATAGAGAAAATTTATAAACGATGTGAAGATACTGTGAGGAAATTTGATGGCCATAAAAACTATGTTATGATTTCAGGGTCACTAAATTATAGAAAAGGATATATAAAATTCCTACCATCCCATGTAATCCTTAGCAATATGAGACTAATCTACTGAAAAACTTTACATATAAAAACATTTATCTTAAAATTTGGTTTATTTATTTTTATCTATCATTGATTGTAAAATTGAAATATTCTACAAAAAAATTATCTTTATTAGTGGAATAATTAATTACTATATTGGATAAGATATTCTCATTTATTTACTGATAAATTTATATGGATATATATAAATAAAATATTTTATTCGAAATATCTACGTGAAAGAAAAAGTAGAGCCATAATTATTTCACTAAAATAATGATAATTTTACTATTAAAACCCATTATTGGAAGAAAGAATTGATATCTCAATATAACTCTATATATTATTTTTTTTAAATATTCCCCATTATAAAGAAACTTTTCTTATATCATCAGGCGTTTTTTCACATTATATTTCTACAAAACAAAATTATTGTTACAATTTTTTGGAAATCAAAACTGTGAATCGATATTTTTCTCCTTAAACTATCACATGTGCAGCTAGTTGTAATTACATGAAATATCATTCCCAAAATTATAATTTTATATTTTTTAATTAATTTGATCATTTCTTTTGCTAATAAATTATTTTTTCTTATTTATAGAATGTATTCCAGGATAATTTAATTATCTATCTCCAATTTCATTGAAATGTTTTTGGAGGAAACCCATATAGCCACTCATTTCACCTTTAACTTCCTTATTGATCATGATATAAATGTTATTTCATCCCTACACCTCATCAACTTATTTACTATATAAACTATTTGTTTGGAGATCAATTTGTCCAATATAAATAATTTATAATTGAGTGCATGGATACTCAATGGTCAAGATAAATCAACTATTTTCACATATGGTATTGTTCATTAAATTTACAATATTTGGATGAATTTAAATGTTAGATCAATTATTATAATGGCGGAACATATCTATGATAGTATTTATAGAGACAATAAATGAAAAAATTATAATCAAACATTTTGTTTCTAGCCATTTTATTGTTTTTAAAGTAAAATGATCTGTTAATTTACAATCAAGATAATTTTTTCTAGTATCTACCATCTTAGTCCCCCTTTAATGTTATAATATTTCAATGGATTGCAAGATAGAAATTCTTACCTTGAATCCCTTGATATTTAAATGAAATTATATTCAATATCAGATGACAAAAAATTACTAATATTTCTCTTGTGAACCAGTATATTAATTATGGGAGAGAAATAATGTAGTTACACTAAAATATTAGTTTCAATAATGACTATAATATGATATATAAAAACCGATAAAAAATAGTTTAATATTTTCTTTCGTTAATAAGTTAACAAGTAAATTAGATCTTCATGATAATATATTCAATGAAAATAATTTTATTATCTTTATCTATGTGTATTGTTTTCTATAAGATCATATCAAGACCAATTTCATTTTTAATTAAAATTATGATGAAAACTAAGATAGAATATAAGATCTTACCTTATTTAGATTATAAGGCCCCGACCTTAAACCTTACATAATATTGAATTAAATTATTAATTCACATTGAGGATCTTTTCAGGTTTAGAGTTTTAGAGAATTAAGACATAACTGTTACATCTCAAAATATTACAAAGTAGACTAAGTTTCCATCAAATTAAAACTCTTAAAAAGAAACATGTCTAGTTCCATGTTTTATATAGCATGACACTCCCTTGATTCCATAATTGGCCCTATTCCACATTACGTCCTGTGAAAAACATTTCACAAAAACATGGGGTGATCATAAAAAGCTCAGTAAGGGATACACAAAGAATAAAAACTGTTAGTTTTTCAAACATCAAGTAAACCATGTATACTTTATCAAAGTAATACCTTCACCTTCATGAAGTAGTAAAAACTATTCACTGAATAAAATATCATTACTTACCCTTTTGTAACCAAAGGATTACCATAAAACCCATATTAAGAACACATAACATATAAAGGTAACTTGGGACATAAACATACTTAAGTGGAATAACCATATAGTCGACTTCCACACACATCACTTAATGGAATAGCCATACTGCCAACTTCCATACAAACTTAATGGAATAGCCATATGGCAGACTTCCATACCCAATGCATTGGAGGTTATAACGTAACCACCCGTCCTGGTTTTCACGGCACCACCCGTCATATGGTTCATCACGTAACCACCCGTCAAATGTCCAAGTACCATTATAAAATCATAAGTCATAAAGAAAACATAAAGGAAAGAAAACATTTCCACACTTTGATCACAATATATCACTCAAATATATTGACATAACAAATCCATTATAAAAACCATTTTCAATACCAAAATACATAAAAGAGTATATGGTATTTATTTCATTTAAAAAAACATTACGGCTTGTTCAGGAAGCCAAAGACCAAATAATACTCGCGGCGGCGGAAATGGTCGTTGTCACCGTGTACGTTAAAAGAAACATTCTTTTTTGTCATTTTGTAAAACACTTCGTAGGAAAAGATTCCTTTTGTATAAAAGTAAAAGTCAAAGGGGTTTATACACCGTATAAAAGAATGTTGTGTATAAAACTTAATATGCCTCAATGAAAGGAGATTGAGATGAAGTCCCTTACCTCGGGTCCGACTTGACTCGATCGTTCTTTAACTTCCTAAACAATAAACTTGAGTTAATTTCTACATGATTAAGAACCTTTTTCAATTTAATTATTATTTTATATCACTTATTATCATGTTATAAACATTATGTAATCATTTAATTTAATAATGTTTTTTTTGTTGATATTTGGTTCTTAAGTCGAAAGTGGACTTCTTACAATTACATGTTGTTTGTGTGGTCAAAGCTTCATTATATCCAGAATTATATTCATGATTTGGATATCATATATATATCATATATATATCATATATAACCAGAATATACAGGTATTTATAATATCACATAATCATTTAGAGGTAAGAAATGAAATGCACCGTTCATGGAGACGGTAAGCCGTACGTACGCATGAACGCTACTTTCATTTCTATGTCATATTAATGGAATTAAAACTAAATGAGAGGTATGTATATTTTAATTTTATAATTATATTCATAATTTATATTTAACATACATTATATATATCCATTATAAATATGTACTTTTAATAGTACATTACATTTGGGGATAAGAAATGAATTGCACCGTTCATGGAGACGGTAAGCCGTACGTATGCATTAACGCTACTTTCATTTATATCTCATACATGAATGGAAATAAATAATAATTATATAGAGGTATATTATAATTCCATTATAAAATCATATATAATAACTTTAAATCCATCCTTTATACGTCCCATATATGGCATTAATGAATCACATCACTTTGAGGGGGCGATAGTCCGCACTTCCTAAAATGAAATTATCGTGTTTACCCACAATGGAAACCATAAAGGTATGCCCAAAATGAAAAATACATAATCTTAAGGAAAACATAAAAATATTATATATCATATATAAATATAGTGTCATATTAATGGCCACCATTGAATGTGTTAAAAGAATGTTGAACAATCATCGTTTCGGGAGGCAGAAATTCTCCATCCATGGAAATATTATGTTCTTTAACCATTAGATGTAGGTATGAGTATGTGTAGCTCTAATACTTCTTATAACAACATCCTAGTATATTGAGTACACTGGAGTTGTTACAAAAGAAAAGAATAAAACGAGTTTAGGGGGTTGGAGAAGCAAAATAAAACAAAAGGGCTCAAAAGAAGACATTACCTTAAAATCGGGTAACTCCATTTGGTTTGAGCTCAGAGGATTCCTTAGGAAGACTTCTTCCCAAATTGAGGCTTGAAGGAGTAAGATAGGGATTTGGAGAGACAAAATGGGCAGAGGTTGGCTGAGAAAAATGATTTGGGAGTGTGGGTAAGGTGGTAGAGGAGGATGCCTTTTATAAGAGGAGAGGAGGGGCACTCTTGGAAAGTAAGGAAATGTTACATTATTTTAGAATTTTTTTCGGATATTAATGATCCCAAATTGATTTGTTTAAAGTATAAGGTGATAAGGGTTCGAAATCCACCCATCCAATAGGTTTTGGACATGTGTAGGTCTTAGATGTTACATTATCTTTCCATTTTATTTAAATCCTTAATTAATGAGGTAATCGTTGCATCATCATGATGTCATAAATAATTTAATAAATTTAATGTCTAAAAATTATAAAACAAGTACCATGATTTAGGAAATAATTTTATCTTTTTAATGAATATTTATAGTCCAAAATATCATTTATGTAGACAAAATTTAAAATATTTTACTTAGGTGATACATTCTTTGTTACATTTAACATTCTTTAAAAATAAAAAGATAAAAAGTCACTTTCTCACAAATGTAATTCCATGGGGCCCCCAAGTTTGGCACAAGGAATACCATGGTCGTCCATGAGACAACCAGTAGCCTTAGGACACATTTTGTGGTCATTTTTTATTATTATGATATTATTTTATTATCTTTAACTACCCAATTACTCATTAATCAAGATAATTAAAGATAATTACCGTCATTACTATTCATAATGTCCAAAAACAAAAGAGTCTTAATTACATAATTTGGAACTTCTGATTCCAAATATGTAATTCATTTTACCAAATTACAAATACAAAAATTTAAATAATTAATTTTAAAAAAACTCCTCGTTATCAAAACAAATA
This sequence comes from Viscum album, assembly GCA_963277665.1. Lineage (NCBI taxonomy): Eukaryota > Viridiplantae > Streptophyta > Magnoliopsida > Santalales > Viscaceae > Viscum > Viscum album. The sequence goes on from OY728163.1 coordinate 1,939,585,298, forward strand.
GCGGGGTTTTTAGAAACAATATTTATAAAAAGTTTGGCACTTGTTTATGCCTAATTCCAAAGTGAAATTAATCCCAATGACCATCATTGAATTAAATGCTAAAAATATATTCTAATTAAACTTTAAAACAAATTAAAAAGATAATATAACCATATAATTAAATTATATGAAAAAGCAGTTTTGATGTAAAATGCGGTATTTTTCACTATTCATTGAAAAATGAACATTGTCAGAAAAATATCAAAAATTTACCCAAGGCAAATTTCAATGTCCCAATAATAAATAATATATTTATTTTGAAAAATAGATCTTACAAAATTGTCAAAAAGTATATTTAAAAGGGGTTCGCCATCAAAAGGAGGTTAGTCGACCTTTTAAAGAATATTAGAATGTTTATGCTTAAAAACTGGATTCATTTGAATTTGTAATCCACTAACATTTATTGTAAAGAGTAAATATATTTTACAAACATATATAATCATATTTTAGTTATTTCTATCCTTTCCCTCCAATAAAACGGCTATGTGTTAACTACCATTTAAAATAATATTATTTTATTACTAGTGTGCAACGTAAGATTTCAATGAAACTCTTTGTTGCGTATCGGGTACGCTATCGAACATAGCAACACCTTTAAAGTAAAATTAATATTTAATTCTTAAATATTAATAAATATGAAAATGTTTTATTCATTATTTACCTGGGATATATATCCTTCCCCCCTTTTGGGAATTGCGTCCTCGTGATTTTATTCACTTATCAAAATAAGTGGGGGTATTTATCCCTCATAGCATTTTCAGATTCCCACTTTGGCTCTTCAACCATATGGTTTTTCCACAAAACCTTTACCTGGTGGATTACCTTATTTCGTAACACTTTCTACCTGTGGTCAAGAATCTGGACCGGTTGTTCCTCATAAGATAGGTTCTCTTCCAGTTGAACTACCTATGGACTCAAAACATGAGATGGATCTGGCATATACTTTCTCAGCATCGAAACATGAAAAAAATTGTGTACCTGAGATAAACTCAGAGGTAATTCCACTCTGTATGCAACTAATCCAACTCTCTCCAGAATTTCATATGGTCCAATGAACCTTGGACTCAGCTTTCTTTTCTTGCCAAATCTCATCACACCTTTCCATGGAGAAACCTTGAGAAAAACATAATCACCTACCTCTAAGGATAGATCCTTCCTCTGGTTATCCTCATAACTCTTCTTCCTGCTCTAAGCTGTTCTCATGTATTTCTGAATCAACTGAACTTTTTCTACCATCTCTTCTACCAATTCTGGTCCCATCAGCTTCCTTTCACCCACTTCATCCCAAAATGCTGGAGTTCGACACTGCTTCCCATATAATGCCTCAAATGGTGCCATTTGTATACTGGAATGAAAACTGTTATTATATGAAAACTCAACCAAAGAAAAATGTTGGTCCCAACTTCCCTGATAATCCATCGAACAGGCTCGTAGCATATCCTCCAAGTTCTGAATTGTTCGTTCTGACTGCCCATCTGATTGAGGATGAAAAGCTGTACTAAAATTTAATTCAGTACCCAACGACTTCTAAAGGCCTTTACAAAAGATAGAAATAAACCTGGGATCACGGTCAGATACAATGGAGAGAGGAACTCCACTTAACCTAACTATCTCTCTAAGATACAAACGGGAAAGTTGACCTAAGGAAAAAGTATCTCGTGTAGCAAGGAAATGAGAAGATTCAGTCAAGCGATCAACAATAACCCATATTGCATTATTACCTCGAGATGTCCTCGGTAATCCCACAACGAAGTCCATGGATATATTCTCCCATTTCCACTCTGGCACTGGTAAAGGCTGAAGCATCACTTTTGGTAACTGCCGCTCTGCTTTAACCTGCTGACAAGTCAAACACTTAACAGTAAAATCAGCAATATCTCTTTTCATTCCATCCCACTAGTAATACTCCCGCAGATCTCTGTACATCTTAGTACTGCCAGGATGAACTGAAAACGGGGAACTATGATCCTCACATAACAACTCATTCTTCAACTGTGAATCACAAGGCACACATAATATCTTCCCAAATCTCAAAACACAATCACTATCAATGTTGAATTCAGGCAACTTACCCTTCTGAACCAGCTCTACCTTTTTCTGCAACTCACTGTCTTCTCTTTGTGCTTGCTTAATTCTCTCTGATAGGGATGATCTCACTGATACCTGAAACAAAACACAAGAGATTCTTGCACCAACAACTTCTATGCCAAAGTTCATCAAATCAAAAACCAAAGGATCTCGTTCCAAACGAAGCATGGTAAATGAAGCATTACTTTTTCGACTCAAAGCATCAGCCACTTTATTTTCTTTTCCCGGATGGTAGTGAATTGTACAATCATAATCCTTGATTAATTCCAGCCATCTCCCCTGTCTCAAGTTCAATTATTTCTGAGTGAATATATACTTTAAACTTTTGTGATCAGTATATATTTCACACTTTACTCCATACAAATGATGCCTCCAAATTTTTAAAGCAAAAAAACAGCAGCTAATTCCAAATCATGTGTAGGGTAATTTATCTCATGAGTTTTCAAATGACATGAAGCATAAGCAATTACCTGATCATTCTGTATAAGGACACATCCAAGTCCCTTCAATGAAGCATCACTGTATATAACAAACTCACCATTCCTGGAAGGAAGTTCCAGAACTGGAGCATTCACCAATCTTCTTTTCAACTCCTGAAAACAATCATCACATTCTTTTGTCCAAATAAACTTAACACCCTTACGAGTTTGCTTAGTCATTGGACTAGATAACTGTGAAAAAGTTTCAACAAACCTTCGGTAGTAACCTGCAAAACTAAGAAAACTATGGATCTTAGTTTCATTTGTGGGTCTTGGCCATTCTTCAACAACTTTTGTTTTAGCAGGATCAACAGTTGTACCATCTTTTGAAACAATGTGACCAAGGAAAGAAATTTGTTGTAACTAAAACTCACACTTGCTGAATTTCCCATACAATTTCATTTCTTTTAAGGTTTTAAAAATAACCCTTAAATGACTTTCATGCTCCTCTTTACTTTTATAAAGCACCAAAATATCATCAATAAAAACAACCAACATTTTTCACCTGAGTCAACTCAACCATCACTTCAACAAACTGTTTAGTTCTGATTCTGACCATCTCATGATACTGATTTGAAAGGTTATTTCCCTCTATATGCCTTCCCAGAAATGTTGTTCAGTTTCCTCTATGAAAAACCATTATTGTCACAGAAATATCTTAGGTGAAGCAACAGGGTAATCCGTAAATTCTATATCATTTTAATCATACCATAAATTAACTTATAATTTTACACTTTTCTAACTCCTAAAGTTGTCTAAACAGACCTCTGATACCAACTATAAGGCCCCAACCTTAAACCTTACTTAATATTGAATTCAATGATTAATTCACATTGAGGATCTTTTCAGGTTTAGAGTTTTAGAGAATTAGGACATCACTGTTACATCTCAAAATATTACAAAGTAGACTAAGTTTCCATAAAATAAAAACTCTTAAAAAGAAACATGTCTAGTTCCATGTTTTATATAGCATGACTTTCCCTTGATTCCATCATTGGCCCTATTATACATTAGGTCCTGTGAAAAACATTTCAAAAAAACTTGGGGTGAGCATAAAAAGCTCAGTAAGGGATACACAAAGAATGAAAACTGTTAGTTTTTCAAACATCAAGTAAACCATGTATACTTTATCAAAGTAATACCTTCACCTTCATGAAGTTGTAAAAACTCTTCACTGAATAAAATATCATTACTTACCCTTTTGTAACCAAAGTATTACCATAAAACCCATATAAAGAACACATAACATATAAAGGTAACTTGGTACATAAACATACTTAAGTGGAATAACCATACGGTCGACTTCCACACACATCACTTAATGGAATAGCCATACGGCCAACTTCCATACATACTTAATGGAATTGCCATACGGACCACTTACATACCCAATTCATTGGAGGTTATAACGTAACCACCCATCCTGGTATTCACAGCCCCACCTGTCATATGGTTCATCACGTAACCACCCGTCAAATGTCCATGTACCATTATAAAATCATAAGTCATAAAGAAAACATAAAGGAAAGAAAAAATTTCCACACTTTGATCACAATATATCACTCAAATATATTAACATAAAAAATCCATTATAAAAACCATTTTCAATACCAAAATACATAAAAGAGTATATGGTATTTATTTCATTTAAAAAAACATTACAGCTTGATCAGGAAGCCAAAGACCAAATAATACTCGCGGTGGCGGAAAAGGTCGTTGTCACCGCGTACGTTAAAAGAAACATTCCTTTTTGTCGTTTTGTAAAACGCTTCATAGGAAAAGATTCCTTTTGTATAAAAGTAAAAGTCAAAGGGGTTTATACACCGTATAAAATAATGTTGTGTATAAAACGAAATATACCTCAATGAAAGGAGATTGAGACGAAGTCCCTTACCTCGGGTCCGACCTAACTCGATCGTTCTTTAACGTCCTGAATAATAAACTTGAGTTAATTTATACTTGATTAAGAACCTTTTTCAAGTTAATTATTACATTTACATCACTTATTATCATGTTATAAACATTATGTAATCATTTAAGTTAATAATGATTGTTTTGTCGATATTTGGTTCTTAAGTCGAAAGTGGACTTCTTACAATTACATGTTGTTCGTGTGGTCAAAGGTTCATTATATCCAGAATGATATTCGTGATTTGGATATCATATATATCATATATATCCAGAATATACATGTATTTATAATATCACATAATCATTTAGGGGTAAGAAATGAAATGCACCGTTCATGGAGACGGTAAGTCGTACGTACGCATAACGCTACTTTCATTTCTATGTCATATTAATGGAATTAAAACTAAATGATAGGTATGTATATTTTAATTTCATAATTATATTCATCATTTATATGTAACATAAATTATATATATCCATTATAAATATGAACTTTTAATAGTACATTACATTTGGGGATAAGAAATGAAATGCACCGTTCATGGAGACGGTAATCCGTACGTACGCATGAACGCTACTTTCATTTATATCTCATACATTAATGGAAAGAAATAATAATGATATATAGGTATATTATAATTACATTATAACATTGTATATAATAACTTTAAATCCATCATTTATTCATCCCACATATGGCATTAACGAATCACATCACTTTGAGGGGGTGGTAGTCCGCACTTCCTAAAATGAAATTATCGTGTTTACCCACAATGGAAACCATAAAGGTATGCCCAAAATGAAAAAAACAGAATCTTAAGGAAAACATAAACATATTATATATCATATAAAAATATAGTTCCATTTTAATGGCCACCTTTGAAGGTTTTAAAATAATGTTGAACAATCATCGTTTTGGGAGGCAGAAATTCGCCATCCATGGAAACAGTATGTTCTTTAACCATTAGATGTAGGTATGTGTAAGTGTAGCTTTAATGCTTATTATAACAACATCCTAGTATATTGAGGATACTGTAGTTTTTACAAAACAAAATAATAAAAAGAGTTTAGGGGGTTGTAGAAGCAAAATAAAAAAAAGGACTCAAAAGAAGACATTACCTTAAAATCAGGCAACATTCTTTGGTCTGAGCTCAATGGCTTCCTTAGGAAGACTTCTGCCCAATGTGAGGATTGAATGAGTAAGAGAGGGATGTGGAGAGACAAAATGGGTAGAGTTTGGCCGAGCCAAAGGCTTTGGGAGTGTGGGTAAGGTGGTAGAGGTGGGTCCTTTTATAAGAGGAGAGGAGGGGCACTCTTGGAAAGTAAGGAAATGTTACATTATTTTAGAATGTGTTTCGGATATTAATGGTCCCAAATTGATGTGTTTCGAGGATAAGGTGATAAGGGTTCTAAATACACCCATAAAATAGGTTTTTGACATGTTTAGGTCTTAGATTTTACATTATCTTTCCATTTTATTTAAATCATTTATTAATGAGGTAATCACTGCATCATCATGATGTCATAAATAATTTAATAAATTTAATGTCTAAAAATTATAAAACAAATATCATCATGTAGGAAATCCATTTATCTTTTTAATGAATATTTTTAGTCCAAAATAAAATTTATGTAGTCAAAATTAAAAATATTTTACTTAGGTGATACATTCTTTGTTACATTTAACATTCTTTAAAAATAAAAAGATAAAAAGTCACTTTCTCACAAAAGTGATTCCATGGGGACCCCAAGATTGGCACAAGGCATCCCATGGTCTGAAATGAGACAACCAGTAGTCTTAGGACACATGGTGTGGTCATTTTTTATTATTATGATATTATTTTATTATCTTTAACTACCCGATTACTCATTAATCAAGATAATTAAAGATAATTACCGTCGTTACTATTCATAATGTCCAAAAACAAAAGAGTATTAATTAAATAATTTGTACCTTCTGATTCCAAATATGTAATTCATTTTACCAAATTCCAAACACATAAATTTCAATAATTAATTTAAAACAACTCCCCGTTGTAAAAACAAATAGCGGGTTTTTTAGAAACAATATTTATGAAAAGTTTGGCACTTGTTTATGCCTAATTCCAAAGGGAAATTAATCCCAATGACCATAATTTAATTAAATGGTAAAAATATATTCTAATTACACTATAAAACAAATTAAAAAGATAATATAACCATATAATTAAATTATATGAAAAAGCAGTTTTGATGTAAAATGTGGTATTTTTCACTATTCATTGAAAAATGAACATTCTCAGAAAAATACCAAAAATTAACCCAAGGTAAATTTCAATGTCCCAATCATAAATAATATGTTTATTTTGAAAAATAGAGCTTACAAAATTGTCAAAAAGTTTATTTAAAAGGGGTTCGCCATCAAAAGACGGTTAGTCGACCTTTTAAAGAATATTAGAATGTTTATGCTTAAAAACTGGATTCATTTGCATTTTTAATACTCTAACATTTTTTGTAAAGAGTAAAAATATTTGACAAACATATATAATCATATTTTAGTTATTTCTATCCTTTCCCGCCAATACAACGGCTATGTGTTAACTACCATTTAAAATAATATTATTTTATTACTAGTGTGCAACGTAAGATTTCAATGAAACTCTTTGATGCGTATCGGGTACGCTATCGAACATAGAAACACCTTTAAAGTAAAATTAATATTTAATTCTAAAATATTAATAAATACGAAAATGTTTTATTCATTATTTACCTGGGATGTTACATAGATTCTTATTTTCTTCATTTCACATGAGATTCTTCTTCAGATAAATGATTAACCTATGATGATAGAAACACAATATATAATACAATAATTTATATATCAAGACACTATAATCCTATGTTGTTATGTATTTCTTGTCATCCAACATCAAATAATAAAATATAAATGAGAAATATAGATTTAAAAATTATTTACCGTACTCATATATTTCATGAAATACTATATTATCAATAATTATGGGTTACTTTTTTTATGAGAGGTATTGTTACATATGTAAGAAAATATTGGAACCCAGTTTTTATTGATTTTATAGTCCAAAAGATCCAATATATTAATAAAATGATTGATAAGTGATCATATACAAAAATGAATTTTTCATCAAACCATAGGTTCTCTCATAGGTGTTTAACCAATACATTATTATTTTCATAAATATTTAAACCACTCTAAGAGGTATGTAAATTTTGGTTTATCGATGCTGTAATTTATAATTCCTTTAGAATGTTGGTTTCATGTAAATAATTGTGAAAATAATACCAAACAAATTATAATAAATTGTAATCATTTTCTAGGAAATAACTATCTTTCTGAAAAAATTTAAATGTATAAATATCCATTTGTTTATTTGAATGATTTTAAAATGTGAGAAAAAATTCAAATGGAATATTCAAACTATATACAATTTTATATAACTATAACATAGGGTTTTATTTTTTCCCTTTTTACACACCATCCCCACTGTTGAACTCTCCTCTTTCTTAGAGTCATTCACCCAATTCAACCTCTATAGATTTCATAGCACTTTTAACTTCCTCATCCACATTATATTATTATAGTTCCTTTTGATTGAGTTTCAAATATTGATTTGTGTAAATAAAATTATTATTTAATGAGGAAATCAGAGATTCTAGATCTAGAGGTATTCTTTAATATCCATAGAATGATTTTGAAATTTTACATCCTAATGGGCTATTGGGTAACCAACACTTGGGAGATCAATACTAATATAAATTAATAAACTATATATTATTTATGTAATAATCACTAATGATGGTATTATAATTTTACCAGATAGATCAAAATATTAAAACACATATAAAATATTCATATATCCTCAAATTTTTACCTTGAAACTCATCCTTGGGAATTGATTCATAAATGAATTCTTTCTCTGTTACAAAACCTATCATCCTCTCAACTGAGAACATTATGTCTCTCCTTTTTTGATGAATGGATACTAGAATAACTCCATATATAATTCCTTCAAAATATAATTATAATAGAGAAAATATATTACATGTTACATATATGGAATAATTTAGTCCAAACATTAATTAATAATATGGTCTCCTAGATATGTGTTTCTTTTCCATCCAAATTTTACAGATAATATGAATAACTATGTAGTGTTTATCCATAAGACCTACATAATATATAACTGGAATTGGTCTATAGTATATTATTTGATATGAAAACCCATTAAATGAATAAGGTCCACATATGATATCACCATTGATGTGAACCATCAATACTCCATCATATAATGGAATTAGATATTATGAAACACTATAGATATAAATTCTTTCATCTATTATCATCCTAGTGAGTCTCATAAGAACTATTAACAGACAAAATTTGTCAAATAGCATCAGTTAGTGACTTTAGTGGGAAATTATTTTCCACATTTGAAATTCATACCCCTAAGATAAATTTACAAGCATTTGTATATATTTTAAACTAATATGTATATTTATTATGTATGTTATTCTTTATAGATGTGACACACCACATGAAAAAGTTAAACAAATAATTGGATAAATATTTTTATTATCTTTACACATACTAGTTGAAGTATCATGAAAATATTTGTTAGAGAGACACTCATATGTTAATCTATTACTAAATGTAACCAACCTCTAAGTAAAACTATAAAAATTATCTCCAACTAAAGATACAACATCCTTACAGGATTATAATAGTTTTTCAACTTCAAATATCATTTTTCTTTTGATGTTTTCCAACAGGGGACCTCGAGTACACATGTGTGTACAATTGAGAAATCCTCATACCTTTAAACCATTATTATCATGACACCCCAATATTTTATTGTATGTATCTTTTTAAATAAATACAATTTTTTTGATAGCCTACATTGCACATAACATTAAGCTCAAACAAATGATTAAATATTATTATGATACTTATCACATAGTTGATGGAACAAATAGAATGAATGATATTAACTAAATTATTGAAATATAGATTTAATATGTTTATAAATTTAATTCATTTCATACAAATTAGTTCTAAAAAACAATAAAAAATTAATCATTAAAGAAGCGTGATTATAAAAAACAAAATTTTTATACCCACAATGGGATTTTTTTAAGTAAATTAAATTAATCACTATTAGTGAAATTTAATAATGAAATTTATATATTATATATTAAATAATTTTTTTTAACTAATAAAATATTTTTGATTGGTTTAAGATAATAAAAAAATACAAATTTAAGCATAAGAAGCTGTATTTTTATGAAAGACAATTTTCCACCTTTTGATGGTGCACATATTTTAACTGTAAATTTTCACAATTTTTAATTTTTATTTGAAAGAATAATTTTCATTTTTAATATAGGAATATACAAATTACCTTAGGGTGAATTTTAGTAATTTTTAGGTGAAGTTTCATTTTTTTGATGAAAATTTAAAACTTCTTTTTGCCTATTTTATTTATATAGTTAATGTTTATTTTAAATTTATATTAAAGAATAATTATTTAAATTGGACATAAAAAAATCCAATTTAGGTTATTTTAAAAAAATTACAATGAAATTTTATATGAAAACCTGTAAAACATTTGAACTTTTTACTTAAAAAAACATGGTTTCTTCATAGTGTCTGGAGGGTTAATTTTAAAAATAATTTTTCAAATTATCTGAATTTTATTTGGTAAAATTGTTTCTATATATGTAATAATAAGATCCAAATTGATTTTTTAGTTCAATATAATTTTTAGGTTTAAATAACGTACCATGGTAAAAAAAAATATTTATCGCGGTACACGTTAAATAGTTATAAGGGTTAATGTTAAATGGTTAAAGCCTAACATACCTAAAAATAACAAAATTTAATTTTTGTTCGAATAAATTTTCAACCAAAAACATCCTAAAAAATAAATTAATAATATAATTCATTGAAACTATTCTACCACAATGTGGATGGATTTAAATATAAAATAATCATTATTTTAATCACTTAAACCCACATCTCCTCAAGTATAAATACCACCCTTCGTCACCTCATTTCACCCCCAATGCCCTGAAGATCATAAAATTTCTACCCAGTCTTTTCCTACTCACTCTCCCCACTTCCTAGTTCTTAATTTATCGCAAAATGACCAAATCCATTTTCCTCAAGGGTCTCTCAAGAAGGTGATATTCAAGAGATAATTTTCTAAAAACACCTCTCCTAATTTATTTTAATTTTACAATTTCTCCACCCCTCCTTCATCAATAATGATATAATAATATTATATTAATGTACATAATATAATTTTATTTTTATAATGGAATATATTATACCAATAACTTTTATTACCTATTTTGTTTCAACGAAACGAAACTATGGTCATAATTATTCCGATCAATCGCCTCTATGAATAATGATTTTGTTCGTCCTCCTTTATTGCATTCAAAGATAGTAATAGAACTATTATTATGAGTAAAAAATATTTTAATAGGTATATTATATACTTTTTCATGTTCTATAACTATAATATAGAAAGAATTTTAAAAAACAAAACTATTTTGTATGGTCGGAAAGATCACAGAAAAACTAAACATTTTTCATTAACATTTTATCAAATGAATTACCCACATATTTTGAAGAAAAAATGATAAATATTACCATTTAAACATATGTAATTTTATTAATACCACATAATAAAACCTATGTATTTTTATTTCCACTCGACCTGGAAATCAATAATTATACACAAATAATCCAATCATGAATATCGTGAAACGAACTCACCAAAGTCAATGGAAATCATCAAATATTATTAATGGATGGGTAGTCAGATGTTATAAAAATATAATATAAAGTATTATAAATAGAAATATGGTTATTTAATGAATTAATATTATTTTTAAAACATTATACATGATGTTTATGTGGGAAAAACTAAAGAGAAGTGTGGGGTAAGGGTTTCTCGTCACACGTTTTCTTCTGTATGATATATTCCTTATTCAACACTTATTTCTTATGTGTTTTGTATATACTTCACTTTGATATATAATAACATTAATTTAATTATATTAATGTAATTTAATGTTTCATTTTATAATTATTACTTTTATATTATATACAATTCGACTAAATACAATGTGGTAAGGGAATTCTTAACCTAATTTCCATTATATGGGTTAACCTTATAATTCTTTTATTCTATCAAGATATGATTTTCTGTCAGATGAATTTTGATTATATTATGTTTATTTCCACTTTTATTTACACTTATTTATAGTGAAAACACATAAAGGTTTACTTTTATTATTTCTCACATCAATGATATTATATTTATATTAATTATTCTTTTTAAAAATTATCTTCGTAAAATTACCTTAATACTATCCAATAATTCAATACCCATGTTTCCTAAAATTATTTCTAAATATTATATTACTACTATCCTATTATTTTTAAATAAATTTCTACTCATGTTTCATTTTTTATAAAATAATTTCAAAAGTATATATATATATATTTTCTAAATAATGTTATTTATGAATTTTCTGAAAAAATACAGATGGAATATGTTTTTAGCTTATACGGAATGAGTGGGTTTTCATTCCATCATAAAAACATAAATACCTCAAATATTCATTTTCAAAATTACTTGTTTATTCTCCAAGAAATTATTTTCTTTTATAGTTTTGCGACATTTAAGAAAATGATTTCCAAATAGAAAGGATATTTTTAATAAGAATTATTTCAAGTGATAAATCAATATTATATTTTATTTAAGATAACATTATTTGATGTTACATATGCTTTAATAAGTATATTATTCAAGGAAATTATGCTTGTTTTTTAATGTTTGTTTTATGTTTATGATGGATTTATATTTATGAAACCCATTTCATTTACATGGTTTATTATATAATGAAATGTTCACAAAACATATGTATATTCATGAGTTATCATATGATTAATGATTTATGTTCTTATGAAACACATATGTATGGTTTTACTTTTGTGATGGGTGGGACCTATATCTCTCTCCAATGCATTAGGTAATGATAAATGTTCAATGAGATCAAAGGGTACAAAGGAGGTCATCCTAAGCCTGAAATAAGAGGTTACATGTGATGTCTAAGCCTACAAAAAAAATAGTACAAGGTAGGTCATCCTAAGCCTACAACAAGAGTGTACATGGTAGTTCATCCTCTAAAAAACAATAAGGTACTTGGTAGGTCATCCAAATCTCGAATTAGGTTTACAGGTGATTATCCCAAGATAAACATTTTATGAATTTCAAGGTAGGTATAATTGATATAAGATATTTAAAGATTATATGTTTTCCACAATTCAATGTTTTATGAGAAATATATTCTTTTATGGTTCAGGTCTTATAAACATTTATGTTTTATTCTAGGACTCAAGATTATTATATTTTATGTGAATGGTATGATTTTAATATGTTATGTTTATATTATTATACCCTTATGTTTATGTTATGATTCATATCTCCCTAGTTTACCCTTTCTGAGTCTCTTATCTCACTATTCTATTATTTTTATTCTCCCTATGATATAGAGAAAGGTATTTGATTCGATATGTCAGAATTTTTTCTAGTTATGAAGGGATAAGGAGGAGAAAAGGTGGACATTTTATGAACTAATTGTTATTGTTTACGATTTTCCAATGACACTAATCCCATAAAATTTTGGCATTGTTTTGATATGTCATCAAATGAATATTCAATTATTTAGATGTAATATCAATGTATGAAAAGAGTGGGTCAATATATTTGATATCATAACAATGTTTTAAATAACCATTAAAAACTATGATGAAAAAACCTAAGTAATAACCATAATTGTAAGTCTAAGTTACAATCCTAGAGTTTTGGTATTGATCATAAATAACATAGGATTAAATATAAGGTTTCATGGATTGAAATTTTATAAAATTTTCTATTGATTATGTAATTTTACATATGTGATTATTTCTTCTCAATTTATTCTTTTTGGTTTTTTTCAATGGACATAAACAAAAAAATCTAGGTTAATATTTAATGTGACAGAGAATTTTCTAATGAGAATCCAAATGGTATGATGACTATAGTAATACATGTTGTTATTTTGAGTAACTGGTTTTCATGGAACATGATTAACAATATATACCGTAAAAACAGTAGGACTCGCCAAATAAGAGATGGAAAGATTTTTATAAGAGTTTGGGTAGTTGAAAACATGGAGGAAAAATGATTTAGTTTCATACATGTCATGAATGTGGAAATAAACACCCAAGTTTATGCCTTAGAAGAACAAGGATATGTTTTTATTGTTAAAAATAGGGACACACAGAATGTAATTGAAAAGTAAAAATTATGATTTTAGTTAATGGAATGGATGGGAATATTGTCCCACATATGGTATTATTAATAGATGAATTATTTAATTGTGGAAATTAAGGGTACTATGAAAATTAATGTCCTTGGAGAATGTTATTGAAGAAAATAATCAATGTGGTACAAGTAACGGTAATTTCCAGATTAAAAATGAAATGTGACTGGACACATGTACTATGTAATAAAACAAGGATTATTAGTAAATTTTTTGACACTGAAGTGGGATGAATGATTTTTTTATAATCTTGAATTCAAGGATTATGTAATAAGAATCCGGAAATATATATGCAATATTCAACATATGTTTTTAATTAACGATTTAAAAGGAAAAGTTTAATTGTTTTGATGGACTGGAAATAAGATTTAATGGAAATGTGATATTTTTTGACAACAATTTATTAAGGGAACAAAAAACCTTATTATGTGCATGATTTTGGGATAATAATTAGACAAAGTGATTTTTGATTGTGATTAAATGAATGGGATATTATTTATTACATTATAATTTATTATTAATATGATGGAAAAGTGGTTTATGGATTGATTTTATATAATTTTTTGCATTATGGTATGAGTAAAGATATAATTTTTTTAAAGAATGTGTGGTTTCACTATGTTTTATGGTAATTCAGGTAATTACAATGATTGAATATAATACATGATATTTATATTCACAATTTTAGTTTGTGGAAAATAAGACCTACCTAAAAATGTTTAGGAGGTTAATGATTAGTTGATTCTGTAAATTTAGTAACCTTCCTTCAATGGTTTGGATTCGAATCTTTTGGAAGGATCACATGGGTAAACATTTACAAAATTTTGTACATTTAAATTTAGATGAGGTTTTGGATATTAATTAATTACTTAACCATGTTCATATTTATGTAAATTGGATAAACTATAAAAAACATGTTTGATAAGATGATTACTAAATACAGATGGAATGGATTGTCATCGCATTTTGGATCTTATGATCCACGAAATATGTAGGAATTAAAATTCCTTGGAGTAGAAATGTATCCGAAGTTGACCGAGGCACAATAAAATATTGATATGGTACATATGAGATAAAATCAAGTAATTATATCTTCTCGATTGATTTGGAAATAAAATATTATCCTATTACCATAATTATTTATGATATTAAAGATTTTTTTAGACTTATTTGGTACATGGTTATGTGGTCATTAAACTTCTAATGACCATGTTCTCTATCATTATCAATTATAACATGAATGTTTTAATTATATTTCATGTCTATGATTTGAATTTCATTTACTAATGAAAATTATTGTTATGTGGTAATCTTCACCATTTACATTCTCTATTATTAAGGGAATGTTTTATTAACCCCTCTTACAGTGTGGGATTCCCACAAAAACATTTTTCAAACATACATCATATATTTTTGAAGTGAATATTAAAATTTCAAGGACAATATTTATTGAAATTGTTGATCATGTCAGGATGGTAGCTTATCGAATGACGGTTCCACCAAATCTCTCTCATGTTAATTATGTGTTCCATATATCTCACCTAAATAAGTACATACATGATCCTTCATATGTACTAATATACAAGGTTGTACCACGTGGTAAATAAATTTATTATAATGAACATATAACTGAGATTGTGGATTATAAATGAAATGTTCTAGGAAATAATATCACTCACCTGGTTAATGTTTTTTTGGTGAAAAGACCAATATTTTATGTGGGAACCTAAGGATGCAATGAGGTAGTGGTATCCTCATTTTTTATATCCGATTAACGAATTTAGAGGGATAAATTAATTTTAAGGGGAGTACAAGGTAAAACCCCTATATTTTATAGAATTTATTATCTTAAATAAATTCAATTTATTCAATAGTACATGTTGAATGGAACATAGAGCTTAAAAAATGATTTAATATTATTGTGATAGTTATCACCTAGTCATTAGAATAGTGGGAATTGATGAGAATAATTAATTAATAAAATGTAGTCTTCACATGTTTGTAAAAATATTTCATTGGTTACTAATTATTTTTTGAATTAAAATAATAAGTAGTTAAACACAAAGGATGTGTTTTTATAAGAAATTATCTTTTATGTTCACAATGGAATTTTTTCTTAAAAAATTAAATTTATCACTCTTCGTGAAATATATTAATGAAATTTATATGTTGTTTATTAAATAAAAAAATTTAATTCATCTATTATGTTTTATAGGTTTAAGACAAGAATAAAATATAATTTTATGTATAAAAAGATATATTATTTAAAATAAAATTTGTCTCCTTTTTATAGAGAACATGTTTTAAATATAAATTTTCATAATTTTATAAGTTTTATTTGAAAAATTAATGTTCATTTTATATATATGAAGATCAAAATTATCATAGGGTAAAATTTTGGTATATTTATTAGAATGTCCTTTTTTATGAATACTGAAAATATTAAATTTTAATTGAAGTCTAATTTTTTGTCTATTTTTTATATAGTTTAATTATATTATAAATTGGTTTCATAGAATATTTAATAAATTATATATCATAAAATATAATTTAGGTTATTTTAATCCACTTCACTAAGAAATTGTATATAAAAACATTTATAACAATAGAAATTTCACATTAAAACATTGATTTTTCATTAGGTCTGTAGGATTAATTTTAAATCAAAATTTTCTAATATTTTGAATTTTATTTTGTAAAAGATATTCAATATTTTTATTCATATGATTGAAATTAATTTTTAATTAAAATATAATTTTTAACTATTATAAATTAACCATTGTAAAAATATTTTTTTCCGTAGTATAAGTAAAATAGTTATATGGGTGAATGTTAAATGGTAAAATATTATTATACCTAAAAATTAAAAAAATTAATTTTTTTTTGGTATATATTGAACCTAAAAATCATAAAAAATATTAATAAATAATATAATTCATTAAAATTAATGCCTCTTACCTTTTTTATGATTTAAATATAAAATAATCATTATTTTAATCACTCAGACCCACCTCTCCTCGAGTATAAAAAACACACATCACCACCCTATTTAGACCCATAATACTTGAATCTCATAACAAATATGGAAAAATGTGTCCTCCTACCCCAAATTATGTCCTAGTTTTTCATGAATCAAAAAATGACCAATTGTAAGGTCCTCAAGGGTCTCCCAAAGAGGTGATATTCAAGAGGTAATTTTTTATAAACAGTTCTTTTAATTTATTTTATTTTTCTACATTCTCACCCACCTCCTCCATCCATCATTAAATATTTCCTTAATAAATCACATAATTTAATTCTATATTTATAATGTAATATCAAATATCCATCCCTTTTATTACATCTTATTATTTAATTAAATGAAACTATTGTCCAAATTATGACAATTAATCACCCCCATGAATAATGATTTTGTTTGTTTTCCATTACCACCTTCATTGATGGTCATAAAAATATTATTCTTATTAAATAATATTTTATGAAGTATATATTATCCTATTACATGTTTTGTAACTAATATATATATTTTATGTTAAATAAAATAAAACAAGTTAATTATAGTTGAAAAAATTTTAAATTAAACAAAACATTTATCATTAGAATTTTATCAAA
Source organism: Viscum album (assembly GCA_963277665.1). Lineage (NCBI taxonomy): Eukaryota > Viridiplantae > Streptophyta > Magnoliopsida > Santalales > Viscaceae > Viscum > Viscum album. The sequence continues at coordinate 1,939,602,820 of OY728163.1, forward strand.
CAAATCATCCTCATAAATGAATGAAAAATGATAAATAGGGAAAAATATACGTATTTAGGTAAATTATGACCATTTCATTGCACTCATAGAGTTTTATTTCTATTTTTAAAAATCCATAATTATACACAAATAAACCACTCTTGAAAATCGTTAAACGAACTTGCCCAAAACAATAGAAATATTGAAATATTTTTAATGAATGGGTGGTAAGATTCTATAAAATATCATATAAGGTTTTATAAATATTAATATGGTTCTATAATTAATTAATAACATGATTTAAACCATTATAAATGAGTTTTATGTACGAAAATATAAATAGAAGTTTGAGGTATGGGTTTCTCATCTCACTTTTTATTGTTTAAGATATATGCCTTATCCACCACTTATTTATTATGTGTAGTGTATATACATCCCTATGATATATAATATCATTAGTTTCATTATATTAATGTTATTGAAATTTTCATTTCATACTTTTTACATTTATGGGGATTAGGATTCTACTGATCACAAAGTGTTAAGGGAATTCTTAACTCAATATCCATTGCATGGGTAATGCTTCTACTTCATTGATTTTATAATGATATAATTATGTGTCAAATGACTTTTTATTATATTATATTTTTATTCCAAATATTTTAGGTGAATTTATAGGTAATACACATAATTTACTAATTTTAATAATTCTCACAACAATGATATAATATTAATATGGTATTTCAATTCTAGAAATTATTATTTTTAAATTCCATTTAAACTATTTTTTATTCGATATCAATGTTTCCTAAAATTGATTTCAAAAATGAATTTAATGTTCTCTTATGATTGTTTAAAGACATTTTTAATCATGTTTTACATTTTACAAAAAAAATATAAAAGTATATTTTATGTTTTCTAAACAAAATTATTTTTGAATTTTTGACAAAAATATGGCAGGATTTTTTCTTAAAATATATGTAATGAGATGCTTTTTCTACCTTCATAACACCTTAACCACCTTGAATAATCATTTACAATCTTACAAGGTTAATTTCATTGATTTTTGTCTTTTATAATCTCACATGATTTCGAAAAAAATCAAAATAGAAAAGATGTTTTCTTCAAGAATTATTTCACAGCATCTCTAAAAATTATTTTTAGTCAAAGATAACATCTTTTTATGTTACATATAATTTACTAGGTTTATTATTCGTGAAAATTATATTTTCTCTTTTTATCATTGTTTTATGTTTATAATGCATTGGTATTTCTGAAATCCATTTCCCTTCCATACGTTATGATATATTGAAATTTTTACGAATCCAATTTCTTTTCATTTTTTAGATGTGATTAATGATTTATGGTCTTATTAAACACATATTTATTGTTTTCATTATTTTAAGGGTGGTACATATATCTCCCTCCAATTAATTTAGTAGTGATAAATGTTCTATGAGATCAAAGGGTACATGTGAGGCCATTCTAACCCTGCAACGAGAGGCTACATGAGTGGTCATCCTAAACTCGCAACAAGAGGGTACATGGGAGGTAATATTATGCCCATAACTATACAGTATATTGGTGGTCATCCTAAGCTCGAAACTAGATGGTACACCAAAGGTTATCCCAAGAAAAAAATATGTATATAAATGATAAGTCCAAGCCTAAAATTCTATGAATTTCTTTATAGGTAACATTGAAATAAGATATATTAACATTATGTGTTCTCCACAATTCCATGTTTTATAAAAAAAATAATCTTATACGATTCAGGTCTTATGAATTTTATTATTTATTCTATGACTCAATATTATGATATTTGATATGCATGGTCTGCTTTTTACGAGACCCGTAATACTCATTAATAATAATATTAATGTATAAGGATAAATAAAAAAATCCAAATAAAGGAACATCCAATGAAACATATAAATGTGTATTTGTTTTCTTATGGGTCTTGTTATCATAATATCCTTCACTAGATATTAACAAGGGCATACACTATGATATGGTTCCCTAACGTCCTATGAGTCTGAACCCCTAATATCCAATATCATTTATTTCTATCAAATGAGATAATCCAACTATACAACATATATTTACAACTAGGGTTGTATCACTATTGGGTTCTCATCATAGTTTGGAACTCTTTTGACCTTTTAGTGAGACATATACTATTATAAAATTATCAAATATTATTCCACAGATAAAAAAATAATGATGTGATAAGTATTTTATTAATTTTAAAAATATTTAATACAAGTTATTATAAAGTATATAGAAGTTGTCTCTAGGGAAATAACTCCAACTGACTCCGAATTTTACTAGATCCAACTTCTAACAACATTTAGTATAGTGTATCTCACATGATACTCATTCTTCTACTTAGATAGGTCTTTTGTCAAGGGGTCTCCCGCATTGTCTTTTGGGGGTTTTTGCTTACTGTAACTTCACCCCTATGATTAAAACATCCCAAGAGGTGACAATTTCGAAGTATATTTTGTTTTCATTGGTTTGACCTTGTCCCTTTTTAAAGGTCCACCACTACCATATTATAGAAATAAAATGTGGTAGGTTAATTACTGCTAAGTACAACATCAAGCATCTAGTCAATGTTTTGTATCCAAATAGACTTCATGAATGCTTCTATAAGCCCTATATACTCAGAATATAATATATAATTAGCAAAAAGTGGATTCATTGAACTCTTACAGCTCAAAACTATTCTATTAAGATAGGAAAAAAATCCAAATTGTAGCTTCAGATCATTCTAATCTATTTAAACACTAGAATTAGTATAACCCCTGATGACCAGCTCTATGTCACATCTATAAACCATGATTGTATCCTTAGTTATTCTCATATAGTTAAAGATACACTTAATAGTATTCCAATTATATTCTCCTAGATCAACTTGATATCTACAAACCAAGCCCAATTTATAGGCAACATCAAGTCCTATGCATAACAGGGAATACATAATTGATCCTATCACTGAAGGATATGTGATCATACACATTCTACCTTTCTCCTATTTTGTCTGAGGACACATTTTCATATAAATATTTAATCCATGTGATAATTAAACTAAAAAGATCTTGGATTTTCTATACTAAGTATCATTAGTATCTGTTCTATATATGTACTTTTACATATTCTAGGAATCCTTTGAGATCAATAATGAATGATATTAATCACTATAATGTAGGTTGACTCACCTAATCCCTTTATAGAAAAAGACTTGTTTAACTAGACCTTGACAGAGTGTAAGATTGATATTTCATTTCTAATATATAATATTTTTTCAATATATACAACTAGGATAAAGACCACATTACCATTAATCCTATTGTAAATACATGTTTCACATTCATTATTAATGAAACTAAATTATTTTCTAGCTTAATTGAATTTAGTGTTCCAATACCTGGATTCTTACTACAATCCAAAAATGGATAATGTAACTTGAAAATTACTTTGGAATCACCTGGTGACATAAACCTGTAGGTTTTTTCATATAAAATGTTTTCAGAAGGTTCCTATTAATTAATTAATTTTTAACATCCATCTTCCAAATTTTATAGTAATTGTAAGCTACTATATGAAGTAGAATTTTGATGTATTTAATCATAGAAACTAGTTAAATGGTTTCATTATAGTCAATTTCATGATGGAATTTAAAACTTTTATCCACTAGCATTTCTTTATAGGTATTTAATTAACCTTACATGTATTTTTCCCTTGAATAACCATTTTCACCTTATGTTATTTATATGAAATGAAACATTTACCTGAACCCAAATTTGGTTCTAATATATAGATTTCATTTCATAATTAAGGTATTCTTTCTATTTTTCTGTTTCAATGGTCTCTACTAACTCTTTGTAAGAGATAGGTTCTAGTACCCCCTGTTTGAGGTATGTGGCCATTTTTTATTCATTTTTATGTGTTTAAAGTGGATGGGATGGGTTGGGAAGAGGGTGGGAGAATTTCGAATGGTTTTGAATGAGTTTGGATGCTTTTCTTAGGAAGCACAGTTTGAGCATGGTTAGTGGAAACCATGTGGATTCTCCATAAAACCCTTCTGGGGGAGACAATAGGCATCGCATGACCAATGCATGGTTTGCCAAACTGTGTGCGGCATTCATGAAAACCCTTGCTCTACAGGCAGTAGAATGCACACAGTTAGCGCACGGTTTTTCAAACCATGCAGGTTAGCCAAGCGGCCACTTAAAAGTATGATTTTTAAATTCGGGCTCCCTCAGTCTTCCCTCATTCCTCTCTATATTTTCTCCCACTTGAGACTCACTCGGGATTTTGGGTTCTCAGAGGTTGAGGGTGTTCTCCCACTCATTTTTTAATCCTTTTTAAGAGATTTATTGGCGGATTGACGGTGGTTTTCTTGGGTAAGTCTCTCCTCTTGGTTTCATTTGTTTTTTCCTTTAGATCTACATCTCACTATCTCTCGGTTTTCTATATTTACACCAGTTGTGTGTATATATAGGGTTTTTGTTGCCTTAGATGTTGATTTTAAGGCTTGGGAATGCTAGGTGAAGTCATCTAGAGAGGTTTTGGTGGTGCGTTCTCCGGATTTGAGTTGCAGTTGCTTGTGGATTGATTTTGCGGGAACCCTAAAGGCAAGAGGATTCTCCCTCGAATCTATTTGGTTAGATCTAGTGGTTCATGGTTACAATTAATATGTTTGGATTGAAATTGCACAACTACAAACACGACCTTTATCAGCACTAAAATGGCCTTTATCAGCGCTAGAAAAGCGCTGATAAAGCCAGCATAGATAAAGGGGGGTCCCCTTTATCAGCGCTTCCTTAATCAGCGCTTTCGTTTTAGTGATGATAAAGGACCCGTTTATCAGCGCTTTTAAAAAATCGCTGATAAAAGTTAAAAAAAATTAAAAAATTTAAAAAAAAATTAAAAAAAAATAAAAATTACTGCCAATCGGGGGGGATTTTATAGCACTTGAACCCCCCCCCCCCTTTACAGCGCTTTTCGGCCACTATACAACACCCCACACACCCCCCTCTACCCTTTAACAGTGCTTGTTCAAATATTCCACATGCACACGCACCCCTGCCTCCACCAGGATTTGAACTCGAGACCTCCCCCCTGCACGCCTAAGCTCTTACCACTACTCTATTTTGATTTTCTTTCCAATTCATGATATCTTTATATATATATGTTTATATATTTAGTTATATTTATTCATATAGTAATATATATTTATATTAATATATATATAGTTATATTATAATATATATATATAGTTATATTATAATATATATAGTAATATTAATTTTTATATATAGTGGTATTAATATATATCTATATATATATATATATATATTTAGTTATATTTATTCGTATAGTAATATATATTTATATTAATATATATATATATAGTTATATTAACATATATATAGTTATATTAACATATATATAGTTATATTAACATATATATAGTTATATGAATATATATTTATATAGTTATATAGTTATATTAATATATATATAGTGATATTAATATATATACTTATGGTGATATTAATATATATATTTATAGTAATACTAATATATATATATAGTTATATTAATATATAAATAGTTAGATTAATATATATATATAGTTAGATTAGTATATATATATATAGTTAGATTAATATATAGGTATATAAATATTTATATATTGGTATGTTAAATGAAATAGAAATTAGTTATTATTTAGATAAAGCTAATATATTTTATATGTAAATATGTTTAATTATTTATTTAAAAAATATAATTTTTAGGTGCGAATATATAAAAAATATGTACACATAGTTATATATTTGATTATAAATAGCATTTCATTATAAAAAAGGATGAAATTTAAAAGACATAATATCAATATGAATTTAATACCTTGGAATATATTTAGTCCCCGCCAAAAAAATCCAATAATACCCCCTTAAATGTGTTTGAAAATCCACAAAATGTTAAAAAATCTGGGTACGCTGACAAAAAACTCAGTTTTGGAGGCCTTCTGAGCCACTTTTGGCCTCGAAAAATGCTTGACCGGGGTACCACCAATTATAGCTACATAGACCACGTCGCAGGCTTCGATTTTATATGTGGTAGAGCTCAAACGGACACTAGGATCAAAATTTATTGTCGTTTGAAGTTTGAGTTGCGTTTTCAACATATTTTGGATTTTTTTTATTTTTTTAATTTTTTTAGTCCTCAAATTGTTATTAAATGACTATTACTCCATAATTATTATCAAATTATTGATTAAAAATATTTTTTTTTAATTTTTTAAGAAGTCATTTTTACTAAATATCTTATATATTAAGTATAATAAGTGTAAATGTACATTTATACTTATCTAAAATATATTTAAAAATTATATATTATATTTATATAACTATATAACTATATTTATATATTAATATGTAAATATATTTTTTTTTTGAAGCCGACCCTTTATCAGCGCTTTTAAAAAAAGCGCTGATAAAGCCCCCCCCCCTTTTGAGCGCTACTAAACAAGCGCTGATAAAGGGGGCCCTTTATCAGCGCTTTTTCGTTAGCGCTGATAAAGGGGGGCGCTGTGAAAAACTATTTTTGTGGTAGTGTTAATTGTGGTTTTATGTGGGAAATTTGTTTGATATCCCTTGGTTTATGTTTTGGGGGATTTTTGGAAAAAAGGGGTTTTGTGGGTGAAATTGTGTTGTTGTTGATTTTAAAATAGGTTGCTATGATTGACATGGAAAATGGTTGATGAAAATGGTTTTCAATAAAGATTTTGTTTTATTGAAATGTGGATTGGCAAGGAAAATTATTTTTAATAAATGGGTGATTTATTGAAGTGGATTGATATGCAATAGAATTGGTTGATTGCATGTTGTTGGGACCTTGATGGGTTATATACTTGGTTGTGATTGGTTGAAATGTTCTGTGGAAGTGGTCTACAAGTATCACTATAAAAGGTGATGGATAGTGGTTGGAAGATCCACCATGTGGGTAGTGTTTGGGAAGTTCTGCTAGTTGTGAATGGGTGAACGGATCGGGCGGAAGTCCCCCCATTTTGGTTGTTTTGGTGTGAATGGGTGAATGGGTTGGGCAGAAGTCCCACCTTCTTAGTTGTTTGTTGTGTATTTTTTTGGAAGTTGGAAATTGTTGTTCTAGTGTGTAAATGATGAAATGAATTTTGGCATGTTTGTTTGGATTTCCCTTGGTGGTTTGTTTGGGTGTGATGGCTTGGTAAAGGTGTGTTTGGATTATGGAAATGGTTGCACTTGTGAGTTTTTTTATATAAACTATTTTATATAAATGTGTTAATGGTTTTATCATATTGGAATGTGTAGGGAAGTCATTTGGGGAAAACCCAATGAGTTTTAGTACTCATCCCTTGATTAGGCATGTTGGAGTCATTGTAGATGTTGTGTATCGTTATGTGGGAAAAGGTAAGGCATCACCCTAATTTAGTGGTGCATCGTGATGTCTGGGTGGAGCTGGGAGCATGGACCTTGGTGTGGAGTCATGGAGTGGGTCTTTGCTTATTTTGGGTCATTTATTGAGTATTCCGCATCATACTCAGATATGGTATTGGTTTTATTTTTTTTGGGTTGTATTGTGGAACAACTTGTTTGTCCTTTGGGAATACATGCTTGAATGTTTTGATTGACATGCATCATATAGTGGTGGTTAATGGATGGTTTGGTTGGTTTTGTCATAAGGTAAAATCGTTCCCCAATTTGATCTTGAAGCCCTCATCATTTATTTCTAGTATTTGGCATCTTCAGAACTTCTTTTAAGGACAAGTAGCCCTCACTTCCTCCTCAAGCAAATGAGGTAGGGGCTGGGTGTTACAAGTGGTATCAGCTTGTTTAGTCATGGATTTGGAGTTGACATTCGTTGTGGTACATTCCTTGAGTTGGGAGGGTAGCAAGGCATAAGAATGTCAGAACATTGAATGTATAGAATAAAAGGAAATAGCTAACCCTTTTATGATGAACTTTATGTTACCAAGGAGTTGGGTACATAAGTGGTTGGACATACTTATAGGAATTGGATATCTCATTACCATGGGTGTAGCCAATGAGACGAGAATGGAATGCATGGTTGAAATGACTTCCCACTAGGATGCATATTTCATTGGGAATAATGATTTATGGGATGAATTGAGAAAGGGTGGTTTTTCAAATGTGTGAAATTGTAATGTGAATAAATTTTTTATTTTGAAAATGGTGTGATTTTCAAGAATAGTGAAACATAGAAAATGTGGAAAGGTGGAAAGCCTCATTGTGATAGTATTCTATAATGCAAATTGAAATAGGAATTCTTGATGTCTAAGAAATTGAGACACATGGTTGATTATTTTTTGTTTATAGAAATGGAACCGGGTAGGCGTCATAGAGACAAACCAGAAGTGGCTGATGAGAACATGGTTGCACCTGAGCCTCAAGTGAATCAGTAGTTACTGCAGAGTATAGTGCAAGAATTACAAGCTGTGGAAAGTATAAGAAAAGAAGATGAACCAAAGCATGTGGATCATGAAGTTCAGTTTCAAATGCAAAATCCACCCATCTTCAGGGGTGATTCAGAGCCAGAGATGGCAGAAGAATGGTTAAATAGAATGAATATGATATTTGAGTTCTTGGGAACACTGGTAGAGTTGAAAGTGAAGGTGGACACATATATGTTGGAAGATCTTTCCCTTTAGTGGTGGGAGTCGGTAGTCTAAGCGGGGACAGACCGGGGTATGACCTGGGAAGGCTTAGAAGAATTGTTTAATAAAAAATTATACCCACATACGTTTAGAATTTAGCGTGTGACAAAATTCTTTAGTCAGAAGCTAGTTTATATGTTTGTGACAGAGTATGCAACTATGTTTATGAACGTAGTGAGATGTTCACCTGAGTTGGTGGGTAGTACATTGTTGAAAGATTGTATCTTTGAAGCATGTTTGACGAAAGAAATTCATTCCAAGATAGCGGTGCTGTGTATAGATGATTACATAGAGATGGTGAATAAAGCCTCGGTGGATGACTAGGATTTGTTGGGAGCTACAGGTGGAGGAAGCATGGTGGTACCCATGGGGAATAGTGGGAACTCTAACACTCGGTTCAAGATGAGAAGGGAAACATATTCCTAGTGAAGGAGTATGGCATATAATCTGATGACAGGATTGGTAAATCTTCCTCAGAATCCCCAGAGAAAGCCAGGATGTTTTTATTGTGGTTCTATGAGCAACATCAAGTGGGATTGTACAACACAACCTCGTGCATGTCATAATTTTAAGCTAAGGGGGAATCTGTAGCATTATTGTCAGAATTATTCAAGGTCGGGTGTGCGTGACACTCATCAGGGATCGCATGCATCGTATGATTCGAAGGGATGAGGACAACAGTACACCCCTCGTCAGCATAGTAAATTGGGTCATGGTGATTCTCGGAATACCATGATTCCTTAGCAAAGAAATAAAGAGCAGAGTGTGGCAACAAAGGCGTTGTTCGGAACTGAGCAGGTTGTGGCGGATGATCATTCAGGACCATCCATGATGTGAGGTATTATTCTTTTAAATTCTACCTTAATGAAAGTGTTTTTTTATTTGGGTTCTTCACACTCTTTTATTACTGCATGTATGGTTGAGTTTCTGGGTTTAAGGATAGAAATTATGCCTTTGGTTTTGAAACATAAAACTCCTCTAAGTCTATGAGAGTGTTGATCCTTCTTGTGTAGAGCATGTTGTATCGTTGTGGGTGAGGTTGAGCTAATGTGGAACATCGCAGTGCTTGAGATGGATGGGTATGGTGTAAAACTAGGAATGGATTGGATGGTGGCATTTAAGTCCCACATCAACCGTGATGTGAGAATAGTGGATTTTACAACACACGATGGCGTTAGAAATCTCTTTAGAGGCAATAGGAATGAAAGGGAGGGTGAAATAGGTTTGTTGGCACCAAAAGTGGGCACATTATAATATTATATGCAGTTTTTGTCATTGGAATCGATTGAGGGTGTTAAAAAAAGTGTTCTTCCAGTAGTGGTGGATCAGTTCCGAGATGTTTTTCCCAATGAATTCTCGGGGTTACCTCCCATAAGAGAAGTGGATTTTACAATTGATCTCCTTCTAGGGACCAGTCTTATCTTACTTCCATTTTAACGGATGTCACATATTGAATTGCAGGAATTAAAAGTCCATTTGGAAGAGTTAGAAAATAAAGGGTTTATCCAGCCTAGCACATCTCTGTGGGAAGCGCTGGTGTTTTTTGTGAAACATTTGACGGATATTTGAGGCTATGTGTTCATTATCATTGAATTAACCAATTTAAGATAAAGAACATATATCCACTTCTATGAATTGATGATTTATTCAACCAGTTTATGGGAGCCCAGTGGTTCTCCAAGATTTACCTGAGGTTGGGATATCGTCAGTTGTGGGTAAGGAAGGAAGATATTCCTAAAACATCTTTCAAAAGTAGATATGGTCATCCTGAATATGTGGTTATTCCCTTTGGTCTAACAAATGTACTAGTGGTATTCATGGTATTGATGAATATGATATTTCAGAGATATTTGGATTCATTTGTGGTGGTGTTTGTAGATGATATTCTGGTGTATTCGATGACAAGGGTGGATCAGGAGCATCACTTGGTGACAAGGATGGGGATCGTGAGGGATCAGCGGTTGTATTCCAAATTGTCAAAGTGTGAATTTTGGATATAGGATGTTTGTTTTCATGGCCATGTGATTTCGGAACAAGGTGTTTCAGTGTATCCATAAATGATATAGGATGGTGTCTCATGGAAACCACCAAAGAATGTGTTTGAGGTACGGAGTTCCCTCGGTCTAGCTGGGTATTATTGGTGTTTTTTTCATGATTCTTCACCTTTGGTTTCACCAATGGCATCTTTGACAAGAATTAATGATACATTCTAGTGGGACGAACAATTTCAGCAGTGTTTTGAAGTGATAATGTGTTGCCTTACATCATCACCAATCATGGTTTTTCCGAAACAAGAAAAAGGGTATGTGGTGTATTGCGATGCATTGGGATAAGGGTTGGGGTGCGTTCTCATGTAAGGGAATCATGTTGTTGCGTATGGATCAAGGTAGTTGAGGGTGCATGAGAAGAACTACGCAACTCGTGATTTGGAATTGGAAGTAGTGGTCGATGCTTTAAAATTGTGTCGTCATTATCTCTTCGGTGAGAAATTCACAGTATATAATGCTCATAAGAGCTTGAAGCACATTTTTTCAGAAAGGGATTTGAATTTGAAGCAATGGAAATGGATGGAAAATCTCCAGATGTTAGGTTTTTACTTGATGTACACACCGGCTTAGGGAAATTCCGTGGTGGATGAATTAAGTAGAAAATCATATTCTCAGGTGGGGAAACATGCATCGGACCAATGACAGCTGATGTTAGTTTTAGCTGACATGCAGTTGGAATGTGAAGACCAGAGTGATAGAGCATTCTTATTTTCGGTTTTGTTGATTCCTGACTTGGTTGGCCTAGTTAAAGAGGCACAGATATCTGATTCTGAGTGTGTTACCTTGAGGTCGAGACTCAATGGTGGGGAGACCATTGAGGGTTGGAAACTGAATGGAGATTCAGTTTTGTGTTTTCCGAATCGAATGGTGGTACCAGTTTCTTTTAAGGAGGATCTTCTCATGGCATATCGTCATTCTAGGTGGGTTGTTTATCTTGTAATTCCAAAAATGTATAAAGTGTTGAAATCGTAGTTCTAGTGGGTTTGTATGTAAAGAATTGTGGCTGAGTTTGTTTTGAGATGCTTGACATTTCAGCAGGTCAAGGTAGAGCATCAGAGGCCTGCAGGAATGTTGCAGTCTTTACCAATCCCTATTTTGTAGTGGGAGCATATAGTTAAGTATTTTTTTACAGGTCTCCCAAGAGCGGTCAGAAAGAACTATGACATTTGTTTGATAGTGGATCAGCTAATGAAGTCATCCAATTTCATCCTAATTCGTGATTCTTATACATTGGAGGATTTTTCCAAGGTCTATATCTGGGAGGTGGTAAAGAGGCATGGTGTTCCAGTTTCGATCTTATCCAATAGAGATCTGAGGATTACGTCTCATTTCTTGAAATCCTTGCAGCATTACCTTGGAACTAAGTTGACCATGAATACAACGTGTCACCCCCAGATGGATGGTCAATCTGAGAGGACAATACAAAATCAGTAGGATATGTTGCGGTCATGTTTCATGGATTTTGGTGGCTCATGGGAGGAGCACTTATTGTTGGTTGAGTTCTCGTACAATAAAAGTTAACATGCATCAATACATGTGGCTCTGTTTGAAGCAATGTATGAGTGGCCATGTCATTCTCCACTATGTTCGGTGGAAATGGGTGATTCATCGATGGTTAGACCGAGCCTTGTCGAGGAAACTATAGAGAAGATCATGTTGATCAGGAAGAGAATGGAGATGGCTCAGAGTCATACGAAATCGTATGTGGATCATCGTCGACAACCGTTTTCATTTGAGTTGAGTGTTCATGTTTTCATGATGATCTCTCCTAGGTTGGGACATCATCAGTTTCAGAAGCAAGGAAAGTTATCTTAGAGGTATATTAGTCCTTTTTAGATTCTTGAGCGGGTTGGTGAGGTGGCTTATCATTTGGCTTTTCCACCTACGTTCAGTGTGGTGCACAATGTCTTTCATGTTTCGCAATTGAAAAACTATCAGCCGGATTGTGACCATGTGATTCGATGGGATCACTTTGATATAGAGTCGGATGCTTCGTTGGTGCATGTTACAGTGCATGTTGTGGATAGGAAAGAAAAAGTCTTTCATGGTAAAATCATTGGGTTTGTTTGGGTTTTGTGGCAGTATGGCTAGATTCAAGTGGAGACTTGGGAGCGGGAGAAAGAGATGGTCGAGCAATGGCCTGAGCTCTTTCAGCAAAAGGTGGGTTCACTACTTTCCGAGGACGGAAAGACCAATGTTGGGGAGAATGTAGTACCACCGTTTTGAGGTATGTGGAATTTGTATATGAATTTTTTTGTGTTTAATGTTCATGGGATGTGTTGGGAAGATGTTGGGAGAGTTTGGAATGGTTTTGAATGATTTTTGAGGCTTTGTTTCCTGAAATGTAAATTTTTATTCAAAATCAAAAATCGAGAGCATACAACCAAAGTCATCAAGGAGGGAGAAATTAATGGAGACCAAGAGAATCATTTCTAACAATGAGTTTGTAATCATTGGGCAGAGATCCCAAGCTAGTGTAGGTAATCAGTCTCTCTCCTAATGTTCCCTTACTAGCCAAAAAGTCAGCTGCGTAATTCCCTTCACACCAAGTGTTCTTGACAGAAATATTATGGTTGGAAAATGTTTTATAGTAACGGACCATATAAACCAGCTCCAAGGGGACGACCCCATTCCCCTGAAGAAATTTGACCATCATAGAAAAACTTGTCTCAACTTCAGTGATGTGGATATTAAACTTCCTGCATAAGGAAATACCTGTGACCAAGTATTTAGCTTCCACACCCAAGGAATTACCGACACCAAAGTAGGATCTAAAGCCCATAAGCATGGAACCCTTGTTGTCACGAACCAGCCCGCCCCCTCTCATTTCTACATTAATGCAAGAACCATCCACATACAATTTTAGCCTCGTACAAGGAGGGACCCATCGCACCCATCAGCCCTGGTTGAGTTGGCTGGAAACCAGACCCGAGCATAGACCAAGGATAAATCTTCTCAAAGTCACAGACTATCGTGCATTTTTAATAAGGACCCCCAACTCCATCACATTCAGCCTCACCCGCACCTGTAAATAGTAGCCTGAAATCTTGGGTCCGTACCTGACTTTGATACTATCTTCTCAGAGAACCCAACAAGAAGATGAAAAAAACATCCCACTGATCTGAACCTCTATCCCCAATTACCCTTACCCCTGGAACTAGCTCAAAATCACCTCCTACATGGAAGGAAAGGAGACATGGAGATTGAACCCCTGTTGCAGGAAATACCAGACACCTTTGGCCCAATCACCGTGGAAGAAGAGATTCTCTAGCATTTCTTGATGGGGCCTGCTACAACATTGGCACCAGAAATCCAGACTCGCGCCTCTTTTTATACATTCTCATATGTTGGTATAACCTGATTCCTCAGACGCCAAACCAGAAAGTTCATCTTCCCTAGTATCTCCTTGCACCAGAGCATTGAAGCCCGCACATCTATACCCCTACTGGAATGGGTGAGGTTCTTGAAATCACGACTTGAGAATCTACTGGAAGAGGATTCCAAAAAATTACACTGGTCCAGATAATCCACCAAGATGATGCTGTCAAAAACCTCCCTTTGTTCCCTATTCAGGATCACATTAATGAATTATGAGTGTAGACATTCCTCTTTAAATGAGATGGTTGGAGCTTGGCAGCCTGGAAAATGGAGAGTTGTTCCAGACCATTTTGAGTTCCAAAAGTTGACATCACCACAGCCATAGGTCCAACGGACACTTCATTCCATTACCTTCAAATGATTCAACATGCTGCGAGCAAGGCCTGATAATCTTGTGGGATTCAATGACCAGCTCCTCCAATCCTTCCCATATCAATCAGTGATGAACATTGACCAAAGGGATATCCCTTCAAAAATATCCCAAGCCAATCTTGCATGCATGGCTTTCTTGGACTCCCACACATCGCGAAGACCAATACCCCCTTCATCAACAGGTCTATCTAGTCGCTTCCACGAGGCCCAATTCCAATGCCCAACTTGATTTGAATCCCAAAGTATGGTAGTCATAATACTTTCCAGGGTCATGAGAGTTCCCTTTGGAGGCCTAATAATGGACAGCACATGCATCAGAATTGAGGTGAGAACACTAATGATCAAGGTGATCCTACCTCCAAAGGAGAGAAACCGATTTTTCCAATTGCAAATTATCCCTGTTATCCAGTTAATAATGTTATCAAGGAACACCTTTTTGACTCTTCCATTGGAGATGGGGGCGCCAAGATACACCATGGGCAGTTGGTGGTGTTGAATACCCAACTTGTCTGGGATAGGAAAGATGCGTCTTCCAGGGCACTTATTAGAAATGAAGACACAACTCTTTCGAGAATTAATTATTTGACCACTCAACTTGAAAAATATTGAAAAAGACTTAGAGAACCCAGAAATTTATTTTTTACTTCCATTAATAAAGAATAACATATCATCAGCAAACATGAGATGAGATACCATGTCATTCCAAATCCTGTTACGAAAAGGAAGGATCTTCCCATCCATAATTCTTTGATGAATATTCCTTGTGAGTGCCTCCTGATCCATGTTGAACAAAGTAGGAGACAAGGGATCACCTTGCCTAACACCATGAGATGATTTAATAAACCCAAAGGCCTTTCCCATAAGAGAGATAGTGATACATGGAGAAGTATAGAATCTAAAACAGAAGTCACACACCCAGTCATGGAATCCAAATTTCTTCATAACCCTGATAATAAATTTCCACTCTAGTTTATCATAGGCGTTATCCAAATCCACCTTAACCAGAATAATGGAACCAACTATCTTTTTTTTCATGTCATCGACCATTTCATGAGAAATGCCAATGGCCCCCTGAATATTTCTTCCTTGAACAATGCAATGTTGCTCCTCAGATATGAATCATGGAATAACAATTCAAAGACTTTTATTGAGAAGAGTGGATAAAATCTTATAAGAAAAGTTACACAGACATATAGTTATGAACTGATTCAAAGAAGATAGATCTTTCACTTTAGGGATGCGAAACACTTTAGAGGCACATGAATATCTAACCAACGGGCCACCTCTAAAGAAATATTGCACTTCCTCCACCACTTTGTCTTTAAAAATGTCCCAAGAAACAACAAAGAAGGCACCTGGAAAACCATCTGGTGCAGGGGCACATTATTTATTAATACCAAACACTGTGCTTTTCACCTCTTCCTCCTCAGGTGTCGCCAGGAACATGTCATTGTCCCGGTTCTCCACCATCCTTGGAATGCATTTCAGAAAAGCCTCCTCTCCTGCCTGGGCACTTAACATGTAATTATTGAAACCATTCGGTCGATCTAGGAGATCTTCAAAATACTCCAACCCCTTTTTCCCAACCACTTGTGCATCTTAAATAAAGTAATCGTCTTCCATCATGAGTTTAATTCTTATACTCACCCTTTTTTCCTACATACATGCCTGAAAATAAGTGGTGTTTTTGTCTCCTTCTTTGAGACACAATGCTCAAGATCGTTGTCTACACTCCCTTTCAACCAAAAGAAGTTTTCAGCAAACATATTCTGCTTCACAGCCAACATAGAAAAACGGTTATCATCCCAAGATTCAAGAAGGTCATTCTCAATCTCCTCAATATCTCTCTTGATATCTTCCATACTGCTATCATCAATCCTATTATTGGGAAGCCAAAATTGAATATCCTTCCTCAAACGCTGGATCCGGTTCATGAGACCATCTCAGGCCATGCCCCGCTCAGGTCTTTCCCATGAGTTCCTAACGAGTTGAAGGAATCCATCCCACTGATACCAAGAAGAAGAGTAGAAAAAGTGTTTACAGCCCATGTCCCCTTCCTTGAGAGTCACCAGCAGAGGAGCATGATCCAAAACTAATATGGAAAGATGAATGAAAAAGGATCAAGAAAAATAATACAATCCTTGAATGTTTGTCCAGGAAACGATCAAGTATACGGAAAATCCTCCTGGTTCCTCGACGGTTGTTACACCATATAAACTTGCTTCCTGAAAATCATAGATCAATAAGTCCCGTTGTAGCCAGAATGTTCCAGAAAACCCAGGTCGAATTCTTGGAGATCTGGATTCCTCCTCTTTTTTCAGATCCATCAACAATATTGTTAATGTCGCCTCCATCAAACCAAGAATGACTACCAGGCTAGAAGGCATGAAGATGCTTCCAAAGAATACTTCGCTCGGAAGCCTCGCAACTGGCATAAAAAAAGGAGAAAAGAAAAAACATTCCCCTGACTTCAATCTTGGTAGTCATAAACTGCGAGGAATCCTCCACAATATCCACCACAACCCCTACTTTGAAGAAGAGACATATATGCTTGTTATGTGTACCAATATTCATGATGTTAGCGAAACCCATATTTCTGGCGAAGGAAGAAATGTGATAAACATCTTGTTTTGGTTCCAGAATAGCAACGACAGATACATAATGGCGACGAGATTCCAAACACATGAAATCACACATAACCTAATCCCCCAGGCCCCTCACATTCCAAATGATAAGAGAGTTCACTTAAAAAGAGTGAAGGGTACCTTTGAGTGAGACAGAGCAGACTTGGATAACAGAACTGGGGATGCAGAAGCTCGAGACCTCGATCTGATGATAGGCCCACCCACAGGAATAGGATACCACCCCTTCGAAATGGAGCCATTCCTAGAAAGTAGGGATGAGTACACATTGTCAGCAGCATCTGGTTCCTCTATCATAGAGAACCTATTAAAAGAGAGGACCAACTGGGATTTTGTTCTAAGGGACAGCTCCTCTAAAAAAAGAGAGTAAACTGTCATCCTCGCTTATGGCCGCCTGGGCGAGCACAGCTCCATCAACACGCAGTCAGGAATAAACCTGGCCCCATAACATCAGACCAGCTAGAGGAACCAGCAGACAGATCATGGAAATCGCCCAAAAGCAATGGTGCCAGAGGAAAGGAAAGGGGCTGGGTAAAATCCAAATTAATGTCATGCTCATCGAAAACCAAGGAACCCAGGCCAGAAGCCTCCATGACAGGAACATGAGCCATAGAATTCAGTGTAGAGGTTCCAAAGATGGAGGCATAAACCAAGGATTTTGAGAATTATTCCGAAACTGAAACATTGACAAGAACTTGGGACACCAGATTCAGAATAGAAGGGAAGCCCATGGAAGGGGGCACGTCAAAACCCACAAACTTAGAACCAGAGGACACCGCCACTGAACCCAGAGCAACCCGCTCCTCAACCGCCGCAAAACCCACCATCACAACAGTAGAAGCACATAGAGAGGTCATAGAAGAGAAGGAGGAATCCAACAGAATTCCCTCCTTGATTCTAGAGCGGTGTTTCCTACAGAAAGATGCAGAATGTCCCTGAAGGCCACATTCCACACATAATTGAGGAAGTGCCCGATACCATAGACGTTTTCACCACGAAAACCCGACACCAGCACTTATTAGCACCTTGGGAGGGAGAGGCTCCGCGATATCCAATTCAACAAAAACACAAGGGAACGACACATCTTGAAGAAACCTAGTATCATCATCAATGAATAAAAAGCCCCCCAAAGCATTGCCAACAAATTCCAAGATAGAAGGGTTCTGAAGAGGCAAAGGAAGCCCAGGGAACCGAACCCACACTGCCGCCTTGCTCGACTCCTTGCCGAAGTGTGCATCCCACGACCAGCGAGTTAGAGATAAACGCCAAGAACCACATCACCTCTCTTCCCTGGACCAAGCCCTCACAAAGTCCTCCATGTTGTTTAGATGGATTCAGAAAGAAGCGTTACAAATCACTGAGACCGCCGCAGGCTAGGAGAGCCCCCACGAATCAACGAAATTCCAGAAAAAGGCTAGAGAGGGCATATCTTTCCCGAACCGAGTAACCAAGGATAACTCATGGAAGGATGGTGCCTCAGAGAGTTCCTACTCTGACAGATCAATCGTCGGACAACCACCGACCCTATCTAAACAGAGAGGTGCCAGTTGAATAGCCGGAATAAAGGACAGACGAGTTTTAATGGGCTTAGTCGATGGCCCTGACAAAGCATCCTTAAAGGATTTGAAACTCCAAGCATCCGGGAGGCCTCCAAGCACACACACTAGAGGGAGCTCCTCCATACCACACAGACCTAGAGGAAGTGACCGAGGATCAGGGCCAGAAGTATCCAAAGAGACCGCCGCCGTCCACGGGGACCAAGCTAGAGGGAGCCTAATGGTCGAATGATTAAATCTTTCAGAGGCGTGTGCAGTGCGTTCGAAAGAAGAGTGAAAGCCATCCTTAGAGTAGACTCTCTTGACTAAACCTCTTTAACTGAGGCTTTGATTAGGGATCATGGTTTGAGAACTGTTAGTGGAAACCAGGAGGATTCTTGAGGAAACCATGCAGGGGGAGACAGTAGGCTTGGAATGGCCTATGCACAGTTTTCCAAACCATGTGAGGCAACCATGAAGACCCTTGCTCTCGAGGTAGTAGCATGCGCATAGTTAGCGCATGGTTTGTCAACCCGTGCGGGTTAACTGTGCAACAACTTAAAAGTAGGGTTTTTAAATCTGGGCTCCCTCGGGCTTGCCTCATTCCTCTCCAAATTTTATGCCACTCAATCCTTACACGATATTTTGGGTTCTCAGAGAATGAGGGTGCTCTCCCACTTGTTTTGGAAGCTTTTTGAAGAAGTTTCTTGGTGGATTGAAGGCGGTTTCTCCCGGGTACGTAACTTCCCTTGGTTTCTTTGTGTTTTTATCTAGATCTACATCTCCCTATCTCTTGGTTTTCTAGATTTACACCTGTTGTGTGTAGATACAGGGTTACGGTTTCCTTGGATGTTGATTTTAAGTCTTTTGAATGCAAGGGAAAGGGATCTAGAGAGATTTTGGTGGTGTGTTTGCTGGATTTGAGGTGTGGTTTCTTGTGGTTGATTTATCGGGAACCCTAAAGGTAGGTGGTTTCTCTCTCGACTCCACTTCGTTAGAGTTAGTGGTTCTTGGTTATAATTAATTTCGTTTTCTTGAAATTAATTTTGGTTTGATGTGGGAATTTTTTTAGATATACCTTGTGTGATATTTTGGTGGATTTTTGGGAAAAGGGGGTTTTGAATGTGAAATTGTGTTGCTGTTTATTTTAAAATTGAGATTTTAAAATGGGTTGTCGTGATTGACTTGGAAAACAGTTGATGAAAATGGTTCTCAATAATGATGTTGTTTTAATGAAATGAGGTTTGGCATGAAAAATTATTTTCAATAAATGAGTAATTTATTGAAGTGGATTGATATGAAATGGAATTGGTGTATTGCATGTTTTTGTGACCTTGATGTGTTATATGCTTAGTTGTGATTGGTTGAAATGTTGCGTGGAAGTGGGCGGGAAGTCTCACTATAAAAGGTGATGAATAGTGGCCAGAAGAACCACCATGTGGGTAGTGGTCAGGAAGTACCGCTAGTTGTGAATGGGTGAACGAATCGGGCGGAAGTCCCACCATTTTGGTTGTTTTGGTGTGAATGGGTGAATGGGTTGGGCAAAAGTCCCACCAGTTTGGTTGTTTGTATGCATTTCTTTGCAAGTTGGAAATTTTTGTGCTAGTGTGTAAATGATGGAATGACTTGTGGCATGTTTGTTTGGCTTTCCCATGGTGGTTTGTTTGAGTGTGATGGCTTGGTAAGGGTGTGTTTGGATTCTAGAAATTGTTACACTTGTGATTTATTTTATATAAACTGTTTTATATAAATATGCTAATGGTTTTATCCTAGTGGCGTGTGTAGGGATGTCATTTGAGGGAAAACCTATTGAGTTTTAGTACTCACCCCCTTCTTTGGCACGTTGGTTTCATTGCAGATGTTGTGTATTGTGATGTGGGAAAAGGTAAGTCATCACCCTCCTTTAGTGGTGTATCGTGATGTTAGGGTGGAGCATGGATCTTGGTGTGGAACCATCGAGTGTGACTTGGATTTTTTTGGTTCTTTTATTGAGTCTTCCACATAGTACACCGATATGGTATTGGTTTTATTGGTTTTTGGTTCAATTGTGTAACAAATTGGTTTTCATTTGAGAATACAGGCTCGAATATTTTGATTGACCTGCATCATATAGTGGTGGTTAATGGATGGTTTGGTTGGTTTTTTCATAAGGGAAAATCATTCCTGAATTTGATCTTGAAGCCCTCGACATTTATTGACAGCCATTGGAATCTTGGGAACGTCGCTTAAGGCCATGTAACCCTGATCGCCTCCTCAGGCCAATGAGGTAGGGGCGGGTTGTTACATAGGTTCAACATTGTCAACCAATAATGTGTCACCATTATTTTTGACTAGAAAACCAAATCTCCCTTGTTCTCTTACCTCTCTTGTTATCATCTTTAGTACTTGTGTTCATGGACTAATTCTTCAGTTAGGACCCATAGAATATATTCTTCCAACAACCCTTGTGTAGATTGATTGTCAACTTTATCTAATTAAATCTTGTTCCCATTATACTTTTTGAGGGTGTTTTCCCTCACAAGAAAGAAGGCTTATCTGGAGACGGTCACTTCATATATGAGGGGTTGTAAAGATAGTATCCCTTTGTTTCATTGGGTTACCCCATATAGTTACACATTCTCCATATAATTCTACTTTGTTATATGATAAATTCTTTAAAAATTTCAATGAGACCCCATATATGTCTATGTGACAAAATCGTTTTCTTTCCACTCCATAAATCACAAATAATTCTATTATTTGATATATTTGGTACATGGTTTAATGTATATTCAGTAGTTTGT
The DNA here is from genome assembly GCA_963277665.1 of Viscum album. Taxonomy (NCBI): domain Eukaryota; kingdom Viridiplantae; phylum Streptophyta; class Magnoliopsida; order Santalales; family Viscaceae; genus Viscum; species Viscum album. The sequence goes on from OY728163.1 coordinate 1,939,624,282, forward strand.
AATAAATATACTCAAATATTTAGTGGAATATCGGCCTGAATCTTCATTGACATTACCATGTCTGATAAGGTATAGTTCATCCTTTCATTAACACCATTCCACTATGTTCTGTAAGGTAGAGTGACATGAGATAGAATCCCAAAAAAACTAATGTCCATAAACTCTTATTTAAGCTATTGAAAACCTCGATCTGATTGACGCTTCATTATCTTATTTCCAACATGATTCTTTACATCATTCTTGAATTACTTGATTTTCTCAAAGGACTTGGAATTACACCTCATCATGTAGAAATAAACATATATACTCTAGTCAACAGTAAAATATATGAAGTAGGAAAACCAGACTATATATTCTACTAAAAATGGTCCACATACTTCATTGTGTACCAATACAAGAATCTCTATGTATCTTTCACCCTATCCATCAAATGGCGTTTTGTTCATTTTTTTCTTCTAAACAATCATAAAACGTTTCGAGTGGTTTTAGCACAAACGTGCCCAAATAAGCATCTTGATAGCGTTTTGTAAAAATATTCTCGTTTAAATGAACAAGATTTTGATGCCATAGCTATGTATTATATGAGTATGGTGAACTTGATTTATTATAAATTTATAATACTTGGTTTTCATAATTTAATATATAAATACTATTATTTAATTGAGTCTTACCAAAACATATATTGTCTTTGTAATAGTAACAATATTTCTTTCCAAAATTGAAAATAAACACATACAAATCTTATCATGATACCGATTTTATGTTCTTGATAACCCTTACTAAAAAATAACAATCATTTAAGAAAATCATTGTCGTTGGCAATGAATTGCGGTAGTTACCAATGTCTAGAGACACCGTCCTCACACCATTGACATCTAATAATTATACATATCCTCTAAAAATCATTCGGAATCTAATATGTTGATGTATATAGATACAGATGTGAGAACCAAAATCTAACACCCCAATATTTTATGAGATATATTATTTTTAATTTCATTGATGTATTTTGTTTTACTTTATACAAATATTATCTTACTCTATGTGAAACAATGTATTACCATGTAGTATACGCAACACTATTATTGGCTTATGTTGCACCAAATTTCAAGTGTGTTTGATAGAATTCATTTCATTAAACACTGATTACAGATTTAGATCAATTTATAAATGAACTAATCTTGTATTATGTTACAAAAACACCAAAAGAATCTTTCACTACACGGAACACTGACTTGGATAGTGTTACACGCATGATCGACCTTCCTTGATAGCTTGTGTTGTACGCAATACTGAGTTTCACAAAAAATTGATATATTATTAAAATATTATATAACCAGTCATTATGAATATTATTAACCACATTTTGAATTTTATATAACAATATCATTCATATTACACATTTTCTAGAACATGATTTCAAAACAAAATAAATTTTTCAGATAAAAGAAGTATTTTTCAAATAAATTTAGTTTTACCTCTTTTTGATGGTTCACCCATTTTAAATCTAGTTTTTTGAGAATTTTATAAGTTAAATTTTACCAAGTAAACTTCTTCTTTGGGAGATGGACATAAAATTTTACTTTTTTTGAATTTTTGGTATTTTTCTAATAAAATTTAAATTTTAATGAATAATGGAAAAGACTGCTTTTGAATTCAAAAATGCCTTTTATATAATGTATTTATATAGTTTTATTATATTTTAAATTAGTTTTAATGTTTTATTTCATTATATATTTTAGATTTATCTCATTATTGGTCTTTGGAAGTAATTTCACATTTAATTTGGATATATACACTTGTTAATCTTTTGATAGTTATTACTTCTTAGAAACCCGCCTTTTGGTTTTGACAACGAAAACTAATTTTAAATTAATTACAGCAACTTATGTGTTTCAAATTTAAAAATTTTGATTCCATATTTAGAATCAGATGTTTTTAATTATATAAATATCATCCTTTTACTTTTAAACATTATGAATAGTAACTTCAGTAATTATTTTATGTACCTTGGTTAGAAGGGTAAATATGGTACATAAGATTATAAAAATAATATTATAATAATATTAAACTCCCCTAACACATTTCATAATACTATTGGATGAGATATTTCCGAAAATGGGCACCCTTGGGTCGATTTTGGTACCCCATGGATTCACTTGGATGTGAAAATGACAATTTGTAGTAATTAATTTCACATAAAGATATTTATAACCTAAACATATATCTTTTACTAAATTAATTTAAATAAATGGATATATAACAGTTATATATGTATATAGATAGTCATTAAAAATACAAAAATATTTCCAACATCATGGTATTTTATTTATAATTTTTAAAGATTAGATACATATATTTATTTATGACAAAATTATGATGCATTGATTACCTTATTAATTAATGATTAAAATATATAAACTTATAAATATTAAAAGAAATATAATTTGAACATTTTGATTCCATAAAAAACTTTTATAGATGAAATTGACATATTAGGGATGATTTAATGACTTTTTTAAGTAATAATGTTTTTTTGAATTTTTTTTCCAAAAGTCAAGTATTAATAGTGTCCAAAATTTACAAAAGACGCAACTTAAAACATAATATTGTTAATTAAACTTTATTAAATTCCTAAAAAATAAATGATTCATAAAAATGGTTAATATAAGCCAAAATATTTCATAAATAACTTTTTTTTGGGTCTTTGTACATGATTTGGTAATTACATTAACCCACAATGTATAAATAAGATGATATCACTCTAAGATTAAAAAGCGAAAAAATAAGGGTTAAACAAAAAAGATAAGGATAAAAAATATTCAAACATGTCTAAAAATTATTGGATGATATTTATTCAAACTAAATTCATATTATATTAGAATTAAATATGTTTGAACCCTTTTTAATCAAAATTAAATTAATAATAATGTAATATTATTAGAGTTTACTAAAGCGCTTTTCTCCTATCTTATAAATGGGAACATACTCACTCTCATATTCAGTTCATTTGGAGCCTTTAATATCATCCAAAACCTCCCCACTTATCTTATAAACTTCCCTAGATACATAATAGAGGTTCATTTCTTCTCAAAAGATCAACTATAGAGCCCTAAGAAAACATTTAAAGTAGGCACGTCGAGGAAGAGGTAATCGCTTCTATTGATTCTTTAAAATTTCTTTATTCTTCCACTTCTTCATCATTATTTTCATAATTATAAATTAATTACATAATTATCACTCATATACCTATGTATTATTATAAATATTAAACAACCCTATTTCATCTTTTACCTATCCCATGAAAAAAAGAAATCACCTCGCATGCGTACGTACAGCTTACCATCTCCACGGCGTGGTGTAATCTATTTTTCACCACCACTTTACATGGATGGGTACACTGATGGAAATAAAAACTATATATGATTATAAAAAATGATACTAATTCTAAAATATTATACACCATCCACTTCAATACCACTCAACTACCATTGGAAAGATATAATCGCTCGTGCGTGTGTACGACTTACTGTCTCCACAACCTGATGAGATTCATTCTCCATGTTAACAATTAATGAATGATTATAAAGTATATATAATAAATAATCATGAAACATATGACATAATAAATATACTGGATTTATTTATATATACATATATGTGTCATTTACTTACTTATATTCAATTCAATAAGGAAACGAAAACAAGGTTCATGTGTACGTACGACCTACCGTCTACATGAACGGTGTATTCAATTTCATTTATATATCTATTATATATATATTTATATAATGAATATATATTATATATAAATAATTTTTTAAATTATTCAAGTAATTAAATCATGATATATGTAATAATATCAAGATTAACAATTCAAATCACGTACGAAAAATAAAAAGATTATTACACAAAATGTTTTTTAACATTGAATTGATAAATGAAAAAGTAACAAAAAGTTTTACGTGAATCATATATGATATCATAAATATTAGTATGGTTCTTTTACAAGTTAATAATATGTTTAGTACCACTATATATGAGTTTTGGACTCGTACAGAGAGTACCAGACCTAAGGTAAGAAATAAGTTTGCAATCACATTTTTTTATCCGAGATTGTTTACAGCTAAGTATTTAGTGGGGATATTTTTATCATCCTTGTCAATGTTTTATCAAAATGTTTTTATTAAATGTATAATTTAATTTTGACCCATTATTTACTTTTACTAAATGGAATGGAATGAATCTTTATTATTTGTACTATATGCGGTACTTTTTGATTTTCCTGGTAAAAGTGAGAGGAGAATGTTTTTTTAACCTATAAAACATAAATTAATTTTTATGGTTTTATGACCCCTTATTTCCATGAATCTTACTCCACATTATTTAAATATTATTTTAAACTATATTATTTTCTTTTATAATTTCACAGCATTTTGAGAAATGAAATCGTTTTTAAAGAGAAATGATATTTTCTTTTAGAACTAAACTCATGTGTTTTATCAATATTATTTTCCTTTTTGGATGACATAGGGTTATGTTTGAATCCCTATTATTACATTGATAATGTTTATAATGGAATTAGTTTTGTGAAATTCATTTATCTTATATGGGTTATGTTATGATGAAATTATGTTTAAGAAACCCATTTGATTTCATGGGTTATGCTATAGTGAATGTTTTTATATTTTGTGGAACAGGTAATAATGATTTCATAATGAGATATGTGGGACCTATATCTCCCTCCAATTAATTGGGTAAAGATTTATATATCATGAGATATACATGAATGGAATGTAAAGTAAATATGGTTCAGCAATACATGGTTGGAAATACATGTAATCTCGGTTTGGTAATGGAATTTGTCCACTATGATGGTCTTTGTAGAAATGCATTGGCTACTATGGAAATCATATTATGTACTAATTAGTTTTTTAGAATACCAAGTTGTATTCCAATACCATTCTATCATAGTTAATGTTCCTTTATGATCTATACCTTATGTAATGCCATGTTTTATTTCCTGGCTCATGATTTTGATGTTTAAACCTTATGTTCATGTTTTTACGTTCAAATGTATATGGTTTTTTATGTTCAATATGTTTACCTTTACTGATCATTTGAGATCAACCTTTTTATGTTTTCTTTTCCCCAGGATATAAAGAATGGTTTTAGGTAGGAAAACAAAACGGGAAGATCTTTATAGGAGATGTTGAAGATCGTTCACCATGATAACAAGAATATATTCTAAGTTTCAAAATATAATAAACTAATACGGTATTTGGGCGTCTTTTTGTGTCATGTATTAAGTATTCTGAAAAACAAATGTAATGTCCATGTACGTCAAGATTGGGTCATTATAGATTGTATTAATGAAAATTTTTCTCCAACCTTTGTAAAATAGGATGCAAAAACATTAGTGAGATCACTAGAGATATTTCTAAGGATATGTCTAAGGATGTCCTAAGAATAAGTAAATTATAGGTCATAATCCTAGTGTTTTTTGATAATCATGACTAACCTTTCGTTTAACTAATGATATCATAGATTAATATATTATAAGTAAATTTCCTTACATATGTGTTTCTAATATATGATATATATTTCATACACTTTTCTTTATGGTATTAGTCATTAACCAAAACTACATAGAACATATTTAACCATTGAATGTTTCCGATGTGAAAAGAATGGGAATTATGAAGAAAAAAATTTTATATTGAACCATCATGAAGAGTATCATGATGACGGTACAAGTATTGTTCTTACTACTGAGGATAAAGATATTGTTAATGAAATGTGAAAGGTATGAGATGTTCTTCCTGTACTATTTTCATTAAATCTAAAAATATTGATGGTGATAAACATTAATAAATGATTCATATTTTAGGAAAGAATAAGGCGATGAATCATGAGAAATGGTTAATGAAAAAAGTTGGATGATTGAGGTGTATATGTTTCATAATTTTAAGATTATCTAATATGAATCATTAAATATATAAGTGTTTTTAGTATAATTTTTTCATTAAGGATTAGAAACGACATGTTGAATAGTTCTATGGATCCCAAAATTGATTTAAGGGTAAGGTGATATATTTAGAGAACACACGATTAAGGGAATGATAAACCTTAACATGTCTTGTATGTTAAGATAATGATGTTTGGATAAATATATGTTAGATTATAATAAGTAATTTTGATGATGATAATTTCTTGGGAACTAATTATGGATTTGTTGACAATAGGGTTATCATATCATGGATAAAGTATATAACTTTTCTGGACTTATGGAATATATCCAATATATTTTGGAATAAGAAAATATGCACTTTTTCAATAATAATATATGGTAATTTAGGATATTACCATGACTCAATATAATTAATGATGAAGTCATTAAAATGTTTGGAATGTGACCAACAAGATATATCATATGATATACGGGGGATACATGATGGTATTCACATGCTTTCTATATGAACATTCAGGTAATTGTTTTTTATACTGTGAGTTTGGACATTAGTATTTCGGATAATCCTTAAGGTTGGAACTCATTACGTTGGACATTTGATATCATTGTTTAAGGATCAAACTTTTATTAATATTATTTTTGGAATGTTATAATAGTATAGTTTTAGAAAAATGAAAACCTTTAAGACGAGCGATAACCCGTTGCATCAGAAAAGGCTGTGAGAATCGAACCCACAACTGAAATGAGAGATGCCTTTATCCCGTACCACTGGTCTACGGGTAGTCCCTTGTTAGTATAAATTACTTTTATTTTATTTAAACGGTATGATAGATGAAGGATATGTTCATTTGTTGAAACATATATGATTAATCTCACCAAATATGGACTTATGTATATTTGATAACATGTTCTAACCATTTTGATGAGAGAGATGGAATGGCCTATCATTCTATTGCATGATCAGCTAACACTTCAAGAATTATAAATTCAAATTCATTTCATTAAATAGATGTTGAAGTGTAAATTGTTCAGGGAACGATCAACAATAATGAAATCAAGTATGTATTTCTTCTCATGAAAAAATTCCTAATCTTTAGGAAAAGGATCTTGAAAACCCAAAATATCATCCTAGTACCTTTTTATCTGATGAATTAGATGGTCCCTTAAATCATCAAAGAATTATGGCTTTTAGTATTTAGATTTCTCCAAACCATATTCTTTAACCCTATCTATCAGAACATGATGGTTAGATTTATCTTCCATATCTATGTTTTCACTTCCCACCTATATTCTCAATGAGGAAACCCAATGATGAGTTATTATGAGTATCCATTTTGTTTTTAAATTCCATTTTTAAAATTATATTTTGTTATTCCTTTTTATGATGGGGGTTTCCATGAAATAAACTATCTAGTAGTACAACATTTATAACCCCGATGAATTTCGAGGGGTAAATTCATTCTTAAGGGGGGTAGAGTGTAACACCCTAAGATTTTATGAGATATATTATTTTTAATTTAATTGAGGTCTTGGGTTGTATGCTACACTAATATTATCTTGTTCTATTCGAAACAATGTATTAGCTTGTAGTATATGCAACACTACTCCTGGCTTGTGTTTCACACCATTTAATGTTTATTTGATAGAATTCATTTCACAAAACACTGAGTATAGATTTTTTTCAATTTATAAATGAAATAAGTTGGGATTTTATTATAATAAACACCAATAAAATATTTCTCTACACGAAACACTGACTTGGCTTGTGTTACATGTAAGAACGACCTTCCTTGACAGCCTTCATTATACACAATACCGTGTTTCATTACACAATGATATATTATTAAAATATTATATAGCTTGTCATTATGAATAATGTTAAACAAATTTTAAAATTTATATAAAATTATAATTCATCCTAAAAATTTTATAGAACTAGATATCCGAGCAAAAGCAATTTTTTAGATCAAAGAACTCTTTATCCAAAAAATATAGTTTTACCGCCTTCTGATGGCACACCCATTTTAAATCAAGTTTTTGAAAATTTTATAATAAAAATACTAAAAAATAAATTTAATCTTTAGATTCGAGATATAAAAATTTACATTTTTTGAATATTTGGTATTTTTCGAATAAATTTAAAATTTTAATGAATAGTAAAAAATACAGCATTTTAATTCAAAAATACCTTTTTATCTAATTTATTTATATAGATATATTTTATTTTTATTTGGTTTAAAAGTTTAAGCGGATTATATTTTTATCATTTAATAAAATATTGGTAATTAAATGTAATTTGACTTTTAAATCGGACATAAACACATGTCAATCTTTTGATAGTTATTATTTTTAATAACCCACTTTTTTATTTTGACAATGGGAATTAATTTTTAATTAATTACTGAAAATTATGTGTTTTGAAATTAGAAAATTGGATTCCATATTTGGAATAATAATGTTCTAATTGTGTAAATAGGCACCTTTTATTTTTAGATATTATGAATAGTAACTTGAGTAATTATTTTATTTACCATGATTAAAAGGGTAAATGTGGTAAATATGGGTAAAATAATAATATTTTAATAATATTAAACTACCCTAACACATTTTAGAATCCTATTGGATTATATATTTCAATAAATTGGCATCCTTGGGTTGATTTTGGAACCCCATGGAATCACATGGATGTGAAAAGGACATTTTATATGAATTAATTTAAAGTAAAGATTATTACAATATGAACATATATGTTTTAATAAATTGATTTAAATATATGGTTATATAACTGATATATGTGTCTATTGATATTAATTAAAAATCTGAAAATATTTCTGATATCATGTTATTTTATTTATAATTTTTCTACATTAGATAAATATATTTATTTATGAAAAAATTATGATGTATTGGATACCACATTAATGAATGATTCAAATAAATGAATATATAAATATTATAATAAATTTAATTTGAATAATTTTATTCCATAAAAGAATTTTCTGGATGACATTGACATATTAGTGATGATTTAATACCTTTGGATCAAAATAATCAAGTGGTTATGAATTTTTTTTAAAAAGTCAACTATGAATAGTATAGAAAATTGACATAAATCATAACTTAATACATAAAATAGTTTATTAAATGATATTTAATTTATAAAAATATAATATTCCAAAAAATGATTAATATAAGTCCAAATAGGTCATAATTAACTTTTTTTGGGTTTTCGACAGAATATGGTAATTATATGAACCCACAATATGTATATAACATGATATCACTGTAATATTAAAAATGAAAAATTAAGGGTTAAACAAAAAAGATAAGAATATAAAATTATTAAAAAAAAATCTACAAATTATTGGATGATGGGTATTCAAACCAAAATCATATTATATTCGAATTAAATAAGTTTTCAACCATTTTTAATGGGAATTAAATTTATAATAAATTTATATTTTGAGAGTTTCCAAAAGTGCCCCTCTCCTATCTTATAAAAGGGAACCTCCTCTCTCTCCAATTACCTCCATTTTAAGCCTTTAATCTTGTCCAAACTAACCTATTTATCTTTTAAACATCGCTAGTTAAATTATAGAGGTTTTGGTCTTCCCAGAAGACTTACTCTACTAACCTGATAAGAAATTTAAAGGAGGTACGTCGAGGAAGAGGTAATCTCTTCTATCGATTCGTTCAAATTTCATTATTATTATACATCCTCATTATTATTTGTTTCCTTATAAATATATAAAATCATTGTCACTCAAATATTTATATGATATTATAAATATGAAACAACTATATTTCACCTTCTATTCATCCTATGGAAATTGAAATGTTTGTGCGTGCGTACGTACGACTTACCGTCTCCACACTGTGGTGTAATATGGTTTTCACCACCACCTTACATTAATGGTATAATGGTCAAAATAATAACTATATATGATTTTTATAACATTATAATAATTCTGAGTTATTCTACACCATCCACTTTAATACCATTCAGCAACTACGAGAATAATATCATTACCCATGCTTACGTACGACTTACCGTCTCCATACGATGATATTCATTATCTGTGTTAACAATTAAAGAATGATTATAAAGTATATATAATAAATAATCTTTAAATATATGACAAAATAATTATAATAGATATATATATATATATTTCATTTACTTACTTCCATTCAATTAAATAAGGAAACGAAAACAGTGTCTATGTGTACGTACGACCTACCATCTTAATGAATGGTGTATTCAATTTCATGTATATATCATATATATATATACTGAATATATATGACATATAAATAATTTTTTTACATTATGGATGTAATTAAATCATGATATAAGTAATAGTATCATGAATAAAAATTCAAAACACATACGATAAATAAAACGATTATTACAAAAAATGTTTCATTAATATGGAATTGACAAATGAGCTTGTAATAAAAAGTTTTAAGTGAATCATATATGATATCATAAATATTATTATGTTTCTTTTAAAATATAATAATATGTTTTAACCCACTATACATGAGTGTTGGACTCATAGGGAGATTATCAGGCCTATGGTAAGAGATAATATTGAAATCTCATTTTTTATCTGAGTTTGTCTATACGTAATTATTTACTAGATATATATTTATCATCCATGTACATATTTTTCCAAAATGTTTTTCTTATATGTATAATTTTATTTTAACCCATTTTTTTCTTTTACTACATTGTATTGAAGGAATCTTTTTCCAATTTACTATAAGAGGTACTTTTTGACTTTTCTGATAAAAGTATGAGGAGAATGTTTTTTAAACTTATAAAGAATAAATTTATTTTTAAGGATTAATGAAACCATTTTTCCATGAATATTCCTCTACACGATTTCAATATTATTTTCAAATAAATTATTTTCTTTTAAAATTCAATGTAATTTTGATAAATGAAAATGTTTTTAAAGAATAAACGTTATTTTCCTCATGAATTAAGCTCATGTGTTTTTCCAAAATTATTTCCAATATAAGATGACATAGGGTTATCTTTCTTTCCCTATTATTAATTTTATTTTGTTTATTCTAGAATAAGATTTATAAAATCCATTTATCTTATATGGGGTATGTTACGAAGAAATGATGTTTAAGGAACCCATTTTATTTCATGGGTTATTCTATGGTGAATTTTTTTATGTTTTGTGGAACATGTAAGAATGAAATAATTATGAGATGGGTGGGACCTATATCTCCATACAATGCCTTCGGTAAAGATTTATATCTCATGAGATAGAAATGAATAGAACCAAATGTAAATCTGGTTCAGTAATACATGGTAGGATCGACATGTAAACCTGGTTCGGTAATGGTCTTTGTCCACTATGATGGTCTTTGTAGTAATGACTTGGCTACTATGGAAATCATATTATGTAATTATTAGTTTTCCATAATTACATGTTTTATGCGAATACTATTCTATCATGGTTAATGATATTTTATGATCTATGCATTATATGATTCAACTATTTATTTCATTACTCAAGTTTTTTATGTTTAGACCTTATGTTCATGTTTTCACTTTCAAATGTATATTGTTGGTTTTATGTTCTCCATGTTTACCCATACTGAGAATTTGAGCTCACCTTTTTTATGGTTTCTTTTCTAAAAGATATAAGAAAATGTTTTAGGTTAGAAAATAAAAGGGTATGTTCTTTAAGAGAGATGTTGAAGATCTTTTACCATGATTAGAAGATTCCATTACGAGTTTCCAAAGACACTAAACTAATACGGTCTTTGGGACTCTGTTAGTGTCATATATTAATTATTTCTCAAAAGAAATGTAATTTCTATATATATCATTCATGATTCGTTATACAAAATCTATATCTATTACCCAACGTGTAGATATTGAAATATTATGCTAAATAATAAACTAAGCTTTAGCTTCCCCATTATTTTTGGTGGATTTCATATTTTAGTGGCCTTTATTGCCATGTGAAAAACAAATTACATCATTTTCCTTTCCCTGCCCCTATATAATACTCTTAATTTATGGATGATGATCATGATATTTAAACTTTTTGTGAGTCTTGGTCCCCCTTTTTTTCTTATTATTCCTTTTCATATTCACCATAGGGACTATAGGTTTATCATTCCCCATGTTTGTATCCACTTGGTGAATCCATGTAATAATTTCCAAAAGACTCTTCTTGTTATTATTCACATTTTAATTAACCATATAACTATACAAGAGCTTGGGAAGTGATGAATATATCGTATCTATGCAAAAATCATCTGTGAATTTAATCCCTGACATGTCTAAGAATTCAATGTAGCTGATAAGCTTTACTATATGAGTCCAAACTGGGGTAGAATCTCTTCAATTAGTTCTAAAAAACGAATTGAAGATATCTTATCTCTGTAGTATCTCATTCTCATGATATAGATCCCAAAGGTGGGGCATCATGTTATACACATGTATCTCCTTATGTTTTTTCAAAATCACATTCGTTATAGATGGTAGCATAAAAAATTGAAAATCTATAAAATGTTTCTATTTTTTTCTTAAAGACATAAATTTTCATCTTTATCCAAATTTACCAACACTTTTGGAATTTTTTATTCTATAACATATTATTTCCTATCTATGAGAAGGATATCATGTAAGTTCCTTTTCATCTCTTGGATATTTGGGCCTCTAAGAAGGTTGTCCTTCTCATGTATAGATCGTAGTGATATGTTTTAAGCCATAATTATTAATGTTTATAAAAATAATTATAGAATAAGTTTAGAAAATTATTTAATAGTATTTATACAGATAAATAAATATTAAATTTATTAATCACCCGCTATTTTATCAAATCCTAATATCCCTCACCATTGGCTCCAGAATATCATATTTCATGGACATTCTAGTGGAAACGATCTATGTTAATCTTCTCATTACCCAAAACATTGGTTGGTCTTGTAATTTTAATGGTTTTAGATAGGTATTTCAAATACCAACTACATTAACTCACACTTACTTGTTCTATTGAGTGGACTCCCCAATCCTAAAATCCGTAAAATAGTTTTCATCAAACCTTGTCTATTAGTTACACCAAGTCCTACATTGGAAATAAACCCTTAATGTGAACTAATTCAACCAAACAAAATCATGTTAGAATTCCCTAATAATTGAAAGCATCACAACTTTGGTTGGTCAAGCACTTTGAACCATGGTTCGATTTAAACTGATATAGTTGAAGGCTATACTGAATTAATACATGATTATGTGATTCTATCTATTATTTTTAAATTTATAATTATTATCATTATCAAAAGATTATTAATATTATGAGGATTTATATAAATGATTAAACATGTGTTAGATAATATTTACACATAATATAAACTATTTTAATTTTATATTGTATGCTTGTTAATTCATTAATTCATGTGATCGTGAAAAAACAACCATAATGAAACAACCATTAAACTTTATAGAAATAAAATATAAATAGGTCTGATATTTATCTATTACTAATGGTTAGTTTATTTATAGGTTCATAAACTATCTATTTATCTAGGGGAAAAAACTTGAACAAATTAATGTTTCTTTTATGGCTTTCCATCTATCAACATATATATCTATATTATATTTGTTCTGCCTCAGATCTAAACTTGAACTACATCCAATATCCTTGGATCTCCGTCCATTATATATGATGTTACTCACATGTAGGTGGGGAAAAGGGTTTACATAGAAGAAAACATGTTCACATATGCCCATAAATAATATGATAAAATATTACTAGTATGCCACCAGTTAAATTTTATAATAAATTAAATGAAACCCATCACAAATAATGGTCCAGTATATTCTCATGGTCATCCAAATGCATTAATCAAATTACAGTTTTAAAAAAATTAGCATTAAATTCTTAGTCTTTATTATATATGATAAACTTCTCTTGAATCAATTAATTATACTCTTTAATTATTAAATTCATTTTACTTCATTCTCATTCGAATTTCCTTGAGAATCTCATGCATCATAATTTTAAACAAATTAATTAAATATATTTAAAATTAAATTTTTACACAAATATACCTTCAAGGAAACACGATGAATACATATATTAATATATTCAACATGTATTATATTTTCTAATTATTTACTCTTGTGACATATGGAATACACGGCTTATCACATGCTTTCATGACATGTAAAATCACGTTAATGATTAAATAAGTTTCAGGATTTTTCTTTTATGTGTTATTCTTCAAGGCATCTGGAGTAAAAATTATAATATGACTCATACATGATATGAATATCTGAATGTTACATATAAGTAAATTAAATATTTACATATATATATATATATATTAAAATCCATCATTATCAGGTCTTATAAAATCAATTTCAACCCAAAAGAACATGATGATGAGGGTTACACAACATATTAAATTAATTTTACTTTTTCTTAATTTTTAATAAGTACACATAGTGTACAAGTCCAACTGTCTATCTGAGGCACATGCCTAGTGACATGGTGTGCAAACTGTGCCTAAAAAATGGATTACATACCGTGTCTAAGGGATACATGTTGTGTAGTCTTTGAGTTACATAGTCATCAGTCTAGTAGGTTGTGTATGAAAATACATGACATGTTCATGACTTAAGGTAATACATGACATGATCGTTGGATATACAGAATGTACTCCGACTGATTATGTGAAAGGATAGCATGTTAAACATGCAGTGTATGAAATTAAATGCACTAAGTGTTTTCAATACTCATAATTTGTGGTGCATTGAACACTTTTACATGGGGTGAAACTCTGATTACATGGTGTGTACTATTGTTTTATTCATCCAAGAACCGTGGCATGTACCAATGAGATCATATATTTTATTTCATTCATTAAATTAATTTATTTGAGAAGATCTATGAGAAACTAAATAGGAAGAATATGACCTCATAATTTGGATTAATGAAAAATTAAATATTAATTTAAAACTAAATGATAAATGTGTAAATTAATAAATGATTTTTTTAAAAATTATAAACAATTATGTGCCTACTCTGATAACACATGTTGGATTCAGGCGTAGTGGATGCTTCTGATGTTTCTTGCCAAAATTTTATTTTTAACCTTATAGAAGATCTATCTAACATTTACATGATAATAAATGATGTGATCAACAAAATTGAATAAAATAAATAATACAAGGGATAGAATTCCATAACCAAGTGTAGGATCATCATATATTGTTTAAAATTAATTTAATAAATGAATAATGACCTTGCATAAATTAGTTATTTATAGATGGATCGTATTATATATATACATTGTAAATTCATTGTGTTTTTTGAATCAAGGGAATATTCCCTTTTGCGATGATCAAGATGTGTTCCACATATCTCTGAACATCATAGTAGGAATCTTTGGGTGCTAACGTGGAAGATCCTAACTCTTGAATCGATCACTTTTGATAACTATGAGAATCACATCCAAAGTGTTATCCTTGATCTCTCTACACATGAGAGTGTGATGTGGTTTAAGATCTATCTCCATTCTTGGGAGTCTTCTTGGAAAGGAATATCTCTATGAGTTGAGTGGATTCTCTCTATCTATCATTGTGCACAATAAAATAATTGCATCCCTTGAAAAATAATATTGGTGGGTTTAAATACCAATAGTATTTAGAAATAAATATTTTCATAAGTTCCCTTTAATATTTATTTTATACCTTGTGGAACCCCATTTCTAAGATAATATTAATAATATTTCCTCAACATGAACTTAACATATGAATTAAATTAAATATTATTTAATCAAAAAATATCTAATATACATTATTTTTCATCGAGCCAAAAAATTGGGTCTTCCATTCCTCCACAATATTTATTGGGCCATGAATAATGACTAGTTATTTAATAAAAAATATCATTTCATTATTCCCCAATAAGTAAATAAATTTTATATTCACAAAATAGAAAATAAAAATTTATTAAATATTACACTCACATTATATTCTCCAAAAAAATAGGGAGTGAATATATGGGATCAAGAACACATTAATAATTATTAAATAATGTGTGGAAATAATTTTAAATAATCATTGTTAAATAATTAACAATAATATATTGTTTAACTGAGATTTTGGATACACTTATTGTGTGACCCTCGAGGCCTCTTTCTCACTATCATTAGGTGAATCATCCTAGATTCCATGGTTAGCATCTAATAGCACGCCAAGACACCCATATAGAAATAATTTAATGATATTTGGAAATAATAAATCATATTAATTCATTTGGTGTAATATAATCTATTTACCATGATATTTCTAATCTACCATGTTGCACGCGGGTGCCATAAACCAATGTGATCGATGTCCCTTTCTTTGAAATTCTAAAAATAAACATTCTTATTGAACACTTTGGAAATTTAGGTAAATAGGCTATGTAAATTCCACCAAAGGTCCAAATATATATACTTTTGTTAAGTAACAGAAGGGACAAATCCTTTATCATGTTATTCATTAATTTAATATTACTGTGATACACCCAACTTATCATACATCGCTGCGAACATATGTTGTCACATATTTTGCCAATACATCAAAGTATATAACTGATAATATTCAATAATAATAATAATAAACTCTTAGGATCAATACACATGTCCAAATATAGAAATATCCAATTACACATATAAAAGGGGATTTCATATCGGTGAGATGCGTTCTCCTAATATCCTATACTAGATATTACCATGGGAGTATACCATCAGAAGGTGCATCAAAGTCTTATGAGTCTCCTCCCCAATAGCCAGTTTCATTTGTGTCCCTAAAATGATATCATCCAGCTATAGAATAAATATTTAAGAATACTTCCATAACACGTTTGGGTTCCCATCATATTAGGGAACTTATATGATCTTTTGGCAATACATCAACTATTAGGACATTAGCACACAATATGTTACACAGATGAACAATAATATTGTTATAAGAAGTTTATTAATATTACAAACATTGAATACGATTTATTATAAAATGCCTATAATTCGGTTATAGGGAACTGAGTCCAATAAAATTTCATAAGAAAAATAAATAAAAAAGTTTCATAATTTGATAAAATATTGAAAAAAATAAAATGACATGAAATTTGATAATGTTAAAATTTCCAAGTCCTTATTTCATTCATGAAAGACTTCTGTGTAACATTTCATTATAATAAATGATACTTTCAATAAAAAATATATGGGTATGGGTTAAAGTGTTAGATTAGGGTGAGTAAAACATAAAATATAATATAGACTTATCTGAAATATGTATAATTTTATTTGAGATATATGATGATATGTGGGTCCTATTTTGTTAAAATAATTCTCTATATACTAATTTGGAAAAGTATAATAAATATACTTGTGGATAATTTTTTAATTTATGATTTGTCTTCATTTTTATGTTTTTTAGTGATTTAAGTTCCATGAATTATCATTCTTATTTCCATTATCCTTATCAGGACATCCTTTCCATGTGTAATTTTACAAAAATGAAATGTTTAAGTGTGTTATAATTTTCATAAAGGTGTTTTTTTAACATAATATTTTTAGAAAATGTTTCAATATGTTTTTTTTCTGAATGTAGTACCATAGAAGAAATTTATAACTTCAACCTTAAAAGAAACATTATTGAAAATTAATAAAAAGGTGATATTCATACTGAATATATAGTTGCAAATAAACTTGAGAATCACAAATTTCAAATATTGTAGTTAATTATATAGTACATATATAAATATTATAATGATTATAAGGTGAAGTATAATAAGATAAATGCATGATATTTGAATGATTCATACCATTTTATTTCTACAACATCTCATTTCATCAGGTTGTTCTAATTGTAATCCATTCAGAGTGTTTTTTCTTAAAAGAATACTCATGTGTTGTTCCTTTATAAATTGAATTCATATTTTTTCTTCGTTTTTCTCATATTGTTCTAATATATGAGAGTGATTGATAATGGGGTTATGAAGAAAGAATTCATTCTGATCAGGTGAGATTGATTGCTTCCAAAAGGAAGATATGTGTTTTTTGGATCTTACTAGTCAAGTGATTCAAGGGTTCTGGAAGACAAACCTACAAATGAGTTTTTAATCCATGATATATAATTTCAATCATAAATTCTTCAATTCTACTTTGGTTTAATGTAAATTCCATAATCAGTTGGGGTTTTTATGTTTCATATTTTAATTTCAATTCACATTTTTAGATATAGAAGTTTATTTTTTTTGATTTGACTAATTTTATATTTATATAAAATTTCATAGACAATATGTTTTTACATTTATTGGATGAATATCATTTCTATATTTTGATCATTTTTTTATCCATGGAATATCATTCACAATGTTTATCTATTTTAAAAAAGTTTCTATTAGTTTACACCAGAGATTTAATTTGTTTTGGTAGTTTGAAAATTTATAATTCAACAACATAATATAAAATATATTTCATACATAGAAATGTAACATTTATTATAAAATATGGTTTATCTATTTGTTTTTTTCACTAACATTCCAGTATAGAAAACTATTTGATTGTTATTGATTATTTATATATTGGCATGTTGGAAAATATATATACTAGATGACAACTAATTTTTAATGGGGTTCAATGTGAGTTTGGGATAGATCAAATAAATCTTTTTTGGATTTATACTAGAGTGTATAAATTTTTTTATGATGATTGAATGTTATAATATCACAAATAAGGAAGTTACATATTTTATTGGAGATGAAAACATCGAGTATTTGTTGAATAGTATTTTTCAGAACAATATTTTGGATTGAATGGGGATATATATCTATAGTAAAACATATTCATGTGAAATATAATATGTTATATAAATAAATTTGGGAGAAACACATTATGGAACATCTATTGTTTTAGAAACTAGATGGGTTTTTCTTTATTATAATTATCAAACATTTAAAATTTTTACATGGTGGGTCTATTGCATAAGTGAATCAAAGGTTTTTATCATTGATTATTTCTTATAGTCACATGGAGAGAAATAATTAACATATGGTTAAATTATTGAGAATATCATTGATATCATACCTAAATAATGGGGTCATAAGAGATAAACTAGTGATGAAATGAAATATTTTACTTGGATTAGTCATGATGATCTTATTAGAACTCTTATGCAATATGAAAGCTGGTTGAAAATAGATGTTGGAGGAGAAAAAAATATTTAATGATATATCTTTTGAATCAAATAAAATTATACTTATAGTTGTAAATATTAAATCTTGTGAATTTATTTCAAAATATTAAATGTTTAAAAGAAAATTAAATTATGAGTCTGATAAAGTAATTATAAGAAAATTTAGATAGAATATTTTTTTCGTGAAAATTGATGCACACGTTTTTTGGAATGAAATATTTCTCATTACATGTATTAAAATTATTATAAAGATAAAAAATAGAATAACGATACTAAAAAATTTATTTTCCATAAATGAATGAAACTCCATCATATCAAACCTGGTTTTATAATCTTGAAAAGGAAGGAAATACTCTCAAAGAGATATCCTAAAGTAAAATGAATGAAAATTTTTAAAGATAGGGATGTTTGTTCCTAGTTATATGGGGATATTTACTAGAGGGGTTCTAATATTCCCTTTTAAAAAATAATCAATCCAACTTAATTATGAGAGTAATAAATAGTGAAATTTGTGAAGTGGAAATCAAAAAACACATTATGTTTTTACAGTGGTTCAAATCACTAAGATCCCAGTCCACTCTTCAATATTATGTAATAAATAATAAGGATGGTATACACTAATTACAATAATTTATTTGGTGTGGTAACCTAGTTTATAGATGTGTGCCTTTTTTTCATGAATATGTATAACCCATACAAACCTTCATAATAGTCACAACACACCTTACATTTTTTTGAGAGTCACAACCTAACCTTACTTTTAGATGGAATTAATATCCTAGTTAAACATCATTTGGATGGGAACATTTAGAAAAAATCTAGAGGCAAAATCAATATATATATGAAATAAAATAATGAATACTAAATAAAAAATTATGTTCGATAGTAGATTAGATGATGTTGACTATCGATGAAGGTTGAAACATTCAATCAATTTAGTAGTGGATGATACAAATGATGAAGTCTCTCTTGATTTTAGCAATGGAACACTAGTCTTATTTGAGATTCCATAATATGCAATGTTTATAATAATTTTAAATTATTTTTACTATATGATTATATCAATCAACATCATCAATCATGTTTCTTTTTTTGTGTATATTTTATCATATTTATTGAATAACAAAATTATGGATAACATCAACCCATTAACTAAATGATCTTGGAGTATCTCAATCTCTAATCATATAAGTCCAATTTCTAAAACAATAAACACTTAAAATAAAAATATGTTACCTATAATTTGAAATGTCTCACTCATACATAAAGATCCTTAATACTCCATTATTAATTCATGAAATAACTTTATAATACATCGAATTATATCATTTTGATAAATTAGAATTATTCAAATGAATAAAAAATTATACAATATTAAAACAATATTTTTACAATTTATTAATTCAAAAGATATATTAAATCCATCCATAAAATAATAATTATGTAAATTGATATTTTATTAATAATTAACGTAATATATTTTTATCAAATAATTAACAATTAGTTATTATAATATATAAATATTTTACAAAGCAATATAATGGATTAAATTAATATAATAACATCCAGTAAATAAAATTTTCAAAATAATATTAAAAGAGGGTATTATAGATAAATCATTTTTTCTCAAAACAATTAATGTAATATATTGATCATAAGATATTAGTATTTCAGTAGGTATACTAACTGTGTGAGGAATTAGCCTTGAAGATGGTATTTGTACCATGTGATTACATTGCGGTTCTTATACAAACTGTGTGAACAAATTTTGTTCATCTAGTCACTAAAAATAGAGTCATATGGTGATTAAGAGAATAATAATTGTGGTAAAAAAAATTAGTACTCATGGTAGGTAAAAAAATTACCATCATAGTAGGTTCTCCAATTTGAAAACAATAACATTATTCTTCATGGTAGGATGAAGTGACGCTCAATAATATGTTCATTTAAAATGAATGGTATTTATTTTAACTTCTACATGGTATGTATGATTTTGGGTCCTAAAATATTCATATATCTACTCGAAAACTCTTCATAATAGGTACATGATCTTCATGGTTGGTATATATACTATCCATGGAAAACTCACTGAAACAATTATGGTAACAATTTTCTCTTCATAGTAAGTAGAAAAACATAAGTGATGGTAAAATCACATGTCATTCATGGTAGGTATGAGTTTTCTAACATTATGTATATATTATGTTATCCATGATAGGTTCACAAAATGATACTCTTTATAGGCTCACTACAAAAAAAATAAGTTGGTGTTGAGACCCTATAATGTGAAGTTCAGAAAATACTGTCATGCAATGCTAGTGAGGAAGAAGTTGCTTGTAGCATGGAGGAATAAAATGTTGAAGCACTACCTTGGTTAATCATGTGAGATGAATAAGATGATTCATAATGGGGGATATTATTTCATGTAGAGATAATGAATATTAAGTCGAAGGATGTTTAATGTGGTTGATATGAAAATGGATCCACCTCTTATGTGCATAGTCATGAAAAGAAGAGAAGTATAAAGAAGAGAAAAGAATGTCATGTTGGCCTAGAAAAGTGGTGCTACTAATGAAAATATTTGTATCCTCCCCATGCAAAGTTGATGTCAAAGTCAATGTTGTAATATAATGGTATCAAGGAAGAAGACAAACAAAGATGAAAAATATGAATAGATACACCCATATATATATATTTATAATGATTGATATATATATATATATTGTTATATATATATATCAAATATAAATGTTTAAAAAAACTATATATAAAATATAAAATAATTAATTAAAATTATAATAATTCAAAACATAAAATGTATATAAATACATATGCACATACACACATATATATATTTATTTAAATTAATAAATACAGCCTAAAATATGTATTTAAAAATAATAATATTAACAATATATAAAAAATGTTACTAAAAATAAAATATTACCAATAATAATGAATAAAATAATAATAATATAATATAATATAAAAATGATTCGATTTTCACTATAAAAAACAAATAAAAAGTAAAAAAGAAACTCTCTGTGAAATAAATCTCCCCTATTGTATATTTGAAATCAAAAATGAATCTTTTTTTAAAAAAAATATCAAAAAATTTCTCCCTCTTTTTTAAATTTATCAAATTGAGATAATAAAATTGACACAAAAAATTACTAAGAACAATATTTTATATAAAAACTAAATATGAGGGATAACCAATCCTAAATTTATACATATCTAATAAGTATAATAAAAAATATTATAATTCACTCAAAAACTATATATCCTAGAAACCTATTCAAATATTAAATTTTCAAACCTCATTGTGTCTAATACTTTAGAAATCAAATTAACTAGTAAATTTTTCTATGGGAATTTATTCTAAAATAATATCTCTTTTATTAACATGATCTCTAAAAAAGTAAATTCGAACATCGATATTCTTAGTCCTAGAATGAATTAATGGATTTTTATATAGTTAAATAGTATAGGTATTATCATTGAATATAGGCATATTATATAAATAAAAATTTAAATCAAATAGAGTTAGTTTTAAACAATTGATTTTAGGATAACAATTTACTGCAAAAACATAATCAACCTTAGTTATGTACAATGTAGTTGAATTTTTCCTTGTGGGAACTCCTTGATGTTAAATATTTACATAGCTAGTGACACATACATGATGTTTGTTTCTTGTCACATTAATGACTATCAAAGTCAGTGTCAAAATAAAATGAAAGATTGAAACAGTTTCGATTGGAGTAAAATAAATCAGTGTTGGTATTATACTTAACATAAATTATTATTTTATTTAATGTCACTAGATTAATATGTATTGTAATATATTGATATCTTGTACACAAATAGACTAACAAAATAATATCATTCCTTGATGCAGCTAAATACAATAGCATTCCTATCATACCTCTATAAATGTTATCAGTTCCATAATTTCTAGATCCATCCACATCTAATTTAGAATTATTGATCATTAGTTTACTTATAGTTTTACATGTTTTATGATTGAATTTTTTTAATGAAATATTTATCATATTATCAATTATTTAGATAAATGGAATATTTTCATTATAAAATTTAAAGTCCATGATTATTTTTTAATTCTCTCAATAGGCTCATCTCAAATTAATTTATCATTAATTTTGAAAATTATTTACTAATCAAATCATTTATATTTCCAAATAAAATATCATCAACATATATTTTGAAAATTAAAATATCATTGGAAACATTTTTCAAAAATAAATTTGAATCAACCTTTACTATTTTAAAATCATTATGTAACAAAAGATATAACTATTCTATCATACCAAGATTCTAGAGCTTTCCTTAGACAAAAAAATATTTAGAATGTCTGAAAACATCATTTTAAAATTCATCATTTTTGAAACTAAGAGGTTGATTAACATAAAACTATTCAAAAATTACACAAGTTAAAAATATAATTTTTTTATCGATCTGAAATAATTTTAAATTTTGATAACATGAAAAACATAAAATAATATTAATTCATTATATTCTAGATACTATTGAAAATGATCTTCAAAATAGATTTCTTCTTCTTTTAAATAATCATGATAAAGTAATCTATCCTTATTTATAAATATATTAATAGACTCATCAATATTATTTGAAAAAATCCAATTATATCTAATGGAATCTTTATCTTTAGGATACACAGATAGATTCTAGATATTATTTAAATCAAACTAATTAACTTCATAATGAAAAGAATTTATCCAAAATTAATTATTCAATGATTTTTAATATTATATGGTACAAAATAATCAAAACTAATAATTTGAAAAAAATCACATTAATTTTTTTAGTGATTATATTAATTCAAATTTTTTTATCAAATATTATAAAGAATGATCTCATTTTTTCTTCAAATTCATGAAATCATATTTAGAAGAGATACCCCCAACTAATGCATTATCATTATTCAGTTTACCTTCTTCAAAAGTTATGTCTTTAAATTCTGTAGTAATATTATTAGAGTATGCAATATGTTTTTCATTATTTTCAATGAGATTTACTTGTATAAGTTAATACTTAGACATAAATATATTTATCTATACTCTATAATATTTACTATTATTTTAATATCATAGAAAAATTTCTTCATCATTTTTATCATCTCAATTTTCAAGGTTACAATTAATATTTAAAATATATACAGTACTACCCATAACACTATTGTAACCAATCTTATACTTATTTTCTTTAAAAATTTCATAAGGGGTTTTCTTTTTTATAAGGATAAGATAATCTATATTTAAAACATATAAACAATTATTAACCATTTCAAGAAAAAAATATTTTGGTTAGTTGAATTCATTTATAAATTTACCTTCCATTTCATTAATTGGTATGTTCTTCCTCTCCATAGCACTGTTTTTTGGTATTCTAAGGGTAGGAATTTTTTTGAAAAATTCATTATCTATATTGTATTCATCAAATGGTATTTTAAAAAATTGTCCTTATTTTCTAATTATAATTGATGTTATTAAATGTCCTTTTTTTGAATCTATTTAAAAAAATTAAGAACATTTTTAGATTTTATCATATATGAGATAAAAAATGAGTATAAACAAATATACTAAAAATATATATAATTACAAACTCATATCTATTAGTACCAAATAATGGAGATATAATGGGTCCAAATAAATAAATATGTAGCAGTTCTAAATGTCTAGAAATGTTCACATTATTAACATATCTAACATGATTTTTTTTTATTCATACCATTTAGATAGCAATAACACTCACAAAACATAATTAATTTAAATTTAGAAGTTATTGAACCAATCCATGATATTTTAACTTGTATAGTTATAAAATATAAATACTTATAAATATTCAATTCCATATAATATTTTTTATTTATATATCCTTAAAATACATTATATTACTTTTTCATGTTCAAAATAATCAATAGAATAAAATATTTTTGTATTTGAATTAAAGTAAATTGTATTATATTTATAAATTATATATTTTTTATCTTTAAACATCACACTCATACCATTATAACAATGTTTTTATATAATAATTATGTTTAATTCTAAACCCTATATAAATAGTACTATTGAAATTACAACAGAATGAAAAAATCATACTTCTCAAAATTATTTTCCAATTCATTTATAGTTGTCACAAAATGTGAAAGTTCCTCCATCACCTAAATTAAATGATAATAAATTATATATTTCCTCAAACTTGTTCATACAGAACCAATTTTCTATATACCTTGTATGTTTATAACCCTTTAGGTAGGTTTTTTGAAAGATATATTAAATTGATAATTGTTATGGTAACCAGGATTTTTTGGGTCCAACTAGATTATTAATAAAACTATTAGGAAACCCTAATGATTTGGGAAATTTATTGTAAGGAACTATAGAAGATATCTTTAAAGAAACTTTTTATCTCTATGGCCTAGTGAATTAGTAAATTTTAAAGAACATTTTTTATTTAATTCCCATTTACATTACATTTATAACAAGTAACATTTGAGGAATTTAATTAATTTATTTAAATAACTAGTTATATAAATATTAGGAATCATAAAATAGTAACCACATATAGGTTTATCATTATTAGTTATTTTCATATAAATTATTGTATCATCTTTTTCATGACCATGAGAAAGAACTGATAAGGTTTATTTTAATCCAAAAATTTCCCCTTTAAGACATTTAGGCTCCTTATATATTACATATAGATTATCATAAATTTTCACAGTTGAACATGATCTTCTATTTTTCAGTTTTACATTTTGATGTTTAATCTTTTTAGATTACTTTAAAATTTCATCTATATTATCAATAAGTAATTTAAATATCCAATATTTATCACCATCATTTATTCAGATGAAATCATTCATTATTTCATTATCATATTTGATATTATGTAATCTGGAATATACAACCCTTTTCTCTTATTTTACATTCTTATTTACACTTTTTAGTTCTCTCTACAGTTCAATCATTCAAACAAAGTCACTTAGAAACTAATCATTTTTTCAATAATTATTTAAATTCTATTTCAATATATGACTCCTACCATGAAATATATTCATAGCCAATTTTTACCTAATTTTTTGTTGTTCCCATAAAGTATATATTGGTCGATTGTTTTTCATTCATAGAATCATCACTGCTAGAGTATACTACCTTAGTGTAACTACATCTAGTATGATATTCTTGTTTACCTATTTATTGTATGTATTTTCTTAATTTTATTATTTAATGTTTTTTATAGTTTAATTTTATATATCAATTTTTCTTACATTCACAATATATTAATTCATAAAATTTTTATTTTCATTGTTTATAATTATTATATCACATTTATCATCGTTTAATAATATTTTGTATTTCAACTATATCTATTTGGTTTAACTAGGAATTAGAAAAAATTGAAGAATAATTTATATTGTATTAGAATTATATGCCTTTGTTTCTTCCAGGTTAATCATCATTGTAATTCATTAACTCTATATAATATTGAAAAATTAATCATATCAGTTCATCCATTGAATACTTAGTGAAACCATTACATTAATTAATCAAAAATTTATTTTACTTCTATCTCTTAGATATAGAACAAATTTTACTTCAAATTATATATTCCTTCATCATGGAATCCCTAACTCAGACCACTCTTCTTTTAATATTACTAAATTTTTTGTATATCTAATTGATGCTCTCTTGATCTTTAATTTTTAATTCATTAATATTATCTCTATGAATTCAGACTAAGGATGTATGAAACTAATTCATTCCTTTGTGAGTGAATTTCAAAGTCTTAAAAATGTCAAAAGTAGATTTAGATGATGAAATAAGGAAATAAATATTCCTCCTTAAAGAACAATATAATTAATTAATAGTTTTTTTAGTATAGAACACATTTTGTAGCATCATTTCTAATTAATGTTTCCAAATATATGTCATGTAGTTTATATGTATAAGGCCCCAACACTAGACATTACTTAATCTTGAGATAAGTCATTAATTTGACATTATTTTACTTCTAAGATCTTTCTAGGATTTTAGTTTTATATAATTGGGCCATAACTCATATATATCAACATGATTATTATAAAGTATATTCTCCTACTCATTATCCAATTTTTTTCAGAAACAACCACTTTTCAAAAATAAACAAGGATCATTTCATGATTAAACAACATAACATTTCCTTGATCCCATCCTTTACTCTATTCTTTTTTATGTCATGTGAAAAACATTTCAAAACATAGAATTTGCATTAAAAGCTCAGAAAGGGATACAGAAATAAAGAAAACTGTTAGTCATGGGATAACATAAAAATCATGAATACTTTATAATAAAGTAATAATATTCACCTTTAATAAGGAGTAATTGTACATCACTGAATATAATCTCATTTATTACCCTTTTTGTAACCAAAATATTACAAAAATCTCATAGAAAGTAACATATAACCTATAAAGGTACATTGGGACATAAAAATACTCAAATAGAATAACCATATGGTTAACTTCCACACATATCATGTAATAGTCATTAGAATGACTTCCATACCCAATGAATTGGAGGTTATAACATAACAGCCCATCTATAGTTTATCATGATACCACAAATCATTTGGCTTATCACGAAACCACCCATCATTGAATTATCACATAACTACCTTTCAAAGTCCAAGTAACATTATATAATCATAACAAATCAAATATAACAAAAATCCACATTTGACTAATAACATTTCAATTGAAATCACAAGAAATCATTAAATATATTGAAATAATAATACCATTTTAAAAAACAATTTCAATACCAAAACAACCAAAAAGGGAATAAGGGATTTCTTTTCCTTTTGAAAACAATATGGATTATAGGGGAATCCAAATATCAAATAATGATTATAGCAGTGGCGAGGTCATTATTTCTACATACGTTAAAGACATTCCATTTGTCATTTAGTAAAATGAATTGTAGAGAAAATATTCCCATTGAATGAAATTAAAAGTCAAAAGGTTTTTTATAAACTGTATTACAAAAGGAGGTGCACATTATCAAAATATGCCTCAATGAAAGGAGGTTGAGATGAATTCCCTTTCCATGAGTTAGACTCGTCACATATGTTCCTTATTCATCATGAATAATATACCTAAGTAAATTAATAATTTCTTCAGAATATTTTTCAAATATATTATTCCATTTAAATCACTTATTACCACATTATTATAATTACAAAATTATTTAAGTTAATATCGGTCATTTTGTCGATATTCGTTACGTGAGTCGAAAATGAATTTTAATGATGTAAATTGTCCATGTCGTAAAATGTAAATCATCTCTAGAATATTAATAATGATTAAATTATAATATATTTCCTGTATATATGTATTTATAATATTCCATAAAAGTTCAAGATATAAAATGAAATGTACCATTCATGGAGACGATAGGTCATATGTATGCATGAATACTACTTTTATTTATTTTTCATATGAAATGACTGAAAAATAAATGATACATAACAATATAATAATTAAATTATAATATATATTTTATATATGTTACATATGTTTATTAACTACATCCTTTATACTGTTCATATACGGCATAAATGTGTCATTTCACTTTAAGGGGACGGTTGTCTGCACTGCCTCAAATGAAATTATCCTATTTACATATTATGGAAATCATAATGGTATGTTGTAAAAAAAATCTGAAGAATAGAGAAAATATAAATATAATATATATAATATATAAAAATAGTACCATCATAATGGACACCATGATAGGTGGTAGGAAACAATCGAACACCCATCGTTTCATGAGGTAGTAATTCATCGTACACCGAAACAGTATGATCGTATTCATTAGGTGGAGGTGTGTGTATGTGTAGTTAGAATACATCTCATAAAGAAATCCTAGTATATTTATGATACTTATGTTGTTATTTAATCAAAGAATAATATGATCATTGAGAGTTAAGAAGGAAAATAAATGAATTTAACTTGAGAGAGTATTTTACCTCAAAATCAGATAACTTCTTTTCATTTGAGCCAAAATGATTTCTTGAATTACCTTATACCCAATTTAAGAATTATAATAGTAAAATAGGAATTATAGTAAGAGTATTGTAAATATATTTACTGATATAAATGGAATAGATGTCTGAGATAATGAGAATAACAAGTTCCCTTTTATAGAAGATGTGAGGGGAACTTTAGTAATGTTTTAAAATATTAATTTATTATAAATTAAATTTCAATTAAAAATTTTCCAAAAATCATTTATTTCTAAGACAACTTGATATTGGTTCTAATACCCATAATAAAATAATTATAATAGATGTTTTGAATATTTTTTTATCCTTATCTTTTTGGATTAACCCTTATTTTACCCTTTTTAATTTTAGATTGAAATCAAGTTATTTTCACACAGTGGGTTAGTGTAGTTATTATATCATTTAAAATGACCCAAAAAATAATTTATGAAATATTTTTAATTACCTTAAACATTTTAACATATCTTATATTTTATGAATTTTAATATCATTTAATATACAATTTCATATTTTAAGTTATGAACTATGTCATTTTGTACACTATTCATACATGACTTTTTTAGAATTTCATAACAACTTGATTCCATCAAAAAAGTACTAAATCAAATATTATATGTCAATATAATATATAAAATTCTTGGATGGCATCAAAATAAAAAAAATTACATTTATTTTATTATTAATAATATCATTTATTTGAATCTTTTATTAATATAGCTATCACTGCATAATTATTGTGTCATCATTAAATTTATTTATATAATGTATATAAATTATAACTAAAATACCATAATGTAGGAAATACTTTTATCATTATAATTTATTTTTATTGGTGAATATAGAAGTTATATATCCCCACATTAATATTTTTTTAATAAAAGATTAATGTTTATGTTATATTTCTCTTTACATTAAATTAAATGTTATAAAATGTCATTTTCACACCCAAATGGTTACATGGGGTCCTAAAATCATCCCAAGGATTTTCAAGGTAGGATATAAATCATTCAATGGGATTGGGACACATCTTAGGGTAGTTTAATATTATAATAATATTATTTTTTTACCCTTATTTACCATATTTACCCTTTAACCATCGTAAATAAAATAATTACAAACGTTACTATTCATAAGGTCCAAAAATAAAAGCTACATATTTACACAATTTGGAATTTATAATTTCAAATATGAAATCCATTTTTCCAAATTCAAAACACAGAATTGGAAGAAATTAATTTATGGGTAATTCCTGTTGTCAAAACCAGAAAGCGTGTTTTTAAGAAGTAAAAACTACCAAAGGATTAACCTTTGTTTACATCCAATATCAATGTGAAATTACATAAAATGATCAAAATTTAATTAAATTATAAAAATATTTTTTTTATACTTTAAAACTATAAAATTATATGATTTAAGAATATAAATTATCTTGATGGAAAACATTTTATTCAATTAAAATTAAACATGTTCTTACTATTCATCAAAACATGATTATAATCAATTAAAATATCAAAAATTCATCCAAGGTAATTTTTGATGTCCCACATTTAAATCGGAAGTTTATTTTTTTCAAATAGAATATAAAAATGTTTCGAAAACTAAATTTAAAATGGACTCTCCATCAAAAGGTGGTAAAACTGTATTTTTAGAAAAATAAATCTTTTGTCTGAAAAATTTAATTTGTTCTTATATCATATATAGAAAAATATATAAGAATAATTTAAATCATTATATTGAATATATATAATATATTTTTTGTTAAATAAAATACATAAAGATTGATATGTTTTTATAAACACAATTATTTTATTTTAAAATAACTTTTCAAAAAACACATCCTTTATATTCAATTGGCTGTGATTTCCATTTCAAATAAATTTGGTAACCAATGAATCATTATTTAAACATGTTTCAACCATATTTCAAAATTATTTCGATACTATTCATTTTGTCCATTCCAACAGCTAGGCGTTATTAGCCCTTTATAATAATATTATTATTTTTGTATTATTTTTTTGTATAACTCAATGTTAAGTGCAATGTAAAATTTCAGAGAAACCTGTTATTTTGTATCGAGTAAGCTATCAATAATGTGTTCCCTTTAACATAAAATTAATATATTATTCATAAATATTAATAGATATGAAAATGTATTATTCTATAAATACCTGGGTCTTTACAATATGGGTTTGATATGATATCCAAAAAATCAAGAACTGTATTTTTTAGAAATACCTCATTATAATCCATCCTGTAAACATATTTACTTATGTTGAAGTGTGTTGGTATTATTTGATTTATAATCTCAAATTTGTGTCTTTCCATAATAATAGTAGTTGATCTTTCTTTTTACTGTTATATCTAGGATAATGAGTAGTTCAAAAAGGAAATGATACTGTTATAACCAACTCATTAAAACAAACTACTCACTGCTTAAAAATATTAGGTCCTGGTGATATGGAATGTTTGATTAGAGGGTGACGGTGGTGAGTTTTTCCTTTTTAAAAAGTAAATAATATGTTATAATTAGAGTAAAAAATATTGTAGTTTCATTAGTGGTAATTAAAACAATGAATATATAATGTTTTTATATTGGTTAAAACCACTAATATATTTTTCCACTCTCCAATATTCTCTACTCGATGAGAAAACTAATACTCACCAATTCCTCCCTTTTTATTGGGAGTGATATCCCAATTTAAAAACAGCTTTTTCTTTGATTACATGGTATAATAACCCTCATATAATTTTAATTGAGTCACAACCCAACTGAATTTTGTCTGGGAGTCACCACATGAATTTCCTTTTATATTGGTGGATTAACTTTTTAAAAATGATTTGGTAAATGTTAAGGTAAAAACTACTCTAAAAGTAAAAAATAGATAAAATAAATACACTAATGAAAAATAAAATAAATTAAGATCTGTAGGGGAGATAATGATGTTAAATTTCGATACTACTCAAGAAATTCGATCACTTCTGTTGCGCATGATCAAAATGATATATACCTTCATGATTTAAATAATAAAATATTAAAAGTAATTGTGTTTTAGTACTTCACAATTATCATAAGAATTTTATATTCATCATTATCTATGAATTTATCATTCATAATCATCATAATTTTTGTTTAATAATCCTTGTCATGTTTATTTTATCACATTCATTGATTCGCATGGAAATGGGAAATTATGAGTCAGTAAGACCAAGATCTTGGAGAATATCAATATATAATCATATAAATCCATTTTAGGAAATAATAAACATGAAACAGTTATATCCATTACTTGTAATTTGAAATATTATGCTTAGACAAAGAAATTCCTCACAGTCTTTTAATTCTACATGAAATAAATTTTCAACAATTCTCATAATATCATTAAGATAACTGAGAATTATTCAAAAGAATAAAAAAATAAAATATATATATGAACAACCATGCAAAAATTTAATAATTAAATAAATATATATAAATATATATATATATAATAGAAAATAAAAAAATATTTTGAAAATTGGTCGTTCCATAATACTTCCCTCAATATTTTTTTGTCAAACAATCAGCACATAGTCGTTATATTATACAATTTTTTTAAAATAAATATAATGGTCAAAATTATAAAAATATACATTATAAATATTAAAAATATCATTATAACATTAAAATAAAGAATTATAGAGAAAATAAGTTTTCTCAAAATAGAAAAAAGTAATATATTGACAGTGTGAGACTATTCATTTGGTTGGTATATTGACTATGTGAGTCAAAAGCCTTACTATCAGTATTCATACCATGTGATTGTTGTGCAGTAGGTTTACTGATCACGTGTTCAATTTGTTTTTTGGGGCCCCTAGAAAATGACTCACACTGTATCTAGAAAATTAATAATTACTATAACTAGAAAAATAATAGTCATGGTAGGTATAAAAATGTCCTTCGATTTAGGTATTATAACTTAATGGTAACTGTATTATTCTTCATGGTAGGTTGAAGTCATGATACTTGGTTTGTTTATTTACAGTGCACTGTAGGCATTTTTATATCTCTATGGTATTTATAATTTTTGGCTCATGGTAGCATCAAATATTTTCATGGTATGTCTACATGGTAGGTACATTCACTTCAATGTATTTATTTATAATATCTATGACAACTTCACTAAAACACTTGCGGTAACTATTAGCTCTTCTGAATATGTACATAAAAAGAATTCATAGTATCTTTTTTTATACATCATGGTAGGTGTGATTTGGATCATTTTGTATTGATATAAAAATATCCATGGTTGGTTCCTAAAAGTTACATAGGAAATATGTTCATTTTATAAGTAAATTTGTAGGTCACCGCTACACATATGCCCTTTAAAAGTGTGAAAAATGTATTTTAATTGTGCTAAAAAATGTTTGTTAATTGCAGTGATGATTAGGCATGGTCACCTTTATTAGTGATATTTTAGAACTGTAAAAAGGACATCGATTATTAGTTCTCGAATTAGTGTTGATAAGGGCCTTGATGGATGTAATGTGCTGTTAATATAATAACACACCCAACAAAAACATGAAAAAACCTATAATTTCAAACTATTCTATATACATTTAATGTGACACTAGGAATAAAAAAATTTCCACCAATAGAATATTCCAAAAAAATTACTATATACATTTCACACAATTTTTTGTATAATTACATATAAAATTATCCAACAAACATTTAATAACAATAATGTTTCATGTTTTGAAACTCGTGATCTCCTCTAAAAAATATCCTCCAATGGTATCAGTTTCCCAAAAAAATCATCTAAAACAAGAATCATATTCAACTTATATAAGAAAAAAATATTATGATAGTAATAATATATATAAATATATTAATCATTAATATGATACAATACATTAATAAAATGTCACAATTTTATAAAAAACCATTTGGATTTATATCGGTCATGTCATGCATCCCATTGAAGAGGGGTTGACTTGTACCCATCAGAAATTAGTTATAGATCATTTTCCTAAAACATAAAAACAATCCAAATTCATTTTCATGTTCTTGGGTATGTCATATGTTATTTTATTCAAATTAATGTCAAACATAAATAATGACACATTTGGAGTTATACCAGTCGCACCGTGCATCATATTGAGGTGAGACATATTAATAACTATAAAAAATTATTAATAGATTATTTTCCTAATGTATCAAAACAATAAAAATGAATTTTCTCAATTTTCAGTATGATAGATGTGTTTTTTTACTAAAATGTCATTTCAAACTCAAAGCATGTGTTATGAGTCATAACACACTACCACAAGAAATGGTATATGTAGCGCCGCCGTTTATCAAAGATTTTTTTTGTAGTGCTGATAAGGGGGGCCTTTATCAGCACTTTTTTCTAGTGCTGATAAAGTGTATATTTCAAAAAAATCATGAAAAATAATATATTAATTTGTTAGTTTATTTATACTGATATAATTATAATATATATTTTTTAAATATGTTTTAGATATGTATAAATAGAATATTACATTTAATATAAAACAAATTTGGTGGAAATGGATTTAAAATATTTTAAAACTATTATTAATTAATAATTTCATAATTATAATTGACTAATAATCATTTAATAACAATACTAAGACACAAAAAATCAAAGAAAAAAATAAAGATCACAATAAGTTGAAAATGTAACTCAAACTTCAAACAACCATAACCATTGATCTGGTTTTCCATTTGAGCTCTACAACATATAAAATCGAATCATGCGACGAGCTCTACGCTCTATCGATGAAAGGGAACCTTCTGTCACATTTGTCTAGGCCAAACAAGGCCCAGAAGGCCTCCAAAACTGAGTTTTTAGTCGAGATACCCTTATTTTTAAAAATTTGATGGAATTTTAGTAGTGGATGAATTTATTTATATGTACTACATTCATATTCATATTATGGTTTTGAAAATTTTATCATTTTTTTCAGAATGTACTATTATTTATATTACAAAATATAATAATATATACAAAATGTTTATATATTCACAAATAAAAATTTAATTTCATAAATAAATAATTAAACATTTTTTCATATAAAATAAATTTCCTAATATATAAGCCTTATTTAAATAAGAAACTAATATTTGTTTTTTAAAAATAAAAATATATGAATATTTATATACCTGTATAATGTTTGTGTGTGTTTGTGTGTATTTGAGCGCGTCTCTGTTGAAATACTAATATATATTATCTATATGTTCTAAAAATATTTATATACATATTAATATATAATATTTTTAAATATATATAAATATCTATAATTATACTTACAGATACACATATAATAAATGTGTGTGTGTATGCATTTTCATATATGTATTTATTTATTTATTTATACACTCACAAAAAACATATTTTATAAATGTATTTAAAGCCGATCATATAAATATATATTAATATACGAACATATAAACAAATAAAAATATATAAAAATAGATATAAATATATACCAATATAGAAATAAATATATAAATATATAAATATTATTATATATATGCATGTATTTATATATATATTTATTTTAATATAACTATCTATATATATATATATTAATATATATATATATTAATATAAAAATTACTATAACTCAATATATATTTATACAAATAGATAGATATAACAGTAAATGAAGAGAAAAGAGAAATGGATGAGTGGAAAAGTGTTAGGCGTGCATGTGAGGGGTCCTGAGTTCGAATCTCGGGGGAGATAGGGGCGGTGTGCGGGTGGGTAATAAGTCCTATCGCTTTTAAAGGGAGTAGGGGAAATGTTAAAGGAATGGGGTGTGGATGGGGCATTTGGGTTTCAATGTTTTGGGGTGGGGCACTATTAAATCCCCTCCCCAAAATGATGATTTTTTTTTAATTTTTTTAACTTTTATCAGTGCTTTTTTAAAAGCGCTAATAAAAGGGGTCTTTTATTGGATCTAAAAAAATCTCTGATAAAAGAGCCATTTATCAGTTGTTTTTAGCGATGATAAAAGACCTCTTTTATCGGTTCTTTCTTAGAGCTGATAAAAGGGTCCTTTATCATCACTTTTTTTAGCGCTAATAAAAGGGACCCCCCTTTACCTTCCTCTCGATTAATAAAGCTTTTCTTAGGACTATTAATGCCCTTTTCTAGAACTGATAAAGGCCATATTTGTAGTGGTTTCAATTTAATCATGCATCATTTTGATGTGAGACTTCTTAATTAACCTAAAAATTTACATTTGAATCATTTTCCTAAATTATCCCTACAATTGGAGTGTGTTTTATTTTTTTAATGAGTGACGTGTTTTGACCTAATGTCAATTTTAAACTAATAACTAACACTTTTTGTTATACCGGTCACATTATACATCATATTGAGGTGGGGTTGATTACTACATGTCAAAAATGTCTCATGTATCATTTTTCCTAAATTATCACAAAAATAAAAATGTTGTTTCCCGGTTTTTAGTATGTCAAATTTTTACTTAAATTAATGATAATTTTTTTAAAACGACACTTTGAGTTTTACCAAGAATAGTTTCTATTGTACTGAGGTGATAATTATATTTACATATAAAAAATTACATATATATCATTTCCTAAAATATCAAACCAATCCTAATTTTTTTCATGGTTTTCATTATGTCACTTGTTGTTTTTACTTAAATTAATGTCAATTTTAAATAAAATGATACAATTTGTGTTATACCGCCACACCATGTGTCATTTTGAGGCTATTATAATTCTCATATATCAAAAATGACTTATATATATTTTTCCTGAAATATTAAAACAATATGAAGGCGTTTTCTCTATTTTCAATATGTCAGTTGTTGTTTTTTACTTAATTAATGTTAATTTTAAATAAAAATAGACACTTTGACTTATACCGGCCACATCGTGTGACGTATTGAGGTGAAGTTTATTCATAAACATGAAAAATAACTTATAATTTTTTCCCTAATGTAGTAAATCATTCCCAATATATTTTCTTTGTTTTCAGTATGCTAGTTGTGTTTTTTTGTAAAATGTCATTACAAACTAGAAACATGTATTATGGGTCGTACTGGTCACATCGTGCATGGGTTCAATATGAGACTGCATCATAAAAGTCGCAAATTAATTTATAATATCTTTTATGACTTATCACTAAAATATGAGCACATTTACTTGATTTTCAGTGAGTGACACCTTTTGAACTAAAATGTCAATTTTAAACTGATAACAGACAGTTTTAGTCATACTGGTCACATTGTACATTAGATTGAGTTTTGGTTGATTCCTACACATCAAAAATGACCCATGGATCATTTTAATAAGGTATCAAATTAATCTGAATGAGGTTTATTAGTTTTCAACATGTTACATGTTCTTTATTACTTAAATTAATGTTATTTTAAATAAAATGAAACACTTGGAGTCATAAAGATAATGGTGTGCATATTTTTGAGGCGTGGTTGAATAATACAAATCATAAATAACTAATGGATAAATTTACTAAAATATTAAAGGAATATGAAGTTATTTTCTTATTTTTCAGTATTTTACATGTTCTTTTACTAAAAATGATGTCAATTTTAAATAAAAAAATGCACATTTTACTGATACTGGTCACACCGTGCACCATATAGAGGTGTGGATGATTCCATACATTATAAATGACATATTGAACATTTTACTAAATATGAATACAATCCCAATGTATTCTATCCATTTTCAATATGTTAGTTATGTTTTTTTACTAAATGTCATTACAAACTTGAAACACACATTTTTAGTGAAACTGGTCACATCGTGACTTGTTTTGACATGAGACTGCTTAATACACACCAAAAATTTCTTACAAATTGATGTCCTAAATTATTAAGGAAATTTGAGTATGTTTTCTTGGTTTTTAGTGAGTGGCACATTGTGAACTCAAATGTTAATATTAAACTAAAAACCGATAGTTTTAGTCAACCCAACCACACTATACGCTAGATTGAGGCGTGGTTGATTTATAAATGTCAATAATTATTCATCGATTGTTTTCATAATGTTTCATGTTAATAAAAAAAAATTCATGGGTTTTCGTATGTTATTTGTCCTTTTTTACTTAAATTAATTTCAAATTAATATAAAAAGACGAACTTTGAGTCACACTAGCCACATTATGGATTAACATGATTTCCATTTGATTTATCTGTTGAAATGGAAACAATGCATTGTCTAAATTTATTACTTTGCTTCATATTCTCTCCACTACATTAGAAAGAAAGTGATAAATGTAGAAAATGAAGGGGTGATAAGGTTTCAAGGGATAATAATTCTTTAGAAGACATTGTATGTACGTATTGTAAAATAGTTTATTTAGATTATGTTAATGATTTATATAACAGATAATATTATGTAGGAAAAAATAGTATATTAAAAAAACTTTACTGCCTCATTGAATTCTAAGCTGCAGCCTGGATCTATTATCTCTCAAGACCATGAGAATCTTTAACCAAACTAGCCCAACTCAAATAAAGGGTTACACATGTATATGAAAAGAACTCATATTCAAGTAGTACAAAATGACGTAAAGTACCCATAAATATAAAACAACCCACTAATTTTATGTAAGTCACACCTTCATGATAGTCAGGTATATTTGTTTATCGGGTATGTTTCCCATTCATTTCTGAGCACATATATATCATATTGTGAATATGAGACTTTTCAATAGTCATAGTAGTACTGAAATATATAAATACACAATGTATTAATAAATAATTTATATTAAATTGTAATTATCTTCGATGATACCTCTTTAGGGATACAACATTGCTCATGGAATATAATCTCTCTCACTAAATTACAGTCATAATAACCATAATCTTTTCCAATTATTTTTTACGGACACTATAGGAACATTGAAAAAAATAAGTAATATTTTTTTATGTATTTGAATAGTGAAAAATTATTATATATACCCAGATAATTATCCAGCCGTAGAACTTTTCATCTTTCTTATTCTTTTCCCCATACCTCATTCCTTGTTTTTCATGATAACCATACACCGTGCTATCATAATTGAGACCTCATAAAAGATAAAAAAATTATATATTGTGATATTTAGTTGGAAAACGTTGGATTTATTTTATTAATTATTGACAAACTCTATCATGTGTGGTCAGTTTGTAGGTTATCGATGGATTGAATTTCGAAAATGAATCTTTAGAGTATCCAAATTGACCAAAATTATCATCTAATGTTTCCTAAAAACACAAAAAATAATAAGTAATGAATTAAATGAAATGAAATAATATATGAATAAATTATAGAGTTTTACCCCTGCAAGGATGGTATTAAAAAGAGTCTATCATATTAATATTTTCTTTCAAATGATTTGAATTTTCCTGCCACTATTCCATCATGTTTTTGGGAATCAACATTTGGTTTTTATTTAGATGTGATGTGAGGACTAACGAGTCAAAAAATATTCATGGGAAAATACCTCCAATTGTTTTTGATATACATGCCTACCAAAAATATGAAATGTAGTTAATCATAATTAACACAGTATATTGGGTTTTGAAAAATCAAATCATGAAAACATAACTCATATATATGTTTACAATTGAGCCGCCAAGCCAATCATTGTATACAATTTCACTTATACTCACAACACCAAGGAAATCTTGATCCAAATATCCATACATATTTTTTTCAAAATCAACTATGTGATTATGAACATTTTTTAACTTTTTATCCACAAGATCCTGCAATGATAATAAAGGCAGATATAGAACAGGTTGGGTAATTGTGGTTTAGGTAGATCATTTTGATCTTTTGGTCCATACATTAGATGGTTCTGAGTTGGTATTTCATTACACCCCTACCATTTTTTTATGTAACAAAATTCATCGGCAGAGACCTTTTTTCAATAATTTTTAAATGTTTATCTTAAAAAATAAATTGGAAATGAGTACCTCCTTGTCAACATGTTTTATACCGGATGTATGGACCATGTGATGAATATTCCAATGCCTTTTTTGACTGTATGAATATCTTCCTAATAAATTGGAATGTGTATATTGGGGTTGAGATCATGGGATATATTAATAGATACTCTCACATGACATGTTAGAAGTGGTTTCTTATGTAGAATGTCATTTTGGATATTGGAAACCACAGGCCTCACTACAAGGCAAAGGGTGGGTGTTGATAAGTATAAGTCAGATTCATATCACCCTATATAATATTAGTACTAGAAAGGTATAAGTGTTTTTATGATCCATATATTAGAGAAAAATTTATTAGAACATATATTTTCTCATATAATACATCTATTTTAGTGGAATGGTTCACCTCATAGCTTATGAGGGTGGGGTGGGATCTCCACGCGGTTGTTGTTATTTATTTACTTCTTCTTTTATCTTACCCCCATAAAATGTTCCATAATCTATCTCTACCATTTTAATTCTTCATTACGAGTATTTATTCATTCATTCATTTCATTCATTTCTTTTGTTTGATCCACCTCTTATTTTTTTCTCATAATATGTTAAGGGTGTCATCCCAAATCCCACACCTTTGACATGATGGTACTATTTTGGAAACATCAAGGCCACTAATACGATGTGTTCATCCAATAATGGTTTTGTGGATTTATGTGACTTTGAAGGATATAAAATATAGTAAAATAATTTATCATTTTTATGTAATAGTGATTTAATGAAAATATAGATTTTTATTATGAAATACATACACATGTTTCCAACACTTTTTTTGTGTTTTCCACTATTAATGTATTGTATTTATTTACACATTCCTTGTTCCACATCACGTGGTGTGGGATGGAAGTGGAATTGTATTTGGAGTCATAAATTAGTATATAAATATAAGAACTTAATTATGGTGTTTTTTCATGTAACGTAAAAGTATTAAGATATATTTAAAATACATAACAATT
This sequence comes from Viscum album, assembly GCA_963277665.1. Taxonomy (NCBI): domain Eukaryota; kingdom Viridiplantae; phylum Streptophyta; class Magnoliopsida; order Santalales; family Viscaceae; genus Viscum; species Viscum album. Next base: position 1,939,665,518 of record OY728163.1, read on the forward strand.
TTTTCAAGTGAAGTGTACACCATTCGTGCTTTACAGTAGGGGTAAACTGGTTTCATTGCATGTTCCTTATTTCCACCACTCAGTTGTTGTTTCATTAATAAATAATATTCAATCAAAGTGATGAATAAACATATCATTAAATAACTTCTTAATTTCCACAATATAACGGAAAATACACATCTTCATGATGAATAGAAAATGCATCCCATGCTTTTGGGTTATCAGGTGTCCATAGATAAGTGCGGGTGACCGTTTATTTTCCCTTCAGTATCTTTAATATAATGTAATGTTATAATTGTGTGAAATCATTTGTGAATCCTTATAGAAGGCATTAATAAATACTTTGTGTGGGATTCATCTATTTTAAATGAACACTGTAAGGGATGATGAATATTAAGTCAATGTCTCAATATTTTATTTTCTAATAAAATAAAAAACATTATCATAATGTTACCATAATATCTTCCCACATTAGTGATTTATGCCTGGACACAACATGGTGTCATAAATAAATATCAATCGGTTTGTGTTTTTGAGCGATGATTCCAATGTAATGACTGACCATTACCTTATTAGTGTTAACTTGATGGCCTTGAACATTCCTTATGACATCATATTTGATTCCTTTCACTTTCACCTTAATGATTTTTCCTAACACCATAAAACTATGGTGCTCTAATTTTTTCTATGTCACCAGTCCTTCATTGCCTACCATTTCATCAGATTCAACATCATCAATATGTTCATCTAGAGCGGTAACATCATTATGTGCAGATGAACATTATACCGCTACACTGGGAGCACCGACTTGGTGAGAAACTGATTGTTTCTCAAGAATGGGATCACCAGGACATGCAGAAGGTTTTTTTCTCTCTACACTACAAGTATTTATATTTTGAGAGACCAATTGTGCCATGGTAATGAGAGCACCAACATGTCATGAAGGTCGTTCTTTATATTCATTGAGAGCAACAACGAGTTGAGAGAACTATTTTTCTTCATGGTTGGGAGCATAAGAACGTGTGGAAGTAATTATCTCTAGAAGTGTTTCAACATTAAATATAGAGTGTGTAAAAGAAAAAAATTGTATAATAATATGAGGTAAACTAATGCATTTGACAAAAAAACAGATTTCTGAACACTCTTCTATTTTAGGCTGAAGGGATTCGACCCCTTTATTGACTATCTAAAACCTTTCATCATGGTCTCCTTTGACATTTAAAATTCTCTCTCCATTGGGACCACTACGAAATGATTGTGACATCCCAGTGAAAGAGTCACTGTCAGTTGAAATTTCATCGGACCATTTAGTGGTTTTGGTTAATAACAGAAAAATTGGCCACTTTGAGTTTGCATGATCTAGATCATAAAATACTTGTAATTCCTATGATTCCATTATAAATGGTTCATAATTGTACCCTTCCTTACTGAAATCAACATTCAAGAATCCCAATTCACCTATTTTAACAGCTCTCATGTTATCAACCAAAATTTTATAGAAAAATTAGTACTTTGAATTTTTTATAATTCAACTCCTATATTTGTTTGATGATTCCAATGTATTAAATACTCGCATAAATTTGATTTTATTCCTTAGTACTGGAAAGATGAATCTCTTCAGCCACAATTTTTACTCCCTTATTTTTCATGGTGTTATATTCATCATGCTCACTTTGATAAAACATATAACCATTAATTACATGACCATTTTAAGATAATACTTACACACTTGGTCCTATGGCTATCCATCAAATTCATTCTAAAATTGAATTTGGAATTTAAACTGACTGCTTAAAAATTAGATCGTGAAACCATACTATCAACTTATCATTATGTGTATTTGATATCTATATTTCATCCCATGATGGATTAAAATACCTAATAATTTATTTGTGGGATTCAACATATGGGGATACCTCCAAACTATTCCGAAAAAATGAAATGGTGGGCATGATCCTAATCTATAATATTGATTGTGACAACATATATTCCATAAATTCTTTCACCCTCAAGCTGTCTAGTGTGATGAGAATTTAGTAGGCCAATTATTTCCACATGAGATAGATATTCTTTACAGAATTCAATGGTTTCTGCACCAATATTACACTCTACAATACCATCTTATGGATAACTTCGATTTTTGATATACCCCTACAAAATCTTTATATAATTTTCAATGTGGTACATCCATCTATAGTGTATAATTCCACATACTCAATTCTACCTCACCATGTGAATCATCAAATGATCAATCATATCAAATAATATTTGTGGGAATAAAGTTTCCAATTCACATAATATGATAGAAATTTATCATTCCATGGATAGCAATTTCTCTATGTCTATAACTTTTTTCAATATTTCCTTGAATAAGAAACAGAGCCTGGTTAATGTATGATGGAAAATCATGGGAAAAGTTTAATGTAAAGCAATGGGAGTTAGATATTTCATAAAGACATTACAGTAATGTGTTTTCAAACCCTTTAACTTATAATCAGTCATTGAAACGATGTTTTTGATATTCTATGAATAACCATATAGACTCTTTACACCATTCATGAACATGAATAACTGATATATGTCTAGCCTGGAAGGATTCTAATTAGCAGGGGAAGAAAATTTCAATTATCACCCTTCATTGGGGTTAACTCTGATCGTATTCCCATATCAACCAGGTCTAACCTAGCCTTAATTCCATCCATTTTCCACATGAATTTAGCAACGTGGTGATGACACTATCATATATTTTTTTCCAACATTCATTACATCAAGAAAATGTCTGACATGCAAGGAATTATAGTATGGTAACTAAAAATAACTGATCCCTTGTTTCAATTGTTTTTCATAAGGTTTTTTTAAAATAGTTTACCAAAAAAAGTTTCCATGCCTTTTACAACATCAAATAGTTGATCTTTTATTAGTAGAGATAGTGTTATATATTCTTCTAATCATCCATCATATGATGTCATCCAAGATCAGTACTTATGTTCTTGGTGTAGAAATCTACGATGTGCTAGAAACATAGCTTTTGATGAATGTTTCAACTTAATTGAGTGTGTACATTACTCGTAGATGAGACGCCCTTTTGTTCCTAAAATGCGATATCCTAAAAAATTTATAATAAGTAAATTCTTTTTTGTCCCAAAAATCATGGCTCTTAATGTGAAATCTTCATTTATGTAATCATCATACCATGTGACAACTGAATCCAACAATAATTTCAAATCCTTGATCAATGGATCCAAATAAATATCAATATCATTACCCGGTAGTTTTGGTCCAGATATTGGTAGAGATAACATGATGTATTTTAATTTCATGCATAGCCACAATGAAAAGTTATAATTTACCAACATAATTGGCTATTTAATATAATATCTTCTTTGATAACCAAAACGATTCACTCCATCAGCAGATAACACAAGACTGCGGTTTCTCTACTCATTTCCAAATTCACGACATTAATGATCAATTATCATCTACTAAGGAGAGTAAGATGGGTGGCATCATTTCACATCTTTAATTGTAGTTTCTACATGGTATATCAATTTCCCTATAGTATCCTCACTTCCATATAGGTTCATAAACCATATAATGATTGGAATGTACTATAAAACATTTCTAGTCCATGACATAACTTTCTTATATCGAAAAGTAGAAAAATTTGGGAGTTTCGTATGTGATTTTAAGATGTTGAGAAAAATTATACAATCATTCATGAAGGCATGTGTTCTTTTATAGATAATACATATCGATCATAGCATTTATTTGGTGTCGTATGTTTATCCTAGAAGCTAATATCTTCTTTGATCATGTCATTGAAGAGAGATAATAGTTATGAAAAACTGGAATCACTCAATCTTTTTCCTACCTTAAAATTATACAGCTTATATATGGATATCATTTGACTATATTTAGTGTAACTAGAATATAATGTTTTCCTTGCACAACTCTTTAACATCTCAAAAAAATTGGGAAATCACGACGTTTATCTCCAACTGTCCTTCTCATTTCCTTATATGATCATCATTGTCATGAATATCTGTAATCACATACTCAATGAGGTCTTATTCATTACCCACACATGTAATCATATCATATGATCCATAAAACAATGTTCAATCCCAACCAGTAGCTACACTTTTGTTTTCCTCGTGTCTATTTCAAAATTTATAAATCCGATCTATTCCTTGATAGATCAACTGTTCTTATAACTCCACTAGACGATTTTTCCTTAATAAAAGAAGTGTAAACATGGATATTGGATTTGATAAGGGTCATATGATTGTTATTTTTTTATCTTGATGAACTCTTTTACTCTATATTCATACAGTTGTTTCAGAAAATTATGATCCATCAATTCAATATTCATATCCATCTAATTTTATTCAGTAATATTAATATTTATAAAACTAAATACACAAAAAATTGATATAAAAATTATCCATGTCTAAAAAAAATTTATAATCATTATGTATCTTTCAATATTTATCCCCAATATCCAATTTCCATAACGAAGGTCCTTCATTTGGAATCGTCTAGGTAAATCAACCTTTAACTCCATTAACCATTCCTTCATTGGTCCAACTAAGAGAAATTCATCCACATAAAGATGTAAAATGAATAAACTCCCATCATAATACACCTTCACATTGTAGTAATTATTTACATTACACTACATGAACATTAATCCTACCTTTAATTAATTGAAATTCTAGTTACCCTATATTGGTGCCTATATAAGACCACAAAAACTCCATTTGAGACTGAAACCGAACATTCATTTCCATTTAGAATGAAACCTTCAAGATTATATATGTATATATATTCGTCTAAATCTCCATAAAAGAATATAATCATGACATCCAATTGATCTAGAAATAAACCTTTAATGGAAACCATGCCAAGAACCATCTATATTATTATATCATTTACTACATGAGAGAAAATCTAACTGAAATCCAATCATTCTAATTATTGAAGTACAATTATAAATGTGGGAACCTATCAATATTTCCAAAAATCTAAAATCCCTATAAATGATAAATCTAATTTTTTAATAGATCCCACATTCCTTATTCCAATTAAATTATCTTCAATGTATCAGAATCATATAGGGAATTCAATTAGTCCTTCATCTTGTACACACACTACAATGAGGCCCGTAGTCGGCCTATGTTGAATCCTAAAAAATAGAAAATACATCAGAATTACCAACACATTCCTGATTAGGGACACCCATATAGACTAAGAAAACTATAAAACTAGTGGAAACTAGCTAGAATGTTATCTAACTTTTTTAGTATACATATGTACATATTTCTTAATTCATATGGTTTTCATGTTTCCAAACAAGTGTAAGTGAGAAAAAACAAGCCAATGATCATCACAAGAATAAATATAATATAAGTTGTAAATCACATGCCAACTATTATTCCCTCATAATAAAGAGACCATTTTCACATCCATGAATATACATCAACCATATCATATTAATAATTAACCACATCCCTCATATTGAAAAGGCCAAAATAGACATACCAAACAAGGAGACCCCTAATTTAAACCATGAAGGTAATGTTTGATGAAAAGAGGGTTTATGATTTGCAATGAGGTTAAACATTAATTCACCTTTTTCAGGAGTGATTTCATGATGGATATCATATGGGTTGGATTGAGTCAGTGGCATGCCCTTGCCATGGTGTTATAATCAAGATACTTATCTTCCCTATATAATTTATTGGATTTACATATTCTATAAAAATATAAACTTAAAAAATCATCAAAAAACTATATTTCAGAAGTCCATTGAATTTATTTTTATAAAATAACATTATAAACCACATTAAAAAACCAAACATTTACACAAATTCTTCAATAAAATAAAACACCATTTATTAAAATAAACCAATCAATTTCAATAACTCTTTCACAACACCATAATCCATTTTTTAAATAATTTGAGTTAACAACATGAACCAACAGTCTTAATCACATAAAATGAATGACCCCTATATATTTTATAACTTTTAATTAAAACATCACACTCCACATGATAAAATGAAACCAGCATTATATGCAATTTTAAAACATTCACATCCCTTTATGAATGTTAATATTACGAGTTTAAAATTAGTTGGAATGCAACATATGTCCATAAGAAGTGTTTAAATAATTATAAATCTATTTAAACCCAAAAAAAATATGTTGAACACATATAATTTTTAAGAAAAATCTCATAACACTAGACTTATTTTAAAATAACAATGTAATAATTTCCATAATGTCATAAATCCCAATAGAAACACTTTATAAATAAAAATTAATAAAAAATAACCAATAATGTATAAAATATAAATCTATATGAAAAATGACACATAAAACATGAGGAATTCCAATTAGATGATCTTTCATTGGGACCATTCTTCACGAGATCACCAACTGTGAACTTTGTGGGAAGATGTATTAACTTCATATTAGAATCCATCACCTGATAGTCAACCATCATCTATGTCATGTATTGTAGATGCATCAAGACTATATGATATGTTTATTTAAGAATATATTTATGGAATATCTATTTTCTCATTATAATGGGGAACTATTATATCCTATTAATGTTAATTACATTCCAAGGAAATTAAATTTTTTTTCAAATTGAATAATAATCACTTTAAGATATAAATATATATACATATTATAGAAATTGAATGTTAAATGTTTGTTAGATCTATAGAAAAAAATTCATGTTATTATTTATATGATGAATTTGAGAAAACCCCAAAATAATCAATATTAATTCATGGAATATATAAATTTATACTGGAAAATTATATTATACCCAATTACATTAATGTAGTATTTAATAATTAATGGGGATAAAATCCTCTTAGAATACCATATTAGTGTATAGGTCATCGAGATGACATAGTGGATTTCTATGTTCTTAAACCTAATTATGTTGGGTATCAACATTTATTTTTTATTTATACATTGATTGAGTGATCGTAAATCAAGGAATATTGGAAAAAGATTTAATTTTATTCTTCTTATTTAATTTATTGAGATGTTAAGGGTGAATTAATGAAATAAATTCATGATACCTAATGTGTTGGGTTGTTCTACTGACTACAAAATCTGACCATGGGAAGAATCCATGTCCAAAGGAGGAGACACACAAGAGGGTGGTACCTAATGGACATGGTTAGTATAATTCAAATATGTCAATACCAAAATTAGAATACTACAATAAAAAATATATGTCTAAAATAAAATTTGGAAAAATCAAGGGAAAGAGATACTCAAAATATGGTAATTACTGTTCAACAAGAGATTCAAGATCCAATAGGGAAGAAGGACATGCCTCAATGATATTGATAATTAAAGGTGAGTGCAAATCATGATCCACTTAAATTATGTCACCTATATTGTGTTACATCTGGAGAGTGGATTTTTTAGAATATAGAAAAATTCCAAACACATTCGAAATTGATTTGAGAATAGAAAAATTCTATTACGAGTGAGGGAGCGTAGGAAGATGAACTCTTAATTCTTCTTGAGAAGAATATTTATTGAAAAGTTTCATGATCCACATGAACCTATTCCAACCAAAATTTGTTTAAAAATAAAGACTGATCATGGGAAAGACAGAGGAGATGGGGAAAAAATGGTCATTCCTCATCCAAAATAGAGACCCACAAATGAGGAGACTGAGGATCATTCCCATAATCATGCTCTGAAATATCATCCGCTGATTCCCATTCTGATTGCGAATTATTCTTACTGAAGACAACATAGTACTTTTCTCAGAGTTTAACCTACTTGATAGTGATCTTAGCATGGCCACACCCAACCTATTCTTCTGTGGCATGTCCTCTACCATGGTGTTTTGGGTGGATACCTCGCTAATATTTCTTATTTTTGTTCTAATCTCATTCTATCTGGTCCATATTTGAATGTGATCCCATTAGATAAAAACCCTATGATTACAAAATATGAGATGAAATCAAATATGGGGAGAGATCACTCTACATTTTTACCTTTCCTTTTCTTGATAAGGAGAACTCTTTAATATCCAAATTTAGCACAATAATTTCAGGAACTTGTGCTCCAATCTCCATCTGCAATTTTTTTCTACATATAACCTATCCTTCCTTATCATCCCCAACTTTCTCAAGAGATGGTGATTTCTCTTCATCCTGATCTTTATTAATGGAAGATTTCACTACCAAAGGGGAGTCCATTGGATCTCTAATACTATCAGGAACCCTCAACTGAGCATGATTATCAACAACAAACTTAGAAGACTGAGTAGCCATTTCCCCAACATTGTTAGGGTCAGATCATGAAGAAACTTAATTGTTGGGACCATTATTATCCTTAAAAATTTATGATCCAGACAGGGAATTCATGGTAGTAAGATATTACATACCCTTCATGACCACATTCTCACTGTGTGTATTCCTACATTTATCATCATAGTGTCCAAGATAGCCATACAAAAGACAAAATATTGTATGTTTTTCATACTTCCCATATATAATGATATCATTAGAAGGGGTTGAAAGATTCAAATTCTCAATGAGACTAGAGAAATGGTCACCCTCTACCAATAGACTTACAAAATTCCCATACCGGACTTCTTTAGTTTCTTAATACTGCTGAATTGGCACACCAATTGTAGCGGTAATGTCATGTAAAATTTAAGGATGTTAAAGGGTCCAATTCAAGCCATTAAATCTCACCCATACCCGTGAAAAGGTGTTTTTAACCTTTGATAGATCAATGTAAAATGTGCATCCAAGGAGTTGAAATATCTTTGGTTTCATTGATAGATAACTAGTTGACCATGCATGAGACATGACATCATACAAATTAAAAACAAAGTGGTAGAGTAATCGACCTAGAGAAACACACCTCTAGTGTGAGAACCCCCAAATAAAGGATATGTGTCAGAAATGAACCTAAAGGGGCCAAGGATTATCACCCTTGGGAAGAACTAACTTCGCTAATAGGGAGTTATTACCAAATTCCAATCAATCTTATGCATTATCCAGATTTTCATCAACAATATTTGAGGATCCTTTCTTCAAACCCTACCAGAGGAAGAGACCTTGAACGAGACCAGACTAACACTTCGATCAACATGGTTTTGATATGGGATCAACGACCTGAGTACTTCTTCCTCTATCGCTTTTCGACTAGCCCCACCAACCATCACATCCCAATAAAGTCATCTATCATCCCTAAAGTAGGAATATCTATATGCTTCCACTGTCACTTCACCTTCACCCACCACCACCAAGGTGATCTCATCAGTTACCTCAGTCAAGGATTCATTAAAAAATTCCTTTGATTCTTCAGCTTCTAATATCCACACAGCCAGCTATAGTGGATTAACATGACAATGGTTGCCAAAAGCTGTAAATAGATCATAATGAGCAATGATCTAATCATATATTGATGAGAACATAATTGAATAATGGTTATAACATGAATGAATCATATACCTAGTAGAGTGTAGATAATAAAAAATTATTCATCACATGTGAACAACATGAATAATAATAAGGGTATAATGTATACATGAACATACGTGATGAATACATATCAAATATGTATGTCAATTATACTCACGCATCAGGACCATGTTCATTTGAAACATATATTAATTTATTTATAAATATAAATATTTAAAAAGTATTTTCATATAATTATAAACATAACAAATATAATAAATATAATAAATATAGTAAATATAATAAATATAATAAATCTATTAAATCTATTAAATCTAATAAATCTAATAAATCTAATCAATATATATATTATTTAATTAAATTTATTATAATCCAATAATTATTCAAAAAAATATTTATTTAATTATAGTCATACAATTAATTTTTTATAACATTATATATATATATATTTGAATTATTGAAATATATATATTAATTATAAAAAATAATTTTTTTAATGCATACAAATAAACATTATTTTTTAATATAAATATTATAATTTGATATAAATTAAAAACAATTATAGATAAAAATTATCAGAACTAATAATATCGCTGATAAAGGCCCCCCTTTTATTAGTTCTTTCTACCTAACGCTGCTAAAACTCGATGCATACCTAGCCTAAATCTGCGGTAGTGGGTGTTGAGATGTTTGTAATGAGATTTTCAGCGGATGATCTTGCACAATGAAGGCGGGGACAAAGCTTCTTAGAACATAGATGAAGTCAATGTTGAAGCACTTACTTGGTCGATTACAAGAGATGAATAAGATGTTGCATGTCGAGTAAGATGTTATCGTGATGATATGGTATCCATGAAGTCACTACCATAGATCTGGCCAAGAGATTCACTGGGTTTGATTAGTGCTATGTTGAAATCACTTTTAAAAGGGGGCCTTTATTAGATCTAGCTAACCGCATTTATTAATCTACCATTTATCAACACTATTTTTAGTGATAATAGATGGTATAATTATTAACAATATAAATATGCCTGATAAATTTTTTTAATAAAAAATATTATTGATTTATATAAAATTATTATATTTATATTCAAATATAATGATTATTTGTATACATTAAATAAAAAACACATGCTTATAATTAATATATAATTTTTCATGATTCATATATATATGTAATGTTTTAAAAAAAATTAATTCTAATATTATAATTAAATAAATATATATTATAATTATTATTATATTATATGAAATTTCATTAAATAATAATTAGATTTATTAAATTTATTAAATTTATTGTCAAAATAGGTCAGAGTAGAAGTTAGAAAACCAACCCAAACCCCTAAAATTTATTAGAATAGGTAAATACAATAAAGGAGAATATGGAGACAGAAAAGCATTCATGCCCTCCATCATGGGAAAAGAACTAAATATCAAAAGGATCAGGGTCACCCCCATGGCCATAGTCAGAGTCATCAACATCATCATTAGTTTCCCACTCTGATTGCGACTTCTTATGTTAAAAAAGCCTTGTGTACTTCTCCATGATATTTTTCTACTCAAAAATAATCTCTTTGGAAGGAGACCAGATAAACATTAGATCACGCCACTATGTACCAACCCAATTATAACATCCACGTCCTCTGCCATGATTTTTTAGATAACGACCTCATTGTAAAATCTTATCATGATTCCAAGCCCCACCCAAATCATCCCTTTAGAATCCTGGTAGGTCTTATTAAATTTATTAAATTTATAATTATATGTAAATAATTTTTAAGTAAATATATTTATTATTATATTTATAAACATATAAATATATGTTTCCAATGAATTTGGTCATCATGAAAGAGTATAATTGATGTGCATATATGTTATGTATTCTTCATGAATGTTAATTTATGCATTACACTCTTCTAATTATTCATGTTTTCCATATGTGATGACTTGTTTTCTCTTAGCTATACTTTACTAGGTATATAATTCATTAATGTTATACCCATGAATCTATTATATTCTCAAAAATACTTATAAAATTACAATAAATAAATTTAAATAATAAATATATTTATTTCATTTATAATTAATAAATTTTAATAATATATAAATAATTTAGAAATATATTCATTTGTAATTATGATTGTAACAATATATATTTTTAAATAACTATAAAATTATAATAAATACATAAATGAAAATTTTATAAATAAATATTTCTATAAATATATTTATAATTATATAAAATTTTTTATAAATTTATTTATTTATAGTGAGAAGGGGATCAAAAGCTCCAAGATTCGGCATCTCCATGGTGGCGTCTATGGTTTGGATGATTTGATGGCCCCATTCCTGCATTTCTTTAGCTTGATCCATGTTGATGATGGTGTGGATGTGCAATTTGAGAAGGCTTACTCTAATGCTCATTGTAGAGGGATGGCGTGTGGTGAGGGTTGTGTGGGGCGACATGCTGTAGTGACAAGTGATGTCGATGTTTTTGTGGCAGTTTACAGAAGAGACGATGTTCATGTAGCAGATTCCGGGATAGAGCATGTTCGTGCAGCGGTCTCAGACGATGATTTAAAGACCCTGAAATTTCAAGGAAATTTTTTTTTCTTAAATTCTTTAGAATTTTACGAGTCTGCAGTTTCTGATGTCACCTGATACTAGGGCCCTATGTTCCCGGAATCAATTTCTGAAGTTTTTTTATGGTACATTCAGTAAACATACATGTAGGTTTTTCTATCTTTTGAACCGGTGCTCAGAAATGAAAATCTAAGGGTACCGATGAACTCACAACGCCGGTTTTCGCTTAGGGTGACCTTTACCGCAGTTGCGTTTTGTCGTATGTGGTAGTTAAATTTTGGGGATTCGTTAAGACATAAATAAATTGTTGTGTAACAATTTTTTTTATGTGGATGTTAATTCCTCCAAAGGGAAGTTAGATGTGGGGCCCACACCCAACCTAACTTCCCATGGGAGGATATGACTCGGGTTATGGGGCCCGCATGAAACCCTAACCCTTCAACTCCTCCTTTAACTCCCTTAAACAACCATGAAACCCACTTTTTAATCCTTATAACTCTCCAACTTATCCCTTAATTAGTTTGTGATCTCTCCAACTCCCAAACATTAATGATGCCAACTAATGTAATTAATATCCTTATAAATTAAATTGGCCCATCTCCTTTGAATTAATTTGATTTGCCTGGTGATTCATTAAAATTGGAGATGTTTTTCATAATATTTTCCTTTGAAAATATTTTGGGAGGAACCTTTGGAGAATTAGAGGAGCATCGTTCTTCCATGAAGAATATCGTCCTCGCTCGGCGATGAACACTCCACGGCACGAAGAATGCTCCATGACCTGAGGGACGTGAATAAACATCTTCAATCTTCTTCTTCATCCTCATCAAGGGAGGAGACACTGCCGTGGGGAATGTTTCCAACAACGACGGCTCTTCCTACGACGTTGACGGAGCAACATCGTTCTTCTGTGATGCCCAAATACCGCGACGTTCATCTTCCGTGGCTCGAAGGCGTGCTATGTCAATTTCAAGGTTGGGGAATTGTATAATTTTAGTTTGATAAAATTATAATCTTGTCGTTTTTGAATGCGAATGATTATCTATGGCCGATTGTTACCACCTAATGCAGAGGGCGCGGGCCGAACAAACACGTCCCAACGACCCTCCGTCATTTCTTGTTTTATTAACTCACAAAGGGAGACGGTGGCGAATGGTGGTGGTGGTGAGCAAAGGCGGCGGCCGCGCACAGGCCGCATGCGGAAGAATCATAGCCTGAAACTGTGGGCTGCTCGGCCGAAGAAGAACCGGCAGGCCTAAGCTGATTGGGCTGGAGGAACCACGGTGCCCAACGGCGCCGTGCTGTGGAGGACAGCGGCCAGCATAGGCCGTGCCGCTACTGCAGAAGAACCGGTCAGCTCGTCGGCCGGCCAGGTAGATGAAGGCCGCGACACCCATGGTTCCTCGCAGGGAGACCCCGTCCCACCCATGTGTGCCTCTTGTGCCAGGAAGGCCGGCGGGTTGGGAGGGCGGTGCCGCTCAGCGCCGCCGGTTCAGGAAAGCGCCCCCCTCCCCCACGCCCACCCCCTTGGACCGCTCGGCCCCTCCAGGCCGAGCCACGCAGCCAGTCTGGCCGCTCCCCCTCAGGCCGGACCGCACGAATCACCGGGCTGATCTGACCCTCTTCTGGGTCAGACCCACCAAAACATAGTTGACCTGACCCGCCAACCACTACGCTTAATGGGTCGGGCCCATTTTCACATGAAGGGCAATAACTTTAATATCACCTGTATGATCGACGCGCCATCTATGGAACTGGGACCCTCATGACGAGTGTTACTTTTGCGATACTCTATGTGAGTTTTGGAAGACTTTGGAAAAACGGCCGGGTTGGTTCGATCCCGTAATCAACCAGGCCCTCGGAGCGGAAACGCTTACAACTTAAGGACCAGACATCAGATTAAAGTGTCGTAGACTACGTTGGATTCCTCTTGATGATATAGTCCTTTTGGCATACTTCACATATGGTTTGTATGAGTTTGGAGTGTGTCCAGGTTGGATTGCCCCCGAAATCCAACCGGGCCCCTAGAATGGAAAAGCTGATAACTCACAAACCGGGCGTCCGATTGACGCGATGTCGGTTGCGTTGAGACCCCTTTGACATGGCAGTTCATTGAGATACGTCCACCTACATTATAATGGAACATGGAGTATTTACCAGTAGCTCATGGAGTGGATCTTCTTGGAGACGAGTAGATAGAGCGCAGAGACCCAGTAGCTGTAGACCTGACGACGGCTTTACCGATTTGACTCGGAGTGATTCGACTAACAGCAGACATGTGGTACTCGACAGGAGGAGTAACTCAACAGTATATGGTTAGTGAGTAGCGCCATAGAGTCATGACAAGTCCACTTTACTTGAAAGAGGAGGAGTTATTCAGCAGCCATTGTTTCGATAATGAAAATCCTGGTTTTAGCTGAGTCAATGACCTTTGTGTTTTCCTCATGATTGAGATTGGTTACTTGATAACTTAGGTATATGTATGGGCATATACCTAATAAATGGTTATCCATTGAAATATTACATTGTGGTTTATCCTTGTTGGATTTTGTGAGACCATGAGGGTCTCGGGGTCCCTACTGAGTATCGTTATACTCACCCCTGCACGGGTTATGCCTTCACCTCATTGTGTTAGATATGGACGACAGACAGTGCTGACCGAGGTAGAGTGTACGAGAACTGGACAGTACCCTGAGGTGGACACTCAGTGTGACGACACATGGAGTAGACCAAAAGATGTAGAGTGCTGAGGAGGACATCTATACCTACCCTTCAGGTAGGAACCCATAGGGTGATCTAGGATCTGCTTCACCATTCAATTGTTTGTCTTTTTAGTTTTAATTTAATTCAGTTGTAGTTGTACCTTTCTGTTGGGATTTTATTTCCGTCCCCTTTGTAATTTCAGCATGCTTGTTATACTGCTTTACTTAGTGTTTACTTCTTATTGTACTCTGGTTTTTTGTGTTCACGTTTTATAAAGGAAATTCCTTCCCGGCTATTAGGCAGTTGCGTCTTTGGTGCTAGTTGCCAGCTGCTGGCATATGGAATGCAGGATTGGGATAGTCACGATACAGGCCCTGGGGGATGGGTAATGACAAATTGGTATCAGAGGAGTCGGTTCTACCACAGAACATAGAACTCTGGTTTTTCTTTTCTGTGAAGCAATAATGTTAGGGGTACTATGTGTAGTTTTCAGTTCAGGGTGTCCAGTGTTGGTGCAGGTGGCCGATTAATCCATAAACCAGGACCCTGACTTCTGATTTCTGACATAGGTAAAAAACATTGATTTCATGTGTGTGTGTTTTCAAAAGTTTCCTTTAAGTCAGCTCAAACCTGGTCAGCTCACCAGGTATAGTCTTTTGACTGTGTCACATCTATTCTTTCAGGATGCCTCCCCACGGACGAGTAGCTAGAGCCCCGAGAGTTGTACATAGTGACCGCCCTCCAAGAGATGAGGCCTCGGTAAAGGGCCCTCTTCCAGTTGAGGCACCAGAATAGGAACCAACGGTACTACTCCCCATTGGGTCACCTATTTCACCATCCCCAGTAGCAGGCGATGCACGCCGCTTGAGCGTGCTGGAGGAGTTCCAGCGCCAAAGGCCACCCAGGTTCCGGGGAGAGATAGACCCACCAGCGGCTGAGGATTGGTTGGAGGTTGTGGTGAGAGTCTTCAGGATAGTAGGGACACCAGCAGAATTTATGGTGATCCTTGATGCTAGAATCTTTTGGGAAATGGCATGCAGATGGTGGAGCCTGATGCTCCAGATGCACGATGAGGCGACACTTCTATGGGCAGACTTCGAGAGCCTGTTCCGGGCGGAGTTTGTACCAGCTACCCTTCGAGCGGTGCGTATACAAGAGCTACTGCATCTGTATCAGGGCAGCATGACAGTGGCACAATACTCTGCGAGGTTTGCAGACCTCTCGCGCTACTCCATTGATATGGTATGGGACACACTCTTCAAGGCACAGACCTTTGAGCAGGGACTCAGGTGAGATATTAGAGCTTCAGTTGTCTCCCACTGCATCCCGACACAGACAGGGGTGTTGGAGAGAGCCCTCTTAGAGGATAGTTTCCTTGCTGAGCACTCTTCAGAAGCGGGACCCACCACTAGTTGTCATGCAGCAGAGTATTCTACACCTGGTAGTAGACAGATGACGCAGAGGTCCATGTGGACCAGACCTACAGGTGGTCGATCGCACGACTCAAGATCAGTAGTGCGGGTCACCCATGTGGAGACAGAGCCAGGCATTCCAGGAACAGACAATGTTACTCCTGCGATGCGCTTGTTCACATGGCACATGACTATCCGACCCACCATGTAGATGATCAGAAGATAGATGAAGGACCTCCCAGGCAAAGGAAGAGGTTGGATCGTGACGGACCGCAGGGAGATGGCCGTGTAGCTAGAGGTGGACGACGCTTCGAGGTGTTTTCACCACCACCACTAGAAGTTCCACCCCAACCACAGGGAATGGGTGGACATGGGAGAGAACATCTTTAGGCAGCTGACGCATATGATTATGGATCACCGGAAGCTAGTGGAAGGGATGAGGACTAGTTCCATGCATAATGTTCTTTTTTTCATGAAGCTTCTAGCTTTGTTTATGTTGTTTTTTGTGGTTGATTTGTGTCTTTGTACTTTGAGTTGTAGTAATAAAAGATATTTGTCCTTGTGACGTTTTCTTCCCTTATTTTTTGTGTCGTTAATACTAAGAGGTTCTAGTTAATACAGTTTACTTGACCCTCACTTTTCATATTTCTACCAGAGGAGATCCAGTAACCACACACTGATGCTGATAGTGTGACTCAACCCCTAGATGCGAGAGTAATGGTTGGATCTCTTGGTAGTAGCGTCGAGGCCGTACGACGTCATCCATGACATGGATTGTACTGTTAATGTCATGATTGACAGTATTAGGCAATGAACGTGGTTCATCTAAGGGATGAGTTCTGATTTCACTTCTCAGAAACGGAAAAATATTAGCAGCTCTGGTAAATCATAGACAAAGAAGGGTGTAGAAGAGATCTTTTAAACTAGCTAGTCTCACCAACAGTTCATCGAGCGAATAGTTTACGGTTCACTCCAATCTCAATAGTCTCAGGTGTGTCTTCTTTCAGAATAACCTGAACCAGAGACATTGGCGATTGCTTGAGTTCCTCCCGGACTATGACTTCGAAATAGTCTATACTCTTGGAAAGGGTAATGTAGTAGTGGATGCTCTCCATGAGTTCAGGCATTCAGCTACTAGGAGAAGCGACCGAGTAGCTGGCCATGTTGCTTATATCCTTTGTGGATCGGGATGGTGCAGCCTAGCTGCAGTTAGTTCTCCAATTTTTTAGCAGAGTAGGCGGGGTGGCTTACCACTTGGTCCTTCCACCTCAGTTGCACCGGGTGCATGATGTCTTCCACATATCTCAGCTGAGGATATGCATGCATGACCCGTCCAATAGCATCGACCATGGGGAGATGGACATCGAAGACGGGGTGACATTCAAGAAGGTTCTAGTAGAGATTGAGGGTCGACTGGAGTGGGTCCTACATGGATGTTCAATTCCTCTGATGAGCATTTACTGGAAGTACAGGAACCTCCAGGGGAGCACATGGGAGCAATAGTCTTAGATGTGTGCTCAATACCCCTTTAGATTCCCTAGTGTGTGTTGTAGCTTTACGAGGATGAAAAGCCTTGGGGTGGGGGTAATGTAAAGAATCGTAAATTCCAAGGGAAATTTTTTTTCTTAAATTCATTGAAATTTTACGAGTCCGTAGTTTCTTACGGGGCTTGATTCCGAGACCTGGTGTGCCCGAAATAATTTACTGATGTTTTGTTTGGGTACGTTCAGTAAATGTACGTGTGGGTTTTTTTTAAATTTTAAACCGGTTCTCGAAATTTAAATATGAGTTCATTGATGAACTCTCATCGCCGGTTAACTCTTAGGGGGACCTTTACCGCAGTTTCATTTTGTCTTATGTGGTAGTTAAATTTTGGGTATTCGTTAAGACATAAATAAATTGTTGTGTTACAATTTATTTTTTTAAGTGGAAGTTAACTCCTCCAAAGGAGAGTTGGAGGTGGGACCCACACACCAACTAACTTCCCATGGGAGGATATGACTAGGGTGGTGGGGGCCGCACGGACCTCTAACCCTTCAACTCCTCCTTTAACTCCCTTAAACCCCCATGAAACCCCCTTTTTAATCCTTATAACTCTCCAACTCCCCCTTTAATTAGTTTTTGATCTCTCCACCTCCCAAACATTAGTGATGGAAACTAATGAAATTAATAACCTTATAAATTAAATTGGAACATATCCTTTGAATTAATTTGAATTGCTTGGCGATTCATTAAAATTGGAGAAGTCTTTCATAATATTTTCCTTAAACAATATTTTGGGAGGAACTTTTGGAGAATTAGAGGAGCTTCGTTCTTCAACAAAGAACATGGTCCTATCTCGTCAAAGAACACTCCATGGAACGAAGAACGCTCCACGACCCAAAGGATGTGAAGTAACTACTTCAATCTTCTTCTTCCTCCGCATCAAGGGAGGAGACACCGCCGCAGGTAACGTCGCCAACGACGACGTCTCTTCCTCTGACGTTGATGAAGCGACATTGTTCTTCCATGATGCCCGACTACCGCGATTTTCGTCCTCCGTGTCTCGATGATGTGCAACGTTAATTTCGATGTAGGTGAATTGTATAATTTTAGTTTGATAAAATTATACTATTGTCGTTGTTGAATGTGAATGATTGTCTATGGTCGATTGTTACTACCTAACACGGAGGGCGCCGGCTGAACAAACACGGTCTGACGTCCCTCATTTATTTCATGTTTTAATAATTTGAAATGGCGGGTGGTGGTGAATGGAGTCAGAAGTGAGCAAAGGCGGCAGCCGCGTGCCATCCGCATGCAGAAGAATCGCGGCCTACAACCGCGGGCCGCTCGACCGAAGAAGAACTGGCTGGTGAAAGTCAGCTAGGCCGGAGGAACCAGGGTGCCGCGCTGCAGAGGACCATGACCCACACAGGAGAGGCCACTCCGGTAGAAGAATCGGCCAGCTCATGGGCCGGATGGTCAGATGAAGGCCACGACACCCATGGTGCTGCACAGGGAGGCCGTCGCCCGCCGATGCGGGCTGCTTGTGCCAGGAAGGTCGGCTGGCTTCGGCTGGCCGATTAGGAGGGAGGCGCCGCTCGGCACCGCCAGTTCGAGAAAGCGCCCCCCCCCCCCCCCTCTCAGACTACTCATCCCCTCCGAGCTGAGCCACTCGGCCAGCCGGTCGAGCCGCGTCCCACCGAGCCATGTGAATCACAGGGCTGGTCCGACCCTCTGCTAGGTCAGACCCACCAAAACCGGGTTGATGTGACCCGCTAGCCACTGGGCTTAACAGGTCGGGCCCATTTTCACTAGAATGTGAATAACTTTATGACCACACGTTTGATCGATGTGCCTTATATGGAACCGGGACCCTCGTGAAGAGGCATCCTTTTGCGATACTCTATTTGAGTTTTGGATGACTTTGGAAAAACATCTGGGTTGGTTTGACCCTGAAACCAAACGGGCCCTCTGAGCGGAAACGCTTACAACATAAGGATCGGATGTCAAATTGACATGCCGTCGACTAAGTTGGATTCCTATTGATGATAAGGTCCTTTTTAAATACTTCACATAGGGTTTGGAAGTGGTTGGAGTATGGTCGGGTTGAATTGTATCCTAAATCCAACCGGGATCCTGGAACGGAAAAGATGATAACTCACAGACCGTGCATCCGATTGATGCGTCGTATGTTGCATTGAGACCCCTTTGATGTGGCGGTCCTTTGAGATACTTCCACATACCTTTTCTTGACACTTGGAGTATCAACCAGTAGCTCGTGGAGAAGATCCTCCCAAAGATGAGTAGATAGAGTGCGGAGACCTAGTAGCTGTAGACCTGATGACTGCTTGACCGATTCGACTCTGAGTGATTCGACTAGCCCAGTGGATGGAGCGCCTGGTTAGGCGGCAGTCCCATGGCAGACAGAGAACCTGGTTTGGTAGAAGACCCATAGTACTCGATGGGAGGAGTACCTCTGATGGCTATTGGGGGGATCTCCCAGTTTGTCAGTAGACCCATGTCGGAGGAGCGCCCGGTTTGGCAGCAGACCCACAGTACTCGACAGGAGGAGTACCTCAGCAGTCTAAGATTAGTGAGTAGCGCCTCAGAGTCATGACAGGGCCATTGTACCTGATAGAGGAGGAGTTCTCCAACAGTCCTGGTTTCGATAATGAAAATATTTGTCTGAGTTGAGTCAATGAACTTTGTGTTTTCCTCATGATTGAGAGGGGTTACTTGATAACCTTGGTATATGTATGTGCATAAACCTAAGAAATGGTTATACGTTGAAATATTACTTTGTGGTTTATCCTTGTGGGATTTAGTTAGACCATGAGGGTCTCGGGGTCCCAACTGTTTATATTTATACTCACCCCTGCACTGTCTATGCCCACACCAGGTTTTGTTGAATTCAGACGACATACAGTGATGATCGAGGCAGAGTGTACGAGAACTGGACGGTACCCGGAGGTGGACACTCAGCGTGACGGCACACAGAGCAAACCGATATATGCGGTGTGTTGAGGAGGAAATATTTATCTACCCTTCAGATAGGAACCCAGAGGGCGATCCACGAGCTGCTTCACCATTCACCTATTTTTCTTTTCAGTTGTACTTTCATTCAGTTTTTGTTTTACCTTTCTCTTGGGCTTGTATTTCCGACCATTTATACTTTCAGCATGCTTGTTATACTACTTTACTTAGTGTTTACTTCTGCTTGTACTCTAGTTGTGTGTGTTTATGTTTTATAAAGGCAATACATTCCCTGTTTTTAGGGAGTTCCAGCTTTGGTGCTAGTCGCCAGTCTCTGGCCTATAGAAGGTGGGATCGGGGTAGTCATGATATGGGCCCCGGGGGACGGGTCGTGACAGATGACCATATTCGTACAGTGGCTTCTAAGAGCGGGCATGTTGATCTTGTGGTGGTTTTCGCGAATGGGCATACAAAAATTCTTGACGTTGATTCTAGGTGAGAGCATGTTTGTGTGGTGGCCTCTAGCAAAGGAAAGTTTGTTCCCAAATTGGATCTAAATTATTTATCAGTTTTCAAATGGTTTTATGATGGTATTATTCATCAAAAGGGGTGCACCCTCCATTTGAGAGAGGATGAAAAGTCTATATCTGAATCGATGATGTAAGGTATACACTTGATCATCGCCAGCTTGATTTTACCCAAGGGCAGCTAACCCAAGAAAATCAACAACTTGGATAATCAACTATCTGCAATTTAGGGATTCAAGGATTGGAGATGTGTCTCTCTAGGAAGAAGTTTGTTTAAAATTCTATTTCCCGTGGGGGAAAATAAATTGAAACTGTGCGGGTTTGGTTCACTTCTTATCAATCTCGGAGTTCATCACCATCATGAATGGGACAATGGATTAAACCCTCTATAGGTTATTAAATCTTCTACGGAGTTAGGTGTCAAGGTCTTTGGTCTCAATTGATTGTTTTAGCCCCCAAAGATCATGTATGATCTTGTGCTTGCCATCAATGTTCCCATCAATCTCGATTCTAAAACTAAATGTGCTCGCTTTAGACAATATGCCAGATACCTGGTTCAAACTAATCTAGGTGCTACCCTGATTGACATAATTGTTCTGTCTACTACATCAGTTGAAATTGAGTTAAAAATTGAGTGCGATAATGTTTTGAAAATATGATCGAATTTCATGTTAGTCGGTCACAAATTAGTTAATTGTAGAAAATTTATTGTATTCTCTTTTTTCATTTCTCATGGCCATGACAGTATCAATTGAAACAAGAGGGCTAGGCCTATCCATGCTGTAGTACCAAGAGTTCATAAATGCAATCAAACTAATGGGAAGTCGATGTTTCAAGCACTGGTGCTGGCTGATGATGGATTGGAGATATTTTCAGAACAAAATTCAGATATTAGTACGTAGGATGTATCTATGTAAAATTATTTTGTACAAAATTATGAAGGTGGCTCTCAACATCTAGACATTGATATGGGTAATGAAAATATAAATAATGATGATCCTCTGTTGGTTGTTCGGCGTGCTGATGGAAATATTAATTACGGTATGAAACCAGCCATAGGGACTGAAACTGCTAAAGATGCCCCTATGCAATGTTCCGGAATGCTGTGGTCATACATTGTTGCAGACAAAGATTTAGTTGCACCCAGGCATGAGATTATTGATTATTTTTCTATTAGTGGGACTATAGATGCCTCTTCCTTTTCTGACCGAATGGTCCTCATTGAGAGGGAATCTGTAGCTACTACTGATGCTCATGAAAACATAAATTCTAGTAATAATAAAGAGAATAATAAAGTGGAATATTATGGGATTCAAATGATTCAAATGAATACATGCTCTAATGTTTGTGAGCACAAGTTGGACCAGTCACCCAATGTCAACAGTGCTAGCAGTTTTGAGGCACAATTTTCTCTTGATGCAGATCTTAGTCATGATGATGTAATGATGCATTAGAAAACATAAGAGACTGGGTAGACATCCAAAAGTATGACGATCGGGTGGCCGTGATTTTTCAAATCGAGGTCATGGGTTGAGAATGTCTTCTAGATCGTCTTAGCTCGCTCCATATCATTGTATGATTAAGAAGAATTATATTGAGCTTTTTAATCAGAGGAGTTCACAATCCGAGTGGGAGTCTGCTGATGAAGCTGATGATTTTTTTCACAACTCTGATGATAATTATGGTGATTCTTGAGTTGTTTTGATTTCTTATGGATGTGGGCTTGTCCCTTTGTTTCACTATTCATCATTCATGTGTTTGTTTATTTTTTATTATTTTAATAATATGGGGCTTGACCCCAAATATTTTTTGTGTATTTATTTATAGTTATAATTATAACTTTATATATTACTTGCTTGTAGGTACCATAACATGCAGATACACAGACCACACACATAGGTTGGAAAGGAAATCCATTGCCCCACCGTGAGGATAACCCACCCACCAAGCCTTATTTTTTATTACGTGGACCACAAACCAAGTTAACATGAAGCCCATAACATGGACCAAAATCCTAGTGCATCATTATGTCTGCATCAGCTGGCTTGTGTCACTAGGCCTGCATCATTCCTACGTCATTTCCTGTAACCCTGTCTGCATAGTACAATAATAGTACCTACGCCCACTCAGATTTGTACCTCTGTCTGATGAATAATTACGAAGAGCCTTTACCACTTGGGTAAGCCCCCAACTGTTATAATTATTACAACATATATATAGAATTATAATATTATAATAAAAATATTTATTATTCTTATAAATTTATAAATATATTATAAATAAGTAAATATATTTATAAATATAAAGAAATATTTATATATAAATAAAAATAGTTGTAATTATAATTTTAAATAAATATAGATATATTTAAATAATTATAAAATTATAATAATTATAATAACTATATATATTTATATAAAAATATTTATAAAAAAATAAAAATAGTTATAATTATAATTCTAAATAAATATAGATATATTTAAATAATTATAAAATTATAATAAGTATATTAATTTCATATATTTATAAAATTATAAATATATTTGTTATAATTTTCTAATTATTTAAACAAATATATATACTTGTATATATATTTTTATATACAACTATATGTAAATATATATTGATTATAATTTTAAATTACAACGTAATATATATTTTTTAAAATAATTATAAATTAATAAAAAAAATATTTATTATTCTTATATAATTTTATATATAATTAAATATATATCGATTATATAAATGTATATAAAAATAATTATAAATAAAAATAAATATTAAAAATTATAATTCTAAAAAATTATAGATATATTGAAATATTTATAAAATTATAATAAATATATTAATTATAAATATATAATTACAAAAACTATTATACTTTTATAATTATATATATATATATATATTTTTATAATTACAACTATAAATATATATATATGTATTTATAGCAAAAAATATTAAAAAATATTTACTTAATCAAATAATTACAAATTTATAAAAAAATATTTATATTTCTTATATAATGTAATAAATAATTAAATAAATGTATTTATAAATACAAAAAAAATATTGATAAATATATAAAAACATTTATAATTTTAATTTTAAATAAATACAGATATATGTAAATAATTATAAAATTATAACAAATGTTTTACTTGTATATATTGCTAAAATTATAAATATAATAAATATATATTTACAATTTGATAAATATATAAATAGATAAAAAATATTTATTTATAGTTATAAATATAAATAAATAAAAATTCATTTAAATAATTATAAAATTAGGTTTACATTTGTAGGGTGCTCTAGGGAGCTCTCCACAGCCGGGAGCACCCTAGGGTTCAGTAGTGGTGTTGGATTTAGGCTGTAATATTGTGGCGGGCTAGGGTTCGATTTTATCTTGGATGTTTGCAGACGATATCATCTGACATGTTTTCTTTGGGTATATGTTCAGGGTTCTCATAGCGACATCGTCTTCTGGTGTTTTTCTCACCACAACAGCACTGTAGATCTGATGTTTAAGGTGTTTCGGCATTGATACGTTAGATCTGGAATGAAACCTTCTTATGGGGATCTGGATCTAGTTTCTTCAGTTGCGTCATCACCTATGATGGCGGAGGGCGACCCTGAATCACGATGAGGGTGGAGATTTGGTTTGGAAGGCTCTCCAGCATGGTGTTCGCTTTGATGTTCTGGTCTCAATGTGGGGTTGAGCAATGATTTGGCCCCTCCAGTGAGATCGAAGGTCACACGACGTCTCAGCTCGGGCGATGTGGGGGTCGTTGTTGTCTTCAGGCGAAGGTGGTTTGACTTCTATTCCAGTGTTCTTTATCAATGATGGCCTTCAACGATGGTGGAGAAGTAATGACATAGATGGGGATCTTCATTAGTTCTATGGGTGGTGGTGGAATATTGTTTAAGGATCCCCTATGGTTTCATTGTAGTCTTTTTTCCTATGCTCTTTGGATCTCATTGTTAGCGCTTTTTAATTTGAACTGATAAAGGCTTCACTTGAGTTTATAAATTAACCCTAACAGTCCCCTCCTTCTCTAGAACACCTGAATCTCTCATGGAAGCCGACCTCTGTGCCACCGACCACTCCTCTATTCTGAGCTCACCTCCACCGCAACCAACCCCTCCACCACCGTGAACCCTCCTCCACCGTGAAGGTTCCTCCACCACAGATGATCCTCCACTACAAACCCTCTTTTATAGGGATTCTCCTCAGCCGCAAACACTCCACATCCACATATCCACCTCCACTGCAAACCCACCTCCACCAGGGACACTCCTCTATCGTTAATTCTCCTCCGTCGTAGACCCTCCTCCAACGCGGACCCTCCTCCGACGTAGACCCCCGTCTGCCGCGCAGCCTCCTCCACCGCGCACCATCCTCCTCCAAACACCCTTATACATCATGAACCACCTTTAACATGAACCCTACTATACTATGAACCAACCTCCACCGCAAACCCACCTCCACCGCACGCCAAACCTCACCTCAATCTGAACCCTCCTCCAATGTGATCCGACCTCTGATGGGATCCCCTCAATGGCCTTCGCTACTGCTTCCGCCACCTACTTCGACTTCACCACTGGTGAACCGTACTGCTGCGATGTGTATTCCATTTTTTCCACATTATTTTGAATTCATAATATATAGAGTAATTGTGGCTTTAATCTTGTTTTGGTCTATTCATGCATTACATTTATTTTTTTATTATGTTTCAATTTTTCCATCCCAGGTTCCCTAAACATCAGTGTCAGGCCAACCACACCCAATGATAGTTCATATTGAGGTTACATTTGGGGAATTACCAGTAGAACTACATTTTTTCGGCTATCTTTGGTGAATCTATATGTGTAAAAATCAAATATCCCACTTTTTTTATCCTCCAAACCTCTCCCCCTGTCTATATTCAAGAAGATTACTACCCCTAGAATATCATGATCCCCTCTTCCCTAAATCAGTTGTGGTTGGTGAACATTAGAAAATATCATCTTTCACTCTCTCTTTGGTTCAACTGATTTTAGGGAATTAATGGATTAATAGAAATCGATAGATGGTTCCCCATCCTTACATATTATGGACGGTTAACATTTATAGTCTTCTCAAAATCAATCTTCATCTTAGATTTTTATTTTTGAGTACGATCATAATTTATTAATGAGATTCTCCATTGATATCAACTCATTTAACCTCTATGTTATAGATAGAACATAAATCATGAACAAACAATCACTTTATAAACATCTTTTCTTAGATGTGGATTTCATCTTTACCATTATTAGTATACACATAGTTACAGTTTTAATAGATTTACGCATCACCGAGGGACCGTATATTCTTAACAAAGAAAAATATTTATATCTGGAATAATTAATACTTCTTCTTCATAAGATCCCTCACCCATATTATAATCATTCTATTATCTAATAAATTTGGAATGTTTTTGTAATTTTTCAATATTCCAAAAATAGCCTCTCTAGATCTACTACAATAT
This sequence comes from Viscum album, assembly GCA_963277665.1. Lineage (NCBI taxonomy): Eukaryota > Viridiplantae > Streptophyta > Magnoliopsida > Santalales > Viscaceae > Viscum > Viscum album. The sequence goes on from OY728163.1 coordinate 1,939,692,193, forward strand.
CGTTGACAAAATCTATGTGGATCAGGATTTGGAATCACATTCATTGATCAACATCATTAAGGAATGCCCTTCTTCCCTCTTAAATCCAGATTCTCTTATTAAACTATAAATCAGGTAGTGTTAGGATCAATTTCCCCTGAGTTAGCCTAATTTCATTTGATACATATATTTTTATGTTATTAATCTAATTCTTATATTTACATATATAATTCATTTAACCATATTAATAATGTCTCGCCCTATTGTGTGTCTCCTATATTGGAATTGGATTCTCCTCACTCTCAGGTTGTACAGTCAGTCGAGTCACCCAACATAATAGCCTTACTAAATATGTTTCATTCAATCACCCATAACATCTCAATAAATTAAATAAGAAGAAGAAAACTAAATCCTTTTTCCAAAATAAATGATGTATGATCAATCGATAAATGCACAATTACAAAAATTAATATTGATAACCATCATAATTGTGTTTCAAGCACCCATGATTCCACTATATCATCATAATGACCTCTACATTGATATGGAATTATAAGGGGATTTGATACCCATTAAAGATTAAATACCTGTTCATTTTAATTGTGAGTAATGTTATTTTGAAACATAAATTTCTACATCACATCAATTAATATTGATTATTTGGGTGTTTTCTCAAAAGTATCATATATATAATAGATTACATTATTATATATATATCAAACTAACATTGTACATTCAATTTAAAAAATATGTATATATATTTATATCACACAGTGATTATTATTTTGTTTAACAATTATTTGTTAAATTAATATGAATATAATTCACATTAATTAGTTATAATAGTTTCCCACTATATTGAAAAGATAGATATTCCATAAATATATTCTTAAATCAGTATATAATATAGTCTTGATACATAAATTTTTCATGACATTGATGACGGTTGAATATCCGGGGATGGGGTTTTATATGAAATTGACACATCTTCTCAAGAATTTCTCTCTTGATGATATCTAATAATAATGGTCCTATGGAATGACCCACTAATAGTAATTAAACATGTTTTATGTGTCATTTTTCTTATAGATTTATATTTTATAAAATCTTAGTTATTTTCTATTTATGTATGTTTTATAGAGTCTATATCTTGGGATTTATGTATTTTTGAAAATGCATAATTTTCTCTTTTAAAAGGATTCATATTTTTTGAAATGTTCCTAAAAATTTATATGTTTTCAACATAAGTTTTTTGTTTTAAATAGATTTTAAATTATTTAAACACTTTTCATGGATATAGGTTGCATGCCAACGGTTTTTCAACTCACCCAATAGGATTTCATTAAGGGATGTGATTGTTTTGAAAGTGTATTTAATGCTAGTTTCATTTTAACAAGGGGTCTGTTATGTTTTGGTTGAAAATTTGTAAAATATAGAGCGTTTTAGTTAATTTAAAATTATTTATATTGTTGTTTCTTGATGTTGCATTAAATAATTTATGAAATGGAATTTTGGTTTTGTAGAAGAGTACTTGAAGTTGATGGGTTTAATTTAAAAATGGTGTGTTATTTAAATTAGGAATTTGTGTAAATTGTTGATTTTTTTAGTGGGATTTCAAATGTGATTTTATAAATAGTTTTCAAAGGACATGTAAAATGTAGTTTTTCCCTAATATTTTACATTTAAATTTTTAGAGAAATAGGAAAACCAATTCATTATATCAGGAATACAAATAGATTGATAATTACACCAATGGAAAGGCCATTCCACTTACTCTATCCAACCCATAGGATATCGATCATGACCTCACTACCAAAAATTGTGAATTAATGTTTAAACCCATTTCAACTCCTAAATCTACAATGCATCCAACCTCATCTGTATGGTCTAAATTAGGCGACCTTGTTCAATATGCATATTTTTTTCCTTTTCCACCAAAGGGATGTGATTGATTATTAATTTGAAATTCATGATTTTTATTCACGGATGTAAAAAAATGGTCTTTTTATTTTGATAGTGTTATAAGTTACATGTGATTTAATACTTTTATTATATTTATTAATTTGATTATAATTGTCTTATTTTTTCTCACTTCCACCTGTCTGACTGCATGGGAACCCTATGAATTATGAAATTGGTCCAGATATATACTACACCAGTTATCCCACACACTAGCTAGTTTCCACTAGATTCCAATTTTCTATGTCTATAAGAGTGTCCCCAATAAGGAATGAATCGGTAAATCAGGTGGATTTTATCTTTTTTTATGATTCAACATAGGCTGACTATTTTCCTCATTGCAGTGTGTGTACAAAATAAAGGAATAATTGAATTCCCTCTATGATTTTGATACATTGCAGATAATAGAATTGGAACTGGGAATGTGCGATATATAGAATAATTATATTTACCATCTAAAGGAGAAAGTGGATGATAGGAAATCATGAAATGTGTCTCTAGTTGTAAATGTATTTCAATTATTAGAAGGATTGTATTTTAGTTATATTTTCTATCATTGTGTAAAGCATATAATAATTTACATGGTTCTTAGCATGGTTTCCATTGATGTTTAATTTCTAGAACAAATGGATGTAATGATTATCTTCCATTATGGATATTTCGAGGAAGAGATCTACATAGATCAACTGGAAGGGTTCATGCTAAATGGAATTAAAGGTTTGTTTCCCATCTCAAAAGGAGTTTTTTGTGCTTAAATAGGCACCAAGACTGTGTAACTGGAATTTCAATGCATTTATGGTGGAATTAATGTTCATGTAGTGTGATGTAAATAAATTATACTATATTAAGGTGTATTGTAATGTGAATTTTATCATCTTACTTTTTTATTTGGATTAGTTTATATTAGATTCACCAATAAAGGAAATGCTAGAAGAGCTGAAGATTGAGTTTTCTCGGAGATCCAAAATAAAGGAGCATGGTTCTGGAAAGTGGATATTGGGGATAAATATTGAATGAGACGTAAAGCCAATAACATTTTTTTGGCCTTGGTTAATTTTTATATCAATTATTTCTGTATTTATTTTTTAAAATATTAATATTATGGAATAAAATAAGATGAATAGGAATAAAAATGGATTTATTCCAATCATCTAAAAAAAGAGTATGAATATGGAGTGAAAGAGTACATCAAGTTTGAAAAATATTATGCATATAACCCTTCTCAAATCCTTTTTACATTTTTACACTATTATTTATCAAGATAAATTAGTCCATAGAAGTTGGGAGAACACATGATATTTCCTAGAATATATCAAATTTATAAATGTTGAAATAAACATGGGGAAAAAGTGTGTGTAGCTAAAGGATAAGATAACACTTTGTTTTATGGATCATCTTATATGATTACAAGTGTGGACAATGAAGAATATCATATTGAGGATGAGCTTATATATGTGAATGATGATGAAGATCACATAATGGAATTGAAAAGGATAGTTAAGGATGAATCCCATGATTACCCAAAATTGAATGAGAAGTTAATGAGTTGTGAAAAGACACCATTGTATACTAGTTTCACTAAATCTATATCATTTTCATCCATACTGAAGTTGTATAATTTGAAAGCATGAAATGGATTGAGTGATTCTAGTTTTGCGGAACTACTTGATCACTTGATTGACATGATCCTAGAAGATAATGAACTTCTGAACTGAACATACAATTACAAAGGAATGTTACACTCGAAGAGAAAGATATCTGAAAGAATACAAAAATGTACGAATGATTGTATTCTATTTCGAAAGGACCAAATGTCACATACAAAATGTCCAGAGTGTGTCCCTTCTCGATATATGAAAATGAATTTGGTCCTACGATAGTTGTATGGTACACTCCAATCATTACAATGTTTAAGAACCTATATTGACGTGAGGATACTACATGGAAATTTATGTGGTATGTAAAAAACGAAATAAATATGGGAAACTACATCACCCGGTAGACTATCCTCAGTGGAAAAGAAATGATCATGAGTATCCAAAATTTGGAAATATGCCAATAAACCTTCGTCTAGTGTTATCTACAGATTGAATGAATCCATTTGGTTTTAAAATAATTAATCATAGTACATGTCCACTTATGTTGGTAAAATATATCTTGACATTGTGGTTTTGTATAAAACAAAAATTCATCATGTTTTCTATGATTATATCACGACCAAAGAAGCCCGGTCATGATGTTGCTGTTTATTTTGCACCATTGATCTAGGATTTAAAATTATTGTATGATTTAGGGGTTATGTTGTATGATGCTTATATAAATGAATATTTCGCATTGAGATCCAGGTTATATGGAATTATTAATGACTTTCCATATTATATGAGTTTTCAAGATATAACATTAAAGGAACTCAAGGGTGTCTCATCTATTAATAATGCTCCAACTCAATTATGTGGAAATTTTCATTGAAAACTATTTTTCTTAGAGATCGTAGATTTCTACCCCGGTAGCATATGAACCGATCCTGGATTACATCATTTGATGGAATTTTAGAGGAATTTAAAACACCATCTCCACTAAGAATTTATCAACTATTTGATAATGTAAAATATGTTGACCCTGATTTTGGTAAACCATTCTTGAAAAAATTTATAAAAAAGGGTTGGAAAAAGAGATCACAAGTATTTGAATAACCATTCTGGAATTTTCTATATGTCCAAAAATTTCACGATTTTATGCATGTTGAAAAAATTGTATTTGATAGTGTCATCACTGTGTTTCTAAATTATCATGACAAAACTAAGGATAGAATTATGGATAGGTTTTACATGGTTGAACTTGGAATACGAGAATATTTGGTGCCATTGAATTGTGAGAAACGGAATTTTCTTCCTCCATTAGTTTACAATATTTCATAGAAGGAGATATATCAATTTTGAAACTTCTTGAATGATGTAAAGGCTCTATCGGAGTATTCATTGAATATCAAAAATATCTCTTCCATTACCTATTTAATGTTAAATGGTCTGGAATCACATGACTTCCATGTTTTGATGCATGATATATTTCTTATATCTTTACCTTTTATTTTTCCCAAAAATTTTAATCACACGTCAACCAAGATCTATTTTATATTCAAAGATAGATTCCAAAAAGTTATAGGCCCATAAAATTTATTGACTATGGAAAGAGAAATTGTAATCATATTATGTCATTTGGAAATGTTCTCCCCCAACCCCCAAATTCTTTGATATGATGTGTCATTTGATTGTTCACATGGAGAGAGAGATTTTTCAATGTGGTCTTGTAAACTATAGATGGATATACCCCATTAAATGGTATATGATGATTTTTAAAGGGTTTTAAAAAAATAAAATTTAGCCAGAGGGTTGAATTACAGAGTGATATATTTTTGACGAAGCCATTAAATTATATACCAAATACATGTATTGTGTGGAAGGAGTTTCTCTACAAAATTCTCATCATACTGGGTGATGTGCGGGTGAAAGAATTTCTCGAAGAAATGTTGTAACAATAAATACTAAAAATTAGGCACAGAGACACCATTACAATATTTATAATAGTTTGGCGGTTTCCCCATATGTTGAAACCCAAAAAGAAATTATGAGGAATTTGAATCCTATATGGCCTGAAATTTTGACATCAGATACACATAATCAATAGTTTATAGGATGGTTTCAAGACCATATTTTTAAGGAGTCAGATGAATATCCAGATTTTATTTCTAGAAGACATCGATGGTTAGTGACAAGAAAAAATGTATCTATGGTATCTTATAATGATTATGTAATTAATAGTCATACGTTCTAAACAAATGAGCATCATGATGACAGTTCCATGAAAATAGTGGAGTTACAATTGTCGCTAAAGTGATGCATGATTCTCATACTAAGGAAAAAAATCCAATTTATGAAAATATTTCATATTTGGATTCAACAAACAAAAATGGGAGTTGGATTTTATAACATTCCATGGTCCTATTTTTCAGTTTTGGTGGGTTGATAATAGGAGTGTTGTGAAAATAGATGAATTGAGATTTTTGAAAGACGATTTTAGTATAGAATGGTATAAAGATGAATAGTTTATAATGGTATCATATGAAGTAAAATTATTTTATCTTCCATATACTACCAACCAAAAGTGGTCAATTGTTCTATTATTGACCAAAACCACAGATGGATAAGATAAAAATTCCACTTAGGATGACAATTTGATTGGGATATCGAAATCATTTTGTAGTGCTCCAATTGTAGATGATGTTTTTTATGTCATAGGAGACCATAATGATGGGATTTCAATTGTCTATAGAGGGGTAAAATCCTTTTAGCCTTTAAAAAAATATTTCAATAATCATGTAGTATTTTTTTATAATATAAATTGGGTTACATCATGTTATTATCCCTTTTCTATTTCATTTATGTACTCAAAATTAAATTTTAATCCACATCTGTAGATAATGACTTCTCTATATGCTATTGCTCCTAATATCTAGGAAGAATAGGTCTATCAAATTATTATTTCTCGTAATCGTAAGGAAAAATGGCCTTCTTCATGTGATGGTGCTCCCAATCTTGGGGAACAAAAGGTCTCTCAACATATTTCTACTCATGGTGAATAGGAACAAAGACCTTATGCACATTTTGGTGATCCCATTCTTGAGGAAAAGTAGGTTTCTCAACAATTTGGTCCTACCAGTGTAGTGGAAGGATGATCATCTTCACATTCAACTGCTACCACTATAGTGGAACATATTGATGATGCTTAATTTGAGGAAATGGTAGGAGAAAAAGGATCGATCAAATAGAAAAAATATAAGCACAATAGTTTTACATCATTATAAAAATTCATCAAATCAAAATTCAAATGCATAAAATATAAAGTTTAATTGAATGTGTGGGGCCAACATTTTAACCCACATAAGGCCATGTTCAGTTGAAACATTGGAATCTTTACTCTGAAATGTGTGCTGATTGATGTAGATTCATGGCACCATGTTGTTCTCAGGATTGAGACACTAATGTGGGAAGAGATTATAGTATCAATTTGATATCATTTTCTTATTTAACTAAAAACAAAATAATGAAACATTGACTTACACTTAATCACACCTTGGAGAGTGCATATAAATTATATTACTCCAAAAAGAAATATGTATTAATTTTTTATGGAAGGATTCATAGAGGGTTTCACAGAATTATAACAAGACATCATTCTAAAGATTTTGAATGGAAAATAAACCCACACCCAACACTTATCTATGCACACCTGATAACCGAAGAAGCATGGGATGAATTTTTTAGGCATTGATCAAATTTTTCTTTTCAGGTACATTGTGGCTAGTAATACATTGTTTGTTGATATGTGTCTTCATCATATTGATTGAAAATTGTTTATTTTTCAAAAAACAAATAAGTGCTAGAAATAAGGAATGAGAATAAAAATCTAGCATACCCATACTGAAAAGTAAGGATTAGGTACACTTTATATGAAAAAAATAGCATGTATTTCAAATCTAACATAATAATTTTATGTGGCATGAAAAAACACCATAATTATGTTACTCTGTTTAAATGAAGATTAGTGAATCCACTTCCAATTACACTTCAATGACTCTCCATGTGCTTTGGATGGAGAAACATGTAAATAAAGATGGGATACTAATAGAATAAAACAAACAAAAAATATGGAAAACATGTTTAAGTATTACATCATAAAAATTTATTTTTAATTGAATCATTATTACATTACAATGATCACTTATTTTTGTATATTTTCTATCCAAAATTTTCATAGGATTCCACCACACCTATACAAGATGAGCACGTACTACCGGTGGCCATGAAGCAGTTAAAATAGTATGGCTACGTTAGAGGTGTGGGTTTTAGGGTTACACCCCAACCATATATAGAGAAATAAAGAAGAGGATTAATATTAAGAAAGGATATAGTTGATAAAAATAATAGCTACCCATGATGAGGAATTACATTGTTAGAGAGGGATGATGGAAACTTTTATGGGTGCGATGAAAATAGAAGAAGAAATTCCAGAACAACCAATACATAGAGATCCTTCTCCACCACCGACTCGCTATGAGGTGATCCATTCCCCTAAAATAGATGTATTAGATAAGGTAATAAATTTTCTAATAAATGTTTACGTAAAATGTGAATAATAAAAATACTGATTCATTTCTAGTAATGGTATTCTACAAGGTGATAATAATTGTGATTTATATCAATCAACAACCACATATCGCCTTGTAGAAAGGGTTACAGTGTTCAATATCCAAAATGAAATGGTAGATAGAAGATAACTTATAGTAGGTCATGTTAGAATGTCGATTAGCTTATCCCATGAGCCGACCACTGATCTACCTATTCCAATTGATGATGAAGATATTCATATAGTTAAAAAATCTATTGGAACATTCATCGCTTGGCCTTCAGATCTTGTAAAAAACATGTCGATAAGGAGTCATTTATTCCAAATTTATTTTTCAAGCTAAACCATAATAAATTAATTAAAATGGTCTGAACAGATAAATTTTTTTATAGACATAAAAAGGGATTGAGATTAAATGAAAGACCGACCCAAAACCATCTAATGGGTTGACCAACAGATCGAAAGAACTTTTGAAATCACCATTACCCTACCAGTTCCATATCCTCATTTATTATCATTGAAGGTTCATGTTGATACAAAGTTAAAAAATGGGAATAATTACATAGTTTTGTTGAATAAAATATGCATGGAGATAAAGAACAAGACGTTATTGGTGTTGAGAGTGTAAGTAAAACCTGATACTATGATTTTCTAGGTTCCTCATTTGTAAATGTATACATGAGATATGTTTTCATGATTTTATTTTCCTAATGCTATCAAATATTTTAATTAAGACTGAATAAATTTCATATTTTTTGAAGGAGTGTACATGAAAACGAATTAAATATATTTTCCCATGAATTTCTTTTGGACATATTAGTCCTCACATCACATCTATAGAATATCCAAATAATAGATTCCAAAAAATTTTATGAAATAGTAGCAGGCCTGGTCAAATTGTTTTAAAGTAAACATTAAAATGATTGAATCTCCTTAATACCAATGATGTAAGGTTAAAACTATTCAAATTAATCATATTAAATATAATTTCATTTTTTTCATTTTTTCCTTTCTGTGTTTTTCGGAAACATTGTATGCTCATTACTGTCAATTGGGATACTCCAAATATTTATTTTCATGAGTCAAGACATGGATACCCTAAAAAATGACCACACATTATGGTGTTTCAAAATATGTAATACAATAAATTATGTGATTTAGAACTAGACAAAAATTTATATAATTTATATTATCTTTTAATGATTCTTCTGTTATAATAGTGTGTTGAATGATTCTCTTGAAAAATAGAGAAAGAGTTGAGCGAATAAGCACCAGATATCTAAAAAGTTCTTCGACTAGGAAAGTATCAGGGTATATATAATAATATATCACTATCCAGACACATATCAGTATAAATAACTTATTTTAATAAATGTTCATGAAGAGTTCAAAAAAATGAAAAATTTGGTGGTTATTATGTTTTTAAAATTTTTAGAGAGATCATATTATTTGAACAAAAAAGATTCTATAAAGAGGTATTTTAAAATATAATTACAATTTCATTAAATATATTTGTTAATACTTTGTGTATTAATAGTTTCTAGTACTACTATGACTGTTTAACAGACCCATATTCACAAGAGGAATTAGATTGGCTTAGAAAATAATGGGAAGCATTCATAATGGAAGAATGTACACAAATATCATGAAGATATGACTTCCATAAAATTAGTGGGTTTCGTAATATTTATGTTTACTATACATCTTTTTTGAATTACTCACATAAGAATTGTTTTCTAGTTTAGGTGGATTCCTTTGTTTGAGTTGGGGCATTTTGTTCAAAGATGCTCATGATCGTGAGGGATTTTACTTCAAGGATGTAACTCAGAATTCAAAGAGAAGTAATTTTTTAAATATACTATGTCTTCCATCATAATATATATGTTCCCTACTACATTTACATAATCTAAATTAAATGTTTGACTACTCATCCAGAAAATGTCTTCCACATACTTATTATCCCTCAAAACCTTATATACCATACATTATCGACATTTATCACATTATGAAATGGAACAAACCTCCATGTTCAATTAATTTTTTGAAATCATTTGTTTTAAGAGTAATGGGATTTCATAGAGACTAATTTCATGAGTTTTCCTGAAATCTAGTTTCCAACGGTATGTCACCAACAGTTAGTCACCCAATGGTGAAAAGTCCTGTAGTGAGTCGGATGGTGAGTATTACACTGGTGAGTCAGAATGGTGACTCACATCGGTGAATTGTAATAGTGAGTCCCCGATGGTAGGTTGCGAAGGTAGGTCGCCAATGGTAAGTCACCCAATGGCGTCTCATCCAACAGTGACTCGTCCAATAGTGAGTCACCCAATAGTGATTCTTCCACCCGTAGCTTACACCAGTGAGTCACACCTGAAAATCCCACAGGTATATATCCAATGGAGAATTGCCACCAGTAGCCCACACTGGTGACTCGTGATGGTGACTAACCTAATGGTGAGTTAATTCAGCATTTTTCCAAATTCCCAGTTTTCTCCTGTTTTCTAGTTTCTCCCCTTTAATGTTTTCATTAATGTTATTTGAGTTTAATATAATATTTAATGGATTTTAAACCCATTTCAAATAGTATCTATCTTCTAAAAACCTAAATCGTCCCTTTAATTCCATCCAACATGGTCTTGGACATGATCTTCCTTTAATGGATTTTAAAATCCATTTTCCCAACGATTTTGGATTTGGACTTTCTAAAGTTGAGATCCTTTCTTCCTAGAGAGATTCCATTAACTCTTGATGTTGGAATTCTCTAGATGATTTCTTCCCTATGGATTTGTGTGATTGTGTTTCAACTTTTGGATCACTTTTTCCATGGAGTTTCTCTACTAAATGTGTGCCCCTACCCTGCAACAATAATGAAGCATTGATCATCTGTTTTTTGAAGTAGGGATCCCTTAGTCTCTCTTTTAATTATGTAACATGAATGGTGGGTATATGAATGTCTCCTTGTGAAGATAGCAGGATACCAAACATATCAGGATAATTGAATTGGATTTAAATTAATGAAAAGTGATAGGGAAAAGTGATTCATGTTCTATTTTATTCCCCCTTTTGTTATTGAGTATTTCATGGGCTATATTCCAACTAAAAATCATGGTTGTTGGTGGTATTTTCTTGATCACCTGTTATTCCGTGTGAATGCATGTTTTTGGACTTATGTTTAAAAACTGTATAGACATTAAATTTATTAACCACATATATTTATTTAAATTAAATGGATATCACAATATGATACATTTTTTATGATAACCCCAGAGACAAACAACTGGATTTTGAATGAGGAATGTCTGGTGATTTTTGAAAAATCCTAGCCTCATGTCGTGGGTGGTGTGTTATATCTGGAATTGTACTATCCTGCACTATAGTGGCATTGTGGGTGTGGTTTTGTGATATGAGGTGGTTTGGGTGGTTTAATGGAATCTCAAGTTGGGAGGTTGTTTGATTGTCGAAAGGATGACCGGTGTTACACAATGGGGAAATGGTCATATTGTTCCACGTTTGTGTTGATGGGTGAGTTGGGTGTGTCATAGCATGTTTAAGTAGCAAGGCTACCAAGTTTTTTTGATGATATGTTTTGTTAGGTGTCGTTGTGAGATGGTATTTTCCCTATATGAGGGGTTGTCTTGGGTGTAAGTACATTGAAGAATATAGATGGACATGGTTAGTATGGGTGATTAAACATTGATAACTTGTGATAAGATGTGTCTTATTGGGATGTATATTGATTTTAACATGATTCTTCTTCGTATGTTTGTATTTGGCTATGTTGATGGTTGTGTGATGTAATTAATATTTTATGAGGTATATATGGACTAAATGATTGAATTGCATAATAAAGAATGAAATTTTCTTAAATGAATTGGCTCGGGGTATAAATTGGTTTATAGAATGTAGTGCCTTTAGAGGTAGCGACAAAGTTGGTAGTATTGTAGGATGAAGGTTGTTTGAAAACTCAAAGGTTGGGCTGAGTGTTTGGCATCAATATATGTACTACTTGTACTTTCCTTGTGATTTCTATGTGCACCCAACCTAGATAAGAACAATGTATGAAACACCACCATTGTGTCGAATAGGTTTTCTTTTATTAACATCTCGGTGAGAGGATGGATGGCTTGTTACTTTCTCTTCCATACTCCCTCTTCTATGAATTTGTATCCCATGATTCATTAGGAGTTTTGTGATGTGGTTTATATGGCTCAAGTGTCTATGAGAAAGTTGGTCTTTCCTAGGTGTTGCGGGATGAGATGTGTTATTCATTCCTAGGTGAATTTTTTTATGAGGTTTGTTTTATGGCCCAGGTGTTTGCAGGTGAGATTTGATGTGGTTTGTGGAAGAGGTTTCTACAGGTGAGATGTGAAGTGTTTTGTGTCCATGGTGTCTCCGGGTGAGATATGATGTGGTTTTTGGACCAGGCATCTGCGGGAAAAATGTGGTGTGGATTTGTGGCTGTGTTTCTTGTTTGTGGGATGTGATGTGTATTATGCGGCCTAAGTGTGTGTAGGAAGGTTGTGACATGGGGAATGTGGAAGAGGTAGAAACTCCAAGATGTTTTCCATTATGATATGAGCATCTAACCAGTGGGAAGTGCTGTGGGGAACCCAAATCATCGATGTGCCTACAATATTACATTACATGAATTTCATTTTTTATGAGAATGCATTGGTGAGTTTGTGGTTGAAAGTATTGAGGGAACCTGGAACACCTTGTGAGGGGAGGGGTGAATCAGGGTGTCAACGTTTTCTTTTTAAAGTTGGGGATATTGTTCTCATGTTGGTAGGAACTTATTAACCTATCAAACAAATGAAAGTAGGAAGTTTGCATAATAATTTTACTTGGTTCACCACAAAGGGATATGTACAAGGAGTTTACGCTGACAGGTTTTCGGTCATACATAATTACACTAAAATTCACTAATTTTGGATTATAATGTTATGGTATAGTCACTCTGTCCTAGGCACACTACCTTTATAAATGTTCAGGGATAGCCCACAGCGTCCCTCAGGTCACTCCTGTTGACTCCCCCTGGCTTACTGCCTTTGATGAAGACCAACCCAATTTATAAATGTGAATGTCTCTTCAATAGATTTGCATTGAAGTCATTGTATCTACTCCGCATGAGACTATTCTTGCATTGATGTCCTAAATTGATGCTCTTAACCACATAAAACCAATGAACCGGATTATGAGAATGTGAAAACAGGTTACACTAATGATTTCGCGTAGCACCTACCCATTGCGCGCAAGTTCTCACATTTTTGTGCAATACATGACTTTCACATGGGAAAATATTTCATGCAACTTCATTTTTTTACTCACAACCACTCCTTTTTCGCGCAGCTCGAAATTGTTCGTACAGATCGGAATTTTTTGTGTATCTTAGAATATTTCCCATAGCTCAGACTTTTTCACACAACTTTGAATTTTCTGTGTAACTGCCTTTACGCAAACTATTTACATGCATCAGCACTCAAATATTCTCTAAGTCTTTAGACGTGCGGAATGAGGGATTTCACCTCATATTTATAGGTGTTGCCAACCCCCGTGCGCAAAAATCATCTTGGAGAAAAAAACATCTCATTCGGCATTCAATACTTTTCATGCAGGAATTGTTTTTTGCACACATCTCCATGTATTTCGCACAACCAATGCCTTTTCCATTTTTCTTCATTCTAATTCTGAAACACTTATTGCAAAAAAAACATCGCTATACTATTTTGCACACCACATTGTTTTTTTGCGCACCACACTGTTTTTCGTGTATAGCTCACCTATTTTGCGCACCACTTCCTCTTTGTGTGCACCTCCTTGTTCCAACAACCGATGACTTCGATTTCCGATTTTCAGGCCCATAAATTTGTAAAGCACTAGGAAATGACACAACCTTCAATTCTGTTGACTACTTGAGCTGTATGATCACTTTACTGGGAAACATTATGAAGTTCCAATGAGGATTGACAACAAACACAAACCACACTCCAATTCTTGCATAGACTGATTGTGGTTACAACAATCATCCACTTTGGGTTTGTTGGAAATCACCAAATAAATTCAAAAAGTGAAACAACCACATGAAAACCAAAAACGCAAGTATCAACTCTGCCATTAATCTAAGTCTACGCGAGCAGTGCTCGGTGTAGAAAACAAGAGAAGATGGTTGAATTGGGTTCCTGTGTTTTGGAATTATCAATGACGCCCAAGAAATTCTCTTACAGTGTAACAAAAGCATTACATGTCCATGACATGCCTAAATTTATTCCTTTCTCCCCCAATGACAATAAATCCAAAGACCGATAATTGTTCATTGTTCTGCTCAAAACACCCTCCCCTTGGATAGTATCTCCCACTCAATCCCGCATCACATCCATAATCAGAATAAAAATAGCCAGCATAACTAGGAAGAGGGGTATTTCATAACCTCTTTATGCACTGGGAGGTGGCTAAACACTGATTTTCAACAGATGTTTCTCAAATACAGTCACTAACAGTGGCTTGGTCAGGATATCAGCCAATTGCTCATCAGTTCCCATAGGATCCATTCTAATCACTCATTTCCCAAATATTTCTTTGATAAAGTGATACCTGATTTCAATATGTTTTGTATGAGAATTATGAACAGGATTCTTTGTAAGATCAATTGTGCTTTGGTTGTCACAGTGAATCGCCATTGGTTACTTCACCTCATCACAAATATCTATTAGTTGTTTATACATCCATAGCAGCTAAGCACAAGCCTTTGTGGAGGAGATATACTCAGCATCAGTAGTACTAAGAGAATTACATTCTTGTTTTTTTCTCAACCATCCGACACATTTATTACCAATATAGAATGCTCCACCACTAGTGGAATTTCATTCCACTACATCGCTAGCCCAGTCAGCATCAGAAGATGATGATAATTCACTATCCCTTTCAGCAGCAAAGTATTAGCCACAGTTGTGAGTACCTTGAATATACCTCATGATTCTTTTTACTACTGCCATATGTTTTTCCTTTTGATTACTCTAAAAGCGGGCTGCTAAGCATGTTGAAAATAAAATGTCTCTCCATGTTGCTGTAAGGTAAAATAAGATTCCAATAATCCACTTGTACATTGTGGGATCTACAGATGTCCAATCCTTATGATTTCAATGTTTGGTTCCAACTGCAATCAGAATTTACATTAGTTTGGAGTCATGCATATTAATCTTCTTCAGAAGCTCTCTTTCATACTTTTCTGGAGAAATGAAAGTGTAATCCTTCTTTTGAATCACTCGAAGCCCCATGAAATATGTGATCTACCCAATCATAGAAATTTCAAAATCTTATTTCATGTGATTATCAAATTCATCCACTGATTTCTGCCCACTCCTACCAAATATAATGTCATAAATGTAGACTAGTACCATGAACTGATATTTTGGATAATTCATCACATATATATTGTGATATACTACTCTTTTGAATTCCAGATTCTTGGCATAAGAGTCTAGCCAGGAATACCATGCTCGTGGTTCCTACTTCAAACCATATAAACCTTTCTTTAGTTTACAAACCTTGGTTTCATCATTACCAATATGAAAACCCACACGTTGTTCAATATAGACATCTTCTTCAAGTACACCATTAATGAATGATATCTTGAAATCCATTTAATATACTTTATATCGTCTTTGGAGTTCCATGGTAAGGAGAAGCCTTATTGACTCTAGTCTAGCCACTGGAGAAAAGGTTTCTTCAACATCAACACCTTTAATCTGGGAGTATCCTTTAGATACCAGTCGTTCCTTGTTTTTAATAACACTTCCATTCTAATCAAACTTGTTCTTGAAGATCCATTTTATACCAATCACATTGTGACCGTCGGGTCTCTGGACAAGATCCCATGTCTCATTCTTGTCAATCTTATCTAACTCTTCATTCATGGCTTTCACCAAGGATTCATCCATTTCTACTTCTACAAATGAGGATGGATACACAACTAACATAAATGCTGATTGTGTGTTATTTTTCATCCTCCTTGTCTGTGTGGGTGTACTCCTGCCCCCAATTATGTTAGATAGATCAATCTCAGCTCTTTGATTTCTATTGTGAGGTTCGGTTTCATTCTATCCAGCAAAGGTTTCCTATTCATATTCTTATTCTGAGTCAACATCATGATATGACTACTGAGTGTTTTGTACTCCTTCCTTTATTTCTGTATTTGTATTTTCTCCACTCTAACATTCTTACTCACTTTCAATCACATCATCATATGAAATATTTGAAGCATTTGTGGTTTTATCTTCAACGATCTTAACATCACTGCTCTCCAAAATGCCTCCTAATAGCTTGTTGAGAAACTTGTAGGCTTTGCAGTTCATTGAGTATCCCAGGAAAACTCTTTCATCTGTATTGTCCCCATACATCCCTTGATTTCTTTCTTTGTTCATGATGAAGCATTATTTCAAAAAACATGAAAATATTTCAAAGAGGGATTCCTCCCATGCCGCAATTCATATGGTCTCTTGGTCTCACCCATATAATGTCCTATTAGATTTTGAATATACACTATAGCTTGAACAACCTCTTTCCTGTAGTGTCATGGAATAAGACTCTCAATCCACATAGTTTGTGCCATGTTGTTCACCTATCGATTCCTACATTCAAAAACTCCATTTTTCTATGGACTTCACATAGTAGCTACCTCATGTTATATCCCATCCTTCTCCAAGTCGTTTTCAAATTCAATAGATGTGTATTCCCCTCAATTGTCTGATCGCAACACTTTGATTGTTCTTCCAGTATCTTTCTCGGTGATTCGGTGATATGTCTTCATGTAGTTAATTACTTTTCATTTCCAATGTATAACCATTACAAATGACATTCTACTATAATCATCATTGAAAAGGACAATGTACCTTTCTCCATGAGTTCTGACAACATTTATCGGGCCACATACATCAGTTTTAATGAGATCAAGAAGACGTGATTCCCTTTTCTTGTTTGGCCGATATGAGCTACAGACCAGCTTCCCACGAATGCAAGCATCACAAGACTTTTCCCGATCAAAATTTAGGTCAGTAATGTCCATCAAAATCCCCAATTTTGATATTTTCTCCATGTCTTTTTGATTTATGTGCCCCAGTCTCTGATGCCAAAAATTGTTTTCTTCATCAACACTCATGTAAAAAAACATTTTCTTTACTATCAACCTGATACAAGTTGCCTTCTATTCTGCATCTATTCATAAGTGAATTTATTGTCTTTCCCTTGATAGTGAAACCCTTCTGATTAATTGTAACTATAATTGCCGAGTAACAAAGTTGACTCACGCGAAGGAGATTAAGACTTAGCCCATCTACATAAAGGAAATCCGTTTTATTTTTCTCAACATTATCTAATTCTGTACTTCCACTACCTTTGAATTTCAGAGATCCATCATTACCAAACTGTACTGTTCCATCAATCCTATTTTTGATATCCGTTAATAGGCCTACATTACCTATCATATGAGACAAACAACCGCTATCCAAAATCCAAGTACTGTTTCTTTTTGTAGCTTTCAAGGCCACTGCTGCAAGGTTTGATTTCTCAATTTTCATATTTTTTCCATGAGACGTTGGATTGAGTGTAGAGAACTGATGATCTTCCAAATATCTCTTCAGTTTAAATTGGTTCTTTATAGTCGAAAGTTTCTTTGAGAGGAGAAAACCTATTTGTAAGAGAAACACTATCTTATTGATGAGATTTGACTTGTCTTGAACACCGGTATGAGGTGTCCATGTCCCTTCCCTGACTACAATTAACAGCCTTATGACCAAAGTTAGAACAAAAAAAATAGTATCCATAGAAATTGTTTCTTATAAAATAATTAGGATATGGATTTCTTCTTCTCTGTTGAACTCCCATATCTTCTCCATTCAGATAGGTTCTTGCCTCATTGCAATAAGACATGGTATGGCCCAAATATCCACAGAAGTGACACTTCATGAGAGTAAATGTCTTCTTACATTTTTTATACTCATTCCTTATTATATAGGATAATATTTTGAGGACTACATTTTTTAGGAGGGTCAAGGATAATCTACTTTTCTTCTTTGAGATTTAATTAGGGGTTTCTGTTTCATCATTGTAGATTCCTTTTCCACATCACCCACATTCAACTTGCCTCTATTTTGGTAACATTTATTTGCCGCATTTGACGACTCTGCCTCACACCAAATTCCAATATTTCCCATGCAGGAAGGTCTTTGACCATTTAAAATATTTTCAACTACATTAGACCCACATTTTTCTCTCTCTAACAGCTCAGTTTCTGAGAACCTTCAAAACTGTATTTTCTTCCTTGATTATTTTGAAATTGATTCACTCTCATGCTTTCTCATAAGAGTAACAACTTCCTTTTCAAGAATTTTAGTAGTCTTGGTCATTTCTTTCAGTCTAGTGCTAGGTCATTGATGACCTTTGCTTTATCTTGAATTATTAGCTTCAAATCAATTACATCATCAGTGCTTTCAATAATTTTAGACTGTACTTTCACAAATTCTTCCAGTTCATAAATTTCAGCTTCGAACTGATAAACGTAATCATATGATTCTTCAACAATTTATTTACACTTATTGCAACTCTTATATTTGATATTAAGCTTACTAACAGAAGATTTATGTTGCAACTCAGGATTGGAAGAAGTTCTCAACTGATTTTTCAATAGTGGACATCATGGAAGCATGGTTTCCAGTTTTAAATTCTGGTTCTTCATCTTCATAGAATTCATTATCATCATCTTCCATTTTATAGATAAAACTCTTCTTCAGAACTTCTAAATCTATATTTGATGTCTCCCTTTTTGAAAAACCTTTTTTGAGGATTCTTAATGTTTTCATCTTCAATATCTTCATCATTGATCTTTCTTAAGCACTGAGAGGAAATGTGCCCAACTTTTCCACAATGAAAGCAAGCAAGAGGTAACTTCCGTTTGAATTTCCCTTTTCCATTTTGGAAATTCTCTACTATGAGAGAAGTAAATTTTTTTCCTCATCATATTAAACAATATTATATCTTGAAATTTTTAGTTTCTCCATGGAATTGTATGGTATTTCTCTACTAACTTGAGTCTTATAATCTTTTGGTTTGACTCTTATTTCATATACCAAAAAACTGCTCAGCAGATCATCCAACGAATGTTTGGAAGGATCACATTTTTCAAGGGCGAACACCTTTGAATTGAAAAATGGTGGATGTATTCTTAGTACTTTCTTTACAATATCAATTTCCTTGAATTATTATCCTAGACCTAGAATAGCTTCAACCACTTCAGTAATTTTGTTGAAGAATGAATCTGTATTCTCATCTGGATGCAACTTCAGATCATCAAACCTATTGTAAAGGACTTGTAGTTTTTCCTCCTTCACTTTGATATCTCCTTTATAAATATTTTCATGTTTATCCCACATATATTTTTCTGAGGAGAAACTCATCGCCTTTAGATAGATACGATCATAAAGGGCTGTGGTGAGAGCCTTTTGTGCTTTAGCATATTCACCAAGAATTTATCTGTCTGCGTCAGACATGAACAGGCATGTTGGATCAGTGACTTGTATTCCTTGAACAGTAGAAAAAAGTACTTCCATTCCAAGAGATTTCATATGAGATCTCATCTTGTTCTTCCTGATCTAGAAATTACTTTCATCAAAGAGAGGGACTCCCCTGTTATTTGTTGAATTGTCGATAATAGAATATGACAGATCAAACATGAGACAAACTTCATCTGATACCACTTGAAGGACCCTATAATACCCTGAGAGGGGAGGGGTGAATTTGGGTGTCAAATTTTTCTATTTAAAGTTGTGGATCTTGTTCCCACATTGGTAGGAACGTGTTTAACCTCTAAAACAAATGAAAGTTGGAAGTTGACACAATACTTTTACTTGGTTCACCACAAAGGGATACATCCAAGGAGCATACCCCAACAGTTTTTCGGTCGTACATAATTCCTCTAAACATTACTAACTATGGATTGAAATGTTCAGTTACATTCACTATGTCCCAGGCACACTGCCTTTACAAATTTTCAGCGATAGCCCACTACATCCCACAGGTCACTCCCGTTGACTCACCCTGACTCACTGCCTTTTGTGAAGACCCACCCAGTTTATAGATGTGAGGATATCTTCAATATATTTTCATTGATGTCATTGTTTCTACCCTGCATGTGACTATTCTTGCATCGATGTCTTGAATTGATGCTCTTGACCACACTGAACCAGATAATCATAATGTACAAATAGGTTACACTGATGATTTCTTGAAGCACCTACCATTTTCATTCAAGTTATCACTTTTGCAGAAAAAACATGATTTTCGCAAAAAAAAATTTTTTGCAACTTCATTTTTTCACGCACAACCTTTCCTTTTTTGTGCATCTCAAATTTTTCACGCCGATCGGAATTTCTCAAGCAGAGCGGAATTTTTCACGCTGCTCAGACTTTTTTGCTAAAATAAGAATTTTTCATGCAACTGCCTTTACATGAATCTTTTATGTGTATTAGCACTCGAATCATTTATAAGTCTTCAGCCGTGCGGAATGAGAGTGTTCACCTCTTATTTATAGGCATTTCCAACCCCTACGTACAAAACCTATCTTGGTGCGAAAAAACCCCTCATTTGGTGCGCAATTTTTTTCGTGTAGGAATCGTTTTTCGCGCACATCTCCATGTTTTTCATGCAGCCCATGCCTTTTCAACTTTTTGACGTTCTGATTCTAAAACACCTCTTCCACGAAAAACCCTCTTCCATGAAAAACCTTCCTCCACTATTTTTCACACCACACTATTTTTTGCGCACCAAGCTGTTTTTCGCACACCATGGTGTTTTTTGCGCACATCTCACCTATTTCATGCACCACTAGTTCTATGCGTGCACCTTCTTATTCCAACAACCCATGTCTTAATTTTGTGATTTCTAGGCCCAAAACTTTGGAAAACAGTGGGAAATGACACCACCTTCAATATTGTTGACTGCTTGACCTGTATGATCACTCTTCTAGGAATCATTTTGAACATACAATGAGGATTAAAAAAACAGAAACCACACTCCAATTCTTTCATATAATGGTTATGGTTCCAATAAGTATACCTTATCGGGATCTGATGGGTTCTGTTGTTTTCTTATAAAAAAATTAGTATGATTCTTCTACTTGTTCATGAGAGACTTTGAATTTTCGTACTGAGTATTCTTGTATGTTCACTCTACGTATATAAAACTATTTTTTGGGTTCCAAGAGGATTATATGGATTGTGATGAACCTTACTGGACCAGACCTTGGACTGTTGTTGATTCACTACATTATTTTTCATTTGGCGTTTACTTTAGAGTTTATATTATATTTATTATAATTATTTTGTAAACATGCATGTGGGATGGATTTTGGTTTTCTTTTATACTTGTCTTGGAGTTTTCTCAGGTTGATAATTCTCATCTCACAATCCTATTTTTCAAAAAAAGGGTAATACCTCCCATTTTTGTGAGATTCTTATAACCGTCGTGCTGGCTGCTACCCCAGTTCCTATAAGAGGTGGGACTCAGGAGTAATTTCCTCCCCTTCTTCATATTGATGAAAGAATGTTGTGACACTTTAATCATCTTTGAGAAGTGGGGTCATGACACTTTTCTACAATGAAAGTGGAGAGAACAAGAATGAAATTGATAAATATTGATAAATTTATGATTCATTTTCGACAATGAAATAAAATGGAAAGAATTGTAACACACGATGTGGTTGTTATGACTCAACGTGTGTCGTTTTATTTAAAATTGAAATTAATTTATGTAAAAAGAACTAGTGAAAAACTTAAAACCTTTAAAATGATTAAATATTGTTTCTATACATTAGTAAAATTATACATTAGTCATTTTTGATGTGTATGAATCAACCAAAACTCCATATAATTCATAGTGTGACTGTTATTACTAAAAATGTATGTTATTAGTTTGAAATTGACATGTTAGTTAAAAATGTTTCACTCACTGAAATCCAAGAAAATGTGCACTACATATATTGATAATTTAGTACAGTGATTCAAAAGGAATTTTTGATTCGTATGAAGCAGCCTCACATCAAACAGACGTACGATGCGACCAGTATGAATCATAATATGTGTTTCTAGATTGAAATGATATTTTATAAAAAAACAAAACTGACATCCTAAAAACTAAGAAAACAAATTACGATTGTTTTTATATTTTAGGAAAATGATCTATAAGTCATCTTTGATATGATGGAATCATACTCACCTCAATACGATGCACCGTTTGACCGGTATCACTCAAAGTGTGTATTTTTATTTAAAATTGACATCATTTTAAGTAAAAAAGAACAAGTGAAATAGTGTAAACAAAGTAAATGCATTAATATTGTTTCTCTATTGAACAAAAATAGTCGATGAGTCACTTTTGATGTGTAGAAGTCAACCACACGTTAATATGACACACAGTGTGATCGGTATGACTCCAAGTGTGTCTTTTTTTTTAAATCGATCTTAATGTAAGTAAAAAAGAACAAGTGACATACTAAAAACCAAGGAAAAACATTCATATTGTTTTAATAATTTAGTGAAATGATTAATTTGTCATTATTGATGTGTAGGAATCAACCAAACCTCAATCCGATGCATTTTGTGACCGATATACCTAAAAATGTCTGTTATTAGTGTAAAATTGACATTTTAGTTCAAAACATGTCACTCACTAAATACAATGAAAACATGCTCCAATTGTCATTATAATTTTGGTCATTGAATAATAATTCATTTTTATGTGTATGAAGGAGCCTCAAATCAAAATGAATTACAATGCTATTGGTATGACTCATAATGCATGTTTCTAGTTTGTAATGACATTTTAATAAATAACAGAACTAACATACTAAAAACTGAGAAACTGGATTGGGATTATTTTTATACATTAGGAAAATGATCTACAAGTCAGTTATGATGTGTTGGAAGTAGCCACACCTCAATAATATTGAGGGTGTTTCTATAATAACTAAAAGTGTATGTTTCTATTTATAATAAACATTAATTTAAGTACAATCAAAAAGTGACATACTGAAAATTTAAAAAATTCATTTGGATTTTTTTTTCAATTTTAGGAAAATGATCTATATATCATTTGTGATGTGTTGGAATTATGCTAACCTCAATATGACATATAGTGTGTCTAGTATAAATCAATTCATCTCTTTTTTATTTAAAAGTGACATTAATGTAAGTAAATACAACAAGTGACATACTGAAAACAGAGAGAATGCATTCAAATTGTTTTAATATTTCAGGAAAATGATATATAAGTCATTTTTTCATGTAAGAATAACACTTACCAAAATTAGATTCATGATGTGGCTGGTATAACTCAAAGTGTATATTTTTATTTAACATTGACTTTAATTAAAGTAAAAAAACTTGTGATATACTGAAAACTGAGAATACACATTCAGATTTTTTTGGTACAATAAAAAAATTATCCATGACTCATTTTTAATGTGTAGAAATAATACCCACCATAATCCTACACACGGTGTGACCATTATGACTAAAAGTGTCTGTTATCAGTTTAAAATCATCATTTTAGTTCAAAATATATCACCGTGAAAACTAAGAAAACATGGTTGGATTGTCTTGATATTTTAAGAAAAATATTTGTAAGTCATTTGTGATGTGTATGATGTTGTATCAGACCAAAATGATTCACAATAATACCGGTATGACTCATAATTAATGTTTCTAATTTGAAATAACATTTTAGTAAAAAAACACAACTAAAATTAAAAAAATTGAGAAAACACATTCAAATTGTTTTCATTCATTAGAACATGATCCATCCATAATTTTTGATATATATGAATATGATACACCTCAATCTGACACATGATGTTCCTATTATAATTCCAAATGTGTCATAATATAAAATTGAAATTAATTTTAGTAAAATAACATGTGATATAATAAAAAAATGAGAAACCACATTCATATTGTTTTGATATTTTAAGACTATGATCCATAACAC
Organism: Viscum album; assembly: GCA_963277665.1. Lineage (NCBI taxonomy): Eukaryota > Viridiplantae > Streptophyta > Magnoliopsida > Santalales > Viscaceae > Viscum > Viscum album. Next base: position 1,939,716,346 of record OY728163.1, read on the forward strand.
ATTTTTTATGTGTATGAATCAACCCCAACTCAATAAGATGCATGACATGACCAGTATAACTCCACATTTTTTTATTAAAAATTGAAATTTTATTAATTTATTCATTCATATTAATGATTAATTTATTTTATTATTGTATTACTAACATTGTACTTGTTTTCTTATATAGGTGGAATATTTTTCTCTGGTTCAGATTATTATTTTGACAATTGATACCATGGGAGTATATTATTGAGAGGGGATCAGAAGCGTCAAAAGATGATACAATATTGTTTACAAATAATTTTTGGATAATTTTATATGTAATTATATAAAACATTATTTTAAATTTTTATATCGGTGTGTTTTATATTTACCATGGGTGGAAATATTTGTATTCCTGGTGTCATAATAAATTTATAGAGCATTGTTTGAAAAATAAGGTTTTTTCAAGACTTTGATGGGTGTGATATTATATTAATAACACAATTTAGCTAGCATGACCCTTATCTGTACTATTTAAAGCACTGATAAAGGGGACCCCCTTGTCATTTCTGCAATTAACATCACTTTTTTCACTGTTAAAAGCAATTTTTTTCTGTTAAAGGGAATATGTCTAGTAGTGAGTCGACCGATGGTTGATGTGGTTGATATGCAGAAGAGGATACCTCCTGTGTTCATGTTCATACAAAACAAAGTAGTTGAAATGTATGTAGAGAAGGGTGTTTCATTGTGGATATGATGTGCTGCCGATGAAAATATGGGTTCACCACCTTACAGAGTTGATGTCAAGGATGAAGAAGGACTACCATGGCATTGAGGAAGAAGACGGATGAGGATGATAATTATTAATACATATATATATATATATATTTATATATATTTTATAATATATATACATATATATATATATTTTTTCAAATAGATATATATATATATTGTTTTAAATATATATAATGATATATATTTTTAAAATCAAATTAAAATTATGTATTTAAAATTCAAATAATTAAAATATAAAAATGTGTACATATATTTGTATACACACATAAATATATATATATTAAAAACAATAAACTTAACAAAAACTATGTATGTTAAAATAATAGTATTAAAAGCATATATAATATGAAATTAGAATTAAAATATTTCATACAATAAGAGATGGAATAATATTATAATAAATATATATTAAAAATAAAATTAATTGATTTGGAATTTAAGAAAAAATAAAAAAAATAAAAACATAAACCCTAAATGAAAATAATGGACACCAAGAGTTTGGGTGGGTGAGATACAGCATCACATTGTTTTTCATATGGAAGTAGTGATTGTCAAAAATCTATTGTTCTGTATGATGATATTCCAAATACTAATCATTTTTTTATGATTAATGTATCTATTAAATACCTTAATAATTTAACATTGATCTTAAATTATAATGATAAATCATATTAAAAATTTATTTCAATCTATTTAAAGGGATAAAATTCTATTTTATTTCAATATGAGGATAGTTTACCTTCATTTGATGTAATGACACGACATGAAACTGTACTTGAGAAAAAATATTCAAATGTAATGAATGACTATGATTTTTCTATGATGGATCTCTATAAAGAAAATAGTATAATTTTATAATTTAATTAAAAAATTTATTCATTCACATCATAATTATATGAGAGATCTAAAACTAATTCATGTTAAGAAAATTATAATTTTATTATAAATATTTATTCATAAATAATCTATCAAAATAAAATTTAATAAAATTTTACATATTGTAATTTTATTTATGATAAATTTTATTGATAATTGAAACCACATAAACAAATTTTATAATGAGATTCATTTAAAATATGTCACATTTCCAATCAAATTATTTTATTCCTAAAAGTGAACATTTTCTAAAATATGTCAATGGGAGGTCACTCAAAGAATTTTTTTTATTAAAACATGATGAATATTTTGTTCCTCATGAATCTTGTATTTTTTTTAAAATTATCATATTTAAATAATAATTTTTTTTGGAAGATTTGGATTGCTAACGTTTGGTATTGAAATTCTTCTGGACAGAAGCATGTCTTGATATCAAAACCATTTTTTTAAAATTTTTATAAAATAAGGTTGAGTACACGTAGCCAAAAAAATTGGTATATGGATTATTTTTATTTGAGACACATGATAGGAAATTAAAATATTATAATCTTTTCAAAATTATAAAGGTAGGAATGTATCATTTCCAGATTATACTCAAGTAAAAAACCTCATTGTTTGGTGTTTTGAGTTTTTCTATAAGAATTTAATTTCTAATATGTTATGTGACATAATAAGTAGACCTAATACCATGAACATAAATAAATTATTTGATGGGGTTTATCATATTAACTTCTATATTGAAAAATTTATTGTATAATGTTTAGAATGTAAGGTTATTCATTCTTCTAATGTACATGATAATGTCTACACCATTGACTGATAGGACCATATAAACCAATATCTACCATTATTAAGCATTAATTTAGAATAGTATTGGTTGATTAATAAATTTTTTGGACACTATAATGTTGGAACATTTTGTAAAATTTCAATGAAAGGGATTAAGTTTCATTTACATAATCGTATGTTAAGTTTTCCAAGAGATTTTGATCCTTGTGAGTATTGAATGAAAAATATTTCAAGATTTAAATCTATTATTTGGAAATCAACTTTTTATGTTTTATTTTTAGTGAACATGGATCTCTGTTTCCCAATACAATGTAAATGCATCAGATGAATACATTATTTTTATGTGTTGGTTGATGATTAGTCTAGTTATACATGGTTTTATTTTATAGAAATGTAACCATATGTTTTTTTAAGATGATTCTTGATATTGTTTACATGTTAAATCTGGACCATTGATTTTAATCTGATAAAATCTAGGTGGTGTGTCTGAAAATTTAAAATTAAATACTTTTTATAGAAAAAATAGTCTTACTCAAAACTTATCAGCATGATGAGCTCCTAAAATATGTTCAGTTAAAGTGAATAAAAATAATTGTTTAGGAAAAATATATGAATCATGTTGAGCGAATAATCTATTTCTATAATTTTTGAGGCTAAGGATGATAATAAATATTTATATACTATAAATCGAGTTATAATTTATATTTTTTTAAATAATAATCCTTATTAGTATTGGATATGAACAAATCTAACAATTTCTTACTTTACGGTTTTAGATGTAAAGTGTTCATTCTAAATAAAAAATTAAATTTAAAAAATATTGTTCCTAAATCTAACTAGGGAATATTTAGTGGTAATTGTAAAACAGTATGTCATATCATGTTTTTAACATACAATAACCCCTTTTTAGAAAGTAGTGAATATTAAATTTTATGAAAATAAACCTTTTATTTCCAAAAATGATAAGTAAATCCTCCAAAATTTGTTTTTGAAACCTACTATTTTTAAAATCCTTATATTTTTTAGACCATGATGATTAATCATTAAAATTAAAGACAAAAAAATTAAAAAAGTTTGTCTTTCAGAATAAGTTAAAACTATTGGTTAAGAACAATGGTTTTTATTTATAAGAAACATTTCAATGATAAGGAATTGTCCCACTGATAATACCATTTTATGTGTAGATGAACAAATCAAAACTCATAGTTACTTATGAAATAAATTTGAACATTGAATATTATTATAATATTTTTAACATAAAACATTTGATGAATCCTTGGGTGATGATTACATGGTAATTTAAATGAAATATGAACTCAATTAATTCAAATGGAATAGCTTTTGGACTTTGGTAGAATGACCTAAAGTTATTCTAATTGATGGAGTTATGTAGTTCTTCCAAAATAAACATGTTGAAAATGAAATTATAGTTAGAAATAATGCAATCATTTTTGTTAAGTGTTACTATAAAATGTCATAGGTTATGATGAAACCTTTCTACCAATATCTATACATAAATATATTATAATACTTATAAATTTTTATAATTATCTAAATTGTACTCTCTATCAAATTAATGTGAAAAATTATCTACATAATGGATATGTCTAGGTGGTAGTTTTTAAAAAACAACTACTTGGTTTTAAAAAATAAAAATTTCTAGAATATATATATAATCTTACTAAAGATCACTATGGACTTAAATAAGCTATAAGATCCCAAAATAATTGTGTTTCCAAATTTATACATCAAAAAAATTGTTAAGGGAGTAGTTGACCAAAAACTTATTATATTTGTTAAGGGTAGCGTCATTATTCTAATCTATGTTGGTGATAGTATCTTTGCATAAATTCAATAATATATATTTGTATATTTTTATGGAATTATCTAATCTTTTTTTGAAATGAGCATGATGGGGAAACATATTGTTTTCATGGTTTTCAAATTACTAAAAAATTGAATAAATTTTTTTGATCTATAAAAAAGTTAAATTATAACACCTATGATTTTAAAAGAAGAATTTTTTTATAGCATTTAAGATAAGAAAATAATCTTATAATAAAATAAAACACTGAGGTTGTTATGAAAAATTTCTTTTAAAATAAACTAAATCCCTTCAATAGCTTACAAAACACGTAACAATGAGTAGAAATTAATCATAATGTAGTTTACCATTATAGTCAAATATTTAATTTGATGGGTATGATTAAAACTAACTGAATTATAAATATCATGGTTATCTATTGATCATAAATAAAACAATAATCATTTAAATTAAAAAGAAATGTTTTCTGAAAAAAAAAAATTTATAAAAAATTGTTTAGGCATGCTTTGTGGATATATTTTAGTGATATGTTTTTACAATTATTGAAACATTATAAGATAAAATGAACTCAAATTTTTAAATTATAATATTACAATTTTATTAAGATGATTTTTTTGTAATTTATAAAATGTTTCGTTTTTTGAGTAATAGTGGAAAATATTTAATTTTAATTTAAAATTTCCTTTTACATTAAATTATTTATAAAGTAAAATTATATTTTAGTTTTGTTTTAATGTAAAATTTATTCAATTATATAAATATTTTTACAATTTAGGTTTTTTTATTCATTTTCAAATTTATTTTTGATAAAAAATATTATAAATATTTTCATAATTTCTTTTCAAAAACCCACTTTCTCGTAGCATATTTGAGCTTAATTTTGAATTAAAATTTTGTAGTTATGTTAATAGAATTAAGTAAACTAGATTCCTTATTTTGAATAATAATAATTTATATTATCTAATATTATCAAAATTATTTTATATGAAAATTAATAGTGAAAGTAGATGAAATTATTTTATAGCTGTTATAGTAAAAATGGATTTACCATTGTTAAACTATAATTATTCGACATAAAATAACCTAAAAAGGCTTCCAAAATAAATTTTCTATCCATATATCTACCTTATAATGAATAATTATCTATAATAATCCAATTGGGAGACTTATTTATTTTGAAAAATGTCGGTAAACATTTTTCTTTTCAAAACATATATGTTTCCCACTCACCTCACTTATAAAAGGCCACCCAAATCCTCTCTTCTAAACACCTTCAAACACTTTTAGATCAGTTAATAACATCCCAAATCACATCCTAAATTCGATAACTTTCTCCTAGAAGCCATATTATTAGTAAAAACAAACATATGATGGATTATGGGGAAAACATAAGGAGGTTTCATGATGAAGAGGTAACATTATTCAATGAGCATTTTTATTTTAGTAATTATTTCACTTCCATAAATTATTATTAATCCATGATGATAATATGATATAACTATATTAAATATAATTATATGTTTGTATGTTAATGAAATTAGCAGAAACCATCCCCACTTCTATCAAATACATTATGAAATCATCATTCATGTGTAAGGAAAACTATCACCTCACGAATCGATGTCATTCATTTTTTCCTTACCACCTCTCATGGATGGTTATGATGATGGATATATAGTATATATATTACATTGATAATATAATTATATCTATGGTGCAATTATATTATATATAATTTTTTAATATACATTATGCATGGGATATAATAACGCCACTTGTGTATACAAAGGACTACTCCCTTGTGAAGTGATGTGATTCATCTTCCACTAATACATTACCTGAATGGTGAAAAGGATAAATGTAATGATTATATTTCATGTAAAATTAAAAATAATTAAATTCATTATGTAGTTATCATTCGGAAAATATAATATTTTCTTTTATTTATTACCTTTTCACTCATCAAAATATGATAAAGTCATTCGTGTACATTTGAACTGCCACCTTCATGAAGCGATTTGACTCTCTTTTCATCACCACACAACAAGGATGATATATATAATAATACTTAAATCAATAATATGATATTATGATTATTATGGAATGGTAAAATGTTACTTATATCCTTTCCATAATGATCGTTGAAAAATAGAAACCATACCCACACGTACATATGGTCGACCGTCTCTATGATCGAAACATACTTCATTTAAGAAAAAAATATTTCATAAAGGGTAATAAATGTATAATTAATATATATATATGATAATTTTCACATGATTAGTGTTCTTTAGATTATGGAACAATAAATTTTGTGCATGATCTTTCCTAACAAAACATACATGAGAAAAAATAACAATTAACACTCGATGTATTGAAATTACTGAACGATAATAAACAGATGATAAGATGTTATAAAAGGATCATATATTATATTATAAATATTAATTTGTTTCTAGAATATTTTAATCACATTTTTAAAACCACTATACTATATTTGGAATCATGTTTTACAAAATGGAAGCATGGGGTGAAGGACTTCGTCTCAACTTCCCTTCGTTGAGGAATATTTTATTATCATACACCAAATTTATTTTATACGGTGTATATAATACCGCTTTGACATGTAATATAATGATTCAATAATAATTAATTTTTATTTTTTGTTTCAATTTTAATGATATCATTCCAAGGGATTTTAACATAGAATTTTCCAATAGATAAAGAATTTCATAAGTCATTTTTTTCATTGGATTATATGACTATTTGACATCATTGATATTCTAAAATTTTTCTATAATGTATTTTTATTATCTTATTGTGTATTTAAACATTTTTTACATGTATTTTTAATAGACAAAAATAATTGATTCATTGATTAATTCTCACTTCAATGTTATGATCATTGTAAGCATTTATTTCGTAATATCATTTTATTCGAGATTGTTAATTCAAGAATGTTAGTTGGAGGGAATTATTTTATCACTGAAAAATAAACCCAATTCATATTTTTCCGTCTAGTTATTCATAAACATTTTCATGTTATAGGACCATTATCCCACTTAATAGTACATAAAATTATTGATAAAATGATTTAAATAAAATATGAATTCATTTATCTATTCGATTGGAAAATTTTTTTCATCCAAAACCTGTTTTTCTAAAATAAATTAAAAATATCTTTAAACAGTCGAAAAATACTTATTAATGAGTTTTAATCCATTTTTATTTTTTACAATTTTTTTGAATAGAATCTTCATTTCTCTTTGAAAACAATTCTTGTTTAACTTTTACCGAAAAAGTGGAAGGAATATTTGTATTAATGTGTAAGAAATGAATGTAATTACTAGCCATCATGAACCATAAAATGTTTTGAATATAAATTTATAAAGTTAGATTATTATTTTCTAGGAAGAGTATTTTCATAATTTTTTTGTGAACATTTAGTTTTAAAAATTTATTTTCAAAATGTAATGGATATTTTCTATAAGAATGTTTTTATAAAAAATTTTATGTTATTTCAATTAATAAATTAAAAACAACCCTTTATTCATAATCCAATGGGTATATTTTATATTAATACAATACTTATTTTTCCACTTGATGGTTCAAGATCATTTTGACTAGGGAATGTACTAAAATTCACTTCCTTGATTCATTTTTTTTGTCATTAAATTTCTCTCAAAATGTTAAATTTCCTTTGGAAATTAAATTTCTTCTAAATAAATATATCATTTTACATGGAAATTTTAATTTCTTAAATAGTATATAATTTATAAATATGGTTTTTATATAGAAAGTTATTTTTTTATTCGGTGAAATTTTGATAAATCAATATTCTATAATCAGAACGAATATTTGATGATAAGGGACATTATTCCTCAATTAAATAAAATATTTGATATTTGAGGACTAAATTGAAAATGAAAACATGGGCGGGGACTAGTTATAGATATCCCCTTGATAAATTGATAGTTCTCATGAGATGAATCATTTTGAAAACCTTATTTTAATGGCTATATTTTTAATAACTACACATTAATTTAAATCTATCTTGAGGATAAATATTAAAAGTAGAGGCATCATGTGCTAGATACATGATGTCCAATAATTAATAATATCCATCATTAATAATTAAGTTATTATTATCCATTATATTTTCGCAATGATATTGTCTCTAGATTAATTTCATTCTAAATTTATGATTTAAAAGGCATGTGTTCGGCTATTTAACTTGCCCTATTGGTTTTTCCTTATCTATTACTGATAGTGAAGTTATTTAAATAGTATATTTTATCATTTATTTACCTTTCCATATTGATTATTCCTTATCTATTAATGAAATTCATGTTATTTAAATGTCATGTGAGATTATTTATTTACCTTTCTATAGAGATTATGAATTATCTTATCATGATATACAGGTTTTTTAATTGGAATGTTTTATTAGTTATTTAAATATCTATGTTGATTATGATTTTTGATTAATGATAGATTATGTTGTACTTAACCACTATGAGGAATTTGATATAACACATATTCTCTTTCCTTTCTCAAGAATCCATGAAGTCTAATATATTTTATATAAAGTCATATTCTAGATAGAATAATTTTTTCCATGAAAAAATGTTGTAATTTTTGTTTTCAAATGTACTTTTGTAATCATGTATTTCTCTAGTTTACTGAGACTACTAATAAATTTGTTCATTTGATATGTGATTACTTATATCATACTCCCATGTAATATAGAATACACTAGCTCTGGGTATCGGGTGTTAGGGTCTCTACATCTAGTATCATATGATTTTTAGTAGAAACCTTGGGAACAAGATTTAGGAAAATATAGATTAGAGAACATAACCCCATGATAGGAATTCAATATAATCATATAATAACATCCTATTGTGTTGGTAATGTAGAGAGTATGTGGTTTCTCTTTTCAATACATCCATGCATGGATAGAACAAGTGGATGTGGTTCTTGGATAGATGATTGTAGTGGTAATAACTGTGAATGGGGTGGACTTGTCTCAACCCAATCATCACACGGTTTACAAAAACAAGCCTTACTATACATATCAATCGACACTCCTAGTTTATAAGCTATGGATAATTCAGATATTTATTGTAATCAATTATGAAGGATTTTAATTTATGATGACATTGAATTACCTTGGTTAAACCTAATTGAATTAGATTTAAAAGAAGGTGTATCAAGAAAATGAGAAAATGTTTTATGTTTGGAAATGAAGGTCTTGATGTAATGATATTTCAATGAAAATTTAAGATTATTATGGTTGGAAATAATTATATTATAAGGGGTCCCTTTATAGTTTTTCTTCCTAATTGTATAGAATAAGAGAATTATCCGAGTTAATGCCCTATAAAAAGGTTAATCCTTAAGAAAAGAAGGATACAAGTTGTAATAAATTTATTTATGAATTTATCTTTTAGGAATAATTATTTAAATTGTATAATTATATTACCAATGGTATTTTGGTTATAAAAATTGTAGTTTCAACTAATATTAAAAAAAATTGAGGTGGGGTTGATTTAGTTTTCACCTTTTTATAAAATTAAAATTTATTAAATGTTTCGCCGGAAAATATTATATTTTCATTCTTATCAACTTTTAGTAAACTCAAGTGCATGAAGAAATAGAAAAGTAAATAAGACACATATGATTTACATGGTTCAACATCAGTGTTAGAACCTTTATCCTTGTGATATCCACCCTCATCGGTGTATGGAAGTTCACTACTATGAATATGTGAATACAACTTGTGGAAACTCCAATTAGACACGTTATATCTAATGATAGTAAAAATTATAATGGCTCTCTTAAGTTAAAAAATTTCTTACAAAAAATTTAGCCACAAACAGATAAGTAACATTGAACCTTTTTAAGGAATAAAGGTCCTTCTAGAAATGTGTACCTAATAATCCTCTATCAAATCTACTATTTTACAATGGATTCATTCTAATAGCCTAATTACTATTTTCCTTTTCTCAAACTATTCTATTCCAAACATTCAGATCTATATGTAAATATAACTATTCACTTATCATAGTAATTCTGAAAACTCGACCCTATCTTACTCAGATTTATATACCCATATCCTATAATATGTACAATCTCTATTACAATCATATAAGTATAACCCTATATATTGAAACTCTTCATAAACATGAAATAACTCTATTCAGAAAACTCCCTTCAGAAACAAAATTCTATACAGTAACATGTTTTATGCCAAGGTGGACAGTATCAATTACCATAGTACCTTCCACCTCTATTTATAGGTGCTCATGAAATTATAAAGGTGGGAAACTAAAATATTTCCCCCCTCACTCAAATTCTAAAACTTCTAATTTCACTTACATCTGAATATCAATGTGTCCCCTTCAAACCATATCATATATTCTAGTGACTTCTTGAAATTTATTGATTCTAACCAACTCTCCAATAATTTTCTATCATTAAACAAGATAGAGAACCATATGAAAGAAAAACACTTAATTCTAGAAATTTTGGTCTAAAAAACTCTTCATCAGTCTTATTCACTTGACCCACTTGAAATATATTTAACCATCAACTAACAATTCTCAAAAACTCTATTCCAAAATTGATATTATGAAACATCTTAGTTCATAACTCTATTCATTATTCATGTTATATTGACCAAATTTAAAATAGACAACAAATTTTTGTATTAAAATATTGAAACAAATGAAACAAATAAATGAATTATAACCTTGATTCTCTAATCCAACTAAAAATAGTTGACTACATTACTAAACATATAAATACAGCAGAAACATGCAATTTCTATCGAATAGAAACTTTAGTCTTTCAAAAAATTTATATTTCCATAGACATTGATCACTCGACTTATTTATTCACAATTATTTGACAAATATACCCATCTTATGAATTGTTTTCAAAATATCATATGATTGATTTGTTGTAAAATTCTCATCTAATGGATTGGTATCTACAAATTATCCAATGGATCAATATATACAAAGTTTCTGATGGATGAGTATATACATATGATGAAATGGATCAAAAATTCCATTTGTAACAACTTAACCACAACTTCATATCTAATCAGATATGTCTAATAGAAAAATAGAACTACTAATTTATCTAATTATCTTCCTTGGTGAAATAAATTTTTAATTAATCAGATTTTAAAATTTAAGATAATGAAACTCTTTAGATTTGACTATCATTTAATACTCTAAAAAACCTAGAATTTAAAAACCTAAAAACATGATTTTCAAAAAATGGAACATATGATGTTTAATGTCTGATAAGATGTGTCTAAAAAACTTAAATCTATGAACCTAGTCCATTTAAAACATTTCATTCCTCCAAAAATCCTCAAAATCATGCATCTAGTTATCTGAGAACTTTTGCATCTAGAGCTTCTCAATAAGATGATCTACATCTGGAATAACTGTGAATAGAGAACAATAACTTATCCCTTTATTGAATATCTTATATCATGATATTTTTTATGATGTTAAAATATTATGATTATAAATTCATCACATATCTTGTTTTATAAATTTCTTTCACTTTCGATTTTTCATGTATCTTGAACATAGAAAACATTATGAATCCAATTTCTAGAAGCATCCTAAATTCCAAAAAAAATATAGAAATCCAATAGACAATGTTAGGTGGATTTTTTTTGAAAATATGTATTTATATCGAGGTATAAAAATATATAATGAAAGATACATCATGTATTAGATAGGTAAAGATACCAAGAAGCGTCAATGGAACATGACTAAACTGGTCATCACACATCAACCCTACACACCATAAGGCTTGTGTATCCCCCCCCCTACGATGAACTAAAGGATCAACCACCCCTATATATGGTACATGAACCTGGAACTTATGATGAGTACCTTTATAGATGAAATCTACCTAACTGTGTCCCCTATTTTCTTATAAATAGGACCCAGAGGCTTCACATTTGAAGGAATAGAAAAATAGAAGAATCAACCATGATATAGTCTTGCAACCCCTTCAACAAGTCCCTCAAAAATCATTTAGGTGTCATTCCAAAACCTGATAGAAAAAGAAATTTAATATTACATGGGGATCAAATTATCTCCATGGTTTGAAACAAAAAAACTCCTACATAAAGAACTTCATCCCCAAAGTTGACTTCAACTTGAGCTAAGGTCCCTCCCCAAACCTGGGACCTAGGAGAGACCCTTCTAGGAACACCTGAGGAAACCCATGATGACTAGAGAAAGGCCTTCGCCTTATGTTGCCTCCTAGGTTATCCATTACCCAAGGTACCTCTATCTTACATATTCTTTAACCCAATATGAATTCATTCTAGTTTCTCCTAGGTCACTATGCATAAATCACCTTCTGCTCTCCAATCCTTGACCTAAGTGAGACACCTTATATGCCCTCTTTCAAGACACCCATAGAATTTCTCCTATTCTGTTGGATCCCCCATATGTGGGGGACCAAATTAAATCCTCCACTAAAGACTCTGGACCTGCACGACCTCAACGAGAGACACGCCATTGTTTCTCGTATTTGGGTATGCATTTAGTCGGGCAATGACACCTCAAAATTTACATACCTAATTATTAGGGTCATTATGGTGTATGCAGTTATGAATACCATAAGTCATGAGGACCCCAAACCTTGTAGAAGTTATAGAAAACTCCCAGTCTTAAATATGATGTCTAGGTCATTTCCCTTCACTCATCACCTCTAAGACCAAGGACCACCTGTTCTGGGCGGGGAGGGAGAGGATCATTCTTTCATTTCCCTTTGATGGTTAGTGGCTTATACTTGTATCTTCTTTAGAACAAGAAGTAGAAAATACCTCTTTGAGTATTCCTGGGGACCTTTTTTTTGGTCGCATACATATGGGTAGTCTGATGTGACTATCCTTATTATGAAAAAGTTAGAAGATGTGCAACCTAAATCCCTTTATTCTTCTTCTCTCTCCCCATTCTCATCCACTAAATAATGAAAGAGACTATGATATTTTCAATATATTCTGGTATGCCTTTTTCCTCACGTTTGAGCATGAATTATGTGATCATATAGATTATAGGTGATCATGAGATACACACAGTCAGATGCATGTCTCAGAAGATAATTCTTTTCTAGATCTTCCTCTTAGCTTCACAGAGGTCATCCATAGTTGTGGGTCCCCGAATCCATATATGAAATAGAAAGGGAATTATCTTATATGGTGTACGACCTGAATGAACTTTTTCATCTTTAAATCTATCATATTCCTAATGAATAATGTCAAACATAATCCTTTAAGGTGTAATCGCCAACCAAACCTCCAAATCACCGTGAGTGGAGAAATTCACCATGGCCCCACACAAGGGCATCCCCCTATACACAGTAAACGCCAATAAAATTCATTGATCTTAAAATACGATATATTCTTGATGAATAACTTAAATGGAAACCTCCTTGGTGTAAGACACAACCAAACATCCATATCATCATGATTCGAGACATTCCTCATGGCGCCACTCCAAAGGGAATACACTTAAATAGTTTAAGCCCCAAAACCTTCAATCAAACATCTCTAAGGGCCACATCACCATTATACAAACCCTTAGAGGGACTCCATATGCATGGTTCCTCACCACCAAAATACATGGTCTTTGATTCCCATCCAAATGAGATAATCAGGAAGCCTCTATGAGATATAAATGCAACACCGAAAAATCAACCATAATTTTCCGTAGGACATATTCCCAATAGTTTCTTGTCTAATATGGGATCCCACATGCCTTCTAGATTCTTTGAAATTTTATATCATATGACACACACCAAAAATTATCTAGGAACCTATCACTTAGACATCATTGTCGCACGATGCTAAACAATGTGGTTTGGTCCCTGTCACATGACCTTAAAGGTATGATGTGTCCTATTATGTGCCACCAATCTACATGGTTTATATTTCCTCTTAGATAGAATTATAGGAATCATATCTCATGGTCTAGATCCTGACATCAAAGAAACTCATGTCTCCTTGAGTGATGAAAAACTCTATATCACCCCACTCAATGGCTTAAAACAATAATATAAATAATAAATGACAAAAGGATATCTTACTTGTATGAAAAAGGGTATCATTGAAAGATAACCTAGGATCGATATAGATATCTCAATCAATGAACAACCTCAGATAAATGTATATTATTCTATAGTTTATATATGATAATAATTGATTTATAGGGTGGCCAACATATTGCTTATGAATTAAACAAGGATTCATGAACATACCATAAATATCTATGAATTTCATAGAGTATGATATAATACTTCCAACAGGACGTGATGATCCTAATGTCCCATCCTTTTGAACAGTGTGATACCTTATGAGTTGTTGGGACACATCTCAACTACTACTTGCCTTTGGAATGAAGGTTCCTAAGACATCTCGAATAAGGGAACCTTTGGGTGTTTCTAGTTCAATGAAAAAAACATATTTGATGCCATTTAAAAATAATGAACTTGATTTGAATGATTGTGTAACCATTTAAACCCCCCCACAACCATACTATCGAACCAAATCACACAAACAATTTTAATAGAAAAATGGTGAGCCCGATGTTAATCCTTAATACTTGTGCATAAAACAATGAACATGTTGGGTCCTCAAATATCAAGTGGACACCATCGTCCATAGATATTCATCCACATTGGGTAGAAATGTGATGGTCTATGAGTACCTCAAAAATGGTACCATCTCAGCCATGGAGGTTTCCTAAAAGGCTATCCAACTTATGATGCCCCATCGGTCATCAAATCAGTGATTACGGGTGTTCTCGAAGTATGAAAAACCATTTAATGTATAAAATAGTTTTAGGAGAGTATCCCTATAATATAGAAATCCGCTTGTCTAATATGTTGGGATCTAGATCAATAGTCCAAAAATAGCCTCACAAAAAAGACACATGGGTTCTTTTAAAGGGATCCTTCTAGTAATCATTACTACCAATGATACAAGGTAGTGAACCCTTAGAAAGATGACGGTCCAATCCTCAAATTTATGAATAGGTAATCCCAACCCAAACACACATGATGGTCCACATAGGGAAGTGACCTATTAATAGGGAACACGGATACGCCTATGTCCTATTTAGGTAATCCTCTAACAAAATAAAGTGGTAAATAAAAAAATAGGAATAAACCCCTACCCACACCCAAAAAACCACTAATCAACATTGGAGGAAAACCATGAGAAGGAATAAACACATTCCATCACCATCCATGCTTACTAGTAGACTTGTGTAATGGCCCAGACCTCTCTGGTCTATTCCTTTGTGAAAATGTGGTGTTGGAGGTGTTCTAGAAGGTCAAGGTGGTTTGGGGTGCGTTTGGGTGGATTTCTTTTGGAAATCTAAAGGGTTATGGCCATCACACGGGAGGCGCACGGTTTGTCTAAACTGTGTGGTCAAACCATGCAAGGATGGTCTTGGAGGCAGTGGCTAATGCACGGTTAGTGCATAGTTTGTCTAACACTGCGGACTAACCGTGCGAGGAGTGTTTCTCGAGGCAGAAGCTACCACACTGTTAGCACACGGTTTGTTAAACCATGCGTACTAACCGTAAGTCAGATCCTCAAATTGTGGATCTAACTCGTTTTGCCTGTAATCACCACATTTAAGCTCCTAATCATCCATAACTCAAAATTACCCTTCCTTGGAGGTGGAAGAACCTCTCCCAAGAATTTTGGAGGCGATCTGAAGGCTTATCATCACGAATTGAAGCCGGTTTCTCGAGGTGTGTGATTCTTTAGTTTGGTTTCTTAGATCTACCTTGATCTTCTCCCCCTCTTATCATGGGATCTTAGATCTACAAATGTTATGGGTAGATCTAGGTGTTTTGATGTCGTTTGTGATGAGCTATGGTCTTGGTTGTGTTAGGATAGGATATCTAAGGAGGATTCGTGGAGAATTGACCTGGTTTCTTGGGCGTTCATCGACCATTGTGGTCTTCCTTGAAAACCTTTGAGGTGGGGGATTCATGGCTTATCTAATTGTTTTTGTGCAATCATAGAGTTATCATGATTTAGTCCTTTGGATCATAATGAAATTCACCTAATAAAATTTATGAACCGGATTAAAAGAATTGGTGATCGCATGTTGTTGCTTTGTACCGTGATAACGGTTTTCCTCTTGATTTTCTAGATAGTGTGATATATATGCCTTGCGTTTTATCATGTTGCTCTTGATGAAATTGATAAAGAATGTAAATTCGAAATTAATTGATAATTAATTGGATAAAGATATAGAGGCATGTAAATGAATCTGATTGTTGTTGTTATGTATGTTGTTCCAAATTGACGATAATCAAATTGATGCTAATGTACGTGATTAAATTAGTTGGTTGGGAAACCGGAAATATGTTGGTGCTTGTTGATTTAAGGCTAGATGCCTTGTTAAAGGGCCAAGAGCCCAATTTGATGTGATGTTTGTTTTCCTGCTGCTTGTGCTGTGATGTGACCCTGGAGGGGTGTTGTGATATCTTGTGTTGTGTTGTGACCCTGGAGGGGTGTTGTGATATCTTGTGTTGTGATGTGACCTTGTAGGGGTGTTGTGATATGTGGAGGCAAGGAGGCCTTGTGGATGTGGTAGAGGATAACGCCTAGAGTGGCGAGATGTGTCGGTTTATGCATGTGGGTGTTAGAGAGGACACCGGGGATGATGGAATGGGATGGATGTGGTTGTTGGATGTTTGTAGATTCTTGGTTGTTTATCTGCTTTACATTTCCCCACTGCTCAAGGCAATGGGTCTTGCTTACCATTCTTCCAAAGGAGTCGAAGACACGTAGGGTATGCCACATTCTTTCCGTGTTTAGACTCTCAAGGGAGAATGGGTCTACAATCTGTCTATAGGCGGCAAAGACTCGACGGGTAATACATCTACTCACTGTGTTGATCCCCCTTGTGTTCAGTAGCATAGGTTTCTTTTCTATAATGACTGGGAATATGGGAAAGTAATTATGTAATGAACGTTTGAATAAATGATGTTAACCCATGGGGGTGGAGTTTGTTGGAACTTACTGATGAGGTTTAGAACATTTAAAGGGACAGTGGTTTTTGGATGTGATGTTAATGGGATTTAATGTGAAAAAATTTTAATGGTTAATTAATGTGTAAATAATTAATTAACATACAGTGGAATTGATAAAAAGGGAAAGAAGTAATCTAATAAATCCCTTTAACTAGTTGTGTGCTTATAGGATACCTAGTCTTAGAAGTGGAATCCCAGAGTCCGAGAGGCGTTAGCTACAGTTGTGTCTACGACTAAGTTATGACCATATTGTGGTTGTGATTTATAATATATTATGTTCTTTTTGTGTTTCTATTCGCAACTCCACCCTGCCAGTAAGGGAAACTGACACCCCAGGGATTATGAGCCCTGGGGGGTGTTTTCCCCAACATTCTGGTGGGAGGATGAATGGATGACTACCCCCTTTGACCCCTCTCTCTTCTCCTGGTAGATACTAGGGCCATGAGGCGTAGTAGTTAGTTTTCCCCATATATGTGTTTAGAGGGCTGTAATGGCTTGTGGTTATTCACACACATATATTCTGGAAATATTATCCTATGGACTACTATAATTGTAACGTGTATAGGCTGTGATGGCTTGAAGATCCTTACTCGGTGTATGGGTTGTAATGGCTTTAGGTATAATACCCAATGTATGATACACGTTATGCGAGCTGTGGTGGCTCCTAGAAACTACCTGGTCACTTATGGTTGTGAGGATGGTGTGGTGCTTCGCCCAGGTGTCTGCGGGTAAGCCTTTGTGGTGCACGTGGTGCAGATTGTGGAGCTTAGCCCATGTTTATACGGGCAAGCCTTTGGAGAAAGATGCACAGGACGTATGTCATTGGGGAAAAGTGGAAAACCAGTGGGGAAGTATTAGAGAGATAACCTTGATATTATTTACTATACGATAAATTATTGTATGTGTTACTTGGTGATAGTAGATGTGGTGAGGTTGGGAACATAGTATACCTGTTAGGTGACGAGTTAGTTTCAATATTTTTCACTGTGCTTTAGCATAATTTCATTACTTTTTCATGAGAGTCTTCAGGGAGGATCTTAATGAGTATAATGTTATACTCACCCTACGTTTATATAAAAAGTTTTCAGCTCACTTGGAGCAGGTTGGAGATGAAGCTGGTTTCTACTAGCTTGGGGTTGCAGGAGCTGTTCAGGCTTATGGTCTCTACTGTTTTTACTTTCTTTTGGGTACTCATAGTTTACCCTTTTAGTTGTGGTAATTTTTCATGGAATTTGATATATGTAATTTAGTTTCATTTATATTTCAGTTCTGAGTTGGAGTTGGTTGGTGTCTATTTTATCACTCTCTTCTTCATGTGTTCTATTAGAGGGTAATTCCTCCCATTTGTGTGTTTATCACACCCTTGGTGCTAGTCACCAACCTGGGGCTTACTGGAGGCAGGAATCTAGGTTCATTCTCTCCCTTTCCACATTTCCAGCCCAGGAGGGGTACACATTGTAGGGAGGGGTAGTGACAGAGTAGAATCAGAGCGCTCTAGTTGAGGGATAGGATGGAGTTTGGAGTAAGGAAAGGTGAGGTTGCATGGGTTGGTAGGGAAACGGTTTCATTCATGTTTAGAAAGTGAGGTAAACACTGGAGACCGGCTGAGACATAGGCGTTTAGGGCCCACTATGATATGTTGTACGGACCTTTTAGTTTACAATGGCTACCATACAAGGTGATACCGGTTGCTGGGTAGATTCCTAGGAAAGGATCATGCATCATTCTTCTTTGTGCCAGTGTTTGAATGGGTAGACCTTGGGATCAGTTAACCTAAAACAAATTAAAGAAAGAAAGAAATTAATTAATGTTGAGTATTTCATATTCCAGGCTTAGGAGCTCTAATTTTTTGTTATTTTGCAGGTATGGATTCAGGTCGACGTCCTCGTCGGGTTTGCGTAGAAGACGATTAGAAGGTTGTTCTAGTAGGTCGTCGTAGGGTAGAGGTTGACGACGATGACACATGGAGGAAGACACTCGGAGAGTTTCAGCACCAGAGTTCGTATATGTATGAGGGATTCATTTCAGATGCAGTCACGGAAGACTGGTTAGAGGAGGTCGAGATAGGGTTCAGTTCTATCCATGCTCGGAAGGAGCACTGGATGTCCTTAGCTGTGACAATGCTGTATGGAGCAGCGAGGCAGTGGTGGTTCTTCTTCCTCGGGGATCGTGAGGAGTCAGCGATCCCATGGGAGGAGTTCCGAGACAAGTTTAGAGTCAAGTTCCATTCCTTGACGGAAAATGTGTCCAGTTTCCATGATCTTCTTACCCTTCGACAGGGGATCTCCACTATTCGAGAGTTTGGAATCCGTTTCCGGAACCTTTTATGGTATGCTTCGGACTTTTTACCAGATGAGGAGGTCAGGGAAAGGCATTTCGAGGAGGCTTTGCATCCATAGATCCAATGCCAGGTCACCCCATTTATGTTAAACACATATCTTGAGGTGTTGGTGGGGGAAGGGGTTGTTGAGAGGACTTTGTCCAGGACTGGATCATCACGAGGGTGGGATCATCTTTATTCCTCACGAAGTAAGGCTGAAATCTGTGGTTCTCAGTTTTCAGTGAAGAAGAGTTTCCGTTCAGCCGAGGGTAGGTCCCAGCCCTTCACATCTCGTTTCTCCAGAGGCAGTAAATCTCAGGCCTATTCCATGGGATCAAGAGCTTGTTTTTTCTTGTGGTGGTCATGGCCTTTATTAGCGGGAGTGCCTGACCATTCAGAGTGGTCATCGTGTGCCGGGCGCTTTGCTTCAAGTTCCTCTGTTGAGGCATTTCTAGCCGAGGCAACAGCAGCAAGTTGCACCAGCTTTCGATTAGCAGAGGGGATATGGGGCAGGTAGAGGACAGCCCCATGACGCTCCCCATCAATAGAGAATAGAGTGCGCCAGTGGTGGTGGTCATCATAAGTGTTAGAGAGGATGTGGAGGAGGCCGTGGTCAGCTTCATGCTCTAGCATTTCTATCTCCAGATGAGCCAGACATCGTTCGAGGTACCCTTTGTTTTATTTCTACCTTGGTGTATTCCTTGTTTGATTCAGGGGCAACGCACTCCTTCATATCACCTACCCTTTTCCATGCCTTGTGACTTGAGGTAGAGAGGATTTTAGTGCCCTTGGCGTTGACTATGCTAGATGGAGGTCGAGCTGACTTCTCTGAAGTATGTAGAGATTGTGAGCTAGTGTTGGGGAAGCACCGATCTTTGGGAGATTTCCTATATTTACAAATATAACCATATGATGTCATCCTCTACATGGATTGGTTGTATTCGGTGCAGGATATTGTGGATTGATACAGGAAGAACATGGTTTTATTTGATGCAGATGGAGAGCAAGTGGTGTTTGTTGGTGAGCGAGATCCTTGGATGGGTCACAGGCGAGTTCCATCCTTATGAACCATGGAGGCTGAGATGATGCTGAGTTCATTAGAGGTTTTTCAGTTGGTGTTTCATAGGTTCGTAGAAGAGTACCCTAATGTTTTTTCCAGAAGAGGTTGTAACCTTACCCCCTCGACGAGAGATCGATTTTGGGATCGAGATACAGCTAGGAGCGTAGCCTATATCTATGTATCCGTATAGGATGGCCCCTTCTGAGTTACGAGATCTATGTATACAGCTTGATGGTCTATTGTAGTGTGGTTTTGTTCCACCAAGTGTGTCACCATGGTGCACTAGTTCTGTTCATGAAGATGGCTGATGGTAGTTTGTGGTTGTGTGTTGATTATCATCACTTAAACAAAGTGACAATAAAGAATCACTATCCTCTTCTGCGGATTGATGACTTATTCGATCAACTGAAGGGTGAAAGCTGGTTCTCAAAGATCGACTTGCAATCAAGATATAATCATATGCGTGTAAAAGATGAGGATATCCCGAAGACTGCATTCTGTTTTCATCACAGGCATTATGATTTTGTTGTAATGTCGTTTGGTGTGACAAATGCTGCAGCTGTGTTCATGGGTTTGATGAATGTTGTGTTCCGTGAGTTCCTGGACATGTTCATTGTAGTTTTAATCAACGACATCCTTGTGTACTCCACATCTGAAGAGGAGGATTTGGAGCATCTATGAGCCGTTTTGGGAGTTCTTCATTGACATCAGCTATTTGGAATGTTTTCTAAGTGTGAGTTTTGGGCTCGAGAAGTCCATTTATTGGGGCATGTTGTGTCCCATCTGGGAGTAGTTGTGGATCAATCGAAGAAAGAAACTATTCTGTCTTGGGCATCCCCCAAGACAATGTTAGAGGTGTGACGTTTCCTTGGTCTCACAGGCTACTATAGGTGGTTCGTAGTCAATTTCTCACGGGTTGCGACTCCTCTAACAGCTTTGACCAGGAAATATCATGATTTCATATGGAATGATCATTGTCAGGAATATTTCGAGTATCTAAAAAAGAAGTTAGTATGTGCTCCAGTTCTTTTTCTTCCGGATGAGGGAGATTAGTTTGATGTTTTCTACGATTCTTCACATCTGGGGTTAGGGTGTGTCCTCATGCAGCAGAGGTCAGTAGTTTCTTATGGGTCTTGATAGTTGCATCCCAATGAATTCAAATATGCCACTCATGACCTTGAGTTGGCAGTCGTGGTGTTTGCTCTGAAGTTGTGGAGACATTACCTCATTTGTGAATGCTTTGTGGTTTTCAATAATCACAAGAGTTAGAGGTATGTTTTCTCCCAGCGTGAATTGAACTTGTGACAACATCGGTGGATGGAGTTCTTGTAGGAATATGACTTTGAAATATCGTATACACCTGGAAAATGGAATGTTGAAGCTGATGCACTGAGTCGAAATTCACGTAGTGATGTTGTTCATGAATCTGGTGATTTCTGGAGGGTAATGGAGGAATTTTCAACATTGCATATTGATATGGGAAAAGTTGGGGGTAGAGACTGTCTTTTTCAGATGACTTTACAGTCATCCCTGGTAACGAAGGTGGAAGAGTCCCAGTTGGGGGATCTTGAGGTGGAGGTCTGGAGAGACTGAGTTTTTTGTGGTGAGGCCCCTGATGGTTGGTCTGAGGATGAACAACGTAGATTGTTGTATCATGGAAGTATTTTTTGTTCCCTTGGAGATGTGTGAGACAGTCCTCAGATAGTTCCACGGTTCTCCTTTAGTGATGCATCCTACTGTGACAAAGATGTATTGATCCTTGAGGAGCCAGTTTTGGTGGCCTAGGCTGAGGTGTGCGGTTGCGAAGTTTGTGTCTTGATTTTTAGTCTTCCAGAAGGAGAAGGCCAAACACCGTGTTCCTGGTGGACTTCTCCATCTATTAGATATTCCTCAGTGGAAGTGGGAGGACATCTCAATGGACTTTGTTACTCGTTTACCTTGAGCTTCAGGAGGATATGATGTTATTTGGGTGGTAGTGGATCGTTTAACGAAATCAGCCCACTTTATATCAATCAAGGGGTCACGCTCAGTGGATGTTTTGTCATGGAAGTATCTGGAAGAGGTGGTGAGACTTAATGGAGTCCCTAGGATGATCATTTCTGATCGAGATCCTAGTTTTACCTCCAGGGTGTGGAGAGGTCTCCAACGTGCGTTTGGTTTTCTACTATGCCTTAGCACTGCTTTTCATCCGCAAATGGATGGTCAGACGAAGTAAACCATCCAAACTCATGAAGACATAGTGCTCCCTTGAATTATTGATTTTGGAGGTTCATGGAGGAGGAACTTACCCTTGGTGGAGTTTTCCTACAATAACAGTTTTCACTTTACCATTGGTATGGCGCCGTTTGAAGCCTTGTAGGCTGGCCTTTCCGTTCTCCGTTGTGCTGGATTGGGGTTAGAGAGTCAGCAATTCTCGGACCGGATCTAGTGCAGAATACAACATAGATGGTTCAGGTGATTCTTGAGAGGATAAAGACAGTGCAAGATCATCAGAAATCATATACTGATCAAAGGAGGAGAACCTTGGAGTTTAATTTTGGGGATCATGTTTTTTAAAGGTGACTCTCCTTCATGGGCAGCGAAGGTTTGGTCATGGGAGTAATCATTCTCCCCGTTTTTTGGTTCGTTCGAGGAGTTATCTCATATTGGAGATGTTGCGTATCAAGTGGCACTTACCCCACAGATGAGTTAGATACATGATGTTTTCCATGTATCATAGCTCCGTCGTTATCTCCATGAAGACTCTCACATCATCGATTGGGGAGAGGTCGATATTGATGATGATTCCACCTTTGAGGAGAGACCTGTGGAGATCCAAGACCATAAGGAGAAGGTGTTGTGCAGGCATTCTATCCCCTTAGTTTGTGTCTTGTGGCAACACGGTGGAATGGAGGAGAGTACTTGGGAACGTGAGTCACAGATACATGCTCAGTACCTAGAGTTTTTTGATGTTTATCTCTTTTCATGTATCATTGGAACTTATGTGGTTTTGAAACCTTCATGTTAATGAGATGGCTCCCTTTGTTGCTTTGGTGGCTTTCTCACTTTTGAGAGGTATCTCGGTGAGTGGTTGTTCAGACCCTGTTTCGTTTTCTCATTAGGTGGGTTTTGTATTCTCAAGGATAGGAATGTTTTGAGAGGTATCTGATGTAATGGACCAGACCTCTCTGGTCCATTCCTTTGTGAAAATGTGGTGTTGGAGGTGTTCTGGAAGATCAAGGTGGATTGGGGTGTGTTTGGGTGTATTTTTTTTGGAAATCAAAAGGGTTATGGCCTTCGCACGAGAGGTGAACAGTTTTCCTAAACAGTGCGGAAAAACCATGCAAGGCTAGTCTTGGAGGTAGTGGTTAATGCACTGTTAGCGCATGGTTTGTCAAATCGTGCCGACTAACCATGCGAGGAGTATTTGTTGAGGCAGAAGCTACCACACGGTTAGTGCACGTTTTGTTAAACCATGCGGACTAACCGTGCGGGCAATTAATGTTTGATCCTAAAATTATGGATCTAAACTGTTTTGGCTTTAATCACCTTATTTAAGCCCCTAATTGGCCATAACTCGGGATTACCCTTCCTTGGAGGTGGAAGAACCTCTCCCAAGCATTTTGGAGGCGATCCGAGGACTTCTCCTCACGAATCGAAGCCGGTTTCATGAGGTATGTGATCCTTTTTTTTGGTTTCTTAGATCTACCTAGATATGCTCCCCCACTTCTCTCAGGATCTTAGATCTACACATGTTATGAGTAGATATAGGTGTGTGGATTTCATTTGTGATGAGATTTGGTCTTGGTTGTGTTAGGAGAGGAGATCTAAGGAGGATTCGTAGAGAATCGACCTGGTTTCTTGGGCATTCATCGACCGTTGTGGTTTTCCTCGAAAACATTTGAGGTAGGGGATTTGTGGATTCTCTAATTGTTTTTGTGTAATAGTATAGTTAGCATGATTTAGTTCTTTGGATCAAAATGGAATTGACCTAATTAAATACTTGAACCAGATTAAAAGAAGTGGTGATCGCATGTTGTTTCTTTGTACCGCGATAACGGTTCGCCTTTTGATTTTCTAGATAGTGTGATATATATGCCTTGCTTTTTATCATGGTGCTCTAGATGAAATTGATAAAGAATGTAAAGATGGAATTAATTTATAATTAATTGGATAATTATAAAGAGGCATGTAAATGAATCTGGTTGTTGTTGTCGTGGATATTGTTCCAAAATGATGATAATAAAATTGATGCTGATGTATGTGATTAACATAGTTGGTTGGTAAACCTGAAATCTGTTGGTGCTTGTTGTTTAAAAGCTAGATGCCTTGTTAAAGGGCCAAGAGACCAATCTGATTTGATTTTTGTTTTCCTACTTCTTGTGTTATGTTGTGACCCTGGAGGGGTGTTGTGATATCTTGTGTTGTGTTGTGAACCTGGAGGGGTTTTGTGATATATTTTGTTATGATGTGACCCTGGAGGGGTGTTGTGATATGTGGAGGCAGGGAGGCCATGTGGTTATGGCATCGGATGACGCCTAGAGTGGCGAGATGCATCGGTTTATGCATGTGGGTGTTAGGGAGGACACTAGGGATTATGGAATGGGATGGATGTGGTTGTTGGATGTTTTTTCATTCTTTGTTGTTTATCTACTTTACATTTCCCCACTTCTCAAGGCAGCTGGTCTTGCTTACCCTTCTTCCGAAGGAGGCAAAGACACACGAGGTATGCCACGTGCTTTCTGTGTTTAGCCTCTCATGGGAGAATGGGTCTACGCTCTTGCTATAGGCGGGAAAGACTCGACGAGTAGTACGTCTACTCACTGTGTTGAGCCCCGTTGTGTTTAGTAGCATAGGTTTCTTTTCTAGAATGTCTGGGAATATAGGAAAATAATTCTGTAATGAACGTTTGAATAAATGATGTTAACCCATGGGGTTGGAGTTTGTTGGAACTTAATGATGAGGTTGAGAACTTTTGAAGGGACAATGGTTTTTGGATGTGATGTTAATGGGATTTAATGTGAAAAATTGTTCTTGGTTAATTAATATATAAATAATTAATTAACGTATAGAGTAATTGATAAAAATGGAAGGAAGTAATCTAATAAATCCCTTTAAAAGGTTGTGTGCTTATAGGATACCTAGTCTTAGAAGTGGCAAGCTGGAGTCCGAGAGACATTAGATGCAGTTGTGCCTAAGACTAGGTTATGCATGTAGTGTGATTGTGAGTTATAATATATTATGTACTTTTTGTGTTTCTATATGCTACTCCACCCTGTCAGTGAGGGAAACTGACACCGTGGGGATTTTGAGCCCTGGGGGGTGTTTTCCCCAACATTTCGGTGGGAGGATGAATGGCTAACTACCCCCTTTGACCTCGTTCTCTTCTCTTGGTAGATACTAGTGCCATGAGTCACAGTGGTTTGTTTTCCCCATATATGTGTATAGAAGGCTGTAATGGCTTGTGGTTATTCACACATGTATATTCTATATATAGTATCCTATGGACTACTATAGTTGTAACATGTATAGGCTGTGATGGCTTGAGGATCCTTACTCGGTGTATGGGCTGTAATGGCTTGAGGTATAATACCCAACGTATTATACACATTATGCGAGTTGTTTTGGCTCCCAGAAACTACCTGGTAACTTATGGTTGTGAGGATGGTGTGGTGCTTCACCCAGGTGTCTGCGGGTAATACTTTGTGGTGCACGTGGTGCAGATTGTGGAGCATAGCCCATATTTATAGGGGAAATCCTTGGGAGAGAGATGCACAAGACGTATGTCATTGGAGAAAAGAGGCAATCCAGTGGGGAAGTAGTAGTGGGGTACCCCTGATATTATTTACTATACGATATATTCTTGTATGCCTTAGATGGTGAGAGTAGCCATGGTGTGGTTGGGAACATAGTATACCTGTTAGGTGACGAGTTAGTTTCACTGTTGTTCACTGTGCTTTAGCATTCTTTCTTTACTTTTGCACGAGAGGCCTCAGGGAGGATCCTACTGAGTATACTATTATACTCACCCTACGTATATATAAACATTTTTTGAGGTAACTTGGAGCAGTTTGGAGATCAAGCTGGTTTCTAATAGCTTGGGGTTGCAGGAGCTGTTTGGGCTTGTGGTCACTGTTGTTTTTACCTTCTTTTGGGTACTCCAAGTTTCCCCATTCAGTTGGGGTACTTTTTCATTGCATTTCATATATTTACTTGGGTTTATTTTATATTTCAGTTCTGTGTTGGAGTTGGTTGATGTCTATCTTATCTCTCTCTTCTGCATGTGTTCTCTTAGAGGGTAATGCCTCCCATTTGTGTGTTTATCATACCCTCGGTGCTAGTCGCCAACCCGGTGCTTACTGGAGGTGGGACTCAGGGGTCATTATCTCCATTTCCACATTGCCGGCCCAGGAGGGGTACAATTTGTGGGGAGGGGGTCGTGACACCTCATATGAAATTATTTAGTGAAGAATTTAAGTCCATTTATGTGAAAAAACATAAGCATGCACAATCACATTCCCACATCCATCAATTCAACCCGTAATATTTACTGACAAACTATGATCCGTACAAAAATCTTGACACATCAATCAAGACTTCCCATCAAATTATACAGAACATTGTGATTAGTGGCACACACCTTCATTAATTTTTCAGTACTTCCAATATCATAGTCTAGAAACATCAGGAGAAATCAACTAGATTGTCCTAAAAAAATTGGGGGAAGTCCCAAATCGATACCCCCACACCAGAGTACTCTCGCTATCCACCATCTAGAAATAGAGGACATGACCAGACACACACCCCTTCTCTAGCCACAGAATGTGAATGAGTCCCAATTCTAGCCAGTCAATCTATCAAGCATATCTCGAAAATGTATAATGTTAAGACACAGACTCTTACCCACATCTAAAAAATCTACTAGGGCATAATAATATCAGTGTAGTGATGGGGAGACACACACCTCTATCCCCAAAATAGGTTTTTCCCATCAACATATCACCCTAGAGAAGACACACATCTATGTTCCTATCTAGTAAGGATATGGGACAAATTCCCCCACTATATATGGACAATTGGAACGGGTCCTTAACCACATCACAATTGGATATAATCGGCATATTCCAAAGGCCACTCTAAGTTAGGCCTAATCCCTTACCAAAATTCAAGAAACCTATGGAAATTTTCTAATAGAAACACAATAGATTTACAAAAAGACATCCGTATATGAAATATGATTTCTCTAGAAAGTGGACCTAATCACTTTCAAGAAGGAATATAAAGAAAATCCCCAACAGAGATGACTGTAAAATAAAGATATGATCTATAATCCTACACTTTTCAATATTTGAGATCATGAAGCCCTCATACATTTATCTATTGAAACTCAGGATCCTAAACTCTAATTACCATATTATGAGAATAGTATCAATAGTTTTGGTGGTCGACCTCTGACATCCCACCATGAAGTCTTGCTTTATGTGCAGAATCTGATCGATATTGATAGCCCATCTCCTGATGAGATCCAAGATATCCCTCTTGTGTGTCCATAATATCTTTAAAAAAGAAGGTACCCCTTTCTATTATCCACCTTGAATTTCCACCACATATTTTATGTTATATGAACACTCCTCACTATATTATGACTAGTCGTGATGTTATTTTTCCCCATAACAATATTTCACTTCATCAAAAATTTCCACCCTTGAGAATTCACTGTTTTTAAATCCTTTTTACTAAGTGTCACTTGGAAAAATTAAGCCAATCATGTCTCATGTCGTATCATTGATAAATGAAATTCTTTCTCAGCAAGAAAATAACCCATGGAAACAGTCACTCTCAGAACTACCCTTTGATTTCCTTTCATTAAATGTTATAATGGAATTCCCTACAAATATTTTTGGTTTATAATAAAGTGCCAGGTAAGCATCTACCATGGTAAGAGTAGGTTGAGGAACCTATGGACAAATGACTAACAAGACATGTTAACCATGAGGAGATAGTTGGATAAATATGAAACACCATTCATATTTTGGCCGTTATCAACTCCCCATTACAACATTCTATAGGTATTTTAGGAATATTTGTTTCATGACATCCAAATCAATATATAGATAAATCTTCCACACATAATATAAAAAGTATTAATTTATGAAAATATCTGATCCAAATCAATGTAATATAATTGATACATAGGTAAATTGATATGGAAAAAATCCTAGCTATGCGACTCCTAGAAGTGGGAAAGTAGGAAGGAGCCCTTTAGTATGAATTTATCAGCACATTAAAAGAATCGCATCATCAGATCAAATTTTTCATATCTATTGTTCATATCAGAGGATAGAGTGAAAAATAAGAATTACATTCCACAACACTACCCAATTAATGAAGCTCGATAATGGTGACATCATGAATTATCATAGCCTAAAGCTGGCTCTAACAAACATACTCTATTCAAAATTGATGATATGTTAATAAAAAGACCCCAACCAACTATTATATGTGTCTATATAGGAGAGATTAATAAATCAAAAGGATTTTGTATCATGCATCTCAGAATATCAAATTGGCCTCCTGCTTGGGGGAAGTAAATCATGAGATAACATAAATTTCATAGATAGAGAAAATTTCTTCTGCAGAAAGTGGTTTCGTAAAATCCATGTAATGCACTCATCCCATGTTCAAACATGACCCTAAAAATTAAGAAGGTTGACACAGCAGTTGAATCAATGAAAATCTAGGAGAAGACCCTGCCCATATGGCAGGGGAATTTTTTAACAAAACCTGAAATATTAGAAAACTAAGATCCGAAGGTTTTGGAAATAGAATAAAAATAGCTCCAGCTTGCAAGGTTGGGGGATTTTGAAACTCAAAAACCGCCTCCTTAGTGGAATTCAGACGTCTTCCAGTTTGGGGAGATATAACAGAATTAATCCTTTCAGTTCATCCCATCATGTGATAGGTTATCCTCATTCGGAAAACACATGATATAATTATTGGAAGATTCCCATCAGATTAACATCTATCAATCATATCTAATAGAACCTATATAGGAGAGGACAAGGCCACATATAGTGAGTAAGTAAATAAAATATCATATAGTGAAAGTTGAAATGCCTAAAATATGTTACCAATTGGTGAATGAAATTAGCACCACCCTTATAGACTCTACTAACTATGAGGATAATACAAAAGAGAAGGAAGAGTAAGTTTCTATTCATAATACAATTCACAACCAAATGATTGAAGGAGGTGTATGTACTCGAATCCATAGGCCTGATATAAATTTGGGAATTCCCTCGACCAATCCATCCCAACCACCTTAGATAGAACCCACCAATTAAAAGGGTAATTGTACGATTGTACATCACCCACCTCCATAAGTGGTTGACCCCCTTACACATGAGGATAGATTTTAAACATAAAGTGGAAGAGATGAATGAATTGGGAAGACTCAACATTTAACTACTCTGAGGAAATATTCATGCCTGATATGTTCTGAAAACATAGCCTCAACATGCATCTCTAACCATCATACCTCCACAAAGATGGTTTTCTACAATAACGTAAATTGATGTAGAGAATCCTCTCAAAAAATTATATCGATTACCAATATATTTGAATACAATATTAGAAAATTGGGATTTCTGTCAATTGGGGACACAAACAGAACAAGACCATATGAATCCTTAAGGACCTTCCCCTATAGGTTACCCACGATAGATACTGGTAGGGATACCAGAGATGGACATTAATGTTCATTACCATGTCCAATATACTGGTCATCCAAACATTCCTCCATTTATTATCAATAGTATTGAATTTGTAATTGATTGATTGGATGATATGTAGGAGTAGCCTGTGAAATTAAGGCTAGAAAAGAAAAATAGCACAAATAGGATGATCTTTCCCATCCCCCTACAGAACATTGGGAACCCAATATTTATAATTTTCAATGGATTAGGGGACCCATATTAGAATTTGATACATTTTGTGCCCAGCTATGATCCCATGATCTTGAACCTCCCATAATAGGATCCAATGAATCTTATGTGATTTATGAAAACACTACACAAACTGGCTATTGTATTGTACACTAGTTTTCCATCTTGGTCAATTATATAATGGGAAGATCCATATCCGATGTTTCTCTTCAAATATAGTTCAATGCTATAAAAGGAAACTTTCATCGACATTTGAAACTATAAAAAGATAGAGAATGAGAGGGTCTCAGATTTTATTTCTTGGTGTAAGGGATTGAAATTCTACCTAAGCCTACAACTTCCTTAATAAGATTTGTTTTCTATCTATATTATGAATATTCAAAATTATTAGAAAACACCAATAATCATAGTGAAATATACCACAGGTTTTCAGGATCCTTCCTATAATTCTCAAATAATAGGAGACTCTATCTAACAAACCATGGTAATCTATTGAGAAATGTTATAATCTCAAGGTTAGAGAATTGGGAAAGCCTATGCTATCACTATTATATTTAAACCTTCTCCCCAACATGCCTCACCTCCAAAACCCACACCATTTTGCGAGGTCCCCCTCTTAAGAATTAATAAAAACACCAAAATATTTAGGAATATAAAAGGGATTAGAGGTGAAAAAATTGAGGATTTAATGAAAAAAAATTATTCTTCTTTAAATTACCAACTCCCTAGCTACTTAGACTCGACATTGGAGAATAACTTGATCATGTTTTCAATGACCATGAACCACAACCAAGATGATACAGAAGTTCTCCCAAAATATTTACCCTTTCCCTATACATTGGGTAACCCTATCCATTAATGTATTATTTTCCAATACATCCTTCATTAAAAAGTTGGTCTCTGATTATTGATGTTGGGAAATCCACTTACACTGGTAGCTTCTGTTTTTGCCTCTATTCAAGATGAGGGGAATGAATGGAAAGAATTTGACAGAAATGGTATATAGAAGTTCACTAATTTTATGTTTAGAAAAAATATCAACTATACTCATTTTTTCTTCCATGCATAGTGGGAACATCCATCTATTCCCCAACCACATCCTCTGCAGCACAACTGACTCCATCGGCACCCCAGTCCCCCGTATGACTATTTTAACAAAAAAATTGTGAGAAGAGGGGGATGAAAAATTAGAATAATGAATCTATTCAATGGATTCATTTTGATTTTAATCTCTCATACTTCATGATAATAGTCCTAGGAAAACGGACCATACTCCACCAAACTATACAACAAGAGTCATCCCACGAGTCAGAGTCCTCATCAGATGAGGAGTTGATCTTAAATTCCATTAATGTTATTCAAATAATGGATCACTTATCATATAATTAGTATGACTATGAAATTTAATTCCATAAATATGATTGGGGAATTATGGGAGGAGCCCTCTGGTTCCAAGGATATATGGGAAGATACGGTCTTGCTAGAAATGAATACTCTAGCGATTTTCCTTATCAAACTATCTACATAGATGAAACTCATGGAGTGGAAATTTGGAAATCTTAGTAAGAGGAAGGGGGTTTCCCCACACTTTCTAGGGTTTAAAATGAACCAGTAATCTTGGAAGATCAACTCGAGGTGACGATGTCACACAATCATCCTTGGGGTGCAGGAAGACCTAGTTGTCCAAATCCACTTAGGATAGAAATTCCTTAAAATCCAACTCCAAGGGCCAATAAACATACATAGACCCCTTAATTACATAAAGTTCCAAGAAAATAGTATCCCAATGCTATAAAAAAATATAACATTACCCAATAAAATTACATTTTAATGCAAATATCTATGTTTTCAGAGATATTTTTGATCGTGGATTCTTTTAGTATTTCAAATGACCTTTATAAAGTGTTACTAGAGCCTTTTGCAATACATCAATAATTTGATGCTGATGTTGTCTCTACCAAAGTATATAATTTAGAGGTAGATTATATATAATTCCACATGATAATATCATTCATGGAGAAAGATAAAGGTGATATTATAAAACCTCACATCTGAACTTTGTATGTATTTGGAAAGATAAATGGTTTTGATATCCAATGTGCCTTCATTGAAAGTAACTCAGTATTCAGCCTGATTCTCATCTGAAATATTCATCATTTGGGTAAAAATGAGTCTCACTTATCCCCCTCCAGTATAACTATATAAAGTTATGTCAAGAGAGATCAAAAGACTCTAGGTGAAATAAATCTCTAGAATCAGTTTGGCGATCTTATATTTTACTCTTAATTTCTGTCTTTTGGCCATATATGACCTTAAACATTCTACTAGGAAGGACTTGATTACATTATAATGTAACTATTCCCTAATAATACTACCAATTCCTCAAATATTTCATTAATGGTAAAATTGGGACATTGAATAATTATAAATCCCCATTTAAATCATGTTAATCACAATACATTGATGAGGAATTCACTAAGAGGGAAGGGAAACATCCCATGATTGATAATGTTTACTGAATCAATTCCTTCAATGTTATTGATAAGACAATGATTAATTCCATAAAATATCTCATTAGAGAGTATGTGATACCCATCAAAAATATCATAGAGGTTGGGTCCAAAATTAGGTAAATATTTAGAAACATCCATTTTAGTAGTCGTGACAACTAATCCCGATAGAACTAGAGAAGTCACCAAATATCCATATAATTATATTAGCCTTTGTTAAAATGAATTAATTCCACACATTGGTCATAAACAAATCACTACCCCATCAATTGGGTCAAAAGAGGTGGTCACTTCACTAGGAGAAAGTGAAGATGATCATTCTCTGTCCCTCGTTTCCCCTTTAGAGATTCAAAGGGATCATGTATCATCAGTTAGGTCTGATGTAGTTGATTCCACTTCAAAATTTATATATATTTAAAACTCCCTCAACTTAAAAAAAATTTCATCCTCAGTAACATCCCTTAAGAAAAAGGAAGAGGTGAAGGATCATGATCAAGATAAAGAAGAACATGGGGGCAACCTTTTGGATGCCCCTCTAGCATTATAGGAAAGTGTCTCTAAAACCATTTATGAACTCAAAGAAATAAATTTAGGTACAAAAGAAGATCCACAATCCATATAGATCAGTGCTGCCCTATCTCTTGAAGAACAGTTGGTATACACCTCATTCTCAAAGCAACATTGGGACATGTTTTATAAGAATTACACATTGCTTCCAAACCTTGATCGTGAGGTTTAATACACTACTACAAAACGTTCATTTAATAACACAAAAATTTATCAATGCTAGAAAAATGTGCAGAGAATGTCCATTTATATTAGTGCTAAAATTAGAAATGATAAAGTGGGACCTTTATCAGTGCTAAGGACAAGAACTGATAAAGGGATCCCATTATCAGTGAATTTTGCTTAGCACTGATAAAAGGTCACCATTATTAGCGCTTTATTTTATCATTAATAATGGTTACCATTTTTTGTG
Source organism: Viscum album (assembly GCA_963277665.1). Classification (NCBI taxonomy): domain Eukaryota; kingdom Viridiplantae; phylum Streptophyta; class Magnoliopsida; order Santalales; family Viscaceae; genus Viscum; species Viscum album. The sequence goes on from OY728163.1 coordinate 1,939,750,485, forward strand.
CTTTATTTTTAGAACTGATAAAATGTACCTTTTATTAGTAGTATAAATAAAGAGATGATAAAAGGTTACCTTTATCAGTTCTTTATTAGAACTGATAAATATTGTTTTTATTAGAACATATAAATTTAACACCAATAAAAGTAATATTTATCAGAACATTTAAAAATTCATTATTAAATGTGTTCTCGATCTATTTAAAATAAGCCTAACTAGTACTCAGTTAGTCGTGATTCTCAGACACTCACAAAACTCCAATAATGTCGGTTAGACTAATCTACATTACCTCATACTAATCAAGTTTAGAATCCAATGTTGGTTATTTTATTCTGTTCCAGTATCATTTTTTGATATTTTGGTTTCTGGTTATGTGTTTTTTCAATGTTCTTAACCATGAAAAACCCCACATCTCATCTCATCTCCACAACTAGTGAGACTTTTCCAGGATCATGTATGTAACATAAAGATGTACCATGACATTAATCACCGATTGTTTTGGCATGTAATGCTAAAATGAATCATAGTATTCATCACTAAATTTTTTACCTATAATCCAATGAAGGAAGAAAAACAAAAAATCAAATAAGTATTCTTTCAACACATTCTTTTCCTATTATGAAATGGGTTGAAATCATGATGGATTTATTAAACAATTTTTCATGATCAACTAAATAGAAAGATGTAGTTTGGGTTATTTTGGATCACCTAAATAATATGAAAAAATTATTATATATTGAAGAGGCTACCTTAGTTAATAAGATCGATTAATTATATTTCCAAGAGATAATAATTGTTTTAGGTTTCTTCTATAGTGATGTATCTCATAGGGATAAGATGTATTTATCTTTTTTATAGGAAGGAAATTAATTTTCAATGATGTTATGGTTGAAATTTTATACTTTCATTATTCCATAGAATAATATTCATTCTAATCAGACTATTTTTATATGGGAGGATATTATTTTTGAATTAATTCTTTACATTAGTGGCTCTTCGAAGGAGTAACTTTCCTTTGTGGAATTCTTTAATAAAAATAATTATTAATCACTTATCTATATTCACCCGTATAAGGAATTGTATTAAATTAATTTTAACTCCCTTTTATATTAGATAATGATAAACTAATATCTTATGGGTTGCCCAAGTATTTTTCATGAAATAATAGAATCAGTGATGTTAATTCAAAAACATTTTGAAACTACTCACAGTCATCAAATTTCCTACATGTTGGAACCATAACACTCCAAACACGTACAATGATACTCACCATTCCCTACACCCAAGTTACATGGCTCTTAACTAGGCCACTAAACAAGGCCAAGTTTCATGGATATCTCCCAAAACAAACTCTAGATTTATTTTACCTCTCTAAGGAATCAAACCCAGGACATACTGGTGTAGTTGTACCAGATATGCATAAAGTATAGTCAGCCTTGGGTTCAATTCTTTGGGGAAGGAAAATAAATCCCCAATTGGATAGGGGAGATATCCACAATACTCATCCCATTTGAGTGGCCCATTTAATATCCCAGTAAGCTGAGTAGAGGGGATGAGAAGTAGATTTGTTCGTTTTGGGATCATCATAGGCCCATCAAAAGGGGCCTTTTTATATGATCTAAACCACTATCTAGGTTGTAATCCAAACACAACCCATCCCCTAACTTAGAGTCCGAGATCATCTGGTCCACCGAACTAGGCCGCGAGTCAGGTATATTTAATAGTGGTAGAAGAGAATCTCCCTGGTGGGATACATTCCATTCATCCCCAACTTCGATTCTCTAGAGATGTGAAATAAATCGCTCGCTATCTAGGGAAGATATCCCAGATAGGAACATTATTTTAGAGACCTAGGTAAGAGCCTGGTAACCAATGTGTAGGGTATTTCTAGAATCTTGTTCCATTTTAGGATCATCATGGGTCCAAAAAAGGCTCCATTTTAACGGATTTAAACCACTAACTGGGTCATAGTTTGGACCAGAAACATCTCTTAACTCAAATTCTGGGCTCATATCATCCACTGAACTTGGCCGCATGTCAGGTATTGTCCCCATGACATACTAGGATTTAATACGCATCCCATGTTATTTGAACTCGGTACCTCATGCTTAATAGCCACCTATGAGTGTCATGCATACCACAACACCATCATATTTTCACTAGAGACAACTTGCTAACCAAAAATGTTAGATACTCACATGACAGAAGTCATGTTTCTTCTGAGTAACAACTTTAGCTTCTAGGGATGCCACATTTCCACAATGTGGCATACCTTCTTTGTGTGACCTTGTCTCCTTGAGTAAAATTTCTCAAGAGATGGTATCCCCAAGTCTATCCCTTTTTTCCAATGTCATATCTTGAAATATTGGCTAGTAAGAATGTAATTATTTACATTATGATAATACTTTTCTTACTAGGTGTGATTCCAATAACTGGAAAAATTATTTTTATATTACTACTTCTTAGTTTCCTTACAAGATGAAACATACTCAGTAAATATAGGTATGGATATAACAAGCTTATATGAGCTTTTCTCACTCATCACCATAACCTGACTATGAAATTAGATCACATAGATCTATGGAAGATTAGTTTGTGTCTCTTGAAAACTAGTATCCTTAATTCTCCACTTACCCGGTACATATCTTATGTACTTGCTGAAGTACAACCAGGTAGTTCTGACTGGTTCACTTGAAGTACTCATGGGTATAAATGATATTTTCCTATTATCCTAGAAATATATATCCTTGTACAAATCATGGAAAACATGTTTGATCCATCTCATTGACATATAGATTTAAACACACTGCATTAATCTCTTTCCATTTTTTAGATATATTAACCTGGAGATATTATTCCATGTGACACTAGCAAGAATTCATCCCTTGAATTGTTCCAACTTGTATTTTCAATACTATGTCACTAAATATATGATTAAATAGGTCTAATAAACGTTTAGATATAACTTAGTAGATACTATTCTTTAGAAATTATGGTTCTACTTTAATTCTATAACTCGAGAATAAATTTCATATTGGTCATAAATAATTTGAAGACAAATATGTTTTCCATATGTTATCAAACATATTTTACTTTGAAACCCATGGATCTCCTAGTAACATTGGTAAACACATGAAAAATATTTATTGATAATGTTTATTCTATAATCCTATTTCTTACTTCAATCATAAACAATATATTTGTAACTTGAAACCATTATTAGAATTCTGTGATGTGACTATCCCAATCTTGTTGTTTCGTATAGGTACCGTCTAGGATTGATGATCATGACCTCCAATTCCTAATAAAATGATCATATAAATTATCTATGCCAAGTAAAATTGTGATGGATTTAGCCATGTTGACTATGTATTACCAGTCAAGCTTTATTAGTACCATACATGTACAATCCATTTATCAATTCACTTGAATACCCACCAACGTATTCATTATATTTATACCCTTTTCATTTTGATACATGAAATCCATTATTGAATTTAGATTTGTATTTTAAATATTAGCTAATATCCATACAATACTTACTTATAGGAAATATCAATTGAAATGAATAATTGATCACTAGCCACAGTGAATGAAATCCATCCCCATGGTTTTAACCATCATATGCAGTATGTGTATCTGGATCATAAATTGTTCCACATGCGCTTGGGGAACTAGTTCCTATGCCAACTACATGTGCATCTTTATCCTTGACTAAACCCAAGTCAATATGGATCCTATTGTCTCTAATTAGGATGTAAATCCTTATATAAAAGAGTATTCTATCATTGGACAACCAATATTCTATCTTAGGGATTTATATAATATGCTATGAAAATGTATGGATAATTAAAATATATGTAAAATATGTTTGTTCCTATCACATGTTTGTTTATGTCCTAACAAACTCTTTGCATCCAAATAGATGTCATTATTACCTAATAGATTTTTATCATACTATTATTCAATAGATATCGATTAGTCATTGTAGTTGGAATATGGATATGGTATATCACTCTTTTTTGCAAAGTTCTTCCTGAAATATAATGGAAGTTACTACAAGATGTAACATTGATACTCCTTGCATCATAACCATGATGTATAAAATATGTGTTTAGGAATTACTCTTCACTACATTTTATTTATCAATGTTAACATGTAATGCTTCATCATCTATCCTTATCATTAACATCAATACTATGATGTAGATAATGTAATGTGCATTTAATAATTAATCAATGCTTTATTATCATGATCGATGAATTCCTGGTCAAGATATTATTCGACATTCCGGTCTGATGAAACATATATCTTATAATAATGAAAATATCATTCTTCAATTTACTATTCCTTAATAAAATAACTAAAACTTATTTATTATCTATATATTCCTAGCTTACCCTTGGGATAGTTCATGCTCTCTAGCTAAACTAATTCTAAAACCTTTGTGACATAACTTATTTATAAATGTTTCTTTGTCCAAACTAAAAATGTTGATAATACCAAATATATTTAGTTGGGATGTGCCTAAATATCATAATAGGTATATCCTTGACATCCACTTTTAGTTTTACTTGAAAATGAATTCTCTTTCCACAACATGGTAAAGGTATTAAATTTTTATATTCATCTATTATTAAGTATGATTTAGGTATCACTGAAAAATTGATTGAGTATTAAATATCAAAAAATGAATCATTATAGATTCTGAAATAATGCCTCCTTGTGGACAAAAGAACATGTGGGAATTTTTCTGGTTATACTCCATTATAGTTCTGTAAGAATCAATCACTTGTAAATATAGAAGTTGTGTACATCTGGCCACTATCGTAGGTATGACCATTTATCATATACTTGAAGAATACACCTGACTTCGTAACAATATTTATATATTCACTTGGTTACTATATATCAATACTCATATCTAACAATAATATTGTATTTAATACCCATGAAGTAAAACTGAAACATTACGTTGTGGAATATTCTTTTTTAAGACCCATTGCATTAGGCCCAAACATGTCTACCCCATGCCCACCTTTATTAGGCCAAAGGATGGTGACTAGCACCTGAAGGCTTTTCCCAAATAGGGAAGGCATTTCTTTAGAGATATATACACACCAAAAAGGGAATCAAAAGTAATCAACGAGAAAAAGTAAGGTATAACCACGAGAATAAAGTACAACCAAAAGTAAAACTATAAACAAAAAATAGTGGGATGAAATACAAGCCCTAGTAACTAAAAAGAAATTAAACAGCTATCGCATCTGACCTAGAGCTCTACCTAGAGGGTAGTAGTTGTATGTCTGTATTTAAAGAATAGGATCTCGACTGCTCTCGTCCCAACAAACTCCACCATGTCCAGAACATCCAAAATTTAACTCAAAGCATCAATAGTCTACACCAGACACACACGTGCGGGCTGAGCCCATGCAGGGGTGAGTATAACAACTTAGTAGGAGACCCCAAGACCCCCGATGGTCTCTCAGTAATCCACAATGGAAAAAATCACATGAAATACCACAAAGGTAATATCAAAATCATGATCTAAATCATGAAGCACAAAGAATAAGAGAAATCTAACTCTAACAGTATAACTTCATGGTTACTGGGATAGGGATGACTAGTCCTAATGCTAGATCATTATACCCATAGTAACTCCACTACTGACATTTATAGGTCTCTGTAAGATGACCTGTATTGGTCACTAAATGATGACTCGTATTGGTCCCTAGTGCTGACCCGTATTGGTCGCTAATGCTGAACTGTATTGGTCGATGGTGATGAATGTTATCGGTTTCTGGTGATGACCCGTATTGGTCCCTAGTGCTAACTCGTATTGGCCGCTAGTACAGAGGTGGGGATGATTAGTTTAACAGCTAGATCATCCCACTCTGGAGTTTTTGATGCTGACCCATATTGGTCGCTCTTCTTCTTCTTGTCACAACCATCCACTGGATTCCCGAAGGTAGCACACCTGATCTCTGGATGATTCTGCTCCACAATCCATCAGTAATATATCAACTAGTATGATGTCCCACAAAACTAATACCCAAGGGACCACCCCATCATAGGGGTCCCGACGTTGCAAATGTCGCATCGATCGGATGCCCAGTCTGTGAGATATGGGCACTTTTGTAAAAAGTGATTTGTTGGATTCAAGTATGATCTAACCTAAGTCATATGTCAAACTCCTTAAAAACTCACATAGAGTATCTCAAAAGGACTTCCTTGTCACAAGGCTACTTATGCCATAGATTGCGCAACGATCAGACGCCAGGTCTGTTAGTTACACCCTTTTTTGTGAAATGGGGGTGATCCCAGCTCGGTTGGGCCTGCCATAATATGTTAAAGGGACCGCTTCCTAAAATGGCCCCCAATTCCACTGATGGAGTGTCAAACGGACACTCGGTTCGTCAGTTTTAGGTGTTTCTTTATTTTGGGGCCAGTTGAGTCTGAGCCCAGTCTGACTCGGTCAGGTCGGCCTGACTCAACGGGTCCCAGGGTCTACTTGACCCCACCCATGTCCATCCCGTTAAGGGTTAGCCCGAATCACTATGTCTGGCCCATCGGGGTCAGCTCGGCTGGTTTTCGGGCCCGGACACAGTGGGACGGGCCCGTCGGGCAATTCCAGTCCGTTCGGTTGACCCACGTCCCACCCGATTTTCCTGAAGGGGGACCATCTCAAGATGGACCCATGGACACATGACTGTTTCATCCAGCCAGTGGGGCACAAACCCATCGCATCCAATGGTAGTCCAGGTGTCCAACCGGTCTTTATCCAGAGGGGGGTGGTGTGGGGCCACGCCGCCCACTCCTACCGCGACCCGCGATGGCACACTGCCTTTCCACCACCAGCAGCCAGTTCTCACGGGCCTCCATCATCCACCGTCGGCGGTTCATTCCGTGGGCCACCAAACATGCTCCACTGGTCAGTTCTTGGTGTTTTCTATGCCTATGAGCCTCCCATGACGCCACCTTCACCGTGTGGACCTCGGTTCCATGTTTCCGACAAGTTCATCATTCTCCCATGAAAATGACTCAAGAACAAGTTCAGCAGAGGGTTCGGGCCTTATTCAGATTGGCCCTCCCCCTTCGCATTGGCATTATATCATATGGGTGAAACAAAAATCATCATAAGAATTGATAAAACCCCAAACTGATTCCCTGAAACAACCTTCTATAAAAACGAATGACTCGTGGATCAACCAGTTAGTTATTTGATTTGTGTTCTTCGTATTAATCATGAATGAAAGGAGAAAATCATTTAAACGCATAAAAAATTAAAACCCCCAACCGTGAGATCCATTGGAGGTGTCACAGTTGAGGTGAGAGGAGCATCCATGTTGGACAGAGTGGTCAGCGTTCGTCATTCCCAAATCCTTGATTCCTGAGCTTTTTTCCTCTATTAGTAGATGTTGCTACAGAACTCCACCAGAGTTTCCTCATATGAAGAAGTCATTCCAAAACCCCACCCCAAGCTCTATTTAAATAGGTGGGGAAAAGGTGAGTATAATTTTGAGGAATTATTGAGGTTTATTAAATGAATTAATGAACCTCTTTTAATTAACAATGGCGGAGTTACACAGTAGATGATTCAAGACATTAATTGGCTTGACATGTCACTGGTCCCACCACTGCCACTCATCAGTTGGAGAAATAGAAAATAAAATATATTTTTATGTTATTTTATTATTATTTTTATGTAACGTCCAAAAATTTTACTTTATCACTTGACCAAATGAGGTTGAAGTGATGATTTCCTTAAGAGAATCTCGGCGCTGTGGATTCAATGGTGGCCTTATATTTTTAATCTGAGCACCGGTTTAAAAGATAAAAAATTCCACCCACGTGTTTACTCAACGTACCTTAAAAAAGATCAGAAATTAATTCTAAGCATATCGGGCCTCAGAATCACTTTCCATTAATTTTCACAGACTCATAATAATCCCTAATAATTTTAAAAAAATTACATGGAATTTTTTGGTCTTTACATTCTTGAAGAAGAAGTTGTAACATGATTATTTAATTTAGTTTATTGTAATTAAAATTCCATTGTTTTATATCATAATAAGATATACAAATAACCTCTTTTTAATACCTCTTTCATTGAAATACATTTCAAATGTTCTTATGGAATTACATTCCATTTGACTTTTTTCCCTTCCTTCCAATTTCATCACCATATGAATTAATGTCGAATCTGCCTTTTATATTATTATTCACCTAGAGAACCATACCTAAAAGGTAATTAAGAATTTACTCATTACTCATTACTTGTTAATTTTTTCAAAAATTTCACCCCACTTTCCACAACCACACATTGAATAATTTTTTTAAAAAATATTCAAAGTCCCATGACAATTTAGTTTTCTAGATATATCAATTTTTGGAAGCCTAACCAATTATGATTTTGACAATAATAATAATATTATAAAAATAGTTTTAATATAATACATAAATGAAATTAATTTCACTAAAAAATGGTAACTATTTCAGCCATGGGTAGGTGGTCTTAATAAAATGATTCACCATAAGTAAATTTAGAGACAATGTTAGGTAAAAAAACAAATAAGATATATATATTCCTTAAAAATATTATGCAATATTTAGTTTCATAAGAACCTTATAAAATCAAACGGTTTTAAATTCAAACACAAATCTTCTGTTAAATACAGAATTTTCATCGTATAACAGATGAAGATATGGTCTATGGTGTTGGAGCATAATAATGCCTTCTTCATAGATTAATGAAAATATAATTTTCTTATCAATATAAAAATGTCATGCATCCCTATGATTCCAATTGTAAGTACAAGGAACATAGCAGAAGCCCCAAAAGTGGGATTTTAAAATTTTTCATTGACGATTGACCTGAACTTATCGAAATCAGTGAATCAGTGCCTGATTATCTCCGCAAGATCATGCATTCTTGAAGATAAGCACCATATTAAGACTATAAAATACCAGGTTTAGATATGAACCTGTGCACTACATCATCTCGTCCTTGGAGATCAATTTCTAAATAATTAATAGCTGAAGTCCTCATGAACATCTACACATTTTTCAATAAACTATGGGAGTGTCGTTGATCGATATCCGAGTTCTAGGGAAGAGTTCTGACAAATCCTTCGACGCATCGACGATCAGTACATTGCCTTGCTTGCAATGCCTGGGAGAGAGTATGATATGATCTCCTTGATCTAGAGCCCCTCCTTCTATATAATTTGATGTAGAAGAAGAGAGATAAATCCCATGAATATTCATTACCATGTTCCACTCTTCATCTATTTGTACAGTGTTAGAAAAGTAGCTGATATTTCCTCTCGGACCCTCGAATACTTAATGAACTATAAACAACATGTTATGAATACTTAACTAAGACGTAAATAATATTTTCACATTCTTGTAATATATTAAATATAAATAACATGATAATAAATGAGTCTTTAACTTAACTCATCATTCCCACAAATATTAATTTAACCTTGAATATTTTAATATCCAATGAATTTATATTTTTCATGCATTTACAAAATACTTATAAATAAATTTAAAAAATAAATTAAATTATCATTACTCATATCATGAATAATAGGAATATATTTATTTCAATGTTGATCATTTCTCATTGAAAAAAACCCATACCCCATTGGAGGGGCCAGTCATGTCCACTATACTTATTCAATTGGATATGGAAGATTTTTGATTATGCTATTGGGTTTGACCCTATATTCCCTTATGTCGATAGGAGTAAATACTATTCAGATACTAAGAGTTTTATATAGAAACCCATCATGGCCCCTAAAGAGATAAGGATTGTCATAGAAGCAACAACAAACATACGAACTTGTATTGTGTAATATAATATCTTGGTCTTTAATATATCATAAATACGGACGCACACCTATGTCATCATCCTTTTCTCAGTTTATTGTTTTTTGATCCAACTGGATAGATTTACACTAAAATAATATGTCCAAGGAATTATGAAGATTCTACCATCCATACCAACATTGCTCAAGATATAATACTTCCATAACCTAGAAGTGACAAATCCTTTCATGACCATTCATCCAATTTCATGCCACCAATGATGAACCCAAAAAAATATACCTCTCCATTGATTCAATATCATGGATTTTGTATTTCAATAAGGTACATGATAAAATGACATACATTGGAAAAAATATCATGTCAGGAAGCCATTACACATTATCATAGATAGTAATATCCAATGACACTAAAAACATGTGGTGTTCATATTGGTGGGTATGTCCTCATGATCTCACTACTAGAGATCACAATGTTTGAACTCCAAGTGAAGAAGTATCAACTTTTACAATCCCCTTGTATATGATAATCAACCATATACTACGTATAGTCATTATTATGCATATAGACCATATAACCATAGTTTAATATTAATGTCTTAGTATCTATAGGTTCTCATTAAAGCACAATATCTACTATAAAATTGTGATACAAAAATTAATCTATGGACATAACCATTAAAAATTGGATACCTAAATATCTACTTTATAATGGTTAGAATTAATTATGTGTGTCTAACTTGTATACAAGATATGGTAATCAAGTGTTCCATATAGCTGGGTCTAGGGAACACACAATTTCAAACCTACCCTAACCATTAGAGGATACCCTTGTAATTTATTGATAATAATATGGTGCTTATTTATGTTTCAATGAGATTAGTTCACTAATGGATTATAATGAATAGGAAATTAACTTCATTAATACATCAACCCATTTAAAATTTCTGGAAAAAGTATAGGAAATTTTTTAATAGCTTTCCTTACCCATATGAAAACCTGATGGTGGATTCTTATTGGGTATAAAATGCCTAATGATGTGGAGGGTTTAATTCCCCTAATGATATAACAATGTAATACACATTAATGTTCATATCTATGTCTCATTTTAGTGTATTTTGTGTTGATTTGGATTTAAAAGAGGGGTAATGGTATTTTATAGGAGATAGTGTTGAAGTGGTAGAGGTACCCTTTTTTGGTAGGCTCTGAGTACCTAATGGAATGAAACCCTATACCTGTTGATATGCTCGTGTATGTAGGGATATAATTAACACAACCAAGAACCCAGTGTCCAGTATTATGTATATGGTGGAACTTTTGATACTTGATTAGTGTTGGGGTTTTTGATCTATTTAATAATAGTAAACTCATGTACTAGGTAAACTATATCACACTACCATGTTGTTAGTTTAAGCATTACTAATAGTACTTAATTCAAGTGGTTTAGTGTGAATTATGTCAATGATTTGGTCTTAGATGTTCTGAGTAAGCTTTTAAATTGAAAATGATTTTGAAAATTAAATTTATTTCCTTCAAATTGTCTCATATTGAAAAAAATGGGGTTAAACGAAAAGGTTTTGGGTGATGTTTTGGAATATTATTGGGTTTGGGGATAATGTGCTATGTGTGACCCTCGGTATTACTCAAGAAATAATTCATATGTTTGGGTATGTTGATAATTGATTGTGAATATGATTTTATGATTTTTTTTCATTCAGAATATGCCTTATAGAATGGTCCCTATTGTTTCTAGTGGGTCTCACCCTATTTTTGGTTCCCCTTAGTCTCTTACCATCTTCTATGGAAATCTAGGTCTGTTAGAGGTAGTGAAGTAGCTTGAGGAAGTACATTATATCTTTAGTGTGTTGGAAACTCTGAAATATACTAGAGTTTTTATTGTTTTATGTTTTCTTAGGGGTACAAATTTAGAATAATTGGAGTTTTTTTCTCTAACAATGATGCAATTTGTGAAGGCATGGGATGTTTTAAGTCCATATTTTTCTGATGGTTTATACTTGAGGAGGTGAAGATGAAGAAAATGGAAGATCTAATGAGTGTCTAGAGAGGTCAGCAGACAGTAAAGGCTTATAATGAAAACATGAAAGAGCTACTTTTCTTTTCTTTGAAGGATGTGTTGTCATAGTTATTAAAATATTCTATTTTTATTTTGGTTTTTCATCCACAGATAAAGGAGAGTGTTCTCTTCTCCAAGAATCTCCATTTTGAGAAGTTGGTGGAGGAAGTGTTTTTGGATGATTTTTTGTGAAAGAAGAATACAACGCATTGGCTTAGTTATTATTACCTATGTTGGGGTGAAAAATGATCATAGATTCCTCAATTTTGTTTTGTGGCTATTTTAATTTCATATTTCATTATAAAATTCTGATGAAATCATCCTTCCGTAGTTCAAATTTATTTGTTTTTCTAAATTTTACCCATTAAATGGACATCATTTCAGTAATTAGTTCCCTAATTTCTATCACGCCTATTTGGAGATTTTTATTTTGGTGGAAATACTTATTTGTACCTTGTGTGGGGTTTCGTTGTTCGGTTCGAGATAAATGATGTGTTTATCCCCTTGTCATAAGCAATATAAATAACTTTTCATAAAAAAGGACAATAGGGATCACAATAGGATTATTTTGGTACCTTAGGTCAACGATCCATAAGTCATTTGTGATATGTAGGAATAAACCACAGCTTAATCCAACACAAGATGTGACCTGTATGACACCAAGTGCATCTTTTTAGTCAAAACTGGAATACTCCAAACTAAGAAAATGAAATTATATTGCTTTGGTACATTATTAAAATGATCCATAAGTCATTTGTGACTTGTAACAATTTGTCACACCTCAATTCAACTCATGGTGTGACCTATATGACTCAAAATGTGCCTTTTTTCTAAATTTTCATTAATTATAGAAAAAAAATAAATAACATGCTCAATAATAGTGTTTTTTGTATTTATATTACAATTTTTATTTCATTTCTATTTAGTGTTTTCGTAATTTTTTTCTGTTTATGGTGATTTAGTGTGTTGTTATAACACACTGTACCAATTTCCAGTGATTTAGTGTTCTTCAGAATTACAATATTGTTTTCACCTTTATTAGTGCTACAAAATGTGGAGATAAAGATAAAATTATCAGTGCTGATAAATGCAGAAATAAATAGATACATGATTTGTAATGATCCATAAGTATCTATTGCACAGATAAAAACATTTTTATTGTTTTGATAATTTAGGAAAATTATTCATATGTTATTTTAAATGTGTATTAATTATCCACACCTCAATCTAATCCTTGGTTTGATATGTATGAAACCAAGTGCATGTTTTTATTTAAAATTGAATTCAATTTTAGTAAAAAGGCCAACTGAAAAACATAAAACCAATAAAATTCATTCACATTATTAAAATAATTTCGGAAAACAATCCATAAGTTATTTTTGAGGTGTATGAATAAGTTTCTCCTCAATTTGATACACAATGTGATCAGTATGAATAAAAGTGCGTGTTTTAATTTTAAAATGACATTTTAGTAAAAAATACATGTGACGTACTGAAAACCATGAAATCATATTTGAATAGCAATGTTACTTTAGTAAAATGATCCATAAGTAATTTGGGATTTTTATTAATCCATCGCACCTCAATACGAAATAACATGTGATCAGTATGACTCAATGTGTGTCTTATTATTTAAAATTGTCATTAATTTTAGTAAAATGGAAAATTGTCCGACTAAAATCCAAGAAGGAACATTCATATTGTATTGATATAATATGAAAACATTAAAGAAGTCATTTTTGATGCATAGGAATCTGTTACACCTCAATCCAATACAGAGTGTTCCCGATATGACCCAAAGTGTCTGTTATTAATTTTAAATAGAAAATTTAGTTGAAAATTTATCACTCAATGAAAAATAATCAAACCTGGTTGTATTTTCTAGATAATTTCGGAAATCAATTCATATATCACTTGTGATGTGTAGGAAACCATTTCACAGAAAACTGATACATGATGTAATCATAATGGGTCAAAAGTTCATGTTTTGAGTTTAAAATGACATTTTAGTAACAAAGACAACTAATGTACTAAAAATCAACAAAACACATTCAGAATGTTATGATAGGTCGGGAAAACTATCCAAAACGAAATTCAGGCTTATATGAATTAGCCAAACCTTAATTAGATGCACAGTGTGACCAATATAACTCTAAGGGCATCTTGTTTCTAAAATTGACATCATTTTTAGTAAAATTAACACTTTCTATTAAATAATATATTTACATTATTACTAACTTAAGAATTTTTTTTATGAAGGTGTGTTCTTTTTCTCAAGAAGGTGTGGTTTGTTTGGATATTTCATTTGTTGGGTTAGGATTAAAATGTAATGGTACATTGATGATTTTGGATTTATGTAATAACTTTTTTATGTAATTGTATAAACCACTATTTGAAATGTCTATAATATAGTGTTTTTTTGCTTATGTTTGTGTTGTAAATTTCATTTCATTTAAATCCTATATTGGGACTTGTTGTTGTTGGTATCCGGTGTGTTTCAGGTGCATCCCTATAATGTGCTATAACATTACACTAAAGTATGTCACTTTATAATCAATTCTATGAGCACTAATAAAATTCCATTTATCAGTGATTTTATAAGAACTGATAAATTGTTTCTTTAGTGGTGCTAAATAAAACCGCTGATAAATTTTTCCTTTACTAGCACTTTTAGAAGCTCTGATAGAGGTCCCACTTATCAGCACTATTTTTAGAACTAACAATGGATTCCTTTATTTGAACTTTTTAAGCACTGATAAAATTCCAGATCTTTTATCCTCACTCATGTAGTCAATTCGATTCTAGTATTGATAAATGACATTTATAGCACTGTAAATGTCTGTTTTTTTAGTAGTGCACTCTCCAATTGGGATTTCCTAAAAACAAACAGGGATATAAAATGTCTTCTATAAGTAAAAACCCAACACACACTACTAGAATTGTGATTGAAATAGGAATTCTAATAAATTCCAACATCATCTAGGATGTTCATTATCTTAAATGGATAGAAAAAAATAATTCCTGATAAATAAGATGAATGGAAAAAATAGGTCTTGTATCGAATTCAGATTTCTCAAATGGAATTACTATAAATATGACTTACTTGTTCAAATAATAGAGTTACTAGCTGATAAAACATCTAGTTAACAATCCCTCTAACTTATGGTTGGTTATTGATGGTATAACCAAATTTGAATTTCTGTAAATGATGAAGAATCCACAACCTTTGGGGCCCCTGGGTAAAATTCTATTGTCAAGTATTTCCATTTTTCTTGAAGAATGATGAAGTAACATTCTATTGTTCTATGTATTGTATCTTCAAACCATTCATGGGGATGATTTTTGAATGATACATCGATGACTTAGTGGTAAATTATTTGTAGTGTTCCCTGATAAGACATTTTCTCCCCTAGGTATTTCACCACCATAGAACCTAAAAGTGTTGAGGGGTTTACAAAGACACCATACCTACATTCGATTCGTTATATCCAACCATGTATGAAAGTGTTTTCCTTAGACCAATTTGATGAAGATGGGGGTCACATATCAATGATCCAAAGAAATTCATGACTAATTTTATAGCCTCAATAAATATATATTGATCCCACCAGTGAAAATAACACTAGTTATAGGGAATCTACTAATTTTGTATATAAAATCCCTAGAGAAATCCCTGGTCAGTTTCCTCACAAAGGAGAATGACATTGGGAATGAAAAAAATGTTTATAATCATAGAAAAACCATGATTAACACTGAGACTCTTTATTCATATACCGAGAATCGCTTCCAGTCGTTATTCTGTTCCATTTAGAAACTAGGAAACTAACTATAGCACAACAAGGTCCATTTGGACTATCATAATAACCTGATAGAATACATCCTCAACTAACCTATGTTGACTGTACATTTATCATGGTGTGTGGTTATCCTTCATTAGGATGTCTTATATTTCATGTTTGAGAAATCATTGGAGGTTAGGATCTTTATTATTTTCTCATAGAACAATGGTATGCATAAACACTATTGTTAGATACTAACTTTCAATATGAAGAGGTATTTTCTATTCAATAAAATCCCTATATATGTGAAATGTTTTTTTATGGTCATACAGAAGCCTAATAAGGAAGATAATGGAAGAACCTAAGCTTCACAATTTTGGTTTGGGATTAATGCTCATCTCTCTAGAAAAGGTAGTATTTCATTACTCTTTTCTATTGCTAGATGGTTGTCTAAACAATGAGGAAGAATTTATTTCCTTCATTTTTGTCCTATATCAATCACCACAAATACCTTTGGGCCACCATTAGGTGAATGTAAATTTAGATTTAGTAAGTGAATAGATCAAAATTGATTACTTAATTATAAAATAAAAAATGATTCCCCTACTTGACAATATCCAATGGTTAGTGATAGAATTCCACTCATATCAGACATATACTTACATCACCAAATCATTGAATGCCCAAATATTTATATTTTAAAGTGATATTATGCCTTTGGATCCTCAAAACAAAGATGAAATAGTCATCAACATCACACCCTGCAAAGTGGAGTCACATTATTCTTTCATTATCATGGAATTGATCAATGAGGTCAGTCACATGTTGGAACAAAGTAGTACCATGATTAGTTTGATGATACCCATTATGGACTACTTTTAAAAAGTAGTTCTCTTATTATAAAAAACTAGAAAAGAGTAGACCTGATGATGAGTGACCAATATTACTCTTTATGATGGCCTGAAAAATATGAAATTCTTTTATAAATGATGCTTTGATGGGGTCCTTCTAAAAGTAACTGATGGGTAAGAGAATGCTTCTACCACTAAATATGTACACATAGGAACCTATGGTGACAACTAGTATAGGTTTTTGATTTCCCATAAAATTTGATGACTTGGATACTTATGGTCTTAATTGATCTTGGATTGAACAAAACTCACCAGGAAATTCTATTCCTACAATGTGCATGTCAACATCATCAATCATCCCCCAGAGTTGATACATACAACTAAATAGTCATGGACATTTTCTATATGGGGGATTGACATTGTAAGACCTTATCCTTAAGCTATGTAAAAGTAGTTGAAAATCAATCCTTTCTACTACCAATATCATCTATAAATGGTCTATGGAAATACACCTCAATGAAGTCATGGGAAAAGAATCGGTAACTTCATGAAAGCCAACATCATTACTAGATTTGGTCCCCCTGATACAATACTGATGAAAAATAACACAAATTTCTATTCTTTTGAGTTGGAGAAGCTATATTATAAATATAATATCAAATAAAACCACTCGTCCCACTATCATAAACCAGTTAATGGATATATAGAGGCCTTCAAAAATACCCTATCAAAAAAACTCTATTAGGTTTTGGATATGAAAAAAAATTCCTGGACTCACAGGATCTGTCATTCCTTTTTTTCTTAACGAACTACCACTTGTACCACCACATGTGTAATATAATAACCCAGTATTGATGTATATTTAAATTTCAATTTATTTTCAGAATACATAACACATTACACAAATAATCTCCCAAATACTATATTATTTTAGTGTCCTTGGAAACTCGGAACACATTCTTATAGCTTGGTGGAAGATCTTCAACATCTCTCATAAATATCTTCACCATTACTTTTCCTACATAAAACCTTTATTTTTATCATGGGTATATGAAAAAATAAAATGGGTGAGCTTAAATGATATTTAAGGGTAAACATGGATAACATGAAAACAAAACATAAACATAATAATGTAAAAACACGAACATATATTTTGAATATCAAAATATTGAGTCATAAAATAAAACATGGAGTATGTAAGGACTAAATCATAATAGAACATTAATCATAGAAATGGAATAAAACATAAATACAATAAAAACACATAAGCATCGAAAATAATTTCCATATTATCCAAGTCTCATAGAAAAGACCATTATAGTGGGAAAATTCCATTACTTAACCGAGTTCACTCTGCATTCCAGCCCTATATTACTAAACATGAATTACTTATTGTTTTAGCTATTTCTATATTATGAGATATAAATCTTTACCCAATGTAATGGAGGGATATATAGTTCCCACCCATCACATAATAAAAACCATACATTTGTGGGCTGTAGAAACATAAATCATTCATCATAACATAACCCTCTGAATAAAATGGGTTTCGTAAACATCATTCTATCATAACATAATCCA
Organism: Viscum album; assembly: GCA_963277665.1. Lineage (NCBI taxonomy): Eukaryota > Viridiplantae > Streptophyta > Magnoliopsida > Santalales > Viscaceae > Viscum > Viscum album. The sequence goes on from OY728163.1 coordinate 1,939,768,597, forward strand.
CAAAGAACAAATAGATTTATTAAATAGAATTATATAATAAACACAATAAAAAAACAATTAAATATAGATATTATACTTAAAATATATCATTAATCTTAGACAGAAAATAATTTTGAAAAAACACTTGAAATTAATTCATGAGAAAATAACATTTCTTATTCAGTTTTTTTATTTTCCTAAAACACAGTCCGATTTTAAATAAAAATAATTCATTTGAAAAAAAACCCTTGATAACATGTAAGAAAAAATTTATTGAAATAAGGTGTTAGGAATGCGTAAAAATCCATTCATGTCTTATATGCTTTAAAACATTCTTCTCATACTTTTACGAGAAAAGTAAAAAAGTATCTCGTATGGGAAATGAAAGAAAAATTCCTTTCAAACCATGTAATAAAAGTAAAAAATGGGTAAAAATTGAATTAAAATCCATTGGATAATAGTAAAAAAAGTATGAACGATTTTTTAGAATTCTATGATATTGATGATATATATACCATAGTAAATGATTATGTATAATCAATCTCGGATAATAATGAGATTGAGAGATTGTCCCTTAACAATGGTCGGTTATCCATAGTATGTTTCCAAACCTCATATATAAATATTTAAATAATTTCATTGACTTATTCTAGAATCATATTAAGATTAATGATATCATTTATGTTTATATTATCATCTGTTTGTGAATAATATTTTATTATTAGTCATTATTCGGGTATCAACAACTTTGTGTTCCTATGCATGTTTTTTTGGACATTTTTATGTTCTATATATTTGGTTATAGTAATATAATTTTAATAATGATATTAGTATAATATATATAATAATTATTCATTCCATTCATTTGTATAATAATGGTTTAATGAAGATCATATTGAATGAATCGCATCGCATCATGGAGACGGTAGGTTGTATGTACGCACATGCGATGATATCTATCATTTAATTATGAAATGGTATTGAATTGGATGGTATATTTATTTTTAAAGAATAAATAAATTGTTATAATAATCATATGTAGTTATTATTTCCATCATCATACCCATCCAAATCAAGTGGTGGTGAAAAACATATTACACCACAACAGGGAGATGATAAGACGTAGGTACGCACACACGGTGATTTATTTTTTTGGAGGATGTATAGATTGTAGAATATGGTTGTTTCATAATTATAATAACATATCATTATATAAGTTATGATAGAGTTATTAATTTTTAATAAAACAACCCTTGAATAGAATGTATAATATGAAATAAGTTTCAAAGAATCAGTAGAGGAGATTAACTCTTCTTCGACACGCTTTCTCTAAATCTCATATTAGAGAACAAGATATGACAATTTAAGAAGAAAATAAAATATATAATGTAACTAGGGAAGTTTAAAAATTAAAATGGTAGGGGATGGCAGATCATGAAGGCTCAAATTGACGTGAAGAAGTGAGGCTGGAGGTGCCCTTTTATAATTGAGGTGTGGGACACTTTTGGAAACCTAAAAAAAATTAATTTTCTAATAATATATAATCCATCTAAAATACATAAAAATATCCCAATTTATGAGATGATATGATACATTGTTTTAATCTCATCAAAAAGTAAAATTTATTCAAGCCTTTCTATCAATTTAAACCTTGTATTTTTAATTAACACCTAGTTATTCTATTTAATTTTAAACTACTATAACAAATAATTCAATATTAAAAGTGTGAATTATTTACTTATTTGATATATATTAGACCATAATTAAGTCACTTATATGATTTGAGACCATATAATAATTTTTTTATTTTAAATAAACCCTTATTTTTAAATAATTTAACAAAAAATTGTTACGACAAAACAATGATAGTGATAATTTTGACACTATTCAATTCATGGATTTTGAAAAATATCAAGACTAGATTTTATCATCGACCCAAATATTTTATAATATATCTATTGGGTCTAGGTAATCTAAAAAATCATTGGACATATTAATTTTCTCAAATTATTTTTCTCTTAATATTTTAATAACATTAATTTGACATTTCTATTATTAAAATAATTACTACTTCAGTTTTGTGTAATTATTTAATATACATATTTGTTGAGTAGAAATTAAAAATAAAATATAATGATAAATATATATATACCAAGTTTTAATAGAATACTTATAGTAGAATTTATCTTCTGTAATAGTCTACATTAAAAATGATATACTTATTAAATCATTAATGTGATAAATTTAACATCTCTTTAAATAAAATAATATAACTGTCACAATCTATTACATATGTCTCCAAAAGGTTAATAACTAGACCTTTGGATGATTAATGTCGAGATATATTAAAAAAATAATAATTGGGTATGTTTCTTGGTCTTTTGATGGTTATTATCGTTTTAATAACAATTGTTTTATTGACTTCTCATCAAGCAATTTATTTGTACACTATCAATTTATTAGTTATTATGGTAATTATATATATCCAAAAAATTAAAGTAAATTACCCTTATAAATAGAAATTTTTTAGATTTCAAATGAGTATTTATATCCAAATATAGCTTATATATAAAATTATTTTTAAATTTATATATTATTTAAAACATGAATGTGACATCTTTAAAATTACATTAAATAAAATATTAAAAATACCATAATATCTCAAAAATATCCCCGAATAGTCAAAATTATTTATATATTATGGATATATGTTTATTAAATTAAAAATTAAAACTTATATTCGTTGATACCACCCACTTTTCCATATGTGGACACATAATTGATATTAAAGACAATGAAAGTGACACTTGTGACTTTCTATGATTTAAATATTACTTAAGTCATTTTGCATGAACAAATTTCCATGAAATTACATTAGATCTAAACATAAGTGTTATGTGTAAAATTTAATTTCTCAAATAATGTTTTTTCATTAGGGTTGGACATTTAATAGTTATTATAATTTCATTTTTAACCTAAATTTCATAATTTTCCCTTTGACAATGGTAAGAAAATTTACCATGGTTAGTATTCATATTGGTCAAAAATAAAAAAGACCTAAATACCAAATTTGGATCTTCAGAATCAAAATTTACATTCATTTTTCAAAATTAAAAACACAAAAGTTACATAATTAATTTAAAATTAAAACATCTAAAATGTCACAAAAATTATTTTTTTGGAAAAATAACCCTTTTTAAATGGAAAATGTTTTATAATAAATTCATGTGTAAAATTATGTTCATAACCCATAATTGGATAAAAATGAACTAATAAATATATAAAATCAAACAAAAAATTACTCTGTAATGTTTTTAAAAGAAAATAATGTTTTAAATAAAAAAGTATTTTCAGTATTCATCAAAAAATGAAACATATCGAAAACATACCAAAAGTAAAAAAAGTAAATTTTTATATTTCACACTAACAGTATTTATTATTTTATAAAAATGAATATAAAAAGTGTCAAAAACTATATTTAATTTGGGTATACCATCAAAAGGTGGTCATACTATATTTTTTTGAAAAAATTATTCTTTATCCAAAAAATACATTTGTTCTTATTTCATATCTAGAAAATATATAATATGAATTTTAAATATATTATTGAATATTTTTCATTAATAAAATCCACCAATAGTGAATTTAGTTTTTATAAACTCCCTTATTTTCATTTAAATATTTTTTCAGACGAATGTTAATACTATTCATACCTAATGTTATAATGACTAGGTTATAATATTTATTTGTTCAATTATACGGGGACTAATTTAAAATTAATTCTCTGAAAGTAATTTGAATGTTTGAGTAACACAATCCAATCATAACAATATGTATACCTCATTCTAAGATGGTGTAGTGTATAACACAAGCTAATACTCATACAGCGTAAAACCCAAGACATAAAAGAAATTTAAAACAATATGTCTCATAAAATCTTAGGGTGTGACATTATATCCCCTTAAAATTAATTTTTCCCTTGAAATTCATCAGGCTTATAAACGGTTTACTACTTGAAAGATTCTTTCATAGAAACACAAATTATAAAATAGAATTCAAAAACATCATTTTAAAAAAGGAATGTTAGAAACATAGAAATTACACAAAGTAACTCATCAGTAAGTTTCCACATAGGATAACATAGGTAGTAAGTGAAAACATGGATATATTTAAGAAAAAACTAACCATCAGGTTCTGATGGAGGGTGATAAGGAACAAGGTTTGGATAAATTTAACAAGGAGAAAGACATAAATCTGGGATGATTTAGGAGACCATATGATTCATCAAATAAGAAGGTACTTGGATAAAATTTTCAGTTTAAATATCCTTTTACTAATTATTTAGAACCTGAGAAGAAATAATTAATTGACCTCAGTACAATCTCACCATTGGTCAGGCCTTCAACCATTTCCACTTCATTTCTTCTTTGAAGAAATGATTTTGAATTTGTCATTCTTGAAGTGTTAGAAGATCATGTGATCGATTAATAGAATGATTGGTCAATCAATTTGTAGAAAAAAAAAGGTTAGCATAGGTAATAAAATATGAATAAGTCCACCTATATTGAGAAAATACATTAAACTAACAAAATTCAACAGGAGTATAACTTATATTATCCATAAATGGATAATATTAAAATACTTCCAATAATGATAAATCTAAATCTTTAGAAAGAGGTAAACTAAATCAAATTATAATTTATCTACCAAATATCATAGTGATGTTCTTGGGTTTCAAATTGAAAACATTTGAATACCATAATCATGTATTCTCTTGAAACATTGTAGTAACTGGAATAACCATATAACCTTAATGAAAACATGATTTCTATCAATAAGTAACTCTTACCAAAAATCCAAAAAATTGTATATATTAATACCATGATTCACTTTGTCCTTATATAAATCATGAGATAAATAATACTATCAAACATTTCATTATCTACTTAACCCATGCTTGTGAACATATCATGTGCTTTCCAAAAATATAAGAATAACTTTTTATGGTCACCAGTACCATTCAACATATATATTGAAATACTTAAGGAAACATAGTAGTTTAATAATCCTTAGATGTTTCATTATTAAATAGTACCATAAAATTACTTATACAACATTATTCTTGATAAACATGAAATCATTCCACTATGTTCTTAAACCATTGACTAAGCTTCATCATTTCATTCTTTAACACTTCTTTCATCTCATATTTCATTTGTAGTCTCTCCATCGTCAACAACATAAATACTACCCATATGACATTTTTGAATCTCTTCATGAGAATATACTTTAGGGGATTGGTTTTAATAATTCCCATAAATTCCTCATTTAAATCATTGAACCATCATTAATGTATTAGAAATACCATTATCCTTATCTACTGTGTTAACTGAACCTTTTCCTTTGCAATTTCTATCTTTGTGTCCTTTTTTAGACACAAAGCATCGTCTAGTTCTATTGAAATATTATCCTTGATTCCACATCCCACATGATTTATATGAGGAAATTTGATAATTCTTTCTTCTATGACCACTATGAAACTCCATATTTTATTTATTAGGGTGGTTAAATAACTCATCAAAGTTGAGATTTTTGTTCATATTATGAGATTGCTAATTAGGAATAATAACAATGTTTCACCTTCCAACTCCCATTTCATCTCATTTATCATGTGGAATATCATTACATTTTCTATCATATTCTCCATTAACATGAATCCTTCTATTTCCAGCCATTTTCTAAAACCCAAAAAGATTATTGTGGGAGGAAAAAAATCATTGTTGGAAAACAACAAAATCCAAGAGGAGTATAGTAATTCTCAAACATCTTTTGTTTAGTCATAGGTTACTCATGATCGTGACCAAAATTCTAGGATAGTAACATATAGTTATACATATCCTTAGGGATATCCCAAGATGTGTCCTTTGAAATAATATCACACTAAAGTTTCCACAACCTAGTTTCTAAAGGTTAACTAAACATTCATTCTAATACCAACTCAAATGAACCAATATTGAAGTAAATGGAAATTAAATTTCTTTTTCAGAATACATAATACTTGAAACCAATATATTCCCAAAAATCGTATTAGTTTAGTGTAATTAGAAACTAAGAATATATTATTTTATCTTGGTTTAATATCTTCAAAATCTCCCATAAAGATCTTCCCAATTAGTTTTCATTCCTAAAACCTTTATTTATATAATGGGGAAAACAAAACATAAAAAGGGTGACATCAAATTCTTAGTAAGGTTAATCATGGAGAACATAAAACAAAACATAAATATAAGAATGTTAAAATATGAACATATATTTTTTATATCAAAATCATTAGTAATAAAATAAAACATGGAAGTATTTAAGGCATAAAACATAAAGGAACATTAAACATAGAATTGGAATTAAACATGAACTAATGGAAGACACATAAGCATAGAAAATAATTTCCATGTTATGCAAGGCCCATATCTAAGACCATCAGAGTAGACAATGTCCATTACTAAACCGAGTTCACTTCTTATTCCAGCCATGTATTAATGAACTTGAATTAATTACCGTTTCATCCCTATATCACTAAACAAGATTTACATTCCCTTTAAGCCATGTTTATCTCATAAGATATAAATATTTACCTAATACATTAGAGGGAGATATAATTCCCACCCATCACATAATAAAAACCATACATATGTGTGCCATAAAAACATAAAACATTCATCATAACATAACCATAATAATATAATGGGGTTCTTAAAAATATTCCATCATAACATAATCCATGTAAAACAAATAGATTTCATAAAAATAATTCCATCATAAACATAATAAAAATAATAATAATAGGAATATTATACATGAAATATATTCATAATAATTGATGGAAAATAATTTTGATAAAACACTTGAAATTAATTCATGAGGAAAATATCCTTTCTTCTTAAAAAACACTTTATTTTCCTAAAAAACTACACAATTTTAAACAAATTATTAAAAAAACCTTGAAAACATGTATGATATTATTTGTGGAAATAAGGTGTTATGAAAGCATAAAAATCCATTCATTCCGTATAAGCTAAAAAAATTCTTCTAATACATTTGAGGGGAAAGTCAAAAAGTACCCCGTTTGAAAAATGAAAGAAATATTCCTTCCAAAACATGTATTAATAGTCATAAATGAGTTAAAATTGAATTTAAACATCCATATGATGATTGTAAACATTTTATGAAAACATTTTTAGATGAAATTGATATGGAGGATAAATATACCCTTTTAAATGATTATGTATAATTAATCATGGATAATATTAAGAATGAGTAATTATCCCTTACCTTAGGTATGCTATCCATTGTATGTATCCTAACCTAATGTATAATGATATAAATAATTTCATTGAAATATTATAGAATATTAGTAATTTATATGATATCATATATGATCATATTATAATTTGTTTGGTAATAATATTTAATTATTACTTGTTATTCGAGTATTAACTGGTTTATGTTCGTATACATGTTTTTTTCCATAAAGAACGTGTCAAAATCCTTAGGATATAGTTATATATATTAAAGAATAAAATTATATTAATATATATCATATTTAGTCACTCAATTAATTTATATAATTATGTTTTAATGAAGATCATGTAGAAAAAATTGCATCACATCACGGAGACGGTAGGCCGTACATACTCATGAGTGATGATATCATTCATTTAATTATGAAATGGTATCAAATTGGTTGGCATATATATTTTTATAGAATAAATAACTTGTTATAATAATCATCTATAGTTATTATTTCCATCATTATATACATCCAAGTCAAGTGGTAGTGAAAAACAGATTACACCACAACATGGGGACGGTAAGACGTACGTACACACGCTTGGTTATTTTCTTTTTTCATTGGATGGATAGAACGTGGAATATATCTGTTTCAAAATTATAAAAATAACTCATTATATAAGTGATACTAGAGTTATTACCTTACAATGAAACAACTCATGAAGAGGAGGTATAAGAAACAAATAAGTTTGAAAGAATTGGGAGAGATGATTACCTCTTCTTTGGCGCACATTCTCTAAATCTAATCTTAGAGCACTAGAGTTGGTATTTGAATATAAACAGGAACCAAAATAATGTAACTATAGAATTTTATAATGTAAAATGACAGGTCATTTCCAAGTTTTAAGGCAAAAATTGATGTGTAAATGTAAGGGAGGAGGTGCGATTTTATAATTGAGTTGAGGGGCCCTTTTGTAAATCTCAAAAACATTAATTTATAATAAAATAAAACCCCACATAAAACCCCCAAAATGTTCAAATTTATGAGGTGAGAAGAGATTTGGTTTTAATCTCATCAACCAATAAATTATGTAAAAGTATTTCTATCAATTTAAATCTTATTTTTTAATTTCCACTTAGTTATTCTATATCATTTTTAACTAGGGTAAAAAATAATTCAATATTAAAACAGTGAAATATTTACTTATTTGTTATAAATTAGACCCTAATTAATTAACTTAGATTATTTTGGACTATATAATAATTATTATATATTTTTAGAAAAATAACTTATTATTTTTAAATAATTTAATAAATCATTGTTATTGCAAAACTACAATAGTGTCAATTTTGACACTATTAAATTTATGAAATATTAAAAATATCATGATAAGATGTTATCATCAAACCAATTATTTTAAAATATCACTATTCGGTATAAGTCATCTTGAAAAATAATTGTACATACAAATTAGCTCAAATTATAATTATATTAATATTTTTAATAACATCAATTTGATATTTCCATTAATAAAATAATTAATACATCTGTTTTGTGTAAATATTTTATATACAGATTTAATTGGAAAAATTTAAAACTAAAATATTAATATGATGATAAATATACTAGCTCTAATAAGAGAACTTTTAGTTGAATTTATCTTTTAAAAAATTCATCATAAAAAATGTTATACAAATTAAATTATGAATGTGACAACATTAACATCACATTAAACAAAATAATATAAGTGTCACAATATATTTTTTATGGCTTCAAATTTTAAATAACTCTACCCTTAGATGATTATGGTTGTTATATACACTAAATATAAGAACTGGACATGTTTTGGGGACTTTTGATGGTTATTAGCATTTTAATAATAATTGTTTTTATTGATTTATCATAAAATAATTAATTTTTACACCATCAAATGATATATTTTATTATTCTAATTATATATTTACAAATAATTGCAAATTAATTCCAATGAAAAATAAAAATATTATAATTTTCAATTGTGTATTTATCATCAAATACAGATTATGTATAACATTATTTTAAAATTTATATATTATTTAAAACATGAATGTGACATCTTTAAATTTGCATTAAATGAAATATTATAAATACTATAATATCTCCAAAATATCCCCAAAACGTCAAAAAGTAAATTTATATTATGGAGATATGATTATTATATAAATAATTACCTCTATGAGTTTTTGATACCTCCAATTTTTCCATATGTGGGCACATAATATATATTAAAGATAAAAAAAATGACAATTGTGTCTTTCTTTGATTTAATTATTATTTAAGTCATTTTCATGGAAAAGTTCCCGTTATATGTCATAAGTTTTATAATTATATGTTAAGGGTCGAATTAAATTCATTAATTTTTTTGGCCATTTTATAGTCATTATAATTTTATTTTAACCAAAATTGCCTAATTTACACTTTACTGTGGATACAAAATTAACCATGGTTACTATTCATCTTTGTCAAACCTAAAAGTTACCTACATACAAAATTTGCCCCTCCTGATTCCAAATTTAACATTCATTCTTCAAAATTCAAAACCCAAAAATTGTACAATTTTATTTTAAATAAAATTACTTAAATGCAAAAAAAAAATTTTTTTAAAATACCCCTTTTTGAAAGGAAAATGTTTTTATAACAAATTCGAAAGTAAAATTATTTTTAGAAACCAAAATTAGGAAAAAATTGAATTAATAATTATTTAAAACTAAATTAAAACATAATTTTACTATATAATTATTTTAAAAAAATAATGTTTTCAATAAAAATAATTATTTTCATTATTCGTCCAAAAATGAAACCTATCAGAAAAATATAAAAAAATTAAACAAAAGTGAAAATTTATAATTTAGATTAAAAGAAGAATTTTATTTTTTAAAATTTAATGTAAAAAAATTGTCCCAAACTAGATTTAAAATTTGTGCACCATTAAAAGGTGGAAATAATGCATTTTTTTTAAAAAAAAACTTCTTTTATCCAAAAAAGACTCTTTGATTTATATCATGTCTATAAAAAATATAAGTTAAATTTTAATTATTATATAAAATATTTTTAATTAATGAAATCCATCAAGGGTGATTTTATTTTTTTATAGACTCACTTATTTTTATTTTAATATTTTTTCTGAAGAAAATTAATACTATTTGTATCTTTCATTATAATGACTAGGTTATAATATTTAGTGGTTCACTTATACTCAGTATTACATGAAATTTGTTCTGTCAAAATTACATGAAATTGTGTGTAACACAAGACAAATATAGTGTAACATATACAGCAAGCAAAGCTGGTGTTGATTATAGTGCATGCTAATCTTGGTGTGGTGTACAACACAAGACATCATAAAAATCAAAAAGAATATATCTCATAAAATATCGAGGGGTTACAGAAAACATAATATTCAATCATATATAGAACAGAACTAGTTTTACCCATTGAGTTCCAATTTCCATCACTCTCCATATCCATATGTAATTTTTTATCCATAGATAAGAAATACTATAAATGATAAGAAGAATTGGAGAAACTTGATGAAAAATTAATCAAAACCATGCATCATTTGTAGGTCAACAAAATTAGATAGTGTATGAATTTTTTAAAATTGTATTCCTTCATTCATTCCTGTAATGAGAAATCCTACTAGTCCTCAGGACTCTAATGATACTAGAAATGATTCCTCTAAAGCTATAACCAAAGTGAGAGGGAACATATTAAATACACATGGCCCACTATAATGGAACATATTCCCTAATCAGGATAGTTGGAGAGCTCAGTTCAAACCCTACCAATATTAGGTTTATCAAAAAGTACATCATGTGAAAAATAGAGATACGTCTTAGCATCACAATGTTAAACTATATAGTCATACATTGTTGGATGTCCTTAAATGGAATGAGATGTCTTCTACATCACATGATGATTAAATTCATGACAACAACATGCATGATGTATGACATTAAACTACATATCATCATTTTCCAATGTTCAGTACTATAACAAGAACACCATATGGTCCTAGTCAAATGGCATAAAACTACAAGATATCATAGTCTAATCTATAAGAAATTAAAATACATATCCTAATGTTATAGTAACAATATGTTAAATTGTATGATAAATTCATTTCTACATGAAGTGAAACATCATGGTTCACATCCTTGTTTTATGATGTAAAACTATATAACATTTCAATTTGTGCTTTAGCATATCACATTCATCACTATTGGTATCCCAACACACCATTATTCGAGAACTGGGTGTGGATTGATTCCTTCCATCGTTGGATATTTACAGATACTTGGATCTCCAATTCTAGGTCTAGACACAACATAAAAAAATACCCCTCCCTATTTATGAGGAATATATACATAGGAATCCTTTCAAGAACTACGTACAACATGATTATCGCATTTAAGAGACACGTAGGGATCCATGTATCCCATATCTTGGTCCAGATATTAACAAAACAAATCAAATCACCCATATCATTCATTTTTATCACCCTTTTTCATGGAAAAAACTTTTCCCATTCCTTTTTTCTCACACTGATCAAAGGTCTTCGATGATTAGGAGTTTTGGTAAAGGATTACCTACATTATCTTGGAAAAAAAATTCATATTAGGGTTACTATGGTCATGGTTTTAGTAACTTAAAATGTATAGTAGACGTACATACAATATGAAATTAAACTACACGGTTCTTCAAGATCTATGTGTAGTTTGATTCTCATTCCAATGTTATTTATATTGATGCCTAGACCTCATGTCTTAGTCCCATCCAAAGGGTATAAATAAATTCCCCCTTTCGAGAATACAAAAATAATATCTATGAAGGATATCTTAAATTGGGTTCCCATATTCAGGGGTTCATCAAGAAACAAAAAAGTCCCCTCCCACATATGATTCGAATCTATGAAATGTACTGTGAACTTCATGGTGAATTTCAATCGATATGATTCTTTTTTTCATAGATATATTACTTTGACACATTATAATCATTTCCCTGGGAATTTTTAGATCTCCATAAGCTTTCTTAAACCATCATAAATATAATGTCATAATCCTGTAGAAACATTTGTATGAATATATAGTAATACTCCCTAGTTGGGTTTGCATAAGTCTCCCACCAAAGGGAATGTCAGATAGAATATTCCACTATATGAATATGGAGTAATACACCATATTCTAATTTTAATAAGTCACCGTAAAAAACGCCCTATCATATAGAGGATCATTCATCCCCAAGAGAGACCAATTCTATCTCCATAATCATCAATAAAATATTGGTTGAACCTGCTATTTGACCATGGTGCAATATTATCCCTCGTATGCTTGTCACATGCCAATATTACTGATTTTATAACACACGTGATATTGGATTACAAATTCCTCCCTCACATATGAAGAATCTTTGACCAAACATGGTCTGGTAGGCCTCATATTACACATCGTTTTTTAATAATATGGTTCTATTCATATGAAATAAAAAATCACCATGTCATCCGAGAATGATGAAGTTAAACTATATGATTATTCTTTACCACATGACCTTCAAATTCATAGCTAACACCCCTCTTATTCAATTTTAAATTTCCCTTCTTCCTTATTGCACGATATTACAATTATTGATATGTACTGAATGAATGACTTTAAATTGTATGGTTTACTTGGACTACATATGGCTTGATTATTATTAAAATGAGATTATTGGTAACTCACAAACCCTGTGATTCTTGACTACACTCAACACAAAATACTTTTCTTACATTTGGGTTAGACCGATGTGGGAAACCTTTTCCCCAATTCATGGTTAATTTGGAATTGAAATGCACCTACACTATTCATGAAATTTCCTACCACAAACCTAAATCTATGTTTGGTGAAATATAAATCTCCATAAACATCATTTTTCCATCATTAATATAATTTTAGAATCCTTAGAAGACCATTTTATAATATACAGTAATATACCTCGGTTTAATTTTCATAATTCTCTCACAAAAAAGGTTGTTTTAGATAGATGATTTTACTATTTTACTTGGTAGGAGTACACCCCAGTAGGTATTAAATAACGATTCCAAAAAAAATGTTTCTTCAACCAGAGTCACCTTCTTTCTCATGAGATACCTATTCTTTATCCACAATATCTTTCCCCCATATATCTCTTAAGACTCATAAAGCTGATATTATTGTTAAAACTGCCACCCATTTAAGATGAAAATGTTGGAGCATTCTTAGAATGATTTCCATGAAAGGGATAATCACTAATCTTTCACTCATATCTAAATGAACATAAATTGTATCCTCCAATGTAATTTTTGTATGAAACAAAACTGTATATAATAATATATATTTAAAAGCTGTTAGACTGTATAAAAATTCGTTCTCTGTAAGACATTAAACTGCATGGTCCATGTCATGGCTTCAGGATATTAAAGTACAAGATTTTTCAAACCTTTTTATATAGGATCCTTCCCCTAGTGCTATTCATTTAACATAATGTACCCTCCATTACATAAGAAAAATTCATGTGGGATTATTTTACCATTCACATTTAATTCCAATATCGATGTTATCTTCATCCTCATTCACCTTCCCCACAAACCACCCTTCATGGTATTGAGAAATATAGATCATCTCAAACATATTGACCTTTGGTAGTAAAATGTTATAATTCTTGAATATTAATTTTTTTGACTATACTGTAATACACCTTTGTTGGCTTTCAATAATTCACCCACAAATGGTCCATTCAGCTAGAGGATTCAACTGCTTGACTATGCAGTAATACAACATAGTTGGCTTTGCATAATGTCTCCCACAAAATAGTGTATTTCATCTAGAAATACCTTTATCTTTAGGAGATACATCCTATATTAACAAAATCATGTACAATATAATGCTTGAAACATATTTTTGATCTTGGTCTGTGGCCCTTCCTCATATACTTCCCTTATATCGGGTTTTATTTACTAAAATAAAAAAATCATGAATCAAAATTCTACATCGGATATCTGAAGAATTCCATAACATTCTTGTATAAAAAACATTTTTTGGTTCATCTTTCCAAAAATCATGGTCAATGTTATTCAACCCGAAACACTTGTCAAACTAGTAAAACATTAAATTCATTAAACTAACACCAAAAGTATACATAATACATTCTATGTTGAAAACCTGAAAGGGGGAATCCTGGGTAAAAGTTGAGTCTCATCTTGATAGATCTATGCTCAATATAGTTAAGAAAAGAAGCAATAAATTAAAATATAATTGGAAAAAAACATGTTAAGTAGATAACTCACCAAGGGTGTCCAAATATAAATCCATGTCTAACCTGCTAAGTCTTCCTCACATGGGAACTAGGAAAATATTAGGGCGATGACATAAAATGAATAGAGTCAATAGGGTTTTCTATATAATCCTAGTAATAGTATAACTATATTACCTAAGTCCAAAGACCATGGAAAAAATTAGACCACTCATTATCACATATCATTTCAATTATAACGCTTTGAAATTTAATAAAATGATTCATATATGGTGTTATATTATGACTACTATAAATACTAGAATGCAGGAAGTGGTAACTGGAATCAAAATACTTTTCCATTTATGTTCTAAAATATAAAAGAACATCCACATGTTGGAGCCCTTATCCAAAATATTTTAAGTAATCCTCATAATGGTCTTTGAGTTTTTGGATTTTTTCTTGGAAGTTATCATCATTTTTTCAAAACAATTCCAATTGTATGGCGACAACATCCCTAAGCATAATGAAGTTTCTTCTCTTTTATAGATATAAATTCTCATCATTATTCCAAGGCCCCCTTCAAGGATCAGTGGAGGGGGACCATCTCTTTCTTCACGACATCCATGTCATCTTAAAGGTATATCATTTAGATAGATTTATCATCATGGAAATTATAATATTCTTTTACCAACATGGAAAGATTCATCTCATCTTGGGATAAAACAACTCTATGATCATGAAATCATCTTGCTAGATATGCATCAGCCTGTTTTGACCTTATCTCAACCTCCTATCACCCGACTATTGACTTAAAAGAAAGGTGGACCAGGTAGTTATCAAACCTACCATACCATAAAACAGAAAACTTTTTTGGATGTTTAAGGAGTTGCAAAGGAAATTTTTTAGAGGTGTCTTGAATAGTATCATCTAGATGTCTTGAAAAACCATATGTCATGTTGGGAAAAAATAATCTACATTCTCCAATTCTAATGTGATCCCAATCTAAAAGGGAGAGATGGTTTCTAGGATGAGTGTAATTATTGTGTCACCTTTCTCTATTCCCTCTACAATGGTGTCATCATCGCCTATCAGTGATGAATGAACTGGAACAAAATCTCCAACCTCATGCACGATCACTGGTGATGATGGAATAAAAAATAGGTGACACAACACATCAATATCATGATGTTAACAAAAATTAAAGGTATTCAAGAAATAAAAATAGTGGATAACACTCACCTATTGTTTGATTAACTATTGACAACAATTACTCCCAATAATCCTGGTTTTAGTACTCTAAATGATACCTCATTGAAGGAAGAATCAACTTGGGTTTTACCATAAAATGGGATATAGGGAATCTGAGGATCTCCAAATTTGAGATTATTAGATATTACTCCCTCATTAATGGTATTATAATGATCTTGGAGGAATTGGTTTTGATGTTACTTGGAAATGTTATATGCATACAAATATATTAAATTTGAACTGTGTTGTATGACATCAAATGAAAAGATCCAATCTGTTCTTGAAAATGAAATAATTAGAAAACCCATATTCATCCAATAACCTACTAAAATATCATAACTCTTCAGGAGAATCTGGGATATTAATGTTTTTTTCTTGTACTCATGTTCCATCATTAAATTAAAATTTTATGTTTGTCTTTAGGAATCCTCACAAATAGCGGTATATGATACATGAGGCCCATGATCCAAATTGGGCCCTTTGTCAATTATGTCTACTAATCCTTAATAAGGAATAGTATCTATGAATCCCACTAGGAATGGATTGTAATTGAAACCTTCATTAGATGGACTAAGATCCATTTCAACAACTTTTTTAATGGAGATATTTCTATTCGTGGTTGGTGTAGGATCCTATGGTGTATACGAAAGATCTGTAATACCATGAGGAAGAAATTCAGTGACCATCACCTGACACCATATGATATACATATGAAATTACTATTAACCTCTCCCATATCTTAAATAATGGGGAAAGATGCAGATGCCACTCTAGTTACATCATCCACTAAATAGATGGATTCACTAAAATGAGTCTCTACTTCCCCATGTATGTTCCCCTAAATCCTTGAAGGATAATTTTCAAAACCCTTAATGAAGGAAATTGATGAATATTATACAAAAGTAAGAAACATAAAAAAATTATATACTAATCATGTAATGAGATTAAATTATAGAGAAAGACTTGTTGTGATGGATACACCGATCTATCTTATCCCCCTCTTTCACTACTTATTTGGAGATGGTGAGGGGACCATATGAGGTCTCTAATTTATGCAAACTTGAAGAGGTTGTTGAAAATACCCTCCCACCATTTCCTCCACCATTTTATTTTAGTCTGGGGATTATAATAGTGATTTAGGAGACTCAACCACTACCCGTAATGTGGTTCCCATATGATCATATTTTTCAAACATGAGCACCTTTCCTACTAATTATTCATCCTCTAATCCAAACATTGAGAGAGATCTACTCAAAATTAAAGTTCGTGGATAAAGGATTAAAAATGAGATGTGAGAAGAGAGAGATAAACCACTAGGGCCTGCACAATCATTCCATTCATCTTCATATTGACCTATTGTACCTATAATAGCTGCTCGATCTAGTATGTTAGATACTTGATTTATTGTCGGGATCTGATTATTAGTGGAATATATCAATATTTAAAACTCCCTAATAATTGACCCACCATAGTCAAATTATTTTCAATGAAAATTAAATAGAGTTCCCAAATATCCCACAACTATGGGATTCATAAGATAGCTTAGAGAAATACCCACATGTATATGATGTCTCAGGTAATTCCTTTCCATGCATTGATTTCCAAGGGCCTGACATAATCCGATGTTAATGTGGATGATTTAATGAAATATCCAACATCATTTGAAATTCAATACTTATCATGACTCTCTGATCTTATATAATACTGGGGGTCCATAATTCAATTATTTTCTTAGGAATGATGTCTTGACTACCTTTTCAGGAAATACAAGGTTTTCTCTGGAAATACAAGGTTTTCTCGACCTTGTCCTATTATATATCTCTTTCTTGAGACCGTCTTGATGATTTTAGAGCTTTAGAATCATCAAGTCTGGGTTAGAACATTCTTCCATTTTTTCCATGAATAGATTTTTCCATAGATGTGACTTTATAGATGATTTTTATTATTTATCATTGAGGGTATAAATAAATACAAGCTCTAGAATAGCTATTTTCCATCATGATTGATACACCCAAAAAGGTATCTTGATTTACATTTGGGATACCTCCATGGCCATCATTACCCATACTTTTCATGCCGCCATTAGGAATTTTTAAAATTGAACATGCATAAGGGATAAGGAACTTTTCTAATGAAAAAACCTAAATTGGTGGGTAAATAGATATAGAGCATATACCTCACATATGATGTGCGGTAAATACAGGCAGCCAAAATGCTATCCTTTACTGAATTATGTAGGACCCTAGATTGTCGTCAACCTTTCAATTTTTAGTGAAAGTCGCAGTTGGAATATCTACATAGGGAATATTCTAAACTCCAATGATATTTTTAGAATCTTTATACCTATTTTGTGCTTTAGGGATAACGGTTGGATACCATAAACGACTTGAATGAACTGGTGAAACTGACATCCAAAGACATGAACTCCACTTAGCATGGTATAAGAGATGAAATATTTTGTAATACATTCCCAAAACACTTGAAATGAAATTGAAATTATGAATGGGCCGTTCTCGATATATACATGAATTGTGCACTAGTATATCTTCACAAGGATTAGGGATGCCAACCCCATATGGCTCCCTTATTCTAGTAAGGATATTAAAAACAATTTTCCGGGTCTCACATAACCATTTGATCCTTGAGTAGAAGTAGGTATATAGATAGACACATCACAAGGAAGATGTAAAAATGGGTCCTCACAGAAACCTCAGAACTTTCCTTATGACCCCAATGAGTATACTCATCATCATTCAATGTAGGCCAAAATTTTATATGAGATCTCTAGTTTTCTAATGTGGGGAATCCCATAGGGAGTTGACTTGTGAGACCTTCTCTTTCTTGGACAAGGAAGGACTTAATTCATGTTTTAAGATGAATATATCCCCTATGATGAGGGTCTCCCTTATTAACCTTCTGAGGGACCTTAAAAAGTTCATGGTCCAAAGCCGATTTCATTTCATTACCATCCCATATTTTTTTTGGTGTGATAAAATATTCAAACATATACCCTATTATAGGGGATCCACAATATTATTGACTTCCCATAGGCTAATGATGAACTCACCATGTGTCATATGAAATGAATTTTTCTTAGGACTCCATCGGCTCAGCAGTTGAAGGATGATGTCCAAGTTTAGTTAATCATATGTTTTAACCAACAAAATGAACTCATAATTGTTGACGTCTTGCAGCTCAATCTTTAATTATACACAAGTATCATGAAACTAGTATTCCCACATCTATTCAGGTATGAATCGACCTCTAAATTAGAAGTACCAGTCCTCTTTCAACCCTTCTGATTTTTTTCTCTGGGAAGCATGTAATGTTTACTCGTAGTAGTTAGATTTCGACTCTTGGGTGTGACGCTTCAAATATAGGGTAGACTGGATATGCTGTATGATAATGGATGTAGTAAATTTTCCAACCTTGATGAATATTACTTTCAAGGAGGCATTTTTTTTTTGGAAAATTAGTATGTTTGATAAATGAATTCTTCATGTACTAATGTTCAGACTTCAGGATGAGGGCATCCCTCAGAAGTAAGTGATCATGCATGTGTAAATAGTTACATCATTGATACTTACACTGGTACTGCATCATGTTATACTCTAATTCTAGGAGAGTGGAGTAACATATACAATAATAATCCTACGAAAAATCTTTGGGAATTTTTGAGAATCCTTTTTCATCTTGTTTATGGGAAGCCATCAACGTATCCATTGAAGATCAATAAGGACACATCAATAATTTCATCAGAGTGAAAATCATGATTTCAGTAATTTTAGAAATTTTGTAAAAGGATAGGCCTTGCAAAGGCCCCTAGATGTGGTTCTACATACAGCCCCCCTAATGAAGTGTCTCTCTCATTCCCCCCAGAGAAGTGATCCCGTACAGACTAGTCACTCATGTGGGTTTACCATGAACATGTGTGAGGAAGTTATTCAGAAGGAAGCATAAATTAAATTTTTAATGAGAGATAAAGTATGAAATTAATTGAGGGATGATATGAAAAATGAATGACGATATTTATATATTTCATTGGTTAACTCTATTGACATATTCACTATACCTATGATATTAACTTGCATGGGTAACCTATGCAGGTGGCACACATGAACTTTGGAATATTTTCCTCTCTCTACCTTAGGACCGGACCCTCTTCATCGAATCATATCAACTCATATTTGGGTTACTTATTTGACCCTCCATTTTTTTGATAATGGATGAAAATATTTAATGAAAAAAAACATCCAGTATTAGAGAGAGAAATATCCCCAATAGTGGTCAAGGGAACTTTCATAAACCAGATTGAATTCACCAACACTACACATGAGAAGGCTCGCATAGGCCCCCTACGTGGAACTGATATATTAGCCACCCCTGTGCGGGGTACTTATACTAGGTACCTACATATAGTACCTATGTGGAAGACCTCCTTCGACCAGGGTCCCATTTATTCCGATAAATTGGACCACCAATAACATCATTAGTAAGACTAGTAAAAGGATAAAGCCTCCAAACTCTTGCCACGCAGCCCCTTCGCCTAGACCCTCAAAAATCATTTAGGCAGCTATCTAAAACCTAATATAAGAAATGATTGAATGGAATAGTGGGATATAAGTTCATGCAGGGTCTAAAAAACAAGGCACATGTGTGAGGACCTCCTCCCCATAATTGAAAATCACTAGGGTGAAGGTCCCTCCAAAAAACTGGGACATGTGTAAGAATCTTATAGGGACACTTGAAGAAACCCATGGTACCTAGAGAAAGGCCTCACCAAAGTGTTATTTCCCAGGATTTCCATCACACTATGAATATCCATCTTTTATAAGCCTTGACAACTATATGATGTACATTCAGTCCCTCCGAATTCACCATGTACAATGCACCTTCTACTTGCCAATCCTTAACCTATGTGAGACACCTTCAAAGACCTAATTCAATCCACCAATTGGTGGGACCCTCTTGCTTTGGATCCCTCATCTGTGGGGGACCAATTTGAATCATCCACTAAAGCCTATGGAGATCCATGACCACAAATAGATACAGACCAACATGTCTCTAATTTAGTTATGAATTATAAGGGTAATAGGCATCCCTCTCTTATCATACTCAACGAGAGGGGTCATCAAGGTGAATGAAGTATTGAATCCCATCAGTCATAAGGTGCAATACAATGGGTGAAGTTCCAGGTACCTCCTAGTCTCATACATTAGGGTTGTGACATTTCCCTTCCCTCGTCCTTTATATGAACACCTCCGGTTCCATGAGGGGAAGGATAGGATCAGTCCTGTGTTTCCCTTTGTGGGTTAGTGGATTATAATACTCTCTTATCTTGAAACTGAAGTAGGGAATTCATACTTGGGAAATCCATTGGGCTTTTATTATGGGCCATAGCAAGATTTGTATTCTGATTTGACTATCTTGGATATAAAAACTAGTTGATATAAGCACACCAATTCACATTCTTCTTCTACAACCACCCCACCTCATCCACAAGTTTATGAAGGAGACAATGTGGATTTACATATCTTATTCAACCTCTTGTTTCACACATTTGATCATGATTTACATGGTCTTAGAGGTTAGTAGTGATCATTACATATTCACAATCAGATGTGTTTCTCTGAAGAGAATAATTTTCCAGGTCTTCCTCTCAGCATCCAAGAGGGCCTCCATAGGAATCCTATAAGACATGTATTAACTAGAAAGGGAATAATCTAATATGAAGTAAGACCCAACACCACTCCATAATAATTAAAGGGGTTATATTTCCAATGATGAAAATCAATGGTTATCATTCTAGTTGTAAGCCCCAACCAAGCCTCCAAATCACCATGAGTTGAGACATTCTTCATGGACCCACACCAATGTGAAGCCTCTTAATCATTGAAATCCTTGAAATAATCCTTCATTCCTCTAAAAAGGCCTCACTACCTATAAGAAAAACTTTAATGGGACTCCAAATGTGTGGTTCTTCACCATGAATCTATATGGTCTTCGATTCTCGTCCAAATGGCATAATATGAAGCCCCTATAAGGTCAAAACCAAACACTTCAAAATAAAACCTAATTATCACTAGGCCATTTTCATACTAGGCTCATGTCCAAACTAGGAGACCACATCCCTTCAAGGTATCATGGGACACCTTGGTATAATTCCACACAAAACATTGTTTAAGAACCTCCCACCTTTGCGTCTTCAGTGCATAACATTAAATTGACTGGTTTGGTCGTTGGAACTTGACCATAAAAGGTATGAAATGTCCCATTATGTGGAATAAAACTACGTGGGTTAAAATTCCACTCATGGGGATACATAGGAATCAAATCTGATGGGCCTGATCCTAACATAAAAATATCTCATGTCCCCCAAGAAGATGACATACTCTACAGAATGACACATTAGGGATTAAAACCAACATCACAATGATAAACAGCCAAATGATCTCTTACGAGTATTAAAAAATAATACATTTAATGGAGAATCTAAAATAAACATTGATATATCCATAAATTAAGAACCTTAGATACATACAGAAGATTCTAAAGAGGATAAATTATAATAAATGATTGTTAGTGTCACCCATATCATGCTTTGGAATTAATGAATGATTCATGTATAATTATTAAATATGTAAGAGAGTCCCAAACAATGTCCCCAAAAGTGTGTGATTAGCCTTACCTCCCATACACATGACAAGATTGAGTGACATAGCGTTTTTGGGACACATATCAACAACCAAATAACTTTGGAAAAAAGGGTCCTGAATCATCTCGAACAGGGGAACTGTTATGTTTTTACGGATCCAAAAAAAAAATCCAAGAAGCTATTTGAAAATGATGAATTTTATGTGAATGATTGTACATCTATTCACACCCCACAATCATACTATCTATCAAAATATAAAAAATATTTTTGACTGTAATCAATCATCCTATCACATGTATGATTTCCATCAGTGTGAAATAGATTCCTTATCTAAATATTTCAATAACTTCTCACATAAAAATTCATGAACTTCAAGCAACACAACTTTCACCATATTTATGATAACATTATTTAAAAAAATAAATTTCAATAAAAAAACCAATTTATAAAAACAATAAACATCAAAAATGACCTTCAATATCCCCCTTTTTATTTGTTGACAACTCTCAATTAAAACTTTTTCAACTTATCATTTTTAACACATATACTTTTTCAAAAAATTTCAAAAAATATAATTTCTCAAAAAAAATTGTCATAATACCACACTACTAGATAATGTAATTTTTTTGAAGGAATTCAATTTCATGGTGACAAAATGATCTTCATCCATGTCATGATAAACTCTCCATTACTATTATCTTTCCTAATTTGTTATCATTCTCTCTCTGATTTTATGATAACCACATCATCATATTTATTTAAGTAATAAATTTACTTATTTCCCCAATAGAGTATAAATTAAAAAATATTATTCTTCTCCCATTATAGGTCAAAGTTTTATACATTCCCTCCCATTTCAACATACTCCAATGAAAAATGGGGTTATATTTCTTTATATGATTAGAAAGTATTTGTTGGAGGATGAACATGACTTTACAACCACATTCATCAAATATCTCCCTTGGCATAGATTTTTTGAAGACATCGATAAGTTGATATTTTGAAGAACTATATTCTAGAATAAAATATCAATGAATAACTTTTTATTTTATGAAATGAAACATAATATCAATGTATTTTGTTATTGAATGTTGGGAAATATTTTTATAATGATCATTTGCAAACAGATTATCACCATGTATCT
Organism: Viscum album; assembly: GCA_963277665.1. NCBI lineage: Eukaryota > Viridiplantae > Streptophyta > Magnoliopsida > Santalales > Viscaceae > Viscum > Viscum album. The sequence goes on from OY728163.1 coordinate 1,939,792,198, forward strand.
AAAATGGTTCACAAACTTCAACATTAAAATCGTCCTATTGAACATCCATTCACAACCTTTGATTACATTCAGGGTTATATAAAATATAATTTGATTCCAATATGAAAGAAATACTGAACAATATTTCCTACTCTTCTATCTCACACGACATTCTCCCAAATTAAATTTTCACGCAGAATTTATTTTATGTTATTGAAATATATATCCTAATCATCATCAGTATAACAATAATATTCATATTATAAATTATTTTTTACAATATTATATGTAAATTTATTCCTTTAACATATCTCAGAATTCTACTTTCCTACAACATATGATCTTCTTTTAGATCAATTTGATATCTGGAACACAAATTCAAAAAATAAACAACATTAGGTCTTGAGGTAGTGAGACAAATAAAACATCCTATATACTTTTAATAAAAAATAATTATTCAAAATTTTTTGGGTTTCTTCTTTACTCAGCTTTGTGCTCACAGATATAGAATGAGAAACTTCTTTAGATTCTTCTATAAAAAACATCATTTTCAATTCCCTAAAATAATATTATTGAGATAGAATAATGAACTTTTATTCATTTTGAACTTTTAATCCCATGAATAAAGTTAACTCACCCAAAACTAAAAATTCAAATTTATTCTTCATTTCCCATAAAAATCCTTGAAATATGTTTTCTTTATCTAGTAAAATAAATATATCATCCACATAATCATTTAAAATTATGGTATTGGAGTATACTTATTTCACATTAATGTTGTTCCCAACCTTTAATATAGAAAAATTAAACATTCTCTGAAAATTTTCGAGTTTATAATACCATGAACATCTAACATATTTAACCAATATAAGGAATTTTTTTAAAAACATTTACAAACATTGGTCCCGTCTTCCTGCTAAAAATATATATTTATTGAGAGACCCACCTGAGAAAGGGGGTCTGAAATAATAGGTACCAAAGGAATCACTGCTTACAAAGGAGTTACAGATAGAGGGTTGGAACCCAATTCCAAGGAAGACCTATAGAATAGATGTGACCTAACCTTTTATAGATAGATAGTCAGTGGAGAAGATTCCCTCCCTCTAGTTGTGGAGAAATTCCATATCGCTATTAATGAAGAGATTTCATCTCTTAATCCAGTAAATAAGGTAACATGGGGTGTTTTATTTTTTCAATAGGGATTTTACAAATAGGTTGGAGTATGATTCAGCTATAAAGATGTTGATGTTCTGGTCAAGACATAGGGAAAGGCCATTGGAGTGGGACCTGGTTTCTACTTTAATTTGGTTTCCCAGACCATAAATGGCACTGAATCCCAACATTATAGATTCGTTTCTATCACAGACCAACCCGCCTCCTCTCATAGTGCCTTGGATACAATATCCGTCTATGTTATGTTTGAGACCAACAATGAGAGGATTTCACTTGACCCATCTTCCGAGAACACAGTTGCGGCCTCTTATAAGAACCCTCGTGTGTAAGTGGAATATGGACACTGAAACCTTCTCTCTTGGAATAAGAGATCAAAGCTCATCTATAATGTTAATAAGTCCGGCATTCAAAAATATAAGAGACATTTGAGATCCCTCACACTCTTTATTTCTCATTTCACAAAAGACCCAGCAAGCAGAGGTGCATGACATGGCTCACAGCTTGATCTCATGAGGTGTGTTCTTTGATCCAAAGAACCACATGGAGAAGAAGTCTTGAAAACTATAACAATGACCATGAGCACTTTTTCATTGGCCAGCTAGGTCCCATGTCAATATATCCCATTTGATTTCAAAAAAAAATCCACACTGACTCTTAACTCAGTCTACTACAGAACATTCACCGAGAGGAGAGTTGAATTCCTTTTCTCTGAATATTATCATCCGTCATGTTGGAATTATTGTAGATTATCCAAATTTTGAAGTTTATTTTCGTTTGGATCCATTTGAACTGAAGGTGTTCTTCCCACTAATCGGTCACCTATCTATGGTGGAAAGATGTAATAAAGGAGTGGGAACTGAAGGAACCAAAAGCTGTATCCGAGAAAACCCATTTATCTGGTTCATCAGAAAGGGTGATATTATCATATAGATTTTTTTCATCATCAATAGTGGTTGAGATGAAACCAGGGTATAGATGAGATTGGTTGAAAGGTATCTCTAGAACTATAAATCCCATAAAGAAGAGTTTATACCTCACCCAGTTGTATTTCCAGTAACATATGTCACCTCTGCCAATCACCCAGCGAGCCTTGTTGTCGAGTGTGATGAGGGATCACCCATGCATTGCACTAAGGCTGAGAGATTGTGATATCTACCACCCTAGTTGTTTCTGTTATCCATGTATCTATCATAGATGAAGCTTGCACAAAGGGTATTCTCCTTGATGATTCTTAAGGATAGTTTTGTGTGCATTCCCTGCATACTTTTCGTGACGTTCCTATGGTTCACACAACCATAATTGAATGGCATGGCTATTATTTTCCATGAATCCCATAGACACATTCCCCCCTGCATGTTGTCCCAAATGAAAAAATTAATGATTTTTTTCAATCTGAAATTTGGTCCCCTTTTGGGGTTGGTAACAGAGAATAAATTCATGGGGATTGTTGTTAAAACATAGTTATACAAGGTGATAATGTTTCCAAATGAAAGAAACATATTTTCCCAATTATAAATGTTTACCATGATATTATTAACCATGATGTAAAACAGAACCTTCTTGATTTTTTAATTAATGATAAGAAGCCTAAGATCTTCCATAATGAAATTTATTCTAGGAATTCCAATGTACACCTATATTTTTTAGCAGTGGAGACTAGAGCTTGATCTTGGAAGGTAGACATTGTTCTTTAAAAAGTTTATGTGTTTCCCACGCTAGATTCTATAAACAATCAAGATTTCTTGGATGTCGTTGATCGATCTCATCCATCCATTCATAAATATCAAAATTCCGCCCATATTCTAAAGGGATGACACAATACTGAATCTAGATATGTTTTTAAAAGGAATCATGCATCCACTAAAAATATCTCAGTAGATTTTTCATGATAACACATCTATGTAAAGGATGAACAAGTTAAAATAGAGTAGGTATCTCTGGAACAAGATGTAGTTAGATTTAAAGAACCCAGAAAAAATTCCATAAGATCCAACATGATCCACGGGAGAGAAAAAATTATTAAGATCCGGTCTTTGGCCCACTCCATGAAGCCGAAGTGATGAAAAGCTCACCGGAAAAAACTGCAACTCATCTTGTCATATTCTTTGTCCATGTCATGTTTGATCATGATGTCAGACCCAATTCCTTTCTTTTTGAGGTCTTCCACTAAATATTTCAAGATCCCAAGATCCCCTTGAATACTTTGCACATACATGAAATCATGTTTTTCATCTATAATGATACGTGGGTGGAAGCTATTATGCCTTTTGTTGATATGTCTTGTAAGGAAAATGTACTGGAAGTTTCATAAGAATATGGGTATGTATTGTCCAATAGTTTTAATCTACCTAACCATGGGGATAAGCCCCATATTAGATGTTAATATTTCTCTGGGAAGCAATCCCCCTCTAAATAAGTCCTTCACAACATTTATGAAGTTATCTATAATAACATACCATGAAAAGAAATTGAACATACATGGGAAACTATTGGGGCCTTGAGAACTATCCTGATTCAAGGAAAGAACAAATTCATTCATCTTATCTTCTTCCATGATTTCTTTAAACACGTCATTATCTATCCCATTTGAAAAAATGGGGATGCTTCTCCAGAACAAGACTTCTTTATCCAAGATTGGGGTAGTGTCGTCCTCTGGATCATGAGGACCCATGAGGAGGATACTAAAGTGGTTCTCTGTAAGATTTTCAGTAAACTCAATATCACATATTTATATTCCATCTTCTAGAAGAATATTTATACTTATTTTATCCCTACTCTCTCTAATTCACACATTGTAGAAGTTAGTGTTTCCATCTCCCTCCATGAGCCAAAGGGAGCTTCATATTTCCATTGACACCCCTTCGATCTCTATAAGATATTCGCCCAGGATTCGTTGTTTCTCTAAAAATCTTGCATAAGATGTTGTCATACCATTCCTTCTGTAGAAGGGGTTACATGCTTACTATGTTACTTTTATGTCTACTCAGAAGATGAATCCTTATACATTTGAGTATTCCACCCAGTCTTACCCAGGCATTATTTCCAACTGGCTAGTCCCACGAGTCTTTAATAACATGAAAGAAGACTTCCATTAGATTCCTACTAGATGAAAAGGTTAATAAAATCTCTTTATTTTCTATCTCTTGAGATGGATAACAATGGGGTTGTGGACGGAGAGAATGAGAGGGAGATGTATAACCACTACCTAAGGAAAGGATTTGACACCATTATTGTTGGAAAAGATTTTTTCGAACTAACTTCATATTCCCCTCTGCCCTTTTTTATTATTTCACCATGTGAAAGGCTCTCCAACATAACCAATTTCAATTAACCTATTTATTTCAAGACACTATTTGAAGTCATTCATTGAACAATAATTATTTAGGGATCCCCATATTTTCAGAAAGGTTAATGATGAAGTTGAAGTCCCTATTAATGATTTAGGGAATATTTCCTCATTCAAAGGATTAATGTTGCTGCTAGAGGGTGATCCTCTCATTTGGCTCACACATATCATATACAACCCTAAAAAAGAAGGTATAACCATTTGTGGTAACTCTCGATGTGATTTGTTTTGGAAGATACTAAACCTTTTATATATACACATTTTACTCTAGAAAATCCATATGTCATTGTTTCATGTGCTTCCATGAATGGAGTTAACAAAGAGAATTTCTCAGGACATTACCTCAAGACAGTTGATCTTAAATTTTTTCTCAAGAACTTTCAATAATCCCAATTCATTTTTCTTTTTTCTGATGTAATGAATTCATACTTATCTTGGGATTTGAGGCCCTGAGAATTCCTAACAATGATATAAGACCTTATAAAATAGGAGCTTTGTTCCTTCGTCCCTGACACATGAACTAGAGTTAATTAGAAGTTTCTCCATAAGAATATTCCCATTCCAAATATTGGGTGATCCTGCCATCCCCCTTAATCAACTGAGTTTCTAAGAAGGGTAGAGAGTTTGGAGGGTCAGCTTTATCAATGAGAGTTGATAGAGTTGTAGATCAGTTGGGGAGGGGGGTTCTTAAGAATGGATGGGGAAGAGGGGGATGAACCCACAACGGAATTGAGGGAACCCGATAGATTAACTAAGACCAAGTTATCATAGGGTGAATATGGGGGAAGTCTAGGTGTGGAATTATCTAAAATTTTCTCTGGTAGAAGGGGGGCGCAACTGAAGTAGGGTGATTTAGGGAAGCATCAGATTCCAATGGGATCAGAGGAGGATAGGGGTCTGGAGTATGATCTTATATGGAATTATAAGGTGGACTAGGAGGAGTTCCATAGAATACCCAATCCACATCTAGTATCGAATCCAGGATGGAAAAAATAGAGGGATGCTTATGGTTCTCTACAATGCAAGAGACTGAGCTCAGTCTTCTAACATCAGAGGGAGAGGATCCATCAGGGGGCCAAAGGAAAAACAGTGGGAGGGGGAGGGGGAGGGCATCGTGGGGGGAAGAGCAGGCTCAAGGAGAGAGGAAGGGACTTGGAGTGGTGGGGGGGAGATCAGAAGTGGATGGAACCAAGACTAATGTTGGATTCGAAGGGGACATATAAGGAAAGCATCCAAGAAACGGTTACCGAAGAGAAGATATTTTCACCTATAGACACCCATAGAATGACCTTGAATCCCACGAACCTTGAAGATTCTTAGGGGGAATTTATGAACACATGCTTTTACTAGGATAATGAATTCCCATTATATATGATAACATGAGGTAGGGGAGGAGAAGCATGGTCCACTTCTATGTAGATACAGGGCACCAATGAAGTAGAGAGCCACTAGGTTTCTTTATTCGCGCATTGGAAGCCACTGAAAGAATTAACCATGCCTTTGATGATGGAAGGGTTGAAGAATGGTAGGGGAAGTTGCGATGAATCACCAAAACCACTGATAATATATATTCTATTCCATTATAGACCTCCTAGGACCCTTTAAAGAGTAAATAATTCCATTCCACACACCTGTATGACTCAAGAGACCAAGAACGAATGAAATATTCTCTAGAGAATTAGTGGATTCCAAAGTCATTTAATTACATGGAGGATACCAAATCTAGGTAAGAGAAACCCCCGGATCTCATGAAGCCCGGAAATAAGGTGATAAGGGGCTGGTCTCGGCCGAACCTAGCCAACAATAACCAACGGTGATAAGCTTCCGTGCTACCAAGCTCAGCAAAGGAGAGGTAGACTATCGACAACCCCTCCAGCCACACTGTGCTCCTGTGAGTGATGGAAATTCCAAGAATGACTAGTTGGTAGAGCAAGTATTGAGAAAGAACCAGTCTAGAAAGGGAGTCCTTTAATGATCTGGGGCCCATAACTACAATCAAGGCACCAGGGTGGGGGTATGGAGGATTCTCTGGTGAGGTGCCACCATCTAGTTTCGAAAGAAGGAAAGGAGGAGTCCCACAAGACTGCCATTGCCTAGAGGTTCACCGAAAAGAATGGTAATTTTTTTTAATTCAGGGGTAGTTCTTGGGGTATGATCACTGAACATGAATCCATCATTCAAGTTTACTTGATTAGAATATAATTCATCCCATTGGTCTCATCTTCCTCATGTATAAACCCTCAAGGTTTACCAATGTAATTGTGTTCATTAATCTCATAATTATGAAATTTTTTCATTACATCCATCTAATAAAAATTTCATTTCTGATTTGAAACCATTTGAAGAAATATTTAAATTGTTTCTAATCATAAAACATGAGAAAATGTTTTTTCAAAATTTACACCATACACTTGTGAATATCCTTTTTAAAAAGGTCTTGATTTATTTCTTGAAACTTCTTTATGTTCATTCCAATTGTTTCTATACACCCATTTTTTCCAATAGAATTTTTATTTATTGGATTGGGAAAAGGTTATTAACTACCATATTTCTCAATTTGATCCAACACTTCATTCATTACATCAACCCATTCATTATGTTCAACTACTTATGAATACTATTTTTCATTTCAATTTGTGAAATTTGTAATGTATGTGTTTCTAATGATATACTTATTATTGTTTAAACCAAGTATTTATTATTCCCAAGTACATTTATAGTTTTTACATATCTCAATAAAGTATTAAATTTGAAGGTTTCTCTTCACGTTTCACTTTCCTCATCACACTATTCTTCAAAATCATTATAATTTTGTTTTGATTAAGATTTAAATTAATTTTAAATATTCAATTCTTCTTCCTGATTAATTTGAATATTTATTGTTATGTAAGTCATATTTTCAATAACATTCACATCATAAGAATTCACATAATATTCCATATGGTTGTTCTAAAATTTTTAACTTATTTTAATAGGTTTATATCGGATGAAAATTCATTCTTCATTTTGATCATCAAATATCCCAATATATGTTTTTTTTATTTTTAGTAAACGTGGTATTACCAAATAATTGATGTATTTTAATTATGGTTTTTTTGTTATACCCCATTTCATTGGATTTCATGTAAGATTTTGGTCTTACGAAACATATTTTTTCTATATTTACAATATTAATAACATATATTCCCTAGTAGAAATTTGAATTGTTTTAGTCTACCAACATGATTCATTATATTGCAAACAAACATGTATTCTTCCATTATGATACTATATTGTGTTGTGGGGTGTATGGATAACTATGCAATTGTTTTATTCCATTATTTATTAGATAATATTAAAAAAATTCTTTTGAATTATATTCCATTATATATTTTCAAACATTGAATATAAACGCATATTTCAGTCCCGAAATATTTTATGATAAATCTAAACATTTCAAAATATTTTTATCTATTCTTTATAAACATGATCATGATCCTCTAAGTGAAATCATAAATGAAGGAGATAATGTAAAAATATATTTTTAATGAAGTCTCATGAGCCTACATAAATCAGAATGAAAAAATATTAAGTTGTATAGTAGGCTCAATATAAAATTTCTTATGACTTTATTAGTCAATTTTTATTTAAATAAAGTTGTCAAAATATATTGTTATATTATTCAAAATTATATAAATTTTTTTATAATAAAAAATTTACAAATTTCGTTCATAATTTTCTTCCAAAGGTGTCCCAGTATACGATTCCAGAAATTGTTCTTATCATCGTCACTCAAGTAAATAAACTTGTAAAGATCTCCTTTTTGAAATCTATATCGACTAGTTCTTTCTTTTTTAGATAAATATTTTCCACCTTCCATAATTCTAATGATACATGAATCATTTATGATTATCACGTGTTTTCCATCTTAAAAAATTTGAATCACAGTATGCATGATATCTTTGATACAAACAAAATATAGAACTTAATTAGAATTTAGTTTTCATGGATCATCTCATATGTCTCTTTTCGTCTGATATTTAGGGAACTGTCATTCTCAAAGGTAATTATGTATCCATCATGATTTTTGACATCTATTAAAATTTTCAAATCTCATTTCATGTGTGAGGAAAAAAATTATCAAGTATCCATGGTTTTTTATTTTTTGATAGCATTCATTGATGTATCAAAAACAAAAGATATATCCTGAAATTTCTGTTTTATAGCTTTCTTTTTCATTTATATTATAAGAAAATTATCCTTGACAGATGGACATACATTTTAAATTAATGTGACCATGTTGATCACATCATCTGGAAAAAATCTCTAAACATTAAAACTGACTTTTGATTGGAATGTTTCTAAAATATTTGGATTCTTTTCTTACTTAATGTTACTTAGGAAAGTTACTCATTCTACTCTTGCGATTTTATACATTCTAGTCAATCCTATTTTATGGAAGAGACATGTTATTCCATCATTTTTAATCTCTATGCCAATAAATTCCACATGACCAATATAACCCACATAATATTATTTTTCTGTAGATTAGTGATCTTTCCCTGTAATAATATTGTTGGGGATCAAAACATATTTCAAATTAGATTACCTATTTCCTTGTGACAAATTTCCTTTAGTCTTAGTTTTAACCTTTGGTAGATGTGAATGGGTTTTCACATCCCTTCCCATAGTAATATTTTAAAAAAAATCTCTACACATTAAATGTAAGAAAAATCTACTGAACTTTTTAGTTTAGTGGGTATTGATTCTACCTGATTATTTGAGTGATGTTTTATATCAATATTATATAATTATGATTATTCTTTTGAATCATTTTTGATGTTTTCATTCAACTTTTTTAATTTATTTTCATCTTGAATTAGTTTTGATTGTGTTTTTTAACATTATATTCCTTAGTTTCTAACGTTATACTAATGTCTTAAATCATAATTCCCTATTAAAAAATTCTTAGTTTGTAACCTAAGATCTCATGGATGTATTTTTATTTTTTCATAAAAAAATAATTTTTTTCATCAAAAAATATTCCACTATATCTCTTCATTATTTTAATTTAATTCTTCTTATTTCTATTTTTACCAATACATGCATTATGTTATGATCTATGATGATACTCTCTGTAAGATTGTTCGCCTCCATCTAATTATTCACTATATTGAGAATATATTCTTTTCTCAACCTTTTTAATGAATTTTGTAAACTTTTATGAACATTATACCTCTAATGAATTTTTGTCACTTGAGTTTGATATAGATTTCATACACATTATACTCCTTTGTTTCAAGTGAACTTATTATTATATTTATTGGATACCCTTTCTTTCATAGAACATTTTTTCCACTTCTTCCGTCAGGATTTTTCATTAGAATCATCTTGATATTCTATAATGTTCATCATGAGGAAATTCATATCAATGTTCCCAATTCCAACACAATAAAAACATTTGAGAGGAATTTTTCCTCTATAATTTCTTATTCCACTATGATAATTCGTAGATATAAGATTCATGATTTTCCATTAAAATCATCGTCATATTTATCTTTGGAATGAAAAGGATCAACATCACCAACATCATAATTTTTCATCTTTCTCATAACATCATAATAAATTTCATAATTTATTTTCTATTTGATCATTGGATCTTTTCTCATTTCATAAGAAAAAATGATTTTTATGTACTTCATCAAGAGATAAATCATCATTATCCTATAATGGATAAATTTTAGAATCAAATATTCTATTAACTTTCTCATGAGTTTATTGAAAGTTTTAGAATCATCCAAGACATCTCCCAAACCATTAATATAGCAAAATTCATTTACTATAGTGAACTAATCATCTATGTTTTATTTATTTCTCATTGTTTTTTCCTCAAAAATTCTACGTCGGATCTGTTTCTTTGATTCCTTCACTATAAAATCCCTTTAAAAATATATTTGAGCTTCTGACATAGATTTTTAGATGTTTTGATACCAATAAAAATTATATTATCATTTTTTGAAAAATATATAAGAATTTTATTTATATAATTTCCATAAATTATAATAGTTTTCTTTTTAGTAAAAGTTATAGGATAATCTTTCTCACTGGGTGGATAAAAAACTATAGAATCATAAAAAACATTCTGGTCGAGGGAAAAATGATGTACAATCATCTGGTTTTTTCATCCATAATAATTTGTTTCAATAAAATGTAGTAATTCATTTATAATTGATGGAATTCAGATTATCCATCACATGGATTCAAAAAATGGACACGAATCTGATACCAATTGTTGTTTTCAAGAATGGTAATACAAATTTTAAGGGGGGGTGTTAAATTGATTATTGGACTTCTAAAAATTTCAAATTTAAAAAATTAAATCCCATAAAGAAGGTAGTGTTTCTTCCTTATCAAAGATTTTTAAAATATAGTGCATGAAAAAATAGAAAATTAAACACATATCACGTGATTTACAAGATTCAGCATCATTTTTAAAACCTAAATATTTTCATTATCCACTCCCATGACACTAATGAAGTTCACTATTATGAAGAAGTGAATACTAATTATGTCCACTCTATATGGACACGTTATACCTCCAACATGAATTATTATACTTACCCCCTCCTGTTTATTATTTTTTAAAAAAATTGATACATTAAAAAAAGAAACATTGAAACTTTTTACTCAATAAAGATCATTCTAGAAATATGTGTTTGGTCAGCCTTTGTATGTTCTACAAGAATCTAATAGACTCAGTATGATAGCCTCTATCTAATGGGTCTTTTCACAAACATCACTATTCCAAACATTCATATTTGTCAGTATAAATGACTTTTCACTTATTATACAAATAGTAAAAAATGAATATAATGTTTCTTTGAATGTTAAGATCATATCTGGTAATATAAACTATATTTAGTATGATATTTTCCTCAAAAAATCTTTTTGTAAACACTACTCCAACATGAAAACAAATCATTTGGAAAAATCACTTCAAACACTTGTTATACAGAGTAATATATTTTATACATAGGTGAACAATATAAAAATCACAGTTCCTTCGACCTCTATTTTTAGGTTCTCTAAAAATAGTATTGTTGAAAAAGTAAAAAATTACCATACACAACTAAATTCCAAAAAATTTAATTTCACTCAAATTTGACCTTTATTTAGACCAAATATGACCATCTAATGTCTTGTAGTGTATTATTGAAACTTATTGATTATTCAACACTATTTTATAATTTCATGTCATCAAACACTATAAATGTTATTTTAATGAAAAACATATCATTCCCAATATAGTTATATGGAAAACAATCCATTTTTATAATCATCTTAACCCACTTGAAATATATTCAACTATCAACTCAGAAATTGTAAAACTTATATCCAGAAATTTCATGTTTGGAATATATTAGTCTGGAAAACTATTAATTGATCTGTTTCTATTGACCCATTTTAAAATACAGAACATGTTTTTGTCTTGAACCATTGAAATAAAAGAAACAAATTTACGAATTCTCATTCCAATGATATAATAATAAAATTTCTAACTAAATTTTTGAAACTTTCAACTACTTCATAAACACGTAACATACATCCAGTAAAAAATTAATCATTTATAAAAAATATCATGATACATTGAAATCTTGTACTTCATTATTCAAAAGCCTTTAGAAACTCTCATTTCCTAATGAATAATGGACAAAAGTTCATCATATAGATTAGTGTTCCAAACTCATCCAATGGATTAATATTTTCATATGATCTTATGGAAAAATATATAAATATATCCTAATGGAACAATATTTGAATCAAATGACTCAGATCAAAATATCCCTTTATAACAACTCAACAATAACCTCCTTTGGACCAAATATGACTGATATAAAACTCAAAATACATCTATATCTAATAAAATTATGTGGTGAAAAAACATTAAAATTCCTCATATATTCCAAAATATCATCTTCAACTTCTTCATATTTCTTTTACAATTTCCAAACAACTATTTCTATAAAATCAAAAACTGCAAAAAAAAGATTTTTTGAAAAATGAAATGTCAGATGATTCACATTCGATATAGTGCATCTGAGGAGCTGAAATCGATATACCATAACTGATTATGAAATCCGAATTTTTTCAAACTTTATCAAAATATTTCCAAATGACTTCTGAGAGATTCTATGTATAGAGCTTATCTATATGCTGCTATGCATCTGAAAATTTTGTGACTGGAGAACTAAAACTTCTCTCTTTGTTCAAAAACATATAACATGATATTTTTCTAGACGTTGAGAAAATTAATATCATAAAGTAATTATCTGAATTGTTTTTTATATTTATATGAAATTCCATGTATTTAAGTTTCAACAGCCTAGTAAACTTTCTGAATCTTATTTCCACCGGCATCATAAATAACACGAAAATGTAAATATGATGGACTGTGTCTGATTAAATTATCTGATCAATCATCCGATCACCCACACTGTATAACACATTATTAATTAGGATTATAATATAAATACCACCAAATAATATATAAACTTCTTCCAAAACATCTTTCACGTGATTTAAAAAAACATTCTTTTACATAAAGATAGTTTTCAACAAAAACAAATCATTTAAAAAAACCTCATAAAGTCTCTTCAAGAATCATGAAACATATAATGATTGGTTAAAATATCAAAAGAACATATTTCATCATAAAATTAAGAGTCATGAATAACAATTTGTGTTTATTAGTTTAATATTGATCATCATTTGAATGTATTAGAATCCCATTTTATGTTTAATGTGATTTTATTCTACTAAGATATCGGTTATTTGTGGAGAAATTTATTGAAAGTATTTGTTTTAGTGAAAAAAAAATTTAGGAATAATATATTTAAATTTTATATGGATAATTTTATAGGTATTTATTACATTTAAGGTTAACATGATCAATAATGACATTTTAATAATAGAAAAACATTATTATTAAATTTTGATTTAAAAATAGATTTTATTGAAAACCATAGTTAATATTTTCCATAATGAATAAATATATTTAAAGGATGTATATAATATTTTTTTGGGAATGTTATAGGAATTATATTAGTAGAGTTTTATAAAAATTACATCACACATGCTTGGTGGAATGTCATTATGTATGGGATGGGCATGGGCCTTGAACCCATGACCAAGGGATGATAAGGGTTTATCACTTATTTGATGTCCTAGATAATATGTCATTTTTAGTTAAAATATTTGATGGATAAATATTGATGTTGAATTAGTAGTACTACTATTGAAGTTTAGAGAATAATTTATTGGATAACTTGTGAGAACCATTTTGTTTTTATGAAATAGTTAGAGAAATATGGAAATACTTTTCACACATTTATGGATCTTATGATATATTAAAATTTAATTTCCGTTCGATAGGTATAATAAATTTACTTTTGGATATTCATTTCTCGGAGTAAGTGACGAATTGGAATATTATTAGAGAAAAAATACGCGATGAAATTATTATTATGAAATAAAAATGTATCAAGTAATTATATTTCTTTATATCCATAGACAGTAAAAGAATTCATCATATTTATGGAAAGGATCGTGAAACAAATTTTATAATAACACCTTCACATACAAATACTCTAATAGTCCTTTAAATCATCATAGATTTATGGTTTTTAGGTCCTTAAGTTCCCATTGATCATTCAATTTCGTTTGATCAATAACCATTATCATCCCCCATAATATTTTATGCTTTCCTTCCATGTCCATGTTTTCATATACAAATTATGTTATCATACATTGAAAAATATTTATGTGTTATTATTTATTACATTCATACATCCTTTTATATCCAATTAAGTGGATATTATATGAACCCTTTTGAGATGTCAGGTTTTCAACAATGGTATTTTTAAATATAAAACCCTTGATTTATGAGTTCATGTTTAAATATTGATTATATATTTTATTTAAGGTGGGGATAATGAAACACCCTATGATTTTAAAAGATGAAAATTTTTCATGATAGAATTTCGGACATGCAACAAAAATCATAGAATAAAATATTACACCTGAGACTTTATGAAATATTTTTGTATATAAATTTAATCACTTCGGCAGCTAACAGAACACACAACACTATGTCAAAATTAAAAATAATATTGTATACCATTATAACCTATCTTTTTTTGTTAGTTATGAATATTACAAACTAAATTATAGAATCCATTCTTATATATTGGTTATAAATATAATAATAATCATTTAAAATAAAAAGAAATTTTTTCTGAAAAAAAATTCTTTCTAAAGAAAAATTTGGTCACACTTTGTGCACATAATTTAGAATTAATATTTTACCATTTTTGAAAAATTATTTCATAAAATAAAATTTATTTTTGAAATTATGTTATCAGAATTATCTCAAGGAGAATTGTTTGGATTTTTCTAAAATGTTTCATTTTTCAACGAATAGTTAAAAAGAATGAATTTGTATTGAAAACAGCCCTTTGGTTTAGAATATTTATAAAGTATAATTATATTTTAAATTTCTTGTAAACTTAAATTAGTTATATTATAATTTTTTTAATCCAATTTCTGTCATTGGAATCATTTTAATGTTGAAATTTTAAATAAAAACATTGTAAATTTATAATAATTTCCCTCTAAAAACCAACATTCTCATAGTGTATTCCAGATTAATTTTCAATTAAAATTTTTTAATTATGTTAATTTAATATAAAAAATGGATTGTATTTTAGTAATAATCATAATTTATATTATACAATTATTTCAACATAATTATTGACCGAGATAAAAAGTGATAAGAATAAAAATTATTTACCATTATTATGGTAAATAAGATTTTACCAGGGGTTATACAAAATAAATATGGGTTAACATGTCCTATAAAGTTTTCTAAAATCTATTTTATTTCCATATTTCGACCCTATAATGATTAATTCTAAAAAATAATCGATTTTTTAACCTAGTGTCTTGCAAAAAATGTGGGTACATGTTTTTCTTTTCCAAAACAAAAAGTGTTCCACTCACTAAACATATAAAAATTCACCCATTATCATCTATTATTTACACATTAAAACCATTTTATATTTGAAAATATAGAGACCTAAAACATTTATTACATTAGTATTAAATCATGTTAATATATTGAACATAATGACGATACAATCCAGGATCCCAAATCATTAGTGAGTTTGGATGAAACATCACTTTTACATAATAATGCGGAAACATTATTTAATTACTTATTCTATATATTTTTAGTTTCTCACATGTTCTAATTAGTACATGTATTAACCTGAGAATATTTATCAATGAAAGTGGTGAGCTAAAATCCCAGTAAGAGGAGGTATAACACTGGGTTAAAAAAGGACATGAATCAAAAGTATATGGGTGAGAATATTCAAATCATAAGAGTTGGATCATCATCACAATCATGATGTAATAAATTTATAAAGTCATGTAATGTCTCATATTCATAAAATGAAATATAACGTATTAGTGTTCAAATAAAACACATTTTTTTAAATATCTAGAATCATGTTCACGCATTACATATGTTTATAAATAATAACATCACCATTAAGAACAAATATAGAATTTTTTTCATAAATATTTGACATAATATCATGAGATACATCACATTACCCAGTTCATTGGATGTATATATAATTCTGGTCCAACCCATCACACCATTAATGCTCATAATAATGCATGTCATAGAGAGTGTATGTCATTAATAGTTATAAAATTAACGTAAAAAAGATAATGGGTATAATAGGGATTTAATATAGAAATATTACATGAATACAAATTTTAGTTCTCAAATAAATAAAAAAATCATACTTGGACATAAAACATCATTATTCTTGAGTGGACAAGAAGTATTTCATGAGGAGTAAAATATAATGTTTTTCAAAATTGAATTCACATTGAAAAAGTGATTTTCATTGAAAATATTTTTTCATGTTATGAATAATTATATACCAAAAATAAAAAGGTAAGGTAAATTTAAGGAAATAATAATTACATTCTTACCATGATGTAGAGGATAACACCAAGAAAGGAATTTTGTTTCACAATCTCCTTAACATGAATCCTACTTTATTTTTTTCACTTTCCTCATTCTGAATAATAAATACAGGATTATCATAAAATAGTTCGATAAGTGAATTATGGGAATTGTTTCTTCTATTTTACCATTATAATTATATTATTTAATTTTATAACACTCTTTGTTAATCATAAAATATTTTGATATCATGTTTTTATTAAATTTTCCCATTTTTTATTTCACTTTCTTTGGTCAAATTAAATTATAAAAAAGTATAATTAACTCTATAATCGTAGAATAAATGTAATTACATATTTATTTATTATATATAATTAATATTTTTATCCATTAAGGTTTTATATAAATTGACCATGCAATTTCTCTATTTGTTATTAATCTACATATTACATCACATTGGCGAAAAAGTGGGAATGATAATTTTTCAATTTATATATATTGTAAATTTGATGCAAACAGTAGGTTAACATCATTAATATAATGTTAAATTAATTAATAATTATTCTTATATGGTTTTTTTAAATATAGTGGTAAAGAAATAAATAGAATAAGAAAAAAAGTGAAGAGTTAATAGAAGCATACTAAATCCTCAGTGTAGATTCTATTATACTACACTAAAAACCCTTTTATGTTTGGAGTTACATTACTCTAGAACATCCCGAATAATTATTAGGGGTCTGAGAGGAGGTATTTTGTTAGATTTTAAGATTTTTCATGTGGGGATGAGTGGTTATTCAAGGGGAGGGAGATGTGTTATTTATACTTGAGGATATAAGTATTCTTAGAATAAAACATTAAATAAAATAATATACCCAAGTTAAAACATGTAATATTGAATTTTTACAATATAAATCATGTTTACATACAATTTAATTAGTTTTATTACTTCAAATATCATTATAATTATAATTCAGTTGTTTATTAAAAATGACAGAGGAAAAGAAGAAAATTGTTATTTTACGGGATCAATTTATTACTTTTCATTTTGGAAAATGAATTTCAGGTTTTGAATTTTAGTTTATTATATTTTAATGAATAATTTATGAAATTATATATATCATGGATTAACATCATTTTTTAAAATTTATTATGTCATTATTAATTCAATAATAGTTTAATTTATGATAAAGTGGTTATATCTACAACTATATTTTTACTATTCTTCAAAAAATAGAAGTATTTTGGAGAATTACAAAAAAATAACCATTGAAAATTTTAGACATACTGATTTCACAAATGATAATTATTTTATCAAAAAATTGTAAAAGACATGTAGTTTTAATGATTAATATAAAAACTATGATTTTTACAAAATACATTAAAATACAGTTTATTAAAAATGTTCTATATTTTCATTGTGATTTTTAATCATGGAATTTAATTTTATTTGCAATGATAGTACTTAAAGTTACATTAATTAATCATGATAAATATTATTTATATCACAATTTTTTATTTTGAGGTAAAATATTTATTCCAACTGTCACATTTTCTCTTATATATACGACTTCGTTCTATCAAGGAATATTCACTACAATTTTTCCAAAGGTTTTTTTTGTTTTTAGAAGATGTTTGTTGGGTTACTAAAAATTTCATTATTTTTTATCTTTTTTGGATTTTGAGGAGATGATTCTAGCCAATAGGAGAGATCAATATTTTTTCCTTTTATCCTTTTTATTTTATATTTTGACCAATTATAATGTATTCTATTTAAATATGTTTCTTAGTTAAATAATGTAATGATATATATTAACTACATAATATTTTTTAGTTTACACATATTTATTTTTGTGTTATATTAGACAATATAATACAACAAATATTTATATTCAAATAAAATATTACTAGTAATAACTATTTCATTACATTCTTCCACCCATTAGAAATTTCATCCCTGAACTTTATACCCATATTATAGGTTGAGAATTGATGAGGGTAATTCGATTTAACTTTTTTCCTTTGGTTCCCATGGTCCCTCACCATACTTATCAAGCCACCAAGACACATTAACATTGTGAGTTATCTTATTGGATAAAAAATTATCTATATGATACACAATCTTCAATAGATGCTCCTCATAAGAGAGTTCATTCTATATTTTCTCGTTATCTGGATTCAGTACATGAGAGGGATTAGATATATACTTATTCAAGATTGATATTTGGAACACTTAATGAAGATTAGCCATATTTGGTTGAAGATCAAAATTAATGTCCACTACATCTATGTGATCAAACATATCAAAGTTGATAATATACCTTGGGCTGACATTTCCCTTATTTCCAAATCGCATGACTCTCTTCCATGGTGATATTTAAAGAAAAATATTTTATCGCACATAAATTTCCAATTCCCTTTAATCATTGTCAGTATAGATATATTTCTATCTCTATGTAGCTTTTATATATTGATATATGGTTTGCATATTTATTATTCTTTCTTAAATAATATATAGTGTAACTAGTTTTCATTCCACAACTATACCCTAAGAAGTAGGATTTCTACATCACTTCCCATTCATTGATTCATATGGCTCAATTTTAATACTGGAGTTGAAGCTGTCTTTGTAGGATAAATTAGAAAATGGGGGATATTGATCCCATTATCCTTTAATTTCTATTGAACATGCTCTTATCATTTCCTCAAGCATCAGAATAGTCTTTTCAGACTGGCTATCATTTTTGGGGTTATAGGTGATAATGAAATTCAATTTAGTATTCATATCATGTTAAATAGTTCTTTATAATTTAGATGTTAACCTTATCTCATGATCATAAATGATTGAAGGTGGAACCACATACAACCTCACCACATCTGTTACATGTATCATAAAATGATTTTTTAGGGATATATCATCCCAAATTATGATAAAGTGGGAAATCATGGCGAGTTGATCCACCAAACTCTATATCGGATTATTTCCTTTTGATTTCTTCAAGATAAACGTGAAAAGGTACATCGTGATATTCTCCCACTTCCTTGCGGGCATGGGAAATGGTTTCATCATCCCCTTGGACTTATGTTTCTTTTCATTAACATAATGACATACCAATAACTTTGTGTTCAACTCATAGATCTTTTTCCTCCTTTTTCCCAAACAAAATATTTCTCTAAAATCATGTTATATCATGTTTCTTGGAGGATTGATGGATATATATGATCTATATAAACATTCTAATAGCTCTACAATTATTTATAGTGATGTAGGAACACAAATCCTAGTTCTAAATCAAATGAATCAATTCTCATAGATGTGGAACTCAGGAAGTTTTTCTCACTTTCCTACTTTCATATTCATTAGAAGCCCGAGATATTCCCTTTATTCCTTCTTGATCTTCTATATGAATTTTTTTTTCAATAACTAGGGAAAGGTATGATGTATTCTCTACAGTAATGATATCCAAATACATTAGTTACATATCCAAGAAGACATGGTCTCTCTCAATCCTCATTATGAATAATTGTGTTGGTTCTTTTCAGCTAATAGTTTTAGCTACCTCATTCACCATTCCATGATAGTAAGAAATAGAGAAACCATAGTCCTTTACCAGTTCAATCCATATTTATTAATGCATGTTGAGACATTTCAATGTGAATATATACTTTAGAATTTTTTTATTGCATATATCAAACTACTCCCCATTGAGGTAGTACCACCAAATCATCAAAGTGAATATCATATCTTTTAACTCAAAATCATGTTTTAGTCGTTTTTCTCATGGATCTTCAACTATCGTTATGGTTAGGATATCACATTATTATTATACATGACAATACAACCCAATACATTTTTGGAGAATCAATTTATATCACAAAACCTTCTCCACTTATTGGTAGAGTTAGTATAGGTGTAGTGATTAGTGACTTATTGAGGTCTTTCATGATTTCCTCACATTCTTCATTTCAAAAATACATTAACCCTGTCTATGATAACATACTTAGCATTCTAGAAAATCATGATAAATTTTTCACAAAATTTCAGTTGTACCTATCTATGATATGGAATCTACAAATTTCACTGACACTAGTGGGCCTAGCTCATTCCTAATTTACCTTATTTAAAAGGGTAAATAGAAAATCTTCACTTGTGACTAAATTCCAGAAGAATGTGTCCTATCACATATAAAAATCTCCCTTGTAAATCATAAAGTAAGTTTTACCCTTCCATAATATTTCAATTTCAATTATTAGATGATATTTATTTTCCTCCTAAATCATGGATTAGATTATAATATTGTTTTTAAAGGCTTCCAAAACATTTTCAAGATAGTCTCTAAAAACCATATTCTTCAAAACCATAAATATTATAGGGTGATTAATATGTTCTAAAATAATACCAATGAAATCATAGTGTCCATCTATTTTATGGAAGGATATCTTATGAATATCTGTATTCTTTTCCTTTAGTTGATGATATCTAGAATGAAGATCCACCACTGAGAAAAACATAGCATCGTGAAGTTTATTGAAAAAGTAATAAATTCTTTTTATATGGAAAATTTTATTTATAGTTATCTTCTTAAGCTACCAATAACTAATTATCACGACCCGTATAAGTGGGGACCATGCTGCAACTCCCCAAGCCCGCCTCCAATAGGCCAGTGGCTAGTGACTAGCATCGAGTTGGGATAATACAAACATGGGAGGCATTGCCTATGTACGTGTACACACACACACACATCTCCAATCCCATAAATGATGAAACGTAAAAAAACCCACTAAGGAACAAAATGAATGCATACATCTAAACCCAACCAATAGAGTATGGAAGGATGTAATGTACTGAAATTAAACTCAGCCAGAATACAAGACCACCAAAAAACAAGAGTCTAAAAACTACAAAGTCCATCTTGTAAACACAAAGAGGTACTGGGAATGTTGCTAGTAGATGTAGGAACACCTCGTCCTATAGGGAACTCAGAAATCTCGGTCATGTCCTGGTGCTCCCTTGACTTAGTCAAAAGGCTGCTCATCCGCACAAGACATGACATGTGTGGGAAAGCCCTTGAAGGGGTGAGTATAACAATACTCAGTAGAGGACCCCAAAAAACACAAAGAAACAGAAAATGGAAAGCTAAAATCATCTCTACATAGTATATTTCCACTGAACATAATATAGGTGAACACAATCTAGATATACTCAAAACCAAGACCCGTAGCATAGAGACAAGTCACACAACCACATACACTGCCTAGGGATTCAGTTTAAAGATTCCAAGAATCACTCTTCCGGGAGAACTCAATCCATGATTTTTATAGCTTTGATGACATCCAACCGAGAAGTACTATCTATTGGGAAAAGGCATGAGAGATATTTTCACTCATTTCAAGAGAAGACACTCTTGAGTGGAGAATGATCATGATACATGGATGAGGATCACTGCCAGGTCCTCGGTGGATACCGCAACTCATCCAGATTCAACTGCTATGTTGAGGATCAGTGCTTTGTTGGGATAGTCATGTCGATACTTGACTCTACCTAGGGTCAAGAATGGATAGAGGATCTCGCTCTGAGCCTCTAAGAGGTATACCTTACTCTATCCTGAAAAATCATATTGAGGGTATCATACTCATGGAAAAAGGAAACAATACCTGACCTTCAGGGGAACAAGAAAAAGGGGCACTAACCCAAATGAAATATGTCAAGGATATTGTGGAAAAGAAGAAAAAGCCATGTATTTAGAAGTCCACAGCGTGTAGAAGTGTCACATGCTATGTCTTCTAACCCTGGGTACTGCCCGTGTACAACGATCGATGTCATAATGATGGTTGTGTAGAAGAAGGTATACATAGAGTGTAAGAGAGTGACATGTCGTGTTCCTCTATTCAGGGAGGACTCTGTGTATGCGGTCCATATGAACATACACGGCTTCAACCCATGTGTCACACCCCATGTGACTGGTACACGGGGTAACCCATGTAGGCAGTCTGGTCTGGCAGTGTGGTGGAGTACATGGCCGTGTAATCCACCCCATGTCTGTGTATTCCCTGGATGCATGTCGAGTCCCATGTAAGGACCCACACACCATGTTCTTTGGGGAACCATCCATGTCATCGCTTCATGCACAGTGGATCCCAAGCTGCTACTTAGCCGGATCTATATGTTGTTTTATTCGAGATACACACTGCGTGTTCTGAAAATTCCGAGAATCGCAAACCTCCACCATTGTGCCTCAGGTGGTGCACTGATCTTCGATTTACCATCCATTTCCCACGAATCTTGAAGATTAAGGTCACCCCAAAATCCCGAAGTCGTCTATGTTGTTTCCAGGCCTCCGATTGGCCCTGAAAAAGAATATATATCCACCTGCATGAAGAACTCTCGAAGAACTGTCTCCCCCGACCCAAGCCGATTCGTCGTCCTCCATTTCCGTCGAACCTCAGTTGAATCGCCGCAATGCTGGGTCTCCATTTTCTAATTGTTGTGTTGGGAAACGGACGTGTAACGTTCGGTTGTTCGTCGCCCAATGAAGAACACGAAGAAAAGAGTAATGAAAAATTCAACAAACCAAATTAAGGAACGAACCTCCACCTTCGTTCATCATGAAATTCATCTGCTCCCATTAGAAGGATTGAAAAGGGGAAAAACGATAATCGCACAATTATCACAATTATATTCGCAATTCAAACCCCAAACAAATGGAAAATAACACCCTCCCGCAAGAACGCGTGATTCACAAATCACCATGTTTGTGGGTTGATCCATATTCACTGTTTAATCAATGAACATGGAAAAGAAGAATAAAAAAACCCATACCTCGATCATCGACGAAGAGGGATATTTGTCGTCGGTCGAGATTTCATCTCGCTACACTATGATCCGGGCATCATCGTTTGTCGGCATCTGTCAAAAATCCTACAAGGCTCTAAGAGTCTCTCTCTCTATCTCTCAATTCGCAAGGTTACGAGGATAACCTTATGAGTAGTCCATAAGAAGGTAATTAAAAGGGAGTAATTTTGTCACTGTTCCAAAAAGAAACTTTCAAATAAAATAAAATATTACTTTATTTTATTTTCATTAAAGCGTCTAAAAACTAATTTTCACAGCTGACCTGCATTGGTTCATGTTAAGCCCCACCTATGGTAAATTTTCTGCTCTGAATGAAATAGTTCCCTCGGATTTCTGGTCTGAGAACCTATTCAAGTAAAACCACTCACACATGTTGTTTAAAGTTTAAATTAATTCAAACATTTATTTCGGGAACTCCGGGCCTCAGAATCGCATGTCGTCAAAAGGTCTGGTCTCGAAATAATTCTATATAATATTTAAAAATAATACCCAGAAAACCTGATACATTACACTGATACACAACTACATTGATCCACATTATTTATAAAAAGATCACTAGAAAAACCCAAAGTGATACAATTGGGTGTGTGAAGATTTTTTCCAAATTATATTACATATTCTTTTTCAATATCACCATTTCATGAAAACCCATCATATAGGGTAATTTTTATATAGGAGTGACACCATGTATACGATCTATTGATATCTCTACCTCATGATTTGGGGGGATGTTTAGGAAACTATTCAGGAAATTAATCACTATATTGCCTTATAATGGGTATTTCCCCATGGTTGGTACATTGATTCAACTCAACCATTTGGTTATGGTATGATTATTCATAGGGTATAATCACCCACACCATAAATGGATTTTCCAATAGAGATTCACGATCTTTCTTCCATTTATATTTGAGCATGGGATGGTTCAGAATATATGATGATATTTATTTTTCCTAATAATTGATGTTTACTCTTTATAATGAGATCCAATCCATGCCCATTGTAATATAAAATTCCACCAAGGTAAGTATTTCAATATTCATTGTTCTGATATTTCCATAGATAGTAACAAGAGATTATTTCAGCACCTGGCTATATTAATCACACCACTAGGGGTTTTTACAAATATCTCTACTTCAATGTATAATGGTTGTTATTAAATAGTTCTAGAAAATATATATGACATAAAAGAATGTTTAGAACCAAAATAAAATAAAACTATTTTAATTATTAAGTAAATTGGATATGTACATTTTGCGAATTCATTTTCATTCTCCTCTTCAGTAGTGGGGATGGTATAAGAATTCCCTTTATCTTTAGGCTTTGTTGATCAGTGACGCTGATTACCTTCAAGGACCCATGGTATTGTTCAGTATCTTATATAGTTTCGTTTATTACTATAGTTTAATCATTGAATCATGGTTTGTTCCTTCCTTCCCTTCATCACATAGGCAGGATTCCTTTTTTCACTTCGACATTCATGTGTTTTATGGACTTCTCTCCCACACGTGTAGAATTTCCCTATCCATTTGAGATAGATCCCATGATTCTTTTTCCCTCATTTTTAAATTGTCAGTGTTTGAGAATTCATTACGTCATTTTCATTATTCCCTACTTCTAGAAACTCCATATTTTATTTCTTATCACCATTCTTATGTGTACATTCTCCATATTACCTCTATACATTGAGAGCACATGGAGAAACATCTTCTTAATTCCACTATTTCTCAGATAGCTAGATCCTTCCAAAGTTGTGGTTTTAAGGCACAAAATAATCTATTCATTTTTTATAACAAGACCTATAAATTTTCCTCAAATATTTCTTCAATTCCAGCATAATAAGTTACATGTTCTTCATCCTTTGATTAAGCTCTAGGAACTCACTCATAATATTTTTTTCAAATAGTTTGAGAGAAATAATTATTTATATATAACATTTTAAAGTCATCTGACCCCATTTCTTCAATTTCATCCTTTGGATTAGTATTCTTTAATAGTTCCCACAATTTATTGGCCTCTCTATCTAAATGATAGATTACTAGAGTAACCTTACACTTATAAGACCAAATGAGAACAAAAAAATCCCATCCCAATTGAGTTAACCAACTATTATGAAATTAGTGGATTCTAAGAACCACTAAACAACAATGGTAGTTTCCAAATAAATGATTTAATAACTAGGCACTCTTTTTTAGGTTAATGTGGATATTTTATAATATCCAGGTAATTATTCATATCCAGATATATGTGGGTAATTTTCACTATTATGTTTTACACTCCACCTCTAAATGAATTTTTAGTGTTGTTTGGGATGTCATTTCGTTGTCTATTACATAGGTTGTGGGAATTATTTCTATAGTTTCCCACCATATTCAAAAAAATAAACAGTTAGAGCATATGACAAAAAATCATGAATAAATAATTTATTCTTTTTCAAAATTAATTATAATGTAATGCCTTGTGGAATCCATTGGCTTATCCCTTTACCTAAATATTAATTCTTAGATCATTTACATTAATTTAGTCAAAATTGTTAAGGAATAATTACATTAGATATATATACTTTTAATGGGTTTTAATTTTGCTTTTTGATTATCCAATGTATACCCTAGGGTGTTTTAAAATAGATGTTTAGAAATGACCATTGTCATGCACTATTTCATGATCCCTTATAGCTCAATTTGGTGGATTTTTAGTTGTTATCCACAGGTGCTTCAATACCAGATCTACAACCAATTGTAGTATTTGGACATGGATTTTATTTATTAGAAAACATGCACACTTATGGTTTACCAAAACATTGAACATTTAGATATACATAGGCTTATAGTTATTATTTTACAAGAACATTTTCCAATCCTATTACCAAAATTAACTAAATATTTCTCTAATACCCACTATAGTGACCTAACAGTTTCATCACATAACTATTACATCATTGTTATGATAAAAAAACATAATAAATACACAATCCAAGATCCAAAGGTATAGTATATTTGGTAAATTAGGCTTAAAAACAATTTACATAATAAAACCAAAACATTATATAATTTATTATTTGTTATCTTCCTAGTGTATATAAATTTCTTCATATACATGTACTCACCTAAGGATATACATCAATGAATGGGGTGTTATAAAATACCAGTAAGGGGAGTTATAACATGGGTTTAATAGAAGAAATGAATCAACATTATATGGGTGAAAATAATCATATAATTATAATATAATCATCACCATAATTATGAATGAAATATTAGATAATTTTATTGAATGTGGCATATTAATAAAATTAAATATTATGTATTAGAGGTCAAATACCACACTTACTTGTGCACAAATTTAGCATTAGGTTTATGTATAATATATGTGAAAAAATCATAATGTAATAATTTTTAAAACATATATAATCATGTTTATAAATTTTGTAGATAATATTATGGGATACATGCAATACCCAAATTTATTGGATGGATTTATAATTTAGGTCCCACTCATCACATCATAAATGGTAATAATCATACATGAAACATATAATGTATATCAATAACAATGTTTAAATAAAACCCTAGAAGAGAATGGATTCCATAAGGACATTTTAAATAATAAATTAATTAATAAAAAATTGGGTTACCATATGTATAAGAGAAACAATACTAGGACCTAAGAAATCATTATTCTTTAGTGGAAAAAAAGAATTTCAGGAGTAGTAAAACAAGATGTTTTGGAAATTGATGTCATTTTGGAAAAAATGAAGTAATTAGGATATATTTTAACATGGTTGGAATATATATATCCCAGAGAGAAATGGTAAGGGAAATTATTAGTAAATAATATGTACATTCATGTTGTGGAGGAGAGGATAACCCAAATAGAGGAATTGGGTTTGATAATCCCTTTACCACAAAACCAACATTATTTTGTCTCTTTTCCCCATCATTAATAATTAAAATAGAATTATTAAAACATAATTCCATAATTTCATTATAGTCATTGGTTCCACTATTTATCCATTATAATTATTGGATTAAATTTTATAACACTATTTAATAAACATGAATTGTTTTAATATAATTTTTTCAATAAATTTTTCCCTTTTTGTTTTGATTTCACTATTTTCATTCAAATACATTTATACATAAGTATAAATAACATTATAAACAAAGAATACTTGTAATTAAACATTTATATTATATATATAATTCATACTATCCATCCATAAATGTGGTTATAAGAATTGACTTGAGGGTGTCTTTGTAGGTGGTTAACCGATCATTGATGCGAAATTGTCGATAGAGTATGAAACAGAATTTTTAAATTCTTATATATAGTAAATATGATACATAAATTAGGTTAAAATAGATAATATAATGTTAATTTATTGTATAATTAATCATATATGTTTTTTTATGAATGGGGAGGTGAGAAATTAAAGAAAATAATAAAACATTCAAGAGTTAATCGAATCTTACTTAATCCAGACAACAGACTCTCAAGTATGACACTAAAGTACTCTTGATGTTTGGAGTTGGACTAATAAAAAACACCTGAAAGGATTAAAATGGAATTTAGATGAAGGATTTTTTTTTGAAGATTATGATTTTCAAAGTTGGGAATGAGTGGTCTTTCAATTGGAGAGAGTGGGGTTATTTAAACTTGAGGAGAGATGTATTTTCAGAATAAAATAATGAAAAAATAATATATCAAATGTAAAACATGTAATAGTGAATTTTTGAAAATATAAATCACATATAAATACAATTTAATGTTTTAATGATATTAGAGATATTTATAATTCAAAGTAATTTTATTATTAAGGAACATGAACTGAATTAAAATTCTTATTTTAAGGGATCACAATTAACTTTCTGTTTTGGAAAATTCATTTCAGGTTTGAAATATATGTTGATTTATTAATGATTCATTTATTAAATTGGATATATTATAGCCGATGATCATGTTGTATAATTTTTAGGTCATTATTACATCATCAATTATGTAATTAAATATATACTGTTTATTAGAAAACCTATATTTTATTATTCACTTGAAAGTTCACATTTTATGAAAAATTAGAAAAATATAACCCTAGGATAATTCCAATTTTATTATTTGAAAAATAATATTAATTTATTCAAAATAAATATCTAACATAGTTAACTTAAATTTTTAATATTATAATGATGATTTTTTTGATATACTTTAACTTATTGTATATTAAAAATGTACTTATATTTTCACTATGTTCTTAATCGTGATATTTATTTTTTATGGTATTATAATATTTATATTTACATAAATTAATCATAGAAAAAAATTATTTCATAATTTATTATTTTGAGTTAAAATTAATTTTCTAACTATCATATTTCCTTCTATATACCACTTCATTCTTTAACAAAATATTAACTAAAATTTATCCCAATGTTATATTTTTTCTAAGATATTTACTGGTTTACATATATTTTGTTTCTTGTCGATATGGTTGGTATTGGGGGAGATGATTTTAGTTGAATAGAGTGAATTAATTTTTCCTATTTTAATTATATATTATATATTTATTTTTTAATTTAATTTTTTCCATTTTTATTAGTTTCATGGAAGACTAATGTAATTATATTTATAAATGAGAAAATTTATTTGTTGGATTCTCTAAATTTTTTATTTTTATAACATTATATAATATGATAAAATGAAAATTTATTCAGGAAATAATTATTACTAATAAAAAGTTGGTCATTACAACCAAGACTTGACCAAAATCTCTTCCAAACCTCAATACCCTCAACATAGTTGCCTTTGTTTTATAATAAAGACAATTTCTGATGGTTTTTGTTGAAAACCTTAGCATGTTACCCAAAGAGGGTGTGACATTATTTAATGAGTGTTTTTATTTTATTTCATCCTCAACCACATTAAAATATTAATAAATTATTATTATATAATAAAATCAGTTTATTCCATACAATAATTTGTTTTTATATTAAATTTATTAGATAAAACCATCCCAACATCCAACAAATGTGTTACGAAATGAAAATTCCTATATACGATGGACTACAACCTCATGAACTAATGTCATTTAGTTTTTCCATTACCAACTATAATAGTTTTCCATGATGAAAGATATAAAGTGTGTATATATATATATATTATATTTGTAACATAATTATTCCCCATGAGTCATTATATCATATTTACCTACTTTAAATTCCATTACGTAAGGGATATTATAATTTCACTCATGTGTACAATAGACAGCCGCCTCATGAAGTGATGTGATTTATATTTGAAAAATGATTTACAAGTAAGATGAAAAGGAAAATTTTAATTAGGATATATGATATAAATTACCTAATTATGATTTTAATTAAATATTTATTCTTCTCTAAATTTAATATATCATTTTCATTCTTACATTTACACTCACTAAAATATGACAACGTTGTTTGTGTACATGTGACTGTCACCTTCACAGAGTTATGTGACTTTATTTTCATCACCACACCACAAAAATGATATATATATAAATATATATACATATATTTAAATAATATGATATGATATAATGATCGTTATTGAATGTAAAAATTATTACTTACCTCAATTCCAAAATGATCATTGAAAAATGGAAATGTTAGACATGTATATGTATGGCCTACCATCTCCATGATCAAAACATACTTCATTTATCAAAACCATATTACATGGGTGGAATTAAATGTTTAGTTAATTTATAAATATGATAATTGATTCTTTATTATTATTATGAATATTATGTAACTATATAATATGTACAGTTACCATATCATTCATTATAAAACATGCATGAGAAAACATGCATGAGAAAACCAAACAATTAACACCAGAAATAATCAAAATAATTAAAGATAATAAATCAAATAGTGATAAGATGTTATAAGAGGATAATATATGATATTATATATATTATTATAGTTTTTATAAGATAATAAAGCTTTTAAAACCACTATAAATGTTGCTAAATAATTTTCATCAAAATAGAATCTTGAGGTAAGGGTCTTCATTTCAATTTCCCTTCATCGAGGCATGTTTTTTTGTTTGAGACCTAATTTATTTTATATGGTGTGCATACTACCCCTTTTACATGTAATATCATGATTCATTAATAATTATAGGAATATTATGTTTTATTTTTAATTAATACAACAATGGGATTTTCAAATAAAAGTTACCTAGTGGTAAATAATTTCACAACTCAATTTCTTCTCATTCGGTTATATTACTTATTTGTCATATTTGATATTATAAGATTATTTCTATACATTTTTATTATATAATTTTTTTAATATTGTTTTATGTGTATTAAAAGTTTATTCACATAATATCATCATTTATTAATCTTCACATAAATGTTATGATCATTATAAGGATTTATTTCACAATATCAGTTTAATCGAGATAGATTATTCATGAATTTTAGTTGAAAGAAATTATTTTATGATTCTATTATAAAACAAGTTATTTATATTCTACATTGGTTATTCTGGACATTTTTCAAGTAATATTAATATTTTCCCACTATTTTATTCTTAAATTAATTGAGAAAATAATTTTAATAACATCTGATTTCATTTATCTCTTCATTTAGAAATATATTTACTTAAAAAACCCTATTTTCAAATAAAAATTACAAAAAAAATTTATCCTTTTCAAAATGACTAATAAATGAATTTTTTTTACCATTTTTTTCTTATTAAAAATTATTTTGAAAGGAATCTTTATAATGTTTTCAAAACAATTCATTTTTGCCTATTTATGAAAAAAAATATGGAATCATAGTTTTATTTTGTATGACATGAAATGAATTTCTAGTCATCATTACTACATAAATGATTAATTCATTATTTAAAATTTCGAAATATTATTTTACTTGATAATTATTATCAAAGTTATTTTTGAAATATTAGTGTTAAAAATATATATTCAAAAGGAAATCGATATTTTCCTCAAGAGTCATTTTAAATATATTTTTATGGTATATTGATTCATTAATTAAAAAACCATTTATTATTAATATATTTAATATATGTTGTATTGATATCATACTTATTCTTACCCTAAATGGTTTATGATCATTTTGACCAAGAAAAGTGTTGACATTCAGTTCATTGATTCATTTTCATTGTCATTAACACTCTCTTGAATTATTCACATTCATGTGGACATTAAGACCCCCTAAATTTCCATATTATTTACCAAGAAAATGTTTAATCTATTATTCTAGGGAATTATTAGTAAGTCTATTTTCATTACTCAATACATATATTTGATGATAAGAAACATTTTTCATAAATTAAATTTATTTTTCGATTTAACATGAATTATATGAACATGAAGACATGGGTAGAGAAAAATTATAGATATACCCTCAACAAATCAATAGATCTTAGGATATGAATCAAATGTCTAGAATTAGTTAATTTTTTAAAGTGTATAACTGCCCATCCTTTTATACCATTCCTGAGGAAATATCTTGATGGAAAATTATCATTTACTGAGACATGACGTCTAATAATTAATTCTTTCCTCCATTATGAATTTAGTTATTATTCTCAGTAAGATTATCACAATGATATTATCTATGGATGAATTTAATTATTAGCTTATTTTTTAAATGAAATGTGTTTGATTATTTACAATTCTTTATTTATTATGGATTATCTATTCATGATATACTAGTTATTTAAGTGTAATATGTGTTTAGTTATTTACATTTCCATAATGATTAATTTTTATCTATATATGATAATTATGTTATTTAAATAGACTATGTGTTCATCTATTTACATTTCCATATTGATTAATCATCATCTTATCATGATAGTCATTTAGTTTAAATGGAATAAGTGTTCATTTACATTCCTTTACATGGTTATTTTACTTATTGATTCATGATTTATTTTTCTTTATATAACCCTTACTATGAATTTTATCTCACCATTATTTTGTATCCTTTCTTAGGAAACCATAAAGTATACTATGTTTGATATCCAAAAATACCCAAAAGGTAATAATGTTATTCTCAATTATTTTTAGTAATTTGTGTTTTACAATTTAATATGGGAATCTTGTAAGTATCATGTTTACCAACACTATTAAACCAATAGGCCCTTCAGTATGTGATTGCTTATATCATATACCAATGTAATAAATTAATCACTGATTCTGGTTTAGTATGATCTGGGTCTTTACAACAATAGAGTCTTTTTATTACTATTTATCGTCCACAATGCTAAGAGTATAAATACACCTATTAGAAAATAAAAAAAATTGACCATGATGAATTTAGGAAACTAGTTGACTATAAAAAATTTTGAGGGGTGATTAGATGTTTTCTTTTTCTATTATGTACATAAATAGATTTTATGTTTTCTTTTTGATTATTTGACAGGGTTTGAAAACAATATTAATGAATCCATAAATTAATATTTAAAATAGATATTCTATTATCTTAAATGAAATTTACATCTTTGAATTTTTTTATTCCACTAGATGTAATTTTAACCTCAGGAGTATTTTATATGTTGACATTGGTTGATGTGAAATAGATAGAAAAAAATAGCTACAAATTTTATTTTTTTGGGTTAGTATTTAGTGTCTTGGTTATGAATAAACCTATATTCATTAACAATTTACACTATTAAAGATAAATTTATATCCAATGGATGTTTATGTACTGAATTGATGTCAATAAAATATACAATCACTGATTTTAGAATGTGCTTTACAAATACATGCATTCTATGTGATAAAGATAGTGTTATAACATATTATAAAATATCATCACATCACTCATGATCAAAGAACACACACATATATATATATATGACACTTTTTCCTATAGGGTCATTCACAAAATAATGACATTATTTTATAATTCCACAGAATATATGACCAAATTACTGGTATTTTCACAAAATATCTATATTCTGAAATAATTTAATATGTTAAGAAGAAACTTGAAATAACAATATAATATGATTATTAAAAAATTTATTGTTTAATCTATCTCCTTATAGTTAAATGTATTTGAAAACGGGGTGAGAATTTAGTTTTCTAACCCTTATTTTCTATTATATGATTTTCTACTAAAATAAGGGTTTTAAGTGTTTCATAATTTTTAAAAAGTTATATTGTTTTTCAAATCATGAAAATATATGTTATTAAAATTTTATAATGGTATTTTTATTTTTTTAGAATGTATGATTGTTTAAATGTTTCATAAGTTATATTGTATTTTAATTTATTCTAAATAATGATATAACATTTTAAAAAATTATAAGTATAAAATTAATAATGAAAAACTAAAATCAATTAATTACATCATCATTTGTATTAAGATAATATCTCAACCAATATTTTTTTTGGAAATTGAAAAATATATTTCTCACATACTATATAAAAATTCATTTTCAACTTTAGACCTTGTTAAAAAGAGAGAATAACTTCTCTCATCACACATTTTTTATTCTTATGAATATTTTAAGGTTCTTCAAATTCTATAAATTTTCATCTAAGATTCTTCACATAATATCATAAAAAGAGAAATCATCCAATAGAGACTGGTTGATATATTAATTTTTTTAAATTATAAATCACTATTGAAGTCTGGTATATAATTACACAAAGGGAAATATTTTTTTTTATATAAATATGATTGTAATTTGTATTATCCAACCATAATAATCGAATTTTATAGATGTGAAAATTTCAATGAATCTTATGGAATAATGAATGTTTTTTTTAATTATTATTAAAATATTATAGCTTTTATATAAGAAATATGGACGATTTATTTTTAGATGGAGAATAAATTTTTCATTTCTAATAAGTT
The DNA here is from genome assembly GCA_963277665.1 of Viscum album. Classification (NCBI taxonomy): domain Eukaryota; kingdom Viridiplantae; phylum Streptophyta; class Magnoliopsida; order Santalales; family Viscaceae; genus Viscum; species Viscum album. The sequence goes on from OY728163.1 coordinate 1,939,826,441, forward strand.
ACAAATGATGGATGATCATTCATCAATGATAAATCTAAATAATATTGGATTATGGTTAAAGTGAATTTTTAAAAAAGTCAACATCCATCTCTAAATGGATGAATAACGTTTCAATGGGTTAAAGAATTCATTCATAGAAGGATATTGTATAATTATTATTTCAAGATACATTATATGTGTATCATATACTCTGTGAAAAATGATGAATTGTAAACTAGTTTTGTTTATAATCATCTATATTGAAATAACTCATTCTGGGATTACAAAAATAAAGTTTATTCCTTATTACATGTTTCTCACAATAGTGATTATTATGATTATTAAAATTGAGATGATTAAAAATATTAATATTCTAGATTATGAAAATGAATCATTGTAATGAGAAGAAAAGATTTTAAAAATGAGGTTTATTTTTTATCTTAGTTATAAGTAATTTTTAGAAAAATAGAATATAGAATCATTTTATGAATATGTTGAATCTTTGAAAAGAGGAATTATATAATGATTAAAATAACTAGAATCATATCAAATATCTCTTTATATTCTAAGTAAAGAATTTAAAATAATATTAGACTAATATATTTAAGATTCTATGAAGAAGTTGAAATAATTGAACGAGGGTGATCCTTAATTTTGTATTGATAAATTGGAAATTTTGTCTCTCCATAAAGTGGTGAATAATAATTTAAAATAAGATTAATTGGGAAATAAACATATAGAAAAAGATAAAATATCTCATGTTTATAAATAATTTATTAAGGATATTTCTATTACATTGCATGTTTTTCCTGATGGTCCACCAAAGAAAAATATTTAATAAATAAAGTAATTTGGAAAAGGAAATTGGGTTACTATTATCATATTTAAGTATATAAGGAAGTTTATGTTGAAATTTTCCTAAATACATGACATTCCAAGGAGTTGATGTTACTCAATCAAAGAAAAATATGGTCTTGAAATATATTTCACTAAATGAATATTCTTTTCAAATATTTATGTCCATTACTTTGAATTACATAGAAAATAAGTTACAATAAGATAATAAATGTTTATGTGATGAATGTTCCATATATTTTATCATTCAACTGGAGAGAAAAAATCATAATTATCGTTAAGAATATTCAAAAGAAAAATAGATATATATTGATATTTAAGAGATTAAACCATCAAATTTTTCAATTCAGGAGGAATATTAACCATAATGAATCATAGAAACACTCCCTATGTATGTCTCTAAAACTCCTAACAACACACATCAAGATGATCAATCTAAAAAATGGAAATTAAGATGGATGAATTGAATGAAGTGATTAATAAGTTGGAAATAATTATTTATATCATTCCAGATATTCAAAATCAATGCAAGTTAATTCAATAATTTATTATTCATGTTCATGATGTCATGTGGATACAATAGGTGATTTATTCTATTGTATAAAACTAATTTACATGATAAATCTCAAGGAAAATCAATCAATAGAATCAAATAATTTCAATAGAATAATAAAATGGATAAATTGAAAAAAAATTGTGTTGAATTTTCTTGATGAACTAGTTTCAATCTTTACCATGTATTATAAAAGTAATCTGAAGTTAACATAAAGTGTTAGATTGTAAGTTAGAGAATATCTTATGGAAATTGATGTTCTAAAAGTTCTTACTATGAAATAAGACTAAGTGTTAAAAGGGAATAAGATAAAAAAAGAGTTTTGTGCTGCTATGTTTGACAGAATGGAGGTGAAACTAAATAAGATAATTAATTTTTCCAATAAATTTTCTATAAAACATTAATTTCATTTAGGATTCTATTTTTTAAGAACGTAAAATTCATTTTTCATGAATATTATTTCTCTTTTGGATTATTTATTTGACTATATTAAGTTTTTTCATTATATTTCTTATAATTTTAGTAGAGAATTACTTTTCAGACCATCACACATTCAATTCATATTAATATTGTATTATTTTATGAAAGAAAATTGGGATAAAATCCATGCACACAATTTGTTTTTAAAAATGTGTATTTATAAAAATGTAATGTTTTGTTATTATGAGATAGCATGTTTTTTAATCTTAAAGGTTTCCATATTATCATTATTATAGTGTGTTATGATTTTCAAAAATTGAAAAATATTTTGTTTGAAAGGATTATTTCTACACTACTTTTTTAAATCACAATATATATAATTGTTTCCATATTTATCTTATGAATGGTATTCAAGATAATGTTTTTAGTGTTCTAAGTTCCTTTAATAACCATTTCAATTTCCTTCATCTTCATTTGAATAACCATTCCATGTGTATGTATAAAAAAATTAAATGTATAAGCGTGTTCTAATTATTAAAAATTTATTATATTAACATAAATACTTTAGATGAATATCCTTTGTGTTTTTGTTTTTCTAAAGAAATATTATAGTCACATTATAAAACATCATCAATAGAAGTTGGATGATAGTAAATTCATTTGAAGGTTATAATGATGCTATTGATATAGTTTTAATTAATGTAAAGTATCAAATAATTTGAACATTAGAGATAGTTACTATTGTAGAGATTATGAATTTAATAACTCAATTCTCTCCTTTTTCAAAAATCAAAATACACATCATAATAAAATAATCTATCTTAAGTTTAATTATGTTTTTATGATTTTATTGAATGAAATTATAGTAAATGATTAAATAAATTCTGAAACTCTAATTGAATTTTGAAAATATAAGGATCTAAATGTAATTTTTTTAGTACTTCCATTGTAATGATAAATCACTATAGTAGGGTTGATCGGACCCATTAGTAGATTAGGAAAAATTTTGATATCATTTTTTGATGAAGAATTGTCTACTAATTCTATTAACACTGATTTGAGTTTTGTGAAATCCAATCATTGGTTTTTGTTATATTGTTTACTATAAATAATGATTCAACTCTAGTATTAAATATAAAATATAATATAATTGAAGGATCATTATTTGATTTTATATTTTTTTGAATGTTTTCAATTTCTTATTGTTGATTCACCTTTTCACTAGTGTAATGTTTCCTTTCTGAGTGTCAATACTAAGAGACAACATTGTGTGTGGTTTTCATGGTAAATATATTATATTTCTATTTTAAATCATCTACTACTAATCCTATATGATTAAGGGATTATGGTTATATGAAGACATAAAATAAGATTGTCTAATTGAGGGAATAAAATGCAATGAAGGTAGATCTCTAGAACATCTAGTGCATAGATGTTTAGCTGTGAGATAAAATCGATATGTATTATCAAGTACTTCAAGGGATGGAAATATAGACCATCACATATGTATAAAATCAGGGGTTACATACAATATTTTGAAATTCATCGATACCTCATATCAGTTTTACAGATATATAATTCACATTGGTTTAAATTTTTTTATTAATAAAAAATATTTAAGAATGTATTTGGTTTTCAATCCAATACTATATTCTTTATTTTAGAATTCATGTTTAATCTTTTCTAAATTTTATTTTATGTAATTAATATAGTTTAATGTTTGGGTGTTTGAACTATTTTATTAGTACATTGAAATTCAAATAATTTAATTTTTGTTGTGGAAATAGTATTTCAGTAAAATATATATTAATTACTATGATCAAATGTCACATTAATAATTCATAAAACTGAAATACATAAAATTTTATACATAATATGAATACTTATTCCCATAATACATCAAGGGTATAAAATTTTGAAGTTTTTTTTAGAATAAAAATTCAACACATATTTTATTTTATTTACTATCACACCTATAAAAATTAGTATATGATTTAGTCTTTTAATTGACACTAAAATTTACATTTTGAAAAATTAAATTTGTAAATTACTTTATATTACCTTAATTTAAAATTTGTTTCATTACAATAATAGTGTTAGTAGAATAAATACCTTTTTTATGGCTTGAGTATGAGTTATAAAACTCAAAAATTTAAATCCATATAGAACACCTATTCTTGATGGAGTTCATTTTGATTCTTGGGGAGATTGTATAAAATCCTATATCATTAATACTAGAATCAAAAAATTTATCATGCTAAAAATATACAATGATATAGATATGGATGTAGTTAAATTTTTCATGAAAAAAAAACAGGAATGTGAGGTAAACTAAAAATTTCATAATCCATATTATGTTCTATGACCAAGAAAATCACAACATTATATATTCATGTGAAATGAGAAACAGAATTTAAGCGATTCTTAAGATAACACATATTGTTATATCTAATGTTTAAAAAAATCATAGAGATATTCGTAGATTTTACTCTCTAGATTTTGGTTTTATATCTATAGAAATAGAAAATGAAATACATCAATGCTTATAAAAATAGTCAACAGTTTAAAATACTTCTGTGAAAAAGAGTTATTATAGAATAAATTGTTAATAGTATTCCAAAATAAGTTGATTCTAAGAGGATAATAATTTAGGATAATATTAATTGAAAATATATAATTTTGGAAGAATTAATTATAAATCTAATGTAATATGAGAGTAGGCTAAAATGGGATACAGATAAATTTAAAAAAGTAAAATAGAGTATAATTTTCTCTAATTATACAAATCCCAATTTTAATAGTTAAAATAATTGTGCTAGAAATTATAAGTCTATTTTTTCAAAGAGAAAATTTGAGAATATAGATTCAAGTTATCCAGAATATAATAATAGTGAACATGAATAAAATACATGAATGATGGATTATGTTTTCAAAATTTTAAAATTCTGAAATACTCATAGGAAGGGAATGAAAGATAAAAAGAGATTAATTCTTCTAAAGTTATATGTTATGAAGGAAGATGGAAGGTCCTATTAGACATAATTTTCCAATATTTAAGAAAAAAATTAAAATCTTTCAACTTTATTTAAAATAAATTGATATAAAATATTAAAATACATAGATACATGGAGAACTGTTGAAATGACACATATTCATACAGTTCATCAAAATATAGTTGAAAAAAATTAAGATATTTTTTAGATTCTATTAAAACATTCCATAAAAGGTAACACAATTCATCAAAAAGGTAACCACAAAATCTATTACAAATATAATCCTATATTCTTAATTTACTTATAATAGTGATAATAATTGTCCAACATCAATGGAATATAAACACGATAATTTTTCAGATGATAAAAAAATGATACATTGGAAAAAAACGAAAAATTTCCATATATAACTAAATTAACTAGATATAAAACCCTTATGAATCAAGAGAATAGTAAACAATATTTTCAAGAGTTTTCTAAAGAATATATTATTAAAGTTAATAATTTTTTTAAAAAAATGCAATAAATTTCCAAACATTAAAAAATAATTATAATTAAAAACTAATTCTTCTCATTAATAATATATCAGTCAATAATAATTTGACCCAAGTTTTGATCATAGAATTTTAGTTGATTGTAATTTTTATTCATAATTTGTTTGACTAAAAATACAAAAAATATAAATGGGTTTTTATTCTTCAACCTAAATATGTAGTTTGTTTTTAAAAAAATAATTATCTATCATTTCTTCTGTTAAACAATATTTTGATAACATTTATTAACAAACAAGGCTTTATAGGATTCCACATGGAATATGTATTACTTAAAAAAATATTTTCAATCAAACTATTTTGTACAAATATGTAATCCTTTTTTGATAAATTTCAATGTGTGGGTCATTGGAATATATTTTTTTCCTGAAATAATGTTTAATCTTTTTCCACAATGATTTTTTTCTGAATAAATAACTATGTAAAACATAATGGAGTTGGATAGATGTGGGTCCTATATTTAATTTTCTAACATAATGAGACCCCAAATTTTATGGGAACCAAGAAAATAATATTTTCTATTTTAGGAAATGATACTGAGTACCAAAAGTAGAAACAAATGGTATATGTAATGTCGTTATCCACTATATAATACTAGATAAAATCACAATTTTCAGAATTTTTAATGGTTTAATGGAATAAAATTTTATTTTAGAGAAAATGAACATGATGAAACAATTAGAATAAACTATAATTCTCTTCTTTTAAAATCACTCAATTTAATTTTTTACATAATTTTGGTCATTAGAAAAACCTAATCTGCATATATTTCTTATGTGAAGATATATTTATTATGAACTTCAAGAATGAAAAATGTATTATTAAATGTTCTGAAGGTATTTTATTATATTATCTTGATATATATGATAATCTTTATGAAATAAACTTAGAATAATTCAATGATTATAATATTCCTTGTTTAAGTGAAACCAAATAATAATCAGTTTCGTAATATGTGGCTAGGACACTACTACTTCCAAACTGTAACTAATCATTCTAGAAAAATACATTTCTAGGATCTACCAAAACATAAATTTAATTAAACAAGAGTGTGTGAACCTTGTTAACATGGTAGGCAACATAATTCATGTTTTAAATCTAAATCTTATGTCTCAACTAAAAAATCTTCAATGTTCATGCACATGTATCATTTTGGTCCTATATAAATTGGGTGTATTAGAAGAAAATACTATGTTTATGTCTTTTTTGATGATTAATATGTATTTATATGGGTTTATTTTCTTACTCAATAATTTTATGCTCTTGTTAAGTTTTAGTCTTTCATGATTTTATTAAAAATTATAAAAACCAAACTCTTTTTACTATCTATAGTGACCATTATGGTGATTTTTCTAATTTTGATTTTGAAACATTTTTTTATAAAATGTTATTACACATGATTTTACTACACTACAAACACCACAAAAAATTTCATATTTTAAAGAGTAAAATGACTTATTTAGGAAATTGAAAAAAATTATAAGTAATTTTCCTATTGACAAACATTTTCTCCTATTATAACACCCCAATATTTGATGGTTTTAATAATTTAAATTCAATAGATAGATTATTGTGTATACAAAACTAAGTCTCTATAAAACATAACATTGATGTAGGAGATAGTTATAACCTAGCTGTTAATCAAAATTTTCCAACTTCTATGATTTAAATTTATAAAATTGGACAAACACGGTTGCGTTCAGTAAGATATTTATAGTCTGATAGAATTAACTAAATTTTTGGTGAATATTACCATACCTTTTGAATAGTAACAAACCATTATGAATAGGAACATACCTGTATGAAAATTAATTTTTCCCTTATGAATAGTAATATGAACCTTATAAATCGTAACCATACCCATGAGTGTATAAATAAAATTTAGGCATCTTATAAATGAAGGTGAATATTTAAATTAAGTGTTTGTAATTTTGTGGGTAATAAATATTTAATTATAACTTTCAATTAATAAATTGATTTAAAATAATGTAAATTTTTATAAAATATATCCCAAAAGAAATATTTTGATATTTAATTATATTATGATTATTTAGTGAGACCTTAGTAAATATTTCAAAGTGACATAAAATCGGGTTATAAATTTTAAATTTGTATTTTTTAATTAGATGGTGATTTTAATAAAAAAATTAAATTTCAAATATTTATAAAATTATTTTCATAAAATGGACTTCATCTTTTGGATTCTAAATGTTGAAAAATGGTAATGATGAATTTCTGGGATTTTTCTAAAATACTTGAATTTTTGGTAAATATTAAAATACAATAATTTATGATTAATTCTAAATACATGATTTATTGAGTAATGAATGATGTCCTACAATGGTAAGAACACTTGGTTCGAACTAAAATAATTTTTTTATTTTTTTTTTGTCATAATAATCAATACTATTATTTGTTTTGAGTAAAACAATAAACTAATTATTAAAATAATGCAAAACCATCCTCTCCTCAACCATATAAACCACCCCTCACCCCTCTTCCTCTCAAAACACACAATCTTTGAGACTTGCCTATGTTCTAAAAAATACACCTCCCAACCCCCCACATATTTCCAAGACCTTCTAATATTACCAGAAGGAAAACAACAAAGGAATTAAAGATGATATCAAGGAGGAGTACTCAAGAGGTAAACCTCTCTTCTTTTTTCCTTTCAACTTCTTTTACATGTTCCATTTTTTATTTAATATCTCCTCACCTACCCTCATCCAAATTCCATGGTAATTCTGTTAATATAAATTTATAATAATTTTATTATGCTAATTGAATATGTAATCATCATATAACTTCCCACCATCTTATACTAAAAATTAAAACACCGTCCGAGTGGTGTTAATGTTTCACATTGATGGATGACAGGTTTTCAATTTATATTTTCATATTCAATTCTAGCCATGAAACTAATTTTTTGGTCGAACCAGATCATAATATATGTTATATTTCATATTTAATGTTTTGGAATCATTTTTTACTCATGGTATTTAATTATAAAACAAAATGAAAATGTAGTGATCGAAAAACCATCAAAATAACTAGAGTGTTTATCATTAAACTTTTATATAATTTATTCATCCACTCCCAAAATAATTTATGGACTTATATGATCATTTAACCATTTATATGATAAATAATAAATTATAACTTCAATTCTGGATTTAAATTTCCATTTTTCACAAACTTCAATACTCTTGTACAAGAGAAGCGATCATGAAAACAAAAAAAATGTCCACTCCCAAATGATGAAATGGAATATCATAACCTAGAAAAAAGTCCATAAATGAACTTAATGAATGTATAATAAAACAATTAAATGTAGATAAGTTTCTAGAAATCATAATTAATGAATCTAATTTGATTATTCAGGATATTAAGAACATGTGCAGAATACATTCAGGCATATGATAAGGGATATCTTAACTCAATTTCAATTTATTGAGTTAAAAATCTATGTTATTGGTTGTATTTTTTTAAAAATATTTTTGACTAAACTATTGTTGTTTTATACTAAATATCCACTTTTATTGTGTGGATTTATATTTTTCACCCATAATTATTTCATTGATTTATCTTCAATATAATGATATGATCTTTGTAAAGAGTTTCTCATATCACTTTTATTTCCGTGAGATTTCCATTTTTCACCACATATTTATTATATTAGGTGTATGTATACTATCATTTGATATATAATATCATCATTTTATTTATATTCATTTCTTTCAATGATTTATTTGATGATTATTAATCTTCGGTCATACAATTCGATTGATTACAATTTGGTAAGAGAATTTATCTCAATTTCAAATTCATTGAGATTTAATTAGTATCGTGCACTTAATCATTCTTATATTGTGTATAAACTTTCCATTTGAGATAATTTTTCATTTGAAATTGTAATTATATAATATATCTATATACTTGTTGAATGTATCTGATTATTTTCTATGTCTTATAGTATTTTACATATGATGATTATTTTGAATAATATGGTGAATATTTATCCTCTACTCAATATGAATATTGAATAGGCCTATTTTTCTTGTATTAAAACCCTGTATAAAGAATTTTTTGGACTTTTAGTGATGTTTGGGTCTCACTATATCCCCTCGATGCATCAGTTTGTCTCACGGGACAAAATAGTGGAGACAGCCCCTTCGAGTTTATTTCCCAAACCGATTAAAACGAGTATCTACCCATGAACTTAAACCACCTGGAGAGTATTATGGTTCATGTTCTAGATAAATGACATCTAAATAATAATCATTTTATTTATTTATGATAAAATTATTACATTCCATGAGGTTTCACTATAAAAAAATATCTGGATGCATTATCATTCTTAGTATATTAATGGTGTGTGTTTTTAATTTATTCACCACGACATGTGGATTATGTAAAATTTATTATGAGTCACTTATTATTGATTCAGGATTCTGCTATATTTAACATGTACTAAGCATTTTAGCACACCCCTTTTATTTTCTCTTTTAACAGGTTATGTAGGAGGGATTATTTATTTAGTTTTCATAGAGGCGGTTTATTCTCTTTTGTTATGTATTATGTTTTTTCTTTTCCCAATGTTTAATGGTATCCATGTATGTATCTATATTTTACAAGACTAATAAACTGGTCGGTCCATCAAGAATTTATTCCATGTAATTATGCTAATGTAATGTAATAATGGACTTGCAACAGGTTTCAGGGTTCGGGGATTTACAATTGGTATCCAAGGAAGTCTAGTAGAAACCATTGGGACAAGATTTAGAAAACATAGTTTAGGTAATATAATCATAAAATAGACATTGAGGATAAGAAAATAAGAACCACCTAATTCTATATTGAGGCAATTATACAATAAATATATAGAGGATGAAATTTCAGATGTTGGGAAGAATATAACACTCCAATATTTTATTTTATGACTAATTTCAATTCATTAGATAGTTTATATGTAAGAAAAAATTAGACTTTGCGAAAAAGAAACATTATTATAGGATATATTTATTACCTAGTAATTATTATTAATTTTTCCACTATATTTTTTTAATTTTGAAAATCAGAAATACACTATTGTGTTTAGTAAGATATCTATCATCCAATATAGTTAACATAATTGTTGGTGAATAGTTACATTCCCTTATGAATAGTAACATACCATTGTGGATAGAAACTTACCCATATGAATAGTAATGTTAATCTTATGAATTATACAATGACCCTTCTGAATGATATCCTTACCCATGAGTGTATAAATAAAATTTAGTCACCTTATAAATGAAGGTGTATTTTTTAATTAAGTATTTGTATCTTTTTAAAAAAAATTAATTAAAATTTTAAATTAATAATTTGATTTAGAATAAATTAAAAAAAAATTAAACTAAATTCTTAAATAAATATATTTTTACCCTATTATTTTATGATATTTTAATACGACCTTAGTTAATTTTTCTAAGTGACATAAAATTGGTTATAATTTTTAAATTAGTATTTTTGAATTATATGATAATTTTAATCAAAAAATAAATTTCTCATATTTTGAAAATTATTTTCCTAAAATGGAGTACATTTTTTGATTCTACACATAAAAAGATGGTTATGGTGAATTTTTGGTATGTTTTGGAAACACGTGAATTTTTTGTGAATAGTAAAATACGATAATTTATGATAAATGCTAAATAAATGACTTATTGAGTCTTGTATGATGTCCTGTTGAAGTAAGAATACTTGTTCTGAACTCACTTGAATTTATTACTTTTTTATGGAAACATGAATCAATATTGTTTCAGATATTGGGTAAAATAATAAACAAATAATTAAAATAAATCAAAAAACCCTCCTCTCCTCCAATATATAATCCACCCCTCGCCCCCTCTCCCTCTCACACTACTAAAGATTTGAGACTTGAAAAATTTCAGAAAAATACACTTCCCAAACCATCCCCCATGTCCAAGTCCCGCTGGCCTCACAAAAAGGCCAATAACAAAGGCCTTAATAAGATTCTCAAGGAGAACTGAAGAGGTAAACCTCTCTTACTTTTCCTTTAAACGTCTTTTACAAGTTCCATTCTTTTTTCCCCTCTACTCACCTACCATAATCCAAATTCTACAATAATTTTATAACCTTACATATATATTAATTTTATTATGCTAGTGGAATATTTCATCATCAAATCTCTTCCCCCTCCCCTTATACTAAAAATGATAACACAGTCTGAGATGTGTTAATTTATCATATTCAAGGACAATGAGTTTTAATTTTCTATTACCGACTTCAAATATATTCATGAAACCATTTTTATAGTTTAATAATATCATAATATATGTAATGTTTTATATTTATTTTTTTGAAATATTTTTCTACATATGGTATTTAATTATAAAACAAAATGTGTATGTGGTTATCGAAAAACCATAAAAATAATCAAAGCAGTTATTATTAAAATTTTATATAATGATACATCCTCTCCGAAAATAACCAAAGGATTTATATTATCATTTTACCATAAATATGATCACTAATAACCCATATCTTCAATTCTGGATTTGGTCGGAATGGCTCGGAGGCCTTCATTTTTTTATTATTTTGATAATCCACCTTTCAAGGGGTGAGGTGGAACCCTTACAATGCCTGAAGGCTTAGAGACAATTACACTACCCATAGGCTGTAGAGGGAATCCCCCAGATATGACACTTGTAACTACTCCTCCCATGTATATGTCATGAAATCAACACTCCACATTCACTGGGCTAGTCAGTTAGAAGTCCTATGCAAGGATGTATAGGCCCGATACTGATGGAAATTTCATACCCTCTCATTCATCCAAATCTGGTTAGCTCTGTTCAAGTGAATGTGCCTACCCTGAATCCTCATCTAAAGCATTTTCCCTTGTAGTTAAACTGGTACATCTACATTTATGTGGCCTGAAGGCCTTGGAGTGGCCCTAAGGCCTTAAGGTGGCCCGAAAGGATATGGGATTCTTCATTAATGAATCTAATTTTATTATTTAGGACATTAAGATCAAGTGTTGAATACATTAATGCTTAAGTTAAGGGATATATTAATTGAATTTTCATTTATTGAGTTAAACATATGTGTCCCTGGTTATGTTTTTCTGAGAATATATGTGATTGAACTCTTACTATTTTATACTGTATATCCACTTATATTGTGTGTATTTATATCATTCACACATAATTATTTCATTTTTTATCCTCAAAAAAATTAAATAATCTCTGTGAGGGGTTTTATATCTCAATTTTATTTTTGTGAGATTTCCATTGTTAGCCACATAATAATTATATTTTTTGTATGTGAATTAAAATTTGATAAAAAATATTAGTATTATATTTATATCTATAGTATTCAATGATTCATTTGATGATTATTAATATTTGTTCATACGATATGATTGATTACAATGTGGAAATGGACTTTGTCTCAATTTCTATTTCATTGAGAGTTACATTGTATTATTAACCTAATAATTAATATGTAGTGTATCTACATCCCCTTTGAGATTATTTTTCATTTGAAATAGTAAATATATTATATATCCATATTCGTATTGCATGTATATGATTATTTTCTACTACTTATTCCATTTTACAAATGGTGGTTATTTTGAATGCTATGATGAATCTGTGCCCTCTAATCAATATGGATATTGAAAATTCATATAGATATTTTATTTAATCCTTTTATAAAGAATGATTTTAACTTTATGTAATGGGTGGGGCCTCTTATAAACCATCGACTCATCAAAAATTATCATGAGACAAAATAGTTGGGGACAAAACCTTCAAGTTTGTTTTTAGAATACAATCAGATAGATATCTACCCACAAAAATAAAATGTCTTGACGGTATTATAGTTCAAGTGTTAGATACAAGTCATCCAAATAATTAGTCTTATCTTTATTCATTATATATTTATTATATTTAATGAGGTTTTCACTGTGAAAAAATCTATGGATTCATTAAAATTCTCAGTTTATTGATGGTGTGTGATTCTCATTTATTCACCATGCCATATTTATTATGAAAAATTAATTATGATTCACTTATTACTGATTCATGATTCCGCTATATGTAAACCTTAAAGAGAACTTGATCTCACCCCTTTCATTTGTTTTCATTCCATAGGATATGAATAAGGGATCATTTATTGAGTTTTCATTGATGCAGTTTATTTTCTTTCGTTATGTGTTATGCTTTGTTTTATTTTTCCAATGTAGAATGGAATCCATGTATGTATCTAGTTTCTACAAGGCTACTAAACATGATGGTCCTTAGAGATTTTATTCCATCTAATCATGCAAATTTAATATAATAATTCACTCGCTATGAGCTATAGGGGTTGGGGCGTTACAATAATGGATTTGAGTACTACTTTTTATACTATAAATATTCATGTCCTTAATAAAACCCCATATGAGTTGTGGACTAGAAGAAACCCAAATCATTCTTACATCAATGTCTTTGCAAGTGAGGTATTCATTCCGGATACAAAATAACAGATAAATAAATATTATTCCAAAAATGTTAAAGGAATTATTATGCGATACTATACAACTAGTAATTCATATAGGGTTTTTAAAAGAAGAAAAAATATTGTTGAGAAAATGGTTCGTGTAATGTTTTAAGAAATAATTCCTTTTGTTTTTATAAACCCATTTGAATTTGAAAATACCAATGATGTTTCTAATTGTTATTCTTCTTATTTCCATTAATATAGCCTACAACTTTCAATTATAAATCCTATAGGATTAATTAATAGATTTACAATATCTAGAATATAATAAAATAAAATATTTAATTATAATAGTTGATTCACATCATACCACTTCACTCAAAAATCAGATAATATTAAGGAATCATCGAGCTTTTTATATTATTGGAGATGAAATACAACTTTTTAAAAATTGATGTTCCCTTAAAAATCATTGTGAGTATAATTTTTTTCTATCATGATTTGATCATAAAATACTATATGATGCTTTAGGTGGTTGTTTTTTTGGTCAGGTACATATAAGGAGAGATCAATCAGTTTGAGTATAATCATTTTTGGACATTACTAGAAAATCAAATAGATATTTAAGTAATTAGAGTAAAATGTGTTTTTAGAAACAACTATAATGAAAATGTAATCACTATTAGAAATAAATATGGACACACATTTAATGGTTATTTTTAAAAATATTTGAGTGATTATAATGAATATTTTTCCCCGATGTATAGGTTAGAGTATATCAAAATATTATTATCCTTTACAACACATATGAATTTCCCATTATTTAAAAGATATCTACTGGAATTTAGCCTTTTCCCAATGGTAGTATACCAACGGTTTACTTAAACCGTTGGTATAGTGAGCCTTTTCCAACGGTTTAACAAAACCGTTGGCAAAGGGAATTTCAGTGGACCCTTTCCCAATGGTTCAATGGAACCATTGGGAAAGGGGTGCTAAAGTCACACATTTCCCAACAATTCACTAGAACCATTGGGAAAGGGGTTCTAAATCACACATTTCCCAACGGTTCACTGGAACCGTTGGGAAATCTGTGCCTTTGCCAACGATTTTTATAAACCGTTGGCAAAGGTTTCCCCCAAATTCCAGATCGCGATCTCTTCTCCCCATTCAGACAGAGCCCTAATCTATTCGCTCCGCTGCTCTCACGAACCCCATCCGACTCCACTGCTCTCGCGAATCCGAACACCAGCACCCCCCATCCCAACAGGTACACCCCCATACGAATAGGTAAAATTTGATCTCAACCATATTGTTGTAGTTGTTTTAATGAATAGATTTTTTCCAGGTGTTGGTGGTTTAATTGATTATTGAAATTAATATCTAAATAGGATATTGTTTGTGTTTGTGAAGACTTCTTTAATGTTTTTGTATTCTATGTTTGGAAGGAGAGTGTTCAAAACATGTAAATCAGAGTTGGGGGAGTCTATCGTGAACGTTTACATGTTTTGGATAAGGGATTGTGGGAATTATGGATTCTGTTCAAACCAATTTGATATGTTTTAGATAATGGATTGTGGGGGTAGGGGGTGTCCACGGGGGTGGGTGGGTTGTCCACGGGGGTGGGCGGGGGTGTCCACAGGGGTGGGAAAGGCTGTCCACTGGGGTGGGCAGGGCTGTCTAGGGGATGTGGGTTGTCCTGGGGGTCTGGGTGGGGTGTCCTGGTGGGGGAGGGTTGTGTGGGGTGTCCAGGGGGGGTGGTATGTCTAGGTGGTGGTGGTGGTGGGGTTGCAGGGGAGGGGGGTGTGGGCTGTTTGGGAGGGTGGGTGGGGCTATCCAGGGGGGTACGGGGTGTCCAGGGGGGTACGGGGGTGGGCGGGTTGTCCACAAGGGTGGACGGGCTGTCCACGGGGGTGGCCGGGCTGTCAAGGAGGGGTGGGTGGGCTGTCCAGGGGGGGTGGGTGGGCTGGCCACGGGGGGTCGGGGTGTCTAGGGGGGTGGTCAGGCTATCCAAGGGGGTGGGGGTCTATCCATAGGGAGAAGGGGTGTCGAGGGGGGTGGGTGGGCTGTCCACGGGGGTGGTTGGGCTGTCTAGGGGGTAGGGGGTGTCCACGGGGGTGGGTGGGGCTGTCCAGGGGGTGTGGGCTGTCCTGGGGGTCTGGGTGGGGTGTCCTGGTGGGGGAGGCGTGTGTGGGGTGTCCAGGTGGGGTGGTATGTCTAGGTGGTGGTGGTGGGGTTGCAGGGAAGGGGGTGTGGGCTATTTGGGAGGGTGGGCGGGGCTATCCTGGGGGTACGGGGTGTCCAGGGGGGTACGGGGGTGGGCGGGCTGTCCACGGGGGTGGTCGGGCTGTCAAGGAGGGGTGGGCGGGTTGTCCAGGGGGGTGGGTGGGCTGGCCACAGGGGGTAGGGGTGTCCAGGGGGGTGGGCGGGCTATCCAAGGGGGTGGGGGCTGTCTATAGGGAGAAGGGGTGTCGAGGGGGGTGGGTGGGCTGTCCACGGGGGTGGTTGGGTTGTCTAGGGGGTAGGGGGCGTCCACGGGGGTGGGTGGGTTGTCCACGGGGGTGGGCGAGGCTGTCCACGGGGGTGGAAAAGGCTGTCCATGGGGGTGGGCGGGGCTGTCCAGGGGGTGTGGGCTGTCCTGGGGGTCTGGGTGGGGTGTCCTGGTGGGGGAGGGGTGTGTGGGGTGTCCAGGGGGGTTGGTATGTCTAGGTGGTGGTGGTGGGGTTGCAGGGGAGGGGGTGGGTGGGCTGTTTGGGAGGGTGGGCGGGGCTATCCCGGGGGGGGGGGGGGGTACGGGGTGTCGAGGGGGGTACGGGGGTGGGCGGGTTGCCCACAAGGTTGGACGGGCTGTCCACGGGGGTGGCCGGGCTGTCAAGGAGGGGTGGGCGGGCTGTCCAGGGGGGGTGGGTGGGCTGGCCATAGGGGGTAGGGGTGTCCAGGGGGGTGGGCGGGCTATCCAAGGGGGTGGGGGCTGTCCATAGGGAGAAGGGGTGTCGAGGGGGGTGGGTGGGCTGTCCACAGGGGTGGTTGGGCTGTCTAGGGGGTAGAGGGTGTCCACGGGGGTGGGTGGGTTGTCCACGGGGGTGGGCGGGGCTGTCCACGAGGGTGGGAAAAGTTGTCCACGGGGGTGGGTGGGGCTTTCCAGGGGGTGTGGGCTGTCCTGGGGGTCTGGGTGGAGTGTCATGGTGGGGTAGGGGTGTGTGGGGTTTCCAGGGGGGTTGGTATGTCTAGGTGGTGGTGGTGGGGTTGCAGGGGAGGGGGTGTGGGCTGTTTGGGAGGGTGGGTGGGGCTATCCCAGGGGGGTACGGGGTGTCCAGGGTGGTACGGGGGTGGGCGGGCTGTCCACAAGGGTGGACGGGCTGTCCACGGGGGTGGTCGGGCTGTCAAGGAGGGGTGGGCGGGCTGTCCAGGGGGGGTGGGTGGGCTGGCCACAGATTTATACATTATTTTATTATATTATGTCTCAAATTATCTAAAATATGTGTTTTATGTTCTTCACGTGACCTATCATAATTCCTTCTCATAATCTATAGTGATCATGGGAAGATCCCATGCATGATTCATGATCACTCAAATTATTCTGCAGATCATACATAATGGAAGCCTTACAGGATGGGAGATGATTATATCTATGAAATCTACTCAGGTACCTGGTGAGGAAGTGCATATTAATTCAAAAAGGTAAATCGCATATGAGGATACCCTACTAATATGGTTATGGGATGAGGCATGCTCTGATGTGATAACACATTAAGTTCTTGTTGGTTTTACATTTTTTCAATAACACATTAGTATGTTTTTTTCACATGTGTAGTTGATACCATGATTATTTTCTTCCTTTATCGTTTACTTAAATGTATTTTCTATTAAAGTTAAATCCTATTGAATTGTTTATGACAAAATTACTTATATGAATTCTTTTTACAGAATGGACAGAAGTTGGATGTATGAAATCGATCTTATCTCAAGTGATTTTCAAAACAATTTGGAGAGATTTATAGATTTTGCATTTCACAATGCTTCAGATAGTGGTCGCATACACTACGCATGTTCCAATTGTGTTGGTAGACCTTGGTTGGGTCGTGAAGAAGTCAGCTACCACATAACCAAAAATGGTTTTCAAGCAAACTACTTTGTGTGGTATCACAATGGGGAGAAAATGAAATCTCAAATTGGTGATGATCGAAATGAAAGGACTGGAATGGAGAATTTGTTAGATGATCGGTTTCCGTTTATTCGCCATCATGAAAAAAGAAAGGATTTCGACTCAAGAAGACGTCGATATGAGGAAAACCGATGCATCTAGTGAAAATGATGATATTGATAGGGTGAAAAAATTGAATGATGCTTCCACGACTCCGATATATCGACAATGCGATAAAATGAAAAAGCAGGAATTTCTAATCCGATTGTTTCATGGAAAAAATATGTATGGGATTTCTAATACAGCAATCGATTACATTCTTACCCTCTTGAAGGATTTACTTCCAGATGATGCAGATATTCCCTCAAACCACTATATGGCATGGCAGTTAGTTGAAGAACTTGGATTTTCCAGAAACAAAATTCATTCTTGCCCGAAAGATTACCGTTTAATCTTGGAAGAAACCGCTGAACGAAATGAATGTATAAAATGTGGCACATCCCGCTGGATGTCAAAATCTGATGGAACACCATCCCACGTTCCACAGAAAGTAATGTGTCACTTTCCATTGATCCCCAGACTCCAGAATATTTTTATGTCTGATGATATATCAATAAAAATGAGATGGCATGATACCGAGAGAAAGAAGACTAATGATGAGTTGGTTCATCCTGCAGATGGATTTGCATGGCAGAGATTTTATGCTCGACATCCTGATTTTACAGCTGACATGTGTAATGTGAGGTTGGGTCTTTCATGCGACGGTTTTAATCCGTTTGGGCAGATGCTTACTTCGCACAGCACATGGACAGTTTTTATACACATTTATAATCTTCCCACATGGTTGTGTATGAAAAAATCTTTCACATTCATGAGTATACTCATATCTGGTCCTTCTGATCCCGGCATTGATATTGATGTATACATGCAACCTTTAATAAAAGAGTTGAAACTTCTTTGGGATGTGGGTGTGCACACATACGATGCATGTTCGAAATACATATTTCAGATGCGTTCTACGCTTATGTGGACGATCAATGATTTTTCGGCTTATGCAACGATGTATGGATGGAGCACGAAGGGAAAACTGTCATGTCCAGTTTTTATGAAGAATACACAATCCAGAAGACTGAAAAATCATTGTAGTTTCAGTTTTATGGGACATCGACGATTTTTGCCAAAGGATCATCCATATAGAATGAATCGTCGAAGATTTGATAATACTATAGAGACCGATGATCCACCTCAGCGTATGTCTAGAACTGATGTGCTTAATGAATTCAAAGAATTCTGTTTTTCGTTCGGGAAGGGTCAAATGAAATCTGGAAAGAGAAAGAATGTTTCCACATAAACCTGTTACAATTGGAGGAAGAGGAGTATCTTTTTTGATTTGCCTTATTGGTCAACCAATTTGCTACATCATTGCTTAGACGTAATGCATATTGAAAAGAATATATGTGAAATGTTGCTTTCAGTTCTTCTAAATGTCAAGGGGAAGACAAAAGATGATTTACGATCTCGACGTGACTTGGTGGATTGGGGCATCAGACCAGAATTGCATCATGTGCGTATCAGTGAAAATAAATGGCAACTTCCATGTGCTTCTTATGTGATGATACCTACTGAAAAAAAAATCTGGAAGTATTAGAGACTATTAGAGTTCCTGATGGCTATTCAAGCAACATATCTAAACGGGTCAACAGAAGAGAGTTGAAGCTAAAATCTTTGAAGACTCATGATTATCATGTTCTACTGCATGAGTTGCTTCCAATAGCAATCCGTCATATTTTTTCCAATAATTTAATGGTGGGTGTTATTCGGTTGTGCCATTTGTTTAGAGATCTTTGTGCTAAGAAGTTTTCCAAGTCTTTCTTGCAAAAAATGTTGACAGATGCCCCATTAATTTTGTGTGAGTTAGAGAAAATATTTCCCCCATCATTTTTCACATGCATGCTGCATCTGACTGTCCATATTCCAACTAAAATACTTCTCATAGGACCTTTTTCTTTTCGTTGGATGTATCCAACTGAAAGATATATGTTCACATTAAAGTCTTATGTTCGAAACAAGAATCATCCCGAAGGTTTCATCGTGAACGGTTACTTAGCTCAAGAATGTATGGAATTCTGTTCGATGTATTTGTCTGATCTTACTACAAGAATGAACAGACCAATGAGAAATGAAGAAGAACAATATGAGCAAATTGAACCCAGTTTTCCATCACTTCCTCAAACAGGAGGAATTCCTGGATCATATACATTGAAGACATTAAGCCATGAAGAGCGGCAGATGGCACATCGCACAGTTTTGTTCAACTGTGATTTGTTCGATGACTATATCAGGTAACAAAATTGAATATGTATATCTTACAAATATATCTGTTAAACTATTCATATTTTGTATCTATAGGGAACATAAAACAATGATAAATAGGAAGCATCGTTCTTTATCTTTGAGAAGGAGAGAGACTTTTCATAGAAAAGAGTTTTCTGCTTGGTTAAAATTGATGGTAAAAATATTACTGTTTAAATTAATTATTTCAATATTTACTTAAGTTTAACTGTCATTTATATTGCAGGTATTGAGTCTGTCTGCTGACTCTGTCTCTGAGGAAATAAGAGCTTTGGCTTTTGGTCCTAATATCGTGTTTCGTGACTGTAAATCAATTGTTATCAATGGGTACAGATTTATTGTCACTAAATGAGCCAAAAACATGAGAACACAACATGATGGTATTATGGTTACTACCACAACAGATTGTTATGCCAGTGCATCAGATAGTAGACCGCGACTTGAAAATGTGGGTTATTATAGAGTCGTTGATAAAATAATAATATTGGATTATTACTCTCATGGACAAGTCACAATGATGAATTTCCATTGGTTTGATTCGATGACGAGACATGGCACATTTATTGATGATTGTGGATTTCGAGTAATTAATATGACCAGAACTCTTTCTACCGAAGAACCATATGTGTTGGCATCAATGGGTAAACAAGTTTTTTATGTTAAAGATCAACATCACCCTGAATTTGGTGTCATAGTTGAAGTAATCCCAAGAAATATTTTTGATGATGCTGATGATGGAATTGAAACTGTCCCTATTGCCATTGGAACCAATCCATTTATTTATTTTGATGAATTCAATAGCTCAATTGTCAGAGTTGATTGTGAACCTGAAGTTGTGGTTGGAAATATATAGAATCATTCATCCATGTTCTCAATTCTTTTGGTTTACCTTGATTTGGGTTGTTAAGGTTGGTAATATTCATATTTATTTAGTATTGATCACAAATATGTTTTAGCTGACTTGACCGTTATGTGAATTTTCAATGATTATTGGTTGCTGTTTTATTTGAATTGCATTTTCTAATTTGGAATTGAACTGTATTCAAACCAAATGAAACAATATTTCTAACTTGGTGAGCAATAAAACTTGTATGTTTTATTAAATTCATTCAAGATCTTCTAAAACAATTGATAGCTAAATTACCAATGAATCCCCTCATTCCCTCATATATTTAGATTTTTGGTTTACACATTAATTTCCATTTTCTAATTAATTACATATTTGTTTTCAAATGCAGGAAATGCAGCCAATTGAAGAGAGACGAAGAAAAAAAAATGGCGGAGAACAATCTTCGGATGGAGGAGCTGGGCGTTCCACCATTAGTGCCTACAGTGAGTACTTTATTTCAAATATATATATATATATATATAAAATATATAATGTCATGTGATTAATTTTTTTGTAAACTTTTTTGTAGGATCCACCGTTACGTCGACAGTTATTCGACGAGGAGCCTAGTACTGGTCCTAGTACTCAGGCCGGTGGTACGAGGAGGGTTCGTACCAGAGGTGGATGTAGAGCTACACGTGCCTGACTAGACCCTGCCCCTCCCACTGACGTTTCAGCCTTCCCACATTCTGATCCCGGTGTGTCGTTAGGGACACACGAGGTATTTAGGCCTCCCATGTTTTCGCTACCTTCTGCATCTTCTACCCCATCATTTTCACATCCCATGATGATTCCCACTCCCCAGTCAGCATCAGGTCATACAGCTGTTCCATATTCTTTTCCTTCTACTTATGTCTCTCTGAGCTTTTATATTCCATCGTCTTCGACTCCTGTTCCATGAGATGGTGTTCCATCAGGTTCTGTGGATCCGGCGCCACTCATTGATCAGACTAGCGCAGGTATATTTATAAAACCCTAACAAATTTTTATAGCAATATTTATTTTCATTATAACATGTTTTGATAAAATATATGTTTTTATTTCATGACATATACATCTACTGACAGGAGGCGGGGGCTGGGCCGTACACGCATGTGTTCGGTGTGGAATCTTCGCACACAGGTTATGGTGGAATATAATGAAGACAATCAGATGGTTGAGAAAACAGGGCAGCAATGTTGGAGTTTTCTGGCGACGCTTGCCAAATACTCCGACATCATTCCCGTCAGCCCACTGTCGTGGAGAAATTTTCCACATGAGGTCAAAGATAGAGCTTGGGCAGAGATATGGGTAAAAAATCCGTTGTATTTAATTCCATGAATTATTTTTGTATTTATATGAATTAATATTTTGATTTCAGCTTCGATTTAATTTTCCTGATGGTGAGGGTGCACGACTGGAACGTCTAAAGGATTTAGGCGAGCTTTGGAGAGCCTAAAAGCATGAGCTGTATATTGGCTGGCGTGCTAGAGTTGGCACTGAGTTAGAGGCGGTACCAGTCGTGGATGATTGTCCTATAGAGCAGTATCGTCAGATGATTACTCATTGGACGAGTACCCAGTTTAAGGTATGAATTACATTTGAGGTATTTAAATAATAACTTTCAAGTTTTGCATTAATATTATCCTTTGCATTATCGAATTTTATTTAGGAATCATCTGGAAAAAATAAAAAAAAACATTGATGCAAAAAAATACCTCTATACACTAGGATGCACGACGATGCCGGATCATGAGAGGCAGCAGGTATGACAATTGTTTATAAGTTTTCTTTACGACTTACATTTTCTTTTGATTCCTCAATTATTTAATCATTTGATAAAGTTTTTATATAACTTTTGTTTTCAATGTCATTGTAGAGGAAAGTACAAAATATTGAAGGACGTGTGCCTCGAGAAAAACTGTTTTGCTCGAGTAGACGAAAAAAGGATGGAAGTGTTGTCAACGAAGCGACTCAGCAGCAGATTGTAAGTTTTAATCTGTTGATTTTATATTTTAATATCTATTTTGTAACTTAATAATATATTTATATTTGTAACAGGATGCTTTAGAGGCCCTCGATGCCCAAGAAGCAGACAATTTTGGACCATCTGATCACTTACATCAGGTGTTGGGAGAGGATCATTCTGGCAGAGTACGCTTCCGACCTAGGATAGCCCCGACGAGGTATTGGCCTACCTCAGGTATGAGTTGTAGTGCCACCGACCTGCAGCAAGTTAGGGCACAGGAAGAACAGCCTGAGAAAAGGGCCACAGAGACGGAAGAACAGTCTGCTAGGGCAAACAGTGCATTTATGAAATTTATTGAAGTTCTACGTCCAACACTTCCAGCAGAGGCCAGCCCAGTGATTGATGAATACATGTCGTCGATACATTCTATATATGGTGCACCAGGTGGCAGTTCCAGTGGTGGTCAGGCCGATGTCCAGCTTGAAGATGATGATGGCGAGGAGTCTGATGCGGAAGAGGTGGGAGATGAGGAGGGCGAGGAGGAGGGTGAAGGCGAGGAGGAGGGCGTTGTGGAGGGTGAGGACGATGAGGAGGACGATGAAGAGGGTGATGATGATGATGATGGTGGTGATGGTGATGGTGATGCTGATGTGGGACATATTGATCCGTTGCATTTTTTACTTATATTACTGAGATTTGATGTTTAATCTATTCTAGTTGTTGGTTTTATCTAGACTCGTAGTATAGTATTGGAGTTGAGTTATTTTTATATATTGTCTTTTTTTATGGATGTTGTTGTCTTTTAGTGGTTGTGTTTTTGAGAACTCCCTGGACAACCCCCCCTCATTCTTGGACCCTGGACAACCCCCCCCCCCCCCCCCCGGACCCCGAACACCCCCCAAACACCCCCCGGACAGCCCCCCGTACAGCACCTCACCCTCCACCCTGGACCCCGGATAGCCCCCCGAACAGCCCCCCGGACAACCCCCCCACCCTCCCCCTTGGACCCCGGACAGCCCCCCAAACACCCCCCGGACAGCCCCCGGACAGCCCCCTGAACAACCTCGGACAACCCCCTGAACAACCCCTGAACAACCCCTGAACAACCCCCTAAACAACCCCCGGACAGCCCCCGGAACAACCCCGGACAGCCCCCTGAACAACCCCCAAACACCCCCCCGCACAGACTCCGCACACCCCCCCCCACCCTCCTCCTTGGTCCCCGGACAGCCCCCCAGACACCCACCGGACAGCCCCCCCGGACAACCCTCCGGACAGCCTCTCCACCTTCCATAATTTCATTAGCTCTGAAATGTTTCATAGCACGATCAACTAAAATCTAATCTATACTAAATATGATATAAAAATATTCTATATGAATTTCCATAAGATTTTAAGTGAAAACAAAAAGTGACATACGAAAAACTGACCAAACGCATTCGAAATGTGCTGATGCTTTAGGAGAACGATCCATGGGGAATATGTGACGTGTACGAATCAACGCCGCCTCAATCCGAGGCGTGGTTTTGGCCCGAAAAACTCAAAGTCTATGTCTTTTGTTTCAAAAGGACATCATTTTAAGTGAAAAACATCAACTGACATACGGAAACACGAATATTGAGCCGTACCGCGCAAACCGCACGTCCGATTGACGTTCCGTCTGCGCTTACACGTCACGAATAATAATTAGAATGTTACACAGTGGTTTCAGCTCAATCCGAGGTCTTCCGCAATGAATTTGACCGTTTGACGCCCGTTTTGGCCGTTTATGACACCAGAACTGCGTTGTAGGTCACCGCGGGCACACGGCACGTCCAATTGACGTGTCGTCTGCTCGACCACTTCAGAAATCACTCACCCGTATTTGTCGTCTGATTTCAGGGCATTCAGACTTCGTTCGGCCCGTTTGGACCCCCTTCACGCGCGTTTACGAAGCGCGTGCATCACTTAAAATACGAATATTGAGCTGTACCGCACAAACCGCACGTCCGATTGACGTGTCGTCTGCGCGTACACGTCAAGAATAATAATTAAAATGTTGAACGGTGGTTTCAGATCAATATGAGGTCATCCTCTATGAATTTGACCATTGGACGCCCGTTTTGGCCGTTTATGACACCAGAACTGCATTGTCGGTCACCACGGGCACACGGCACGTCCGATTGACGTTCCGTCTTCTCGAACACTTCATAAATCACTCACCCGTATTTTTCGTCTGATTTCAGGCCATTCCTAAATCGTTCGGCCAGTTTGGATTTCCCTCACACGCGTTTACGAAGCGCGCACATCTCTTAAAACACGAATATTGAGCCGTACCGCGCAAACCGCACGTCTGATTGACGTGTCGTCTGTGCGTACACATCACGAATAATAATTAGAATGTTTCACGGTGGTTTCAGCTCAATCTGAGGTCGTCCGCTATGAATTTGACCGTTTGACGCCCGTTTTGGCCGTTTATGACACCAGAACTGCGTTGTCGGTCACCGCGGGCACACGACACATCCAATTGACGTGCCCTCTGCTCAAACACTTCATAAATCACTCACCCGTACTTGTCGTCTGATTTCAGGCTATTTCGACTTCGTTCGTCCCATTTGGACCCCCCTCACGCGCGTTTACGTATCACGCGCATCACATAAAACAGGAATATTGAGTCGTACCGCTCAAACCGCACGTCCGATTGACGTTCCGTCTACGCGTACACGTCACGAATAATAATTAGAATGTTGCACGGTGGTTTCAGATCAATATGAGGTTGTCCGCTATGAATTTGACCGTTGGACACCCGTTTTGGCTGTTTATGACACCAGAACTGCGTTGTCGGTCACCGCGGGCACACGGCACGTCCGATTGACGTGTCGTCTGCTCGACCACTTCATAAATCACTCTCTCGTTTTTTTCGTCTGATTTCAGGCCATTCCGACTTCGTTCGGCCCGTTTGGACCCCCCTCACGCGTGTTTACGAAGCGCGCGCATCACTTAAAACACAAATATTGAGCCGTACTGCGCAAACCGCACGTCCGATTGACGTTCCGTCTGCGCGTACACGTCACGAATAATAATTAGAATGTTTCACGGTGGTTTCAGCTCAATCAGAGGTCGTCCGCTATGAATTTGACCATTTGACGCCCGTTTTGGCCGTTTATGACACCAAAACTGCGTTGTCGGTCACCGCGGGCACATGGCACGTCCGATTGACGTGTCGTCTGCTCGACCACTTCATAAATCACTCACCCGTCTTTTTCGTCTGATTTCAAGCCATTCTGACTTCGTTCGGCCCGTTTGGACCACCCTCACGCGCGTTTACGAAGCGCGCGCATCACTTAAAACAGGAATATTGAGTCGTACCACGCAAACCGCATGTCCGATTGACGTGCCGTCTGTGCGTACACGTCAAGAATAATAATTAGAATGTTGCACGGTGGTTTCAGCTCAATCTGAGGTCGTCCTCTATGAATTTGACCGTTGGACGCCCGTTTTGGCCGTTTATGACACCAGAAATGCGTTGTCAGTCACCGCGGGCACACGGCACGTCCGATTGATTTACCGTCTGCTCGACCACTTCCGAAATCACTCACCCGTATTTGTTGTCTGATTTCAGGCCATTCCGACTTCGTTCGGCCCGTTTGGACCCCCCTCACGCGCGTTTACGAAGCGCGTGCATCACTTAAAACACGAATATTGAGCCGTACCACGCAAACCGCACGTCCAGTTGGCGTGCCGTCTACGCGTACACGTCACGAATAATAATTAGAATGTTTCACGGTGGTTTCAGCTCAATCTGAGGTCGTCCGCTATGAATTTGACCGTTTGACGCCCGTTTTGGCCGTTTATGACACCAGAACTGCGTTGTCGATCACCGCGGGCACACGGCACGTCCGATTGACGTGATGTCTGCTCGACCACTTCATAAATCACTCACCCATATTTTTTGTTTGATTTCAGGCCATTCCGAAATCGTTCAGCCCATTTGGACCACCCTCACGCGCGTTTACGAAGCGCGCGCATCACTAAAATCACGAATATTGAGCCGTACCACGAAAACCGCACGTCCGATTGATGCGCCGTCTGCGCGTACATGTCACGAATAATAATTAGAATGTTTCACGGTGGTTTTAGCTCAATCTGAGGTTGTCCGCTATGAATTTGACAGTTGGATGCCCGTTTTGGCAGTTTATGACACCAGAACTGCGTTGTCGGTCACCGCGGGCACACGGCACGTCCGATTGACGTGCCGTCTGCTCGAACACTTCAAAAATCACTCACCCATATTTGTCGTCTGATTTTAGGCCATTCCAACTTCGTTTGGCCCGTTTGGACCACCCTCACGCGCGTTTACGAAGCGTGCGCATCACATAAAACACAAATATTGAGTCATACCACGCAAACCGCACGTCTGATTCACGTGCCGTCTGCGCGTACACATCACGAATAATTATTAGAATGTTTCACGGTGGTTTCAGCTCAATCTGAGGTCGTCCGCTATGAATTTGACCGTTTGACGCCCGTTTTGGCCGTTTTTGACACCAGAACTGCGTTGTCGGTCACCGTGGGCACATGGAACATCCAATTGACGTGCCGTCTGCTCGACCACTTCAGAAATCACTCACCCATATTTTTCGTCTGATTTCAGGCCATTCCGACTTCGTTCGGCCCATTTGGACCCCCCTCACGCGCGTTTACGAAGCGCGCGCATCACTTAAAATACGAATATTGAGTCGTACCGCGCAAACCGCACGTCCGATTGACGTGTCATCTGTGCGTACACGTCACGAATAATAATTACAATGTTGCACGGTGGATTCAGCTCAATATGAGGTCATCCGCTATGAATTTGACCGTTCGACGCCCGTTTTGGCCGTTTATGACACCAGAACTGCGTTGTCGGTCACCGCGGGCACACGGCACGTCCGATTGACGTGTCGTCTGCTCGACCACTTTATAAATCACTCTCTCGTATTTTTCGTCTGATTTCAGGCCATTCTGACTTCTTTCGGCCTATTTGGACCCCCCTCACGCGCGTTTACGAAGCGCGTGCATCACTTAAAACACGAATATTGAGTCGTACCGCGCAAACCGAACGTCCGATTGACGTGCCGTCTGCGCGTACACATCACAAATAATAATTAGAATGTTGCACGGTGGTTTCAGCTCAATCCGGAGACGTGGTGTGGCCGGCACCACTCAAAGTGTCCGTCTTTTGTTTCAAAAGGACGTCATTTTAAGTGAAAAGCATCAACTGGCATACGGAAAACCGACCAAACGCATTCCGAATCTGTTGATAATTTATCCCAACAATCCATGGGTCATATGTGACGTGTATGAGCCAACCCGGGATGAATCCGAGTCGTGGTGTGGCCAGGATAAGTCTAAGTGGCTCTCTTTTGTTTGAAATGGACACCATTTTAAGTACATACGGAAAAATGACCAAACGAATTCTGTTTCCTTTGAAACTTTAGGAGAACAATACATGGGTTATATGTGACGTGTGAGAATCAACCCCGCCTCAATTGGAGACACGGTGTGGCCGACACCACTCAAAGTGTCTGTCTTTTGTTTCAAAAAGACGTCATTTTAACTGAAAAGTATCAATTGACATACGAAAAACCGACCAAAGGCATTCGGACTGTGTCGATACATTAGAAAAAGGATCCATGGGTCGTATGTGACGTGTAAGAGTCAATCCCGCCTCAATCCGAGGAGCGGTGTGGCCGACACCGTTCTAACTGTGTCTCTTTTGTTTAAAACGGACAGGATTATAAGGGAAAAGAACAACTGGCATACGCAAAACTGACCAAACGCATTCCGAATCTATTGATAATTTTTCACAACGATCCATCGGTCATCTGTGACCTGTACGAGCCAACCCAAGCTCAGTCCGAGTCGCGGTGTGGCCGAGATCAGTCTAAGTGGTTCTCTTTTGTTTAAAATGGACAACATTTTAAGTACATACGGAAAACTGACCAAACGCATTCGGTTTCCATTGAAACTTTAGGAGAACGATCCATGGGTAATATGTGATGTGTACGAATCATCCCCGCCTCAATCCGAGGTGCGGTGTGGCCGACACCGCTCTAACCGTGTCTGTTTTGTTTAAAATGGATAGGATTATATGTGAAAAGAACTGGCATACGCAAAACTGACCAAACGCATTCGGTTTCCATTGAAACTTTAGGAGAACTATCCATGGGTCATATATGACGTGTACGAATCATCCTAGTCTCAATACGAGACGCGGTGTGGCCGACACCACTCTAACTATGTCTCTTCTATTTAAAATGGACATGATTATAATTGAAAAGGAACAACTGGCATACGCAAAACCGACCAAACGCATTCTGAATCTTTTGATCATTTATCACAACGATCCATGGGTCATATGTGACCTGTACGAGGCAACCCGGGTTCAATCCGAGTCGCGGTGTGGCCGGGATCAGTCTAAGTGGCTCTCTTTTGTTTAAAATGGACACCATTTTAAGTACATACGGAAAACCAACCAAATGCATTCTGTTTCCATTGAAACTTTAGGAGAACGATCCATGGGTCATATGTGATGTGTACAAATCATCCCCGCCTCAATCTGAGGCGCGGTGTGGCCGACACCACTCTAATTGTGTCTGTTTTGTTTAAAATGGACAGGATTATAAGTGAAAAGAAAAACTGGCATACGCAAAACCGACCAAACGCATTCAGAATCTTTTGATAATTTATCACAACGATACATGGGTCATATGTGACGTGTACGAGCCAACCCGGGTCAATCCGAGTCGCGGTGTGGCCGGGATCAGTCTAAATGGATCTCTTTTGTTTAAAATGGATACCATTTTAAGTACATACGGAAAACTGACCAAACGCATTCTGTTTCCATTGTAACTTTAGGAGAACGATCCATGGGTCCTATGTGACGCGTAAGAATCATCCCCGCCTCAATCTGACATGAAGTGTGGCTGACACCACTCAAAGTGTCCGTCTTTTGTTTCAAAAGGACGTCATTTTTAGTGAAAGGCATCAAATGACATACGGAAGAACGACCAAACGCATTCGGATTCTATCGATACTTTAGCACAACGATCCATGGGTCGTATGTGATGTGTACAAGTCAACCCCGTCTTAATCCGAGATGCGGTGTGGCTAACACCGCTCTAACTCTATCTCTTTTGTTTAAAATGGACATGATTATAAATGAAAAGAACAACTGGCATACGCAAATCCGACCAAACGCATTCGGAATCTTTTGATAATTTATCACAACGATCCATGGGTCATATGTGACATGTACGATCCAACCCGGGATAAATCTGAGTCGCGGTGTGGTCAGGATTAGTCTAAGTGTCACTCTTTTGTTTAAAATGGACAACATTTTAAGTACATACGGAAAACCGACCAAACGCATTCGGTTTCCATTTAAACTTTAGGAGAACGATCCATGGGTCATATGTGACGTGTACGAATCATCCTCGCCTCAATTGGAGACGCGGTGTGGTTGGCACCACTCATAGTGTCCGTCTTTTGTTTCAAAAGGACGTCATTTTAAGTGAAAAACATCAACTGGCATACGGAAAACTGACCAAACTCATTCGGATTGTGTCGATACTTTAGCACAACGATCCATGGGTCAAATGTGACGTGTACGAGTCAACCCCGCCTCAATCTGAGGTACGGTGTGTCCAGTATCACTTCAGGTGTATGTATTTTGTTTAAAATGGACATCATTTGAGGTAAAAATATATGGTATAGAAAAAACTGATCAAATTATGAATTGAATTTAGGATTCCACATATAATTGTCATATAAATTTAAAATTGAATTCTATATGAATTATGTAAATTTATAATTACGTTATGAATTCTAATTTAATTATGGATATGTATAGTTTCAGGATCCATTATATGTTAATTGTGTATGAATTTGTTCGTAATTGTATATGAATGTTTTATTTTATTGCCGGTACAATAATTGGATTGAAAATGAGGTCAAAATGAGGCCTGATGGAGAGGGGCCGGATGGACAGGGGCTGTGCAAATTGCAGGGTGCTGCAATTTGCAGCATAGGGTATGCCAACGGTTTAAAACCGTTGGCATATAATCCTAAAAAAGATTTACCAACGGTTCATTGAACCGTTGGTAAATATCTCTTTTCCCAACGGTTCTAAACCGTTGGGAAAGAGTTTGGGATATTGATATTTCCCAACGGTTCTCCCAAACCGTTGGGAAAAACTATCCCAACGGTTTGGCAGAACCGTTGGGATAGGGTGGCTTTTGTGAGCCTATACCAACGGTTTCCACTAAACCGTTGGGAAAACCTTTTCCCAACGGCTTACTTCCCTACGGTTATCACAACCGTTGGTATATCATATACCAACGGTTAGAGGGGCTTTCCCAATGGTTGTGAACCATTGGGAAATATTATATTTCCAGTAGAAAGTGATTTAATTAATAAATATGTTTAAGATCAATTTTATGTTTAAAAAACCTCCATGTTTTGAATATACTAAATTTACAAATAGTGAATTTAAGTGTACTAAATAACTCTATATACTTTAGAAATCCCAAAGAGATATGTATATAATAGTTTTTAAATATTTTCTTGAATGTAAAATTGTTAAAGTTTCATTGAAATTATTTTCATATTTTTTCAGAAAAACAAAATTTTTGATATAATATATATTTATCACATAATTGTTTGTTCAAAACTTAAATATATTTTATAAAAATTTCCAAAAACATGTGGAAAATTATTTTAAATGGAGTATGATGGGAGAACTCGAATTTTTCCTTAGATATAAAATTCTCCAAAAACAAAAATGAATTAATTGAATCAACATTAATATATTATAGATATAATAAATTTTTTTTACAAAAGATTAACTATTTGTACACCTATTGGAACATATATCAAAATTGATCTAGATAAAACTGGTAAATTGGTAGATTGGAACCATTATAGAAATATGATGGAATTTTTATTATATCTTTCTAAAATTCAATCAGAAATAGTGCTTTAAATATACTTATGTTTGAAATAAGAATATAATCTAAAATAATATCATTTTAATGTAATGAAATATTTTTTCATATACCAAAAAGGCACATCAGAACATGGATTATTCTATTCATCCAAAAAATATTTTCTTAAAAATATTCAATCAGATGATAACATTGGAGGATATATATTAGATATAAAATCTTATTCAGGGAAATGAATTTTTTAGGAGTGTATTTATTATATTATTCTAAAAGGAAATAAAATTTTCCATCACATTCTACTATTGAAGCAGAAAATATTATAGCCAGAAGTGGTAGTGCTCAATTGTTGTGGATACAACACACACACCCAAATTTGGGATTAAGTGTTATTAAAAATATAATTATTTGGGACAGTAATTGTTCTATCTAATTATCATGAAACCCAAAACATAAATTATGATATAATCACCAATATAGAAGCCATAATTTATTATAGGTGTCAAACACTTAAAAGAGATATTTTCCTGAGTTTACTAGAAAATAAAATAATTTTTTTCTTATTTATACTAAACCTCTTCTATTTGATAGATTCAAATTATTTAGAAAGAAGTTTAGAATGATCAATTTGGGGTGATAATAAATCCACTACCTCTTTAATATATTTTAATTTTAAAAATACTTTATTTTCAAATGTAACTAATTTTTATTTATTTGAAGTTAAAATTATTAGAATTTTATAACATACCTTATTTTTCGGATTTATGAATTTTCCTAGATTTTCATTAAAATAACTACATATATTTTCTATTATATTGGTGATAAATAATTGAAATTGGAAATATAAACCATTATTTATGGAATTTAACATTAAAATGTTTTAGAATCATTGCCTATATCTTTTATTATTCCATTATAATTATTGTTTAATTAAGGGGGGTCTATATTTTATAATTATTTCAATGACATATTTTTATGGGAAAATTGTTTTATTTTAAAAAAGAAAACTTTTTATTTTCCATTTAGAGAAATTAAAATTTTAATTGTTAATATAATAATTATAACATATTTTTTAGAATTTCATATTTTGGGATAGACAATTGAACCACTCATATATAACAAACAATTCTTTGGATGATATCAATCTCAAATTTCTGTATAAGGACTTCAATATCAGAACTTTTTATTTAAACTATCATTCCACTATTTCTTTTATTGTAAAATGTTTCTAATAAAACGTATCTTCTTGAAAATATTTTCAATAGAATCTTTCCTTGATTTTGTAAATGTATCATATATACATGAATCAATTAATCAAATTATAGATAAAGATGGAGATGTTTACAGCCTAATAATGTAGATTCATATATTTTATTAGTTGGTGATTCTTGATATGATACATAATATTATTGGAGAATGTGACGTTAAACTTGAAATCACATTATAGTAATATATTTCCATATATGAAATAATGATCAAAACAATATTGATATAAAAAATCTTGATTACATCAACCACACTAAATGGACCTTTCCTAATGATATGAAGAAATAGAAATATTCCAATAGAATACAAATCACATGATCAAAAAATTTCAAAAAATGATTTAATTATAAAGTTTCCGAATCTATTTCGTTCTATTTATAGTTATTCTATTTTAATTTATATTTATTTATGAAAAAAGGGGGATAATGTTGAATAAATTTTCCCCATATTATGTGCTTCATTCTATACTCAATGGGGAGAATTTTAAAAGGGTAGAAAGTATTTTTCTTATAATTTTATATCTATATTATATATATAACTATATGGGAGATTGTTGGGGAGTATTAACATTCTCTATCAAAGGTTTTTTAGCCAGTGTTCCAAAAACAAACGAGAGGTACAAGGGAAGAATAATTCTATACCATGATATCCACCTGAATATTATTTTCTAAAATTTAGTTTTCGCATTTAAATATTCATTCATTATATATGATTTTATAAAATGGGAGATTATTGGATATATAATCAATTGAAAAACTCAATTATTTCATTATTTGAGAAATCACAATACACATTATAATAATATGTTATGTCCTATGTTTTTTTTCTGTTTTTATTATTTTCCACAATGAACTTATAGTATATGATTAATGAAATACCAATTCATAAATAGATTTATGAAAATAAGATGATCTTAATTTACACTATGAAATTACATCCATCAAATTTATAAATTACAATAGTGGTGTTGATTTAACCCATCAGTAGATTAAGAAACATATTGTTCTCATCTATAGAAAAATAGGTTTCTATTTATTCAATGATAACTAATCCAATATTTTTTTTATAATTAGACCATTGGAGTTTTTTACAAAATTTCATATAAATGAAACCATAATTCAAGCATTAAAAGTACAATAACTAATACTTGAAATGGAATCCATAATGTTACTATTATTTTTGTAGATTTTCTATTTCTTATTGCTATGTAAGCTTCTAAACAATATATATTTTTATTTCTATGTGTTTAAGATAAGATCTACCATTGTGTGAAATTTATATTTTAATTATATTATTATTTCCATTGTAATTTTTTAAATTATGATACATGATTGAGGTATTATGAGGATAGGATGACAAAAAATATAATCATCAAATCAAGGTATTTCAACATTGGGAAGAAATATCTCATAAAATTACCCTATTTAAAATTATATCTATGCGATTTTATTGACATGTATAGACGAGTGATTCTATGGATAAAAAGAAAAACCATCATATATTTATAAAAATTGAGGATACCTTCTCAAATATTGATAGTCATAGATACATTAGGTCTAGTTTATAGATCTTTCTTTCACAATCATTGAAAAATAAGGTTTTGATTAATATCACTTAAAGGGGTATTTCTTTTACTAACCTATACATTTTTCTTTCTTAGCATAAATTGCATTATTTTATGAATTTTGATTTCTTAATTCTGATAGATGATATATCAACTATTTTCACTCTTTCATCATAAGTTTAAAATAATGACCATTTAATTTTCACAAATAGAAGCTTTATTTCATTACATGACTTGTTTTTGATACTATAATCGTTGACCTCATCGGTATTTCTCTACTATAAACGTGCCATATATAAATGGGTTTAAACTATTGGTATACAAATTGGAACCATTTTTATATATTAAACCAATGGATCCCTAAAGTGTTGGGTGATTAGGTGTGGGTATATTTATATATAGTAAAATTTCATGAAACCATTAGTATTGGAACACAGGATTTAACCTATACCACCAGCTTAATTAAAAATTTGGTATATGAATTAGATTTACCGTATAGAAATGGTTTATTGAATCTATTGGTATATGAAGAATGGATTTATCCTATTCTAAAGGATTTATTAAACCATTTATTTATGAAACATGCATTTACCCTATATCAATGGCTTTACAAACAACTAATATATCCTTTATTCACATTACCCATCAGCAGGACCACCCATGCTAGTCCAAAAATATCAGAGACCCAAAAACACCTACACCCACACCCCCATACAAATAGAACCTAATATAGATATATTAAGAAACAAATTAAATAACTGAACCATTTATAATAAACAATACATATATGAAATTAAATTCAATCATCGAGAATAATATTTCAAAAATATCAGTCAGAAATATAAAGGATCAATATATTTATCAAAACAACCAATATAATCATCATCATCACTATCACCATCATTATAACCATCATTTTTATCATCATCATCAACATTATTGTAACCATAACAATTATGATAACCAAAACTGCCCCCACCACCACCATCTCATGGAATTTCATCATCCTTTCCACAAATAGAACCATCGTCACCATCTCATGATGTACAATATAAATAACGTGTTATCAACATGCATGAATCAAAAATCAAAGAGTTATCTTATTGAAGTGATGTACATAATTCTACAATAACATTCATAAATTTTTCATCATCTTTTAGACTTCATTTATTCTCATTCAATAAATTGTTTTGGCCAATACTTCATTTGTATAAGCCTTTTCTACCCCAACAGAATCCATTTCCACCTCGATGATAATAAAACATTCAACTAATTTTTTATAATATCTTGTGGAAAATATTATCTTTCCTATTCAATTGCATACTCTCCCATGGTGATCATCAGATATAATTATGGGTAAATGATCATTTTCCCAAAATATTCCAACTTCTTTATCAAAAAGTGAATACAAAGCAAACTATTGAAAATTTAAATGAAATATGTAGTTATAAAATATAAATTAAAATTTGATATCAAAACAATAAAACATATAATCTATTATTTTGTCTCTTTTTTTACTGCATATCCATCATTCTTTTTTCTTTTTGGGAAAACAATTATTCTCAGGGAACATAGCCTTCAATGATCAATACTTTTCTCTATAACAACAATGAATATGTTAGAAAATTAATAGAAACATGATATTAATTGATTTTAAATTATATAAAATCATACCAAAAATCCAGTTGAACAATTTAAAAAATCACATAACTGATATTCATTTCTTGGGAACAATATTTCATATATCATACTAATTTATGAATTTAATTTAAATATATAACACCATTTTAATCATTCAATCAGAAACTTGTTTTATGAATAAAGTGTGAGGGATGTTATATCACACAATTGAAAGGTTCTAACTAAATTAATTTGTAAGTACCAACCCAATTCAACCCATTAATAGAAGATAAAACATTAAAACGAAAAATGAAAATAGTAACCTCAAATATAGATAATCAACATTGTATACAATGTGATATTTCATACTAAAAATCCACATAATAAAAACAAAACATGTATATTGGTTCATAAGGTACGAAACCTAATGTCTTGAAACTATTAATAAATATCACCATCATATTTGAGTGTCTAAACATTTCATGGAAAAATACTAATATTTCAGGAAAAACAAATAGATATAAGTTTTTTTGGTTTCTATTAAGTCCTAAAGTATTGTACATTATTTCCTTCATGTATTATATGTGTTAGAGAAGATCATGGATGATGTTTAAGGGAAATCAGTTATGTATTTTCATATCAAGTTTTGAACATCCCATTTGAGTTAGTGATTATTTTCTGATTGTGGATGCCTCCGTTAGTTTGGAGTGGATTTAATTCTATTTTTATGTGTTAAGTGAGTGGTCATCTAAAACAAAAGTTTTATTGGATTTTATTGTTGTGGGGGTTATTTATTCTCAATACTTAAATGTTTTTTTTCCATGCATAGATCCTATTAATGTTTTGAGAATTCCAAATATAGTGAACGAATGGGAAGCATGTTCCTAATGATTTATTCAATGTATATAGATAAAATGAACGTTTAAGAATCCTATATTCGATGAAGTAGTTTAATATTTATTTTAAAATTAAATATAAGACAATAAAAATTCATGGGAAATTCTATTTTAAATGACTGGATGTTTTGGATAACCATTAAATGACACTAACCGTATCATTATGGGGCCCTAAAAATAACATGGTGGGGGTTATTATAATCTCTCTATAAATTTGACAATAAATTTTTTATATATTAGACTATTTTTATTTTTGATAATTGAATCTATCTATAATCTACCTATAGGTTTATCTTTTTCATTTCATTGTGGTATTAAGGCATACGATTCATATGATTCTTATAGTTGATTCCTATAATTCAAATGTTCCATCGTTATTTTTTCTAAATATTATATTGCTCTATATATCATTCATTATTACCATGGGGCAATGGAACTTGGGTTTCATTATGTGGGAGTGATTAGAAATTTTTTATAATTGAGGTTTAATTTTATTGGATCATTGGAAAATCCCTTTATATTTAGTGGTATATCATAGTTTTTTGTAATCTATCTAGGAGATACATTAATTAAATAATGAAATATATTCATGGTATTTAATAAGAATCTTCATATTTAGTATGCTTCAATATAGATTTCTCAAACATATCTTTACATTATGTAAATATTTATAATTTACCAAATTAATATAATAAACCAGATCAATTGAAATGGAATGTAATCCATGATTCAAAAGTGGATTATGTGTTTTTTGTTATATAATATTGAAATGTTCTACTATTATTAATTTTTTAATGTTTATATTCATTGTCACATTCATAATAGGTAATGTCACTTAAGTAAAAAATGAGATACATTATTATTCCCAAAAAGAAATGTTATTACTTTATATTAATTGTTAGTTGAATATAAATGTATGATTGGAAGTGGATACAAGATGTTTTTTATATTATTAATTAATTTTTTATTCAATTTTTTTCTTGTTATCCATAATATTATTACACTTATCTTGGATCCATATAACTATTTTTAGATTTTGAATGATTATATGTTTGTTGTGGTGGAAGTGGTTTAGCATGGTTAATGTATGAATTGTGTGGGGTGGGGGGTT
Source organism: Viscum album (assembly GCA_963277665.1). Lineage (NCBI taxonomy): Eukaryota > Viridiplantae > Streptophyta > Magnoliopsida > Santalales > Viscaceae > Viscum > Viscum album. Next base: position 1,939,865,029 of record OY728163.1, read on the forward strand.
TTTCTATTATTATATGTTTCTCTCTCTATGGGGCACTCTAATTATCTATTTTATATCTATTATTTGTGTATTCTACTCTAATTTAAGTGAAGTTTCCTTGTTTTTGTTCTATTGAAACAATGGTTGCCCATACATCTCTTGAAGTAGAATTTTTAATTTTCTTATTATTAACTATATTTATCTTGTTTTTTATCTTAAATACCACTATATATTTAATTTTAGCTTCTCAATGGAATATATTCTTATATTAATCCCTCTAGGGTACTTCATTTTTAATGGGTTTCTCATTCTAATTACCATCCTTATGTTTTTTATGTGTAACCTAATTTGAATCTCTTTCGTAGTTTTCACTCATGAATTTTTATTTTCATCTATTCATAGAAAAGTGAAGTGAGATAAAATATATATTCCAATGAATGTATATTTTTTCAATAGAGTAATAAATTTATATGTTCATCCATAGTACACTAGTGAGTCAAACTATGCTAATTTCACATGAAAATATAGAATTTTGTTTGAATTCTAGAATCACTTAAATTTTTATTATTATTTGGTTTTTTACAAAGAGAATAGATATTTAATTATTTTATGAGACTATTGATGGAGATCACTACTAATGTAGAAAAGGTCTTGTGATCTATTAATAATAACCCATGTCCAGAAAAACATTTAAATAAACCAAAATAAATATTATAATAATTTCATTAATTTTAATCATGTTTTCATTAATACATCCACCTTCCTGCTATTTTATCTCCTAATCCCATTTCTAATTGTTTATCATTACATCCCACACATTTTTTCACACACATTAAATTTACTTTGGCCACTATTTTTTAACTTTCAGCTATTTTTTCATGTATTTAACTTTCACTCATCATCGAACACACTTCCACAAATATTTGGTGTTACTATACTTTTAATTTCACCCAAACCTCAAGTTCATCCCTTCACAATCACAATTTTATTTCACAAAAAAATTATAGATTAGTTTACACCTTGATTAAAATTAACGAAAGAAATAAAAAACAATAACACACCACCATTTCTAGGGATACGACACTCCTAACCAATTTCTACCATAGTACAAAATAATGAAATATAAAAATATAAAATTCCATGTTATCAATCCAAGGTTTTTAACTCAAAAATACACTTTTTCCACCTTGATCTCAATCAATAATAGTTAAATAACCTAATAAAACCCCTCTAAATTAAGGATTTGATGTGGGGAAAGAATAAAATATGGATTTTTTCATAAATAATTCTTATATAGTGTTGTAATTTCCCACATATGATGATTGAAATTGAAGAGGATCAATTTTGATAAGAAATGAGGGTGGAGGGGCTATTGGAAGCTAAAGAGGAACCCGAAAAAATAGATTCTACCATGGATATATCAGGGGAGGATGAAAATGGAAATAAAAAGGATTTTGAGTAGAAATAATGAAAATTAACGTATTGGGATTCACCAAATAATAATCTCAAGTACTTATGTTACGTATATTGGTTACTTAATTCTCCAATAAACAACCAATATGTTCCCATGGTTTCATAGTGTTTTTAACAAATTACATTTCATTAATGTAATTACATTTTTTCAATAACTCATCTATTTTCTAGAATATATGTGATATTTATATTCAATTATATGTCATGATTTATAGCTCAGTACTTCACATGACTTATTAGGGTGAAAATATTCGAAGTATTTCAAAATTTCATTCATCTAAATTTAATTATGAATCAAATGTTTTAATGCACTAATAATTTAACGAAGTACAAATTTTTTTATGTCATACAATAGTTTTCTGGTTTATATGTTCTTTTTTTATTTAGTAGTATCAAGGTCTACGTAAGTTAGATTAAGATGGTTTTTATCCATGTAAATTTTATAAATATACCATAATATAATTAAACTTGGTTTAATGTTTAATATTTTGATTAGAGGGTTCATAAACTCACTGAAATTTATAATGTCATGTAGTAACAATTTTTATGATTTCTAAATAATTAAATGTGTTGATGAAAAAAATTATTCTTATCTTTTTCTGTAATCATAACCCCCCCAAAAAAAAGAGATATTTCATAGAATAATTTTTTATTTTCTTTTGATCCTTAATAAAAAATATTCAATAATACAAAACATAGTTTTGATTAAAATCAAAATCATTTTCAAATAAAAATCCCCAAATTTGATTAATACCATAAACTAAAAAATCATCCAATGAGGAATTATTTCATGATAAAGGGTTGTTGGAAACTCATTAACGATAGGTATAGACTCTAAATACATTCCATCTATATCGATCAAAAAATTATACAAATCATGTTTTTATGCTCTTTATAGTTCACCTAACTACCTCAGCCATGTAGTCCTCACAACCTTCATATATAAAAAATTATAAAGAATTTTCAACCAAAATATTAATTTATATAAATAAAATAATAATACAACATTAAATATAATGAAATTTATGAACCATATTTAGTGTAATAATTTTCATTTATTTCATTTTCTAGGTGTCTCTAGGAGAGTGTCTTGATGGGAATGATGTCAGTGCATTTGGAAAGCATCAATATAAAACTCTTACATTCATTTATTGTATTACCAAAAAAAATTATTATACTAAACCAACAAGTGTTTTTGGTGTTACCAAACATAATTCATTCATGCATACACACAAAAATTTATAATGGTAGATCCATCTATAAAATAATAAATGAAAAATATTAAATTAATACATATTATAATTAAAATAAATTATATTCAATTTTTCTTACTAGGGTTATATATATACACACACATAATATGGTAAGATTAGTGGGTACTGTTGGATCCATAGTCCATTGAGGATCATCTACCTATATAGTGGTGGGGTCTAATGTCTTATCATGACTAATAGTATGTTTAGGTAATTCATGCACCAGAGAAGAAGTCGAATGAGCATGAACATAAAATCTTAGAGAGAACGAAGTTGTATGAAATGTAGCTAATATAGATGTCAATCAAAAAAATACAGTTAAGTTGTGGGATCCATCAGCAGATAAAGAAAAGGTATATGAGGAAGATCATATGTTAATGGTGGTGAATGTATAGGTAGAATAAATATCAAAGGTCCCTCTTAATTTACCGTGGGATAAGAAACTCGGAAATATGGTGTTTTTTTTGAAGGGTTTTGGTTTGATGAGTGTTGAGAGTATCTTGAGGACCATCCCCTCTATAAGTGTTATGTTGAGCACCACTTCCACTAGATTGGTCGGAGGATATTTATCTCTTTGGTGTTTTTACCAGTATAAAATTTAGGAAAAAGATTAATGACATGACATAATATTTAATTGATATATATATATATATATATATATGAAATATTTTACTCACAATAGGTACTTGAGGATGATTTCCCAACTCTATATTGTGGTGATTATTATCAACCGTCCACTTCCTTTATATCTCTTTACTTTTTTTCATTACCTGTATTTGAGAAAATATGCATTTATTTTTAAATATATAAGTAATTTATGAGAAAAAAAGAAATAATAGGTGATGTGGCTTCATTAAGGGATAAAAATTATCAATCAAAATAATGGATAGCTTGTGACATAACATAATGATATTATATTTAATGATAAGAATATCACATAATAAAAGATGTTCCATTGAAAAATAAACACAGTTTAATTAGTATGTTAATCATGGGTATGGTATAAAATTCTTGTTATAAATAAATTTGATCCAATTCATTTTTTTCTAGGTTATTTGGTTCATTTTGGAAATTTTATTAGGTTGTTTGTGAATTTTGTAGGTTAAGTCATTTTGTTCACATATGGGGTTGTCTCATTTATCCATTAGGTACTTTTTTGGTAATGTAAATCTTACTCATTTTTTTCAAGTATAATTGGATTAATATTTTTTTCCATTAAATTTATATTGTTTTTATTTTAATTATATTGTTTTAGTTTTTTTTGGTTCTAATATATTTCAAGTCAATAGTAGAAAACAAAAATCATAGAAAATTGAAGCCACAATATATTAAAAATTCACATGAAAATCATGTTAGATAAAAAAAAATAGTTAAAACAATGATTAAATCATTTTTAATTATACCAAACTAAAAAACACAAAGTCAAGCTACTGAAAATTAACATTGAACACATATTGATGATTCTATAAAATATCCACCACTTGTTAAGGTTAAAATTGAACTCTAAAAAATGGAATGATTGATTCATTATATTTTATAAATTGATTGAGCCCAATAGGGGAAGTAATGATGTCAATTTTTGACCCAATCATCGTACAAAAATATGAACTGGGATTATATCAATAATGCAACTAAATTCATGACTAATATGACCATTTACAAAAGATAACTTTTTATCCAATGATTCCAAAGAATATGGATCCTATTTTTCCATAATGTGAGACTTGTTAATAACTCGAAATCCACAATCATCAAATATTGTTCCATCTGTCATCTTGGAATAAAACAACATGAATTTCATTATAACGACTTTTTTGTGAGAGTAATAGTCCAATATTAGTGTTTTTTAATCAACTTTTTAATACAATATATTTTCATATAATGTTCTACTTTTTGATGTAGTAACATAACTGTCTGTTGTTGTATTTAAAATAAAAAAATTAGATTGTGTTCAAATGATAAATTTTCATCTAGTGATGATAAATCTATTCACATTAATCAAAATCAATTTACATTGATGAACTATAGAATTGTGACCAAAATTTAGACATCTTATTTATCTCGAGAGATAATTAGAAGGTAAAATCAATACTTAATATATAATTGAATGTTAAAATTAAATTAATTTTTTTATTTAATTTAATTTATTCTTTTACATTAAATTTCAACCATGAAAAAAAATGTGTTCTATGAAATGTATATCTCATTCTAAAAGGTAATAAAAGATGAATTCTACCGGCCTCGCAGCTGTGGTCTGGCTCCGGTCCGGCCGCCTCCTCGTCAGGGCAGGTTGGGGAGGTTTCCCCTCACCCCGCCTCCTCGGATGTGGCAGTGTTTCCGGGGGGGCCTGAATCCTCCTTTCCCAATGGTATCCTCGTCTCAGGCTGTATCTGAGGCTCCCTGCATGGCCCTGGTCCCCTACTGCGCCCCAAGTGGTCTTAGTTCCTCTGGCCCCTTTCAGGCGTGTTCGAATTTATTTTTTCTCTCTGAAGGTTCGGCTCTCCTTGGCCTCCCTCCTAGACTTCTTCCTCTTTTACTAGAGGCAGGATCTCCTACGGACGTGGCCTTTTCACTGCCTTCCCCTGAGGTGGCTCCCTCCGTGGAATCTTTACCTGCGGGATCTCTTGGGGTCGGGATTTCCAGTGGAGTCCCGCCTCTTCTGCCCGCTCCTATTCCTCCCAATCTTGTAGATGCTTCCGAGGTGGTCCTCCATGCTTCCTCCCTAGTCAGCCTTCTCCCCCAGTGGGGCCTTCTCCTGTGTTGGCCCTTGCTGCTCCCCAGGCCACCCCTCTCCCAAGCCCTCCCTCTAGTTCACAAGCGTTGTTTTCCCCGCTCCCGGCGTCTCCTCCATTGGATTATATAGGGGAAAGGACCAGATCCCACTCGAAGCTTCGGGGACAGTCTTCCTCTTCTAGCTCAGCGGCCATGAAACCTGGGTCCAGTGCCAGGCCGAGGTTGTTTTAATGTCATCCTTCCTTATCTGGAACGCTCGCGGCATGGGAGACCGGGTTAAATTTGATTTCATAGTTAGTGAAGTCCATTCCAAATAGATCTTGTTGGTTGCGATATTGGAAGCTAAACAAGATATCAGCAAGCTTGGGGAGTTCGCCCGCAAGATAAAAATGAGTGGTTTCCTACTTGCTGGAGATTCTGGTCCTTCCATCTGGATTTTCTAGAATACGTCCATCAGCGGGAGAAAGGTTCATTCCTCGGATTAGTGTATCAGTGCGGATATCATGGATGGTGTTCAATCTTTCTTCTTTACGTTTGTGCATGGTAGCTGTGACATTCATGCTCGAGTGAGAAGAATGACATGGGGCTGTTCCCCCGGCGCGGCAGTCTTGAGTTCCACCAATTCATGTCTCACAAAGAGTTAATGGATATGGTAAATTCAGGGAGACGTTTCACTTGGTGCAACAACCAGAGAGGTCCTCATCGCACCTGGAGCAGGCTAGACCATTGCCTGGACAATATCCATGCTGTTTCCACCTTTCGGAATGCTAAGGTTTCTCACTTGGTCTGCAGCCTATCGGACCACTCTCCTCTTCCAGTTGATATCCTTCTTTGCCGGGATAGGAGCTCTGCCATATAATTCTCTTCCCTCTAGTCCAACTACCTGAACTTTCTGGGAACATTCAATTCTTCGTGGAATAGGTTCTTGAATGGGAATCCATGGGAAAATATGCAAAACAAGTTAAGGAACCTTCGAGAGGATCTACGGGGGTGGGTCAGTGGACCGCCTCCGTTGATGAGTGATTTGGAAGGGATTAAGTCGGAGATTGATCGACTGGAGTCTAATCTAGAAGTGGCATGGGATGATGAGTTGTTCGGAGCATTGAGCGCCAAAAAATATGCTCTGGTGGAAATGCTCCTCAGAGAGGAGCGTGTGGCCTGCAATAAATCGAGGGTGAGATGGCTTCGCGAGGGTGACCGCAACACCGCTTTTTTTCATGCATGCATCATTGAAAGACCATAGCATGCGAGACCCAATATAATGTTGGAGGATGGTTCGTATACCAATGACCAAGACACTATGGGTGGTTTGGCAGAGGCTTTCTTCAGTAGTTTGCTGGATGGAGCTAATCCTGGGATGCCCGAGGGGTGCCTGGAGGGCCAAGAAGCCATCATAGACGTTATTCCCAGGGTGATATCTGATCATGACAACTCACTGCTTGAGTCCTTACCACAGGAGGAGGAGATCCATCGGGCTGCTATGAACCTTACCCCAGATAGCGCTCCGAGCCCAGACGGGTTCCCGGGATCCTCCTACCATGCCACCTAGAGCGTGATCGTGGAGGATGTTGTGCTCTCCATTCAAGACTTCTTCTGAGGAGGTTCTCTTCCTCGAGCAGCCAACGCCACCACCTTGGTTCTTATTCCAAAGGTCAAAGATCCCTCACTACTCCACCATTATAACCCTGTGTGCATGTGCGATTATTCATACAAGATCCTCGCCTCAATTCTGAACAACAGACTTAGCCCCTACCTTCATCAATGGGTCTCCTTCGAGCATCATGGCTTTGTTAAACAGAGGTCCATTCAAGGGGCAATTGCACTAGCTGAAGAGATCATCGACGGCTTGAACACGAGGGTTTAGGGAGCTGATATTGTGGTCAAGTTGGACATGGATAAGGCCTACGAAAGAGTGGAGTGGGCGTTCATCGTAAAGGTCTTGTTAGGAATTGGCCTCTCTGGGTGGGTTGTGGACCTACTTTTCCGAAGTTTTATCTCTTCTTGGATGGTTGTACGCTTCACAGGTCAGAATTATGGGTTCATCAAGGCTGTTCGCGGTTTGAGGTAGGGGGATCCTCTATCAGAGACCCTCTTCATCCTTTCACAAGATGTCCTCAGTTGTCTTATCAACAAGGATATCTCAGAGGGAACCATTAGGCCCTACTCGAGCATCCCCAGTCCAAGAAATATCTCCCATCTGATGTTTGCGGACGATTCCATTATCTTTATGAATGCAGGTATGCGGTCTGTTCGGGGGTTTACTAAGATCCTTGAAGGCTATTTTCGATGGAGTGGGCATGTTTTCAATCATTCCAAGAGCACATTCTATGTCCCGAGGAGATGCTTGGACAGTAGGGTGGCCTCCTTGAGCACGCGACTCAGCATGCGGTGGGGCTCCTTTCCCATGGAGTACCTCGGAGTCCCGGTCTCTCTTGGCAGGATGCATATCCTCCCTTTTGACAATGTTGTCGGGAAAATGGCCAGTAGGGTTCTCAAATGGAAGAACTGTTTTTTGTCTTTTGGAGGCAGTATCACCTTAGCAAACAATGTCTTATCTTCTATACCTTACCATGCACTTGTTCCCTCCATGGTTCTGAAGGGGGTCCTCACAAAGGTTAATTCTATCCTCTCTTCTTTTATGTGGGATGCGCACAGGGAGGGGAGGAAACACTGGGCAGCCTGGGAAAGAGTTGCAAAGCCAGTGCAAGAGGGGGGAATTAGTGTCAAGAGCATCTCATATTCATTGCATGGAATGAGTGCGAAGCTGGCGTGGGAGGTTATTGACGGGTGCACACTCTAGGGTATGTACATGGCTTCCCGACTCAGCGGAGGAGGGAATTCCCACCAGTCGCCGCTCTATATGGCTATTCTCTCCCACATGCAGGCCTTGCTACCCTTTTCCAGATGGATTGGGGGCATGGGGGACATCTCATTCTAGCACCAAAATTGGGTTGGGTCTATTCTTGGATTTCAAGGATGCCCTGACACCCAACTTATGTTCAAGGAAGCAAGAGGGTATCAATAGTTCACCGGTACGGTGCTTGATAGTATGCAATGCCATGTGTTCACTATGATCGACCCCTCGAATGACCCAAACCACTATGTTTTCACCACATCGTCCTCGGGTATGTTCTCTGCTAAGGATTACAGGTGTGTGCTCTCCAATGAGAACCAGGTCGACTCATGGGGTTCGATTGTCCGGGTCAAAGTCATCCCTGCGAAATGAAACTTTCTCTTCTGGCGTATCAAGAATAGGGATTTGGCTACGGACAAAAATGTGAAGCGATCAGGCATCAGATTGGCCTCCAGTTCCCTGTGCTGCACGACTCCTAGGGAGGAAAGCTCTGGCCACCTTTTATTTTGCAGTGAATGGGCAGGCCAGGTGTGGTGGGTGTTTGGTGATTTCACTGACTTTTCTGTAGCGGCGCTAAGGGACCTCCCCTTTCTGGACTGGTGGTTCCACGGTGATGGGGGAAGTGGATCAGAGAGGAATTATCACGCCATGATTCTCATCTCGGGCTGCTGGTGCATTTGGAATGCTCGGAACCATGCCAGGTTTGAGGGGCTCCACTGCTCCGGCAAGAATCTGGTGGTCATGACTATTTTTCTCCTTCTAGATCTGGTTCGTTCTAATAAAAAATGGCATGAGGCCCCTTCTCTCTGTTGTATTTAAGCTGGCCTGCCACAGTGGAGCCCTCCAATGGCTGGCCACTAGGTCATATGGAATCCCCAATGGTTAGGACTAAAGCTCATCTTCGATGGCTCTTGCTCCTCGGATGACATGAAGGGTGGCGGTGTGGTACAAGACCCTAGAGGACATGTCATCCTCACATTTTCTGCCCATTTTGGTAGGGGTCATTATCTCCTGGCTAAGGCCATGGCCATGCTCATGGGTCTTCAGCTCGGCAGGCAACAGGGGACCACTCTAGGAGCAATAGAGACTGATTCTCTCATCCTCCATGACTCCATGCACAATAAGCGTAGCACCCCCTAGTCGGTTACCTATATTCTGAGAAGATGCATGAAAATCATCAGCAGTGGTACTATCTTTTTGCACACATGGTGGGAGGGGAACAGAGTTGCGGATTATCTAGCATTAATGGAGGTGCAAGGTCTCAGTGTGTTTTCTCTTGCGGGGGTGTTGTCTTTTACTCTTGAAGGGAGGAACCTGATCAGAGGGGGTGCTCTAGGTCTTCATTACTTTAGACCCCCACAACTCTTTACTCTTGGGGTTCTCTTTTGGCCCCCTCTTCCTTGTACCCTTCTATGATCAATAAAGGATTTAATGATGATGATATCAACACCAGGATTAAATGGTCTATTTATGAGTATACTCAAGAAATGGAATAGTTTTTTTTCATACATATCCTTAGAGGATGGTGGTAAATGTGTATAAAAACTGGCCATGTGATTTAGAAAGTTAGAACATGAACAAATAGAACAAATGAATACCCTGATAGACCCAACCCCACATTATACACAATATCTAAAAAATAGGATATTGAGAAGAAAATGTAATCCATGATATTCTATCTACATGATGAACAAACTCTTCATCATCCTTATTTCACTCAGTTTCATGTCGTTACATATATGTTGATATTTGACCCTACATGAAAATATACAAGGGTCCAGAAATCAATAGAAAGCTCTACATTACTTTACGTGGAACATGTAACATTTTTCCATCATTATTTAGCTTCCATAAATCTGTTCCACATTCGACACATTTATTTAGAATAGTGTTTTCCTCCAATAAAATCTACCATCTTTCGAACATTGATTTCTTTTGTTTTTAAAAAATTCATGTTGGTAAATATCTTCCATGACATATAATTATTAGAGGGAAAATATTCATAACTTGGAAGAAATCACTTCTGAAAGGTATGGATATAATCGATGGTATAATTAGAATATTTATACAATATTATCTTATGAAACAAACATATTAAAAATTCTAATTTTTCATTTTACCATATATTCAAAATACTGGAGTCCTTCCATCATCATTAAATTTTTTTACATTATCAATATCATCATTTTAATAAAATGTATCATGATTTCTTGTATAATTATAAACATTCAATTGAAAATGTTCTTTCTCATGATCATGAATAAATAGAAACTTTTCATATAATGAATTATTTTATATGGTCCTCTCTTTTAGATCATGAATGTTTTGAGACTGTCTTTTCTACTCATTGTGATTGTTTAAATAATAATTTTATTGAAAATAGTATTTGGTTAGAGATTATATTACTTCATAATTTGATAACCAATGTATTAGAACAAAAGTATAAAATGGGTATTTTATATGGCATCAATCTAATGAATTCATAAATGCAAAAAATAAAAATATCTTCAACTTGTTTTGAAAACAGTTTGAGATCCGATAAATTTCATATATCAAACTTCTATCTATTTTATAAAAATTATATAGGAATTGTTGAAAAATAAATGTAATAATTTGGAATTAAAATCTAAAATATAAATAATGAAACAAGAATTTCTCAATTTATATAAAACTATAAAAAGTATTATATATGAGAATAGAAATATAAAATATAACAAAGCACTATATATATATATATTAATAGAGTTAATATTTTCATAATTATTATTTTGTTTTTACATTATTTTATCCCTTCCAATTAATCAATTTCAGCTTATTTTCATGATTTTATGATTTTTTGTGAGTTTTGAGCTTAAGATTGAATATTGGTTAATTATAGAGATTTATCGGTTTTCTATAGCCTCTATATTTTGATAATAACTCCTACAATTGTGATCCAATTCATTTTATTTCTTTTTTTAGGATTTTTATGTTAATTAGATATAAATTTTTCTCCTAGAATAAGATTCAATTCGAATTCCCACATGCCCAAATAATTAGGTTAATGTGAACACATTATCTAGTTTCCAGAATAGACTATACCTCATTCAATGAGTCATAACATGGGATACCGACCATAAAATAGGATTAAACTAGTATAGTTTAAAATAAAACATGATGAGGAAACATAAAAATAAATTTTAGGAAGAAATAAATTCATTATGTCTGAATTTGAACCAGGAAAAGTAGGGTTGGTGGATTAGTGATTGGCGGCCAGAAAATCTCTGGTCTACTAATTCGGCCATAATGAATTCAAAACGGGTTCAAATATTCTGAACATTTGAGGGTATATGGAGAACTCCATTATTTAGAACTTATAAGAATGTACCTCTACACTATTCAAAGATATGTGGGTGTAACTAAAGACAACTTCTGGCATACAGATTGTGGAGGATTTGTTTTTATAATCTTTCTTTTCATTATTTTTTTTTCATAATATTGTAATGTATTATTCTTCCCCATTCATCACAATTACCCTTACCATGGTGGGGTAAATCTTATGAGTGATTAGGTAAGGTTAGGATTTCCCTTTTGCGATGTTGGATTTATCTTACTTAAGGTTGTGAAATCATTCACTTTTATTTGAAGTTGGTTTTAAATTCTATGAATGGATTTTATTATCTTGTGTGATTGTATTTTATTTTAGATTTGGTTGTTATTGTTTCTATGCTAAATGATATTTGTCTCCCACCAATATGTTCTAGTCTATATACTATAGAATATATCAGGTCTTAGTGGTGAATTACTCGGAGACCATTATTATGTGTGTTGGTGTAGTGCATATTCTTGATTATATGAGATTAACAAGACCCGATCAAGAAATTTCCTAAATCAATTGACGTTATTCTCTAAAAATCATTCAGAAAACTAAGAGCATTAGAACAAACTAATATCTTGGTACGGTTTACTCTCACCAACACCATTGACCAATGGAGTGAGAGGAAGCGATCATGAAATCTCACATTAATTAGCTTAGCATAAGATGATTGGATTTATTTGAACTATGATAACATTGAAATTCTAAGACCAACACAAACATGATGACCAAATTCATATATCTATTTACAATCATATACTTTATAAAATCTATTTTAATATGTTTGGTTATTTTTTTGCATTTTTTAGTTTTCAAAATAATTAATCTTTAAAAAACCTCAACTTTGTTCTTAAACTTATCGTGGAAAACAAGATTTTGGTACACTTCTCTCTAGATACAACCTTGGAAAACCAAATTAAAAAATTATAACTTAGGAATTTTTTTCCCACACCCCATGACAATCATGTGTTAAAATTGGTCTCATTTCTCAGGAGGTAGTTTTATAATCTAAATATACATATTTGACAGTATTCAATAAAAAGATAAAAGAGTATTTTTCCATGTTGTTTTCAATTGATTATTTCTTTAATTCATGGAATAATTACCCAAAATTTAAATAAACAAATAATATCTCTCCCTTTTATATTGGGGAAAGTATTTCTATTATTATTATACATGTGAGGTTATTTTGGAAATCAAATAATGGGGATAATGAATTCAAAGAATTCATAGCTTGCATAAGGGAGGACATGGAATCAAATATATTTGAAGTGATGGCCTCAGAGCTAACTGAGTTCTTATATTACTTTCCAATGTTTTATAATTTGGCCTATATCCTAGAATTGGAGGAGCCTGACTACTTGCCTCAATCTGATACTACTGACCTCTTTGAGGAACTTTCAACTGAAGAAGAAATTGAAGCTGAACTAAATCTGGGAGATAATATTTTCTTAAACTCATTATCATCTATTTTTTTTGAAATTATGTTGATTATCACCCCCCCTGTCTTGAAATTTTTAGGTTTGGATAAAAATTTTATTTCCTTGGTGAATGAGGAAAAATAAGAAGATACGCCTAAAGAGGAACAACAATAGCTCCTCAAAATTGTTAAACACATATTATAGGGAGTTCAAGAGGAGACCAGAGTTAACTTTCTTGAGAAAAAAGAGACAGAAGTTGCTTAATTTTAAAGGGGTGAGTTTGATATTGATTCATAATGTTTTAATTTTATTCAAATATAATTACACTTTGATTTTAACTTTTATTATTCTTTTTATATAGCATACCTTAAGAAACCACTAGAGGATGAAGAAGAGGTTGTAAAAGTGGAAACCAAGAAATATGATGATTCATTCCTTTTCCTAACCCCACCATTCATGATGAATATAATTTTAATGGGGGTGAATTTGGAATATTGTATTCTTTGGTTCCTAAAAAAAAGGAATAAGATAAAAATGTAAAGATTAAGTGTTGTTTGTTCATATTAAAGAATCTCAACCCACCATTATATTGGGGATAAAAACTGAAACATCCCATCTAGAGGTAGTAAAAACTGTAGGCCCGCAAGGGGGATTAAACCAAGATCTATCCTTCTTATATAATTCTCATTATATATTTTTTTCTTTTAATATATTTTTAATGATTTTTTCTCAACTTTTGGTTGTAGTTTTTCAGTGTGCACCACATAGAAGATTAACTCAACATTTCACTAAAAATAAGATAGGTTGTACCTCTCCTTATCACTTGATTGATTACTGTGATTGAATTTAAAATATAATTACATGTTAAATCAAATTTAATTAATTACTGATAATACATTGTTTACATGTGGGGGTATGGAACCATTGTAGTTTAGTAATTTCAATTGTTTTCCCGTTTTACAAAAAACTGTGTTTTTAATTTTTGTGTGTGTTTTTAATACATTTGAGCTGAAATGATTATCATTAAAACTTTTTAAACCCATGTGAATGTGTGAAAAAATATATCCCAGGAAACTGAGTATAAATTAATGATAAAAATGAATATGTTTCAGATTCAAATTTTTATTAATTTTGTAAAAAGTACTCTAATTTTTGAATCTCTTGCCGCATATCACTATCTTTATATTTGAGATCCCTTCTATTTGAGGCTTATAAACATAATTTTATTATTATTTTCATTCACATAAATTTATTATATAACCATATCATTCATTATTTAACCAAAATTTTATTTATTTCTATCAAAACATGAGCATTTGTTGTACATTTGTTTTAAAAGATTGAGGCATTTTATTGGTTTTAAATCCCCATTTTCTAAGAATCTTTTTTATAATGGCCTATATTTCGCATTTAATCCTTTTAGACCATATAATCCATTATCAACCTATTAGGTTAGCCACATTACAATCCAATTTTCCATATCCAACCTTCTCTTGAAGTGAAATTTCATAATCTAGTTCAACTTAAGTGTGGCGAAGCTCTCATGTATTGTGCTACCACATTTGGGGATATGTTAGGTGGAAAATTAAATTTTAAAGAAATTTGTTTACTACTGAAAAAATAATTATGTTAAAACTTGTTCCTTTTCTAGTGCTTTCTTAATAAAAGAAGTTGTACCTTTCTAGAGCTTCCAATGAAAAAAAAGTTGTTCCTAGTTGAATCTTTCTAGAAAAATCATGATTGACATTATTGAAATTGTTTCTATTAAAATATTGAATGGTGTAAAAAGTCCTGTAATTTTCAATGATATTTTGGGACTTATATTCTCCCAGGGGGAGTGAGGAGGATATCATATAGGAGTGAAAATTACAATATTGCAATTTTCTTTCAAAAGGATCCAAACCCTCCTTATTCAGCATCATAAATTTTCACATCTATATCCTACCAACCTGAAGCCACTAAAAAACCCATAAAATTACTCATGATATATAAATTTCTTTGACTAAAATTGGGTGTATATTTAAGAGTTTATCAAGACTATGGTGACCCTTTGATGAATTTGGAGAGAAAGACATTTGTGAAGAATTTACATTTGTGTGATAATAGAAAATGCATGTGAGGTAACTAATTTGTGTGCATTAGAGGAGAAATGAAGGGGAAATATATTTAATGATATAAACATAGAAAATTAAATAATTTTTTTAATTATTCATTATATCTTTTGTTTCTTGGTGTGAAATTCATAGATCTCAAGGATATGGTTTTAAAATATTATTTGATTTGATTTTTTTG
Source organism: Viscum album (assembly GCA_963277665.1). Lineage (NCBI taxonomy): Eukaryota > Viridiplantae > Streptophyta > Magnoliopsida > Santalales > Viscaceae > Viscum > Viscum album. Next base: position 1,939,880,389 of record OY728163.1, read on the forward strand.
TTTACTTATTTAGAATTCTATATTCTATGTGTGAGAAATTTATGGGGTCAATATTTTCATAATTATTATTGTGTTTTTAAATGATTTATCCCTTACAATTATTAAATTTTGTGCTTATTTTTATAATTTTATGATTTATGGTGAGTTATGAGCTTAAGAGAGAAAATTGGTTTATTCTGATCTTTAGCAGTTTTCTATTGGGTATGTATTTCGAGCATAACTCCTACCATTGTGATCAAAGTCATGTGATTATTTTTTTTGGATTTTTTTGTTTTTGGGATAAATATTATTATTTTGGAATAAGATCCGATTCGAACTCCCACATACCGAAATAATTAGGTCAATGTGAACACATAATTTGTCCAGCAGAATGAACTATACCTCATTCAATTAGGCATATATTGGGCTAATGACCATCAAATTGAATGAAAATAGTTTGGTTCGAAAGAAACCTCGAAGAGTAATATTCTAAATAAATTTCATGAATTAAGGATTCCATTAAGTTCACACTTGAATTGGTCAAATTTGGATAGCTGAATAGTGATTTGCGGCAAGAAAAATTCATGTCTAAAAATTCGTCCATAACCCATTCGACATGGCTCCAACATCTCTGAAATATCTATGGAATATTGAAAACTCAATTCCTCACATCGAATAAGAATGGAAAGTGGCATGATTCCATGATATGTGGGAATAACTAAATCCATCTTCTAGGAGATATATTCTAGAGTATTTATTTTTATGTTCTTTATTTTCATTAGTTTGTTCTTCTTAATATTGTAATGTATTATACTTCCCCCTTATTCTCAATTACTCTTACCATGTTGGGTAAATATTATGAGTTCTTGGGAAAGGTTAGGGTTTCTCTTTTTTAATTTTTGAGTTCTCTTACATAATGGTATTTTATATTTCTCTTTTCATTGATATTGGTTTCAAATTCTAAGAAGGGTTTTTTTATCTTGTGCGATTTTATTTTATTTTAGATTTTATTGTTGTTATTACTGTGGTAAATGATAATTATATCCCTCCAATATGTTATGGTCTATATACTATGGAATATATCTTGTCATAGGGGTGAAGTATTCAGATATCGTTAGTATGTTTGGAGGTGTAGTTCATATTCTTGATTATTTGGGATTTACATGACACGATCCGAAATTTCCTGAAACAATTTACAGTTTTCTATAAAAAATATTCTCAAAAGGAAAGAGATTAGACCAATCCCAGATCTTGGTATGGTTTACTCTCACCAAAAAAATATACCAAAGGAGTGAGAGGATGTGATCGTGAAATCTCACTTTTATCGTCTTAACCGAAGTGGATTGGATTTATTGGAGCTATAATAACATTGCAATTGGAAAACCAACCCCAGCATGATCACCAAATTCATATATCTGGTTTAAATCACATAATTTGTCAAAATTATTTTAATATCTCTCTTTATTGATTTCTTTTGTTTCATTTATTATTTTCCAAAATCAAAAAACAATAAAAAACCTCCACTTCTTTCTTACATTTAATGTGACAAAGTGATTGTTGTGCGCTCCTCCCTAGGTAAAACCAAGGTTAACCACATTACTGAATTATAACATAGGAAATAATTGTTTTCTACACACCCCATAATAGGCACCAATCAAATATCTAACCATAATATTTAATCTAATTATATAAATTAGTAATAACTATACATAATACTACAATAAAAATTTATAATCATTTTTTTATTTTCATAATTATTCTATTCATTTTTTTGTTATTTTTTTCTAACACTATAAATTCTTGTATAAACTGTTACTATTTTAATATATGTATCTTCATTCGCATATATAAATTAGTATTTTTTTACATAGATCCATAATGAGTAGTTTCTCAATTATAGATTTTAATATGGTTCCTTATGAAAAGTAAAAATCCTACTAAAGGACTATAGTTCTGTATATATTGAAATTACTATACACTCCCTTTATGATGGATTTTATAGTCTTTTTCATGATTTCAAGTGGTTATATTATATTTTTAATCACAAATTAATGTCTAAAATTAATTTTACAACATACTATTATCTTTAATTTGATAACACTAATTTTTAGTTTGAATATTCATTTTGAATAAGATTGATTCACTATAATAAACAATCAGTAAACTTTACAATGTTTTGATTGAATATGTTTACATTTAACTACGAATGTTTACCATTCAGAATTTCAAGATTTCTTATAACATATATTGATTAATTTTAGTTGTATGTGGGATAAATATTCTATTAGAATATATAATTTATAGTACTAATCATTTATTATAATACCCACTTTTATGTAATATTAAATTTCATTAATACCCCAATATGCATAATTCAAACATTAATTAAATTTTTTTTCTAAAAAATTGGTTTTCAATATATTCATTGAATTTTATGTAGTATAAATAAACCTGATTTTATAAAATATAAAATTTACCTATTTCATATAATTAATCATAGAGACTCATATTCAGTAATGCATGTAAACGTGTTCCATTTATGGAACAATGATCCATGAGTATTGATAATAAAAATTTTCCAACTAAAATATTTTTTTAAATAAATATTAAATTAAATCCCATAAAACTACATGGGGGAAATACATGTTTATGTTGAAGTAGTGAGTAACTAAATTTGAAAAAACATCATCGATAATCAAATAGTTAATGTAATTTAAGACCAAACATAAAAAACATACCCTCGTTCAACGAATCTTAAAAAATACATCCATAAAAAATTTAGGATAATGTTTTATACTTTGAAAAAATGGAAATAATTATTGGGACAAGATATAATGGATTAAAACCCTACAAATTTTATGTTTAAAAACAAATTATATGAAAAAAAACTAAATATAGATCACCATGGATGGGGAGAAAAATTGAATGTCGATGATAAGGTTCAATCTGGATGTGATTCAGATGGTAGTAAGTGGCGTCTATACCACTAGAATTTTTGTGGAAGGATATACAAAATATTTTTTTTGGAAAACATTTGTATATCTATCATATATACAAGATATACTAATGGATAAAAATATGGATCCCACCTTTTTATTACAAAACATTACATAAATTTTTTCAAACAGATGATCTTCTAATGTATAGTGTCTTAGAAATAATGTACAAATTACCCGAAAAAATAAAAAAAAAATCAAATTAACTTTAAAGGATTCATCATAGGTTCATATTAAGTACAATTACTGCCTCTCATAACCTGGGGAAAAACATCATTGGAACAGGTGAGAAAAAGGCCCAATAATGAAAAACAAGCGAATGAGTTTACATGTGAACTCGAGAGATATAAATACATATAGAGGAATATCATAAAGGCGTGAGAAATAAGAATATCATAATAATAATAACATGAGTCATAACTTGAAAATTTGGCTAAAAAATTTAATTTATACATTCACGAGAATATCACAATGTTTCATTCCCATGGTGTCATATAAATTACCATTTCTATTCACAAAGGTATTGTAAAACGTTTCATCTCTGTTGATGAATTTATTTACTAAATGCATTGAAGTTATATCTAGGAGAGACCTTAATATATCTTTATTTTCATTTGATACACATATATCATAATCAAACCATTCATAAGTATCCCAAATAGAATAAATGAAATGGGTTTCATATCAAAATCACGAAGTTTTAAAAAGTGCCAAAAAGTGATTATTATGTCGTTTATAACGCACAGAAAGAGAGTGAGGGTTTTATGTATGTGAATTCCAAAATAAAATAAAAATTATTTATGTATTTATTAGTACCCCTAGAAATAAAATAGCTTTGGGTATTCACATAAATAATATAAAATAATTTCTTGAGAAAAAGAGACAGATTTTGAGACGAACATTCTACAGCATAACGGGTATGAAACATGGCTTATAAAAAAGTAAAAATTGAGGGGTTAGGTGTTAAAAATTCATAAAATAATCATAATATAGTATAGAGATAGAATAAAATGGAAATAATAAAATATTATTTAAATTTTAAAGACAGAAAACATAATATAGATCTTGAATAGAGTAGAGAAGTTGAGAATTCAATTACCTTGAAGAGTAACTACTAGAACACAATGATAGGGACCTTATGGAATTGTGGAAACCTTGGTAATACACATTGGGAATTAATAATATCATAAATTTGTGATTAATGATTTTTTTAATGAAAGGAAATGATTGAATGGATCAATATTTATAGTAAAATAGAGAGAGTTTTTAATTAATTTCAAAGGACACTCCATTAGTGGAATTTGCAAAACCATGGTATTTCCTATGGTATTTTCCATTGATATTGGAAACTTGGGACACCTCATATCATATTTTAATCTACAAAAGTCTAAAATAATATTGTCTTACTAATTATATCATTATTACATAGTTATGATGTCATTAAACATACAGTAAACTGAAAACTGTATTCTTTCTATTCATAAAAAATTCCAGTATTTTTGTAAAATCCCAAAAAATCAAGATAACCATATTTTTACGTTTCGAATTAAAAAATGAACTCCATTTTATATAAAATTAATTTAATTTGAAATTAAATTAAATTAATAAATTATTAAAACATATATAATAAATTCTAAAACATCTATTTACTTATACTATGATATAATATATCCCATTACCATTTGAGATGAATAAAATATATTTATAATTCATTAGGTGAGGACAATATTCCATTTTTCAAATTACTATTTAGAAGGGTAACATTACTATTCGAAAGGTTGAAGTTATAACTTAGCAAAAAATTCATTTGATCTTATTAGACTCTAAATCTATTACTGGTCGCAACCGTGTATGTCTATTTTTAAAAAATCATTTCACAGAATTAATTATTTAATTTTATTTAAATTTTATATACTATTCATCAAAAACACTATTCGTAGAATACTATTCATCAAGAAAATACTATTCATAAAAATATTATTCATCAAAATTGAAACACTTTTTTACAACTATTAAAAATTCACCCTAAATTATTTTCGACATTTGGAATTAAAATATGATTTTTAGTTTACTAGAATAATTCTCTATGTTTGAGAAAACACATAAAATTAATAAAATTACTTCTCAAATAAATTTGTCATATTTCTTTCAATTAGACATATATTTTAATAATCAAAGGTATTCTTAACATGGAAATGATGAAATGTCAATTTTATTTATAAAAAGGGATTACACAGTGTAACTAAGATCTCGTTACATAATCCCTTATAAAACTAGAATAATACCAAAGAGTAATGTGTGGAATGGCCATTGAATCATGGGGTGGCTTAGACAACATTACTCGAGTGGTGAGTTCTATCAACTTGAACTTATACCATATGAGATTTTGGTCAAGATTGAAATGTTGAATCTCAACTTTGGCCTGGTCTAAAGCAAAGCCCAATGATGCTACCTCCTTCCCAAGCTCCAAAAAATGGGCTTCATATGGCACGAATCCATTGGTATAGGCCATCAACTCTTCTTTCTACAGGAATAATCCATTATCTATTCTATTTTTAAAAAATAACTTTAATGTTAAAATTTTTTATGGTTTCCAACTATCATATAAACCAATGGTCATATAAGGGTCAGAACTCAATGGTTAAATATATATTGTACTTATATATTTTTATTGACTATGACATTGTTAAACATACATATTTAGGAAACAAAATATTATTCAAAAAAATTGGGTCATTACATTTTTACCTCTTTAAAAAATTTCATCCTCAAAATTTCTACTCGTACTCTCAGAATTGAAAATGTGAGGGTAATTATGACTCAATATCTCTTCTTGCTCCAATGTGGATTTTTCATATTTTTGGTTCCTTCACAACACTGTAACAAGTTGGTTTGTCCTATTATGTATAACATTGCCGATATGAGCTAGGATATCCACCGACTGGTCCTCATAAGAGAGGTTGTGTTCCAGTTGTACCACATCTAGATTTAGTACATGTTAAGGTTCATGTATGTACTTCCTCAAGAGAGATACATACACTACATCAAGAACATGTTCTAGATTTGGAATATGTGCCAGTCGATATGACACTACTCTTATGTGATCAAGGATTTCATAAAGGCCAATGTACATAGGTTTTAGGTTCCCTTTCTTCCCAAACCTCATGGCTCTCTTCCATAGATAAATTTGTAGGAAGACTTTTTCAACTACATCAAACTCCAAGTCCCTCCAATGGTTGTCAGCATATCTCTTCTATCAACTCTAAGAAGACATAATGTGTTTCTGGATGGCATCAGCCTTTTCTGTCATCTCTTGCACAATATCATGCCCAATAAGATTTTTCTCACCATCTTCATCCCAAAAAGTACATGTTCTACATCACTTCCCTTGTAGATCTTCATAGGGTTCCATTTGAATGCTTTAGTGGAAACTGTTGTTGTATGATAACTCAAATAGTGTGTCATTTTTATCCCATCCACCATTAAATTTCATTTAACTTGTTCTCAACATGTACTCAAGTGTTTGAATAGTGATTTCAGATTAGCCAGATGTTCAGGGGTGAGAGTTTGTACTGAAATTCCATTCACTATTCAATGAATATTGAAGACATCTTTAGAATATTGATATGAAACTCATATCACGATTATACAAAATATAGAGTGGTACCCCATGCATCCTTAACACTTCCCTCATGTAAATCCTGTCATTTTGTTCAAGAGAGAAGTCATCCTGAATAGAGATGAAATGGGAACTCTTGGTGAGACCGTCCACTATAACCTATATCACATTGTTTCATTTACATTTTATTGGGATAACAATGAAAATGTATATAGTAATATTGTCCCACTTTCTTTTTCATATGGGTAGTGGTTGTAATACACCTTTAAGAAGTTGTCACTCTATCTTCACTTATTAAAATACCAAGAACCTTGTAGTGTAGTTGGTAATCTCCCTTTTCGTGTTGTCCCACCAAAAATGATCATGAAGGTCCTTATATAATTTAGTTCTTATAGTATGTGTAGATAATGTAGATCTATGAGCTTAATCCATGAAATCCTTTTTTATTTTCGGAATATATGGAATGTATAGTATTGTACAAAATTTCAGCAGAACTACTTGATAAATATTGGACATCGAAAACATCCCATCCTTTACAGCCTCAAATTTATTCTGTAACAAAGAATAATATTGTTTATATTTCTTATTCTTATCAAATAATTATGGTTGAAAAATAATTTGGGATATGGTTGATGATTTCCCCTCCCTTAAAATTACCATGTACAACTTCACTGGGCCTTTGATCAAGGGATCTCCTTAAAACCCCATTATTTCTTGAACAATAGGGCCATTCGTCTATAATGCATCTAATACTTTCTTTTCTCTTCCAGGATAAAAATAAATTGAAAAATCGTAATATTTTAGAAGTTCCAACCTTCTCCTCCTTCTCACATTCAATTACATTTTTGTGAAAATATATTTTAAACTTTGATAATCTATGTATATATCACACTTCGCCCCAAAAAGATAATGCCTCCATATCATCAGGGAAAAAAACCGCTTCCACCTCAAGATCAGGTGTAGGATAATTATTTTCAAGAGGCATTAACTATTGAGATACGTAATCAATTAACTTGTTATTTTTCATGAGGACACAACCAAGCCATTTTATAGATGCATCACTATAAATAATAATCCCTTCTCTGATTGATGATATAGTTCACAAGAGTGATGTAACTAATCCCTTATTCATCTCTTGGAAACTATATTCACACTCCTTTATCAAGATGAATGTGACCACTAATGAATTTAACTTGGTTAATGGGTTATAAATTTGTGTGACGTTTTTCACAAACCTCCTGTAATATACTAGTAACCTAAAGAAACTACGAATATCAATTATTATTGTAGGATGAGTCTAATTTTTACAACCTTTGTTTTTGTAGAGTCGACTAATATTCCTTCACTAGTAACAATGTTCCCCATGAAAGAATCTTGTTGTAACCGAAACTCACAATTACTAAACATTCAAAAAATCAGCTTCTTCCATAAAGTTTTAAAAATAACCCTTATATGATCATCATAATCCTTGAGACTTTTAAAATATATAAAATTATCATCAATAAAATATAACTCAAAAATATTAAGGTAGTCCTTAAGGAATCTATTAATCAGATTCATAAAAATAGAAGGGGAATTAGTCAAGCCGAAGGGCATAAAAAACTCATAATTCCTATATCATGATCGGAAAGTGGTTTTTGGAATTTATTATTTCTTCAACCTAAATTTATGATAACGAGTACAATGTTCAATCATGGAGTAGAATTGATCCCCACGATGCTGGTCAAATAAGTCGCCAATTCAGTGTAGAGGGTATTTATTCTTTACTGTGATCTTGTTCGGCTCTCTATAATCAATATATAACTGCACATATCCATCCTTATTATTCACAAATAGAATAGGTTCTCCCCAAGGAGACAAAATTGTCTAGATAAATCCCTTCTGTAGAATATTTTGGATTTTATTCTTTAATTCTTCCAGCTCCACAATTTTAAATGTATATAGGGTTTTTGAAATCAGCATGGAAGTAGGAATGAGTTCAATGGAGAACTCTACCTCACTTCTTATGGGAGGTCCAAGTAACTCTTCAAAAAATATGTTAATGTATTCATGAACTATGGGGACATTATCTCTCCTTATACACCCATTTCATTATTCTTCTTCACCGATCATATCCATAAAGTAATCTATATGAGGTGCTTTTAGAAAAAGATCCGGTTGAGATATCTCTCATTAGATGATAATTGTAGGTCAATAATTCAAGACTACTAATATTTCCTTACATCTTAATTTAATCATAGAATTATTATTTGAGGGCTAATATTCCCTAATATAATATTTAATTCCATCATGTGAATGACTACATAATTTATGAAAATATTAAACTCACTAAAATAAATACCATAGTTTCTAAACACTGTTGATGTTCAGATAATCTTTCCAGGATTCTTGACTGATTAAAATACATTTAGTGGCTTGGTAATTGATTTTTTATTCTTTATAAACATGGAAGAAAGAAAAGAATGTGTAGAACTATAATCAAACAAAATACTTTTTATATTTTAGTGAACATCAAAATTATCTTCCACCACATCATTTGGAGCTTCAACTTCATCCATCATGATAGAAAAAGAATGACCTTTCTCTCTTGGTATTTTCTTAGGTTGATGGTGATTTCCCTCTACTACACTCATATTCGGATTGTGATAGGAAAATTTCCCAAGTATCCTATACATGATGCATTGGACTTCACGTAGGGCCTCCGCCGTCATCCCTTTGACATTAGTTTAGGGAGGTTGAGGCTTCACCTCAATAGGAAAATTCCAAGCGATATTGTCATCACTTCCACACTTGTAGCACATTCCACTATCGAGAAGGAAGTTCCCTGAATGATTATTCCCACATTTCTTACATATGGGATCTTTCACTTTCATTCCCCCTCTTCCCTGATCAAATATACTGACCATTCTAGTCTATATTTATATCGTCTTTTTATTGGATTTATGGGAACATTGCATCTCACTGAAGTCCAATATGACTTTCATAGCAATCTGTGTGATCTACTCATAGTAGTCATATTCTAGGTTGACTATATTGTTCTATAGATGAGGTCTTAGTCCACCGAAGAATCTATCAACCTTACCATTTGGATCCTTGAAAAATCAATAGGTGTATCGTTAATGATTTGTGAAGTTCATCTCGTAGCATCCAACTGATTCATTCTCCTTATACTTTAGCTCTAGAAATACCCTCTCCATTTTTGTTCTCATCGAACGAGGGAAATACTAATTGAATAAGATCACCCAAAACTCGTCCCACTCCATATCTTCAATCTCACCCGTTGGCTTTGTTTCCTTAATCAGTTCCCACAACTGATCATCTTCTCCATATAAGCGGTAAACTGCGAAGGTGAATTTCTCTTGTTCAGAACTACAAGTTACAAAAAATATCTTTTTCATTAAGATTATCCACTATTTGAAAATCAATGTGTCAATAGATACACTAAAAATTGGTGGTCTTTAAAGCATAAAGGGCTCAACAAAATGTTGTTCCATTCTTGGTGAAATCAGTCTCCTAACATGATTCAATTTATTTCACATAACCTAGTACATTTGATTCAACATTCTCATAAATGTTTTCATTCTATCTTCCATCAGATGGTCATCATCACATGGTATATTGCAGTCAACACTTTCACGGTTCATCCGATTTCCCACCATTTTCTAATAGAAGAAAATCATTGTGAGAAACTTGTAAAATTTAAGAATATTATGATTCCAAAGGAATTTTATGTTCTAAAACATCATATATAAAAATATTATTCGTTAACAACAATTATATTTTCTATAAATAATTCATAATTATTCATCAAAATTTTTTAATTAACTAAACATATCCCCTATGAGAGTTTAACTATGAGTGAAAGAAGTCCCATTATCATGATCCAGTTCCCGTTCGAGTCTATCTTAAGGTGATGGTTTTCGGTTTTACCCCAAGGCACATCTGTGCCAGAGCCACATCCACATGTTCATATCTTTCTACAGATTTATTTGTTCAGAAACGACTTACGTAATATTTATCCAAAGTAACCAGAAAGTTTCTTATGTTTAACATTTTCTATAGGTTCCTTCCTAATGTTTTCATATCCTAGTTTCCACAAATAACTATACTATCCTTTGATACAAACTATGGAATCCAAAATGTTTATTAGAAAAAATTACATGAAATTTTAAAAATAGAGGATCTTTTAATGATTTGTTTCTTGGATATAAGGTTCATTATATTGTGAAAATATAAAATTTTCATAATTAACTTGAAGTATTCATCATAGGTACATCCTAAGTACAATTATTTCATCTCATAACCTAGTGACACACATTAATTGAATGGGTTAGTAGAAGGCCCACTAAGGGAAAACAAGGCAAGCTGTTTACATGTGAACTTGAGAGATATGAATAAGAAAATGAGTAATTTCATAATGTAATGAGAAATAGGCATATAATAACAATAATATCATGAATCATGACGTTAAAATGTGTCTACAACATTTAATTTCGACATTCATAATCATATCATTAAGGTCCATCCCCAAGGTCTCAAAAGAATTACCAAGGTTATTCACCAATGAATTGTAAGACATGTAATCAATAGAGATTATTTTCATTACCCAATTAATTGGAATACTATATACCATAATAAAACCATTTATAAATAACCCAAGGAGAATTAAAAAATGGGTTTCATATCAAAATCATGAGGTATTAAAATTGCTAAAAAAAATTATCATTATGTCATTTTTAACTCATAGAAGGGGAGTGAGGGTTTTATGTGTGTAAATTCCAGAATAAAATAAAAAAAATTCATTTATTTAATAAATAAATATAAATTAGGTATTCAAAAAAAATTATTGAAAAAAGAGGGAAATTTGGAGACGAAAATTCTGTAGCATAACGGGTATGAAACTTGGTTTTATAAAACATTAAAAACAGAAGGGGAAGGGGTAACCCATTCATAAAAGTCTCTTAATAATTTATGGGGGATAGAAAAAAATAAAATTAAGAACATGGTATAGATATTTTAAAGACATACCATATAAAAGAGAACTTGAAAGGAAAAAAGAGAAGTTGATAATTCCATTACCATAAAGAGTGACTTCTAAAAACATATGATCTGATCCTCAGGGGCTTGAAGACACTTGGGAGGAATCCTAGAGAGGTAATAATAGAATACATTTGTGGATAATTATTTTTTAATTAATGGAATCTATGTAGTGGGTGGAAATTTATAGTAAAAGAGATGAAGTTTTTTATTAGTTTCAAAGGACACCTCATTAGTGGTATTTGCAAAACCATGGGCTTTCGCATAGTATTTTCCCATGGTATTGGCCACAAGGGACAAATAATATCATATATTAATTTAAAGTAGTCTACTAGTATCTTAAAATACTCAATACATCATTATGTCATATCTATGATGTTGATAAACATACCGAAACTCAAAATTATATTTTTATTATTCAGCAAAACTCCACCATTTCAGAAAAATATAAAAAATTCACCATATTTTTTTTAACATTTAGAATTAATAAAATGAACTCCATTTTATAAAAAATTATTTCATTTTAAATTAAATTAAATATATAAAATATTAATACTTAACTAACAATTTCTAAAACATTTATTTACATATATTCTGATATAATATATTACATAACTATTTATGATGAATAAAATATATTTATACTTCCTTAGGTGAGTTTACTATTCCATTAGTCAAATTACTCTTTATAATGGTAACAATACTATTCCAAAAGGTCATGTTACTATTCACCAAAAAATTAAATTGATATTATTTGAATATAAATATCTTACTGATCACAACTCTGTGTGACCATTTTTCAAAAATCATTTCAATAAATTAATTATTTAATAAATCCTTTATAAAAAGTAATTTTATACTAATCATAAAAAACCCTATTCATAAATTACTATTCATTATAAAAAATCTATTCATCCAATACTACTCATAAAAAATACAATTCATCAAAAATTGAAACTTTTTAGAAAACTACTTAAAATTCACCTAAGATTAATTTGGTATTTGTAATTAAAAAATGATGTTTATTTTACAATTATAATTATCTAAGTATGAGAAATCTCAGAAAATTAACTTTTTTTACTTCTAAAATCAATTTATCAAACTAGTTTCAATTAAACATATCTTTTATTAAGAAAAGGTATTATTAAAATGGAAATGATGAAATAAGAATTTTAATTATAATAATTAATTACACAAAGTATTTAAGGCCTCATTACACAACCCCATATAACACATGAATATGACCTAAGAGTAATGTGTGAAATGATGATATAATATTGGGGCGGCTAGGAAAAAATTTCTTGAGTGGTGATTTCTATCAACTTGAACATCTCTCATATGAGATTTCATTAAAGATTAACATGTTGAACCTCAGCATGGGCTTAGTCTAAAAAATCCCAATGACGCCACCTACATCCAAATATATGTCAAATGGGCTTCGTATGGCATGATTCTACTCGTAGAGTCCATCGACTATTCTTTCTACATTAATTATACATTATAAATCCTATTTATAAATAATAATTATAACGTCAAAAATTATTATGGTTTCCAAATTTTCTATTAACAAACGGTCAAAACACGATGGTCAAATTTAATTTATACTGATATATTTTTATTTGTTATGTCATAATAAAAAAATTCCAAAAACAAAATATTATTCAAAAAATTTTGCATCATTACAAAAATTAAATATTGGTATATCAACATTTATACCAATAGTTTCTTTGGTCTATTGGTGTAACCGTAATATGAATATTGGCTATACTGGTGGTTAAAAAAACTATTATAATTACCTTCTTATATAAAGTAACAACTAATGGTTATAAATAACAATTGGTATATTGGACCTATAAAACTGGATTTAATTTTTTTAGTATATATCCATTGGTAAAGCTACCATTTCTAGTAGTGGTTTGAAAAAAAATTTAATCTCTGATTTTAGAAATAATATAAAAATATGATTCTCTTAATACTTTAATAGGAAGAAAAGTTTTTGTTTTTTAACAATTAAAGTCACTACCCCCATTGTATTTTATTTAATATAACACCTCCAAACTCTTACCACCTATATCTATAAATAAAAACATGAGTATGAGGTGAATGAGTGAACGGTGATGAAAATATTCATAATGTTTCCTTTTATTTTAATGTCTTAAAATGCTTATTTCCTCTCATGCTTCCATTAATAATCTTTTTAGGGAGTTTGTTTCTTATCATAATTCATGTGTATGGTAATTTTTCAAATTCTCTTAAGATCATTTCATTTTTTTTGTTATGATCTATGAGTTTAGGGCTCTTTTGGTTAACCAAATTGATATCATTATTAACACATGAGATTAAGGGATTCTTGAAGGAAGACATAAGCTAATATAATCATACTAATCATGGGATTCTAGAGTTTTGGATGATTGACCAACTAATAGGTTTTTAATTGGGGATACCTAAATTTAAGTCTAAAGGCTTCATTTCCACTCTGATATTAAGAGAAGACCTCACTTAGTTTACATGTTCTATGTTTTATCAGTTAGTTTTGTCTCATATATATCATTATACCATATTGATTTTAAATTTCACATAAGTTAATATTGATATATACTATCATTTAAATAGTTATTACTTTTAGAGAATTAATAAAATTCAGATTGTTTAGTCATTCCTTTTATCAGAAGAAACTCATTCTGAATGTATTTATTTTTTACAAGTGCTTCTATTTTTTTAAAGGTGTGTGTGTTAATAAATAGTTTTAAAAACTAAAATTCACCCCCACTTTTTCTATTTCTTTCATACATTATGAGGAAATAGGTCCCTATTTCTTTTAGGAGACCTATATATTGTTGTAAAATTTACATTTTGTTATCTATTCAGACACAAATTGATGATAATTATAATTATTCGTTCTTTTAAACTAATAATTTAAATATTATCATCATTAATAAATTGAATTATTTGGCGGGGTATAATTTTGACACTATAATGTTTTTAACATATCAATAAGAATAAAAATACAATCTTTTGTTAAAATTGGTGGTAAAAGAACTGAAAGGTAGAGAATATCACATGTTTGATGCTCACAACTCGACTGACCTTCATGATTTGTTATAACATTCCCATAGTTATTATTCAATAGGTGTCATGAAATTCAGACACTCATGTAAAAAATTATTTTCTCTTAAAAATATTATATATTTTTAAAAAATTATTTTAGATACATGAATGAACACCAATTTGAATATATGATTCAATAACATTTATGAATATATATTTTAGACAAACACAATAGAAAATATTATTTCTTATTATAATTTCTTAATTAGAAACAATAAGTCATTATAATGATTATGATCCTAATTCATTCCCATTTACTTCAAAATTATATCAATTCCCTTTCAGGAAATATAATATTTAAAATTTATATTAAGGATATCCTAAAAGATTAACTATCAATGTAACTCATAAGATGAACCATCTTAATTGCCTCACATGAAATTATTGTTTCCTGTTTTGGATTTTTAAACATTTTCACAATTTACTTAACATGAACAACATATAACATGAATGTCATGTGACCATTTATTTAATGATCCAAAATTGATTATAATGATGAATACTCACTCATGTATTAGTAAAAAGAAGGAAATTATTCATAAGTTATACCTTTTATGAACTCAAACAATTACTACTATAAGAATATTTTACTAATTACATAACTCCATATATTTGGAATTTCTTTTTTTGACTTCACTATCTCCAATGGGTTTGGTATATTCTTGTTTAATTTTATAAAGGTTATCATCCTTTACTAATTTTTTATATAATCCCCACAACAATGGGTATATTTTATATAAGTCATTATCGTAACCATGTTTCTCCATTCTGGTTTTTTTATCTGTGGATTTGTGTAATATTTTATATATTGTTGTGTATGCTCAACATGGTGTGGAATATCTTGTATATCATTATTCTAAATTGATAAGTCCATACTATATGAACTAACATAACATGATCATTCATTTTTTTTGATATTAAACAAATCAATTTGACCTCTAAAATGTCCTTAAAATATAATATTCAATCTTAAATATGTGTTTCATTACAATCTCACGTTGATTTATATTCAATGATATGTATTTATTTTGTGACGTAAATATATAATCTTCATTTGTAAAGGACAAGTTACATTCAATGATACAATTATTTCAAATGAATGCCCACCCCGATAAATAATTTAGGATTGGATTCTATTAATCAATATACATAGAAATACCATACATTGTTGAATACCAATATCATTAACACCACTTTATCATTTGAAAAATATGATTCCTTCACACCCCATTTCATTTGTGAGTTCTCCCCAAATAACACCCTTTAATTTTTAAAAATCGCAGAAAAGTACATATTTCTTTTTTTACACTATAAATGATGCCACTATCACAATTCTGGATGACATTAAACACTAAAGAAACGTCATCACCTTCCAAGATGGAACTGAAATCTAGATCAAGAATTTCCTTCTTCGACCACATTAAAATTCAGTGTGAACTTCCAACCTTTCTATATATAATTAAATAATAGGTAGACCCTACATCCATAAAATATGAAATTTAACTACAAAATGTATCATGTGGTTTAAAATTGTGATGTTCCACCCTCTAGGATTCAAAATGGTATAGTTTCTCCCTAATTGGATATACATTACAGTGAATTTAATTTTTATTTTATGATGTGCATAATATATCTCATATTTTAAGGCTATAAATTTTTAATTATTATTATCATTTTGGGTGCATAAATAACATTCATTTATCTAATAAAAAATATTATCATTTTTTAAATAGTACGTGATATAATAAACCAATGTACAAAAATATGGAATTAGGAAAGAATTAATAAACAATTCTTAAATAAATAATAGAGTTATAGAATATATAATAAGATACATTATGGGATAAGTCAACCTTGTGTCTTCTGGATTTTGTAATATAAATTCATAAATTCAATTGTTTCATCTTTTAATACCAGGGATAAATATAGGGGATTGAAATTTTGGAAACAATGGTGGTGATATATATTTATTTTATTGGTAGGAAAAATTATATTAAAGAATGATCATATTTTATTACAAATTAAATTCTAACATATTCAATGTAAAAATATTCTATTACTTATATAAATAATAAAATAAAATAGATTAAAATAAATAATAAAAATACAATATAGATATTTACTGGTCATATTCATTGATGAAAATAAAAACTATAATAGAAACAATAAAATGTATTATAAAATACATGGAATCATAAAATTGAAAGAACAAAAAATGATAAGTATTATATAAGGGATTGGTATGAATAGTTTTATAGGAAGTTAATAAATCCATTTATTGAACATTGGGCTTGATGTATGTTTTATATTTTAACCATTGGGAATTATAACCATTAGTAATTATAAATGATAGTAATTTTACAACCTCAAAATATGGAAGCCACTAAATGGTTCCCCAAACTGGTTGTCCAACTGGCCTAATGCATGGCTCAATGTATGCCTAAGGTTTCCGACTAGAGTATAAGAACATAGGTATATTAGTTGGAATAATATTCACTCATGTAAGAGTAGACATAGTGCAATAAAATGGTAGGTAAACTATAGAAACATATAAATAGCCATAATGAAATACTACAATTTTTTAAATAGTTACATCCATGAAAAATAATCCCAATCATATTGAAAAGGATGACCATGTCAGGATACTCTAAAAAAAGGGGTAACAATGGGGTATAAATAATCATGCAAATACAAATTGATATACCAAAAAGATAACAATAATTCCCAATCACACACTAATAGAATCACGAGAAAAATATTGGACCTTTGTTATCATACATCAAACTAGGTAGAAAGTCATACATAAATAGCTGAAACATTGCCTTTTTCCCTACCAACAACCACGATGTATGTTCAGGTACTAATCTGTGGTATGACCTGGGAGTGAGATATACTAAGTATTCCACCGAAAAATAAATTTACAAATAATTAACATTTTCTTGTAAAATGGAAGTGTACTGATATAATAAATATAATGTAGTATGTAAATTGTAAATGAGTCAGTTCTTGTTCCAAAATGTCACCATGATAATGCTACCTACTTCATATTGGTTGAGAATACCATTAAACATGTCACTATATGTATATATATATATGTTTATATGAACTATATGTGTAGTGATGTATATAAACATATATATATAGATACTAGTAATAGCTTGGATCAAAGGTGTAACACAAGAATCCAAAAATATACATAAAAGACTCATTTGGTAATGGGGTAACTAGAACAAGCATTTGATCATGGATATAGATGTCCTCATACTCGTCAACCCCATGTGTGAAGTGAAACATCCTGTCCATCAACCTGTAGTGGAATGTAAGTCATCATTGGACTTTCAATAAAAGATGTGAGACATCATGCCCAACATCACACATCAAGGGAGAATGAAGCATCATGTCCAGCACTAGTTTTTACTATGTCTCAATGTCCTATATATATGGGTGAGATATAATTAAAATACTCTATTATATACAATAAAATTACACTATCTTTCCATTCAATATAATTTAACTTAAATAAGTAATAATAATTTAATTTTATATCCAACCTAACTTGAAGGTGGTTGGATCACATTAGTATTTTATGGGAAAAGAAATTCAATAGTCACACCCAAGTGGTGATATTTTTTTAGATGTGTGATCCCTGAAAATAATCATGGGTCTAATGGGGAATTACTCGAATGAACATAAATTTATATTAAGGAAAATTACAATTTTAAGGTATTGAACAAATTGCCATAATTTCAACACATTGATAAATGTAATAAACTAAAAAGATATTAGGGGAATATACTTGACCACCTAGCTTATGGTTTCATATTAATGAACGTTTTTTGTGTCCACTAATTATATCTAGAATGGATGAAATTGAAAAATAAATAAAAGTCCACGAAAATATGGAATATTGGATAATATAGAAATTGAATAAAAGATGGAGAGATAAATCGGTGAAGGAAAGAATAAGATTTAATCTATTACTAGTACCCTTCAAGTGAAACTGAGGGAAGACGTATTTTATTATAGACGAAGGATGTATCTTAAAGCCTAATGTATTGGTAGAGAGAGATATTTTGTAGTTGGGATAGGTCCAATGTGTGAAAGGGGAAGAAAAATAAGCGAGAAAACATAAAAGTGGTGAATTGATGAACATCAATTCACAAACTTTTAAGTGGACCATGATTTGGACACAAAGTTAGACAAACCATTTTACAAAACCATGTGGCACCAATATTTAAATGGAGTTATGTGTTTGAACCTAGTTGCATGATTTTTATAAATATAGTGTCCCACTTTAGTCAAATAGAGCAACTTGAATGACCATTTGTTGTGAGGTGCATGGCCCAAGAAAACCATGTGAGCCTCTATAGTTTATTGTAACACCTATATGGACTAATTATATACCAGTTCTATGGACCAATATTCATTTCCAAAATCTATAACTCCATGCCCTAAAAATTTCCCAAATTATCCTATATAGCTTCTTCTCCAATCAATCACATTTCTAGTGTAAAAGGTACGATTAAAATTGAAAATTAAAATTCTGATAACACATTAAAAAATCTAGGACATTACAACCTACCCTCTTTAAGAAAACTCATCCTTGGGTTTCCCTGAGTCCAGTTGATCAAAATTTGAGAAACTTTCCATCTCCTAAGAACATACGTTGGCCTCTCACTCTCAAATATCCTCCTATACTTGCTATGTTTTCCATAACATTTGTACTAGATGAACTGAACATTCTCAGATAGCCTTCGTTCTATAGGATTCACCTCAAAAGATGAATCTACCTGTAGCTCAACATTTATATGGTCAAAATAATGAGTTGGTTTGAAATAAAATTTTTAAATTTTTGATATGTAGAATTCATTATAAATGTCCTAACACCTCAAAGGTAAATCCAACATATTGGATATGGGACTGAATCCCTCTAAAATTTTGAATGGAATGACATAACAAGGGGATATCTTACCCTATCTATGAATCCATCTATAACTCAATCTATGATAAACTCACTAAAATACCTAATTTTCCACATTGAACACTAGACGCTGACAAGGACAACCAGTATAAGTGTTTATCCAAGACTGAGTTGTAGCCATACTCTTCTAGATAATTGTTATCCACCCCGATATCTCCCGACTAAGAAGAGTTCAATGTAAAACTACCTCACCTCCATCTAAAAAACATAGTGATAAATGAAACAATCTACCACATAGGTCCTCAAAATGATTCATATAAATAATTTTCATAAATCTATGATTGTAGTTAAATATAGATATAGGTAGTTTTTCATCCATTTATCCCCAAAATAAATGACTCATGCCCAAATAATGTTTTCTAGTGCATATATCATACACCTAGATTAACTGTCGATATGAGGGTGATATTCTATAGTTAGAATAAATTGTGAACATTATACCTTCATCAATATATGGCAGAACCATTTTGTAAAATGAAAATCTATGTCTGATATAACTGAATGGGGAACTCCATAGTGACACACAATCCCATAAATATAATATCTAGGGTTATAATATATCTAAGGGTCTCCAAAATTTGCAGAATGTGAGAAAAATTATTCAATATATCGATGATAACTCATACCACATCACTACCTCATTTTTGATCTTGGAAATCCTATCATGAATTCCATAGGTACATCATCCAATTTACACTATCAAAATTATAGAGGATAAAAAATCATGGTAGGGTAATAGTGATCTTAAATAACCTACTAGAAGGAGTAATCTAGTTTAATAAATCTCACAATCTACCTCTTGATTCCCAAAAACTAATATTTAAATCATACTAACTCATAGATCTTAGTAATTCATGGTTTCACTACCAATTCAAGGGCATGAGACTATCAAAAAAATTATCCCCATATGTATGAAGGCACCCAAACACATACATGAATGTATAAAATCTCATATTCATCGATAACCTAACCAGGTGTTGGGTATTAACCTAAGAAACAATCCCTTAGGACTAATCCCTAAGGATCAGAACACTGCCTCATCCTTACCCATTATATAAGAGAGTATTTCACTATTAATGATATGTGTATAGGTTTCCATAGATAATCATATCCTTCTATGTTAATAAAAGAAAACAAGGCCATCATCTTCCACTCACTACTAGACTATTAGATGACATGTTTTTGTGTCTTCCATCTTAGAGCATCCGCCACATTATTTGAATTCCCATGTGTATATGTAAGCTCAATGTTGAATAATTATAGGTATTCTACCTACCTGTGCTATTTATGATTCAATTCACACTTTGTGGAAATTTTATATGTTACTTTTTTTTGTCCTTGTAGATGAAGAACCATTATCTAAGTATATAATGAATCCTAATGCATATGGAATGATCCTCAATTTCTATATCAAGGTCATGGTTCATGTAGTTATGATAACAAGGACTCAGCTGGAGAGACTTATAATCCATGACATGATCTCTCTATATCAAAATGGATACCAACATGATACCAAATTCATCATAATATACTATATAACTTATTCTAGGATTTAAGAATATCACGATCATTGCTAATATATATCCCTTTATTCTCATGAAAGGTTACCCCACATGTTTCATACCATGAATATTTCACACCAATTTTAGTCATGACAATGACAAGTGCTTCTATACGTGAATATTTCTAAATAAAGAGAATATTGTATCCATGCATCCCCATGAAACACCATATTTAAAATATATTCTTATGATGATCCCAAGATACCAAGACTCTAACCTTTTTTTCTCAATAAATAATCCTTACTATAATTTTATGCGAACAATAACATAACATTGTGGATTTTAAAGTGGAATTTGGTGGTATTTGCATACAACTCAAGCTCTCTCGGTATATTTTGTGCGATTTCAAGATGTTTCTCATGGTCATGTAAAGTATGTGAATGCACCAAGATGTCATCCATGAATACCAACAACAATAAATATAGATATGAGTGAAATATTTGATTCATTATAGTCATGAAATATATGGGTGAGTTTGTGAGACCTAATGGCATAACTAAATACTTATACATGCCATACGTGATCCGAAATATTATTTGTGGTGTGTTTGAGGCTTAACAGACACCTGATGGTAGACCAAACTCAAATAAACAATAGAAAAAACCATCAATCCTCAGATATGGATAAAACTTTTATCAAATCGAGGTAGTGGATAGCAGTTCTTAAACAAATATTGGTAAATACATTGGTAATACACACATATATTGAAGGTTCTATCCACATTCATGGTGAAATGAATGTGTCAATCCCATGGAGAAGTGCTGGTTTGTATGAAACTCATGGATTCTAAGTCCTCTATATTCAATTTTATCTCATATAGCTCATCAATTTCCACCTGATAAGGAGGAATAGAAATCATTGTTGTTCCAACAATATGCTCAAGGGAGAATCCAACCTATCTCTTGGGATGTACTCTAGAGAAATCATTAAGTAAAATGTCCCTAAACACTCCATTATTGAAGGAAAATATATCATATATGTTCCCTAGTCATCAAAATATTATTTAGAAATCATGGTTTTGACTCCCCAATCCCAGGATGCATAGGTCCATCTCAACTAGACTAGGTATCCCATTCTCCATTATGAATATAGGTACCTCCCATAGGTTTTGTGAAATACACCCTCCAGAAATAATAATAAATATGAGACCAATAGAGAACTAAACATTCAATCCCAAGCATGATTTCAAAACCATTTGTCTCCATGATGAAGATGTTTCACAAGGAAAAAATAACCAAACTATAAGGTGCATTCCTTCAATTGGTTTATAATCTCTAATTGAATTCCCAACGGAGTATTGGGTGTCATTACCCCAATTTAGTACTCTATTTCAGGACATGAAATTTACATAATAGAGGGACATATAAAATAATGTGAATAATCTATGTCAAATAATGAAAAAACTAATGTATATGATACATGAATAATAGCCTATACTATTGAAGGATGTACACTTTGATCTTATGGTATAGGCTATAATCCATGAGGTTGAATAGTACTACAAATCAGAGTCATTGATTGGATATCTAGATATGTCCTTATTTGAGGCTACTACATCTCATAAGATTAGATTCCATAGACAAATCCACATCCTGATATTTATTAATAGATAGTATCCTAGATTCCAGTTAGATGAAAAATTGTTGGTCTCACTCATGAATGGGATGTTGGTGCAGACCCCTCCTCATAAGTTAGGGTGAAAGTGATATAAAAATGTTTCAAATGGATATTATTTCTACATGATTGAAATTCAACTGGATCTGTATTTCATTAGGGTTTTATATGATTGGGAGTAACAAAATGATTTCATATCTTGTAAATTTATGTACATTTCATCTAACAAGAATAGCCTCATAAGTAGTCTTAAGATTTTTCTTCAAGACAATATATGATATGATTCCCTATCTCAGTGCTAAAACAACCTTGACCACACCATTTTCTTCCCTCATATTTCACCTAGTAATGAGTTCTTGGTTTACTACTTCTATAATGATAGTCAATAGGAAATTATTAACATGAGGTCAGATGGTGTAAACATGACCATCCAAAAACTATCTCACTAACACTTTCTCATCCTCAATAAGTGTATGTATGAAATGATGGATCTCTATAATATGAGAAGAGTAATACATCATGAACATATAACCCTTGTGATTGTTCATAAATTCCATAGACTTCTTATATCTTAGTGTATACGAGAATAACTAATCATAAAATGATATCTAAAAATTATTCTATACCATATCTTAATGATAACCAACCCAACTGACAGTTTCAAACCATCTCTTGGTGAAATTATATAGAATATAGGTTTTGAGCATAACCATCAACTTTGGTGGCATCTCCATGAGATCAAAAATAAAAATCATGGAATTCATCCATGACTCTGTAGCTTAGGGCCACCCACCACTAGGAACATAGGTGGATACTACTGTTGAAACTCCTCTTTCAATTTTTCCATAGAAGAGGAGGCTCATATTTCTACCTAAATGGAATGCATAAACATCAGGAAAAGATCCCAAAATAAAGAATCAGTTCCCAGCTCAGTTATATAAGGTGATGAAAAAATTAGTATTACTTGACTTAATAATGGTGTCTTGGGGAACACTAACTCTTAAGAATAGTCATTACTATATTTCTAGTGATCTAATGGTGCTCATCATGGTTAAATATTTTATACAATTCCCGTGAACATGCATCATAATAGAATATGACAACTGAACATATCACATATAATAAAATATGACAGGTAAAATTACTTCGTATAATTGAATCAACACACACATTCCTACTCATAATACCATGTTTATGTAATTCCATAATATCATTAAGTAATGTGACACACTCTATACTTCCCACTACCAGGGTCATGTCAGGGTGAACATCCAATATCATACAAAAAATGTTCTAGTACATGGAGTGTCAATTACATGGTAAAGGGGGAAAACCATTACATTGTAATTGGAATCTAAATTTTAAAGTAACCATTATTTAATTTCCATGGATCAATAAGTTCATATGTTTTATACTTATATATATATA
The DNA here is from genome assembly GCA_963277665.1 of Viscum album. NCBI lineage: Eukaryota > Viridiplantae > Streptophyta > Magnoliopsida > Santalales > Viscaceae > Viscum > Viscum album. Next base: position 1,939,904,713 of record OY728163.1, read on the forward strand.
TATATTCATCATGGTCTAATTATATGTGTTACCATTTCCAATTAATAGATTACATTATTTATAGATTGTAATTATATTTTCATGTAACTTTTAAAAATCTATATGATGGTTTTGTAATATTGATTTCCATTCCCAATTGATAGAGGCCCATAATATCTATAAATTTCTATTGGAATAAATTTAATTTCAAACACTAACATTTTATCCCAGAAGACCAAAGGTTTATGTCTCAAATATTCCTTAATTAGTTAAGATAGAGTTCTACCATCATTTTTTATGGGAAAAAACCATTCAGGTTAATGTAAATTCTTTAATTAACCAATTATTTATCTCCGTTCTAAAAAATTTTGTGAAATTTATGTATAAATATAAAGTCACTCATAGAAAACTCATGAAATTCATAAATAAAAGAAATTAAATACACATATATGGAATGGAATAATGTATGAGATGTGAATACCTATGGACATATGATGATTCACGTATTGTACTTCCTTTCCATATTATTCCAAAATACAAAATGGAATCCATAAATGTAAAATAACAAAACAATTGCATCACCCAATAATTAAATTAGTATAACAATAATTTGTGTACAAAAGAACAAAAATATCCATGCTAGGTAATTCATAACTTCTCTATATATGTGTTATCTACTACTAGAAATATGGTCATTAACAAATTCTGACACTCTATAATCTTATGTCTAACAATTCCTTAAAAGTAACAAACAAGGAAAAGAAAGCACTGATACCACTTTGTAGCATCTCTACCGAGTAGCCACAAAATGGTTCCCAAAGACGGATGGTTTCATGGAAACTAGTGTAACTTCGCATATTCCAGGGGCCAATGACTAGAAGACAGGGCCTAGGGTGTGTCAAACGGGAGACTTTTACCTCGAGTTAATGTTGACACATAGGTATAGAATAGTATGTAAATAATGAAAAATAAAAATGTACTAGTAATGAAAACATACCATCCAATTAATAGTTAAAGGCATAACAAATAACTGAAATCATATAGAATTTAATGATCATTTCAGGTTACTCTACAAAAAATAATATAATAGGATACAAATATATATGCATAGAAAACATTCCATAACATAATGAAAATATAAATGAACATGCTAAATCCAATAGAATCATGAGCATAAGCTCATTCCTCTATACCCACACTCCATTATAGGTAGTCAATCAAGCATCTATAACTAAACCCTTGTCTATTTTCTTACATGAAAACAATAAGTTAGTTCGGGTACCAATCATCATCCCAAATAGGGTGTGAGATATACTTTATAGGCAACCACAAAAATTGTGAAAATTTATATAGCCAGTGTATATAAAATTGAATTATGAAGATATAAGAAATAGAAAGTAGTATGTAAATATTAAATGAGCTTTTTCTGGTTCCTAAAAGATACGAGGCTGACATTACCTTGTTTGGATTGGGATTGAATAACATTGAACATGTCACCACATATATATATAAGTATATGAATAAATTTTTATATTTATATAGACAAATATGTATATATATGAAATATATGATTAGTGACATATATAGAAATATATATAGATACTAATATTATCCATAAATGAAGGCATAAATGAAGTTTCCATGTATTGTGTTAAATGTCTCTTGATGTAATAAGGGTAGTAGCCAAAGAATTCGATCAGGGATACAGATGTCATCATATCTGTCAACCAAACATGTAAAGTCAAACATCATGTCAAAAAACCATCGGATAAACATGAACCATAATTTCCACCATTAAATAAATGATATGAGAATTTATTCCCAACATCACCAGTAAAGGGAGAGTGAAGAATCATGTCCAATACTATCATTGAACATGTCTCAATGTTCAATATACATGGAAGATATATAATAACAATAAAATATCATATATAATATAATTTAACATAATCCAAGGAGTGGTTTTCACTTAATTAACATTTAATTATCATAGGGAATTATCTATAGATTATATAAGGGTATATGGCATGGTTTTAAAATTAAATATCATTTAACATAAATAAGGAATACAAATTTATTTGTTAAAAAAACCCACCTAGAAGGTGGATGGGTCACATTAGAATTTTCTTGGGATTTGAAATTCAATAGTCACACCCAAGGGGTGAAATTTTAAAAGTAGGGAAACCTATACGAATAATAAATGGTACAATGGGTAATTTCTACATAGAAAAACAATTTTTATAAGAAAAATTATAGTTTTAAGGTATCTCATGGAAAGTACGATGTTGTGGAACAATGATGAGTGTTATAAAAAATTTTAAATTACGGATAATTAATAATCCACCTTCCATATGGTGTTAGATGACTCCCCATATGTTTTCATTAGTTAAATTGATCTAGATTACAAGAAAGAAATGAAATAAATAAATGACCACAAAATAGGGAATATTATCTCTCTTGAAAATAGTAATCATATAGGCATAATAAATAAAGGAATGTTCGATGTGGATTGAATATCATATGGGTACGGTTCAAACATAGCTGATGGAGGTCCAATTAAAGTCTTGATAAATGAGGGATGTCAAATTTTACCTTGGTGGAAGATGGGTAGCTTCCATCGTTAGGAGAGGAACTACACATTAATGGGGAATAAAAATATGGGTGAAGATTTAAAATGGGGTCTTGGAAAAATCAACTTTTCACACAATTTAATGAGGCATATGGTCTGGCCACATAATTTTCCAAACTCTGCTCCAAAACCATGAATCCCCACCAGTTATGTGACATTAAGCATGAAGCTAGCTTCATTCCACTAGATCACCTCTTACAACCATGCAGTCATAGGTTCATAGTCCGCACAAACCATGCATCCCACTAGTGTTTACTAGAATACTCACATGGTGGGGATACATGGTTATCCCAAACTAAATTCTAACCATGTTTCTCAGTCTTCCATTCCAAAATATAGAGCTCTAGGATCCAAAAAAACCTCTAACACAACTAAACAACTCCTCGTCCTCTGAAGTACATTTCTCTTATGAAATAAATCGTTCAAAAAAAGTTTCATACCTCCTTAAAAAATAGAATATGTTAAAAATATTGTCGTTATAATGTGACCATTATATTTTTGTATGTTAAACATAATAATGACACTTAATTAATGGGAAAGGCATAAACTATGGTTTCAAGTAGTAGTATTGTCCCTTATGAGCCTCATTTATCCGAGCTTATGAATTGGGCAACATCACTTGGGTTCTCTCTTAGATAATTGGATTTAGAACACCAACATTTGAGGTCTAATTAGAATCATCTATGGATTATATTCATGTTAGTGTAAATCACTACCAAATATATGTTTTCTAAAATATAATGACCCAATCATAACATATATATATATGATATTTTTGATGAATATTAAATAGATCCCCCAAATAAACATCCTGGAGAATCGTAAATTTTTTGTGAACATGTAGACTAAACACATAAACATAATTTTTAGTACAATATTTTTCATATTGATCATATTTATTTACATAAGGTACCCTTCTAAACATATCATACCCAATATTGTTCATTATAAACTCTGGAATATTTAAAACATAATAAGTAATGAGATTATATTCTTAGTAAGGATGAACATGGGAGATTTAATTCAATAATAAAATATAATAATATAATAGGAATAGGGTAGGATAATGTGTTATTTTCAATAGAAAAACATACCTAAAAATTACTAGATCACAATCATGATTCATGCAATAATAATTTAGTATGTCATAAGATTGGGGAGTCTTCAAAAATATCAGGATCCATGAGTTCAAATCATATAAATATCAACATTTAACAAGAGTGTGGAACCATCATAGATACAGAAACTATATCATATGTCAATTTCAACTATATATACCATAATATCATAGTTGATCAATAATCAAAAATGTTTCCCCATATCAAAGTTCACCAAGAATCCCTTCATATTTACCATAGTGGATTAAGGAAACATATTCATCTCCCATAATTATCTAATACCATATAAGGCTTACCCAATTCATTATACTGTAATAAAATTACTTACAGACCCATAAAATAACGAAATCTATAAAAATATGTTCAAAAATATCCTAAAATATTCATCATATCATTATTGGAAAAATCATGGAAATTAAATGCATTTTTTAAACATGTCATCATCATAAAAAAATATATAGTGAAATAATATCTTGGTATAATTTTATCATTTAACTAATAGAGTATAATAATCCTTAAATAATGATTTAATAAATTAAAAATACATTTAATATATCTTTTGACAATTTCATTTAAATTTTGAGAAAGTACCTGTTTCTTTTGATAACAGTTGAACTAAAAATTCCCAAAATATTTAGAAAATATCTTTTGGAAAAAATACAAGGAAAATTTTAAATAAATATTAAAATTAGAAAATGTTCATGATAATTGTAAAATATATTAATTCTATACACATTAAATGAAAACATTTCTTAAATATTGTTTTAGACTATCAAAAATGATTTATTTTATAAACATTAAAAATTATTAAATTTTAAATAATTGTAATTAAATTCAATGTTAGGTTAAATAAACATTATAAATCATTTCATTTTTGGGTATAATAATTTATAAAATAATTTTGATGTTCACGGACATGGATAAAACATTCATTGACCAATGAGGAAATAATGTTGACTTTTATTTAATAAACTGTCTAGATCATAATGTGTACCAAAGAGAGAAACTGGTAATAATACTTCAAAAATATAGGAATAACTATAGGATAAAAAAGTATATGTGTTTTGAAGGATAAAACATATAATAGTTATCTTATCTCAAATTTATCATAGGCAATCACAAATAGAAATGAGAACACAACAAAAACCCTTACTTGAAGTCCTACATGCTTAATAAGTACTCTACCCTCCTATATAATAAATTTAAAGACATTAAACATCAATATTATAATTAGATAAAAAATTCTAGTATCACATATCATATACTTATTTATTTCAAAAACCCTTTATTAATAATACTTTATTTAATTCGTTATTTCAAGTTGTTAGTTGCTTTTTTTTCATGCAAGTTCTCATTCGATAGTTCTTGTCCATGCATCTTTATCATGGGTCCAACATCAATATAATTTTGATAAAGATATAAATATCATATATATTAATCATATATATATATATATATATATTACTATTTATATGATGTAGATATATAAAAAATGAATTACACCATTCAAGGAGATGGTAGTCTGTACGTACAAATGAACGTTATTTTCATCTTCTAACAAAATTAATGAAAATAATATAAAAATATTTTATGATTATATATCGTCTTTATATGATAAATATCATACATATTCATTATATAAATCATTATAAATATTAATCTTATGCGGTTATGGAAAATGAATCGTATCCCTTTATTGAAGGAGTACTCCACACATATACATGAGCCATATTATTATTTCCAGTTTGATGGAAAGGAGGCTGAAAATGGTTGTTACAGCATAATAATAAAATATTATTACTATTAAACTACTAAATTAATAAATTTATGATTGATGCAATATATTTAGGGATGGTGGAGGAAATAATTAAATTAGAAGACCTAAATGAAGAAAAATATATCTTATTCAGGAAATCGCTTATGGATTATACCTAAGAGTTCATAGGATGATATTTTGATTAAAATAGGCCCTATATGAATTTGAGATGGATGTTAGGAAATTTTTTGGGTCTTTATTTGTGGAGTTATCTTGTTCTTGATCTGTGGATAAGATATTATATGGGGGTTTCTTTAATAAGCGAGGGTAAGGACACACATGGAAATGTTCATAAGATTAAAATAAACATGTACGTTATATAAAAAAAATGATGTAAAAATTACTCATATTTAAATATTATAAGAGATCGTGTAGGAATATTAGCATATCATAGTATATAGAAATGTTTTTTTCCATTTACCACTTATAATTTTAGTTTTAAACCATATAACCCATTTCATCTTTTACTATGATATATGACTCTTTAAAAATGTTTCTATTGAAAAAGAAACAATTAAATAGACTCAATAGAAAGTTTATTAATTATTATAATAAATATGGATTCAATATTAAAAGTTTCAATTTCTTTACGTGTGATACATTAATTTAACTATAAACCCAAAAAACATGATGAAAATTGGGATTCTAGAAAAATGTATTTTAATGTATAAAAAACCATGTATATAGGAATCATGTGTAATGTTGATTACAATGCCATTGATTTGATTATTTTTAATAAAAATTAACTAATTATAAATTTTAACCAATATAAAAGAGAAATATACTTCTTAAATATATGTAAATACAATAAATCTTTCATATATAATCAGTATTTTCTCTTATTCAATAAAAACTCAAATTTTTTGAAAAATCCCAAAAATTAACTCTAATGTTATATGAAAATATTTCGTTCAATAATAATATTAATTTCCTAAATTTAAATTTCAAAAAATTTAAAAAATTAATTATAATTTCTATTTTGAAAATTAAGAAAAAATCATTCATAAATAAAACACATATTTGAATCATAAAATGACATTATAGACATTTAGTAATTATTTACTATGAATTAGTATATAAATTTACATTATATTAATCCTTTTTAAATATATTTAATTATTATTTTATTCCTATTTACAAAAATAATTTAAAGTAGGGTTTATAAAAGTAAAATTTAAATAATAATATTTTGATAGTATATCGCGGTCCTTTTACACATTTTGTCATGTGTAATAAAAGTTATCAGAGAAATTAAAATTTTTTAACAGTAAATATATCATAATATATTGGGATGTAACATTATACCCCCTTATAATAATTTCTCAAAAAAAATTCCAACTCTATGATACAATGAAATTAAGGATACTTATGTGTCATCACATATTCGGGTTCCCTCATTACTTCCTTTAATTCTAGGTTTCACCAAAAAACATTGACCTAGTATGTAGTATTATTTCTCATAACATTCTCAATTTGATCCATATTCTCCACCTGTTGTTAATCATAATAGAGATCATGTTCTTGGAAAAGGATATATATTTTTAGTACATGAAAAGGATCAAGTATTTAATTCCTCAGTTTAGATATATGGAATACATCGTGAACATAAGTGTTATTCAATGGGACCACCATGTGATAATGAACAACCCTGATATGATCATGAATTTTGAAGGGACTGATATATAAATAGATTATCTTTCCCTTATTTATAAATATCATTACATTATTACAAGGATATACTTTTATGAGTACCTTGTCACCAACATTGATTTCGAGATCTCACCTATGATTTTTAATGTAAATTTTAAAATGACTATTACCTACCATGTTTTTTTATCGATGGATATAACATTGCCTATAATTTCGTAAGCTATAAGAGGTCCCAAAAGAATAATATCTCTTATTTTATCACTAAACATTGTAGTTTTCCACTCCATACATTAAAGGGATTCATACTGATCCATCTGAATGCTCGAGTGAAAGATCTTTTTGTAAAAATATCCACTAAAGGAAGGTACTTACCAAAAATACAATTGAAATATATAGGGAAATATATCATCATGTATTTTATATTTTTAATAGTTATATTAGCCTAACCATATGTCTAAATATAAAAGACAGGTAATGAAAGAAAACTCTATATCAAGATCCTGTTAAATATTTCACTACATCATTGTGGTAAATCTCAAATCTCGATCAAATACAATAGAATTTGGTAATCAATGTAACCTTAAAATTTTCTTAATATATATCCTAAATTTTTGATAAGGAAATAAATATTCCTTTTGAGTAATTAAATATACTTATTTTGTAATGTGACCAACTATAACCCAAAGAGAATTATGGAATTTCAATGTTTTGTGGAGTCTAATGAAAAAATACATAGTGATGTACTCCAATTTCTATTTTAGTATGGGAAACGGTTGTAAACCCACCATATAAGTATATCTATCAGTGACAACTTACTAATAAAAAAATTACCAAGATATATATTTTATAGTATCCCTCTCAATATTTTACCCCCATAAATACTCTTTCTTAACATTATATATATTTTAATACCTCATGGATTAATAGGGAATGATGTACTATGAGATTATTATAATAGATCATTCTTCCATTATATTATTTATTTGACACATAATTAGTTCTATAACCTTCTTATTCCATCAAAATATAGAATAGTTCTCACCCTCTTCTAAATATCCACTTCGTCATTTGATGCCTCTTAAATACACACACGGATGGATAATTGAACATTTGTTAAAGAAAGATAAGATATGTCACCTTTAATCAGGATTTCAAAATCCATATTTTGAAAATCCATAAATATCAGAACACATTCAAATATTATTACACTCAATCATGCATGGTATTTCTAACTCAGAACATCTACCACCTTATTTTCATTATAAAAGTGGTTATGTATTGAGAAATCACAATCATTAATTTTTCCATATTATATTTTTGGAACATATTAAAAATATTTCAAGGTGAATAAATAAATCATTATTTTATGATCCATATACAATTCACACATATCTCCATAAAAATAATTCCTTAATATATTCAAAGAAAAAATTACCGCTTCTTATTCAATGTCATGATTTGGGTATTTTTTATCAGGTATTTGTAATTATCAATCGGAATATGTTATTATCATATCATTATACATATGGAAAAATCGAAAAAACCTTTTTGATACAAAACTATTGATCTAAAAACCATCTAACCAATAGGGTAGTGTGAGCATAGGTATACTGGACATACTTCTCTTGAACTAATTTAAATTCTCATTACATTCATAAATCCATAAGAACATAAATACATTTTGACTCAACATATTGATTGGATCTATTAGTTGTGTGAAATATATCATAAAGCATCATAAGTATCCAACAAACCTAAAATAAAAACTAATTTTTGAATCCATGGTTGTTCTAGGACATTGTTTAATGACTTCCAACTATGAATAATCCAAGAATATGTTTTCAATTGATATTATATTACCCAAGAATCAATCTTTATATTTACAATGATTACACTTTGTAAATTTCTCCTAAAAATTTCAATCATTAGGATATTTAACAAATTTCTCAAATGATATTCAGTCTCTTCATACTCTTCAAATATATAATAATATTATTTTTGAAGACTACCATTAATATATAAAGGTAACATTGTAACAATTTGTTCATTAAATCCTTAAATATGGTATGTGAATTAGTAATTCCAAATGGTATTACAATAAATTCATAATTCCCATACCTCGTACAAAAGGATATCTTTGGTGTATACTCATTCTGGACCACCAATTGATGTTATCTAGAATTATGTTCAATGAATTAAAGTATTTAAATCCTTGAAGTTAATCAAAATATTAATCAATGTGGGCTAGAGGATACTTTTTCACTATAGTTTCTTTATTATGTTATCTACAATCAATGAAATTACATGTTGACCCATTTATCATATTTACAAAATTAAAAAGTGAACCCCATGGGGATACACATGGGGTGTATAAAAAACATATCAATATTTTCCTATAGTTATATCATAAATTCCTACAACCCAATCAGGGCCATTCCTTATGGTGTTTTTGATATAGGTGTTTCATGAGGAAGGAGTTATATTGAAAACTCAACATCATTATTCGAGTGAATAATTTGATAGTATTTATGATACACATCATCATAATGCTGAATAATAGGCATATCATTGATTTTATGTGTGTCAATTACTATTTGAGATAAATACTATAACGACCCGAACATTCATTAATGGAAATCCATATTGATCTAATTAAATGTATATTTATGTAAAATGATTATATAAAATGTCAACTTCTTTGGTTTTATGTTATGAATTGTGATTGTTGCTAATATAGTCATTTAATAGTTATCACATGATTAGTATAAATATAGGGCTTTAATGAATCCAATATTACTCCGAAAAAGGAAGTGATGGCCTCATCCAGTAGATGTGCCCCATACGAAGCCCATTTATCAGAACTCAGAAAATGGGTGGCATCATTGGGCTTTGCTATTGAACAAGCCCAAGGTGAGCTTCAACGGGTAAGGCTCGAGCATGACCGCCTATGAGAGATGTGGATGTTTATAGAGATTACCACCATAGGAATGTTATCTGAGCCACCCCAATAATTTGTCACCATCGCACACCTTAATCTTCGAACTTATGCAGGTGTTATAAGGTTTTATGTTATAATACCTTAGTAGTATGGTTATGTACATTATTTTTTAATATAATAATGAATATGTTTTCATGTTATTTCTGTTACCTTGTAAATAGTTTTTAAAGCCCAAATAGTATTTTTAGTTAAAGTTCAACTAAGAAAGCAATTTTGATGAATTAATGTATTTTTTTGGAATTAAATAATATTTTAATAAAATATTATTATTATTATAAAATTTATTTTTATTTAATATAAATGATCGTATAATCATATGAATGCAATTGTAATTTTTATTAAGGATCGAAAGCCATTTTTGTCAAAACCATTGAATTTTTTATAAATGTCAGTTTTTATTTTAAAAGTAAAAATTAGAATATTTATACAATTATTTAGATAAAATAAATATTATTTTTGGAATCAGGATGTCATAATTATCCAATGGTGAATTTTTCATAATTTTACGAGATATTCTAATTTTTTTGTAAAAATTAAATACTGTTTAAATATATAATGTGTCTTATGACATCATAATGACCCAATAGAGATGTAATAAAATAATATAATCCTTATGTTCATACAATATATGTTTTAACATTAAAATAATTTGATTTTGGGTTTGTTTGACTTATTTTACAAATCATTAATGGACCCTTCAATGCTTATTAAATATCTTGTCTTTTTAAATTGCTTTCCTTGGGAGTGTGGCTCACCTCTACATAAGAAACCCGCTTATTTTTGGATGTTCGGACTTTTTCCTTATAAAATATTTGTTTCCACTTCCCTTTTCCAAAAACCATGGTAAAAAACCATGGGCTGGTTTTTGGTTTGGATTAGTTTAATGTGAGGTGTCCCAAACCTAAATAATAATGAATTCTCTCACCTTTCCAATATAAACCCACTATGCTCCCACTTACTCCACACTAAAAGCCTTTTGAGTTCATCCAACCTCTATCTTACTCTCTCTATAATCCTCCCAAGGTGACCCAAGCTCCCAAGAATCCTCTCTCAAGCCTCTCTCAACCCTTTGGAAGTAAACTTCCAAGTAAGCGTTTTTCTTCATTTCTCATTTTTTCCAATTTTCATTAAGTTTTTATACCCATTTAATTTTAATTATAAATTTTGATGTATGGTTTAGAACCTCCCCCATACTGCCATCTTTATGTTGGAATGATGAGAGAACCCTTTCTCCCTTATAAAATTCTTCCCATGTACACCCGTTACTATTCCAAAATTTCGAAAGGATTTTCTCTCTCCTCATTTACATTCAACCAATTCTTTTGTATCATGAATATAAATTCCATTAAAATTGTTGGGATATGTATCTATATGAAAACCTTAATTTCTGTTCCATGTAATTATGATGAGACACCCATTTCTCTCTCATCAACCACTTTTATTAATTCTTATGTCACACAGTAACGCTGCCGATATTGCACTGATTTTCCAAGACAATTTCATTGTGTAGTGAATACCATGCCCATTTCTCTATCAAGTGAATTCACCTTTATTCACATTTACTTATTGATTATAAAGTTTAATGTAATAATTCCACATTCTTTTATCATGTAATAAATTATTATGGTTTATGAATCCATGTTATATGATCCATGTGGCACACTTATGCATGAAATGAAATGTTTAAGAAGGGTGCGCCCATAAAGAGATCCAATGCATTAGGTAAAGAATAGTACCATGATACATCATGTGAAATGTGTATTTAATCATTCTAATTCAAGTGCAATGAGGTTTTAATCATGGTTCTGTGAAATGGGGATTTAGACATGCTCCATGTGAAATGAGCCTTGGATCATGCTAATTCCATGTTAAGTGTTGTTGCCACATTTCCATGTTATGATTATGATGCTTTATCATGCCCTTATGTTTATTCCTCTCTTTTTCTATATTGATATGAATATTTTCTAACATGTATTGTATTCCTCATGTTATTCCAGGATTATTCCATTACTGGCCTTTATAGCTCACCCATTTTATGCATGTCCTCAGGTTTTCCCATGAAATGCTATGTACAAGGTAATGTAGTGGTCATGTAAATGATGTTTTCAATATATATGTTGTATTTAATGTTTTAAGTTGTTATATAATGATCATAAGACCCAATTACACTATACCTCTCGATCTTCTATGTTTTATCATGTGAAGTTTATGTAATAAATTGTGTTTAATTGTGTAATAAAAGATCAGTGTTGTCATAGTTGGTAACAGAGGTTAGGTTTAGTTATTTTTGGGATTCGGATTAGAAAAACCTAGTGAAGCCTTAGAGACCAAACTATGTATAATAAAAACATCCCCAAGTTTTCATGAGTATTTTGTAAGTGTTTTATCAAGAAAATACATCCCTATCTTGATACGATCAGGTAGAGACGGCTCTAGCACATATATATCTTTGGGGTAAAACCCGAAAACACTACATTGAGCTAGAATCGAACAAGAACTAGTGCACGACAATGGGCCTTGCTGCACACTTGGTTACGACACTCCCGGGGGATATGCTTTGGTAAATTCACAATCTTAGTATGAACCATTATTAAGGGACAAAAAAATTCCCTAAGAATATATGTTAGAAAGTAGATCATGGATAACATAGACTGAAGCTAATAGATTCATATGTTAAGGAAATAAAATTTATTTATATTTCGTTAATTTTGTCCTTGGATTACCCTTTATTTGTTACCCCTAACTTTCCTTTTATTCCAGCCAATGGTCGATAATAGGAGAACTCAGGCTAACAACCGATGTGTATATCAATGTCATGACTGTACTAGTGAGATTCCAAATCCTATGGGAGCGAGAATCACTAACTTTGTCACGCTTCCCTTTTAGATAACTCATTATTTGAATAGAAACATTGGTCAAGAGGAACATTCAACCCCTCCTAATAATCAAAAATTCACTATCGAGAGCTTCATGAGATAATGGAATCCAACTTTTAATGGATCATCTGATCCCTCGATTGCTAAACAATGGATAAACTCCATTGAAAAGATCTTCTCCATCCTTCAATGTTCTGAACAAGAGATGGTTCTCCTGGCTGCTTATCGTATGGAGGGTGAAGCTGATCAATGGTGGATGATGATCGAAAATACGAAGCCTAAGGAGGAGATCAAGGTGTTGGAACAGGAGAATTTCCAAAAGATGTTTTTCGATAAAAACATTCCACGCACCCTCTGGATTAATATGGAAAGGGACATCCTTTCCCACAAGAAAAAAGATGAAGAATATGTTGGAGCGTATGAGGAAAAAATCACATGACATTCATGATTCTCTTCTGACTTTTTCGTTACCCCCAAATGCAAGGTTGACCGCTTCTTTGGTGGGTTGAAACCTAGCATGCAGAAAGCAGTGGCGATCCGTGACTTCGACAGCTATGAGGAAATTTTTCGATGTGCCCTCAAGGTCGAAATGGAGATCGGAGAATCTGTGGGGTATCATGGGGATAAGAAGCGTTAGGTGTACTTCAATGTTGGTGGTCTGATGGGTAAATCCAATGGTGCTAAGAAGATCCAGCACCCCACTTGCCAACAGTGTGGAAAGAATCACCCTAGAAATTTCCTGAAGGGTATGAGGAAATGCTTTAGGTATGGAAGAGAAGCAAACCTAGCTGTTAACTACCAAAAAGAAAAACCCATGATTGCAATAGAGGAGAGGAACACTCTGTTCGAAACTCAACGCATAGTTCATGGCTATAACTACAAAGAACCAGGGCATCTTTTAAATTAGTTCCCTAAGCCAAGGGTTTTAGGAGGAAACCAACAACCTCCAAGGCAGAAAGGGCTAGCTTTTTCCAACACTACTGCCGAAGTGAACCCCGACAATGAAGTGGTAACATGTATACAAGTTATTAATTCAAGAATAGTGAACTCACTTTTTGATTCTGGTTCTACGCATTCTTTTATATCCCGAAAGTTTAGAAGAAAAATCCCAACACCACCAAAAATCATGGATGTAAAGATACTGGTGAGTACGAAAAATGGGGTGATCATTGCATCCCATGAATATGACTCCTCCCCTGTCATAATCTGTGGATTGAACTTCCCAGTGAACCTCTTCATACTCCCTCTGGTGGAATTTGATGCAATTCTTTGCATGAATTGTTTTTCCTTATATATATTCGACATAAATTGCCATAAGAGGGAAATCACTCTCCAGGTGGAGAATCAACCCCCAATTCCTTACTAGTGAAAGGAGTAAGATGAATCTTGTTTAGATCCATAATCTCAAGTGTGGATATTACTACCCTATGAGCATGTGCATCTGGATCAGATGATTGAGTTCGAGGAAGCAACCATCCTTGAATACATGCCAATTATGAGGGAATTCACTGAAGTGTTTCATGAGGAATTGCCTGGTCTTCCTCCTAGAAGTGGTGTTTAGTTCTTGATTGATATTATATCTGGGGAGTTTCTAATATCCAATACATTGTATTGAATGGTTGTTTTTGAGCTTAAGGAGGTGAAGAAACAACTACATGATAATCTGGATAAATGGTTTATATGCCCAAGTGCTTCAACATGGGGTGCACCGATCCTCTTCGTCAAAAATAAGTATGGATCAATGCGCCTTTGCATCGATTATCGTGAACTCAACAAAATCATGATAAAGAAAAAGTATCATCTCCAATGAATTGATGGCTTATTTGATCAGCTACATGGAGCACAATACTTATCCAATGTGGATTTGTGGTCGGGATATTATCAAGGGTGAAGAAGGAAGATATCCCCAAGACTTCTATTCGTACAAGATACGGGTACTATGAATTTATAGTAATGCCTTCAGGACTCGCTAATTATCCAGAAATATTACTGGACATGATGAATAGAGTCTTTAGAGATTTCCTCGACAAATTTGTGGTAGTCTCTATAGATGATATTTTTATATACTCCAAAACCAAGGACGATCATGAGAAGCATCTAAGAACTGTACTAGAGACCTTGCATAAGGAGAAGCTCTATGCCAAGTACATCAAGTGTGAGTTATGGTTTAAGGAGGTATCATTCTTGGGACATATAATCATAATGAATGGGGTATCTATGGATCCCTCCAAAACAAATTCAATTTAGGGATGGCCGAGGCCAACATCAGTAACAGATATATGTAGCTTCAGGGGGTTAGCTGGATATTATCTACTATTTCTCAGAAATTTCCCACGATTGTCCAAACCTCTTACCAAGAAAACTCGGAAGGGAGAAATGTTTTCATGGAGTGATGAATGTGAAGAAATATACAATGAGATGAAATAGAGTCTTATCACTATGCATGTGCTCACGTTACCTACAACTGGAGAAATTTTGTGGTATTCAATGATGCTTCGAAGAAGGGCCTCAGATGTGTGTTGATGCAAATTGACAAATTCATAGCCTATGATTTAAGGAATTTTAAATTTCATGAATATAACTATCCAACACATGACCTCGAGCTGGCTGAATCTATTTTCACATTGAAAATTTTTCGGCTTTATCACTTTGGGGAGAATTGTGAAATATATACGAAACACAAAAGCCTCAAATATATTCACACAAAAATAGTTGAATATGTGCCAAAAATGTTG
This sequence comes from Viscum album, assembly GCA_963277665.1. Lineage (NCBI taxonomy): Eukaryota > Viridiplantae > Streptophyta > Magnoliopsida > Santalales > Viscaceae > Viscum > Viscum album. The sequence goes on from OY728163.1 coordinate 1,939,920,514, forward strand.
GTTAGATCTGATCAATGACTATGACTGCTCACTCAATTACCACCCTAGGAAAGCGAACAAAGTGGTAGAGGCCCTAAGTAGAAAGGATCCAACGATTCTATCATTGATGATAAATTAAAAGGATCCAATCTTCTTAGATTTGATGAGGATGGACATGGGAATCATAAATAAGGGAACATCATCAATCCTTTCAAAAATGATTTCTTAACCATCACTTATGGAAAGGTTAAAGGATTCTCAAAAGGATGATGTTGGAATTCATGAGAAAGTGGAAGCAATCAAAAAAAATAAATCCTTGGATTTTAATGTAAATGAAGAAGGAATTGTGAGATTTTGGAATAGACTATGTGTTCCATCACGTCCAGAGATGAAGAAGGATCTTTTGGATGACGAAAATAGTTCCAATTTCCTTATTCACCCAGGAAAAACAAAAATGTATCGAGATCTCTGAGAGAATTATTGGTGGGATAATATGAAGAAGAAGATAACTGAATATACATCAATGTGCCTGGTGTGTCAGCAAGTGAAGGCAGAGAGGTAGCAGTCTAAGGGGATGATGAAACCATTTCCTATACCATAATGGAAATGGGATAACATCACAAAGGAATTTGTTAAAGGACTTCCGAAGACATCCAAATGCAACAATGGAATATGGGTTGTTGTGGATCGTCTTACAAAGGTTTCACAATTCATTGCTATTTGTGATGATTTCTCATTGGATCAACTGGAATGGATATATATCAAGGATGTGATAAGGCTACATGGAGTACCACTATCTGATGTTTCTGATAATGATCCATGATTAACCTCTATTTTTTGAAAGAGTCTTCAATGTGCTCTAAATACTGAACTAAACTTCAGTACATCCTTTCATCCTCAAACTGATGTCCAATCCGAGTGGACTATCCAAAACTTGAGGACATGTTGAGAGCATGCTCAATGGAATTTAAATAATGATGTGATCAACATCTTCCTCTGGTTGAGTTCTCTTATAATAACAGTTTCCACTCGAGCATCCAAATGGATCCATATGAATCCCATTATGGGAAAAGGTGCAGAACACTGGTGTATTGGGATGAGGTCAGGGAGCGTAAGATGCTCGGACCAGAAATGGTCGAAGAAATGGTGGAGAAGGTTAAAACCATTAAGTAGCATATCAAGGCATCCTAGAGGCGACAGAAGAGCTATGTAGATAACTATTGATGAGACCTTGAGTTTAAAGTTGGAGACATGGTATTTCTACGCATTTCTTTGTGGAAGAAGGTCATGAGGTTTGGAATGAAGGGGAAGTTAAGTCCAAGGTACATCGGCCCCTTTGAGATTCTTGATCATGTCGGGGCAGTGTCCTATAAACTAGAACTTCCACCTAACATGGCCAAAATATATTATGTCTTTCATGTATCCCTCTTAAGGAAGTATATACCGGACACTTCACATGTACTCTTTTCAGAGATGGTATAGTTAGAGGTTGATCTTTCTTATGAGGAGCAACCAATGAAAATCTTAGATCATAGAGAAAAATTTCTACGAAATGGGACAATGCCCCTCATCAAGGTGTTATGTTGAAACCACATGTTTGAAGAAGCGAAGTGGGAATCAGAGGAACTGATGAAGAAGATTTACCCACATTTGTTTTACTGTGGGAAATGGAAATTTTGAGGGCGAAATTTCTTAAGGGTGGAAGATTGTAACGACACAAAATTTCATTAATGGAAATCCATCATGATCAAAATAAATTTCTTTTTATAAAAAATGTTTATATAAAATGTCAACTACTTTGGTTTTATGTTAATTATTGTGACCATTGCTAATATATCCATCGAACAGTGAGAACATGATTAGTATAAATATAGTGATTTAACTATTCCAATATTACTCAGAAAAAGGATGTGATAACCTCATCTAGTAGATGCTCCCCATATGAAGCCAATTTTTCAGAACTCAGAAAAGAGGTGGAATCATTGGGATTCACTCTTGACCGAGCCCAATTTGAGCTTCAATAGGTTAAGCTCGAGAGGGACCACCTATGAGAGAAGTAAAATTTGATAGAGATTACCACCTGAGCAATGTTATCTGAGCCACCCCAAGAATCTGTCACCTTCACACACCTTACTCTTTGGCCTTATGAAAGTGTTATAAGGGATTATGTCACAAAACCTTAGCACTATGTTTATGAACATTATTTCTATATATAATAATGGATATATTTTCATATTATTTTTGTTACCTTGTAAATAGTTTTTGAGCTCAAATAGTATTTCTAGTTAAATTTCAAATAAGAAATCAATTCTGATGAATTAATGGATTTTTTTTGAATTAAATAATATTGTAATAAAACATTATTATTATTATTATTAAATTAATTTTTATTAAATAAAAATGATCGTATAATTTTATGAATGCAATTGTAATTTTTATTAAGGTTCAAAAACCATTTTTCTCAAAACTAGTGAATTTTTTATTAATGTTTGTTTTTATTTTAAAAGAAAAAATTAAAATATTTGTAAATTTATTTAGATAAAATAAATATTATTTATGGAATAAAGATGTCAAAATTATGCAACGGTGAATTTTTCATAATTTTCTGAGACAGTCAAATTTTTGGGTAAAAATTAAATACTGTTTAAATATATAATATGTTTTATGACATCATAATGACCCAATAGTTATTTAATAAAATAATATAAGACTTATGTTTGGACAATATATGTTTTACCTTTAAAATAATTTGATTTTGGTTTTTTTGACTTATTATACAAAATATTAATGGACCAATCTCGGATTATTAAACATCTTGTCTTTTTAAATTGTTTTCCTTGGGAGTGTGCCTCACATCCAAATAATCAACCCCATTATTTTAAGAATTTAAAAATTTTCCCATATAAAATATTGTTTTTTAATTCCCTTTTCCAAAAACCGTGGGAAAAAAACAAGGGTTTGTCTGTGGTTTGGATTAGTTTAATGTGACGTGTCCCAAACCTAAATAATAAAGAATTCCCTCACCTTTCTTATATAAACCCATCCAAGATCCCACTTCCTCCACACTCAAGGCCTTTGGAGTTTATCTAACTTCTTCCCTACTCTCTCTATAATCCTCAAAAGTCGACCCAAGCTCCCAAGAATCCTCTCTCAAGCCTCTCTCAAACCATTGGAAGCACACTTCCAAGTAAGGGTTTTTTTTCCTTTCTCATTTTGTCAAATTTCCATTAAGTTGTTATGCCCTTTTAATTTCAATTATAAATGATAGGGTATGGTTTATAACCTCCCCCATACTTCCCTATTTATGTTTTAATGATGGGAGACCTTTTTCTCTCTTATTATATTTCTCCCATGTACACCTGTTACTATGCCGAAATTCCAAAAAGCATTTCTCTCTACTCATTTGCATTCAAGAAATTATTTTGTATCATGAAACTAAATTCCATTACAATTGTTGGTACATGTATATATATGACCACCATACTGTAAATTTCATTTAAATATCATGAGACACCCCTTTCTCTATCATCAACCATTTTTATGAATTCTTACGTCATGCCGTTACGCTGTCGAAATTGTTGTGTCCTGGGCCCAGGATTGTTGGGCCCCCGCCAGGATTGTTGGCGCCTGTGCCCCGGTAACCAATCCCACATCGGTTGTGGAGGGAGATTGGTGGGTGCTTGAAATTCCCGTGCCTACCTTCCCCTCAGCAACGCGTTTTAAAGCCGTGAGGCCTGGGATAACAACTGGGCCAGAGCGGACAATATTGCTGGGCCGAGGGATCCGATCCATGAATTGGTATCAGAGGGTGGTTGGTCTCGGGACCGTTGTGGGCTTGGGGGGGGGGATGTTGTGTCCTGGGCCCAGGATTGTTGGGCCCCCGCCAGGATTGTTGGCGCCTGTGCCCCGGTAACCAATCCCACATCGGTTGTGGAGGGAGATTGGTGGGTGCTTGAAATTCCCGTGCCTACCTTCCCCTCAGCAACGCGTTTTAAAGCCGTGAGGCCTGGGATAACAACTGGGCCAGAGCGGACAATATTCATGGATCGGATCCCTCGGCCCAGCAATATTGTCCGCTCTGGCCCAGTTGTTATCCCAGGCCTCACGGCTTTAAAACGCGTTGCTGAGGGGAAGGTAGGCACGGGAATTTCAAGCACCCACCAATCTCCCTCCACAACCGATGTGGGATTGGTTACCGGGGCACAGGCGCCAACAATCCTGGCGGGGGCCCAACAATCCTGGGCCCAGGACACAACGGTCCCGAGACCAACCACCCTCTGATACCAATTCATGGATCGGATCCCTCGGCCCAGCAATATTGTCCGCTCTGGCCCAGTTGTTATCCCAGGCCTCACGGCTTTAAAACGCGTTGCTGAGGGGAAGGTAGGCACGGGAATTTCAAGCACCCACCAATCTCCCTCCACAACCGATGTGGGATTGGTTACCGGGGCACAGGCGCCAACAATCCTGGCGGGGGCCCAACAATCCTGGGCCCAGGACACAACAGAAATTGCACCGATTTTCCAAGACAATGTCATTGTGTAGTAAATACCATGCCCATTTTTCTATCAAAGGCTTTCACATTTTTGAACATTTACTTATTGATTATAAATTATTATGTATGAATTACACATTCCTTTATTTTGTAATAAATTATTATGTTTTATGAATCAAGGTTATATGATCCATGTGGCACACTTATGTATGAAATTAAATGTTTAAGAAGGGTGCACCATTATAGAGATCCAATGAATTGGGTAAAGTATAGTATCATGATATGTACTGTGCAATGGGTGTTTACTCATGATAAATCAAGTGCAACGGAGTTTTACTCGTGCTTCATGTGAAATGAGGATTTACTCATGCTCCATGTGCAATGAGCCTTACCTCATGTTAATTCCATATTAATTGTTGGTGCGACATTTCCATGTTACGATAATGATGACTTATCATGCCTTTATGTTTATGATTCTCTTGTGATATATTGATATGAATATTGTATAACATGTATTGTATTCCTCATGTTATTCCATGATTATTCCCTTACTGGGATTTATATCTCACCCTATTCTTATGCATGTCCTCTGGTTATCCCATGCAATGCTAAGTATGAGGGAATGTAGTGGTCATGTAAAGGTTTTTTTCAATAAAGATGTTGTATTTCATATTTTAAGTTGTTATTTAATGATCCTAAGCCCCAAAGAAACTAGACCTCTCGATCTTCTATGTTGTATCAAGTGAAGTTTATGTAATAAATTATGTTTAATTGTGTAATAAAAGATCAGGGATGTCCTAAATACCCCTCCTGAATATGCTACAATACCGATAAATTTAAAAAAACATCCATACAATGATCATAGTCCTAATCGCAAAAAAGGATGATCCTAGGTTGATTCTTAATGTCAAATGTTCACTTCCCATCCTTGTAAATTATTATGTGAAATATATAGAGAGATCAAATTTGTTCCCAAAATAACATCAAATGAAACACTTTGGATAACCACATGAAAACAAGTAATTATCTTCCCAAACTATTATATCAAAGATGAGATAAATACATCAGATTAAATCATTATACCACTAAGATTTTCCATCGATAACTCATTAAATAATCAATGACGTGATAATGACAGACCCATATAAAATTAATTAAATGAAATGGGGTAGTTAGAGGTTGAATCAAATAATAAATAATTTTTCTAGAGTTGATAATAAGTTCACTTCTGCCTATGTCATTCCCAAAACCCACTTCAGTAGTTTTGATCACATAGGATTTCTCTACTCCATTAAAATTAAGATGGAGTTGATTAGAATCATAATCACTAACCTTTATATTCATGAATTAGTTGGAATAATGAGCATAATACATGTATATGGAGCATTGTAGTGTGGGTTCTTCATTTGTGGACATATTCCCTCCCTTTATTATATCAACTGGCCTCATTTTCATTGTTTGACATTTATGAGATTTTTGAATATATATGCTAGATTTAAAGAAAGACATAGTTCCATTAAAGTAATTTTCGTGGTCATTCATCCCTTATTTGAAAAATATAAGTGATATAAGTTTCTTAAATCCACATGACTTATTCAATATTTCATGAGACTCCAACATCCTAACAAAACCATGAGAATGATGGGAATATCCAATTTCTATTTCTATATTGAGATCATAGTTGAAAATTTATTCATAGCTACGAAAGTCTCTTATAGATAAAACCTTTTAGAGAATCAGTTTTCAGCCACCAAAGAATCATTTATTTTTTACTTCATGGACGATAATTAAAAAAGAATAATTCCATTTAAGACTAGTAAAAGTTTCCTCATAAGCACCAATGGATTCATTATCCATCTTCTTAAGCACCTGTAATTCCTTCCCCATTTTTATACATAGAATATGCAGGGAAAATTTATTAAACAATATCCTTTGTAACTAATTTAATTCCATGGGGAAAATTTATTCATCATTTATAATATTTTAAACATGATTCCGATATTGATTTTTTCAACTTCTAAATGATAAATGACTAAGACAACATTTCCATGTCCCAATAAATATAGATCAAAATAAAATCTCTTAGTGGTAATGATCCATCACTAAAAAAATGGTCGATCAGAAGACCCAATAATGGAATTTTTATTTTCCCTAAAGATAGAATTTGTAGTATAATGTTTACTCCATTTATTGTTTATAAGTATAGCATGATTCATGGACTAGGAAATTTTCATGATCATAATAATGAGATTCTACTTTCCAGCCCCTATAGAATTTGGCTTATCAGGAGTACAACTAGTGAATTGTCCCTCGCATTCATTATTATCATGATTAATTTTTTTTATCCATTCAGTAAAATATAAAATCAGAGTATAAGAGTAAAGATTCAATAATTAGAGTGAATTATCATATAATAAATAAAAAGAAATACTAAAATTACCTAAATCATGATATATTTTTATAAACATATGAAATATAGGGTTTATCCTACATCACATTAAGTTAAACATATATTGTCGTAGTTTATATCCTCGTATTTCGCATAATCTAATTTTTAAAAATAACTAAACCCTACTTTGATTCCAACTATAGTGACCCAAAAATATCGAACAAAGATATTTCATCTTTTTTATGAATATTCAATATATCCCCCCCGATTAAAATTCCCATGAACCATAAAGGTTTAGTGTACATGGATACTATATAAATAAAAATATTATTTATGTGAAATATTCATCATCTAAAATTAATTTCATTACATATGTTACCCTTCTAGGCTAATAATAATTATCACCCTTCATCATATCCTAGGTAAAAATTAAAATATAAGAATGTGCGAGTTTATATCCTCATTATGGTAAACATGATAGATATAAATCATTGTTCATATTTAATCATATCATGAAAATAAGGTCATGAGAACATGTGATTATCAATAGATAATCATTCCAAACAAGTCATAGATCATAATCATGTGTCATAGAATAAAACATTCATATGACCTAAGATTAGGGAATCATCAAAAAATAAATCATGATTCATGAGTTCAAATAATGAGAATATAAAAATTTTAATAGAGTGTGGAAATATAATATACATATAAAATATTCCATATATCACAGATGACTTTCAAGATCATTATATCATATATAATTGGGAATCACTGCCAATTTCATATATAATAGTGGATCAAGCATCCCTACCTATATCCAATAATAGATCATTCATGAAAATTAATTTTCTATATAATCTCACAAGATATAAGGAATTAACTAATACAATATATGGGTATATAATTCATGGATAACCCTTCAAATAAATAAAAATAGAAATATTTGTGCAACAATATTGTATTACATTATTCGTATATACAATGCATAACACAGGGAAAATAAACCAGTTGCATTAACATATTATCATTCTAATAATAAAACATCATTATAAATAATAAATATTATATCCTTGGTTCATATCCCCAATAATGATTAAAAATTCATAAATGATGATTACATAAATAAAAAATGCATTTAAAAGATAATATGTACATTCCTTTCAAAACATGATAAAATACAATTTTACACGGATAATATTTTAACTAAATTTTTAATGAATATTGAGAGGATGATTTTTTTGAAAACAAAATGGATGAATTTAATATATAATTATAGGAAAATAATAGTCATGATAGTAGGAAAATCCATTTATGAGGTAGACGTTAAAAGAAAACATTTGTTTAACACTTTTGTTAAATGTCAAGAACAAAATTTTTAGAGAATTTTTAGAAATTATATTTATTAATAGAATTTAAATAAATTAAATGTTAATGAAAATAGAATTTAAAATTATTTATATTTTAGGTAATACAATTCCTTTAATAATTATTAAGTGTGTGGACATGGATGAAAAAGGTCATTAACATAAGAGCAATTGAGGTCATCTATTAATTAAAAACATTTTTTCAATGATTTGAAGTACTAATGAGATAAAAATTGTATTTATAATTTAAAAATATATTATATGTGAATAAAATAAATGGTATTTATAATATATGATCCAAAAAATTATCTTAATGGATATTTGAAATTGATAATCCTGAAAATAATTGACATTTTTATATTATACATTACCTCTTATCCAACTTTCTTCATAAGCATTGTAACTTCCTTTATAGTAAATTAAAAATTGTTATAATTGAATAAGGAAATGATAATAATGTTTATAATATCATACATTATCCAATTATAATATTTCAAAACACATTTATTAATAATTGATTATTAAAATTATTGTTTCTGGAAATTAAATATTTCATTTTAAATATACGTTTTGGTTAGGTTGTTCTAATCATTGCACCTTGATCATGGTTACATCATATATATATTTTAGATCATGATATTAATATCATATATATTTATTATATACATATTTTTATGAATCATTATAATGTATATATTGAAACATGAATTACATAATTCATTGGGACTGTAGTCCGTATGTATGCATGCCAATTAATTTCATTTCTAATGAAAATAAAAAAATAAAAACAATATAATTTTATCATTAGAGAATAATATTTTATATCATAAATATTATTTTTATTCATTAAATCCATCATTTAAATAAGCATGTATGGGGGTGATGTAAAATGTATCATATAACTATGTGAAGGTGACATTCCACATGCACACACGATCGATACTTTTATATAAAATTTGATTTCATGGGGTATAAAATTGTTATGTCATCATCATGATACATATTTATATATTTATTATAATCTATTAATCATGTTATTGTGGATGAAGTAGTTAATATATGTTGGAAGAAGAACTAAAATTAAAATAACTCAGTTAAGAACAATAACACTTCTTTGGATTAACCCATTCTGTTTATACATAAATACTTCTTGTGGTGATATTATGATAAAACCAAGACATAGGATGTGGTGAGAGATTTATAGAAGTTAATTTTGTAGGAACTGGATTATATAATTGACTCTTTATGTGTGGAGAAGTTAGGATAAGGGGAATCCTTCAATAATTGAGGGAGAGAAAACATTAGTATTTTTTCAAAAGTTTAAACTATATTATTTTCATAATCAGGTAAATTATTTCAAAAATGGTCCAATTTTAAAATTGTGTAGACATAGGGTCTATATATGAAAAAAAATATGATTTAGAGTTTTTAGGTCATTTTATTCCTTAACATTTTAGATTTAACCCTTTAACATTTTTTAACTCTTACCATGGTCAAAAACTTTTTAACAAAGTTAATATTCATAAGGACCAATTATTAAAGTGGACACATTAATAAATTTACATTTGATTTCTCAAGATATTGAATAAATTTTAAAAAATTATTATTTCAAAAAGAGGACTAAATTTTTATTAAAAATCTCTCAAAACTCGATGAAAAACAGTTTTCTAGACCACTGTCCTTTCAAGTATAAATACTTATTTATACTTAATTCATTTATATTGATTATTATAATGAAATTTATAGGATTAATATTAATAATAAATAACTAATTTAATTTTAAACCAATCCAATATATAATTATTTTATTAAATACATGATAGGAAAAGACAATTTCTATATAAAATCGTCATTTTGTTCCATTCAACCAAAAATATATATTTTTTTGAAAAATTAAAACAAATAACCAAAAGTGAATACTAAAATCTTGAATTAATAATTAATGTTAATTTCCTCAAATATAATTTCTAAAAAATATAATAATTAACTATAATTTCCACGCACAAAATATACTAAAACCATTTTTCGATGAAAACAATTTTTTAAAAAATATATTAACATTAATGAAGATTGTCTAAATATTTATAATTAATTAATAACTGAATTTTTATTTTGTAAAACATTTTTACATAATTTTCATAATTTGGTTTTTCATATTTATACATCTAATTTAGTGTCGAGGTTATAATAGTCACATACCATTAATAATAATTCCATAGTATATCATAGTTCTTTAAAATAAATTTTCCATGTAGCGAAAGATATCAACAAAATTAAAATTATTTAAAGAGAAATGTATCCTAAAATATTTATGAGTTAGTTAAAACACCATATGAATGAGAATACATTTCACACCATACCCTTAGGGATTATTCTATGGTGATAAGGGTTTATGTATCTATTATTTATGTAGTATTATTGTGTAAATTCTTTTAGTTATTAAATAGTTTTTATTATGATACCACATTTTTATCTAATACATTGTCCTTATATAATTATGAAAATATATATAACAAGAAGATTAATTTTATAAAATATTTTTAATATTTTTAATCGAGAAATAAAAACAATCCAAGGGTTGAATGTTTTGTAATTTTTTCTATTAATAGTAAAATATAGTCAAAATAGTAAAATATAGTGAAATGAATAAAATAAGAAATGAGATGTGTGTAATAGTGAATCAACTCAGCAATGTTAGTTATATTTTCATAATTAGGGAACCTTTTTAGGGAGAACTAATTGAGGTAATGTATAACTATGAAGGTTAGTGGAGCACATATAAAAATGGAATAATAAAACAATCATTGCTATATTTTGTGAAATTCCACCCTCCCCCATTTGTTAATACCAAACCATCATCCCATATTTTTAAAATCAAAATCATTTATACCTCTATATATATCTATCAGGGAGTCTCACCTATAACACTCTCTTCAGTCTTGATTAGTTTGGTTGGTTCTAGGGTCAACTCTAGATGAATCTTAGGAGAGGTATGGAATCCTATTTTTCACTCTTGATTTCCAATTTGAATTTATTTTGTTGTAAAATAATTTTAACTCACACTAAACATGTTTACATGGAGATAAAACCTTGTAATTATTATTAATTTTATATATTAACAAGTAAAGAATACCCTAATCCATTTCATATTACCATTCCACAAGCCGTTACCATACTCATTTATGTTTCCTTTTCGTCTCCCATTAAATTATGTTATAAATTTATATTAATGTAAAATATTTATCTTCTGATTTAATATTCTAATATTTTCATGATATAATTTTAAGGACTATAATTTTGATAATTATCCATGACTATATGATAAGATGAATTTGTATAAACATTTTGGATACATACGATGAATATTTAATCATTATTTACTAGACAATAAACTAGGTTTTGATTTGTTTTTTCAGTAAATGGAAATTCAAATATCAAATAAGGATTGCTGAAAAAATGGTATAAATAATTCTTTGACATATTGAAACTAATTTAGACAATGTGTAATCCTCAATTAGACCACCTATGAGAAGAAATTACATGTTTTAAACCCCAATTAAAAGGTGTGAACCAAGTACATGATGTGTATCATGATTCTACATCATGAATGAATCAAATACCAAAATCTAAATATTTCAAGGCATGAACTAATTACAAATCATGAGAAGTTTAAAACATATTTTTCACCAATAATTCAAGCCGAATAATATGTGATGATCCAAAATATTTTGAGGCTTTGGCAGTTCTGAGGAACATGAAGTGAAAACCAATTACCAATCATGTATGTGATAAAGAACAAACCACATAAAGAAGTGCATGATGTAAACCATGTACACATCATGTACCTTTAGAGATCATTTAATATTTTAGTTCCACGATGTTAAATAATGTGCAGTCGGAACCAAGAACATCTTTTCTTCCTTTATTTTGTTTCACTCCATTTTTTTCCATTTTAAATTATTTCAATCTATTTTTCTTTATTTTATTATTACACACATTTCATTGTTTCCATTTTCTATTCCACGATGTGTTTCTTGATTAATTCTATTCCAACATTCCACTTCCAATCCAGTTTTCCCTACAATAATGATTTTATCTTTGTTATTCATTTTTTCTTCATCCATGTTAGTATTTAATTTCTATTTCATCATTACTTCTATGAAAACTTATACTCTCTATCATATACTTGTTCTTACAATCATGTTTCAATCTATTTCCTTGATTCGTTTCAATTATGTCATGTGTGGGTAAGCTAAATTGGGTTAGGGGTAGAAAGTATGGGTGGAAGAACCTAATGAATATATAAAATCAAAACTATGTAACCCTATGGTTAGTAACCAGGATTAAAACAATTTTAAATCTCAATATTTTTCATTGTGTATAAAAATCATAGTGTAAAATTGAATTAACATGACCTATTTGGAGAAGAATAGGGTAGGACAACATCTTGTAATTATTTCATCCAAGAAGGGGTGCTTCATGTTCATAGGATTTCAATTACTCTGGACCATGGAGTCTTTTCTAGATTAGGATGATCAAATTTGTTGGACCATGAGCAATTGGTGTCTTTTCAAATGTATTGAAACCTATTCCATAAGTCTATCCAATGTTATATTAATGATTACACTTTTTCATATACCCTGAAATTTACCATGAACACTTCATTTATTATTTTTATAACCCAAGCTACTTTGTTTTTGATAAACGAAACAAAAGTGAGTAAATGTGATTAATCCCAAAAAGGGTTATCATTTATTAGTTGATTATATAACAATTTTTTCCTCTAGGATCATCCTCAAACTATCAATTTACTACACCATAGTAGTTAGTGTAGTTTGGGAACATAAACATTTAATCTGATAAACACCCAAAAGAAATTGATGATGACTTTTAGGTACAAGAAAATTTTTCTCAATTTTTGGGGATCGTTGTGCTTAGGAACACGGACCAATAGAAAAAACCTTGGATTACCACACCCATCCCCTTCCTTTTTTCCTCCCCCTTTTCTATTACAATTATTACACTGACAGAATAGAACATGTGTCTTCTATTTCTCAGTTTTTGCATGATTTAGGGCCCTCTGAATAATATTAAGATCCATGATACTCAAAAATTTCATTCATTAAATACATATATGGTTCAATATTTAACTACCCTCTACCACTTCACAATGGATGTTCACAATAATCTTACAGATCCCAACCAGAAAATATTCAATATGTTCTACCTTCCAATCTGGGAGAGGATCCACAACTATATGATTGGACCATTAGGGATTGTGGATTGTAGTCAATTATTGGTGTTTCACCAAATATTGTGCTCTCTCTTATTCGTGAACACACTTTTGAGAAAAAAACATGGACTGATAATCATGATAAAAACATTGGCCTATTTAGTGGGATTTTGAGTAAAGTCAACTTTGAGAATATTTCTATCTTTTTAGTGGATTATGATACCTTTCACAACCAATGAATCTCCTCAGATGATATTTGAAAACATGATTTCATATTCTCTTTGCATTACTATTCCAAAAATATTCCCAATATCCAAAATCCCGAGTTAGTCACAACTTGGTAATATCTAGCCGAAATGATCGTAGAAAAGAACTTCCCTCTAATATGGACCTGTAATATCAGAAATGAACTCGAAAACTTCACCTGGGTAGATTGAAAATAAAAATTGGTGGAATGGTACAAATTTCAGAAACTGACAATAAGTTCCCACATCACAGACTAGATGTGGGTATTTTTATTCAAATTTTCTTTCAGGAGATCTAAACTACAATAAAAACTATAGTGTACACTACTACTAATATAAGGCTCATGCTTAAGATGCCTGATGTGGGCTGAGACATTCTACATAAGGTCTCCCACAATTCCATTATTTGGCAGAGATATTGAGTACTACGATGGTGTGGAATAAACCATGTGGAGGAGAGTACCTGTAATGTCTCACCCCTTCTTCATTTTCTTGAGAATGCAGTGAGATGAAACATGGAAATATGTGACATTACCAAGGCGCCAAAGGCTGGAAATTAATGTTGATGTATTCAAGAACAAGTGGGGAATGATTTCCCTTATAATTAACCAACCAACCAAACACGGTATAACCAACCATAACTACATGATGCATACCAACAAGTATACCATGATAACTCATTATCAAAAGGAAACTAACAATTCCATAACAATTCCCATAAACCAATATAATAATACAAAAATACAAATATTAGATTACCATGTGGAAGACTCAATAAAGAAACCCAAATGAAACTATGTCACACTCCATGTCTTGACACCAAGATTCATGCTCCAAGCACCACAAGACCACTCAAGCATCATGATGAACCTCTAGAAAAATGGGAATCATTACTCATACCTGTGTCTCGGAAAAGGACATATGAAAAAGCACCAAAGTTCCAAAGTAGGGGGAGAGAAAAATTACCATGTAGGCTTAACCAAATGACTTTCCTACTCATTACACTAGTAAATAACCATTAGTATATTTATATAAATAGTTTATATTATACATTGAACAGTGAAATAATTACCAAAAGGAAAACATACCCTTACCAATCCATATTTACCCATATCTACAAAAAACAAGGCAAATCCAAACAACCATGCCATAATTTATTTCACCCTAACACATTATCACAACCATTTCCATTTTTCAAAACAACACACACAAGGCTACTAATATGTTTGAACTTCGCCTCTAAGGCAGTTTACTATATTCCCAATCTAGTAGTACGTCCTGACCACTTTTCCTTAATGGCGTCCCTTCCCTCTTCTATCCATCACCTTTTATTTTGAGACTTACCACCCACTTCACAAAAAATCAACAGTAGACACAATACATAACCAACCAATGAGTATAAAGAACACAAGGGTGACACTTGTGCACACAATTATTTCCAATACATGTCAAAACACTTCAACAAAACAACCCTTTATTGAAAACACCCTTTAACTATTTCCATGCCAAACCAAATTTCAATAAAAAATATTTTTTTAAAATAATCTATCATAAAACCTTATCCATAATTCAAACCATTATATATTTTAAAATCACACAATAAAACACCCTTTTCAACAATATCCTATTTTACCCAAAATCCCCAAATCATTACCAAATGGGATTCCACTAAGATTCTTACATCATGTTCACAATTAATATTAGTAAAAAAAATTAATTACAAAAAAGAGCTCATGTTATTTCAAATTTGAGTCGATGGATAATTCACTAACATTAGGGTTCTGGTGAAATCGACCCACCGCACAACCACACACCGAATATGGGTGAAAAATCTGCAAATCAACCTTAGATTCCCTTATATATCCTAACCAATCCCAAATAACACCACTTTAGGAAAAAACCCCTTGATAAACATGAAACAAGTGTAGATCTTGAAATTTGAGAGATAGGGAGATGTAGATATAAATAAAATCACAAAGGAACCGAGAGAGGATACTTACTAGAAGAGATTCCCCTTCATCATAACTTGAAAAGCCTTCTAATAGCTTCTAAAATGAGTGGAATAGCTACTATAAAACATGAGAACCAACAATACCAAGTGAGGATCGAGTGGGAGGAGGAATTGAGTGTTAGGTTTTGGGGGCCACATTGGTAGCTGATGGGCCGAGTATTTTAAAATTTTCATTGGCGGGATGACAGAACTTGTCATCGTCGACGATCCAAGCCCCGAAAAAGGTCCAAGGATCTCACGTAAATCATACATAGAAAAAAATTAAAATAAAAAAATGGCTCTCTTTCAAATATGAAGTCGCGTTCGACTGAAACTTGTCGATGGTGATTACCGCTTAAAGGATCCAAATCAAGATCCCTCTAGATCATCCACACACTCTCCAAAATCCATTAGAACATCGATCGTCAAATTTTGAGTGCTAGAACGGCGATCAGATTATGATTTTGATATCCTGATGATCACCATATCGATATCTCTACGATGCTTGAGGAAGAACATGATCCAATCTCCATGGATAGATAGCTTCTCTCTCTAGAGAGTGGGAGGAGAGAGAGGCTCTGAATATATAAAATATATTATGTGATAAAACCTGAGCCATTTTACTCGACTCACTATCCCTCTTAATATCAAACGAACCATGAATATTAAAATGATATTGGTTCGATTAATATTTTCCCGTATTTCAAAAACATGTAAATAGATTAAATAAATTGAATCCCAAATGTTCATAACATGAATATTAATTAATTTATTTATTTCTTTTGGTGATCGATAACTTGGACAATGCTTGGACCCTGTGGCGGGACCCACTAAGTCCATATTCCTAT
Source organism: Viscum album (assembly GCA_963277665.1). Taxonomy (NCBI): domain Eukaryota; kingdom Viridiplantae; phylum Streptophyta; class Magnoliopsida; order Santalales; family Viscaceae; genus Viscum; species Viscum album. The sequence goes on from OY728163.1 coordinate 1,939,937,060, forward strand.
TCAACTAAATTGGGTGGATTTTTGAATATGCTATTGTGTGTGACCCTCTAGACCCTTATCTCGAAAGTAGTGAATAAAAACCAAAGACCAAAATCAGAGTATAGCAACCCATCATGGACCCTAAAGGGATAAGGATAGTCATAGCAATGACTACAGTATTATGAACACTGACTATATAATATAATCTCTTTGTCATTAAATATATCATAAAGCAGGACACATTTTTGTGTCATCATCCTTATCTTGATTTATTATTTGTTGATCTATCCTAATAGATTAGCCTTTCTACTGCATTGGAAAAAGACATACGGAGGTAGCACCATCCTGATCAACCAGGCCTAAGATATACAACATCCTAAACTTGGAAGCGACAAATACTTTCTTTACTATTCAGCCAATGTCATACCACAAACGACAAACCCAACAAAAACTACCTTTCCACGACTTCGTTTCCATGGTTTTCGTCTTACATAAAAGTATGTAATAAAATAGTACACATTGGTAATGGTATCATGTCAAGAGACCAATACACATGTATGTAGATAGGAACAACCAATGACACCCAAATCACGAGGTGTTCCTATAGGTGGGTATGTACTCATGATCTCACTACTAGAGATCACCAAGTGCGAACTTCATGAGAAGAAGTCTCAATGCTTATGATCCCCCAACACCTGATAGTAAGACATCTACAATGTCTAGTCAGTAAGATGTATCTAGACTATAGGACATATATTTAAGATCAATGTCATTGTATTTTGAGGTTCTCATTATAGTTTGGGATCTGCTATAACCTCTTGATATGACAATTAATCTTTGAACAATACCATTATAATAGTGGACATAGAAAAGTATACACTATAATGTTTAGATAACATCATTCATATCTAACTATACACCTGAAATGGTAATCAAAATTACTTCATAGATTGGTCTAGGGCACCCAGTATTTCAACAGACCCACTTGCACAAGAACCAACATGCTTACCAAACTTGTTAGCAACTAACATGATTAAATCATGATTCTGCTTAGTAATGGATTTAACTTCTGGTCCTGCCATGTTTTTTCTGTGTGGAATATCTATTGTATGCGACTTCATCTGCTTGAGTAAAACTTCTCAAGATACAGTATCCCTGAATATATCACTTTTGTCCATTGTGATAACTTGACTACTTGGATAGTAAGAATATCAGAATTCACATTATTATAATACTTTTCTCACTAGATTTGAATCCATAAACTGGAACAAATCATTGCATTTGATACTTCTTACCTACCTCATTATCAGTAACGTACACGATATTTGTAGGTATGGCTACCAGTAGATTTTATGAGCTCGACTCACTCATCACCTTTTCCTAACTGTGATAATATACCAAATTGATCTCAATATTACTAGTTTGTGTCCCACAAAACTATTATACCTTCCTTTCCATATTTCAGGCGCATATCATTTGTACTCGCCGAAGTACAATATTATAGTTCTGAATGCATCACTTGCACTGATCTTGGATATAATTGATATATGCCTACTATAAAGTATATCATAGGAAGATCAATTATTGTACATAACATGTCATGCGTGATTGATCCATCACTGAATCACATTGAGTTCAACTCACAACTTTTGTCTCTTTCCATGTTCTGAACATGTCAACGGGAAGAGATTATGCCATGTGACATAAGTAACAGTTCTGAACATTAATTATTCCATATTGTATTTTTCAATACAATGTCACTTTATGTATGATTGACTTGGTCCAAGAAACCATTATATCTACCTCTGTAAATCCATTTCTCTAGAAGTTAGGTTGCTACTTTAAGTCAATGGTTGGAGAATTTATTTTATTCCGATCTTAACTAACTGTAAGACCAAGATCTGTTTTCCATATGTTGCTGAACATATTTCACATGGAAAACTTTGGTGCTCCAACTATTCTTTGGTAGAAAAGAGTCAAAGATTCATTTATAATTAATGATCTACAATCTTGTTTCATTATTTAATCTAGAATTGGATTTTAGTAACATGAAACCCTTATTGGAATCATATGATGTCATCATCTCTTTCTGGTTGTGTCGTATAGACACCTTCCACAAAAGATGATCTTGACATCAAATGACAAATAGAATGATCTTACAAGTTATCCATGACAAGTAAAATTCTAATGTATTTAGGTGTACTGAATTGGTATAACTAATCGAGCTATATTGGTACCTTTCTTGTACCATCCATGTATCATCTTGATTGAATACCCACTGTAGTATTCAATTTATAAGCATCTTTTCAATTTGATACATGGAATCCATTATTGAATTTTAATTAATCTTGTCAATCATAGCTTATTTCCATATACTGCTTACTTGTAGGAATTATTATTCTTAATGAATAATATATCACTGACCGCAGTGAATATAAAACCATGACCATGGTTTCATTCTTCCTATGCAGTATGTGTCATTGGAACATGCCTATTCCACATGTACATGTGGAACCTGTTCCCTGTGCCAACCATTTCTGTATCTCTAGCATTAACAATGTCCAAGTCAATTCAGCTCCTACTCTCTCTAATAGAGATGTGTACCCTTGTATAGAAATGTATTCTAATACTTTACTACGTCTTTTCTATCATAGGGATTTATGTAATATCCTAAGAAACTGTTATGACAATTAAATTGATCCACCACGTGTTCAGCTTGATGCATTTTTGTTTATCTATTAACAAACAATTTGAATCTTAACACGTCCTATGAAATAATGTATTTTCCATCGTACTATGCTATTTATGATATCCATTTGTCATTTTAGTTGGCATATTGGTTAGAGATTTATGCCGTTATTTTCAAAACACATCTTGAAATATAATGGATGTTACTGTAGGTTGTAACATTGATACTCCATACATCATAACATTGATGTATAAAATGTGGGTTTAAAAAATTATCCATGCTACATTTTTTGATCAATGAGAACATGTAATAATCGTCATAGATCCTCCTTATGAACATCAATTCCATGATGTATATAAGTTAACATGATTTTAGGAATTACTCCTCGTAGCATTAACAAGATCAATGAATGTTTGGTCAAGATATTATTTGGCATGCCGATCCAAAGAAACACATATCTTTTGACCAAACATATACTTCATTATTACATTCTTTAATAACAAAAAACTATCTAATGAAGTATCTTTACCTCTATATCTCTTTGGAATAGTTCACACTGTCTTGTTGGACTTACCTCAGAAGCTTTGATGTATACCTTTATTTCTAAAGGTTTCATTGTCTAAAATAATGATGTCAATAATCCCAAAGGTGTTTTGTTGTACCACGCCAAAATACCATATTGGGTATATTCTTGACATCCACTTTTAGTTTTACTTGACAAAGAACTATATTTCCACAATTAGGTAGGTCTTATATTTTATATTCATTATGTATTTCCTTTGATTCAAGTTTGTCTTAACTATTTTGTTTAGTATGATACAAAAACAACATTAATTCAAAAAACATGGAATAATGTCTCATTATGACCAAATGGGCACATCAGATAAATGTTTTGGTTTTACTCAATAACTTTTTCAACTTCAATTTATCACTTAGAAATTATAAATTATGTGTTTCTCACCACTGACTTAGGAATCACCCTTTCTCAGCTACATAGAGAAGACAAATTGATTCTTTTAATATTCCTATGCATTCTTTGTTACTATATTTAAATAAACATATGTCAAAATAATATTTTATTTAATACCAAGAAGTATGTTAGAAACATTAATATATTTGATGAATATAAACAGAACGAGAAGCGGGTAACTTCTTCTTGTATTTTAGTTCATTGCATTTTAAACTTCCATAAATTTATTTCTAATATGTGATTTAAATAATCTCCTATTAAAAAACCAACCACTTTTCATTGATAGACATGATGAATGTGACTTTGGAATAACATTCCATAAGCCTTTTCACCTTTTCATTCAATTTATTCTCCATAAGAATAAAAGCTGGTGCTATCTTTAATGTTCTTATCACCTGGTGAATTTTACATTAAAGGTAATAAAATTCAAAATCTATATCATTATTTTGTATCCTTAAAAAAAGAGTAATTTGGTGTAAAAGTTATTAGAATGGTATGACATGAAATATTGTGATCTGTATTTGTCTTTACACAATCTGATTACAATCCTCATATTTAAAATTTTCTTTGCTTTTTCCACGAAAGGATCATGGAGATGAGACTACATGTAACATCATCCATGTCATGATGAAGTGACCACAAATAACATCATAAGTTGATGATATCATTATGATATAACTATCATATGATTGATTCATGAGTCTACTATAAGCAGTTTTACACCCTTTCTTCCCTAGGTTGCTTTACAGGTTTGGACACAAGCACCTAGAATTTCTGTAATATTAGTAATGTGTGAAAGCACCCATATTACACATGGAATTTTGTGCTTGTTTAGACATTTACTTTTTCCAAAATGTACCGCCGTTTTTATTGTGGTATTATTTTACATTCACTACAAATAAAATTTAGAATATTGTACTTTTAATATTGATTACCAAATGTGACATTACTGATTATTTAATCATTAAATGTCTCCCGAATTTTTTTTCAATTATAGGAACCCTCTATACTATAATTGAAATAAACATGAGTATTCTATTGGAAAGGATCCCTGAACCTCCCTCATAGTCTACATGTTATGTCTACACCACTACTCAAAGGGTCCAAAGTAGGATTTTGACTGGCCAACCATATTAACTTATGGTTCCTTGATCTACTGAGTGAAGTCCAAGCTTCTAAAATCATAAACTGATTTACTCAATGATTTCCTTTAAAATTAAAAAAAGAAAACAATGGTTATTTCATTTTTGTAATTTTAGTTAAGTCAACCAACCACCCTAATAAGAACTCCCATGTAGTAAGAGCACCCGCAGTTATGGCATGAACGATTCCCAAACACAAAGTTTTGTTCAAACATGAATGACAGATGATTGTAATGACTTAATATTACTTTGAGGGGTTTTGTTGGTTTCTCTCAACAAATGTAATCCATTTCTATTAAACTTATTCATCTATGTTGTCATGCTCACATCTGAACTTTAATAGAAAATCATACACAACTTCTTTATGCATTTTATTATCTATTATTTTATGTATTTTCCCACTTTTCTAAAATGCATAAAATATTAAATAAACACATAAAGGAAAACTACTACCCGACTAGTCTTGAGCATTTAAACAACCTAAGGGCATCGTACCTGAGTCGAATGCTTGAATCTTGATGCAGCTTTCCCTGTCATGTTTATCCACTCGTCTTCTGGAATATCGTCACGTCTTGGTGGGGTCGACGTCATGTCTTAGAGTACTGCCTCATCTTGGTGGAATCGATGTGTCGTCTTGCACCATCTTCATCAATGTGCACCACCTCATCTTGGTGAGGTCCATGTCATTCGCCGTCTTCATCTGAAGTAAAATAGTTCCCCTCTCTTGGGAAGTAGTGGGATAAATGTACATCAGGTAAATTGGACGCACAAACCCTTATACAATTTAACCGAAAAATAAAGACGATGCGCAAAAAATATATTTAATTAATTTCAATAATCTCCCAAAGATAAATAATTAATTAATTAAAAATTAAATGCAGAAATATAGGGTTCAGTGCTCAAGACCAGTTGACAGGTATAATAAAGTGTGATAAAATTAAAATTAATTAATTAAGTATGAGGGTTATCTAAATTAAATTAATAAATTTAATAATTCAAATAATGTAATTATTTATCTGTCCTATAATTAATATAATTTTAATGTCAAAATAAAATTAATTTGACTTAATTCAATTTAATAATCAAATGGAATTAATTTTCATCTACAATTAATATATTAATTAATTTAATTTAATTTTAAATTAAATTAATAAATTATATTAATTGAAATTAAAACCTGGGTCTCAAAACATTGCTCTAGCCCATGGTGGGTCACGCTGAACCTGGGCAGACCCGTAAGGGGTGGAGAATACCTCGTACATGGCTTAAATGGGCTAGCCCGGTCTCTACAAACCCGAACATGGTTGGAAAGATCTGTCTTGTCCTGTTTCCAGACAAACCAGAACCCGCAAGAGGTGTGGGTTACCTACATCCAGGTTCGTCTAAAGATGAAAGAGCTGCTTGTTTTCCGCGGTTGTATAGATTGGAGAAGTGCGGCGGCCAGGTGAGCTGGTGAGATTTCCGGTGGTGGTGATGTTCGGACTAGAGCCGGTCTGGCGAAGGGGAGCGGTGGCCTGGACAGGATGGAGGCAGTAGGTCGCGGGAGGCACCATGAGGTGGCCGATTAGACAGGGGAGCGACGGGGCCCTGGAGGTCGCCTATTGAGCGCGGGGCAAAGGCACCGGGATGGCCGGACGAAGGTGAGTTCTGCGGCGATGGGCCGCACAATGGCGGGTTGCGCGATGGCTAGAGGGTGAAGCCAGAATAGGGTTCCTCTTTGGTGGTGGCCAGGCGCTGCGTTGAAGTTAATGGTCAATGATGAGGTGGCTCGTGCCTACTGCAGGTGGTTGTTGGTTGCACCGAGGTGGTGGGACGATGGCCTGCACATGCAGGCCTGGGTGTGGTGCAGGTCTGGAAGAGGAACAGGCATCACCTGGAGAGGCGCTAGGAAGTGGAGCGGCAACGGTAGCCAGGCCAGTTACGCAGGCCTCTGGTGCAGCATCTCCAGTGGTTTTAAGGGATGTCGCGGCCAGGGTCTGGTGTGTCGTGTCTGGAGGGAGGTGGTGAAGGAGGGATAGCTGGCGTGCCTAACAGGGAGCCTGGGGCCCGGTCAGGGTGGTGGCCAGGCCTGCTACGCCTCTAGGGTTGTGTCGTGCAAGGAAAACAGAGGTGGTCTACTCGGACCCCCTATTTTTATTTTTTGTCCCCTGAAGCACCGGCCAGCCTTAATTGATTTTTTTTCAGCACACCTCCCCTTTTTTATTTAAATACAACATATTTTGAAGTCTTATTCCACCAATTTTAAATTGATTCTAAGTATTCATAATAAAATTCCACCCAATATTTTTCATTCTAAAGGCTATTCAATTATCCATTAAAATTAATAATTATAAAATCATTATCATAAAATAATATTTCATTGTTATTACCCTTTTAAAATATTAAAATAATCATTATGATAATAACAAAAATATTATTATAAAAATCATAAAATAAAAATATAATTTACAGATAAATTTATTTATTCTAGGGTGAACTAATTCAATTCAAAATAAACTTGACTAGTTCATCGGAATGGAAAAATTAAATACCCGAGATGAAATCATATATTCAATCCAATCTAAAAAATTATACTGACCATAACTCGGTCATTCGACATCAGATCGACGTGCAATTTGAATTGTTAAGACCATATTTGAACCCTCTATATAATTTTATGAAAATTAATTTTATATGGCTCATAAAATTTACCCGATCTCTCTAATACCACTATTAGGTTCCAGGGCCCACAATGGAAGTTGGTGTGCTGAGGATTTTAGAATTTTCGTCGACGAGATGATGAAACTTGTTGTCGCTGATGATCTGAGACTAGAAAAGGTCTAAGGATCTCGCGTAAATAATATAGAGCACAAAATTAAAATGAAAACGTACCAGTTTCAAATCTGAATCCTAGGTCGACTAAAACTATTTGATGGCGATCATCGATTGAAAATCCTAATAATGATCCCTCTAGATCATCCACACATGCTCTAAAAATCTTCAAGAATGTCATTCTTAAAATTTCGAGTTCTAGTGAGGAGATCTGACAATGCTTTCAAGGTCCCAACAATCACCACATTGAGATATCTTCGATGCTTAAAGAAGGACTTGATCCAAACTCCATGGACCAAGAGATTCTCTATCTAGAGAGTGGGAGGAGAGAGACCCCCTGGATTTCAGTCCATAGAATGAGTGAATATTGAATTTCACACAAAGGGAGAGAGCCTCCTCTCTTATTTATATGGGAATTTTAAAATACCCAATTGGGTTCCTTAGCCCCTATTAATTTCAACGTCCACTAAATAAATAATTTTGATGAACTAAACTATGCCAATATTATTTAAAATTTTCTCACATACTTGTAATATATATATAATATTTTATGTGATAAAATCTGAACCATTTAACTCGACTCACTGTCCCTTTTAATATTAAACAAACCTATAATATTAAAATAATATTTTTTCGATTTATATTTTCCTATATTTAATAAAAATGTAAATATATTAAATAAACTCAATCCCAAATATTCATAACTTGAATATTAAGGAATTTATTTAATTCTTTTTGTGACCAAAACTTGGACAATGCTCGGACCCCAATGTGGGGCCCACTATGTCTATATACATATTCAACTAAAAATGGTGAATTCTTGAATATGATATTGTGTGTGACCCTCTAGGATCTTATGTTGATAGTAGTGAATAAAATCCAAAGACCAAGAGCGGAGTCTAGCAACCCATCATGTCCCCTAAAATGATAAAGATAGTCATAGAAACAACTACCATCTTATGAAAACTTACTGTGTACTATAATCTCTTTTTCATTAAATTTCTCATAAAGAAGGACACATTCTTATGTCATCATCCTTATGTTGTTTTATTATTTGTTGATCTATCTGTAGAGACCCGTATCTTGACTTACATGGACATTACATTACATTTGCGGAATACTTAGTACATAACAAAAACACACACACAAGGATCGTAATAGTTTAGTGTCTTTGGAAACTCGGAATATAATCTTCTAATCCTGGTGAAAGATCTTCAACATCTCCCATAAAGATCTTCTTTTTTTTTTTACCTAAAACCTTTCTTTATATCCTGGGGAAAAGAAAACATAAAAGGGTGAGCTCAAATGCTCAGTAAGGGTAAACAAAAGAAATATCAATCATATCATATTTTTCATAAGAACATAACATTTTTGGAAATCTTAACCTGCAAAAGAGAGCATAATTTCATAACATGGGATAAATCATAGTAGTGAAATGAAATCATAACTTAAAACATTACTCATTGTGGCATACACACATAATCATAGAGAATCATTTCTTGTTAGTCAAGACTCATTGCCAAGACTATCTTAGTGGACAAAGTCCCTTTCTGAATCGAGTAATCCTCGTTTCAGTCCTGTTTCACTGAACCGGTATAACCTACCATTCCAGCCATGTCTATCTCATGAGATATAAAATCTTTACCCAATGCATTGGAGGGAGATATAGGTCCCACCCATCTCTTAATGAATCCTTTCTTATGTGTGCCACAAAATCATAAATCATACATCATTGCATAACCCATGTAATAAAAATGGGATTCTTAAACAACATGACATCATAAAACCATTCATATAAGATAAAGGAATTCATAAACATAATTCCATCACAACATAGTCAAATCAATGTAAAAATATGGATAGAAACATAACCCTTTATTATCTTAGATGGAAAATAATTTTGATAAAACACTTGAAATGAATTCTTGAGGAAAATATCCTTTCTTCTTCAAAATCAATTTCTTTTCACAAAACATCATGCAATTTTAAAAGAAAGAGATTTTATTGAAAATAGTCATGAAAACTTTTAGAGGAAGCTTCATGAAAATAAGGCTTTATAAAACAGTAGAAATCCGTTCGTGCCGTATAAGTTTAAAAAAAACATTCTTCGTACTTTTGTCGGAAAAGTCAAAAAGTACCTCGTACGAAAAACGACAAAAGATTCCTTTCATACGTATTACTAAAAACTCACCGAAGGGTAAAAATGGATTTAAACAATTTTAGGTGGATGGAAATAATATTACATATTGAGTAAACATGGATGTGGATGATAAAATACACCCCAGTAAATACTTACGAATAAACAATCTCGGATAAAAATGAGATTGTGATATTTCCCTTACCTTAGGTCCGATTTGCTTCGTAAGTGTCCGAACCTCCTGTATAATGATTTAAATAATGTCATTTACTTATTACAGAATCATATTCATTGTTATGATATCATATATGGTTCACTTATGAATTTATATTACCCGTTCTTTTGTAAATTCCACGATAAAGAGCGTTTTGGGTAAAATCGTTTCATTTATCGTAGGTGTTTTGATTTGTTGTTCTTGACATTATTATTACTTATATCATGATTTACTTACTTCCAGAATATAAAATATGATTTATATATCATATATATTCAGTATATATATATATAATAGATAGATAAATGAAATGAAAAACACCGTTCATGGAGACGGTAGTCCGTACGTACGCATGAACGCTATTTTCCTTTCCTTATTGTCTTGAATGGAAGTAAGTAGATTACATACATATATATATATATACATAAATCCAGTATCTTTATAATGTCATATATTTCATTATTATTTCTTATATATACTTTATAATCATTCTTAAATGGTTAACATGGAGAATGAATCTCATCGCGTCGTGGAGACGGTAGTCCGTACGTACGCACGAGCGATGATATCATTTCTATAAATATTGAAGTGAATTGGAGTGGATTATACAATATATCAGAATCAATATGATGTTGTAATAACTATGTATAGTTATTCTTTACACCATTATACCCATCCATGTAAGGTGGTGGTGGAAAATAGATTACACCACGGCGTGGAGACGGTATTCCGTACGTACGCACGCGCGGTGATTTCTTTTTCCGTAGGATGGATAGATGGTGAAATAGGGTTGTTTCATACTTATAATAACATATCAGTATATGAGTGATACTGATGTTATTACTTCATAATGAAACAACCTAAGAAGAAGAAGTGGAAGAAGAAATAAAGATGAAAGAATTGGTAACGGTAATTACCTCTTCTTTGAAGCGCCTCTTTGAGACCTCCTCTTAGGGTACTAAAATTGGTCTTTGAGGAAGACCAGAACCTCTAGGATGTTGCTATGGAAGTGGAGAAGAGATTTTGGCAGGGGTTGGCCGAGCTTGAAAGCTCAAATTGGTGTGAGGAGGAGGGGGAGGAGGTGTCCTTTTATAGGGGAGGAGAGGGGCACCTTAGGAATTCTTAAAAATATTAATTTATAATAAATCTAACCCCACTTAAAAACCTCCAAAAATGACTCATATTCGAAGCTTAGATGAGATAGGGTTGTAATCTCATCAACCAATCAAATTTAGACATGTTTGGATCTTATTTTAAACCTTATCAATTAAATTTAACTCTAAGTTAAATAATTTAACTTTTACCGTGTCTTTTTGTTTTCTTTCACTATATGGTTAATACACTTACTATAACATGCCAAACGAACCCCAAATTGTTTATTATTAATATATATATCCTTATCTAAGTCATTTGGCCGAACCTTAGATTTTTAGGAATAAAATAACAATTAATAATATAATATTTTATTTAAAAACTATTTTGTGTCAATTTTGACACTATTTGATATATGATTTTTGTGAAAGTCATAACAGAATTAAATGTTCGAAAAAAGTTGATTAAATCAACATTAATATATCATAGTAACCTAAAAAATTAGTGGAATTCATAAAAATTCTCAAATTACATTTATTTTGGTGTTTATAACATCAATTATGTCAATATTTCATAAATAAGATAATTACTGTATCATCTTTGTGTCATAAATTAATTAAATTATTTGATGTCTAAAAATTACAAATAAAATACCATTATGTAGGAAATCTTTTTAGCTTTCTAATGAATCTTTACAATCGAATCTATCTTATGTATAACCCCATATTAAAAATGTTTTAGTAAATAAACTTTGATTTTAACTCTTTTAACTCTTCTTTGAATTAAATAATAATAAATGTCCTAATCTAATCCAAGTGGGGCTAAATGATAATATTTTACACTTAAGGTTGTTTTTGGTCGAGATACACTTGTCCAATAGGATTAGGACATGTGTTAGGGTAATATTAATATCATATTTACCCTTAGTTACCCTATTTACTATTAACCGCGGTAAAAAAAAAAGTAAAAAGTTACTATTCACCAAAAATTATTTTTATCTCATTGAACCACATTTTAGTCCTTGATATTAACCGTGTCTCTCGGATTTTCGAAATTCCATTCACAGAAGCGGTAAAATTAAGTTTTATGCAAAATTCAGTTTTTAACCTACCACTTAGTGGTTTCACTATTCATCAAAAATTGATGTTTTTCAGAACAATGCCAAAATTTCATCCCAAGCTATATTTCATATTCCGAATTCAAAAATGAAGTCTATTTTACCAAATTCATAACATAAAAGTTGAATTAATTAATTTTATAATTAAATCCCGCTGTTAAAACAAATAGCGTGTTTTTAAGAAACAATATCTATCAAAAGATTGACACTTGTTTATGTCTAGTTTAAATGTGAAATTACAACCAATGACCAGCATTGAATTAAATTGTAAAAATATATTCTAAATATACTTTAAAACCACTCAAATTAATAATTTATTACTATTAATAATTTTGATTAAAAAAGTTGTTTTTAATTAAAATTTAGTAATTTTCACTATTCATCAGAATATGAAAGTTATCCGAAATGTACCAAAATTTCACCTTAGGCTAAATTCGATACTCCGAATCCAAAAATAAAGTTCATTTTGAAAAATAAGATTTACTGGATTTCAAAAAGTGGTTATTACTATTCATAACGGCTAGTTTTAATAATATTTTTATAGCATATCGTTGTTTAGTGAAACTCGGTATTGCGTATTACACACGCTATCGAGAAAGGTCGCGATTGCGTGTAATGCAAGTCAAGTCAAGGATGTGTGTTGTGCAAGCTCCTTTTGGTGTAGCGTACAACACAAGACATTAATAAAATTAAAAAGAATATTTTTTTATAAAATCTTGGTCTGTTACATTCTACCCCCCTTAAAATGAATTTCGCCCTCGAAATTCGTCGGGGTTATAAATGGTTTACTATTTGAAAGTTTCTTTAATAGAAACCCACATCGTAAAAGGGAATAACAAAACTTGGCTTTAAAAACTAAAGTATGAAATGTAACGATTACCCAAATAAACTAATCACTGGGTTTCCACATAGGTGAAAATATGGATATGGAAGAGAAATCTAACCATCATGTTCTGATGGAGAGTGGTAGAGAACATGGCTATGGAAAAGCCAGTAATCACAAATCCATAAATTTGTGACGATCTAAGGTACCATCTGATTCATCAGGTATAAGATCACTAGGACAACATTTTTGGTTTTCAAGATCATTTCCCTAAAGTTGAAAATTTGAATTAGAATAAATACTTACTTTATTTTGGTACAATCTCACTGTTGTTCGTTCCCTGAACAATTTCCACATCATCTCTTAAATAAATGAATTTGAATTTGTTATTCATGAAGTGTTAGCAGATCATGTGATAGAATGACGGGTCATTCCATCTGTCTCAAACAAAAGGTTAGCAAAAATTATATGCATAAGTCGATCTGTAGTGAGATTAATCATATATGGTTCCTAAAATGGACTTATACTTCATATATCATACTGCTTAATATAATAAAACTAGTTTCTACTAAACAGGGACTTCCTGTAGGCCAGTGGTAGGCGATAAAGGCCAGTCGCACTTCGGTTGTGGGTTCGATTCCTACAGCCTTGTCCGAAGCGATGAGTTGTCGCCCGTCCTGCAGGTTGTCCTTTTTCTAAAACTATATTACTATAACATCCCATTAATAATATCGAGAAAACATCTATCCTTAAACAATACTAACTTGTGTCCAACATAATCCATTCCAATCTTTAGGCTTATCCATAATACTGCAGTCCACTCTCATAACATAGTGAAAATGATTTCCAGAGATTTAATACCATCGTTGATCCCCATATATCATAAGATATATCTCGTTGGCACATTCTAATCATTCAAAGGCCTTAATCATGTATTCCCTTGAATACCCATTGAACCTTATTGAAAACATGAATGCAGTTAAATGTTAACACTTTCCACATACCAAAATCCTCAAAATTCTACATACTCAAACCATGATATCACTTAGTCCTTATATCAATCATGAGCTCATGAATATAATCAAACACCCCATTATCTTATTATTCCTTCATTGTGCGCATATCATCTAAATTCTAAAAATATCTGAATAACCATTCATGGATAGTGTACCATTAATCATACACTTTCATAACTCAAGGAAAGACAACAGTGTAACAATCCTTAGACGTCTCTTTATTCCATAGTACCATGAGATTTCTTATACAACATTACACATGATAAACATGTAATCATTTAAACCATTGACCGAGCTTCAAAAATTCTTTCATCTCACATATCATTTGTAGTCTCTTCATCATCATCCACATAAATACTACCCATATGACCATACTGATTCTCTTCATGAGTCTTTCCCTTAGGGCATTTGTTTGCATAATGGCCATACATTCCACATTTAAAACACTTAACCATTTTTGATGTCGTAGCAATACCATTATCCTCATTCATGGTGTTAACCGACCCTTTTCCATTGCACTTACTTGCTTTGTGTCCTTCTTTTCCACACCCAAAGCATCTTCCAGTTCCCTTGAAACATTCTCCTTGATGCCTCTTCCCACATGATTTACATAGGGGAAATTGAACTTTCTTTCCTCTATGATCATCATGAAACTCCATCTTTCTCTTATTAGTCGAGTCAGGAAACTTACCAAATTTTACTTTATTGATCATGTTGTGAGATTGCTGATTCGGCATAATAATGATGTTTGGACATCCAAATCCCATTTCATTTGGTTGCTCATGAAGAATATCATTCCATTGTCCATCATATCCTCCATTATTGTGAATCATCTTGTTTCCAGCCATTTTCTAAAACCCAAACAGAATAGTGTTAGATGCAAAAATCGTAATAAAGGGGGAGTAACTTAAATATCTATCATCTTTGGTTTAATCTAATATCGTTACCATAGTTCTAGAACTATATCCTATATGTATACTTATCCTCAGGGGCATCCCTAGACATACCTTAGAAATATCTCTAGGGATCTTACTAACATTTTCGCGTCCTAGTTTCCAAAGGTTGACTAAACCTTTCCTCTGATACCAACTGTAGAGACCCGTATCTTGACTTACATGGACATTACATTACATTTGCGGAATACTTAGTACATAACAAAAACACACACACAAGGATCGTAATAGTTTAGTGTCTTTGGAAACTCGGAATATAATCTTCTAATCCTGGTGAAAGATCTTCAACATCTCCCATAAAGATCTTCTTTTTTTTTTACCTAAAACCTTTCTTTATATCCTGGGGAAAAGAAAACATAAAAGGGTGAGCTCAAATGCTCAGTAAGGGTAAACAAAAGAAATATCAATCATATCATATTTTTCATAAGAACATAACATTTTTGGAAATCTTAACCTGCAAAAGAGAGCATAATTTCATAACATGGGATAAATCATAGTAGTGAAATGAAATCATAACTTAAAACATTACTCATTGTGGAATACACACATAATCATAGAGAATCATTTCTTGTTAGTCAAGACTCATTGCCAAGACTATCTTAGTGGACAAAGTCCCTTTCTGAATCGAGTAATCCTCGTTTCAGTCCTGTTTCACTGAACCGGTATAACCTACCATTCCAGCCATGTCTATCTCATGAGATATAAAATCTTTACCCAATGCATTGGAGGGAGATATAGGTCCCACCCATCTCTTAATGAATCCTTTCTTATGTGTGCCACAAAATCATAAATCATACATCATTGCATAACCCATGTAATAAAAATGGGATTCTTAAACAACATGACATCATAAAACCATTCATATAAGATAAAGGAATTCATAAACATAATTCCATCACAACATAGTCAAATCAATGTAAAAATATGGATAGAAACAGAACCCTTTATTATCTTAGATGGAAAATAATTTTGATAAAACACTTGAAATGAATTCTTGAGGAAAATATCCTTTCTTCTTCAAAATCAATTTCTTTTCACAAAACATCATGCAATTTTAAAAGAAAGAGATTTTATTGAAAATAGTCATGAAAACTTTTAGAGGAAGCTTCATGAAAATAAGGCTTTATAAAACAGTAGAAATCCGTTCGTGCTGTATAAGTTTAAAAAAAACATTCTTCGTACTTTTGTCGGAAAAGTCAAAAAGTACCTCGTACGAAAAACGACAAAAGATTCCTTTCATACGTATTACTAAAAACTCACCGAAGGGTAAAAATGGATTTAAACAATTTTAGGTGGATGGAAATAATATTACATATTGAGTAAACATGGATGTGGATGATAAAATACACCCCAGTAAATACTTACGAATAAACAATCTCGGATAAAAATGAGATTGTGATATTTCCCTTACCTTAGGTCCGATTTGCTTCGTAAGTGTCCGAACCTCCTGTATAATGATTTAAATAATGTCATTTACTTATTACAGAATCATATTCATTGTTATGATATCATATATGGTTCACTTATGAATTTATATTACCCGTTCTTTTGTAAATTCCATGATAAAGAGCGTTTTGGGTAAAATCGTTTCATTTATCGTAGGTGTTTTGATTTGTTGTTCTTGACATTATTATTACTTATATCATGATTTACTTACTTCCAGAATATAAAATATGATTTATATATCATATATATTCAGTATATATATATATAATAGATAGATAAATGAAATGAAAAACACCGTTCATGGAGACGGTAGTCCGTACGTACGCATGAACGCTATTTTCCTTTCCTTATTGTCTTGAATGGAAGTAAGTAGATTACATACATATATATATATATACATAAATCCAGTATCTTTATAATGTCATATATTTCATTATTATTTCTTATATATACTTTATAATCATTCTTAAATGGTTAACATGGAGAATGAATCTCATCGCGTCGTGGAGACGGTAGTCCGTACGTACGCACGAGCGATGATATCATTTCTATAAATATTGAAGTGAATTGGAGTGGATTATACAATATATCAGAATCAATATGATGTTGTAATAACTATGTATAGTTATTCTTTACACCATTATACCCATCCATGTAAGGTGGTGGTGGAAAATAGATTACACCACGGCGTGGAGACGGTATTCCGTACGTACGCACGCGCGGTGATTTCTTTTTCCGTAGGATGGATAGATGGTGAAATAGGGTTGTTTCATACTTATAATAACATATCAGTATATGAGTGATACTGATGTTATTACTTCATAATGAAACAACCTAAGAAGAAGAAGTGGAAGAAGAAATAAAGATGAAAGAATTGGTAACGGTAATTACCTCTTCTTTGAAGCGCCTCTTTGAGACCTCCTCTTAGGGTACTAAAATTGGTCTTTGAGGAAGACCAGAACCTCTAGGATGTTGCTATGGAAGTGGAGAAGAGATTTTGGCAGGGGTTGGCCGAGCTTGAAAGCTCAAATTGGTGTGAGGAGGAGGGGGAGGAGGTGTCCTTTTATAGGGGAGGAGAGGGGCACCTTAGGAATTCTTAAAAATATTAATTTATAATAAATCTAACCCCACTTAAAAACCTCCAAAAATGACTCATATTCGAAGCTTAGATGAGATAGGGTTGTAATCTCATCAACCAATCAAATTTAGACATGTTTGGATCTTATTTTAAACCTTATCAATTAAATTTAACTCTAAGTTAAATAATTTAACTTTTACCGTGTCTTTTTGTTTTCTTTCACTATATGGTTAATACACTTACTATAACATGCCAAACGAACCCCAAATTGTTTATTATTAATATATATATCCTTATCTAAGTCATTTGGCCGAACCTTAGATTTTTAGGAATAAAATAACAATTAATAATATAATATTTGATTTAAAAACTATTTTGTGTCAATTTTGACACTATTTGATATATGATTTTTGTGAAAGTCATAACAGAATTAAATGTTCAAAAAAAGTTGATTAAATCAACATTAATATATCATAGTAACCTAAAAAATTAGTGGAATTCATAAAAATTCTCAAATTACATTTATTTTGGTGTTTATAACATCAATTATGTCAATATTTCATAAATAAGATAATTACTGTATCATCTTTGTGTCATAAATTAATTAAATTATTTGATGTCTAAAAATTACAAATAAAATACCATTATGTAGGAAATCTTTTTATCTTTCTAATGAATCTTTACAATCGAATCTATCTTATGTATAACCCCATATTAAAAATGTTTTAGTAAATAAACTTTGATTTTAACTCTTTTAACTCTTCTTTGAATTAAATAATAATAAATGTCCTAATCTAATCCAAGTGGGGCTAAATGATAATATTTTACACTTAAGGTTGTTTTTGGTCGAGATACACTTGTCCAATAGGATTAGGACATGTGTTAGGGTAATATTAATATCATATTTACCCTTAGTTACCCTATTTACTATTAACCGCGGTAAAAAAAAAAAGTAAAAAGTTACTATTCACCAAAAATTATTTTTATCTCATTGAACCACATTTTAGTCCTTGATATTAACCGTGTCTCTCGGATTTTCGAAATTCCATTCACAGAAGCGGTAAAATTAAGTTTTATGCAAAATTCAGTTTTTAACCTACCACTTAGTGGTTTCACTATTCATCAAAAATTGATGTTTTTCAGAACAATGCCAAAATTTCATCCCAAGCTATATTTCATATTCCGAATTCAAAAATGAAGTCTATTTTACCAAATTCATAACATAAAAGTTGAATTAATTAATTTTATAATTAAATCCCGCTGTTAAAACAAATAGCGTGTTTTTAAGAAACAATATCTATCAAAAGATTGACACTTGTTTATGTCTAGTTTAAATGTGAAATTACAACCAATGACCAGCATTGAATTAAATTGTAAAAATATATTCTAAATATACTTTAAAACCACTCAAATTAATAATTTATTACTATTAATAATTTCGATTAAAAAAGTTGTTTTTAATTAAAATTTAGTAATTTTCACTATTCATCAGAATATGAAAGTTATCCGAAATGTACCAAAATTTCACCTTAGGCTAAATTCGATACTCCGAATCCAAAAATAAAGTTCATTTTGAAAAATAAGATTTACTGGATTTCAAAAAGTGGTTATTACTATTCATAACGGCTAGTTTTAATAATATTTTTATAGCATATCGTTGTTTAGTGAAACTCGGTATTGCGTATTACACACGCTATCGAGAAAGGTCGCGATTGCGTGTAATGCAAGTCAAGTCAAGGATGTGTGTTGTGCAAGCTCCTTTTGGTGTAGCGTACAACACAAGACATTAATAAAATTAAAAAGAATATTTTTTTATAAAATCTTGGTCTGTTACACTATCCATATGGATTTTATTTTCTACTGCATTGGGAAAAGACTTATAAAGGTTGCACCATCCTCATCCACTGGGACTGAGATATACAACTTCCAAAACATGGAAGTGACAAATCCTTTCTTGATCATTCATCCAATGTCATTCCACCAACGACACACCAAAAAAAACTACCTCGTCGCGACTTCATTGGCATGGTTTTTGTCTTGCATCAATGTATGTAATCAAATAGTATGCATTGTTAATGGTCTCAAGTCAGGAACCTATACACTTGTCTGTAGATAGGAACAACCAATGACACCCAAAATGTGTGGTGTTCAAATTTGTGGGTATGTCCTCATGATCTCACTACTAGAGATCACCATGTGAGAACTTCATGAGAATAAGTATCAATGCTTATGAGCCCCCATAACCTGATAGTAAGACATCTATTGTTTCTAGTCAGAAAGATGTATCTAGAATATTGAACATCTATTTAAAATCAATGTCATTGTATCTGGAGATTTTCATTGTAGCATGTGATCTACTATAGCCTCTTGATACAACAACTAATCATTGGACATTATCATTATAATAATGGACGTAGAAAAGTCTGCACTATAATGGTAAGATAACAACATGCATATCGAACTATACACATGACATGGTAATAAAAATTAATTCATAGTTGGGTCTGTGGCACCCACTATTTCAACATAGAGAGTTTAGGGAAAATCACTACCATTCCCGGATTTAAAAACCCTATTTTTATTATCACGCACAGTTAACTTACATAGTTAGGAAAACCGGGTTCTAACCATGCACATGATACTACCTAGAATGGGAACTTCACAAGGCCTTCTCACATGGTTAGACAAATCACGAACGGTCCATGAAAAGATCCAATGTCTCGTGCTACACGGTTTCCTAGGGATTTTGCACGGTTTCCACTAATCTTCATCAAAATGTGAACCCTTTAAAAATTTTCCAAACATTTCAATAACCTTCAAAAACTCTCATAAGAATTACCTGACAACGTTAAACACATAGAAATACCTAAACAATGGTTTTATACCTCAAACTGGGGTGCTACATTCTCCCCACCATTGGAATTTTGTTCCTTGGAAACTAGAGAACAAATTCATTTAAGAAAGAGCGCGGGCCATTTCTCGGCCATCTCATTTTCCTGCTCCCAACTCTCCTCTTAAATCTGAAAATAATACTACGAAAACCAAACTAGATAAAAAAATTTAACAAAAAAATGATTTCTCTTTGGTATATACAATACACAATAGAACATGCACCAAAGAACAATCTTACTTAAGATCAACATGATCCCATCGAATCACGTGGTCACATTCCGATAGATAGTTTTTCAATTATGAAACTTGAAATACATTGTGCACCACACTAAACCATGGTTGAAAATACAGCTGATAATCCACCTCTCCAATACGTTCAAGTATCTCAAAAGGTCTTGTATACCTCATAGATAACATTACCTACTTTCCAAACTGACAATGTCCCAATCCTGAAGAAGTTTGCAAAAACACATGATCAACCACTTGGAATGAAAACGGTCATTGTTGATGGTCCACATAATATTTCTGACGACTGGGGTCCATCTCCATTGTCTTTCTAACCAACATGATCTTCTCTATAGTCTCATAGACACATCTAGACGCAACCATTAAAGTCTCAACCATTTCCACCAATCAAAGTGGAGAATGACACGGACTTCCGTACAATGCCTAAAACAGAGCCATATGTATTAAGGAATGATAAATATTATTATAAAAAAAATTACACTAATGAAAAGTGATCCTCCCATGATCCAAAAAAATCCATCACACAATCCGGCAATATATCTTCTAATTTTTGTATTGTCCTCTCAGATTTACCATCAATTTTATAATGGTACACCATACTCATCATCAACTGATTCCCAAGGGCTTGATACAAGGATTAAAAAACAATATTTGAACCATGGATCACTATATGGCACAATCGAAACACGAACCCCATGACTCTTTATTACTTCATGGATATAGATTTTGGATATATCCTCCACCATATGAGATTCATGAAGAGGGATGAAATGGGATAACTTTGTGAGCCAATCCACTATCACCCCTATGGAGTCATGTTTCATAACTATTCTTGGGAGACCTATAATAAAGTACCTCACTATCTATTTCAACATCCATATAGGGATTGGTAAAGATTGAAACATTCACTACTAGAAATTTATTCTATACCAACAGTTTTGAAAAACTGGTATTGGTTGGAAAACCATTTTTATAACATATACCAATGGTTTTCCAAACCATTGGCTAGTTAGGCATCGATATATGCTTATAACAATGTTTTTACTTCAACTGTTGGTATAGATCTATATAATTTCTGTATACCAAAAGTTTTATAAAAACTATTAGTATATTGTATATTTTATTAGTTTTCCAATGGTTTCAAAATAGATAGAATGGTGGTTTTTTAATGGTTCTAGTAAGTTTTTGGAAAATAAATGCATTTCAACACTATACCAATGGTTTGAAACCGTTTGTATAGAGTATTTCTAGATTTCTACATAGAAGATAGACAAAATCCCCTCTATTACATTTACCTTTATAAAACACTTAAAACAACATAAAAACCTACAATATCACATTAAATAGATAAATATTCCAACCATGGAATGTACCAAAACATAGTATTTCCCATTTCAATATTCATATAACAACCTCTCTTCCCAATATCCATATAAATTTACTTGGTGAAAACATCTCAATTTTTTTAAAATATTCAAAATGATCTCAAATTTTTATCATCAAGTAGTCAATGGTGTGTTACATACTACACCATGACTTAGTTAAAACTTGTGTTTTAGAACATGACATGAAAAATGCTTATTTCATTGGTAGAAAAGCTCTTTTACTTCCCATATGAGCATTGTAAATCCTTGTTTTGTTTCTATTATTGATTGATAAGTTATGTATGTATAAAACTAATGATTTTTTAGAATTGGTTAATGATTCTAGGTACTGAATTTTATCGACATAATTAAATTATGGTTTCTAATGAAATTGTGAAGAATGATTACTCAAAGAGAGATTAAATAAACAGTCAATGAATTTATGGATGAAGGGATCCATCATAATCACCCTGATGGTGGGGGACCAATCACCTTATGAATGTGTTAATGATATTGGATAAAAAATGGTGTCTTGTAATATAAAGAATCATAATATAGTGAATCGAGTAGGATGTCTAAGAAGTGGTATAATGACAACAAATATGCCGAGGTTTTTTCGCGAAGAGTTTGAGTATATGCTTTGGTAGATCTTGTGCCTCATTGAAGGCGACTCGAGTAGTGTGAAGGGCCATTAGGCATCCATTGAGAGTTTAATAGATGAAAATGTGATGAAATTGTTTTTCTATAATGTTGTAAAATTATGTGTATATGGACACTTCCACATGCTAGTCCATCAGTAGTAAAATAGTGTACACCACTTAGTCATTGAAAAATTTGTCATGACAATATGAGAGGGTGAGGGTGATAATGACATAATATGGAAGGAGATACTAGGAGAGGACATGGACATGTGTGGTTTTGGAAGGGAGGGTTGTGTGTTGGGAAGGGTGTCGTGGATAACAATGGGTAGGGTTGTGAATTACCTTTGATTCAATTTAAAAAGAGAAATCCTAGAATCCAATCATAGAAAAATAAAAAAAAATATACATGCAACACCACTGACCTAATAAATCCGTTAAAGATTGAATCATATATCAAATATCCAAATACCCAAATTATGTTATCAAAAAAGATTACACAACATTGGTAAAAAGTGATCTGATTAAAACTTTATAGTATTTAGGCTACCCGAGACTAGAATAATATAGCCTATATAATAACACATATTTTTAGTCATAGAAATTAAGAAAACATAAAATTTCGGTAATATCAGTCCAAAACATAAAAGATCAATTTTTACATGATCACCATCACTATCACTATCATCATAATCATAATCATCATCCTCATCCTCATCCTCCTCCCTACCCCTACACTCACCCTTATCCACTTCCCCATCGTGATCCATGGCCTCAACCTCGGCCTCATCCTCACTCTCATCCCACACCTTGACCTCTGCCTCTCCCTCAGTCTCATGCTTGGGATCATCCTCGGCATATGTCTCAACATTATCCTTATCCTCGGCCTCTTCCTCGCCATCGTCATCACCAAGAATGAAATCCTCTTGAACACCATTATAACTACATCATGGTTCACTATATATTTAACTCATCGATGACATATATTAACCATAAGATATGATATCCTCTTTTGGAAGTGTTGTACATTAAACTTTCACCAGTTTCATAAATTTATTTTTTTCTCTACCATACCATACTTCAATATATGTGGTACATTCTTCATCCTGTTCTTCCCATGAATTAACCTGTTTGAAATTGCTGGCACTACAACTGGTACCTAAAGAGGGCCAATACATTTTCAGTAATATACAGTTATCAGGTCGGCAGTGTACTCTGCCATGGTTCTCATCTGCCAAAACCTAATGTAAGTGATCATTTGGACAAAAATTATTAGGTTCTTGGGAATCAGGGGCCTCTAAATAAACTGGTTACAAATCTAAATGTATTATTACTTTACAAAATAGCATTTTTTTTAAATCAACAAAATAAAACATACAATCTTCTGATGCATCAGTTCGTTAATCGCTCCTCCATCTTCTTTCTTTCTACTCATGCAAAACTGTCTTTCTCAAGGAACACATCCTTGAATATGTAATACCTTCCTCTATAATGAAATTTAATGTATGAAATTATAATTTAAAAATAAGTTACCAACAATTAATTTCTTAACTAAAATTATTTGAAAAAATAGAAATTCATTAGATTATGGAGGAAAAAATAGAAATTGTGAGTCCTAAATAAATTATAAACAGCTGTTATAGAGACATATTCATATGATTTGACATCCTAGTACACCCCAATGAGTGGAGGTATTTTTTAGAATCAATGCTTTTCTTTTATTTTTTCTAGATGATTCTTAAATAAAATTCAATAATGAAAAAGTTATTTTTAATGAAAAACATGAAAATTTTAATTTAAATACCTCAAATGTGATTAATACCAACAAAATGATAGTCATCTAATGAGTAATATGATGCCCATACTATTCGATCAGAAAATAATCCATTATAGGTACCACTTATAACTCTATGCCAATTCTTCAAACCATTTAATATACAACTCTTGCTTATAGGCTCTATAAATCTCACCAAACTCTTTTAGACATGTTGGTCGTGCACCCTCACCCCCAGGAAAATTTAGTCGAAGTTGACACCAAAATATAAATCCATATAAATAAAAATATAATATTACATTAAATATAACAGATTTTTTAACCATGTCTATGCCCAAGAAATATCCCTAATTTTTTTTGGCAATTGTCTCCATGATAACGGGATGATAAGAATAATGTCATAGTATGGAAAACATCGCAAAAAAATCATGAAATTTCCACCCTTTATTTTTTGATCATTTGGATTGATTCGTTCTAGTCCACCATCAACTACATGTGTCAGTTCTACAGTAAATTCATACATGTTCGTCCCTACCCCCGCCACTTATCAGTATAAGTATCTATTCGGATATAAAAAAAATATTATATCAATATATGTTATAATGAAAATAAATTATGGTAAAAAAATTTTATGTTTCTAAAATATACTTATGGTTGTCTACTCAATGGGTGCCTATGGATCCACTTCCACTAAGAAACATCACCCTATACCGGTGGAGTGGGTCCCAAGGTATGCTTTGTTGGAACATACTTTGTCGGAGCAGGAGTCGAAGAAAGAAAATAGATGCCCAAAGAAAAAAAATTATACGGTAAATAATATGTCTTAGATGACAGAACAACTACATAATATGGACTAGGAGTGGTAATAATCATGGGATATAGTAATGATTTGTGAGAAGACCCAGATGAGAAGGGTGGTGAAAACAAGGGAATTCCAAATATTCTGTGTGTCCCTGACGACATAGTGGGATCAAAATGTGTTGAAAGATGGTATGTCAGTGGGAGGGGTAGGGACTAAATGGGTAAACTGACTAGAGCTCCTAACTCTCATACTATCTCCCCTCGTACCACCAGCTTGAGTACTAGAGAAACTACTAGGCTGCTCATTGTATAGCTAGCTCCTATGTGGTGTATCTTGCATAAAATTTTAAAAAACATTAATCTCATGAAATTATATGTTATTGATATATATATAAATATATATATATATATATTTGAAATAAAATACTCAAAACCGACGCTAATAGAGGAATTCCTATCTCGTTAATTCAATGATTATTTTCTATCATCTTTTTTTCTTCACTCCTCCTTATATAGTTTCATTTACATCATTTGAAAACAAATATGAATGTAACTAGAAAATTAAAACGTATTTGTAACCAAAAAACAAAAAATTGAGACATGGATTATTTTTCATAGGTCATTTCGTTAATGTTATTGATTAGGTAATTTGGATGTTTTTTGGGTTAGTTCATTATATTTATGGGTTTTTATTTTAATATCAATTAGTTTAATATTTCAAATTCAATAAATATAGTATTTTGTTACAATTTAACTGTTTCGATTTTGTTTGGTTTGGTAGTTTTGAATAAAATTCAACTCAAAGAAAGCTTCACCCAGTAAATTTTTAAATTGAACCAAAAGGCATAGTTGGATACAAAATTTTTGTAATCAATAGTAAATAATTTTATATAGAACAATCCTCAACAACTCAAGTTGAGAAAAACCAAAAAAACTGAGAACACATATGAATTATTCTATAAATTTCCCACAACAACATCAGTTTTTCAATCAACTCTAACAACTAAAGTATGGGAGTCATAATAATTAATAAATCGATCGCGGACAATGGGAGCATGGATGGTGTCAATTCCATCGTCACAATTATCAAAAATATGTATTGTGATTACATAAAAAATAGTACCAAATTCTATAAAAAGATAATCTTTGACATGAAAAACATGTTTATCCATTGATTCCAATACATATTGTTCATTCATAGAAGGAGTGTGAGTCATGTCAATAACTCTAAAATTGTAATCATCAATAACGGTTCCCTGCCTCGACATTAAATCAAAACTCTAAAATTTCAACATAGGGACTCGACCATTAGAGTAATACACCAATATTATTATTTTTTCAATGACTCTATAATAAGATACATTTTAAAAAAAACTTCTTTTATCTGATTCACTAGAATAATAGTCCGTTGTGGTAGTTATCATAACACCATCAGGTTGTGTACTCATGTTCTTTTCTCATTCAGTGATAAAAAATCCATACCCATTGATCATAATTGATTTACATTCATGAACCACAATATTATGACCCAAACATAATGCACTTATTTCCTTATAAATAGTGTCATCTAAAAAACTCGATACCTGAAATATAAACGAATATTAATCTTAATTAAATATTAATTTTATTTATTTATTACATCAATATTTCTACCTTCAATTTCAACCAAGAAGAAAACTCTTTTCTATGAAAGGTCCCTCTCTTTCTCAAAGATAATGAATGGGGTTTTGTATTTATCATTTCTTTATGTCTCTTTTAGATAAAAATATAAATAATTTAACAGATATGTATAATTACAAGAGTTGACATAAGATATACATGTTAAATTTTTTTTACGTGATGTAGTCATTGAACAAATCATTGTTGAACAACATTGTGAGATGTGCCATCTCTTGCTCTTCATGGGTTAATGTTTTCAATGTATATGATCGGGAATTCCTCCTATTTGAGGAAGTGATGGAAAACTTAGTTCCATTTACTCATACTATTCTATTCATTTTTCATTGGTCTTTTCATTCCCATAGTTATACTAGAAAAATACATTGAGTAGAAATTCATTCATTCTTGAACCAAGTAACCATTTTTTGATATAACCTTTAGTATGATTCATGTTATAGACATAATATTTCAATGTGTATAAATTTCTTTCTATTGTATATATCCAAAAAAAATTTAGGGGTCCTCTGAGAAGTAATGTAACACCCCGAGATTTTATGAAAAATATTCTTTTTAATTTCATTAATATCTTGTGTTGTACGCTACACCAAAAGAAGCTTTCACAACACGCATCCTTGACTTTCCTTCCATTACACGCAATCGCGACCTTCCACGATAGCGTGTGTTGTACGCAACACCAAGTTTCACTAAACAACGATTTGCTATTAAAATATTATTATCACTAGCCGTTATGAATAGTAATAACCACCTTTTAAAATTTTAGAAATTTTAGCCCTCAAAATGGACTTCATTTTTGGATTCGGAGTATCGAATTTAGCCTAAGGTGAAATTTTGGTACTTTTCGGATAACTTTCATATTCTGATGAATAGTGAAAAGTACTAAATTATAATTAAAAACAACTTTTTTAATCAAAATAATTAATAGTGATAAATTATTAATTTGAGTGGTTTTAAAGTATATTTAGAATATATTTTTACAATTTAATACAATGTTGGTCATTGGATGTAATTTCACATTTAAACCAGACATAAACAAGTGTCAATCTTTTGATAGATATTGTTTCTTAAAAACACGCTATTTGTTTTAACAGCGGGATTTAATTATAAAATTAATTAATGAAACTTATATGTTATGAATTTGGTAAAATAGACTTCATTTTTGAATTCGGAATATGAAATATAGCTTAGGAAGAAATTTTGGCATTGTTCTGAAAAACATCAATTTTTGATGAATAGTGAAACTACTAAGTGGTAGTTAAAAAACTGAATTTTTCATAAAACTTAATTTTACCTCTTCTGTGAATGGAATTTCAAAAATCCGAGAGACACGATTGATGTCAGTAAGTAAAATGTGGTTCAATGAGATGAAAATAATTTTTGGTGAATAGTAACTTTTTACTTTTATTTACCACGGTTAAAAGTAAATAGGGTAATTAAGGGTAAGAATGATATTAATATTACCCTAACACATGTCCTAATTCTATTGGACAAGTGTATCTCGACCAAAAACAACCTTAAGTGTAAACTATTATCATTTAGGCCCACTTGGATTAGATTAGGACATTTATTATTATTTAATTCAAAGAAGAGTTAAAAGAGTTAAAATCAAAGTATATTTACTAAAGAATTTTTAATATAGGGTTTTAAATAAGATAAATTCGATTGTAAATATTAATTAAAAAGCTAAAAAGATTTTCTACATGATGGTATTTTATTTGTAATTTTTAGACATCAAATAATTTAATCTATTTATGACACAAAGATGATGCAGTAATTATCTTATTAATGAAATATTGACATAATTGATATTATAAATACCAAAATAAATGTAATTTAAGACTTTTTATAAATTCCAATAATTTTCTAGGTTACTATGATATTTTAGTGTTGATTAAATCAACTTGGTTCGAACATATAATTCTGTTATGATTTTCAAAAAAATCATATATCAAATAGTGTCAAAATTGACACAAAATAGTTTTTAAATCAAATTTTATATTATTAATTGTTATTTTATTCCTAAAAATCTATGGTTCGGCCAAATGACTTAGATAAGGATATATATATTAATAATAAACAATTTGGGGTTCGTTTTGCATGCTATAGTAAGTGTATTAACCATATAGTGAAAGAAAACAAAAAGACACGGTAAAAGTTAAATTATTTAACTTAGAGTTAAAATCTAATTGATAAGGTTAAAATAATACCCTAAACTTGTATAAATCCTATTGGTTGATAGGATTTCGACCCATCCCCGCTTTATCTTCTAAATAAGACCCTTTGGAACCATTATAAACCGATTTTGACTTTAATATAAAATAATATTTTGAGATATTCCTAAGGTGCCCCTCTCCTCCCTTATAAAAGGGCACCTCCTCCCCCTCCTCCTCACACCAATTTGAGCACTCAAGCTCGGCCAAACCCTGACAAAATCCCTTCTCCACTTCCCTAGAATAATCCTAGAGGTTCTGGTCTTCTTCAAAGACCAATATTAGTTCCCTAAGTGAAGGATTCAAAGAGGCGTTTCAAAGAAGAGGTAATATCCATTACCTATCTTTTCAATTTCTTTCTTCTTCAAATTCTCCTTCTTTTGTTATTTCATGATAAAGTAATAACATCAGTATTTATTATATACTGATATGTTATTATAAATATGAAACAACTATAATTAACCTTATATCCATCCTACGGAAAAAGGAAATCACCGCGAGTGCGTACGTACGGAATACCGTCTCCACGCCGTGGTGTAATCTATTTTCTGCCACCACCTTAATTGGATGGGCATAAAGGTGTAATGAGTAACTATATATGATTATTGTAAAGTGATATTGATACTGAAATAGTATACATACACTTCAACACAATTCCACGACCATGGGAACGATATCATCGCTCGTGCGTACGTACGGACTACCGTCTCCACGACGCGATGAGATTCATTCTCAATGATTAACCATTCATGAATGATTATAAAGTATATATAATAAGTACTAATGAAATATATGACCTAATAATGAAACTGGAATTATTTATATTTATATTTATGTCATCTACTTAATTCCATTCAATTCAATAAGGAAACGAAAACATCGTTCATGCGTACGTACGGACTACCGTCTCCATGAACGGTGTATTTCTTTCCATTTACTAATTTATTATATATATGTATATCCTGAATATATATATATATAAATCATGTTTTATATTCTAGAATTAAGTAATCATGATCTAAGTAATCATATGAATAATTACAAGTTAAAAACACGAACGACAAATGAGACGATTTTACCCAAAATGCTACTTTAACATTAATTTACAAAAGAACGGGTAATATAAAGTCATAAGTGGAACATATATGATATAATAACAATGAATATGATTCTGGAATAAGTCAATAACATGATTTAAATCATTATACAGGAGGTTCGGACACTTACAAAGCAAGTCGGACCTAAGGTAAGGGAAATATCACAATCTCATTTTTTATCCGAGATTGTTTATACTTTGGTATTTACTGGGGTTTATTTTATCATCCACATCCATGTTTCTTCAATATGTAATATTATTTCCATCCACCTACAATTGTTTAAATCCAATTTTACCCTTCGGTGAGTTTTTAGTAAAAGATATGAAAGGAATCTTTTATCGTTTTTCGTACGAGGTACTTTTTGACTTTTCCGACAAAAGTACGAAGAATGTTTTTTTTAACTTATACGGCATGAATGGATTTTTAAAACATTATTTCCAAGAAACTTCCTTTACAAGTTTTCAAGTTTATTTTTAATCAACTTCTTTTATTTTAAAGTCGTATGACATGTTATGAAAGGAAAAATGTTTTTGAAGTAGAAAGGATATTTTCCTCAAGAATGGAGTTCAAGTATTTTATCAAAATTATTTTCCATCTAAGATAATAAAAGGGTTCTGTTTTTATCCCTATTATTACATTGGTTTGATTATGTTGTGATGGAAATATTTTTATGAATTCCTTTATCTTATATGAATTGTTTTATGATGTCATGTTGTTTAAGAATCCCATTTTTATTACATGGGTTACGCTATGATGTATGGTTTCTGATTATGTGGAACACATAAGAAAGGATTAATTATAAGATGGGTGGGACCTATATCTCCCTCCAATGCATTGGGTAATGATTTTATATCTCATGAGATAGACAGGGCTGGAATGGTAGGTTATACCGGTTCAGTGAAACAGGACTGAAACGAGGGTTACTCGATTCAGAAAGGGACTTTGTCCACTAAGATAGTCTTGGCAATGAGTCTTGACTAACAAGAAATGATTCTATATGATTATGTGTGAATGCCACAAAGTTTCATGTTTTAAGTTATGATTATTGTGATTACATTTCACTGCCATGATTTACCCCATGTTATGAAATTATGATCTCTTTTGCAGGTTAAGATTTCCAAAAGTTATGTGCTTGATATTTCTTTTGTTTACCCTTACTGAGCATTTGAGCTCACCCTTTTATGTTTTCTTTTCCCCATGATATAAATAAAGGTTTTAGGTAAAAAAAAGGAAGATCTTTATGGGAGATTTTGAAGATCTTTCACCACGATTAGAAGATTACGTTCCGAGTTTCCAAAGACACTAAACTATTACGATCCTTGTGTGTGTGTTTTTGTTATGTACTAAGTATTCCGCAAATGTATTGTAATGTCCATGTACGTCAAGCTACGGGTCTCTACAGTTGGTATCAGAGGAAAGGTTTAGTCAACCTTTGGAAAATAGGATGCGAAAACGTTTGTGAGATCCCTAGAGATATTTTTACGGTATGTCTAGGGATGTCCCTAAGGTTAAGTATACGTATAGGTTATAGTACTAGAACTACGCAAACGATCATAGAATTAAACCTAAGATGTTAGATATTGAAGGTACTCCCCCTTTATTATGTTGTTTTCCCTAGCATGATTTTTGCCTCTCACACTATTCTTTTTGGGTTTTAGACGATGGCTGGAACCCGAAGGAACCGTGTTGATCAATGCAATGGACAATGCAATGATTTTCCTCCTGAACAAGCAAATGTTATGGGAGCTGGAATGCAAAATCTTGTAGCCATGCTCACACAACTTTCTCAAGCTATGAATCATGCAGGATTTCCTAACGAGCAAAGGAAGGAGCAACATTCTATTGAGTCCTTCATGAGGCAACGTCCACCTTCTTTCAGTGGGTCTTCTGATCCACTTTTTGCTGAACAATGGATCAGTACCACTGAAAAGATATTTTCAGTTCTTCAATGTTCTGAACATTATAAAGTCATCTTAGCAGTATATCGTTTGGAAGGTGAAGCTGATCAATGGTGGAATCTTATCAAGAATACAAGGCAAAGAGATGAAATTGAGTCCATGGAATGGGACGAGTTCAAGAACTTATTTTTCAATAAGTACTTCCCTCGTATTCTTCGAACAAAGATGGAGAAGGAGTTTCTTGAACTAAAGAAAAAGGATGAGGAATCTGTTGGTATATACGAAGCGAATTTTACAAGACTTGCAAGGTATGCATCTGGCATTATCATCCAACCTGAAAGTAAAGTTGATCAATTTTTCAGTGGCTTAAAACCAAGTCTTCGAAGGGCATTAGCTATAAGAGACTTCAGTAGCTATGAAGAAATTGTGCGTTGTTCTATCAAGGTAGAAATGGAAGTTGGTGTTACATATCCATCTCATGGTTTTGACAAGAAACGAAAGATGGAGTTCAAGGAGAAATCTCAGAATAATGGTGAAAAGAAGATGAATGTTTCCTTATGCACAAAGTGTGGAAAGAAGCATGGTGGAGATTGTCTTAAAGGGACTAGAAAATGTTTTAAGTGTGGAAAAGAAGGTCATCGAGCAGCTGAGTGTCGAAGTAATGGAAAAAGGGTTTCTAATGATCTGAATAAAGCAAACACTGCAGATAACGCACCACAAACACTTCAATGCTTCAAGTGTAAGGAAATGGGGCATTATGCTAATAAATGCCCTAATCCAAGGGTTAGTGATGATCAACATGAGAAACCACTGAAGGCAAAGGACAAAGGGAAGTCACATGCGATCACTATTGGAAATGTTGAATATGACAACGATGTGGTGGAATGATTAAGTGTTTATGTAATGGGATTCCAAAATAATGTTGTATCATTGAGTATTGCAATATTTATTGATGTGGTATTCAAAGTGATTGAGATATTTTCTTTAGAAGTAAGATGATATACGCATAATGAAGGGAAAACGAGAAAATGAAATGTTTAATAGTATTCATGAGCTCATGATTGATATAAGGACTAAGTGATATCATGGTTTGAGTATATAGAATTTTGAGGATTTTGGTATGTGGAAAGTGTTAACTTTAAACTGCATTCATGTTTTCACTAAGGTATTCAAGAGAATACATGATTAAGGACTTTGAATGTTTGGAATGTGACCAACAAAACATATCTTATGATATATGGGGATCAACGATGGTATTAAATCTCTGGTAATCGTTTTCACTATGTTATGAGAATGGACTGCAGTATTATGGATAAGCCTAAAGATTGAAATGGATTATGTTGGACATAAGTGAGTATTGTTTAAGGATAGAAGTTTTTTTTCGATATTATTGATGGGATGTTATAGTAATGTAGTTTTAGAAAAAGGAAAACCTGCAGGACGGGTGACAACCCATCGCTTCGGACAAGGCTGTGGGAATCGAACCCACAACCGAAGTGCGACTGGCCTTTATCGCCTACCACTAGCCTACAGGAAGTCCCTCTTTAGTAGAAACTAGTTTTATTATATATGAAGTATAAGTCCATTTTAGGAACCATATGTGATTAATCTCACTATATATCGACTTATGTATATAATTTTTGCTAACCTTTTGTTTGAGATAGATGGAATGACCCGTCATTCTATCACATGATCTACTAACACTTCACGAATAACAAATTCAACTTCATTTATTTAAGAGATGAAGTGGAAATTGTTCAAGGCATGAACAACAGTGAGATTGTACCAAAATAAAGAAAGTATTTATTCTAATTCAAATTTTCAACTTTAGGGAAATGATCTTGAAAACCAAAAATGTTGTCCAAGTGATCTTATACCTGATGAATCGGATGGTACCTTAGATCGTCACAAATTTATGGATTTGTGATTTTTGGCTTTTCCATAGCCATGTTCTCTACCACTCTCCATCAGAACATGATGGTTAGATTTTTCTTCCATATCCATATTTTCACCTATGTGGAAACCCAGTGATTAGTTTATTTGGGTAACCGTTAAGTTTCATACTTTTGTTTTAAAATATTGGTTTTGGTATTCCTTTTTACGATGTGGGTTTCTATCAAAGAAACTTTCAAATAGTAAACCATTTATAACCCCGACGAATTTCGAGGGCGAAATTCATTTTAAGGGGGGTAGAATGTAACACCCCGAGATTTTATGAAAAATATTCTTTTTAATTTCATTAATATCTTCTGTTGTACGCTACACCAAAAGAAGCTTTCACAACACGCATCCTTGACTTTCCTTCCATTACACGCAATCGCGACCTTCCACGATAGCGTATGTTGTACGCAACACCAAGTTTCACTAAACAACGATTTGCTATTAAAATATTATTATAACTAGCCGTTATGAATAGTAATAACCACCTTTTAAAATTTTAGAAATTTTAGCCCTCAAAATGGACTTCATTTTTGGATTCGGAGTATCGAATTTAGCCTAAGGTGAAATTTTGGTACTTTTCGGATAACTTTCATATTCTGATGAATAGTGAAAATTACTAAATTATAATTAAAAACAACTTTTTTAATCAAAATAATTAATAGTGATAAATTATTAATTTGAGTGGTTTTAAAGTATATTTATAATATATTTTTACAATTTAATACAATGTTGGTCATTGGATGTAATTTCACATTTAAACCGGACATAAACAAGTGTCAATCTTTTGATAGATATTGTTTCTTAAAAACACGCTATTTGTTTTAACAGCGGGATTTAATTATAAAAATAATTAATGCAACTTCTATGTTATGAATTTGGTAAAATAGACTTCATTTTTGAATTCGGAATATGAAATATAGCTTAGGATGAAATTTTGGCATTGTTCTGAAAAACATCAATTTTTGATGAATAGTGAAACTACTAAGTGGTAGTTAAAAAACTGAATTTTTCATAAAACATAATTTTACCGCTTCTGTGAATGGAATTTCAAAAATCCAAGAGACACGGTTGATGTCAGTAAGTAAAATGTGGTTCAATGAGATGAAAATAATTTTTGGTGAATAGTAACTTTTTACTTTTATTTACCACAGTTAAAAGTAAATAGGGTAATTAAGGGTAAGAATGATATTAATATTACCCTAACACATGTCCTAATTCTATTGGACAAGTGTATCTCGACCAAAAACAACCTTAAGTGTAAACTATTATCATTTAGGCCCACTTGTATTAGATTAGGACATTTATTATTATTTAATTCAAAGAAGAGTTAAAATAGTTAAAATAAAAGTATATTTACTAAAACATTTTTAATATAGGGTTCTACATAAGATAAATTAGATTGTGAATATTAATTAGAAATATAAAAAGATATTCTACATGATGGTATTTTATTTGTAATTTTTAGACATCAAATAATTTAATCTATTTATGACACAAAGATGATGCAGTAATTATCTTATTAATGAAATATTGACATAATTGATATTATAAATACCAAAATAAATGTAATTTAAGACTTTTTATGAATTCCAATAATTTTCTAGGTTACTATGATATATTAGTGTTGATTTAATCAACTTGGTTCGAACATATAATTCTGTTATGACTTTCAAAAAAATCATATATCAAATAGTGTCAAAATTGACACAAAATAGTTTTTAAATCCAATTTTATATTATTAATTGTTATTTTATTCCTAAAAATCTAAGGTTCGGCCAAATGACTTAGATAAGGATATATATATTAATAATAAACAATTTGGGGTTCGTTTTTCATGTTATAGTAAGTGTATTAACCATATAGTGAAAGAAAACAAAAAGACACGGTAAAAGTTAAATTATTTAACTTAGAGTTAAAATCTAATTGATAAGGTTAAAATAATACCCTAAACTTGTCTAAATCCTATTGGTTGATAGGATTTCGACCCATACCCACTTTAGCTTCTAAATAAGACCCTTTGGAACCATTATAAACCGATTTTGACTTTAATATAAAATAATATTTTGAGATATTCCTAAGGTGCCCCTCACCTCCCTTATAAAAGGGCACCTCCTCCCCCTCCTCCTCACACCAATTTGAGCACTCAAACTCGGCCAAACCCTGCCAAAATCCCTTCTCCACTTCCCTAGAATAATCCTAGAGGTTCTGGTCTTCTTCAAAGACCAATCTTAGTTCCCTAAGTGAATGATTCAAAGAGGCGTTTCAAAGAAGAGGTAATATCCATTACCGATCTTTTCAATTTCTTTCTTCTTCAACTTATCCTTCTTTTGTTGTTTCATGATAAAGTAATAACATCAGTATTTCTTATATACTGATATGTTATTATAGATATGAAACAACTCTAATTAACCTTCTATCCATCCTACGGAAAAAGGAAATCACCGCGCGTGCGTACGTACGGAATACCGTCTCCACGCCGTGGTGTAATCTATTTTCTGCCACCACCTTAATTGGAAGGGCATAAAGGTGTAATGAGTAACTATATATGATTATTGTAATGTGATATTGATACTGAAATAGTATACATACACTTAAACACAATTCCACGACCATGGGAACGATATCATCGCTCGTGCGTACGTACGGACTACCGTCTCCACGACGCGATGAGATTCATTCTCAATGATTAACCATTCATGAATGATTATAAAGTATATATAATAAGTACTAATGAAATATATGACCTAATAATGATACTTTAATTATTTATATTTATATTTATGTCATCTACTTAATTCCATTCAATTCAATAAGGAAACGAAAACAGCGTTCATGCGTACGTACGGACTACCGTCTCCATGAACGGTGTATTTCTTTCCATTTACTGATTTATTATATATATGTATATCCTGAATATATATATATATATAAATCATGTTTTATATTCTGGAATTAAGTAATCATGATCTAAGTAATCATATTAATAATTACAAGTTAAAAACACGAACGACAAATGAGACGATTTTACCAAAAATGCTACTTTAACATGAATTTACAAAAGAACGGGTAATATAAAGTCATAAGTGGACCATATATGATATAATAACAATGAATATGATTCTGGAATAAGTCAATAACATGATTTAAATCATTATACAGGAGGTTCGGACACTTACAAAGCAAGTCGGACCTAAGGTAAGGGAAATATCACAATCTCATTTTTATCCGAGATTGTTTATACTTTGGTATTTACTGGGGTTTATTTTATCATCCACATCCATGTTTCTTCAATATGTAATATTATTTCCATCCACCTACAATTGTTTAAATCCAATTTTACCCTTCGGTGAGTTTTTAGTAAAAGATATGAAAGGAATCTTTTGTCGTTTTTCGTACGAGGTACTTTTTGACTTTTCCGACAAAAGTACGAAGAATGTTTTTTAACTTATACGGCATAAATGGATTTTTAAAACATTATTTCCAAGAAACTTCCTTTACAAGTTTTCAAGTTTATTTTTAATCAACTTCTTTTATTTTAAAGTCGTATGACATGTTATGAAAGGAAAAATGTTTTTGAAGTAGAAAGGATATTTTCTTCAAGAATGGAGTGCAAGTATTTTATCAAAATTATTTTCCATCTAAGATAATAAAAAGGGTTCTATTTTTATCCCTATTATTACATTGGTTTGATTATGTTGTGATGGAAATATTTTTATGAATTCCTTTATCTTATATGAATTGTTTTATGATGTCATGTTGTATAAGAATTCCATTTTTATTACATGGGTTACGCTATGATGTATGGTTTATGATTATGTGGCACACATAAGAAAGGATTCATTATAAGATGGGTGGGACCTATATCTCCCTCCAATGCATTGGGTAAAGATTTTATATCTCATGAGATAGACAGGGCTGGAACGGTAGGTTATACCGGTTCAGTGAAACAGGACTGAAACGAGGGTTACTCGATTCAGAAAGGGACTTCGTCCACTAAGATAGTCTTGGCAATGAGTCTTGACTAACAAGAAACGATTCTCTATGATTATGTGTGAATGCCACAAAGTTTCATGTTTTAAGTTATGATTATTGTGATTACATTTCACTGCCATGATTTACCCCATGTTATGAAATTATGATCTCTTTTGCAGGTTAATATTTACAAAAGTTATGTGCTTGATATTTCTTTTGTTTACCCTTACTGAGCATTTGAGCTCACCCTTTTATGTTTTCTTTTCCCCAGGATATAAAGAAAGGTTTTAGGTAAAAAAAAGGAAGATCTTTATGGGAGATTTTGAAGATCTTTCACCACGATTAGAAGATTACGTTCCGAGTTTCCAAAGACACTAAACTATTACGATCCTTGTGTGTGTGTTTTTGTTATGTACTAAGTATTCTGCAAATGTAATGTAATGTCCATGTACGTCAAGCTATGGGTC
Source organism: Viscum album (assembly GCA_963277665.1). NCBI lineage: Eukaryota > Viridiplantae > Streptophyta > Magnoliopsida > Santalales > Viscaceae > Viscum > Viscum album. The sequence continues at coordinate 1,939,975,504 of OY728163.1, forward strand.
TCTACAAGTAATTTGGTTGGAAAAAGGACATTCAGATGTAGCATTATTATGAAAAATGATGGAAGACATGTTTTCTCTAAATCACACAAAATTAATGGTGTCTCCAAAAAAATATTCGAGAAATAAATGGAAAATCTATTATCATAAATATCTATATCAAAATTGAAAAACAAAATAAATGAAACCCTTAAATTATTGGAAAAAAGATGACAGATTTCTATAGGAATCAACTCATGTAGAAGGACGTGATAAACATGAGTCTTCAAAGATTTATATTTCAAATCTCTTCTGTTAACCCATTTTGATATATTTAATTAATATCCATCAAGAACATTAATAGTCTATAGTACTTTGATAAAGTTATTTTTTTCATGTTTAATCACATAAGAAGCACATGGAACTTTCTAGTTATTTTCACTGATACACACAAGATGAAATTATGGCCTGATCCCCCAATCCACCAAGTCACGCTGAGATCATAAATAATCATTTGTATTGATTAGATATTTAGAATAATCGGAAGAAAAATTTCACATGTATTATTTTAAATGATCATTACGTCTAAGCAATGATTTAACAAATTGGTTAACCAATAAGGGACCTCCAAAATGATAATCCTTCTCTTCCAATTGTAATAGGTATAATTGGAAACATTCTTCCTCTTTTTAGATTTCTTTTGACCCTTCTTGAATGAAAATGTGTCATATTTCAATTCATTAAGAACTTCAGTTCAAGAAATATGATGAGGTGGATTGTCAGTCTCCATTGAATTGTCAAATATTCAATGATTATTTCCATATGGATGGTCTACATTATAGTATAATTGATATAACATAAAACTAAAACAACAGTGATATTTTAGTCTTCTGGATTGATTATTCTTCATAAAAATAAGACATAATGGTTTCCCTTCGTTATCTATCAAGAAATCATTGAATAAGTAAGAAAATCATTGATCATTCACATAAGCGCAACACACATATGGAATATTTATTTCAAACATGCAACATATGTGCACACACACACATCCTAATGATGTTTCAACACTTTTAGTAATGTTTGAATGTACATGCCTATATCATTTCCCAGATTAGAAGGTCAAGATATAAGTATACACATCGAAGTGAATGGTTTTTTCATACACAACAATGAGGTAAGGTTATAAATATGTATGAAAATAGGCCATATATTGTACGAAGTAATAATCATCCCAAAAAAATTGAAACTGTCACATGAAAGACCCATTAGAACATTACGCCTGTTGGGTGAAAAATCTGGATATCAATCATCAAATCACTGCCATGAAAATTCATCTATAGGGTGAACTAACTCATCATTATTATTCTTTCTATCAGAATCATGACATCAAATTTTTATTGATATTTCACCAAAATTGAAAAAATTATGTTGTCTAGGGATCAATGGAAAGTGGAAAATTACTTTTTTTGGCACAAGAGATGGTGTTCCATCACCTTTTAGATTCCATTGGGATGTTCAAAATTTTATACAATCATTTATTTCTGTAGTTTCCTCCTAGAAGTAGTTGAAATTGTTTGGGGAAGCCTTGATATTTTTTGATAATCCAAGTTCTTCAGCTAACATACTTTCCATATAGTAATATGGGAAAATATCTGCATCATATGAAAGTAATTCCTTCAATAGGGTAATAATGTAATATTTAATAGAATTATAAATACCATATATGGTTTTCCCATGAAAAAATCAGATTAAAAATTCCAAAATTTTCATTTTACTACATTTCTAATATACTAGATTCATCACAAAATCATTCATTTTTTTCACTCTATCAACTTCATCATTTTCATTGGATGCATCATGTGTGCCCATATAAAATTCTTCTACTGTCAACATACTTTCTTTCTCATGATTTCAAATAAATGGAAACTGGTCACATATCAAATTCTTTAATCCATTCCTCTCATTTGGATCATCAGTATTTTGATATTCCAGTTTATGTCTATTGTGATACCAAACATATTAGTTTGTTTGAAAAAAATATTTGGTTATATGGTAAATACTTTTTCCATTGATCAACCAAGTTATTCAAACACAATTATAACATGGGTAGTGTGTGTGACCACTATCTGAATCATTGTCAGATGATAAATCTAAAAATCTCCCCAAATTGTTTTGAAAATTGCTTGAGATCTAACTAGTTTCATACATCCAACATCTATAAATCCTGTAATGAATAGTAATTATTCATTTCATAAAATAAATATTTTACAAATAGATATTGTAATAAATTACTATTACACCATAAGGGTTCACAACCATTAGAATAAATTCACTAAGTGTAGATATTTATATCAGTGACATGGTCATAGAGGTAAGGAATTCCAAGTGTATGTAGTGGATTCGGTTTTGATATTTTTTGGAGAAGGACATCATCAATTATATGTATATGCTTCAAAAAAAAAACACTTTATAATATTTATTTTTAAAATGGTTAATTTTATTTTTAAATATATTCTAATTTTTTTGAGAATTAATTTAGCATTGTAATTAGTTTACTGTTTCTTTCTCTCAATACACTCATTGGGAATAATTTACAAAATCTGCATTGTTTTCTTGAGAATCTTATTATAACTTTCATCTATGGACATTCATGGTGCATCATATTCCAAATGATGAATATATTTGATGTGATCATCATGGTGGGATGGATGAAAATAATTCAAACTGAAGTTGTTTTTTATCGAAGTAGTGTACAATTCATTTTATGTAAAGCATAGAATTTTTTGATGACATTTGAGATGGAGGTTGATGTTTGTAGAGTGGAACTATATTTTAGATATATTGAATATATTATCCCACTTCTCAAAAGATTCGATCTTATGGAACGACCAGCATTAGCCTTTTCTATTTCCCAAAATTAATTACCAATATCATAATGACTTTTCAGAAGAAAAAAAATTCAAGACTCCCTCTGTAAAGTGAAATTGAAATTTAGATAAAACTTATTCTTGTTTTGCAACCCAAATCAATTTCAAAATATCATTTAGCACTGGTTGAGTTGAGTTAAATCATGTTGATTCTTATGGTCATTGAGGTTTATTGATTTATTCACCTACACACGTCACCTTATTAGTTAGTGGTTGTGTTTATGCTAAATAATTTTGAACTATGTGACTATGAAGAATTGATACCCAATTTTTGGTATTGTTGAAATGTTTTACCAATTGTGAGGATCATATTGGTTTTTTATGAATGACATATAGTGAGAGTGTCATCGCCATAATGTTGAGTATGTTATTTCAAAGACACCATTTAAGGGTAGATTCATAAATCATGAGTATATTGTCATTTCTCTAAGGAAAAAAAATCAATAGCTGTAATTATGTCTATCCAAAAAAATCTGGTCAATAAACCTTAAATTTAAAATAAATAAAGGATTAAAAAACTCAGGATGATGTTGACATCATCAATATCAATAAAAATTATTCTAAAATATAAATCAAAATAAAACCACAACAAAACCACAACCTAAAATGATATATGGCTTGTGTTCATAAGTGGATCATAATACATAGTGGGTAAAACCAAGAATATTTCAGTGAAATGGAATGAAAAAAGATAAAATAAATGGATTCATAATACATAACTCTGTTACAATGTATCTATTTGAAGTGAAAGAACAAAAATTACATGAATCAAAGATAGATCACTGGTTGGGAAGCAGGGTTCACATCATGTTGATATCTCATTTACGAAAAAATGTTAAAGATTTAAGAATTATGCTCTGTAAATAAGGTTGGTCCTCAAGATGTAGGGTTTATAGGAGGGAGATCTCATTTAGAGAAAATATATGTTCCGGATAGAGGAAGTCATCTCAAGTGTTTTTGGGGATTTTTTATCCCAATAGTTTTTAAAAACTATTCGAATTGAGGGTATATCCAAATGGATTGAAAAAACTGTTAGGATACTTGTACGTTGACCAAGCCTTTTGCAATGGTTTTATAAAACCATTGAGATTTTCTATGCCTATCCCAATGGTTTTTGAAAACCATTGAGAAAATCCACTATATATTGGCCCATACAAATGGTTTAAAGGAATGGTTGGTATAGGTTCCATATCCCAATGGTTTTTTCTAACAAATAGGATAGAGGAATTGGTATAGGTGGGGTTTCCACTAGTGATTCCTTCTAGATGTTGGTGTTCTACCTTGACTTGTAGACAATTCAAGCATCTCAATACAAAATCTGCCACTTTCCTTTTCATACTATCCCCCCAAAACAATGATTTAATCACCTTATACATTTTTAGAATTTCCATATGGACATCCCACATATATTGATGATAATCCCTAATAATTTCATTTGGACAAGACAATGCTACAACTTTATGATTCCGAAAACACAAAACTGAATGCCCATTCAGTCCCTAGGCCTCAATGATCTCCCAACCTTTGAGTTTTGACCTCATCATCATATAATCAGAATCAGATGCATGTTCCTCTATAACCAACCGATATAAATCAAGTAGCAATGGTACTAGAAATAAAACATCTATATCACCCCAATCCTTACATTCCAACCACATGTTGGCCATGACTGACATGAACTGCCACTATTCCAATGCATGTTTCACCACTTAAGCATACAACTTCCTTTTTAATACATTTTCGATCGAATTTCCCTTACCTGTTGTATACATCAAGTCAAAATAAAACATCTTGAGTACTCCATCTATATCATTTTCCACAAGTTCAAATTTATTTTTGAGAAAATATTATTTAAACACTTATGATTGGTAATCACCATGAATTTCTCATTGAAGAGATAATGATGCCACATTTTCAAGGCATGAACCACTACCTCCAATTCCAAATCATGTGTTGGGATGTTATTCTCATGAAAACTCAACTACCGTGAGCCAAATGAAACCACATGGTCCCTCTTCATGAGAACACATCCCAAAACTAATCCTAATTAATCTTACGTACCCTTTCCCTAGTTCTGAAAAAACAAATATTAGTGCTCATATTTGGAAACCAATTAGCTCTTGAAAACATTTCTGACACTACTCATCCCATTTAAGTGGAACTTTCTTCCTTGTAAAAGATGTCATTCGTGATGCCAATCATGATAATTCATGAATAAAATCTTCAAAATATCCAACTAGACCATAGAATATTCTTATTTCAATGACATTATTTGTTAGTTTCCATGAGATAATAGCCACTATATTTTCTAGGTCAACTAAAACACCATTCTCAGAAAAAACAAGGCCATGTAAACAAACCTCCAATATCCGTAAGTCACAAATTGAAAACTTTTCATACAACCAATGATCACTCAAGATCCCTAGCACTACCTCCAATAGCTGCTCATGATCTACCCTTATCCTTGAATACACCAGTATATCATCCATAGGTACCACAACAAAAGAATCCAGATATATCGGAAATATCTTGTTCATCAATTCAATGAACACCACTGGTTCATTCATGAGACCAAAGGGCATAACCAAATACTAATAATGGCCATATCTACTTATAAAATATGTTTCGGGAATATCCTCCTTCCTCAAGAAAAATTGATTATATCTAGAGCTAATTATATATTAGATAACCACTGATCTCACCTAAAATAGTAAAACAAATCATCAATTCATGGAAGTGGGTACAAGTTCTTTATCGTAACCTGATTCACCGTAAAAAAATCAACACATAGAAGAAAGGTTCCATCCACCTTTTTAACAAACAAAAACATTGATTACCACACATATGTGCCTGTCTGGATGAAACCTTTATTCTCTAATTCCTCCAACTGTACCTTCAACTCCCTCAATTATGCAGGTTATATATAGTAAGGAAGTGAGATATGACAAGTCCTGGGAAGGAGATCAATTGTAAACTCAACTTCTATCAAGGGTGGAAACCGTAGGAATTCATTATAAAGTCCTCGAGAAACTAATCAACCACTGTTGGATTGATTCTCTACTCCATTCTTTCTATTGATTCCAATGAAAATACCACTAACTAATATGATATTGTGCCAAAAACTGGTTCAACTAATCCTGTTGCACCCATATTTTCATTCATCTCCCCTCTAAGGAGATTAGTGATTCCATCATCCATCATAAAACATAACATTCATGAATAACAATAGATTTTGGCCTTAAAAATCTTCAAGCAATCCATTCTCATGATTACATCATACACATCAATCTCAAGAACTATGAAATTCTACATCAACTTAACCACATCGACAACTCTACGACATGATCTACATAAGAAGTCTCGACACTCTCTTTCACCCAAAAGAATTTGATGTTTTAAAACTGAAGGCATCATTTCTTCAGTTATCCCCAACGAATAAATGATACGAGAAGTAATGAAATAATGGGAAGCACCTGTATCAATGAATACTTGAATCAGGGTAGAATTTTGAAGAATTTTACCTCACACTATGGATGGTCCCAACTGGTCATCCATCATAACCTTCTTAGCTCCAAACAACATCTTTTTTACCACACTATACTCTTTATTTCCATGCTGAGGAGTCATGGTATTCCTATAATCCCTACGACTAACATTACTCTACTAAAGAGGGTTATGCTACTTCCCTCATCCTGTCAAGGCATAGGATGCATGTGACCCCGAGGAGTGTCACAAACACCCATCCTTGGATAATTACAACAATATTTCTATTGATGAACCATATAATTATAGTAATTGAATGTTGGAGTTTGTTTCGTAAAATCCTGCTTGATATGGCCCATTGAACCAAAACTGAAAACATCCCGGTTTATTATGAGGCTTTGGAGGAATATTCACCAATCATGCCATCGGATTATGAGCCATACTCCCACCCTATAAATAGGTTTCCATCTTCCTCTTGAATCCATTGTTAGAGTTCCTCATATTTCTTATGGGTACCAACAGGCTTCCCCCACCTATAGAACACAAAATATCCCTTTCTTCCACTATATCTCTGCTCACCATTTCTGTGTAGTCACTTATACAAAGAGTTAATATTTTTTTATCAAATACCATGCCTCATCCCAAATATGAAAATAGATTCCTTAAACTATTTAATACCCCCCCACCTCAAGTGCAAAGCACACTAAGTTCAAAAACATAGCTTCATATTCCTTTACCAAGAGGTTCTCTTGCTTCAGGAAAAAGACAGATTTTTTGCGCTGAATTATGAACATATGAGGGAAGAATTGTTTATTAAAAAATTCCTCAAAACCCTAAAATGTCATATCTTGGTCTTTTCTAGCATGGACACCGAACTCCCACCACTGTAGGTCATGATTTTCCAATATATACATGTCTAACTTCACATTCATCTCTACTAGTTTTCCAAAAAATTGAATATCTTATTTATTCTATTCATCCACGTTTCTACCATTTCCATCTCCGAATCACCCCTAAATATGGGTGCATTTATCTTTTGAGACTGAAATACATAATACACATGTTTTGGTTTGTCTGCTTTATTGCCACATTTCAGAGTTCGGAAATCATTCTCTATACTATACCCTAGCTACTAGTTCCCCTGAGGATCAGAAGCAACCACATTTTAAATATCCTCCTCTGGTTGGTCAATATGACACATACCCGGTTCAATTTCTATCTTTACAAACAAAAACCATAAGTATCACTCTCTATTCATGAAAAGACATACATTTAAAATTTAATTACATAGAAACTATCACAACTCGGCTTTCAACAAGATCACTTTTTCTAGGTTGCACTATTTTTGAAAAAAATACACCATGTTTTTGAAAATCAACTTATTTTCAAAAATCACAAACATATACATTTCAAAGGTACATATTCAAAATAATTCCAAAATTTTCCACACATCCATATACTTATATCATAATGTAAGTAATTATACCAAATGAAATATACATCCTATTGGGAAGTCATTTCTACCATTCATACCATTCTCACCTCATTAGTTACACCCACAACACTGAGATATCCAATGCATATAAGTGTCTCCAAAATACATATGTACCCAAATCCATGGTAACTTGAAGTTCATCATAAAAGGGTTTTCTACATCCTATTATGGTTTACATTCCATGATCCAACAATCCCATGCCTTGTTACCATCCTGACTCAAAGAATACACCAAGAATGAATGTCAGCACCAAGACCAACAATCAACACCCAAGGACCAGACAAATGATTTCACTTGAATGTCAATGAACTAACAAAATGATAATGCGTGTAATGTCCCACCCCTTCCTCTTTATCTTTAGAAGGTGGTGAGATGCTACTTGGTCTTAGAATACATTCCAATGGTGCCAAAGGCTAGAAATTAATGCATAGGGCTTCAAGAAAAAATAGGGAATGATTTTGACATAGAATTAACCAACCAACCAAAAAAGGAATAATCAACCATAGCTACCTAATTCATGTCAAAAATGTAAAAATTGATAACTCATTATCAAATGAAAACCAACCATTCGATAACAATTCCCATAAGCTAATACAAAATTCCATGAAACCAGATATTATAGTACCAAGAGGAAGAATCAATAACAAATCCCAAAAGAAACCCAGATATGTTCCATGGCTCTACACCAAGCTCCATGATCCAAGAACCATAAGATCACCCAAGAATAATGAAGAACCACTAAAAAAATGAGATGATTTACTCTTACCCATGTCTCAGAAAAAGGCATCTGAAAAAAGCACCAATGTGCCAATGTAGTGGGTGAATAAAAATACTCAGTAGGTTTTCCCAAAATTACATCCCTACACACACCACTTGTAAATAACTGTTAGCACATTTAGATAAAATTTTTTATATAAAACATTAAACAGTGAAACAATTACGACAATCCAAACACATCGTTACCAAGCCACCTTTACCAATATCCACACAAAACTAGGGAAATCCAAACAACCATGCCATAAGTAATTTCACCATGACACAATCGAACAACTATTTTCATCTTGCATAACAACACACACAAGGAAACTAAACACGGTGTAACCTCTCATCTAAGTCAATTTACTATAATACCAATGTAGTGGTACTTCTTGACCACTTATCTTTAATGGTGTCCATTCCGTCCACTATCCATCACCATTTATAGTGAGACTTGTAGAGACCCAAATCGTGACATACATGGACATTAAATTACTTTTTTGGAATAATCAATACATAACAAAAACTAACACTCAAGGATCGTAATAGTTTAGCGTCTTTGGAAACTCAGAACAAAATCTTCTAATCACTGTGAAAGATCTTCAACATCTCCCATAAATATCTTCCCCTTTGGTTTTATTACCTAAAAAATTTATTTATATCTTGGGGAATAGAAAACATATAAAGGGTGAGCTCAAATGCTCAGAAAGGGTAATCATGGAGGGAATAAAACAAACGATATACATTTTAACTTAAAAACACGAACATAATGTTTAAACATCAAAATCATGAGCAATGACATATAACATAGCACTACATAGAGCATAGATACATAAATCATGAAAAAATAACATGGGATTAGAACATGTAATTGTGGAAACCATTAAGCACATGATATGATTTCCATAGTAGCCAAGACATTGCTTCCAAGACCATCTTAGTGGACAAAGTCCCTTTCTCAATTGAGTTCACTCCTTGTTCCAGACCTGTATTACTGAACCGGATTAAGTTATCGTTCCAGCCACTCATCTCATATTGAAATCATTCTTACGTGCTCCACAACATAAACATAAATCATTCATCATAACCCAATGAATAAAATGGGTTTCATAAACATCATCCCATCCTAATATAATCCATATAAAACAAATGGATATCACTTAATCATAAGAAAAGTAAAACCATGTAAATCATAGAGACATTATACTTGAAAAAAAAATCATACTAAATAATTTCATCTTAGATGGATAATAGTTTTGACAAAACATTTGAAATGAATTCCTGAGGAAAATATCCTTTCTTCTTCAAAATAATTTTATTTTCTAAAATTGAAATGAAATTTTAAATGAAAAGGATATTGTTGAAAATAATCATGAAATTTTGTAGAGTAATATTCATGAAAATAAGGCATTATGAAACTGTAAAAATCCCTTCATGGCATATAAGTTAAAAATAAAATTCTCCTCGTACTTTTGTCGGAAAAGTCAAAAAGTTCCTCGTGTGGTAAAAAATAGTAAGATTCCTTTTATAAAATGTGGTAAAATTAAAAAATAGGTAAAAAGGAAATTAAACATACATGAATTTTTTTTAGAAAACATAGACATGGATGATAACAAAAAACCCAGTAAATACTTACGAATAAACAACCTCAGATAAGAGCGTGATTTAAATAGTTATCCCTTACCTTAGGTCTGATATGCTTCGTACGTATCCGAACCTCCTGTATAATGATTTAAATAATTTCATTGACTTATTACAGAATCATATTCATTGTTATGATGTAATATATGGTTCACTTATGACTTTATATTACCCATACTTTTGTAAATTCCATGTTAAAGCAGCATTTTGGGTAAAATTATTTTCTTTATCGTACGTGTTTGGAATTGTTGTTGATGATATTATTTTTAGTTATATAATTATTTACTTACATCCATAATTTAAATCATGATTTATATATCACATATATTCAGTATATATATATATATAATTGATAGATAAATGAAATGAAATACACCATTCATGGAGGCGGTAGTCCGTACGTACGCATGAATGCTGTTTTCTTTTCCTTATTGACATGAATGCAAGTATGTAGATGATATATATATATATATATATATATATACATAAATCCAGTAGCATTATAATGTCATATATTTCATGATTAATTATTATATATACTTTATAATCATTCTTTAATTGTCAACATGGAAAATGAATCTCATCGCGTCGTGGAGACGGTAATCCGTACGTACGCATGAGTGATGATATCGTTCCCATATTTATTGAATAGAATTGGAGTGGATGATATAATATGTTAGAATCAGTATGATGTTATAATAATAATATATAGTTATTCTTTACACCATTATACCCATCCAAGTAATGTGGTGGTGGGAAAACTGATTACACCACGGCGTGGAGACAGTATTCCATACGTACACACGCGCGGTGATTTCATTTTCCGTAGGATGGATAGAAGGATAAATAGGGTTGTTTAATATTTATAATAACATATAAGTATATAAGTAATACAGATTTTATTACTTTATAATGAAACAATTAATTAAGAGGAAGAAGAAGAAGAAAGAAACTTGAAAGAGTCTGTAGAAGAGATTACCTCTTCCTTGACGCACCTCCTTTAAACTTATTCTTAGGGAACTAGAGTTGGTCTTTTGAGAAGACCATAACATCTATGATATAACTAGATAGGTTTATAAGATAAATTTATAGGGGTTTTCCAAGATTAATGTCTCAATAGTGGGTGAAGAGAAGAGGGAAGGGGTGCCCTTTTAATAAGGGATGAGAGGGGCACCTTTGGAAAAACAGAAAATATTATTTTATAATAAAGTAAAATTCGCTTTATAATAGATCCAAAATGATTTCTTGAGAAGCTAAAGTGGTTATGGGTCGAAATCCTCTCAACCAATAGGTTTTAGACAAGTTTAGGTTACTATTTTAACCTTATCATGTAGGTTTAACTCTAAGTTAAATAATTTAACCTTTACTGTGTCTTCTTGTTTTCTTACACTATATGGTTAACAAACATAATATAACAAGCCAAACGAACTCCAAGTGGTTCATTATTAATATATATAACCTTATCTAAGTCATTTGTCCGAACCATATATTTTTAGGAATATAATAACAATTAATAATATAATATTTGTTTTAAAAACTATTTTATGTCAATTTTGACACTGTTTGGTAATTGATTTTTTTGAGACACATAACATCAGGATTAGTTAGAAAAATGTTAATTTAACTAATAATAACATGTCATATTAACCTATAAAATTAGTTAAATTCATAAAAAGTCTCAAATTACATTTATTTGGGTATTTATAACCTCAATTAGGTTAATATTTCATTAATAAGGTAATTACTGCATCATCATTGTGTCATAAATAAATTAACTTATTTAATGTCAAAAAATTATAAACAAAATAAAATTATGTAATAAATTGTTTTATATTTATAATGAATAAATATAGTCGAATTTATCTTATGTATAACCCTATATTACAAATGTTTTAACTATTAAACTTTGATTTTAACTATTTTAACTCTTCTTTATATAAAATAATAATAAGTGTCCTAGTCTAATACAAGTGGACCTAAAGGGTAATATTTTATTACTAAGGTTGTTTTTGGTCGAATTAAAATTATCCAATAGAATTGGGAAATGTGTTAGGGTAATAATAATATCATTTTTACCCTTAATTACCCTATTTACTTTTAACCATGGTAAATAAAAGTAAAAAGTTACTATTCACCAAAAATTATTTTTATCTTATTGAACCAAATTTTACCTCTTGATATTAATAGTGTCTCTTGGATTTTTGAAATTCCACTCACAGAAGTAGTAAAATTATGTTTTATGTAGATTTTCAAATTCTCCTAGGAGGTGTGTAAAAGACGGTGAAAATTTCAATAAAATTTTTATATATCTAAAATTATTATAAAATGACTCCAATGAATTAAATTGAACATATATAGGTATTATGTATCAATTTTGACCTAAAATAAATTTAAATAAAATAAATAGTTTTTTAAATAAAAAGTCGATTTTTAAATAGAAACCCAGTGCTTTCACTGTTCATCAAAAATTGAATGTTTTCAGAAAAATACCAAAAATTCACTATAGGCTAATTTCGATATTCTAAATCCAAAAATAAATTCCATTTTGAAAAATAAAATTTATAAAATCTAAAAAAGTGGGTATTAAAATTCATAACGGCTAGTTTATATAATATTTTAATAACATATCACTGTTTAGTGAAACTCGTTATTGCGTACTACACACGCTATCGAGGAAGGTCGTGATTGCGTGTAATTCAAGCCAAGTCAGGGCTGCATGTAGTGAAAGCTCTGTTTGGTGTTCCATATAACATAATCAAAACTTATTAAACAAAATCTATACTTAATGTTGCGTAAAATAATTTCCACAAAACGAACTTGAAATTTTATGTAACACGAGCCAAGAATAGTGTTGCTTATACTACAAGCTAATACGGTGTTGCGTATAGTACAAGCTAATCCTGGTGTGGTGTATAATAGAAGATATCAAAGAAATTAAAAATAATATATCTCCTAAAATCTCGGGTTTTTACATTCTACCCCCCATAAAATGAATTTCACCCTCAAAATTCCTCGGGGTTATAAATCGTTTACTACTTGAATGTTTCATTTATAGAAACCCACATCGTAAAAAGGAATACTAAATCATCATTTTAAAAAGAAAAGTTATAAACAAAACAGATACCCAAATTAACTCATCACTTAGGTTCCCGCATAGGATTTTATAGGTGAAAATATGGATATAGAAGAGAAATATAACTGTCAAGTTATGATGGATAGTGTTAGATAACATGGCTATGAAAAATCCAACAATCGCAAAGCCATAAATTTGTGATAATCTAAGGTACCATATGATTCATCAGATATGAGAGTACTAGGACAAGATTTTGGTTTCCAAGATCATTTCCCTAACATGGACGAAATTTTACATACGGAGAAATACTTACTTGATTTCAGTGTAATATCATCGTTGTTCATTCCATGAACAATTTTTACATCATATCTATTTAATGAAATGAAGCTGAATTTTTCATTCATGAAGTGTTAGCAGATCATGTGAGAGAATGATAAGTCATCCCATTTGTTTCTATCAAAAAATGGTTAGGATAAGTTATTAAATATACATAAGTTCATCTATGGTGAGATTAAACGTATATGATTCCAAAAATGGACTTATACTTCATCTATCATACTGCATAATAAAATAAAACTAGTTACTACTAACCAGGGACTTCCTGTAGGCCAGTGGTTGGTGATAAAGGCATGTTGCACTTAGGTTGTGGGTTCGATTCCCACATCCTTGTCCGATGCGACGGGTTGTCGCCCGTCCTGCTGGTTTTCCTTTTTCTTAAACTACATTATTATCACATCCCATCAGTAATATCGAAAAAAAAGTTTTATCCTTAAACAATACTAACTTATGTCCAACATAATCTATTCCAATATTTAGGCTTATCTAAATTACTTCTATCCAATATTATAGTATGAAGAGAACGATTACTAGAAATGTCATCAAATAAGAATGTGGATACCATCATTTATCCCCCATATATCATACGATATATCTAATTGGTCACATTCCAAACATGTGAATACCTTAATCATGTATTCTATTGAAAAATGAATTCCCATTGAACCTTAGTAAAGACATGAATGCAGTCAAAAGTTAACTCTTTCCATTACCAAAAATTTCTATATACTCAAACCATGATATCAGTCATGAGCTCATTTGATTTTCTATTTATCCCTTTATTATGTGCATATCATCTTCTTTCCAAAAATATTTCAATCACTTTTCATGGTTACAGGTACCGTATAATTATTTAAAACCAATACATGGATATTCCAAAATTCCACGATACCAAAAATGATATTCCATGATACTATTTTGAAATCCCATTACATAAACACTTAATCATTACAAAACATCGTTTTCATACTCAACATCACAAATAGTGATTGCATGTGACTTCCCTTTATCCTTTTACTTAAGAGGTTGCAAATGTTGATCATCATTAACCCTTGGATTGGGGCATTGATTAGAATAATGTCCCATTTCCATGCACATCATGCATTGAAGTGTTGGTGGTGCGTTCTCTACAGTGTTTTCTTAATTCACATCATTAGAAACACTTTTTCCATTACTTCAACACTCATCTTCTCGATGACCTTATTTTCCACACTTAAAACATTTTCTAGTCCCTTTAAGACAATCTCCACCATGCTTCTTTCCACACATTGAGCATAAAGAAACATTCATCTTCTTTTCACCATTATTCTGAGATTTATCCTTGAAATCCATATTTAGTTTCTTGTCAAAACCATGATATGGATATGTTACACCAACTTCCAGTTCTACCTTGATAGTACAATGCACATTTTCTTCATAGCTACTGAAGTATCTTATAGCTAATCTCCTTTGATGACTTGGTTTTAAGCCACTGAAGAATCGATCAACTTTACTTTTAGGTTGGATGATAAAGCCAGATTCTTACCTTGCAAGTCTTGTAAAATTCTCTACGTATATACCAAAAGATTCATCATCCTTCTGTTTATTCTCAATGAACTCATTTTCTATCATTTTTAGAAGACTATGAGGAAAGCACTTACTAAAAAACAAGTTCTTTAACTCATCTCATTCCATGGATTCAATTTCATCTTGGGGCCTTGTATTATTAATTAGAGTCCACCATTGATTTCATTCACCTTATAAATAGTAAATATCGATAATGACTTTTTCATGTTCCGAACAATGAAGTATGGAAAATATATTTTCAATGGTACTGATCTGTTGATCAGCAATAAGAGGATCAGAAGACCCACTAAAAGAAGGTGGGCGTTGCCTCATGAAGGACTCAATAGAATATTGTTCCCTTCTTTGCTCATTTGAAAGTCCAAAATGATTCATAACATGTGTAATTATAGAAATAATTTTTTTCACTCCATCTCCCATGACATTGGTTTGTTCAGGAGGAAAATCATTGCATTTTCCATTACATTGATCAACACGGTTCCTTCAGGTTCCAGCCATCATCTAAAACCCAAAAAGAATAGTGTGAGAGGAACAATCATGCCAGGGAAAGCAACATAATAAACGAGGAGTACCTTCAATATATAAAATCTTAGGTCAAATTCTAAGATCGTTATTTTAATTCTAGGACTATAACCTACACTTATACTTAACCTTAGGGACATCCCTAGACATACTATAGAAATATCTCTAGGGATCTCACAAAAGTTTTCGCATCCTAGTTTCCAAAGGTTAAAAAAACCTTTCCTCTGATAACAACTGTAGAGACCCAAATCTTGATGTACATCGACATTACATTACTTTTGCAGAATACTCAATACATAAAAAAAATCAACACGCAAGGATCGAAATAGTTTAGTGTCATTGGAAACTCGGAACAAAATCTTCTAATCGTTGTGAAAGATATTCAACATCTCCCATAAAGATATTCCCCTTTGGTTTTCTTACCTAAAACGATTCTTTATATCTTGGGGAAAAGAAAACATATAAATGGTGAGCTCAAATTCTCAGTAAGGGTAAGCATGGAGAGAATAAAACAAACCATATACATTTGAACTTAAAAACATGAACATAATGTTTAAACATCAAAATCATGAGAAATGACATAAAACATATCAGTACATAAGGCATAGATACATCAATCATGATAAAATAACAAGGGAATAAAACATTTAATTTTGGCAACCATTAAGCACATGATATTATTTCCATAGTATCCAAGGCATTGCTGCTAAGACCATCTTAGTGGACAAAGTCCCTTTTTGAATCGAGTTCACTCCTCGTTCTAGTCCTGTATTACTGAACCAGATTAAATTACCATTCCAACCATGTCTATCTCATGAGATATAAATCTTTACCCAATTAATTGGAGGGATATATAGGTCCCACCCATCTCATAATAAAATCATTCTTATGTGTTCCACAACATAAACATAAATCATTCATCATAACCCAATGAATAAAATGGGTTTCATAAACATCATCCCATCATAACATAATCCATATAAAACAAATGGATATCATTTCATCATAAGATAAGTGAAAACATGTAAATCATAGAGACATTATGCTTGAAAAAAAAATCATACCAAATAATGTCATCTTATATGGAAAATAGTTTTGACAAAACATTTGAAATGAATTCCTGAGGAAAATATCCTTTCTTCTTCAAAATCATTTTCTTTTATCAAAATTCCATGAAATTTTAAATGAAAAGGATTTTGTTGAAAATAATCATGAAATTTTGTTGAGTAATCTTCATGAAAATAAGGCTTTATGAAACCATAAAAATCCGTTCATGTCGTATAAGTTAAAAATAACATTCTCCTCTTACTTTTGTCAGAAAAGTCAAAAAGTTACTCATGTGGTAAACAAAAGTATGATTCCTTTAATAACATGTGGTAAAATTAAAAAATGGGTAAAAATGAAATTAAACATACATGATTTTTTTTAGAAAACATGGACATGTATGATAACAAAAACCCCAGTAAACACTTACGAATAAACAATCTCGGATAAGAGCGAGATTGTAATAGTTATCCCTTACCTTAGTTCTGATATGATTTGTACTTATCCGGACCTCCTGTATAATGATTTAAATAATGTCATTGACTTTTTACAGAATGATATTCATTGTTATGATATAATATATAGTTCACTTATGACTTTATATTACCTATTCTTTTGTAAATTCCATGTTAACGCAGCGTTTTGGGTAAAATCGTTTTATTTATTATATGTGTTTGGACTTGTTGTTAATGATATTATTATTAACTATATCATTATTTAATTACATATAGAAATTAAATCATGATTTATATATCATATATATTCAGTATATATAAATAAATAATAGATAGATAAATGAAATGAAATACACCGTTCATGGAGACGGTAGGTCGTACGTACGCATAAACGCTGTTTTCTTTTCCTTATTGACATAAATGTAAGTATGTAGATGAAATATATATATATATATACATAAATACAGTAGCTTTATCATTACATATATTTCATGATTACTTTTTATATATACTTTATAATCATTCTTGAATTGTTAACATGGAAAATGAATCTTATCGCGTCGTAGAGACGGTAATCCGTACGTATGCACGAGCAATGATATTGTTCCCATATTTATTAAATAGAATTGGAGTAGATGATATAATATCATATAATCTGTATGATGTTATAATAATCATATATAGTTATTCTTTACACCATTATACCCATCCAAGTAAGGTGGTGGTGGAAAAACTGATTACACCACGGCGTGGAGACAGTATTCAGTACGTACGCACGCGCGGTGATTTCATTTTCCGTAGGATGGATAGTTGGTGAAATAGGGTTGTTTCGTATTTATAATAACATATCAGTATATATGTAATACTGATGTTATTACTTTATGATGAAACAACTATAGAAGAGGAGGAAGAAGAAGAAATAAACTTGAAAGAGTCGGTAGAAGAGATTACCTCTTCCTCAACGCACCTCCTTTAAACTTCTTCATAGGAAAATAGAGTTAGTCTTTTGAGAAGACCATAACCTCTATGATATAACTAAAGAGGTTTAGAAGTGTAATTTTCAGGTTTTGGCTGAGCTTCAAGTCTCAAAATGGTGTGAAGAGAATAGGGAAGGGGTTCCCTTTTTATAAGAGAGGAGAGGGGCACCTTTGAAAAAACATAAAATATTATTTTATAATAAAGTCATATTTGGTTTATAATAGCTCCAAATTGATTTATTTCGAAGATAATGTGGGGATGGGTCTAAATCCTCTCAACAAATAGGTTTTACACAAGTTTAGGTTACTATTTTAACCTTATCATTTAGATTTAACTCTACGTTAAATAATTTAACTTTTACCGTGTCTTCTTCTTTTCTTAAACTATATGGTTAATAAACATAATATAACAAGACTAAAGAACCCCAAGTGGTTCATTATTAATATATATAACCTTATCTAAGTCATTTGGCCTAACCTTAGATTTTTAGGAATATAATAACAATTAATAATATAATATTTGTTTTAAAAATTATTTTATGCCAATTTTGACCCTATTTGGTAATTGATTTTTGTGAACCTCATAATAGCATGATTAGTTCGAAAACAGTTAATTGAATTTTTACTAACATATCATATTGAACTATAAAATTAGTGGAATTCATAAAAAGTCTCAAATTACATTTATTTGGGTATGTATAGTATCAATTATGTTAATATTTCATTAATAAGGTAATTACTGCATCATCATTATGTCCTAAATAAATTAAATTATTTAATGTAAAAAAATAATAAAAAATACCATTATGTAGTAAATCCTTTTATATTTATAATGAATATTTATAGTAGAATTTGTCTTATGTGTAACCCTATATTAAAAATGTTGTAGTTATTAAACATTGATTTTAACTATTTTAACTCTTCTTCATATAAAATAATAATAAGTGTCCTAATCTAATCCAAGTGTACCTAAAGGGTAATATTTTATTCATAAGGTTGTTTTTGTTCTAATTACACTTATCCAATAGAATTAGGAAATGTGTTAGGGTAATAATAATATCATTTTTACCCTTAATTACCCTATTTACTTTTAATCGTGGTAAATAAAATAAAAAAGTAACTATTCATCAAAAATTATTTTTTTCTTATTGAACAACATTTTACTCCTTGATATTAACCGTGTCTCTCAGATTTTTTAAATTCCACTCACAGAAGTGGTAAAATTAAGTTTTATGTAGATTTTCAAATTCTCTTGGGAGGTGGGTAAAAGGCGGTGAAAAATTCAATAAAATATTTATATATCTAAAATTATTATAAAAATACTCCAATGAATTACATTGAACATATATAGGTATTATGTATCAATTTTGTCCTAATATAAATTTTAATAAAATAAATACTTATTTAAATAAAAATTCAGTTTTTAAATACTAACCTAGTGTTTTCACTTTTCATCAAAAATTGAATGTTTTCAGAAAAATACCAAAAATTATCCCTAGGCTAATTTCGATATTCCAAATCTAAAAATGAAGTCCATTTTGAAAAATAAAATTTCTATAATTTCTAAAATTGGGTATTACTATTCATAACGGCTAGATTATATAATATTTTAATAACATATCGTTGTTTAGTGAAACCCGTTATTTCGTAATACACACGCTATCAAGGAAGGTCGTGATTGCGTGTAATGCAAGCCATGTCAGGGCTTTGTGTATTGAATGCTCCGTTTGGTGTTTCGTATAACATAATCAAAACATATTAAACAAAATCTATACTTAATGTCGCGTAAAATAATTTCCACAAAACGAACTTGAAATTGTGTGTAACACGAGCCATGAATAGTGTTGTGTATACTACAAGATAATACGGTGTTGCGTACAATACAAGATAATCCTGGTGTGGTGTATAATAGAAGACATCATAGAAATTAAAAATAATTTATCTCATAAAATCTCGGGTTGTTACAAGACGTCCCACCCACTTCACACACAATCAACAAAATCCATAAAAACTAACTAAACAATGAGTATAAAGCACACTAATCCCACACATTGTGTAAACAACCCTTTCCAACACATTCCCAAAAAATTCAATAAATCACCCATTTATTGTAAACACACTTTAACCATTTTTCATGACTTTTCAAATTTCAATAAAACAACATCTTCATTCAAATTCTTCTTTCACAGAACATTTTCCATAATTCATACAATTATTGATTTTAAAATCATCATTTTAAAATCTCATAACAAAAAACTTTTCAACAATATCTCATTTTACCCAAAATCCCTAAATCATCACCAAATCGGCATCCACCAAGATTATCCCCTCATATTCACCAATAATTTCACGAAAAAAAAATAAATACAAAAAATACATCACATTTAGAAAACTAGAGTCTAGAGAGAAGCCACCTACCTTAGGGTTCTAGTGAAATAGACCCACCACACAACCATGCACCAAATTTTGGTGAAAACTCCATTAAACCACCTTAGATCCCCTTAGATATCCTCAAAATGATGACATATTACCAATTTAGGAAACAAATACCATATAAAACATGATAAATGTTTAGATCAAGAAAACTAGGAATGGGGAGATGTAGATCTAAGGATACGAAAAAAAGGAACAAAGGAAGGAGACTTACTGAAAGAGAAACACCTTCAATGCACCTTGAAAACCCTTCCAATCTCTTCTAGAATTAGTTAAATAGTTTCTATACCTCTGGAGAACCAAAAATACTGAGTGAGGCTCAATTGGGAGGATTAATGGAGGGTTTAGGGAGTATCTTGACCATGTCTAGATTTAGAAAAACGATTTTTATTACAGTGTACGGTTAGCTCACACTGTTAGGAAAACTATGCGCTAACTATGAGAATGAAACTATCTCAAAGGGAACTTTTCACATCCTTCTCACACGGTTTGAAAAACTATGGGAAAATTGTGTGATGGCCTAATATCTAATTCTTGTCAGATATATTGGGATTCTTCATAGTTTTCCCTAACCATTCTGAAACCATGTTCCCCTTAAAAAGCATCGAAAAATGTCGGAAACCTTTTCAAACTCTCACAAACATTACCCAAAAAAATTAAACAAAAAAATCCATAAAAGTGTTACATAAATCAAATAGGGGTGCTACAGTACCCACATTGTAACATCCCAGTTCCGGAATCCACCCAGAGGCACCCCGTACCTGGTTGGTCACATGGCCTCAAGCGCATTTCCCCAAACGCCAGAGGCTACTGACCAGCAGCGAGGGCCGTGGTTGTGATAGTGGGGAAACTATGACCTCATTGGAAAAGTACACAGTGGAAGAAGAATAAACATAAAATAGCGTAAGTAGTGAATAACCAACAATAATAACAGTGGAAGACTAAATCAAAAAACTGGAGAAAATATGCATATATGGAATGAAGCAAGATTTGACTCTAGGAAACCATCCAAACAAGTCAGAATGCTGAAACACCACAATACCAAAAAAAGTACAAAAGAAAAGTAAATAGCTCCTCAGCATCGCAAGCCAAAGCTTGGTTCCACGCTATCCTGCTCAAAGCAATCAAGTTCCAGAAGTCGAAGGGAACTTGCCCTTGTCTATACCTGCAACAACATAGTCTACTTGGGCCCAAAAGCATGGCCCAAACAAGGTGTGAGATAAAATCCCATTATGCATTCACACGAATATCAGTACCTAAAAGTCAGTGAGTATATGGTAGGTAAAAGTACATTAAGCAGTAAACAGCAACAGCAAGCAGAAGGCGGTAAATAGTAAGCAGTAAAACATGATGATACATAGTAGCAATCAACCCACAACAAATCAACATCGGTGAAACAAAAAAGAAAATAAGTTGAAAACCCTCTGGGAAGTACTCGCATCCACCCCCTCTGGTCCTATCCAAGATGTACCACAACCCTCTGGGCAGTGCACTCATCCGAACCCCTCTAGCTTGGTTATACGAATTTATGAGACTCTCTGAAAAAATGAACAAAATGTTCAACCTTAGATAAGTTGAGTAAGTGGAAGAATTGGAAAATAAGGCTCAATCAGAAGGAAGAACTCAGCGATGCGCTTCCAACGCAATCGACCATTCTCAAATCGGATAACGGATGGAGAGGCGGGGTCACGGGGATGATCTGGCCATACGGGTCACTCTCGGATGAACCAGACCTAGATGAAGATGATTATCGCTATTAGGTGCGACCCCGGTTCGTTTAGTGAAAAAAATAAAATTACACAGTGTGTATTTTTAAAGTACACAGTGTGTAGTGGGTCTTTATGTACTCTGCCAAAATCAACCTCCACGTCACCCCTACACACTATGTGTGTGGCCCGGGCATGGCCAGCACACGGCTTTGAGCTGGAGAAGAGTACGCGGAGTGTACTCAGAAAGTACACGCCATGTAATTCAAAAATTTCTAGAAACTACTAAAATTATCAAAAACTACAGAAAATGAAAGACATACCTGAAATGAAGATCTAGGTTCTTACAAACTTCCCCCTTAAAGAAATTTGTCCCTGAATTTCCCTAGATGGGAGTAGAAGAAGAATCC
The DNA here is from genome assembly GCA_963277665.1 of Viscum album. Taxonomy (NCBI): domain Eukaryota; kingdom Viridiplantae; phylum Streptophyta; class Magnoliopsida; order Santalales; family Viscaceae; genus Viscum; species Viscum album. The sequence goes on from OY728163.1 coordinate 1,939,998,304, forward strand.
TCGAACAGCTCTAGCCACTGCAATCAAACCTCGGCCTCCCTCTCCCAAGTTTCGTCATGTACATGCCTGTGCTGCCATAGCCCTCATACCAGGGGAACAAACCGGCCTCGAAGAACCTTCATACTACAATCGACAATCCGGATAGGATGCTCTTCAAACGACACATCTTCTTCGAGCTCAACCTCCTTGTGCTGAAAGACATGAGACGAGTCTGAAAAGTAACGTCAGAGCTGAGAGACGTGGAAGACGTCATGCATAGCCTAGTACCTCTGAGGTAGCTGCAACCGATAGGCGACCAACCCAACTCTCTCCAACACCTCAAACGGCCTGACGTACCACGGTGAAAGCTTAACCTGACTCTAAATCCTCTTGTGTCCCATCCTCGGTGTGAAACGTAGGAAAACCTATTCTCCGCAATCGAACTCCAAAGGTCATCTCCACTGATCAGCATAACACTTTTGTCGAGAATGTGCTATATCCATCCACTTCCGAATCAGCTCTATCTGCTCAGGGGTATCCTGAATAAGATGAGGTCCTAGCAAAGCTGTCTCTCCTACCTCCAGCCAGCATAAGGGTGATCGACATGGCCTACCGTACAGAGCCTCGTATGGTTCCATCTGAATGGTTTCTTGAAAACTTTTGTTGTAGGCGAACTCCACAAGAGCTATATGCTTCTCCCAATAACCGCCGAAGTCTAAAATGCAAGCTCGAAGCATATCCTCAAGCACCTGGATCGTGCTCTCGGACTGGACATCTGTCTGGGGATGGTATGCTATACTCAAGAGTACATGTGTACCCAAGGCCTTCTGAAGTCCCTGCCAGAACCGAGAGGTAAAGTGCGCATCCCTGTCTGAAACAATAGAGTTTAGAACTCCAAGCAGACGAATTATATCTCTGATGTACAGTCATCCCATATCATCAACACTGAAGGTCTCCTTGATTGGAAAGAAGTGTGCAACCTTCATAAGCATGTCGACGACAACCCAAACAACATCACTTCCCCGAGGTGACCTCGGTAACCCGGTCACGAGGTCCATCGCGACATCATTCTACTTCCACTTCAGAATTGGTAACTTCTGTAAGAGCCTTGATGGTCGTTGATGCTCTGCTTTCACCTACTGAAAAGTAGAACATTTCATGACAAAACTAGAAACGTCTTTCTTCAAACCTGGCCAGTAGTACTAGCGATGAAGATCCCGATACATCTTGGTGACTCCAGGATGAACTGCCCAAAATGAGGAATGAAAATCCCGCATCATCCCCTCTTGTATGTCTTCTAGAACCCATACACGTCCCTAGAAACACAAGATATCATCCTCGCCTATTGTCCATCAAGGAAGAGGGTCCCCTCCTGACACACTCTACCGCAAGACTAAGTCCTCCAAATCTGATAGCTTCCTCATTCGTACCCGATCAAGAAGTGTAGAGGTAACAGCTACAGAATATAGGACAGAATGGTCTGTCCCTGCCTGTTTTGCACCACCAGATGCATCTCAGAGAATAGAGCCATAAGCTGCCACTCACAGCTGGCCTCCTAAACTTCATGAATCTGAGTTTTTCTACTCAACGCATATTCCACTGCATTGTCCATTCCCGGCGTATAGGTGAGCTCAAAGTCAAAGGACTGAAGATACTCGACCCACCTACGCTGTCTCAGATTCAGATCACGCTGAGTGAAGATATACTTAAGACTCTTGTGGTTGGTAAAAACCACAAAGTGCTCTCCTAGAAGATAGTGTCTCCAACAGTGTAAGGCATGAACAACTGCTTCCAACTCCAGATCGTGCGTCAGGTAGTTCCACTCGTGTGGCCTCAACTGCTGAGACCCGTACGCAGGGACTCCATCTCGCTGCATGAGCACAAATCCCAGCCTGATACCTGAAGCATCACAGTAAATAGTGTAGCCCTTACCCGGCTCTGGAAAAACTAGTATCGGTGCTGACTTAATCTTCCCTTTCAGCTCCTAAAAGGATGACTCACAAGAATCTAACCATAAAAACATTGCCCCCTTCTTGGTCAGACCTATAAACGGTGCTGCTAGGCGTGAGAAGTCTTGAATGAAGCGTCTGTAGTATCCGGACAACCCTAGGATCCTCCGCACCTCAAAGATGTTCTTCGGATACTCTTAGGAAACTACAACTCTCACTTTCCCTGGGTCTTCTAACACTCATGTCTCTGAGATAACATGACCTAGGAAGTGAATTTGATCCATCCAAAAGTGGAACTTCAAGAGTTTAGAATACAAGCAATGCTCTCTCAGTGTACTCATAATGATCTGAAGATGTGTGGCATGGTCGTGTCGAGTGTGAGTGTACACCAAGATATCATCCACGAAGACCATGACAAAGGAGTATAAGTACAGATGGAACACTCTTTTCATATGTTCCATGAAGACAGCAGGCACGTTCATAAGACCAAATAGCATGACTGTATACTCGTATAGACCTTAACTGCTCCAGAAAGCTATCAGAGGTATATCTGATGGTCTAACGCGAAACTGATGATAACTGGACATAAATTCAATCATAGAGAATAGATGGGATCCTCGAAGATGATCAAAGAGGCATCGATCCTTGGCAAGGGATATCAGTTCTTGACCGTCAACTTGTTTAGCTTCCGATAATCCACACAAATCCAAAGGGTACTATCGTCCTTCTTCGCGAACAGTATAGGCAAACCCCAAAGAGAAGTACTGGGTCGGATGAAACCCTTTTCATACAACTCCTCTAACTGCATCTTGACCTCCTGCAACTCAGGTGTATCCATCCTATAAGGAGTAATGGACACCATTACCGCTCCTGGAATGAGATCAATCGAGAAGTCTACCTCACACTCCGGAGGTAAACCAGAAAAGTATTCTGGGAAGACATCCCGTAAATAATCCACCACTAGATGAATGTCTAACTGTGAAGATATTCACTAGGGAATGGATCTCCTGGATGAGACCATCCTCAAACATCCTAGCAAGGAACAACTAATCACTTGCTGGGATCGGTGTGAAACACTGCAGCTTAGTGAAGCGAGACGAGTACTCCATAACAGAGAGAGTACCCTGCTGCAGACTCATAAAATCCCAGGATCGATCGGCCCTCAGGGTCTACGGATAGAAGTAGACATAGAATGTGTGTCGAAACTCATCCCAAGACATATCATGATGATGCCCTGAACGTGAGATCACCTCCCACAACCTCTTGGCAGTGTCTCAGAGCATATAAGTTGCCAGCTTTACCCTTTTCTCTAGAGGGATCTCTAGGTGATCAAAGATGGTCAGTGTGGCCTCTATCCATGAATCTGCAGCCTGAGGTCCTCCATCCCCTGAAAAAGTATGAGGTTGCTGCTGCTGGAAAACTCGCGTCAAATCAGCCATCGACGGGTAAGGAGGCGACACTCCCTTGAAGGTCTGCATCATCCTCAAGAATTCCTCCCTGAACTGTGCCTCGGTGCCTGCAACGGGTATGATAGTCAGTGCCAAGGATGGCTCGACTGGAGGATCGGTAGGAAGTCCATGATCAGTCATATCTGGTGTCTGATCACTGCTTGACGACAGACATACAACCGGAGGACGTCTCAGAGGCATAGCTCTGAAAGATCAATAGTATACCTTAGATCAGAAAAACAAGGACAAAGAACACAAGAGTACAAAATAGGAATAGGGGAAGAAAAACACATAAGTTTACAAAACACGACTACACGGTGTGTATAAAAACCACATGGCATGCCTTCTTAAGCTATTGAAATGGGCGTGTACCACTGCCCTACAGGTCGTGTAACACCTCAAACTACACGGCGTGTTGACGAAACACACGGCATGTACTTGAAGACTATTCCCCTTCCTGAGTCTCCTTACACGGCTAACTTACATGGTTCATACTATCCTCAGACTACACGGCGTGTTCCCTCGGGACAAGGCATGTACTAGTCACTGACTCAGTGGCCCGTGTTGTTAGTTACATGGCTGTCTACACGGCTGGCCCTTACATGGCAAGTTCCGAACAAACACGACATGTATAAGAGAAGGTGGCACCGTCCCGTGTCATTTGTGACACGGCCGGGTACCTGGTCAAGACTACACAATGTGTTCCAAAAGCAACATGGCGTGTCTTAGAGAAGGTCACGTCGGCCCATGTTATTCGTGACACGGCCGGGTACCTGGACAGAACTACACGACGTGTTCCTTTACAACACTTTGTGTGCTACTCGAGATTCCCTGACCCATGTTGTTAGTGACACGGCTGGGTACAAGTATCTACACTACATGGCGTGTACACACCGTACACGTCATGATCCTGACGTTATTTTCACAACATTGTGTTCCTGCACACACAGTCAGTAACATGGCTTAAAAATTACACTGTGTGTAACCAAAAAGTACACACCGTGTATTCTGGGTTTTTCTAGGTTGTAGATTAGAAACAACACAAGAAGCCCAGAAACACTGAAAACAAGGCAAAGAGTTGCCAAATTCCTATATGTGAGGGCCCATATTCCCAACGAATCAGGGCTTGGCATCTCCTATAGTCATGTACAAGTGGAAATAGGATCATGATCCACTAATTTCCGACTCAAGAGGGCACATAACACCTCATGAATCGAAATTTGGTGTTCATTTAACAAAGTACAATACAAAAAATTCTCTAACAAGCGGTAGAGATTCTATCATGCATCTATCACAACAGCATGCATAATCTACACAACTTCTATCACAACAACATGCAATCGCTAATGCACCCTAAATGGCATGGAAAGAATTCATGGCATGTGTTTTCTACAAGTTCCTATATGATGCATGAGATGACATACCCTCATCTCATCGGGTTGCGACAGAAATTGGACTGTAATATCAAAACAATAACAGTAAAAAGCATGTGAATCACTCTAGGTGAAATCGTATCAACCGTAAAATCTCAAAACCAGAAATTTCAATAAACGAGGTAGTATGGATTTTCCCTGTACACGGGTTAGCTACGCCCAGGCACAACTTATTACCAAGTACCGAATCCATCCTATCCCTGGATAAAGTCTCCAAATAGTAAAGCAAGATAAAATAATTCCTCACGTCCCGGTTCCAGAAGCCACCCCAGAGGAGCCCCATACCTGATTGGTCACATGGCCTCAAGCGCATTTACCCAAATGCCAGAGGCTGCTGACTAGCAGTGAGGGCCTTGGGTGTGACAGTGGGGAAACTATTCCATCATTAGTAGAGCACACAACAGAAGAAGAATAAACATACAATAGCGGAAGTAGTGAATAACCAAAAATAATATCATCGGAAGACTAAATCAATAAGCTGGAGCAAATATAAATATATGGAATGATGCAAGATACAAATCTAGGAAATCAGACAAACAATTCACAATGCTGAAACACCACAGTACCAAAACAACTACAAAAGAAAAGTAAAAATCTCCTCAGCATTGCAAGCCAAAACATAGTCCCATGCTCTCTTGCTCAAATCAATCAAGTTCCAAAAGTAGAAGGGCGCTTTACCTTGTCTATAACTGCAACAACATAGTCTGCTTGGGCCCAAAAGCATGGCACAAATAGGGTGTGAGATAAAATCCTAGTAGGAATTCACCCGAAAATATACTCCTAACAGTCAGTGAGTATATGGAAGGTAAAAGTATAATAAGCAGTAAACAACAACAGTAAGCAGAAGGCAATAAATAGTAAGTAGTAAAACAGGATGATACATAGCAGCAATCAATCCACAACAAATCAACAGCAGTGAAACAAACAGCTAATAAGGTGTAAACCTTCTGGGAAGTACTCACAGGCATCCCCTCTGGTCCTATCCAAGATGTAACACAACCCTCTGGGCAATGCACTCAGCCTAACCCCTCTGGCTTGGTTATAAGAATTTATGAGACTCTCTAGGGAAGCTCACTCGGTCAATTCCCCTTATAGTCTAGGGTAGTCAGGGAATCTCTTGAGGGAGATCACGTGGTCCATCCCCTCTGTAGTCTGTAATATCTAAGACTCATTGGGAACTCACACGGTCTATCCCTTATAGTCTATAGCACCAGGTTCTCTCATCCCCATGGCAGTCAGTGTATAATAATGTTATAAGGCTAAAGTAAACCTATAGAGCTACTTGGCTAAGAAAAGTACACCTATAGATCTACTTAGCTAAACAGTCTAAAAGGAAACAAGCATGTCATGAACTTCACTTCAACCTATAATCGCATGGAATGGAAACAAGTGTAACAGAAAAAGGAAAACGATACCCAAAGGTTGTAAAACGAACAAAGCAAAGGAAAAAACAACCCAGAACAACAAATTATCCTCTAACAGGGTCAATTTACCTCTACACAAGCATACATGCAAGGCAGGAAAACAACAAGGGCAAAAAGGTAAACACGTAATACCCTGTTCACAGGTATTGGTGCAATTTTCACATAAAACTCAAAGAACTTGAACGGTAAGGCACAAACCACCTACCTCGATCATAGGATATCGATATACTTGAACGAAGATGGCAAATTCCCCCTAGAACATCGTAGATCTGAGAAAACGCAAAAAACGTTCCACCTTAGATAAGTTGAGAAAGTGGAAGAATTGGAAAACAAGGCTCAAGCGGAAGGAAGAACTCACTGTTGCGCTTCCAATGCAATCGACCATTCTCGAATCGGAGAAAGGAAAAATAGGAGAGAGGATGGGGAAGATCCGGACGTACGGGTCGCTCTTGGATGAACCAGAACTAGAAGAAGATGATTATCACGATTAGGCGTGACCCCAGTTCCTTTAGTGAAAAAAAGAAAAGTACATGGCGTGTATTTTTAAAGTACACAGCGTGTAGTGGGTCTTTTCGTACTCTACCAAAACCAGCCTCCACGTCACCCCTACACACTGTGTGTGTGGCCCGGGCATGGCCAGCACACGGCTTCGATCTGGAGAAGAGTACACGGCGTGTAATCAAAAAGTACACATTGTGTACTTAAAAAATTTCTATAAACACCAAAAATTCTCAAAAACTCCAGAAAAGGAAAGACATACCTGAAATGAAGTTCTGGGTTCTTACACACATCATATCTCATGTAAATTCTATTATAGTGAAGATAGATTTAGTTCAGTTACCTACTGCACCACAACCCCCTCCCGCTCCTGTGATGGAGATTCAATCTTGTGAAATGTGAAAAGGCTCCACCCATACTAAGATTGTAGTTAAATATTATAAGAACCCCAATTTCATGATTTTAATAATGTCATTTACATTCAATAAAAATAATTTTTTTCCAGCACCAACAATTTAAATAGAAAAAATATCAATTGAGGGAAACTCATCCAATGCCTTAACAAAGTAAAGGTTATTATCAACATTGGAATGATTTGGTGTCACCATGCAGTCAAAGACCACTAGGGCACCCTCCACAAGGTTCACCTCCTCAAACGACACAACATTTACCACTACCTTTTCCAAGAGATCAACAAATTCCACCCACAAAACAATAACAGTTTCCAAAAAATCTTCTTAGACCAACACAACAAGTCCAAAATCTCTATTCCAATATTAAAAACCTCCTCACTACCTTCTGGTAGAATGCAGAAAAATTGATGAAAATCCAAGACACTGAAATATAAACCCACAAGGTTATCATATGCATCTATGAACATCAATTTGGATTGATATCTAAGACATTATCTTGTTGGCTACAAGGTAATTTTACCATCAATACAAAATATAATTTGAGGGAGGAGGAAAAATCATATGTTTTCACAAGTGGAATGATGTTTTACTTTTAGTTTCCATGAGGAAATAACAAATAGAATCTACAATAATCTATTACCACTAATTAGAAGATAATTCAGGAGATATAGTCAAATAATAAATCTCTATTTTAGTATTATTCTAAAAATAATAGTGTTTATGTGGTGCAACAACCATATAATCACCCTATACGTTTTCAAGATAAGATGAGACAATCCAAAAAAGATGGGAAATATATAAAATATTCGGTCATGTTTAATCAATTTCACATCAAAATTCCTTTTTCTGAAACAATTTCGAAAGTTCCATCGTTTAAAATATTATTTAATGTCTTTTTTTCGATAAAATATTAAATGGATGTCTTAAGAGTCATATCCCCAAAAGAAAATTGCTTCATAGTTGTCTAGAAAAATATATAAAAAAAATTGTGAGACCCCCAAATTTCCTTAATTCTTTTCAGTATTGGGTCATGTAATTTTGAATTATCACTGTAAATTATTGGTCCAAGTATCATTCTCAATACAATGAGTCTTTAAAAAATATAGGGCTCAGATAATTAAAATATATAAGATTGGAACTCAAAATTACTAACAAATGAGTCAAAAATTCATAGAGACTACTCAAGGATTTCTTAGTATTGGTTAGAAAATTCATTTTCCTCACTAATTTATTAATTTTGAATATGGAAGAGGAATATAATGTTCCCATTATTTTAGAAAGAACATTTCTCATTACTAAAATGTAACAAATTGATGTTAACCAATGTAGATTAATTTTCAGAGTCATTGAATGTCAAGTTTTGTTCATTTTGTTGAAGTCCATTAAGAAAAAAAGATTCATTGGAGTGTCAATATTTCTCCTTTACTGATAAAAAAGAAGATCATATGACTAGTCAGGATGGAAAAAAGAAACTAACTGCAACTGAAATGGGATGTGTTCTCCTAATAAAATGAATTACATTGAACCTCAAACGAGGGACACTGTCCCACCTTTCACCACCTCTTTTTCCATGAAACATTATATAATTTGTCTCTCCTCACATTTAATTTTATCTAATTGGGAGTAAATATAGGTATATTCTATAAAATATGTACTAAAATGGAGGATCCTAGGTTAGTTTAGAGTTCATGGAAAATTTATAAATTATTAATTTGTTTTTTTGGGTCAATTAAAATGTATTTTAAAATAAAATTTTCTTTTTTGAAAACTACTTTAAATGACCACATGTCATGTAATTAGAAATCACAATGTGAAAGTCTTAGGAGCCATAAAAATTAAATCTCATTAATTACATGTCATGTATTCAATACATGACATGTATTATTCAAAACCATTAAAAACTTATTAACATAGGGTTCACGACTGATATCCCAAACCCCCCTTCCTCATTACATCTCAGGTGAAAACCCCCTCACCCCAGCACCCAACCTCGCCTCCTCCTTCAACCACAAAACTTCCTCCTTCCACCATATCTTTTTCTACCTTATCAACCTTACCCACCTGTATTCTCAATGGAACACACAAAAATCACATATTTTGTTGACAATCTTCCACTTCCTAAGAGCCAATATATTGAAAAACCTCCACTGCCCATATATCCAACTCCCTCACCCACTTATTCTAATTCTTCCACCCCTTCAACCTCCAATGAGTAACATTCTACTTCTGGAACATCCCATTGTGCTTACTCATTCCAACACATGCAAAATATCCTTCATATATCCAACCTGTAGCATCCGATCTGGTCGGCCCATCTTTTGGACAAGCTGATGTGGACCAATAATACTTTGGACCCATTCATGCTCGAGAGCATCCATCCCACAAGGAGTTCCTCAAGATGCTAGCCCAGATTCACATCACTACCAAAACTAAAGTGTGAATGGATATATATATATATATATATGGATATATTCCTCGTTTTATTAATAACACTAGAGATTTATTCCACACCCAACACCTTCAGATTAAGTGGAAGGCCTTAGGACATGAATCCTGGTGACTTCTACACAAGACTCAGTATCAACAATAATGAGTTCTTGCCTCAACTGCATAATCAGTCATGATACTGGAATCGACCTAGGAGGAAGTGACAAGGCATTGGACTGTGATTTCCTATGACTAGAAGAGTTTTCATAACCCTCACACAGTGAATAGAACCCCACTATGGCATTTCAACTTGTGAATTCTTCATTGGGAAGTCTCACATTCCTAGTTAGCGAGAGGGAACTCTCATAGGTGAATCAGCCATATTGATGTGATCATCCTTGTTTCTTCCATGAGTAGTCCAATAGTCAACATGGCCCAATAGTTCACCCTCTACAATGAGACTGAAGAATGGTGGTCCAGAGTCACAATTATGGGGACAGTTTTATCACATATATAGCCTAATATCTTAGATATTTCTATGCCTCTTAGCCCATTAGATCCCTGGAGAAGTTGAATTTGTTTGATCTTCTCATGTTCTATATGATGTTTCTATCACCAAAGATAGATGGAATGTACTGGTGATCCCTAGAGTACTCGAAAAATCCTTCCCCAACCCCTTTCACCACTGAAGATCCTTCCACCCCTATTGATCCATCAACCCCTACTTCCACTACATCACCTTAATCCACATCCACTACAGTTGCACCGTACTGTATCAATATTTAACCACCCCTACCACCACAGCTTCCCCACCTAAAATTTATTCACCCCTCCCTGCTATTCCATCATCTGTCGGGGTTCCTTGTTTGATCTAGCTTCCAGACACATGGCCACCATATATATTGATACCATGCATCATTTATACTTGACTGAGCTTGCTTCCACGACCACGAAACCTGATATGATTTTTTATCCACCATCCCCAGTATCCATAGATTATGTAGATAGGGTGATCCTACTTTATACACCCACTATTCTATAGTGGAAATCTGATTTGGATATCAGTGACATTAATTTTAATTTTTTTCTTGTCCTGGTCCCCTCAACTTTTTATACTCAATTTGGGTGAATTTTTTTACTATTAGTTTTCTATTTTCCCTGTTCTATCATTGATTGTATATATGGATGGGATTTATTTGTTAGATTCATTAATTTCAATAATATTTTAATTTAACTACTACATTACATAAGATAGGTCTAGTTATTCTACCTCCTATATTGTTATTGATGCACCTCTTCTGCCACCAACTACCTTCCTACATCGGATGTCATGAAATATTAGTGGAGTCAAGTTCGTATTTCAGGATCTCTCACCTGAGATCTATTCATATAAGGGGTCCCCTATATGAGATTCCTTAATTCTATTTCGACCACACGGGGATCATGATCTGAGTTTTCCGGATGTGGTAAATCATGCCAAACACCCCCATGATCTTGATGACACTACTACTAGTTCTTGTTGGAGGAAGTGGGCCTATGAGAAGATGGAAATCCCTGAATAATTATTTTTTCCATCATTATTGTTGACGATGAAGTTTTTATTACTTTTTAGGAGTTAACCCATATTTTATATTTATTTTCAGTCATGTTTTTCAGATCATTGTTTTACCTTTTCCTTGAATTGTTTTTATAAGTAATCTGAACTTCACTTTACCCCATTACAACTTGTATCTGAGTTTATTTATCCTAGTTTTGACTATATCCACATTCTTAATTATTTTCCTTCAAATTGGTTCAACCCTATGGACTATTTTTTTATCCAGTGCATGATTTTTTTTCTATTAAATTTTATAGGTATCCAAAATTAAAATCAACATCTGACATGTTTCCCCATTGAATGATATTTATTATAGGGATATCTAATTTTCTTAATTTCAATTTTAGTTTTTCATATAATTTTATCTCAATGTGTTACTTTCTATAACCCCAACTATGGTTTTTAGAATTGTGAGTTCACTATATCATTTTATGTTGGGGAGTCTTTTTTGAGCATTAATGTCAATAAACATGGATTATTTCTAGTTTTCACTTATATTGGAGATATTTTTCATTGAAAGAATTATTTAAACATGAAACATGAATGCACCAATTTAAATAAAATAAATATTTGTGTTGGGGATTATCGAAACTAGTTTTTACCCATATTTATAGTTTTATTAATTATTTTAGAGTTGAGTAATTTAATTCAAATTCAAGATGTTGGTAATTACTTTTGATTATATTTCTTAGATTTTATACCTTTATTGATTTATAGTTTTTTATACTCCCATTCCCATGAGTATTCAAGACATGTACTGTCATATTATTTTCTGAGAATATTTATATAAAGATTATTGGGGCATTTAAAACTATTATAACATTCATTGAGACCTTATTGGGACTATGATTGAACAAAAACACTTTAAAATTGACCGATGGATTATTTATGAGCCACTTTTTCCTATGACCCAATAATAAATCCTTCCATCATTATCCTATAGTATACAAAATTAACCTTGATAGTATAGAGCCGTTTAAGGGTGATTTTCCCTTCCACATAACCCGTAGAACAATACATTATTTTATTTTGAACAAGTATGGGGGATTTTAACTATTTTTTGAATTGAGATATTAGCATTCAAGAGACATATGGTAGTTCCTTAACCAGATTAATATATTGTGGTCAATGATTACATTTCGAGTTTTCTATTCTAACTATGTTCCTTTGAATAAAATAATATTGGTGTGTGTATTAGGAAGGAAAAAAATAACCATTACCAGACTGATGAATCTAATGATGGATCATATGTGTTTAGCAGATGGATGTGAAACCTATCCAAGAAAATATTATCAACAAATATGTAAAATGAAAAAGACAGAACATGGGTAAATTTTTTATACTTACTTAGTATAATCATGAACGTTCAGATATTGGAACATGTGGATATATTTTTCAGGAGGAGTTACACAAAATTTTTATGATTTTCATGGGTTTTACTCTAGATCTTACTCTCCTTTTGAGATTGATTTTAATTTTCTACCCACCAGTCATTAGACTAAGATTCAATTGAACATTTTTCTAGAAGCCCTCGTAATTGATTTTTTATTTTTTTCAAAGATGGGATGATGGAACAAATTGAAGACAATTGTTTGGAATATCTGTTCAGGATATGAGAAGAACTCCTATTTTTTTTATTCCTTCAGTTAAGAGAGAAAATATATTGTGAGGTAAATTTAAAAATCAGTATAGAATCTAAGGAAAATTTATGAAATTTTAATTAGAGGAAGAAGGAATCTAAATAAATTACTGAACTATGAGGCATGCCTAATTTTCTCTACAATATTGATTATAGAGGTCTTTCATTTCCATCTTACAAAAGGATTTATTTTCTTAGTGGTAAAGAATATTTTCTGTTTTAAATATTTGTTCATTTAGAATCCCTATTGAGATGTTTTTTTGATAAGGAAATGAAAATTTTCAAATGTGGGAGATTTTGATAAGGTAAATTTTTGTATACATTCTTGAATCATTTCATTAAGGTATAATGTCACTTTACATGAAAATATGGTGGGTCTTGATGTATTTTTATCATAACTATGAATTTATGGCTTGAAGGAAAATGTCTAGAAAAAATGTACAAATCATCCTTACATTTTTTAAAACTGATGTACGTAAAGTGTTCTCCTAGGACACACACCCTGCTAATTGAAATTACAAGCCTTGAATCCCAATTACAAGGCATAAACCTAATATATGGTGTGTATCTATATTACACATCTAGAAATATTTGAAACCTAAATTTTTAATATTATAAGGTGTGAAATCCTTACATGAAATGAGATGTTTAATGCATAGTTTTTATTGAAGATTAAAACAAAAAAATCCATGAAGATCCAAAATAATCAAAGGATTTGGTAGATCTAAAGTTCTCAATGTCAAAAAAAATTAAATTAAATGTTACTGTCGAAGAAGAATACTATTAAATAATTACATGATGTGAAACATGTACACATCATGTACCTTTTTGGATTTATAAATATTTTAGTTCCCTAATTTGCAGGAAATAGTGGTCATAAACAAGAACCTCTTTTCTTCCTTTCTCATTTCCCTATTTTTGTTCCGTTTTCAATTCCATATGTCTCTTTTTCTTTGTTTTATTATTCTACACATTATATTATTTCAATTTTTAAATTAAAGATGTTTTTTGATCAATTATAATCAAATTTCCTGTTTTTGATCTTTTTTTTCTAAAATAATGATTTCTGTTGTTTTCATTATTTTTTCTTCATCCAAGGAAATATTTAATTTACAATACATGCTTTATACTGTGAAATGATATGCTTTCTATCATTTATTTGTAATACCAATCATGTAATGATCTATTTAACCACATTAATTCACATTCATTGTGCATGGGTAATACTATTTGGGATAGTGCTTGAGTGTAGGGGTGGTTGAACATAATGAAAATAAAAAAAAATCTGGGTAACCATATGGGTAGTGACCTAGTTTAAAACAATTATAAATCTATTTATTTTTCATTTTTTTTACCATAAAAGGCTAAAATTGAATGGTTGTGCCCATTTTGTAGGGGATATAGGTTTTACCAATAGCCTTTAATAATTTCGTCCTACAATACAATTTTCCTTCTATTATGTTATCAATTAATTTAGATGAAAGAGTTATTACCTGAATAGGTTGATCCGACTATTTGGACTATGTTCAAATGTGTCTTTTTCACCGCTTTCCATCCTTTTAAATAGGTTTATCCCATGGTAGGTTAAGTATTAACCTATTAATATAACCATAAATTGACACCAAACCCTTCCTTTAATATTTTTATTTCCAATTATACATAGTTTTATTCAATACAATCAAAAATGAGTAAATATTATGAATCCCACAATATTTTCTAACTGATGGGTTTCGTTTCTAACAACTTTTCTCTAAGGGATTAACCACAAATGGCCTCTTTAATACTCCCAAGTAGTATGTGTAGATTTGAAGCATAAATATCTAATCTGAATAATGCCATGAGGAATCAATGATGCCATCTGGGTGTATCAGAGTACCTATTTCACTCACATTAATCATCATTCATAAGTTGTTACTATACTTAAACATACTATTAGTAATAAACTAAAATATCCAAATTCTTATACATTCCATGTAATTGTAATAAAATGGATTTATGTAATCTAATAGGTTGTACTTTTTTAAAATAAGATTATGGAAATATAGCTTGTAGAGCCTGTATCGACGCCCAAGTGAATAATGTAACACACAAAGATTTCAGAATATATTTTACATTAATAAGAAATGTGTCTTAAACTTTTTTAACAGAAACAATGATATAAAATTATCTATGACAAATAATATAAGAAATTTTTAAAATTAATGAAACCTATTATTGGTGAAAATATAAAAAACAATTCAAAATACAAGCATCAAGGGATTAACAATACATATGGTTCAAAATGGTATTTTTCAATAAAAGCAATATTCCTTTAACTATTGTTTTTTCAATTAAAATATAATACATTAAATTTTAGAATTATAATTTTTGAAAAGTAACTTAATTTTTTAATTAATATTTTTAGAATAAAATTATAGTGAATTTTTTATATTTTTCATAAATAAATGATTTGTAGATGGATAGTGAAGAATATTGGCTTTTCTAATACCATATATATTTTGAATTAATTTTTTATGAATTTTTTTCATTATAAAAAATATATTTATTTTATATGTCATATAATAATTTAAAAAATTCTATTTTTAATATATATAACCCATGTTTAATATTTTGGAATCATAACTTATATTTTACTTTAAAAACAATTTTTTTCACTTATATTGAAAATTACTTTTTATAACTTGTACAAATAAAAAAAAGAATTCAAAATTTCGATAAAAAAATATTATTATTTAAAAAGTTTGATTTCATTTTAAAAATATATGTATGATTACTAGGATTAAAGTTACACACCTCAAAAATTGTATTACATTAATTCTCAAACAATTTTTTTTATTAAAATTTTGTAATATTTTTTTAAAAAAATAAAATTATAACTTCTAAAAAATGAATATAATTTCATTTTTAAAACTATATATAAATACATTAGCACACATTCAATTGACAATCAGTACAAAATAATATTAAGATCGTTTAATTGTAAAAACAATAATTTTCTATAAAAATATTATTCTATATTTTATAATATATAATTAAAATCCAATTCTATCTTCTCTACAAATTGAATTATACTATATTAACCCTATAATTATGTGCTTAATGTGAAATTTTCATTATAAGACATATCTTATATTTAAAGAAAATATAAACTAATATTGGAAAAACTAGTGACCAAGGTAAAAACCAAAATGCTAAATAGTAAAAATGAAGTAGTAAATTGATTAAAGATGATTAAAAAAGTCTGAATCCTTAATGACATTACCTAAGAACACATTTCATTATTTCATTTTTTGGAATCAGTGACCCTTGAACAACATCATTATATTATTGAAAAATAGTGGGTCTTCATAAAATTCGCCTTTAGTTGTAAATGGTTATAACTTCAACCCTCTCAGATTAAAATATCTTCTTCAAAATTTCATTTAAACCCATAAAAATTTTCCTCTCTGATAATTCCTTTATAATACCTAAATCCCCTGGCCCCCATACGCTACCATATTCCCTTCATTTATAATGAGACTTTAAGAGAAAATACTGAGTCCTAATATTATTATGAACTAATCCTTATACTTTTATTCATAATACTCCCTTTCAGAAAATACCCTATACATAGTAATATAATTACTCAAATATCATTAGTAAACTATATTTTTATTATATTAATGTAAAAATACTTATTTATTCAATTCTATCCAATTATAAAAATAGAAGAATTTCGATCATGTTTACTTACATAGTATCACCTCAAATAAGTATTGTGCTTTTTTATTTATAATCTCCTGACATTTATGAAAATAAAAATGTATTTAAGGTACAAAAATTTGTATTATGAAACCACTAACATTATCTAATTAAAATATTGTAAATTCTATAATTGATATTAATAATAAACATCCTAGTAAACATAATGAAATAAAAATAACATAATAGAGTATTTATCCCAATCCGAGTTCATTTTGTAAAAATGTGTATAACAATTTAAATTTATTCTAATATAATGATAAAGTACATACACCCCTTCATTTCCAAGGAATATTATTTTATTCTCGGATACCTTTATACATGGTCAACATACCAGATGATCTATGTTGAAATTGACCAAACAACCTAAAATAACAAATTTAAGAATAATGTATACAGTAAATAATATGGATTTGAAATTAAATATACCTTATTAAATAAAATAATAATGGTTTAGATTACTAATATTATTTAGTATAAACCTAATTTTATTATTTATTAATTCAGGAACACACATAGAAAGAATAGAGACCACATAAAGGGTTTGTGCTAACTCAAATTTTCTTCCACTTATTGACCAACCTACTTATTGAAATATATTTTTAATTTTTTTTATTTATTCTACCTAATGGATAATCGATGTATTACCTCATTCTTTTATTATTTAATAAAACACTCATCAAAATAAATTATTTATAAAATAATTCTTACCTCAATGATTATTTTACTTTTACGGGTTTCATGTCTAAATTTTCATCTTTTGGGAAATATTTGAAATTATACATCCTATTTTCGTTTGAATGTTTCATATAATTCCCATTTAAGATATTTTATCGTGGTCATATATTTATTAATAGAATTTAAGGGTTCAGTTGAAATCATATCCTTTATGTTGTTTTGATTTGAAAGATTCTATTATTGTAAGGAGGTTTGTCTCAAATTTAATTTAATGAGATATAATTCTTATTGCGTGCCATGATGTCTTTAATATGGTGTGATTATAGGCTAATGGTTTTCTTTAACCATTTTCATGTATTTAATGGGGTTTGAAGACAAATATCATTTTCTTTTCTGAAATTTCTTCTGAATGAAAAGTTGATATGCATATTATTAACTCCACTCTATTTGTTGAGTTATAATTATTCTTCATGAAATTATTTTTTCAAAATTAATTTCTTCCACCATAAGATATTATTTCATAGAACATTGACATCCTTTATTGTCAGATATGACATTTTAATTCAAATAACCGTGAAGTGTTTCTTTCTCAAAAATTATACCAATGTTGGGAATAATTCTCACCATCTTGAATGATGGATTTGACCCCTCAGAAATTTTTTCCTTCATTGTAATGACCTTATTTGTATTTAGATACCCAGTTATGTAGGATCACATATGAACTTAATATTTTATTCATCATATTTTCAAATATATGTTTTTTATATTTTTTTAAAATATATATTTTTTTTAAATTTTTTTCAAAATACCAAAATTGTTTTACACCCCTTTATAATTTAATGTTTTATCATCCAACACACATTTCATTTTGATATATTTTATATCATTCCATGGATCTATTTTTTTTAAATGTAATTTAATTTTTTCAATGATTTCACATCCAATTTTGGAAAATATATTTTGAATAAGCTATGTAATTTCTAATTTTATGATAATGTTAACACGATTTTATAATAACACTTTTATGGATTTACATTCATTTTCTTCATAAGAAAAAATTTGTTAATCTATGTGGATATTTACATTCATGAATTTCTATGTAAATTATATTATACTATATTCATGGATAAATCTTGTAGAAATTAATTACCCCCATTTTCTTTCATAGTCATTGAATGATTATGATTATTATTACAATGTATTTTCTATATGAACTCACTATATTTCCTTCCATTTATTTCAGGGTGTTCCCCAACATGCCATATACCCATTCACTAGGTAAATTAAGGACAAAATCTCATGCACATTATCTCCGAGGTGTAAACACCATATTCTCTATTATTAAAATTGAATGGTATTTAACTTAAATGAAACTAAATATATTTGGATACTCATTTATTAATCATTGGGTTTTCAATTTCGGTTTATTAATGGAATTAGGAATAATTCCATATTTTTAATCAATTTTAATAGGTTATATAACCCATTTTTTCATGGGATCCATATGATGTGATGAAGGAAATAAAATTTCTTCCCATAGGGTTTTTATGATAAGGCAAATGATTTTATTTTTATGTGTCCCTAATATGTATGGATGATTATTGGGGGCATCATATATCTCTCTTGAATGCATTGGTTAAGGATTTATATCTCTTCATATAATTTTTTGTACATAATTTTATTTTTTTCCCATGTGAAAGGGTTGTAATACATGGATTTATTAATAATATAAAGGGTAGACGAACAAATATTTTTTAAAGTCTGTTTCTATAATTTTGGAATAGATCTACGATTATTCTCATGAAATTTTAATGCTCAAAAGGATCATGGTTTTTGACTCATTTTATCCACACTATTTTGATTCATTACTAATAATAGTTTAGGTTTCATGTGTAGTGGAAGTTTGTGATGGGTCATTACAAATATTTAATTTTTGGCATGATTGATGATCATTCTGATATTTACACGATGATTCATTTCTTGATCAATGGAATTGAATCCTAGAAAATAGAAATGATATAAAATTTTGGAAGTAATAACATGATCATTAAATATTATTTATAATTATCATAATATATTAAAAAACTACCTTTCATTATTTCATTAATCAATGATGTTTCTAAAAATAGATATATATTTTATGGTAATTGTGTTCTAGGAATCAAGATAATATTTTCTATTTTAGTTATGTTCACATGTTCAAAAAATCACTGAACGTCACTGTAAAAATCTTTGAGTGACAGCATGGAAGATCATATTGCTTGCATCATTATCCAATGATCTACCCATGAATCACTTACAATGGGTTCACCATGATATCATCAGACATGAGAGTGGGTGGTAGAGGAATATAACTCTCTAGTGTTAGGATAATTCTTTGAGAGGGATCTCCCAAGGACTTTAAAGGATTCTCTCTGGCTGTTATTGTGCATGAAAAAAAAAATTCTGACATTAAAAATTAATATAATTCTATTTAAATACCTATAGTGCATAGAAATATTTTTTTTCATTGCAGACCTTTCATATTTATTCAATCCTTTGAGGATACCATGTCTAAAATAATAATAATATTATTTTTTCTTCTAAATCTATTTAACATTAAAATTAAATTAAATATTATTTATTAAACTTATATTCAAAATATATTATTTCTTATTGGGCCTAAAAACTCAGTCCTCGATTCCTCAGAAATATTTATCTATCCATGAATAATAAATTTTTTTAATAAATAAATATCACTACATTATTATATAATAAATAAATAAATATTACATCTACTAAATAGAAAATAAATATTTATTAAATATTCTACTCATATTATATTCTTCTAAATAACTTGTGAAAGAATATATGCGATCAGGAAAACAAAAATAATTTATAAACCACATGCATGAATAATATTTATTCCAATTTTTAATTAATAAATAATAATATATATTATTTTACTTAGATATTGGATTAACAGAGCGTATAATTATCTATGTTTATTTCTCAATGTAAATAGGCGAAGTAGCCTAAAGACCAAGGTTAAAATCTAGAAACATAGTAAATCACCCATAGAGAAAGACTTTAACACTACAATGACATAATTCATCCTATAGATTATTACTATGTAATGTAATCCCATTATCATGATATCTCTAATCAATTAGGCAGCACAGTATTTCTAGGAATATCTGTTATTGATGTATCTTTTTTGACATTACTAAAACCGAATATGCATATAGAACACCATGTATATGGATTTATTTAGGCTATATAATTTCCATGAAAGGGCCTCTTACACAAGATTATATCAAAGAATAGAAGGTACAAATAAATTATAAAATTATTCATTAATACAATATTAGTCATGATTCTCCCAACATATCCTACCTCACCATGAACATATTCCATCTTTGTTTTTTTCAATACATTAATGTATGCGACATATAATTTTCATTAATAATAATTATCTTAAAGTATATGGATAAATACAAACAACCATAGATAGGAACATCAAATGAAAAATATGAATGTAGATTTTATACTAATGGGTCTCATTCTCAAAACATCATACACTAGATATTACCAAGGGCGTGCACCATGAGATGGTCACATGAGGCTCCACCCATGATATCATGTATCATTTGTATCCCACAAATGATATCATCCATCTATAGAACATATAATTAAGAATATTATTGTAGAACATATAGGTTCTAATCATTATGTGGAAAATATATGACATATTAATGGGATAAGTAATCTTTGGACATTATCACATACTATATTACAAAAAATAACAATCATGATATGATAAGAAGTTTATTAATATTGAAAAATTTGAATATAGGTTATCATAATGGACATAGAAGGTGGGTCTAGGTAACCCACTCCAATAAACTACCACTTTCATTGGAGCCAAATACAAATAACTATAAGTCCACTAGACCACACATGATACTCATGATTCTTATGGGATACACTATTAGTAATGGGATCCGACATGTTCTCTTCCACATGTACTCTTCATACTAAAACTTCAGCACTTTGATACAAATATATCAAGAGGTGAAACATATAGAGTATATTCAATATCTGTTAGTGTGACCATGGATTTTTTACATGAGACACCACTTCCATATTATCACAAAAAAATGTGATTGGGTCATTACTACTATTTACCACATCAAGCTCCTAGAAAAAGTTTTGTATTAAAACAATTTCCTTTACTACAACAAAATACACTATTTACTTTGAATCTAATATAGAATCTGTGAAAACTAGGTTCTTTGAACTCTTCTAGATCTTAGATCATCCACTGAGACAGAAGAAATATCCTGTCTGGGACTTCAGATCATTCTAGTCTTTTTAAAAACTTGAATCAGTATATCCCATAATGACTAGATCCTCATCTCCTCCAAACACTAGGAACATATCCTTAGTTCTTCTCAGATACTCAAGGATATCCTTAATAGCAAACCAATGCTATTCTCGGGGATCTAACTGATATCTTCTTACCATGATTAGTGCATAGAAAACATCAAATCTTGTACACAACATGGCATAGATGATTGATCGTATCACTTAAGAGTATGAGATCTTACACATTCTGTCATTCTCATTTTCTTTATGGCAATACATTTTTTATAAATATGTAAACCATGTGACACTAGAACAAAAACCCTATTGTATTGTTCCATATTAAATCTCTTTAGTATCTCTTCAAATGTATGTAATTTAATTTAGTCTAAGAATCATGTTGGATCTATCAAGAATGATCTTATTCCCTAGAATATAAGGTTCTTCACGTAAGACCTTCATGGGGAAACAATTTTTTAACCAATCCTTGATAGAATATAATACCGATATGTTATTTCCAATAAATAATATGTTACCAACATATACTACTAGGATAATGGCTAGATTCTCACTAAACCCCTTACAAATGCATGTTTCACATTCATTCTTAGAAAAACAAAATTCTTTTATAGATTTATTGAATCAAATTGCACATGAAATATGTGATTAATTCAATCCATAAATGGATCTATGGAACTTGGAAATCCTTTTTTCCTTAGTTGGAGTCACAAAACCTTTATTAGAGAGAGGATCATCATTGTCAACCAATAATGAGTCACCATAATCGGTGACTATAAAACCAAATATCTCTAGTTATATTACATATATTATTCTCCTACACAGTACTGGTGTTTTTGGAATTACATCTTCCACAAGAACCTATGGAATCTATTCCTATACCAGCTCTTGTATATATGGATCATAAAATTCATCGAAATCATTCAGGGTACCACTATTATTTTTGAGTATGTTCTACCTCTTAATAAAGATGGATTTTAAAGATACAATCACATTCTTGTATGAGGGGTTGTATAAGTAGTATCCCTTTATTTCATTAGGATACCCTATAAAGACAAACTTTATTTATCAGGGTGCAAGTTTGTTTGATAATAAGGCCTTTATAAATAAATTGAAATCTCTTGCACATGTAAGTGAAAAAACCAATTTCTTTATAGTCCATAACATGAAAAATCTTCTATATTCCAATTCAGTTAGTACTTGATTTAGTTTTTACGTCATAGTTTGAAATGAATATCGCCAAATTGGTAATAGAAGATCTACATGAATCATCATTGATTGTACCATGTCTAGAGATTTATGGTTCCTCTTATAACTAACACCATTACAAATTGGTGAATAAGGTGGATTGAGTTGAGATATAATCTCAAACTACAATAAAATTAAATAAACAATTGGTTAAGATATTCACTACCTCAATCTAATTGATTATTCTGCATCTTATTTTCATGTTGATTCTCTAATTAATTCATGGATTCCTTGAATTTAAATAATGACTGGGACTTATACCGTATAATGTAGACATATCCGTATATACTCATGTCATCAGTAATATTTATGATGTAAGAATACCCCCCTACAGCTTCTACTAGAAAGGGTCCACACACATCATTGTATACTAATACTAGAATATTTATGGCCCTTTCACCTTGTCAACCTAATGCAATTTTATCCATTTATCCTTGAAGATATGCCTGAAACCTTTCAATAGGGTTTAAATCAAAATAATATAAATAACCATATTCAAAATTCTTTTTGAAAATATTCTTGTTTACATGACCAAGAGGATAACTCCATAGCTAGGTGTTAAATGAGTCATATGAACTTGGTTCATTATCAATTTCCAAAACTTTTTTTGCAATTTAATGCAGAAAGTAAATTATTTAAATTCTACATACTATATCATATATTGTCTTTATAAAAGAGGCTACTTTTATTTCTAATCTTGAATATAAAAACTTCTACATCAGGGACTGATATAGAAATTACGTTCTTGGTAATATTTGGATCACAATAAAAATATTTTAAAACCAAAATCATTATCATTTGTAATGATAAGTGGTAGTCACCAATAGGTAGAGAAACTATCATAACACTATTGGTAGCTCGAAAATACACTGATCCTCTAGAACTATTATTTAATCTACATGGATACTGGATTTGGATATAGATATGAGAACCAAAATCTATATTTATTACACAATATTATGATATTGAAATGTCACAGTTGATAACAAATTAACACATATCTTCCCCTAGCATATGTGTGTCATTCTTCTTGAGGTGTCTTAGTTTTCCACATGCAAAACAAACTTCTTCCATTTCATTTCCATGTCTATGGATATTCTTCTTTATGGAAGGATGCTTCCCATGAGAATTATAATTTTTGTGTGTCTTTGGCCCTTTCCTCTTTCTCATTATTTTCATAGTCACCCTATGGACCATGTGTTTTTTCACGACCCATTTCCGTATCCACAGAGAGAATAAACGTAAGATGTTCCAAAATACTCTTCTCCTTATTAATCATTTTTTAATTACCAATAAAACAAGAGAAAGACTTGGGAAGAGATGCAATTCGGATATTTGTTCACAACTCATCTGTGAATTTAATCCCTAATATATCTAAACATTCAACATGTTACAACCAAGTCGGTGAGGATGATGATCCTATTCATGGGTTTTATTTTATTTAAAATGAAATTAAAAAGAAAAAAATCATTTCACATTACAAAAAATTAAAAATTGGGATGAACATTGTAATCAGGTGTTCAGACTGAAAATTCATAAGAATTTCTAGTAGATTATAAAGAATGTTTCTCGAATAAAAGGATAATTGAACTCACCTTGAGTCTATAATGAAAGATGTTATTTTAATGGGTAATAATCGGAGTTTGAATGACTATGATAAAAAACGGACGATACTTTACATAACTTGGAGTTCTCATATATCATTAGTTCTCATGTGATGAAATCATGGAAAAGGAAAGGGATGAGCTGATTTTTCCAATCACATTGAAAATTTGTTGGAAAGAAAGATGTTACAGAGGAATGGTAATTTAAAATATATTCCATTAAATGTCAGACGATGATAAAGTCGATTTTAAAAAAATTCAATGTCATGAAAGAAATAATTCTTGCATGATAAAGTTTTTAGAAGAAGAAAGATACTAAATCGTTCTTATCTCAAATCAATAGTGTGAGAGCATGAAATTCTTATCTAAAGATTGTGAACTAATTCTGGATCATAATGAGAGAATCCAAAGGTTATAGATTTTAGTAAGAAAAAAAATACAAAAGTTTAAAAAAAATTGGTGAATGAAATTGATGAGTATTTTAATCAGATAGGAGAAGATTTTTATGAAGCCATATTTGCCAATATCGGTCCACAAGACTAAGTATGTAATTGTGGTCATTAGAGGTAGAATTAATTTTTGTTGGGGAGTTGTCGAGACCCATGAAAAGTAAAAGGAAATTTGGAGTTTTATTAGACCAAATACATGAAAGTAAGATATTGATCCCCGTGATGAACATAAAAAATATATTCCACTATTTAAATCAAGATAAATGAATTTTTTACAAATGGTTCAACCAGAAAAAATGTCTTTTTACTCAAAAAGTGGGTCGATAGAACGAAAAAAATGATTGGTTTTTTTCATGAATTATTATCAGTTGGGTCAAGAGCAATCTTATTATAAGTTGACAAAGATTCATCATAATGATGAAATGATTGATCCATTAGAGCCATGATGACACTTATATCACTATCGAATATAGGATTATAATTATTAATAGAATAAGAAAATGAGTGTTACTTGATGCTTTGTGGATGTAATTGACATGGGGGGAATGAATATTTCATAAAGAGATTGAAGAAATACATATTTTAAATTTTTCACAATTGGTATAGGGTATAATATTGAGGAATTTGATATCTTCAACATAATAAAGAAATCAGAATCAGATGAACATTCATATAATTGGAGAAGAGCAACACAATGAGATGTCTTTTGTTCTGATTTGTTCACATGTGGATAAATAACATTGGAGTGACCACATGATTTTATCATAATGAAGAAATTTTATCAGGAAATATGATTTAAAATCAGCCCCACTATTTGTGGTGGGTGGTAAGGGCTTGGGTGGGGCGAGGTGTAGGTTGCGGGGTCAAGTCCCTGGGCCTGCGATTTACTATAATTTTCTTGTTTGTGTCGTTTTCCACTTTCGCGGTTGTACCCAATTTTTTTAAATATGATTTTAAATTAGAATCAAACTGATGTTTTTTTAGAATACTTCATTGAGCTGAAGTCATGAGACGTTTCATGAATATTTGTTAAGTTTTGAGAAGAGTTAACAAAATCACACATGCATCCATAATTCATATGAAATTCATATTTTTGGGAATTTGGATGAGTGGGAAAGAATTACAGAATCATTACCAAATCATATTGGGTCACCTATAAAAGGAGAAAGTACTTTATACTTTCCTGACTGAAGTACTATTCAAAACGGAAGAGAGATAATATATGAATACCTATGGATAAGAAGTAACTAGATTAATCTTTTTTGAAGAATTTTTCAAGAAACAAGATGAAAGGATAATAGAAAATATCATATTCATCTAATTTTCATATTTTGATTGATAATCAGACCAGGAAAATAATTTTGAGATTTTTGGATTGTGGAAGAATATTTTTAGGAATGTTTCAGTTGTATTATTATAGATAAATATTTTCTTATTGAGCAATAGGTCATAAGAATATGACTAGAAAATAATACTAAGAATCATTACGAAGTCCAGAAGAATTTATTCTTTCCACTCGGTGTGAAATTGAGGACTTTTTTATATTTGATATTTGATAATGTTGACAAAGATGCATTATAACATGTTAGTTACCCAATTTGAATTACATAATATTGTGCTACTAAAATAAAATTCACTATTGGGTTGAAAATACTACAACAAGTGTAAGGGTATAACATATTCACTGTATTCCACATTAAATATTTGTTTTCTAGTGTATTTTTTTGGTTTCTGATTGCTTTCAAACCATACAACGGACATAGATACTCTTGTTGAGTACTTAACCTTGTAAATTCGTGTGTTCCTATGGATGTGTGGTTTTTTGTTTTCAGAGGGGAACAAAATATTTAATATGAACATAATGTTTTTTAGAAGTATTAAAATGAAAAATAAATATATATCACTGATTCACCCCTCACCCTCTTTGTGAGACAACAGTCTTGATATGTGAATTACATGTGGTAGCAGATCCAATGATTCCTTTCATTGTATCTTTGTGGATGTTTTGAATGAAAAGTTGTGATGGAGAATAAAAATTCTGTGAACATTAATGGAACTCCATTATTTTATGGTTAGAATTATTATATTTTGGAGATATAAAATGTTTCCTTGTCTTATGTCCATTGGGTATGATATTCTTGGAGCTACACAAGATGGATTCTCTACAATATATGAAAATGTACCGCATACATCCATTGATAATAAGATTATTGATAATGAATTGAGGGATAAGAATATCTTACTATCATCAATTTTTTAATGTTATTTTTTAAGAGTGAAGGGTGTTTCCACTTCCATTTGTAATTGGGATAAGTTGACAAAAATTTATGAAGGTAATTCGAAAGTGAATAAGGGAAAAGTACAAATATGGAGGCTGAAGTATGAATATATTAAAATGTGTGAGTTTGAATCAATTAGAGACTTCATTATATGGTTGAATTAAATTTTTATCACCATCAGATGTATTGGAGAAAATTTGGGGGATTCTGTAGTAATTGAAAAGATGTTAAGAACTCTTATGGACATGTTTGATGTTATAGTCTCCTTAGTTAAAGAGAGAGATCCATAAATATTAACTCTGGATGATTTTCATTCTACTCTAATTCATTATGAACCGAGAATGGATAATTTTATTAAGGGAAAAATAAAATCCAAAAGAAATAATTATTTCAAATCATCTAAGAATTAATCATCTTAGAATGTTCTTGATGAAGCTAATATTATGGAATATGACTCCAAAAACGAGGTATGTAAAAATATTGATGATATTTGATCATTTTTTTCTAAATATATGAGAAGATTTGTATGTAAATATAATGGGAAACTTCCCTTGAAATAATTTTAATGTGGTATAGTTGGGTAATATGCGAATAATTTACCTCAATGAAATAAAGAAGAGTATAGTGATGAAGATGAAAGAATACCAATAATGTTTTATAAAAAACAATGTGATGTGCCCAAATATTTTTCCTAAGGAAAAGTTAAAAAAATCTAAAAATATAAATGATTATTTTCTTATCTAAATATGAAAGAGATGAAAGTAGTGAAGATGAATTTGAAAAGTCTTATGAAAAGTAATGAAAAATTACAATTATTTCAATTGTGATCAATAAAGAGTCTACGAGTAGCATTTCTAGATAAGAAGAAGAAACAAAATTATAATTTCACTAGAAATATCATTTGAAAGAAAATATGACAAATATTGGAAGTCAAGAAAAAGAAATTAGTAATATGAAAAATGAATGTTCATTATAAAACAATCAATAATGTTTAAATGGAAATATTTAAACAAAAACATTCTAATTATGAACATAGGGTTACATGTTTCAATAATTATATCATAAAATATTATGAATGCACTAGAATGTGTAAACTAGAGAAGGATGTAACTTCACTTTTAATGGTTGAAAGGAAATATGAAAATATTTCTGAAAAGAAGAAAGATGGGAATTTTTTTATTCTTCTAATACATACAAAGTCAAAAATTTAGTGTTTCTAAAAACATTGAGTCCGAATATATTTATAAAACTTTTGGTTTCTAAATATCTAAAAAATACTGATATGAAAGGAAAAAATTCAGTTAAAAATAGACTGGGTTTTTTTTAAAAGGTTCAGTTAAAAAATATTATAAGGTTGCTGAGAAATTGGTGTACAACTCTGAGCATTAAGGAACCTATAGAGGAAAATACTATTTATATGTGTAAAGAAAGTATTGTTGTGGATTCATTCATATGAAAAATAATTTTTTAACTAATAATATTACAACTATTCCATATTTTATAGAAGTAAAAGTTTTAGGGTGTGTAAATCCCCTCAAAAGGAAGAATTCTGAGAAAGATGTTCTGAAGAAGTCAGAGAAAGTTATTTTGAAGAAAAATGAGAAGGTCAAAGTAAAAGATGATTGTATATTCCAACCACCAAA
The DNA here is from genome assembly GCA_963277665.1 of Viscum album. Classification (NCBI taxonomy): domain Eukaryota; kingdom Viridiplantae; phylum Streptophyta; class Magnoliopsida; order Santalales; family Viscaceae; genus Viscum; species Viscum album. Next base: position 1,940,027,115 of record OY728163.1, read on the forward strand.
AACTATTTTTTTTATGATTTTAACAACCTAGACACCTGGATAAAGTATGTATTTCTTTTGTTACCCGTACAAAAAAATGTTTGTTAAAATTTTTCAAAATCCAAAATTTATGAAAGGTAATTGAAATAAAAATATCTTGTTTTTTAGAACACTCTCAATGATTTAAAATGATAATGACCATATATCTTGTCTAATAGGTTCTCTAATCAGATTATAGGAGGTTTAAATCTTTGGAAATATGTGAATGACTTGAATGAATAATCTTTGACATTTGGAAACATTAAATATATCTTAATCCATGGTGTTGGGTAGCCGTCATTGGGGAATGAAAATTGGAATCAAATAATTGTTTTATTGGTGGGATGAAACACATTGTTTTAAATGTTTCAAAACATTTTGATAAAGGTAATAAGTTTACACTTAGAAAAGGTGGATATTTTTAAAAATATATAAGGATGGAATGATAGTTACAAGAGGCTAACAAACCAAAGGAAACTTATTTCATGTTGGTTTAATACAATTCTATTGTTACTTTTTCATGAAAGATGATAATATATTATCGAATGAAAGACTAGGCCACATGTGTTACAGAAAAATGAGAACATTTTCAACGATGGATAGTTACTATGCAAATCCAGATATGTCACGAAGATGTGATTTGGGTTACACTATTTTTCCGAAAATAATGACTATAAATTCTATGCATAATGAAGTTGAAATTTCTTCAAAAAAACCCTTGAAACATTGTTATTATGATATCTTTGGGATAATGAGAAAGAAAATCAAATCATGGAAATAAGAAATTCATCACTCTCATTGATTAATTTACTCTCATTACTTGTGTTTTGTATATGAAAAATAAGTTAGATAATCTTAAAATGTTTAAAAGGATTAGGTGGAATGCTGAGAAGGAATGTGAGTATTCAGTAAACAATTTATGAATATTCAATGGTGGAGAATAAAAAATTTAAGAATTTTATAGTTATCTTGAGAATCGCGGAATTACCAATGATTTCAATCCACCATACACCCCTCAAAAAATGGGGTTTTTGAAAGAAATAATTGATGTTTGATGGAAATGGGAAGAACAATGTTACTTTAACATGGTCTCCCTCATTACTATTGGTAGCAAACCATGAGAACTTCTATGTAGATTCAAAATGCTGGTTTCTATAGGCTGTTTTTAGATATTTATCTCTATAAAATATTTTATTGAAGAAGTCCATGTTTGAGACATTTTATAGTTTTTGCGAGTCCATGCACCAGAAAAAAAGAAAGGTAGATACCGTGGGAAGTTTCCAGTGGGAGTTGAGGATGTAATTTTTCTTGGTTATACTCTAGAGGTGTGAGGATAAATATGAATCAACAATGAAAAAAATAATAGTTTATTCTGTTTATTTGATAATTTTTGAAATGGATAAGGAATATAAACAGACCATTGTTTATAAGGAAGTTGATTAGAAAGAAATAATTTTTATTGAAAACTCAGAAAAGGATACTAATAATAATAATCCTTCTCAAGAAGAAGAATGGAACTTATCTGGTTCAAGTGAGGAGGAATATTATCCAAAATCTCATCCTTGGATGATGAAGAATGTCGAGGCTTAGAACATTATTGGGGATCAACATTATAACGTCCAAATAATAATAACACCAATAGTTGTTACACATACTTCATTATAATCAAAACATGAGATGGAATATGTTGATGATGCTTTTTATAAAATGGAATGTGTTTAGTATATGAATGAAGATATGGATTAAATATAAAATAATGATACACATGAACTCGTATCAAATCCACATAAAAAATTTATTGGTATAAAGTGGGTTTTCTGGAAAAAAATTGAATAATGAAGGTGAAGTGATGAGGAATAAATAAATATTTTTGTGCAAAGTTGACTCATAATTTAAAGGCCTTGATTTTGATGAGACATTGAATTTAATATTAGAAACTACTATAATATTCCTTAATATTTTTTCACAATAATGTTACAAAAAATTTCAAATGGATTTAAAATCATTATTTTTGTATCGTGATCTTGAAGAAGAAGTTTGTATTGATCAAATACGTATCTTTGTTTTTGGAAAAATGTGTGTTATGTGTCCAAGTTGGTGAAAGAACTGTATTGAAAAAATCCAGGTTTGGGGAAATTGAATTCCAAAGTAACTACTTACATTAAGAAAATGAATTTTAAGAAAGTAAGGATTGTTATAAATCTTTACTTTAAAGAAATTCATATTTTTTTCTTCATCGCAATTGTTTAATTTGATGACATTATCATTGATGGGAATTATGAATGAACTTGTGATATTTTTTTATGATGAAATGAAAATGTTTTTTTGATGCTCATGTCGGGTGAAATGACATGCATTCTTGGGTTACAAATCTTATAATGGAATAAGCACAATTTTATTTCTCAAAAAAATTATGCAAATGAACATATCAAGAAGTTCTATATAGAAAACTCAAAAAACGTCACAACACTAATTTTAGTGGGAACTAAGTAGAGTAAAGATGTATAAGTAAAGGAGGTTCATTTGAAAGAGTTTGAGAAGTTTATTGGAGGTTTTTTATATTTGACTACCTCAAGACTAGATATTATTTATGATTTTAACTTATGGTAAATATTTGAGAGTGATCCTAAAGCATTACATTTAAATGCTAGAAATAGAATTTTCAAACATATCAATGGTAAAAAAATCGTGATTTGTTATGATATCCTATAAAGTATTGACTTCATTAGGTATTCATATGATGAGTGGGAAGGAAATTTTGATGATAGAAGATCCAAAACTCTTGGATTTTTCTTTAAGGTGAAATGTTGTGTTAGTTGGAATATAAAGGAAAATAATTCAGTAACTCTTAGAATATCTTAAGCTCAGTATTTTTCTTTAAATCAAGTCTCTACCCAACTTAGTTGGATGAATACTCAGTGAAAATACATTCTTGTTGATGTGACGTTACCCTTTATATGGGGTTGTGAAAATCAAAGTGAAATAAACATTACCATTAATATGATAAAACATTATCATTCAATAGATATTGATATCAAATATCATTTCATCAATGAGCATGTGTAGAAGAATGAATTAAAGCTGGAGTATGTTCCCACATCGTAACAATTTTTATAAATTTTCAAAAAACCTTTACCAAAGGAACCATTTCATATATTGAGGTTGAACACGGGATTCTAGTCTGCTTCTCATCAGGATGGAGGTACATGTTTTTGTCCCTAATCTCATCTTCTCATTGGATATTGTTGTTTTGTGGATATTTTTTCATAAATATTTACACTATTATGTGATAAAACATTAAAGGTAGAATATAAATTGGGGTAGTTGTGGTAATCTATGAATCCATCATTGTATGTTTGTGAACTATTCTAACTATATGTTGGTGTGGTTTTCGGAATTGTTCATTACAATAAAGTGGAAGAATGAAATAAAAAGGTGAATAATTATGTGATGAAAAGGTAAAGTGGTTTTCATGGGCAATCCTTTTTGACAACATAGATCTTCTATCAGTAATAATTATTTCCTACATTGAGTTAGCTCGGGTAGGCTTAAAAAATTTTATATGTATTTCATAGATTGAGTTTAAAAGGTTCAGTTATTTATGAATGTTGGTTGGAAAAAAATCTATAGGGGGAGATTGTTAGAAAAAAATATGATAGGGATGATGATCATATTCAAGGGTTGTCTTTTTTGGAATGGAAATTCCAAAGATGAAGAAATCAATTAAATTTGTAAAAATTTGGCAATCAGACTGAGCATCATATTCCCAGGTTCGAACTCACAATAAATTAGAAAGTCCATTATATTGAGGATAAATTTTCTAGAGAAAAGGATGATCAAAATCACCTTGATTCTAGAATGAAAGACCTGATCTAAATGAGGATGAATCAGAGTCTTAATGACTAAGATAAAAAACTGATGATAATTTTATGATATTGGAATTATCATAAATCATATGTATTATATAAAACTTGTGATTAAATCTTGATAAAGGAATTGGGGAGAGCTGTTACAGGGAATCATATTAAGAATTTATTGGAATAAAAGATGGTATTAATGAATGGAAAGTTATAATCTTTTCTATTATAAAATAGATAATACTAAAGCTAATGTTCAACATATTCAATGTAATGATGGATTTATTACATGAAATCTAATGTTTATAGATGAATAATATTTTTGAAGAATTCTGGGTTCAGATCATCAATGTGAGATCATCATAATCATATTTAATAACTCAGAAGGTTTTTTTGATCATAATGAAGGAAACCAAAGGTACATTTTTTAAATCAGACCAAAATCTAAAATATATAAATATTTAGTGAAAGAAGTTTATGAGTATCAAAATTAGACATGAGAAGAAGTTTCTAATGATTAAAGTTCCAATAATAGTCCACCAGACTCAATATGTCATCATAATCATCAGAGGAAGAATTATTTTTCATTGGGGATTTGTTGGCACCAATGAAAAAGGAAATTTTTTTGATGTTTATTGGAACTAAATGAATGAATGTCAGAGACCAATATCCTTGATTAACATCAACAATATGGTAGACCATTTTCATTAAGATAAATGATGTGTTTTTTCAAGTGGTTCAAGAGGACAATATAACTTGTTTCATTAAAATGATGGTTGAGATAATGAAAAAATATCTAGTTTGTTTTCAAGAGTTTTTATTAGTTGGGTCAAGAGCCATCATAGTAGAATTTGACACTGATTCATCAGAATAACGAAAATATCAATCAATCAGACACATTATGACACTGATATCAATATCATATGCAAGGTCATCAGTTTGAAGGAATGAATAAAAAATGTTTCTTGAAACTCATTAGATGTAATGGACAAGGGGGAAAATAATATTTTTGGAATAGTTTTAAAAATAATAAGATATACATTTTTTATATTTGGTACATAGATTTGTATTTTATAATTTAATTTGTTCATCATAACGAAGATATTAGAATTAATAGAGTATTTTTTTATTGTTTTAGAGAAACATGATGAGATTTCTTCGGCATTGATTTATCTTCAAGTGGATCAAGAACAATTGAGTAACCACATGACTTTATCATAATGATGAAATTGTATTGGGAAATCAAAATTAGAATTAGAATCTAATAGAATTTTTTATGAATAATGAAGAGAGATGGAGTCATGATAAGTTTCAATAAGATTCGAGAAGAGTGAAGAAGTGTTGATGAAGTCAAAAATGCGTCCTTAATTCAAGGTAATTATAGATTTTAGAAAATTTGGATGATCGGTAAATATTATTAGAACCATGTCCAAACTATTTTGGTTCACCTATAAATGGATAAAGTACATTGTACTATCCTAAAGGTAGTATTATTCTGAAAGGAAGTGAGAGAAGCTCTAAAATTCTAGAGAGATGAAGATTCTAGATTGATATTTATTGAATATGTCTTCTAGACATAATAATAATGGAGAATAGACAAGATCATATTTATGTAATTATAGTATTGGTCTAGATAATCATATTTGTAAAATCATATTGATATTTCTTGATAGTTGAAGAAGAATTTCAGGATTGTTTCAATATTATTTTGATATAGTGATATTATCTTATTAAGGAATCAATCATAGGAATTGGACAGGGAAATCAGACAGAGTTTCATTATGAAGTCTAGAAGAAGTTCATTCCCTATTCTAGATATGAAATTGAAGAAGTTTTTTGATGTTTATACTTTTTAAAGTAGATAAAAAAAAATCATAACATGTTATTCAATCAAATTGTATTACATCATTCAGGCTACTTAAAGAACATTAACTGTTATATTGACCATAGTGAAACATTAGTGTATGGTAATATCCTAATCATTGTATTACCCATAGAAGGATTGTTTTCTAGTGGGTTGTGTTGTGTCAAAATATTTACATACCATACCAAGGACATATATACTCTTGTTTATTAGTAAACCTTGTAAATTCATATGTTCTTATAGATGTGTGTTTGTTTTTATTTTCAGTAGGGAAAGAAATTTCTAACCAGAATCAAATCTTTTTTCATAAGTAAGGAATCCTAAAAGATCAATGACTCAACATTTCCCTCTCTCAGTGATAGATGAATCTTGATTGGTAAATTTCACAATGTGGCCAATAATCTTGATTACATGAGGTCTAAATGGAATATACATCCGAATATTTATTCTAAACAAGTAATTGGGTATCTCGCATATCTCTTATCGTTCCTTCTATTGATTGAGATCCTAACGGTGATACGTCATGCTATATAAATCCATGTCATCATGTTGAATCAAAATCTCATTGTTCATGAATGATATCATTAAAAAATGGAAATATATCACAATAACCAAATGACTCTCATAAATAGAAAAATCTTCATCACTAGAATCAATTCTAGATTTTTTAGGAATTATTTCTTCCAGCACAAAAAATTTCCATTATTGGTGAAAGATAACACATAAGAGCCATTTCTACTCCTTGAAATTTGTGTTGGTTATAAGGTTTTCCTTCTCAAGTATGGATCCGAGTGTTATGTTTTAGGTTATTTTATTGTTGTATCTGTAAATAAGTGGTTCATAGTATTAGTACATTATGAGATAAAATGTTCAAAAATAAATAAATATTATATTTATTAATCTCCCACTATTTTATCAAAACCCAATATCCATCACCATTGGCTTCAGAATATCATATTTCATGGATCTTATAGTCAAAGGAATCCATATTTCATTTATCATTACCCCAACATTGGTTGTTCGAGTAACTTGAACGGTTTTAGGAAGGCATTCCAAATGCCAACTACAATAACTCACATTTCCAAGATTTATTGAGTGTACTCTGCAATCTTGAAATCAATAAAATGGATTTAATCTACCCTTTCCTCTCATCTAATTCATGTCTTATATTGGAAGTCAACAATTTATGCATACTATGTTAATTAAAACCAAAACATCATGTTTTAATTCCCAAATAATTGAAAGCACCCTAATAATGTCTTGTCAAGCACATTGAACTATGGTTCAAATTTAACTGAAGTAGTGGAAGTTTATAAAAACTTACTATATGATCGAGGGATTTTATCTTTTATGCATAAATTTATAATTATTATCCTTATCACATTCTTGTTAATATTATTTGGATTTACATAAGTGATTAACCTTGTATTGGATAATATTTATTTATAAGACAATTTATTCTAGTTATATCTTACATGCATATTAATTCATTGATTCTAGAGATCATGAAAAAATATCCATAATTAAATAAAAATGAGACTTCATAGAAATAAATTAATGAAGTGGTATGATAATGAGCTTTTACTAATATTCGATTTATTTAGTGGTTGATAAACTAACAGTTGACCTATGTGAAAAAACCTTGAACTAATTAAGGATCATGATATATATTTCCACATGTCCACCTATGTATCTCATTTGGATTGTTTTTTCCTCATCTCCATACAATAACCACATACACTAGCTTATGATCACCAGACATTATATATGCTTTTACTCACACATAGGTGTTGGGAAAAGGGTTTACATAAAATAAACTATGGGCACGTAGTCTTGTAAAAAAATACATGATTGAGGAAACCCAAGACACCAATTTAATAATATAATAAATTAAATAAAACCATTGACTTACAAAGTGATAGTATGTGCTCATTATCATCCACATGTATGCAACGGATTATAAATTTAATAAAACTAGTAATCAATTATTATTCATTCTTATTTAAAACAAATCTCACTCGAACCGATTGATTATCTTATTTAATTAATCAATTCGTTTATCTTATTTATGATATGAATTTCTGTGAGATTCACATCCATCTTAATCTTAAACAAATTAAAAAATATATTTAAAATTAAATATCTACATAAATGTAACTTGGAGGCAACATGATGAGTCTCTGTCTGAATCTACCCAAAATGTATTATACTTGTATATTATTTACTCTTGTGACATATTCCGTACACGACTTATCACACACATTCATGAAATTTTATAACATATTTATGATTACACAAAATAGATGATTTTTCTGTCATGTGTTAGGCATCAATTCACGTAGAGTAATAACTATAATATGGCTCATAAATGATATGAAAATTTTAAAATTAAACATAAACTAATTTAACATATATATATATATATATAAACCCATCACCTGGAGTGTCATATCCTCTTATGACCACATAAAATATCATTTCTATAAGGTTTACATGGTATATTAAATTAGTTTTAATTCTAAATAATTTTTTATAAGTACATGGCTCGTACATGTGAGAAACATGACGCGTACGTCTATCACCATCTATCGAAGACACATTCTTAGGGACTTAGCATGTAAACTACAACTCAAAAAATTTGAGTACACACCATTTAAAAGGGTTACCTACATTGTAGTCTTCAAGTTACATAGTCACCAGTCATGTATGTTGTTTATGAAAATAATTTTTTTGGGTTTGATTTATAGGACAACACACCATGTATGTGGGCTATAAGATATGTTCTGCCGTTGACTTTGTGCAAGGATAGCCCAGTCAACACATAGTGTAATAAATTAAATGCACCGTGTGATTTTAAACACAGTATGATATAATTTTAAATTAATTCAATGTACGTTAAACACTAGTACAAAATTTGTAACATTGGTTAGACACTCTATAATCATGTTTTACACAAACAAAATCCTCAACACCTTTGAATGAGATCTTTGATTTTAATCCATTTATAAAATTAATCAATTTGATTAGATCAATATTAAGTGAATGAGGTAGAATCAGATCTTGCATTTCATATTAAAAACTATTAAACAATAATTGAAATAGAAATGAAAAATGTGTAAATCAATCAAGTATATTTTATATAATTATAAATAATAATTTGACTCCTTTGATATCACTTTTTGGTTCTGAGTAAAGTGGGGGGTGTGATGAGTCATGCCATATTTTTTTGTCATGATCAATGATCAATGTATGATTTAAATGAAGATGAGTGTTGTGATAAAAAAAATTGAATCAATGAATATAGACAAGAGATAGAACCCTGGAACCATCATTAGATCATAACGTATTATTTATAATAAATTTAATCAATTAAATAATTACCTTTCATGAATTATTACTTCATTTATTTATCTGAAAATAGATATATATTTTACGATCGTTTCATTTTAGGAATCAAGAGAAGATTCCCTCAAGTGGTGATCCAAACATGTTCCACAATTCTCTGAACATCGTTGTAGGAATCTCTATGTACTTGCATGAAATATTCATTCTATTGTGTCATTCACCTTTGATCTCCTTGATAATCACTTCCAAAGGATTCTCTTAATCTATATATACATGATAGTTGGAGTTGGAGGAAGATCACTATTTTTTGGGGGGGTATTCATGGAAAGTCATATCTATATGGCATGAGAGGATTCTCTCTGCCTATCATCTTGTAAAACAAAAATTGAATTTTCTCACTTGAAAAAAATAATATAATTAGGTTAAAATACCACTAGGTTTTAGAAATAATTATTTTAACAAGTGACCTTTAATGTTTATTTAATACCTTATAGAACACCACATATATAGTAATAATAATAATAATATTTCCTTGAGATGAACATACAAGAGAATTAAATTAAACATTATTTATTGAAATAATATTCCATATTTATTATTTCTCAGTGGACCTACATATATGCTTTGACATTCCTCAACAATATTTTTTGGGCCTTGAATAATGAATAGTTAATTAATAAATAAATATCACAACATTATTCCTCAATAAATAAATATATATCATATTCACTAAATAGAAAATAAATATTTAGTAAATATCGTGCTCACATTATATTCTATCGAATAATAGGTGAAGAAATTTATGTGATCAAGGAAACCATAATATTTATAAAACCAAAACCCATAATTTTATTTATTCAACATGATAAATAATAAATAATAATATTTAATATTTAACTATAATTTTGGATACACTTATCGTGGGACCCTTTAGGCCACTATTTAGTGGTATTATGCGAAGCATCCTAAAGACTAAGGTTAGTATCTACCATCATTACAAGAAATCCATAAAGAAATAAATTAATGTCGCAATGACTTGATGCCTCATAGAAATTCATACTATGTAATATAATCCCTTAATCATGATATCTCTAATAAATTAGGTTTCATGCTGGTGCCATCGAACTCTGTGCTTGATGTCTCTTTTATTGATTTTTTAGAAATCATACATTCCTATAGAAAACCATGGATATGGATTTATTTAGGCTTTAAATTTCCATCAAGGGTCTTGAGATATCAACTTTTATTAAATAAGAGATGGGGAAAATCATTTTTCCAATTATTCATTAATGCACTATTACTCGTGACACACCCAATGTATCCTACCTCACTGCAGACATATGTCATCATATTGTTTATCAATACATCAACGTAGATGAATTATAATATTCGTTAATAATAATAATAATGTTTAAAAATCAATTCACACATCTGTAGATAGAAATATACAATAAAACATATGAATATGGATTTCCTACTGATGGGTCTCCTTCTCATAATACCCCAAATTGGCTATTACCATGGGAATTAACCATGAGAAGGTTTAAAAATTCCCCATGATTATCCACACATGATAACATGAATTATTTTTCTCCCTCTAATATTGTCATCCATCTATAAAACATATATTTATGAATAGTGTTGTGTCACTTTCGAGTTCTCATCATTGTGGGGAACTGCTATGACCTTTTAGTGCGACAACTAATCTTTATATATTATCATATACTATGTTATGTATAAGAACAGTCATGTTGTGATAAAAGCTTATTAATATTCAAAAACCAGGAATACAAGTTATCATAAATTATAAAGATGTTTGTTCTAGGGCACCAACTCTAAAAAATATTCCTTGTCATATTCCATGAATTATGTTTTCTATTCTTTTATTTTTTTAGTGTGACTTTCATATATACTATGATTATACTCATATTATCTTCTTATGTTAAAATATGATATTTGACTATCTTTTCTTATGTTTTCCATTACTAAGCATTAGATCTTAACCCATAGTTATATTTTCATTTCTCTAGGTTATAATGAAAAGTAAAAAATATTATGTTTCTAGAAGGAAATAGTTTGTGAATAATATGTGAGTGATGATGAAGGATTAATACAGATTAAGTAGTAACTTATATATTAGAATACATTTTCATTAGTTTAAAAAAGAATGAGTTTTATTAATTAATGTTTTTTCATAATTCTATAAAAATATGAACATAAAAGGCCATGAGAATTTATGGAAGGAAATAATTTCTTCAAATTCATTTAATTGATATTGTCAGGTCTATGGGATATTATATATTAAACTATTTTTTTCACAAGTTATCCTTCTCCAAAATTTAATGCCAACTTTTTGGCCTTTCCTCAAGAAAATTATATTTCCAAATGAGTATCAAAATGTCTAATTACATAATATTTTTTTTAGAATTTATTTAATCATAATTTTGTTAGTATCCCACTATTATAATTTCATGTATTCAACTATCAATACTCATAGATAATCATACTTTTGATATGTACATAGTAACTATAATTCCATAATTGTTAATTGATGATGGTTCGTATTTGAACATATTGAATCACTAAAAATCCTCAATATATTTCAAGGAAATTAAACTAGATATTTATGTTAATTATACGACCAGGGAATTCCATTTACATGTCAATATAATCCTTACATTTATATCAAAAAAATATTATAAGTCAATATTAATAGAGAAATTATGATGAATATTTCTATGTTTTTAGTTCATTCACATTAGTCCATATATAAAGTATTTACATTTAGTATATGATGGAATGCATTGAACATTTACATGATTGGTAGGTTTAAGAAATATATACCCCCTCAGCATAGGGGTAGGTATCATGATACAACTATTACGTAATAATGTGACCATACTTAACATATATGTGTGATGTTTGGGTAAAAGACCTCGATTTTATTCATATGTTTTCATGAATTATGCATTCCCATCATTTCTATCATTATGATATCTTTTATTTTATCTATGGGATTATTTATTTCATTACAATCCATGGGTTTAGTTATGCTTACGTATCCATTGATATAAAATAAGTTTTTTATCTCTTCCCAATATATTTCTTATGCCATTATTATGTTATGTCAACATCTGATATACATCGTCCCTTTCAAAGAATCATGGATCACCCATTATGTTTTTATGTGAAATGTTCATTTTCTTATTTAATATAGAATAATAAAGTAGGAGGATGGTGGAAAATAGTATAGGTAATTCCTCATGGGGGTCTAATGAAATATATGTTGAAGGATTCAACCCACATAAAGTGTTTAAAATCATGAAGAGGAGCCTAAAATTATGAAATTCTCTTAAGATGCATCCAGTCATCCCAAAAAATTGAGAGTATTCAAATGAATTTCCCCCTATATGGTTTTGTTGGAGGTTATTTTATCCCCCACATATTATATGATGCATGAAGATAATATACATGATAGACCATTGAGTATTATCTAGATATGAAATTGAGTTTAAAACTATTGAGGATTCAGGTTTCAAAAAATTATGAATGATTTATTTTCTTTGAATATATTGAAGCTCATTAAAACGAATTTTTTTTATTGATAACATAAAAAACACCCCAAATAGTATTTGGAAATATATAATTACAAATAAAAGATAATTTCACCAACTTGATTTCTCATCAATCCCCTATCTATTTCTCAATCACTACATAAAATATTTTTTCAGTTTGATACTGTTAATCAAAGGTATCCACTTTACACTAATACCACATTCACATATATTAATGTAAAGAGGGAAATTGAGATCATTTAACAAGATGATATCCAAAAAAGAAATCAGAACATTGGATTCTAAGAAGATATCATGGAGAATTCATTTTGAAATGATTCTTCTGTAAAAAAAGAGTTTGTGATGATGCACCATGACTAACCTTATTCTGAATGTCCTATAAAACTAGTAGATAGAGAAAAAACCTAGGATTTTGAGACTTTTATAGTGAGAACAATGTTTAAACATAGATAACTAGGGAGAAGAAGCTTCTTGAATGAATCCATTGAAGTAGAAATATCAAAAAACACAACAACCTAAGACCAAAAATGATTTCATCACCACCTGTACAAAGAGATGTGAAAATTTTATATTAATGGATGAACAAAAACTACAAATAGAGATGATTTATATACATATCATATATAGGGAGTGGTTAATAGGGACTTTATACCTATGAATACACTATATATTAAATCTATTCATCATTATAATTTTGTGATTTTATATATCAATTATCTACCTCAACTAAAGGATTGAATTATTGTTAAGACATCTATAAATGGATGAAGAGAAGGACCTATTATAACTACTAAAGAAAATGAGATAGTAATAAAAAAATAGAGAAAATTATTTTCTACCATCAGGTTATAATTGTCCTCAACAAATTCATAAAACAAAGAATCTAATCTAAACAATAATCTATGACTGAATTTTGATATTGAGAAAAATGGAAATAAAAGTGGATAAATGGACTAGTATTCTTTCCAAAAATAATTTCCACCTTTTCATTACACCCACCAAGATGAACTGAAAATAGATAAAGGATTTTTAAAATTTTTATTCAACATGTGTGTATACTTTAGGAATAAATTTCAACCACATAAAATCATGACGGTGTCCATATCTGGAGCTTGTGAATCTCACCCCAAAATATTTATAAAAAACTCTTCCATTAATTTTTTTCCATTTACCTTGGTAATGATTTGAAATAATATGTGTGATAAACACTTTTTATAACATCGGGGAATACCTATTTTTAATCAAATAATGTAATATGTTATAATAAAATGTAATTTGTTATGTATAAAGTTTCATAAAAGATAATGAACATTGATATTTGGAATATAATCTCATTTAATCTAATAAATATGTATGAAATTTTAACAAACCAAACCCTAGTATCCTTGAGAAATTGAATGATTTATTATATTGTTATATGATAAAATGAAATAGATTCTGAAGGACTAAACAAGTTTTGTAGTCTCGGTAAACTGGATACATATATGATTCCCATATTAAATTTGAAAACAGATATTAAAACATAAAATTTTTAAATAATAACATTATTCCTTATAGAATATCCTTGTAAATATAACATAGTACACTTCTAGGACTCTTGATAAAAGAAAAAAAATAAAGGTGAAATAAAATAATTTTTAAGGGTTAAGTCAAGAAGAATATATCATTAATAAATTAGCATAATAAGCATGTAAATTTAAATAACTGAACACACATTTCATTTGAACAACATGACTATCCTGATAATATGAGGAATCATCAATATGGAAAGTTAAATAACCATACACATTCGATTTAATCAAGAAATTGAGAATAAAATGGAACCAAAGATAATTTATTTGTTAAAATATCATTGATAATGATAACTAAATTCATAATAATATAATTTTATAATTGTTATAAGTTGGGTATTTGGCACATTATACGACTACAATCAAGATATATCCTTAAGAATGTTTAAAACTGATGGGTAGAAACCTATTTATCTAAGTCCATCATACTGATTTTTCTCATGCGGCATGTAAATTCATCGAGGGGCTATCTATAACTAGGCCCCACCTATGTATGAAAGTTCAAATAATTACTAATATATCAAATAATCGATTTAATTAGTGACAAAAGTGTCTTATCATCAAATATATGTACGTAGTAAGGAATACATATTTGTAAATATTTCACTATAAAGAAAAATAATAATCAACATATAACACCATATGTATATTTAATATATGGTGAAATAAATAGAAATATACATGATAAATACTGTGGATATTTAGGTGAAATTCAATGTCAAATAATCGTAGGAAACTGAATATTTCAAGGGAAAGTTAACCACTACAAAAATGAATCATGAAATTTAGATTCAATAATTTCCTTTATTACAGTTATCATAAACCATCCATAGAAATAATAAGGATAATATATATCAGACATATACCAATTGGATTAATAATGAATGTTTGGTGTCGTTGATGAATAAAAATAAAAATAAAATATCATTAAAAATAATCATTAGGAAAATATAATTTTCATTTTGAAAATAATTTTTTTAACTAAATTGTAACAAAACATTTTATAAATAGTTTTATTTTAAAATAAACTTTGAAAATTGTAAATAATGTTTTAAAACATTGGAGAATTCAAGACGGTTGAAAATTATTTTCATACCATAAATGTAAAAACAATAATTCATTCCACTTTTTCAGTAATATCCAAATGGGCATTATTTTAAAAATTATATGAATATTGCTTTCAAAACATTTTGTAAAAAGTAAAAATGGTTAAAATGCATTTAATAAATCAATTTAAAAATATTAAAAATATTTTTTGAAATTTTCTTTATATAAAAACGTTTTTTCTCAAGTAAATAGATGTCTAACTGAAGATATAAATGAAGATAGATTTTATTAAAACGTGTTCTAAAACATTTTATGTTAAAAATAATGTAAAAATGTGGTAGTACTACTATAAAATAACATGAATATCCAATTAATAATAAAATTAAATAGATTTATTATTAAATGGTAAAATAATTTCATTCAACTTAAATTAATGAATAAACAGTGTCAGTTAGAATGAAATTGTGAAATTAATCATTATAATGATCATAATGTTTAATTGAGAATTAGTCAATGAAAAAAATATGTGTATCAACTATAAATACGCATAATAAGTGGAAATAAAATATATTATATTAAAAATTAATTACACACATAATCTTAAAATATGAATGATGATTTAAATGTAATATAATTCAATGAAAAGAAATTTAGTTATGGATATATTTAACACATAGTGACTATTACATCAAATACCCATGGATGAAAAATAAAAATTGAAACATGAAATTCAATTAATTATAAGGAATCATGATATTTTATTTAAAATGGTTAGTATATACACCATATAAATGTAATTGGTTCATAACATACAAATGCGCCTCAATGAAAGAAAATTGAGACAGAGTCCCTTACAGATATCATATCATTGAAGTGGGTATTAATATATCAGTTTATTATGAGTATAAAATATTAATAAACAAAAAAAAGATTAAAAAAATAATAAACTAGTCATTTATTGTTACACAGATAATATTATCATGACATAATCAATGAATTTGATGTTTATCCTAATGAATGGAAATTTTGTTTTGAAATCCCTTACCTAACACTTCCTTATGGTTGAACATAATTTAAACTCATATATAATGGTTTTAAACATGTTTTTAACTTCTAATGGGACCATATTAATATTTTTTATTTCATATATTATCCATATATAACATCATGTCACCCGATTACTATTCATTGTTATCCTTATTTCATGTTTCAATTGTCGGGTTTTCTCATACATGTTTTTTATGAAAGATAATGTTCCAGAATTTTTTATATAGTTACATAATATAAATATTAATAATAAAGGAATACTTATCATATTTATATATCACTGATACTTCTATGAACAATCAATAAATATCATGTTGAGAAATTTAGTATGATGCAATCATGGAGATGGTTGGTTGTATGTATGCATGAGTAACATTTCCATTTGTCAATGATCATGATGGAAAGGAGGTAAGAAATATTCTACCTTTCCATAATTTAAATAATATCATATTACTTCATTAAATATACTTATACATATTAACCATTTGTTGTGTTTATGAATATAGGGTCACATCGCTTCATCATGATTGTAGTCCAAACAAACACAAACAACGTTATCATCTTTCAATGAGTGAGACAGTAAGAAATTGAACGATAAATTTTCTCTTAATAATAAAAAATATCTCATGAATATCATTATTATGAATTATCTATAACATATAGTCCTTACCTAAATCCTAATCACCTTTTATAAAAAAAGGTTGTGAAAAAAGAAACACATCATTCATGAGGCGGTTATCCACTGTACACATGAGCAATGTTATTATATCCCCTATGGGATAGAAAGTAAAAAAGGATTTATAAGATATAATTATTATATAGGTATTTTCTTAAAATATTAAATATATAATTTATACCCACCATCACACCAAACGGAGATATGTTGTAATGAAAAAATTAATGACAACAATTAACGAGGTGGTATTCTTACAATTGCATTAATGATGATTTTGTAACCCATTTGACGGATGATGGGATGGTTTTAGATCTTAAAATTTACATAAAAACATACTAGTTTATGCTGTATATATTTTTTATTATATAATAATGTTTTAATAAGAATTTAAGGATCTAGAGTAACAAATAAATTAAAAAAACTCTTTGAATAATGTTACCTCTTATTCACGTAACCTCCTTAGTTTTGCACAAAAAACATTCCTTGATAGGGTTTGTGACATAATTAAGGATTCTATTATTTCATTATGGAATTTGGGAAGTGATTTAGGAATTTATTTTCTGTAACAAAAGGGTTTTAATTTGTGATGAAGAGAGGAGAGGGGTTTCCATTTATAGGTGAGTTTAGTGGAACACTTATATGTTTTGAAAATAAAAAATTTTACCAATATTTTTCTCATTAAAAAATATTCCAAAATGTATTATTATACCTAAATATACATTATAAGGTCCTAATATGGACATACAATATATTTTATATATGTTTTATGACATTTTATCTCTTATCCTTTTAGTTTAACCCCTGTAAATCCATTTTTTCAGAAATGTGGTATATAATTTATTTCTAGTTTTACTATTCATTTTTTTGAAAAAATTATGATTATTAGTTAGATAATATAAATTATATTTATTAAAATTATGTAATCCATTTTTTAAAATTCCATTCACATAAGTGGAATATTTTAATTCAAAATTATTCATGTAGAGGCAATGATAAATTGATGTTTCAAAGAGGAAATATTTTAACGATTACAAAGGTTTAATACCAAATTTCATTGTGAAAATCATTAAAATTGACCTAATTAGATCTATAGATATATAAATTAACTAATTTTACTTTTAATATAATTAATCATTTAATTTTACATTATAAATAATTAAAATTAAAATGTATTTTTTAATAAAAATTTATTATTTTGACTATTCATCAAAAAAGAAACTCTTTAGAGAAAACCCAAAAATTCACCCAATGATAATTTTGGAATTAAAATTTAAAAAATGAAGTTAATATTATCAAATAATATTTCTATAATAGGTAAAAAATAATTTTATATTTTGTGTGAAATGCATTACTAAAACATCCTTTAGAAATAACACAGTTTTTTCAAAAAGAATTATTTTTTATTTCAATTTTCAATTTTTTTATTCATAATAAATAGAAAAGAATGATATTAATAATTTAGTTATAATTATTCATACCCAAAAAAATAATGTATATGTTATAATTATATACTATATTATTATTCATTTTGACATGGGGTTGTGTGTTCTTTTACATATCAAATAGATTAAATTTATTTAAGAATAGTTTTTTCATATAATATTGGGTGTTATATTTTGTCTAATATTGGTGTTATGTGTCATTAAATATATCAAAAACGATATTATAATGTTAAAATCTTGGGGTTTTACATTTTCCCCACATTATATAAATTTCATCCTCACCATTTAAACTTCATCTCGGTAATCAAGGTTCTGAAATTTGGTTATAACCTTATTAAAAACCCACATCCTAAAGGTATTAATAAAAATTAATATTAATAAGAGTGAAATAAATGTACATAGGTCATCTATAATATCACATAACTAGGATTCTATGGAGGAGAATATATACAGTAAATGATCACAAGGGCATGGAAAAACTGTAATAATTATAGAGGGTGATAGAGGTATTTAATCACAAGAAAGTAAATCATAAATGAAATGTCGAGGACTTGAAAACCATAAAAGTGTGATGATTTAAAATACCATATAATTTATAATATATGAAGGTGATAGGATATTTTTTTCAAGATCCTTTTTTAAAATTTGAGGAATTATTTTACTTTATAAGGATATAATAAAATGTACTTAAATGATATTTTTCTATTTCATAAGAATATTTTCATACATTTTTTGTGCGTTGATCAATTTAGAATTCCTCACTTACTCCAAAAATGAATATCTAAAAATAAATCTTTATGCCTGATGCACAAAAATTTAATTTAAATGCATCAAAATACCCATAATATAATGATAAACATTTATTTTATTTGTAGTTTTTATTATGACCAAATGTTTAGAAAAAAGTACCCAATTTGAATAAATATCCAAATGGTGAAATAATACATTAATCTATAAAACATCATCCATAGTATAACATAAACCATTTTATAAATCATTAACTGTATAAATATTCTAAAAGATTGTGATCCATATCTTTAGAATGAAGGTCTCTAAATTTCAAAAATGAAATTATCATTAATCTCCTCAAACTATATAAATAATATATTAATAATCACAAATAAACATAACAATAAATTAATATTTTATTTTCATATAACATAGTAATAACTAGAATTAGCATAAAACCTTATTGAAAATAGACATTATTCATTATTCATTTTTTCAAATGCGGATTATTCGATATATTATTAAATACAAAGATGTTTAAAACTCTATCAGTGATAGTATAAATCCCTATGAAAACAAATCATTCATTGTACCCATAGTAGTCAGTACAATCCTATTTATTTTATCCAAATCAATCATGTATTTATTCCAATATCATTATCCCAATATCCGAACATATTAAGTGTTACGATTTTCTCGATTAATTTTTTTCCAAGATGTTCAAAATAACATCTAAAATTTTTATTGATCATTTGTATTATTCAACATACAATTTCAAATACTTAATGAAAAAGTAACACCATAAAATCTTTATACATTCCATAATTCTTAAATCCATGATATCATTGAGAAAATAATAAAATGTGGTTATTATTGAATCTAAACCAATGAACATTATACATTCCACCTCATCTTTGGAAATATAATACGCTTGAACATGATCCTTTAGCCTGTTTTGAGGTATATTCCTTTGATTCTTGAGACATTTATTTTCATAGTTCCCCATATCTATACGGTTGAAGCATTTTACATTATAAATTTCTTTTATTTACCTTATGATCATAATAATTGTGTCCTTTCACTTCAAATTTTTTGAATACTCTCCTTAATTTTAAGCAACTTACATGGTGCTACCTTTCAAAATTATTACATGTGGGAAAATACTTCCTTCTCATCATTCATTATTTTGTGATTTTCCCTCCCATCCTTTTATTTTCATGATTCAATTATAATTTTTAATAATAAGTTAAATCATTATTCTTATTATTTTCAAATGATTATATTACATCATATGATGGGATTTTTTGGTTGAAAAGATACCTTTAAAATATTGGCTTATTATATTTAAACAAATGACCATTCTTACTCGTTTAATTATGTACATTGATGTGGTTACAATTCCATCTAGAAAGATCCATTTTTAGACAAAAGAATTCACTAGATTATATCATATTATTCTGGAACATATTGTATAATTCCAAAACTAGTTTAATATTTTGCATAAATTTAAAATTGTATGAACTAATATCAAATTCATAATAATATCTTATTTGGTGATCTCTCTATTTCAAATCCTTTATAATGATTTGTAATGAAACATTTAATTATAATAAAAGTATCCCCCTGAGATTGTCTAATCATGTGTGCAGTAAGGACCATTTTAATTCACCCAGTGATGATTGATTCAATATTAATTCAACCTTTTTCACATTTGTTACCCCAATGAGCATTTATTCACAACCATGATCACTTTTATTATCCTAATAAGGATTTATTTCCATAAAAATAGCATAATACCTATAATAAAAATACATTAGGATGTTTGTATGTACTGATACTCAATGTATATCATACATTTATGATCACTAATTTATGTTTTCCTAAATCAACTTCAAAATGTTTCTACTAATACTAACTATCGAAACCGGAACCCATTATCCTTGAGGTGATGTCTACTTTATTACATTTGAATAATATACAAGGAATCAAATCGTAAATAACTGAATAGTTTAGTTGTCTTTCTAAACTATATTGATTCATTCTTACCATGTAATGGACCGGACCTCTCCGGCCCTTTCCTTTGTCAAAAAGAAGGCTACGAGTGTTCTGAAGGGTAAAATGGACTTTTCCCAGAATTTCCAGAATTTTGAAACTACACGCTGTGTATTTTGAGTACACGACGTGTACCCTCTTGCCGGGTATACCCCGTGAGGATGGCCATGTCTTTGCTGTGCGAAGAAAATGGGTACACACCGTGTGTCCAGTACTACACGCCATGTAGTCCCTCCCCACGTACGCGCTATTGTGTGTTGACCAGTCGTCGACCGTGTGCTGCGTTAGAGTCGTGTCCCTGCCGTGTGCAATAAATGGGTACACGCCGTGTGTCCAATCTACACGCCGTGTAGTCCTTCCCCGCGTATGCGTTACCCTCAAACCGTGTGTTGAGCAGTCAACAGCCGCGGAGCTGCGTTGGACACCGCGTGGAGACCGTGTGAAAATGGCCAAGTACATGTCGTGTACCATAAGTACACGCCATGTACTTTTTATTTTCATGCCTATAAAAGGAGGGGTCCCCTCCTCCATTCAACTCACACCTCTCCTCCCCTCTCCTCTGAGCAGAGCTCTCTTAAGATACTTGAAGGCTCTTTCTTCCATAACTTTTCCATCCGAGCTCCGATTTACGATCTGTCAGTGGCCACGGGATCGTAACGAAGAGGCGGAACTTCGGAGCATGGGTCCACTATTTTTCCTTTAGCCTTTCCTTTCCGACTTCCACCCGAGGAGGTTCTGCCGGGACCTGACAGAAGTGACGGATGCCGACGGACGTCTTCTAAAGTTGATCCGGGGGAGCGTTGTGACCAGAAACTATTAAGGTAGGGATTTTACCTTCGTCTCTCTAATTTGTGCATCATGCGGGGTGGGTGTTCTCTTGTTTATGTGAAACACTTTTGAACCAGTTTAATGAAGATA
This sequence comes from Viscum album, assembly GCA_963277665.1. Lineage (NCBI taxonomy): Eukaryota > Viridiplantae > Streptophyta > Magnoliopsida > Santalales > Viscaceae > Viscum > Viscum album. The sequence goes on from OY728163.1 coordinate 1,940,049,256, forward strand.
ATAATTGGATTATTTAATGGGGCATGGGAAGTTTGTTATTGCTGTTACTTTACCTTTTATATCATGTGATATTATGTTGTGAAATGAATAGGCTCATGCCTACTGAAAATCACGGTCGTTGGGGGCCTTTGCTTGCGCAATTAAATGGTGCCCTATCTTTCTAGACCGTTTTTGTGAGTGGAACTTTGTTGAATGTGGAAATTGGATAATCACGTAAAGTTGATTGTTTAAATGAAAATCTGGAACCCTTGTGTGGTCACCCCGGTTAAACAAAATGGAATAACGAACATGTGAATGTTGGCTTGGTTACGTGGCTTTGTGTTGGGGGTGTTTTGTGGGATGTTGTGGTTTGGGTGAGCAGTGGGGCTGCGGTTGAAATGGTTGTGGGAAGATGTGAATGTTTAATGGTGATGGGCAGCGGGGCTGCAATAAATGGTATTAAAGGGATGATGATGTGTGGTTTCAGTGCGGTTGTGGTTATGGCGGTTAGCAGCAGGGCCGCAGGGTTGGGTTTAAAAAATAAATGGAAGAGTTAATGAATGATGGGGCTTGGTAATGAAACAGAAATAATAATCAATGGGTTGGTTGTTTGTTAAGAAGGGTTTTGTTGTGCTGCTTGTGTTTCCCTAACTTGTTCTGTGGATGGCAGAGATATGTTTTATGGACTATTGAAGTGGTTGGTTGTGGATAGTTGCCCAGTAGTTAAGGAACTAAATAAGCTAATTTCTGCTGAAACAAGAAAACCTTAATGGGGTTGGGGTTGTTTTTTGTAGGCATTCTTCGTGGTAGCAGTGCTGAGGCACGTGATTAGTTTCTCTTTTTAGAAGCCATAGGTTGGGCTGAGTGGTTGATATATATATATCTGTATCTTTTGTGTTTTATCGCACCTCACCCATGTTGAGCACATAGTGCCGAACACTCCCATTTCATGGGAGAGGGTGTTTTCCCATAGTTACTAGCTCCTTCCTGCTCCTTCTTCTATAGGTTGTGATGTCTTGAGGCGACCTTACACCCAAGACTCTACGGGTAGGTTTCGATTGGGGTGATTAGGCCCAAGACTCTTCGGGCAGGCTTATAGGTTGTGATGGCTTGAGGTGACCTTACACCTAAGACTCTTCAGGTAGGTTTCGATTTCAGGCCCAGGTGTCTTTGGGCGAGAGTTCTGTTACTTTTATTGTTCCCAAGAATCTTCGGGATGAGGCCCAGGTGTCTTCGGGCGGGGATGTGGTTGTGGTTGTGAGGCCCAAGTGTGTGCGGGCGAGATACGTGGTGGTGAGGCCCAGGTGTGTGCGGGCGGGATATGTGGTTGTGAGGCCCAGGTGTGTGCGGGCGGGATGCGTGGTTGCGTGGCCCAGGTATGTGCGGGTGGGGAGAGTGTGACAGTGTCAGGACGTTCAGCTAACTAATGGGAAATGGTGCGGGGCACCCAATACTCTTGTTCTTATACAACCACTACCTGTTGTGCTTGTGTTTTGGTGAGTATGTCTGGTGAGGTTGGGTGGATAGAATTCTTTTCTAGGTTTCTTCTGTTGTTCTCACGGGAAATTAGGATGTCTCCCCACTTGTGAACGAGAGATTTAGGTTTCCCTACTGAATATACTTGTATTCTCACCGTATGTTTACTTTCAGGTTTCCGGGAGGACTACCAGGGTCGTGTGGGACCCTAATAGTCAGGCAGTTGGAGTTTTTGCAGTTGTTGTTCTCTTGTTTTCTTATGGTATTGTACTTTTGATCTTTCTTTTACTTGTACCTTGTTATAAAATTGTTTAAAAATTCATGTGGGAATGGTTTGGGTTTATTTCTATACAAATGTTCTTTTTTCCTTTTTGGTGGTTGACTTGTCCTATTTCCCGATCCTAAATAATACAAAAAGGGTAATGCCTCCCATATTGTGGAAACTCATACCCTCGGTGCTAGTCACCACCCCGGGGCCTACTGGAGGCGGGACTCGTGGGTCATTATCTCCCTTTCACCATTTCCAGCTCAGGAGGGGCATCTTTGGCTGGAGGGGGTCATGAAAGAATGGTATCAGAGCTGATGGTTGAGAGATTGGATGGAGTCTAGAGTTAGGCACAATGATGATTGCATGAGATGGTAGGGCAACAATGTTAGTCAATCTTGGTGCGTGACATAGGCCAGGGAAGACCGGCTAGGACATGGGATTTTAGGGCCCCCTTTGATCCGATGCAAGGACTCTAAGCCTACCGAACGACCAAGTGAGACTACATTGATTGCAGGGTAGAGATCCTAGGGAAGGTACATGCATCATCATGATTGTGTTTTACGTGATTTGGGTGTTCTGGGAAAGAAATTGAAATAATATGATAAATAAAACCTTGAATTTTTCCTTACTACTTGGGCTTAGGCGATCCTTGTTTACCATATGGTTATGGCACCTGGACGTCATCCCCGGGAGGCTCAGATGGCCGAGGCCCAGCAGATCCAGGCATTCGATCAGTTGAGGATTGACCGAGAGGATGAATATAGACAATGGGAGAAGACTCTTCGTTCCTTCCAGTGGCAGACCCTCAAGAAGTACGAGGGTAGTAATTCAGATACAGAGACAGAGGGGAGGCTTGAGGAGTTAGGTATCGCTTTCACCTTGATCCGTGCTCCGAGGTAGTACTGGGTTCCCCTAGCAGTCAGTCAGGTGAGAGGTGCGGCGCGATAGTGGTGGACGCTCTACCACGGAGAGAGGATAAAGGCAGAGGTTCCATGGGCTGACTTTGAGAAGGAATTCCGAGAGGAATTACTATCTTCCATGATCAAGGCGGAGAAGCGGCGAGAGTTACTCTCCCTTCAACAGGGGAGTATGTCGGTATGAGAGATGGGGATCAAGTTCAAGGATCTCATGCGCTTTGCTCCGGATCTCTTTCCAGATGAGGAGTCTCGGGCGAGACGTTTGGAGGAGGCACTTCGTCCTTCTCTCCAGTATGCTGTCACCCCCTTCACCCTTCCAACATACTTGGCGGTGCAGAAGAAGGTAGAGGTTGTAGAGAGGATGCACTCGCTGGGAGGTGCACCGCGTGAGGTGTTTCAGCTAGGTTCGTCGAAGGGGAAGGCAGTCAGCAGCAAGTCTCCTGCGACAGGACCTTCCAGGTTCAGGCCAATGGGGAGCAGGCCCCAGCAGTTCCAATTCAGATCTTTGGGTCCTCGTCCCTTTTCCACGAGCCCAGGACCGAGGTGTTTTTCTTGTGGAGGTTTCAGGCACGTTTAGAGTCGGTGCCCGACCCAAGATCCGTACAGTAGAGGTGGGCAGGTTCAGCGCCCACCGCAGCAGCACCAGTTTCCGGCGAGGCCCTTCCAGCAGCAGCAGGAACATGCTCCTCCGAGGGCAGACATTGTGGGAGGAGGCCGACCACAGGGTGGTCCTTAGGGACCTCGACCAGGGCGTGGCTGGGGAAGTGGACGACATCAGAGAGGAAGAGGAGCTAGGCTTGGACAGTTGCACACAGCAGAGTTAGCAGCTCCAGTGGGACCAGAGGTTGTACGAGGTACGATTTGTTTGTTCAGCACTCTTGTTTCTGCTTTGTTCGATTCGGGAGCCTCGCACTCTTTTGTTGCACCTAGTCCAGCCCATGATTTGGGATTAGACGTAGAGAGACTTTCCATGCCACTGGTACTAAGTACACTAGTTGGGGGCCAAACCAGCGTATCTTGTGTTTTCCGAGGATGTGGGCTGACGTTGGGACCACATCGATCTAGTGGAGACCTTCTTCTATTACAGATGCAGCCATATGATGTCATCCTAGGCATCGACTGGTTGTTTTCTGTTAGTACCGTTATTGACTACTTTCGGAGAAGAGTCGTGTTCTCCGACGTGGATGGGAAGCGTGTATCTTTTGTTGGTGAGAGGAGCTATCAGGCGGGAAGTCGGTGCGTTGAGCCTCTCCTTTCCTTGTTGAGAGGGTTATCAGTGGTTCCAGCTGATACAGATATGATAGATGTCCCGGAAGTTGTTGGGGAGTTCCTCGATGTTTTTCCTGAGGAGGTTGTGACTCTACCCCCCGCCCCGACGTGACGTTGAGTTCGGGATAGACTTACAGCCTGTTACCCGTCTGATTTTGATGGCCCCTTATCGGATGGCACCTTCGGAGTTGCGGGAGTTGCGGATTCAGATTGACGATCTGATGGAGAAGGGTTTTGTTCGACCCAACGTGTCGTTATGGGGTTCTCCAGTTTTGTTCGTGAAGAAGGAAGATGGTAGTCTCAGGTTATGCATAGACTACCGAAGGCTGAACAAGGTAACGATCATGAACCGTTACCCCCTTCCATGGATAGATGATCTCTTCGACCAGCTAAGGGGAGCAGGATGGTTTCTAAGATTGATCTATGATCGGGATATCATCAGCTGAGGGTGAAGGACAGTGACATCTCAAAGACGGCCTTCAGGTGAAAGTATGGGCACTTCGAGTTTGTAGTGATGCCGTTTGGAGTTACGAATGCACCGGTTGTGTTCATGGGACTTATGAACTTTATCTTCCGAGTGTTTCTGGACCGGTTCGTCGTTGTGTTTATCGATGACATTCTGATCTACTCAAGATAAGAGGAGGAGCATGTTGAGCATCTCAGGGCAGTCTTGGGAGTCCTTCGACACCACTAGCTTTACGGGAAATTGTCGAAGTGTATGTTCTTGACACAAGAAGTACACTTCCTTGGGCACGTGGTGTCTCAACATGGAGTATCGGTGGACCCGTCGAAGGTGGAGGCAGTTGTTTCTTGGGCAGCACCCAAGAGCGTGACAGAAGTTCGTAGTTTCCTGTGGTTGGCAGGTTACTATCGGAGGTTCGTTTCGGACTTCTCTCGAGTTGCTACTCCATTGATAGCTTTGACTAGGAAGTATAAGGTCTTCCTATGGAGTGATTAGTGCCAGAAAGATTTTGACTACCTGAAGGAGAAGCTGGTTAGTGCTCTCGTGCTTAGGTTTCCAGAGGAGGGGTTGTTGTATGAAGTGTTTTGTGATGCTTCTGGCCTTGGTCTGCGGTGTGTTCTAATGCAGAAGAAGGGCGTGATTTGTTATGGGTCTAGGCAGTTGCGCCCTCATGGGCGTAACTATGCCACCCATGACCTGGAGCTTGCAGCAGTAGTGTTTGCATTGAAGTTGTGGTGACATTACCTCTTTGGGGAGCGCTTTGTGGTCTTCTCAGATCACAAGAGCCTGCGTTATATATTCTCCCAGCGTGACCTGAACTTACGGCAGTGGAGATGGGTCGAGTTTCTGTAAGACTATGACTTTGAGATCTTATACACTGAAGGTAAGGGAAACATTGTGGCTGATGCCCTGAGTAGGAATTCGCATCAGGGAGTGGTTCGGGAATCTGCTGATGCTTGGAAGGCAATGGGAGAGTTGGTTGCCTTGCACTTGGATGCAAGGGTAGAAGGTGTTAGAGACTTTTTGTTTCAGATGACGATGCAATCCTCCTTGTTGTAGCAGGTGGAGGAGTCTCAGTGGGGGGACTCCGAGGCAAAGGTGATGCGGGATCATGTCGATCAGGGGAATGCTCCAGAAGGATGTTCAGAGGACAGCCGACATCGGATGCTTTTCCATGGAAGGTTGTTTGTTCCGGAGGCGATGTGTGAGGGAGTTCTCCGTGAGTTCCATAGCTCAGACTTGGCGGTATATCCCGGAGTTTGAAAAATGTACCGAGGCCTGAGGTATCAGTTTTGGTGGCCCAGGGTGAAACGGGCAATGGCGGAGTTTGTGGCTAAGTGCCTAGTGTGTCAGCAAGTGAAGGCAAAACACCGTGTTCTCGGTGGTTTGTTTCATCCTTTATATGTCCCCGAGTGGAAGTGGGATGACATATCAATGGACTTCGTCACAGGACTACCCAGAGCTCAGGGTGGTTGGGATTCCATCTGGGTAGTGGTGTATCGTCTGACGAAATAAGCTCACTTCTTAGCAATCAAGGAGTCGGGCCCGGTGAGTACCTTAGCATAGAGGTACGTAGACGAGGTGGTGCGTTTACATGGAGTTCTGAAGACTATCGTCTCAGATCGGGATACTCGGTTTACCTCACGAGTCTGGGGGGGTTACAGCATGCTTTTGGCACCCAGCTATTCCTTAGCACTGCTTTCCACCCTTAGACCGACGGGCAGACGGAGCGGACTATCCAGACATTGGAGGATATGCTGCAAGCATGCGTTCTAAATTTTGGAGGATCATGGGTATGGCACTTGCCTTTGGTAGAGTTTTCCTACAACAACAGCTTCCACTCTACTATTGGCATGGAACCGTTTGACGCTCTGTATGGAAGGCCATGTCGTTCACCCATTTGCTGGGCAGAGGTTGGTGAGACAGGTGCTCTTGGGCCAAAGGTAGGGCAGAGCACCACGGAGAAAGTCCAGCTTGTGCGTGAGAGGATGAAGGCGTCTCAGGACCGACATAAGTCTTATGCTGATCGTCGGAGGAGGCCCTTGTAGTTCGAGGTGGGAGACCATGTGTTCTTTAAGGTTTCCCCTCAACGGGGGCATCAGAGGTTTGGTAAAGGGAGCAAGCTCTCACCCAGGTTCATCGGACCTTTTGAGATGCGGAGGCGAGTCGGCGAGGTGGCATATTAGCTGGCCCTTCCACCTCAGATGGAGAAAGTCCATGAAGTCTTCCACATCTCCCAGCTTCGTTGGTACTTACATGATGACTCTCACGTTATCAACTGGGGAGAGTTAGATATGGGAGACGACGCGACCTTCGAGGAACGGCCAGTCAGAATCGAGGATCGTAAAGAAAAGGTTCTCCGTGGACATACCATTCCCTTGGTTCGTGTGTTGTGGAGGCATGGAGGCCTCGAGGAGAGCACTTGGGAGCAGGAGACCCAGATGCACGCTCAGTACCCGGAGTTGTTTTGACTTGTGTTTTCCCTTGTTCTTCTGAGATTTGTGTTGATGTTGTACTATGTGCTTTTGATATATGGAATGCCTGGCTTTTCAGTTGTGAGACCATTTGTTTCCTTGTTCCCTGGTAATGTGTAACATGTTCGGATGTGTGGGAAGGGGGAAAACATGTCCCTTAATCGAGACGAATTAATGCGGATGCGATTGAACCCGTGCGGGCGAGTTAGTGCCGCCTAAAGCGGATAATATCTCGACATAGGAGAGGGATTTTTCCCAAAACCATGTGTTCGGGCAGTTCGAGTTGAAAATCCTGATGTATGGAAGTGGCAAGACCCAATCCTTAATCAAGACGCATTAATGAGGATGCGATTAAACCCATGCAGGCGAGTCAGTGCCTCCTAAAGTGGATAATATCTCGACATAGGAGAAGGAATTCCTAACACCTAATTAGGATTGTTGGTTGGGTTCCTGTTATAACGAGGACCCTAAGAGGTATCTTGTTGGGTTCCCCTGGGTTGGTTTTTGAATTCTCGGAGACGATAATGTTTTAAGAGGTATCTGATGTAATGGCCCGGACCTCTCCGGCCCTTTCCTTTGTCAAAAAGAAGGCTACGAGTGTTCTGGAGGGTAAAATGGACTTTTCCCACACCTTCCAGAATTTTGAAACTACACGCCGTGTAGTTTGAGTACACGCCTTGTACCCTATTTCCGGGTATACCCCATGTGGATGGACGTTTCTTTTCCGTGTGAAGAAAATGGGTACACACCGTGTGTCTAGTACTACATGTCCTTTAGTCCCTCCCAGCGTACGGGTTATTGTGTGTTGACCAGTCGTCGACTGTGTGTCGCGTTGGAGCTGTGTCCCTGCCGTTTGCAATAAATGGGTACACGCCGTGTGTCCAATCTTCATGCCGTGTATTCCTTCCCCGCGTATGTGTTACCCTCAAACCGTGTGTTGACCAGTCAACGGCCGTGGAGCCGCGTTGGAGGCCGCGTGGAGACCGTGTGAAAACGGCCAAGTACACGTCGTGTACCATAAGTACACGCCGTGTACTTTTTCTTTTCACGCCTATAAAAGGAGGGGTCCCCTCTTCCTTTCAACTCACACCTATCCTCCCCTCTCCTCTGAGCAGAGCTCTCTTAAGAGACTCGAAGGATCTTTCATCCATAACTTTTCCATCTGAGCTCCGATTTATGATCCGTCAGCGGCCACGGGATCGTAACGACGAGGCGGAACTTCCGAGCTTGGGTCCGTTGTTTTTCCTTTGGCCTTTTCTTTCCGACTTCCACCCGCGGAGGTTCTTTCGGGACTCGACAGAAGTGACGGACGCCGACGAACGTCTTCTAAAGTTGATTTGGGGGAGCGTTGTTACCAGAACCTGTTGAGGTAGGGATTTTACCTTCGTCTCTCTAATTTGTGCATCATGCGGGGTGGGTGTTTTCTTGTTTATGTGAAACACTTTTGAACCAGTTTAATTAAGATTATAACTGGCTTATTTAACGGGGCATGGGATGTTTGTGATTGCTGTTACTTTACCTTTTATATCCTGTGATATTATGTTGTGAAATGAATAGGCTCATGCCTACTGAAAATCACAGTCGTTGGGGGCCTTTGCTTGCGCAATTAAATGTTGACCTATCTTTCTAGACCGTTTTTGTGAGTGGAACTTTATTGAATGTGGAAATTGGATAATCACGTAAAGTTGACTGTTTAAATGAAAATCTGGAACCCTTGTGTGGTCACCCCGGTTAAACAAAATGGAATAATGAACATGTGAATGTAGGCTTGGTTACGTGGCTTTGTGTTGGGGGTGTTTTGTGGGATGTTGTGGTTTGGGTGAGCAGTGGGGCTGTGGTCGACATGGTTGTGGGAAGATGTGAATGTTTAATGGTGATGGACAGTGAGGCTTCAATAAATGGTATTAAAGGGATGATGATGTGTGGTTTCGGTGCGTTTGTGGTTATGGCAGTTAGTAGTAGGGCCACAGGGTTGGGTTTAAATAATAAATGGAAGAGTTAATGAATGATGATGCTTGGTAATGAAACGGAAATAATAATCAATGGGTTGGTTGGTTGTTAAGAAGGGTTTTGTTGTGCTGCTTGTGTTTCCCTAACTTGTTTTGTGGATGGCAGTGATATGTTTTACGGACGATCGAAGTGGTTGGTTGTGGATAGTTTCCTAGTAGTTAAGGAACTAAATAAGCTAATTTCTGCTGAAATGTGAAAACCTTAATGGGGTTGGGGTTGTTTGTTGTAGGCATGCTTCGTGGTAGCAGTGCTGAGGCACGTGCTCAGTTTCTCTTTTTAGAAGCCATAGGTTAGGCTGAGTGGTTGCTATATATATATATATATATATATATATATATATATATATATATATATATCTGTATCTTTTGTGTTTTATCGCACCACACCCATGTTGAGCACATAGTGCCGAACACTCCCATTTCATGGGAGAGGGTGTTTTCCCATAGTTACTAGCTCCTTCCTGCTCGTTCTCCTATAGGCTGTGATGGATTGAGGCGACCTTACACCCAAGACTCTTTGGGTAGGTTTTGAATGGGGTGATTAGGCCATAGACTCTTTGGGCAGGCTTATAGGCGATGATGGCTTGAGGCGACCTTACACCTAAGAATCTTCAGTTAGGTTTCTGATTTCAGGACCAGGTGTCTTCGGGCGAGAGTTCTGTTACTTTTACTGTTCCCAAGAATCTTCGGGATGAGGCCCAGGTGTCTTCGGGCGGGGGTGTGGATGTGGTTGTGAGGCCCAGGTGTGTGTGGGCGGGATACGTGGTGGTGAGGCCCAGGTGTGTGCGGGCGGGATGTGTGGTTGTGAGGCCCAGGTGTGTGCGGGCGGGATGCGTGGTTGCAAGGCCCAGGTGTGTGCGGGAGGGGAGAGTGTGACAACGTCAGGACATTCAACTAACTAATGGGAAATGGTGTGGGGCACCCAATACTCTTGTTCTTATACTACCACTACCTGTTGTGCTTGTGTGTTGGTGAGTGTGGGTGGTGAGGTTGGGTGGATAGAATTCCTTGCTAGGTTTCTTCTGTTGTTCTCACGGGACATTAGGATGTCTCTCCACTTCTGCATGAGAGCTTTAGGTTTCCCTACTGAGTATACATGTATGCTCACCCTACGTTTACTTTCAGGTTTCCAGGAGGACTACCAGGGCCGTGCGGGACCCTACTAGTCAGGCAGTTGGAGTTGTTGCAGTTGCGGTTCTCTTGTTTTCTTTTGGTACTGTACTTTTGAGCTTTCTTGTACTTGTACCTTGTTATAAAATTGTTTAAACTTGCATGTGGGAATGGTTTGGGTTTATTTCTATACAGTTGTTCTTTTTCCTTTTTGGTGGTTGACTTGTCCTATTTTCCGAGCCTAGATAATAGAAAAAGGGTAATGCCTCCCATATTGTGAAAAATCATACCCTTGGTGCTAGTCGCCAACCCGGGGCCTACTGGATGCGGGACTCAGGGGTCATTATCTCCCTTTCACCATTTCCAGCTCAGGAGGGGAATCTTTGGTGGGAGGGGGTTGTGACATACCATATTACATTTGAACAAAAAAATTACAACATATTTTTTGTCATTAATAACACTATTACATGTAGAATATCATTTCACATCAATCAAAATTCCCTTTTTTTGATTCCTAAGAATGGAGAAAAATATATGTGATATAAAATTCATATTTACTGTTAAGTAAAGTGGAAGAAATTATATATAAATAATTGTAATAAATATTTAAAGGTATGTAAATGAACACACACACCTTTCAAACAACTTTACTATCATGATAATATTAGGCATAATCAATATGGCAAGGTAAATTATTGATAACACACCATTTAATCTATAATTATAGAATGAAATATATCCATATATAATATAATTATGAAAATATCATGTATAATTATAATTTAATTCTTAATAATGGAAAAACATAATTATTGTATGTCATGTCTCAAGAAATGATACCTCTATCATTAAAATATATCCTCAATATAGTTTAAAATTTAAGTAAATAAACCCTTTTAACTAATATTATCCAACTTATTTGGCTCAAAAGACCTTCCAATGCCTCGAGATGTTGTCTTTAATCAGGATCCACTTGGTTTTACATGTCCAAATCATTAATAAAATATTGGATAATTGATTTAATTTGTGAACAATGGGACTTATCATCCAATATATGTATTGAGTAATGAATACATATTTACCAATATCTTCCTAGATAAAAAATAACTTGTATTATAGAACAATGTATATAAACGTGATATAAAGTTCAATTAATTAATATATATATGTTTAGTTCTATGGACATGTAGGGAAAAGTTAATTTCAAATAATCACATGTAAGAGAACAATTAAAGGGACAGTTAATGACTATATAAATGAATCAATAATGTTAGTTTCAATACATTCCATAGTAAAAATGATCATAAAATATCCATATAAATAATAAGGATAGTTGTAAATCCAACGTATACCCATTACAGTTAGAATCAATGGTTGTTTCCATTGATGAATACAAATACAATAAAAACATCATTATAAACATTTTCAGGGAAAACATCTTTTTCATTTTAAAAATCACTTTTTTAAACTGAATTTTCAAAAATCCTTTTGAAAACAATCTTTGAACCTTATAAATTATGTTTAAAAAAAATTAGTGGTTATGATTTCAAGAAATTTTATTCATATCAAACAAGTCAAAACGATGATTCCTTTATCTTTTTCAATAAAAAATTGAAATTGTATAAATAACATTAGTATTTATTTTAAAACATTTTTTAAAATGTAAAAATGGGAAAAAATTGATTTACTAAATTATTTTTAAATGGTTAAAATGATTTTAAAACATTTCTATAAAACATGATTTTAGAAGAAAATTTATTTTCGACCAAAGATAGAAATGAAGTGATATTTTATTAAAAATATTTTCAGTACACAAGATTGGAAATGGTAATATTACATTAAACTATAAGGAATAACTAGATATAATGAAAATTATATGGGTTTATTAGGAGGTGGTAAAATAATTCACTTCAACTAACATTCATGAATAAACAATATCAACTACAATGATATTGTGAAATTATTATTTACAATGATCAAAATGTTGAGGTAATATTTAATAAATGAATCTATTAGGTGTATCTACTATAAATATAGAATGAAAATTTAAATACAATATAAGATAATCAGTGATCATTTAAAACATAATATTATAATATTAAATATGAAAAAGAAGTTATATATCCTAGTAAAAAGAAATTGAGTTATGAAATTATTTACACCTATGTAGCTTTTAAATAATATATAATTATTAAAATTATTCAAATTGAAACTTAAATTAACCTAATTAATAAGGAAAACAATATATTAAATTTCATAGGATAATTATACACACCATATAAATGAAATTTTTGTGTAACATATAAAATGGTCCTCAACGAAAGGAAATTGATAGAGAATCCCACACAAATATCATATCAGTCAAGTGGGGATAAATAAATGAGTTGATAGTGTGGAAAAAGTGTATATAAACATAATAAAATTTATATAAAAAATAAAATAAACAATGTTAATTGAAAACATAATCTTATAATCACATAATTAATGAGGTAAAAGATTAACACAATGAATGGAAATTGAGTTAATAAATCCCTTACCTCACTATTCATCAAGGTTTGACATAATTTAATCCCATATATAGTAGTTTTGTACTTGATATTAATTTATATCTTAACTATATTAATATTTATAATACCATATATTATCATTTTACAAAATCATATCCCTCATTCGTTAATTATCTTTCATTGTTTAAATTATTTTAAGTGTAAGTTTCCTTATTTTCTCATCCAAGTATTCTTATGAATGACCAGTTTTTTGAACATATTTTATCTCTCAAAAATCTCCCAAATAATAACCATGAATAAATTATCATTTTTTTATATCAATTTTACTTTTATGAAAAATCATGAAATATTGTTTTGAGAAATGAACTATGTTACAATCATCGAGATGGTTGGCCATACGTACACATGAGTAACGATTCGATTTTTCAAAGATCTTTATCGAAAGAAGGAATGTAATATTTTAACATTTAAAAATGATCATAATATCATATTATTTATTTAAATATACTTATACCTATAATAAATGTGGTTTGGTGATGGAAAGAGAGTCACACCGCTTCATGAAGGCGGTTTTCCACATGTACATGAACAAAGTTATCGTCATACAATGAGAGAAAACATATGAAATAAAATGATTTATTATTTTTTATGATGGATAATATTTAATGAATATCATAGTTATGTAATTAATATCACATATAATCATTAAATTTATCCTTATCACCTTCTATGTAAAGCGTTAGTGAAAAACAAATCACATCGCTTCACGAGGCGATAGTCCACCATACACAAGAGTGATGTTATCATATACCTGATGGAATGGAAATTTGAAAGCTATATGTAATATAATAACTAAATATGAATAACTATTTTATATAAATAATATATATATATATACATATATTATATCAATAATCATACCAAAACCAGGTGATGTGGTTATGGAAAAACGAATGTTATCAGTTCACGACGTGACGGTCCGTCGTATACACAAATGATGTCTTCATAACCCATTTAATGGTAGTGGGGATGGTTTTAAGTCATGAAATTAGAAAAAAAAACTTATGTAAATGGAAGATACCACTGTTTATAACATCGGTATCCTTTTTATATATTATTATATGATTTTAAGCATAATCAACCATGAAATTACAAGACAATGATCGCAAAGTCAAGTTTCTTTGGAAGATTTAGTACATAATTTGAAAACATGAAACCAAATAAAATATTCTTTTATTAAATATTTTTAAATAGATACTAACATAATTTTTTATCTTACAACTTCATTGGATAAATTGGGGAATATATGAACAAAATTAATGACCTAAAAAATCCAAATAAGGGAATAAGAATAGTAGTAAACATAAAACATGGGTTAGAAAAAAACATTATGACATAAAAGGTGTGGAACATGAATATAAATAAGGAATAAAAACATGAATAACATGGTATAAAAAATAATTACATCATAGGAATCTAGAAACAACATATAGCATGACATAGACATGATTCAATGTTAACTGCCAAGACATGGTGGACAATGTCACGACCCGCCCTCGGGGTCCGTGCCGTGACTACCCCAAGCCCGCCTTCCATAGGCCAGGGGCTGGCGACTAGCACCAAGGCGTAAATCCCGGTAAAAAGGGAAGGCATTGCCTTTGTAAAGTAAACAAACACCACAGAGTAAGAAAGCGGAAATTAAACACTAACAAAAGTAGAGTACAACTGAAAGTGCAGAAAAGTAAATGGGCCAGTATACAAACCCAAACTGAAAGTAAAGTACAACTCGAAAGGGAAAACAGCAACTGAAAAGTAAAAGCCGCTACACCGAGCTGTCCACTGGAAATCCCACCTGAAGGGTGGGTACAGATAGCTCCTCTGCTCCACGGGTCCCGCCGTCCGCTCCGTGCACGTCCCGCCCAGTGGTCCACCTCCGGGTACCGTCCCGCTCTGCAAGCCTCAGCTAAGGTCAACGCTGTCCGTCGTCTGCAACCAACACAACGTAGTGCGGGCAAAGCCCGTGCAGGGGTGAGTATAAGCTACTCAGTAGGGACCCCGAGACCCCTGAAGGTCTCTCAAATCCACAAAGGATAAACCACGAAGAAAGTACAATCACGAAGTAACAACCGACACTGCTTAGGTATATGCCCATACATATACCTAAGTCATCAATTCAAATACGCTCCATCCTCCGAGCCCAAATACAACTCAGTCCACACAGGAAAGTAAACGTATTCCACACAGGAAAGCAAAACGTAATCCACACAGGATTGCACAACACAATCCACACAGGAAAGCAAAACGTAATCCACATAGGAATTGCACAACACCATCCACACAGGAAAGAAAAACGTAATCCACACAGGATTACACAACACAATCCACACAGGAAAGCAAAACGTAATCCACACAGGATTGCACAACACAATCCACAAAGGAAAGCAATAGGTTACAGCTCACACAGGTATACTTCTTCAAAAGACGATAAAGATGATCACTGATTCATCTAAGTCATCGGACCCACGAAGGATCGATAGGTAACTAACCCCCGCAAAAGACCCACACAGGATCGGGCCCACACAGGACCTGTAGGCGCTGGTTCACACAGGACCGCTGAGCGCAAGGACCCACACAGGATCGGACCCACACAGGATCGGGCCCACACAGGACCTGTAGCACTGATCCACGTAGGATCGCTGAGTGCTGTAGTCGTCGTCGTCGAATCCACACAGGATCTTTGTACTGTCGTCGTCGCAGTCACAGTAGCAGTAGTAGCAGCAGTAGAAGTCACAGTAACAGTCGCAGCCAGCACTAGGGTTCCCGCACACAGCAAGCTCGTTCGAAGGGTCCGCTCCACGAGCCGAGAGGCTGATACATCAACTGTCACAAAGTCCAGAGTTGATGTATCCAAAAGTTCCGTATCGTCAACATGAACTCAATGCAACAGACGGCGCGTCGATCGGACGCCCGGTCTAGAGAGTTATTGGCATTATCGTCCCCGGGGCCCGGTTGGTTTTTAAGGTAAAACCAACCCGACCGTACTCCACCTACGTCCAAACCTCGGGCGGAGTATGCCAAAAGATCCGTCTCACTAAGAGGAACACAACACAGCTGACGGCACGTCAATCGGACGTCCGTAGCTCAAGATATGAGCGTTTCCGCTCCGAAGGCCCGGTTGGTTTCGTGAACGAACCAACCCGGCCGAACTCAAAGTAATCCGAAACCTTGAGTGCGATAAACCGAAACGACCGTCTCGATCCAAGGATCGCATCGCCGCTGACGGTTCGTCAATCGGACGTCCAGTCTGAAAGATATCAGCCTTTCCGTCTGACACCCACCCTGGGAAACTTCCCAGGAGGTCACCCATCCTGATCACTATTCTAAGCCAAGCACGCTTAACTACGGAGTTTTAACCACGTAGGCTCCCGAAAAAGAAGGTGCGCCTTGAGTATAGTATACCGAAACGACCGTCTCGATCCAAGGATCGTGTTGCCGCAGACGGTTCATCGATCGGAGGTCCGTGGCTCAAGTTATGGCCAGAAGACCGAAGTCGTCTCGAAAACGGGGGTCCGGGTCCGGGCCGACCCGGCCCGACCCCCCTGGTCTGACCCGAATCGGGTCGACCCGACCCGGATCCGACCCGAACCGGGTCGACCCGACCCAGATCCGACCCGACCCGGGTCGGACCGACCCGGCCGGTGGCGGCGCGGCGGCGCGGTCCGGCCAGCGGCGGCGCGTCCAGGGGGCCGCGCATGTGCCGCATGCGGGGGGGGGGGGGGGGGGGGGGGGGGTAAACCCCCCCTTTTTTCGGATCTCGGCCGGCCTAAGGCCGGCCGTTTCTTTCTCACGCGGGACCCGCGGGTCCCGCCTCCTAACCAAACCGGCGGCCGGCGAGGCCGGCCGCCTTCTGGCTGCTCCGCCGCGGCCTTCCTGTTCTCCGGCGCCGGCGAGGCCGGCGCCCCTGGCTGCTCCGCCGCGGCCGTAGGGCCGCGGCCCTTCATGATCTCCGGCGCCGGCGGCCCGGCTAGCCGCCGGTCGCCTCCTTGTTCCACCGCGGCCCGTCTCCGGCCGCAGTCTCTTTCGTAAACAACGACGCGGTGCGTCGGCACCGCGTTTCTTCGTCGCAGCTCGCTCCGGCCATTAATTCTTTTGTTCCTGCGCGGTTGCGACGACACCGCGCTGTCTCCGCTAAATTAACACGAAAGAATAGAAGGGGGAGGAGAATCGGCCGTGTTCGTGCGGTCTGGTCTCCTCCCGTTATAACGATATCAGTTGGCCAATCGTATAAACACAACAATGAATGTTTCACAATTTTTAATAAAATTAGGAACTACGCCCAACGGATTATTCTTTCATGTTCGAGGGAATGAAAACACGTAATTTAAAAAGGACAAACCCCCTACCTGGAAAATTGACGTCACACGTCGGTTATCGCGGAGGAAGGCGTCGCGGCGTCGGACGTAGATTCCGTGGACGTCGGGGTGCGTCCGAGGAGGGAACGACGTCTCTTCACTTGTCGCTTAAGACGAAGAAGAGAGGTACGTTGTCGTTGGCGATGATTACCACGGTCGACGACTTCTCCCTTGTCGAGGAGGAAGATGAAGACGGAAGAATCTGGGACGCCAAGTCTCGATGGTCGTGGGATCGATGTTCTTTGTCGGAGAAGAACCGTTCTTCACGTTCTTCGTCGAAGACGAAGAAGATCTTCAAGTTTCTCAACGATTCTCCCAATCCTCTCAAGTAACAAAGGAACTAACCCAAAAATAAATCAAGCTTACACTTAATTTATTAACACAACCCAACCTTTGGAATTCAAGAGTTTGAATTTCAAAAACTCAAAATTAAACTCACTTATTAATTATACATGAGTTGTATAATTAATTAAAAGTTAAGTTGTCAATCCTTTAAGAGGGAGAGAGGGGAGTTAGGGAATTTGAGGGGTTTTGGCACATTAAGTGCAAGGGAGTTTAAGGGGGTAGAAGAGAGTTAAGGGGAAGGTGAAGGGTTGGGGATCGTGTGGGCCCCACCTCACCTTAATCCTCACTTGGTTAGTTAGGAACTTGTGATTCCACCCCAACTTCCACACTTAGGATATAACCACTTAAGAAGATAAATAAAATAAATATTGTATAACAAATTTATTTTACTCTTCATTTCACCCAGAAAATTAAACATCTCCTCCTAGGCAAACGCAACTCCGGGAAAGGTCTCCTTAAGCGAATATCGGCGCTACGAGTTCATCGGTGTCCTCGGATTTCAATTCCGAGCACCGGATCAAAAGTTAGGAAATCCCGCTCGTTCGTTCACTGAACGTACTCGAGCCAAACTTCAGAAATTAATTCCGGGCACTCCGGGCCTTGGAATCAGGTGCCGTCAGAAACCGCGCTCTTGTAAAATTCCAAAGAAAATTAAGAAAAAATTTCCCTTGAATTTTACGGGTCTTTACAGACAAAGTCCCATAAAGAAATCATGTTCACTCTAAATACCAACGTGATGCCTCATGAGACTAAAAATTAACCAATTAATTGGAGTGATATATGGTCACACCTATAATAACATGTTCATTAATTTGTCTTCCATATAAATATTCATACATAAGGAATCAATCATAAATATAAGGGTTACCCATGGAACAAAATGGGTATCTTAATCATGTCAAACGACATAACAAAAGGGAAAATTGAAAAGGTATCCATGAAAGAAAATATTAAAATATTACATGAAAATTAATAACAAAAAATAATCATATATCCTGATATTTTGATTCAAACTTGGGTGAAAACAAACAAAAGTTTTTTTAAGATACATTAGAAATTAAACATGTTAGTTCAGTTTAAGGAAAATATTAATGAGTTATTAAAGCAGAAAAATAAATAATTGTTTTCATAAAACTAGAAATGAACCAATAGTGTTTTCATGATAAAATTACATATTTTAGAATCATAATTTTTGATCACAACATATTATTTATTTTTCATGCTAATTGGAAAGAAATTGGGTTGTTCCCTTGAATCGAGCATTCCTATTGGGATGAATTGAAAAGGGAACCATTTTAAAACATGTATTTAACCATCCATGAAGGATGCTTTGATCTAGATAAATTAGCTTGGAACACATAAAAATAAATTAGAAGAGTTAAATAAAAAATTAATAAATCCATTTGGGTAAAGATATAGAAAGATTAAACTGATGGAAAAAAGGGAGGTTCGGAAAGAATCCATTACCTAATGTTTAAAACCATTCTGCACTTGAACTTAACCTAATGAATAATCAAATTATATCCATTATTTAATTAATTTATATCATTTTATACCTATATTTTATTTATTATACTTTTATGTTCATTTCTATACATTTTGATTAGTTATAATTTTCAATTTCTTCATTTGAGAGTGTTTGTTTCCTTGGTTTTCATGATCACATTATTTGTGTACATGTATGATAGATCATGTAGAAAGAGAATAAATATCCAGAATTAAAGCTATATGTTATTAATTAAAATACATAAGATAAAACGGTTATATAATACATTTTATTATATGTGATGAGGATTAATCATTAGATACAACTTTAATGACAATAGTTTGGATTAGAATGAAGAGGTTTTGATCATCACAAACAAGTTTTGTCTCATTAATTAATATCATGTATAAATGCTGGTTTAAAAATCAGATAGGATATATAAAATATATCATTATCTATTTTAACCATAAAAATTATTTTATGGGTATCCTTAAATGATGTAACGGAAATTGAAAACTCATTATCCCTGAACGCGATAAATTAAAACAACGTGGATAATGTTTTCATTTTAGTAAACAATTAGGGGAGGGGGAAATGATGAAGGATTATTCCATTAGAATAATTAAATTTCATTATATGTAATTTACTGGAGTAATTATACCATTAAGTGGATGGAATTTAAGGATATAATAAGAAAATAAAAGAACTCAAAGAGATATTAAAATAATGGAAATAAGATTTTAGCTCTTCAATTATTCATCTTGAGAACCTCCTTAGGTGATTGGATATTTTTCATTTTTTAGGGAAAAAAGTATTATGAACGTTTAGGCAGTAATTTTGAATATATTTTATCATAATTTAGAAAATTATCATATCATTATAGGTGTGAGGAGAAGAGGTGGTGAGGGGTGGAATTTATAGTGGATGAGAGGGGTGTTTTCTCATTATTTTATTCATTAGATTATTATTTATCCTCAATATTATGAATAGTTAGAAAATTATCATCAAATATATTAAAATAATGAATTATAGTTCTTTAATTTTGGATTGAATCATCCATACATCATCTATGACTCAATAATTCATGTATTTAGATTTTATCATAAATTATAACATTTTACTATTCACAAAAAAATCATCGATTTTCGAAAAAGACTAAAAAAAATTCCAACCCATTTTTTGAAAAGTAGAATTAAAAAAACATACTCCTTTTTATGAATTTTTTTTCTAAATATGATAAATTTTATTTTTAAATAAATTCAAAATATATTCATAAAAATAAAAAAATAAAAAATTATAATAGATTTTATAACACTTTTAAAAATTAATTAATTTCTCATTAAATTATCATTTAATAAAATGAAAAAAATATTAATTTATGAAGACATTTTAAGAAAATAAATTTTATTTTTAAAAATATAATTATTTATAATATTTTAATTAAATGTTTATTACTTACAAAAATGCCACCACTTAATTTATCATTTCATAAAAATTTATTTACTTATTCAACGATATAGATACATCATATTTTAATTTATAGGGTAACCAAGTTTTATTTATACCTTCCTAGGAGTGGTTACTATTCTATTTGCCGATTTAGTATTCATAAGGGTCGCATTACTATTCCATTGGTCAAGTTATTATTCCATGTGTATATGTTCTTTAACTTCTAGAAATACCTCTTATTTCATTCATTCTTTATCTATAATGTTTTTATTGTGTACTTAATGTGATTTTATATTATTATACTATATATGAAGAGAATATCCATTAATAGAATTTACGAAGATTTAATTCTTCTGCCATTATGAAATTCATACCTCAAAATTTCATTTTATAGATTATGGGGAAACCTATGAGGGTACTTCTCCATCATCACTCCCTCAAGTTACCATGTTTCTTATTCATACATATGGCCCCTTGAAAGTAAATTGATTAGGTTAGTAGTCTTGTTTCATAGAAAATTGTCTCTACTATCCAATATCTTCACCTCCTACACCTCTTAAGAGAGATAATTTTCTAACTGTACCACCTTTGAATTCAGTACATGTGAGGGATCTAAAATGTACTTATTAAGGAGGGGTACATGGAATACATCATGTACTTGAGAGATAGTAGGATGAAGTTCTACTCGATATTCCACAACTCCAACACATTAAAAAATGTCAATGGGGATGTTGTACATGGTACATAACATTCTATTCTTCCCAGATCTCATGATCCTCATCCATGTAGATATTTAAAGGAATACAATGTATCTAACCCTAATCTCATTGTATCACATATTATTATATGAATATCTATTTTTGACTCTAGGAATCCTTGATGTGATGCTAAATGATTTCCACCTTCTCCACTATTTTTTCGACCAATTCAGGTCCTAGCATCTTACACTCACAAACTTCATCCCAATATGCATGTGTTTTGTATCTTTTCCCATAAAGATATTAATATCGAGCCATTTGGATTATGAAGTTGAATTTTTTTTAAGAGAACTCAACCAGAGGCATATGTTATTCCCATCATCCTTTGAAGTCCATAAGACATTCTCTCAACATGTCTTTCAGTGTCTGAATAGTTTACTCAGATCGGATATCAATTTGATGATGATAGGTCGTACTGAAGTTCAAATTACTGTTCATAGCATGTTAGAGGATTTTGTATAACCTCGAGGTTAATCTTGGATCTCGCTTGTATACAATCGATAGTGGTACTCCATGCAGTGTTACCTATTGATTGATGTATATCCATGAAATTCAATCTATTGAGAAGTCCTCTCAAATTGTGAAATTGTGATATGTATTTCTAAGATTATCCATAATAACCCTTACATAATTATTTCCTCTATATGTCCTTGAATATTCAGTGAAAAAGTCAATGGTAATTTTCTCCAACTTCTAGATTTTTACAAGTATTGTCTTCATAATACTCTTTGATTTTTTATCACAACATTCACCTATTGACATACCAAGAACATTGACATATATTTAGTGATATTCTTTTTCATATTATCCCTCCAATAATTTTCTCAGAGATCTTTATATATCTTTTTTCTCCGTGGGTGAATAGATAAGGATAAAATATGAGTTTTATTTTGAATCTCCTTAATTATATATGGATCATATGGTACACATAATTGTGACCTAAATCTCATGACTCCTTCCACATCCATTTTAATCTCTGAGGATTTCCCTTTACTAATAGCATCCGGTTTTTTTATAAATTTCAAGATTATTTCATTTAGTATCCTTTATTTTCTCCATAATGGATTGTGGATAAACCATTTGAAAAATGATTGATTATGTTTCTTGTAACACCCCAGACTTCCACAATATGCTTCTCTTTCATTAATGCAATAGCTTGCATTGTACGCAAGTTCAAGATTCTAACACAACGTGACCAATCAAAATAGCCATTATGAATAGTAATACCCACCTTTTTAAATTATATAAATTTTATATTTCAAAATGGACTTCATTTTTGGATTTGGAATATCGAAATTAGCCAATGTTGAATTTTTAGTATCTTTCTGAGAACTTCCAATTTTCGATGAATAGTGAAAACTACTTTAAATTTTTTTTATAAAAATAATCTATAGTGATAAATCATATGATTGAGTGGTTTTAAAGTATAATTAGAATATATTTTATCCGTTTTATCCAATGGTGGTCATTAGAATCAATTTCACTTTGAAATTGGACATAAAAAATTGTCAATTTTTTGATATATATTTTTTCTTAAAAACACGCTATTTGATGTGACAACAAGAATTAATTATTAAATTAACTAATTCAAATTATATGTTTTTAATTGTGTAAAATAGATAATAATTTTTTAATTAGGAATATCAAATATATCGTAGGGTTAATTTTTGATATTTTTCTGAAAAACTTCAATTTTTGATGAATAGTGAAACCACTAAATGGGAGTTAAAAAACTAATTTTTTGTTTAAATGAAACTTTACCACTTCTGTGAATTGAATTTCAAAAATCCTACATACATTGTTGTCATTAGTAAGTAAAATTTGGTTCAATGGGATGAAAATATTTTTTGGTGAATAGTAACTTTTACGTTTTATTAATCACGATTAAAGGTAATTAGTGTAATTTAAGGTAAATAAAATGTTATAATAATATGAAATTACCTTTACACATGTCCTGCCCTAATTGAATGAGCCATGGCCGACCAATACAATCCAGGGGTCAACTTGGGGACCCCATGGAGCCACTTGGGTAAGAAAATGACATTAATAACATTTTATTTGATGTTAAAATAAAATTTTCACAAACATGTGTTGTTTTAATAAAACAATTATTACATGGGGTTATATAAGTTAACTTATAGAATATAAATATTCATTGGAAATATAAAAATATTTCCTACATCATGATATTTTTTTATAATTTTTAGATATTAAATAAATTAAATTTTTTATGACACCATGAAGATGCAGCGATTACCTCATTAATTAACGATTTAAATAAAATGAAACGATAATGTATAATCTAAGACATAACCATGTAAAAAACCTATTTCAAGCGTATATTTCGAACCCTTATCACCTTAGGCTAGAAATATATAATTGTGTGACCTTTGAAATCTGAAAATCACTTCATAATAATGTATCATTTCATGACTTTCCAAGAGTGCCCCTACTCTCCTCTTATAAAAGGCCCCCACCTCTACCACCTTATTCACACCTTCAAAGCCATTTTTCTCAGCCAAACTCTGCCCAAATACTCTATAAACTTCCCTCTCTTACTCTTATAATCCTCAATTTTGAAGTAAGTCTTCCGATGGATGTGTTTGACTCAAATCAAAAAGAGTTCCCTGATTTTAAGGTAATGTATTCTCTTATGTTCTTTTGTTCTATTTTGCTTCTCCGACCCCTTAAATTCTTTTAATTCATTTATTTTGTAACAAAACCAGTATCTTAAATATACTAGGTTTTATTTATGATAATTATTTGATTTACACTTACACACACCTTCATCCAATGGTTAAAGAACATACTATTTCTGTGGGTGGAGAATTATTTCCTCACAAAATGATGATTGTTCAATCTTCTTTTAACACAAATCATGGTGGCCATTAAGATGTCAATATATTTATATATGACATATAAGATGTTTATGTTTTCCTTATGCTTCTGTATTTTTCATTTATGGCATACCATTATGATTTCCATTATGGGAAACACGATAATTTCATTTTAAGAAGTGCAGACTACCACCCCCTCAAAGTGATTTGAATCATTAATGTCATATGTGGGACATGTAAAGGATTGCGTAAATGATATTATATATGATATTATACTGGAATGATAATATATCTTTATATCATTATGATTTCAATCCATTAAATATGAAATAGAAATGAAAGTAGCGTTCATGCGTACGTACGGCTTACCATCTCCATGAACGGTGCATTTCATTTATTACCTCTAAATGTTACGTCATATTATAAATGCATATATATACTGGATATATATTATATATATGATATCTAAATCATGAATATAATTCTAGATATAATAGATATTTTACCACATGAACAACTTGTAATTATAAGATGTTTATTTTTGACTCAAGTACTAAAGATCGGCAAAACGATCGTTATTAACTTAAATAATTATATAACGTTCATAACCTGGTAATAAGTGATATAAAAGGAATAACAAACTTGAAAAAGGTTCTTAAGAAAATAGAAATTAACTCTAGTTTATTATTCTGGAGGTTAATGAACGATCGAGTCAAGTCGGACATGAGGTAACGGAACTTCTTAACCCAATTTCCATTCTTTGGGTTAATCTCCTATATTCAAATTATGTCATGATATTATTATGTCCTATATTTTATTTGTACTTTATTTATGTGTACTTATAGTGAATACACATAATAGATCTATTTTATTTAAAAAATTATCTTTTTAAGGGACTTCGTCTCAGCCTCCTTTCATTGAGGCATATTTTGTTTTATACACAACTTTCTTTTATACGGTGTATAAAACCCTTTGACTTTTACGTTTATTCAAAAGGAATATTTTTTATATAAAGCATTTTACTAAATGAATAAAGTGAATGTTTTTTTGTCGTATGTATGCAGCGACAATGAATTATCCACCTTCGTGACCATTATTTGAGTTTCGGCTTCCTCTACAAGCCATAACTTTTATTAAAATGAAAAAAATACCATGTTCTACTTTTTTTTATTTTGGTATTGAAAATGGTTTTGATAATGTTTTTATTATATCAATGTGTTGTATTGATATATTGTGATTGAAATGTGGGAATGTTATGTTTTATTTATGCATGATTAATGTGATATGATTATGTAATGGTTTATGATATGTTTAAACCTTTTCATATAAGGAATGTATTGGACTTAATACGTGATGGGTGGAGCCCTCTATAGCTCCTAGATGCATCGGTAGGTCTCATGAGGCAAACTAGTGTCTTGGCATGAGGCCCTGACAAAATCTTATTTGTAGTCTTGGCATGAGGCCTTGGCTACGTGGTTATGATAGTCTGGCATTATGCATTCCATCATTATGAAAGTGGTTATTGATATTACATGTGATTATTCGACTAGTAGAATATCCATGTGAATAAGTAAATGTCATTATTTCATTTTTTTGCCATATTATGTTGATGTTCATGTTTAAAAGGCTTTTGTTTTAGTTATACATTGCCTTAAATGTTTATTTTTATTTATGAAATTTTCCGCTATATTGTTATCCTTACCGAGCATCTGAGCTCACACCTTTCTATTTTTTTTCCAGGATGTGAAGAAATATTGTATGAATGACCTACAGTGACAGTATGAGGGGATATAAAGATGAGATTTTGTTGAAGTTTTGTTTTACCTTATGATGTAATATAATACTTATAAATATATCTAGTGTTTCCAAGGCTACTATACTAATCGATCTTTCAATACTTGATCTTTTGTGATCATGCCATGTTATGTAATAATGCACCAACTCTGGGTAACTGGGGTCGGGGCGTTACAGTTGGTATCAGAGGCAGTTTAGTAATAACCTTGGAAGCTAGATTTAGATAAACTCTGATTAGACAACATAGCCCTAAGATAGACTTTGAGGATTAGTATAGAAGAATTTCCTAGAATTTTGGTATTATAGAGATTTTTTGAGTTTTCCGAGAAATACATCCCTATTTGGATACGAGCAGGTAGAGGTGGCTCTGGTACAGATATACCTAGGGGTAAAACCCGAAAACACCGCTTTGAGCTAGACTCGAACGGGAAGTGGTGCACAACAACTGGCCCTACTGCACTCTTGGTTACGACACTCCCAGGGGATATGCTTAGGATAATTATCATTTTATTTATCAACCATTATGAAGGGTTTATGACTATATACTTCCTCAAAGAAAACATTTTTACGAATATGGATTATATCCATAAACTGTTCGATTTTTGATAAGTGTTTTACAAATATGAAATTATGTATTCTGGTTCATAAAATGATCTAGTTTATGCCATTATTTAGAAATGGAGCCTAGTGGAAGGAATGTAAACGGTATCAATACACGCACTCCATGTTGGGATTTCCCTCCTACTCAAGATAATTATAATGGAGCTGGTGATACAACTGGTGCTGAACAGCTTGTCACCACACATGGACAACTCACTAAGGATATGAATAATAACCTTACTCGTATAGAGAACCCTAATTCGAAACGTGGAGGATCAATGTTAGATTGCTTCATGAGGAAACAACCACCAACATTCAATGGGAGTACAAATCCCTTAGCAGCTGAGCAATGGATAAATTCCTTAGAGAAAATATTCCATGCCTTGAAGAGTAGTGAAAGGGAAAATGTTGTTATGGCAGTTTATCGCCACACTGGATATACTGATCAATGGCGGTCACTAATACAAAACATGAAGGAAGATAAAGAAGTATCATGTTTGGAATGGAGAGAGTTCGAAGATCTTTTCATAGAAAAATACATTCCTCGTGACTATCGAGCAGATCTGGAAAGGCAATTTCTGAGTCTGAGAAAAAAGGAGGATGAGAATGTCGCAAAGTATGAGGCTAACATTACAAGGTTAGTGTGGCATGCAGCATATTATATATGTAACCCAAGAAGTAATATTGATCGTTTCATTGATGAGTGAAAACCATTTCTCCGTTGAGCTTTAGTATCACAATCTTTTTCAACGTACGATGATATAGTCTCATGTTCTATTAAGACAGAAAAGTAATTCTCTAAATCTTATGACAACAAAGTAAAGAAAGAGAAGAAGAGAACTGTGGAACAAGAGACAGATAAAGAGAAAAAGGGAAAGAAGGATTTTCCATTATGTGATAATTGTGGGAAGAATCACCCTGGTACTTGCCTAAAAGGAATGGAAGTTTGTTATAAATGTGGAGAAAAAGGTCACCATTCTCGTGATTGCAAGGGAAAGAAAGAGGCTATAAATGTTGAATGCTAAAATTGTAGAGAAATGGGGCATTTTGAAAATGAATTTCCTAAGCGTCCGGAAATCTTACCTCAAAAAAGGCCAAGGGATCAAGGCCAATCTTATGCTGTTAATACAGTTGAAGTGGAATAATTATTGTATTTGTGTTTTGGGCTCAAAAACTATATTATGGTTATTAAAATAATGTGAAATATATATTAGGATTGTAATGAAGTACTTGTTGTTTTCATTAAGGTTTTAATGTGATGAAGGTAATCATATTTTTAGTATATGACAATAATAGAAACTTTACTTTGTTTGGGGAATCTGATGAATTGATTTTGGAATTTACAGACCTTTTAGAGAAAGTATGGATAGAGGTATTATGGATAAATATAAAGGTTGGAATGGATTAAGTTTATCTTTGGATAGTATTGTTTATGGTTAAAACATTTCTGATGATTATTTTTGGAATATTATAATACTATAGTTTTAGGAAAAGGACAACCTGCAGGTTGGGGAATAACACGTCGCGTCGGACAAAGCTGTAGGAATCGAACCCACAACCATTGCGCAACAGGCCATTATTACCCACCACTATCCTACAAGAAGTCCCTGGTTATTACAAAATAGTTTTCCTAATCAAAATGGCATGTTTTAATATTTGGAACGTTGTACGATTAGGATAATTATAATATTTTTGAGTTCTATTATCTTTTTCAGTGAAAGATGGGTTTGTGGTAAAAATTTATTAAAGAATGAAAAGTCTACATGATAAGTATGTATATTTCCTTACGTTCTTAGTAAATCTCCTAAATAAATTCCTCAACTTTATGAAAGTTATAAAAAAAACGTTGTCGTTTAACTTTTACTACTGAGGAATCAATGATCATTTAACCAATCACAAGTTTGTGATTTTCTTGTAGTTAACTTTCTCCTAATCCTGTTTTCTACAACTCTCCATCAGACCATGATGGTTTGTTTCTCCTCCATATCCATGTTTTCCTAGAATCCTAGTATGGGCTATCTCGGGTGACCATTGTAGTTCTCTTTCTTTCTTTTAAATTTATATTTTAAATAACCCTATTTCCGATATGGGTTTTCCAAAAAGGTATTTTCTACTTTGAACCTTTTATTTTAGAAGAAAAATTTCAATTTGCGATTACTCAATGTATTAAAGAAGGGGAGAATGTAGGACCCCATGCTTCCACGATATGCTTCTCTTTCAATAATGCAATAGCTTGAATTGTACGCAAGTTCGAGATTCTAACACACCACGACCAATCAAAATAGTCGTTATAAATAGTAATACCCACTTTTTGAAATAATATAAATTTTATATTTCAAAATGGACTTCATTTTTGCATTTGGAATATCGTAATTAGCATATGTTGAATTTTTGGTCTTTTTCTGAAAACATCCCATTTGCGATGAATAGTGAAAAATACTTAAAAACAACTTTTTTAATAAAAATAATTTATAGTGATAAATCAAACTATTGAGTGGTTTTTAAGTATAATTCGAATATATTTTAACCATTTTATCCAATGGTGGTCATTAGAATTAATTTCACTTTGAAATTGGACATAACCAATTGTTAATATTTTGATATATATTATTTCCTAAAAACACGCTATTTGTTGTGATAGCAAGAATTAATTATTAAATTAATTCATTCAACTTATATGTTTTGAATTTTGTAAAATAGACATCTTTTTTTGAATTATGAATATCAAATATAGCTTAGGGTTAATTTTTGGAATTTTTCTAAAAAACATCAATTTTCAATGAATAGTGAAACCACTAAGTGGTAGTTAAAAAACTAATTTTTCGTTTAAATGAAACATTACCACTTCTGTGAATTGAATTTCAAAAATCCGACATACATTGTTTTCATTAGTAAGTAAAATGTGGTTCAATGGGATTAAAATAATTTTTTTGTGAATAATATCTTTTAAGTTTTATTAATCACGATTAAAGGTAATTAGTGTAATTTAAGGTAAATAAAATGTTATAATAAGATGAAATTACCATTACACATGTCCTACCCTTATTGGATGATTCATTTCCGACCAAGAAAATACATGGGTCAACTTGGGGACTCAATGGAGCCACTTGGGTAAGAAAATGACATTAATAACATTTTATTAAAAGTAAGGGATATATAAATTTAAATTTAGACTATAAATATTCATTGGAAAGATAAAAAGATTTCCTAAATTATGATATTTTTTTTATAATTTTTAGACATCAAATAAATTAAATTGTTTATGACACCATGATGATGCAGTGATTACCTCATTAATTAACGATTTAAATAAAATGAAAGAATAATGTAAAATCTAAGACATAAAGTTGTCAAAAACCAAATGGATGGGTAGATTTCGAACCATTATCACCTTATACTCTAAATATATAATTTTGGGACCTTTGAAATCCGAAAATCACTTCATAATAATGTAGCATTTCATGACTTTCCAAGAGTGCCCCTCCTCTCCTCTTATAAAAGGCCCCCACCTCTACCACCTTATTTACACATTCAAAGCCATTTTCCTTGGCTAAACTCTGCCCGAATACTCTCTCAACTTCTCTCTCTTACTCCTAGAAGCCTCACTTTGGACAGAAGTCTTCCCAAGGAATCCTTTGACTCAAATCAAAAAGAGTTACCCAATTTTAAGGTAATGTATTCTCTTATGTTCTTTTGTTTTATTTTTTTCTCCAACCCCTTAAACACTTTTAATTCATTTACTTTGTAACAACACCAGTATCATCAATATACTAAGATTTTTTAAGAGATATTTTATTTACACTTACACACTCCTTCATCTAATGGTTAAAGAACATACTGTTTCTGTGGTTGGCGAATTACTACCTCACGAAACGATGATTGTTCATTCTTCTTTTAACACCTATCATTGTGGACATTAAGATGTCACTATATTTATATATGATATATATTATGTTTATGTTTTCCTTATGCTTATGTATTTTTAATTTATGGCATACCTTTATGATTTCCATTATGGAAAACGCGATAATTTCATTTTTGGAAGTGCGGACTTCCACCCCCTCAAAGTGATTTAAATTGTTAATGCCATATGTGGGACATGTAAAGGATGGAGTAAATGATATTACATATGATATTATACTGGAATTATAATACACCTTTATATCATTATGATTTCATTCCATTAAATATGAAATAGAAATGAACATAGCGTTCATGCGTACGTACGACTTACAGTCTCCATGAACGGCGCATTTCATTTATTACCTCTAAATGTTACGTAATATTATAAATGCATATATATACTGGATATATATGATATATATGATATCTACATCATTAATATAATTCTGGATATAATAGATATTTTACCACATGAAAAACAGGTAATTATAAGAAGTTTATTTTGGACTCAAGTACCAAAGATCGACAAAACGATCATTATTAACATAAATAATTATATAATTTTCAAAACATGGTAATAAGTGATATAAAAGGAATAATGAACTTGAAAAAGGTTCTTATGCAAGTATAAATTAACTCTATTTTATTATTTAAGAGGTTAAATAATGATCGAGTCAACTCGAACACGATGTAAGGGAACTTCTTAACCCAATTTACGTTATTTGGGTTAATCTCCTACATTCAAATTATGTCATGATATTATTATGTCCTATCTTGTATTTGTACTTTATTTAAGTGTACTTATATTTAATACACATAATAGATCTATTTTATTTAAAAAATGTTCTTTGTAAGGAACTTCGTCTTAATCTGCTTTCATTCAGGCATATTTTGTTTTATACACAACTTTCTTTTATAGGGTGTATAAAACCCTTTGACTTTTATGTTTATTCAAAAAGAATATTTTTTTATATGAATAATTTTACTAAATGAAAAAGGGAATATTTTTTGATATACGTATGCGGCGACAATGACTTCTCCGCCGCCGTGACCATTATTTGTGTTTCAGCTTCCTCTACAAGCCATACATTTTTTTAAATGAAAAAAATAAATACCATGTTTTAATTTTCTTTTATTTTTGTATTGAAAATGGTTTTGATAATATTTTTATTATATCAATGTGTTTTATTTATATCTTGTTATTGAAATGTTGTAATGTTATGTTTTCTTTATTCATGTTTAATGTGATACGATTATGTTATGCTTTATGACATGTTTAAACCTTTTTATATAAGGAATGAATTGGACTTAATAAGTGACGGGTGGAGCCCGCTATAGCTCCTCAATGCATCGGTAGGTCTCATGAGACAAACTAGTGTCTTGTTATGAGGCCTTGACAGAATCTTATTTGTATTCTTGGCATGAGGCCTTGGCTACATGTTTATGATAGTCTGGTATTATGCATTCCATCATTATGAAAGTGGTTATTGATATTGCAT
The DNA here is from genome assembly GCA_963277665.1 of Viscum album. NCBI lineage: Eukaryota > Viridiplantae > Streptophyta > Magnoliopsida > Santalales > Viscaceae > Viscum > Viscum album. The sequence goes on from OY728163.1 coordinate 1,940,080,811, forward strand.
GTGATTATTCGACTAGTAGAATACCTATGTGAATAAATAAATGTCATTATTTCATTTTATTTTTTCCATATTATGTTGATGTTCATGTTTAAAATTCTTTTTTTAGTTATACATTTCCTTAAATATTTATGTTTATTTATGAAAGATTCTGCTGTATTTTTATCCTTACTGAGCATCTGAGCTCACCCCTTTATATGTTTTATTTTCCCCGGATGTGAAGAAATATTTTATGAATGACCTGTAGGGGTAGTATGAGGGGATATGAAGACGAGATGTTGTTGTAGTTTTGTATTACATTATGATGTAATGTAAGACCTATGAATATATCTAGTGTTTCCAAGGATACTAAACTAATCGGTCTTTCGAGACATGGTCTTTTATGATCATGCCAATGTTACGTAATAATTCACTGACTCTGGGTAACTGGGTTGGGGTGTTACATTTATTCCATAATGATTACCATGCCCATCAATTATTGGTATAATAATATTAGATCCTTATCAATTCTCATCATTGATAAAGATGTAGGATCCATTCTATATAGATCATTTGAAACCTTATTTTCTTTACTAGAATTGTAGTAGATTGAGCAGTCATAATCCTTGATGAGATATAACCATCTTCATTGGATCATCATATTATATTTCTATGTTAATATATATTTGTGTCTCTCATGATCAATATATATCTCATAATTATCCCCAAAGAGATTCTGCCTCCATATTTTCAACACAAATATCATAGTTTCATACTCCAGATCATTTGTGGGAAAATTGTGCTCCTGAATTTTCAACTTATTTGAGGCATAGTCTATCATTTAATTATTTTGAATCAGTACAGAGCCTACGACCTTCTTCAAACAATCACTGTACACCACAATGAGTTTCCCCACATTTTGGTAGTGTGAGCAATGGTGTAGTGATAATCTTGTTTTTCATCTCTTTAGTGAAGTCACCACATTCACTGGTCTAGACAAATATTTCTCCCTTCTGAATCATCTTGCTTATTAGGATAGAAAATCATGATTTGTTGTTCTAAAAATCACTAGTAATACCCAGTTAGACTAAGGAAACTAGGTATCTCTATTACATATGTTGACATAAGACCTTATTTGATTGGCTTTTTCATGGAAGGGTCTACAGATATCCCTTTGCAGGTGATAACATTCCCCCAAAATGATTCTTCCTCCATCCAGAACAAACATTTTCTACACATTGCATATTGTTTCTACCTTCGTAATTAATTTTTCATAGTATTAAAATGTTCCACATATTTTGTCTTTCTCTTGGAGTATATTATAATATTATCCCTAAAGACTACCAAAAAATATCAAGGAATTATCTAAAGACTTGGTTCATTAAATGCATGAAAATCATTGGAGAATTAGTGATTCTGAAAGGCATCAGTATAAACTCATAGTTTCTATATCTCATTTTTATGGAATTATTGGTAATATCATCATTTCTCACCTTTAATTAGTGATATCCTGACAAAAAGTTCACTATAGGGAAATAAATGGCCTCACATAGCTGATCAAATGAGTCATTTATCTATGGAAGGGGATATTTATTTCGGGATTTTGTTGGGCTCATGATAATCAATGCAGAGATGCATTGATCATCCTTATTCTTGATAAAGAGGACTAGTGCACCCCATGGTGAAGCACTCCGGCATATATAAACCATATCAAGATTTTCCTATAGCATCTTCTCCAGTTCATCCAACTCAATGGTGGTCATTCTATAAGGTGTATTTGATATAGGTAAATATTGAGGTATATGTTTAAGTTAGAACTCAAACTCTTGTTCAAGAGGAAGACTAAATAATTATTTAGGGAATTCATCAGTGTCGTACCTCACAATGGGAAAGTCTTCAAGCATGATCATATCCTTTATATCAATCAATTGATCTAGATATTTCTACTCATAAATAAATAGTACCCAGAATTGAGAAAATTATTCCAAAGTAGATTCATCCTTCTCATTACACAAGTAAATAATTAGCATATGTTTTTGGATGTGAAGAGTTATATAACTTTCTCGATAGTTCATGTTGTCTTAATATGAAGATATCCAATCGATTCCCAATAAATCATAAAAAAAATACCAATGGATGTATGATGTGATTTTCAAGGTGGTTTTGTATTTATACATTATCCGGAGAGGAGTTATATACATTGGATGCAATAATTTCTCCATTTGTTGTTATTATAGACAACTCAACCACTATATTTAATGGTGGTGTTTGAATAGTTTTACTAAACATGAAATATATGAAAGAGTGTGTAGAAACCAGAATCAAATAATACATTCTCTATTCGTGAACGAATAACCAGTGTACCAGTAACTATATCATTATTGGGATCCACCTCAAAAATATTAATTGAATATTCCCTTCCTTGCTACCTTGGAGTTGGTTATTGTTTATTTCATCCAACAACCCTTGGCTTAGGTCAATGGATTGCATAATTAAAATTCACTTTATAGTTAAAACACTACCCTATAAGCAATGTATTGACCTGAACCTTCCTTTCTTCTTTCGAATTAGTGGGATTCTTCATATCTATTCAGTAGTTATTAGCCATATTCTATTCTCTTCCACATTTTAATCTTATTTTGGATCACATAAATTAGTTTTCAAGAATCTTATTCCATTACTTTTGATACACAGTATGTTGAAACTTTATTCCATCATGGGATTTATGACCAATATAAAAAACCAATATTCAGTTTTTCTCAACAGGCTTTTTGGAAAACATGAGGGTCTTCAGTCTATATTATAACCTTAAGGGAATAACGACAAATTTCCTTCGTAACTATTGAAGTCTCGAATCAGAATCTCTTTTCATAAATATGACATTAGTCTGATAAATAATTAAACCACCTTAATTTCAGTGTTTAAGACAATGCTAGAGGTGTATTTTGCAATACTATTGAAGTTTAATTCATACAACTTGATAGACTCATCTTCCTTTTGCTTCAATACTAGGAACTCCCTTTCTATTTTAATATGAATGGTTTGGGGAAATTAGTTATTGAAAAATATTTTCTTGAAATACTACCATTCCATGGAATAAATTTCATCTATGGAATTTTCATTTTTGAATAGTTTCCACCACTAATCAACTTCCCCATAAAAATGATAAGATTCTTGCATAACTTTCTCTTTTTCTAAGCTCTAGAGGATATGGAATATCTTCTCAATAGAGTTAATAAATTCCACTATGAGGAGGGGATTATAGGGTCCACTAATCATGGGAGGCCAATTCCACATAAAGGATTCAACCATAACATTCTCTTTCTTAAAAGAATGAGGGAATTATAGATGATTGAATCTATTATTAATAACTTGATCCAGTTGATAAAGTACTGTCATGATGTTTTGACCTCCTATTCCCATATTTTTTTTCATTTCATTAGGGAAATATTCATATTTATTATCACATTGATTCTTGTCATGAGTTCTTCTATTTCCATCATGTATCTAAGAAAAAGAAAGTATAATTAGGGGATTGGATACTTATATAATAATCATAAAAAACATTAAACATAAAAGGATAAACATATAAGGGAAAATTATATCCAAACATGGGATTCCAAATAAATCAATCTAGATTATCCATGATTTGTTTCCTACCATATATTATAATGTGAATTTTTTATTCCGTTAATAATGGTTTATAATGAGATTTTGAATTTACCAAACCATATCCCTTGGTAGTATCAAACCCAGTGAGCAGTAAGGCTCATTTTCATGTACCAATCTACCACAAGCTAGGCCAGTAACACCTTGTTGGAGTTGTTACTACAAGGTACATATGTATCAGAACCACGTCCACTTGTAGTATCCAGAAATGGATTCATTTTCTTGATATGACACTTTCTATCTTGAAACCAAAATATAGAGATGTTTTATTATACTTAGTCTTTTCGATAAGGTTTTTTATATATTTTCCTATTCCTAATCCCATATATTTTTATGACCTGTCCTAGTGGGTCCCGTACCGCGACTCCCCTAGCTCTCCTACGATAGGCCAGAGGATGGTGACTCTCACCGAGTTTGTTTATCACTAACATGGGGGGATGTTACAATGTACCTATACGCATAGGCACATATCCATGAAAAAAATGGATGAAATTTAAAAACACTAAGTAAACAATTCATTCATATCACTATATCCCACAACTAGAGTACAACATGAAGTAATGTAATATAAACAGAGAAAAAATACAAGACTAGAAAAAAGAGTCAGTAACCATAAGTCCAAACTGAATGTAATGGGGTTCTAGGACTATTTTATAATGTTTCAAGAACACACCCCAGTCTTTTAGGTCACACTATGCACCTTCTGGTCCTACTCAACCAAGGACTCCATCAAAAGTTCGATCGTCTGCACAAGAGATCACATGTTTAGGTAGAGCCTATGTAGGGGTGATTATAAAAATACTGCGTAAGAAACCCCGAATCCTCAATGATATAAAAAAGTATTTTATAGCCATATATACATAGGAATATGTCTACGACACATATAACAATAATATACAGATATATTGAAGAGAGACACCACACCATCAGGCAGTCATAAACAACTGCCAGAAATGTAATTCTACTCGGAGCATACTCATTTTGGGAGTACACACTTCTAGAGAGATCATATAATTGGAGACACTCAATAAAGTAGTATAGCTCATTGGGGATTCTTTCAAATAGAAGACATTGGTCCAAGAAGACTATGATACACAAATAGGGGATCATAACCAGAACCACTAGGGGATAATATGGACCCAATATATATCAAACCACTAGGTAGGAGATCATGACATGAACTACTAGGAGACACCATGAACCCTATCGATTTAGCCCACTAGATAGATGATTAGAACCCTTCTCAAAAAGGTCACATGATTCCAAAAAATCCACTAGGGGTGATAGATAATCTTACACCAGTCTCAGGGAGGGATACTATAACTCAATATGAGACTCAATATCTACAGGGGATTGCAATCGAGTGATGTGGATATAATACCATAATGAAACCTCAAGGAAAGGATCAAGGGAACACAGTAAACCTATAATACACCAAAATAAAAACCCACCATTTTTCTCAAAATATCTTTTAAATTATAGGTTATTAATTCTACTCATGGATCGTAGATTATAAACTATGTTAAGAAGTTGAGCTCAATTGAACGAAGATTTCCAAATATCTAATGGGGTCTGCAGATATACCACCCCAATCGACCACCGCGGCCGGTCCACCTATTGCACGGACTGTCCATAGGTTGAATGACCATCATGGTCAGTCCACCTGCCTCTCTGCCTCTTGGTCGATCATCCTGCCTAGTCGATAGCACTGCACGGTCGACCACCGTGGTCGACCGAAATATGCTCCACCTTGGTTTCCCTGAATCTAATCTAGGTCTGACCCATGCCTAGCCTGCTTTTCTAACCCTGACTATATTTCTCGAATAACCAACATGGATTGGCCCATTGGTCCATCCCACTGGCATATCCCTCTCTAAATAAACCACCCCTCCACATCCCCCGCCGCATGTGGCTCCATTTCCCATTTCACCAATCACCCACCACTATTGTACACCGGCTCCCACTGCTGCTCTCCAACAAATATCGCCGCCTACACAGGATGCATCAACCTCACGATGGTGGTCCCTTTCATGGACTGTCATGCCTACTCCAATGCCCAATAATCAAAACTGTCATAGATCGGATACCCTTGGGTCCTGATCTACGACGATATTTCCTTGGTTGTCAATTCACCTCAAATCTAGGGATCCAATTGAATTTAGAACCACCTGAAACCATTGATCCGAGAACCATGGGGTTCCAATGGTGAATAATTCAAGGAAATAATGGATAAAATCAGAAGAAAATTGGTTTATCATTATTGGTCAAGCATTCCTGGATGATGATCGTGATTATGGGATTCGGGTTTGAAAACCGCAACAAACAATTCCCAATTATCCCACAAAAAATTCCATCCTAAAAATAAGATCGATCTATGGGCTAATCTATTTGTGGATTGGTATGCGTTCATCACAGGAATAAAAAACAGGGAAGAAATTATTAGTTCAGAATCCCAACCTTTATTTGGTTCATTTTCCAATGAAGAATGAGGATGTATCATCATTGATCCTCAATACATCATTATTCATAGGAAGAAATTTCCAAATATCTCTCCCCACTATCCTCAATAGGTTCCATGGTTATGCGGTTCACCCGAGAATTCTAAAATAATGATTCATTAAAAGGAAAAATTTGTTGTGTCGATAAAATAAAATAAATTATTTTATTCATTTAAAACACCTGTGATAATGTTTTCCCCATCAATCCTCACCGATCGATGTTAGGTCATGATTAGGTTAATCCACTATTTTGAACTAAAAATTTCCCTCAGATTTCCGATTAGGGAACCCATTTAAGAGTTTTTCCTCTATCTCAAGAAAACCTTTGTGCACGAGCTATTAAATATTTTAATATTGTGAAAAAATTTATTCTTGGCACAGTAAGCTTCATAATCTCACTCTGTCTTAGTGACTGGTCTCGAAATCAATCTATATATTATCCAAAAATAATACAAGGAAAATATGAGATGTTACATTCTCCCTACCATGGGGATTTATGTCCCTAAAATCCAAAACAATGGCTACTCAAAACGATGAGGGTAATGAGCATGAATCTGATCCTTCGACTTCTATGTGTTCTCTTGGAGATTCCCGTGCGGCCACTAGACACTCACTAAAGGAATTGATCTCCCATGAAGGATCCTCTCATTCTGATACTCATTCTCTCATGGGTACTCAGCAAAATTCACTCCATCCTTGATGTCCAGCACTCCCCAATCGATGATGTGTGAGAGGTCATCCACATACCTCCTCAGCTACACCACATAGAAGACATATTGTACTCAATCTAAATTCATGGGTAGACCAACGAGGTATTCCACCGTTCCATCTCTATACAGTATCTAGAAAGGGTGAATGGACCTCTAAGATTGCTTGTCTTCCCAGAAAAATCTATGTAATCCCTATCTAGGTGAAACCCAAAGGAACACATGGTCTCCCTCCCCAAACTCCAAAGTCATTTTTCACCAATTACCATAATACTTCTGATATCTATATCTAGTCATCACCCAATCTTGGATGACCTGAACCTTCTCTGTATTATCTCGTACAAACTCGAATCCAATGAGTGATTACTCTCATGGGTCAGTATGACAAATTAGTGACCTACAGGTTCTCCAATAAAAATCATTCTATGGTTTCATACTAATGGTGTAATGTTAGCTATTTTTGTATGAAAACTCCACCATTGGTGGGTGATCCTTGCAAATAAAAAAATATAACATGAAATCCCAAAACATGTCCTCTAGAACCTAAATGGTCTAGTCAGTCTAGTCATTTTTCTATGGGTGAGATGATGTGCTCAAGCTTAGGTGATTCCCAAACACCTTCTGAAATCCCTTCCAAAAATGTGATGTAAAGTATTAATCATGATTTGGAACTATCTTCAACGAAACTACATAGAGTCAAACACTATATTTCACAGAGAGGATTCCCAATCTCTCCACTGAACTATTCTATTGAATAGATAAGAAGTGCAATGACTTGGTGAGTCAGTCGATGATTACCCAGATCAAATAATATCTCCTAGACATATGTGGTAAACCTATCACGAAGTACATTGAGATCCCATCCCACTTTCATTATATAACCTAAATGGGTTGATCTGAAATTTCTGGAACTTGGTTCTCATCTTTCACTAGTTGATAACTAAGGCTTCAAGAACCAAACTCCACAACTCCTTTCTTAATCCCTGTTCCCCAAAACTGACATCAGAGGTCCTAGTACATCTTCACCACATGTAGAATTACTTCCAAAGGATATGTATAAAACTCTCTCAAAACCACCTCTTGAAACACCACTGGTACTACTATTAACCCTTTAAAATAATGACTTACTCCCCCAACTTTTGAATATCCATCAGAAGCATTCCCTGTAGACATCTGAGCTCGTAGAGTATCAGAGTATGTATCACCAAGTTGTGCCTCTTAGACTCACTTTAAGAGAAAATGGGTGAAACACATTGTATACAGGTAAGCTAATCCATCTTCATCCATAAAGGATATATGTTACGAGGACAACTACTATTATTCGTCATTCAACAACTATGAACTGCATCTCGTACTTAGAGCATCTTACATAATATTCCCGATCCTAAAAGTATAGAAAATCTCAAAGTCATAGTCCTAGAAGAACACTATCCATCTCCACTCTCTAATGTTCAGTTTCTTTTGAGAAAATATATATATGAGACTATTGGGATTATAGAAGATGGTAAACCACTCACCTATTTGGTATTTTCACCACATTTTCAATGTGAAGACTACTACTTCCAACTCAATATCATGGGTCACATAATTATGCTCGTTTGCTACGAACTCCAGTGAACAATAGAAAATCATCATGTGCCTCTACATCATGAAAAAAACTATGTATGGTCCCTGATGCATCACAAAACACCAGGTACTCAATGCCTTCCTTTGGTAACTTCAGAATGGGAGTTCTCGTCAACCTCTACCCCATCTCTTGAAAGCTCTACTGACACTTTTCAATCCACACAAATAGTTTTTCATACTAGGTCAAGGTTATCAAGGTTGCATCCACTATAGATAATTCTGATACCAACCTCTAAAAGTTCCCTACCAATCCAAGGAAACTCTACACCTCAATAACAATATTGGGTGGTTCCCCAGAAAGTACATCCTCAACCTTCTCTAGATCAACTGCAACTCCACCCTCTAAGATGACGTGTCTTAGAAAATAGATATATTGAATCCAAAATTGGTCATTCGATAGCTTATATTAAAGGTAGTGATCTTAGAGTGTATCTAGAACCATCCTCATGTGTCTCGTGTTCTCCTCCTAAGATGTTGAGGACACTAGGATGTCATTAATAAAGAACATTATGAACCGGTCTAAGTAAGGATGAAAAATCCAGTTCATAAGTCCCATGAACACTCATAAGGAATTTTCCATGCCAAATAACATCACTAATTACTCATAGTGATAGTAATGACCTATGATATCCATCATTTGTATGTCCTCATCCTGTACTCATAACCGATGATATTCAGATCTATCGTCAATCTATTAGAACAAGGGCGCCCCTTTCAACTGATCAAGAAGGTTTTAGATCCTCATTAGTGGATACTTATTCTTCAAGGAAACCTCATTTAAGCATCCGTAATATACACATAACATCGTGTTTTTGTCTGACTTTTTGCAAAATAAAACTAGGGATGCATAAGGTGAAACACTAAGTCTCACAAATCCCTTCCTCTTCAAGCCCTCCAACTATATCTTCAGCTCTCGGAGCTCTATAGGATTAATCTGATATGAAAGTGTAGATATCAATGACATCCCTAGGTATAGATCAATGTTGATGTCCATATCCCTATGGGGAGGTAAACATGTAACATCTATAGAGATGAAGTCCCTATAATTCTCCTCTACTACATGAAACAGAGGAATCTTATCATACACTACACTGAGGGTGTGATGATCCAACTGAAGAGTAATCAGATGTACCCTCCTATGTGGGCATCCATCATGTGCATCTTGGGTTTCTTTTTCACCAACAATGGAAAACATAGTTCCATCATTGTGGACACACCACACTCTTCACCTAACATATTCAATATGAGCATGATCATTTGATAGTCTTTCGATACCATGAATGATATCGTAAGGCCTCAACACCACTATCAAGAGAACCCAACCAAAACTCTCACCTCTAAGAGTTTGGTCACCCTATTGGAACCCGTGTGTGATCATTGAGTCTCCACTAGTAGTATTCTTCAAGTGTAAGGGTCAAGTTAATCATTCAACCCGAATCTACGAGCCTTGAACAATATTTGTATCATGAAAACAATAACTATAAGATTTGTTGATCAAAACATTAGTTATGGAGGAGAAGACATAGATCCTACCTCAAATAATCCCTAGAGCCTCAGGTTTATAGCCCTCGATAGCCTACAAATGGCCTCATCTCTTCCCACAACATCTTTGAGCCTATCATAGACCACATAGGAATGGTGGCGGTAATAGTTCCAACCTCCTACCACATCCTACTGCCTTGTATTACCCTCGGTCACAGCTGCATCCATATGGACCACCCTGATACTATCTCTGCATCTGCCTTGGTGGTCCCTCAACCATCTCCCAATCATCTGTACAACATGTCAGGAAATCTAATTCTAGATTTCCCAAATCGTAAAACGAGTAACAAAATCTTTCCCTTGGTAGATTCGAGCCACCATGGTATCCCTACACTAGTAACCGTAGTTCATGGGATCACACCATGTAGTGCCTAACCATCTTGTATCTCTATGAAATATTTCATCTACCTACTGTCGAGGTATCATATAATCGATTCCCACTACTGTCTCCTACTACTGGTGTCTTCTCTATGTGGATACTCTTCGCTAGCAGGGCTTGGTTATGTACCCTAACATTGGGAGAAATTCTATGGTATACACTTGATGATCCAACGTCCCAATGTAATCCCTTCTTGAAGGTTCTAACCCTGATGAAATGGTCTCATACTATATACAAAGAGTAGCTGAAACGATCTGTAAAATTTTCTAAATACTTATCAATGGTCATACTACCCTAGTGCAGATGTAGGAGAACATATATGCATACTGACCATGACGATCTCAGATAGAACTCCTTTTTGAGGATACGCATGATGTCTGTTTAAGATAGAGATGTCTCATCATGTTAATGAGTCACCAAGATCCACCATCTCCCCACATATCCCAAAAAAGGACACTCAATAAAGAATTCAATCTGATCAGAATGCATCCTAAAATTGTGGAAATATTTGTGACTACCTCTATCCAATCCTCATCTATATGAGGGTATGGCTCAGCACAAAACCCGGGAGCTCGCTGCCTCTAAAACTTAGGAAACACAATCAGCCTACATGCATCCTCAGCCGGTAGTGCTGGTTGTATTTGTTACAATACAGGTGGTAGTATGTCTAGTAAACCACATAGAGGCGCAATATATGGTAGAGGTCCCTATATCGATGCCTCTTCACTAGGAAGATCATCCTCATAATGACATGGTGGAATCATGGATGGCTCTCTTCGTAAAATCATCCTAAAATAAAAAAAGATGTACCATGTATAGTAGAGTATAAATGGAGAGCTAACTCAATAATGAAATGGAAGACACACCCATTCCTATATGATTCATGTACTATTTTTTTTTGTGTAGTCAATTTTTTCATGTACAGAGTTGAATATCAGATAATCAAATTCAAGGTGTATAAAGATGTCATCCACCTCACCAACACTAGGGTCCCTAGCCTAATTGTTGAACTCAAAACACATAACATTATTTCCCCAAACCAATCTCACAGACTCTCAGTCCTAAAGCAGATTCAGCCCCCTCTGATAAAAATCAGTCACAACTCATCTCAGTGCGGCTAATTACATTACTCGCCAAGCCCACCTTCTATAGGGAAGGGGTTGGTGACTAGCTTCAAGAAGGAATATCACTAACATGGGAGGAATTGGTTATGTATCTCTACGTAAGAACACATCTACATGACCAAAAAAATTCGAAATGTGAAAATAGTAAGTAAACAATGCATGCATGCCACTATATCTCACAACAAGAGTATAATAAGAAGTAATTTAAAGTAAATAGGGGAAGAATACAAGACCATCAAAAAGTGTCTATATCCTTAAGTCTAACCTGAATGTAAAGGTGTACTGGGACTACTGTCTGAAGGCAAATGAACACACCCCGGTCAGTCTGGACTCACTAAGCACCATCTTCTCTTGGTCTTCCCAGGAAACCAGCAAAAGGTTGATCATCTGCACAAGACAAAACACATGTGGGTAAAGCCTGTACTAGGGTGAGTATAACAATTCTCAGTAGGACACCCTGAAAACCAAAAATAAATACAAATATGGAATGTACAATCATATCAACACATGTATATGTATCCATCACATATAATACGAATATCCAAACTTACTCAATAGAGAAACCACACCATAAGGCAGTCATTACCAACTACCATCCATAATATTCATCTCAATGGATGCTCGTTTTGAAAGAACTCTCTCCTCGAGCCATCATATCATTGAAGAAACCTAACCAAGAGGTATAGCTTATTTGGGACCCACCCAAAGGGAATGACATGGTCAAGGAAGACTATGATACATAGAGAGGGGATCACACTGAGAACTGCTATTTTATACCACTTACCCAATATGGATCAACCTGCTACCTAGGGGATCTCTCCCAGAACCACTGGGGGACACCATGTACCCTACCGATGAAGCCCCCAAGATAGAGTATCAATTCCCTACTCAAGGTGGTCACAAGATTCCACAATCATTAATAGAGGTTATAGAGGATCACACTTTAGTCATTATGAGGAACATTACAACTCTATATGAGACTGAGCATCTGGTGTAGATTATAATCTAGTGATGTCGATGAAATACTATTCCAAGCCCTCGATGAAAGGACCAAGGGAACACTCAAAAAATAAAATGGTCCCAAATAAATAGCCACATTTTTTCTCAAAAAAGAGTCTCAATATTAGGATCTCAATGTCGTAGATGGATCATTGATTAGACTCTCAGTGATGTATTTATGCTCATTTGAATGAAGCCTCCCATAGACCTTCCAGGGTTTGTGGACCTACCACGCAGACCAGCCACACATGACTGACCATCACAGTCCATCCACCTTCCTCTTTGCCTCATGTTTGATCATCCTGCATGGTACACTGCACCACATGTATTATTACACTGCACGGTCGACCTTAGTGGTCAATCACCTAGGTCAACTGCAACCATCTCCGCCCTGGTTTCCATGAATCGGACCCGGGTCCGGCCTGTAGTTCTAATACGAACCATATATCTAGCCTTGTACATATATATGGCATAGACCTCCTTTCCCAACCTAATGAACTAGTTTTCTATGCATCCAATACCCCATCCATAGCCTCATGCGGCTCCGCAGCCTATGGCAACGACCTCCAACTACTGTGCTCTGCCTTGCGTCGCCGCATGCATTGGTCGCAACCACATTGAAATGGTGGTCCCTTTTATGGACCAATGTACCTCATATAATTCCCAAAAATAAAAACAATAAAAGATTCAAGACCCTTGGGTTTCTATCTACAAAGATATATCCTCAATTGTCAATTCGCCTCAAATTCGGGGATTCGATCGAATTTGGAAAAACCCAAAGACATTGAGCTGGGAATTGTGGGGTTACAATGTGGAATAAAAAATAAAATAGGGAGAAAATTACACTATAAACGTTTTTTCATCATTTTCCTTGCGTTGTTTTTCAACAATCAGGATTGGGGGATTTAGGTTAGAAAATCTCATAAATAATTCTTGAAAATCACACAAATTATCTCATATCACAAATATGATACATCTGAATGCTAATATGTTCACAGGTTAGTATTATTTCATCATATGAATCTAGTAACAGAGAATAATAATTTAACTCAAAATATATACCTTGATTTGGATCGATTGCCTATGAGGATTGAAGCTACGTGGTCGTTGATCCTCAATCTTTCATCATTCATTAGAAGGGATTCACAGATCAATTTCAACAAATTCCACTAAATGTTATTGGGTTATGTGTCTAACCCCAACATTTTGATACAATGATTATTTTTAATGAAAAATTCATCACATCAACACAATAAATTAAATTATTTTACTCATTTAAAATTATCATGGTAGCTTTCTCTCCATTAACCCTCACAGAATAATGATAGGTCATTCCTACATTAAAGCCTCTATTCTGAAGTCAATAGTACAATCATATTTCTGATCTGGGCACCCATTTATGAGTTATTACACATTCTCAAGAAAAATGCATACGAGTGATATTAAATATTTTTATATTTTTCAAACATTTATTCTGGGCACACATGGTCTCATAATCAAACTCAATCTCAATACCTGGTTATTGAATAAATCCATATATTATGTAAAAATAATTCATTGAAAATATGAGACTTTAAAATATTACTAGACCTTTCTCTGATCCCAACTATAGTGACGATATCCTTTTTAAAAAAATATTTCATGAATTTAAGCATAATAAACCAATAAATTTCAAGATAAGGATTGTAATTTATTACCTCTTTGAAGGATTATGTAAATAATTTTAAAACCTGAAACCAACCAATATATTTTCTTATTAAATATACTTAATGATATCCTAACTTCATTTTTTTCCTTAAATATATATAGGATAACTTGGGGAATACAAGAACAAAAGGAATCAGCTAAAAATCCCAGTAAGTGAAAAATCATAATAAAAAACATAGCACTTGGTTTAAAATACATTACGTGATGATATAAAAGGTGTGGAAAATGAATATAAATATGTAAGAATAACATATATGACATGGAATCACATAAACATGAAATCATAGTAATGTGGAATTAACATATAACATGACATATCCATGATTCATGGATAAATAGAAATACATAGTGGAAGAAGTCCCATAAAGGAATCAGGTTCACTCCCTGTTCAAACATGACGTCTCATCTTTTCAAAAAAAACATGACGTCTCATGAGACTAAAAATTACGCAATGAATTTGAGTTCTATATGGGTGAATCCATAATAGCATTTTCATTAATATGTGTACCACATGAATATTCAAACATAATTAATAAAATATAAACATAAGGGTTACCCATGGAAATAATTGGGTTTCTTAATCATGTCAAAAGGTATAACAAAAGGAAACATCATAAAGGTTTCCATGAAAGAAAGGATTAAAATCATAAATGGACATTAATAAAATAGTTATATATCATGATAATGGATTTCAAACTGGGGTAAAAACATGAAAAATTTTGTTTTAGAGACATTATAAATGAAATATTTCAGTGTAGTTTAAAGAAAATATAAAATAGTGCTTAAAGCCGAAAAACAAAATTTTTTTTCAAAAAAATAAAACTAAACCAAGAGTGTTTTTAATGATAAAATGAGTTATTTTATAAGGATATAAATAGATTAAAAAATATTATGGAGTAAAATTGACAATTGGTAAGAAATTGGGAAGGTCCCTTGAATCAGGCTTTCTTATAGAAAAGAATTGAGATTTGATCCTTTTAAAACATTTGTTTTCCCATAAAAGAAGGATAATATGATCTGGATACATGATTTTGGAACAAATAAACATAATTTTGAATAGGTACATAATAAATGAAAAAATTCATTGGGGTAAAGAGATATAAATAGTAACCCGAAGGAAAAACGGAGGCTTAGAAAGAATCCCCTACCTTATGTTCAAAAGAGTTTTGCACTTGATCTTAATTTTGTGGCTAATAAAATTGAATCCATTAAAAAATTAATTAAAAAACAATTATATTTTTATTTTACTTAATATATTTTTATTAGTTTCATTTTTTTCTTTTTTGGAGAGTTATATGTTTCAATTTCGTCATTTGAGAGTGTTTGATTCCATTATTTTCATGATTAGTTCACTTGTATACATGTTTGAGAGATCATGTAGAATGAGAATAAATATTATGAATGGAATTTATATTTTATTAAAGTCAATATATAAGATAAAAATTTTATATAATTCATTTCATTATATGGGATGAGGATTAATTATTAGATAAAAAATAAATGATAATCGTTTTGATTCATTTGAAGGGGTTTTGATCATCCCAAACTAGTTTTGTTTCATTATTTAATATCTTGTATATATAACAGTTCCAGAACATTAAATAGGTTTTAATAAATATATTATAATCTATTATAACCATAAAATTAGTATTATGAGCATCCTTTAAAGTAGTAATGAAAATTGAAAACTCATCATCCTTTAATGTGATAAATTTACACATCACAGGTGATGTTTTCATTTAAGTATGAAAGGAGGGGAAAAGAAAGAAATGATGATGGATTATTACATTATAAAAATAATATTATAGTATATTTATGGTACTTGAGTTATTATACAATTTGAATTAGGGAAGTTTAGGATATAATAAGAAAATATAATAACATTAAAATAAATTAAAAGGAAAGAAAAACTACTTTACCTCTTAAATCCTTCTTCTAGAGGAGCTCCTTAGGGGATTGGTTTTGGTCTTTTGTTTATACTAATTACTTTAAAACACCATGTAGTAGATTATAAAGATAGTTGAGCATAACTTTGATAAGGCTCAATTCTTTATTTATGTGAAGAGTAGAGGTGGTGATGGGTGATATTTATAATAGAGAAGAGTTGTGATTTCTCATTATTTTATTGATTAGTTTATTATTTTTGAGGAAGAATATGAATAGTTTAAGAATTATCAAAAAATATATTAAAATAATGAATTATAGTTCAATATTGTGGTCCTAAATTTGTCATACATCATCTATGACTCTATAATTCATTATTTATCTTTTATCGTAAATTATCATATTTTACTATTCACCAAAAATTCATCTATATTTGAAAATTCCCTAAAATTACCCATAAATGTTTTTATAAGTGTAGAATAATAAAATTAAATCCATTTTATAAAAATAAATTTCTAAATATGATAATTTTAATTTTTAAATAAAATTACCTTTTATTCAAAAAAAAATACCAATTTTAAAATTATAACTGATTTTATAACACATTATAAAATTAAATAAGGTCTCATAAAACTATCATATAATCATAAGACAAAAAAGTATTAATTTATTAATAAATTATTTTTAATTACATTTTATGAAAATATATTTTCTTTTAAATCATTATATTAATTTATAAATTTTAAGTAAATGTATATAACTTACAAAAATACCCACACTTAATTTATTATTTCTAAAACATTTATCTAATTATTCCAACATATAGATATATCATATTTTTATTTATAAAATGAAAAAAATTTATTTATAATTTCATAGGTAAGGTAATTATTCTATTGGATGATTTACTATTTATAAGGGTAACTTTACTATTCCATAAGTCAAGTTACTATTCCATTGGTATAGGTTACATAACATCTAGAGGTACCACTTATTTCATTCATACCTCATTTATGATTTTTGTATTTTTTTGTTTTTGTGATTTTATTTTATTATATTATATGAAAGAATATTTTTAATTGATATAATTAAGGTTTGTTATTATGTTATTATATCATCATGGTTTAAAAATAATTGACAAAGTTTGATGAATAAATAAAATAAAAACACTCATTGATGAATGATACCTCTACATTAGTTAAACTCATCTCTTTTCAACAAAAATCATTCAATGGATGGATTTCATCCAAATATAAGGATTCTATGATGATATGAGATAATTTTTAAGTGATTTGGGTGGGAGTGGCTAAACCAAAAGGTTTTTATGGTGTGAAGATGAGAGGAGAGTGGGTGGCCTTTTATGAGTTTGGTGAGTGACATAGTAGTTATTTTTTAATGGAAAAGGTGCACCCATATTTTTTACATGCCAAATGGGTAAAAATGGATTATCATTGATCCCTAGACACGATAAGTTCTAAATATGTCCATATAATATATTTTATAAAAAAACTTAGTTCATTTTATCCCTTATTTTTTTTGTTTAACCCCTAATAATTCCATTTTTACCTTAACCATGGTAAATAATTTTTTACTTCTTTCACAGTTGATTTTGGTAAAAAAAAGTAATATGACATTATTATATAATATAAATTATTCTAATTATATTTATGGAATAAATTTTTCAAAATTTCATTCACATAAGTGGAAAATTATTATTTAAAATTAATCTCACAGACACAACAAGAATGATGTATTTCAATGAGAAAATGTTCCCAAGTTTACAATGATTTTATATGAAAATCCAATATAATTTTATTCCAAATAAATATATTGAAATTATATAAATATATATTAATTAATTTTAATTTAAAAAAACTCAAAATATAATTTTACATTATTAACATTTTAAATGAAAATTATGTATTCAATTATTATTCAGTATTTTTAACTATTCATAAAAAAATGAATGTTTTAATATAAATCACAATAAATCACCATTGGATATTTTTATATTATAATATTAAAAATTAATTTCCTTTTATAAAATAAATCTTCTAAAAGTGATTAAAATTAATTTTGGATTATGTGCGCAAAGTGTGACTAAACCATCATTTAGAAAGAATACAATTGTTTCAAGAAAGCATTTATATACTTTTAAAAGATTCTTATTTTATTTTTAATAAATAGAAATCCAAGAATTTCATAATTGAGTTAAGAATGTTCCTAACCTCCAAAATAATATATATTCTAGAGAGATATAATTTTTTGTGGATCCTTTCAAATTGGGGTTTCTTGATCTGCAAACTATAAAAAAGATTAAATTTACTTAAAACGAACTATTTTATAAAATATCTAATTTTAAATTTTATTCATTGCATGGTGTTGCATGTTATAATGATATATATAATTCAATTTTTTATTAATATATTATAATATTACTAATAATGTTATTTAATTATTTAGATAATGTTTCCTACATAAATGAATGGAAAACAATTCAACAATCTATATTAATGTGATGAATTTTTGGGGAATTATGATAATAATGTTTTTGTTGGTATTGAAGAAAATATTACTATCTGAAGTTAAATAAAGAAGGTTATGATAAATAAAAATTCCTTTATATAAAAACTAGTTTCCCAAATAAGTATAACCTCTTTAAATACTTTTTAAGGAACCAACCTCCATCATTTAGAGGGTCCAAATATCTAATGGTGGAAGATAAATATATAATTTCTTTAGATAAGTTCATTAATACATTAGGGTGTTCTTAGAAGAAAAACATTATCATATATATGTATCATTAAAGGGGAGATTTTTTTTAATTATTTTATCTCATTGATTATAGTATGAACACATTTTATATATAAAATATAGAGTTAAAGGAAATAAAGGTGATTTTTCTAAGAAACTATTTTCCTCTAGATAAATATGATGTAATTGAAATATAATTGTTGAATTTAAGTTAAAATTAAGAAGAGATTACGGATGATTATGAGGATAATTTCATAAGGTTATTCAAGTATATTTCATATTATCTACACAACCAAGAAATTAAGATTTACCATTTCATTCATGATTATAAATAAAGTTTTTTAATATCATTTGCCTCTTAAAAATTTCTATCTTACGAAGAGTTGTTGATGGGTGACATCAAAGCTGAAAAGGATTTTTCTAAATAATTTATTTATAAGAAGAAAAATGAGATAAAAATAATTGTTCATAAGTTAATGGAATTAACTAATATAAAGAAAAATAAGGGAAAAGTAGAGCTTTATATATATAATATATATATGGTAAGAAACAACCTGGGAATGCCTAAGTGTTTTAGATGTATGATCTAAATGTAGGGTGAATGGTCAGCATGATCATTAATTTAAAGTCAATTGATTAGAAGATAATTCAAAATTCTTCAACTACAATGTTATGTAACATTACACTAGTCAATTGACCATGATCGAGGGGAATTTATCCCATAATATTCCAACACATAATGATAGTTATTGTACAATAACAATGAATGATTTTAAAGATCCAAATGATTTGATAGTTGGTAAATTGATTATATAGTCAAAGTTTGTTAATTCATTAATTTATTATGGATTTATTGACAAATTTATATCTTTTATGTTTTCAAATAATATTCAGTATCCCCTGATGTAACACCCTATGATTTCATTGTACATTATCTCTTCAAAAATAATTCAATAACTTGCGCTACACGCAACACCAAGTTCGAGCACACCATGACTTACCAAACTAGTTGTTCAAAAAGAGGATATGAATTGTATTAAATAAATTTTGAATTGAATATACTCCATGTAATATTATAATCCATATTATTTGTTTCTTAGTCATAATATAACAACAAATTCATTTTTTAGATAAAAGAAGTATTTTTCAAAAAATACAATTTTACTAACTTTCAATGGACAAACTTTTTTAAAACTAATATTTGAAACCATAATATGTTTAATTTAAAGAAATTAAATTATTCATTAGAACGGGGATAGTAAAATTTAGTTTGGATAAATTTTGGGTACTTTTCTGATAAGTTTCATATTTTGATGAATAGTGAAAAATACTAAATTTTAATAGAAAATATCTTTTTAATTGAACTAATTTATAGTGATAAATTATACATTTGAGTAATTTTAATGTATAATTAGATTATATTTTTATCATTTAATATAATTTAAGTCATGGGGTGTAATTTTACAATTAAAATAGGCATAAACAAGTGTCGATATTTTGATAGTTATTATTTCTTAAAAACACACTTTTTTGTTTTGACTACTAGAATTAATTTTGAATTTATTTCTGCCAATTCTGTGTTTTGAATTTGTAAAAATATATTCCATATTTGGAATTAGGATGTTAAAATTGTGTAAATAGGTACCTTTTATTTTTATACAATATGAATATTTACATCAAAAAATATTTTATTTACACAGGTTAAAGGGTAAATATGGTAAATAAGGATAAAAATAATATTATTATATTATTAAATTACCCTAAAATGTGTCCTATTCCATTTTGATGATATATTTATGACCATGGGCATCCTTGGGTCGATTTTAGGACCCCATGGAGCAACTTGAGAGTGATAATGACACTTTATATTAATTAATTTAATGTAAAGACAAAAATGACATAAACATATTTCTTTTCGAGAAAAATTACAAGGGGTTATATAAGTTATCATTTAGACTATAAATATTCATTTGAAATCTAAAATGATTTAATATGTCATGGAATTTGGTTTATAGTTTTTAGACAACATATAAATAAAATTATTTATGACACAATAATGATGCATTGTTTACCTCATTAATGAATAATTTAAATAAATGAGATTATAAAAATTAATAAAATATCAAAAACCTATACAATTATTATTGGATGATTTTATTTCAAACATTAGTCATATTATAATATACTTTAATGAGTTTTCGACCTTTTGTAACTGAAAATAATTATATAATAAAAAAATATTTTCAATATTTCTTAAAGAGCCCATCCCACCTTATAAAAATCCCTCATATCTAACCCATTTCTCACACCACTCAAACCCCTTGTATCATAAATAATCTGAACAATTAATATTTCTACATCCATATATTATTCTTAAAAGCCTTACCCTAGGCATAAGGCACTTCAAGGAAGCCTTTTGGTTCACACCAATGGGAGTTACCCGATTTAAAGGTAGCATCGCCTCTTTTGTTCATTTCATTAATTTTACATCTCCAACCCCAGAAACTCTCTTTATTTCTTTAATTTATAAAAAACCCTGTATAATAAATATAATAGTTAGTTTTTATGAGAAATATTTTAACTATAAATACAAACACCTCTATCTAATGGGTATAGAACATAATGTTTCTTTGGACGGTGAACTACTGCCTCACGAAACGATGATTGTTCCATCTTCTACTACCATTTCTTATGGTGGAAAGTATGATGGAATTGTAATTATATAATATATTTATGATATTTATTTTACCTATAATCTTATATAATTCTCTTTTAAATAACACCTTTATTCTTTTCATGTTTATTATATATGATAATTTAATTTGAGGAAGTGCAGACTACTGCCCCCTCAAAGTGTTATCAATCGTTCATACCATACATGGATTGTATAAAGGATGATTTTAATGAAATTATGTAATGTATATACAATATTATATTATATTTGAATAATAATATACCTATTTATCATTTTGTTTTAATTACTTTTAAAATAAAAAAATGAAATGGAAGTAGCGTTCGTTTGTACGTACAGATTACGTTCTCCATGAACGCGATGAGATTCATTACCCATCATAACCATTCAAGAATAATTTTCATTTTATTATTAAAAATAATATTTAATAACTTAATATCATTCTATATATGAATAAAATACATCATATCCATAAAAAACATGGCTTACGAAACCAAACATATAAAGGAAAATGAATCAGTTAACACCAAAAACAATAATAATACTAACATATTATTAAGAAAGAAATATTAGAAGATCATATATGATATCGTATTTTTGTATATGGTTCTTTTATAATTTAATAACAATTATTTAAATATTATACATGAGTTTAACATACCCTCAACCAAATAAAAGTGCAAGGTAAGGGTTAATTCCTCAATCTCATTATTATCCGAGATTGTTTATGTGTAAGTTTTTACTGGTACATATATTTAATACATGGCCATGTTTCATAAAACTATTTTCAAAAGGATTATTTTACGGGAATATTTAAAAAAATATCATTTTAAATGGTTTAAATGATTATTCTTCTAAACCATTCCCATTACTATCCATGTTTTCAAAATTGTTTTAAGGATGTATCTATATGGACATGAATCTTCTAAACTGTTAATTCCTTTCAAATTTTTCAAAGTGGTATGGGACACTTTGATTTAAAAATGCATTTTAAATATCTTTACTTCTAAATTTTGTGACATTTAAATAATTTCATGAAAAAAGAAAATTTCTCTCAAGGAATTTTACTAATCATTTTCAACTATGTCAATATCCTTTAATGGATATTATTCTTGATTGAGGTTTATTTATTATAACATAATATTACATATCGTATTGAATGAGTTATTCTATGTTTGACTATGGATGTGCTATTTTTATACAATTCATAGTTTATGGTTAATGTATTAACATTTTGTATTCTAGTTTTAATATGAATTTTTATGTTATGTTTCAACCTTTTCATATAAAGAATGAAATGGACTTAGTAAGTGATGAGTGGATCCCGCTATAGCTCCTCAATGCATTGGTAGGTCTCCTAAGAGAAACTAGGGTCTTGGAAAAAGGCCTTGAAAAAATATTATTTATAGTACTGGAATGAGGCCTTGACTATGTGGTTATTATGTGTGGTATTATGCATTCCATCATTATGAAATTAGTTATTGATTTTACATGTGAAGATTTTACTAATAGAATATCCACGTTAATAAGTAAATGAAATTATTTTATTTATCTTTGCAGTCTAATGTTGACGTTTATGTTTAAAAGGATTTTTTAGTTTTATACATTATATTATGTATTTATGCTTATTTATGAATGTTTTCATGATGTTGTTATCCTTACTCAGCATCTGAGCTCACCCCATTCTATGTTTTATTTTTCCCAGGATGCGAAGAAGTATATTTTGACTGAACTGCAGGGATTGTCTACGGGATATGAATGTGGTCAATGGAGACAATGTTTTTGTTGTTTTTAATTTTATAATTTAATGTAACGTTCATGTATGTAATATATTTTCCATGATTGCTAAACTGATCGGTCCTTCATGACTTGATTCCTTGTAATCTTGTCAATGTATTAAAATAATGCACTAACTCTAGGTAACTGGGGTCAGGGTATTACAGTTGGTATCATAGAAATTTAGAAATAACATTAGAAACTAGATTCAGAAAAACTCATATTAGAGAACATTAATGAAAGATAATATTTTAAGATTAGTATAGAAGAACATCCTAAAATTTTCGTAATGTAGAGATTTTGTGAATTTTCCAAGTAATAAATCCTTGTCTAGATATAATTTGGTAGAGGCAACTCTAGTACAGATATACCTAGGATTGAAAACTCTAACAAGGAGTTTTGGGATTGACCCGAGGATTCCTGGTACATGACAATGGGCCTTGCTGCACTCTTAGATATGAAACTCCTTGGGGGATATGCTTCGGATAATTTACATATTCCTTAGAAGCCGTTATGAAGGATTTAGGAGAAAATACTTACTTAATGAAAACATTTTTTTTATGATTATTGATTATATGAATGATCTTTTCAATTTAATTTTGGTATTTTATATGTTTGGAATTATGCATTGGGATTCATAAACTAACCTAGTGTATTTCATTGTTTAGAAATGGTGCCCAGTAGATTGAATAAGAACTCTAGTAATATGTATGATCCAAAGAGTAAGAAGGATCATATATTTCATGGTATTAAGCCAAAATTTTGAATGAAAATAGTATCCCATGTATTATCATCATATGAATAAATAGTATCATGTGATAATAAGATAAGTAAAGAATTATCCGAGTCCTATGGCTTTGATGCCAAGCCAGAAAATAAAAGGATAGTACAGAGAATGATGGATAAAGGGAATAAGGGAAAGAAGGATTTTTCTATACATGATATCTGTGGAAATAATCACATTGGTAAATGCTTGAAGGGAATGGGAGTTTGTTGTACATGTGAAGAAAAAGGACACCAAGTATGTGATAAAAAGGGTAATAAAAAAGGTTTCAAATATACAATGCTTCATCTACACGGAGTTGGGACACTTCATGAATCAATGTCCTAATCATCAGAGTATACCGCAAATGATGATGTTGGATAATAATCTTGTTATTATATTACCATATATTAAGAGTAATAACTAGTGTTTTTATGTTGATATTAAAGAATTATTTAATTTTAGTGTCATATCAATGATGTACTGGTTATAATAATAATAGTGTATATAAGGATTGTACTGCAGTACTATTTCATTGAGGATTTGAGATTGTGTGGTACCAAGAAAAGTTACTCAATAGAATTTTTAACATTTTGGAAAATACATGGTTGATGGAAAGATAAACTTTAATATGGTCCTGATACTGTGGTATTGATTTTGTAATAAAAAATGATTTATTTGGATAAATTATATTGGATATTATTGACTACCTTGGAACTAATTAATGGTTTTTTATTCCAACATTGTTGGTGATTAAAAATAATTTGTATTTATAGAGTATATCAAGTATTATATGATTTTCAGAAGGAATAATGATGTACATACCTATTTAAATATGTTTTTATTGAAATTCATTTTATTACCACATTTTAAGAGAATACCGGATGAAGGTATTCACATGTATATTATGTGACATTCCTTAAAAATTTTGTCCTGTTAGTTCGGATAGAAGTATTGTGGATAATTATATAGGTTGGAATAGATTAAGATTAAAATTGGATAATATTTTTATGGTTAAATAATTTCTTAAGATTATTTTTGTATTTTCATAAAAAAGGACATCCCGGAGGTCGGGAAACAACCCGTCGCATCTAACAAGGCCACCAGACATGTAGCCGCAACCCAAGGGAGACAACGGTACATCACCTACCACTGGAATATGTGATGTACTAGTTTGTATAATTTATTTTTTATTAAATATTCTGAAAATTTAATTATAAATTCATTATTTTTAGAACCCTATAAGATTAGGATAAATATAATATTTTTTAATTCTATTATCTTTTGGAGTGAATGATGAGTTTGTGGTAGGAATTAGTTGAAAGATGAAAATATACTTTTTAAGTATATTTTTTCCTCTTATTATATGAATAAATTAATTCATAAACATTAGGGAAGGGATCTTCAAACAAAAAATGTGTTATCCTAATACCTTATGTTTTGTTGAACCGATGATATTTTAAAAACATCATAGATTGAGGGCTTTGAGGCCCTCAATTTTACACTTGTTTGTGATTGATGACATCAATCACTCCCTATAAATATTTACGTTTTCCTCCAATTATGTGTCTCAAATTTTTTTCAATGTTCTCCTAATCGAGATTATTATTTGGTGGTGACTTTTTCATTTCTCTTTCCTTCTTATTAATAATAAATTTCATTAACCCAATTTCAGAAGTAGTTGTTCCACAAAGGTATTTTTCTATTTTTAACATGTAATTTTCAAAGAAATTTTTAAAATTATGAGGACACAATTTATTGATGTAGGGGATAATTTAACACCCCAAGATTTCATAGTACGTTTTCTCTTCAAAATAATTCAATAACTTGCACTACACGCAACACCGAGTTTGAGCGCACCACGATTATCCAAACTAGCCGTTCAAAAAGTTGTTATGAATACTATTAAATGAATTTCGAATTTTATATACTCCATATAATTTTAGAATCCATATTTTGTGTTTCTTAGACATAATATAAGAAGAAATTCATTTTTTTCAGATAAAAGAAGTATTTTTCAAAAAATGCAATTTTACCGCCTTTTAATTGAGAAACTTTTATTAAAAAAATATTTTACACATTATATATTAATTATAATGAAATTAAATTATTATTTAGAATTAGGAAATAATAATTTAGTTTGGATAAATTTTTGGTACTTTTCTGATAACCTTCATATTTTGTTGAATAGTAAAAAATATTAAATTGTAATTGAAAACAACTTTTCAATCGAAATAATTTATAGTGTTAAATTATATATTAGAGTACTTTTAAAGTATCATTATGTTATATTTTTATCATTTAATATAAATTAGGTCTTTTTATGTAATTTAATATTTAAACTGGACATAAAAAAGTGTCAATCTTTTTATAGTTATTATTTCTTAAAAACACTGTTTTTTGTTTTGACAACGGGAATTATTTTTAAATTAATTTCTGCCACTTCTACGTTTTGAATTTGGAAAAAATGATTCTATATTAGTAATTAGGAAGTAAAAATTGTGTAAATAGGTAAATTTTATTTTTAGACATTATGAATATTTACTTCAAAAAATAATTTATTTACCATGGTTAAAGGGTAAATATTGTAAATAAGGGTAAACAAATGTTATTATAATAATAATAAATTACCCTAAAATGTGTCATATTCCTACTAGTTGATACATTTCCAACCATGGGAATCCGTGGGTCAATTATTGGACCACATGAAGACACATGAGAGTGATAATTACACTTAATATTAATTAATATAATGTAATAAAAAATGACATAAACATATATATTTTAGTAAAAGAATTTTTACAAGAGGTTATATAAGTTATCATTTCTACTATAAAAATTTATTTTAAATATAAAAATATATACTACATCATGGTATTATTTTTGTAAATTTTATACATCATATAAAAAAATTATGTATCACACAATAATGATGTAGTGTTTACCTCATTAATGAATGATTTAAATAAATGAGATTATAAAAATTAAAAAAATTCAAAACCTATCCAAATCATATTGGATGATTTTATTTCAAAAATTCGTCATCTTATCTTCGACTTGAATTATTTTTGGACCTTTAGAAACCTACAATAATTATATAATAAAATAATATTTTTAAACAGTCCTAAAGATCCCCACAACCCCTTATAAAAAGACCTCAACTCCAACCCATTTCACACACCTCTAAATCCCCTTGTCTCATCCAAAATATGAACTATTAAGTGCCATAAAAACCTCTATTCATCTTAAAATCCATACCCTAGGCATAAGGCACTTTAAGTAAGACTTTTGGTTCAAACCAAAGGGAGTTACCCGATTTAAAGGTAACATCTCCTCTTATGTTCTTTTCTTTTATTTTACTTCTACAACCCCATAAACTATCTTTATTCCATTACTTTATAACAACACTAGTATCCTAAATAAACTCGGTTGTTTTTATGATAATTATTTGAACTAAACATACACACAACTCCATCTAATGGGTATATAACATAATGATTCTGTGGACGGTGAGCTACTGCCTCACGAAACTATGATTGGTCAATCTTCTACTACCACCTCTTATGGAGGCCATTATGGTGGCACTGTAATTATATATGATATTTATGATATTTATATTATCAATAATCTTATTTAATTCTATTTTATATATTAATTTTTTTCTTTTCATTTTTTATATATACGATATTTTCATTTGAGGAAGTGTGGACTACCGCCCCTCAAAGTGATCTGACTCGTTCATACCATACATGGAATATGTAAAAGATGTTGTTAATGAACATAAGAAACATATATAAAATATTATCTTATACTGGAATAATAATATAATAATGTATCATTTGGTTTTCTATCCTTTTAAAATAAAAAAATGAAACGGAAGTAGCGTTTGTGCATACGTACGGATTACCATCACCACAAACACGATGAGATTCATTACCCATCGTAACCATTCAAGAATAATTTTAATTTTATTAATAAAAATAATGTTTAATAACCTAATATAATTATTTATATTAATCAAAGTCATCATATCATTAAAAAACATGGCTTACATAACAAAACATATAAAGGAAAACAAATTAGTTAACACTATTAATAATGATACTACTAAAATATTATTAACAAAGAAATATTAGAAGATCATATGCGATAACATATTTAAGTATGAGGTTCTTCTATAATTTAATAACATTTATTTAACTATTATATAGGATTATAACATACCCTCGGCCAAAGAAAAGTACAAGGTAATTGTTAATTCCTCAATCTCATTATTATTTGAGATTGTTTATGTGTACGTTTTTACTGGGACATATATATTATACATGTCCATTTTCATAAAAGAGTTTTTAAAAGGATTATTTTAAGGGAGTATTTATATAAAACATCATTTTAAATTGTTTATATGTTTATTCATCTAAATCATTTCCATTAATTTCTATGTTTTCAAAATTGTTTTAAGGATTTATCTACTTGAACATGAATATTTTAAAATGTTAATGCTATTAAAAAGATTCAAAGTGGTATGGGACACTTTGATTCAAAAATGCATTTTAAATTTATTCACTTATAAATTATGTGACTCTTAAATGATTTCATGAAAAAGGGATATTTCTCTCAAAGAGTTTTACTAATCATTTTCAACTATGTCAACATCCTTTACTGGATATCATTTTTGATTGAGGTTGATTTATTATTAAACAATATTTCATATTATATTGAATGAGTTATGCTATGTTTGATTTTGGATGTGCTATTTTTATACCATGGTTTATGGTTAATTTATTAATATTTTGTATGTTATTTATAATACAAATGTTTATGTTATGTTTTAACCTTTTCATACGAGTAATGCATTGGACTTAGTAAGTGAAGGGTGGATCCCGCTATAGATACTTGATGCATCGGTAGGTCTAATGAGACAAACATGTGTCATGGAACAAGGCCTTCAAAAAATATTATTTGTAGTCCTGGCATGAATCCTTGACTATGTGGTATTAATGTGTGGCATAATGGATTCCATCATTATGAAATTATCTATTGATATTACATGTGATTATTCAACTAGTAGAATATCCATGTGAATTAGTAAATAAAATTATTTGATTTATCTTTTCCATACTATCCTAAATTTTATTTTTAAAAGGATTTTGTTTTAGTTTTATACATTGCCTTAATTGTTTATGTTTATTTATGAAAGTTTTTTCTATATTGTTATCATTACTGAGCATCTGAGCTCACGCCTTTCTATGTTTTATTTTTCCCATGATGCAAAAAAGTATATTATGACTAACCTGTAGGGAAAATATAAGGGATATGAATGTGATCTATGGAGACAATGTTGTTTTTGTTTTTCATTTTATAATGTAATGTAACATTCATGTATGTAATCTATTTTCCAAGACTACTAAACTGATCGGTCCTTCGAAAATTGATTTCTTGTAATCATGCCAATGTATTAAAATAATTCACCAACTCTAGGTAACTTGGGTCAAGGTGTTACACCTGATTCATTATGTAATGATAAACCAAATAAAACATCGAGTGTTTTTTTGACGACAAAAAATATATAAAATAATGTTCCAATTATAATGAATTGGAATTATATATATATAAATCTAATCATTATACCTATGATGGATTTTTATAAAATTGTGGGGTTGGATTTACTCTCAAATTATAATTTAATAATTTATAATTATATTTAAGAAATAATATATCATTTAAAAATGTAATTAATTTTTTTCTGGGTATTTTTTATTAATTGGATCTTTCAAAAAACTGCCGCTAGTATCTCACAAAAAAAATTATTATTATTTACTAAATTCAGTGGTAAGGTGTTTCCGGAACAAAAGAATGGGGGGATAAAGTGATGTTTCCACATCACATAATCTTATACAACTACATTCAAAGGGTATGGATTAAATATATGAGTAAATTATAATAATTTTTTCCCCAGTTCCCATTGAATCCCTGATTTTAGAAACCCTAAAAACCTCACAAATAGTATCAGAGACTTACATTTTTTGAGAAATTGTTTCCCTAAAGTATCTAATAAAATATTAAATGGAATAATAAGGTTCTATCTTACCCACGATGTACCTTTCAAATAATGTGTAATTAGTTTCGACTTACATTATCTATAAATTTTCGACCCTACATAGGTCGAGAACACTCTACATCACATTGAATATAAATTTAAGAGAATCACTAGATCTATAATAAATCCAACACCAATAACCCATGTGGATCATGATCAATTTCACTACCATTTATGAGATTATGGTTAAAAGTGACATCCTTGTTATTTTTAATCCCATGACTAGGGGTAACCAGCAGATACATCAAGCCTAAGAAGTCCCAAGTAGTCCAACATAATTAATTAATTCTATAATAAATGGATAAAGTCAAATTTATGAATTGTAAAAATATTTTTTAGAATATTATATGTTCCCATTATGAAATAATATAATACTGTCTTTCCAAATTAATTATCTGAATTTCCATATGACTAATAAATTTATTTATCCATTAATGTAATCCATAATGAATGTTCTATTTTAAGAAATCATATAGAATGACTATTATGGTGTTAGTAGACTTATAAAATAAACTATAAGTACTTTCATAGAAAATTTACAATCATAAAGTGATTCATAATGGGGACAACAAATTTTATTTAAAAATAAAAATGATTGTTCAATGAGGTTATACATTGATTATAGGGGAATCGATTCAATTAATATGAATTAAATCTCCCATTTCAATATATTGATGACATCTTTGATCAAATTAATGGGAATTAATAATTCCTATATATATCTCTTAATCCTGGTTCTCGTTAGATAAAATTATAAAATGAATATCCCAATGCTGGCCTTTCAAGTGATTTTATGTTCATTATGAGTTCATAGAAATTATTTTTGGATTGAAAATCTCACGCTATATATTTATGGTTTTTATGAAAAATTATTAATGGAAGATATTTATATATATTTTATGTTGTTTAGTGAAGATATTTTTGTACACTCTCTTTATTATGAGGAGAATACAAATCATTTACATATCATTCTATAGGTTATATGGAAAATGTATTTATATGGAAAATTTCAGAAATGTTAACTTTTCTTAAAAAAAGATTCCATTATTGTACATATGTTTCTAATGATGGGATATATACTAACCCTTGTAAAATAAATGTTTTAATGGAATGGTCATGACCCCCATGTATTACTGAAATACATAGATTTATTAAATTATTAAGATACTGTTATCAGGTTTTTGAATACCTCAATCTATTTTATAATCTATAAACCAAGTTCACATATACGGGGGTATGATTCACATGGATAATGGATTGTGAAGATAAAGTATTGAAATTAAATTGAATATTGGTAAATTAACCTATATTGACTCTTCTATCAGGTAAAGGGGGGTTTTTCTATTTATATTTATTCATCATGTAAAGGTCTTGGATGTGTCGTAATAAAAATTTATCTGAAATTTTCTTAGATATCTAAAAAACTAAAATAATATATGATCTATTATCCAACCCATGATTTAGAGTTTGTAGTAGTGATATTGACAATAAAAAATTGGAGATATAATCTCTATAAATAAATATGTGATATACACACCAAACATAATAAAATAAAATATTACTTTACTCAAAAATATATTATTATGAGAAAAAATATATGTTTTCAAATACTATTGTACTATGATTATTCTATACAATATCATATTGGTAAAGAAAAAAATACTATAGAATAAAATTAGTATAAACCCCATTGTATCTTATCCATGATGATGGTTTATAATGATCCAATTCTCTTGGATTTAGTAAATATAGACTTGGGTATTTTAATTTAAGGGCTTACATCTTTCAAATAATATATTAAATCTCAATCTTCTTTGTTATATAGGATAAAGAAATCTCAACAAGATAATATTATAACAACAAAGTTTATAAATGATTTTTTTCATGAAACAAATGTGTGTTATATAATATTATATTATAAAAGTACAACACATAAAGAAACTGAAATTTATTTTCAATAATAATGATCAGTATATTAATCATTAACTAAATCCATACAAATTTAAAATAATACAATCATATAAAATTGAAATAACAAAGTAAATTCAGAAAATTTGGATCCTTCCAATCTGATAAATTCATCACCCCCATGACCAATACAATATATGTGAAAAAATATCTTAGTAAACCCATTAATATAATAGAAAATATAAATTTATAAACATCGGTGGAAATGTGGTTAATAATTAATTATGGAATTAATTAGTATTTATGGGAGGTAATATTACCTTTATAATAGTAATGTGATTGTTATAATAGTAACATGGCCATTGGAATATTAATTTGACCTCAAAATAATAAGGATTAATATTAATAATACTTATCATGAGTAATTAAAGTAAATATAAATATTATACTACTATAAAATAAATTTCAAGATTAAAAACTCAAAGAAAATATAAGGACAGTTTTAAAATACTATATTTTAATGAATTTTTTTTAAAAATATATATATATATATATATAATAATGTATGGTAAAAAATAATTTTGATAAAATAAATTTAATTTTATAACTCATCATCTAGAAATTTTACAAGGGAAATATTTTTTTTGTAATTTTATGAAATTCTTCAACATTTAGATAAATGGTAAAAACATAGTTTGGTTTTTATAACAGGTGTAATTTGAATTACATATTTTATAATGTAATAAATTATAGAAATTTTGGATATCTGAAAAAATATTTAATTTTACAAATGATTCATTCATAAATTGTAAAAATGTATTCTAATCCAAAAAATGTACTTTCCAAAGTCTAATGTAAAAATGATTCCTTTAAGAAAACAATTTTTCATTTTCCCCATTCATTTTTTTAAAAAAATTGAATTAAAAGAATTGAGGTGTATACTTTTATAAAATCATTAAAATATATTTATATCATATAAATTATGTGTAAATATAACTATTTGAGGTTTTTACATGGATATATAATTTTAATCAATATTTTATATCAAAAATACCACTCCCCACCAGTATAAATAACCCCTCTCACTCCCCTTAGAATACAACTTCACTTCTAGTTTATAATGACAATGATATACCCCAAAAATTATTGTTAACCCTCTCAGACTCCTAAGGGATTCTTTGGAGTAAAACAACACCAATCATCAATGTATTTTTTTCATCCAATAGAAGAAACATTGAGGAAAGTGTAATTTTTTAGAAAATCTTCTCTCGTTATGTTGTTCTCTTCCATTTTTTACATTCCATTTCAAAAACATATATTCTATAACTAAATATAAAATATGTAAAAAAAATACTAATGATTAAAACATTGTGAAAAAATTATCAATATAATGTATTTATATTTCAAACATCTATTTCATCCCCTTCAAAAAATTTCTCATTAATACTTGTTTTATTTCCAATGATGACATTTCAAATTATTTCATTACCAAAAAACTTATAAATTATTAAAATAAATTATTTATGATATATAAATATATAGTTATATTTATTATATTATCATGAAATTGATTCTATAAATTTATAAATATCCTTTAAGTAAATACAAATCTAAGAAAAATGATAATTTTTTAAGGAATTATTTATATCATAACACTTCAAATTCAAAAATGGAAACTGTGAAATATAATCCAATTGTTATAATTGATAACTATTTTCATAAAATAACATAACTCACTTTTGTTTCAATGTTTTATTAAACCTATATTTACTATTCTTGATGTATAAAAATAATGAAATAAATATGGATTTAAGATAAGGGGATTCTCAAAACCAATTCCATCTTTTTGGGCTATCATATCATTCAAATTATTTACTCTATGGATATACCTATAATTTCATTAAAAAATTTCACTATAATTTTCCTTTTCATTATGGGATATACATGTTCCTACCTTTCCAAAATTATTTTTAATCCAATTACATGAATTTTTAAAAAATATATTATTTTTTAAAAACAAATATTTTAACTCCCTTTGAAGTTTGTATTATTCAATGAAAATAAATATTTTATACTAAAGAATGATATAATTTTTTAATTTTTTAATCACTACAGTTATTCCATGATCTATGATATGTACATCGTTTTATGAAACTCATTCATTTCACTGTATTTATTTCATAACTATCATTTTTATACTTTATATGTGGCATGAATAATATAGAAGAATTTGTGAAGTGGAAGGTGGGATTAGAGTTTTATATCACTCTAATACATTGGTTATTGGATATATCTCATGATATTATTTATTTCAGTTGTAAAAATGATGCTATCTTTATTCGAGATTATTATTTTTTGATATATGCACACATTTTTTTGAATGAATATAATTCTGGATTTGTTCCCAACCAAGTGTGGTATTTGACCACTATGTTATAATGTTTCGTTATTATGTATATACCACATTATATGACTTTATAAAATATTTCCCTCATGATTTTGATGATGATCATATTCTTATGATATGAGGATGTTGATTATTCAAACCCATGCATTATTGATTCATTTCCATTATTTCTCCCATTACTAAGATTTTAACTCACCCATTGAATTAATGTATGCCCTCAAGGGACTACATATACTATGGAGATCATGATATATTTATAAGGATAAATAATAATAAATTAATTAATATTTATTTATTTGTTATGTAATATTTATTTAAGATATTAATTTTCCCAATATAATAATCCCCTGGATCCTAGATTTTTTTGATATTATGTTATTTATATTAATATTGTTGTACTGGAAATACAAGAAATTTTTTGGTCCTTATATGTAGTATTAGATCACATTTTATCTAATTTGGAAATCAATATCAATAAATTTTAATAAAAACCATATGAATAATCCAATGTGTACGTAAAAATCCAAGAAGAATTGATTTAGAAAAAGGATAAACATATAGTTCCCATAATATCTGACATTATAATTAATTTTTTCATTATAATAAATTATTTATTCATACTTTTATGAAATACTATTTTTTAAACCTTTTTTATTTTATAAAATTCAAGAAACCATGAGAAACTAGAACTAAAACATCTGTGAGTAATAATGCAACAATTTTCCAAAAAAAATCCCCAATTCCATGGGAGGCGGGGTTCCAAACATTTTAGCAGTGCTTAGTGGAACATACTAGTTCATTTTATATGGAAAACCTAGATATTGATTTAAATATTTGGAAATTACCATTGATGTTTAGTGGATATTTTGATCCACTTCTTGGCGAACTATTTGTTAAATCAATGTATAACATCGTTAAAGTGCTCCACTATTCTTATAAGGAGAAAGTGAATATGTGCATATATTGTTTAGTTTGAGAATAAAATCAATAGTGAGAATTTTTAAACAACAACAATATAAAGGATCATATAGATGATATAGTGTGGAAAGACTTTAAGAAAATATTTCTCAATAATAATATCCATATAACACTTTGAGAAAATATTTATTGAAAATTATTAGATCTAAAAAAGAAATGTGAATCCATAATAGATCATGTGGAAAATTCCTAAGGATTATAAGATACGAATTTTTATTTGTTATCTACAATTATAGAAAAATATATATATTCCTTAGTGGTTTAAAACCACACCACAAAATGATCTATCCATCCAATACTTTTGGTGTTATGGGTAAGTAGTTTGATGTGCTCTCAATGTATAGATGGAGTTTGGATAATGATCCCTTGGTGATGTAGATAATAATAGAGGAGGTATTTTAAATCTGGTTGGTGAAATTACAAATGAGGAAAGAGGATCCAACTAACCACATATTAAAATTGATGGATGAATCACACTGGGGATTTCTTCAAAGGGATGATTAGATACTTCAAGTGTATGAGTTAAGGAAACACACTACAAGATTGTCGAAGAAACATAATGAATCCATCCAAAATGACCTGAAAAAGAAACGAACCCATTAATCCACCACCAATGGTTTAATTATTCAACTATAGGGATAAAGGAACTATAAAATCTAGTGAAATAAACCATGGGTACTTGACGGTAATCAATGATAGCAACCCCAAAATACAAAGGGGAAAGGGAGATATTATGACATCCCTATTGATAAAGTGGAGTATGAAAACTGATTTCCTAAAAGGCACACTTTCTATTTGTTCAAGAATGGAAAAAAGATTTATTTTATTCTGATTCTATGAATTCATTTATATCATGATATTTTTAATTACAATTGAATCACTACCCGGATACCTTGAAGGAATGACATTAATAAAAACACCTAGTGGTGAAATAAATGAGACCAATGATTTAGAATCTTATCCAATTTAAATATATTTGAGGATAATCCCAAAAAAACATGTAATTATTCTTTTTTTTTGAAATATGACCACATATTGGGCATGGATTGGCTCTCGTTATATAGAGAACACATCAATTTTTGGGGAAAATAAATCTATTTTAGTATTATTAATCTTTAAATGATCTGATATAAATACAAAGAATATTATGAATCTCCATTGGAGAATCCCTAAATGGTGTAGGTGTTGATATCTTATTAAAAAGTATACTTCTCTCAAAATGTTGAGTACAAAGAAAGTATCATCCTTAAAAAAATACCCATTTTAATGGAATATAATTATGTATTTACCAATGAGTTTCCTAGAATTCCACTAGATCATGAGGTATAGTTCTCAATGGTGCCCAAACCATGATCCAATATTATCTCCAAATTTCCATATAGGAGATAACCTATCAAAAAGGGATACATAAAGTAGTAGTTTCAAGAGAATTTGAATGAAGGGTTCATACCCCCAAGTTATTATCCTAAGGCTATGCCAGTACTCTTTGTAATGAAAAAGGATTGATCAATTTGCGGTTTATATATTACTAGGATATCGACAATATCACCATAAATTTTTTTCCACTACCAATGATGGAGGACTTGGTCTATTAAATATGAAGATCAAATTACATCTAAATGGTGGATCATTTTTCTAGATATCATCAAATGAAGGTGAAAAAGGAAGATATTCAGAAGAAAGACATTCGTACAAGTTATAGAAACATTGATTTAGAGTGGTTCACTTCAATATTACTAATTTCCCTAAAATATTAATGGATTATATGAATAGATTTTATAGAGAAAACATTGAAAAACATTTCATAGTATTTATTGATGATGTTATCATTTACTCCAAGAGAATGGATGAACATGAAGAGTGTCTAAAAATTTTGATTGAAATGTTATGAAAGGATAAAATGTATGATATATTGAGAAAGTGTCACTTTTCAATGAATAAAGTCATATTATTGGGCCATGAGATCATACGTGGGGGAATTTATTTGGACCATTCAAATAAAAAAGAAAATTGTGCAATTTCCTAGACTCACTAGTGCAACATAAATCCATATTTTTCTTTGATTAGTAGGCACTACAAATTTTTTTGTGAAACATTTATCTTGATTTCCTATACATATAAATTATTTGACTTGGAATGACGTAAATTATGTATTGAAATAATAATGTAAGTAAATCATTAAGGAGATCAAGAATATACTAATCACTACACTTGTACTCACACTACCATCAAGTGGGGATGGTTTTTTGATATACAACAATTCATTAAATAAATTAATAGGTTGTTTACTCATTAAAAATGATAAAATGATATCCTAGGCCTCATAATAGTTTATGATCCATTATTGTATCTTTAAAAAATGATCTAGATTAATTATCTATAATCTTTTCCTTTAATATTTTGAAAAAACTACCATTACCATTAAAAGTGTG
The DNA here is from genome assembly GCA_963277665.1 of Viscum album. Taxonomy (NCBI): domain Eukaryota; kingdom Viridiplantae; phylum Streptophyta; class Magnoliopsida; order Santalales; family Viscaceae; genus Viscum; species Viscum album. Next base: position 1,940,118,732 of record OY728163.1, read on the forward strand.
ACATATAAACAAATCAAAAGATTCAAAATTAAATATTCACATTTATAGAGACCAATATTAATCAAAGAATATATTTACAACTAATCAAGTACTATTATATCTCAATTCACTACCATATATAAAAGTGTACAATGTAGATAATTCTTTTCACATAAAAAACTACTACTCTATCTATGATATAGATTGTGAAGAGCCATATCATTGTGGATGTGGAAAATATTGATTTGGAAATCATAATTGTTTGGAATAGATCCTATATTTCAAAAATTATTTCCCAACCATATATCCTAGATAAGGTCAAGGAATCACAAATTTGTTATATAGAGCTTCAAAGGAAGCTAAAAATAGTTATGTAAGTAAAGGTTCATGAATTCCATATTGATGACAAAGGTTTCATTAAATTGGGTATATGAATTTCTTTCTTATGTAACCAATGATAAATTTAGTTATATTGGCCAATACACATTTATCATATTTTTCTATATACCCTTGAAGTTCCAATATTTAAAGTTATTTTCAATAGATGATTAAGGAAGAAAAAATGAAGAAGGAGATCACTAAGCACAACTCTTAGTTCATGTTATTTAACATGTTAGTGAACTATAACAGAAGTATAATGGGTGGATGCAACCATTTCACATACCCACATGTAAATTGGAGAACATTACCATGTACTTTGTCACAAGTAACCTGAATATATATAAAGTAAGTGATGTTATATGTGTTGTGGTGGATCAAGACACCAAGACTACTAATTAATCACTATTAGAGAAGTTTTCATACTAGAACTGCCTTATATGATTTATATAATGAATTGGCGAGGCTACATGTGTAACCACATTTCGTTTCCATTGATATTGATCCCTAGTTCAATAAAAAACCAGATAAGACTTCAACATGCTTTGAATACTGAATTGAATTTCTATACGGCCTATTACCACCAAATAGATGGCCATTAAAAAAGTACTATTTAGAATATTGAGTAAATTATGATAGATTTATCAGTGGAAGATAAATGATGGTGGGAACAAAAACACCCAATAACGGAGTTATCATACAAAAAAAGATTCAACTAATCTATTGAATGGCTCTATAAGAAGCTCTATATGGGAAGTGATGTAGAACTCCTACTATTTGGGATAGAGTTAGTGAACAAAAGCTAATTGAACATAATTTTTGGTAATCGATGACAAATAATGTTTAAGTAATACAAAAACATATAAAATATACATAGAGTCGTAAAACGAGATATGTTGAAAATCATTGAAGGGTCTTGGAGTTTGATGTTGTAGAAATTTTGTTATTTAAAATATCACTTTGGAAGAGAGCTACGAGTTGTATAATGAGAGGGAAACTTATCTCTAGGTAAATTTTACCCTTTGAGATCCTTGATCATAGAGGAAAAGTGGCCTATCAAATTTCACATCAACAAAATATGGACCATGTTCAGGATGTGTTCCATGTATATTTCTCGAGGAAGTAAATTCCTAACACCTAACTTGCACTAAATCCATATGGGATGCAATTACATAATAATCTCTTATATGGGTAGAAAACGGTGAAGATCATGGATCTTAGAGACAGTGTAATAAAAAACTAGACAACTCACCTTACCATTGTTTTGTAGAGAAACCATAAATATGAAAAAGTGTCCTGGAATGTTGAGGGAACATTGAAACAAAAGTACCCTCACCTATTATCAAATGGTAATATGATTTCAAATTTTAGGGACAATTTTTTTGAAGGGGGGAAGAATGTAACCACCTAGTGTTCATAAATGATATTTTTTTTATTTAAATTAATTTTTGTTACATTATATTATATTATTCACATAAAACACATTAAAAACCAACAAAATTTATTTCATTACTAAATAAAATTAACTTAATCCATAACTAGATCCTTCAAAATTACAAGCATTACAATGATATATAAAATATAAATTTTAAAAAGTATAATTGGAAAATTTGGATCATTTTAATATTTTAGAATCACATCCACATGATCAACACTATAAGAATAAACCAAAATATTAGTAAACCAATAAATTTATATAAAAATATAAATATAAATATTTAGGGGGAATTTATATGAAAAATTATTTATGTAATAAATTGGTTTTTATAGGAGGTAATGTGACTATTTCAATAGTATTGTGATTGTCGTAATAGTAACAGGTCTGTTTGGATTAGTAACATGACAGTTTGAATAGTAATTTTACAATAAGAAAATGAAATGTAATATTAATAATATTTAACATGGGTAATTTTATTTAATATAAATATTATACTCCTCTAAAAAAATATCATGACAAAAACATCATTTATAATATAATAATATTTTTAACAAATATTATATTATGTTTTTCAACAAAAAAAATATTATTTTCTTTTTTAAAATAAAAAAATGGTAGAAAATTATAATGATGAATTTAATTTCCCATTTGAAACAATTATTTCAAAATTTTCCAAGGGTGATTTTTTAGTAATATTCTCAAATACGTTAATTTTCAATTTGATAGTAAAAAAAATTCATTTATAATCATTGTATTTTAAATTACATCATTCCTGATTTAATAAACAAGTGAAATGTTGGGTAAAACGCTTTTAATTTAATAAATTATTCATTTAAATAAATTACACATGTTTTCCAAACCATAATATTAATTTCCAAAGTCTATGGTCAAAAGTATTCCTAAAAAAAACAAGTTTTTTCATTTTTTAACATATCTTATTAATGAACTAGTGAATTAGAATTATAAAGTGGTTTAACGTACTAAACCCATTCTATAATATTTATATTTTTTTAGATATTTAACAAATGTCACTATTATAAGTTTTTACTTGGAAATATTATTTTATTCAATGTTTTTACTAAAAAATATGCATCTCCTTCAGTATAAATAACCCCTCACCTTTCCTAGGGAAAAGAAAATCAGTTGAAATTTCCAAGAATAAATATCTTCCAATATACTCTCTATTAATCCAATTATAATATGTGGACACATTATAGAGTAAGAAAACTCCAATAATCATGTTAGTTTAGTTTCGTACAAGAGAAGCATCATCATGGAAATAGTAAGTATTATGAACTATTCTCTCATTTTATTCTTCTCTTACCATTTTACTAATTTATTTCAAATCCAAATATTCTAAGAATAATTATATATTAAGTAAAAAATACATTATTTTTTCATCATAATATAAAATAATATAATAATTTTTTATTTATAATTCATAAAACTCTTTTATCCCTTCCAGACAATGTCCCCTTATGGGTCAGTTAATAAAAAACGAGGGCATTTCTAAATGATTCCTTATCACCGACCATATGGATGATTATAATAAAAAATTTATGACATATAAAATAATAAATATATTTATTCTTTATTTTTTTAATTTATTCTAATTATTTATAAATTAACATGAATAAAATATATAGAAATCAAAAAATATTTATAAACATTTAAAGAAAAGATTACTGCCAATCACATATACTTCAACAAAAGAAGTTAAGAAATTTAATCCAACTGTTATAATTGAAAAACAGTTACATAAATTAACAATATTAACTTATTATTCTTTGTTTTAATAATATTTTTTATTATTAATTAATTAAAAAAGTAATATAATAATATGGGATTTAAGGTAAGGGAATTCCCAAACCAAATTCAATCTTTTTTGGTTATCTTTCATTTCACGTAATTTTTATTATGGATACTCATATAATGTCCCTTGAACTTATATTCAATATACATTAAATTTTATTTTAGGGATATACATGTTCTTACATTGATACAATTATTTTCATACCAATTTCATGTACTTTTCAAAAAGACGTTATTTTTTCTAAACACATATTTGACTCCTTTTGATTTGTTTCTTCTTCAAAGAACCATAATATTTTATGTCGAATAATGAAAAAAAATTACGTTGGTAGTCCTAATGGTTATTTTATAATTTATGACATGTGAAATTTTTATATGAAACACATTCCATTCCATATTTGTTTTCATTGATATGATTTTTGTATATTATATGTGCCATATATGATTTAGGATATCATATTAAGTAACAGATGGGACCATAATTATGTATCCCTCTAATTAGTTGGGTAATGTGATATATCTCATTGTATTATGTGTATTGTGCATATAAAATATTCATGATTTTTCAAAATAATGATGTAATAATTTATGCACATATGTATTTCATAAACATGATGTTATATTTATTCACAACTATGCGTGGTATTTGAACATTATGTTAGGATGTTTTATTATTTTTCCAATGACACATAAAATTCCATTATTAAATGTTTTCCTTATTAAATTAATAATGATCATATTCTAATGATATAATGATATTTATTATTGTCACCCTTGTACTCTTAATTAATTTCTGTTTTTTCCTCCCCATATTGGGTTTTTAGCTCACCCATTTTTATGATCTATATCATTATGGGACTGCATGTTCTATAAAGACTTTGAGATATTTAGAAGGATAAATAATATTAATTTAAATAATTTTTGAATTTTATTATATAAAACTGATGTATGTGATGAATTTAACCAATATACTAAACCTTTGAATCATGTACTGTGTTACTATTATATAGTTTATCTAAATTGTGATGTAATAGTCAGGTATGAAAATGGACAGTCAATTTTAAAAAGGACCTATAAAAAATATAGAAGATACGAGGATTTATATATTAGAAATGTTTAAAATTGGCGATGATTTAGTTTTATGGTTTGTTAAGAGGTTATGTATACCATCAATACAAGTGGTGATGTGAGATTCATTGGATGAGGCATATAGATAAAACTTATCTATGCATCTTTACATAACCAAGACATAAAAATATCTCCAAGAGAATGTTTATTGGAAAAATATGAAGTCATATATTATAAATTGTAATAAAAGATGCGTTATATTCCAAAGTTTTAAAGCTAAAATTAAACTTCCCTGAGAGGTTATGTGTCCTTTACAAAAAGTAGAGTATAAGTGAGATAATATTACTATGGATTTTATTATTGGTCTATTTACGATATCGAAGGGGAATAATTTAATATGGGTCATTGTCTACCATAAATATATTTATCTAATTTCATATAAATTTGAGAATATTTATTATAATAAATTGTATATAAACAATGTTGTGGGAATACATGGACCTCCCTTATTAGTAGTGTTTGATCATAACATATGGTTCAAAATGAATTTTTAGTGTAGTGTCTATAAGTATTTAGAAATTTACATTAATTTTATCACAATTTATCTCCCTCAAATAAAAGGATATATTAAAATGAATATTCAAACATTGGAGGATATGCTAAGTTCTGGATATCTAGAAACATATAGAGTATTTGATCAGTATTTTCCTCGAATAGATTGTGTGTGCTATAATAGTTACCACTCCATTATAAAACTTTCATCATATTAATCCTTTTATTGAAAATTAAGTCGTACATAAAATGTTTTGATGAAATTAGTGAAACGAATTATTATGAGTAAAACATCTAGATGAAACATTATAGAAGATAAGATTCATCAAAAAAATATCATGGAAACTCAATGTATATAGAGAAACAATGTTTTCTACCAAAGGAATGATCTTGAATCCCATTTAGGGGACCATTTCCTAGAAAAGATATATCCATAGAGAGTGCTTATGTAGTTTTTAAAGGTAAAAATTCTATGTTCATGGTAAATTGGACCATTAAAGATGTTATTGTAGTGAGGATTTGTGGCATATAATTTAGTAACAACACAAAACCTATCTCATGTGATTGATATATCCCATATATCACTTATAAATAAGTATATTGTAGTCTCTTCCCATATTATAATGGTGGACAATGTTTAGTTGCATCTTAAATAATCATATACTGAAGAGTCGATTCAAATTATTAACATGAGAGAGAAATTGATAAGAAACAAAAAAACATGTTTGGTAAAGGATCATTGGAGGATTCACAAGCTAGAAGAATAAACATGGGATTTTCTATACTGATTTAAAATTTAGAGGTTGAATTAATTTTAATAAGGGGGTAATGTAAAATTTGATGTAATTTAATTATGGAATGAAAATATTTTATTACAAATTAATGAAATACAAATTAAAGGTATAAATTTTCCAAGAATAATATAACTAATAGTGGACCATATATTAATATAAAAAACAAATGTACAATGCAGATGTCTCATAGTTCATATGATCTAATGAAAACCAAAGATGTAGAAATAATAGTATAAAAGAAGAATAATAAAAGCCATAAAATATATATATAAAAAGAAATAAAAATTGAGAAGATTTATGAAATGATGGATTTGAATGAATTTAGATGAATTAAATTTTTCCATTGCACGATCATTAGGAATAATTGTCATTGGGAATTATGACTATTGGTAACATATCCATTAAAAATTTATTATTATAATTAGTGTATATTATGGGTAATGATGGGATATTATAGTAGAATCAACCCTTATGAATCTCTTTTATAAAAAACTGTGAAGGAGGTAACATAGTTGGGATTCACCATTGATAGGTTAGAAAATAATATCATCAATCATTGTTTGAGAAGAATAATCCTCAATATAATTAAAAGTTACCGGAAATAACAACTTGATCAATATTATATAATAACCATTAATCTGTTATGCATATAGAAGTTAATTAGTATTTGTGTTTAAATTATTTTTTAAATGATATATTGTTTAATCTAATACCACATATTCATAAATGAATCATCCTTATGTAAAATTTAGAATGTTCATAACTAAGGGATAAATTGGATAAAATGGGTTGAACATTTGAAATTAGGATTATGCATGTGGTTATATATGATTATTTTTTGGAAAAAATTAGAATATGGTCATAAATGGTGAAATATGGTGAAATATATTAAATATGAAATCATATATTTGTAATAATTACTCAAAACATTTGAGTTAGTTCATTTTTATTAATTTTGGAACTAAGCATTATAGTGGAGCAATAATGGAGGTAATATTTCACTATGGTAATTAATGGATCTATTACGATAATGGAAATATAAAATATTCATTAAATTATTCCATGAAATTCCACCTACCATACATATAAATACCCACACCCTATTATTGATTCTACAATGTTAAAATATTTTTTCCTTATTCTTATATCTGTCAAGGAGTGTCTCACATATCTATCTCATATTACCTGTTCATAATTCATTTCCATGATAATGTATGTGCCCTTTTTTCTAATGATTTCAATTACGATTTACATTTCTATTATAGTGAAAATTTCAATTTTAAAATTATTATTCAAATATTTTGTCATTTTCATTGTAATTACTATCATTATGATACTATATCCATGTGGATACCCATTTAATAGACATTATGATTAATTCATAAGTCTTTATTATACTTAAACTTACCCATGACCAAAAAATCCATCACTCAAATCTCTCTAGATTCCATTATTTATTTTTTATTATGGGTGAATTGTTTATTAATAGTGGGACTTGTATATGGAAGCATAATTGATATGTAGCTTATAGTGCCTCTATCATGTCCCCAGTGGATTACACTCTATCTTTTCACAAGATCACCATTTTTTCAAATCATTCCAACCTAGAGGTCATTTGTCAAGGAAATCAAATATCTCTAAAGTGTATCAAATATTTCTAAACACATACAGTAATTTTTAGAGGGGATTTATCCATTTTTTGTGTCCCACCATTTCAAATACATGTATTAAACTTCCTTAGATCACATATAATCTTGATATTGATAAGAACCTAATAAATATAATTCATTAAACTACACATGATAAGGAAACTTATTTTAACATTTTATAGTCAACACCATTATTATTAAAAATAATGGGGGCTAGAGGCTATTTAAAAAAGATGTAAGGGGGTCTATAGGGGATTAATTTAATGATTTCTTATGGAATAATCATGAAAAATATCAATCCCATCCATGGGATAGGATCCTAAACTAGAGAATCAAGTAATAACCACACCTTGAGATTCCTTTGAATGACAAACAGTATTAAGAATTTTTACCCAAAAGGTTTTTGAAGGACCTATATGAAGTTGTTGTTAAACCTCTTGCACTTACAAATATGATAGGAGATATCCCACAGAGTCTCATAAAGGCCAATAGGGTACATATGAATGATTTTGGAGTCTCTCTCAACAATATCTAGGTCAATGTTGTTCTTACTACATGAATCAAGACCTGTAACCATCACATTAGATTCATCCTAAAGATATTCACAATTCCTAATAAAATTAGTGAGTGAAATAATAACAAAACTGTAGCGACTTATGTTTTTCGCCCTGTCAGACTTTGTAATATTTCTAGGAATAATTCCAGAGCTAGGAGCGAAGACGGCGTGCGATTCTGAGGCCCAGTGTGCCCGGAATTAATTTTATAAAAATATTAAGTTTTTTTATACTATGCACATGGCAGGGGTGTGGTATCTCCTAAACGGTAGCTCAAAACGGGAATCTGAGGTCACGGTTGCGTCCGGAACGTGCCGTTTACCCTAGGAGAGGTGTAAACATTGTGGGCGCGGGCCTGCGGTGAGAAACGCCACCAGGGGCATTTTCGTAAATAATGGCGAAGTTAGTGTGCGAGCGTCGGCTCGAGTAACTTCTGAACGGAGTCTCGGATGGAAAATATGAGACCGCCGTTGCATTCAGAATGACACGTTTACCCTAGGGGTGACCTTACTTTTGTTCGCATTGGGCGTCGGGTCCGAGGCGGGTTTGGCGCCGGCGGGCGGCTGATATAAATATCAGTGCCCCCCCCACCCCCTTACCGTTCCTCTCGGCGTTCTTCGTCGTTCTTCACCACCACTCCGCCGAATCGAGCAAACGAAGCGCCCACGAGCTCAAAATTCGACGACGGACGTTCCAGGAGCGCGCAACGGAAGCTCTGGAGCGCGGATCTGAGGCAGAACGTCAGCGTTTCGCCCGCGAGGTAGGCGGATTTGAGTTTTAACCCCCGATCCCGTTTTGGCTGCGTTTTTCTGCAAATTGAAGCTGTAGCAGTGTAGATCGGGTCCCGAGGGTCGTGTAGACGCCTCCGGATCACAAAACGGACCACCGGGGCGCCCCCGGCAGTCCGCGGAAGGTCCGCCGGCGGAGGGCCGCCGGCCGGGGCGGGCCGGCGGTGGCGGCCGGACCGGCCGGTCGGGGCCGGTCCGACCTCTTTTCCTATACGGGGGTCTTTAAACCCCCGTATCTTGCGAACCAGGAGCCGGATTCGCACGCCGTTTGCGGCGACGTGACCCTGACGACGAGGCGAACCCTCCGGTGTGGGTTCGAGGGTTTAAAGGTTAGGGATCGTGGCCTGAGAGCTAGAAACGTCATAAAAAATAATATTATTTTATTATTTTACGACTTCGGGCCGTTGTAACTTCTACCCGGAGCGTCCGATTGACATGTCGTCAGTGGAGTCGAGACTCTGATGATACGACGGACTTTTTGATATGGTTTCCGGGTGTTGGGACTGAGAACGGGGTGCGGGCCCCACGAGGCAGGGTTTTGGCGTTTGCGGAGAAACACAACTTTTTCACCAGGAGTCCGATTTTGGCGGATGAATAGTCGATCCTGTGTGTTTTTCCGAGGGTATTGCAATGGTGCGATCCGTTCGATGAGTTTCGGAATCCAGGCGTGGGCCCCACCCGAGCTGGCCTTTGGTGAATAGTACCTTTTTCACCGGTTGTCCTTTTTGGACGAGCGAGTAGTCGATTCCACTTGTTTTTCCGAGGGGATCGCCGTGGTGTGATCCGCTCGATGGGTTTCGGGATCGTTGTGTGGGTCCCGCACGAGCTAGCTATGGTGAATAGTGCCTTTTTCACCGGTGCTCCATTTTGGGCAAGTAAACAGCCTATCCTGCGCGTTTTTCCGCGTGGAACGCGATGGTGGCCTCGGTTTTGGCTTCAGAGGTGTCTAGTGTGGCGTTGTGGCGGGTCGCTCAGGTTAGCGATTTTTGGACCAACAGTGGTTGAGGGTTCTCCCTTGGTTCGTTCCTACGAGGGTTCGTGTGGTATCACAACCTTCGTATGGGTTTGTGATCCTCTCGATGGGATGTTTAAACAGTTAGAGTTGTGGTATCCCTCCAGTGGGCCCGGAGTGGATCCTCTAGCATCTTTACCCTTGATCGGGTTCTTGGTATCGCTGTGACCGCTTATTCACGGGCGGCGATCCCCTATCTAGCAGGTTAACCCCATAGGGTTTCTGGCATCATCAGGAATATGATCCCCTACGCGGTGGGTTGTGTACAGTAGGGTTGTGGCATCGTCGGGTTTATGATCCCCTACTCATCATGAAGTTTATAGTAGGGTTGTGGTATCGTTGGTTATATGATCCTCTACTCAGCGGTTGGTGTCGGTAGGGTTGTGGTATCGTTGGTTATGCGATCCCCTCCTCAGCGCGTGGTTTCGGTAGGGTTGAAGCATCGTCAGTTCGATCCCCAACATCGCGAGTTGTACCAGATAGGGTTCCGGTATCATCGTGACCATCTTTATATGGACGATGATCCTCTATCTGAGTGTGGAGCTTCTATCGAGCACCAGATTGGGTTGTGGTATCCCCCAGTGGATCCTGGGTGTGATCCCCTATTTGTGAGAACTACGTATGCCAGTTCGGGTCGTGGTATCCCCCAGCGAACCCTGGGAGTGATCCCCTAACTGTGAGCTACGTATACCGGAGTGGGTCTTGGTATCCCCTAGCGGACCCTAGCAGCGATCCCCTATCCGAGGAGTTTGGTGGTTATGTTTTCTCAGCGATGTTTCCTCAGTGATGTTATCCGACGAGCGTGGTCTCTCGGGAGAGCGTCTGAGATATTTGTTTGGGACCCTATGGAGTGTATCTCTCAGATGAGTGTCATCTGGTATGACAGTGTTTGTGTGGTGTACTCTCCTGGTTGGGGACAGTTGCTGGTGATGAGGTCGGTACCTATTGTGGCTTGTAGCGTGAGCTGAGTATATCTGGATTGGTCAAGTTGTATGTATGGGAATACACCGGAGCTGAGCTGAGCTGACTAGTTGTGTTTAGCTGAGGATGGTTACGAGAAGGAGTTTCTCTCTCGTCTGGGTTCCCTCTGGCTGGGTTGAGCGGACTGTTGCCTTTCAGTTTCTCCCTTTGGTTTTCGGTTTTTGTGCTGCCTACTGAGTATGTTTATATTCACCCCTGCACGGGCTTTGCCCGCACATGTTTGTGTCTTATGCAGACCACATTCCTTTTGACGGAGTCCCAGGGGGACCTGGAGCAGGCGGAGCTTAGTGAGCGAGTTGACTGGGGTGTCTACCGGAGCTGTGCCGAGGGATCTTTCTGGTGGGTGTTTGTGGCAGTGTTCCCCTTCTTCAGAGTAGGTTGGACATGTTTTGTAGTTTTCTTTGGTGGACCCTGTTTTTCGCTTTGTACTTTTGCTGTTGCACTCTGGTTTGGGATAGATTGTATGCATGCATTTACTTTTCAGTTTCTATATCTCTGCACTGTTGCATGGAGGTGTTTATGGGTGTGTGTGTACAGGTACCTTAGGCTAATGCCTCCCATGTGTGTGATAGCCTACTCGGCGCTGGTCGCCAGCCCCTATCCTATTAGAGGCGGGCTTGGGGTGTCGCGACACGAGCCCCGTTGGGTCGGGTCGTGACAGAGTGGTATCAGAGGAGGTTCCACCTTTGGGATCTCAGAGCGTAGCTGGTCTAGCTGTGAGCTTGGTTTGGGTTGCATAGCGGTAGTGTTAGGATGTTTCAAGTTCGGCTTTCAGGCCCGGGACTCCAGTGTTGGTGCGGCCGCCGACGTATCCATACACCAGGACTCTGATAAACTGCCTTTCAACTCGGGACATTCGTACACTGGTCGCGGGGACATAATGGTACATGCATCATATAGGACTGGGTTTTTTGTTTTTCCTTGTCCTTCTTGATTCAGCTCTACAGATATACTCTTTGAATGTGGTTCGTCTTGAATGTATTTCAGGATGCCTCCACGACGACAGCCAGCGAGGGTTCCGCAGCAGGATTGTGCTGATGACCCGCCCCGTGTAGTGGCTGTGGAGCAGGGCACATGTTCTGAGGTTGCACCTCCAGGTGGTCTGCCAGTTGAGCCACCACCTGTCGAGCAGCTGGTTGTGCCGGCGGTGCAGGACGAGGTTGCGCGCAGGCTGAGTGCGCTGCACGAGTTCCAAAGGCAGCGACCTCTGAGGTTATGGGGTGATCCAGACCCCTAGGCAGCTGATGACTGGCTTGAGACAGTCACCCGTGTTTTCCGCCTAGTGAGAACACCTCCAGATCAGATGGTGGTCCTAGCGGCGAGCCTTCTGCATGGTTCTGCCGGGCGATGGTAGAGTTTGGTGATGTAGTCCCATGACGAGGAGACGCTCACATGGGCAGAGTTTGAGTGGCTCTTCAGGGATGAGTTCTATCTGGTGACGCTGAGGTCAGTGCGGATCAAGGAGCTTCTGCAGCTTCGACAGGAGAGCATGACTGTGTCGGAGTACTCAGCGAGGTTTACTGACCTGCCGCGCTACTCCCTGGATATGGTTCGAGACCCGTTCTTTAGGGCTCGGACCTTCGAGCAGGGCTTACGCAAAGACATACGAGCGGGTGTGGTTTCTTTGTGCATGCCCACCTATGCTGGAGTGCTGGAGCGAGCGTTGGTGGTGGAGAGTTTTCTGGCTGAGAAGATTCCCGCTGTTAGTGCTGGGCACTCGAGATCTGAGACTTATAAGGTCGGATCGGCATCTGGTAGCCGATGTCAGACTCAGGGGTCTGGACGTGGCCGACGTTTCAGGAGGCGACCCCAGGATGGAGGATTTGAACCTCAGGGCTCATAGGGCTCACATGCCAGTTTTGGTCAGCCGCAGGAGAGACGGTGTTATGCTTGCGATGATCGGGGACATCTTGCTAGAGATTGTCCCACCCGACGTGCTGCTGAGAGGGAGCCGGTCGATGGACTGCCTTGGCAGAGGCAGCATCTCGAGCAAGGTGGTCCGCAGGGCGGCAGACGTGGCGGTGGAGCTGGTGCAGCGGGAGGCGGTGGTAGGTAGTACCAGTTGCCACCACCCCCACCCCCAGGTGGTCCACGCCAAGGTCAGGGAGCTGGTGGCCGAGGGCGAGGACAGCTGCATGCTCTAGAGGAAGTCGACCCAGAGGCACCGCAGATGGATAGAGGTACGCCTTGTGTCGTTCTACTTACTACTGTATTTTGATAGACACTATTTAGCGGTACTCTTTCCTTTTTTTGCTTGCTCGAGTTTTGTTCATGGCGTTGATAAGACCCTCTGTGGGTGTTTGTTCGTGAGCTCGCTGGTGTGTGAGACCCAGTTGAGAGTCTGATCGCTTTCCTTGTACTTAGGGCTTTTTGGGGATGAAAAGTTATAAGGGGGGGGGGGGGGCTGTAGCGACTCGGGATTTTGGCCCTATAAGACTTTGGAATATTTCTAGTAATTATTCCAGAGATAGGCGCGAAGACGGCGTGCGATTCCGAGCCTCGGTGTGCCCGGAATTAATTTTATAAAAATATTAAGTTTTTTTATACTATGCACGTGGCGGGGGTGTGGTATCTCCTAAACGGTAGCTCAGAACGGGAATATAAGGGAACGGTTGCGTCCAGAACGTGTCTTTTACCCTAGGTGAGGTGTAAACTTTGCGGGCGCGGGCCTGCGGTGAGAAACGCCACCAGGGGCGTTTTCGTAAATAGTGGCAAAGTTAGTGTGCGAGCGTCGGCTCGAATAACTTCTGAACGGAGTCTCGGATGGAATATCTGAGACCGCCGTTGCGTTCAGAATGGTGCGTTTACCCTAGGGGTGACTTTACTTTTGTTCGCATCGGGCGTCTGGTCCGAGGCGGGTTTGGCGCAGGCGGGCGGCTGATATAAATATCAGCGCCCCCCTATTTACCGTTCCTCTCGGCGTTCTTCGCCGTTCTTCACCGCCACTCCGCCGAATTGAGAAAACGAAGCGCCCACAAGCTCAGAATTCGACGGCGGACGTTTCAGGAGCGCGCAACGGAAGCACTAGAGCGCGGATCTGAGGCAGAACGTCGGCGTTTCGCCCACGAGGTAGGCGAATTTGAGTTTTAACCCCCGATCCCGTTTTTGCTGCGTTTTCTGCAAATTGAAGCCGTAACAGTGTAGATCGGGTCCCAAGGGTCGTGTAGACGCCTCCGGATCGCAAAACGGACCACCGGGGAGCCCACGGCGGCCCGCGGGGGCCCGCGGTGTCGCGCGGCGGCCGACCGGTCGGGGCCGGTCCGACCTCTTTTCCTATACGGGGGTCTTTAAACCCCCGTATCTTGCGAACCGGGAGCCGGATTCGCGCGCCGTTTGCGGCGATGTGACCCTGACGACGAGGCGAACCCTCCGGTGTAGGTTTGAGGGTTTAAAGGTTCGGGATCGTGGCCCAAGAGCTAGAAACGTCGTAAAAAATAATATTATTTTATTATTTTACGACTTCGGGCCATTGTAACTTCTACCCGGAGCGTCCGATTGAGATGGTTTTCGGGTGTTGGGACTGAGAATGGGGTGTGGGCCCCACGAGGCTAGGTTTTGGCGTTTGCGGAGAAACACAGCTTTTGCACCAGGAGTCCGATTTTGGCGGATGAATAGTCAATCCTGTGTGTTTTTCCGGGAGGATCGCAATGGTGTGATCCGTTCGATGAGTTTCGGAATCCAGGCGTGGGCCCCACCCGAGCTGGCCTTCGGTGAATAGTACCTTTTTCACCGGATGTCCGTTTTGGATGAGCGAGTAGTCGATTCCGCTTGTTTTTTCGAGGGGATCGCTGTGGTGTGATCCGATCGATGTGTTTCTGGATCGTTGTGTGGGTCTCGCATGAGCTAGCTACGGTGAATAGTGCCTTTTTCACCGGTGCTCTGTTTCGGGCGAGTAAATAGCCTATCCTGCGTGTTTTCCCGTGTGGAACGCGATGGTGGCCTTAGTTTTGGCTTCGGAGGTGCGTGGTGTGGCATTGTGGCGGGTCGCTCAGGTTAGCGACGTTTGGACCTGCAGTGGTTGAGGGTTCTCCCTTGGTTCTTTCCTACGAGGGTTTGTGTAGTATCACAACCATCGTATGGGTTTCTGATCCTCTCAATGGGATGTTTAAACTGTTAGAGTTGTGGTATCCCTCTGGTGGGCCCGGAGTGGATCCTCTAGCATCTTTACCCTAGATCGGGTTCTTGGTATTTCTGTGACCGCTTATTCACGGGCGGCGATCCCCTATCTAGCAGGTTAACCCCGTAGGGTTTCTGGCATCATCGGGAATATGATCCCCTACGCGGTGGGTCATGTACAGTTGGGTTGTGGCATCGTCGGGTTTACGATCCCCTACTCAACATGAAGTTTATAGTAGGGTTGCGGTATCATTGGTTATACGATCCCCTACTCAGCGCTTGGTGTCGGTAGGGTTGCAGTATCGTTGGTTTTGCGATCCCCTACTCAGCACGTGGTTTCGGTAGGGTTGCAGCATCGTCGGTTCGATCCCCTACACCGCGAGTTGTACCAGATAGGGTTCCGGTATCATCGTGACCATCTTTATATGGATGATGATCCTCTATCTGTGTGTGGAGCTTCTGTCGAGCGCCAGATCGGGTTGTGGTATCCCCCAGCGGATCATGGGTGTGATCCCCTATCTATGAGAACTACGTATGCCAGATCGGGTTGTGGTATCCCCCAGCGGACCCTGGGAGTGATCCCCTATATGTGAGCTACGTATACCGGAGTGGGTCTTGGTATCCCCTAGTGGACCCTAGCGGTGATCCCCTATCCAAGGAGTTTGGTGGTTATGTTGTTTCAGTGATGTTTCCTCAGTGATGTTATCCGATGAGCATGGTCTCTCGAGAGAGCGTCTGAGATGTTTGTTTGGGACCTGATGGAGTGTATCTCTCGGATGAGTGTCATCTGGTATGACAGTGTTCGTGTGGTGTACTCTCCTTGTTGGGGACAGTTGCTGGTGATGAGGTCGGTACCTCTTGTGGCTTGTGGCGTGAGCTGAGTATATCTGGATTGTTCAAGGTGTATGTATAGGCATACACCTGAGCTGAGCTGAGCTGACTTGTTGTGTTTAGCCGAGGATGGTCTTGAGATAGAGTTTCTCTCTCGTCTGGGTTCCCTCTGGTTGGGTTGAGCGGATCATTGCCTTTTAGTTGGTCCCTTGGGTTTTGGGTTTTTGGGGTGCCTACTGAGTATGTTTATACTCACCACTGCATGGGCTTTGCCCGCACATGTTTGTGTCTTGTGCAGACCACATGCCTTTTGATGGAGGCCCAGGAGGACCCGGAGCAGGCGGAGCTTAGTGAGCGAGTTGATTGGGATGTCTATCGGAGCTGTGCCGAGGGATCTTTCCGGCGGGTGTTTGTGGCAGCGTTCCCCTTCTTCAGTGTAGGTTGGACATGCTTTGTAGTTTTCTTTGGTGGGCCCTATTTTGCCCTTTGTACTTTTTCTGTTGCACTCTGGTTTGGGATAGATTGTATGCATGCATTTACTTTTCAGTTTCTATATCTCTACATTGTTGTATGGAGGTGTTTGTGGGTGCGTGTGTACAGGTACCTTAGGCTAATGGCTCCCATGTGTGTGATAGCCTACTCGACGCTGGTCGCCAGCCCCTGGCCTATTGGAGGCGGGCTTGGGGAGTCGCGGATCGAGCCCCATTGGGTCGGGTCGTGACAAAAACCCATTGTATCTTTTACTATGACACCACCCTTCTTGCTCCCCATACTAAATGAACCATATGTGCTCAGTTCGTACACATTTTAGTGATTTTTCAAACAAATCAACTATCCCTAATGGTCATTAGAGGATGATCGGAGAGAAAAGTGGTGTTTGGGAGGAGCCAAATAGAGGGAGCCTCAATCCAATTCATTATGAGTGAAGAGAAATCAACTAGTAAATAAATTTTTCTAAAAAAAGAGGAAACCATGAGAAAAATAATCCTTCATATCGATATATGTTCTTAGCCTACCATATACACCAACATCCAACAACAAGTATAACCACTATTTCCTTCTTCTCGATACTATTACGCTACATTCCTTAAAACCATATTTTACGGAACATTGAACCCAAATACAATTGATAGGAAAAACTAGTAAAATCTCCAATCCTACAAGACACCACGCATGCCCAATTTCTCTCAAAAATACATGAGTAGAGGAATACTCTCGAGGGATCCCACAACATGATCACCTAGACACGAGATTAATACTTTTTCCCATGATAATAAAACAAGTTGTTAAAACCTTGTTATAGATACACCAAACCATAATGTCTTGTTTTTCATAGATTTCTATGCACCAAATAATTTATCCCCCTATTTCTAACACAATTTTTTTCATCTGCAACTAATGATACCCCTTCTAATAAAACACGCACAACAAAGAGCCTAAACAGATGGTTTTATTAGGGTAATATGATAGATCAATGAGGTTAAAAATAACTTGTTGATCCTCATTCAGGAAAAGAATATGTGACGAATGGAAACTCCCCTGAATTATAAAAAGGCATGTCCATCATGGGGCATCCTAGAAAACCATGGGAGGTTCAAACCGAATTTAGATTCCAGAAGTTGATGTACCCCCTATCGAAAAGACACCTAGAAAGGAGTGGAAGGGGATGAATGTGAGGGTTAATTTAATGACACAATGGATAATAGTTTCTTCTTGTGATGTAAATTTTATTCCCTTATTTTTTTCAAATGAGACGTCTTCATAGTGTCTGAAAATCAATCCCCTCCAATGCCAATTTTTATATAGTCCCTTCATCTCTCCATGCACACTCCTTAGGTTGATTTCTCATTGTTGTGTCAACCACACCATCTTCGACCACAAAAAATAGTTGTGTTTCATGTCCATGAAAGGATCCCAAATTAATTATTCTATGATATTCTTAATACCCACAGTGTCTGTTTTCAGAATCGTGATGGAAGATAATATGTGCATGTGGATTGTGGTATGAATTTCGGTAAAGAGTGTTATGCGACCACTGATAGAAATATACTTCCTTTTTCAATATTCGATATGTCTTATGATCTTGTCCACTACATTGTTGAATTTATGAATACTTATCATGTTCTTGGATATAGTAGTTCCAACATAATCCATCAGAATTCCCCATCTATAGATACTAAGACATCGTCCAATTGATCTTTCCCTCCTTCCCAAACACCCATTCAAGAGACAAAGACTATTATTATCTTGGTCAAAAAGTTGGTCCGTCCAATTATAGTATGCCTCAAGGATATTTTTGGTCCATAAATGGACCTTATACTTACATTGGGAAAAATAATTATATTGTTAGTATATATGAGGTGAGAGACACAACCATTGAACTTCCCCCATCGATTGTGGAAGATACCTACTACCAAGACACTCAAAGTGATGATCCGACTAAGGGTATATTTCATAATTATAAAATATTGGGAATGATTTATCCCCTTTCTCAATCCCCCACACTACTTTAAACAATTCATAGTTCTTCACAAAATAGTAAATGGTTATCTAGGTCGAACTGAAGAACATTCATAAAAGATATGAGGTTTGGGAGGAGAATCCCATGAATGAATGAACCTATAACATGAAGTTACATTATAATATTTCATAATATATGTCCATGTTTAGCTTGATAAAAACATCATAACTGACTTCATTGTGGTATATGCCCCTTATCATATTTTATGATAGATATATCACACACTAAATCAATCTACCTTTAATGAAATCGCGTTTGTCTTCCGAGATCCAGCAAGATAGAAACTGTGAGATTCTTATGTTAATGAAAATATCCAACACTTTTTACTGGTAATTACACATTGTTATGGAATGGTAGTGGTGAAGAGAGTATGGGTCCTTGACCATATAAAGAAGAACATAGTAGTTGACTCACCACATAGGGGAGATAACCACTACAGAAGAAGTTCAACAACACACCAACCAGGTCACCCCCAACCATGTCTCACGAAGCCCTGTAAAACGACCCTAGGAAGTTGTTAGGACCAGGTGAACTATTTTTAGTTGAGACTGTTCGCTAACTTGAATACCTCGTTCTCATTAGGTTCTGGCTAAAAAAATTGATTTGAACTAAAATAGTTTATGGTATAACATCAAACAACATATGAACTTCCTTTAGCATAACCACCATCTGTGTGTTGATTCATGCCCATTTTAAGAACCCATAGCTTTATTTCTTGTTTGTATCATGATTTCATGTTGGTTTTTATGAAAAATTAATAAATTGGGTTTTTCTGAGTAGACGCCATGTACTAGACGTGTAATGGCTGAGTACATGGTCGTGTGGTGACCTTACAGACCATCTAAGTCAGGGGGCTAGTTAAGGATACTACACGACATGTACATTTAATGAACACACTGTGTAGTTTTATTTTTATTTGGTATATCTGAAAAGAGTTTCATCTCATGTCTGAAACCTTCTTCTTCTTCTCGTGTTTCTTACTGGAGATCTTGGGAACAACAAATGAAGATCTAACCCAAGATTATCTGTGGAAAATATTATTGAGACACTGTTGGGTTCGTTGGAATCCCATTGGTGAGTTCTCAAATCCTCTAGAGCATTTATTCTTGAATTATATTCTCTTGTGAGTCATTAAAGGAGATGGTTTTTCATATTTTTGTAGATCTACGCCATTCTAGGTCGATTCAAGGGTTGGAGTTCATGTATATTGATCATAAGACATCGATTTATGTGGTTTGTGCCTCGTTTTTATTGTCTGGGATTATATTTGATTAATGTGACGCATACCCACTTTTGAGGTATTTCATGATTTATAATTTAACCATGTTTGTAGAACCATATACATTTTATGGTATGTTTCTATTAAATAAATTCTATTCATCACTCTGTTCCTTCTAAAAAACACTAGGTTATTTAGGATATAGTCAAAAACTAGCCACTAAATATAAATTTTACACTTCTATGTTTTGAATTTCAAAAAATGGCCATCTAGAGTTGTGATCTGTAAGTCATTTGGAGTCTGATAAAACAAACATAATTTTTGGTGAATATTAACATACCCTTATGAATAGTAATATGAATAGTAATATGACCCTTAAGAATAGTAAATAATAAAATTATTTTATTTTCTTAAGGCAATAAGATAATGAGATCTTAATTAGTTTTTCAATGAGAAATAAAACTAATTGCACCTTTAAGATTGTTATTTTTTGAATTAACTATGAATTTATTTAAAAATTAAATTAAAAATAATTAGAAAATTAATTTTAAAAAATGGAGTTCATTTTTTAATTCTACACGTTGATAAATGGTTAGGATAGATTTTTGGGATTTTTTCTGGATTCAAGAATTTATTATGAATAGTGAAATACGATAAAATACCATATATACAAATTATCAGTAAAATACAATATTTGTGACATAATATGTAATGAAAATCAACTTGGTTCGAACTCACATTCCATTATTACTATTTGAGGTCACATGAACTAAGACTATTCATAATAATGGGCAAAACTATTATAATAAGGTTTAAAATAATGAAAAATACCCCCTCTCATCCACTATAAAAACCCCCTCACCACTCCCTCTTCTCTTCACTCCTCTAAGACTTGAAGCTCCTCAAATTTCTAGCCAAATTCTCTTACCTAGTCACTCCCCACTACCATGAAGCTCTTTTTCTTTCCAAAAGACCAAAATCCTATCCTTTAATGAGGTTCTCGAATAAGTTATTTCAAGAGGTAAAACACCTTTCGTTTTCTTTTAGTTTCATTTGAATTTATCTTCATTTGTTATCCTATACTCACCTATTATATCCAAATGATCATGATAACTCTAGTATCATCTAAATACTGAATTTATATCATGTGAATGGAAGAGACATCATCAATATTCTTACTCCCTCGCTTTTATTTTTTTAAACGAAATCAATCTCCATGAGGTTCCAATTTATAACCTTCGTGGACTATGATGTTTTGTTCTTCAAAAGTTATTTCATTACTGGTCATGAAAACATAATTATGGTTGAAACAGGTCATAAAATATGCTTTTTATCTTGATTAATGTTTTGTAATATTTTCACGTACATAATATGGAATAATAATATGAAACAAGTTTATTGAGCACAAAACTGCCAAGCCAAATTCAAGCGTTTATTTTTTTTAACTCATCAAATGAGTCATCATCATGGTATATAACCAGAATCATTATAAGATAATTTATATCTTTTTAATGTCACTAATAATGTATATTTACAATTCTGTATGTTTAACCATATTTCCAACCAACTTATATTCATGAATACAAGTAAACAAATCATGAAAACAAGTAAGAAAATGTTTCCAAAATAATAAGATTTAATCTCTTAAACCCATCAAAGTGTCCATTAATGAACTTAATAAGGTTATATCATATAAATTACATGTTAATTAGTTTCTGTAATTATTAATTAATTATTCTGAATTTTATTATTCAGGTCATTAAGAATAATCAAGAGCACTCTAGAGCAAAAGGTAGGGGGTTTCTTATCTCACGTTCATTTCGGTGAGATTTTCATTATTCTCCACTTATTTCATGTATGTGGTATATGTGTACTGACATTTGATATATAATAACATTATTATATTTGTATTCTTGTTATTCAATGATTAATTTGAGGGTTATATGTTCTGGTCATATGATTCAACTGATTACATTGTGGTAATGGCCTTTGTCTCAACTACAATTGTGTTGTGACTAACATTGTATTGTGCACCTAATAAATCCTTATGTGGTGTACCTAAGGACCATTTGAGAAAACTTTTCATTTGAAATTACATTGATAATAAATATCCATAATATCATATCATGGATATGTTGTTGTCTAAACCGTATACCATTTTACATATGGTGTTTATTTTGGAATGCTATTTTAATTATGGAGATATTGATGAATTCGTATACTATTCTCTATACGGATATTGAAACAACATATTTATCTTATATTAAATAAATTTATAAGGAATGATTTGGACATGAAGTGGTGGGTGGGGCCTTCTATATCCCATCGATGCATCGGTAGGTCACATGAGACAAAAGAGTTTGGCAACAAACCCTTCGAGTTTGTTTCCAAAAATCAGACGGGTTTTTATCCACAGAACTAAACCGTTGTTACGGTATTATGTTTTCATGTGCTAGATACATGAAATCCAATTAATAAGAATTATCTTTATTCAGTATTAGTTATTATTATTTTCCTTGAGATTTTCACTATGACAAAATCTATGGATGCAGTTTCATTTTTAGTTATTAATGGCATTAGTTATTTATTTATTCACTATGCCATATTGATTATGTCTGGAAATTTGTGATTCACTTATTATTTTAGCCATGCTTCCAACATTTTTAACCTTCACTGAGTGTTTGAGATCACCCCTATTATTGTCTACCTTTGACGGGTGATGAAGAGATGGTCTTCTTTTCAGTTCCTGTGGATTCCGATTTTAGTTTTTGTTATGTATTGTATTTTGTAACCTTATCAAATGTAATTTGAGTAACATATATGTATCTAGTTTCTTCAAGACTACTAAACTGATCATTCCTTTGGGATTTGTATTCCTTTTAACCATTCCTATATCACATGTAATGCACCAGCTCTATCCTAGAGGGGTCAGGGTGTTACAGTTGGTATCAAAGAAAGTTTAGTAGAAAACTTGGAAACTAGAATAGGAAATGTATAGTACAGAACAAATCCATAAGGTAGTATCTGAGGATTAACATACAAGAACATACTAGTATTTTGGTAAAGAATACATTATGTGGATATTTTAAGTAGTACGTCCCTGTATGGATACGATCAGGTAGAGGCGGCTCTGGCACAGATGTATCTAGGGGTAAAACCCAAAAACACCGCTTTGAGCTAGACTCAAATGGGAACTGGTTCACGAAAACGGTCCTTGCTGCACTCTTGGTTCTAACACTCCCTCATGATATGCTGAGGATAATTAATGTTTTCTTTACAAGCCATTATAAAGGAGTTAATGTAAATTTTTCCTTAGAGGAACAATGTTTATAAGATTACCTATGCATAGAATTTCAATCTATGTTGATTTCTTTTCTATTTGAGATTCAAAAACTAATCTAGTGTGTCCCATTATTTATAAATGGCATATAATGGAAGAAGGGGAATCAATACTCGTGGTCATGGTAGGGATCTCCCTACTAAGCAAGTCAACACAGTCAACATTGGATCAGATCAGATCATGACCATATTGGGACAACTTACTCAAGTTGTAACGAATAACCATTCAATACTTGTGTTGGATCGTTTCATGCGGAAGAGGCCCCCATCTTTCAGTGGGACTACTAATCCAGTGGTTTCTGAGAAATGGATCAAGTCCCTTGAAAAGATATTAATCGCATTAAGATGCAATGAAAAAGAAAAGGTAGTTTTGGCAGTATATTGTCTCAAGGGTGATGCTGATCAATGGTGGTCCTTGATTCAAAATTCCACTGATAAAGAAGAGATAGAGGATATGGAATGGAGGAATTTTAAGGAAAATATTATTTGAAAAATATTTTCCTCGTGAGGAACTAATTGAAATGAAGAGCAAATTACTTGGCTTGACACAAAGGGAAGAAGACAGTGTTGCAGAGTATGAGGCTAAATTTACAAGGATAACTAGAACTACTACAAAAAAACGGCCTATATCAGTGCTAAAAAAGGTCATTAACAGTGCTAAAAAATTATTTTAAAGCTCAATGCTGATATAGGGTGTTCTCTTTTATCAGTTCTTTTTTTAGCACTGATAAAGGGTAAAAATAACTAAAAAAATAACAAAAATTTAAAATAATGCGGGGAGTGATTTTATCATTGCTTCACACCTCCTTTATTTGTGCTAGGAGGTCTCCCGCACACTGCCCTTCCCACACATCCTCATACGTGTGCACCCCCTTTTCTTCTACCCGAACTTGAACTCGGGACCTCCCCCCTTTCGCGGCTGCACCTTTACCACTAAGCCATTTCATTTTTTTCTCTATTTAATGATATATCTATATATTTATGTAGTAATATTTATTAATATATTGATATAGATTCATATCAATATAAATATATTTATTCATATATTAGTATATATATATTAATTCGTACATTAATATATTTATATATAAATTTTTTTTATAATTTTTTATACGTATATTTATTTGTATATTAATATATACATATATGATTAGTTTTAAATACATTTACGAAAAAATATGTTTTTATGTATGTTTATAAATATATAAATACATACATACATACATACATACATAGATATATACAACACACACACACACACAGACACACACACACACAAACACATATATATTTACGAATAAATACATATATATATGTGTGTATTTGAAAAGACATAGAATGTACTTATAAGATTAGTTTTAAATACATTTATTAAAAATTATGTTTTTGATGTGTGTTTATAATTAAATAAATAAATACATACATATATACATATATACAACACACAGACACACACATAGACACTCACACACAGAGAGACACATATATATTTACGAATAAATACATATATATGTGTATTTGAAAAAGCCAAAGAATGTTAAAACTACAATAACATATAACCTAGAATCTCATTTCAACGCCAAAACCAGTCTAATTGAAGAAAATAAAACAATATTCCGTATAATTTGTGGTACAAGACTAACTGGATTCCGGATCAGAAGTTATACTTGTTTTAATGTTAACAAATTTGGGTATCCTGACTAAAAAATCAATTTTGGAGGCCTTCTGGGCATTTTTTGGGCTCGAAAAATGTGACGGAGGCTTTTCCTCATTAGCTAGCACATAGAGCTCATCGCAGGCTTTGATTTGATATGTTATAGATCTCAAACAGACACCCGGATAAAAATTTATGTTCGTTTGAAGTTTCAGTTATATTTTCAACATATTTTAGATCTTTTATTAATTGTTTTGATTTTTTGTGTCCTCAAATTGTTATTAAATGATATCTATTCGATAGTATTTAGAAAATTATTAATTAATAATATTTTTTAAAAATATTTTGATTCCATTTTCACTAAATTTAAATGTAATAGTCTGTTTATACATATCTACAACATATTTAAAAAATATATATTAAATTTATATCAATATAAATATATTATATAACAAAATATTTTTTCCCATTAAAAAATAATTTTTTTAAACATTACATTTATCAGGGCTCAGGAAAGGCACTGATAAATCCACCCTTTATCAGCGCATGTTTTTAGCGCTGATAAAAGTGAAGCGCATCCCTAGCCCATTTTTGTAGTAGTGTAGGTATGTCGTGGATTACGTTCATGACTTAGCGAACAAGATTGATCAATTATTTGAAGGTCTTAAGCTATGTCTTCGAAGGGCACTGGCATCTCAATCATTTTCATCATATGATGAAATTGTATCAAGTGCCATCAAAACAGAGAATGAATTTTCTTGATAAAATTATTTCAAAGGAAACCAAGATAAGAAGCGATATTATGATAACAAATGAAAAGGAGAATCACCAAAGAATAGAAAGGCAATGAATAGATTCCCATTTTGTGAGAACTGTGGAGATAATCATCATAGGAAATGCTTGAAAGGAAATGCAGTCTGCTATAACTACGGAGAAAAGGGTTATCGATCTGATGAATGCAAGTGGAAGAAACAATTCAATGATGTTCAATGCTAAAATTAAAGAGAGATGGTACACTATTCAAATGAGTATCCTAAGAGCTAAGGAAACATGCCTCAGAAAAATCCAAGAGGGAAATGGAGAGCCTATGTGATTACAACCGCGGAGGTTGAAATTCCTAGTAACATGGTGGCAGGTGCTTTAATTGTTTCCTCAAACATAGCCAACACTTTATTTGATTCTGGATCATCGAATTCATTTATATCCTCTCAGTTTTCCAAGATAATTAGATATGTCAAATTTGATTTAAGAAAGGATTTGTTAGTCAAAACTCTCATGGGATATATAATTACAACAAGGGCATGTCAACTAGTCCCCCTCCAAACACCAAAACATGCTTTAGTTGCTAACCAAATCATCATACCCATGATTTAATTTGATATAATTCTCGGTATATATTGGCTGTCAAATTATGATGCGAGAATTTATTGCAAAGAAAAGGAAAATACAATTTCTGAAAATGGTGTAGAATACCTTATCTTTAGAGCGGAGACTTCGCCAGCTGATTCTTATCTAGAACCACCCCAAGTAGATCTATTGAATTAAATTCTTGGAGAGGAAGAAAACCCAATATAAATGGGTGAGGAAATAAATATTCAAATTAAAGATGTGCATATAGTGAAAGAATACATTGATTTGTTTCTAGAGGATTTACCTGGACATCCTCCTGAGTGGGAAATTGAGTTTTCCATTGACTTAATTCCTGGAGAAAGACCTATATCAAAGACCCCATATAGAATGACCACTATTGAGTTAGTAGAGCTAAATAAACAGCTAGAAGAGTTGAGTGAAAAATGATTTATTCGACCTAGTGTTTCTCAATGGGGAGCCATTGTCTTGTTTGTAAAGAAGAAAGATGGATCCATGAGGCTATGCATTGATTACAGAAAAATCAATGCTTTTACAATAAAGAACAAGTATCCTCTACCCCGGATTGATGATTTATTTGACCAACTTCATGGAGCTCAATACTTTTCAAAGATTTAACGTCGATCCGAATATCCTCAATTGAGTGTGAGGAAGGAAGATATTCCGAAGACAGCATTTCAAACCAGGTATGGGCATTACGAGTGTACATTGATGTCTTTTGGACTGAAGAATGCACCGTCTGTTTTCATAGATTTAATGAATAGAGTTTTCAAGGAATATGTTGATAACTTTTTTGTGATGTTAATCAATTATATCCTCATATTCTTAAAGTGCTATGAATACCATGAGAGTCACTTGTGAGTTATTTTGGGAACTCTTAGAATAAATGAATTATATAGGATGTTTAGCAAGAGAGAATTATGGCTTAAATCAGTTTCATTTTTGGATTGTATTGTCTCTAGAGATGGAATCCTAGTTGATCCTGGGAAGACAAAGGCAATCCAAGATTGGCTCACTCCAACTAACATAACTGAGGTCCATAATTTTATTGGCTTAGCAGTCTATTATTGGCATTTCATGCAGAATTTTGCCCGACTATCTAACCAGCTAATGAAGCTCACACGTAAAGGGGTTAAATTTGTTTGGAAAAAATATTGTGAAGAATTTTTCGTAGAACTGAAGAGAAGATTATTCAATGCTATTATATTGACTCTACCATCGGGGAATGATAGTTTTATTATTTATAGTGATTCTTGAATGATAGGACTTGGTTGTTTCCTTATGAAAAATGATTGGGTTATTTCTTATGAATCATGACAGCTAAAACTTCATGAGAAAAACTATCCTAATCATGATCATGAGTTACCTGCTGTAATCATTTCTTTGAATATATGGAGACATTATCTCTATGGTGAAAAATTTGAGATTTATACTGATCACAAGAGTTTGAAGAATATTTTCTCATAGAAAGAACTCAACATGAGAAAAAGGAGATGGATTGAACTTATCATGGATTATGATTGCACGATACACTACCACCTGGGGAAAGAAAATAAGGTGGCAGATGCTTTGAGCAGAAAGGGTCATGATGTTTTGAACAAGATGATAGTTAAAAAGGATCCTTTTTCAGGGATCTAGTAAAGATGGATATGGGAATAACCATGGAAGGTGAAACATCAATGCTTTTTCAAATGATTGCAAAACCATCTTTACTATAAAGGATAAAACTTTCTCAGGCTTATGATGAGAAGTTTCAAAAGAAGATTAAAGTTGTGAATAATGGGAGATTAAGTGACTTCGTACATGAAGATGGAATTTTGAAATTTGGGATGAGACTTTGTGGTCCCGATATACCTCACATTAAAAGTGAATTTTTGGATGATGTTCATAGTTCTAATTTCTCTATACACCCTGGTAGCACTAAGATGTATAGAGATTTTAAGGAACGTTTTTGGTGGGAAAACATGAAGAGATAGATTGCTAATTTTGTGTCAAGATATATGTTTTGTCAACACGTGAAAGATGGAAGGCCACAACCCGAATGAGTATTGAAACCTATTCCCATACCTATGTGGAAATGGGATAATATCACGATGGACTGTGTCATGGGACTACAAAAAACTCCTAGAAGGAACAATGCAATATGGGTCATTGGTGATCGTCTTACCAATTCAGCACATTTTCTTATTATAAGAGAAGATCTACCACTTGAACGTCTAGCAAGACTATATATTAATGAAGTTGTGAGGCTTCATGGATTTCCCCTATTGATTTTTTCTGATTGTGATCCATGTTTTACATCAAGATTCTGTAATAGTCTTCAGAAGGCTTTGAATACTGAGCTCCATATGAGTATTACATATCACCCTCAAACTGATGGACAGTCTGAAAGGACTATTCAAGGCCTGTAAGACATACTAATATCATGCTCTCTTGACATCCAAGGTATGTGGGATCAATACTTGACTTTGTTGAAATTTTCCTACAACAATAGTTTCCATTAGAGTATTCAAATGGATTCATATGAAGCATTATATGGAAAGAGATGTCGAACTCCAACTTGTTCGAATGAAGTTGGTGAGAGGAAACTTATAGGCCCAGATCTTATTGAAGAGACCACGACAAAGGTGAAGAAAATACAAGTTCATATTAAAGAATCCCAAAGTAGGCAGAAGAGTTATGCTGAAAACCGGAGAAAGGAAGTGGAATTTCAAGTGGGAGATCATGTATTTCTAGAAGTATCTCCATGGAAGGGAGTCTTAAGGTTCAGTAAGAAATGGAAACTGAGCCCCAGGTACATCGGACCATTTGAAATCATTGTAAGAATCAGAGCTGTAGACTACTATTTAGCAATGCTTCCAAATGTCTCCAGAGTTCATGATGTGTTCCACGTATCATTGTTAATGAAATACATGCCATACCAAACGCATGTACTCACATATGAAGGAATAGAACTGGAACTGGATTTGTCATACTGTGAAAAGCCTGTCAGGATTCTTGACACAAGGGAGAAGGTATTGATAAATCAAACAACTCGCCTAGTAAAGGTTCTTTGGTGAAACCATAATATGGTGGAAGCAACATGGGAACCAGAGGATTTCATGAAGAAGAACCACCCATATATTTTTGGTGGGCTATGTAGATAAAATTTTGAGGATGAAATTTCTGGGGGGAATAATGTACCACCCCAAAAAAATTATGGTATTTTTCTATTAAATACATTCTATTCATCACTATGTTCCTTCAAAACAACACTAGGTTATTTTGGATATAGTTAAAACCTAGCCATTAAATATAAATTTTCCACTTCTATGTTTTGAATTTTGAAAAATGGTCATCTAGAGTTGTGATCAGTATGTCAGTTGGAGTCTGATAGAACAAACGTAATTTTTGGTGAATAGTAACATACCCTTATGAATAGTAATATGAATAGTAATATAACCCTTATGAATAGTAAATAATAAAATTATTTTATTTTCTTAAGGCAATAAGTTAATGAGATCTTAACTAGTTTTTCAATGAGAAATAAAACTAATTACACCTTTAAGATTGTTATTTTTCGAATTAACTATGAATTTATTTAAAAATTAAATTAATAATTATTAGAAAATTAATTTTAAAAAATGGAATTCATTTTTTAATTCTACACCTCGAAAAATGGTCAGGGTAAATTTTTGGGATTTTTTTGGAATTCTAGAATTTTTGATGGACAGTGAAATACGATAAAATACCGTATATACAAATTATCAGAAAAATACACTATTTGTGACATCATAAGTGATGAAAGGCCACTTGGTTAAAACTCACATTCCATTATTACTATTTGAGGTCACATGAACTAAGAATATTCATAATCTTGGGAAAACAATATTATAATACTGTTTAAAATAATGAAAAATACCCCCTCTCCTCCACTATAAAAACCCACTCACCACTCCCTCTTCTCTTCACTCCTTTAAGCCTTTAAGCTCTTCACTATTCTTCCCAAATAATGTTCCCTAGTCACTCCCCACGACCAGGAATCTCTTTTTCTTTCCAAAAGAAAAAAATCCCTTCCCTTAATGAGGTTCTCGAAGAAGTTATTTCAATAGGTAAAACACCTTTATTTTTCTTTTAGTTTCATTTGAATTTATCTTCATTTTTTCCTCTACTCACCTATCCAGTCTAAATAATCATGATAACTCCAGTATCATCTAAATAATGGATTTATATCATGTGAATGGAATATCCATCATCAATATTCTTACTCCCTCCCTTTTATTTTTATAAACGAAATCAATGTCCATGAGGTTCCAATTTATAACCTTTGTGGACGATGATGTTTTGTTCTTCAATAGTTCTTTCATTACTGTTCATGAAACCATAATTATGGTTAAAACAGGTCATAACATATTTATTTTATCTTGATTAATTTTCTTGAATATTTTCACATACATAATATTGAATAATAATACGAAACAAGTGTATTGAGCACAAAACTGCCAAGCCAAATTCAAGCGTTTATTTTTTTTAACTCATCAAATGAGTCATCCTCATGGTATATAACCAGAATAATTATAAGATAATTTATGTCACTTTAATGTCACTAATAATTTATATTAACAATTATTGATGTTTAACCATATTTCAAAACAACTTCCATTCATGAATACAAGTAAACAAATCATGAAACCAAGTAAGAAAATTCATCCAAAACAAGAAGATTTAATCTCTTAAACACATCAAAGAGGCCATTAATGAACTTAATAAGGTTATATCATATCAATTACATGTTTATTAGGTTAAGTAATTATTAATTAATTAATCTAAATTTTATTATTCAGGTCATTAAGAACAATCAGGAACACACTAGAGCAAAAGGTAAGGGGTTTCTTATCTCACTTTTATTTCTATGAGATTTTCATTATTCGCCACTTATTTCTTGTATGTTGAATATTTTTACTTCCATTTGATATATAATAACATGATTATACTTCTATTCAAGTTATTCAATGATTCATTTTAGGTTTATATGTTCTGGTCATATGATTCGACCGATTACATTGTGGTAACTGCCTTTGTCTCAACTACCATTGTGTTGTGACTAAATTTGTATTGTGTGCCTAATAAATCATTATGTGGTGTACCTACTATCCATTTGAGATCACTTTTAATTTTAAATTTCATTGATAATAAATATCTATAATCTCATATCATGGATATGTTTTTGTCTAAACCGTATACCATTTTACATATGGTGTTTTTTTGGGAATTTATTTTAATTATGGAGATATTGATGAATCTGTATACTCTACTCTATACGGATATTGAAAAAACATATTGATCATGTATTGAATTAGTGTGTAAGTAATTATTTGGACATGTAGTGGCGGGTTTGGCCCACTATAGCCACTCGATGTATCAGTAGGTCTCATGAGACAAAACATTTTGGTGAAAAACCCTTCGAGACGGTTTCCAAAAATCACATGGCTTTATACCCACAGAACTAAACTGTTTTTACGGTATTATGGTTTCATGTGCCAGATACATGATATCCAATTAATAAGAATTCTCTTTATTCATTATCAGTTATTAGTATTATCCATGAGATTTTCAGTATGACAAAATCTATGGATGCAGTTTGATTTTTAGTTATTAATGGCATTAGTTATTCATTTATTCACTATTCCATATTGATTATGTCAGATTATTTGTGATTCACTTATTATTTTACTCATGCTTCCACTATTTGTAAGCCTTACTGAGTGTTTGATCTCACCCCTATCATTGTCTACCTTCGATAGGTGATGAATAAAAGGTCTTCTTTTGAGTTCCCGTGGATTTTAATTTTAGTTTTTGTTATGTATTGTATTTTGTATCTTTTCCAATGTATTTTGAGTTACAAATATGTATCTAGTTTCTTCAATACTACTAAACTGATCATTCCATCATGATTTTCATTCCTTCTAACCATGCCAATATCAAAAGTAATGCACCAGATCCATCCTAGAGGGGTCGGGGTGTTACAATGTTTATCGCTTAAAATGGTTTATTTAATTTATACAGGTTAGTTTCTTTTGCGTGAGGTTATATAAATTTTTTATGAGGCATACCATCTGTGCATTTAACTTGATTGATTATTTATGGTCATTTGGTCCAAAATGCATTTGAGGCTTTCCTTGTTTTCTATTCCTTGTAT
The DNA here is from genome assembly GCA_963277665.1 of Viscum album. Lineage (NCBI taxonomy): Eukaryota > Viridiplantae > Streptophyta > Magnoliopsida > Santalales > Viscaceae > Viscum > Viscum album. The sequence continues at coordinate 1,940,150,963 of OY728163.1, forward strand.
AGTAAGGATGGAGTTGTTATTTATATGAAATGTATGTGATATGAATTGTGAATGTTTGAACAAGGGATATTGAATTGTGAGAGCTTTCCAAAGGGTTTATAACATGATATCTTCATAGGTGGTCATTTATAATTTATATATTCTATGTTAACCTGGGGGTATTGACTGTGAGAGTAGCCCAGGTGGTCGTTTAAATTTATTGATGGTATTTTGGAAAAGGTGTATTGACCATGAGATATTTCTAGGTGGTTATTTGTAATTGATATATAATATGTGAAACCAAATGGGTTAGACTATGATATAATTCCCAACGGGTGGTTTAATAGTGATTGAATGATTGTGACAAGTCTTCGAAGACAAAGAAAAATCTTAGAGTCTGTCTTACAATATTGTTTAGATGGTCTTGTGAAACATATGTTTTGTTATTTACACAGAGGATATAGATCTTAGGCAAGATCCAAAGGCTTACATGATTCAACAGATTAAATAATAAATGTAAATGAATGAAATGGAAAACTGTAGGGTTTCATAATTTTGAGTACATTCAAGTGTATTGCTTCATCCTTTCATATTAATTACTATATATATTCACTGATAGTTAGGCATAGATATTTTGGTGGTTTCCTACTGGGATCCATCTCAAACCATGTTTGGTTCATGTGTTCAACCTATGATGATTATATGATTCCATGTATAGATAGGGGTAGACACCATTCTTCATCAGTTACGTGATTACTATTAGAGTTGGAGAGCATGGGACCAAGCTTAGGCTTGTGATGATGTTGGAGTTCACTTGATTTTCTTTACTTTGGTCTTTTCATTGTATTTCCATCATTTGACTTTTTTGGATTATTTACTAGACACATGTGACATGAATCATTTATATATATTCTAGAGTTTTTAAATTTACTAGCACTCTTCCATTGTTTACTTCTATTATATGGTGTTATTTCTTTTCCTATTATTTACTACTTTCTTTCTGCTGTGTAAACTCTGTCAAAGAGGAAATAATTTCCCCACTATCACAACTTGGCCCTCACTACTGTTTGTAACCCTCTAGCATTTGGGGAAATGCACTTGAGGTTATGTAACAAACCGGATTCAGAGAACCTTTGAGATGCACCCAGATCTAAGATGTTACAAAGTGATATTATAATATTTTCATTCCTTAATTTCATTAATATTTGGACCTAATATAATCCAATAATAATGAATAGGTAGTTAGTAATATGTTGTGCTCAGGATTAACTAACCTGTGTATAGGGACCAGCCAAGTTACCTCGAATATTGCAATTTACTGGTTTTGTAATTGTTATAGTTGATTTGACTTCACCATTGGGTGATTCAGTTTTTTTGTGCTATTATTAATAATATCATTATTAATATATTTATTTTGAAACCTTATGGTTTTAAGGTATTCCATCTCATGCATCATTTAGGAACTTGTTGGATATCACATGTCATGCATTCTTATCATGTCATTTAGGGTGCATTACCGACTGCAAGTTATTGTGATAGATGTTTTTCTAGATATGCATGATATTGTGATAGATGATGTGATGGAATTGCCTTCTATTTTTATAGGGTATTGGTATATTTAATTTATTATTTGGATAGAATCCATGCTTTGGTCCCTGAGCTGTTATTTTCCCTCTTGGATCTAAATTTGGTGGATCGTGTTTGAACATTAATTGAATTCTGTTATGATATGAGATGAATAAGGATGCCCATATTTTATTCGCAGGGGGAATATGGGATCTCTTGGTTCGAAACATGGCATTACTTGGAAAAATATTATGATTTCTGGGTTCTGGAGAAGTTTCATAGGCTTACTATCCGAAAAACCTAGAAAACACGGTGTGTGATGTTTATAAACACACACCATGTGTTCTTCTGTTCGAGAAGAAATTACTTTTCTTATGTACACACTATGTACTACATGTACATTCTGTGTAGTTATTGACCAAGAGAATAATTGTGTGAGATGAGACATGGGGTTGGTAAACATTTGTTAGAACACACTGTGTATTGGGAATACATGTTGTGAGGTAATTGACTGTGTATCCAGCCGTGTGACTAATGACACTAGTGGATGGAACTTTAGATTTACACACCGTGTCTAGATTTTTCATGTTGTGTAGTGTTACAAAAGTAGAAACATGATGTTCTAGAAATGTAGAAGCACCTCAAAAGGAGGTAATGTCAATAACACTTCGTGTCTCTATAGGAACATGTTGTTTTTATGGGGTGTTACACGACCCAGTTGGAAGAGGTACATGCCCATGTTAAGGCATCAAGGGAACATGCAGTGTTGTGGTTCTACCCACAATGTGACCCTATTTTGTAATACATGAATTTTTTCCTTCTCTTATTCTATTATTACACATGTAAGTTGTAGTCATTGATAATATTGTACTATAGTGTGTGTTTGAACTTATAGAGTTATTCCACTGAGATATCCTCTGGTTGTAAGCCATGTATAGGGTGATGATTAGACACTTGAAATGGTATATCATGGAATACCAATAGATCCTACCTTCATTTCCATCTTTGAACCATCTATTATACCTAATATAGGTTCTGATGCACAGTTTTTTTAAGGCATTATGAAGAAGATGCAGACATTTCAGGGAGCACCACATTATTCCCCGACTATGGGAGAGCTGAATTGGGTGTTCCAGCAGCAGCAACATCCCACTCTTTTAGGGGATAGAGGACCTTATGATGAATATTCATGGTTGGAGTCCATGATTTCTATTTTCTAGCATCTAGAGATTCCTCTTGATAGGATATTGATGCTCGCAACTAAACTGTTACGTGATTTCGCCCGGAGATGGTGGGATGTTATATCACAGTTGGGATGTCATCGGGATATGACTTGGGAAGAGTTATAGAGGAAATTATAGTATTAATTATACCCCGATACATTGAGGGCCTACCGATCTTGAGAGTTCATGCATTTTGACCAGGGAACTATTTTAGTGATGGATTTTTTTCTCTCTTTACAAAGCTTCCCCACATTGCACCTACTCTGGGGGTGACGAGTTATCACTAGCTAGGAAAGTTGAGGGTGGTCTTAGTTATGACATATAATCACATGTGATTTTTTTCGTGGACTTCATTGACTAGAATAGTAAATTAGGAACTGATTTCGGAGTGAAATCTAAGAGAGTTTGGAGCTCCAAGCTTGGGTGGTTCAGAATCCATGAATGGTACTCATTTGTTTGATAGCCGGAAGAGCCATAGTGAGATTACATTCCTTTCTAGTAGTAGGGATATTACATTAGGTAGCCATGTGGTGTGCTCCTAGTGCAAGAAGAGTGGTCTTATGGTACCACATTGCTCGAATGACCTAGTCGAGGTCCGATTTTGTGGTATTATGGGCCACATTTAACATTTTTTCAGGAAGTTCCCACTAGTTTTAAGTGAGAGAGGATCTGTTATGAATCCACATTCTGTAGAGGTACCACTATTATCTCATTAGTCAGGGAACTTGAGTTCTTCAAGCGGAGGAGGTGGTCATGGTTGTGGTAGCTAGATGATAGTTCTTCATCGACAATAGGGTGGATCAGATCAGGGTAGATAGGCAGGGTCACTGGGCCATGGTATTTGTAAGACTTTTGTAGTGGGGCAGAGCCAGCAGGAGAAGGATCCTGAACCCTTTATGGTTTATGTTATAGGTATAGTTTCCTCAATTTTAGTGTCTTTTATTTTCTCTATAAGTTCTCCCCATAGTTTTATATTTTTTCCATTGAGGAGAGCCTTAGTCTTTTATCATTACATCGGATGATGCTATGATGCTAGAAACTAAATTGGGGATTAGCATAGTTGGGGTACATCAATTCAAAAAGTGACCTTTGGGGATTGGTGGGTGTCATTTTTTATGGGAATTCTATATCTTAGAGACTGTAGGCTTCGATTACAACCTCAGAATGGACTGGGTGGTCTCCTTTAAGTACTTTGTTGATTGCTATCTCCGCAAGGTGAGTTTCACGTCGCTAGAGGGATGATCGTTTCAACTGAAGGGTGAATGGGATGTTCAGGAAAGTATAGTTGGGCCCCAGAATCATTGGTTAGGTGTACAAACAACCCATGCTCCTAGTTTATATCTGAATGACCAGGGGACTATGCAAATTATAATATCCTTGACCGGAAAGTCACTAATCGGTGCTCCAAGACGAGTGGTTACATGACCTTAATCACATCTCCCAGTATGCCAAATGTTGTCGACTAGTAGAGGGGGTCTGAATAGTCAATTGGGGAGACTATACCCCATTTTATTAGAGTAAGCCACGATAGAAAATAAAAAAATAGCATAATAATAATCAATAATTCAATATCATGCATAACCAACCATTTCCCCCAATAGGGTACAACCATGTCCAACATTAAATATTTCATGCCATAAAAAAAGTGAAAAAGTGAACAAAACCCAAAAATGAAGACAATTGAAAAATCCCGAAAAGGGACCTAACACCAAGTTCAGGTCGTCCTCCATAGACACTTATGCCAACCCATCTACTTAGAAAGGACCTTTTCCCTTCTCTGGACATGGAAACATGAAGTCAACTCAGATACTCAATAGCGGCCTGAGCAGGGTGTGAGTACAACTTAGTAGGCCACCACCAACAGTGTCTACAAGATATCTGGTATAAATAGATGTGCATAGAAAAAGGAGAAAGAATCAAAAATGACAAGGATAATATTTGGTTCCATTAGCCAGTATAGGTCCATTGACCACATTTATTACTATTTCCATACCTTACCATTTATCCTATTTCCCATTACGTACCATTTCCAACACATTTAACATGGGTTCATCAATCACAACAAATTACATGGGCACAAGTACAAAATTTCATACCAGGGAGAAAACACATAGTGGATTTGGGAGCATCAGTCCAACTTTCCATCAACCATATCATCACCTAGAAGAAATTTTATGGGTGGATTCAACCATTAGAGGAATAGATCATTAGACATCATCCTTTACCCGTGCATTGTGGTGGAGTTTATAGAATCATTCAAACTCGAACCTTGGGCATAGAACCTTAGTCAATACCCCCAAACTACCAAAAAATGTGCACATTCTATATATATGTGTCCATTAACCATTCACTCTACATTACAACGATTTCCTAAGGAAAACATATTTCATAATAACACATATGAGTTAATACCAAGCTTTAACCCATTAACATCGTTACCAAATTTCACGTCATCATCCATTTAGCCCAATCCCCTTTTGTTATGCTTATCTCAATAAGAAATGTTCATTATTCCTATCTCATTAGGCTTCATTACTAGACTCATAATCCATTCCATTATGGTCTTTCATTATTCCCAAATACTAACCCATTACAAGTTCCAACACTCTTCATAATTCATTTAACGTAGCCATGCTCACCCATATAAAACACTTTCATGTTAATCTAACATCCCTTAGGTTATTATTATTAAGCCTAGATGCATCACCTGGCTTTTAGGCCAACACCGTAAATCTCATTAAAATTTTTATCAAGGGCTCATCATAAAAACACAACAATCCTACTTGTTCTTCACAATCCCAAGGTCCTGAAAAGCCGGCTCACCACATATGTGGCCCTAGTTTAGTCTCATCACCCTCAATGCATCCCATGTGAATTGTGAGATTTTAATTTTACCTTTTTAATAACCATTTTACCAAAACATGTCATGTATAATCAAAACATACCAAGAGACACCCATGAACAAACTCACACATTCATAAATCCTCATATAGACCATGGGATATAACTATTAGACCACCTACCACGATTCCATGGTAGAACACACTCTTAATCAAGCCCTTATAATCCACTTCAACCCACATTCTAAGCTTCAACCTAAAACTCACCCAAATAGTAGGGTTTTAGAGCTTTAGAAGGAGAAGATAATATGATACAAACCCCCAACTCAAAAGAGAAGCCATGATGGGATTATCCTTACCCAGTTCTTCGATATGCACCCAATGGCCCCAAAAATGCCTAAAAAATGAAAGAGATTGATCTCTTAGAGATCTTTCGAGATTTAGTTCATCCCTAGGGTGAAGAGGGGTGAAAAGAAAGGAATTCCCGAGTTGCGGTTAAAAATCCCGGGGTGGAAAATTGTAATTTTCAATGTATTTCTAGGCTGCATGGTTTTCCCACATAGTTTTCCAAACCGTGTGCAAACCGTGCGAACACTTCTTCCCAAAGGAGCCACCTCGCACGGTTTACCTGCACAGTTTTTCAAACCGTGCACAAACTGTGCTGAGGAAACTTTCCAAAAGCACACCTTCTACTTGATTTACTTGGTTGTCCGTACCGTTAGCACTAACCATAAACAGACCATGCAACATACCCAGAAAACTCCATTTTATCCACTTTCTGTGTCTCGAACCCTATTACACCCCCGAGCCTCCTCTAGGACTTGGTTACACACTTAATTAACCAAAACAAGGGATTTAAAACAAACCTTACATGAGGAAATATCTTTAAAAGATCTGGTATCTTACAACCTCCCCACCTTATAATGGCTCATCCTTGAGCCAAGCTCCCAAGAATCACTACACTTACATGGAAAAGAGATCGACCACTAAGCATGCATGTCTGGTTCCCTATCCCATGATTCTTCTTGAACATTTCCATGCTTCCATATTACTCGCACCAATGGCACAACCTTTCCCCGCAATACTTTCTCACTACGATCCACAACACAAACCAGAAGCTCCTCAAAGAACGCATCGGCCTCAAGCTCAATGTTTTTAACATCCACCATGTGAGTTGGGTGAAGGTGATACCGCGAAAGTTGTGACACATGAAGGGCATCATGCATCCTTCTATACTGCTGTGGAAGGGCCAATTGGTACACCACCAGCCTGATCCTCTCCATAATCTCAAACGGCCCCCCATACCTAGGTGCCAGCTTTCCCTGCTTTCGAATCCGTCAGTGACCGAACCTCGGCGACAGCCGAAGGAACACACTATCACCGACCCCAAACTAAAGAGGTCTATGTATCTAATCCTCATACGACTTCGGCCTTCTCTAAGCCATTTCTTTCCATTTATGAATCAACTCAACTTTTTCTAAAGTCTCCTGCACGAAACTCGGTCCCAACTGCTCAGTTTCACCAGCCTCCAACCAACACAACAAAGATCTACATAACCTCCCTTAAAGAGAATCAAACAGTTCTATTTGAACTATATCATGAAAACTATTATTGTAGGTAAACTCAAAAAGTGACAGGTGCTTCTCCCAAGAATGACCAAAATCCATAACATAAGCCCTCAACATTTCTTCCAACAATTGGATTGTATGTTCCGACTGCCCGTTCTTCTGCGGGTGGAAAGCCGTCCTCAAAAGGACCTGTGTTACTAGTTCCTTCTGTAACCCTCTCTATAAACGTGATGTGAAATGAGGATTATGATCTGAAACTATATTTTATGGCACACCATGCAACCATACTATTTCTCAATCATACAACTCACCCAACTGATCAATTGTACAAGTCTCTTGAATCTGTAAGAAATTGTCCACTTTCGTTAGTCGATACACAACCACCCAGATTGCATCATTCATCCGAGGTATCCTCGGAAGACCCACTACAAAATCAATTATCACATAATCCCACTTCCATTCTGGAATTGTCAATGGGTGTAAAATTCCTCCTGGGCGTTGATGCTCAGCCTTCATCTACTGATAGGTAAGGAACCATGCCACAAAGCCCACAACTTCCTTTTTCATTAATGGCCACCAAAACTGTCTGTGATGATCATGAAACATCATGGTTAAACCAAGATGCACTGCCCATTTTTATTCATGGAACCCATGCATCAACTATTCCTGCATGCACACTGTCACAACCACACGATCATGAACAGAATCAACCATGTCCACACCGATGGCCCAACCTGAAGGTGGCTCCCCACCATTAATTCTTTCCTACATGGAAAAAATTCAGGATCATCAAGATGACATCCCTTAACACAAATTTGAAACATCGACTCAACTTCCATGAAATCAAGAGTCACCTGACCACTTTTCTCCCATACCACTAGGTGCATCTCTACAAACAAAGCCTTCATCTTCCACTCGGTGCTGGATTCCGAAACCACTTGGTTCTGAGCCTACATGCTCAAAGCATCAGTAACACTGATCCATTTCTCCAGTGTATATACCATTCCAAATATGAAATACTATAGATACTTGAACCATCTTCACTAATGAAGATTCAAATCCAACTGCAAATAGATATAATTTAAACTCTTTTGATCGGTATACACCATGAACCGTTCCCCCAACAAGTAGTGCCTCCATCACTTTAAGGAATACACTAATGTTGAAAACTCAATATCATGAGTGCGATAATTACACTTAGGGGGTCTCAATTGCCTCGAACCATAAGCTAAAACCTGCTCATCATTCATCAAAACAACCCCAAGACCAATACCAGATGCATCACATAACATGATGTACTTCCAACCAGACTCAGGTATGATCAAAATAGGTGCAGTATTCAATCACTTTTTCAACTCTTGAAAGGAATAATCACAAGCCTTAGACCATTAAAACCATATTCCATTCTTGGCCAAGCCAAACAGTGGTGCTACCAAACAAGATAAATCCTGAATGAGTCTCTGGTAATATCTGTCCAAACCCGGAAAATACTAAATGTTCGAAACACTCTTGGGATTCTCCCATGACAAGACAACCTGCACTTTCTTTGGATGCACCAACACACCTCTCTTAAAAATTATGTGACCCGGATAATTCAGTTATCCAATCCGGAGTTGACACTTTGATAGCGTGGCATATAGTTTATGCTCTCTTAGTGTACTCAGAATGACGTCAAGATTTTGGGCATGATCGTCATGAGTTTTCAAGTACACCAAGATTTCATCAACAAAGACAAACACAAAATGATCTAGATAAGGATGAAATATTCGGTTCATCAAATACATGAACACTGTCGGTGCATTGGTGAAGCCGAAAGGAATCACCACAAACTCAAATAACCCATACCGACTCCTCAAAGCTATCAGCGGTACGTCAGAAGGCCTCACCCGCAAATGGTGATAGCATGATCTCATGTCAATCTTAGAGAACACTGATGCACCCATCAACTGGTCAAACAGGTCATCAATTCTAGGAATAGGGTACCATTTTTTCACTATCATCTGATTTAACTTCCTATAATCAACACAAAACCTTAATGACTGGTCATCATTCTTTAAAAAATGTACATGAGATCCCCAAAGAAAATTACTATGACATATAAACCACTTACGTTCAAAATCTGCAAGCTGAACCTTTAACTCTTGATGTTCTGTCGGTTCCATTCGGTGTAGCAGAATAGAAACTAGCTCCTCTCCCTGAAGCAACTCAATCGTGAACTCCACATCCCTCTAAGGTGGAAACCCTGATAAATCCTCAAGAAAAACATCCTGAAACTGATCCACAATAGGTGTAAGGAAAGATGGTTCCCCTCTTTCATTATCAATTACAAGACACGATTCTTGATTTGTGATCCTATCGAACTGCTAACAGAATGGTCCCACATGACCTGCTCGAACATTCCACTCTCTACGATGGACATAAGCGTCGCCCTCAAGTGACCTGAATAATACCCTTTGACAGTAACAGTCTATGTGTTCCTGATACGACACAAACCAATCCAAACCCAATATTAGGTCCAGACCCGACATCTCGAGAAAGAACAAGTCCCATAGTAAATGATACCCACCGACCTCCATAGCACATCCCTTACACAGCCTGATATCTTCATTCCACACCCCCAATGGAGTGTCAATTGACATAAACCTACACACATTCTCCATAGGAAAACCCAACACTACCACAAGCTGAGTAGGAATAGAAGAGTATGTGGGACCAATGTCAAACAATGCACTATCAAGTGTCAAAGCTACAACGATAGTACCTCGAACAGTCGATGGCCCAACCTCACCATTACTGGGTACATACTAAACTACATATTGATGAACTTCCCATGTACCCTGGGCTCCAACCAGTGTGCCCTGCACTACACTACCCTGCTGACGTGGGTGATCCTGCCCTGAAGTACCACGTCCATCGCCCTTGCTCGTATGACCCATGGAGCTCCAACTGCCTGCCTTATATGAATCAACTAATCATTTTCTCCACTTGGAATCTTCCAGTCCCCAAAATTCATTCCCAGCTACTGAGGGCTACTACAGAACCCTTTAATGTGTCCCAATCATCCACATGATCAACACTAAACTAGAGGTCAAGGACACTGGCCACGCATGTGCCCTGCCCTGCCACATTGATAGCAGAACACCCGATCATCATCCTGAGAGGCTGAACCTCTCTTCTGACCACCTTTCACACTTCCACCATATTGAAAACTTCCAAAACAACGCTTAAGACCCTCAGAAGATTCACCACCTATCCCCCCAATTGACACAGAAAGACCACTACATGAAACAAACTTCAAGTTCCCTTCTGATATCGATGTCTGATTCACTTCCTCTGTAAAACTCTTCAAAAGAAAGATATTCTTCTTGAAACATGATCATGTGTATCATCCCATACTAGAAACGTCTCTCCACTATTGTGTCATCCCAAGCAAATGATGGATGAAAATTTCGATGGTCGGTGATGCGACCAACATACTTCATCACCGACATCAACCCCTAAGTCTAGATCATGAACTATGAAGCATGTTATTTCTTCAATTCCTTTGGGTAAAAGTAATCTGGAAACATTTCCTAGAAATCCTTCCACAACATCCCCTCAACCTGCTCAGTCTGAGCCAGGATGTCCCACCAACGATGTGCCGGACCCCGCAATATATAAGCTACCTACATGACCCGCTACCCATCGAGAGTGTCCAGATGATAAAGTATCATCTATATAGACGCTATCTAGAACTCTACTATCTCTGGACCATACTTTAGCAATAAAGGTCGAAGGGTGAAACAACTGAAACTCTTTGGTCAACTCAAAAATACTTGATGCAACCCTCCCTGGGTCCTGATCCATCATTTTCATAAAACGATCCATGTTATCTCGGAACCCCTCCACCCTACCTTCCCGGTTCAACACATTATCCTTCTCCTCTATGAGAGGTGTGTTCTCAGAAACATCATCTTATTTCCCAACTGGTGCTCGACATCATGGTGGAATTTCTCTACATTTCCAAACATGAGATTTAGAATACATACCATAGAACTTTTAGAATTCATAACATGAAGGATCTTCACCAACCACATCAACCCACAATACTTTCACCATCCCAACAAACCTTAGAATTCCAGAAACATTACCCCGACCATTCCTACTACGGTCCATGTTCCACAAGGGGTAACCAACCATACACCACCACAAAGCTCACACAACATTTTACAAACAACATTTTCAATTCATTATAACCCTTAACTAGACATATTATATTACTCATCTCTTATCATTATTTTATCATCACCATTTACACTGTTTCATTTACCACATTTTCCCCTTTTTAATTATCAAAATAATGGTGCATTATATCTTTCATGCCTCACACACCCAATCGGTGTGTGTCTACCATGATGCATGTCACATACCTCCCTATGTGCCTACAATGATGTATGAATGAGAAACCTCGTGTCATTGATTCCATGAGAAAAATATCATTAAACTGTCACATCCAAAAATGTTTTCATCACCCAATGGTGAAATATCATTAACTATAACATCAGACAATCAAGAACAACAATTCCCACCATGGGTGACTTGGGGATTCCCTCATACATGGGTTAGATACTCTCAAGAACAAGCTCATTACCAAGGCCCAACACATCCTAACTCCCATGTTACATCCAAAATAAAAATATTCCTAAAAACAGAAGAAAAACCTCCATTGATACAACTCTGTAACGTCCCTGACCCAGAAGCCACTAAACAGGTGCTCCAATCCGGGTGGTTACATGACCTTAAGCACACCTCCCCATACACCAAAGGATTCTGACTAGTAGTGAGGGTATGATTAGTCAATTTTGGAGACTATACCACCTTTTATCAGAGTAATACCATACATAAGATAAAAACAAAGAAAAATAACAATCAATAATACAAGAGCATGCATAACCAACCATTTTCCCAAATGGGGTACAACCATGTCCAACAGTAAATATGTCATGCCATACTATAAGTGAAAAATTGAACAAAACCCAAAAATGAAGAAAAATTCAAAATCCCTAAAAGGGTCCCGACAACAAGTTTGGGTCCTCTTACATGCACACTCATGCCAACCCAACTACCTACCAAAGACCTTTTCCCTTCTCCTGACCTGCAAACATGAGTTCTGCTCAGATACCCAATGGCGGTCCAAACAGGGTGTGGGTACAACTCAATAGACCACCACAAATGGTGTCTACAAAATTTATGGTATAAACAGATGTGCATGAAAAAAGGGAAAAGAATAATAAATGACCAGGAAATGATTAGGTTCCATTACCAACATTTATTACCATTTCAATAACATTCCATTTCATCCTGTTTCCCATTACTTACCATATCCAACACATTTAACATCGGTTCATCAAACACAAAAAATTACACGGGCTCATGTACACAGTCCCATACCTGAGGGAAAACACACTGTGGAGTTTGGAGTGTCTGTCCAACTCGCCATCAACCATATCCTCACCTCAAAGAATAAGTCCGTGAGGATGCAACCGTTAGGAGAATAAAGCATCAGCCCCCATTCCTAACACAAGCAATGGGAAGGAGTTTAGAGCATCAGTTCAACTCATCCCATGGGCGTAGAACCTCATTCAATACCCCACACTACCATGAAATGTTCACATTATATATGTATATTATTAACTATTAACCATTCACACCACATCACAACAAGTTCCCAAGGCAAACATAAATCATAACAACACATATGAGTTAATACCAAGCTTTAACTCATTAACATCGTATCAAAAATTCACTTCATCATCGATTTATCCTAATTCCCTTTTGTTTTGATCATCTCACTAAGCATTGTTCATTATGCCTATTTCACTAGGCTTCATTTCATGACACATAATACAATACATTATGGTCTTTCATCATTTCGGCATACTAACCCATTACATGTTCCAACACAAATCAAAATTCATTTAACGTAGCCATGTTCACCCATATAAATCAATTTCATGTTAACCCTACACAACATAGGTTATTATTATTAAGCCTAGGGGAACCAACAAGATTCTACCTTAGTACCTTCAATCTCATAAACATGTTTCTCATGGGCTCATCACAAACACACAACAATCCTTCTTGTTCTTCACAATCCCCAGGTCCAGAAAAGTAGGCTCACCCCATAGGTGGCCCTAATATTGTCTCATCACCCTCAATGCATCCTGTGGGGATCGTGAAGGTCCCCTTTTACCGTTTTTGTAATCATTTTACCAAAAAATTACATGGGTAATCAAAAAATACCAAGAGACACCAAGAAAAAAACCACACATGCACAAATCCTCAAGAAAACCATGGGATATAACTTGTAGAACACCGACCGCGATCCCTTGGTTGAACACACTCTTAATCAAGCCACTAGATTCCACATCCACCAACCTTTGAATCTTCAACCTAATATGCACCTAGATTCCAAATCAACCAACCAAGATCAGGTAACACCCCAACATATCAAGAATGAACAAGTCTCATAGGAAACGATACCCACTGACCTCCATAGCACATCCATTACACTGCCTGATATATTCATTCCACACCACCAATAGAGTGTCAATAGACATAACCCCACAAACATTCTCCATAGGCAAACCCAAAATTACCACAAGCTGGTCAGGAATAAAAGAGAGTGTGGAACCAGTGTCAAACAATGCACTAACAAAAGTCTATGCTACATGGATCGTACCTCGAACAATCGATGTCCCAACCTCTCCACCACTGGGTATATACCGAACTACATGAAGCAAACCTTCCCCTGTACCCTGGGATCCGACCTGTTTGCCCTGCATTGTGCTACCATGCTGACATAGGTGATCCTACCATGGAGTACCACATCCACTTCCCCTGCCAGTACTAACTGTGGAGATCCAACTACCTACCTGATACGAATCAACTAATACCATGCCTCCACTTGGCATCTATCAGTCACCAATATTAATTCTCACCTACTAAGGGTTGCTGCAGAACCTCTGTATGTGTCCCAATATTCCACATGATTTGCACTCAATTAGAGGTCGAGGACACTTGCCATGCATGTGCCCCGCCCTACCACATTGATAGTGGAACACCCGATCAGCATCCTTAGAGGCTGACCCTCTCTTCTAACCACCATTCACACTTACACCCTACTAAAATCATCCAAAATGACGATTCTGTCCCTTAGAAGCTTCACCACCTATCTACCCAACTAACACGACAAGACCACTACCTGAAACTACCTTCAGTTTCCCTTCTAATATCAATGATTGATCCACTTCCTTTATAAAAATCTTCAAGAGAAAGATATTCTTCTAATACCAGATCTTGTGTCTCATCCCTTCCTCGAAACGTCTCACTACTGCTACCTCATCCCCGAACATCACTGGAAGAAAACATCAATGGTCGGTGAAGCGGCCATCATACTCCATCACCGACATCAGCCCCTAAGTCAGGCTCATGAACTATGAAGAATGCTCTTTCCTCATGGTCTCTGGGTAAAAGTACTATTTAAACCTTTCATGGAAATCCTTCCACAACGATCCCTCAGTCTGCTCAGTCTGATCCATGATGTCCCACAAACAATGTACCAGGACCCATAAAATTTAAGCTGCCTACCTGAACCACTACCCATCGAGAGTGTCCAGATGATCATGTATAATCTGGATAGACACTATCCAGAACTCTACTATCTCTGGACCACCCGCTTGCGATAAAGGCCAGAGGGTGCGACAACTAAAACTCTCTGGTCAGCTCAAACATACATAATGCAACCCACCCTGGGTCTCGATTCATCTTTTTCATAAAACGAGACATGTTCTCTCATAACCTCTCCACCATACCATCTTGGATCAACACATTCTCTTTCTCCTCTACTAGAGGTGTGTTCTCACTAACATCCTCATGTTTCCAAACCGTCGCACGATATCATGGTGGCATTTCTCTACATTTCCAAACATGAGATTTATAAAACATACAGTATAAATTTCAGAATTCATAACATGAAGGCTCTTCACCAACCACATAAACCCACTATACATTCACCATCCCATCAAACATTAGCATTCTAGACACATTACCCCGACCATCCCTACTCTGGTCCATGGTCCACAAGGGGCAACAAACTATACAACACCACAAAGCTCACAAAACCTTTTACAAATAACATTTTCAATTCATTATAACCCTTAACTACACATATTTCCTTACTCATCACTAATAATTATTTTATCATCACCCATTTACACTATTTCATTTACCACATTTCACCTTTTTAATTATCAAAATAATGGTGTATTATATAATTCATGCCTCACACACCCAACTAGTGTGTGCCTACCATGATTCATGTCACCGACCTCCCTATGTGCCTACAATGATTCATGAATGCACAACCTCGTGTCATTGAGTCCATGAGAAAAATATCATTAAACCTTTACATCCCAAAACATTAACATTAACCAATGGTGAAATATCATCAACTGTAACATCGGACAATCAATAACATCAATTCCCACCCTGGGTGACTTGGGGTTTCCCTCGTACATGGGTCAGATACTCCCAATCACAAGGTAAATACCAAGGCCCAACACATCCAAACTCACTTATTCCACCCCAAATAACAAGATTATAGAGAGGAGAAGAAATACCTCCTCTGATACAACTTTGTAATGTCCCTGACCCGAAATCCACTAAACTGGTGCTCCAAGCCTGGTGGTTAGATGACCTTAAGCACACCTCCATGTAAACCAAAGGTTTCTGACTAGCAGCGGGGGCATGAATAGTCAATTTTGGAGACTATACCACTTTTTATCTAAGTAAGCCCTAACAGAAGATAAAAAATCGAAAAATACAATAAATAATACAAGAGCATACATAACCAACCATTTTCCCGAATAGGGTACAACCATGTCCAACAGTAAATATGTCATGCCATACTATAAGTGAAAAAGTGATTGAAACCCAAAAATGAAGACAACTTAAAAATCCCTAAAAGGGTCATGAAAACAAGTCTGTTCCCTCTTACATGCACACTGATGCCAACCCAACTACCAACCAAGGACCTTTTCCCTTCTCCAGGTCTGCAGACATGAAGTCTGCGCAGATACCCAATGGTGGCCCAAACAGGGTGTGAGTACAACTCAGTAGGCCACCACCAATGGTGTCTACAAAATATACTATATAAACAGATGTGCATGGAAAATGGGAAAAGAATAATAAATGAAAAGGAAAACGTTAGGTTTTATTATCAATTTTAGGTCCATTACCAACATTTATTACCATTTCAATAACTTAGCATTTCATGATGTTTCCCATTACATACCATTTCCAACACATTTAACATGGGTTCATCAAACACAATACATTACACGGGATCAAGTACAAAATCCCATACCTGAGGGAAAACACACTGTGGAGTTTGGTGTGTCAGTCCAACTCGCCATAAACCATATCCTCACCTCAAAGCATCTATCCTTGTGGATGCAACTGTTAAAGGGATATAGCATCAGTCCTCATCCCTAACACGAGCATTGGGGTGGAGTTTAGAGCATCAGTTCAACTCGTCCCATGGGCATAGAACCTCAGTCAATACCCCACACTACCACGAAATGTTCACATTATATATATATATATATATATATATATATGTAACCATTAACCATTCACACCACATCACAACAAGTTCCCAAGGAAAACATTAATCACAACAACACATATGAGTTAATACCAAGCTTTAACCCATTTACATCGTTACAAAAATTCACATCATCATCCATTTATCCCAATCCCATTTTATTATGATTATCTAAATAAGAAATGTTCATTATTCCTATCTCACTAGGCTTCTTTACTTGACTCATAATCCATTACATTATGGTCTTTCATCATTCCCACATACTAACCCATTACATGTTCCAACACTAATCAAAATTCATTTAAGGTATTCATGTTCACCCATATAAACCAATTTCATGTTAACCCTATACCCCTTGGGTTATTATTATTAAGCCTAGGTGAATCACCAAGCTTCAACCCCAACACAGTCAATCTCATAAACATGTTTCTCATGGGCTCATCATAAACACACAACAATCCTACTTGTTTATCACAATCCCCAGGTACATAAAACTAGGCTCACTCCATAGGTGGCCCTACTTTAGTCTCATCACCCTCAACACATCCCATGGGGATCATGAGGGTTCCCTTTTACCTTTTTTATAATCATTTTACCAAAAAAATCCATGGCTAATAAAAACATTCCATGAGACACCCAAGAAAAAAACCACACATGCACAAATCCTCATGAAAACCATGGTATATAACTTGTAGAAAACCTATAGTGATTCTATGGTTGAACACACTCTTAAAAAATCCCATAGATTTCACATCAACCACCCTGTGATGCTTCAACCTTAAACTCACCTAAATAGTAGGCTTTTAGAGCTTCAGAAGGAGAAGAGAAGATGATACGAACCCTAAACTCAAAAGAGAAGAAAGGATGGTATTAGCCTTACTTGGAGCTTTCATCCGCAAAAAATGGCACCAAATACACATAAGAAACGAAATAGACTAATATCTTGGAGATCTTTGGAGATTTGGTTCGTACCTAGGTTTATGAGGGATGAAATTGAAGGAAATCCCGAGTTGGGTTCAAAAATATCGGGGTAGCAATATTGTAATTTTTAAATGATTTATGGGCCGCATGGTTTACCGGCAGGGTTTTCCAAACCATGCCGATGCTTATTCCCATAGGGGACACCTCACATGGTTTCTTGGGTTATCCACATGGTTAGCACTAACCGTGCGCCGACCATGCGGCCTACCCATAAAACTACATTTTCTCCACTTTTTGTGTCTCGAACCCTCGGAACACCCCCGAGCCTCTTCTAGGACTTGGGTATGCATTTAATTAACCAAAAAAGGGATTCAAACCAAAACTTAAATGAGAACAAACTATTACAATATTTAGTGTCTTACATAGATGGACATTCTTCCAATGGTGGATCATTTTAGAGGTGTCCTTCTAGACAACTTTTCAGGTTTACCTTTCAAGAGAGAGGTTGATTTTCTATTGAGAAAGTTCTAGGAGTATCACCAGTGTCCATTCCTCCTTATATGATTTCTACACCAAAGATATAGGATCTCATGAAGTAGTTAGATAATTTACAAGAAAATGGTTTCATCTTACCCAGTACTTCTCCTTTGGGTTCTCATTTACATTTTGCTAAGATAGAAGGTGATACCATAATACTTTGTGTGGATCATTAGAAGAGTAACCAATTAATAGTCAAGTACTAATATCCCTTGCTGATTACTGAAGATCTCTTGTATTAGCTTAGAGGATTCCTAGTTTTTTCAAAGATTAACATGAGATCAGGTTGTCATCAGTTGTGAATTGGACCATCAGATATACCTATTATAGCCTTTAGATGTAAGTATGTTCTATATGAGTATTTGGGTATCCTGTTTGGTCGTACAAACTCCCTTGTAGTTATCATGGAACCGATGAACTATGTGTACCATCCTTACTTGGATTATTTTGTTGTAGTCTTCATGGACGATATCTTGGTGAACTCTAACACTCGACACGACTGTGACACCCATCATGAGATAGTTTTGAGTACACTGAGAGAGCATTAGATATATGAAAATCTCTCAATGTGAAACTTTATGATAGACCAGATTCATTTATTGGGTCATGTTATCTCATACACAGGAGTATCAGTAGACCCATATAAAGTGAGTGTCATAGTTTCCCATGAGTAGTCGAAGAACGTCTTTGAGGTATTATGTTTTTTTGGTGTTTTCTAGTTAATACAAATGCCTAATTTAAGACTTTTCACACTTTACGACACAATTTATGGGACTAAATATGAAGGGTTCAAAGTACTTGTAGACAGATTCCTATTATTCATCCTTTCAGGAGCTGAATGGGATGTTGACTTTAGCACCGATACTAATTTTTCCAGATCCAGGCAACAGTTACACTATGTACTATGATGCATCAGATATCGTGCTAGAAGCAGTTCTTATTTATGGGGAAAGATCAATTGCACATGACTCTTGATAGTTGAGGCCACATGAAAGGACATACCCTATTCATGATCTCATGTTATTTTTGTTTGTGCATGCTTTGCGTCATTGGAGACATTATCTTTTGGGAGAGAATTTTATGGTGTACACAGACCTCAAAAGCCTCAAGTACATCTTTACTCAACATGGACTGAATTTGAGATAGTGAAACTGGGTTTAGAACCTTCATTATTTTGACATTGGGATTTCCTACATGTTTCAGAATGGAAACATAGTGGCTAATGCATTGAGTAGGAGGACCCAGATTCATGCAGTTCAATTGGCCTATAGTGAGTGGAAGCTTATGGGTATGTTCAATGAGATGCATTTTGATGTGCATGAAAACAGGGGAAGACATTTCTTTCTTCAGTAGATGTTTCCTCGACTCTACTGGATCGAGTTCGGATAAGTATCTATCAGATTCAGAATGCCTATCCCTACAAGAGGGTGTGTCGAGCGAGGACCCTACTCCTAGGTGGACTGTAGGTGAGGATGTGGTTTTGATTTTTCATTGGAGCATATGGGTGTCAGTAGACATGTGTGAGGTGGTCTTGGGAGGTTTTCATGCCTCTGTATATGAAGTTCATTCTGATATAACCAATATGTATAAAGATCTAGATCATCAACATCGGTGGACAGGTACGAAGAGGGATTTGTTCTGTTTTTTTAATGAGATATTCCACATGTTATTAGGTGAAGGCAGAGCATTAGTGATGTGTAGGGATATTATAGTAGTTACGCAGTCTTGAATGGAAGTGGATTGATGTCTCAATGGTTTTTGTGATAGGTTTACTAAGGTCTCCTAGAAGAAATGAGGTTGTATAGATTATCATTGACTGACTCACGAAGGTTCCACATTTCCTACTGATCAAGTAAATCTTCATTGTCAATGATCTTGGAAAGTTTTACATCTGAGAGATTTTAAGTCTACATGGGGTTCTGAACTCTATCATTTCTGATTGGGATGCCCGGATTACATCTCATATCTGGAAATAAATACAGATGGATTTGGGTACTCAGGTACTTTTTAGTACCGTTTACCATCCCCAAAAAATGTCCAGTCCGAGCGCACAATTCAAGTTTTGGAGGAAATTATTTGAGCATACGTCCTCGATTTCGAGGGATCATGGGAGAGACACACACCCTTGGTGGAGTTCACCTACAATAATAGTTTTCAATAAATGATTCAGATAAAACCTTATGAGGATTCTTACAGTAGGCCATACCGATCACCCCTACATTGGCTGGAGGCTGGGGAGGAAAATTTGTTGGGACATATCCTTGTCCAAGAGACCACTCAACACATGGAGTTGATTAGGAAAAGGAATGATACTACAAAATCTTTCCAAAAATATTATGTTGATCGATGGAGATGAACTCTAGAGTTCAAGGTCAGAGATCTTGTTTCTTGTATGTAACACTGAGGTTGGGACACACGAGGATTAGTACGTTGAAGAAGCATTCACCGAGAAACGTCAGGATGTTTGAGGTTTTGGAAGGAATTGGGCCAGTTTCCTATCGTTTGTAGTTACCTCAGAGGTACTAGGAGATTCACGATGTATTTCATGTCTCTCAACTACGACATTTCTTTTCAGACCCATCTCATGTTTTTTCAACTCGAGGAGGTTGAGTTGGAGGTGCATGAATCTTTCGAGGAGAAACCAATTCAGATTTTGGATCAAAACACAAAGGTTCTTTGTGGATGGTATGTTCCTCTGGTATGGGTGATATGATATCATATGTGAGTGTAGGACAAGACTGGGGAGGGGGATGCCAATGCATAATCGTAATGTCCAATGTTTTTCACAGATTCTTCTTCACCATCCATGGAAGCGTAATTCAGGGATGAAAAGATTCAAGGGGAGAAGTTAGTAAGAAAATGATTCTTCATTTCAGGTATAAATCTTAACTTAGGGTTTTTTTAGGAAAAATGATGAAATCGGGGTTTTGAGTACATGCTCTATACATCCATGTACACTCAGTGTAACCGGTTTCGGCGTATAGCCATGTATCAGTCATATAATGGCTAGGTACATGTTTTTGTGGTGACCTCGAAGACCACTTAAGTCATGTTCTGGTTGAGGCTACTACACGGGGTGTACATTTGATGAACCCACATTGTAGTTTTATTTTTATTTGACATATTAGTTGGGGGTTGCGCCTCATTTATATAACCATATTCTTCTTCCTCTGTTTCTTACAAGAGAGCTCAAGAAAGACGAACAATGATCAGACCCCCAAATTCTCTTTATGAGATACAAATTAGACACTGTCATGAGTGTTTGAATCCCACTGGTGACTTCTCAAATCCTCTAGAGCCATTCTTCTTGATTCATCATATCTTATGAGCTATTCATGTTTGAGAGTTTTTCATCCTTTTGTAGATCTATACGGGTTTGGGCTGATTCAATGTTCTATGTTCAAGTATATCAATCATAAGACATCGAGGCAGGTGGTTTTTTCATATCATTGTGTTGTATTGGATTATATATGCTTAATTTTCTGCAATCCCAAGTTTGGGGTATTTCTTGATTTGTAATTTAACCATTTTTATCACCTGTTATGGTTTATTTAATTGATAAAGGGTATTTTCTTATGTGTGAGGATAGGTACCTTTTTTAAGGGAAACGACATGGGTTTGTTTCCCTTGATTTATTATTAATGGTCATTTAGTCCATAATTCTTATGAGGCATGCCTTTTTTTCCATGAATTGTCTTGTTAGAATGGACTTGTTTTTTTACATGAAATTTCTGTGATATGAATTGTGAATGTTTGACCAAGGTGGATTGGACTGTTAGAGTTTCCCAATGGGTTTAGACTATGAGATCTTCCCAGGTGGTCATTTATAATTTATTTATGCTATGTTGACCCAGGGGTATTGACCTTTAGAGCTTCCTAAGTGGTTGTTTGTAATTTATTGATTCTATGATGACCAAGGGGTATTGACCGTGAGAGCTTCCCAGGTGGTTGTTTGTAATTGACCTATACTATGTGAAACCGAATGGGTTAGACAATGAGATCTTTACAGAGGGTGGTTAATGAGTGATTGAATTATTGTGATGAGTCTACGAAGCAAAAGAAAAAACATGGAAATAGTATTAATTGATTGTTTGGATGGCCTTTCGAGACATTTTTTTGTTACTTACATAGGTGATAACATGATTAGGCTAGATTTCAAGGATTTCATCATTCAACAGAATGAATTATAAATTTAAATGCAGAAAATTGAAAACTGTAGGATAGATTAATTTTGATTACTTCCTATTTTATTGCTCCATCCTTACATGTTTCGTGCTATATATGTTAAGTGATAGTTAGGAAGAGATCTTTTGGTGGTTGCCTAATATTAATAATCTCACACCTAGTTTGGGTCATTTGTCGGACCCAGGTAGATTATATGACTGCAGTTATAGATTGGGGAAACCACCCTTCTTCATTAGGCACATGATTACTACTAGAGTCAGAGATCATGTGACCAAGTTGAGGCTTACCATTCTATTGGAGTTTACTTTATTTTCTATACTTTGGTTTTTATATCTTATTTTGAGCATTGTGACTAGTTTGGATGCTTTCCTAGAAACATGTGACATGAAATATTTATATATATTTTCCAGTTTTTTTATTAATATTTTTATTCCAATATTTACTTATATTGTATGG
This sequence comes from Viscum album, assembly GCA_963277665.1. NCBI lineage: Eukaryota > Viridiplantae > Streptophyta > Magnoliopsida > Santalales > Viscaceae > Viscum > Viscum album. The sequence continues at coordinate 1,940,173,884 of OY728163.1, forward strand.
TGTTACTACTTTAGTTATTTTTTACTATTTTGTTTTCGCTGTGTATACTCTTCCAATGAGGGAATAGTTTTCCAGTTATCACACCTTGTCCCTTGCTACTAGTCGATAGCCTCTGGCATTTTGGAAAATGTCATCAAGGTTATGTAACAAACCGAGTTCAAGGCACCTTTGGGCAGCACCCGGACCTGAGATGTTACACCTGCAAGAAGAGATGAAGAACTTCTATACACTCAAACACATATCAATAATCATTTAAGGTTCCATTATCTAAGATAATGTTCAAATAACATGATGTTCTTATTTCCCTTAACACATTGTTTCTATCGGTGATATGTTTGGTCATTTATCATTTTTTCTATACTATTTTCAATGGGTTAGTCAGTGGAATTACAAACACACAAAGGTTTTGTATCCATGGGGACATGTTTTCCAATAGTAGCTGATCATCTAGAAGTTTGGCCAATAATTATTAAGAACACACATTGGTCGAGATAAGGGGAGGTCAGGCTCATTAATGATTTTTGATGGGAATTATTTCCTACTCTGAGACACTCTTATCAATTTAATATATGTTCATGAATCCTTTATTAATCCCAATGTATGATATGTGACACTTTTAATTAACAAACAATTATTATAAAATGTGGAATTTAGAATCAATTGTATGTATCCAATTTTCTAATCAATGGAGATATCTGTATGTATCTTATGTTCACCATTGATGGTATACCAATATCTATTATTGATAGATTATTTTTCCATTATTTCAATGATAATGGTTTTCTAGTGATACAATGGGGTGCTCTAGAGTGTTTTTTCACCTAGGGAGATGAGAGTTGTTTTGATGTTGGGATCAGACCCCTGAATGGGTTTTCTAAATATCCATGTGAAATGAATCATAACCCACATTTTTTTGTGCCACCTAATATGCCACATAATACCTTTTAAGGTCATGTGATGAGGGATTAACCATATAGTTCAACATTGTGTGGAAATGTAGTCAAAGTGGAAGGACCCAAGTCAATGTTTAGTGTGGGACTTATGATGAAGATTCCCAAAGAACCTAGAAGGGATATATATTCCTAGTTTTAATTAGACGTTGATTGGAATGCGTCATATAGAGAATTGGGTTGATTTGGGGTGTTGGGTTTTGACCTCAAGGAGGCTTCCTACATATCCAAGTTGTAGGGTAATCAAAGAACACATAGTTTTGTTGTAAGGATCCTCATCTATGGAGGAACTCAGTTTTGTATAAAAGGAAAGTATGGATATTTGAGGAGATTAAATTGGGGCTTACTCATGAAGGGGATTCACTATAAAAGTTACCTTGAGGGATGTATTTACAAATATTTATTTTGTGGATTTTTGGGGATTACTACTGAGGTCGATGCCCATTGAGATCGGGAATAAGGTGGGCATCCTACGTATCCTCATTATAGAAGGAATCATAGTTCCCATATATCAATAGTTGGGTCTTACGCAATCGGGATGCCCATATAAATGGGTTGAAAATTGGGTCTTACTCCTGAAGAGGATTCCCATTAAGCTGAATCCGAATTCAGACTTCCTTCATTTCCTGATTGAAGAATGAATCATTATTATCATAGTCTAATAGTTGGAGAATACACAAAGAGTCACCCTTATAAGGAGGTGAAAATTTGGGCTTACTTATGGGGAGATTGACCATTTAGCTCTGGCCCAAGGTGGGTGTCCTACGTATCATAATTGAAGTAGGAATCATAGTTCTTATAGTTCCAAAAAAATGGAAAGGATCATACAGATGTCATCCCAAAAACAAACCCCTATTTCAAAATGAGTCAAGCATGGTGTGAGAAACTAGAGGAAATGGAAGATTTGGAAAACCACAAAATCATCTTTTGTTCGCCGGTGGACATGGAATAAAATCCCAATGGGAGAGGGATTATTAAGTGAGTGTGCCCACCTCCTCTGACCTCTCTTCCACTGATTAAAGAATATAGGGAAATGATGCGCCCATCTATTCAATTTACCGTAGAATGGGTCCAAGTTATGGAGAATGAGGAAGGATGAGAGATGGAGAGGGGGGAGAGGAATTTAGTGACAATCGCATCTCTGACACAATGTCACAATGGTAGAGAGGATCAAGAGTACAACAGTCTTCAAGAAAGGATAGGGGCTTAATCCAGAGTCAAGGCCCTAAAATTGTTCTCTTAGTGAGGGGGGATGGCCAAATTCCATGTTTAATATAAAATCATGCATAATCCTTACCATCCCCACTGAGAACTAGAGGCTTCATGTTTCATAGATGAGAAGGGGAGGACATGTTCTTATTCCTTGTATCCAAGACCAGAAACTCCCTGACACATTCCCTATGGTATGGGACTTCATGACTATGGGGATACATACTCACATTCATCCTGAGGAATGTGACTGACCGACCAGACAATTGTGGGAAACCTATTACCATTGGAACACACACCAAAATTGGTGACACAATGGTGTGCCCCTCACCACAATCGTTCAATTCTGGAAGTTTTGGTGGGGGTTTCCACCTGTTGTCTTTCATAAAATGGAGCACAAGAGAATAATCTCTTAAATTGATGGATTTTCAAAAGGCCTGATGATTATCTTATCGAAGATATAGGTTACAGTTAACCAAGGGGTTTTTTAGGCATACATAGGTGAGCCAAAGAATTATCATATAGGGGTTCTCCACGTAGATAGGAATGGGGGAGCTATAGGTACCCTAGGTGATGGACCACATGGGAAACTACACATGGGAGGGACCATGATCAAGCCTTCAAGGGCCACAAAAGGTATTCTAAAAAGTGGATCATGCAGGTCTATGATAATGAAGTGGTCCTTAGGATAGATTTACTTAAACATGGGGAGAGCAAGTGCCTCATATAGGTATCACTTATATTAATCTCTAGGAGAAAATTATTTTCAATATCTCCATTTAATTCCCTATTCTTCAGGTTTTAAAAAATCTACTTTGATGGTTTAAGAGCGCTTGACAGTAGGACTATGGAAAGAAGAGCTTCTGGAGGCCTTCGAGAAATTTTATTAATGAAAATGAAGACCACAAGGTATTATTTATAAGAAAATATGGAAATCTACATGAAGGGGTTCTCTCACACTTGTGTTCTACATAGTTGTGATATGAAAGAGAATGTCTAATTCAGTCATACAGGTACTATGAATACCGAAGATACTTGGGGGTACATGTGCGGCTCACTTGGGAAAACCCACTGCTAAATTTTGTGGGGGATGCAACCACACACCCATGCTCAGGATCAGTTCTAAGATGTATTCTGGCCCCTTCGAGCTTGTTCCTTTTCTACTATCACTAAACCCCTTAAAAATGTAGAGTCCAATCATGAAATTTTTTTCCCGGGTCGATGATGTTTTTGTTTGCGACACATGGGAATTCAATATTCTCCTTCTTTGGCATTAGGATAAACTTTTATTCAATCTCGAAATTTTGTTCCAAAGTGGGGATTAGATCATGAATTATGATTCATAGTGCTCAAACCACATTTTTTTCTACCAGTAAAATACCTCCTAGAATTATATTTGTTCAGAAGGAAAAGAATATTGTTATAAGGTGACTATATTGAAGTTTGATTAAATTTAACATCATTTTGGTTGATTTGGAGCTATCTCATTTGTGGAAGAATGTTCTAACTTTTTTCTAATCCATGGGGCCTAGAAATCATAGTTTTACTATTTTTATGATTATATGGATAACCCAACAAACGTTCTATATTTTGTTTCCGTACCCTAATTTTTGTTTCAAGACCAGTATACATGATATTTGAGAGGAGAGACATGCATTTTTCTTACACCACCAAGTTAGGGTTCTCATCCAAAAAAATATTTCAATTTTAGCTTTTTATCACTCGATATTTTTCCTAAACAATGCAGAGCACATGTCTTGAGAGTTGAAAGTTTACTTTTTTCTAGATTTTTCTCTATGGGTTTTCAATCTGGTGCATACTATGTCTCTTATTATGGGATTTTTAAAGACATGGATGATAGAATAATGATATTAGTGTTTTAGGTTGAACTTGTTTAACCATAATGAATTGAAATAATAACCTAATCATGGTTTAATGTAAATTAATGTTTTGAAATTATTTAGATACACTCGAGGGGAATCTTGAGCCACAATTTTAGGGTTTCAAAATCTAAAACATGATATATGGGAATAAAGGAGGTATCTCTTGATAATGAAGTTACCGGTTATTTAAAAACCTTTTATGAGGGTTGTTTTATGAAAGGAAAATTAGGGCACGCACTCATTGTCATGTAGTGGTATCCTTATATTGACAAACCTATTTTTTGGGTACCATATGCAAATCTAACTTGGGTGTGTTACAACATAGTCAGGTGCTAGAGTTCATAATAATTATAACACTCCATTTCTCATGAATAAAGGTTGTTTAGTAAGATTTAGATATCTCATGACCATTGGGAGTGTTTTTCACAAAGGAAAATGTCTGAGAATGAATTAAATATCTATATCAGAATTGGACCTGAATGAGAATCATCTCCTATAATAATTTAGCTTGAGTGAAGGATGGAACATTTTGGTAGGTGGTCGATGTTAGTGGGAAGTGCCTCTTTTTGATATATGTAAAAGTATCATGATGTTTAATTTCATGAGATCGGGACATTGGCCATGTAGTTTAACATATTACGATGGTGATGTTATAAAATTTAGTTTAAATTTGTACAATGAGAAAATTTTTCTGCATAATTTAAATTCGTACAAAAAGTACATTTTGTTATGTGGTTTAATGTTTTACAACAAGGACATTATGCTATGTAGTTTATAGTTTAACAGTAATGAAATTATGCTATGTAGTTTGAAGTCATATAGTAAGAACATTAGGGGCTATAATGTATAGTCTTTTTAAATGAATGAGAGTTTGATGATATACCCATTCTTGATAATTCCCCAAAAATGTGCTACCACATTCAGGTGTGTGAGTACAATGTTTTAAGCTGTAACATGGGTATCTCTGGATCTAAATTGTGGTATTATGAAAAGAGTTTTTTTAAATTATATGAGGTCTCTCCTGAAAATTATGTTTCCCTTTTTTGACAACAAATTATGAGGGATATTTTAGGCAATGCCAATGGGGGAATGTACTGCATAGTCAAATATAAGAATCCTCGTGCTGAAAACCCCATTTTGTGTGATACTTATAAAAAGCCAAATCAGTAGTGTTACAAAATATCTTGGAATATAATTCCTCATGAATTCTTAAAAAATATTTCTAGAAGATGAAAAAGTTTACGGAGATTCATATTTCCCCAGGCATAGAGTCTGTTTTACGGGAGCAATGTTCTTGAGAACAGAAGGGGAAATACAATTCAAAATATCTGAATAATCGAGGGACTAAATTTCGTACAACAGTCTGACCTTGGTGTAGGTAATATGGGGCATGAAGTTTTAGGTCATATGACTACTACCCTAACTTTATTAAAATAATAGGTGACATGTGGCCTATCAGACCAAGGATGTTCCGACATACATCAGGTATGAGAGATGATATTGTAAACCATTTCCTTGGGGGTTCTCAACTCAAGAGAATGATCATGACATAAAAATGTGGGGGAGGACTGAATATTGTTTAAAATCATCGAATTAAACATATTTTAATCATATATTCAGTGGAAAATAATTTTCTTCTCCCAATGGGGACGTTACCAATAATTGACAAACCCATTATAAGAGTTGTTTCATGAAATTCTGATTAGGGTTTATACTGTGTATGAAATATTTTTATCCATTGTATAACATTCATATTATGATGGTCGTTTTATGTATGGCCAAATGGGAAATTTACTTTATATTCATGTAAAGGAGACTTTAGGTTTCTGATATTCTTTTACCGGTAACTCGAGAATGATTATAAAGAACCAAATATCATCAAGACTAAGAGTATAACATGCAGAAGGGTTATATACAGGCCTAAATGAAACATTTCGACTAATATATTCCATGGAGTGTTGATACCCTTACATATATCATACTCATATGTTTAAGGGTTACATCCCTATTTATTCATTGTGTCCTTTAATGTAGGGGTTCCATATTTAGAGCTCCTACATATATCGTTGTTCGTATATAGCAGAGGGTGTAGTTATTATTTTATACTGTGGGTTGGACTAGGATATGGGGACTATTAATCAGTATGTATCTCATTGGAATGATATAATAAAAAATGTAAATCTATAATGAAGATCTATCACATTGATTGAATTCTTATGTGTAAGATTTTTTTTGAATATGGGTTCATACATAAGGTAAGAATCCATATTGAATATTCTCATGTAGATATGAAACATGCATGGGGGAGTGGAGGCATTTTACATATTATGTTGCGGCTGGGCCCAATATTGATGATCTAGATATAACTACATATCTCAAATGAGTGAGAATCAATAAATATGTTGTTTGTAAAGAACCTTCCATTTTGTTGTCATGCGGGAAAGACATGGGTGATTTCGATGTGAAAAATAAATATTGCAGCTATACAAGGGTGTATGTCATGGGAATCACTACATATCATTCTAGGGTAAGAAACAATTAGTGGTAAAGGTTTATTCCACAATACAAGGGTAACAAAAGTGAAGGATATTGGCATTTATTTTTTGTGATGGCTGTGCCATGAGATGTGATCCAGTAACTTGTACTTATCTCATTAGGTTCATCATCAATTCATACATAGTTATTGATATCCATATAGTTTAATTTAATGTGGTAAGGACGAATATGAACTAACGTGGATAGATATACACATTACAGTTGGGCTCGAGGATGGAAATATAGGAGTCACAACATATCTCATAGGAATGAGAATCAAAACCAAAAGTACTTCTTAATAAAAAGGGGGTTTCCATTTCAATTAGGATTTGATGTGGGGAAAGGGAGTTCAATATATTTCCAGAGTGATGATTGGGCCCAATAAATATGATCTAGGCATCAATATGCATCTCATTGTAATGAGAATCAATCCATTCCATGTTCTGGAAAATGTTCCTTGTGTTGGATTGATCCATACATAAAAGGAGTGATGGGGAAATTTTCATAATTTGAGGATGGACCTAGAATTGGAAATCCATGTGTCAGTACATATCTTACAAGGGAAAGAATAAATCCACATAAAGTTCTTCAGGGAAGTTACCATGCATCATTATGATTCAAATATAAGGAAAAGGGGACATATTTTATTCGTTGCAGTTGAACCTGAGATTGGAGATCCAGACATCACATGAACCTCTTTTGAATTAGAATCATGCCACCCATAGTTCTTGAACTGATCATGAAATTTTGTTTTCATGTGATGAGGATATAATAATGTTAGGGGATTATAAAAATAAAATGGGCCTAAGTGAAGCTATTGAGTGGAAATGACCTGAATTGGATTTATGCCTTGGTGTTTTCCACCATTTCTCTCTCTTGTCTGGAAGAGAGGGAATCTGGAACCACTGAGAGGTTGGATGGATGTGATTGGTACGTCCACTTAATATGGATCCCAATATTTGAGGAACCACAATGAGTATCTCAGGCCATTTTATTTTGGGATTCTTATCATTGAAAAAATGGGATGTTAATAGTGAAGTATAATGTCATACGGTGGGGGCGAATGGTGTCTTCTAATTTTATTTCTTACAACTAGGACCGTATGATGTGCACTTTATCATCATGCTACATGGAAAATGATGCTACTCTATTTATAAACATGTGGAGTGGATGTTACCTCATGTCTTTTAAGGTCATGTTACAAAGACAATCAATGCATGTTAACTTCATTAAGATGGGATATGTGTGGAACAATGATGTCCAGCATCCTGTAGCAAGGAAAAATCATCATGTAATCACAAAAAAAATCCTTCATGATCATCACATTTGTTGTAGTCATCATGATCTCTCCATCTGGTGACTTCAAGGAATAACCTTCTTTAGAGTGGACCATATGTATGAAATTAAGACCCTCCCACTTTGGCACAAGCTTTGGAGTCTTCATTCCGGATATCGTTGGAGTTCTAATGAGAAATACCAATTCTCCTAGGAGGAATTAATGGAGAATGATATTATTGTTAAAGGTTATTAATATCTTATTTTTATATATTTACAAGGTATGCATGGTGTGTAATATTATTTCATCCAGTAACACAAATTCATTCATTTATTTATGGTATTGTTCATATGGGGATATTTGGTTACATATGGAAATGCGGAGTGATAGTAATTAAACCTCGGTGGGAATGACTACTTATGTTCCGTATAATATTGAGTACACGGTATCCCATGTGGGCGTATGGGTTTTATTCTAATAAGCCCATAAGTCATGAAATATATTTTTCAGATATGATATTTTGCCTTTTTCCCACCATCTTTTGGAGTGTCTCTGATAGGGTCTTTTTGAAAGCATCTACCTATCCATTAGACACTATATGATAACAGGATGAAGAATTGGATTTGATATTTTACTTCTCATACAACTTTTACAACATAATGGAATAAAAATTAGTGTTTTTTCCATCAATATTTTAAGGGGGTCCCAAAATATGGTAATAATGTTATGTTGGATGAATCTTACAAGGTTTTCTCCTTGAAATTTTTGATTTGTTTCACCTCATCCAATTTTGATAAAAATTAGCAGCGTTCAAGATGTATTTGAACTACATTGTTTTAGAGGGAGGGTATGGTCCCACTACATCCATTCCCCATATGGAAAATGACTATGAGTATATGGATCAATGTATAATCATGGGGGTTGATGGATGAGGTTGGAATCCACTTGGAATAATGGCACTACATGGTTAAACTTGTACAGTCTGGCGTCGTTGAAGGCCAGAAGTATCAAAACAAGCATATTTAATCAAAAATCAAGTACCATAACTGGTAGGAACCACATGATCCTATATGTAATTATTCCATAATAGTACCCATCTCTTCCCTATTGACACATATGAGGACTCCATCAAATCCTAATTTTTAAAGGACTTTCTAGTGATTGGGCTATTATAAAGGGTAAAATTGATTACTCTCTACTAGATTTTATCTTTCCTAGCCCTATCCATTGAGGGAACTCCATCCTAAAGGTATTCCATGATTTCCATCATCCACCAGGTGGTAGGACCATATGGTTCATGGAAAGGGCTTAATTTGTTGTTCTCCATAGTTATGACTTGAATAAAATTTGTGACCATCTGGCGATGAGAAATTCTAAGGAATTTTTTGTCTCAGTTTGGATATTCCAGTTTTATAGATACATTTTCCAACACATCTTCCTATCAATTATGTGATCATGGGATGAAAGTAAATGATGGCTCTGAGGGGAAATCTTCAATCAGCCCTTTGACACAATCAAAAAGTTTAATTTCTCTTTTTTTATATCATAATCCTTGTTGATATGTTTTATTACCATCATCGAGTTACCTTTCACCTCCAGGTGGTCCACTAGTATTTGAAGTTCTGGTTTAATTCATGCAATGAGGTATTTATATCCCACCTCATTGTTGGTACAACCCTTTGATAACATAAAGTATTAAGGTAAAATAACCTTCTCTAGAAAAATTAACATGATTTATAAAATGACATTGTTGAGTTTAGAGTCCTCTATTCTCATCCATATTGATCTCCTAGATTCACGGTCAAAAACAATTTCCCATATTTTGGGTTCATCATGAACAAAAAATCTCTTTATCTTGAAATTAAGTATATTATTAAGCTACTTCTTTATATGTGTGTTCTTCATGTAAATATTCCAAGCCCTAACATTTCACTACATTATGAGGAACATATTTATGTCAAACTACTACAAAACAACTTCCCTCCATGTAAGACATCCTTTCAGCATAGGATGATTGAGGATACCATTGATTGGCTTATAGTGATAAAACAATTGGGAATCATGATGCTACATATAGTGAATATACTTCTAAACTATCAATATTAATTCCTGGAAGCACTTCATGATATCTAAATAATGAGTATTAGTGTTTAGTATGGTTAAACTATGATAATACAGATTTTTTCCATTCCCAACATTTTTTATGGTGTAAGGAAGGCACCTAGTGATCACTCTACAGTCATTACCTATTAAAAGAATGGATTTACCTCTAAAGGAGGCATTAATACTAGTAGAATGAAGAGGTATTTCTTGAGGTTGTTGAATTCTTCTTGATAATCATTGGTCCACTGATTTGTGAACCCCTTCTTCATCAACTTGGTAAAGTGAAACAAACTTGCATGAAAGGTCAGATAAAAGCTCCCAATATAGTCCAAGTTCCCTTGAATTTCTGCTAAACATTTGTGGTTTTGAGGATGTGAAATTCCAAGGATAACTTTAATTTTCCCAGGATCAACTTCAATGTCATGATGGTGGACAACAGAGCCATGAAACTTTTCTGAGGTTACCCCGAAAGAAAATTTTATGTAGTGTATCTTCAATATATGTTGTCATAGCTTGCTGAAGATTGTTTCGAGGTCACCCATGTAGTTATAATATTTTTAGGACTTAACCAAGATATATAATTCAACAAAAATTTCCATGAAAGTTTTGTGGATTCGGCGCATAGCACATTGGTATGTGGAACTGACATTCTTTAAGCTGAAGGGAATTACCCGATAGAAAAATAATCATGGGGGGGGGGATTTGAAGTCTTTGGATTCTTAATCTTAGGGGGGGGGGGAATCCAAACTTGGTTGTACCTAGAATATCCATCCATGAAGGAGAGGGATTGATAACAATCCATCACACTGATCAGCAGTTTTGTGATCGAAATTGGGAATTCATCATTTTGATGGTGCCGATTAAGATCACTTAATTTAATGAAAATACTAATTTATCTATTTTTCTTATTCACTATGAAAATATGGGGTAGCAATTTTAGACATTTAACCTTATGAATAAATTCAAACATGATAACCTGGTTAACTTTAGAAAATATTTTTGAAACATGAGTTGGGTGTATATATCTTGTTGCATATTTATACCCCCAATGCTTTTCGGGAAGACCCATGTGATGGGTGGAAACATCAGGGTCAAAGCCTGGATTTTTTTATTAATTATAATATAATATTTCCTGATTTTGATTTAGGAAGGATGTATACACCTCATGTTATTCTTAATTCAAGTACACACTGATCAATGTGGGTTAGGAATCTTCATATGTACTTAGGTTTAGTTCCCTAATCTCATCTATAGTGGTAGAGACTACTTTCCTAAATGTGGGTGTAGAATCCTTGAGGTCTTCTTCCTCATCCTCTTCCTTAAGCCTTACTAATTTAGTCTCTATTTGAGAAGTGATGGATGAAGCATGGATTATAGATTCGACGAAGGAGTCAAATTTTGTACTTCTGAAATATGAATCAACCATTTATAGCTCAATTAATGGTGTGAGGATTTTTTGGAGCTTCAGAGTGGAGATGAAGGATGGAGAAAGAGAATATTTATTTTCTCCCACTGACATGACATCTTCTCCAGCACTGTCGGGTTTGGTTGTCATGAATTACAACATTTAATTCATTGGATGTTTGTCCGATATCGAGAATACACATTCAGTTTGATACATGGGAAACATGTACTCTTCACCATGCTCGACGAAATACTTTTTCAGAATCTTTTACAGAACATTCAGTGTATTGATGTGAGTGATGTTAGTAACCATAGACCATTTCCCATCTTTTTTACACAACCATGTGTCAATATAATCAATGAATTTTAATGGATATTTTCACTATACAATATACCAATTTTTCCATTGAAACAATATTTTAGGCATTGGTGGTCAAAAGAAGGAATAATCACTTGCTGATGAAGCAAATGTCTTTCTAATATAACATTGACAGGCATATATGTCTGAACAACCATGAATTCTATATGAGTCCAGAGATCCATAAACTGAGTTCTTATATTTATTTATCCATGAATTTTTTTCTCATTATTATCATTTCTCTATAACATTATAATTAATTGGGAAATGTGAGATTCAAAAAGGCCAAATTAATGAAGTGTCTAGACCATAATGAGGTTGACTACTAAGCCATTGTCAATAAGTATCATCAGATGTCGATGTCATTTATCTTACAGGATATATACAAGTGTCTTAGCTATCCTTGTATGATGGAATACTCATCCTAGTAAGTGAAATATATGATTGTGAGGAATTAAACATGATCATTATCTGCATGATAAACTTCTATAGCAGCATCCTTAACCTCAAACTCCTGTGGGATTTACAAATCCTCAATAAGTTCCTTTTGGATTTCATGTGATAGATTCATGGTAATGATGATTGATAGTTTAGCTCGAACTAGGGTTAGTGTATTTAAAACAACATACTTTTGGTCTATGTTTCTTTGCTTCCAAGCATTGGGATGCTTCTTTGTAGGTTCTTTAGGACACAAAGTACAACATTTGGATGGAATGGACCTAGAAATTACGACTGGTGGCGCCTCCACCATTGGTGTATTTGGTCAACTATGCCTACCTTTATGCTAGGGTGGATTAGATAACAATTCATATTATAAATACTATTCTAGAATATTTTTATCAAATAAAAACATATCATGTGTGGTGGATCTTCCTTGTTCCTGATACACTCTCTTGAGATCATTCCCATGTGTTTCAGCAGCATAAACAGTATGATTAGGGATTTAGTTAGAGTACTGAACTTTGGAATGACCACATATTCCCTTGTATCCTCGATGGTGATGAAATTGTAACCCAGTTCCTCAATCAAGTTTAGGAAATTCTGGTTAATAATCAGATTCATTTCATAAGAAGTGATCAATTAACTGAATGAAATTATTGGATGCAATGATAATATCCTCATCTAATGAATATTAATTCTGGAGGACTGACTCTTATCATACCATTTGGTGGGGTAGCTCCCGTTATACCATTTGGAGTGATGGTTCTCTACTTTCTGGGTCTGTAGGCATAAATTCATCCAATGTCAAATATAAATTCAACTTCATCATAAGATCATATGTTTGTGTTTTCTTCTTTCTCTTTTTTTCAAGTCGCTTTTTGGAGGACTGGCTTTCAGTGGGTGGTGACACTAATAGAGTAGGTTGTGTTGTAGTGTAATTAATCAAGGGAATAGTTGGTTGTTTCAACTATGCTTAGAGGATAGATTGATTCTGGTTAATTGTTTTTCTGAATATCTAGTCACTGAGGTTCTGCGTACTCTTTCTAATCATCTCTTTCTATTCATCATCCTCTTCCAGATCGATGGTAGAATCAAATTATACTTCAGCAGGTGATTTATTTAGATTTACCTATCTAGATTCCACCATAATTTTTAGGAGTTAATTGAAAATAAAACAATCTTGTATGTGGTCACCCATCATTTGATGGAAGAGGAAATAGTTTGGGAGATTTATTTTACCTTCTCTACTAGGCTTCTCGGGATTTGGAAACTTAACTAACTTTTTTTCCCAATTTTAAGATTATGTATCTTGTGACTTAGACATTTAAAAAGGAATAAACCTTTTTTTGATATGCTTAAATTATTTATACCTCTCATATATCTGATCATCCAGATAAGGTGGGTATTTTTTTTGACACTCAGGAGGTGGAGCCACAAAATATTGTGCATGCTTTGAAGTAGGACCAAGTACTAGGGATTTCATATATGTAAGAACAGTGACCTCTATTTTTTATTTTCTCCTACCTTGAATTGATATAATTACATAGGAATTATTCTTAGTCTATTTGATGGACTTATCTACCTTTTTAGTAATTGTGACAATGTCCTTAAACCCTCTAGTATATTTCCCTTGATATAAAGGCGTGTGAAACTCGTCAGGAAAATTCACTATATAGTTGGAAACAATTATTTTTGAGGGAGTGGTTGGTTTAATTAGTATTTCAATCCTTTCCACCTAGAAATTAATTTCAAGACCCTCTCATTATTCAATTTGTATTTCGGTTCCTGATATCGAAGAATGTTGTATTCTACAACATCGAGTTGAAATTGTAGTGAAATTTATGATGGTGGTCTTCCCATTCAGTGATTGAATGAGACTGAAATCTAGTGCACCATACAAAATAAGGCCCCTCCGGTGACTGAAAAAATCACATGAGTTTCACTTATTCATATTTTTTAGGGGTACCAATCATGGGATCACATGGAGAGATGAAATTGGTAAGTGATTCTCTGAGAATCCCATGTCATTTAAGATAAGAAATGTAGGATTCCTAAGTATTAGAGGGTGAATAATTGAATCTATCTATTCAAGATAATTTTTCATCTACAAATGTATTTGGACATGTAATTAATAAATTACATCCAATTGAACCGTTAGTGACTCAATATTGTGCAAAATAATTAGGGAAATGTCTAACTAAGACGGAGCTTGAGCAGGTGCGGTGGATGGAGCCTTTCTCTTGTTGCATACTCGATGGATGTAATTATAAATCTATTGTTGTAGGATCCACATATATTTGTGGTTAGTATCCCCCATTAAGTGTATTTTCATGGTCTACTTTAGTTTCCTAATAAAACTCTCTTTGTTGGGGTGCTCCAGCTGGAAGTACATGTTGAGGATCTTCTTATAGAACATTTCTAGTAGGAAGGCTTCCTTGGAGTAGTTCTATATTTAGTCTCCATAATTTCTTAATCTCTCCTATTTCTAATAAAATATTTCCTCCACTGAAATAAGATTATCCTATCTATGAGAAATGTGAGACATGATTTGACCCTTATCTTTTTTCCTTATTTTGAGGATGTAAGGGTTTATTGTTTTGATTGTGTTCTCAAATCTATGGAAATCATTTGGTTTTGAGTAAGCACACATCCATCCCTTGTTTCAGTTGGGATAGTATTAGGAATGGGAACTTACTTTTCTAACTCATGTTAATTGTCCTCTTGTACTGAAGGATTTATAAGGGTGGCATTAATAAAATTTACTGATGCTTAATGCATTTTAGGAATTTTTATGGTGCCTTTGTGAGACCACCTTTTTCTGTGACCTCCAAGAGTCCTTGTCCTCTCCTTTGTTGATTCTCTAGGAGATTATTGGTGTATTTTAATCTAAAGGGAATCATAAAATTTTCATTCATGCATGTTCTATGTAAAGGTACCATATCATGATATGGGACGATCTGAGAGGATTCACCCTATGGAATTTTCCATAATTTGTAGAAGACCGATTCCCACTGATAAAGAGGTTGTTGAGGTGAAACCCCCCACCCATAAAGGATTTGTATGTTCATGTAATGATTTAATAATCCTCCTTGATTTTTATGTTATCCTCTAGGTTTGGAAAAAAATCCATCTTCCCTATAGGATGGGGTTTCTCCCGAACATTCATGGTTGATACTACTGTAACTTCTCTTCTAATTTTAAAAAGTTTTGTTCAAATATATGATTGCTAAATCATTAAAAAAACTTAAATTTCTCGTATTCAATGAAAATTGTGCTATTTAATACATTTTTGTTGTCAAAAAATTAATCCCCTCCCAAATCAGAGGCTTGTCTGATATTATCATTTTCCTAATGCAAGAGTTTTTTAATAGCCTTCCCTCTTCTGCCCCAACAATGGAGAGATTCCATTGGGGACTAATTTTTCTGAGCATCTGTTTGTTTGTGAACATATTTCTTTTATTTGTGATACAATGTGGATATGACATTTCATACTACATCTTTTGGATGAATTTTTTCATTTGGGAGATCAGTAAAGTGTAATGCTCTATGTTCACCCCATCCACTTATATGAACACCAGGTGGGGTATCTGTGATCAATTGTGCCAATATCATTAAAGAACTAACTCTTTCACATTGAAGGGAACCTTGATGTTTCTTGATCAATTTATGTCATGAATCCAAGAGATACCCAATGTCAATTTGGTGTTTAAACCCTTAAAACACCATTATGTGACATTAATATTCATCATAAGGTAATGTATTTTCATTTTAGTGATGAATAGTTTTCCATATGTTGAGGAATATTTCATGTTGAAAATCATTCTATAGTTCTTATGGAATCATATATTGAGTGGTTGATAAAGGCCAGAACATGGCCAGTATTCCTTCCTTAGCCAACTATTTTCTCATGTCTAGAAGTCTTCTTCTTCTTTCACTAGAGATTAATTTACATGGATAGAACGAAGTGGATGTTTTTATATCTCCTAATCTCAAGTAGCAATATTGGTAGGGACTTCCACTATTTCCTTGGATGGTAAGTGGCCCAAGGGTGGTTCGTAGAATGAACATCACCTAAAAATATCTTCTAGTTGAGAAATGATTTCACCTATCAATAATAAGGAATCAAACATGATTGGATATTTTTTGCATGTTTCTCATTATAGGAGTTCTTTCTCATCACTACATTTATAATTAGACATTGCTCTTAAAAACATGACACATTAGCGTGGAGTGAAATTTTGTAGGTCACACCATAATGTTGGGGACCACTATAGTATATTATAGAAAGGGTAATACCCACATTATCTTTGGTAGTATGGACACACGGAGGGTTTTCATGGTTATCATCAGGAGATAGGATCTTAGAATTGATCATATTGTTTTCATGAAGCAATCCCTCTTGGTGATGTTTCTGGATATGACCTTTAGAATAATTGATCCAACTCCCATAATTTTGTAATGGTGGAGTAGGATCTTGAGATGACATCGATAACCATCTAAGGGATTCATGAACTCCAGTATTAATCATGTTTCAATCGTACATAGGATTATGTTTTTCATATCATTTTTGATGAGGCTTCTTCTTATATTCCTTCTTATGAGCAGTTGGGGCCACATGCTGGGAGGATTGGTTTCCATGGGTGGGTGTTTGTACCTATATTAGAGTGTCCATTAGGATATGATGATTATCTCCAATTAGAATGAGTCTATGTTCTGTATCCGGTTATCCATATAGTATGGGGATTTTCCCCATAACCCTCCTAGATGGGAGAAGAGGTGTGTTCCTACTCTAGGGGGATACACTAATTATCCACCCCACTTGTGGGGAACGAGTTCTCTGTATGTCCCTCAAGAACTAATTTTGTTGTCATTATATTGTCCTAACAAGTTCGTAGGATGTGGGTTGGATTTTGTGTCTACCCTATCACCATTTTCACAATATTCTTGGTGAATTTAGTGACTTGAAGATAGATATATGTCCATTAAGTATCTAGAGTAATTGTATGTGCCTACTCATGTCCCCCCTTTCCTACTAGTGGATATTAAAAGTACCACTATATGGGGGTAGATAATTGAGTCTTCCCCTACCTGTCATCAAGATATTATGACTGCCTTTATGGAAAGTTTCCAGATGAGACTTCTAGCAGACTTGGTGAATACACGCAGGTGTGTGTGCCTACTTGTGGTTGGCCCTCAAATATGGTTGGAGGGATTTATTGAGTTTTTTCAGATGAGTCTGCTGGAAGGCTTAGTGGGTGCAAGTAGGTGTATATACCATCAGGATTCTTTCCTTAATCATGGTTGGTGGGATTCTTTGAGTGCCCCCAAATGATTCTACTGACAAGATTGGTGTGTGAAAGTATGTATATGTTCCCTCTTGTGGATTTCCATAAAACATGGTCTGTGTGATTCATTGATTGTTTATATACGTGTCTTCTAGAAGGCTTGGTGGGTGCATGATGGTGTATGTTAATTATTTCAGGTTACCATAAATCATGTTTGATGATATTATTTGAGTGCTTCCAGACAAAGCTTCTGGAATGTGTGGTGGGTGAAGGTTGGTGTATGTTCCTGCCAGTGGGTTTCCTCTATAATTGGTTGGAAGACTTATCTTAATTCATCCATGTGAGTTATCTAGTTGGATGAATGAAGGTGTATGAGTGTATATTAACACTCACAATTGACCACCAAATTGGGATTGTGGGATTCTCTAGACGGTGTAGAGGTGTGACCTTGATCCCTATTGAGCAATTTTCATTCCAGTAGGCCATATTATAGGGAAAGGTTTGACGGACCTAGTCCGGACATCCAAGGACAACAACTTCATCATGTTTATGGTTCGTTACTTCTCGATGTTGGCGTCGATGATTGCTTGATGGAACCCTTGAGAAGGACCCATTTGTCTTCTAGATGAGTCCATATGTGGCCTCTTGACCCACCTCTATGAGATTTGGGATGAAATGGTTATGACGTTCTGTGGATAGGATCCTAAAATAGATGATGGTGGTGGTTGAGGCCACCTTTTTTAGGACCACCAGTCATCACTTACATTATTATTGGTGGGACTTCACAAGTTGTATGGAATGTCTGGAAACCTTTAGGTTCAGGACTATACTTTTATGAAGATACTCTCAGACCATTGATTTTGATACCTAGTGTTGAAGATTCTAGGTTAGTGATGTCGTCCTCTTCTTGGATGAATATATGGTATGAGTAGTAACGATGGTGATCTTTGGTGAAATATGGAATTACACCATTGGATTTAAGGGTTCTATGATAGTAAGTTTTGACATATATGACAAACACAAACAAGAAAATCTAGTCAAAGAATCATCTTATTTTAATTAACACATGAAAGGTTTATTAAATTTTATGTACCTCTTATATCAAGTGAAATGGGTCTTACTGATGGGTTACACTATCATCTTTATTAAGGATTCACATTAGGTTTACCATTATTAGTTTTTACTTAGAGATATGTTTCGTCGGGAATCATTTTTTTAGAATATTTTCCAACAGGGTTGTTAATGGAACCAGAAACTTCCAATGGTTCTGTATCAATGTGTACTTAATTTCCAAAGGTAGGTTCTCATCAAGAAGATTGGAAAAAGATGATTAAAGATCTCATGTTGGTTGAGAGGATGAGATGTCGGACTCATCACTCCCTTTTGGGGAGAAATATCACATACTCTTGGACACTCTTATAGATTTATGATATGTTCAGGAATCTTATATTAATTCAAAAGAATGATTTGGGTCACCCTAGAATTAACAACCCATTATTAGAAGATAGGGAATTTATAATAATTTGTATGTATCTATGGTTCTTCATCAGTGGAGATATCTGTATGAATCCGGGGTTCTCCGTTGATGGTATCCCCTTATATAAAAAGTATAGATTCATTGGTCCTTTTTACAATAAAGCTTGTTTTCTATCCACACAATGGTACAATCTAGAGTTTCTCATTATCCTGGGAGATGTGAGTTGTTTTGATGTTGGGATTAGACCCCTGAATGGATTTACTATTTATCCATGTGAATGGAATCAAAATCCACATAGTTCAGTGTCGCTTAATAGGGAACATCATACCTTTTAAGGTATTACGATGAGGACTTTACCCTAAATTTCAATGTTGTGTGGAAAGGATGCCTAATAGAGAGGTCCCTAGTTAATGTTATTTATAGGACTTATGCCAAATCATCCTGGAGAACATGGAAGGAACATAGATTTTTAGTTTTAATTACACCATCATGGGAATGTGGTCCAGAGAGAATGGGGTTTATTTGGGTATTCGGTTTGGGAATCATGGATGCTTTCTAATTATCTCATTTATAGAAGAATAAAATACCACATAATTAGTTTGTGATGATCCTCACATATACTGGCCCTCTAGTTTTCTCATAGAGGCGTATGGCCCTTTAAGCAGATTAAATTGGGGCTTACTCCTAAAGAGGATGCCCTATAAAAGTGACCATGATGGATATCTCAACTCATGGAGAATTAGAGTCTTATTTTGTGGGTTACTCATAAAAAGGATGCTTTTTTATCTCGGACCCTAGGTGTGCATCTTACATATTCAGATTTTAGCAGGAGTTATAATTCTTATAGTTCAATATTTGGGTCTTAGGAATTGAGGATTACCTTGTAAATTGGGTGAAAATTGGGAATAACTCTTGAAGAGGATGCCCATAGAGCTTGGGCCCTAGTTGGGTGTCCAACATATCTTGGTTGTAGCAGGAATTATAGTACTCATTGATCAATAGTTTGGGTTTATACACTAAGGCTACCCTTGTAAATGGGGTGAAAATTGGGGCTTACTCCTGAAGAGGATTCCCATTGAGCTTAGGCCTTAGGTGGGGGTCCTATGTATCCAGATTATAGCAGGAATCCAATTTCTCATAGGTTAATAAAAGGGATGAATCATATGGATATGAATACCAGCAATAACCTTTATTCCCACTTGAGAAATTTTTAGTGTGTTAAATAATAAGAAGTGGATGATCTGGCAGACCACACAATCATCTTTTATCTACTGGTAGACATGGACACAAAGCTTGAAGAGAGATGAATGGGGTATTGAGTGTGACCACCTCATTTAACTTCTCTTATGATGATGGTATATACTGGGACTATAACATCACCATCTCTTCACCTTACCCTCTAATGGGTCCAGGGTATGGAGAATGAGGAAAGAAGGGATTGGGGGAGGCGAGAGGACTATAATTCCCATTTCTTCTCTAACCTAGTGGCTAGAATGAAGAGAAGAGATAGAGTGGAACATCCTGCAGTATGTCCTATGTAATTAATCCTACAGGGATGCCCTAAATTGGTCTCATATTTGGGGAAAAAGACCTAATACTACGTTAAATGGGAAATAAATCATAATCAATACCCACCCCACTATGAACTGGAGGCTTTGTGTCTTAGAGACGAGAAGGGGAGAACATGGTCCCAACCATTGTATCTGTGATCAAGAACTCCCTAACATTTTCCATGGTGTATGGGTCATTATGACCATGGAATTAGACACTCAAATTCACCCCAAGGACCCTAACAAGCCAACAAGATATATTTTAGAAACTTATGATCAAAGGAATACACACCGAAATGGGGGACACACTAGAGTTCCACTCACCATGGTGGTGATAGTCTGAATGTTTTAGTGGGGGTTTCAATAAGGTTTGTTTCAGAAAAGGGATCCAAATGAGGATAATACCTTCCATAGATGCCTTTGAATAACACATGAAGAGTTTCATACACATGCTGAATGTAAGGACACTCCAAGTGGGTTTGTGCAAGAAGGCTTAGGCGAGCCAAAAAATTTCTCACACATGTGTTTTTCATGCAGGGAGGCCAGGGAGAGTGTGATTTACCCTAATTGATGGACCACCTATGATACTACACATTTGTGAGACCTTTCTCAATCCTTCAAGGTTCAACATAGGTATTCTTTGATGTAGTTCGCACAGGTCCCCATTTAAGAAAGGGTATATAGCGCTAGTGTTTGTTAACTATGGGGTGAGATATTTACTCATGTAGGTATGATTTATTTTAAACCATAGTAGGACTTTAGTTTCACTATCCCCCTTAAATTCCCAATTATTTTGTCTTTATATAAGCTACCTAGAAAGGTTAATATTGCTTGAGCAAAGGACAAGGGTGACCAAAACCTTATGACGCCTTTGATATATTTTAACTATGAAAATGTATACCCCAGGGTCCTATTTATAGGGAAATATGGCACCCTTCATGTAGGGGTTCTCTTGTGCTATTGTTCTTAATAGGATAACACATAGGTCGGTCACGCAGGGCTGATACACACATACCTAGGTAGCCAACGCTACTTTGGGGTACTTGTGCAACACACCTGGGTATACCCACAACTCCATACTTCATGGGTTGTGCTCCCACGCCTCTGCTAAGGATCTGTACCGGGTTGAGGTTTGTTCCCTTTAAGAAAGACCCTTCTTTACCATCACTTACTCCCATAAAAAATGTAGAGTCTCACCATGAAATTTTCATCCTAGGATGATGATGTTTTGGTTCACGACACATAAATATCCAATCTACTCATTATTTTGGTACAAAGTGGAATGTATTCTCAAACTCTTCATTTTTTCCAATGTGAGAGTCACATCATGAATTATATAGAAATGTTCATGAAACAAATTTTTTAGTGTCAACACATGCACTTGGGATAATGTTGTTTTTATATCGCCATCCTTCAACCAATTAATCTAGGATTCATGATGTGCCACCCATTCCTACTCATGGAGAAGTTTTTACAGGGTATTATTCTTAAGAAAAATACCCTTGGAAATATCCTAAATTCGTTTTTCTTCCATCATAGATTCCTTATATTCAATTTAAATATTTTTTAAAGGCATATAAATGTTGAGTTTGAATGTTGATATATTATTGGAGGACAATTTTGAGACGATGAAGCTTTTTTGTGATGGCTAGTCTAACAAGATACCTCCACTTGCCTGGTCCATGATGTAGTCACCACTAGGTTATAATCTATGGGGTAGTTACAATACTTAGATAAAGTAAAATTCCTCCCACTTTTGGTTCTAGATGATAGAGCCATAATAATGGGAGAATGATCTGAGGGAGCTCTTAAAATATGTGGAACCTTGTAATTCCTTTCCAATAAATTAGGTAATCTAGATGTCCCATTATGATTTTAACTTTATTTTAAAGTACAATCATAATTAGTTTGTATCATTTATTATTATTAATTATATTTTAATCATCTTAATACCATAATTTCATATAATTTTATTTTTTGGGTTTTTGAAAACTGTTTTGCATCTCATAATGTTTCTCCATTTTAAAAAATTTGACTAAGTTACAATGAGAAATTGATTAAATTAAATTTCTATATTATAAATATATATATTATAATTTAAATAAAATTAATTAAAATTAGTAGTCATATAATTAATTTCCAATAATATTTTCCTTGAAAACATCATTTCTTGAAAAACGTGGTTTCATCATGTTTTGAGGGTTCGCTTTTAAATTTAAAATTTTAAACTTATCTGAATTGAGTTAGATAAAATATATTTGATTTATTAATCAAAATAATTAATATTTGGTAGTAATTCCATCTTTATTTATGGTTGTTATGAATAACAAATACATTTAAAATTGACTACCATTATTATTGTTATAAGGGGTTTTGTACATTACAATCCCTTGTATTAGTATTAACATTCCAAAAACATTGAATTTTTATAAGATAAATTGGATTTAATATATATAATTAGTTTCTTAAAATTATCCAATAAGGATAATTTAATTTATGTATTAATTGATAAATTTCATAGTTTTAAAAAACTATTTACTGTGGTGGAAACCTAAATACTAATAATGAGTAATCATTGATGTAAATGGAATAACATGTTTAAAAAAATTATTTTTAGTGGTTTCTATGTGGATAATTCTAATATTATCCTTAACCCAATATTTATCAATGTTAGAGGCACTTTGTTTACAAGTGGATTCCCCTTATTGAATGGTTTTGGGTATTTACAAAAACTCAAGTCCTCCATAATTATAAAAGGGCACCCCTCCCATTGCTTCTTCAAACCTATGAATCCATTTATCTTAAAAGAAACCATAATAATATCTCCCTAAAATTATTATCCATGTAAAATTGGTTTTTTTTATTTCCATAATACCATACCTTTGTCCCTCAATAAGAGATCCAAAGAAGGATTCTCTTGGAGAATGTAATCTTCTTCACTAAGCTCCTTGTTTTTTACATATTATTTTACACCTTCTGTTATGTATCCAAAAATTAAATATAATAAAAATAGTATCTAAAACATTATAATATTTAATTATTTTTATGGTAAAAAAAATTTCTATCACATTATTCAACAAATGTGAAACAAACCATTGATCATGTGTAAAATGGACAACTACCTCGTGAACCAATATAATTTTTTTCAATCACTAACTATCATGGGTAGTCATAATATTAGAACCAATGAATATATAAAATAAATTTGACATGATATTTATTCATTAACATTAATATATAATCCACTTCCTTAAAATTTCATCCATTAATTAAATGATAGTGTTTCTCCTGCATACATACGACCTACCGTCTCCTCAAATCAATGAAATTCATTTTCAATTTACAAATACAAATAATTTATTATAAAAGTGTATATAATTAAAAAATATCAAATTTATTAAATTAATACCATAAAGAAGATTATTTAACTATATATAATTCTCATGAACAAGAACTTCTATAACGAAACATGAATTAAAAAACAAAAAACACAGTATCCAAAAAAATGGTAATAATGAAATATTATTAATGAATACGTGATAAGTTGTTATAAAAACCTCATATTTCATATTATAAATGTGAATATAAAGATTTTATTAATTAACTAAATTTTCAAAAATATTTAAAATAAGGTTAAATAATTTCCAGCTGGAGGTAAATGTGAGTAAAAGGTTTTGTATCAAAATATCCTTATTTGAAACACTTGTTCTTTAGTAAAACTAATTTATTTTAAATGGTGTATATAAAAAAAATTAAAATTAAACATCATATTTTATTCTTATTCATGGTTTTTTAACTTCAAATTAATTCTCACATTCTTTTATACATTTTTTATTTAGTCATTTCAAAAACTATAATTAATTTCGTCTTAAATTCATTTTTATTGAGGAATAATTTAATGTTATGCACAAATTTCATTTATCTATGGTATATAAATCCATTTTAAATTTTATATCATGAATATATAATATTTAGTTATATCTTATGTTTTAATATAAATTATATCAACCAACATTATTTGACTCAAAATTTAGCAAGTGTTAAAGTGTTTCATAACTCAATTTGTTTTCATTATGTTGTATTACATCTTCAATCTATTTAATACTATATGATTATGTGTGTAATAAATTTTTGATTAGTTTATGTTTTATTTTCACTTGTTTCATTGGTATTTAAATTTAATACACATAATAAATTCATTGATTAATAATGACTGAAATGGTATGATCTTCATAATATATTTCATCTTAGTTTAAAATCCATCAATGAATATATATTTTTTTCAAAATATTCATTTTTTGTATGTTGTATATACTCATAATCGGATGTGTTTAACATGAATATATATTTATTAATGATTATTAATTATTTAATTCATGTATATTACTTCATTGGGTTACAATTTAAATGATACCAAATATGTAAGAATCTATTTTACAGTCTCACCTTGTTATGAGATTTTATTTATTTTTATTGAATAAATTTTATTATTTATAATTAATAAGATAAAATAATTTTATTATACACTATATATTTAAGGGTTTTCACTTCCATTACCTATATTTTTTGAAAGGACATTATTTTTTTACAAAACCTATATTACCATTTAATTTAAGGTTATCTCTTATCAATTATAATTTTTTGTGGTCATTATATTTTTTCAAAATACTCACTCTATTTTTGTCATTGGACACTGAGTTTACCTTAAATATAAATATTTTTTATAATTTATATTCATACTCTTTAAACTATATATCATTTTAAAATATGGTATTTTACATTGAAATTTATATGATTGATTAGGGAGTGAAAGATATTCTCTATTATTTATTTAAAAATATACATATATTAATAAGGAATATTGTTCTTGAATTATATCAATAACTTAATATGACATGAATGTATTGGAAATGACGTGATGGATGTGGATTGAAATTATATACCTCCTTGGAGTGTTGATAGTCTAATGAGATGAATTAGTTTGTCAGCCAAATTCAGTGGGTTTTTTGTGTATAACTACACATTTATTTAACTATCTTAAAACAAGGTATTGACCGTATAGATAAAATTATGATTGAGATCATGATTCCCATTATTATTAATTTTCTTTATTGATATGTCACTATTTATTAACCATAATATTTTTTTTTCAATTATCCGGGGATGAATTCTCATGCTCAAATTATTAATTAAGTAGCTTGGGTTTTCATTTATTTACCAATCCATATTGATTATTAATTACTTTTTATTAATATAATCCTTTATATGTAATCCTTATCTTGAATTTTAGTCACCCTTATTTTGATTCATTTCCCTAGGATATGAAGAAGAAATATTCAATGAGTTCAAGGATAAAAATTATTAAATCTCACTTTTTTTTATTTCAATTCTTAAAATATAATGTTATATTTAAGTATTTATCTTGTTTATCATGACTACTAGATTAATATTTCCTTTTGGATGTGAATGCGTATATCTTATTCCCATGTAGTTATGTAACCACCTGTTCTAAGCTATGTGGGTTGGGGGCCTTGTTGTTGGAATTAGATAAAGTATACTAAAAAACATGGAAACTAGAATTATGAACAAATTATATTAGGGAAAATAAACCTACAATATATTTTTTGGAAATTTCAAATTTTTGAATAAAATCTTAAATTACTAGTAAGGAAGATATTATAAGGTTTTTCCATGAAATTACATCATTTCATGGATAATATTAGGGGAAGAGGATCTGGAACAGTTATACCATGGGGTAATAACTATGAAAAGGGAATATTAGCCTTTAACTTAATAATAACCTGGTGCATGATAAGAATCTTTGCATCAATTAGGTTAGGAACTCACATGGAATATTCTTGGGTTAGTTTTCATCTTGTATGTGAAAAATTATGATGAAATAATGAATTGAAACTATGTAATTGTTTATATTCCCTTCTGTTATAGGATAAAACTAACGTACCTTAGGATGGTGTTTTTAAGGATGAAATTTTTTTAAATGTCATAGATACCCCTTTTATAAATTCTTGTTATTGGGACATAACATGATTAATGATATTTTGGGGAGAACATTTAAGGTAATATGACCCTTTGGTTTATTTTAAGTAGTAGGGAAAACGTTATTTGTTAAATGATGGTTTAATATTTTTTAGGATTCGTTTAAAAGGTATTAATAACCCTTAAGGTTAATATAATGATTGATTTTTAATTAATAATAGTCAATTTAGATTATTTAAAATTTTTAAAAAATAAGATATATAGAAAACCATGGTTGTTAAAAAGTTATTTTATAATTAAATTTATTCTATATGATATTATTTATATTTTTGTTAAATTTATAGAAAATATATTAACATAATTCTTTAAAGGGGACAACCCACATATCGAGTGACAACCCATTGTATATGGGAAATCTATGGGGATTGATTTCACAAAAAAATGGTGAGAATGGTGCAGTTCTTATCATTTATCTACATGACCATTGTGTAAATATGTCATTGTTTTCACGTACACATTTAAATGGATAAATATTCAGTTTGAATTTGGAAGTTACTTTTGAGGTTTAGAGATTAATATGTTGAATTTATTTTATTGGATAAACTATGATAATCATTTTGGTTTGGAAAAATATATATATATATGTGGAAGGAATTATTTTTCAATAAAATTTAATTTTAGTTATTTAGGCATAAAAAATAATTAATTTTGAATAATTATCATTGGGTGAAAATGATGATATCATGGTAAAAATTAATTAAGAGATTTAATTCTACATTTCAAGTAATTATTTTTCATTATTTTCTTAGTCTACAAGGAAAAATAATTTCACAACTCTAGGAAAATTATATTTAAACAAAACTATTATCTTATTACCTTTATATCATATAAATCAATTGTATTTTAAACCATCATAAACTTATAGTTTTGGGGTGGTTAACATTATCATATCCATTTTCTATATCACTATCTACTATTCACTGGATAGTAATTTTCACCTTCGTGCCCATGTTTTCACTTCCCATTAAGGTTATCCAATTTGAAATCATAGTTTTTTGTTAATCCAAATGACCTTCCTATTTTTCTATACCTCTTTTGAAGAGGTTTTTTTTAACCATTTTAAGATATACTTTTTTGAAAAAAGAATTATCAAATTTCAAACACATTATTTTTCCTAATGAAAGTTCAAATTTCAGTGAAACAATTTTTTAAATTTGTTTAGAATGTTACACCGGGATATTTTTTCATAGTGCACACGACATGGAAAACAAAGCCAAAACAAACAATAATTTACTATTTAACTGTAATGAATATGAACTAGATGATAAAATTCAGAATATTAATTAGAAAAAGAAATTTTTTATTATTGAATTTAAATATTTTATATGAAAAAAATATATTTTAAAATAAGGACTCTATATCTAGTAATTTCATTACATTATTTAAAAATATATTTTTCATCAGAAATGTTTTTTGGCATTGTGAGAGAAAGTAATGAAATTAAATTTTTAAAATTTTCAAAATTCCATTCAAAAAAATTACATTATTTTTTAAATCAAAATTTCTATAGAATCATAGGGTGAAATTGTTAGGATATATTTTTAAAAGAGTTATTTTTTCAATTAAAATTGAAAACTACAATTTTTTATAAATCTATCATGACTTATAAATAAGTTTGGTAATTTTAAATTTCTATTATGGTTTTAATTTTAATTTTATTTTTCATAATAATTTATTGTATTTACTTAATTTAATTAATAAAATTTAAATAATCTTTATCACATGCTTTTTTATAAATTTATTTAAAGGAATAAAAAAATCCGAATTTTTTTTAAGTGCATAATGTTTCTTTATTTCAATAAATTATGACAACATATAATAAATATTTATTTCAATGAAACATATATATTATATATTTAACTACGTGTATTGTAATTATTATACTAAATAATACTAGCCTTATCGTGAATGTGAAAATAACTTTTCTTTGAAGAATCCATTTCTTGAAAAAAAGATTTTCGATATATTTTACAAGTTCATTATTAAATAATATTTTTCAAATTATCCAAATCAATTTTGATATAATAGATTCTAAATTTCGAGTTATAATATTTTTTATTAGGTAATATGTTCATTTAAATTTATATATTTATTTAATAATAATAACAAAGAAAATCAATTACCTTGGTTATGGTTAAAACATGGTTTTACGGGATACATGCACATGTGTTAAAATTAATTTATCAAAACAATAGACTTTATATTTGAAAACAATGATTTAATATTTATTATAACTGGTAACAAATTATAAAATAATTTCCATTTTAGATTAGTCTTAAGGAATAAATTACCTATGTTAATAAAACCGGCTACTATGGTGGAGACTAAAATGATAAAATTTAGTAACCTTGGAGGTAAAGGGAATAAAATAATTTTAATGCGATTTTTTTATTTTTGGAGGGGTATATCAAAACATAATATTCCATCGATACATTTATTTATTTATTTTTCAACACTTGTGCTTATAGAGGCTTCCCATTATTGAATATATCTGGGTATTTATATAAATTCCACTCTACCTCAATTCTTAATAGGATCTCCATGAACTCACTTATTTAATCTAGAATGCCATTTTACTCACTGTAAACAAGAATAAATATCTATCAAAAATAATGAAGCATATTATATCCATTCTATTATTCCCAAAATACCAACCTAGGGTCCTCAATAATAGTTCCAAAGGTGATTTTTATCAGTGAATGTACTCGTCATCAATAAGCTCCATCTTTTTTAATTATTATTTTTTCTCAATCAATAATATCCTAATAATTCCATTATAATAACACCATTATATCCAATTTAATGATATTTTATTTAGTTTATGTAATAATATTTATCCATCTCATTCTCAATCAAATGGGAAATAAAACCATTGCTCATGTGTACGATGGACTATCTTCTCACAAAGTGATGTATTTGTTTCCCTTCACCGACTCACAAGGATAGTAATAATGACGGATACAAGGAATATATATTATAATTCGGAATAGATATTTATTTAGTGAAATTTATATATATGAAACTTCCTTACCCTTATAACCATTAAGGAAATGATAACATCACCCGTGCGTAATTGTGACCTACCTTCTCAAAAAAGTGATGAGATTAATTTTCTATGTCATGCTTTAATAAATGATACTAAATGTGTATGTAATGAATAAATTTTATATTTTTAATATTATAATAATTTTGAGATTATGGAACAATATCATATTCTTAGAAAGTGAAACATTCATGATGAAACATGAATGAGAAAAAAAATCTGTTAACACACAGATGAATGATGATAATGAAATATTATTAACGAAAGAGTGGTAAGATGTTATCAGAAGATCATATACGATATTATAAAAAAATTATTTAATTTAAATTAATAACATTTTTAAAAACATTATACCAGTTGTTAAATCATGTTTAACAAGAAGGAAACAAGACGTTAGGGTTTTTTTCTTAGAACAACCTTCTTTGAGACATATATTTTGCTGTGAACATAATTTCTTTCAATTGGTGTATATAATAAAAATTTAATATTAAAAATAAATTAAAATTATTATTTACGGTATTTTAACTTCAATTTCATGATCCCCCTCTTTAAATAATATTTTATTAAGATGTTTCGTAAACTACAAGTAATTTCATCCCAATTTCCTTTCATAGATTAATATTTTAATGTTATGAATAAATTTAGATTTATGTGGTGTATTATACCTTTTTTCATATTAACCATTATAATTAATGGTATTTTATGTTTCAATTATATTTATTTTATGAATGAGTATTTTAATGGAATGTTACATTTTTGTAAGGGGGTTTATAACGCAATTTCTTTATATTGGGTTACATTAATTCTTCATTAAATTTAATATTCTAAGTTTATGTGTTTAATGAAATTTAATTATTTTCAATTTTATTTCCATGTTTTTCATGTGGATATACATATTATAAACAAAAAAATTCATCTTTTAACTTTTACTTTAATAGTATTATCTTTGTAAGGGATTTCATCTAAATGTACACACTATTGATACATATGTGTTATTATGAACCAATTAAATTTTATGTGTTTTATATAATTCTACTTTGATGTATTTTAAATAAATAACAATTTAAAAATTATTATTAATTCTTAAATTAATTTCTATTCATTCAAGGGGTTAAAATTTATAATTTTACAGAGTTGTAAGTGTCTATTATACAATCTCACATTCTTCTGAGATTGCTTTAATTTTCATTGAAGGAAAATTATCATTTTTCTTTATAATATCATATAATTACATTAAACACATAATATTTAATGTTTTATAAAATTTTCAGACAAAATATCCTCTGTTTAAAACTTTAACCAAGCAACAAAATTTATATTATAAAAAATGATTTTATTTCTATATTAATCGGATGTAATTTTATTCCAACATAATTTTCATATAAATTATTTCATTATAGTTATTTTTCATACTCAAATTAATTATTTGGGACATTTAATTTTATCATTGACTTTTAAAAAATGGTTTGAAAATAGTGTATCTAATGTTTTCAAAAAGGGATGTTTTAGACCTTCTTTACAAATTTTTAAAATGATTTTTTTTTAAAATTATATAATGATAATCGAATTCCCTTCCACAAAAAATGTTTTATGAAATAAAAAATCTAATTTATATTTTAAATTTATTTAAAAACAAAAATATTTTTTGAATCCTTATTTTAATATTTTTTATTCACTGTATTCATTCTTCTAGAAGACTTGATTTTGTTATGAAACTTTTATTCCCATTAAAATGATGGTCATTTCATACCTCTTATTAATTTTTTGGTTGTTATATCATCATGAAACATTCAATTTATTGAGATTATTGTATATTACATTTCTATTAAAAACCCATATTCTTTATCGTGGAAATAATTATCAATTAAACCTGATATCAATTCTATATATAGTGTTTTAATTTGATATTTATTTGATTGACTGGTGAAATATTGATATTAATTATTATTTATTCAATATGTAAATATATTATTAAGGTACATTGTTCCTGAAATAAATATATCATTCAATATATGAGGAATATATTGGACATTTTGTGATGGGTGGGGCACAAAATTATATAGCTTCTCGATACATCGATAGTGTTACGATGCAAATAATTTATCTATCCATGTAAATATGTTTTTTGTGTATGCCTACCCATAGATTAAAATTTCATGATTCATGATATTTATATTATATATCATTCTTAATGATCTCATGACTTCAAATTTTATGAATTTTATTTTTTTGACGTTTCAATATTTATTTTCCATGATTTTTTTTATTTTTTTATTAACCATAGATGCATTATCATGCTTAAGTTATAGATTAAATGGAATTTTATTACATTTATTTACCTTTATATATAAATTATTCCTTAATTATTATGATTTTTTTATATTTAGAGTATAAATTGTGTAATCGTTATGAATAATCTAAGAAAACCCATATAATTTTTCCTTTCTATAGGATATGAAGAATGAATCTTTGAATGAGATTAAGTATTTCTAATATTTACACTCAGTATGTGGAATTCAATTTTTTATAATGTAATTTTAGATTCTAGTATATATCTTGTTTTCAAATACTACTAAACTATTTGGTCCTTTTGGATTCAATCAATGGTATCTTATTCTTAGGTAGTAAAGTAACCACCAACTCCGGACTACTAGGGTCATGTTTTTCACAATATTAATAAATAATGGACATTATTACTTTTATTTCATATTAAAATTTAGTTTATGATATAATTACTTAGAGAATTATGCGATGAGTATGGATTTGAGTTATATATCTCACCTGTTCACTGGTCAGTATCATGAGACAACTAATATAGTGTAATTGTATAATCATTAACATGTATGTATAATGTCTTTTCCCAATTCCTTACTAGTATGTTTATGTAGTCTATTATTATTGTTTAACATCAAATATATATCATAATGGGATAATTTAATTTAATCAAATTTATTAAATATTATTATATCACCCATGGGTTAATATTTCTGTATGTATCCATTATTATGGAATGATTTGTTTATCTCTTACCCCTTTATTTATTATACCGTTATTATGATATGTTATCTTCTATTATAAACAATACATTATTAATAATCTGATATCACCATTTAGTTGTATTCCTCATTTCTCTAGGTAATGAATTAGAATATATTCTATGATCATCTCTATCGATTTTATTATGGAATAATGATTTGTAAATAAATGATATTATATGAAAATTTGTAATGTAATATTTATATATCTACCATATTGAGGAATACTAATCCATGATCTTCATAATGTAATGTCATGTAATATGATAAGCAATTAATAAATAATCCCAATCATTTGGGGATTAGGGTTATTGGTTTTACATTAATTTCATCATTTTTATGGATCAAAATAAATTAATTTTAAGGAGATCATTGAGACTATATTTTATGTGTATAATGTATATTATTTGTTTTTCTCAAATTTTTACTTGAAAAATATGATAATTAGTGTTACATTAGGATATTTTGTCTTAAAATAAATATTACATGGATGAATAAAATAATTTATATACTGATGAAAATAAGTCTTTATTAACACCCATTTTAGATAAGTTGTATTTTCAGAGACATGAATTTGTAATTTTAGTTGATATCATAGATCATTGGTAAATCATTATGGGTTTTCAATCATAATTCATATTCAACAAATCATTTATATTCTATATGTCATGAAAAAAGGAGTTGAAAACATAATACATGATTAAATTGAGGTTATGGTTTTTGAAAAAATAGAGAAAAGATAACTTGTATTATCATTAAACAAGAATTATAGGAGTTTCATATAGTTATTAAAATGTTTGAAGTGTTTTGGTGTTGAAAATAAAATCCATGATTATGGTAGTTTGAAAAACACCATGAAATATGTCATTCTATGATTAGAAAAATTGTGGGATGAAAGAATAAAAAGTTAGAATCTATTGTATTTATTGCTCTGATAAAAACACCATAATGAATTCTATTTTCATGGAAATATTTTTTGAATCCCATAGATTCACTGAATTATTGAAGAACTAATTCCATTATTTTGGTAAATTGAATGAAATGATTTATATATAGATATTAGCTAAAATAGATTATGTTGCAATGCCATAATATTGTGTAATTCCCAGTGATTGAAACATTTTGATGTCAAATTTGTGGAAAGGAATTTTGATAGCCATTTTCCGTGAGCTATATAACTATTTAAGTTAGTTAATAAAACCATATCATTAATGGGTAGAAAAAATATTTGTTACAAAATAATATAAATTCAATATATAAATTAATAATTCAAATTCATATTTGAAAAAAAATCCACTCTTGTTTTTGGAGTAAATATATTGAATAAAGAAACTTCTCATGATTGAAGTTAAGCAACATCATGGTTTATGTGATGAAAAAAATTATTAAATTTTAGTAGCACAACCAAATATTTAAAAATTATAAATGTTATAAGTCTATCCACATAGTATTTATTAATAAATTTGAAGGCTATTTTTTGATATTCCATTATAAAATAATGATGTTAAAATTATAGAAATATTTTTTACTATTTTAATAAAGATATTGTAAAAAGTAACACGTTGTAAAAAAACTAAATAAAGTTTTTAAAGGTAATTCTCCATGGGAATCTACTACCACGGTAACCCCAATTTACAGAGGGATATAATGAATAATGTTAAAAATTCATTATCCATTCCCAAGGGGTATACCCAAAGCAAAAATAATACATTGTTTCACTATTACAAAAATATGCAAAAGTTTTTTATCATTATCCTTGTTTTGATAATTTATATTATAATAGAAGTAATCCATAATTTTTTGATGTATCTGGTACTAGAAGAAGAGTGAATATGGTCAATACTCAGGTAATAGAGTTAATTTTATAGTTATTACACGTGAAATAATAATGAGATATTTTAACTCCCTTGGATGTGTTCTTCACATCATCGGTGAACTATATAAGTTCATATGGGTCTGGTATACTTCTTTTATCTATGTATAAAAAGAAATATTGATTGAGATCTATGTTCTATAACATAACATATAATAAAAATCTAAAAAGGAAATTATGTGAGAAAATGATATTAGTATTATACAATAATACAATCACATAAGAGGTTATTACCCTTATGGATATAACGACAAGTATTAAAAAATTAGGTTATATTTATTTTTGAATTTTATCGATGATAAAGAAAATTATAAAAATTCAAAAAGGTTATACAATATTGGATAAAAAATCCTTCCAATTATTGAATAATCACGAGTAAAAAAAATAAATCTATTATCATTGACATTCACATCACCACGATCTTGGAATTTGAATTTTAAATGTTTAAAATTTACCCCTCATATAAAAATTCAAAAAGGTGTTGGATATGAGTACCAAAGGGGTGATATCTCTAGCGGAAGAACTATAAAATATATAGTAAAAAAAGTGACTTGATATAAATATTCAAATTTAATATGTATTAAGTTGTTTTATGAATAAATAAGCGATTAAATATTCACAATAGAAAAATTTTTAGTAAAAAACATATATAAATAATTGAGCATGTTGTTGAAAAAATATATTAACACATTATTTAAATGGTGGTTTAACATAATGAAAGACATGAATTTACTTGGATAAGTCATTAAATATGCAATATTAAAGAAGTAGATTCTGTTAATATAACCAAATAATTTCAATTAAAATATTTTAGTGTTTTAAGAATGATATCTTAAGTTTATATACTTATATAGTCGTTACTAAATTATCATTGAATAGTAGATGAGATTAATTGTAGAAAATAGAATTAATATGGAATTGAGAAAAAAATATTCATCTAATTCTATGAAATACATCCCTTGAACATAATCCAAAAGATAAAGAAGTTGATGAGGTTGTGTCTTCATTATCAGATAATATTTAAATAAATAAAGGAATATTAAATGCAAAACATCGACCCTCAAACATTAAATATAGAAGAATATGACATCTCACCTCCATGGTTACAAAAAAAATCAGTATTTTTATGTAAAATACTAATATACATGAAAATACTTAAAAACAAAATAAAAATAATCAAATGATAAATATCACAAGGGAATATTCATTTCACCTTAAGGCAAAGAATTCTTTGATTAAAGAATGTTAGATGTAGAATATTGTAGATATATATCTATGGATTCTATAATCAATCAGTCAATTGAGAAATGTGTTATTGAAGAAGTTCATGAATTAGAAAAGTTTGTTCTTGAGATCAAAATTGATCTTATTACATTATTAGATATCATTTATTTATAGTGATTTTATGAAAATAATATTAATGGGGTGGTTAATAGAATTATGGTGCACACACTATAATAAAAATATAAGATACTTTTTCATACAAAATTGAAAATAGTTCACTCAAATGATGACTGAAAATTATCATTTTATTATAAAATCACTTTTTAGGAAAAGTGAGAAACCAGTCCCAGTCAATTCAGAGGTGAAACCTCATAAGAGAAAGAAAATACATTATAGCAAAACCTCATCCTATTTGTTCATTCAACTCTATAAAAATTCCAGTTCATAATCCATACCTTAGTAGTAGGGTCATAACCAATAATATCTTCAAATTTACACACCATTTTGTCTTAGGTTCGAATATACTCTTCTTTTATGATTTTCCCATCATTTAACCCCCTCATCTAAATCATATCTTGTTTGTGAATATAATTGTCCTACTTTCTATTGACCTCCACTTGAATAAGCCTTCCCATCATCTCTTCCTCCTCTTATAAGATACTGACATAAAGAACATCCTCCACCATCTCCTCTAAAGAGTGGTGGATAGGTTCTTTTGAGTCCTTTATCGTTCCAATATAGTTTGCATTGTTTTAGTTTTATTGAACTGTAACATGGGGATTCTCTTTCAAAATAACTATGAAGGCCAGAGACATATCCTTCTCGCATGTTTTTTATTTTTTACCTGATCGTGTTTCCATCGGTTTTGGTAAATGCGAGTAGTCCTTGCATCCTTTCCCCTTCTTCTTACTAGGGGTTTTCCCCTCCTCATGAGCCTTAGTACCTCCTCAGACACCACACCTTCTATAATTCCACCATCCAGGTCATAGGGAATATCCTGGATAGGCTCATTAGATTTCAAACAATCAAAGTAATTTTAAGTATAAACACCATTCTGAACCAAAGCCTTATGGGCTGTTGGATTGTTGACACCTGAAATACTCTGCTTGCATTGATGTTCCTCTTCCACCACTTTCAACCACACCTTAATTTTGATCCCAGTGAAACTCCTACCTTTAGATTGAGATTCCTGAGAAGAGGATTCATCAATCCTTATTTAATTATCCATGTCCTGGTCCCTTAAAGAATCTAAAATCCGATAAAAATCCCTAACACATAGGTTTAATCAACATGTTTTTTCCAATAGTCTATTATGCACAACCGTGCCCGCCAAGAGATTAGTCTGGATAGCATCATTTCCCTTCCTCCCCTACACTGTCACCTTCCTATGATGGCTACCCAGTCTGCATAAAATGGACTAGTGACCCCTTATACTACAGGAAGAGAATAACGTCGCCCAATGATCGAAGACCACTGGTTGTTTACATCGTACCTCCTCTCCAGATTCAATCCACAATGATTCAACTTGTGGCCTCAACACATCTACCTCCACACACATGCACAGGTAGATTGGATAACACAAGGAAGTAGTATGCGAGTCCACAAAGATAAATCGAACCACTATATTTCCTAACATACGTATAATCACAAGATTCAGGAATGGTAGAGAAAGTTGAGGAAGACATACCCAAACCGGAACTATAAGAGAATCCCGGTTCATGTATAAATCCTAGATCCACAAAAATAGATAGATGTTGCATCCACCACATTTCCTGGGCACACACGACAGAGCATGGGAAAAGTCCTCCGATGAAGAACACTTCACCAACAAATGTCTTTTATCCAGTAGACTAACAACCACTTGTTCTTTTACACCCCAATGATCGAAGAAAAACCTATAAAATTCATCAGCTGAATGCCTTTTTCTCCTAAATTGGGAAACCATCATTAGATGCAGTAAAATCTCTACCTCCGTAAACTCTCGAGCTGACAATAGAATCACCGGGTCGCCTTCCCAAATACCAGGGACCTTCAGGACTAGATTTATTACAGGATGGATTGAAAACATATCTGAATTGGTAAAGGGATAGAAGTCACGTATCTGGACATTATGAGGATGTCAGGAATATGCCCCCTCCTGATGACTAGCGGTGGAGGCTGAAGCGTCGTTTACCCCATTAGGGATACGCCATCGCTGCTTCCATCTCCCATCCCGGTTAAAGTTTCCTTGTTTCTCAGGTTCAGTCAAATAATGAATTCTTAATAAATGAAAATAATGTATGGAGTTGAATCTCAATGTTGAAGAGAAATATTGATTCATTAAATTTTTTACCATCACAAGCAATGAAAAATTCAAGAATGTTTTTATCGAAATGTCGAATTTACTAATGGGAGGAGGAAACACCATATTAAACAATGAAAAATACACTCCCAATATAAAATTCTATACTAATTATATTTAAAATCACATCTTATGATAATGTGATTTCGAATTTGGTGGAATCCTCCAAAATTTATTTGGCATACCTTAGATAATAATTATCGTATATTCAATGAAAAATGAGATGGATTATGATAAAAACAAATGTATATTGATTTGATGAATTGTAAGCATGTTGTTTGAACATGGAGAAGGTTTATTTATGAAAATCCCACAAAGGCATATAATCAAATAAGTCTCAACCAAAAAAACAGTATGTTTTGTTCTGTTGGTATTGTAAAATGAGATATTTATTTATATTTAATTCTCTTACTAGGAGGATAAAGGTATTATAAGGGGTTTTAATAAATAAATAGGTATAACATTATTCCATAACAAAATTTTCTTTTTTATTTAACATATATGTGTAAATTAATACAGGTTTTGTTTTAAAATATTCATATTTATCATTAAAAAGTCATGTAATGCATCAATAGAGGCGATAAATATTTCTCCAATGGGTATTTAAAAAAGGATCCAAATGTACCACATAGGCATTAAGAATATATTTTGATGTTCTTAAAAAATATGATATCATATCCTTCAAGGGAGAATTATATTTCATGTTTTTCCTAATAATCTGATAAACAACATGCGTGAATATGACTATGATTAAAAAGGAAAATATTGTTATACCAGCTCTCAAGGATTGAAATAGTGATAATAATAAGATGAATGAGATTGGGTGGTGTTCCCATATTATATGGAATAAAAAAAATAATTCCATTATCAATCGTAAGCAATATAGAACTATACCATTTGTGAATGAATGATAATTATGTATCAGTGGAAATATAAAATATAAAATTAGAGGAAATTGTCTAAATATGAAAGAAATACTATACATTTAATGGTTGAGACATAATTTTCTTATTGAGAGTTTAGTTTTTGTCTCTATTCCAGATATATAATTTTTCCATATGTATTTCACGACCAAATTAAGATATAATGTTATAGTTATGAAGGTATATGTAATAAGAATAATGTTTTATCAAATTCATAAATCAAAATACACATACTTTAGTTTGAGGGAAAAGGAAAATAGAATCTTGAAACTATATCAGAATAATGTCACTCAACAATCCTTCGTTGAATATTAAAATTTTGGGGCTATCAATTGTAAAAAAATGATAATGTGATATCATTATTACATATGTGTATCTTACAAATATGGTATAATAAATAAAAATACAATTGATTGTGTAAAAATAAAAATAATTTTTTTGATGGTGAATGTAGCCACGTTTTATGTAAACCATTTAAAATTTAATGGAGGACATGGGTTCTATAAATTATTTATTTATTATTATAGTAAAATTACTTAAATTTATGTCCTCAGTAACAAAAATAATGCTCTAAAATGCATCAATTGATATTAATAAATTTCTAAAATTTTGACCCAGAATTATATCCACATTTTAATATCCAACAACTGTATAAAAACTCAAATCACATAGTAGAAAAATACATTAAAATTAATATATACTTTGTTAACAATTTAGAGGTAGTTAAGAATTAATAAAATGTTATGTTGAGATAAGAAATTGGATGGATAATATCATTAAAAGGAAAATGTTAATTGAAAAATTTCTATCGTAACATTATTACAAGGAATCAATCATAACCACTATTTTTCACATCAAAACATTAATTGTTGAGCTTTGATATAGAGAAATTTCACAATAATATATATAATAATAGAAAAATATTCTACAATAATTTTTAACCATTGAAGTGATTTTTACATATTGAAATAATTAAACAACATAAGGAATTTGGGAGTAATTGTGATGATGGGATAATTATTGAAAACTAATTCAGGTGTAATATATGTAAACACTCTAATAAAAAGTTGGTAAACAAGGTTGTATGAAAATATTTCATTCTCATTGAATTTTAACTTTTAATTCATTTAAGTAGTAATGAAATTAATGAATAGAAACAAATTACGCGTTTTTATATAGAGATATCAATGAATTGAAAAATATATTTTAGGGAACACATAAAGTGGATGAATATAGATGAATTGGTTCAGTACAGAAAACCAAATAATGATTAAAAAGGAAATAGAATATTGATGTGAAGAACAATAACTATGGAAAATATGCATTAATATAAAAAATAATGATGAAAATTATTCAATGGAAAACATTATTATATATTCTTAAATAATGACATTTTAATAAACAACCAAAAGGGAAATTTAATATTAAATCTATGATTGAATAACAAGACCAAATTGAGAAAAATGAAACATGGGATCTTATTTAATGTTCGAGGAATAAAATATACTTGGGACAGAAAAGGGTTTTTTTAAATCAATTTAATAAAGATATTAAAGTTCCAAATAGTGAAAATTTACTAGTGTGTAAAGTTTGTTCACATATTGAAGTTATTGATGTGATTGACATATTTAATATATTGGTAATTTTTTAGGTGAAAATTATTTTCCTAGTTATCACTATCAATATAACATTTAAATTATTAAAAATGGGTGTAAATTCATCCTTTCCCAATGGAATATTTTGTGAATAATTATATACATATAAATTGGATGCTTTTATTTTCAATGACGATAGCATTAAGTGATGAAAACTATATACGGTGTTTTATTTTTAAAATGAAGCCCATATTGTTTGGTATTTGAGGTATGATTCCTTTTTTATAGGTTTAATATTGACATGAGTTCTTTTTGAAAAAATCATAAATGTGAAGAAGACTCTTCAAGGTATACTCATGGTGATGTTGCAGGTTAATAAAATAATATTTTTTCACTCATAGGAAGAGATTTTAAAATATATTTATGGAATTATGATGAATAATTTTAAAATATATATGATAGTTGAAATGAAATTATATCATGCCATTAAATTTACATAAAAAACATTTGAAATTATAATCTATCAATAATTTTTTTATAAAAAGGTATTTTCTAGGTGGATATAAAACCCATTTCCGTACATATTACAATATGAATAAATTTTTTGAAGATTATTTTACAGATTGTTGATTAATAATACATGTTATATGATAATCATATATAATATAGTCAACATTAACTTTAACTGAAATGATTTTATAATTTCTACATTCCTAGTTGAATGATATCAATGTTTTCTAAAGGAAAATAACACATTAGACATTAATGGTAAACTTTGGAATATTATTGATATGAATAAATTTGGTTTATTTTATATGTAAAATTAATATGAATTATTGGATTTCAAATTTTATATTTTTTATTTAATTAATGATTAAAAAATACATCAAATAATTATTTCTATCATGGTATCAAATTAATTTCTTTTAATATTAAGAATAAATGCTTTATTTCGATTATTACATTGGATAAACAATACATAGTGATCGCTAATTGATCTACCTAATTGATTGGTATGGAGAAACAATTTTAGGATGATGGATAATTTGTGTTCTAATTTATTTAAATCGTGTGTGAAAATAATGGTCTTATTTTTATTTTTGAAAATACAGTTCATTAATCCAGAATAAAACACAATGATATTACTACCAATATATAAAAAATGAGTAATAAGTTGTGATTTTTTAATACCTACCTATAATAGATCATGTAGAAAATTATTTATCCAATTTTCTTCTATGAGCGGTGTTTAAAAGTATCCTAATGAACTTTAGAGATCAACCATTTAATTTCACTTTAAAGAATGGATTAAAACAAATTTTAGCCAAATTATTTTTTTTCAATATTAATTTTAAACATAAAAATAATTTTGATTTTTTATTTAATTAAAATTCATTGGATGAGTAAAAATTATCATTTAATATCAATATCAAATATGGAGAAATAATGGAATACAAACATGAAGATAATGAATTTATAATGGTTTTAAAAGAGATAATAGTATTGAGATAGATTTAAATGGGGAAACCAAGTTTCTAATAAATTTTAATTTCCAATGAAAAAATTTGGTATTTTTAAAGTAAAGAGAGATGAAATGTATTTTGAGTAATTGAGATACACGTACTTATAATATTTTCATTGTGTGTTCCATGTTTTTAGTGTAATTTAATAAATGAAATAAATCATTGTTTTATATTTCTTTTCAAAATGAGTACTACTCATGTTGGATTTTGATTAATCAATGGTGTTTTAGAAAAATAGCTATAAAATATTTACTCATAATATGTAGAGCTATTGATGTTGGTGTTTAGAATATATGTTTATAAAAAACAATGGATAAGATTAGTATTTCCAAAATGAATTTATATGTTTTGGTTGTGATTATTTAAAAAAATGATCGCAAAAAAACTCATAAATTTTTTAATTATCATATTATTTTAATAAAAATTAAAAAAGGATAGATATTTTTGGTACATAAACCAAAAACCATGACCATAGTGGTTAATATATGGCTATAACACATGCTAGTTTTTATTGAGAAATGGTCATGGATTGATAGAGTAAAAAATAGAGGCACTAGTATGTATTTCCTTGAGTAACCTTGCCATTGAATTTTCTATTTAATTTGGATGTATTTTCAATGTACATAGATTACACATCATACTGAGGAGTAAATATCATTTTTATAGGTGTTTCAAATAGAAATTATAGACTAAGATTCAATATAAATTCTATTTTTAAATAATACTATGTTTTTTTAAAATATGTTAGATTATTGTTTTTTGAATTAAAATGTGTTGGAATTAGTTTTACTATTCACCGATAAATGTCTATAATTTTTTTTTAATAATATATGAAAAATACAACATGGATAGGGAGACCATACCCATGGTTAGAAGATACAATAAATTTTAAAGGTGTATTGATTCTATTAATTCACAGGTGACATAGAATTAACATCATATCTTATGAGTAATTAAATTTGAGTAAGACACCACACATGTGGTGAGGTGAAACCATCATAAATAGAGTAATAAAATAAAAAATATATTTCTTATCCTAATGAAATATTAAAATATTATAGATTTTATGAGATCATTCCAATCCAATTATAATGTAAATTATCAAAGATATTTTACCATATTCAAATGTGGAATGATGATTATAAATTTCAAAATATGTCCTGATCTATTTTAATAAATATATTTAATAAAAATTAATTGTGGGTGAAGAAAAAAACATATTTATACATTTATGTCATGTTCCATCGATAACTTCTCCTTAAATACTTATATATATATCAACATAAATTAATATATTCAAGATCTCTATGATTTAATTTTTTTATCATTTAGATTCATTTAGTGTAGAAAAAATATGCGGGGATCTGAAAAAACAGAATAAAGGAAAGGGTTTGGGATCCATACATTATATAAAATTGATTCAATTAATCTATAAGAAATATATCATTTTTGTTTCAATGTATGTTTATTTTAAGTTTTTTGAAAATGATAATATATGTTTGTACTAAAGGTTACTTGTGAAACATGAATGTGTTTTAGAGAAAAATTATTTCTATCTTTAGAGAAACATTATAAGAGAATAATTACAAGGTCATATAATACTTTTTTTATCATCAATGTACAAAAATTCATGATGAAATTTTTGATTCCAGATGAGTTTTTAAAAACTTGGAGAAATTGTAAAAACATGAAGATATATCGTGATTTTTCTAGAAAATATGATTTGTGCAAAGGGTGAACTACAATGTTGGATTTGCACCTATACATTATTCAAGATATGATAATATGAACTTATAATTCATGACAGAATAAAAAATTTTAAAGGCGAAGGGAACAAGCCTTATTAATAAAGGTATATGAAGATGTGAAATAGTTGATGTTTTTTGAATGTGTTTGTTTGTACTATGTTTATTTTATAAGGAGATGAATTAAAACATTGTACAATGTTAGAAGATTTGAAGTCATGATTTTCCTACTAAATTAATGTTGATTTGTAAAGTGGTAATGAAAAAAAGGATGATTCGACATATATGGTGTAACAATAGTATAAAAATAATTCAATAATGTTTACTAGATGTACAGGTACAAAGATAAAATGGAAAATGTAGGTATTAAGTCCACCACACATTGTGAGGTTTGATGGAAGTCGTAAGACTGATTCTAACAAACTTTGATGATTGAAAAAATGAATTTAGAAGGAGAAAGTTATAGAGTTATATCAGATAGAGGTATCCATTACTATCATTGTAATTTTTGTATAATTATGACCAAACAGTGTAATGTGGGATCAATATGAATATGATCATTTGATAGAGAAATGTAATGTAATTGTCAAAACCATTCTATAAAGATGTACTAGATTTAGTTTTATGAACAATGAAATATATGTTGTTATGATTGGACACTAGATGATTAAATGAACAAAATATTTAGGATTTTATATATAGTGGATAATATATTAAT
Source organism: Viscum album (assembly GCA_963277665.1). Classification (NCBI taxonomy): domain Eukaryota; kingdom Viridiplantae; phylum Streptophyta; class Magnoliopsida; order Santalales; family Viscaceae; genus Viscum; species Viscum album. The sequence goes on from OY728163.1 coordinate 1,940,218,432, forward strand.
AAAATTATATTGATACATCTATTAAGTTATACTGGATAGAGGAAAACTGCAAAGATTATTGGATAATGAGGTGAAAAATACACTATACAGAGTTTAGTGGATAAAGACACCATGTATAGAGTTTAAATTATATAGATATGAAGGTGAAAATAGTATAATTTTTGAAAATTTTAATTTATGGTGTTCTGATTAAAAAAGTATTTAGTTACAATGTTTAGATATAGTATGATCATAAAAAGTAGTTAGAAATTTTTTGATTATATGTACTCTATCGGTCGAAGGACTGTTATGAAGTTACATTAGACTGAAACATATTTGATGTAATCATATGGATATTTATGATTTCATTCTATAGAGAAATAATATGTTCCTTTACAATGATTAATGTATTATAAAGATCAATATAGAGTTGAGTTGTAAAGGATGGAAAAGATTACTAGATAGAGAGGTGATTGTTAATGATGTTCAAATGGACAGAATCTCGAAGAGATCATTAGATAGAAGTAATTCAGTGTATTGGATATTACTAAAGAATAATTATGTTATGTTAATATACAATTATTCATTTAAATTGTTTAATTTATTGAAAAATAATGATTTTTTACAGAAAAATATTAATTTTCATTATTCACTTAAAAATCAATATTTTACGATAAATCCAAAAAACATTAACCATATGTTAGTTTTGATATGATTATTTAATAATTAATTTTTGTTTAATCAAATAAATATACCAAAATCTCTATTTATTATAACGTTCATCCCAAAATCAAATATGTTTTTTTTGAAAAAAATCATATTTTCATAAATATATTTAGTTCACTAGAAAATGGTTCATTTTTTACTAAAATTATAAAAACATTTATATTTATTAATAAAATTATAATTACATTTCATAAATTTGTTAGAAATATTAACACTCACCTACATAATGGGTTTGTTGTAATAATATTATTTCATGGTTAGCTGAAGCTCGGTGGTGTGTGTCATGCACACTATCAAAGAAACTCATAGTTACATGTAACGAAAGAAAAAATCAATGTTTTGTATAATGAAAGCTATACTATCTATTACATGTAATGAAAAATATCTAAAATACTAAATCCAATTGAAAAAAAAAATTTCACAAAATGACTAGGTGTTACATTCTATCCCCCTTAAATTGAACTTCACCATAGAAATTCATCTCGGTCATTAAATAATAAAAAATTGAAAATAAAAACCCACATTGTATAAATGAATAATAAAAAGAACATAAAAGGGGAAATATAAAAACATAATTTTTTCCTAGAGTTCCCCATAACTAGGATACGACGTAGGAGAATAGGGGTGGGAATTGAATATTTTGACATGGAAGGAAGAATAAATAATTATAAAGACTGATAATGACCATTGATCATAATAAATTAAGTGATCCAGATAATGTTACTAACCGAAAAAACATAAACTGAAGAGGTTGAAAAAAGGTCCTTAATATCCTCAAAAATGATTATAACATGATAAAATTTTATTTCAAGATCCTTTTCAAAAAGATAAAAAAATTTCATAATAATATACACTTACTTGATACCATGAAATTTCATAAGCTTAATCTCACCCTTTGGTTGTGCCTTGATAAATTTATACTACATCTATTACTCATTGAAAAAGAGGTGATTTTTTTATGCATGAAGTAATAAATGGATCATGATATCAATTAATATAATGATAATCTATTCTATCTATCTTTACTTATCATCATTACATAATAGTTATCATAGGTTATCCAGAATGCATAAATCTGTATATAAAGAAGTAATAAATTAATCTCTAAAACCACAACCAATTCCCAACAGAAACCATATAAAAAATGGTTACCCTTATTACCCTTTCAAAATTAAAAAATTATAAATATGGTCACCAAATTTATCATAATCAATAAAACATTAATCCCCCATATATCGTAAATTATCTTTTGATTTCCACATAACAAACATGTGAATAACTTTATCTTCTATATTCTCTAAAAACAATTTAATAACATGAATTTCCATAGAACATCAAGGGAAATAAAACATAATTCCTCATTCTTTGAATAAACAAACAATTTATTTTATATATTCTATAGATCCAAAAAAAATTTAAACTTATCAATAGTAACATAAACAAAATTTTCAGTAAATCCATTATCAATTCTGATGTCATAAACACACCCCAATTTACTTTATCCATATCAATCATTTATTTATCAAATCTAAAAACCATTTTTCATCATCATGAATATTTTATGTGGTACCTTCCCATAATCAAAATATTAAATTTCTATTAAATCACTTTTCTACACCATCACTATCATCTAACATAATCTTGAAACTCCTTAGTGATAAAATACTATGAAATAATCCATTGATATTTTAGGAATCTAATAAAAAAATTAAAACGGATAAAATAATATAATTATTTAAATCCCAATACATTTAAATAACAATCATTAGACTTTCCTCATAAATCATTAACCAGGATTCGTTTTCTTATTCCTTAACACTTCTTTCTTTAATATGTCAATTTTATTCTCTTTATCATCATCTATATAATCATTACTTGAATAAACATTCAGAATTTCTTCATGAGCATTCCCATTAAGACATCGGTTTTTTTAATGCCCATACAATCTATATTTGAAAAATTTACCTAAAAATTATTCTTAGGAATAATATTATTCTTATCAATTGTGTTAACCAAACATTTTATTTTCCCTTTTTATTTCCTTGAATTTTGTACTTCTTCTCCACACCCAAAAAATCTTCTCATCCCTCTAACATATTCCGTTGAGTGATTCTTCAAACATACCCAGCATATAAAAAAATGAATCTTCTTTCATCCATTGTCTCATCTATACATTCTATTAGTGAACTATATCCTCGTATTCTTTATTGAATCTGAGATTTGGTTAAGGTACTCATTTTCAGTCCTACTTCATCATAGATGATTAGGAATAATCACAAAATTCATCACTAAAGTCATTATCTATTTTTAATTCTCATCAAAAAAATTCCCGCAACATTCAATGATAATCTAGGTCCATCTTGTACATTTAATTGACGATAACCAAAAATCATAGAGCGAGAAACAATAATCATACCGGAAAACCACTTATTCATGAAAAAAACATATAATAATTATAAATCATGACACATTATTTTCAATCTTGGAAACAAAAGGATTATCATTGGTCACTTATAGTCATCATCTATTTAATTTCTTTATGATGTTTTTTAATGATTTTAGAATATCTGAAGAATATACCCCAAAGTGTCAAACCATGTGCATTGAAAGACCTATTTTTGTGTACTAGGTGAAGATTATGTACAGATCAATGTGACCTTTTCGTAGCTATTACATCTAGGTATCTCATTTTTTTAGCCACATCCAAATTCAGTATCTAGATAGGAATGTAATTCAATTTACTAACTCTATCCTTTACCAAAATTTGAGGACATTTTTTCTAAACATTGACACATCATTAGACTTATCCTTACAAAAATCACTTGGAACATCCTTGGAAATTTCCCTAGATATTTCAATAATATCTTTTCATCCGAGTTTCTAAAGGTTTAAGAAACCTCTACATTGATTCTAATTATAGAGGTTGAAAATTTTTATACATTAAAATTCTATACATTAGAAGAAAACACAATTGAGGAACTTAATATTTTAGTTCCATCATAAAACTTGAACACAATATTCTTAATTCATGAATGATCCTAAATATTTCCCATGAAGATATTAACCTTTAGTACACTTTAGAAACATGTCATACTTAGAGTCATTATTCATTACTTGAGGAAATGAAACACATTAAAGGGTGGTATAAAATTATCATAAGGGTGAAATGGGAGATACGTATGAATAAACTGAACATAAGGGTATGAGAACATGATAATCACAATTGAAAACCATAATACACATATTAATTATCACAATCACGATTCATTGAATAATTATTGTAATTTCATAAGACATGAATCATAAGGGAATCAAATAACATGTTCTAAGAGAGATTAACATTGGAATACGACATGAAATTTGTGACATATATGTAAGGAAAAAAATCATTTCCTTAATAGTAAAAGATAATTTTCAAAACAAATAAGTGAACTATATAAGAATAAATACCACCTTGAAGAGACACATCATAATCCCTAGTGTCAACCCTTTACTCATTGTTGAATGGGTTTTGTCCCCAAACCAATAAAGGAGTCAAGATTCAATCCTAAGAAAATAAAAGTGGACAATTTACCTTAGTAAACCATGTTCAATCCCCATTCAAATCCTATTCATCCCATAATATATACACCATTAACAAATGAATTAGAGGGAGATATTATCCCCACCCTTCATTGGTAACAATATAACCACTATCCTTATATATAACTTGACCAACTTTGCATAATGAAAATCATACATATTTGTCCCAAAAGATCAAAAAATGTTATCCTATTATAACCCAAACAATTAAGAGGATTCCATAAAAATTTCATAATATCATAACCTATAAAAAAGATACATCTTTTATAATTATTACATCATTTCATCATATAAAAACCCATGAAAAGATGAATGTTTCATAATATTTCGATCATGGTATAACACGTGGAAGAGAAATGGGTTTCATAAACATCATGCCATTAAAAATATAAACCATTCCAATTAATAATAATTATGGTATTATTTGTTTATAACCCCTAGAAAATAATAAATTATATTAAATGATGTCATTTCATATGGAAATGTATTTTGAAATATCACTTAGAACATTTCTTAAAGAAAATATCCTTTCTTTGAAAATCTCATTTCAAAACATAAAACATATTAAAAATAATTTTCTCTGAAAATAAATATAAAATGAAACTTTTAAAAACAATTTGAAATATTTAATGAGGAATGTATCCTTTCTGTTATGAATTACACCTTTTAAAATGTAAAAAAAATTTGAAATCATTTTCATTTTAAAATATTTTATTTACAATATTAAAATTTCCGCAAATAACAAGGTAACATATTTATTTGAAAATAAATTTTAAATAATGTAAGGGGTGATTGAAATAATTGATTATCAATGATAGTGTGCAATAATATTCTTGTCGTGCATGATTAAAAAGAACCTTTTAACATTTTTGGTAGAATCCAAATATAAAATGGTTAGAAAATGAAATTAAGATTACTTTAAAAACATTTTAAAAAAAGACTTAAAATAAGGGAAAATGTATTTAATAAATCCTTTGTATAATTTGAAACATTTTGGAATTTTTTTTAGAAAACCTATTTTTGGTAGAAAACATATTTCGGACCTATGTGAGTGATAAATATGTATTTTAGAAAAATATTGTCTCCATTATATTAAGTATCAAAGATTGAAAAAATGAGACAATTAATATCATTAATAACCAATGTATAATAAAATTCATGATTTTCTTGGGAAATGGATCATAATATTTTATCATCAGAAACAAATTCAAAAGGAATCTAGATAAATAAAGAGAATTTAAAATAAATTATTTACAACTTTAGTGAATTTGAATCATAAGCCCCATTAAGTGATAAAATTAAATAAAAAATAAAATATAGTGAGTATAAATAAATTCCTCTTATTTCATGTTATAGGGGTTTTATATACACCTAATTAAATAATATATGTCCATACCATAACATGTGTCTCAGAGAAGAAAATTTAAACAAAATACCCTTACAACTTTGGAAAATTTGAAACTGTAAACCTCATAAAGGGGGGACCCTAAAGTGGATATTTAAATACCAATAATTTTAAATATAATAATAATAAAATACATTCATAGGTATTATATTAACCATATAAAGGAAACACATGGTGAATATGGCTTGTGTCTCAATGAAAATAAAACGTGAGATGGAAATCTATTACCATACGTCATGAATTCAATCATGCTCATTAAAATATTGTGTATAATAAGTATAATATAATTATAAATCTATTAGATAACAATATTCACACACACACACACACATATATATATATATATCATACCATATATTATTTTTTATAACATTTTATTACTCGTTTATTAACAATTCCATCTTAAACTTACGTTTCTTGTAATAACTACTTTGTTTTTTGTGTATATTGGACATGTTAATTTTCTTCCTATAATTAGATCATGGTTTCATAATCTCAAAAACATTAATAATGTTACAAAATATAAAAAATATTCATTATTTATGTATTTTAAGTAATTCATAAAATTTAGTGATAGAAAATCAAATACACTGTTCATTGACATGATAGGTCGTACGTACACATGAATGTTGTTTTCGTTTTCATGGTGGTTTGAAAGAAAAAATCTAAATGATATATATTATCAATAAATAATTATATTTATTTCATATATATCACATATTTTTATTAAACTAATTATTAAAAAATTCCATGTAAATCGCGAATGAATAACATAAAATCGTTAGTCGGTAGTCCACTGTACACACGAGCCACATTATTGTATTCTCAAAAAATTGATATTATGAAGGTATGTGAAATTTAATAATTTAAAAAACATAATAAAATTATAAATATATTTATATAATTAATTAATTCATCATTACAATCAACCATGAGAGGTGGTATTGTAGAAACAAATGACATCCATTCGTGAGGTGGTAGTCTGTTGTGCACACGAAAGAAGATATTGTTTCCTATTTAATGAAATTGGATATTTATATTGGTAATTCACCTAACATAAAACCATTTTAGTATATTTGAGATAATAATGATTTTATGTAATAATTTTATAATAATAATTTTCAGGATGTGGTGTAAAAAATAAATTAAAATCTCTTGTTGATGAAGGTTTCTTATTTTTCAGGTATCCTCCTTAGATTTGCACCAAAATATTTCCTAGGTTGTAATTATCTCATAACAAAGGATAATAGGATTAGGTAATTAATTTTAGGACATGGTTTGGTATTGAATTTTTGTAACTAAATGGATTTTATGGTGTGAAGTAAACAGGATAGGGGGTGGAGTTTTTTAAATGGGGAAGAGGATATAAATGGTATTTTTTAAAATAATTGAGTGCTCCAACATTTTTCATATGTCACAAGGGTAAACAATGGACCATTATATAACATTATAGGTTTAAAGGTAAAAATATGGATATATAATTGTTTTTATACTAGTTTATTTGTCATTTTTAACCTTTTATATTTAGTTTGACCCCTAGTAATCCCATTATTAACTTAATCGTGATAATTAATTTTTACTACATTGGCTATTAATTTATGAAAAAAATTATTTGAAACCAATTATATATTACAAAATACTATGATTCCAATCATGCAATCCATTTTTACAAATTAAATACAAATGAGTGGAAAATCAAATTTAAAATAAATCCCGCAAACACAATGGGAATGAATGTTTTTAAAAAGAAAATGTTTAAAAGTTTAAAAATTAATTATATATATGTTAAAAATGAATATGATTACAATAAAGTTTTTTTATTCATTTATGTTTAATTGAACTAATTTTACATTAAAAAAAATTTAAATTACAAAATCACATTATAAATAAATTACGAAAAAATAAAATTTTCAATTAAAATTCAGTATTTTTCACTATTAATCCAGATATAGATATTTTACAAAAATTATTAAAAAAATTATCATGATATAATTTTTTTATTTTAAATAAAAAATTTAATTTTTTTTAATTTTTTATAAAGTTGTAAAAAATTAAATTTAATTCAAAACCCACATATGAGATGAAAGAGAGGGTTTTTGAGATGCGTATTTTTATTAATAGTAATATAATTTTATAACAAATCTATGTCTAATAATTATCATTGTATGAATATTAATTAAATTTTATTAATATATAATCCATAAATTTCATTTAGAAGAGACATAATTTTGTATTATTTTATTTAATTAAAATATAGAAACATTATTCAATTTAAAACAACTTTCCGAAAAAACCCATTTTTTAACCAAAAAACAATCTTACACGAAAACCATGTATAATGTTAATTTGGAAGTAATTAAGTGGATTTGATATGTCTAAGTAATTATTATGTTATATTAAAAAATATTTTTCAATTTAAATTAAATAATTTTTCTAATTTAAAATATAATTTTTCAAAAAAAATCAATACTTTCCATATTCATGAAAACCCCAATATTTTCCAAAAAATACCAAAATGTCGCCATAAGTTAATTTTGAAATCATGATTTCAAAAATTATTTAAATTTTATAAAATAAATCTGTTAAATTCTATATTAAATTTAATATTTTTCAATAAAATTAATAAAAAACATTTTTCATGAAATGTATTTTTAAAAACATAATTACCTCACTAAATAATTTATTGATTGTTTACTAAGGATTTATAAATAAATTTATATTGAGTATGAATCACACAGATATATATATATTTCATAAATTATTTAATACTTTTCATACCTTTATTCTTAATAAGTATGTTATAATAATACAATTTCATGGTTCGCTGAAGGTCAATGGCGCATATCATGCATACTATCGAAGAAACTTGTAGTTGTGTGTAAAATAAGATAAACTGAGTGTTGTGTATAACACAAGAATATACTCAGTGATATGTGTAATAAAAAATATTGAAAATAATTTTTTTAAACAAATCACAATTTTTCATGGTGTTACATTTACCATTCTAGGAAAAATGATCTTGATGCATTATCCATGAAAGATAAATTCATATATAAGTAAGATAAATTCATTAGGATTTTATTCAAAAAAATATCATAACATTTAGGAATAGTTAGAAATAAAATTATGAAATACTCAAGATAAACTATTTTTTAAATAAAAATATATTTTTTGAATCATGAAAAATAATATTATTCTGAGATATGTCGTAACAAAATAAGTTTATAAAAAAATATCACCTTTTTTATGGTCACAATGATCATAATCCTATAATCAAAAAATAATATTTTTTATGAAAATATTGTAATGTATACTTTGTGAATTTTTTTCGCCTCCCATTAAAGTGATTTGGATTTCTTCTTCCATAAACAAATCCTTGTATTTCTTCTCATAAATTTTGTGACATAAAATTGAATGATGGTAATAAGAATAACACATTCATTATTTCAAATGATCAAGTGTAATAATTTATAATAATATATATCTAATGTGAATATAATTTGTTATTTACATGAAAAGAAATGAAAATACTTCCAAATAAATGACTACATATATAAAGGGAAATAAAAAGGTAAAAAGATAAACATATGAACAAAATTAATAAAAGAGTTAAAATTATAATGAGTAAATATTTAAGAGTTAAAAAATTAAATAAATAAATCTTTAAGGGAATTAAATAAGTATTCAAATATTTATTTGAAAACCATTAAACATAATTATTTTTTCATAAAAATGATAATAAAATTAAATCGTTAGGCTTGGGGTCTATTGGACGATTCTTAAGTGGTTTTTTAAACGATTAATGATGTTAATGGTTAATGTGTAGGAAGGAATTCGGCTAGAACCACATTCTCTAGAAAAAACTCATAGTTGTGCATCTAATAAAAATGATCCCCTAAATCTAGTAATATCACGATAAAAAATCCTTAAAACATTATATTTGATACTGATTGGTTCTTTCAAATCTCTAGATAAATCAGAATGAGTAGCGGGATTGAAAAGAAAGTTAGTTGATGTTGTATAAGTATTACTCACTCTTTCAGCACCATGATTCATATTTCCACTGAATAAATATAAATATGATAAAATATTTCATTCATCCATGGAAATTAGGTATCATGTAGATCATGAATAAAAGGTCCCAAGGAAATTCTTCCTCGCAAATGAATCAATTATCCATGGAACATGGGATTTATTTATTCATAAATTATAACCAGTTCTGAGAGAAAATTATTGTACTAGTTTTCAGGTCCATTTAAATTAGGACAACTTGATAATAGTGAACAAAAAAACTACATTTCATTTCGAGAGGGTAGGATTCTCCTTTTGTTCTGCAAAGGATTTCTTTACCTCCAAATAAGAATCTGATAGCACTGAATTCAAAACCAACTAATGGAGGGTTACAAACATTTCCTCAAAAAATAAAAGGTTATTGGTTATGAATATGACCATTCTCCAATGGACTATATGATTAAATCATGAATCTTTTTAGACAATTATAGAAAAATCTATTGTTATCGAAACAATTTCCTTAAAGAGGGAATTGATATCCATTTGGGATGGGTCCATGCTGGTGATGGGGCTATGAGAAATGATCAAAACTCCCTAAATCATAGCTTCTGGATCATATTGAACTTCATTCAAGGTACCATTAGAATTAAATTCTTACTACATATAGAAAATTTTAGATGTCATGGTCTTTATCTCTTCATAAATGGTGTCTAAATTTCATTCATTGGAAGAAGTTCTATAGAACCTTTTATTACAGATTCTCCAGTCAACTTCCTTGATCATTTATCATAAAATATTGAATAAAAATTATTAGTCAATAAAAATAATCCCTTTATACAATATTTTGATAAGAATATTTTATCCATTTTATGTACTTGAACTATCTCATAAACATTTTCCCAAGGGAATCCAGATACTCCTTTGAAATAGAATTTTCTCTTAGAGTCTTAACTTCAATGGAAGGCTTTATGATGTCATTATTCAACAGATTCACTTTTGATAGTATCTCATCATAGTTTGAAATAATTAATCCTCTATATACTTTAATATCATGAGTATGCAATTCAAAAATACTATGTTTATCTTCTATATGAGTATGTTAAAAACTTATTGTCACACATATATAAATTAATTCTTGTCCATTTTTTGACTCACTTAAATTTTATGAATAGAAAAAACTCTAGAAAAGTCATAAAATCATGAGGGTTCATCTAATAATTTTATATTATTTATCTGGACTACAAACATAGTATCTTCATCATATTCTTCTTAGTCCTCATAATCATAACATTGAACAACACTATTTAAAAAATGAAAAACTCTTCGCTTGACTCTCATACTAGCCTTAGTTAGTGAAGACAACTCATATTGTAGAATAGATCCTGTTATAGTAGAAATGGTATTTTATTGAAAAATACTCTCTATCATCATTACATAATAAGATACTGTTTCTCTTGTTAAATAAAAATATATAAGTGCTGGGGGAGAACCAATAAGTTCTAGACTGTTAACAACAACATGATGTGATTTAGATAGAAATTCCTATGAAATATCCTCACCTATATCTTATCGAGATGAATATAATAAGACAATACCAATTGAAGTTTGTATATCCAATTAGAAATATTCACCATTTCAAAAGGATCATTCACATTATAACTTTAAATAAGTTCTTAATACACTACAACAACAACAATTTCTTTAGATGACTACCCATCTACCTAAGCAGAGTCTAATTCATAATCTCCATCAACTCTAACCGGTAACATCTTACTTGATAAGAAAATATAAAACAATAATCTTCTATTTTTTACTATAAAACTGATATTTATTAAACAATGACTACTAGAAACCATACTTTCATCCTTTCATACATTAACATTTGAGAATTCCATTATCAAAAATTTTCTATATTAATAAAACTTGAGTATGATCCTTTTAAAATGGTGAATATACCTCATATTTTATCACTGTATATTTACATGTTTCTTAATAAAAACATGAAAATTAAAATAACATCTTGAAATACGATCCTTTCAAACAAACCATTTCATTGACCAATTGATGAATGGATAAATTTGAGGAGGATCTTTATTTTATGCATAATGTCCTTCATAGATTACTAATGTATAGATGGTGTTAAAAATAGTGAATTTATAATTTTTCTAGGGACAACATAATCTATGATTGTTAGAGTTGTGTTGAAATAAAAAAATATATTATATAGGAACCATAAAAAACTAGCCACAATCACTAATGAAATCGAAAAGTTCATTGGATTTATAGTCTAGATCAGAAGATATTTATAAAATTTGAAATGAAAATATTCATGTACATAGAACTCCCAAACAATAAATTCATTGATAAAATCTATCCCATTATCCTAGAATACATATTCATAACCTTGATTATTAATATAATTTTCATCAACATATTTGAACTGTACAACCAACTAAAATTGATTGTCTTACCACTGAGAAATTTTTGCACATAATTTGAGAATTTCAAACTCCTAGAAGCAACAAAATTTGACAAATTCTTCAATCCCATGATTTATGAAAGTATGGTTACAATGTTTTATGGAAAAGAGTGTTGGGTAATAAAGGGTAATAACCCTAAGGGTCACAAATGGTTCGCATGTATGGAAAATTTTGTTTATTTTCTTTAAGATAAATAAATTTCATATAGATAAACACAAAATGAAATATTATCAATATAATTTTACATTTAAAACTTCACATGAATATATATAGAAATGGTGGATCAGAATAATGAAAATGAATATTATCTGAAAATAGATTCATGATGGGTTAAACATGAAGTAAATAAATAGAATAAAATCTAGTGAAATTGAATAATACTGAGTTGTATTTGATAAAATAAAATCTATTAGTAGGGAGTGGTTTATTAAAAATTTCTATTAATTTATTTTCTTTTAAAAAATTATAAATAGTTATCAACCTTTTAGACCTGATCTCATAATAAATCATTCATTATGACTATATTCTTTGTTCTCAAATGATTTATTAGTTTTCTTTTGAAATATTGATAGAACTAGTGTTATCATGTTTTATTGTTAAATAATTAAAACCAAATCCAAACCCCATTAATGTATGTTTCATTAATAATAAATATTCAACAAAATTACCAGCATCTATGTACTCTACTTTAATGGTAGATAATTCAATAGTGTTTATTTATTACTATAATAGGATAGCTATGATTTGCTAAGGAAGTGGCGGGATCCGGAAGTACACTTATTATTTAGTGTGCAACACAAAATTCAACATGCAAATATTATGTCACATTAAATAAAAGTATTTATTATAAAAAAATAAATGGAAATTTTTTATTTTAAATTACTTTAAGTTATTTTGCTAGCTTTCAAATGAGATTCTTGATATTTTATTGAAATTGAGAATAAAATCATAATTAAAACATTATGTTTCTTCTACTAGCAGTTAACTATTATATATTATTGATTATTCCTCTATATAACATACAATAAATTAGTTTCCTGACCTCATCTAGATCATGTTTTCCCTAAAATTTTAGAGGAGTTCCATGTACTTGTTGGTATTCAAGTCCATACCACATTAGTAAGTTTAGTATGTATTTTTTATAATTTAGCACATTCAAAAGTTCATTCTGATAAATTTTAAATCCAATAACAAAATATTTCTCACCTATAATTATCATTTAAAATTTATTTGTCCTAAGTTTTAAAAAAACATTACACAATTATTGATTTGTATAACCATAAATTACCTCATAAATATATATTTGAATAAAAAAATATATTTAAATATGATGTTTTCTTGAAAATGGTATGATCTATTTCACCTTATGAATGTCCATTTGATAAAATATATTCAAATAAATTCTCATAAAAAACTATTAGCTCATGATTATGTACATAAATATATTTTGTACTTTGAAAACTGAATTTGGAAAATGTGGATTCTAAAAACTAGGTGGCTTTTCAAACTGAAATAACTCTTTAAGAAAACCATTTAGAAATGATTATTTCACAATCTTATAATAAAATTTTAAATCCATATGTTATTAATATGTTAATAGAGTTATAATGGATTAAAATATATATATGTGTATAAATTTCTCTTTATAATCCATCCTTCATTGTGGTTGTAACTTTAAGCCACAAATCGATCCTCATTCAAAATGATCACAACATGATCGTCCTATTTATTTGTAAAACAACTATTTTTCCTATAATAGATCAATTTATGTGTCTATCAAAAATTTCACATAGCTTCTTCTTTTTGAACTGGTTTAACTCTTCTTGAATAGCTAAATCCAAACATTCAATAGTTAATTATTTTATTTGTGGTTTTATGTTAACATTGTAAAAAATGGTATAAAATTATACTATGTTTCAAATACATCAACTAATCATAATTCCTTCATATAATATTGATATAATAGTATGTAAGGGATGATCTGTTAGGTCTCTAGGCTATCAAGGTATTTCAATTTTAGGTTCACTAATATCCATTCTTTCAGGATTGGGTTTATGAATATAATGTTCCAAAAGATCATCTATAATATCGTTAAATACATGTTTAGGTGTCGGGTTTCTAAAAGAGTCACTGATCACATCATCATTATTAATTAGATTATCTAACACACCTCTTTCATAAAATTTAACATTATTTTATTTTTCATAAATCCGTGACCATTTTTTGAAAAAATTATAATCAATAAAATTAGAAGAATAACCTCGAAATATTCCATTGTCGGACTTTGCTTCAATTTTACCACTATTATACTTGGTGTACAAAGTATAAACCTTATATCTAAACTCTTTGAAGATTCAAACTATTTTCATTCTACTGTTCCATACTTCATATGGTTTTTTCATTAAAAAATATCCGATTAGGACTCTATTAATGGAAAAATAAAAAATATTTATACGTTCATCAAAAAAGTGAGCGGTCTAGATATATTTTCCTAAATTTTCATATAATTTTTTTGGAAAGATCAAATTTTTCTTCTTAACTAAATTATTATATTATGTTATCATAGTGATGAAATTTTATATTTTATACAATTTCAAAAACAATATAAATATAACCCATTCTATTCAAATTATCCTCCATGATCACTTCTCAAATAAATAATTTTTACATCCTTAACTTTTTTAAAATAATTATAGAAACTTATAAAAAAATATTCACTATTACGACTCAAAAATAAAACACAATCAAATCGAGAAAAACCATTAACCAACACATAAAAAATTATTTTTCAATTAGGCTTGGTGTTTTAGACGGTCCCAAAAAATGAATTTGGGTATGTTTTATAGGCCTAGATGTAGAAACCTATTTAAATGACTTTAAAGATGCATTGTGCTTCCTTTCTATTTCTTATTCATCACACATTTTTTCAATATTCAATTTAAGGTGACTTAAATATGAAATTATGTTTTTAAAAGATATTTTTGTCAATGAACAAAAATTACAATTTTGATTTATTTTATTCAATATACAAGATTAATTTTTTCATTATTTAAAAGTTTAATTTTTTTCTAGACAAGTAATTAAGTTTTAAAATATATACATTATCATTTAAAGGTCCCCTAAACATTTAAATATTATATTTAAAAATAAAACGAACATAATTTGAAAAATCTACATAATAACCTTCATCAAAATGATTAAAAATAATTTTCAGCATATGTTTAATTCTATCATGATAATGATGTTTATTAACTAGAATTGTGCTTGGATGTCAAATAGATCCAGCTTCAAAAAATTTACCATATCATTGTCACCAAATGTGATATAACCACCATCAAATTTAAATATATAATGAAAATTTGAGATGTATCCACTCATATTACTTAGGTATCCACCATCTATATAAAACTTTTCATTGATGATAATGCATCCATCTCTATATAAGAAAAATAAAATAAGAAATTATTTTGGAACCCATGTTCTCTTGGAACATTATATGTTCGAAACCACTGATTTGGGAATAAAAATCATCTCATGTTGTCCAACAATTCAAGTACTAATTTTGGATGAGATTTTTTTGAAATAAATGTATGATTAGTAATAAATACCTAATGATTTTTTAAACCAAATCCATTATCATAATTTTAAGTTTATAAAATGAAAAAAAACATTTCACATGTTTTTTATCAATAAAATATTAATTATTTTTTTTGTACAACTCTAAACTTCCTCCTTTTCACCCAATTCCACCTTATTCATTTTGGAATTTATTTTTACCAAATAATTTATTTTGGTAATTTTATACATTTTTTAAATGAATGAATCATATTTAAGTGATTGAACTTATTTTTTGATTCTATCAATTTTATTTTCATATACATCAAAAGAAGAAATAAATTTTTTCAATTTATATTTCAAATCATCAATTTCTTTATTTTTGTCTTCCTTTTAACATAAAATATATTATTTGAATTTTTTTAGAGATTTATTTTTCTTTTTGAATACTTTTTATTTTATCTCTGGCATGGTAAAATATTTATACACTTCTTTAAAATAAAACTTTTTTATTTAATAATCTGGTTAATGATTAGAAGAGTAAAATGAATTTACCTAAATTTATTGAACAATAAAAAACAGATTTTCCTTATTATTTGAGATCTCATCTTTAAATTAAAAATATTTTTTATCATTAGATTCCTCATATGTTCTCAATGTTTCCATCATAGTTATTGTACTATTTTTCATGATTCCATATTTCCATTTCTGCTTTATGTCAGATTTATTTTTTTCATGGTGCATTGAACAATATAGTTTCATATGTCAACAATTATTAAACTCATAGAAGTTAAAATCTTTAGAAATTACATCTTACTTTTGATATTGGTTTTATTATTTATTAGATGTTATAATCTTATTATTCAATTGTTTTAAATTATTGGAAAATTGGCCATGATATCTACCATAATTATAACTATTTAATTTTTATTTATTTAGAAATTTTTTTACCTCTAATATCTTTTTCATAATTTAAAGAAGAAACATTCTTATAAACATTCTCCTTCATAATTATTCTATTCTCACCAACAACAGCATCTATTTATTCCTTGTACATCATCAGTGTTCCAATGAGATTTTATATTTTAAAATTATATCATATTAGTAGATTATGTAATGGTATCTAAAATTCCACTCCACATGCATAAAAGAAATCTAATAAAATTATGATCGTGAATTGATATAGGAATTGGTCCTCCTAGATAAGTATCATTATAAACAATTTTCTTTTACCATAAATTAATTTGGGTTATTGTTTCTCCATAAAACAACTGAAATGTTTTAAACTTCATCTTTATAGTGTTTTATATGAAAAATATCACAATATGAGTACCTTCATATGACACTAATATATTAGTCCATATCTCATGTTATGTATCACACTGAGACACCCAATTTTACACATATCATATGAGTCCACATATGATAGCATTAACTTTTTTTGAGTTCATCTCATATTCTACTTCTATAATATCTTCCCATTTCTCTAGATCACCATCTTGACTAGTGTAAGGATTAATTAATTTCATGTAAAATTTTAGACTAAGGCTATTCATCAAGATAATTTCTTGTTCCTTCAAACGTCTATAATTTTATCCTTTAAAATTTGGTGGTATAATAATTAACACACCTTTTCAATTATCATCAATATCATCTATTCGATTATGATCACTATTATTTTAACCTCATAGATTTGGGAACAAAAAAAATTCAAAACCGTTTATAGCAATTTTTGGTTGGAGAGAAACTGCACTAGGTCTCAAGATTTGTGTGAATCAAGTTATTGAAATTTTAATTGTACAAAACCATCATCTTTTGTGGTGTGAAAGATTATGATATTTTCATATCCTAATAAATCAGTAAAAATAAAATCAGATAGGGAAAAGATCTAACAAAATGGTTTTGATGTGGTTTGAGGATAATAAATCCTATATTCCACTCCACTAACACTAAAATCCTAGAGTTTATTGATTTAATTATAACAAATCCTTTTCCTATGGACTATCATAATAAGTGAAAAAAACCATCACATGGTACAAAACTGAGATATTTTTAGGCGATCTGACATGAATTTACAAAAATAAAACCCTCAAAAACTATTTCAAGGTGTTCTCACATCCCATGATATGAGATAATAATTTGAGTTTACAAAATTAAGAACAAAATCACAAGATTCAACTGATAAGAGATAATGAAATGTCAAGAGAAGATGAGTATCTTCCAAAATAATCCCTCTAGGTTATGTAATTGAGAAATATAAAGTTATTTGAATAATTTTTTAGAGATAGCTTCAAATTTCAATATCATTTATCATATGAAGCATGTATAATCTATCTTCAATTTACATGTATCGTGAAAGTACAAAAAACCTCTCATGTTTATATATCCATTTCTGAATTTGAACTTATGTACACATAATATTCCCAATGGTCAAATGAATAATACTTCTAAAATTTTGAATTGAGAGTCACTTTATTAGAGCGTTTCCTTAATTTAGAAATAGAAAATGAATTGAAAAAAATATATAAAAAAAATTATATTTATGTTATTATTCTATGATTAGGAAAAATGTACGTTTTCCTGATTGATCTTTCCAAATTTGGATAACACCTTTTCAACTACAAAGAAAAGAATAAGTTGACTTATCAAAAATTAAATAAAATGGTATGGAGTATAATAATAATTATATATCAATATATAACTTGATCTTTGTTTGATAAAATTTTGGAAACTGTGTTTTTGTATGTTAATTTTATCATACATCTTCAAATGATAAAACACTTCTTATGTAATTTTCTCTTTTATCATATAATATAGAAAATCTATATTTACAATTTTCAAAGGATAATCATTCCCCATCAGCATTTAAAAAAAATTCTTTAACTAACATTTGATAAATGACATCTATGGTTTTCCTATTATTCAGAGGAAAAATCATTTATGATGTTTCTTTTCTGTAGAGAAATATATTTATTGATTTTTTATCTAACAAAACATTCTAATATTTACCTATCTAGAAGAAAATTCTTAAAATCCATAGTATAGTTTATGTACCACCCCAAGCATCCATGGTATGCTTCCTTTTAAATATTGCAATAGCTTGCATTGTACGCAACTTCGATATTCTAACACATTAAGACCAATCAAACTAGTCGTTATGAATAGTAATATCTACTTTTTTAAGTTTTATCAATTTTATCATTCATAATGGACTTCATTTATGGGTTTGGTATATCAAAATTAGATTAGGATGAATTTTTGGTATTTTTCTGAAAACATTCAGGTTTTGATGAATAGTGAAAAATACTAAATTTTACTTAAAAACAACTATTTTAATAAAAATAATTTATATTTCAAAATTATACCGTTGAGTGGTTTTTAAGTATAATTAGATTATATTTTTACCATTTAATCCAATTTTGTTCATTGGACGTAATTTCACAATTAAACTAGACACAAGCAAGTGTCAATCATTTGATAGCTATTATGTCTTAAAAGCACGTTTTTCATTTTGACAATGGGAATTAATTTTAAATTAATTTCTTAAACTTCTGTGTTTCAAATTTATAAAAATGGATTGAATATTTATATTCGAGAGGTATAATTTGTGTAAATAGGTAACTTTTATTTTTAGTCATTTTGAATAATTACATCGGTAAATATTTTATTTATTATGGTTAAAGGGTAGATCCGTTAAATAATGGTAAAAAAATAATAATATTATAATATTAAGTTATTCTAAAATGTGTTATAACCCAATTTTCTGATACATGTCCAACCGTGGGCATCCTTGGGTCGATTTTGGGACCCCATTGAACCACATGTAAGTGATAATGACACTTTATATTAATTAACTTAAAGTAAATACAAAAATGAAAAAAGCATATATCTTTTAGTAAAACAATTTTAACATAGGATTATATATGTTATATCTTAGACTATAAATATTCATTAGAAATATAAAAATATTTCCTACATAATTGTATTTTATTTATAATTTTTAGACACTGAATAACTAAATTTATTTATGATACAATGATGATGCAGTATTTTGCATTATTAATGAAAGAATCAAATAAATGGTAATATAGAAGATAAAATAAATATAATTTGAAAATTTTGATGTAGTCCAAGAATTTTAAAGGTTACTATGACATGTTAAGATTGATTAAATGAATTTTTTTTCTAAGTAATAATGATGTTATAAATTTAACAAAAACAAAATAGTAAATAGTGTCAAAATTAACATAAAATAGTTTTTTAAACAAATATTATATTATTAATTGATATTATATTCCTAAAAATCTATGGTTTGGCCAAAAGTAATAAATATTAATATATATTTCATTAATGAAACACTTGAGGTTCTCTTGGATTTTTATAGTATGCTTATTTACCATATAATATAAAAATACAAAGAGACATGGTAAATGTCAAACTAATTAATAAAGAGTTAAATCTATACGATAAGGTTAATATAGTGAACAAAACCTATCTAAAACCAATTTATTGAGTGTTGTTATACCCATCCCCACCATATCCTCGAAATAAATCATTTTGGAACTATTAGAAACCGGAAATTATTTTATTATAAAATAATATTTTAATCTTTTCCTATAGCACCCCTCACCCCTCTTATAAAAGGGTACTTCCCCTTCTCTCACATACACACCTTCAAAGCCATTTGTCTCGGCCAAACCCTACCCAAATATCCTCTAAAATATCCTCCCCTAATCCTATAGTCCTTACTCTAGTCATAAATCCCACCTATTGAGCCCTTTTGATCTAATCAAAAGGAAGAACATGAAGAAGAGGTAAATATTTCATCACCTCTTTCAAATTATTTTCTTCTTCCACTTATACATTCATTGTTGTTTCCATTATAAAATAATAAATACAGTATTTTTTATATACACTGATGTTATAATATAACTTTTAAAACCTTATTCATTATTATATCCATCATAGGAATGACATGTCACCATATGTGCGTACGTACGTCTTACCGTCTCCAAGTTGTGGTGTATTTTGTTATTCAAACACTTAATCATTTGATTGGGTATAATAATGAGAATAAATGATGTAAATAATAAATATAACATGATAATTATTATTTATATATGATATACCATCCAATTAGATACTATTTTAATATCAAAACAATGATATTGTCGCTCGTGCGTGTGTACAAATTACCGTCTCCACGAACATGATGAGATACATTCCCCATCGTATCTATTCAAAACTAATTTTCATTTTGTGATTATAATTTTTTTTAAAGGCTTAATATCATTCTGAATATGAATAAGATACATCATATCCACAACAAACATTACTTACACAATAAATAATATAATGGAAAATGAATTAGTTAACACCAGAAACAATGATACTAGTTAAATATCATTAACAAAGAAATATTAGAAAGTCATATATGATATATATTAATGTATATGGTTCTCTTATAATTTAATAACAATGATTTCTCCATTATACAAGAGGTTAACCTACCCTCGACCAAGGAAAAGAACAAGTTAAGGGTTAATTCCTCAATCTCATTATTATCTTAGATTGTTTATGTGTATGTATATACTGGGAAATATTAATTATACATGTCCATGTTTCAAAAAAATGTTTTCAAAGGGATTCTTTTTATGGGAAGTTTTTACTAAAACATCATTTTAAATGTTTTAAGGATTTATTTTTCTCAACCTTTCCAATTAATGTCCATGTTTTCAAAATGGTTTTAAGGATTTATTTATATGGACATGAATGTTTTAAAATGGTAATTACTTTTACAAGATTCAAAGTGGTATGGGACACTTTTTTCAAGACTATATTTTAGATGAATTACTTTATAAATTATATGACTTTTAAATGATTTCATGAAAAAGGGATATTTCTGTCAAAGATTTTTTCTGGTCATTTTTAACTATGTCAACATCCTTTACGTGATATTATTATTGACCAAGGTTGATTTATTATTATACAAATCATTCATATTGTATTGAATGCTTTGTGATAATTTTTAATGTGGATGTGTTATTTTTATACAATTCATGGTTTGTGGATAAATTATTGACATTTTGTATGCTACTTTTAATATGAATGTTTATGTTATTTTTAAAACTTTTCATATGAGAAATTAATTGGACTTAGTAAGTGATATATGGAGCCCCCTATAGATCTTCAATGCATCGGTAGGTATCATGAGATAAAATAGTGTCTTGGCACAAGGCCTTGAAAAAAATGAAATTTTCAGTCTTGGAACAAGGCCTTGACTATGTGGTTATGAAGTCTGGCATTATTCATTCCATCGTTATAAAAGTGGCTATTGATATTGCATGTGATTATTCGACTAGTAGAATTTCCATGTGAATAAGTAAATGGAATTATTTTATTTTATCTTTTCCATATTATTTTGAAGTTAAAGTTTAAAAAGATTTTTTTTATTCCTATAAATTTCCTTAAATTTTTATGCTTATTTATGAAAGTTTCCGCTATATTATTTTCCTTACTACGCATCTGAGCTCATCCCTTTCTATGTTTTTTTAGGATGCGAAGAATTTTTTTATGACTGACCTATAGGGATAGTCTGAGGGGATATGATGCGGTCTATGGAAACAATGTTGTTGTAGTTTTTCATTTTATAAAGTAATGTAAAACATATGAATGTATCTAGTATTTTCAAGGCTACTAAACTGATTGGTCTTTCGGGACATGATTTCTTTGTATCATGACAAAGTTATGTAATAATGCACCGACTCTGGGTAACTTGGGTTGGGGCATTACAGTTGTTAGAAGAGGATATTTATTACAGACCTTGGAATCTATATTAAGATAAACTCTGATTAGAGCACATTACCCATGATAAAATTTGAGGATTAGTATAGAAGAACATCCTATAATTTTGGTATTGTAGAGATTTTGTGAGTTTTTCCAGAAATACGACCCTGTCGGGGTATGAGCTGGTAGAGGCGACTCTGGAACAGATGTACCTAGGGGTAAAACCAGAAAAATCAGCTTTGAGCTAGACACGAATGAGAACTAGTGCACGATAATAGGACTTGCTGCACTATTGGTTGTGACACTCCCAGGGGACATGCTTAGGATAACTCTAATTTTCTTTAAAAAGCATTAAGAAGGGATTATGAGTATATAATTCCTCAAAGAAAACATTTTTATTACTATGTATAATATCCATAAACTTTTCAATTTTTGTTAAGTTTTTTATAAGTATGGAATTGTGTATTTAGACTCATAAACTAATCTAGTTTGTACCATTGTTTAGAAATGACACCTTGTGGATGGAATGGAAACCATATCAATGCACGTAATCCATGTATGGATTTACCTCCTACTCAAGATAATTATAATGGAGCTGGTGAAGCAACTAGTGCTGATCATCTTATCATCATACTGGGACAACTCACTGAGGTTATGAATAATAACCTTACCTTTATGGAGCACCCTAGTCCACAACGTGGAGGATAAATGTTAGACTGATTCATGAGGCAATAACCACCAACATTAAATATTAGTACAAATCCATTAGTTGCTGAGCAATGGATAAATTCCTTAGGGAAAACATTTCATGCTTTTGGGAGTAGCAAATGGGATAAGATTGTCATGGTAGTTTATCATCTCACTAGAGATGCTGATCAATGGTGTTCATGGATTCAAAATACAAAGGAAGATGATGAAGTACCAAATATGGAATGGAGGGAGTTTAAAGAGATTTTCTTATAAAAATACTTTCCTCAAGACCATCGAGTAGATATGGAAAGGCAATTTTTGATTCTGAGGAAAAAGGAGGATGAGAATGTCGCAAAGTATGATGCTAACATTCCAAGGTTAGAAAGTCATGCAGGATGTTTTTTATATAACCCAATAAGTAATATTGATCATTTCATTGATGGGTTAAAACCGTCTCTCCATCGAGCATTAGTCTTACAATCTTTCTCCTCATACAAAGACATTGTCTCATGTGATGTTAAGATAGAAAATGAATTATCTAAGTCTTACGACATTAAAGCAAACCAAGAGAAGAAGAGATCCACTAAAAAATTTGGAACTGGAAATAAGGGGAATAAGGGAAAATTTTAATATCCATCTTGTAGTAAATGTGCAATGAAACACCCTAGTACATGTATGAAGGGAATGGGATTCTATTTCGATTGTGGTGAAAAAGGCCAGAAAACTCATGATTTCAATGGGAAGAAAGAGACTGTCAATTTTGAATGCTAAAATTTTAGAGAAAAGGGGCATTAATAAAATGAATGTCTTAAGTGACAAGGAAAATTTCCTCAGAAAAGGCCAAGGGACCAAGACCAAGATTATGTTATCACTATTGTTGAGGTTGATACTCCTAAAGACGTAGTGGCAGGTAATTTAATGGTTTCTTCAAGTTTAAAAAAATATTATTTTAATTCTGGATCATTACATTATTTCATATCTTCCCAGTTTTCTATGAAAATTAGATATTTCCAATTTGATTTCACAAGGGATTTTTCAGTCAAAACTTTTGAAGGAAGTATCATTGCAACAAATTTTTGTGAATCAGTCCTCATTAGGGCATATAATTGTTTTTTATTTCCTGATCTCATCGTCATACCTATGATTAAATTTGATATAATCCTCGAGATGGATTGGATTTCAGACCATAATGCAAAAATTTATTGTATGAAAAAGGATGTTACTATTTTTGATGACGAGGATAAAGAACAAATTATCTTTAGATCAGAATCGTCACCATCTAATTCTTATCTATATCCACCCCTAGTAGCTCAACTAAATTCAATTATTGGGGAGGAAGAGAATGAAATAATTATGGGTGAGGACATAAATGTTCAAATAGAGGACTTACCTATTGTGTAAGAATATGTTGATGTGATTCTAGAAGATTTACTAGGACATCCTCCAGAATTTGAAGTTGGGGTTTCCATTGATTTAATTTCATATTCAAGGCCCATATCGAAGACCCCTTATTGAAATTCCACTATGGAATTAGTGGAAATAAATAAACAACTAGATGAATTAAGTAAAAGGGATTTATTCAACCTAGTGTTTCTCTATGAAGAGCATCTGTCCTTTTTGTTAAGAATAAAGATGAATCTATGAGTTTGTGCATTAACTATAGGGAGATCAATGCTGTAACAAAAAATAAGAAGTATCCCCTACCTAACATTGATGATTTATTCTACCATCATCATTGAGATCTATATTTTTGAATGATTGACCTTTGATCTTGATACCATTAGTTGTGCGTGAAGAAGGAAGGCATTTTGAAGACATCATTTCGAACCAGGTACGAGCATTACAAGTTTATAGTAATGTCTTTTTGATTGACTAATGCACCCTCTGTCTTCATGGATCTAATGAATAGAATTTTGAAGGAATATCTTGATGACTTTGTAGTGGTATTTATTGGTGACATCATGTTATAATCCAAAAGCTACTAATATCATGAAAATCACTTTTGCATTATCCTAAAGACTCTTAGAAGAAATGAATTATACGGGAAGTTTAGCAAGTGTGAATTCTAGCTTCCGAAGATTTCTTTTCTTGGCCATATTGTATCTAAGGATGGAATCTATGTTGGTCCTTCTAAGACAAATGCAATCCAAGAATGGCCATCACCGACAAGTATAACTAAGTTACGCAGTTTTATTGGTTTAGCTGGTAATTATCGATGTTTCTTCCTGAATTTTGCCTGATTAGCTAACCCATTAACCAAGTTCACACGTAAAGGGGTTAAATTTTATGGGAAAAAGAGTGTGAATATTATTTCAAAGAACTGAAGAGAAGATTATTCAATGATCTTATATTTACTCTACCATCAAGGAATGATTGGTTTGTTATTTATAGTGATTCCTCAATGAAATGACTTGGTTGTGTCCTTATGCAGAATGATAGAGTTATTTCCTATGCATTACGATAGGTGAAAATTAATGAGAAAAACTATCCTACTCATGATCTTGAGTTAGCATCTATAATATTTTCTTTGAAGATTTGGAGACACTGTCTCTATGGTGAAAATGTGATAGTTATACTGATCACAATAGTTTAAAGTATAGTTTCCCTCAGAAGGAACTCAACATGAGGCTAGGGAGATGGCTTGAACTACTCAAGGATTATGATTCCATTATACCCAGGGAAGGAAAATAAGGTGCAAGATGATTTGAGTAGAAAAACTCATGGTGTTTTGAACAAGATGATAGTTGAAAAGGATCCTCTATACATGGATCTAGTAAAGATGGATATGGGAATAACCATTGAAGGTGAAACATCATTTCTTTTTAAAATGGTTCCCAAACCATCTTTTATAGAAATCATAAAACATTCTCAAGCTGATGATGAGGAGTTCCAAAAGAAGATTACAGCTATGAATAATGAGAGATTGAGTGACTTCGTATATGAAGATTGAATTTTGAAATTTTGGAAGAGACTTTGTGTTCTTGGTATACATGATCTTAAAAGAGAATTTTTGGATGATCCTCATAGCTCCAATTTATCTATATACACGGGGAGCACCAAAATTTATAGAGATTTGAAGGAACTTTTGGTGGGACAACATGAAGAGGGAGATTGCTGAATTTGTGTCATGATGTATAGTTAGTCAACAAGCGAATGCTAGAAGGAAGTAGTATGGAGGAGTCATACGACATCTTCCCATACCTGAGTGGAAATGGGATAATATTACGATGGATTTTTCATGGGACTACGAAAGCCTCATAGAAGGAACGTTGTGATATTGGTAATTATTGATCCTCTTACCAAGTCAGCACATTTTCATGAAATAATAGAAGATGTAAAACTTGAACTTTTAGCAAGACTGTATATTAATGATGTTGAAAGACTTCATGGAGTACCCCCTATCGATTGTTTCTGATCGTGATCCCCATTTTACATCATGATTCTGGAAAAGTCTTTAGAAAGCCTTGGATACTGAACATCATTTGATCACTTCCTACCACCCTCAAACTGATGGACAATCAAAATAGACTATTCAAACCTTATAAGACATGTTTATATCTTTCTCACTTGACTTTCATGGTATGTGGGATCAATATTTACCACTAGTAGAATTTTCCTATAACAATAGCTTCCATTAAAGTATTCAAATGGCACCATATGAAGTGTTATACAGAAAGAGATGTTGCACACCAACTTGTTGGGAAGATGTTAGTGAAAAAAAACTGATAGGCCTAGAACATGTTGATGAAACGATGGAAAAGGTGAAGGTAATCCAAACCCACATCAAAGTAGCTCAAAGTAGGCAAAAGAGCTATGCTGATAACCAACAGAAAGATTTGTCATTTCCGGTATGAGATTATATTTTCTTGAAAATATCTCCATGGAAGGGTGTTATACATTTCGGTAAGAACGGTAAATTGAGTCCCAAGTACATTGGACCATTCAAATTCCTAGAATGAATTGGGTTTGTAGCTTACCGTTTGGAAATGCTTCCATGTATCTCCAATGTTCATGATGTGTTCCACATATTACTATTGAGTAAATACATGCCTGACCCAATGCATGTACTTCACTATGAGGAATTAGAACAGGAACCTGATCTATCTTATTGCATAGAACCTGTCAATGTTTTTGATATAAGAGAACAACTGTTGAGAAACCGGCCGACTTATCTAGTAAAAGTTCTATGATGAAACCATAAGATGGAAGAGGCAACATGGGAACCTGATGAACTTATGATGAAGAACCAAACTAATCATTTTATGGAGTAATATTATAGAAATTTCGAGGATGAAATTATTTTAAGTAGGGGTGAATGTAACACTCCAAGCTTCCATGGTATGTTTACATTTGAATAATTCAATAGCTTGCGTTGTACGCAACTTCGAGATTCTAACACATTGCGACCAATAAAACTAGCTGTTATGAATAGTAATACCCACTTTTTGAAGTTTTATCAATTTTATATTTCGAAATGGGCATTATTTTTGGGTTTAGAATATCAAAATTATCTTTGGGTAATGTTTTGGTATTTTTATGAAAACATTTAGTTTTTGATGAATAGTGAAAAATACTAACTTTTAATTAAAAACAACTTTTTAATCCAATTAATTAATAGGGATAAATTATACTATTGAGTGGTTTTTAATTATAATTAGATTATATTTTTACCATTTAATCTAATGTTGTTCATTTTATGTAATTTCACATTTAAACTGGATATAAGAAAGTGTCAATCTTTTGATAGTTATTATTTCATAAAAACTCACTTTTTGTTATGACAATGGGAATTCATTTTAAATTAGTTTCTGTAACACCCCGAGCTTCCACGATACGCTTCTCATTCAATAATGCAATAGCTTGAATTGTACGCAACTTCGAGTTATAAAACACCGCGACTAATCAAAGTAGCCGTTATGAATAGTAATAACCACTTTTTAAAATTATATAAATTTTATATTTCAAAATGGACTTCATTTTTGGATTCAGAATATCGAAATTAGCCTATGTTGAATTTTTGGTATTTTTCTGAGAACTTCTAATTTTTATGAATAGTGAAAAATACTTTAAAACAACTATTTTAATCAAAATAATTTATTGTGATACATTATACTATTTAGTGGTTTTAAGGTATAATTAGAATATATTTTTACAATTTTATCCAATGGTGGTCATTAGAATTAATTTAACATTGAAATTGGACATAAACAATTGCCAATCTTTTGATATAAATTGTTTCTTAAAAACACGCTATTTGTTGTAACAGCGGAAATTAATTATAAAATTAATTAATACAACTTATATGTTTGGAATTTTTTAAAATAGACATCATTTTTGAATTCGGAATATCAATTATAGCTTAGGGTGAAATTTTGGCCTTGTTCTGAAAAACTTCAATTTTTGATGAATAGTGAAACCACTAAGTGGTAGTTAAATAACTGATTTTTCGTTTAAATGAAATATTACCACTTTTGTGATTTGATTTTCAAAAATCTGACATACATGGTTGTCATTAAGAAGTAAAATGTGGTTCAATGAGATTAAAATAATTTTTTGGTGAATAGTAACTTTTAAGTTCTTAATCGCAATTAGAGGTAATTAGTGTAGTTTAAGGTACAAATAATGTTTTAATAATATGAGATGAGAATGACACTTGTCCTACTCCTATTGTATGAGTAATGGCCGACCAAGACAACCCATGGGTCAACTTGGGGACCCCATGGAGCCACTTTAGTTGGAATGTGACATTAATATATATTTATTTAATGTTAAAATTAAATTGACACAAACATGAGTTATTTTACTAAAACAGTTTTTAAGTGGGGTTACACAAGTCCAAATTTTGACTATAAATATTCATTAGAAATATAAAAAGATTTCCTACATCATAGTAGTTTTTTTATAATTTTTAGACATTAAATAAATTAAATTATTTATGACATCATTATGATGCAGCGATGACCTCATTATTTAACGATTTAACTAAAATGAGAAGATAATGCAAAATATAAGGCTTACACTTGTCCAAATCCTATTGGATGAGGAGAGTTAGAAACCTTATCACATTAGCCTCTAATTATATAAGTTTGGGACCTTTATAATCCGAAAAGCATTGTGAAATAATATAACATTTCAATCTTTCCAAAAGTGCCCCTCCTCTCCACTTATAAAAGGCCCCCACCTCTCCCACCTCATTTACACTTTCAAGCCATTTGTCTCGGCCAACCTCTGCCCAAATACTCCCCCAACTTCACCCTCTTACTCCTAGAAGCCTTACTTTGGGCAGAACTCTTCCCAAGGAAGCCTTTGGCTCAAATCAAAAAGAGTTACCCGATTTTGAGATAATGTCTTCTCTAATGTTGTTTTGTTTTATTTTTCTTCTCCAACCCCCTAAAATCTTTTTATTCATTTCTTTTGTAACAACACCAGTATCCTCAATATACTAGGATGTTTTTATAAGAAGTATTCGAGCTACACTTACACACACCTACATATAATGGTTAAAGAACATACGGTTTCTGTGGATGGCGAATTTCTGCCTCACGAAACGATGATTGTTCAACACTCATATAACACCTTCAAAGGTGGCCATTAAGATGTCACTAATTTTATATATGATATATAATATGTTTATGTTTTACTTATGCTTCTGTATTTCTCATTTATGGCATACTTTATGATTTCCATTATGGGTAAAACGCGATAATTTCATTTTAGGAAGTGCAGACTACCGCCCCCTCAAAGTGATTTGAATCGTTAATGCCATATATGGGATGTATAAAGGATGGAGTAAATGGTATTATACACTATATTATAATGGAATTATATTATACATTTATATCATTATGATTTAGTTCCATTAAATATGAAATTGAAATGAAAGTAGCGTTCATGCGTACGTACGGCTTACCGTCTCCATGAACGGTGCATTTCATTTCTTACCTCTAAATGTTACGTAATATTATAAATGAATGTATATACTGGATAAATAAGATATATATGACATCTAAATCATGAATATAATTCTTGATATAATGGATATTCTACCACATGAACAACTTGTAATTATAAGAAGTTTATTGTTGACTCAAGTACCAAAGATCGACAAAACGACCGTTATTAACTTAAATAATTACATAATGTTCATAACATTGAAACAAGTGATATAAAAAGGATAATGAAATTGAAAATGGTTCTTAATAAGGTAGATATTAACCCTAGTATATTATTCAGGAGTTTAAAGAACGGTTGAGTCAAGTCGGACACAAGGTAAGGGAATTTCTTAACCCAACTTCCATTCTTTGGGTTAATCTCCTACATTCAAATTATGTCATGATATTATTATGTCCTATTTTGTATTTTTACTTACTTTATGTGTACCTATAGTGAATACACATAATAAATCTATTTTATTTTAAAAATGATCTTTTTAAGGACTTTGTCTCAATCTCCTTTCATTGAGGCATATTTGGTTTTATACACAAATTTCTTTTATACGGTGTATAAACCCCTTTGACTTTTACGTTTATTCAAATGGAATTTTTTTATACGAAGCGTTTTACTAAACGACAAAAAGGGAATGTTTTTCTTTCCGTACATATGTGGCGATAATGTCTTCTCCGCCGCCGTGACCATTATTTGAGTTTAGTCTTCCTCTAAAATCCATCACTTTTTTTAATGAAAAATAAATACAAAGTTTTAACTTTCTTTTATTTTGGTATTGAAAATGGTTTTGAAAGCGTTTTTATTATATCAATGAGTTGTATTGATATCTTGTGATTGAAATGTGGAAATGTTATGTTTCCTTTATGCATGTTTTATTTGATACGATTATGTTATGGTTTATGATATGTTTAAACCTATTCATATGAGGAATGCATTGGACTTAATAAGTGACAGGTGGAGCCCGCTATAGCTCCTCGATGCATCGGCAGGTCTCATGAGACAAACTAGTGTCTTGGGACGAGGCCTTGACAAAATCTTATTTGTGGTCTTGGCACGAGGCCTTGGCTACGTGGTTATGATAGTCTGGCATTATGCATTCCATCATTCTGAAAGTGGTTATTGATATTGCATGTGATTATTCGACCAGTAGAATATCCATGTGAAGAAGTAAATGACATTGTTTCATTTTACTTTTGCCATATTATGTTGAAGTTCATGTTTAAAAGGCTTTTGTTTTAGTTATACATTTCCTTAAATGTTAATGTTTATTTATGAAAGCTTCCGCATTATTGTTATCCTCACTGAGCATCTGAGCTCACCCCTTTCAATGTTTTAATATTTTCCAGGATGTGAAGAAGTATTTTATGAATGACCTATAGGGATTGTCAAAAGGGGATATGAGTGTGGACTATGGAGACTTTGTTATTGTAGTTTTTCAATTTATGATGTAATGTAACGCTTACGAATATATCTAGTGTTTCCAAGGCTACTAAACTAATAGGTCTTTCGAGACATGATCTTTTGTGATCATTCCAATGTTACGAAGTAATGCACCGACTCTAGGTAGCTGGGGTCGGGGCGTTACAGTTGGTATCAGAGGATGTTTAGTACTAACCTTGGAAGCTAGATTTAGATAAACTCTGATTAGAGCACATAGCCCGAAGATAGACTTTGAGGATTATTATAGAAGAACTTCCTAGAATTTTGGTATTATAGAGATGTTATGAGTTTTCCGATCAATACATCCCTGTCTGGATACGAGCAGGTAGAGGCGGCTCTGGCACAAATGTACCTAGGGGTAAAACCCAAAAACACCGCTTTGAGCTAGACTCGAACGGGAACTGGTGCACGACAACGGGCCTTGCTGCACTCTTGGTTACGACACTCCCGGGGGATATGCTTAGGATAACTCTCATTTTCTTTACAAATCATTATGAAGGGTTTATGAGTATATACTTCTTCAAAGAAAACATTTTTATGATTATGGATTATATCCATAAATAGTTCAATTTATGTTAAGTGTTTTATAAGTATGTGATTATGTATTTTGATTCATAAACTGATCTAGTTTACGCAATTGTTTAGAAATGGCGCCTAGTGAAAGAAATGGAAACTGTATCAATGCACGCACTCCATGTAGGGATTTCCCTCCTGCTCAAGATAATTATAGTTGGGCTGGTGATGCAACTGGTGCCGATCAACTTATCACCATATTGGGACAACTTACTCAGGTTATGAATAATAACCTTACCCTGATCCACAGCGTGGAGGATCAATGTTAGATCGATTCATGAGGCAACATCCACCAACCTTCAATGGGAGTTCAAATCCTATAGTAGCTGAGCAATGGATAAATTCCTTAGAGAAAATATTTCATGCCTTGGGGAGTAGTTAATGGGAGAAGGTTGTCATGGCAGTTTACCGCCTCACTGGAGATGCCGATCAGTGGTGGTCGCTGATTCAAAACACAAAGGAAGATGATGACGTATCGAATATGGAATGGAGGGAGTTTAAAGAGCTTTTCTTAGAAAAATACTTTCCTCGTGACCATCGAGCAGATATGGAAAGGCAATTTCTGAGTCTGAGGCAGAAGGAAGATGAGAATGTCGCAAAGTATGAGGCTAACTTTACAAGGTTAGTGAGGCATGCTTCCGATTATATACGTAACCCAAGAAGTAAGATTGATCGTTTCTTTGATGGGTTAAAACCATTTCTCCGTCGAGCTTTAGTATCACCATCCTTCTCATCATACGAAGATATTGTCTTGTGTGCTATCAAGACAGAAAAGAAATTCTCTAAGTCTTATGACAACAAAGTAAAGCAAGAGAAGAAGAGAACGGTGGAACAAGAGACAGATAAAGGGAAAAAGGGAAAGAAGGATTTTCCAGTATGTGATAATTGTGGGAAGAATCACCCTGGTACATGCCTAAAAGGAATGGGAGTTTGTTATAAATGTGGAGAAAAGGGTCACCAGGCTCGTGATTGCAAGGGAAAGAAAGAGGCTGTCAAAGTTGAATGCTACAATTGTATGGAAATGGGGCATTATGAAAATGAATGTCCTAAGCGTCAAGGAAACTTACCTAAAAAAAGTCCAAGGGATCAAGGACAATCTTATGCTGTTACTACAGTTGAAGTGGAATAACTAATGTATTGGTGCTTTTGGACTCATGGATTATATTCTGGTTATTAGAATAATGAGATATATATATATATATAAGGATTGTACTGCAGTACTTGTTGATTTCAGTAAGGTTTTTATATTTTTAGTATGTGACAATAATAGAAACATTACTTTGTTTGGGGAATTTGATAAATTGATTTTGGAATTAAGAGACCTTTTAGAGAATGTATAGATGGAGGTATTTTGGATAACTATTAAGGTTGGAATGGATTAAGTTGAACCATGGATATTATTGTTTAAGGTTAAAGCTTTTCTGAAGATTATTTTTGGAATATTATAATACTATAGTTTTAGGAAAAAGGACAACCTGCAGGGTGGGGCATAACCCGTCGCGTCGGATAAAGCTGTAGGAATCGAACCCACAACCATAGTGCGACAAGCCTTTATTTCCTACCACTAGCCTACAGGAAGTCCCTGGTTATTACAAAATAGTTTTACTAATCTAAATGGTATGTGTTAACATTTTGGAACCTTATACAATTAGGATAAATTGAATATTTTTGAGTTTCGTTACCATTTGGAGTAAAAGTTGGGTTTGTGGTAAAAATTTATTAACGAATGAAAGTATACATAACAAGTATGTATATTCCCTTACGTTCTTAGTAAATCTCCTAAATAAATTCCTCGCCATTATAAAAGGTATCTTAAAACAAAAAATATTGTCGGTTAACTTTTCCAACTGGGGATTCAATGACCGTTTAACCAATCACAAGTTTGTGATTTTCTTGTGGTTAAACTTTCTCCTAATCCAGTTTTCTATAACTCTCCATCAGACCTTGATGGTTTGTTTTTCTTCCATATCCATATTTTCATATAATCCTAGAATGGGCTATATCGGGTGACCTTTGTACTTATCTTGCTTTCTTTTAATGTTATATATTTATTAACCTTATTTCCGATGTGGGTTTTCCTCAAAGGTATTTTCTCTTTTCAACCTTTTATTTTCAAAGAAAAATTTCAAATTGCGAGGATGCAATTTATTGAAGGAGGGGATAATGTAACACCCCGAGCTTCCACGATACGCTTCTCATTCAATAATGCAATAGCTTGCATTGTACGCAACTTCGAGTTCTAAAACACCGCGACTAATCAAAGTAGCCGTTATGAATAGTAATAACCACTTTTTAAAATTATAGAAATTTTATATTTCAAAATGGAATTCATTTTTGGATTCAGAATATCAAAATTAGCCTATGTTGAATTTTTGGTATTTTTCTGAGAACTTCTAATTTTTATGAATAGTGAAAAATACTTTAAAACAACTTTTTTAATCAAAATAATTTATTGTGATAA
Source organism: Viscum album (assembly GCA_963277665.1). Lineage (NCBI taxonomy): Eukaryota > Viridiplantae > Streptophyta > Magnoliopsida > Santalales > Viscaceae > Viscum > Viscum album. Next base: position 1,940,253,065 of record OY728163.1, read on the forward strand.
ATTATACTATTTAGTGGTTTTAAGGTATAATTAGAATATATTTTTACCATTTTATCCAATGGTGGTCATTAGAATTAATTTAACATTGAAATTGGACATAAACAATTGCCAATCTTTTGATATAAATTGTTTCTTAAAAACACGCTATTTGTTGTAACAGCGGGAATTAATTATAAAATTAATTAATACAACTTATATGTTTGGAATTTTGTATAATAGACATCATTTTTGAATTCGGAATATCAATTATAGCTTAGGGGGAAATTTTGGCCTTGTTCTGAAAAACTTTAATTTTTGATGAATAGTGAAACCACTAAGTGGTAGTTAAATAACAGATTTTTCGTTTAAATGAAATATTACCACTTCTGCGATTTGATTTTCAAAAATCCGACATACATGGTTGTCATTAAGAAGTAAAATGTGGTTCAATGAGATTAAAATAATTTTTTGGTGAATAGTAACTTTTAAGTTCTTAATCGCGATTAGAGGTAATTAGTGTAGTTTAAGGTACAAATAATGTTTTAATAATATGAGATGAGCATGAAACTTGTCCTACTCCTACTGTATGAGTCATGGACGACCAAGACAACCCATGGGTCGACTTGGGGACCCCATGGAGCCACTTTAGTTGGAAAATGACATTAATATATATTTATTTAATGTTAAAATTAAATTGACACAAACATGAGTTATTTTACTAAAACAGTTTTTAAGTGGGGTTACACAAGTTCAAATTTTGACTATAAATATTCATTAGAAATCTAAAACGATTTACTACATCATAGTATTTTTTTTATAATTTTTAGACATTATATAAATTAAATTATTTATGACATCATTATGATGCAGCGAAGATCTCATTATTTAACGATTTAAATAAAATGAGATGATAATGTAAAATACAAGGCTTACACTTGTCCAAATCCTATTGGATGAGGAGATTTAGAAACCTTATCACATTAGCCTCGAATTATATAAGTTTGGGACCTTTAGAATCCGAAAAGCATTGTGAAATAATATAACATTTCAATCTTTCCAAAAGTGCACCTCCTCTCCACTTATAAAAGGCCCCCACCTCTCCCACCTCATTTACACTTTCAAGCCATTTGGCTCCGCCAACCTCTGCCCAAATAATCCGCCAACTTCCCCCTCTTACTCCTAGAAGCCTTACTTTGCGCAGAACTCTTCCAAAGGAAGCCTTTGGCTCAAATCAAAAAGAGTTACCCGATTTTGAGGTAATGTCTTCTCTAATGTTGTTTTGTTTTATTTTTCTTCTCCAACCCCCTAAACTATTTTTATTCATTTCTTTTGTAACAAAAAAAGTATCCTCAATATACTAGGATGTTTTTATAAGAATTATTAGAGCTACACTTACACACACCTACATCTAATGGTTAAAGAACATATGGTTTCTGTGGATGGCGAATTTCTGCCTCACGAAACGATGATTGTTCAACACTCATAAAACACCTTCAAAGGTGGCCATTAAGATGTCACTAATTTTATATATGATATATAATATGTTTATGTTTTACTTATGCTTCTGTATTTCTCATTTATGGCATACTTTATGATTTCCATTATGGGTAAAACGCGATAATTTCATTTTAGGAAGTGCGAACTACCGCCCCCTCAAAGTGATTTGAATCGTTAATGCCATATGTGGGATGTATAAAGGATGGAGTAAATGGTATTATACACTATATTATACTGTAATTATATTATACATTTATATCATTATGATTTAGTTCCATTAAATATGAAATTGAAATGAAATTAGCGTTCATTCGTACGTACGGCTTACCGTCTCCATGAACGGTGCATTTCATTTCTTACCTCTAAATGTTACGTAATATTATAAATGAATGTATATACTGGATAAATAAGATATATATGACATCAAAATCATGAATATAATTCTGGATATAATGGATATTCTACCACATGAACAACTTGTAATTATAAGAAGTTTATTGTTGACTCAAGCACCAAAGATCGAGAAAACGACCGTTATTAACTTAAATAATTACATAATGTTCATAACATTGTAACAAGTGATATAAAAAGGATAATGAAATTGAAAATGGTTCTTAATAAGGTATATATTAACTATAGTTTATTATTCAGGAGGTTAAATAACGGTTGAGTCAAGTCGGACACAAGGTAAGGGAATTTCTTAACCCAACTTCCATTCTTTGGGTTAATCTCCTACTTTCAAATTATGTCATGATATTATTATGTCCTATTTTGTATTTTTACATACTTTATGTGTAACTGTAGTGGATACACATAATAAATCTATTTTATTTTAAAAATTATCTTTTGAAGGACTTTGTCTCAATCTCCTTTTATTGAGGCATATTTGGTTTTATACACAAATTTCTTTTATACGGTGTATAAACCCCTTTGACTTTTACGTTTATTCAAAAGGAATTTTTTTATACGAAGCGTTTTACTAAACGACAAAAAGGGATTGTTTTTCTTTCCGTACATATGTGGTGACAATGTCTTCTCCGCCGCCCTGACCATTATTTGAGTTTAGGCTTCCTCTCAAAGCCATCACTTTTTTTTAATGAAAAATAAATACAATGTTTTAACTTTCTTTTATTTTGGTATTGAAAATGGTTTTGAAAGCGTTTTTATTATATCAATGAGTTGTATTGATATCTTGTGATTGAAATGTGGAAATGTTATGTTTCCATTATGCATGTTTTATTTGATACGATTATGTTATGGTTTATGATATGTTTAAACCTATTCATATGAGGAATGCATTGGACTTAATAAGTGACGGGTGGAGCCCGCTATAGCTCCTCGATGCATCGGCAGGTCTAATGAGACAAACTAGTGTCTTGGCACGAGGCCTTGACAAAATCTTATTTGTGGTCTTGGCACGAGGCCTTGGCTACGTGGTTATGATAGTCTGACATTATGCATTCCATCATTATGAAAGTGGTTATTGATATTGCATGTGATTATTCGACCAGTAGAATATCCATGTGAAGAAGTAAATGGCATTGTCTCATTTTACTTTTGCCATATTATGTTGAAGTTCATGTTTAAAAGGCTTTTGTTTTAGTTATACATTGCCTTAAATGTTAATGTTTATTTATGAAAGCTTTTGCATTATTGTTATCCTTACTGAGCATCTGATCTCACCCCTTTCAATGTTTTAATATTTTACAGGATGTGAAGAAGTATTTTATGAATGACCTGCAGGGATTGTCAAAAGGGGATATGAGTGTGGACTATGGAGACTTTGTTATTGTAGTTTTTCACTTTATGATGTAATGTAACGCTTACGAATATATCTAGTGTTTCCAAGGCTACTAAAGTAATCGGTCTTTCGAGACATGATCTTTTGTGATCATGCCAATGTTACGAAGTAATGCACCGACTCTGGGTAGCTAGGGTCGGGGCGTTACAGTTTCTGCCACTTCTATGTTTTGAATTTAGAAAAATGGATGCCATATTTAGAATTAGGAGGTATAAATTGTGTTAATAGAAAACTTTTATTTTTAGACATTTTGAATAATTACTTTTGTAAATATTTTATTTACCACGGTTAAAGGGTAAATCCAGTAAATAAGGATAAAAGTAATATTATTATTATAATATAAAATTACCCTAAAAAATGTTCTAACCATATTTTCTGAAACATTTCCGACCATGTCCATCCTTTGGTCGATTTTGGGACCCCATGGAGCCACTTGTAAGTGATAATGAAAATTTATATTAATTAAGTTAAAGTAAATACAAAAATGACAAAAGAATATATCTTTTATTAAAAAAAATTACAAAGGGTTATGTATGTTATCTCTATGACTATAAATATTCATTAAAAATATTAAAATATTTCCTATATAATGTTATTTTATTTATAATTTTTAGAAATTGATTAATTAAATTTATTTATGATACAATAATGACATAGTATTTTCTTTATTAATGAAGGAATCAAATAAATGGTATTATAGTTGTTAAAATAAAAATAATTTAAAAGTTTTGATTTCATACAAAACTTTTCTAGGTTAAGGTGACATGTTAGTATTGATTAAATTAATTTTTTTTGAATTAATAATTCTGTTATGAATTTAACAAAAACAAAATAGCAAATAGTGTCAAAATTCATATACAAGAGTTTTTAAAATAAATATTATATTATTAATTGATATTCTATTCATAAAAATACAAGGTTGAGCCAAAGGTCTTAAATAATATTATATATTTCATTAATGAACCACTTGAGGTCCTGTTGGATGTTTATATTAATTTTATTAACCATATAATATAAAAATAAAAAGAGACATCGTAAATGTCAAACTAATGAACTAAGAGTTAAATCTAGAAGATAAGGTTAATATAGTGACCCAAACCTATATAAAACTTATTGGTTGAGTGGTTTTCGACCTATCCCCACCTTATCCTTAAAATAAATTATTTTTGATCCATTATAAACAGTAAATTAGTTTATTATAAAATAATATTTCAATCATTTCCTAAGGTGCCTCTCACCCCTCTTAAAAAAGAAAACTTCCCCTTCACTCAAATCCACAGCTTCAAATACATTTGGATCATAAAAACCCTGACCCAATATCCTTTAAACTCTCGTACCTTCATTCTAGAGGCCTTAATTTAGTTATAAATTAACCTATGGATCCCTTTTGATCAAATCAAAAGAAAGAACCCGAAGAAGAGGTAAATATTTCATCACCTCTTTCAAGTTCTTTTCTTCTTCCACTTCCTATTTCATTGTTGTTTCCATTCTCAAATAATAAATATAGTATATTTTATATAATTCGATGTCATTATAAAAATGGTACAACCATATTCATTATTTTATTCATCTTAGGAATGACATGCCACCATACGTGCATACGTACGGTTTATCGTCTCCACATCGTGGTGTAGTTTGTTATTCAAACACTTCATCATTTGGATGGGTATAATAATGAGTATAAATGATGTAAATAATAAATATAAAATTATTATTATTATGTATATATGATATACTATCCAATTATATACAATTTTGATATCAAAAAATGATATTGTCACTCGTGCGTACGTACGGATTACCGTCTCCATGAACGTGATGAGATTCATTCCCCATCATATCAATTCGAGATGAATTTTTATATGATGATTAAAAAAATGATTAAATACTTAATAACATTGTGAATATGAATATATACATCATATCCACCACAATCATTACTAACATAACAAATCATATAAAGGAAATAAATCTGTTAACACTTGAAATGATGATACTACTGAAATATCATTAACAACGAAATATTAGAAGATCTTATATGATATCATATTAATGTATATGGTTCTTTTATAATTTAATAAAAATTATTTCACCATTATAAAATAGTTTAACCTACCATCGACCAAGGAAAAGAACATGTTAAGTGTTAATTCTTTAATCTCATTATTATCCGAGATTATTTATGTGTAAGTTTTTACTGTGAACAATTTATTATCCATGTCCATGATACATAAAAGAGTTTTAAAAGGTATTATTTTGAAGGGAATTTTTTACGAAAACATCATTTTCAATGTTTTAATGATTTATTTTTCTAATCCTTTCTCATTAATGTCCATGTTTTGAAATTGGTTTTAAGTATTTATTTATATGGACATGAATGGTTTAAAATGTTAATTCCATTCAGAAGATTCAAAGTGGTATGGGAAACTTCGACTCAAATATATCTTTTAAATGACTTCCTTTATAAACTATGTTACTTTTAAATGATTTCATGAAAGAAGATATTTTTCTCAATTGTTTTTACTGATCATTTTCAACTATGTCAAGATCCTTTACATGATATTATTCTTGATCAAGGTTGATTTATTATGATACAAATTTTCTATATTGTATTTAAGGTTTTGTGATATGTTTGACTTTGGATGTGTTATTTTTATTCCATTAATGGTTTAAGGATAAATTATTGACATTTCCTATGCTAGTTTTAATACGAATGTTAATGTTATGTTTAAACCTTTTCATATGAGTAATGCATTACACTTAGTATGTGATGGGTGGAGCCTGCTATAGCTCTTTGATCTATCGGTAGGTATCACAAGACAAACTACTGTCTTGGAACAAGGCCTTGAATAAAATCTTATTTGTATTCTTGGCACAAGGCTTTGACTATGTGGTTATGATGTCTAGAATTATGCATTCCATCATTATGAAAGTGGCTATTGATATTGCATGTGATTATTCGACTAGTAGAATATCCATGTGAATAATTAAATAGAATTATTTGATTTTATCTTTTCCATATTATGCTGAAGATCATGTTTAAAAGCCATTTGTTTTTGTCTTATACATTTCCTTTAATGTTTATGATTATTTATGAAAGTTTCCACTATATTGTTATCCTTAATGATAATCTGAGCTCACCCATTTCATTGTTTTATTTTTTCCAGGATGCGAAGAAGTAATTTATGACTGACCTATAGGGATAGTCTAAGGGGGTATGAGTGTGGTCTATGGAAACAATGTTATTTTAGTTTTTCATTTTATAATGTAATGTAAAACTTATGATTTTATCTTGTATTTCCAAGGCTACTAAACTGATCAGTCTTTCTAGACATGATTTCATTGTATCATGCCAATGTTATGTAATAATGCACTGACTCTGGGTAACTGGGGTCGGGGCATTGTAGTTTAAATTCATAGTAATATAATATTTTTTAATGGGAATACTTTGGATTAAAAAAATTTCAAGACATCAAATTTTGGCATAAGAACCCATTTTCTCCATAAGAAAATTCATTTACATGTTAGAAAATATTGAGACATAAGATAAGATAATTTGATATAATTGACTTCCAAATTCTATAGGTTGAATCTTTTTATTCTTTTAGAATAAATGATATAGATGTATTATCAACATAAGATAAATTCCTATCCAAAAAACATAAATTATTTTGTAATATTTTAAATAAACACCTCATAACTTTTTTAAATAGTTAATAATAAAATCTCAAAATACTCAAGATAAACTTATCAGTAAATATACAAGGATATTTTGAATCTTAAAAACATATAAATTTCATAGAGATGTTTGAAAAATTTATGTCTTTCCAATACATCAGTAAAAATCATGTGTTCTTAAAGGTATCTTACCATTATAGGAAGTGGATCTTTGGTCATATCTGTAATCATTATCTAAGAGTTTTTGAAAAATTATATGTAATGGAGTACATAATTGTAGTTATAGATGAATTTTGACATCCTCCAAAGATATACCAAATACATGTTGTCCTCCTTGTGTCACAACTTCATTGGTAATATCAAGATGATTTCAATGTCATCGATCTGGGAAATTTGGATGATAATGACTACACAACCCTGAAGGAATATACTATATATTTTCATGACCATTAACAGATAGTGTTTCATGAGTATTATATTACATTTAATTTTATTATGTTGTGACATGGTGTATAACATGAGAATATCGAGGATCGTTATTCATAGATGCACAATCAATATCCCAAGTTCGTTAATGATTGATTTTTTGTACATATTATGTACGAAGATGAGATGATTTATTATATGATTTATTATACTATGTTATTTTATTCCAATTACTTTTGATGATTTGGTTGTGATATTATTACAATGATATCAATGATTCTGTGGAATTTTAGGGAATGATTATTTTATAACTTTCTTTATTCTTTATTTCATTCCCAATGTTGGTTTTTTATTCTTGATGATGGGAATCATTATATATGAATCAAAATAATGTTAATAATTTAATTTTAACCCATTCTCTATCATTTCTCAATGGTTGGTATATTTTTTTAGTACATATTGGTGTTATTGAGGTTGAGGAAAGGTAGAAGCTTCCAAATTTGACATTTCTAAAGGAATATTTTCCTCATGGGTGATGGGTCATTAAATTCCATGATTTATTATTGTTATTATTTGTCATGGAATGATGAATTGTCACATACTATATAAAGATTTCATGGTATTTTTGGGCTATGAATCTTCAAGTTAGGAGTGTAGTCACAACACGACACACATTTTTTCAAATGATAGGTGATTCAAAATGATTTTAGAAAATTGAAGAAGCTCACATATCATTGAAATGCCTTATGTATTTATAAAACACATTCTGTATTTCCCTTTTAATTTATATTGTAGTGTAATTAAGGATGTATATGTTGTGATGATGACTTAAAGGTCGAGTTTGAAGGGTTTTCCCGTTTGATATTATCTCAACATAGTTCATAGGCTACACCATGGTGAATGTATGGGGTTAATCTAATCGAAGGGCAGACATCATGATTATTGATAATTAAAACCCCATGATGTTAAACCCTTAACCAATCCATGAAACCCTTTCTTTATATCGAGGAAAAGATCATTAACCATGAGATAAAGGATTAACCACGTCGTTGTCTTTATATCTAGTCCTTTAGGACATGACCATTAGTTTTCATTTCTTTACAATGTGTTTTCTAATGCACTTTATAATTCAATGTATTACTCAAATTATCCTTATTTTCCCATTATTCTATCTCACCTTAGATAGAAATGGGATCATTTTGGATGATAATAGGCCACTTTGACTGATTCTATGGCCTTTTCGTGGGATGTAATGATACTCAAAACAATGTGTCTCAGTTTTCAATTTTTTTACTTATTATTCTTCCCTAATTCATTCTTGTTATGCGATGAATGTTTTTACATAATTATTTTTTTGATTTCAAACCCATTATTTAAAGAGGATTCATATTTAGATATATAGGTTATGGATTACTCATGAGTGTTTGAATTAGTGTTTCTTGATTTTCATAATATTATTATTTAGATATTTTTGAAGATTCATATAATGGTAGTAGATGAAACATTATTCTTTATTTGGAGTTCATATGTGGGATTATAATGGTTCAATTTTGAATTAGAAAATATATAAGGATGGTATAAAGAATATAATGAATCAGAAATAAAAATTTAATTGTTTTTTAAAAGGGTTCTTTTTTCACATTTGATTTATCTTCTATTCATCAGGGTTTCATTATGAAATTTTATAGTTAGTGTGAAAGTTTATTTATCTTATTTTTATTTTTATACTGATATTATCTATGCATCATTTATATATCTGATGTAACAAATTTGAAAAATATATTAACGATGTTAAGGAATAGGGATCAATGAACAAAGATTATATAGAGTTCATAATTACTCAATAGAAATTTATTAAGATCATAACATGTTTCATTTAGAAAGTTTATTGGATAGTTAATGATTTTTTTGAAGATGAATTGTTAGGATTATTTTTTTCTAAAACAGGATAACAATTAATTTACTAATCTATATGGTAAGAAATATTTAATTGATAGAATTAATAACTGGAGACTTGATGTGTAAGATCCTTATTTTCAAAATCTTTTTTATATTAACTAATGAATTATTTATTTATATTGATAGATATTACTATCAGAGTATGATTTTCTACAATCATTCATATTCTTGATTGATAGATCTCTTGTTATGGTTTATATTATAACATGGTATGGTTTGTGGGTATAATAAGGATTATCCCAATTTGATGTTTACATGGTGGAAACTTAGTGTGATTGATGGTGGGATGGTATGAATAGTTTGGAATGGTGTTACCGATGATGTTAAGATGGTAGGAACTAGTTTAGATCTTTTCTTCAAAGAATCCTTATTATTCATTGATACTAGTCTGTTTTCCACTTTCTATTGATGGTGATTTACATCTTGAATACCCCATTAATCTAAGTGATTGTTGAGTCATATAATGCCTAAAAGATGGAATTTTTAGAATGATTTATTAACTAATGGTGACAGTTAAGGTTTATTAATGATGATAATGGTTTATTTTCCTGGATATGAATAGTGAATTGAAATTTGTAATATAAAAATAGCTTTTCATTGATTTGTAATGTACGTGGAAACTTAAAATTAGTCTCGGGTTATTAATAAATTAGTAGTGATTTATTAACCAAAAATACAAAATGATATAAATTATATTTCAACTTGTGTTTATAGGATATTTTTAGAGTCTAATTCTATTGTAATTTAAATTGGTTTTTCTAGTAGGACATTGACTGTAATTTTATTCTATAGTTTAGTTTCTACCACTATAATGGTTGTGATATATATTTTTTATTTTCATAAATTAATTTTTTTCTAAACTAATTGAGTCGATTGTGGAGACTAATTAAAATATTTTATCATGGGATCTTTGTGTTTTCCAACATTTAGGTTGTCAAGGATATAAATGGATGACATCTCCCTTACCTTTCACTATCATCTAGATTTGAATATATGTTGTTATATTCGAGCTATAGTGGGTTATATTTGAGGGATATATGATGATATTGGAAGTAATAGATCATAGTTATAAGATACTTTTATATTTTTGATTTTTGAATTAAGGTTATATTGTGTAAATATATGTCAGTTATAAGGGATTAAATTTATTATATATGTTCTTACACACTAGTTGTGGTGGATTAGGGTATATGATTCATTTAAAAAGAAAGTGATTTCTCTCAGTTTTACTATGTGACTATAATGATATCACGATGATGTAGTTGTGATATATTTTAATAGATGTTAGGTATGATATGATGATGTGGTGATGATATGTATGTGTAAATATTCACTATGAATAATGTTGGGGATACAAATAGAAAAATGTAATACATTGGGGTTAGGGGTGACTAGTTCAATGGGAAAGTGTAATCAGGTTACCCTTTTTATATAATTTCATACTAATTATATAACTTACATGTGTGTGTTACATCATGAGTGATATTTTATGAGGATGTAAATAGAATTTACCTATTTAGTTGATGAGTTTATTTCTCTCTTTATAAAATGGATTATTAGTATACTTAATCTGTATTTTTATGAACTTTTTTGGGAAGGATCATATTGAGTATACTTGAATTCTCACCCTTGTATATATGAATATATTTCTACTATCTTCAAGAGGTATTTGGGGATCGAGCTGGGAACTTTGTGGGTAATTAATCTCATATATATATGTTTTATATACTCAGTGTTAGTCACTAAACTATGGCTTAATGGATGTTGGCTTCCGGTTTCACTCCTATCCTCCCTTTAATCCAAAATGGTTTACTATTTTTAGTGGTCCATGTAAACTCCTAATTCTATTATTGAATATTTATATTTTACAAATACATCATATCTTGTTTCACCATCACTCCATATTAAATTTATCTCATCAGTCAATGGTTTCAAATAAATTGATATACTCATTTAAGGATTCCATATAGTTAATATAAAAAAAAGATATATGGCTCTTTAATCAACATACAAGGAGGTATGTTGTATGGAGTTATGAAAATATGTCAAAAAGATAATTAACTACTACAATCACCATGAAAAAAATTTAGAGAGACCAAACGATTCATTTAACGGTTCTAAAAGACAAAATCGATGCAATTGATCATATATTTTCCATTAATCACTTTCAAAAGTATGATATATGATTCCTTTTATATAAAATTTTTATTGATTTCATGTTATGAATGATGTTGTTTTGTGAGACAAAATCAGATGTCATAATCTGTGTGTAATAAAAAAAATACTCAATCCGATGTATTGGTACAATTCATGATTTTCTATATTAAAAGCCTATGTACATCAATTATCAAAATATTGTAAAATTGTCCAATGACTCATAATAACGATAATATAGGATGAAATCATTTGAATATACATGAATGTTTTGATAACAATGACAAATATTATAGATAAATTTTCTGCTAAAATATAAATGTGTAGGAAGTGTATTTCTCTTAGGAAGTAAATATATTACCTAATAATTTTTTTTATTGAAACATCTATTCAAAATTTAAGAATATGATTTAATAAAAATAAATTTATTAACAACATCTATATTTCATCTCGGATATATGGTCTCTATATAATATTACAAAAATATATAAAATTGAGTAAGTAGAGAATAAAAACTCAAATTGTAACTTTTTATATCTATTTCTTGAAAAGGTAGTCCAACAAACTCATATAATAATTTTTTTCTTGTGGTCGATTGAAAAATAAATTTATATTTCCTTATAAATTATATTCTTTATGTTGGTACTAAGAAACATAATCTATTCATAACATAATAGATGAAATCCAATAATATCATATAGTATAAATCTCTTGATATGAATGAATAGTTCAATTTCTATTAAGTGAAAAAAGAGATACATGGAATCATGGTACAAGGGGTTCCCAGAGAAATATCTAAGGGTGTATAATATAGTGAATCCCATGATATTCAGCACAAAAGGACAACACATCCATGGGGAAGGGTCCCGATATTAGAGAATATCATGCAATGATTGTCTTCTCTACCCCTAGGAGCTAGAAAATTATTGACTTTATTCCCTTTCCCTCAAGTTTTAAGGAGGATCACATAATTTGAATGCATCCTATTGTACCTTCATATAAGGTATGTAATAGTCCAAGGATTTGTAGACAAGACATGGAAATAGTCATAAATCATAGTTGAGACCATTTTAATGTTACTAGGTCTGATATCATTTGAAAGGTAAAATTCCAGACCTGTTAATAAGGCATGGGATTCGAATCTAATAACATTTCCCTGACCAAAGAAACTATTAATGGCCAAAAAATCTGACCTTTTTTTTATAACAAACCACAAATCCACCTATCATAAGGCAAAGAGAGAAATACCCATCAATGATAAGATTGAGACCCTTGGATGTGGGATTCTTATAAACCCATATACCCTAGTTGGATGGTCCTTAATGAAGGGGATAAACTCATCTACCATCCATGATCTTCTCTAGGTTAATGTTAGTATCCAACATCATATTCAGTGAACCCATATACAGCACACGATATCTCTAAAGGATTCTCATTCCTAATAGTGAGTTGGGATTGCCACTATGGCATTTATGGTTTATATCCTTACAAATAGTTTAATAGCCTAGCATTGGGAGAATATCCCATTCCCTTTGTCCATGTTTTTGGAGCTTGATTATAATGTCAATTCTCCCTAGATCACATTTCATATAAGAACATTTATTTGTCCAACTACAAAAATCTATATTTGATGATACAAACAAATCAACATTCCGAAAATTTTATAAATATTCCACCAAAATAATGGAGGATGGAATCGATGAAAACCTAAGGCATCATCCAATACAAACAAAATTTTTTCTAGGGTAAGGGGTCCATGCATGAAGATAATAATAAGAGGATCCTCTTGTAATCCCTTGGATGCTTCATGATCTAATGTCTTACTCACCTCTCTCCAGGTATGAGTGATAATTATAAATTGATAAAAGATTAATCAATAAGATGCATTATAAAATATAAAAGACCATTTTGGGATAGAAAGACCTTTTAGCACACATGTCATAAGAAGTGAGTGGTGTTCCACATTATCTAGATGGGTTTTAAGGAATGTGTATAATTTTAATTCAAATATAATGGCTTTGGACTCCATAATTAAAGAATTTTGTTTCGCATAGTAAGTACTGAAATATATGATCACTAAACCCCATCTATACAAGGCCTAACTACCCCTTATCATCCCTCAAATTGAATATTATCCATCCAAATTATCATTTGAACTGATCTAGCGGGTTCTTTTGAACATAGTGGACAAACTAACTCCCCAAATGAGTTTTTTGGTATAGAAATCAAGTTAGAGGTATGATATCCATGGATATTTTCTATTTTAGGAGGAAATTCAACTACACAAATAGCACATACAACATAACCTTCATCCAGATCCATGAGACCTACCTCTTAGACACTCTAGTGCCATTTCAAGTAGACCAAAGGATCCAACAACTAACTACTAATGTCACCAGCTATAAGATTCAATCATTGAGACCTCGCGACTAGAAAAATGTACATATAAAAATATTTGATGGATATTTATATTCAAAATAGTTAACATGACACTCGATATCAGAAAAAAATATTTTTTGGTCAATCACCCTCTATAAATAGGTGCAGGACATTGTATGTCACGACCCGTACTTAGGGCGCGTGTCGTAACTACCCCAAGCCCGCCTTCCATAGGCCAGGGGCTGGTGACTAGCACCAAAGGCGTAAATCCTGATAATTGGGAAGGCATTGCCTTTATAAAATTAAACAAAACACTACAGAGTAAAAGCGAAAGTAATACACTACGTACAAAAGAAAGTGCTGAAAAGTAAGTGGGCCGGAATACAAACCCAACTGAAAGTACATCTACAACTGAACAAAAGTACAACATAATAGACAAACAGCTGGAAGAAAAAAAGCAGCTCTTGGGTCGTCCACCTCGGATCCTACCTGAAGGGTAGGTACAGATAGCGTAGCTCCTGGATCGTCCGACACGGATCCTACCTGAAGGGTAGGTACAGATAGACTCCAAAAAGCTCTTTCCTGCCAGCATACTTTGAGTATCGTCTCGTCGTGGAGTCCACCTCCGGTTATCGTTCAGTCCTCGAACACTCGGCCTCTGCCAGCACTACCCGTCGTCTGCAACCAACACAACGAGGTGCAACCATAGCCCGTGTAGGGGTGAGTATAACGATATTCAGTAGGGACCCCAAGACCCTCAAGGTCTCTCTAAATCCAACGAGGATAACCACAAAGCAGAAACACAATAGATAACCCTTACTTAGGTATAAGCCCATACATATACCTAAGTTATCAAGTAACTCATCTCAATCATGAGGAAACACAATGGTTATGAAATCAATGGATAACCACTACCTAGGTATATGCCAATACATATACTTAAGTTATCAAGTGACCCATCTCAATCATGAGGTAATCACAAAGGTCATAGACTCAGCTCAAACCATGATTTTCATTACCGAAACTGTAACTGTTGAAGAGTCCCGTCTCTGACGAGTATAGTGATCCTGTCACGACTCTGAGGTACTGCTCACTAACCTAATAATGCTTATGTACTCCTCCTGCCAAGTACCGCGGGTCAGCCACCCAAACACAGTAGTGCTTCCTGCCGGGGTATGCCACCCAAACACAGTAGTGCATACCCCCTAATAGCCTGCAGAGGTACTCTCTGGTTGACTACCACGGGTCTGCACCCAAACATAGTAGTGCTCCATCTGCCATGGGTCTACACTCAAACAAAGTAGTACTCCGTCCAACGGGCTAGTCTACTCACTCCAAGTCGAGTTGTTCAAGCAGTCGTCAGGTCTCAGCTGGCTACACGGTCTCCGTAGTCTGTATGCTCATCTCCGGGAGGATCCGCTCTACGAGCTACTGGTCGATACTCCAAATATCACAAAGTCCCATGAAGATGTATCTCAAAGGACCGCCTCGTCATAGGGGTTTCAACGCAATAGACGGTGCGTCAATAGGACGTCTGGTCTGTGAGTTATTAGTCTTTTCGTTCTAGGGGCCCGGTTGGTTTCGTGTACGAACCAGCCCGACCGTATCTCAACTGTACACCGAAATCTCATATGGTATACTCATAGGGACTGTTTCTCAATGTGATCACCACCACGGATGACGGTTCATCAAACGGACGTCCAGTCTGTAAGTTATTAGCTTTTCTGATCCAGGGTCCCGGTTGGATTTCAGGTTCAATCCAACCCGGCCACTATCCAATTGCATCCAAAAATCAGGCGAAATATGCCAAATGTTTTGTCCCGGCAAGAGAACTCAACGTGATAGACGGCGCGTCAATAGGACGCCCATTCTGGGAGTTATTGGCTTTTTCGTTCCAGGGGCCCGGTTGGTTTTTAAGTCAAAACCAACCCGAACGCACTCCTACTACATCCAAACCTTGAGCGGAGTAAGCCAAAAAGTCCGTCTCACTAAGAGGAATCCAACAAAGTCGACGGCACGTCAATCGGACTTCTGGAGCTCATGATATAAGTGTTTCCGCTCCGATGGCCCGGTTGGTTTCAGGTTCGAACCAACCCGGCCGTACACAAAGTTCTCCTAAACCTTATGTGTAATATACGGAACCGACTATCTTGATCCAAGGATCGCATCGCAACTGACAGTGCATCGATCGGAGGTCCGTAGCCCATGTTATGGGCGTTTGTCAAAAACTGCCCGAAAATAGGGGGTTCGGGCCCGGTCCGACCAGGCCCGAGACCCCCTGGATCGGCCCGAACCAGGTTGACCTGACCCGGATCTGGGTCTAGCCCACTAGGGCGCGGCACGGCCCGGCCTGGGTGGCCCGCCCCGGCCTGGGCAGGTGCAGCCCGCGTGGTCGGACAGCACGGCTCGGCCGAGCTGTCGCCGAGAAGGGGGGGCGCGCTGCCCCCCTGATTGAAGCCGTGCCCCCCCCCCCCCACGTGGGGGCCGCTCACTTGACCGTCAGGGGTTATGACCCCCGGTAAACCCTCTGGTCCCGTGCGGCCGCGAGACCGCCGCCTGCAACCGCAGCTTCAGCCGCGGCAGACCCTCCTGGCTATGCGCCAGCAGGATCTTCCGCGGACCACCGGACGCGCTCTGGTGGTCCGTTTTGCTTTCCGTCTTCTCCAGCGGTCCTCCCAGGACCTTCCCTTCACTGCGAAGTCTTCAAAACGCCCATGCGGCCCGTTCCACCATCGCTCGTCGATCCGCAATCCAAATAACAAACTGTGGGCTCTTCGTGGTTTTCCGGCGCGGTGCGACGGTGCCGTGGCTTTGTTCGCCCTCCACGGTGCGGCGAAACGGTGTCGCACATCCTTTCCGCATTTCTCCATGATCCCGTGTGGTTTTGTTGCTACGCGCAGCTTTCTTTCGAACCGCAAAAACACAACAACAAAAGGGGGAGGAGAGTCGGCTGTGTTCGTGCGGTCCAGCCTCCTCCTGATAAGTTGATATCAAGCGGCCGAAAAATAAAGATGAAGAATGGAAAAGGATATTTCACAAACAAAAAGCAATTAACCCCTACCTCGAAAAGACGTCGCACGTCGTTGAGTGACGGAAAGAGGCAAGCGTCGCAATGATCGGTCGTCGCGGAAGATCGGTGCCGATTTCGTTGTCATCAGAGGAAGAGTTGCCGTCGATGGTGAAGTTCCCCACGGTGGTGTCTCCTCCATTGACGCGGAGGAAGAAGAAGAGAAGGCACGTCGTCAGTGTCTTCGTGTTCTCCGTCAGAGGATTTCTTGGTCGGAAGGTTGGTTTTCTTTGTTGTGAGAAGAACACCCTACACTACTTCCCCAAAGCTCTCTCACCCCAAACCCCTCAACACAACGAAAGACCGAAAAAATAATAGCGAAGCCATTATTTTTTATTCACCCATGCCATTTGAAATTCAAATAACTTAATTAATTTAAGAGGTTGAACTCATTAATTAAAATGTGTTGGCATGCACTTAAGAGGGGGAGTGGAATGAGAATAGTTTTCATTAATAAGGGGGAGTTGTTCAAGAGTTAAAGAAGGGGATATTAAATTGGGGTTAAAGGAGTGTTATAGGAATGTGAAAGGTTGGGGATCTTGTGGGCCCCACCTTTCATGTATCCACACATGGGAAGTTGGTTAGTCATGGGCCCCACCAACAACATCCCATGGGAGAGAATAACTCCCAAAGAAATAAAATAAAATTGTTCACACAATTTTATTTACTTTATACTACACCCCAAAAAATTAAATCTCAACCCACTTAAAACGCAACTGTGGTAAAGGTCCCCTTAAGAAATTATAGGTGCTACGAGTTAATCGGTTCCCTTAGATTTCAATTCCGAACCCCGGTCCAAAAGATAGAAAACCCCGCTCATTTTTCACTGAAGCTACCCGAGCTAAACATCGATAATTGATTCCGGGCACACCGGGCCTCGGAATCAAGTTCTGTCAGAAACTACGTACTCATAAAATTCCAAAGAAATTAAGAAAAAAAATTTCCTTGAAATTTCCGGGTCTTTACATTACTCCCACCTCAGGGATTTACGTCCCCGTAAAGCTATAACACAAACTAAGGAAACAAAAGGTACCGAGTACGCAACTCAGCCTCCCGCTCCCATGTGCTCCCCTAAAAGTTCTCGTAGGACCCGATCTTGTCGATCCTCAACCTCTACTAGAACCATATGAATGTCGACCCGTCATCGATTTCTAACTCCCTATGGTCGATGATGTATGAAGGGTCGTGCTCGTATCTCCCCAGCTGAGATACGTGGATGACATCATGCACCCGGTGCAACTGAGGTGGATGGGTCAATCGGTAAGCCACCTCACCTACCCTACTGAGGACCTGAAATGGTCTGCTGAACCTCAGAGATTACTTACCGCCTCGGCCACATCTCTGTAAACCTCGTCAAGGTGAGACCCGTATTAGGACGTGGTCATCATCCTCGATCTCTAGAGGTCTCCCTTTCCTGATTAGAACTGAATCTCAAAACTCATGCTGCCACGAGGGTATGGTTGGCCGACTCAAGAGGGATCGGCTACACCCTCCTATGCATGAGTTTATCTTGTGCTGCATGGGGTTTCCTTTTCGCCGACCAAGAAAAACCCCATCCCAACGTTGTAGATAAACCACTACCTTTTTGCCTAATACTGTCAATTTGTGTATGAAATGTGATTGGCCAATCCATACTCAAACCAACGTCGTAAGGCCTTGACCCTACCACCAGGAGATTCCAACCGAAACTCTCACCTCGAGGGTCTGACCACACTGTCGGCGCAAGTGTGATTATCGAGTCTCCCCCGAAAGGTATCTCTAGACGCGAGGGTCAAGTCAACGACTTAACCAGAAACTCTAGGTCTGGGACTAGATTCATAGAATCAAGGGATGATTTGTATCGATGTCTGTGGCTATGGCAGCTAGTAGAAGACAAAGTCCGCACTTAGAATCATCCTTAGAGCCCTTTCGGTCACACTCCTTGACCGCATGCAGCTACTCCTTCCCCTGCCCTCCAGCTCCCTGAGCCTAGTGGGGATTACAAAGGCGGGTGGGTGCAACATGTCAAAATGTTCACCACCCAATGCTGCTCTCCTAGTTCACTTCCACGTCTGCTGCCCTGCAGATTCATCTGTCCTTTTAACTTCTTCTACTTGAAACATTCACATGACCAAGTCTCTGAGACTGGCACCAGTTCGCCGCGTTCCATCTTATAACATTCTCCAACTATATTCGTTCAGCCCAAGAACATTCAGCCACAAGGTTCTCTCTATCACCCTAATGTGAGTAGAAATGCATAGAGGAAAAAGGGATGTCTCGAATATCCTTAAACACACCACGCTCAGAGGTCCGAGCTCTATAGTACTAATCAAATCATATTCATCGAGTACCCGGAATGTTCGGTACACAATGATGAATACTCAGCTACCGACACGTCGTCCTGCCAAAGCTGTATAAGCTCTAGAAAACTCTCAGCCACCTCCTCAAGCCAGTCCTCAGCCGCCTGTGAGTCGGGCTCACCTCGGAACGTGAGGGTATCTGATGTTGGAACACGTGTAAGGCAGTAAGCCTACATGTGTCACCTACCTGTACCATCGGTTGTAACTGATGACCAACAGGTAGTGATGTATAGATGACACACAACCCGAAAGCACTATCTCAAGCATCGGTCCACGTACCGAATCCTCATCACTATAAGGAAAATACTCATGGTCACTCACTAGAAAAAACAAGAAGACAAGTCTACCATCCACTATACTAGTGCCTCAGCTAGACGGAAAACTCTAGCAATCACCTCCAGTCAGTCCTCTGTTGTCTGCGAATCAGCCTCCCCTCGTAACCTCGGAGACCTCTACTACTGGAACTCGTGCAACGCGCTCTGTAGGCGTGCACCATCTACTAGTATGGAATGTGTCATCTGCTACACAACAGGGGGTGGTGCTGCTGGTACACCACCCAAGGGTGCCAATATAGTGAAAAGGGCCCCGCACCGGAGCCTCGTCGCTCAGTGGGCCGTCATCGTGTAAAATCTCAGAACTCCAACTAAATATCTGTGTGGAGACATCCTTAACAGAGGTGACACGGTCAACGTCTTATACCTAGTGAGCTGACCTGGTTTAAGATGACATTAAAACTTTTGGAAACAAACACGCAATCAGTATTTTCATGCACAAAGTCGGAAATCAGTAGTCAGGGTCCTGGTGTACGGATATGTCGGCCGCCGCACCAACACTGGACTCCTTGAACTGAAGACCACACTCAGTACCCTTAAAACTATTTCTTCACAGAAAGAAAATATCATAGTTATAAGTTCTGCGGTAGAACTAACTCCCTCTGATACCAATTTTTCACGACCCGTCCTTGGGGCTCCTGCCATAACTCCCCCGAGCCTGCCTTCCATAGGCCAGGGGCTGGCGACTAGCACTAAAGGCATAAATCCCCATAACTGGGATGGCATTGCCTTTATAAAAGTAAACAAAACACCACAGAGTACAACCGGAAGTAATACACAAAGTACAAAAGAAAGTACTGAAAAATAAGTGGGCCAGAATACAAACCCAACTGAAATTACAGATACAACTGAATGAAAGCACAATAGAAAAGACAAACAGCTGGAAGAAAAGAAGAAACTCATGGGTCATCCACCTCGAATCCTACCTGAAGGGTAGGTACAGATAGTGCAGCTCCTGGATCGTCCTCCACTGATCCTACCTGAAGGGTAGGTACAAATAGCCTCCACAACGCTCTTGCCCGTCAACGTCCTTCGAGTATCGTCTCGTCATGAAGTCCACCTCTGGATGCTGACTCGTTGCGAGGTCCACCTCCGGCTGTCGTTCAGTCCTCGAACACTCGGCCTCCGCCAGCATTGCCTGTCGTCTGCAACCAACACAACAAGGTGCGGGCATAGCCCGTGTAGGGGTGAGTATAACGATACTCAGTAGGGACTCTGAGACCCTCAAGGTATCTCTAAATCCATCAAGGATAACCACAAAGCAGAAACACAATAGATAACCCTTACTTAGGTATAAGACCATAATTATAACTAAGTTATCAAGTAACTCATCTCAATCATGAGGAAACACAAAGGTTATGAAATCAACAGATAACCACTACCTAGGTATATTCCCATACATATACCTAAGTTATCAAGTGACCCATCTCAATCATGAGGTAATCACAAAGGTCATAAACTCAGCTCAAACCAGGATTTTCATTATCGAAACCGTAATTGCTAAAGAGGGCCGTCTCTGACGAGTAAAGTGATCATGTCATGATTCCGAGGTACTGCTCACTAACCTAAGACTGCTGAGGTACTCCTCCTGTCGAGTACCGCGGGTCAGCCTCCCAAACATAGTAGTGCTTCCCGCCAGGGTATGCCACCCAAGCACAGTAGTGCACACCCCCTAATAGCCTGTAAAGGTACTCTCCGGTCGAGTATCACGGGTCTGCACCCAATCACAGTAGTGCTCCGTCCGCCATGGTTCAGTACTCCGTCCACTGGGCTAGTCGACTCACTCCAAGTCGAGTCGGTCAAGCAGTCGTCAGGTCTCAACTGGCTACACAGTCTCCGTACTCCGTATGCTTGTCTCCGAGAGGATCTGCTCCACGAGATACTGGCTGTTACTCCAAGTATCCCAAAGTCACACGAAGAAGTATCTCAAAGGACCGCCTCATCATAGGGT
The DNA here is from genome assembly GCA_963277665.1 of Viscum album. Taxonomy (NCBI): domain Eukaryota; kingdom Viridiplantae; phylum Streptophyta; class Magnoliopsida; order Santalales; family Viscaceae; genus Viscum; species Viscum album. The sequence goes on from OY728163.1 coordinate 1,940,274,627, forward strand.
TCTCAACGCAACAGAGGGCGCGTCAATCGGACGCCCGATCTGTGACTTATTAGCCTTTTCGTCCTAGGGGCTCAGTTGGTTTCGTGTATGAACCAACCCGGCCATATCTCAACTATACCCCGAACACCCATAGGGTATACTCATAGGGACCGTTTCTCAACGTGATCACCAACACAACCGACGGTTCATCAAATGGACGTCTGGTCTTTAAGTTATCAGCTTTTCCGATCCAGGGGCCCGATTGGATTTCGGGTTCAATCCAACCTGGTCACTATCCAACTGTGTCCAAAACACAGGAGAAATATGCCAAAAGTTCTATCTCGACAATAGGAACTCAACTTGACAGACGGAGCGTCAATCGGACGCCCGGTATGAGAGTTATTGTCTTTTTCGTTCCAGGGGCCCGATTGGTTTTTAAGTCAAAACCAACCCGACCGCACTCCGAATATGTCCAAACCTTGAGTGGAGTAACCCAAAAAGTCCATCTCACTAAGAGGAATCCAACAAAGTCTATGACACATCAATCAGACGTCCGGAGCTCATGATATAAGTGTTTCCGCTCCGAGGGCTCGGTTGGTTTTTAGTTCAAACCAACCAGGCCATACCCAAAGTTCTCTTACACCTTAAGTGTAATATACCGAAAAGACCGTCTCGATCCAAGAATCGCATCGCAACTGACGGTGCATCGATCAGAGGTCTATAGCCCATGTTATGGGCGTTTGAACGAAAACTGCCTGAAAATATGGGGTTCGGGCCCGGTCCGACACAGCCCGAGACCCCCTGGGTCGGCCCAAACTGGGTTGACCTGACCTGGGTCTAGTTCTGGCCCACTAGGGCATGGCCCGGCCCAGCCTGGGCGGCCCAGCCCGGCCTGGGTGGGTGCAGCTCGCGTGGCCGGACAGCTCGGCTTGGTCGAGCTGTCGCGAGAAGGGGGGGGGGGGGGCTGCCCCCCTGATTAAAGCCACGACCCCTCCACCGGGGGGCCTCTCCCTTGACCGTTGGGGGTTACGACCCCCGGTATCCCCTCTGGTCCCACACATCCACAGGACCGCTGCCTGTCGCAGCGGCTTCAGCCGCAGCAGACCCTTCTGGCGGCACGCCGGGCGTCGCCGCCTCTGGCCGCCGGCACCGCCGTGCCGGCGGGGCGCGCTGGCAGGATATTCCGCGGACCACCGGACGCGATCCGGTGGTATTTTTTGCTTTCCTTCTTTGCCAGCGGTCCTCTCGGGACCTGCCCTTCACTGCGAGGTCTTCAAAACGCCCATGCGGCCCGTTCCACCATCACTCGTCGATCCGCACACCAAATAACAAACTACGGAGTCTTCGTGGTTTTCCGACGAGGCGCGACGGTGCCGCGACTTTTTTCGGCCTCCACGGCGCCACACATCCTTTCAACATTTCTCCATGAACCCGCGCGGTGTCGTTGCACCACGCCACTTTCTTTCGAACCACAACAACACAACCACAAAAGGGGGAGGAGAGTCTGTCGTGTTTGTGCGGTCCGGCCTCCTCCAGATAAGTTGATATCAAGTGGCCGAAAAATAAAGATGAAGAACGACAAAGGATATTTCACGAACAAAAAGTAATTAACCCCTACCTTGAAATGACGTCACACGTCGTTGAGACGCAGAAAGCGGAAAGTGTCACGATGATCAGTCGTCGCGGAAGATCGGTGATGATTCCATTTTCATCGGAGGAAGAGTCGTCGTTGATGGTGGCGTTCCCCACAGTGGTGTCTCCTCCCTTGAGGCGGAGGAAGAAGAAGAGAAGGCACATCGTCAGTGTCTTCGTGTTCTCCATCAGAGGCGTTCTTCGTCGGAAGGTTGGTGTTCTTCGTTGTGAGAAGAACACTCTACACTACTTCCCCAAAGCTCTCTCACCCCAATCCCCTCAACACAACGAATGCACCCAAAAATAATAGTGAAGAAATTATTTTTTATTCAACCATGCCATTTGAAATTTAAATTACATAATTAATTTAAGAGGTTGAACTCATTAATTAAAATGCGCTGGCATGCACTTAAGAGGTGGAGTGGAATGAGAAGAGTTTTCATTAATAAGGGGGAGTTGTTCAAGAGTTAAATAAGGGGAGATTAAATGGGGGTTAAAGGAGAGTTATAGGAATGTGAAAGGTTGGGGATCGTGTGGGCCCCACCATTCAAGTATCCACACATGGGAAGTTGGTTGGTAATGGGCCCCACCAATAACATCCCATGGGAGAGAATAACTCCCAAAGACATAAAATAAAAATGTTCACACAATTTTATTTACTTTAAACTAAACCCCCACAAAATAAATCTCAACCCGCTTAAAACAGAACTGTGGTAAAGGTCCCATTAAGAAATTACCAGTGCTACGTGTTCATCGGTGCTATCAGATTTCAATTCCGAACACTTGTTCAAAAGATAGAAAACCCCACTCATTCGTTCACTGAAGCTACCCGTGCTAAACTTCGAAAATTGATTTCGGGCACACCGGGCCTCAGGATCAAGTGCCGTCAGAAAATGCATACTCGTAAAATTCCAAAGAAATTAAGAAAAAATATTTCCTTGAAATTTCCGGGTCTTTACATTACACCCACCTCAGTGCTTTACATCTTCGTAAATCTATAACACAAACTAGGGAAACAAAAGGTACCGAGTACGCAACCGAGCCTCCTGCTCCCATGTGCTCCCCTAAAACTTCCCATAGGAACAGATCATGTCAATAATCAACCTCTAATAGAACCATGTGAATGTCTCCCCATCATCGACGTCTAACTCCCTGCGGTCGATGATGTGTGAAGGGTTGTGCTCTTATCTCCCCAGCTGAGATACGTGGATGACATCATGCACCCGGTGCAACTGAGGTGGATGGGTCAATTGTTAAGCCACCCCGCCTACCCTACTGAGGACCTCAAAAGGTCCGTTGAACCTCAGAGATTACTTGCCGCCTCGGCCACATCTCCGTAAACCTCGTCAACGTGAGACCCGTATAACGACGTTGTCATCATCCTAAATCTCTAGAGGTCTCCCTTTCCTGATTACAACTGAAACACAAAACTCTTACTACCACGAGGGTAAGGTTGGCCGACTCAAGAGTGATCAGCTACACCCTCCTATGCATGATTTTATCTTGTGATACCTGGGGTTTACTTTTCGCCGACCAAGAAAAACCCCGTCCCAACATTGTAGATAAACCACTACCTTTTTGCCTAATACCGTCAATTTGTGTATGAACTGTGATTGTCCAGTCCATACTCAAACCAACGTCGTAAGGCCTCGACGCTGCCACCAAGAGATTCCAACCGAAACTCTCACCTCGAGGGTATGACCACACTGTCGGCGCAAGTGTGATTATCGAGTCTCCCCCCCAAAGGTATCTCCAGACGTGAGGGTCAAGTCAACGGCTTAACCGGAAACTCTAGGTCTGGGACTAGATTCCTGGAGGGAAGGGATGATTCGTATCAATGTCTGTGGCTACGGTATCTAGTAGAAGACAATGTCCACACTTTGAATCATCCTTAGATCCCTTACGGTCGCACTCCTTGACCGCATGCAGCTACTCCTTCCCCTGCCCTCCAGCTCCCTGAGCCTAGCGGGGATTACAAAGGCAGATGGGTGCAACATGTCAAAATGTTCACCACCCCATACGGCTCTCCTAGCTCACTTCCACATTTGCTACACTGCAAATTCATCTGTCCTTTTCACTTCTACTTGAAACATTCACACACCCAAGTGTATGATACTGACACCAGTTCGCTGCGTTCCATCTTCTAACATTCTCCAGCTATATTCATTCAGCCAAAGAACATTCAACCACAAGGTTCTCTCTAGCACCCTAATGTGAGTAGGAATTCATAGCGGAAAAAAGGGATGTCTCGAATATCTATAAACACACCACGGTCAGAGGTCCGAGCTCTATAGTACTAATCGAAACGTATTCATCGAGTACCCGGAATGTTCGGTACACCTCGATGAATACTCAGCTACCGATACGTCATCCTGCCGAAGCTGTATAAGCTCTAGAAAACTCTCAGCCACCTCCTCAAGCCAGTACTCAGCCACCTGTGTGTTGGGCTCACCTCAGAACATGAGGGTATCTGATGTTGGAACACGTGTATGGCAGTAAGCCTACATGTGTCACCTACCGGTACCACCGGTTGTAACTGCTGACCAACAGGTAGTGATTTATAGCTGACACACTACCCGAAAGCACTATCTCAGGCATCCATACATGTACCGAAGCCTCATCACTATGTGAAACATCCTCATGGTCACTCACTCGAAAACACTAGTAGCCAAGTCTACCATCCACTCTACTGGTGCCTCAGCTAGGCAGAAAACTCTAGCAATCGCCTCCAGTCAGTCCTCTGCTGTCTGGGAATCTGCCTCGCCTCGTAACCTCGGAGGCCTCTATTACTGGAACTCGTGCAATGCGCTATGTCGGAATGCACCGTCTGCTAGTATGGAAAGTGTCATCTGCTACCCAACAGGTGGTGGTTCTGCTGGTACACCACCCGAGGGTGCCAATATAGTAAAAAGGGCCCCACACCGGAGCCTCATTGCTCGGTGGGCCATCATTGTGTACAATCTCAGAACTCCAACTAACTATCTGCGTGGAGACATCCTAAACAGATGCGACCCGGTCAAAGTATTATACCTGGTGAGCTGACCTGGTTTGAGCTGACTTTAACACTTTTGGAAACACACATGCAATTAGTGTTTTCGTGCACAAAGTCAAAAATCAGTAGTCAGGGTCCTGGTGTACGGATATGTCGGCCGTCGCACCAACACTGGACTCCCTGAACTGAAGACCACACTCGGTACCCTTAACACTATTTCTTCACAGAAAGAAAATATCAGAGTTATATGTTCTAAGGTAGAACTGACTCCCTCTGATACCAATTTTTCACAACCCATCCTTGGGGCCCATGTCGTAACTACCCCAAGCCCGCCTTCCATAGGCCAGGGTCAGCCGACTAGCACCAAAGGAGTAAATCCCGATAACTGGGAAGGAATTGTCTTTATAAAAGTAAACAAAACACCACAGAGTACAAGAGGAAGTAATACACTAAGTAGAAAAGAAAGTGATGAAAAGTAAGTGGGCCAGAATACAAACCCAACTGAAAGTACTGCTACAACTGAACGAAAGTAAAATAGAAAAGACAAACAGCTAGAAGAAAAGAAGAAACTCTGGGGTCGTCCACCTCGGATCCTACCTGAAGAGTAGGTACAGATAGCGCAGCTCCTGGATCGTCCGCCATGGATCCTACCTGAAGCGTAGGTACAGATAGCCTCCACAATGCTCCTGCTAGTCAACCTCCTCCGAGGATCGTCTCTTCATGATGTCCACCTTCGGATACTGACTTGTCGTGAGGTCCACCTCCGGCTATCATTCAGTCCTCGAACACTCAGCCTCCGCCAGCACTGCCCTTCATCTGCAACCAACACAACGAGGTGCAGGCATAACCCGTGAAGGGGTGAGTATAACGATATTCATTATGGACCCTGAGACCCTCAAGGTCTCTCTAAATCAAACAAGGATAACCACAAAGCAGAAACACAATAGATAACCCTTACTTAGGTATAATCCCATACTTATACCTAAGTGATCAAGTAACTCATCTCAGTCATGAGGAAACACAATGGTTATGAAATCAGCGGATAACCACTACCTAGGTATATTCCCATACATATACCTAAGTTATCAATTGACCCATCTCAATCATGAGGTAATCACAAAGGTCATAGAATCATCTCAAACGAAGATTTTCAATATCGAAACCGTAACTGCTGAAGAGCCCCGTCTCTGACGAGTACAGTGATCGTGTCAGGACTCCAAGGTATTTCTCACTAACCTAAGACTGCTGAGGTACTCCTCCTGTCGAGTACAGTAGGTCAGCCACCCAAACACAGTAGGGCTTCCCGCCGGGGTATGCCACCCAAACACAGTAGTACACACCTCCTAATAGCATGTAGAGGTACTCTATGATCGAGTACCGCGGGTCTGCACCCAAACACAGCAGTTCTCCGTCCCCCATGGGTCTGCACCCAAACAAATTAGTACTCCGTCCACTGGGCTTGTCGACTCACTCCATGTCGAGTCGGTCAAGCATTCGTCAGCTCTCAGCTGGCTACACGGTCTCTGTACTCCGTACGCTCATCTCCGAGAGGATCCTGTCCACGATCTACTGGTCGATACTCCAAGTATCACAATTTCCCCTGAAGAAGTATCTCAGAGGACCGCTTCGTCATAGGGGTCTCAACATAACAAACGGCGCGTCAATCGGACGCCCGGTTTGTGAGTTATTAGTCTTTTCGTCCTAGGGGCCCGGTTGGATTCGTGTAAGAACCAACCCGACCGTATCTAAATTGTACCCCGAACTCTCATAAGTTATACTCATAGGGACCATTTCTCAACGTGATCACCAACACCACTGACGGTTCGTCAAACAGACGTCTGGTCTGTATGTTATCACCTTTTCCAATCTAGGGGCCCGGTTGGATTTCGGGTTCAATCCAACCCGCCCACTATCCAACTACATCCAAAACTCAGGCGAAATATGCCAAAAGTTCCATCCCGATAGGAGGAACTCAACGTGACAGACGGTGCGTCAATCAGACACCTGGTCTGAGAGTTATTGTGTTTTTCGTTATAGGGGCCCGGTTGATTTTTAAGTCAAACCAAACCCGACCGCAGTCCAACTATGTCTAAACCTTGAGCGGAGAAATCCAAAAAGACTCTCTCACTATTAGGAATCCAACAAAGTCGACGACAGGTCAATCGGACGTCCGGAGTTCATGATATAAGTGTTTCCGCTCTGAGGGCCCAGTTGGTTACGGGTTCGAACCTACCCAACCATACCCAAATTTCTCCTAAACCTTAAGTGAAATATACCGAAACGACCGTCTCGATCCAAGGATCGCATCTCAACTGATAGTGCATCGATCATAGGTCTGTAGCCCATGTTAGGGGCGTTTGAAAGAAAAATGCCCGAAAATAGGGGGTTCGGGCCCTGTCCGACCCGGCCTGATACCCCCTGGGTCGGCCCAAACCGGGTCGACCTGACCCGAGTCCAGGTCTGGCCCACTAGGGTGCGGCCCGGCCCGTCCCGCATGGTTGGACAGCTCGGCTCGGCCAAACTTTCGCGAGAAGGCGGGGGGGGGGGGATTCCCCCCTGATTGAAGTCGCGGCCCCCCATGTGGGGGCCGCTCCCTTGACCGTCGGGGGATACGACCCCCGGTCTCCCCTCTGGTCCCGCCCGGCCGTAGGACCGCCGCCTGCTGCCGTGCCGGTGTGGCGTGCCGACAGGATCTTCCGCGGACCACTGGACGCGCTACGATGGTCTGTTTTGCTTTCCGTCTTCTCCAGCGGTCCTCCCGGGACCTTCCCTTCACCGTGAAGTCTTCTAAACTCCCCCGCGGCCTGTTCCACCATCGCCCGTCGATCCGCATGCCAAATAACAAATTGCGGCCTCGTCGTGGTTTTCCAGCGGGCCGCGATGGTGTCGCGGCTTTGTTCGGTCTCCATGGCACGGCGGAACGGCGCCGCTCATCCTTGCTGCATTTCTCCATGATCCCGCACGGTGCCGTTTCACCACGCCTATTTCTTTCGATCCGCATCAACACAACAAAAAAGGGGGAGGAGACTCAGCAGTGTTCGTGCGGTCCGACCTCCTCCTGATAAGTTGATATCAAGCGGCTGGAAAATAAATACCAAGAACAGAAAGGGATATTTCACGAACAAAAAGTAATTAACCCTTACCTCGAAAAGACATCGCACGTCGTCGAGCCGTGGAAAGAGGAAAGCGTCGCGATGATCGGTCATCGTGGAAGATCGGTGTCGATTCTGTTGTCATCGGAGGAAGAGCCGTCATCGATGGCGACGTTCCCCGCGGTGGTGTCTCCTCCCTTGATGCGGAGGAAGAAGAAGGGAAGGAACGTCGTCGGTGTCATCACGTTCTCTATCGGAGGCATTCTTCATTGGAAGGTTGGTGTTCTTCATTTTGAGAAGAACACCCTACACTACTTCCCCAAAGCTCTCTCACCCCAAACCCCTCAACACAACGAAAGCCCCCAAAATAATAGCGAATCCATTATTATTTATTCACCCATGCCATTCGAAATTCAAATAACTTAATTAATTTAAGAGGTTGAACTCATTAATTAAAATGTGTTGGCATGCACTTAATAGGGGGAGTGGAATGAGAAGAGTTTTCATTAATAAGGTTGAGTTGTTCAAGAGTTAAAGAAGGGGAGATTAAATGGGGGTTAAAGGAGAGTTATAGGAATGTGAAAGGTTGGGGCTCATGTGGCCCCCACCATTCAAGTATCAACATATGGGAAGTTGGTTTGTCATGGGCCCCACCAACAACTTCCCATGGGAGAGAATAACTCCCAAAGACATAAAATAAATTTTTTCACACAATTTTATTTACTTTAAACTAAACCCCCAAAAAATAAATCTCAACTCGCTTAAAATGCAAAGGCGGTAAAGGTCCCCTTAAGCAATTACCATCGCTACGAGTTCATCGGTGCCCTCGGATTTCAATTCCAAACAATGGTTCAAAAGATAGAAAAGCCCGCTCGTTTTTTCACTAATGCTACCCAAGCTAAACTTTGAAAATTGATACTGGGCACACTGTGCCTCAGAATCAAGTGCCGTCAGAAACTGAATACTTTTAAAACTCCAAAGAAATTATGAAAAAACATTTCCTTGAATTTTCTGGGTCTTAAAATTGTAAGAATTCAAAAACTAATTGAAACATCATTTGAACGAAAAATGAACACCACACCTTTACACCCCTAATTGGTGGGGAGAGCATTTTTGATGACACACCAAAACAAACCCTTATGGAAAAGGCTCCCAAGAATGATTCCAAAATAATAACACGATATTCCTCCTCTGATAACAACATGTGATCAAAGAAGTTAATTGTTCATTAGCTAATAAACCCTTAATAAAGAAAGGGTTTTTTCCTTTGTTTCATAGACACTGATACGCTATACATGTACAACACTACATGACACAATGATAATAAATTATAAAAAAAAATAAACATCGACACATTTTGAAACATCAATTAAAATATATTTTTAATCATTAAAATATGATTAAATTTATAATTAAATAACAAATTATGAATAATAATATGATTATTGAGGAGTTGTTGGGACACTGGGTGAAGTGTTTTTATGGTGATAATAGAGGCCTTGGTCGATGGTGGGGGGGGGGGGCAGGTTTTTCTTTTTGGATTCTAGTGGAGACAATAAATGTTTCTAGACAGCAAAAGGTTTGTTGATCAGCGGGTGATCTGACTAGTGGTGAAACTTGGGATTTGGATTCCAAACTACAAATCGGTGTAGTGTGATGAATGATGATGGCTTCGGTAATGGGGTAAAGGCCAACAATGGAGCCAGGTTGTGTGATCTGACAATGAACTTAAGAGTATAGAAGCTTGTACTTGGAGAGGTATAGATTTCCTTACTCTTTTATTATGTTTCATGAACGTGTCATCTATGTTTTAGACAGATTTTGATGTCGAAGAATTGTCTAAGACCGAAAATCATCCCATTTAGACATATATGTGCTACAAAGCGTTCTTCCATCCCAAAAGGAAAGATATAACACCTAAAAAACTAATAAATAAAGCACGCTTTCCACGCTAACCAATTTCTAGAAGCTGACATCTCCCCTACCAACAATCCATTGAGAAAGGCTTTCTAGATTAATGAGATATCCAAGTATATGACACCACTTTTCTAATATTTTTTCCATAGTTGGAAGAGAGGTTACATCTTTATGAGTTTTCATATCGGGCATTGTTCTAGCACAAATGGTGGTATCAACCTTCAGACCATTGAATAAAACATTTTTAATATTAAAGGGACACATTCTAAGGAGATCAATGATGCAAACATAATAACCGATTCAATTCCATTAGTGAAGAAAAAATGTAAATTAGAACCATGTGAATTTTTTATTGTTGACTTTTCATGTCGTGATTTTGTAATAAAAACTATTCTCTATTCTCTATGTTTTTATTTAAAAAACTGTAATTAATTTATAATAAAAATATGTTACTATTTTTAAAAAAAATTACTTAATTATAATACTATTTATTATGTATTAATTATAAATATAATTCAATTATATTTTTTATTTTCTATTAGTTGTTACTATTTTTTAAAAAAAATTATGTATAATGTGAATATTACTTAGATTTATTTATATCATAATTATACATTATTATTTACTACAATCTTAGATTTTTTTGATTATTTAGAAAATATTAATTAATAATTTTATTAATATATTTTAATATTAATTTTATAATAACCATTTTATTCCTTATAAATAGATAAATAAAAATATTTTTGTCTATTCTGATTAGATTGTTTTTTATTTTGTAAATTATTAGAATAATTAATAAATTATAATAAAATATATAATTATATATTTATTTTATTATTGAATTATTTTTATTTTTTATTATTTTCTTGTTATCTTTATCTAAATTTTTTAACAAATAATACTACTTTTGTTACAAAACATATTTTTTATAACTATTTCCAATATATATTTTTTCATTATTAAAATTTTACTAAACTCTATTAGTTTAATATATTTATAATTTTAAAATTTTACTTTTTATTTTTTAAAAATTAACTAATTATTCAATTATTTATTGATTTAAATTAGCCTCTAAGAATATATAAAAACATTACTATATATTAACTGTAACATTAATTTAATAATTTTCATGAATTATATTTCTCTAATTGAACTACTAGTTTAATATGTTTAAATTAGATGTCTATAAATAAACATACTGAAAAAAAAACAAAAATATTTCAAATGATAAAAATTATTGATTTTTTTAAAATACACCTCGATTTGGAGAAAAAAATGAATTGTTATCCAAAATGGTATATATGGAAATGAAGAGCCTTTTCCTAATAGAAATTGATGAAATTGGAAGGAAACCAATTTTATTATATAGGGAAGAAGGCTGGGTGAAAGGCTTTTACAATTGACTTTTTTTACTACAAAACTGTGATGGGAATGTTCTACTATAAATAGTCATTGATGGGATCATTTATAATAGAAATAGAAAATGGATTATTTTCATTGATGATTGGTACTTTTGTAAAATTACAAACCTATCACAAATTATCATTTCCATATTTAACTTTTAACACTTTGTTGAATATGATTTTTCCTGGATAATGTTTGTTGAAAATAATCCACAATCAAGACATTTAAAAATAAATATGAACTTATTGTAATGATCGATTCCATTTTTTCACAATTAAGTCATTCATATCATGATGTGGAAAAATAGGCCAAAATAATTTGTTATAGAACCAAAATTCCGGGAAAATTGTCATTTCTATTATATTTTTTAGTGATAGAATATTTTTCCATCATAAAAAATTTATGAAAATAGAAATTATTCAATGGACACGTTGTTTATTACTACTTTTTATCCATTAATTTTTTTTATTTTTGTGGTTGCGAAAGGGGGAAAATAAGCTGATGATGTGACAACAACCAACAAGAATCCTTATAAATGGAGAAAACTTCAATAAATATGGGCTACCCACCTCCTCAAAGTTATATATATTGTCAAACAGAGAATCCCAATCAAAAGAATCTATATGATGATGTTCAATTGAGAATCTAAGTGTATCGACTTCGTAGAATAATCTATTTTGAGGATTTATAGACCAAATTGTGCATTCATCCATAAAATCTATGTCATGGTGCAAAAAATTATTCAAAATTTTCATATTTATCAATGATCAAAAGAAGGGAGAAACTAATATTTCTTAAAATTAGTATGTTAATATAAACTTGTTATTCAATTTAACATTGATATATTAGTATTTTAAATATTTTTATTTATAATTATTAACAAGATGATATTATTATTATAGTATTAACCTAAATTTAAATAATTCAAATTTTAACATTAATATATTAATTAATATAATTTAATATAATTATAAATATATATTTTTTACTAATATAAAATTTATTTCTTGTTTATTAGATTTATATTTATTTATATATCATATGTTAAATATTTTTTTTATTTTTTATTTCTATAATTTATTTATTATCAATAAGATAATAATCTCAATTTTAACAATTAATCCGCTAACTTATAAATTGAATGTCAATAAAAAAATATGTAGTATTATTCTAAGATGAATGTGTGGAATTTAGTATGTCGGTATGGGATATAATGACCCATAATTTTGTCAATGAAATTCCCCCTCCTATTATTATGATACATGGTATAAAACACGTACATAGAATAGAGAACTGAATAAAAACATCATTATCATAAATAAATAAATAATTGGTATTTATATAAATTATGGAACATATACTAATAGAATATTAACTTCAATATTCGAATAATAACATGACCTTTACGAATAGTAATCCCTCTAATAGAATAATAGAATCACCTATGATAGTATAAATAAAATTTATTTATCATTTAAATGAAAATATGATATATTTATGTCATGGTATAAGTAAATGAATGTTTTAAAAATGATAAATTATGTGTTGGTAAATTTTTAAACCATAATTTTTTATTTAATATTTTACAGTTAAAATTATTATTTAAAAGAACTTTTATTTACAAAAAAAGGCTTATAAATTGAAAATGCTTTTTATTATAATTATAATATAATTTTATGAGACCTTTATTAATATTTTTAAAGTGTCAAAACAATTCAATTAAAATATTAAAAGTGGTATTTATTAGAATATATTTTGATTTAATATTAAAATTATTTTTCTAATAATTAGAAAACTATTTTCATAAAAACAAGTCCATTTCAAAAATCTACAGCAAAATAATTATTAGGGTAATGTTTTGGATTTTTCTAAAATAGTTTATTTTTTAGTGAATAATAAAATAAGTTAATTTATGGTATAAGCTAAATACATGAATTTTTCAGTAATTTTTGATGCATGGATGATATAGGAACAATAAGCATGAACTATCATTCATTATTTAAAATATTTAGTGATAAGTATAAACAATATTGATAGTATTTAACATAAATAATAAACTAGTGAATATAACAATAAAAAAATACCCCTCTCCTCCCCCTAATGATATCACCCCTCACCACCCCTTCTCTTCACACCTTCTAAGAATAGTATCATGTCAAAATTATGCCCAATTATCCTCCCAATCCTCATCCCCACATAAAAGATCTTTTGGACTGAACATAATATGAAAACCAAATGCCTTAATGTGGTACTCAAGAAGATGATATTCAAGGGGTAAAATTATCCTTCATTATCTTTTTATTTCGTTTTGAATTATTATTCTCTCATCACCACATTATCCAAATAGTCATGATAATTATAGTATCATATATAATTTTCAATGATAATTTATAATTTAATATCAATCATCAAACCTATTCTACTCAAATTTTATTTTAAAAATGAATACATTATTCGTGATGTGTTGATTCACAACATTGGTGAATGACGAGTATTAATTTTCTATTACTGCATTTCGTGCTAGTAATTAAACAATTATTATGTTTTAACCATATTTTTACATTAATGTTATAACTTTTTTAGTGTTTTTAAACTAATTTAGAAGAATATTATTTAATAAAAAGAAATACATTCATGTTGGATAGAAAAACTAAAAAAACAAACAAAAAATTATTAGAAACATTTTATCTAATGAATCATCATAACATAAAAATTCTTATATAAGACCACTTAACATTATGTAATATCATAAATAAAATGTAATTTCAACTTTGGAGAATTATTAAAAATTTATATGAACATTCATACATATTTACAAGTGAATAGATCATTAAAACCAAGAAAAATAACATTCCTAGAATGATGAAAATGAACTCTATATCTCATAAAAATGGACATAAATGAATTTTTTTAAACATTAAATATAATACATAGATAAGAGGTTCTATAATTATAATTTAAGTATTCTAATTTTATTACCTTGGATATTAAGTGCATGAGAATACAACATTCATACATATGGTAAGGGGATTCACGAACCCAACTCCCTTTCATTGGGTTATTTCTCTTTCATGCCAAATTTTAGTATAGATATTCCTTTAATGTTCCTTAAATGTATTTTAATTATTATTACCTATTAATTTCTTGGATATAAATTTTTTCAACATAGTTTTCTGGAAAATATATATAGATTTTCCAAAATAAATTTTCTTTCCAAAACACATATTGACTCCTATTGATTTGGATTATTTATTACTCGAGACTGATGGTTCTTATACCAATTTTTTTTTCATTTCTCATTTTGGAACCCCCTATGTTAATTAATTAATGTATTTCTTAGGAAATTATTATTAAACCCTTTCATTTTCATGGGTTATTTTTTGACTATGATTGTTATATGTTCTATGTGGCGTGAATGATTATGTAAATGTTATAATGTGATGGGTGGACCTCGAATTATATATTCCTCTATTGAATTTGGTAATTTGATGTATATAAGGAGATAATGTTCAATATTCATTAACATGATGCAATATTTCTTAATAATGATGATTTTATGGTCATAATCTTATGTTATTCCTACAAATGAACTTGTTTTGTTGGAAATTATGAGTGGGATTTTGACCACTAAGACATGATGTTTCATTTTTATACATTTTTACATTCCATGTCTTCATCTGATGTTTCCCCTTCTGATTATAGTAATGATCCTATGCTTATGTTATAATGGTTATGATTATTCTCACTCATTATATATTGACTCATGTCCTCATTCACCCTCTTACTTTGTTTTTATCTCACCCGTTTCTTTATTGTATGTACTTAAGAATATTTTCATAAATAAATATTTATTTTTTCATTCTGTATAAGTTATATATGGTTCTAATTTTCCCAAGAAACTAAAATTTTTATTATGGCTAGGTAACACTAATTGTTTATATTTTGAATTATGTAATAATCTCTTTTGAAAACATAGGGTTGATATATTTGGTATTAGAGAACATTTAATTTAATGTAGGAATTTTTATTAGAGAACATTAGTGAAAATCTTTAGGATAAGACTAAGTATTCAATATAGAAGATTTGATTTTGAAAAATGGTAAATATAGGTATTCCATAAGATATTCCTTTAAAATTAATTTCATAAAAGACTAAATTATTTATTTATGATTTATTGAAGTATGTTTTGTTCTATCCTTTTATATTTTATAATATGGATGCATCCAGGAGAAATAAATTCAAAAATCCATGTGAAGGATAATGCAGTGATTTCTTGAATGACATCCCCAATGCCATGGAAGGAGGATTTCAAAACATCATGTCAATTATTACCCATATTTCTTAGTCCAGGAATAATAACCTAAACCATGTGGAACATCCACCTTTACACAAGAAGGAGAAACATGTCATTGAGTCATTTATGTGAAAAATACCACTGAGGATTAGTGGATCATCGATTCTAATAGATGCAAAATAGTTTGTTAACTCAATAGAGAAAATCATTTCTATGATTCACAGTTTTAAGAAGGAAAATGTGACTCTACCCATTTATTTTTTATATGTAATGTCTAATAAATAGAGGGAATTGATTAGGAATATCAATCCAAATAATTAAATAGAATAAATGGAGTGGGTAGACTTTAAGAAAAAAAATTCATAATATGTATTTCCCTTGAACTCTTCATACAAACATGGGGAGATAATTCATAGATTTGAAGTGAACAGAAGGTCAATATATCATAACTTATGAAGGAAATTTCACCAGGCTTTCAAGGTACACCTATGGTTTTTGTTAACAATAAATATAGAAAAATTGGTAGATTATTTAGTCATTAAAAACCACAACATCAAATGGATCCTGATATTTAAGACATTGAGAGTTATGAAGAATTTGTTTACTGTGATCTCAAAATTTATATGGATTTAGATAATTATCTCATAGATATGGTGATAATAAATGAAATATTGATTTTTAAGTTGCATGATCTAATGAAAAATTTGGAAATAATGATAAACCACTCACATTTCAAAAATTTGGGAAGAAAAATCACGGGAACTGCCTCAATGATATAGTGAAAAGATATAGGTCTGTGTGTTGGGTGGGAACTAATCTCATTAATGTTAATGAACCATAAATAAGTTTCCAAATGTGATGGAGAAAATGAGAGCACCATCGATGGTTCAATGCGTTAACAGTAGGGAGAAAAGGATTTATGAAAGCCATTACCCTCAACCTGGTGCTCTTGAGTGTAATCAGCGTTAGTATCTAGAAAACCTAAATGAGAAAGGGAAATAATATTCCATTAGTACTACTAAAGTGGAGGAAGAAAATCTAGTAAAACAGGTACACTTCCTATTCACTCAAGAATATAAAAGGTCTTATTTGATTATGGTTCTATGATTTCTTTTATATTCGGAAAGCTTTCTAGAACCATAAAATTGATACTCTAATACCTTGATATTGATATATCCATAAAAAACACATGGTTAAATCATTACAACCCATGTGTTGAAATAATAACTTATTAGAATAAGTGGAAGGATTCTTCCAACGAATATTATAATAATTCCCTCATTAGAATATGATTCTATATTGGACATAGATTGGAATTATTTATATAAACCACACATCACCTATTGGAAAAAATAAATATCATTTCATAATTAATACCATCCCATGCTCTATAAAAAATTGATGGAATACGATGAATCGCTTTTAGAAAATACATATAGGTTTTTGTGTTGGTACCCTATGAATAAGAATACCTCGCTCAAATGGTTGAGTAAAAGAAAGATATCAAACATGAGAAAATTCTTATTGTGAGGGAATACACTGATGTATTTTTGTTAGAATTTTTGGTAATTACCCCCAGATATTGAGGTTGAGTTATCAATATATCCCATACACAAATCAACCCCTATCTCAAAATGTATCTACAGGATGGCCCTAATTGAACATGATGAGTTAAAGAAGCAACATCTTGAGAATTTGGAAAAAGGGTTCATACAACCTAGTGTATCTCTTTAGGGTGTACCAATGCTATTTGTAAAGGAAATGGATGGATCAACATGGTTGTGTATTGATCACTAAGACCTAAATAAAATCACCATAATGGGCACATATCCTCTTTCAGGGACTAATGACTTTGTTGATCAACCCTGAAGAGATCCGTACATCTAGAAGGTGGATCTTCATTCTAGATATCATAAACTAACTGTGAAAAATGAAGATATTCATAATAACTATTTATATATAAGGTATGGTAATTATGAGTTCCTAGTGATTCCATTCATACATACTAATTACCCTAAAAATATTCCTGGATTTAATGAATTCAATATTTTGAGACTACATTGAATTTTTTTGGTATTTTTTCGGATGATATATCATCTACTCCAAAATAAATGGTGAACATGAATAATGTATATGGACTGCACGTGCAATATTAAAGGAGAAACTGATTTCCATATTTAGAAAGTGTAACTTTTGGCCATGTCAGGTCACATTCATGGGGCACATGATCAAAAGTGAAGGAATTAGTGTCAAACCCAAAAAACAATGGTAATTGAGGAATGAAATAGTTCCACTAGTGTCATGAAAATACTTATATTTCATATCATAGGTGGGTACTAATGATTTTTTTGAGGAATTTATCATGATTTTATATTCTGGTAACTACATTAAAGGTAAAGGGGTAATGTATGTCTGTATAGAAGAATGTGAGGAAAGCTTCAAGGAACTCCAGAAGATTCTAATCATTTCACCTTTACTCTCACTACCAACAAGTAGGGAAGGATTTATGATATAAAGTTATGATTCAAAAGATGTCTTGGGTTGTTTACTTATATTGAATGATAATGCGATATCAAATTCTTCATGATAGATTAAGATATGTGATAAGAACTACTCAACGCATGATCTGAAGCTAGTGGCTAGGATTGTTTCCTAGAAACATTGGCGATAATACATTTATGGTGAGAAGTGGGACATATATTCGGATCAATAGAATCTAAAGTATATATTCACATAGAAGGGTCTCAACATACATCAAAGGATATGGTTAGAGATAATCATGGATAATGATTTCATTATGAACTACCATTTGGGAAAGGAGAACAAGTTAGTTGATGGTCTTAGTAGAAAAGAACTATATACTTTATCCAGGATGTAGATTGAGAAAGATCCCACCATCCTGGACATGAAAAGAATAGATTTGGAAATCCTAAAGACAGTATAATACATCCCCCCTTTCCTAAATTATTTCACAACCATCTATCTAAGAGATGATCATGGATGCACAAAGGGATAATATTGAGCTATAAAAGAAGATAAAGTGGTAAAGGGAAGCTATAAGAGTTCCATATCGATGAATATGGTGTTATTAGGTTTGGAACATGGCTTTGTGTGACTTCATCACATTTCATAATGAATGATATATTCTATAATTCACATATCTGATCATTATTTATCCATATCGGAAGTACCAAGATATACCATGATATTATAGAACACTACTAGTGGGAAAATATGAATAATGAGATTTTAGAGTATATCTCATGGTGTCTGGTATTTCAGTAAGATAAAGTAGTGTGACACATGTTCAAATGGATGATGAAACCATTACCTATAACCACATATAAATGGGAGAATATCAGTATGGTCATTCTCATTAGTCTCAAAAAAAACATTCAAATGGAATAATGAAATATGAGTTGTGGTGGATCGACTCACCAAGACTACCCACTTAATTTAAATTCAAGAAGATTTATCACTTGAATTACATGATAAAATATATGCGAAGGAACTGATGAGGACACCTGGGGTTCCACATTTGATCGAATCTGAACATGATCTATAGTTCATTTCTAAATTCTAGAGAATTCCCCAACATGATTTGAGTACTGAATTGAATTCCAGCATGACCGATCACACCCAAATATATAGACAATCTAAAAGGACTATTCATGCACGCGAGGACATGCTGAGGGCCTGTTCATGGGAATTCAAATAAGGATGGGATCATAATATCCTAATAGATGATTTCTTATATAAAAATAGCTTCCACTAGAGTATTCAAATGGCTCCATAAGAAGCTCTCTATGTGAAGTGATTTAGAACTCCAACCTTATAGGATGAATATGGGGAATGAATTCTGCTTGTAATAGATCTTGTGCAAGAGATGATACAAAAGGTTCAATCCACCAATATACATTCCAAAGGTGATTTGAGTCAGAAAAATTGTTATGCTAACAACCATCGAAGGGACATAGATTTTGATGTTGGAGACCATATTTTCCTTCTAATATCACCATGGAAGAGAGTCATGTGTTTTGGAAAGAAAGGTAAGCTTATTCCAAGGTACATTATCCCCTTTTAGATCCTTGATCACATAGGAATTGTGGACAATCATCTTGGGATTCCACCAAATATTGCTCAAGTTCACATCATATTTCGGGTATCACTCTTGAGTATGTACATACATAACCCCTCACATGTACTAAATCCTAATATGGAACAACTGGAGAACAAACTCTCGTGTGATGAGAAGTTAGTGATGATCTTGGATTTCATATACAAATTTTACACAAAAAGTTGACTAATCTTTTCAAAGTTTTATGGAGGAAAAATAATTACGAAGTGAAAACATGGTAACCAGAGGATGAGATGAAATTTAAATAACCCAACCATTTTCATCTTAGTTTGTAAAATGAAAATTTTAAGGGTAAAATTTCATAAGGGGGAAGAATGTAATGACCTATAATTTTATCAATGAAATTTACCTTCTAATAAATATGTTATATGGTATAAAACACATACATAGCATATAAAACCTAATAAAAAATTTATTATCAAAATTGACTAATTAAATAAGTGGTGTTTATAGAAATTAAGGAACCTATACCAATGGAATAGTAACCTGACCATTGAAATAGTAACATGACCACTATGAATAGTAATCTAGCCTGTATAATAGTAACCTCACCAATGAAAGTATAAATAAAATTTTGTTAACTTACCAATAAAAATATGATATATTTAGATCATGGTATAAGTAAATTAATGACTTCAAAATGATAAATTATGTGTTGGTAATTTTTGTGAAACATAAATGTTTCTTTACAATTTAACAAATAATATAATTACTTAAAATAACATTTAAATTTATAAAATTGAATGATAAATTAAAATTTTGTTTCATTATAAATATATTTTACTTTTATGAGTCCATAAATAATATTTCAATGGGTAATAAAATTGATTATGATATTAAAATCATTGTTTTTTCGAATAAATGATGATTTTAGGTAAAAAATTAATTTCTTATTTTTAGATAATTATTTTCATAAAATAGTGCCCATTTTGGAAATATACCCATTGAGAAATGATGAGAGTGAATTTTTTGTATTTTTCTAAAATAGATGAATTTTTTGCAAATATAGAAATATGATAATTTATTATACAAGCAAAATACATGATATTATTACATGACTAATTTATTTATAATGTGAGAAGCATAATCAAGAAATATCCTTCATTATTTAATATATTTATAAATAAGGATCAACAACATCGATAGTCTTGATCCAAAATAATAAACTAATTATAATAATAATAAAAAATCACCCTCTTCCGCAATAAATACCATCTCTCACTACCTCTTATCCACAAGCCTTATAATCCTTGTATATTTTATAAATTATACCCAATTAACTTTATAAGACTCTTCCCCATTTCTAAGGCCTTCTAGTCTCAACAAACGGCTAAACCCAAGTTATTTAAGGATATTCTCAATGAAAAAAATATTCAACAGGTAAAACCCTCCATCAATCTCTTTTATTTTCATTTATTTTCTTATTATCTCCTCACAATCATATGGAAAGATGAATAAAAAATAAAGTATCATATATATACTAGAATTTTATTTTGTTAATGGAATATACATCATCAAACCTCTTCTCCTCTTCTTTTATTCTAAAAATGAAATCATCATTTGTGATGTGTTGAGTCACCACCTTCATGGACTATGACTTTTCGTTTTACATTATCACATTCAATTCAGGTTATAAAAACATTAATATGGTTAAAAAATATATTAATATGAAAATTAAACATTTTAAAAGTTCATTATCTAATTTTTTAAATATAATATTTAATAACAATTAATTATTTCATTATGGATGGAAAACCCTCAAAAATAAACATAACATTTAACATTAATGATTTATATAATGAATCGTCCTCATATGAAAACTGATAAATAATAAAATTTAGATTTTATAAGTTCATTTATAATTTTTAATCTCAATTATATATAATTATTATCATTTTACACCAACTTTCATACATGTATACTAGTGAACTGATCATGAAAACCCAGAAAACAAACACTCCTTGAATGATGAAATTGAACTCTACAACTCCTAAAAATGGGCATAAACAAACATAATAAAATGATATTATATGAAATAAATGTATAATATGTTCTTTATTTAGTAATTAATGAATATAATTTTATTATCTAAGATATTTAGTGCAAGTGAGGAAAGTATTTATACATAAATTAAGGGAATTATCAAACAAAACTCCCTTTCATTAGGATATACCTTATTCATTCCAAACATCAAAATGGATATTTCATTAATGTTTTTAAATTTCATTTCATTGTTCTTACTAATTATTTTCTATGATATACATGTTTCCAAATTATATTTATGAAAAATATATATAGATTTTCAAAAATAACACTTATTTACAAAATAAATCTTGTCTCCTCTTTAGAAGGTTTCTTCTTCACTCAAGATTTATGATTCATATACCAAGTTTGTTTTACCATTTTTCATTTGGGATTATAAAATTTTAATTCATTAAAGCATTATTTAAAAAATTATTATGAAACTCACTCATTTATATTGTTTATTTTATGACTATGATAATTATATGTTCTACGCGGCATGCATGATTATATAAATGTTATGATGTGCTGGGTGGGCCTAGAGTTATATATCCCTCTATTGAATTATCTAATGTGATGTATCTCATGAGATAATAAAAAAATTATTGAATATAGTTTTATTTTTGTTCACAATGAGGATGTTATGGTTATAAATAAATGTTATGTGTGGACATGATTCTATATTTATTCACAATTATGTATTTTATTCTAACAACTATGACATGAAGTATAATTTTTATGTATTTCCAGATTCGAAGTATTTATCTGATGTTTCCTCTCATGATTATGATATGGATCATATACTTATGTTATGATGATAATTATTATGCTCATTCATATTATAATAATTCATGTATTTATTCATCCTCATTTTGGGCTTTTAGATAACCCCTTTCATTAATGTATATCCTCAAGTGATAACATGTAATATAAAAAACATGAGATTTATAAGGATAAATAATTTTTTCTTAAATAAACATTTATATTTTATTTTATAAAAGTTCTGTATGGTCCTAATTTTTCCAAGAAACTAAACAATTTGATCATGGATTTATAATACTATAATGTTGTTTATATTTAATAAGATGTAATAATCATATAATAAAAAATAGGGTCACTATATGTGAAAACGGAACTGCATAGGTGGAAGTATATTTTAGGAAGCCAATTAGGCAGTTACTGATTAAATTGGTGGTAAAAATGCATGAAAGGTATACAAGGGTTAAACATTGTAGGTTAAATTCTTACACACTAAGCTGTAATATAGATAAAACAAAATATCTATTCATGGGAAGTGAAAATATTTATGTGGAATGTTGTAAACAAAGTAATTTTCAAAAAATTTGGGAAAAATAAAAATCTCTAAAAAGATGAAATAAAATTGGGAATTATTCAGTTATGGGCTTGTATGTGATATTAGAATTCAGGTCATGTATCATTGGTATTATAAGACCATATGAGTGGCATTGGAACTTGATTAGAAATTTGGTCATTGATCATCTCATGCACATGTCAACCATGGAGGGGGCGTGATCTAGCCTACTATAGGTAAGCATTGATGTGTGTATGGTATTATTTATATGTAAACCCCCTAATAATTTCATAATTTATTATATTGGTAGGATATATTTTCAGAAAATAAAAATATGAAGAGTTCTTCATCACTACTACTAAAACACTTGGTCATGAAAGAATATTAAACTAGAGAATAAATACAATGATACCATGTTTTGGAGGAAAATACAAGATTATAAATATGAAGAAATAAGAAGTTTGAAAACATGTCTTAGATTTCAATTTACCTATTTATGGTTTTGGATTGTATTTTTCGATTTACAATTTCTATATTGGGATCAATAAGGTTTTTTTAGAAGAGCAATTTTCATTGATATTCGTTTACTAGAGTTCATGAAATTTTGGATTGAGGTCTTTTATTGAGTTCTTTGTCCCAGCTCAGTAGAAGATAAATACCGAAGAGGGTGGGGGTGGAATAATGTTCTTAAAATTTGTAAACCAAATTAAAACATTACCATTGAAGTCATTTTGATTCATCATTTATATTTTAATTATAGGATGAGTGAAATTCTAAAAAAATAATTAAAAATTCATTATGTGTTTTTATAATAGTTTTGAGCTAAAAATAATTTCCCCTTGTCCAGTAATCCATCACTCAATGAACATATGGTGATTTATATTGTGATTATTTTCTTAGGGATCTAATAGTTGAGTGAAATAATTTGGCACTTAGTGTTTATAAGGTATATGTTCTTTTCGAAGGATTTTTCTCAAAAGTATTTTATTGGTACACTCTCCATCTCTTTTTACAAGAAGTGTAGACTAACTAGAGTAATATAATGGATGAATAATGCTGAATAAAATTTAGTACATAGTAGTCCCTATAACTAATAGTTCACGAGTCTTCATTCAGATAATATGTTAGACATCAAACTGAAACTCTAAAAAAATTAGATAAATTATCATTGTTTTATAATTGTATTAATATTTTATTTTTTTTCTTTGGATTTTAATTATAAATTAATATCTAAATGTAGAAATTATATAACAATACCTGAATGTTCATAATGGTATTATAATAAAAAATAGTGTTGTTTTCCCTTCAATATTTCATTTATTAATTCGTGTTTCTTATTATAGATTTCATCATTCTTCAAATAATAATATATATATATAATATTTAGAAATAATATAGTTCAATATTATCCAAAGCCACTAGAGTTTCAATTTCTCTAATATATCAACTTATAATCATCTCATAATATTTGGTAACTAAAATATTCATTTCTTTTGTCTCTAGGTTTACTACAAAAAAATAACCAATTTTCAATTATATTTACAATGATTTCTTGAAATAATTTAATTAAATGATATTAAATTTAATTCTCATCCTTTGAGTTATCTAAATTGAACTATATAGAATGGAATTCTTCTTTATTCTAAACTATTCCTCCATAAATTATTTTAGAATCACATCATGTCTCACTATTATATTCAAACATGAATGAAATTATATCAGGTCTACTCCTTATATAAGATTCTGCATCTGAATCTTATTCTGAGACACCTTTGTGATATCTTCATACAAGGAATAATTATTTTATTCAAAAACCACAAGTAATAATATTATATTAAACATTAATCACATTAGGAATCATGTCATTATTATTCACACAAGAAATAGTTTCTAATAACACCACTTACATATCAATAATCTTTAAATAACACTACATGAATGGCCTGAAGGCCATGTTTTTTTATTAATTGTGGACAATCCAATATTTATCTGGGTTGAGAGGGAACCCTTACTTGACTTGTAGACCAAGTGTCACAAGGACCAGTACATAACCCAAAGTCCTTGAGGAAAAAATCCCAATACCTGACTAGCATGGCCAACCAAACTACAATAGAACTATACCTCCTCATAACTTGTATCATTGAAGGCACATAGCTCTCCACATGACATTGTTGATCAGCAAGAATTTCCCCATATCGAGATGTATGGAGCATAGTAATAATGGTGGTTTCCATACCCTTTAAATTTCCAATTTGGATATCTCTACTCTTGTGGTTGTTATTTGATCTTGAATCCTATTCTAGGCCTAGTCATGTGTGGTATGCTCAGGTTGCTTCTTGTTCTCTGTGGTTGGAAGTTAATTTGACCCAAAAGGTTATTGGTGTCCTGAATGCATTATGGATTGATCGAACTTGGTGTCCTGAAGGACCTTGGTCACTGAAAGGCCATGTTCCCTGAAGGACATTTGTGGTTCAATGTCCCTAAGACCAATATACCCAAATCATTGTCCTGGAGGCCCAAATTAGATGAATAGTTTTTGATACTATAGTACCACACAATACCTTCTATAGTCATGAAACAATAACTTCTATAGTACTTCAATATAAGGATATTTACTTATTTTCCTTGAATTTATAAAATATGCTTCTTTATATATAAGATTTTGTATGTAGAAAAAAACTCTCATCATAAAATATGGAAGAATTAGAAATTAAATTTGAAAATAATATTTAAATTACATAAAATATAACAATTATATATATATATATATTGAACTAATTAATTTAAATAAAAATAATTAATTAAATAGTTATTCACATGTAATAATAATTAATTAACTCACATTTATAAAATCACTTATGATAAATTCCACAAATAAAACCATATTAATCCTAATAAAACATAATAATTAATATAAAATTATTTAATACATAGAACACATACTAATAACCAATGATAAAAAATAATGATGATGATGATGAATAATGAATATTTAATGACAACAAATAATTAGTGGGAAATAGTAATAATCTAAAAAAACAAAGTGGTAATAATTTACTCAACATTATCCCCATTATGAAAATATCAAAACCTAAACACACTCTCCACATTTTGTTAAGGGATGAAAGGATAAATTTTTTTGATTAGATCTTGTAAATAAATTATAATGATATAACATTTTTAATATGGACATGTGAAATAATGGACGTAGTCATCATTTTTTATAAATTAATGCACAATAAAAAGTAAATAATGCGAAATGAAATGTATTCGAGATATAAATTTAGAAAAATATGAACCTCCCTAGAGTGAAAAAATACAGTTTTAGGAAACAAATATCATTCCATATGTGTATAACATAAATGAAAATCATTAAAATCCACTCTATTCTTATAAAAATACTCCCCCTTCATGAAAGATTTATTTTTGAAATTATATGGACTTGTATGAACCACCAATGTGATCTCTTCTTCTATAAGAAAATTAACTACAAGGAGTAATAAGACATGTTAAAAATATTCCATTAACTAAAAAAATATTTTCCACGAGATAAATATGTGACCCAAAGATTAGATCAATCTAATGGAAAAAAATTGTTAACACATTATAAACAATAAATACAACACCATATTTAAATAATCATTTTTATTACAAACATGTTTATATAAGAAATTCAACAAACAAAATAAATGATATTCAATGAAATAAAAATAAAAAGTTTAGTACATGTCATGTAATTAAAGATAGAAAATGAAACAATATACATAACCAAAATATTATAGAATGATTCAATATAACATTTCAACACATTCAATAAAAAAGTATAGGAATTTTAGTTATGGAAAATGATATAGCATGTGAATCAGATTAACAAACAATTAATCACATAATAAATTCCCATTTAAAAAATACATCAAAAATAAGATAAATAATAGTTAGATAGATACTAGAAAATATTAAAAGATAATAGACAAATATTTAATATAAATATATATTAATATATAGCCTTTAGATACACAAGTTGGTACAGGTTTAGAAAATTCATAGAATATGTTTGGATAAGAGAATAAAATAATATAAATTATAAGAGTTTATTAGTAAAATACTCTCCATGTATCATTAATTTCATCAATCAAATAATTTATATCCTCTTGACACATGGAATCTTGAACTGAGGTGTGGATAAATTTTTTCATTGTTTCTTTAAACATAAATTCTCTACCATTAAAATCTAAATATGTATTTTTATAAAAATAAATTAACCATCATTACAAAGTTGATAAATACTTTAGGGGTGTGTTTTAACCAATCAAGATAAAGTATTTTATTGATGATATCTAATAATATTTTTCAAATAGATATAACTCCAATAATCATTCCTCAAGCTTTATTGAAATGTTATATGACATCCATGAATCTTTGATAAACTGATAAATTTTGCTATGTCTTCACTTATATGTATTGTGTAAAAACTAAAAATATATAATTTAATAATACAATTGTTATGAATCCTTATTTATGAAAATATCAACCATTATTTTTTTCCTATATGATTTTGGGTCTAGCAATGTTAATGATAAGAGATCTAGGTAACACAATCTACTTGTTTTGAGCAATAATTTTATCCATTACATAAGATAAAGTTTTAGTAATATTTTCATTATTAAAACAAAAAATATAAAGAACATTAAAAAATATCATTTGAATAATTTTTTGAATTACTATAGTAAAAACTAGTGACAATATACCTACTTTTATGTGTTGAGGTAGAAAAAAAATAATTTATATAAATATTATTATTTTTACCATTTCTTATAATCCTTCGTATACCATTATTTTTTTGTTACCTATATTTTTGTTAAAGCAATCCTACAAATATTAATAATTCTAGCATCCAATTTTAGGGAATCAATTTTGGAAAACCAATAATTAATTCTTCATTTAGGAATGGAATATAGAATTGATTTTTATCATGATTGGATTACAATTATAAATTCGGTTTATAAAAACAGTTATTTTCTGTAAAAACATAATCATACAATTTTATGATAATTTTTTATTTCATTAAGGTATTTTATTAAACATATATCACAAAACAATACAACTTATGATAAGGGAAAAAAATTATTGTTTTAGAAGTATATGAAAAAAATATTCAACCTCTTCAATTTGAGAAATATTTTTTATATATATTTATCAAAATAAAAATTATAGTTTTATTCTTCCCTAATATCCTCACAATCACTCCATGTATAATTTATTAGTTTTATTCCATTATTCTTATAATATAATTAGTTTTATTTTCATTAAACCTTATTTTATTGGAGTTCGGGGCTTTTATTCTGGATATTCCCTTGTTTATTTCATTTATAGTATCTGACCTCTATTTTGATACAACTATCCTTCATGAAAATTTTATATTATTTCCGGAATCTAATACCCCTATGAAATAAAAAATTTAATAAATTATAAATTTATGTATTATTAGTAGTATAATTTAAACTACTATATTCTTTATCAGATGAGGCAGAATATGTCTATATCCTCACTAAAAATTAAAATTTTATTAATCAATCAGTTTTTAAGAAAAAGTGAGAAACCATGGGTTTATAAAAAAAGGAAATAACTGAACCATTAAAAGAAAATTTAATACAACCAGATTCTATCCCATAAATAGTTTTTAGTAGATATTGTGTACCTGAGTGTTATATTCATCCATCAAAATATCCTCAAGTCAAAACGTCAGTTTTTCCCAAGTCTAAATGTACATCTAAATGTTGAACATCCCATTATTGAATCCCCCTACTAAAATAAATTTCTACATGCTGATCCTATTATAATTATCCTCATTGGGATTCATCCAGAATGACCTCCCCATCACTCTAGCATCATCTTTTTCAGTAGAGTTATGAAGAAAAACATGTTCAACAGTATAATTTTTTGAGCTAATAAGTAATTATAAGGGTTGACCATGAAAACAATATCCATATTCTTGGAGATTAATTTATTTTTTGAATGTGTTTATATGGTAGGTCTAAAATATGAATAATATTTTTTCTCTTTATAGATTCCCCTCCTATATCCATCTTCAGTTGTGTAACATAGGGCTTGATGCTCATCCATAATGTGTCTACTCTAATCGGTTTCAACCTTCTACACCATATCTTCATTAGGAAATCAAACAAAATGGTTGAAGAGCCCAATATTAAACACTTCCCTTATTAGGATTAATCTAATTGAATACATAGGGCCTCAGTATGACTTCCATTAGTGGTACCTTCCCCTGACCAGAATACCTCCGCATTAGAACTATGAACATGAGTCCTGAGAACTCCCACAATGTCCAATTAAACATCCACAATGTAATTAGAAAAAAATGATCCACCAATGCCCTCACCTAAGGCCTCTGAATCACCCGTAATAACTATACAATCTTTATAACTCCGTACTTTCAGATCATGGTTCATCCTACTTTAAATTCCTTTAGTTCCATCACCATAAGCCACTGCATCAACCTGAATCACCACACCAGTAGCAGTTCTCCCCATCCTAAGATCATGTTTTAACCTACTAGAAATTTCAAAAAATTAGGATCCTCATGAATGTACTTGGATTTCTTTAACACAACCTTGAATTCCTCCTATAAATTCAGATTCACTACATTTAGCATTCAGGTCGATTTGTATAAACATACCCATAACCTGTGATTATTATACTATATTCCACCACCTAAAAACTACCACCAACAACTGAAACCTCTCTCGGATGCAAGATAATCTTCTTAACACTCATTATTTACTCCTTCTATAATAGTTTCCTACTCCTAAAAACCTCCATTCTATGCCCCAATTTCTTATAAAAGATATAAAAACCACACCATGGTTCAAAAATAACCATCTACTTATAGCATAACTCTTTACCTACAGAAACTCACAAGAAGTACCCTAACAACATTGACATATCGAATTCAATACATATCCTAAGAGAAATTGAATAGAATACAGCTCTAGATCTACCATTTGAATAGACATATCGACCAACAATATATCCAATCTTATAAATAATTGATGGGTTTTGAAATGGAATAGGAATTTCAACTAATCATACCCATACCACCATTGTTGGTGAGTCACATTTCATATGTAAATCATATGTCCATCGGAAGAGAATAAATCAAGAACCAATGAAGATTCGAGGAACATATGACCATGCATGTATCAGATCATCCTTAGAGAAAGTCTTTATAATGATGTGTCTTGAGTCAAGAACCCCCACTGTCACACACTCATGTATTCCCCAAGATCCAATGATTAAGTGGTTGAAAGCATCGACTGATGTCCAGTACTGGTTGAATATTTTAGTAAGCATCATATGATGAAAGGTGGATGTGTTAGTGAACTCTATATTTGAAATCAACCATTGTGGGGCACCATTGAAAAACAGAAGAACCATTAGACTAATATCTATCGGGGGAAGGGAGGCATGCAATATGGGATCGAGATGTGGGCGAAGAGTGATGGTTGACCTCCATCAATAGGTATCAGAAGAACCTACCCCAACGAGGTGGGAGGGTCTGGTGCATTGACCATCGATCCCTAGCCCATGGATATTGGTAGAAAAGAAGATGATCTCTGCCCCACATTCATTAAGGGTTTTTATTGATATCAGGTAAATAATATGACTTTATCCAATATCTAAATATTTAATGTTAGAAAAATAATGAGAAGAGTTTTGTTATTTCATTAACATGTGAGAATAAAGAATGGATTTCATACTACCTTATTAAATCGGGAGTATTATAAATAAATTAATCTTTTTTCAAATCTATAAACAAAATTGGCATTCTAATTGCATCAGAGATTCCACTCCATCAAGCTGGTAGAACTCTAAAAAACATAATGCATAGATTTGTTCTAGTATGGTAGTACCAAAATCCACAAAATTATTCAAAATTTAATTGACTCATTTATTCATTTCTATTATTATTTCATTATAAAACATTTAATAGTATCAAACAATACCATTATAATATTTTTCCTTAATTGCATTGAATTATCGATATCTTCATAATAAGGAAACAATTTTTCAATATATCATTTGTATTATTCAATTGAAAAACTTGATTGAACTCATTATGAAATATTTAAAAAATGATTACAGTCGTTTCTTTTGAATTTAAATAATAATATTCTTTTTGATCAACACTCCAAAATCTTGGTACACCAATAAAAAATTTGTATGGTTTAATCAATTGCGTTTAAAATTTCAAGACAATATTATTAAAATTGGTAATCATTCTAGATTTATACAAACAATAATTCTGGAAATTTAAATAAGGATATCATCCATTGACATACCTTCTCTTAGATCATCTATAATAATCAATAATTATATTATTGGATATTTTTCTCTATATCTTCATAACGGTGAGAAGATTTTTGTCTTTTGGAATAGAAGGTATCTACACTTCAATTTGTTCCCAATTTTGTATGAAAAATTTATTTAATATGTGGGAATTAATTGAGTTTTTTAACATATTAAATATATTTACACTTCCTAATTCTTGTTGGTTTGGTTTCATCTTTTATTAATTGATAAAATGATATAAAAAAAATTAATAAAAAATATCATTAAATAAAGGGATTTTTATAGTGTTTCAGAGATATAAAAAATCCTTTAGTAAGCTCCACTATAAATCAATATCCAAACAATTGTTTTTATTCTGATCCATTTCCTAATGAACTCATAGATGAGGGAAAGTGGTTGACACATATTGTTTACAATGTAATAGATCATTTATCAGGATCATCCTCATAAGGATTTTATAAGGCCTCTCTCCCATAAATAGTATATGAAGTTATAAATTATAATAGAACTAGAAATTATGTATAAATGGGAATATATTTAAATAGACACATTTCTGCATAACTAACTATTAATGTGTGTTCTTACAGATAATATGTAAGTCTTAAAAATGATTTTAGAAAAGGAATTTAAAAAAATTATCAATGTAATAAAATAACATAAATATCATCTTCGTTTATTCATTTATTTTTCAATTATAAATTATTATAGAATTTATAAACTTAAAGAATAATAAACGAACATTCATAATATAATTCTAACGTATAATATTATATTTTTCTACTAAATATTTCATTAGATAATTCAAGTGTCCTTATAAATATTCTTTTATTCTTCTACGAATATATATATATATTTATTTATTATAATAGTGAAAATAATAATAATAATCAATATTCAAACCCAATTAAATAGGGTCTTCTATAAGGATAAAACATATCTAATTAGTTCTATTTAATTCCATATTTTTAATGAAATAATTTATATTAAGATCATATTGAATGGTTTGTTTAAGGGACTTTTTAGGAGTACCTCTAATCTTTCTAATAAGTGGATTTTTCATTAATGAATACCTAATAAAATATACATCCATAGATATTTTTCTAAGACATCCAAAAAAATTTAATCAATTCAACATAATCAAATATTTCATCCTTGAAAAAAGGAACACCTAGAATTATATTAGTCCATGATTTTTTATTTGAAAATATAATTTCATATATTCATGGAAGAAATTATTTTCATAAATAATCTTAGTAATTATAAATTCAACCAATTTATTTTAATATCAAACATAATCTTTTTAAAAATCATCATCGTAAATTTCTCATAACCATTAGACAATTTCTATCAAGAAATACCAGTAACAAATACACAGTCAAATTCTTCAAATTCTACATTGATGAATTTGTTTCCTAAAAAATATTTATTGTAGTTGGAAAATCTAATTTTCTCTAAATATCATATTTGAATCATCTTTAATTTTTTGGTAATTGAAATATTAATTTATTTTTTCTAAATGTTGTCTATGATGAAAAATACCCATACTCTGTTGTGCTCAAAAATTTTCCTCAAGATTATATTTTTTGAATGATGTTAATTTATATTATCAACATGTATTGTTTCATAATGTACATATATAATGTTTCGTGACTCCTTATAAATTTCTATTCCTCTATATATTATTTTTAACACATCATCTTACCGTTCGAATCTATTCATACCTAAAAATAATTGAAATTAGTCTTCTCATTATATAGTGTTCTTATTTTGAATCTTAATCTGACACACTCATATGAACTCTTCATACATGCACAGTTATTTGATGAAATTTATCACACACAATTTTAAGTTTTCATTGTTCACATATAAACAAATTTAAATATAATTCTGTATGTAAGAATCGGGTTCAAACATAATAATATACATAAGATAATTCATTCACATGGATGATTGTTTCTTAGATAAAATAAATACATAATATCATTCATTTAATATGTACGATATATGACTTATAAAATCATTCACATGATATGATATTATGATATCTAATATATTTCATTGGATAAAATTTCTAATAAATATGATATTATTAATATTCTTCCAAATAAATAAGAGATAATTATTTATATGTATGATTTTGTACATAGGAAAATGTATTCGACATAACATATGTGAAACTCATCATAAAAATTCCAAAATAATAATTCAATTTATGTAACTCCATTAAATAATTGAATAAATAAATTTCCTTCCAATTTAATTAAAAATAATAAATTAAACAATTAAACATACATAATAGCAATAATCAATTCACATGTATAAACCACGTAACATAAATTTACCAATTAAAACAAATTTAAACATAATAACCCATTCTAATTCATAGGAATGTAACTAATATAAAAATACATAAAAATGTAAAAAACAAAAAATATATTAAATAATAAATAATACTAAAAAAAATAAAAATAAATAAATAATGATATGGGATAGTAATTATCAAAACAAAACAAAACAAAGTGGAAAGGATCCATTTAATAATTTAATTAGGATTTTATATTTTAATTTTATAGAAATTAATAAATTATTTATTTTGTGTTAAATTATATTGGGATATTTTTTATTAATGTATTAGATGAATATTCTATTTTAAAGATTAGTAATTATTGAATTTCTATTAATATTTTTAATATTTATATTTCCTTAATTAAAACAATATTTTATTTATTAAATATTACTTTTGTGCAGTAGTAAATTATTATTAATAGTGGTATGTTAATAAAATGTAGATAAATTCATTTAATGGAAGATAATTAATTAATAATTATGAGTAATTTAAAATTTTCATTTTGAAAATTTTACTATAGATCAAGTTAAAATAAAAATATCACATTGAGATATTATAATTTTTTATTAGTTTTTGAATTATCAAAATGAATGTAATAATGAACGACAACAAATATAGTATAAATAATAAGTTAATGAATATTGAATTTTATTATTCTTTTTCCCTTCAAATTCATAATTAATGAATTGGGATTTTTTTATTATATATAATTAGAATATTTTGAGGAATGATAATGTGAATTTACTAAGTGGAAATCCTCCACAAAAATAATCTTTATACTAATAAATTTGGTAGATTGATCAAATAAGTTGATATTATTATTTTTAATTATAATAAATCCATGGATTTTTGTTCTCTTTATTTAATCCATGTTTTTTTAATTTAGGTATTCATTTATTATTTATTTAGAATATTAAAAACCAAGATTCTGATTAAATTATTACAATATGAAAGTTGGTATTTGTATTTTAATATGGCTTATTTTATTCCTCATACTATAAAACATTTTCCTTTTATGAATAGATGAATTTATTTTTGAAAATGAATATTTCTTATTAGTAAATCAGTTCACAAACAGATATATCTATTTGAAAAAAATTCTTATAAAAATTATGTTGCTAAAAGTTATTTGAACAAATAAAAATATTTTTTACAATTATAATAATACCAATATATAATATATCTATTGGTCAAAATATTTATCATAGATTTATTATATTTGTAATATTAATACCTATATATAAACTTATATCACTAATTTAGTTAAAAATATTATTTTATACTTCATAATTAGTAATACCAATAATTAATTTTGTTTATAAATTTCATTTAAATAAAAAAATATGTGCTAGTGTTTAAAATTTTACAAGTAAAATATTATATTATATTTATTAATATAATTATATAAGATGCTCAATATAATTATTATTTAAGTACTATAATATTAGTTCATATAAAATAATAAACTCATAATTTTTAAAAACCACATTAAATTTTAGAAAAAATCAATTAAAAAGTATAGGTAAATAAAAAAATGGAATTGGAATATACTAAAAGTTATAGAATCCACTAATTGGGTTGATAAAAAATAAAAAATAAAATGTATCTTGAAAATATAATAGAATTGTTAAATCTATAAAATTCCATACAAAAACTAAATCATATCACATAAACATTGAATAATATTACTAAAAATGACATGTGTATAACCAAAGGATATCATCAGTCAATGTTATTATTTATTTAAAAAAATTACCACAAGAAATAGAAAATAAATTAATAGTATATATAAAAAATATTGTTTTTTGTGTATGACGTTAAAATATTCCTAGGAATATTTTTGGAGCCAGGTGCTAAAAAAGAGTGTGATTCTAAGGCACGAGAATCCTAAAATTATTTTTCTAAAAATATTAAATATATTTTTATTACATGCACATATTTTTCTAGAGAAATCTTAATATCTCATACAAAGTGTCTCATATAAAAAAATTCAAGTCCACGATTTAATCCAGAATGTAGATTTTAACCTAGGCACAAGCTAAAGATAGTCGGTATGGGACATTCGAATAGGGTAACCATTTGTGGGTGCATTGGATAAATTAACTAATTTATTTAATAACACTAACAATAAAAACTCATTGATGGAGACTTAGATGGGAATTCTGATACCATCGTAGAGTTTTGAATTCATTTTTTACCCTAGATGTGACTTACAAATGTTCAGAACGAGAAGGTCATATGAGACATCCGATGGTGGGAACGTTGAATTGAAATAAATAAATAAATTATTTATTTGACTTATTAAACAACCTAATAAGCCCTATATAACAACCATATTATGAATATCTTCCAAGGATTGGCCACATAACCCTTTAAATATCTAATATTAGGTGGAGAGAGTTCTCTATTGGAGGATTGAAAATGAATGATGAATGGTTTTCATATTGAGGTGGATTGATGGGTAGTGATCGCATCAGGTCTTCATAATCACTGGCAGACACATTATTCACCAAAAATCGACCCATAATTGAGATAGGACTCGTTATATGTGGGTTTAGTACTTATAATTAAAATATTGATCATGAGAAATATCGTATCTTTATTATATGTAATTTTGAGCCTTTTCATGAGATCATGTAATTGAAATAAAGTATCCATTCAATTTATTTTTTGTTCATGCCTTGTTTCCAACCCTAGTTTCCCCGTTATGAAATTATTTTCCAAAATGTTGGGCCATGGAAGTCTATCAAATTGTTTTTTTTTTGTGATTTTCTCCCACTTTTCATCACGTTCATCATTTTTTGGACCATGAAGTCACGATTCAACATGTTCGTGGTGCGTTTAAGTGCGATCGAACCCCCAGATTTATTGCAGTAGAATGAACTACATGTGGACCGATGGTTTGGGGACAGATTGATAGATGAGTAGAATTGGTTTTGTGAATGGATTAGTTTTGTACCACGGGTTTTATATTTGTGATTAGAGGTGGGTCGAGATGGAATAAGGGATCCCCATCTTATTGGATTGCATGAGGTAGTGACATACTGTGTGAGAGGATTTATTCCTGGTAGAGCATGTGTGGAGAGTCCCATACATGAGGCTACTCAGTGTGAATGTGATGGTGTTCAGGCTTAGAACTGCAACTATGCTTTGGGACATAGTCAATGTTGTGTTCATTAATAACTAACAATAATAATAATTTGGTATGTATTTATAATTTGAAACTAGGAATTGTTGTTTTTAAATTAAATAATAATAATAATCATGTGGGAATACAAGGTGTGGTTGAATATTAAAATTAAATGAGTTTAATTTAATGGGAGTTTTATTGTTAATATTTTCTATAATTTTTCTGACACCTAAAATCAATGAAATTTGGGGATTAAAATTTCCCATGTATTTATATTATTGAAATTAATATGAATATAAATGAAAAAAAAATTAAAAAGATAGAGTAAAATCCTATAGAGGAGGAACCTTGAGCTGGTGCACCTAAAAATGGTTGCGCATTACCCTTAAATTGATCTACTCACCTTTTTTATGATTATTATAGAAAATAATAATGATAAAATAAAAGGGAAACCAATAATAAAGAGGAATCAATGTAAGGGGTTGTGAATTGAAAAAATGATTATAAATGAGGGTTGAGCATGGGAATTATTTGGAATAAAGATTTAAATAAAAAAATTAATAATAATAAACTATTATAATTAATATTTTGGGTGTCAAACTATATTTCATCCATAACATCTCTCTGTGACATGGAATCGACTAATCATCAGTGGTAACATTACCCAATAATTGAGATGATCATTTTAAGACCGATGTCAGATACATTTTTTTGACTTGTGTCTCGGATCAATAAAACACCCAATAATAATAAAATTATTATTATTATGGGATATTTTATTTCATATATCAATCTCATATTGTGTTAGAATGAAAAAAAAAATTCAACAATGTTGTGACCTAGAAATTAAGGCTGGTGTTTTGAGACCAATATCATGTATTTAATTCAAGATCATTTCTTAGGCCCACAAGACGTCATTTGGGCATGATGCGGTGAAATATATATTTTTTCACCAAGTGTCTAATTGAGGAAAGTGAAAATCCAACCCCAATCATTTTTCCATGAGGATCACAATGATGTGATCTATTTGGCCATATAGAGTCATTTCAATAGGCATATTAGTAAAATTATGTTTTCCCCTCAAACTAGTGATGATCCTTGGGCATTTGAACACATTTCCACCAACACATGTCATTTAGTACACGTACACACTTTTTATTGATACATAGCCAAAAAGACGTGCTCTAGAGAGGAAAAAACCAGAAAATAGTGTGGGACCACACTTTGTGTGGATCGAAAACATGCCGTGTAACTATTTTTTAGGAAACATCAATGTTTCTTATCAAATTCATTTGAAATCAGATTGTGTCATGTGAGTAGACTAACTTGAGTGTTTTTTAGTATATAATTTTATGGTTCCATAGATTTTGTATATAGAGATATGATTTGGAACGTTATAGGAATGATTCTTACTAAGGAGGTTCTCCGTGATGTTAGTGATCGGCCAGGATCACCATAGGCTTCCTCTGAGCGGTACACTCCAACGGGGTTGGAAAGCTGGTCATCGACGTCCTCTGAGTGGTAGCCTACATCTATGTTGGGATGTGGGTTTTTAACCTCCCCTATGTGGTACCCACCATCTTGACTGGGTCATGGGTTCTTGATGTCTACTAATAGGTACTCTCCAACTGGGCTAGGTAGTTTGTCCTCGACGTCATCTGAATAGTACCCTCGAGCAGGGATGTGCGGTGGTTCCTTGATGCCATTAGATTGGTACCACCAGTGGGTCCATGAAACCATCAGAGTGGTACCCTCCAACTGGGCTGTGTAGTGGTTCTTCGACACCATCAGAGTGGTACCCTTAAGATGGGCTTTGCACGGGTCATTGACTTCGAATGTTTTCCAACTCGGTTGTGTGGAACAATGAAGAGGCATGGTTAGACTTGTAAATTAACTTTTTGGAAGACGCGTGGGATGATTGGAATCATTAATGGACTTTTTGAACATTTGGATACACTTCGTCTTGGATGATATATGATATGGGGATCTTCTTACTCTCGTTTTTGCTTCCTCAAATGATCATATATATTTTTCTTTCTTATATATCCACACCGTGAATTTGGATTCTCTCTTTCCAGGAGAGGCAAAGACATGTGGGTTATTCTACATGATTTTCATTTTTATCTCCTTATTATTGGACGAGTCTACTCTACTTCTATATGTGGTGAATAATAAATTGGTAGTTCATCTACCCATCAACCCCTTTTGATTGGATGAGCTTACATTCACTTTTGGTTGGGTTGAGCTGTACTTTTTCACTATACCTTATGTTATCTATAGTTTTTCTCTTCTTTTTTATCTCTTACTGACCCCCTTTCATCTTTTGGGGAATCACACTAGGTTTATTTATATGCACCCATGAAAGGTCTTTTCCCACATGTATTATGTCTTATATTGATGACGGAAATGTCAACCATGACCACAAAGGATATTAGGGATACTAGGTGGATGGACTACATATGATGGTTATATCATGGGATTTGGGATCTGATATATATTTTAGTTGTTTAATTTTCCATGTTTCTATTATCTTGGTACCCATTTTTGATTGGTCTTATATTTTTCCACTCTGTATTTTAGTTTACACTACTATACTTTTGTACTCTCTTGTTGTTCCGGAAATTTAGTTATACTCTATAGAAGTGTTTAATTTTTATTCTTTCCCTCAAAAATTTTACATCAATATGGTTGTGTGTCTATGTGTTCAATTTCTGAGGAAAAATCCTCCTATATTTAGTTATGCCTTTTGCACTTATCACCACCCCATAGCCTATGGAGGCCAGCTTGGGGTAGTTTGGGCTCGATCCCCAACAGGGCTTCGGTCGTCACACATTGGTATGAGATAATGTTCAATCCTTGGGAAGTTGTTCAGAAATATCCACAAAATAGGTTTTTGTTGGGTTTAAAGATATAATTTCAAGGTGTATAAAGAGTTTCTCTAAGTCCAGGGAATCCAATGATTTTGTGGTGGATGACATATCCATTCACCAGGACCATGACTATCTACTTGTTGACTCGTCATGTTGAAACATTTGTTGAAGGAATTTAGTTACTATGCATCATATAAGATTGAGTCTTTGACTACCCTTCTTGAGTATGATCACCATTACTATTGATATATATATATATATTCTTATATTACTATAATACTTGTTGATAACATTAAAGATGACACTTTGATGGTAGCCTGCTAGGATATATGCTCTGTTCTGTGACGATAATCTAATGAGTGATATTACTCTATTAAGGGTCCATCCTATGACCCCCTTCCTTGAGGTGGGAAATTAGTATCACCTCCCCATGTCGAGCCATAGATCGTTCCAGTAGAGCAGGTTGAGGACATGTTCATTCTTAGCATGTTCTGCGAGTTATAGCGTTAAACACCATTAATGTTCCATAGTGAGCTAGATCCTCCGACATAATTGGATTTTCTATAGTCCACAGTCCATATCATCTGGAGTGTGGTCAAAGGTATCCCATATAGTGATGGTGATTTACCTATGATGGGTGAGGTTACATGGAAGGAAACTGTTTGATCTAACATGATTATTAGCACATAAAGATAATAGATAGACCACCACAATAGAGGAAATACCACGATCAAGGTTCTCCTAGGTGTGGAAAATGTTTTCCCTGTGGATATGGATATGGAAGTGGAGAAGGATGAGCTATCTGTGGTTGATTTGACTACGAGATACTTCTTACACCACTAGGAAAACCACATCTAGCTCTAGGAGATAACGGCCAGGGTTGTAGATAGTTGTAGGATTCTGATGTTTATGATCCCGAAATGCATGATATGATAACATGTAAATTCTTTATATCTTTTACATTATCTATTAGTAATTGTTATATAGTGTTTTAGGTACTCTTTTCTTCATAATTATTGCTCGAGGATTAAACTAGGTTGACGCAAGGTGTTTGTGTAACCATTCGTTGGTGTTGTTTGAAAGAGTTTTGAATGCATGAGGATGTGGGGTTCTTCCCCTATTGAGATAAGTTATTGAGATGTGATAAATACCATGAGGGTGATTCAATTCCCTAAAAAGTGGATAGTATTGAGGTGTGGAGGAATAGTCCCTCTATATTGTGTGTCTGGGGCTAAGTGATGTGTTGGTGTTTGCCAACATAGGGCCCGATAAGTCCCAATTAAGCATTTGGGAAACAATTTTGTGTTATTAAAGTACTAATCTGAACATAGAATCAGTTTTTCACTAAATACGCATGAGGAGGGCGTGGAATAATTTTACATATCATTGAAGTCATTAGGAAAAAGGATTATTTTCCTTCTAAGATGCATTTTGTTTTCAGAAGACCAAAACTATGTGGGTGAGTCAGTGCCACCCAAACTAGATAGTGTCGAGGAATACTGAATGAGTTCCTTAGAATTATGAATTCATGTAATGGTTGGCAATGAATTGTCAAATTCAGTCCTGGAATTTTCAGTGGGTTTTTTGACATTACCCTTTTTTCTTCGGATTCCATAGGATAGTGTGGCCGAGTTTCAGGTTTGGGGTTACTCTCCTTCCAATAGGGTTGAAGATTCATGGGGTATGTCAAATGATTTCCATTTCTTTCTTATTATGATTGGATGAGTCAACTCACATTCCTTGTCCATTTGTAGCATTGGGGGATCAACGTCAGCCTTGATGTAGCAATAGATAGTTGTCGCATACGTGCCGACGTAGTTGAGACCCCGTGAACATAACTACGTTCCTCACTACTTAGAGATGGATGTGGTAGTCTTCTCCTTGAGTAAGTGGGGGTATTACATTCTAAAATAAATCAATTACGAGGTATTACATGATCATATATCTTTAGGAGTTTCACTTGAAGAATTTTCTAAACAATGGAATCACATCATCTTTTTTTCAGGGAAGAATGGTGATTCTAGTCACATTTTAAGAGGAGGTGATGAGGGAGTTTAACACTTCTCCTTTATTTGTACACCTTGGTGGTATGATGATGTATATAGAAGCAAGATATGGGTTCAGTATTCCCACCATTGTTCTTTGTTATGCTTTTCAGGGATGAACATCCCTAAAGAATAGAATAATGTAGTGACTCTAGTTTTTTCATGTGAGACTTTGGGACATTCCTTGGAATTTTTTTTTGTTCCAGAGGTTACAAAAAATCATGATTATGAGTCCATGTGATCTCAGAATTAATTTTATAAAAATAGTAAATATTTTTTATTACACACACGTAATTTTCATAAAATAGTGGAATATCTAATAAATAGAGTTTCATATCAGAAAT
This sequence comes from Viscum album, assembly GCA_963277665.1. NCBI lineage: Eukaryota > Viridiplantae > Streptophyta > Magnoliopsida > Santalales > Viscaceae > Viscum > Viscum album. The sequence continues at coordinate 1,940,316,515 of OY728163.1, forward strand.
TTGAAACCACCATTGAATCTGAAACATGTATTTACCCTAAGAGAGACCTAAAGATGGTCAGCATGTGATGTTTCGATGGGGCAGACATTGGTAGTTAAATTAGATAAATTAGTTAATTTAATAAATTTATTTGATAAACCTAAACCATATAACTCAAATACTGACCCACATATAGGAAATACGAGACCCCTGATAAGTTTTTAATGCAGTTTTTACCATCGAAATGAACTAAAATTTTTCATCATAAAATGTTCATATGAGAAATCCATTGGTGGGTATATTTAATTAAAAAAGAGAAATAATTTATTTGGATAATAAATGTAATTAAAACCTCTATAAAAAACTCTTATTATTATTTTATAAGTGTTGTCTACACAATCCATTATATTCTAAAGGGGGGAGGAGATCATTATTTGTGGGAAGATCAACATCGAACAAAAAACGATGACTAGATTGAAGTGGATCAATGGGTAGTGATTACAGAGGGTCTTCTTCCTCTTTTGGGGACACATTATTCAAAAATGATCGATCCATAATCGAGGTATGACTCGTCATATCTGGTTTTCCTCCCTTATAATTATAATATATATCATTATTAATTCCCTCTCATTGTTCTGTGTTAATTTGATCCTCTTCATTAGCCCATGTAATCAGAATATATTATTAATTCAATTTATTTCTTGTACATTCCATGTGTCTCACACCGGTTTCCCCACCATGATATCCTTTTCAAAAAATGATTGTCCAATGATGTTTATCACTTTGTTATTGGTGTTTTCCCCCATCATCCTTCGTGTTGTTTATTGTTATACCACATGTTCTTTATTCAACATTTCCATGGGTGGGTTTGAGTGTAATCAAACAACATAATTAATTGTAGTATCACAAACCACATTAAGATCTATTTTTTTATTAAGAATCGATAAACCATCAGGATGATATTTGGTGAATGGATCAGTTTTGTACTAAAATTGTTAGTTTATTGATCGTATGTTGTCCCGGATCGTATCAGTGATCCCCATTTTCACAGATGGTGTGTGGTTGTGACATGTGGTGTCATAGTATTGATTCCGAGTGGAGACTATGAATAGAGTCTCATGAAGTAGGAAAATTGGCATGAACGTGATAATGACTAGGCTCAAATCTTCGATGAGGTTTCTGAACATAGTCAACAAGGTGAGAATTAATAATTAATAATAACTAAATTAATTGTGATGAGTTAATAAATTTAAACATCGACTTGTTATTAATTTTATATTAAATTATAATAATAATGGTGGCATAAAAATGTTCATTTATCATAAAATTAAACGAGTTTAATTAATGGGAGTGGTATTATTAATAATTTCTACAGTATTAATGATATGATTAGTTAATGAAATATGAGAATTAAATTTTATATTATATTTTTATTATTGAAATTAAAATTTATATAAAATTTATTAAATAAAATAAAAAATAGAATAAAATCATAAGGAGGAGGTGTGTGGAACCGGTGCACCTAAAGAGGGGTGTATATTAGCCATAAATTGATCTACTCAATTTTTTATTATGATTGTTATAGAAAATAATATTGATAATATTAATGGGAAAAAATAATAAATAAGAATCAATGTGTAGAGGTTTCACACTAAAAACATGAATGTAAATGTGGTATAAGTGTGGGAATTACTTGAAATAAGGATTTAATGAAATATAAATAATTATAATAAATTATTATTATTAGTCTTGGTGTCAAAAAAAATCATCTTTAAATTATTTGTGTCACATTGTATTGATGAACTTTCAGCAACATCATGACCCTAGAATTGAGATGGTTATTTTATGGATGAAGTTCGATACATTTTTCAGACTCGGGCATTGGGTCAACAAAATACCTACCAATATTAAAATTAGTATTATTTTGGGATCTTGTATATGAAATATATCTCATATACGATGTTGAAATGATGAACTACCTATGATGTTTTCACCCTGAAATTAAGGTGCATAATTTGACATCAATATCAGCTATTTAATTCGGATTCGTTGCTCAGTCCCACGAGATTCCATTAGGGTGTGATGTGGGGAAATGCACATTTTTCACTACGTATCTGATTGAAGAATATGAATAGAATATCCCTAGAATTATTCCATGAGGATTTCAATGGTTTGATCCACTTGGCCATCAAGGGAAATTTGAAGAGTCATATTAGTGAAATTAGGTTTTCCCCTCCAATCGACGACAAGGCTCATGAATTTGTTAGGATTTCAGCCGAGACACATTGGGTAGTAAAAATACATGTTGTATATGATACATTGAAATAAAGTCATGTTCTGGAGGGGAAAAAAGAAAACATAATGGGACCACACATCGTGTGGGCCCCCAACATGTTGTGTACCTATTTTTTTTGTAAAATTCAATTTTCGTTATCTTCGTTGTTTGAACTCATATTTTGGTCCGTGAATAGAATATCCTAAGTTTTTTCACCAAAGAACATGATGGTTTCAGTTTTTTGGATTTCAAGTTATAATGTGGAATGTACTTATCATGGCTCTTGCTGAGGTGACACTCGTTGATGATAGTAATTAGGGGGAATCACCAGAGGATCTCTCCAAGTGGTACCCTCTAGCTGGGTTAGCCAGTGGTTCCTCGATGCCCCCAACTCTTACCCACTATCTAGGATAGGAAGTGGGTCCTAGAAGCCTATCGAGTGATACCCTCTAGTTTGGTTGGGAAGTGGGTTTTCAATGCCATATGATTAGTACCATCCAGCTGGGTTGGGATGTGGGTCCTCGATGTCCTCTGAGTGGTACCATCAAACTAGGTTGAGCAGTTGGTCCTTGCTGTCTTATGGGTTGTACCCTTCAGTTGGGATGGGCAGAAGGTCCTTGATTCCAAAACAATGGTACCCCTTATTATAAAAGGGTTCTAGTCATAAACTTTGAGTTTGGGCCCACACAGTTATGCGTCACAGTGACAGGGTTTGGTTATAATTGGATGGTTACTTCTGGACAGACATATGGGATGTTGGGAATCATTGATTGTCATTTTGAACTGATGGCTACTCTTCTTCATTGGCTCATCTATGAGATGAATATCCCCTTACTCCCTCATTTGGGATTCTTTAACAAAGCATATATATCTATCTTTCTTCTGTATCAACACCTGGTATTTGGATACTATCATTCTAGGAGAGGCGAAGATGCATAGTGTATGTCACATGATTTTCATGATTTTCTTCCCCTGCTTGGATGTGTCCATTATCTTGATATATGTGTAGAATTCTCGATGGGTTCTTCATCTACTCACCATTTTTGGCCCAATTTGGTTTGGATGAGCTTATATTCACTCTTGGTTGGGTTGATATTTACTTCTTCACTATAACTTATCATATCTTCAATATTTATTTTCTATTGTATCTCTTACTTATCCCCCTTAATATTTCATGGAATCCTACTAAGTATGTTCATACCCACCAATGCATGATATTTTACCACACGTATCACGCCTTATGCAAATTATGGACTTGTCGACCATGACTACATATGATCTTAGGGATACGGGGTGCTTGAACTATGTTCGGTGGTCATAGCTTTGGATTCATGAGTAGGGATCTCCTTCAAATATTTACACTTTTAATTTTCTATCGGGTTGAGACAAATTTCTGGATTGGTTTGTATTTTTCCCCTGTACTTTTTAGTTTACACTACTGTACTTTTGTACTGTCTATAGTTTCATGCATGCTTAGAATACTTTGATGCAGTATTTCATTTGTCTCAATAAACTATGCACGTTTTCATCGAGATGGCTATATGTGTGTATTTCTACATAGTAAAATGCCTTCCAAAGTTAGTTATTCATTTGGCACTTGTCGCCACCCCCGGTCTAAGGAGGTGGGATTGGGGTAGTTGTGGCTAAAGCCCTAGCTTGGGTTGGGTTCTGAAAATATCAATCAACCATAACCATATCATCTTTAAATGGAAGAACCATAAAATGGGTATCCACTACATACATCCAAAAAATAGTGTTTGTAAATCATAGAAAATAGTTGAATACCCACAACTATATAAGAACATTAATCAAAAGTTAAATATTCATTAGAAAATCATCACATAGGTTGGAATAATATGATGTCAAGACACATGATTCTATAGTCGTGTTCTCTTCTACAACATTATGTGTTCCATTATCATATCCTGAGAAAACACTATCATGTTTATAGAATCGATAAGATAATTTATGGCATTTCATTGATATATAGAACAAGTGTCTTTTCTTTTATAGAAAAATAAAAATATTATAAATATTTATCTATTTGAAATCATATTATGAAAATTGATTATAAAATTTATCAATTTTGAACTATGTATCTATAAAAGTGTTTCCATGTTCATTATTTAATATGTTAGTTTTTATCACTAATTAGTGTTGGATTCTATTGGAATTTAGGTCACTATTTAGATACAATACAAAAATAAAATGCATAAAATAAATTAATATAGATAATAAAATTAGTGAATATATTTGAAAAAAATCAATAACATCAATAAAAAACAATTTAAAATATAAAACCATTCAAAAATAACATAACACAAGAAGAAAAGTTAGTGTATTTTTCAAAGATAAAACCTTATAAATAAGAAAAACAATAGAATTTAATTATAATTAAATATAATATGTTTTCAAAGAGTTAATTATCAGAGGTTTTACAATAATAATGACATAAATATTCCCGAGTAATGAACAAAACATTCAACTACTTGGTAGAGTGTTTTATCTTAGAAAGGGGGATGTATATTTCTTATGTTGTTACATAAATTTCTAGTTTCATATTATTAAAACATTAATATTTAATAATACTATGAGAAAAAATTTTAATCTCATAGAGGTTGATAGACCCCATTGGTCATCTAGTCATTCTTTAATAGAACTGTATATTGGGAAACCCAAAAAATTATTTATAATTTCATATGATTGTGGTCTTGGAAGCCTCCAAACCATCCATCACCCTATAATATCTTAATAAAACTTATTATCAAAATCTTGATTTATATCTATAGAATCTATCCACCACTATAACTGAATAGGATCTATTAACATTCATAATATGTTTAATTATTGATTTCAATTTTTATTCTTTCAGAATATTATATCCCAAAAAAACATCATAAGAATTAAAATATCCTAAAATTTTCATCAATTAAACAATTATTAACCATTAAATTGTATAAAAACTACAAAAAATAAATATGAAACAACCATAAAGTTATATTAATCAAATATTGCATACATGTGTGTATAAAAGAGATAATATTATTTTAAAAAAATTAATCCAAAAAAATTAAAGGGAAAAATTCATGAAAACATAAAAATAATTATTCATAAACTTTTATGATCATTATAAAGATAAATAGAGCACATACATACATATTGAAAAAATATATCATTCAAAAGAGTGACAGAGTTCCTAAGAAAAAAGATAGGATAAATTAAATTGAATATAAAATGTTTTCCATGTGCTTTTTATTATTATTAATAAATATTTTTTTAAATGAATGTTAAGATGGTGTTTTCTATCCATTGAATATGAAATTAAAAATAAAAATAAAATATTAAAAATCCAAAATTTAAAACTATATTTTTTAATATATAGATGGATGTATTTGGTAAACTATATGAAGTTAAATTTATAGTTATGAATAATTTATTAGAAAATTATATAAAGTTTACTTGTAATTTGGATGAGGACATCGTGGATTAAATTTTTTTTCATTAATTATTTTTTTAATAGAAGAATATTTTCATTAAAAAATAATATATGTAATACAAAATATCATATATAAAAAATAAAAACAATTATTCACTAAAATATTAAAAAAGAAATAATCATTATAATTGTTTGATGAATGAATAGTGAATAAGGGTAGATAAAAATAATTATGTGCAAGTTTGTTGTTAGATTAATTTATATTGGGGAGTTGATAACCACTAGAAAATAAACTTTAAATGGATATAATTTAATGACCAAAATATTTATTTATTAGATTTATTATCTAAATAAACTTGTGTCTCATTTTTAGGATTATAATATAATTTAAAATTCTTTCCCCGAATAATAAAATAAATAACACTATATATTAATTTATATTTTTACATTTATATAATAAATATACCAAGTAAAAATGTTTTATAATGAACCAATAATAAAAAATACAGAAAAACTAGAATAGAAAAATTCGGATCACTTTGATCTCCAAAAATTACTATAGCCGTAGACAACATTGTAATTATGAAACAAAACATTTGTAAAGAATTATTTTTTAAAATTATGAATATATAACCTTAATATAAATTAATTTGAATAATATATAAAGGAAATATGAGGCATTTGAAGTAGGTATACAACTGTTATGACCAATAGAATAATAACTTAAACATTAGGAATAATAATTTGGCCATTATGAATAGTAACATGGCCATTATAATAGTTACATAACTGATCAAATAGTAAAATGAAATTCAAATGATATTTAACATTAGTAAATTATGTGAATTTAAATGTAATAATTCCATAAAATAAAAATTTAAATTATAAAATGAATGAACGTACAAGTGCATTTTTTATAAAGTGTATTTTATCATATTTTTTGAAAACAATAATTTTTATCCTAATAATTAAAAACACCTATGGTATAATATTATTTTGATTAAATAGATTGTGTATGTGGAATAAAAAATTAAAAATAATTTATGGATGAGTTTTCCACAATTATCTAAAGAACATGAATTGATAGGTGAATATTAAAATAATGTTTTTTAAATATATAGATGTTATACAAAGTAATATTAATGTAATAATGACTTAATTAATTAAAAAATTTTAAGATATACCAAAAAAGTGAATTAATATGGTTAAAGGATCTTTTAAATATAATACGATTAATTTTTAATTCCAAAAATTATTTTCCAAAGTCCAAAAGTGTAAAGCATTCAATTAAAAATTAATTTTTCATTTTTATTCTTTTCTATTTCAGAAAAAAATAAATTAAATAGATAAATGGTCCAAAATAAGAATAAATTAATATTATAAATATAATAAAATATTGAATGTGACTAAGATAATTTTTCCATGTTTTACATTTGAAATTATAATTTTCTCAATATTTTGGTGTCAAAATACCCCACCCTTCATGTAAAAATATTATCTCTCATTTCCATGAAAAATAACTTCTCATCAAATTCTAAAAGGTCAAAATAAATCCAATTCCCTCCTCCTATGTATTCATAAAACTGTATGAATATTATGGTTTCATTAAACCCCAATCCATTATGGATTTAGTTCCAAATCAAAAAAAATAAAAACTTTAACAAAGAGGTATCCCCACAATTCTCTTATTCTCATTCTTTTTATTTATACCATCTTAATATATTATATTTTATACCAATATATGAATTATTATTAAAAATTATAAAACATATTACTATAATTATTATATTGTATAAGTATTATATTCTATTTAATGATTATTTTCTCTATCCCCATTTTTTATGTTTGTTCTATTAATGGTTGGTTTCATCAACCTAAAGAATTTTGAAAATTCTTTATATATAACTATATTCATGTTTGGTTTGTAGAGATTATATATTATATTTTTAAATTAATTTTAATGTATTAATTATTTTTTTAAATATAAAGACTAGAAATTATAATAAATAAAAATTACAAAACCAAAATGAAAATGAGAGAATTGAATGAACAATTGTCATTGAACCGTTGCATCATTAACTAAAACATCAATTATTTAATTATAATGGTATTAGTTGATAATTAATAACATAAATGAACAGAATAATATTCTATATTCCTTTTACTAAACATAATATTATTATATCGGAGTCATAAACATGATGAAACAAAATGAGTCTTATGGTAATGGGAATCTTGAACCTAACTCTTATTTTTTGTTTTTATTTTTTATATTATATTATAACCATTTTTATTCTATAAATAACTTCTAAATTAATTTCAAATTTACTTCCCTTTTTTTATTTTTGGGATACGAAGTGTTATACGAATTTCAAACTCATTATTAGCTAGTTTCATTATTTTTGATAAATTATTTTTTAAATTGTTCATTGATTATTGAAATTTTTTTTATCTCACAAAAATATGACCTATTTTCTAATAATTATACCCTTTCATGAAAAAAATTTCCTCTCCCACTAATTAATAATACATATATATTATTTAATTTTTTTATAAAATCACTATATAACTCATTTTTTCTCAAGGGTTCTTGAAAAGTTTAAGATTGATGTACAATTTGTTTTCTGTATGGAATGCATTATTATAATATTTTTATAATGATACAGGTGTTATAAAAATTATATATCCATTATATTAGATTGGTAATATGATATATCTTATGTCATTATAATTATCTATGGACATTAATCTCTATGGGTTCACATTTGTTTTACGTAATGAATTATATATATATATATATATATATTATGTGTCAATTTGATGATTAATTAGTTTATGATGTTATGAGGATTCATTATTATGCATATTACACATACCAAGTATCTTTAAAATGGTTTCCAGATTCCTATTATGATGATTCAATTTAAGATATGATTATTATACTTTCTAATGTTCTTATATGAATTCATGTTCCCTATTCATTTTATCATTCCTATTGTTACTAGGATTTCATTTAAATTTTCTCATGATGTGTTTCCTAATGTGATTATATATATAAAGATGATAATGAATAGTAATATGGGGACTATACTAAATAAATTTAATAATATTTAATGATTTTTATATGATTATGTTGCATGAACATTATTTTCCTAAGATAATAAAACCTTTTTATTTAAGAATGTTATAATTTTATGTTGTTTTCCATAAAAATATTAATATTATAACTTATAATAGAGATAGTTCTATATAGTTTCAATCAAAATAATGTTTATTTAATTTATGTTCGTAAAAGATAACCTAGGATATAATTTGGGATACCATAGGTTAATATGTTATAAATAATCTACACACATGAATAAGTTATTTATCTTTGATCTGTTGACATATGTTTTTTCTAACCATTTAATTTTATAAAATGGTGGGAACTTCTAAAAAATAGTCCAAACCCCCTTATAAAATAAAATTTAATTATTGGAAAATTTTCATTCCAAATTTAATGGAAGGTGTATTTCAAATCCTTATGGTAGTACTTACTCATTCTTATAAGAATTTTAATATTAACCTGAACCATGGGTATTTCTCACTATCACCCTTGCTAGAATAGTTATAAACTGAATCATTCATTCACCTAAGACCACCATAATTTAGTGGGTCATTTAATTCACTCATTATTGAAAAATGATATTAATAAATGGAAATGATATTTTTTATTTTCCACTATTCTATGAAGATGAACATTACACTAACTATCTACCTTTTGGAATGAGAAGATGATAAATGATGGAAATTTATCAACAATGTAAGTTCAATGAATGAATTTAATGAAATGGAGTAAAATGTTGATATAAATAAAATTACATTTATTTCCATTAATCTCATTTCACCAAGATAAAGTATGAATTTATAGAGCACAAGTAAAAGGAGAGTGAATCTGGTGCAACTTACATGGAAAATTTCACAAGGATTTCAAGGTATATATTGAGTTTTGTTATTATAAATTATAGAAAAAATATATGGATTCTATAGGGGATTAAAACCATTTCGATAAAAGGATCTATTAATACAATATATTATTATTTAAGAATGATAGATGTTTTTATAATGATCCTAAGGATTTGGAGATAAGAAACTTTGGATGAGAATTAATGTTGGAAGGTAAAATATAATATAGGAAATTAGATCCATACTCCCACATTTAATAATGTTGAATAACACTCCATGGAATTTCCTCTTAGGTATATAAAAAAATTTATGTGTGTATGATCTTGGATCCATGATCATGAATGTTGAAGAGATATGTGGAATCTAACAAATATTCATAATAAAGGAGCTTCCAAATGACCACCCATTATCCAATGACTTGAATTCATGGAACTTCAGCACTATATGTTTCACCACACCAAAACAAGGCTCTAATATATAAATTATTATCAAAACCCAGTATAAAAAATAGGGTAAGGGAAAGTTTATATTAACATGACCATTGAGCTAGAACATCAAAATAAAGTATTGAATGGTACACGTAGTATTCATTAATAAAAGGATAATATTTCTTGATAGAGGTTTTATGAATTATTTTATAAATTATTTGTTTTTTATAAAAATTTAATCAAATCCTTTGAACTATGATGTATATAAAAATATGAAAATGCTAGTTGATTAATCATTTCAACCCACATGTTGAACTCTTCCCTAGTTTTCATCTACGGGAAAATTATTCCAATCAATGTCATAATTTCTTAACTCATATAATTTGACACTATTTTTATCATGGATTAGATCTCATCATATAATTATGAAATCAATAATCAATAAAATAAAATATATTTATCTATTTAGACGTATTTAATGATAATATAAGAATAAAACTATTATTATGAATTTACTATATAATATCCTTAGATGGTATATGTGTTAACACCCAATGAATAATAATATACTTCTAAAATGGATAAAACAATGTAAAGAATAAACCTTGAGGATATAAACATAGTGATAGAATTTATTAATGAATTTCTTGGCCACCCCTAGATAGTGATCTATAGTTACCAATATAATTCATATAAAGATAAACACATACATCCAAGATCCTTTATAGAATGTTCCCAGTAGAACTGGAGGAGTGAAAGAAGAAATTATAGGATAATTTGGATAAAGTTGTCATATTCCCTAGTATAAGAAACTAGGGTGAACCATTGTGCTTTATCAGAAAGATATTACTATCTCTAAGATCTACCATAGTAAAATTTATATTTCTTCATTGAAAATAGCTATGAATTTGGTTTTTTCACAAGAGGGGGAATCTCATTTAATGTTATGAAATATAGAAGATTAGAAATATAAGTTAGAGGACATAATATCATCTCTATTTGGAACAAAAAATTTCAACAATAAGATTAAAAAATACCACCATTTTGATCAAAATGTCTTCGTAATAATTAATCAATCAGCAAATGGATCTAGAACTCCTAAATTGGAAAAGTGTTTTATATCCATATATTTATATTATATTTTCTTTCTGAATAATATCAAGATGAATTTCAGTTGGTATATGATGAGATAATTTCATCATTGTGGTCATAAAGTAAAAAACATTGATTTCTATCCCTATAAAAGGATTCATTATCTCCTACTACGCATATTGGTAAAAGTATATGACATCTATTTAGGTACAATATTCTATTACAGAAAAATTTTAAATGTCTAAAGATTATGAAAATTACGATATTAATGGAGTGAGTCATGTTGTGGTATACTAGTTGTTGTAATAGTATAACAATATAGGATGAGGGCTACTTCTCTGGGGGGGTATAGATTGTTATCATATGATGTTTATATTAAACCCGGACATGTGGAAGAATATTAATTTATAATTGAAGAAGTCATACTTATTCAAAGAAATAGAATATCAATAAAAATTTCTAATATTGTCCAGTTTAATGAAGAAAGAGTTGTGTATGTGTCTAAATTGGATGAGGATGATGATCATGAGGTTAAAGGGGAAGAACAACATAGATAATTTGTCTCTATTTCCAATGGAGTCATCCATATTAATATATTTTTTGTTTTTGTTGATAATGTAGATGAGGAGGTGTCTAAATTAAGAGAAAGGATATATATGCTTGAAACTACAGTTTCTGAAGTAGATCCAAGGCTGCTATTAGAAATATATGTGTAACCATATAAAGAACATTCTACTGAGTCTTCTGACTCATGGAAGATAAATACTCTAGCTATGATCCATAATTAAAATCAGTTAAATGGAAAATAATTTTACATGATAGAATAATTAGAAGGAGTGAAGAATAAAATAGTTGATCTCAAAATTTTGTTTGCTCATCGAGTTGAGTTTATGGAACTTATGTATTAATTACGGTATTTTCAAGAAACTTGTATTTTAGTGGGTGATATTGAAGCATTTATCAAAACATTAAATCTCATTTTGATGAGTTAATGTATTATTTGTTGATATATTTTTAGTCTCTCAAAAAAATTCATCAAGTATAAACTTCTACTCAATAATATTCTACATATATGATTATAATATTTGATGAAATAACTCATGTGTTATATGATTTAAATTACTGAATACACACTCTATAGGGTGGAAATACTCCTCTAAATGTTATTTTAGACAATAAAATAGGTTTGATCATTCAACTGAACATCATTTATTCTTTTTTCTCTCTAGTTTTTCATATAGTGAATGATCAGTCATCAACATTCGCTTAGACTGAAGAAACTGTTAATTGTTTTGTTAAGATAAATTTGGTTGATTGTTTGAGGATATATCAAGACTCAATAAAAATTCTACAATATTGGGTATATGTTTTCAACAATCATTTTCATTTTTTTTTGTGAAGTTACAGGATGTACATGGTGATTTATTACCAACTTATCATCATTTTGAACCCTCTCCCAACGAATATCTAAATCAATCCAACAAGTATGACAAAACCCATCTTTTTGAAACATTTATTATTGTTGATTTTTGAATGTAATATTTTTTAAAACATTTGATCTTCAATTTAATATAATTTAACTTATATTTCTATCTATTAGTTTTATATAGTTTTATAATTTTAATTTTTTATTATTTATGACTAATTTTACACTTCCTGAACAATTGTCTTCTTTTTCTAACCAGAACACTATAACATTTATTTATTGTTCTATGCAAGATTAAATATTTTTTAATCATTTTTTATAATTTCATTTTAATAACAAACAAATTGGGATGAAATTGTGTCAACATAAACATTCGCAATTTATGAGTATCTATTTCTTGTAACCGAAATAGTACTATGTAATTGAAATAATTTTGTGAAAAATTGATCAATTTTTACAAATTAGACTATTTTTTAATATTATTTCATTATTTTTTCCAAAATTATATATTTTTTTGTAAATATTTATATGGGTTTTGTGATCATAAAAAAGGAGAAAAATGTTGGAAATTTTTTTCTGAACAATAATATATGAATCTTGTTGACATTCTGCTCACATGTACCCTTGTTTGTTTTCTAATAATGTTAATTTTAGTATTTTTATTAATATATATATCATGAATATATATATATATTATGTAATAAAAAGTTATACGATGTGTTCTGAAAATAATGTTCATACTCTATGTTCAGTGAGTGAAAGTGTCGACTAATATCCCTATGCTGAATAGTTAACGTATGGATTGACAATTATACATTTGAATAAACATTGGGAATAACAATCAAACATTGATGACTGGAATCACTATTAATTCCCTATGTTGGAAGGATGAATTTATGGTTTATCAACCCTACACTGTGAAAATAAACCCTACACTATTCCATGGAACATTACTCTATGAAAAGGATCCCTACGCTACATAGTTGAACCCTATGTTTGATCGCTGAAAGATGAAGATTTAATTCCTTAATTTTATCCAAGATTTCTACAATGGTCTTGAAAGAAATAAATATCGATTGAAAAATATTTTACAAATGATTCAACGTATCTTTATGATCGACTCAATGAATCGTGATCAATGGTGTAAATCATTCCTTTATCATAGGAAATCTATAACTCTTCTGATTGGATTGAATTTGAATATCCATGGTCTATCAAGTGACTTTCATGGATATGCTCAACTATATGAAATATATATATATGATCAAAAATATTTTATATAATGATGATTCATTCAATATACAAATAAATTATTTCTTTTTTCAATATCTACATATTTACAAAAAAGATCAAACAACATTTTTATTTTCTAAGAGATTCTATACTTTTAATCTCTACATTTCAACCTCATACTAGTGGAACTACTGAAACTTATTTGCTGCTATATAATTGTAGGTAATTTGCATCCAGGATCACTATATATATATTAATCCATGAATACATTCAACTTTGTATAAGAAGATCCTTATTCTTTAAATTGATGATAAAACTATGAATTTCAACGTAAACCATAAACAAATCAAACTCTTTTGATTTATTAGAGTATCCCCTGCTTGGGAACCAACATGGTGGAGTACCAGCTTCATGAACAAAGCTATGTAGCACTAGTTCCCTAAATTAGAACCTGAAGGATATATTTGGGATTATTGTAATCATGTTAACTACCTATACTCTATTGTAAATTTTAAGGTCTAAATATAGGTTGAGATTTGTAGTTAAAATTACTAACATCAAGGAGAGAGGTTTGGGTGAGTAGAGTAGGGGATCTTTGTGCCCCAGACAACTACAATTGTTTTTGTTCTTTACTGTTTATCCCATACTAATATTTTTTATAGAAAATATTGCTTCCTACATGAATATATCACAAGGATATTTAAAAGCCTATATTTTTTGAGATAATTGAAAACACACAATTAACCCCCCACCCCTTCTTTTGTATCTTTTTATTCTTTCGATCTAACATCCATTACTGGTGGTGAAAATATTTAAGATAATGAATTGATAATTTTTACTAAACCCCTTCAATGTTATCCATGGATTACACTTATTACCAATGTTAGCTTATTACATTAACAAAAATCCAATAATTCTTGAGAACCTTCATCCCAACTGCTAATATCATTAGATACCATGATTTATTAAAATGCAAAAAATCTAAATATCATTGTGATGGTAACACCGATTGACCAAAATAACTATTATTTAATATCTATTTAAGTATCTTAGGTTATCCTTCATACATTAAATATCGATAATAAAATTATTTACCATACCTTTGAACCAAATATATTATTTTAGTAAACTATCGACAATTTCCCTATGGTTTTAATATATCTTGTACTATTTATTTCAATTCTCCAACTTCCTAATACTTATCTACCCATACCCCACTAGATCCACAACAACCAAATATATCTCTAGTACATCTTCAATTATCCTATTATATAAAACTAATGTTCCACCATATTAATTCTATATATATTGTTCCTAAATAATATTCCCATTCGGATCAAATTGAAATTGATTAGTTGAATATTTTCTACAAAAAAATTCTCTATTATTTTGTGTTCATTTTAAAATACCCACTCAATGAAGTGAAAGTTTTAGTTTCTAATGAATTATCATTTATTATCATCTGAATGTTAAAATCCAAGTTTCTTATCACAATATCCAATAATAAAACAATTCATATATTTTTCCTTAAGTTTATCTCATTCCTTATGTTCCACAAGTATATATGAAGGACTAGAAAAGAAAAGAGATAATTATATTTTTCTATTTTACCACACCATATAACATGTATAATTTCAGAAATTATGGGACATAATATACTTTTATTAACTTAGTTTATTTCAAACATTTTCCCTTTTTCACCAATATCCCCAAACATTATGGAAGGGAAACTCATTATATATACCTTCAATATTAATGCATGATTAATCCTTTTAGATACTCTATTTTATTATATCATTATGGTTATATTATTATTAAGTATAACTCATTTATTAATTTAAAAATTTATTAATCTTCATATGTTATATTATAAAATATTATTGGACCAGAATCGCTTTAGCTTATTATCATTTTCACTATCCAACATTACATTATATTAATAAAATAATTTAAATATGCCAATTTTTTATTTCGGGAACTCAACCCAAACCATCCTCATGTAATATTTTGTGAATGAAATAGAATATGTTTACTATACATGATATTTTATAGGGGTATGTCCCCAAACATACGTATGAACTAATTCATTACTTTGAATTATGGGTGTTTTCCACACATATTGAATGGCACCATCAATTACTTTCTAAGAATATAAATCTCACAATTCTAAATTTCAATATGATCTAGATTAAATATACATTTTGATAAATGGTCACTCAAGATCCTTATATTAAGAATCTTTAGATAAAAAATCCATCGATTTGAACTCTTATGAATTTTATTTTCAGATGATGTTGATGCATACGATTATCCAATCACATAAAATTTCATTTGACCTATCTGTATAAAAAACCCATTGATCCTAGAGTCTTTCTTCATTAATTTTTAGTGATGTTTCTTATAAGAACTATATCATACATCTTCCCCATGATAATGAAAATCTTCTACAAACTTGGTAGGTTCCATACCACATTCACATTAATATAGTTCTCATTATTAATCTAAACCATTCACATCTACCATCCCCAAGATTTATAGAGGTCGATAGTACTCCTCGTAAACCAATAAGAACATACTTCAAACATAATTTACCATTCATACCTTCTGTACATGTAGTGTAATGATGTTCTAGATTCAAGTAACTGAGACACTAAAAAACATGCACACTCAGTAGAAACCACTACCATGTTCAGTTACAAAAAAAATTAATGAAACATTAACTTATAGACCCTACCAATATGAAATTTCCCTTATCTTTCATAAACACTTTCTTTTGGTGGTTTCTCTTACTAAAATTTCAACATTATTGGATAAGACCAGTCTATTTTCCTCAAATCAATCGATGTAACTAATCATCTGATTTTATATGACTTATAATGCGCCAACCATATTCTTCCAATTTCATTTAGAGAACTAAATTATGGTTCATAAAACCTTATCCATATAATATTTTAGTAATGATGATCCTTGTTAAATTATCAAACTCGAAATTTTATGTTTGAATTTCACATAGTATCTACCATCACTTCCCAAATTTAAAATAATTGTGATGTATATATATATATATTTAACGTGATGTTTATATCCATGAAATTATATTGGATGGTATGAATATGATGAAATAAATTATTTAAAATTATTTTTTTACATATTTATAAAATTAATTCATTTATTTTTATAAGATTAGAAATTAAAATAAAAGCATTTTAAGATAAACATAGATGTTTTTATGGAAAACTATTATTTTTGTGAATAATGTGGTTTTATCATGATATACCAAATTATTATTAATTTATGAATTATTTTAATAATATTTTAATATTATATATTCAATAAAATATTTTCATGTTCATATAATAGTTTTTTATATGGAATTTATAGAAGAGAAACTGAATTTTATGCATAAAAAAGATTTTTCTAAAAATGAGTTTGTTACTATTTTCACTCTTACATAAAAATTAATTTATACCACTAGTATAAATTGAATTTTTTAAATAACTTTCATAATTTTAACCCATATAATTAATTGAATTTAATTATTTCATCTTAATTTTTTCATATTTAATAGTAAATGTGGGGAATTTGTTTTATCACACATTAGGTTAAAAGAGGTTTACCGAGGTTTAACCTAAAGGTTATGTTAAAAAATATTAGAAATGATGTGATATAATTTTATTGGTTTTTGGAATATATAGCATATACCTTCTATAATCTATTCATTAGAAATTTGTTCCACTTAACATGATTAAGATAAAATTATATTAAAATATTTTGACCAATTATAAATGTTTCATCTCCCTAACTTGTAAAAGGATACCACCTATACAATATATATCAAAATTAATGAGTCTTATAGGTCAAAAAAATTACCAACTATTCCATTAATAAAATACCTCTTAAATTTATATTGGTCTTTTTTTTAGTTTGGATAAAAATAATTAAAGGTTTAAGGTGCATGCCAAAAGAGGTTTCTCAATGAACAAGTACAACTCTTATCTAAGTAAATTCAATTTCATTTCTTCCTTGACGTATTCAAAATATTTGTTATCCATTGTAAAATAATTACATAAAAATAATAAATATATAAAAATTTCATTATAATGATGGATCAACTATTTTCCACACAAATTCCTTCAAATGTTAAATGGATGTATTGCTCATGCCTCTATGTGGACTACCACCTGCACATAGTGATATGATTAATATTCCATAGTGATATTTAATAGTTTGTTATTAATATAGATTTAATGTTTATATATTATATTTATTACCTAATTATGATTTTTAAATTATAATTTATTTCTTACCTATATACATTTTTATTTCTCAGAAAATGATAATGTTACTCATGCATACGTGTGGACTACCATCACCGTGATACACTGTGATCAGTTATTTATTTGAGTTTTAGTTGAATTTTAATAAAGATATATATATAATTTATATATACGATATTTATAATACAATAATTATTCAGTAAAAGTTAATTATTATTTAGAATTCTTTTTTTAACCCATTGAAATGTGGAAACATCCACAATGCGTATGTACATACTGTCATCTCCATGAAGTGATATAATTAAACTTTCATCACTATTTTACATGAATAATATGAAAGTTTTGTATGATAAATATATATTATATTTCTTTATTACAAATATTTTGTATATGGTGATTCCATGACTAATGTGCATGTACAGGAACTACCGAATCGAAACATGCATGCAAAACATTCCAATTTTCACTTGAATGTTCATTTAATAAATATTTTGTTAATAAACGTATAGTTAAAAATTATAAAGGAATTTTAAATAATTTTTTATCTATCAATATGGAACTATAATATAATTTTAATAAATCTTTATTTATTATATATTGTTTTTAATTGAGTACGAAGATTTATAGAACATGAGGTAATTTCATTATGCTATATTCTAATTTATTTTCCTAATTATCTTTGATAAATTACCATTAAATTAAATAATGCGAATCATAACCATTAAACCCCCAATATTTTATACTACTCCATTTATTACTGATTTCTTATGTATTATTACCATTTTCCTCTTTCTGTTAATTAATATCATCATGATTTTCTTAAATAAAATATTACCTTATTTAATTATTTCCAAATGATTTTCCCCATGTCCATACTCTAAATTTTTTTTATTAATGTTATAATTATAAATTAAATGTGTTAAAATTTTCATTTTCACTACATTTTAATTTATTTAATTTTTTTTTGAATGGGTTAATTTTTCTGAACAAGGCAATTTGGATTTCTACAAAGTTGTGATGGGAATGTTATATTTTAAAGTATATGACTAGAATAGATTACTTAATTATAAAGATGATTATCTACTTTAAATATATCATTTAAATTTTTTTTTCTTTTCAATGAAAATTACGTTCTTAATATTCTAGAATTTTTTGTTAAATTGTTACTAATATAAAAGAATATTTTATCTAATGTTTTAAATGAACGAGTTTTATTATTTTTTAAAGTATTTTTCATAAATGTCAACATTTTTTAAGGATTTTTATGATTCAAAATGCTATAATCTTATTATATTATCCACTTTATTTCTATGTAGATCTTATAAAGATGATGATTTAATGATGATTCTGTGAAATGTTTTTCCTTACAATGAGTTAATTATATTATAATAAAATATTTATAAAAACACATATCATCTATATGGTGTATGATCAACTCATATGATGGATGTTTTATAATATTATGACACACATATGGATGGCTTCTAATTATGTGATGAATTTCACTGGGATAAAATATCCATGTAATTAATTCGGTAATGATGTACATATCAAGGGATAATAAAGAATAGAATGGTGAGTGAACTGAGTTTGGTTAGAGACTCTATCCACTATTAGAGTTTTGGGAGTGAACCTTGACTATGGAAATGATGGAATAAATAATGAACCCATACCACTATGTTATAATTGGCTATGAACCTAGACTAAGGAAATCAATTTCTTTGTTTATTTTTATACCAAAAAAATATTTCTTATGCTATAAGATAAGTTTTCATGGGTCATGATGTATTACCGATGATTAGGCACACTAATGTCTTATGTATTTTGTTGTGAAAAATCTTATTCCTCAATTTATGATTGATGATATGTCACTAATTTAGTAAGAATATTGAGGTTTTTGATAAATATCTGATACCCTTATGCTTATCTTAATCTCACTTATGTTGATTGATTGATATCATTTATGTTTATAGTTATAGATCATCTGAGACCACTGTTTATAATATTTCTTGTCCCTATGTTATGAAGAAAGTTTTTTAGTAGGGAATGTCTAAGAATTATTCTATATAAGAAGGTAATTATGTAAGGGGTTAAGGATGTTTTCATAAAATAATAATAATAATTATCTATACTTCAAAAACTCTAATCCCTGATGGTTCTAAGGTTTTTTTTATGACATGATAAAAATATTTATTTAAAATGATTTAATATATACATATATAAATGAAACACTTGATCACCTTATAAAACTTGGTATGAAACAATATCTATATTTTATACAATGAGGGAAGATCCAGTTAATACCTAAACAACCATTTTCAGGGTTATTATAACTAGGTTGTTTTTTTCAGATTGATATCCACTTCATTATATCCATAAAAGGATTTCATTTCAAGGTAAACCACACTAAAAACTTTATTTAATAAAATATATTATTGTATTATGCTATGTTAATTTTTGAGAATTATAATGGATTATGAATGTAATATAATGAGGGTCCCTATAATCTTTCATTGATTATTTAAGATCATGTGGGAGGATGATGTTGGTATATTGTATATGTTGTCAATTGTTTTTTGTAAATTCATTGAGGATGTAGAAAGAAAAAGAAACTTATGTAATGAATACTAAAGATTTTTTGTTGGATAGTGCTTCTAGAAACCATGATTCATGCTTAGGGATCTCTAATTAAGTACCAGTATTAAATAAGTTCAAATAAGTTTTCTAAAGGAAGTTATCCTGATGTTAAAACCATAATAATTTCAAAAGGAGATTTATGTTTCCAAAGATACATGGAAACCATTTGACATTTTTTAAAATAATTTTTCCATATAAATTTGAAATAGATGCTAATAATGATTCCTTAACCATATCAGGAAAAAAGTTATTATAAAGGCTTGAAAACATTCATTATATACGCTAATAAATATTACATACTATCTTATATGATTTCAAGTTTTTATTCAAGTATCTATTATCATGATCCAAAATAATTTGAATAATTTTGATCAATGAGGAAGAAGTCAAAATTCAGACTGTGAAGATTGTTTTTCTGTTGAATAATGATCTAGTTGACTTTGAAATAATATTCAATTATAAAATTATAACGAAATATGTCTCATGTTCATTACATGGAGGAGTCATTTGTCCTTGAAATAGATCACCGAACATAGGTGATTGGAAGAAGATGATGAAATATGAAGTCCAATAGCTCAAGATACTAAATGGATCATGGTTGATGTTACCAGAAAAAGAGTTGTAAGTTATTTATATCGATATGTTTTAATTATTACATCCATTGAAAATAATGTAAAAATGAAAATATTTACATTTTATGAAAATTTTCAACTAATATTAGGTTTTACAATGAAAATGAGAGACAGATCAAACTCAATACAACATTATTATACAGAGAAGTATCGTGTGCCTAAATTTTATTAAATTTTTAAATAAATAGGTTGTATGATGTTGCCATAAAGAAGAAGGTTTTTCTATGACATGTACAAAAGTATATTTCTATGTAACCTTTTTTGGCAATGTAGAAAAATTACTATGTAGAGAATATTGAAAAACATAGTATATTGTGACCTAAATTATTTCTTTTAGAAATTTGATTGAATGAAAATGTAAAAATCAAAAAAATTTCAAAATAAAGGAAACTAGTTTAATTTTATTAGAAGATAAACCATTAGATAAAATTATTTTATAAATAATATGTATATATAGTTGTATGTGTGTTCATACAGACCATTATGATGATCATCGAATGAATAATTGTAGTGACCAGATAGAGTTTAATGATTACACTAGGTGGATATTGGTGATATCAACGATTAGGGTAATATAAAGGTGTTGTTTGTAGGAGTATTTATTTGTTCTCTAAGATAATGTTATCTTCTAAAAGCTATAGAATTCATATATTCCTACAGATTATTATAATATAATGATGATCTATCAATGATCTATATGACATAAAAACATTAGATTGATAAATGTGATTTCATCGTATGAATGATAATTTGAACACAAAACTGAGATTTCTCTATGATCCAAGACCAGTACAAAGATTGAGATAAAGAATAAGGGACAAATGGAGAAAAGATTTACTAGATAGAGAAACATCAAATGCACGGGACAATGGTATAGTCACTAAATAAAAGATTTCATAAAGAATTAATTATACAATAATATGTTACACATAGACCTAATATGATTTATAATAACTTTCTAATGTCTTCAACATAACGATGTTATGTTGATCATTCAATATAAGTTATCTAGTTGAGATAAGAATGTCTGAAGATGTTCTATAATAATTAGGTTAAGGAAGATCAATGAAGTTTGTTGATGACGTATTTTTCATGAAGCTTCAAGATTATTATAGAAGAGATGAGAATCGTTTAGTGAATTTGATATGAGAAAGAATAATGAAACCATTATTTGAGTTGGGCATGAAAAAACATCTCAAATTCTCATTTTTTTATGAATAATGAAAACTATATAAATATGTAGTATAGTACATGAAAATGTTGAAAAAACTATTCACTTATTCTTGAATAGGTTAAGAGATAAAGATTTCTTAGCATCAAGACATTCCCACCATGATTAAATCTGGTTAAAGAATAATTAATAACCCAAGTACTCAATAGAAGAAATAGACCGAAATTTTTCTATCATAGGTATACTAGATATAGTTTTTTATTCAGAATAATGAAACAGAGTACCAACCCAAGGTTCTTGGGGTTGTTCATTAGAAATAGCATCAATTATAGTTGAATATTGTCAAGGCACACAAGATGGACGAATACTAAAGAGTAGTAGAGTTGGAAAGTCTTGAGGTGTACTATTTATAAGTGCATTGGACAAAGGCCTATGAAATTATAGTTGAGGTGTATTATACTAGTAAAACAATATGAAGACACAATAAATATATGTTTTAGACATTGGTTTTCAAGACAATATTTTCATGAGTTTCTTACCTTTTTTAGCTTACATTAGTTTTGAAGATACACAAATTTAATAACTAGTGGGAGTCAGTATAATCAGTCTTATCAAGAGATAGAAGGAATATAAAAATATTTGGTTAAAAAGAATATTGGTAGATAAGAAGATATTTTTGTAATATTTCTTAAATATGGGATATATTATGAAAATCCATCACTTGAAATTTAGGAAAATACTATTAGTGAAAATATAAATGGACCACCATGAGTCACATTGGAAAGGATCCATGCTCTAACACTAAGGTCAAACCTTTAAAAAATTAAATATATGCAATTTTTCTTAAATTATACATAATTTATAAAGGTAAAATAGCATTTAAGATTTTATAAATTTTCATACATCCTAAAATATAAAATTTGTTCATTCAACAGAATGGATGAAAAAAAATAATTTTGAATATAACCAGTAAAAGTTGGTCACCATTGGTTCACCCCCCCTTTAGTTCCATAAAAATACACCTGAAAATATAAATTATATAACAGTTATTTTATATGAAGAAATAATAATAACATTTCACATTGAAATGGAAACAAATTATAAGTATTAAAAATATTAAAGAATAAGAAGAAATTAGGGACCCCTATTACAGTATAATATTAGCATAGAAAATTATTATAATGAGATAGAATATGTAATATATAACTCATAATATATGAAATGGATTAAAATACCATTTAATTGAATTCATTTTATAAGAATCAAATTAGATGGTATTATAACAAAAGAATTGCAAATGAAAATGAAATAGGAGAATTAGAAACCTTTATTTCGACATAATAATGGATTAAGAAAAGGATATAATGAGAGGGAATAAGTAATATCTCATTAACATTATATAAAAATAGTGATAATAATATAAATTTTAAAAAATGAATGTATATGAAAAATAATTTAAATTATATTCAACAAAAAATTGGAATTTAAAAGGAAATAGGAGAATTGGTAACCCTTACTTCATCAAAATAAAGGAATATTCAGAGGATTTATGAGAGGATATAAGTATTATACCATAAATAATATATCATTAGTATAATAATTAAATTTAATAACAATCTTTTATGTGTATGAAAAATAATTTACATGATATCATGAAATGACATTTCAATTAAAAAATGAATGAGGAGGATTAAAGATATCATTACTTCAACATAATAACGACTATGGAAGATGATATAATAGAAGGTCATAAGTAATCTATAATTAAAATATATTAAAAGGATAGTAATAAAATTGAATAAAAATAATTGATGTAGATGAAAATGAATAAAATTTTTATCATAAAAAAATAATTATGAATGAAAAGGGAAGGGGATGATCATATAAACACTTATATTAAACTAATGACTACTTCACAAAATCTAGAAGGGTAGATGTTAATTATTACATAATTAATAATTTATCAAAATCATTATAATAAAATTGATTTAATATTATGGATGTATATGAAAAATAATATAAATGATATCATAAAAACCCAATTTTAATTGAAAATGAATGAGAAGAATCGGGGAAATCCGTAGCTTAAGTATCATTTCAAAAGTTTAGAGGGTTGACTTCTTGATAGTACAAGGATAATAACAATTGATTAAGGTTATAATAGGAGTGTTTTGTAGGTGGCAATAAGTGTAGTGATGAATGAAATGGATTTGAGAGGTGTGTATTTATAGTAAAAACATGATATTTTTTTTCAAAAATAGCCTTCGGAATTACGGGGTTAGGAAAATATATTTTCCATGGCCCACTAATGATTTTGGATCATATATTTTGTGATTAAAAAAACTTTTTTGGAACAATAAAATTTCAAAACAGAATCCCCTTTTTATAAGTAATTTTTACTAAATAAATAATTTATTTAGTAAAATTTCCTTCCATGAGTAAAAAAGAAATTTGTAGATATTGGAATTTATTTATAGCGTTTAAAATGTTTTTTAAAACATATAAAAAATAAAATTTTATTTAAATGTTTTAAAGTCCTTTAAAATAAAAATATATAATTACATAATTATTATATGATTATGAGGTAAATATATATTGAATAAAAAAATTATATTTTAATAATATATTGAAAAATTAATTATTTAAAAACATATGAAAATTTCCGTTTAACTTAATTTTGACATTCTAATTGAGAAAATAAAATCCATTTTATAAAATTTAAAAATGAAAATATGATAATTAAAGATCCAATAAAATTATTTAATACATATAAAAAAAATTATTAGAAATAAAAACAATAACATCTACTAAGAGTGATAACATATTTATTTCTGATTAACCCTTAATTTATATATAATTTATAATTAATTATTTATGCATATATAAAATTAA
The DNA here is from genome assembly GCA_963277665.1 of Viscum album. Classification (NCBI taxonomy): domain Eukaryota; kingdom Viridiplantae; phylum Streptophyta; class Magnoliopsida; order Santalales; family Viscaceae; genus Viscum; species Viscum album. The sequence continues at coordinate 1,940,341,938 of OY728163.1, forward strand.
TATTTTTTTAATTTATTATTATATTTATTTTATTTTATATTCTATCAATGTAATAGAGAAATTTTTTTTGTTCAATAACCTTTGAATTTTATGATTTTGATGGCATATCAACAACCATTTATCTTTTATAAAAAATAAATTGTCATGAGTTTATAATGATTTTGTGATAATAAAAAACTATAAATTATTCAAATTATATTTTCAAAAGAAAACAATAAATATTTTTTAATTTAAGTTTATTTTAATACCAAACACATAACATTTTAAAAGGATAAATTTCACTACTGAAATTTGTATATGGAATATGATAAAAACCATATAAAAGTTAAATGAGTTATAATGTAATTAACAATGAGTTCTATATTATTATTTTAGAGTAAAAATTATATTTATCCATTCAACATATGTTTCAATTAATTTTATATAAGAAATAACTTTTAATATTTTATATCATTATGACACTAAAAACCTGAATCACACTATGTTAGACACTAGATTATAATGAATAAATTGAACTACTAATATGAGAATAACAAAAAAAAATATTTTCACTATAAAAATATATATGTAAAAATACTTATGAATATTGGAAAATATGACCCCAATTATGTTAGATGTAAGAAATGGTTTCGGACCTCCCTTTGGTTATGTGTTCAAGCCCCGCGGCCTCATCGGATGCGATAGGATTCCGCCTAGATAGCGAGCCACACATTTAATAAGAAATATTTATTCAATAAAATTACATTGTTTTTAAAAAATCAATGAGAAAAAGTGGTAATAAATAAGTCCAAAAGGATGAAATTATTTTATAAATTTCAATTATAATTTTATCAACAAAATTAATAAAAATATTAATTTGAAAAATAAGAAGTTACAAAGAACACCATAAAACCTATATAACTCCTTTGAATGATTCATAAAAGGGACATTGAGAGGTGAATTATTTTCACTCATTTTAGAGTAAATATGAATATAATTAGGGGATGGAATTTTTATAATATAATGGGAAACTATTTTTTTATTTTTTCCCTTAGACTATAGAAATCAAGGTTGTGGAAAAACAATACAATTTTCAAACTTATGTCTTTAAACCATAGTATTTGACAATTAAACCCTGATTTGTTGATAATTATTCATTTTTTTAACGAAAATATATTTCACTATTACCATTTCATGGAAATTAATTTTATTCAAAAAGATATTTTTTTAAACACTATTTTATTTCTTGACTGTATAAATTCAAATTTAGGCTTGAAAATTGATTTTAATTAATTTCTATAAATTATATTAATAAAATAACTCATTTTTTAGAATATTTAATTGAATTTTTTATGAAAACATTTTTATATAAATATAAATTAATAAAAAATAATGTAATGGTATTTATATAGATATCTAATTTTTTACTATTCACCAGATAGTCAACTATCATAGAAAACTTTCAGAGATTAACCATTAGCTTATTAAATTCCTAAAATTTCAAATTTACTATCACATTCAAGGAAATAATTATATATATTTGAGAAATTTCATTATTAAATAAAACTCTTGGTGTATTACGAAATCAATTGTTGTGTGCCAAAAATTTTAATGATCTTTTTTTATTAAATAGTATTTTTTTAAGACATATGTCTGTAATTATATGAAAATTATTTTAAAAGTTTATATTAAAAATAATTATTAAATATATTATTAACAAATTATTCTTTGAATTCTACTTGGACACTTTTTTTATAAAACATACATTACTATTGTAATACTCATATTGGGACGATACTATTCCAATGCTTCCAGTAGTCACATTCCCCAATTATAAACACACTACATTATAACATAAAAAATTATTCATATAATTTTATATTTTACTATACCATGTCTACTCTTTTTCTAATATTTATTATTAATAGTAACATATCATTCATATTTTTAATTATTTTTTGAGCATGATCCTTCAATATTCAAGAATATGGTATTAACGTATATTGTTATTTTTTCTATAGAAAACGATACACCCATTATAGTTTTCTTGTGATTATTGTACTATGAGTATGTAACCAAATAAAATTTTTTATATGATCAATATCTCAAAAAATATTATTTATTATTCTTATTCCATGGGTCTGATATGATTATATGGATTTCGATAGATTCAATGGATTTTTTATGAATGTGTAATTATAATGGAATAATCTTTTGTATAATAATTAAGTTTTCTATTTTTTTTTGTTATGACCCAATGTCTGTGTCATGATTAATGTATCTGATCATGTAAATTTGATGAAGAAGACAACAAATGTTTGTAAATAGATATAAGATTAATTTTTAAAAAATAAATTTCATTATAAAAGTGAGTAATGATAATGAAGTTAAAATTAGGAAGGGATGTATATGATGATGTATATAGAAGATATATATTTGATGATGAAGTTTTAACACTTTGAAATTGATGAATTTTTTTCACTAACTCTATATACATCAATAGATTTATTTATGTGTCAGGGTTCACACATATAACCTTGGTTCATATCAGGAATAAAGGAAAATCTACAATTTGGATAATCTTATATTATTAAAAAAACATTTAAAACTGTTCACAAATTCATAAAATCAATACTAGAGAGATGTGAATGAAAATACTAGGAAGAATAAACAAGGAGGACCAAAATATGGATAAAATAATGGATACATGATTTACACGCATCTTTAAAATTACATGAGGCATTTAAAAAGAACATTTATACAATCAATTATTTTTTTGATTCTTTACAATTCAATATTACCATGTTGTTTTTTCAAATTTTGATGAATAGTAATGCTAATTATCCTTGATTTTTATTTTACAAATTGAAAATGAGAAGATGAGTGGTTTTCACAACCCATATCAGAGCTTATTTATTAGTTTGATACTATAATATTTATTTAATAAATATTCCTATATTCTTTCCCTATAATAATACTCGTTACACCTATCGTGAAATAGATCAATTGAAACAATTTGTTTTGGAAATACATTATGTATTAGAGGATTACCATATCTTCCCCCTTTAGTTTATTATGCTATGATTTAAATACATAAAAATAGGAAACTCTTAATAAATCTTCATCCAAGGAGTTGGTTGGGATTTTGGAGAAGGCTTTGAGGATATGAAAGGGAATTCATGACTATCATTATAAAGGGAATCAAAATCCATACAGTTTTGTGACATGTATTTCTAAAAAGTTCACCTCTCACTAGTGGAAAAATAGTTTTTTGTCACAGGAAATGCCTATGAATATAGACCCCAAAACTATTGATATATCCAATAACCATGGGAATCTAGATTATATATTTAGTGTGTGTGGCTATAGCCACTATTCTGTTACCATGGTCATGACATGAGTGTTTCCCCTGGCTCTAAGGGGTTCAAGGTGGAACCATGTCCATGAAGTGAGCCTATATATAGGGATGTAAACATTGTAAATAAAATAGTCCATGTGGACTAATCTAGAACAATGTGTGCATGACTATAGCCAGAGAGTGATTTTTTTATTGAAGGTTTTTAATTTGGGTCAAAAATTTACACTGCAACTAAATCTACTACTACACTACAATGACTATAATGTTTATAAAAAAACACACACATGTATATATATATGTATAAATATATCCATCTCTGTGTGTGTAAAAATTTATGTATATAGTAGATTGTTATTATTATCTTATTAATAATTCTATGATGAGGCATGTGTTCATGTTAACTTATCCCCATGTATAGAGTTATTTAGTAAGGTAGATATAACCATGGGCATATATGACCATGAATTTACATTACATAAGAGGTGGATACAACCATGGGAGATTATGTCCATGGATTCAGGTGTTGGGGGAGGGCCTAGATACACAACCTTATATAATCATAGATACACATGCTGTTGGAGTGGGTTATAGTCATGGGTACCTATTTCCATAGAAATACATGTTGTTTGAGGGGTGGTAGCCATGCGATCGTATGCGCCTGGAAACTCATGTTCTGGGAGGGGCCTTTAGCCAAGGGTGCCTATGCTCATGGATATATGTGTTATAGGAGTGGGATGTCTCGATGGGAGGCTATGACTATTTCTAAACATGTTTTGAGAGGGTCAATGAGTACATATTTCCATGGTTATACGAGTTATAGGAGGTGGATGTTTCTATGGGTCCCTATTCTAGTGGCTACAGTACCATTCCCACTCCCTTTTGCGAGGATAAAACTTTTTTAATGGTTTTGCAAAAAAAATCACGTATTTCCACGAGCATAACCATATGTGGTTATATGGTACTCTATATAAAGAAAAATTTATAACTCAGGGCTATATGATAGATATAGCCACTGACATTACAATCCATGTATATAGCTTGGTGGAAACATGTTTGTTTTCTATAAGTGTTTTATATTCAGGTGATGGGGAAAATTATGGTTCCTTTTATGGTCATATAATCATAAATAATTAAATGGATTTAAATTTCATGATTCCAATGTCTATGATCTTCCTTTTATATTCGAGTGTTCTAAAATGATGATTTTCCATTTTTGGTCTTTTTCTAGGAATAGGGATTTATTATGGTTCCTAATCTAGGATCAATGAATTTCCATTTAATTTCATTAATCAAAGAATAATGATGTTTCTTTTAACGTTGTGTATCTAAAACAAATAGTGTGATTTTAAAATTCATCTATTTATAAAAAATGACATTTCATTTGAGGGAATTTAACTATAAGAATATATGGTACTTTTATAGTCATTATAAATATACTATTATGTGAAAAATATCTAGAAACTGTTTAGTGGGGTACATTTTAAATATGGACAAATTTTATTATGTGTTTTTACTTTTAGAAAAAACATTATTTTAGATATTTCAACATACAAAATAACTAAACTGAAATGAGATGCGATATAATACAATTAAAAAAAATATAAAAATTATTAAATATAATTATAGTAAAAAATTATGATAATAACATTTAATTAATTTATTTTGATTTATAAAATTCAATTATTAGAAAATATATAATTTTTTTGATATGATTAAAATATTCAATGCTAAAGGCTCCTTTTTTAAAATAACTATATTTCATTTTTTTGTATTTTAAAAAATTTATAACTTTTAATGTAATTCAATTTTTTAAATGATAAATTATCTGACAATTAATTATAAATTAGTATGAAATAAGATTAAAAACACATGAAATTTAAAGGCATTTTAAAAAATAATTTTTAATTATATTTAATATTTTAATTTTAAAGATACATTTAATGGGTTAATAATTTTAATTTTATAAAATGAACATAATTATTGAATCCATCATCTCAATATTATCATGCAATGATTTATTAAGGGTTTTTGTGGAAAGCTTGATTTGTAGGTGAATATTGAAAAATATAGTTTTACAAATATAGTCATTTTTAATAATACACCACAAAAAAATAAGGAATTATGAGTTAATGAAACCTTATTTGTATAAAAATATATTATAAGGATTAATATAAATTAAATTAACATATTTTATTTAAATTAAAAACCCATTTTTTAATTTTAGCACCTAAGTGATGTTTAATTATATAAAAAAGAACTATTTTTATCCAATTCAGTAAATCAATAATAAAAATGTAAATTTTTATTATTATTGGGTTTTAAGTCACATAACTCTCCACTTTTTTAATAAAAATCTAATAAATTTTATCATCATAAATTCTACACAGGATTTTTTGTGAAATCATTTTTATGTTTAAAAACAGTATTTCAAGAAATATGTTTTAATTGTATATTTTTTATATATATTAAAATTAATTTTTAACACACACACACATATATATATATATTCAAGTAAAATTAATTTAGTTTTTTTATTTATAATAATAAATCTTAGTCTATAAGGCCATCATATCTTTTGGGTATATTAATAAGTTATCATGGTAAAAAATTTCCACCACTATAATTGTCAAAAGGGGTAAAGGTGTGGGGGTAGACAAAATATAAGGCCTAAAATATCATTAAAATTAATCTAAATATAATTATGTGAGTTTATTTAGACTATATATTATCCTATTATTTTAAAATTATCAATTAGGCTCCTCTTTCCCAAGAAAATGGCTTAACATTATTTTAATGTTTAGGTTATATACAAGGGTGACACTCCTATTACTTAGAAAAGGGTACCTCCTTTATTAACATCTAAATTCACCCAAATAATATTTATATAGACCAATATCTTACCAAAATCCTTCCCAAAAAACATATACATGACCTAGATGTTATAGTCTTCCGAAAACTCCTATCATATAATCCTTAAGATGTTTTACGAAGGAAATTATCCAATAAAGAGGTATATGTTCTAACCCAAAGTTTTGGAGGTTATTTATTTTTAAAAATCATAAAAATATTCTTTAAAAATCTAAAAATAAATAACTTAGTGTCTTAAAAATAATTAAAAAATTATTTTTACGTTATATCCATTTTCCATCTCAAATCCGTCTAATGGAAATTAAAAGTGACACCCATGAATACACATGGACTACCACCTCTAAAAAGAAACATATTTAATTTTTCATCACCATCATATTGGATGGTTATGATTGATAATTTAATGAATATATATGATATTTAGGAATAAATTATAATTTTGTAAAGATAAAATATTATCTAATTTTCGTCCCTCTTATACATTGGAGAATGGAAACATCTCAGTGTGCATGAGTAGACTATCTCCTCAATGAAGGTATGTAATTCATTTTTCACCACTTCCTTAAATTGAATGTTATATGTATATAAATGAAAAATTAATAATATAGTAATTATATATTTCATATTTTGGAAGGATAAATAATTATCTATATTCTTTTCACTTCATCCATCAAAAAATGTATGCATCACTCATGGGTATGTGCTGAAGACCGCCTCTAAAAATGAAATTTTCCATTATTCATAACTTACTTACATGTGTAGATATAAATTTGAATTTAAATTAGAACTATGATATATATGAAATTATCAGTATTTTTTGTTGTTATGAAACCATGACCAAGGTGCAAGGACTCGAACCATTGAATCAAAACGTGCTTGAGAAACAAAATACATAACACCTATATAATTGATTTTAATAAATAATTATTAGTAATTGGATAAAAACCGAAAATATATTATTTATAGGAATAAGGATATAAATATACATTTTCTATATATTAATAATAAATATAAATTTATTATATATGATGATGTATTACATCCTACCAATCATTTGTCCAATATAAGGGTTTATGTTTCAATCATATTTTTAATATTGTTTGTTCATGATTAAATATAATTTTTGTTGAATTATTTGATAATTCATTAATAAAACCATCTATTTTCTTATTTTGAGTCTTTTTATATGGGTTTAAAGAATTATTTCCATTTTTATCTCTTTTATACTCAAAAAACTAATGGAATGTTATCAAGAAAAACTGACCTTATATTCCCTATTTGGTTGGTAATTTTTTCCTCCATATTTATATACAATAATTTTCTTAAAGGAAGTGATTTTATATAATTCAGTGATTTCTAAAGGTAATTTTTATGAAAATTATAATTTATACTAAAAATTATAAAATTAATATTGATAACAATTTTTTCAAAATTTGTACTTAAACTTCATTAAAAAATTGTGAATGAAACCAATTTTCAAAATTTTCACTATGAACCTATTTTATTGATGACATGAAAATTACTCATTATTAGATTATTCTGATGTTTTTATGGTTCTCATAAATAATATAAATTTACATTATTCTGGTATTTTTTCTTTTTTATATTGAAAGTATAATATAATATTTTCTTAAAAGTTTTGAAAAGGGATTTCCTTCCTCTTTTCGTTATTTTTATATTCCACTATACATTTTAATATATTAGCATGGTTTATTATCAACATTCTATTATTATAAATTAGATTTCAAGTAATGTTTTAAAATCTCCCTTGACCCTTATGAAATGAGATTTCATGATGATTTACATCATCGTTTTTACAAAAATGTTACCAACTAAAAAATATATATTTTTGAATTAAAATAATTTTCAATTGTATTTATAAAAGAGTTTTCCATTTATGTGCACATCCTTTTATGTCTATTATTCTTCAATATTATCATCTATATTCTTTCTATTGATGGATTATTATAATTTTGTTTCATTGATTTACTGTGGAAAATATTGACCATAAAATTCATGCCTTCCAATACTGATGTTTATTGATTACCAATGTATGTTTATTATGTACTCCACTATTATCCATCTAATTAATTTGATCAATGCATTGGAAAGTTTATATAATGGGGGGTTCCATTATTATAAATACCATAATTTAATTGTTAGGTATAATGATATAGACTAGCTTAGGTATTTGTTGAATGCCTTACCTATTTATGTATGATGTCTGGGTATTAGCCCTAAATAGAATGATTATGATATTTAATATTATTAAGATTATCACTATGAATGTATATATTATTATTCATCTGATTTTTTTGTTTCTATATCATCTATTAATGTATTCCTATTTTATAATGTTAGTTATATGGCCTTATTGATTGTTATTTTTCTCTATCATATTATTCATTCCTTGTTTATTCTATGATAGCTTATGTTGTATGCATTCCCATACATTGAATCAGATATCACCATTTTATTTTGTTTTGTATCCACAGGTAACCCAAAAGTTATATTTGAATTGTTTTGGGGATTCACTAAAATAAATAATAATGTTATCAATATAATTCTAAGTTGTATTTCAGGTTTTGAAATGTAATGTAAGAATCATGTATGTATCATGTCTATCAAGACTATTAAACTATTTGATCCCATGGTATGTGGTCTATTTTATCTTATTATATGTATTATTGTAAAAACCAACTATATTGTACTAATATTAGGGTTTTTATATTTTTTATTTGATAATGTTTAATAGAAATATTGATAAATATATTTATGAAAACAGTGATTAGATAACATAACCCTATGAAAGAATCTAGGGAGAAGTATAATAATAGTAGAACATCCTAAATGTTTATGAAATATTTAGTGAGGATATTGTAGTAATGAAATCCTTTTATAGTAACAAATAATTAGATTCATTCTTTGAAATTGATGTACCATGAGACAATAACCCAAAAAGGCTAGTTGGGTATTGACTCAATCATCACCTGGTGCCTAAAAAGAGACCTAAAAATACACCAAGTTTAACACTCTCAGGGGGTATGATTTGGTTGATTCAAATTCTATGTATTCACTATTATGAATTATTTGGAAATTATTTTATGGTTTTAATATTATTCTATGGGAAATGATATTATGAATTTAGGTTTGGATTTTGATTAAAGTTTTAATTTATGTTAAGTGTTTCACTAGATTTTTAATTATATTCTTTGATTCATGGTCCCATTAATGAACTATTATAGTATATTCCATTACATGTAATTTCTAGATAGTGGAAGGAGTTGGATTTATATCAACACCTATTATCAATTTTGGGTTTTTCCTCCAGATAAAGTCAAAATGTATGGTGTTATAATTCAGAATATTATGACTATATTAATGCATTTAACTCCGGACATCACTAATAAAATTTCAATTATAGAACAAAATATTAATTCAAAGTATGATGAAATGATTATAGACAACTTTATGCCGCAAAAAGATCCACCAATTAATAGAAATATGAATCTACTGATAATAGAACAGTGGATAAATTACCATGAAAAATGTATTTTTCTTTGAGAAGAAATGAAAGAAAGAATGTTATCCTAAAATAGTATTTTTTTTAATGGGATGTGATTATCAATGGTGTTAATTGAGTCAAATTAAAAATAGGATGTGGAGATAGAGTGACTAGAATGAATTAATTTTATGGTGATTTTATTTCAGAAGTGTTTTTCTATTGATAAACTTGATGATATGAAAGGGAAATTACATAATTTAAGATAGAAAGATAATAAAACTGTTTCTAAATACAAGGAACACTTTATGCGATTATAAATTTTTGCTTCAAACTATATACATAATCTATAAAGTATGATTTATGGTTTCTTTAATGTTTTTAATCTAGAAATATAATGTACAGTTGCATCTTAAAAAATTTCATCATATTTAGATATGGTATCATGTGCTACCAAGATATTGAAAGAATTAACAAATTCTAATTTATTTAATGTAAAAAAATTGAATAATAGGATTTTAGATAACCAAGAAAAAATAAATGGGGTGATGGAGAACAAGATAAGGATAAAAATTCAAACCCATGTAAAATTTGGAATGAAATATCGCAGTACTTGCTTATAGTGGATATTAGTCAGTTACAATTGTGATGATTGGGTCTATCTGGAGCATTAATAAAAGGGTAAGAATGAATCCACCTATATCAAATGTTTCAAATGTAATTTTATGAAACACTATTAAAAAAATATGAAATCATTAAGGCAAAATATGTTAGAATATTCCAATAGATAAATGTTAGGCTTATGCAATTACTACAGTTTTTGTTGAAGGCTCTTATCTATTGATAGTAGGAATATTGATCATAAAGTCATGCTTTATTTGATTCTCAACCTATGAACTATTTTATAATTAGATATTAAGTCTTCCAATGATAGTATTAAAAATGATATTTCAACTAGGAAACCTATTGTGATTTTTTATAGTGAAAATATATCAATCTGCCTCTAATTAGATGCCCAAATATAATCTAGTTGAAATAATAGTTATCATACATATGGTTTTATTTGATATAATAATTACTTTTGGGATTAAGAAAACATGAATGAGTAGATGAAGTATAAAATAATATATTTTTTACTTGTTGTATTAGTTCTAATGAAAAACATAACTCTTAAAATTTTATTTTAATTTTTTCTGAATTATTGTAGATATTTTAGGAATTTATATATTATTTCTTCACATTACGATTTATTCATATTGGGTATATTCATAAAATGATCTGATAATTTTTAGAGAGGTGGAATAATTTTTCTTTCTATTGTAGATCTTATGATCAATTAATTGTTATTTTGTGATTTAGTAATAAAGAAATCATCTATGTTATTCACCATTAGAATCAGATGTAGCCTCTAATTAAACCACTCAATCAAAGAGGAAAATTTTACATAGAATGTAGAAAGTGTTAAAGTATGAATTTTTTAAATACCATAAATTGAGTAGAATAAATAATCTATTATTTGTAAAACATAACAAAATTCTCCACATTTGTAAATTCGTTAACAATAATATGACTTATAATGGTACATATATGGTTTAAGAGTTATTCATGGTAAGTTTCTTCATCTTACCTAAGATAGTGAGCTTTATATCTTAGTATAAATTATATTTGGAGTCATATATTCTTTAATATGTAATAACAGAAATTAAATTGACACAATATTTATAAGGGGTAGAATGTTACACTCTTTGATTTTATTATGAAATTTTACTATAAATAAATATTATGATGAATATAATGTAACTCACAAAACAACTAACTAAAAGGAGTAGATATAAATAAAAATTAAAAAAAATTAAACATCAGTAAATAAGAATATAATAATCAATTATGATACTTATATTGTATTATTTTTTAAAATTTATGAATTTTAATGTTTAGAAAATAAATAAATAATTTGATGTGATTAATGTCATTTAATGTTAAATGATGTATTTTTCAAAAGAAAACATTTTTAATGGTGTGTGAACTTTTAATAAACTTTTCACTTTTAAAATATGTCAAAGTATGAACAAATAAATTAACACTCAATTAATTATTAATTTTTATGAAATAATATTAACATCAATTTATATTTAAAAATGATAATTGTTTATAAACAAAAGTTTTCCATAAATTTTAATATTTTCATTTGAAATTTAAATTGATATATATTATAATTTAAATTTTAATTAAATTAACTATATTTTTAAATCATTATGTATGAATTTTATTTGGATGAATTTTTTGGATTTTTATAAAAAGGTAGATTTTGGGGGAATATTGTAAAATACAGTGTTTACTAATACCATCATTTTTAAGAAATCATATTGAAATAAGAAAAAATTATGAGTTTAGTAAAAATTTATTTACACCATATATGTGATTAATGGGTAAAATAAAATATATATAAATAGTATTTTTACTGTTTAAATCCATGTTTTACATTTTAAAATGTACATGATTTTTATAGTAAGGAAATAACTATTTATTTATCATTTATTTAAGATAAGTAAATATAAGGTTGAATTCGGTCCTGGATTGGAATTATTGTAATATTAACAACCACTATTATTTAAAAACTAGTAAATTTTATGATAATCCATTATCTTCATGTTTTTTTTGTGTAAACTTATTATAATTATTAAAAATACATTGTTCAAAAACTTGTTTTTCATTTAATTTTTCATTATTATATTTAAATTATTTTTTAAAACCTCATGAAATTAAATCATGAAAATTAGACTGAATGTTTTTAATTATCATAATAAATAATATGTAACTATTTCATAAAATTATTTGGAAAAAAAATAAGTTACCATGGTTATGTTTTGTCAGCACAGTAAGGGTTAAAATGGTTAAAAATAGGGGTTAATGTATGATATAAAGCTCAAAACGTTTTGTAAAACTTTAATAAATCTTATATTTTGTCCTATTTTTTTCCTAAAATCACTTTATATTCTATAATTTTGTTTTTTTAACGACATTACAATGAAAATAACATAGAATTATTTTAATGTTATGGGTATTTTCAAGGGTGCCACTCTCATCACTAAAAAAATGAAATTACTTATCCTAACTTCTATAAACACAAACAGGTCACATAAAAAAAATAATATCTACCATGTAACATCCCAAAAACCATGTACAATTCCTAGTGGTTCTTTTCTTCACCAAACACCCATCAAAGAAACCGTAATGTGTTTTTTAAAAGGGATTGCCAAAGGAAGTGGTCTATGTTGTTACCAAAGTTGTTCAAGAGTATTTCATATTAAACCTCAACCGAATATTCTATAAACACCCAAAAATAATGATATAGGTAGATTTAAAATAATTTTATTTACTTATATTAATTTCATAGATTTTTATTTATCCTTTACATCCAATGGAAAATGAAACGATCACCCTCTCATATGCACAGACTATCACCTCTATGAAGTGAAAGTTTTTTTTCATTACCTCCTCTCATAGATGGTTATAAATAGAGATTTAAGGAATATATATGTTTTTTATGGAATATTTGTGCCTCTATAAATATAACACATTATCAAATTTCCTTATATATCATCCAATAGAAAATGGAAACATTGCTCAAGTGTACATGTTGACTATTGTCTCCATGAAGTGTCAAATTTTATTTCTCATTCGCATAATAGATGGATAGTTATATATATGGAATTAATGAAAAGAAATATTATTATTTTTAAATAATTAATATTATTTAAAGATAAATAATTATCTACATTATTTTCATTCAATTTTATTAAAACTAAAACATCACCAATGCATGCATACAGACTACCACCTCCAAGAGTGACATATCTCATTTTTTTATAACAACATTGCTAGTTATAAAAGTGTATTTAATATATAAATTTGATATTCATGACATGAAATATATTCTAAATGTGATGAACCATGAACAATGGTCATGTATCAAAACTAATGATCAAAAAGTGAATGAGAAACAACAATGTTAAAACGTAAATAATTAATTTTAATAAAAAATTAATTTGTAAATATGTAATAGGAAGTTAAAAATTAATTATATATAGAAATATAAATAAAAATATCTATTTTAAATAATTTAATAATAAATATAATGTTATTATATAGGATTATGGTATGAATCTGACGTAAATGGAATCCAATTTAAGAATTAATGTATCAATATCACTTTTAATAATGATTATTTATTATTTAATCTCGTATGGGGAAATTATATATTGTTTTTCTAGTAAACCCCTTATATTTTATTTAACTAATTTTTTTGTCTGATTATATATATTCATTCCATTTTTCCTCTCATTGATAATCAAAACCACAAAATGAATTTTTTTTAGAAAATCCGGCCTTATTTCCCCTTTTCAGTCCCGAATATGTTTACATTGTATCCTTATTCACTATTATGATTCAATAAAATTATTTTATATTAATAAATTATTTACAATGTTTATTTTTATAAATTTTTTTGTTATATTTAAATATATAAAAGGAATCTTGTTATCAGTTTCTATATAAACCATTTTTTTCTTTCTTTACAAATTTGTAAAAGCAATATCTTTTTTACATTTTATGTATAAAGAAATATTCCATCCATTATAATTATTCCTTGTTTTTTACATCAATGGAAATTTTTAATGGTTTTCCATTGAAATATATATTTTTATTTTTCTTATAGGTTTCCATTTTTTATATTAAACAAAAAGGGTATTGTTTTCATATGATCTTTTGAAAGGGATTTAATGTATTTTTTATCTTGTAGTCCTCATTTATTAATGTAATTACGGGTTTTTTTCATAATTATATTTTTATAAATTAATGTAAAAAAATTATTTAAAAATATGCTTTAATCCTTATCCAATTATTTCTAAAAATGAATTATAACACTGTTTTTACCATTATCTTATGAATACAAAATAATTATTATAATGGTAATCAAAGAATCAACTTAATATATTTATAAATATGTTATTATCTATATCAATAACCTTAAATTCCTCTTATGCTTTAATGATACCATGCACCTTATTTCTCTATATACCAGGAAATTCAGTCAGAGGCAAGCCTCTGACCATTTATTAAATAAAAGAAAATTTCACAAGAAAGTACACCAAAATGAAAAGACAAGTACATATAATCTTAGTTCGACCCATCACCATACCCATGATAAAATTCATCCTATACAGTAGCTGATTCCCATTCTGAACTATCGTAATGTAGAAAAATCTTGGCGTACTTCCTTCTAAGGTTTAGCTTCTCCAAAGAGAGAAGCTCCTTAAAAGACTGTGCAGCCCAGCCTTGCCCCCCAATAGAGGACCTGGTAGTCATTGGATTTGGCAGGTAAGAATAGTCCCTCCCCGGCCTTCTTCGTGGTGGGGTCGTCATCACTTCCGAATTTCTAGACACCTTGTCTTTCACACCCTAAACAACATCGCTATAGGAGGTCCAGACCATGCCACCTTCATTTTATTTTTCACTATTGAGACAATCCCCCCATTCTCTAGAAATGTGCACAAAACGGTATTCCTCCTCCACACCAAGTTCCTATTGAGATTGAGAGGTAGGACCAAGCATATCAAGACACTTTGAATGACCTGCAAGTTCACACCCAACATTTTTCCCCTTCTTCCCAAATCTATCACTAGAAATAGCCTCCAATGAGATGCTTCCAACTTCTTTGACAACATCATGTTCATGAAAAGGTATAGCATTACCTCCTAGATCCACAATACCTTGACCCTCCAAACCTTTTTCACCCAAAGACGCAACCCCATAACATTCTAACACCATGTCTTCCATCACGAAACTAGTAAAATGGTTGTTTAGCTTATGATTAGCCCCCATACTTCAAAGACCGAGATTGCAGCCCATTTGGATCCTTCACCTGCACACCAACCTGTTTTGGAGACCCATGATTGGCAGATAGCTCTTTCACAATCACCTACTCCACAGTATATTCCCAACTGATGGTAACAACCTACAAGGAAACACTCTCCATCTTTTGGCCACCATTACTAGGATCCCTGTCCATATTCTCCTGATCACCCTCCAAAGTGGCCAAGTTTCCCTCAGAAAAATGCCGGATTTCAATGACTATCTTTAACCAAAGACTGTGACTCAATTCCAAGATCACCTTTGAGTCTATCAAACACCTGCATAATAGTTGGGTTAACAGGAATCTGCACCATCTTCAAACCATTAGCAGGGCCCGAAGCATCATCAATGTGAGATTGCCTCATCCCCCTCTCTACATGTCCAATAGATTGCGTATCGGCTAGATCACCATTAGTTCATATAGGGTCTAATCAATCTCCTTTCCTAGGTGAAATTCCAGATTTTAGATCCACAGCAGCTTCCATAGGGCCATACATCACAACCACCCGAGTCAACCTCACAGAAGCACGCACCCCACAACCATCCCCACCTTGTCCATCCATCCCTTGGGAGTGAGGATCCAGCCCTCCAGAGCGGAAAACATCCTCCAAATTCCTAAGACGTCTGCATTTCACACAAAATTTCATATATGACTCAAAAAAACCTCCTGCATCCATCTAAACTCCTTCTCATCTGTGATCTAGACACAATGCACAGGGGGTCTCTCAACTTCTACCTCAACACATATGTGCGGGCAAACCGAATGAGACGTAGATTTAGTCCCTTGATCAGAGAAAAGAAATCGTCCAATCATATTTCTAATTGCACTGAAAATCGAAGGGTTTTGAAATGAAAGGGGGAGATGAGGAATACTTACCCACGTAGCAATCGACTAATGGTCGTGCTTCAAATGATAATCAAAATCCCATCAGAAGAAATAGAAGGAAGAGTCTATGCACCTTCTTGAGGCCCTGGACCAAGCGATGATCAAATCTACCTCTGACCCAATCCGAACCATAATGTGTCTTCGATCGAGTAACCCAACGACCGGACGCTCATGAAGCTCCCAAGATTTTGAGATGACCTAGGAAAATGCTTCCACTTACGACCGATGGGGATGGAATCGAGCCACCAACATATGCTTACATAGATTCGCAACACAGTTTAGCTCTGTTGGGAGCAACGAAAACTGAGGCACTTCACGAAAAAGAACAGAAACATTTGGGACGATGAAGATTTTAGGAAAGGGAGGATAAGGGCTGAGGTGTGAGTCATCCTTCCCTTGAGAATATTGATTATGTAATTTTTTTATTCAATTCATTCATATGATGAAAAAATTAGACATAGTATGTGAAGGGTTGAAGATGAAATTAGATATCCCACTAATGCATCAGTTGGTCTCACAAAACAAGCTTTCTTAGGAATTGTTTTTATAACATAACTATTTATGTATGATTCCCTAGCACATGCCCCAAATGAAATGATTATGAATTTAAAAATTATACATTATGTCACTATAAAAAATAATATTATAATACATGTGAATATATAGGCTTTTATATTATCCATGGATATATTCCAATTTCATGATATTAGTTATATGGAACAATTTATTATCATTGACATATTTTATATTAATAACGAATTATTGGTTCTAATATAAATTATTCTATTTTTTCCAATAATGAACTACTGCGATCCCCCTTTTATTTTTATTCACATCCCCTCAGTACTGATAAGAAAAATTTGAATGATTTGTGAGGCACATTAAAAGAAATAATAAAATGTTCACTAGAAATTTTTGTTCTATTTCATGTTTACAAAAATAATTTGAGAGTTATGCATATATATATATATATATATAGTCTCTCAAGGCTACTAAACTATTTGATCATACGGTAAGGGATCTTTTTTATTTTGTGAAAACGTAAAATAGAAAACAAAGGATCATGGTTATTATACTCAGGTTTTTTATAAATATAAAAATGAAACTCTTTTTGGTTAGGGATTACACTAGATTAGAGGCCTATTTATGGGATATCCCTTTCCATTTATTGACTATCTAAAAGAGGATGTATGAATATATTCATTGGTGTTTGAAAATAGTGGTTTGAATGTTAGGGATTTTTTCCAATTAATAACTCGTGGTATCCCTAAGCCATTGGTTAGACCCAAACATGTAGAATGGATTCTTTTTTGTTTGAAGATCTATTCAGAATAGTTATAATTAGTGTCTTGATTCATGAAATGTTACACTCAATACTTAAGAATATATATCCTCACTATACAAAAATACATGGTTATTGGATTTCTAAGGACCCTAATGGGTATGGAATACAAAAAATAGAAATAACTATTATCAATAGAATACATGATCTACATTGGGTATTCATGTGTGTATAATAATTTAGTCATGTATCTCAAGTTTCCATTAGAGTGGATTAAATATAATTTGTTGTTTAGATATTTTAACTAAACGATATGGTGTTAGAATTTGTTTTGGGGGGTTTTAGGTTGAAGGGGTTTTATTTAGTATAGATAGGTGATTAGAGAAATGGGTCACCTAGGTGTAACATTGATTTAATTTAGTGACTATAATTCAGATAAGTTTGAAATCCATTGCTAACAACCCATTAAAATATCTTTCATGATAAGGATTACTCATATTAAAATATTGTGTAAATATAGGCAATTGTGAGGAGGGGTACACATAATTGAAGAAAACCATATTTAATATAATTAATAGGATTTATGTTTTTTTATGGGTTCATAATGTGGACAGGAGGTTCAAGTATAACCACCTATAATCTTTTACATGAGGGAATCCATTCATGTAGGATTTACTTTGGAAAAATTAAAAAGGTTATATGGTTATAGGTCAATGAATATTTAATGTAGAGGGGGCATGATTACAATGGTTTTATATAGGGGATCCCATCCCATTTCAAACATGTTTTTGAATCCCACATAAGTGATCTCTTCCTCAAAGAAAATCAGATATAATTTTATCTATAAATGCGGTTATTTAACTATGTCCTTGCATCCAAAAATACCGAGATGCCTAAAATAAATATATAGGGAAATATTTATAATTTAAATATAATTGTTTTTAGTCGATGAAATGTGAGGCATTGGGCAACAAAAAAGTATTGTGGCTATGTAAAGGTCCCTCTCCCAATTGAAAATGAATAATGTTCTATATTAGATCCATGTATCCATATAATTTCATTGAATATAGGTCGCAAATGATGTGTTCCCTACAATGTAAACATTTAGATAAAACAATCGGTATTCTATAATGTCTTCACGTAGACACAAATGAAAATATATTCTCTAACCGTAAATGAGTAATACTTAAGTAATGTATTATTAAATTTGGGTAATTTAATCATGATTTCCAATAATATGTTTTGGTTAAAGGAAAATATTTTCCTTAAATACTGTTGATTATCAACTTAACATCTATGAAAAAATTATCCACCACTTCTAATGTGTCATCAACTTCCAAGCTCAGAATTATATCTATTTGAATAAAGGGTCAAAATATATGGAAAATAATGAACCTATCTATATTTTTTTTGTTTTTTCATAAAATAGAAATAAAATATATCCATTAACACTATAAATATTTTGATTGGGAGTAGAAAAACTGTATTCCACAAGAGATCTTATGTAAATTACACATTATATATAAATTTATTTATCCAAGTTAACTCAACCTACATAAATTCATTCAACAAAAAATCAACATGGTACCATTTTTTAATAGATTCACTTAAATATAATTCTCATAAAAAAATAGTTTTACGTATATATCCATTAAATAAAAAAATATGATAGAATTATTCTATTGAATAAATTAATATGATTTTTATATTTGTAAAAAAATTGTCACATATTTTTTGTAGGAATGATGGCCTCTAATTTAAATCAAACCTGAATCATAATAAGAAGAAATGATAATATGGTAACCAATTTTATATATATTTATTTTTGACCGATGATATCATGACACATATTATAATGGGGCTCTCATAATTTTCCTTCGATTGGAGTTCTAAAATTATCCACTTTCATATAGGGTAGCCTTATATGAATTTAAATATATCTATAACCTCCCATTCCCTTCCTTAAAATCAAAATTTCAATCTGTTTGGTTTGTAACCTTCACTAACCATATTCAAAATAAATCACAATTGATAGTCATACTGTCTTATAGGAATATATATAATGATTTTACATCATAAACCATTTTTTTATTAACATTAGGAAATCAAAACCAAATTCACTTTCATAATATCCTATTTTACTTAAAAATTCATTCAAGGTTTATAATGAACTCAGTATATAATAGATCCCAAAATTTCATCTCTAACATGGAAAAAATTTCATCAATTATTATTCTTTTTTTATCTAGGTTTATAATAGTTTTATAGTGTTTGATAATCTATTTCAAGACATTTACTTAAACAATCAAATTTGGGTCTCACATTTAAAAGTCTATAGACATACTGATATCCTTTTAGGATTGATTAGCCATTAGTTTTTGGACCTGAAAACTATCCATATTAAATTTAAGGAGGTAAATTATAGATTTAGGGTTGTAAATGTAATCACTGGTGTCTAAATGTTTAAGGAAATATATACAGAGTTTCTCTTAGAGAAAGGAATTTTGGAAAAATACATTGTAGAACCATCCTCTATAAATGACTTACTAATGGATGCTGATTTATGGTTAGAAAATAGATATTATATTTGGTCAATAACCCCCTTTGGTAAATGGTTACATGCATTATTATAGTCAAATAAGTCAAATATAGAGGGAATGGATCATCCAACAATTACATTTTCTGTAAACCCATAACATTGAAGATTCATATTAGTATATCTTGGAAAAGGGATAATATACCATGTGGAGCTCTGGAAATATAATAGGAATGGATCCAATGATTTATTTAGTCTGTTTGGAAATTTTTAAATGATTTGTTCTCTTCCATAATAGATTCTCAATCAGATATATGATTTTTCACTTTTTTGATTGTTGCACTAGTATCAAAGGAATGAGAAATAAATCATTATATAATAAATCTCTCTAAGATTTACAATATATTGGAACACATTAAATGTGGATAAAACTGATATTGAATCAGTGGAATGTTCCAATTCCTATATATATTAGTGGTGATGCATTTATGAGGTTAGGAGTTTAATAAAAACTTGAAATTCCCTATCCTATGATTATCCTAGGGATACGCAACATCACTTAGGTCCATCCAATATCTTAGTTCACTTGGTGGTTTGCTGATATATTAAGGAATATCTCTAATATTGACTGTGTTTCTTATGATTCTCCTTTTAAATTTATTTTGTACAATACTAATAGTACTCAATGAAAATGTTCAATCATCATATCTATTTATGATGGGGTCTTGGAAAACAAATTATGTGAATTGATTATTTTCAAAACCTAAAACCATAGTAGTCTATATAGTAATTTATGTTTCTACATGGAGCCACTATGAAACATTATAATGGGGTTTTAGATGAATTATACACCAAGTATTGTCAGAAATTTTGGTTGATGTTGGCATATGAGGATATAAATACTAAAATAAAATTATAGTAAATTGATTCTCTAATATACATTTAATAAGATTATTTCAAATCATGGGAAATATATTTTCGAAATGGAATGATTGGAAAGTGTATCTAATGGGTATGAAAACTACACGTTTCTTAAGGAAAGCTTTCAATGTAGTTTTTAGAATAAATTTTAGTGACAAAATATTAACTAGACAGAGATCCGAAAAAATATAAGGAGGGTTAACATATAGTGCCTCCTTTCTAATATTTAGGGTTCATAAAACCTAAGAAAGTGACCTATAATGTAAAACAATGATTTAATATCCATTATATCTCTACACAAACCCCCATATCCAGATGTTCCTCCCCTAAAAAGTGCTATTATTAACTACCTTTTTAGTAATATTTATGGTTCAAGAATGGAGAATGAGATTTCATTCAGGAATTGGGTGGTGATGAGTTGGTCCGGTGTATGGTTCACACCATTATCACTAAAACTCAACAATAATATATTTTAGACATGTATGGATGTCTTTACGATCACATAGTATATAGAGTACAAATTACCAAGAACAATATTCCACATTTAATAGGGTATTCATTGTTAGTGAACGATTGAAATATAAATTATTCAATTTTTATTGGGATTAGAACAATGATGGGAATACAAAAATCATAGCACATGTGGAATGGATGTTGTCTCAACATGATTATATTTCATTGAGAATTCATTCTATGTCTGATGGTTATATGGATGAGACTAAATTACATGGTACTCAATCAAACATATTTAGGGAAACATTCACCAAGGTCATGGTTAGGGTAAAAGGGTTTCAATAGGGCCATAATGGGATATACATGGAAGTTACTCAACTATATACCCAAAGGACTATAAATCTTATAAGTCAAAATCAATCTTGTAGTGGGTCTTATATTCTTAGTAATTACATGATAACCTAGGATAATTGAT
The DNA here is from genome assembly GCA_963277665.1 of Viscum album. Taxonomy (NCBI): domain Eukaryota; kingdom Viridiplantae; phylum Streptophyta; class Magnoliopsida; order Santalales; family Viscaceae; genus Viscum; species Viscum album. The sequence goes on from OY728163.1 coordinate 1,940,364,111, forward strand.
CAGCGGACACATGTGATACACATTTTTTTTACTCCCCAATATTGATATATCATATTATTCCATATTTAGGTGGAGGTTCAAGATTTGGATATCCATATTCTTTTACATAGTCAATGATAAAAATCATTTCTCTAGGATAATTACTGACTTCTAAATTCAATATCATTTTTAAAATTTATTCATGATAAATTGTGGAAACTCAAAAGGAATGACGTCATAATAATTAAATCCACTTGGACATTGAATAGAAATTTTATTTTTTGTAAATAATAATCTAAAATTCTAGTCATTGTAAAAATTATTTATTCAACCTAAACTCTTTTAATCCATGTTTTCTAGGATTGGTATAGGCTTGTAGGATACCTATTATGTGTTCCAGCATGATATGTCGAGGTTTTCATTTTAGTAAAAGGATGAAGATGTTTTATTTCTTCTAAGACTATTTATCTTGGTTGATTATAGGTGAGATAGATCTAAAACACATGTATCATATTCCCATTCGATGGTCAGTCTATTTAGAGATGAGTGTGTGAATGACTCTGTATAATAAAAAATAATGAGATATAAATTTTATGGGTGAAATAATTTTTTATAGAGGTTAAAATACCTTCCAATTGCATAATTGTACATTTCACAGAAATGGATTGCAATATTATACCATTCAATTATATCATTTTTCATTTTAGAGAATCCAATTTTTACCATGTAATCATTTTTGGGTTTTTCAAAAAATATGTGAAATAAATTTTTTCCATTAATAGATGAAGATATTATAACGTGGGGAATTTATCATGTGTCTATAGTTTAGGATCATAGATCATGTGGCAAAAATTTTAGTGGACCATGTAATGAGAAGGGTGTTGTTTAAATGATATGAATGAATATCCCAATTATAATATTGAGAGCCTCTTATAAAAGGTGTATGATATTTAAGGCCTTTGTTTATGAACCAATAGAAGGTAATGTTTATGATCTCAAAACCTTAAAAATTGTTGTCGATGTTTAATTTCATACAACTCTTACCAAAGTGAGAATAATATTTAAGGTTATATAAATATTAATAATGAAATGAATAATATTAAGGTCATACTAATTTGAAAAAAAATTGTGTGGTTCTTTATCTGAAAAAAGGATACAAATATCCTGATCGGAATGATGTTTTTAATTTTAATATCGAAAACATGAAGTTATAAAATGTGAAGGATGATAATGGTTATATTGTTTTGGATAAAAGTGTCACCTAGATTTTTATTGAGAAACCTTTTTTATGATGATGGGAATAGTTGTTCATGAACATAGATGCTGTTTATAAGGGAGACCAAAAGTGAGATAAATTCAAAAATCCAAAGAGTGGTTCAAGAGATATATTTTCATTGACACCTTTTAACATAGGATGACGAGTGAAATATATTGTAAATTAAATTATTTGAATCAATAAATGATAAAATGATAATAGATATTCATTTACACCCATTGAACCCATTTGAATGATGAGTTTATTGTCCTACCATTAAATAGGTATATCGAGGATGAGTGTTGACCACATTCAAATGATTAGATCCATAAAAATATTATCAAAGTCATATGGGATTAGATGGATTTATCCATTGGACAAGGACATGTCATTGTTTAGTTTGAGGTGAATTTTGTGAGTGTCCCATATGTCTTCACTATTTCAAGTGGTCCTGAGGTTTTTTATATACTCATTACCAATAACCACGTAAGCTTTTTTATGGATTCATATACATAAGGTACAATGTATGGTATACAAAAAGGACACGTTTAAAAGATAATAAGGACTCTATAATTTTAAATAGTAAAAATTGTAATTTAAGAAAATATATAGGGAGAGGGGAGTTGATGGGGACATGTTTCTTAGAGCATGATAATAGTCACATATATCACAACATATCCTACAATTATATGAATGAAGACATACATTGTTCCTATTTCAAAAATTATCATCCCAATATATGATCAATGTATTAAGACACATCATGATAGATGAAACTATTATACCGGGATGGTAGAAATGTGGAATGTGTAACATACAACTTGGACTGATATTTGAGATCATGACACCACTACATACACTATAATTATATAAATTAAAAAATACAATGTTCTTATAAGTAAATTAACAACCCCACATAGGGTCTATGTATGAGGATTTAATGTGATGAAGGATTAAATTATGGTAGTATGGTTCAATGGGTTAAAGCAGAAGTTATGGTTGAGATTGAGATAAGAGAAATGTATGTAACTAGATAACTAATAATAATAAGTCCAATTGATATGTATTTTCATGAATATGACACTATAAAAATGTGGTTCATGTGTAAATGTTGAATGAAATTGTTATATCTCAGTGTTAGGATTCTAGAGAAGACATAAAATTAATCTGTACAGGTCCCAAACACTTGAATAAAGTGCGTAAATTTAAAAAAATAAAAAAATTTGTTGGGAATATGATGGAATATATAAGAATCAGTACAAATAGAAACATAATTGGAATCTATGCACATATATTTCCATGATTTTATGGTTACTATATAAATATAGCTCATGTGTATGAGGTTTTAAAGTGACACAAATACTGACCCTAGTGATAGATGAAAAGATGAAGAAATAATGAATTTTTAAACATTTCAACACTACGATGAAATAATGGATGGGTTATAGGTGAATGATTATGTATAAAACCATTAAAGTTGTTCTGATCATCATTATATATCATGTGATAAAAGGAATAAATGAAAAAAAAAATTTATAAAAGGGGGTATTTTATATTTTTCTTAGGTTATTGAATCAAACCCTTCGTAGGTACAAAAACTATATTTTGGGATCATAATAGTATATTATGATGACTTAGTCTGATTAACAGAGTAATGATCGGAATCAAAATGTATTAGATTAATAAGTGTGTTTATCGTAATCAGATTTATACTGGTAAAAAATAGAATATAAAGATGAGTATGATTGCTAACATTCTATTACTTAAACAGTGAAATAAGAAATTGTAAAAAACAACCTATACAATAGATTGTAATATTAAGAATGAATTACAGTATATAATAAAATATTCAACTCTTTTGAACTTAAGGGTATGGTAGTAAATACCATTGACTAAAGGTTTCCACTATTTTTCACTTACAGAAAATTCTATCTTTCCATACTAGGAAATCCCTCCATATGATGATAATAATATCTCTTACTTCTTATCCTCATAATTCCTAAATAATATGATTGACATCTTTATTTCTATGCCTGGAAGCACTCGATATGTTGGATTAGATTCCCTTTCTTTAAAAAAATCAAGGTAACTATAAAATAATATCTTTTCCTTCTAGAAATATGTAGGCAAATTCCTTATAAAGGTATAATGAAATAAGTGGAGTTTTGTGAAATCGTGGAATCTAAACTGATTGAATAGTAACTCAACCTTAAAAATAGTAACATAACCATTATGAATAGTAAACTGGATAGTATAATAGTAACCTCACCTAAAAAAGTATAAACAAATTGTATCCATCGTATAAGTGAAAATTTTATATATTTATATCACTGACCAAATAACTATTTTTTTAAATTATTAAATAAGTGTTGGTATTTTTATAATTCATAAATATGTAACTATAAATTTATAATTAAAAAATTAATTTAAAATAAAATATATAATTTCATAAAAGAGATTATCAAATTAACATTTTTTGCCTTATGATTATAAGTTAAATTTATGAAACCTTGATTATTTTTTCTAGGTGTGATAAAATCTTTTATAGTTTTGAAATTGGTATTTTTCAGATAAATGATGGTTATAATTAAAAATTAAATTTCTCATATTTATAAAATTATTTTAAAAGAAATGGAGTTCTATTTTTAATTCTAAATATCGAAAAATTTTAGGTTGAATTTGTTGTATTTTTCTAAAATACATGATTTTTTTTTGTGAATAGTGACATCCAATAATTTATGATATAAGAAAAATACACGATTTATTGATCCATAGATGATGTGAGGCTGATTTAATCCCAAAATCACGAACAATACTTAAATATTTATATATATTTGATGATAATTCTCATACTATTCATAGTATTGAGCCAAATTAATAATCTAATGTATATAATAATGACAAAACACCCATCTCCCCCACTCTAAATATTTACCCTCACTATCACATCCTCTCACACATTAAAGCACTGTATCTTGATTAATTTTTAACAAAATACCATCCCAACACTCTTCACTGTGTTTAAGACATTATTGTGTCATAAAAGGTTCAAAACCAAGGGCTTTAAGGAGTTTCTCAAGGAGGTGGATTCTGGAGGTAAAATCCTCTTTCATTTTCTTTTATTTTATTTTCACTTATTTTTATTTTCATATACTCTCATTTCCTCCCCTTATCCATGTTTCATGAAAAAATTATTATCTTATATATATGCTCTAATTTTACCATTATTATGGAAAAATTAATCATTATAATTTATCTTAAGTCCCTTGAATTTTAAAAAATTAAAACGTCGTTTGTGATGTGTCGATTTACAGACATCGTAGATGATGTGGTTTTATTTTTTTTATTACCAACATCTTGGATAGTCATAAAAAAATTTAATGGTTGAAATCGGTTGTAAATTTTATGATATAACCTCTTTAATTTTTTGGTATTCACATATATACATAATATTAAATTATATAATGAAACTAGTTCAGGATTATTGAAGAACCGCCAAAATGATCTAAACGAAATTCAATTATATTCTATATAATGATTCATCATCATATATGAAAAAAATGAATTAAGGTATCATTTAATATTCTAGTAATTTATTATTATCATTTCATTCAACCTCTGGAGTATTTATTCCATTCAATAAGAAAATCCATTACTAACCGACCATGGAAACCATTTAAAGAATTCACCCGAAACAATGAAAATAACTAAATATTATTAATAAATGTGTGGAATGATGTTATAAAATGATCATATATGGTTTAATAAAAATACATGTGTTTTTATAAAATATAATTAACACTGAATTAACCATTATTCATGTGGTTTAAACACATTTGAAGAAACATGAACCCGACATAAATACTTTTTTACCCAATTTCCATTCTTTTCGTTAACCTTATATAACATTATTTATGTGGTACTAAGATTATATGTGAAATTAATTTTGACTATATTATGTTTTATTATGTGTATTTTCATTATATATACATATTAATTTTTTTTCAACTCTCACTTCTAATATATTACATTTGTAAGGGACTTTTCTTTAACAATCCTCTTTTAATTTCCTTTAATTTTTTAAAAGGAGTAATTTATATGATGTAAGTATTATTTATTTAGGATTATATATTAGTTCATGTTAATTGTTAATGATTAAGGTTTGGACCTATATCTCCCTTCAAATTATTGGGTATGTTTTTTTGGAGTTTGTCCATATGGTTACTTTATGTGTAACTATGATGGTTACACCATAAGGTAGTCGTGAGGCTTAAATTGTAAGGTAGTTATGAGAGTTACAGTTAAAAAGTTATCCATGAAGGTTTCAATATTTTTTAACTAATTCCCTATGTTACCTTTATGATTAATTTATATGTTTTTATGTTTTTCACAAGTATATATATGAATAATTTATGGGTGAGAATTGTGTCTTTGAGGAAATGATTTCATATACTTATATGTTTTTAAGGACTAACGACTTCCTTTCGTCCTTTTATATCCCTTGCTGATATTTTTTGATTATAAATATTTTTAAAATATTTTAAATAGGTTTTAAGGATAGTTAAGAAAAAAATATAAGCAAAGATGAATGTTTCTAATGATTTTGTGTTTCATTATAAACTTTTGTACAATTTTAGTAATACCCAATTTGTATTCTTATGAGGTTAAATGTATAAAATATTTTCTAAAAATATAAAAATATAAACCAAAAATATATTTGGTAATGTAATAATTTTATTCTATTTTAATTAACTATATTACATATATTTTTATGGTCTGGTCAGTATAGTTGGTATCAAATCATGGTTTAGATAAATTTGGCGTTAAAGATGACGTTTGTAAGAATTACATAAATTTTTTTTATTCTATTATTATGTTGTAATGATATAGAATTCAAATAATTACATGTTCTCCATATAATATATCTATGTTCAAAATTGTTTTATAAAGTAGAAACATGGAAGATGAAGTTGGAAAGAACCAAGACACAAATATCTTTCTGAATCTGTAACCCAGAATGGTGGGAATTAAAATCAAAGAGTTTGTGACACTAATGAATTAGTTTATGTAGGCTATAAATGGGGGATTAATCCATGAAATATAACAACTAGAGCTATTAAAAAAGAAAATGAAGATAGTGGAACATTTTATAAGAAAACACCCTCATACTTTCAATGGATCTTATGAACCAGTGACAGCTGATGGATTGATTAAAGTGACTGAAAATATATTTGATGTTATGGGGTGTTTAGATAACAAAAAGGTTTCCCTTTCCCTTTATCTTTTTGAAATTGAAGCTGACGAGTGGTGTTAAATGGTAAATAATATCAAGTATAGTGATAATATTGATGCCTTAGGTTCGGATAATTTAAAAATATTTTCCCTGAAAAATATTCTACTAAGGTGGTTCGACATAGAATGGAAAAACAATTACATGAATTGAAATAGAAGAAACAAGATGCAATGGCCCCGTATGAAGCAAGCTTCACTCGATTGGAAATTTACGCTAGAAATTTGATTAGGGATCCTGATAGTAAAATCAATCATTTTTACTTAGGATTAAATCCATGATACCTAAGGTCATTGGCCTCCTAAGAATTAAAAACAAATAAAAAACTCGTCTAATGTGCTGAGGCGGTAGAAATAGAGTTTTATGATAATAACATTTTCATTGAAAATAATTACAAGAAGTTATCTATATAAAAAGATATGGGTAATAATTAATCAAATAAATATAAACTTAAGAAAGTCTAATTCCATGTTTATGAAAAGTGTTGTAAAAACACCAAGGGGAATGACTTAACAAAACTGTGAACTATTTTAGATGTTGTAAGTTTATACATATGGCTGGATATTTTAATTGAATTGATTTTAAGATTATGTCTGATAATAAAACTATAAAGTGTTTTAAATGTGGTTTTACGACTGATTATGATAACACCTACCCAAAAAATATTTAAATAATGGAAAGAATCCTGATTATATGCATAATGGTGAAGTGAGCTCATTTGAGACAACTTCAATAGATTTTGGTCTATCCAATGAAGTGGTATTAGGTACTCTGTTTGTTTACTCATATTTTTCTAATGTATTTTTTTATATTGGATCAACACATTCCATTATTTTTGAGATTTTGTTTTGGTAAATTGGAAATTTCACCTCACAAAATGAGATAGAAAATTACTGTTAAAACACAAGGTTGAAATATTATAATTAAAAATAATTATAATAATCTTCTTATTGTTTAATGTGGAATGATATTTTCTAAAAACCTTATTTTTCATACCCTTAGTAGAGATTGACTTCATTCTAGTTATGGATTGGCTATCTATTTTTCATAATAAGATTTATCATAGAGCTAAAGAAGATATTTTTCATAAAGAGATTCAGTTTTTATAAAATAATGAAACCATATAAAAAATATAACATATTAGCAAGCTAATAAAGTATTAAAATATCTAAATTAACGTTATCTTACTTGTATTGTTGACAATAGGGGAACTATTCTACTAAATGATGGTCCACTGTTAAATTAATACCTGGATATTTTTTCTGATAAGTTATATAATGATTTACCTAACCCAGAAGTTAAGTTTACTATATAATTAGTCATTGGTACTAAACCAATTTCCAACCCCCTTATCGAATGGCACAAGTGTAAATTCTTGAATTGAAAAATTAGTTGTAGGAGTTTCTTAATAAAGAATTAATTCTTTATAGCACTTCACCATGTGGTGAACCTATTTTTTTTTGTTAAAAATATTGATATTTCCATGGGACATTGAATTTATTATAGAGAATTAAATGAAATTAATACTATGAATAAGTATCATTTTCCTCATATCAATGAATTTTTTTATTATATCCTGGGAGATTAATATTTTTTCAAGATTGACTTGTGATCTACATACCATCTGTTAAAAGTGAAGGAGGATGAAATTTGAAAAAAATTCCATACAAGATATGGTCATTAGGATTCTTTCATTATTCCCTCTAATTTGAAAAACCCCCTACTGTACTCATTGATCTTATGAGTAGAGTATTCTGTTAATATCTAGGAATGTTTTTTATTGTTTTTATTTATGATATTTTTGTCATTTCATTGACATCTGAGGATCATGAGAAACATTTAATGATTGTCTTTAATACTCTAAAATAAAAGAAGTTATACCGACAATTTACAAAATGTGGTTTTTTATTGAAATATAATTTTTTTTCTTGGAAACATTGTAAATAAGGATGGAATAATTATTTATCATGAGAAAACAAAAGTGGTTGATGAATGGACTGGACCTAAAACTATTAAATAGATTCATAGTTTTAGTAGAATATCATGTTATTACCACCGGTTTGTTAAAAATATTGCATAGTTTTCTATCCCACTAACTATGTTAACACAAAAAGGTTAAATATAATTTGATATAAGAGTATGATGTTTTTTTCAGGAACTGAAGAAGAGATTGGTGAATTCTCTGTTTTTGTCGCTACCTTTTAGAATTAGTGAAATTTTCATCTATAGATAAAATTCATTGAAGGTACTTTGTGGTGTTCTAATGCAAAATGATTAGGTGATTTCTTAATCTTCGAGAAAACAAGGTAAGTTATCCCACACATTAATTGGAATTAACTTATTTGGTTTTTTCTTTTAAAATTTTATGGAATCATCTATACAGAGAAAAATGTGAAATATATACTAACCATAAACTTCTGATTTATATATTCACTTATAATGATTTAAACAAGAGTTAGAGAAGATGACTTGAACTGGTATAGGATTATGATTGCATGATCCATTACAATATTGGAAAAGAAAATAAATTCGGATGCCTTGGGTTGAAAACATCAAGCATCGTTATCCATGTTTTGTTTAGAACAATAACCCTTTATTAATGATTTTATGATTTTTTTCTTGGAAGTTTTTGGTGTAGTAAATTCTTCTATTTTATTTCTTGTGCCACTTAAATCATCTCACTTGTATAAACTTCAAAAAGTGTATAAGGAAGACAATGAGTTATTGAAAAAGGTTGAATTGGTAAAAATGGGGTAAGATTCTTGAATTTAATGTTTCTAATGTTTTTTTATGATTTGGTAAGAGATTATGAGTGACTTGTGATTTATATCTGAAGAAATAATTGTTGTGTGAAGATCATAGTTCTATATTTTCAGTTCATCCTGAATAATAATAAGATATACAGAGACCTTCAAGAGTTTTAATGGTGGAATGGAATTAAAAGAGATATTGAATATTTTTCCATGAATTGTTTGACATTTCACAAAGTCAAAGTAGAGGGAAAATTACCAAAGGGGATTCTTCATCCATTACATGTTCCAGAGTGTAGATGGGAAAATATATCGATGGACTTCATGGTAGAACTACCATAAAGCTCTCAAGGTAAAAACTTGATTTGGGTTATTGTTGATCAGATGAAAAAATATGCAAATTTCCTTCCTATTTGATATATTATTTCTCTAGATTATCATTCTCGAATGTAAATGAATCATATTTTTAGTTTTAATGGAGTTCCTCTATACATTGTATCCAAATTTGATCACATTTTCACTTATAACTTTTGGAAAGGCCTTCATAATTTGTTGGGATAAATATTAAACTTCATCATTTCATTTCATCCTAAATCTAATGGATAGACCATGAAAACAATTCATACATTACAGGATCTTCTTCGAGCATGTTCTGTGGACTACTAGGAAAGTTATGATAAAAAACTTTCATTAGTTGAGTTTTATTATAATAATTGTTTCTATTCTAATATACAGATGGAAAGTTTTTAGGTAGTATGTGGAAAATAGTGTTGAACTCCTTAATTTTGGGATGAATTCAGGGAATAAATGTTGATGGGACTAGAATTAGTTGAGGAAATGTCTGTGAAAGTGAAGATTCTAGCAGCACATGGGGACAACTCATAGAAAGAAGAAAGGTTGTGTAGATAATAGGAGGAAAGGATTTTCATCCGAGGTAGGTTATCTAGTTTTTATTACAATCGGACCATAGAAAATGTTTATTCATTTTTATAAGATAGTAAAGCTATATCCATGGTTAACTGGACCTTTTGAAGTCTTGGAGAATGTTTGACTGGGTTTCTTACAGAGTAACTTTACCTCTGAGGTTATTTCAGGTACACAATGTTTTTCATGTTTTGATGTTGATAAAGTTTGGTCTAGATTCATCTCATGTTTTGAGCAAAAATATATTTTATCTAGAAGATAACATATCTTATAAATATAAATCTTTTTAGACTCTTTATTGTATAGAGTATGTATTGTGGAATAAGTTAATTCAATAGGTTAAGATTTTTTGGATAAATCACGTGGTTGAATAAGAAACAAGGGAATCTAGATATACTATGAGGGAAAAATATCCTCACTTGTTCAATTATTAAATAATGATTATGATGCCTCAATTTCTAGAGGGTTGGAAGAATGTAACAACCCATGTACTTATAAAATATTTTCTTTTCATTCTCAAATTTTGTATTCATATTCATTATAAATGTATATTGAAATAAGTAATATTTAAATAAATTATGGAATTTAAATTAATGGAAATTAACACAACCTTAGGAATAATAACATTACTATTAAGTATAGTAATCTAGACAATAGAATAGTAACCTCACCTATTAGGTTATAAATAATATTTAGTCATCTTATAAGTGAAAATATGATATATATATATCATTGAACAAGGGAATTTTTTTTAAAAAATTGTTAATTAAGTGTTGGTATTTGTGTAAGTCATAAATATTTCATTAGAATTTTATAATTAATATAATTATTTTAAAAAATATATTTTCATAAAATGTACTCATAATTTAATATTTTATTTTATTTTGATTATAAGATAAATTTATGAGACTTTGATTAGCTTTTCAAGGTCGTATAAAATCAGTTATAGTTTTAAAATTGGTATTTTTCAAATAAATGAAGATCATAATTAAAAATTAAAATTTCCATATTTAGAAAAAAAATTTCAGAAAAATAGAGTTCATTTTTTAATTATACAAGTCATGAAATGGTTGGGGTGATTTTTTTTTGTAATCTTCTAAAATACTTGAATTATTGGTGAATAGTGAAAAATAATAGTTTACGATATAACCAAAATTTATGATTGATTGAGTCATAAATGATTTAAGGAAGATGTAAGACCAAAATATCAAATGATCCTTTAATATTAAAATATATTTGATCATAATGATAAACTATTCATAGTTTTGAGCCAAATTAATAAACTAAAGATTATAATAATGAGAAAACACACCTCCCCTTCACTATAAATACCTCCCATCACCAACCCTCACAACTCAAAGCCTTATAGATTACCTAATTTCTCCCTAAATCCCCTCATAAGACACTTCCACATGTCTGATACTTTCTGGTCTCACCAAAAGGCTAAAACCATAGCCCTTATGGAGGAGAATTCAAGAGGTAAAATCCACTTTCATTTTATTTTATTTTCATTTCAATTATTTTTATTTTCTTTAAATATATTCATATCCCCTTTTCCAAAAGAGATAAAACTCCGATATATTATATATACAAGAATTTTATCATTATTGTGAAAAAATTCATCATCATACTTTTTATCCTCTATTTTTCATTCTAAAAATGAAAACACCTTTTTTGATGCCTCAATTTATCGACATTGTGGATAATGTGTTCATGATTACATATGAACACCTTCATAGATGGTCATAAAACCATTTAAATGGTTGAGAACGATTTTAAAGTGTACTTTATAACCTATTTTATGTTCTAGAATTAACATATATACATAATATTAAATTATAAAAATAATATAGTTTGTGATTATTAAAGAACCGCCAAAACGATCTAAACAAATATCATTAATGTTTTTCATAGGTTTTAAGGATGGTTAGGTGTAACACCCCATGATTTCATACCACGTTATCTCATTAAAGTAATTCAATAGCTTCTGTTACATGCAACACAGAGTTTAAGCACTTCACGACCTATCAAACTAGCCATTTAAAAAGTGTTTAGGAATAGTGTTAACCACATTTTGAATTTTATATATATCATATATAATTTTAAAATTCATCATTTTTGTTTCTTAGTAATAATATAATGACAAATTCAGTTTTTCAGATAAATGAAGTATTTTTCAAAAAATGTAGTTTTTACACCTCTTAACGGGGAACCCTTTTAAAATCCAATATTTGACACGTGTATATATTAAATTAAATTAAATTAAATTATTTTATAGAAGCAGGACATAAAATTTATGTATTTTAATTTTTTTATACTTTCATGATAACAAATATATTTTGAGGATTAGTGATAATACTAAATTTTAATTAAAGACAACCTTTTTAATCAAAAAAATTAATATTGATAAATTATACATTTTATTGGTTTTAAAGTAGTATTAGATTATATTTTTATCATTTAATATAATTTTGGTCATTGGATATAATTTGAAATTTAAATTTTACATAAACACATGTCAATATTTTGATTGTTTTCACTTCCTAAAAACCAGCTTTCTGGTTTTGACAATGGTAATTAATTTTAAATTAATTAATGCATCATCTGTGTTATGAATTTGGTATAATTAACTTCATTTTTGAGTTTGGGACATTAGAATTATCTTTTGGTCAATTTATTGGTAATTTTTTGAAAACATTAAAATTTTTATTAATAGTGAAAAACACTGCGTTATTACTTAAAATAGAATTTTTATTTAATTAATTATTTTTAATTTATATTTATTTTAAATTAAAAATAGATACATAATACCTATATTAGTCCAATTTAATTAATTAATGTCATTTTATAATAAAAATAGATATATGAAATTTTATTGAACTTTTTACCGTCTTTTACCAACCTTTAAGGCACATTTGAAAATTTGAAGAAAACATAATTTTATCGCTTCTGTGAATTGAAATTAAAAAATATGAGAGACACATTTGAAATAAGTAAGTAAAATTCCATTCAATAGGATGAAAATAAATTTTGGTGAATAGTAACGTATTTATTTTACTTACCGCTGTTAAAAATAAATAATGCAATTAAAGGTATAAATGATACTATAATTACCCAAACACAAGTCCTAATTCTATTGGATATGTCTATTTCGACCTAAATAAACCTTCAGAAAAAATATGATTCTTTTTTGTTCCACTTGAATTACATTAGGAAATTAATTATATTTTATTTAAAGAAGAGTTAAAAGAGTTAAATTCAATGTTTTATAACTAAAAAAAATTTATTTAGGGATTCATATAAGATAAATTCGACTATAAATATTAATTAGAAAGATAAAAAGACTTCCTATATAATTTTATTTTATATATAATATTTTTACATTAAATAATTAAATTTATTTATGATACAATGATGATGCAGTAATTACCTTATTAATGAATGATTAAAATAATTGATGTTATAAATATTAGAATAAATACGAATTTAAACTTTTGATACCATCCACTAATTTTCTAGTCGAATATGACTTGTTATGGTTGATTAAATGTATTTATTTTTAAGTAATAAAGTTTTTTTGAATTCAACCAGAAAGAAATACTAAATAGTGTCAAAATTGACATTAATGAGTTTTTTAAAATATACTATTTTATTAAATTATATAATAGTACAAAAAATATAAGGTTAGTCCAAAGGACTTATATAATGATAGATATTTTAGTAATAAACTAATATAGGTTTTCTTGTCATTTTATTATTATTTTTATTAACCATGTATTATACTAATATAAGAAAACATAAGTTAAATTATTTAACTAATGGTTAAACCTAAAAGATAAGGTTAATATGGTGATATAAACTTGCCTAAAACCTATTGGTTGAGAGTATTTCGACCTATCCCCTCCTTATACTCTAAATAAATCTATTCAGAGATATTAGAAACCAAAAATTATATTATAATAAATTAATATTTCTAGATTTTTCTAAAGTGTCCCTCGCCTCTCTTAAAAAGGGTACTTCCCCTTCTCTTAACATCACACCTCCAATGATATTAGGCTCAGAAAACCCCTACTCAAATACACTCCCAAATACCCTAACATAAACCTATAGGAATTACTTTTATCATAAATCCAACCTTAGGAGGCCTTTTTTCAAATTAATAGGAAACACCCGAAAAAGAGGTAATTATTTTATATCCTCTTTCAAAGTTCATTTCTTATTCTACTTCCTCTTTCTTTGTTGTTACCGTAAAAAATAATAATTTTGGTACCTTCTACATTCTGATATGTTATTATAAATATATTATAACCATATTCATTATTATATCCATCCTATGAATGACAAAGTCACCATACGTGCGTACGAACAGCTTACCATCTCCACGTCGTGGTGTAGTTTGTTATTTAAGACTACATTATTTAGATAGGTATAATAATGAGTATAATTAATTCAAATAATGAATATAACATGGTAATTAATCTTTATATGTAATATACCTTAAAATTTAACATCATTTCACCATAGATATAATTATATTTGTGCTCGTGCATACATACGTCTTACCATCTCCACGACGCGATAAAAATCATCTCCAACGATCACCTTTCATGTATTTTAATAAAAATATATATATTGATTAATTATTATTTTTATGAAATAATACATATACTGGAATTTTATATTTTTTATTAGGTAAATATATGTTGTTTACTTACTTCTATACTATACGATAAGAAAACGGAAACAACATTCATTCATACATACGGACTACCGTCTCCATGAATGGTGTTTCCATTTCATATATCTATCTATTATAAAAATTTATATTCTTAATATATATGATATATAAATAATGTTTTATATTCTGTATGTATTTATATCAAGATTCAAGTGATACGATCAAGAATAAAAAGTTAAAAAATGTAAGGTAAAAAAAGTGATTATTACCTGATGTGTTACTTTAACATGGAAATTATAGTTAAATGGGTACTATAAACTCATAAATTAATCATGTAGGATATCATAAATATGAATATGGTTCTGGTATAATTTAATAACATACTATGGTAATTATACATGAGGCTAAATATACTCTCGACCAAAGGAAAGTCCAAGGTAAGGGTTATCTCCCCAATCTCATTATTATCCGAGATTGTTTATCTGTAAGTATCTACTGAGGAATATTCATCATCCATGTCCATTATTCATAAAAAAAATTCAAAGGGAATATTTTAAGGTTTTATAGAATGTACCCTTTAACTAGATCATCATTTTAAATTTTTTAATGTTTTATTTTTCTAAATCTATTTTATTAATGTCCATTTTTTCAAAATGATTTTAAGGATTTATGTAGATAGCCATGATTGTTTTAAAATGTTAATTCCATTAACAAGTTTCAAAGTGGTATGGGACACTTTGATTCAAAAACCTATTTTAAATTACTTCCTTTATAAATTATGTATCATTTAAATGATTTTATGAAATAGTGATTTTACTCTCAATTGGGTTTTACTGATCATTTTCAACTATGTCAAAATCCTTTACTGGATATTATTCTGGATTGAAGTTGATTTATTAAAATAAAATATTCCATATTTTATTGAATTAGTTATGATTTGTTTGAAAATAGATGTACTATTTTTATACCATTCATAGTTTATGGTTAAAGTATTAAAATTTCCTATGCTAGTTTTAGTACGAATGTTTATGTTATGTTTCACCTTTTTTCATATGAGGAATGAATTTGACTTAGTAAGTGATGGGAGGGGCCCATTATAGCCCCTCCATGCATTGGTAAGTCTCATGAGACAAATTAGTGTCTTGGCACAATGCCTTGATAAAATATTTATTTGTACTCTTGGAAGGAGGCCTTGACTATGTCCTTATGATGTCTAGAATTATACATTCCCTCGTTAAGAAATTAGATATTATATTGGATTATTCGACTAGTGGAATATCCATGTGCATGTTTATATGGTAATTTTTGATTTTTTTCCAATAATATGATCATGCTTATGTTTAAAAAGGTTGTTTTTTTACAAATCTTCCCTTAAATGTTTATAGCTTCTGTTAAATTATTTACCCTTACTAAGCATCTGAGCTCAATCCTGTTTTATGTTTTATTTCCCAGGATTCCAAGAAGTATATTATGATTGATATACAGGGTTAAGCCGGGGTAAAATGGCTTTCTCAAAGGATTATTTATATTTTATTTTATGTTTGAATGTGTAATGTAATGTTCATGTATATAATCTATTTTTAAAAACCGTTAAACTAATTAGTCCTTCAGGAAATCATTCCTTTTAATCAAGTCAATTTATTAAAATACTGCACTAGCTCCAGGATTCTGGGGTTGGAAAGTTACATTAAGATATTATAGGAAGAAAAGATGAATATTTATGAAAAAATAATTTTTTATAATCAACTTTTGTACATTTTTAGTGTAACACCCAGATATTTTATGAGATATATTATTTTTAATTTACTTTATATCTTCTGTTGTATGCTACACCAAAATTATCTTGCATTATAAAAAACACTGTATTATCTTGTAGTATACGCAACACTGTAATTGGCTTATGTTACACACAATGTCATGTTCTTTTGATTGAATTAATTTCACAAATCACTGAGTATAGATTTTTTCTATATATAAAAGATATTTTTTAGAATTATGTTATACATAACACCAAATGATGATTTCACTACATGCAACACTGACATGGCTATCATTACACGCAAGAGGGACCATCCTCGAGAGGTTTTATTGTACGCAATGCTGAGTTTAACTAAAAAACAATATGTTATTAAATTATTATTATTTAATTGGATATAAACTAGACATTATGAAGAGTATTACCATATTATTAATTTTATATAATATTAAAATTCATCTTATGTATTTTCTAAACATGATATAAGAAGAAATTCATTTTTTTGAATAAAAGATTTATTTTAAAAAAAATTTATATTTCCTTTTTTATGGAGAAAACTTTTTAAATCTAGTTTTTGACAATTTTATAAGTTCATTTGACATAATAAACTTCTAATTTCGAATAGGGGCATCCTAATTTAACTTCATTTAAATTTTGTTCTTTTTCTGATGAAATTATTATTTTAATGAATAATGTAAAATACAACATTTTAATTTAAAAATGAATTTTCTTCTAATGTATTTAAATTGTAAGATTATATTTTTATTTTTTTCAAAGTGTAATTTTTTTTATCATTTAATAAAATTCATGTCATTTTATATAATTTGACAGTTAAATTGGACATAATCACATGTCATTTTTTAATATTTCTTACTTCTTAATAACCTGCTTTCTAGTTTTCACAAATGGTAAATAATTTTAAATTAATTAAGGGAAATTATTTGTTTTGAATTTTGAAAAATAGATTCCATATTTTGAATTATTGGGACAATATTATGTGATTATTTTACTTTTATTTTTCCAAAAATGTAAATAGTAACTACTTAAATTTGTTATTTACCATAGTTAAAGTTAAATCTGGTAAATTAGGGTAACAAACAAGATGATGAAGATAATAAAATTACACATAAAATAATAGAAAATCTTATTGGATGAATTAAATTCCACCAATATCACATATGGGTCATTATTGATTCATTTAATTGACTTTAATCTAATAAAGTGAGATAATTATAATTAAAACACAAGAAAGTGACAACATGTCATTCTCAAATATCTTATAAATATGATAATTTTAAGGTACTGATAATCTAGATAAGAAATTGAACATAAATATTATCATGAAATATTATGATATTAAACACTTCATGTGAATTTTTTAGTATTTTTTGAGACTAAATAATTACCATTCCTGATGACACAATAGTGATGTAGAAATTATTTTATTAATATAAACATTAAATAAATGGATTTAAAAATATAAAAATTAATATTATATGACCTAATTAATGTTCACCTCAAATTTTTTAGGCGACTATGACATTTTAGGGGTGTATTAAATATTTTGGATCGAATTTATCTTCTGTTTGTATAATCTATAAAGTAATATAATTGAATAGTGTCAAAATTGACACTATTGATATTTTATATAAATAACATATTATTAAATTATTTAAATATCAAATAAATAATAAAAAATGAAAATTTAAAATTATATTATCAGAAATTTAATAATGTATCTAATTATTTACAATTGAAAACATATATGTAAATATGTAGAACCATTTAATATTTAAAACAATATTACCATAAATAAAATTAAATAGGTTAAATAAGGATAAATAAAAATGAATGGGTTTTAAAAAATAAAAACATGGTTAAATTATGTTGTATTAGAGTATTTTGAAACATTATCATTTTAACTAAAAAAATAAATTTGTTTTGGACAATTATAAAACGAAAATAAATTTATAATAAATTAATATTTCAAGACTTTCATAAAGTGCCCCTTCTCCCTCTTATAAAAAGCCTCCACCTCTACCTACTTATTCAGACCATTCAATCCCATTAGATCATCCAAAATATGATCAAATAAGCTCCCAAAATCACTCCCTTCCTTCTAGAGGCTACACTTTGGGAATAAAGCCATCTGAGGGAGACCTTTTGTCCATATCAGACGGTGATAATCCAAAAAGAGGTAATTGTTTTATCACCTCTTTAAAGATTCTTTTCTTCTTCTACTTCCTCTTCTTATGTTGTTACAAAAACTAAAGTAATAAATCCAGTATATTATACATTCTAAGATGTTATAATAATTATGATACAACCTTATACCTCCTTTGATCCATCATATGAATAATATTTTCACCATGCCTGTGTGAGTACAACTTACTGTCTCCACGTTGTGGGGTAAATTGTTACTCAACAATACATAATTTGGATGGGTATACTGATGAGTATAATCGAATTAAATAATTAATATAATAGGTTAATTATTCTGTATAAATCATATACCATCTAATTATTTACTATTTAACCATCAAGGGAATGATATCATCGCTCGTGGGTATGTACGACTTACCGTCTCCACGACGCAATAAGATTTATTCCCCACATTAGCCATTCAAGAATGATTATAATGTCTATATAATAAATATGAATGAAATATATGAAATAATAATTCTATTGGATATATATGTGTGTGTGTGTGTGTGTGTTTCATTTACAATCTTCCATTCAATTCAATAAGGAAACAGAAGCAATCTTTAAGTGTATGTATAACCTAACATTTCAATGAAGGGTGTATTCCATTTCATTTATCTCTATATTATATATAATTATATACTAAAAATATATGATATATAAATCATGTTTTAAATTCTGGAATTATTTAAATCACAATCTATGTAATAGTATCAAGAATAAAAAGTCAAAACACAAACTATAAATAAAATTATTATTACCCAAAACAGTACATTAATAATGAATTGATAAATGACTGGGTAATTTAATGTTATAAGTGAATCATATATGATGTCATAAATACTATTATTGTTCTTTTACAAGTTAATAAAATGTTTAAACCCACTATACAAGAGTTTCGAACACATATGGAAGTAATTAGACCTAAGGTAATGAATAATTTTCCAATCTCACTATTTTATGAGATTGTTTATACATAAGTATTTACTGAGCTCTATTTATCATCCAAATACATGTTTCTTGTAAAGACCCGTAAATTTCAAGGAAAATTTATTCTTAATTTTCTTTGGAATTTTACAAGAACTCAGTTTCTAACGGCACGTGATTCTGAGGCCTGGTGTGCCCGGAATCATTTTTTGAAGTTTGGCTCGGGTACGTTCAGTGAACGAACGAGCGGGTTTTTATAACATTGAACCGTTGCTCAGAATCGAATTCTAAGGGAACCGATGGAATCGCAGTGCCGGTATTTTCTTAGAAACGTCATTTCCGGAGTTGCGTTTGCTCGAGTGTGGTTTTTATTTTTTGGGGGTTAAGTTAAGAAAATAAACTAATGTGATGCCACAACTTTATTTTATTTCACTTAAATCCACTTAAATCCACTTAAAGCTACTTAAGCTGAGTTGAAGTAGATAGGATGGAACCCAAAATATCCTACCCTCTTGGTAGGATATTTATGAGGTGGGGCCCGCATGAGCCCCACCGTTTCTTTTCCTCTAAGTAACGCACCCGCGAAAACTCCTCTTCAATGAAAGTCAACTGGTGAGTTTTCTAAACTCTTAACGCTCATATTAATTGGATAGTTAATACGTTACCATTAATTCACCGAATTAATGGTTCGTTTCTTAACTTGTTTTTTTCAAACTGTTGGAATAATAATAAAATAATACCAACGCATGCCTTTCTTGAGGATTGCTCGTTGAGAGGATTTGGAGAAGACTGTAAGGCTTGAGATCTTCATCCTTCTTCGCGAAGAATGCGAAGAACGTGAAGAACGCAAAGAATGTCAGCCTTCGACGAAAGGTGACGAAGAATGCCGAACCCTCGGAGATTGACGATGCGATGCCGTGTACCGCGACGCCGACAATTCTCCTCCCGCGATGTTCTTCTGCGACAATCCTTCCCCGCAACAATCTTCGATCAACACCGATTGAGGTAGGGGATTACGGATCTTTTAAATTTCCATTGTGGATTTTATCCTCAACATGGATTTAAATTCGTGAAATTAAAACTGTGTGATTTCATTAACCCTCGGAGATCGTCGACGCGACGCCGTGTAACGCGACGACGCGACACCCCTTCCGCGACACGACAATCCTCTTCTTCCGCGATGGTCAATCCCGTGAAGAACTCAGGTCTGACTACAACGACGAGGTAGGGGTTTTAATTATTTAAATCTTTGTGATTTATACCTGCGGCGTTTGTTTAAAAATTGTTCTGAGACTTTTAAAACCGCTAATGCGGTGGGTGCGGACTAACGAACAAGTCCGAACCCACCGCCCCTTTCGTTCTTGGTGTGAGAAACGGCGGTCGTCGAAAAAATCAGCCGCACGGGCGATGTAAGGTCCTCGTAGTGAAGGACGGACCCCGAGAGGGCTTTTGGCGAAGATGGCAAGGAATTCCGACCAACGGAACTCGTCCGGTGGTCTGCGGAGCAACACGCCGGCGCGCCGCCGGGAAGAACCGCCGCGGCTGAAGACGCGGCCGCGCAGGACCAGTGAAGGAGGGATGTGGCCTTGCGGCGTCTATTGGTGAGAGGCGGCCCCCCCCACGCGGGGCCCCAGAACAATCAAGGGGGCGGCGGCCCCCCTTGCACCCGCTCGGCTGTTACGACCGAGCTGCCAGGCGACCGGGTCGCGCCTAGGCCGGGCCGGGCCACACCCAGGCCAGGCCGGGCCGCGCCAGCTGGGTCGGTCAGCGTCCAAGTGGGCCGGACCGGGACCCAGGTCGGGTCGACCCGGTTCGGGCTGACCCAGGGGGTCTCGAGCCGGGTCGGTCCGGGCCCGAAACCCCAACCTCTGGACCTTTTCGGACTTTTGCCCATATCTTGGGCTACAGACCTCTGATCGACGCACCGTCATTGGCGATGCGATCATTGGATCGAGATGGCTGTTTCGGTATATCTCACTCAATGTTTCAGAGTACTTTGGGTTTGGTCGGGTTGGTTCGTACACGAAACCAACCGGGCCCTCGGAGCGGAAACGCTCATATCTTGAGCTACGGACGTGTGATTGACGTGCCGTCGACTTTGTTGGATTCCTCTAAGTGAGACAGATCATTTGGCATACTCCTCCCGAGGTTTGGACGCAGTTGGAGTATGGTCGGGTTGGTTTTTCCTTAAAAACCAACCGGGCCCCTAGGAAAAAAAGCCATTAACTCTCAGACCGGGCGTCCGATTGATGATCCGTCTACGACGTTGAGTTTCTGTTGACGATACAGATCTTTTGGATACATCAACACTGGACTATGTGTCAGTTGATGTATCAGCCTCTCTGCTCGTGGAGCAGACCCTCCCGAACGCGCTTGCTGTGTGCCGGAACCCTAGAGCTAGCTGCGACTGCAACGATGACGACTGTGCAGAGATCCTAAGTGGATTCGACAACGACTACAACACTCAGCGATCCAATGTGGATCAGTGCTACAGATCATGTGTGGGTCTGATCATGTGTGGGTCAGTGCTCAGCGGTCCTGTGTGGGCCTGTGCCTATAGATCATGTGTGGGTCTGATCGTGTGTGGGTCTTTACGGGGGTCAGTTACCTATCGATCCTATGTGGGTCATTGCGAGGGTTAGTTATCTATCGATCCTGTGTGGGTCAGATCTTTTGTGGGTCATTGCGGGGGTTAGTACCTATCGATCCTTTGTGGGTTTGACGGCTTAGATGAATCAGTGGCAATATCTGATCATCTCTATCATCTTACAAAGAAGTATACATGTGTGAGATAAATCATGTTTGCTTTCCTATGTGGATTGTGTTGTGCTATCCTGTGTGGATTTACGTTTTTCTTTCCTGTGTGGACTGGGTTGTACTTGAGCTCGGATGTTGGAGCTGAACAAGAATTGATGACTTCAGTATATGTATGGGCATATACCTAAGCAGTGTCGGATGTTACTTCATGATTGTATCTTTCTTTTGTGGATTATCCTTTGTGGGTTCTGGGAGACCTTCGGGGGTCTTGGGGTCCCTACTATGTATCTTATACTCACCCCTGCATGGGCTATTCCCACACTACATTGTGTTGGTTGCAGACGTTGGACAATGCTGATCGTGGTTGAGGCTTGCGGAGCAGGACGGTACCTAGAGGTGGACCACTGGGTGGGACGTACTCGGAGCGGTCGGCTAGACCCGAGGAGCTGTGGAGGCAATATGTACTCACCCTTCAAGTGGGACTTCCAGTGGACGGCTCGACGTTGCGGCTTTACTTTCAGTTGATGTTTTTCCCTTTCGAGTTGTACATTACTTTCAGTTTGGGTTTGTATATAGGCCCACTTCATTTTCCGCACATACTGATGTACTCAGTTTTTACTTAGTGTTTACTTATGCTTGCTTTATCTGTGGTGTTTGTGGTTTACTTTACAAAGGCAATGCCTTCCCTTTAACCGGGATTTACGCCTTGGTGCTAGTCGTCATCCCCTGGCCTATGGAAGGAGGGCTTGGGGTAGTCACGACAAGGGCCCCGAGGACGGGTCATGAGAAATTGGTATCAGAGGAGTTCGGTTCTACCGCAGAACTTGGGACTCTGATCTTTTCTATGTTAAGCAATAGTGTTAAGCGTATTGGGTGTGGTTATCAGTTCAGGGAGTCCAGTGTTGGTGCGGTGGCTAACGTATCCATACACGAGGATGCTGACTTCTGATTTTTGACTTAATGCACGAAAACATTGATTGCATGTGTTTTTGATGTTTACTTTGTGATTACTTTGTGTCAGCTCACCAGGTATACTTTTCTGACCATGGCGCACCTGTTTCCTTTTCAGGATCGCCCCATGATGGCAGCCAGTTAGGGTTCTGAGAGTTGATTGTGACGATATCCCACCGAGCGACGAGGCCTCGGTACAAGGCCCTTTGACAGCTGAGGCACCGATAGTACCTCTACCCGCCGAGCCACCGATGCTTCCAGCCCTAGCCACTGATGATGCACGTCACCTTAGTTCACTGCATGAGTTCCAGCGCCAGCGACCGCCCAGGTTACGCGGGGAGACAGACCCTCAGGCAGCCGAGGACTGGCTAGAGGCAGTGGTACGAGTTTTCCGGCTAGTGAGGACACCAGCAGACCTCATGGTGATCCTCGCAGCAAGCCTACTGCACGCGGCAGCGGGCCGATGGTGGAGCTTGATGCTCCAGGTGCACGATGAGGCATCTATTCTCTGGACAGACATTGAGAGCCTCTTCCGCTCGGAGTTCGTCCCAGCCACCCTCCGTGCGGTGCACATCCAGGAGCTTCTTCAGCTGCGGCAAGGTAGCTTGACAGTCGCCCAGTACTCAGTGAGATTTACCGATCTCTCGCGCTAATCAACATACATGGTACGGGACCCATTCTTCTGGGCTCAGACCTTTGAGTAGGGATTGAGGCATGAGATCAGGGCATCGCTGATCTCCCTAAACATTCTGACTCAGGCAGAAGTACTGGAGCGAGCCCTTTTGATCGAGAGATTTATTGCAGAGTCTACACCAGCAGCGAGACCCACCGCAGGGCGGCATGTAGTAGAGTCTTCTACAGCAGGTAGTCGACGGATGACTCAGGGGTCCAGGAAGACCAGACCCTCACACAAACGACCTCAAAACAATGGCTCAGCAGTGCGGGGCACACAACGTGGAGACAGTCTTTCGAGAGGTAGGTAGTACTAAACATGCGGCGGGCAGGGCCACATGGCTCGTGACTGCCCGACCCACCATGTCGAGGAGCAGTAGATGGTTGAGGGGCCACCCAGGCAGAGGAAGAGGGTCGACCGTGGAAGTCCACAGGGAGCAGGCGGACAAGGCAGAGGAGTTGGCCGAGCAGCAGGGGGTGGGAGACGCTTTGAGGCTCTACCACCACCAACACCAGGAGGTCCACCCCGACCATAGGGAGATGGCGGGCCGAGACATGCACATCTCCAGGCAGCGGAGGCCTACGACCACGGCGCACCCGAGATTATTCAAGGTATTATCTGTGTCTATTCCACCCTTGGTGCAGTTCTTATAGACATAGGAGCGAGTCACTCTTTCATAGCTGCTGCCCTTGTTCGGAGCTCGGAGTTTCTGACAGAGCCGTTGGCTCGATCCTTACAAATAGAGACTCCTACGGGAGCAGACTCGACGATTACGCACTAGTGCCGGCAGTGTGAGCTTACTCTAGGAGGTGAGAGGTTTGACTGAGATCTTCTTGTAGTGGCGTCGAGGTCTTACGACATCATCTTGGGAATGGATTGGTTATCTACAGCCCATGCACAGATTAGATGTATTAGGCGCAAGGTGTGTTGTGTACGCACCAACGGAAACAAGTTCACCTTCACCGGCGAGAAGGGAGCCTTTGCAGCACAAAATGGACTCTCGCAGAGGAGAGGACAACCCATCACTCATCAGTTGGCTAGCCTCATCCTAGAAGCAGTTGACGTGCGGAGTCCTAGTTTTCCTGTAGTGGTGGATCAGTATGCGGACGTTTTCCCCGACGATGTTCCAGGACTACCTCCTCACAGAGAGGTAGACTTTTATATTGACCTGTACCCCGGGACAGCCCCGATATCGAATCCATCATATCGGATGGACCCCACTAAGCTTCGAGAGCTACGAGTACAGTTGGAGGACTTGAAGGGCAAGGGTTTCATCCGACCCAGTGTTTCACCCTGGTCTTCCCCGATATTGTTCTCCAAGAAGGCAGACGGGAGCATGCGACTTTGTGTCGACTATCGTCGCCTGAACCAGGTGATAGTGAGGAACAAGTATCCACTACCGAGGATTGATGATCTCTTCGATCAGCTCAAGGGAGCACGGTGGTTCTCGAAGATAGACCTCAGGTCAGGCTATCATCAGCTCAGAGTTCGGGTTGAGGATGTGAAAAAGACGGCCTTCAGGTGTCGGTATGGCCACTATGAGTTCCTGGTTATTCCATTCGGCATAACCAATTCTCTTGCAGTGTTCATGGGCCTCATGAATAGGATCTTTCAGCCATACCTCGATCTATTTGTCGTGGTCTTCATCGAAGACATTTTGATTTACTCGACCACAAAGGAGGAGCATGCCTACCACTTGTGGGTTGTACTGGAAACACTCCGAGAGCCCCAGCTTTATGGTAAGCTCTCGAAGTTTTAGTTTTGGATACGCGAGGTCCACTTCTTGGGGCACATCATCTCTAAGGCGGGATTTGCAGTGGATCCTACGAAGATCGAGGCAGTTCTAGCTTGGGAGCCACCCAGGTGCGTGACAGAGGTGCGGAGTTTCTTGGGACTAGCTGGATACTATTAGAGATTTTTCCCAGACTTCTCCAGAGTTGCGGCACCACTCTCAGCTCTTACAAATAAGGGGAAACCCTTTTTGTGGTCATACAGATGTTAGCAGAGCTTCCAGGAGCTGAGACAGAGATTGACCAACACACCTATCTTGAGGTTGCCGAGGAAAGAGTAGGGTACATAGTCTACTGTGATGCATCAGGGACCAGACATGGATGTGTCCTGAGGCAGGAGAGGGAAGTGATAGCCTACAGATCACGTTAGTTGAGGCCGCATGAGAAGAACTACGGTACCCATGACCTGGAGTTAGCAGCAGTGGTCTTCACTCTGAAGACATGTCGACACTATCTGATGGGCGAGCGCTTTACAGTCTTTTCTGACCATCAGAGTCTCAGGTACATCTTTTCTCAGAAGTAATTGAACCTGAGACAGCGGCGATGTCTCGAGTTCTTCCATGACTATGAATTTGATATAGTCTATACTCCTGGGAAGGGGAACATAGTAGCCGATGCTCTCAGCAGGAGGACGAGCATTCAGCTACTTGAGGAGGAGACAGAGCAGCTAGCTGCCTTGTAGATATCCTTCATGGATAGAGATGGAGCAGCCTTCCTTCAGTCTCTCACAGTAACCCTTTCTCTACTGCAGAAGGTCAGAGAGGCACAGCGTGGGGACGCTGACTGTGAGACGCGGTGTGCACAGATATCCTTAGGACAGGCACCTGAGGGTTTCTCCTTTCGAGCAGAGCACGATGTCCATTTCAGAGGACATACCTTGGTACCAGTTACATTACAGGAGGAGGTGATGAGAGAGTTTCACACGTCTCCTTTGGTGGTACATCCTGGAGTGGTGAAGATATACCAGGATCCCAGATGACAGCACTGGTGGCCGGGCATGAAGAAGGTTGTGGCGAAGTTCGTTTCTCGATGCCTCACCTGCCAGCAGGTAAAGGTAGAGCACCAGGTACCAGCAGGTTTGGTACATCCCTTGGAGGTCCCGTAGTGGAAGTGGGACGGGATATCTATGGACTTCGTGACTAGAATTCCATGCACTTCCAGAGGTCATGACTCCAATTGGGTGATTGTCGACCGACTCACCAAGTCGGCTCACTTCTTACCCATCAGAGAGTAGGGATTAGTGGAGAGCTTGGGACGTCTCTATGTTCAGGAGATTGTACGGCTTCATGGTGTGCCATCATCTATCGTCTCCGATTGAGATGCTCGCTTTACTTCCCGACATTGGAAGGGGTTGCAGGAGGCGTTCGGGACGCAGATACGTCTGAGCACTGCCTTTCACCCTCAGACGGATGGTCAGACTGAGAGGACCATACAGACTCTCAAGTACATGCTCTGCGCATGTGTCCTCGACTTTGGTCGCAGCTGGGAGAGACACCTTCCCTTGGTGGAGTTTGCGTACAACAACAGCTACCACTCTACCATCGGGATGGCACCGTACGAGGCATTGTACGTCCGACCTTGCAGATCTTCTTTGTGCTAGACAGACCCTGGGGAGTCAGCACTTGTGGGACTAGAGATGGTCCGGGCCACGACAGAGAAGGTCCAAGTCATCCAGGAGCGGATGAGGATAGCTCAGAGCTGGAAAAAGTCCTATGCTGACAGGAGGCGGAGGCCACTAGAGTTTGAGGATGGCGACCATGTCTTCTTGCGTGTCTCACCTCGATGTGGATTATGGAGATTTGGTCGAGGTGGCAAGTTGTCTCCACGCTTCATCGGACCACTCCAGGTCCTCAGCAGGATTGGCAAGGTAGCTTATCGCCTGGCTCTACCACCTCAGTTGCACCGGGTGCACGACGTCTTCCACGTATCTCATTTGAGGAGATACGTGCACGACCCGTTGCATATCATTGACAATGGGGAGCTAGACGTTGATGATGGGGCGACTTTTAAGGAGGTCTCGGTGGAAATCGGGGATCGACAAGAGCGGGTCCTACGTGGACGATCGATTCCTCTAGTGCACATCATATGGAAGCATGTGAACCTCTAGGAGAGCACTTGGGAGCGGGAGGCTCAGAAGCGTGCTCAGTACCCACTTATGTTTCCCTAGTTTATGATGTATCTTTACGAGGACGTAAATCCCTGAGGTGGGAGTGATGAAAAGACCTGTAAATTTCAAGGAAATTTTTTTCTTAATATTCATTGGAATTTTACAAGAATGCAATTTCTGGCGGCACGAGATTCTGAGGCCCGGTGTGCCCGGAATCATTTTCCGAAGTTTGGCTCAGGTACGTTCAGTGAACGAACGAGTGGGTTTTTCTAACTTTGGAATCGGTGCTCAGAATCGAATTCTGAGGGCACCGATTGAATCGAAGCGCCGATAGTTTCTTAGAAATGCCATTTCCGGAGTTGCGTTTGCTCGGGTGTGGTTTTTAATTTTTGGGGGTTAAGTTAAGAAAATAAAATAAAGTTATTCCACAACTTTATTTTATTTCACTTAAAGCCACATAAAGACACTTAAAGCTACTTAAGGTGAGTTGATGTGGATAGAGTGGAACCCAAAATATCCTACCCTCTTGGTAGGATATTTGTGAGGTGGGGCCCGCACGAGCCCCACCGTTTCTTTTCCTCTAAGTAACGCACCTGCGAAAACTCCTCTTTAATGAAAGTAAACTGGTGCATTTTATAAACTCTTAAATCTCCTATTAATTGGACAGTTAAGACGTTACCATTAATTCACCGAATTAATGGTTCGTTTCTTAACTTGTTTTTTTCAAACCGTTGGCATAATAATAAAACAATACCAACGCATGTCTTTCTTGAGGATTGCTCGTTGAGAGGATTTGGAGAAGACTCTAAGGCTTGAGATCTTCATCCTCCTTCGCGAAGAACGCGAAGAACACGAAGAATGCTGGCCTTCGATGAAAGGCGAAAAATAACGCCAAACCCTCATAGATCGACGATGCGACGCCGTGTACCGCGACGCCGACAATTCTCCTCCTGCGACGTTCTTCTGCGACAATACTTCCCCGCAACAATCTTCGATCAACACCGATTGAGGTAGGTGATTACAGATCTTTTAAATTTCCTTTTTGGATTTTATCCTCAACATGGATTTAAATTTGTTAAATTAAATTTGTGTGTTTTCTTTAACCCTCGGAGATCGTCGACGCGACTCCGTGTACCGCGACGACGCGATGCCCCTTCCACGACGCGACGATCCTCTTCTTCCGCGACAGTCAATCCTGCGAAGAATTCACGTCTGGAGACAACAACAAGGTAGGGGATTGCATTCTTTAAATATTTGTGATTTATATCTGTGGTGTTTGTTTAAAAATTGTTGTGAGACTTTTAAAACCGCTAACGTGGTGGGTGCGGACTAACGAACAAGTCTGAACCCACCGCCCCTTTCATTCTTGGTGTGCAAAAAGGCAGACGTCGACAAAATCAGCCGCACGGGTGATGTAAGGTCCTCGCAGTGAAGGACGAACCCGGGGAGGGCTTTTGGCGAAGATGTCAATGAATTCTGACCACCAGAACTCGTCCGGTGGTCCGCGGAGCAACCCGCCGGCGCGCCGGAGGGAAGAACCGCCGCGACTTCAGTGGCGACGGTGGTCCGGCCGTCCTGCGGCTGCGTAGGACCGGCGAAGGAGGGACATGGCCTTGCAGTGTCCGTTGGCGAGAGGTGGACCCCCATGCGGGGCCGTAGAACAATCAAGGGGGCAGCGCCCCTCCCACGCCCCCCCCACACCTGCTCGGCCATTACGGCCGAGCCGCCAGGCGATCGGGCTGCGCCCGCGCCGGCCTGGCCGGGCCGCGCCCAAGCGGGCCGGACCTGGACCCAGGTCGGGTCGACCCGGTTCGGGCCGACCCTGGGGGTCTCGGGCCGGGTCGGTCCGGGCCCGAAACCCCAACCTCCGGATCTATTCGGAATTTTGCCGATATGTTGGACTTCGGACCTCCAATCGATGCACCGTCCTCGGCGATGCGATCCTTGTATCGAGACGGTCGTTTCGATATATCGCACTCAAGGTTTCAGAGTAATTTGGGTTTGGCCGGGTTGGTTCGTACACGAAACCAACCGGGCCCTCAGAGCAGAAACACTCATATCTTGAGCTACGAACGTCTAATTGACGTGTCGTCGACTTTGTTGGATTTCTCTAAGTGAGACGGATCTTTTGGAATACTCCTCCTGAGGTTTGGACGCAGATGGAGTACGGTCCGGTTGGTTTTTCCTTAAAAACCAACCGGGCCCCTGGGACGAAAAAGCCAATAACTCTCAGACCGGGCGTCCGATTGACGAGCTGTCTGCGACGTTGAGTGTCTGTTGACGATATAGAACTTTTGGATACATCAAATTTGGACTATGTGTCAGTTGATGTATCAGCCTCTCGGCTCGTGGAGCAGTCCCTCCCGAATGAGCTTGCTGTGTGCGGGAACCCTTGAGCTGACTGCGACTGCGATGACGACGACTGTGCAGAGATCCTCAGTGGATTCGATGACGACTACATCACTCAGCGATCCTACATGGATTAGTGCTACAGATCCTGAGTGGGTTCGATCCTGTGTGGGTCTGTGGTCAGCGGTCCTGTGTGGGCCAGCGCCTACAGATCCTGTGTGGGTCTGATCCTGTGTGGGTCTTTGCAAGGGTTAGTTACCTATCGATCCTGTGTGAGTCAGATCCTTTGTGGGTCATTGCAGGGGTTAGTTACCTATCGATCCGGTGTTGTTCAGATCCTTTTTGGGTCATTGCGGGGTGTAGTACCTATCGATCCTTTGTGGGTCCGACGACTTAGATGAATCAGTGGCAATATCTGATCATCTCTATCGTCTTATGAAAAAGTATACCTGTGTGAGCTGAATCATGTTTGCTTTCCTATGTGGATTGTGTTGTGCTATCCTGTGTGGATTTATGTTTTGCTTTCCTGTGTGGACTGGGTTTTACTTGAGCTCGGATGTTGGAGCCCAACAAGAATTGATGACTTAGTTATATGTATGGGCACATACCTAAGCAGTGTCGGATGTTACTTCGTGATTGTATCTTTCCTTTGTGGATTATCCTTTGTGGGTTCTGGTGGACCTTCGGGTGTCTCGGGGTCCCTACTAAGTAGCTTATACTCACCCCTGAACGGGTTATGCCCTCACTACGTTGTGTTGGTTGCAGACGACGAACATCGTTGATCGTGGTTGAGGCTTGCGGAGCAGGACGGTACCTGGAGGTGGACCACTGGGCGGGATGTACTCGGAGCGGTCGGCTGGACCCGAGGAGCTGTGGAGGCTATCTGTACTCACCCTTCAGGTGGGACTTCCAGTGGACGACTCGACGCTATGGCGTTACTTTCAGTTGCTGTTTTTACCTTTCGAGTTGTACTTTACTTTCAGTTTGGGTTTGTATACTTGCCCTCTTACTTTTCTGCACTTACTGTTGTACTCAGTTTTTACTTAGTGTTTACTTATGCTTGCTAGCTCTATGGTGTTTGTGGTTTACTTTACAAAGGAAATGCCTTCCCTTTTACCAGGATTTACGCCTTGGTGCTAGTCGCCAGCCCCTGGCCTATAGAAGGCGGGCTTGTGGTAGTCACGGCACGAGCCCCGAGGACGGGTCGTGACATTTCCTTAACATATAATATTATTTATATTATTATAATATTATTAATGTAAATTTTACCAGTTGGATAAATTTTATTAAGTGGTATAGACGGAATCATTCTTTCATTTTCCATAAGAGGTACTTTTTGGCTTTTCTGAGAATAGTACTAGAAGAATTTTTTTAATATTATATGGAATGAAAGGATTTTTACATATTCATAACACCTTATTTTCGTGACCATTATTCTACAAAATTTTATTATTTTTTCAACAAATTTATTTTCTTTTAAAATGTCATGGAATTTTGAGAAAAGAAAACTTTTTTGAAGAAGAAATGATATTTTCCTCAAGAATTATTTTCAAGTGTTTTATCAAAAAAAAATCCATCTAATATGATCCTCTTTTAATAGGGTCATGATTTTATCAACATTGTTAATATGATTTGATTTAATTAATGATGTACTATTATTTTATATGGATTATATTATGATGGAATGATGTTTAAAACCCCATTTTATTTCATGTGTTTTGCAATGAAGAATTATTTATATTTTTGTGGAACACATAAGAATTATTTCATTATTATATGGTTACGACCTATGTGTCCCTCCAATTAATTAGGTACATATTTATATCTAATGATATATACATGACTGGAACGACTTGTAAATCGGGTTCAGTAATACAGGGCTGGAACTCTATGTAAATCTAGCTCAGTAATACATGGCTAAAACAACAATACACCCAGTTTAGTAATGGACTTTGTCCACAATTATGGTCGTGGCAGCAATGCCTTGGCTTCTATGAAAATCATATTTTGCGGTTAATTATTTTCCACAATTCCTTGTTTTATGCTAATGCTGTTTTATCACAGTTAATGTTCCTTTATGATCTAGGCCTTACATAATCCCATGATTTATTTATTGACTCAAGATTTTGATATTTAAACTTTATGTTCATGTTTTTAAATTCTTATTTTTCTGGTTTTTTCTCCATGTTTACCCTTATAGAGCATTTTATCTCAGGTTATTTATGTTTTCTCTTCCCTAGGGTATTAATATTGGTTTTACATTGGAAAATAAAAGTGGTTGATATTTATAGGGGATTTTGAATATATTTCACTAAATTAGAGGATTTGTTTCCAAGATTCCAAATACACTAAACTAATATGGTCATTGGGGATATTTTTTTTTAATGTATTAAGTATTCTACGAATGAAATGTAATGTCCATTTACATCAAGCTTGGGTCGTTACAATTGGTATTAGAGTGAAGGTTTATTCAACCTTTGGAAACTAGGATACGAAATCTTTAGTTATATCCCTAGATATATTTCCAAGGATATTTCTAGGGATGTCCTAATCAAAGGTCAAGTATAGGATAAAATTCTTGGGTCTTGTGATAATAATGATTAACCATAGGTCAAACTAAAGTTATAATTGATTGAAATATTATAATCATTTTACCATACTTATGATTTTTTATTCCCTCATATGTATTTCTCAAACACCTCTTTTTAATCATAGTCAATATTTAGAACTACATAGCACATACTTAACCATTGATTATTTGAAATGACGAAATTATGGGAATAATGAAGATAGATTTCTTAAGTGGAAATATGAGGTAGATAATCGTGATGATGGTATGGATATTGGTTATACTACTTTGGATAAAGAGACTGTAAAAGACATGTGAAAGCAATGTGATGTTCTTCTATTATTTTTTACATTAATCTTAAGAATATTGAGATTGAGAGACCTTAATAAATGATCCAAATTTTAGGAAATATTATATTGATTGATCCCGAGTAACAGATTAAAAATAAAGTTGGATGATTTAAGTGTATATGTTTCTAAATTCCTAGACTATGTTATATAAATCATGAAATATATAAATGTTTTCAATATAGGTTTTCCATTGTGGATTGGAAATCATATGTTGAATAGTTCTACAGAGCCAAAAATGTTATTTAAGGGTAATGTGATATATTAGGAGAACAATTGATTAAGGGAAATATAACTCTTAATATGATCTTTATATTCATATAATGAATTTTGTATAAACATATATTGGATTTTAATAAGTAAATTGGATGATGTTAGATTCTCAGAAACTAATTATGGAGTTATTGAAAAGTGGGTTATGCTATCTTAAATGAAATATACAACTTTTTTGGACTTAATTAACATATCTAATAAATTTTGGAATAAGGAAACATGCATGTTTTCAATTATGATATATGATAATTTAGGTTTCACCCATGACTGAAGAGAATGAACAATGAATTCATTCAATGTTTTGGAATGTGACCAACAATATATATCTTATGATATAAAGGTATTCAGATGCTTGTTATATGAGCATTCTTGAAATTTTTATTTTTTTGTACTATGAGTATGGATAGAAGTATTTTGGACAAGACTAAATGTTGGAATGGATTAAGTTGGGCATCAGATATTAAATTTAATGATATTTATTTTTTTAATTATTTCTATACTATAGTAGTTTTAGAAAAAATACATCCCACAGGATGGTAGACAACCCATCGTGTCGGAAAAGGCTACGGTAATCCAACCCACAACCGAAGTGTGATAGGCCTTTATGTACTAAAACTAGCCTATGGAAATTCCCTAGTTATAATAAATTAGTTTTATTTTATTTAATCAGTATGATAGATGAAGTATAAGTCCATTATTTGAACCATACACTATTAATCTCACCAAATATGGACCTATGTATATTTGATAAATTGTGCTAATTTTTTTTATAATGATAAATGGAATGAACTATCATTTTATTTATAGATCACATGATTTGGTAACACTTTAAAATAAAAAATTCAACCTTATTTTTTTTGAATAAGAGATGTAGTGGAAATTATTCAAGGCACGACCAATGATGAGATTGTTCTGAAATCAAGAAAGTATTTCTTCTCATGTTCTTAAACATTATCAAAAGTATCTTGAAAACAAAAAATGTTATCATAGTACCTTCTAATCTGATGAATCATATGGTCTCTTAAGTCATCACAGATTTATGGATTTCTGGTTGTTAACTTTATCCAAACCTTGTTCTCTATCACTATCCATCTGAACTTAATGGTTAGATTTTTCTTCAAGATCTATGTTTTCACTTCCCAGCTATGTTCTCTTATGTGAAATCCTAGTGATGAGTTACATTGAGAAACTATTATTTTTATGAAATATCTTTTTTAAAATTATTTTTTAGTATTCCTTTATACGATGTGGGTTTCTATGAAAGAAACTTTCAAGTATTAAACCTTTTATAACCACGACAAATTTCAATGGAAAATTCATTTTAAGGGGGGTATAATGTAAAACCCTGAGATTTTATGAGATAGATAGTTTTTATTTTATTTTATGTATTTTTTTTACACTAAACAATGATTATCTTTTTCTATAAGCAACAATATATTAGCTTATAGTATATGTAACTCTATACACAGCTTATGTTACACACAATATCATGTTTTTCGATAGAAATCATTTCACGAAACACTGCAAATATATATTTTTTCTATGTATAAAAGAACTATGTTAGGATTATGTTATACGTAACACAAAAGGAATCTTTCACAACACGAAATACTGACTTTGATTGCATTACACACAAGAGTGACATTCCTCGATATCTTACATTGCACGCAATACCGAGTTTCACTAATCAACGATATATTATTAAAATATTAGTATTTAGTGGGATATATAATAGACAATATGAATATTATTAACCAAAATTTTTGATTTTATATAACATTAAAATTCATCTTATATATTTTCTATACATTATATATGATTAAATTCAATTTTTCAGATAAAAGAAGTATTTTTTTTAAAAATATTATTTGGTCTCTTTTTTATGGAGAGCCCTTTTTGAATCTTGTTTTTGATCATTTTATAAGTTTTATTTTAAATAATAAACTTATTATTGGGAAAAATGATATCAAAATTTACCTTGGTTGAAATTTTGGTATTTTTTTGATGAAATTCATATTTTAATGAATAGTGAAAATACTGAATTTTAATTCAAAAATGACTTTTAATATAATTTATTTATATAGTCAGATTTTATTTTTAATTGTTTTTAATGTGAAATTTTATTATGTTTTTATGGTTTAATATATTTCTTGTCATTGTATGTAATTTCACAATTAAACTTAACATAAACACATGTCAATCTTTTGATAGTTTTTACTTCTTAAAAACCTACTTTCTAGCTTTGAAAAACAGAAATTAATTTCAAAATAATTAACAAAGCATATGAGTTTTGAATTTAAAAAATGGATTCCATATTTGGAATTAGTGGGAAAAAATTATTTTAAGATGTTACTTCTAATTTTTTTGGATATTATGAATAGTAGCTACGGTAATTTTTATTTACAATAGTTAAAGGTAAATCATGTAAATTAGAGTAACAAACTATATGATAAAGACAATAAAATTTCTCTAAAACAATTAAAAATCTTATTGAATGAGTTAAATATGTTCAATATCACCTATCAGCCATAATTGATTCATTTAATTAACTCTTTCCTAGGAAAGGGGTGTAATTATAATTAAAAGAAAAGAAAGTGACAATATGTCACTCCCATATATCTTATAAGTATAATAATTTTAGTGTACTGATAAACATTATAAAACATCAAACATAAATATTATCCAGATATATAATAATATTATAAAACATCATCCGAATTTATTTTTAAATTTTAGAGACTAAATAATTACCATTAATGATGACACAATAGTGATGTATAAATTATTTTATTGATAGGAATATCAAATAAATGGTTTTAAAAATATTAAAATAAATATTATATGAACTAATTAAATTGATCCATGAATCCTTAGGGTGACTATGACATGTTATTAGTGTATTAAATATTTTTTTCCTAATTTATCTTCTATTTGGATTTTATTTAAACTTAAATAAATGAATAGTGTAAAAATTAACACTCTTGTTATTTTATTCAAATAATGTATTATAAATTTATTTAAATATAAATAAAATTTAAAATTACAAATGGAAATTTATATGGTCGAAAATATCCTAAAGTTTCTAATTATGTATAATTTAAAATGCATAATTTAATATTTTTAACCATTAAATATTTAGAATATTATTATAACAAATAAAATTAAATAGATTAAATCGGGAAAATTCAAAATGATAAGTTTTAAAATAATATCAAAACATGTCTAAATTTTTTTAGTTGAGAGGATTTATACCCATAATAATCTTAGTTTATAAATGAATGAGTTTGGGACAATTATAAATGGAAAATAAATTTATAATAAATTAATATTTCTAGATTTTCCTAAATTTCACATCCTCCCTCTTAAAAAAATCCACTAACTCTACCAAATTACTCACACCATTAAATCTCTTTGGCTCATCCAAAATCTTCTAAAATAATCTCCGAAAATCTATACCTTATATATATGGGCCACAATTTGTGGAAAAATCCATCATTGGGAGAGATTTTGGGAAAATTAAAAGCAGATACTCAAAAAAGAGGTAATTGTTTTATCACCTATTTCAAAAAAAATCTTCTTCTTGTTCCTCTTAATATTTTTTTCACATAAAATAGTAATAAATTTAGTATCATCTACATTATTATATTTTATTATAATTATGGGTTAGAATTATACTTCCTTTTATCCATCCTATGAATAAAAATATCACCATGCGTGTGTACATATGGCTTTCTGTCTCTACACCGTAGAGTAAATTTTTATTCAAAAACACTTAATTTGGATTGGTATATTGATGAGTATAATGGATTTAAATAATTAATATAACATAATAATTATTATTTAAAATTAATATAAAATCCAATTCAATAGTATTAAATCATCACTGGAATGATATCGTCACACGTGCGTACGTATGACATACCATCTCCACAATGTGCTGCGATTTATTCCCCACATTAACCATTCAAAAATGATTTTAAGTAAATATAATAAATAAGCATGAAATAATTGAAATAATAATTCTACTTTATTTATGTATATATATATATTTAATTTACTTGCTTCCATTCAATTCAATAAGGAAATAGAAACAACACTCATGTGTACGTACGACCTACCATCTCCATGAACAGTGCATTCCATTTTATTTATCTATCTATTATATATATTTATATAATGAATATATATTATATATGAATCATTTTTTACATTATTAAAATAATTAAATCAAAATCTAAGTAATAATATCAAGAATAAAAAATTCAAACACATACTATAAATAAAAAGATTATTACCCAAAATGTTAAATTAACTGGGAATTGATAAATGAATGGGTAATATAATGTCAAAAGTTAATATTATATGATGATATACATATTATTATGGTTATGTTACAAGTTAATAATATGTTTAAACCCACTATACATGAGTTTTGAACACATACGGATGAAATCAGACCTAAGGTAAGGGTTAAATTTGCAATCTCATTATTTTCCGAAATTGTTTATACATAGGTATTTACTAGAGTATATTTATCATCCACATCCATGTTTCATAAATAAATAATTTTTTTTTCTATTATACTATATTTATTAATGTTAATTTTACCCATTATTGAACTTTTATTAAATGATATGTAAGGAATATTTCTTTCATTTTCCATAAGAGGTACTTTTTGACCTTTCTGAAAAGAGTACAAGAAGAATGTTTTTTCAACTTATACGGTATGAACAGATTTTTACATCTTCATAATGGATTATTTCCATGAACCTTACTATACATAGTTTCAAGTTTATTTTCAAATAAATTATTTTATTTTACAATTTCATGTCATTTTGAGAACAGAAAACATTTTTGAAGAAGAAAGGATATTATCCTCAAAAATTATGTTCATGTATTTTATCAAAATTATTTTCATTCTATGATGAAGGTCTTTAAATAAGGTTATGTTTTTATCCATATTATTAATATTATTTGATTGTATTGATGATTTAATGAGATTTTATATGGATCATATTATGATGGAATGATGTCTAAGGAACCCGTTTTATTTCTTGGGTTATGCTATGATGAATGATTTATGTTTTTTCGGAACACATAGGAATGATTTCATTTTGAGATGTGTGGGACCGATATATCTCTCTAGTGCATTGGGTAATGATTTATATCCCATGATATAGACACAAATGGAATGGAAAGTAAATATCATTCAGTAATACAAGGATGGAATGGTAAGGAAATCTAGTTCTCTAATACAAGGTCAGAACGAAAAGTAACCCCGGTTCTCTAAAGGACTTTTTCCACTATGATGGTCTTGGCATCAATGCTTTTGATACTATTTAAATCATATTATATTATTTTTTGTTCACTATAATTCCATTTTTTATTTAAGTTCTATTTTATCATGGTTAATGTTCCTTTAAGATCTATGTCTTACATACATCCAAGATTTATTTCTTGACTCAAAATTTTGATATTTAAACATTATGTTCATGTTTTTACATTCATATGTTTATGGTTTTTTCTCCATGTTTAAACTTACTGATCAATTTATGCCACCCTTTTTCTTATGTTTTATTCTCCCAAGTATATAATGAATGGTTTTAGTTAGGAAAACAAAATATGATCATTATGGTATACGTTGAAGATATTTCACCCGGTTACAATATTTGGATCCAAGTATCCAATGAGACTAAACTAATATGGTATTTGGTTATATATTTTTGTAACGTATTATTTATTCCTCAAATGAAATTTATTTTCCATGTACATCAATCTTGGGTTGTTACATTTTGTAGAACTAAATTTTCATGTTTTTGGGTTGATATGTACAAATTATGTCCAAGATTTCTAAAAATATAATCTAAAAAGATCATTTGGAATGTAAATAGTAAATAGTAGTTGAATTAACTAGATTGTATACATATTTAAGGCCAAGTCCTTATAATCTTATTATCCCTAGAATCCCTCAATATTAACAATTTTTAGATGCAGAATTAAAATGGAAATGTTTTAAACAAAACAACCTAACAAGAATTAATTTGAACTAAAACTCTCTATTGTGTTGCAATGACTAAAAATGATATAATTCACATAGAGAAAAAACTAGATGGATTGGGTTGCAAAATGAATCTACTCCAAAATCCTAAAATGACATGTTATTTATTGGTGAATCTCCAACGGTCAAATTTCCTAGATTGTTCCAACAGACTCAGACAAATGGCTATTGACATATCACAAAGTTCTAGTGTAACTGAATGTTAGAATTAATTTTTTGATTAACACCATTTGAATTATAAACATACTCCTTAAAATATAAAAAAGTAATTTATTTTATTATTATAAACATATGATAGTATGATATACTTACTTATCTATAGCCAATATGTTAATCATTATGAGGATCAATACAATTGTTTTGGTACTGGAATCAGTCTGATAGTTAGGAAATTTTCTGTATGAAAGAGTAGAAAAAATTCTAAATCCTGGTCTAATTAAAAGTAAGTTTGATTATTTGTAAAAATAAATAATCTGATGATCATAATTAATAATGATATGTTTATATTCATAATATATTATATCTTTTTCAATTCTTGTTAAAAAATAATTTTTTCTACAAAAAACATACTAAAACAGTTGGGACATAAAAATTTAGTAAACTTAGTTTTAAAAAACTATTTATAAATTCCAGAACTAAATAAATAGAAATGCAAGAAGTGATATTTCTGACTCAACAATCTCCCCCTTTTTGAAAATCAAAAATCCAAAAAAAAAATAGAAAAATAACATGAAAAACATGCAGTCCATTGTACAGTAATAACTATAAAGTTATTATTTACTATAAAATCCCCTAATATTATAAAATTCTTGAATAATATATTGAATATCAAGAAGTGTATTTTAATAACACCCCCTAAAGAGAGAATATACCCTTTAAAAAAACATTACCCCTTTATCTTTGATAAAAAATTCTCCCTATATAATGCTTCCTCCCCAATAATATAATATTCTCCCCCATTGATGAAATTTTATCAGCCATTATGTCTTTTTAAAAGGAATAGGATATAATTTGATGTTTCCTAAAATGTTAGAAAAAATTACAAATGAAACAATACTAAACTTTCTAATCATCTATGTAAACAAGAAAGAATATTTCACAAGTTGGAAAAAATTAAACCACTATAGAATTAGATGAAAATTAATTCATCTAAAAATTTCAAATGTTTTCCAAAATTACATCATGAGTAAAAAGAAATGGAAATAATTCTTTCTTCATCATGTTCTTCAAAAAATCTGTCAACTTCTATTATTCATGATGATATTTTCTAGTGTTGAAATTCATTCTTCTTGCATCTTATATGGAGCCTTCAACCTTTTGAATTCCTCATATAAATATGTACTATAATCCCTTATTATAATAAACTCATATTCACATGATATGATTCAGGTCATTTCAACTACATATCTCAAATATTTTCTTTTAAACATTCAAATACTCAGTTCATTCATCATTAGAATATTTTAACCCCTCAACAAGAATAACTCTATTTCATATATCTAATGATAATATGTTAAAAGATTCGGATAATTATATCATAAGAACCTTTCCTCATAAAATTTGTCATCACAATCCTGAATATCAATAACATCCTGATTTGACTATTTTACCATATTATTATACATGGTCGATTAAATCTTCCACTACAGAACACAATTCCGGAAAAAAATTACATTAAATCGTAGGCCCAGGGACTTGACCCTGAAACCCCCCACCACCACAAAAAAAACCTTACCACAATTTTTTGTCTTAAATTTTGGTTCCAAAACATTCAAGTATGTCTACATCCTTATCACAGTTTCTATCAGAAACTTGAGTGAATCTGATTTTTTATTCATGTATTCTTCAAGATGCTTACAACTTGGTTCAATATTTTGAAAATGAAGAATCCATTTTTCCAATATTTTCAAATCTAGAAACAAACATGAATGCCTTCTTGAGATATTATAGCCTCTGAGTCTAAATGATCAGGATCAAGTAGGGGAGGTTGTGGCCAACTCATTACAACATCCACTTATTTTCAATTCTTATCAAAATCCCTTGAATCTTCATTATCATCTGAA
Source organism: Viscum album (assembly GCA_963277665.1). Lineage (NCBI taxonomy): Eukaryota > Viridiplantae > Streptophyta > Magnoliopsida > Santalales > Viscaceae > Viscum > Viscum album. Next base: position 1,940,405,809 of record OY728163.1, read on the forward strand.
ACTGTAATAATATCCACATCTTCATTAGTTTCATCTTTGTTAGAAAATTTTGTTTGGGACTTTTGATCTTGATTTAATTTCTTGGATGATAAATTTGCTTCCTTTTTTAATGATTATTCTTCTTATTAGAAATATTTTAAATTTCCATCCTTAGACGATTTTAATGGTAAATCATATTAATATGATGATTCCAATGATTCATTATCTAATTGTTTTCTTCCATCATCATATACATTTTCTTCCTCTTCCACATTTTCTATTTCAACTTCTTCCTCTTCTTCTACTTCTTCATATTATTCTTCATCTCCTCCAACTTCATTATCAAGTTTATATTCAAAATTCCCCACCATTTTTAGGGTTCCCATTCCAACTAAATCCAGTACTAGTTTCCTCTCATGAATAATTTGAAATTATTCTTCCTCATTATCCATTTTATTTACCTTATCTTCATCATAAGTGATTTTAGCAGGGATAACTGATATTTTTTCAAAAATCTAATCCTTGTTTTGGATTTATTAGATCATTGTGGGATATTAGAATAACACGATTTTCATAAGCTCTTTCAACTCCATTCCCAATGATTCACAAATCCTAGTTTTTTTATATTTTATATTTTTTATTTCTTATATGTTCTACATCTTATTTTTCAGCAATCTGAATCATTATTGCATTGGCTTAATTAAGATCATGTCTAAATTTTAGATCCCCTGTATTCTTTTTAGATTTATGTTTCATCAAATTTTCAATAACTTTTTTTATTAAATTTATTTCATTTCTTTTTCTTGATGGGGGAAGAAGTATCATACATTCTTTTCTTTCTCTTTTCTTCATCATATTTATTTTATGGTTGTGCCTCAAATGTAGTACCATCAACTTTTTTCTAGAAATTTATTTTTCTTGTTAGAAAAACAAGTTTCATACATGAGATTATATAATCACTAATAAAATTTGTCTTTTCCTTCATAGACACAATTTTTTCTCTACTTTAATCCACTCCATACACATTATCATCATCGTGATTATGAATGATAGAAACATTATAATTTTAAAATTTATTGAGATGTTTTTGATGTTCTAAATTGTAATCATGATAAACATTACCATATATATCCTCCTCATGATCACATGATAATATGGAATAAAAATGTTCAAAGCCTTAAGTTTATCCCAATCACCTTTTTATGGATCACATACCGATGTATCCAAAATAAAATTACTTGGATACTTTGTGTGAGATGTCAAACCTTTCATAGTTCCTAATAATATAAAAATAGTTGATCTTTAAATTTATTCATATCAATGGATCAAAGCCTGTTGGAAAACATATGAGAAGGTAAATACTCTTCTCCTTCTAGAGAAATTCCAAATGGGTCTTCTACACTCCTATTGTAACGACCCATACATTTATTAATGAAAATTCCTATTGATCTAATTAAATGTCTTATTATTGAAAATTGTTAGGTAAAACATATACACTAATTATGGTTTATGTTTTTGGATTTTAAAATACCATTAATAATTGTGATTTTGTCTAATATAGCCATTGAACAATGATCACATGATTAGTATAAATACAGGGCTTTAACAAATCCAATTTTTTCAGAAAAAGGAAGTGATGACCTCATTTAGTAAAATTTCTCCATACGAATCCCATTTTATGGATCTCGGAAAGGTGGTGGCATCATTGGGCTTCACTATTTTTTAAGCCCAAGCAAATCTTCAACACATTAAGCATGAACAAAACTGCCTACAGTAGAAGTGGAAGTATATTGAGATTACCTTCCGAGTGATGTTATCTGAGCCTCCCCTAGAGTCTGTCACCATCACAGACCTTACCCTTCAGTCTTATGCTGGATTTATAAGGGGTTATGTAATAAGACCGTAGCGCTATGATTATGTGAATCATTTTTTTATATAATGAATAATATACATTCATTTTATTATTGATACCTTGTAAATATTTTTTAAAGTGAAAAATATTATTTTTTTAGTTTATATTCAATTTAGAAATCTATATTGATGATGTAATATAAATTTGGATTAAATATCATTTTATTATAATATTATTACCAAATTAATTTTTATTAAAAAATTATCATATAATTTTTCTGAATACAGTTGTGATTTTTCTTAAGGATTGAAAGTTGTTTTTGTGAAAACCCATGAATTTTGGATAAATGTCAGTTTTTATGTTAAAATTAAAAATTCACAAATCTAAAAAAAGATAAAATGAATAATGTTTTTTGAATCATGATATCAAAATTATCAAAGGGTGAATTTCTCATAATTTTCTGAGACAGTCAAATTTTTGGGTAAAAATTATATACCGTTTAAATACATAACATGTTTCATGACATCATAAGGACCAAATAGTGATGTAATAAAATACTATAGAAACTAGGTTAGGCCAATATATGTTTTACCATTAATATAATGTGATTTTAGGTTTGTTTTATTTATTTTACAAAGCTTTAGTGGACCCTCCAAGATTTATAAGCATTTTTTTAAATGATTTCCCTAAGAGTGTGAATCACCTACACATAAGAAAGGATAATATTTTAAAATGTTCATCCATTGGCCTTATAAAAATATTTTCCACTCCCCTTTGGAAAAAACCATGGGATGGTTTGTGTTTTTGATTAGTTTAATGTTTGAGGTCCAAAACCTAAATAATAGAGAATTCCTTCCCTTTTCCTTTATAATCCCACACAAGATCCCACTTACTCTTTATTCAAATCCTTTGGATATAGACCAACATCTTCAATCCACTCTCTTTAATCCTCCCAAGGCTCCCCAAGCTCTAAATATTCCTCCCTCAATCCCCTCCCAAGCCTTTGGGATCACACTTCCTATTAATGGATTTATTCCTTTCTTGTTTTTTGTCCAAATTTAATTATGTTGTTATGCACTTTTATTTTCAATTACAAATGTGGGGTTATGATTTAACACATACCCCATACATCCCTATTTATTTTTCAATAATTATAGACCCATTTATCTCTCATTAATTTATCCGATGTACACTTTTTACCCTGTCAAAATTCCATAATAAATTTCCCTCTTCTAATTTACATTCAAGGAATTATTTTGAATTATGAATCTAAATCACATTAAATATGTTGGAAAATGTATCCATATTACCCCCTTACATTAAATTTCATTTAAATATGATGATACACCCCTTTCTCTCTCATAAACCTTTTTTATGAATTCTTATGTCATGTTGTTATGCTGCCAAAATTACATCGCAATTTTCAAAGACAAAGTCATAGTGTTGTGAATACTATGCACATTTCTCTATCAAGGGTATACACATTTATGAACAATTACTTATTGATTATAGAGAATAAATTATTAACTCCAAATTCATTTATCATTGGATAAATGAGGATTTTTAATGAATCCATGTTATTTGATCCATTGGAACACTTATGCATGAAATGAAATGATTAAGAAGGGTGAGCTCTGATAGCACTCCAACACATTGGGTAAGGATTAGTATCATGATGCGTCAAGTGCAATGAGGTTTTAATCATGATAATTCAAGTTAAATGAGGGTTTACTCATTCTCCATGGGAAATTATCCTTGTCTCATGCTAATACCATGTTAAGTGTTATTTCCACATTTCCAAGTTATTATTATCATGTTATATCATGCCTTCGTGTTAATGTTTCTATTATTCTACTTTGATATTCTTATTTCTTATCTTGTACTTTATTCTTTAGGTTATGTCTTTATTACTCCCTTAATTGTCTTTATATCTCACCCTTTTTATATGCATGTCCCCAGGTTATCCCTTGATATTATATGTATAAAGGAATGTAGTGGTAAAGTAAATTATGTTTTCAATAAAGATGTAGTGTTTTTATGTCCAATGTTTTTATGTAATGTTCCAAATTTCCAAAGACACTAGAACTCTTGATCCTCAAATATATATTTAGTGAAATTTTATTTATTAAATCATGTTTTTGTGTGTAATAAAGAACATGGTTGTCATAGTTTGTATCAGAGGATAGATTTAGTTATTTGGAGGATTATGATTAATAACCATAGAGAAATTTTTAGGGTTAATACTATGTATAATAAAAACATCCTTAATTTTTTGTGATTATTGAGTCCGTGTTTTATCATGAAAATAAATCACTATCTAGATATGAGCAGGTAGAGGCGGCTCTGGAACAGGTGTACCCAGGAGTGCATACATCGACTAAGAGTTTCGTGCTTGACCCCCGATATCCTAATATACGACAACGGGCCTTGATGCACTCTTGGTTATGATACTCTTGTGGGATATTCTTTGGTAAATTCATAATCATAGTATGAACCATTATTAAAGAAATAAATGAATGAAACTAAGAATATATGTTGGGAAGTAGATCATGGATAACATAGATTTAAGCCTATAGGTTCAGATGTTAAAGAAATAAAAGCTATTTATAAGTCATTCGTTTTTGTCATTAGTTTACTCTTTGTGTTACCCCTAAAATTATTTTTATTCCGGAAAATGGTCGGTAATAGGTGGACTCGGGCTCAGAACTGAATCAACGATCAATGTGATGACTGTTCTAATGAGATGTCCAATCCAATGGGAGTAGGAATCATGAAATATTTCATGATACTCTCTCAGGTAACTCAATATTTGAATAGAAACATAGGTCAAGAGGAATGTTCTACCACCCCCCCCCCCTAAGAAAGAAAACGTCACTATTGATAGCTTCATTAGAAAAATACCTCCTCCTTTTAATGGATCATTTGATCTCTCAATTGCCGAAAAATGGATGAACTCCATTGAAAAAAAATACCATCATTAAGGGTTCCGAACAAGAGAATGTTCTTTAGGCTTCTTATCATATGGAGGGTAAAGCCGATAAATGGTGGAAATTGATCAAAAATATGAAGCCTGAGTTGTAAAGAGAGGATTTTGAATGGAAGGATTTCTAGGAAAAAAATTCCTCAAATATTTTCCTTGAACCCTCCAACTTAAGATTGAAAGGGACTTCCTTGCCCTAACAAAAAAAGAGGACAAATCTATCATAGTATATGAGGAAAACATCAAAAGACTGAAATGATATTCTTATAGCATTGTTGTTATCCCAGAATATAAGGTTGACCACTTCTTTGGTAGGTTGAAACCCAAACTATGGAATGACCTAGAGATCCGTGACTTCGATAGCTATTAGGAAATTATCTGATGTGCCCTCAAGGTCGAAAAAGAGATCAGAGAATCTCAAGGGTATCAAGGGGATAAGAAGCGTAAGGTGGACTTCAATTTTGGTGGTCCAATGGATAAATCCAATGGTTCTATGAAAATCCAACACCCCACTTTCCAAAGTTGTGGAAAGAAGTACCCCAGAAATTTCCTAAAGGGGATGAGGAAATGCTTTAGGTGTGGAAGATAAGGGTACCTAGCCGTTAAAAACTGACAAGAAAAGCATGTAGCTATGATATAGGAGTGGAATGAACCATTAAAATGTCCACACATTGTTCATTACATCAACTAAAAAGAATCAGGGAAGGTTTCAAATCATTTCCCTAATCCAAGGGTTTTCGGAGGCAACCAACAATCTCCAAGGTATCAAGGGTGAGTATTTTCCATCACTACTGCTGAAGTCAAAACCGACAATGATTTTATGATTGGTACGCTAGTTATTTATTCAAGAATAGAGAACATACCTTTTGATTCTAGTTATATTCATTAATTTATATCCTAAAATTTTAATATAACATTCCCAACAGCACCATAAATTAGGGAAATAAAGATTTTGGTGAGAACAAAAAATAGTTCAATCATTGCATCCCATGAATATAACTCCTCCCTAGTCATAATATGTGGATTGAAATTTCCATCAAATCTCATCATACTCCTGTTAATGGAATTTTATTCAATTCTCGTAATGAATTGTCTTTTCTTATATAGAGCCAACCTAAATTTATGTGAGAGGGAAATTAATCTCAATGTGGCGAATCGACCCCCGATTCTGTACATGTGCAAGGAGGGGGGTGAATCTTCTATAGCACCATAATATTAAGCAGGGAAATTAATTCCCTGTAATAACACGTATCTGGCTCATATGATTGAGTCCATGGAAGCAACCATCCAGGAAGACATGCATATTGTGAGGGAATTTTCTGAAGTGTTTCATGAGGATTTTTCTGGTCTTCCTCCTAGAAGAGATGTTGAATTCTCAATTGATCTTATACCTGGGGCTTTGACAATATCCAAGACTCCATATATAATAGATGTTGTGGAGATTGACGAGCTGAACAAACAACTACAAGAGAATCTGGATAAAGGGTTTATATGCCCAAATTCTTCACCATGGGGTGCACCAGTCCTCTTCGTCATGAGAACGGATGGGTCAAATCACCTTTGCATTGATTATCGTGATCTCAAAAAAATCATAATAAAGAACAAGTATCCTCTTCCCCGAATTGATGACTTGTTATATCAGCTACGTGGAGCACAATACTTATCCAAGGTAGATTTATGGTTAGGATATTAATAGGTAAGGGTGAAGAAGGATTATATCCCTAAGACTGCTTTTTGTACAAGGTATGGTGACTATGAATTCATATTAATGCCTTTGGGACTCACTAATGCTCCATAAATATTCATGGACATGATGAATAGAGTATTTAGAGATTACCTAGACAAATTTGAGGTAGTATTTATAGATGATATTCTAATATACTCCAAACCCAAGGGGCTCATGAGGAGCATCTAAGAACTGTACTAGAGACCTTTTGAAAAGTGAATCTCTATGAAAAGTACAACAAGTGTGAGTTTTTGTTGAATGAGGTATCATTCATGGGATATATCATCATAAGAAATGGGATATCTATGGATCCCTCCAAGACAGCTACAATTGAGGGATGGATGAGGCCAACATCGGTAATGGATATCTATAGCTTCCAGGGGTTAGCTAGATATTATCACTGATTTGTGAGAAACTTCTCACGATTGTCCAAACATCTTACCGGGATAACTATGAAGGGAGTAAAGTTTTCATGTAGTGATGAATGTGAAGAGAGCTTCATGAAGTTGAAAAGAAGGCTTATCAATATGCTCGAGATCACTTTACCCACTAGGGGATAACTTTTTGTGGTATTCAGTGATGCTTCAAAGAAGGGAATGGGCTATGTGTCGATGAAAAATGACAAAGTCATTCCCCATGCATCAAGGAAATTGAAGTTCATGAGAAAAACTATCCAACACATGACCTAGAGTTTGATTTAGAGATCTTTTCTTTAAAAATTTGGTGGGATTACCTCTTTGGGGAGAAGTATGAAATATACATGGATCACAAAAGCCACAAGTATATATTAACACAAAAAGAGATGAACATGCATCAACGATGATGGTTAGAGCTGATCAAATACTGTGACTTCTCAATCCCTTACCACCCTAGGAAAGAGAACAAGGTGGAGGATTCCCTATGTAAAAAGGATCCATCGATTCTATCATTGATGATAATTTAAAAGGATCCAATCATCTTTGATTTGATAAATATGGACATGGAAATATTAAAGAAGGGAAAATCATCAATAATTTCACAACTGATTTCTCAACCGTCTGTTTTAGAAAGGTTAAAGTATGCTTAAAATGATGATGTTGGAAGTTAGAAGAAGGTGGAAACTTTTAGAAAATTTAAATCCATGGAGTTCAATGTCAATGAAGAAGGAATAGTGATATTTGGGTTAGGACTATGTGTTCCATCGAATCTGGAGCTAAAGAAGGAAATTTTGGATGATGAACATAGTTCAATTTTCTCCATTCACCCAGGAAACACAATGATGTATCGATATCACCAAGAGCATTATTGGTGGGAAAACATGAAGAAGTAGATCATTGAGTATACATCAAAGTGTCTGGTATGTTGGCAAGTGATGGTTGAGAGGTAGAAGTCTAAGGGGATGATGCAACCATTACCCATACCATCATGGAAATGGGAGAACATCACCATGGTCTTTGCCACCAGACATCCGAAGACATCCAAAGGAAACAATGTTATCTGGGTTATTATTGATCATCTTACTAAGAATGCACACTTCATTGAAATTTGGAAGGATTTCTCACTAGATCAACTGGTATGGATACACATCAAAGACATGGTAAGTCATCATGGAGTACCACTATCGACTGTATTCGATCAAGATCCAAGATTCAGATTTATGTTTTGGAAGTTCCTTCAATGTGCTCTGGATACTGATATGAACTTCAATACGGCTTATCATCCTCAAACTGATGGCTAATATGAGAGGACTATGCAAACACTTGAGGACATGTTGAGATAATTCTCAATGGACTTAAAAGGATGATGGGATCAACATATACATCTATTTGAGTTCTCTTACAATAACAGTTTCTACCTAATCATTAAAATGGCTCCTTATGAATCCCTTTATGGGAAGAGGTGTAGAACACCAGAATGATGGGATGAAGTTGGGGAGTGAAAACACCTTGGTCCAAAAATGGTCAATGAAATTGTGGAGATGGTTAAGACTATCCATTAGAACATTAAATCTTCTCAGATTTAACAAAAGAGTTATGATAATAATTGTTTATGATGCCTAGAGTTTGATATCGGAGACATGGTATTCCTCGGAATATCACCGTGGAAGAGAGTTATGAGATTTGGGAATAAGGGAATGCTTATTCCTAGGTACATCATCCCTTTTGAGATCTTTGATCACATTGGAATAATGGCCTATCGACTAGAACTCCCACCAAAACTATATCAAGTACATGATATATTCCATGCATCATTGGACTTGCTCTTGACCAATCCCATGCTGAGCTTCAATATTTTAATCTTGAACAAAAATTCCTATGGGATAAGTGGAAGATGATAGATATTACCACCTATTCATTGTTATCTGAGCCTCCTGAAGAATCTTTCATCATCGTATGCCTAACTATTCGGTCTTATGTTGGTGTTATAAGTGGTTATGTAACAAGACCCTAGCACTATGATTATGTGCATTGTTTTTGTATAGAATAAATAAAATACATTGTTTTTATTATTGTAACTTTTTAAATAGTTTTTAAAGTGAAAATATTAATTTTTAGTTAATATTAAATTAAGAAATCTATTTTGAAGAATTAATGGATTTTTGAATCAAATAATATTTCAATAAAATATTATTACCAAATTACATTTTATTATATATTAATGATCGTAAATTTTTTATGAAAACAATTTTATTTTAATTAAGGGTTGAAAGGTGTTTTTTTCAAAACCCATGAATTTTCGATAAATTTAGGTTTTTATTTTAAAAGTAAAAATTGACATATTTAGAAAATTATTGAGATAAAATGAATATATTTTTTGTATCAGGATGTCGAATTTATCCAACGGTGAATTTTTCATAATTTTCTAAGACAATTGAATTTTAGTGTATAATTTTAATAACGTTTAAAAATATATTGTGTTTTATGAAATCATAATGATAAAATAGTGATGTAATAAAATATTATAAACATTATGTTTGGCCAATATATGTTTTACCATGAAAATAATGTGATTTTAGGTTTGTTTTATCTATTTTACAAAGCTTTAGTGGACCGTCCAAAACTTATAAACATTTAATTTTTTAAAATGATTTCCTTGAGAGTGTGACTCACCTCCACATAATCAAGACTAATATTTTAATAATTTCGGACATTGGAAGTATAAAATCATTTTTTACACTCCAATTTGTCAAATACTATTGCAAAAAACCATTGGCTGGTTTTTGTTTTTGGTTAGATTAATTTTTAGGGTCCAAAACTAAAATAATAAATAATTCCTTCACTTTTCCTATATAATCCCAACCAAGATCCCACTTCCTCTTAACTCAAAGCCTTTTTATATCTACCAAAATCTTCCCTCATCTCTCTAGAATATTACCAAGGTTTCCCATGATCTCAATAAGTCTCTCTCAAGCCCCTCCCACACCTTTGGGATCACACCTCCAATTAAGGGATTTCTTCCTTTCTCATTTTTATCCAAATTTCATTATGTTGTTATTCCCTTCTATTATTAATTAAAAATGTTGGGGAATAATTTATCACCTCCCACATACTTTCCTATTTATTTTTTAATTATTAGAGACCCCTTTCTCTATCAATAATTCATTTAATGTACACTTGTTACCAAGTAGAAATTCCATAATGAATTTCTCTCTTCTCATTTACATTCAAGTAATTATATTGTATTATGAATCTAAATTCCATTACATAAGTTCAGAAATGTATCTATATTACCATATTATTGTATATTACAGTTACTTATGATAAGACACCCCTATCTCTCTCATCAACCATTTTTATGAATTCTTACGTCACATCATTATGCTGCCGAAATTGCATAGTGATTTTCCAAGCCAATGTCATTATGTAGTTAATACTACACCCATTTCCCTATCAAGGGTTTTAACCTTTATGCACATTTAATTATTGATTATAGAGTTTCATGTCTGAATTCCTCTTTCCATTATCATTAAATAAATAATGATGTTTAATTAATCCATGTTATATGATCCATGTTGCACACTTATGCATGAAATGAAATTATTAAGAAGGGTGCACCTTGATCGTGAACCAATGAATTGGGTAGAGATTAGTATCATGATAAGTCATGTTCAATGGGGGTTTAATCTTGATAATTAAATTTCAATGATGTTTTACTCATTCTCCATGTGAAATGAGCCTTGGATCATGATAATACCATGTTAAGTGTTGTTTCCACATTTCCATGTTATGATAATCATGTTATATCATGCCTTTATGTTCATGATTCTCTTTCTATCCTTTGATTTTCCTATTTCTTAACATGTGATGTATTGTTCATTTTATGTCTTTTTTACACCATTACTGGGCTTTATAGCTCACCCTTTTTTATGGAAGTTCTTAGGTTATCCAATGAAATGCTACGTGCGACGGAATATGGTGGTCATGTAAAGGATGTTTTCAATAAAGATGTTGTGTTTTTACTTCTTAAGATATTATGTAATGTTCCTAATTTCCCAAGACATTAGACCACTCGATCCTCAGAGTTTTCTTAAGTTCAGTTTTATGTAATAAATTATTTTTATATGGGTAATAAAGAGCAGGGTTTTCATACCTATAATAAAACTTATACTTTTTACCAAAGATTATGATGGAAAAATTTTATTTACCATCTTCATTACAAAATTGTACTGAAGCATATAACTCTGAAATGACTACTAGATAGTACACATTAAAATCATTTTCTATATTTTCAAAATAATCAGACTTATAAGCATAAAAAGAAGAAATATTTTTTTGAGTGTTGAATCTTATTTCTCAACCCAATATATTTCAATCATCCTTTCCTAGAATATAAACTAATTTACATAGTCTTCCCTTGGATTCCATCAAAAATGAAAACTGAGATCGGTGAATGGACATACAAAAATATTATCAGATAGATGGATTTGAAGGGTGCAGTATGTCATGTGAAAAATCTAAAAATAATACATGTGGGGCATAGGTTAACCCAACCATATATAGGTGATGTGGGTGATGATTAATAGTTTATAAGAAATATAATGGTTGGTATAGAAACCCTTTTGATATGATGACATATATTTATCTCATGAATGTTTTAAACTATTTTTTAAACTGTCAATGTTTTAGTAATTTTATTGTATTTATAATGAATCCGATTACAGAAAATTTTATGATTTTGAAAAAAAAACATAAAAAAATTATGACAAACACAATAATTATAAACCTACATAATGAAATATTGAAAAAACAAAAAGAATAGAAGTGTAATTATCAGCGTCGAATCTTTCATTAGTATGATTAAACTATTATACTTGTTTTTTTTTTGTAAAAAATGATATTATTAAAATGTAGTCTAATTAGGATAGTTTTTTCGTAAATCTGGTTAGGATAGAAAAAAATATGATATTTGTTTAAGAAAATATATAATGATATTTTTGTTAATCCAGAAAATTTTTATATTATTTTTGAGTCCTTAAATTTTAGGAAAATATATTTATCCAAAAAAATTATAAGTCTTTCTCCAAAACATTTATAAAATGTTTGAGTTTGAAAAAATCATTACGATATTATTTTTACCAAAACATACAGTTTTTAAATCTGTAATATTTAATAAAAGCTAATTTTTTTAAAAAAATAATAAAAATATATACCCCACTATGAAAATGAGTATATTAATGTAAGGATATAGGTAAAAAAGAAGAATATATGAATAATAATATTACAATGATCATCCCTATATTTTTTTTAATATATTAAAATCAATCAGAACTTTAGGGTTTGATAAAAATATTATCAATTTATTTTTCAATTCTAATGAATTGTAAAATTATGTCTTCTTTAATAATGTAGTACCAAATAATATGGTGTATTATATCTATGTTCTTATCACATGAGTGATGTGATAGGTTTTTACATAAATCAATGCAACTTATGCTATCGAAAATATTTTATTTTTAGTAAAACGCATTCCGTAGTCTGTGAGTGTGTGTTGTATCTACAAAACTTGATCACAACTTCTTCCAGCTTCCATATATTCAGCTTCAGTAGTGGAATGTACTACTGAGTGTTTTATCTTACATGACCAAGAAACAAAATAATCTCATATGAAAACAAAAATAATGTATGTACTTATCCTATCCATTCTACAACTACAAAATCCAGTATCCAAAAAATTATTTTGTTCAAAAACACTTCTAGAAGAATATAAAAGGCCTAAGTCCACATCTCCATTAATATAATAAAAAATTACTTTTACATAATTTATGTGTGATTATTATATATTGTCTTTATATCTAGAACATAATCACATATATAAAATTAAATCTAGATGACTATATGTTAAGTGAGTTAAACTTCATATTATACCTCTAAAAATTATTTGATCAACTGGTTGTCTAGCCTCATCGAGATATAATGTATTGGGGGTACCAATAATAATACTAATACTATTAGTATTATCATATCTAAATTTATTAAGAATATAACTTTTATACTTATGTCGATATATAAATGTTCCTTCTAGTTTTTGTGAAATTTGAAACCAAATAAAATATGTTAACTCACCCATCATGCTAATTTCAAATTCAGGATTCATAAGATCTTCAAAATGATATTTTAATTAATGTTGAGTTAAACTAAATAATTTCATCCAAATAAATTTTTAAAATTAATATATTTTTATATACTTCATTTAGAATGTGATTTGGATCCGTAGTTCCCATAAAAAATTATTTTGAAAGAAAAAACTAGTTAACCTATCATTAAAAGTGCTAAAGGATTTTTTAAGTCCATATAAAAATTTTGTATGTTTATAAACATGTTAGGGATGTTTTATATTTTCTAAAACAGGTGGTTTTTCAATGAAATCATCCTCATAAACATATCTATTATGAAATAAAACATCAAATCCATTTGAAATAGTTTCTAATTAATGAATGATGCAAAGTGTAAAAGTATTTGAATAAATTCAGGTCTTGGAACCAGTGAATGTGATTCTTAATTATCTATTATATCTTGTTGGTTATATCCCTTAATAAGATATATAGATTTATTTCTAAAAATTATTCCATTTTCATCAAATTTAATATGAAGAAACCATTTTAATCCAATTATAGAGGTTTATTTAAATTGTTCATCTATAGTAATGTCTATTTTTACTAAATCATATTTGTTTGAAAACATATGTAAATTTCCTTTCTATTTAGAATGAGTACTTTGAAAACAAAAACATTTAAGTAAGAAAATTTTGGTTTTCTTCCTATTCATAACTCATAATGATTTTTACTAAAAAAATGTCTGATTAAACTCAATTTATAGTATAGCTGAAATTATTAACCACTTAATCCCAAAAAAATAACAACCGAGTATTCAAACATCATTGTTCTAATTATTTATTAATTAATTATATGTAATATTTCAAACTATACTGTTTTTCGGAGGAGTTATAGGTGATGAAAAGTTATGTTCAATACCTTTCTTACTACATAATGTTTCAAAAGATAAATTTACAAATTTTAGATCATGATCACTATGAATAATTATCAAGGAGAGGTTCTTCTAATTTTTAACATTGGCTGCAAAATTATTAAAATAACTAAAGCATGCATATTTTTTTAATAGAAAATATACCCAATTAAATCTACAATAATAATCAACTAATACATATACACAGTACTTTCTACCGATACTTCTAGTTTGTGTAGGAAAAAATAATTTTATGTGAACTAATTGTAAATAATTATATGTGGAGACTTATCTAATATATTTAATACTTGACTTATGTTTCTTACCAAATTAATAAGGGTCATAGAATTTTTATGTAACAAATATATGTTCCAGTAGATCCATAAAAAGTCCTTTATTACTCAACATTGCTACGTTATTAAGGTTATTATGTCCTAACACTATATTCCATAACCAATATTGATATTACATTGAACTAATGCAAAGTATATCTTGGATCCTAAGGTCTTATAATTTTAGTGCATAAACATTCTAATGTCGATTGTAAGAATAAATAAATTCATCCTTGGAACTATGTATTATATATTTATCATTCCTAATGTTCACAAGGAAACCTTCATCACAAAATTGAATAATTATAATAAGGTCGTTCATAAGTACTGTAATAAATAAACCTTTAAAATAATAGATTTTCTATGAGGAACAATGTTACCCATTATGATAATATCTCCTAGAGCATTATTTCTAAATATAACTTTTACACTATTTATCATGATTATATTCTTTATGAAATTTTTGTTTCTAGTCATGTTCTTAGAACTTCTACTATTCATGTACCATATTAGTTTTTTTGGTACTATGATTATTTTTCTAAGAACCAAAAGATTATATTTTCAAAACCCAATCCTTCTTGGGTCTGGTATTTTTAGAAAATAAAATTTTAGGTAACAACTTTTCCAGATTTTTTTTAAGAAAATGTCATTTCCTTAGAAAAATAATCCTTATAAAAACCTTAGGATTTTATTCTATATACCTAAAAATTTTCATCTAGAGACCACCACTTTGGAAATTATTTCAAATGGTCCACTTTTATGAAAAAAATATTTATTACTAAAAATTGGTTTTAAATTTGTAAAACCCATTTTAGAACTACAACTATGTGGTCGAATTTGTTTACAGAATTTATCAAATGTTTCCTTTCATATGTAGAACTTTGATAAATGTTTATTTAGCCTATAAATTTTGGATTTTAGTTTTTCCAATAAATTTTTATCCTCATCAATATTAGTTTTAGAACTATGTTTTCCTTGTAATGTTTTGTCTCAAAAACATCTTTTTCAAAATATTTTGAAAAGTAAATTATTCAAAAATATTGTTATAAAGTTTTTTAGATAGTTATAATATTTATTTTGTTAAAACATATATTTATAAATATACATTTCAATGTTTATATTTAGCATTAACATGTTTATTTAAAAATCATACAATTTTAATTTTCTAATATTAATGAAAATCTGGAAACATCATCGAAATTAGGTAGAGTATTGTCTTCATTTGATGATGATGATTCTCCCAAATAATATGTAGAATTTTTATTATTATCATTGTCATGGTAATAGAATTTCAAGATAGATTTTTAATGTATTTATTTGTTTGTACCTTATCCATTAAAAATTTATTTACCAAGGGTACTTTTTAAAAAAGACTAATATTCCACTTTTTGGAAGATTCCACATCAGAAGAACTATTATAAGAATCCCCTGTATTATAACTGCATGTGTCAGATTCTTTTGGAACATTATTTCCTTTAGATATATATTACTTTTAATCATTTCTTTCAAAATTTGATTCCATTCTATTTTCTATTCCTACTTTGGACAATCAGGTTTGATATTTACAAATTTCTTATATTCATAATAGGTGACCTCTAAATCATTCTTATCACCTTTATCCTTATGACCAATTTTATATTGGTATTAAAAATATTTCTTTCCAACTAGCTTATTCATATTTCAATTTAGATTAGATAACATATTCTATGAATTTT
Source organism: Viscum album (assembly GCA_963277665.1). Lineage (NCBI taxonomy): Eukaryota > Viridiplantae > Streptophyta > Magnoliopsida > Santalales > Viscaceae > Viscum > Viscum album. The sequence goes on from OY728163.1 coordinate 1,940,421,835, forward strand.
ATGATGTACAATAATCTATCTAAAAACCAACATACTTATTCCTACAGTCAGGGGATTTCCTGAGTGGTAAAGGCTCATCATATTCCTATATTTGACCCGCGATCAAATAAAAACTAGGGAAAAATTCCACAAGTAGGTGGTGACACATCCATGACGTAGGAATGAAACAAGTAGGCGGTGATAGGCATGATGAAGGCATACAATGATGTAAGCAAGATGCAGGAATGATGCAACACTGGGCTTCAGACTAGTTTGTGGGCCTTTAGGCCATGTAATGGGATTCATTCCCAATAGGCCTATAGACCATGTACTGAATAAAATATGGCTTTATGGGTTCGATATAAATTATGGGGATATGGACTAAATTTCCAAACTTTTTGTGTGGTTTGTGTCTGTTTCTTGTAATTGTACCCCCAAGAACATAATATATATAATAATAACATAGTTCTAACAAAACAATTCTAAAACTACCTCAACTAAATAAATTTTAGAAGGTATAGTATATTTTTTATTAAAAGAAAAACCATGATTTTAATTTTTTATTTCTCAACATCGCTTTTGAGTCTACCCTCATACATCATACAGTTTCCTTTCAAATCATCAAGAGTAAGATCGGTTAACTTCCATATATCATCTAAATCAATTAATTTTTATTCCCACTAAAAAGAAATTATATCATTAAATTTTCAACTAAAATATCATCATAAATCATATTTTATCAAATATATTTGATACTATTTATGATAGTCATGAATATTTGGTCCGTCATTTCAATTTACTCTCTAGGAAGAAAATCAAAATCCTGGTAATCATCTCTCAGCACAACTCTTCTTATTTTTATAACATTGGATGTAAAAAATGCGTAACTTCTAATTTACTCCAGATGCTATTTTTAGCTTCACAAGATGAAATATAAATGTATATATTCCCTGTCATATAACAGAATAAAGTATTTTTGTCTTTGTAATTAATTTAATATTTTTGTTTCTCTGAATTTTCGAAAGCATAATCTTATTTATTAAGAATATTATATTTTCTGGTAAGCCTCAAGATGATATAAAATTCCTAGTTGATTAAAAAAGTCATCATGTCTCTCTAACAATCAGCGACATTTCCATAAAAAATAATTGGTTAACTGGGAGTCACATTTTCAAGAGATACAAAATTAATACATTCCATCTTAAAGATAACAAAAACTTTTTTCTGCAAGTACATATTAGTATAACAATGTTTATAAACATAAATTTTATATCAAAAATTGAAAAACTTGTTATAAGTGAAGAAAGTAAAAAACTAGAAGGTATATAGGTAGTATAATCCTTCTCTAATACTAATGGAAGGATCATAATATTGGATAATGATGGATATACATACAGAAGGGGGTTAATTTTAGTATGAAAACCAATAAACTAAAGAAATAAAATCCCCATTAAATTTTTTTATCAAACTCAAACTTATTCTGTTTATTAGTGTGAATATCAGAATCACAATAGATCTGATAAATATCAATGTGTGTTAATACGAATCAGAGTTATAATGATAAAACAAATTTAAAAGATATATGATTATGATGACTAAATTTCTATTACATGCACAGCTAAATAAGAACTTGTAGAAACAAGAAATCCAATAGTTTAAGATAGTAATAATGATATATAAGATATCTTGAGATATTAAACTATTTTAAACATAAGTGTAGGGTATTCATTAACTTTGAATAAATTTATCCACTATTTTATAATTACAATAAAGACTATATTTACTTACCAGGAAATCCCTCAATACGATGATCAAAATAGCTATGTCTTCCTATCCCTAAAAAACCTCGATTCGATTATTGATTTCTTTCTTCCTAGAAGTGGAATACCTCAATTATATGGTTCATTTTCACCATATTACTGTAGATGAAATCCCTTGATCATAATAGTGATTGGATGTGGAATACAAAAGAAAATGTTCTAAAGGAAACAACCTAAAAATGATTCCTTAGAACTAAAATTTTATGAATTATTAAAATGAATATGAATGACATGTTCACAAAGAGAAATCTTTAGATTAATTGAGTTATAAAATGTATCAGCTCCAAACTCTTCAAATGAACGGCTATTAAGAGGAAATTCTCCAGCGATCATATTTCCATGTTGGTTGCAACTACCTCGGATAGCTGGCGCTTGGAATATGATAATATTCTAGTGTAACTGATTATCTGATGAGGTTTTTTTAAAACCATTATAGTTATAATGGTATTATTTATGATATAAATAGTTATCTATATTTAAATTATAAACATAGGATAGTTTTATTGACTTCCCTCTCTATTTTTGATATGATAATCATTATGAGGATAAGCCTGATTCTTTCGATGCCAAAATCAGTTTGATGGTCATGACTTTTATTAATATTATAGGAAAGAAATAAGTCTAACTCCTAGTCTGATTAATGGAAACACTAATTAATCAGACACATACTCATTCTGATGATCATAATTAATAATGATAAGTATATATTTATAATACATTATATCTTTTTCAATGTATAGTAAAAGATAACATTTTCTATAAAACATACTAAATCACATGGGACTTAAAAAGTTAGTATTTATATTTTTTAAAAATGTAATTTCCAAAACTAAAGGTATTGAAAATTAATAAGTATTACTTTTTAATCGATACATATAATATGTCCTCTAACAGGAATCAGGATCTTATATAAGTATATTAGGTTTTATGGAAAAAACAACAAAAAGTAATTTAAGTGTCATACAAGATAAACTATATACCTTATAGTTTTGAGGTTATGTGGTAAATACCATTATTTAATTCAGTTTAATTCATTGTGATAAGGAAAATTGGAAACCCAGGTGGATTTGAGTAATATATTTCTTGAGGAACATTGTATTGTTTTGAAGAATTATTACCACTCCACACTTTATAATTTAATTGTATAATCCATTATACTAGACCACGTATAAAATGTAAGATCCATCACATTTTTCCAAAATTAGTGGATTCTTTCTAAGTGTCATTAGAATTTATAAGGATAATAAAATTACCCTATGTTGAATGATTAATATAATACATTCTTGTTGAATGCTCTAAAATCACTTTTTTTTAACTCAAGGTTATGAAATCTATGAATTATTTTATCATCTATTCATTCCAATTAATCATGATGAATTTGAGAGTATTAATTAAAAACTAGTTGATTTTAAATAGCTATGTTATGTGAACATAAATAAACTTAAATAAGAATGAAACTTTCATCCCATATCCAAATAAGTATTTTTTTTATCTTGTATAAGTACATGTATTAGTACAATTATCCCAAAAATAATAATACATATGATTAATGAAATATTTTCTATCCTTTTCAACCATTTTATAAGAATATTTGATAGATTCTCATTGTATTTATATATTTTTTTATAGGCATGTGGTACCATGAATAGTAACTAAACTCGTTGTTTTATTCTACAAACAATTTCTTCTACTTGGAAACACATCTAATTCATTGAATTTTCCATCATAATTATATGTGGATCTCTAAATGTAGTGATGATTAGAATAAAATAATTTTACCATAATCTTTTTCCCAAAATATCTAATGGCTATGTTTTTTCCCATTTAGAGAAGAATTCATTAATAGTAAGGATAACCATGAACTTCGTGATACAGGATGGAAGATACGAAGCCACGATATCAATCTCAAAATGGAAAATTTCTATAAATATTTATTAGAGTGTAACAACTCAAGTGTTTTATGATTTAAATTAGCATGCATATTATATATGGGTAACATTTTGTGACTTCCATAAATTAGTGTATCATTATGGACAAAAAAAACCTTTTCCTTTAATTTGGGGGAAGATATTGGTACATATTTAATGAGAATGGTAAGATCCAATATGAACATCCAAAATTGTATTATGGGCCTCTACACCTTAAATTAATCAAATATGGATCTATAGAAAGATTAATTATAGAGGAAATTTTGGTATTCTTGTTTTTCATAAAAGAATAATTTACTACTTATTTATATATTTTCTCCCATCATCCTATATTTTGTTGGAAAGCCCCATTTTTTTATATTTCAATGTAGTAAAAATCCAATTTACAATTTTGAAGATAGACATGGTTGAAAAACCTCCATCATCTTAGGACACATCATGTACATTGATTCCCTCACTATATTTTTTTAAAATTGAAATATCCCCATTCCGTGTGTGATATAGATAAGTAAATCATCCATGTCTGGATTTTCATCAGTAGTAGTCAGACTAGACAAAGAATCTAATTTATCTTTTTATGAGAATGAAATATATTACAACTTCATTTTTACAGAAATTTTGACATAAATTATCTTAAATTTTCAATAATGGGTATCAACTCCTCCACCTTGATTTAATAGTATCCAATAATTTAAATGATTACTAGTTTTTAATAATATTTGATATTTAATTAGGAAAATAGTATCTAAAAGGAGAGCTCCAAAACTATGATAAGAACCTGATACTCTGCATCGTTATTGGTGTATCACTCTATGAGGAGGAATGAATATGGAAATGGGACTTTATTAGAGAAATTAAGACAATCATCAGAACAACACAGTTGAAAATCAAGTTATTTGTTCTTTTATAAATTAAAAATTAAGTGGTACTATTAAAATACATAACCCATGTTAAATAAGATTCATGGATAGGGAAAACCTTTTGATTAAAGTGTCTAACATCCAATGAAAATTATTTAGTGTAAGTATGGGATACCAAATTTTTATTAGATCTTGTATTTTGATCAAATTTTATAATAAAAAATGGATGTATAACTATTTATGGATGAAAACTCATCTTATTGACCATAATTCCAACATAGAATTACTAAGGTTGTATTTTATTAAGTCCAAATCCAACACCAAGTTGACTTCATAATGTTGCATGAAGTATCAAATATTTTTCATTATAAAGATAAACTTGAGGAAATTATATTTGGTATTAATGTTCTAGATTTATTCTTATATAATCATTAAACTAAAAAACTATAGGGTATTTTATTTTCTGTCATCATATTTACAAGAAAGAATGGCGCCAATTGATCATTTTATATTATCCACATAGAGGATAAGAGGATTCCCCTACATAATGAGCATCAAAAATAGAAAGTGTAAAATATATTTCATGAGATTATTGGATTACATTTGATAATAATCATACTACTAAAAACCCACTCACATCCTCCCCAATTTTTAAAATAGAATACATTTGGTATGGAGGTATCTAATAAACCACATGATGAAAACAAGGAACCCTTGAAGACTATTCAACACTCGGAGCTTTAAATGAGGGGGATTATTGTGTATACTGAGGGTTTTCCAAGGGTAGGAATCAATCGGGTGATGAAGTACCATGAAACCAAGGAATTACCATAATGTAATAATAAACATACATTTTAGTGGGTTAAGATTTAATCTATGTAGCCATATCTTTTTGAATAGTACATAAACGTTAGTAAGGTGATCATGACATTTGTGAGACTTTAATATAGTATCATATACATACAATTACACTATCTTCCCAATAAAGTATATAAAAATGTGGTGTGTAGTATTCTAATAAGTTACTCTATAATAATTCATGTAAAATAAAATCATTTTGAAGAAATATACACCATGGGGATCCTAAAACAAACCATTTAATTCATCATCCTAATACATCATAATATGATTCAATCCTGGATACCTATACATAAAGTAGAACGGTTGAAATACTTTTATTTAATCAATTAAAATCTATAATATTTAGGCCATGAAGTTATGATTAGGGCATTAGCAGTTCCACTCATATCTATGTTTTTATATATTCTAAAAATACATTTATGGGTTATGTGTGAACCCTCACATAAATTTTAACCCTTCCACAAACCAAAATATTCCAAAATATGACCATCCCAACTTTCAAAAAAATTATAAGATCAAACCACATCATTGGATTTACTTACCAAATTACATTTTACTTTGTCACTGCACTCCATCTAAAATGGATTTAAAAATTAATTCTCATTTTTCAACATGCCCTGAAGATTGATCAAACAATCGTCGAATCAACCAGACTGAAGCCAAAAATGTGACGAACAAATGAAAAATTAAAATTTAAGAACATAACTAAGGATCAATAATATTGAGTCACATGGTTTATTATACCTCAATGAAAAATATTTCATTGAAATGACTATCACCTCCATCCTATAACATGTAACCATTAATCGTATGCATCTATATTGCGACATGTTTATAACCATAGTTTATAGCTGGTAAACCTTAGTGTTGAATGGGTACCCCATGTACTTACTCTGATATTTCCTTATAATTCCAAGTGAACACATACCAATTTAATTTTATAGATGTGTTATATATATATATATATATATATCTAAATTAATATGTATTATGGAAAAAATAATCAATATTAGCCATAGGTATTCATTAATTTTTAAAATTCACCCTCTTGAGTTCATTGATAGTGGTTGAAACACCTTCCACAAAATTTAGTGAAGCATCTATATGGTCTTCTTATCTAATGTCTTCAAGGGTGGAATATTAAATCAATTCTTCAAATTCAATAGATGGTGTAGAGGTGTAGTCATTCTTCTTAAGGAAACACTCATATAAACATTGTGATGGTACATAAGTCCCTACTAATACCATATGAATGAGTTAAAGATGCCTAATCTATATATTCGTTTCTAATGGTAAATTTTAGAAAATTCAGCGGGCCTAGTTTTTCTAACTAAGTATCATTCAATCATACTTTATGGTAAATAATCATATATGAAATATTAATATACATGTGTCTTATTGGGATCCATTATTCAGTTAATTGAGGTTTATAAACAAAACATATACACAAACATTATAAGTAAAAAATAATTTTTTAGAGATCAATTTATATGGTTGATAATACCCTTTGAACACCAAAATCAAAATTGTTTTATTCAATTTGATTAATTATAAGTATTAATTCTTCATATAAACAATTATATGTGTTAATTAATCAAATCATCATTTAGTTCATTATGGTTAATGACTTCTATTTTATTATTCTCCAAATTTGGTTTCCTCTCCTTTATTTAATATCCTATGTCAATGTTTCAAAATTAAAATGATTCAAAGGGATTTTGGTCACAATAAATCACTCCAAATTTACCATAAATATAGTACTTCATAGATTTTTTGTAGGATGGGGGGGACTATTTCTTAAGTACAATATTACTATTCATTTAGGCTATCAAATGGGATGGTTCTATACCAGCCTTTTTATTTTCTAAATGATTGAGAATAAAAATTTGAATGAGGATTATTTATAAAACATTATCCACTAGAGCTCAATAGAAACTGACATCATTTAGGTTTATAGATAAATATAAAAGACCAATGTTCATTGTATTAGTGTTTCAAAATTTTAATCCTTATAAAATATGAATGTATTCAATTCAGTAGATTACATTTATAAATTAAATAATTTAGATGTTTCAACCATAGTGTCAAACTATTGAGGTCTTGGGGGGTTCAATAAGGGACTCCATAAAGTATTTTCAAACATATAGAGTTTCCAAAATCGAGATCTATGAATGAATAATGAGGATAAACTTCAATACATAAACATTAAAATCTAAATCCCATGTTTTCTTCCATTTGATTGATCCATGGACTATAGTTTGTTAAATTGAACCATATTCATGATTTTCCCCTCCACATGGCTGAATTATTGGGCATCATTATTTTTTATATACTAGGTTGAGTTAACCTTCTCATATCTAAATACTAGATAGATATTGTTGCTCTAACAATCAATTATCCATCCTAACTATGGTGGAATGAGTCATAGAGTATGGAAAACATGAATACTGATAATGATGGGATTATTGATATATCAGTCTCCTGTTATTGATAGAGTGAATAGTTTTAGTAAGAATAAAACCTAATCTTTGGGTTCTACCTTGGATTTTTCTTCCTCTATGTCTATGGTCTCCTACACTTATGTTGGGTAGTACCTATAATTATATGTAAATTCTATATCTTTGAATAGGTATATTAAGTGGTAGGTACTTGAAAAAATCCCTTTTACTTCACATTATACTAACATTTTGAGGTTTCATAATTAATGATATGGGTAATTAGTGTAATTAATGGTTGATTCAATCATGGTTTGATCATTTCATGTGTTTAAATGATGGTATTTCGAGTCATTTACTCATTAATTTTTTTGGGAATATCGATATGATACATCATGTTATTATCCTTGTTCTTTATGTGGAGAACTATTCACTGCATTCACATATATAATATGAATATCCAATGACACCATATTTTTATCTTGTATCCTTGATATAATTTTTTAATATGAAGAAAACATGATTTACATGCTCCAAAATTAAATAATAAGGGAAATAAATGGGATACAAATTCAACCCTACCTGATCAAAATTCCTGAAATCAAGTAATGTAAAAAAATATCATAGGAATAAATTATGTTTTGTGGGACTTATTCATTTTATAAGGAATAAACATTGATCTTACTATTTTGATTGTTTTGATAGTTTTTCACCGCCATCAAATTTTATAATTTCTCATTAAGATATTTTCATTTCTTATTTTTATAGGAGAAGACACTATGTTACGTTTAATAGGTTAAATGAAATTATTTGATACTATTTATGGTTTGAGTGTGATAACTTTAAATTTTTTAAATCAATATTTCTTTATCAATGTTGATGATGTTCACTGATATTTGGATTTAGAGATAAAAATGAAATCTTAAAATCATTTTTATATAATAAAAAACTATTGGAACTCTCTAAGATAAATTAATGGAATTGGAAATTTTTTAATGTCATCTTATAGGTTTTCTATATTGATATCATGAATGTACCCCTATGGGAGTTCATATCTGGGGAATAATTTAAACACATCAGCATAGAAATAAAGTTTTCAAAACAGCCATTTTTACACTGTTTATAATTTGATTTTGAAAAGATTTATTATCAAACATAGAATAAATATGATTTTACATAGAAACTATTTATATATATCTCACCAAAAAATACACTTGAATTTATTATTTTTATACAATAAAATTTCAGTTCCCACTAAATTTTTCAAAAATAGTATATGTTTAAATACTTGTTAATAGTCTAATATCACCTATATTGTTCATTACCATGATCCAAAATTCACAGGGTGACACTACAAATCTCCCATTCTATTGAACATCGAGAAGAAGGGAATTGTAATGTTAGATGGAGGAAGAGTCAAATCCACCTTATTAGGGTATCATTATCTTTATAGTTGTATTAGGGTACAATAACATTCTATATCATCTATATACGTTGTAATACACTTAATAATAACATTTGGTACTACAAAATGAGATAACATTTCAGTTGGGGGGATTTTTAAATTCTGGACATTTTTATCTTGTATGTACCCATGGATTATAAATTTTGTAAGATAACCTACGGGTGATTCCCGGAACAGGGTATATTATTGCATTAATGAGGTTAATTCCTAAAAATTAACTAGAATTGGGACTATGGTGATATGATTATGAGTCCTTGGGTTAAATTAATGGATCAAATATGGACTTTTTTTCATTTAAATCACCTCCTTATGAAGAGGACTAACCCAAAAATTACTTACAACTTTATATTAGTAGTTAAACTTATAAGGTATGTTTTCTATCAGTAGAAAGGTATTAATATGTTATTATTTTTTTATTTCACTCTCATACCATGAAATTTTTACCATGAAAAAAAGGAACTCTACTTCATTGAGTTTTGCATCATCTTTGGATATATCCACACTAAACCACTTTTCATTGGTGTCGGGTCACTATGTAGAATGTATTTGGATATCATGAAAAGATCCTAGATAATGGGACTTCCATTTATTTCAATTAAGTACCTAGAATTAATTCACATTAGTGTATATAAAATTCCTTATTTATATCTGAACTTTTTTACACCCCTTTACATTGTTTCATACTCTATAATATCATTAGTGTTTGTAGTGACGAAATTCACTGTCACATATCCAATGAAAAGAGAAGGATCCTCATATGAGTTAAATTAATATAGAGCCTAAAAAATCATAGAATACCCAACAAGGATAAAATTACAATCATATTTCACTATCATTATAATGGAATATTTCAGGGGATTAAAACCCCTATAAGGATTTAATCTATCCTTGTGGGTTTCCCCTTGATATAAAGATGAAGGTAACTTATAGGCCGTGATTATGAGTGAATATTCTCTAACATACATTCAATGTGATCTCTATGAATTGATTAATTCATGAATATATATTGGGATAACCCTAAAGGGAACAAATTTTTGTTCTTCCTTCACTCTAAATAATAAAAACCTCATTGGTAGGGGGTCAAAATTACTATATCACCATGATATGGGGTTTTATTATTATGGCTTCAACTACTATTGAATCTATTTATATTATCAATGGTTTTAGGGGGTTTTGTGGGGGTAAAAATATCCCCAACCCCATGGTAAGGGGTTTTATTAGTGTTTTTATTTCAACTATACCCACATCATTTTTATCATTTCGATCATATATCATGTAGTGATCTAGATGAAACTTATACTATACTAATTCCACGTGATGGAAATATACCACAAGGTATTGACCTTATTTATTATATATATCAAATGAAAATATTATCTCCAAATTCATTTTTATAGGGCCTTTATATAGGTTTTTATTGATTTAAATCTCATATCAGGTTGGTAATGACCCATAATTTTATCAATGAAATTTATCATCTTCTATAAATATGTCATATTTAATAATATAGAATTTTAGGGTGTACATGAACCACGTGATAGAACTGAACAAATTTTATTTTATTAAATTAATCATTAAATTTCAAGTATAAATATATCCAACATAATTGAATACATTATAGGGGTATTTCAAATATAAAATAAGATAACTAAAATATGAAAATTTGTATATTCTCGATCCACTAGAATAATCCCAATTAAGAAAAACCCTGAAAAAATGAAGAAAAATATTAGTAATTAAATTTAATCATTAAAATGAATATATACATATATAAAACCTTGAGATAAAAGGTATGTGAATGAATAATGAATGGAATATGATGTGATTATATAAATTAGGGAACCCATACAACCATTACAAATCTTATCGATGAAATAGTTATCTGACTGGTCGAATAGTAATATAGCCATTAGGAATAGTATCCTACCGATTTTAATAGTATCCTCACCCATATAATTGTAAAATAATATTTAGTTATCTTATAAAATGAAAACAAGGAATAATTATATCATGAAGAAAGTTGATAAATGTTTTAAAAATTATGAAACAAGTGTTCAAATTTTTATAAAACATTTATATTTTAATTTAATTTTTATAATGAATATAATGATTTAAAATAAAGTATATTTTCATAATATGGTTTTATAAGGTAATATTTTTTTGTATTATAATCATAATATAATTTTATGAAAAATTAATTAATTCTTCGATGGTCATAAAATTGATCATAATATTAAAATTACTAATTTTCGAATAAATAGTAATTGTTCTTAAAAGTTACATTTATCATATTTAAAAAATATCTTTCATAAAATAGACTTCATTTTTTTCAATCTAAAAGTTGAAAAAATGGTTTCAATGTTTTTTAATTTTTTTACAATGTAGTTGATTTTTTGGTGAAAAAGGAAATATGGTCTTTAAAATTGTAAGTTAAATACAAGCCTAATTGCATAGGGGTGATATAAACACCCATTATTTAAAAACCACATGAACAATTTTCTGTATATAGTCATAATATTCATAAATATTTGTAGTCTTGATCCAAAATATTACACTAATATGTATAATATTCAAAAAACACTCCACTCCCCCCTTTATAAACACCGCCGCTTCTCCTCACACCTTATAATACTTGTAGCTATCACAATTGTTATCTAACTATATTATCATCCATATACACCTTATCTATATAGTTATGATCTCAAAAAATGTTAAAATCTAATATACCATATGTTTTATTTCAAAATGCGACATTCAAGGGAGAATATTTTTAAACTACCTCTTTTAAATTATTTTCTTATTCAACATTCTCCTCACCTCACTCATACGACATGAAATAATGACTCCAATAACAAATATATGACCCAATTTTATTTTTATAATGTATTATATATCATTTCTCCTCTTCTCCTCTACTCTTATTCTAAAAATTGAGAAAATTGTCTTTTTTTCGGTTCAATATCTCAGTGGATGATTAGTTTTCCATTTTTAATTATAGAATTCATGGCCAATTTAAATTAAATTATATTTTATTAAAGTGACAAAAATATTTATATTATATATTTATTTGTATTATTTAATTAATATATGTTCATAATATTAAATAAGACAAAAAATAGTTCATGATGGTTGGTAAAACTGCCTAAATGAACTAACTGTGTAACATTTAATTTTTTACTAAAATAATATTCCCTCTGTTCAAACACATATGGGTGTTTGAAAAAAAATTTAAAATATATAAGTACAATAGTATTATTTTATTTCAATTAAATAATTTTAGTCCCATTTTAAATGAACATAAATAATTATACACAAGTGATCCAACCATAGAATTAGGAAATGAAAACCCTTCATATGGTGAAATTTGAATTTACAAGTCATTGAAATGATTCAAAATAAACACCATATAATTATTGTAAAAAAAGTAAAGATGGATATGTTTATTAAGGAATTAATTAATTAAAGAATATTTTATTCATGATGTTAAATTTATATAATGAATTATTATGGAACCTAATGTAAGGGATCACTCCAAATATCACTGTTTTCTTTTCTTTTATGACTTTAGTAAATTATCTCACATTATTAGAATAATATTATTATTTAATTCAAAAATATTTATTATATATTTCTCATGGATATATTCAAATTTTAATTCACTATTCCATTATGTGGATATACATTTTTTACTGGTTCCATGGTTTCATATTATGTTATCTTATCTTGATTCTCGCATAAACTAGTAGGCTTAAGGTACAGTTCTTGCATAACATTTCTAAGATCCGTCATGTTATCTATGGGTGATCATGTGAAGTGATTTATGGAAAATTCACGAATACTCTATTTTTTCGTTGGTGTATTACCTAATGGAACGTTGTCTAGTCACATGATCTGCCACTCCAAGAAGTCTGTTGCATTCGATAGATGAATATGGGTGTTCAAAAATCACGAATCCAACCCTATATTCAAGTTAGTGGGAGAATTTACAGGACTCTCTACCCTGATTACTCGCTGGTTCATGTGGCGTTTCTTGAATGAGTCTATACTGGATCTAGTGATGGGTTTTAGCACCACGCAGTTTCGCTAGCCTCTATCGTAGACCACCTTGGTTTGTCTCCTGCTTTTCAATGACCATGAGTCTCTTTATTTATTGGATAATTTATGATTATTGGATATTTTTTTGTTCATTTGGATGGGTAGATGTACTTTCATGTTGTTATGTTGACTTGTACAAGGGTACTTGTGAGATAAGAGTATATATTGGAAGACAATCGCGAGTCCTTGTGTGACATATCTAGGGGTATTGCAAGATAACGTTGTGGCTGTGCTGTGTGTGTCGAATGCCTTCCAGCAACCATGAGTACCTATTGCCTCCCATTTTTTGATCTTTTTTTTTATGAAAAATTGGTTTGGATTCATTCACGGTGGCATGTGTGTTATCAAGGATATTTCTTCAATTTTTTAGAGATGTGTCGCATGACCTGTATGGATCCCTTGGGGGTGTATGAACACTTAAATGACAAATCTATCTATTTGTAATTATGTGTTGTGGAGTTGTCTGGGGTGCTTTCATAGAAATAATGATAAGTCAAAGGGATCTCACGTGACGAGGTGGACATGTCATTGAGGACTCACAATGCCTCATAGGTCATTAAGGGTGTGTCAGAAGCCTTTCAGTGACTGCAAACCCCCCTCTCCTCCTTCATTTTCATCTCCTTTGTTTTATTTTACAGTGGGCAGGGGTCATGTGAATTGGATCAAGTAATAACTATGAGTTTTACTCAGTTTTATAGTAATTTCTTTCATGGACAATATAAGTAATATGGAGAGTGTGTAATCACATAGTAGGTAGGTCTATCTACATGTCCTTAGGGCACCATGGAGTTGTCTAGATACTCTTGAGGACATCTGTGTGGAGAGGCTTACAAGACATGGGGCTTCCGTGAGGCTTTTTTGTATATCACAGATTGTTCTGGGAGTGCGTCACATATCCTTCAGGGACCATGAACCCCTCTCACCTCCTCCATTTTTCTCCTTCATTTTATTCTACAATGTTTGGGAGTTCATGTGAGATTGATCAGATGTCTCCAAGGGATTTTATTCTTCCTAATGACATTTTGGCGCATGATCTACTTGACCACATAAGGTATCTTCCATTAGAAAGTAATTTTTATTTATTTTCACATGATTTTGGGTGGTATATCAGGAACATTATAAGGAAAAAACCATGCGGTCTAGGGGGTACTCCTTCGGTTGTCTGAGGTGCCTTCACAAGAGAAGGCGTCTTGTTGAAGGAGACTCTACAAGACCAGTTGTGGGTGATGCGCCACGCGTAGAGCCTTTGTGTTACCTTGAAATTATCACACAATCATGAAACCTTCAGGGTTCATGTGATTTGTGGGTCTTCGACCATCATCTTCTTCCCTACATATATGGGAGAAAATAATACCCATATTCTGGTGTTTCTTCCTTGGTGAATTTTCTAGAGATTATTTAGAGGGCATCAATAAATATCCAAAGATTAATTTTTCCTAGGACCTAGTTTACATTTATTTACAAACCATATAATACCTTTTTTAGAGAGTTAATATCAAGAAAATGTGATCTCCCACTTAAAATTATAAATCCTTACATTATTTATTAGTATAAATGTTTTATCTAAATTTGAGATTCATTAATATGATTGATAATAGTGTTCACATTATAAGTGGTCTAATCCATGAGATCAGATCTTAAAATCTTCAATTCAATAACATTTCTATAACAAGTTAGATTATGAAAACTATTTATATATAATGCACCATATGGATTTATTCTAATTCATTAATTTATTCTATTAATATAAGAAAATTACAACTAAAGTTAAATATTTTTCTCACCTACCTTGAAATCAAGTCGAGCACAACCTAAATATTTCTCTTAATGTTTGAATAATCATATTATACAATCCCTAAATTTAAGGATAATAACCAGTGCTCAAATGTAGCTTAGTGTCTAAATCCTTTTGAATAATCTTATAGAATTTTGAGGTAAAATTTGGATCATGATTGGATACAATTGATAGATTTACACCATGAAGTCTTACAACTTCATCAATATAGAGTCATGTGAGATGATCATGGGGTAGAAAATCACTTATGGAATGGAAATGTGTAGGCTTGGTAAGGTTATCAACAATTACCCATATGGAAATATTCTTTCTATGATTTTTTTTAAATCTAGTGTCAAAGTCTATAGTAATATCATACCATTTCCACACAAGAATAGGTAGACATTTTAGGAATATTTAAATATATTTTATTTCATCCTTTACCTATTGAAAATCAATGAATATTGATTTATAGTATGAAAGTTACCATTTTATATTATCCTACCAAAAACATTCTTTTAAATCCCTATAAATTTTTCTTCCCCCCAGGTATATATAAAAATTTAATCATTGAGAATTATTTATTAATTCTCTTTTTATTTCATGCATTAATGGAACAGATAGCCTCTTTAAAAATTTAAAAATACCATATATATAAGTTAAGTATACCAAAATTCCATCCTTCGTAGATTTTCTTTTATTTTGAAGATTCTAATCATCAAGCTATGAAATTTTTATTTTCTCTAATAAGGATGGTTTGAAAATAATTTTGAATATATGGTATGTGTTCCCTTCCTTAAAAATTCTTATATCTAGAATTTTTTATTCCAGGAATATTGGTTTTTTGTAAATATTAATTTTAGTCAAAAATACTTGATATTTACTAAAAATGAATCAAAAACCTTATTTTCCATTCCAGGGTGGCATGGTGCTGAGAAGTCAAAATATTTTAGTAGTTTTAACCATCAACTTTTCCTCTTGTTGTGCTATTTCAATGAGAAGATGTATTTCAAAAATTTTTTCTATATAAATTTCACAGGTTAAATTATAAATTTAATGCCTCTATAACTTCAATGTAAAAATTTAAAACTTCCAACTCAAGATAATGGGAGGGGTAATTATGTTCATTAATTTTTAACTAACTTGATTCATATGAAAAAACCTTATCATTCTATACATCGACACATCCAATGTAAAGGCCATACACCAGTTTCCTAGATTAGGTTCCTTATATGATTATATTGGCCTGATTAGAAGAAATTTGTATCATGATGGAACGAATAGTTTAGTATTTTTGGAAAACCAGATACATACACAAGTTCAACATTATAACATGAAAGGAAAAACATTTTAGGAACTCCTTGGAAACCACCATAACTCCAAGTTTATTTTTACATGTCATTGATAATATACCTCTTCACGTCCTAGAAAAATGAATTCCAAGAAAAGAGTGAGATCAAATACTCGGTAAGGGTAATAAAATACAACATAATATATAATAAACAAAAACATTAGGTATCTTTAATAACTAAAAACAGGTGCCTTTAAAAATGAAGTTGAACACATTACGGAAGGAATAAGAGCTGAATAAATAATGTCATAATAAAGCATAATCATGGGTATTATACAAGTCGAATAACCTCATGAACATTCAATTACTAGTTTCATAATGATTTTATGCATAATTTAAAACATCATAACCATACCATCAAGGCCATGTTCCCAGACCATAAATAACCATTTTGTCCAGTTCTTATGTCATGACCGTAGTTTGTCTCATGAAACCTATCGATGCATCGAGGGTCTATAGAGGGCCCCGCCCATCACATAATAGTTCTAATTCAATCATAATATGAATAGGGATAAACATAAACAACATATACAACCATATTGAAACTAACATACGAAATGTAAATAACTTCCCCTGAACATTACGTATAAACACAAACCATTCAGATTAAATTGGTGAATGGTTTTAAGGTAGGACGTCCAAAGTAAAACTAGTCATAAACCATTAAATTAAATATGGTATATGATATCATAAATTATTAATCCCAATATTAGATAATAATTAACAAGAGGTTTGAAAAAGATAAAGATACTATTATAAAATCATCAAGTAATTTTTGAGATAAATACCCTTTTACATTGAAAAGAATAGTTCTCTGGAAAATTATTTTTATAAAACTATAAGGTAATTAATATAGTATTTTCATAAAAAAATTAGTAATTTTAGATATATAATGGTTGTTAATAATATATTATAGAGTGCCTTTTAAAATAATAAGGAATTTTAGAAATTCCCTTGAATTAGTCTTGTATGTCCGGATGAATTTTAGGGAAATCCTTTTAAAAAATAAAACTCACCATAAATGAAAGTAGGATTCTAGATAATATACATATATAGAACATTATAAAAAAAATATTAGGATTAAATATAAAAATATTTAAATTTATTTGAGGTAGGTAGAGAATAAGAGTAACCCGAATGAAAATGGAGGTTCAGGTTGAAAACCCCTACCTTATGTCCGATGGTGTTCTTGACTTGATCTTTGTGTCCTGGAAATCCAAATTAAATTAATTAATTAAAATTTACATAACCTCTTAATTATTTAATTTATTTATTATATCCTTATTATGTTCATTCATGGCTTCTTGATGGGTTTGAGAGGTTTAATTTTATTGTTTCGAAGCATTATCTTCTTTGGTATTCATGATCGGTTTACTTAAATACATGTGAGTATAAACATGTGATTTGAGAATATTTGTCTAGAATAGAAGTTGTATTTTATTTTTTAACATCCAGAATATTATTTGGTTATAAATTTAATTTGTTTATTTAGGGTTGAGAGGAATCATTATATAAATCATTAATGATAATTGTTTGGGTTAATTAGTGGTTTTTTTATCACAGTGATCTCATTTTGATTTATCATGTGTAAAAAAATATTATAGAACTCTAAATAAGTTATAATACATATATTATAGTCTATTTAAAACATAAAAATGGTTTCATTTCCAGAATTGAATATGTTAATTGAAATTGAAAACATGTCATCCTTGAATGTGATAAATTAACACATCTTGGATAGTGTTTTCCTTTCTAGTATAAAAGAATGGGAAAAGAGAGATGATGATGAATAATTACATTATCTTAAAAAAAACTCCAGTAAGTATATGGTACTATATTTATCATAATATATGGATGAAAGGGGGTTAGGAAACAAAACTAAAAGAAAAGAACTCAAAATAAAAAGAGATGTTGAGAAATCCCTTATCAAAATCTGACAGAATAATGACAGCACAAAAAATTCATTAAATGTTATATTTGGAGAAAATGGGGACTCTATTTACTATTAAATAATATGTATATTAATTGTAATATGTAATTACATATCCCAACATAAGTCAATTTAAATTAAAAATGAATAACATAAAAAGAGTTCTTGAAAAATAGAAGTGTTGTAGATTCCCTTACCCTAAAAATTAACTCCTAAATCATGAAGTCTAGGACCTCAGGGGCCTGATGACACCTTGTGAAGACTAGTAGTGAAGTAAAAATACCCTAGAATTGAGGATGATGAATTTAGAATGAAATAAAACAAATGAACGAGTGGGTATTTATAGTAAAAGAGATATGGTTTTTTCTTAATTTAGAAGGACACCTCATTAGTGGTATATGAAAAACCATGGTATTTCCCATGGTATTGGCCTCTTGGGACACCTAAAATCATATTTTAATGTACTAAGTCATCTAGAATTTTATATTAATTATTACAATATTATGAGTTCATTAATCATACCAAAAACTCGAAACTGTATTTTTATTATTCATGAAAAACATAAGTATTTTATAAAATTATCATAAATCCAGCATAACCAAATATTGATGTTATGAATTCAAAAATGAACTGCATTTTTTGAAAAAAATATCTATAAATGATTAGTTAAATTTTTAAATTAAATCATAATTTATTTGAAAAATAACAATTTTAAAACTATAATTTGTTTTATATCTCTTTGAAAAATTAATCAAGATCTCATTATCATATAACCTTTAGAAAATATAATAATATTATTATGTACTATTCATAAGGTTCATATTACTATTCATATTACTAATCATAAGGGTATGTTACTATTCAAAAAAATTATTTTTTTCTTTTCAGACTCTAAATATCTTACTAAACACAATAGTGTATGTCAGTTTTTTGAATTTCAAATTAGGGAGGTGGAAAAAATATGTTTACCAGCTAGGTTATAACAAAGTGGTGTTTTTTGGAGACTTAGTGTTTCATGAGTTCTTTGTTAAATTTATTTATAAACCCTTGGGGTGTTACATTCTCCCCTCCTGACATAAAAATTTTCCTTGAAATTACCATTCTATTACCTCACAAAAAAGATTTGGGTATTTCTTCATCATAAGATCCTCAAGCTCCCATGTTGTCTCCCCAATTTAATGATTTTTTAAATGTATCCTTACCAGTCATGTAATCTAACTCCTCACCACCTATCCTTTTGTGTCCAGAATCTAGATAGACTCTTCAGAGTAAGATAATTCATGTTCCAATTCTATGCATTCAGAAGTGAGTATATGTGTTCGATCTGGAAAGTACTTTATCAATAATGAGACATCAAACACATTGTGTACCTTAGAATTTCTACATGTTAATTCCAAATGATATTCCATAGTGCCAATTTTCCATAGACTTTTAAAAGGTTCTATGTACCTAGGGTTCAATTTCCTTTTCTTCCCAAATCTTATAACACCATTTCATGGAGATACTTTAAAGAGAACATCATCTCCCACATGAAATTACAAATCATTCCGCCAATTGTCAGTTTTTTTTTCTATACTTTGAGCTGATTTGATACGGGTTTGAATAGTCTTTAACCCTGTTGTTGTTTTCTCCACATGCTCTGGACCCACAAGCTTCCTTTCAATAACTTCATCCCAATATGTTGGTGTATGATATATCGTTCCATACAATTCTTTATATGGTACCATTTGAATGCTAGAATGGAAACTATTATTTTAGGAAAACCCAATCCAAGGTAAATAAGGATCCCATATACCTTGAAAATCAAGTGAGCATGATCTCAAAATGTCTTCTAAAGTTTGGATCATCTTTTCATTTCCCATTAATTTGAAGGTGATAAACAGTACTCAATTTAAGCTCAGTATCAAGGGATTTCTGAAGACTTTTCCATAATATTGATGTAAATCCTGTATCAGAGTAAGACAAAATTGAGATATGTGCTCCATGATGTCATAAAACATTACTGATATAGAGTTTTTCAAGGTGATCTAGTGAAAAATCCTCCCTTATAGAGAGGAAATGTGCAGATGTCGTAAGTTGATCCACAATTACCCATATTAAATCCTTATTTATTGGTGTTTTGGGTAAACCAGTGACAAAATCCATGGTGACGTAATCAAATTTCCATGTATCAATAGGTAGAAGTTGCATGACTCCCCTAGTATGTTTTCATTCGACCTTCACTTGTGGACAAACTAAACATCTTGATACATAATCATAAATTTCACGCTTCATATAGTCCCAACAGAAATATTCCTTCAAATCCATATAAATTTTAGTACTACCAGGGTTTATAGAGAAATTAGACCTATGGTAATCATCCAATAACTCCATTTTCAACTCGAGTATAAAGGGAACACATAGCCTCTTCCCAAATTTCATAATTTCATATTCACATATGAATTTATCCATCTTCCCATATTTCAAAAAATTAATTTTATTTTTAATGTTCTCATCACCATGTTGAGAGATTTTAATCCTTTCTAATAAAGATGGTTGGGCAACCAATTGTAAAAGTAATTATGTTTCACAATCATTGATAATTCCCTTGTCCATCCTTATTAAATCCATAAATATAGGATCCATTTTAATCCTTATTTTGTTTAAAACTCCCTGATCCAACCTACTCAATGCATCAGATACCATGTTTTCCTTTATAGGGTTGTAGTGTATAGAATAGTCATAATCCTTGAGTAGTTTGAGCAATCTTCTTTTCATCATGTTAATTTTTTATGAGAAGATATACATTATACTCTTTTGATCAGTATATATCTCAAATCATTCACCATAGATATGTTGTATCCATATTTTTTAGTAAAATGATTACATTATATAACTAGAGATCATGAGTATGATTGTTTTTTCATGAATTCTTAACTATCTTGATGCATAGGCGATAACTCTATCTTTCATTAAAAGGAAACAACCAAATCCTTTCTTTGATGCATCACTATAGATCACAAAATCATCAATCCTTGATGGTAGAGTTAGGATCGAATCATTCTCTAATCTCCCCTAAAATTATTGGAAATAGTCCTCACATTCTATTGACCATATGATCTTAACCCCTTTATATCTAGTCTTGGTTATTGGGTTAGATAAACAGGCGAAGTTCTGAAAAAAACGCCGATAATAATGGGCTAAAAAAATAATACTACGTACCTAAGTTATGTTCATTGGAGTGGGCTATTCATGAATAACCTTTGTCTCTATAGGATCAATAGATATTCCATCTTTAGAGACAATTTTTCCATGAAATAAAACTGATTGAATCCAAAAAAATTCACACTTTTTAAATGTCCCATGTAATTCATTTATTCTATGACTCTTCAAAATAGTGTGTAAGTGATATTCGTTATCATTATAGGTTTTGGAGTTTACCAATATTTCATCAATAAATTCCACCATAATGTCATCATGATATTCCTTGAAAACCCTATTCATTAGATCCATGAAGATAGAGGGTGTATTAATCAGTCCAAAAGGCATTACTATATACATGTAATGTCCATGCCTGGTTTGAAATGTTGTTTTTTAGAATATCTTCTTTCCTCACTCACAAATGATGTTATCCAGATCGAATTTTAATCTTCAGAAAATATTGGTCTCCATAAAGTTGATCAAATAATTCATCATTGCAAGGTAGGGGATACTTGTTCTTTATTGTTATAGCAATGATCTTCCTGTAGTCAATGTATAGCCTAATTGATCCATATTTCTTCTTAATTAAAAGAACATGGCCTCCCCGTAGAGAGACACTAGGGAGAATAAAAAATTTATAACTCAACTCCTATAGTCTTTTCATTAGTTATACTAATTCCAGAGTGTCTATTTTATAAGGAGATGTTAATATAGGAGTTGAACCAGGAATTAAATCAATAAAAAACTCAACTTATTTCTCTTGAGGATGTCTAGGTAAATCCTCTCAAAACACATAAAAATATTCTTTCACAATAGGTAAATACTCTATTTTAACATTAATTTCATCACCAATAGATATTATGTTATCTTCCTCCCAAATAATTGAATTCAGTTAAACTAATGGAGGTGGATCAAGATGAGAAACAGATGGTGATGTTTCATTCTTAAACATAATGAATTCCACATCGTCCAAAAAAATTCTAACCACCTTCTTATTACAATAAATTTTCACATCATGGTTCAAAATCTAATCCATACCACATATTATATCAAATTCAATAATGGGGTTGATGATAAAATAAGTAGACAAAGCATGTTTATATACCATAATGGGGACTGCCTGACATAACTTTTTTGTAATGAAACTTCCCTTAGGTGTTTTTAGAGATAACTCCATTATTAAATCAAATATGAAATATCTAATTTTCTTGTTAAACTATGAAGATATGAAAGAAAGAGGTGATCTATAATCAAATAAATCATTATCTAAGTTTGAGGAACAATTAAATCACCTACCACCACATCATTAAGGACTTAAATATTTTTATTTGTGATCGCATAAGCATAGCCTTGCTTCCATGGGATTTTTTGTGTTTCGTTTCTATGACACCTAGAAAAATCATTTGCATAATTTCCCATCTTCCTATAATTGTATCATTTAATATTGGTAGCTTATTTCTTCCCCTTGTAATCCCAAGATAAGTGGTCTTTTCTCATCACTTTTAACAAACACCCATACTCTTTAGGCAAGTACATGGTGTCTATTCCCACAATTAACAAAAGGTGAAAGGTCAACTCTTCCCTTATTCCCCATTTAATTATTTCAGTTTCTATAGTTTTTATTGGTCCTCTTATTATCTTTATTTACCTAATAATCATAATACATAAAGAATTCTATTTCTACACTTATTTCACTTGAGGCTATATCATCATATGATGAGAAACATTGGGTGACTAGAGACCTTTAGAGGAAATGTTTTAAACCCTCAAATAATCGATCAATGTTTCTAATTAGAATACATATGTAGTCTGTAGAAGGCCGTTCTATCCTTGTGAAGATAGCTTCATACTTTACTACATTCTCATCATCTTTTTTCCTTAGATTAAAAATTATTGTTCCATATCTTCTCGTTGTTCACGAGGGACATATTTTTCTAATAATATTTCATTAAAATACCTCCATTCCATTTCATATATTTCTTCTTCCTCCTTTCTATTTTGGATTAATTACCACTAGTGATCTACATCTTCTGATAGTCATAAAACATCCATGGAAACCGCTTATCTTTCATTACATCCCAGAGTGAAAAAATCATCTCAAATGAACTTACCCACTACTCTCCTACGTATGGGTTTGTAGTCCCATTAAATGATGGAGGATGTCTTCACATAAATCATTCTAACATCAATCCCCCATATTGTGGATCTAAATCCCCCATAAAGGTAAGGTTATTATTCATTACCTGAACCATCTATCCCAGTATTGTTATAAGTTTGTCATCACCAGTCACAACACCATAGCCAACATCATTATCTTACATCAGAGGGAAATCCCTACATGGGAAATGTGTGTTCATTCAATTTCCGTTCCTTCCAATTGGATCTATTTCTAAATAATGGAATACACTAGATTTGGTTATGAATCATAATGTATAATCTCAATATAGAAAAATCCTTAGTATAAATTGAAATTTTATACATAGCTAATATCATAAATATAAACATGGTTTCTTTGAGGAATAGTTTACATTTAAATCCTTCATAATGGATTTTATAGAAAATTTGAATTATCTTTATCATTTCTCTTGTGAGTGTCAATCTAGGTGTGTAGTAATGCTCGTTGTCATATACAATGATACCCTAGGTAAAAGCCCGAAACTCCTTTTCATAGTTGTTACTCCTATATACATTGCTGCTAGAACCATGTCCACATTTAGTATCTAGATAGGTATTTATTTTCTAGCAATATCCACATGTTATATTCCTTTCAAAAAATTACAGGATGATCTTGAATGTTTATCCTCAATGAAAATCTTAGAGTTTTTTCCATAATCTACATTTTTTAATTCTAGTTTCGAAATTTTCTACTAAACTTACTTTGATAACAACAATAATGACCCGACCCTAGTTTCCAAGAGTTGGTTCCCTATTTGATTACATTGACATGATTATAAGAAAATAATGTCTTGAAGGAACAAATATCTTTGTAGTTTTGGAAAACAATATACATACATAATCTCAACATTACAACTTGAAATGAAAAAAAACTAGAAACTCCTTTGACACAAATCATAACTTCTAGGTTATTTATTCATGTTATTAATAATATAACTATTTATGTCCTGTGAAAATGAAACAAAAGGAAGGGGTGATCTCAAATGATTAGTAAGGTTAAGTAGAATAGTTGATTATAACATAAAAATAAACATTATGCATGGTGAATAACTAAAAACACATGACTTAAAAATGAACTTGAACACATTATGGTAGAAATAAGAGATGAATAAATAATTCTATAATAATTCATAATCATAGGTATTATAATATTAAAATAACCTCATGAACTTTAAATTAACAATTTCATAATGAGGGAATTAATAATTGTGGACATGATAACCATACCGTCAAGGCCTCGTTCCAAGACCATAAATAATTATTTGGTCAAGGCCTTATTCTAAGAAGGTAGCTTGTCTTTTGATACCTACTGATTCATCGAGGGTCTATAGAGTTACCCACCCATAACTTACTAAGTCCAATTAATTCCTCATCTAAATAAGTATAAACATATTCCACAAATAAATTCATATTTAAACTAACATATGAATGGTAAATAACTTTCCCTAAATATTAAGAATAAACACTCACCATTAAGAGTAAATTGGTGAATGGTTTTAAGGTAGAACATCTATAGTCAAAATAATCAGAACAAATTAAATTTAATATGGTAGATGATATCATAAAATATTAATCCCAATAATGAATTAGAATAAAAAATATTATTGAAACAAATTAAGATACTCTTAAAAATCATCGAGTAATTCTTAAGATAAATACTCTTTTACATTTAAAAAGATTAGTTCTTTTGGAAAAGTTTTTGTCTAAAACCATAAGTGACGTAAGATAGAATTTTCCTAATAAAATTATTGGTTTTACAAATATAATTTTTGATAAAATATAGATTATAGACTACCCTTGAACATTAGTATGAATTTGAAAAATTCTTTTGAATCAGGCTTGTATTTCTAGAAGAATTTTTGAAATACCTTTTAAAACCTATAAATACCCATAAATGAAAGTAGGGATCTTGTTGGTACACATATATATAAAATTACCACAGAATATATTAGGAGTATAAGTGAATAAATTATAATTTAATTTAGGAAACTATATAATAAGTGTAACCTGAATGAAAATGGAGGTTTTGGTAGAAAAACCATATGTTAATTCTGATGTTGTTCTTCACTTTATCTTAGTGTCCTAGATAACCAAAAAAAATTAATTAATTAATATTTATAGAAACTAATATTAATATAATTGATTTATTATAGATTTTTTCACTTCATTCATGGCCTTATTTAAGGATTTAACAGGTTTAATTTTATTGTTTGGGAGCGTTTTCTTCCTGGGTATTCAAGGCCAGTTTACTTATATACATGTTGCGATAAAAATGTAAGATGAGAATGGTTGTCCGGAATAAAACATATATTTTATTTGTTATCATACATAATATTACATGGTTATAAAAAAATTGGTCATTTAGAGTGGTCATGAATCATTATATAAAATATTAATGATAATCGTTTTGGTTAATTAGTGGTTTTTTATCATAACAAACTCATTTTGATTTATCATTTGTACAAAAAGATTACAGAACCGTAAATAAATTTTAATAAATATATTATAGTCTATTTCAACTTTAAAAATGTTTTTATAACCATAATTTAATACAGAAATAAATATTTAAAACTCGTCATCCTTGAATGTGATAAATTAACACATCTCATATAGTGTTTTCATTTTTAGAATAAATGAATGGGAAAGGAGATATGATGATGAATTATTCCATTATCATAACAAAATAAATGTATAGGTTTGGTATTATAGTTATCATAACATTTTTATGAAATGAGGTGAGTAATGAAAAATAAAATAAAAGAACTTTAAATAAAAAATAGAAGTTATGAAATCCCTTAAGAAAATTCGGTATCCTAACGACGTCACTAAAATTTCATAAAATATATTTTTGAGAGAAAAAGTTTTGTATAATCATTATTAAATAATATTAATTATTATAGGAATATGTAATGAAATATCCCAACAAAATCCAATTTAAATTATAAAATAATAACATAAAAAGACTTCTTGAAAAAGGGAAGGGTGGTAGATTCTCTTACCTTGTAGAGTAACTCCTAAAACGTGATGTTTGGGACCTTGGGGTATTTATCACACCTTGTGAGGACTTTTATGGTGGTAAAAATATCAGAGCATTGAGGATGATGAATTTGGAATGATATAAAATACATAAATGAGTGGGTATTTATAGTAAGAGAGAGAATAAGTTTTTTATTAATATCATAGGACACCTCAATAGTGGTATGTGAAAACCCATATAATTTTCTATTGTATTTTTCAATGGTATTTCCCACTTGGGACACATCATATCATATTTTAATGTAAATAATTCGACCAGAATTTTATATTTATTGTTATATCATTATGATTTCATTAATAATAAAGAAAACTCAAAACAGTATTTTTACTTTTCACCAAAAAAGAAAGTATTTTATAAAATTATCAAAAATTTTGTGTAAACTATTATCATAATTATGAATTAGAAAATAATCTCAATTTTTGTAAAATAATTTTCTATATATGATTAATTTATTTTTTAATGAAAATCATAACTTATTTAAAAAATAACAATTTTAAAACTCTAATTCATTTTTTATCACTTTGAAAAATTAATCAGGGTCTCAATATCTTATTACATTAAGATAATAAAATAATAATATTATTTAACATTCATGAGTTTCATATTAATATTAATAAGGATATGTCACTATTCACCAAAAATTATGTTTGTCTTTTCAGCCTCTAAATATCTTACTAAATGCAACTGTGTATATCAGTTTTTTGATTTCAAATCACATAGGAGGAAAAATTATGTTTACTAAATCTGTTATAAAAAAGTGTTATTTTTTGGAGACTTAGTTTTTCATCATTAAATATTAAATTTATTTATAAATCCTTGTGGTGATACATCAAATCCCCTTTATTTGATTCATCGGTAAATATCAGATATCCATACCTTCTCGACAGTAAATCCAATATTATTTAATTGAAAAATATCCTACAGAATTCCTCAAAACATTCCTTATATTATTTTGACAATATGAAATTAACCCTTCTACGTGTCTACATGGTTAACATGTTAGTTAAATTAGAAAAATTTTGAATAAATAATCAATAATAACCTAATAATCCAAGGTAAAAACAAACCTATTTTATATTATTTTGTGCTGAAAATTCAATCACCAAAATTTAATGTGAAGGATCGACTAATATTACATCATTAGATAAAATATGTCCAATAAAAAAACCTCAGTCATCAAGAATTTACATTTCCCAAATTTTCCATATATGATCTTTTCTCTAAAAGTCTTAAGAATGATTCTAAAAATAATCATATGATAGTCATTGATTTTAGAGTATAGAAAGATGTAATTAATAAATATTAAAATGAAATTTTTGAGATAATAATTGAAAGCATTTTTTCAAAATCCATAAAAATATAGCATGTACTAGTTATTCCAAAGGGAATTACATTAAATTCATTATGTCCATCCCTCATACAAAATTTCATATATAGAATATCCTCATTATTTAATCATAGTTGATGATACCTAGAATTAATATCAATATTTAAAAAATATTATGACTCTTGAATTTGATCATATAAGTCATCAATATAGGCTAGAGGATACTTTTTCATTATATTATTGGAATATATTTCCCTACAATCGATGTACCAACTCAAAAACCCGTATTTCTTCTTAAAAATTTAACTATGCCTCATCAATGAGATACATTAGTGAATATATATTCCTTATTACAAAATTCATACAGTTTTTATATTGTCCCACTAATTGTATTGTAGCCATCCAATAGGGTTTTTAAGATATATTTTTTTTTATCATGGGTGATATTAATGGAAAACTCAATTTCACAATTAGGTGGGTGTCTAGGTATTTCATCAAGAAACACATCAATGTATTCCTAGAAAATAGGTACGTACTCAATTTTAAGGATAAATTTTTCATTAATAGGTTGGGTTTTCTCTTCTTCTCCAATAATTTCATTAACAAGAGCTAGAAGAGGTGTATTATAACAAGGTTCA
Source organism: Viscum album (assembly GCA_963277665.1). Classification (NCBI taxonomy): domain Eukaryota; kingdom Viridiplantae; phylum Streptophyta; class Magnoliopsida; order Santalales; family Viscaceae; genus Viscum; species Viscum album. The sequence continues at coordinate 1,940,450,690 of OY728163.1, forward strand.
GATGATATATCTTCCCCTCTAAAGAATATTGATTCCATATCAACATCAAAAATTGTAATCTGCTTATCTCGGAAACAAATTTTCACATTAAAATTTTAATTTCAAAACATACCATGTATTATATCAATGGAGAACCATGACAGACAAGACTTAGATAATACATCAATATCATTATTTAAATAATACACCTCACCAGTAGTCCTAAAACCTAACGATCAAAAGTTTTAGCATCTTAGATAATAGGTGTCTAAATATCTTATTTTATAATACTTGGAAACATTTCTTCATACTCATTATCCTATAGATCCTTTATATAAATTTCATGTGATGGAATCATTTTCATAAACTAAGTATTGGAAACATAAGAAAGGAATGATGTCAAATGCTCTATAAGGGGAAACATACTATAAAGTATTAGATCATAAACTGAAGGACAACATGAATACAAAATTAATATCATTATATATGATCACGTTAACATATAAGATAATCATAAACATGATTTAGAAACATGATATCATAAAATTATAATTATAATAAAAGATATAACATATCTCAATGCACGTATCAATAATCACAAAACATGTGATCAAGACATAAATGTGAGGAATACTTTAAAATATGGAATAATAGTGAAATCATGTAATTTGTTGAAATTAAATCCATATTGAATATTTTAATAACTGAATAAAAACATGTAAATGTGTAACAACCATAATCATAAAAAATCTTATGAATGAATATGTTTTCATCATGTTCACAGAAAAACTTTTGAACAAAACTCCATGCTTCTCATTCACAAAAAAAAACTTCTGAACAGTTATTACTAAATCTCATTCACACAAAAACTTATTAAAAAACATTATATATCTCCTTTACACAACAAAATTGTAAAAAAATATTCCCACATCTCATTCACACAAGTAACATGTGGACAAAGCTTCTTGTATCTCATTCCTATAACATGTCATCATATTATGTGATATTATTACTTAACCAATGTATTGGAGTGTAATATAGGACCCCACCCTTCATCATTCACATATATGAGAGCCATAAGAAAATAAAACACGCATCATATCCTAAATAACCTATGCAAAAAAGAATTGTTTTCATAAATCATGAAAAAACAACACATAACATGAATATAATAAATCATAGAATCTAAAATATCTCATTTCCCAAATAAATCATATCATAATATCATATAATTTTTGTTCAAAACGTTACATCATTAAAAAATATACCATTCAAGGTGAGTAAAATAGAAAATAAAAAAATCAACAATTCTTTTAAAACATTAAAGTACAAATTATGTTCATATAATTTTTTGTGAAGCAAAATAGAAGGCTTTTGAAAATCTTATTTCAAAATAAATGATTCTTGAAAATATATTATGGTTTTAAAAATGATAAGTTAAAATAATTATAAAATTTTTACTTTTAAAATAATCATTAATAGTAGACTTGAATGATGTGTTCATATTTAAAAAATAAGAAGGGAGAATACTTAGGAAACTTTTACTACTAAAATAAATTTTAATAATGTATAATTAGAATGAAAAATGTTTTCAAAAAGGGGAAGAGAAAATATATTTAAAAATTTTTAATTTAAAAAATAATATTTAAAAATTTATCCTCGAAAATCACATAAAATTTTCAAAATCATAATAGAAAATAATTTTAAAAAATAAGTTTAAAAAAAATCTTGAATAATGAAAACTTGATAAATATATAATGTTTTAAAAATTGTAACAGAAAATAATTTTAAGGAGTTTACCATAAAAAATAATATTAAATAATTGAACTCTTAAAATGAAATAAAAGTTTCGAAAAATGTTGAGAGGAAGAAAAAAAATAATATAAAATGATAGAAAACCTTTAAAATATTTTTTAATTCCTTTATTAAAAAAATCAAATCAATAAATGGATTATGAAACCTTTGATTTAAAATAAAGAAGAGTAATAGGATCATTTTATATAAAATAAACTTTATTTTCCACTAGGATAAAGAAAAATTATCAGGGAAGTAAACAGATTGATATTGATGAATACTGTTAAAAGAAAATGGAATTATTATTAACATAAATGCATTTTCATAAAACAATAGAATCATAATGGAAGAAGAATTTAGTGTGAAGTATTATTTCTCCATAAAACGAGTTTTAAATACAATATAATATCATCATAGGATATAATAGATCAATATTTAATGGTTTTATGAAAAGAGGAGTGATTATGACCCAAGATATGATCTCAGTAATGAAAACCACTTACAACCTAGGAATCATGTAAGTCAAATCATTATCAAGATAATAGATTCAAATTGAGCATAAATTACCATGAATATAAGGTATTTAGTGTTATAATATCTCCAATAGGTAGTATATGCCACACATAAATTTAATTAGGTGTATAATACAAAAGTTTTCTCAAAAAGATAAATTTGATACCTAAACCCTTAGTCTTACGATACAATATAATAAAACCACTTAAAAGTTAGAAATATTAAATTTAATGTTAAAATACCATTAATAAATAAAATCAATGATATTATATATTCACTTGTTAGTATACACAACATTTAAATTAAATTAGGTGTATAAAATAACATGTACCTTAATGAAAGATGTTTGGAGATAAAACTGTTGCGACTTAGGTAAAAAATAAATCGAATACACCACAAATAATATATAATGGAATTAAACATGAAATTACATGAAGAAAATGTAACTAATGAAATTTTACATCTAATATTCATTATAGATGACACATAAATAAAAATTGGTTCGTAAATACGAACAATGTATCTATGATAGGAAATAGCCACAAAATCCCTTATCCTGGTTGAAATTTGATCAATACATGCACTTAAATTAATGAATAATAAAATTAATTTTATTATTTACCATATTTTTAACATTCTTATAATTTATTTTATTTAATATTTTCGATTTCTTATCATATTCTATTTATCTAAAATATATATTTCTTGCCTATGTCAATTAAATGATCTTTTTCAGACAATTTTTTAAGACTCCTTACTTATACTGACCATCATAAAAATCACTGTAAAATAGATTCATAATATAAAAATATTAATAGTGATATGGATATAAATTTTATATATTAAATAAATATTTAAATCCAACCATAATGGGTGGTGATGACAAATGAAACTCATTTCTTGTTGAGGCGATAGTTCGCACATATGCAAGATTAATGTTTCCATTTCTCAACGAATTGGAGGGAAAAGGGTAAATAATAATTTGAAAATTCCAAATAATATTTATATTATATATATAATATTTATTAATCTATTATATCCTTTTTATCATCAGTTAATGTTTCTGATGAAAAATGGAAGACATCGCTTTGTGGAGGTGGTAGTTCACTCAAGGCACTAACGAAACTTTTGATTTTGTAGAGGATAGAGGAGAATAAATAATTTTTATTCCATTAATATAATAACATATTCATATAATTATGATACTTATATATTATATTTTTATTTATTTAATATTTTTTAATGATAATTATTTACATGAAAATCTTAAGAAGGATATGATACTTACGTAGGAGACTTGATGATTCCTTGGAAAACTTCTTATAATTGAAGGGATTAGGCTAAATTAGTGTGACCTCGGTCATAATAAAGTGTGAGGTACTTATATTATATGGTATTTTGTTATAGTTTTCAGGAAATTGTGATTATGATGTTCATTTTTTAAATGTTTTAAGTGACTTCCTTTTATAAAATATAAAAAATGATGGTTTGAGAACACTCTTTATATTTTAATAATTTTGTGACACTACTCTGATATCAATGGAGAAAAAGTTTCTAAATAATGTATTTTTTTATTTGGGTCTATAAAGACTCTAAAAGGTTATTCAAAAATGTTTTTGAACATGTTATTGGGTTTTAACCATTAATTTTTTACATTTTAATCATTTATTTATAAACTCTGTAATTAGTATTAACTAAGTAATATAATGTTTTATTAAAAATATATCATATCCCATATAACAAAATTTGGGATTTATAAAACTAAATTTAAACTATATTTAATCAATTTAAAATTTTAAAACATTATTAAATTAACTTATAAATTAAGCAAAATAAATTGTAGAAAAATTATTTTAGTATAAAAATTATATTTTAATCATTATATATTCTTAAAATTATTTAATATTGATAAAAAAATTAAATAACTGTTGATATGTTTATTTATTTTTTATACATTTTATTAAATTCATTATTTAATGTATTTTGATTTAATTTATTTTATTGAAATTCCTTGATATTAGTAAAGAAAAACTTTTATAACAAATGTTTCACCGTGATCATGGTAATTTCCATTAATCATAATAATCAGCCTTTTATAACTAAAAATAAAATTGTATATATTAAATAATATTAAAATTATTATCTAAAATATGTAAATAATTTTATAAAATTAACATTCAATATCTAGGAAATTTAATCTAAACATTATTGCATATAACATGTTAAAACCAATTTTTTTGAAACATGTATTTTTATGCATAATTTTTTCTATATAACAAAAAATTATTAATGTTCTTAATTATATTAATAGGGTTATAATTGTTTAAATGATTATTATTTGATATTAAAATCAATCCAAATACATAATTTATTCTTTTTAAATTTTAATTAGAAAAAATACAAAAAAAATATTCGTAAAATATTACATGACATTATGAAATGATATACATATGTTTTTTTAATTGAAAATAGTACTTTTGAATTATTTATTTTAATTTATAAATATATATTTTTAATAAAAATATTGTTTAAAAATCTTCTATGCCATAAATATTTTTCGCTATTATAAAAATCATTATTGTTTTTCTACTCACCTAAAAATATATTATTTTATAATATTATCAAAAATACATCCATAAATAATTTGGATTTTAAGAGTAGAAAAAAAATATAATTTTTTTATCAAATTTAAATTTTAAAGTTATTACATTTATGTATTTTAAAATAAAATATATAATATAAATAAAACTGATTTTATTGAAAATAACTTTTTCTATATTAACTCATTATCATTTTTTACCTTTTATCTATTAATAGCTTACCATATTAGTTATTATTATAGTATTATTAATAATTTATTATTAATATGATGTTTTTTTACATTGGTATTATTTTATAACATGATTTATTGAACATAGTATTTATTTAAGGAAAATATGCATTAAAATCACAGGTCTTTACCTTCTCCCCTAAAATAAATTGTGTCCTCGTAATTATAAATATAAATTACTAATGAATATAGTTAATGAAATCCTTAATATGAATACGAATCAAGAGTTAATTTCCAATTTGGTATCAACCCTTTTAATTCATGTGAGACTATAAAACTCTTTTATTCCATCCTAAGAGGCATATCGAAATATTGAGTTAATTTCTAACCACTTAAATGAAACACCCCTCTTGATTAATTACCCTTGAGATTCCATAATCATCATTGTATTTGTTGATGATCAGAGGTTGATTTAAAGTTTGAATTGTGAATTCTTTATTTTCATAATTAATGTGGGGTCCATGTAAATAGAGATATTAAATTCTTAAAATTATTGTAAATTCCCCAAATTGAAGAAATAATAGTATTAACATGAAGAATATTCCTATAAACATCATACTAGGATAAAATAATAATATAATACAATAATAATTCATTAATTCATTAATTAGATACTATTAAAAAACATCTTAGTCCTACTAATATGGACAAGACCGGATTCTAATAAGGAATATATCTCTTAAGTGGAGGATAAATGCACTTTCTTACCTTTATTTTCATGACCATATCCTAGTAGTATTATTGTCCTAGGCTTTCTCTTATTTTATTTATATTAAAGAATACTAATTTTTATAATTCTCATTATCCAATAATTATTTTTTCAAACTATATCACTCATATCTCAACAATATCATCTATATCTCAACTTATATCATTCTAGGTTCAACCCAAGTTACTTTAATTGGTTTCTCTTCGAATTATTAACCTAATGTTAAATATAGAGAACCTAAATTACCATAAATATTCTTAAAATTTTATAATCCCAAAAATCATTGAAATATATTCTCTAAAAATCCATATTATCCTTTGTCTAGGAAAGAACATATCAAATAATATGTTCCTAAGAATTTGAATCTCTAAATTTAAATATATGTTACCCATGATCACTTTATCATTAGGTTACCTAACATAAACATATTCAAAATACATCCCAATGATTCATAAAATCAATTTTATTGAGCAAATCATGTGCCTTGGGAGTTTCAAACCAGTTGTATAGTTAGGCCTCTTTGTCACGAACCTGATCGTAGTTGAGTTAATACCCTACAATTCGTATTTGGGGTTATTACCCATAAGTAAAAGTATTTCAGATCCTGTATCCATTTTTATTATCCAGAAAATGATTTAATTACTATAATAAACACAAAATTTATACTTTTCAAAAACATCACAGTATTATCCTATACTTAGACTCACCCCTTAGAATTTTCCCTACGGTTTTTTATAAATTCATCTAAACTATCCTAAAAAAATAAAAAAACCTCACTCAAATACCAAATATAGTAACTCACGATAAAAAATCATAAATAATATACTAATATCAAGATTTAAATAGTTCCTTTCCAAAATAGTTGATATACTCAATGATCGAAAGTTTTAGTCGCTTGGAGTGTAGATATATAAAAATTTTGTTTTATCATAAATGAAAAAATTTCCCTATAATCACTCTCCTATAGATCCTTTTTCAACATCTCACATTAAAAAAATCATATTTATAACTGGGGGATTGAAAACATAATAAAGGGGTTATATTAACCACTACATAATGCGAAAACATATCACAAAGTATTGGATGAAAAACATGAATAATAAAATGAGTAATACATACATATCATAATATAATTGTAAAATACATTATACGATCATCATAAAACATTATTAATAAACAAGATATTATAAAAATACCATTATAATAAATGATATGACATTTCTCAAAACACATATCAATAATCATAAAATAAGAGGGCTTTACATAAAACTGTGGAAGACTTTACAAAAAGGTATAATGAAAAAAACAAGGCATTTCATGGAAATTAAATTCATTATGAAAATTTGGCATAACATGATAAAAAACGTGAAATGTGTCATAACCATAATAAAGTAAAATCTTTTGAACAAGGGTATCTGTATCAATTTTACAAAAAATATTGCGAATGATTCTTTTGGAATCTCATTCACATAACAAACTTATGACCAAATCTTACCAAATATCATTTACAAAAAAAATAGTGCACAAATCTTCCAACATCATATTCATAAAACAAAATTTTAAACAAGGCTTCCTACATCTTATTCACACAAAAACATATGTGAACATTCAATATTGAATATAAATTACTCAAAATTTAATTATAAAATTTTATATTAATACATAAGAAATAAATTTTAAGGTGTTATAGGACCCCACTCTTCATTAAGGATATATGATTATTTTAATTAATGGAGTCTAGGTATAAACATGAAAAATAGTTTTATGAGGGTTTTCCATGTGTTGGAAATATTTGGAGGTGGTTCAAGTACTTATGAAGAATTTGGGATGAAAACTATCTTCAGAGAATTTAAACACCATGTAAACGTTACACGATGTGTAACTACCTCCATAAAAATGTTCCCAACAAGTGCAGGGCGTTTAGTTGTTACATATTGTGTAAACTATTCACATCATGTAAATGTCTATCAGGTTAAATAATTACAAGAGGTGACCGGTTTTTCTTTATATCACATTTAAAATAAATACTTGACGTGTAGTTAGATTTCATGTTGGGTAAATATAATGAGTGGTGTTATTAAGTATTGTCATTCACCTGTTTCTCATTCAATCATTTTTTATCCCTTCCTTTCAACCTAGGGAGAACTCTGGGAAATTTTGGGGTCTCTTCCTCCCTTACGAACATCCAATATTACATATGATCCCTAGTGATTTGGTTTTATTAGGTTTAACCATCTCTTCTATTGTTATTCTTTATTTGTGGTGGAAATGTTTAGACTACAGTTAGATCTGGTTTAACCTACATGTTATACTATCTAAGTTTCCTTCATTGATCACCATCACATTTTTTGTATTTTTTTGCCCATTTTTTCTATTTCTTACTCACTGGTTAAGGAAGAATGTCTGAACTAAACCCTAAGGTCTATTTAATTATAGAGTATATGAAATATTTTGATCACATAGACGTAACATGTGCTTTAAATAATTTATTTTATTATTAATGGTAAATCCTGGAATAGAATATTGGTTGGACCCTTAGGGTCGATTTTTGATGTGACCTTGATTATAGCTACCCATTAGGTGTGTGAAACCTTGATTTGTTGAATTGGATAAGGGATAAAATTTTCTTTATCCTGATATGAGACCTTAGTTGATTGACTGATATATAATCCATGGGTAATGTCTTTTTAATTATTGATATGGTTGTTTTTTATTGTTACAAATGGAAGATTAATTGAAAGGGAACTAGTGATTTTCAGAATTAACCATTGAGGCTTATGAAGTGATATTCCGATATCCTTGTTGTTCTGACTTGATTGTGTTATCATGTTTTAATTCTTATATTAAGCGGCTTATTCCCAATCTAATTTTGTAATGATTATGTTGAGGGTTCTATGACTAGTCCTGTGTTGTAATTATTTTATTGAGATGCATCTTCCCAGTTCCATGTTGTAATTATTATATTGAGAAGGATCTACCCTATCCCATAATGAAATGCATATATTGAGTGTGATCTTCCCATTCACATGTTGTAAAGATTATATTGAGCAGGATCTTCCCAGTCCCATGCATTAATTATTTATATTGAGAGGGATATGACCATTCCAATGCTTAAATGCTTATATAGCAAGCTTGGACCAAATTTTTATAATTATCCTATAGATATATTGTTGTTGGTTGGCATAGTTGTGTTACATGCTGAGTGATATTTAAGCATGGTTCTAAGTTAGGTTAATAATTAAATTTTTTTAGTTTATTAATTAATACACATGCTATTAAATTATTTCATACACTTATCTTCAAAACAGTTATGTTTTGACATTGGGTTATCGACCTTCTATGTTTTACTCACACCCTATTCAGTCCACCATTTGTACCCGAGAAGATTACATGGATTCATGTTTAGACATGAGCAAAGGACATTGTTCCTAATTTGTTGCTATCTATATAGGCTAGAGTTTGAAGATGGGGATGACATGGGATTCTGAAAAAATGGTATTTTGTTTATTTTTTATGTCATCTGATTATTTTATTTGTATAGTTTTCGATTTTACAATAAGATACATTTTAGCCTTCTATTACAAGATTCCTTATTATTGGTTTTTCGGTTCCTCCTTTTATTTTCCCAGTTGTATGATATATTGTTTCCCATTTTTTTCAATACTATTATATTTATTATTATATATTATTACATTGTATTGTATTATATACCAAGGGTTATAGTCTCTATATGGTACATATCATTCCCCCGCTACTAGTTGGTAGCCACTGGAGTATAGGGAGTCACCCCTTAGCTATCGTTAACAACGTGATTTTTTCATGTGAGGGAGTCCAAGAATAGGGAGCATTAAAATTTCTATAAGGAAAAAAAACATTCACCATCTCATGAAGAAATCTTGTGAAAATAATGGGTTTTGTATGTCAACGAGAATGTACCCTAGTGGTACAAGCTCTTCCTTGGAAACCAAAAGACCCAGGATCAAATCTGGGCAGGGGTGAATTACTGAGGGGTATTGTAGCAGTACTGTAGCAGCACTGTAGCAGTGGCGTAGCTGTAGCAGCAGTTACACTATAGCGGCGGAGGGACTGTAGCGGGCACTATAGTGGTGGCTATACTGAAGCAGGTACTGTAGCAGCGTAGGTACTGTAGCAGTACTATTCACTCATGTGTCCTTTGGGCCAAAAAATGGGCTTTCAAGCCTTGAATTCATGCCACCTAGCCTTGGACCTTCGGGCTATGCAATGGGTCTCCCTTTACCCAGTATAAAGAGGTCTTTGCTTTAAATAATAAATTGAGGCTTCGACCCCAACCTTTAATAATGGGTTTCATAAAACATTCAATAAAATAACATTACATGAACTTATGAAATCATAGAATTTCAAAACCCTCATTTCAATAAAAAAATCATATCTTAATAAAGTATAAAGGGTTAAAAAAACTTCACTTCATGAAAGATAAACCTTAGGGGGTAAATATAATTTAAAATAAACAAGTTTTCAAAAATCCTTCTAAAACACTAAATTACAAATTATATTCAAATAAAATTTTTTTGAATGAAAAGAGAATAATTTGGAAAAACTTATTTACAAATTGAATATCATTAAAAATAAATAATGTTTTCAAAAATTATAAGCTAAAATAATTTGAAAACTTTTACTTTTAAAAGAATTAGTAATAATGATTACTTGAAATCGATATGCTTATTTAAAAAAGGGATTAGAAAATATTTTGAAAACATTTAATTTTAAAATAAACATTAATAATGGAGTCTGGGAAATGAAAAAATGTTTTCAAAAAGGATATGTGAACACACTATGAAAGCATTTAATTTAAATTAGAATCATTAATAATAAAACCTTTAAAAATAAATAATGTTTTCAAAAAGTGATGTGAAAATGCCTTGAAAAATTTTACATTAAAAAATAATCATTAAAAATGTAACCTTTACAAGGATATAAAGGTTTTTCAAAAATGATTATGGGATGATAAAACATATGATTTTGAAAGGTAGGAACCACCATAAATATTTTTTTTAAACCCACATAGATAAAAGGATAATGAAATTGTTGATTTAAAATAATGGTTATTAAAAGATCATTGGAGATAAAAAAATGATTTTCCATAAGGGAAAGAAAAAAATACCGGGAAGTAAAAACATAGATCATGGTGAAAAATCAATTAAAATAAACTGTAATTATTTGTAACAGAAATTAATTGTTACAAAACAATAAAATCATGAATGATGAAGGATTTTGTGTGAAACAAGATTTCCCAGGAATAAAATGGTTTATATATAATGTAATAACATAATGTTTTAGAATAGATAAATCTTTAAAGGTTTTAGTAAAAGAGCAGTGATTATAACACAAGAAAGGTGTAAATTAATGAGAACCACTTTCATCTTGAGGATCATTTAAATCAAATCCACTTAAAATTAATAGATTTGAATAGAACATAAATTTCCATAAATAAATGGTAATTCATGATATAATATAGAAAATAGGTATTATGTAACCCATATAAATAGAATTGGGTTCATATTACTAATCATACTTCAAAAACAAAAATTTGAGAAGAAAACCATTACATCTTAAGATATAATCTAATAAAACTACCTGGAGGAGAGAATGATTTATGTTGAAGCTAAAATACAATGAATGAAGAAAAATAATGATATTATATATAAAATTTATAGTATACATATAGTGACCCAATCCTTTTAAACATATGATTACATTATTTTTTAACATAAATATAAAATAAATAGAACTCAAAGTTCACGAGGCCTAGTGTCTTTTGAATACTAGGTTCATAATACATAAAAATAAAAAAATAAAGAATCACTATTTTATTGTCCATAACGAGATAATTTATGCCAATAAGCAACTAAAACATCATAGGATAACCAAGAGATTAAATAAAAGAAATTGGGGAGCTCTTTTTTCTTAGAAATGTGTGGTTCCCTAGGTTTAGGATACATGGTTCATGTCACCTATAATTATTCAGTTATTCGATCATTATGTTCCTTCATACTGGGTTTACAATTTTTTTCATTTAGGAGGGTTCATTGTGGGGGTTCATGTATGGATTCACAATCATTCACACCCAATTCACCATTTTCATCTTATATAAACTATCAAAAACTTCTAAATCCATAACAAGGTACATACATGGTTTCGAAAGGTATTATGTCATGTTGGGATTCATAACCAATGACACTTAGTAATGTGCATTGGTTGAGTGGATGGGAGGTCAGAATCATCACACCATTTTTCATGGGAATTGATTCATAATCGAGGACTCTATTACAGATTTAAGATATGTCTTATTATCTCTTCCAAATCCCGATAAAGGACCAGTTACCCTAATAAAATGACCATATGTCAAATTATTTTCCCTGTAATGGGAGGGTTCTATTATTAAGACCATGATTAATTTTAGTTTCTTCTTTCAATTATAGTTTTTTATTAGAAATGGTCGATATTTATATTTGAAATAAATATAACTATGTCCTCTATAGTTTACTTCCATCAAGGGAGGTGATTGATATTCGAGGATGGGATTTCACCTTTATGAGGCATTTGGTGTACCTAGTGTATAACAGAAATCAAAACAAACCTAGTTATTTTGAGTCACATAGTTTAACATAATGTGGAAAGGAAACATATATTGGAACATAGTCATTAGGTATGGAGATTTATCCTTATAATGGCTTTCTATGTGTCGTGTTTATAACATGATTCAAATTCATCATAGTGCGATCAACCCCTATACCACTGAATGGAGGTGAATTATAATTTATTCCTATGATGGTTATTTCCCTAGGGATTACCCATATGGAAATTCCTCAAGAACATGATCGAGTTGAGTTCCCTTGGATGGAGAAATAATAACATGTCACTAAATGGGTCTTACACACTGAGATTTCTTAGATGGGGTAGATTTAGGATGTGGGTGATATGATCAATGAAAATCCCTAAGTCCACGTGAGAAATTATTTGTGTGAGAAATAAAGGATAGTAAGTGATCATCCTCATTGCATATGGGTATGGTACTTATTCACATGAGAATCCCTTAATGAGTTATTTATGCAGATCTTGGTCCATGGGAAGGCATATGATGTATCCTTCTTATTTAAGGAATTAGATTCCTCATAGTTTAGTTAGCTTATTAATATTCTAATGGATGAGTAAGAATGGTGAACCAAAAGGAATGTTTGGTTCTCACTAGTTAGAGAGTCTTATAATTGGAAGTACTTACATTGAGGTAGATTCCCATTGAATCTTTGTCATTAGGAATGTATCCTATGAATTTGTTGGGATAGGAATCAGAGTTAAGCTAGTTCGTTTTTCTTGTCAATCCGTTGATAGATTATGAATAATGATATACCCCTCTTAGATATTGGGTCCCATGGGTTAGAGTGTATAATACAAGGACAGACTTACACTAAGGTAGATGATCATTGGATATCAGGACATAATAAGACATCATATGAATCCTATTTGAATAGGAATCTGCATTCCCATAGTCCTGTAAGCTTCTCAATCCACTAATGGATGAGGAAGAATGATGAAACCCTATTATATATTGGGTACCATAGGTTAAAGTGTTTCATATATAGAGGGACTTACACTGAGTTAAATGCCCATTGGATCTCATCCCTTTGGAAAGAATCATACCTATCCTATTTGGATAGGGATCAATGTTCTTATAGTCCAGTTCGAGGTATCCCTGAAAATATCTACAATAAAATGTTATCATGTCATGGGGTGTTTCCTTGACATGTTTTAATTGTCTTCTTAGCCTGTCGGGTGTGACTTCCTGACATGTCTTGGGGTGTCTTCACATAAATTGGTTACCTAGAGATCATGTACATAGACAGTCTCATGATCCATTTCACTAGTATAGAGGATTTTACATGTTTTAGATAAAATGTCTTGATTATGTCATTTATCTAGATTGACATGTCTAGTGGAAATCACATGATATTGATGGAATGTCTAGAGGACATAACATGATCTGGATGGAATGTCTAATGGACATCGAATTATCAGGATGGAATATCCAGAAGAAACCTCGTGATCTGGATTGAATGTCCTAAGAAAGTTACATGACTTGGTTGAAATGTATAGATGTCTTCAAAATACATGGGTGACAGGTTCAGAGGACTTCACAAATATTGGTTTAAATGTCCGAAGGACTTTTCAAGTGTTAGTTGACATGTCCGGGGGACATTTCAAGGATTTATTGAGATGTCTATATAAATTTGGAAGACATAGTTTTCATGTATTGAAGACTTATTAATAATATTTTTACATGTTCGAAGGACTTTTTAATATGTTATTGATAAGTATGGAGGACATGTCATGTCTTGGGTGACACGTCATAGAATTGTCATATGATATGGGTAGGTCTTGCGAAGAACATGAATCCTTTGCATAAAAATTTATCTATACATCAATGTATAAGTCTCTCATCCTTTTCAGTATTTATTTAATATTTTCCTCACAGTTTGTCAATAATTAACTTATTCAGGTTTCACATGAACCATTCTACATACAAAAACTACTCATAATCTGTTAGGCCCACCAGAAGTCATTCACATGATATACATACCGATCATGTAAAGAACATATTCAGGCTATGTGATCCCTTAGGTTGTTCCTCATATTTTACCTACATGATGACACTTGAAATTGTGTGACTTTCCACTCTAAGAATTATACTTTTATGTGATACCATGGGTGTATTCATCATCGTGTGAGTAATTTATGCTGAAGGGGATGGGTTTATAGTTCACACCACCCTAGTTATATAAAATCTTGTATGGTTCATATATCACATATATGACTTGTAGTTAGTGGATGGAATATTACATAAAATTATTCAAATAATCCCACTATAGGTTGTCTATGGTGTCACATGATATTCGGCGACCGCGAGAACACTCTGTCATAACCATATCTATTTTAACCCGACATGTCAAACTAAATTCACATAATCAGAATGAAATGTAAAAATTACTTCGAAACATCAATCAAAGATCTTTTAGAGTATTCACAAGATAAATATTCATGTGGGGAGTCTTTCTTGTGACTGAAGAAGACTTGTCTGAGGTCCCCCACAAGATAGAGATGCATGTAGAGGGGCTTTCATGTCATCAAAGAATACTTTTCTAGGGTACATTTCAAGATCGATATGGATTGTTAGAGGCCTCTCGTGAGAACAATATGGCTTGACATATTCCTTTCACGAGATCAAGATAGATTTTCAGGGGCCTCTTATGAGATCAATCTGGATTGTCAAAGGGCCTTAATGTGATCAATGGTGATCACATGAGGCGTATAACCCCTTTCTCATGATAATCAGTGTATCCTAACTCCATGAGACACTTTAACATTTTCAAATTTTATTTTGAAATTATTTTACCAAGATCTCAACCCTTTCGCATTGGTTTTCTTTCAATGTAATGTAGGATCAATGAAGGATATCATGACAGCGTGCGAGAATTGTAATGGGTAGTCACTTATCTTGTATGTGATGTGTCATGTGATCAATATTGGATCTCATGATGGTGTTCAAGAATTGTCTCATAAAACCCCTTCACTATCTAATGGGGAATCACATGGTCAAATGTACATGTACATGATATATTTCATGATGATGTGGGCATGCCAACATGCTCTCATGTGATAAGTTTGACATGTCTCTAGGGTTCTTCCTAGGGTCTTGTGAATCACATAAGCATATCTATTGAAAATAAATGTAACTCTGCATCACATGAAGCTTCCACCATTTTATACCAGAGTATTTTAATGGTATTTGGGTTATTATCATGTGTCTATAAATTGAAATGTTATATTATTGAAGAAAATCATCTAGAAACCTTTACACAGTCATCATATCTCGTATGGATGCCTTCGTGAGGAAACGAGTTTTTTTTAGACGGGCTGCATGTGAACATGAATAGTTAATTCTCAATGCATGATCCATTAAAATAACCTTCCTAGGGTCATGAAATAGGGGTTAATTCTTGAGGTTACATGATCTGTGTGATTCGGTTTCATGGAATTCATGTAGTGATGTTACTCCTTCATTTGTCTTGTAAAGAAATAATACCTATGATTCATGTATTTCATCGATCCTATAATCTTTGATGCTCATTTGGTGGGTTTCAATAGCTATTAATCCCACTAAGTGAACAAACATTGTAATGAGTCATTACTTGTGAGTCAAATTGAATAACATGATATCATAAAAGATAAAGCGCTGGAATAATAACATGGGAGAATAGCATAAAAAACATGGTATCATAAGATCCCGGAAATGTAGTAATGTTGAAGTAATATAAAATATGAAATAAGAATAGGACAAGGATAACTACCAATACAACATCACATGGTGGACACAATCCCATATTGTATTAGGTTCACGCCCTAATCCCATACATAGAATATCATTAGATAAAAAATTACCCAATGAATTTGAGTGCTCTCTTGTTGAACCAATAATAAAATTTACATGATTATGAATTCTATAAAAGTAAATCAATATTAAGTAATAGACAAAAAAAATTCATTGTAAATAAATGGGTTGTGTAATCATTCCTCACATCATAATCAAAAGAGATTTCTTAAATACGGCATTTGATAAATGAACATGATGAAAGTATTACCCCATCAAAAAATGGAGGATAAGATAAGTGTATATGTGAGAGACATATATATATATATATATAATTTACAATAATTCCATAACATTAAAGATATAGTAAATTGAGTTAGGGAGAGTAACGTTATATCCCAAAGAAAAGGGGGGGTCATAGATATCCCTTATGTTATGTTCATGAATTGTTATGCACATGCACTTAATGCTCGAGAGAATAAAATTAAATTCATTATTTTATTAATTTAAAACCTTTAAAATTTATATTTACCTTATTATAAATTTATTATATTCATTTATACCCATTTGGATTAGATATAATGATTAATTTCAATTATCTGAGAGCATCTGTTTCATGGTTTCAAGGTCGAATAAATTGTTGATAATTATTGATGTTCTTTTACAATGGGACTAAAAATCCAAAAGTAGAATTAAAAAGTATTAAATTAATTATACAAATTTATATTTTCCCATATATCCTTTCATTTTATGACATAGGTAATATACACTTATAAAAACTAGTAATGTTACGTGATTGGATTATTTAGGTGGTTTTGGCTATCACCACACACTCGTTTCATCTTATTTTATATTATGTATATATATTTATTACAAAAATGATGTATGATATAAGATGATTATTATCATATTATTTAACCATATTAATATTTTAATGAACATAATTGGAGGATGTAGAGAAAAACAAAGTATGTTTTTCATGAAGGTTGTGCACCAACCATATTATAAACAATTCACTAACAAAAAAACAGGGCAAGGGAAGTGCTTCCATTGATTAACACTAAGAAGAAAGCACTGATAATGGAGTGGGCCTTTATCAACGCTAATAATAGCACAGATTAATGTTTTTAATAAAAAATATTATTAATTTATATATAATTATCATATTTATATTTAAAAATAATGTTTATTTGTACAAATTAAATAAAAAATGTTTGTTTATAATTAATATTTTTTTTTAAAATTCAAAAATATATATATATATATTTAATTTAAAAAAAGTATTTTTAAGATTATAATTATATATATATATGTAATTAAATAATTTTAATATTATTATAAATTACATTAAAAAATAAATAAATTTATTAGATTTTTTAGATTTTTTATATTTATTAGAATGATAATATTTATTATATTTATAATATTTATTATAGATTTATTAGAATTATATTTATTTTATTTATTAGATTAATTCATTATATTTATTAGATTTATTGGATTAATTTATTTTGTTTATTATATTTAATATATTTGTTTAATTTGTTTTATTTGTAAATATATAATGATTTAAAATATATATATTTATAATTGAAATTATTTAATATATATGTGTTTTCCAACGAATTTGGTCAATGAATATACTGATCATGCATATATGTTATGTATTAAGCATGAATGTTCATTTATGCATTACATCATGTTGTCCATTGAAGTGGTATATTGATTAATTCATAATCCTACCCATATAAACTATATATGTTCTAAAAAATGTACTTATAAAAGTACATTAAATAAATTTAAATTATAAATATATTTTATTATTTTTTTAATGATATATATAAATAATTTTCAAATACATTTTTAATTCATATTATAAATAAAGATATATAAATAATTATAAAATTATACATATAATAATATAATTTTATTAATATATATAATAACAATTATATAAAAATATTTCTAAATATATACTAGTTATAGTTATAATTATAAGTATATATATATATACTTATAAAATTATAATAAATATATTTATTATACTACTTATATAGTTATAAATATATAGTTAAATAAATATAATTATAAATATATTCAAATATTTATAAATAAATACAAATAAATTTATATTTATTTAAATAATTATTAGTTTATAAAAAATATTTATTATTTCATATATAATATGTTCTATATAATTGAATAAATATATATTTATAAATATATATACCGATATTGATAAATAAATACAAATGTTATTTATAATATAAATATATACAGATATATTAAAATAATTTTAAAATTATAATAAATATATTAATCATAAATATTTAAAAAATTATAAATAATAGATATATAAATTTGTTATAATTTTATAATTATTTAAAAAAAAATATATATATATTTATTTAATTATATATATATATATCATATAATTATTTATAAAAATAGAAGAAATAGAGTTATATATATATAATGTTTTAAATATATATAATTAATATATTTTTTTGTATATTTATATGATTATAAATATAATATGTATATTGCTTATAATTTTATAATTTCTTAAATTATAATTATATAAGTATAAATAAATAAATTATTATTTATTTATAGATATAATTATTAATATATATATATATATATATCTTATATATCATTTTAAATAAATATATAATAATATAAATCAATTATTAAAATTATATCTTTATCAGCGCTTTTTTAGTACTGATAAAGATGGCATTTATCAGTGCTAAAAAAGTGCAGATAAAAGATGTAATTATTAGTGCTATAATTTTAGTGTTGATAAAGAGGTCTTTTATGAGCGATTTTTTACAACTAATAAAGGCCTATCTTTATTAGCGCTAACAAAGTGATGATAATGGTTTTTTATCATTTCTTTTTATTTTAGCACAGATAAAACATTCCTTTATTAGTTCTTCTAACTAATTCTAATAAAGGTTCCCTCTGGGTTTATAAAAGAACCCTAACATGCTCCTCCTCCCTTGCACCCTTTAAAGCCTTCACATAAGGAGACCCCTACGCCGTCGAGCCCTCTTCCACCGTGACACCTCCTCCTCCTCCATTGTCGATGCCTCCTCCTCCTCCGCCACGACTGCCGACTCATCCTCCTCTACTGTCACTGCTTTCTCCTCCTCCTCCTCTTCATTATATTCCATCTTCTCCTCATCCTCCTTACATGACCCCCTTGTCCACATATCCTCCTATAGTGTGCCTTCCTCATTTGATGACTGTCCTGGCAGCCTCCTCTACCGCACACTGATTCACCCCAGGGAGTCTTTATTGTGGATTCCCTGGTATCTATAGGGTGCATAGGGTTTGGTTGAACCCTTATGAGTAGGGTTTAGGTGTGATGTGTTTCCTTTAGATTTTAGGGTGTGCAGAGGGTCTACGTTGTCTTGTTCTCCCTTCTATTTAAGAGTCGTTGCATTTACACACATCAGAAGTAGGTGAATCCATAATTTCATTTCTGATTAAGTTCATTTTATGATTGAATTATTTTAGTTAAATCTTTTACTTTATTAGCATCTTCTCAATACACTTGGTTAATCTATTATAGTCATTTAAAGTTAGTTGTTTTTTTAAATAGTTTTGAAGTATTTCCCCTGGTTATGTTTATGTGTGATTATAGAAATTGTGATCAGTGGGTGTCAAATGTTGTTTTGATAATGTTTTCAACATGAAAAGCACATTCATATTACTCTTTAATATATTTTATTGTGTCTTCTAGATTGTGTAATTTTTTTGATATGTTTATAAAATATTTAATATACTGTTTTTTTATAAAAAATTATTTATAAATTGTTTGGACCATTTATGAATTTTTTTATAATTTTTTTATTTATATAATTTCTATTAATTTTTTTGGCTTTCTTATAAAATTATTTATACTTTTTTTGGAATGAAAAAAAAATTCTCATAAACTGTTTAGCTTGTTATAAAATTGATTATGAAATGGTTGAGTTGTTTATTTAATGGTTTATTAATTTTTTGGTTTGTTTTTGCAATTGTTCATAAATTGTTTGGATTTGTTTTTTAAAGGTGTATTCATTTTATAGTTTTGATGGATTTTTTATGGAAATTATTTGATGTGTGTTTGGGAAGGACAAGGGCCCTTTTGGAAATTGTGAAATGTTTGGGTGTGTGTGTGTTTGAAACTCAAGGGTCCATTTGGAACTTTCATATTCTTTGTGTGTTTTAACATGGCTTAAAAAGGAATGTGGGAACTTTTTGGTAAATCCTTGGTGTAAAGGATCATTTTTCATGTTTATGTAAAAGTGGTATTTATTGTTTTGGAAATGGTTTCGGTATATGTGTGGTTTTTCAAGAGGATTTTTTTGGGGGGGGGGGGGGGGCTTCCATGTTTAAATTTTTTTCTCGGTTTTGCATGCCTCATGGTTGGGTGTTTTTTTAAATTGTGTCTCAATGCATTGATCTCATTGGGGATATCATTTGGGCCTCAAAAAATACTTGTTATCTAATCACTATTAAAAAAATTTTCATCCACTGAAGGTGAGTATACTATATTTTTTTCACATTGAGTCACCAATGATGTGTTCTCCTTAGATATATCCCTTTATAGTAAACCATGTAAAATACTTGTTTTCATTATATTTTTTCATTTGTGATTTTTTTGGTTAGTGAACCATTAAGAGTGAAGTATTTAATGAGTTTCTTTAAATGGGTTAAAATTTATTATAAAAGGGTTTAACATCGTCAAGGTAGTAGTTACAAATATACAACACCTTTATTCACCTATCATCTTAGGTTGATCATTTTCAAAATGGTATAAACATACATTAATTCTATATGTATGAGTAAAATCATCCACTTTTTCATTACCACCATGAAAATAATGATATTCTTGATACCATGATTCACATTAACTCGATAGAACACATTTACTTTAAAATATCCCCTAACCCCATAGATCATACAACTCATCCATGGTTTTTTTCATAGAAATAATACCTAAAAAATAGTACAAATACCCATGATAGAATTTTATTAAGAAACTAGTAATACGATGTATCAAATATGAATTTAATATATATACCACATAATAGGATAAAATGTCATTTTTAGAGAACACTAATTATTGATGTTAAAAAATTTCATATTAATCTTACCTCTACTAAGATAAACTTGAAATATCATTTGTAAATTCATATAATGAGATATATATACAAACATAAACAACCTAGAAATCATCAATATATATTCAATATCTCCCTAAACTCTATGGTCCTTCATACACAACCCAAAAATGAATCTGCGCTTATCATGTCGAGCCTCAATAAAAACTCATCCCAAAAGGAAGATTAAGTAGATCTCTAGTTTAGAATAGATTAAAAACAATCTCAAATTTATATAACCATCACTAATTCACCTTAATTACAACAAAACCATCATACTTCAATAAATTATATATATATATATAAACCCCTTAATGATAGCTTCGTTACATTCTTAGCCTCTTGTTTTAGTCTATGATGCACATCCTTGGATGCTTGATGCACTTATTATTATTGTACCTCATAATGTAATAACACAACCGACCTAAATATAATTACTTAAACCAACATAATTCTAATGAAAAATATACAATTAATAATTAAAACCACTACCCCTTCATCAATTCCATCAACATCTCCACATCGTTCAGCCCTCCATGCTTATCATTTACACATTCGACATCACTAGTAACTATATGATGAATGAATCCAATCCTGTTAAGATTCAATGAGGTTTGTAAGAAATTTCTAATATATTTTTACATTGGTTATGATGTCATCACATAAGTGTTAATCTCCTATTAGTTTCTGATGTCTATTTCACACACTAGGTTCAATAAATATTACTACCAAAGAAATAACGAAATCTTTAGCAGTGACTACTCTATTGTCCAATCTATAAAAGATTTATCAAATATGATTCTATCAAGACCCATACCCATAGGAACTCTAGTGGAGTTGTAAATATATTAGTGTCTTCCCCCCATCCTATATTTAAATGGACATGGTTCAGTTTCAATTGGAAATGTAATGATACAGCACAGGCTAGTATAATAACCAATAACTGACCTGACATTCCACTAAACTAAAAGGAATTCATGATCTCTGTAGTATAGAAATGATCCCCTAAGAAAAGGATAAAATTAATGTGGAATATTTTACCCCTATATTAGATTAAATAAAAAATGTTTTTCTCCTAAAACTGAACATTTCGCATTCATAAGTTCAACTTCTATGAAAATATTAGATACACAAAAATAAATAAATAAAAAGGAAGCAGATATCATAGATAGAAAATAAAATCCCACTATTGAACAATAAAACTATTTAACCAGACATGTCTTGTTCTTAAATCTCATTGGTCCTATTTTGGATACGTAAAACATATGAGTTCTCATTTTATTTTTTCTTTTTAGTTGGAAATCCCATCTATCACACGCCTTTCCTATACCACAAACACACCACCATCATGCTCTGAATAACACCTTTGATGTGCTCTGAACGAAACCTTCACGGTGATTTTTCTCCTCTTACTCATTGTTTTCCTATTTTTATCATGTTATTACTCTTTGATATTTAAGGTTATGTTTTGAATTGTATGGGCTAAACATCCCAGTAAAAATTATGGTCATTGGTGGTCCTTGTTTATGCTCTAAATGAATTTAATGTTTGTTAGTTTATATTTAAAATATAAATATAGAAATTGGTAATTTATGTATAATTTGATAATGAATTAATGCCCGAGGATGATAAAACTTCTGTGACAACCCCTAAATTTACTATGAGTATTTAATAAGGGATGCATTTTAAAATATGAAATTGTGTTTGTTTGGTTTATATGATGTTCTATTCCATTTGTCTTCCTTGTTTTAGTTCCTCAACCATTGAATATCAATAAAAACCATACCCATTTCAAGGGAACCACAACTTTGTTACTAGTGCAATTCCACTGAATCTTAGAAAAACACTTCACTAGAGGACTCTATGGGACACTTTATGGACACCCTAGTCAAATAACCATATCAAAAAATGTAATGGATCCTTCCACCAATAATAAATCTATGGAAAATCATACCATCTTTTAGTTTAGTACCAAAGTTCTTGACTCGAGACATTATATTTCTAGAGAAACGCTAAAAACCCGGTTTACGACAATGCATATAGATCACATGTGCGATACTAAAACATTCGAGTGAAAGGGATTATCAAAGCTAGTTACATTGATCATGTGGTTGGGAAGATGGGTGTGATCTACTTTGGTCCTGAGTACTGCATGGGGAGGTAAGCATATTTTTTACCATAGTTAGTTCCACTGATTATAGTTGGATGATGACCCTAGTTGAACATATTTTGTGTAATTATTTTGTAAAATATTAATATTAATGAATCATATAGGGTGAATATGAATAAATAATTAATGAAATCCAATCGATTGAAAAAAGAGTATGAAGATGGCATGAAAGAGTTTATCAAGTATATAAAAGATCATGCATATGAACCTTATCAAATACGTTTTCCATGTTTACACTGATGTAATTCAAGAAAAATTAGTCCAGAGGAGTTGAAAAACACTTGATTTGTCACGAAATAGCTTGAAGTTATACATGTTGGAATAAACCTAGAGAACAAATGACTATAGGTAGTGGCTGGGATAATAATATGTTTTATGGATCAGTTGATGTGATTACAAGCTTGGACAATGAAGAAGACCATATGGAGGATGGGATTATAGACATGAATGATGATGAAGATCGTATTGAGGAAATGACAAGGATAGTTGAAGATGAACTTACTGATTTCCCAAATTTTTTTTAGAAGTTTAAGGGTTATGAAAATAAACAATTATAAGATGGTTTCACTAAATATATAGTATTGCCAGTCATAATGATACTGTATAATTTGAAAGTGGGAAATGCATGGAGTGACACCAGTTTTATGTAACTACTTTCTCTCGTAAATGACATGTTCTAGAAGATAATGAGCTCCCAAACCGAACATACGACGTCAAACAATTTCTACATTCAATGGCTATGATATCTGAAAGAATACATGACTGTCTGAATGATTTTATATTATTTCTCAAGGACCATAAATTACATAAATAATTGCCAAAGTTTTGTGCTTCTTGATACAAGAAAATTAATACAGTACTATGAAATTTTTATTGTATTTTCCAATAATTTCCTTCTTTAGGTGCCTATATGGGTGTTAGGAGATTTCATGAAAATTATCATGGAATGGAGATACAATAATTAAATATGGAAAACTATGTCACCCAATAAAATCTCTTGAGTAGAAGTGAATTGATTATGAGTATCCTAAATTTGGAAACGAGCCAAGAAACCCTCGTCTTGTGTTAAATATAGAATGAGTGAATCCTTTTGTTTTTTAAGGAAACAATCACAGTACATGTATGGTTAAGTAGGTAAATTTTAACATACAATCGTGGTTATGTATAAAAGGAAAATACATCATGTTATATATGCGTATATCATGAACAAAACAATTTGGTAATGATATTTATGTTTATTTTTCTCCATTGATCGAGGATTTGAAATTATTCTGCGATTCATGTGTTACGTTTTATGATGCTTAAAAAATAATGATTTCACTTTGTGAGCCATGTTGTATGGGACGATAAATGACTTTCCTGCTTATAGAAATTTCTTAGGATATAACATTAAAGGAACTCAAGGGTGTCCTATTTTCAAAAAAAGGTACACAATCAATTATGTTTAAACATTCATTGAAAACTTTGTTTTGAGGACATAACAGATTTCTACCCCGATAACATAAGTATCAATCATAGATTACATCATTCGATGGAAGTTAAGAAGAACATACAACACCGTCTCCACTAACAGGTGATCATTTATTTGAGAAAGTAGAATATGTGGGCACTACTTTTGGAAATTTTCTATTGTCTGCCATTCTTTGATATGATGGTTCATTTGATGGTTCACATGGTGAGAGAGATTAGACTATGTGGTCATATACATTATAGATGGATGTACCCCATTTAACGGTATATGAATATTTTCAAAGGGTATGTCAAAAATCAAATTCGTCTGGAGGGTTGTATTGTAGAGTGATATATTGTTGTGGAAACCATTTAATTCTATACTGAATACCTATCATGTGTGGAAATCATTGGCATACATAAATCTCATTGCAGTGGTCGTCTTAAGGGTGAATGGTTTTTTGGAAAAGATGTTGTCACAATTAATATTACAGATCGATAAGAGACCCACCTTAACGTTTTCCATAATATTTTTGACATTGACCCATATGTTCAAACCCACAATGAAATTCATAGGCATCTGAATTCATATAGGGCTAAAAAATTGATATCAGATACACATAATCGATAGTTTATAGGATTGTTTTGTGACTATATTTTTAATAATTCCAATGAAAATATGGCCTCAATTTAATAATTACATTGAAGGATAGCTGGAGGACCAAGTTTTTATGTATTATCTTATAATGATTATATAGTTAATGGTTATAAATCCTTTACTAATGACCATGATGAAGAAAATACCATGAAGAATAGTGGGGTTACACTTGTGGTTGAAGCGATGCATGTTTCCAGTGCTAGAAATAGAAATCCAATTTATGTAAATATGTCATACTTTTTCATCATCAAACAAATATGAGAGTTCTATGATTCGAAATTCCAAGTGATGATTTTTCAATGGTAGTGGGTTGATAACAGGAGTGATGCTATAATAGATTATTTATGATTCATGAAAGTTGATTTTAGTAAGGGAGGGGAGAAATAAGAACTATTTATAATGAAATCAAATGCAGTACAAGTATTATATGTTCCAGATCCCGCAAACCAAAACATGTCAATTGTTCTTTTATCGACCAAAAAAACTGAAGGGTCGGATGAAAAATCAATTAAGGATGACCCTTTCATTGGTACTTTGCAATAATTTCCAAGTAGTCCCAATGGAGATGGCATTTTTTATGTCATCAGAGACCATAATTAAGGGTTTTTCATAGTTGATAGAGAGGTCAAACCTCATCAGCCATTAAAAAAAGAGAGTTCAATAATCAAGTTATATTTTATTGTAATATACATTGTGTTACCTTATGTTAATATCTATTCGTTGATGCTTTTATGTAATCTAAATTAAATTTTAAACCAATTTTTCAGATAATGACTTTTTAACATATTGATGCACCCAATCTTGCAGCACAATAGGTCTCCCAACCTGCTGCTATTGGTCCCAATGCAGAAGAACAATATGACTCTTGACCTGATACTGATGGTCCCAATACTGAGGTACAATAGGTTTCTCAACCTATTTTGGTTTGTCCTAGTACCAATTCTATCTATCTGGAAGAACATAGTGATGATACTAAAACTGAGGAAATGGTAGGCAATGAATGTATAGCGATGCAAAATAAAACAAGAGTGTCGTATTTGGATAGTGTTATCTAAAATCATTAAGAAAAATGAAAAAAAGAATCAAATTTTAGGTGGGATGGAATAAGTGAGGTCAACATGTTAACCCCAACAAAGCAATGTTTCATAGCTAAATTAGAACCGTCACTCGATAATGTGTGCCGATTAACATACTATCATGGACCATATTGTCACCGGGATTAAGACACTAATGTGGGAAGAGATTACGTTAACATTATGATATCATTTCATTAATTAATTAATATTAAATAAAATACTAAAAAATTGACTTACTCTTCATCATCCCTTATAGATTGCATTTATAATAGATGCATCACACAAATAATATGTATTATGAGTTATAGGAAGGATTCATAGAGGCCTCCATACAATTTTAATGAGATATCATCTTAACTGCGTTGAAGGAAAAATCAAGCCACACCCACTACCTCTTTTGCACACTTGACATCCTAAGGCGCATGATATGTGTTTTGCAGTCGTCGTGTGAAGAAGAAGTTTTAGGTACATTGTGTCTGGTAATACGTTTTTTGACATTTCTTATATTCATCACATTGATTGACAGTTTTTTATTTATAAAAGAGAAACTGAGTGCTTAAAATAAGGAACTGGTAGCAAAACCAACATACCCCTATCGTAAAACAAGGATGGGGTATCCATCATTAGGAAAAAAATTTGTGCGTATTTTAAATCCATCGTAATACTTTTATGTGACCTAAAACAACACCATCACCATGTTCCTCAGTTTATAGGCAAATTGATGAATCAAAATTAAAAGTAACTTCTATCCTAATCCATCTATTATGGAAGGAATCTTGTGTAAATTTGTAGGGGATATTGATAGATGAAGACACACAAAAAGTGTGTGAAACAGGTATAAGTATGACATAATATAAATTTGTTTTTATTTTAATTACTATTACATAAAAAAGATTACACATTTTTCTATATTTTATATCTAACATATTTATAGGAATCAACAACACCCACACTAGATGCATACATACTTTCAGTGGCCTTGAAGTAGCCGGAACAGTATGGTTGTGTCAGAGGTGCATGTTTTGGTGTGACAACTCGAACATATTTAAAAAAATAAAAACATGTGGATTATCTAACTATGGAAATAAAAATTATGGGAGAATAATTATCTATGTTTCAAGAATAATTACAATAATAGAGAGATCTAATAGCATGTTTTTTGGGGTAGGAAAATAGAAAAAACAACTCTTACGTGAAGATCCCGACCCCCCCCCCACCAGTTTTGAGGTGAGCTATTCCCCTAAAAAACCTGACTTAGTTAATCAAATCAATGTTCTAATAATTGTTTCTGTGAAATTTGAATCACATAGAACCTGATAAATTTCCTCCAATGGTTTTCTATACTGTGAAAATAACTATGATTTATATGTATCAACTCCCACCCATCTCCTTGTAGTGAGGGCTACGGTGTTCAAAATGTAGAACGACATGCTAAAAAATAGAAAACTTTCAACATTTCATGTCAGATTTTCAATTAATGTATATCACGATAAGAGTGCCAAGATACCTATTCCAAATGAAGATGGTGACATTCATACTGTTGAACAAGTTGTTGGAACATTCATTTCATGGCTGTCAATTCATGTAAAAAACATGTTGACAAGGATTTATTCACATCCAATTTATTTTTGAAGATGAACCATTAACATTTAATGAAAAAGGTTCTAACCTAATGAATGTTATTACAGAATAAAAATTGTATGCGGTTAAATGAAACATGGTCTCAAAATGATCTCAAGGATCAACCAACAGATCGAAACGATCTACTAAGAGAACATTCACCCCACATTTTTTATATCCACATTTAACATCATTGCAGGCTCATGTGGATACAATGATGATAGATGAAAATACTCACACATTTTATTTTGAAAACAATATATGTACAGAGGGGAATAATCATATTACATTAGTGTTGACAATGTAAACAAAATCCTCAAATGTGAATGGCTAGGTGCCTCCGTTGTAAGTGTATAAATGTGGTATGTTTTCTGGATTTGATTTTACAAAAGATGATATAATATGATAATTATGACTAAATACATTTCATAATTTTCACCGGTGTATATATGAAAAATAATTTTAAGGATTTCCCCATGAAAAAAAATTTGTACGCATTAGTCCTCACATCACCTCTTTAAAAGAAGAAATAAATTCTGATAAATAAGGAGAAATAATGTCATCCCAACTCAAGTAATTTGAAAATAATATTATGAATGACATACAATTTTTAATACCTGAGATATAGGGGTAAAACTATATAATTTAATAATATCAACCAAATTTCCATTTCATTCATTACTTATTCCTTTTTCTGTTTTTAGGCAACATTGGATGCTCATTGCCGTCAATTTGGATATTCTAAATATTTATTTTTTGGATTCAATTCATGGATATCCAACAACTGATCATGCATGATAGAGTTTGTAAATTTGTAATACACTAGATCTAACTTTTTATAACTAAATATCTAGTTATATAATTTATATTATCTTTTAATTAGGATTCGGTTATGATAGGGCGATGAATAAATATCTTCTACATCATGGAATGAATCCATGGCCTAAGGAAAAGAATGCTGAAAAGATCTACAATTGTACAAGTATCGGGGTATGTATAATAATATTTCACTATCCATATATATATCAAAACAAATTACTTATGTTTCTTGATGTTTCTATATTGTCCAAAATATAAAAAAAGAAAGTATTTTGGTTATTATGTTTGTAAATTTATAAAATAGTTCGTATTTCATAAAAAAACTAGAATCCCTAAAGTGGTATTTTCAAAAAATAATTATGATTTCATTTAAAATATTTATTAATCCTTTGTGTATTTATATTTTTTTAGTACTACCAGTACTATCATAAAAACGTATATTCACAATATCATATAGATGTGTTTAGAAACAAATGGGTAGCATACCTGATGGAAATTGTACATAAATATGAATAACTTTAATTCTTACTAATTGTGTTATCATTATATAATCATTAATATCTCCTTTGTTTATACTTATTGATAATCTATGATCACCATTTATTATGTTTCATATCTTTAGGTTATAAAGAATGGTTTTATAAATGATTTTTCTTTCTAGTAAATAATAACATAATGAGAAAAAATTATGAACAAGTTCATTATGTTTCCATGTTTCCAAAATCAGTAGGCCTAAACTATTATGTCATGGATCATTTATATTCTATATTTTAGTCATTTATGCTAAAATTATACCGATGTAGTGTTTTGGAAGAATATTTTTCCGTGCATCACTAACAAATTTAATAACAAAACTGAGGATTCATCACTATTGTTGGTTAACTACAACTTAGCATAGCATCTCATCTAAACTTCTAATCTAGCCACCCCATGATTCTATCATCCCACACCATCTCTATGATATCATCATTCAGCCTTCACTTTTCCTTCTCTTCCTCCACCCATTTAACTAGTAAATGGGTGTATCAAGAAAAGGAAAAGTGAACGCTGAATGAAGATATCATAGAGATGGTGTGGGAAGAGGGGTTCATGGGGACACCAGATCGGATCTTCAGATTAGATGTTATGATAATTGGTAGTTAACGAACTATAGTGATGTACACAAAGAATCATTATTTTTATTATTAGCTTATATCTAGACCAAATAAACCCTTTGGAAAGATGTAAAGGTTATGTTACGATATAATATCTCTATTTTAACAAAAAAATTATATAATGAAACATTGATTTGATTTTAATTATTCCTTACAGGGTTCGTTTGTTTTAGAAGACTGTTGGCCGTGTGACTTTCCTTTATAGGAAGAGCAATGATGTTGTGTCTATTCAATCACAGAGGTAGTCTTAGTGTAATCATAGTAAAATCATTGTCCAACTAATTAATGAATTTTTTAATATTTATGTTTAATTTATTTTTTTTATGTAAGAAATATTAATCTACTCATATGTGATATGAATGTATGAAATGTTTAGGTCATTATTGTTGGTATAATAGTAACTAGCCAATTGAAAATTTAGAAAACACATTCAGTTGTTTTGATACTTTAGAGAGATGATCAATAAGTCATTTGAAATTTGTCTGAATCAACCCGTCCTCAACACAACACATGGTGTGACCGTTATGACTCAAAGTGTCTCTCTTAAATTACAATTAACATTATTTTTAGTAAAAAGAAAAAGTGACATAGTAAAAACTGAGAAAACACATTCAGATTGTTTTGATACCTTAAGGAAACGATCCATAAGTCATTTTTAGCCTATTGGAATTCACCTCACATCAATTCAGTGCACAATGTGACTGATATGAATCAAAGTGTCTCTTTTTATTTAAAATTGACATTAATTATAGGAAAAAAACACACGTGACATACTGCAAACTAATAAAATGCATTTGGATTGGTTTTATACTTTAGGAAAATGATCCATGAGTCATTTTAGATGTGGACGAATCAACCACATCTCAATCTGATGCACGATGTGATTAGTATGACTCAAAATGCGTGTTTTTAGTTTGAAATTACATTTTAGTGAAAAAACCTGACATACTACAAACAGAGAAAAAAGATTCATATTATTTTGATACTTTAGTAAAACTATCCATAAGTAATTTTTGATAAATAGGAATCGACTTCACATCAATTCAATGCACAATATGACTAGTATGACTCAAAGTGTATCTTTTTATTTATACTTGGAATTAATTTTAGAAAAAAACAAAACTAACATAATAAAAACAAATGAAACACATTTGAATAATTTTAATACTCTAGGAAAACATTCCATGAGTCATTTTGTATGTGTAATAATTAATCGCACCTCAAACTGATGCACGGTGTGACCGGTATGGCTAAAAGTGTATGTTATTATTTTAAAATTGTTATTTTTTTTCAAAATGGGCCACTCACTGAAAGCCAAGAAAACCCACTCCAATTGTCTTAATAATTTGTTATAATGATTCATATGTTCTTTATGATGTGTATGAAGTAGTATCATATTAAACCAATGCATGATGAAATCGGTATGAATCAAAATGCGTGTTTCCAGTTTGAAATGAAATTTTAGTAAACAAACACAACTTACATACTAGAAACTGAGAAAACACATTTTTATTGTTTGTATACTTTAATAAAATTATCCAAAATTCGTTTTTGACATGTTGGAATTAACCGAACTTCAATTAAATGCACAATGCGACTAGTATGACTCAAAGTGTCTCTTTTTATTTAAAATTTATATTAAATTTAGGAAAAAAAGTTACATACATCAAATTGAGAAAACACATTCAGATTGTTCAGATACTTTAGGAAAATGATCCATCAGTCATTTATAACATTTAGGAATCAACTGCACCTCAATATGACACATTGTGTCACCGGTATGGCTAAAAATGTCTCTTATCAGTTTAAAATTGACATTTTAGGTCAAAACACGTCACTCACTAAAAACGAAGAAAACCTGCTTTAATTGTCTTCATAATTTAGTATAACAATTCATAAGTTAT
This sequence comes from Viscum album, assembly GCA_963277665.1. Lineage (NCBI taxonomy): Eukaryota > Viridiplantae > Streptophyta > Magnoliopsida > Santalales > Viscaceae > Viscum > Viscum album. The sequence goes on from OY728163.1 coordinate 1,940,482,926, forward strand.
TTTTGATGATTATGATGTAGTCTCATATTAAACTAATGTATGATGCGACCGATATGACTCAAAATGTGTGTTTCCAGTTTGAAATGACATTTTTGTAAAAAAACACAACTGACACACTAAAATATGAGAAAAAACATTCAGATTGTTTTGATACTTTAGGAAACGATCCATAAGTCATTTTTAACATGTGGGAATCCATCGCACCTGAATTCCATGAACAATGTGACCGGTATAACTCAAAGTGTCTCTTTTTATTTAAAATTGACTTTAATTTTAGGAAAAAAACACAGGTGACATACTAAAAACCAAGAAATCACATTCGGATTGTTTTGATACATTAGGAAAATGATATATCAGTCATTTGTGATTTGTAAGAATCAACCACACCTCAATCCAAAAAATGATGTGACTGATATAAATCCAAATGTGTCATTTAAATTTGATTTTAATTTAAGTAAAAGAAAAAATACATTCTGAAAACAGATAAAACCCATTCTGATTGTTTTAATATTTTAAAACAATGATCTAGGACTGATATGTGATGTGTAGGAATCAAAAACACCTCAATATGATGAATGGTGTGATTGTCATAACTTCAAATGTCCCTTTTCTATTAAGAATTTACATTTTGTTAATGTATTATTTCATATTAATTTATAATATATATCATTATTGTATTACTAACATATTATTTGTTTTCTTATATAGGTGAAATGTTTTTGTGAGGTCAGATGCATTGTTTAGAAACTAATACCATGGATGAAATTTTTTTAGAGGGTATCACAGATGACAAAGGATAAAACATTAATGTTTTTAACTATTTGTTGGATAATTGTAATCTTAACCATATAAAAAATTGTTTTAAATGTATATAGTAGTGTTCTTTTTATTCCTAATGTCAAGTAAATGTATATAGTGTTGTTTGATTAACTCTTGTGTGCTCTACTTCGTTCTTCTGTGCTTTCATCGTGTGAAGGTGCTGTTTTTTTGCTGGTGTGTAGGTGTTGGGTGTGATGTTAAATAAATAGAACATCATAGGAAACAAGGACTTTTCAGTTCTATTTTGAGCGGGGATAAATGCCCATTTTATAAGTGCTAATTAAGCACTGATAAAGTGATCCATTATCAACGCTCAAAATAGGGATGATAAAGGGGGACCTTTATCAATGATTTTTTTGTGCGGATAAAGAGCCCCCTTTATCAGCACTTTTTAGTGCTATTAAATGGGTACCCCCTTTATCTTCTCCATGATTAACAGTTCTTTTCTAGCACTGTTAAAAGTGGTTTCTAGTGCTTTTAAAAGCCTTATTTGTAATAGGGATTCTTTAATTTAAGAAAAAAATAAGGGAGGGTAGATGGTGAATATAACATTAAAAAATTAATATTTTATTATATTTATGATACTGGCATCATTATTTCATGTTGGATGAGGGAGTAGAGGAGAATGTTGTAGAATAAGTGAATTTAAAGGAGGTAAATAGAGAAGATTACCTCTTAAATGGAATCTCCTTGCAATAATTGTTATGGAACATGGAAATATTATTTTAGTGAGATCAATTGCATTGGGAAATGAGCGAGCAGATTATGAAGATCTTTATTTAGAAACATGGTAACCTATATGTCTTAGAACATGTGAGGAGATAGGTTTGTTAGGAGTTGTTTTTATAAGGGAAGGAGAGGGGTGTTGTTGAATATTATATTCATTATTTTAATATTTTGGGTGAAAAATACCTATAGTATTGATTTTTGTGACTATATATAGTAATTTCTTCATATGAATTCAAAATAATTGATCTTACAAGGTCCTTGACTCAAAAAATCATGTATTTTTTAATAATTCTAAATGCTGTAATTTACAGTATTTCATTATTCAACAAAAAATCAACTATTTTAGAAAAATACAAAAAATAACCCTAAACATTATTTGAAGTGTAGACTAAAAAATTAAATATATTTTGGGAAAATAATTTTCTATAATTGTGAATTTTATGTATAAAATCCCAATTTATTTCAAAAATATATATTTTAATATTATACTCAATTTTATGACCCTTTAAAAAATTACTTATGGTCTTATAAAAATATGTTATCATTATAAAAAACATAATATTAATTTATTAATCAATTTCAAGAAAATATAATTTCATATAAATAATCATATTTATTAAAAACTTGCAATTATAACATTTATGTATAAAAAATCCAAAAGATTAATTTAACATGTTAAAAAAAATTAATTACTTGTAATATGATATATATATATATATATATATATTATATTTTCATTTTATAATATAACTAAACATTATTTTTAGATTCCATATTTAAGGATACTATAACATCATGTTACCTTCTTTCAGGTATTCCTTAACCCTTGTTTTGATCATACATTGATAAGGGCTTGTCTTAGGTTGTTTTTGGTGAATATTGAAAAGAAAATTAGAAACCCAAGGGGTTTTCCATTGCTAGAATATTATTTTTTTAACTATACGTCCAAATAATGAACCATATCTAGAATTATATTAGGGGAATATAGTTTTGTAACTTTCTTACTACTAAATGTTCAACCCTACCTAGAAAACTGTGTGTGTGGGTTTTTAAAACCTAAAAAAATTAATTAACATACTAGGACCCCCATTTAAGATGAATAATAACCCCTACACATCCTAAATTAGATTCTTTCACTTTTGTAAGATCCATAGAGAATTACATTCCTCTAAAAATGTTTTATATTTTTAATCAAAGTGTTGGTGGTTGATCTGATCACACTACGGTATGTGTTTCCTCGTATGATTTGGGTTTTATCTCTCATATATTTCTATGCCATTTTAGAGTCATGAATCATCATGTTTATGATGGATTAGATCTTTTATTTCACTAATATAGATTCTAGTTTTTATTGGATGATATTTAATTCCTTATTTATTCATTGTAGGATCTCATTGCAAGTGTTTTGTTGATTTGATTATGTGATTAAAGGTAGGTGGATCCTTAAATATTTATACTTCAACTGAAAAAATGATTTTCATTATTGATTTGAAATGATTTTTGAATGATTTAAAAACCTGGATTTGAGATTACTAATGATTAATTTTGGAAAGGGAATGGAAATTTTGAAAAGAACCCAATTTCAATGGAATTGAAATTGTTGGGTGTATTTGAGAAAATTCATTTAATGAAACTATTTAATTTTGAAACAGATATAAATGTCTTAAATTTAAATATTAATTGAAATGCATGAATTGATGAGAAACCTATGATTTGGTTATAAAATGAGAAACACGTATTGAAAACTGAAATTGGCGAATTATATTTTGAATTTCTTTGAAATGGTTTATTTGACCAAGAATGGTTGATTGGGTTATTGAGGGACATGTGAGACTATGTACATAGTAGGTGATTACGAAGGGAACACTAGGACTCTGACTCTTTATAAATGGATTGATGATGATAACACTATCTGAACTATGATCGACATGATTCCCCAAGGTAGGCTCCCCAAATGTGGTGTAGATTGATTTCTTATAATGGGTCCTCTAATAGGGTTTTGATATTGAGTCTCAAAACATATATTAAGGTGTGATGATTATTACGAAGTGGGAGGATCATAGTCCATAAAACTAACATACCTTCGGGGATTTCATCCTAGTTCTTTGTTATGTTTGATTTGATTATTTATGTCATTAATTATAGAACTATTTTATAAATGATGATTGATTTATATAAATGTTTTATATAATTTTTTCATTTAATCCTATTTTTATATAGATATTATCAACTTATTTGAAGGCATATATTATTTAAAATATGTAAAAAAATAAATGGATTATTTATTAAAATTTGATTCATAAATGGTTTATTTTTATGGAATTGTTTATAGAACACTTGGTGAGACCATGCTGGGCTGTTTAGATCATTCCATACCCTTCATGTAAGTGTTTGTAGATTATATTTTTCCAAGTTTGAGAAAAGGAAAAGTTTTTCATGGAGGTGGTGAGTCTTATTTATTTGTGGGTTCTAGAGTGATAGAGGTGACTAGTTGAGATGTAATCTACTTATTACATGGGTTTTCTATGACTTACTTTGGAAAAAGTTTCATATTTTAATGATGAACTATTTAAATTTTGTTTCACCTATTTGACTCTAATAATTTTCCCTTTAGGAGTGTTGACATTTTAACCTATGTAATTTATCTTCAACTTTTTGTACAAAAATCATTTCCTCTTTATTATTTTATGATGGAAGGTTCTAGTTTTCAACCTGTGGGGACCAATAATTCTCTTCAGGATATATTAGAACCGGATCTGGTATCATATTAATAAGGTATCTAGTATGTTTTAGGAAAAAATAGTATGTAACGAGAGTTTTTATCTTTCCTTGACATTGGAATGATGATTGGTTCTCCCAAATGGACATTAGGAAGGACTTTTTTGACTTATTAGGTATTTATGATAATTTTTCTGGACAAATCTCACTATAATGAACCTTTATTCACCATATGTGTTTAGGAAAAGTGTTTTTGGGGAATATTTTTCACACCTGAGTTTTTAACTTTTACTTTGTTATGATTTGAGTTGGGTTCTTGGTCATTTTATTTAGATCCAAGTGTGAGAGGTGTGAAATTTTGGGTATTATTTCCCATTAATCTTATTATAACATTTCTCCCTAGGTTCCCCACTGAGTTTTTGTTAATATTGACACATTTTCGGTGGCCAAAACTAGGTGCACAGTTAGGCTGCATGGTTTAATAAACCATGTAGACAATCCATGCACAGTGTCAAGGTGTTAAAAATGGATTTTTACACTTTTTCCTTTCCAAAAATAAACCTAATGTGACCCTTTCATCCCCCATTCAACACTAGAATCTATGGGAGGCCTCAAAACTCCCTCAAGCTCCCTTGGAACCCAATTTTGACAGGGGGTTTGGTGGGAAAACTCTAAGAGACATCAAGTAAGTGAGTTTCTCTCATGTTTCATCTTTTCCTGTAGAGTTTCTTCCCCATTTTCTATTAGTTTCATTATTCCATCACCTAGGTTTTCGTCTTTATATTTTAACCTTGGGGTTTTGGGTTCAATGTTCATGGTTATGGTTCCTCTACACTCACATGTGGTGTGGCCATCGTGCAGTTGATGTTTCTCATAATGATTTGGGGTTTTTGATAATCATGGTAACTGGTTCCATCTATAAACATTAATTTATGATTTTGATTTCATTCTTAATTTTCTTATCTTTTTCTTTGAATTATATAGAGTGATTTTTTTTTGAAAGATATTAACATGTGATTGATTTTTATATTGAATGTTTATGTGAAATGGTGTGTGTTTTTTATGTAAACCCATTTGGTGTTTCTTGGTGGTGCTTTATCACTTCTATAATTGGTTTATTAAAATATAAAAGGGCATAAAATTTTATTTTGGTGTGGTATTAGTGTGTGTTTGATTCTAAAAGCATGGTTTTCGGAATTTTTTTGGTGTAGGTCCAAGTGGTGTTTCTTGGGATTGTTTTATATGTTCTTAAAACGGTTTATTGAATGATATAAGAGGTGATTTTTTTTGGAAAACTACTTAGATAGGTGTATTTTTTAAAATTGTTCTTTTAAAGTGTAAGGTTTATTTATGATTTATACCTCTTTGGAAATGTCTTGTAAAATTGTTAAATGACATTGTTAATTGTGAAAGAGATGGAAAAAATGTTTGTGGGATGATTTCTGTGTGTATAATGTTTTTGAAACATTTTTGGGGGATATTTTTTATGTGTATGATTTATAAATGGTATATTTATATGGAAATTGTATTTATAACATGTGTAACATGCTTGAGAATAAAGAGGGAATCCCAGGTATCTATGTGGGCAGACTAGGGAAGGTGTGCAAGTGATCTGTTTGTGGCGTCATCCCTATTTCACATAGAAATATTGATATTGACAACAATAACTAAAATATGATGATGTTTGAGGACCACTAGGCCATTGGGGTCTCCCCTCCTAGTGGATCGTGCATGAGGAGGTTACGGGTTACGGTTACTTTTTCATTGATATATGATGTACCTAGGGCCCCATAGATAGTTAGGGACTAGGGATGTTCCTATGACTAGTTCTCATTGGTTATATTGTACCAACCATCGGCATACTGTGTGTTTGGATGGTAATTTCTGAAGTATGTGTGTTTTCTTAAAAATTGGTAATTCATTAATGTTTCCCTCTTGAAAATCATTTGTATTCAAAGTTGATCCCACTAAAATTGTTACTACCATTTCCCATTTAAGAAAAAATGAAATATTTTTTTCTTATAATGTTTATTGTATGGAATATTTTATTGTGTGGAATCCCATTATTCTTAGGCTCACACCCTACTTACACCGTAGGGTGTAAGTAGACTTGGAAATGTTTGACATAGGTAAGGGCATGGTCTTTGAAGATGGTGGTTCATGTTGTTAGCATCCTTTCTCGATGTGGTGTTGTGCAAATGGCTTGATTGTGATGGCCCCTTCCCATGTTCTAGTACATGGGATATAATTACTTCTCCCATTTGATGTGTTCATATTTAGTTTTGGTTTTGAACAATGTAAGTCAATTCAGAATTTTTTTATGAGTCATTGGTATAAATTTTAAGATTATGTGTATTTATTTTTTTTGGTTAATTTATGATTATAAACTCGAGTAAAATCATTCTCAAAAATTACATATGATTCCCGAGCACTTTTACCAACCCTTGGGGTGGGGGAATTCCTTTTTGGCATTTCCATGGACCAGGTTGGCTGCTAGTTTGGATGATGACCTGGCCTGGTTTGTGGAAAAATTATGACTACCCTGCTTTTATTACAAACTTAAACCTGATTTATTACATAAAACTTCACTTGATACAACAAATAAGATCGAGAGGTTTAGTGTCTTTGGGGCTTAGGATCATTACATAAAAACTTAAAACATGACATACAGCATCTTTATTGAAAACTTCTTTTACATGACCACTACATTCCCTCGTACTTATCATTGCAAGGGATAACCTGAGGACATTTATAAGAAAAGGGTGAGATAAAAGGCCCAGTAAGGGAGTAAACATGGAATAACATGAGGAGTACAACACATGTTAGACAATATGCATATCAATAGAGAATAAAATAAACATGAGAATAAAGGCATGATAAATCATAATAATCATAACATGGAAATGTGGCAATAACACTTAACATGGAATTAGCATGAGCCAAGCTTAATTGCACATAGAGCATGAGTAAATCCTCATTGCACATAAGCACGAGTAAACCCTCATTTCACTTGAATTAGTATGAGTCAATACTCATTGCACATGACGTATCATGATACTATACTTTACCCAATGCATTGGAGCGCTATAAGGGCGCACCCTTCTTAAACATTTCATTTCATGCATAAGTGTGACACATGGATCATAAAACATGGATTCATAAAACATAATCATTTATTCCACGATAAAGGAATATGGAATTCATACTTGATACTTTATAATCAATAAGTAAAGGTGCATAAAGGTGGATACCCTTGATGGAGAAATGGGCATGGTATCCACTACACAATGGCATTAGCTTAGAAAATCGGTGCGATTTCAGCAGCGTAACGACGTGACATAAGAATTCATAAAAAATGGTTGATGAGAGAGATAGGGGTTACTCATCATATTTACATGTAATGGAAAGTAATTAGGTTATATATATACATGTCCCAACAATTTTAATGGAATTTATAGTCATGATACAAAATTATTGCTTGAATGTAATAGAAGAGAGAGAAGTTCCTTTCGGAATTTCAGCATAGTAACGGGTGTACATGGGAGTTATTTAAAGAGAGAGAAAGGGGTATATAATCATTAAAAAAATAATAGGTATGTATGGGGGAGGTGTTAAACCATACCCCAATATTCATAATTTAAATTAAAAGGGAAAAATAACTTAAAGAAAATTGACAAAAATGAGAAAGGAAGAAAAAACCCTTACTTGGAAGTGTGCTTCCAAAGGCTAGAGAGAGGCTTGTGAGAGGATTATTGGGAGCTTGGGAAACCTTTGAAGGATTATAGAGTGAGTAAGTCATAGTTTGGACGAACTCCAAGGGCTTTGAGTGAGGAGGAAGTGGGATCTTGGGTGGTTTTATATAGGAAAGGTGAGAGATTTCTTTGTTATTTAGGTTTGGGTCCCCTTACATTAAATTAATCCAAACCACAAACCATCCCATTTTTTTGGCCCATTTTTTTGGAAAATGGAAGAGGAAAACAATATTTGATAATTCCAAATTCCTAAATTCTTAAAATATTAGGGCTGATTATGTGGACGTGAGTCAGACTCCCATGGAAATTAATTTAAAAAGGCAAGGTGTTGAATATGTCTTGAGGGGTCCATTAATGCTTTGAAAAGTAATTCAAACAAACCCAAAATCACATTATTTTAATGGTAATACATATATTGGCCGAACATAATGATTATAGTATTTTATTACATCACTATTGGGTCATTATGATGTCATAAAACACATTATATATTTAAACGGTATTTAATTTTTACCTAAATTTGACTGTCTCAGAAAATTTTGAAAAATCCAGCATTGGATAATATCGACGTCCTGATTCTAGAAATTACATTTATTTTATCTAAATATTTTTCTAAATATGTTAATTTTCACTTTTAAAATAAAAACCGACATTTATCGAAAATTCACGGGTTTTGACAGAAATGGCTTTCAAACCTTAATAAAAAAAATTATTTGCATTAATAAAATTATAAGATCATTTATATTTAAAAAAATTAATTTAATAATAAAAATATTATTTTATTAAAATATTATTTAATTCAAAAATACCTTAATTTAATAAAATATATTTCTTAATTAAATAATAACTAAAAACACCATTTGTACTTTAAAAACTATTTACAATGTATCAAAAATGACTAGAAATTATATTCATTATTATATAAAAAAATAATGTACATGAACATAGTACCACTTATTTGTTACATAAACCCTTAAAACAGCCGCATAAGACCTAAGGGTAAGATGTGCGATGGTGACAGACTCTTGGGGTGGCTCGGATAACATCGCTCGAGTGGTAATTTAAATCAACTTCCACTTTTCCCGTAGATGGTCACGTTCGAGCTTGACATGATGAAGCTCAGCTTGGTCTTGGTCAAGGGAGAAGCACAAAGACGCCACCTCTTTTCTATGCTCCGAAAAATGGGCTTCGTATGGGGAAATTCTACTGGATGAGGCCATCGTTTCCTTTGTCTGAGTAAATTGGATTTGTTAATGTCCTATATTTATACTAATCATGTGATCACTGTTCAACGACTATATTAGAAACGGTCAAAATTCTTAACATAAAACCAAATAAGTTTACATTTTATATAAACATAAAGAGAAATTTAATTAGATCAATAGGGATTTTCATTAATGAAACTTTGGGTCGTTACAATATTCCCCCCTTAAGAAATTTCACCCTTGAAATTTTCCTTTTCCCACTCTAAAACAAATGTGGGTAACTCAGCTTCATCATATCCTCTGATTCCCAAGCTGCTTCTTCAAACATGTGGTTTCTCCACAACACCTTGATTAGGGGAATTGTCTTATTTCATATAACTTTGTCTCTACGATCTAAGATCTTCACTGGTTGCTCCTCATAAGAATGATTGTCTTCCAATTGTACCACCTCAGAAGAGAGTACATGTAAAGGGTATGGTATGTACTTCCTTAAGAGGGATACATAAAAGACATCATGTACTTTGGCCATGGCAGGTGGAAGTGCTAATCGGTAGGCCACAGCCCCGACACGGTCAAGAATCTCGAAGGGGCCGATGTACCTTGGACTTAACTTTCCTTTCCTTCCAAACCTCATGACCTTCTTCCATGGAGATATGCGTAGAAACACCATGTCTCCAACTTTAAACTCAAGGTCTCGTCGAAAATTATCTGCATAACTCTTCTGTCGACTCTGGGCTGCCTTGATATGTTGCTGAATGGTTTTCACCTTCTCTACCATTTCTTCAACCATTTCTGGTCCAAGCAGCTTACGTTCACCGACCTCATACCAACATGTCGGTGTTTTGCACCTTTTCCATACATGGCTTCATATTGTGCCGTTTGGATGCTCGAGTGGAAACTGTTATTATAAGAGAACTCAACCAGAGGAAGATGTTGATACCATCCTCCTTTAAAGTCCATTGAGCACGCTCTCAACATATCCTCATGTGTTTGGATAGTCCTCTCAGATTGGCCCTCAGTTTGACGATGATAGGTCGTACTGAAGTTCAATTCATTATTCAGATCATGTTGAAGACTCTTCCAAACCATAGAGGTGAATCTTGGATCTCTGTCAGACACAATAGATAGTGGTACTCCATGAAACCTTACCACTTCCCTGATATATATCTGTGCCAGTTGATCCAAAGAGAAAAACTCCTGAATAGAAATGAAGTGTGCAGTATTTGTAAGACAATCCACAACAACCCAGATTGCATTATTGCCTTTGGATGTCCTTGGATGTCCAGTGACAAAGTTCATGGTGATGTTCTCCCATTTCCATTCTGGTATGGGAAATGGTTTCATCATCCCCTTAGACTTCTGCATCTCTACCTTCACTTGCTGACACACCAGGCACTTTGATGTATATTCAACGATCTCCTTCTTCATATTATCCCACCAAAAGTTTTCTCGAAGATATCGATACATCTTTATGCTCCCTGGGTGAATAGAGAAATTTGTACTATGTGCATCATCCAAAAGTTCCTTCTTCAATTCCGGTCTTGATGGAACACATAGTCTTTTCCCAAACCACACAATTCCTTCCTCATTAACATTAAACTCCGAGGATTTCCCCATTTTGATAGATTCCACTTTTTCTTGAATTCCCACATCATCCATTTGAGCATCCTTTAACCTTTCCAAAAGATATGGTTGAGCAATAATTTGTGAAATGAATGATGATGTTCCCATCTTTATGATTCCCACATCCATATTCATCAAGTCTAAGAAGATTGGATCCCTCTCAAATCTCAATTTTGATAGAATTGATGGGTCCTTTCTACTTAGGGCATATGCCACCTTGTTCGCTTTCCCAGGGTGGTAATGTATTGAATTGTCATAATCCTTGATGAGCTCTATCCATCTTCTCTGGTGCATATTAAGCTCTTTCTATGTGAATATATATTTAAGACTCTTGTGGTCAGTATATATCTCACATTTCTCTCCATAGAGGTAATGTTGCCAGATTTTCAAGGAAAAGATCACCGCCGCCAACTCCAGATCATGCGTTGGATAGTTTCGCTCATGGATTTTCAACTGCCTTGAGGCATAGGATATAAAATTATAATTCTGTATCAGCACACAGCCTAAGCCCTTCTTTGAATCATCACTGAAAGAAAAAAAAATTTCCCCACTTGTGGGTAAAGTGAGCACGGGCGCAGTGATAATCCTCCTTTTCAACTCCTTGAAGCTTTCTTCGCATTCATCATTCCAAGAAAACTTTACTCCCTTTCGAGTTAGCTTAGTAAGAGGGTCGGACAATGGTGATAAATTTCTCACAAATTGTCGATAATATCCATCAAACCCCAAGAAGCTACGGATATCCGTTAACGATGTTGGCCTCGTCCATCCCTCAATTGCATCTGTTTTGGAGGGGTCCACAGATATCACATTTCTTGTGATGATATGGCCCAAGAATGAGACCTCCTTCAACCAGAACTCACACTTTCTGTACTTTTCATATAGAATCTCCTTGCGCAAAGTCTCTAGTACAGTTTTTAAATGCTCCTCATGATCCTCAATGGTTTTGGAGTATATTAGAATATCATCTATAGAGACTACCAAAAATTTATCAAGGTAATCTCTAAAGACTCTATTCATCAATTCCATGAATATTTCTGGAGCATTCATGAGTCTGAAAGGCATTACTATGAATTCATAGTGCTCGTACCTTGTACGAAAATTAGTCTTGGGGACATCTTCCTTCTTCACCCTTACTTGATAATATCCCGACCGAAAATCCACCTTGGAGAAGTATTGTACTCCATGCAGCTGATCAAACAAGTCATAGATTCTAGGGATATGATACTTGTTCTTTATCGTGATTTTGTTAAGTTCACGATAATCGATGCAAAGCCACATTGACCCATCCTTATTCTTGACGAAGAGGACTGGTGCACACCATAGTGAAGCACTTGGGCATATAAAACCTTTATCCAGATTCTCCTGTACTTGTTTATTCAGCTCTTCAATCTCAAAAACAACCATTCTATATGGAGTTTTGGATATTGGTAGTTCCTCGGGTATAAGTTCAATTGATAACTCAACATATCTTCTAGGAGGAAGACCATGCAGTTCCTTAGAAAACACTTCAGTTAATTCCCTCACAATAGGCATTTATTCAAGGATGGTTTCTTCCTTGGACTCAATCATCTGAGCCAGATATGCGTGCTCATAAGGCAGTAATATCCATTCTTGAGATGATGGAGCTAATGGGGATTCATCTTCCTCCTGACACTTGTAAAGATTCGGGGGTCAATTCTCCATATGGAGTGTTATTTCCCTCTACCGACAATTTATGTTTTCTCTATATAAGGAAAGCCAATCCATGCCAAGAATTGCATAAAATTCCACCAGAGGGATTATGAAGAGGTTCGCCGGGAAATTCAATCCACAGACAATAACAAGGGAGGACTTATATTCATGGGATGCAATGATTTCTCCATTTGTCGTACTCACCGACATCTTTACTTCCATGATTTTTGGTGGTGCTGGGATTGTTCTACTAAACTTTCGAGATATAAAATAACATGTAGAACCTGAATCAAAAAATACATTCACTATTATTGAATGAAAAACTAGAATACCTATCACCATTTCATTGTTGGGGTTCACTTCGGCAGATGTGATGGAGAAATCTCTTCCTTGCTACCTTGGAGGTTATTGGTTATCTCCGAAAACCCTTGGATTAGGGCACTGATTTGAAAAACGACCTGGTTCTTTGCATTTGTAGCATTGAACAACGCGTTGAGGTTCGAATGGAGCGTTCCTCTCCTCTGTTAGAGCTATGGGTCTTTCTTGCCTAAAGTTAACAGCTAGGTGTCCATCTCTTCCACACCTGAAGCATTTTGTCGTCCCCTTAATGAAATTTCCATGGTGCTTCATTCCACACTTTTGGAAAGTGGGGTGCTGGATCTTCTTAGCACCGTTGGATTTATCCATCGGACCACCAGCATTTAAGTCCACCTTACTCTTCTTTTCCCCATGATACCCCTGTGATTCCCCGATCTCCATTTCGACCTTGAGGGCACATCGGACAATTTCGTCATAGCAGTCGAATTCACGGATCGCAAATGCTTTCCGCAAGCTTGGCATCATCCCACCAAATAAGCGGTTAACCTTTCATTTGGGGGTAACGACAAATCCAGAAGCGTATCATGCAATCCTTGTGAAGTTTTCCTCATACGCTCCAACAGATTCTTTATCTTTTTTCTTGATGGAAAGGAAGTCCCTTTCCATCTTAATCCAGAGGGTGCGCGGAAAATATTTATCGAAAAACATATTCTGGAAATCCTTCCATTCCAATGCCTCGATCTCCTCCTCGGGCATCGTATTTTTGATCAACATCCACCATTGATCAGCTTCACCCTCCCTATGATAAGCCTCCAGGAGAACCTTCTCTTGTTGAGAACATTGAAGGATAGAGAATATCTTTTCAGTGGAGTTGATCCATTGTTCAGCGATCGTGGGATCGAATGATCCACTAAAAGTAGGAGGCCTTTGTATCATGAAGCTCTCGATAGTGACTTGTTCGTTCTTAGGGGGGGGGGGGGGGTTGAAAGTTCCTCTTGACTCGTGTTTCTATTCAAAACAGTAGTTAGATGAGAGAGAATCATGGCAATGTTCATGATTCCCTCTCTCATTGGATTGGGAATCTCATTAGTACAGTCATCACACTGATCTTCACAACGGTTGTTAGCCCGAGTCCTCCTATTACCGGCCATTGTCTGGAATAAAAGTAATGTTAGGGGTAACACATAAAGGTTAATCGAAAGAAAAAATTTTATGACTTATAAATAAACTTGTATTTCCTTACTCAAGAGTCTATAGGCTTCAATCTCATATTTTCATTATCTACTTTCTAACATATATTTGTAGGGGATTTTTTTTAATTCCCTTAATAAGGGTTCATACTAAGCTTTTGAATTTATCAAAACATATCCCCTGGGAGTGTCGTAACCAAGAGTGCAGAAAGGCCTGTTGTCGTGCACCAGTTCCCGTTAAATTCTAGCTCAAAGTGGTGTTTTCGGGTTTTACCCCTAGGATACATCTGTGCCAGAGCCGCATCTACCTGCTCGTATCCAGACAGGGATGTATTTGTTTGATAAAACACTTACACAGTACTTACCAAAACATAGGGATGTTTTTATTATACTTTGTCTTGTATATAATGCTTTACTAGGGTTTCCTAATCCCAAAAATAACTAAATCTATCCTTTGATACCTACTATGACAACCCTGCTTTTATTACAAACTTAAATAGGATTTATTACAGAAAATATCACTTGATACAACAAAGAAGATCGAGAGGTTTAGTGTCTTTGGGGATTAGGATCATTACATAAAAACTTAAAACATGAAACACAACATATTTATTGAAAACTTCCTTCACATGACCACTACATTCCCTCGTACTTAGCATTGAATGGGATAACCTGAGGATATACATAAGAAAAGGGTGAGCTATAAAGCCCAGTAACGGAGTACAGATGGAATAACATGAGGAGTAAAACACATGTTAGACAATAGGTATATCAATAGAGCATAAAAGAAACATGATCATAAAGTCATGATATAACATGATAATCATAACATGGAAACGTGGCAACAACACTTGACATGGAATTAGCATGGGCCAAGGCTCATTGCACATAGAGCATGAGTAAATACTCATTGCACATGAAGAACGAGTAAACCCTCATTGCACTTGAATTATCATGTTTCAACACTCATTTCATATGACGTATCATGATACTATACTTTACCCAATGCATTGGAGCACTATAAGGGTTCACCCTTCTTAAACATTTCATTTCATGCATAAGTGTGCCACATGGATCATAAAACATGGATTCATAAAACATAATCATTTAATCCACGATAAAGGAATATTGAATTCATACATGAAACATTGTCATCAATAAGTAAAGGTGCATAAATTTGGATACCCTTTATGGATAAATGGGCATGGTATCCACTACACAATGGCATTGGCTTAGAAAATTGGTGCGATTTCGGCAGCGTAACGGCGTGACAAAAGAATTCATAAAAAATGGTAGATGAGAGAGAAAGGGGTTCCTAATAATATTTACATGTAATGGACAGTAATGAGGTCATATAGATACATTTCCCAACAATTTTAATGGAATTTAGATTCTTGATACAAAATTATTTCTTGAATGTAAAAGAAGAGAGAGAAGTTCCTTTCGGAATTTCATCATAGTTACGGGTGTAATGGGAGGAATTTAAAGAGAGAGAAAGGGGTCTAACATCATTAAAAAAATAAGAGGGAAGTATGGGGGAGGTTTGAAACCATACCCCAACATTTATAATTGAAATTAAAAGGGAAAAACAACTTAATGAAAATTGACAAAAATGAGAAAGGAAGAAAAAACCCTTACTTGGAAGTGTGCTTTCAAAGGCTAGAGAGAGTCTTGTGAGAGGTTTCTTGGGATCTTGGGGCACCATGGAAGGATTATAGAGAGAGTATGGTATAGTTTGGACGAACTTAAATGGATTTTAGTGAGGAGGAAGTGGGATCTTGTGTGGGTTTATATAGGAAAGGTGAGGGAATTCATTATTAGTTAGGTTTGGGTCCCCTTACATTAAATTAATCAAAACCACAAACCATCCCATGGTTTTTCCCATGGTTTTTGGAAAAGGGAAGAGGAGAACAATATTTTATAAGGCCAAAGTCTGAACTTCTTAAAATATTATGGTTGCTTATGTGGAGGTGAGGCACACTCCCATGGAAATTAATTTAAAAAGGCAAGGTGTTGAATATATATTGAGGGGTCCATTAATGCTTTGAAAAGTAAGTTAAAAAAACCCTAAATTAAATTATTTTAATGGTAAAACATATATTGGCCTAACATAAAGATTATAGTATTTTTTACACCACTATTGGGTCATTATGATGTCATAAAACACATTATATATTTAAACGGTATTTAATTTTTACCCAAAAATTTGACTGTCTCCGAAAATTATGAAAAATTCACCGTTGGATAAATTCGACGTCCTGATTCTAGAAATGAAATTAATTTTATCTAAATAATTTTCTAAATATTTTGATTTTCACTTTGAAAATAAAAACTGACATTTATAAAAAATTCACGGGTTTTGACAGAAATGGCTTTCAAACCTTAATAAAAAAAATTTATTTGCATTCATAAAATTATAAGATCATTTATTTTAAAAAAAAATCCATTTAATAATATTATTAGTATTATTTTAAAATATTATTTAAATAAAAAATACCATAATTTAATAAAATAGATTTCATAATTAAATAATATCTAAAAACACCATTTTTACTTTAAAAACTATTTACATTGTATCAAAAATGACTAGAAATTATATTCATTATTATATACAAAAAATAATTTAAATGTATATAGTACTACTTATTTGTTACATAACCCCTTAAAACAACTGCATAAGACCTAAGAGTAAGGTGTGCGATGGTGACAGACTCTTGGGGTGGCTCGGATAACATCGCTCGAGTAGTAATTTCAGTCAACTTCCACTTTTCCTGTAGATGGTCACGTTCGAGCTTGAAATGATGATGATCAGCTTGGGCTTGGTCAAGGGAGAAGCCCAAACACGCCACCAATTTTCTGAGCTTCAAAAAATGGGCTTTTTATGGGGCAATTCTACTGGATGAGACCATCGCTTCCGTTGTCTGAGTAAATTGGATTTGTTAAAGTCATATATTTATACTAATCATGTTATCACTGTTCAACGACTATATTAGCAACGGTCAAAAATTTTAACATAAAACCAAAGTAGTTGACATTTTATATAAACATAAAGAGTCACTTAATTATATCAAGAGGGATTTCCATTAATGAAACTTTGGGTCATTACAAAAATGGTATCAGAAGAGGTTTTCTCTTTTTGGGTCATGTTATTTTGGGAAAGAGTCTAGGTAGACTAGAGTTAGGATTTTCGAAACACAATATTCTAGTTATGAGTAATTCTCATGGCCAGCACACCTCATGGAATGACATGGGTTACCAAGGGAACTCAGGTTTGATCTGAGTCTTTTAGTTCTTTGGTTGTTCATTTTTTGGGAAATGAAATGGGAGTTGATTCAAAAGTCCCAGTGAGCTCATAGGGACTTTAAATCCATTTGTATCCCGAGATATGGTTCTAGAACACTCTCTTTGATGGTAGCATGACTAGCGTATGGCCTCCAACCGTATGTTTGGGCCACCCACTGGCACCAGTTTCCCTCTTTTGAGAAGCGTATTATGTCTCATTGAGTTTTGTAAATAGTTTTGAAAAGTCCTCATTTTGGAGTCATGGAGAAATGGATTTAATGTAAAAATGACACCATTTAAAGAAATTTGAATTTTTGTGACTTTATTTTCTTGTAAAATAGAAATAGGTTGATTTATGAATGGATGTAAATTATTTTTTTTATGTTTTGGAAGCTTTTTTTGGGAGGAATGATTTATGTTAAAGTGGGTTTTGAAAATCTGTTTGAAATAGATTTTTTTAAATTATTGAATAGTTTTATGAATGTGATAGAGTGTTTTGGATGTTATTTCTTCAGTTTATAAATTGATTTTTATTTGGTAACTAGTGTGAATTTAAAATGTTTTATGAATATTTGGAACCTTGTTTTAAAATGAGAAGGGTTGGGTTCTTAATTAAATGGTGATTAATGAAATGGAGTTTGTCATGAAATCAGAAGTGTTTTGAAATGGGGTGTAATGTTTTGAAATTAATGTGTAATATTATAAATTGACTTTTTATTTGAAGAGTTAATAATTTTCTGAAATTTTTTTGTATGATTTGAATTGGGTTTTTGATTTTATTGTTAGTAGTATTGAGAAACAGAATGCGGGGGTAGAATGCTTTGATTTTGAAAAGAGGAATGGTTCATTTTTTGTCATCAGTATCCTCATAGGTGACTAAATACCTAGGTTTACATGGGAATATGGATAGTTAATGGAACAATCAGATGATTTTCAGGTTGGATATGATGAGGGTACCTAGTTTGTCAGGAAAACATGCATGTGTGAGGCCCATGGGATACCATTGGTGAATGCGCTAACCGCTAACCACATTTACTTTGAATGAAATGATTTCTTTTACAGAAAATTTAATGTTTTAATAACCATTGTTTGGGTGGTGTGTCTTAAATTTTTTTAATTGTGGTCATGGGATATTTTGAGTTCGATAACCCCTCTTGTTTGAAAGTTTTTTTCGGTTTTTATTTCATTAGTATATTGGGTTTAAGTGTTAGTTAGTGAACTTTTACAAGAAATGTTTCAAGAAGACTTGAAGGTGGTTCCCCTCATGTGTTATATTATTTATTGTGGTATGATTTGAACAATGGACCATCTTGATTGGGTCCTTGGGTTTTCTTGTTGTCTTGGGTACTTCCCCAAAAGGAGTTGATGCATGATAAAAGTGCGGCCATGAGTGATTCACAATTGGAATATCCTCCAATTGATCAACATAAGGACCTTCTTCTTGAACATTCAAGACTATATATAACCTTATTATTTGTTTGGTTAATTGTATCCTATTGTAACATGATGGTGGTTGTGAAAGGTTAAAATATACCTTAGTCTCTTTAGTTTCCCAAGTTGTCAGAGGTGAAATTTGACATTGTTGTGTATATAGGCCCTATCTGGAAGTTGTGAAGGGAATTTCACTGAGTAAATGTAAAGAAGTCCATAGATGAAGATGTTGGATATAGTATTTAAGGTCCTCTGGGTATTTTTTCAGTCTCTTTGAAGAAAGAGTTCATGTTAGGCCACTAGTGTGGAAAATATGGTCATGAGAAGCTATTATGGCCTCTTGTAAAAATCATGTTTTTTTAATGACTCAGTTTAAGGTTTCATTCTATATAATATATCTTGGGTTTCAATGGTCATGCTTGATGGATTTTTTTCATTGTTGTATCCTCATTTTAATGTGAAGGTGGATGTTATGGGACATTCAAAAACATTGGTTTTCGTAGAAACTTGTTTTATTTCTATGATTCTATAAATTATCTATCCTGAATGAAGGATTCTTCATTGTGTTCCTTTTTCTATTTTTTATCCTTCAAGGTTAAAGGGTAAATGCATATAAATAATTGAGGCCCCAATCTCGGTGAAGGTACCTTGTTAGATTAATGTGGATTTTAGAGTGTGTTATGTCTGGTTGGTTTTGTTTGATAGGTGATGTGTTTTCTTGTGGCACCAGAAGGAGAAATTTTAATCAGGGGTTATTCAATGCCTAACTGTGGGGATGGAGATACTTCAATCATCTAAGCACTAGTCGTAGGTCCCATAGTGAATCTGGCATGGAGTCAGTAAATCCCCATAAATGTAAATGATCTTGGTTTTACATCTATCTTCATTGTAAGAGGTGGATATATTTTGAGGATTCAATGAGGATATATCATTTCATGTTTTATAGTGCGGTGAAAGGGATATACAGACCCTATCCCTTAGGGCTGTGATACATGTTAGTGGAAGAGTCCCACCTTTGTTACAAAGAGGTGGTGTGCTTCTGTCTTTTCAAAACCCCAGTGCTTGAACCATTGTGTGTACGACTCTATGTATGGTTGTTCATATATGAATAAATTTTTAGGTCCATTTTGATCTCTCTTTTGGTTGGACTCATCTAAGGATGTTAATTCTCATTGGAGTGGTGAACCACATTGTGTATTTTTTTTGTTTGGATCTTTTTTGAACTTTCCTATTGTAGTGGGAAAATATGTTGGGTGGGAAACACCCATGTTTTCCCATGTTGGGGGACTTTTTTGGTCCGTGTTTGTTGGTTAAGATGGATAGTTCTTATACTAGGGAGAATCACCATGGGTCTAATGTATGTTCTTTTAGAATATGTATAATGTTAGTATGTCCCTTATGGTGTGGAGTCTATTCGTGCCTCCCCGTGTTGTAATTATGGTTTAGTCTCGGGTGTTAGTATATTTTTTATGGTGGGGAGTCCATTCTGGTCTCCCCATATCATTAATTAGGTTGTGTTCCTGGTGTTGTCTTGGTGGTAGTAGGTTTGGTTCGGAGTAATCTAACCATAAACTTCTTTCATGGGTAATTGTTTTCATTGTAATACACCTAAATGTTCAATTGAATTAAGGTTGGGGTAACCACTTTCGAATTTGTTGTCATATTCATGTTTACTACTTCAGCTTCTCAAGAATGTCTAAGGTTCTTGTCTTGAGATGTTGGTTTGAGTGTGGTGAGAGTATCCTTCATTTGTTTGATCAACTGGATATGTTTTGGCATTTACAAGAAGGTGATACTTAGTGAGGGAGTCCATCATGGTCTTCCAATTTAGCTTGTATCGATATTTTCTTTTTGGTTGTTTCCTTGTTGTTTATTCTTCTTTGGAATTCATTAGGAACCCCCTTTGAACATGGAAATGATATCATTTTTTTTATATGGCCGTGTCATGGAATTATAGGGGTGGAAATTGTTATGGTTGGGAGATTTATTACACCCAGGGTTTTAACTTTTACTTTGTTCTGTTATAGGTTGGATTCTAGGTCATTTTCTCAAGAGTTAGGTGTGATAGGTTGTAAATTTGGGGGAATTATTTCCCCCTATTCTTGGTCTACCATTTCTCCAAAGGATCTATATTTAGTTATAGAGAAAAATGATACTTTTGGGAAGCAAAAACTAGGATCACGATTAGACTACACTATTTACTAAACCGTGCATACAAACATTCCACAATGTAAATGTGTTAAAAAATGTATTTTACCATTTTACCCAATCAAAAATAAACCTTATGCGCCCCTTTCTTACTCATTCGACCCTAACATCCAAGGGAGTCCTCCAAGCTCCCTCAAGCTCCCTCAGAAACTAATTTTGATGTAGGATTTTGTGTGGAATTTTCAAGATATATCTACTAAGACAATTTGTCTCTAGTTTCTTACTTATCTTTAGGGTTTCATAATCTTTTTCTTGAAGTTTTACAGAAACATTGGTGGTTATTGATATTCAAGGTACACGATTCCATCTATAGAAATTATTTGATGACTTGGTTTTCTTTTTTAATTTCATTATCATGTTTTTTGAATTATATATTGGGTGAAAAGGTTGTTTTTAAAATATGTTACCATGTGTTTTATTTTTAAATGTCATTTTTATGTGGAATGGGGTTTGTTTTTCATTTAAAACCGTTGGGTATTACTTGGTTATTATTTACCACTTTTTAATTGGTTTATTAAATGAGGAAATGGATGAAAATTTTATTTTGGTGTGGTATTAGTGTGTGTTTGACTCTAAAAGAGGGATTTTAGGAATGATTTTTGTGAAGGCCTTGTGGTGTTTCTTGGGATTGTTTTATAAGTTGTCAAAATGTTTTATTGAACAATATAAGAGGTGAAAATATTGTTGGAAAACTGTTTTGGAAGTTGTATGTTTTTAAACCCATTATTTTTTATGTGCAAGGGCAGTTTTTGATGTGTACTACTTTGGAAATGTCCTATATGATTGTTAAAGGAATTATTGAATTGTGAATGAGATGTGGAACATTTTTATAGGCTATTTTGTGTGTGTATAATATTTACAAAACATGTTTGTGGGATTTTTGGTGTTTTTATGATTTAGAAATTGTATTTTTAAATAGAAATGGTATTTTATAACATGTAGAACTTATTTGATAACAAAGAAGGAATCCCATGTATCTAGGTTTGTGGGCTAGGACTAATATATTGGTGATCTGGTAGTGGCATCATCACTGTTTCACTTATAAAGATTGATGATTACAACCCTAACTAATCTATGACATTTTTTGGGGACCACATGGATATTGGGTTTTCCCCTCCTAGTGCCTCATAAATGAGATGTTTATTGGTTATGGTTACTTTCACATCGAGATAAGTTGAACCTTGGGCCCCAAATATAGCTAATTCCTACGGGTGTTCCCGTTACTAGTGTTTATTGATTATATTGTACCTATCATCCGCATATAGTGTTTTTGGATGTAATTTTCAGCCTCATGTGTCTTTTCTTTAAAATTATTCAATCCTTAAAGTTTCCTTCTTGAAAATATTTTAATTCAATGTTACATCCCATTAAAATTGTTATAGTATATTGTATTTAGGAAAACATGAAATATTTTTATATTATAATGTTTATAGAATGAAATACATTCTTGGGTGGAATCCTATTTGGGTCCATCTTACACCCTACTTACACATTTGGGTTTAATTAGACTTGTTAATTTTTGACATAGGTAAGGAAATGGTCTTTAGAGACAGTGGTTTGGGGTGTTATCTTCTGTTCTCGGTGGGGTGTTGTGGTGGTGGATTGAGGGTGACAACCCCTTGTCATGTGGTGGTCATTTGGATAGAATTTTTGCTCTATTTTTATGTGGTCCTATTTGGTTTCTATTTTAAACTATGAAACTCAGTACTGAAATTTTGTTAATAAAAATTTGGCATAAATTTTTAGATTCAAGTTGTTGATTATTATTTTTTATTTAATTATTATAATATTGGTAAACTTCATTAACAAAAAATACTAATGATACACAGGAACTTGTGTGAGCCTGTGTGGATAGGGAACACACTTTAGGCCTTGCCATGGACCAGGTCAGGTGCCAGTTTGGATGATGACCCAGCTTGGTTTATGAAAATATTTTTTTTGTATTCTATTATTTTATTAGTCTATTTGAGTTATTTTATATCCTTGAAAATCTTGATTGAGTTGTTGATATGTATATCATTTCTGATGTTTTCTTTGATGACTATTGATGTTGAAATGAATCATGACTCTATGATGACATTTGAATAAGTCATACAAGAAATTTTTTGGTGAACAAAAGATTTTGAATCCTATTATGGGATAAAATATTATTGAGATAGTGGTGTGTTATTTCCAGAATATGGGTTAGATACCTATAATCATTACCCATCAGGCTCTATTTGTATAACCTCAAAGGGACAAATCTCAGAATCATCCTCAAGAGTTTATTCATCAGAAGTCACTAAATTTCCAATGCTAAAAAATCCTAAAGAGGTAGAGGATTGGTTGAAAAATATAGATCTACTTTTTGAGTTCTATGAAAAACAAAATTTCATCAAGTTAATGTGTGTTACCTTAAATATGGAAGTCCCTCGTTGAAGATGGTGGGATATGATGCTACCTAAAATGAGACATAAGAGTTTTTTAGAAGATGGAATTTAGAGTTGTTTTTACTGTTTAGTTTTATCTAGAATATATGGTCTTGGAAAAATATAAGGATATTCTCAGCCTTCAGTAGGGTGATAGGACTGTGACATAGTATGTGACCTATTTCACTAAAAGTGTTCAATTTTCTCCTATGGTATGGTTGAATCAGAATCTATCATCTTGAATATTTTATAGGGGTATTAAATCCAATATTTCATCCAAGATTTTAATATAAAATATCACTTCTTATAATATTATAGAAGATATATCATTTATGGAGGATCTTGACTTTTCTATTAGGTCATGGATGATGGGTGTTACATTTTATCTAAGTAGTTATTCTTTGAGTTCCTTAAAATTAAAGTGGAATCCTGATGAGTCTCATGGTGGATCTTGATAAGTAAAAATATCTATAACTCCTATAATTCTAGGAAGAGTCCATGTGACTTTTTAAAAAAATGATTGTATTGGAATTCAAAATGGGATTTCATGGATAAACCTAAGGTCAATAGTTCATGTTGATTCTCATGTCACCCACATGTGTTTTTCCATTTTCCATTCTACACTATGAAGTAGAATGGGGTCATTATCACTTAAAAGTGATACAATGAAATATAATTATTCTAAAACTATGTGTTTCCATCCATAAGAATCTAAAATGAATATTCTTTATTCAATTGAAGTGTCTCTAGAGGAAATTAACGTGGGTTTAGTGACTGTGAGAGGTATTTTCACTATAGATTCAACTTTTTTTACTACATTATTTAATACGGGTTCTTCATTATCATTTATATACACTCATGTTTATTATTTTCTAAAGCATCGAATGGATATTTGTTTCTTTTTTTATTGATATAACTATTCCCCTTGAAATCAAGAGAGATCAGGGAGTTTGATATCCTTCTTTTGTTTTCTCTTTATTCGAGATTGAGATCAAGTGGAATTCTCCAATTCTCAACATGAAACCTATTGATTTCATTTTCTATATAGATTCACTGATTTCTCATAAGTATTGAATTGACTATTTTCTATGACGTGTCCCCTTTACTACACATGGTGGGGTGTGTTATGTTTTTTTGGGAGAGTGAGACCCATGGTAGAGTAGAGATGGACCATCTATCCAATGTTGGGAGGGGTAATATAAATGATTTATTTTGAGTCGGAGTGAGAATATTTCAGTGGCAATCTCCAACCAATTATTGTTCAGTTTCAATACATGTTTTCATATAATTTCTCTAGTTTTACCCTAAAAAGAGAGGTGGAGTTATCCATTTATTTAGTACAATGTACTCATCCAGTATCAATTCTATATTAATGTATGGAACATGATTAACTAAAAGAGTTGAAGACTCAGTTATATGATATTCTAGATAAATGATTTATACACCTGAGTCTGTCACCTTGGTCAACAACTTTTCTATTTGTGAATAAATATAATTTAACACTTCATATAATGGCCCGATCTTTTTATACATAGATATAACATATTTTTACATACTTATTCAATACATAATAATAATATCCATACTATAACCATAAAGACGTAAAGTCATTGTAGATTAGATATAAAATATTCTTAATTTATGAATTATCTTTAACATCTCCCACAAATATCTTCTCATATAGTACTCCTCTTATGCATACCCTCCTTAAAATATTCATCATCACCTAGGGAAGGAAACCTAAGAAATGGTGATATTAGATTCTCATAAAGTATAAAAATTGTATATATCAATGAAAGATCATATGAAAGAATAATATAAGAATAAGGTTATGTAATCAGAAAAATAACTTGTGATATTCATACCCAACCTTTCAAAGATCTTAAATAATATTCAGGGGTTAAACATTATCATTTTAGAATGAATGGACCATAAGAGTGAGAAATAATCATAAATCAATCGTGAACCATAATCTGATGTCATAAAAGTTTGGAACTATCATATACAGAAAACCATTTGGTATATCATGGTTAAATACCAATTCCATAATTGTAGTGGATTAGGAAAAAAATATTTTCCATAGCGAATCAAGATGAACCTGTTTCAAATAGTGTATCAAGACCATCATCTTTTTTCTCATTGTCGTCTCATGAGATATAAATCTTTACCCAATGAATTGGATGGAGATATAGGTCCCATTAATCACATAATAAAAATAATTATTATGTGTTTTATAGGATCATAAATCATTCATCATATAAAAAACCAGGAAAAGAAATCGGTTTCATAAATATTTCATCATTTAATAACCAATGGGAAAATAAGTGGCTTTCAAAAACATTACATCATAGTGTAAATCATGGAAAAGTAATACGGTTCATGAAAATCATGGAATCATAAACATAAACCATTTAAAGAAATAATAAGGTTATTATCTTTGAATCCTAACCCTATTAATGTATAAGTAACATCAAATGATGTCATCTTAAATGGAAAATTATTTTTAAATATTACTTTGAAAATATCATGAGGAAAGTCTGTTTTCCATTTTGATTTTTTTTTAAAATAGGTGCATTAAAAAAATGAAAAATATACTTCTAAAATAACCTTTTATTTATATATAGGAAGATATAGTGAATTAAATATTAATTATGGAGTTAAAATTCTCTCATTTAATATAATTTAAAAACAAATCCTTTTCTGTTTTTTTCAAAAAATTGACAAAGTACCTTGTTTGGGAAATGATAAAAATATTACATTCAAAATGTCCTGTAAAAATTAAAAAATGAAGAAAATGACACTAAAATTCATAGCGGAATATTGAAAACCTTTTAAAAAATATATACATGGAAAATTAATATTCCTCAGTGGATATTTAAACATAAACAATCCCAAATAATAACGAGATTGTTAAATAAACCCTTACCTCCAGTATTTTCTTTTTCAATATTCAAACCAAACGTATATAAAATATGATTTTATTATTAATTTATAACATATAAGTATATCTATAATACAATGAATTATTTATTTATATCATCTCATCATACATTTATTAATAATTAGTTATTAAAATTAATGTTCTGGGTGATAACTCCTTCCTTTTCAAAGAATGTTTCATTTCGAAAGTTTTAGTACATATATAATGATATTTGGTATCATAATATATAAAATTTTAATCATGGTATAAAAATAATATATAATAATTATATAAATATTTATAATCATTCATATAATGTAGATATATAAATATTAATTACATTATTCATGGAGACGATAGACCGTTTGAACACCCGAACACTATTCTCATTTTTTGAATGATGGAACGTATGAAAGGTAAATAATAATTCATATTTAAAGAATAATTATTATATAATATATATCATATATATTCACTAAACCCATAATAATACTCATTCATAAAATATGGTGATGAATAATTAATTGTCTCGCAACATGGAGACAGTAAACCATACGTATGCATGAGTAATACATTCACTTCTTGTTTGATGGAAAAGTGGGTATGTAATGGTGTTATCATAATCATAATAAAATTGAAAAATATTTAGGACAATGAATTTATTATTCTATGAGAAAAATCATAGATATAGTTTTGGAATTTAATAGTATAAAAATAAAGTGATTCGTTAGAGCGATTGAGAGTTCTTTAAGACGTCACATTTGGATCTGTTATAAAGGGCTCTAGGGTTGGACTTTTGAGAGGACAAGAGAAACTAGAATTTGTCTAGGGAAGTGGATAAGAGAAATTGTTAGGTATTTATCTATATATAAGGCTCATTTTTGTTTAAATAAGCGAGGGAGGAGGTTCCATTTTATAATTGAGTAGAGGGGAAATTTTAAAATTTTACAAAATATTAAATTATAATAATTTAATTTTCCATAAAAATACCACTAAATGACCATGGATTAAAATATATTATAATATATGGTTTTAATATCGTCGGGAAATATTTTTGATAAAATTTTTTGCGTAATTTGAAACCTTATTATATTTATTAACCCTTAATTAACATATTTTAATTTTAACTAGAGTAACAACATTTTCAATATTAAATGATTGAATTTTTTATGCATATTGTTTAAATTGGGACAAAAATGGAAAATTAATGAAATTATAGACCATATAATAATCAATTTATATTTTTAAATTAATAATTAGAAGTTTAAATTAATTTAATAAAATAATAATCCCATAAAATATAATTATTGTCGTTTTTATACTATTAATTATTTTAACATTTAAAATTATCAATAAACCATGTAAAATCATAATAAACTATATTATTATATCTCTAAAATGTAAATATAATATAAATAATTCTTTTATCACCTTAAATATCTCAAATTATATTATTTTTATTATTTTTAACATCATTTATTTTAATTTTTATATTAATTGAATAATTTTTGGATCAGGGATGTGTATGAATTTAGGGAAACTATTTATTTCTTAAAAATTAAAAGTAAATTACCATGATTAAAATAAATATTTTATATTTCAAAATAATATTTATCT
The DNA here is from genome assembly GCA_963277665.1 of Viscum album. NCBI lineage: Eukaryota > Viridiplantae > Streptophyta > Magnoliopsida > Santalales > Viscaceae > Viscum > Viscum album. The sequence goes on from OY728163.1 coordinate 1,940,510,817, forward strand.
TATATCATATCTTCTAGATAAACCTATATTTAAAATGTTATAGTTATTAAAAACATGAATGTGACGTCTTTGACTTTTCATTAAATAAAATATTATAAAGCTCTTAATCACATCCAAGTGGACCCGAAAGTTATAAATAAATTTATATAATGACACTAAATTTATTAAGTTTAAAATTGAAACATATATTCATTCATAACCAATTTTTTTCCCATGTGGACAAAAAAGATATTTTAAGACAACGAAATTTATATTTTCTGACATTGTTTAATTTAAATAATATATAACTTATTTTCATGGAAAAGTGTCAATTAAACAAAGAAATTTGGAACATTATGTATTGTGTATTGATTTAAATTCATCAAATAATAATTAGGTAAGTCTTTTCATCATATATTACTTTATATAATTTTTTTAACCTAAATTACCAAATTTACTCTTTACCGTGGTAACATAAATTACCAAGGTTAGTATTCAAATTCACTAAAAAAGGTGTTTAATTTTAAAATTTGAACCTCATTATTTCAAATATATAATCCATATTTCAAAATTTCAAACACAAAAATATATAATTTAATATAAATTTAAATAGAAAAAACACAACAAAAAATATTGTTCTCGAAAAAAAATCCTTTTAAATATAAAATGATTTATATTAACTTCAATTATTAAGTCCACATAAAAACTATAACTTGATTATTAAAAATAAAAATGAAATATTTATATTTTAAAAAAAAATCATAATCATAATTTTACCTTGTAAACACATTAAAATAAATTAAACTTTTAAATAAAAAACTATATTTTTATTATTCCTAAAAAATGAATGTTTCCATAAAATTATAAAAAAATATTTAAGATAATTATAAAATTATGAATTCAAAAATTAAATTAATTATCAAAAATATTTTTTTTAATTTCTTGAAATTAATACTCACTCATAAAAAAAATAAAAATTTATTTTTAAGAAACATATATTTCAAAAATAAAATGATTATACTAAAATATTGGTAGATAATTTAAAAATAAAATACCAATAAATTAATATTGAGTGGTACCTTTTAATTAATTTTAAAATTTTGTTATTCCTAATCATTCCTTCAAATTTAATGGTTAGTTTATAATAAACACATAATATTTTAATCATATTTTGTGGTTCGTCTAAACTAGTTGTTGCATGCAACTCAAGATAACAAAAAAATGAAAATATATAAAAATATTTTCATAAAAATATTAGGGTTTTACACTTTCAATTTTTTTTATTATAATAAATAAATATAGTTATTGTCAAAATCGAATATCAATTTCTAGAGATTGAAGGTTTTTTATCAAATCAAAGGTTAAAGGTTTTCAATGATTTATCTCCAATATGGTTATCCCCAGTTGATTTACTAAGAATCATACATTCGTATGACTGCATTTAGGAGTAGGAATGTCCATTAGAGGTTCCATGTAATTCCATTTTTTAACTAATTATATTTTAGTTTTTATAAAATTGATGAATTGGAATTCCATTAGTACCTCAACTCATTTATGGTGATATTAGTGGATGAAATTTTGGAAACATATTATTTAGGATGATCCTTAGAACGTGAAATATGTTATGGAATGGGAACAACAACATAATGATTTCAAGATATGATTATTCTTGGTATTGAGAGGTATTACCACATATTAGTTAAATATTTATCAATGTTATATTCTCTAATGACTTCTCTCACTTGGAAGGGAGCAGATTTGTTTAGGGGTCTGAAATATTTGAATTATTTTTGATTAGTTCAAACTCTATTTACTTCTACTTTTGTGTTGACTCTATTAGAGGATGGGTAGTGCTATGTTGTTTTTTGATGAATCTATTCTGCATTTAGGATGTGTAATTAAGTAGGGTGATCATGTAGTATCCAATGGTCTCAAACAGCTTAGGCAATATGAGAAGGATTATCCATCCCATGATCTTGAACTTTTAGTATTGATTCCCTTTCTTCATAGCTAGTGGAATTATCTTTTTATAGATTGTTTTACCATTTATGTAGTCTGAAAAATCATGGGTTATATCTTTTCTCAAATGATTTGAATCTCTAAAAGTGGCATTGGGTGTAGTACTGGAAATATATTGATTTGGATAATTCCTATACACCAGGAAAGGGGAATTTGATTACAGATGTTTTGAGTAGGAAACCTCCAAATCGGGACATGTAATAATAATCAGAAGACTCGAATATGATGGATCTCATAACTCCGTTGTATTTTGGAGTATAAAAGGTTGAAATTGAGATTATTTGGAAATTTTTTGGTTGAACTCATTTTTTTATATGATTCTTCAATATTAGTATATTGATGATGACTTTTATGGAATTAATAACCCTCTTTATGATGGGAATTCCATTAGGGAGTGGTCGTTCTCTTCATAGGGTAGCTTATGTTTCTAGAACTGGTACATTTTACCTTTTGTAGTGATAAAATCTTTGATGTGGGTTTCAATTTTTACCAATGAGAAGTGTACCCTTAAACCATAAAAATTTAATATGAAATATGGTGATGATTTATATTTCCAGGTATGAGATGAGACATTTATGGATTTTTTTATTGTTGTGTTTACTTTATCCACTTATAGTGCGGACTTAAAAGTGGGATGATGTTTCTATGGATTTTATCTATGGGTTGCTACATATCCTTTAGAAGAAAATTGTGATATGGGTTTTAATTTATAGTCTATAAAAAACTACTTACTTTATTACCATTAATTATGTAACTAAATTTGAGGATTTAGGACGTCTCTATGTGAATGGTATTGTCTATTTTCATGTATTTCTTTCTGTTATAGTCTTTTATAGGGATTCCCATTTTAATTCTTGTATTTTGGAGAGGCCTCGAAGAGGAAATGAGATCATAGGTAAAATTGATTAGGTAAAATAATCTACAGATGCATGTCCAAACCAAATGAGATATAAATATCTTTAAGGACATGCTATGATCTTGTGTTATCCACATTGGTGGACCTTGGGATTTCCATTGGGGACTTGTTGAGTTTTCATACGACAACATAAACTAGTTTTCTATTAGTATGGATCCTTTTTAATTCTCATATGGTATGACTTGTTGATACCCTCTCTATTGGGTGTATATTAGTGAAGCTTCCTTTATTTGACTAAGATAATTTTAAATGATAACAATGAAGATTTAGTTGATTTGTCGAAAATAGTAATTGAAATTCTAGTTTAAATCTTATGTTGATCTTCATCTATTATCATTGTATTTTTTATTTGGATATAAGGTGATCTTGAGAGTTTCATCTCAGTTGGGTCCCCTATGTCTTAGGAAATAGGAAAATATTATGCCAAGGTTTTGGTTCCATTATAGATTGTTATGTGGGTGGAGAAGGTTTCTTAGAATTTAGAAATTTCACCACATTTTACTTCAATCCACAATGTGTTTCATATATCAAAGCTTAGGGAGTATCTTTCTGGTACTTCTCATGTCCTGAGGTGGGAAGATGATGATGTTGAGCCTAATATTTCTATTATTGATAATCCAGTTATGATTCTTGATTTTGATATCAAGGTTCTTCATTAAAAGATGATAACTTTAGTCTAAGTGATTTGTAAAAATGGTTGCAATCCACATGAGACTTGGGATTATAAGGTATTAATGAGAGGGAAATGGCATCTTATCTTTGATATGGAATATTCTTCATATAATTAATAGGGATATAAATTGATTATGGTGGGTAGTTCGTAACATCCAATTACATTATTTAAGTTATTCTTTGACCTTTGTATTGATCATACCATGATAGGGTCCTTTATTGGGTCTTTATAGTGATGTTTGAAATAAATATTTAAATCCCATGGGGATTTCCATAGTTGGAACATGATAAGGGAAAATTGTGTTCCCTATTAAGAGGGTCTGGAGGGTAATGTGCAATTGGTGCATTTTTTTTCCAAACTATACGACCACCCCAATAAATCGTGCACCCCAAGATAGTGGCAGTTTGAAGAGTTGTCACATGGTTAATTTAAATATTTGTTCAAACCATGCACCCCATCCAAAAGTCTAGTATGGATGCACGATTAATACCAATGGTGCATCCCTACCTAGAAAAAACATGCTTGTAAGGTTTTATCCTCGAAAATATTTATTTATAAAACCTATAGCCTTTTTTTAATATTCATAAAAACCCCAACTCAGTCTAAATCAATTTGGTTCTATTTTCATGGCTCGTTAAAGGATTCTTTGTCTCTCCAAACATTTTCTCTTGAAAATGTAATTTTTGGTGAATGATATGATCCCTCCCTATATGATTTTCTTCCCATGGTTTGGATTTTTTTCACTCTGATATTTATCTTCCATTTGATAGTGGTGAATCCTCACATTGATTATGGATTATATCTTGATTCTAGGTTTGATTTCCTGTTCTCTGACACTATCATTCTTCATTGGTCTATCTCATTGTTAGCATTGTGTTGATTTGGCAGTGTGATTAAAGGTTGGTGGTTACATAAACCATTAACCTTAAAATGAAACTTTTATTCTATTTATTTATTTCAAATGAGTTTTACATTTTTTAAACACTTTTATATGATATGATTGAAATTGGATTTGGAAAAGGTCCTGGGAAATGTGAAAACTCCCAATTTAAATTTAATTGAAATTTTTGGATGGATTCGAGAAAATTTATGGATTTATTTGGAAGTTTATTTCAATAAATGATTTTATGTTTGACATTGAATTAAATGGATTAAATTTAAAAATGATTCAAAAAAGAATCAATGATGAAAACATATGCTTTGATTTTGAAATAAGAAAGGAATATTGAAAATTAAAATTGATAAATTATATTTCTAAATGCTTTTAAATGATTTATTTATCCACGAATGATAGATTGATTTTCTGAAGAACATTTGACACTAGGTAATAATTAGGTTATTAAGATAATATTGTTAGTACTCAACTCTTTATCTATGTATTGACGATGACAACAATAACCAAACCATGTTTGGAAATATTTCCCCTGATGGGATTCCCTAATGGAGTGTAGATTGATTTAATGTAATGGGTCCCCTAATGGCGTGGTAAAAATGAGTGTCACACCTATATTGAGTCATTATGATGATTAAGAAGTGTGAGGATCATATTCACTGAAACTAATGTACTATAGAGCTTTTTATCATTGCGATTTTTCATGTTTGGTTTGATTATTCATGTTTTTGATTGTATAAATTTCTTATTAATGATAATTTATTTATATAAAAATTTTATATAAAGTTTTTGTCAAATCTTGTTTTTCTATAAATTCAATTATTTAATTTTTAATATTGTTTTGTTGAAATATGTAAATTTTTCTTCATGCCTATTTAATTTAAATTGAAAGAATGAATAGTTTAATGTTTTGGTATTGTTTATGGAACACTTGGTGGGAAACTTTTGGGATATTTTGATCACACCATCCCTTTACCTTCGAGTTTTTTCAGATTATCTTTTCCTCGGTTTGATTAACATTTAAGAGATACTTGAAGGTGGTGGGTGTTCTTGATGTGTGGGTCATGGATTGATGGAGGTGACTAATAGACATGTGATCCACCTATTACATGTCTTTTTTGAGACTTAAATTGGTAGGTGATATGTCATTTAATGATGTATAGTTTTTATATTGTTTATATTTTTATCTCTGGTTCATTCCCCTTGGGGATTGTTGATGTACCAACTTTTAATGTTTATCTTACATTGTGTAGAAAATTATTTTCTCTTTATTCTTGTATGATATCTGGTGGTAGTCACCAACCCATGGGGATTACGAATGCCCTTCAGGCAATGTCTGTATCAAATCAAGTATAAAACTACAATGGTAACCAGGTTGGTTCATGAAAATATTATTCCAATGATCAAGTTATGATTACCAATTTTCAAATTACTAATCAAACAACCATGTTACTATCCCAATGGTCTGATTACTATTCTAATAACCAGATTTATATTTTTGATAATGGTTCCCTACTTTTTATAAATACCTCTCATTTTTTTCATTCTTAATTCACTTCTATTTTATCCCAAAGTTTTATATATTCTAATTTTTACAATTAATATTTCATTTCAAATATTCTACTTTATTTACAAAATTTTATTTTTTAGTATAGATATTTTGGTGTTCTGTGCAGATCCAATTTTTTGTATTTTAGACATCATATTTTCTTTTTTTTTATCCCATGGAAATATTTTCAATTCTTATAGTTATATTTATTCTCTAAATGTAATGTTTAAATTAATATACTAAAATTTTTATGGTTTTATAATGTGGTGTATGTGATTTACTAAATATTTCACATCATAAGAGACATTCTATTAATAAAATTCTGGGTCATTACATTCTTATTACCTTAATAAACTTCACCCGTAAAATTTGAATTTACAAATTAAGGTGAAAAAAAGTAAGGGTACTACTTCTTATTGTATTCCTATGATTCCCACATCTCATCTTCATACTTATGGTTTCTCTATAGTACATTGACTTAGTAACTTGTCTAATTGCATTCAACATTATCTCTATAGTTAAAGATCTTCAATAGGTACTACTAATAAAGGATATAATTTTCCAGTTGTACCACTTTTGAATTCAGTACATGTGAGGTATCTGGTATTTACTTCCTCAAGAAGGATACATGGAATACATCAATTATATTAAAAATGCTATGAGGGAGTGATACATGATTAATAATAGCTCTGATTCCATAAATAATCTCAAGGGTCATGATATACCCAAGACATAGCTTTCTTATCTTCAAAATTAGCAAGAATGTTCTACATGGAGATATGTGAAGGAACACTTTACCTCTGACCCCAAAATTTAGGTCTCGTCAATTTTTATAAAATAGATCTTCTAGTGAATAGGAGAATTCCTAATATGTTTCTAAATGTTTTTGAACATTTATGCAATTTCCTTGGCCATTTTTTGTCCCATCATCTTGGGTTCACCAGCTTCATCCCTTCATGTATGTGTTATAAAACTCTTCAAATAAATGGATTCATATACAGTTATTTGTATACGTGAGTGAAAACTTTTATTATTTAATAATACATCTAGATGAATATGTATATTCTATCTTTTTTAAAGTCTAATGAGAATTCTCTCATCATGTATTCAAATGTCAGGATAGTCTATTCAAATTGGTCATCATTTTGGTGGTGATAATTGATAACGATGTTTAACTTAGTGTCTATATCTTTTTGGAGAGTCTTTAATAACTTGGAGGTGAATGAATGATCTTGATCTGATATAATAGATAATTTTGTTACATTCATCCTCCATACTTCTCTAATTTATATCCTTTTGGTTTGGTTGATTGAGAATACCTCTCAGATTGAAATAATATATTAGTCTTTGTAAGACAATCCACCACACCCCATATAGAATTATTTCATATTAATGTATTCATAAGACTAGTGACATTGTCCATGGTTATGTTTTCTCATTTTCATATAGGTATGGGTAATGGTGATATCATATATTTTTTACTTTTTTCTTTAAGGCTTCATTTACTAACATACTAAGAACAATTTAGTATATTCTTTAATCTATTTCATCATATTATCCCAAAACTAGAACTCTCAAAGATCGTCATACACCTTCATGATCCCTGGATAGTTTTATAAGTTCAATCTATTTGAATCATACATCATATCCTTCTTTATATTAGTATTTCATGGTACAAATTGTCATGACCTGAATATTGCATCTCCTTCATCATTAATTTTGAACTCTAAGGATTTTCATTTTCATATAGATTCAACCAAATTCTATATTCCCATATCATCGATTTGAGCATCCTTTATCTTCTCCATAGGGGATGTCTGAGAAATCATTTGATAAAGGAATGATTATTTTTCTTCTTTTACAATCCCCATTTCCATTCTAAGAAAGTCTAATAAGATTGGATCCTTATCAGTTCTCAACACTGTTAAGGTTGCAGGATCCTTTCTACTTAGAGAATATTCGACATTATTTTCTTCCCTAGGATGATAGTGGATTGATAATTCATATTTTTAATCATCTCTTTCCTTTTTTGTTAGTATGTAATAAGATCTTTTTGCATTAATATATATTTTAGGCTCTTATGATGTTTAAATATTCCACACTTCTCCCTATAGAGATAATTCCCCCATATTTTCAATACAAAGATCATTGTATCCAACTATCTATCACATGTAAGATAGTTATGCTTAAAAAATAAAGAACCACTTGAATAATATGATATAACATTATCATTTTTCAATAGTACACATCCAATTCATTTCATTGAAGCATCTTTGTATACCAAAAATATCCCCACTTGCGGGTAGTGTAAGGATTGGTGCAGTGATAAGCCTCTTTTTTCAATTACATTAAGATTTATTCACATTCAGTAGTCCAAAAAAACCCTACTCTCTATTGAGTTATTGTGGATATTAGGTTTTTCAATCATGATATGTTTCTCCAAAATAATCAATAATACACATGTAGTCCAAGGAATCTATAGATCTTCATTATAGATGTTTGTATAGCCCACTCAAAAATTTCTTATATCTTATAAGTGTCAAAAAATATCCCATTTTTTGTGATAAAATTTCCCATGAATGATACTTCCTCCATATAGAACTCACATTTACTATACTTTTCATATAGTTTCTCATTATTTCAATTTCCTTAAAATAGTATTCAAATTCACCTCATACTCATATTTTCTCTTTGAGTATATCATAATATCATCTACAAATATGACAACATATTTTTTCGGGTAATCTATAAATATACTATTCATTATGTCGATAAACTTTTTTGGAGTATTAGTGAGTCCTAATGGAATCACTATGAACTCATAGTGTCCAAACCTCATTTGAAATGTAGTTTTGGGAGAATCATATTTATTCACCTTTGATTGGTGTTACCTTGACTAAATTTCTACCATAGATAAATAATGGTCCCACATATTTTATCGAATGATTCATCTATCCATGGTAGGGGATACTTTTTATTTATCATTATATTATGGAGATCATGATAATAAATGGAGTGGTGAATTGACCCATCCTTATTTTTGACAAAGTGGAATGGTGCACATCATGATGAAGCACATAGGCTTATAAAACACTTTTCAAGATTCTATATTAAAGACTTCATTATTTGTTACAAATAAACCGTTTAAATTTTTTATTGAATATAGTACTTGAGTGGAGATCTAGTTATAAGTTTAATTTAGAACTCAACCTATCGACCATGAGTAATACTACGGAACTCTTCATGAATACATTAGAATAATCTCTCTCAATGTGGATATATTCGATCATGATTCTATCTTTTTTATCGATAACATATGTTATATATTATTTATCATTAGGTAATAATATACAAAGTTGAGATGAATATTCTAAAGTAGATCCATCCCCATCCTTACACATGTAAAAAATCATAGGATGACTAGGGATGTGAAGTGTGATATTTCTATCATGATAGTAGATGTTGTCTTTTTATAAGGACAACAAATCCATGCCCATTATAGTATCAAAATCCAATAATGGATGTAATAAAATTTTTTTGGGTGGTTTAGTCCATAAAAATTGACTAGGTAAGAGTTTTATACATTTATTAAATAATTTCTTCATGTTTTTTCTAACAAATAGCTCAACCTATCAGTTTTGAGGTGGTTTTTAATTAGTTCAACTAGACTTGTAGGATATAAAAAAATTATACAATAATAATCAAATAGGATCATGGGTTGATATCGTGTTAAAATTTCAATATATGATATGATATCCAAAATATTATTAGTGGTGAGAATACTCAAACTAATAAGAATATAAAAGGGAAACCGTGAAATTATATAGAATAAATTATAATTGAAAAGTATATCCTAAAATGTGAGTCTACAGGTTTTAATCTTGGTTATCAATATTATTTTTTACTGTTAGGTTATCTAGCTTAAAAATATATTCGATTCCATCATAATGGTTTGTAAGTAGTTTCTGAATTTCTTAAAGAGTATCCACTCAGAGTGTCAAACCAGGTGTGTAGTAAGACCACATTATCTTGCACTGGGGGATGATCAAGTTAATACCCAATAAACCTCATTTAGGGTTATTACCACTTGGTACAACTATAGCAGATCCACATCCACCAGTAATATCCAAGAAGGTATGTAATTTCCTGAAAACTACTCACTCTATACTTCACCAAAATTCGAAGATATTTTCATATAAACAGAATTATCCATTGGGATATTTCTAAGGTATTTTAGTCCTAATCCCAAAAAATTACTATAGCTTAATATGATACCAAATATAGTGAAACAGACCTTATAAAGATATTATTACATTATTTTTTACATAAATATCCAATAAATACAACCCAAATATAATGAGGCCTAGTGCCTTTGTAAAACAATGGTTGTAATACAACAAAATGAAGCTATAATAAATCATCACTATTTTATTATCCTTAATGAGATCATATATACAATTTGAACCTAAAAATTCATAAGATAAGTTATGGAATAAATACAATAAATTGGTGATCTATAAGGCCCTGTTAGGGAATAAACATGGTAATTAGGCATAACGTGTGAGTAAAACAACATTACATAATTTCATTGAAGATAAGGCTTATGAATAATCATATGGGAGAATAACATAAAATAAATGGTATTATAATATCATGGCAACATAGGAATGTTATAGTAATATAAAACATGTACTAATTATAATTCAAGGATAATCACCAAGAAAACATCACATGATGTACATAGTTGCATCATGGATTATGTTCACTCCATAATCCCATACATATCACCTCATGAGAAAAAAATAACTAATGAAGTGAATTAATATCTAGAGACACCCATAAGAATATGTACATTATTATGTGTTCCATAAAATGAAATCAATCATAATTCATACATATAAGAATTATCCCTTTAATGAAATGTGTGGCATTATCATTCCACACATCACAATAAAAAGAGATTTCATAATGAATGAATTTAAGAAATGAACATTACGAATGTATTTACCCATAAAATAAAAGGATGATAAGATAGTAATATAATATATAAATATATATATATATAATTTATAATCATCATATACCATTAAATATATAATTAATCTGATTTATAGAGAGAGATATCATAACCTAAAGAAAAAGGTGGTTCAGAGAGATTCCTTACCTTTTGTTCAGAAACATTTATGAACACGAACTGGATTTCATGGATAATAAAATTAAATTCATCAATTTATTAATTCATAAACTTTTACATGTATATTTTATTTATAATAATTTTATAATGTTCATTTATAACCATTTCCATGAGATATAATGTTTAATATTGTTGTTCCAAGAGTCTTTGTTTCATACTTCCATGGTCAGGTCACTTCTGGATAATTATTGATATTTTGGTAAAATGGTACTATAATTATAAAAGTAAAATTAAATGGTATTAAATTAATTAAATTAATTTAAATTTTCCCAAACAACTTTTTTTATCCTGATATAGGGACAAATCACATAGAAATAATGTAATTGTTACGTGATTATTTCATCCAGGCATCTTTACCGACCATCATGAATAAGTTTCATCTTATTCAATATTATGTCTATATATTAATTCCTAAATAGTAAATAAGATATAATATATTAATTATCATATTATTTAACCATATTTGAATATGGTAAATCAAAATTATGTTCAAGGTTTACAGAGGTGGTGACCAAAGTATATTTTAAACAACACTTTCATTTAAGAAACAAAAGAAGGGAATCCATATGGTGAAAACAAAATTAACACACTAAAATTATTGTATATTTATAATAATGGAGTAATTATTTCATGTTATATGGGGGATTTATGGGTAGGTATAAGAATAAATTAATTTAAAATAGGTAAATGGATAATATCACATCTCAAATGACATCTCCTTGAAATACACCATTAAGAACATGTAATCAGAATTTTGATGAGACAAGTAGAACTATGAAAAAGATGATAATAATGCTAAGAGATTTTTGAATAAATTTCATAAGCTAAAAGTCATAGAAGTTCTGGGTTATGTGGTTAGTAGGGGTATTATTTATTAGGGGAGGAGACTGGTGTTTTGGAATATTATATTCATTAGTCTATTATTTTTGATCAAAACTAAAAATAGTATTTATTATTGTGGATATATATAGAAAATTGTGCATGTGAGTTCCAAATAATTGGTTCTTACATCATTGATGACTCAAAAATGCATCTATTTAGATTATAATTTTAAATTCTATAATTTATAGTATTTCTCTGTTTATAAAAATTAAAAAAAAAATTGAAATTACCAAAAAATTCACCAAAACTATTTTTGAACATGTTGATTCAAAAAATAAAGTTAATTCAAGGAAATATTTTTCTAAATAAAGGGAAAATTTGAAATAAATTCCCCACTTATTTGAAAATATCAATTGTAATATTATATTAATTTTTCTACCCCTATTAAATCTTACACAACATCTCATAAAATTATCTTATAATTATAATAAAAATTAATAAAAATTTATAAAACTATTTCATAAATATAAAATCTCTTTTAAATAGTAATATTTATTATTAAATTGGAATTAAATTATTTATGTTTTATAAAAATAAAAACATTTAATATTTCCTTTTTTAAACATTTAGTTACTTGTACCATGACATAAATATGTCATATTTTAATTTCATAAGATACCTAAATATTGTCTTACACATCCATCTATGAGGATACTATTCTAATAGAAAGATTACTATTACTAATAGTCAAATTATTATTCCAAAGGTTTGGTTATTATTCCAACGATCATGTTACTATTATAATGATCATATTTTTAATGATAATAAGGGTTCCTTACTTTCTAAAAATACCTCTCACTTTACTAATTATTAAATCACTTATATTTTATATCAAGGATATAAATATTTACATTATCAAGATGAATATTTCATTACTAATACTTTACATTCATTATAAACCATTTTTCATGAGTGTAGTTATTCTTTTGGACAGATCATATATAAATTTTTATATTTTATTTATCATATTTTATATTTTTTATCTCATCATAATATTTTCAATTCTTAGGCCCATATTTATTCTCCAAATATAATATTAAAATTAATATAAATAAATTTTGTTGGATTTATCATGTATTGTATATTATTTACTAAATAGAAAAAATTATAAGGAATAATCCATTGATAGAATTCCGGTTCTTTACAATACACACCATTTAAATTTAATTTTGTACATAAAATAACAGACGTCTCAAAGAATGATGTTTTGAGATGAAACTCCTAAAACGTGAGTAAAAATTAAATAAAAAACTCTACAATAGGGAGAATATGGAATTAAAAATTAAATAAAATGAATAAAATATAACTACTAAAATTTTATATCAAATAATATGTATTAACTCCCCTTTAATAATAAATTGTGTACAAATACAATCTATGACTCAATTATATAAAATTGAGATGAACTACCAAACCTTATTCAAGATTCATTTTACACACGTTCTTAAAACTGTTATTAAAAAAAGTAAATTTATTAGGTAACATATTATGAACATTACTATTATCTATTTAATTTAATATGAATCACTTATTTTTATATTCACTTTATTTATTATTTATTTTTCTTTCCTGTGTCAGTTACTTGAGGTTATCTAGTCAATTTTTTCATAACACCTTTTCTATATTGACTATGTTAGAATTTCTTTATAGTTATTTCAAAATATAATGAATATTAATAGTGTTATGGATATAATTTTATATATTAAATATATTTTTAAATCTAATCATGATTTTTAGTGATGAAAAATGAAACACATTTCTCATGGTGGTGATAGTTCTCATGTATGGATGATTACTGATTCCATTTTACAATGAATTTGAGGGAAAGAAGGTAAATGATAAGTATAGATTTCGTAATAATAGTTATATTATATATTTAATATTTATTCAGAATTACATAACTTTTATGATACACTAATGGTGATGATGAAAAATCCAAGACGTCGCTTTGTGGATGCGGTTGTCCTCTCAATGCACTAATGATTATTTAATATATATAATAACATATCATTATAATTATGATAATGATTTCATTATATTATTATTTATATAAGATATTTATAAGTGTAATATTATGAATAGAAACATAAAAATGAGATAATGATTATGTTGGAGACTTGATCTTTCCTTGGAAAACTATTTTGAATTAATGGGGTTTGAATAAATTAATGTCACTAGGGACTTAATAATGTAATATTTAATTATAGGATCAGATAGTTTGGGTGATTTTCAAGAAAATATAAAATATTAAGTTTAAATTTTAATGGTTTTAGTGAACCCATTATATGAGATAGGAAAATGTACATTTTGGAAACAACCTTTATATTTTAGGAATACCATGACACTATTCCAAGTTCATTGGATCCAATGTTTCAAAATAAAATATTTTTTGGTGTGTTTTGGTTTATACAACTCAAAAAATTACTTCCACACATTTTTTAATCATTTTATTGGTGTTTTTAACTTTATGATTTTACATTTTACTCTTTTACTTTTAAACTATGTAACTAGTTTTTAACTAAGTGATATTATGTTTTACTAAAAATATAGTGTTACTCATTTTAACAGATTTGGGTGTTTTGGAAATAAATGTAACATATTTTAAAAAAATTCAATTTATAAAAATTATTAAATTAAATTTTAAATTAAAACATATAATGTGTAGAAAACGGTTTCAGTTGAAAAATGACATTATGACCCTTAGGGATTATTAATCTTATTTAGTATTTATTACCAATTAAATGAGTGTAAATAAAATTATTTATGTGTTTTCAAATCATGTTCTATTCCTGTTTTAATTTATTTCAATTTAATTGGTTCAATATAAATTTTTTAATAATAATTAATAAAAAATATAAAATAATTTTTCACCACTATCAAAGAAGTTAGTTTTAATCCTAATAGTCTAAAATTTATACCTAAAAATGAAACTGAAAATATTAATTAATATGAAAATAATTACCTAAAATATAATAATTATTTTATCAAATTACCTCTCTATATTTTATAAAATTAATCTTAATGTTAGCGCATGAAATACATAAAAACCCATTTTTTAGAATTGTATATTTTTAAGAATAAAGTTTTATATACTAGAAAAAAATTATAAATATTTTCAAGGGTATTAGTAATATTTTAATAATTTAAATGGGATTTATTTGAAATTAAAAAAAAAATCAAATACCAAAGTTCCCTATACATATTGGTAATTAGAGAAATAGATGAAAATTATTTTCATAAATTGGTACTTGATTTTCTAAATTGATATTCATGGGGTTTATAAATTGAAAATAGTAATTTTAAATTCATTGTTTTAATTTATAAATAAATATTATTATATAAAAACTACTATTAAAAATTGAAACTCATATTAAATTTATGGTATTATGAAAATTTGTATTCTTTTACTATCCACAAAAAAATATATTATTTTTTAAAAATCTAAAAATACATTCTAATCTATTTTGGTTGTGAGGAATAAAAAAAAATTAATGTCACATTATAAAATTTAAATTCTAAAATTTGTAAATTTAGATTCTTAAATATATATATATATATATATATATTATAAATAAAACATATTTTATTTAAAATGACCTTTTTAATACAAACTCATGTTAATTATTTACCTTATAACAATTAATGGTAAACCATCTTAATTGTTTTCATGGATTTATTAATAATATCTTCTTAATATGTTGTGGTTTATTTACAATGGGTATATCATATAACACATGTTTTAGAACATATTATTTATTTAATGATAATATACATCTAAATATCATGTCATTATAAAATCAAAGTCAACTATCGGTATATTAATCATGTTTAAAAATAGGGTAAGTCTATTTTTCATTATGGTAACACACATACATATCCATGTTTTAGTAAGATTTTCACTTGGATTATTTATTTAAATGTACTTATTAACATGATAGTTAAATATATACTCTTCATTATAAGCTTGTATTATATAAAATAGTGAAATGATCGATAATTAAATAAAGAATTAACTAAATTTTAGGATATGAAAAAAATACCTTCTACTACAACTTTAAGATCTTCAACCTTAGTAGTAGTGAACACATAGTATGGACTTTATCCCTTGGAATTATATAAGTTTAATTACCTTGATTCCTAGGTAATTCATTCACATTGTTCACCATCTCTTTACAATTTAATCATGCAACTTTTTAAACTTATTTCTTTCCCTTTCAATCACAGGCCAGGTGGACTTTTTTCTACACTTGAGGCAATCTCTTGTTCCCAAAAATCATGTAACTAAATGTTTCCTTCGATAATTATTAAAAATATGAAATTAAAACCTTCCCTTTATTCCATTTTCCATATTTCTCAAAAATCTAATTATTTTAATTTTTTCCTTGTAAGACATAATACATGTAAAATTATTTCTCAATCTTGATAGCAGTTGATATTATATCCTCAAATTTAGAAAATGTTTGAGGTACTAATTTAATTCAAATTATATGTTATATCCCATAAAATAAATTATCAATATTAATCCTTCTATTTATCATCCCAATATTTTATATGTATTTTCCTTGAAATAAACTTGAGGTATTCAATAGGTTTCCTTACACAAAACACTGAGTTTACATGAACTGCATTATAATATTAAATTATTAATATTTAATGTGATTATTATCATCTATCCATTAGATTTTTGAGTATTAATAATAATAAATAAATTATAAAAAAATATATTTTACACATGTTTATAATGAATTCATTGGTTATCAATTGATACAAATATTTGAATGTAAAAAAGGGATGTTTTTCTAAAAAAATGATTTTTATAGATGTAATGTGTTTTTATCTTAATAAATTAAATTAATCACTATTAATGATTTTTTTAATGAAATTTTGAAGTTCTATATTCAATAAATTGTTTTAAAATTTATCTTAGGTTTTTTACTATCCTTGGGATAAGAATAAATTAAGTTTCATGGTTAAAAATATATTTTTCTAAAAATATTTTTCATTGTGTTTTGTGTGCTAATTTTAAAATATATTTCTACTAATTATATAAATTTAATAAAAAAATTAATTCCTAATTTTTAATCATTGTGTCCAAATTTTTTATATAGTTCAACTATATTTTCTTTTTTATTAATAGTAACTCTGGTAAATATGTGTCCCCTTTATAAGGATAAATCAAGTAATTAAGGTTAAAAATTATGTGATAAGGCTTTTAAAATCTATATAACACCTGTATTATTTTTATTTTATGATTCTAGTTCGAAAATACTCATCCATTATTCAAATATATGGAAAATTTATGCCCTTTTTCTTTCATAATGACTTTAATATTGTATTATGTAAATAATAAGTCCAAAATGTCACTCTCTTTGTTTTAAATACTAAAATATTTTTAAAAGAGATAAAATAAGTTTATGTTTTGTAATATGTGGTTATATGATATAATAATAAATTTATTTTTCATGTTAATTTATTTATAATTTTTAGTGAGGAAATAATTACCTTATATACATACACAACATCGACACAATACTTGTTCATTAAATAGAAAATTCAAATAAATAATTTTAAAAATATGAAAACTAATAAAATATGGATAAATTATTTTTTTATAAAAAATTTCTATATAAATATAACATATTATTTATTTTTTATAAGTGTTTATTCAAATTAAATTTATATCTTGTTGTAGTTAAAGTCATATTATGTTTATAGTCTTGAAAATGAATTGAATGGTATATTATATTAAATAATATTTTATTAAATGAATTAAAATTCGAAAAAACATAATATTTTTCCAAATTAAAGGTATATGGACTCTAATATCATCCATTATCAACTTATTTTTTAGACTTACTTTAATATTAACTTTAATGGCCACTATTGTGTAAAAAGACATTGGTGTCACCGTAATCGTCAAAACCATTAACTAAGGTTAATAATAAGAGATAAGTGTTAAAACATCTAAAAATGTATAAATTTTATTTTAATAGAATATTTAGACTCATAATAATCCAATTTTGTAAATATATAAATTTTGGGCCACTTTTACAAGAAAATAAATATATATTCACATTATACTTTCTGTAATTCCACCGGTGCCACTTCACTCACTTATAAAAGGGAACATCATATTATCCCTTATTCACAAAGATTCGGACAAATATATTGAAAAATATTTACACTATTACCATAATAATATCCTTTAAAACATCTTATATATCCTTTTTTATCATAATATCATCTTTTCAAGACATAAGGTGTAAAGTAAAGTAGGTCTCTCAATTGAGAAGTAAAAATCCTAACTACGAACTTTTAGTTTAATTTATTCTTCCACATTCTCTAAACATGTTGTATCCAAAATTAAATGATAAATTAATATCATAAATATATTTATATTCTATTATAATAATTTTATAATCATATTCTACCTTTTTCCATTAAAAAGTAATTGAATGTATCGCTTGTGTGTACGTGTGGTCTACCACCTCCACATAATGATTTGATTCATTTTAGATTACCAACATTCATGGATGTTTATAATAATGTGTTTAATAAATATATATGAAATATATGATGTAATAATTATTATTTAATGACTAAATATTATGTATAATTATTTCATTCTTATCATTTGAAATTTAAAATAGTGTTTATGCGTGTGTACGTACTACCATCTCAATGGATGGTATACTTATTTTTTCTATATAAAACATTTATGGATAATTATAAATAAATAAATAAATAAATATATAATAGTTATTATATATATATATCATTATTAACCTTATGGATATGATTTAAAAATGGTCAAAGTACAAGGACTGGAGCTTCTGAACTGAAACTTTCAGGAAAAATTAAATAGTTAACACCTTGAAATGGTGTTTTAAAAAAGATTTATTAATAAATAGGTTAAAAAAATTCTAAGATAAAAATATATAGAATTATGGTTATGATTATTATTATTTATTTACTTTTAGTAAATTTAAATTTATTATATATGAAGATAGATAACTTAAGATTCAATATCAACATGAGGTAAGGGTTTCATGTTACAAACTCATTTTAATTGTGTTTGTTTATGATTAAATTTAAGATGATGAAATTATATGATATTTCACTCCAAAATATTATGTAGTTCCATATATTATGTTTAATGATAGATATTTCATGTTTTCATTTCATTTTTCTCTCTATAATTACTCAATTACTCAAAATAATGTTTGTAATGAAAACTGGCATTGTTTTACGATTCGGTCGGGAATCTTTGTCATCCAAATTTTGATATATAATATTATCAAGAATATTTTTCATATTATACTATTATTTATTAAAATGATGTTTAACCATGTTCTGATTTCTATAAAAAATCATAAAAGGTATCTTCTTTTTTCATTAATTTTTCGGAAATATTTAGATATTGAATAAGTGATTTCAATATGAAAATGGAATTTTCCACATTGACTGTTCCAGTGATATTTAAAATGAAATATTTATATATAAAATCATTCATTGTTGTTAATTATTTTTTATTATGGATATGTTTATATGATAATATCTTCATTATTTCTCTGGTTTTTTTGTGTTTATGATGATGAAATATTGAGACACCCATTTATTTTTAATGGGTTAAGTAAGGATACAATGATGAAAAAATAATGATCTTGTGGAATACATATGAATTGATTGTGATTTTTTGTTAGGTGGTTATATTATATCCCTCCTTTTAATTTGGAAAATATTAATATTTTATGAACTCAAAGGGTACATCGGAGTTTATCTTAATCCCATAATAGGGCATAGGGGAAGTTATCCAAAACCTAAAAGAGGGTAGACAATAGGTTATCCCATGAAGAAAATAGGGTATATGAGAGGTTATAACAAGCTCAAATAAGTATCATGGGTGTATATCCCAATCCTAAAATTTGATTAATGTCTTTGTTTGATGAATTATATAATTATTTCTTTGATTTTGATTATGCCACACTCTATGATAACATTTTATGATATGAACTTAATCCAATGTTGTGCTATAATGTATCATGTTCTTTGTTTTATTTATGATTAATTTATTATGAACCTCTGTGATTTATATCATGACTCTTGATTATTATCTATAAATTTGTTAGTATGATTTTAAAATAGTAATCTAATTTTTTTTATTCCCTTATGCTCATATTATGCTTGAATTTTCATTGGTTTCTCTTTTGTTTACCCTTAATGAGCATCTAAGTTCAAACTTTATTATGTTATCTTTTCCCTAGGATATGAAGAAAGTATTTATGTATTATATGTATAAGAATGGTTATAGTAGTGAATAAATAATTAAGAGTTGATTTAGATCTTTTATATACCCATTGTTTATGTATCCAAGATTTTAGAGAAACAAAACCAATACAATTCTTGCATGGATTATAATGATATATAATGAATATTATTCTAATAATACGTAATATTTTTTATGGAATTTTTGGGTAACATATTTATATTATATATATAATCTAAAACATGAGTTTTTAACCCTGTAAAGTTTAATTCAGATTTGAAAACATTTTATTCTTTCTCTTTCATTGGATTAATAAATTTTCACTCCATATCATCTCCCTACTCATAAGGCAAGTGTTTTTTAAAGAATATATCTTTGAAGTTATTCCATGCCATTATATTTATTTCTTTTGACCCCTTAGAATTTTGGATCAATGACCATCATTGATCAGTGCCACATTTAAGATGATAAACATATATTATAATTTTCTCTCTTGACTACATCTTAAAGAGATAAATATATTCTCTATAGGCTTGTATAATTTCACAACTACTAATAGATTAGTAGTCCCATTGAATTATAGTAGATTTTGAGGCATGAAGAGGTCTAACATTATTTCACCACGTCAGAATTCAATAGGCTTCCCTATATGGGAATGGTTATTAGTCATTTCCCGAGTCAGATGCCACAATATAGTTATTATGTTTTCAACTCCAAATCCACCTTTAACTTCATTATTTTATCCAAGAGTAAAATCCCTACATCAAATAAATGAATTAATATGGTTTTCATTCCTTCCAGTAGGTTTAATTTCTAAAAAATGGTATATACTAAATTAACTCATAACATTACTAATTTTAAATCACTGTATATGATTATAAATATTGTTTAACACTTGGAATAAATTGCAATCTTATGCAAATATAATTTAATAATTATAATATTAGTATCTTTGGGAATATCTCGAAATTATAAAAATATTTTTAAATAACTCCTGGTGGTTTTTAAAGATTTTTTAAATCTACCAAATTATAAACCCTATGAGTTTCTACCTAGGTGATAAGTCTTAGGCCAACTCATCATGCATAGTTGATGATTGAGTTAGTACACAATCATATAATTTTAGAGATGTTGCCCCAATGTTCATATACTCCATAGCCAAATCCACTTACTAGTATCCATATAGGGTTATAATTTATAGTAAAACCACATAATCTCTAATTTATCAAAACATTATGATGTTATTTTATACATATAATTATCCTTATAGTATGTCATAGGGTTACATTCTCTATTATATTTTTTCCTAAATCTATTACTAAAGGTTTATCCTATAAATCCATTAATAACAACTATATCACCCCCAAATCAAGTAACCTATATCTGGTGGCTATTTTACTACATTGTAAAAAATACGTGGGAATAAATCCAATATAATTGAAGAGTTTAGTAGTCATGGGAGACTATATATAGATATGATTCGCACATTACCTCTAAACTTATGAACTAATATATACAAATTATAATTATAACTTCATTATTTATTATATTTAATCATTGAATTCATTTATATATCACTACTTATTATCCTATATAATGGAGAACATAATAAAGGGTTATATTATATGCTTAATAAGGGGAAGCATACAATAAGAAATATCATAAAATATATAAAGAAAAAATAATATAGAAGAGATAAATAGTAATAAAATATTCCATATAACTAATATCATAAAAAAGGGACTAAATACATACATGAAATAAAAGTATAAATATTCACTAGATAGAAAAAATAGATTTATAATGATAGAATACATAATGTCAGACATCATAATTGGACAATCAAGTCCTTGTACTAGGACATCATATATAAATTGGTAATGCATACACCAAATTTTTAAAATAGTTTGTCTCATGAGAGATACTGATTCATCAAGGGAATATAATGGTCCCCACCCATCAATTTATATATCTAATTAATTATAAATATGAAAGTGATGAATACTAATTCAAAACATAATCAACATAAACATTCATATTGTAAAACAAGCATATTGAATTTTAATATTTTTATTAACTAATAAATATAATAACCTGGTCATAATACATATATAAAAATATGGTGTATAGTAAAATTATATTATTTCCCCAATAAATTATAATACCCATCCAAATATGTTGGGATAGATGAATGTAATTTTAAAAGATCAGTAAAAAATTATTCAAAAAAATATTCTTTTCAGTTTAAAATCACTTATAAAAAATCTACAAAATTCTAGAAAATTAGAAAAAAATATTTTCATTGAAGGGAACCCTGTAAAATATTAATTTAAGATTTGAGTAAAATAATATTTTTTATGGTAGGAAATTTGTTTCATTCTATTTATTAAAACTGATATTTGTTTTAAACCATTATTAAAAGTACCTCATTCGGAAAATAATAAGAATATTACATTCAAAACATTACATAGCAATTAAGACATAGGTAAGAATTAATTTAATAAATCATTTAATAATATTAAAATATTTCTTGATAACATTTTAATTAAATTATGGACATAGATGAAAATGATTCTCGACCAAATAGAAAAACAATGTCGATTTCCCTTAAAAATATTCATTTCGTATTTTTGAGTGCCCAAGAAGATAAAAATTGAAAAAATAATTGAAAACACTATAAATAAACATAAGGTAAGAAAAATTATGGGTTTATGAAATCAAATATCATAAAATTACTCAAATAGAAGCATAAACATAAATAATTCCAAATAAGGATGAGATTATGAAATAAACCATTACCTCTGGTCCAACATTTTTCATAAGTGATTTTAAACTCCTATATATACTTTTTTTATAACTCTATAAAATAACCATATGTATAATTATAATATCATATTCGATCTCCTTTTATCAATTAAACATCCTTTTATCAGTAATTTCTTATTAAAATCATCTTTTATGAGTCTTAACTGTTCCATTATTCATGTAAGTTTTGAGTCAGTAGTTTTGATAGATAAATAATTCTCATGTTTACATCATCTGAATATTTTAAATCATAATATAAATATAATATATATATTAATTATATAAATATTTATTATCATTATTAAAATTTGAATATGAAAAATAAAAAACATCACTTCCAAGAGATTATAGTCTTCACATACACACAACCAATGTTATCATTTTTTTACTAGTGAAAGGGTAAGAAGTTAAATGATAAATTATATTTAAAAAAATCATAATTTCTTCATAAATATTTTATATATTCATTATTTATATTTTTATAACCATAAAATTTATTTTTATATGAAAAAATTAATTAGACCGCTATATAGTGACGATATCCAATACATACGCATGAATGATGTTTTCATTTTTTATATGATGTATAGGATATTAATAAGAATTTTTTCACCAAAATAATAAAATTTTATTATATTGATGAGACTATTATTATTATATGATACTTTTTAAATAATATTTTAATTTGTTAGAAGAGGATCTAAAATAAAAACACTTAGTTAATAATTATACCTCTTCTTCAAACAATGCCCTTATGTTTATAACTGAAGCCATATTACGATGGTATTCTGATTAAAAAAATAAATAAATGATGTGGGGAGAGATTTTAGGATTTTATTTGGGTAGATACTTTCCAAAATAAGATGATAATTAAGTGTGAGGAAAATAAGATTTGTGGTATTTATTTACAGGTGGAGAGGTCACAATGGGATGTCTTCCAAATATTAAAGTATGTTATTGTATTACTCAACAAAAATGGATCCAAAATGAAATATATTTGAATATTATATGGTTAAGGTCAAAATAATACCTACTAATGATGTTTAAGAATGTTTTTTGTGTTATTATCAGTTTTTTCCTTTATTTTTAACCTTTTTAACATATTTTACACTTAATTGAGGTGATAAATATTTACCAAGCTTTAAATTCATTACAAATAAAAAATTAATTTATAAAAAATGTTACTTTGTAAATACATGAATGGAAATGAAGGATTCCTATAACATTGGTATTTTTTCACTATTTAGTGAAACATTAATCTTTTTAGAAAAATATAAAAATTTAATCATAGGATAATTTTAATAGGATGATTTAAAAGATGATTTAAATTTTATAAATTTAAATTTATAAAATTTTGAAAATTATTTATTAATCACATCCTTGAATAAATCTATGTGAATTATACTATTATTTCTTTAGAAATAAAATTTTACTTACTATAATTGAATTATGGTTGACACAGAAGGGTACCGGCCTATAGAAGAAAATATAAAACCATTATTCATTATTAAAATATTTAGGAATTGTTGAAAAATAAAAATTATTCTAACATCCCGTTATTGTTTATCGATTCACTACATTGAGAAAAATTTATCCAATTTATTGTTCTTTTAGACGGTTATAGTGAATAAATAAAATTAATCAATACACCAAACCAAAATTATTATTTATTTTAATTCGCTAAAAAATATTTTTATCTACTTTTATTCATTATATATTTATTTAAATATAGTGAAAATTTATGTGAATGTTGAAACTAGAAATATGTCGAAGAAAAATGCATGAATCTTTAATAAAACTACGAAAATTTTAAATGAATATAGAATAACATGGAACCCTAGTTCATGAATGTGGATGGTTCCAACTGATACCCTGCACCTACATCTTTATCCAACACCACATCCCACTCCTTGACAGTTTTCTGTATCCATGGTAATACCTAGGAACCTAAGAAGTTATGGAATTTTACATCAAAAGGATGGGTTCCCACGATTCATTTACCTATAGAAAGGCCCACTTGGGTCTCTTATGAGAACAAAAAGGGACACACATTTACTTTATCATATAGAATAAATAATCACATTCCCAATCCTTTAAAAATTCTCACTCATTCCATTCTAGAATCTAAACATAGAGAAAAATAATAGTAAAGATGGATATTTGGGTTATCTAAGGTTTATACACTTAGAACACTAGTAAAATACCATTTCACCCAAGCCTGTACCTATGATAGGGTGAAATATTCCTTTCAATATGAGTATTCAATGGAATTTAGTTGTCATTACATAACACTATGGGTTCTCCAAAAAAAGAACTTATGCTCAACCTTCAAACCATTCATTAAGGTACCCATTTTTCCAAGATTCCAATCTAGAGTCACACCAATTCTTTAATGGTGATTTTCCATAGCACCCATCTTTCTCTATTCCATGTAGCCCCACCATGATTTCAAGAGGCCGACCTGGGTACCTCACTCACCCTAGTCATCTAACTGGGTTATGTGAATCTCTTTCACCCACATGGCTTCTCATACCCCATTGCAATCCTTTTACCTAGGTTCACCTATCAAAAAAGATACTTTACCCAAGCCTAAGGCTTAACCACCTAACATACATTACTTAATCATTTTTTACATTCATTCATCCCTTATGATCATATATTCATTTTGAAACTATAATCCACCATCTAATATGAGATCTCTGTGGAGGTTTTCTCCATAACCAATAGGATCCCGGTAATAAATTCAATTATATATTTCTTTGAAAATATGGATCCCTCCTTTTAGATAATGAGTAAGACTTTTTTGAGACTTTGTGGAATATCCTGTATATCATGGATACAATAAAATGACCCAAATGTCCCCCAATAATTTTATCATCCTCCCTGGGTCCAATAGGTGAGTCAAAGGTAAAAATGGATACTGATCTAATGTAAGAAAAAAAAATTTCCCAAAACATCACACCTATTATGTGTTCAGTGATCCTTACATTTGTCTAGTTACCAATATATTGGTTGATAATGTTTATGTCCCATACCAAATCATTACTAAGTACTCGTTCCAAGTATTTTATTCCATATAACTTTTAACCTATTGGAATTGGTCATAATAATATGAACTTATACTAAAAACACTATGGTAATAGACACATGACCTTAAAAGGAAAAAAATAGTCATAGCTACATGTACTGAAAAAGGAACAACCTTGGTTCATTATCATATGACCATAAAAGGCCCAATTTAATTTTTAGTTATAATTCCTTATAAGGAAACCGCCAATGTTTTGGTAACATTACTATAAAAGGTAACACAATCCTCATTATATGGCATTAGACTACATGGATTTTGATTCCCTTAATAAGGATACATAGGAAGACCCTCCCATATGCCCAATCCCAACTTCCCAACACCTTTTTCCTACCTAGATGCATGTAAATTCTAGTGTTCCTAGCAATAAATCAATAAAACATAGCACAATCAATCAATGGGGGTGATGTATAACCCTTAATATTATTTTCTATCAAATTTATGGTTATAATTTATTGTTTTCGTGATAATTGTTTCCAATATTGTTACTAAAAAAGATTTCATGAAAACTCTTAAATCTATAAAAGTTTCCCAGACTATAAAATAATCTCCCCTATAATATGATTTGACCTACCATTAAATTTATTCCAATACACTTCACCCTGATTAAATAACCTAATGGACCAGCATAGAAAAAAATTCAAAAATAAAAATAGTAAGTCCGATTTAAAATCATTTACTTGTGAAAGAGGTTAATTGACCATGCATTCCTATTTTTTATACTACACTAATGGGTTTTTTCTCCCTCAACATACAAATATCATACATAGATAATGTGTCATAATAGATCAATATAACTAATCAATTTGGGGAATTCATAGTATATATTGGGGTATTTGGAATCACTAATCAATAGATCCTCAAACAAACATTATTAGCATCATGATTGTATCAATTCCAAATCAATGATGATCATTTTCACCCACTCACCACCTTTCATAAAAAGTTAAGAATTACATATTATGAAATTACCTTTATAAAGTAATCATACCTAACCTAAAGAAAGATCACACTTTCCAAGGATAGGTGAAGCTATGATGGTCATCACCTCAAAGATAAGTCACAAGGGGTGAGAGACCACCATTAAAACATCAAACTTATCTCAGAGTCTCTCCCCCGAGTAAGAAATTGTTCACCTTCCATACCTATAATTGGATAGAGTGGATGTTTCTTAAATTATAATGTAAATTTATCCTATATCAAGAAGTGTTACCACTAATCATTGTTATCTATATCATTGTGTGTCGCTAATATCCCCAAAATTCATTACTGAGCCTCTGGCCCTAGTCATCCAATTGAAATCACCAAAAAGGACATACAATTAAGGGTAACTAACTACCAAAATTCATGGCCATAACCATGACCCTCCTACTTTAAACTTCCTTGATACATATCAATTTATCCCAATATAAGACTGTGGAAATTTTAGATCACCAACATAAAAACCCTCAAGCTACCTCAAGGCAAGTGTATTTCATAGATCTGCCATTTTTTAAGTTGTTTTTTAGACTTTTTTGTGTATTTTTCTATAATTCTTAATATTTCAACAAAATTTTGCTGAATTTTTTTAGAATTGGTAATTATAACATAATATGGGAATTTTATACCTTAATTTTTATTTATTTAAGATATAATTTGATATTAGAATTATTTGACTGTTCATTTGATGTGATTTAATGTAATTTATATATATATGTGAAATAAAGAATGGAAAAATAAAAAAGAATACATAATGTTTTGGTCAATAATAATGATTATTTTTTCCATAATTTCTCATATTCTAAAGATAATGAGAAACTATCAGAAATACAATTTTTTGTAGGATTGAAATAATGATGTAGATGCTCAATTTACAAGAGGGGGTGAATTGTAAACTTTAAAAATTCCTTTGGAACCTTTAAAGTTAGTTATGAATAACTGTGTTTTCCATAAGCAAAGGAAAAAGCTAGGTTTAAAAAAATTAAACTTAAGCAATTTCACAACACCTCTAATACCAAATGAAAACTTGGAAAGAGATTCCGAAAGTGGGTTCCGGAAATATGGTTCCAGAAATTGAAACTTAACAAAAGATTACAATATGAGATTCTACCTTAAAGCATATATAATCTAAATGAAACAGAGTACATGTAAGGAAGTATAAGAAAGTTATACTTTCCTTATAATACAAAATGCAGCGGAAATAAACAAGTAGTAAAACTACAAATAACAAGATATAAGTCTTTTAACCCAAAGAGAAGGGTATCCAACAACCTTGGATAAAGGTCCCTTGATTTATACTTTCAAGCAAGTCTGTCTTACCCACACCAGGGTAAGCCCTCGATACGAATATCGGATTATCTCTGTCTTGCTATCCCCGCAAGCCCTCAACTTCAAGGTAGTTGGCAACCTCTGTCTTCCTCAGCAAGGAAGGCCTCAAACTTCAAGGTAGTCGGCACCTCTGTCTTCCTATACCCGGAAGTCCTCGAATGTAATCACCAACATTCGGAGTTGCAATAAGCTTTGAGAGTAAATAAGAGCCTCTCTCTCTAGAAATCACTTCAAGTATGTAATCACATGAGTCAAAGATCAGTCAGCCTTTCAGCACACCAGCAGCACTGCACTGAGCTATTTCAAATGAGCTCCTATTTATAGGTAAGGTCATCCTCCTTTCCAATGGTCATATTTTCTGTAAAAATCGGAGGGACCTGTACACGTGTAACTTAAACAAAGGTTAGTTCATAACAGAATACATGACATCGTTTTATAACAAAATAAGTGTAACAGAATATACGAAACCGTTTTAAATCTTAACTAAAAAGATTCGGAGTGAAGGTTCGAAGTTAAAGTTCGTAGTGTAAGGAAAATAATAAAGAGTAGAGAAAATATAAAGGCATAAGTAAAATGAAATTTTGGAGTGAAAATTCGGAGTCTGAATAAATTCAGAGTGTATAGAACAAAGATGATCAATTTCTGTTTAATAGATGAACTCAGAATGAGAATTCGGAATGAGAATTCGTCATCAGAATTCGTAGTGAGGATTCCTCATCAGAATTCATAATGGGAATTCATCATCAGAATTCATAATGAGATTTCATCTTAAGAATTCGTAATGAGAATTCGTATCCAAAATTCAGAATGAGAATTCATCATCAAAATTTGTAATGAGAATTCGTCATCATAAATCTTAATGAAAATTCATTATCAGAATTCGTAATGAGAATTCGTCATTAGAATTCATAATGAGAATTCAATGTCAAACATCACAAGGATTCGTATCCTGGATCTATAATAGAACTTAGTCAGAGTTCGTATCTGGAATTCGGAATGATACTTTATTACAGTTCTCATCTGGAATTCAGAGTAAAAAATACTTACAGTTCTTATCCAGAATTCGGATCCTAAAACAGAATACTTTATATCAAAGTTTCAAACAAATCCGAGAAAACAGAAATGAATCCGAATCTTATACTTAGGAAATATATGAATGAAAATATGATAAGGAAAATTTTTCTTACAAAAACAAATTTCCTTATAAAAGCGATTTTCCATAAAAAAGCGATTTTCCTTATAAAAGTGATTTTCCTTAAAAATGTGATTTTCCTTATAAAAGATAAGTTTTTTGTGATTTTCAAAACAAGAAGTAATGGAAAAGTCATAAGGAAAACCTTATTGACTCAACAATCTCCCCCTTTTTGGAAAGCACAAACATCCTTGAAAAAGAAATTCTAAGAAGAAAGAAAAACATTAACGTTTATCTCCCTTTTCTTTAAGGATATTGATGAATATGAATAACTCCCCCTTAGGCTTTGAAACTCTAAGGATCGTATTCTAGATTTCCGAAGTGACACTTCATTACGAATAAGAAAGTCTTCTTTAATGAAAAACTCCCCCTTAGATAAACTCTTATTAGAGTTTGTTTTCTTTCTCACCCTTTGTTAGGATTATTTTTCCCTTTCATTAGAGTTCTTTTCCTTCTCCCCCTTTGTGATTTTCAAAAAGAATATAAGGGAATGTAAAATATAACGAAGTACCTGAAAGATTAGTAGTAATAACAAAAAGAAACGAGCAAGCAGAAAAATTTTATTAAGATTGAAAATTTCAACAAAAAAAGAGTTAAATTACAACAGAAGTTCAGATCTGTCTATTTGGGATCTTTTTCCTTTTCCATGAGACCCTTTAGAATAGTCTTTATCTTCTTTAAGTATTTATGATCTTCTTCAGCTTGTTTCTCTAAGACCACTATTCTTGTATATTGAGCTTCAATCTTTTCTTCTTGGGCTTGAAGATTTTCTTCCTGAGATTTGATCTTTTCTTCTCGACCCTTCAATTTCTCTTGAAACTCAATCTGATGATCTCTTTCAAACATACAGTTTTGAGAGACAGAATTTAGCTTCCCATTCAGATCTCTGACTTCTTGAATCCGGAAGTTCTTTTCATCTGTCAGCTTCTCTTCAAAGGAAGAAGTCAGCTCATTTATCTTCCTGTCCTCAGTCTCAAAAACATCTTTAACATTGTCTTGAAATTCTTCGAATAGACTCATCTCTTCTACAGTCTTCTTTGACCAGTTTTTCATCCTCTTGCAAGATTTTCTATGAGCTTCGTAGCCAACAAAAAAGGTTTTGAACTGAGCCTCAATCTCAACACATTTGTCCATAACCATAGACACGGAGTCTGTTTTCTGATTCAAAGCATGTTGGAGCATCTGGCATCTTGAATCAATACTTGAGAAGGTCGGAATGGTTCCCACCAACTTTTTCAAAGACTGAACAACAAAGTCATGCCCCATCGAAGATGAATCCGAATCCGAAACTTTGCTTGGAGAAATTTCTACTTCATCAAGGTCAAGCTTTCTCTTTGAAGAACTACCAACTTCTTTTCTCTTCACCACTACTAAACTCGGAGTATCAGCAAGAATTTACATTCCCTTTTCTTTTTTCGGAATAGAATCATATTCCGGAGTTTTCTTTTCACTATGAGAGACTTGGACAAAATTGTCTTCCTCATCAGCAAATTCCTGAACACCAACCTCTACGTTATCCATCTGAGAAATATCATGTAAAATTTGTTCTTCTTATCCATGATAAGCTACTTCTTCTTCTCCTTTCTCTTCTTCCATTGCTGGAGTAACTAGCTTCGAAGATTCAGCTTCTGATGTTCGGAGCGATAAGTGTTCCGAAGGTGTCCCCTTATAATCATCTACTTGTTTCAACACATCTCCGGTTTCACCAATTCCTTCAGCAACATCTTATTCTTCTTCCACTTGCTCAACTTGCTCACTTTATTCAACTGGCTTAGCCACTGCCTCTTTCGGAGCAACAAACTCTCTTCCTGGAGTCTCAGGTAGAGATTTCAATGAAAAGGATCTCGGAATAGGAATGTTTGCAGAAACCATATCATTGAATTTCAACAAATCCTGAGCTACCTCAGCCTCAGACATCTTCTTCTTGAGCTTCTCTTCTTTTGCTAGTTTTTTAGCTCATCGGATGTTCTTTCCTTCAAGGCTTTAGCCTCCGCAGGGTCCAAGCCAAACTGAGGCTCCCCTTGCACTCTCTTTTCATTCATCTCCCTCCATTTAAAAACAACCTCATCTGGGTAAGATTTCTTCTTCTTTGGTTTTGGAGGTGCAGAATGAACTTCCTTAGACTTGGGATCATCGGCTTCTACTTCCACTTCCTTCAGCTTTCTCTTCCTTATCGGCTTAGAGGATTCCGGATCCGCAGCTTTCAGAACTGATTCTTTTTGAGCAGGTAGATCAATAAACTTTCTAGACTCCTTGTCAAAGGCTACATCCATTCTTTTGAGTGTACCATCACTCAGCATCATAATCTTGCATATTCTTGGATTAGATTTGCAAGCCTATTTGAAATACTCGAGGCACCGAACTATCAACATGGAGAGGATTTCTGGATACATAATAATCTGAGCTCTTAGATTTCCTTTCTCCAAATTTTCAAGAGTGATAAGAATGTGCATCATTAAATTAAACTTCCTCAGATTTATCAGAAAATCTAGGATGTAGATCTCACTCTTCTTCAAGCTATCTTTGTCACCTTTCCTTGGTACGATAAGACCCTGTACCCATAACTCCAGAATCCGGAAATTTGTAGATAAACTAGCAATCTTCGGAGCCTTGTCATCTGCCAGTCTGAGAGTTTCTAAAGCTTTTTCCTTGTCGAAGCTACCTTTAGAATCTGGCCACACATGGGAAATAAAATCAGCTTCACCTTCATTATTCAGTCCAACCAAGCTGGCTGCCTTGGCATATGAAAGCTTATAAGTCTTACCATAAGGCTTAAAAGAAGATTTCTCCTTTCCATATTCATTAATAAAGGAAACAGTCTCATAAAACTCTACAAGCAAATCTGAATATACATTATCGTGGTTCCCGGGTTTTGACACCGCAACATCTTCCCTACCATTAAGCTTGATATTCTTGGAAATAAGAGAATCGTACTTGTTGTAGAAATCCGGATGAACCAGTCTCTCTCTATATACTAACCACTTCGAAATCGGCTTAAATGAAGAAATGTCTTGAGAAGCTGCTTCCACGGACATTCGGATTTGAAGACCTCTAAGAAGTTCGGAACTGAGAAAACTGAAGTTTGGAACGGCCTTAAAACAGAGAGGCGGAGCTTCGAGACGCTGGAACTTGAAAACTGATGTGGGCCAATCATTTGGGGTCCCCTTTATATAGGCAATGAAAAAACGGTTTAACTTCGACGGTTGATCGAACGGTTGTGATAAGCTAAGATCAGATCTGATGGTCAAAAACCAATTCTCTTGAATCCGATCATTTGAGGTTTTTATTAAAACAAAGAATTAAGAAAACTAAAATCTGAAAAAAATAAGAAAATGCCAGAAAGTAAAATATGATTACAAAAACTTGGTTAAGGAAATCATACTTTTCGGATTTCCTTAGGAGGATTATTCGTAATTGGTAACTTTCTTATGAAAACCAAAAAAACATTATTACAAAAAGACACAATTTGGAAAACTCGCTATGAAAAACAAACTTAGTAAGAAAAAAAAACTTAGTACGAAAATTTTATTACAAAATTTTGAAAACGAAAAACTTATTATAAAAGATTCGGTACGAAAATCCCATTATGAAAATATCAGTACGAAATTTTCCATTCCGGATGTTTTCAATACGAACACTTCCATTCCAGAAGTATTCTGTATGAAAGTATCCATTCTGGAAAATTTTAGTTCTGGAAATGCCATTCCGGAATTTTAGTTCCGAAAAGTTTGAAAACAAATTTTGAAAAACTTTGTTAAACTAACAATCAAATATACTCCCCCTATGAAAAGGAGTTTATTGCTATAAGGATACGTTTTCAACAGAAATTTAATTAAGAAGGATTACCATACGGTTATCATTCCTAACATCTGTTTAATGTATTCAAATATATCAGAAGGTAAAGATTTTGTGAAAATATCAGCAAGTTGATCTTGCGTTCCGATAAATTGAAGAATAATATCTCCTTTAAGTGTGTGATCCCTAAGAAAGTGATGCCTAATATCTATGTGTTTTGCACGGGAGTGATGTGCAAGGTTCTTACTAAGGGTAATGGCACTTGTGTTATCACACAAAATTTGAGTTTTAGTAAAACTCAAGACATAGTCTGTGAGTGTGTGTTGCATCCAAAACACTTGAGCACAACAACTTCCTGCTGCTACATATTCAGCTTCAGTAGTGGAGAGTGCTACAGAATGTTGCTTCTTGCAGGACCAAGAAACTAATGAATCTCTTAGGAAATGACATGTTTCGGATGTACTTTTTCTATCCATTCTACATCCACCAAAGTTAGCATCAGAAAAGCTTTTTAGGATAAAATCATTTCCAGAAGTATAAAATAATCATAGATCCATAGTTCCCTTAAGGTAACGAAATATTTTTTTACTGCCTTTGAGTGAGATTCCTTAGAATTAGATTGATATATTTCACATAAGAATACTGAAAACATTAGGTCTGGTTGACTAACTGTTAAGTATAGTAGACTTCCTATAATACCTCTAAAAGATGTTTGATCTACTGGTTTCCCAGCTTCATCAAGATCAAAAGACTTTGAGGTACCAATAGGAGTACTTATACTCTTAGTATTATCATAACCATACTTTTTAAGAAGATCTTTAATATAATTATGTTGAGATATGTAGGTTCCTTCTGGTTTTTGAGAAATTTGAAAACCAAGGAAAAATGTTAACTCACCCATCATACTCATTTCAAACTCAAATTTCATTAGACTTGCAAAATAGTCGGTCAAAGATTGCTGATTTGAACCAAATATGATGTCATCAACATAAATTTGAACAATCCTATTTTTTTCGTATCTCTCTTTATAAAAAATGGTTGGATCTGCATTTCCCTTAGCATAGTTATTTTGAAGCAAAAATCCAGTGATTCTATCATACCATGCTCATGGGGATTGTTTAAGGCCATATAGAGCTTTGGTAAGTCTAAAAACATAATCAGGATGTTTTGTACCTTCAAATCCAGGAGGTTGTTCAACAAAAACATCCTCTTGAACATAACTGTTAAGAAAAGCACATTTCACATCCATTTGGAAAAGTTTGAAATTAAAGAATGGTGCAAAGGCAAGTAGAATACGGATAGATTCATGTCTAGCTACTGGAGCATAGGTTTCTTCATAGTCTATTCCCTCTTGTTGATTATATCATTTAGCAACATGTCTAGATTTATTTCTTACTATGACTCCATTTTCATCACATTTATTTCTGAAAACCCATTTGACATCAATAACAGAAGCATCGTTAGGTCTTTCAACCAAGGTCCATAATTTATTCCTTTCGAATTCATTTAGTGCATCTTGCATGGCTTTAATCCAATCATCATCACCTAAAGCTTTATCAGTGCTTTTAGGTTCTAATTGGGAAAGAAATTCTAGATGTTCGACTTCATTTCTTAAGGAACTTCTAGTAGTTATAGGTTGATTTACATCACCAATGATACTATCACTGGGATGATTCTTATGAAACGCCTGATTTGGGTTTTCAAAAGCCTGTTCATCAACATAGGGTAGAAAGTCTTCTGGGGTAAATGTTTCAGGAATATCTTCTTGAACATTATCCTTATCACAAGGTTCTTCTATCAAAGGTTGATAATCAGTTTTTGAAAAAACATCCGATGATGTAGGCTGAGATGTTTTAAAAATAAAAGGATCTGACTCATCAAATTTTACATGTATTGTTTCTTCAATAGTACAAGTGTTTTTATTAAAAACTCTATAAGCCTTAGATGTTGTGGAATAGCCTAAGAAAATTCCTTCATCATATTTTGGTGAAAATTTATGTAAGTTATATTTAGTATTCAAAATGAATACTTTGCAACCAAAAACCTTGAAGTAGGATAGTCTTGGTTTTCTACCATTCCATAACTCATAAGGAGTTTTATTAAGAAAAGGTCTAATCAAAACTCAATTTATAGTATAACAAGCAGTACTTACAGCTTCATCCCAGAAATTTCTAGCTATAGAATATTCACTCAACATGGTTCTAGTTATTTCTTGAAGAATTCTATTTCTTCTTTAAACTACACCATTTTGTTGAGGAGTTCTAGGTGCTGAAAATTGTGAGTAATACCTTTTTTACTACAAAAAGTTTCAAAATCAGAATTTTGAAATTCTCCACCATGATCACTATGAATAGTTTTCAATGGAAGGTTTTTCTCATTTTTAACTTGAGCTCTAAAACTATTGAAATAAGAAAAAGCTTCAGATTTATTTGCTAGAAAATAAACCCAAGTAAATCTAGTGTAATCATCAACTAGAACAAACACATAGTATTTGCCTCCAATACTTCCAGATTGTGTCGGACCAAAAAGATCCATGTTCACTAACTGTAATGCATTGGTTGTTGAGACTTCACCGATTGATTTAAAACTAGATTTATGTTTCTTTCTATATTGACAAGGATCAAAAACTTTAGAAGAATCAAATCTATGCTCCGGTAGATCCTTAACTAGTTTCTTCTTAGAGAGTTTACATAGGTTCCTAAGGTTACAATGACCTAGTCTTCTATGCCATAACCAGGAATGATCTTCCATTGCACTAAGGCAAGGTAAATCTTGGCTTCTAAGATCTTCTAAATTTAAGGTGTAAACATTCTCTTGCCTATTGGCTGATAGAATAAATTCTTCCTTGGAATTGTGAACTAAGCACTTATCATTCCTAAAATTCACAAGGTAAACTTCATCACATAACTGACTTATGCTAATGAGGTTGTGCTTAAGACCCTTAACAAAAAGAACATTTGAAATAAAAGTTTTACCAAGAAAAACAATATTACCAATACCAACAATCTCACCCTTAGCATTATCTCCGAAAGTTACTTTTCCTCCTTTCGTTTTGATAATATTTTCAAAATAGCTTTTGTTACCAGTCATGTACCGGGAACATCCACTATCCATGTACCATGTATTGTTGCTGGTACTCTCTTTATTTTCCTGAAATCAAGAAGAAAATTAGACTTTCAGATTCCAAATTTGTTTGGATCTGAGATTTCTAGATAACAAAATTTTAGGAAACCACATTTTCTTAGAAAAGTAAGCATTGTGAAATCCTAAAGATTGGGTTTTGTTTAAGGAACAATCCTTTGCCCAGTGACCACCACATTGATACTTGGTACAAAATGGGGCACTTTGAGGAATAAAATAATTGTTACTGAAAATTGGTTTTTTATGGGTATAACCAAATCCGGATTTATTTCTTAAAGGTCATATTTGGGAATACATTTTATCAAAATTTTCTTTCCCATGGGTAATGTTTGATAAACACTTCTTTAAGGAAAAAATTTCGGACTTGAGTTTTACAACCAAGTTTTTATCCTCAAAATCATTAGTTTTAGAACTAGAGCTAGGCTCGAAAACATTTTTCTTAGAAATTACTTTTTCTAATTATTTAGAAAGTTTGTTCTTCTCAGAACTTACTTCCTCAAGATTTTTTGAAATACTTTCAAAATCAGCATTTTTTTATCAAGATCTTTAGAAATATCTGATATCTCTTTTGTAAGAATAGAATTCCTAGAGTTTTCCTCATAAAGTTTTTTATTGAGTTTAGAATTCTCAATCTCAAGAATTTCAGCAAACCTAGAGACTTCTTCATAAGTAGGTAAAGTATTTTCTTCATCAGAAGAAGATTCTTCATTAGAAGAGTCATAATACTTACTATCATTTGAATTTAAAGAATCATCGGTCAGTGATTCAGCATTTCGTACCTTAGCCATAAAACAATGATTATCAATAGGTAATATGGCTATAAGACCAAGATTCTTCTATCCTAAAGATTCATAATTAGAAGATTCATCTGAAGAGTCACCACCACTGGCACTCCAGGTGTCATTAGCTTTTAGAAGTTTCTTAGCTTTTGCTTTATAATACTTCTTTCTGTTCCTATCTGAATGTCTTTCTTTCCTTTCTTTCTTTTTGAGCATAGGGAAATATGGTCTTATATGTCCAGCTCTCTTGCATTCATAACAAGTAACTTCTATATCTTTCTTATATTTCTTATCCTTTTTCTTATACTTGGATTGGATATTTCTCTGGCCAGCTATCTTGTTCATCTTTCGAGAAAGATTTTCTAATTCATTTTCATAGATTTCACTCTCACTAGAATCTGATTGAACTATCATGTTCTTAGACTTGGATCTGGTTACTCTCCCAGGAGTCTTAGATTTCATATTATTTGATGTAGTTGTAAAAGAAACAGTACCATTTCCATTTTTCTTTTTGATGTTGTCAGCATCTCTCTTCATTCTGGTTTCATGTTGGAGAAGAGTTCCAAATAACTCATCAAGAGAAATCTGAGTCACTTTCCTGTTCTCATCTATAGCTGTTCTTTTGGATTCCCACTCATTAGGCATGATATCAATTATCTTATCCACAAGAGCTTCATCATCTAAACCTTTCTCTCCCATAGACTGTAGGTTTTTGACGATAGTCATAAATCTCTGTTGAACTTTACAAATTGGTTCTTCATAAGGAAAATTGAAGCCATGATATTCAGCTCTAAGCATAGCTCTCCTAGTCTCAATCACTTTAGAAGTTCCAAATTGTGTAACCTCTAACTTCTTCCAGATACAGTTGGCTGCTTCCCAAGAAGAAATTTGGCTATATATATTTCTAGTCATTGAACAAAGTAAGGTATTACGTACCTTATATTTGAGTTTATACTCTTTCTTTTCCTGGTTAGTGAATGTTCTAACTTCCTTGTTAGGAATTTTATAATCACTAGTAAGCATAACAAAGTTGTCTACTTCAGTATTGATAACAAAAGTCTTCATTCGATCTCTCTAGTACTCATAGTAATTACCATCAAAGATTGGTGGTCTTGTAGGATTTAGATTATCAATATAACCAACGTTAATTCCTGCCATACTAAAAATAACCTTCGGCACACAAACTTGTTAGTAGAAAAGATTCGTAATAACAAAGTTCGGTAATGGAAAATTTTGGAATGGAAAATTTCGGAATGGAAAAGTTCATAATGGGAAAGTGAGCAAGAAAAACTTATACGTGAGAATAAGTATTTCAGAGACCTCCTCTAATACCAATTGTAGGATCGAAATAATGATGTAGATGCTCAATTTAGAAGAGGGGGGAGAATTGTAAACTTTGAAAATTCCTTCGGAACCTTTAATGTTAGTTATGAATAACTGTGTTTTACTTAAGCAAAAGAAAGGATAAGTTTAACAAAATTAAACTTAAGCAAATTCACAACACCTCTAATACCAAATGAAAACTTAGAAAGAGATTCCGAAAGGGGGTTCCAGAAATATGGTTCTGGAAAATGAAACATAACAAAAGATTACAATATGAGATTCTACCTTAAAGCGTATAGAATCTAAATGAAACAGAGTACGAGTAAGGAAGTATAAGAAAGTTATACTTTCCTTATAATACAAAATGCAGAGGAAATAAACAAGTAGTAAAACTACAAGTAACAAGATATAAGTCTTTTAACCCAAAGAGAAGGGTATCCAAGAACCTTGGATAAAGGTCCCTAGATTTATACTTTCAAGCAAGTCTGTCTTACCCATACCAGGGTAAGCCCCCGATACGAAGATCGGAGTCTCTCTGTCTTGCTATACCCACAAGCCCTCAACTTCAAGGTAGTTGGCATCCTCTGTCTTCCTCATCAAGGAAGCCCTCGAACTTCAAGGTAGTAGGCACCTCTGTCTTCCTATTCCCAGAAGTCCTCGAATGTAATCACCAACATTCGGAGTCGCAAGAAGCTTTCAGAGTTAATAAGAACCTCTCTCTCTAGAAATAACATCAAGCATGTAATCCCATGAGTCAAAGATCAGTCAGCCTTTCAGCACACCAGCAGCACTGCAATGAGCTCTTTCAAATGAGCTCCTATTTATAGGTAAGGTCGGCCTCCATTCTAACGGCCATATTTTCCTTAAAAATCGGAGGGACCTGTACAAGTGTAACTTAACCAACAGTTAGTTAATAATAGAATACACGGAATCGTTTTATAACAAAATAAGTGTAACAAAATATATGACACCGATTTAAATCCTAACTAAAAATATTCGGAGTGAAGGTTCGGAGTTAAAGTTCGAAGTGTAAGGAAAATAATAAAGAGTAGACAAAATATAAAGGCATAAGTAAAATGAATGTTCAGAGTGAAAATTCGGAGTCTGAATAAATTCAGAGTGTATAGAACAAAGATGATCAGTTTCTGTTTAATAGATGAACTCCGAATGAGAATTCGGAATGAGAATTCGTCATCAGAATTCGTAGTGAGGATTCCTCATCAGAATTCGTAATGGGAATTCATCATCAGAATTTGTAATGAGATTTCATCTTAAGAATTCATAATGAGAATTCGTATCCAGAATTCGGAATGAGAATTCATCATCAGAATTCATAATGAGAATTCGTCATCATAAATCATAATGAAAATTCATTATCAGAATTCGTAATGAGAATTCGTCATTAGAAATCTTAATGAAAATTCATTATCAGAATTCGTAATGAGAATTCGTCATTAGAATTTGTAATGAGAATTCAATGGCGAACTTCATAAGGATTCGTATCCTGAATCTGGAGTAGAAATTAGTCAGAGTTCGTATCCGGAATTCGGAATGATACTTTATTACAGTTCTCATCTGGAATTCGGAGTGAAACTTCCTTACAGTTCTTATCCAGAATTCAGATCCTAAAACAGAATACTTTATATCAAAGTTTCAAAAAAATCCAAGAAAACTGAAATGAATCCGAATCTTATACTTAGGAAAAATATGAATGAAAATATGATAAGGAAAATTTTTCTTACAAAAATGATTTTCCTTATAAAAGCGATTTTCCTTATAAAAGAGATTTTCCTTATAAAAGCGATTTTCCTTACAAATGCGATTTTCCTTATAAAAGATAAGGTTTTTGTGATTTTCAAAACAAGAAGGAATGGAAAAGTCATAAAGAAAACCTTATTGACTCAACAATCTCCCCCTTTTTGGAAAGCACAAACATCATTGAAAAAGAAATTCTAAGAAGAAAGAAAAACATTAAGGCTTATCTCCCTTTGCCTTAAGGATATTGATGAATACGACTAACTCCCCCTTAGGCGTTGAAACTCTAAGGATCGCATTCTAGATTTCTGAAGTGACACATCATTACGAATAAGAAAGTATTCTTTAATGAAAAACTCCCCCTTAGATAAACTCTTATTAGATATTGTTTTATTTCTCACCCTTTGTTAGGATTCTTTTTCCCTTTCATTAGAGTTCTTTTCCTTCTCCCCCTTTGTGATTTTCAAAAAGAATATATGGGAATGGAAAATATAACAAAGTACCTGAAACATTAGTAGTAACTACAAAAATAAACGATCAAGCACAAAAAGTTTATTAAGATTGAAAATTTCAACAAAAAAAGAGTTAAATTACAACAAAAGATCGGATCTGTCTCTTTGGGATCTTTTTCCTTTGCCATGAGACCCTTTAGAATAGTCTATATCTTCTTTAAGTCTTTATGAGCTTCTTCATCTTGTTTCTCTAAGACCACTATCCTTGCAGATTGAGCTTCAAACTTTTCTTCCTGGGCTTGAAGCTTTTCTTCCTGAGCTTTGATCTTTTCTTCCTGAGCCTTCAATTTCTCTTGAAACTCAATCCGATGATCTCTTTCAAACTTCCAGTTTTGAGAGACAGAATTTATCTTCCCATTCAGATCTCTGACTTCTTGAATTTGGAAGTTCTTTTCATCTGTCAGCTTTTCTTCAATGGAAGAAGTCATCTCATTTATCTTCCTGTCCTCAGTCTCAAAAGCATATTTAACATTGTCTTGAAATTTGTCAAATAGCCTCATCTCATCTACAGTCTTCTTTGACCGGTTTGTCATCCTCTTGCATGATTTTCTATGAGCTTTGTAGCCAACAAAAAAGGTTTTTATGTGAGCCTCAATCTCAACAGACTTGTCCATAACCATATACACAGAGTCTGTTTTCTGATTCAAAGCATGTTGGAGCATCTGGCTTCTTGAATCAATAGTTGAGAAGGTCGGAATGGTTCCCACTAACTTTTTCAAAGACTGAACAACAAAGTCATGCCCCATCGAAGATGACTCCGAATCCGAAACATTACTTGGAGAATTTTCTTCTTCAACAAGGTCAAGCTTTCTCTTTGAAGAACTTCCAACTTCTTTTCTCTTCACCAATACCGAACTCGGAGTATCAGCAAAAATTTGCTTTCCCTTGTCTTTTTTCAGAATAGAATCCTATTCCGGAGTTTTCATTTCACTATTAGAGACTTGGACAACATTATCTTCCTCATCAGCAACTTC
Organism: Viscum album; assembly: GCA_963277665.1. Classification (NCBI taxonomy): domain Eukaryota; kingdom Viridiplantae; phylum Streptophyta; class Magnoliopsida; order Santalales; family Viscaceae; genus Viscum; species Viscum album. The sequence continues at coordinate 1,940,552,855 of OY728163.1, forward strand.
CTGAACACCAACATCTACGTTTTCCATCTGAGAAATATCATGTAAAAGTTGTTCTTATTCTCCATGATAAGCTACTTCTTCTTCTCATTTCTCTTCTTCCATTGCTGGAGTGACTAGCTTCGAAGATTCGGCTTCTGAAGTTCGAAGCGATAAGTGTTCCTAAGGTGTCCCCTTATAATCATCTACTTGTTTCAACACATCTCTGGTTTCACCACTTCCTTCGGTAACATCTTCTTCTTCTTCCACTTGCTCAACTTGCTCACTTTGTTTAACTGGCTTAGCCACTGCCTCTTCCGGAGCAACAAACTCTCTTCCTGGAGCCTCAGGTAGAGATTCCAATGAAAAGGATCTCGGAACATTAATTTTCGCAGAAACCATCTCATTGAATTTCAACAAAGCCTGAGCTACCTCAGCCTCAGACATATTCTTCTTGAGCTTCATTTCTTTTTCTAGTTTTTCTAGCTCATCGGCAGTTCTTTCCTTCAAGGATTTAGCCTCCACAGTGTCCAAGCCAAACTGAGGCTCCCCTTGAACTCTCTTTTCTTTCATCTCCATCCATTTAGCAACAACCTCATCTGGGTAAGATTTCTTCTTCTTTGGTTTTGGAGGTGCGGAATGAACTTCCTTAGACTTGGGATCCTCGGCTTCTATTCCACTTCCTTCAGCTTTATCTTCCTTACCGGCTTAGAAAATTCCGGATCAGCAGCTTTTGGAACTGATTCTTTTTGATAAGGTAGATCAATAAACTGTCCAGACTCCTTGTCAAAGGCTACATCCATTCTTTTGAGTGTACCATCACGCACCAGCATAATCTTGAAAACTCTTGGCTTAGATTTTCAAGCCTCCTTGAAAGACTCAAGGCACCGAACTATCAACTTGGATAGGATTGCTGGATACATAATAATCTGAGCTCTCAGATTTCCTTTCTTCAAATTCTCAAGAGTGATAAGAATGTGCTTCATTAAATTAAACTTCCTCAGATTTATCAGAAAATCTAGAATGTAGATCTCACTTTTCTTCAAGCTATCTTTTTCACCTTTCCTTGGTACGATAAGACCCTGTACCCATAACTCCAGAATCCGGAAATTTGTAGATAAACTAGAAATCTTCAGAGCCTTGTAATCTGCCAGTCCAAGAGTTTCTAAATCTTTTTCCTTGTCGAAGCTACCTTTAGAATCCGGCACCACATGAGTAATAAAATCAGCTTCACCTTCATTATTCAGCCCAACCAAGCTGGCTGCCTTGGCATATGAAAGCTTATAAGTCTTACCGTAAGACTTAAAAGACAATTTCTCCTTTCCATCTTCATTAAGAAAGGAAACAGTCTCATAAATCTCTACAAGCAAATCTGAATATACATCATCTTGGTTCCCGGGTTTTGACACTGCAACATCTTCCCAACCATTAAGCTTGATATTCTTGGAAATAACAGAATCGTACTTGTTGAAGAAATACAGATGAACCAGTCTCTCTCCATATACTAACCACTTCGAAATAGGCTTAGATGAATACATGTCTTGAGAAGCTTCTTCCACAGATATTCGGATTTGAAGACCTCTGAGAAGTTCGGAACTGAGAAAACTGAAGTTTGGAACGGCCTTAAAACAGAGAGGCAGAGCTTCGAGATGATGGTGCTTGAAAACCGATGTAGGACAATCATTTGGGGTCCCCTTTATATAGGCAACGAAAAAACGGTTCAACTTCCACGGTTGATCGAACGGTTGTGATAAGCTGAGATCAGATCTGACGGTCAAAAACCAATTCTCTTGAATCCGATCTTTTGAGGTTTTTATTAAAATAAAGAATTAAGAAAACTACAATCCGAAAACAAAATATAAGAAAATTCAATCAATTAAAATATGATTACAAAAACTTGGGTAAGGAAATCATACATTTCGGATTGGCTTAGGAGGATTATTCGTAATTGGTAACTTTCTTATGAAAACCAAAAAAACATTATTACAAAAAGACACAATTTGGAAAACTCGCTATGAAAAACAAACTTAGTAAGAAAAAAAAACTTAGTACGAAAATTTTATTACAAAATTTTGAAAACGAAAAACTTATTATGAAAGATTCGGTATAAAAATCCCATTATGAAAATATCAGTACGAAATTTTCCATTCCGGATGTTTTCAATACGAACACTTCCATTCCAGAAGTATTCTGTATGAAAGTATCCATTCTGGAAAATTTTAGTTCCGGAAATGCGATTCCGGAATTTTAGTTCCGAAAAGTTTGAAAACAAATTTTGAAAAACTTTGTTAAACTAAAAATCAAATATACTCCCCCTATGAAAAGGAGTCTATTGCTATAAGGATACGTTTTCAACAGAAATTTAATTAAGAAGGATTACCTTACGGTTATCATTCTTAACTTCTGTTTAATGTATTCAAATCTATCAGAAGGTAAAGATTTTGTGAAAATATCAGCAAGTTGATCTTGCGTTCCGATAAATTGAAGAATAATATCTCCTTTAAGTGTGTGATCCCTAAGAAAGTGATGCCTAATATCTATGTGTTTTTCACGGGAGTGATGTGCAAGGTTCTTACTAAGGGCAATGGCACTTGTGTTATCACACAAAATTTGAGTTTTAGTAAAACTCAAGACATAGTCTGTGAGTATGTGTTGCATCCAAAACACTTGAGCACAACAACTTCTTGCTGCTACATATTCAGCTTCAGTAGTGGAGAGTGCTACAGAATGTTGCTTCTTGCAGGACCAAGAAACTAATAAATCTCCTAAGTAATGACAAGTTCTGGATGTACTTTTTCTATCCATTCTACATCCACCAAAGTCAGTGTCAGAAAATCTTTTTAGGATAAAATCATTTCCAGAAGTATAAAATAATCCTAGATCCATGGTTCCCTTAAGGTAGCGAAAAATTATTTTTACTGCCTTTAAGTGAGTTTCCTTAGGATTGGATTGATATCTTGAACATAATCATACTGAAAACATTAGTTTTGGTTGACTAGTTGTTAAGTATAGTATACTTCCTATCAAACCTCTAAAATATGTTTGATCTACTGGTTTCCCAGCTTCATCAAGATCTAAAGAGTTTGAGGTACCAATAGGAGTACTTATACTCTTAGTATTATCATAACCATACTTTTTAAGAAGATCATTAATATACTTATGTTGAGATATGTAGGTTCCTTCTGGTTTTTGAGAAATTTGAAAACCAAGGAAAAATGTTAACTCACCCATCATACTCATATCAAACTCAGATTTCATTAGACTTGCAAAAGAGTCAGTCAAAGATTGCTGAGTTGAACAAAATATGATGTCATCAACATAAATTTGAACAATAAAAACATTTTTCTTATCATTCTTTATAACAAGGTTTGGATCTGCATTTCCCTTAGCATAGTTTTTTTTGAAGAAAAAATCTAGTGAGTCTATCATACCATGCTCGTGGGGCTTGTTTAAGGCCATATAGAGCTTTGGTAAGTCTAAAAACATAATCAGGATGTTTTGTATCTTCAAATCCAGGAGGTTGTTCAACAAAAACCTCCTCTTGAACATAACCGTTAAGAAAAGAACATCTCACATCCATTTGGAAAAGTTTGAAATTAATGAATGCTGCAAAGGCAAGTAGAATACGGATAGATTCAAGTCTAGATACTGGAGCATGGGTTTCTTCATAGTCTATTCCCTCTTGTTGATTATATCCTTTAGCAACAAGTCTAGATTTATTTCTTACTATGACTCCATTTTCATCACATTTATTTCTGAAAAACCATTTGACTCCAATAACAGAAGTATCCTTAGGACTTTCAACCAAGGTCCAGACTTAATTCCTTTCGAATTCATTTAGTTCATCTTGCATGACTTTAATCTAATCATCATCACCTAAAGCTTCATCAGTGCTTTTAAGTTCTAATTGGGAAAGAAATTCTAGATGTTCAACTTCATTTCTTAAGGAACTTCTAGTCCTTATAGGTTGATTTATATCACCAATGATACTATCACTGGGATGATTCTTATGAAACGCCTGATTTGGGTTTTGAAAAGCTTGTTCATCAACATAGGGTAGAAAGTCTTCTGGGGTAAATGTTTCAGGAATATCTTCTTGAACATTATCCTTATCACAAGGTTCTTCTATCAAAGGTTGATAATCAGTTTTTGAAAACACATCTGAGGATGTAGGCTGAGATGTTTTAAAAATAAAAGGATCTAACTCTTCAAATTTTACATGTATTGTTTCTTCAATAGTACAAGTGTTTTTATTAAAAACTCTATATGCCTTAGATGTTGTGGAATAACCTAAGAAAAGTCCTTCATAAGATTTTGGTGTAAATTTATGTAAGATATCTTTAGTATTCAAAATGAATACTTGCAACCAAAAACCTTGAAGTAGGATAGTCTTGGTTTTCTACCATTCCATAACTCATAAGGAGTTTTATTAAGAAAAGGTCTAATCCAAACTCAATTTATAGTATAACAAGCAGTACTTACAGCTTCAGCCCAGAAATTTCTAGCTATAGAATATTCACTCAACATGGTTCCAGTTATTTCTTGACGAATTCTATTTCTTCTTTCAACTAAACCATTTTGTTGAGGAGTTCTAGGTGCTAAAAAATTGTGAGTAATACATTTTTACTACAAAAAGTTTCAAAATCAGAATTTTGAAATTCTCCACCATGATCACTATGAATAGTTTTCAATGGAAGGTTTTTCTCATTTTTAACATGAGCTCTAAAACTATTGAAATAAGAAAAAGCTTCAGATTTCTTTGCTAGAAAATAAACCCAAGTAAATCTAGTGTAATCATCAACTAGAACAAACACATAGTATTTGCCTCCAATACTTCCAGATTGTGTCGGACCAAAAAGATCCATGTGCACTAACTGTAATGCATCGGTTGTTGAGACTTCACTGATTGATTTAAAACTAGATTTATGTTGCTTTCTATATTGACAAGGATCAAAAACATTATAAGAATCAAATCTAAGCTCTGGTAGATCCTTAACTAGTTTCTTCTTAGAGAGTTTACATAGGTTCCTATGGTTACAGTGACCTAGTCTTCTATGCCATAACCAGGAATGATCTTCCATTGCACTAAGGCAAGGTAAATCTTGGCTTCTAAGATCTTCTATGATTAAGGTGTAAACATTCTCTTGCCTATTGGATGAGATAATAAATTCATCCTTGGAATTGTGAACTAAGCACTTATCATTCCTAAAATTCACAAGGTAACCTTCATCACATAACTGACTTATGATAATGAGGTTGTTCTTAAGACCCTTAACAAAAAGAACATTTGAAATAAATGTTTTACCAAGAAAAACAATATTACCAATACCAACAATCTCACCCTTAGCATTATCTCCTAAAGTTACTTTTCCTCCTTTTGTTTGGATAATCTGTTCAAAATAGCTTTTGTTACCAGTCATGTACCGGGAACATCCACTATCCGTGTACCATGTATTGTTGCTGGTACTCTCTTTATTTTCCTGAAATCAAGAAGAAAATTAGACTTTCAGATTCCAAATTTGTTTGGATCCGAGACTTCTAGATAACAAAATTTTAGGAAACCACATTTTCTTAGAAAAGTAAGCTTTGTGAAATCCTAAAGATTGGGTTTTGTTTAAGGAACAATCCTTTGCCCAGTGACCACCACATTGACACTTGGTACAAAATGGGGCACTTTGAGGAATAAAATAATTGTTACTGAAAATTGGTTTTGTATGGGTATAACCAAATCTGGATTTATTTCTTAAAGGTCATATTTGGGAATACATTTTATCAAAATTTTCATTCCCATGGGTAATGTTTTATAAACACTTCTTTAAGGAAAAAATTTCGGACTTGAGTTTTACAACCAAGTTTTTATCCTCAAAATCATTAGTTTTAGAACTAGATATTGGCTCGAAAACATTTTTCATAGAAATTACTTTTTTCTAATAATTTAGAAAGTTTGTTCTTCTCAGAACTTACTTCCTCAAGATTTTTTGAAATACTTTCAAAATCAGCATTTTTCTTATCAAGATCTTTAGAAATATCTGATATCTCTTTTGCAAGAATAGAATTCCTAGAGTTTTCCTCATCATGTTTTTTATTGAGTTTAGAATTCTCAATATCAAGAAGTTCAGAAAACCTAGAGACTTATTCATAAGTAGGTAAAGTATTTTCTTCATCAGAAGAAGATTCTTCATCAGAACAGTCATAATACTTACTATCATTTGAATTTAAAGAAACATTGGTCAGCGATTCAGCATTTCGTTCCTTAGCCATAAATCAATGATTATCAATAGGTAATCTGTCTATAAGACCAAGATTCTTATGTCCTAAAGATTCATAATTAGAAGATTCATCTGGAGAGTCACCACCACTGGCACTCCAGGTGTCATTAGCTTTCAGAAGTTTCTTAGCTTTTTCTTTATAATACTTCTTTATGTTCCTGTCTGAATGTATTTCTTTCCTTTATTTCTTTTTGAGCATAGGGAAATATGGTCTTATATGTCCAGCTCTATTTCATTCATAACAAGTAACTTCTATATCTTTCTTATCTTTCATATCCTTTTTCTTATACTTGGATTGGAAATTTCTCTGGCCAGCTATCTTGTTCATCCTTCAAGCAAGATATGCTAATTCATTTTAAGATATTTCACTCTCACTAGAATATGATTGAACTATCATCTTCTTAGACTTGGATCTGGTTACTCTCTCAGGAGTCTTAGCTTTCATATGATTTGATGTAGTTGTAAAATCAACAGTACCATTTCCATTTTTCTTTTTGATGTTGTCAGCATCTATTTTCATTCTGGTTTCATGTTGGAGAAGAGTTCCAAATAACCCATCAAGAGAAATCTGAGTCACTTTCTTGTTCTCATCTATAGTTGTTCTTTTGGATTCCCACTCATTAGGCATGATATAAAATATCTTATCCACAATAGATTCATCATCTAAACCTTTCTCTCCCATAGACTGTAGGTTGTTGACGATAGTCATAAATATCTGTTGAACTTTACAAATTGGTTCTCCATAAGGAAAATTGAATCCATGATATTCAGCTCTAAGCATAGCTCTCCTAGTCTCAATCACTTTAGAAGTTCCGAAGTGTGTAACCTCTAACTTCTTCCAGATACAGTTGGCTGCTTCACAAGAATAAATTTGGCTGTATATATTTCTAGTTATTGAACAAAGTAAGGTATTACGTACCTTATAGTTGAGTTGATACTCTTGCTTTTCCTGGTTAGTGAAAGTTCTAACTTCCTTGTCAGGAATTTTATAATCACTAGTAAGCATAACAAAGTTGTCTACTCCAGTATTGATAACAAAAGTCTTCATTCGATCTATCCAGTACTCATAGTCATTAATATCAAAGATTGGTGGTCTTGTAGGATTTAGATTATTAATAGAACCAACATTAATTCCTGCCATATTAAAAATAACCTTCGGCACACAAACTTGTTAGTAGAAAAGATTCGAAATAACAAAGTTCGGTAATGGAAAAGTTCGGAATGCGAAAGTGAGCAAGAAAAACATATACGTGAGAATAAGTATTTCAGAGACCTCCTCTGATACCAATTGTAGGATCGAAATAATGATGTAGATGCTCAATTTACAAGAGTGGGGGTGAATTGTAAACTTTAAAAATTCATTTGGAACCTTTAAAGTTAGTTATGAATAACTGTGTTTTCTTTAAGCAAAGGAAAAGGCTAATTTTAACAAAATTAAACTTAAGAAAATTCACAACACCTCTAATACCAAATGAAAACATGGAAAGAGATTCTGAAAGTGGGTTCCAGATATATGGTTCCAGAAATTGAAACTTAACAAAAGATTACAATATGAGATTATACCTTAAAGCGTATAGAATCTAAATGAAACAGAGTACAAGTAAGGAAGTATAAGAAAGTTATATTTTCCTTATAATACAAAATGCATTGGAAATAAACAAGTAGTAAAACTACAAGTAACAAGATATAAGTCTTTTAACCCAAAGAGAAGGGTATCCAACAACCTTGGATAAAGGTCTCTTGATTTATACTTTCAATCAAGTCTGTCTTACCCACACTAGGGTAAGCCCTCGATACGAAGATTGGAGTGTCTCTGTCTTGCTATCCCCGTAAGACCTTAACTTCAAGGTAGTTGGCATCCTCTGTCTTCCTCAGCATGGAAGCCCTCGAACTTCAAGGTAGTCGGCACCTCTGTCTTCCTATCCCCGGAAGTCCTCAAATGTAATAACCAACATTCGGAGTCGCACGAAGCTTTGAGAGTTAATAAGAGCCTCTCTCTCTAGAAATCACTTCAAGCATGTAATCACATGAGTCAAAGATCAGTCAGCCTTTCAGCACACCAGCAGCACTGCACTGAGCTCTTTCAAATGAGCTCCTATTTATAGGTAAGGTCGGCCTCCTTCCCAACGGTCATATTTTCCTTAAATATAGGAGGGACCTGTACACATGTAACTTAACCAACGGTTAGTTCATAACAGAATACACGACATAGTTTTATGAAAAAATAATTGTAACAGAATATACGACACCGTTTTAAATCATAACTAAAAATATTTGGAGTGAAGGTTCGGAGTTAAAGTTCGGAGTGTAAGGAAAATAATAAAGAGTAGACAAAATATAAAGGCATAAGTAAAATGAACGTTCGGAGTGAAAATTCGGAGTCTGAATGAATTCAGAGTGTATAGAACAAAGATGATCAGTTTCTGTTTAATAGATGAACTCGTAATGAGAATTCGGAATGAGAATTCGTCATCAGAATTCGTAGTGAGGATTCCTCATCAGAATTCGTAATGGGAATTCATCATCAGAATTCGTAATGAGATTTCATCTTAAGAATTCGTAATGAGAATTCATATCCAGAATTCGGAATGAGAATTCATCATCATAATTCGTAATGATAATTCTTCATCATAAATCTTAATGAAAATTTATTATCCGAATTCGTAATGAGAATTCTTCATTAGAAATCTTAATGAAAATTCATTATCAAAATTTTTAATGAGAATTCGTCATTAGAATTTGTAATGAGAATTCAATGTCGAACTTCATAAGGATTCGTATACTGAATCTGGAATAGAACTTAGTCAGAGTTCGTATCCGGAATTCGGAATGATACTTTATTACAGTTCTCATCTGGAATTCGGAGTGAAACTTCCTTACAGTTCTTATCCAGAATTCGGATCCTAAAACAGAATACTTTATATCAATGTTTCAAACAAATCTGAGAAAACAGAAATGAATCTGAATCTTATACTTAGGAAAAATATGAATGAAAATATGATATGGAAATTTTTTCTTACAAAAACGATTTTCCTTATAAAAGCGATTTTCCTTATAAAAGAGATTTTCCTTATAAAAGCGATTTTCCTTACAAAAGTGATTTTCCTTATAAAAGATAAGGTGTTTGTGATTTTAAAAACAAGAAGGAATGGAAAAGTCATAAGGAAAACCTTATTGACTCACCATTTTTTGTGTTCTTGAGGTGGCATCACTTGGCCAATATAGAATAAATTAACCCTTGAGAATATTCCAAAGTCAATGTTCCCGTGTGCATGATTGTAAGATTAAATTTACACCTCAATAACGTATCACGATCATTATTTTGACAATACATCATATTATTAATGTTGAATGTTTCAACATACTAAGATATAAATAGCTAAAAAGGGTAGCATAGTTAAAACACTTGAGAGTCTACTGGATCCAATGTTTTAAGAATTTCATTCTATGATTAAATTCTCATATAACCAGAATATTATCTAAAAAATTAAGAAATAATTCTCCAAAAATAATTTAATATGATTTTTAATATGCCCGTTTCATGTAATATTAAATGTAAAACACTTATAGTTATGCAAACCCATTTAATGCTTCAGCTTCAGACCACAAGGTCAATCAAATTCTGATATAGTGTACTTCATCCCTTAAGATTGAATCCTCATTCTAACTCAATGTGATAACAAAATTAATGATACTTCATTGGTATAATTTAATTTGAGGCATCCATATTTAATGTTATCACACCACTCCAACATAGTCTAAGTGACCAATGAATAATATATTAGAACTAATGGAGTCATAATGAAAAAATCTCAGAAATTATTCTAATGAAATATTCTGATTTCGAAAAACCTTTAGAAGATTTTGTAAAATCTAGAAATGATAGAAAATGATCACAAATAGATACTTTGGGAGAAAGGTAATTAAATCATTAAGAGTCTTTTTGATAAATTTTGTTTCACAAGGAATACATATATATCTTATGGGGACCCAATGAATCTTAATACATTTTTGTTTATCTCAATTGGGTGACCTAATAAAAAGATGAATAAAATGAATTAGATTTGATTGAGAGAGAGAAGTTGATCCATTTGGCAGAGGGTAGTGGTGTTTAACCGAGATTTTTCAAGTTTGTATTCACATGGAATTATGGAATCATATTGTTTCCTATATGTATTGATTTTGAAAAGAGGAGAATAACTACAGAAAGAGATCTCAGACATATATAATGGGGTATTCAACTTTCTATAATTTTGGGGATTATTCGGGAGTACTATGGTTTATATTATTGACTATATATTTGAATATAAAATATTTTATCGTCAAAGAGAATCAGTTTTATACTCATTTTAATTATATTTAATATTATAATGAGTATCTAAAATCATTGCGGGCCCATGTGAGTTGTAATTGTGGGTTTCTATTAATTCTTGAATGAATTAGTCTTTTATTATCTTTATCTTATTTTATTAACTCAATACATTATTTATCACCTAGTGTTTTATTTGTTGAGTTTGGATGATAATTCAAGAGTGGAATTATATATTATTGCAAAAAAATATTACTTATCTCTATAAAGAATAAAAACATCCTAAGAGGATAAGTAATACATTAATCACTTATTAAGAATTAAATAATTTTAGTATATATAGTTTAGGAAAACTTATTGGGAAATGTTGTTACATTAAAGAGTTAAATAGTTCATTAGTAGAGTACTTATAAACTTTAGTGATTATGTATGTTAATAAATGAAAATATTAAAAAAATATAAAATAATGAATCCAATCCCAATACCCCTATGTTTTATTAATTTATTTTTTTAATCGAAAATCATTTCTCATGTTCTCATACTCACTTAAATTTGTTCAGTCTACATCTCAATTACCATTTTTTCTTTAATTACACTACATGACGCAAGCACAAGAAAACCTACACCATCTTCATTATAACTAAAATTATACTATAGTACTAGTTTTCAATTAATTTTATTGTATTTTTGGAAATAACCTTGTTAAATCTTAGTCATTGTGTCACATAACACTATGTACTTACTACTAGAGAGATGTAGTTTCACTATATAGTTTTACATCATGGACATTTATTTCCATTTATAGGGATAGAATTCACATTATAAACATTCAATTTTCAATTTATATATATAAAAATAATGTATATAATAAGAGTCTTTTTCTTAGATTAATTAATACAATACAATTTGTAACATGTCTTTCTGGTTTTAAAGTATATGTTCATTAGGATATCTATTTGTATAGATCTATTAACACACATACCAAATACAAAAAATAAATTTTATTATAATTATAATTAAAACCATAAATGGTGGGGGATTAAATCATATTATAATTTTGTAGGGTAGGGATGGGGATTAGTTCTTTGTTGATATAGTATAGAATGGGAAATTTATACTCATATTAATAAACATTCAACTCTTGTGAGTCCTCAAGAACCCATATTTCATGCAACTAACTCCTAATGTAATGAATTATGATCTTAATAATCACCATATATAGTATATTCCTATATTTCATTGGATTATATCAAGAGACACATTTTAATTTATAAATTATTTCCTTTCCATAATCCAATAATTTCTTTTGATTAGGGTAGATATATATGAGATTAGAATAAATATTTTTCTCTTCTGCATTGAGGTAAAAGATTCAAATTGGCTTTTGAAATAAGAAGAAAACTCATTAAACACATGGGAGTATATTTACAATGAATTTATCCTTATATTTTACCCTACACAAAGAATTATAAATCTAAAGTCTAGAATCTCCAAATTTTTATAAAAGGATCAAGACTCTTTTCAAGAGGCATGGGAAATACTCAATGATTATTATCAAAATATTCCTCATAAATGGTTTCCAAATTATCTAATAATGTAATTTTTCTATGAAGGCTTGAATATTATGGGTTAATCAATGGTTTTTTTCTTAACAGAAGGTCACTGTAGTGGAAATAAAGTAGAGGATAATAAAAACATATATAATATATTAGTTGATAATTTTTATAAAAGGAAATAATATGAATACATTATTTTGTTAATGAAATAAAAATGAATGATTATTTTGATACAAAAAATTATAGAAATAAAAATGAAATTTAAAAAAATTGTTCAAAAGATATAAGGAATCAATGAAAAATGAAGATATTGTGGGACTTTTTTCCACATTTCCATTCACTGAATGAATATAAACATTATAGTACAAGAAAAATCATCTTGTCACATGGAATAAGTATGTTACAAGGGTATTTATGGAATAAAAACATCCATAGGAACCTGAAATACATACAATCCATTGTGTAATAATCACCTAAAACAACATTGGAAGGATAATGAAAACATCAAAAAAAATATGGATCATCCTATTGTAAAGGGAAAAATAACTTGACTTCTGTGTAAGAAATAATCAATGAGCATTTAAAAATAAAGCATAAAATTATAAACATACTGATCAATACACTAAAATTATGTTGGCTATGTTTAAAAATATATATAATATCCAAATAAAGATGAATGACATTGTTTTGAGAAAAAAAAATATAACATTTAATGGATTGATCAGCTGATCCAAAAGAACAAAAAATGTATTCATAATTTGGAAATACATATGAGAAAAATTAATAAATTAATTATGATGAGAGATAATGAAAAAATTCCTTGTACTATAAATACTAACCCGAGAGGGATTTTTTACACTAAAAACATGTGTTATGAAAAATATCAATGAAGGAATGGCTGATTCGAAGTGATGCCCATCCTAAAAAAAGCTCCAAAATTCACCTAAGGGTATGCGTTTGTTATGTTAAAAACCATAATGAGTGTGTGGAACCTCACCATGGTTTCCATGTCACCATTTAAGTTGAAGTAATAACTTCTATTTATCATATTTGAATTCATATAATATTGTGTCCTAATTCAATCCATCATGAAATGAGTTTGTGAGGTGATATCTTTCCCAAAATCAAACACCACACCTTAGAAATACCTATATACCTCCCTCTACCCAGCTTTTCAGTGGACATAAACTTTGGACTTCTGGAAAATTATATGATTCTCAAGTCTCTAACATTCATCGGTGATAGAGAATATGAATTCATATAGGTATGCATCTTTCACAAAATAGCCTCCCATGGGTTCTTGGGAAACATGGTCTATGGTTGAGATTCATTTCATGATGTTACATGGCCTTTTCATTCTAATAAATTCCTTGGTGGAACTTGGGGTTTGATGAGATAATTATCCTTTTTCAAACCAACCCCTTGGGAACTAGGACTTTTCTCTGAGACAAATACGCATCATTTAGAAAAAGATAAAACATCACGATATCTTTTCCCATTGTGAGACCCTTGTACTTTGTGATACCCCTACCCTTAATGAATCCTAAAGCCTTTGTGGACCCCAAAACATCACTAAACCAATCCAAAAGGCCTCTCTAAGGTGACTCCTTTTAGAACACACCTTTTCATGAAATTTGGGCCCCCAAGGACCCTGTATCCATCCAGAACAGGTTCATCTGCACCCTGATATTCTGTGAGGATGGTATCGTCAACCTGTGTGTCTATTCCCTCTATTTTATGAATGAATTTCATCATTAGCGTGCCTTTTTATCCTAATAATTTTTACCCTAATGCATATTTCTTCAAATCATAGGCACCCTAATGTCCAGATCTGCATTTTCCACTTCACTATGGAAGTGTTTATGCCAAGAACCACCTAGAGTTGTCTGATCTTGATACACATAATCCTTAAACATGTAATCATCAAGGGAAACATATTTCCATTACCTTTAATGATGGAAAAAATTTTATCCTAATATCCTACTTGGATACGGTCTCCCTAGGTGTGGGCCCCCACAATATTCAATATGCATAATGTAAAACTCTATAGCCCAACTTCCTAGTCATGCGATGTTAAATTGCATGATAACATCATAAATGTATGATGTAAAACTCTATCCTTACATTGTGTGGTTGACATAGAAAGACTCATGCCTGGAACACTTGTGATGACACCCTCACCCCAACCGTATAATGTGACTCCCATCTTGGCCTTCCTCCAGGCATAAGCCCCACAATATCCCTCATCAAGGCTCCTTTCGTGACACAAACATCCTTACTCCATGATGTAAAACTGTATGGACAGGTGCCATTATATGAACTCAAATTGGGGCCTCAAACTATATGGGCTCTGATACTAGTCCCATGATTGGGTAGGTAGTAAACATCTATGAGGCTCAATACATACATCTAAACAAACTTGGGACACCTCCTCGTGGTTCAATCATGACATCCTAACAGAGGGAACCAGTTTATGATATACCGAACACTGAGATGGGGTGAATCAGGGTTGGGGACTTTTTAAATAAATCCAAACTTTTTATCCCTATACCTACTGACATATTAGGATCTTGATTCTTTTTTTCTCTTTTCCATATCGCATGCAATAATATAATGAAGTAAAAATCTGCACATGATATTTTTACAATGTTCACTACTCAATAAGAGTAGCTATATCCTTACCGTGTATGGTGATGACCAATGCATGGATTTTAAACTATAATATAGTAAATGTAATATAGTATTGGTTAGGAAAACAATATTTAAGCTAGTGAGAGTTCCTACACTTTGGAGGGGGGTTGGGAAAATAATCCACTTCCCTGAACTAGTGATAACCTAGTCCAACTTGTAGCCTCTTGCTGGTTCTTTTTAGTACCTATGGAGATAGTCTTCTCCCTTTTTAAAAAAAATTTGCTGAACCAATTGATTATTACACTATTTTATACCTATTGAGTGTCTCATTTTTACATTGTTCTTCCACAACCTTCTTCTTCTCCTTGTTACTTTCTTAGAAGCATCCAAGTAACCAACCTCCTCTTATCTATTCTTCAGTGAAAAAGAAAACGCAAAATTCTTATTCTTATTTATTCTTCATTAGTGAAATAACAGAATTCAATAAAACTCATTCTTCATCTTATCTAGAATCACAAACACATATGTTATTTTTCATGCAATGAAGATCAGGTTACATGGCATCATCAGAATTAGCTTTTCTTTCTTTATTATTCACATGTATGCATGGAATCATGTGTGTGAATTTTAATTGAACTTCTCTTTTTCTTTCACTTCTTATTGATACAGTTATTATCTTCATGAATGTGTTTTATCTTTTTACATATGCATTAAATAATACATAACATGTTCTCTAGTTCTTCCATCTTCACAAGTGCATACACATACGGACTTGGATATTTTCAAATAATAAGTACATGCATGTATGTACTTTTCTTTGTCTTCTAATCTCACTCCCTTTTCATGAACATAAATACAATTATCTAAACTCATTCACATTAATTCATGTTCATCATGCATGAAACCACCACTATTTTTCATAAACACACAAGGCCTCAGGTTTCTTCAAATAAATCACATGATTGCATACGCTCAATGCATGCACACCCAAGCACATACCTTAATGTTTCCTTATTCTTCAAAAACAAATACCTACAAACAATGTGCACCTTCTTATCATGAAATAAAGAGGGTTTTATCGTTATATTTTTTAAACCAAGGGGGTTCACAATTTTTGTGTCTTCTCAAATAAAAAAAATGGTGATCATGATCATATTGTGTACCTGTGAGATCACCTTCACAAAACACAGTGAGGGTTCAGATAAAAATCTCACATGTTAGTGATTCTCCTTATCACATAGGGTGTGGATATTCTTATTCGTGAGATTATCCAAGATTGAATTTCTCTTGTTAAAAGTCTGTGGTTCTTAGCTTTCTCCTTTATGTAGAATAGTTATCCTGAGAATGCTCTCTTTTTAGAATAGGAGAACTCAGGCATGCGAGTAGCATCACCATCTTCTTGGATTGGTGTGCCACTATTTATAGGCAAAGATCATACATTTTTCAAGTCCAAATATCGTCAATAAAATCCATGTGATTGAGTCTTTGAATTCTGGAGATATTTTTCGTTTAAAGATCTTCGAACCCAAGTGAAATATTCAAACCACATATAAAAGATATGCCCCAAATATAAGATATTTCTTTTTCAAGATCATGGCCTTCTACCTGATTGTGCAAGTATTCAAGAGATAATGTATCTCATTTTAAATCCCCACTCAAATCCATGTGTCCTTGGAACATTCTTTTCCTCAGCCAAACTAAATTCTTCAACTTCGAGTTATCTGCATGTATGTAATATATAGATTGCATAAATGTTTATATTCAATCCAATAGCCCTCACTATGTTAGAATGATTCAATTTTGATAGCCAGTGATCATCCATGGTGGTTTGGTCTTCATATCTAGTAAGTAAAAGTGGCGGAATCAAGTGATGGGAGGAATAAGACAATAGTGTAGGCCTATAAAAATGTAGTGGGAGCATCAGAGGCCCCTGATTCAAACACGTGCAGCGTGGAATAGATTGGTTGTCACGATTAGATGGTGGAATGAAGACGAGATGAGCAGCCAAAATTTCATGTGGGATCATATATATGAAAATTATTTCTCTACTCTATAAAAATATCGCCCCACATTAAAACAGAGATGTGGGGAAGCTCTGTATAACAATCAAGCCGCTCTAATAGCAGCTTAGAATTATCCTCTCCCCCTCCATGGTACCTCCCCATACTGCGTTCTTTGCGAGCGCATATTATCTGCACCATATGCATGGCCTAGACCATATGTGCTCCTGTGGGCCTACACATAGTCGTTCATGTGGTGCATTGATTCCCTACCCATGCCACCTTCAATCTGGCCATGGATGGTTCCCTTGGAATGGTTGACCACTCGGGTCCCATATTGGCTGGGGATGAGCTGGCTTATTCTATCTTCTGGGTTGGCCAATTTTTTAATTAGCCTCCATAAAAAATGTTACCTAAAACACATGCATTTCCACCCTAGTAGTTGAAAACCCATGCATGACCACCTTCTTTAAATAATACCGACTAACCACTTCTTCAAGCATCATCATTATTCTTCTTATTTTCTCTTTGGATTATTAATTCCAATGAACACGCTTAGAACACTTCAATAATCCTCAATGGATGATTCTTCATTGTTGTATACAAGGTAACACCTCTGATACAAGTATTTAGAATATATTATCAGTGAAACAATCGTCTGATCTAAACAACATGGAGAATTGAACATGTGTGGCATATAATACTATGAATACATAACAATTCTCTAGGTAGAATAACTTCAACCAACCTCTGTTAACATTGTATCTACTTGTTCATTTTGATTAGTATTGAAAATTGTTGACAACGAATACAACACATTTAGAAAAGTGGTCCTAGAAATCTCCCCATTTATATTCGTTGGAAATACTTCAATGTTCTCTCAAATGAATGTGTCAATATCAAAATTTCTTTATCTCCACCATTCACTCTTGAATATTAATTTCACTTTCTCCCCCATTATTTAAAATAAATATAATTTTCATGCGAAAGGGTATCAATCCATACTTAAGCAATGTCTCATCCATTAATTGACCCTATGTCTACTTAAGAAATTCTCTTTGTAGAAGAAAAGAGGATTTGATTTAGAAAAAAAGCTTCCCATTACCAACTGATCATAATACCTCATGAGATAAAAACACATATACTTATCTTCAAGGGTTTTACAATTTCATTCCAGGCTATGAGATGAATATTTCTAGGAATAATTAACTTGAAACTCCATCACTCACTTCAATAAATGGATAAAAACATTAAAATGAAATTGGTAAGATAAGAGACCTAGAGGAAATACTATTTTTCTTATGTCACTGATTAATTCACTTACTCCCTCTTTGTATAATGTTTGTTATTTTTGATAACCAATGGTGAGAGACAAAGAGACATATCTTTTCCAATGACTTGATTTTTAAGAAATTTTTAAAATAATTTATTTTGATACTCACAGAAATAATAATTCTAGAAGCTTCTTCATATGTCTCCCCTCAAGGGAAACAATCCTCATAACCACTTCTCTAGTTCTCCCCCTAAGAAATTGCTTCACCTTCCATTTTAGGTATTATGAACATAAATACAATACCCAATGATTATGGGGAATAAGTTGGATCCTCCTTAATTTATCAATGTGAACATTAAGGTTGAGATATTTTTCTCAGGCAAGTTGTTCCATTTTCTCCACTGTCCACTCTTTCACATTTGATCTTCAATTGTCATTCTAGATGCGTAGATCTTACTAATTCTTCCATTTCATTGTGCGTAAACCTTCTTTCTACAAGGTATTTTAAATAATTAGAATCTATTATTGAAATAATCATCTTCTTGAATAATTCTTCTTCACCTGGAAAAAATGTAATGGAATTTCTTATAGTATGACCAGAATTGTTGCACCTCACACACATAACTTCATTATCATGTGGAATATTTCCATTTCCCTTTTCACTAGCCTTAGATTTTTCCTCTTTAACATTACTCAATCTTTCTAAATATTCTAACTAGGTAACTAATCCATTATTAGGAACTGTGGAAGATATTTGGGATCTTTCACATGCGTTATTCTGAGTTTCATCCCTTTTAGAAGTTATTTTGGAAGCACTGCCCTTCAACTTCATAGATTTATAATCAAAAGTCTCTTCGCCTTTCTTTCTTGGAAACTTCTTGTGAGAATTTTTTTACAGCATTCTTCGGATTACTTCTCAAGATTGCTTCTTCTTTCTTAGTAAGATTTTGTGATCTCTTTTTCTTATCCGTTTTGGATACATTGATATGAGAATGTACCAACTTTATGACCACTTCCATTTCATACATCACAGATGTTTTCAAGCCTTCCAAATATGTTTGCAGTATACAGATTCTTCTTGATTTGTGGTTATTTCTTCTTCTACTCTATATTTCTCCCCCTTGAATTGGGATTCCTTTTTTATTTTTCTTTTTTAGGATTATACAAATAATTTAGTGAAAATTTACCAAACATGTTGTGGTGCTAACATTGACCCATAAATATTGACTTCATTATATCATATGTATATGATTGTTAGGCCTTCTTCAAGATGTTTTGTTCTTCTTTTTGAGAACCACCTTCCACATTCTTCTTCATATCCACCCAATATATGGTGGTAGGTATCTCATCACCTATCCTCATCTATACTGGTTTGGAATTTCTATTCCAACTTGCACATTTTGTAGAAGCATATTTATAAACATGAGTACAATACGGTATAGATGGTACCTTTTCCATCTCAACTGATTTTGATAGATCATTGAGTGAATTCATGATCTTCTGATCACATGTTATAGGTCTTTCAAACCTAGAATCCTCTACTGGGCATTGAGTACCAGCAGATACCATTTCCTTCGTCTGTGGAGTCTCAATACGTGTCTTCTCAATGTTGGAAAACTAAACAAGCTTGTATAGATATTTCATATTGAGGATGATGTTATTATCTTCAATAATAGTCATCTTCTCTTCTTAGGCCTTCTTTAATGCTTCAAATTCCTCTTCATGCATAAGAATATTGTTTTTTAATAAAGAGTCATGTTCCTTGATCTTCATGGACTTTTCCTCCAAATGTAACTCATTGAAATTTGTGATATTCTTTAGCTTATATTCATGTTCATGGATATTTTATTAAATAATATTATTAACTCCCTCTATCTCTTCAAAATCCTTAAGCTATTTTGAGGAACATAATTCCAATTAAATCCTTGTTACTTCAAAGGCGCCAACTTGTTTGGAGAGCTTTAAGCATCCAATAATTTTCCCTTATAATCCCTTCTTCAAAACATCAGTTTCTTCATCCAGCTGGGTAATGTCTTATTTCATGCATTGAAATACTACAAAAGAAAGGGAGAAACATTCTTCATGAATACTATGAAAAATCATTCTTAATCTATCAATTAAAAGTTCTTGAGAATTTGTAGATTGGTCATCACCACTTGTGATAACATTTTAATCATGAGAATAATTTTTAAATTTATTAACACATACCTTATGATCACTTGAGGTAGGAAGGTTATCCATCTTCTTGGGGGAAACATGAGCCACCTACTCATTGCATTACAATCCTGATATGTCTTCATTTTCAACAAGGCATGGAGATATAGATACATATTAATCTTTATATAATAGGGAAGTCTTATTCACCTTTTTATTCTCTTTATTTTTCATGTTCATCATAGTATTGGTATATATAGATTTCTACTTAGAGATAAATGAATCTTCACAAAAAAATCATTTCATGGTTGACATAGGAAAGAAACTCAACCCTTCAAAAGAAAATATCTTTAATGTATAGAATCTAGTAGAGGTAAACATCTATTTGAAAACAATTGAGAGGAAATGTTTTGGATATACCTAACACTGGGAGGGGGTGAATCGGTGTTGGGGAAGTTTTAAAAAAAGTTACAACTTTTTATCACGGTACCTCTTGACATGTTAGGATCTTCATTTTTTATTCTCTTTTCTCTATTGTATGGAATAATATAAAGTAGTCAAAATATGCACATGATATTTTTTCAAGGTTCACTACTCAATAAGAGAATCTAAATCCTTTCCATGTATGGTGATGAAAAATTAATGGATTATCCACTATAATGTAGTAACAATTATAATGGTTTGGCTATGAAAATTGTCCTCTAGCTAGTGTGAGTCCCTGCACTTGGAAGGGGGTGGGAAACAATCCACTTCCAGAAATAGGTGATAACTTAGTCTTAAATGAAGCCTAATGCTGGTTCTTTATACAACCTGTTGAGCCAGGCTTCTTTCTTCCTCAAAAGGGTTTGCAACACAAATAGATTCTCCCACTAGCTTAGACTTTTTGAGTGTCACATTATTGGTTTTTTTCTTCTATAACCTTCTTCTTATCCTTGTTAATTTCTTAGCAGCATGGAAGTAAGCATCCAATTATTATCATTTATTTAGTGAAAAACCAAATGAACACTTATTCATATTCATTATTCATCTTTAATGAAAAAACCAAATGCAGTATAACACCTTTTTCTTAGCTAGAATCACATACACCTATGCGATTGATCAAGCAATGAAGATCAGCTTACTTGGAATCATAAGAATCAATATCTTATTTTTTTCTTATCCACATGTATGCATAGCATCATGTGTGTGGAATTTAATTGAACTTATCTCATTATTTTACTTCTGCTTGTGGTAGTTATTATTTTCTTTAATGAGTTTCACCTTTTTATATATGGATGCAAGTATGAATAACCTCTTCTCTAATTATTCCATCTTCACAAGTTCATAACACAGACAAACTTGGAGATAATAAAATAATAAGTGCATGCATGTATATACTGTTAATTGTTTTATTCTCTATCACCCTTTGAATGAACATACACTTTTTTATCTCAAAACATTCACATGAATTCATATGAAAAATGCATAAAACCTTCACTATTCATCATAAACACACAAGGCCTCAAGTTTCATCAAATAACGCATGTGAGTGCATATGTTCAATGCATGCGCACTCAAGATCCCTCCTTCATACTTCTTCATTATTCAAAAAAATTCCCAAAATAATGTTTACCTTCTGATCATGTAGGAAAAAGGTTGTTCTCATTATCTTCATGAAACCAAGGGCGTTCACTATTCCGTTGTCTTCAAAAGCACAATGAGGGTGAGAATGAACCAACAATGTACCCATGAGATCACCTTTACGAAACATAGTGAGGGTTTGAAAAAACCTATCACAAGTTCATGATTTTAATTGGAAAAGAGGTTGTAGTTATTATTCTTAAAGAGACACTTGAAGTTTGCATTCCATGTGTTGGAGGTCATCAATGCTTCACTTTCTCTTTTTCATAGAGTGAAGATCCAAAGAATTCCCTTTTTTAGAACAGGATCACTCAGGGATGCGTCAGGCAGCACCATCTTCTTGGATTTTTGTGGCTTTATTTATAAGAGAAGATCATATATCTTTCACATTCAAATCACCACAAGAAATTCCATATGATTGAGGCTTTGAATTCATGAGATATTTTGGGTTTAAATATTTTCAAACCCAAGTGAAATATTCAAACCACGGATAATGGATATGCCACATATCTACGATGTTTTATTTTCATGATAAATGACTTCTCCATGATCATGTATGTATTCAATATTATATTTATCTCATTTTCAATCCTCTATAAAATCCACATAGCCTCATAATCCTTGTTTGCCTCAGCCAAACAAGATTATTCTTCTTCGAGTTGTCTGCATGCATTCATGATGTAGATTGCATGCATGGTTTTGATTTGATCCAATATCCCTCACAATTTTTTCATGGTCCTTATTTCATAGATAGTTATTTTCCATGGTGGTTCGGTCTTCATCCCTTGTGGTTAGCAGTGGTGGCATCGAGTGCTGGGAGGAAGAAGATGATGGTGTGGACTTATACAGATGTCGTGGGAGCATTAGACGACCCTGATTCAAACTCATGCAACACGGAATGGATGGGAGGTCGCAATTATATGGTGGAATGATGATGAGATGAGTGGTTGCGATCTCACAAGGGATCAAATGGATGGATATGATTTCTTTTCCCTTTAAGAATCTTGTCCCACATCGAAGCGGTGATGCGGGGAAGTCGTGGTATAACAATCAAGCTGCACCCATAGTGGCTCATAATTATCCTCTCCCTCTCCAAGATACCACCTAATACCGTGTTCTCTGCAGGTGCACTTTGTGACCACCCTATACAAGTTCTTGACCTTGTTCACTCCTTCGGTCCTACACACGGCCATGTATGCGAGAAGGCCTATGCCCAACCCATGCCACCTTTGAGTTGTCCATGGATGGTTCCCTCAGTGTGGTTGACCCCTCAAGTGCCATATGTGTTGTGATTGTGCTGGAATATTCTATCATGAGTGTTGTCCAACTTTTTAAGTAGGCTTCATAAAAATGTTACTTAAAACTCATGCATGGCCACCTTAGTAGTTAAAAACCCATGCATGGCCTCTTTCTTTAAATAAGACCAACTAAACACTTCTCCAACCATCATCCTTATTTTTTTCATTTTAGGATTATTAATTCCATGTAACACACTTCAGTAATCATCAATGGATTATACTTAATTATTGTAGGCAATGTATCAGCTCTGATATATATATATATATAATTTAGGATCAGTTCAATAATCATCTTATTTAAGCAACATGGAGAATGTCCCAAGCATGGAATCTAATGCTTTAAATCCATAAAAATTCTCTAGGAATCATCACATCAACCAACCTCCATTAACATTGGAGCTACTTCTTCATTTTGATCAGTATTAAAAACCGTTAACAACAAATATGACTCATAAAAAATGGTTGATGCACTAACACATCGGGGGTACCTCCTTGAGGTTTAATACCGATCCGCCAAAATTCCCATTAAGTTTGCAATTATCCTCCATAGAATATAGAAATTATATTGTTTAATCACATTTCCCATCGGAAAACATTGAAATCCACTCACATGTCCCCATAAGATGTTAAACCTATAACCCATATGTCCCCATAGGACATTAAACATGGGACCCACCTCTCTCTAAATGATGTTAAATCTATGACATATAGGTCCCCAAAAGATGTTAAAAATATGACCTACATGTCACAAAAGATGTAAAATATGTGACATACCTATCTCCACAAGTCATTAAACACGTGGCCTACATATCCCCACAATACAATAAACATGTGGCCCACCTATCTTCATAAGACATTAAACATGTAACCTAATATTGAATATTTACCCAATATGTTCACCCAACTAGGTTAGATATCATAAGAGGGGTGTGAATCATGGTGTGAGATATTAAAAAAACTACCCCTTGGATCTTGTTTCATTGTTAAAATAAACACTCTTACCTCCCTCTCTTATATCAAATTATAAGCATAAATGAAAATAGTTATGATACATTAAAATTATACTTGGTTTACCCGCACTGGGCTATGTCCAAGGAGAATAAATAGCCACTTTTCCCACACACCTAAACTACTAAAGTTCATTACTATTACAAATATTGGAGTAGACTCATTATCCCACCTGGTATATAGCCAATCAAAATTTTAAATCTCATTACTCATTAAAAAGATTATTATTTTGATGACTTAAATAAATATTTTTTACATTATATTTGGTTTATTACGGAGCTTAATATTCATCCAATTGATAACTACCACATTACCAAAAAAACTCAAGGAAAATACCTATAAGTTTCCATAAAGTTATCATTATTGCGTCTTTTGCTTGACTTGGGTGAAAATCTTTCAACTTTCACACAAAATTTATGTTTTATTGAAAAACATTAAATTTCATGAAAATATTCATCTCTTCGAAAAACTATCAATTTTCATGTACCTTTTTTATTTTCATGGAACTACCATGGTATTATAGACACATATCCCATTTATGTGTCCAATTGATGTTTGAGTTGTTTATTCACATAATAAATAGCTTCATTAAACTATTACATGATTTCTATCCATGATATTTTCTAAGGGTAGAGCTGCTCAAATGAGGGGTGTATCCACCTATTTATAGATATGGTTGATCCTTCATCCAACTACCATTTTTCCCTTCCACTACTCTTGAAACCTTCCTTGAGAGAAATATTTCAATGTTTTAACATCAACTTTACTGTGAAACTTTCCACCTTCATTCAACTGTATCTCTATTTTTTGGGCTGATAAAAAATTCTTCGGGTAATGAAACTCTGACATTCATAATGTTTCAGAACATGTTTAAAAAACCATAATTTTATGTAATTTTATGAAATGGACCTGAATATTCAATTTGAAGAAATTTTTCAAAACACCTTCACCTTTTTAAAACACTTTTACATTTATTTTAAGTCCTTAATTTACTAAAAATACCTTTTTATTTCCATTATATTTGTGACATAGAAATTTGGAAAACCCTGGGAAATAATTCCAACTTGTATATGAAAAAATATGTACCAAGTTTAGTGATTTCATACCTCTAACATAAAAATATTTCTCAACCCTTATGAATATACCTAGTCAACAGTTATGGAGTAACTCCACAACCCACATTGTCAAGTTACATTTTTAACGAACACAATCAACCCAAAAATATAATAAAGTCACTTTATGATATTTTTTCCCTACACCAAAAAATAATCATTGGATTCCTATGGTAAAAATCCTCAATAGTATTATGCCACTCTATTGTCAAATAACCCATGTTCGATATGAGATGTCTTGGGTTCCATGCCTAATATGCATAAAACATGATATTCCTCCAAAACAAGAATAATTTGTAAGTTCTCAACACACCTAATATCAATAAATGCCCTTTAATTACCAACACTACCAACAAATCTGATCGCATGTTATTGCATTGTCAATATAGAAGCAGCATAATTAACCAGTGTCCACCTCAATATGGTGTCACGAATGAGTTTAAACATTTTAACTCAAATATTTATAGGAGAATCAGTCTTGGTGAGAGATATATTGAGGAATCCAAGAAAGGAGGAACAAACATCGAATCATCCAATTTCGATAATGGAGCTGTCATCACCAGCCACAATGGTAGATATCACCCACTATTGGAAAGTAGGAATGTGGGCCAAGGATAATGCATCAGCATACCCCTGGTGGAGATGAATAAGAAAAACAAATGGGGGAGAAGATTTGAATGTATTTTCCGTGAATGGTGAGTAGATCAGTAATGCTAGGAACTATCAGATTTAATAATGACCAGCTCCAGATATCCAGCACCATGCCACAAACAAATTGATGGTGGGCCCAATGCGGAACTCATCTCCTAATACTAGAGATAGTGAAGGTTATTCAGAATCACTGAATCAAAAACAATATTTTCATGAATCCTTCCTCCACATCTCCCCTTCTGATCTTATCAAAATAATTTTCATCAATGCTCTTGTTTTCCACTATGAGAAAGAAGATGTTATCCCAACAAGGGATATGTAATGACAAGATCTAGAACCCATGGAATGAGCCAGTACCACCACCAATGATGTTTGTATTAGCATAAATCCCACCCCACTTCCCCAATCACTATGAAAAACTATTTTGGGATTATGTCTCCATAATTCTTTAGTAGCTTCCACCATTATACCATTGATGTAGGGAACATATAGGTTTCAACTACAGTGACCACCACTTAGGAGCCTCCCAAGAGGGCTCCCACCCAACCATGATGATGATGTCAACTAACCCCATAGGCCGATGAGTGGGTATATCTCACACATACTTTTTCAACTTTGGTTCAAAACACTAGTCATAGATGTTAGGGGAACTCAATAAACCCTTCCCATAAAAAGGCTTCACAACCATCTCTTGTGTCCTCAAGAACCTCCAGCCCATATTATTCTTCCCACACAAACCATTACATGATTCCCCACATTTTCCCAATCGTTATAGGGACCCCAGTTGCACCACAAGAAGGCTGGTTTGATTTTTCCTACCATTTGAACCATAGTAAATCATCATAGGTCATATCAAGATAATGAATTTCACAATAGAAGTCCTCACCATGACAAACACAAGCCATATTCTAAATATCCATCCTAGTGAAGGAGGAAAAACCACTACAATGTTCACACCTATGGCACCTGCTTCATCATCTGGGGGAGGAATTATAGTGATTCCCATTTGGTCACACTCAGAAAGAATCCCCACCAACATAGACAGGTACACTAGAAATAACATTTCACTATAGATCTCTCATACTATGAGATTATAGATGACTTTATGATAGAGACCGCATCCCCACTACTAGATATGGGAGCTAAATCCTGTCAACTGAGGCTAATGATACCTGAAGCATAGTTTCAAAAAATCCCTAAATCGCTTTATTGGTTCCGTCATGTGGATAATTTTTTGGCCACCATTCTAGAAATCATAGAGCATCCATCCTTTTCACTATCATCTTCCATACTCTCAACCTTGAAATTGGAAGTTGTAGAGACATCATGGTCTATATTGATACCCTATGCTAATAGTGAACAATCTGCTAAGCCTAAAAAATATGTTTATGTCCTTGATCTAGAAGATTTTTTGAACACCCATTTCTACATTAATATAATATTGAAGATATACTTACCTCCAAAAAATATTCTAATATTTAGTGGATGGTTTTCCAAGTGACACCCCACCTTCCAACAATTCAATAGAAAAGAATGTATGCATCAATGAGACATCCTATTTACAATCCAATGCGAGTTGGGGTTTTGGACGATCAGTAACAAGATAATCCTCTACGTAATGAGTAATAGGACTTGTGGGGGATCTTATCCACTTACCATATATCAGTCACATTTTGGCCACCTTCAACCCTTAATTATTTCAACATGTGGTCCCTCACTGAGGACTAGGTGGAATTATTTCTCTATAATATTTGGGAATTGATCAACCTCCTTCAAGATCACTAGCTGACCTACCCAGGAATCCTTCAATACCTTAATTAGATCTAAAAATAGTATAATGGGTTGATATCACAACACTCCAAATATCTCAGTTCCTTGACTCACAATGATTCCATTTTAATTTCCAATAGAACTGTGTCAGTGGCCTCTATGTTCTTTGGAATGTCAAGGAAGTGGCATCCCAATATGTTCATATTAGAAGTTGGGGGTAGTATTCTACCCTCTAGTTAATCCCTATCCCATAGAAACAAAAGAAACATAAATTTGGACCTCCCACTAATGGTGAAAGTTCTTCTCTGAACACCATAATAGTGAATGTTTTCACTATTGACCCTCATAAGTACTAGAAAAAATGAAACACCAACACAGGGTATTATTGGAATAAACCACCACAAGGAGTGTAATAGTACTAGGTGGATACCCTAACAGCTTCTCACAGTCATCAGAAATGATTTTTGTTGGCCCTCGGGAGTCCCTCTAATGAGAAATTATCTCTTTCCAAGTGAAATCTCCAAAAATTAAAGGGCATTTGGAGCTTATCAATCCACATAAGATCATTATGAAAACTGATTCAGATTCCATGATGGTCACATTACTCCATAATCTTTAGTTATACTACAGGATTACTGCTGGTCTTATCTCCAAGAATCACCCATATCATGGCATTTTCAAAAGAGTCCCTATCTCTCAAAGAGTTGGCCACCCATTCCTTCTTGATGAGGTGCCAAAATTTTAACCAGGTGGCCCCATGAATACGATTAAGTAAAAAGATATGGGATATGGAAGATGAATAAGATATTAGTCACCCACCCCACCGGAGAAGCATTTCAATCCACCATTATATCAATTCCACTCTTCCACCCAAGATGATGAGTCGGTCAGTGCACTGGTGACCACAAACCCTCACCAAGATGATGTTATAGCTACTCTCATTACCCACCTTCATCATTTTGAAACATCATATGTTTCAATTCAATCAGATGTAAATCGTTATTTTCTGTGGGTAGATCATATTTTCCAACCATCAAAATTTGAGAATTTGAGCATCAACACATTCAATAGTACAGCTGGTCTACAGTACCATTTTACCCACTTCGCCTCAATGTGTGGCCTGATGTTTGGGACTCTTGAATGAAATAAATCCACCAAACACTATTTTTTAATCTAGAATCTAGAGGGGTGAACATTGGTTTGGTATAGAAATATTCCCCCAAGGGTCTATTACTTGTTGGGAGGACCTTCGTATGGAGTTACTCTATCAGTTAAGGTCTATTGGTCAAAAGACCAGTATCATGGATCTCTCTATATACAATAGAAGGGATGATGTGTGAGTTGTGACTTCATCACCTAATGGAATGGGATCAAATAATCTCTTGATATTCATATTTCCAAGGAGTCCTTCATTGAAATGTGTTCAAATTATTTTAAATATGGTTTTCTCCCCACCCTCATCTCCCAAAATTATTTGAGCGAGTTTTGAGAATGTTACGAAAAAGTTAAACTTCTAGAAGAATCCTTGCAGTAGGCCCAGCAACAGTCATACCCAATACCCCTTCCAAATCACACACAAATTTCATTAAAAGAATAAATATCCACTTTTATACACATAGTTACTCTCAAGTAAGTTTACCTACATGATCCTTTATCAGATGATCCTCTCCAAGCACAGCCTCACATAGTGCATCCTCATCAGGTGCAGCCTCACTAATAACAACCTACATGAGAGAATGTTTCCCTAGCCCCCAATTAGAGAGAGTCTCCTAGGTTTAATTTTTTTAAAATAAAGAAAAATACCTACTCCTTAAAGGATTCACAAGTCCTGAAGTATTTCTTCTATGCCTAACAAATGGGTATCCTGAAAATGTGAGAATATAGAAGACATCAAGAGGACAAACTCATTGTTATTCCAATTACTACTCATACCATAGGATCCTCAGAAATACCATTAAATAATTATTTATCTTTAAAGACTATCTCTTGGTCCTGGTAAGTTGTGGATTAGCCAAATTGGATGACATTCTAGAACAGGTACCTCATGTATCTATTGAACCCGATGATGACATTAAAGACTCCGATGAATTGAACCCGGCCAGAGCCTATGGAAAATAAAAGTACAATGATTAGTTATCTCTAACAGTAGTCTCTGATTCCCATGGTATCATATATTCCCAATTAAGAAATACATAACCTCTTGTGGTTATTGCATCCCCTATGGTCGTTGTCTCCACATCTGTGTCACAATCTTCGAAGAATTGGAGGAACCGATATTGATAATGTAAGGGGAATCAGAGCCCCCCGTTGGTGTAAAAATTAGTCCAAACCTTTTGAGACATCATTCCACTTCTATTCGGGAGATGCATGAAAAAATAATCTAATCCTATAATATTCTGTTGATTAGGATATATTTTTTACCTCTTTGAATTCCATCTAACTAATAGACCGTTATACGATGCTCAATGATGAATAATTCCATGAGAACACCTCAAGAACCTCTAGATGATTCCATTGAATAATAGGTAGGGGAAATATTAGCAGATGGACTATTCACACCATTTTTTCAAAATAGACTCTCCATGACCCTGAGACTATAAAATTAGTCGCGTATAGGGTTCAACAAGAATAACCCTCCCAGACTGATTCGTCGGGTATACATCCATGGGTAACTATATTGGTTGACCGCGCAACGTAATCATGACCACACCATGATCAACCACATCTAGTCAGGGACCAACCTCTTCCATATGGTTTTCATCCTTGGGGTTCTTAGCCTAGACCAGCTAGAAAACAATAGAGTGTCGTTAGCACTAGCCAGGCCCTAGTGCATCAGCCAGTGGTGAATTCTATTCTCTTTTCTAAAGAATGAATCTCTATAGGTAAGAACATACCCCTCTCATTGATGTATGATGTTCCCAAGTACCTTTTCAACATACCAGGGAGGCTGTCAATATTCTATGAACTCCACCTATAAAAGGATATTATTGAGTCCCTTGTTGAATCCTTAAAAAAACCTTCAGTTTGAGACCGAGGTAGCTTTTATCGAGGTCTAATACAAAAAATAAGTCAAAGTAATGAGTGTTGTGAAATCATTTATTTTTATGATGAAGAAAAGGGTGATATAATTTAGAGACACATATACCCACTATATCTCAAGATCTAGTTTGTTGGTGTATAAATCCTTCATTTCTTAGTGGATACTAGATCTATTATCATTCTCATCCAATCCCAAACACTCCACAAGTTGGGGATCAATGAATAGTACCTGATCCAATTTATCATAAAAATTCATTAATATGATAAAGGAGAGTATAATACATGTTGAAAGATTTGAATGAATACTCAATTTAGTGGCCAAGTAGCATGCATGGAATTTTTGGTAGTCTTCCAGGATACCACATAAAACTCCCTACTAGGAATACCCTGGATCTATATGCACATAGTGGTCCCCTATTCATACCACTAGTTCCTCAAATACTCCCTTAATGGTTTAATAGGGATACTATAAGGATACACTTCTCCGTTAAACTATTATGAGTCCCATTACCTGGATGTTAGGTACTATAATAGGGTGGGAAAACAACCCTAGACTGACGGGGTTAAGCATATCAACGCCCCAAATGACATAACTTCAAATGTATAAGATCATTTTATATACTTTAAAGACATATTAATCCTCTTGATCAATTTGTTTGACACATTACACTGGACATGGGATGTTTTTTTTGTATTACTCAAGAGAAAAGAGGGATCATATATTATTTATTACTCTAATAGTGAACAAGACTATCTAGTACCATAAAACTATACCCCTATAGAGTATTAAGAATTTGTCTTAATATCCACCAATCAATGAAATTCCCACATATTCCACAAATCAAGGATTACATGAAGAATGTAGACCTGTTATCATTTCATCGATGTCAAGATTATACATCGCATTTAGAAACGACATAGGATAGGCTCATTATCCATTATAACTACAATATCTATAGAGTGATAATTCCTTGTTGATAACTCTTTCCCCATCATGTTGAATCTTAATGTCACCCAATATCCATGGTTTTAGATGATTTTATTCCTCCCATTGACCCTAATACCTCATATCATGAAGAGTATAAGGAGGATTTCCATGCCTTTTAAGAGTGTGTATCCACCACATTTGATCAGATGACGTAGGTAAACCATGGAACTGGGGAAGATTCAAAACAGACACTAATCCGCACAAGTATGTTTCCATAGGAACAATAGTAGTATGTGGCCTTCTTGAAATAGCATTGAGACATGTTCTCCTGAAGCTATAATTAGATTTCAATCCTTGATCCACAGGTTTCTCATCATCTTCGCCTCTCTATGGGTCATCATGGGTTCAAGAAGCCTACGAAAAAGATAAAACCCTTCCATGGTGTCATGATTGGGTCCAATGTTTACAATATTATTAAGGAAAACTTCATCAATGATGTTCATTACCCTAGGAGGTTGGCCAACATTCTCCCAGTTTGGAAGAATAATGGGAATATCAATGTCTTTATCAACTTATGGGAGTTAAACTATCATTTCACAAAGGAAGACTTTACCCTTTCGATGAATGAGTTGTTCATAAATTATATGTCAAGGTTTCAGTCCCTCTCTTTCATGGATGGATATTCCATGTACAATTATATCTAGATGAATCCTGAGTAAGAGGAGGCCACTACCTTCCAGGGACCTTCAGCTACAATTTGATTCCATTTCGTTTGAAGAATGTCATATACACTTACCAGTAGGATAAGCACTATATCATTTAGCCACACCTCATGACATTGGTAGAATGTTATGTGGATTATTTAGACATCAAATCCCATTAATTCTAATACCATCTCAAAGAACTTGGGAAATAATTCAGTTAACTCTTATCCCTTCACTTGAAGATGAACCATTTAATGTGTGTGTTTGGGGTTACCTCTGGAAATGTTATTTTCTTCATCATCATATATATAATAACTAAGATAAATTATAAAAAAAATAATGTCTATCAACCAAATGCCTCCTCCATTTAACATTCATAAGGCTCACATAACCTATATTCTCTAATTTATGGAAAATATTTCTAGTAAGTGTAATCCCTTTTCACGGCTCATTCTGAAAGGTGCCACCTACCAATGGTATTAGGACTACCAAACTGATTTCCAAGACATAGTAAAGTATATGTTTTTACCTTTGGTCATGATTCTATCAATCCCAATAAATCCTCCATTCCTTCATGTGGCCACCTTGGAATAGTCATTTTTATCACTTATATCCAATAATAATAATGAATGTAGACAAGAAAACCTTTATTATTTTTTAAATATGATCCTCAATGTGGATACTAAGTAATATCCCATCGAGAATAGTTGCCTCAAGATAGTATTTTCATTTTAGAAGTTATAACATTA
Organism: Viscum album; assembly: GCA_963277665.1. NCBI lineage: Eukaryota > Viridiplantae > Streptophyta > Magnoliopsida > Santalales > Viscaceae > Viscum > Viscum album. The sequence continues at coordinate 1,940,585,902 of OY728163.1, forward strand.
CTTGTCGTAGCCCAAGATACAGATAGTATCCCCTGTTGACCCACTCATGTACATACTCAATCACCCAATTCTAATAGGGTGACGAGATAATTGGGTCTTAATCTTCTAGTTTTTTACATCAGGTTTCTCCCATAGAAATATGTAAAGAGAAAAGCATCGGTACACTTCCTAGTCGCATATCTGACCTCTGAGGAACTACCCATAGAGGTTTATTTCCCAGATTAATCCATTCTCAAACTAAATTAGTTTATTCCATATTTTAAGATGAATTTTTATAAGGCCTATAGAATTCCAACTTGTATAAGTCTCCACTATCCTAAACTCAACAGGGTTGGAATGGGAATCATCTTCATCACTCCTTGACAAGCCAAATTGTTATAATTATCCCTATTTTTAGATAGTTGTACCCATAATGAGGTGGAGTATCAAGACTGTATCACTGGTCTTGAGATAGCCCTAAAGATTGATTTTCAACACTTTCATGTGAAGGAAGACTCCACAATAGTCTTAAAATATATCAGAAGTGGCATATCATCATAAAAGAAGTGGTATTTCCTTCTAGAACACACTTTCTAGCTAATGATGCAATTCCCTTCATAGGTGAAAGTGACTCATGTCCCTTGGTCATTGAATAGTAAATATGATACTTTGATGGCATGTCTAGATCCCTAGTAAAGCCTAATAGATATTATTCGGTCATTCGTGTGGCACACCGGAGGTTCATCTCTACCCTCCACTGTTGATCATGAAACCAATATGTATATCATATTGTAGCAATTACTTCTATTTCAAGCCCTCAAATTCCCTCATGGTCAAATAAATTATTGATTGGATGACTCCCTATAATGAGTATCTCTAATAATCCATTATCCAGTCAAACCAATCTAAGCATGAGTGAATCCACAAACATGCATCACAATTAACCCTCCAGAGTGGTCCCAAACATTAGAAGACTATAAGAATGGGTAAGATTGAATTAATTTTCTTTTTTAATGGGAGTAGATACCAAAATACATGTAAGAGGTCCATGTCAGATCTTGTCGGGGCCATCATGTAGGACTAAATATCTCCCATAAAAATTGGAGGATGGGTTAATTCTGTAACATAATTATTCAAGACTATATTTAATTCACCAATAGGTGTCATGCATTCCAAAAACATGCCAATTTTATTCATCAACTTCTAGAGATTTTCCACTCCAAAAAATATTATTATCACTTTGTAGCCAGGGGTCCTGATGTTTTGTGTCCCTACCCACCATATACTTCTTGAAAATATATATTCATTCTAAATGTAACATACTTCTTACCAATATTGGTAGAATTGGTTCCCCTCAAACAAGTAAAAAAACAAGTTCCATGATTGATTTTTTGAACTTCTACATCATTCATCGATTTATAGTTCATCATGTTATTCTCATGAATACTGGACCTAACATTCAGTATTATGATCTGAATAAATTATATACCAGCTAAAACATATTATCCTACCATAATTCCTGCTATCATGTGCAGATGAATGTGAAGATTGAAGTACTCAACAAAACACTCTTTATAATTCTGTAGAAGTTAATTTGGTAGAACAAAAAGAGTTGCCAGGATAAACTCCATAATTCCATATGGGTCTATCATATGAAAACATGTAGTTCTACACACACAACCCTATACTCCCTAGAGTATTGAACAGAGGCAATTTTACCTATAGAGGTTCAATTTCCATCACTCTGAATTACCATTTGAGACCATCATATTCTAGATAGAATAGAGAAATTTCATATAACCGAGTTTGATTCTATCGAAGAAAAGAGTTTATAGGTGCTATATAACAGGTAAAGGCACCAAAACTAGGTAGCACAAGCATTCAAAAAAGGTTCACTTCTAATCATTCCATTAATGTGACATGGTACTGGACCTCAAAGCACAAATGATACTCAATAAGAAACCGCCGAAGATGTAACCAAATTAAAATGAACCTTAAAAATACCTATCAAGTCTACTATAATGGTGAATACATGTAAATCACCATGGATATGGAGAACATAACACCTCACACCAATTTCAATTTTCTCAATCGATGCTCTTTGTGAATCTGTTTCCACCCGTGTTTTATGACCATAAACCAAAAATATCCTTAGTCTAAGCTATATGACTTTAAACTACAAAGACTAATGTCTTCAGCACATGAAATTAAACTATTGACTTACCCTATGTGGTGAACAAAGGATGACTCACATGAAAAATTTTAGATGACCAAAACTAATATTCTCAACACAAGAAATTAAACTATATCCTTACCCAAAGTGGTGAACTTAGGATTACTCACATGAAAAATGTGTGATTAGAAAAAAAATCAACATCAAATGATGTTAAAATTCATCCATCCCTTTTTTTGGATGTTGGGTGCCTCACATGATAAATTTAAGGTGAAAAAACCAACTTCCTAAGCACATGATGTTAAACTGTATCCCTACCGAATGTGATGAACATAGGATGACTCACATGAAAAATGTGAAATGACGAAAACAAAAATCTTAATCACATGAAATTAAATTGTAGCCTTACCCTATGTGATAAACATATGATTCCTGACATGAAAAATATATTATGATTCTATTTTCTCATCAAAGGACATGAAACTACATGATATGGTGGGTCCTCACTAGAGAGTATTTCATTATCCTCCTTTAGAAATGTCTCCTACCATTCCACACTCTATAAAGAAATATGGACTGATTCCCATAATAATGGGATATTTATTAATTCCAATATATTTTTTATTCGGGCCTAGTAGTAAGTTTTTATCTTCCAATGTGAGGTTGTCTTCATTGGAATTAATCCCCTATGACCTTTTTCCTTGGGTGATAAAAATTCCATAGATATGTTCATCAGGTGTAAGCCCGAGTCATATCTCTTGACCTATTATTAGATCGAGATGTCCTCATAAACCTACATGAGGATGAATTGATAGATCAATGCATAAATCTTACAAATTTTGTCCTTGCACATTATGTAAAACCATAACTATACCATGTTTAATGAACATGGTAAGCCCTGTGTAATAATTGTGGGATGCCTTGTGTAATGAAATATAATACCTCATGGGAAAAACAGGGGACGATGCCTCTATCGATTGTTCAGAAAAGATATTTCCTTCCAATATGACTATAAAGTAGGTTTCTAAACTCTTTACCACAAGATGTTAAACTTTAGGTTTTATGTCCCCATCACGCAACATGATACATTATGATACCTCAGGCCCTCTCTATAGAGGAAACCACCCTTTCAATATTAGTTGCCTACTGACCCACCTCCCATAACTATGTGTGTTAAGATTTCCATTTCCTTGGGATATGTGGTGATTCTTGAATATCATATCATGGGTTCAACCCCACTAGTAACTCATTCTGTGGTTTTTCCCCTCAGATTCTAGCTCAATCCTTACCTAAAAATACACTCATTTATTACATTAAAGCATGTGGAATAATATATAATAGATATCATCAATTACCATGGGACATTCCCACTTCCACCTTCACTTTTTTCTTCATTAAATTGTATCATCATCATCCTATCAATCCAAATATTCTACCCCACCCAACGACAATGGTTTCCGGTCACAATGGCTCACCTACCATCTTGGGTATATTCCTTGAAGGATATTCAACGACATTTGGTCACTCCTATGTTTTGAATATCATCAATGCTTGATCCAACATCTATTCTCCCTATTCATGAGTTTTATATTTTTGATACATGTATTTGGAATTTGGTCAATATTCATTCCCTACCCATCAATCACCCATTTTCTATGATCCAATCTCAACATCCATGATTTATCCATTGTCCCACCTCAAAATATCCTTGTATGACTTCTGAAACCTTTTGTGTTCTCCAAATATATGTTCATGCATGATTCCTGATAATTTAGTGTCATTGGAATCTTCCCAAGATGGATTCATTTTCCCCCTTGATGTCGAGAGAACATTCCACCACTCATATTTCTCACACCGAGCATATATCTCGTGGTCCTAGGAGTCATAGAACCTCTCACAAATTGTGGTTGCGTATCTCAGTAATTCCAAAATGGAATGACCAAATTTTGTGTCCAATAATCATGACCTTTACAATTTTAAAATTGTTTAGAATATGTCTTGTGAAACACATGTCCCCTATTGGCCCTCTCTTCATGTTGGGTTTCTTCTCTTTTTCACTATATGATCATTCTCAGGGCAGACTTCCCCTTCCTATAGCATAATAAATATGACCTCAAACTAATTTTAACTCCATGTCTATTCTATATGACCTTAAACTTGCAGCCCCAGTCTAGTTGGTATGACCATTAACTACCCTAGGCAGGAGGTTCATATGTTTGTCTTGTTGAAAAACTATAGGGTAAAACACATAAAATGTTATACTTTCACCTTCCATGTCACACTCATGACATGTGTTAAAATGAGGGTTGAAATAAAAACATACAAATATAGCGGGACCGACCATGCTCCTTAGTAAAATCCTAGATGTTCACCTAAGACCCGCTGGTTCAGAAAAAAGTCAGGGCCAAACCATAACTCCTTTCCCAATTCAAATTGGTTTGTATATCCATGAAACAATAAATTAAAATATACTATGAAACTACCAACCATGCGATGTTAAACTATGTAGAATCATGGTTCAATAATTGAAAACTTAAACTATGGAAATCATGTCCTCGCTATATTACATTAAAGAACACATTCAATGTTATTGCTTTAAAGAATTAGACTACATTCCCTTCATCCTCATTGCATGATGTAAAACTGCAAAGAGACTTATTCCATTTCCTAAGAACCCGTTTTCTACAACCGGTGTTGGTCACCTACTACACGATTAATGTTCCTAGGTAGTTACATTGAATCCAAGATGGTGATTCCCTTAGAAGATGATTCTGACTGTTGTTCAAACTGATACACCCACTGAAAGTGTATAGATCCACAGTGGTGTAATCCTGAGTGTGTTAAAATTCATCCAAACATTCTATTAGTTCATCATCAAGCCTCATGTATTCCTTATTATCATATCACATTATCTTTACTATCTGAATGGGTCCCGCTAATGGTAATAGGTTCCTAACCACACTAGTTCACCCACTATCATGGTAACATGATTTAGAATACTTTCAAATACATTTTGACAGCTCTGATGTTTCAAAAATGGTAAACAAAAAATCCTTATTTATTTTTTCATTATCTATGATCAAATAATTGTGTAATATGTGTTTTAAACATTGTCAATAGTCATCCTTTACTGGTTTTTCACTCTTGTTGTTCCAAGTCCTATACATCTCAATTCATGTCTTCCATCTCATGTTGTTCGGTTAGAACTCAACACCCCTAGAATTACTTTATTCGTGAACCTATTCACGTTGGGGAAGAAAGTAGGATGTATATATAGTCTCACTTTCCAACCATATATTTCTTATTCATGACACTCATATGTATAATGAGAAATCTAGACCCCGAGTGTCCAAGTCCATTCTGGCACACTCATATAAGTGATCAATATCTTATTTAACATTATTTCCCAATCTGAGCATGACTCACATTGCCTTAGGTATTTTTTTTCTTTTTTTATGTGATCTAAATGAAAAAATTGAAAAAAAACACAATGACATACATGTATGAATGAATAGAATTAATGAAATCAACTTAAAAATTTTGTGGAGGGTCATTCACATGTTGGATCCTCTCCTTTATTTAAACTGAGAGAAAGACACATATGTTTTATCATTTTATGAGGATTAATATAACCTGGAAAATCATTGTTGGGTATCCTCTAGGGTCCAATACCACTTGGACATCCCAACTGATTCAACCTCATAATGGGGTGAACTTTATCGACCTGAACTTGCACTAAATCTTTCATGGATTAGAACTTAGCCACCAGATATGCTAACTCAATAGCCCTAGACTTATCCACCACCAACTAAACCCTAAATAAAATGATCATATCCAATTAAAAATTGGTTATGGATTCATATTTTTGGAATTTCCCCTTTCAGTCGATTGAGCTCATCCTCAGATTCCGGATTCTCCTTGGTCCATCAGACTTCTCCTAATACTAGGATATATAGAACTCCTTCCATTCCACCATGCCCTATTTGGTGAGAAAGTAACCTGGACCCATTTGGTGAGACATTATCATTCCAAATCATGGATACCAGGAAAGTATACATAACTAGTCCCTATTCTCATCAGCCAATTGCATAGGGACCCCATTTGGCTTATTAGATCATCTCATGGAGTGTGAGTTATAAAGGTCCAAAAATCACCAATTTTCTACACTGAACTATTTGGTTCTCCTCATCCATGTAAGAGTCAGAGTCCTCAATTTATTTGGGTGGTGAAAATTCATATTTTTTAAAGGTACTTAACACACCTATCACATGGTCTTCCACGGGAATATCCTTGGATAGGCTATACTCTAATTGTACAAGGAAATGACCTTCTTCCAACTCTCTTCCCCTGGATCCATCCATCACATCTTTATGAATGCATGGGGTAGTGTCAAACATCACATCCTCAACCATATCTATTGATGGAATGATTTGAACCACCTATTTTGAGGCCTCAACTCCAGTATTCACCTCCTACGACACCTCAATGGTAGACCCCACCACCATAGGCTCCTTTACCATCTCCATTGGTGGTATGATCTCAACCACCTCCATTGAGGCCTTAGCTCTAGAAACCAACTCTTGTGGAACTTATATGGTAGTCCCAACTACCATATCTTCCTCAAAAACCTCAATTGAGGTAATATCACCAGATACCATTGTTGGGACCATAACATCCATCATCACATCATTAACAATAGGCCCATCTATCTAAAAAATTTTCAGTAATGGTTGGGTCGCCAACATAGTTTTCATTTATATGAATATACCAGGTTCGAATGACTCATATTGTGAAAGGTAACAAAAATATGTGAAATTCAGAAATATATAAATACTACATGAGTTGTAAAGACCATTCAATAGATCAAAGAGATTCACCAGACCCCCCCCTCTTGCTATAGGTGCCACCTCAAAAATATATGTTTTGACACCTATGATCACAACATTGGGGGGGAGGTCCCACTCCCAACCATTTAATCATTTAGGCTAACTAGTCCTCCATTGCATTTTCTTCATGAACCTCCCCTTCCTCAGGGCACGATGATTCCTACAAAACTAATAAAGGATTTAGGTTGAAATATTATAGGTTTATCAATTGTTCAAGGTGCACAAAACTAAAAAAAATTCCTAATAAATAGAGTTGGACCAGTGTAAAATTGACCCCTAGAATTATCTTGAAAAGAAGGAAATTTGCAACAGTACCTTCACCCAGTCAGTCATGGGATACATGATTATACAAAAGTTGACTAGGTCTTCCAACTCTATAATATATTACATCGCCTAGGCTCAGGGTTTATGGAATCCTACCCTCGCATGGATCAGGATGGGAAGGTTTATCCCTTAATTATTAATAAACATCCATATCACATGGGGAGTGGTGAGTTTTAAATGGATTCCCCAGATCTCCCATACATCAGGGGAAAAATATCACCATGGATATGTAGGTAGCACAACTTTTTTGCCAGATCCTAAAATTATGCCACAAGATTCTATCTAGAGGGACTACCTTCCTTCTAAGGCTGTTTTCTTATAATTTTGGTCTTGGTACCAATCTTACTATTAGAAATAATATAGATTCATCCACTTAAATCATCTCTTTTAGTCCAACCATTCATTCATATAATTACCTACCTTATACAACACACCCACATCCCTTTTGTTTCAGGGCCCTTTTTTCATATATCCTAGTGACCCAATACCTCAGCATCTCCCTAGGGTACTCACATTCCCAACTAATTCGATATTGATGGACGATCACATAAAAGACATTGGATGGTGAAAATTAATTCATTCCACTATCTTAATATCAATAAAACATGTGCCATATGCGCTAGAGGAATGAAAGAATATGCTTTGTTCATACCATTGTGTAAACCATCGAGGTAATTCAATGAAGGCACTAAAACATCCTAGTGAACTGGTACATGGTGTACAGTTCAAAAATTTACTTCTAATCCACCCTATCCACTAGTACCCCTCCTATAAATTTGAGGATGTATGACTTATTCTCTATTGTCCCTACCCAGTTATCTATAACCATCACCAATGGAAGGGGTTTGAGTGGAAGATAAATTCGTTCTCTATCCCAATACTTAATATAATGCCAACTCAGTACATCTAAAACGGTTTAATCACAGTGATGTTGACCATTAACGGAAAGAGTTTAGTGCTAAGAGTGGATATAGGTTTCATACAATCATATCCCTTGATGTGTGTAGAGATCCAGTCGTAAAATAAATTGATGTTCTCATACAAACTGAAGGGGTTCTTCATATGGATGATGTGGAATAGCATCTTGTATAGTTTCTCTAGCACCAGCACCACCAGGTTGATGCACTGCCCTACTACCATCACTTTTTTCATAACTAATGTCCTCATTTTTATACCCATGTAGGAATAATGGAATAGGAGAGTCCACCCACAATTGAGCATCATAATGAATCAAACAAATCCGAATACATTGGATAACACTGAAACTTCTAGGTTTATGTTCTACCCTTCCGTCGTCATGTCTTCCATAACCATCTTGCTTTTCCACACACTTTTGTGGAAATCAATGACTCAGAGAATCCAACCAAATATGGGTTCCCAAATGAATCCTACAGGTATGAGTATATTGGACTTAGGCTTGATTCTTTATCCATATAGTCACCACTAGATCACATTCAAGATTCTACAGTACATTTCTCCTTTCCTCATATATATTCCTTATGACATTTATGTGGACTCACTAATAGGTCGACAAATGGGTCATTTAGAAAAAAACCAAACCAATATTTGAAATGTATTTCCTTCATCCTTTTATTGTTCTTATCATGAACCTATACTAAAAGAATTATAACCCTTGTAATGGATTTTATTTACTCTAGGTTCTCCCAAAAATCTTCTACTGGGAGAATTCATCATATATTTCCCCCATGATAGGGATCCCCATGATCTGATGGATATCCCAAAGATAGATGCAAATCTCCCCAATGTTTAGGTGGAATGTGTTGGTATCTGGTGACCACCTTCTCAACAACTCAATAATGATGTTTGGGTGGAAGTAGATAGGGAACTATAATTTCCAGACCACTTTTTGAAAAACCACGCTCTTTAATTTCACCTCAATATCATGACCATACTAGCATATCCAATATGCCCAAGCCCACTCATCCATAATATTGCCTCCCTAGTATAGATCCCATTCATCAATATTTCCCAAGAGATAGTCTTCCAAACATTCCTTGAGAATTATCTCAAAATTTTCAACAAATATAGACAGGGAGATTACATATCCATTGATTGTTTTTTTAAAAAAAATTATTTGTTTAATATATCTTATTGTGAATGTTTTTTGTATCTCATGTCATAAATAGTTTTTCGTGTTTTATCAAATGTTTTTATGTAGTTTTGAAAGAAGTTAAGAATTTTTTATAAACCATGTAATGAAAAATTCCATGTTATTCTAATGATGTTTTTCTGATCTTCATGTTCCCAATATCATGAAGGAACTCATGGTTGAAGATGATTTTGTATAAAGGTAGATTTTGTAAAACGTTATTATATGGAACAAGGATGTTTTTATCAAGAAAATATTTTCACTAATTCCATGTTAAATATTTGAATATTTTTTTAGAAAGGGAGATAAGTTTATTTTCTGGGATGTTAATATTTGATCTCACTAATAATCCAACAAACATGCATGAAGGACGATGAATTGAGTCTAACAATTAGAGGCATACGAAGTTACCAAAACTATGGTGTTTTAAAATAGATAGGGTGTAAAATTTTTATGGTACAAGAAGTAAAAAATATAAAAGTACAAATTTGATGTTACGAAGTTGATGTTGGATATTATATAATTTTTTATGTTATGAGACTATAGTAGATATTTTCTTATGAATTACTTCGAATCGATTCCAATAGAAAAAGATCCATAAAACTGTGTTTTTATCTAAATTTTTTTGTTACTCGAGAATAAGGAATGTTCATCGTAATTATTGGATATAAAGGTTAAATATTGATAAGATGGGGTGTATAGAGTTTACCAAATGAAAAAGTATAATGTTATATCAGACATGGAATGAAAAATTAAATCTTTTAGAGACAGCTGATGATCATTGAAGCTATCTGTATGATTTTATCAATGTCATATCTATCGATCAATGATCCAAAGGATGGATGAGAATTGAAAAAATAAATGATATTTCACCGGATGGATGATTCCATGAAGATGAACGAGACTTAGTTATGTGAACCCAACACATTATAATGTTGAGGTGTGGTAATACTGGGAGAATAATATAAAGGCTATTAGAATAATTATATGAATCTATTATATAGATATGGTGTATGATGGTTACTTGGAAATGATGATTTTAGTTTATCAACCCATGTTGATCTATTAATGAATATCCGTCAAAATGGAATTAGATAGAATATATCCATATTGAGAAGTTATTAATGAAAGTCACTGATCAAACATTTTTTAGAAAAAGTACTGATATGATTTAAAAAAATTATAAATCCCTAAATAATGAAGATGTTGAGGGGTTACTTACATTTTTTTATCTAAAATAGATAAGTATGTTCAAAGAAATACACGAACATCAGGTATAAAATAATATACTTAAATATTATATAATATTTGAGAACCATCCATCAATGTTTTGATGTGTAGGAGAATTTAGTTGTTGTGTTTGAGTTGGGAGGAAAAAATATTTGGGTTTTGGAGTTTTTCTCCCATGGGATGCCTCTATAAAGGTGTGCAAGTAATTTACTTACTAACACTGTTCACATGCATGAGAGAGGCAAAGTTCTGAATATTTCCTAGAAGGCTGAGTTGCAAACCAAAGAAACATTTTGTTATAGAAAAGTCATTGGACAAAGATTCTAGTCAAATGCATCATAAATAGGTTTTTTGTTCAGTTGTATAAGAATAATAGTTTCCAGATAGAGGTACCATATAATTATTGTGAGGAATTGTGTTCTGGCCATATGATAGAGAAACAATCATTGGAACATTGATTTTGAGACACACCAAAAACAATTATATCAAATGAATGCAAAAGGAACACCAGATAGAGTAACACCAAAAAGTGTACGTTGAATGGAAATTTTTTTGATGAAATTTCAGTGATATATTTTAAAAAATAAAAAAATTTCCTTGGTTTTATAAGAAAATTTTGTAATGTAAGGGAGATTGTATAATTTATAATCAATAAATATAAGGAATCTTATAGACATTGGCTCAATTATACTCACCTCATATTATAGTGAATTTACATATAATAATAGAAGAATCCATGGAAAGTATATATTCATTGACATTAGGGGTGATCCTTGTAAATCTTGTGTTCTTTTCTTTACTTTCCCAATGTTTCAGTAAAAGTGTGGTTGAGGATTATAATCTTGAAAAATGATATAAACCCTTACATTTTATAGGGTTTGATTTTATGAGAGAAGAAATTAAAATCTATCACCACCAATTAAACCCCCTCTGGCGTTCTAGAACTCTTTTGAACATCAGTAACACTTAATCCCTTATTATGATACCCATAGTCCCTATGTGTAATAATAATTGGAGGTGAGGTAGCCTTTGGTTATTATGCATCAATAAACAATCAACATATTCCAAACACATTTTCTCAACCAACCTCCCTACAACCATTCATTTGAAATTCCCATTTTAAAAATAAGATATCACATCTCAACATTACTAGATGAAAGGGGATTCTGTAAAGGTTTCATTCTTTTGTGAAAAATTGTTCTTAATTACAAGTTGGGAATTAAAAATTGAAACTTTTGAGAATTTTATAATAAAAATATTACATCCCTTAATAAAATTTAAAACCCAAAATTGTGCATCAAACAACTTTCTGATGGTTCAGAACTGAACTCTAAATTTTTCTTTTGGTAAGAATGAATTTAAAGACTCTTTGGAAAAAATTTTGGAAACTGATAAAAAATTTGATAACCTAATCGATAAATAATACATCCTATGAAATATATATAAATAATATGTTTCTGTGTGTGATCAAACACATGAATATATATATATTAATGGGTGTTCATGATGAATACCCAGGTAGTATATAAAGAGTTACAATTCAAGTAACTTATCAAAACATAAGAAGCTCAAAGTAACAAAACTAAATCCTAAAAATAGAAATAAAAAACCACAATAAAAGTTCAATAACCAACTCAGATAAAATATTAATGTCTAAAAATCATTTAAAACAGAATAAATATTTGAAAAAGACAACATAATAATTTTATCAAACACGTAGTGTACATATACTTTTAACAAAGATAAATAAACATTGAAAACCATGGAAATAAAATTTTTAATTGAATAATTACCTTATAATTCTTCCAATATAAGTTTATAAATTCAACCACATGATAAATTTTATCAGAAAAAATATTTTAAACATGAACCATGTTCGGATGCGATGAACCCCATGATTATGGAAGGAATAATTCCAAACACTCCAATTGTACCCCCTAACATAAACATTGACAATGTATTAGGTCTATACCTCACCATAAGGTCTAGCTAAGAAGAAACTTCAGTAATATAATGAGGAGAAACATTATAAAAAGGGATATGAGAAGAAGAAAGGGTCATGCCTCAAGAAGAACACCATGAAATAAAAGAAAAATCTTCAGAAATTGATGGGGGATAAGGTGAGATGTACTTAAGGATCCATTTTGGTCAAGATGAAATAAAGTGAGTAGAGAAGACCCATAAAATAGCTTTTATTTTGGGAGGGTAAAATTCTAAATTCCAAAAAAATTAAAATCTAGACAAATTGCAGCATGGTGAAACCCCTCCTACTACGGTTTAGTGACCCTCCTAAAAAACCCTTATGGAATAAGTATAAGGCTATGACATCAAGTTTCTCAAAGTTTTAGTGTCTAGATATGATCCCCTAGAAACTAAGACCTCCATTCTATGGTATGGAGTCTTTCATTAGACACCTTTCATGGTGTAGCATCCGACGTATCTCATAGAGTACATTGAGAAAAATTGAAATTACGAAGAACCCAGGTCACTATAGCATAAAATAATATATTATGGAATAAATTACCTAATTAAACTTTAAAAAAACTTTATGAACCACCCTTCTATGTCATAGAGTCATCCTTATGTTGTATAATCCTTCCCTTACCCTTACACAATTGTCTCTATGCAACTCCCTGATATAGTATATCACAAGTATTGTGGAGTGGTATTTCTTATTTACCTTTACATATAATCTAAACTAACATTATGAATATCCATCCATGGTGTAGCCTAATACTTGTGTTGTTGCCTCCATATCTTACACTTACACACACACATACACAGTGTTCACCATGGTGCAACCTTATCCAAATGCCATGGAACCTACCCCATTGAAAAAAAAATTGTTAAGGCCATGGCCCATGAAACTATTACTCAAATCTCTTTGATGAACCATAGTAATAATACATTCCTCAACACCATGTCATTTAACACCCCCATTGTGGTATAGTCTCCTATGGACAACATAATTCTCTGAAATTATGCATAATTTTCGGAAACCCCTGAAAATTAAAAAACAACACAGAAAAAAGTGATTAGTAGAAAAATTGTAACATGAAGATTTTAAATTTTAGTTGAAAGATACCTGAACTAAAATTATTATTCACTCATATACCTGACATGAATGGGTTTTTTAGTGAATTTGAGAGGTTGAGGTCTTCATTTAAGGATTTATTTATCTATGGACTTCATTTTACAATTATTATGAGGAATGTTTATACAATCCATTGTGAAATATAATATAAATGAGTTCAATAAAAAACCTCATACCTCCTCAATGTATTGAGGATAGTTAAGTGGGATATAGGATTTTGAAGATATGGTTCTTTATTAACAAAATATAATGGAAAATATTTAGGTCAGAAGAAGAATATTGGAGATTCCAATAGTTATCCTATGAAATCGAAAAATAAAGGATGTTTTAAGAAGCAGGGGAATTGTTTCCATTGTGTTGTACCGGGTGACTGTATAAATTTCCAAACTACATAAAGGATTTAAATAAACTCTATAGAGATTCCACACATGGTATTTACATTATAAGAAATAAAGTATCATATTTTAAGGGTATTTGATATTAACTATTCATTAAAAAATTATTACAAATTTTTATAGGAATTAAAACATGAAGAATAATTTGTGGATAGTGTTTGATGTTTTCATTAATGTTAGGAAGTAAAGAGTTTTTACATCAATGAATTGGATATAGAGGGTTACTTAAATTCATGAATACTAAATGATGATTATTTTATCTCATTTTATTTCACTTGTATGATAATATATTGGTTGAAGAAAATTTTGTTTAAATAAAAGGTGATGGTTTATTTTAATACACCTGATTTATTATTTATATAATTATTTTCAATGTTTAAAAATTTTATATATAATAAGGATTTTCCAAATTATTTATTAAAATGTAATGGAAAGAGTTCCCAGCACCCAAAAGTTACATATTCTAAATAATAAAACATTTTTTAGGATATTTATCTAAAAACCTAGAATAACATATAAGATATGGTTATCTTTAATTTATTTAGCCAATATTTTCATTAATGGAAATAAATTTTGTTTATTTACATAAATGAGTCTGGGTTTTAGAATTTTATTTTAAAAAATATAGTTTCTAAGAGGATAATGGGAGTATGTTTGATCTTAGGGAAAGATTAATATTTAAAAAAAAATTATTATACCAATTTTATTCAAATCGAAAGTGACTTTATAACCTAAAAGAGTTAAGAATATACTGGTAAATAAAGATCTTAATATGAATAATTACAATTTAATTTGCTTCCAAATGTTAACAAATAAAAATAAAAAATATAAATATTTAAAATATAGTAATAATGAACATAAAGAGAGTTATAAATATTTAAACACAATATGTAATTGACATTATAACATAGGGTGTTATAAAGGAATGAAGCTTAAATATTGTATTCAAAAATTTAAACCTGATGATTTTGAATAATAATCACACCATTATTCATAAAATATTTGTTTATAGATGTTACTCAATTAAAGGAGTTTAATGGGAGAATTTATTATATGATAATATATAGATGTGGCAGGACTTACATAGTGATGTAATGAGTTTAAAAACATTTAAAATTCATTAATCATTATGAATTTTGGGTGATATATAATATTTTATATGATTATAATCAATCTTATATATGGTTTCATTAATATACAAAAAGGTGGTCAAGAATACATAAAATGTATCATTTTATACAAAATGGTATCTCCACTTTATAATTATTTCATGTTGACCTCATGTATTACATAAAGGAGAATGACAATTAACTTCTCCAATTATGAATTTGAATTATCCTTAATTGATGGTATCATAGTGTATTATAGATTGTGATAAAATGTTATGACTATCATGGGTTGGGTATTGTATATAGATATAGAATTTTATCATGAGTAATAAAATGGGTTTTATGTGTTGGATACCCTACCAAGTATATCACATGGAGTTCCATAAAAATTTTCATTGGTATATTAGGGGTTAATGGTTCAAACTAAATCCTTTTACATAATGTTTAGAAAATAACTAACCTAATAAAATCCATACATTGATAATTTTCTTATTCCAAACCATAGGTTGAGTTAATCAAGAATTGTTCGGGTATGTTCTAATGATATAGTCGATTATGGTTTAACCAATATGTAATTTTCCCTCTTTTGTGATGAGTATATCATTCGGTACCTCAATTAAGAATGTATGTGAAAGTGTATGGCCATACCTATATAATTGACACATGATATGCCTATCTATTTGGATTGGGGGAATATGATGTTCTCATACATTGGTGTGATTGAATTGTGATGTGTTCGTCTTCATGATTAGTCTATACATGGAGAATCAAGAATGTATGAGTTAGATATATGATTTGGTATACTCTTTGTCTTATGGTCACTTGATGTCTAGGAAAGAGGAATGATATGACTATTCATATTATATATGATACAAGCATGGGAAAAATTTATGGTTATAAACATGTTTAATAGATTTCATGTTAGATAGATTTGTAACCTGTGTAATACTGATGTTTTTCTATATGTTTATCTTTTTTTAAAATTATCACTATTAAAAAACCATTTAAAAACATTTATAACGTTTTTTATTTATAACCAATGTTATAAATGGTTGTTTAAATTGGTTATTAAATAAATTAAGTCAAAAAATTAAAATTTCACTTTAAATATGGTGTTTGAACATTTTATTTTGTTTCAGATGCATTGAAGTATTAGGTTTTCTCTCTTGAAGTCAACCTTAAAACCCTTCTTTGTCCAATATATTGTCCTTAAATATATTTTATCTACACTCATCCATCCTCAACATCCATTATCTACACTCAATCATCAGTAGTCACCATCGTCTTGTTCACGACAACTTCTTTTGACACTCGTTTTTTTTTCTTTCTTTGCCTATCAGGTATTTTTATTTGTTTTCTAATATGTAATACGTGTGTGAGGTAGTTGAAATGTCAGTAGAATTAATTTTCCATAACATCCTAGAACCCGCACTCTAGGATTGTGTGCTAAAATCATAAACATTGAATTTCTAGATTTAATTCCAATAATTGTGAACGAATTTTTCTATCCAAACCATACAACATTGAATATAAAACTTGGATCACTTTCATTATCATTGACCATTTAGGTTTAGAGTTTTTATAGAATTATTGAAAACATCTAAATAAATATTTCATATGAAAATATATGATAATTTCTACCAAATAACCTATAATTATTTATTTCAAATTAGGTAATAAACATCATCCTTATTAAATCCATTATAGAAAAAAAATCATGAAACCATATTCTTTATAACATGTGTTAAAGTAAATATAATAAGGTTCATCGCTAATGCTCATTAAGGTAAAACGTAATAATTAACAATTGAATGTCATCAATTTTCATAAGAGTGCATAATGGTATGATGACATAGTCAACGTGCATGAATGAATCATAAAATAAATCATACCCGTTAATACTTGGATCATATAATATGAAAATATGGAAAACTAATGTAATTAGAATCAATAATCATGATCCATATGATATCATTCTTGATCATGAAAATTATTATAAACCCATATCAAGCATAAAGAAAACATGCTTGTAACCTAGGAATTCATGTTCACTTCACTCTTTTAATCACTCTTACAAATATAATAACCATACAGTGGACCTCCGTACCCAATGAATTATTGGTCTATAATAGACCCACCTATCCTTAATGTATCAAAATCAAATCACCACTACATATTTTTTTATTTTATAAAATCACTTTATGGAAAAGTGAGAACCGCCATGCACAAAAGACACACATAAGCAGGACGGGCTTGAATCCCCACCCAAGACCAGACCCGCTCAAAAGTTGAACCAGAACAGAAACCAAAAACAAAAAATGAGATGACCAAGAAACACTGCCCAGGGCCGACCCATCCAAAAATCACCACCAGGAAGTCAGACGATCGAGCACTGAGTCCATCTCGAGGAAAAGAAACAGAATCCAAAACAATCTCTTTAAAAAATCTTAATCCATCTAGAAAACAATAAGGATGCTATCAATTCAAAATATACCTAGTGAAGGATTTTTAATAACAATGATTTTTGACATTGATGAATTTAAATTACAATTAAATATCGTTACAAATATTTTTTTAGCAAAATACCCATTTTATTTTGAAAATAACTAATTAAAACATAAATCATTTTGAAAATAAATTTATTTTAAAATAACCCTCAAATTTTATAAAGTAATATTTTAAAAATAATTTAAAATATTTCTTGAGAAAAATATTATTTAATATTTTACAAACTCTCTTTAAAACATTTTTTAAATCATTTTCATAAAATATGGTTTTGGAATAATACTATTTTTCTATCAAAAAGATATTTTTTCATAAAAACATTATTTTAAACTCTTTACCAAATTAAAAGAGTAAAATGAATTGAAAATTTTATTCTCATGACATAAAAATAGTAGAATAAGATTTAATAAAATTCTTTATAATTAGATCATAATATTTCAACATTGGAGACTTAATCATAAACATTATCTATAAATGATGATATTGTAACATGAAACTCTTACCACTTTTTTAACATTGAAATATAATAACCGTGAAATAAAATTATTAAATTAAACTTATAATTTCATGAAAATAGATATATTCATTATATAACATGTAAATGGGGGATTTTACACACCTCAAAAATGAATATAGGTGTATGACATATCAAACGTCTCAAAGAAGGAAACTTTTGACAAAAATACAATACCACATTGGTAACTTTGAAACTGTAAACTTCATAAAATATATATCCTGAAATTGTTATTAAAATCCCCAAAAATGTATGTATAATATTTATAAAATAATTATTGGGAATTATATACAGCACAAAATAATAACAAGTGGTGAATTAGGCATACATATCACATAAATAAATGCGAGACAAGAAAAAACCCTTACTTTGAGTCCAATTCACCATGCTTGTCCTTTATATTAATAAAAAATAAAATTTTTCTAATTATTTAATTTCATTAAAACCATTTAAAACTTTCTTATTACTTTAATTTCAATTATAAATAATTTATATATAATTACTTAATCAAATAGGTTTAAGTTGGATGTTTTGACCAAATTCGGCTTGTGGGTCCAAAACCACATATATAGGTTCATTATGGTCAAAGAGGAAATTATTTAAAACATATACAGAATAATAATCATGAAATAATTATAATAATTATATATATTTTATACTTCTAAAACCAATTATGAATTATTTTTATGAAAAATGAACCAACATTACAATCATAGAGGTGGTAGGCTGTATGTCCACATGAGTAATGTTTCCGTTTTTTAATGTTAATTATGGATAGAATGTAAGAAATATTTTATCTTTAAATAATGATGATTATATAATAATACACATTATATTTAATTATCTTTAATTATATATATCATTCTTGTGATTTAAAGGAATCACCTCACAACGAGGAGGTTGTAGTCCACACATCCACGAATGACGTTATTACTTTTTCATTGTGTTAAATGGTAGGAATAAAATAATATATTATAATTATTGAAATATAATTATTTCATTAATATAATAATTATTTAATTGATATCATATATATTCATTATATTTACACTTATAAGTTTTCATTTAATATTTTAGTGAAAAACACTTCACCTCCCTTCGTGAAGCGGTAGTCCACCGTACACACGAGTGATGTTATCATATCCCTTATAGAATAGAATATGAAAAGATTATATACTATATAATAAATAAATAAGTATTATAATGTTATTAATATCATAAATATCATACACAAACATTTTTTCCATCAATATTCCCAACCATGAGAGGTGGTAATAGAAAAAATGAATGGCATTGTTTCACGAGGTGGTAGTTCATTGTACACACAAATGATGATTTTATAACCCATTTTATGGAAGTGTGGGTGGATGTAGGTCATACCCATAATATAAAAAAGTGATATTATATTTAATATAATTAGGATTTTAAATAAATGTGTTATAATAATAATTTCAGGGGGTGGATAAGGAAATAAAATGAAAAATCCTTTTAGAAGAACATTACCTCTTCTTTGGGTATGCTCCATAGGTTTTCACTAAAACCATAAGAAGTTTTATTTATGAAAAAAATAAGTCTTATAGTATTAGGGGATGTTATTTTGGAATTGATTTGGGAATTTTTGGGATGATACAAAAGGTTTGAGAGTTGTCAATAAGTGAGGAGACTGGTTTCCCTTTTATTGTTGAGGAGGACTGACATTCCTATAAATACTCAACGTTATTTTCTTTTGGGATTTCTCACATAGATAGTGTGACTAAAAACTGAATAATAATATAGGGTGGTGATTATTGGTTTGATAAACACCTCCAAAACAAAAAATATATAAATTTTTTAAACATTTTTTCCAAAACTTATATATTTTCTAATTTTTCTCGTATTTGTTTTCTATTAAGGTAACTAGTAAACTAACCGATAAAATTCATCAATTAAGAATAAATTAATGAGATGATTATTTTAAAATTTGTACCCACTGATTTTAAATATTAAATCCAAATTATAAAATAAAAGAACAATGTATGTCGAGATTAATTTTAACAGAAGTGCATGTAACGTGAAAAAACACTACTCTAATCGTAACTGTACAAAAAAAATATTTTTACAATTTTGGGGTCAATGAGTCATTGTAAAAGATAAATTGATCCAAAAATATTCTATATTTCATATTTATTAATATTTAAAAATAACATTGAATAATATAGTATTTTTAGTAATTATAAATCATTTAAAAAATATCATTTATTATAAAATAACATTATTTTTAATTTTCACATTATTTTTTTTATTTGAATTTAAAAAATATCAAGATAATAACTGAATTAAAATATTTTAAATTAAACTATTATTTATATGATATATAAATCTAAAAAAATTATTAAACATTTTAATTCATTATATTTGCCTCACTTTTAATGTATTTTAAATCATTTAATTTATATAATTTTTAACTAAATAATACATATGTTGACTTTTCATAATAATTTAATGAAATTAAAATGTATATAAAAATTAATGATAAGTTATTTTGATAAAATTAAATATTTTATATTCCAAAATAATATTCATAAAAAAAAATATATAGTTTTTCTCTATCCCCAAAGATAGATGAAAAAATAAAAGGAAGAAAGGTACATTTTTTGGATTTTTCATTTCTTAACTTATTATATGGGACAATCTCATGGAAAATTGTTTTGAAAAATCATATATTCAGTGACTAAAGACATAAGGGAATAAAAGTTTCCATTATATGTGTATTGGACACATGTTGGGTCATTTAAACACCTTATTTTTTTAACCACTATGTAAACTTGTTTATACCTTAATTGTTGTAATTAAATATAACTTTTTGCACTAATAAATTTCGTAAACAATTATGTTAGACTTATTATACATTATAAATTATAATTATTTAAAATATGAAATCCATTTTTATAAATACAACTCATGGAAATGGCAGAATAAAATTATAAATTAGTCTCCTTAAACTAATAAGAAAGCATGTTTTTAAATTGATAATGTTCAAAACATTGAAATGTTTTAATATCCAAATTCTATATGAAAATTATTCAAATTATGTCAATTGGATTAATATATTTTTATTTTTTCTAATTTTACTTTAAAACCAGTTAGAAATATAATTTAACATTATTACTTATTTAGAGTAAAAAATAATTTTTAATTAAAATTTTGTGTTTTCACAATTCATCAAAATATGAAAATTATAGGAAAAATACCAAAAAAATCACCCTAAGATAATAATTTTATTCTGATTTAAAATTTTAAGTTTATTTTTTAAAATAAAATTTTTAAGAATTTTAAAAATTATTTTTTAAATAAGTGCTCCATTAAAATGTTGAAAAACTAAATTTAATAAAATATTTTTTATGTGTAAAATTGGATTTGTTCTTATATTACACCTATAAAATAAATTATATGAATTTAAAAATATTTGATTTAACATATAATATATAAATTAAATTAATCTAATCCAATAAAGTTGATTACTTATATTTATTTTTATAAAATACACTTGTGCATATTAAAAATATTGTTTAGAAAAATATTTCTTTTTATTTTCAAAAAGGTTTTTATTTTCATTTATAATTAGATGGCCCACAATTAATTAATTATATATACTTGATTGAAACTTATTTTCACAATTCACTTAATCTTGTTCATTCCCACCATTTCAATGGAAGAGTAATAACTATCATGTTAAATAATAACATTAAAAGTATATTGTTTTCTGGTAAATCTTGGCCTTGTATGTAACAAAAGTTATCAAATAAAATCGATGTTACATGAAAAAAAAGATGAACTCAATGTTTTGTATAATGAAAGATAAATCTATGACTTGAATGTATTTCAATATATCAAACATTATAATTTATTTTTGAAATGATATATTTTATTAAATCTGGGGATGTCATATCCTACCCCCATAAAATAAATTTTCCCATATTGTCAATCAATGTATTAACATATTTAGAATTACATTATTAAAAACCACATCATAAAAATGAAATTAATAAAAACAATTCCATAAAAAAGGAAACTATGAAAGATAGAGGTCACATGAAGTTACACATAACTAGTATTCCATATAGGGAGAACATTGCTAGGAAATTGAAACATGGATTTGGAATGGAAAACTAATTCACATGGACTAATTTGGGGTGATATATATCATGCTCAAGAGTAAGTAAATGGAAACTAATCCACAAGACAAATAGTTCTGCAATGATTCATTGATATCATCAGAAAATATGGTAATACAATAAAATTTTATTTCGAGATCCATTTCCTGG
Organism: Viscum album; assembly: GCA_963277665.1. NCBI lineage: Eukaryota > Viridiplantae > Streptophyta > Magnoliopsida > Santalales > Viscaceae > Viscum > Viscum album. The sequence goes on from OY728163.1 coordinate 1,940,608,525, forward strand.
TGATGAAGTTTTATTTCACCATCTAAACATAAAAAAATGAAATATACTTACATAAAAAGTAAAATGTTATCCTTTAACAAATTTCCACCACAATATCATATTTTTATCCGGATAATGATAATTCAAGATGACCTTTATTATTCCTAAAGCATGAAAATAAAATATTAAATTCTAAATAACTATAAAGGGGATAACAAGATATTCCTCCTTTATTTAGATATTAACTAAAACGAAAAGGGTTGTCACATTGTAGGATAATTCCCAAAATGAATAAACCATCATATGATACGCAAATCTTCAAAAATAAAAATTAATATCCAAGTTCAAACCTAATAATCCCATAAATAAATATCCTTAAAATTCTCCATACACTTCCTGATAAAATTTGAAACCCAAATATTAGAAGGATGTGATAATATATTTTTCTAAAATAAATCAACCATTATTCCTCAAATAAAATCTCACATGTTTCTAAAATAAAATTAATCTTTACCTATAAAACATTCTATGTTAATCAGGATATCATGTAGTCCAGTGGTAGATGTAATACCCTTATCATCCTTCGTTCATGGGTTCAAGCCCTACCACCTTTCCAGATGTGATGGTTTTCACCTAGAATATTGTTTATCCTTTAAAAATTAAAACAAATCCTCCCTAAATAACACATTATGTCAATCTTAAGGATTAAAAATACCCCTAATTTTGTGTCTAAGACTTTGAAAATATAATCAACCTTAATCTTATAGTCATATAACAGAATATATAACTCTTACTATAACCTCATATGAAAACATAATTGTCTTTAAAGATATCTAAACCAAACATTGATACTAACTATAAAATCCCAGAACATAAACTCTGTGACCCTATGCTAAAATCATGAACTTTACATTTCTGGATTAAATTCCAATAATTATGACCCAAATTTTCTCATACAAACTATTAAAATTCAAAATGAAACCTTAGATAACTTAAATTATTTAAGACCTTTTAGTTTTAGAGTTTTACAAAAGTATGAAAAACTCTTACATAAATAATACACATGACTTTAAATGAGAATTTATCCCACATAAACCATATTTTCATATATCACATTAGGTCATCAACATAATCCATATGAAATCCTATATAGTCATAAATTGTTCAACTTCATTCCTTATAACCTAGGGAAAAGAAAACATAATAAGGGTGACCTAAAATTCATAGCACGGGTAAACCTTATCATTAACCATTGATTGTAATGAATGAGAATAATAGTGACTAAGGGTATGATTAAATAATCAATGTTCTTGATAGAATAATCAAATAATTCATACACATTAATAGCTAGATCATAAAATATGAAAACATGTAAATAGTGAGAGTTATCAAAATCAATAATCATAATCTATGTGATATCAATCATGATCATGAGAAAAATTATAAACCCATATCAAGTATAAAGAAAACATGTATGTAACATGGGAAATAATTTTCACTTCATTCTTACAATCAATCTTAAAAATTTAATAACCATATAGTTGATGTCTATACCTAATTAATTTGAGGGATATCATGGACCCACTCATCCTTGGTTTGTCACGGAACTACCTTTCATTGATTTATTGCATTTCCACCCGTCAAATATAAAAGTATGCTTACAATATCATAACACATAAAATATTGAATTTAATAATAAAATATTTGGAACAACCATTATCCTATTAATAACTTGATTATCAATTTGAAAATAAATAGGTTCTATAACAATATCTTTGAAACATGATTAACACATTGAAAAGAAACAGGTTTTATAATACTCTCTTGAAAACAAAATTAATCCATCTAAAAAATAATGAGGATGGTATCAATAAAAAATATCCTCAACTTTGGATAAGTAACAACAAGTTTTGTTGAAATTTATGAAAAAATATCATAAAAAGTATTCTTTAGGAAAATATCATTTTAAATTTGAAAATAACTTATTAAAACATAAATCATTTTGAAAATACTATAATTTTGAAAATAAATTTGAAATATTATAAAGGAATATTTTAAAAATAATTTAAAACATTTATTACGTAAAATATAATTTCATAAATGCAAAAAAAAATTGAATACATTTTTTAAAACATTTTTAGAAATCATGTTTTTGTAATAAAATTAGATTTCAATCGAAAAAATTATTTTTCATAAAAACATTATTTCAAACTCATGAGTACATAAAGAGAGGAAAAGAAAGGGGAAATATTTATTCTCATGAAATAAGCATTGGAGAAGAAAACTCATAATAATTTATTATAGGTAGATCATTATATTTCAACATTGGAGACTAAATAAAAAATAACCTAGTTAAATGATCAGATTGTAACATGAAATCTTACCACAATACTAACATTGAATTTAAATCCACATGAGAAAAACATTAAATAAAACATGTAATATAATTAAAATAAAGATATTATAGATATAACATGTCAAACAGAAAGTATGTACAACTAATAAAAGAAGATAGGTCTATAACATAACAAATGTCTCAAATAAGGAAAAGTGTGATGACATTCCATTATCGCTTTGCTAATATTGAAAATGTAAACCCTAAGAATGAAAGATCATAAAATGGATAAAAAAATCACCATAAATTGATTTATAATATTTATAAATTGCATCCATTGTAATTATATACACAAAATAATAAAAAAATGGTGAATAAGGTATATATCTAACTGAAATAAAAGTGAGAAAAGAAAAACCCTAACCTTGAGTCCAATTCATCACACATGATCTTTATCTTACATAATAATAAATTTATGTTAATTAATTTATTTCTTTATATCCTTTTAAAATTTTATAATTAATTTTATTTAAATTTTTATCAATTTCTATATAATTACTTGATCAACTATATTTATGTCAGACTATGTGGCCATATTCGGCTTGTGTGTCGGAACCCACTTAGGTAGGATGACTACGGTCAAAAAGGTCATTATTTAAACATATAGATAATAATATTCATGAAATAATTATAATGTTTATACATAAATTATAAGTTTAAAACTAATAATGGAATATGGTTATGAAAAATGATCCAACGTTACGATTATGGAGATGTTAGGTAATTCATACGCATATGTAACATTTTCATTTTATATGATCATTTTGGATAGAATGTATGAAATATTTTATCATTACAAAAATAAAAATTATATAATAAATACAATTATAATTAATTATATTTCATTCAATATATCATTCTTATTAGGTAAAATGAATCGCACCGCTTCAAAGAGGTGTTACTCTAAACATCCAAAAATGACATTATCACATTTTTAGTCTGTGAAATGGCTAGAATAAAATTATATATTTTATTTATAGAAATATGATTATTTCATTAATTAAATAATTATGTAAATTATACCATATATATTTATTATAATTACCCTTATTACCTTCCATGGCAGTGAATAATGTTTCACATCATTTCGTGAGGTGGTGGTCTGTCACACACACGAGCGATGTAATCATATCCCTTACAAAATGGAATATAAAAATGCTTTATATTATATTTTGACTCAGTAGGTAGTATAATTTAATTAGTATATTTATATCATACAAAAATAGTATTTCCACCATTATACCCAGCCATGATAGGTGGTAGTGGAAAAATAAACGACATCATTTCACGAGACGACAGTCCGCCGTACACACAAATGATGATTTCGTAATGCATTTAATGGAAGTGACTCAGGGTGTAGGCTATACCCTTAACAAAAAAATCACCTCAATATATTTATTATATTTAATATATTATATAATCATTTTATTAAAATAATTAAATGAGGTGGATAAGGAAATATAATAAAAATGGTTTTTGAAGAAGATTGCCTCTTCTTCATGTATCCTCTTTCGATTTTCACTAAAACCTTGAAATGTTTTATTTATGCCAAAAATAACCATTATAGGATTATGTGTAACATCCAAAGAATTATAAAATAAATTTAATATTTAATGAATGAAACACTGAGTCTCCAAAAAATACAACTTTTTTATAACCTAGTCAGTTAACATAATTTTTCCACCATTTTGATTTGAATTTTGAAAAACTGACATACACGGTTGTATTCAGTAAGATATTTAGAGTCTAATAAGGCCAAATTACATTTTTAGTGAATATTAAATCAACCATATGAATATTAACATACCCTTATAAATAGTAACATACCCTTATGAATAGTAACCTCTCCCATGAAAGTATAAATAAAATTTAGATGCATTATAAATTGAATAGAGTATTTTAGATATTAATAATTATGTGTTGGTATTTTTGTGAGTAATAAATATTTAATTAAAATTTTAAATTAATAAATTAACAAAATTAATTTTCATAAAAGTTATTCCTAAATAAATTTTTTTTTGTTGTATGATTTTTCGATAATTTTATGAGACTTTAGTTAATTTTTGAACATATTATAAAATCATTTTTAAATTTAAAATCAAAATTTTTCAAGTAAATAGTGATATTATTTAAAATTTAAATTTATTTTATTTAGAAAATTATTTTGATAAAGTGGATTTCATTTTTAAATTCTACACTTTGAAAAATTTTTACGGTGTATTTTCAGGATTTCTCTATAATACCTGGATTTTTGGTAAATAAGGAAGTTCGATAATTTACAAAATATGCTAAATGAGTGAATCAATGAATCGTGATTGAGTCATGGATGATTTAAATAACCATTATTTAGAAATCAGATGAAAATTATTACTATTTTTTACAATAATAAACACTATTGGTTGTCTTTGGTAAAATAAAAAAATAATGAGTAAAATAATGGGGAAACCCTCCTCTCCTCTACTATAAAATGCCCCCTCGCTCCCTCTTCTCATAACTCCTATCAAACCTTGTGCCTTATCTAAATTATAATAAAATATCCTCCCAATATTCTACCAAAATCCATAATCTCTTAGTTTAATTAAAATACCAAAACATATACCTTAAAGAGGCTCTCAAGGAAGTAAACTTCAAGCGGTTAAATCCTCTTTTCATTTCATTTATTTTCTTTCAAGTTCCTTTCCATCTTTTTCTTTCCTCAAATACCCTAATACAAATGCTATGATAATTACAATACCTTACATGAAATATAATTTTATTATTATAATGGAATATTTTTTTATCATATCACCCCCCTCTTATATTAAAAATGGAAACAGCTTTCAAGATGTGTTAATTTATCAAATTGAAGGATGTTGAGTTTTCAATTTCTACCATATTAAATTATGGGAATGAAAACATTTTTATGGTAAAAATATATCATAATATATGTATTATATCTTTACTTAATGTTCAGGAATAACTTTTTAAACATGGTATTAAAATATAAATCAAAATGAGTTCGTGGTGATCGAAAAACACCTAAATTAATCCAAGCGTTTGTCATTAAACTTTTATCTATTGATTCATCCTCTACAAAAATAACCAAAAGATTTATATCTTAATTTAATATTATTAATTATCATTAATAAAATATAAATAAAATTTTGTATTTCTATTTCTATTTTACATGAACTTCTATATTCTTGTGAAAATGAACAAATCATGAAAACTAATGAAACCAGCACTCACAAATGATAAAATTGAATCTATTAACCCCTAAAAAGACATGAATAAACCTAATAAGGTAAAAATAAATCAATTAAATATATATGAGGTTATGGAATCATTAATTTATGAACCTAAATTTTTTTATTATGTTCATTAAGATCATGTGAGGAACACCTTCAGACTTAAGGTAAGGGTTTTTTACTCGAACCACCATTTTCATTTGGGTTACTCTTTTTCTCTACTTACCTAAACTAAATTCTTATTTTTTTCATATTTACTCCTGATATATTCTATGATAATTCCCAATATATGTGTACAACTAGAATCCTACCTTAATTTATTAGTAGTTATGTGCTTTAAAAGGATCTTTGAAAAATTATTCTCGAAATACAAGCCCAATTCAAGGGAATTTCTCAAATTTCTACCTATTTTCAAGTTCACTCTATAATCTATTTTTAACCACCATTATATTCATAAATTTTAAAATTTCAATATCAAAATACTATCTTAATTCACTTGTGTTTTTATAAAAATACCTTTCCAAAATAACTCTTCTTTTCCAAGTAAAAGAGTATTTATTAGAAGAATTAGTCAATGATTTTATATTAGTATCTTCATCTATTTCAACACTTTTGTTGATTATTATGTATTATTGGGAATAATATTTTATCATATCATACACCATTTTTAATTGAATGGATTATTATTAGATTTAATTTGGATTTTTTATCTTAAACACATACACCAATTTACTCCAAATGGTTATTGTTTGTGCTTAATGTTCAGGGATAGTTGTTTACAATTCATATGTTAGTATCAATTTGAATGTATATGTTTTTTATGTTTATCCAAATTCATATGAGGAATATATTTGACTTATAAATTGTATGATGGGTCCCTCTATAGACCTTCAGTGCATCAGTATGCCTCTTAAGAAAAACTAGGTCTTTGCACGAGGCCATGACAAAATGGTTATTTATTGTCTTGGAATGAGGCCTTAATGATATGATTATGATTTCTTTCATATTAATACCCTCAATAGGAAACTAGTAATTAATATTATTTATGGTTACTAGACTAGAAGAATATATTGGTTTATGTTATATTATTACATTATTTATTTAGATCTTATTCCTACCATATTATGTTCATGTATATATTTTTAGGCATGTGTTTTTAGTTATTCACCATGTCTGATGTTTATGTTTATGACATCTTCCACTGTATTGCTTAAAAATACTAAGAATTTGAGCTCACATCTTTCATATGTTTCATTTTTTCCAAGATATGAAAAAATATATTATAAATAAACTGCATGGATAACCTTGGAGATATGGATGTTTTAAATGTAAATTTTTTATTGTATTTATTTTTATGTTGTAATGTTGAACTTAAATATTTATCTAGATTTCCAAGTCTACTAAACTATTAGTTCCTTCGGGATACGAATTTCTTGTAATCATGATAATGTAATGTAATAAGGCACCAGATCTAAGAAATTTGGGTTAGGTATTTTCATTATGGGAGTGAATTTTTTATGTTATTAGTTAGGATTTGGATGATCTAGAATGCATTAGAGGTGTAAAGAAGTGAGAGGAGTGAGTTCCCTTTTATAGTTGAGGAGGAGTGACATTATTGTAAATACTAAAAAAATTACTATTTGACGGTCTCTCTTACCTCACGTGCATCAAAAATTGAATAATAATATAGGGGATATATTATTTGGATGATACACACCTCAAAAAAAATTAATACATTATTTAAACATTTTGTTCATTATCTCCAATGTTTTCTTGTTTTCTTCATTTTTTTCAATAATGTAACTAGTTTTCTAACCAATTTAATTAATCCCTTGGGACTAAATTAAATTTTTACTTATTATAAAATTTATACCCACTATTTTTAAATTTAATATCTATGTTATAAAATAAAAAAACCATGTGTTTTGGAAAATAATTTTTACAGAAACGCACGTAATGTGAAAAAAAAATCTTTAACCCCAACTATTCCAATAATATTTTTACTATTTAAGGGTCAATATTTTTATTATAAATGATAAATTGTTTGTTGAATGGACCAAATTTTACATTTATTAATATTTATAAATACTTTAGTTGAAGATAATATTTTTTAAAATTTTAAATCATTTAATAAAATGTAATTTATTATAAATTAAAATTAATGTCAAATTTGACATTATTTATTTAATTTGAATTAGAAAATTATTGAAAAAAATTAAATTCAAATATATTAATATATAATATGTGTAACATGAAATATTCAAATACAAAAATAATTTAACATGATAATTCCTCCTGTTTACCTCATTTTTAATGTTTTTATTATCATTTATTTTATTTTATTATTAACAAAATAATCCATGTTTTGGTGTTTCTTAAGAATATAATTTAATTATATCATCTATAAAAATAAAAGATAAATTATTATGATAAAAATAATTAATTTTTTTTCCAAAATAATATTTATATTTAGAACTATGTATTTTTTCCACATACTCAATGTTTTATGGAAAAACAAAATCTAGAAAGGTACATTTTATTGTATTTTTCTTTTCTTAACTTATTATTTGGGTCACATTCTACGAAACATTACCCAAAAACTCATGAATTTAAATAATATTGTCATAAGGTTTTAAAATGTCCCATAAAATTGGTTTTGGATAAGTTTTGGTTCATTCTTACACCTAATAATCTACGTTTAACCACTAAGTCACTCATTTTTAACACAATCGCTATAATTAATTTAAACGATGATCACTAATCACTTTGGTAAAAAATAATATTGGACTTATTATACATTGTAAATTATTCTAATTCCAAATATGGAATCCATTTTTTCATATTAAAATAACATAAATTGGATAATTTAATTTAAAATTTGTCCTTTAAACGTGATGAGAAATCAGGTTTTTAAAGTGAAAATGTTCAAAAGATTAAAAAGTCTTTATATAAAAATATAATATGAAAATAATTTCAATGAACTACATTGAATTAATATATTATTAATTTATCTCAATTTAATTTAAAACTAGTTTAAAATATAATTTAATATTATAAATTATATAGATGAAACATCATTTTTCAATTAAAATGCAGTATTTTTCACTATTAATCAAAAATGAAAATTATGTGAAAAATATAAAAAATTCCCCCTAAGATAATTTTGGTATTACCATTTCAAATATTTTAATTTTTCAAATAAATATTATAAAATTTTGAAAAATTAGATTTAAAATAAGTTCGTCACTAAAAGGCGGAAAAATTACCTTTAGAAAATTACAATTTTTTATGCATAAAATTAGATTTGTTCTTATATTATGACTAAAAAATATATTGGATGAATTTAAAAACATTTTAATGAATATATAATATATGAATTTTGTTAATATAGTCCAACAATAATGATTTTTTAATTTATTATTATAAAATACAATTGTGCATAATAGAAACAATTCCAGAAAAATATTTTGTTTTATTTTCAAAAAGGATTTTATTTTCAATTTATAATTAAATATTCACTATAGAATTAATTATATATACATGTGTGAAACATATTTTCATAATTCAGTTAATCTTATTCACTCATATCATTCCAATGTCGAAGTGATAACTATGTTGTTAAATAATCACATTAATAGTATATTGTTTTTTCGGTAAGACTAATCCTTGCATATAACACAAGATATTGAAGAAACCTGTTGTTACTTGAAAAACAATATGAATTTTTTGTTTAATATAATTAAATATTATCGACACGTTCAGTTCAATGAAAGATAACAAACATTTAAAACTAATTTTGAAAAAAGTCATATTAAAAAATGCTCGGGTGTTAAATTTTGATTATATTTTCTTCATTAGAAGACTGAATGATATAAATTTTCTAGTTATTCATCATATTCAATAAGTTAACACTTTAAAAAACATTAAAATTTATTTTTAAAATCATAGTATTTTTTTCAATCTATATTATTATTTAATGCATTTAGATATCTTATAATATTTTCTATTATATGAGTTTTTTTATTTTACTTTTCATTGAAAATTTTCATTTATCTAATATTCTTTTTGTTTAATATCAAATATATTAATGTAAAAATGATGTTTCTTATGAATATAATATAAAAGAGTGGGTACACAAGCTTTTTATCTTAATTATTTACTGGTGTTTAAAATATTATTTCTTTCTTTTAATTTTTTTATAATTTACTAAACAGACTGATAGTTTGAAAATATCATTGGTGGATTCAATTTGGTGACCATATGAGGAAAACTTTAACTATTCATACTAGTTTCTAAAAAACACATTGGGTGATTTAATCAAATAATCACAGCAGGTATGGTTTAACAATTAATATTACTTTCTAGATTTTTATTCATTGATTATCGGTTTGTGATGTAGATTTTTTAAGTTTTTATTTTTAGTTTAAAAATAATTATAATTAATTAAAAATAACAAAATGGTTTGTAATTTTCATTAACTTTTATCATTAAGATTACATATAAATGATAATTGTTTTCTCTTACATTATTTACCATTATGATTATTATAGGTTATTTTATTATTATTCCAATCATGAACAAAAAAAATTTTGGGAAATAATAATATTTATTTAGTTGAAAAATTAAATAATAAGTGATATTTATTTAAAATATTTTATTTAATTTTTACAATCTATCTTAATATTAGTTAAATTTATATATACTATTATCTATTTTTTAATCTATCTTTATTCATTACAAATGATATTTATTGTAAATATTGATAGATTCATGGTTATTCAGGGGTAATTATTGATATATTATTTTTTATCTAATTATCTGAGTTTAATTCATAGATATATTTGAATTATTAAATTAATAAATAATTAATAAGATGAAATATATTCATTTCATATGTGTTTAATTTTTATAAGTTTTTATTAAGTTTAATAATTATTTTTTGATTACTTATTTTATATGTTTTAAATATCATTGTCTTGGATTCATTTATTTATTTTACATTGAGTGTTTTTTATAAATAATTATTTAATTGAATTATTTTATTTTATGTGTGAAATATGAAAATAAATAGTTTTTTTAATATTTTTTATTAATATTTTATAGATAAAAAATTCCATTTTTAATCATTTACTTTTCAAAATAAATTAAAAAATAAATCAATAAATTAATATATATTATTTTTTACAAATTAAAACTATAAATAATTTTTTGGAATAATTTTAATGAAAATTTATTTCCAGAAAAATCTATGAAAATATTTGATAAATAAAATATTTTATTTGACATTTGTATCTTTGATAAAACAATATTAGTTTAATAAGATGTTATTATATAATGAGAAATGATAATAAAAGTAATCATTTATTATTTATTTGTTTGTATTATTATTTATAAAAGTAAATTTGAAATTAAATTTCAAAATAATGTAACATATATTCCATAATTAAATTTTTTTATGGGGGATAATGAGTCAAATATGGATTACTGCACAATGAACAAGTTATGGATATGAGGAATTATTTGATTCTTTTTTGAAATTTCTAGAAGAAATGTTCCAAACAATGATCTATATATATATCCATGCTTGAAATGTTAAAATTTGGAAAATTTCATATTATATAAATCAAATATCATTTAATTTTACATTATTTTAATCTGAGTAACAATCATTGGATTTGGATTGGTGAAATTCGAAATAATTAAAATATATTAATGATGAACATTTTAAATATTATAAGTCTAATCAAATTGAAGAAATGATTCAAGGTATTGAAGTAGAAGAAACTAAGAAGGAGACATTGATCAAGCTATTATATAGTGATACTGAAAAATAATTATAACTATGTTGTATTAAATTTATGATTTTATCAACTATGTGATGATTTATTCACTTGAGTCAAGAAATATATGGATTTAAAAGAGTTTTATAGAGTTTCTATAATTATTAAAGACATACTATTTTAAGAACAATCATCTATATTCAAATTATAATATGGAGAAAATAATATACCTTGTGGGTTTTCGGTATAAGAGTATACATTTATTATGGGATGATTATGTGTTATATAAGATGTAATATGAAGGTTTATCATAGTTTTCTAAATGTGAGACATTATAGTATATATTGAATGAAATATCATAGGTTGTTTTAGTTATTACCAAGAGTACTACTAAGTAAATTTAGTATCATCCAATAATTCCTCATCTAAAAAATTTATTTTCAAATTCAAATAATGAAAAATGGTTAATATGGAAAAAATATGAGTAAATATCTAATGTAAATTTACACCATCCACCTGATTTTCCATAATGAAATTTTTTTCCAATAATTTCCTAAATTTGTAAATGAATGTAGAAATAATATATTAAGGTTGTGAAAATATTGAATGAATCCATATAAATCCTAAGAATAAAACATAGTTGATGGAGAGTTTTATTGGTAATTTACAAATTACCTCCTAAGTATTTTATGGATGAGAAATATATCATGTTAGGTTTAGTCATTTCTATATAAAAAATTGTCTAGAAAAGATATAGATGTATACTTATCACCATTAATTAACGATTTAAAACAAATATGGCAGGAAGTTATTAGAGTTTCTAATTCATGTAAATAATAAATTTTCAATTATGTGAAATTACTATGTTTAATATAAAAAAATACCACCATATGGGAATTTTTTTGAATCCAGTGTTAATGGGTATAAATAGTGTCCAATTTCTTGAAGAATGGAGTTAAATTTTCAACTAAAACCTGGGTGTAGAATAGTGTAAATAGATCATCAATGGTTTTTTTCTTTAGATAACTCTTATAAAATATTATAAAATTCATTCATTGGCTCAAAAAATGATATTGCTCTAAATCCATTGACAACTTATCAATATTTTGAGAGAATAAAAAACATTGATATCATATTTGGAAAGATTAAAAAATATGGTAATGAGATAAATAAATGGGAAAAACTATAACAAGATAGGTGATAATAAAATAAATAATTCTCACATCCTATTAATATTCATCAATTATATTTTATAGAGTTATATTCATTATAAGAATATTAGGTAGTTTCTATGTCAAAAGGAAATAAAGAATTATCTCTAACCAAAATAGATTTTCATGCATTATATGGTTTCATTTAACAAAAATATAATTTTAGAATTTGAGTATTATATAAATGATATAATTTTTAATTCCGTTTATAAAAATTATTTTAGGATAAATTTTTTAATAATTTACTAAAATGTTAAATTTTTTTATAGAGTAATTAAAAATACAAATTTTTATTGAAAACTGTCTTTTCATTTCAAGAATTTACAAATTTAAATTAAATGTTAAAATGGTTTAAAAGTAAAATTAGTCAATTTATGTTATTATTAATCCAATAATGGTCTTTAAAATCAATTTTATGGTTTATTTTTTTATGAAAACTTCTTAAACTTAAGAATACATTTTTTCTGTAAAATTGTTGTTCATCACATATTGTGGGTTTTATTTTAATTTAAATTGTTCCACTTATGTGAATTGAATTTGAAAAAAAATTATTCTATATTTATAATCATAATAATAATTTTTATTTAATATATTTGACTTAATTTTTGTTCATAAGGAAGAATAAAAACATTAAAAAATTATTACCATAATTAATGTTAGAACAAGTTTACTGAGAGGTTAAACTAATGTAATAAGTGTTAAAATGAACTAAAACTTGTCTAAATCATATTATATAGAAATATTTATACCCTATATCATCCCATATTCAGAAAAGGTAAATTTATAAGCCATTTTACTATGTAATAACATAATATATTATAATATTTAAAAAACCAAGTGTATCATCTCCCCCACTTATAAAAGGAAACCATCTATCCTCTCCTTTCCATACTTTAAAAAAAAAATATTTTATGTAATAACATCCAAAATACCATTTTTTAATATACACCCATTTTCTATAGTTCTTTCCAGTTTTTGGTGTTGTGGGGCATGGAAACTCAGTTTCATGAAAGCACAAATAGAGGCTCGTAGTTTGATTAAATTGGGGATCCTCCCCTAAGAAACTTTGCAGCCCACCTACAATAGTGGACATAGTTTTTTATACCATGTGGGTGGGGGTGGAAGTCCATAAATAACATCTGAAGTTGTTAATAAAAGGAAATACCATGGTCTATTCATAGTTTGGAAAAACATGTGCCTATCCCATGTGTGTGTGGTTCTTGGATAGTGGGCACCATCTGTTTAGATCATGGTTATCCACACCTTAAGGGTCTTTAAAAAGGAATAATTAAAATCTTTACCCTCCATGTTTATCTTTTTTTATTATTTCCCCTTCATCACATCACACACATAGCATGGTATCCCCCATTTCTCTCCCTCATTTTGTCTGATCTCTTATCCGAGCTTCGTTAGTCTCGTTAGATGTGCATCAATAAGATTTTGAATCATATTTATTCTTATATTTTTCTATCCCAACATATGAAATTCTAAATCTATGAAAGTAATTTTTCTTGATTTTTAAGGATCTTGTCTAAAACTGTGATTTCTCTCATTTCATATCAATTTAGAGGCTGATACCATATGAGCAAGAACCTACTAGTATAATGTAGGTGGTTTCAAGATTTATTATTTATTTTGTGGGCGTAATGTGTGAATTAATAAATAAATGTAAGTGGGTTTTCCTAGTGAGAAACTAATTTATTTTTGAAACCATTTCTAATTGTTCAATCGATGATATGAGATGTATATGGTCCGGGCGTTTCTTCACTGGTAATTGTTAATTCGCGTAAGGATCTGGGACCAACCTGGTAAAAATATGTGGGGTATGGGTTTTTATAAAAATTGGAGTGTCTATATTGATTTCTTAGTTCCATGGGAATGTGACAGGATAGGCCTGAGGAATGAGGTGATTATAATCACAAGTGTTGAAGTGAAATGGTCATCAAGATGAGGGAATATCCCGTGTTCTTTTAGATGTTGTTTACCTTCAAGATTTAGCGATATGGTCACAGGGTCATGATGTTTTGGATGATGTGACCTAAGATTTTTGGTGACTTTTTCTGACCATTGTTGGATGATACACAATTGGAGTCATGTGAAAATAGATAGGACTCAATCGAGGTGGTTTCGACCACTCATTTTGGGTGGCGGGCCCCCAATATTGTGTGTCTTAAGGGATGGTTTTTACCGTTAGATATGTTATGGGGTACTCACTATAGAAATCCACATGGACAGTGGTGGACCATAAATTAATGGTGATGATACCAATGGATGGGGGTTTATCTCACCTTGAATTTGAGGCTTATGGGTCCAGATTATGTGAGGATGGTTATCGTCATGCCTTTGGACATCAGGTTGTTGAGCTAATGATGATTATTATTTTAATGATGGTTATCGTCATATATTTGGGCGTCATCTTTTAATCCTTTGGTGATTGTTTGAGCTGGTGTCTGAGGGGTTAGGTACATTATTGGACACGCCATTTGGAAGCTAGGTTATATGATTGATTCTATGAGGTGCCAGTGAAATGATTATGTGTGGGACATGTGGGTTCACCGGAGTTTATACTCATCAGGGGATGCCTTGGGCAGTAAACCATGGATCCTAACAACTAAAATTATATATATCAATAAATGTAATGTATTCCATATATATAATTGGGGGAATATATTAATAATTATTTTTGTGCTGGCCAAAGTAGGTAAAATGATTCTTTATGGCTATTGAGCACAAGGGAAGAAAATAATTTATTGCATGGTTGTGAGTTGTCTTTTTATTTACATTCATAATACACCTTCACAATTATGGATGTCAAACAGAAAGTTGTATGTGGTGGAATAGTAAGAATATTCGCACACCCTACATGGGCCCTAGGTATTTTTATAGTGTTTATATCTCCCCGATCATGTAAGGTATCAGACATATGAGTTGTTCCTTAGTGATCAAGTTGGACTTTTTAATTGGATGAATGGTAGTGGACTATATGGTGGTTCCTATATATCAGCTGAAGTTTCCTTTTGGACCTTCTTTTGAGTTTAACATACATGATATGTATATATTGATATGGTCATCCACAAGATACCTCACATGTCAATTTTATTTGACCTTATAAGGAATATTTTATCTATGAATGGTACATCTTTGGGCTTATTTATTATTGTTACTACTTGATTATGATTCTTATGAGTTGTTTTGTTTCTTTGGATGTGTTATTTTCCTTTATATTGATATTATATATATATCATTATTATAATTATCACCACCTAAGGTTATAGTGTCCCTAATATCACCTATCAAACCCTTGCTTCTATTTATCATCATTTACCATATGGAGAGGCATGCCTAATAATTAGTGGACAACCGGACTAGAACATGATTCAATTCGAAAACTGTTTTAGGGTGATAAAAATGGTATCATATGAGTTTTATATGTGTTTTGGTATTACTATTTGGTTTATAGTGGAATATATACTAGGATGTAGTTATAAATGGGTTCGGGTCTCTTGTTTGGGTGCCTGCAACCTCATGCACAGTGGACACACCAAGTTTCCAGGGGTGGGATATTGGGTTTATGCTTTACACCTTTATATTTTATTGATTTCGACCTTGAGTGGATCACTTGGTTGTGGTGTATTTTTGTTATGTGGATTGAAACTTGGATCAGTTTGGTAAGGGAATATTTTTTACGCATTATGATTGTGACACAAGATTATATGATGTTTGTTTTCTTTTGATTTTCAATGAGAAACATGTAATACGCTAAGATGGGTTGGGATGTTTAAAGTGTCAGTAAAGAAGATAAACAATGTTCCCCTGCTTAGCCTCTTTTGGTGGTGTTCTAATCATCTAACATGTGTATGTGGTTCCAATGAGATCTGTATGTGATTCTATATGCATGTTATGTATATGCCCAACCTTGATAATAGTAAGTAGGGATGGAAATACATGGGAGTTGTTTAAGGTTTCAAAAAATATGCTAAATAGTGGTTTCTTTTATAGCCTATTTGGTCGAATTATTCTTCTTTACCCTGGATTGATAGATGAGATGTGATGGTTGACTCTGATGTGGGTAAGTAGGGGGCTACGAGGTCAGATTATATGTGATTCATGAATCTAATGTGGATAAGCAGGGGGCATGAGGTCAGATGATAAATGATACCTAAATATGTTATGGGTACGTCTGGGGACATGAGGCTCAATGTCATGTGACTTGGGTCTGGTAGGGGAGTGTAAGGGTGGTGATATGAACTACCTATTACCATATTCCCCAACTATGATATATATATATGTGTGTGTGTGTGTGTGTGTTTGTTTGAATTTTTTTATGGTTATTTAACCATCGTAGTTGGTATTCATCAGGATTCCACTTAGATGGATTCTTGTGGAGTGTCAGTATGGTTGTTACATGGTTTCGTATGAGAATGCAGGGATGAAAACCCTGAGGGTATGGATGAGTCCTCGGAGTGTTAGGATGATCATGAGATGCTGGTACAAGCTCTAGTCTAGGCAAGAAATACATAAAAGATGGCAGACATTGGTCCATGGCGGAACAGGTGGATCTAGGTGAGCTTAGTTCGAGTCATACATGGTATTGATAGAGGAGCTCTCACTACAAAATAAATGGTTTGTACCAACAGAAGTTTATTGACAGATAATATAACTATTGGTAAAAATGATCAATTCCAAAATATATTAAATTTTATTGGTATTGATATTATGTACCAACACTTATTTTTACCAACAGTTGTATCTATTTATATTGATTGGTTAACACCAACAAGTCTTTTACCAGTAGTTAAATCTATTGCTTCATCATATAAATACTAAATTTTTTATTACCAACAAATTATTCTATTTCTATTAATTGTTATTAGCAACAAATTTTTTCTATTATAAAAACTTTTTACAATAAATTTATTTATTTTTCACTATTTATTAAAAATGATTATAATTTTCACACCCGAATCCGATAAATTTCATTTTCTATGGTCAAAAGTGCATGAGACTAGTAGGGTTTGGGAGGTCCCTTTCAGTAACTCGACCAGTGAATCTCTTTGCGATTATGGTGTTTCCATATAATCTATAACTGGTTGGAGGATCAGATTTATAGTCTCAGGTGAAGGTGGATGCTTTTAAGACCTTCTATGGGGAACTGGTTGACAATAAAATGAGTCTGCGACAATTCTCTTCTCTGAAGCATGCGATTACTAGTAGGATAATTACCAACGGATCTATGACACTTGTAGTTGTTAATTAGGATTAAATTATGGATTTATTTAAAAATTTCAAGTTCCCATTGATTGCAAAGAGTGTGTTGCCTTATAGAAGTAAACTGTGGAAGACAGAAGACTTGGTTTATCATCTCTCTATCGTCTGAGGATTCGTAGAATGGAAACATATTCCCATTGGTACGGGTTTCTTCCACATTCTTATTCCCTTATAGGATTTGATGTACCGAACCTGGGGAATTGGGTCAATTTTTCTCAATCCAGATATGCTTTGAATCCATGAATGAGATTTTAGATTCAACCCTTTTTCCATTCAGAACACTTGGATCCCAGTATGGGTTTGTATCTTTGGATTGAATTGGATTTTATAGAATCCACGCATACCTTATGATGTTTCTTCTACAATCGGGATACCTATTAAAATGGATAGGGTGACCAAGGAAGCCCGTTTTGGATCTAATGCTAGATTAATTGTTGAAGTTGATCTTGTATCTTCCTTTATTAACAAGGTTGTTTTATCCACCTTTGATGATGATATTCTACTTCACATTGAATCCGAACAATTTTCAGTTTTTTCTTATGCTTTAAAATCTATTGGTCATATTCAAGTTAATTTCCACAAGGATCTGAAACGCTCAAATTTCTCTTTAAAGGGTCATACCATTGAGAATTGCCACATGATTCAAAATTCTTGGCATTTGGTTGTGTCTGGTACATATTCCTCACTTATTAAACATTATTCCTTCGTTGGGGAGGTCAAGGATAAGTAGGGGATAGCTCAAACGAAATTATTCTAGTGTCCTATAGCTTCTATGGCTTATGAAGATTGTATTGAGAAAAAGACTATCAGGAAGGTCTCTATGGATTTGGGGTCGTTGCTTGAGGGCCTTAGAATACCATACGTGAGAGGTCAGCAGAGGAACTAACCAGGGTCATCTAAAGATCATCAGGCCTCCTAGGTGACTCTTTCTTGTACAGTTTCTACTGTGAGCTAGTAAGTATGGGAATTCAAGCTGGTGAGTATTGAATTTAGAAACAGGAGAACCTCCTTGGTTCTTTGTCTCATATGTAGGAGGTTGATGATGCAAAGCATCATCCTGAACTATTTGGTTTTCAAGAGGGCTCACTTATGTGTGGTTCTATATCATTTGGTGATGTTTCTTCTAATTCAATAAGGGTTTGCAGTGTCAGAGAGGATACACAGTAGAAGGTGAAGTTGTAATAGGAAGTTTTTTTTTTCAATAGTAATTTTGTGTCATGGAATTGTGTACTCAATAGGAAATTGGTTTCACTTATCATGATGATTGAAAAAGATGGTAATGCGTGGAGGAGTGGTTATGCTTACAGTGATTTAGCTGCTAAAGGAATGAGGATGGATGATGATGACTTATTATTATTATTTACATTTCCCCTCTCCCTTTCTCCCCCACATCGCCCCACCCCCTTACCTTCCTGTTTGTCTCGCACACCCCATCCTGGAGGAACCCCAGCCATGCACCTCCCTTCTCCGGCCATAGAATCTGGTCATCTTTCCTTCTGATTTTGTGTGTAGTCTTCATTGGTTAGAATTCACTCTCCTCTTCTCTCTTATTCTTATCTTTTCATTGTGATTTTCCCTCTTTTTCTTGTGGTGTGTGTGACCCTTCAAAACCGTAACCCGATTTTGGGTGTTTTATCTGTAGATTCTTGATGGTTAATGTTCATGATCATAGATTGTGGTTTGTTTTTTCCCTGGTTGTTTATGGAGTTTTAGGGTAGTTTATAAGATGTTAATGTGTTTGGATTTATAGTTGGTAATATCCTTGCTAGTTTAAAAAATTATTCATTCCATACATTCTAATACTTAGGGGAATAATTTAATTTGATCATCGTAGAATCTTTATTTCATTATTTTATATCATCACTGAATGATTTTTTATTTTAAAGGGAATATGATGTTAAAAACATTAGATGAAAAAGTGAACCTTTGGGGTCTGTTTGGAGCATTAAATTTGATTCAAGATGATCACAATAGAAGATTATATAGGACTCATAGTAGATTCAAATGTGGGAATTCTGGTGTATAGGGGTTAAATTTTTTTTTCACTTATACATTCACCCACATATAAACACTTTATGCATGTATTCCATTATTTGGTGTTGTAGTTTCCTTTCAAGATGCATTGATATTTTCTCTAAGTTCAAGTTTCATTGTTAATGTCACTTGATTTCATTAATATAATTGGTTGCCATATTGGTATCTTGGTGTTTTGAATTATTATTCAATTTAAAAAGATATGAGGGTTTTCTCCTTTGTGTTGATAATATTATTTGTTAGCGCCTATTAAAACACTTAAAAAACATGTATGCACAAAAGTGCATAAATTTATAAAGTATTAAAGGATATTATATAATCATTTGAAAGGATAATAAGAGCATAAACACTTAATATTCTCAAGATAGTAAGATCGAAAATTTTATTATTCATGTGACATGTTTGGATCTTGGACGTAGTGATGACATCCATCTGAATTTCCATAGTTCCTAAATTAATATAAGGTGATTGGTTCTCAAATGCCAGCCCTTTTCAAGCTCTCCAACCATAGTCAATGATAGAAGAAGTTGTAATAATCATCATCACATGAACCTTTTCACTTTTTCCAGCACCAGCGATGGATTCCATAATGCCTTTAATGATATCTATCCTCATTTTTCATGCAAATGTATCCTGTATATTCTTCCAGAACCTGCATGTAAATGTAAAGAAAATGTCACTGATACTTTCAACAAATTCCTATCAAAGATAGTAGGAAGAGACAATCTTGATTTTGAATTGGCAGCTTCTACCTTTCCATCTATATTAGTAGAATTGGTTATGGGAGAATATAGAAATTCTTTAAAGGACATCATCCACTAAGGGACCACGAAATTTCTATCAAAATTTTCCTTGTACCAATCCATAGTACAGAGGTGTCCGCTGGAGTTTGGTTTACAGATGAGAGAATCCCAATTAATTAACTCATACATCTAAGATAAAAAGGAAGACTAAATCAATCTATTATAGATTGAAACATAAATAAAATTATGACATATAAGATTGAATATATTTGTTTCAAAATTAAATTTTCATTCCCATATTTTGTATCCACTATCTTGAAAAACACGATCAATTAGGAAACTCAAAACTCTATATATTGTTTTCATCCTTATTATTTTATTCGCATTCACTAATTTTTTTATAATTACATTTATTTCTATTTTGGTTTTAATTCACATAGATATTTTGTGTGGAATTGTGGGTATTATCTTTGGTTGTGTGTTGTGGATTTTAGAGATGAATGGTGAGACATAACTATAACATTAGGTTACTCTTTGGTACTGGTGCTGACTTGATTTGATGAGATATAAAAAATTTGTGTTCTATGAAGAATATTTTTTTTATATTTTCATATATTTCTATTTTAGATTCAATTAATTTTTATATTTTCATTTATTTTTGGTTATTCTCTTTGATTTTGGGGTGTAGATCTTGGAGGTGAAAGGTGTGGTATATCAGCGACTTGAGGTTTCCCCACTGGTTCTAGAGCTGAGTCGCTGGTCCTGGGGCATGGATGACTTGCTGGTGCTAGTGTTAGATCGCTAGTACCGGGGCATGGAAGGCTTGCTCGTGTTGGTGTTGGAGCTACTTGCTGGTGTCTAGATCAACTCTTTGGTGGTTGTATTTACTGAGGAATAGATGAGATGGTGTTGGTGTTGGATTGCCGGTACTAGGTCTGGATTGGCATTTAGGGGGGTGTACGGGTGGGACGGATCCTATTGATCCATTCTTGTTCTATTGAATCATTTTATATTAAATTTCATTATTAATATAATTATTTTTTTCTTAATATGAAATATGTGTGATTATTTTATATGATAAATTATTAAATATAACATGACATTTTACTAATAATAAAATTTACTTTTTTTTCAAATGTAATTTATAAACATATATTATATATTGATATTGTTATTACCAACAAACAAATGTGTCATAAGAATTTGTTCACAAATACTTTAACCAACATATATATTATCTATTGGAGTTATTATAATTATAACAAAACTATTTTATCTATCGGAAAAATATTTAGCAATCGAGTTTTTACCGACAGTTTTGTGATGGGAAAATTTTTCTTGGTAAAAAGTTTTACGAAACATAAAAAAGAAATGTTACCAATAGATATACCCCTATTGGAAAAAGTTAATTATTTTGTAGTGACTAGGAGCTAAACCCTGTATTTAATATTTGAGTCATGAGTTCTAGTATCATCACCCATCATTTTTCAGGGTGAGGGTGGACCGTGGGTATCATAGAACTTGATAAAGTTAGTCCAAACTATCTTTGTTAAGACACCCCCAGGGTGGAGGGTGAAGTAGTCGATGTACATTCTTAGAGGACCAATAATGAACTGGGGGGATGTATAAGTGCATATGAGAAGATATGAGGTACTAAATTTGAAGGAATTTGAGACCAGGTTTTTCCATAACATCTTCCTAGATATTCTGTAGGTGGACAGATCCCACCAATTCATGAATATCTAGTTTTGGGATATATCTATGATGGAATATACAGACAAATTCATATAATTTTAAAATATTTCACCTAATATGGTGGGAAATGATATATCTGGGGTGTAACATTTTGAGGAGGGTCTATGGAACGCCATCACGGTGTTGATGAAAATCTTCAATATCACGTATTAATCAATGGCAGTAAACTAGGTGCTAATTACCAAGGAAAAATTGATAGACTACTCATATTTTAGTTGTGTAAAGCTGTTAGGTGTTCTTAGTGTCGATGCTTCAGGTAGCATGAAGTGAGATTGTGAGGACTCTTAACAGGGTATTCCGGACAAGGATTTAGGAACAACATTGAGGAGTGGGTATTCACTTTTACACTTCCAATGTGGTCAGCCATGGAAAGTTCAAACTCAATGTGATTGGGCTCCAAAGGAGTTTCTGGAATGTGGTCAGATATGCCATTTGGAGTGGCTTTATTGAAATCTTCTCAGATAGTTGGTAGCCAGGGACTCAAGATGACTCCGGGATCTAGGGTTAGACTAGGAGAAGTACCAGGTGTGGATAGCTAGGATTTAGCTACATGTGACGATGATGGTATAGATAGTTGGACCCGACATTGGGGTTAATGGTTGGTATCTGGTGTATCCCCAAATTGATTCCATGCCTTAGGTAGTCTAACTTTAGGACAGTTGAACATAATAGAGATTCCATGTACAAAGAAGGCTAGGGATTCGAAAAAATAGAGATTTAATATTTCTTCATGACAGAGTTTTATTTTGTTTTTATATATCCATTTTGGGGAACCATGCACAAAGTATTTTTTTCGACTAACCAGGTGTTGGTGGGAAGGTTGTCATCAGATATGATTCAAAAAATATATATGAGGTTTATAGTCACTAGGATTTATTTTGGGCATTTATACAATGAAGGTTCTATATGAGGTGTGTGTGTATCATAATTTTTATCGTCACACATATGTATATATGATGCATGATTATTCTTGATCATCAGTTGAGATATGGGATTTATGTTAACTTGATTAGATTCATGTTATTATGGGTGTCACAAATGGTATAAGTATGTCTTGGGAATCTGATGACATGCAAGACTTGAAGGGTGTCTGATATGACATATACATGAATTAAGAACCTGGTTAGGTACATGAATGAATATTTTTTATGGAAATACTTTTGATTCAAGGTATGTTTATTGGAACTGTTAGATATTTTTTTGGTTGGTAAGTGACTGGGTCGGTGTCTCCTTGTGTGGGGAGAACCTTGAAGGATGTTTACATATGACTGATGATAGGGGTAGAATAAGTTATTTTAAATGGTATGGGTATGTTTGGTACCATATTTGGAAAAATCTTGAGAGCTTGGGGATGACTTGTGTTAAAGTGGGGATATTGTAATGTCCTAGGTTTTTTATCAGTTTGAAAATCCTCAACCGTTCGAATTTTCAGGTTTGGTGAGAGGACCAATATTGATTTGGGCTATAGAACCCAATTCAAAGAGTTTGATTGACCCAATACCTTGATTCTAGAAATATTTTAATTCCTTTTATGTTCCTCAGATTTTTGGGTGACTTTCGGGTGCAATGAATCCAAAAAACACAGTTTCAGGAAAGCATGGATAAAGGCACACTTTTTTATCAAACTGTGCAAACTCCCATGAGTGACTGTATGACCCACCCATAGAAATGGACATGGGTTTTCAAACCATTTAGGTAGGGGTTCATGGTTTTAAAAAATCACTATAGTTTTTAATATAGGGTAATCACATGGTTTTTCAAACAATGTGCCTAGACCATGTGTATGTGGTGCTTCGATATTGGGCGCCACATGGTTAGTAGAAGGTTAGTCAGACTATGTGGCCAAACCGTGAGGGCCATTTAAATATGAAAAAATTGACAGCCCTTATCTTTCTTTTTACTCTTTTATCCTTCATTCCATCACAGCCTAGGGGGGATGTTTTTTTCTCTCCCGCTAAGGAATTTTGTCAACTCCATAATCTGAGCTATGATCTAAGTATTTTTTGTCTCCTTGGAAGTGCAACAGTAAGGCATTGAATCCCCTATATTCCTATCTTTTTCTCTCTCGCCATACATAATGTGAAATCTATGTGATCTAGTTTTCTATATTTTCAGGGTGTTATTATAAAACATTGATTTATCTCATTTCAGATCCATTTATAGGCCAATATCAGATAAAAGAGAACCTACTAATAAAAAGTAGGTGGTTACTAGCTTTCTCAATTATTTTATGGGAATATTGCATGTGTTCATAAATATGTGTAAGTGGGTTGTCTGAGTGAGACCCCAATTAATTAATTCATACATTATTTATTGTTCAATATATGATATTATATGTATATGGTCATGCTCTTTCTTTACTACGAATGGTTAATCTGGGTAAGCGTCTTGGACTAACCTGGGCAGTTTAGGCTGGGATTGTATTTTTAAATACATTTAATTGTTTATAGTGATGACATGGTTCCATGGGATCGTGATGGGATAGGCCCAATTATTGAGGTGATTTTTATCACCTATATTGAGGTGACACAGTAATCATGATTATTTCATGAATTGTGTGATTTGAGAGGGTGTTGACCATTAGGATTTAGCGAACCCGGCACAGGGGAACGAGTTTTCGGATGAGGTGGCTTAGGTTTTTTGGTGACTTCCACTCACTGTTGTTAGTTGAGGAACCATTGGAGTTGTGTTCATATATATAAGAATCATTCGAGGTGGTATTGACCACTCTTTGTGTGTGGATTCCCCCATAGATTATGCAATTTAGGCTCTGGTGTTTGCCATCAGACATGTTAGTGGGTACACACTATAAAAGTCATGAGGATGGCGATGGACCATCAGTCAATGGTGTTGAGACCATTGGTTTGGGTTTGAGTCACACCGTTACATTTTTGGTTAATGGTATGAGATTATGGGATGATGGAAATCATCATTCCACGGTACTTTAAGCTATTATGCTGACGATGATTATTTTTTGGAGGGTAGATATTTTTGATCCTTAGAGCTTGAGGCTTTGAGTTGATGGGGAATTTTTGAGCCAAGGTCTAAGGGACCAGGTTCTTGATTGGACATGTTTTTTGGAATATGGGTTACATGATTGATGAAACAAGTTGCTAATGACATGATTATGGGTGGAACCCGAGGGTTCACCTATGTTGAAACTCATCAAGGGATTCATTTGGAACTAACACATGGATCCTCACCACTACAATTATATATATGAAGACATATAGTGTATACCATATATGTAATTAGGGTTACATATTTTGAATTATTTAGGCATTGGTCGAAGTAGTTAGAACACTTCCTTGTGGCTATTGAGCACAAGAGAATTTGGTTATTTATTACGTGATTCTACATTGTCTTTTTATTTATATTCAGAATACACCTAAATAATTATGGATATAATACATGCCCATGTTGGTTGTGGCCTACTTTTATTATTCTCACACCATACATTTTCCCATTAGGATCAATGTGGAATTTATATCACTAAGATCATTTAAGGGATCAGGTCGATGAGCTGGACCTTACTGATCATGTTGGCCTTTTGCATGGGATGATTGGTATTGGACAATGTTGGTTCCTCTAAATCAACTGCATATTCCTTTAAGAACTTATTTTGAGTTTATCGTGCTTGATATGTATATACTAAAATGGTGGGCCATGGGAGACCCTACATATCTATAGTTTTTATGACCTTCTATGACATGTTTTATTTGTAAATGGTATGCTTTTGGGATTATTTATTATTGAGACTACTTGACTATGCTTCTAATGAGTTTTTCTTCTTTTGTTGTGTTATGTTCTACTCTTATACTATTATATATATATATATCATTATTATTGTAACCACTTTATGGTATAGTCTCTCAAATATCACCTCTCAGACTCTCGTTGAAATTCAGTAGCATTTGGTGTACGGTGATGCATGCCGAAGACCTAATGTCAAATTGTCCTAAAGTGCTATTCTGGTGGAAAATTGGTGTGAGGACCTATCTCCTACTTCATATAATGGGAAACAAAATCATCATTCATGTGTATAGTTGACTACAACCTCACGAAATGATGTAATTCATTTTCCATCACTTACTCTCATGAATGGTTATAATTATAGAATTAAAGTATCTATAAAATATTTTTTATATAATTATATTTTTTTAAATTTAAGATAACATCTATTTTATTAAAAATTCATCCATTGAAAAATTATAATGTCATTCATGTGTATGTTTGGATTACCGCCTCCATGAAAATATGTGACTTGTTTTTCATTATTGCCTCACATGGATAGAATATATAAATGTATTTAATGATATAATATAAAATTTATGATATAATAAACATTATATAAATATAAAATGATACATAACTTATTTCTGTCTCATTTTTTAAAAGCAGAAATTTTACTCATACATACGTATGACCTACCATCTCCATGATTGTAATGTAATTAATTTTTTATAACTGTCCTACATAGTTTGTTATAAAATTATAATTAAATTATGAAAATGATAATTATAACCTGATTATTATTTTGGAGATGATGAAATAATAACCTTATTAAATATGGCCAATATACTGAATTCTTTTTCAAATTATGAACTCAACTTCCTCAAAACACCTGATGTGAACTTAACCAATTAATTAAAAAATTAATCATTAAAATATATGAAATAAATGGTTAATGATAATTTATTAAACCTAAAAAGGTTATTGATAAATTATATAATTTACAATGTTTTATTATATTGTAGATGAAGAATATATTTTTCCATTTTTACTCAAGGCAAAGGGAACTTTACTTTTAAAACCTTGTTTTAAAAGTTTTAATGATTCCTTTTCTAAATCGTTTTCGTCCATCCCATATTCTAAAAATTATTTTATGAAAAAATTTATATCTAAATAATTAAATTTTGAAGGAGATTTTATGTCTATTTTGACATTATTTCAAATGTTTTCGAAAGAAATCATCTTACCTGTTTTATATGAAATGTTTTGAAAAAGAGGAAAAAGGGATGTTCTATTTTAATGTATATAGAATAAATGTAAATCCACACCATAATACCCATTATATTTTATTTGGATTCCATTAAAATATTCCCTATTTTATTCATAGAAAACCCATATATCCCAGAATTCTAGATGTTGTCAAAAAGGGGTTTTAAAGTAATCGATATTTCAATATTCCAAGATGTTATTCTTATGGGTGAAAAAAATATTTTTATGATTATGATGATGTAAATTCAATATTTTATATGTTAGGATTATTTTATGGATTTTGGAAATTGTTTCTAAAGAAGTGTGAGCTCAATATATCTCATGATTATGGGTGATCCCAAAATATCACTCTAATGCATTAATTAAAGGAAATGAGTTAAATGGTTATAGTTTTATACTAAAAGATTATTATAATTTATTAGGTAGGTTATTCCATTTATATGATTAATATGAAAATTATGTCCCATGTTACCTATAAGATTTATGTTTTCATATTTCATGGTCTTAAGTAAATATTATGATTTCATTAGGTAAAATAAAGTTCTTAAGTTTAAAGGAAATTTTGTTTCATTTATTAAGGGGAAGTGTTTGAATTTGTAGAAAACGAATTATGAGTTTTTCATGGTTGTAAAGAAACCATTATGAGATTTATTTTACCATTAATATTTATTATGAAATGTTTTATTATAATATTTGTTCTCTAAAATTGATTTCTTGGGTAGTAAAATGTTTATTTTGAGTTCACGGATTATTATGATAGTGGAAATAATTTATAATGAGTTGTCATGGACTAGCAGGCTTCTTTATTTTTTTTATATGTCCGTTACTAATATGTTTATTCTCATACCAAATTTTCAAAAAATAATAATATGGTGTAAAAGATGATATGGTACAATGTTGAGGTCAACATTAAAATTTTGAAGATATATAATGAAAATAAAAATTATTTTTTCTTAAATGTTTTGAATTGTATGAATAATGGATTCAAGGAGGAAGCTTCGAATTTGTGATTTAATATAATATTATGTAAGGGTGATTACAAAATTCTCTAGAAATTTAAACCTAAAAGGTCTTTGGGAATGTTAGAAAATGAATTTTTGTCTAGAGATATAATTTATAGATTTCGTAAGGTCAAGTCCTTACCGTTGGTATTAAAGAAATGGTTTAGATAATTTTAGATGTTAGGATAATATACATAAATAACCATAAGATATTTTAATTTATGGTTATCCCGATATAGTATTTTAAGATTACCATGTTTCTTTATATAAACTATGTTTGTTCAGAATGGGTTTTCATAAAGGAAATAGGGATTCTAGAGTAGGAATAAACAAAGGGGATAATATAATTCCAAATCAACACCTTATAATTGAATAATGAAACTGGGAGTATTTTTTTATGAGGGAATAGTTGAAATATGCTATAAATGGTGGTGGAATATGTACTAGATAAATTACTTACCAGGGAAGAACATTTTGATAGTCGACCATTTTATGAGATGACACCCTCTAGTATTCAGTGTATCTTTTAACCTATTGTTAGTTGAGGGATGGATTAAATATCATGAAAAGATATTTAATGTCCTGGGTTATTCACATCATCCAAAGGTAACTCCTTTTTTACCATTTCGAAAGTGAATCCAGTCAGTACTGGTCAATGGTTTAAAATTTCAGAGAAAAATAATAGATTGATTATTTGGAATTAGATGTTATCAAGAATAGTTTACATGATAATTATTTTCCTAAACCTGTCTAACATAGTATAGAAAATAAATTCATAGAATTAAGGTGGAAGGAAGAAGATTCAGTCACTAGATATGAATTGAACTTTACCTGGTAGGAAAAGTAAGTAATAATTTGTATCTAGGATCTCGATAATATAAGTAATCATTTTTATTCAGGATTATATCCATGATAATAAATATTATTGGCCTATCATGAATTCAAAATTTATGTGAAACTTTTTTGCGGTGTTGAGAAGGTAGAAATTAATTTTCTCAATGATCATGTGTCTTACGAAAACAAGAAAAAAGTTTTCTAGGTGGGAATAAAATAGAAATAATTCATCAAATAAATCTAAAGGTATGAAAATCAAGTCTCTAGTTTGTGATAGTTATTGTAAAATCTCCATGGGGAATGTATTATAAAATTTGGTAAGTCCTTATGATGTTATATGTTTTGGAATATGGATCATGATTTCAAATAAAAAAATATAGGTAGGGGTAATACCAATTTTAATAAGTAGGTTTTAATGTGTTTTGAATATAATGAGGTGAGTGATTATGTGG
Source organism: Viscum album (assembly GCA_963277665.1). Taxonomy (NCBI): domain Eukaryota; kingdom Viridiplantae; phylum Streptophyta; class Magnoliopsida; order Santalales; family Viscaceae; genus Viscum; species Viscum album. The sequence continues at coordinate 1,940,638,205 of OY728163.1, forward strand.
ATATGTTTTAGAAGAAGGAAACAAATAATGGGAATCATAATTTATATAAGAAGAAGTGTGTTGTGAAATCCACTGAAACTATTGCATCATATGTTAGGCCATCAAATTATGTGGTAATCGGTACATTTCTTTTTTATTAAGATTATACTAATGCCTTGTTTGATTTGTAGTCTACACATTATTTCATTTCTAAGATATATACTACTAAAATGAAAATTTACCTCATGAAATGAGGTCATGATTTTTGATAAAAACATCCATAGGTGGTTTTAGGGAAACAAGATTTTACAAAGGTCTTCATATTATCATCTGTAGAATTATTTTACCTATAAACCTACTTTCCATTCCCATTATATATTTTATGTTATTATGTTTATGAATTAGATTTTAGTTTGTCATGATAAGATAGATTATTGATATAACAAATTTATTTTCTAAAATAAGTTGGAGTGTCTATATAATAATTATTTCATACCTTTAAAAACATATCAAGAAGCTATGAAATTGTTAAGATATGGTAATGAAATTTATCTTTCTCATATTATCAAAATTAAGGTAAATTTTTTTGATTAATGTTGTACCAGTAGTAAAATATTAACTCGAGTATTTTATTGATATGTTTTCAGGTATTATAAAAGATAGGGAAGTTAACTTTACTATTGACTTAGATAATAATGTTAATTCAATTTCAAAACCCCCTATCGAGTGGATTAAATGGGAATTATTTCATTGAAAAATAAATTACAATATTTCTTGATAACGGTTTCATTCATCCAAAAAATTCTCCCCTGGGTTATCCAATTTGATTTATTAAAAATTAATGTGCTTTCATGACTCATATCAATCATTATAGAGAATTTAATAATATCATTGTTAAGAATAAGCATTTGGTGCCTCATATTGATGACTTTTTTGTGTATCTCCAGTGAGATCATTATTTTTTGAAAACAAAATTGGGTCCGAGTACCATTAGTTGAAGGTGGTGGAGGGTGAAATTACTAAGACAATAGTTCATGCTATGTATGGGAAATATGAGTTTTTGGTTAAGCACATTGGGTTCTCAAAATCTCTAAATGTATTCATGGATCATATGAATAGAGTTTTCCATTAATATTTAGAAAAATTTATTATTGTTTTTATTGATGATATTTTAGTTTATTATAAAATTTATTATGATCAGGAAATAAATCCATGTTTTTTCCTATAATCCTTCAAAGAAAATAAGTTGTATCGAAAATTTAGTAAATGTGATTTTTGGTTAATGCAGACTTCATTCCTTGGAAGCACTGTAAATAAATATGGAATAACTATTGATCCTATAAAAACTATAGTAGTAGATAAATAGAAAAGACCTAAAAATGTTACTTGGATTCATAATTTTCTTGGATTATTAAGCTATTGTTGATTTTTTATGAGAAATTTGCATGGGTTTTAAGCCAATTAACCAAGATAACATGAAAAAGGAGTTAAGTTCATCTAATAAAAGGAATTTGAATAATATTTCTAGGAATAAAAATTATGATTATTCAATGCTTTAGTTTCTCCACTACCATCCAAAAATAGTTACTTTTTTATATAAATTGATGCTTCATTGAAGGGAATATGTTGTATTTTAATTCAGAATGATCTTATAATTTACCTTTCTTCACGTCAATTGAAACCCCAAAAGAAAAAATATCCTACACTTTACATTTAATTGGTAGTTTTAATATTTATTTTAAAAATATGCAGTCATCATTTATATAGATTAAAGTTTAAAATGCATACTAACAATAAAAGGATGAGGTATTTATACACTCAGAAAGAGTAAAACATGAGACATATGAGATGAATATATTTGATAAAGGTTAATTATTGGTCATTTATTCAATATCCAAGTAAATAAAATAGTGTTACTAATGTTTTGTGTCAAAAATATAATGTTATGTTAACTATGTTATGTTTGGGACATAAAATTTTTGTTAATGATTTGATGAATATTGGCTTATAAATTATGCTTGTTTGAACTACATATATTTTTCATTAAATATCAGTATAATAATCATTTTTATACATATTTATACATGTTCGGAAGGATGGTCATATTTTAAAGGAATTGATAGAATCAGTCAAGAAGGGTATGTTGAGAGAGAGTAATTTTATAAAATAATGTGTTTCGAGATTCAAAAAAAGGTTATTTATTTCATATAACCCCCATTTGAATAATGAACTATTTATTGATGCTCATATCTATTCATTTTTAGTTCATCATCATAGCATAAAAATGTATAGAGACCATTGGGAAGAATACTATTGAGAAGCAATGAAAAAAGATATTATAGATTTTACTATCAAATATTTAACATATCACCATATTAAAGTGAATGAAAATTATCTAAGGGGTTGCTTCATCATTATTAAGTTCTATAATGGAAATGGGTGAATATATAAAAGGATATCATGGTCAGATTACCAAATACATCTTGAGTAAATAATGTGATTCGGGTACTTGTTGATTAATTAAATTAATTTTCTTATTTTCAACCATTTTGATATAATATTTGTTTGGATCAACATTATAATTTTTATATTAAAGGATAAATATATTAAATAGCATCCCTATTGTCATTGTATATGATCGTGCTCCTAAATTCACCTCTAATTTATAGAAGGGGCTTCAGAAGTCAATGGGTACTGAATTAAATTTTAGTACAAACATTCATCCTCAATATGATAGATAGTTAGAGTGAATGATTATGAGTTTGGATAATATACTTTGATCATGTTAAATGTATTATCATGGAAATTGTTATCAACATCTAGCTTTGGTTTAGTTTTATTATAATAATATTTTTTATTCTAGTATACAAATGTAACCTTTTGAGGAATTAAATGAAAAGTTGTTTCAGCCTCTATCTTTTGGGTGGATATAAGAAAATAAAGTTGTTGGGACCATAATTGATAGAATAAATGGTTGAGAAGGTGAATGAGATTATGAGGTATATGAGGATGGCTCAATGTAGACATAAATTTTATGCAGATAACTGGATGAAAGATCTTTCATTTGAGGTAGGCGATCATGTTTTTTTTAAATGTCTCTATGGAAAACAATTATGAGTTTGGTAAAAAAAACTAATTATATGGTTAATTAAAAAATATGGAATTATGAAGATGGTAGGATCAGTTTCTTATTAATTTTTCTTACATCCTAGTGAAACTGATGCACATAATGTATTTCATGTTTTTTTAATAGTAAAATATGTGTTATATAAATATCATGTTTTGATCCCTAAATAGTTGAATTAGAATAAAACCATTCTTATGTGCAATAGATTGTTTATACTATTGACCAAAGAAAGGATTTTTTGTGGAATAAAGCGATTTACTGGGATAATGTTTTGTGTAATAACCATATTATTGAATAAGAAACATCGAAATTGGAAAATCTAATGAGGTAAAGATATCCCCATATGTTTAAATATTAAATAAAACTATTAGGATGAAATTTCAAAAATGGAGAAGAATGTAAAAAAATTTAATGTTAAAATAAATTATTTTTATTTCTTATTAATATATAAAAAATTTATTTTATAGAGTTATATTTATTATAATAATATTAGTTAATTTTAATTTCAAAGGAAATGAATTTATTTCTAACAAAAATAAGTTTTTATGTATTATATGGTATTATTATAAATTATTATTTTGAATTTTAGAAATTTTATTCAAAAAATGATATATTTTTTGAGTTCATCATATAAAAATTATCATAGGATAAATTTTTGAGAATTTTTTGAAGAGGTTTATTTTTTAAATGAATAGTGAAAATTTGTGATTTTTATTAAAATTGTATTTTTGTTTCAAAAATTTATAAAGGTACATACTATTCTAAAATATTTTAAAAGCAAAATTAATTCGTTTATATTATTAATAATCTAATTAATTTATTTGGAATCAATTTTTTTCATTATTTTAATATAAAAACATTTTATACTAAAAAATTCATTTTTTCTAGAAAGCTATTTTTCATCACAATTTTCATGTTTAATTTTCATTTAAAATATTAAAATTCAGTGAATTAAATTTTATAAAATGGATTCCATATTAAATATCATCATAATTAATATTAGGTAATAATTCCGACTTATTTTTTGTCATACGGAATACTAAAAATATTATAAATCTATTACTATAGTTATTGTTAAAACAAGTTTATTGGGGATTAAACTAATGTGATAATGGTTAAAAGACATAAAACTTGTCTAAATTCTATTATATGGATTTATTTTGACCCTATCACATTTCATATTTTTAAATTTTCCAATTTGGAACCCTTGAACATTAGTAATTTGTTAATAAATTTTAATCTTTATAAAAATTTCAATTGCCATATCCCTAGCTTATAAAATGATACCCCTCTATGTTCCACTCCAAACATAAAAATACATTTGTTTTAGAAACATCCAATCCATATAACATCCTAAAAACCCTACACACATTCAATATAATTTTTTTTAGAATAATTCCAACCATTTTTTGGATTATGGTGTTATGTAGCGGAGGTTTTTCAAAGAAGAAGTATAGCTTTTAACCGAATGTTTAAGTTTTATATATTCTTATACCTTATTAGAATTTCTTTTACCATTGTGATATAATAATATTAGTAACTCCCATATACTTATATTTTATTATTTTTATATCCAAACATTAATCAATGTCCTTCTTTAGCTAATGGTAAACGAAACCATAATTTTTGTGAATGATAGATTATCACCTCGTGAACCGATATAATTCATTGCCCACCTCCACATCCCATAGTTGGTTATAATTATGGATTTGAATAATATATATGATATTAATGAAATAAATATTTTTATTTAACGATAATATATCATCAATTTATTTTCATTCCATCCATTTAAAAATGATAACATCGTTCGTGCGTACATGTGGATTACCACATCAATGAAGCGATGCAAAACATTTTTTATCACCGCCTCACATAGATGAGATATATAAATTTATTTAAAGATATAATATTATATTTATGATATAATCATTATATTATAAATATAAAATACTAATATCTTTCTTCCAATAATGTTCATTGAAAAATGGAAACATTACTCTTGGTACATATAGTCTACCGTCTCCATGATTTTAACGTAATTAATTTTTCCTAACCAAATTACATAGTTGGTTATAGAAGTATAATTAATGTATAATAAATATAATTATTTCATGATTATTATTTTTGATATTATGAAATAATGATCTTCTTGAACACAGTCAATATACCAATGTCGTTTTGAAATTACGGACCTAACATCCTCAAAACACCCGACATGGAACAATCAAATTAAGTAATTAAATATATCAAGGAAATAAATGAAATAAATTTTTTAATGATAAGTTATAAAACTATTAAATGGTTAATAAGAAATAAGTAATTGATAAAAGTTTATTATATTGGATATATATAATATACGCGACAAATCATACTCAAGTTAACGGACATTCTACCTTAAAACCCTGGTTTTAAATATTTTATGATTTATTTTAGATATATTTTTTTCCTTTTTAATATTCATAAAATTAATTTATTGATTTAATTATATATATATAATTTAATTAAAAAGGGAATTTTATGTCTTTTTTGACATTCCTATGAGGTTTTACAAAAGGAGAATCTTTTTGTATAGGATACATAATTTTTTGACAAATTGAAAAAAGGAATGTTATATTTTAATATATATGGCCTTAACATATTTTCGCACCACTATAATAATTATATAATATTTAGATTCCTACAAAATATTCCATGATTTATTCAAATTAAAAATATTCTCACCTTTTTTATAGATATTTTGAAAATTGGCTTTTAATGGAATGGATGTTTCAATATCAAGAAATGTTTCTATTATGAGTGTAAAGAATATTTTTTTGAGTATGATAATGGAAATTCAATCTTAAATGTGTTATGATTATGTTATGGTTCATGTAAATTATATTTTTTTATGCATGAACTTGATATAGATTTTTATTATGGGTAAGCCTGATATAGTTCATGATAATAGTTGAACCCAATATAGTCCTCTATTTAATTGTGTAAAGGGATGGAGTAAACATGTTATAATTTTATCCGAAGAGATTATTGGAATTTACTGATTATGTTATTCCATTTTTAAGAGAGATTCTAATAGTGATGTGAAAATAATGTATCAAGTTTACTATAATATTTATCTATTATTTCTATGAGTTTTTTCTGAAATATTATGATTTCACATGGTATGCTAATATTGTTAAATTTAAAATGAAATTTTATGCTACTTATTAAGGGTAAAATGTATAATTTTTTGAAAAAGATTTAATAAGTTATTCATGATCATAAAGAAACCATTGTGAAATTTATTTTGTCTTTAATATTTATTATGAATTTTTTTAAAACCTTTGTGGAGTAAAATTTCATTCTTGGGAAAAAAGGGTTTTTAGGATCAACTTTAATTATGAAAATGTAAAATTTTCATAATGAGTATTCATAGACTAACATGTTTCTTTTGCTCATTTTATATGACTGTTACTGGTATTTTTGTCCTCATATCAAATTTTTAAATATTCTCATAGGTTTTTAATGATGATTATGGAAAAGGATGTGGTCGAGATAAAAAATTTAAATATATCTCATGAAAATAAAACTTATATTATCATAAAGGTTTTTTATTGTGGTTAAAATGGACATTATGTGGGAGTTTCAACTCTATGAGGTAATATTTTATTATATAAGGATTAAGACATAATTCTATAAAACTATAAACCTCAAAAGTATCTTTCAAAGAAAGAAAATGAATTCTTGTCTAAGGAATCAATTAATATATTTTTTGTGATCCTTATAGAAAAGATTAATATTTATTGAGCTTAAATATTTTTGATATCATGAAATCAAACATAACCTTAATGAAATGCAAGTTGAGAAAAATACTTGTGATATTTTTATTGTAACATTGTTAGTTATTAAAGGCAAGATATTTGATGGTTTGAATACATTATTGGATTTATAGTCAATATGAATACGTCTGAGGTTAGCTCTCACCCTTAAAAAAGAAAAACATACTTTTCTAAGGATTATCATACATTATAAAAGAGGGAGAAAATAAATTTTTTTTAGTGCCTCCATGTTATCAAATTTCCGGAAGGTTATTCTTAAAATATAAAAAATTTCTTCTTCTAAAAGTATTTAATTTAATAGGCATGACATGTCATAATTTTCATGTTATGGTGAAAAAAAATCCCACTTGTTTCATTGCATGGAATACTACCCATATACGTAAAAATTATTATCGTAAATATTTTTTATTTTTTCATTTCCATTTATATCAATTTATGGCCCTAAATTTATTTTATAATTTGGATAATTATGTAATATATATACATTTTTAACAGGAAATATACATTCTACCATTTTGATATCATGGTAAATTTAATTGGTCATTTGGTGGGAGAAATAATGATTTGTGATTTTGTATATCTATGTTGGATATATCCTTTTGAAATGTATATGAAGATATAGAAGGGGTATATTAAGAATTCATGTTGAATATTAACATAAATTATAGATAAGTATATTTCTAAAGAGGTTGAAGAGTTTTATTTAGAATACTTTTTCATAGTGAAGCACATCAGATTACCTACATCTCACCATTAACAAGACAGTTTCATGGGATATGGGATATGTGGCTAGAAAGTAAAAGCATTGATAGATAAAATATAAATTATCTATATTTATACCTCATAAATAACAAAAATGATGCTCACTCATATATAAAATCCCATATTAATGTGTTAAAGTAGTTTTATCTAAAGAAGAGTGATATCTGGTTACTGAATGCGTAAAAAAAACTTTTTATCACAGTTTCAAAAGACTGTGCATGGTAAATCATATACATAGAAATCAATGATATGGTTAAAGAGTAATAAAAATTTAAATGTGAAAACATGTTCTATTTACGAAATTAATGGCTATAAATTTCATACCAATGATCATGAATACATATTTTTTGTTCAAAATAGAATTTTATTTTTATTCACTAAAACAACCCATTTTTTAAGTACAAAAAGACAAAACCATAATTTTGTATCATGTTCATGTTAAGAAGTTAATGAATAAATATGTTAAATTTATTACATTAAATATTATGTTTTTATGTTCAACTGAAAATGGTTTTTTGGTAATAATAGTGTTAAATAAGTTGGATTCGATATAATATTATAAAATTTGAAAATATTGGAATAAAAACATGACCATTTTATAATGGAATCACATGTGAATCAAATTTTTTATTTTTTTGATTAATAAAACACATAGTGGCCTAACATTTTTCAAGGAAAAAATTGTATTTTGGTGATGAAAAACTAGTTGGAGATTATGAATTATTTTATATCCCTATATTAATGGAAACATTAATAAAGGATATTGATGGCAAAATTTTTTACATGGATTGTCCAATATAAAAAAATCAATAGTAAAGATTTTGGGAAAAAATCCTTCAGTAATCTCCTAAAAAAACTGGTAAAATATATTTATTTCTTATTTAAATTTCCAATTTTTTCAAAATTAAAGATATATTATTCATTATTTTATTATTAACTTAGGTTTATCTTTTTAACTAATATGAAAATTTGATTTTCCATTCTTTTTCTTGTATCATTTTCTAATAATTTAAATTTATATCAAACTATTGTATTTGAATAAGTATTTTTACACATGCTTTGTTTTCTTTTGTCTATACCATATCATGTTTCATAAATGTTATTATTTTTTATCCTTACTGTTAAATATTAAAATAAATAGTATAAATACTTTATTTTATTTTCTATTTGGGTTTTGGTTTTTTTGTATCATTTTACAATTTTTACTCACACTCGTATATAATAGTCGATTTTCTATCATCTATTACTTATGTTTTATTTTCTTCTGTCTGAATCATTTCATATCTCAAAAACATTGGTAATATTTTTTTTATCATTTTAGTTAACTTATTTAATGAATACGAATAAATAATATTTAGTTTAGTTTTTATTATATCATTTTTAAATTTTTATTTAATTTTTTAAAAAACATATTAATTCGTAAAATAGTTTACTAATTTTTGGTTAATTTAATTTTTAGGATAATTCAATATCCAAGAGATGATTCACCTCGATCATCTAAGGGAGACCATACACATACTTCTACTAATGAGCCTCATTATCCTTCCATATATGATCCTTTAACTTCCAAAGGGATATATAAGGATCTCAGGGTTGGTATGTAGAAACGCAACCCTAGATATCCTAGATCTAGTGTTAAATATCATTATATTGGAGTAACTATAAGGAATCAAATCTTGAAGGATTGAAGAGTTTTGTAGTGTTTATAATCCATATATGTACACAAGTCTTGTATTACAAATGATTACAATAATTACTACATAATGCTTTTAGTGGAAGTCTTTATTCCATAAAGTGTAAACATACAAATCTACCATAGTACACTTATTAGATTCCTAGGTAAAGAAAACAAAATAAGGGTGAGATAAAATGATTAGTAAGGGTAAGTATATCAGAAGAAATAATGAATATATGTCAATAATAATTATAGAATGATAAATAGCTGAAAAAAGATACCTTATAATCAATAAATTGAGAATGAAGTGAAAAAACAATATAGAAAGGTAATTACAAGAAATACATTCCATTCGAATTACTAGATTAGAATAAAAACAAATATAATTTATTCAGTGAACTGAGAATGAAATTCATTCATAAATATGTCGATACAAAATATCATGGATAAATAATAACTGAATAAAAATAAAGGTAATGATTAATTATTTTACATCATGGTTTGGGAATATGAAAACCTCTATTATTAAGATCCATCCTCTAAATAGTTTCAAACTATATATAGAAACCTATTTAATTTTCACAACAAATTTTTCTCATGAGAACCTGTTGATGCATCAAGGGGCTATATAAAGTATGGACCCCACCCATCACTGCATGTCCAAATAATTCCTCATATCGAGTAGTCAACTTAATTAATTAACAATATTACATATAAAATATCTTTATTGAATAAAGAATACAGATTTATTAATATATACTATCTGGAGGATAACTAAAAATAAGGTTTTTTGACATTGATAAATGAAGATACCATTTAAAGAACATTAAAAAATCATGAGGAAAATAACCTTTAAAGATTCCAAAGTGTCCCATACCACATTGAAACATTTGAATAATAATTCCCCATGAGTTAAATAAAACATAGAATATCATGATAATAAGGAGATTCCATATATAACATGTCAAAGTAAACACCGTATATAAAAACGATATATGTTTTAGGAAATAAACATATCTCTGATAAATGATATGGATAATTAGATGAAATTCAATGTCAAATGATCATATAAAATATAATATTTCATGGATACTTACAAAGGAATCAAAGAATATAATATCAATACTCTCTTTTTCCAAATAATTCATAAAACATCCATAGGAAGAATAAAGAAGGTATCAGTAAAACATATCCTTAATTGATTAGAATAATGGATCGGTGTCATTGATGAATATAAATACTATAAAAAGGTATTTTAAAAACACTCCTGAAGAAAATAACCTATTTATTTTGAAAAAAAATTAAAAAACATTTTTTTTGAAAATAACTTTTGAAAAAAAATATATTTAAATAGTAACTTTTCAGACTTTCAAATGATTCTTTGATGAAATAAGGGTGGGTAAATCCATAACATCCATATGAGGTAAATATAAAATTCCTTTCTCATGGTAAATGTAATAGAAAAAAGAATTTTTTGAGAAATAAGAAACTTCTTTGAAAAAATTGGAAAAAGAGAAAGATGGTAAAATGTATTTAACTAAAAATATTTGAATGATTAAAAACATTTTTGAAAAATGTTTTAGAAAATATCGTTTTTAGAAGAAAATATGTTCTCTGACTATAGAGTGAAATGTAGTTATGTTTTCATAAAGAATTTATAAAAAAATTTAAGTACTAATGAGTGGGAAAATGGTACTATGAATTGAAAAGGGTCATGAATAACCATAAGAGAATAAAATTATAGTTTTTAATGAATAATAATCCAAGAATTTCTTCTGATGGAAATTCATGTGTAATCAACCCCAAAAAAATGATATTGTGAAAGAAGCCCTTGAAAAAACCCTAACGTTGATATGAGAATCAATCATTGCATAGAATATGTGTGTAAAATTTAAATACACATTAATAAAGTGTAAATAAAACAATATATAGTAAAAATTGATTACCCACATAATCTTAGAATACTAACAATGATGAAGAAGTAATATAACCAATTGGAAAGGAATCAGCTTATGAAATTCAATAACACCTAGTAAAATTTAATTAAAATATACATAGAAGAAATAATTCAAATTGAAACGAAAAATAACATTAAGATAAAATAATTCATGATATAATATATCAAAATCTGATGTACATACACTACAAAAAAAATGTAAGTTGTGAATGATATATTTATCTAGTAGATGTAAAAAAGTGAGAAGAAAATACATTACCTTATCCTTCCTTTTTCTAGTTTAGTTTTTAACATGATGTATAGTGTTTTAAAATATGTTAATAACTTATAACATAACAATAAAAATATTTGTAATATCATTTATTATATTCTTACAATATCTTATTAATCATTTGTTAATAACATTTCACTATTTACACTATTCTGCGTGTTAATTGTCTAGTTTTTTGAGTTTGTTTTAACCTATTAATTTTTATTCTTATTAATTAGATCACAGTTTCATCATCCCCATAATTTAAACCATGATTTAAATATTATATATATTTATTATATATGTATATATTATAATCCATAAAATTTGGAAATAGGAAATCAAATTCACCATCCATGGAGATGGTAAGTTTTACATATGGATGAATACTACTTTCATTTCATTATCGTAATTTAAATAATGAAAAGTAAATGATATATATGTAGATTATAATTAATTCATCATATATATTTCATATTTGTCACATATATTTATTAAAATCATCCTTTATAAATTCCATTTATAAAGTGTGAACACATCACATCCCTTTGATGAGGCGGCGGTCCACGCTTCCACAAATGATGTCATCATATTTATACAAAAAGGAAAGTATAAATATATGTGTTATAAAATAATTAAATAAGAATAAAGACATAATAGATATCATATATATCATATATATATAAATTGATCATAATTCCCATCCATGAATGGTGGTAAAGGAAAAAATGAACGTTATCGTTTCATGAGGTTGTAGTTCACCATACATTTAAATAGTAATTTGATTACCCATTAGATGAATGTGTGTGTAATTTTAGTTATAAAAATTGAATAAAAATATCTCAGAATATTGAAGAAACTATTTATATTATATAATCAAGGAATAATAATAGTTTAATGGGTGTAGAATGAAAATAAAGCTATAGATCTTGAGGAAGGATATTACCTTTTATTCGGGAATCTCGTTTTGATTTCCCCCCAAGGGATTATTTGGATGCATTCATTCCCAAGTTTGTTATTCTAGGATGAGGGGTATATTTTTAGGATCTATTTTAGAGAATATTTTTCAAAAAAAGTGTCTTGATAGGTTTGATAAAGTGGGATGGGCTATTTCATTTTATAGTAGAGCAGGAGGGGCACTCTTGTAATGTTTTGGAAAGGGATTTCCACCCACATATTCCCCATGTAAAGTGTCTCCAATAATAGAAAAAAATTATAGATAAAGTATGATAAGTTCTATATATGTCCATAAAATGTATATTGGATAAGTTTATATGTTATTTTGGTTCTTAAGTTTAAGTTTTAGTCCCTTATTAATCTAATTTTCCTCTTAATCGTTGTAATTAATTTTAATTACTTTCACTAATATTTTAGGTCAAAAACAATGTTTCTCATATTATAAATTATTAATTATTTTCATTCAAAATATGGGATCTATTTGGCCAAATTACAATCATAGATGTGGTAGGAATTAATTTAAACATAATCTCACAGGCGGGATGACAATGTGGAGTTTTAAAGTAAAAATGTTCAACAGTTTTCTATGTTTTTCTATTAAATTTCAAAGTGAAATTTATTCCATTTACCTAAATTGGATTAAATTAAATAAAATTTATTTTATTAATCTTTAAACCCCAACAAATATAATTTAAATTTATAAATAAATTACACAAAAAGGAGTTTGAATTAAAAATCAGTATTTTTCACTATTCATTAAAAAATGAAACTTCACAGAAAATACTAAAAATTATACCTAAAATATTTTTAATTCTAATATTTATATTTTTAACTTTATTTTTACATACAATATTTATAAAATTTCAAGAAATTTGATTTAAAATAGGGTCTCCATAAAATTAGGTAAAAGTGCTTTTATAAAAATATTGGTTTTTATGGGTAGTTTTAGTTTTTTTATTATCTTATGTCTATTGAATATATTGGATGAATATAAAAATATTTTTGGTTGAATATATAATATATATATATTACATCGATATCACTCACTAAGTGTAGTTGATTTAATTTATTAGTATAAACCTGCTTTGTTAACAAATGAATAGTTCTCTGTAAAAATATTCCCTTTATTTTCAATTGGTTCTTATGTTAATTTTAATTTCAATGAATTAATTTTATATTTTTATAAACCATTTATTTGAATAAGATATTTAATACTATTTAAAAACTCTAATTTATAGGATAGGTTATGTCTTATTAAATAATAGTGTTTTAATAATATATTGTTGTTCGGTAAAACACAGTCATGCGTGTAACGCATGCCATCGAAGAAACTCATAATTGTGTGTGATACACATTAACTCATTATTGCATGTATTTAAATCTATATCATAGATTTAATTTATTTAAAGTACAAAATATATCACCAATTATTGGGATATTATTTTCCTTTATACATTTTGTGTATTGTTTCATACAAGCTATTGGAAATAATGTTCCTACCTTAGATTTTCATTCCAATAAATTCTCCCAACCTTAATTAAATTGCGTCCTCATAATTTAATGTCAATCATGGTGATAGATTATTTTTATATTTACAATTTTTGAAATCCCACATCATTAGAAGGGTTCATAATAAATCATCTAAAATGGGGAGAATGGTAAGTAAAAAAGTTCAAATGGAATAACATGTTATTATGTCACCAATTAAAAGAAAATTTAAGGAATTTAGAGATACATATTTAGAGGAAATGATTAAATATTTATTGGGAGTGATTGCTGTTATAAATCAAAAACAATTTAATGGCCAATGGAATATTTAGGGCCTCAAATTCATAAATTTAAGATGATTTAGAAGACAATCGATTAATAAAAAATTATATTATTATGTCAAAAAAAATTAAGATAGATTTCCAATTTTTGAGTATTTCATTTATTAACCAACAATATATGAATATATAATTACTTGACATATTTCTATAAACAGTATTTCATCCTTTGGTTGTGCTTTGATCAATTTTAAATTCATCCATTACATCAATAAATAGATATCTAAAAATTAACTTTTATTCCTGAAGCGCTAAAAAAATACATTAAATAAATATTAAGGCTCTTAAAAGAGTACAAAGTCTACCTATTTATTTCAAACTATTATCCAAAGTAAATATGGTCAATAAATTCATCTCAAAACCTAAAAAATTGATACTAATTTTTTATCATTAAAATTTATTCATCAAAATTTTTAAATAATATCAATAAAAAATTATCTAGGACATCGTGTAGTCCACTGGTTGGCACTACACCCATATTGTATTTCGTGCATGGGTTCAAGACTAGCGGCCTTTCAGGACCTTATTGGTTGTTTCCCAGCATAAAATTTTTCCTTTTCTAAAACCATATTAATATAATTTCTAAAATAATTTTGATGGATATCCTTGAAATAATTATAATAACTAAATAGCCTTTTAACTAAGGATTTAAATACAAAAAAATACATAAATACTTCATCCATTTATTTCCTCATAAGTATTTACTTGGTATCAAGTTTATCCTATGTAATTTATTATCATTTTCTATTAAAATCCTTCACATTGACTTGTAAAGAAAAATGAATTATCCTAAGAATATCTCTTGGGAGTGTCAAACCAAGGGCATAGTAAGGATCATTTTCATGTACACTGTTATATTGAGTTAGCCCTAATGAATCTTGTTGGAGTTGTTGACCCAAGGTACATTTTTTCCAGTACTATTTCTATTTATAGTATAAAGATAGGTATGTGTTTCTATACAGACCCACTTAATATATACCATACTAAAATTCTGGGAGGTTCTTCTATAATTATCCTCAAATTATTCCTTATGGATATGTTATCTAATCTATGATTTCCAAAATCTGTTTCCCAAGGTTTTTAATAAACTTCATTTGATACCAACTATAGTATTCCTTCCCCAGTTAGTCTGGATCTTGTGTCTACTACCATTACATTGGCATGATTACATGCAATAAAATCTTGATAGACCAAATTTTTATTAGTCTTGATAAACGAGATACATATATGAGTCTTGTACTTAAAATTAATACTATAATTATATCATTTTTTGTTCAAGGATAACGTTATTCCATCTAGTGTAACCATGATTATATTTCATAGTATTCCTATTCGATTATTGTAGAAAGGAAACAAAATATTTATGCACTAAAATTCCCAGTAAAGGTAAATATAGAGGGATAAATAATGAATCAATGAGAAAAATAATTATGTCATGGTAAATAATTGATCACACATACCATGTAATAAACAAACTAAAACGGATGTTCATAAATAATATGTTAATGTAATAACTGGAAACACATTCCATTAAAAATACATGATAATAAAAAAATCAATATCGAATGGTAAGAAATTTAAACACATTCCATTTAATCAATGAATAAATAATGAAATGAATACCTTGATATGTCGATGAAAAATAACATGGATAGATAATAACTTAATCAAAATAGAGGGAATGAATAAATATTTAATGTCATATATTAGGTACATGAAGACCTATACTTTCATGATCCATCCTCCATATAGTTTAAAACAATAGATAGAATCCTATTTAAATTTTGTAACTAAATTTTCTCATGGGAACCTGTTGATTAATTGAGGGGAAATATAAAGTTAGCCCCCAGCCATCAATTCATGTCCAAATCATTCCCCATATATAGAAATCAATTTAATTAATAAATAATATTCTTATCAAATATCTATATTTAATAACGAATAAATATTAATCGATATATCCTAGGTGGAGGATAATTGACAAAAAAGGATGGTGACATTGATAAATAGATATACCATTGAAAGACCATTAAAATAGTCTGGAGGAAAAATAATCTTAAAACATTACAAAGTGTCCCATAAAACAACGAAACATTTAATCATAATTCCCCATGAGTTAAATGAAAACATTAATATCCTCAGAATATGGAGATTCATGATATAACATGTCAAAATAAACACTATATGTAAAAATGATATACGGTTTAAGAAATAATCATATCCATGATAAATGATATGGACAATTAGGTGAAATTCAATGTCAAATGATCCTAAGAAATTAAAATTTTCATGGGGACTAACAAATTAATCAAGTAAGTGAATATAAATATTATCCTTGGACCAATCAATCATAAACCATCCATATAAAGAATAAGGATGGTATCATTGCAACATATCCTTAATGGAATAAAATAAATGGATGATACCATTGATGATTATAAATATTATTAAAACATATTTTAGAAACATTTTTGAGGAAAATATCCATTTTATTTTGAAAATCATTTTAAAAATCATTTTCTTTGAAAATAAATTTCAAAATCATTTTTTTCAAAATGTATCTTTTTATACTTGAAAAGGATGCTTCGATGAAATTAGGGTGGGTAAATCTATACCAGTCGTACTAGGTAAAAATAATTTCTTTCACATGGTAAAAGGGATAGATAAGTGACTTGTTGAGGAAGATATAAGATATTCTTTCAAAAAAATGGTAAGAGATAGAAAACTGTAAAAATGTGTTTAATAAATCATTTTTAATGGTTAAAACATTTTGGAAAACCTTTTTTATAAAATAGTATTTTTAGGATAAAATAGGTTCTCCAACTAAAGAGATAAAGGGATTTGTATATTCATAAAAATATTTTTTAAAATGTTTTAACTACAAAAGAGTGGAAAATGGTACTATGAATTGAAAAAGGTCATGAATACTCATAGCAGAAAAAAATGAAAGGGTTTATTGAATAATTATCCAATCATTTTCTCTAATGGAAAATCAATTGTAAACAACCCTGAATAAAATGATATTGAGAAATAAAGTTTGAAAAAACCATAACATTGACGTGAGAAACAATAAATGAATAAAATATGTGTGAAAATTATAAATCCACATAATAGATGTTAAAATAAAATAATTAATATTAAGATGTAATTACACACATCATCTTATAATATTAATGACAAAAGAGAAGTAATATAACCAAATAAATAGAAATAGGGTTATGAAATCCTTTAAAACATTGTAACTTTTAATTAAATTACCCTTAGAATAAATAATTAAAATTGAAACTCAAAATAAAATTAATATAATATAATTCATGATATAATATATCAGAATGGGTATTAGATACTCCACACCAAATAATTAAGTGGCGAATATGATATTTATCTCACAGATGCAAAATGTGAGATGGAAATCCCTTACCTTGTCCTTCATTTTTGTTGTTTCATCTTTAACCATTTTTATAGTCATTTTAAATATATTAATAATTTCTAGAAAAACCATACTAATATTTAAAATATCATATATTAACTTCATATATTATCTTATTTCCCATTTTTTAATTATCATTCTTTATTTTCAATATTTTGGGTGTTAATTTCCAAGTTTTTCAAGTTTGTTTAACTTTTTATTGTTGTTATTATTAATTATATAACCATTTAAAAATATAAATAATTTAAATTATTATATAAATATTTTATATATTTAGTATATATGTACATAAAATAATCCCTAAAATTTTGATATAGTAAGTGAAATGCACCACTCATTGAGACGATATGTCGTACGTACGCATGAGCGCTACATTCATTTATTTGTTGTATTTAAAACAATGAAAGAAAACTGATATATATGTTTATTAAAATTCTAGTATCAAATATATTTCATGTATTTAGCATATATTTATTAAAACCATCCTTTATACATTTTATGTAAATTGCGAACATATCACATCAATTTGAGGAGGTCGTAGTTTACACTTCCATAAACAATTTTATCGTATTTACAAAAAAATGAAAGTATAAAGGTACGTGCTATAAAACAATTAAATAATAAAAAAGACATAATAAATATCATATGTATCATATATAAATAGTGCTTCTATCACAATTCCCAACAATGAAATGTGGTAAATAAAAAATGAAATACATCATTTCATGAGATAGTAGTTCTCCGTACATATAAACAGTAAGTCCATTAAATATTATATAGAAGTGTGTGTAAGTGTAGGTCAAAACCATAGTATAAAACCATTTAATTATAATTATGACACTATTTTTATTATAAAATCAAGGAATAAGAATAGTTTAGGTGTTGTAGAGTGAAAAAAAACTAAAGGTCATGAGGAAGGATGTTACCTCTTATTCGTGTACATCCTTCAGGTTTGCACAAAAGGGCTTCCTTGGATGGATTTAAACCAAATGTTAATATTTTTGGTATGGTTGATGGATTTTTAGGAGATATTTTATCAGATCTTGTTCAATCAAAATTGACTTCTGAGGTGTGAGGAAGTGGGAGGGGTGAGTGCCTTTTCATAGTGGAGGAGGAGTGGCACTCTTGCATATTTTTTAAAAGGGAATTCCAACCATGATTTTACCATGTAATGTGGCTCCAATAATGCACTACATTGGATAAAAATGAGTAAATGTTAAGAATATTTCCATCTAATGGATTTTTTATAAGTGTAAAAGTTATTTGGGCCCCTAAGATTATGTTTTAGTCCCTTATTAAGCTAATTATTCTCATAATAGTTGTAATTAATTTTAATTACATTAACTAATATTTTAAGTCAAAAACTAAGTTTAACTTATTAGAAATTATAAATTATTTTATTAAAAATATGGAATCCATTTTTTCAAATTCCAATAACATAAGTGACATAAATTAATTTAAATATAGTCTCGTAGGTAGAATAATAATGTGGGTATTAAAAGTAAAAAAATTCAAATGATTTCTATGTTTTTATATTCAATTTTAATGTGAAATTGATTAAAATTAAATAAATTGGATTCAAGGATTTTAAATTGATCTAATTAATCTATAAACCCCTTAAAAATTATGTTTAAACATATAAATAAATTATATGAAAATCATTTTTGAATAAAAATTCGGTATTTTTCACTGTTCATTAAAAAAAGAAACATAAAAGAAAAATAAAAAAATTCACCATAAAATAATTTTTATATTTTTATTTCAAATATTAATTTTATTTTGACATATTATATTTATAAGAGTTCTATAATGTTATTTAAAATAGGTTCTCCATTAAAAGTCATAAAAAAGTGCCATTAGAAAAATATAGGGTTTTATGTGTAATATTAGCATTGTTCTTATCTTATTTCTATTAAATATATTGGATAAATATAAAAATATTTTATTGAATATATAATATATATATTCCATTAGTATAACTAACTAAATGTAATGAAATCCATCGAATAAATTTGTTGTTTCATATGATGCATGCTATATTAGTATCACGTGTATTTCCAGCCATATCGTATAGTGAATTTATTTTAAATATTAAATATATTATAAATTCTCAAGATATTATATTTTCTTATGAACTTGGTGTTACATGTCATACATGCTATCGAATCCAATGTTCCTACTTTATATTTTCGGTGCGTAACATTCTCCCCAACTTAATTAAAAAAAATTATCTCAACATAAACTTGATCGTGGTGATATATTGTTTTATATATCAATTTTTTAAATCCTAAATTGTGAGAAATGTTCATATAAAATCCTCTACAAAAGAGACAATGGGATGTAAAAATGTCACATGGAATAACCTATAACTAGGTATCTAAGTAGGGAAACATTAGTGTAATGTATAGATATGTACTTGAAAGAAAATATAAACTATTTATAGGGAGTGTTTTCGGTATATAATCACAAACATGTGAATGATTAATGAAATGTTGAGGACCTCAAGGCCCTAAATTTTTTATGATTTATAAGACCCTTAGTTTAACAAAAAATATGGTTTTAGGACAACATTTTTTTAAGATACACTTCTTAATTTTGAGGAATTATTTTATTAATAAAGAATATAAGGAAATACACATAGTTGATATATTTACATAAACAAAATTACATCATTTGGTTGTGCTTAGATAATTTTCCAATTCATCCACTACTTCGACAAATGGATATACAAAAAATATATTTTGATTCTTGAAGCACTAAAATATAATATTAAGGATCTTAAGGCTCATAAAAGAGTGAAAAGGCTACCTATTTACCTCTAACTATTCTCAGAAGTTTATATGTTAAGACAATAATCTCTAAACCTAAAAATTAATACTATTGGTTCATCAATAATATTTTATCATCAAATGTTTTATCTAAAAATTAAAAGTTATTTAGGGAAACACTTTGGCAGTGGTGGGTGTGAAACACTTATCATCCTTTAGTTATGGGTTCAAAACCTGTGGTCTTTCCAGAATTCATTGTTTGTCACCAAGATTACATTTTTACCTTACTCTAAAACCATATTAATATAATTAATAAAATAAATTTTACAAATATCCTTGAAATTAGGTTAATCACTAAATATCATTTTTGCTAAGGTTTCAATAAAACCCAGAACATAAATAATTCATCCATTTATTTCTATATAAGTACTACCTTGTCCTAGTTTTTATTCTAATTAATTCTTTTCCATTATCTATTCAAATATTTCATAATGGTGTGTAATGAAAAATGAATTATCCTAAGCATATCCCCAGAGAGTGTAAAACTAGGTGTGTAGTAAGACTCATTGTTGTGTACTAGGTTATGATG
The DNA here is from genome assembly GCA_963277665.1 of Viscum album. Classification (NCBI taxonomy): domain Eukaryota; kingdom Viridiplantae; phylum Streptophyta; class Magnoliopsida; order Santalales; family Viscaceae; genus Viscum; species Viscum album. The sequence continues at coordinate 1,940,659,343 of OY728163.1, forward strand.
ATCTAGGCCTGATGCATATCTTTGGAGGTTTTACCCTTAGTTACATCTATTCTAGAACCATGTCCACTTGTAGTATCCAGATAGATATGTATGACTAGAATGACCCACATAATCCCTACCTAACCAAAATTCTTGGATGTTCTTATATACTTGTCCTAAAATTATACCTTATGGATATGTTCTCTAGTCATTATTTTTTCAAAGTCTAGTTCCCAAAGTTTATACGAGCTTATTTTGATACCATCTATAGCAACCCGACCCAAGATAGCTTGGAGCTGGTGTATACTAAAATTACATTGGAATTATTATAAGGAATAAAATATCAATGTATAGAAGAATTTAGTTGTCTTGGTAAACTAGACAAATAAATGAGTCTTGTAATACAAATGAATACACAAATCTAAACACACTTTTTTTCTTTCAAGGATAACATTATTCCATATACTATAACCCAGTATATATTTCATAGTATGATTCTTGGATTGATGGGAAAAAGAAACAAAATAAGGGTGATCTCAAATTTTTAGTAAGGTAAATGTATAGCATAAGTAATAATTAATCAATGGGAATAATAAAAATGGTATGGTAAATAATTGAACACACATAACATGTAATCGAAAAACATTGATAGAAATTCATAAACAATACGAAAAGCTAATAAGTAGAAATTCATGCCATTAAAATAACTAGATTATCAAAAAATCACTACGTAATGGAAAGAAACTCAAACACCTGTCATTTAATCGATGAACTAAGAATGAAATTAATCTATAAATATTCCGATAAAATTTTACATGGATAAATAATAACTAAATCAAAATGAAGGAAATGTTTAATTTTTGGATGTTATGTTCCCGGAACACGAAAACTGCTACTGTCATGATCCATCCTCTACAATAATTAAAAAAATATGTAGAAACTGATTTAAATTGGGAAAATAATATTTCTCATGAGTACCTTTTGATGCATCGAGGGACTATATAAATTATAGGTCCCATCATTCACTACATGTGCAAATAATTCTTCATATCGATTAATCAATTTAACTAATAATAAATATGCCTTATCAATATCTATAGTTAATAAAGAATATAGATTTATAAATATATCCTCAGTGGAGGATAACTAACAATAAGTGTTTTTGATGTTGATAAATGTAGATACCATTGAAATACCAATAATGAATTCTTAAGGAAAATAATCTTTAAAAATTCTGAAGTGTCCCAAACCACTTTGAAACATTTTAATCATAATTATCTATGAGTTAAATAATATATAAAATATCATGAAAATAAATATATTCATGATATAACATTTCAAATTAAACAATGTATGTAAAATTGATATATGGCTTAGGAAATAAACATATACATGATAAATGATATAGATTATTAGGTGAAATTCAATGTCAAATTAGCATAAAAAGATGAATATTTCAAGGGGACTAACAAATTAATAATGGAAGTAAATATAAATAATATCCTCATTTAAAAAAATCATAAACCATCCTGTAGAAGAATAAGGATGGTATCAATGCAACAAATACCTAGTGGGGTAAAATAAATGGTTGATGTCATTGATGAATAAAAATACTATAAAATGTCATTCAAAAACATTCTTGAGAAAAATATCCTTTTTTCTTTTCAAAATCATTTTAAAAATACTTTTCGTTGAAAATAAATTTTGAAATTTTTTTATTTTAAATGTAAAATTTTACACATGCAAATAAATCATCGAAGAAATGACAGTGGGAAAATCCATACCTACAGTACGAGATAAAAAATACATTCCTTCTTCAAAGTAAAAGGAGTTTAAAAATTACATGTTTGGAAGGAGATAAAATATTTCCTTGAAAAAACTAATAAAATAAAAATAGTTTATAAATATTTTTAATAAATTATTTTATAATGGTTAAAAACATTTTTGAAACTATTTTTAGAAAGTAAGGTTTTTAGAAGAAAACAAGTTCTCTAGCAAAAGAGAGAAATGAAGTTGGGTTTTCTTAAAAATATTTTCTAAAAAATTTAAATATGAAAGATTAGGAAAATAATACTATTAATTGAAAAAAATTAATCAATAAAAGTAGAATAATAAAATGAAATGTTTTATTGATAAATTATCCAATAATTTTCTCTAATGTAAATTCCAGGGTAAACAACCCTGAATAAAATGAAATTGTGAAGTGAGCCCTTGAAAAGGATATAACATTGATGTGAAAATAAATAAATGAATAGAATATGTAATTAAAATTTAAATCCACATAAAATTAGAGTAATTATAAAAATATATATTAAAAATTTATTACACACATAGTCATATAATATTAACGATAATGAGGACGTAATATAACCCAATGAAAATGTATCATGTTATAAAATTATTTACTACTTGGTAACACTAAATTAAAATCCCCTTAGAATAAATACTACAAATTGAAACTAAAAATTACATGATGATAAAATAATTCATGATATAACACATCAAAATGGGTTGTATAGGCACCACAAAAAAAGTTATTGGTGAATATGACATTTAACTCACATATGTAAAAAGTGAGATTAAAATCTATTAACTTATCCTTATTATTTGTTTTTTGTTCTTTAAATACATGTATAGTGGTTAAAAATATGTTAATAAGTTATAAAATAACCAAAATATTATTTATAATATTATATATTAGCTTCTTAAAATAACTTATTACCCGTTTTTTAGTATCCTTTCATTATTTTCAGAATTTTGGGTGTTAATTGCCTTGTTTGTCAAGTATGTTTTAACTTGTTACTTGTTGTTCTTATTAATTAGATGTTTGTTTAATAATATGAATAATATAAAACATGATTTGAATATTATATATATTCAGTATATATTTATTTCTAAGAATCCATAAAATCATTAGATATGAAATGAAATGCACTGTTCATGGAGATGGTAGATCGTATGTACACATGAATGATACTTTCATTTATTTTTTTTATTTAAAATAATGAAAATTTAATGATATAAATGTATATTATAATAAAATATCTTATCAATTTAATTTATGTCATATATATTTCTTAAAACCATCCTTTACACATTCCATGTAATGTGTGGATGTATCACATTGGTTTGAGGAGGTGGTAGTCCACACTTCCACAAATGATTTTATTATATTAAGACAAAAAAGGAAAGTATAATGGTATTTGTTATAAAATAATTACATAAGCATAAAGAAATAATATGTATCATATATATCATATATATACAGTGTGTATATCATAATTCTTACCCATTAATGGTGAAAAAGGAAAAAAGAATGGCATCATTTCATGGAATAGTAGTTCAACGTACATATCAAAGGATAAGTTCATTAAAAATTATATAGAGTTATGTGTATGTTTATGTATAAACCATATATTAAAAACAAATCATTATATATAGGGTACTTTTTTTATATAACCATGTAATATGAAGAGTTTAATAGGGTAGAATGAAAATAAAACTAAATATCTCAATGAAGGTTGTTACCTATTATTCATGTATCTCATTTTGGTTTGCACCAAAGGGCATACTTGGATGGATGTATTCCCAATTTGAGTCTTATTGGTTTATGGGATGGAATTATATGAGGTACTCAATCATATCATTGTTGAGCCAATGTGTCTTGAGATGTGTAAGGAAGTGGGAGGGGTGGGTTCCTTTTTATAGTGGAGGAGGAGTGTCACTCTTGTAAATTTTTTAAGAGGGAATTACACCCACATTTTTACCATTTAAATTAGATCCAATAATGGAAAAAATTTGATCCAGGGTAGTATAAGGTCAAAATGATTCAAAAAATGGCTTTTTGACAAGTTTCTAGGTTATTTTGGTTTTAGTGTTAAATGTTTAGACCCATAGGCTAATTTTTCCTCATAATTGTTATAATTTTTTTAATTAATTTACCTAATAATTTTGGCAAAAAACTATGTTTAACTAAGTTAAAATTATAAATTATTATGAATAAAAATATGGAATCCATTTTCAGAAATTACAGAAACAAAATTGGCCGGAATTAATTTAAATTTAATCCCACAGACAAGATGAAAATTCAGGTTTTTAAAGTAAAAATATTCAAAAGATTGTTATTTTTTATGTTAAATTTCAAAGTGAAATTAATTAAAATGACCTAAATTGGATTAAATGTTATACATTTGATATAAATATTCTTTAAAACCAAAAAAAATACAATTTAACACTATTAATAAATTATATGAAAAATGAGTTTTGAATTAAAATTCAAAATTTTCAATATTAATTAAAATATGAAACTTCACAAAATGATACCATAAATTCACATAAACCAAATTTTTATGTGAAAATTTAGAATAATAATTATATTTCTACATATACTATTTATAAACCTTCCAAAAATTGTATTTAAATAGGTTATTCATTAAATGGTGGTCAAAGTGCCATTATAAAACTATAAGTTTTTATGTGTAATACTGGATTTGTTCTTTTTAATATCTATATAATCTATTAAGTGAATATAAAAAATTATTTAATATATAATATACTTATTAATTCAATATCACTCACTAATTTTAATTAATTTAATTTATTTGGATAAACCAACTTTTTGATCATAAGAATAGTTTTCCATAAAAATATTCCCTTTATTTTCAATTAGTTCTTATATTCATGTCTAATTAATTTATAACCAATGAATTCATTTTTTTTATAATCCATATATTTTTATAAGTTAGTTCATAATATTTATAACATATAATTTAATTTCTAGGTTATGTCTTATTAAATAATAATATTTTAATAATATATTTATTTTCGGTAAAATGTTGTACTACGTGTAATGCAAACCATCGAAGAAAATCATTATTGTGTGCAATGAAATCATACTCAGTATCCCCTGTATTGAGAGATATATTAAATATTTAATTAATTTAAAATATTAAATATATTTTAAATTATTTATATATAATATTCCCTTACATTCTTGGTGTTGTGTGTCATATAGGCTATTGAATACAATGTTCCTACTTTAGATTTTTGGGGAATTACATTCTCCCAACCTTAATTAAATTGATTCTATACAAATTTAAAATTTATGTTTGTGATATATTGTTAGATATTTCAAATTTTTTAAATCTCACATCATGAGATTGTTTTTTAATAAATCATCTATAATGAAGAGAATGGGAAGTCCAAAGGTCACATGGAAATACATATATCTACGTCTATAAGTAGGAGAAAATTAGTAGCAAGTAGAGATACGTACAAGGAGAAAAGGCATATATATTTATAGGGAGTGATTGAGGTCATCAATCATAAACATGGGAATGATCAACATAATGTTGTGGGACTCAATTCCATAAATCTATGATGCTTTATAAAATAATATATTCAAAAAAATTAGGGTATTAGAACAACATTTTTTAAGATACATTTCTTAATGTTGATGAATTTTTTTAGTAACCAAGAAAATAAATAAATACACTAACTTGACATATTTATATAAACACAATTCGATCGTTTGGTTGTGCTTCAATAAAATTCCCATTCATCTATTACTTCAAAAAATTGATATCCCAAAATTAACTTTTATTCTTGAACTACTAAAACATACTTTTAACATATCTTAAGGCTCATAAAAGAGTGATAATTCTATATATTTATTTATAACTATTATCCATAGTCAATATGGCTAAGACATTAGTATATAAACCTAAAAAGTAGTACTATTGGTTCATCATTAATATTTACTCATCAAAATTTTTAACTAAAAACAATGAAAATTTATCCAAGACATCACATAGACCTATGTTAGACACGAAATCTTTTTCATACTTCGTATATGGGTTCAAGAACCGCAGCCTTTCCGGACTTGATTGGTTGTCACCCATCATACACGTTGTCTTTATTTCAAACCAAATAAATATAATTTCCAAAAAAATATGTTGTACTTCCTTGAAATAAGGTTAGTCGCTAACTAAACTTTTAACTAAGGATTTTAATACAACCCCAATTAATAAATACTTTATCAATTTATTTCCACATAAGTCATTCCTGGTTCTAGATTTTATCCTTGTTAATTCATTCTCATTATCTATTCAAATCCATCATAATGGTTTGTACTGAAAATTTAAATTACCCTAACCATATCCCACTGGGAGTGTCAAACTAGGTGTGTAGTAAGGCCCATTGTTATGTAATCGATTATGATGAGTTAGGGCTGATGCACCATGTCAGATTTTTTACCCCTAGGTACATTTTTTATAAAACCATTTCCAGTTGAAGTTTCTAAAAAGGAATATATCACTATAAAGACCCACATAATCTCTACCTTACTAAAATCTTAGTATGTACTTCTATACTTATCCTAAAATTCTACCTTGTGGATATGTTCTCTAATATATGATTTCCGAAATCTAGTTCCCAATGATGATACTAAAGTTATTTTTATACCAACTATAGAAACCTGACCCCAAATAGCCCGAAGTTGGTTTCTACTACCATTACATTATCATTATTACAAGGAATCAAATCCGTAAGGACCAACAATTTTAGTAGTCTTGGTAAAAAATATACATATATGAGTCGTGTATTATAAATGAATACACTAATTACAAAATAGTTTTTTATTTGAGGATAAATTTATTACATCTAGTATAACCCTGTATATCATTCATAGTACGCTTATTGGATTCCTAGGGAAAGGAAAAAAAATCATGGTGATCTAAAATTCTCAGATAGGGTAAACTATAGAAGAATAAATAATGATTCAATGAGAATAATAATTATGGAAAGTAAAATAAGTGAACACACATACCATGAAATCAAAAAACTGAGAAGGAAGTGTATAAACAAAATAGAAAAGTAGTAACTGGAAACCCATGCCATTCAAAAAAATAGATATGTAAAAATCAATATGTCTATGTAAGAAACTGAAGCACATTCCATTTAACCAATGAAATAAGAATAAAATAAATCCATAGATATGTCGACATAAAATCTCATAGATAAATAATAACTTAATCACAATAAAGGCAATGCTTTATTATTTTACGTCCTATCTTAGGAACATGAAAACCTATACTGTTAAGATCTATCATCTAGATCCTTTAAAACTAATGTTAGAAACCTCTTCAATTTGTGAAAATCATTTTTCTCATGAGAACATGTTGATACATCTTGGGGCTATATAAATTATGGGCCCCACCCATCACATTATCTCCAAAGAGCCCTTATATTGAGTAATAAATTTAATTAATAAACAATATGAATTATAAAGTATCTTTATTATATAATTAATACATATTTATTAATACATACTAAGTGGAAGATAAATAACAACAAGGGATATTGAAGTTGATAAATGGAGATACTATTCAATTTCCATTAATAAATTCTTGAGAAAAATAATATTTAAAGACTCCAAAGTGTCCGATAAAACATTGAAACAGTTGAATCATAATTCCCCTTGTGTTAATAGAACATATAATATCATGAGAATAAAGAGATTAATGATATTACATGTCAATGTAAACACTGTAAGTAAAAATTATATAAGATTTAGTTAATAAACATATCCATCATAAATTATATGGATAATTAGGTAATGTTTAATGTTAAATTACCATAGGAAATATAATATTTCAAGGGGACTAACAAAGGAATCAAGGAAGTGAATATCAATATTATCCTTGGAAAAATCAATCATAAAACATTCAGAGGAAGAATATAGATGGTATTAATAAAATATATCCCTAGTAGAGTAAAATAAATTGTTTATGTCATTGATGAATAAAAATATTTTTAAAAGGTTTTTTAGAAACATTAATGATGAAAATATCCTTTTTTTAATTAGAAATAAATTTCTTTAAAAATTACTTTTGAAAACATTTTATTTAAAATGTATCCTTTTAATGTTACAAAGGATACATCGAATAAATGATGATGTATAAATCTGTATCTATCATATGTGGTAAAAAAACAGTCCTTTTTCATTGTAAAAGGTATAATAAAATGGATCATTTGAAAAGACACAATATATTACATTAAAAACATTAGTTAATTGGAATAAGTAAAATTTTATTTAATAAATCATTTTTGAAAGGTAAAAAACATTTTTGAAAACATTTTTAGAAAATAGGGTTTTTAGAATAAGACAGGTTCTCCGACTATAGAGTGAAATGAATATGGTTTTTCTTAAAAACATTGTTAAAAAAATTTTAATTACCAAAGAGTGAAATAATGGTACATTTGCATTAATATTTCATGAATAACCATAGGATAAGAAAATTAAAGGTTTTATTGTGAAGAAACAACCCTAGTTTCCCATATTCTATGCCATATCAAGTTACATTGGAATACAAATGAGGAATACGCATCCCGAAGGACCAAAATATTTTAGCTGTTTTGGAAATATATATACCTATATAAGTTCAACATTAAAACTTGAAATGAAAACACAATATAACAACTTCTTTTGAATCACACATAATATCCTAGATTATCCTTGAAATTCATTCATAATATACTTCTTCACAAACTAGGAAAAATAAAACATGTTAAATTGGTGAGATAAAATGCTCAGTAAGGTTAAATAATATAGAAAAATAAAATATAAACACTAGGCTTGATGAATATCTAAAAATTCATGCCTTTAAAAATATAATTTATCATAATATTCAAGGAATAAAAACTGATTAAATATTTTCATAGAACCTAACCATGGATATCATACTAGTCAAATAACGACATGGATTGTCAATCTATAGTTTCATAATGAGGGAATTCATAATTCTGGACATTATGAAATATACCTTCAAGACCTAGGCCAAGACATCTGAAAATTATTAAGGCCTCAGCCAAAACCATATCTGAAAATGGGTAAGGCCTCGGCCAAGTCCATATATGTTTTATCTCATGAGACCTACCAATACATCGAGGGGCTATTGAGGGCCCCACCCATCACATTATAAGTCCAATACATTCTTCATATTAATTTATATAAACTTAAAAAACATATACATTCATATTAAATCTAACATATGAAATGTAAATGCCTTTCCCCAAACATAAACACTAACCATTCTGAGTAATATGATGAATTGTTTCAGATAGAACACCCATTGTCAAAATAATAATAAACCATTCAATACAATATGGTATAGGATATCATAACATATTAGTCCTAATTTTATAAAACATTCAATAAGTGTGTCAAAATAGATAAAATTATTCTTATAAAATCATTGAGTAATTCTTGCGATAAATACTCTTTTACATTAAAAAGAGAAGTTCTTTTGGAAATTTAATTTTATAAACCTAGAAGTCAAATAATATAGTTTTATCATAATAAAATTATTTATTTTAAAAAAATTAATGGGCTCTGAAAACATATTATAGAGGCTCCTTGAAAATAGTCAAGAATTCGTGAAATTCCTTTGAATCGATATTGTATTTTTTGGAAGAATTTTTCACAGATCCTATTAAAACATGTATTTATCCATAAAATAAAGAAGCATTATGGTTGGTAAACATATTAATAACATTCACACATTATATATTATGATTAAATATTAATAATTAATAATTTAATTGGTATTAAGAAGGACAAATAGTAACCCGAAGGAAAATAGAGGTTCAGGTAGAAAACCCTTAACTTATGCCCAAAATTGTTCTTGATGTGGAACGTAAGGTCATGTAATATGAAATTATAATTAAATTAATTAATAATCTATTGTACATATATATTATTTTTAATATGTTTATTAAGTTCATTTTTGGTCGTTTTTATGGGTTAAAAGATTCAATATCATCATTTGTGAGTGCTCATTTCATTAGTTATAATGACCGGTTCACTTGTATGGAAGTTAATGTAAAATGAGAATTGAATTCCCCAATTTTTGTCATATGTTTTTAATTTTAATACATAAGTTTAAGTGATCATATAATTCATTTGGTTACTTTGTGTGAGTATGAATCATTATATGAAAATTTAATGATAAACACCTGGATTAATTTGGTGGTTTTTCGATCACCCTAAACTCATTTTTTCTATAAATTAATACCATGTGTACAAAATGATTCTGGAACATCAAATAGGATATATTAAGAATATTATGATCTGGATAAACCATATAACTGGTTTCATGACTAGTATTGAATACGGTAATATATTTTGAAATCTCATCATCCTTGAATGTGTTAAATTGACACATCGCAGATGGTATTTTCATTTCTAGTACAAAAAGAGGGGAAGAGAGAGATGATGATAAATTATTAAATTATCATAAAAATATTATAGTAAATGTATGGTAATAAATTAATCATAACATATGGAGTAAATTATGTGAGTAAATAAAAATAAAGAATGGAACTTGAAAGACAATAAAAGAAATGAAAAGTGCAATTTACCTCTTGAATTAATCTTCCTTGAGAGCCTCTTTAGGGGAGAGGAATTAGTCTTTTGAAGAAAACAAGAGCTAATGGACGTGGGTAGGGTCATGGGAGAATATTTTATCATAATTTATCTATGGAATAAGGGTTGAGATGAGTGAAGTTAAGAGGGAGTGAGGGGAGGTTTTTATAGTGGAAGAGATGGGGTTTTTTCCATTATTTTAATCATGATTTTATTATTTTGGATCATGAATGTGAATATTCTTGATTATTATGACTAAAAAAATAATGAGTTCATGTTAGCTCGAACCAACGGTCATTTACATCAGCCATCACTCAATAATGATTGATAAATTCATTTATTTTACATATTTTGTAAATTATTGAATTTCACTATTCACCAAAATTCAAGTATTTTGGAAAAATTCCAAATAATCAACTTAACCATTTTTCAACATGTAGATTCCAAAAATAGACTAAATTTTATAAAAATAATTTTCTAAATAAGAGAAATTTAATTTTTAAATTAAATCATTATTTACTTGAAAAACACGTATTTTAAATTTAAAACTGATTTTATAATACTTTTTAAAATTAACTGAGCTCTCATATGATTATTATAAATTCATAGGAAAATACAATATTTAATCATGAATAAATTTTATGATAATGAATTTTATTTTAAATAAATTTATTAATTGAAAATTTTAATTAAATATTTATTACTCACAAAATATCAACATTTAATTATTAATTTTTAAAATATTCACTATTATTTATATAGTTCCTATATTTTATTTATACTAACATGTGTCAGGATACTATTCGGAATGGTGCATTACTATTCATAAGGGTAATTTACTATTCATAAGGGTACGTTACTATTCACTAAAAATGTAAGTGGGTCCTTTCAGACTCTAAATATATTATGGATCACAACCATGTATTTTAGTTTTTCAAAAATCAAATCACAAAAGAGGAAAAATTATATCTGACAAGAAGGTTATAACTCTCTCCTATAAATATTAGTGTTATTGTTTCTCCTAGACTCAATAATGAATGTATTCTATAATAAATTTATTTTTAAATCCTTGGGTTGTTACATTCCTCTCCCCTTACATAAATTTCATCCTCAAAATTACCAAATGTTACCTCATACAAATATTTGGGTAGGTTTTCATCCGAATTTCCTCACGATCCCACATTTCCTCTTTAATTTTTTGAATTCTCCAAAGTACCTTTACCAACTGATTCATATGATTCCTCAATACCTTCTATTTAGTTTCAAGAATCTGGATAGGCTCTTCACAGTACGACAAGTCATGTTCCAAATCTATACCTTCAGAAGTGAGGACATACCTTGGGTCTGGCCAGTAATTTCTCAATAATGAGACATGGTACACATTGTGTACCTTATAAATGTTGGGAGGCCTTTCCAAACAATAATATACATATCTAATTCTCTCTAAACTATCAAAAGTTCCTATATCCCTAGGGTGTAGTTTCCCCTTCTTTCCAAATCTTATTACACCCATCCATGGAGATACTTTCAAGAAAACATGATCTCCCTCTTAAAATTCAAAATCCGTCCTTTGATTATCAGTATAACGATTTTTCCTACTTTGAGCTACTTTGATATGTGTTTGAATAGTCTTTACCTTTTCGTTTATTTCCTACACAAGCTCTGGACCCACAAGCATCCTTTCACCAACTTCATCCCAACATTTTGGTGTATGACATCAGTTTCCGTACAATTCTTCATATGGTTCCAATTTAATACTAGAATAGAAACTATTATTGTAGTAAATCTCCACCATATGTAAATATTTATCCCACATACCTTGGAAGTTGATAGAGAATGATCTCAACATGTCTTCTAATGTTTGGATCATCCTTTCTGATTGTCCATCAGTTTGGGGTGACATGAAGTACTCAAATGAAGCTCAATGTCCAAATATTTCAGAAGACATTTCCCAATTTTAAATGTAAATCATGGATCACTATCAGAAAAAAATTGAGATAGGTGCTCCATGAAGTCTCAACACTTCATTGATACAGATTATTATTAATTGCTCTAGTAAAAAATTCTCCCTTATAGAAAGGAAATGTTAAGATTTCATATTTTGATCAACAATTACCCATATTGCATCATTATTTCTTGGAGTTTTGGGTTATCCAGTGAAAAAACCCATGGTGATGACATCCAATTTCCATGTATGAATAGGTAGATGTTGCATGACTCCTATATGATGTTGTCTTTCATCCTTCACCTATTGAAAAACTAATCATCTTCGTACATAATCATCAATTTTCCTCTTCATGTTATCCAAGCAGAAATGTTCTTTTAAATCTCTATACATCTTAGTGCTACAAAGATGTATAGTGATATTCAAACTCTGGGAATCCTCAAATAACTCCCTTTTTTAGTTCGGTTATAGCTAGAAGACAAAGCCTCTTCCAAGATTTTAGATTTCCATATTCATATGCGATGTCTTTCCACTTCCCATCATTCACATAATTAATTTTTTGTCGATGATTCTCATCATCAAGTTGATAACATTTAGTCATTTCTAATAAAGATGGTTGGGAAACCAATTGAAACAATTAAAATATTTTTCACCTTATTTATAATTCCCATGTCTATCCTTACAAAATCCTTAAATATAGGATCCCTTTTAATCCTCATCTTGTTTAAACCTCCATGATCCTTCCTTCTCAATGTATCAGTTACCTTATTTTCCTTTCATGGGTGGCAGTGTAAGGAACAATCATAATCCTTTAGTAGTTCTATATTTATCCTTTTCTTCATGTTGATTTCTTTCTATGATAAGATATATTTCAAGCTCTTATAATTCGTATACATCTCACATATTTCTCCATAGAGATAATGTCTTCATATCTTCCGATAAAAATTATAGTTTCTAACACAAGATCATGAGTAGGATAGTTTTTTCATGAATATTTAACTTCCTTGATGATTATTTAATAACTCTATCATTATGTATGAGTACACATCCAAGTCTTTTCTTTGATAAATTACTATTTATCACAACCCCATCATTCCTCAATGGTAGAGTTTCAATTGAAGCATTCACTAATATACAATTTAATTCTTTTAAACATTCCTCAGATTATTTTTTCAACTCAAACTTAACCCCTATACGAGTAATCTTGGTTAATGGGTTGGCTAGTCAGGTGAAGTTTTGAATGAAACATAGATAATATCCTGCTAAAAAATAGAACTATGTTCCTCTATTTTGTTCATTATTATAGGACATTCCTGAACAACCTATATCTTCATAGGATCAACAGATAATCCTTCATTAGATAGAATATGGCCATGAAAAGAAAATGATTGAAGGAAAAATTCACACTATCCAAACTTCCTATATTATTCATTTCTTCTAAGAGTCCTCAAAATAATGTGCATGTGATTTCCATGATCTTTGTAGCTTTTGATGTATACAAAAATATAGTCAATAAACAACACAACAAAGTCATCAAGTTATTCCTTGAAAACCCTATTCATTAGATACATGAAAATAGAGGGTGCATTAGTTAGTCCAAAAGGAATTATTATAAACTCATAATGCCCATACCTATTTCATAATACTGTCTTTAGAATATCTTCCTTCCTCACACGCAACTAATGATATCTAGATTGAATCTAAATCGTCAAAAAATATTTGGATCCATTGAGTTGATCAAATAAAACATCAATGCAAGGTAGGTGATACTTGTTCTTTATCATAATAGTATTGATCTACCTGTATTCAATGCACTGCCTCATAGATCTATCATTCTTATTGACAAAAAGAATAGGGGCTCTCCATGGAGAAACACCAGTGTGGAAAAATAATTTATCACTCAATTACTCTAGTTTTTTCTTCAGTTATACTAACTCCACAGTGGCCATTATATAAGGAGTCTTTGATATAGATCTTGAACCATGAATTAAATAGATAGAGAACTCAACTTCTCACTCTGGTGGATGTCCATGTAAATCCCCTACAAACATATAAAAATATTCTTTCACAATTGGTATATCCTCTATTTGAACATTCCATTCCTTACCCACATATATTTTGTAATATTCCTCCACAATAATTAAATTTTGTAGAGCTACTAGGCATGGATCTTGATAAGAATCTAATGGCAATGCATCTACTCTAAATATAAGGGACTATACACCAATTTCAAAAAAATTTACTTCCTTATCCTTTCAATAGATTTTTGCATTACAATTTGAAATTCAATCCATATGAAGGATTATATCAAATTTGATCATGGGTATGATGATAAGTATTGAAACTAAGGAACATTTATGTGTCATAAGGGGGATTGATCCAAACATATTTGTTGTAATGATAATTCCCTTAGGAGTTTTGATTGACAACTCCTTTATTAAATTAAATTGTAAATATCTCATTTTCTTAGAAAAAAAAAAGATAAAATATGAAAGTGATGATATAGAATCAAATAAATAATTGGATAACATTGAGGAAACAATCGAATATAATTCCACCACATCATTAGGAACATTAACCTCTGTAGTTGGGATAACAAAAACTTGACCTTGATCCCTTGGCCTTTTCTGAGTCAAGTTTCCTTAATGCATTGGGCAATCTTTAGCATAGTTCCCCATATCCCATCATTAATAGCATTGAACATTAATATATTTGTTATTTCCCTTGAAAAAATGAGATTGGTGGAACTTTTATCAACACTAGTAACAAACTCATTTTCCTTTTATATAGACCCTAGGGTGTTTCTTTCGACAAGTATCACATGTTTGAATATTACCCTTTTTTCTTCCATTTATCCATTCATTCAAATTATAAACCCTTATTCTATTTTTTCCCTTAAATTAATAAAAAATAGAGAATTATTTCTCTATCTTGATAGAACATGAGACAATATCTTTATATGATATGAAAATTTGGGTGACTAGTTCCCTTTTAAGGAATGGTATTAAACAATTGAAGAATTGATCAATCTTTTTCCTTGGATTATGTATATAGTCCATGGAATTCCTTGATAATCTTGTGAATTAAAATTTATAAATTACAAAATTATCATCCTCTTTTTAGATCAGATTCAGAAACTTCCTTTCCATATCTACCATCCATTCACAAGAGAAGTATTTTTCTTGGAAAACTTCATTGAAATTCCTCCATTCTATTTGTTATATTTCGTCCTCATCCTTGCAGTTTTGAATTAACAACCACCACTGATCTGCATCTTTTGGTAGACGATAAACCACCACAATAGCTTTATCACTTTTGTTACATCCCAAAGAAAGAAATCTATTCTCTAAAAAAATATCTATTACTCTGAAAAGAATGGGTCTATAGTCATATTGAATGATGGAGGTTGTTGTCACATAATGTCTTCTAACATATATCCTCCACGTTGTGGATTCAGATGATCCATATGGGTAATGTTATTGTTCATAACCTGATCCAACCATCCCAGCATAGTTATAAGTTGTCCAGCCCTAGTCATGGAATAATATCCAATATCATTATATTTCCTCAAAGGTAAATCCCTACATGGTATATGCACGTTCATGCAGTTTCCATTCATTTCACTATTCCCCATTTCTAAATAATGGAATACACTAGATTAGGTAATTAATTATGAGGTATAATCTCAACATATAAAAATACTTATAATAAATTGAAATCATATCCATATCTAATATCATAATCATGGTTCCTTTGAATAAAAATTTACATTTAATTCCTTCATAATGGTTTGTAAAGAAAATGTGAATTATCCTAAGCATATCCCTCGAGAGCGTCAAAGTAGGTGTGCAGTAAGGCTAGTTTTCATGTAATAGGATACCCCAAGTCAAGCCCAAAACACCTTTCTAGAGTTGATACTTTTAAGAATATATATACAAGAACCACATCCACTTATAGTCTCCAGATAGGGTTGTATTTTCTATAAATATCCAAATAATCTATTACATACCAAAATTATAGGATGTTGTTGTATATTTATCCTCAATGACTATCTAAGGGTTTTTTTCTCTAATATACATTTTCTAAATCTAATTTCTATGTTTTATACTAAACTTCCACTACTGAAAAAACAAGCAATACCCACGGTTCAAAACCGTGGGAATAGCCTCCAAAACCGTCTGTATAGGCTATACCCATGGTTTTGGGAACCGTGGGCTATACCCACGGTTCAAAACCGTGGGTATAGCCTCCAAAACCGTGGGTATAGGATATACCCACGGTTTTGGGAATCGTGGGCTACAACGGCGTCGGGATAGGGGTCTTTACCTATACCCATGGTTTACCCAAACCGTGGGTATAGGTGGGTATTGCATGTCATCAAACATTCCATCGTGGCTCACACTTTCCCCACGGTTTGAGAACCATGGGAATTTTTAATTCAGTTTCGTTTTAAAAAAGTAGGTCGCATCAGGAATTGGACACCCGACCTACCAGCGTGTTGAAAATGCTCCACAACCAACTCACCCAAAGCACTTATTAGTATATATATATTTATTTTGATAATTATATTAATCTAACCTATTATCTGAAAATCAAAAATCCCGAACCGTAACGTTTTCGGGGGAGACTCGAACCTGAGTTTCTTTGAGGAATCCGGGGCGCTGACCAACTAGTCTACGCTGAATTTTAGTTTTATATATTAAAATTTATTTAAATATATTAAAATATACGCGACGCGCCATGAATAAAATTATTCAGGAGAAGGGATTCGATCAGGTGACTTGGGGGAAATCAAGGTAGCGAGTTACCAACACATCTAATAAATGTTTCATATAACTAGTTTACATTTTTATAAATATATTATAACAGAACGCCAAATTTTTTTCCCGCCCATTTTTTTCCACCTACCGCCTAAAATTTTTTTCCCACCATTACCCGGGAAAGTTATACCCACGGTTTTGGAAAACCGTGGGTATAGGTCAAAAAAAAATATATCCAATGCCCACGGTTTTTTAAAACCGTGGGTATAGATCTTCCAAAAATAACCTATACCCACGATTTGGCCCAAACTAAGGGTATAGGTCTTGAAAAAAAATACAGATATACCTACGGTTATGCAAAACCGTGGGTATAGGTCTTAAAGTAAAATTATACCCACAGTTTTGTGGAAAACCGTGGGTATAGGGTACCCTATACCCAGGGTTTTTTTAAAACCGTGGGTATAGACCCATTTTCCAGTAGTGTTCCTTTGATACAAACTGTAAAAGACCCAACTCCAGTTTCCTAGAGTCGGTTCCTTGTATTATTATATTAGGAAATAAATAAGGAATACACTTCCTAAATGACCAAAAAAGTTTAGTAGTTTTTGTAAATCCAAATATATACATAATTTCAACATTTCAAATTGATGGAAAAAACAACATAAAAACTTCTTTTGAATCACACATAATCTCATAGATTATCCTTACAAGTAATTCATAATATACCTCTTCACAACCTAGGGAAAATAAAAAATGTGATAGGGGTGATGCCAGATACTAAATAAGGATAAATAATTCAGTATAAGAAAATATTAACACTATTCATGATGAATAACTAAAAATACATGCCCTTAAAAATATACTTGAGCATAATATAGAAGGAATAAAAAATGGTTAAATATTACCATAAAACATAACCATGGATATTATACAAGTTAAATAATCACATAGACTATAAATAACTAGTTTCTTAATAATGGAATTCATAATGCTAGTTATTCTAATATATAATTTCAAGGCCTTAGCCAAGACATCTAAAAATGATTAAGGCCATGGAAAAAACCATATCTGAAAATGGGCAAGGCCTCAGCCAAGTCCATATAAATTTTTTCTTCATGAGACCTACCGATGCATTAGGGGTTATATAGGGCCTCATAAATCAATTTATAATTTCAATTAATTCATTCTATGAATGGGTATAATCTTAAGAAATATATTTATTCATATTAAAACTAACATATGAAATTTATATGACTTTCCTCAAACATAGACACTAACCATTCAGAGTAATATGGTGAATGGTTTCTAGATAGAACAACCATAGTCAAAATAAAATGAAACCATTAAATACAAATTGATAGATGATATCATAAAATATCAGTCCCAATTATACCTAAGATTCAAAAAGACTGTGTAAATACACAAAATTACCCTTGTAAAATCATTGGGTAATTCTTGCGATAAATACACTTTTACTTTGAAAATAATAGTTATTTTAGAAAAATAATTGTATAAAACTAGAAGTGAAATAATATAGTTTTATCATAATAAAATGAGTGATTTTATGAAAATAATATGTGATAAAAAAATATTATTGAGTGCCCTTGAAAATATGCAAGAATTCAAGAAATTCCCTTGAATTGGGCTTGTACTTCGAGAAGAATTTTTGAAATATCCTTTTAAAATACATATCTATCCATAAAATAAATAAATATTATAGTTGGTACACATATATATAAAATTAAAATAGAATTTATTATGTGTATATAATAATAAGTAAGAATTTAATTGGTATTAATAAAGATAATTAGTAACCCGAAAGAAAATAGAGGTTGGGGTAGAAACCCCTTATCTTATATCCGATTATGTTATAATTTTGAACTTAAGGTCCTAGAATATAAAATTATAAATATTAATTACTTAATTCAAAACCTATTAGTAATTTATTTTATTTATTATAATTTTATTAAGTTTATTTATGTCATGACCCATCCCAGTGGGGCCAGTGTCGTGACTCCCCAAGCCCACCTCCAATAGGCCTGGGGCTGGTGACTAGCACCGAATAGGCATATTACAACATGGGAGGCATTTCTTAAGAACCTATACACATGCTCACAACTCCAAGCCCACAAATTATGAAATGTGAAAACCACTAAGGAATAAAATTCATGTATACAACTAAACCCAACCAACAGAGTACGACGGAAAGTAAGTATTGAAAGTATACTAGGCCAGAATACAAGCCCAAAAAAACAAGAGTATGAAAACTGCAAAGTCCAACCTATAAAAAAGGTACTAGGACTGCTGATCGTAGTCATAGGAACACCTCGGCCTATAGGGAACTCAGAAATCTTGGTCCTATCCTGGTCCTCCCTCGACTCTGTCAAAAGGCTGCTCGTTTGCACAAGACACGACACGTGCAAGAATATCCCGTGTAGGGGTGAGTATAACAATACCTAGTAAAGGACCCCGAAAACCACAAAGCAGTACACAACGTAAAGGTACAGTCAGCTATGCACAGTATATGTCATCAGAACATATATCAAGATAAACAAAAACCAGATATACTCAAAACCCAGACCCGCGGTCTAGAGACAAGTCTCACAACCACATACTTTTTCTAGGGATTCAGTTCGAAGATTTCCATGAAGAAATCATTCTGGGAGAACACACTCCATGATTCTTATATCTCTAATGACGTCCATCCAAGAAGAACTATTCAACGGGAAATGTCACGAGAGGTAGTTACACTCATTATTGGAGAGACACTCTTGAGTGGTAATATTATGATAGATAGATGCACTCATTACGGGAGACACACTCCTAAGTGGGAAAGATCAAGATACACAGATGAGAATCACTTCCATGGACATGGAGGATACCGCGACTCATCTGGATTCAGTATCTAGGTAGAGGATCAACACCTGGTAGAGTTGGTCATGTCGAGGCCTGACTCTACCTAGGGTCAAGAATGGATAGTGGATTTCGATTCAGGCCTCTCAGATGGATGCCTGACTCTATCATAGAAATTACAGCTGAAGGGATCATACTCCTGTAGAAGGAAATGATGCCTGACCTTCATGGGAATGAGAAGAAGGGGCACTAACCCAAATGAAACATGTCCAAGATATGGTGGACAAGAGGACCATGCCATTTTCCAAAAATTACACGGCGTGTATAAAAGTTGCACGTCGTTTTGTCTGACCCCGGGTACTGCCCATGTACAATGGCCCATGTCATAAAGCTGGTTGTGTAGAAAACATAGTACAAGGTGTCTAGTACTGTGTACATGTCGTCTCTGAGTGACAGGGGTCGGCTCGGTGTATGCTGGCCATGTTCCCATACATGGTCCTCAACCCGTGTACTCCAACCCGTGTGATCAGTACATGGGGTAACCCACGTTACTGGCCTCGCCTGGCTGTGTGATGGAGTAAACGGTCATGTACTCCATCATTTGTCTGTGTACCCCCTGGATACACACCAAGCACCATGTAGCCACCTCTTCCATGCTGCGTAGAGAGTACACACCGTGTTTTGAAGATGTGCAGTCCATCCTGTGTCCGTGTACTTCCCAAAATACACACCGAGCATCGGGGAGAGTCCAACATGCCATGTGACCATGGTCACACGTCCTGTGATTCCTCTCTGACCCCCAAAACCCTAGCTACTACCACTAGTTCTACATGGCGTGTTCTTGGGAAATACACGCTATGTATTCGGAAAATTTACCGAATTGCATAATTCCACCACCGCGCCTCCGTGCTGCCCCGATCGTCGATTCGGTCATTCGATTGCTGTGAAACTCAGGAATCCAGGTCGCCCCGATGCCCTGAGGTCTTTTCCTTTGTTTTCGGGCCTTCGATCGACTCCTAAAATGTGTTACAATCCTCCCGCATGAAGAAGGCTCAAAGAATGGTCTTTTTCGATTCGAGCTGATTCTTCTTCCACTATGACCGTCGAACCTCTGTAGGTTCGTTCCAATGTCAGGTCTCCAGTGTGGGATTGTTTCATTGCAAGACGGGTGTGCAACATTCAGTTGTTCATCGCCCCATAAAGAACGTGATGAACGAACGAGGAAAAGAAAGGGGGAAGAAATCCAATTAGAAAAATCGAGGAACAAACCTGCACCGTCGTTCATCACGGTGTCGATCTGTTCCCATTAGTAGGCTTAAATGGAGTAGAATCAAACAAAAATTTAACGTGGATTAATTCCCAAAATAATCCCAATAAAACCCTCCTGCAAGAACGTATGAATCCGCAGATCAACTTATTCGTGTTTGATCTGTGTTTGTCGTTTAAATTCAGAATCGGGGAAATATGAAATGAAATAAAAACCCCTACCTCACAAAGGGCTCGATTGTTAATGAAGGAGTTGTTCGTGCCGTCGTAATCTCTGAGATCCTTCAAATTTGTTGGCGCAGCGATTCACATCTTTGATTCATCATCTTTCATTGCCGAGTGTTCTCTCCAATGCACCACAGATTCTCTAGAGTTTCTCTCTAGCTTCTATCAATGAGCAACGTTCTATTAACCCATTAAAAAGAGGGAATGTGTTTGGGATTCCATCACGCTGTGGCATTAATCAGTCAACGTTCCTATTTCATGGTCCTTATGACTTGGAATTTATTCTTAAAACAGATTCTTTATCTTTGCGTTGCATCGACTGTTTCCAAAAATAAAAATAAAATAAACTTTTCCATTTATTTTATTTTATTTTACTGAAAACGTATGAAAATTAACTTTTTCCCTCGACCCGCACCGGTCGAGGTTTGACCTGTTCTTAGGTAAATTCATCATCCTGGATGAAATGGTGCCCTCATATTTTTAATCCAAGCATATGTTTGGAAACTTCCACAACCGTACACAAGTGCCAACGAACATACCATAAAAATGGTTTCAACCACCATTTCGGGATCACCGGGCCTCGGAATGATGTGTCGTCTCTACACCTCAACTCGAAATAATTTCATATAATATTTAAGAATAATACAAGTAAAATCTGAGACATTACATTATCCCCACCTTGGGGCTTTACGTCCCCAAAAATCCAAAACAATGGCTACTCAAAAATATGTGGTTACTGGGCATGGATATGGGTCTCCCGCTCCCACGTGCTCTCCTGAAGATTCATGTGCTTCCACCAGATGCGCACTAGGGGAATCGATTTCCCATGAAAGATCCTCTCCTATAGATCCTCGATCTCCACCAGGTACTCAGAAAAGGTCACTCCATCCTGGATGTCTAGCTCGCCCCAGTTGATGACGTACAATGGGTGATGCACGTACCTGCTCATCTGTGACACATGGAAGACATCATGTACCCGATGCAATTGTGGCGGTAGAGGTAGGAGTTACACCACCTCCCCAACTCTATATAGTATCTGGAATGGTCTGATGAACCTCATAGAGAGCTTGATGCCCCTATCAAATCTTTGTAACCCTCGTTGAGGTGAGACCCGAAGAAAGACATGGTCTCCCTCCTCAAACTCAAGAGGTCTCCGTCGTATATCAGCATAAGACTTATACCAGCTCTGTGAAGTCTTCATATGCTCTTGAATGATCTGCACCTTCTCAGTGGTAACTCACACCAACATTGGACCCATGAGTGCTGACTCTCCAGGGTCAGACCAGCAAAGCGGTGGCCGGCAGGGTCTCCCATACAAGGCCTCAAACGGTGCCATACCAATGGTGGAGTGGTAGCTATTGTTGTACTCAAACTCTACCAGTGGTAGGTGGTCCTCCCAAGTATGACCAAAGTCCATGATACAGGCTTGGAACATATCCTTTAGAACCTAAATGTTCCTCTATGTCTAACCATTTTTCTAGAGATGAAACATTGTGCTCAAGCATAGCTGAGTCCCAAAAGCCTCCTGAAATCCCTTCCATAACCGAGATGTAAAACAAGCATCTATTCAAGACTATAATCGAGGGGACTCCATGAATCCGAATTATCTCATGCACTTAGAGGCCTCCCAAGCTCTCTACGGAACACTGCTCCCTGATAGCTAGGAAGTGGGCTGACTTGGTGAGTCTGTCAATGATCACCCAGATGGAACAATGCCCCTTAGATTTATGTGGCAAGCCTATCACGAAGTCCATAAATATTCTATCTCACTTCCACTCTGGAACTTCCAGGGGTGAGATAATCTTGTTGGAACCTGGTACTCAGCCTTCACCTACTGGCATGTGAGGCATTAGGAAACAAAATCCGATACTGCCTTCTTCATGCCTGACCACCAGAACTGTCGTCGGAGATCCAAGTACATATTTTACAATCCAGGATGTACCTCCAAAGGGGAGGTATGAAAATCCTTTTTGACCTCTTCCCGCAATTCCACTGGTACAACAATACATTCTCTGAAAAGTAGTTTGTGCTCCCCACCTTGCGAATATCCATCAATAGTATGTCCTATGGATAACTAAGCATGAAAAGCCTCACAGCCACCATCTCCAAGTTGTGACTCCCTAACTCGTTGTAATATTGTAGGGGTAATAAACAATGACTGCAGGAAAGCTGCATCTTCTCTATCCATGAAGGAAAACTGCAACGTGGATAACAGCTCTGTCGCCTCACTCAATAGTTCTGAGCTAGACCTTCTGCTAAGAGGATCTTCCACCTTGTTCCCATTCCAAGGAGTATAGATTATTTCAAAATCATAGTCCTGGAAGAACTCTAGAAAATTCCTCTATCTCTGATTCAGATCTTTCTGGGAAAAGATATACCTGAGGATCTTGAGGTCAGAGTAGACGATAAACTGCTCACCCATAAGGTAGTGTCGCCAAATCTTCAATGCGAAGACTACCGCTGCCAACTCGAGATATTGGGTTGAATAGTTCTGCTCATCTGGCCCAAGCTGGTGAGAAACATAGGAAATCACTGCCTGCCTTTGCATTAGGACACAACCAAGCCCGGTCCCTGTGCGTCGCAGAAAACTACGTACTCGACACCCTTTTTCAACAATCTCAAAACTGGGGAACTCGTCAAACTCTGTCTCAACTGCTTGAAATTAAGTTGGAACTTCTCCATCAATATGAAGGTTTTCCCCTTCATGGTCAAGGCTATCATCGGTGATGATATCTGGGAAAAATCAGGAATGAATCTCTCGTAATATCCTGCCAACCCAAGTAATCTACACACCTCTGTCACGCATCAAGGTGGTTCACATGCTAACACAGCCTCCACCTTGGATGGGTATATAGCTACACCATATTTTGAGATGACATGTCCTAGAAAGTGGACCTCCTGAATCCAGAACTGTCACTTTGAGAGCTTCCTATAAAGATGATGCTTCCGAAGTATGTCTAGAACCATCTATAGGTGTCTCACGTGATCCTCCTCTGATGCTGAGTACACAAGGATGTTGTCGATGAAGACCACTACGAACCGGTCCAAGTACGGCTGGAAGATCCGTTTCATCAGTCCCATGTACACTTCAGGGGTGTTCACCACGCCAAAAGGCATCACCAAGTACTTATAGTGACCAAAAAAACATCTGAAAGTCGTCTTCAGTATATCCTCGTCCCGTACTCGTAACTAGTGATAACCTGATCGAAGGTCAACCTTCAAGAACCATTGTTCCCCTCTCATCTGGTTGAAGAGGTTGTCAATTCTTGGTATAGGGTACTTATTCTTCACTGTCACCTGGTTTAGGTGCTAGAAATTCACACACAACCTTAGACTCCTATATGTCTTCATAGAAAACGAGATTGGGGCCACCCATGGTGACACTCTGGGTCTCACAAAAACCTTTCTCTACACATTATCCAAAGCCACCCTATGATACCACTCTGCCATGACCCATCCTAGTGGGGCCCATTCCGTGACTCCCCACGCCTGCCTCCAATAGGATAGGAGCTGGTGACTAGCACCGAGTAGGCATATTACTACATGGGAGGAATTGCTTAAGAACATGTACACATGCACACATCTCTGAGCCAAAAAATGTTGAAATGTAAAAACCACTAAGGAACTATATGCATGCATACAACTAAACCCAACCAATAGAGTACAATGGAAAGTAAAGTAGTGAAAGTAAACTAGGATAGAATACAAGCCTACCAAAACAAGAGTATACAAACTGCAAAGTCTAACCTGTAAACACAAAAAGGTACTGGGACTGCTGCTCGTAGCCATAGGAATGCCTCGTCTTGTAGGGAACTCAGAAAGATCGGTCATGTCTAGGTCTTCCCTGGACTTTGTCAAAAGGATTATCGTCTTCAAAAGACACAACAGGTGAAGGCAAAGACCGTGTAGGGGTGAGTATAACAATACTCAGTAGAGGACCCCGAAAACCACAAAGTAGTACACAAAGTAACGGTATAGTCATCTATGCACAGAATATGTCTACAAAACATATTGCAAGAGAAAAACAAACTAGATATACTCAAAACCCAGACCCGCGTTCTAGATAAAAGTTACACAACTGCATACTTTCACTATGGATTTGGTTCGAAGATTTCCATGACGCACTCATTCTGGGAGAACACACTCCATGAGTCTTATAGCTCTAGTGACATTTATATGAGAAGTATTGTTTGTTGGGAAATCTCACGAGGGGTTGTTACACTCATTACGGGAGACACACTCCTGAGTGGGAAGATTACGATAGATAGATGCACTCATTACTGGAGACACACTCTAGTGTGGGAAAGACCACGATACACAGATAAGGATCACTGCCAGGTCCATGGTGGACACCGCAATTCATCTAGATTCACCATCTAGGTATAGGATCAACGCCCGGTAGAGTTGGTCATGTCGATGCCTCACTCTACCTAGGGTCAAGAATGGATATAGGATCTTGATTCGGACCACTCAGATGGATGCCTGACTCTATCAAAGAATGTCCTACTGAAGGGATGAAACTCATGTAGAAAGAAACAATGTCTGACCTTTAGGGGAATGAGAAGAAGGGGCACTAACCCAAACGAAACATGTCTAAGATATGGCGGACAAGAGGATCATGCCATTTCCAAAAAGTACACGGCGTGTAGAAAAGTTACATGTCGTGCCGTCTGACCCTGGGTACTAACCATGTACAAAGACCCATGTCCTAAGGTTTGTTGTTTATAAAAGTTAGTACATGGCATGAAGTACAGTGTACATGTTTTGTCCAAGTGAATGGGGTCAGCTCTGTGTATGCTAGCCATGTGCCCGTACAAAATCCTCAACCCGTGTACTCCAACCCGCGTGATCGGTACACGGGGTGACCCGCATTACTGGCCTCACCTGAATGTGTGATAGAGTGAACGGTCATGGAATCCTTCCCGTGTCCATGTATCCGCTAGATACACGTTGAGTCCCACGTATCTTCCTCTACCATGCTGCGTAGAGAGTACACTTCATGTTCTGAAGTCGTGTAGTCTATCCCGTGTCCGTGTACTTCCCAAAATACACGCCGAGCTTCGGGGAAACTCCAACACCCCGTGTGACCATGGTCACACACCACGTGAACCCTCTATAACCCCCAAAACCCTAGACACCGCTGCTAGTACTGCATGGCACGTTCTTTGGATGTACATGCCGTGTATTCTGAAAATTTCCAGAATCACAGACTTCCAACGCCGCACCTCTGTGCTGCCCCAATTGTCAATCCGGTCGTCCGATTTCCACGAAACTCCGGAATCCAGGTCGCTCCAACATCCCGATGTCATTTACATTGTTTTTGGGCCTCTAATTGGCTCTAAAAACACGTTTTGATCCTCCAGTGTGAAGAATTCTCGAAGAATGTTCTTTTCCGATTACAGCTGATTCACCGTCCACTATGACTGTCGCACCTCGGTAGGGTCATTAAAATGTCAGATCTCCAGTTTGGGATCGTAGTGTTTCATAACGGGTGAAAAAAATCTGTTTTTCATCGCCCCATGAAGAACACGAAGAACACAGGAGGAATAAAGGGGGAAGAAATCCAATCAGAAAAATTGAGGAAAGAACCCCTGTCGCCGTTCGTCATGGCATTGATCTGCTCCCATTAGTAGGCTTAAACGGAGCAGAATCAAACAAAAATTTAACATGGATTAATTCCATGAATCATCCCATTATAACCATCCCACAAGAACGTAGGAATCTACAGATCAACTTGTTCGTGGTTGATCTGTGTTCGTCGTTTAAATTCAGAAACGGGGAAAAGAGAATTGACATAAAACCCCCAACTCACGAAGGGTTTGATTGCTGATGAAGGGGGTGCTCGTTGCACCATCATCTCCAAGATCCTTGGACTTCATTGGCACAATGATTCATAGATTTGATTCTTCATCGTTCATTACCAAGAGTTCTCTCCAAAGCACCAAGGATTCTCCAGATTTTCTCTCCAACTTCTGTCAATGAGAAACGTTCTATGAACCCATTAAAAAGATGGAACGTGTTTGGGATTCCATCACACTGCGACATTAATGATTCAGAATTTTTTTTTGTCATTATGAAAATACATTTATTATTGAAATAGTTTCCTTATCGTTGCGCTGCAGCAAATTTTTATTAAATAAAATAAAATAAACTTTTCCATTTATTTTATTTTATGTTACTGAAAACGTCCGAAAATTAACGTTTTCCCTCGAACCGTGTTGGTTGAGGTTGGACCTATTCTTAGGTAAAGTCATCGTCCCAGACGCAATGATTCCCTCAAATTTTAAATCTGATCATCTGTTTGGAAAGTTCCACAATTACGCACAAGTGTCGGCTCACTTATCTTAAAAAAAGTTTGAACCACCATTCCGGGATCATCGGGCCTCGGAATGATGTGCCATCTCTGTTCTTGGTCTCGAAATAATTCCATATAATATTTAAAAATAATACATAGAAAATCTGAGACATTATAATTTATGGTCGTTTCTATGTGTTTTGGGATTCAATATCATCGTTTGTGACAGCTTGTTCTATTAGTTTTCATGAACAATTCGCTTGTATGGAAGTTAATGTAAAATGAGAATTCAATTCCAAAATTGATTTTATATGTTATTCATTTTTATAAATAATTTTAAATTATTTTATAATTTATTTTTTTACTTTGGGTGATGATTAATCATTAGATGAAATTTTAATGATATACACTTGGTTAATTTGGTGGGTTTTCAGTCACCACGAACTCATTTTGTTCTATAAATTTATAACTTGTGTTAAAAAAATTTCCAGAAAATTAAATAGGATATATTAAATATATTATAATATGTTTAAACCATAAAAATTGTTTCAAGAACAAAATTTAATATGATAATAGAAGTTTAAAACTCGTCGTCCTTGAATGTGATAAATTAACACTTCTTGGGTGGTATTTTCATTTCTAGTATAAAAGGAGGGGGAAAGAGAGATGATGATTAATTATTTCATTGTCATAAAAAAATAAAATTAAATAAAAGGTAATGTATTTTTCATAACATTTGGATTAAATTAGATGAGGAAATAAAAATAAAGAAAGAAACTTAAATGAAAATAAAACAAATGAAAAGATAAATTTAGCTATTGAATTTATCTTCATTGAGAGCCACTTTAGTGGATAGGATTTGGCCTTTTAAAGAGACCGAGGGCATATATAAGTGGGTAAGATCTTGGTAAGAAGTTTTAGAATAATTTTGACATGAAAAAAAATTATAGGAGTAAAGAGAAGAGGGACTGACGGGTTGTTTTTATAGTGGAGGAGATGAGGGTTTTTCCATTATTTTAATTATTATTTTATTATTTTGGCTCAAGGCTATGAATATTTATTACTATTTTGACTAAAACTAGTAATAAGTTAATTTTATTTAAAACCAAAGGTAATTTACATCATCCATGACTCAATAATGATGCATAAATTTACATATTTTTCATATTTTGTAAATTATCGAATTTCACTATTCACCAGAAAATTTAAGTATTTTGGAAAAATACCAAAAATTATCCCAAAACATTTTTTTATGTTTATAATTAAAAAATAAAGTCAATTTTATCAATATAATTTTCTAAATAATAGAAATTTAATTTTTATATAAAATAATTATTTACATGAAAAATACATATTTTATATTTAAAACTGATTTTATAATTCCTTTAAAAATTAACTAAGGTCTCATAAAATTTTCTTAATATAATTAGAAAACATAAAATATATTAAATAATACATTATAGAAAAATTAATTTTATTTTAAATAACTAAATTAATTTAAAATTTTAATTAAATATATATTATTCACACAAATATCAATATTTAATTATTAATTTTTAAAATATTCACTCTTTTTTATATGGTTCTTGGATATTATTTATACTCAAATGGGTGAGATTACTATTTGAAAGGGTGTATTACTATTCATAAGGGTATATTACTATTCACCAAAAAATGTATGTTGGTTCTATCAGACTCTAAATACCATATTGATCACAACAATGTATGTCAATTTTTAGAAATTCCAATCGTAGAAGTGGAAAAATTATATCTAACGGGAAGGTTATAACTATCTCCTATAAATATCAATGTGTTTATTTCTCATAGAACCAGTTTTGAATGAATTATATAATAAATTGATTTTTATAACCTTGGGGTGTTACTTTTATAGAACCATGATAAAATAATTTCCTCTAATGGAAATTCAGGATTAAAAAACCATGAACAAAATGAGATTGTAATGTAAATCCTTTAAAATTACACAACATTGATGTGAGAATCAATCAATGAATCGAATATGTGTGTACAATGTAAATACATATAAAATAATCATAAATACATTAATATATTGATATAATTTATTACACTCATAATCTAAAAAATTTAAGACAACAAGGATGCAATATAACCCAATAAAAATGAATTGGGTTTTGAAATTATTTACCACATGGTAACATTTAATTAAAATCACCTCAGAAGAAATAATTAAACATTAAGTTGAAAATACCATGAAGATAAAATAATTCATGATATAATATATCAAAATATTTAGTAGAAACCCCACACAAAATAAGTAAGTGGTGAATACGACATTTATCTCAGAGATGTAAAAAGTGAGATGAAAATCCCATACCTTATCCTTCCATTTTTTTTTGAAATTTAACCTATTGTATATTGAATTAGTATATGTCAATATATTATAACATAACAACAATCATATTTATAACATCATATATTAAATTATTATAATATCTTATTACCTATTTGTTAATCACCATTCATTATTTTCAAATATTTCTTGTGTTAATTGCCATGTTTTTCGAGTATGTTTTAATTTGTTACAAGTTGTTTTTATTAAGTAGATCATGTTTTCATTGTATTCATAATGTAAACCATAATTTAGGTATTATATATATTCATTATATATGTATTTATAATAATCCAAAAAAAATGGAGATAGGAAATTAAAAACATTGTTCATGTAGACAGTAGGTCGAACGTACGCATTAACGCTGCTTTCATTTCATTGCTGCATTTAAAAGAATGAAAAGTAAATAATATATATATATATTACAATTAAATTATAATATCTATATCATATATGTATTAAAAACATAATTTATACATTTCATGTAAAGTGTGAATGTATCACATCGCTTTGAGGAGGCGATAGCCCACACTTAAAAAAACAATTTTAATGTATTTAAATAAAATGGAAAATATAAAGGTATATGTTATAAAAGAACTATAGAAGAATAAATACATAATAAATATCATATATATCATATTTAAACAGTGTTTCCATCATAATTCCCAACCATGAAAGGTGGTAAAGTAAAAAATGAATGACATCATTTTGTGAGGTGGTAGTACATTGTTCATATAAACAGTAAGTTCATTATCAATTATATTGAAGTTTGTCTAAGTTTTGGGTGAATGATTAGACTAAAAACATATCAGTATATTTAGGATATCCGTGTTATTATAAAATCATGTAATAAAAATAGTTTACGGGTGTATAATTAAAATAAAACTAATGATCTTGAGGAAGGATGTTACCTCTTATTCGGGTATCTCCTTTTTGTTTTCGCCAAAGGGATTCCATGAATAGATTTATGTTCAAGGTGAATATTATAGGATGATGTTAGGTATTTTAAGGAACTATTTGTGAAGATCGTGTTCCATACAAATGTTTATAAGTGGTGTGAGGAAGTGGGGGTGAGTTTATTTTTATAGTGGAGGATGAGTGGCACTCTTATAAATTTCTGGAAAGCGAATTCCACCCATGATTTTATCTTATCAAGTTTCTCAAATAATGGATATAATTTGATCCATGTGTTTATAGGGTCCATATATGGCCATAAAATGGATTTTTTAAAGGTTTTTAGGTCATTTTGATCATTAAGATTAAGGTTAGTGCCTTGTTAACCAGATATTCTTTTTAATCATTGTAATTAATTTTAATTACATTCACTAATATTTCTGGTCAAAAACTAAGTTAAACTTATTATATATTAAAAATTATGATGATTCCAAATATTTAATCCATTTTTTTAACTACTAATCACATAATTGGAAGAAATTATTTTTAATGTAATCTGAAAAACGGGATGACAATGCAAATTTTTAATGTAAAATCCATCAAATGTTTGTTATGATTATTTTTCAATTTCAGTGAAATAAATTCTAATTACCTAAATGGGATGAAATTATATATAATCTATTTAATTGATATTTTAACCCAATAAACATATAATTTATCCTTATATATAAATTCTATTAAAAACATTTTTGAATTAAAATTTGGTATTTTTCATGACTCCTTAAAAATGATACTTCCCAGAAAAATACCAAAAATTCACCCTAGCCTAATTTTTATGTTCCTATTTCAAATATTATTTTTATTTTAACATATAAGATTTATAAAAGTTCCAAACACTATATTTAAAATAGTTCTCCCTTAAAATGTGGTAAAAGTGCATTTATAAAAATATAGGTTTTTATTGGTAATATTCAGTTTGTTCTTATATTATGTCTATTGAATATATTAGATGAATATAAAAAATATTTTTTTAAATATAATATATATATATATATATTACTTTAATGTCACACACTAATTTTAATTAATTTAATTTATTAGGATAAAACATCTTTGTGGGCATAAAAATATTTTTCTATAAAAATATTCCCTATATTTTCAATTGTTTATAATATTCATATCTAATTATTTTGAAACCAATGAATTCAATTTTAATTGTAATAAACCATATATTTTCATAAGTAGTTAATAATATTTATGAACACTAATTTAATGTAATGTTTATGTATTAATATATAATTATGTTTGAATAATGTATTTTTGTTCAATAAAACTTGGTCCTGCAAGTAACGCAAACCATCGAAGAAACTCATTGTTCTTTGTGAAACATGATAACTCCATATTGCATGTATTTCAAGTTATATCATATGTGGAATTTATTTAAAATACTAAATATATTATAAATTATTTGGATATTATATTCCCTGACACGCTTTTTGCTGTGTGTCATACACGCTATCGAATACAGTGTTCCTAGATTATATTTTTTGGGGATTACATGGTAAACATGGTAGAACATGTGTTCCAGGATTATCACTTGCTCATTGCCAATACCATAGCATATCTTTAGAGTTTTCATGATAATGGTAGACATATGGGTCCAAATTTGAAATAATTTAGGAATTTTTTGGAAATGAAGTCTAGATTGAAATTAAGTATTTTGATTTCTAATTAGAGAAGTATTGATAAGTCAACACTTTTTAAGATATGGAAAAATATTAATAAGATCATTTTTTATTATTATCATAATCATTAAATGTTTTTAGCAATATATTTTAATTTTTTCTTCTCATCAGATGAAATATGATATAACTGACACTAAATAAGATAAGAATATATCTTTAGCTTTTCCCACTATGAAATTGAGGGATTTTATATTAAACCAAAATTATTATTTAATTTTTATTGAAATACAAAAATTAAAATCTATGTAATATATATCCTTCTCAATTTTATGATTCATTAAATAAATTTATTTAATGTAGATATAAGAAATCATTATAGGTAAGTCCAATGTCGACTCTTTGTTTTTTATAATCACTAAAAATTATCATCTTAATGATTCACTTATCCTTAATTAATAGGAAATAAATATATATTTCCTAAGATCTAATATAAAAAAACATACATTAATGTTTTATCTTAGGGAAATTATCCTTTATTAGAATAGAAAATTATCACTAAAAAATTTCAATAATTGAGAACTGATTCTTCAAACTCATTAGATATTGAACTAATTTCCCCAATCTAGGCATGAAAATTTGAATATTTCTTAGATGAATAAAAAGGGATAAATAATTAAATAATACATAAGGGTTGTAATTGAAAATATTCTAAGGAGTTATTTAATTTATTTAAGTTATATTTAAACACTTCATATATTGTAATTCACCAATAAATTTTAAAAATAATCTTTATAGGAATCCCTTGAAGAGAAAGGAACACAATGGATCATTATACCTAAGTATAGATTGTATATTCTAGATATTTAATTATGAAATCTTGAACACTTAGGTATATTATGAGGATACAAGGTGGTTGTATTAATTAAAAAATTGTTTTCTCATCATTGAACATCCTCAAGGGAGGATATATATGATTAAAAATATACACTTTAGCTGAAGATCAAGAGATGGGAGAGATGATGGAGGAGAGGATTATAGATTCAATACCATTGATATTTTATAACATGAAAAGATCGTTTCATGTTATATATCTCACTCCTCCAACTCTGGCAGAATATCCCACTCTGTTACCTCTACTCGCATATATCACTCCCACACCACCTATTCTATAGATTCTCATATATTATGAGTAATATTTTGGGGATACCTAGTATTATTTTGTAGTATATGGATGAATATATTATATTGAGGATACCCTACATCATCAAAAATTGATAATGGATCAGTACAGTGTAACAGTAAAGGATATTATGTATTCATTAGTAAGAGAAATATTCCCCATAGACATGGTTGCTATATTTAGAAAACCTGGTTGAAATTTTTTTACTTTGGATATATAGACATTTCCAAAAACTTATAGTTAAGGTATACATGTATTATTACATTTATTTTTTATATTAGTGTTATATTTTTTAATATATATATATATATATATTTATGAATACATTAAATGTAAATAATTGTTGAATGGAAATCAACAACATTGTAACGAATCTCCAACTATATATTCTACTTTTTTTGAAGTATTTCTAAATTATTAACATATAAATATATTTTATGGGATGTTTATGAGATTACAATGGATGCTTACATATTTAGGTTCAATGTAATTATGATGATTTGTAAGAGAGATATCATGGATCTTGTAAATTAAGAAATGTTGGGGAACGATGATAAAATAATTTCCATGTAATTAAATTATCATATTTATTTCAATTATATAAATTTGATTGATGTAAAAATTACTTATTTTTTATTAGTTATATTAATACACATTGTGTTTAGTATGATACAAAATTAGTGTCTAAATTCTTTGACACACAATTTATTTAGATGATTTTGAATGTGATGAAGGATAATGAAATAATTGAAAATATTTTTTAAATATTTTTGAATAATGTATTTCAATGTTTGATGTTTCCTTATCTTAATAGGTATGAAAAATATATTTCATAATGTTTTATTTTTTTAAGTAAGTAACCGCTGACATAATTATTTTATTTCATAGTAGTTATTTGATTTTGTGTGTTTTTTTGTTCAAGGGAAAAAAGCATACAACAAGTTATGCTCCATATAGAGTAATGTGCAAGAAAATTCTAAAATATTGGAGATGTAAGTTTCATTATATTAATAATTATATATTATAGTAAATTTTAATTTTATTTCATAAATATCAATTTCAAACAGGGAATGGTATTTCTATAGAGACTTGATAGGAAAGAATAAATCAAATATCAAATATGTGTGTGAAAAGGTAACTTCAGTTCTAATTACTATAATTTAGTAGGTACAATAAATTTTATTTTCAATTGAAAACTTCTCTTTAACTAGAATTTTCATCTACGAGAAGTAATA
Source organism: Viscum album (assembly GCA_963277665.1). NCBI lineage: Eukaryota > Viridiplantae > Streptophyta > Magnoliopsida > Santalales > Viscaceae > Viscum > Viscum album. The sequence continues at coordinate 1,940,694,451 of OY728163.1, forward strand.
ATAGAATGTTGATATTATGTTCTAATATTTATGTTTAAAATCATCTTAATTGGGAAAATTACAAAATTCCATAAGGTTATATTTTATTATAAGCTTTTTTTATTTATCTTATCATTATTGAGAATATTTTTTGAATGTCTTCCTTTTACTTTAAATAATTTTTATAACACCCACATTTATACTAAAAAAGAGTTAATCCATAAAATAAAAACAATGGAATATTATTTCAGAAGTCTTATTTTGTTTCAGTTTATCATTATTTTAAATATATATTTTAAAGTTTAAATTTAAAATTTTAATGTTTGTGTAACTAAACAAAGTTGTAATGTATATATTATTTATGGAATTGTTTTTTTATGATGTTGTTTCTATTGTTTTTTGATATATTAAAAGTTGGGTAAACTGTATTTTTAAAATATTAAAAAAACATATACTTTTTTAAATTTATTATATTAAATAACTAACTTAAAAACATGATTTTACACCATTTTTTTATAACCAACACAAAAAATATCACCAGTTTTAAATTTTCTATTGTTTTTTATAATGATTTATATAATAATATATACAAAAAAAATTTTGTTAAAAAATTCAATGTGAAAAATATATTTACAATGTCTCGAATAAAAATGTCACTATTTATCTTACATTAAAAATTACAAAAAAAAATGGTGCATAGAACCCTTTTATACACTAGCGTATTTACAAGATAATTATTAATTCTTTTCAATGTTAAAAAGGCTCATGGGGTTACACTTAGTGGCCATGTGAATATAAATTATTTTTTGTTACAAAGCCTTATTGAATTTAAAAAATTAATCTAAATGTGGTTTTTAGGAAATCCACAGAATTTCATATGATGTTTTGTAAATTATTTCATATAATCTAGTATGTGGTGAAAATGAATGATAGTTACACCCAAAAACATTATGGAGGGTATCCAAAAGGATTTTTTTGATATGGTTTCAAAAGTTATTATTTATGATGTGACATAAGGAAAGAGTACATAAAGTCTATGAGGATTTAGTGAAAGTCATAAATTGATATAAATATAAACTAAAGCCAAAACCATAGAGTAGTTTTAATAACCATGTATTAGTTTGCGCTAAAGAAAATGATATCATAGATAAGGTCATTGTGCCATGGTTATATGCATGCTAGTGCTTATGTTATATGATAATTCTTGACTCATCTTATTTCTCCCATATTAACTATCATATATTGGTTGAAACATTACCTAATAATGTTTAAGGTGTTTCCAAACTTCAATAATGATTTCTTAAACATTAAAAAATTAATTACAGTTTTAAATCATATGTTTTAGAAAATTATAATCTTTAAAATGGTGAAATAATTTCCAAATGGTTTTGAGATGTCAGTGTAAAGACCCAGATTTTCCATGTAATTTTTTTAATTATATGGAATTATTACGAGTCTGCAAAAATTGAAGGGGAATTATTCTGAGGCCCAGGGTGCCCGGAATTATTTTTTGGAATTTTTTAAGATACGTTCAGTAACCGCTTGAGCGGTGCTTTCAAAATTTTGATCTGGTGCTTGGATTAAAAAATTTGAGGGCACCGTTGAATCTGCAACACCATGATTCACTTAAGGGAAGCTTCACTTCGATTGAAGTAGGCCTAAAGAAAAAGTTATTTTTTGGGACTTTTTTTAAAAGAAATAAATAAAATAACTATTATTTGTTTCTATATTATCCTCCAACAGACAAGAAATAGTGGGACCAGCGATGTGTTAAGACATTAAATGTCTTTACCCTTCATTCCTATATAACAGTATCATTGGAGAATTAGAGAATAATCCTAATTAATGAGCCCCCATTAATTCCCAACAACGTTAGACACCCTCCCCCTCTTCTATTTATTTGGAGCTTCGGGAGAGTTGTCGCCACAACTTAGCCATGCAACAAAGTGATAAAGGAGTACTGAGACTCCAAACTTTTGGAGGACGGAGCTGGTTCCGATGAGTGGTGATGAGCGACACCAAAACCCCAAACCGAATGAAGACGTGAAAGTAGCATCATTGGATCCCTGTGGTGGGAATACAGATCACTGATCCACCTTCAAGCATGGATGTTCCCCAACGGTTTTACGAGGTATGGGTTTGATTCTTGTTTTAAATTCAAGTGAATTCCTTGAACCCTTTTATCCTCCCTCTTGCCTATAAGCTAATGTGGAGGGAAAAGGCCTAACAAACCTAGCCAGAACCCTCTGCTAATTTGCTACCCTTGTGCCCTCTATGGAATATCATAGGCATGACGACACCGACTGGCTACAAAGGAGGCAGCGCACCGACACATGCCGCAAGAGGAGGTCGCGGCACAAAGCTGCGGCGATCATCGGAGCGGTCGGCACCGGCCAGCTGAGGAGGAGTTGGGGAATGTCTTCCCGCACCACTGGTGAGCAAGGGGCCATGAATAAATCAGTCGGCACCTCGGTTGTCTGTGGAAGGGGAGGTGGCGTGACCAGCACACCACCGGCGAACAGTGGGTTCGCGGTCGAAGTCGTGGAAGAGGCAGAACCCGCGCCTCTAGTGGGTTCCGCAGTGATTGGGAAACACCTACATGGTGCAGATGTTTCACAAAACCAAATGGCCTCCAAGAGATTTGGGATTCTGGAGAGGGTCGCTCCCATCCCGTGCGAGCTAGGGCGAACCAAGGGGTGCCACGCCACATGCGGCTGGGCCGCCTGCCTAGTGGGCTGGGCAGTGCCCCTAAGCGCGCTGGGTCGTGCCCCACTACAAGAGGGACCACCCCATTACGGGCCGGTACACACCCATCCATGGGTCGTGCAAAGCCCACTGCAGCCTAGCCCAGTCGGGTCAACCCAAACCGTATTGGGTCATCCCAGACCGTGTTGGGTCAGGTCTGGCCGGATTCAGAAGCACTTAAAGGGGAATATCTTGAGAACCGGATGTCTTTTTGATAAACCTTCTATGGCGTTGGGATCCTTGGATCGAGATGGTCATTTTGGTATACTCACTTGTGAATTGGAGATAGTTGGAGTACGGCCGGGTTGAATCGAACCAGAATCCAACCGGGCCCTCAGAACTAAAAAGCTTATAACTCACAGACTGGGCATCCAAATGACGCACAGTTTGCCACGTTGGAACCCTTACAATATGATGGTACTTGGGTTACTCCTTCTTGGAGCTTAGTGTTGGTCGAGGTACAAATGATATCTTGAGTGGCAGTTTATATGGAATGTGAGTGCACTGGGTGCGAGGAATCATGTGGATGGCTGTAACGTGAAGAAAGAACATCGATCCTATTTGGATAAGCATCTATCAAATCATGTGTGGGTCAGCACTCAGCGATCCTGTGTGGGTCAGTGCATACTGATCCTAAGTGGTTTAGATCCTGTGTGGGTCAGTGGGGGTTAGTTACCTATCGATCATGTGTGGGTCTGTCGGGGTTAGTTAGCTATCAATCCTATGTGGGCCAAATCTTGTGTGGGTCAGTGGGGGTTAGTTACCTAATGATCATGTATGGATCATAATCAGTGCTACTTAACAGAATAAAATGATCTAGCTTACGAATAATCATCTTTACTTTTGTACTTATGTTATACCTGATTGTGAGCTATGTCTTTTCACCTTTGTGGTGTTATCTTCATGGTGTTACCTGTGTGGTACTTATGTCTTCATGGTGTCACCTAAGTCGTACTTATACCTTTGTGGTGTTTTCTTCATGTTGTTACTTGTGTGGTACTTATATCTTAGTGGTGTTACCTATGTGGTATTTCTACCTTTGTGGTGTTAACTTTTGGAATTATTCCCTCGTGTATGAGATGAGTATATCTTGATAACTTAGGTATATATATGGGCATATACCTAAGTAGTGTTGAGGTCTTTCTTTGTGGTATTTACTTTATGGAACTCTCAGAGACCTATGGGTTCTCTAGGTCTCTACTTAGTATCATTATACTCACCCCTGCACACGCTACACCTGCACCTTGTTGTGTCTTGTGCAGACGACAAACATCATTGATTGTGGCTAAAGGAGCCAAGATTGGACGGTACAAAGAGGTGGAATACTAGGCTTGATGTGATATAGGGTCTACTGATTGGGAGATGTACCTACCCTTCAGGTAGGATCTATGGTGGATTATCCAAGATCTTCTTTTCACTTTTCAGTTGTTTTTACTTGTAAGTTGTACTTGTTCTTTTCCAGTTGGGCTTGTATACCGGACCCTTTACTTTCAGCACTCTTTCACTACAATAGTTTATTTCGTGGTTGCATCTTTTTGTGTTCTTCTATGTCTGTTTCTACAGATTTAAAGTGAATGTCTTCCCATTTTGGGTATACACCTTTTCGGTGCTAGTCCCTATCACCTAGACTATGGAATGTGGTCTTGGGTTAGTCACGTCATGGGCCCTAGGGGACGGGTCATGAAAAAGTGGTATCAGAGGAGTCGGTTCTACCGAAGAACTAGGATTCTCATCTTTTATAAGTAGAAATTGTTTTAAGTATTTTTATTGTGGTTTACAGTTTGGGAAATCTAGTGTTGGTGCAGTGGCCGACATAACCATACACCAGGACCCTGAAATCTGATTTTTGACTCAATGCATGAAAACACTGATTGCGTGTGTTTTTGAAAAGTCTTTCTTGTGTTCTCTTTGAGTCAGCTCACCAGGTATAACTTATTGATTGTGGCACACCTGTTTTCTTTTAGGATGCTGCCACATAGACATCCATCCAGGATTCTCGAGAGAGTATGTGATAATGGCCCACCGAGTGATGACGCCTCGGTGCAGGGCCCTCATATGGCATTAACACCTTCAATTGGTGTACTAGCATCACTACTACCTGTTGGGATTTTGTTCCCATCAGCCCCACCAACAGAGAGTGCATGCTGATTGAGCGCATTTCACTAGTGTAATTAGAAGAGGCCTCTGAGGTTCTGAGGCGAGACGGACCCACATGCAGTTGAAGACGGGAAGAAGGCTGTAGTCAGAGTTTTCTATCTTGTTTGGATACTAGCTGACCTTATGGTGATTCTAGCAGCTAGTATTCTTCAGGTAGTAGTAGGGAGATGGTGGAGCTTGATGCTCCAGATACAGGATGAGGTTACCCTCATCTAGGAAGACTTCGAGATCCTTTTTAGGGCATAGTTTATCCCAGAAACTTTACGCTCAGTGCGTATACATGAGCTGCTACACTTACATCAGAGCAGCCTGAATGTGGCCCAGTACTCGGCGAGGTTCACTGATCTCTCCCGCTACTCCATCGATAAGGTAAGAGACCCTTTCATCAGGTCCCTGACCTTTGAACAGGGTCTCCGATGAGAGATCAGAGCATCGATGATATTGTTCAGCATTCTTACATAGGCTAGTGTGCTAGAGAAAGTGCATTTGGTGGAGAGCTTCCCAGCTGGGAAGGCACTGACAGTGAGATCCACCACCGGGCATCAGGTAGTGGATTCATCTATAGCAGGTAGTCGGAAGATGACACAAGAACCCAAGTGGGCCAGACCCTCTGGTGTACGACCACAAGATATAGGGTCGGTGGTGCAGGGCACACAAGAGAGAGGAGGACAATTAAGGAGCAGGCAGAGTTACACGTGTGGTGGGCATGGTCACATGGCTCGCAACTGCCCAACCTGTCATACGGACGACCAACAGATGATTGAGGGACCGCCGAGGCAAAGGTAGAGATTCTATCAGGGAGGTCCACATGCAGCAGGTGGACGAGGATGAGGAGTTGGCCATGCAGTAGGCAGTGGGAAGAGATTAGAGGTTCTACCTCCACCAACTTCAGGTGGTCCACCCTGACCACAAGGAGCAGGTGGACAGAGACGAGCTCAACTCTAGGTAGTTAAGGCCTATGACCATGGATCTCTGGAGATGATTCGAGGAACAATATGTGTATACTCCACCTTAGTTGTAGTAATTATAGACATTGTATCTAGTCACTCTTTCATTTCCACATCCCTCGTTCGGAGCTCAGAGATTTTAGTGGAGCCATTGGCTCGATCCTTATGGAAAGAGACTTCTACGGACGTGGATTCAACAATTACAGACTGGTGCTAGAAGTTTGAGATTACTCTCTAAGGGGAGATCTTTGAATGGGATCTTCTTGTAGTAGCATCGAGGCCTTACGACATCATCTTGGTTATGGACTAGTTATCCACATTCCAAGTTCATATTGACTGTAATAGGAACAAAGTGTGGTGTTTCCGTGAGGATGGGACCATGTTTTCCTTCACGGATGTGAAGGGAAACTTTTCAGCACAATATAGACTTACCCAGAGGAGGGTTAAGCCGATCATACTTCAGTTTGATTGCTTTACCCTAAGAGTAGTCAATGTTGAGATTCTGATCTATCTTGTATTGGTAGACCAGTATGTCGATGCCTTTCCTGATGATGTTCCGTGACTACCTCCATATAGATAGGTATAATTTTACATCAACCTGTAACACGGGATGACACTGATATATACACCAGCATATCATATGGCTCCCACAGAGCTTTGTGAGATATAGGTACAATTGGATGACTTTTAGAGAAAGTGTCCCAATGTTTCTCCATGAGAAGCCATGATTTTGTTCTCCCAGAAGGCAGATGAGAGTTTGAGACTCTGTGTGGACTACTGGTGCATGAACCAGGTGACTATAGAGAACAAGTATCCTCTTCTAATGATTGATGATCTTTCTACTAGCTGAAGGGAGCTCATTGGTTTTTGAAGATAGACCTCAGATCTGGCTATCATCACCTTAGGGTACGAGATGAGGATGTGCAGAAGACAGACTTCAGATGTCGGTATGGCCACAATGAGTTATTGGTTATTCCATTTGGCATGACCAATTCCCCAGTAGTGTTCATGGGACTCATGAACAAGATCTTTCAATCATACATCGATCGCTTTGTGGTGGTCTCCAATGATGGCATCTTGATATACTCAACGACGGAGGAGGAGGTCCACTTTCTGGGACATGTTATCTCAAAGTCTAGAGTTGCAGTGCATCCAGCAAAGATAGAGGTTGTACTAGCTTGGGAGCCACCCAGGAGTGTGACTGAGGTGAGAATATTCCTAGGATTGGTTGGATACTACCATAGATTCATGCATGACTTTTCAAGAGTTTAGGAACCCTTTTCAGCATTGACGAAGAAGGGACATCCCTTCATATGGATGGAGAGATTCCATCAGAATTTTCAGGAGTTGAGGCAGAGACTAACGAGTGCCCCCATCTTGAGGCTACTAGAATAAGGAGTTGGGTATGTTGTCTACTACGACGCATCAGAGACTGGTCTTGGGTGTGTCCAGATGCAGGAGTGAGCAGTCATAGCTTATGACTTAAAATAGATGAGGCAACATGAACTGAACTACGCTACACATGACCTGGAGTTAGTAGCAGTCATCTTTGACTTGAATATGTGGACACAATACTTGATGGGAAAACGTTTTACAGTATACTCTGATCACAAGAGTCTCAGTTATATCTTCTCTCAGAAGAACCTGAAACAATGACAGTGGTGATGGCAAGAGTTCCTCCAGGACTATGAATTTGAGATAGTCTATACTTCTGGGAAGGGGAACGTGGTAGCTGATGCACACAGCAGGAGGTCTGGTCTAAAATTTTTGAGTGAGTCGATAGAGCATCTAGACGCGATATAAATATCCTTCGTGGATAGAGATGGAGCAGCATACCACCATTATATGATAGTCACTCCCCCACTACATCAGTGAGTCAGGGTGGCGTAGCATGGAGACACTAACTGTGAGGCTCTATGTGCTCATATATCCTCAGGAAAAGCACATGTAAGATTTTCTAACGGTGGAGATCACATCATCCTCTTCAAAGGACTTACCATGGTACCGGTAGTACTATGGGAGGGGGTGTTGAGGGAGTTTCATACATCCCCACTGGCGGTACATCCTAGTGTGGAGAAGATGTACCAGGACCTTCGTCGTCAGCACCGATGTCCAAGAATGAAGAAAGAAATGGCAGAGTTTGTTTCTTGATGCCTCACTTGTCCACAAGTGAAGGCTGAGCATCAGGTTCAAGTAGGCTTAGCACAGGAACTAGAGGTGCCAGAGTGTAAGTGGTATGGATTCCCCCATGGACTTTGTGATAGGGATTCCACATACGTCCAGGGTACATGATTCCATCTGGGTGATCATTGACCAACTCACCATGTCGGCCCACATCCTAACTATATAAGATTAGGGATTAGTAAAGGGAATGGGAAACCTCTTTATACAAGAGATTGTGTGTCTTCATGGGGTGACATTGATGATTGTCTCTGACCATGATGCATGTTTTACTTTCTATTTATGTATGAGGTTGAAGGTGGTGTTCGGAACTCAACTACGATTGAGAACCTCCTTTCATCCTCAAGTGGATGGTCAAATGGAGCGGACCATACATGAACTAGAGGGCATGCTACGTGCATGAATTCTAGATTTTGGCCATAGTTTGGAGGATCACTTTCTTTTGGTGGAGTTCTCTTAAAACGACAACTATCACTCCACCATTGGCACGACACAATTCAAGGCCCTATACGGATGACCTTTCAGATCACCTCCATACTGGACATACCCAGGAGAGTCGGTAATTATGGGTCCAAAGTTGGTACGGGCTACACAGAGAAGGTGAAGATCATCTAGGAGCAGATGAAGACTGCACAGAGCAGGTAAAAGTCTTATGCTGACAAGATATGGAGACCATTGGAGATCCAGGAGGGGGACCACGTATTCTTGCGAGTCTCCCCTCGGTGTGGACTATGAAGATTTGGTTGAGGCATAATGTTATCACCGAGTTTTATCATACCATTTCTGATACATCCAAGGATAGGCGAGGTGGTATACTGCTTGGCACTACCACCACAGTTGGAGAGGGTGCACGACGTCTTCCACATATCCCAGATGAAGAGATGCATGCATGACCCATCATAAATCATCGACCATGGAGAGATACACTTTGACGATGGGGTGATGTTTACAGAGGTTACAGTGGAGATCAAGGATCAACAACAGCGAGTCCTTTGTGGGCATTCGATACCTCTGGTGCGCATTTGCTGGCAGAACGAGAATCCACAGGAGAGAACATGAGAGAGGGAGGCTCAGATTCGTGCTTAGTACACCCTTTTTTCATAGTCTATGATGTGGCTTTCAGTGATGAAAATCCCTAAGGTGGGAATAATGTAAAGATCCATATTTTCCATTTAATTATTTTTTAATTATATGGAATTATTAAGAGTCTATTAAAATTGACGGCGCATGATTCTAAGGCCTAATGTGCCAGGAATTAATTTCTGAACATTTTTTATGGGAGTTTAGTAAATGCATGAGAAACATTTTATTACTTCTAAACTAGTGCTCAGATTAAAAATCTGACAGCACTGTTGAATCTGTAATGCCAGGATTCACTTAAGGGAAGCACCACTTCGACCGTAGTAATCCCGGAGGAAAAGTTATGTTTTGGGGCCTTTTTTAAGAAATAAATAATATAACTTTGTTTTTGTTTCTATAAAATCCTCCAACGAACAAGCAAAGGTGGGACCATTTATGTGTTAAGCCATTAAATTGCTTGACCCTTCATTCCTATTTAACAGTATCATTGGATAATTGGTAAGCTTCTTAATTAATGTTCCCCCATTAATTCCCAACATCGTTAGACACCCTCCCCACTCCTGTTTATACAGAGCTTTGGGAGAGGTGTCAGCATAGCTTCACCAAGAAACAAAGTGCTAATGGAGTATCAAGACGCCAAACCTTTGGAGGACGAAGCTGGTTTTAGTGAGCGGTGATGAGTGACACCAAAACCCCAAACTGAAGGATGACGTGCAAGCGGCGTCATTGGAAGCCTGTGGCAGGAACAAAGATCACTGATCCACCTTCAAGCGCTAAAGTTCTGCATCATTTTTTCAAGGTAGGGGTTTTATTCTTGTTTTAAATTCAAGTGAATTATTTAAACCCTTTTATCCTCCCTCTTGTTTACGAGCTAACATGGAGGGAGCATGCCTAACTAACCCGGCCCGAACCCTTTGATACTTTGCTACACTTGCGCCCTCCGAGGAATATCGATGGCAACGTGACACCGACCGGCTACGAAGGAGGAGGCATGCCGATGCATGACGAAAGAGGAGACAGTGGCACAAATTCACTACAATCATTGGAGTTCCCAACACCAGCTGGCCGTGGAGGAGGAGTGGTGTGCCGTTGTGACCGCAAGTGAGCAAGGGGTTATGGCTCGTCAGCCGCGGCGGTCAAAGAAGGCGATTGACACATCGGCCGATAACAAAAGCGGACGTTGTGCGAACAGCGTTCCACTGGATAGGAGAGGACCACAGCCCTAGCCGCAGCAGAGGTAGAACCCGTGCCTTCGGTGGGTTCTACGGCGATTGGTCAGCGCGTACGTAGCGCCACCATTTCACAAAACCGAACGGCCTCCAGGCTATTCGGGATTCCGGAGGTGGCCGATCCTCTCCTATTCCAGCTCTGGTGAACCGTGGGGGGTCATACCACATGTGGCTGGGCCGCACCCCACCACGTGTGGGGCCTCCCCCTCTACGGGATGGGCCACACCTCTCCGTGGTTCGGGAGGCCCCCTTGTGGGATGGGTCACACCCCTCCGTGGGCTGGGCCACCCCATGCGGATCAGGCTGGAGCTTGGCCTAGTGGGTAGCCCTCCGTAGCCCTACCCCACAGGGTCAACCTGTACCGGGTCGGGTCGGCCCCATACTGGGTCGGTCCGACCGGGATGGACCGGACTCGGGCCCAAACGGACCTAGAAACACATAAAGGGTCATATCTTGAGAACTGGATGTCCGTTTGATGAACAATTTATGGAGTTGGGACTCTTGGATCGATATGGTCCTTTTGGTATACTCCACTTGATATTGGAGACATTTGGTGTATATCTGGGTTGGATCGAATCTGAATCAAACTGAACCCTCGGAACTAAAACGCTTATAACACACAGATCGGGCGTCCAATTGACGCACCATCTATCACGTTGGAAGCCTAACAACATGGAGGTCCTTTGGTTTACTCCTTTATGGAGCTTAGTAGTGGTCTGGGTATGACTGATATCTTGAGTGGAATTTTCTATGGAACTTGACAACAACAAGTGAGAGGAATCCTATGGATGGCTATAACATGAAGAGAGAACATTGATCCTCTGTGGGTCAACATCTATCAGATCCTATGTCGGTCAGTGCTCACCGATCCTATGTGGGTCAGCGCATACCGATCCTATGTGGGTAAAATCATATTGATCCTGTGTGGGTCATATCCTGTGTGGGTCAGTGGTGGTTAGTTACCTATCGATATTGTGTGGGTTAGAAACTGTGCTACTTAACAGAATATGATGATCTATATTACGACTAATCATTTGTACTTCTGTACTTAAGTTATACCTGATTGTGAGCTGAGTCTTTTCACCTTTTTGGTGTTATCATTGTGGTGTTACCTGTTTGGTACTTCTATCATTGTGGTGTTACCTATGTGGTAATTTTACCTTTGTAGTATTGTCTTCGTGGTGTTACATGTGTGGTACTTCTATCTCAGTGGTGTTACCCTTGTGTTATTTCTACCTTCACGGTGTTACCTTTGTGGTATTATTCCCTCATGTATGAGATGATTATATCTTGACAACTTTGGTACATGTATGGGCATATACCTAAGTAGAGTTGAGGTCTTACTTTGTGGTATTTCCATTGTGGAACTCTAGGAGGCCTATGGGGTCTTAGGGTCCATATTGAGTATCGTTATACTCACCCCTGCATGGGCTACACCCTCACCTTGTAGTGTTTTGTGCAGACGATGGAAAAAATTGATCGTGGATGAGAGAGGAAGGACGGGATGGTACACAGAGGTGGACTATTTGGTGTTACGTGATTCAGGGACTACTAATCATGAGTTGTACCTACCCTTTAGGTAGTATTTGTGGTGGATGATCTAGGAGATGATTTTCACTTTTCAGTTGTTTGTACTTTTCAGTTATACTTGTCATTTTCCAGTTGGGATTGTATACCAACCCCTTTACATTTAGCACTCTTTCACTATAGCAATTTACTTCGTGGTTGCATCTTGTTTCGTTGTTATTTGTGTGTTTGTAAGGATTTAAAGGAAATTCCGTCCCATTTTAGGGATATGCCTTTCCGATGCAAGTCGCCAGCCCCGGGCCTTTGGAAGATGGTCTTGGGGTAGTAACAACATTGGGCCTGAGGGGCGGGTTATGAAAATCATAGGGTTTAGGTATTATCCTTGGAGGTTATAAAATGTTGTTCAAGTCTTGGAAAAAAAATTCAATCCAAATGTTGATTGATATAAATTTAAACTCTAAATCCATGGATCTCACTTCTATCCATCCATTAATAACAAGGTATTAGCATATCATGGATTTAAAATGAATCGTTCCCAATCATTTATATATTCATATAAACTCATGTATACCATAAAGGAAGGATTACTTTGGTAGTTTATTAGTTTTTGCATCAACTACACATAAATAGGAGGAGGCTCTTAGTTAAAAATATTAGGTAATTTTTTTATTTATGTTTTATTAAAACTATAAAAATGGTTGAATAATAAGGAAAATGGATTTTTATGGTATGTTTTTTTTTGGGTCTAGTTAAGCATTATCGCTCCTAAAACCCAATTTATAGGAAGGTATATTGGTTCAAATATGAATTTTTTAAATAGTTTTAATGAGCACATTTCTATTATTTAATTGATGTAAAAAATAATTAATTGCATTTTTTCTTAGTATATTAATATATATTAAGTTGATATAAATAATTATTTTAATTATATACTTCTTTCTGCACATGTTTCATCATTTCCTTCCATTTTTTCATCCACACTATTCTCAGTTTTCTCACATGATGTTTTCCATGAGCCTCAACTCCATAATCTACCAGACCATTATGCCTCATATCCTAAATTCAAGTCTAAGTTTTGATTCAAAATACCACATCATCAAAGATTATTGTTGTTTACTCCTCTCTTTAAAATGGGACACCTCAATTATACTACAAGGTTTTTATCATCAATAGAAACATACACATCCTATTCCATGAAAATTTATATCTAAATCATTATAAAGATAATATTTTTTCCCATGATCTTTAAAATATGAAAGTGTATTATACTTAATGTTGTATTTTATACAATTAAATATAAAAAAAACATATTTTCACTCACAAATATTTAATTTCTCAAAATACATATAAATATGATTTTCTAAAACCCTATGTTTTTCTACCTCTCCTCTAAATATTTACATTAAGGTAGAATTTTTTTTCCACTATTGAGATTCTTTTTTTTCTTCGATAACACCCACTCCTCATATTTTTAAACCCTGTAATTAATTTATTATTCCTCCAAACATTTTTATAAATAATCACTCCAGCTTTAAAGTATACCGCTTTGATTTATTGGTGGGTGTGTGGGTATTATTATTTTATTGAAGTTCTTATATTCTTAAGTCATGATGATCTATGATTTCATAGTGGTTAATGGGATTTGGGTGATCTTCGGTTCATGTGAAAATTATTTTAAGGATTTTCTTTCTTTTTGTTTTTTTTATTTTTCTATGATGATGATACATTTTTATTATGGGGGATCTACTTGTATGATTAAATTTAATGAGAACCAAGGGATATATTTAAATAATATGATTTAAATAATAATAAACTAATTGATATTGATCATATACATTTGAAATTATGTGATCAAAGGTTTGAAATGGTACCACCTTTTCATACCCCCTATCTCTACCTTGTCAGGTGGATGATGCTCCTCAATTTTTCTCAAATAAAACATCTCAAAATGACATTAATGAGTTCCTCAAAAATCATAACATCAAGGATTACAAAAGTTAACCGAAATAAAATAACGAATGGTTATGAATCCAAAAAATATATAAATATAACCAAATGATAATGTGGACCCCATGAGATGTTTTCTTTCAGTATGAGTATTTTTAACAAAATTTCATATCCCTCGTTCTCTTCCTTGTTAAGTGGATGATTCTCCTTATTTTTTTCAATACAATACTTCATAAGGACTTCACTGAGGTCCTAAATAATCACAATATAAATAATTACTCATGTTAATTGAAATAATATGAAGACTAATTACGAATCAAAAAATATATATGAATCGAGTATAATGATAACTTGGCTCCCATAAAATGCTTCCTTTCTATATGAGTTTTTTAGACACAATATTTAACTTATTGGAAGTGAAGAAGAGAGACTCCATTTTTATTGGAATATTTGTTATCACATGATTTCATACTACTTCTTTTGGATTTGATTATGAATAATAATACTATATTAATTATTTTATTTATTATTAACGCTACCACTTTTAATATTTTTATTATTCTCTGAAATTTAGTATTTATGTATTTTTTTTATTATGTAATTCATTTTACATTAAATTTTTAAGTCTATTCTAGTGTACTTATATATTCTTAATATCAAATTGGATGATTTATTTTATATTTTTAAGTGCAATAAAACTTTGATTTCTTCTCTCTTTACTCCACTTGAAATAAAAAAGATGTTCATTAGTTATTGAGTTTATATTCAGTTGACTTGATGAATTTATTGTATTTTCATCTGAACATAAATTTCTAAAAATGTTAGATTCTACCTTACAATTATTATTTTCTTTATCCCTTGGTTATAATGAAATATCACTCATTTCTATATTATACATGCTTTTGAATTTCTATAAAATTTTGAAACCCTATATTTTACTCAATTTTATGTTAATAATCACAGGTGAACTAAGTTTACTTTTTATGTATATAGTTTTATATTTTATTATAAATCTACATGTATTTTCTTATGTTTTGTATACCATAAATATAATGAACTACTTTTATATAATAGGTAATTATATTTTCTCTACAATTTTTCATTTTATTCAATTCTATTAGTCGATAGAAATTTTTTTATGTTTATATTAATTGGTTGATATTAATTTTATTAACATAAAATTTTATACATATTAAATTACAAACCTACTTACAATTTTTTATATTTACTAAAAAAAGGCACATATGAGATTTCATCATTTAACTAATTTTATTAGGGCAAAATGACAAAAAATATTTAAAACGTCTATACTTATATGGTTGAATACTTGTTAATTTTATTAATACATTATATTATTTTAATGTATTCTATATTAAAACATATATTTCAACTATAGACCATCATAAAATTACATTAATTCTACCAATTTCAAAAATAGTATGTAGAACATAAAACTCAATTATATTCCATCCACCTATAGACCAAAACATAGTTTCTCTACTTCTCACAATTTTCACTTCTAATTTATTGATTTCCCCATGATATCGCTTCCTTTTCCTCAAACATCCATTATCTACTTCTCATAATTTTTATCAATTCTTATTATTCATCCCTAAAAATTCAACTTCTTCTATTGGAATTGTAATGACCCAGAAATTTCAAGGAATTTTTTTTCTTAATTTTCTTTGGGATTTTACTAGAATGCAGTTTCTGACGGCACCTGATTCCGAGGCCCAGTGTGCCCAGAATCATTTTCTGAAGTTTAGCTCGGGTACGTTCAGTGAACGAACGAGTGGGTTTTTCTAACTTTTGAACCGGTGCTCGGAATTGAAATCTTAGGGCATCGATAGAATCACAGCACCGTTAATTGCATAGAAACACCTTTTCCAGAGTTGTGTTTACTCGGGTGTGGTTATTAATTTTTTTTGGGTTAAGTAGAGGAATAAAATAAAAGTGGTGCAACCAATTTTATTTTATTTAAAGAAGTGTTAACCTAAGCTAAGTGGTTGAGTGGGACCCACATCCTAACCAATCCACTAGGTAGGATATTATCGGGGTGGGGCCCACATGAGCCCCACCCTTTCAACTTCTTCAACCCCTCCTTTTTTTAGTAACACACCCGCAACCCCCCCCCCCCCCACAATTAATGAAATTTAACTCATGCGTTTGATTTAATATTAAATGCCTCTATTAATTGGGCGGTTTAAAACGTTCCAATTAATTGAGTTAATTATTTAATTCAATTTTGAATTTCAAACTTAAGGCTTGAGTAATAAAATAAGAAGGTGTATTACTTTATTATTGTTAGAGCTTGTTGTGTTGTGTTTTTGGGAGAAAAAGGGGAGTCTTGATGTTATTCGTTCTTCGTCGAAGAACGCGAACAACGCAAAGAACACCGACCTCCGACAAAGGTCAACAAGAACACCGGATCCTCGAAGATCGATGACGCGACGTCGACGAATCTCTTCTCCACGACTTGATGATCCACCTTCTGTGACCTCTCTATCCGCAACGATCAATTCTTCAGCGTCCCTTTGCACGACAAACCTCGTTCGACGACTACGCTCGAGGTAGGGGTTTAATTTGAGAATATTAATAATATCATGATTTTTTTCCTTCTAAAACAAGAATGCGGATCAACTCATTATTAAGTTGATCCGCAAAAGTTCTTGTTTGTGGGTTTGGAATTTCCATTTGATTGTGGAAAAATTATAGGGGATTTATTTGTTTTTTCATGAATACATCAGTCGCCATTTCTTCGTTTCAAATTGGGCCACCTGTTTCTGCAATAACGGGAGGAGGTCGGACCGCACGAACACGGCCGACCCTTCTCCCCCTTGTTTGTTTGATTTTATTGCGGCACATGGAAGGTGGTTCGGTGTCGTTGCACCGCGCAGAAACAATGAAAATGGGAAAGGATGCGCGGCGCCGTCACACCGCACCGATAAAGTCGAACAAGGTCGTGGTGTCATCACGCTACACCGGAGAATCACGAAAAACACTGCGGCCGGAGCGGGGCCACGACGGAGGGGCGCGGCGCCGGACAGACCAAGGCAGCGGCTTTAGGCCGCGGCGGAGCAAGGACCGGCGGCCAACATCCGGCCACCGGCGTCGGAGCAGGGGGACCGGCCCGCGCCGATCCCATGGTACAGTAGCCGGCCGGCCGGTGCGGGCCAGCCGGTCAGAGGAGGAGCCGGGGGTTCGTAACCCCCAGCTGGTCGAATAGCAGCGGCCCCCACGTGGGGGCCGCGTTTAATGAGACAGGGGCGCAACACCCCCCCCCCCCCCCCCGTGACTGCCCAACTCGGTGTAACCGAGCTGGCCAGCGAACCGCGCCCAAGTGGGCCAGACCCGGACCTGGGACGGGCCGACCCAGGGGGTCTCGGGTCGGGTCGGTCCGGTCCCAAAACCCCCACTTTCAGACCTCTTACGGTCTTTTGACCATATCCTGGGATATAGACCTCCGATCAACGCACTGTCATCTGCGATGCGATCCTTGGATCGAGACGGTCGTTTCAGTATATTACACTCAAAGATTCGGAGAACTTTGAGTATGGCCGGGTTGGTTCGGATACGAAACCAAACGGGCCCTCGGAGCGGAAACGCTTATATCTTGAGATCTGGACATCCAATTGACGTGCCGTCGACTTTTTTGGATTCCTCTTGATGAGATGGAACTTTTGGCATACTTCGCATGAGATTTAGTTGTAGTTAGATAGTGTCAAGGTTGGGTTGTACCTGAAATCCAACGGGGCCCCTAGAACGGAAAAGCTGATATCTTTCAGACCGAACGTCTGTTTGATGAACCATCAGCGGCATTGGTGTTCACGTTGAGAAACAGCCCCTATGAGCTTACCCTATGAGATTTCGGGGTACATTTGAGATACGGCTGGGTTGGTTCGCACACGAAACCAACCAGGCCCCTAGGACGAAAAGGCTAGTAACTCACAGACCGGGCGTCCGATTGACACGCCGTCTATTGCGTTGAGACGCATAATATGAGGCAGTCCTTTGAGATACTTCTTAGAGGGATTTTGAGATACTTGGAGTATAGACCAGTAGCTCGTGGAGAGGACCCTCCTGGAGATGAGCGTTCGGAGTACGGAGACCATGTGGCCGACTGAGACCTGACGACTGCTTGACCGACTCGACTTGGAGTGAGTTGACTAGCCTAGTGGATGGAAAACTACATTGTTTGGGTGCAGACCCATGGAGGACGGAGCACTACTTGTTTGGGTGTAGACCCACGGTTCTCGTCCGGAGAGTACCTCTGCAGGCTATTTGGGGGTGTGCACTACTGTGTTTTGGTGAAAGACCCCGGCGGGAAGCACTACTGTGTTTGGGTGGCTTACCCGCGGTACTCGACAGGAGGAGTACCTCAGCAGTCTTAGGTTAGTGAACAGTACCTCGGAGTCGTGACAGGATCACTGTACACTCCAGAGATGGGGCTCTTCAGCAGTTACGGTTTCGATAATGAAAATCCTGGTTTGATCTGAGTCTATGAACTTTGTGTTTCCTTGTGATTGATATGGGTTACTTGATAACTTAGGTATATGTATGGTCATATACCTTGGTAGTGGTTATCCGTTGACTTCATAATCTTTGTGTTTCCTCATGATTGAGATGGGTTACTTGATAACTTAGGAATATATATGGTCATATACCTAATTAGAAGTTATATGCTGAGATCTTTCTTTGTGGTTATCCTTGTTGGATTTAGTGAGACCTTGAGGGTCTCGAGGTCCCTACTGAGTATCGTTATACTCACCCCTACATGGGATATGATCGCACCTCATTGTGTTGGTTACAGATGATGGGCATTACTGACGGAGGCCGAGTGATTGAAGACTGGACGGTACCCGGGGGTGGACCTCACTACGAGTCAGTATCAGGAGGTGGACTTCACGGCGAGACGATACTCGGAGGAAGTTGATGGGAAAGAGCATTGGTAGGATCCATGGTGGACGATCTAGGAGCGACGCTATCTGTACCAACCCTTCAGGTAGGATCCTTGGTGGATGATCCAGGAGCTGCGCTATCTATTACTACCCTTCAGGTAGGATCCGAGGAGGAGGACCCAGGAGCTGCTTCCTTTCTTCCAGCTATTGTCTTTTTCTATTGTACTTTTGTTTAGTTGTAGATGTACTTTCGATTGGGTTTGTATTCTGGCCCACTTACTTTTCATCACTTTCTTTTTTTCTTAGTGTATACTTCCGCTTGTACTCTATGTGTTTGTTTACTTTTTTAAAGGCAATGTCTTCCCAGTTATCGGGAGTTATGCCTTTGGTGCTAGTCTCCAGCCCCTGGCCTATGAAGGTGGGCTTGGGGTAGTCACGGCACGGGCCCCGAGGACAAGTCGTGACAGGAATCCCTTAATGTACATCTTTTGCAAGAACTTCCATTTGTAAAAAACAAATATAAATGTGAAAAATTAGGATTATTCCTTAATAAATTGATCTAGATGCCTTCTTGGAACCAATTACTTCAATACTATTGTTACTATTCATGGCCCGAAAAACTCCATGTAATAAAACACGACTTCATTGGAACTAAGATATTTTCTACCTTCGTTCTTGGAGTTTTTTTCCTATTTGGTATATTTTCAGGGAATTTTTTCCCTTCAGATTTCATTATCTTGTTTCTATTATTTTCAACACCTGGAGTTTTTGGGTCTATTTGGTCATTAAATTTTATATTAGTTAATAATTTTAATTCTATTTGTTTCAGGTTATATGCATTAATGAAAATGATTATGAAATTATAGAATTTTATAAAACTACTTGACACATTAATGCATTATAATGATATATAATTTCAATAACATAAGAATAAGAAGTTTATTTTTATTATATTTACCTATAGTAACATCTAAAAATATAAAATTAATTTTTATAAAAAAATTTACCTTATTATTTCTATGAACTTTTATCTGCATTAATATAAATAAATAACTTTTTTCAAGTTTTTATTTTGTTGGATAAACATAGTTGGGTTGAATATTTATTATGATTATAAGATAAGTGACAATTAGATTAAATTCCCAATATTTTTTTATTTTTTTAAATTTTATATTTTTTAAATATTTATGTTTGTTATGCACATTGATTTTGGTTCAATAATATAAAGATTCTATAATATTCAATTTATTTTTTATATTTTCTCTTACAGTGACCAGCTCCCCAAAAAATTACACCTCTATAACCTATAATTATTGAAGAGATATAAGGATTCCTGAAGCCTACCTCTAATAGGCCACGGTTCGTTGATAAGAATCAAGGGTATATCATGCACAAAAATTGGAGACAATACCCTCTAAGAAGAACATCAGGAAGATAGATAAGATAAAATTAGAGAAAACCCCTACTAAATATAAATAAAAGATCCAAATACATGCATTTAATGTCATATAGACTGAGACAACTAAAAAATAAACTATAAATACCCAAATTAAATGATCTATAAGGACCTTGAAGCCCAATTGGCTCTTAAAAACATCACAAGACAGAAATGTTCACATTGATCACCAAATGATCCTACAGACTTGAAAAACATTTTATATATATGTAGTTTGAGAATAAAAGGTATAATCAGTAGGATACTTCTCAAATCCTATTTTGTAAAAGTTAAATAAATCACACAAAAAAATAGTGAATAAATGGTTAAACTAACTCTGCACCTAAACATGTATGATAAGTTCCCAACCTCACCATGGATATCTAGTCAAGCATCGTATACAACAAATAATATAATATCTAACATATTATAATGATGAAGGTGTGTCGCTAAAACTTACCAATTAGTTTGTGACTCTACCCCAATGTCTCATGTCATGATCCATCTATCTCCAATAAATGATCCTTCTTGAAAGCACCTAGTAAACTGTAACATATCATGAACCTTGTGCAAAATAATATATCATCATCTATAATCCCTTCTCCAAATAGTAACCAACTAGTTTTATGAGATCCTACATTGCCTGTACTTCGTGTATTATACCTTAACTCATTATAACTCATACACAAAATACCTATAACAATCCTTAGTATACTATATCAAGAGATACAAGTGTGTGAAATAACCAAAAGTCGTTACAACCTTATACACACATATATGGGAAATTTAACCATAGTGAATACCATCAAATAATTCTACTAAGAGAATAGAGTGGGGAATATGGGGTAATAAGACATCTATTCCTAATCAATATGGATGTTGGGTAAAACAAGCTTAAGATTCCGCTGGTGTCGGTATCATAGCCAACATGATTTTAGTAGCATATGAAATCACAAAACATACTGAATATATAACTCACAACCACATAATGGAAAACTACTGATTCATAACCTTAGATGCAGTTATTGACACTTCACCTACAACATTCATTACTGAAGACCATATATCATATAAGCATGCAAACATTCAATAGACAGTTAATAAATTATTCATTTTAAACATTTCAAAATTACATTAATTATCAATCAAACACCAGGCCCTCCATGCATTAAATAACCTCTTCCATGGTCCCTCAAGAATTATCATTGTTAGAACATTCCATCAAGCCTCCAACCTCGTGATTTGAAGTATTTAACATTCATTACCATTACATAATTATAGATACTCTATGACTCATCCTAAGCTTCCATAAAATATGCATCAACCATGAATATATAGATGCGCTAATCAGTAGGGAAATGAATGAAGAAAACAAGTAACCATGCAATACATAATTTTAAGAAGAATCATTATCCTAAAAGAATATCATTTTCTAGAAAAATAAAAAATGGGAAAGACCATATCCAACCCTCTCCATAAATCCTAGTTTCATCCACAACACCTCTATCCATATCACCATCCATACCGCCATCATAGGTTTCAATTGCTGAAACCAAACCAAGTAATCTCTACCCATTCTTATTAAACCATAAATCATACTAGGCTCACATCATGTCACATAATAAGGATCCCCATCTATATAAAACACAAAAGGTTACAATCAAATAAAAATTCAACATGGAAACTATGACCTAAAACCAAGGAATTTAACCTTTATAATAAAATAGTATCGCTTGGCCCCATACAATTGCCTTTAACAAACAATCAATTCATTACCATACTGAATTATCTAATTCATTTATCATAGGTTATAACCATAAGAAACATAAAGAATCGTATATCAATAGATAAACATCATTTAAACATTCTTCAAGAATAAATTCCATTCCAATCACTTATAATAAGGATAGTAACAATTAAATATTCTTCTAACAAGAATTACTAGATTTAAATTAATTATCTAAATTTCCCATCTTAACAAACTTGTCAATCCATATTTTAAACATGTATAACACATTTTTTTAGTAAAACAAGATTCAATTCGTTAAAATAGTGTAAATACATGTGATCACTATAACCCAAAACCAATGATTAAATATGGTTTAATATTTATTAGGTTTAATTACACCTTAAACAAAAAAAGATAAATCATGATAAACATTTGATTTAAAATAAAAATAGTGAAAAGAAATGAATCCCATGTCTCGGGTAATTCAATGTTCTTCAAATGAGAATGAAATAAAAATTGAGATCTCTGATCACCTATCCTGTAATGAATCTACACCCCTTCTACAATGTTGTGTCACAAACGCCCCAATAAGAAAAAAACTCAATTACACTGAAGAAGATCAACATTAATATCATAGAAATATAGAATGGGAGAAAATAGAACCTATTAGAGAATAATCAATAAGAGAAAGAGAGAAAAATCACCTTAGATCACCATGGATTTATCTCTTGAAGGTGGGGGTTAAACCTGATCAAAGGGGATTAAAATGAGATAAAAACCATATCTTCGACATCTAGGGTTTGTGGGAAAAAATTGGAGTAAAGACAAGTTTGAAGGGGGTTTAGTAATTTATAGGAAAACTAGAAATTAAAAAACTAATGTTCAATTCTATACACCATGGTGAAATGGTACTAACATAGAAAAAAAAATATAACATATGGTAAAAGACCATGTCATTGACCTCCGGGTCAAAGTCATGTATGAGAAACATGGCACTTTACATGTTTTAGATCCTAAAAATTAAGAAATAGACTATAGTACAAAGGGACCACCACACCATAAAATTCAAATCACCAACAAGGAGGAAACACCTCAACACTTCTCCATGACGTTGCAACCCCAAAAATTAGAATCACCAAAAAACATCCTCCTGAGATTCCATGATGCAGTCTACCGCTATGTTGTAGGGGTACAAATATTAGCAGAAGCATCCAAACCTCCACCTTGGGATTCAATGATGAAGTTCCTAGTGCACACTGTAGCCTCATTTCACAACCGGTATCCACGTCATAGCACAAGTCTCAACTCTAAAACCCAAGTCAGTAGCTGAAACATAAACACAAATACCATCATTCCTCCTATAATCCTCCACATGGAACCTCTAACATCTAAAAAACACAATGGCGTGAACTACATAGATCTGGTACCTTGCATAAAATACCACTCGAACAATTATCACCCTTGAGAATTTAAAATGAACCCCAAGATGAAGTAAATGGAAAATGTCATCAACACAACCACCCCAAAAGATTCCCTTGAATAATCTCTCCATCATAAGAGAAAATCCAAAATAAGGAAATAAGGATTATAGAACCACCATAGAATTTAGATATAATTCAATATCAATAAGAATATTTATAAAAGGATTGATCATCAAACAACTCGATATACTAAGTGAATATATGTGACTCATGTTCCCCTATGATCTCATCCATGCCAATATTTATCCAAAGCACATTAACTAAGGGAATAGTGTTTTTTTACAACACCTTCTCTTGGTAGTCAAGGATCATCATAGGCCACTCCTTAAATGTCATAACATCATCGATATCTATCTGACCCCAAATGATGACAAGATAATAATCATGATGTTGGTGGTGAAGCTACGTCCCATTAAAAAAATCATAAATCTAATTCATTTGTGGGGTGATTTCCATCTAATATGAAATGTCTCTAATATGAGCCAACACATCAAAAGTCCCAAAAAACTGGGGAGAAATATTACTCCAATGACCAAAACAATCACAACCCGTGATGAGGACTCAACTTCATCAAAAAATTATATTCAACATCATACTCCATAGGTCTCATATTATGGTCTTTATAAGCCTTTTTATGAACTTTCACTAACTTCATCCTCTAATGAATCACCTAAACCATCTCTGCTAGGCTTTATACTAACTCCAGCCCAAAATATTTGGAATCTGTAATCCTAATCCAGCACAATGTAGAATGAAAAGGTGGGTTGTAAAAAGCTTCAAACAGTGTTCTGTCAATGGTGGTGTGAAAATAGTTAGTATAATAAAACTCAACCAAATATAGGTGAAATACCCATTAACCTCCAAAATTTTAGAGCAACTGCACAATTTTTATTCAAGAGTATGGATGGGTGGTTCTTTATGACAGTCCTTCTGTGGATGAAAAGATGTGTTGAGGCACAATTGAAAGCTAAAAGTATACTAGATAACTCTCCACACATTCTAGGTGAAATTAGGACCACAATTAGATATGATCATCCTTGGGACCCCATTATGTCTCACCACCTCCACTAGTTACCTTCTGAAAAAAAATCCCCACTGAGCTAGACTCCTTGATCGCTAAGAAGTGAGATTATTTGGTCAACTAAACCACTATCACCCATATAAAATCAAATCCACCCTAAGATCAACGAAAATTGGTGAATAATTCTATCAAAAGATAATCTCAATTTCATTAGGGAACATCTAAAAACTAGATAAAACCATCAGGAACATGGTGTTCAACCTTCAACTTTTGGTAGACTAAACATTGGGACACAAACCCTACAATAGAAAGCATCAACCTCATCCTCCAAAACAAGCCTCAGAGATCACAATACAAATTTTTCATTCTAGTATATACTAATAAATGTGAGTTTTTGATCTCATAGATAATGAACCTTAACATTACCAATGTAATGTAAAATATATACTTAAAAAAACCCAGTGTTGATCAACCATTGACCATTAATAATTGGTATTCCCATTGAAAACTCAATCCTTCCAAAGTTCAGCCTTGAAATACCCTAGTTGGGACTCCTCTACATACTTCACTAAAGACTAATGAATTTTCATATGAAAAAATAATCTATTTACACTAACCTCTCCCATACCAATATTAATCAGAAATATATCTTCCACCACTCTCTAAATATATCCTGATTCAGGAAGCACATCACTATGTGAATTCATTTTTATTGTATCAAGTAGAACATTATCATTATCTAGTGTATAAGAAATATCACAGTCATAATAAAACAATAATTTCATCCACCATCATTTTCGAAAGTTCATGTCACACTTAGATATGACATACCTTAGGCACTTGTGATTGGTGAAAACCACTAAACATTGATTGATAAGATAGTGTCTCTATATATTCAATGAACATATGACCACTATCAACTCAAGATCACGGGTGGTATAGTTACATTCAAAGGGTCATGATTACTAAGACACATGAGATACAGTTTTTCTATGATGCATCAGGGAACTTCCTAATCCAAGACATCAAGCCTCACTGGAAACCTAAAAATAGACTCCCACTTCTAGGAAACGAAGAACAGGAGCGTTGACCAACTTCTCCTTTTGATACTGAAAATTTTTCTGACACTAATATTTTGATAAGAATCATAAATATTTATTGTTAGGGCTATCAAAAGTGTAAAAATCTAAGATAATTCGAGTATTTAACTCCTATAATATCCTACAAGACCGAGTAAACATGACACCTCTAAAAAATTCTTGGTGGTTGTCCAAGAAACAACCACCCCAATCTTTGAATGATCCATAGCAACTCCCCTCTCGGAATGACATTCCCTAAGGAAAAAACATCATTATCCCAAAACACTTATATCCAAAGATTCATGAATAGATTTTAATAATGAAGGACTCCCAAAATTTCTTGAATATACTCTTCATTCTCATCCTCATACTCAAAATACACACGAATTTCATCAAAGCAAACCACTATGAAATGGTCTAAAAATATCACAACAGTTCATTCAACAACCCCATGAACAAAAATAGAGTGTTCCTCACATCAAACAGAATCCCAATGAACTCATAATTTCTATAATGAAAATGGAAAGAAATTTTAGATATATCATCTTCCTTTACTAGTATATGATGCTATTTTGATAGAAGATTGATATTTTAGAACAAAAAAACTCCCTTAATCTAATCAAATAAATCATAAAACCATATAATTAGTGATAGACTCATCAGTGAAACTTTATTTAAGAGACGTTAATCAACACACTGATGCAGAGAGCAATTTCCCTTCACTATGAAAAAAACTAAAGCACCCCAAATTTACACACTCAATCAAACAAAACCTCACTACAAGATATCATGGATCTATATCTAAAACTCTCATAAATCATAATTAATCATCATATATATTTAATTGATATTGAATAAGTGTATGGCTATAGATCTATCCCAAACTCGATCACCCATTGAGTGGGTAATTCTAGTACCTCTTCACGAAAGACATCGGGATACTCTTCCACGACCCTAGGAAACACTACTGGATGAAATTCCAAAAAACTATATATAAACTCATATATCATGGATGATAAAGTTGGAACATACCTATGACCTATATAAGGGTCTCGATCTCCAATGAACACGACATACTATTCTTCAACATTTGAGAAAAGAATTTTCCTTTTGATGAAATCCATGATACCCTACACTAAATACAACCAGTCCATGTCGAGGACGATGTCATGTTTTTGTATCCTTAAACATGGAAATTATCCCAAAGAGATGTTATGCCCTATAATTACCTCACAGTATCTATATACTTGAAATATATAAGATCGACCGCGAACAAGCATATTCAATTCCAAGGGCACTAAACATCTCTACACCTAAAGTCCCAATGTATGGACTAGAGTATGTAAAATGAATGATTGTGTAGATCCTGAATCAAACAATATATTAAACCTAGTAGAAAACAAGAACAATGTGCCTCAAATAATGTCTGACTCATCAGGTAATGGAAACTCTAGAGCTTATAGTTGACCAAGACCTTATCAGAATCTTCCATAAACCTAATGTTGAATTCCTCCTTTTCTTTTCTAGGATCACTAAGAATATGGATAATCATGCGATTTTACTCTACCTTCTCTATCACCCCTCTACCAATAAATGGTTAGATCACCTTTCTACAATAGCCTTGGGTGAAACTACTACAACAGAAGAACCTAAGGTAGAACACCAGTTGCACGCTGCCTAATTATAATTTTTTGGAAATCCAACAATTGATCGTGACCTCCTTAATAAAAAAACATAAAATCCCTTGGTAGGGGCATAATATGTAACGCACCGACCCTAGTTACCCAAATTCGGTGCATTATTACATAATATTGGCATGATCACAAAAGATCAAATCTTAAAATACCAATTAGTTTAGTAGCCTTGGAGATAATAGATACATTCATAGGTTTTACATTACATTATAAAAATGAAAAAATACAGCAACATAGTCTCCATAGGCCACACTCATATCCAATAGACTATGCCTATAGGTCAGTCATAATATAGTTCTTTCGCATCCTAGGAAAAATAAAACATAGAAAGGGGTGAGCTCAGTTGCTCAGTAAAGATAACAATATAGCAGAAACTTTCATAAATAAGCATAAACATTTAAGGAAATTTAAGACTAAAACAAAATCATTTTAAAATTGAACTTCAAAATCATATGGAAAAGATAAAATAAAATAATTAATTTACTTATTCAAATAGATATTCTAATAGTAGAAGAATTACATGCAATATCAATAGCCACTTTTATAATGATGGAATGCATAATGCTAGACTTTATAACCACATTGTCAAGGCCTTGTGCCAAGACTAAATATAAGTTTTGTCAAAGACTTATTCCAAGACACTAGTTTGTCTCATGAGACCTACTAATGCATCGGGGAGCTATAACGGTCTCTGCACGTCACTTATTAAGTCCAATGCATTCCTCATATGAAAAGGTCGAAACATAACATAAACATTCCTATTAAAACTAGAATACGAAATGTCAATACATTATCCATAAAACATGAATGGTGTAAAAATAACACATATATAGTCAAACATATCACAAAACTTTCAATAAATTATGGAGGTTTTGTTTCATAATAAATAAACTTCAAATAAGCTTAACATCCATAAAAGTATGTTGACATTGATGAAATCAAAAAAAAATTAGAGAAATATCTCTTTCTATTTTGAAATCATTTAAAAGTCATGTAATTATAAAAAAATATTTATTTTGAAAATATTTTTATAAGCTTGTAAGGGAATCTTGAACGATGTTATAACGGTGTAAAATAGCCACACTCACTATATAAGTTATCAAACCATTCTTACCTTAATTTTGTCGAAAAGGTCATAAGGTACCTCATTTGGAAAACGATGGAAAGATTCCTTTAAAATCATTTTATAAAAATTAAAATAAGGGTATAAATTAATTTAACCCATAGTCTAGTAAATAGTAAAAAAAAATTGGAATAAATTTTTAAGAAATCATGTATGTGGATGATAAAGAGGTCCCAGTAGATACTTACGTAAAAAAAACCTCATATAATAAATAGATTGTGAAATTAACCCTTACCATGTACTTTTCATTGGTTAAGGGTACATTAACCTCCTATATAATAGTTAAATAATTGTTTTTATATTATATAAGAACCATATATATAAATATGATATCATATATGATCTTCTAATATTGCTCTGTTAATAATATTTTAGTATTATCGTCGTTTCAGGTGTTAACTGATTATTTTTCCTTTATATTTTTTGTTACATAAGACGTTTTTGTTATGGATATGATATATTTTATTCATATTCAAAATTATATTGAGTTTACTAAAAAATATTTTTAATCATAAAATGATAATTATTCTTGAATGGATATGATGGGGAATGAATCGCACCATGTTCGTAGAGACGGTAATCTATACGTACGCATGAGCAACAATATGATTCATTGGATTTAAAAATCGTATGTAAATAAATGTTATATCATATCTACAAGATCATTAACATGAAATAATTCTTATTTACATCAATTATATATCATTATTATACCCATCCAAATAATAATGTATTGAATAACAACTACACCACGACGTGGAGACGGTATGTTGTATGTATGCACGTATGGTGACATGTCATTCATATGATGGATAAAATAATTAATATGGATGTACCATATTTATAATAACATCACAGTGTATAGAATATACAGGAGTTATTATTTTAGAATGGAAAAAACAAGGAAAGAAGAAGTGGAAGAAGAAAAGAACTTGGAAGAGGTGATGAAATATTTACATCTTCTTCGGGTTCTTTATTTTGGTTTGATCAAAAGGGATCCTTAGGTTGGTTTTCTGACTAAAGGAAGGCCTATAAGATAAATGGAAGAAATTTCGGAGGAAATTTGGGTAGTTTTTGGCCGAGCCAAATGGATTTGAGGGTGTTAATTTGAGGGAAGGGGAAGTGCCCTTTTATAAGAGGGGTGAGGGGAACCTTAGGAAAAGATTGAAATATTATTTTATAATAAAATCATTTTTGGTTCCTAATGGCTCCAAAAGAAATTATTTAAAATATAAGGTAGGTATGGGTCTGAAAAATCTCAACCAATATGTTTGAGATAGGTTTGGGTCACTATATTAACCTTATCTTTTATATTTAACTCTTAGTTAAATAGTTTGACATTTACCATGTCTCTTTGTATTTTTATATTATATGGTTAATAAACATACAATAAACTTCCAGGAAAACCCCAAGAGGTTAATTAATGATAAAAATATCATTATATAAGTCTTTTGGTCGAACCATAGATATTTAGTATTATTATATCAACCAACAATATTTTATTTTAAAAAAAAACTCATTTGTCGATTTTGACATTATTTAATAATTGATTATTTTTAAAGTCCTAAATACTTTATTACTTCAAAATAAATACATTTAATCAACCCTAACATGTAATATTAACCTAGAAAATTAGTTCAATTCATTAAAAGTCTAAAATTAGATTTATTTGGATATTTATAATATCAATTATTTTAATCTTTCATTAATATTGTAATTACTGCATCATCATTATATCATAAATAAATTTAATTAATTAATGTCTAAAAATTATAAATAAAATACCATTATGTAGGAAATATTTTTATATTTCTAATGAACATTTATAGTCGACTTTATATTGTGTGTAACCTTATAATAACAAGGGTTTAGTTATTAAACATTGAATTTAATTCTTTTAACTCTTCTTTAAATAAAATAATAATAAATGTCCTAATCTAATCCAAGTGGACCTAAAGGATCATATTCTATTCCTAAGGTTTTTTTTGGTCGAATTACAATTATCCAATAGAATTAGGACATGTGTTAGGGTAATAATAATTTCATTTTTACCCTTTATTACCCTATTTACTTTTAACTGTGGTAAATAAAAGTAAAAAGTTACTATTCAACAAAAATTATTTCCAACTTATTGATCCACATTTTTTTAATGATATCAACCATGTTTCTTGGATTTTTGAAATTCAACTCACAGAAGCGTTAAAATTATGTTTTATGCAAATTTGCAAATGATCCTAAGAGGTGGGCAAAAGACGGTAAAAAGATCAATAAAATATTTATATATCTAAACTTATTATAAAATGACTCCAAGGAATTACGTTAAACTAATATTAGTATTATGTATCTATTTTGGCCTAAAATAAATTTAAATAAAATAAATAATTATTTAAATAAAAGGTTGGTTTTTAACTATAACTCGGTGTTTTTCACTATTCATCAAAAATTGAAAGTTTTCAAAAAAATACCAAAAATTCACAAAAAGCTAATTTTCATATTCTGAAACCAAAAATGATGTCCATTTTAAAAAATAAAATTTCAAAAATTTTAAAAAGTGGGTATTACTATTCACAATGGCTAGTTTGAGTGGTCGCGGTGTGTTAGAATCTCGAAGTTTCCTACAATGCAAGCTATTGCATTCTTCAAAGGGAAGCGTATCATGGAAGCATGGGGAGTTACATTCCCCCCTCCTTAAAATAATTTCTTCCTCGAAATTTCTAGACTATTACTGCTGAAAAATATTCATGAGTTTCTTCATCATAATTGCCTCATGTTCCAAGGTTTCCTCTTCCATCTTATGGTTTCTCTATAGGACTTCTACCAGGAAATTTGTCTGGTTTCTCAACACTTGTTCTCTGATATCAATAATTCTGATAGGCTCATCGCAATAAGACATATTGGGTTCCAGTTCTAATTCCTCATGTGTGACCACATGCGTTGGGTCATGCATTTATTTTCTCAACAGTGATACATGGAAGACATCATGAACTTTGGAGAGACTTGGCGGCATTTACAACCAGTAAGCTATATCCCCAATTTGTTCTCTAATTTTGAAAGGTCTGATGTACCTGGGACAAAGTTTACCCTTCATACAGAATCGTATAACTCCCTTCCATAGAGATACCTTAATGAAAAAAATATTCTCCTACCTGAAATTCAAAATCCTTCATTCAGTTATCGGCATGGCTCCTCTTCCTGCATTCAGCTGCTATGATGTGGGTTTGGGTAACCTCCACCTTTTCCATTGTTTCCTCAACAAGTACTGGTCCTACACGTTTTCTTTCACCAATATCATCCCAATAGGTTGGTGTGCAGCATATCATTCTAAATAACGCTTCATATGGTGCCATCTAGAAACATTATTAGAAGTTATTATTATAGGAAAATTCTACCAGAGTTAAATATTGATCCCACATACCTTGAAAGTCAAGTGAGCAATTTCTCAACATGTCTTTTAAGGTTTGAATAATTTTTCTGATTTTCCATCAATTTGAGGGTTATAGGCAGTCCTCAAACGAAGTTCAGTATCCAGGGATTTCTGATGACTTTTCCAAAATCTTGATGTAAAACGTGGATAATGATCAGAAACAATCGATAGGGGTACTCTATGAAGTCTTAAAACTTCATTAATATATAGTCTTGAAAATTGTTCAAGTGTTAAATATTATCTTATAAAAAGAAAATGTCCTGACTTGGTAAGACAATCAACAATGTCCCATATTGCAGCATTCCTTCTAGGAGTCTTTGGTAGTCCCATGACAAAGTCCATCGAAATATTACCCCATTTCCACTCAGGTATGGGAAGAGGTTGCATGACTCCTCCAGGCTATTGCCATCCAGCTTTCACTTATTGACAAACCATACATCTTGACACAAAATCAGCCATCTCCTTCTTCATGTTGTACCACCAAAAATGTTCCTTTATTTCACTATACATCTTAGTGCTACCATGGTGTATAGAGAAATTGGAGCTATGAGCATCATCTAACAATTCCCTTTTCAGATCAGGTATATCAGGAACACAAAGTCTCTTCCCAAATTTCAAAATCCCATATTCATATATGAAGTCACTCAATCTCCCGTCATTCACATATTTAATATTCTTATGAAACTCCTCATCATCGGTCTGAGAACTTTTTATCCTTTATAGTAAATATGGTTTGGCAACCATTTGAAAAAGCATTGATATTTCACCTTCCATGATTATTCCCATATCCATTTTCACTAGACGCATAAAAATAGGATCCCTTTAAACTCTCATATTGTTCAAAACTCCACGATCCTTTCTTCTCAAAGCATCTTCTACCTTATTTTCCTTCCTAGGGTGGTAGTGTATTTTGAAATCATAATCCTTGAGAAGTTCAAGCCATATCCTTTGCCTCATGTTGAGTTCTTTTTGTGAGAAAATATACTTCAAACTCTTATGATCAGTATATATCTCAAATTTCTCACCATAGGGGTAATGTCTCCATATCTTCAAAGCATAGATTATAGCTGATAACTCAAGACCATGAGTAGGATAGCATTTCTAATGAATTTTTAGCTACTGTGATTCATAGCAAATAAATATATCATTATGTATAAGGAAACAACCAAGTCCTTTCTTTGAAGAATCACTATAAATAATAAACCCATCATTCCCCGATGGTAGATTCAAGATAATAGAATTGACTAATATTTTCTACATTTCTTCAAAACATTATTCACACTCTTTTGTCCAAAAAAATTTAACCCCTTTACGTGTGAGCTTCATTAATGGGTTAGATAATTAGGCAAAATGCTGGAAGAAACTTCGATAATAACCTGATAAACAAATAAAACTGTGTACCTCAGTTATACTTGTCTGTGCTGGCCATTCTTAGATTGACTTTGACATAGAAGGATCGACAATTATTCCATCCGTAGAGACAAAATGGCCATGAAAAGAAATCCCCTGAATCCAGAATTCACACCTTCTAAACTTCTAGTATAATTCAATTTTCTGTGGATTTTCAGAATGGTGCGCAAGTGATTTTCATGATATTCATATCTTTTAGATTATATCAAGATATCATCAATAAATACCACTAAAAAGTCATCAAGATATTCCTTGAAAACTCTTTTCCTTAGATTCATAAAAACAGAGGGTGCATCAGTCATCCTAAAAGGCATTACTGTAAACTCATAATGCCCATACCTGGTTCGAAATACTATTTTAGGAATGTCTTCCTTTTTCACACAAAACTGATGATATCCAGATCAATGGTCAATCTAGGAAAAATATTGTGATCCATGAAGTTGGTCGAATAAATCATCAATGTGAGGTGGGGGATACTTGTTCTTTATTTTTATAGCATTGATCTCCCTATAGTCAGTCCATGACCTCATAGATCCATCTTTCTTCTTAACAAAAAGAACAAGGACTCCCCATGGAGTAACACTAGGGAGAATAAATCCCTTATTACTCAATTCCACTTTTTGTTTCTTTAGGTCCACTAATTCCATAGTGGAAATTCTATAAGGGGTCTTCGATATGGGCCTTGAACCAAGAATTAAATCAATGGAAAACTCAATTTCTTCTTCTGGAGGATTTCTATATAAATATTCTGGAAGCACATCAACATATTCTTGCACAATAGGTACATCCTCTATTTGAACATTCCTTTCCTCACCCATAGTTATTTAATTTTCTTTAACCCCAATAATTGAATTTTGTTGAGCTACTGGAGGTGGATCTATAAAAGAATTATGTGGTGACTTTTCTGCTATAAAGATAAGGTACTCATTATCATCATCGAGAATTGTAACCTATTTCTTCTTATAATAAATTTTCGCATCATGGTTTTAAATCCAATCCCTACCAAGGATTATATCAAATTCAATCATGGGTATGATGATGAGATTAGCATATAAATAACATCTATATGACCTAATGGGAACTGATTCACAAAAACATTGTTGCAATGATACTTCCCTTAGGTGTTTGACCTACAACTCCCTTGTTATGTCAAATTGAAAATATCTAATTTTCTTAGAAAAATGAGAAGATATGAAATAATGCGATGATACAGAATCAAATAAAGCATTTTCTAAACTAGAGGAAACCATTAAATTACCTACCACCACGTCTTTCGGAGCTTCATCCTCAGCATTATTGATAGCATAAGATTATCCTTGATCCCTTGGCGTTTTCTGAAGTAATTTTCCTTGGTGCTTAGGAAATTCATTTGCACAATTCCCCATTTCTCTATAATTGTAGCATTAAACATTGAGAGTCTCTTTCTTCCCCTTGTAATCACGGGCTTGGTGGCCTTTTTCACCACACTTGTTACATAATCTCATTCCCTCCAGGAAACTACCGGGGAGTTTCTTCCCACATTTACTGTAGGATGGATATTCAACTATTCCCTTCTTCCCCTTATTTCCATTTATAGAGTGTTAAGAAGATCTCTTCTTCTCTTAGTCTGCTTTAAATTCATAATACGAAGAGAATTCCTTTTCTGTCTTGATAGCACATGAAACAATATCTTCGTACGACAAGAAGGATTATGAGACAAATGCTCACCGGAGAAATGGTTTTAACCAATCAAATAATCAATCAATTTTACTCCATGGGTTACATATATAATCTTTTGCATGCCTTTCTAACCTTGTAAAGTTAGCCTCATACTTTATGACATTCTCATCCTCCTTTTGTCTCATACTCAGAAATTGTCCTTCCATACATGCTCGATTGTCATGAGGAAAGTATTATTCTTTGAAAAACTCTTTAAACTCCATCCATTCCATATTTGATACTTCATCATCTTCCTTTCTGTTTTGAATTAATGACCACCACTGATCTGCATCTCTCGTGAGGCAATAAACTACTAAGACAACTTTTTCCCTTTCACTACTCCCCAAAGCATGAAATATTTTATCTAAGGAATTTATCCATTGCTCAGCTACTAATGGATTTGTACTCCCATTGAATTTTGGTGGTTATTTCCTCATGAATTGTTCTAACATTGACCCTCCATGTTGTGGATCAGGGTGCTCCATACAGGAATTATTCTTATAAATAACCTAATTGAGTTGTCCCATTATGGTGATAAGCTGATCAGCACCAGTTACATCACCAGCTCCGCTATAATTATCTTGAGTAGGAGTACAATCCCTACATGGATCATGCACATTGATACGGTTTCCATTCCTTCTACAAGGTGCAATTTTGAAACAATGGCATAAAATAGATTAATCTATTAATCGAAATACATAATTCTATACTTGTAAAACACTTAACCTGAATTGAAAAGTTTATGGATATAATACATAATCACAAAAAATTGTTTTCTTTGAGGAATTATATACTCTAAAACCCTTCATAATGGTTTGTAAATAAAATGAGAACTATCCTATGTATATCCCCTGAGAGTGTTGTAACCAAGAGTGCAGCAAGGCTGGTTTTCGTGCACCAGTTCCCATTTGAGTCTATCTCAAAGTGGTTTTTTCGAGTTTTACCCCTAGGTACATCTATTCCAGAGCCGCCTCTACCTGCTCGTATCCATACAGTGATGTATTTCAAGTAAAAATCACAAAATATCTACAATATCAAAATTTTAAGAAGTTCTTCTATAATAATCCTCAAAGTCTATCTAAGGATAATTATCTCTAATCAGAGTTTATCTAAATATAGTTTCCAAGGATTGTACTAAACTTCCTCTGATATCAACTATAACACCCCAACCCTAGTTACCCAGAGTTGGTGCATTATTACATAACATTGGAATTATCACAAAAGATCAAGTCTCGAAAGACCGATTAGTTTAGTAGCCTTGGAAATAGTAGATACATTCATAAGTTTTACATTACAATATAAAATGAAAAACTAAAACAACATAGTCTCTATATTACACACTCATATCCCATAGACTATCCTTGCAGGTCATTCATAATATACTTCTACACATCCTGGGAAAAATAAAACATAGTAAGGGGTGATATCATATGCTTAGTAAGGATAACAATACAACAGAAACTAATATAAATAAGCATTAACATTTAAGGCAGTGTAAGACTAGATAAAAAGCCTTTTAAACTTGAACTTTAGAAGAATATGGGAAAGATAAAATCAAATAATTACATTTACTTATTCACATAGATATTTTACTAGTCGAATAATCACATTCAATATCAATATCCACTTTCATAATGATGGAATGCATAATTCCAGACTTCACAACCACATAGTCAAGGCATTGTGCCAAGACTACAAATAATTTTTTGTCAAGGGCTTGTGCCAAGAAACTAGTTTGTCTCATTAGACCCACTGATACATCAAGGAGCTATATCGAGCTCCACCCGTCACTTACTAATACCAATGCATTCATCATATGAAAAGTTCCAAACATAACATAAACATTTGTATTAAAACTAGCATACGAAATGTCAATACATTATCTATAAACCATGAATGGTGTAAAAATAACACATCCATAGTCAAACATATAAAAAACCTTCAATAAAATATGTAATTTTTGTTTCATAATAAATCTACTTCAAATAAGCTTAAAATCCATAAAGGATGTTGACAAAGATTAAATCAAAATGTTTTTAGAGAAATATCTCTTTATATTTTGAAATCATTTAAAAGGCATATAATTATAAAAGAAAACATTTATTTTGAAAATATTTTTATAATATTGTAAGGTAATCTTCGACAATGTTATAATGGTGGAAAATAGATGCACCCTCCATATAAGTTTAAAAAAACATTCTAACATTAATTTTGTCGAAAAGTTCATAAGGTGCCTTGTTTGGAAAACGACAGAAGGATTACTTTCAAACCATTTTATAAAAATTAAAACAAGTGTATAAATAACTTTAAACCATAGTCTAGTAAATATTAAAAATGTTTTGGAATACATTTTTAAGAAACATGTATGTGGATTATAAAGAGGTCCCAGTAGATACTTACATAAAAACAACCTCGGATAATAAAAAGATTGTGAAATTATCCCTTACCTTGTACTTTTCCTTGGTAAAGGTTACATTAACATCATTTATAATAGTTAAATCAGTGTTATTTAATTATACCAGAACCATATACATAAATATTATATCATATATTATCTTCTAATATTGCTTTGTTAATAATATTTTAGTATTATCGTCGTTTCGAGTGTTAAATGATTCGTTTTCCTTTATATGTTTTGTTACATAAGAAGTTCTTGTTATGGATAGGATGTGTTTGTTTCATATACAGAAATATATTTAGTTCTTAAACATTATTTTTAATCATAAAATGAAAATTATTTAGGAATGGATACGATGGGGAATGAATCTCATCATGTTCGTGGAGACGGTAATCCGTACGTACGCTTGAGTGAAAATATCATTTTTTGATTTAAAAATAGTATGTAAATAGATGGTATATCATATATAATAAATCATTAACATGTAATATTTATTATTTAAATCAATTATACATCATTATTATAACCATACAAATAGTAATGTATTGAATAACACTTACACCACGACGTGGAAACGGTAAGCCGTACATACTCTCGTATGGTGATATGTCATTCATAAGATGGATAAAATAATCAATATGGTTGTACGATATTTATAATAATATCACAGTGTATATAAGATACTGTAGTTATTATTTTAGAATGGAAAAAACAAGGAAAGATGATGTGGAAAAAGAAAAGAACTTGGAAGAGGTGATGAAACATTTACCTCTTCTTCGGGTTCTTCATTTCGATTTGATCAAAAGGGCTCATTAGGTTGGCTTTATAACTAAAGTAATTACTCTAGGATGAATTGAGGACAGGTTTAAGGATATTTGGGCATGGTTTGGCTAATCCAAATGGCTTTGAAGGGGTGAATTTGAGAGCAGGGGAAGTGCCCTTTTATAAGAGGGGTGAGGGGCACCTTAGTAAAAGATTGAAATATTATTTTTTAATAAAATAATTTTATGTTTCTAATGGCTCAAAAATGAATTATTTAAAGTATAATGTAGGTATGGGTCTATATATTCTCAACTAATAGGTTTTAGACAGGTTTGGGTTACTATATTAACCTTATCTTTTAGATTTAACCCTTATTTAAATAGTTTGACATTTACCATGTCTCTTTGTATTTTTATATTATATGGTTAATAAACTTACTCTAAACTTTCAAGAGAACCCCAAGTGGTTCATTAATGATACACCTGTCATTATATAAGTCTATTTATTGATCCTTAGATTTTTAGTATTATTATATCAACCAATAATATTGTATTTGTTTTAAAAACTCATTTATGTCAATTTTGACATTATGTATAATTGATTTTTTGGTAAAGTCCTAAAAATTTTATTACTTTTAAATAAACAAATTTAATCAACCCTAACATGTCATATTGATCTATAAAATTATTTTAATTCATTAAAAGTCTCATATTAGATTTATTTGGATATTTATTATATCAATTATTTTAATCTTTCATTAATATGTTAATTACATCATCATCATTGTGTCATAAATAAATTTAAATATTTAATGTCTAGAAATTATAAATAAAATACCATTATGTAGTAAATATTATTATATTTCTAAATAATATTTATAGTCAAATTTATATTGTTTGTAACCCTATATTAAAATTGTTTTATTATTTAAACATTGAATTCAACTCTTTTAACTCTTCATTAAATAAAATAATAATAAATGTCCTAATCTAATCCAAGTGGACCTAAAGGATCATATTTTATTCCAAAGGTTGTTTTTGGTTGAATTACACTTATAAAATAGAATTATTACATATTTTAGCGTAATAATAACATCATTTTTACCCTTAATTACGCTATTTACTTTTAGTCGTGGTTAAAAAAGTAAAAAAGTTACTATTCACCAAAAATTATTTTCATCTTATTGAACCACATTTTACTTACTGATATCAACCCTGTCTCTTGTATTTTTGAAATTCAACTCACAGAAGCGGTAAAATTTTGTTCTATGCAAATTTTCAAATGCTGTTAGGAGGTGGGTAAAAGACGGTAAAAAGTTAAATAAAATTTTTATATATCTAAACTTATTATAAAATGACTACAATTAATTACATTAAACTTATATAGGTATTACGTATCTATTTTGACCTAAAATAAATTTAAATAAAATAAAAAATTATTTAATTAAAATTTCGGTTTTAAACTATAACTCAGTGTTTATCACTATTCATCAAAAATTGAATGTTATTAGAAAAATACCAAAAATTCACCCTAAGATAATTTCAATATTACGAATCCAAAAATGAAGTCCATTTTAAAAACTAAAATTTATAAAATTTTAAAAAGTGGGTATTACTATTCATAACGTCTAGTTTGATTGGTCACAGTGTGTTAGAATCTCAAAGTTACGTACAATGCAAGCTATTTCATTATTCAAAGGGAAGAGTATCGTGGAAGCTTGGGGTGTTACATAAGAGGTTACACCACTAATGAAAAAAGATGAAGAGGTTTGGGACCTATACCTAACTATACGAAAACCCTTCAATCTAAAAAAATGGTAACCCTATAAAAATAATCTGTTACATAGAGAATCCTAATAAGCCCCTCTTATGATGATCTGGTCTTGGATAATGTCCTCAAAACAACCTATACATTCTATAGAACTTCATGATATGTCAGAATCATATAAAAAGCAATCTAACATTGGATCTCTAGATGAAACGCCTCCTCAAAATGTCTCTCTCTACCCTCCTCATCTAGAAATAGGTCTCAAGCATATTTGAGAAGGTTTCTGAAATGGATATAGAAATCCTACACATTGGAGATCTCCTGTATAAGGGTAACAAGATTCAGAATATTGGATGCCTTTAGGATCAAATAATGATACTCGACTTGGAAATGACCTCAAAACCTCTCCCATGTAATATCCAACTAATCATGATCTCTGAGAAATAATAACAACCATTATTTTTCTTTCCCACACAATATATATGGCACAAATGAATCTCAGTGCTCCTTTAAAGAACAAATTGAACTAAAGGTTATCTCCACCTCCTCCAAACATCCAAATGTTGATGAATCTGAAATACAACTCTTGTAATTCTATAGAGTCTTGTGTTTACACTCTCAATGTGTCCTCCTCCAATTATCATCATCATTGACCATGACTCTATAGTTATCTATTGGCACATCCGCTAGAACATATTCGACATAGACCGGATGAGGACATCTAACTATAGTAATTTCTACCAAATAAGAAATGGTTAGGGACTTTTAAACATAAAATATTGAATTATTATGATTAATTAATGAATTTTTAAAATAATCCCATGTTCTACCCACTTAAAACATATAATCCATGAATAATAATGAAGGATAACTTACTAGGTCCCTACCCTATAACTAGTATCGCTTCATTTATTAGTTTTAATAAACTCAAAGGTCCTCACATTGAAGAATAAGGGGCCCAAAATACCTATTTCATATCTAGTCTCCCTTTTTCACATTTCTTACTATGTTTTTCTAACATAATTTTCATACTAACTCATGCAATCCTCACTAGTTCCTACCTTTAAAATTCATCATATCTCTCAACCGGACATTTGATACCACTCTATCAAGACCCCAACCCTCAAAAGATATTAACCTTGTCTATAAATGAGAGAATAGAGATAATAACACCCAAATCCCTCATCCAAAAGGTCATAGGTTTTTGACAAGAACTGATGGAATATCATACAAAAAAATGGGGTGCCTTACCTTCTAAGAACAACATGAGAATTGAGAGAGAAGTTAAAATTACCAAACAAGTCCTTATCTAGATTTATAATTTATCTCAATACATTCATGTAATATCATACAGAATGAGACAACAATAAAAGAAACTACAAGTACAAAATGAAAATCCTCAGCGGTGACTATGAATCCCATACATATCCTAAAGAACTCCACAAGATAGTATTTTCTATCTTGATCACCAACATGCTCCTAGAGACCTAAAAACAGTTTATAGACACATAGGGTGATCATACCATATATAATCAGTAAGATCTACATTGGAGCCTCTGGTGGAAATGATAAATAATGCATATTAAATCACAGTAAATAAATGGTGAAACTAACTCATCACTTAAACATGTATGATAAGTTTTCAACCTCACTATGCCTCTCTCACTAAGAATATCCTAGAAGTAGTAGTATAAAATATAACATTGTATAATTATAAATGTACTATACTAACACCTCCACATTGGGTTTTCGCTCATCCCAAATATCACATGTCTTGATCTACCACTCTCTACTAAATGATCGTATCTGAAAACACAAGAGAAACTATAACATGTCATGTACCTCATTCATCACATAATCTCATCATTAAAAATACCACATCAAAATAGTAATAATGTGGGTTTTTAGGATCAACCACATCCTATAAATCATGTATTATACATCAATTCATCTCAAACGATACACAACATACCTATAATAATCTTAAAGATATTATATTCAGAGATACATTTTTTCTGAAATAACTAATATTCATTACATACCTATATAAAAATATATGGTAACGGTAACCACCATTCATATTATCGCATAATACTATTAGGAGAAGAGAGTGAGAAAAGATTGCTAGTCAACCATTCATTCCTCGCCGACATGGATGTTGGTGAAAACTCCCTCCATGGTGCACCGGTGTTAGTCTCCCTACCAACATGGGTTGGGTAATGTATGAAATTATATAACTTATAAAATATATATATTACAAGAACACTATGGGAAAATATCTATGATTAACCTAAACTACATATGTAGTCACTCAAAAACCTGAATTTCATCACTAAGAACTAGATATTCTATAATCACAAAAATACTAAAGTGACTTTTAGTGAATTATTTATTTTAAACATTTCACAATTAAATTAATTATCAACAAAAGTCTGTTCACTCCATGGATGAAAAACCTCTTCCAAGGTTGCTCAAAAATTATCATTATCACTTCATTATTCCAAAACTTCAACCCCATGAGATGAAACATTTGACATTAATTATCATTCCATGATTCTGTATACTCTAGTACTTATCCTAAGCTACCATAAATGATGCATCAACCATGCACATATAGTTGTTCTAAGATGCGGGGAAAGGAACTTAGAAAAAAATCAGACCATCCTAACTTTTAATTAGACTCATTTTCCAGTATCCAAGCTTCCATAATATAAAAACAACAAGAAATCCCAACTCTATCCCACTCCTTAAATCCTAGTGTCATCTCCGAAATCACTATATATATCCATCCCACCATCACAGGTATCAATTTCTCCCATAAAACCTAAACATACCCACCCATTATCTCCAAGCCATCAGACATTTTAGGGTCACATAATTCTGCATAATAAGTCTCCTAATCTAGAGAAATCAAAAAAGGTATCAAGAAAACAAATAGTCAACTGGGCCACCTGGAATTAGAACCAAGGCATCCACCCTTCATAAGAAAATGGGCTCGATTGGACCCACACAATTTTCTTTACCAAATAAAAAATCATTAACATCCTAAATTAACCAATTCAATTATCATAGGTTGCAATCTAATACATCATCTATCGACAACTAATATTTATTCAAACATTCTTGAAAAATAACTTTTTCCCCTAGGTTATAAATATGAGAATAATTAAACATGTCTATTTATTATTTATCCCATAAGAATTACCATATTTATATTATTCATCCAATTACCACTCATAGTAAACAAGTTAAACCATAACAAAAGCATAGATGCCAAATTATCTTATCAAAAGAAGAGGAAAATTGATTGCACAATGTAAACACATGGGATCAATATAACCGAAAAAATTCTTGTTTAATCTGGTTTAATATTAATTAGTGTTAATTTCACAATTACTCAAAGAGATAAATCATGATAAATTTCTAATTTCTCATAAAAACATGGAGAAGAAATGAATCCATGCCTCAATACTTTTAATGTAATTCAAGCAAGGATAGAATATAAACACTGATAGTTGATCACCACTCCCATATGGAATATACACCCATTAAAGAATATCTCACCATAAATTCACTAGAAATAATCAAAATAACTTCATGAAAATGAAAGAAAACAACTACCATAGCATGAAATGATATAATGGGAGAAAAAAACTTATCAAAGAAGAAACTATAAGAGAAGAGGGAAAATTCACCTCATACCACCATGGATTGATCACTCTAAGGTGATGGGTTGAACCTAATCAAAGGGGAATCAAAGTCCTTCAAAAATATATCATAAGCACCTAGAGTTCATGGAAAAAAATAAACATAAATACAAGTTCAAATGTAATTCAAAAATTTATATTAAAACAAAAAATTAGAAGACCATGGAACAACTCCCTAAACCATGTCACAAAGGTGCTTACACGGGAAAAAACTATGGTATGGGGAAAGAGACCACACCATAGAATTCCTAGTCAAAGTTTTGTTTGATAAACACATTAAAATAGACAATCTGGATCCAATATATTTAGAAAAGGAAAATGGGGAAAATATATTATCATGCCACATAATTATAACATCCAAGAAGAAGGCTACATTATAACTCTGCTTCTTGGTATAATGACCCTGAAATGGGAAAAACCACAAAAACTCATCTCTCTAGATGCCATATCATAGCCTCCCCCCTAGGTCATAGGGGTATTAATGTTTTCAAAATAACCAAA
Organism: Viscum album; assembly: GCA_963277665.1. Lineage (NCBI taxonomy): Eukaryota > Viridiplantae > Streptophyta > Magnoliopsida > Santalales > Viscaceae > Viscum > Viscum album. The sequence continues at coordinate 1,940,738,370 of OY728163.1, forward strand.
AACTACCCCTTGATCTTCAACACTACATTGATTAGTCGACACTACAGCCTCATCTGCATAATAGTATTCATGTTGAATAAAATTTCTTAATGCTATAATCAAGATCTATAGTTAAAACATCATATTAACTTCTCTCATTCCTCCTTCATGCCTCCTCTCAGCAACTCCAACACCAAAAACACATAATGAAAAAGGATGTAAAAATTTACGCCATTAAATCTATAATTTATATGAATTTTCATTTATAATGGTAAAAATTTATTATAACATGTGGAGACTTATACTTCATAAATTTCTATTAACATTAAATTCATTAAAAAATTTAAAAAATTTAAAAAATTTAAAATTTTTATTGAAATATTGTCCATTCTCTCTGTGAAAACACTATTTTTTTTTTGATTTTCAAGATGGCCACATTATGGTTGAGTAGTAACCAAAAGCACCATAAAATGGAATATAGTTTATATGGGATTAAAAATTTTATTGGATGCCAAATTCAAAAATCAAAAAATTACATACAAGAACATAGAACCTGATGAGACCTTGATACTTGAATCAAATGTGTCAGCTGAAGTCATGTCACTTATCATCATCTTCATAAGGCCACCACCATCTTATTCATTTCTCTATCACCACTGGATAATATTACTATAGAACTATTATCCATGCCACCTTCATCATCTTCCTTCGCCACAATAAATGATAAAACCAGTCAAAGATCAAACAAACTGTAGAGAACCAATCAATATCACCAATTTCACTTCACTTTTATTTTCATCACGAGTTGAATCCATCATCCAATTCATTATCCCCCCATAATAGATATCTCAGATGTAATTCCCAATAATTTTAAAAGAATAACATTATATTTGATAATGTATATGGCACGCAACACTGATCCTAAACAAACCACAATATACTATTTAGGAAATAATTTTAAAACCTATATATTAAAAGTGGAAGTATTAATATGAGTAACCACTTATGGAAAATAAATATTCTAGCTGAATAAAATAAATTTATAATTATGGACTTAATTATTAGTAAATTCTTTAAATGCATCAAAAATATATTTTCCATCAAAAAAAATTATTCCTCTTTGTGAGAAAATAATATATTTACATTATTTAATTTATAAAAATAGTATTGTATAAAATGAACATGATTTTTAAAATCTCCATGTCAAAATTAACTTAGGGAGAAATTTTGGTATTTTTCTAAAAATATTGATTTTTCAATGAATAGTGATAACCACTTTTTTAAAATAATCATTACTTTTAAGTATATTAAGTAATTTAATAGTATAATTATTATTTGAATTTCATTTAATAAAATAATTATTATTTATTTATATTTAATCTAATGAATTAAATTTTAGTTATCTTTATATCATATTTTAGTATAAGATTTTTTAGTCTTAAAAACATTTTTTTCTCAAAACAATTTTTTGGTGAAAACTGTTTCTCAATTTAAATTAATTAAAATAACCCCTAATGAGAATAATTTAAATGAAATTTAGATATAATATATCTATATATATTAATTATAATTAATATAATGATGATTATTGGTCATAGAGTTAATATAAGATCATCTTAGTCTGGGAAAATACATTTCTTGAAAACCCATTTTTCGATACCTTTTGTGGGTTCATTTTTAAATTAAATTTTTTTCACCAATATGAATCAAATTTGAAAAAAATGGTTTTAATATTTTGAATAATAATAAATAATATTATTTAAAAAATAAACTTATTTTTTATAACTAATAGTAAAAACAGTAAAAAATTAATTACTAAAGTTATAATTAAAACTGGGTTTTGCATATTACATGTGCTTGTGTTGAAATTAATTTATCACACACATATATTTTTAATTTGATAAAGATTATTTCATATATAAAATATGTGGGTAAAAATTATCTAATGAGGATAAATTTGTGTTAGGATTAAATTATAAATTACCTATGATAAAAATAATTAGTTACCAAGATGAAAACTATAGTGGTAAACGTGAGTAATCTTAGAGGTAAAGGATATAACATGTGTCAAACATGTTTATTTTTGATATTTAAGTTTTTTATAAAAATTATCCTATCTCTACCATATTATTTATCAATTTTTTCACTTTTTTTAGTGCGACTTCCCATTATTTAATTGTTTGGGGTATTTATAAAAATGTCACTCCTCCTCAATTATAAAAGGTCACTCCATCACATCACTTATTCACACCCCTAAATCCATTTAACTCAACCAAAACCTATCAAATTCTATCCTAAAAATCCTTATACAGATTATAAATAATTTTTATTCCCAAAACACCAACCCTGGTGGCCTTAATAAGAGATCCAAAAGTGTCTCTTCTAAAAAAATGTAATTGTCTTCACTAATAACATGCTTTTTTACTTCTTTTTTACCACCTTAAATTATTTCTTAAAAATTGAAACATACTAACACCAATATCTACCATATAATTATATTTTATTATGTTGATGTCATAATATTTATCTATCTCTTTCTCTATCAAATTGGAAATTAATTCATCACTCATCTATATGGAGGGCTGCCACTTCACGAACCAATGTAATTTTTTTTCCATCCCCTAATCACATGGGTAGTCATAATGATGGATATAATCAATATATATGATACATATAACGTGTTCTTAATTATTTAAAATTATCATATCATCTACTTCTTTACCCTTTCACCCATTAATGAAATGATAACGTTGTTTATGCGTACGTACGACCTATTGTCTCAATGAAGTGTGGTGATTAATTTTCCATGTCTAAATTTCAAGAATGATTCTAAAAAGGAATATAATGAATAAAAATTCTATTTATAACATTAATATAATTCTCTATAAGTCTAAAAAGTTTCCACTTTTACCATAATCAAACAACCAAATTCATTTTGGACATATGAAACAAATATCATCAAAACATCATACATAATCCTAATTTTCCTAGTAATTAAATATAAAATTGATTAAAATAAAATAAAAGGAATAATAAACATGAAAATGGTTATATATAAAGTAAATATCTTACAAAAAAATAATTTAGAAAGATAAATAATGTATGTGATGAGTCATACCTGAGGTACGCTATTTTTTTCTCAATTTTCCTTTATTTTAGGCATATTTTATTATTATGCACCTAATTTGTTTTATATGGTGTATATAGAGACCCTATTTCATATTTTATAAAGAATCATTCATAATTTATTTTATTTTAAGTTACAATTAATTTTAATTCATCAAATATAATTTAAATTTAGAGTTACCAAGTGGTAGGTGGATTCTTAACTCAATTTTCATTCATTATGTTATACTTCTACTCCATTGATTATAAATTTTCATGACTAGGTTTGAAATTTCCTTTTATTTATTTATGTTTTATTTGCACTTTCATTTTTGTGTATTTAAATTTTTTATACACAATTACATCATTGATTCACTCTCACTTCAAAGATATGAACTTATAATAAACTTATACCTCAATTTCTTTTCAGAGGGCCATATTACTTCTTCATTGTATTTGATATTATCATATTATGTGTGAAATAAATTTTTATTACTTTATATTTCATTTAAACTTTTTTATTTGGATTTACATTTGATAAAAATGATCAATTCTTTGATTAATTATCACTTTAATAGTATGATGTTTGTAAGATATTCCATATCACTTTCCACCCTATTATGATATATTTGTTATTACAAACCTATATTGTTTTATAAGGTGTATCTACATTCCCTATTATATGATAAATAAAAATTTTATTTAAATTAATGGTATTTAATTTATCATTTTAATTTATTTTTTTCATTGGATTTATGATTGAAAATCTACCAAGGAAGTAAGGGTTTATGATTCAATATCATTTCAATCGGGTTTGTTTATTTTTGAATTTTCATTGAAGTAAAATATTTGATTTTTTTTATAATAAACCCATTTCATTTTTGTATCCTTCATATATTTATTATTTTTTCATGTAATTGTGTCATTTTACTCTTTTGGAACTTAAAATGATTGATAGATTTCTTTTCAATAAAAACCATATTTCTTTCTATTGCCTATCGAAAATGATTTTATTTCCATTTTATTATTTTTTAAAAATATTTTCAATATTTTATTTAAAATCGTCATATGATTTTTTTAAATTCATTTTTACCCATTTTTTAGCCTTTAAAAAATATTTTAAATGAAATATTCTTGACATTTTTTTTAACAAGGTACATTTTTACATTTTACAAAAAATGTGAAAGGTATATTCATTTTAATGAACTCAGTTTGAATAAAATTTTACCACTATCATGACTTCTTATTGGTCTGAATCATACCTTACAAATTTTCATAGTTATTTTCAAAAAAAAACCTTAATATTCAGTAAATTTTTTGTTTTAAAAAGTGATTTTCAATGTAAAAGTGTATTTTCCACAATAATGTTTTGATCACCTTTTATGGTATTTGTATTCATCAATTACTAAAACCATTAATTTTACTTGTACTTCACTCTATATATATTATAATCATGTTATCCTAATTCTTTCTATAGATAGTTTATGATCAGTCTTACCAGGAAAATTTTGAACATTTACATTCTTTATTAGTTTTATATTCATTGACATTATCTTTAAACATTTACATTCATAATATCATTGTACATTACATTTACATTAAATATCCATATTCTTTGTATCATAGATATGATTATTAAAAAATCCATATACCATTTTTACATATGAAATTTTACTATGAATGTTATTTCATTGACTAGGGAAAATCATAAAAAACCAAAATTCTTTACTCAATATAGATATTTATTAATAAGTCATATTGTTTCTGAATTTAATTAATCATTCAATATATGAAGAATGGTTTTGAAATGCATTGAAGGGTGGGTATGGTTATAAATATCCACTCGATTCATCTACCGGTCTCATTAAATAAATCAGCGAGCTTGACTTAAATGGGGTTTTGGTGTATAATTACTCATCAATTAAACTGTATTAGTGAAAAGTATTGACTGTATAGATTTTATAATGTCTAAAATAATGACATACAATGGTAATAATTTCCTTGATTGAGAATTTAGATACTATTATCCATGATATTATTGTATTTATATTATCCATGGATGTATTTCATGCTCAAGTTATCAATTATATGGAATGTGATTTCAGTTATTTATCTTTTCATATTGATAATGAGTTATTGATTCATGATATATTCCATTGTACATAACCATTAATTTTCATCTGATCTCACAATTCATTTTTTTCCATTCCTCATGATATGAATAAGGAATCATTAAATGAGTTTAAGGATAGATAATAATTATAGTCACTATATTTTCATTTATGTTTTAAAAAGTAATTTGAGAGTCAAATATGTATCTAGTTTACCAAGTCTACTAAAATATTCCTCCCTTTGGTATATAATCCTTTATATCTTATTCTAATGTAATAAATAACCACAGATTATGAAATGCTAAGGTCGGGGGATTTATAGTTTGTTATAGTGGAAGTTTAGTAGACACCATGGGAACTAGGTTTAGTAAAACATAAATTAGGGAACATATCCCTATGAAGGACTTTGAGAACATTCCCCAAATACATTATGTTTATGATCCATATAAGGATATTTTTTTAAGTACCAACATGTGTTAATAAGTATATGGATGAATATAATTGTAAAGTTACAAATACCCCTTTTGAGGTCTTATTTGAAGGAAGTACCTTGGAGACATTTTTTATTTTCAATATATATTTTTGGTATATGTAACCCTTATATATAACTTCTATATTTTGTAAAAAGTTTTTTTGAGGAATAATTATCTTATATTTTATGGATATAAATTTAAATTTATTGATAATATTTAGGTTCAATATGATCATTTATGTTATGAAAATAATAATAAATTAATATTACTTGATTTTGTCAAAAAAAAATAAGTCGAATCAAAAACCTATGTGGTTAAAAGTGCATTCATTTTTGAGGATTTTCATCTTATTTTTAGAATTTTTTCAGAATTATAATAATATAGTTTTAGAAAAAGGACAGCCCATGACATCTAGAAATGTCGCAGAGCTTGAATCCACAACCAAATGGAATTAAGTTTAAAGTGCCTACCACTGGTCTACATGATGTACTGGTCAATATGAAATAATTTTTACATAAATGTTTTTTATTTAAATAATAATTTTTTTTGGAAATAAATTATTGGATTAAATGTTTTTTATTATTATAAAATTATTGATATTTAGGTATATTTTTTATTGGGATGAGTTATATATAACCATTATTTTTAACATAAACTTATATTTTGGAAGAATTCAATTTAATTTTTATGGATTTATGTAAAAGGTATGAGATCACCTTTGAGGTGAAATAGTTTATTAAAGTTGACAATATTGAGGTTAATTGGTATCGAGGGTTAAATAATTGTAGAATAATCCAAGTTAAACCTTTGGTGTTAATTTTGAATAAAAATGTATTTGTCTATTCATATGAAGGTATATACATTTTTTTAATTATTTTACCTTATGGTAACCATTTTATTTTTCGTTAATGTTTTAAGATAGGTGTAATAGTTGGTTATCCTTTTATAGAATTATGAGACTCATAAAAAGATGATTTTAGTGCTTCTAGAATAAAAAAAATCATCTTGAAAACTCATCATTTGGAATAATAGATGTGATTGTAGAGGAACCTTATTAAAAGGGTAAAATTTTCATATCAAGTAAGTATATTTATTTTCTTATTATATATGTGAAATAAATCCATAAACTCATGGAAAAGGATCTTGATACATAAATATTATCATTTTACCTTCCTATTTGAGGAATTATTCTTTTTAACCGATCAGAGATTTATGGATTTTTTGTGGTTAACTTTCTCCAAACCATGTTCTATAGCACTATATATTAGTCATTAGGTATTATTTTTCTCCTCCATATCCATGTTTTTACTTTTGACTAAAGTTATACAATTTAAAACCTAGTTTTCTAATGTCCTTCATATTTCTCTTTTCCGTATTTTTAAGAGGATGTTTTTAAACCATCTTATGATGTGGGATTTCAAGAAAATAATTTTTTTTAATTTAAAACATTCATTTTTTTCTAGAGAAATATTATTTTTCAAGGAAATGGTTTTTTGAATGTGAGTTTAATTTAATGCCCATATTTTTTAAAATAAGAACAAAATGTTTGATAGCATATATAACATGGAACACTGAGACTAAAATACTAACGATATACTATTTAAGCATGCCCCTTATAACTAAGATATTAAAATTAGACTTATGAATGGTACCAATTATTTTTTGAAAATAAATAATTTAAATTAAGTGAATATATTGGTAAATAAGGACACCATTTTTGGAAAAGCCTTTAAATGCTTCAAAAATATTTTTTTTTTTCAAATAACAATTTTATTTATTTTATGATCAAATAATGTAAAAAATTTAGACCAATTTTTGGAATTTTATTATATATATTGAATTTAATTTTTGAAATCAGAATTTCAAATTCACTTAGGTTTAAAATTTTGGATTTTTCTAAAAATAGATAATTTTCAATGAATTAGGAAAAATACAATCTTTTGTAAAATTTTAATTTCCTTTAAATAAATTAAGTAATCATAAAGTCTGCTTATGATTTGAATATAATTTAAAAGTAACATTAGTATAATTTTTTATATTTTATCTAATTAATTATATTTGAATCAGTTGTATAAAATATTTGGTATATGATTATTTTTAGACTTGAAAATGCATTTTTCTGAAAACTGTTTTTAAGTGCATATTGTTTATCAATTTTAATAAATTAAAATAAAAAATGATAAGGAATTATTTAAATTAATTATATATTATATATATATATATAAATTTAGATAACTATAATTATGATTACTAGTTATATATTTAATATAATATCATCTTATTATTGAAAAATACAGTTCTTAAAAACCCATTTTTTAATACGTTTGTGGGTTCATTATTAAATTTTATTTTTTCACTTCTATGAATTTAGTTTAATAAAATTTATTCCAAAATATGAATATTAATAAATAATATTAGGTTATTATTTCAACTTAATTTTTTCATAATTAATAGTAAAAACATTAAAAAATAATTGTTATGTTTAAGGTTAAAATGTTGTTTTGTGTGTTACATGCACTTGTTTTAAAATTAATTTTAAACACCCATATAATTTTAATATGATAAATTTAATTTAATATTTAGAATAATTTGTTATAAATTATTAGATAAGGATGATTTTATTTTAGTCTTAAATTTTAAATTACCAATGTTAAAAAAAACTAGTTTTCTTGATGAAAACGTAAATGGTAACAGTGAGTAAACTTGGAGGTAAAGGGAATAACATATTTAAAAATTGTTTTTTTAGTTTTTGGGGTGTTTATTTACCTTATATTCCCTACACATAATTGTTTATCAATTTTTTTGGCACTTGGGATTATAGTTACTTCTCACTATATAATAGTATTGGGTATATAAAAAATGTCACTCTTCAATTAAAAAAGGGACCCCCCCCCCCACACACACACACTTATTCCAACCTCTCAAGAAATTTATATCAACCAAACCATACAAGAATATATCCCAAAAATTTATATACAAATTCCAGAGGTATTGGTCTTCTAATAAGACCAACCCTATAGCCATTAATTATATATCCAAAGGACATTTTTCTATGTGTAAGTAATTTTCTTCACTAGCTTCTTTATTTTTAATTGTTCTTTTACAACCATGAATTATGTCTTCACAATTACAATATAATAACACATTTATTTCTCATATATTGAGATTTTATTATTTTTACAGCATAATATTTATCCATCTTCATCTCTATAAAATGGAAAACAAAGTCATCGTTCATGTGTGTGGTGGACTACAGCCTTGAGAACCGTTGTAATTTGGTTTCCATCACAGACTCACATGGATAGTCATAATGATAAAAATAATTAATATATAGGATACATATGACATGATATTTATTATGAAAGATTAATATTTCATCCACTTCCTTATTTTTTCACCCATTGAGGAAATGATAATGTCGTTTATGTGTATGTATAGCCCACCATCTCCATGAAGAAATTTGAATCATTTTTTATGTCCAAATTGAAAGGATTATTCTAAAAATGTATCTAATTAATAAATATAATATTAAGAAATTTTATATAATTCTGGAGATAATGGAAAAATTACCTATTTAATCATAATCAAGCTACCAAATTCATTTTTCCATTATGAACTGAATATCATCAAAATGGTTGATGTGAACTTAATTGATTAAGTAATTAAATATAAAATGGTCTAAAATAAAATAAAACAATAAAAACATGAAAAGGGTTCTTAATAAATCAAATAATTAACATAATTTTATTTTTCATGATGATAAATAATGTTATTGACGAGTATGACATAAGGTAATTATTTTTTTTCATCAACCAGCTCAGATGCCCTATAACTCGGATAACCGATCCTGTATAGCTCAAACAACATTCCCAATACCGATTTTGTAACACCTCAAGCTTCCACGGTATGCTTGCCTTTGAATAATGCAATAGCTTGCATTGTACGTAACTTCGAGATTCTAACACACCGCGACCATTCAAACAAGACATTATGAATAGTAATACCCACCTTTTGGAATTTTATAAATTTTATTTTTCAAAATGGTCTTCATTTTAGGATTCTTAATATCAAAATTAGCTTAGGGTGAATTTTTGATATTTTTCTAAAAACATTCAATTTTTGATGAATAGTGAAATACACTGAGTTATAGTTTAAAACCGACTTTTTATTTAAATAATTATTTATTTTATTTAAATTTATTTTAGATCAAAATAGATACATAATACCTATATGAGAATAATGTACTTCATTGGAGTCATTTTATAATAATTTTAGATATATAAAAAGTTTATTGAACTTTTTATCGTCTTTTACCCACCTCCTAAGAGCATTTTCAAATTTGCATAAAACATAATTTTACCACTTTTGTGATTTGAATTGTTAAATTCTTAGAGCCACGGTTGATATTAGTAAGTAAAATTTGGTTCAATAAGTTCAAAATAATTTTTGGTGAATAGTAACTTTTTACTTTTATTTACCACTATTAAAAGTAAATTGGGTAATTAAGGGTAAAAATGATATTGTTATTACCGTAACACATGTCCTAATTCTATTGGATAAGTTTAATTCAACCAAAAAAACCTTAGGAATAAAATATGATCCTTTAGGTCCACTTGTATTATATTAGGACTTTTATTATTGTTTTATTTAAATTAGAGTTAAAAGAGTTAAACTCAAAGTTTAATAACAGAACCATTTTTAATATAGGATTACATACTATATAAATTTGACTATAAATATTAATTATAAATATAAAAATATTTCCTACATAATTGTATTTTATTTATTATTTTTAGACATTATATAATTAAATTTATTTATGATATAATGATGATGCAGTAATTACCATATTAATGAATGATTAAAATAATTGATATTGTAAATATCCAAATAAATATAATTTCAGAATATTAATGAATTACACTAATTTTATCGGTTAATATGAAATGTTAGGGTTGATTAAATGTACTTAGTTTGAAGTAATCCAGTTTTTAGGACTTTATCAAAAATCAATTGTTAAATAATGTCAAAATTGACATTATTGTGTTTTTTAAACAAATACAATATTATTGGTGGATATAAAAATCATAAAAATATTAGGCTCAGCCAAAAGACTTATATAATAATAGTTGTACCATTAATGAACCACTTGGGGTTCTCTTGGAACTTTATAGTTTGTTTATTAACCATATAATATAAAAATACAAAGAGACATGGTAAATGTCATACTATTTAACTAAGAGTTAAATCTAAAAGATAAGGTAAATATACTGACCCAAAATGTCTAAAACCTATTGGTTGAGAGGTTTTAGACCCATCCCTTCTTATCCTTTAAATAATTCATTTTGGAGCCATTATAAACTGAAAATGATTTTATTATAAAATAATTTTTCAATATTTTCCTAAGGTGCCCCTCACCCCTCTTATAAAAGGTCATTTCCCCTTCTCTCAAATTAACTCCTTCAAATCCATTTGGCTTGGCAAACCCCTACCCAAATATTCTCCCAACTATCCTAACTTCATCCTATAGGCCTTCCATTAGTCATAATGATGGCCTAAGGATCCCTTTTGATCAAATCAAAAGAACCTGAAGAAGAGGTAAATATTTTATCACCTCTTCCAAGTTATTTTCTTCTTCCACTTATTCTTTCCTTGTTGTTTCCATTTTAAAATAATAACTCCAGTATTTTATATACACTGTTATGTTATTATAAAAATGGTGCAACCATATTCATTATTTTATCCATCCTATGAAAGATATATCACAATATGTGCATACGTACGGCTTACAGTCTCCACGTCATGGTGTAATTGTTATTCAATACATTATTATTTGGATAGGTATAATAATGTTGTATAATTGATGTAAATAATAAATATAACATAGTAGTGATTCTGTATATATGACATACCATCTATTTAAATACAATTTATAAATCAAAAGAATGATATTGTCGCCCGTATGTACGTACGGATTACCGTCTCCACGAACATGATGAGATTCATTCCCTATCGTATCCATTCAAGAATAATTTTAATTTTTTGATTAAAAATAATTTTTATGAACTAAATATCATTATGTATATAAATAAAATACATCCTATCCATAACAAAGATGTCTTATGTAACAAAACATATAATGGAAAATGAATCAGTTAACACCCGAAACGACGGTAATACTAAAATATTATTAACACATAAATATTAAAAGATCATATATGATATCATATTTATGAATATGGTTCTTGTATGATTTAATAATAATTATATAACTGTTATACAGATGTTTAACATACCCTTGACCCAGGAAAAGTACAAGGTATGGGTTAATTTCAGAATCTCTTTATTATCCGAGGCTATTTTAACATAAGTATATACTGGGACCTCTTTATCATCCACATCTATGTTTCTTATAAATGTATTCCAAAACATTTTTACTATTTACTAGACTATGGGTTAATTTAATTTATACCCTTTTTTGAATTTTTACAAAATGTTATGAAAGTAATCTTTCTGTCATTTTCCAAACAAGGTATCTTATGACATTTTCAACAATATTAAGGTAAGAATTTTTTTTAACTTATACGGTGGGTGCGGCTATTTTCCACCGTTATAACATCGTCTAAGCTTACCTTACAATCATATAAGAATATTTTATAAATAAATGTTTTCTGTTATAATTATATGACTTTTAATCAATTTCAAAATAGAAAGGGATATCCCTCTAAAAAAGTTTTGATTTCATCTATGTCAACATCCTTTGATGGATTTTAAGCTTATTCGATGTTGATTTATTATGATACAAAACATCAATATTTTATTGAAGGTTGTGTGAAATGTTTGAATATGAATGTGTTTTTTACACCATTCATGATTTATTTATAATGTATTGACATTTTGTATGCTAGTTTTAATATGAATGTTTATGTTACATTTAAAACTTTTCATATGAGGAATGCATTGGACTTAGTAAGTGATGGGTGGAGCACTCTATAGCTCCTAGATGCATTTGTAGGTCTCATGAGACAAACTAGTGTCTTGGAACAAGGCCTTGAAAAAATCATATTTTTAGTCTTGCAAAAAGACCTTGACTATGTGGTTATGAAGTCTAGCATTATACATTCCGTCATTATGAAAGTGGCAATTGATATTTCATGTGATTATTCGACTAGTAGAATATCCATTTGAATATGTAAATTGAATTATTTTATTTTATATATGTCATATTATTCTAAATTTCAATTTTAAAAGGCTTTTTTTATAGTCTTACATTGCCTTAAATTTTTATGCTTATTTATGAAAGTTTTCGCTATATTGTTATCCTTACTAAGCATCTGAGCTCAGCACTTTCTATGTTTTATTTTTCCCAGGATGCGAAAAATAATATTATGACTGAACTATAGTGACAGTATATGGGATATGAGTATGGCCTATGGAGGCTATGTTATTTGTAGTTTTTAATTTTATAATGTAATGTAAAACTTATGAATGTATCTAGTATTTCCAAGGCTAATAAACTAATCAGTCCTTCAAGACTTGATCTTTTGTGATCATTCCAATGTTATGTAATAATGCACCAACTCTGGGTAACTAGGGTCGGGGAGTGATAGTTGGTATCAGAGTAAGTTTAGTAAAAACTTTGGAATATAGATTTAGATAAACTCTGATAAGAGCACATTATCCTAAGATAGACTTTGATGATTAGTATAGAAGAACATCATAGGATTTTGGTTTTGTAGATATTTTGTGAGTTTTCCAAGAAATACATCCATGTCTAGATATGAGCAAGTAGAGGCAGCTCACGCACAGATGTACCTAGAGGTAAAACCCAAAAACACTGCTTTGAGCTAGACTCGAATGGGAACTGGTGCACAACAACGGGCCTTTCTTCAATCTTGTTTATGACACTCCTGCGGGATATGCTTAGGATAATTGTTATTTTCATTACAAACCATTATGAAGAGTTTATGAGTATATAATTCCTCAAATAAAACATTTTTAATGATTATGGATTAAATCCATAAATTTTCAATTCACGTTAAGTGTTTTACAAGTAAGGAATTATGTATTTCAATTGATAAACTAATATAGTTTATGCCATTTTTTAGAAATGGTGCCTAGTGGAAGGAATGGAAACTTTATCAATGCACATAATACATGTAGGTATTTCCATCCTACTCAATATAATTATAGCATAGCTAGTGATGCAACTAGTGCTGATCAGCTTATCACCATACTGGGAAAACTCACTTAAGTTATGAATAATAACCTTTACAGTATAGAGAACCCTGATCCACAATGTGGATGATCAATGTTAGACTGCTTCATGAGGCAACAACCACCAACATTCAATGGGAGTAAAAATCCATTAGTATCTGAGAAATGGATAAATTCCTTAGAGAAAATATTTCATGATTTTGGGAGTAGCGAAAGGGATAAAATTGTCATGGAAGCTTATTTCCTCATGTGAGATGCAGATCAATGGTGGTCATTGATTCAAAATTCAAATGAAGAAGACAATGTATCGAATATGTAATAGAGGTATTTTAATGAGATTTTCTTAGAAAAATACATTCCTCATGACCATCAAGCAGATATGGAAATGCAATTTCTAAGTCTGAGGCAAAAGGAGGATGAGAATGTTGCAAAGTGTGAGGCTAACTTTACAAAGTTATCAAGGCATTCAATAGATTATATACATAACCCAAGGAGTAAGATTTATCGATTCATTGATGGGTTAAAACCATTTCTCTAGCGATCATTAGTATAACAATCGGTTTTTTCATATGATCATATTATATCATGTGCTATCAAGAAAGAAAATAAATTCTCTATGTCTAATGACTTTAAAGAAAATAAAGAGAAGAATAGATCTGTTGAACACTCTGGAAATGAAAATGAGGGGAAGAAAAGAAAATTTAAATATCCATCCGGCTATAAATATGGGAAGAAACACCCTGGTACTTTCCTGAAGGGAATGAGAGTCTGTTACAAGTGTGGTGAAAAAGGCCACCAAGCTCGTGATTTCAAGGGTAAGAAAGAGGATTTCAATTTTGAATAAAATAATTGTAGAGAAAGGGTGCATTATGCAAATTAATTTCCTAAGCACCAAGGAAACTTACCATAGAAAAGGCTAAGGAATCAAGGAGAATCTTAGTCTATCACTACTAATAAGTTTGATGTTCCGAAAGACGTGGTGGTAGGTAATTTAATGGTTTCCTCAATTTTATCAAATACTTTATTTGATTCTAGATCATTGCATTGTTTCATATCTTCCCAGTTTTCTAAGAAATTTAGATATTTTCAATTTGACTTAACAATGGAGTTGTCTATCAAAACACCTATTGGAGGTATCATTGCAACAATGTTTTGTGAATCAGTTACCATTAGGGCATATAAATGTTCTTTATCTGTTGATATCATCATCATACCCATTATTGAATTTAATATAATCCATGGTATGGATTGGATTTCGGACCATGATGTGGAAATTTATTATAAGAACAAGGAGGTTACAATTCTCAATGATGATAAAGCGTACCTTATCTTTAGAGTAGAAACGTCGCCACCTAATTCTTATCTAGATCCACCCCCAGTAGCTCAACTAAATTCAATTATTGGGGAGGAAGAGAATGAAATAATTATGGGTGAGGAAAGGAATGTTCAAATAGAGGATGTACCTATTTTGCAATAATATGTTTATGTGTTTCCAGAAGATTTACCTAAACATCCTCTAGAATGAGGAATTGAGTTTTCCATTGATTTAATTCCTAGTTCAAGGCACATATTGAAGACCCCTTATAGAATGGCCAATGTGGAATTTGTGGAACAAAAGAAATAACTAGTGGAATTCAGTAATAAGGTATTTATTCATCCTAGTGTTTCTCCATGGGGAGACCCTATTCTTTTTGTTAAGAATAAAGATGGATCTATGGGGTTGTTCATTGAATACAGGGAGATCAATGCTATTACAATAAAGAACAAGTATCCCCTACCTTACATTGATGATTTATTTGACCATCTTCATGGAGGTCAATATTTTTCCAAGATTGACCTTTGATCTGAATATCATTATTTGTGTGTGAAGAAGGAAGACATTCCGAAAACAACATTTCAAACTAGGTATAGGCATTATGAGTTTACAGTAATGCCTTTTGGGCTAACTAATGCACCCTCTGTTTTTATGGATCTAATGAATATAGTTTTCAAGGAATATCTTGATGATTTGGTAGTGGTATTTATTGATTATATCTTGGTATACTCCAAAAGCTACAAATTTCTTGAAAATCACTTGCGCACAATTCTGAAAATCCTCAAAAGAAATGAATTATATTGGAAGTTTAGGAAGTGTGAATTATGGCTTAAAGAAATTTCTTTTCATCTCCATATTGTCTCTAAGGATGGAATCTCTGTTGATCCTTCTATTAAAAAGGCAATCCAAGAATGGACAGCACCGACAAGTATAACTGAGGTACACAGTTTTATTGGTTTAGCATGTTATTATCGACATTTCATCCAGAATTTTGCCTGATTAGCTAACCCATTAACAAAGCTCACACATAAAGGGGTTAAATTTGTTTGGAAAAAATATTGTGAAGAATGTTTCGAATAACTAAAGAGAAGATTGGTCAATTATCTTATCTTGACTCTAAAATTGGAGAATTATAGGTTTGTTATTTATAGTGATGCCTTAAAGAATGGATTGGTTGTGTCCTTGTGCAGAATGCTAGAGTTTTTTTTTATGCATCACGACAGCTAAAAAATTCATGAGAAAAACTATATTACTCATGATCTTGAGTTTTCACTAGTAATATTTTCTTTGAAGATATGAAGACATTATATCAATGGTGAAAAATGTAAGATATATACTGATCACTAGAGTTTGAAGTATATTTTCTCATAGAAAGAACTCAACATGAGGCAAAGGAGATGGCTTGAACTGCTCAAGGATTATGATTACACAATACACTACCACCCAGGGAAGGCAAATTAGGTGCAGATGCTTTGAGCAGAAAGGATCATAGAGTTTTGAACAAGATGCGAGTTGAAAGGGATCATATTTTTATAGATCTAGTGAAAATGGATATGTAATAATCATGGAAGGTGAAACATCAATGCTTTTTCAAATGGTTTCCATACCAACTTTACTAGAAAGGATGACGAGTTATCAGACCGATGATGAGGAGTTTCAAAAGGAGAATAATGTGATGAATGACGGGAGATTGAGTGACTTCATATATAAAGATGGGATTTATAAATTTGGGAAGAGACTTTATGTTCCCGAAATACCTGATCTGAAAAGAGAATTGTTAGATGATGCTCATAGCTCCAATTTCTCTATACTCCTTGATAGCACTAAGATGTATAGTGATTTGAAGGAAATTTTTTGGTGGGACAACATGAAGAGGGAGATTTCTGATTTTGTGTCAAGATGTATCATTTGTCAACAAGTGAAAGCTAGAAGACAACATCCTGGAGGAGTCATGAATCCTCTTCCCATACCTGAGTGGAAATGGGATAATATTACAGTGGACTTTATCATGGGACTACAAAAGACTTCTAGAAGGAATGACGCAATATGGGTCACTGTTGATCTTCTTACCAAGTCATCAAATTTTCCTACTATAAGAGAAGATTTAACACTTGAACGTTTGGCAAGACTGTATATTAATGAAGTTTTAAGACATCATTGAGTACCCATATCGATTGTTTCTGATCGTGATCCCTGTTTTACATCAAGATTATGAATAAGTATTTAGAAATCCCTAGACACTGAACTTCGTTTGAGCGCTGCCTACCACCCTCAAACTGATGGACAATCATAACGTACTATTCAATCCTTAGAAGACATGTTGAGATCTTTCTCATTTTACTTTCAATGTATGTGGGATCAATATTTACCTCTAGTAAAATTTTCTTATAACAATAGCTTTCATTCAAGTATTCAGATGGCACTATATGAAGAATTATTTAGAAAGATATGTCACACACCAACCTGTTGGGATGATGTTGGTGAAAGAAAAATTTTAGGCCCAGTACTTGTTGAGGAAGCGATGGAAAATGTGAAGGTTAACAAAACCCACATCAAATCGGATCAATGTAGGCAGAAGAGTTATGCCGATAATTGAAGGAAGGATTTGGAATTTCAGGTATGAGATCATTTTTCTTGAAGTTATCTCCATGGATGGGAGTTATATGATTCGGTAAGAAGGGTAAACTAAGTCCCAAGTACATCATACATTCCTAAATTCTAGAATGAATTGGAGTTGTAGCTCACCGATTGGCAATGCCACTAAGTATCTCCAATGTTCATGATGTGTTCTGCGTATCACTGTTGAAAAATACATGCCTAACCCAACGCATGTGCTCACCTATGATGAATTAACACTGGAACTAGATATGTCTTATTACGAAGATCCTATCAAAATTCTTGTTACCAGAAAACAAGTGTTGAGAAACCAGACAACTCGTCTGGTAAAAATCCTATGGAGAAAGAAAAAGATGGAAGAGGCAACCTGGGAACCTGAAGAACTTATGATGAAAAACCATCTGAATCTTTTTATGGAGTAATATTCTAGAAATTTCGAGGATGAAATTATTTTAAGGAGGAGAGAATGTAACACCCCAAACATCCACGGTACGTTTGACTTTGAATAATTCAATAGCTTGCATTGTACGCAACTTCGAGATTATAACACACCACGACCAATCAAACTCGCCGTTATGAATATTTATAGCCACTTTTTAAAATTTTATAAATTTTATTTTTCAAAATGGACATCAATTTTGGATTTGGAATATCAAATTTATCTTAGAGTGAATATTTGGTATTTTTCTGAAAACATTCAATTTTTTTATGAATAGTGAAAAACACTGTTTTAGTTTAAAACCAACTTTTTATTTAAATAATTATTTATTTTATTTAAATTAATTTTAGGTTAAAATAGATACAAAATACCTATATAAGTTTATTTTAATGCATTGAAGTCATTTTATAATAAGTTTAGATATGTAAAAATTTTATTAAACTATTTACCGTCTTTTACCCACCTCCAAGGAGCATTTGCAAATTTGCATAAAACGTAATTTAACCTATTCTGTGATTTGAATTTCAAAAATCCTAGAGACACGGTTGATATCCGTATATAAAATGTGGTTTAATAAGATGAAAATATTTTTGGGTGAATAGTAACTTTTCCCTTTTATTTACCACTATTAAAAGTAAATAGGGTAATTAAGGGTAAAAATGATCTTATTATTACCCTAAAACATGTCCTAATTCAATTGGATAAGTGTAATTCCACCAAAAAATATGTAGGAATGAAATATAATCCTTTAGGTCCACTTGTATTAGATTATGACATTTATTATTATTTCATTTATAGAAGAGTTAAAAGAGTTAAATTCAAAGTTTAATAATTAATCAATTTTTAATATAGGGATACACACAATATAAATTCGACTATAAATATTCATTATAATGATAAAAATATTTCCTACATAATGGTATTTTATTTATAATTTTTAGATATTAAATAATTGAATTTATTTATGACACAATGATGATGAAATAATTACCATATTAATGAAAGATGAAAATAATTGATATTAAAAATATCCAAATAAATATAATTTGAGACTTTTAATGAATTACACTGACTTTATAGGTTAATATGACATGTTAGGGTATATTAAATGTATTTATTTTGTAGTAATAATGTTGTTATAACTTTAACAATAATCAATTATTTAATAATGTCAAAATTGACATAAATGAGTTTTTAAAGAAAATACAATATTATTTGTTGATATAATAATCCTAAAAGTCAAAGGTTCGTCAAAAATACTTATATAATGATATTTGTATCATTAATTAACCACTTTAGGTTCTCTTCGATGTTTATAGTTATTTTATTAACCATATAATATAAAAATACAAAGACACATGGTAAATGTCAAACTATTTATCTAAGAGTTAAATATTAAAGATAAGGTTAATATAGTGACCCAAACCTATCTAAAACCTATTTGTTGATAGTTTTTAGACCCATACCTACCTTATCCATTAAATAATTCATTTTTGAGCCATTAGAAACCGAAAATTATTTTATTATAAAATAATATTTCTTTATTTTCCTAAGGTGCCTCTCACCCCTCTTATAAAATGGGCACTTCCCCTTCTCTCAAATTCACACCTTAAAAGCCATTTGGATCGGCCAACCCCTACCCAAATATCCTCCCAAATGTCCTACCTTCCTCATATAGGACTTCCATTAGTCATAAATCCATCTTAAGAAGCCATTTTCATCAAATCAAAAGAACCCGACAAAGAGATAAATATTCCATCACCTATTCCAAGTTCTTTTCTTCTTCCACTTATTCATTCCTTTTTGTTTCCATTATAAAATAATAACTCCAGTATCTTCTAAACACTATGATGTTATTATAAATATGGTATAACCATATTGATTATTGTATACATCCTATGAATGAAATATCACCATACTTGTATACGTACGGCTTACCGTTTCCACATCATGGTGTAGTTGTTATTCAATACATTATTATTTGGATGTGAATAATAATGATATATAATTGATGTAAATAATAAATATTACATGTTAATGACTATTTATATATGATATACCATATATTGACATATTATTTTTAAATCAAATGAATGATAGTGTCGCTTGTGCGTCTGTACGGATTACCATCTCCACAAACATGATGAGATTCATTCCCCATCGTATCCATTAAAAAATAACATTAATTTTATGATTAAAAATAATTTTTAAGAACTCAATATCATTCTAGATATGAATCAAATACATCCTACCCATAACAAACACGTCTTATGTAACAAAACATATAAAAGAAAATGAATTAGTTAACACCCGAAACAACAATAATTCTAAAATATTATTAACAAAGAAATATTTGAAGAACATATATGATATCATATTTATGTATATGGTTCTTGTATAATTTAATAAAAATTATTTAACTATTATATAGGAGGTTAACGTACCCTCGACCAAGGAAATGTACAAGGTATGGGTTAATTTTACAATCTCTTTATTATCCGAGGTTGTTTTTACGTAAGTATCTACTTGGACCTCTTTATCATCCACATACATGTTTCTTATTAATGTATTCCAAAACATTTTTACTATTTACTAGATTATGGGTTAAATTAATTTATACCCTTGTTTTACATTTTATAAATTAGTTTGAAATGAATCTTTCTATCATTTTACGAACATGGTACCTTATTACCTTTTTGACAAAATTAAGGTAAGAATGTTTTTTAACTTATACGGCGGGTGTGGCTATTTTCTGCAATTATAACATCGTTGAAGCTTCACTTACAAGCTTTTAATAATATTTTCAAAATAAATTTTTTCTTTTATATTTTTATTACATTTAAATGAATTTAAAATAGAAAGATATATCTCTCTAAAAAAGTTTTGATTTCATCTATGTCAACATCCTTTGATGGTTTTTAATCTTATTTGAAGTTGATTTATTACGATACCAAACTTTCATATTTTATTGAATGTTTTGTGATATGTTTTACTGTGGATGTGAAATTTTTACACAATTCATGGTTTATGGATAAATTATTGACATTTTTTATGCTAGTTTTAATACGAATGTTTATGTTATGTTTAAACCATTTCATATTAGGAATGCATTGCACTTAGTAAGTGACGGGTGGAGCCCGCTATAGTTCCTCGATGTATCAGTAGGTATCAAGAGACAAACTAGTATATTGGCACAAGGCCTTGAAATAATCTTATTTTTAGTCTTGGAACAGGTCCTTGACTATGTGGTTATGAAGTCTGGAATTATGCATTCCATCATTACAAAAGTGCCTATTGATATTTCATGTGGTTATTCGACTAGTAGAATATCTATGTGAATTATTAAATGGAATTATTTGATTTTATCTTTTCCATATTAATATAAGGTTCTAGTTTAAAATTACTTTGTTCTAGTCTTACATTTCATTAAATGTTTATTCTTATTTAGGAAAGTTTCATCTATATTGTTATCCTTGCTGAGCATCTAAGCTCACTCCATTCTATATTTTATTTTTCTCAGGATGCGAAGACGTATATTATGAATGACCTACAGGGATAGTCTATGGGATATGAGTGTGGCCTATGGAGACTATGTTGTTGTAGTTTTTTATTTTATAATGTAATGTAAAACATATAAATGTATCTAGTATTTCCAAGGCTACTAAACTAATCGATCATTCAAGAATTGATCTTTTTTTATCATGCCAGTGTTATGTAATAATGCACCGACTCTAGGTAACTAGGGTCGGGGCATTACAGATTGAATGGAGACCAGCACATGTAATCATAAAATATAACATAGGGAACTATGTTTCTACAAAAATAGTGGAATATAATAAAAAAATTATTATTTTTAACACTCTAAAAGGAGTAATTACTGAAAACCAAATTGGTATAACCAAAACCCAAAATAGTACATTATCATGTACTCATCATAAATAAAAAATCCCCAAGTAAACATCACTTCAATCCCAAAATATCAAGTACATCAACATCCTCCAAGAGGCACTTTCCCTTTGCTCGGGCCTAACAAAATAAAATCTACAAACACTTAAAGGAAAAGGCAGGGTTAGAGCTATAAATTCAGTAGGGTCTCACCAAGTGTTCCATAAAAATATTACTTAATAATAAACCAAATCATGATTTCAATGTAAATATAGAAGGAATTTAAATAAATTTATTTTTTTAAAATAAAACATTATTTTTATTCAATATGTTGGAAAATATTTCAAACCTGGCACAAAAAATTATATAAAATAATCTATATAAATTAATTGGTATAAAGAAAATAGTTCTATAATCAATTGAATATATAATCAAAACAATCACAACAAGAAAAAAGGTCATAATACCTATACTAAAATATATTCTAGTTATAGGATCCTTATATATCTCATATCAATAACCATGGAAAGTGTGTGTACACATGTCCCTCAGGCAGAGGATGAATAGGAATCATCAACAACCCATCGTGGATAAGATCTGCCTAACTAGGTTTTTATTATAATTTTCATCATCAATCAATTTCTATGTAATAATCATCCTAGTTATCTTCTCCCAAATAACCCAATAACTAACCAGGCTCTCATGTGATCAATAAACCAGAATAAAATTGGAAAATCATCTCATTTCAAACCAAAATCATTTATAATTCAGTTTCACAATTTTTAATTTCAACATTACAATTCAGTTTCCAAACCAAAACATGGGTTTTTAATCAATTAATTCATTTAAAATAAAAACCCAATCATAGGTTTCTATCAAATCAATTTAATACATTTTTTAAATCAATTCTCAAACCATTTCATCAATTCAATCAATTTCAAAATACCCCCCAAATTCCAATTCCATTGGAATTGATGGCTTTTCTCAAAAAAATAATTCCATTACAAACTCTTATTCCAAATAATTTGAAATTGGTTTTCTATAAATCATTTGAAATCAATTTCCAACAAATCAAGAAAATCAAGTTTTAATCATGTGGAAAATCTCAAACGAAACCACCAACCTTTAATCACTGAATTAAATAAAAACACCCACAATAGGCTTTTCCCACAAAGAATGATAGAGAATGAAATCATGAAATCTTACCTAGAATTAAGATCCATTTAAATAGAGTTTAGATACATCCACAAAATGAATAATTAATACTCTCTTAGGAGGAGATAATGAGAGGGCAGGGTTGAACACCCGAAATGAGATTCACTTACCCATATGAGATTGAACGAGATTGACCACACTTCGATCAGTCAGGAAAAGGATTTGGGGGAGCAAAAATCACCCCCAATAGATCTTTTTTGGCCAATGAATCCATGTTTGGTCAAATTGTGGTTGATTTGAAACTTAAATGTGAGTTTGTGAACTTTAAAAAAATATATATGAATAAAAATATCCCAGGTTCCTGGTTTTCTGTAAGGGGCTATATGGTTAGACAAACTAAGCACCCTAATTGTGTGCCCGATCGAGACTCACTTTTCAAGGAACATGGTTTCTACTAGTTGGTAACATGGTTTTTCAAACATTTCACCAACCCTAAAAAGTATCAATGTTTAGGGTTTCATGGTTTTCACTAGAGGGGCGTACGGTTTGGGAAAATCATACGCCAACCGTGAACAACCCATAAAACCTTCAAAAATTTCTAATTTCCACTAGAAACAATCTGAGACAAACCCAAACCATAGAATGATCAAAATTAGGGTTCAGAATTTTAGGAAAACAAGTAATGGGATGTTATAGAATCCCCACCATAGAAAAATTGTGCCCCCAAAAATCCTATAACCAAGTTTCAATATCGAAAAGATGAGGTGGATACTATCTAATCAGTTCCTCATTCTCCCATGTATCGTGTGATTCAGAACTATACTGTAAGAGTGCATGAACCAATTTTATCATTTTCCATTGAACTAACATTGTCTCTAAATCAATAATCCTAGTTGGATACTCATTCATGGATATGTTATAATCAACATCAAGATCCTCCCAACTCAAGATAGTAGATGGGTTGGAAAGATAATTTAGTAGGTGAAATAAATGGAACATATTATGTGTCAATGCAAACTATGGTTGAAGTGTTATATGGTAATCCACTTTCAAAACCTTATCAATTACCATAAAAGGTTCTAAAAAGTTGTAAATTCCCCTTGCATAAAAATATGTCGATGACCCAAACATGGTGAAGCTTTCAAGAACACCTGGTCACTAACTGAAAACACCAACATTCTGTTTTTTTTCTAGAGAGAGTATAGATCCTTTTATTTAGGAGAAAACAAAAAAGTACAGGAGGAAAAGATGGGTGGGGCCATACAAGAAAGCATTCCCTCGTTCCAAGAAAATCAAAGTCAATTATTGTACTCATACTGATGAGAAATATCATAATCATCATACCAATTAGTGTCATACTCTAGTAGACCATGATACCTAGTAATCATTGTTGGCTTCAAATTGGAATAATTATTCCTCCATATCTCTTTCCTAGGAGAAAAATCAACAACAACACATTTCCCTTTGGATAAAGCCTAAGAATGGGATGGATTTTTTGGGGAGTCATCCTCAACATCCTCCCACCTTCCATCGATGCCCTGATCTTCCCTTAATTTCTGAATTTTCTGTTGAAGGCCTGAACGGTTCCCACCATTATTCGGATTTTGTTTCCCCTCGATTATGGGAACTTCATTTCCAATAATCACTCCTGCTTTAGTGATGTCCTCACCCACATGCTTAGGAACCACTGGCAGGTTCATCTCTAACTCTGATCCATTTGAGGCATGCCTAAAATCTTCAATCTCTTGATCAGATATTCCATGGTCATTAACCTTTGACACCTGATTTTCTTGCACCATCTCATGGGGGACATCAACAACCATTTTTGAAACACCAACATTGAATGTTTCTTTCCCCCTACCAAGAAGGGAATTCATTTCACCAACAAGGTATTCTTTGTACTTCCTCAACATCTTCCTACAGGAAGACTCGTGGTGCCCTTTTTGAGAGAAGAAAGGTTAAACAACATTATTACAACATCTTTCTTTGATATGACCAATAGATTGAAAATCGGAACAAAACTCATGTAATTTCTCATATTCCACTTTCAAATGTATGTCACCATCCAGTGCAGACAAATTTATGTTATAAATCAAGGAGCTGAGGTCCACCTCCACTAGAACCCTAGCATAATGACCGAACTTCGCAGCCACTGTGGTCTTATCCATTTTAATTGGAATTACAACAATGGAAGTAATTTAAAAAAGGATAATGGGATGCCAAATGATCTAGTTAAGACCAAAAATTTTATTCCATACTTGAGCATTGGTATTATTTATAAAAAATAGATTGAAACGAAAGTCCCTTGATTGAAAACAAATCATACATGGTTTTAACGTGATTTAACTAATCCCCCATGCACTGCGTTTCATCTCATTTGATGAGAAAATAATGTGAAAAAATCCTCAACCCATGGGAATACATATCTAATTAGAAATATCCCATGTGAAATTAAACATTCTAATCAGATCCTCTGTCTTCCAAAATTTACCTCTATTTGGATGAACTAGTCTCGCAATAATAGAATGATCAATGATATAAAATCTATCAATTATATCCTCTATTTTAGAAATCACATGGTAAATATCCCCCATTCTAACAATTAGTTCAGTAGAAATCTCTCGCATAGACTTGAAGTGCCTTCTGTTCGAATCAGTTTCAACCGTAGCTGTTAGATAATCTGATTTATTCATTACAGAAGAAAAACCAGCATGCCCCAAATCCGTCTCCACTACATGAGTAGGACAATGGCTATTACCACTCAATCCAGCCCCCACCGCTGCACCGGAGTGCAACACAAGAACCTTCGCACCGGCGTGTGTCACAGGAACCTCCATTGTCACTGGCTGCCCCCTAACCACCGGACAACCAACATCTACATCTGCCTTAATAGATCTGTTCATCGCGACATACACAGCCACCAGTATATCTTCATCTCCCATGATATATATGTTCTCCTTGATGGATATGTTCACTACGACATCTACATCGGAGACTATAAGTGCATGGACTGCCTTGCTCGCCTAAGGAACTGTCCAGATATCCTTTGCGACCTCCACCGACAAATCTGTCAATCCAGATCTGCCAGATCTTTGAACCTCAGTCACAAAAAAAACCACGTGTACCCTCTGTAAGATCCATATTATGAGAACCATTGCGATCCTTACCTCTATAAAGAAGTGTGAATCAAAGAAAATGTGGAATCTCTATGACCGTGGAACCCTAACCAGGGAGTGCGCTGAGATCTCTAAGGATGCCATGAGCGGGAGACTCCCGAACCCTCTCCATCATCACCAACAATCTATGAGGAAGATTAGTATAAGATTTATACTGGCAACATGCCGTCAACATTCTCTAATTAATCAATTGAATTATTTATGAAATCTCATGAACCGACCTCGGTCCAACCAGGGAACTTTCCCTGATCTCCGACCAACACAATAGAGATTTACATGGTTGGTCATAAAATGCATCAAAAGGATTCATTATGACTATGGAATGGTACCTATTGTTATAATCAAACTCAACTAGTCCCAAATGGTCATCCTAAGTGTAAAAATTCATAATATTAATGAGCCTTACTTTTTCATTCTAGGGCATTTCTTAGTAATTCTTAGGTTTGGGCCTTTTTGGAAAATTTTAAATGTATTTAAAAATGTGTTTGATAAATTAATAATGTTAATTTTGAAATTTGGAATTTATTTTGGATGTTTTTAAAATTATTTAATATAATAATATTTATTTAATTGTAATAAAATAAATTTTATTGAATTTTAATATGTTTTTAAAATTTTTAATTACATGTAATATATTAAATATTCCGCAACATATTATATATGTGTGTAGATATATATATTTACATGGTTCATGTTGTAATTAATTGTTTCCAAAATTATTTGGGCTTCAAAATGTGATATATTTAAATACAAACACACACACACACACACGTGTGTGTGTGTGTGTTAGTGTGTGTGTGAGTATCGGCATGTACGTATACAAATAATACATTTCTATATTTATAATTATATATATTATCTTATTATACGAATAATAATCATTATTTTATATGTATATAAATACATATCTGTGTGTGGGAATATATATATATATATATATATATGTGTATTGGAACATTACATATTTGTGTGTGTTATTACATATATATATATATATATATATATTTATGGGGTTACTATATAGAGTCAGATATCAAATGAGTTTAATAATAATATTAATGAGTGTAGAATGTGTGGTTTCCAGATGATAAAATTGATTAGTTGAATTAAATAGAAGGGATACAATTGAGATATTAAATGTGATAATCTTGAATAGTGAGTGTTTGCGAGTTATGATTTTAATTGCAGAAAAATGTGTGAATGAATATATTGGAGAGAGAATCATTCAAAGGAAAGAAAATAGAGGATCTGCCAATGTTATCATATAATAATTATTACATTTGTTATGCACAAAATTTTTATTAAATATTTAAATGTTTCTTATTAATGAAAATGTTAAAATATATTTTACATAAAATAAAGACAATGAGTTTATGTTTTTAAGGGATTTGGACTCTCTCTATATTAATTTTTTAAAACATCATATTCCATATTATATATGTGTTTAAATATATATATTTGTGTTAGTGTTTTTAATATTGAACGTTGAAAAAATGTTTGGGTTGTGAAATGTTTTATGTATATATACATATATATATATCTACAAATATATATTCATGTATTCATAAAAGTATTTTTATATCACTTTATTGTATATATATATTGTTTTATATATATTGGTATATATATATATTGTTGATTTTATTTATATATGAGAGTATATATATTTTTATATTTGACATTTTGTATGGAGTAAAAAGTAATGTTTCATGATTAAAAAATTATGTATAAAAAATAGGAAAACTATGTTTAAAAAGCATGAAGGGAAAAAAGAAAAAAATATAGAGAACAATTTTGGATTAAAATAATAATAAATAAAAAAACAGATAGAACATGTAAAAAAGATATTTAGGATAGATTTTAATATTATTATTATTATTTAATGATGTTATTTTTAGTGGGGTCTAATTAAGACCTTAACATATTTATAGGTTATTTGATCGAAAAACTATCAATGGGAGAGTGACCCTGATTTTGAGATGGTTATTTCAAGACTGATATTGGGAACCTTTTTCAAACTTGTTGATCGGATCTAAGAAGTGCCTAATAATAATAATAATAATAATAAAATAGTGGTAATTGAAATAATAATAATTGTAAAAAATGAGGAGAATTAATGTTATGGTAATAGGATTTAAATAATTTGGAGGAAATGTTTTTAATTAATTAAATAAGATATAAATGTGAGATTAGAGAGAGAATGTAGTAATTATGGATTAAAGTAATATTAATGGGATTCGAAAGTGCCAAAACTTGTAAAATTAATATGAAATCATTTTTATAAATAAAATCATAATTTATAATTAAATAACTGGATTTAATAATGATATTTAATTCATGTAAAAATCCAGTAAATAAATAACCTATATATATTCAATTTTTTTTGTCATATCTCCCTCAATACTAATCAAATTTAAATTCCATCAGTTTCATTAGATTCTTCATGTCATGTATAATGTAATCAAAATGTTTTTTTTTCAAATGTTTCAAGTAGTAATGTCTAGATTTAATTAAATATTAATTTCTAATATTTAAATTATCAAACATAGAGAATTAGATGATTATAGATTTTTTCATGAAAATGAGAACATTGGTCCTCATATTTGTTGGCTATATAAATTGAGGTTGGATTTCCTTCATTTAGAATTATGTGTATCATACATGAGGAGCTTATTATTGTTATCTTTTGTGAAAAAAGGTTGAATCTGAATTAAGAAAGATAAATGTATTTGTTTAAACAAAATGGTAAGGGGAAGGGGTATGATTCACAATCTTTTCAATATTTTTAATTGATATTTTGATATTGGTGTTCTCTATATTTGTTGTATCGATGAATTTCATGGCTTTTCATAGCCCCTATTTTATGGTTTTTAAATTTTTTGTGATTCCCCTATTTGAGTTATTTTTGTGACACCACTATAAATAAATAGTTAACCAATTTTATTTGGTTAATTAATTTTATACCATAGGATGTTATGTTTTATAATATAGGATATTTAAATATAAATTAAAATTTAATAAATACCTCCATTTCGAAATCTGAAAATGTTTTATGATGTGGTATGTGACATGATGTGTGGAATGGTTATGGTTTGTGTGTGTTGGACTGATGTGATGTGCAATGGATATATTATGATGTGTGGGGGAGAATTGGATGAGATGTGGATGTACAGTGGGTTTGTGATTGTTGTTATGGTGTAGTAGTGTTGTGGGGCTATGATGGTGGTTGTGGTATGGTTATATAGTAGGGATATGAAAGTGGATGTTGTTGTAAAATGATGTGGATGTGACAGTTGGTTTGTGGTGTTGTTCTTGTGTTGTATGGTTGGATTTGTTCTTGTTATCCAAGTATTAATGGAATTTAATGAATTATAATGACTTCAAATGGCCATGTTTAATGTGTAAAATTATGATGGGTTGTGTGCCTTAAAGGATAATGTTTTTATACAAACTAATTTTATTGAAATATGAAACATTGTTTCTTCCTAAATGAAATGGGATGATAAATAATATTGAATACATAAATTAAATGTTCCATTAAAGTGTAATTTATTGATAAAAAAATAATCTACAAAATTTATTAAAGACTAAAATATTAATTATAAATTTTTTATGATTTCTTGAATCTAGAGGTGGTAGTGGTTGTGTGTATTCTGTGAGGTGGTTAGTTCTTGTGGTAAACCTACTATAAGGGGTTGTGTGTTTTGACTCTAAATGAATATACACTATATTTTATTGCTATTTTTATATGCACCCCACCCTCATTGATCACTTTGTTCCAACACTTTCATAGTCATGTGGGGGTGTTTTTTCCAAAATCTCAGTGGGAGGATATATGGAAATCTACTCTCCCTTCCCCACTCCCTATTCCAAGAAATTAGAAGTACAAGCATGGGTTGTGATGGAAATAAGTAGAATGTGTGACTGTCGAGTTTTTATGTGATGATATGTGATGGCCCAGGTGTGTACAGGTGAGATGTAATGTTTCGTGATGGCCCCAGTGTGTGCGGGATGGATGTGATGTGATGTTATTCGGAAGAGGTGGGAGTGCCAGGATGTATGATGTTTGGGTGTGAGAGTAGAGAATTCATTGGAAAGAGGTGTGTGGTATCTTATCATCGATGTGATTCATATTATATAATTATACTTGGATGTGTTATTTTTTGAGAGATCCTTGGTAAGGTTGGGTTTTTTTGGGTATACCTATATAGGTTATATTTTGTTCTATTTTTTTTCTCACGGGTGAATTATTATTCTCTCTTCATATGTGCATGAGAGACATTGGTTTTCTTACTGAGTATAACTGAATGCTGACACTACATATGTAAAAACTATTTTTAGGATTCTAGGAGGTCTTTGGGAACTATTTTGGACATTTCTTGTTTGTACCTTTGTAGTTTTTATTGTGTCAATACCTTAGCTTTTATTCTTTTTGTGATATTAATTTGGATACTTTTACATGTATCTGTTTTTTTACACATTCATTGTGGGAGAAATTTTATTGTATTTATATTATGTTGTGGATTTATTTGTGATGAATTAATTCTATCTCCTGGTCTTGTTTTCCTATAGTGGAAAAATTCCTCCCATATTATGATATTTTTACACCCTCAGTGCTAGTTTCCAAACCGAGACCTACTGAAGGTGGGGACTCTGGGGTCATTATCTCTCTCCCTTCATTGTAATATCTTTGGTGGTAGGGAGTCTTAACAATTTGGTATGAGAGCTAATAGTTGAAATATAGGTTTATGTTTGGTGTTAAACATGGTTAGGAAAGAATGGGTTGGAAGGGAAAATGTGTTAAATGATCTTTGTTTTTGACATAGGTCTAGGAGGACTTGCTAGGAAATAGCATTTTAGGTCCCCTCATGATCCAATTCAAGGACTTAGAGCCTATCAAACAACCAAGTGTGGAAGTACCACTTAAAGGGTAGAGACCTATGAGAGGTACATGAATCATGATTCATTGTGTTCTTATTTGAATTGGGTGATCAGGGTATATTAAAATAAATTCTAAAATTTTATTTCTATTTCAATGACATTTTCCCCTACTTCTATTTATAATAATTTTTTATAGTTTTATGAATTATTTATATAACCAAAAATAAAGAGTAAAATGATAGTTAACTGACCTGAGCTATTTTTTTAAAACCTTCTTGATGTTTGAATTTGGGTTTTCTTTTCGTGTTATATCATGACTTATAATGAATTTAATTATAATTCCTTTGTTATAAATGTATAACATTCCATATAGTTTTTATAATGTTTTAAATTGTTAGATAATCATGGTTAGTTTATTTTTTTGAGATCAATTGTTTAATTTTGAAAACCCTTATGAAGCATGTAACCTCAAAGAAGATTTCATACAGGCTTGATAAAATAAATCATTATGAATCCATTCTTATAAGTATTCTTGTTTCATGTTAGTAAATATGTATTCTATTGCTTTCCATTTATAAGTTTTCATGATAATGTGTTATGGAACTATTGTAAGGAAGGGTTCTAACAATTAAATTGTGAAATTTATAAAAATTACCATATTGAATATTGATAATTCCATGGAATTTGGAAACCATGACACAAATAACTTTCTCTATATTTTTCTTGAATGTAGTTCAATAGTACTAATATAACCATATGTTGTAATCATGTGTTATGGGAGAAATTATTATGGAGTTTATTTCTAAATTTTAGAAAATAATATGCATGATTTTTGAAATCCTGTTGAGTCTTAAAACTATTTAAATGATTAAACATATTATTGTATGATTGATAAGAATTTTTATCTACTGAAATAACCTTACCTCACAAGCTAAGTAATGAGTTGTTATGAGAAGAATTCTTAAAGTTGAAATCATTTTTGTTGTAACTAGGGAAATTCTGGCATGAGAGACTTGGGCATGTAGCATGTTTAATATTTTTCATTTAAATATGTATTAAGAAACATGTTATCCTTATTGTTGTATATAATCATGTTTTCCACATCCATAAAATGTTTAAAGAATGTTTAGTTCAAGAAATATAATGCATAAATCATAGTAATAAAAGATGCAATTTTTTAATTTCATTAATAGAAAGAATATTTTATTTTGATGATTATGATAGCATGTTGTTTATGTAATGTAGTATTTTCATTTAACAAAATAACCTAGCATGTAAAAATTTTCAAATTATGTTTCAAATATGAAGTGTTGTTTGTGGTTTCATTGCAATTTTTTAATTGAAGTGTTGATATGTCTTGATTAAAATAATGGTTTTTAGAAGCCTTGCTTATACTAGGATTTAAGTGGATTATGAAAAAATTGATGTGATTTATTTATTAAACTCCCCATCCTTTAAAAGGATTATTAGTTTTATATGATTAATGGACCAGTTTTCCATATAAAATATGAAATTATTTGACAATAATCATGATAAATATTGTGGTAATCTAATTTATGGACCTAAGTAATTATGGAAACCGGAATGTTTGTTATGTGTGGTTTTTATTGTTATGCTGTCTTGTGTGATGTGTGATTAAAAACATAAATTATTTGAAGAGGGGTAATCCTGATCCATAATCGAGAGGAATTATACTTTTATGAGATTAAAACCATGAAGGCGAGTCAGTGCTATATATATTAGATAATATATTAACATGGGAGAGGGAATTCCTTGATTTGTGAGCTTGGGGCTCTATGTGTGATGATAATGGTGATATTTGGTTGGGTAAACATGGAGGATGATATTGAAAAATTGGTTATGTGAAAAATTTGGTTTCTTAAGGATAATAAAGTGTTATGGTTATGTGGTTGAGAGGAATGTTGGTGGACATTTTCATTGGTTATTGAGTTTGGGCTAGTGGTTGTGTTGTGCAGTGGTGGTGATGTGTGGTGGATAAGATGTGTGGTTGATGTGGTGATATGTATTTTTTTATGCTATGATTATATTGATCGAATATCTCACGTCTTGTAAAAAAGTTTTATCACTTAATGTCGGTAATAAAATAAAATGGTTTTTTTGGGAAGTATTTGTATTAATAAAGATGGGCTAGCCTCCCATGAATAAATCTTTTTATAAAGGAAGTGATGAAATTTTTTGACTACTACCTTGTTGGTTGGGTTTATTTTTATTTTTTTATCTTAATGACATGTGTTATAACCTCAAACATATGAAGAGTGGGAAACTCATCCCCGCATCATAATGTGTTATATTACGACACGTTTTAAAACCATACGAGAAAGTTAATTGCACCCAAAGAGAAAAATATCCTGGTGCAGTATATGAGTTCCTTTAATTATTATACTTGTATATTCTCTTTATATATTTATATTAGTGCTAGTATTGGTTGATAATTATTATGTGTAATTTTCACAAAGGTATTATCCTAGTAAATATTTTCTTGTTAGAAAACTTGGAAACTTGTAAAACACAATAAAATGGATTGTTTCATAATAATTTTTTATTTTGTTTAAATTTCATATCATAATTTAAATACGGGACAATAAAGAAATATTTTTGAAATAATATTCTTGGGTTTATATAATCATTTCATTTTTTTTAAATAATATGAGTTGAATTATTTAATAAAACACTCTTTTAATAGATTTGAAAATATTGGTTATAAAAAAAGTCTTGAAATAAAAATTGATTTTATTTTTAAATGAAGGGTGGTTTTTAAAGGCATGTATATATTTAAAATAATGAATGATGAATTGAGTTGAAAATAATGTTTTCTTTCTAATTTTTTGATATTTATTGCTTCATGTGGTTTTTATAACCATATGTGTGGCCTTATTCTTCTTTGAGAGGTATCTCCCCCAAGGGATTGTTTTTGAAGTGTTTTTTAGAATCACAAAATTTTCCCTAGTGATTATTGTGTTCTAAATACATCGGGAATCTTGAGAGGTATATCATGGGTTCATTTTTCAAACCATCAATCAATTTTTCATTCTAGTTTTTTATTCTTGAGGACGATAATTCATTGATATGTGTCTGACGTAAAGGTCCAAAAAATTCATGAGCATTAATTTTTCATTCAAGAAAGTTTCTTAGTAATTCTGAGGTTTAGTAATTTTTGAAAAATTTTAATATCAGTTTAAAATGGGTTGGATAATTTATTAATATTAATTTTGAAATTTGAAATTTATTTTGGAGGTTTTTAGAACGATTTAAGTTGGGAAGATTTATTTATTGTAATCAATTCAATATTATTGAATTTAAATATGTTTTTCAATATTTTAATTACATGTGATATATTAAATATTCAACAACATATTATACACATGTGTAAATACGCATATTTACATTCTTCATGTTGTAATTAAACATTTCAAAAAAAAATTATGTTACAAAATGTGATATATATATATATATATATACATACGTATATGTATATCTGCATTTTCGTATACATATATTACATTGGCACATATATATATATATATATTATATATAATAAAATAATAAGTGTTATTTTTTATGTATATAAATTCATACATGAATGTGGGAATCTATATATAAATATATATATTGGCATGTTAAATATATATTTGTATTATTTTATATGTATTTTAGGTTAAAAAATGAGGTCCATATTAAATGAGTTTTGTAATAATAATATTAATAATGAGTGTAAAATATGTGGTGTAATAATGATAAAAGTGATTAATTTAATTAAATAGAAGAGAGAGAAATGAGATGTTAAATGTGATAATCATGAATGGTGGGTGTTTGTGATAGTTATGATTTTAATGGTAGAGAAATGTTCGAAAAAGTAGATTATAGAGAGAATCACTTAAAGGAAAAAAATGGAGGGTCTTTCAAAGTTATCATATAATAATTATTACTTCTGTTATGCACACAATTTTTATTAAATATTTAATAGGTTTTGTCATTTAAAGTGTTAAACTATATTATAAATAAAATAAAGACCATTCTTATAGGTTTTTGGAATATTTAGACACTCTCCATGTTAATTATTTCATACATCATAATCCATTTTATATATGTGTTGAAATATATACATTTTTGTGAGTGTTGTTAATATTAAACATTTCAAAAAATGTTTGGATTGTGAACTGTTTTATGTATATATATATATATATACAAATATATATTCATGTATTTAAGAAGTATTTATATGTCACCTTGTTGTCTATATATATATATATTATTGATGACATTTTTTATATATGAGAGTATATATATATATGTGATGTTTTGAATGGAAAAAAGTAGTGTTTTAAGATTCAAAAATAAGAAGAAATGTTTGAAATTTTAAAAAAAGTAAAACCATTTTTAAAAAAACATGAAACCAAAAGAGAGAGAGAGAGAGAAACGTTTTAGATTAAAAAAATAATAAAGAAGATGAATAAGAGAGACAACATGAAAAAAAGGATATTTTTGATAGATATAAATAATATTATTATTAATGTTGTGGGGCCTAAGTAATATCGTAATGTCTTCATACAGTATTTGATTAATGAATTGTCAGTGGTATTGTGACCCTGAATTTGAGATGGTCATTTCAAGAGTGATTTTGAAAACCTTTTTCAAACTCTTGGATCGGGTCCATGCAGCACCTAATAATAATAATAATAATAAAATGGGGGTAATGTAAATAATAATAATAGTAATAAATGAAAAGAATTAATGGGATGGTAATATGATTTAAAAAAAGTGGGGGAAATTGTTTTAATTAATTAAATAATATATAAATGTGAGGTTAGATATAGAATGTACTAATTATGGATTAAAATAATATCAATAAGAATTTAAAGTGTCAAAATGTGTGAAATTAATGCGAAATTGGTTTTCTAAATTAAATGAAAATTTATAATTAAATTATATGAATTGATTATGATAGTTCTTTTAAAAATCAGATAAATAAATACCCTGTGTATATACTCAACATCATTATTAAATATCTCCCTCAATAATAGTTAGATTTATGCACCGTTAGTTTTGTTTGAATAATCATGATGAGTATAAGTTAACCATAGTGATTTCTTTTGACGGTATCACATCATAATTTCTAGATTTAATTATATCCAAATTTATTTTATTTAAATTATCAAAGATGGAGAATCGAATGATTATACCTTTTCGTCAGACCTTGTGAACATTGTTCCTCATCTTGGAGGTGATTAAAAATTGAGGTGCGATTTTCTTTCATTTATTCTTATATGTATTATTCGCTCTGAGATTATTGTTGTTATATTTTGTGAAAATAGGTGCATCTGGATTAAGAAAGATAAATGAATTGGTTTTAAAAAATAGTAATGTATGGGGGAATTCTTCACATTATATTCTATCTTTTTAATTGATATTTTTATATTGAGTTTATCTATATTTTTTGTATCAATGTAAGTCAAGGATTTTTATAGCCCATGTTTTGTGGTTTTTAAATATGTTATGATTCCCCTTTTTGTGTGATTTTTGTGAATACATCATAAACAGAAGTGGTTAACCACTTATATTTTGGAAAATAAACTGATGCATTTGGATCTTATGGATGTTGTGATATCACCCTTAAATAAATTTGTGAAATTGAATAAACAACCACTTTTCTAAATCTGAAAATTTGTTATGTTTTGGTTGGTGATGTGATGCGTGGAATGGTTGCAGTTTGTGTGTGTGGGATTGATGTAATGTGTAGTGGATATATTGTGATGTGTGGGGGGAAGTGGATAAAATGTGGTTGCAAGGGTTTTTATGGTGTAGTGGTACAATGGGACTGCGATGACGTTTGTGGTATTGTTATGCAGCGTGGTGTGAAAGTGTATGTTTCTGTAAAATGATGTGGATGTGGTCATCAGTCTGTGGTGTTGTGGTTGTGTTGTATGGTTGGGTTTTTTTCTAGTTATCAAATTATTAATAAAATTAAATGCATGATAATTACTTAAAATGGGCATGTTTAATGAGTGAATTGATGATGGGTTGTGTGGATTAAACAAATATTGTTTCTATACAAACTAATTTTCTAGAAATATGAATCAAGGTGTCTTCTTAAATGAAAAACGATGACAAGGAATTTTGAATACATAAATTAAAGTTGTTATTAAAGTGGAATTTATTGATAAACAGAGGCCATAGAAAATGGAATAAATACAAAAATATGAATTATGGCTTGTGTTTGGTCTGTGTGATTTCATGAATTTGAAGGGGGAAGTGATTGTGTATATTCAATATGGTGGTTATTTCTTGTTGTAATTACATATGATGGTATTTTTTTCATTTACCCTAAATTAATATAAAATATTTTTTTTATTTCTATACAAACCTCTCCCGCATCGAGCACTATATTCGGACACATGTATAGTCATGTGGGGGATGTTTTCCCAATATCCCAGTGAGAGGATAGATGAATTACTACCTACTCTTCCCCACTCCATGTTCCAAAATATGAGAATAACATCCATGAGTTGTGATGGGAAGAAGTCAAAAGTTCCATTGTGGAGTTGTGATGTGATGATATGTGATGTCCTAGGTGTCTCCGGGAATGATGTGATGTGTTGTGATGGAAGAGGTGTGTGTGGTTGGGATGTGATGTGATTTTATTCAAAATAGGTGGGATCACCATGAAGTACGATGTTGGGGTGTGAGAGTGTAAAATCAACGGGAAAGAGGTGTGGGGTACCCTATCATACATTTTATTCATATTATATTATTATGCTTGAATTTAT
Source organism: Viscum album (assembly GCA_963277665.1). NCBI lineage: Eukaryota > Viridiplantae > Streptophyta > Magnoliopsida > Santalales > Viscaceae > Viscum > Viscum album. The sequence goes on from OY728163.1 coordinate 1,940,776,507, forward strand.
TATTTGGTGAGTAATCCTTGGGTAGGTTAGGGTTTTTTTAGTATACCTGTATAGGTGCTATTTGGTTCTACTATTTTTTCATGGGTGAATATGTATGCTATCTTAACATGGGAATGAGAGACTTTGGTTTTTCTAGACAGTGCACAAGTATGCTTACCCTATGTATATAAAAAATTCTGGATTCCAAGAGGACTTCTTGGAACATGATGGAAATTTCTAGTTCAGACCTTTGACGTTGTTGTTGTGTCGATGCCTTGGATTTTATTCTTTTTGTGAATTTCATTTGGAAACTTTTACTTGTTTATGTTTTATTTATAGAGGTATTGTCAGAGGATTTGGGGTTTATTTATATTATCTCATGGAGTTGTTTTCATTTGTTTCATTGTATCCCCAATATTATTTTCTAATAGAGGGAAATTCATCCAATATTATGATATTTTATACCCTAGGTGATAATCACCAACACGAGGCTGACTGGAGGAGGAAATCAGGATTCATTATATATCTCGCTTAATTGTGGTATCTTTGGTAAGAGGGGTCGTGACACTAAAATCCCCAAAATTTATGAACATAGGCACGAATCATATCCTGAATAATCTCTATATCCCTCTCTATATGTCCATCTATCTATAGAAGGTATGTCATACTTAAAAAAACCCAAGATCACATCAACTCATTGAGGCATCTCCAAAAATGATATGTAAAACATGGATATATATCAAAGACGATATAATATGGAACTCCATGCAAACAAAAAATATCATATACGTAGATATTTCCCAATACCTCAACTTTGGTTGTATCGAGAATGGTAATAATGTGAGCTGATTTGGTGAGTCGGTCTATCACAACCCATATCGCATTCTTCTTTAACATGGTATGTGGTAACCCAACCAAAGGGTCTATAGAAATCCAATCCCACTTCCAATTATGCATAGGAAGTTTATGAAAAAACCTAAAGGTCTCTGATATTTGACCTGGACCTATAATAATGTATAAAAAGGAGAGAAAAATCAGCATTGTCTCATCTCATACATGGACACCAGAATCGATACGTCATATTATAAAACATCTTTTTGGATCTTGGGTGCACTTCCCACTGGGAATTATGGAAATCACCAATCACTGATTTCCTCATAAATAAAGAAACAACACACCAGTTCTAGAAACATATAATACCATATGTGAAGAACAACCACTCATTCATTGTCAACCCACTATAAATAGAGTATATAATTCCACAGTATTCATCATAAAGTTGTAGTTCCTAATGAATAATCTTGAGAAGATATGAGGTCAACTGAACAATATCCAATACAACCTCATAAACTATTTCCTGAACTCCTATATATAACTATGCAAAGAGATTCATCATCTTCTAGTATTCTAATGATTATTTCATATTCTAGGGTGTAAGTTTCCTACTCGAATCATCACCAATGACATTCTCATTCCCCAGGGTTTAGGTAATGATGAAATCAAAAGACTATTGGTACTCTACCGAATTCTTCAAGAAGAGATTCAAATATTTTTGAGAGAATATATAACATAAGATTTTGTGGTCATAAATCATGGAAAACCTTCCCCAACATTGTAATTTAACCAACTCTGAAGTGCATGCATCATTATTATGATATTATGGTCATGGGTTGGGAAATTCTTCTCATGTGGATTAAGTTTTTGAGAACCATAATATGATCACCCTATGTAAAAACAAATCGAAAACCAAAATTTGATTCTTCACAGAATCCCAAATTACCATGTCTGGCCTATGAAAGATTCCACACCAGTGTATTTGTCAAAAGACGTTCTATCTCAAAAAAATATCTCTGACATTTATCGTCCTAAGAAAAAATTACACCCATCTGATTGAGATAAGTTTTCAGGGATTCCAGCTTTTTGTAATCCTTTATAAACCTATGATAATACACTAATAGACTCAAGAAGCTCTGAATCTCGAATTCATTATAATGTTTCTCCCATGTCATAACAACTTCACCTTCTCAGTATCAACTGATATACCCTATTCCAAGACCACATGTCCCCATAACTTCACCTCCTCAATCAAGAAATTACATTTCAATGTCTTATAATAAATACAGTGATTTCTCAATAATTCTATAATTTCTCTTAGATTACACACATGATCCTCCCCGTACTAAGAGTAATCTATGATTCCATCCAAAAATACCACCATTAATGTATCAAGATATCCATGGAAAACCTTGGTCATTAAATCCATAAAGACTAAATAATCATTTGATGAACCAAATGGCATTACAAGATACTCATAATGGACATACATACTTTTGATGGCAGTTTTATAAATGTCAAATTCTTTTATTCTAAAATTTTCCAATTAATTCACCCCCTAAATCCAAAAATTACATTTCAATTTCATTTAATAGAGTTAGCGATTTCTTAATAATTTCATAATTGGACTCATATTACACATATGATCCTCCCCATAATAAGAGTAAACAGAATTTTTCCTCAAATACACCATGAATGTATCAAGATACTCATGGAATGTTGTTTTCATCAAATCCATAAAGACTATAGGATCATTGGTTATACCAAATGGAATGACAATAAACTCATAATGGATGAACATACTCTAGAAGGTGGTTGTCTAAATGTCAAATTATTTTATTATCAACTGGTGATAACAATATTAATGATCAGTCTTTGAGAACCACTTCACCCCTTTCAAATAGTCAAATAGATCATCAATATGTGGAAATGGATACATTTTCTTTCTCATAACTTAGTTTGTTTTTGTAATCAACAAATAAGAAAAGTTTTCCATTGTATTTATTTAAAAATAGAACAATTGCTGCCCAAGGTGACACACTTCGTCATAAATATCCATTATCTAATATCTCCTTTAACTAATTATTAACCTCTTTCATTTCAACTAGTTTCATATGGTAAAAGGTTATAGATACTGGATGAGTACCGTGTAATAAATCAATAGAAAAATCTACCTCCTTTACTAGTGTAAACATAAATAAATTAGAAGTAATGAATTTTAGGAAGCATGATGAAAACTGGAGGGATATCATCACTCAAAGATTCACACTCTTGATCAAAAGAAAACATTGATATTTCTTTCCCCAACTCTGGATAAGAAATTTGATCACTACTCAACCTTAGTTAACATTCTCTTGAAAGATATAACACACCCAATCAAGTGTAGTAAAGGAGATCCATCGAAGATAACATTAATTTTGGTCCTTATTAAAAATGAGCTAATCCATCCTAAGAATGATATAAATAATTTTCATGTTGATAACCAAAAAATACCATATATGATTAATTTTATGATAAATTGAAAACAAAAGTAGTAAAATGGAGACCATGATCTCTATTCACCCCAAGGTGTGTAGTAATATGCATCATATAAGATAAAATCTTCATATGAAGATTTAGAAGGTTAAAAATATGAGTTGATATAAATGAATGAGATAAACTAGTATCAAATAAATAAATCATTAAAGATGAATCTATAATGATAGTACCTCTCGTAGTTGTTGGACCAATATCTGCTTCCTCTGGAGACCCTTCTACTATGTGAAGAAGCTTCATTCCAGATGCCTATGACTGGATCCCCTTTGATCCAGACGTATCTTATTAAAACGTATTACTTTTAGGTTCATATAATCCCATTACACTATGTATATTAGAGGAGATAGAATAGAATTTCTACAAGTTTCCTGAACATCCACACGAGCTATAGATCATGGGTGTCTCTGCGTAAACCTGTATTGAATTCCCAAGATTGTCACATCGGAAGAAGTCAAAGGGCCTCTTCCAGGAACTACTGGAGGTCTAGAAGAACCCTACTATCATGAACCATCACATGACTCATCATGCTTTATATTTTCCTTAAATAAACTCACAGAACTTCCACTAGAAGAAAAAAGCACTCCCTACAACCCTAATATACCAACTAGGTCAAGTTCAACCATCAGTGCCCAATCCAGTACATCATTATAATAAGAGAACTTCAACAAGAAAACATGATAATGAATATCATATTGAAGTACCATCTCAAACCATTGAGTCGTCATCTTATCATTCTATAAAATCATAGGTGAAAACTGCACGATCCTAGAAAAGTCATTCACATTCTCATTCATAGTCGTGTTAGCCTGTTTGAAATTAAAAAACTTCATACCCTTCGATAACACCATAGACTCTAGATGGAACTAATCGTTGAAAGTAAATATAAATTCCTTACACTCTAAACCATAGTTTATCTTCAACATCTCAATCGAGTCCCGCCATCTATTTATATATCCCTTTATCTTTAAGGTGTCATATTTCATCATAATTACATCATGCGCTTCCAAGAAATCAAAAAGAAACACTACCTTTCTTAAAAACTCCTCTGCCTCTTGAGCATCATTAGAGCATAGGAAAATTAGAGAATTATTCTAAAGGAACTTATGAATATGATTACAAGATTAATTCCTCTAAGGTTTCATTGATGGTGCCTAAATGGGAATAGGTGTAGTTGCCTTTCCAAGATCTTGGACAACATACACAATGATATCAATGAGGTTCTGGTCCATGGGGGATTTTTCCACCGGGGTTCACAAGTAGATTCCTCATGGATCTTATTCAAACATATTCTTAGAGGCATTATAATACACCACATTAGAAAACAACATTAAATACATCAAATGGTTACTCAGATCAATAACTCAAACAAGAGAAATGTGAAAATTAATCCCATCAGATAAGATATCAAGAGTTGTATTTCAATATATTCAAATCAAAAACAATGAAATTAATATAATTAAATCAAATTATTCCTCAATACAGATTTACCAACCCAACCATGGTGACTTAAGGCTCGTTAGGATTATATATATCCAGACACACACATGTAACTACATCTTATGTGCTGAAAAAATATTCCAAATTGTATACTGACCTCATGGAATGATTCTTAATCTACACCTTGGATACCACATTGTCCCAAAACAGTCAAGAAATCCTAGAACCCCCCGATAATTGATCCAGCTCTATGAAATCCAAAAGGGAGTTCTCAATCCCCATGGTTTGGAGATTAGTACTTGGTATTATACAAGATAAAATAGGGAATATATTTTCTACAAAAACAATGAAAGATAAATAAACAAGCCAGTATGATCAACATTCCAAAAGGAGATAGTACCAGAAACTAAAAAAAGGTTAACCAAAACACAAAATTGTACATTATCAAGAAATCGTTAGAAATAAAATATCCCAAAGGAAACATCACTCCAATTCTAAAAGATCAATAAAATACAGAACCTCCAAGAGGTGATTTCTTTTTCTCATACTAGGAAGAAAGAAATATACAAAAACCTGAAATAAACAGTAGCATGTGAGATATAAATCACATTAGGTTCTCACCAAGTTTTCCATAAAATTATTCCATAACAATAAACTTAATCATATTTTCAATTTAAATTAAATAGGGAATGGAAATACAAAATCATATTTAAAACAAAACATGCTTTCATTCCAAAATGATGGAAAACATTTCAAACATGGTTTAAATAAACATTTTATATAAAACAATACATATAACTCATCTAGAATAAATAAAAAAGATCTATAATTAATTGAATATGTAATCAATATAATCACTATAAGCACCATGACCATCTGTCTTGTGGTACGATAGTTTCTAGTTATAAGATCCTAACACATCTCATATCAGTGATTACAGAAAGTATATGAACACATGTTCCTCGGGATCAGGATGAATATGACTCATCAACATATCATTAGGGGTAAGATCTACCTAACTATGTTTTTTTTTATTTTTCATCATCAATCTATTGTTAGGGAATAACAATCCTATCATTCTTGTCCCAAATAACCCACTAACTACCCAGGATCACATGTGATCAATTAACTAGAAGAAAAAGGGAAAAGTAATCTCATTTCAAATCAAACATCATTTCCAATCCAATTTCCCAATTTTCAATTTCAATATGGAAATTTAGATTCAAAAAAAAACTGGGGTTATTCATCAATTCATGACTTTTCAATACAAAACCATTCCTAGGTTTTTTCTATTTAATTTAAATCATTTTCTAAAATCAATTCTCAAATTTTTTCATCAATCCCGTCAATTTCAAAATATTCCCCAAAATCTAATTCCATTGAAATTGTGTATTTTTTACAAAAATATATTCTATTTAAAATTCCAATTCCATATCATATAAAATTGGTTTTCCATACATCAATTAAAATCAATTTCAAAAAAATATAGAAAATCATGGTTTAATCATGCAACCAATCTCAAACGGAACCACTTACCATTACTCCCTGAATCAAATATAAACACCCACAATGAGATTTTCCAATGAATAATGACTGTGATGGAGATCAATAAATCCAACCTAGAAAAAATCATTTAAATAGAGTTTAGATTCATCGACAGCATGATGATCTAATTCTCTATAAGGAGGAGATAAAGAGAGAGTTGGATAAAACATATGAGAAGAGATTCACCTGCCAAAAGGAGATTAAATGAGATACAACACACATAAATCCCCCAAGTAAAGTGCTTGAAGGAGAAAAATCATCCCTATAGATCTTTTCTAGATAAATAATCTTAGGTAGGTCAAACTAGGTTCAAGTGGAAACATAAACGGGGGTTTAATAAATTTTTATTAATTTTTTCAGTTAAAAAAATCCCATACACACAGTTTCTTATATAGGGACACACTGTTAGACTATTTGTGTTACCCCTATGGACTCACATTCCAAGTGTCATAGTTTCTACTAGGTGGGGACATATTTTTTCAAACTGTACACCAATTGTGAAAACCCTCATTGTTCATGGTTGCACGGTTTTCACTAGAGGGGTGTAGGGTTTTGGAAAGCCATGCGCCAACTGTGAAGAACCTAGAAAATCATGAAAATTTTCCATTTTCCACCTGAAATAAACCAAGATAATACTAAACTAATGAATGATCAAAAGAAGGATTGATGAGTACCTGAAAAATAGTAAATGGATGTTACAGATTTCATCTCAATTTTCCTTCATTGAGACATATTTTATTATTTTGCACCTAATTTTATATATATGGTTTATATACTTCCCCTTTTTCATATTATATCATAAACAATTCATCCTTCATGGTATTTCTTGTTATAAATTATTTTAATTCAACCAAGGGAATTTGAATTTAATGTTTCAAAGTGGTAAGGAGTTTCGTGACTCAATTTCTATTCATTGGGTTATACTTCCACTTCATTGATTATATTATGCCCAGATAATGTGTTAAATGATCTTTGATTAATTTATTATTTATTTCCACTTGTCTTTTTTTTTATTTAAATTTTTTACACATAATCACTTCATTGATTGACTCTCATTTTATTGATGTGATATCTGTAAGGGAATTTTTCTCATTTTCCATTTATTGAGTAATATTTTAATTTCATGCAACCATTTATTGATTATGTCATATATACTTCCCTTTTAATTATTATATCAGGAATCCTTCACACTTCATAGTATTTTTATTTTCGATTCAAACTATTTTATCTAATGGATTTGACATGAAGGGTACCAAGTTGTATGTAATTTCAGGATTCAATTTCATTTGATTGGGTTATATTAATGATTCATTATATTTGATTTTATAAACCCTATTGAAAAGGGAGTTATGTTTCCATGATAAAAGGGTTATCTCCCCCTACCTGTTAAAAAATAGTATGATCTTTGTATGATATTTCATCTCGATTTTCACCCCATTGTTATATATTTTTTATTATACACCTATTTATTTTTATAAGGTGTATCCACTTCCCATTTGATATATTATATCATGAATCTATATAAATTCATGGTCTTTAATTTGTCATTTGAAGTTACTTATTTCATTTGGGTTTGAATATTAATTTTCCAAAGAAGTGTGGGTGTATTCTTCAATATCATTTTTAATCAGGATTGTTTATTCTTGAATTTCAATTAAAGAAAATAATTTGATCTGACACTACCCCCTCCCACAAAGAGTACCCCTCATCCACTAATAATGATAGAAGAGAGATAATGACTACATGAGTCCCGCCTTCAGTAGGTTCTTGGATAGAGACTAGCGTCCATGGAATAATATGCATATATTGGAGGCATTCCACTCTAGTTATAGATACCCTATCCCTTTAAATATATCATTTCCTTATTTTAAGCATAATTATACATTATAGTAAAATCCAAGGATCATGAAGTCTAGTGCCTTGGAAGACTAGGTATATAATCAAAAATTATAACAAAAACTTTTTATTTACACTCTACAATGAGATCATATATTCCATTGTACTCATAAATCTTCATATGATAACCTGGGGATAACATGAACAAAGGGATGAGCTAAAATCCTTATAATAGAGTAACCATAAGAATAAATCATTAGCATGTGGAATAGAAGGCATGACATGATGATATAAAACGGCATGTAACATATGGAATAATAACATATAAACATGGTATAATTTAGAAATGGAATCATATAAATGTTGAAGAAACATAAAACATGAATTTAGTACGATTCAAGGCTAACCATGAATATTGTTTCTCATAGTAGCATAAGCCAAGGCAAACTACCAAGACTATTTCACATATTAGCACAAGCCAAGGATAAATGTCAGGACCGTCACACAAAACATCTCATGAGACTAAACATTACCTAATAAATTGGAGAACTATCTAGGCACACCCATCTTACATTTCATGAATATGTTTTCCACATAAAGAATCATATATGATCAATCTTACAAAAACATAAGGGTTACCCATGGAAAGAATTGGGTACCACAATGAAGACATAAAGAATAACCAATGGGAGTATCATGAAAGTGTCCATGAATGGAAGGAATTAGAACATAAATGGAAGTTCATAAGTTAAAGTAGTCGTATATCATGTTAAGTTATTTCAAATAGAAGTTACAACATAAAAGAAATGTATTTGATAAATTTTATCATTAAAACTTTTTTGTGAGGTTTTAAGGAAAATTCTATAGAGCATTAAAAATAGAAAAGAGAAATATTTTTTATATAAAACCATAATTGAACCAAGAAGGTTTAAATATACTTATTTTATAAATACTATGGTTTTATAAAACATAGGATAGAGTGCACTTGAAATTGGGTAAAAATTTGGAAATTTCCCTTAAAACAAGTTTGCTTATTGAGAAGTATTGAAAAGGGGATCACATAAAATCATATATATCCCTAAACGGGAATGAGGTGTGGATAATGAAAAATGATTTTGGAAAATATATACATCATGTAAAATTTTTATATAAAATAAAAGGCAACTTCATTTGGGTAAAATAAAGATAGAGCACCCCGAAGGAATAAAGTTAGCTTAGGAAGAATTCCTTACGGATTATTAGGATGGTATCGGGTGTACATAAGATGGATTTATGAGAGGTAATGGGGTTTATCATCACTGATAAATCATGATGGAAGTATTGGGGAGTTTAGAAATCATACCCCATCATTAGGTATTACACATAAAATGTAATAGCATAGAGTACATTCTTGAATAAAATTGAGATGGAGAGGATCCCTTACCTTAAGTTTGGTGGTGTTTTCCACTTGCTATTAATGACCTGAATAAACAGATTAAATTTGATAATTAATAATTAAATAACCTCCTATATATTTAATTGATTTATTATAAACTTTATATAGTTCATTACAGAACTTTTGATTGGTTATAAAGGTCAATTTTATTGTTCGGGTCCGTTTGCTTCCTTTATTTTAATGATCAGTTCATGTTCGGATAAACACATATGATGAAATTTGTTCCCCAAAATTGAAGTTATATGTTATTAGTGAACATATAGGAGATTAAATGGTTATAAAAAATCATTTTTTTATTGGGAGTGAATATGAATTATTATATAATACCTTAGTGACAACCGTTTTGGTTAATCAGTGGGTTTTGATTACAACGAATGTGTTTTGATTTATAAATTAATACCATTTGTACAGAAGGATTACAGAACCTTAACTAGGATATATTAAATATATAATAATCTAGTTAAACCATAACACAAATGGTTTCATGACCAGAATAAAATATGATAATAGAAACTGATAATCTGTTTTCCTTGAATGTTCTAAATTAACACATCTCAAACGGTGTTTTCATTTCATTCAAATAAAATATGGATAAATGAGAGAATATAATGAATTATCACATTAGAATAATATCATTATAGTGAATTTATGTAACTGGAGTTACAATACCATTTGGGTGAAGATATGTGAGGAAAGAAACAATAAAAGAAAAGAACATAAAAGAAATAAAATGATTTGAAAGAGGAATTTACCTCTTGAATTTATCTCCCTTGAGAACCTATTAAGGGGAGAGTTTTTGGTATTTTGGGAAGACCAAAGGCTTTTGGAAGTGTGGAAGGATGTTGGGTAGATATTTGGGTAGAATTTAAGTAAGGAAAAATGTTTTAGAGGAGTAAATATAAGAGGTAAGGATTCGTGGTATTTATAGTGGAGGAGAGGAGGGTTTTCATAATATTATAATCATTAGTTTATTAATTTTTCATAAGATAAATAATAATGGAGATTCCATGATCAAGAATAGTAATAAATGTATGTGATTTCAAAATAATGTCAATTTACATCATCCATGACTCAAGAATGATGCATAAATTCAGGTTTTAGCATTTATTATGAATTAGCAGATTTTACTATTTATAAAAAATTCAACTATTTTAGAAAAATCCCAAAAATCCACCCAAAACATTTTTTTATATGTAGAATCCAAAAATGAAGTCAATTTTTCAAAAATAATTTTCTAAATATGATTAATTTAATATTTAATTAAAATCACAATTTTCTAAAATAATAATTTTAAAACATTTGTTTTCTTATTCCAAGATATAAGTATATCATAATTACACATGAATATTATTTATATACTATCATGTGTAAGGTTAAAATTCATTAGGTTATATCACTATTCATAATGGTATGGTACTATTCGTAAGGGTAGGTTACTATTCACCATAAAATTATGTTTTTTATCGGACTCCAAATAACTTACTGATCGCAACCATGTATGTCAGATTTTTAAACTTCAAAACACAGAAGTGAAAAACTTATGTTTAAAGGTCACATAGCACACAGTAGTACATTATGTTGTAATTTTATGTGATTATATGAAATATAAATAAGAAATGAATTTCCATTGATAAAACATTGGGTCGTTACATTCTTCCCCCTTGCGAAATTTTACCCTCGATCTTTCATTTTACATTCTAAGACATAAAAAATGTGCGGGTACTTTTCCTCCATTGCCTCCTCTGGTTCAAATTTTTCCCCTTCGTACTTATGGTTCTACCACAATACTTTGACCATGTGGGTAGTCTTGTTATGTAGAACTTTATCTCTACAATCCATGATCTTCACTGTCTATTACTCGTAAGAAAGATCATCCTTCAATAGTACCACCTCTATAAAGATTACATGCGTAGGGTATGGTATTTACTTCTTTAATAGGGATACATGAAAGAAATTATGCAATTTGGCCATGGTAGGTGGAAGTTCAAGTCTATAGGCCACAGATCTGACACGATCAAGGATCTCAAAGGGGCCGATATACCTGGGATTTACCTTCCCTTTCTTCCCAAACCTTATGAACTTATTCCAATGATATATATGTATAAATACCATGTATCCAATGTTGAACTCATGGTATCATCAACGATTGTCTTCATAACTCTTCTGTCAACTTTGAGCTGTCATGATATGCTGTAGAATGGTTTTCACCTTCTCCACCATTTCCTAGACCATTTTAGGTACTAGCAGTGTATGCTAACCAAATTTATCCCGACACACCGGTGTTATACACATTTTCCCATAAATGGTTTCATATGTTTCTATTCGGATGCTCGAGTGGAAACTGTTGTTGAAGGAGAATTCAACCAATGGAAGATGTTGGTCAAATCCTCCTTTTAATACCATAGAACATGCTCTCAACATATCTTAAAGTTTCTGAATATTTCACTAAAATTGGACATTAGTTTGAGTATGATAGTCCATATTGTAGTTTAGTTTAGTGCTTAGAGCATGTTAGAGAATTATCCAGAACATTGAGGTGAATCGGGGATCATGATCAGATACAACAAATAGTGTCACTCCAAGTAGCCTTACCACCACTTTGATATATACCTATGCAAATTGATCCAATGATAAGTCATACCAAATCTTGATAAAGTGATATGTCTTTGTAAGATGATCCACAATAACCTATATAGAATTGTTTCCTTTGGATTTCTTTGGAAGTCTAATGACAAAGTCCAGGGTAATGTTCTCCCACTTCCATGTTGGTATGGGCAGTGGTTTCATTATCCCCTTATAATTTTGCCTCTCAGCTTTCACTTGTTGACATACTAGGCACTTTTATGTATATTCATAATTCTACATTTACATATTGTCCCACCAATAGTTTTTTCAGAGATCCCAATACATCTTTGTGCTCCATGGGTGAATAGAGATGGTCAAGCTATGTGCATCATTAAAAAGATCCTTGTTTATCTCTAGATCGGATGGTACACATAATCATGACCCAAATTTTATAAATCCTTCCTCATCAATCAATAACTCAACGGATTTCCCATTTTTAATTGCTTCCACACATTTTTTAATTCTCACATATTTTCTTTGAGCATCCTTTATTTTCTCTATGAGGGATGGTTGAGCAATCTTTTTAGAAATTATTGATGATATTATTTCCGGAATGATTTATATTTCTATTATATGGAAATATAAGAACATCAGATACTTTTAAATTATCATTATTGGTAAAGATTAAGGATCCTTTCAACTTAGATAATCTTCCCCCTTGTTTGCCTTACCCGGGTGGTAGGGGATTGAGAAGTCATAATCCATGATGAGATCTATCCATCTTCACTGGCACATATTAAGATCTTTTTGCGTGAATATATATTTGAGACTCTTTTAGTCAGTATATATCTCAAACTTCTCCCCATAGAGATAACATCACCATATTTTCAATCCAAAAATCACCACCACCAACTCCAAATCATGCGTATGATAGTTCTACTTTTGTATTTTCAACTACCATGAAGAATTGGATATCACTTTATCATTTTTCATCATCACATAGCCTAAGACCTTCTTTGAAGCATCACTTTACACCACAAATAGTTCTCCACTTATTGGGTGTGTGAGTACTAGTGTTTTGCTTAGCCTCTTTTTTTGACTCCATAAAAAAGTCTTCAAATTCCTGAGTCTAAAAAAACTTTACTCCCTTCTGTGTCATCTTAGTCATTGGGTTTGATAATTGTGACAAGTTTTTCAGAAATCATCGATAATACCCAGATAGACCCAAAAATATGTGAATCTCTGTTACAGAAGTTGGCCTCGACCACTCTTCAAATTCCTTTGTCTTGGAATATTCCACATATATCCCTTTTCTGGTGATAACATGCCCCAAGAATGATACTTCCTCCATCTAGAACTCACATGTACTTTACATCGCATACATATTATCCCTTCAAAAATTATTTATCATGGTATTCTAATGCTCCTCATATTCCTCCTTACTCTTGGAGTATATCAGAATATTGTCAATAAAGACTTCTATAAATTTTCAAGGTAATATTTAAATACTCTATTCATTAAATCTAGGAAAATTGTTGGAGCATTAGTGAGTCTGAAGGGACACACAATGAACTAATAGTGTTCATACCTTGTTCAAAAGGAAGACTTGGGAATATCTTCCTTCCTCACCTTTAATTAGTGTTATCCTGACCGAAGGTCCACCTTAGAGAAATAACAGGCCCCCAAAAAGCTAATCTAATAATCCATCAATCCGTGGAAGGGGATACTTGTTCTTTATCGTGATTTTACTAAGCTCGTGAAAATCAATGCAGAGGTGAATTGATCAATCCTTCTTCTAGGTGAAGAGGACTGACACACCCTATGGTGAAGCACTTGTGTGTATAAAACACTTCTCCAGATTCTCCTATAACTGCTTATTCATCTCTTCAAGCTCTACGGTGGTCATTCTATATGGAGTTTTTGATATAGGTAGAGATCCAGGAATAAGTTCAATTGATAACTCTACCTCATGATCATGAGTAAGACTAGGAAACTCTTCCGGGAATACATAACTTTAATCCCTCATGATATGTGTGTCTTCAAACATGATTCTCTCATTTGTCTCAATCATTTGAGTAATATATTATTTCCTATAAGGAAAAAATATCCATGTTTGAGATGATGATTATAAAGGATATTCATAATCCTCCTAACACTTGTAAATAATTTGAGGATTCATTGGGATGTGAATAGTGATCTTCCTTTCCCAAAAGTTGATGCTGGATTTGTATAAAGATATCCAATTCATGCCAACGATAGCATCGAACTACACTAAAAAAATTATGATGAGATTTACTAGGAGGTTTATCCCCCAAACATTAATAGGGGCGGAGTTATAAACCATGGAAGCAATAATGTCCCATTTTTTGTTCTCACAGATAACTTTTTCTTCAAATTTTGAGGTGGTTTTTGAATAGTTCTACTGAACATGAAAGATATGAAAGATTTCCTAGAACTAGAATCAAATAGTATGTTCGCTATTCCTGAATGAATAACTAGTGTACCTATCACCACATCGTTGTCCAGCTCCATCTCCTTAGTAGTGATAGCATGATCCCTTCCTTGCTGCCTTAGAGGTTTTTGTTGATTTCCTATGACAACCCTTGGCTTAGAGAAATTGTTTGCATAATTCCCATCCTCCTTGAAGTTGTAACATTGAACCACTGGTTGAGAGTTGATTTGAACCTTCCATTATTCTTACACATTATCAGGAATTTTCATATCCATTCAGATGTTCTTGTACAGATGTCCCATATTTCCACATTTGAAGCAATTCCGGGTTCCCTTTAGATAGTTCTCAGGATTCTTCTTCCCACAAATTTTACAAGTGGGATATTTAGGATTATTTCCATCATGGGATTTTTTTTGTTGAACCTCCCATGTTGTTCTCCATTTTCCACTTCTTTTCATTGGTACCATGAGACAACTAAGAGTCTTCAATCTCCATTTCAACCGTGAGGACACAACGTACAATGTTCTCACAACTGTCAAAGTCTCGGATTTCCAACACCTTCCGTAGACTTAGCTTTATCCCACTAAAGAAGAGATCCACCTTACTTTCGGTGTTCATGAAAAATACAGTGGCGTACCTTGAAAGCCTTGCCATGTTTCCTTTATACGCCCTGATGGACTCATGTTCCTTCTTCTTGAGATCGAGGAACACTCTTTCCATTTTGATATGGAGGGTTCGAGGAAAATTTCCTCGTGAATTCCTCCCAGTCCATGGAATCAATTTCATCTTGGGACTTTGTATTATTGATCAGTTTTCACCATTGATCAGCTTCCCCATAAAAATGATAGACTACTAGTACAACTTTCTCTTCTTCCATACACTGGAGGATAGGTAATATCTTTATAATGGAGTTAATCAATTGTTCTTCGAGGATGTGATCAGAAGATTCTTTAAACATGGGAGACCTTTTCCACATGAAAGATTCTATGGAAACTTTCTCTTTCCATGCAGAAGGTGTTAATTCCACATGATTCATGTTATTATTTATAACTTGAGAAAGATGAGAAAGTACTTTCATGAAGTTTGGAGAACATGTTCCTGTCATATCAGGCATATCATTCAGTAAATCTTAATATTTCCTATCACATTGGTTGGTAGAATGTGTTCCTATATTTCCCACCATTACCTAAGAAAAAATGTACAATTTGAGGGCTTGAATAATTAGATATTGAGAATAAAAAAGGATAAACTTGTAATGGAGAATCATATCCTAACTTGTGATTCCTTAGGTTTAAATCTAGATTATCCTCAATCTAATTCTTAACTTTTTTCTTGTGAGGTTTTTTTATTCCATTAATAATGTTTTTTTACTAAGCTCATTAATTTAACAATGAATATCCCCTATGAGTGTCAAACCAAGAATGCAACAAGGCCCGTTATCGTGTACCAGGATACCCCAAGGTTTGCCCGAAACACCATGTTTGAGTTTTCACTCCTAAGTATATATGTCCCACAGTCACCTCTACCTATTTTTATTGATATAGGGATTTATTTTCTTAATGAACCACTTACTCTATACTTACCAAAACATATGGTTGTTTCTTTATACTTAGTCTCATCCTTAAGTTTCTCACTAGGGTGCTCTATTCCTAATCTCTAAAAATAACTAGATCGTCATCTAATACCAACTATAGTGATCCTAGACTTTTACATATAACATTAAATTATTTTAAGAATTATTATACATCATAGTACAATCCAAATATCGTGAAGTCTAGTGTCTTGGAAGACTAGGTACATAATGAAACGTTATAAAAACAAATTTTTATTTAAACTTCATAATGAGCTCCTGTCTTCCATTGTGTTCATACATCTGCATAAGATAACCTAGGAATAACATGAACAAAGGAATGATATAAAATCTCTGTAAGGGAATAAACATAAGAATAAATCATTATCACATGAGATAGAAGGCATGACGTGATGATATAAAAAGGCATGTAACCTATGTAATCATAACATATAAACATGGGAAAATTTAAACATGGAATCATCGAAATGTGCAGAAACAAAGAACATGAATTTATTATGAGTCAATGCTAACATCCAATACCATTTCCCATAGTATTACAAGCCATGTCTAACTACTAAGATTGTTGCACATAGTAACACAATCCAAGGCAAACCGCCCAGACCGTTGCACATAACATCTCATGAGATGGAAATTTACCCAATTCATTGGAGTGATATATGGTCGCACCCATCTTACATTTCATGAATATGGTTTCTACATAAATAATCATACATAATCAATCTTACATTAACATAAGGGTTGCCCATGGAAAGAATTAGGTACCACAATCATTACATAAAGCATAATAAATGGGCATATCATAAAAGTGTCCATGAAAGGAAGGAATTAGAACATACATGGAAGTTCATAAGGTAAAGTAGTAATATATCATATAAAGTGATGTCAAATAGAAGTGACAACATATAAGAAATGTATTGTATAAATTTTAGCATTAAAACATTTTTGTGTGGTTTTAAGGAAAATATTATAGAGCATTCAAAATAGAAAAAAGAATAATCTTTTATATAAAACCAAAAAAAATAATTAAAATAATGATTTTATAAATAAAATTGTGGATTAAAACAATGGATTTAGATTACTTGAAATTGGGTAAAAATTTGGGAAGTTCCCTTAAAATAAGTTTGCCTATTGGGATGTATCGAGAAGGGAATCACTTAAAATCATGTATATCCCTGAAAGAGAATGAGAGGTGGATCTTGAAACATTATTTTGGAGAATATAAAAAGAATTAATAAGTATTAGATAAAATTAAAAGACAACTTTATTTGGGTAAAAGAAAGATTGAGCAACCCGAAATAACAAAGTTGGTTCTGGAAGAATTCCTTGCGAATTATTGGGATGGTATCGGGTGTACTTAAGAGGAATTCATGAGAAGGAATAGAGTTTATCATAACTTTTAAATCATGTGGGAATTATGGGGGAGGTGAAAAATCATAACCCATAATTATGGATTAAACAAAAAATGGCATAGCATAGAGAAAATTCTTGAATAAACATGAGATGGAGAGGATACCTTACCTTAAGTCTGGTGGTGTTCTCCACTTGTTATTAATCGCCTCAATAAAAAAATTAGGTTTATAAATTAATAATTAAGGAAAATATTATATATTTAATTGATTTATTATATCATTTTTAGTTCATTCAAGACCTTTTTGATTGGTTATAAGGTTCAATTTCATTGTCCGGGTTCATTTTCTTCCTTGGTTTTAATGATCAGTTCACGTTCGGATAAACACGTACGATGAAAGTGGTTTCCCAGAATTGAAGTTGAATGTTATTAGTGAACAAAAAAGAGATTACATGGTTGTAAAAATTAATTTGTTTATTGGGAGTGAATATGAATTATTATATAAAACCTTAGTGACAAATGTTTTGGTTAATCGGCGGGTTTTGATTACAACGAAGATGTTTTGGTTTATAAATTAATACCATTTGTGGAAAAAATTATAGAACCTTAAATGGGATATATTACATATATAGTAATTTATTTCAACCATAACAAAAATGGTTTCATGACTAGAGATAATCATGATAATATAAATTGATAAACTATTGTCCTTGAATGTGCTAAATTAACACATCTCAAACGGTGTTTTCATTTCATTCAAATAAAAGATGAAGAAAAAAGAGAAGATAATTAATTATACCATTAGAATAATATAATTCTAGTAAATTAATGTTACAGGAGTTATCATACCATTTGGTTAAAGTTAGGTGAGGAAGGAAAAAATAAAAGAACATAAAATAAATAAAATAATTGGAAAGAGGAATTTACCTCTTGAGTTTATCTCCTTTGAGAACCTCTTAAGGGGAGATTTTTTGGTATTTTGAGGAGAACAAAGGCATATGGACGTAATTAAGGATGTTGGGAAGACATTTGGGAAGAATTTAAGTATGTTAGAAGGGTTTAGAGGAGTGGAGAGAAGAGGTAAGGATGGGTGGTACTTATAGTAGAGGAGAGGAGGGTTTTCATAATATTATAATCTTTAGTTTTTTATTTTTTCATAAGACAAGAAATAATGATGATTAAATGAATAATAATAGTAATAAATTCATTTGAGTTAGAAAAAATGACCATTTACATCATCCATGACTCATGCATGATGCAGAAATTCAGGTTTTAGGATTTATCTTGAATATCAGATTTTACTATTCATCGAAAATTCAAGTATTTTAGAAAAGTCCAAAAAATTCACCCAGACCATTTATTGATGTGTAGAATCCAAAAAAGAAATCCATTTTTCAAAAATAATTTTCTAAATATTTTTAATTTAATATTTAATTAAAATCACATTTTACTAAAATAATAGTTTTACCACATTTATTTTTTTATTCCATGATATAGGTATATCGTACTTTCACATGAATGTTATTTATATACTATGATAGGTAAGGTTACTATTCATTAAGTTATATCAATATTCATAATGTTATGTTACTATTCATAAGGGGAGGTTACTATTCACCAAAAAAATATCTTTTTCTTATTGGACTCCAAATAACTTACTAATCGCAACCGAGTTTGTCAAATTTTCGAAATTCCAAACACAGAAGTGACAAACATATGTTTAAATTAAAAATATCACTTAGTATCTTGTTATGTTGTGATTTCATGTGATTATATGAAATATTTATTAGAAATTAATTTCATTGATAAAACATTGGGTCATTACACTAATAGAACGTGTGAAAGAGGGAGATAAGGCAGATGCCCCAATCAACACATTCTTAGACACACACACACACACAGATATATATATATATATATATATATAATTCACAACTATAAACATTCATTCAATATATTACTATAACAATTAAAAGGAAAAACTACAAGTTCCAAAAGGTAAAGACGACCGTGACCACGAATCCCAAACGGCTCCTACAAAACCACGAGCTAGTAATATCTAGTCCAACCATCTACCTACTTCAGTTGACCTGAAAAAATAGTTTATATGTACATAAAGGAAGCATGATATTATACTCTGTAGGATTCTCCCTGGATCCTCTCATACAAAAGATAAAGAAACCATGCTAAAGAACAATGAAAAATAGGGATACTAACTCATCACGTAAACATGTATACTAAGTTCCCCACCTCACTATCGATAATTCTCACCATGTGTCACATGAAATATAGCATAAAATATATTAATGTTACATCATGGGTACCCCACTCCTTCTTCCCCACTAGTTTGATGCTCTATGCTAGAATTGCAGGTCTTGAGCCATATCTCTCTAAAATGGGAAAACCCAAAGACACATGAGAAAGGCATCACAACATGCACCTCAAGCATCACATTATCATATCATATCATCCACATATCCATATATAGTAACAAATTAGTTTTCAGAATCCACCATAGCTCATATGAATTTTATCATACATCAGGTATTATACCTCAATCCATCATAGCCCATGAAGGTACTAGGGCACACAACAAAAAATGGTGGACCTAGGATTTTAAAATTTTCATCAACAAAGTGATGTATCTTCATTTTTAGGTATGATGATCTCTAGTGAATTTAATAAGCACAAGATAAATAAACAAACATATGCATTTTTTGATTCTGCGGTGTGTTCGACTACAGATCATCATCTACGATCGTTGCTAGAAGGATCTGAATTCAAACCCTTATATATCATCCCTAAAATTTCCAAGAATCTATGTGAACATCGATCATTGAATTCTGGGTGCTAGCATGGAGCTCTGACAATTCCTTCATTTTCACGATGAACAACTCGACCTCGTTCCTACTATTCTTGAAGACACCCTTAGATCTATGATTGGATAGATTATTTCTCTCTAAAGGATGCAAGAGTATATAGGATCTCTCAATCCATTGGAATCTTAATTCCTTTCGCATAATAAGTTCGGTCCTTATCTACTTATATATTGGATGTGTAAAATACTCGTTTAGGGTTCTCATCCCCCGTATATCTGACATTCACTAAATAAGTGAAAAATAAATGATTATGACAAACTAACTACATCATAAATATTATTTATATTTAATCACTTACTTTAATATATGTTAACTATATTACGTGATAAACCTGATTCAATAACTCGACTTGTAATTCCCCCTAATATTAAACTAACAATAAATATTAAAATAATATTTGTTCATATAATATTATTCCATGTATTTACATAAACACTTGTAAATAATTTTAATAAATACATCCATCAGCATAATATTATACTCTAATAATAATGAATTTATTTATTTATCAGTGATCGATCAATCTTAGACAACACTTAGACCCCAGGGAGGACCCCCTATGTCCAATATACCTATCTAGTATAATAGGGATGAATCTCAAATGTGATATTATGTGGCCCTCTCAGCCCTAATTTCAATAGCAGAAAATAATATTCATAGAATAAGAGAATCATCTAGAAACCCATCATAGACAATTAATAGATAAAAAGAAGTTGTAGAAAAGAAATCCAAACTATGTACTCACACTGTGTAATATAATCTCTTTGTCATATGATATCTTATAAATAAGGAAACACACTTGTGTCATTGTCCTTTCTATGATATATTATTTTTTTATCTAAATGGATGGATTTACCTTTGACTACCATGGACATGGATTTAATAATGGTACCACCATCTTAATCAACTGTTCCATATATATCACTTCCTCAACTCAGAAGTGAAAACTTCTATCTTGATCATTCAACAAATGTCATAACACCAATGATGCACCCAACAAAACTACCTCTTCATGACTTTATTATCTTGGTTTTCTCATTTCATCAAATTACATGATCAAATGGAATACATTGATAATTATCAGAAGCTAGGATACTAATACACATGTCTGTAGATTGGAAAAACCAATGACATCCAAAACATGTGGTGTTATTATTGTAGTTATTTCATCATGATTTCAACTACTACAGATCACCAAGTGATAAATTCATAAGAAGAAGTCTCAATGATTATGGTCCCCAAATCTTGACAGTCTCACATCATCTGTGTCTTGTTAGTATTATGTATATGGACCATATGACATATATTTATGATTAATGTCATAATATATCAAGGTTATGATTAAATCCTAGGATCTTTTGTGACCTTTCGATACAAACAAAATAATATGTGTTCATTACCATTAAATATTGGATGCATAAATGTCTACACTATAAGGATAAGTATACATCATGTATATCTAACTTTATATATGAAATGCTAATAGAAAATTTCTGATCACATTGGTTCTAGGGAACCCACTATTGGAACACTCCCAATATCCCTAGGGACAACTTCCTAACTAGCCTTGTTTTATCTCACATCATATGATCAAGTTTCTGCTAAGTTATGTCTTTAGTCATGGGCCTTCCATGTTTCCGCAGTGAGGGAATTGTTCTATCTGCAACTATACATCCTTGAGTAATACTTCTCATGATATGATATCCCCAAGTATTTCACTTTTTCTGCTGTAAAATTTTTACATCAGAGCTAGTATAAGTAGTAGAATTATCAAAATGATAATACTTTACTTACTATGTTTTATTCCATGAACTGGAACAAATCGTTTTGTATTATTTATTGCTGCTTTTTCTACCACTGAATTTTCAATGTACTCAGTATTTTTAGAAATGGATACCACTGGATTGAGAAATATTTTAGTTTTTTCACAAAATTTCTTTTATTTGTTCTATATACTTCAAATTTTTCATATAATATCATGAATATTTCATACTTCATAGAATTTTATGTTATAAAATGTTTTAATTCATCTAAGGGAATTTGACTTGAATGTTACAAAGTGGTAAGGGGTTTCTTAACTCAACATCCATTCTTTGGGTTATACTTATAATTCATTAATTGTATTATTCCAAGATAAGGTGTGAAATTATCTTTGATTGATTTATTTTGTATTTTTACTTGTATTTTTTTGGATTTACATATGTTACGCATAATTACTTCTCAATTAATTGATGTAAACATTTTAAGGGAATTTGTCTCATTTTCCATTTATTGAGTTATATTTTAATTTTACGAACCATTTTCATCAATATGGTGTATATACTTCCCTTTTACATGTTATATCATGAATCCTTCACACTTCATACTATTTTAATTTTTAATTCCAATTATTTTATCTAAGGGGATTCAATTGAAATTTACCAAGTGGTAAATAATTTCATAACTCAATTTATTTTCATGGGGTTATATTAATTAGTCATTGTATTTGATATTCTAAACCCTATTTAAAATGGATTTATATTTCTGTGATAAAAAAAGTTCATTTCCCCCTACCATTTAAAAAAACAATATAATATTTGTAAGATATTTCATCACAATTTTCACCCCATTGTTATATATTTTTTATTATAAACCTATTTATTTTTATATGTTGTATATACTACCCCTTTGATATTTTATATCAGGAATATATTTAAATTCATGGTATTTAATGTTTCATTTGAAGTTATTTACTTCATGTGGGTTATGATTAAAAAGATTCCAAAGCAGTGAGGGTGTATGATTCAATCTCATTTTAATTGGTATTGTTTATGCTTGAATTTACATTGAACAAACTAATTTGATCTAACACAACCCCCTCCCCAAAAAGAGTACCCCTCCTGCACATATAGTGATGGAAGGAAGATAGTGACTAGCTGAGTCCCATCGCTAATAGGTCCTGGGATGGAGACTAGTGTTGAGGGTATAATAAGCATATATTGGAGGCATTACACTCTAATAGAACGTGTAAAAGAGGGAGATAAGACAGATGCACCAATATACACCTTCTTTTATGCACACACACCATATATATATATATAATTATAAAGTGTAAACATGAAGTTCCAAAAAATACTATAACAACATAAAGTAAAAACTATAGTTACCCAAAGGTAAAGATAGCAGTGACCACGAAGCCCAAACATATCCTAAAAAACCATGATCTAGTAATATCCAGACCAATATTCAACCATCTCTATGTAACATGAAAAAAATTATATATATATTGGGTGATCATAATAGTATACTCAAAAGGATCCTCTCAGAGCCTCTCGTGAAAAAGATAATGAAATCATGCTAAAGAATGGTGAACAATAGTGATACTAACACATCACCTAAACATGTATACTATGTTACCATCCTCACCATGGATAATTATCACCATGTATCACATGAAAGAGAGCATATAATATAGTAATGATACATCAAGGGTACCCCACTCTTACTTCCCTACAGGTTTGCTACTCTTCCCCAAGAACGCACATCCTGAGTCATCTCTCTCCAAAATAGGCAAGCCCAAAGAAACATGGTAAAGGCATCACAAAATGCACCTTATGCATCATATAATCTCATTCACAAATCCAAATATAGTAAAAAACTAGTTTTCAGAATCCACCATAACCTGTATGATGTTTACCATACCACGGGTATTATATCACATGCCATCATAGCCCATAAAGGTACTAGGGAACACAGTATAAGCTGGTGGACATAGGATTTTAAATTTTTAATCACCAATGTGATGTATCTTTATTGTATATGGAAATACGGGTCCTGATATAGGTACGATGATCTCTAGTGTATTTAATAAGTAAAAAATAAATAAACATACATACACCTTGTTCGATTTGGTGGTGCATTCGACTACAGCTCATCATCTACAATAATTTCTAGAAGGATTTGGAGTTTAACCCCTATAGATCATCCCAAAAAACTCCAAGAATCTATGTGAACATTGATCATCTGATTATGTGTGAAAGTGTGGAGCTCCGATGATTTCTTCATTTTCACAATGATCATCACGACTTTATTCCAAATATTCATGAAGATGTGCTTGGATTAATTGATTTGATAGATTCTTTATATCTCAAGGATGCAGGAGGAGAGAGGATCCCTCAATCCATTGGAATATTAATTCCTTACATGTTGAAATTGAGCTCTTCATCTACATATAAGGTGGAAGTGTAAAATACCCGGTTAGGGTTCTTGTCCCCCATATATCTGACATTTACTAAATAAGTAACAAATAAATAATTATTAAGAACTAACTTCTTCATAAATATTATTTATATTTAATCAAATACTTGTAATATATGTTGACTATATTACGTGATAAAACCAATTCATTAACTCGACATGAAATTCGCGCTAATATTAAACTAACCTTGAATATTGAAAGTATATTCATTCATATAATATTATTTCAAGTATTTACTTAAACACTTGTAAATAATTTTAATAAATAAACCAGACCAAATAATTCTATACTCGAATATTAATGAATTTATTTATTTATCAGTAATCGATCAATCTTGGAAAATACTCATACCCCATGGAGTGTCCCACTATGTTCTGTATACCTATTTAGTATAATATAGAAGAACCTCGAATGTGCTATTATGTCTCCCTCTCAGAGTTTATTTCAATAGAAATAAAAAATATTCATAGACCAAGAGCATAATCTACCAACCCATCAGGGCCCCTAAATTGGTAAGAGGAATTCATAGAAATGACATCCAAACTATGTATAAACATTGCGTAATATAATCTATGTATCAGATGATATCTCATAATGTTAGGTACACACTTGTGTCATCATACTTTTTAGGATATATTTTTTTTATCAAAATGGATGGTTTTTCCATTGGATACCATAGACATTGATTTAACGAAGGTACTACCATCTTAATAAACCATTCCATATATACCACTTCCTCAACTCGGATGCAAAAAATTCTATCTTGATCAATCAACCAATGTCATTCCACCAATGACGCACCAAAAACAAACTACCTCTCCATGGATTTATTTTTCTTGGTTTTCATATTTCATCAAAGTGCATAATCAAATGGAACAAATTGATAATGATCTCAATCCATCAAACCAATACACATGTCTATATATAGGAAAAAACAATAAAATACCAAACATGTGGTGTTATTATTAGTTGGTATTTCTTCATTATCTAAGCTACTAGAGATCACCAAGTGAGAAATTCATTAGAATATGTCTCAATTCTTATGGTCCATAACACCTGATAGTCCCACATAATCTGGGTCTTTTCAGTATTATGTATATGGACCATAGAACATATATTTAAGATTATGTCATAATATCTCAAGGTTATCAACAAAGCCTAGGATCATCTATAAAATTTCTATAAGAAAAATAATCTACGGTCATTATCATTAAATAGTTGATGTATAAATGTCTACAATATAATGATAAGTATACCTCATGTGTATCTCAATTTATACATGGAATGATAATAAAAAGTACTGATCATGTTGGGTATAGGGAACCCACCATTACAACACTCCCACATGCACTAGAGATAATTTCCTAACTAAATTTTTTTTCTCTCACATGATACGATCATGTTTTTGCTGAGTTATGGCTTTAGTAATGGGCCTATGATGGTTCTTCTATGAGGTAATTGTGTTATCTATGACGTTACATCCTTGAGTAAGACATCTCATGAGATGATATTACCAATTATTTTAGTTTTTTCCATTGTCAAAAATTTACATCCTTGTTAGTATTAGTAGTAGAATTATCATAACGATACTACATTGTGTACTATGTTTTATTCTATAAACCATAAAAAATCATTGCGTATTATATATTTCTTCTTTATATTCCACTAAATTTTTAATGTACTTAGTATTTATAGATATGGATACCACTAGATTGTATTATCTTGTCTAGATCATCACTTTAGCCTAACTGTTATATTAGATCATGTTGATCCCAGGAACACTATTTACTTCCCCTTAAGAGAAGTATCCTTTCCTCTATATACCATTTATATATCATTTTTACTTTCTCTTGTACAATTAGATAGTTCTGACAGCATCCCATGCAGTTCTCCTGAATATAATTGATATTTTCCTACCATAGAGTATAAGATAGTAATACCATTTATCATACACATCATGGAATATGTGATTGATCCATTGAAGAAGCATATAGAATTCAACATACCATGGTAATCTCTTCCAATGTTTCACACATTTCATCTTGGATAGATTTATTGCATGTTACACTGGTAAAAATTCTCTCTCAAATTGTTCTGACTTGTATTTTTCAATACCTTATTATTATATGTATAATTGATTATGTTTAAGAAATCATTACATACACCTTAGGATATCATGTTCCATATAAATTAGGTTTATACGTTTAGTCAATATATGTAGTATTTATTTTATTCTGTACATAGCTAACTATAAGACAAATAAGTATTTTCCATATGTCTCCAAACATATTTTACTTCGAAAACAATAGTTCTATTACTAACCTCTAGTAGACACATGACAACATTTATTACAAATCAATATTCTATGATCTATATTCTTAAGTTCATCTTGAACTGGATTTCAGTAAATTGCACCCTTATTGGAATTCTGTGATGTCACCATCCCTTTCTGGTTGCATTGTATAAGCACCTTCCACGATTGGTGGTCATGAAATCCAATGCTAAATAATATGATCATTGAAATTAAATATTACAAGTAAAATTGAAATGGATATAGACATAATGACTTGTTATATGCAATATAACATTATTGGTACTATGCTTGCAGTGTCCATGTATAGTATCACTTGAATACCCACTGTAGTATTCAAAATAATAACCCCATATTCTTTGATATATGGAATCCAATATTAAATTTTAATTAATATTTTTAATTTTATCTAATTATCATATGATGCTTACTTGTAGGTTTTTATTATTCTCAATGAAAAATATATTTCTATTGGTAGTGAATATAAAACCACACCATGGTTTTATCCTTCCTACATAGTATGTGACTTTGGAACATTCCTTTAAACAAATCATTTAGAACTCATTCTTATGCCAGCTAATTATGAATTTCAATCATTGACTTAATACAAGTCGATCATGCACCAACTATCTCGAATAGATTTGTGATCTATTTTATAGAAATATAGTCTATAACTTTACTGTATATTTTGTATAATAGGGACTTCTATAATATCCTAAAAAACATTAATAATGATTTCTATATATGCACATTGTTTTTTTCTTAGTACAAGTTTGTTTGTATTATAACAAAGTATTTGAATTTATGAAATAATAGATTTATTTCATATTTTAACTCATATTAAATACATTATTTATTATAGTTTACATGTTTTTATGGTATAATTCCATTATTTACAATGCATTTCTTGAAAATAATGGAAGTATTTACAATGCCTAAAATTTCCTGCATTGATACCCCTTTTCAAAACAGCATGAATTTGACATACATAATGAAATGTGTGTTTAGTAATTTCTCTATGCTATAATTTTTTTTTATCATTTTCAACATGTAAGAATCAACATAGATTATCCTTCGTAACAACATATATTTTATGTGTATAAGGTAATGTATATTTAGGTATTTCTCCACACTACATTATATTAATTGATGAATGCTTCATTAAGATAATATTTGTCACACTAACCTAAAGCATCTCATATATTCTGACCAAGCATATACCACACTACACTTTCTCATTACATAAGGAATGTTAAAGGAATATTATGAATTATTTTTACAACTATATTATCCTTGGAATAATTCATGATCTTTAGCTGAACTATTTACAAAATCTTTATGGATTACCCTTATTTCTAAAGGATTCATTGTCCAAAACTAAGTAAATAAGTATATAGATAAAACCTAATTTCTTAAACTCTAAATATTCTAAAACCATACTGGGTATATCCTTGAAAAATATATAATTTTTACATGAAAATTTATTATCTTTCCAAAATTGGGTATATATGTCTTAAATTTTATATACATCGGGTATTGCCAATGATTTAAGCGTTATTAAACTCTTGGATGAGTGTTGAACACCATAATAAACATTCATTATTAGAGTGTAAAAATTTATCCTTGTGTCCAAATGATACATGAGTTTAATGTTTTTTTAATACTTAATAAAATTTCAACTATATTCATTTACATGGAAATTAGAAGTTGTGAATTTTTCTTCACTGACTTAGAAACCACCTTTTCTTAGCCGCTTAGATAACACACCTTACTTATATTAATGTTTTTTTTCTTACATGGTCACTATATTTATATACCTATATGTGATAGGAATAATTTATTCAATACCAAAGAATTAAAATATAAATATTACTTATAGTTGATGAATATTCTAGAAGAAGAAAAGTGATTTCTTACTTATTAAATTCAGTTTACATCATGTAAACTTCAATAGATTTTATTTAATGATATGAAAATAAAATAACCTCATGTATTATAACTAACCTCTTTTCTTTGAAGTAATTTACGAATGTTCCTTTGTTGTTAAACATTCCACTGGCATTTTCACATTATCTTTCAAATTGTTCATCATAAGAGTTAAATATTATAATTTATCTTAGTTCTTATTTACTTATAAAACATTCCCCTAAAGGAAATGTAAGTAACCAACCTTAAACATTAAATATCCTAGTGTTTTTGAACTAGAATTTACATTCAAGGATCTTTTTGGTTTAGATTTTAGAGAATCGGGACAAACTCTTACAAAGTAAACCCATATATTACAAGTGAAAATTTATACTCATTATCAATTTTTCTCATAATATAAAACTCTTTAAAATAAAACATGCATTATCTTTATGAAAAATATTCACATTATCCCCTTTATCTTATCCTATTCTAAATTATCCCTTAAAACCTATGAAAGACATTTTAAAAACACAGGATGACCACAAAATCTCATTAAGGGATATAAAAATAAAGGAAACTGTTAGTTTAGTAAAAACATAAAACTCATATAACGTTTTCCACTGTCTTAAACGTTAATTTATATTATTAAATAAAACATTTTCACAAAAAAAACATATTTTTCTCAAAAAAAATCATTAAATCTTATAGCAAGAAATTAAAACTCATTTTGGTGATAGAGAGCATCTTATACATAAAAACCATTCAAAAACATTTCGAAACCATTTAAATATGAATAACGATATCATCGAATTCTAGTTAATATATTATAGGACTACTTAATTATATCTATGCCACCCCATGTTAAGCTATAATAGGCTTACCAGGCACTGTCTGGGACACCCCATGTTAAGTTTTAATGGGTTTCCTCAATGTTATCTAGGCCACACAATGCTAAGTTGAAACAAGATTACCCAATGATATCTAGTTCAACCCATGTATAAGATATAGTAGGGTCACCCATTTCCCATAATTCTCAAGTAACATATCTTTAATAAAACACTTTTATCAAAAAACTCCTTGAAAACACTTTTAATACCTTATGAAAAACACTTTCATATAAAAATAAACATTTATTATAAAACTAATTTTCAGTCAAAAATAAAAAAATAAAGGAATAATGGATTTCATTTAAAAAACATATTTAATATTTCATAATAATGTAGAAATTAAATAATATTCATGGTGGTGGGGAAGTCCAGGCCATCGCGTATATTAATAATATAACATTCCTTTGGTTGTTTTTCAAAACATTCCATGTAAAACATGTAAAAAGATACCTTTATAAAATCATTGAATGAAATTAAATATAGATATAGAAATTCCTTTTAAATAGTTTTATATCTATATAAATAAATATATAAAATAATATGAAGAATATTTACATGGAGAAAAATATTTGATAATTAAATCTTTAAACATTCAAGGTGTCATATACAAGTTTGAAAATTTAAATAATAAGCCCCCGGAAAGAATAACATTTAACAAAAAATTAAATCATTGGATAATAAATAAATTAACAACATGATAAGTAAAAAGGTATTTTTATACATGTTATAAAATATTGTGGGTTTATACCATCAAAATATACCTCAGTGAAAGGATTTTGAGATGAAGTCCCTTACCTTGAGTTCAAATCGTCACGTACAATATTTATATTCATTAATAATAAACATAGGTTAATTATTTAATTTAATGAGAACTTTTTACGTTTTTATTATTCATTTTATATCACTTATTAAAATTTTAAAACAATTACTTAACTATTTAAGTTCTTGTTGGACGTTTGGATAACATTCGGTACATTAATATAAAATTGCATTGGTATGTTGTCTATAGTCAAAATTGGTAATTATTACATCATCTCCAAAATAATATTCAAGATATAATAATCACTTTCATATATAAATTATACATTTAAATCCATCCATTATATATGGATATGAAAAATGAACTATGTTATTATCAAGGAGAAAGTAATCCATATGTATGCATGCGTAATATTTCCATTTTTTAATGATCATTATGGTAATAAGTTTAATGTAATTTTAATTTTACAAGATGATAATAATATAATTTATATAATATTATTTATTAAAATATTGTTACATATATTATCTATCTGATATGGTGATGAAAAATGAATCACATCACTTCATTGAGGTGATAGTTCACATGTACGCACGAACGTCATTATCATTTTTCCCTGTATGGAAAGGTAAGAATGTAAATGATATATTATATTTTAATAATGATAAATATTTCATTGATATTTTATATAATATTTAATTCTATTATTATAACCATCCATTATAGTTGGTGATGGAAAACGAATTATATTGGTTTGTGGGGTGGTAGATCATCGTACACACGAATGATAATTATTTTCTAATTTCATAGAAGTTGTGATGAATTTATGTGATTATATTAACATAATAAAATCTATGTATATTTTTTATACTGGATTTATTTTTTCATTGTAGTTTAAGAATATTTTAAGAAATTGGAAGAATGAATAAAAGAGAAATACTTGATTAAAAATAATACATCTTCCTTAGACCAAATTCTTTGTTTAACACATTAAAACCACTAAGGATGGTGTTCTGACTAAAATAATAGCTTTAGAATGTGGGTATGGATTCTAGTAAAGGATTTTTGAAGATATTGACATAGTAAAATTGGTTTTTGAATTTTAGTAATATAGAAGAAGAGGTTCCCTTTTATAACAGTGGAGAGGAGAACTCTAGGAATTTCTAAAAACATTAAATTAATATAATTGTATTTACATTATAAATTGGAAAAACTAATTTATTTGGATTTTAAGATTCTTATGGGTCGAAATACCTTCAACTAATGAAAATTTAGAAATGTTTTTACTCCTTTTTAAATCCTTATATTTTACCTTTAACCCTTATTTAACCTCTTTAACTCTTTTTGTGATAACAAGTGTTTTTACTCTTTAAGGATTAATATAATAAATATAAAATTAAAAAAGAACCATAAATTGAGAAATGATTAAATTTTAAACCTTATACCAATAATTTGGCCAAATTTTATATTTTCATGATTTTTATATCATTTAATATAATACTTATTGTTTTAAAATACAAATAATGTCAATTTTGACACTATTCACTACATGAATTTTTAAAAAATATCATAAAAACTAGATAAATTCAAAATAAAATCATTTAAAACATCCCTAACATGATAAATTCATCAATAAATTTTTTTCATTATTTTAATTATTTCTATTTATTTTTATTTTAATATTTTTATGTCATTTATTTGATATTTCCATTAAATAAACTATTACTACATCATCATTATGTATTCCTTTAAGGTAATTATTTATTTCCTAAATATTAAAAATAAATTTAAATGATTAATATAATAATTTTATCTTTATAATTACTATTTATAGTCAATGATATATTCTAAATAACCATATATTAAAAAATGTTATACTTATTCAAACATAATTACGACATATTTGACTTTTTAAAAAATAAAATACTATAAAGTGATTAAGGTCATCCAAGTGGCTTAGAGAGGTGATAAAATAAGTACAAGGATGGTTTGGTCAAAAATAACTCATCCAATAAAATCATTAAAAGTATTAGGTTAATTTTCAAATATTTATAGTATTATTTTTTCCTATAGTTACCTAAATTACCATAATCTGTTGAAATAAAAATTACTATTGTTACTATTCATAATGTCCAAAAATAAAAGGGGCCTATTTAATAAATTATAAACTTCTAATTCCAAATTTTGAATCCATTTTTCAAAATTCCAAAACCATAATTTCATAAAATTAATTTAAAATTAATCTCTTTGACGGGGTGAGAAATGGGTAATTAAAGTGAAAACGTTCAAAAGATTAAAATGTTTTTATATATGAATTAAAAGTGAAATTGATTCCACTAACCTAAATTTCATTAAATGATATAAAATTGATCTAATTATACTTTAAAACCAATCGAAAATATTATTTAACACTTTAAATTATTTATATGAAAATTCTATTTTCAATTAAAAACTAATATTATTCATTATTCATGAAAACATGAAACATATTAGAAAAATACCAAAAATTCAAAAAAATATAAATTTTGATATCAATATTTCAAAGTAAAAGTTTATTTTGAAAAATATAATTTAGAGAATTTTGAAAAACTATATTTAAAATAAGTTTTCTATCAAAAGGAGGCTAAATGACCTTTAAAAAAATACAGATTTTTATGCGTAAAATTAGATTTATTCTTATCTTATGCATATCAAAATTCTTAACTGAATGTAAAAACATTTTTTGAATATATATTTTTTATAAATTACATTATTATATCTCACTAATAGTGATTAATTTAATTTATTAAGATCATACACCTTTGTGATCATAAATTTTTTTTTATAAAAACACATCCTTTATATTCAATTGGTTTTTATTTTCATTTATAATTAATTTATGACCAATGAATTTAATCTATAAAAACTTTTAAATAATATTTTTATAATTTAGTTTATCTGGTTCATACCGTCCATTCTAAATGCTATATTATAATGGTAACATTTAAATAATAATATTTATTTGTCCATTTATACTAGATATGGTGTATCTTGTATGCTATCAAAAATAGTGATTCCTTTTTTTTAAATGTGGGATGTTAATCTGTACCCCATTTAAAAAAATCCTCGCTATTTGAACTCCGGCATGGTAACTAGGGTTTGACTATTCAAATTACTTATATTAAAATTCAACATCAAAAAAAGGATTAATAAAACATACACTTTAAAAGAAAGAAAAGGAAGTATGATGATCACCTAAGATAACACATACTATGTTTCAATTTAAAAAAACATGGATGTGGTAGAGAAAAATAACTCTCAAGGAATAATATATTGTGATAGATAACGTGATCAAGGTAAACTTAACCATAACAAAACCTTAAATATGTGATGCATTAAAAGGATATTGTTAAATGTAAATGGATAATTTATTTGTTTCAAAATCCTTTTCATATAGTTGAATAATTATTTTACTTAATGGAATAATAAAATAAGGAAACATACTTTCATGAAAAATATTGTTTCATCATTTAATCAATTTCCACAAAAAACTCATCTTTTTCTCCAAATAGTGAGTATTTGAGATGAATTTTCCATGCTTGAATCACTAGAATCAAGTTTTATAGATAACTAAATCCAAAAAATGAGAACAATTTATTATTCATGTCTTTGGGAGGTAACCAAAATCAAAATGGTTAGTAAAAGATAAGATAATTATAAAATATCCTTTATCTGTAGAAAAACTACATCAATCTCTAAAATTTAATATTGACACCACAAGTTTAACAAAGAAAAATTACTATCTATAAATTTTCTCATAATTATTCTTTAATAATATTGAAACAACATAATTAAAATTATTTTATCACATAATCTTCCAAGATAAATTTTAAGAATTATCTCCAAATCTTAGCCATTACTCCTAAAGTATTATACCAAAATACAATTTTCTTAATAATCTTAAATATATACTAATCATTCCAATAAATAACCTGAATCACCATAAATCCACAATAAAATCATATATTCTCCCAAAATATAATTAAACCTATATTCCTAAAATAAAATCTGATAATATTCTATTTGACATGATCATATTGGGTTCCCAAAAATAGTGAACAACTTCCTAAATAACATTAATCACATAATGATCAAATAATTTTTCCATCACATGGTTATCTATTAAATGAAACATATGTTCCCAAAATGAATATAACCTTTATCCATTTGATAGTTTAAATGAAAAACAATTTCATACTAATCGAGACTTCATGTAGTCTAGTGATAAGTGTTGCAGTTTTTTTTCCATTCAGTTGTGGGTGCAATTCATGCAGTCATTCCATAAAAGATGAGTTATCACTCATCCTATGGGTAGTCCTTTTTCTAAAACAATATAATTCTTATATAATTCATAGAAAAAAAATTAATATTTATAGATAAATTTTTAACCACATTAGTTATATCATACCTTTCCTTTTGCATCCCAAGAGGTAATAACCTGTAATTACCTCAAAAAATAAATGAATCCAAAAATTCCATTAGTCACCTTAAAAATTCATAACATAAACTCTAAAAATGGGTTCTAATTAATTAAAATTATGATCAACATGAAAAATATAAACTCATGATGATATCCCTAACTCTTAGGAAGACATCATAATATCCAAAGTTGTCTAAAACATCATTTGATACCAACAATAGATACCTGACCTTAAACATTACATATCTTAATTATTTTGAACAAGAATTCACATTCGAGGATATTTTCAGTATAGAGTTTTAGATAATTATGACAAATTATTACAAAGTAAACCCATACATTACAAGTAGACACGTATACTCAATAATCATTTTTTTCTATAATATAAAACTCATTAAAATAAATCATGATTTAGTTTTATGAAAATTTATCACAATTATTCCCTTGATCTAATCCTTATCTCTATTCCACCTTAAACCATATGAAAGATATTTTAAAAACATGGGATGAGCACAAAATCTTTGTAAATGATATAAAAAGAAAGAAAATCGTTAGTTTAGTAAAAAGATGGAAAATTATATATTGTTTACCTTTATCTTAAAATTTATTTGACAATATTTATCAAAAAAAACTCTTATGAAAAAAACATGTTTTCTCAAATAAAATCACTAAAACCCATATGAAGAAATGAAAACTCTTTAGTTGACTTAGAGATTCATATACATTAAACACTTTCAAAACAAATTCAATTAGAATAACTATATTTCTGACTTCCAATTAAGATATTATGGGCTTACCCGATGTTATCTAGGCCACCCTATGCTATGTTGTAATGGGATAACCCAGCACCATTTGGGCCACCCCATGTTAAGTTATAATGGGTTCTCTAGCACTATGTCGGCCACACCATGTTAAGATGTAATTGGTTTACCATTTGATATCTAGGACAACCCATGTATAAGTTATACTAGGCTAATCCGTTTTCTATAATTATCAAGTATCAATCATTAATAAAACACTTTCATCATAAAACTCCTCGAAAAACTCTTTAAATACCATATGAAAAACACCTTCGTATAAAAATACCCTTTTTTTAAAAACCATTTACAATAAAAAAACCAAAATTAATGGAAGATGGTATTTCATTAAATAAATTATGTGATATTTCTGATGTGGTTATTTATCATTCACTTTTCCGCATCCTTTTTTATATTTTTATTGAATTTTTAATTTCAAAATATTGTATTTTGTTAAATAATTAACAATTATTGTATCTTTGTACATTGATGGTTTAAATAATGAATTTTAGTGTAAATCATGTATTTTAGTTCTCATTTTTGACATTTTAAATAATTCTTACAATAAATCATTCTTTTGAATTTAACGTTAATTTTTTATTCCTGGTTTTTAATTAAATTATTTTTTTTCATTCTCAACTATTTCATTAATTCATTTCATTTGTGTTTGAAAATAAATCATCAAATTAGTTATTTAATTTAATTACTTAATTATTGTAAATAAATAAATTTTATTTTTTAGTTTCTAGTTAATTAAATGATTAAGTAAATTTTAACAATTTAATTTAATTATTTAATGAGTGTATTACTTTATTTTTTTTAAATTCTTTAATTCCATTAGTTAATTTTTTCAACTAAAATAAAACAAACCAAGTTAATTTTTATTCTTTAAAATTAATTATGAATAAATTATAAATTGTAATCCGCACTTGATTTTATTTTGTTGTTAAATATTTTACACTTTTATTTTTTTAATTTATTTAATTAATTTATTTATTTAGTTTTTTTTATTAAATAATTTATTTATTTTGGGTAATTTATTAGTTTAGTTTTATTTTTTTATCTGTGTCACTGCTAGTTCTCCTTTTTTTAGTAATGGTGACACCATTTTCATCCCACCAATCCACACTGTCATTCCCGTTGCAACCCATTTCCATCCAGCCACCTGTCTCATTGTTCCATCAGTGGTGAGACATCTCATCATTTCTTCACCAACAGTCTCATCGTTTCCCTCCACTCCCATCCATCGGTGACTCCGCTTCTCATCGTTCCTCCTCTTTCTATCCTCTCTACCCACAGTCGCAGTCTCCTTCCTCCACTCAACCTCAGACACTTCCATGTTCTTCTAGTGACGGACATAGCCATCATAAGAAAATCAACACTATACAACAACAAAAAGAAGAATAGATTCAACTCCAGCAGCAACATAAAAAATTCACAGTAGATACAATCATCAATTCTGCAGAAGTAAAAAATCAAACTCATAAAATCCTAAAAATTAGAATACAACGATCTGAAACTAGCACCAACCTAGCTATATTTGAATCCATCCTCCGTCGCCATGAATAAAGAACCCCAGATCTAAACTAATGAACTTCCATCATTCAGGATGGTCCGGAGCTACTGTTATGTCACACCGCCACCGAATCTGGAATCACCACCTTTCCATTGCCTTCAGACTTACCTCCCTCCTCCCATATCCTATGTCTCCATGCCATCTGTGCCTCTCCTCACACCCTCCACCTATGTCAACTGCTATTGTCATCTCAATCCACCCATGCATACATCGGAGAACTGAAATAGAACCCTCCCCAGTGTGTTGAACTCTTCTCCCACACAAATCTATCATGATCCCCTACGTCATCTCAACCACCTGCCACTACCCTACCTCTCTCCCCTATTCTCCCTCATTGTGATCCAGCCCCCTACTTTCCCTTTCCCTCTACATGACCCCCTACCATGTTTTTTTCATTATTTTATATATATAATATATATGATATAATATATTTGATAATAAAATTTAATTTTAAAATATTAAATACTTATTAATAAATTAGTATAATAATTATAATATATATACTTATATTTATAATAATAATTTTTCCATTAAATATATTTAACACACACACAATAAATATATTTGTGTGTGTGTGAATTAATAATAGTAATTATAGTTTTTGTAATTAAATACATAAGTATTTATATACTTATATAAATAATGATATATTAATAATAGTTATATTTTTATGTACTGAAACTTTCTTTCTATTTTCGGTGTGTGGAGCAGTGTTGAAGATTTTGGGTGGAAGACATAACTGATCATGGTCATTGTAAATTACAAGGATACTTAGTTCATTGCAAGAGGCAGAGTGCACTCACTGGGAACCCATATGATGCTAGTGACAAGCACATTAGGGCACTCTATGTGGATTAATCCTGCCTATTAGTTGTGTTGTTCTGTTTTTGTTCTCTGAATAAGAGCTATTATCCTTTTCATTGTCGGGGGTACTCCACAATTCCATCCATACACCATGCACTTCTCCACGGACTGCAGAATCATCTTTGATTTTGGAGATGAGACCCTACTCCTCTGTCATCCTCTTCATCTTCCATCCTCCTCTCATGCACTTTTTTTCAATTTTAAATTTCTTCAATAAATATTGATCTACATGTTTTTTTAGTGAATTGTAGTGTTTGTTTTAATTATTTTGTGATTCTCGTTGCTTCTTCTTCCTTTTTTGTGTTGTGATCTTGAATCACCAAAAATGGAGGAAAATTTTTGGGGCCAGATCCATGTTATGAAACTCGATGTGATCTAGAGATCCGAGCATCAATACGATCACTATTTTCATCTAAGCCTTAGTAAACCATAAAAGTTAATTGGGGTGTGCATGAGAATATCCTTGCACTGGATCAGTTTTCCACTCTCTCATCATACTTATTGTCCCCT
Source organism: Viscum album (assembly GCA_963277665.1). Classification (NCBI taxonomy): domain Eukaryota; kingdom Viridiplantae; phylum Streptophyta; class Magnoliopsida; order Santalales; family Viscaceae; genus Viscum; species Viscum album. The sequence continues at coordinate 1,940,815,255 of OY728163.1, forward strand.
TCCTATCTCGATTTTTCGAATTGAGAATCAATCTTTGTTGTGTGATTTGATGATCTCTGCAGGATCATTCTTCCTCGTGATAATACCTCGTTGGGATGAATCTGTTGAGTAAATAACCATATAGTTCATAGGAATGGTTGATAATAGAAAAAAATCTACACTTGAGTGTTCTATTTTTAGCATAGATTTTTGTACGACCTAAGTCATCAGTCATGCATTGAGTCATCAGTATGACCTTGTTCTCACTGACCCCTCTAATGTGTCTTACTTTCCTTTTTTGATCTATTTGTTGTTTTTTTATTCCCTATGTTGTGTTTGTGACTGCTTTCTTTTCGTGTTCTTTTTAGTTTTGTTTTGTGGATTATTTGCTTTCTCTACTTCTATTCATTCACTATTTCATCTCTCTCCACTATGTTTCTCATCACTGGTTAGATTTTTTTAGCAGTATTGATTTTTTATTTTCAAAAAATAAAAAACCAAAAATATTTCAATAAAAACTATTCATGCATTGGACACTACTTCCTTGAGAGAGACCCCAAGGTTATCCATTATGATGTATCTTGGGTTTTAAAAATGTAAATTAACCATCATCACAACAAGAAAAATTTCAAATTTTGGTGCCATTTTCAGGGAAGAAATTTTTTCCTAAGTGGTTTTTCCATTTTTGTAAACAATTTACAATATAATTCAAACAAATACACAAACAAAGAATAACCAAAATGTCTACTAACATTTATTTTTCTGATTTTGAAAATTATTTGTATGATCATTTTCATGTGAATATAATATATGAGGAAGCATTCTGTTTTTAGTTTTGGTTATAGACCCAGCCACTAGGATAACCTTCAGATGCTAAAAGGGTTGTGACACACCATAATAAACAATAGTCTGCAGATAGATTCAATAAATCTAAGAGGATTCAAGAGGGGAAGGTTACTTCTAATAAAGATCTTCTGAACACAAATTCGATCATTGACATCCTTGTTCCAACCTACCTTACTCCAGAGAACCAACCAAGTGAGGTAGAACCCCAACAACCCAAAGTAGTTGCACCTTCAGGAAATTAATTGAGAAAAAAGGAAAAAATGAATATAAGGAAATCAAAGAAGATGGTACTTCCAACATTTGAACCTGGAGAACCCTCTAACCTAGTGTTGAAAATTCATGAGATACATCCAGAATTTCTTTTAATTGGTTTGTAGGAGATAGTAAATAATAAAATTGAAGAAGCTTGGCACATACTAGGAGATAATTTTATTTCTATATTCTCATGTGATGATGTTATTTGTTATGAATTCTCAAAAGATTCCCCTTGTTTCTACATGATGATCCATCACAAGACATCATTTACTTTATCTTTGAGGACACCAAATCAAAGATCAGGTGCTTTAAAGAGAGTGTGGAAGAGTTTGACTACCTCTCTCCTTCCATAGACATAATTATAGGAGCTTTAGATACCCTGGGAGAAGAACAAACTGCATTGTTTAGGGGAGTTGACAATTTTTTTTAAGATTTTGTTTTCAATTTTTTTGAAGATGACTTAAACTTTGTTTCTCCCATGTTAGGTATTGAGAATGAAGTTAACTTTTGTGATTTTCTAGAGAGACATTAATTTGAGGTTTCACCTGAAGAGTTAATGGTACTCCCAATTCTGGATTATGTTTCCAGTTTTGGAGATGTGGTTAAAGAGGATGTCTTAAAATTATACACAAGGATATAAGTGAATGATGAAACATTAATTATTTTCCAAGATAAAATATTTTATTGGACTGAACTAGATGAAAAGTCACATCCTTGAGTATATTTCTTACAACTTTTTCACACCCAATATCAAGCATTAGAAGGAGGGTATTACCCCTTTTTTCTGTTTTCCCCTCCAACACTCCACAATAAGTAGTCCACTATTAAGGAAGGGGAACTTATACAAACTAGACAAGGGGTAATCCAAAGGTGGAAAGTATTTGAAGTTGGAAAGACTAACACCAGGTGGTTCTTAAGTAAGAAGCTAAATCCCCCATCATGCTGGGGTTGATCCACTGATTTTTCAGCTATGGATAGTAAAAATATAGCACCCCTGGGGGTTATCCTAGGATTATCTCTCATCATTTCATGATTTAGTTTCGTTTTACATGTTGTTTTAAAATTGTTTGTTTTTTCTTGTGGGTAATAAAATGGTATTGGTCCACATGGTAATCATTGAAGTACCAGGGGAACATTTCATGGGGATCATGGATTAAACTCCCCAATTCATACTATGTGGTTGAATTCTATTTCAATATAAAATATTGAAATATAATGTCAATATGTTTATATCATGTTGGTACTTGAGGGGAGTATCCAGAGTCCCTGTATAAATATAACATATGGAGACTTCAAAAAGAATGAAAAGCTTCTATATTATGGGAGTACATGTTTTAATTCTGCAAGTTTAATTATTTCATATTACATACTGTTGTGGATTAAGTGTGGGGGAGTCCCCCTAGTTTTTTATGAATGGTGTGACTTTATTTCCGTCATGGGTATTTAGCTGCTATTATCTAGAGAGTTGAAAATTTAATTTGAGTGGATTTCTAAAACCAGATTTCACCTACTACTTTTAATTTCATTTTGTTGTTACTGTACTTTATTGCATATCATGCTACTGTTTGAAATTCATTGATGAAAATTTAGTCTTTTTACAAAGATTCAATGAATGAAAAATTTAAAAATATAATTTTTCATGTTGGTGGTGTATGGTGGGATATTTAATATATATGTTTTTATTTTCTTTTATTTTTCTTTTTTGGTGTTAAACAATTTTTTAACTTTATTGCTGCAATCCTAATTCTTTTTAAGCTAACATATCCAATTTTTTTGAACTATGATGTGTCCCACCATAATATTAAATAATAGGGACATTTATTAGTTATAACTATGGGGTATAGGGGTCATTCTTCCACTTCATATTCCCCATTTATTTTCAGAAAATCCAAAAAATGGTGAATTTTTTCACTTTTTTAAAAAATCCTTCAAAAAATCAATTTCTCTATCACAACATGAGGTTCATCTATCATTAAATTTCAAATCAATTATTTAATGTCTATTAGATACCTATTTGATGGTTGTCAAGGGTTTTACTGAGTCAGATGGTGTTGGAGATGAATGATTACTGAGTTGAGTGCACATTGTCTTTATGAATTTTTTTTAATAACTCAGGAAGGGTGTGTGATATGATAGATATTTCTATAATTAGTATCATGGATTTTGGAAATTATAAATTTTAATAGGTTCCTCGGGAATACACTTTTAATTAAAATACAATCACCTAATTGAGCCTACTCAAATGATAATTAGTTAAGTCCTTTGTAACAGGAGTAAAATCTGAAAATGGGATCCCATGGTGAGTCTTTGAGATAGGTTCATTAGGTGCATTTCTGTAAATAAAAAAAATCCAATTTCATATTGAATAAGTGATATGCATAGTTCTCTGCACATGAAATATGGCTGGGAAAATTAGAATAAAGTGCCCTATTGAATATGAGCTCATTTGGGTAAGGGGAAATTTGAACCCATATGAAGAAGGGAATAATTGACATAATTAAAGATCATTTGATTTGTATAAGTTAAGTGATTCAAAAAAACATTTTTGGAACCTAGGATAAAGTTAAACGTGTCAGTTCCTTTGGTTAAGGTTTTAATTCAACTTTTATCTAACATGTCATCACTTTTTGAATTGGAAATTAAACTACAATTATAGTAAAATAGTAAGTAACTTCATGTAGGATCCATGGCATTTTCAGTAGTGGATAAATATGTGTTTCTTTTGGTTTCCAACTTGTAATTGAAACTAATAAGGGACACTTTCCTTTGATCACACCTAAAAAGATAGTCTCTGTTTTGATTATTCGCCTCTGATTCTAAAGTCCAAACATGCTTCATTTTTGAGTTCACTGACAAATCATTACTTTTGTTTTAAAATGACAAAAACATGAATTTTTTGGAGGGAAAATAAAGATTTAAGTGTGGGGGAGTTTGATGTGGCTTAAATTCATTGTTTTTTAAATCAATTTTTTCAATTTTTCTTATCTTTTATTATTAAAAGAATCTATTTTGTGTGATAATTAAAAATTTGTGTTAAATTTCTACATAATTGTTAAAAATATGTTTTGGTGTTAAAATCATGTGTTTTAGTGTTTATTTTTTGTTTTATTCAAATTAAATAATTCATATTGTTTATTTAATTTTCATTATTATTCTTTTTTTTAATTAAAATATAATTCTTAATTATTTTTATTCTGCCATTTATTTTTCATTTCATTTTTTTCAAATAATTATTATTTTTATTTCTTTAAAATTAATTTACTTTTTTAATTGTAAATAAATATTTTTTATTTTTTATTTTTTTATTTTTTTAAAATAATTATGTTAGTTTTAACAATTAAATTCAATTCTTTATTTTTTAGTTTTAATTTAATTTCTTTATTTTATTAATTATTTCAATTACATTATCAATTAATTAATTAAAGTAACTTACTTTAAATTTGTTATTATTTAATTTCTATGTATAAAATGTAGTATCTGATCAATTTATTTATAATTAATATTATTGTGTTTAAAAAATGTGTGAATAATAATTTTATTTTAGTTAGTAATTTGATTTATCATGGTTTATGTTCAATTAATTTTTTTATTTAATTACATATTTAATTATTTTTATTTGATTTTTTTTGTTGTTCAAGTGTCACCACTATTGTTTTGAGTCACTATTGCCATCCACCCACTCAAACAGTGACACTCAGTCACCGTTACCCTTAATTGACTCCCTTTATGAATTGTAAATTAATGAGTCATCGTTCCACCATGAGTTACTATTTCCCCCATTTCATCTCATCATTCAATTAATGGTGACACATATCACCATTCCATCAACATTGTTCCTACCACCATTCTATAAATGGTGACTCAAGTCACTATTTTCCACACATCATCACCATCACATCTCGATTATATAATGGTGACTTGTCTCACCATCACCCTTCCTCTCCACATTCACTGTTGTCTTTCTCACTATCACTCTTTCTATACCCATTTCACAGTAATGTCTCTACAATATACAACCCTACCGAAAAAATCCTGAAGCATCAAATCGCATTCCACCAATAGAAACAAAGAAATTCATATCAAAAAGAACAATAGAAAACCACTAAAAATAGAACCAATGTATATAGTCGAAACCATAACCACAATAGCAATAATGAAAATCAAACAACAATTTTAACATAGATTCCTAAAATCAAACTGAAGATCAAATTACCCCCAAATCTAAACCACTTGAGATGTTGCTGCTCGAATCCACAACCACCAACATTGAATATCATCTCATGCCACCCTAGTTCTTCCACCATGATCTAGCTGAGCCCTTATTGATGCTTCGTCGCGCCGTAGAAACCCACCATCGCACTCCCTTGCCATCACCATGATCTGCTGCCATTATCGAGCCATCAAGATTCTGGTCTGCTGTAGAAGACCAAGAACCAGTGCCACCCTCAACTCCTGCCAGATCCGCGCTAGACGAACCACCTGTTCACCGTGAACCAAATTGGCCTTACCTCATTCTCTTTCTCAATCCACCCATGTTGAACCGTTGGTTCCACACTCCCTCATCATTCCTTCAATCCATTGCAAACCATTATCCCCACTTTCACTTTTCTTTTCTTTTTTTTATTATACATATAGTATAACATATATATCATATAATATATATAATAATATAAATATAATAATAATAATAATAATAATAATAATATTTTAATAATTATATATCTATATAATATATATAATTAATAATTAGTACCAATAATATAATATAGTATTATAATTTGATTAAATAGATTAGTATATTATATATTTATATATTATTAGTAACAGTTAGTTAGATTATTATTTTAGTTATTTTTTGTAATATTATATATATATATATATATTGAATGACATAATTTTATAATTATCTAACTGTATACACAATATATATATATATATATTAATAATTATTATTATAGATAATTTAGTTATATTTTTTTGTTTTTTTGTTACATATTTATTAATAAATAGTTATATTTTAAAGTTTCTAGTGATTCATGTGTGTGTTTTCTATTCTACATAGGACAAGATAGAGCGGATCATGGGTGCTATGGGAGAAATTTTTACATGAAAATCATAAGACAATTCTTGAAGTCATTGTTTGAGGGGGACTACTTTCAATTGGAGTGCACTGGAAATCTGTTGACGAGCACATCAGAGTATTCCATGTGGATACTGATGTAACCTATTGGATATGTTTTCATTTTTTCATGTTTTAATAAGAGGAGTGTGACTCCTCTCGCACAGGGGGTGGAAGACACTCCACAATAATCATTTATAACCATCCATTCACTTCATCATAGATGAGGAACCATCTTCGACATTAGATACGGGACCCTACTCTTCCATCTCCTTCATCCACCACCTTCCTCCATGCTCTGTTGGTCTGTTTTTTTATTTTTGGTCTGTAAATACATTTTGTTTTAATTGAATTGTTTTGTTTGTTTGAATTTTGATGTTTCATTCTTTTCCCATCATTTAGTTTCATCATCTAAAATCTATGGAAATGGGGAAATATTTTGGGGGGCTAGATCCAGGTTATGAAACTCTATGTGGTATGGAGATCTGAGAAACAAAGTGATCACTATTTCTTCTTATCCTTATTAAACTGTGAAAGTGAATTGGGATGTGGACGAGTGCATCCTTGTGCTTGATCGGTTTGATACTCTTTCGTATCCCTTCTTCTCCCCTTCAGGTCTCAATGTCTGGAACTGAGAATCAAGATTGGTTATGAAATTTGATGATCTCACCATGAACATTCTACCAAGTGACAATACCTGGCTAGGATGAATCTGTTGAATGAATCACTTTATAGTTCGGAGGAATTCATATGAAGTGAAGAAATTCTATGGTTGAGTGTTCAATTTTTTGGTGAAATTGGTGTGTGATCTGAGCCGTCATTTATACATTAAGTGGTTTGATATTTTTTGATTTATTTCTTCAGTTGGTCAATGATAGCAGGTAGAGGGGTAATTGACTTCGATCAGCCTTGTTCTTACTGACCGTCGTCTGTGTCATCTGTCTTTTCTTGTCTTGGTTGTTTTGTTTTGTGTCTTATTTTTTTCTCTACTTCTATTCAGTCACTATTTCATATCTCTCCACTTTGTTTTTTAGAATTAATTATAGTTTTGTTAGTTTTTTTGTTTTAATATTTTCAAAATATAAAAATCAAAAAAAAATCGAGAAAAAAACAACTCGTGCATTCAAAATTGCTTCCTGATAGCGGCCCTAAGGTTATCCATTGTGATATATCTAGGATTTTATAAATTTAAACATATGTTTCCTCACAAAAACCATGTCATAACTTTTAAAGGAAGATATAAATTAAATAATATTCATGACAATGGGAAAGGTTTTGTCTTCGTGTACATTAAGAATGTAAAATTCCATTTTTTTGTTTGTTAAAAATGTTCTATATAAAAACTGTAAAAAGATTTCTTTTGAAATTTTTTTAATAAAATTAAATAAAGGCATAAAATATTAAATATATTCCTTTTATATCCATATAAATAAATATGTAAAAATAATATCAATAATAATGACATGGAAAAAAATAATTGATAATTAAAACTTTAAACATTGAAGGTGTCTCATACCACTTTGAACATTTAAACCATAATCCCAATTAAAGATTAACATTTAAAAAAATATTAAATAATATGATAATAAATTAATTAATGACATGATTATTCAAATGGATTTTATATACACCTCATAAGAGATGGTGGGTATATAACATAAAATATGCTTCAATGAAAGGAGATTGAGATGAAGTACCTTACCTTAAGTTCGAATCATCACATAATATATTTATATTCCTAAATAATAAACATAATTTAATTATTTACTTGTGTGAGAACAATTTTTTCAATTTTATTATTCCTTTTATATCACTTATTATCACATTATAAAAATTACTTAATTATTTAAGTTCCTGATGGATATTTTCCTGATATTAGGTACATGAGTACAAAATGACTTTGGTATGATGTCTATAGTCAAAAGTGATCAAAAGTACATCATCAAAAAAAATATTCAGAAAAAAATATTCAATTTTATAAATCAATTATACTTTTAAATCCATCCATAAAATATGGATATGAAAATGGACTATGTTACACTCATGGAGACGATAAGTTGAATGTATGTATTAGTAATGTTTCCATTTTTAAATGATCATTATGGGAAAAAGGTTAATATAATTTTAATTTTTAAGAATGTTAATAATATCATACATATCATATTATTTTTAAAATAGACTAATATATATTATTCATTTTATATGGTTATGAAAAAAGATTGCATCGCTCTGTGGAAGTGATAGTTCACACGTACACATGAACAATGTTATCATTTCATTATGAAAGGAAATGTAAGAATGTAATTGAAATATTATCATTTAATAAGGAAAAATATGTCATTAATATTATATATAAAATTTAATTTCATTATTGTAAAATAATGATGAGTTAATATTATATATACAATTTAATTTTAGTTTCCAAGGCCCAAAAGGCCAAAAAAGGAAGGGTATGAAGACCATCTCAACTATTGCACATTTCATCATATGTTGGGGCATACCATTCAGAAGTGTTTTGTCTTCAAATACCTTCTGCAAAATATGGTGGACTTAGGACAAGTCAAACTTAAATTTTCTTCAGCTCGGATAGAATGTGTTACTGCTATAAATCTAGAGGATGAAGGCGAGTGGAAAGAAGTCAAAAGAAAAAATTTTCATAAATATAATGATTGGATGGTCAGAAAAATGATCAACCGAACTCATGCCATTTTACAGATGAAATTGAAGAAACCAATTGTGTCTTCTACTATAAATTCCACAGCAAAACCTCCTTCAGCAAAATAAAAATCATTAAAGAAACGTCATAATTCAATGAAATAGGAACAATCAGAAAAATATGAAATAAATGAAAATTTAAATAATTAATTTCAACAATTAAATTTTGAGATGAATTTTACTTGTTAGTGATGTGTTAAAATAATTGTTAGAAAAAGATGAAATCATGTAACTATTATTTTTACACATCACTAACAAGTAAAATTCATCTCAAAATTTAATGGATGAAATTAATTATTTAAATTTTCATTTGTTTTAAATTTTTTAATATCTTTTATTTAATATATCTACTAATTAAACAGTTATTGCATCATTATTGTGTAATTATTTAAGGTAATTATATCTTTCCTAAAAATTAAAAATAAATTTTCATTATGAATATAAACATTTTATATTTGCAAATAATAAATTTAGTCGAATATATCATCTAAAACCCTATATTAAAAATATTATAGTTATTAAAGAATAAGAATGACATCTTTGACTTTTATTTTAAATAAAATACTAAAAAGAGATTAAAGTTATCCAGTTGGTTCCAAGAGGTCATAAAATAGTCCCAATTATGATTTTGGTTAACACTCACTCATACAATAAATTTAGGGAAGTTGTTGGGGATAATTTTATAATATTTATAATATTATTTGTACCCTGAATTACCTTATTTACCCTTAACTGTGGTAATAGAAAATTACTATTGTTACTATTCATATTTTACTAAAATAAAATGGGCCTATTTAATAAATTTTTACCTTATAACTAAAAATATGGAATCCATTTTTAAAAATTTAAAACACATAATTGTTTAAAATTATTTAAAATTAAACACATTGATATTGTGATAAAACAAGTTATTAAAGTGAAATCATTTGAAATATTGAAATGTTTTTATATCCAAATTCAATATAAAATTGATTAAAATGACCTAATTTGGATTAGATTAAATAATGATGATATAATTATTCTATAAAACCAATTAAAAATATAATTTAACACTATAAATTATTTATATTTAAAAAAAAATTTCTATTAAAATTCAGTATTTTCACTATTCATCAAAACATGAAACTTATCAGAAAAATACAAAATAATTCATCCAAAGTAAATTTTGATGTTAATATTTAAAATAAGAAGTTTATTTTTTCATAAATAATTTATAAAAGTGTCAAAAATTATATTTAAAATTAGTGCACCCTAAAAAGGAAACAAAACTACCTTTAAAAATAGAATTTTTTAAGTGTAAAATTGGATTTGTTCTTATCTTATGTCTATAAAACATATTATAATAATCTTAAAAACATTTGTTTAAATATATAATATATAAATATAATTATTATATCTCACTAAAATTTATAAATTTAATTTATTATGATCAAACACCTTTGTGGGCATAAAAATAGTTTTTCATAAAAACACATCCTTTATATTCAATTGGTTTTATATTCATTTCTAATTATTTAGTAACTAATAAATTCATTCTATAAACAAGTGTAAACCGTATTATAAAAAATTAGTTAATTTGGTTCATTCCCTCCATTCTAATAGCTAGGTTATAACAATAACATTTAAATAGTAATATTTAGTTGTCCATTTAAGCTCGAGGTGTAGTACATTGTATGCTATAGAACATTTTCATTCCTTTTTTAAAGACTCTAGATGTTATAAGTGATGAATAATTTTATCCATAATTTTTATTTTTTAATCGTAAATATAACTAGTTCGAATGAGTGACAAAGATATAATAATGTGATGTATTTAAATATATTATCGCATCTTTTAATTTACACATATTAAGTGTAATCATCATCTCATCTATATATTTATTCACTTTATCCTAACAAGATTTTAGGAGATGAGACAACATCTTTAATTATCCTTTTTTTATTGTGTATCCACTACTCACATCGAACGATAGTATTAGGATATAACCATCATATGTGTTATACATGAGTCTCCTGTAATAATTTTTACACCCTCACACCCCAGGGTTGGTTAATAGGTTATGGGGACTCTAACACCTTGAATTTTTGACATCATAGTACTTTTCACAAGAAACTGTATTACTCTTTGGAAATTCATGCTGGATATGAAATTTAATTTTTCCCTAATTAATTGCAACACTTATATGTGGTATTGATTTTAATTTTTTTAAAAAATAAATTATATCAATATAATACTTTTATCTTGATTATTGATTAGAAATTACTGATTACTTAAATCATTAAATATCTCCCACTATTTTATCGAACTCTATAAACCCACTATACTTGAGTAAGAATACCCCATAACTTGAGTATTCTAGTAGTAAGGTTCCTTAAACATACCTTGATAGTCTATAATCTATGGATAAAACACTACTCTAAGAGTTAAAGTTAGTCATTTGACTGGATAACCACATTAACTCATGGCTCCTTGAGCTGTTTGAGTGGAGTCTCGGCTTCTAAAATTATAAAAATAATTTTCTCAAAACATTACTCAAGAGTTGAACATGTTATCTATGGATACTCATTTCTTTATAACTTCAATTAATTCATCCCATCATTCTTATATGAACTCCCAAGTAGTAGGAGTCACCCTCATCTATGGTTTATCAAACACTTTGTACACCTAGTTTTGTTCCAATTCAAATGATTGAATTTTTTTTGACAAAATATTTATTTGAGGGATTTATATATTTTGACGAATGTAAACCATTTATATTAATATGTTCTTTATATGTTATCACGCTCTCAAGAGAAAATTAAAAAGAATCAATCATCGCATCTTTATGTATTTTACTTTTTTATTATTTTTTCAATTCTCATAGTAAAAAATGCACATCTATAAAATAATGAACAAATCATAAAGCAAATAAATTTACCTGACTAGTGTTGACCATCTAGTAATGGTTGGTCTATTTAAAATCAATGGATAAGTTGTGACCTATGGGGTATTATACCTTAGTTGATTCTTGACTCGTATTGTAGCTCGTCCCCATCCATTATATCCAATTTTCATCTCGATTAGCATTTTTTTTAGTGGGGTCTACACCTTACAACATTATCTTCAAATGTATAAGTATAATAGAACACTAGTGAGGGGGAATTGAGATTACAATATACAACTAATAAATTGGACTTGCATGACCTTATACATATTTAATTGAAAATGATAATGTTCATACCATCTTAAATAAACTACTTATTACAAAAATCAAACGTAGTAAAAAATAATTAAATGAAATTAACCAGACATACATAGGTTTGACCAGTTACTCAAGACCATTCACTATGGAAATTAAATGCACAATAAAATTTAATTACGATAAATTTAAATGAGAAAAATAAATATGGAAATGTCAATAATGTAACACACATGCCATGTAATCAATAAACTGAGGAGGAAGTGAATAAATAACATATAATGGTAAATAAAATAAAAATTTCCATTTAAATAACTTTACTATCATGATAAGATAAGGAAGAATAAATATGGAAATGTAAATAACTGAAAATACTTTACATTTAGTCAATAAAATGAGAATAAAATACATACATAGATTTTGACATAGTGAAAATATCATGGATAATTATAAATAAAATATTGGATGAAGGCAATACATAATTTTTGGATTACATGATTCCTGTGTACATAAAACTATTTATATTAGGACCATTCACAAGACAGTTTAAAATATACTACAATCATAACCTTTCACAAGAAAGTATAAACTGCTTGGTTACAAACGTAAAGGGTTTGTTTCTAACCGATTTCATCCCATGAGACTACCAATCCATATAGGGGTTACATTAAATGGTCTCTAACCCATGTCATACCAATCCAAATAATTCTTCATATATCAAATAATCAATTTAATTCACGGACCATGTGCATTAACAAATGTATATATTGAGTAAAGAATATAGATTTGTCAATATTTCCCCATATAATCAAATAACTATCAAAGTAAACACCATATGTAAAATGGTACATAGTTTAGGAAATAATAATATGAATTATAAATAATATGGATATTCAAGTGAAATTTAAATACCAATGATCACATGAAAGTGAATAATTCGAAGGGGTTATAATGAATAGAAGAATGAATCATGGAAGTAAATATCAATACATTCCTTGGTCAAAATGATCATCACCAATCCATAGGAAGATTACAGATGGTATCAATGAAGAATATATACCCATGGGATTAAGAATAAATTCTTGTTGTCATTAATGAATATAAAAACCATAAAATATCTATATAATCATTCTTGAGGAAAACATCGTTTTCATTTTGAAAAACATTTTGAAGATCCCTTTTAATTGAAAATTACATTTAAAAACATTTTCTTTAAAACGTTCCCTAAAAAATTGAAAAGAAATATTAAAGTAAATGTCAAAGGATACTTTTGTAAATCTTGTACAGAATATTTTTTTTCACAGTAAAATGGATAGAAATTTTCCATGCTCAGAAAGTGACCAGAAGATTCCATTGAAAAAAAATAAAAAAATGGGTAAAATTTATATTCAACAAATCATTTTGAAAGGGTTAATGAAAATATTTTTATAATACATTGTTTTATAAGAAAACAGATTTATGAATAAGAAAAGAAGTCAGATTTTATTAAAACCTTTTCTCAATAATTTTAGGAATCAAACACTAATGGAAAATTTTCATATACCAATGTTTTATAACCATTATTATTGGTTCCAAAACTGTTGGTAAATCCTATACCAACGGTTTGGGAAGCCGTTGGGTGATTTGTCATTGGGAAAGACCTATCTAAATGATTTGGAGAAAACCGTTGGGAAAGACCTATCCCAACTGTTTTCAAACTGTTGGGATAGATAAATCTAAAAAAGTTACAGAAGTGGTTTGAACCCATAACCATCAGGTTATATATCATAGACCTTACCATTATTTTATAGTTACCTTTGTGTATATATGTGGACAAATATATATATTTGTTTGTGTGTGTGTGTGTTTGTGTGCAAAATATATATTGATTAATTTGATGATATTCGATATATGTATTCATATAAAATAAGGGTACCTATCCCAATGGTTCTCAAAACCATTGGGATAATCCTTTCCCAACAGTTTTGAGAACTGTTTGGATAGGTACCCACCATTTCTCAATGGTTTTCCCAAACCGTTGGGAAATGTGGTCTCAAAGTACCCTTTCACGATAATTTACCAAAACCGTTGGGAAAAGTGGACCCTTTACCAATGGTTTCGGCAAACCGTTGGAAAAAGTGTTGTCAAATTTCCCTTTCCCAAAGGTTTTTGAAAAACCGTTGGGAAAAGTGGACCCATTCCAGACAGTTTTCCCAAAGTATTGGCAAAGGTGGTCTCAAAGTACCCTTTCCCAATGGTTTTCCAAAACCATTGGGAAAAGTGAGTTTCCTCAAATTACCCTTTCTATATGGTTTAGAAAAAACCATTGGGAAAATTGGTGTCAAATTACTCTTTCCAAACGGTTTTGGAGAAACGTTTGGGAATGGGTAGATATACTAACATTTTTTATAAACTGTTGGTATAGAAGGGTTGGTATAGGTAGAATTTATAGTAGTGAAAGATAGGGAAAATAGAAATAGAAATTGAAAAAGATAATGTCTAACTTGATGAGAATAAAATAAAAAATTTTATTAATCATTGATCATATAATTTCCCTTAATGTAAATTCAATAATAAAAAATCTCGATTAGAATGAGATTTTGAAATAAACCCTCAAAATGATTATAACATTGAAGTGAGAATCAATCAATGAGTCGACTATGTGTATCAATAGTAAATCCACATGAAAAAAGTATAAATACAATAATATATAGTCAAATTTCATTACAAAAACAATCAAATAATATTAATGACAATGAGAGTGTAATATATACCAATGAAAAGGAATTGAGTTATGAAATTATTTACCACTTGGTAACTTTTAATTCAAACACCATTAGATTAAATAATTAAAATTAAAACTTATAATACCATTAATAATTTATTATTCATGATATTATACATCAATGGGTAGTATATACAGCATATCAAATTAATTAGGATCATAACATTATAACATTTCATAATGAAATGAAATTGAGACAAAATATCTTACATTATTCTTCATTTTGGTTGAACGTTCTTCAAAATCCTTTATATTGATTTTAAATATTTAATTAACTTATTCCAGAACCATATTATCATTTATGATATCATACATGATTCTTTTTTAACATCTTATCACTTTTTCGTTAATAATCATACATTATTTTCATTGTTTCGGGTGTTAATTGCCTTATTTTTTAGTATGTTTTGACTTTTTTTTATATTAATTTAATCTTGATATTATAATTTCAATAATGTAAAACATGATATTAATATAATATATATTCATTATATATTTATTTATATTAGTCTATATAAATTGGTGATAGGAAATGAAATATACCATTCATGGAGACGGTAGGTCGTACGTAAGCATGAACGTTGTTTCAATTTTCTTATTGTATTGAAAGAAATAAAATTAAATGATAAATATATATATAATAATTATATTATCATTTTTATTTCATATATATAACATATGGTTATTAAACCCATTTTTAATAAATTTTATATAAATCATGAACGAATCAAAATGCTTTGTGAGGTGGTCGTTCGTCGTACACATGAACGACATTATCGTATTTTCGAAAACTGGAAAGCATGAAGTTATGTGTTATATAATAATTAAAGAAGAATAAATATATAATAAATATCATTTATATCATACAAAAACATTATTTAATCAATATTTTCATCCTTGAAAGGTGGTAATGGAAAACAAACGAGATCATTATAAGAGGCGGAAGTCTATTATACACACAGACGATTATTTCATAACCCATTTGGTAGATGTGTGTGAAGTTATAGGTAGTAACCCTAAAAAAAATATCAGTATATGAAATATAATGACATTATTATATAATAATAATATAAAAATAATTTAAAGAGGTGGATAAGGAAATAATGTAAAAATGATTTTAGAAAAAATGTTACTTCTTCTTCGGGTATCCTCATTAGGTTTACACTAATTATTTTCTAATATATATTTATAAAAAATATAAAACCTATAATATAATTTTATGGAAGTTGATAAATTAATTGTATGGATATTGGAAAAACCAAATATGATCGAGAGGTGTGAAGTAGGGGGAGAGGGGGAGGCCTTTTATAAGTGGGGTGAGTGGAAAACTTGTAAATTTTAAAAGATAGAATTGTACCCATGTTTTTTTGTATAAATTGGATAAAATAAAGTAAAAAAAATAGATACCATAAGTGATAATATCTAAATATTTCCATAAAATTGTTTTTGGAAAAGTTTCTAGATCTTTTTGTCCCTTAATTTTAATGTTTCGTCCCTTGGTATGCAAGTTTTTCTCCTAGTTGATGTAAGTAATTTTAACATCTTTCACTAATAATTTTGTTAAAATTTATACATAACATATAAGAATTTATAAATTATAATTTTTAATAATATGGAATCCATATTTCAAAATTTAAACCACATGTTTTGTAAAATTAATATAAAATTAATCCCACATACGGGATGAGAAAGCAGGTTTTTGAAGTGGAAATGTCCAAAAGTTTACTAAGTTTTTATATAGAAATTCAATATAAAAATAATTAAAATGACAAAAATTTGATTAATATATTTCTAATTGATATAATTTTACTTTAAACCCAATTTAAAATATAAATTAATTTTAGAAATTATTTAGATGAAAAGTCAGTTTTCAATTAAAATTCAGTATTTTTCACTATTTATCAAAAATGAAACTTCTTAGAAGAATAAAAATAATTAACTCTAATATAATTTTGAAATTAAACAATAAAAATTAAAAATTATTCTTTTCTAATAAAATTTATAAAACTTTCAAAATTTAGTTTTAAAACAAATTCCCCATTAAAAAGCGGGAAAATGACCTTCAAAAAACACATCTTTTTATGCATAAAATTAGATTTGATCTTATCTTATGAATATAAATTCTATTTGATTAATGTAAAAAAATTAAATAAAATCTAAATTTCATTAATATAATTCACTAATATTAATTAATTTAATTTCTTAGTATAAAAATCATTTGGGTGCATAAAAATTTTTTTTATAAAAACATTTCCTTTAAACTCAGTTGGTTTTTATTTTCATTTCTAATTAATTATTACCCAATTGATTCATTTTAGATTTTTTTTAAATAATATATTTTTCATAAGTTATTTAATTATAATCATAACCTCTAATTTAATGTCTATGAGATAATTTTCATTTTAAATATTAATACTAATACTATATTGGTTTTTTATAAAACTCGGTCTTAAATGTAAAACAAGTTTTCTACGAAACCTGTTATTGTGTGTAATCCAAGATAACATATTATTTTTTGTATTTAAATATATATAATAGAAATAATTTATTTAAAATTGTAAATATATCATAAATTCTTGTGATTTTATATTCCTTTATATGCTAGGTGTTGCGTGTCATACCCACTATTGAATATGATGGTCAAATTTTAAAATTTTGGGGTGTCAAATTCTCCCCACTAGAAATAAATTGTGTCCTTATTATTTAAAAATGATTTTGGTAATAAATGGTATGATATTTGAGAATTATTTTTAAAAAATCCAACATTATAAAAAAATTAATAAAATATCCTCTTAATAAGAGAAGTAGGAAAGTAAAAGGGTCATTTGGAATAACATACAACTAGGTTTTTTCATTGGAGAAAATTAGTGGAATATGAAGATATGAAAAAGGAATAAAAATGTAAATAATTATATACTGTTATTTAAGTTATTAATAACAACAAAGTGAGTAATAAATGGAAAGATTAGGGCCTTAAATTCATAAATCTATGATGATTCAAAAGTCTATCGGTTCAACAAAAAATTAAGATATTAGGATAAAAATTTTAAGATCGTTTTTATAATGTTGAGTAATTAATTTACTTCGTAATAATATACATAAATATAATCACTTGAAATATTCCTATTTCAATAGCAAAAATTTCATCCTTTCATTGTATTTTGATCAATTTCCAATTGATCACTTACTCCAATAAATAGATATCCAAAAACTCACTTTTTTCCTCAAGACCAAAAATTCATGTTTAACAGATCGTATGGTCCACAAAATAGTGGAAATTATTTCCTTATATATCTAGATATTTTAAAAAACTAATATGATTAATAAATAAATCTCTAAACCAAAAAAAGTAATACTATTGGTAATTCTATACATGGTTTAAAGAACATTCCTTTTGCCCGAAAAAAAGGTTAGAAAAGTATCTTAGTTAGAAAGCTACAAAAAGATTCCTTTAAAAAAAATTAAAAATATGAAGTGGTTAAAAATATATTTTCATAAAATATTTTTAAAATTATAAATAAAACATATTTGAAATCATTTTTAGAAAATGGGTCTCTGTAAGAAAATGGAAATCCGACCAATGTGAGAAATGAAGTAAGATTTTATTAAAACATTTTCTCAATAATTTTAAGTACCAAAGAGTGGTAAAATTATACAATAAATTAAAAAAGATCATGAATAACCCTATGTGAATAAAATTAATGGTTTTTTTAAACAATTATCACATAATTTTATTTAATGGAAATCCAAGAATAAACAATCTTGAAAAGAATGATATTTTGAAATAATCCCTTATAATGATCGTAATATTGAAGTGATAATAAATCAAAGAATAAATTATATGTATCAACTATAAATACAAATAAAAAAGCTTAAATACAAAAATATATTGTCAAAAGTCAGTACACACATAATCGTAGAATATTAATGACCACAAGGAAGTAATATAACTCAATAAAAAAGAATTCAGTTGTGAAATTATTTACCACTAGGTAACTTTTAATTGAAATTTCATAATATTAAATAATTAAAATTGAAACATAAAATAACATTAAAATTTAATTATTTAGGATATTACATTTCAAATATCAGTATATACACTATATATTAAAAATTAGGTGCATATTAATACAATATTACTAAATGAAATGAAATTGAGACAAAAACCCTTACATTTTGATTCCTTTTGGTGGAACACTATTTATCCTAATGTATAATAGTTTCAATAACATTATAAAATTATAAGAGAAACATATTAATATTTATTATATCATATATTACCCTTTTATAACTTATTATTACACATTCATTAATAATATTTCATTATTTTCATCATTTCGGGTAATAACATTTTTTGTTTTTTGAGTATGTTTGGACTTTTTATTTTTTTCCCATTTAGTCAATCATTATTTCATCATATAAAGAATTTAAACAATGATTTAAATATCACATATATTCATTAAATATTTATATTTATTAATAAATATAATCTGGTGATATGAAATGAAATACATCGTTCATAAAGACAGCGGGTTATATGTACGAATGAACGTTGTTTCCATTTTATTTTTGTATTGTGAGAAGAAAAATTAAATGATATATATATATATATATTATAATTAGAGTATAATTTTTATTTTATATATATCACATATTTTTTTAAACCCATCCTTAATACATTCCATTTAAAGCGTAAATGAATCATATCACTTCGCGAGGCGGTAGTCCATTATACACATGTATGACATTATCGTATTTCCCATAAGATGAATCACATGAAGTTATGTGTTATATAATACTTCCATAAGAATAAATAAATCCTAAATACCATATAAATGTATTATTTTCATCATTATTCCCATCCTTGATAGGTGTTAATGTATATATGAACAACCTCGGTTCGTGAGGTGGTAGTTCGTCGTACCCACAAACGATGATTTTGTAACTCGTTTGATTAAATTGTGTGAAGTTGTAGGACATACCCTTAAATTAAAAAAATATTTTAAAAAAAGATAATGTGGTTATTATATAAGAATTATAGAAACATGATTAAAGGTTGTGGAGAGGGAAATAATATAAAAACTCTTTAAGAAATACATTACCTCTTATTCAGGTATCATCCTTAGGATCGCACTAATTACTTTATAAAATAGATTATTTCCCAATATAATGATACAAGTATGCTAAGAGGTAATTTTAATATTTATTTAGGTAGGTATTTTCTGATAAAAATTTGATTGAGAGGTTTAAATAAGGGATAGAGGGGGAGGCCTTTTATTAGTGGGTGACTAGAAAACGTGAGAATATTTGAAAGAGGGAATTCCACACACATTGTTTCATGTAAATTGGATCCAATAATAAAAAAACACGATCCAAAAAGGTATAAGTTCTAAATATGTCTATAAATTATGGTTTTGACAAGTTTATATGTTATTTTTCTCCTTATGATTAGTTTTTACTCCCCTAGTAAACACATTTTTCTCATAATCATTGTAATTGATTTTAACTGTTTTCACTAATCATTTTGTAAAAAAAATAGTTGAACTTATTAGAAATAAAAAATTATTCGGAATAAAAATATTGAATCCATTTATTTAAATTCTAATCACATAAATGGTATTAATTAATTTAAAATTAATCTGTCAGATGTGTTGAGAAAACTAGTTTTTAAAGTAAAATTGTTCAAACGTTTAAAAAGTTTTTATATCAAAATTAAATATAAGATTATTTCAAGAAAATAAATTGGATTAATATATGTATTATTGATCTATTTTTACATTAAAAAAATTAAAAATATACTTTCACATTATCAATTATTTAGAATAATAGTTAGTCTTCATTTAAAATCTTATATTTTTCACAATTCATAAAAAAATGAATCTTCTTAGAGAAATTACAAAAAATAACCCTATAATAATATTGAAATTATTATTTAAAAAATAAAGTTTAATTTTTCACGAAAAATTTATAAAAGTTTCAAATTTTATTTTTAAAATAAGTGCACCATTAAAAGGTAGCAAAACTACCTTTAGAAAAGTACATATTTTTATAAGTCAAATTGAATTTGTTATTATATAATGCCTATTAAATATATTTGATTAATGTAAAAATAATTATACATATAATATATAAATATCATTAATATAATCCACTAATATTAATTAATAAAATTTGTTAGGATAAAACTTCTTTGGGAGAATATAGATTGTTTTTTTATAAAAACGTTTCCTTTATATTGAATTGGTAATTATATTGATTTAAAATAAATTGGTTACGAGTGAATTAAATCATTTATTTTTATAAGTTAATTAATACTATTCATAACCACCAATTTAAAGGCTATGAGATAATTTTCATTTTAAATTATAATATTAATAGTATTTGGTAAAAACCAGTCTTGCATGTAACACAAACCGTCAAAGAAAGTCATTGTTGCATGTAATGCAAGATAACATAACCTTTTGTGCATTTTAATATATAGAATAGTTTGAAATTATATAAAATATTAAATATATTTTAAGGTGTCAAGATGTTATATATTTTTCTATGCTTCGTGTTACATATCACATAATCTATTGAATAAAATGTTATTCCTTTAGAATTTTCTAGGTGATACATTCTCCCTAACGTAAATAAATTGTGTCCTCACAATTTAAACATGACATCTATAATCCAGAGTTTGATATTTGATAATCATTTTAATAAAAAAATCCACATCAAAAAAAATTTTGATAAAATATCCTCTTAATAATAATCAATGTTAAGTGCAATGGTCATATGGAATAACATATAACCGGGTTTATATATAGGAGAACATAAGTGGAAAGTGTAAATATGGACTTGGAGGAAAAACATAAATAATTATAGTGATTGATTGAGGTCATTAATCACAATCAAGTGAATTATCAATGGAAAGTTGATGGAATCAAAGGTATAAATATATGATTATTTAAAATACTGTTAGTTCAATAAAAAATTAAGGTATTAGGAAAAAAAATTCAAGATCATTTTTCTAATGTTCAATAATTCTTTTACTGCCGAATAATATACGGAAATATGCTTTCCTAACATAATGCTATTTCATAAACACAATTTCAATCCTTTGGTTTTTCTTTATAAATTTTTAATTTAACCCTTAATCTAATAAATGGATATTGAAAAATTAACTTTTATTCCTAAATCACTAAAATTTACTTTTAAGGGGTCATATGGTTCACAAAAGAGCGACAAGTCTTTCCATCTGTTTCTACATATCATTTGTTTTTATATCTAAATTCAATATTAAAATCATCCTAATGAAGTAAATTGGATTAATATATTTATAATTAACCCAATTTTAGTTTAAAACCAATTTAAAATGTAATTTATCATTAAAAATTATTTAGATGAAAAATCAGTTTTTTATTAAAAAAAATTATTGGCACTATTCTTTAAAAAATGAAACTTTCTAAAAAAATAATAAAATTAAAACATAATATGATTTTGAAATTAATATTCCAAGAATTAAGTGTATTTCTTCAAATAATATTTATAAAAGTTTCAAAATTTAGTTTTAAAACAAGTGTTCCATTAAAAGGTGGAAAAATTACCTTTAGAAAAATACAGATTTTTATGCATATAATTGGATTCGTTCTTATCTTATGCATGTCTAATTTTTTGGATTAATGTTTAAAACATTGTATAATATATAAATTTAATTAATATTATTCACTATTGGTAATAAAATTAATTTATTAGGATAAAACTCCTTTTCACGCACAAAAAATAGTTTCTTATCAAAATATTTCCTTTCTACTAAATTTCTTTTTAATTTCATTCCTAATTAATTGGTAACCAATAAATTAATATTATATTTTAGTAAACCATATATTATTATAATTTTTTTAATTATATTTATAACCAGTAATTTAACATCTTGGATATAATTTTCATATTAAATAATAATAGTAGTAGTATATTGTTATTTGGTAAAACTCGTTCTTCTGTGTAACGCAAGCTTTCGAAGAAACTCATTATTGAATGTAATGCATGATAACTCGGTATTGTTTGTATTGAAAGCTATAGAATAGATTTAATTTATTCAAAATAGTAAATATATCATATATTATTCGGATTTTATATTCCTTTATAAACTTGGTGTTGTGTGTCATATGAACTATTAAATATGATGGCCATATTTTAAAATTTCGGGCTCTAAATTTTTTCCCAAATTAAATAAATTATATCCTCGCAATTTAGTCATTATATTAGTAATAAATTTTTTATATTGGTTAATTATTTTTTTTAAATACCACATCATAAAATATTTAAAGAATTATCATCTTAAAAAGAGAGGTAGGGAAGTATGAAAGTTATGTGGAATAACATATCACTAGGTTTCCTTATTGAAGAGAATTATTGGAAAGTGAAGATATGGACATGGAGGAAAAGTGTAAATAACTATCAAGAGTGATTTAGTTCATTGATAACAATATATTTAGTGATCAATGTAAAGTTTGGGGGTTCAAAACCTTAAATATAATAGGTGTGAAATGGATATTGATGTCATCAGAAATCATGGTAATTGGATAAAAATTTATTTCCAGATCAGTTTTTAAAGTTGATTTATTATTTTTCTATCTAAAAATGTATTTATATATACTTACTTGATAATTTTCTATATCATAATAATAATTCCATCCTTTGGTTGTGCGTAAATATCAGAACAATGAATTTTTTATACACGAATCACTAAAATTTACTTTTAACAGATCGCAATATCCATAGAAGAGTGAAATGGTTTCCATATATAACTAAAAATTTAAAACAATTTATATGGTTAATAAATTAATTTATAAACCAAAAATAATACTACTGGTCCATTATTAATATTTATTTTTCAAATTGTTTAACTAAACACAATGAAATTTAACCAATAAATCATATAGGCCAGTGGTAGGCACATAACTCTATTCATCATTTGGTCATGGGTTCAATCCTCATCATCTTTCCAGATGTGATGGGTTATCACTTTGCATTCATGTTTTTCTTTTTCTAAACTATGTTAAATTATTCCCATAACATTTCCAAAAAATTATGATGGACATCTTTAAGATGAAAATAATCATTAAATCACATTTTTAGTAGGGTTTTCAATACAACATTTTTTTAAAGTCTAAAATTATTATTTATCTATTATTAAAATGTCAATAAAGATCATATTAACCATAAAGGCTATCAATACCTTAAAACATATTTATATATCATATAAATGTATTATTCTTAAAATAATGTTTCCACTAAGACATATACTTTCCAAAACATTATCCTAAAATATACATAATTTTGGTATAATCCCATCACTTGAAACCCAAAAATGGTGTTTAAGACTTTGTATATACAATCAACCTTAATATTATAAACCTGATATAGTATTCATAACTATTATGTTAATGAATACAAAATTTATTTTAAAATTTAACACAATCAGTAGATGTTTCATGATTCTTAGAACCAAAATATTATAGGTAAAACACTTAAAAATTTAATTATTTAATCCCAGTATAGAAATACTTCATCCATTTTATTTCAACATTGGTCTTTTATTGGTCTAGGGTTTCACCTAAGTCATTCATTGTTATTATCTATTCAAATCCCTCATAATAATTTGTAAAAAAATCTGAATTATCCAATGTATATCCAATTGGAGGGTCAAAATATGTTCACATTAAAGAATTTTGTCATGTATTAGGTTATACTCGAGTCAAGCCCAACATTCCATTTTAAGAGTTGTTACCTATGGGTATATATGTGGAAAAACGATGTCTACTTGTAGTATCTAGATAAGGATATACCACTAGGAACGCCCAAATAAAATCTCTCTTACCAAATAGGTTTGTGTCTTGTAATCTATGTTATCATAAATCTTGTTTCAAAGGTTGATACTAAATTTCATCTCATACCAACTGTAATGACCCCAAACAGAACAACCCAGAGTCAATACCAACTACCATTACATTATCATAATATACAAGGAATCTCATCTTGATGGACCAAATAGTTTAGTAGTCTTGGTAATACAGATACTACATGAAACTTGTACAAAAATTGAATGCATAAATTACAACATAATTTTTATTGATATTAAATTTATTTCATCTAGTGATTCTATATAAATCATTCATAGTAAACTTCGTTGAATCCTGGGGAAAGAAAACAAAATAAGGGTGGGTCAAATTCTCAATAAGGGTTATGTATTGTATAAGAAATAATGAATCAATGAGTATAATCAATGTAGAAGTGTAAATAATTGAACACACCTACTATATAATCAATAAACCGAGAAATAGGTGCAAAATTATTATAGACAAGTAAATAACTAAAAACGATTTCCATTTTAAAAACATGAATATAATGACAAGATTAGGTAGAATCAATATAGAAACATGTGTTACTTAATCAATAAACTGAGAATGAAATTGTAACATATAATTATTCATAGTGAAAATCTTCGGGATAATAATGACTAAAATAATGAATAAAGGAAATGATTACTTTTTAGACATCATGTTTCCCAAGTAAAAGAAACAATTACCTTAAATATATTTCAGCAGATGGTTTAAAACATACTACTATCAAGAACATTCATAAGACAGTTTAAAATTCTTGGTTATAAATTTGAAGGGTTTGTTACCAAATGATTTCATCTCATGAGACAACCAATATAAAGGGAACTAGGATTAACATACATGGATATTACATCATTTTAAATGAATATTTATCAAACTAAAAAAGTACATTCCCGAGGACCATAATAGATTAGTGTATTTGGAAACTTGAAATGCATTCTTTTAGCAGGGAGAAAGATCTTCAACATCTCCCATTATTATCTTCCCCTTTAATAATCCTACTCAAAACCTTTCTTCATAACCTGGGGAAAGGAAACATAAGAAAGTGGTGAGCTGGAATGCTCAGTAGGGGTAAATAAAGGAAATATGTAGGCATAACATGAATATAAGGGTATGGTAACATGATTGTATCATTAGGAGATCATACCCTTCATATAAAGGATAAGAAAAATGAATCATAGCGTAAATATTAGCAGTTAATAAGACTTTAATGATAAGATAATTGGGTACATAAGCCATGATAGCATAATATAGGAAAAATACATGGAATTGTGGCATACACATCAGATTATATCATTGTGAACATGTATAAGTAGAAACTAGTTCACTCATTAAGTTAAGTACCTTAAATTAGGCCCTCGTATAAACTTATATACATGAAACTGGGTCCATACAATATATTGTTAACTTTAAATTAAGTTCACGCATAAAATTATGAACATGTAATCGGGTTCACACATAAACTTATGGAAATAAAACCAAGTCTATGCATAACATTTTGATCATGTAATCAAGTTCATGCATAACATTATGAACACAAAATAAGGTTCACTCATAACATTGTGATCATATAATCAGGTTCATGCATTAACTTATGGACACGCAACCAGGTCCATGCATAACATTATGAACATGTAATTAGGTTCACGCATAACATTTATACTCTTCAGTCACCTATCATTATCCAATGCATTTGAAGGAGATATAGGTCCAATTTTTCACATGATAATCTCAAACATAAATGTTTTATAAGAAAATAAAACTTTCATCATATCATGACCAATAAAAAGTGATCATATCATAACCCATTAAATTAAATGGGTGTCATATATATTTAATCATACCATAATCTATGAAAAAAATAGGTTTCTCTATAATTTAATCCTCTAATAAACCATGAAATTAAGTGGTTTTCATAAACAATTATCATCATATAACCCGTTAAATAGAAATGAGTTTTATAAGAATATAACTTATGAAAGAGGAACAGGTTTTGTAAACATATAACCTATGGAGGAGGAATGGGTTTTATAGACTTATGACCCATGAATGAGAAATCGTTTTTCATAAAAATCATTCTATAAAAACATAAACCATTATTAAAAGTAACATTAATAGAATCTTTGAATAATTTTCTAGAACGGCATGAGTGACATCACTAAATATCATCTTAGATAGAAAATAATTTTGAGATATCTTTTAAAAACATTTCTTGAAGAAAATAACATTTATTATTTGAAATAAGATTTTTAAAACATAAAAACTTTTGAAAATAAATTTCCTTTAAAATGCGTTAACAATTTATAAAAAACGTGAAAATCATTTGAAAATCATTTTCCATGAAATTTAATAAAAGAAGCTTTAAATCATTTTGAAAAATGTTTTCCATGAAAACATATAGAATAATATTGAAATCATTTTAAAAATATTTTTACTTGAAAATACTTTGAAAACTTATAAGAGAATATTTTATATTATTGAAATCCTTTTCTTTTTAAAACTACTATTTTGAAAACATATAAACGAATCTTTGAAAATAATTTAAAAATATTTATTAACATAGAAAAATTTTTGGAAAGACTTTTTAATTGAGATCCATTTTAATATCTAAAAATTTATAGAATATTATGAAATAATTTTATTTAAAAAAAATCCTAGTGAAAATACAAATGAATCATCAAGTAAATTAATTTAATGGTGTAAGGTAGGTCTGTACATGTCGAACATCCTTTTTCAACATAAAGGTTTAGAAAAGTGCCTTGACAGTAAAATGACAGGAACATTATTTTTAAAACTGTTCCATAAAAATTTTATACATGGGTAAAACTTTCCTATTAATATCATAGTATAATATAAAAAAAATTGAAAACTTTTTTAGAAAACACTATTTTGAAATGACACATATTTCCGATCGAAAGGGAAAATAAAGTCAGATTTTAAAAAAAATGTTATTTATATTAAGTACAAAAGAGTGAAAAAATTTTACCATTACTTGGATATAACATGAATAACTAGGGGGTATTAAAATTAAAGAGATTTATTGATATATGGATTGTAATATTTCATTAATGTAATTATAATCATAAACAATCTCGATGAACGATGAGATTATTCCAATAACTTGTACCACTCGGTTACATTGAATTATACTCCCCATGTAAGAAAATGAAATTAAATTAATGTTAAAATATTATAAAAGTAATTAGGTTCATTATATAAAATTTAAAATGGTATTATATACACCTCATAAAAAATATATGTTCATATTATGGCTTGTGTCTTAAAGAAGGAAAAATGAGACAAAATTACTTTACAAATTTGGTAACTTTTGAAAGATAAACAGCATGAATGAAAGAAAATATAATGGATATGTAAAAACCAATATATTTAAGAATTATAATAATATATATATATATATGGTTATTAAAAACACCGTATATAAGAATTAGGTGGTGAACATGGATTCTGTCTCATTGAAAATAAAAGTGAGACAAGAAAACCCTTACAACATGTGTAATTTTATAATCATGATACCCATGAAATAATAACATTAATTAAATATTTTAATATAATTAAATAAATAAAATTAATGTTATAACATTTCATAGGTAATTATATACACCTCACAATATAAGTGAGTGGTGAATATGGCATTTGTCTCACAAAAATAAAAAGTGTGATGAAATTCCCTTACCTTATGTCTTGACTCTCTTCATACTCATCCAATACTAAAGTATAGTAAACAAAATTTTATTATAAATATTTTAAAAAATAATATTATTATATCTAATAGCATATATGGCTTTATTTTATCCACTTATGAACACTTCTATGTTACGGTTACATTTTAGGTAATATCTTATTTGTTTTTTGGATGTGTCTTAATTTGTTATATTTTTTGTCTTTTTACTTATACCATATCTTATAGAATTTAAAACATGATTTAAATATTATTTATATTATTTATATTTTTATTATAATAATATATATAATATATATGTATAAAATTTAATGCACCGTTCATGGAGATGGTAGGTCGTACGTACGCATGAACGTTGTTTTCGTTTTATTTTCTTATTGAAAGAAAGAAAGTAAATGAAATATATGTGTATGTATATATATTAATTATATTATAATTATTATTTAATATATATCATATAAATTCACTAAACTCATCTTTAATACATTCCAAGTAAGGTGTGAATGAATCACATCATCTTGAGAAGGCGGTATTCAACAATTCCCCAAAAGAAATTAGCGTACTTACACAAAATCAAAATTATGAAATTATGTGTTATATAATCATTATGTAAGAATAAATACGTCATAAAGATCATATATCACATATAAAAATATATTTCCCATCGTAATTCCCAACCATGAGATGTGGTAAATGAAATACAAACAACATCGTTTAGTGAGGAGATAGTTCGTCGTACACAATAAGGGTATGTTCGTTACCTGTTAGATAGAAGTGTGTGTAAGTGCAGGTTGAACCCTCATAAAAAAATATCTTTATATTGATGATTATGGTTTTATTATATAATCAAGGAATAATATTAATTTATGGGGTGGATAATAACTATAAAACTAATGATCATGAGAAAGGATGTTACTTCTTATTCAGCTAACTCTTTTTGGTTTTCACCAAAGGGATTCCTTTGATGTATTTCTTACCAATATAAGGATTATAGGTCGAGGGTATGTATTTTGAGGATATATTTAGGTAGATATTGTTTTATAAAATGTGTCTTGATAGGTGTGAGGATGTGATAGGTGTGAGTGGTGTTTTATAGCAGAGGGAGGGGACACACTTGGCATTTTTTAAAACAAGTTAGGTGTACCCAAATTTCTACCTAACAATCCATAAAAAAACAAACGAAACTCAATAATTAATGGTCTATGGTGGAAACTTTTCATACAATGGGTGTTGGAAAAGTGTATAGGTCATTTTGGAAATTAATTTTAAGTTTTAAACCCTTATTAAACTTAATTTTACCTTGATCGCTCTAATTAATATTAATCACTTTAACTAATATTTTTAGTCAAAAATTATGTTTATCTAATTAGACTATAAATATCATACTGATTAAAACCATGTATTTCTATTTTTATAAATTAAATTCAGAAAAGCAGAAAAAAATAGGTTTAGTTCTAATCATATAGTTTTGGTAAGAAAGCATCTTTTTAACGTGTGAATGTTCAAAAGTTCATTATGGGTTTATATCTAAATTCCATATAAATGTAATTCCAATGACATAAATTGGGTTAATATATGTATATTTTATATATTGTAACTTTAAAACAAATTTAATATATAATTTAAGTATATAAATAAATTAGATGAAAAAGGGGTTTTGAATTAAAATTCAGTATTTTTCATTATTCATTCAAAAAAGAGGTTTCTCATAAAAATCCCAAAACATCACCCTAAAATAATTGAAATTATGAATTCAAAAATTAATTCTTTTTTATCAAATTAAATTTCTATGATTTTATAAAATTAATATTTTTATTGTGTATCAAAGGATATAAAAAGAAATTCCATTAAGAAAATAGTATTTTTAAACATATAGAAACGATACAAAAAATTATATGTTTCATTATCAAAATGTTATGTTTTTTTAAACTTTTATAATTAACATTTCAAAAGTAGTTATTATTATTCATATTACTTAGTTTAATGAATAAGTTATAATTATCTCATTTTAAAAATTGTAACAATAATGTTTTACTTCATAGAAACTGAATGTTTCCCGAAATGCATACTAGCCTCGGTGTTTCATGTTGAGAAATATAAACAAAATGTTGCATGTAATGCGTGATTAATTTGTTTTTTAATAGAATTAAAGCCAATAATTGTGAATTAATATATATATATATATAATACTATATTTTGTGTTTCATGAATTAAAATTTTCATAAAAAGTACAATACATTGAAAAAAAATATTTCAAAAATCCTCAGGGTGTTACATTCTACCCCCTTTAAATGAATTTCACCCTTAAAATTATTCTGTGTAATCAAAGGTTTAATAATTGAAAGTTTCATTCATAGATACCCACATAGTAAAAATTAATACTAAAACTTCCTTTAAATACGGAAATTTGGAACCATAATAGTTACCCAATGTAACTCAAAACTAGGTTTCCATGTAGGAGAACGTATGTTGGGAGTAAAGATAGGACATGGAGAAAAGGCATAAATATTTATAGAAATTGATTGAGGTCATAAATCACAAACAAGTGAATGATCAATGGATTTTTTAGGGCATTAAAGTCATAAACCTTTGATGATTTAAAAGGCCAATTTTTCAATAAAAATTAATCTATTAGTAAGACATTTTATTTCTAGATAATTTTCTTAAAGCTGATGATTTTTAATGAAATGATACCCTTGCATGATTTCTGTAAAACCTCACACTTTATGGTTCCTTGATCCACATAACCACTTTATCTAAAAATAAAGGTGAATTTCTCATTCTTGAAGCACTAATATATCATGAAATCCCTGATATGACATCCTATATGTCATCAGTTATCATCAACCCAAAGTTGTTAGATCTGTTTATACAATATGAATAAATTCTATGATTACCTAATACCCCTTTACTTTCACATTTGATCTGTATAAATCATGAAACCTTCCTTAATCTAGGACACCCTAGGATTATCCTAGGTTATTCATTACCTAAAACCATTCTTCATAACCTGGGGAAAGGAAACATAATAAAGGGGTGAGATCGAATTCTTATTAAAGGTAAATAAATGAAATACATAGGCATAAAATGAACATTAGGGTGCAATAACATGATCATATAATTAGAAGATAACACCCATCATATCAATGATCATAAACATGAATCATGGAATAAATATTAGAAATTAATACGACATGAATCATAAGATAATTGCGTACATAATCCATGAAATCATAACATAGGAATAAGACATGGAATTGTGGTATACACATAAACATATAACATTCTGAACATTTATAAGTAGAATCAAGTTCACTCATTAAGTTATGGAAATGAAATAATCCCCTCTCATAAACTTATGGACATGAAACCAGGTCCAATCATCATGTTTTAAACATGAAATTAGGTTTAATCATAAAATTGTGAACATTTAATCATGTTCACACATAAACTTATGGTCATTCAACTAGGTGCATGCATAACATTGTGAATATGAAATCGGGTTCAAGAATAACATTATGCACATATAATAAGGTTCACTCATAACATTTTGAACATGTAATCAGGTTCACGTATATAATTATATATATTCAACCATGTTAATGAATAACATTGTGAACATGTAATCAAGTTTATGCATAAACTTATGGAAACACAATTAGGACAATGCATAACATTGTGAACATGTAATCAGGTTCACGCATAACATTTAAACTCTTCATTTATCCATTATTACCCAATTCATTTGAGAGATATATGTCCCACCCTTCACATAATAAATTCATATATATATATATATATACTCCAGAAGATAAAACAACTTGCATCATATCATGACCTATAAAAAATATCATATCATAACCCATGAAATGAAATGGGTATCCTAAACATTTAATCATAACATAATATATGGAAAATATATAGGATTCACAATAACTTCATCCAAGAATTATCTGTGAAATAATGAGGGTTTCATAGTCATTTATCATTGTATAAACCATTGATGAGAAACATGTTTCATGAGCATATGATATGTGGAAGAGGAACGAGTCTCATAAACATATAACCTATAGAAGAGGAATGAGTTTTATAGAAATATAACCTATGAAATAGAAATTTATTTTCATAAAAATCATTCCATAAAAACATAAAACTTTCAAAGAAATAATATAAATGGAACTTCTGGATAATTTCTTAGAATGGCATGAGTAACATCAACTGATTTTGTCTTAGATGAAAAATAATTTTGAGATATCTATTAAAAAATTCTTGATGAAAATATCCTTTCTTCATTGATTTTTTTTAAATATAAAACCTTTTGAAAACTATTTTCATTGAAAATTCCTTAAAAACTTATAAAAGAATATTCAAAACATTTTGAGAACTGTTTTCTTTTAAAACATGTAAAATAATCATAAAAACATTTCGAACCCCATTTTCCCTAGAAATCTATAAAGTAATTTTGAAATAAATTTTAAAACAATTTTCCTTGAAAATAATTTCAAAAAATATAAAATAATATTTGATATTATTTAAATCATTTAATTTTAGAACAACCTTTTGGAAAACATATAAAGGAATCTTTTAAAATCATTTAAAAACATTTCTCAATATAAAAAAAATTTGGAAACCCTTTTTATTTGAAAGCCATTTTAAAATCAAAAAAAATCTAGAATATTAGAAAAATATTTTATTTAAAAAAATAACCATGTTAAATTAAAAAGTATGCATCAAAGAAATTAAGGTCATGATGGCAGGTAGGTCCATACATACTGAACATTCCCTTTTTACCTTAATTGTTCAGAAAAGTGACATGATCGGAAAACAACAAGAATATTAAATTTAAAAACTTTTTTAAAAAATTTAGTACATGGGTGAAAATTTCCTTTGAACATCATAGGATAACATTAAAAAAATTCAAAAACATTTTTAGAAATCATAGTTTTGAAAGAACACATATTTTGGATCGAAAAGAAAATTCAATAAGATTTTCATAAAAATATGTTTTGAGTTATATTAAGCACAGAAGTGTGAAAAAAATAGTACTGTCACTTGGATATAACATGAATATCAATATTTTAAGACAATTCATGAAATATTTTAAGATATTCATCATAATATTTCATAAATGGAAGCATAATTGTAAACAATCTCGATGAACGATGAGATTGGTTCAAGAAATTATAACCACTTGGTAACATTGAATCATACTCACCATGTAAGAAAATGAAATTTCATATAGCTTAAAATATCATAATAAGAAGTATTTTCATTATATAGCATGTCAAATGGTATTATATACCACTCTTAAAAGAATATACGAGCATAACATGTAATGTGTCTCAATGATGGAAAATTGAGAAAATATTACTTTACCGATTTGGTATCTTTTGAAAAATAAACACCATGAAAGAAATATAATCAAATGGATATTTAAATACCCATAACTTTAATTATAATAATCATATAATACATCCATGGGCAGTAAACAGACCATATATAAGAAATAGGTGGTGAACATGGCTTTGTTTCTCTTGGAAAATAAAAGTGACATGAGAAAACCCTTACTGTCTAAGTAAAATTAGAATCATGATACCCATGAAGTAATAATAGTAATTAAATATTTTTATATTATTAAATAAATAAAATTAGTTATATAACATTTCATAGGGAAGTATATACACCTAAACAAATAAGAGAGTGGTGAATATGGCATGTATCTCAAGGAAATAAAAAAGTGAGATGAACTCCCTTATCTTATCTCTTGACTCTCATTGTACTCATTCAAAACTCATGTATAATAAATATAATTTTATTATAAATATTTTCATGAACCATATTATTATATCTAATTCCATATATGAATTTATATTACCCACTTATTTACACTTTCATGTTAAGGTTATGTTTTTGGGTAATATTTTCATTGTTTTTCGCATGAGTCTTGATTTGTTATATTTATAGTCTTTATACTTATTTTATTATTTTGGGATTATAAACCACAATATAGATATCATTTATATTATGAATATTTATATTATAATAGTATATGTAATATATATTTATAAAATTGAATACGCCATTCTTGGAGATGATAGACCATACGTATGCTTGAACATTGTTTCCGTTTTATTGTCACATTGAAATAAAGTAAGTAAATAAAATATATGAATATATATATATTAAAATTAAATTTGAATTATTATTTCATATATATCATATATGTTCACTAAAATCATCCTTAATACATTCAATTTAATTTGTGAGAAAATCACATCGCTTTGATGATTTCGTAGTCCACACTTCTCCAAATGAAATTATCGTACATACACAAAATGGAAATCATGAAGGTATGTGTTATATAATAATTAAAAAAACATAAATAAATAACAAATATCATATATAACATATAAGAATTAATTTTCCATCATAATTCCCAACCATGATAGGTGGTTAAGAAAAAAACAATGTCTTTTCGTGTGGCGGTAGTTCACCGTACACAATAACAATAAGTTCGTTGCCCATTAGATGGAAGTGTGTATAAGTGCAGGTTGAAACCATATAATCAAAACATCTAGGTATATTTATGATATGTTTTTTATTATATAATCATATAATAAGAATAATTTGTGGGGCGGATAATGAAAATAAAACTAAAGAGTTTGAGGAATGATATTACCTCTTATTCAGGTAACTCCTTTTGGTTTGCACAAAAGGGATTACTTTAATAGATTCATGCCTTAAGTGAGGATTTTAGTTTTAGGGGAGGTATTTTAAGGATCTTTTGGGGTATATTTCTATCTATCCAAAGTGTCATATGAGGTGTGACTTAGTGGGGGTGAGTACCTTTTTATAGTGGAGGGATGGGACAAACTTAGCATTTTTTAAAACAAGGTTGTTGTAACCATGTTTTTATCTAAAAAAGTCATGAAAACTAAAAAACTCAATAATGGAAGGTTATAGAGAAAATATAGTCATCCAATGGGTTTTGGACATGTTTCTAGGTCATTTAATCCCTTAATAATACGGTTTAGTCCATTGTTAATATTAATTTTACCTTAATCATTGTAATTAATTTTAATCACATTCACTAATCCTTTTAGTAAAAACCTAAGCTGATATTATTAGAATATATATATTATATATATTACAACTATTTATATCAATTTTTCTAAATTCAATTCCTAGAAGCGGAAAAATGAGGTTTAATGTTGATCATACGGTCATGGCGAGAAAGCGGTATTTTAAATTAAGAATGTTCAAAATTTCATAAAGATTTCATATCTAAATTTAAAATAAAGTTGATTCCAATGAACTGAATTAGATTAATAGATGTATAATTTATATATTGTGACTTTAAAACCAATCTATAATATAATTTAACTATATAAATAAATTAGATGAAAAAGATGATTTGAATTAAAATTTAGTATTTTTCACCGTTCCTTCAAAAATGATGTTTCTGAGAAAAATCCCAAAAATTCACCTGAAGATAATTTTGAAATTATGAATTCAAAAATATGTTTATTTTATTAAATTAATTATACAATAGTGTTTGAAATTAATTTTATTATTGTTTATAAAATGAAATAAAATGTAGTTCCTTTAAGAAAAGTGTATTTTTAAATATATAAAAATAGTACCCAAAATTATATATTTCATTCTCAATATGTTTAGTATATTTGAAACTATTGTAAGTAACATTTAAAAATTAGTTATTAATATTCATATTACTAATTTTATCAGTTAGGTTATAACTAGCCCATTTAATTAATTATAATAAAGTATTGTTTCACAGAAACATAGTATTGTGTATAACACAAGTTAACCTCGGTGTTCTGTGTAGAGTAAGAAAAACATTATATTGCATATTGTGCATGAATAACTTGGTGTTTCATATATTTCAATAAAAAATAGTCATTTAATATATAAAAAAACTATATTCAGTGTGTTGTGAATGAAAAAAATCAAAATGATTAAATTAATTCGAAAAAAATATTTCACAAATTCTTTGGGTGTAACGTGATGCACCGTATAGCTTACTTTAAATAGTCTCCAACCTGTGGCATGCCAGTCAAAACCATTCTTCATATATCAAATAATCGATTTAACTTATAAACAATATGTCATATCAAATATCTATACTGAGTAAAGGATATATAATTATCAATAATTTACCATTTAATCAATAACTCTCAAAGTAAATACCATATTTATAAATTTTATATAGTTTCTGAAATATGATAAAAAATATTGAAATTTAAGGGAAATTTAATTTTCATGGGAATGTGAATAATTCAAGGTAAATTTTATGAAAAAAATGTAAGATTTGGTGTCCTAGAACAGACTATTTTTACATTGATTACATGGATATTTAATGTATTACTACATATTGTTCATTTTTCTGCATGACTATAATGTAATAATGTCCTAGAGTATTTGTTGCATTGATAAGGTCATGGAAGTTCCCCGCTATGATGATAACCTTGAAATGCTATAAAAATATACTTAAATATAGTCGTGTGGTTGGATGACATGCTATGATGGGATACATAGCATACAGACCATCAGGTGTGAGTAATCATAAGCAGATGATACTTCCTCTCATAAAGTTCACACTTGGTATTCTCCAAGATAAGAGATAATGAGAACAGACCAGCTAGTAGGAATTCTGCATTTTTTGGTGTCATCAGATATTTCTATCTGTGAGCATGTGTAATAATCCTTAGAATTTAAGATTATCATTAATACATGTCACGACTTACAAACTTTGATTTACTGACAAAAACCATCATGCAGATAGTTTGCGGGAAGAAGGGTATGTTGGGTGTGTCACGAGTGCCATGTTATTAATGGATATGTTGAGGAAGGAATTTTTCCATATATTTATGGAAGTTGATATCTTGACCCTTTAATTGAAATAGAACCGTCACGTGAAATTCCATGGCCATGGTGTAACGATGTGTTTATTTCAGGAAGTAAAAGAATGACGTATCAAGCATAAAAGTTGATGAAAAAATCATGAAACCTGCTTGATGAGATATTGTGACAAAGGGATTATATTATACAGTGAGGTTTCATATGTTGATGTCATTGTTGCAACTTTATGTTCTATCTCTTGGGTACCTAGACCCATTGATATATAGTACTCTTGGACTTTAGGAAAGCCAGCCTAATTCTAATGAGAAAGAATCCTAAGGGTCACACACTATGTTTTTTTGGTGGTCTTGGTTAAATTCTATTTGAATTTAATTAATTAATTAATTATTATTCTCAAGATCGAGGAATAATTTTATTCAAGTTAAAAAGATCGCATAAATTAAATAAAATATATTTATTTATTTTATTAAACATTTAATAAATATTTATTTATTAGTTTGTAAATAAAATATTTATTTAAGAGAATAAATTATTTATTTATTTATTCAGGTGTTCAATAAATGGAAGTGGAGTTCGAGCGGACCAAGTTTGGTCCAATTTTAAAATAATTATTTGCAAGACGGTAAATGATTATTTAACTATTTTCCACAAATTAAAATAACATTGTTGTTATTTTGTGACGCCAAATTTTATTTATAATCTTATTTTGTGCATGTTGGTGCACTATAAATAATGTCACGGTATTATAATTAAATGCATGGGTTTTCTCTATGTTCATGAATGTATTTAATTTTTGCTATGAAATTTAATATTTTAACTGAAATTCCATGTACATAAAGAGGCAAGTTACCCTATTATTCCATACACCACACCACACGCCTGGTGAATTGAGAATTTTTGAGCCAAATAATTTCTCTATTGAATCCTCTTCTCTCCCATCTCAAGAATGAAAGACGTTATTCAAGGCTAAAGAAAAAGTGATCAAGAATGACTGACACAAGTCACTCGCTTCACCGCGCTAGCACCCAGAGAATGAGTGGTGTTAATCGGAGGCCCTCAAAGCACGTGTGGATCATCGCTAGAGGGATTCTAGTTTGGGTACATATAATCACAATGAGATAATTTGGAAGGGTCAATCCGGACAATCAACATCATCAATGAAGAAAAATACCAAAGACATAGGTATTATTTTTCTTTATGAAATTAATTAAATTAATTATAAACATGGTGTGAAA
The DNA here is from genome assembly GCA_963277665.1 of Viscum album. NCBI lineage: Eukaryota > Viridiplantae > Streptophyta > Magnoliopsida > Santalales > Viscaceae > Viscum > Viscum album. The sequence continues at coordinate 1,940,853,813 of OY728163.1, forward strand.
GATCCTCTCTAAAGGTTTCAGGACTCTTTCTTCTTTATCTATATCTTTTATTATATTCTGTGGAGACTGGCGTTCATCATCGTATTGATCCCAGAATAATCATTCATCAGGGTAAAAATTAAATTTGGGTGTCTTCCCAACCACGCTTCTGTTGTGCCTGGAACCTTCAAGCGGTATCAGAGCGGTTGCATCACAGTTTATAATTATTTAAATATTTCTTTGCTGAATTACGCATTTAAAAATTTAGGTGTTTCAAATCAAGTTAATCATTCTAAAAATATGAATCTTGAGATTTATTCCTCCTCTTTTGTTTCTCATTCACCTTATAGAAATGATAATTTATTTTAATTTTGATTAAACTAAAATAGAGGATCTCATCCGAAGGTGCCAAAACATCCCGGTCATACAACACCAGAACACGCGGCATGTATTCGACAGTACACGCAATGTAGTCAAGATTCAATGCATCGGATTGGTCCACCAAACCAAGACAGGTTTAGGATTATTTCTAAGTCTTAAATGACTTCTTATGTTTACCAGGAACATGTGGCATGTGGTTTTTGGATTACACGCCATGTGGCCCAATGGACACGGTGTGTAGTCCCTTTGGGTTAGGGTTGGACCGTGTACCATATACACTACTTGCCCAACTGGAGACCGTGTAATGAGGAACTATAAAGTGTGTGGCCCACTGGACAGGCCATGTAATCCAAATATTTCTTGAAGTACTCTCACACGTCGTTTCCTCGGTCATGTACATCAGATAGATTGTGAAAATATTACACACCATGTAGTTGGAACTATACATCATGTAATCATTCAAATTACCCAGATTTGTTAAAATTTATTATTATATTATACAAACCCTTGATATGTGTACCACCATGTAGGCATAAAGCTGAGGCACACCACGTGATAGGTGTTTTATATATATGTGTTTAATTTAACATATGTGTAATGTTCGTTTATACTCATATGGTAGTTATGAATAGGAATTCACCGGGTTGCCTCTAAGGTACATGTTACGTACAAATATAATTTTAAATGAATTTATTGGTTTACAATTTTGATGGATGATAATCTCAAGGAAATTTAGAAAAGGATTTAAGATAAAAGGATTGATTAATTAAAGATGATAATTAATTGATTCAAGCATGATTTATCTTAAATGAGAATGACTAAAGAATTGGATGCTAATTTAATTTATGTGTAAACGTCATTGCATGTATGGATGAACATAATCTAGACCAAGACCTTTGCATGTGGATGGTTTCTTTTAATTTATTTATTTAAATTAAATTTTTTGTCTTGCAAGCCTTCTCCTCATTAATATGTAGGGCCTACGTGCCCAATGATTCTTTTATGTAAAACCCATCTTTACCCCTCACCTACATGTGAGCTAAAAAAGGCATATGTAATGGATGGAACTCCCAAGCTAGTGGAGGTGGTTCAAGCTAGAGCTGAGATGAAACCAATCCCAGGAGATACAAAGGTGGGTAAGTGGAAGCTGTAAACATGAACCCAAAACATTCAAGTTTTTTCTCCCCTAGGTCAGGGTTAGTTTATCAACCGCTAGATAAACTATCCATTATAAAAGCTTGTGATCATGTAATTTACTTTATTCTATTTCTATCAGTTTCATGGTTTATCATTATGAATTTGTTGTCATAATCACATAATTAATGAATTAAACAAGCATTCAAGATGGAACTAAAATAAACTAGACTTATGCATAAATATTATCAAGACAGGGTTAATCACTTAAGTAAGTTCCACTTAATATTAACAATCATGTGATAATGATAATAATAAATTCACCCATAAGAGATAAAAACCCCTCAAATAAAAAATTATGTCAAAACAAGCCTTATGTTACTTTATTAAAGGGAAAAACTCAATAAAACTATGTGTTTGACCAACATCTGTTGGGATAGTTACTTTTTTACAGGAATCCCTTATAAAAGGTTTCGGGTTGACTTAACCATATTACATCAAGAGGAGTAGCCCTTGATAGACTTGGGGTATTATTTGAGGCAAGATTTGAGGAAATCCAAAGTCATGATTTCAGGATTGGGGAGTCCACTCAACATATCAAAGAGCTTCAAGCCCACAGTTTTCAAAGACATGCCTACCTAAATACCTTCTAATAGCTTTACCAACCCTTATTGGGGTTATACGAAGGGGAATATGGATCCTTTACACTAGAATGTTATGGAAACTGGACATTCCTAGTTCAATGGTAATGGCCATTGGGACTTGATAAAATATTGGGAGACTTAATAAAATTTATTGTTTTCCATAAAATGTAATCAAGAAAGTACTAATGGTCTGCTATTTTAATTTTAGAATAAAAATGACAAGCTCATCAACCACACTATCCCTGTGATGAATTTTGGATGAAGACAACATCCTCACAGGAAGTAACTTACAAGAATGGTTTAGACGCCTTCGGGTTATCATATGCCCTGAACGGAAGTCTTACGTTCTAGAGTCAGCATTACCTGATCCTCCTTCCAAGGATGCGAATAATGAGGATTTCCTAGTCTATAAGAAACATATGAACAATGTCGTTGAAGTTCAATGTTTGATATTATCATCAATGTCTAGTGAGATCATAAAGTCTCATGAAAACATGGATGCTTATAGCATGCTTGAGCACCTTTGTGGTCTCTACCAGGAGAGATCAAGACAGGAATGTTTTGAGATCTCTAAGGCACTCATTTAGAATAATCTTGGAGAAGGTGCCCCAACTAGGCCTTATATAGTCAAGCTCATTGGCTACATTGAGCTTCTCAAGGTTCTAGGGTTTAAACTCTCCGAAGAACAAGGCACTGATCTCATTCTCGCATCACTCCCTCAGAGCATCTCTAACATTGTTTTCAATTTCAATATGAACATCATTGAGAAGTCTCTATATGTTCTTATTCTCCTCATTCTCCAAATGTACAAAGATATAAAGAGCGAAAAGCCTTCAGTCCTTAAGGGGAATAAGAGGAAAGTGAAGGTGAAGTGCTTTAATCCCAAAGTTTCTTCACGGCCTTCCAAGAAAAGAAATATCAAAGGGGAGGAAAGGGAACAAGAGGCTGTTTGTTTCGCATGTGGCAAGAAGGTCCACTAGAAAAAGAATGGCACCCAGCCTACGAAGTAATGGGAAGCTTCAGGTTCATTTTTTATCAAATACAATTTATTTGTTTCTATAAATTGGGTATTAGATACAGCTTAAGGTTCTACCATATGTATCCAAATATAGGAACCAAGTAGATTCAATAAAATTGGTCGAGGGGAGGTAGATCTACAAGAGGCCAACGGAGCCAGACTTTCTATTGTAGCTGTCGGGGACTACCACCTCACGTTGCCAGCTGGGATGATCTTGGTGTCAAAGGGTTTCTTTTATGTGCCTTTTATAACCAAAAAACATAATTTCTGTATCCAAACAAGATATAGATTGATTTGTCTTCAAGATTGTAAATTAATGTTTCTTCTTTTATAAAGATAGCATTTTTTTGGTAGGGCACATTTATACAATGGTCTTTATGAGTTGGATTACACAAACCAAGTAATGGAAATTGATGACAAAGATACTTCACATGACTCATATCACTCCCAACATTGACATTACCAGCTAGGTCATGTCAAAGAGAAACGCTTGAAAAATTTATATCAAGATGGATATTTAGATTCCTTTGAAAAAAATAACTTGGTGTATGTCATGCATGTTTATAAGGAAAAATGACCAAAGTCCCATTTGGTGGTAAAAGTGAAAGGGGAAAATATCTTCTTGAATCGATTCATACCGACGTGTGTGGAATATTTCCAATTGAAGTAAGGGGTGGGTACTCATACATCATAACTTTTATGGATGATTTTAGTAGATATGGATATATCTACTTAATGAGGTATAAGTCGGATTCCTTTGATATGTTCAAGGAATACAAGAATGAAGTTAAAAATTAGATTGGTAAGAATACTAAGGAACTCCACTAAGACCTAGGTGGGGAATATCTTAATCAAGACTTCATTGATTACTTACAAGAGTTTGGGATCCTATACCAACTCACTCCTCCTTACACACCTCAATGGAATGGTGTAAGTTAAAGGAGGAAGCACACCTTGTTAGACTTGGTGAGATCAATGATGAGTCATGAATGTCTTCCATTATCCTTTTGGGGATATGCGTTAATAACAGTGGCACACATACTAAACCAAGTACCAACTAAATCGATAAATGGTATTCCATATGAGTTTTGGAGTGGAAGAAAAGTCGTGTTATTGAATTTACATGTGTGGGGTAGCAAAGCATTTGTTAAGGCCTCTTCAGGTAATAAACTCACACCCCGAGGCACAAATTGTACCTTTATAGGATACCCCAAGTAAACAAGGAGATATTACCTATACAAACCCTTATACAGAAATTTTATAGGTGAAAGATATGCAATATTCCTTGAGAGGGAGAACATCTCTAGCAGAGATAGTGGGAGTGAGATAGACTTCGATGAAGTCGAGGCTCAAGGTGCACAAGAGTTGGTACATGAACAAATTCCACAAAGCCCCATGGAAGAAGAATCTATTCCAGAGACACAAGTACTATGTAGGAGTAAAAGAGAGGTTAGAGAACCAGACGATATAGTTTTCTAGTTACTGAGGATGGTGACTCTTTATTAGATGATAATAATGATCCTCTAACCTAAAAGGAAGTACTGAGTGGCATAGACTTTTCCAAGTGGAAAGAAGACATGAATTCAGAAATGGATTCCATGTACCAAAACCAAGTCTGGATTTCGGTAGATCCTCCAGTTGATGTAAAGCTTGTTGGTTTCAAATGGGTATTCAATAAGAAACTAGACATGGAAGTACAAGTCAGTACTTATAAGTCACGACTGGTTGCAAAAGTTTTTAAACATCGTCAAGGAATTGAATACGATGAAACCTTATCACTAGTTACAATGCTAAAATCCATCATAATTATACTTTCTATTGCGTCTTACCATGAATATGAGGTTTGGAAAATGTATTTGAAAATATCATTCCTTAACAGAAACCTTCAAGAAGATGTCTACATGAAACAACATGAAGGGTTTGTGACTCCAATGGATGCCAATAAGGTATGCAAGTTGCAGAAATCCATTTATGGATTAAAGAAAGCATCTAGGTCATGGAACATTCATTTTGATGAAGCCATAAAAGAATTTGGTTTTATAAAAAATGAATGTGATCCTAGTTTCTACAAATGATTTAGTGAAAGTGAAGTCATCTTCTTAATAGTATATGTTGAAGACATATTACTCATTGGAAATGAGATACCAGTCTTGCAGTTTTTTAAGGAATGGTTGAATCAATGATTCTCCATGATGAGATTCATTGGGCATGGTTAATGAAATGTTACCCATTAAATGAGGCAGTCTTGCATTATTATTAATAGTATATGTTAAGGCATGGTTGATGACATATTACTCAGTGGGAAAGGTAGCATATATTCTTGGGATCAAGATACATAATGATAAATCTAAGAGATTGCTGGGTCGAAGTCAAAGTACATACATTGATAAGATACTGAAGAGATTCAGTATGGAATAATCCAAGAAGGGATTGTTTCTAGTGTCACGTGGCATTCATATTTCCAAGAAAATGTGTCCTTATGCATGTGAGGAAAAAACGATAATGGCAAGGACTCCATACGCATCATCAATTGGGTCCGCCATGTATGCCATGCTATGTACAAGGCTGGATGTAACCTACACATTGAGTGTGGCAGGCATATATCAAGCGAACCCAGGTGACCGCCATTGGATTGCAGTCAAGACTATCCTAAAGTATCTGAGGTGTACTAAGGATATGTTCCTTGTTTATGGAGGAGATAAGGAACTATTATTTGGAGGATATGAAGATTCTAGTTTCCAAAGTGATTAAGAATACATGAAGTCACAAATAGGATACATCTTCACTTTGAATGGAGTTTTATTGAGCTGGATTAGCACAAAGAAGAGTGTGGTAGTAGATTCTACAGCAGAGTCCAAGTATATCGTAGCATCTAAGGCAACTAAATAATTATTTTGGATGTAAAGATTCGTCTAGGAGCTAGATTTTATACCTATAAGTAAAGATCCCATCACATTGTACTGTGATAATACTATAGTGGTTGATCTCGCAAAAGAGACGAGGTCCCATCAGCGAACGAAGAACATACGTTGGAAGCATAATCTTCTGAGGAATTTTTCTTAGAGAGGTGAAGTTTTAGTGAGAGGTATTTCCACAGAAGACAACATAGAAGACCCCTTGACTAAAGCCTTAACTCAGCAGGAACATGATCATCATGTGAGGTCTAGCGAACTGAATGTCGTAGGCCGTTGGATCTAGTCCAAGTGGGAGTTTGTAAGAGTTGGTGTCCTAGAACCAACTGGTTTTACTTTGATTACATGTATATTTAATTTATTATTACATATTGTTAATTGTTTTGCATTACTATAATGTAATAATGTCCTAGAGTATTTTTTGCATTGATAAGGTCATGGAAGTTCCTATCTATGATGATAAGATTGAAATGCTATAATAATATTCTTAAATATATTTTTGTGGTTGGATGTCATGCTATGATGGGACACATAGAATGCATACTATCAGGTGCGAGTACTTGTAAGAAGATGAGACTTCCACTCATGATTTTCACACTTGGTAATCTCGAAGATAGAAGATTATGATAACAGACCCGCTAGTAGGAATTCCGCCTGTTTTGGTGTCATTGGATATTTCTATCTGTGAGCATGTGTAATGATCTTTAGAATATAAGATTATCATTAATATGTGTCACGAATTACGGACTTTGATTTAATGAAGAAAACTGTCATGAAAATATTTGGTGGGAAGTATGGTACATAGGGTGCATCACGAGCGGCATTTTATTAATGGATAAGTTGAGGATGTATTTGTCCCTTCCATTTATGGAAGTTGATATCTCAACCTTTTTATTGAAATAGAACCATCGAGTGAAATTCCATGTCCATGGTGTAATGACGATTTTATTTTAGGTAGTCAAAGAACAGCATATCAATCATAAAAGTTGATGACACAATCATGAAACATGCTTGATGAGATATTACGACAAATGGATTATATTACACAGTGAGCATTCGTATGTGGATGTCGTTTTTGGGACTTTACATTATTTCTCTTGGGTTCCTTGACCCCTTGCTAGACAGTACTCTGGAACTTTAGGCAAACCCGCCTAATGCCAATGAGAAGGAATCCAAGAGGGTCACACACTAAGTGTTTTTGGTGGTCTTGATTAATTTATATTTGAATTTAATTAATGAAATAAATATTATTCTCGAGACCATGGAATAATTTTATTAAAGTTAAAATGATCTCATAAATTAAATAAAATATATTTATTTATTTTATTGAAAATTTAATAAATATTTATTTACTATCTTGTAAATAAAATATTTATTTATGAGAATAATTTATTTATTTATTTATTCGGGTGTTCAATAAATGGATGTGCAGTTCGAGTGGACCATGGTCAGTGTGGTAGTAAAATAATTATTTACAAGATTCTAAATAATTATTTAACTAGTTTGAACAAATTAAAATAATGTTGCTATTATTTTGTGATGTGGAATTTTATTTATAATTTCATTTTGAGAAAGTTGGCGCACTATAAATAATGATGCGGTATTATTATTAAATTCATGGTTTTTTCTTAGTCTATGAATGAATTTAATTTTTTTTATGCAATTAAATATTATAACTGAAATTTCATGTATATAAATAGGTAAGTACCCCTATTGTGCCAAACACCACACCACATGCCGGGTGAATTGAGAATTATTGAGCCAAAAAATTTCTCTCTCAAATCTCCATCTCTCCCCTATAAAAAATGAGATATTTTCTTAAAGGCTGAAGAACAAGTGATCAAGAATGACTGACACAATGAACTCGCTTTGCCGCGATAAAACCCAGAGAACGAGCGGTGTCGATCGTAGGCCATCGAAGCACGTGTGGATCACTGCTAGAGTGATTCTAGTTTGGATCCTTACAATCACAAGGAGATAATTCGTAAGGGTCAATCCAGACAATCAACATCATCAATGAAGAAAAATACCAAATACATGGGTATTATTTTTCTTTATAAAATTAATTAAATTGATTATAAACATGATGTGAAAGATCCTCTCTAAAAGTTTCAGGCCTCTTTCTTCTTTATCTAAATATTTGATTATATTTCGTGGAGACTGGCGTTCATCATCATATTGATCCCGGAATAATCATTAATCATGGTAAAAATAAAAATTGGGTGTTGTCCAAACCACGCTTTCGCTGCGCCTGGAACCATCAAAAAAAATTAATTAATGAAGTGAATGTCAATACTTTCTTTGGTCAAAGTGCGCATAAAACATCCTGTGGAATATTAAAGATATTATCAATTCAATATATAACTATTGGGGTAATATTAAAAGGTTATTTTAATTTATGAATAGAATTCCTATAAAATATATTTATTGAAATTCTTGAGGAAAGTATCATTTAATTATTATTATTTTTTTAAAATTATATTATTTAAAAATAACTTTCAAAAAAATATTTACTAAAATTATTTGTAAAATTTCATAGGAAGCTTCAATGAAATTATGGTGGGTAATTCCATACAAGGTAAAATGAACAATCCCTTTTCCTCATAAAAAATATTAGAAAAGTTCTTTGTTTTGAAAGTGAAAATAATATTTTATTGAAAAAGAAAATTAATAAATTATTGTGAAATGTATAATGAAACGTTTTTAATAGAAAACATGGTTTTCTATGAAAATATATTTCCGGCCGAAGATAGAAATGAAGTCATATTGTTTTAAAACATTTTCTCAATAATTTTAACTTTCAAAGAGTGGTAAAATGTTACAAGAATTTTTAAAATATCGTAAATTACAATATGAGAATAAAATAAAAAAATTTCTTAAACAATGATCATATAATTTACATTAATTTAAATTCAATAATAAAAATCTCGATTAGAATGATATTGGAAAATAATTACTTAAATGGTCTTAATGTTGAAGTGAGAATTAATTAGTGAACTGATTATGAGTATTTAGTTTAAATACACATATAATAATTTTAAATAGAGTATAATATAATCAAAATACATTATACAATTAATCTTATAATATTAACTACAACGAGAAAGTAATATAACTCAATAAAAATAAATTCATTTATACAATTCTTTACCACTTGGTAATTTTTATTTCAAATCCCCACATGAAAAATAATTAAAATTGGAACATAAAATAACATGGATAATCAATAATTCATGATATTACATTTTTAGGGGCATTATATAAACCATATAAAATTAATTTTTTCATAACATTACAATATTCCTCAAAGAAATGAAATTGAGATGAAATCCCTTACCTCACACTTCCCTTTCGGTCACACTTCCTTTTGACTCATATATAGTGGTTCCAATCATGTTATTTTATAATTAAAATAACATATTAATAATTTTTGTATCATATATTATCATTTTATAACGTATTATTACCTTTTCATTAATAATATTTTATTATTTTCATTATTTTGGGTCATAACGAAAAAAATTAATATGTTTTATCTTGCTATTTTTTGTTACTCTATCACCGATCGTGATTCAATAATATCCACAATGTAAACCATGATTTAAATATCATATATATTAATAATATGTGTATTTAGAGTAATTCTTATAATTTGGTGATAGGAAATGAATGATACTGTTCATGGAGATGGTAGGTGGTACGTATGCATGAACATTGTTTCCATTTTATTTTCATATTTAAAGAAAGAAAATTAAATGATATATATATATATATATCATAATGTATAAATTTTATTTTATATATTTCGCATATTTTTACTAAATCCATCCTTAATAAATTCTATATAAAGCGTGAACGAATCACATCGCTTCACGAGGTGGTAGTCCTCGGTGAACATGAGTGACATTTTCATATTCCATGAAATGGAAAGCTTGATGTTATATGTTATATAATTATTAAAGAAGCATAAATACATCGTAAATATAATTTATTTCATATATAATTATTATGTATATAATTATTCCCAACCTTGAAAGGTGGTGATGGAAAAATGAAAGATATCAATTCATGAGGGGGGTAGTTTGTCGTATACACGAAGGACGATTTCATAACCCATTTTATGGAAGTGTGTAGTTTTAGGTATTAAAAATAAAATAAAAACATGTCAATATATTTTAAATATTAATGTTATTATATAATCATGATATAAAAACGATTTAAGGATGTGTAGAAGGAAATAAAATAAAAATTCATCTAGGAAACACATTAGGTCTTCTTCGGGTATCCTCCTTAGGTTTTCACTAATGAATTAATAAGTTAGATTTATTCCAAATATAAATATTATAGCATCATGGGATAATATTTTGAGATTGATATTTTTAGTTATTGTGTGAAAAAATTGGTTTGATAGGTTTGAAGAAGGGGAAGAAAGAGAGGCCTTTTATAAGTGGGGTGAGTAGAAAACTTGTAAATTTTTCAATGTTAGAATTCCACCCATGTTTTAGTCATGTAAAAATAAACCCATAATGCCCAAAAAATTCCTATATGTTATATTGTCTATATATTTCCATAGTATAAGTTTTTTACAAGTTTCTAGGTCTTTTGTGCCCTTATGTTTAAAGTTTAGTCTCTTGGTAAACACGTTTTTCTCTCAATTGCTCTAATTAATTTTAACTGATTTCACTAATAGTTTTAGTAAATAATAATTTGAATTTATAATACCTTAAAAATTATTCTCATTCCAACTATGGAATCATTTTTTCTAAATTCATATCACATAATTTAAAAAAAAATTAAAATTAATCTCTCAGATCTGTTGAGAAATCTGGTTTTTGAAGTAAAAATGTTCCAAAGTTTACTAAGTTTTTATATATAATTTCAATATAAAAATGATTAAAATTAAATAAATTTTATTAATATATGTATTATCTATCTATTTTTACTTTAATACCAATTAAAAATATAATTTTACATAACAAATTATTTATATGAAATGGTTGTTTTCAATTAAAATCTAGTATTTTTCATTATTAATCAGAAAATGAAACTTCGCAGAAAATTTCCAAAAAATTACCATAAGATAATTTTGAAATTGTGATTTAAAAAGTTGATGTTTAATTATTTAAATAAAATATATAAAATTTTAAAAATTTAGTTTTAAAACAAGCGTTCCATTAAAAGACAGCAACACCACCTTTAGAAAAATACAACATTCTCTACATAAAAGTGGATTTTTTTTCTTATCTTTTTCCTATAAAATATATTAGATTAGTGATAAAAAAATAATTGAAAATATAATATATAAATTTCAAAAATATAATTCTATAATAGTAATTAATTTAATTTATTATGATAAAATTCCTTTGGCACATAATAATATTTTTTTTATAAAAACATTTCCTTTATTTTCAGTTGGTTTTTATATTCATTTCTAATTAATAGTTAACCAATGAATTAAACTATATATTTTCATATTTTGGTTAATACTATTCATAATCATATATTTTATGGCTATGATATAATTATAATTTAATATAATAGTATCAATAGTACTCGGTAAAAATCAGTCTTGCGTGTAACACAACCCATCAAAGAAAGTAATTATTGTGTGTAATGTAAGATAAGTCAGTATTGTGTATATTTAAAGTTATAAGAAAGATTGAATTTATTTAAAATTTTAAATATGTCACAAATTCTCATGATTTTATATTCCTTTATATTCTTGTTGTTGCGTGTCACATACACCATTAAATAAAATATTTTTCTTTTAGAATTTTCAGGGTCTTACATTCTCCACACCAAAAATAAATCATGTCCACATAATTTAAACACAATCTATATAATACAGAGTAGTTATTTAAGAAAATACTGTGTTTAAAAACGCACATCTTAAAAATTTATAATTAAATATCCTATTAATAAGATATAAAGAGAAGTATAATAGTCATATGGAATACCATATAACTAGGATTATACATAATAGAACATTAGTGGAGAGTGAAAATATGTACATGGATGAAAATAATTAACACAAAAACAGAGTGATTGGGTTCATTTATCATAAACAAGTTAATGATCAATGGATATTTTGGGAATTAAATCTATAAATATGTGATGATTTAAAATACCATCAGTTCAATAAAAAATTAAGTTATTAGGATAACATTGTTTTCAATATAATTTTCTTAATGTTGAGTATTTATTTTATTGCCTAATAATATAATAAAATATACGTACTTGACATATTTATATTACACAGACACTATTTTCATCCTTTTTTATGCTTTGACAAATTTCTAATTTATCCCTTACTCCGTGAAATGGATATCCAAAAATTAAATTTTTTGTCTGAAGCACTAAAGTTAACTTTTAATGGATCATATGGTCTAAAAATGAGTGAAATATCTTTCTATATGTATATTTATATTTTCCAAAACTAATATGTGTAATTCCATAATCTATAAAACATAAAAAATTAATACTATCAGATAATCATTAATATTTATTCATTAAATTTTTTAACTAAAAACAATGACATATTAACTAGGAAATCATTTCCGCCAGCGGTAGGCATGAATCCCTTATTATCCAGCAGTCGTGGGTTCAAGACCCACCACCTTGCCAGATGTGACTAGTCTTCACCTTGTATGTGGGTTGTCCTTTTTCTAAACTAAATTAATATAATTCCTATAATTTTTCCAAAAAACTATTATGGATATACTAGAAATAAAATTAATCATCAAATAAATTTTTTAATAGGATTTTAAATACAAACTATTTCTTTTAAAAAGTCTAATAACTTTATTTGGATATTATTACATTGTAATTAATGATAATTTTAACCATAATGGCTGTCAATAACTCCATAATTATATCTTTAAAATTTAAAGGTATTATTCCTCAAATAATGTTTCCACTAAGACACATACATTCTAAAAAAATTCCAAAACAATTCTTAATCTTGTTTGACTCCCATCACATAAACCCCAAAAATAAGTGTTTAAGACTCTGAAAAAATGATCAGACCTAATCTTATAAAACATATATGGTATTCATAACTATAAATTTCATTAATAAAAAATTTCTTCTAAAATTAAATACAATCCTTAGATGTTTCTGGAATCTTGTAACGAACATTATTTTTAAAAAACACTTCAACCATTTAATTATTAAACACAAATATAAAAATACATCATCTATTTTATTCCAAAAAGGTTCATTCCTTGGTATAGGTTTTAATATAGTTTATTCATTGTTATTGTATCTTAAAATTTTTCATAATGATTTTTAAATTAAATTTGAATTATCCTAACAACATCCCCTGGGAGTGTCAAACTAGGTGCATAGCAAAGATTTTTGTCATGTACCAGGTTATACTCGAGTCAAGCACGATGCTCCCTTTTCAGATATGTTACCCCAAGGTACATCTATTCCACAAACATGTCAACTTGTAGTATCTATCATTGGATTTATTTCTAGGAATATCCACATAAAATCTATCATACCGAAACTTTAGGATGTTATTCTCTACTTATCCTCAAATTTTATCTTAGGGTTCTGTTTCCTAATCTATATTTTCCTAAATATAGTTTCTACGGATGCTACTAAACTTTCTCTAATACCAATTGTAGTGACCCCAACCCTAGTAGTCTAGAGATGATTCATACTACCATTTCATTTAAATAGATAAAACATTAATATCCTAATGTTCCAATCAATTTAGTAGTCTTTTAAAACTAGATACATACATGAGTCTCGTAGAAATATGATAATATCATTCATGTCTACAGTGGACTACCATCTCACGGAGCAATGTGATTAATTTATGCTTTGCAAGAAATATATTAAGGATGAGTTTAACAAACATATGCGACATATATGTCCTAAATATTATACTATAATGATAATATATATATATAGCATTTAATTTTCTTTCGTTGAAAACAAAAAAAATGGAAACAATGTTCATGTGTAGGTACATCCTACCATCTCCATAAACGGTGTATTTCATTTCCTATCACCATATTTTATGGATTAATATAAATAAATATATAATGAATATATATTATATTTAAATAATGTTTTACAATAAGGTGATGATGAAATTGTGATCAATATAAGAGGAACAAAAAATAACAAGTCAAAACATAGCAAGTTATTACCTGAAACAATGAATGTAGTGAAAGATTATTTATGAACAGGTAATAATATGTTATAAAAAGATCATATATGATATCATAAATATTAATATGGGTATATAATATATAATAACATGTTTGAAAACACAATATATGAGGTTAAAGCATGTATGATCTAAAATAAAGCGTGAGTTAAGTGATTTCATCTCAATTTCATTCCATTGATGCATATTAAAATATTATGCACCTACTTATTTTTAAATAGTGTATATATTTCCCCCTGAAATGTAAAATCACAAATACTTCGTTATTCATGGTATTTTAAGTTTCAATTTGAATTATTTTTTCTATGGGGATTTCAATTAAAAGTTACCATGTTGTAATGAATTGTATAACTCAATTTATTTTCATTGGGTTATATTACTTCCTCGTCATTGTAAATATTATAAGATTATGTTTATAATGTATTTTTACTATCGTATAATTTATTTAAAATATTTTTCTATGGATTTATATCTGATACAAATAATCAATTCATTGAATAATTCTTTAGTGATCCAAACCCTGGTAGAGGTACGAGAATCTCATGTGAATTAAATAAGCACAAAATAAATAAATGGTTACCTCATTTAATTATATACCCATTCTACTTTAGCTTATCACCAATGAACATAACTCTAACATATTTGAATATGAGCACCTCTAAACCATCCAAACATGATTCATGATTCTTTTTTAATGTTTATTTTTTAATTCTAGGTGCTAGGAAAGAGCTCTGACGATTCATTTGACGTCACGATGATCACCTTGACTTCGTTCCTATGATATGTGAAGATGCCCATAAATATATTTCTTCAATTGTGTCATTATAAATCATTAATGTGGGAGGATGGTATTGTATATCTCAATACATTGGAAAATGAATCCCTTGAACACCATAAAATGAGCTCCTTATCTACTTATATAGTGGATGTGTAAAATACCTTGTTAGGATTCTTGGCCCCTGTATATATGGTGTCCACTAAATAAGTAATAAATAAATAATTATGATGAACTAAATATTTTGAAAACAGTATTAATATTTTATCACATAATTGTAATATGTAGTCAATTTATTACATGATAAACTAGATTCATTAACCCAACTCATAATTACAACTAATATTAAATGAACCTTGAATATTAAAATTATATTACCTTATCTAATATTATTCCAATTATTTACATAAAAACTTGTAAATACTTTTAATAAAAAAGTTTAACTAAATTATTTTATACATGAATAATAATTTATTTATTTATTTATCATTGATCGATAAATCTTGGACAACACTCGAACTCTGTGGCGGGGCCAACCATGTACTATATACCTATTCAAAAGAATATGGTAGAATCCGGAATGTAATATTTATTGTGACCCTCTAGGAAATTTTCTCAATAGTAGTGAATAATATTCACAGACCAAGAGAGTAATATAGAAACCCATCATGGACCCTAAAGAGATAAGAAGTGTTATAACAATGACAACCAACCTACAAACATGCATTGTGTAATTTAATATTTTTTTCATATGATATCTCATAATGTAGGATGCACACTTATGTCATCATCCTTTACTTTCTTTATTATTTTTTGATCTACTAGGATGGATTTACTTACGACTACCATTTCCATGGATTTAATTAAGGTTGTACCATCCTAATCAACTTGGATAGAGATATCACTTCCTCAACTCAGAAGTGACAAATTATATCTTGATCTTTCAACCAATGCCATGCCACTAATGACATAACAAACACAAACTAAATCTCCACAAATTCATTTTCATTCTTTTCTTCGCATCATAGTACACAATCAAATGAAACACATTGATAATGATCTCAATTCTAGTGACCAATACACATTTCCATAGATAGGAACTACCAATGAAACCTGAAACATGTGATGTTTCTATTGGAATGTATGTCCTTAGGATCTCACCTACTAGATATAACCATGTCAAAACTTCATGAGAAGAGGTCCTAATGATTATGGGGCCCCATCACCTGATAGTCACACATCAACTTCATCCAGTCGAAATGATGTATCTAGACCATAGGGTATATATTTAAGATTACATTCATAGTATCTTGAGGTTCTCATTATAGTCTGAAATATGATATAACTTTTTTATATGAAAACTAATCTATGGACATTACTATTTAAATAATTGATTAATAAATTTATAAAATATAATGGTAAGTATATAACATTCATATCTCACTGTATATATGGTATAGTAATCAGAAATACTGGAAACGTTGGGTCTAGGTAACCCACTTTTACAAAACTTCCACTGGCACTAGATCTGACTTTCTAACTAACCTTGTTTTCTCTCACATGATCAGATCATGTTTCTTCTAAGTTATGGATTTATTCATGGGCCTACCATGTTTCTTTAGTGATGAAATTCTATTATCTTTTACTTTAACACCTTGAGTAAAACATATCAATTGATTTTTTCCATAAGTATTTCACCCTTTTTCCACTGTCAAAACTTGATATCTTGTCAAGTACTAATAGTAAAAAAATTACATACTAGGAACAATTACATGAATTGGAAAAAATTTGTTTCATATTATATACAGCTTCTTTTGATTCCACAAAAGCTGTAACACACTTTGTAATTATAGATATGGCTTCCACTAGATTGTATAAACATGTATCTCTCATTACATTATCCTAAATGCAATATTTGATCATGTTTATCCAAGGAAGACTAGTTTTATACCATTAAAACTAGTACCCCTGCCTTTACACATAACAGGTATATATCATTTTTTACTTTCTCTTGTACAACTAGATAGTTATGATTTCATCCCATGAAATTCTCCTAGATATAATTGATATTTTGTACCATAAGTTTTATGTTGGGAATATAATTTATTGCACAAATCATGGAATATGTGATTGATACATTGTGGAAGCATATGGAATTCAACTTACCATGTAAATATATTTATATGTGTTGCCATTATCTTATTGAAGAGATATATTCCATGTGACATTGGTAACAATTATTTATTGAATTGTTATAATATTTTATTTTTCAATTCCTTCTCAGTATATATATAATTGAATAGATCTAAAAAACTGTTTGATCTAGAGCATTTGATCTTATTCCCTATAATATAGGATACTACATTAATTAAATATCTATTGAGTTACTTTCATACTTGTATTAACAAAATATAAGACAAATAACTATTTTCCATATGTTATCAAATATTTTTAAATAGAAAATAGTAATTCCCCCACTATCCTATGGTAGACACATAGAAAATATTAATTACAAAAGAATATTTTATAAACTTATTACATACTTCAATTCTATACTGGATTTAACTAACTTTCACCCCTTATTGGCATTACATGATGTCACCAACCCTTTGTTATTACATCATATAGACACCTTCCACAATATTTGGTTTTGACATCCAATGGTCAATAAAGAAATCATATATAATAACCCTGAAAAGTAAAATTTTAATGGATTTAGGCATAAAAACTAAGTATATCCAATCGATCATTTTTGTTACAATGCTTGTACCATCCATGTATAGAGTTACTTGAATACCCACTATAGTATTCAAAATAATAATCCCATGTATGTTGATACATGTAATCCATTATTGAATTTTAATTGATCTTGTAAATCTTAGCTAATATTCATATACTTCTTATAGGATTTATTATTCTAAATGAATAATGTATCACCAGACATGGTGAATATTAATCCATTACCATATTTTTAACCTTTCTACACCGTATGTTCCCTTGGAACATTCCTTTTCTATAAGGTCTCATGAAAATTTCTCCTATGTCAACTATTTATGCATCTCAAGCATTGACTAAATCCAAATTGAACTTGCTCCCACTATCTCAAATAGATATGTTCACCCTTTTATTGTAATATAGTCTAAAACTTTAGTGTAACTATTCTATGATAGGTATTTAAATAATAATCCATATAAACTTAAGGATATTCTTAGAGATTTACATTGTGTTTTATTTGATGCAATGTTTTTTTATATTCTTACAAAACTCTTTACCTCCTAACATAATGTTCTTATGACATAATGAATTTATATCCTACTATAAGTCATACAATATCCATTTTCAATAATAATGGAGTATGATTATAGGATATTGTCAGTATTTGAAAATCAAGTCTTTAAAAATAGTATTATCTATAATGCACAAGTTTTAACATTGATACTTCTTTTTTCTAACAATATAAGTTTGATGTGTATAGGGAAATATTTTTTTAGGAATTGACCAACACTACATTTTTTTGATCAATTTCAAAAAATAATAATTTTCATCGTTCATACTTATTTTCATCAATTCCATGATGTGGATATGGTAATATGAGTATAGTAATTACTCCACGCTGTATTATATTGATCAATAAATGCTTATTCAGGACATTCTTTGGCATTCCAGCCTAAATAAACTATTATATAATGACCATTCATTTTTCATACTTCTCATTGATATTCCATAATCGCGTAAAGGAATCATATGAAGTATACTTACCACTATCTTACACTTGGAAGAGTTCAATCTCTCTAGTTACATTAGTTCCAAAGGATTTGTGGCTTACCTTTATTTCTAGAGGTTTTATTGTCAAAAAATAATTATATAATTATGTTGATAATACCTAAGGTCTTTAAATCTAATAGTCTAAAACCAAAATTGGTAAATCCATGAAAACTATTTATTTTTTCTTTAAAAAGGTTTATCTTTCAAAAACTAGTTATACATGTCTTACATTTCATATTCATCACATATTACCTCTAATTCATGTATCACTAAACTATTGGTTGAGTTTGAAACAACATAAAAAATATCCATTCCAGAACCGGAATAATGTATCCAAGTATCCAATAGACACATGAGATTAATTTGTTTGTTATACTTGACAACTTGTTCAAATAGAATTAATTACATGGAAATTAGAAGTTGTGTACTTCTCACTGCTGACTTAGGAACCACCCTTTCTCATCTACTTGAAGAATAAAAAATACTTCTTAAAATGTTTCTATTAATTAATTGGTTACTTTATTTTGATGTACATATTATAAAAACCTATTGTATTTAATAACCATGAAATATGGTAGAAAAAATTCTTATAATTAATGAATATATCTGAACAATAAGTGACTACTTACTTCTTCAATTTAATTCATTGAATTTAAACTTTCAAGGACTTATCGCATGACATGGAATGAAAATAAACTCCTATTTTATTACATCATTTTTTTGAAGTAAATTTTTAATTTTCCTTTGGAAATGCTATTTTCAATGTCCTTTTATCTTTTCTTTAAACAAGTTCACCATTAGAACAAAATATTATAACTTCTTTATGTTCTTATATACTTAGAAAACATTTACATAAGGTAATAAATAATTTTTCTCCATATTATCATTTTATAATTTTAATTAAACTGGTCTAAATGGGTGAAAATAATATTAGAATGGGTTGTGTTTAAATATGATGATCTATCTTTTAATTTACACACATCCACTATAATGATTACACATTTATTTCTTGCATCACATTCTCATCACAAAAATTTTAGAGATGAGGAAACATGAATAATTATCCATATCCATATCTAGTATCGACAAATAACATTGTAAAATTTATATAGAATCATTCCATAACCATCATATGTGTCATACATGAGTCTTTGGTAATAATATTTCTCAACCTTTCTTTCTAAGGTAACTAAACACGTAATGGGGACTCCATCACCTGGAGTTTTCTATGTTATATTACTCTGCCCAATAACCTATAATACTCTTTGTAAATTCATGTGGTATTGGACATTTAATTTCTCAACAACTTATTTCATTATTTATATGTGGTATTACTTGTAATTTTATATAAAAAAATCTAACAGATTATTACTTTTATCTTGATTACCGATTAGATATTATTGACTAATTAATTATATCATTAAATTTCTCCCACTATTTAATAAAGTTCTAGGAACCATATATAATATAATTAATATACACTATTTCTTGAGTATTATAGTGTAAATTATATTCAATGATATCCTTCTAATCTACAAGTTATGGCTGGGCCACTACTCATAGAGTTCAAGGTTTGTGTTTGTCTATCCAACAACATTAACTCATGGTTCCTTGATCTGTTTGAGTGAAGTGATATATTATAAAATCATAAAAATGATTTACTCAATTATTTATTCTAAAGTTTTTACAAGATATCTATGGCTAATCCTTTGTTACTAAATTTAGTAAATTCAACCCATCATTCTTATAAGAACCCCATAGTAGTAGTAGGTACCCTTAACCATGGCTGATTGAACAAGTAGTAGACCTAGTTTTCGTAACATTTAAATGATGGAAGGCATTTGATAAATAATATTTCTTTGAGGTTTTTATATTTTTTATTAATGTAATCAATTTATATTAATCTATTAATTATATGTTTATTCTCTCTCAACTAAACATTAAAGGAAAAAAATTTATCACATCTTTTTGTATCTTACTGTTTCTATTTTATCTGTTTCCCATTGTCATGAAAATGCATAAAATAATGAACAGAGAATAAAGAAAATAAAATACTATATTGGTATTTGTAATCTTATAATGGTTGATACATTTAAACTTAATGGATCAAATATGTCCTAGGGGAATCATACTTGAGTTGCAGCTTGACTCATGATGTAGCTCTTCCCCATCGAGTGTGTCCAATTCTCATTTGATATACTGTCTATTCTTGATTTTTTTCACCTTACAAATTCCTTGTCATACTACAACAATACTCACATTCATGTGAGGGTGTATCAAAAGTACAAAATATAAAAAAATTACTTTTATTTGCGCTTGCAGGCCCTTATAAATTTTAAATGAGGACAAAATTATGATGTGCAGACCTTATTAATTAATTACGATCATCACAAGAAATTAAATAATAAATTAAATAAATAAAAAATCTGTATGTGTAGAAAATAAATAATTAAAAAAATTAACCATACATGCAAGTGGTTGGTCACATGCTCAAGACCAGTGTGTATGGGTTAGGTGGGTCCCAACCCGCATGAATAGGTTAGGTGAAATATCTACTATGATATTGTATGAGGCCCGTCAAGAGATGACCCTTTTACAAGATTCTATCTAGAAGAAGTTACCACTTATCTTATATAACAGTTGCTATGCTTACAAGATTTGAATGTGGTATCTCTCATCATATTCACTATTCATTCATTCAAAAATATCTGCTTAATATGTGTCTGTCTGATCAATCAAACCATAATCATTCATTCTACATCACGTCATCTTCTTCATCATGAGTCCCCTCACTTAGTGTTCATTGGTTCTTCTCCCATATGTTATCTGAAAAATCCATCTCTATCATCATTCCCAACTTGAATTTTATTCTTATTTTTCTTTTGGTACATGTTAACAATAGTATATGCAACTCACACACAATATGCTAATGAGGTCAATTTTTTCATAATAACAAAACCACCCTCTCAATTACTTCTTGTAGGTATCAGCCTACAGTAACCCCCCATAAAAATTCTTTGCTTCTCTAGGAATCTTGTCTAGAAAAATAACAAACATCAATGAACATAAATTAAAAACTGAATTTAGATATTATTATTTTTTCAGAATAGGTTTTTTTTATTTTAAACAACTGATGTATATTAGGTTATAGCTGTAGAAATGATTATACATGAATTAAATATCTTTTAACACCTCATTTGAGGCTTATATAATCATAGGCATATTTTTTCACCTTCAAAATCCCATCATCCATGGGAATCAACTGCCCAAACGAATCTGCATATTTATATATCTATGTGTGTGTGTGTTTTCATACACCAGGAAAATTCCCCTCAACGATTAAATAAGAATCCCTATAAAATCCTTCCCTATTTCTTTCCCCCCAGTTTGAACAACCATTTTGCTAAAAGAGTATCCCATTTTGATTTATATTATGTTACAGTTGTAAATGTATATGTATTATTTTCAAATTATAAGTCACTTTTAATCATATAATGAGGAAATTTCAAATTATAATAAAATATGTATGTTATTTTCAAAATTATAAGAGTTTCTATACTTATTATTAAATCTATGATTTTATAATCTATGTATATATATATATAAACAAATTTTTATACAAATACCATTATTATTATATTATTTTAATGACTAAGAAATTCATGTATGAATATTTGTTTTAATTTAAAATAATGATCTCACTCAATTTGATATTTTCAATTTATGCAAAGATGAAATTTTTTATTTAAAAATCTTACTTTCTATAATTTTATAATGGAAATAATTTTTTTCCAAAATTATATGTTAAGGGTAAAATTTATTTTTGATTGTAATTTTTTTATGAAACAAAAATTACATATATTTTTAAAAGTATTAACATATTTGAATAGTAATTTTACAATTACTATTGTTTTATATGAAGGATTGATACTTTTACTATAACAAACCTTCTCTTTATTACACACTTGAACATGATTTATTACTTAAACATTCACTTAGTAAAACTTCAAGGATCAAGATGTCTAGTGTCTTGGTAAATTTGAAACAGTACATAACAACTTAAAACATAAAATAGAAAATAATTATTTCCAATTTCTTTAACATAACCAACTCATTCCTTCATACCTAACACTACATGGGATATCCTGAGAACATACATAAGAAAGGGGTGAGATATAAAGCCTAATAAGGGAGTGACCAATGAAAAACATAAATAATACAATACATGTTCAGCAATAGGCATATCAATGGATCATAAGAGAAACATGAATATAAATGCATGATACAGCATGATTATCTTAACATGTAAACGTGGAAACAATATACCACATGATATTAGCATGAGGAAAGGATCTTTGCACAAGGATTAATATGAGTAAACCCGCATTTCATGTGAATTAGCATGATTAAACACACATTGAACATGAATTAGCACGAGTAAACCCTCATTACACATGGAGTATCATGATACTAAACATTATCCAATCCATTAGAGTTCTAGCAGGGTGTTCCCTTCATAAACATTTCATTTCTTACATAAGTGTGCCACATGGATCATATAACATGGAATCATTCAACATCATAAGTTATTCTACAATTAATGAATTTTAAATGAATACATTTAATTACCATTAAATAATTATATGTTCATATAGGTGAATACCCTTGATAAAGAAATGGGTTTGGTATTCACAACATGATGATTTTTGTTTGGAAATTTGTGGAGAAATTTCAGCAGCATAACAGCATCATATGGAAATTAATAAATTGGGTAAATGAGATAGAAAAAGTTATCTCATTATTTATAACTGAAATAAAAATTAAGTGGATCATGGAATATAATATCCCACCATATGAAATCTATTTTAGACAAATAATATAGAATAAATGCTTGAATGGAAATAAGAAAAGAAAAATCCCTTATGGAATTTCGATATGGTAATGGGTGTACATGAAATGAATTAATGTTGGAGAAATGGGTCTCTAATAATTAAAAAATAAATAGGGAATTATGGCTGAGGTTAGAAATAAAACTCCAACATTTTTAATTGAAAATAAAATGGTATAACAATATAACGAAACATGGATAAAAATAAGAAAGGAAGGAATCCCTTACTTGAGTGTGTGACTTCAAAAGCTTGAAGAAGGTATTATTGAGAGATTGGGGTGCCTTTAGTGGATTAAATATGGGGTAGGTAAGTGTCAGGAAATGATCCACGGATTTTTAGTGAATAGAAGTAGATGCTTGGGTGGGTTTATATAGGAAATGAGAGGGGAATTCTTGAATATTTCACAAACATAGGTTTTGGAATCTATATAAATAAATATTTAAAACCACAAAACATACCATAGTTTTCCCATTGATTTTACCAAAGTGTTTTGTAAAAATTTATTTTATAAGGAAAATGGATAAACATATTAAAATATTTCCCTTTCTTATGTGGAGGTGATTCACAATCTCAAGGAAAAGAATTTAAAATCAGAAAATATATTATACATTTTGGAGGATTCACTAAGGCATTATAAAATAAGTAAAAGAAATATAAAATCATATTATTGTAATTTGAAAACATATAGTGGGCCGATAATTCTGATTATAGTATTTATTATATCATTTTGGGGTCATTATGATGTCATAAAACACGTATTTAATTTATACGCTTATTAATTTTAACCCAAAAATTCAAAATGTCTTAGAAAATTATGAAAAAATCACCATTGGATAATTTCTACATCTTGATTCCAAAAATAATAATCATTTTATCTAAATAATTTTCTAAATATGTGAATTTTAACTTTTATAATAAAAACCGATATTTATTGAAAATTCACGGTTTTTGACAAAAACAGTTTTCAAACCTTAATAAAAATTAAATTTGACATCCTGAAATTTATATAATAATTTATTATTCATAAACTTAATTTGATAATAATATTTTATTTAAATATTAATTACTTCAAAAATTCATTAATTTCTTAAAATAAATTCTTTAAAAATAAATTTTTTATTTTATCATATAAAAAAATATAACTCGTATCAAACTGATTACCTAATCATTTACAGATAAGGAACTAATACAATAATAATTTCATAAATTTTTTATAATATTATTAATAAAAATAGTATTTTAATATTATAATTTGTATATTTCTCAAAAGTACCATTTTAACCTTAAAAATCAATTTATCAAATTCATCATTTTTTTAAGAAATATTATTCTCATAAATGAATTGTTAGAATAAGAATTTCATTTATAAAAAGTTATTACACAATAAGTAACTAATATCTCATTAAATAAAACCTTATAACTCGTGCATAAGACCTAAGGGTAAGGTGTGTGATGGTGATAGACTCTTGTGGCGGCTCAGATAACATCGTCAAAGTGGTAATGTCTATTAAATTTAACTTCTCTCATAGGTGATTTCGTTAAAGCTTATGTTCTTGAAGGTAGGCTTGGTCTTGGTCAAGAGAAAAGACCAGTGACTCTACCTCCTCTCTGTGCTCTGAAAAATGATCTTCGTATGGCCTAAGTCTACTGGATGAGGCCATCCTCTCCTTTGTCTGTGTCAAAAGGATTATTTTCAAAACCCATAAATTTATATCAGTTGTGTGATCACTGTTCAATGTCGATATTATCAACGGTAATGATACATAACGGTCATTTAAAAATAAAAAAAATAAAAAAAATCGTGAATTTGTTTTTTATATCTATAAGTCATTAAAAGGAAGGAAATTTTATTCCTAAAATAATGGGTCGTTACAACATTCCCCCTTAAGAAATTTCTCCCTTGAAATTTTATTTTACCACACTAAAACAGATGAGTGTAACTCAGCCTCATCCCTTCCTCTAGTTCCCATGTTTCTTCTTTAAATTTGTGGTTTCTTCACAACACATTTATGAAGGGAATTGTCTTATTTCTTACAAATTGTTCTCTACGATCTAAAATCTTCACCAGATTCTTTTCATATGATAGGTCATTCTTCAATGGTACCACCTATGGATTGTGTAAATTCAATGGGTTATGTATGTTCTTCCTCAAGAGTAATACATGGAATACATCATTTATTTGAGAAATGTTCAGTGGGAGTGTTAGTCGAGAGGCCACTACTCCAATGCGATCAAAGATATAAAAAGGGATGATGTACCTTGGACTAAGCTTTCTTTTATACCCAAATCTTGTAACTATCTTCCATGTTTATTTTCATAGGAATAACATGTCTCCAACATCTAAATATAGGCCTCATCGATTATTGTCAACATAGCTCTCATGTCGACTCTGATAAACTTTAATGTGATGATGGATAGTCTTAATATTCTCCACCATTTCTTTGACCATTTCTGGACCTAGAAGTTTTCACTCCCTCACTTCATCCCATCATGTCGGTGTTCTACACCTCCTCCTATAAAGGGATTCATAAGAATCAATTTGGATACTTGAGTGTAAACTATTATTTTAAGAGAACTCACCCAGAGGAATATGTTTATCCCATCCTCCTTTGAAGTCTATTGAGCATGCTCAAAACATTTCCTCAAGAGTTTGGATATTCCACTCATATTGACCATCTGTTTGAAGATGATAATACATACTAATGTTTAGCTTAGTATTAAGAGCATGTTGTAGACTCTTCCAGAACCTAGAGGTGAATCTTGGATCCCGATCAGATATAATCAATAGTAGTTCTCCATGTAGCCTTGACACTTCTATTATGTATACATATTATAGTTTATGCAATGATAAATCCTCTTGAACTGCAATCAATTATGTAGTCTTTATAATATGATCCACAATAAACTAGATAGCATTGTTTCCTTTAGATGTCTTTGGATGTTCGGTGAAAAATATCATGGTGATGTTTTCCCATTTCCTTGTTGGTATGGGTAATGGTTTCATCGTCCCCTTAGACTTCTGCCTCTCAGCCTTCATTTGTTGACATACTAGGAACTTTGATGTATACTCCGCAATCGCCTTCTTCATGTTATCCCGACAATAATGATCTCAGATATCTCAATACATCTTTGTGTTTCCTAGGTGAATGGAGAAATTCAAAATATGTGTGTCTTCCAAAAGATATTTCTTTAAATATGGATTTTATGGAACGCATAGTATTGACCAAAATCTCAAAATTTCATCTTCATTAACATTGAACTCCTTGGATTTTACTTTTTTGATAGTTTCCACATTCTTCTAAATTCCCACATCATCCTTTTGAGCATCCTTTAATGTTCCCAAAAGAGACCGTTGAGCAATAATTTGTGAAAGTATTGATGATGTTCCCTTTTTTATGATTCCCATTTCTATCTTAATTAAATCTAAGAATATTGGATCCTTTTAAATTATCCTCAATGAAAGATTTGTTGGATCCTTTCTAATTAGATCATCTTACACTTTATCCACTTTCCTTAGATGGTAGTGAATAAAGAAATAATAGTCTTTGATCAACTCTAACCATATTCGTTGGTGAATATTTAACTCTTTATGTGTGAATATATACTTGAGGATTTTGTGGTCTGTATATATTTCACACTTTTCACAAAAGAGGCAATGTCACCAAATTTTCAAAGTGAAGAACACTGCATACCACTCCATATCATATGTTAGATAGTTCTTCTGATGAAATTTCAATTGCATTGAAGCATAGGAAATTACTTTGTCATTTTACTTCAACACACAACCCATTCCCTTCTTCAAAGCATCACAGAATACCACAAAAAATTATCCACTTGTGGGTAGTGTGAGAACAGGTGTAGTGATAAGCCTCATTTTCAAATCCTTAAAGCTCTCTTCACATTCATTATTCCAAGAAAACCTGACTCCTTTCTGATTTGGCTTGGTACTAGGGTTTGAAAATTGTGAGAAATTTCATACAAATTGGAAATAATATCCAGCTAACCCAAGGAAGCTATGGATATCCATCAAAGATGTTGGCCTCATCCATCCGTTAATTACATTTTTCTTGGAGGGATCCATATATATCTCACTGCTTGTGATGATATAACCCATTAATGAGACTTCTTCATCTAGAACTCGCACTGGTTGTACTTTTCATAGAGCTTCTCCTTTCGTAAGGTCTCTAGTACAGTGCATAGATTCTCCTCATGCTCCTCCTTAATTTTAGAGTATATTAAAATATAATCTATAAAGACTACCACAATTTTTTCAAGATAATCTCTAAAGACTCTATTCATCAAGTCTATAAATATTTATGGAGCATTAGTAATTCCAAAAGGAATTGCAATGAATTCATAGGGCCCGTACCTTATACGAAATGCAGTTTTGGGGATATCCTCCTTCTTCACACAAACGAGGTAATATCCTGACAATCGATCCACCGTAGAGAATTATTTTTCTCCACTTATCTGGTCTAAGAAGTCATCAATTTTTATTAAAGGTTTCTTTTTATTTATCATGATTTTGTTGAGCTCACGATAATCAATGAAAAGTTTCATTAACCCATCCTTCTTCTTGGTGAATAGGACTGGTTCACCCCATGGTGATTCACATGGGATTATAAACCTTTTATCTATATTATCCTGTAGTTGTTTCTTTACCTCCTCAAGATCCACAACATCCATTCTATACGAAGTCATTGATATTGATAATTCCCCAGGAATAAGATCTATAGAGAATTAAACATATATTCTAAGAGAAATACCAAGAAATTTATTGGGAAACACATCAGATAATTCTCTAACAAAATTCATGTCATTGAGGATGGTTCCTATGGCATCCTTACTTTTTAAGTACATAACGTTTCATTACATTTTACAAATAGAGGATCTTTAAAGTCTAGTGTCTTTGAAATCAGGACCATGATACATGAAAATCTAAAACAATATTTTAAATCCCATTGAAAAGATTCTTGAAAAGTTCATCTTATGTACTATTACTACATCTCATAACCTATAGACATACATCAAATGAAATGGTGAGCAGAAGGCCCAGCAAGGAAAGCAAGGGAATAAGTTTACTTGTGATATCAATAAGAACTTGATGAAAAAAATTAAGACATGAGAAATGAAAGCAGGGGAATATCATAATGAAAATAAATTGAATAATAAATTTAATATGTGGATACAACATTTAGTTTAGATATTCATGAATATATCACCAAGGTTCATCCCCAATGTGTCATAAAATTTACCAAGGTTATTCACTAAGGTATTGTGAAACTTGTCATCTCTAGAGATTAAATTCTTTTCCCAATGAAATGGAGTACTATCATGGTGCACCATTAATATTTATTTATTTTCAATTTATCCACATTGATCATAATCATACATTTAATAAATAACCCATGGAGATTAAAATAAATGGGTTTCACTTCAAAATCGTGACATTTTAAAAGTGATTAAAAATAATATCATAATGACATTTATAACCCATGTAAAGGGATTGAGGGTTATTTGTATGTTAATTAAAGAATAAAATAGATCAATTTTATGTCTTGATGAATAAACCTAGAAAAAAAAATATATTTGGGTATTCATATAAATAAAATAAGATAACTTCTTGATAAAAAACGATAGATTTCGAGACGAAAATTTTGCAGCATAATGACAACATAACATGTTTTTAGAAAACATTAAAAAGAGATGGGACATGGATCAAAAACTCATAAATAACACATAATAATTTATAGGGACAGAATAAAATATAAATAAGATCATGGTATGGATATTTGAATGACATACCGCATGAAAAGGAAATTTGAAAGAAAATAGAATATGCGATTTCTTTTACGAAAAATTTGGCAGCCTAACGACATCGCTTAAAATCCAGAAAAATAAGTTTATTAGAGTTCAAAGAGTCTCTAATAATTTGGACATAAAATGGAAAGAAATAAAAACATATAATAACATACCAAAACATAATAATATGGAAACAAGAAGACACAATATAAAGGAAGTCATGACTGAAAATAGGAGGGTGAAATGTTCTCTTACATTGAAGAGTAACTTCGAAATCTTGAAGGTTGGGACCTTGGGGGGATTGGAGAAACCTTGGGAGGACTCCTTGGGAGGTAAAAATACCTTATCTTCGTTGATGATGAATTTTGAATGAAATTAATGAAGGAATGGGTTGGTATTTATAGAAAAAGTGAGGGAATATTTTATTAATTTCCAAGGGACACCTCATTAGTGGTATTTACAAAACCATGGGCTTTACCATGGTATTTACCCAAGGTATTGGCCACTTGGGACACCTTATAACATATCTTACTATTCACAAGTCTACCATAATTATTACATTAGGATTACATCATTAGTAATGTCATTAATCACATAGAAACTCAAAACTGTATTTTTAGTATTCATCGGAAAACAAAACATTTTATAAAAATATCATAAATTCAACCTAAACTAATATCGATGCTTTGAATATAAAAATTAACTCCATTTTATGAAAATAATTTTATAATTATTATATATTTAATTTTTAAGTAAAAACACTATTTACCTAAAAAATACTAATACATAACTAATAATTTCTAAAATAGTTATTTACTAATGCTATAATATCACATTACCAAACAGGATTCCTAAATTACATCTATACGTTATTAAGTGAGGTTACTATTCCACAGGTCACATTACTATTCATAAGGGTACTATTATTATTCATACTTTAATATTACCTAAAAATTAAGTTGGACTTATTAGACTCTAAATTTCTTACTGATCACAACTATAGAAGACCATTTTTTGGAAATAATTTCCCCTTATGAATTATTTAAAGTATAAAAAAATATTTTAAAATACCATTTTTTCAAAAATTTCATCAATAATATGGAAATTCTATAAATTCATCCGATATTTATCCAGACATTTGAAATACGCAAATTTAACCATAAGAATAAATAAAAAATTTATTTATACAAAAGGATTACACAATGTAACTATGGACTTTATACCTAGCCCCTTATAACACCTTTATAGGACCCATGTGTAAGTTGTGCTATGGTGATAGAATCATGGGGCAGCTCAAACAACATTTCTCGAGTGGATATTTTTATCAACTTGTACTTCACCCTTAGGAAACTCCATTCAAGCTTCACATATTTAAGCTCTGCTTAAGCTTGGTTCAGAGAAAAGCCTAGTGATGCAACCTCCTACCCAAGCTCTAACAGATGGGCTTCGTATGGCCTGAGTCTACTGGATGAGGCCATCGAATCTTATTTCTGTATTAATTAACCATGATCACTTGTATTTATAAACAATAATCATAATGTTATGATTTTAGTTTCCAACGGTCATATTGACCATTGGTCATATTGTCCAATGGTCTTATAACAGTCAAAACCCAGTGTTATAATTTTAATTATACTCACTTCATTAATTAAAGGATATAGTTTTGTTGAGTATAAAATTAAATAATACAAAAATTCAAGAAACAAATATTATTCAAAATTTCGGGTCATTGCATTCTTCCCCACGTAAGAAATTTCATCCTGAAATTTTAACTTTTAACTTCAGAAGATAAAAGGTGTGGGTACTTATGCCTTATAGACTCCTTTGGTTCCCACGTGGCTTCTTCACATTTTTGGTTCCTCCAAAACATCTTAACTTGGTGGGTAGTCTTGTTGCGCAGAAACTTGTCCCTATGATCCAAGATCTCCACCGGCTACTCCCTATAAGAGAGGTCATGTTCCAATTGTACAACATTTGTATTTAGTACATGTGAAGGGTTAGGTATGTACTTCCTCAAGAGGGATACGTGAAAGACATCATGAATTTGTTCTAGATTTGGAGGAAGTGCAAGCCGATAGGCCACTGCTCCTATGTGATCAAGGATTTCAAAGGGGCCAATGTACCTAGTGTTGACCTTCCCTTTCATCCCCAACCTCATGAATCTATTTCAAGGTGAAATTCAAAGAAATAATTTTTCACCAACAACAAACTCCAATTCCCTTCGATATTGTTGGTACATCTCTTTTGTTGACTCTGAGCAACCATAATGTGTTGTTATATGGCATGTAATCTTTCTGTCATCTCTTGCACAAGGTCATTCCCAAGAATCTTTCTCTCACCAGCTTCATCCCAATAAGTAGGAGTTCTACAACACTTCCCATATAGAGATTCATAGGGTTCCATTTGAATGCTCGAGTGGAAGCTATTGTTGTAAGAGAACTAAACTAAAGGAAGACATCGATCCCATCCACCTTAAAATTCCATTGATCATGTTCTCAGCTTGTCCTCAAGTGTTTGAATAGTCCTTTCAGATTGGCCATCAGTTTGGGGGAGATAGGCCGTACTAAAATTCAATTCAGTGTTCAGAACATGTTGGCGACTTATCCATAATTTTGATGTGAGCCTTAGATCGCGATGAGATACAATATAAATTAGAACTCCATGCAGCCTTACCACTTTCTTCATGTAAATCCTGGCAAGTTGATCAAGAGAGAAATCTTCCTGGATGGAGATAAAATGGGTAGTCTTGGTGAGACAGTCCACAATAACCCATATCATGTTGTTTCCTTTGGATGTTCTTGGAATACTAGTGACGAAGTCCATAGTGATATTGTCCCACTTCCATGTTGGTATGCACACTAGTTTCAATACCCATTTAAGAAGTTGTCGCTTTTCCTATACTAGCTGACATACTAGGCACCATGAAGTGTAGTCAGCAATATCCATTTACATATTATCCCACCAATAATTATAATGAAGGTCTCTATACATTTTCGTGCTTCCTGGATGTATAGAAAATATAGAGCTATGAGATTCATCCATCAGCTCCTTCTTTATTTCCAGAATAGATGAAACACATAGACTTGTGTGAAATTTTAGTACACCTTCTTGATCAATATTGAACATAGGAAACTTTCCATCCTTCACAGCCTCAAACTTCTTTTGTAAAAAAAGATCTTATTTCTGAGCGTTCTTGATCTTGTCTAGTAATTATGGTTGAAAAACAATTTGGGTTATGGTTGATGATATCCATTCCCTTATAATTCCCACGTCTAGCTTTACTATTTCATTGATCAAAGGATATCTTTGAATCCTCACCATATAAATAACAACTGGGTATTTCCAACATAATGCATCAGTGACTCTGTTTTCTCTTCCATGATGATAATTAATTGAACAATCATAGTCTTTAAGAAGTTCTAACCATATCCTTTGTCTCATTTTCAATTCCTTTTGTGTGAACATATACTTCAAAATTTGATGGTCTGTGTGTATATCAAATTTATCCCTATAAAGATAGTACCCCCATATATTTAGAGAAAAATTTGTTGTAGCCAACTCCAGATCATGCGTAGGATAGTTCTTCTCATGAGTCCTCAACTATCGAGATGCATAAGCAATGACTTTGTAATTTTTCATGGGGACGTACCCAATCCATTTCAGATATGCATCACTAAAAATAACAAATCCTTATCCACATGAGGTATCCAATATCATCTTTAGCTCTTGGAAACTTTCCTCACACTTCTTTTTCCAGACAAAATTGACCACTTTTTGAGTTAACTTGGTTAATGGATTAGAAAGTAATGAAATGTTTTTCACAAACCTCATATAATATCCCGCTAAACCAAGGAAACTACGAATCTCAGTTATTATTGTAGGATAAGGACACTCCTCTACAACTTGTGTCTTTATAAGATCAAATTTGATTTCTTTATTTTCTACAATGTTCCCCAAGAAATCAACTTGTTGTAAACAAAATTAACATTTTCTACCTATGCTACATGGCCATGTCTATGTACAAATTCTGTGTTTGTGTACTTCAGTACACGACGTGTCCATCCACATGGGTTTCCACCCATGTCCATGGTTGTGTATATGTACTATGGAACATGGCATGTTCCTAGTCATTCATGTATACATATACCCCTGGAGTACATGCTTGGATACCATAACAAGGTCACACGGCTTGTGGGGATCCCACATGGTGTGTGATACTTATAAATCATTTGAAACCCTAACAATCATAGCATAGGGTCTACAAACCATGTGTTCATCATGATATAAATCATGTAGTCATTATTTTCTCATAATTTCATATCTATGCGTGGGTGTCTAGATCTGGTTTTTCTACATTCAGATCTATCCTCGTCTTCACCAGAAATTTGTGGATCTAGCCATTGTTCTCCCATTTCAGCTATCTGATGGCAAGAAAACTGATTTCTTTGAATAACTCGAAGTCCTCTTGAACATACATCATCCCACATGCCTTCCATAATTATTGGATCTAAAATAAATGAGAAATAGAACCTAATATTTCTATGATTCATTCCCAAATCCATCCTTGATCATTGATCCCTTCATCGCTCAAAAAACCGTTGTGAATCTGGGGGTTCAATCGAGCTCAGTCCTACCCTACAATGTCGAATTATGACCTTGTGGTCCAACGTTGAAAAACAAGCATAATCTTTTGGATAAATTCCCAATAAAAAGGGTTAAACAATCTTTTTACAAGAGTTATCGGACAATGAACACAACTGTTCTATACGAGATTTAGACCAACAAATAATCAAATTAATTTCAATACATGATCGCATGAAATGTTACGAAATTGGTTCATATTATAGAAAGTATGATCCTGGTCAATCAATTTAATAAAACAAGGTGTGATTCACAATATTATGAGTCATGCTTATAAATTTGATAAATTTTCTCTGAATAACATGTACACCAACAATTTAGATGAGTTGTTGTGTTCATTGTGCTTTAATTTTCTTTGATCCAGAGATTTGTGTTTTTCAGATGTGACTCACCAATGGAAGGAGGAGAAGAGCGCTCTGGATACTCCTAGGGTTTATGGGACTAACCCTAGAGGATTCACCATAATGATGTATTTATAGAAAATTAGTTTAAGTCAAATGAATTAATGAATTAATTAATTTAATTAATTATTCCACTGAATGTATTATCAATGGCTATTTTATCCAAACATACGATGGCGGCTTGTTTTAGGTTTGGACTAGGATAAACATCATTTTTCTGACTCAACTATGGTCTCATATTTTTTATCTGATGTTCCTTTTCATAGTTATCTTATTTTATATAAGAAACTATCTGTGAGTAATATAAAATATTTTTAATATTTTTTTAAAATTAATTCTAGGAACACCGGACCTTGTAATCACACTTTGTCTCAGCTCCTGGCTCCAAAAATAAATATATAAATATTTTAAATCTTAAAAGGAAAAAATTTATCTCTATATTATTCCCTCATTCAATATTCTCATCCCTAGAAACAAAAATAACAAAAATAACTTCAGATACTGAGCCCTCATCTGGATCTCCCAATTCCAAGACCTCTCCTGCACGTTCCCATGATTCCACAACATGTGAACCTAATGGATGGTCCATCCACATAGGGTCCTCTCTTATCAATCCTCAATCACCATTTAGTGGTCTGTGAATGTGGATCCATCCTCAATGTATACCTCACCCCAGTCAATGATGTTTATGGGTTCATGCACATATCTCCTTAGCTATGCCACATAAAATACATCATGGACCCTCTCAAACTGTGGGGGTAGGGAAAGGTGGTATGAAACATCATGATCCCTCCATATGATCTCAAATGGCCTGATGAACCTTGGGGATAGCTCGCCTCCTCGATAAAATCTCCAAAATCCACTTCATGGGGAGACTCTCAGGAAAATGTGGTCTCCCTGCACAAACATCGAGGTCTTACAATGATGATTTCCATAAGATTTCTACCTACTTTGGGTCATCCTTATACACACAGAGATGACATGAACCTTATCTGTCATTTCATGCACCTTCTATAAACCCACAAGATATTTCTCTACAATCTTTGTGTAGTACAAGTGTCACCTATAGGGTCTCCTATACAGTACCTCGAAAGGTGTAATGCTAACAGTAGAGTGTTAGTTGTTTTTGTACATAAAATCTACCAAGGGAATGTGATTCTCTTAGCTCTGGCCAAATTCAAACACACAATCCCTCATCACATCCTACAACACTTGTATTGTTCGCTTGGTTTTCCCATCTGTCTGGGGGTTGAAGGTTGTAATCATTCTAATCTCGATCCTAAATGCCTCTTGTGGGTCTCTCCACAATCATGACATAAATCATGTGTCATGATCAGAGATAATAGTCGAGGTCAACCCATGGAGGTGAATAATATCTTGTACATACAACTACCTTAAACTCCTCATCTAACTATACTCCCTTATATAAAGAAATGTTTTTAACTTTGTGAGTCAGTCAAATATCACCCAAAGGGTGTCATGGACCTTTTTTGACGATGGATTCCCTATCACTAAGTTTATGGATATTCCATCCAATTTCCACTTTGTGGTCTCCAGGGGTTGTAACATGATGAAACTAGGGCTCGAAGCGGAATACGATGGGCTGGGGATTTTAAAATTTTCATCCTCGAGATGATGGAACTTGTCGTCTCGGACGATCTGACCCCTCAGTATGGCCAGAAGACCACCTGTAAATTAGAAGACCTTGTAAATTAAAACTAGAAACATACCTGTTCATATCTGAATCCGCGCTTGACTAAAACTTTTCAATGGTGATCGTTTCCTGAAGGATCCAAAGTAGGAACCCTCTATATCATCCACACACGCTTCAAAAATCAGCTAGAACGTCGATCATCGAATTCGGGGTGCTAGCACGGAAATTCGATTTTGTCTTCAGTGTCCTAACAATCACGTCATGAAGATTCCTTTGATGCTTGAGGTAGATCTTGATCCGAGGTCTTGGATAAACTTCTTCTCTCTCTAGGAAGCGATAGTAGAGATAGGCTCTATCCAAAATTCCATGAATATTCTTTGATGAGAGATCCTCTTCCCCTATTTATAGAAGAGTTTCTAAATACCTATTTAGGTTCCCTAGCCTCCATTTTTTTCAATATCCACTAAATAATAATTATGATGAACTAAACTACACAATAAATATTATTAATAATCTTTCACATACTTTAAATATATATATATAACATAATACATGATAAAACTAATCCATTTAACTCGAATCACGATTCTCATTTAATATTAAATGAACCTTGAATATTAAAATAATATTTGTTCGAATAATATTTTCTCTAATTTACTTAACTCGTAAATACATTATGTAAATTTAATCCCAATTTTTCATAACTTGAATAATAATGAATTTATTTATTTCTTTAGTGATTGATACCTTGGACAATACTCGGACCTCATGGTGGGTCCCATCATGTACAATATGACTATTAAACATAATAGGAATAATTCTCGAATACACTATTGTGTGTTACCCTCTTGTCCCTTATCTCGATAGAATTGAATATAATTCGGAGACCAAGAGAAGAGTTTACCAACCCATCAAGTTCCCTAAATAGATAAGAATTGTCATAAGAACGACAACCGTCCTACGAACATGTATTGTGTTCTATAATTTCTTTGTCTTTAAATATATCATAAATAAGGATGCACAATTGTGTCATCATCCATTTCTTGATTTATTATTTTTTGATTTATCCTGATGGATTTACCTTTCGAATTCTCTAGCCAGAGACTTATTAAGGTAGAACCATCCTGATCAACCAGGCTTGATATATACAACTTCCTTTACTTGGAAGCGAAAAATAATTTCTTGACCATTCAACCAATGTCATACCACCAACAACGCACCCTACACAAGATACCTCATCATGATTTCAATATCATGATTTTTTCCTTACATAAAAGTATGCAATCATATTATACACATTAGTAACTGTCTCAAGTCAAGAGACAAATACACATGTCCATATATAGGAACATCTAATGACACCCAAAATATGTGGTGTCCCTAATGGAGGGGTATTCCTCATGATCGCACTATAAGAGACCACCAAGTGAGAACTTCATGAGAAGATGTCTCAATGCTTATGATCTCCCAACACTTGATAGTCAAACATCTGCTGTGTCCAGTCAGTAAGATGCATCTAGACCATAGGACCATAGTTTAAGATTAATTTCATAATATCTCGAGGTTCTCATTATAGATTATAATTTTTAATAACCTTTTGATATGAAAATTAATCTAGTAAATTACTATTAAATAGTGGATGATGAATAGTCTACACTATAATGGTAAGAATACATCATGTATAGATAATTGTATACATGATATGTAATTTAAAAGTAATGCATAGTTGGTTCTAGGGAACCCATTATTTCAAAACTCCAACTTGAACTAGAGATAACATGATAACCATATTTATTAGCTACTCCTGTGATAAAGATAATTTTTCTATTGAGTAACGGCTTTAGCTTCTGGGTTTGCACGTCTTCGCCGTGTGGAAATTATTCTATATGCGACCTCATCTACTTAAGTAAAACTTCTGAAGAGATTGTATCCTATAGTATATTATTTTTTCCACTTTCATGACTTCACATCCTGGCTAGTAAGAATGTCATAATTTACAGTATGATATACTTTACTTACTAGGTGCAACTCCAAGAACTAGAAAAAAAACATTTCATTTAATAACTACTTATTAGAATCCTTATAAGTTGCAACATACTCGGTATTTGTAGGTATGAATACCATTGGCTTTTATGATATTGATTTGCTCATCACCTTAGGCTAACTATGATACTAGATCAAATTTGATCTAAGAAATACTGGTTTGTGTCCCACTATAACTAGTATCCTTCTTCTCCATATAACAGGTACATATCACATGTACTTATAGAAGTATAATCAGATATTATGACTACATCACTTGTAGTTCTCCTAGATATAATTGAAATTTCCAACCATAATGTATAGTTTTGTAATATCATATCTTTTACATATCATGGAATGTGTTATTGATCCATTGCAAAAGTCTATAGAAGTCAAATCACAACTTTAATCTCCCCCCATGTTCCAAACATGTCAACCTAGAGAGATTATGCCATGTTACATTAGAAACAATTCTTAACTTGAATTATTTGTATTTTTAAATACTATTTCATTGTATGTATAATTTACTAGGTATAAGTAACCATTAAATCTACCTCAGTAGATCATGTTCCCCAGAAATTAGGTTTCTACTTTCAATCAATCACTAGAGAATTAGTATTATACTGGTCTTACCTAACTGTAGGACCAATATTTGTTTTCCATATGTTGTTGAACATATTTCTCTTGGAAAAAAATGTTGATCCCACGAAACTATGGTAGACACATGGAAAATATTCATTCCCAATGAATTATCTAAGATCTTGTTGCTTACATTAATCCTTAATTGGATTTCAGTAACTTGAAACCCTTATTGGTATTTTTTGATGTC
Source organism: Viscum album (assembly GCA_963277665.1). NCBI lineage: Eukaryota > Viridiplantae > Streptophyta > Magnoliopsida > Santalales > Viscaceae > Viscum > Viscum album. The sequence continues at coordinate 1,940,892,841 of OY728163.1, forward strand.
ACTATCTCTTTCTGGTTGCATCATATAGACACCTTCCATGAAAGTTGATATTGACATCGAATATCCAATTAAATTATCTTAGAATTTATCTATAATAGGTAAAATTCTAATGGATTTAGGTGTACCAACTTGGTATTACCAATCGAGACTTATTGGTACTGCACTCGTACCATCAATGTATCAACTCACTTGAATACCCACTAAAGTATTCAATTTAAAATCCCCATTACAATTTGATACAAGGAACCCATTAATGAATTTTAATTGTTCTTGTCAATTTTATATAACTTCCACATACTACTTATTGTAGGATTTATTATTCTCAATGAATAATATATCATTGGTCATGATGAACTCAAACCCATCATTGTGGTTTTTAACCTTCTTACAAAGTATGTCTCTGGAACAATCCTCTTCCATATGAACTTGTGAAATTTGTTTCTATACCAACCATTTGTGCATATTGAACATTGACTAAACCCAAGTCAATATTTCTCCCACTATCTCAAGTAGATATGTTCACCCTTATATAGTAATGTAGTCTCTCACTTGACTACCAATATTCTATATTAGTGATTTAGGTAATATCCTGAGTAACTATTAGGATAATTACTTAGATGAACCATGAATTTAGATTGATGCATTTTTTGTTTTTATGTTAACAAAATCTTAGAATCTAAACACTTGTCATATGACATAATTAATTTCCATTATACTATGAATCGTATGATATCCATTTATAATTTTAGTTGGAATATTGGCTATGGGTTTTTGTTGTTATTTGCAAATCACATATTGAAATATAATGGAAGTAACTATAAATTGTAACATTGATACTACATATATCATAACTTTGATGTATACAATGTTCATTTTATAATTTCTCCATGCTAATTTTTTCTAGTCAATGTTAACATGTAAGACTTTTCATCGATCGTCCTTATGAATATCAATGTCATGATATAGATAAGGTAATATTCATTTAGGAATTACTCCATGCAACATTATCATGGTCGGTTAATGATTGGTCAAGATATTCTTCGTTATCCCAATCTAAAGAACCTTATATCTTCTGACCATGATTATACTTCACTTTTACATTTCTTAATAACTTAAAGGAATCTTATGAAGTATCTTTACCACTATATTTCCCTTGAAATAGTTCACGCTCACTTTCTGAACTAATTCAAATGATTTGTGACATATCTCTATTTGCAATGGTTTCTTTGTCCCAACTAAATACATCAATTATAACAAAGGTGTTTAGTTGTTCTGAGGATAAATACTATACTGGGTATATACATGACGTATAATTTTAGTAGAACATGATAATGAATTGTCTTTCTATAACAAGGTAAAATATTATATTTTTATTTTCATCACTTATTGCTTATGATTCATGTACCAATGAACTATTTGTTGAGTATGTGACACCAATAAAAACATTCATTCCTAACCATGGAATAATGTATCATTACGTCCATATGAAACATGAGATAAATTTTTTGGTTATACTCAACATCTTTTTCAACTAAAACCATTCACTTAGCAATATGAAGTTATGTGTTTCTCATTGCTGACATAGGAATCACCATTTCTCAACTGCTTGAAGAAGACACCATTCTCCAAGTAATGTTTCTCTACTTAATTTGTTTTTGTATTTCGATACACATATTTGAACAGAATTTGGTATCTAATACCCAAGAAGTATGTTATAAACAATACTTTTTTATGAATATATTCCGAAGAAGAAGCGGGTTCTTGCTTATTCAATTCAGTTTATTGCATTTTAAACATCCACAATTTATTTCATAATATGTGATGGAAATAACCTCTTGTGTAATAACCAACCTCTATTAATTTAAAAAATTGAAAATTTTCTTTTTGTGTGACTTTCCATAAGCATTTTCACGTCAAATTTTCAATTTGTTCTCTATAAGAATTAAAGATTGTACTTTTTTTAATATTCATATTCCTTGAAGAATTTTTCTTATAAGGTATTGAATCACTTACTCCATACTGTTCATTTATATCCTTAAACAAAACAAGTATAAGTGGGTGAAAATGATATAATAATGGGATTCATTGAAATATCTTTAATTATCATTCACTTTACACAAAGTGAGTGTAATAATCACATTAAAATCTTGTTTCACTTTCTCCTCACAAACTTCTTTGAGATGAGACTACATGTAACATCATCTATGTCATGATGTAGTGACCACAGGTAGCATCAGACGACTGATGATAGCATTATGAAAGAACCATCATATGCTTGATTCGTGAGTATCTTATAAGAATTATAACACCCAAGGTTCCTGAGGTGTCTTAACAAGTCTAGGGACACTGACATCTTGAATTTCCTATATTATAGTGATGTGCAGAAACAACTGTACTACACATGAAAATTCATGTTTGTTTGGACATTTAATTTTGTCTAACATTTATCACAGTTTTTCCTTATGGTATTACTTTCCATTTTCTACAAGAGTAAACTTTAGCAGATTATTCCATTTATATTGATTACCGAATGATACATTACTGATAAATCATTAAATGTCACCCACTATTTTTATCGAATTCTAGGAACCCTCTATACTAGAATTAGAATACTCTGTCACTTGAGTATTCTAGTGGTAAGGATCCTTGAACCTTCCCTCATAGTCTACAAGATACGGAAATTACACTACTCGGAGAGTTCAAGGTAGGATTTTGTCTCACCAACCACATTAACTCGTGGTTCCTTGATCTGTTGAGTGAAGTCTGAGCTTCTAAAACAATTACTTGATTTACTAAATTATTGCCACTAAAATTAAAAAAAAGATATATTTGGCTATTACATTGCTGCAATTATAGTTAATTCAACTCACCACACTCATAATAACTCTCTCTTATTAAGAGGCACCCTCATCTTTGGCATGACTGGCACCCCAAGCACCCGGTTTTGTTCAAACATGAATGATGGAAGGCGAAAAAGACTTAATATTACATTGAATGTTTTTATGTTTTTCTCTCAATGAATGTCATCCATTTCTATTAATCTTGTTCATCTATGTTTCCGCACTAAAAACTAAACAATAATAGAAAAACATATTTCGCTTCTTTATGCATTTTATTAGTTATTATTTTATTTATATTCCCCGCTTTTATAAAAATGCATAAAATAATAAATAAATGTATAATGGTAAACTACTACCCAGCTGGTCTTGAGCATCTAAACAACCTAGGGGCATCATACCTGATTCGATGCTTGACTCTTGATGCAGATCACCCCCGTCATGTATGTATGCTTCTCTTCTAGAGTACCACCACATCTTGGCAGGGTCCACATCACGTCTTGGAGAACCACCTCATCTTGGTGGGTCCACATCACATCTTGCATCATCTTCATCAATTTACAGTGCTTTATCATGGCTGGATTCATGTCGTACACTGTCTCTATCCAATATACAATTATAGTCATGCGTAGGCGAGGGGGACTAGAGGTATAAATGTACATAAGGTGAATTGGAAACACAGGTCCTTATAAATTTTAACCGAAAATAAATATGATGTGCAGACCATAATTTAATTAATTACAAACATCACAAGAAATTAAAATAATTAATTAAATAAATAAATACAGACATACAAAATTTACGTGCTCAATACTAGTGCGCGGGTAAAAATAAATGCCTGATAAAATTAAATTGTATTAAATAAAGAGTGAGGGAAATTTAATTAGACTAAATGAATTAAAAAATTAAATTATTTAAATTATTTATCTGTCCAATAATTAATTTATCTTTATGCCAAAATTAAATTACGTAATTAATTTAATTTAATACAATAATTAAATTAATTTCCCCAGGTAATAAAATTTATTATTTTCAATAAAAATTAATATAATAGTTAACATAATTTATTTTTTGTAATTAAGTAAATAAATTATATTAATTGAATTAACATGTGTGTCGAAAAACTCATGTAGGTCTAGAGTGGGTCGTGCGGTACCTGTGCAAACCCCTTTTGGGCCAAGAAAAGCTAGTTATCGGAAAATCTGGGCAAAGAAGGTCCACCCAAACCCATTCCGGGTTGGGAAGATCTTCTGGGGCTGAAAAGAGGGGTACTGGACCTGTGGTGGCTTGTTGTAGGGATGTCGGTTGGATTCTAGTAGGCCGGACCAAAGGGGAGTTTGCACCTTTCTTGAGGGAGGTGCACCATCTGAGGAAGACGTCAGGCGTAATGATCCATGGCAGGTGGCAGCGTGCTGGGAAGGCCGAGTTCTAGTAGAGAAGGAAAATAACTACGTCGGCGGAGATCTGGAAATTGGTTTCTTGGATCTCCACCCCTCCAGTGTAGGTTGTATGGCCGGCTATGAGACCAGCGAGTAGTGAAGGTAGTCCAGCGCGATTTCGCTGTAGGTGGTAGGTGGCGAGGCCGACCAGGGTGCACCGCTGAAGGGGAAAAGGATAGACCTTGAATGAACCAGGGCCCATGGTAGAAGCCGATGGGAAGTGGATTTTAAATTTTTTACCATTGGGATGATAGAACTTGTCGACGTCGACGATCCAAGTCCCTGGTAGGGTCTGAAGATCTCTCATAAATTAAAAGAAAAGGTAAATTAAAACTAAAAACATACCTTTTCAAATCTGAAGGTGTACTTGACTATAACTTTTCAATGGTGTCCATTGCTCGAAGGATCCATAGAAGGAACCCTCTATATCGTCCACACATACTTCAAAAATCTACTGGAACATCGATCGTCGATTTCTGGGTGATAGCATGACGATTCAACGATGTCTTCGGCATCCCAGCGATCACCGCATCGAGATGACTTTGATGCTTGAGGGAGGTCTTGATCAGATGTCTTAGATAGACTAATTCTCTCTCTATGCAGTGGGAGGATTGAAATGATCTGGCCAACAATCCCTGAATAGTCCTTGATGAGAGACTCTCTTCCTCTATTTATAGTGGAGTTTCTAAATACCTGGTTGGGTTCCCTGACCCCTGATTATTTCAACATCGAATCAATAATAATTATAAATAACTAAACTACACCATAAATATTATTAATAATTTATCACATACTTTAAATATATATATAATCTATTATGTGATAAAACCGAGCCATTTTAATTGACTGGTTATTCCCACTTAATATTAAATTAACCTTGAATAGTAAAATAATATACATTCAAATAATATTTTCTCATATTTAATTAACTCATAAATACATTAAAAAAATTCAATACAAGTTATTCATGACATTAATAATAATTAATTCATTTATTTATTTAGTGATTGATACCTTGTACAATACTCAGATCCTGTGGGGGGCACCATATCTAATATACCTATTCAACTAAATAGGAAAGATTTTTTAATACGTTATTGTGTGTGGCCCTATAGGACCTTATCTTGATAGCAGTGAATATAATTTGTAGACCATGAGCGGAGTCTAAAAATCCATCAAGGCCCCAAAAGAGATAAGGATTATCATAACAACGACAACCATCCTATGAACATGTACTGTGTACTATAATACCTTTATCATTAAATATCTCATAAAGAAGGACACCCAATATTTTCATCATCCATTTCATCATTTATCATTTGTTGATCTATCTGGATGGATTTACCTTTCAACTTCCCTCTCCAAATACTTATAAATTTTTCACCATTCGGATCAACCAAGCCTAAGGTATACAACTTCCTTAAATTGGAAATGAAAAATCATTTCATAAGCATTCAAATAATGTCATAACACCAAAAAACGGACCCAAAAAAAGATGCCTCACCACCATTTCAATATCATGGTTCCTTGCATCAAAGTACACAATCAAATGATACACATTGGTAGTGGTCTCATGTCAGGAGACCGATACACATGTCTGTAGATAGGAACATCCAATGAAACCCAAGATTTGTTGTCTTCCTATTGGCGTGTCAGTCCTCATGATTTCACTACTAGAGATCAACATGTAAAAAATTCATGAGAATAAGTCTCAATTATTTTGACCCCCAAACACCTGATAATCAAACATCTACAATGTCCAATTAGTAATACTCTTCAATAACATAGGGTCTTAGTTTAAGATTTATGTCATAATATGTCGAGGTTCTCATTATATCCTAAGATCTTCTATAAACTTTTGACATGACAATTAATCTAGACCATTACCATTAAATAGTAAATTTAGAAACATTTACACTATAATGGTAATAATACATCATGTATATATAAATGTATACATGATATGTTAATCAAAAGTACTGCATAGATGTGTCAAGGGAACCCTCTATTTCAACATAAAAAACATGCCAGAACCTGCTACTCAGCCTTCACCTACTGACAGGTGAGGCACTGAGAGATGAACTCAGCCACACCCATTCTTATATAAGACCACCAAAACTACTGCTAATATTCTTTGTACATATTACCCACACCAAGATGTGCATTCATGGGAGAAGTGTGGAACTCCCTCATCAACTCCGCTCCAATCATGACAGGGACCACCATCCATCCCTGGAAAAAGGATAATGTTATTTCCTCCATCAGAATATCTATCTAGTGAATCTTCTATGTATATTAGGTAACACAATACCTTATAGTAGATGTCTCAAAATTGGGACACTCTCACGCAATGAAGGAGATGAGGAGTCAACACCATCGAATGAACAAAATTTACACCCTCATGCTCTATTAGGTTAAGTTTCAAGGAAGCAAACTACTAAGAAGCCTCATGTACCAAGTTAGACTGAGACATCCTACTAAGGGAATATTCTACCATGATTCACATCCCCAGAGTAATGACTATCTTCAAGTCATAGTCATACAGAAAATACAACCAATACCATTGTCTTAGGTTCAAGTACCTCTATGTGAAGACATACCTAAGACTCTGATGGTCTGAGTAAACCATAAAGATCTCCCCCAAGAAGATAATGGCTCCACAACCTTAGGGACAAGAATAATACTACCAACTCTATGAATTGAGTCACATAGTTATTCTCATTGGGTATCAACTACCTCAACCTCTATGTGATAACTACCTGTTGTTGTATCAACACGAAGTCAAGCCCAAATCCCAAGGCATCACAATACACTACATACTCCATGCCCTCCTCTAGTAGTCTAAAAATAGAATCACCCATTAGCCTTATCCTCATATCCTAGAAGGATCTCTATAAATACATAGTCTAGATAAAAGGATCTACTTTCCACATCAGGTTAGTCAAAGAGGATGTAATCCTAGAGAATTATACTATAAACCACTTGTAGTACCCCTCCAAACTAGGAAAAATATGTAACTCAGGCATCCTCTTGAGTGGCTCCCATGAAAGCACTACATAAATCATCATTGGGTCCACGTCTAAACCATGATCATAAATGACATTACCAAAAAAGTGAACCTCATGAATTTAGAACTAGCACTTCAAGGGCTTACCATCAATATGGTCCTCCTAATGAAAATATAGAAACATCCTCAAGTTTTCTTCATGATCTTCCTATGATGCAAAGTACATAATTATTTCATCAATGAAGAAAAAAATGAAATGTTTAATGTATGTTTGGTAGATATTATTCATCAAATCCACAACCACAGTGGGGGAATTCATCACACCAAAGGTAATCACAAGGAACCCACAGTGTTTATAGGGACATCAGAATTATAGATTTAGAATATCAGCCTCTAGAACCCTCAAATGGTGGTAGAAGGACTCGGTATTGGTCTTTGAGAACCACCTCAAACCACGTAAATGGTCTAATAGTTCATCAATCCTCATCATGGGGCACTTGTTATTAATTTTTTCATGGTTTAGGTGATGAAGATCCACACAAATATGAAAGCTCAAATCCAGCTATTTCAAGAACAACACTAGAGCTACCTAAGGGGACACACTATTCCGGATAAATCCCTTCTCTCAATAGTATTCCCACTGAAGCTGTAGCTCCTAATTCTCAGTAGGGGCAATTTGATATACTATTGAAGATATTAGAGTAGTCTTGTGATGAAATTCAATACAAAACTCTATCTCCCATCTTGGAGGTACTATTAGAGAATCTTTTTGGGAATAATTCAATATAATAATTCTTGAATGAAAGAATTCAGATCCCTAAAGATCCTGATACACCAAGGGATATACTCTACATCATATGGGTGATGGGATAAAAACTCCTACTTACAGTACCCACCTAACCTACCACAATATCTCTCTCACCTAAAAAGGATAATCTCATGCCATCCATGAGAAGGAATCTGACTCATCTATAGTGATAGTCAATCTAGTCTTGGACCATGGATAACTAATACATACCCAAGATGACATCATAGGGTTCAATATGGATGACCCAAAGGTCTCACACGAACCTTTTTCCCCCATGAAATAGCATAAAGTACCGAAAGATAAAAGATATAAAAGAAGAATTCCATATAGGAACCTCAGGATACTGATGTCGAGATAAAGCCTCTATTGGGAGATCCAAATCTTGCACCATAATTATAGAGATGAATGAATAATTTTCACCTATGTCTACTTATACTTATAAAATAGTATAATATTCAAATATTTTAACCCTTATAATCTTTTGTGTCACGAGGTCATACGACTCTACAACCTGCAACTATCTGCGACCTTGTTCTTCAACTACCAAAGCCTGACGTGGGCCTCCATGTAGTGGTGGCAGAATGATATCATAACATCTTCTACCACCCACAACTCCTTCTACTTTTAGATTTTTAATGTGATCCTACATATAATTTTCCTTCATTGTTTCCTCTTCAAAAATTTCTAAGCCTAAGAGTTTCCATTCACCAACTTCATCCCAAAAAGTTATAGTGCGGCATTTCTTGCCATATAATGTTTCACATGGCTCTATTTTAACACTTTAATGGATTCTATTATTATAGGAAATATCTACTAGAGGTAAATAATGATCCCACATACCTTGAATGTCATGTTATCATGACCCCAACATATTTTCAATTGTTTGAATGGTCCTTCCGGATTGTCGATCAATTTGTGGATGGTAGACGATACTTAAATGGATCTCAGTATCAAGAGCCTTCAGAAGACACTTCCATAATTTCGATATAAAAAATAGATCTCAATCAGATACAATTGATAGTGGTTCTCCATGAAGTCTTATAAATTCATTAATATTATCCTTGTGAGGCTCTGAAAAAGAAAATTTTCTCTTATAGAGAGGAAATGTGAAATTTTGGTTAAGAGATCAATAATAACCCATATGGCATCATTATTTCTCATATTATTTTACATTCCTATTAAAATTTCCATAGTAATTTCTTTCTATTTCATCATAGGAATATGAATAGGTTTTATTAATCCTTTATGATGTTGTCTCACATATTTTACTTGTTGAAAATCCCAACATCTGTAAATATAATCATCAGTTTCCTACTTCATGTTATCCCACAAAAAAAGTTCCCTCAAATCCCAATACATTTTTGTGCTACATGAGTGTATATTGAGATTTGAGTTATTAGAGTCATCCAAAAATTCCCTTTTTAACTCGGGTAAAGATTCAAAACCTAATATATTCCTAAATTTCATAACATCATCTTCATTAATGAATTATGCTAATTTCTCATCATTCACATATTTAATCTTCTTTTGAATGTTCTCATCAACTTATTGATAATTCTTTATCTTCTCTAATAAATATGGTTTTACAATCATTTGAAAATTAATTGATGTTACTCCTTTAGTAATTCCAATATCTATATTTATTATATCCATGAACATAGAATCTCTCTCAATCCTCATTTGGGTCAAAATTCCATGATCTTTCCTACTCAATGCATCTACTCCCTTATTTTCATTCCTTGTTTGGTAGTGTATTTTTAAATCATAATCCTTGAGTATATTGAGCCATCAACTTTGTCTCATGTTGAGAAATTTATATGAAAATATATATTTTAGGCTTTTATTATCTATTTATATCTCAAATATTTCATCCTAGATATAATTTCTCCATATCCTCAATGAAAATTTCACAGCTACCAAATCAAGATCATGGGTTAGGTAGTTATATTTGTGAATATTCAATTTATATGATGCATATGAAATAAAATTAACATTTTTCATTAGGATACAACCAAGTCCCTTATTTGATGCATCACTATATATCAAAGACCCATCACTTCAAGATGGTAGAGTCAACATCGGAGCATTGAACAAGCTCATATTTAGTTCATCAAAACATTATCTAAATTCCTTTTCATAAATAAACATAACCCCTTTACATGTATTATTGGTTAATAGGTTATCCAATCAAGAAAATTTCTGAACTTATCAATAATAGTAACCTATCAACCCAATGAAACTATATACCTTAGTAATGTTCATTGGTGTAGTCCATTCTCTGACTACCTTTTTCTTTTTAGCATCAAATGATATTTAATTTTTGGAGAAAATATTACCATGATAATAAACTTCCAAAATCTAGAAATCAGACTTACAAAATTTCCCATATAACTATTTCCTTTTAAGAGTCTTGAGAATGATTCGAAAGTGATTATCTTGGTCCCCATAGCATTTAGAATACATCATAATAACATCAATGAATACCACAAAAAAATCATCAAGATATTCAATGAATAATTTATTCATTCGATCCATAAAAATAAAGGGTGAATTATTTGATCCAAATTGAATCATTATAAACTCATAATGTCCATACCTCATACAAAAACCTATACATAGAATGTATTCCTTCTTTACTCGAAATTGATGATACCCAGAATGAAGATCAATCTTTGTAAAATATTGGTCTCCATGAATTTGATCAAATAGTTCATATATGATAGTTATGGGATACATGTTATTTATCATAATATCATTTATTTATTTATAATAAATTCACATCCTTATGGATCCATATTTCTTCTTAATGAAGAGAATAAGGGCTCCTCATGGCGAAACACTAGATGGATAAATCCCTCATTACCCAAATCAGCTAATTATTTCTTCAACTCCACTAATTCCACAATGGCCATTCGATAAGGATTCTTTGATTTTGGTCTTCCATCAGGGATTAAATCAATGGAAAATTCAACATCACACTCTAGGATATGTCCATGTAGTTTCTTAGGAAATAAGTTAATTTATTCCTATAAAATATGTACATCATCAATTTGAATATTAAATTCTTCATAACTAAATGTTGTTTTTTCATATTCCCTAAGAATTTCATTTATTAGAGCTATTGGGGGTGGATCTAGATAAGAATCGGATGATGATGTTTATTCATTAAAGATATATAATTTTATATCCTCCTAAAAAATTGTAATTTCATTCTTCTTGTAATAAGTTCTTGCATCACATATTGAAAGTAAGTCCATATTGAGGATCATATCAAATTAAAACATAGGTATGATAATATTTTCTGATAATAAATAATTTTTATGTTTCATAATAGGGACATCCTGACATATTCTTTTGTAATGAGACTCCCCTTAGGAGTTTTTATGGATAACTCCCTTATTAAATCAAAAGGGAAATGTCTAATTTTCTTAGAAAACTCGGCAGATATAAATGAGTTTGATGGTATAAAATAAAATATATAATTAGATAAATTTAAAAATATAATTTAATTACCTTCCACCGTATCATTGGGTACTTCCACCTAATCTGTAGTGATCATATAAGCTTGAATTTCTCCCCTTGGCCTCATCTATGGTGGATTCCCTTAAAGCTTGGGACATTTGTTTTCATAATACCCCATCTCTTTAAAAATGTAGAATATGATATAATTGATTTATTTATTCCCATTATATTAATTATTCTATAGACCCATATCTCTAAACTTATAATATATTCCCAATCCCTTTGGAGATTTCCCAATGTTCATATTTCCACAGTTTTCACAAGGTGGAAAATATTATGTTTTCTTATTGTTGTTTGTCTCATTCCAATTTTTATTATCCTAATATGGCATGTTATTAAATTATCTTACCATGAATATATAGTATTTATATAATTACTTTTTATTTTTATGGAACATATAACTATTTAATCATATTACAAAAAAGTTTGAGAGACCAACGCCCTTCAGAGACTTCGCTTAGGCCCTTCAAGGAAATAGTCAATATTGTGTTAAAATTATTTTCTAACACACATATGATTATTATTATATAAATTAGATATCAAATTTATAATTATAGGGTCTAAATATTATATAAAGTATCACTTTATTTTAATCTTAATGGATAAAATACTTACGTTAGAAAACTAGTTACTATAATGAAAATCCCAAATGGGAAAATAAGGAAACTTAGGAGTTAAGGAACAAAATGTTTAAAACATGTGTTATACTATTTTTTTAAGGTGTGAATATACCAAATAATATATACAACCCACTAATTATCAATATGGGATCCACTTGAGGTATGATTAACCTCCCGATACTGAATACTTTTGAGTATTTACAAAAATGTCACTCCTCCTCAGCTTTAAAAGGGAACTCGCTCCCTTCAATTACTCACACCAATAAAGCCCTTTGGCTCAACAAAAATATATAAAAATAATTAAAAAAATACCATAACCTAATTCTATTATTCTTATTTTTTTGGCATAACTCAAACCATATAAGGTTTTATTGAAAACCTAGAGAGGATTCCAGAAGAAGAGGTAATGTTCTTCTAAAAGCATTTTTATTTTATTTCATTTTTCAAATCCTCCAATTATTATTATACCATTTTTATATAATAACATCAGTATATTCTATATACTAATATTTTTTTATATTATGTTTATTAAGAAAAACTTCACACACATCCATCAAAGAGATTAGGAAATCATCATTTGTGTGTACGACATACAACCACATCGTGGATCAATGTCGTTCGTTTTTCCATTACCACCTTTCAAGGTTGGTAATAATGATGATTTTATAGACTATATATGATATATATGGTATTGATTATTTCATTATACTTATATAATTATTATATCATAGTTTAATTATTTCTTTCCATTTTTTGGTAATACGACATCATCGCTTGTGTGTGTGGAGGACTACAGCGTCGTGAAGTGATATGATTCGTTCACGCTTTACATGTAATGTATAAAGGATGGTTTTAATAAAAAATGTGATATATAAGAAATAATAATGATACTTTAATGATAAAATACATTTACACACAATTTAATTCTCTTTATTTTGATACGATAAGATAATGGAAACAATATTCATGTGTACATACGACCTACCATCTCTTTGAACAGTGTATTTCATTTCCTGTCACTAAATTTCAGGGATTACTATAAATAAAAATAAAATTAATATATATGATATTTTTATCATTTTCTACCTTCTTTATATGATTAAATCAATATCAAAGTTATAGTAACAAAAAATAATAAATCAAAACATACTCAAAAAACAAGGCAATTAACACCTAAAACAATAAAATTAATAAAAATATTATTAATAAATGGGTGATTAGATGTGATAAAAGGATTATATATGATATCATAAATATTAATATGGTTATTTAATAATTTAACATAATTATTAAAAACATAATAAAGTATGTAAAATCGTATTCAATTAAAAGAAATCATGAGGTAAGGGATTTTGTCTCAATTTGCATTATATTGAGACTTATTTTTTATTATGTACCAATTCAATTTTATGTGGTGTATATACTGACCCTTTGACATGTAATATCATGAATAAATCATTATTCATTGTATTTTATGTTTCAATTTTAATTATTTCTTACAAGGGTATTTTATTGGAAAATTACCAAATGTTAAAAGTTATTGTGCAATCTCACTTTCTTTTGTGATTGTTGAATTTTTCTTAAAGAAACCAACTTATTATAATAATTTTTAATTTGATTATAAATTAATCTAAAATATTTATATTATTTTTAATGGATATGATTATTTACTAAACGATATCTCATTTTTAAATATGGTGTTTACCTTGAAATTTATTTGATTAATAACAAAAATATTGATAAATCGGTATTACTTACTCAATACAGATACTTGATGATAAAGAACATTGTTTTTGAATTAAATATAGTATTTTATATATAAGGAATTATTTATAATGGTGCGACATGAGTTTGGGACCATTTAAATTAATCCCCCCGATGCATCGTTAGTCTCAAGAGATAAAATTAATTGGACAAAACAGACCAATTTATAACAAATATTTTTTAAATTATTATAGGAAAGGACTTGATAGTATTATGTTCTAAAACATATTACGAAATTTCATGAAGGTAAAGGTATCATGTACTTGAGAAACATTAAGTTCAATAATTATTCATTTTATTCATTAAGAATTCAGTTTTTATTATCAATGAGATTTTCACTATGACAAAATATATAGTTTCATTCCATTTTCAGTAATTGTTTAAAAGGAATGTGTTTTCAGTTATTTGCCTTAGAATATTTATTATAACTTTTCCATTTATTTAATGGAATGTGTCCTCACTTATTAACCATTCTATTTTGATTATTCTTATTTTTTCATTATTGTTACCATTGTATTTAACCCTTACTAATAATTTTAACTCACCCTTATTTTGCTTCATTTCCCTAGGATTCTATGAAGTATACTATGAGTGATATACAAGGATACACTATATGGAATAAATATATTTTCAAAAAAATTCATGTTGTAATATTTATATTCTAAATGTAATGTAATACTCGTGTATTAATCTAGTATAGAAAGGCTAATAAACTAATCGATCCTCAAAAGAATTTTTTTTTGTAATTTGTGTATTGGTTTGTAATACAAGACTCATGTATGAATCTAGATTACCAACACTACTAAACCGATCGGTACTTTTGGGATCTAAATCATGTATATGTGCTAATATAATGGTAGTAATATCTAGTCATGTGCTAATAGAGTCGGGGTTTCTATAATTGGTATCACTTTAAGTTTAGTGTCAACCTTCGAAACAAGATTTTAGGAAACATTCATTACTAAACAAAACCCTAAGAAAAAAATTAAGGAAATGTAAAAAAGATAATCCTAATGTTTTCCTGAGATATAGATTATGTTGGTATTCCAACAAATACATCCATTTATGGATAATACAAGTGGACATGGTTCTGGAATAGATGTACCTAGGGGTATCAACACTGAAAAGGGAATATTGGGCTTCACTCGAGCGTAACCCAGTATACCACAACATGACATATTGTGCACCTGGTTTGACACTCTTGGGGATATGATTAGGATAATTTACATTTTAATTACAGCCAATTATGAATGATTTGAATATATATTTACAATGAATGACCTAGGTGAAACCCTAGATCAAGGAATTACCTATTTTGAAAAAAAATGAACAACATATTTATGTATTGTGGTTTATGAATAAATTGTGGAAATTTTTTGCCAACAGTATTTTGTTTACAAGAATATTGAAACATGTAAATATTGTGTTATATTTTAGAATTAATTGTGTATTGATTAACATAAAAGTTATGAATACCATATCATGTTTATAAAATTAAGGTTTATCATATGTTCAAAGTCTTAAACATCTATTTTTGGGATTTAAATTATGGGAGTCTACCAAGATTATGGTTATTTTGGGTGAAATTTATGGAAAATATATTTCTTGGTGGAAATATTATTTGAGGAATAATATCATTAAATTTTAAATACATATATTTGAAGGTATTCGTATCCTTTAGGGTTAATATTATCATTAATGGATTTCTAATAATATCAAAAAAATACTATTTGACTTTGTAAAAAATAGTTTTTATTAAAAACACTAGTAAAAAGGCTATTTAATGATTAATTTAATTTCCAAGATTTCCATCATATTTTTTGGAAACATTATAGGAATTATATTTAGGTAGATTAGTTAAAACAAAACTTACTTGAAGGGTGACAACTCAGCACATATGGGGAGGTGGTAGGACATGAATCCATGATCGAAGGGAGATAAGGGTTTCACACTTACCACTAGCCTTCACAATATATTGGTTAATATTTCATTATTATTAGTTCAAAAATTTTATAAGTAAATGTTAATTATGAAATAGTAATATTAATTTTTTGGGTTGATATATTAAGGTTTTTACCAAATTATTTTGGGAAAATAGATAGAGATATATGGAAATACTTTTCACTCATTTATGAGCCATACGATCCATTAAAAGTGAATTTTAGTGCTTCATAACTAAAAATTAATTTTTTGATATCCATTTCTTGGAGTAAGGGATAAACTAGAAATTTATCAAAGCACAACCAAAGGAATAAAATTTTATTTATGATATATAAATCTTTCATGCTATTATATTTCATTATATTCTTAGGTATTAAAATAATTACTCAACGTTAGGATTGAGATATTGATAAAAATGTTATCCTAATACCATAATTTTTTGTTGAACTGATGGGTTTTTAAATTATCGCATATTTTTAGATTTATGGACATCAAATTTACATTGATCATTCACTTGTTTGTGAACAATGTTGTCAATAACTCTCTATAATTATTTTCTCTTTTACTCTAAGTCCATATTTTCACATGCCACTATGTTTTTCCTATATATAAACCCAGTTATATCTTATTCCATATGACAATGATTATTCCCTTTCTCTCTTATTTTAGAGGATATTTTCTTAACCATTTTTATTATTTGGTTTTATCAACAAATTAATTCTAAAATATCAATCTATATATTATAGATATCATGTTTCAATTGAGATGATGAAATTTATTTGTGGTGGGGAGAATGTAACACCCAGAAAATTCTAAAAGAATAATATTTTATTCAAAAGTGTATGTGACATGTAACACCAAGCATAGAAATCAAAAAATAAAATCCCAATAAATTATGATATATTTAATATTTTAAATTAATTAATTCTATTCTATACCTTTTAATGTATGAAGTACTATGTTATCTTTCATTACACACAACAATGACTTTCTTCATTGGCTTGTGTTACATGTTTGACCGAGTTTTACTAAATACTTTCAATATTATTATTTAAAATAACAATTAACTCAAGCCCATTAAATTAGAGGTTTTGAAAAGGATTAAAAAAATTATGAAATTATATGTTTGAATTCATTGGTTACTAATTGATTATAAATAAATATTTAAAACAATTGAATATAAATGAAATATTTTTATAAAAAAAACTATTATTATGTACAGAAGTCCTTTTATCCTAATAAATTTAATTAAATAATATTAGTGAATTATCATAATGAAATTTATATATAATATATTCAATAAAAAGTTTTTACCTTCATATAATATATTTTATAGGCATAAGATAAGAACAAATCCAGTTTTATGCATAATAAATTGTAGTTTTCTAAAGTCAGTTTTTCCATCTTTAAATAGAGAACCTTTTTTTAAAACTAAATTTTGACACTTTTATAATTTTTATTTGAAAACATAAATTCAAGTTTTGAAATATTAATTTCAAAATTATCTTAGGTTTATTTTTTCTAATTTTCTGAGAAGTTTCATTTTTTAATGGATAATGAAAAAAATAAGATTTTAATTGAAAACTAATTTCTGGTCTAATAATTTATAATTATAATATATAAATTTAATTGGTTTTAAAGTAAAAAATATTTCAATAATAAATATATTGATCCAATTTATTTCATTGTAATCATTTTTATATTTAATTTACCTATAAAAAATAGTGAACTTTTGAAAATTTTCCTTTTAAAAATCTGTTATCTCATTACATCTACACAGGAGCCTTAGCCTAGTTGGTGAGGAATAGACATGTGCATCTAAGTGACCTGATACCTTAGGCCCACTATTTTGGTCTTCGGGTCCTTCAAGACCTCCAGGCCACCCAAGACCTTCAGTCCAATAAGGCTTTCGGGCCACCACAAGGCCTTCAGGCCACATCAAGGCCTTAGAGCTACATGATCAATGCAATTTCCCCATACAGACTCTACAAAAAAAGAAACCCCCAAGGAGGATTCAGAGTAAGAACAATCACCAGAGTAGAACAATTGGATTTGGAAGAATTATAGGGTATGGAAATGCCATCCGGACCAGCCTATGCTTGCACATAATGTTGAACCAGATTTGCAGATGAAGGTAAAGAGCTACCATCACGATATAGAGGCTGGGGAGGGGAAATTCCTTGTAGTTATAATTTAGTTGAATTCCCTAATACCTTCAGGTCATGCAATGTCTCTTAAGCCTATGGTCCATGTAATCTCTAATCCTATGGGCCTTGTAAGGGTTCCCACTCATCCCTTGAAAAGGGGTTATCATAGAATCAACAAAAAGAAGGCCTTCAGGTTATTCGGGCATCACATCTATGAGATTAAATTTAAATTAATTTTTACAACTTATGTGATTTCAATTTGGATAAATTCATTCCATATTAGTAATCATTATAATTTTGAATATCTAATAAGGTCAACATAATTTTTTACTAAAATTATTAGTGAAATCATTTAAAATTAATTACATCGATTAAGAGAAAAACAAGTTTACCAAGGGAATAAAAATTTATTATATGGGGAAAAATGACCAAGAAACATATCCAAAACCCATTTTATGGACATATTTTGTAATTTATGAGACCTCTCTAGTTCATTACTTTGTGAAAATCCAGCGTTTGAGGTGTTCTGCGGAGTCACGATGACTCCATTGAAGAGTCTGTCAAAAATATATTTTTCCAATGGTGAATTAGGTACGGCATGTCACTGATGGTGAGTCAGGACTAGTGACTTTCTACTGTGGGTCGCACCGGTGAGTCGTCCAATGGAAGGTCAATGTTGGTGAGTCAAAACAGGGACTCACAATGGTTATTTGATGATGGTGAATCGCACCAGTGACTCGAAATGATGAATCGTTGAGGGTGGGTCGCAATGGTAGGATGCCAACAGTGACTCGTGATAGAGACTTTTCCAATGGGGAGTCATCTAATGGTGATTCTCCGAATGGTTATTCGCCGAATATTGACTCACTGAATGATGACTCACCCTCGGTAGCTCTTCACTAATTTCTCAAACCGGTGACTCATCCAACCATGAGGTACCCAATGGTGCCCCACCCACTGGTGACTCATGACGGTGACTCGCCTAATAGTGAGTCATTTATGATAGTTTCTCACAATTTATTGTTTTCTCAAGTTTCTCTAGTTTCACCCCTTTAACATTTCATTTGATGTAAAATGAGTTTAAGATCACATTTAAGTGGTTTTGAAACCATTTTAAGGGATATAAAGTATATCATTAAATTCTTAACACCCAGGAGGATCCTGAATGACCAAGCTACATGGTCTTGGTCACGATATGATTTTAATGGTTTTAAAATTTGTTTCTTCCATTGGTATAGGATATTGTATTTCTAAAGCTGAGACCCATTATTTCTTAAATGTTTTCCTTTAACCATGATATTGATCATTCATCGAACCATTCTTCTCTGATTAATCGTGTGTTCATGGTGTGTCCTTTGGACCATGATTTCCCTAGAGGAACTTTCATGCTACACTATTTTGGGTGTAAGGAGAAATTATTTATCATCTATTCTTTGAGGTAGGGATCCCTTCGCCTCTTCTTATTTTTGTATCATGCATAGTGGGTATATGATGTCTCATTGAAAATATGGTTCAACCCAAATTTAAAAAAGATTAATGAGGGGATGGGAAGATGATGTTGATGATTGTTTTATTTTATCTTCTATTTTGATCCATGTTGTGGATTGTATTGGTTATATACCTTATAAACATCATGGTCATTGGGGGTCTCTATTTGCACACTTGTAATGGATTGTGAATGGTTGTTGTTGATCTTTTATTGAACGGATGTGAATATGAGAAATTTGATTAACCACGTATAACCTTTTAAATAAATGGATTCCTTGGGATCAAATTTTCTCGTTGATACCCCCTGAATTATCAAAGTGGAATTATAGAACAAGTGTTTTCTAAATCCGAATACACCCTACATTGATTGGTGCAGATGTGTGTTGTGTGTAGATTTGTTCTGATTTGTGCTATAGTGGGGTCATGGGAATGGAAGTGTGTGGGGTGGTTTAGGTGGTGTAATGTAATCTCAAGATGATATATTTTTTCTTTTAGAATGGTTGAGAAATGATGTGCAGTGGGACTGCACTGGGTTGTGGTTTGTGGTGTTACTCGATATGTTGGGTGTGGTATGTTTATGCAATGGGGTTGTCAATAATTATTGTGATGAGATGTGTTGCTGGGTGTGGTTGTGAGTTGGTTGTTTACTTGGTTGAGGGAGATTTTTTTTGGTGGAATGACTTTGTAGGATGATGTTGTAAGTGGTTGGAATGGGTGTTAAGTTAAGAGGAAATGTACAATTGGTTTTTTTTACCAGGGTTCTTCTTCCTTGTGTCTTCTATTTCTTGTGTGTTATTACATTCTATGGTTCCTAGTTTCCTAGGTAGTAATTCAAGAAATTAATAGAGGAATTTTTCAATATATAATGAGAATTGGTTAAATAGATTGGATGGGGGTATAATTAAGTTGTGTATTGTTGTGTGGTTGTGCATTTAGAGGTAGCAACAAAGGTGGTATAGTGGGATGGTTATTTTATGAGAACCCATAGGCTGGTCTGAGTTCTTGGTACTTATATATATATATACTTTCATTTACTTTTTTTCCTATAAGAACCCCACCCTAGTTGAGAACCATGTTCCAAGCACCACCATTATCATGGGAGAGGTTTTCTTTCCTAGACATCTCAGAGGGAGGATGGATGGATAGCCACCCTCTATTCCCTACTCCCTCTTCTAGGTGGTTTTATCCCAAGATTCTTCAGGGAAGTTTATGGTTATGTGGCCCAGGTTTGTGTGGGTGATTTTTTTCTTCCCAAGTGTCTTCATGATGGTTTGTGTTCTACTTCCCATGTGTCTTTGGGATGAGGATGTGGTTGTGGCCCAGGATTTTACAGTCAGGATGTGATGAGCTTCATTTTCCCATGCTATGGGACTAGATCTATGGCTGAAGTGTCTATGGTTGGGATGTGGTGTGATAGGTTTTGAAGAGGTAGGATCACTAGGATGTTTTCCATTATGGTGTGAGAGCAGCTAATCAATATGAAAGGGGTATGGGGCACCCTATCATCAATGTGATTACTATTACTTTACATGACCTATGTTATTTAGTGATCATGCCTTGGTGAGGTTTGGATGGATAGTATACCTTGTTGGGTGTTTTTGGATTCTGTTGTTTTCTCACAGGGGCATTAATATGCTTCTCCCACTTGTTCACGAGGGACATTGGTTTTTTTCTACTAAGTATACTTGTATTCTCACCCTATGTATATAAAACTATTTTCAGGTATCCAAGAGGATTACATGGATAATTATGGACCTTACTAATTCAGATATTGGGAAAGATTCTTTTTGAGTGCTTAGATTTTCATTTGGATATTTACCTTGGAGTTTTTGTTGTAATTGTAACAGTTTTACATTTAAACATGCATATGGGATAGATTTTGGTTTTCTTTTATAAATAGTTATTTTAGTTTTTTGGGATGAACTGTCTTATCTCTCAACCTTGTTACATATAAAATGGATATTCCTACCATATAGTGAGATTACATACCCTTGGTGATGGTTGCCACCTCGGGGCCTACTAGAGGTGAGACTCGGGGGGTCATTATCTCTCTTCCTTCATTTACAACTCAAGAGGGGAATATTTATAGGGAGGGGGTAGTGACAGAATGGTATCAGTGGCTGGTGGTTCATATATAGGTTGTAGTTTTGAGTTAGAAACATTAAGTATTGTGTGGATTTTTAGGGAATCCTTGTTAGGTGATCTTGGTTTATGACACAGGTCAGGGAAGACTAGACATGACATGATATTGTAGGGCCCCAAATGATCTGATGCAAGGAAATTGAGCTTACCAAACAACCACATGCAGTTACACCGTTTGTAGGGTAGAAACCCTAGGAAACATACATGCATAATAATGACTTGGGATCCTATTTTAATTTGATAATTTTGTGAAAATTTTAAATTATTAAAGGGATAAAGGAGTTAAAATAATCCTTAAATAAAATTATATACTACTCAGGCTTAATAATTTTTTGTTTCCATTTTCTGCTATGGCATGAGGTCATTAACCATGAGAGGCTTAGGCAGTTGAGGCTTAACCGAATAATCTGGTTGATAGGTTGAGGGTTGATATAGTGGAGTAGGAAAACCAGTGATAGAGAATGTTTCATGATTTCCAGCGGCAAACCTTGAGGATTCACAAGGACAATATCTCAGATATAGAGATGAAGAGTTGGGTTGAGGATCTTTTGATCACCTTCAGATTGATCATGGCTTTGACAAAGCACTAAGTTCTATTTGCAATATGTCATATGAGAGGAGTTTTACATCAGTGGTGGATGATGTACATGGGGAAGCGGAAGGAGGTTGATGTTCTATGGGTAGATATTGAGAAGGAGTTTTGAGAATAATTCCTTTCTTTAACCATGAAGGCTGAGAAGAGGAAAGGGTTACTCTACCTCTATCAGGGGAGTATGACAATATGGTAATAGGTGATCAAGTTCATGTATCTCTTTGATTTTTCCTCATATCTATTTCTCAATGAGGATTTCCCTTTAAGATTCTTAGAGGAGGATCTTTGTCCTTCTCTCTAGTATGTAGTTGCGTCCCTTACCATACCGACATACTTGGAGGTCCAGAAGAAAGTGGAGGTAGTTGAGAGGATTCACTCACTAGGAGGTATACCATGAGATGGGATTCATCCTAGTTCTTCAAAGGGAAATGTTATCAGCAACAGTTCTTAGGCACCAAGGCCTTCTAGGTGTCAACTGATGGGGAGTCAGCCTCAGTAGTTTCCATTTCAACCATCTAGCCCCCTTTCATATCATATTGGCCTGGTCCTGGTTTGTTTTATCTATGGCATCTGTGGGAATCTTTAGAGTCAGTGCCCAGTGGTTATTCAAGTTCATAATTTTGGGGTGGTCAGTTTTCATTCCCACCTCAACAGATGTTTTCAGCCAGGCCATTTTGAATAGTAGGTAAAGCAGGCTCCTGGTCCATCGATGGGAGATGTAGCAGGTGGAGGTCTTCCTCAAGGTGTTCCTTAAGGACCTTGACCTGGGCATGGTCATGGAGGTGGTATTCAGAAGTGGGGTAGAGGAGATGGGTGTGGTCAGTTAACATTGTAGATAAAGTAGTTTTAGCAATTCTATAGATCATTTGAGGTATAGTCATTTTGTTCAGTACTCTTTATTATTATTTGTTTGATTCAAGAGATTTGAAATCCTTTGTTTCACCTGGTCTATACTATACTTTGGTAATAGACATAGAGAGGCTTTTCATTCCCCTAATATTGAGAATGCAAGTAGGAGGTCATACCATCCTATTTGATGTGTGCCGGGGATGTAGGCTGATGATGGGACCGCATCAGTCCCATGGGGATCTCTTCTTTCTATAGATGAAACCATGAGATATCATCCAAGTTATCGACTAGTTTTATTCTATGCATTCTACTATCTACTACTTTTGGAGGATAGTCATGTTTTTATAAGTATATGGCTATCATGTGGCTTTTATTAGGGAGAGGGATTGTCAGATGGGAAGTAATCATTCGGAGCCTCTTATTTTTTTGTTGGCTAAGGTGTCAATGTAATTAGTGGATGATGAGATAGTGGAGGATCCCATAGTTGTTGGGGAGTTCTTAAGTGTCTTTCCCGTGGAGGTTTTGACTCTACCCCCTTGATGTGGCATTGTGTTTGGGTAAACCTACAGCCTGGTGCTTCTCCAATTTTTATGTCTCTTTATCGGATGGTACCTTTTATGTTTTGGGAGCTATAGATTCATATTAATTACCTAATAAAGAATGGATTAATCTATCACAGTGTGTCACCGTGAGGTGCTTCGTTCTTGTTTTAGAAGAAGACTAATGGTGGTATAAGGTTTTTCATAGACTATCAGATATTGAATTAGTTGATGATAAGAATTGCTACCCTCTACCAAGGATAGATGATCTTTTCAACCTTCTGATATGGGAAAGATGGTTTTCTAATATCGGTATGTGGTCTAGGTAAACTAGTTGAGGGTAAAGGAGGGTGACATCCTGAAGAGTGATTTCAGGTGAAAGTATGGGAACCTTGAGTTTTATTTCATTTCGTTCGTTGTTCTGAATTCACCATTCATGTTCATTGGGATTATTAACTCTATCTTTCATGATTACCTGGATTGGTTATTCATAATATTCATTGATGACATCCTGATCTACATGAGGTCAGAGGAGGAGCATACCAAGCATCTCAGGACTGTCTTACAAGTCCTATGATGCCACCATATCTACGAGAAGTTGTCAAAATTTAAGTTATGGACATTAGAGATACATTTACTTGGGAATTTGGTGTCACATAAAGGTGTAGTAGTTGACATGTTGAATGTTGAAGCAATTTTTTATTGGTTAGAACCAAGGAAAGTGGCAGAAGTTCCCAATGTTCATGGTCTGGAAGACTATTACCAGAGATTTGTACCCAATTTTTCTGGAGTTTCATATCCATTGAAATCCTTGACCAGGAAATCCCATGATTTTGTGTGGAGTGAGTAGTTCTAAGTATCATCTAGCTATCTGAAGGGGAATTTGGTCGGTGCCCCAGTGTTCTAATTTCTAGGGGAAGGGGCAATGTTAGAGATGTTTTGTGATTCTTCCCATCTGGGATTGGGATGTGTGACGATGAAACAATGAGGGGTGATCTCTTATGGGTATATATAGTTATGTCCCCACAAATATGACTTTTCCACCCATGATCTAGAGCTAGAAACCTTTTTTTACTCTGAAGGCAATGCAGGATTTGGCGGCCCTACATATTGATGAAGGAATAAATGGTGGTAGAATCAGAGGTAGAAGTAATGTGTGATCATGTTGACCATGGTGATGCCCAGATGGATGGTCGAAAGATGTTCAGAATCAGATGTTGTTTCATGGAAGGTTTTTTGTTCCAATAAATATGTATGAGGGATTCCTTTATAAGTTTCCTAGATCACACTTGGCAGTGAACCCATGAGTTTCCAAGATGAATCATGGCTTTAGGATTGAGTTCTGGTGGTCTAGAATGAAATGGGTAGTAGTAGAGATTGTACCGAAGTGCTTAGTGTTCCATAAGGTGAAGGTTAAGCACCATTTTCATGGTGGTTTATTGCAGCCCTAGATATCCTTGAGTGGAAGTGGGATAAAATATAGATGGATTTCATCACTAGGTTACCAAGGTCTTGGAGAGGATGCAATGTGATCTAGGTATTATTGGATTGAATGAAGAAATAGAATCACTTCATAGCGATCAAGGAGTCAGGCATAGTGGATGCCTTGGCCAAGAGGTATGTGGATGAGGTAGTGTATCTACATGGATTTTTTATAACCATTGTCTCAAACAGGGATGCACGGTTTACCTCATAAGTCTATAGGGGATTGCATCATGATTTTGGAACTCAATTACACCTCATCACTTCTTCCCACCCTCAAATAGATGGGAAAACAGAGCAGACCATCCGGACGTTATAGGACATTCTATGGCCATGCATCATGGACTTTGGAGGATCTTGGGTATGACACTTTCCCTTGGTATAGTTCACCTACAAAAATATCTATCAATATTCAATTTTCAGGGATCCATTTTAAGATTTTTATGGAAGACCATGTCATACACCCTTGTACTGGACAAAATTTGGGGCGGCAGATGTTCTTGGTCCGGACGTGGTGAAGAGTACAAATGAGAAGGTATAGCTCATTCATGAGGGGATGAAGATAGCATAGGACCGGTAGAAGATTTATGTTGATCATAGGAGAAGTCCCATGGAGTTTGAGGTTGGGGACCATGTGTTCTTGAAGGTTTACCCTTGATGCAGGCAGCATAGGTTTGGCGTAGGAATCAAGCTTTCTCTGAGGTTCATCAGACCCTTGGAGGTGTTGGGATGAGTTGGTGAGCTGGAATACTAGTTATAATTATCACCATAGTTAGAGAGGGTCCACAACATCTTTCCTGTCTCCCAGATTCATTGGTATTTTCACGATGACTCCCACATCATTTAAGGGGGGGATTTGGATATCAAGGATGATGCGACATTTGTGGAATGACCAGTGGAGATCTAGGATCATTGGGAGAAGGTGCTTCGTGGACTGACCATTCCCTTGGTTGGTGTGTTTTAGAGGCATGGTGGCCAAGAGGGGAGTAATTAAGAGCGGGAAGCAAATATGTGTTCCCGATACCCATAGTTGTTTTGAGATTACCTTGTTATGTTTTTCTTGTAATGAGATGTTTGAACCTTTTTTTCTATAAGATGAGTTCTTTCCATATTCTATTATGTGTGGTAAAATCATGATATATGAATTGGGTAGGACTTGATTTATAATTGAGTCCTATTAATGAGGATGCGATTAAACCTGTTCGGGCAAGTCAGTGCCGCCAAGAGTTGATAGTATCTTTACATGGAGAAAGTAATCCCATGATTCATGTGTTTTGGCAGCTTGGTTGTGTGGTGAGTTTTTTGGTTGTTGGGGTTTGCAGATGTTGGAGGATTTTTTCTTGGATGTCGATGTTTCACTCTATATTTCAAAAAAATAGGGCGTTATACCATTGAACATTGAGGTTTTGGGTTTTTAGAGGTGTTTCAAGTATAGCGGTGTCCTTGAGAGGTATATCATGGGGTGGTTGTTCAGACCCCTCTTCTTATTTTGGGATTGGTTTTGAATTATTGAGGACGAGAATAGTTTGAGAGCTATCTGATGCATTGTCCCAGACCTCTCTTGTCCATTACATTGTGAAAATCCAGTGTTTTAGGTGTTCTGGGGATTCACGGTGACTCATTTCAAGAGTTTGTCAAAAATTTATTTTTCCAATGGTGAGTCAAGGATGGTAGGTCACTAAAGATGAGTCAGGACCAGTGACTCACAACAGTGGGTCACACTAGTGATTCGTCCAATGGTAGGTCAAGACTGGTGAGTCACAATAGTTAATAACACTGGTGTCTCGCAACGGTGAGTCATGGATGGTGACTTTCATCAGTGAATCACAATGGTGACTCTCTAATGATTGGTCGCAATGGTAGGTCACCAGCAGTGACTCATGATGGTGACTCATCCAAAGGTGAGTCATCCAATGGTGATTCTACCAATGGGGACATGCCATCGGTAGCTCATCACTGGTAGCCCACACTAGTGACTCTCCGAATGGTGAGTCACAAAAAGGTGCCTCACCCATTGGTGACTCACGATACTGACTCACCCAACAATGATTCATTTCTAATAGTTTGTCAAAATTTCCAATGATCTCCAATTTCTCTAGTTTCACCCATTTAACGTTTTATTTGACACAAATAAGTTTAAAATGATATATAAGGGATTTTGAAGATGTTTCAAGGGATATAAAGTATATCCCTAAATTCTTATCACCTTGGAAGATCCTGAATGACCAAGTTGTGTGGTCTTGGTCAAGATCTGGATTTTTTGGATTTTAAAACCATTTCTTCCATTGATATAGGATATGGACTTCCTAATGTCGAGACCCTTTCTTCCTTGTAGGTTTCCCTTTACCCTTTCTACCAATCATCCCAAGAACCATTCTTCTATAACTGATCATGTGTTTTTGGTGTGGCCTTTGGATCGTGCTTTCTCTTGAGGCTATATCTTATTGCATGTGCATCGCCTGTTTTCGGTGCAAGGTGAAATTATTGATCATTTTTTCTTTGAGGTAGGGATCCCTTCATCTCCCTTTATTTTTGTATCATGTGGGGTGGGTGAATGATTTCTTCTTATAAATATGTTTGAATCCTAATTTTAAATGGATAAATGTGGGGCTGGGAAGCTGATATTTTTGATTATTTTGTTTTGTTTTCTATTTTCATCCATGTTGTGAATTGTATTGGTTGTATGAATTCTGAAAATCACTATAGTTGGTGTTCTCTATTTACACTGTAAAGACCCGAAAAATTCAAGGAAAGTTTTTTTCTTAATTTTCTTTGGATTTTTATAAGAACGCAGTTTCTGACGGCACCTGATTCCAAGGCCCGGTGTGCCTGAATCATTTTCCGAATTTTGGATCGGGTACGTTCAGTGAACGAACAAGTGGGTTTTTCTAAATTTTGAACCGGGGCTCGGAATCAAATTCCGAGTGCACCGGTGGAATCGCAGCGCCGGTATTTTCTTAGAAACGCCTCTTCTGGAGTTGCGTTTGCTCGGGTGTGGTTTTTAATTTTTGGGCTTAAAGTTAAGAAATAAAATAAATTGTACGACAAACTTTATTTTATTTCACTTAAGCCACTTGGAAGCCACTTGAAGACACTTAAAGCTTCTTAAGCCGAGTTGATGCTGATAGGGTGATATCCAAAAATATCCTACCCTCTTGGTAGGATATTTGTGAGGTGGGGCCCGCACGAGCCCCACTGTTTCTTTCCGCTAAGTAACGCACCCGCGAAAACCCCTATTAAATAAAAGTCAACTGGGGAATTTTCATAAACAATTAAACGCTCCTATTAAATGGGCAGTTTATTCGTTGAAATTAATTCTATGAATTAATTTCATTTGTTTCTTATCACGTTTTCGTTTTGTTGGCATGTTAATAAAATAAGGACAACACACCTTCCTTTTGAAATGTTGTGTTAAACCTTTGAAGAATCTATAAGGATCTTCCTCCTTCTTCGCGAAGAACGAGAAGAACGCGAAGAACGCCGGCCTCCGACTAAAAATGTTGAACCCGCGGAAATTGACGACGCAACGTCGTGTGCCGCGACGCCGACGTTTCCTCTCCCGCGACATTCTTCTGCGACATTCCTTCCTCCGCAACAAAATTTTTGATCATCCGTTGAGGTGAGAGATTGTGGTTCTTTAAATTCCTTTGTGCATTATAACATCAATATGGATTTAATTATTAAAATTAAATCTTTATGTTATTGATCCTCGGAGATCGTCGATGCGACGCCCTTCCACGAATACGCGACGCCCTTCCGCGACACAACTATTCCCTTGTTCCGCGACGGTCGATTCCACAATGAACTCTCGTGCGACGACTCGACGAGGTAGGGATTTTATTTTGGAAATACCTTTTTATTCCCGTAGTTGTTTCCTTCTAAAACAAAAGAACCTGGATCAAGTGAAATTTTAAATTATTAAGATTGTTTTTGATACGTTTGTCTTGTGTTAATTATCTTCCCATTTGTATCATCTAACGCGGAGGGTGCGGGCCAAACGAACACGGTCCGACAAACCTCCGCAGTTCTTCGTTGTTGTGCGGATTTGGAGGGTGATGAAAAAACGTGCCGCAAGGGAGATTTGATGATTCCGCAGTGAAGAACAGGACCCAGGAGGAGTAGCGGCGCAGACGGGAATGAAAACGGACCACCAGAGCAACTCTGGTGGCCCGCTGAAGCTTCCACCGGCGCGCCACGCCGGCACGGCGGCGCCCAACGCGCCGCCGGAAAAACCTTGCCGCAGCTGAAGCTGTGGCAGAGAGGCGATTCGGTGGCTGCGTGGAATCGCGGTTCAGGGACGCAGCGGCCTGGCCGCGTCTGGGTGGTTCAGGGTTACCCCACGCGGGGCCGCATTACTTTGACACTACGGGTTCCTCCGCTCGGCCGGCTCGGCCAAGCCGAGCCGGGCCGACCCGCCTGGCCGACTCGCTTCCAAGCCGGGCTGGGCCGCCCTAGCCGGGCCGGGTCGCGCCAAACCGGGTCGGACCTGGACCAGGGTCGGGTTCACCCGGTTCTGGCCGACCTAGGGGGGTTGGGCCAGGTCGGTCCGGGCCCGGACCCCCCGTCTCCGGACGTTTTCGGTCTTTTGCCCGTAAATTGAGCTATAGGCCTCTGAACAACGCGCCATCAGCGGAAACACGATACTTGGATCGCGAAGGTTGTTTCGGTATATCGCACTCAAGGTTTCGGTATACTTTGGGTTCGGCCGGGTTGGTTCGTCCACGAAACCAACCGATCCCTCAGAGCGGAAACACTCATATCTTGAGCTTCGGACGTCAAATTGACGTGCCGTCAACTTCTTTGAATTCCTCTAAGTGAGACGGATATTTTGGCATACTCTGCCCGAGGTTTGGACGCAGGTGGAGTATAGTTGGGTTGGTTTTACCTTAAAAACCAACCGGGCCCTGGGACGAAAAAGCCAATAACTCTCAGACCGGGCGTCTGATTGACGCGCCATCTGCGACGTTGAGTTCCTGTTGACGATACAGAACTTTTCGATACATGAAATCTGGACTATGTGTCAGTTGATGTATCAGCCTCTCGGCTCGTGGAGCGGACCCTCCCGAACGATCTTGCTGTGTGCGGGAACCCTAGAGCTGCCTGCGACTGCTACTACGGCGACAACTCTGCAGAGATCCTCAGTGGATTCGACGACGACAACTATAGCACTCAGAGAACCTTTGTGGGTCAGTGCTACAGGTCATGTGTGGGCCCAATCCTGTGTGGGTCCGATCCTGTGTGGGTTAGCGCTCAGCGGTTCTATGTGAGCCAGCGCCTACAGGTCCTGTGTGGGCCCGATCCTGTGTGGGTCTTTGCGGGGGTTAGTTACCTTTCGATCCTTTGTGGGTCATATCCCTTGTGGGTCATTGCGGGGGTTAGTACCTATCGATACTTCGAGGGTCCGACGACTTAGATGGATCAGTGATTATCTCTATCGTCATTTGAAGAAGTATACCTGTGCGAGCTGAAACTCTGTTTTACTTTCCTTTGTGGATTTTGTTGTGCTATCCTGTGTGGATTTACGTTTTACATTACTTTGTGGATTGTGTTAAGCCATCCTGTGTGGATTTCACGTTTTGCTTTCCTGTGTGGACTGGGTTGTACTTGAGCTCGGATGTTGGATCCGAGCGAGAATTGATGACTTAGGTATATGTATGGGCATATACCTAAGCCGTGTCAGATGTTACTTCATGATTGTATCTTTCCATTGTGGATTATCCTTTGTGGATTCTGGGAGACCTTCGGGGGTCTCGGGGTCCCTACTAAGTAGCTTATACTCACCCCTGCATGGGCTATGCCCGCACTTCGTTGTGTTGGTTGCAGATGACGGACAACACTGATCGTGGTGGAGGCTTGCGGAGCAGGACGGTACCTGGAGGTGGACCACAGGGCGGGACGTACTCGGAGCGATCGGGTGGACCCGAGGAGAAGTGGAGGCTTTCTGTACCCACCCTTCAGGTGGGACTTCCAGAGGACGGCTCGACGTTGCGGCATTACTTTTCAGTTTCTGTTTTTCCCTTTCAGTTGTACTTTACAGTTGGGATTGTATTTCCGGCCCCTTTACTTTTCCTCACTTTCTGTTGTACCAGCTTTTACTTAGTGTTTACTTTTCCGCTCGCTTACTCTGTGGTGCTTTTTACTTTACAAAGGCAATGCCTTCCCTTTTTACTGGGATTTATGCCTTGGTGCTAGTCGCCAGCCCCTAGCCTATGGAAGGCGGGCTTGGGGTAGTCACTGCACGGGCCCCGAGGACGGGTCGTGAAAAATTGGTATCAGAGGGGTCGGTTCTACCACAGACTCTGATCTTTCTTCTATGTGAAGAAATAGTGTTTAGCATATTGGGTGTGGTTATCAGTCCAGGGAGTCCAGTGATGGTGCGGCGGCCGACGTATCCGTACACCAGTTACCTGACTTCTGATTTCCGACTTAATTTATGAAAACATTGATTGCATGTGTGTTTCAAGTTTTCTATGTGATTACGTCATATCAGCTCACCGGGTATACTGTTCTGACAGTGGCGCACTTGTTTCCTTTTCAGGATGGCCCCACGATGGCAGCCAGCTAGGGTTCCGAGAGTGGTACGTGACGACAGCCCGCCGAGCGACGAGGCCTTGGTACAGGGCCCTTTGACGGTAGAGGCACTGGCGGTACCTCTACCCACCGAGCCACCGATGCTTCCAGCCTCAGCCGCTGACGATGCACATCGCCTCAGTGCACTGCATGAGTTCCAGCGCCAGCGATCGCCCAGGTTCCGCGGGGAGACGGACCCCCAGGCGGCCGAGGACTGGCTGGAGGCAGTGGTGCGAGTTTTCAGACTTGTGAGGACATCAGCAGACCTCATGGTGATCCTCACAGCGAGCCTATTGTACACAGCAACAAGACGATGGTGGAGCTTGATGCTCCAGGTGCACGATGAGGCCTCTCTCATCTGGACAGACTTTGAGGGCCCCTTCCGCTCAGAGTTCGTCCTGGCCACCATCTGTGCGGTGCACATCTAGGAGCTTATTCAGCTACGGCAGGGCAGCTTAACGGTCGCCCAGTACTGGGCGAGATTCACCGATCTCTCGCGCTACTCGACCGACATGGTACAGGACCCGTTCTTCCGGTCCCAGACCTTTGAGCAGGGATTGAGGCATGAGATCAGGGCATCGCTGATCTCCCCCATCATCCCGACCCAAGCAGGAGTACTGGAGCGAGCCCTTTTGATCGAGAGCTTCCTTGCTGAGAATTCTCCAGCGGCGAGACCTACCGCGGGGCGGCACGTAGCAGAGTCTTCCGCAGCGGGCAGTCGACGGATGACTCATGGGTCCAGGTAGACTAGACCCTCACGCAGACGGCCTCAGGACACTAGCTCAGCAGTGTAGGGCACACAGCGCGGAGCCAGTCTTTTGAGAGGCAGGCAGTGCTACACTTGCGGCAGGCAGGGTCACATGGCTCGTGACTGCCCAACCCACCGTGCCGAAGAGTCGCAGACAGTTGAGGGGCCACCCAGGCAGAGGCAGAGGGTCGACCATGGTGGTCCACAGGGAGGAGGCAGACGAGGCAGAGGAGCTGGCTGAGTAGCAGGTGGTGGGCGACACTTTGAGGCTCTACCACCACCACCACCAGGAGGCCTGCCCCGACCACAGGGAGCTGGCGGGCAGAGATAGGCACAACTCCAGGCATTGGAGGCCTACGACCACGGCACGCCCTAGATGATTCAAGGTACGATCTGTGTCTATGCCACCCTTTCTGCAGTTCTTATAGACACAGGAGTGAGTCACTCTTTCATAGACGATGCCCTTGTTCAGAGCTCGGAGATTCTGACGGATCCGTTGGCTCGATCCTTACGGCTAGAGACTCCTACGGGAGCAGACTCGACGATTTCACACTGGTACCGGTAGTGTGATCTTACTCTAGGAGGCGAGAGATTTGGCTGAGATCTTCTTGTAGCGGCGTCAAGGCCTTACGACGTCATCTTGGGCATGGATTGGTTATCTACAGTCCATGCACAGATTGACTGCATTAGGCGCAAGGTGCGATGTGTACGCACCGACGGGAGCATGTTCACCTTCACCGGCGAGAAGGGAGCCTTCACAGTACAGGATGGACTTCCGCAGAGGAGAGGGCAGCCCATCACTCATCAGTTGGCTAGCCTCATCCTAGGAGCTGTTGACATGCGAAGTCCTAGTTTTCCTACAGTGGTGGATTAGTATGCGGACGTCTTTCCCGACGACGTTCCATGGCTACCTCCTCGCAGAGAGGTATAATTTCTTATTGATTTGTACCCCGGGACAGCCCCGATATCCACTCTAGCATATCGGATGGCCCCCGCTGAGCTTCGAGAGCTACGGGTACAGTTGGAGGACTTGCAGGGCAAGGGTTTCATCCGACCCAGAGTTTCACCCTGGGCTTCGCCGATATTGTTCGACAAGAAGGAGGACGGGAGCTTGCGACTTTGTGTCGATTATCGTCGCCTGAACCAGGTGACAGTGAGGAACAAGTATCTGCTACCGAGTATTGACGACCTCTTCGATCAGATCAAGGGAGCAAGGTGGTTCTCGAAGATAGACCTCAGGTTAGGCTATTATCAGCTCAGAGTTCGAGATGAGGACTTGCAGAAGACGGCCTTCAGATGTCGGTAGGGCCACTATGAGTTCTTGGTTATTCCCTTCAGTGTAACCAATGCTCCAGCAGTGTTCATGGGCCTCATGAACAGGATATTTCAGCCATACCTCGATCAATTTGTCGTGGTGTTCATCGACGACATTTTGATTTACTCGACGGCTGAGGAGGAGCACGCCTACCACTTACGTGTTGTACTAGACACACTACGAGAGCACCAGCTTTATGGAAAGCTCTCGAAGTGTCAGTTTTGGATATGTGAGGTCCACTTCATGGGACACGTCATCTCTGAGGTGGGAGTTGCAGTGGATCCTGCGATGATCGAGGCAGTGCTAGCTTGGGAGCCACCTAGGAGCGTGACAGAGGTGAGGAGTTTCTCGGGACTAGCTGGATACTATCGGAGGTTTGTGCCAGACTTCTCCAGAGTTGCAACACCACTATTAGCTTTGATGAAAGAAGGGGAAACCCTTTGTGTGGTCAGACATATGTCAGTAGAGCTTCCAGGAGCTGAGACAGATATTGACCAACGCACCTATCTTGAGGTTGCCTGAGGAGGGAGTAGGGTACGTAGTCTACTGCGATGCATTAGGGACCAGACTCAGATGTGTCCTGATGCAGGAGCGGGCAGTGATCGCCTATGGATCACGTCAGTTGAGGCCGCATGAGCAGAACTACGCTACCCATGACCTGGAGTTAGCAGCAGTGGTCTTCGCTCTGAAGACATGGCGACACTACCTGATGGGCGAGCGCTTTACAGTCTTTTCTGACCACCAGAGTCTCAGGTACATCTTCTCGCAGAAGGACCTGAACCAGAGACAGCGGCGATGGCTTGAGTTCCTCCAGGACTATGACTATGATATAGTCTATACTCCTGGGAAAGGGAACGTTGTAGCCAATGCTCTCAGCAGGAGGACGGGCATTCGGCTACTTGAGGAGGCGACAGAGCAACTAGCTGCTTTGCAGATATCCTTCGTGGATAGAGATAGAGCAGCCTTCCTCCAGTCTCTCACAGTCACCCCTCCACTACTGCAGCGGGTCAGAGAGGCACAGCATGAGGACGCTGACTGTGAGACGCGGCGTGCACAGTTATCCTCAGGATAGGCACCTGACGGCTTCTCTTTTAGAGCAGAGAATGACATCATTTTCAGAGGACGTACCATGGTACCAATCGCTTTACGAGAGGAGGTGCTGAGAGAGTTTTACACTTCTCCTTTGGCGGTACATCCTGGAGCGGAGAAGATATACCAGGACCTCAGACGACAGCACTTGTGGCAACGCATGAAGAAGGTTGTGGCAGAGTTCGTTTCTCAATGCCTCACCTACCAGCTGGTGAAGGTAGAGCATCAGGTACAAGCAGGCTAGGTACAACCCTTGGAGGTCCCGGAGTGGAAGTGGGACGGCATATCTATGGACTTCGTGACTGGACTTCCACACACTTCCAGAGGTCACGACTCCATCTGGGTGATTATCGACCAACTCACCAAGTCGGATCACTTCTTACCCATCAGAGAGCAGGGCTCAGTGGAGAGCTTCAGGAGTCTCTACGTTTAGGAGATTGTAGGGCTTCACAGTGTTCCATCATCTATCGTCTCCGATCGAGATGCTCGCTTTACTTCCCGGTTTTGGAAGGGTTTGCGGGAGGCATTCGGGACGCAGCTACGTCTGAGCACCGCCTTTCACCCTCAGACGGATGGTCAGACGGAGAGGACCATTCAGACTCTCGAGGACATGCTCCGCGCATTGTGTCCTCGACTTTGGTAGCAGCTGGGAGGACCACCTACCCTTGGTGGAGTTCGCGTACAACAACATATACCACTCCATCATCGGGATGGCACCATACGAGGC
The DNA here is from genome assembly GCA_963277665.1 of Viscum album. NCBI lineage: Eukaryota > Viridiplantae > Streptophyta > Magnoliopsida > Santalales > Viscaceae > Viscum > Viscum album. The sequence goes on from OY728163.1 coordinate 1,940,928,467, forward strand.
ATTGTACGTCAGACCTTGTAGATCTCTTTTGTGCTGGACAGACCCTGGGGATTCAGCACTTATGGGACCAGAGATGGTCCGGGCCACGACAGAGAAGGTCTAGGTCATCCAGGAGCGGATGAGGACAGCTCAGAGCCGGCAGAAGTCTTATACTGACAGGAGGCAGAGGCCACTAGAGTTCGAGGATGGTGACCACGTCTTCTTGCGTGTCTCACCTCGACGTGGATTACGAAGATTTGGCCGAGACGACAAGTTGTATCCATGCTTCATCGGACCATTCCAGGTCATCAGCAAGATTGGCAAGGTGGCTTATCGCCTGGCTCTACCACCTCAGTTGCACCGGGTGCACGACGTCTTCCACGTATCTCACCTGAGGAGATACGTTCACAACCCGACACACATCATTGACCATGTGGAGATAGACGTGGATGATGGAGCGACTTTTGCGGAGGTCCCGGTGGAGATCGAGGATCGATAGGAGTGGGTCCTATGTGGACGATCGATTCCCCTTGTGCGCATCCGATGGCAGCATGGGAACCTCTAGGAGAGCACTTGGGAGTGGGAGGCTCAGATGCGTGCTCAGTACCCACATTTGTTTCCCTAGTTTATGATGTATCTTTACGGGGATGTAAAGCCCTGAGGTGGGAGTGATGTAAAGACCAGAAAAATTCAAGGAAATTTTTTTCTGTTAATTTTCTTTGGATTTATACAAGATCGCAGTTTCTGACGGCACCTGATTCTGAGGCCCAGTGTGCCCGGAATCAATTTCCAAAGTTTGGCTCGGGTACGTTCAGTGAACGAATGAGCGGGTTTTTCTAACTTTTGAACCGGTGCTCGGAATCAAATTCCGAGGGAACCAATGGAATTGCAGCGCCTGTATTTGCTTAGAAACGCCTCTTCCGAAGTTGCGTTTTCTCGGGTGTGGTTTTTAATTTTTGGGCTTAAAGTTAATAAATAAAATAAATTGTACGAAAAACATTATTTTATTTCACTTAAGCCACTTGAAAGCCACTTGAAGCCACTTAAAGCTGCTTAAGCTGAGTTGATGTAGATAGGGTGCGATCCAAAAATATCGTACCCTCTTGGTAGGATATTTGTGAGGTGGGGCCCGCACAAGCCCCACCGTTTCTTTCCGCTAAGTAAAGCACCTGCGAAAACCCCTATTAAATAAAAGTCAACTGGGGCGTTTTCTTAAACAATTAAACGCTCCTATTAAATGGTCGGTTTATTCGTTGAAATTAATTCTATGAATTAATTTCATTCGTTTCTTAGCACGTTTTCGTTTTGTTGGCATGTTAATAAAATAAGGCCAACACACCTTCCTTTTGAAATGTTGTGTTAAACTTTGAAGAATCTCTAAGGATCTTACTCCTTCTTCGCGAAGAACGCGAAGAACGCCGGCCTCCGACGATGAATGTCGAACCCGCGGAAATCGACGACGCGACACCGTGTGCCGCGACGCCGACGTTTCCTCTCCCGCGACATTCTTCTGCGACGTTCCTTCCTCCGCAACAAAATCTTCGATCATCCGTTGAGGTGAGAGATTGTGGTTCTTTAAATTCCTTTGTGGACTATAACTTCAATATGGATTTAATTATTAAAATTAAATCTGTATGTTCTTGATCCTCGTAGATCGTCGACGCGACGCCCTTCCACGACGACGTGGCGCCCTTCCGCGACGCAATGATTCCCTTGTTCCGTGACGGTCGATTCCGTGAAGAACTCTCGTGCGACGACTCGACGAGGTAGGGATTTTATTTTGGAAATACCTTTTTATTCCCATAGTTGTTTCCTTCTAAAACAAAAGAACCTGGATCAAGTGCACTTTTAAATTATTAATATTGTTTTTATACGTTTTTTTTTGTGTTAATTATCTTCCCGTTTGTATCATCTAACGTGGAGGGTGCGGGCCAAACGAACACGGCCCGACAACCATCCACAATTCTTCGTTGTTGTGTGGATTTGGCGGGCGATGACAAAACGTGCCGCAAGGGAGATTTGATGATTCCGCAGTGAAGAACGGGACCCGGGAGGAGGAGTGGTGCAGATGAGAATGAAAACGGACCACCGGAGCAACTCCGGTGGCCCGCGGAAGCCTCCGCCGGCGCCCAGCGCGCCGCCGGGAAAACCTCACCGCGGATGAAGCCGCGGAAGCGAGGTGGTTCCGCGGCCGCACGGAATCGCGGTTTAGGGACACGGCGGACCAGCCGCGTCCGGGTGGTTCAGGGCGGCCCCACGCGGGGCTGCGTTACTTTGACACCGCGGGGGCAGCGCCCACCCCGTGGGTTCCTCCGCTTGGCCGGCTCGGCCGAGCCGAGCCGTGCCGGGTCGCGCCAAACCGGGTCGGACCCGGACCCGGGTCGGGTAGACCCGGTTCGGGCCGACCTAGGGGGGGTTGGGCCGGGTCGGTCCGGGCCCAGACCCCCCGTCTCCGAACGTTTTTGGTCTTTTTCCCGTAACATGAGATACGAACCTCTGAACAACGTGCTGTCAGCGGAAACGCGATCCTTAGATCGAGACGGTCGTTTCGGTATATCTCACTCAAGGTTTCGACATACTTTGGGTTCAGCCGGGTTGGTTCGTCCATGAAACCAACCAGGCCCTCGGAGCGGAAACGCTCATATCTTGAGCTTCGGACGTCCGATTGACGTGACGTCGACTTCGTTGAATTCCTCTAAGTGAGACGGATCTTTTTGCATACTCTGCCCGAGGTTTGGACGCAGGTGGAGTACGTTTGGGTTGGTTTTTCCTTAAAAATCAACTGGGCCCCTGGGACGAAAAAGCCAATAACTCTCAGACCGGGCGTCCGATTGACGCGTCGTCTGCGACGTTGAGTTCCTGTTGACGATACGGAACTTTTGGATACATCAACTTTGTAATATGTGTCAGTTGATGTATCAGCCTCTCGGATCGTGGAGCGGACCCTCCCGAACGAGCTTGCTGTGTGCGGGAACCCTAGAGCTGGCTGCGACTGCTACTGCGACGACGACTGTGCAGAGATCCTCAGTGGATTCGACGACGGCGACTACATCACTTAGCGATCCTTTGTGGGTCAGTGCTACAGGTTCTGTGTGGGCCCGATCCTATGTGGGTCTGATCCTGTGTGGGTCAGCGCTCAGCGGTTCTGTGTGAGCCAGCACCTACAGGTCCTGTGTGGGCCCGATCCTGTGTGGGTCTTTGCGGGGGTTAGTTTCCTATCGATCCTTTGTGGGTCAGATCCTTTGTGGGTCATTGCGGGGGTTAGTAACTATCGATCCTTCGTGGTTCTGACGACTTAGATGGGTCAGTGATCATCTCTATCGTCATTTGAAGAAGTATACCTGTGTGAGCTGAAACTCTGTTTTACTTTCCTTTGTGGATTGTGTTGTGCTATCCTGTGTGGATTTATGTTTTACTTTCATTTGTGGATTGTGTTAAGCCATCCTGTGTGGATTTCACGTTTTTCTTTCCTGTGTGGACTGGGTTCTACTTGAGCTCGGATGTTGGAGCCGAGTGAGAATTGATGACTTTGGTATATGTATGGGCATATACCTAAGTCGTGTCGGATGTTACTTCGTGATTGTATCTTTCCTTTGTGGATTATCCTTTGTGGATTCTGGGAGACCTTCGGGGGTCTCGGGGTCCCTACTGAGTAGCTTATACTCACCCCTGAATGGGCTATGCCTGCACTTCGTTGTGTTGGTTGCAGACGACGGACAACGCTGATCGTGGTGGAGGCTTGCGGAGCAGGACGGTACCTGGAGGTGGACCACTGGGTGGGACGTACTCGGAGCGGTCAGGTGGACCCGAGGAGCAGTGGAGGATTTCTGTACCCACCCTTTAGGTGGGACTTTCAGAGGACGGCTTGACGTTGCAGCTTTACTTTTCAGTTGCTGTTTTTCCCTTTCAGTTGTACTTTACAGTTGGGCTTGTATTTCCAGCCCCTTTACATTTCCGCACTTACTGTTGTACCCGATTTTACTTAGTGTTTACTTTTCCTCTCTCATACTCTGTGGTGCTGGTTTACTTTACAAAGGAAATTCCTTCCCTTTTTACCAGGATTTACGCCTTGGTGCTAGTCGCCAGCCCCTGTCCTATAGAAGGCGGGCTTGGGGTAGTCACGGCACGGGCCCCGAGGATTGGTCATGACATACACATCTATAATGGATTATGAATTCTTGTTGATGATCTTCTATTGAACATGTATGAATATAAAAAATATGATTAACTACATATACCCAGTTAAATAAATGGATGCCTCATTATCAAACATGCTTTATGATAACCCATGAATTATCAAAGTGGAATTAAAGTACACGTGTTTGCTAAATCTGAATACACCCTGCTTTGTTTGGTGCGGTTGTGTGGTTTGTGTGATTTTTTTCTAACTTGTGATGTAGTAGTGTTGTGGGATATGATGTGTGTGTGGGGTGGTTTGGGTGGTGTAATGGAATCTCAGGTTGAGAGATTTTTGTTTTTGGAATGGTTGATAAGTGATGTGGAGTGGGAATGCAGCGGGATGTGGCTTATGATGTTGATGGATATACTAGGTGTGGTATGTTTGTGCAGCAGGGGTGATGAGAATTTTTATGATGAGAGGTGTTGCTGAGTGTGGTTGTGATTTTGGGGTTTAATCATTTTAGGGGGATGGTTTTGGGTGGAATGACATTGAAGAATGATTTCGGTAGTGGTTCGTGTGGTTGTTAAATGAAGAGTAAATGTACAATGGGTTGTTTTACCATGGTTCTTCTTCCTTGTGTATTCTATGTCATGTGGATCATTACGTGTTGTGGTTGGTAGTTTCCCATATAGGGATGGAATAAATTCATAGACTAATTATTCAATAAAAAACGGGAATTGGTTAAATAGATTGGCTGGGGGGAATAATTGAGTTGTAGCTTGTTGTGTGGTTGTACATTTAGAGGTAGCAGCAAAGTTGGTACTATGGGATGGTTGTTATTTGAGAACCCATAGTTTGGGTTGAGTGCTTTGTACCAATATATATATATATATATATACTTTTACTTAATTGTGATACTATATGCACCCCACCCTATTTGAACACTGTGTACCGAATATCCCCTTTGGCATGGGGGGACCTTTCTCAAATATCTGGGCGGGAGGATGGATGGATGGCCACCAGCTCTTCCCTGCTCCCTCTTTTAGGTGGTGTTAGTCCAAGATTCTTTCGGCAAGTTGTGTTTATGTGGCCCAGATGTTTGAAGTCAATCTGTGCTTCCCAGGTGTCTTTGAGATGATGTGTGATGTGATTCCCAAGTGTCTTCAGGTGAGATGTAATATGATTTCCTAGGTGTCTTCAGGATGAGGATGTGGTTATGGAACAGGTGTTGGCAGGTAGGATGGGATGTGGTTTTGGCCCAGGTGATTTCCAACAGGATGTGGCAAGCTTCATTTTCCTAGGTTGTAAGACTAGCTCTATGGCCCAGGTGTCCACAAGAGGAATGTGGTGTGATAGGTTCAAAAGAGGTAGGAGGGCCAAGACATTTGTCTTTAGGGTGTGAGATTGGATAATCAGTAGGAATGTGGTGTGGGGTACCCTATCATCAATGTGATTACTATTAATTTACACGACTTTCATAATTTGGGAAAAGTGCCTTAGTGAGGTTGGGATGGATAGTATACCTTGTTTGGTGATTTTGGGTTCTCTTGTTTTCTCTCTATGGAATTAGTATGCTTCTCCCACTTGTGCACAAGAGACTTGGTTTTTTTTCTGCTGAGTATACCTATGTTCACACCATACATATATTAAAAAATATCATGTATCAATATGGATTATGTGGATAATGTTGGACCTTACTATCTCAGATGTTGGTATAGTTGTTGTGTCACTTATTAGATTTTCTTTTGGGTATTTACTTTGGAGTTTTTTTTGTAATTGTAACAGTTTTACTTTTAAACATGCATGTGGGATGGATTTTGGTTTTATTTTATATACAGTGCTTATATTTTTTTGGTATGAACCATCTTATCTCCTGATATTATTACATATAAAAAGTATAATTCCACCGATATTATCATATTATATACCCATTGTGTTGGTCTCCACCATGGGGCCTACTAGAGGCGGGACTTAGAGATCATTATCTCTCTTCATTCATTTCAAAACCAAGAGGGGAATCTTTGGAGGGAGGGTTTCATGAGATATTTTTACATTATATGTTATATTATCTAATTTTTATTATTATAGAAACTTGACAAGGAAAAATATGGTAGGAATTCTCTCTCTAAAAAAATTACATGTTTTCCACTCACCCCACTTATAAAAGACCTCCCTATATACCCATTCCTCACACCTCTCAAACTAATTTGGTTTAGGAAATCCCTATCCAAATCAATTTACAAAATCCCTACCCTCATCATAAAATACTTTTCTTGTTAATAAATCCATCTTATGAAGGCATTAGTGAAAAACTAAGGAGAATACCCGAATAAGAGGTAACATTTTTCTAAAAGCGTTTTTATTTTATTTCCTTATCCACCTCCTTCATTAATTTTTATACCAGGATTATATAATAACATAAGTATATTAAATATAATTATATGTTGTTATTTTAAGGTTAAAACCTAAATATTCACACACTTGCATCTAATGGGTTATGAAATTATCATTCATGTGTACGACGGATTACCGCCTCACTAAACGATGTCATTCATTTTCCCATTACCACCTTTAAAGGGTGTGAATAATGTGAAAATAATTTGTATATATTAAATATAAAATATTTATATTTTATTCATGCTTCTATAGATATTACATAAAATATACTTTGATTCTTTCCATTTTTTGGGAATACGATAAAGTCGTTCGTGTGTAAGGCGGACTACCGCCTCGCGAAACGATATGATTCATTTACACTACACATAGAATTTATTAATGATAGATTTAATAAAAATATGTGATATATTTAAAATAAAAATAATACTATATATATATAATTTAAATTTATTTCTTTTAATATGATAAGAAAATGGAATCATTATTCATGTGTATATACGTCATATTATCTCCATTAACAGTGTTTTTAATTTACTGTCACAAAATTTTATGGATTTCTCAAAATAAATATATACTGATTATATATGATATTTACATAATTTATTACATTATATATATGATTAAATCATGATCAATGTAATAGGAAAAAAATACCAAGTCAAAACATACTGGAAAAACGAAGGAAGTGATTACCTGAAAAGATGAAAATAATGAAAGGTTATAAATTAATGGGTATTAATATACTATAAGAGGATCATATATGATATAATAAATATTAATATGGTTCTATAATAAGATAATAACCTTTTAGGACCACTATACAACATATTAAAGAAATTACGTCGAAAAAGAAAAGTGTGTGGTAAGGGATTTGAACTAATTTAATTTCATTGAGGCATATTATAATTTTATGTACCTAATTACATTAATATGCTATATATAATGCCCCTTGAAATTTAAAAACATGAATAATTCATTATTAATTTTATTTTAAGTTTCAATTTGAATTATTGCTTCTACTAGGAGTTGAATTAAAAGTTACCAAGTTGTAAATAATTTTATAACTCAATTTATTTTCATTAGGTTATATTACTTCTTCATTATCTTTAATATTCTAGGATTATGAGTATAATGTATTTATATTTTATTTTGTTTTATTTCTAATTGTTTTATGTGGATTTATATATGATACATGTAATTGCTTAATTGATTAATTCTCACTTCAACATTATGATCATTTTAACTGCTTATTTCACAATCCCATTCTAATCGAGATTGTTTATTATTGAATTTATATTGAAAGAAATTATATGATGATTATTTAATAAACCCTTTAATTTTTTTCACCTATGTTTATTAATGATATTTTTTAAAGTGATGGTACCAATTTTCCACACCTTGTTACATAAAAGTGTTAAGAATATGTTTTAAAAAAATCTAACTTTATTTCTATTTTCAATCAGAAATCCATTTTCTTACAAAAAATGTTTTCTAAAAATGTTTTCATTATAATTTTAAATTTTTTTTATTAAAATAATTTTTTTATTTTTAAAAACATATTTTTTAATAAAAATTTTACCTTGTATAGAATTACTTGAACCCATTTATTTAAATCTTTCTTTTAAACTTTACAACGATATTTTTAATGAAAAGGTTTTTACAAGTGATTTTCAAATAAAAGGTTTTCCAAAAAGGTTTTTTAAAATGAAATGGATTTTTTCCTCAAGAATCATTTTAAATATATTTTTATGGTAATTCTATTTATCAATGACAATATTCATTATTATTTCACTAATGGGTATACATCGTATTGATACCGTCATTATTATTCCTCCAAATGGATTGTTATTATTTTAACTAAGGATGGTATTGAAACTCACTTTCATGAATCATTTTCTCAATCATTAACATCCCCTTTAGCTATTAATTTCCCAATGATCATTGAACATTCAATTTCCCCTAAAATTTCAAATTATTTATCATGGATGTTATTTTTTTTCTAAACCATACACCATTTTTACATATAGTGTTTACTTTGAAATTTATTTGATTAACTGGGAAAATAATGATAAATTCGTATCCTTTACTCATTAAAGATATTTGATATGGCATATTGTTCATGAATTAAATTAATTAATCAATACACGAGGAATGATTTGGATTGATATGAAATGGTTTGGGGTCCATATAATGTAATCCCCTCGATACATCAGAAGTCTTATGAGGATAAATTAGTTAGAAACAAACCCTTTTCGTTTGTAACCAAGTAGTTTAAACTTTTTAGAGGATAGATTTTGATAGAAGGGTCTTGTAAAAGGCCTTGAAAGAAATGAGATGGGTTTTCCCCTACATGTTTTAAACCTTATTGAGGATATATCTTGATGGTATATGTATCATGTTCCTGAGAAACATTATTTCCAATAATTAAGCAGTTCCTACATTGATAATTTGGTTTTTATTATCCATGATATTTTCACTATAAAAAAAATCTATGGATGCATTTAATTCTCAGTTTATTGACTAAATGGAATGTTTTTTCTGTATTTTACGTTTAAATATTATTTAAACATTTCCTTATTAATTGTTTATTTGATGGAATGAGTTCTCAATTGTTTACCTTTCCATATTGATTATTCTCATTGATTCATTGTTTCTTCCAATATACTTACCCCTTATTGAGCATTTGGGCTCACCCTTATTTTGTTTTCTCTCCTCAATATTCCATGAATCATACTATAAAAGATATTAAAGGATATTATAGATAGAATAAAGTTATTATTTTCCAAAACTGATATGTTTTAAATTATGTAGTCATGTTTAAGACAAGACTCATGTATGTATCTAGTTTACCAAGACAACTAAACTGATCAGTCCTTTGGGATTTAAATCTTGTATCTATGCCAATGTAATGGTAGTAGAAATTGACTCTAGGATAATGGGTTCTAGGTCTCTATAGATTTTATGAGATAAATTTTAGTATAAATATTAGAAATTAGATGTATGAGGATATATATCAGGGAACATAACCCTAAGATATACTTTGAGGATAAGTATAGAAGAACATCCTAATGTTTTGGTAGGGTAGAGATTATGTGGTTTTTCCTTGAAATACATCCATGTATGGATACTACAAGTAGATTTGGTTCTATAAAATATGTACCTATGGGTAATAAATCTAAAAAATGTGTGTCCATCTTGACTCATGCATAACCTAGTACATTGAAATGGGTCTTTTTGCGCACCTAGTTTTTCACTCTCAGGGGACATGTATAGGATAATTAATATTTTTTTGCAACCCATTATGAAGTATTTGAATAGAAAATGATAATTAATAACCAAGGATAAACCCTAGAATAAAGAAGCACCTATATGGAAATAAAGTGGATGATGTTTTTATTTATTGGGATTCATGAATTAAATTATAGATGTATTTTTACCAATGGTATTTTTATGATAATAATTATGAAATATATATAGACTATGTTAAATTTTAAAATAACTCGTGTCTTTATTTGATTATTATTTATGAATACTCTCATGGGCTAATGAGTTTAATATTAACCATAATTTCAATGTATTAAATACCACTTTTTAGGTTTAATGTTATTGGATTCTACTAGTATTTAATGATATTTTGGGGGAAATTTATGACAAGTTTATGTTTTAGTGGAACCTTTATTTTAAGAATAATGAATTTATATTTTATGGGTATTGAAAAATATTAGGGTTGATATAAAAATAATATTATTAGATTTTTTTGGAAAAAAAAATTAGTTGTATGGAAAACCTTAGTGAGAAATATATTTAATGATTAAATTTCATGGATTTCTATCATATTTATTTTTGGGAATTATTTTAAGATAGTTTATAAAAAAGTAAACTATTATGTGAGGAGAAAACCAATAATAGAGGAAACGTTTTAAGGGTTTGAACCCATAAACAAAGGATGACAAGGGTTTAACTCCAATCACTGAGCAACACAATTTCTTGGTTAATATACTATTGTTTTTAGTTACACAATTTGATGAATAAATATTAATGTTGAACTAGTTGTATTACTTTTGAGTTTTGGAGATTAATGTATTAACCATATTGATTTTGGAAATATTTAGAGATATATGGAAATAACCTTCACTCTTTTATGGATCTTACGATATGTTAAATGAGAATTTTAGTGATTCAGGCATAATTAATTCATTTTGGATATTCATTTATTAAAGAAAGGGATGAACTTGAAATTGATCAAAGCACAATAAATGAATGAAATAATATTTATATAAATATATCAAGTAAGTATATATCCTTATATTCTTATATAGTAAAATAATTCCTCAACAATATAAAAAGAAATCTTGAAATAAAATATTATCCTATTACCATCATTTCTGATGATATCAATAACCTTTTCGCACCTTTTAGATTTATGGATTTTAGGCCCTAAAATTTCAATTGATTATTCACTTGTTTGTGATAAATTAACTTGAAAACTCTCAATAATTATTTACATTTTTCCTCTATGTCCATATTTTCACTTGCCAAAAATATTCTCCTTGGTAGAAACCTAGTTATATATAATTTTATATGACCATTGTACTTCCTTTTATCTCATTTTAAGAGGATATTTTATTAAAAAAATTATGATGTGGATTTTAAATAAATTTATTTTCAAATATAAAACTCTATATTATATTTATCAAGTTTAAACTATGAGGATATATTTATTTGTGGTGGGGATAATGTAACACCCAAAAAATTCTAAAAAATAAAATTTTATTCAATAGCATATGTGACACGCAACAGAAAGTATAGAAATGAATATAATATCCTGAGACATTATAATATATTTACTTTTTTAAATAAATTAAATCTATTATATATCTTGAAATAAATGAAATATTGAGTTATCTTTTATTAAATGAAATAATGGATTTCTTTGATGGCATACATTAGATGCAAGACTGAGTTTTACCGAATACTATTAATATTATTATTTAACATGATAATTATCCTTTAGATGTTAATTTAAAAGTTATAAATAGGATTAAATAACTTAAGAAAATATATCTTTCATTCATTAGTTACTAATTAATTATAAATGAATATAAAACCCAATTTAATATAAATGAGATGTTTTTATAAAAAACTATTATTATATGCTAAAAGAGTTTTATCCTAATAAATTAAATTAATTATTATTAGAGAATGATATTAATGAAATTTATATATAATAAATTCAATAATTTTCTTTTACATTCATTCGATATATTGTATAGGAAAAAGATATGAACAAATCTCCTTTTATGCATAAAAACATGTATTTTTCTAAAGGTAGTTTTACCACATTTTATTGGCGCACTTTCCATAAAGATAAATTTGAAAACTTTTATACATTTTATTATAAAAATTAAACTTAATTTTAGAAAAATAAATTTTCAAATTATCTTAGGGTGAATTTTTGGAATTTTTCTGACAAGTTTCATTTATTGATGAATAGTGAAAAATATTGAACTTTAATTGAAAATCGACTTTTAATCTAAATAACCAGTAAGGTTAAATTATATTTTAAATTGGTTTTAAAGCAAAACTAGATCAATTATACATCTATTAAACCAATTTATGTCCTTTTATTAATTTTTTATATTGAATTTAGATATAAAAACTTATCAAATATTTGAGCATTTTCACTTTAAACCCCTTTTTTCTCGACATGCTTGTGGGGTTAATTTTAAATTAATTTATTCCAATTATATGAATTGAAATTAGAAAATTAATTTTATATTTGGAATATAAATAATTTCTAATTTCTAATAAGTTCAACTTAATTTTGGTCCAAAATTATTAGTGAAAATGATCAAATTAATTACTGTGATTAAGAGAAAAACGACTTTACCATGAGACTAAACTTTAAACATAAGGAGCCTAATGACCTAGAAACTTATCCAAACACCATTTTTATCCATATTTAGACATTATAACTTCTATTATAGAGTTTTTTTATTATTCTTGCATGTTTAAATGGAAAAAATGTGGGTTTAATTCCCCCTTTAAAAAATTTACAAGTTTTCTACTCACCCCACCTATAAAAGGCCTCCCTATATCCACCTCTATTCACATATTCAAAACAAATTCGTTCATATAAGACCTACCCAAACCACTTATTCACTTAAATCCCATAAATATACTGTAATTTATTGGTCACAAATCTATCTTTGGAAGTCATTATTGAAAACATAAAGGGGATAACCGAAGAAGAGGTGATTTATTTCTAAAAGAGTTTTATTTTATATCCTTCTCCACCTTCTTAAATTATTTTTATATCATAATTATATCATAAACCCAGTATAATAAATATAAATAGATGTTTTTATGTTAAATTTTTGACATAAAACATCACACACTTCTATCAAATGGGTCACAAAATCATCCTTTGTGTGTTTGGCGAACTACCGGCTCATGAACCGATATCATTCATTTTTTCATTACCACATATAAAGGTTGGGAATAATGATGGAAAAAATATTTAAATATGATATATAATATATTTATGTTTTCTTTATTCTTATTTAATATTATATAACACATAACTTCAAGATTTTTATTTTATGGGAATACGATAATGTCACTCATATGTACGAAGGACTACCGCCTCGCGAAGTGATGTGATTCATTCACACTTTATATGGAATGTATTAAGTATGGATTTAATAAAAATATATGAAATAAAAACATAATTTAATGATAATATATATATATCATTTAATTTTATTTCTTTCAATATTACAGGAAAATGGAAACAATGTTCATTCTTATATACGGTCTACCGTCTCCATGAATGGTGTATTTAATTTCCTATCAACAAATTTTATGCATTAATATAAATAAATATATAATAAATATATATTATATTAAAGTCATGGTTTAAATATTGGATATGATGAAATCACAATCAAAATAATAATTCAAAACATACTCGAAAAAACCAACCAAGTTATTACCTGAAATGATGAAAACAATGAATGGTTATTAATGAATGGGTAATAATATGTTATAAAAGGATCATATATGAAATCATAAATATTAATATTATTCTTTAATAAGTTCATAAAATCATTGAAACCATTATACATGATGTTAAATCAAGTATGAAAAAATGTAAAGCACAAGGTAAGGGATTTCATACCAATTTCATTTCCATGATTCATATTGTAATGTCATGAACCGGGTTAATTTTATATGGTGTATATACTACCCCTTAACATTTAATATCATGAATAATTCATTATTCATGGTATTTTAAGTTTAAATTTTAATTATTCCATCTATTGGGATTTGAATTAAATGTTTTCATGTTGTAAAGAATTCTAGGACTCAGTTTATTTTCCTGGGGTTATATTACATCATCATTATCATTAATATTCTATGATTATATGTATAATTCCTTTTTATTATCTTATGTTTTATTTCCAATCATTATATATGTATTTTCAATTGATATACATAATCAATTCATTTATTAACTCTCACTTCAATGTTATAATCATTTTAAGGGATTACTTACAATTTTATTCTAATAGAGATTGTTTATTATTGAATTAAATTAAGGGAAATTATATGATCATTATTTAATAAACCCGTTAATTTTTTTCTTATCTGGTTATTAATGATACTTTTCAGGTGATGTTACCATTTTTACACTCTTTGGTACTTATAATTATTGAAAAAATATTTTAATAAACTCCAACATCATTTATCTCATTGGCCGGAAATCCATTTTATTACAAAACCATGTTTTCGAAAAAAAATTCAAAATGTTTTCATTAACATTTTCAAAATGATTTTTTAAAAGTTTTTTTTCCAAAAAAATTTCAAATGAATATTCTTGTCTCTTTCTGAAGAAGGCACTTCTATAACCTTTTTTCAATGAAAATGGCATTTCTTTTTACCTTGTATGCAATTATCCATTGTCATTTCTTTAAAGATTACTTTGAAATTTTATAGAGATATTATTAAATAAAATATCTTTAAAATTTATTTTAAATAAAAATTATTTAAAAAACAGAATGAAAAGGACAATTTCTATAAGAATGTATTTAATGATATTTTTATGGTAATTCAATGAATCAATGACAACAACCATTATTCTTACTCTAATTGGTTTACCTCATACATATAACATCATTATTCTTCCTCTAGATAGATTATAATTATTTTGGACAAAGATAGTATTGACATTCCATTCCTTGAATCATTTTCATATTCATTAACTCCCCCTTGATTTATTCACTCTTCAGTTATAATTAAATATAATATTTTCTTTAAATATACACCTTAATTATCATGGATATTATTATTTCCTAAACAATATAATTTTTTAGATATGGTGTTTAATTTGAAAGTTATTTTAATTACTGGGTAAATAATGATAAATTTGTTTCCTTTAATCAATACAGATATTTAATAAGGCATATTTTTCATGAATTAAATAGGATATTAAATATATGAGGAATGATTTGGAAAGATATGACACTTGTTGGGTACATTTAAAGTAAACCCCTCAATGCATCGGTATCCTAATGAGATAAAATTAGTTTGAATCAAATCATTCATGTTTGTAACCAAATAGTTTATATTTTTTGGAGGGTAGATCTTGAATTTAGTGTCTTGTGAAAGGTCTTGACAAAAATGAGATGGTTTTACCCTAAATTTTTTTAACTATCATGAGGATAGATCTTGATCATATTGGTATCATGTGCCTTAGAAACATGATGTTTAACACTTAAGTATTGTCTCGTTTCAGAATTCAGTTATTATTATCCATGAAATTTTCACTATGAAAAAATTTATAGATGCATTTCATTCTCACTTTATTGATTTAATTTAATGTGTTTAGTTATTTACCATTCTATATTATTTATTAATGTCCTTATCAGTTATTGATTACATGGAATGCCTTCTAATTTATTTACATTTCTATATTTAATTTTCTCATTCATTTATTATTACTTATATCATACTTAACACTTACTAAGAATTTGATATGACCCTTATTTTGTTTCCTTTAATTAGGATTACATGAATTTTATTAAGAAATATATACATGGATATTATAGAAGGAATAAATTTATTACTTTCAAAAAAATTATGTTGTATGTTTTTTATTCATTTATAAAACAAGAATCATGTATGTGTCTAGTTTACCAAGACCACTAAACTAATCCTCCCATTAGGATTTGAATCTTGTATCTATGCCAATTTAAGGGTAGTAGTCACTATCTCTTATCTAATGGGGTTGGGGTTAGTACAGTTGGTATCAGATCATGTTTAGTAGAAACACTATGAAATAGATAAAGGAAGACATATATTATGGAATATAACCCTAAGATAGACATTGAGGGTAATTATAGAAGAACATCCTAATGTTTTGATAAGGTAGAGATTATGTGGGTTTTACTTAAAATATATCTATTCCTAGATAATACCAGTGGATGTGGTTCTGGAATATATGTACCTAAGAGAAATAATTATAAACAAAAGTGTATCGGGATTGACTAGAGAATAACCCAATATAAGAAAACATTCCTTACTAGGCACCTAGTTTGAAACTCTTATGGGATATTATTAGGAAAATTAATATTTTATTTACAAACCATTATGAAGGATTTGAATATATAATAATAATTAATGGCCTAGGTTAAACCCTAAACCAATAAAGGTCCTAAATGGAAATAAAATAGATGAATTATGTATGTTTTGGGATTCAATAATTAAATTATAGAGGTAATTTTTCTAATGGTATTTTGGTAATAATAATTATGAAAAATCTATGGATTGTGTTAAATTTTAGAAAAACATGTGTCTTCATTAGATTAAGAGTTATGAATACCATCATGTGTTAATGAATTTAATATTTATCATAATTTTAAAGTCTTTAGAACCTCTTTTTGGGTTTTATGTGATGGTTTTATACCAAGATTAAGGATATTTTGTGAGAAATTTATGGAATGTTTATATTTTAGTGGACAAGATATTTGAGGAATAATGAATTTATATTTTATAGAAATAATTTTAAAGGTATTTATAAACATTAGGGTTGATATACAAATACAATTATTAGATATTGTGGGGAAAAAATATTTTTTATTGAAAACCATAGGGAAAAAGATATTTAATGATTAAATTTCATGGATCTACATCATAATTTATATGGGAATTATATTAATATATAATTGAAAAATGTAAAAATGTATTTAGAGTGACAACACATCATATCTAGGAAAGAAATATGGTTTTAAACCACAACCAAAGGATGATAATGGTTTAACTCCAACCACTGTCCTATGCAGTGTCATGGTTAATATACCACTATTTTTAGTTATAAAATTTAACGAATAAATATTAACGATGAACTAGTGGTGTTTATTTTTATGTTTAGATATTAATGTATTAACCATATTGGTTTTTTAAAATATTTACAAACATACAGAAAGACATTTCACTCTCATATATATCTTATGATCTTTTTAAAGTGAATTTTAGTGCTTGAGGCATAAAAAATTCATTTTGGACATTCATTTCATGGAGTAAGGTATGAAATGGAAATTAATCAAAGCATAAAAAATGATAAAATTGTGTTTATAGAAATATATAAAGTAATTATATTTTCTAATATTATTATATAGTGAAATAATTCCTCAACTTTAGAAAAAGGATCTTAAAATAAGATGTTATCCTATTGACATCATTTATGATGATATCAATGAACTTTTCCCACCTATTAAATTTATGGATTTGAGGCTCTAGACTTTCCATTGATAATTCATTTATTTGTGTTCAATGACCTCAATAAATGTATATAATTACTTATTATTTTCCTTCAATTTTATATATTCCACTTATACTAATGTTCTCCTTCAAAGAAAACTAGTTATATGTTATTTCATATGACAACTATACATCCCATTCTCTCTTATTAAGAGGATATTTTATTAACCCTATTTAAAATGTTGGGTTTTAAACCAATAAATTTGAAAATATAAAACTATGTATCATATATATTAAGTTTAAATTACAAGGACACAATTTATTTAAGTGGGGGAGAATGTAAAACCCCTAAAATTCTAAAATAATAACATTTTATTCAATAGTGTATGTCACACGCAACACCATGTGTAGAAAGGAATATAAAATTCCAAGACATTAAGATATATTTTTTATTTTATATAAATTAAATATATTTTATATCGTTTAATGCATTCAATATTGAGTCATCTTTTATTACACATACCAATGAATTTCTTCGATGGCTTGCATTACACACAGGTCCGAGTTTTTCTAAATATTATTAATATTATTATTCAAAAAGAAAATTATCTCATAACTATTGAATTGGTTGTAATGAATAGGATTGGATAAATTATAAAAATTTATGTTTGAATTAATTTATTACAAATTAATTATAAATTAATATAAAAAACCATAGAATATAAAGGAAATGTTTTTATAAAAACAATTATTATGGGCAAAGGAATATAATCATAATAAATTAAATTAAATTCTATTAATGAATGATATTAATGAATGATATTAATGATATATATATATATATTAAATATTAAATAAAAAAATTTAATATTTTTCAATATATTTTATTGGCCTATTATAAGAACAAATCTAGTTTTATGAATAAAAATCTGTATTTTTAGAAAGGTAGTTTTATTTCCTTTCAATGGTACACTTGTTTTAAAAACAAAATTTTAATCTAAAATTTTAAAAATTAATAAATTTTATTTGAAAAAATAACCTTAATTTTTTAAATAGTAATTTAAATATTATATTAGGGTGAATTTTTGTATTTTTATTAGAATTTTCTTTTTTTGATTAATAGTGAAAAATACTTAAATTTCATTGAAAACTAACTTTTCATCTAAATAATTTATAATGTTAAATTGTATTTTTAATTAGATTTTAATAAAAAATAGTTAAATTATAAATCTATTAATACAATTTATATAATTCTAATCATTTTTATATTGAATTTAGATATAAAAACATAGAAAACTTTTGGGCATTTTCACTTTAAGAACCCGTTTTCTCGACACGTCTTTGGAATTAATTTTAAATTAATTTATGCCACTTATGAAATTTTAAATTAAAAAAATTGATTTAATATATTTAATTAGTAAAATTTAAAATTTCTAATATGTTAAACTTAATTTTTACCAAAATTAATAGTGAAATAAGTTAAAATTAATTATAATGATCAAGATAAAAACGAGTTTGCCAAGGAACTAAACATTAATTTTAAGGGAAAAAATAAACCATAAATTTTCCAAAACCATTTATATGGACATTATTTTCACCTTAAAACATCTATTATATAGTTTTTTTCATTATTGTATCCAATTTAAATGGAAAAAATGTGGTTTTAGTTCCCTCTTTCAACAATTTATAAGTTTTTCGCTCACCATAATTAAAAAAGGCCTCCTCCTCTCCCCCTATCTTCAAATATTAAAAACTAATTATTTCAGAAAGAACCAACCCAAATAGATTATCTACATCACTCCCTTAATACTAGAATAATTATATTGGGAATAGATACAACTTAATTAGGAATTAGTGAAAAGATAAGGAGGAAACCCGAAGAAGATATAATATTTTTGTAAATGCCTTTTATTTTATTTTTTTCTCCACCCAATTCTATTATTTTTATATCATAATTGTATAATAACATAATTATATTAAATATAATGATATGTTTTTATGTTATGGTTAAAACCTAAAACTTCACACACGTCCATCAAATGGGTTATGAAATCATAATTCGTGTGTATGGCGGACTACTACCTCACGAACTAATGTCGTTTTTTTTCTACTACCACCTATAAAGGTTGGGAATAATGTTGTAAATAATATATATATATATATGTTACATATATTATTTATTATTTATTTATGATTTTATAATTATTATATAACACAAACCATTATGGTTTCCATTTTGTGGGAATACAATAACGCCGCTCATGTGTACGACGAACTACCACCTCACGAAGCAATGTGATTAGTTCATGGTATACATGGAATGTATTAAGGATGGGTTAAAAAAATATGTCATATATATAGAAAAAAAATTATATTGGAATAATATATATATATATATATATAATTTGTTTTTTTTTCTTTCAATACAACAAAAAAATAGAACACAGCATTCATGCGTATGTACAGCCTACCGTCTCCATGAATGGTGTATTTAATTTCATATCACCAAATTTTATGGATAAATATAAATAATTACATACTAAATATATATTATATTTACATAATTTTTTACATTTAGGATATGATTAAATCAAAATCGATGTTAGAGGAACAAAAAATAACATGTCCAAACATACTCGAAAAAAGAAACTTATTACTCGAAATGATGAAAATAAGGATATATTATTAATGAATGGGTAATAATATTTAATAAAATGATCATACATGATATCATATATATTAATATGTATCTTTAATAATATAATAATGTTTTTAAAACCATAATAACATAGTTTAAATTAATTACAACCAAAAGGAAAGCATAAGGTAATGGATTTCATCTAAATTTCATTTCATTGAGGCATATTGTGATCATATGAACATAATTACTTTTATATAGTTTATATAATTCCACATTACATGTAATATCATGAATAATTATTTATTAAATGTATTTTTAGTTTCAAGATTATTTATTTCGTCTATGGGGCTTTCAATTAAAAGTTACCAAGTGGTAAATAATTGCATAACTCAATTTTTGTTCATTGGGTTATTTTACTTCATTGTAGTATTTAATATTATAATAATATGTGTATAATTTATTTTTGTTATATTATGTTTTATTTAAAATTATTTTATATGGATTTATATCTAATACACAAAATTTATTCATTTATTAATTCTAACTTCAATATTATGATCCTTTTAATTGCTTATTTCACAATCTCATTCTAATAGAGGTTATTTATTCATGAATTTACATTAAAAAATTTATATGATATTTTTTAATGATACCTTTAATTTTCTTAGTCTTAGGTTATTAATTATATTTTTCCATTTATTTCATATTTTTTCACTCTTTGTTTATTATAATTAATAAGAAAATGTTTCAATAAAATCCATATTCATTTATCTCTTCGGTTAAAAATCATTTTTCTTATAAAAACATGTTTTCTAGATATGTTGTGAAACTTTTTCATTTATCATTTTAAAAATTATTTATTAAAATTATTTTTTCCTTTTTAATTTTTTTTAAATAAATCTTCCCATCTCCTTCCAAACAAGGAACATTTCTATCTTTTTTACAATGAAAGAGATATATTCTTTTTTACAATGAAACAAATATATTCTTTTTTCATTGTACAAAATTATCCTCAATCATTTCATTGAATATTACTTTTTAATTTTAAAAATATATTTTTAAAGAAAATTATTTTAATGGTGATTTTAATAGAAAATTATTTTCAAAAAAAAATTCAAAATGAAAAGGATATTTTCCTCAAGAATGTTTTTAATTTTTATTTCATGATAATTATATTCATGAATGACAAAAACTGTTATTACTACTATAATGGGTATAAGTCTTATTGATACCATCAAACTTCTTACTTTAGATGAATTATGATTATTTTTACCAATTATAGTATTAAAATTCACTTCCTTGAATCATTTTCATAGACATTAAATTTCCCTTTTGTTATTCACCTTCCAGTGATCATTGATCATTAAATTTCCCCAAAATATCAACATTATTTATCATGGATAAGATTATTTCCTAAACCATATACCATTTTTACGTACAATGTTTAATTTGAAATTTATTTTATTAACTGGATAAATATTGATAAATCTATATCTTTTACTCAATAAAGATATTTTATAAGGCATATTGTTCATGAATTAAATCGATAATTAGATATAATTTGAATTCGTTAAACAAGTATGAAATGGGTTGGGGACCATTTAAATTAATCCCCTCA
The DNA here is from genome assembly GCA_963277665.1 of Viscum album. NCBI lineage: Eukaryota > Viridiplantae > Streptophyta > Magnoliopsida > Santalales > Viscaceae > Viscum > Viscum album. Next base: position 1,940,949,983 of record OY728163.1, read on the forward strand.
ATGAATAGGTAGTATAATGAGATAAAATTAGTTGGATAAAAACCTTTCATCATTGTATCTAAAAAAATTAAACTATATGAGGGATATACCTTGATGTTAGGGTCTTTTGAAAGGTCTTGAAAAAAATCATATGGGTTTTACCTAACAGGTTTTAAACCATAATGAGGATAGATCGTGATGGTAAAGGTAACATATTACTAGGAAACATGAAGTCTATTTTTTATGAATTTCATAAATTCATAATTCATTTATTATTATCCATTATATTTTCACTATGTCAAAATCTATGGATGCATTTCATTCTCAATTTCTTGATTAAATGGCATGTGTTTTATGTTATTTACCTTAACATATTATTTATGCATTTCCTTCTTGGTTATTAATTACATGGAATGTGTTCTCAGTTATTTACCTTTCCATATTGATTATTCTCATTGATTAATTATTGATTCTATTTTACTTAACCATTATGGAGCATTTGAGTTCAACATAATTTTGTTTCATTTCCACAGGATTCCATCAATTGTGCTAAGAAGGATATTAAAAGATATCATAGATGGATTAAGTTATTATTTTTTTAAAAATATATTTTGTAAATATAATATATATTCATTATATATGATTTTAGAGTAATTTAGAAAATTTCGTGATAGGAAATTAAATTCATCGTTCATGTAAAAGGTATGTCGTACGTATGCATGGACATTGTTTCCATTCTATTATCATATTAAAAGAAATTGAATTAAATAATATATATATATATATATATTTATTACAATATCATTTTTATATCATAAATATAATATATATTTATTAAAAAAATCCTTAAAATATTCCATGTAAAGCATGAATGAATCACGTCACTTCACAAGGTAGTAGTCCACTGTATACTCGAGTGCTGATATTGTATGCTCAAAAAATGTAAAGCATAAAGTTATATGTGGTAAAATTATTCCAAAATCATAATAAAATCATAAATATCATATATATATATTATATAAACTATAAATCCCTCATTATTTACAACCGTGAATGGTGGTAATACAAAATAAATGCCATTGGCTCACAAGGCGGTTGTCCGTCATACACCGAAATGATGATCTCATAACTCATTTGATGAAGCATGTGAAGTAGTATATTGTACACTTAACATAATAACATATTAGTATATATAATATATTAAGGTTATTATATAATCATGGTATAATCGAAATTTATGGTGGTAGAGAAGGAAATAAAATAAAAACGCTCTTTGAAGAACAATACCTCTTATCTGGGTATCCTCCTTAGGTTTGCACTAAAACCTTCAAAGGTTGGATTTCATACCAAACTCGGGATTAGAGGATTTGGAGAGGGAATTTGTAAATTGATTTGGGAATTATATTGTGATTCAAATGACATGATATGAGTGAATAAAAGGGGAGTGAGTGCCCTTTTATAGTTGAGGAGGAGTGGCATTCTTGTAAATACTCAAAATTATTCACTATTGGGAGGTCCCCATTGCCTAATGTAGAAAAAAAAATCATAATTAATGGTTTTGAAGGATTATACGGTCAATACACACCTCCACCACATAATACATCACATGTTTTAAAAAATTCCTCAACTCCTAAGTTTCCTTATTTTACCATTTTTTTATTTCATTATGTTTATCAGTTTTATTACCAAAGTAATCTATCATTTAAGAATAAATTAGAGTAAGAATTATTATAAAATTTAGACCAATTTATTATAAATTAGAGTAAGAATTATTATATTTATTAATATTTAAAAATAAATTGGTAGTGTATAGTATTTTCACAAATTTTAAATCATTTAATAGAATATAATTTATAATAAAATAACATTAATGTCAATTTTCACATTATTCATTAAAATAGAATTAAAAAAAATATCAATACAATGATGGTGTTAAAATATATTATGTAAACCGTTTTTTAATATGATATATTCATCTAAAAATCAATGGAATTTAATAAATCAACAAATTTACTTCACTTTTAATATTTCTAGTATCATTTATTTAAGTTAATTATTAACTTAATAATTTCTATGATGGTGTTTCTTAAGCAGTTTAAGTAATTAATTCATCTATAAAAATTAAAAATAAATTTTAATTATAGAAAAGTAATTTATATTTAAAAATGATATATATATCTGAACATATGATGTTTTTACATATCCCAAATCATTATATATATTAAAAATAAGAAATTTATTTCTTTTCCCTTTTTCATTACTTAACTTATTATATAGGTCACCTTCATGTAAATGTGTCCCAATAACTCAAAAACAGTTATCTTAAGCTATTAAGGGTAAAATATTTCCATAAAATGGGTGTTATACAAGTTTTTAGGTCATTTTACACCCTATATTCTAAACATAACCACTAAGTGAATTTGTTTTTACCTTAATCGATGTAATTATTTTTTAATATTCTCATAAATGAATTTGGTAAAAAATTAATTTAGACAAATTAGGAATTTTTAATTATTATTATACAAAAAAATAATCCATTTTTCCAATTCATCCCAAAAAAATGGAATAATTAAATTTTAAATTAATCCCACAAACGCAACAAAAAAGCGGGTTTTTAAAGTAAAAATGTTCAAAATTTTGAAATTTTTTTATATTTAAATTCAATACAAAAATGATTAAAATTACTTAAATTTGATTAATTTATATAAAACTGAAATAATTTTACTTTAAATTTAATTAAAAATATAATTTAACACTATAAATTATTTAAACGAAAAGGTAGTTTTCAATTAAAATTTAGTATTTTCCACTATTGGTCAAGAAATTTAATCTTCCTAGAAAAATACGAAAACATAACCCTAAGATAATTTTTATATTAAAATTTAAAAAGTTTATTTTATTTTATCAAATAAATTTTCTAAAATTAGTTAAAATTAATCTTAGATTATGTGATCCAAGCATGGTTAAACTGTCTTTTTACAAAAATATTATTTTTCAAAAAAAAAATTCTTTTTCATTAAAATGATTTATATTTTAATAATAATACATAAATGTGAGTAAAGTTTATATATTTAATAATTTAGTCAAAACTATTCATACTCACTTTTCCAACAGCTAGGTGATAACTATCATTTTAAATAATAATTTTAATAGTTTATTTTTATTCGGTAAAACTCAGTCTTACGTGCAATGCAAGCAAACTCAGTATTTCATGTACTGAAAGTTAAACTCAATGTTGTGTGTCACATACGCTATTGAATAAAATTTATTCATTTATAATTTTCATTTTTTAACATTCTCCCCACCAGAAATAAATTATTTCCTCAAAAAATAAACTTGGTCTTGATAATCAAGAGTTTGAAAATTGCAAATATCATTGTCAAAAAACCCACATTGTAAAAATACTTATTGAAACATATATTAATAAGAGATAAAGTGAAGTTAAAAATTCATCTTTAATAATCAGATAACTATGTTTCTGGATAGGATAACATAGGTGGGAAATGAAAAAATATATATAGAAGAGGAAAATAACACACAAATATTGAGGGAGAACGATAAAGAATATATTAAATAGAAAGTTAATGACAACAAATCCATAAACCAAATGCGTCAAAAAGGTCATTAATATCATAAAAAATGATGAAAATCAGAAAAAATTGTTTTAGAACCCTTTTCCCAATATTTGAGGAATTATTTCACTCATTAATAACAAAAGTAAATACACATACTTGATATATTTCTATTTCTTAAACATAATATTGCTCTTTGGTTGTGCCTTGAACTATTTTTACTTTATCTCATTGCACATGTTGCATCATATGGTGAGGTAATACATTAATCTATAACACCTTAAACAAATTTTAACTTAATCCATTTAATAAATGGTTAACATTATATCCCTTCCAGAATAACAATATCCAAAACATTAGAAGGTCACTGAATTTATAAAATGAATTTATCACTAATCCAAACAACATGAATTATTTCTAAATAATCACATAGGAAACATGTGAATAACTTCATCATATATTCTCTTAAAATATGGTAATAACCTTAATTACCATAAAACCTTATTTAAAATATGCATGCTTTCTTATTCCTTACGTAAAACACTGATTGTTAGATTTATTCTTGAAATCCAAAAATGATTTTTACTCCATCAATGATAACATTAAAACTTTTGTGAACATGACATTAATTAGTTAAAAGGTACTCAATATTATCCAATTTAATTTATCCATATTAATCATATCTTTATCGATCCATCATTATCTCATCCTCAGGAACATATTAAGGGTTATTAACCATGTGTTTTCTAATAAGTTCAACTTTCCACTGAATCACTTTTCTTGGTACCATTAAATACATGATTTCAAATCCTGTAAGAAATAGTACTATAGTAAAATACATATAAATTTCATCATTATTATGATAATAATATCATCAATAAAATATTATTAAAATATATTTCATTGATCTAATTACAAAATCATATTAATCATTCTGTTTAGTTGTATCAATAACCTATTCTTAACCTTGATACCTTATATTCTTCTGAGATGTATTCCCTTGATACTTGGGGCATTAATTTTCATAGTAACCCATCTCTTTATAGTTTAAACACTTAATATTAGTGTTTTCTTTCAACTCTTTACACTCTTTTTCATGGTGACCCCTTTCTCCACACTTATAATAAACTCCCAACCCCTTCAAGAATTTCCTAGGGTGATTCTTTCCAAATTCATCACATGTGGAAAAAATTTTATTTCCTTTATTCCCCTTATCCATTATTTCATCTTCTTTCCTCTTATGTAAATGTTTCCCTTCTAATCCATAATTCATGGAGAATTATTTGTCTATCTTTATAGTATATAAAAATATTTCATCATATGAATAAAATGTTTGAGAGACTAGTACCCTTCAGAAACATATCTTAAGACCTTCAAAAAAGTGATCAATATTAAACTCTTTGTTTCATATAAAATCTATAATATACCTAGATAACTTTATTAAGGTATCCTCATACTTTTCAACCCTCTCTTCATCCTTTTTCTTTAAGATAAATAAATTTCAATTTATCTCTGTTTTTTTCTCATGAGTTAAATATATACCGAAGAATGTCTCCTTAAAATATTTACATTCAATGAGTTCTATTCCGTCTTCCTTCCTAGTATTCTAGATGAATGACCAACATTGATCAACATCTCCATTGAGACAATACAATTCAAGTGTAACCTTTTCCTTTTCACCATATACCAATTCCATAAATATCATTTCTAAAGAATTAATCCACTTCTCAACTACCATTGGATCAGTGTTTCCACTAAATGATGGGGTCCATTCTCACATAATGCACTCTATAATTGGAGAATCTTGATGTGGAATAGGTTCCTCTATATAAGAAATTTTATGTGTCATATCCTAATTAATTTTTCATAATATATCCATAACTTTATTAGTTCTAATACCAGTTATATCAGCTCCTAGGATCAAAACTTTATCAGATACCAACTGTATCAACTCTGACCCTAACAACCCAGATTATTTGCCTATTACCATTACATTGTCATAATATATAACGAATCACATCCCAAAGGACCAAATATTTTCGTAGTCTTGGTAAACAAGATAAAAACATGAGAATTGTATTAAAATTTAATATACAAATTACAATATAATTATTTTCATGAATAACATTATTCCATCTAGTGTATCTATATATATTAGTCAGAGTAAAATTCATGGAATATTGTGGAAAGAAAACAAATTAAGGGTGATATCAGATTCCCAATAAGTGTTAAGTACAACATAGTAAATAATGAATCAATGAGAAAAATTAATATGGAAAAGAAAATAACAACACACACATGCCACGTAATCAATAAACAGAGAAGGAAGTGCGTAAATAATATATAAAGTTTTATAACTCAAAAACACCTGTCATTTAAATAATTTGACTATCATGATAAGATAAATAAGATTCAATATAGAATAGTAAATAACTGAAAACACATTAAATTTAATCAATAATGTGAGAATTAAATTCATCCATATATTTTTTCATAGAGAAATTCTTAAGGATAATAATAACTGAAATACCTAATGAAGGAAATTCTTAATAATTGGATTCCATATTTCCCTAACACATGTAACATTTACCTTCAAGACCATTCACAAGAAATTTTAAAACATACTGGGTGAAAACCAATTTGTTGTGGCCAGCCAACTAATTCATCCCATAAGACTATTGATACATTAATGGACTTGTATTTACTTATCCCCAATGATTGTTAGACTAGTCTAGAGCATTCATCATATATCAAAAAATCAATTTAATTCATAAACAATGTGTCTTATCAAATATATGTATTGAGTAAAGGATATGGATTCATCAATATGTTCTTGGTTAATAAAATAAATTTCAAAGTAAACATTATATGTAAAAATGGAATATAATTTTAGAAATAATCATATCCATTAAAAATCATATGGATATTTAGGGTAAATTTAATGTTCAATGATCACAAGAAAGTGAATAACTTAATGTAAAGGTAATGACTATAAAAATGATTCATGTAAGTGAATTTCAGTATTATCCTCGGTCAAAATAATCATATTTTATATAGAATAAGAATAATAATGTTATCAATAAAACGTATAACCATTTGAGTAAGAATAATTTTTTTTCATCGATGAATATAAATACCATAAAACTATCTTTAAAGAATTCTTGAGGAAAATATCCTTTTTTTCTGGAAAAAAATTTGAAAACCCTTTCCTAAAAAAATCACATTTAAAAGACCATTAATTTTTTGAAATGGTGAGTATTCCTTTTATAAATAATTTTAAAACATATAAAAAAAATTGAAAAAAAATAAAAAACATGGTTTTGGTAGAAAAGATATTTCTGACTGAATAGATAAATGAAGTCGGGTTTTCATAAAAAAAATTCTCTATAATTTTAATTACAAAAGAGTGAAAAAAATTAATATAAATTGAAAAATATCTTTAAAAACCATATGATAATAAAATTAAAGTGTTTATTAAACAATTATCATATAATTTTCTTTAATGTATATTCATGGATAAATAATCATGATTATAATGACATTTTGAAATAAACCTTTAAAATGATCGTAAAGTTGAAGTAAGAATCAATCAAGGAATAGATTATGCATATCATCTTTAAATAAATATAAAACAAGATTAAATATAATAATATATAGTTAAAAGTCATTATACACGTAAACATAGAATATTAATGATAACAAGGAAGTAATATAACCCAATGAAAATGAACTAAGTTATGAATGTATTTACCACTTAGTAACATTTAATTGAAATACCAATAGATAAAGTAATTCAAATTGAAACATAAAATACCATTAATAATGAGTTATAATTGATATTACATGTCAAATGGAATTATATGTACCATATAAAATAAATTATGTTCATAATAATACAATATTCCTCAATGAAATGAAATTGAGACGAAAACCACTACTTTTCACTTCCTTTTTGTTGAAAACTCTTTAAAATCCTGTATAATGGTTTTAATAATGTTATTAATTTATATTAGAATCATATTTATATTTAATATATCATATATGATCCTTTTATAACATATTTTTACCCATTCATTAATAATGCTTCATTATTTTCATCATTTTGTGTGTTAATGTCCTTATTTTTTGAGTATATTTTTACTTATTTATCCTTATTTACCTTATGTAGATTTTGATGTAATCATATAAATAATGGAAATAGTGATTTAAATATTTTATATATTCATTATATATGTATTTAGAGTAATCCACAAAATCTGGTGATAAGAAATGAAATATATTGTTCATGGGGACAGTGGGTTATACGTATGAATGAATATTGTTTCCATTTTCATATCGTATTGAAATAAAATAAATGTAATATATATATATATATTATAATTAAAGTATCATTTTTATTTCATATATATCACATATTTTTGTTAAACACATCCTTGATACATTCCATGTAAATCATGAATGAATCACATCAGTTCGGGAGGTGATAGTCTGCTCTACACACGATCGACGTTATCGTATTCCCAATAAATGTAAAGAATGAAGTTATTTATTATATAATAATTAAATAATAATAAATACATAATAAATATCATATATAAGATATATAAATATTATTTACATCATTATTCTTATCTTGTGAAGGTGGTAATGGAAAAAACGAACGACATTGGTTTGTGAGGTCGTAGTCCGTTGTACACACAAACAATGATTTCATAACCCATTTGATGGAAGTGTGTGAAGTTTTAGGTATTAAAATTTACATAAAAATTTTTATTATATTTAAAATACTAATGTTATTATATAATCGTGATATAAAAATAATTCAAGGTAGAGGAGAAGGAAACAAAGTAAAAACCCTTTTAGAAAAACATTACCTCTTCTTTGGGTTTTCACTAAGGACTTCCTATGTTGGATTTATTTCCAATATAAATCTTATGAAATGAGTTTAGTGAAGTTTATATGTTAATTGTGTATGTATTGTCCTAACCAATTTTTTTGAGAGGTGTGAAGAAGGTGGAGAGTGGGAGGCCTTTTATTAGTAGGGTGAGTGGAAAACATGTAAATTTTTTAAAGAATGAATTCCACCCACATTATATTCATGTAAAGTGGATAAAATAATGAAGAAACTATATCTTATAAGTTATAAGTTCTAAATATGGTAACCAAATTAGTTTTTTACAAATTTCTAAGTCATTTTTACATTTATGTTTAATGTTTAGTCCCTTGGTAAACTCATTTTTCTCTTAATCTTTGTAATTAATTTTCACTAATTTCACTAATAATTTTCGTCAAAAAATTAATTTCCAACTTATTAGAAATTATAAAATATGATTATTCAAAATATTTAATATATTTTTCCAAATTCAAACCACAAAAGTGTAAGAATAATAATTTAAAATTAATCTCACAGACGGGATGATAAAGAGGGGTTTTTAAGAAAAAATGTTCAGACGTTTACTATATTTTTATATCTAAATTCTATATAAAAATGATATAAATGAACTAAATTGTATTTATATATAAATATATATATTATCTATTATTTATTTTAAAAAAATTAAAATATAATTTAACATTATCTGGTAAGAGATGTCGCAATACAACTTATTAGGATGAAGTAGGTGAAAGGAAACTTATAGGCCTAGAACATGTTGAAGTGAAAACAATAAAGGTAAAGCCTATTCAGGATCACATTAAATTATATCAATACCAAAAAAATAGTTATACCAATAATCATAGAAAATATTTGGAATTCCAAGTGGGAGATTATGTTTTCCAAAAAAGTATCTCCATTGAAGGGTGTTGAAAGGTTCGATATGAAGTGGAAAATAAGCCCCATATAAATCAGACCCTTTGAAATTATTGAAATAATTGTTGTTGTTTCATGTTTTTTGTAAATTCCTCTAGACCTATCAAAATTACATTATGTGTTACATATATCATTTTTATGGAATTACATGCCAAACCCAAAACATGTGCTAACCTCTAATGAAATATATTTGTAACCTAATCTATCATACTATGAAGAACCAGTCAAGATTCTTGATACTAGAGAGAAATTATTGAGTAATTGGAATAATCATTTGTTAAAGGTACTATAGAGGAATCATAAAATGGAGGAAACAATATGGGAACTATAGGATATTATGAAAAATAACTTCCCTCGTCTGTTTAAAAGGTAATACCCTTAAAATATCAAGGGAAATTTTCTTTTGGAGGGAAGAATTTAATCCCCAAGACATTAAAATATATTCCCTTTTGAATAATTTTAATTATATATATATATATATATATATTTAAATGCATGTAATAATGAGTTAGCTTTCATTACACACAAAAATGACTTTCTTCAATGGATTGCATTATATGAAAGACCAAGTTTTTTAATACAATTAATATTATCATTTAAAACGACTGATAAATTAGTTGTAATGAATAGGATTAAATAAATTATGAAAATTTAGGGTTTACTTCATTGGTTACCAAATAATAATAAATTAATATAAAACCCAATTGAATATTAAGTAAATGTGATTAAAAACCAATATATTTATGTGCCAAATGAATTTTATGTAAGATTAGGACCATTCTTGGAGGTAATTCCTTATTTAAATTTTGGTTAAACTACCTTTTTTGGGATAATTAATTGGTTCTTGGGTATATTGGATGTTTTGGGGGTGTTCTGGGGGTGCAGGACACGAAAGGAGGAGAAAAGAGGTCAAACAATGTGCAACACATGGTCGGTGCACGGTTTGTACAAACCCTACACCTGAATAAGGAAATCGTGTAGCTAGACCTCATTTTAGATAGATGATAGCATATGTGCACTTCAAAGTTTTCCAAAACATGTGGTTTCTTCTAGTATACTATTCTACTTGGACCCTCTTGGATAGATAAAGTCATACGGTTGGTGCATGGTTTGACCAACTATGTGGTCAAACCTTGTTTCCCTTAAAAAGTAGGAAATTATCATTTTACCCTCTTGATATTATTTATTTATTCCTTTAATTTCTCCCCCATTCGAACCCACATGGCAAGGTTGGAAACCTAATAGCTCCTCCCTCCTCGATGGGTGATTCTCCTTCGATTCTTGGGAATTTAGAGTGTCGTTTAGTGCGAATCAAAGCTCCAGGTAAGTCTTTGACTCTGTTTCCTTGCATTTTCTCGAATAGGCTTAGTGTGAGGATTCTTATTCTTATAAATCACTAAACCCTTTTTTTCCTTGGTGGTCTTCGTTATATTGATCATTTCTGGTTGAGTTCTAATCAAGGGATGCATTTGGTCTAATAATCATCTTTATGCATGAGGTATGTGGTCTTTAAGCTTTTTCTTAGAGTCATGATATTTTATAAGTGTATGTGGTAATGATAATTCAATAGCTTGTTGTGTTCAGTGTTCTTGAGTAAGGAAAGTGATATTCGTCCTTATATTTAGCCGCGACCCCCCCCCCCCTACGGTCAATATTAGGTCTTTTACTGTTGATATTGGATATAGGGCTACCCTTGGGGTATGAAAAACCCTTAAGGGTGGTCAAATAATTTGGTAAATGTTAAAATAGGATGAGTATTAAAGTGAATGGTCTGTGAAATTATAAGTGGGTTTGTGGGAAACATTAATATAAATTTTTAATTTGGAAATAGTGTCTTTTGTGACATACTAAGAAGGATTTTTCAAATGGTTTAAATGTTTTGTTTTGGATTTTCATTTGGTTATGGTTTTATATTGAATGAAAATAATGTTTTGTAAGTGGGAATGTTTTAAAATGAGGTGTTGAACTCAAAGTGTTTTGAAAAATGTGTTTTCTTAATAGATTTAAATGATGATTTGAAATGATCACATGGTTATCCTTTGTGAAAATTTTTTAAAGGCCTTATTTTATGGTTGTAAATGAAAATGAAGGTCTTGAGGCATGTTTAGTATTCAAAAAGGATGAATGTATCTTAAAGGGTGGCTTTGAGATGATTTCAAATGAGTATTTTAAATTTTGTTTTATGCTATTGTTTTGTTTTAATGGTATGTTGGGACCATAGTAATTGAAATGTTATATGGGTTAGTGAGATAATACCCATTATGTTTATGTTGGTATGTTAACATGGTTATGAAATGAATGAATTATAAATGTGCTTAGTTGATAATATAACATAAGGGTGTGTTTGGAATAATGGTATATATGTTACTAGGTTATGACTTATAAGTGGGATATGTCTAATGAGTTATGATTGTAAAAAATAACTTTTTTTAATTTTTAGGGTTTGTTTTTGGTAAATGTGTTATGGTCATAGAAGCTTGTGCACGTGACATGATGGTAGACATGGGGTATTTAACATATGGATCTATGCCCACAGGTTGGGTTAAACTGAGGCTCTAAACCACACCACTATAATGTACAGGTTATAGAGTCATATTGAGGATCTATTCCCCTAATGGTTGCATAGGATAAGACAACCTAGATCGTGGTTCCAAGGTAAGTGTTATGTATTATTGAGTTGGTATATTAGACTGAGGCTCCATGCTTCCCAATGTATGGTCATGGAATGGGTTTGGATGTCATACTGAGGTACTATGCTTCCCAAATATGTGGACATGACTTGATTACCAAACCGAGGCTATGTGGTATGTTGATAAATTGTGATTAGTAAATTTACCCCTTATTAATTAAAAGTGTATAACCCCTTATTCTATGTCTTAGACTCCCAGTGTGACCAGACCCAGTTTAGTTTGTCTACTGACTCTAGGGAACTTAATGGATAAAATGGTTATTTGATAATTGCTTGAACAAAATATATGTATTTTCTTTATTTCATTGTTTATTTTTTGAACTTTATTTATCTATATACATTGTTGTAAAGAATATTAATTTCATTAAATGTTGTTGGTGGTCACCTACTAAGTCATATTCAAACCCTACTTAAGAAGCAATGGCACTTGGGTACCTGATAAGATGCTACTTGTTTTTATTATAGGTTCAAGATAGGGACCTAGTGTTCGTTTTATGCATGGGATTCTTGGTTGGAGTATGTAAATTAAGGATTATGTTGGGACTCGGGTCTGTGTGCAGGATCATTTTGTTGTTTTATTTTTGGTACATTTTTGTATGATTTCATGACATGTAGTGTATTCATCATATTTTCTCAGCATAGGATATTCTGCTATTTTTGGACCTTATCGTATGTTTTCCATTATTATTCCTTCTTGTTATATAATTTTTTCATGTTACTTCTATTGTTTCTTTACTCTGATAAGCTGGTATAGTATCCCCATGTTAATATTTAGACTCATGATGTTTGTAGAAAACCTCTAGCATACAAGGAGGCGCACATGAGGTCATGTGAATACCCAGCTTTGGGTATCGGTTATGGTGGCCACCAAAATTTGAATGTTACAAAGTTTTATTAGATTAGTGTTTTTTGTATTACTATTTAGGGAATGGTAGATAGGAGAATAAGATATTTTTAGGACTTGGAAATGAACAAATTCATGGGTGCCTGCAGCCTAACGTACGAGGTAAAACTCATGTTTCTAGGGGTGGGAATTGAAGTTTTATTTTATACTTTTATAATTAGATGATACTTCCACTTATAGTGGTGGAATTGGATGTTATTTTATTGATTTATGAGGTTTTATATCTTGGCCCGGTATAGCAAGAGAGGATGTGTGAGTTCATGCATCATGCTAAGAACATAAGAGTGATAGGTCATCCATATGTATCTTGTGATTTATAGTTTATTGGGACTCAAATGTTATTATTTTTATTTATGTTGGTGGTCTAATCTTGTTGATATTTCCTTGAAATAGTTGTTAATGAAATATTTTTTTGAGTACTATGAATTTCAACAAATCTTAGATTTTTAAAATTTTGGGTTAATAAAAAGTTTTCTGAAATTGAAAATTATTGGGTTTTGAAATGGAATGTTTTGAAATGTGAAACCCTGGGTTTTAAATGGTAAAGTTTAATTAATATGGGGGATAGGAAAATGATGGAACTTTTAAGGACACTAGTGGTGGGTATCCTTAATTTTTTTATCCTTATTATGGGTTGTTTGGGTTGTGAGAGTGATTTAGTTTTTAGACCTTGTGTTATGGGATGTGAGACCATGATAGTTTATTATGATTCATTTAATTGAATGTTTCTTGTTCTGACTTTCCTTAGGTTTTGAACTTGCAGTTTTGAAATTAAATTTCTTAATGTGGATGTGGTGAATCTTGTGGGTTGAGACCTTACATAATTTTTTTGTACCCTATGGTGGGTGTTTGGATCATTGTGTTGATGTACTTGTGCAATTATCTTTGGTGGAAAATTAGGGTAAATGAATTCTTGGTGCGTTAAACATAGAGTATTTGGAACAATGTAACGATTTTTGCCTATGATAAGTGGTTGGTTTTAGGTTTGATGTGTATGTATTAGAGGGAGAACCAATGACCTTTATTAGGAATGACATTGGTTTAGGGAGTTGGTATTGTTTGAATTTTTTGGTGACCCGAGAGAGGGGTCGGCTGGGGATGCTAGTTATTTTGGGTTTGTTTGATAGAGGTCGATGTTTTGGAATTTAGAAGTGGAACACCGAGAGTGTTTCCTAGTGCAGGTTTTTCCTATTGGGATAAGTGGAAAGGTTTATGGTTTTGGTGAGGGGAATCATATTTTGGTTATGAGTTTATTGTCTTGGGAAATTTAGGGAATCCTCGAGGGAGGTTGTCCCAATGTTTTGGTGACTTTGAATTTGAAGTGTAGGTGGTTGCTTTAGAGGTGGAATCGAAGCATGGTCGGTGTCATCAAATTTTGTAAAAGTGCATATTTATGCCTTAGTATTGCCTCATGGAAGAACATGAGTGCTTATGTTTGGTTCTAAAGGTGGTTGTGAAGGGAAGGATCATTCAAAGACCTGACCCTATGGTTTTGATGGTGTTTTGGTGCAGAAATTGATGTGTATTTGGAGAGGACAAGTCAAGGGTGACCAAAGTTTAGATGGGAGCTTTTGTTATGGAGGACACCCAGAGTGAGGGTGTCCACATGGTTGGGCATGGTCATTAAAACGGTTTGACTTTTGGTTGAGACATTGAGAAATCCTTTAGTCCGATGAGGCTGAGGGACTGGATGGCATGGTTAGTTGTGTGAGTGGGAATTTGGGCCTATCTCTGGTAATTTATAGCTCATGTGACCTAGAGTCATGTTAAGTGTTTGGTTTCAGGAAATTTTCTGGCATCAAGGTCTATGATGAGGTCCAAATGTGGGAACATGCTGGGAAATCATGATGCCATTTGGAATTGGTGAACATGCATCTCAAGATAAGTGTATGTTGTTTTATATGAACCAAAGGGGGAAAAATATTTGTGAGAAAAACCATTAGTATTTTTGTTGTGGTGGATCATTGTGTTTCTGTTGTGAATCATCGAGGTCACTCTAGAAGGACTCGAGATGTGTGGAAACAGTATTTCCACAAGAAACATAGGTTCACGATTTCTTTTTAGAGAGTCATGAAATGGTGGTGAGTTTGGTTGGCAAACCCTCTTGAGTTGTTATGTTCAGGTGTCAATGAGATGTTCGAGGGTATGTAAGATTGGAGATTTCTATAGGTCAAGGATTCCCCATTGTGGGAGGTAAAATCAGTGATGGATAGTTTTTTTGGCTTTCGTTGATGACTTATTATCATGCTTTAGCGAGTGATGATCATGACCAATATCTCGACGTCCTCTATGTTATGTTGAGAGAGATTTGGATTTATGCCTAGCTACTTGAATGTTTTTTGATTGTATGTGGGGCCTCTTTGAGGTTAATTTCTTGGATCAATATATGTAGAGTTATATGGTAGAAATTTCACCATAGACTAGTTACGGGATAGGTCCTCGGGATGGATCGAAGGTTTACAAACACCGCGAGTGAAATTTTGAGAATTCATGAATGGGTAGTGGTTGGTGGAGTTTGGTTGTTATATTGTAATCTAGATAGACATGTCCATGTTTTAGGGTTTATATTTTGATTTAATGGAGAGTCCTGGTGGTTTTAATTTCTCGAGGGAGTTAGTGATAATGACACTCCTAAGGTGGGGAGTGATTCGTAAGTCATATATGTGTAGAGAAGGTTGTGGGGTGATGTGGTTGCATCAGGAAACTATGTGGTATACGTTTGGGTTTCTTTGGGAAGGAAAACTGGGACATAGTTGTGGTGGTCGATTGATCTAAGTAGTAGCTTCATGATTAGCCTGGTTCTAAGAGGAAATATGAGTGGTTTCATCATAGATATGTTGGTTTGGTTTGTGGAGCCCAATAATAGTTTGAGGACTCGTGGATTCTATGATTGTGATGTTTCATCAAAGGTCAAGAATGTGAATTAGGTGGGTGCATGAAAATGATTTAGGTATACTTTAAGTGAGAAGGAATCATGTATAGGTAGAGGGGAGAACAGTCAATAATGGAATTTGGGAACTGACGGAGTGAGTCAGACAAAATGGCATGATTAATTTGGGTAAAAGGGAACAAATTTGGTGGGTTGTAAGCTGCCTCTAGTTAATGTTTGAATGATATGTTTTTCTCAGTTATGGGGATGGGTTTTGGGGTAGAAACATTTATTCCATGGTTGAGATATGCATGGAAAAAGTGTGACAAATTCGATTAGTTTTAGTAGCAAGGCTGAATTCCAAATTTGGGTGGAGTTCTCAGGAAATTTTGGGTGTGGTGAGTTGGGAAACACATAGGGTAAGTTTTGAAGGTTGATTTGAGGTTTTGTTGGTCTCTTTTTTGATGATTAAAGTGATCAACACCAGAAAATGGTGGTGGTGAATGAAGGCCTATGGTGGGGATCACCATTGTGGGAAAGTAGTTGGTTAATGATGTGATCGGTATTTCTAGTTGGATGGACTCAGGTAGGATCCATCTTATTGTATCAGTGCAGGGGATGTGATTTGCCTTGGGTTTGACTAGTTAAGTACCTTGAGATGAAGGTTATGCTTGGGTTGTGCCTTTCAGATGTTCATAAATGGAGTGAGGCTGTTGGACCTTGAGTTTTGGACCAATGTAGGTTGGGTAATTTGGTTGGAATCTTTATATCCCTTCAGGGAATCCAAATTTGGGTCACCATTATAATTTTGGAAAATGGGTGAGATGGTGCCAATCGACTTGGACCGTGAGTCGTGGGGAGGATCGGACTGAAGGTATTCTGATTGGATCCCCTAGGTAATTTAGTTCTTTTTCAGTGACGTTTTGTGCAGTTTTTCAGTGGTGTTACTTTGAACTTTATCTTGTGTTTGATGTTGGTGATAATGAGGTTGAGATTGATGTGTCCTTTGAGGAGTGTTAGGCTCACGATCATGCATCATGATGAGATGTTTTCTTTGGGGAAGGGTTGGTTCTCTAGTTTGAGTTTGGTGACCACATGGCCATGTTCTAGGGGAAAATTTGAGATATGAGGGTTGGTAGGTGGACCTTGTGACCCAAATTTTGGGTCTTGAAGGCTCGGTAAGGATTAGAAGTATGGCTCGAGGATGATCAGTTATAAGGTGGGGAGGTTGTAAGATCCTGATCTTTTGTGGATGTACGTCCCTATTTAAATTTTGGTTAAACTTCCTTCTTTATGGATGATGAAGTTTTTCTTGGATATATGGAAAGTTTTGGGGTTGTTCTGAGGGTGATGGGCGTGAAAGGTGTAGAAAAGAGGTCCAATAGTGTGCAACACACGATTGGCCCACCATTAGTACAAACTATGAACCTGGTATGGGATACTATGTGGTTGGGCCTCTTCTCAGATAGAGGGTGGATCAAGGTCACCCCATGGTTTTCCAAATTGTGTGGTTGATTCCAAAAGACCATGAATATTATCCCCTCTTTGATGGAGGGCACTGCATGGTTGGCACACTATTTTTTCAACAGTGTGTCCAAATAGTGTGTCCCTTAAAAAGTGTGAAATTTCCATTTTTCCTCTTAATATTATTTCTTTGTCCCATGAATTTCACTCCCATTTGACCCCCTATAGTAAGGGATATGAACTGGGAGATCCTTGCTCTTCCATGGGTAATTATTCATTTATTCTTGTGTGTTTGGAGTGTCATTTAGTGAGAATAAAATATCAGAGTATGTATTAAACTTTGTTTCATTACATTTTCTATAAGAGGTTTTGTGTGTGGTTTCCTCTCCATATAAATCCCTAAACACTTGTTTTTTCAGAGTTTTATTCATTATAATGATAGTGGTCAGTTAATTTTAGATCAAGGGATGAATTTGGGATAGTAATCATCTCCAACCATGAGTTAGGTTATCTTTAATATTTTTTCCAAAGTCTTGATGTTTTATAGGTGTATGTGGTTGTTACAATTTACAGCATTTCTACCTTTGGTGCTGTTGAGTGAGTAAAGTGAGATAGGGCCTTAGATTAAGGTTTGAACCCCACTATGGACCCCATTGGGTCCATTGGGGTTGAGACCAGACTTAGGGATACCCTTGGGGTATTCCAAATCCTTATGTATGATGAAATAATTTGATAAAAATTTAAATAAGATAAGTATTAAATTTAATGGGTTGTAAAATTGTAAGTGGGTGTGTGGGAAAGATTAATGGAATAATTGAAATGTGAAAATGGTGTCTTTTGTGAAATTTATAGAAGGATTTATTAAATTGTTTAAATGTTGTATTTTGGATTTTGATTTGGTTATTGTTTTCCAATGAAGGAAAATGATGTTTTGTGAGTGGGTAATGTTTCAAAAGAGGCAATGATCTTAAAGTGTTTTGAAAAATGCATTTTTATAATTGATTAAAAATATGACTTGAAATGAGGTCATGGTTCCACTTAGTGAAAATGATTAAAATGCCCACTTTTATGATATTAAATGGAAATGAAGGTATTGGGGAATGTTTTGTTTTCAATAAGGAGGACTTTATCTTAAATAGTGGCTCTAGGATGATTTTAAATGATTATTTTTAATCGTGTTTTATGCCCTGATTTGGTTTTGAAGGTCTATTGGGACTATAGTAAATGAAATTATATATGGGATAGTTAGATAGGAACTATGAAATTTATGTTGACATGTTAACATGGTTATAAAATGTATGAAATGGTTAATTCACTTAGTTGATTGTATTGCATATGGGGGTGTTTGGCATAATGGTGTGTGTGTTAATGAGTTATGTCGTGGAAGTGGGATATATATAATGACTTATGTTTGTAAAGGATAACAATTTTTATTGGTTATTGTTTGTGTTTGTTAAATTTGTTATGGTTAAATAAGCTTGTTAAGATGTCTTGATGGTAGTTGTGGGGTATTTTACATGAGGATCTATTCCCACAGTTTGGGTGAGATTGGGGCTCTAAACTCCACCCCTATAATTCACGGGTTAGGGAGTCAGACTGAGGCCCTATGCCCCTAATGGTTTTATAGGATGAGACTAACTAGACAAAGGTTCTGTTGTAAGTTTTATGTATTATTGATTTCAGATTTCATACGGAGGCTCTACCCTTCCCAAAGAATGGCCACAACATGGGTTGTGATATCGGATTAAGGCTCAATTATTCCCAAACATGTGTACGTGACGGCTCCATGGTATGTTGATAAATTTTGATTAATAAATTACCAACCCCCCCCCCCTTATGAATTAAAATTTTGGAACACCTTATGCTATGTATTAGGCTCTCAGTGCAACCAGACCTAGTTTAGTTGGTTGGTTGACTATAGGGAACCTAATGGATAAAATGGATATTTGATAATTTCTTGAATGTGAGATATTTATTTTATTTTTTGCCTTGTTTATTTTTTTTAATTGATTTATCTATATACACCATTATAATTATTTTCAATTTCTTTACCAACAATTGGTGGTGGCTTATTAAGTTGTACTGACACCCTGCTCAGGCCTCCATGGTACTTAGGTACCCGAGAAGAATATACTTGTTTCTATTACCAGTTCATGATAGGGACCTGGTGTTTGGTTTAGGAATGGGTTCCTTGGTTGCGGCATGATATTTTAGGACTGGTTTGGTACTTGAGTTCGTGTTAATGATATTTTGGTAGTTTTTTTGGTACTTTTCTTTGTATAAATATCTGACATGTAGTGTATTTATCATATTGTCTCAGCATGGGCTATTTGGTTATTATTGGCACGTGTCATGTGTTGTCCTTTATTATTCCTATAGGTTACTTTACCTTTTTATTTTACTTATATTGTGTATTTACATTAATTAGTTTTTATAGTCTCCCCATGTTTTTATTTAGACCCATGATTCTATTTGGTAGCCTTTGGCATACGTGGAGGTATGCCTGATGTCATGTGATGACCAGGCTCGGGGGACCAGTTATGTTGGCTACTAGGATGAGGATTTAACATTTTATCTTAATAAGATAAAATAATTACTATTATTTAATGATATTATTTAAATTTTAATATATTCAATAAATTTTTTTAACAGAAATCATATAGATCTAATAGACATAAGATAAGAAAAAAATCTAATTTTACATATAATATTCTGTATTTTTTAAAAGGTTGTTTCCCACCTTTTAATGGAGCTCTTGTTTTAAAACTAAATTTTGAAATTTCTATGAATTTTATTTGAAAAAATAAACTTAATTTTTAATTTTTTATTGTAAAAAGTATCTTAGGGGGAATTTTTTTTATTTTTCTCAGAAGTTTCATTTTTTAATGAATAGTGGAGAATACGAGATTTTAATTGAAAATTACCTTTTCGTCTAAATAATATATAATGAAAAATTATTCTTTGAATTGGTTTTAAAGTAACAATTGATCAATTAAACATCAATTAATTCAAATTTGGTCACTGTAATAATTTTTATACTGAATTTAGTTTTAAAAACATAGTAAACTTTAGTACACTTCTACTTTAAAAACCTGTTTTCTCGACACGTATACGAGATTAATTTTAAATTAATTTAGGAAACTTTTTTATTTGAATTTGAAAAAATCGATTAAATACTAGTAATAATAAATAATTTATAATTTATAATATCTTTATCCTAAATTTTGACCAAAAGTATTAGTAAACATAATTAAAATAAATTAAAGCTATTAAGAGAAAAACGAGTTTACAAAGGGAATAAACCTTAAAATTAAAGGGAGAAATAACCGATAAACATGTCCAACAACCATTTTCTTGAAATATTTAGACCTTATCCCTTATTTTTTAGACTATTTTTCATTATTAGATCCACCTTAGAAGGATAAAATGTGGGTTGAATTACCTCTTTCAAAAATTTATAAGTTTTCTACTCATCCCACTTAGAAAATGTCTCTCACTACCCCCACCCCCATTATTGACACCTCTAAAACCACTTTGGTTCGTCTAAGACCTACTTTAATCACTCCCCAAATTCTCTTCCATCATCCTAGTTACCTTATCTTGGGAAAAAATCCAACATAAGAAGTCATTATTGCAAACCTAAGGAGGGTACCTGTAGAAGAGGTAATGTTTTTCTAAGAGCATTTTTATTTTATTTCCTCCTCCACCTACTTAAATTATTTTTAAATTATCATTATATAAGTATCTTAAATATAATTTTATGCTGTTATGTTAATATTACAACCTAAATATTCAAAAACAATCATAAAATGGATTATGAAATCATAATTCATGTGCACTGTGGATTATCGCATCGCAAAACGATATTGTTCATTTTTTCATTACAAACTTTCAAGGTTGGTAATAATTATGGATATGTTGTTTATATATGAAATATATCATATTTATGATGTATATCTTGTTATGAAATTATAATATAAACCATACCTTCATGCTTTCCATTTTGTTGAAATATGATAACATTGCTCGTGTGTATAGTGGAATACCGTCTCACGAAGCGATGTGAATCATTCAATCATTAAATTAATGTTTTAAGGATAGGTTTAACAAACATATGTGATATATATAAAAGAAAAATGACATTTTAATGAATATATATATATATATATAATTTACTTTTCTTTCTTTAAATACGAAAATAAAATGGAAACAACGTTCATGAGTACCCACGACCTACCATCTCCATGAACGCTGTATTTCATTTCCTATCACCAAATTTTATGGATTGATCTAAATTTATATATACTGATTATATATGATATTTAAATCCTGATTTAAAATTTTTATATGCTTAAATCATGGTCAATGTAATTGGAACAAAAAAATAACAAGTCAAAACATAAATAAACAACATGGAAATTAACACCCGACACAATGAAAATATGAAAGATTATTAATATATCAGTGATAAGATGTTATAAAATAATAATAAATGATATCATGAATATTAATATGGTTTTATAATAAGTTAATAACATTCTTAAAATCATTATACATGGTGGTAAATCACATTCAATCAAAAAGAAACATAAGGTAACAGATTTCATCTAAATTTCATTTCATTAAGACATATTGTAATTTTATTCAGCTAATTATTTTTATATGGTTTATATACTATCCCATGATATATAATATAATGAATACTCAATTATTCATGGTATTTTAAGTTTAAATTTGAATTATTTCATCTATGTTTAATTGAATTAAATTTTACCAAGTGGTAAATAATTTCATAACTCAATTACTTTTCATTGGGTAATATTACTTCCTTGTTTTAATTAATATTATATGATTATGTGTATAATAACTTATGAATATATATTTTTTTATTTACATTTATTTTCTATTTATTTATTTTTGATACAAATAATCGATCCATTAATTGATTCTCACTTCAATGTTACGATCATTTTATGGGTCTATTTCAAAATCTTATTCTAATGGAGATTGATTATTTGTGAATTTACCTTAAAGGAAGTTATATGATAATTGTTTAATAAAACTATTAATTTTCTTCTTCTCTCATTATCCATAATATTTTTTAATTTATAGTTCCATTTTTCACTCTTTGGTACATAAAATTATTGAGAAATTTTTTTAATAAAACCTGACTTCATTTCTCTATTCGGTTGGAAATCCATTTTCTTAATAAACCATGTTATCTAAAAAATTCTAATAATTTTTTTAAACTTTTCCAAATTACTTGTTAAAATATATTTTTACCCATTTTATCTTTTTACCAAACAAAAATGAATGGAATCAACTTATTAATTTTGGAAGAAGACACTTTTCTATCCTCTTTACCATGAAAAAGAATGTTATTTGTGACATTTATAGAATCAATAACTGAAAATTCTTTGAAACGTCCTTGTCAATTTTACAAGGTTCTTCAAAGATTTTTTTTTTAAAAACTAATTTTCAAAGAAAATATATTTTCAAAATCTTTTTCAAAATTAAAAGTATATTTTCTTCCAGAATATTTTTTATGATATTTGTAAGGTATTTTTATTCATAAATAACAAAAAACCTTTATTCTTACTCCAATGGGTATATATATTGTGTTGATACCATACATAATCTTCTTATAGAGGGTTTATCATCATTTTGACCAATGAGAGTATTAAAATTCATATCCTTGATTGATTCTTGTATTCATTTACTCCCCTTTGAATTATTCACATTCCTATGATCAATGGTAATTAAATTTCCCTAAATATCCATATTATTTATCATAGATATGATTATTTCCTAAACCTTAAACCATTATTACATAGGATATATACTTTGACTGTTATTTTATTATCTCGGTATATATTGATAATTTTTTTTCCTTTCATTCTTATAGATATTTGATATGCTATATTGTTTATGAATTAAATCGATTATTTGATATATAAAGAATTATTTGGATTGGTGTGACATGGTTTTGGGATGATATAGTTATTTCCCTTGGACCAACATCTATGTACTTAATGATGACTTATATTCATAGTTTTGAATATTAATAAACTTCTTATCACATATGATTTTTATTCTATGTAACATAGTATGCGATAATTTTCGAAGAGTAGGTGTCACACTAAAAGGTCATGGAAATTCCCTACTATGATGAGATCCCAGAAGTGATTCGACACTATTCATAAATATATGTTCTATAACTAGATGATATATTTTTATGGACACAAATTATACATGCTATTAGGGGTTGAGAATCATGGGACTTTGAGGCAGCTTCTCATGGTGTACACCCTTGGTAATTTCTAGTGTTGAATATTATGAGAATGAGACCCGCCACTAGAAATCCAAATTTATTTGTTTTGTTGAATGTTCCTATATTTTTATATGTATATTTATCCATATAATTTAGTATTATTATTTATGAGTATTATAAGTTATGTACTTTGATGCATTGGTGAATCCCGGGATGATATATATTCATGGTGAGGTAGGATATGTTTGGTGTATCATGAATAATATTTCATTAATGTGTAATGTGAGAAAGGATTTTTCCCTTATGTTCTTTAATGGAAATTTATATCTCAGTATCTTTGATGAAAATGATATATCCTAAATAAATACATGATCTTTGTATTCTGTAGACAAGTTTGATTTCCAGAAATTCCAAGAAAGAGACATCAAGAACATAGGGTTATGTCAGCTACATGCAACCTACTTTATTAGAGATATCACATTGAAGGTATTATATTACATAGTATGTTTCTGTATGAGGTATTATCTTGTTTTAGCACTAACATATTTCTCTATGGGTTCCTTGGCATGTTTCTATATGGTAACCTTGGACTTTAGGCTACTTTACCTAATACCACTAAGAAACATGCCTAGAGGGTCACACACTAAGTGTATACAAAATATAAATTAAATAATATATTATTGTTTATTATTTAACAAGCTCAATCAATATTATTCCCACACATGGTTTAATAATTATTCATTTATTCCTAATTGCATATATTTCATCACAATTTATTCGAGATAATATTATGCGAGAAGAATATTTCATAAATATTTGTTTTCTATTTAGTCAATATAATATTTATTTATTTATTGGTAAATAATGTGGTGATATTTATTTGTTAAATAAATAGTCATTATTCAAGGCCAAATAAATATTTTTGAGAATAGTCGACTGAGTTATTTAGGTCTAGTGAGAGATAATATATATTGAATATTATTGTATTAAATAATAATTAATTTAATTCAAAAGTTACGCACATGTTAAGGTAGTAATAATATTATTATTATTTTAATACATGGGGTTACATAAGGGATTAAATAAATATTAAAGGAAACTTTTGAAAATATTTACTTCTAAACCCTAGTGGTATTTAAACCCACTTATATTATTTTCTTAGAGATCCAATTCATTTGTGTTGTGGGTAACGACGGATGGATAGAATCCTCTCAATCCCTAGAGAGCTCCTTCTCCAGGAACACTCCTAAGAACGAAGAGATATCTTCTTCCACCTCCCACTCTCTAGCCTATATAATTCAAGTAGAATGATTTGTAAGCAATTCTTGTGGCGATCAAAGGTGAACAAAACAAGTGATATGATCTACCATGCTAGATCCCAGAGATTCCTATAACGATATTCAGAGATTTCTGGAACATGTTTGGATCACCTCTAGTTGGAATCTTCTATTGATTCATACAATGTAATGATGGTACAACATAAGTCTATTTTCATATACATCAATGAAGAAAGAATTCACAAAAGTTAATTATTTATTTAATTAAATTAATTATAAATAATATGTGATGATCATATACTTGGTTCTATCATTCTATATGTTGTCTCTTTTCCTTGATTCAATTCCATTGATTATGGTGTTCACAATCATGTAAATCTAGGATTGATCATCAATTGTGAAAAAAAAGTTTGGAATGACCCATCACATGCTTCCGTTTCACCCGAAACCTAAAAGTGGTATCAGAGTGGTCACATAATTATTTATAATTATTTAAAAGTTTTTGATTTATTTACAAATATTTTATTCAGTTTTCAATTCAAACTATTTCTTTTATCACATATCTAATAAAAATGATTAATTTTAAGAAACAAAATAAAATTGAAGATCTCATCTCGAGGATCCAAGGAATCTGGCCAAATAACATAAGATTACACACTGTGTTATCGGAGCTACATGTCGTGTACTAGTTCTCAATGCACCGGTAATTAATATAGATTTAATTCAAATTGTTTGCATTTAATTCACACGATACATTTATTTCATACAAAGTGTATTAATTAGGCCATCCTAGTGCACGTTCAGCCTAGTACATGCTGTGTATCCCACATAAATGACATGTAGTCCTTTAAGTCACAGACATGCCATGTATTTTCATATATGGCCTAACTGATTTTTGACCATGTAACATAGAGACTACACACCATGTATCCCTTGTACATGTTGTGTACACCAATTTTTCCATGTCACGACTTACATGTAGAGTATCTATGGGTGTTCCCCATATAGAGGATGAGAGACGTACACATCGTGTATCTCGCTTGTACACTCTGTGTACTTATACCATATTACGTGCAATTATAATTAATTTATTATATTGTGTAAACCTTATCGGAATGTGATTTCATGTGGTGATTAAGTTTATAGGACATACCATGTGATAGGTTTTAATATATATATATATGTGTGTGTGTGTGTGTCTGTATATATATATATATGTTAAATTAATTTCTACTTAATTTTTAGATCTGCATATCATGTGTGAGCCATATAACCAATATTCCTCTATGTACATTGAAGCATAACACATTACCAAAAAATCTTGTAATTCATGTAATCATTAGGTTGATAGTTCACATCATGAAAGTATGTGATAAGTTTTGTATATCATATGTCATAAGAGTAAACGGTATAAATGTATAATATATGCTATGAATATTTGGATGGGTATTCACCATGTTACCTCTAACGTACATTTATGTACATAGTTAATTTTAAAGAAATTTATTTAATTTTTTTACAATTATTATGGATGAGAATATCTAGGAAATTCAGATGAGAATTAAGATAAAATAAATGATTAATTAAAAAAATTATTAGTTGATTCAAGCATGATTTATCAGAAATAAGAACGATTATGAATTGAATTCTAGTTTTATTTTAAATGTGTAATTAATTTATTGCATGTGGATGATCATGAGAATAGACCATACCTTTGTATGTTATTGGTTTTATTTAATTTATTATTAAATTAAATTTTTGTATTGTGTTCATACTCTCCTTTTATTATGTAAGGACCTACAAGCTCATGGTTTCTTTTATGTAAACCCTTTTCCATCACTCGTGTGTGAGTAAAATCATATATAATTTATGGATATCCAAATCCAATGGAGGCAGTTCAAGTATGGATCTGAGGTAAAACCAGTCCAAGAGATATACATTGGTGGACATGTGGAAAGCTATAACATGAACCTTAATTTGTTCAAGGTGTTTCCCCCTAGGTCAATGGTTAGTTTATCAGATTTAAGATAAACTAACCATTAGAAATAGTTGATGATCATACAAATTTTTTATTTCATTTCTATCAAGTTTCATGGTTATTTCATTTTGGATTTTTTTTCATTATCTCATGAAATAATGAATTATAAAGCATGAAAGATAAAACTAAAATAAATTGTCTTATGCATAATTATTTTCTAAGACAAGGTAAATCACTTAAGTAAATCAACTTAATATTAAAAATCATACAATAAAGATAATAATTGCAATTTTACACATAAAAAGATAAAATAACTCATTTATATATATTAAGTCGGTATATCCTTCCACTCCTTTAGTTAAAATCAAACCATAGTTCAAAGTGCTTGACCAGCCAATGTTGGGGTGCTTTCGGTTATCAGGTCATTTTGACTTGATTTTTTGGGTTGAATTAACGTATTTCACATCAATGGTTGACTTCCAATGTATGAAAATGTGTTACAAAGAGGCAAGGGTTAAGGAAATTCAATTTAAGGATTTCAGGATTAGGGATTCCACTCGACATATCAAGGAACTTTGATTTAATGTGGTTTGAATTTGGAATGCCTACCTAAATCATTCAAGTTGCTTGACCTACGAATGTTGTGGTAAAGATATTGGGAATATGGATCCATTACACTAGAATTTACATGAAACCGGATATTCTAAAGACAATGGTGAGGGTCATTGGGTTTTGATAAAATAATGGGAGATTAATAAATATAATACGTATTTATTTTTCTTAATTTTATCAGATAGAGTACTGAATATCTGCTCATCTTACTTTTAGAAATGGCAATAAAAATGAAATCAAACATATCATTTCAATCGATAGTTGAGAAGGATAACCTTCTCACTAGAAAAAAATTCCAAGAGTGGAAAACGTGCTTATGCGTTATCCTTTACCGTGAAAGGAAATTATATCTGTAGGAAGAACCAATTCTCGATGCACCTATAAATGAGGATAGTGATGAATATTTTCCTCTCTATGAGAAATTTTTGAATGATTCTACAAATTTTTAGTGATTAATTCTATCATCCATAACCAATGATCTTTTGATGCAGTATGAGTACATGGATGAATATAGAATGATGAATCACCTTAAAGATCTCTATCAAGAGAAGTAAAGATAAGGTAGATGTGAGATCTCTAGTTTTTTGTTTACAACTAAGCTTGGAGAGTCTGTTCCAGC
Organism: Viscum album; assembly: GCA_963277665.1. Taxonomy (NCBI): domain Eukaryota; kingdom Viridiplantae; phylum Streptophyta; class Magnoliopsida; order Santalales; family Viscaceae; genus Viscum; species Viscum album. Next base: position 1,940,978,026 of record OY728163.1, read on the forward strand.
TAGGCCTCAGGTATTCAATATTATTGGATACATTGAATGCTTATACATATTAGGTATTAAATCCCCAAATAAGTAGTGTACAGATCTCATATATTCATCACTCCCCAAGACCTTATCCTTTTTTTGTTAATTACAATTTCATCAATAATGAGGAGAGTCTTTTAAAACATATTACATTAATTCACTAACTGGATAAGGTAATAGGGCATGATAGACCCACGGTACTTATGGTGAATAAGAAAATGAAGAACAAGGAGAAGGGGCCCAATAATCATAAAAAGTCCAAATCTCCCAAGAAACATCCTTATAATAAGTGGAAGATCTTGAGGAAGGGAACGAAAACGGAGGTAGTATGTTTTGTATAAGGAAATCTAGGGCACTAGAAGTGGAAATGCACCCTAAAGTAAGGGGAAGCTAAAAATGAGTTCATTATCAAGTGTAATCCTTCAAAATATACAAATTTTATATTAGATAAAACATATGGTACTCACATCTGTATCCAAATTTAGGAACCAAATAGATTCTAAAAGATTTCTATAGGATATGTGGATTTGAGAGCTGCTAATTCTGCAAGACTGGATGTTCTATAAATTTGTGACTACAAACATTAATTTACAATGTTAATGATTTTGTTTTTAAAATATTGATATTATGTACCAATAGTTACTAAGAACATAATTTTTTTATCATGCCTAGATGCAGATGGTTTTATTTTCATGTTTGGAAATAAGAATTGTTTCTTTTATAAATAAAACATTTGTTATGTTATAAAAAATTTAAATAATAGTCTTTATGTAATAAATTATGTAAACCAAATGTTGGAAATAAATAATAAATCATGTTCACATTACTCATATAACACCTAGCTATGGAATCACTATCTTGGTCATGTAAACAAGAATCTTTTGACAAAGCTCCCTTAAGATGGTTATTTGGACTCATTTAATCTAAAACCACTTTAAATATTTCATTCTTGTTTACAAGGAAAAATTACCAAACCGCCATTCATTGGACATGGTGAAAGGGCCATAGAGATTATAGGATTTGTACACACTTTTGTGTGTTGGCAATTTATATTATAAGTTAGAGGTGGGTATTCTTACTTCATAACTTTTACTGATTGCTTGAGGAGATATTTTTATTTCTACTTGATGAGGATACATATGAGAATTATGAGAAATTCATGGAATTCAAGAATGAAGTATAGAATCAACTTGGAAATAATATTAATAATCTTTGATCATATCGAGGTGGTGAATATATTAACCAAGATTTTATCGACATTCAATGGGAGTTTGGGATTATATCTCAACTCACTCCACCTTATACACTATAGTGGAATAGTGTTAGTAAACACTAATACAAATAGGGATTTTAAGAGAACTAAAAACCACCTTTAACAGTGCTAGAAAATCAATGTTAATTACGGAAAAGATAAGTGGGGGGGGGGGGGGTCCCCTTTATGAGTACTCAAAATAACACGGATAAAGGGTCACCATTATCCACGCTAAAAAAGAACTGATAAAGTTTCCCCTTTATCAGGGATTTTTAGCTCTGATAAAGGTCTCTCTTTATCAACTCTATTTTTAGCACTAATAAATGTCTAATATATCAGTGCTCAAAATATTGCTGATAAAGACTCCCTTTATCAGTGCTATTTTGAGCACAGATATAATACACATTTATCAGTGCTTAATTAGCTATGATAAAGGCCATGTTTCCTGAGAAAACCCATCACTTCCACAACACCTACACACATGAGACATCACCTGCACACACAACAAAAACAACACCTACACACAAAAAAACATAGAAGGAATAAAAACACACACAAGAGTTTCCAAAACAATGCTATATATATTTACATGAAATCATGAATACAAAAAACACACTGCAATATACATTTCAAAAAATGTTTAATATGGTTATAATTACAATTATCCTACAAACAGTTAAAAAAATTAAAGTTTCATTTTTTTTGCAACCATGATCCCCTCTCAAAAATTTTCATCCATGGTATTAGTTTCTGAACAAAGAATTCGAACTCATGAAAAAAATCACTTATATAAGAAAAAAATATTATGTTAGTAATACAATGAAGAAGTAAATTAAACATTAATATGAAAGAATACATTAAGAAAATGTCAATGGTTACCTATTACAACCTTTACATGTCCATATTTACTTGTATTGAATTAATATTTTAGAAGATTCTCAACATGATTCATTGACTTATAAATATTGTTTTGTTATGATTACATATATGAGAAAAGAAGTGGAATAAATTTCAACAACAATATGGAATCCAAAAGGTTTCATTTTTTGACAATAAAAAAGAGGAATATCCACAGGTTATAAAATATGATACATACATGATGGTGTATTCAATTTCATAGGAGTATTCAATTTTAGAATAAATTATAACATTTTCATAGTGATACCACCATCCTTGATAGTTTATAAACCTAATAGTTACATATATTAGGAGCCTCTAGGAGTGTACTCTACCATGCCAGGTCAAATGGAATGAGTGGTGGCACATCAGCATAATACATCAGGTCCAAACTTACTTGGACCCTGACCACTTATGCCTCTCCAAGGACCCCATAAAATATCTAAGGTCCTGTTGAAGGTATGGAAGGAATGCATTTCTTAGTTTTAGAGAGGGCCTGATGAAAACCATCACAATTATATTGGCCATGATCATACTGGTTCACTTTTCTATTGATCTCATAGTTCTTTAGTGTGATTAGCCATACCCCCTCCCTCCCCTCCTTGAGACAGCCCCCCTGGACAGCCCCTCCCTACCCTTGGACATCCCTCTCCCTACCCCTGGATAGCCCCCCCCCCACTCCACCTGAAGCCCCCTCCCACCTCCGGGAAAACCTTATCCCTCCCCCTACAACCCCATCCCTTTCCCTAGAAAGCCCCTTCCTACCCCCTAGAAATCCCCCTCCCCACCCCCTGGATAGCCCCTCCCCTCTTTGACACCCCCACTTCTAGACACCCCCACTCCTGGACACCCCCACTCCTGGACACCCCCCACTCCTAGACACCCCCTCCCTCCTGGACACCCCCTCATTCCTAGACACCCCCTCCCTACTGGTTCTTTATTGTGATTATCCAGACCCCCTCCCTCCCCTCCCTAAGACAGACCCCCTGGACATCCCCCTCCCTACCCCTGGATAGTCCCCCCCCCCCCCACTACTCCACCTACAGCCCCCCTCCCTCCCCCTGGACAACCCCTACCTACCCCATTATTTCCCCTCCCTTTCCCTAGATAGCTCCCTCCCCCCCCCCCCCCAACACTCCCCCTACAACCCCATCCCGTTCCCTGGACACCCCCTCCCCCTCCCACCCCCTGTAAATAAAGTATTATACAATCCTAAAATGATGTTATTACAAAAAAGATGAATCCAGTGTATACCCATTAATAACCTTCTTTATCCAACTATATTTTCATCTTCTATTTGATAATGGAATAAATATTATTCATACATCATAATTCACTAATATTAATTATAAAATCATATATAATTTTAGAAATATCCTAAGTGTACTAAATATCAAATCCTATATGGTTTTAAATGTTGATTAGTCCATAATCATAGACAAAAAATAAAACTCCACAAAACTCCACCATATTGTTTTATATACCTAACTTCCTCCATCTTAATGGGTATAATGAGAGCTAGAACAAGGGGTATATAATGAATTTTATGAGGTTATAAAGAGACATTAATATCATTAGATAAATTTATTGGTCTCTAAACCAAACATGAATAATCATTGATACCTTCGTTCAATTGAATAAGATATTAAAAATTAGAAAAATGGATTGGAGTACTTAGTGTCCTCCCCTGGGAATTCATGAACTTGGATTAGTACTCCAATTTCATGATTTTTGAAGAGATATGGTTCAGAAAATTAAGGAAAACACCAAAAAAATAATATATTTGAGGAATGGAAATGAAATTTATCATAACATTAACAAAAATATAATTTAAAAATACATAAAGCAGAAACATAGAGATCCTATGAAACAACCGGCAGACACCAATCCAATGTAAAGTGTGAGAAGGGATATATATATATATAAGTAGCTGGGATACATCTTCTGGAATTCATTTTCTGGTAAAAAAGCATCTCATTCCGTAGATTTAATCCACATGCCAGGATTCAGGGTCAAAATTTATTTATTTGAGAGTGTCCTCACAACTCTTCTAGATCAAAAATTATTCCTTCCATCAAACTCATATATCATCAGTAATTTTTCTAGCAGATGCATTCTAATACAAAATTGGTGTTGAGAAAAAACGTGTTTCTTATAAATCTAGTGTGAGAAATGTAAATGATGCGTATGTTGGGTCTTTATGACATTAAAGAAGATATATTGGGCCTCAAATTGAACTAGAATATAATTCTTGGTCCTTTACATGGGCTTGGAATTGGTTTTGAAGGTTGTAACTTATGATACGTCACTAAGGACCCACATCAGGATACTCTAGATGTGGTATAACCATTGTATATTATCATCATTGAATAGAATTGAATGGATCTCTACCTAGACACCCCTCCCACTAGACACCCCCTCCCTTCTAGACACACCCCCTCCATCCCCTCCTGGACACCCCACTCATCGAAACCCCCCTGGACACCCCCTCCCTTTTGGACACCCCCACCCCCACTCCTAGACACCCCCAGGACACCCCCTTCCCTCCTAGGCAACCCCCTCTTTCTTGGACACCCCCACCCACCTGGGCCCCCCTCCCTACTGAACACCCCCTTCCTCTTGGAAACCTCCCTCCCCTCATGGACAGCCCCCCCCCCCCCCCCACTCCTGGACACACCTCACCCACCCTCACACCTGGACACCCCCTCCCTCCTGGACACCCCCTCCTTCCTGGAGACACCCCACCCACCCTCCCACCTGGAGACCCCCTCCCTCTTGGACATCCCATCCCTCTTCGACACCTCCCTACCCTCTTGGACACCCCCACTCCTAGACACCCCTCCCTCTTAGACACCCCCACCCACTTATATGGGAAACTATTTAGAAAATCGAAAATCCATGATATTGGTTCCCATGTTTCTTTTAAGATGCTCATGAGTTGACTGAATGACTTTGAATTGGTCGAGTTCCACACTATCGACAATTGTAGTCCAATGAACTATAGCCTCGTCAGCTTCAATTCTTGAATTGATTTTTATCATAAGAAAGATAAATTTTTTATTAATTATGAAAATGGAGTATTTTGGGTTAAAATGGACTTGAGTAAGAAAGGGGAACATGAATAATTAGAAATATCATATTAAGTGCATGAATTGTTCAAAGTCATGTGATCACATGACCATAATAGGATCACGTGATCAAATGAACTTGGGATATTTATACGATTACACAACCCTTGAAGCTTTACGTGATCATGTAAAGAAGATAACAATACACAAATCATGGTTCAAGTGAATTACCTTAATTGATTATGTGATTTGTTTATGTTATTTTATCATGTGATGATATCACACTATCAGTTCACATGAAGCATTCATACAAAGGCACTTATGTGACACGATCAAATGAAGAGGCTTATGGGAAGTAGAGAAAAAACTTAAGAGATCTCATAGAGCTATGAAATATTGAGTCATTAGTGAAATAGATTTCCCATTACCTCTGTGATTGAGAAGACACAATGTCGTTGCTCTTCCTACAAAGGCATGTCACATAGACAAAAATCTTCTAAAATAAACTAACCCTCCAAGGAATAATGAAAATCAATTAAACATTTCATTATATAATTTTTCGTTAAATAGACATATTATTTCATAACATTACCTTTACATATTTCTAAAGAGTTTATTTGGTCCATATTTAATCTAATAAAAAAAACTAATGATTCTTTGTGCACTTTGCTACTTTTAGTTAACTACCCCTTACCATAGCATCTGATCTGAACTTTCCATCCAACATCCCCATGATTCTCTCATCCAAAACCATCTCTTTGAATTCCTCATTCAGAGTTCACTTTTCCTTCTCTTCCTTCACCCATTTAAATGGGTGCAGGAAGAGAAGGAAAAGTGAACGCTCGATGACGATATCATAGAGATGGTGTCGGATGAGAGAATCATGGGGACACATATTTAGAAGTTCAGATGAGATGATATGCTAGGCGATAGTTAACCAACAGTAGTAAATAATCCTTAGTTTTGTTATTATATTTGTGAGTGTTGCACAACCAATATTCTTCCAACACACTAATCAATAGAAGCAGCTGCATAAATAACCAAAATACAGAATATAAAATATCCATTCCATAATAGTTTATCTCTAGTGATTTTGGAAACATAGAGACATAAAGAACTATTTCATAAGAGTCTCTAATTAAGTTTTTCTTTACTAGAAAGACAAATCATTTCTAAAACCATTATTCATAACCTAAGGATACAAAACACAATAAAGGGTGATCATATATGCTCAATAAGTGTAAACAATGGAGATATCAATGATCATATAAGGATAACATGAGTAGTAGGAATTCACCTTCATCCTATTTGTGCACAATCTTCCATCAGGTATGATTCCCATTCGTTTCTAATCACATATATATCATCTTGTGAATATGAGTTTTTACGAAAATCATGGTAGTACTGAAAAAATATAAATACACAAAGTATTAATAAATATTTTAAATGAACTCATAATTATTTTCGAAAACACCTCTTCAGGGATGCTAGTTTGTTGATGAAATTCAATATCTTTCATAACATTACAAACATAATAACCACAGTCCTTTCCATTGGTTTGTTTTGGACACTACAGAAAAATCAATAAAATTAAGAATTTTTTTTATATGTGATTGGATAGTGCAATGTTATTATATATACCAGGATACTTTTCCAGTTGTATATCTTGTAGACATTCTTTCCTTAGGCCCTAGATTCATTCTAGGAAGTAGAAGATATTGATAATCTACCCCATCATAACATAATCCACATTAAAAGATAATATAAATTATATAATTAGATTTTTAGTTCAAAAATGTTGGATCTAGTGTATTACAAATTAAAAAACGCCATCATGCGTGGTTAGTTTGTTGCATATCCATGCATTGAATCCAGAAAATAAATATTCGGAGTATCCAAATTGATTTTAATCAGCATCCAATGCTGCCTAAAAACACAAAAATGAATAATTAATGAATGTAATGAAAATATAGTTGATATTATTAAATTTTAGATTTTTACCCTTACATCGTTGGTATTAAAAAGATTTCGTCATCCGTAATTTTTTTTAAAAAAAATTTGAGCAGGGATGACATTATTGCAGCCTCTTTATCAGAATCTATTTCTTCTTTTGAAAAGTTTATGTGAGGACTAACGAGTAATTTTTTTTTTCATGGGGAAATACCTAAATTTTTTTTTCATATATATGCCTACGAAAAATATGAAATGTATTTAGTCATAATTATCATAGTATACCAGCTTTTGTAAAATCAAATCATGAAAACATACCTCATTTATACATTTACGGCTGAGGTTCCTAGTCATTCATACTTGAAGATTTCATTTTCATTTTTAGAAATAATGAAATATGATTTTTCCTCTCCGTGAATATTTTTTACAAAATCAACTGTGTGAGTATTGTCATCTATCAACTTTTTATCCACATGAACCTACAATGATATTAACTATGGATATAGAACAATTGGTTTGAAGGTTCTCTCATTAGACCATTTCAATTGGTTGGTTGATCCTTGAGACAATTTTGAGCTGATATTTTGTTTCACCCCCTTCTCTTTGTCATTCTATAATAACATTCATTAGATCAAACCTTTTTCATTAAATGTTAATGGTCCAGTTTGAAAAAAAATTGGGAATGGATACCTCCTTGTCAACATGTTTTTTAAAAGAATTTACGACCATACGATGAATGTTCCCACAATTTATTCAACTGTATGAATGTCTTCATCATCATTTGGAACATGTAGCTTGGAACTCAGCTCATTAGCTACGTTAATTGACACTATCATATGATCTATTGGATGTTGAATGTTGTGTAGCATGTTGTTCTTCATATTGAACATCATAGCCCTCGCTACAAGGTGATAGGTGGGAGTTTATAGATATAAATAATAGTAATTTTCACCATTTATAATATTAGTACAGGAATGGTATCAGTGTCTATGTGATTCAAATTTGACAGAAACAATTATTAGAACATTTATTACCTCATCTAAGTTAGGTTTTTTAGTGGAATGTCTCACCTCAAAGCTGGTGGGGGGGGGGGGTGCAGGATCTTCACGCACGGGTTGTTGTTGAGTTGTTTCTTCTCTTTGCCTCTCCCCCATAAAACTTGTTATCATCTCTATCTGGTATTATAACTTATCTTAAAAAATAGCTAATTTTTGTTGCATATTTTTCATTTCCTTTGTTTTATCCTTTGCTTTTTTTTTTGTTTCTGATAATATTTTTCAAGGTGTCACCCCAAAACCCACACCTCTAATGCGTCCATACTGTTTTGGTTACTTCAAGGATGCTGAAATTATGTCTACATCTAGTATGGGTGTTGTTGATTCTTGTGACTATGTTAGATAGAAAATATAGGTAAATAAGTAATCATTGTTATGTAATAGCGATATAAAGAAAATCAAATATATATTATGTCATACATAAACATGTTTCCCACACTGTTTGTGTGTTTTCATCTATCATTATCCCCTCTTTATTTACACAAGCCTCCTTCTATATAACATGGCATGGGATGGATATGGATTTATATTTCGATTCATCAATCTATATATAAACAGAGAAACATGGTTATGGTGTTGTTTTATATCACATAAAAGTATTACAGTATATTTAAAAGGAATACCAATTTTTTCTCATGTGAAGTGTACCCCATCCTTGATTTATAGTAGGGGTACGTTGGTTTTGTTACACATTCTTTCTTTTCTGCACTCGGTTGTTTTTTCATAAATAAAAAACTATCAATCACAGTGATAAATACAAGAAATTTCAAACAACGTATTACCACACACAATGTACCTGAAAAGTCTTCTCTGCACGACAGTTGCTAAATGCATCCCACGCTCCTTGGGAAATCACGTGTGCATAAAGAGGAGGTGGGTGTAGCTTGATTTTCCCTTCAGCATCTTTGAGATGATATTTCATGAAAATTGTGCGGAAGGCTCTATGAATCCTTCCTGAAACTTTTAATACATATTCCTTGTGTGAAGCATCTACTAAAAATTCACTCTACAATGGATTATGATGATTAAGTCAATGTTTTTGCATTTCATTTTATTTTTATAAATTAAAAAAATTATATCATAATGTTATGATAATATCTTCCCACATTAATGTCTTAAGCTCGGTGACAACATGGTGCCACGATTGTACATCAATTAGCATGCATTGCCGAGTGACGATTCCAATGTAGCTACTAAAGATGGTTTTTTTGGGGTTAACATGTTGGCCTTGCTTATTCTATCCCACCTCAAATTTGATGCCTTTTCCTTTTTCCTTAAGGATTTTGTATAACACTATCAAACTATGGTGATCTTGTTTTTTTTTTGCACCATAAGGGTTTCATTTTCTACCATTTACTCAGAAGCATCATCGTTATGTTCCTACGGAGCGCTAGCATCAACACTGGGACCAGCAACAACAGGTTGAGAAACCTGTTGTACTTTATCACTGGGACCAACAACAACAGGTTGAGAAACCTATTATTGCTCTGCACTGGGACCAGTAGCTGCGGGTTGATAGACCTATTGTGCCTTGGGATTGGGTGCATCAGAAGGTGTAAAAGTAATTATCTACAAAATTGGTTTAACATTTAATTTATATTACATAAAATCATAATAGAATAAGAAATTATAGAAAATAACACAATGTATATTATAATAAACAAATAACCTGATTAGTGAACTCTTTTTTTTAAAGGCTAGAGAGATTTGACCTCTCTGTCCACTATGTAAATCCCTTCATTGTGGTCTCCTCTGACATACAAAACACCATCTACATTGGGACCACTGTGAAGTGAGTTTGAATTCCATATGAAAGGGTTATCCTCTGTTGAACATTCATCATACCCTTCAGTTGTTTTGGTTGATAACAAAACAATTGACCAGTTTCATTTTGCAGGGTCTGGAACATAAAATACTAGTACTGCATGTGATGCCATTATAAATGATTCATCTTTCTCCCCTTCCTTATTGAAATCAAATTTCACATATCCCAATTCATCTTTTTTAACAACACTCTAGTTATCATCCCACTTTCATTCAAAAATAGGAACTTATAATTTCATATAATCCAACTCCCATATTTGTTTGATGATGCCAAATTATGAAAAAATTTCATCAATTGGATTTCTGTCCTTATTACCAGAAACATGAATCGCTTTAGCCACAAGTGTAACCCCACTATTCTGCATAGTACTTTTTTCATCATGTTCATTATTATAGAATATATAACCATTAATTGCAAAAGAATTGTAAGATAATACATACACACTTGCTCTTCTTGCTATCCATCGAATTCGTTCTGAAATTGAGTTCATATTTTCATCTAAATTCTGAAAAATATAATCCCAAAGCCATCCTATAAACTGTCGATTATGTGTATCTAATATCCATTTGTCATCCCTAGTGGGATTCAAATGCCTAATAATTTCTTTGTGGGTTTGAACATATGGTTCAACGTCAAAACTGTTATGAAAAATGTAAAGGTGGGCCTGCTCCCAATCTGTAATATTGATTGTGACAACCTCTCTTCTAGAAATTCCTTCACCCTCAAGCTGCCCAGTGTGATGAGATTTCGGTAGGCCAACGTTTTCCACACCAGATAGGTATTCGGTACAAAATTCAATGACTTCCTCAATAATATATTGCTCTTCAATGCAACTCTCTGGACGACATCAATTTTTGATATACCCTTTCAAAATCTCCATATACCGTTCAATGGGTTACATCCATCTATAATGTACATGACCACATAGTCGAATCCCTCTCACCAAATGAACCATCAAATGAACCATCATATCGAAGAATTTTGGCGGTAAGAACATTTCCAATTCATGTAATATGAAAACAATTTCTCTTTCCATAGTTTGAAATTTATTCGGGTCTATAACATTACTGCATATAGCTTTGAATATGAAATAGATCATTGTTAACGTATGGTAGACATTCTTGGGAAAAATGCAATGTAAAGCTATAGGAATTAAATCTTGCCTCAAAACATGGCATTCATGTGATTTCAGACCCTTTAATTTTAAATCACTCATGGAAACAATGTTCTTGATATTTGATGAATACCCCTCTAAAACCTTTACGTCATTCAAGAACCTACAAAACTGATATGTCTTCTACCTGGAAAGAGTGTAAGTAGCAGGAGGAAGAAATATTCATTTTTCACCCTTCACTGGTGCCAAATCTTCTCGTATTCCCATTTCAATCATGTCGAATATAGCCTTAATTCCATCCTTTATTTTTCCGAGTGCATTTAGCAACGTGCCAATGACAATGTCACATACATTTTTTTCAACATGCATAACATCAAGAAAATTTCTGACATACAGACAATTCCAGTATGGTACTTCAAAAAAATTGATCTCTTTTTCCAACCAGTTTTTGTAAGGTTTTTCAAAAATGGTTTACCAAAATTAGTGTCCACATATATTACTTTCTCAAATAATTGATCACCTATTAGTGGATACAGTGTTGTATGTTCTTTATAACATACGTCGAATGATTTCATCCAAGATTGGTACTTATGCTGTCAGGGTAGAAATATGTGATGTCCTAGAAACACGGTTTTCGATTAATGTGTCAACCTAATTGATTGTGTACCTTGTCCGCAAACGGGACATGCTTGAGTTTCTTTAATGCTATATCTTGCCAAATTTCCATAAGTATGAAAGTCATTTGTTGTCCTGTACAACATGGCTTTCAAAGTGAAATCTTCATTTTTGTAAGAATCATACAACGTAACACCTGAATCCCACAATAATTTTAAATCCTCGATCAATGGAGACAAATCAACATAAATATCATTACCCGGTTGTTTTAGTCCTAATATAAGAATAGATAACATGATGTATTTTTGTTTCACGTATAACCACAGTAGTAAGTTAAAATTTACCAACATAACCAGCCATGTATTGTGACTACTTCTTTGAAAACCAAAAGGATTCACCTCATCAATAGATAACACAAGACAAAGGTTTCTCAGCTCATTTAAAAATTTAGGATACTCAGGATCAATTATATTCCACTAAGGAGAGTCCTCCAGGTGACGTAGTTTCCCATATTTAATTCTTGTATCTACATGCCATGCCAATTGTCCTTCACTCTCCTCACTTCCATATAGGTGCCAAAACCATTTAATGATTGGAAAGTACAATAAAACATTCGTATGACTGGAATCATCTTTCTTGTATCGAGAAGCACCACACATTGGGCATTCATTAAGTGATTGTTAGCCCTTGAGAAACAATATAAAGTCATTTGGGAAGGCGGGTATTCTTTCATAGATCATACCCATCGAGCGTAGCATTCGTTTGGAATCGTATGTTCAGCTCAAGAGCTCATTATCTTTTGGAGGCATGTCATTCCGAAGAGCAATTAGTTTCATAAACTAGTTTCACTCCACCCATTACCTGCTTTCAAATTTTATAGCTTCAGTACGGCTGACAATGCTATATATTTAGTGCAACCAACATACAATGGTGTTTTTCACAACTCTTTAACTTCTCAAACAATTTTGGGAAATCATGAAGTTCATCTTCATCTGTCCTTTTCATTTCCTCAATACGATCATCATCATCATTCATATATTTAATCACACCCTCTATATGACCATCTTCATTTTTATTTCTTGTAATCATATCAGATGATCCATAAAATGCCGTGTTATCCGAGCCACTACCTACATTCATTTTTTTCCTGTGTTTTTTCAAACATGTATAATTTCAATCTATTCTATGACAGATCAGGTGTTCTTCCAACACCTGTAGACTAATTTTTCTTGAATAATAACAGCATAAACATGGAAAATGAATTTGATATGGTCACATGCATGATCTTTTGCAAGCTTGATAAACTATTTCACTCCATATTCATACTCTTTTGTCAACCGATTGGCATTCATCCATTATTTATTCATATTCATACTATTTGACACAGTAATATTAATATTTAATAAAATAATTACACAAAACACGTTCAACAAGCTATGAGAATCCCTTTCACTATAATGTTTTAGTATCCCACATGTAATCTATATGAATTGTTGTAAAGTGGTTTTTTAGTGAATCTCTAGAAAAATAATCTCTCTAGTCAAGAACTATGGTACTAAACTAATAGATGGTATAATTTTTAATAGATTTCTTGCAGGTATAAGGATTCATTACATGTGTTTTTATGGTTATTTTACTAGGTCTTCCATAACGTGTCTCATGGAGTCCTCTAGTGAATTGGTTTTCGAGAATTCAGTGGAATTTCACTAGTAACAAAGTGGTGGTGCCATTGAAATGGATAATTTTTTTATTTATATCCAACAGTGGAAGAACCACAACATGAAAAAAAATGTCATACCAATCCTGCCGACAACCGAAACACCATACAAACACACAATCATGCTCACAATCGCAAAACCATAGAAACCAAGTAATCACATTTTCAGATTTTACAAAGCATACATTATTTAATTCTGTTTTTCAATTAAGGGGTTATCACAGAAGTTTTATCATCCTGTAGAATTCATTCATTAGTCATGTATACGTAAATTACCAATTTTTATATTCAAATATTTAATAGGAACCAACCAACATGCAATTCATTTAGTGTGCAAACAAGGACCACAACGACAATGATTTTTAGCGGGCTGTTTAGACAATACATTTCACATTATAACCATCTATATTAAACAGGAATAATATGCAAACAAGAGGAAACCAATGATTAAGAGGAGAAAACACACCATGAAGGTTTCGTTCAGTGCGTGGCAGATGTACGTTCACGGCATAGGGGAGGCACGCAGCCGAAGAGATTTCCAACTAAAAAAGAAAACATAAAATGAGAACTCATATGTGATACCTATCCAAAATGTGTCCAATGAGATTTAGGAATGGGGAATGTCTGGTTTAACAATTTTATTGGTCAATAGTGAGATTATATTTTCCATCTATGAAATCTGCTTCATATTTATTTATTTATTTGCGTAACTACTATTTTCTTAGATGTTCAACTTATGAACGGGACATGTCTTCTTTTCAGGAAAAAGATCATTTTAAATTTACTCTTATTTAGGGGTGAAATATTTCACATTAATTGTATCTTTTTTCTATTAGATCATTTTTATCCTGTTGGGATCAAGAACGCCTCTTAGGTTAGTGGAAAGTCATGTCAGTTTTTGGTTATGATACCAACCTGGGTCGTATCATTACATTTCCAATTGTAATTTACCGATTTCCATTTAAATATATGATTTGGGGGGGAAGAAACTAATATATAGAAGGATTAAAAGAGGTAAAATTATCATAGGCTCTCCAATACAAGTGATGAAAGATGAAACATACACCGGGTGAGGGAGAACCACCAGAGAGGAGAGGATGTGGAGGGTGGAATAGCACGGAGGGGTTCTCAGTGAGAAAAGGAAAAAAATCCAGTAAAACATAAAAGGTTCAAAGGGGAAGGGGTGGCTTGTCCAGGGGGTTTGGGGGGCTACATGGGTGTGGGGAGGGGGTGGGTTGTCCAGGGAGGGGGTGGGCTGCCCAGGTGGGGTGGGTGGGTGGGGGTGTGGGGGTGTGGGGGAGGGGGTGTGGGGGTGTGGATTGTCCACTATGAAATGACCATTAGGGATCCTAAAGAGTGAATTAAGATAGGGAAAATTATGGGGAAGAGGGGTTTGGGTGATGGGGTCAAGTGGAAAATAAGGAATAGGGGAACCTCATTAAAAAGACTAAAAAATCTCTTTCCATTTAAAGAATATGGTACATTATGGTTTAGCCTAAGGGTCCATTGTATAGTGCTCCCTATGATGTCACATTGTTGAATTACCACAAGGTATACACTGCAACACTCATCCCCTAATAAGAACCATTAAATAATGACCATGAATTGTGAAGTGACTATATGCCTCATGAAATAACATCCACCCCCCAAAAAATAGTATGGAGGGAATAACATAGCCAAACTCCCACATGATCCAAACCATTAACATAGGGCGGGTCCCATGGATAAAATCACATACATTAAAGAGTACCTAAAGAGGAATAACCATTATAACCTTCAACACAATCCGAACCACTAAAATAATTTATGTCTTGTAGAAAACCACATAACCCCATGAGGTATATCCAAACATAAACTTTAAATAATATTAAAGAATGTTTACCTTGGTGGAGTATCTCTACATTTCAATCCCAAGGTCTCTGGGCCTCATCCTCATCATTGATATATAATAACGATTAAGATATAATGAACAAGCATGAAAGATAAGCCTCATAATAGATCTTATCTTTCCAATGATTGATACATATCATTGAGCAAGAGGCTAATACATAAGAAGCTCATACATGACACATCCTAATCATCCTCACTAAATGTATCCATCATTAGCCTATCCTATATTTAAAAAATATATCATGACGATTCCATGACCTATAGGTAATAATATATCAACAAGAAATCTTTTTATTCATATTTAGTTACCAACCTACACAACCCCATGTGTGGATTTCTCTACCCTTAAGGTCATAAAGAATCCACATTATCATTTCCACTAACATCATAATCAACCCCACCCAATGCATAGTACTTATAATAGTTCTAAGGGAGATGTCACAATTTCATATAGCCATGATAAATATTTTCTATTGTATAATAAATACAAACCATGTACTCAAAATGATATAATATGTAAAATAATCCTTGATATATCTCACACAACAACCTACCCACGGGTTATTCCATCACTAGTACCCACCACGGCATCCCCCCAATCGAATGGTCAAGGGATAAATATCTTAGGACATGACAAATAACATGGGACATAAGATTCTATATCTATACCTTCCATGATATAATGATCACTCTCTAATCTATTATCTCACTCGGTCCAGTGGGCCACCCTCCAAATATTATAGATCTCCTATACAATGGTTTACACATATTCAGATCAATACCTAGTCTCCTAAGAGTCCTAAGACATCAAACAAGATGGTTAGAAATAAATAAATTTAATGTATCAAGAATCATCAAAATTGAATACATTTATAAATAAATGATCACCCGAACTCAAATTCCCTAGAAAGAAGCATCACTTTTCTCTTTCACAAGAACACCACATGTATAGATAACCACCCATTAGTTAGAACAAAAAAATGGTAATAATTTGATCATAGGGATTTTATAAAAAAACCATTTCTCATAATGTCCCAAATGAACAAAAAAGAATTTTATGGGTGAGAATCCAAATAAAATTATTTAAAATATCTTTCAAATCAACTCTTAAAACCTATATTATGAATAGAATTTTATAAAACCACATGGGATCCAAAAATCCAAAATAATAACATTTTAAATAGTGAATATCTATCACAATGTTTAAAATATAACTCATATGGGTTAACACACCGTTGTAAAATCTAACAACCCCTTTAGGAAACTTCAAGAACATTACACAACCCAAACACATTATTTAAAAAACAATAGGTGTAAAAATCCCATTTAAAAACATTTATATAGTAATGAATTTTAATTTTTAAAATATTTTCAAGATTTGAAGGCCACTTTGGAATTTTTCTATACAATTGGTACTTAACCTATTCTATAATAAGGCTTAAAAACCTCCTATAAATCAACATTATTCTATCATATGGAACATACATATAAACAAGATGGATGATTCTTCATTCAATGAAAACTAGTAAACCAAGCCACAATATGTTCTTATAAACCATTAAGGGTTACCATGTATGAGGGATGGTAGTGCAGGAGGGATCGCGGTGGAGGAGGGATTGAGATGGAGGCAGCGGCGGTAGAGGAAGGGGCGGTGGAGGCAGCGGCAGCACAGGTAGTGGTGGCAGAGGCAGCGGCGGCGGAGGCAGTGGTGGCGGAGGAAGCGACGGTAGAGGAGGAGGAGGACGGTCACAGTGGAGGGGGAGGAAAAGGTAGCGGTGGCGGAGGAGGAGGAGTAGGAGGAGGAGGGGTCGCAGTGGAGGAGGGGTCGGGTTGAGCTTTCACGAAGGATTGAACAGGTGCGAGAGAGGACGGACATGATAGGGTTCTTTTAGAAAAACTACTGGAACCTTTATCAGTGCTAGTTAAAAGCACTAATAAAGGAAAGTTTAATCACCACAAAAATAAAAGCTCTGATAAAACATACCTTTATCAGCACTATTTTGGAAATGATAAAGTTCTATCTTTATCATCGCTAAAAAAAGTGTCGATAAAACAACTATTTATCAGAGCTAAAATTACAGTGTTGAAAAATACTTATTTTATAAAAGTATAATTTTAATAATATTTTTATATTATTATATATTTATTTAAAATGATATATAGGATAAATATATATTTATTTATTAATATTTTGAACTATAAATAGTATATATTTATAAATATTGTTATATAATTGTTAATATAAATTAATAAAATTATAATTACAAATGTATTTGAAAAGTATTTATATATATAATTAAAAATATAATAATATATATATATAATTAAAAATATAAAAAAATATATTTAATATTTAAAAATATTTAAAGTAATTTAATAAGTACATTTTCTAGAATATATATAGTTCATATGGGAATCTTTATGAATTAATCAATATATACCACATCATACAATATACAAATTAACATTCATGCATACATAACATATACGCATATATTCATTGACCAAATTCACTGGAAAGCATATATATATTCAATAATTTTTATTATAAAAATATATATTAAAAGGTATTATATATTTATAAATAAAATTAATATATTAAAGAAAGACAATATAATAAATACAATGAATTAATCTAATAAATCTCTAATAAATAAAATAAATAAAATAAATCTAATAAATATATTTATTATTTAATTTAATTTATTATAATCTTATAATTATTTAATTATATATATTATTTAATTATAATCTTAGAAATAATTTCTCAATTAAAACATTATATTTTTTTTATTTATTAAAAAATATATTTTAAATATAAACAATTGTTTTTTATTTAATGTATACAAATAAAAATTATTTTTGAATATAAATATAATAATTTTATATAAATTAATAATAAAAAATTTTATCAGCGCTAATAATAGCGCTGATAAATATACCCTTTATCAGTGCTTTTAGCTAGCATTGATAAAGGCACACCGCTTTATCATCGTTTTCTGTTTAGCGCTGATAAAAGGAAATGTTTCCTTTGCCCTGTTTTGTGGTAGTGAAAAGGAGGAACCATACCTAGTTAGACATGGTAAGGTCGATAATGAGTCAGGAAGATCTTCCATTATCTATTTTGGGATAGGCATTACAAACTATGGAATATACATTTAATCGAGTACAAACTAAAGTGGAAAATGGAATTTCCTTTGAGTTATGGAGTGGAAATAAACTCTTCATGTAATATACACATGTATGGGATTGTGAGGTGTTTTTTAAGGTTATATTAGGAAACAAACTAGCACCATGGGGAAAAAAGTGTATCTTTATAGGGTATCCCTAGGAAATAAAGGGATACTCTCTATACAACCCCTCATAAAAGAAAGTGATTGTCTCCAGACAATCCATATTTCTTGAGAGGGAACACATCCTCAAAAAGGATAGTGGGAGTAAGACTTAATTATATTAATTTGATGCTCAATATACACAAGAGTTGATACATGAACATGTTCTATAGGTCCTCATGGGGGAAGTGTTTTCTCAAACACAGGTAATGTATATGAGTAAGTTAGAGGTAATAGAACAAGAGTGATATGATTTTCTAGTCACTGAAGATGGTGATGCATTATTGGTTTAAAATGATGAAAATATCTCTTACAAATAGGTAGCAGATAGATAAGAAGCTGCAAGATGGTAAGAAGCCATCAATTAAAAAATCTACTCCTTATATTTAACCAAGCTTGGGTTATGGTCGATGTGTCAGTTGATGTAAAGCTCATTGGTTGGAAATGGATATTCAAGAGAAAAATATACATGTAAGGTAAAGTAAATACCTATAAGGAAAGACGTCTGGCTAAATGGTTTAAAAAACACCAAGGAATTGACTATGATGAAACCATTTCACTAGTTTTCATGTTTAAATCCATCAGAATTGTACTTTATACAGTAGTTTACCATGAGTATGATTTTTAGAAGATGGATGTCAAAACTTTATTCCTTAATGGGAACCTTAAGAAATATGTCTACAGGACACAACCAGTAGGTTTTGTGACTCCAGGTGATTATATTAATATTTTCAAGTTGTAGATATCCATATATAGATTAAATTAAGAATCAAGTTCATGGAAAATTTGATTCGATAAAGCTATAAAAGAATTTGGTTTCATTAAGAATGAATGTGATCCATGTATTTACATGTGGTTTAGTGGAAATGAAGTCATTATCCTAGTATTATATGATGATGAAATATTACTTATTGGAAATGAAATACCAGTCTTACAGCATATTAAGGACCTGTTAATCAAATGTTTGTCCATAAATAAATTAGGTGAGTTAGCCTATATTCTAGGGATCAAGATAATTTTTGATAGATCCAAGAGGCTACTTAAACTAAGTCAATGTAAATATATTTACGAAATACTAAATATATATTGGTATAGAACAATAAAATAGGGGATTTCTTCCTATGTCACATGGTTTATATCTTTCTAATAAAATGTTTTCTCAAACACAACAGGAGAAAGATATAATGAGTAATATCACATGCAATTCAGTGATAGGATCAATCATGTATGAAATGTTTTTTAATAAACTTGATTTTTTCTTATTCATTGAGTATTGTAGGAAGATATCAAGCTGATCCAGAAGAAAATCATTGGTCTATTGTTAAGGTTATCATTAATTATCTGAGAAGAACTATGGATATTGTCATGGTGCATGGAGGAGATGTGGAGCTATTCATCATGAGTTATACTAATTCTAATTTTCAAACAGATCAGAATGATTTGATGTCATAATGAGGATATTTTTTCTGTCAAAATAGAGGAGTTGTGTGCTAGAAGAGTTCAATGTAGTCAGTTATCGCTAATTATACCATAGAGTCTGAGTATATAGTTCCTTCTAATGCCTTGAAGGAATCCATTGGGATATGAAACTTTTTGTATGATCTTTATGTGGTACTTATAATTAAATACCCTATCACATTATATTGTGATAATACTATATTGGTGGATCTTTCAAAAGATCTATGCTCATACCAACGTACAAAGAATACACTACAGAAGAATAACCTCCTTAGGGATTTTTATCAGAGGGGTGAAGTTGCAGTAAAAAGTGCACCCATGTAAGAGAACATGTCATAACCCTTGAATAAATTTGTATCTTAGCAGAAGAATGAGTATCATATGGGAGCTAGCAGACTAAAGGTTCTTAGTAGTTGGTTCTAGTGTAAGTGGTATTATATTGGATTTGGTTCCCTTGAACCAACTTCTGTGTACATTATGATAACCTATAATCATAATTTTTTATATTAATAAAATCTTTATCATATCATGATTGTTCTTATGTGTAATATAGTATGTGATAATGTTCTTAAAGTATTTTTCATGCTAAAGGGTCATAGTAGTTCCCGGTTATGATGAGAACCAAGAAGTGTTGTGACACTATTCTTAAATATATGTTTTATAGAATCATGATATCATTTGAGAGAAAAAAAATGATATAGGATATCATGGGTGGAGACTCATAGGACTCTGAGGAAACTTCCCAATGTGTATACTGTTGTTAATATCCAGTGTAGGATATTATGAGACCGATACCCGCTATTAGGAATTCTACATTTATATATGTCATTGGATGTTCCTATATGTAGAAGTGTGTATTAATCCATAGAATTTATGATTATTTTTTATGAGTAATATAAGTCTTGTACTTTTATGTATGGAAACAACCATGTTGACGTATCTTCGTGGAAAGGAAGGATACATTGGGTGTGTCACGAGTAAGATTGTATTAATGAGTAATGTGAGAGAAGATTTTTCCATTTTGTTCTTTAACAGTAGTTTATACCTCATTCCCTCTGATGGAAATAATATATCCTAAATAAATCCATGACCATGGTGTTCTATAGGCATGTTTGATTTCCATAAATTCAAATAAATATACATCGACCACAAAGGTGATGGCACCAGAATACAACCTGCTTGATTAGAGATATCATGTTAAAGGGATTATATTACACAGTAAACACTCATATGAGCTATTATACCATTATGACATTAACATAATTATCTATGGGTGCCTTGGAGTGTTTCTATATGCTAATCCTAGACTTTAGGACACTTCACCTACTGCCACTGAGAAATAGGCCTAGAGGGTCACACACTAAGTGTATCCATAATCTCATTTCATTAATATATTATTATTTATTATTTAACAAGTTGAATAAAAATTATTCCCATACATTGTTTAATAATTATTCATGTATGCTTGATCATATATATTTTTTCACCAGTTATTCAAGAGAATATTATGTGAGTAAAATGTTTAATAAATATTTATTTTCTATTTAGTGAATATAATATAATATTTATTATATATATAGCCATTATTCAAGGCCCGATAAATATTGTGTAGGAATGGAAGATATATTTTTTTACGTTTGATGAGAAATAATATATATTGAATATTATTTTATTGAATAATATTCAGTTTAATTCACTTCTTAAGCACATGTTAAAGAAATATTCTTATTATTGTTTTAAGACATGGGGATCCGTAGGGGATTAAATAAATATTAAAGAAAACATGTTAAAATATTTATTTCTAAACCCTAGTGGTATATAAACCCAATAATATTATTTTCTTATAGAGACAATTCATTTGTGTTGTGCACAATGATAGTCAAAGAGAGTCCTCTCATCCCTAGAGAGCTCTCTCTCCAAGAACACTCCTAAGAATAGAGAGAGATATTCCTCCACCAACCACTCTTTAGTCTAGAGAGATCAAGGAGAAGGCTTTGGAATCGATTCTCATAGAGATCAATGGTGAATAGAACAGGAAATATAATCTTCCATGATAGCTCCTGAAGATTTCTATGGTGACATATGAATATTTATGGAACATGTGTGGATCACCACTAGAGGGAATATTCTCTTTATTCCTATAACAAAATGACAATACAATGTATATCTATTTTTTGATCCATCAATTTAGAAATAACTCATGCAAGTAAATTAATTAATTGATTAAATTAATTACAAATAATACGTGATGGTCATGCACTTGGTTCTACCATTCTATCTCTTATCTCTTTTCTTTGATTCAATTCCATTGACTACATGATTCATCATTAGGTAAATCTCAGATTTATCCTCAATCCTGAAAAAAATAAATTTTGGGCACGACCCATCACACACTTCCACTTAGAACCTACAGGGGAACCTTTAATGTAATCCCCTTATCACATTGGTAGGCTCATGGGACAAAATCATTTCGAAACAAACCCTCTACATTTGTAACAAAATAGTTTTAATTGGATTGTGAAAGGTATTGAAAGTAGTATGATTTAAAAAATCTTATGAAAGGTCTTGGGGGGTAACAGTTTCATGTACTTAAAAATTAAGAAATTGCTTCATTTAGAATTTCAATTATTATTATCCAGGATATTTTCACAATGACAAAATCTATGGATGAATTTCATTATCAGTTTATTGATTAAATTGAACATTTTTTTCAGTAATTTACCTTTCCATATTTATTCTTCCATATATTATCATGATAGTCAAGTTATTTAAATGGAATGTGTTTTTAGTTATTTACCTTTAAATGATATTTACGCACTCCCTTCTCATTTTATTGATTATGTGGCATGTGTGTTTAGATATTTACCTTTCCATATTGATTATTCTCATTGATTCATTATTTATTCCATTGTACATAACCCTTACTGAAAATTTGACCTCACCTTTATTTTGTTTCCTTTAACCAAGATTCCATAAAGTGTATTATGACTAATATACAAAGATACTCTATATGAAATAAAGTTATTCTCAAAAAAATGTTGTAATTTGTGTATTCAATTGTAATACAAGACCAATGTATGTATATGGTTTACCAAGACAACTAAACTAATTAGTCCATTAGAATGAGAATCTTTTATCTATGACAATGTAATGGTATTAGGAACCAACTCTAGGATACATGGTCTGGGGTCACTACATTTGGTATCAGAGTACGTTAAGTAGAAACCATGGGAACTAGATTTAGGAAATCACAACTTAGGGAACATAACCCTATGATAAAATTTGAGGATAAGTACATAAAAACATCTAAAAGTTTTGGTAAGGTATAAATTTTTTGTTTTTCCATTGAAATACATACTTTCTTGGATACTAAGAGTCTATTTTTCTCAAGAAAATATTTTCCTATGGGTAATAAATCCAAAAAATTCATGTCGGCCTTGACTCAATCATAACTTAGTATAAGAAAACGGGCCTTAATACGCACCTAATTTAACACTCTCAGGGGAAATTATAAGGATAATTCACATTTTCTTTTCAAACCATTATAAACTATTTGAATAGATAATAACAATGAATTTCCTAGGTGAAACCCTAAAACAATTAATGACCTATGTTGAAATAGAAAAGAATAATTTTTTCTGTATTGGGGTTAAAGAAATAAATTTTGGATTTATTTTACCAATAGTATTTTGGTTACAAGAATCACAAAACATATAAGGATTATGTTAAATTTTATAATTAATTGGGTATTTATTAACTTACGTGTTATGAATACCATATTAGGTTTATAAGATTAAATATTATCATATGTTCAATGTCTTAATCACCTATTTTTGAGTATTAAGTGATGGCAGTATTCCAAGATTAAGGATATTTTGGGAGAATTTTATTGAAAGTATATGCCTTAGTGGAAACATTGATTTAGGAATAATACCTTTGCATTTTATAGATACAATTTTGAAGGTATTTATATCCATTATGGATAATTTGATCATTAATGACATTGTAATAATATCCAAATATAATTACTAGACTTTGTAAAAAAATATGTTTTATTGAAAACCCAAGTAAAAAGGTTATTTAATGATTAATTTTATTTCAAGTATTTCCATAATACTTTTTGGGAAACCTTATAGGAATAATATTAATATAATTTAGAAAATTAAAAACCTACATGTAGGGTAACAACGCATCACATCAGGTTAAGCGGTGCACCTTGAACCCATGACCGAAAGAAAGGTTTTCTTGCCTACCACTGGACTACGTGATGTCCTAGTTAATATTTCATTGTTTTTAGTTAAAATTTTTGAAGAATAGCTATTAATGATGATCCATTAGTATTACTATTTTTAGTTTAGAAATTAAGGTATAAAATATATTATTTTTAAAAAATATATAGAGAAAAATGAAATGACTTTTCACATTTTTTGGACCATACGATCTATTGGAAGTTAATTTTAGTGCTTCAGGAATAAAATTTAATTTTCGGATATCCATTTCTTAAACTAAGGGATAAATAGAAAATTGATCAAAGTACAACTAAAGGATGTAAATTTAATTTATGAAATTGAAATATTTCATGTAACTATATTTTCTTATATTTTTAGGTTGTAAAATAATTTCTCAACATTAGAAAAATGATCATGAAAAAAATGTAATCTGGATACCTTAATTTTCTATTGAATAAATGGTCTTTTAAATCATCATAGATTTATGGATTTGGGCCTCAAATTTCCATTGATCATTTACTTTTTTGTGGTCAATGACCTCAATAAATCTCTATAATTATTTACACTTTTCATTCGAGTCCATATTATCAATTTCCACTAATTTTACTCTATATAGAAACCTAGTTTTATGTCATTCCATATGGAAGTTGTACTTACCTTTCTCTATTATTAAGAGGATATTTTATTAACCCTTTTTACGATGTGGGTTTTTAAACAAAATAATTTTCAAATATAAAAATCTTTATTTTAGATAGCAAGTTTAAATTATGAGGATGCAATTTATTTAATATGAGGAGAATGTAACACCCAAAAAATTATAAAATCATAACAAATTATTCAACAGTTCACGTAACACACAAAAACAAGAATAGAAAGGAATACAACAACCTGAGAATTTATGATATATTTACTATTTTAAATGAATTCATCCTACTATATATCTTGAAATACATGCAATATTGAGTTAGCTTTAATTTAATTCAATAATGACTTTATTCAATGGCTTGAATTACATGCAAAACTGAGTTTTACTGAATAATATTAATTTTATTATTATTTAAAATAAAAATTATCTCATAGACATTAAATTTAGGGTTATGAATATGATTAACTAACTTAAAAAATATATGGTTTAATAGATTGGTTACCAATTAATTATAAATTAAAATAAAACCCAATTGAATATAAAGGAAATGTTTTTATAAAAAAATATTATTATGCACCAAATGCATTTTATCCTAATAAATTAAATTAATTACTATTATTGAATGATATTAATGAAATTTATATATAATATATTTAATAAAATGATCTGATATTCACTCAAAAGATTTTATAGTTATAAGATAAGAATAATTCCAATTTTATGCATAAAAATTTATTTTTTGATGGGCAGTTTTGTCACCTTTTAATAGTGCACTTGTTTTAAAACTAAATGTTGACACTTTTATAATTTTTTTTGGAAAAAATAAATTTATATTTTAAAAATTAATGTCAAAATTATCATATTTTTAATTTTGGGTATTTTTTCATGAAGTTTCATTTTTTGACGAATAGTGAAAATACGAAATTTTAACTCAAAACTAATTTTTCATCTAAATAATTTATAATGTTAAATTATATTTTAAATTGGTTTTAGTAATTCAATTTACGTCATTGGATTCATTTTTATATTGAATTTAGATATAAAAAATTAGTAAATTTTTCAACATTTTTACTTTAAAAACTATTTTTCCCTGCACGTTTGTCTGATTAAATTTGAATTAATTTATGGAACTTATGTGATATGATTTAAACAAATGGATTCCATATTTTTTATTAGAATAATTTTAAATATCGAATATTTTTATAATAATTTTTTATCAAAATTATTAGTGTAACAATGAAAATTAATTAGAGTTATTAAGAGAAAACGAGTTTACTAGGGGACTAATCTTTAAACATAAGCAGGGAAATGACTGAAATAATTGTCATAAACCCATTGTATGGATGTATATAGAACATATAGTTTCTTAGATATATTTATGTGCATTATTAGATTCACTTGAAATGGGTATAATTTATATAGAATTCCCTCTTTCAAAAAATTACAAGTTTGTCACTCACCCCACTTATAAAAGACCTCCCCATATCCCCCTTCTTCACACATCACAAACCACTTTGGTTCGGAAAATATATATTAAAATAACTCCCAAACATCCATAAAATATCCCTATAATCCATTTATTTTGAATAGCATAGACTTATAAAGGCATCAGTGCAAACCTAAGGACGATACCCAAAGAATAGGTAATATTTCCTAAAAGATTTTTTTTATTATTTCCTTCTACACCTCCTTAAATTATATTTATACCACGATTATATAACAACCATGTTATCTTAAATACATGTATATGTTATTATGTTAAGGATATATAATAAAACTTCACACACTTACATCAAATGGGTCACTAAATCATCGTTCGTGTGTACGACGGACTACCGCCTTGCGAACTGATGTCGTTCATTTTTCCATTACCACCTTTAATGGTTGGGAATAATGTTGGACATACGGAATATATATTATATATATGATATTTATTATGTATTTATTTTTATTTAATTATTATATAACACATAACATCATGCTTTCCATTTTATGGGAATACGATAACGTTGATCCTGTGTACAACCAATTGTCGCCTCACGAAGCAATGTGATTCATTAACACTTTACAAAGAATGTATTATAGATGGGTTTTACACAAAAATGTTATATATATGAAATAAAAAAGGAACTATAATTATAATATATATATATTTTTTAA
Organism: Viscum album; assembly: GCA_963277665.1. NCBI lineage: Eukaryota > Viridiplantae > Streptophyta > Magnoliopsida > Santalales > Viscaceae > Viscum > Viscum album. The sequence continues at coordinate 1,941,005,258 of OY728163.1, forward strand.
TTTTCTTTCTTTCAATATGATAAGAAAATCAAAACAATGTTAATGCGTTCATACGGCCAACTGTCTCCACGAATAGTGTATTTCATTTCGTATCACAAAAATTTTATAGATTACTATAGATACATATATACTAAATATATATGATATTTTCATCATAATTTACATTCATTATATGATAAATTCATGATAAAAATAAGAGTAACAAAAAAATAACAAGTGAAAACATACTCAAAACACTATTACAAAAGGGGTCTTTAACAACACTAAAATAGGCCTTTATCAGCTCTAAAAAGGCACTAACTGTTAGAGAATGGTTAAAAGCCCTAGAATTTAATCATTTCTATAAAAGAACTAATATATGGGTCCATTATTAGTGCTAATAAAATCACTGATAAATCATCCCTTTATCTATTATTTTTTAGCACTATTAAAGGACCCTTTTAACAGTGCTTTTTTTAGTACTTTTAAAGGGGGTAAAATTATATTTTTTAAGACATATATGGGCACAATACCATTATCAGTGCTTCTACGAACCCATTAGCAGTGATCCACCCCCCTCTAAATCAAAACCTCTCACCCCACAACCCCTTTTATCATCACTTTGCAAATTTCCAACCTCATGAGAGCTTTCTTAGATTCAAACCTTGCACCTCTATATTGAATATGGAACACCTTTACCACAACACCATGTTATTTTGGTGTCTGTTTAATTATATTTATTTTTATTCATATATATATATATATATTTATTTTAATTCATATATTTATATAATTATTTTCAAATACATTTAAAATATATATGAATGTCATATATATACTTATTTTTATTAAAATATATTATATATTATATTCATTTACATATACTAGATTTTAATATAAATATATATCTATTTATTAATTCACTCACATATGTATATATAAACCTTATAAATAAATTTTTATAATGTGAAAATTGTTAGATGTTATTTTAAATACATTTTTAGAATGTGTATTTATTTACAAATATTTGAATATACCTATACATATATATTTGTTAATTATTGACACACACACATGTTTATGTGTAAACATTAATTATATAAGAATATATATTCATATGAATTAATTTATATATGGTAAATAAAATGGATAATTTTTTATTCTAAATAAAATGAATAATAAATATTTATTTTATATATTTAAAAATAAATTTTTACAAAAATATGTTGATATTTGAATTTATACAAGTGATTTATTATAAGTAAATATAAGAAAATATTCATATGTTTAATTATAAAAAAATACATTATGAAAAATAATTAAATTTAAAAACAATAATTTCAATATTAATGCAATATCATGGAATAGATTCAGTTCCCATTGAAGAAGGGATAATAGACCCCTTAAAACGAAGCTGAAATTCCATCGAATGCTAAACAATTTGGGTACCCAGACTAAAAACACGTTTTTGGAGACCTTATAGGACATTTTGGCCTCAGAAACTATAAAATGGGATTCCCCTCTATCATAAGGGTATATAGCTCATCACATGCTTTGATTTGATATGTAGTAGAATTGGAACGGACACTCGGATCAAAATCTTTGACAGTTTCAATTTCAATATGCGTTTTGAAATTATTTTAGATAGTTTATTATTAATTTTGGTTTTTTTATATTTGGATTATTATAAAATTAATATGACTATATAATAATTACAAATTATTAATTAAAAATATTATTAAAAATATTTTATAATCTACTTTCACTAAATATCTTATATATTATGTGTTAATGCCTTTCTAGCCTTATCAAAAACATATTTAAAATATATATATTATATTTATATCAATATATATATATTAATATATTATTTTAAATTAAATTTATTCTTTTAAATATACCCTTTATCAACACTTCTTTAAAAGCACTGTTAAAGGGGGTCTTTATTAGTGTTGTTTTACAAGTGCTGATAAAGGAAACCTTTTAATTGTACCTTTTTATCACTTTTAAATACCCACTTTAATAGATATATTTCTAGAACTAAAAAAGGGGGTCTTTAATAGAACTTTTTTTAGCACTGTTAAAACCCTTGCACTAGATAAGCTCAATTTTGTAGTAGTAAAAAAAGTCTTATAACACCCAAAAATAGAAAATAATGAAATATTATTAACAAATGAGTGACAATATGTTATAAAAGAATCATATATGGTATAATAAATATTAATTTTCTTCTTTAATAAGATAATAACATGTTTAAAACTATTATACATGAGGTTAAATATTGTTCAACCAAAAGGATTTATATGATAAGGGATTTCATCACGGTTTCATTTAATTGGTAATTTTTTGAACCTAATTACTTTCATATAGTGTATATACTACCCCATGATGTGTAATATCATTTATACTATGTTATTCATTGTATTTTATGTTTTAATTTTAATTACTTCATTTAAGGGGACTTTAATTAAAATATACCAAGTGGTAAATAATTTCATAACTCAATCCATTTTCATTGGGTTACATTACTTCTACATTGTCCTTAATACTCTATTATTATGTGTATAATTAATTTTTACTATATATTGTTTCATTTCCACTTGTATTATGTGGATCCATAGTTTATACTTATAACCAATTCATTGATTGATTCTCACTTCTATGTCATTATCATATTAAGGGTTTATTTCAAAATCTCATGATATTTGATATTGTTTATTCTTCAATTTCCACTAAAGGAAATTATATTATCATTATTTAATAAACCCTTTAATTTTATTTATAATTGGATTTCAAGACCCACTATCTTGGAATGTTTCTATATAACGCAACCAGAAAGAGTTGGTGACATCATGAAATTCCAATAAGTGGTACAAGTTACTAAAATCCAATATAGGGTTTAAGTAAGAAACAATATCATAGAGTATTGATGCATCGATGGGATTACATTAAATGGTCCCCAATCCATTTCATAATGTTCTGAAGTGTTCCTCATATATCGAATAATCAATTTAACTCATAAACAACATGCCTTATCAAATATCAGTATTGTGTAAAGGATACAGATATATCAATATTTCACCAGTTAATCAATAACTTTAAATGTAAATACCATATATAAAAATGGTATACGGTTTCGTAAATATGATAAATAATATTTACATTGATGGGAAATATAATTTCCATGGGAATTTGAATAATTCATGGTAAATATAATGACAACAAAAATGAATCAAGGATGTGAATTTCAATACATTCTTTGGTCAAAGTGAGAATAAACCATCCAAAGGAAGATTAATGATAATATCAATAAAATATATAACCATTGGGATAATAATAAAAGATTGTTCTCACTGATGAATAAAAATACCATAAAATATATTTAAAAACATTCTTGAGAAAAATATGCCTTCTTTTTGAAAAACATTTTGAAAATAATTTTATTTAATAGTCACTTTAAAAAATAAAAATTCAGAAAATATTATGAAAATAATCTTCATTTAAAATATCCTTTAAAACATATAAAGGAATCTTGAAATCATTTCGGTGGTCATGATGGATGAAAATTTCATTCTTGGCATACAAGTGAAAACAATGGTTCCTTTAACTTTGTATATAAAATCCAAATGAGAATTTTTTTGAAAATGACATAATTATTCACTAGAAAACATTTTATAAATAGTAAAAATGGTTGATAATTCCTTTAATAAATCATTTTTAAAATTTAAAAACATTTTTGGAAAAATTTTCAAAAAACCTGGTTTTGGAAGAAAACATATTTCCTCTTAAAGAGAGAAATAAAGTACGATTTTCTTGAAAACATTTTCCAAAAATATCTATATACCAAACAGTGGAAGATAGAACTATTACATTAAATATTTCATTAATAAGAATATGATTAGAAAATTTAAGGGTTTATTAAGAAATTTTCAAGTAATTTCCTTCAAATGATACTCAAGATTAAAAAATCTCGATTAGAATGAGATTGTGATATAAACCCTTAAAATAACCCTAATGTTGAAATGAGAATTACAAAATTAATTTGTTATGTGTATATTTTTTAAAAAAATAAAATTTTTAAATTCAACACAAGACATTAAAAATTAATTACCCATATAATGCTAGTATGAGATAATCAATTAACTAGAAGTTTAACCCAATGAATGTAAATAAAGTTATGATATCCCTTACGACTTGATAAATTTTAATTCAAACACCATTAGATAAAATAATACAAATTGATATATAAATTATCATAACGAATGAATTTTTGATGATATTATATGTCAAAGGGGTAGTATATATATTATATAAAATAAATTAGGTGCATAACATTTCAATATGCCTCAATTAATGAAATTGAGATGAAATCCATTACCTTATGCTTTCTTTTGTTTGAACGTGCCTTGAGATAATGTATAATGGTTTTAAATATGTTATTAAAATTTTAAAATTCCATATTAATATTTATTATATCCTATATGATTAATTTATAACATCTTATCACTCGTTTGTTAATAATCATTTATTATTTTTATTGTTTTGGGTGTTAATTACCTTGTTTTTTTGAGTATGTTTTAACTTTTTATTTTTTTTCCTATTACATAGATCAGGATTTAATCACCTCCAAAATTTAAAATAGTATTAAAATATAATATATATTCAAAATATATGTGTTTATATTAATCTATAAAATTTGTGATAGGAAATGAAATGCATCATTCATGGAGACGGTAGGTCATACATACGCATTAATGATGTTTCCATTTTCTTTTCATATTAGAAGAATAAAAATTATATTATATACTATAATTTAATTATGATATTTATGTAAGATATATGAAATATGTTTATTAAAATAATCCTTAATATATTCCATTCATTGTTTGAATGAATCACATCAATTCGCGAGGCAGTAGTCTGTCGTAGACACGAGCGCCATTACCGTATTCCCAACAAATATATAGCATGAAGATATGTGTTATATAATAATTAATGAAACATAAATAAAAAAATAAAAAAAAATATCATATAAAAATATTATTGAAATATTTATTCTCAACCTTGAAATGTGTTAATAGAAAAAAAAACTTTGGATCATGAGGTGGTAGTCTGTCATACAGACGAACGATGATTTCAAAATTTATTTAATGGAAATGTGTGATGTTTTAGGTAGTAAAATTAAAATAATAACATATAATTATATTTAATATACTACGGTTATTATATAATCATGATATACAAATAAATTCATGATGTGGAGAAGGAAATAATATAAAAACTTTTTTTGAAAAACATTATCGCTTCTTCGGGTATCCTCTTTAGGTTTGCACTAATGCCTTATTAAGTTGGATTTCATCCCTATATAATGATTATAGGATTATTTTACGGAATTTGATAGGTGGTTTTGGTAGTTCTTATCTAAAACAATTTTTTTTAAGATGATAATATATGGTGATAGTGGGAGGCCTTCTATAAGAGGTTGAGTGGAAAACTTGTAAATTATTGAACGAGGGAATTCCACCCACATTTTTTCTATGTACAGTTTTTAAAAAAAATACAAAATAAATTATCATAAAAGGTATAAGGTATAAATATTTCCATAAAATGTGTTTTAGAAAAGTTTCTAGGTCATTTTTTACATTAAGTGTAATGTTTAGTTCCTTTGTAAACTCATTTTTCTTTTAATCATTGTAATTAATTTTAACTAATTTCACTAAATAATTTTGGTAAAAAATTATGTTGACCATATTATAAATTATAAATTATTATAAATATAAATATTTAATCTATTTTTCCAAACTCATATCATATAATTGGTATAAATTAATTTAAAATTAATCTAGTGGGCGTGTCAAGAAAACCGGTTTTAAAAGTGAAAATGCTCAAAAGATTACTATGTTTTTATATCTAAAATAAATAAAACATTATTAAAATGAAATAAATTGGATTAATATTTGGATAATTGATCTAGTTTTACTTTAAAACCAATTTAAAATATAATTTATCATTATAAATTATTTTGATGAAAATTCAGTTTTCAATTAAAATTTGGTATTGTTCACTATTTATCAAAAAATGAAGCTTCTCATAAAAATATAAAAAAACTCTTACTAATATAATTTTTAAATTAATCATTAAAAAATAAAGATTATTTATTCAAATAAAATTTAGTTTTAAAACAATTTCACCATTAAAAGGTGAAAAAACTACCTTTAGAAAAATAAAGTATTTTATACATAAAATTAGACTTATTCATATCATATTCCTATAAAATCTATTGGATGAATTTTTTTAAAAAAATATTCAATATATAATATATAAATTTAATTAATATCATCCAATAATAGTAATTAATTTAATTTATTAGGATAAAATTCATTTGGTGCCTAAAAATAATTTTTATAAAAAAATATTTATATTCAATTTGTTTTTATATTCATTATTAATTAATTGATAACCAATTAATTCAAAAATATATTTTCATAAATTATATAATACTATTTATAACCACCAATTTAAAGTCTAGGAGATAATTTTTATTTTAAAGAATAATATTAACAGTATATTATTGTTTGGTCAAACCTTGTCTTGTGTGTAATGCAAGTTATCAATGGAAGTCGTTGTTACGTGTAACATAAAATAAAATCAAAATTTTATGTAGTGAATGATTTATAATAGATTTAATTTATTTAAAATAGTAAATATATCATAAATTATTAGTATGTGATATTCATTTATATTCTTGGTGTTGTTTATCACATGTGCAATTGAATATGATGTTCATATTTTAAAATTTGTGGGCGTTACATTCTCTCAATTTTAATTCGATCTAGGTACTCAAGGGTTTGATATTTGAAAATAATATTCTAAAAAAATTCACATCATAAAAGGGTTAATAAAATATCATCTTCATATAAGAGAATTAGTATTATAATGGTTACATGGAATAACATATAACTACATTTCTAAGTTGGAGAACATTAGGGGAAAGTGAATATATGTACATGGAGGAAAAGAATAATTAATTATAGGGCTGATTAAGGTCATTGATCATAATAAATTTAATGATCAATGAATGTTTTAAGGGATCAAATCCTTAAATCTAATTTCTGTGAAAAGGTAATTGATATCATCAGAAATGATGGTAATAGGACAACATTTTATTTCAAGATCCTTTTTCAAAAGATGACTAATTATTTTACTATATAATAATATAAGGAAATATATTTAATTTATATATTTTTATAAATAATATTTCATCCTTTGGTTGTGTTTCAATCAATTTCCAGTTCATCCCTTACTCTAAGAAATGAATATTGAGAATTATTTTTTTATACTTGAAGAACTTAAATTATCTTTTAATGGGTCATAATATCCATAAAAAAGTGATACATTTTTCCAGGTCTCTAAATATTTTCCAAAACCAATATGGTTAATAAATTAATACATAAAAATCAAAATTAATACCACTGGTTCATCGCTAATATTTCTTTATCAAATTGTGTAACTAAAAATTATGATATATTAACAAGGACATTGAGTAAATCGGTTGTTCGTGTTAAACCCTTATCATTTTTTGGTTGTGGTTTAAAACCCTATGGCCTTACGAATATGATGGGTTATCACCATTCATACATGTTTTCCTTTTTCTAAACTATATTAATATAATTCCTAAAATAAATATGATGTACATCCATGCAATTTAATAATTAAATATTCTTTTTACTAAGGTTTACAATAAATATTTTCCACAATGTCTAATAATATTATTTTATATCAACCCTGAAGTTTTTCAATACCCTTAAACTTATGTATATAAAATATAAATTCATTATTACTCAAATACATTTTGCACTAAAACCTAAAATTTCCATAAATTTCTCCAAAAATATCCTAAATCTTAGTAGACTCCCATCATATAAAACCTAAAAGTGGTCTTTAATACTTTAAAAATAAGATAAATATTAAAATAAATAACCAAGTATGGTATCTATTACCCTTAATTTAAAAAATGCATATATAATTATAAAAATTTAACAAATCCATCAGATGTTTTAGTATTCTTATAACCAAAATAAACTTAGTAATACTTCCATAATTTAATTCTTGAAACCCAATAAATAAATACTGTATCTGTTTTATTTTCACATAGTTCCTTCCTTAAACCGAGGTTTAACCGTATAATCATTTATATGATTTCTAAACCACGACACCATATTTTCAATCTAAACCACCTTAGGTTTAACCAAGGTTATTCATTGTCATCATCTATTCAACTCCTTCAAAATGGTCTGTAATGAAAAAGTGAATTATCCTAAGAATATCCCCCCTATAGTTACAAACTAGGATAGTAGTAATGTAAATAATTATTTAAATATCATTTAATTCATTATATATGTATTCATAGTAATCTATAATGTTTACTGACATGATATGAAATACATATTTTATGGAGATGGTATGTCATACGTAAGTATAAACGTTGTTTCCATTTTCAAGTCATATTGAAATAACATAAATTAAATGATATATATAAATATATTTATATATATTATCATTCCAATATAATTTAAAGTTCATATATATCACATATTATTGTTAAATCAATCCTTAATCCATTCCATGTAAAACATGAACAAATCACATTGCTTCGCAAGGTGATAGTCTATCGTACACATGGGCAACACTATCATATTCCCACAAAATGAAAAGTATGAAGGTATGTGTTATATAATAATTATATAAGAATAAATACATCATAAATATCATATATATATATCATATATATATATCATATATAAATGTTGTTTCCATCATTGTGCCTGACCGTGTAAGGTGGTGATGGAAAAACTAAAGGACCCCAGAACACCCTCAGGGGGAAGGGGTGATTCCGGGTGTCAATTTTTTTTATTAAAGTGAAGGATCTTGTTTCCACATTGGTATGATATTTTTTAATTATTATAATGAGAATGTGAAATAAATAAACAATCACATGCAAAGAGATGACATAGTAATTTTACTAGTTTCACCACTAAGGGCTAGTCCAAGGAGCATACGCTGATAGATTTTCAGTCGTACCAATGTACACTAATCTTAACTAGCTATGGAATATGAGATTTTAGACACATAAACTCTATTCTAGGTACACATCATTTACAATATTATAGGGATAGCTCACTACGTTCCTCGAAACACTTCCATTGACTCCCCCTTTATCACTCTGTTGGGAAGGATCCACACACATTTTATGGACTTGTAGGTCCATTCAATGGATTGGAATTAAATAATGTATCCTCAACTCTAGATAAATACTCAGTTGACGCCCAATTTTTACCTGTATATGTAATCCCCTTTTCTACGCACTATTACTTTTATAAAATCTCCCTCTGCATAATGTGATGCTTTCTTCCCATATTGTGATGCTTCCTCTACGCACTGCACTACTTCCACAAACTTAGCTTCTTACTCCATGTACTAAGATGCACTGCATAGCATGAGTTCTTATTGGATCACATTTTTCTTCCCTAGACCATTTCCTATTTGAATAAATCTTTTACTACCATGGACAACTGCTTCTTCCGCAAATTGTCACCTCTTTCGCGAACTGTCTTCTCCTTCATAGAGTTATCTTCATTAGAACCACATTGTATTTCACAAAATTCCTCTCATATTTCTAATAAATATTTCTATAAGTAATAAATGGAATTAGTGCTCTTTATATTTTAATATAGATCTGAAAAGCTCACTAATATGTTTTACTTGAACATTCGATGTAGTATAACCTTCATCGCATATTGATCCTTCCACAAACCATTTTCTCCATATGGTCCACATACCACCACTATTCATTCATGGAGGACAGTATATTCTATGAATAAAACCATTAGAAGATTCTTAAATCACCACCTCATTCCAAAAAAAACGAGTCATCCCGTGAACTATTTTCTTTCCATGAACTACATGACTCACCCCAAACAATTCCCATCACATGAATTATTTCTCCTACGCGGTCTGCACACTATGCTTCGTAGTCTACAAAGAGACACTATGAAGAATATTCCCATTTATTATTTTCATTTTCATTCTGTGTATATCATATGAGGTCCATGAACTGTCTTTTAAGGCCTAAAAACTGTGTACTTCTACACAGAAAATCTTCCATTGCCCAAAACAAATCCTGATATTCATGCCAATTTTTTTTGGAAAACACTAGGAAATTGTTACACCTTAAAAAATTTATTCATCATGTACTTATAAGATCAATTTTCATTGAAACTACACGATTAGGCCAATGTGGATTAAAAAAACAAAAACTAACTCTTATACTATCAACAAACATCCTTGGGTCTAACAAAAACGAACGATATCGGTTCGCTAATGATTTCGTAACCCATTTGATGAAAGTATGTAAATTTTTATGTCTTCGCCTTAATAGAAAAAATATAAGTATATTTAAGTCACTTATTTTATTATATAATAATGATATAAAAAAAATTTAAGGTTTTGAATAAGGAAAGAAAATTAAAACGCTTCTAAAAAGGCATTACCTCTTCTTTTGGTATCCTCCTTATGTTTATACTAATAACTTCATAAGATAGATTTATTCTAAATATAAGGATTTTAGTATGAGGTAAGTGATATGAAAAAATTAATTGGGTAAGTCATGGTTGAGCCAATTTTTTTTTGAGAGTTGTGAAAAAGGGGAAGAGGGGGAGGCCTTTTATAAGTGGGGTGAGTGGAAAACTTGTAAATTTTTTAAAGGGGGAATTCCGAAAATGTTTTTTCATGTAAATTGGATGAAATTATTTTCCAAACTAGATAATAGAAATTATGAGGTATAAATATTTCTAGAAAATTTGTTTTTGATATGTTTTTAGGTCATTTGGACCATTAAGATTAAATTTTTTCCCCATGGTAAACAAAATTTTCTTTAAATTGTTGTAATTAATTTTAACTACTTTCACTAATAATTTTGGTCAAAAATAAAGTTGAACTAATTAAAAATTAAAAATTATGATTATTCATAATAAGGAATCCATTTTTTAAAATTCATACCTTTGAAGTGAACAAAATTAATTTAAAATTAATCACTCAGACGGGAGAAGAAAGTGGGCTTTTAAAGTGAAAATGTTCAAAATTTTACTATGTTTTTTATCTGAATTCAAAATAAAAATAATTTAAAGGACATAAATTTGATTAAAAGATTCATAATTGATATAATTTTAATTTAAAACAAATTTAAACTATAATTTATCATTATAAATTATTTATATTAAAAGAAGGTTTTCAATTAAAATTTAGTATTTTTCATTATTCATCAAAAATGAAACTTCTTAGAAAAATACAAAAAACTCACACTAAGAAAATTTTCAAATTTAACTTTGAAAAATAAATTATATTTTTAAAAAAAAAATTAAACAAGTGTCAAAATTTATTTTTAAAACAAGTGAACCATTAAAAGATGAAAACTGCCTTTAGAAAATTACATCTTTTTATGTGTAAAATTGAATTTTTTTCTTATCCCATGCCTATAATATTTATTAGATGAATGTAAAAATATTTTATTGTCTATATTATATATATAGTTTATTAATATATCCACAAATAGTAATTAATTTAATTTATTAGGATAAAATTTATTTGGGTGCATATAAATTGTTTTCTATAAAAACATTTCCTTTATATTCAATTGGTTTTTATATTCATTTATAATCAATTGGTAACGAATGAATTCAACCATATATTTTCATAAGTTAGTTACTTATATTCATAAAAACAATTTAAAAACTAGGAGATTATTTTTATTTTGAATAATATTATTAATAGTAATCAGTAAAACTCTGTCTTGCGTGTAACACAAGTCATCGAAAAAAGTCATTAATGTCTGTAATGAAAAGATAAAATTAGCATTGCATGCATTGAAATATAAATCATATATTGAATTTATTTAAAATATTAAATATATTTTATGGTCTCCTAATGTTATATTCCCTTATACGCATGGTGTTTTATGTCATATATGATATTGAATATGAGGTCATATTGTAAAATTTTAGGGTGTTACATTCTCCTCACATTAAATAAATTTCATCCTCGCAATTTAAACATGATATTTTTAATAAATAGTTTGATATTTGATATTATATATACATAAAATTTTCAGTTTATGTTAAGTATTTCACTATTTTTGGGTTTATAAATTATGTTTCATAATGATATAATCTATTCTAGTGTAATTAGTCATTTAGAAATAGCGCCAAGTAGAAGAAATGTGAACCCCACCAATGAACATAATTCAAAGTGTAAGATTTATTGTTTTATTTATGGACTTAAGAAAATATTTCTGAGGGTACTGTTATCCTAAACTTTTTTATTATATGAGGACATAGTATCATGAAGTAACAAAATAGATAAAAATTTATCTAAGTATTATAGCTTTGGGGGGAATCATAAGAAGAACATGAAAACTGAGAAACAGATGGATAAAGGTAAGAAGGGAAAGAAGTATTTTCTCACATGTGATAAATTTGGAAACACCATGATACGTGATTAAAAGGATTGAATGTTTTCTACAAGTGTGTAGAGAAAGACCACCATGATTTTTATTGTAAGGTAAAGAAATATGTTTCCAATGTACGATGCATTAACTATAGAGAATAAATGAATCAATGATCATAATCAATATAAAAAGGTAATAAAGTAAGGAATATTCCATTAAATAGATTCAAAAGAGAGCATCTGATTTCTCAGTATCACATCAATGGGTAAGCCTAGTTTCAAACTATTCCATCATCTCCAATGTTATCCCTAACGCCCACATGCATATACCGATGCATCTCACCATCACAGGCATCAAATGATTCTGAATCATGTAAGTCTCCTCACCCACATCACATCAGCCATCAAAGGTTTAGACATCTTGAGATCATATCACATTCATTCTTCCCCATCACATCTCATAGAGAAGATCACATCCAAATCATATCATAAGGAATCAATAAAAAATAGTCACCATAGAAATATAGATCCTAAAACAAGGCATCAATCCTTCATAAATTAATTAGCTCCAACATATTTAAACTCAACGCACTCGAACTTATCAAGAAGATGGAAAACTCAGACCTAGAAATTATATTTATCAAAAAATAGGTTTTTTAAATCATCTTGATTTAAATTATTCATTATTCCTAGGTTAAAACTAACGAAAACCTAATTAAATAAGCTATAAAAACTATCCAATGATAAAAATTATCTCTATAATTTAAACCAATTTCGTCCAACTGTGAGAAGTACCATTATCATTTAACAATTCTTTTATTTATTATCAACATTATAAACAATCATAATCATGATACAAATTATTTTACAATTACACTAACATGGGAAGATCATTTTCAATTAAACATGTGTATTGCATAAATTTTATTGTTATAAAATCAAAAGAAACATCATATTAAAACATTCCATTTCTTTATTTCTTAATCCAATCAACAAATTAATTCCTTCTTTATGTTCATTATCAATTTCAACATGCTACTCCAAGTATAAGGACATGCTAAAAAATTAGAGCATAGAATTCACACTATCTACCAAATGAAGAGGCAACCCACTTTCATGGTATAATGTAACAACATGAGATATTCAATCACTATCATATTCTTTATTAATCTGGTTCAAGAAATATTAAGTTAATTCAATTACCATCAAAAAGTATAAACCATACCATATATATGATTCCACGTTAATAGGTAGGAGAAGCAATAAATTCCCTACCTCAAAGGAGTTAATGTTCTTTTCATAAGAACAGACCAATGTTACAGACCATGATCACCTCTCCCGCAAGAAGTTTCATGCCTCCAAGAACTCTATGGTAAAACCAAACCAAAAAAACCCAAAAACCCCATTAGAAACATTGAGATGATCCTCCATCACATGTAAAGAAGAATTTAAAGAATAAAGATTGAAGAACCATAATAAAATAGGTAGAACATAACTCAGGTCACCAAGGATCAAAGATGAAATGCCAAAAATTGATTTCCATCAAAGAAATTACAAAACGTCGTAAGAGATGTTCATTGGATCACCTAAAAGTAAAAAAGATCTGTAGGGTTTGAGAAAAAACCCAAGGCACTGAATTCTTTATAGGTTCCCTACATAGGGTATTTACAAGGTGTGAAACTTGTTTCACATCGTGTAAATTTTAGGCTTCATATCATTCTAAATAATTCATCAAATCAAATAATTTAACCCCAAATTGAAACACTTCATGAATAATTCCTTGAATCGACCTAAAAAAAGTAGTGAATGGATTTGAAGCTGTGATTTTTCTCCCAACCAGGTCGTGAACCACACATTCATGATGTGGAAACCTTACACATCATGAATTCTCCCTATTTCAATCATTTAGGAGCCAAACCCATATATAATTTCTCAAGACCTCCTCCAAGCACTATGATCTTTGGAAACACACAAAGGGTGGGACTACACAGATCCAGGCCCTTATAGTTTATACCTCTCAAAAAATTATCATCCTGAAGAATCCAAAACCCATCCTAGAGAGAAAATGAAAATGAGTTTTCTAAACAACCCCCCCCCCCCCATGAGATACCTCTCAAGTATCTCACCATCATTAGAGCTCAACCACCTCATCAAAGGAATGTTACGAATCCACTTAATAGCAACAACCATCTTCGAAACAGTCTCTCGTGGGAGATACCTCTACAAAAAGAGTAAATCCACACAAAAAACAAGAGGAAACCATATCAAAAACCAGAAATGTCAACATACATAAAAGAAACAGCATTACAAGAGGATATAAACATCCAAAAACTTGGGTTACTGAGTACGCATCTGCGAATCACATTCTCAAAAACACTCCTCTACACCATTATTCCAACATAACACAAAAAAAGGAATAGAATGCCTAAAAACACCTTCTCCTAGCGATATTGAATCTCCAAAAGATCTTCCTTGAAGTTTTCATCATCATAATCATTGATATCACCCCAATCAATGACATGATACTCACATATCCAATATGAGTCAACACATCGAAAGTCCAAAAAAACTGAGGAGAAAGATTACTCCAATAACTAAACCTTCATTTCCCATGATATGTAATCACCCTCCATAACATGTGACTTACAACATAAAACTCACGAGTCCTCCTCCTATGATCGGTATAGGATTTCTAATGATCTATCTCTACCTTAATCCTTCCACAAATTACATGAAGAATATCAATCATATTATGTGCCAGTTCCAGCTCAAGAGTTTTTGTCTCATTGACCCCAATCTAGAATAATAGAGAACAAAACTGTTATTTGTAGAAGGATTCAAATGAAGTCATACCAATGGTGGAGTGTAAACTATTATTTTAAGAAAACACTACCAAGGTAAGGTTTATCATCCATGAACC
This sequence comes from Viscum album, assembly GCA_963277665.1. NCBI lineage: Eukaryota > Viridiplantae > Streptophyta > Magnoliopsida > Santalales > Viscaceae > Viscum > Viscum album. Next base: position 1,941,020,658 of record OY728163.1, read on the forward strand.
TCAAAAATCTAGGATAGAAGATCTCAAATGGCCTTCATGATTCTGGATGTTCTACTCTATCTAGCCATCCATTTGTGGATAAAAAGAAGTGATAAAGTCTAATTGAGAACCAAAATCATATTGAACACCTCTCCACACCCTCGAGGTAAAAAAGAAGACCTCGATCATAGATTAATGTCCTTAGGACTCTATGTAGTCATACCACCTCTTACAGATACTTCCTCGATGAAACATCCACTAAGCTCGACTCTCTGATTTCTATAAAGTGGGATAATTTCTCTAAACGATCAACTATCACCCATATAACATAATAGCGTCCCTGAGATTGAGGTAAACTAGTAATTAAGTCCATATATATGTCCTTCTATATAAATTGTGGAACATCTAACAGTTGGAGAAAAACACCAAGAACATGGTGCTCATCCTTCACCTTATAGCAGACCAAACATCGAAAAACAAACTCTACAACTATATGCTTCAACCTAGGCTAAAAAAACTGACCTCTCATGGATCGGTACATCTATTTCATGGAAAGATGTACCAAAAAATGTGATATATGGAACTCAAGGATAACCATATCACGCATCACCAAAGGAATAGGATGCCTTCCCTGGAACAACACCCAATGTTTTCAATCATCAAACCAACCATCAGAGCCATCACAAAAAAGCCTTGTCCTTCCATACCTCTACCTCAAAATCCCACAACCAGGACTCCTCCACTTCCTACACAAAAGTAAACTTCACATTCATATATAAAATAAAACATCTACCTCCTACATATCCCATATCTAGATGCATCACTAAGAGTTCTTACATCATTCTCTAGGAATATCTAGATTCACATATGGAATCACTGCGTGATTTCCTACTTAGCACATCAGCTACAATATTTCCTTCTCCTAGTGTATATGAAATCACAATGTCATACTCCTAAAATAATTACATCCACCAATGTTGATGAAAGTTCAATTCATTCTAGGGTAATATATATCTCATGCTCTTATGGTCAATAAAAACCAAAAAATTCTCTATAATGAGGTAATTTCACCATAACTTCAAAGAAGACATAGCTTCCATCAGCTCAAGATCATGGGTGGAATAGTTACACTCATGGAGAAATAACTGTCGAGACCCATAAGAAAAAAATATCTATACTATATCTAAACACAAACCAAATCAAGACACACATAATCACATCAAACCTTAAACTGAACTCCTTATGATAGAAACCAAAGGACCAGAGCACTGAGAAAATTCTCCTTCAAGTAGAAAAAATCTTCCTAACACTAATCATTTAATATTAACCTATGCATTTTGGGTCAAACATGTCAGAGTAGTTGTAACCTGAGAGAAATAAGTTATGAAACTTCTATAATAGGCTGTAATACCAAGAAAACTCTACATCTCTTCCACTATCTTTGAGACTTCCTAAGACACAACTACCTCTATTTTAGAAGGATTCATATCTAACCCATACTAGGTCATGACATTACCTAATAAAAAGACTTCATGAGCCAAGAACTCACACTTAAAAAACTTCTCGAATAGCTGTTCATGAAGAATAACTCCCAAACATGCATGTAAATTGTCACACCCCAACCCGACATTCGTTGTTATTTTATTTATTCTTGAGTTTCAATTAAATTTTATTGATTTTTGAGTTTTTTAATTAAATCAACTGAATTAAAACTAAAATATAATTAATTAAATTAAAAAAACCTAATATAACCCTTCCCATTCTCCCTAGCTTGCGGCCAACCCCCACCCCCTTTCCACACTTGACACGGCCGACCCCCTCCCTTTCCCCCTTGCCTCGAAATGCTGACCCCCTACATCACAGACCTCCGACCTCGCTCCTCCTCCCGAAGAACCTCCCTCTCCACGGCCTCTACCTTTAGTGGCCTCCTCACCCTTGCGCGACCTGTCTGATGCCTCATTTGACAGCTAATCTCCTTCCATTTTATCTTGACTGAACCCTAGGTCATGGGTTGACCAGGTTTTTTGGATTTCGTCCATTTATAGGGTGTGTGGCGGGTCTTGTAGGTATTCCTCATGCGAGTTTCGACATCCTCCGCTAAAGGTGAAGCGTTTCGGTTCATTCTTCGTTCTGTGAGGTTGATTTCTTTTACCCTATTAATTATTTAGTTAATTTTAATGTGTTCTAAATGTTATTTGGGTAGTGTGAAGTGTTAATTTTTAATGTTTTTACATTTTTATGAGTTAAAAATGGGTTTTTTGAAAACAAACGTCTATGTGTTGTGCATATTGTGTTGTAATGTTTCCTGAAAATCATTATATTCCTTGTTTTCAATGTTCGATTTATATTTTCAAAGGCACTTGAGGTGCGTATTTGTTTGAAATGAGTTTTTAATGAAGAGTGGAGTACTGTTGGAATGTATTTCTTGTCATGTATTTTTAGGAATAAATTATAGATTTTTTTAATTATTAAAAGGGGATTTCCGGGGAAGTGGTTGGGAAACTGTGTGTACTATAGGTGTAAAATCTTTTTTTCTTGAAAGGGTTTTTATAAATGGTGTAAATGTATTATTATATTGTTTTAGTGATGCGAAATAAATTTTTGAAGGGTTTTCCATGACTGTATATTGGGTTCGGGTTTTGTATCAAAAATCGGTTATGTTTTGTATGAGTGTCTTGGTGTGGCGTTTCATGAGAATGTTTTTTAGGGTTGTTTGATGGCCGTGAGCCTTGTTTTAAGGGCACTTAATGTGCGGATGATTTTTGAATGAGTTTTTGAATGAAAATAAAATATTTGACATGTGAACTTGATTTTTATTTTTAATATCAATTGTAGAACGTTTTGAATAGTGAAAGTCATTTTTTTAAAATGATCTTGGTTTATGTAAGGTTTTACAAAGGGGCTTGTCCCATGGATTTGGTTGATTGCTTCAACCCATTTTTACTAATTCAATTTTATTTAGAGTTTTTGGTAATATTTGATTCACTTTTGGGTTAATTAGATTGTTCGGGGTCTTCTCGAAGGGTTGTGCACACATATATAGGTACATATACCTATATATATATATATCCTCCTTGAACATATTCCATCATGTCGCGGGGAGTATGTGTATTGGATTAAGGGGAATTTATATATAAAGGAGTGTATAGGTGTGCAATTGTGGGGAAGTCTTCGGCAAGGGCATCAGGTTTCAATTTTCTCATCTTGGTTCACTCCCTTTTGAGGTAGGTTTCCCTTTGAATTTTACTTTAAATTAAAGAATTATTTGTTTCTTGTATTTCTCACCTTTATTTAATGTTAGTTATAAATTTATGGTTTTTAGAATAATTTCTTATTGAAAAATAATGTAATACCATATATGTATTTGAATTTCAAGAAACTGTTTTACTATATGCGCTTATTAATGTTTTTGGAAATGCCCCTTTGGCCCTTATAAATGTTCTTCAGATTTAAAGTGGTGAATTTGGTTTCTCAAATGGGTTTCCAAGTGCATCCCTAGTTTTGAAAATGGTGTGCATGCAATTATTCATGAAATGGTTTGGCAAGAGAAAAAAATCTTGTGAGGCCCGATTGAAACTTTTCTAAAGCTATTTATCTCTATAAAAATCTCCTTCGATGTGGTCCCCTCTCTTTAGTTGAGTTTTATATTATGGGGGTTCACTGTGTAAGAATCCCCTATGATCAATGGTAGAAAGGAGAGAGACATATTCCTTTGGGTGACTCAAGGTGTTTCCTGTTGTGCTTTATTATTATATATGATGTGATTGGATGCACAGCTGGAATCAGTAGGCCTACCCCCTTTCTAAATACATGAGATATAGGAACCTGACATATTGAGAGAATATTATGAAGAATGATTGCATCACTGGTAGGTTATGGTACTGGCTAGAGGCCCATGGTAGGCGGATATGTTTGGGTTCCTTGCTATGTGATTTTCTCGGGGCCTGCCTGAGAAAGTTTGGCTGAGCATTTTGAGCATTTTGATTTCATCGTGTGTGACAAGTCAATGAGGATGAGGTCTCATGTATTGGTGTCTTATGAATTATTATTGATATCATGGGTTCACCTATGTCTACTCATTCTTAGTGCATGAGTGTTACGTGTGTTACTTGTATGTATAAATTTTTTCCATTTCCCTTGTAGTGAAACTACTATAGAATTTTCATATGTAATGTTTTCTTACTGGAAAGTGATGTGTGGTTTTAATGTGGCTTATGAAAAATTATTTTCAAAGAAAAGTGTTTTATTCTCTTTGTGCAAATCTAAAATGTAAACATCACTTTGCCTTTGAAAATTCTAATGTCTCACTATAAGATAGATTTGGGTTTTTAGAACTGAATAAGGGTAAGGACTCATACTTTTCTTTTGAGTAACAAGTTGAAAGACTTAATTTTATATATTTTAGTTCAAACCTGAAATTAATGATTATTTTTTTAAAGGAAATACATTTGGGAATGGATTAATTAGGAACACCTGCGGAGTTTTAATATTCATTATTATACTTCATTCTTGTTCTTAGTTACAGGTGTTGGTTTCAGTTTGATCTTGATCATCGTGGGTGATGATGTGTCTTGTGATCACAGAGTGAACCACGGGGTCACGTGGTGTTTAGTGGTCATCAGGTCTGGTCAGTTTTTCTTTTCATTTTATGTTTAGTTGATTTGTTCAGTTTATTTATTTTTGGTCTGCATTATTATTATTCCACTGCTTCTGTTTATTTATATTGGGTGAAATCATTCACATCATCACTTTTTTGATTCCCTTGGTGCTTATCGCCGGCCTGGGAGGATCGGGAATGCATCCTGGGTCTTGTCGTGGGCCAACATGGGTGACCAGTTCAGGGTCGACCCGGGTGGGTTCGTGACAAAATAGTATTAGTGCTTGGGTTCTTTAGAGGACCTAGCTTTCAGAGAACCCTTTTTTTGTTTTCAATTTATATGGATTAGGATAGTCGGGCCTTGGGGTATAGGTTCTGGGTAGTGTATGGCCAACACTTTCTGGGTCGAACCTTGAGTTTCTATGGGAAGTCAGGTTTTTCCTGGTTTATTTTGTCCTTATGGGTTGCTTAGTATTTGGGGAAACGAAATGAGAGTCAAGAAAATTGTCTCAATGAGTTCTTAGGGATTGTAAATCCATGTGGATCCAGGGACTTGGTCCTTAATGACTCTCTGTTACAATGGTTTGATTGGTATATGGTCACCAACTATATGGCCAATTCACCCATCGACACTAGTTTCCCCTGGTATTTGGTTTTGGATCCTTTTGATATTTTGATATTTTTGACATGTTGAATGGTATGTTTCTTTTGATTGTACTTAATGTTTGTTGGGATGGTTTTAGGGTGCCTTTTTTCAATTTTAAAATTATGTTTGGTTTTACTAAATGATGATTGGCTGGTCAAAATGGGATTTCCAAAACCAAAACTTTGAATCTTTTGAGAGTTAAATGGATTTTTTGAAAATGGGTATTATTTTGGAAAATGTTTTGGAGGTTTTTTAAAGGTTTTGTGAAATGTTAAATTAAAAAATGAATATGGGATTTGAAAATGTTATCTTTGACAATGATGTGTTGTGTTAAATTTGGTTGAGGTATTTTTTAAAGTGGTTTTGGAAGTGAAATTTTTTTGTTTATTCGACACATGGTATCCCTATGAGTGCTCACATATATGTATACAGATGTATGTATATGGAAAGTGGATGGTTATTGGTATGTATGGGTGAGTTCTTCAGATAGGACAAGAGTGTATGTATGTGAGGATAAATGGATACTAATAAGGGGTGATTGGTTCGTAAGGATTATTATGTTTTATGAAAATGTTCTTCAAAAAGGGGGATTTCAATGTTTTAAAATGTGTGAGTGTGTGATATTTCCCTTTCGTTTTTGGTGTTTTTATTTTTGGACTTTGGCTTCAGTGTGTTGGAGGTGTGATTGAAATCATGTTTTGAGTTTGGGTTGTTTATTTAAAAATGATATGTGGAATTTTGATTGATGATATGTTTTTAAATGGTTTCATGCTTCCTATTTTTAGGTTTCATCCCCACTGAGCTCTAAGGGATTTTGAGAAGCATTTGTAGGTAGTTCTTTCACCATGTTCCATTCATTTGATCAATTTTTTCTTTTTTATGTTTGGTTTTTCCATTTCGGATATAGAGAATGGTGGTTATCAATATCTGGAGTTTATCCAGAGGTTCCGAGAGTCGAAGCCTCCTCATTTTATTGGGCGTCCGGAACTAGGGAAAGCTGAGGAATGAGTGAGAAATATCGTGGAGATCTTTGTTCGGCTTGAATCTCCCAAACCTCTCAAGTTGGATATTTCCACCTTCATGTTGGAAGGAAAAATTTGGTAATGGTCGGAATCCATTCTTCAGGCCGAACCACAAAAGAATTTTTCATGGGAGTTCTTTAAAGCTTTGTTAATCCAGCAATACTTTCTCGGTGATGTGAAGACACTGATAGGTTCATGGTTGTATGGTCTTGAGCAGGGCGATTCAACGGTGTTGGAGTATGCTAAGAGCTTTGTTGAGTTGGTGTTGTATCTCCCAAACCTCACTGGGGGTGAATTTTTTAAAGCTTGATTCTTTAAAAGGGGTCTCTGGTCAGAATTCCTCCCAGTCGTGCCTTCATTCCCTGATGATTATAAAGAAGTCATGAGGCGATATATTCAAGTTGAAGCTGATTTAGCAGCATCTAGCCAGTTTAGAAGAGGCACAAAAAGGTTGTTCTTTTCTGCCTCACCAGATTCATCCGAGAGGAAGTACTAGTTGTGTTTTTGTTGTGGGAATCCATGGCATAAAAATTTTTCATGTCATGAAGTGCTTATGATCTTTAATACCTGTGGTTGTTTATGTTATTTGCAATGGTTTTTCTAGGGTGGGGCTAGGAAGTGACATGGGGCCAGATCCACTTCCTTGGAGAACCGTACAGCTCCGTTTAATGAATGTAGCACTGGCACAAGATCAATCGAAAGCTTCTATTGTTGTGAATACTTTTATTATGGTAATTAATGTAATCTATGGTGTTGTCTTCTTTTGGGTGTGAATAATGATGTTGCATGTTTTTTTGGAACATTATTTTAATGGGAATTTCTTTGTAGTGTTTTTAATGTTATTGATGTAGAATGGTTGTTCTTTTTTCCCCATGCTTCATTTCTGTGGGTTTCTCTAGATTTCCTTAGGATTCGAGATTTATTACAGTTTATGAAAACAATGTTTGTCTGGAATCCTAATATGGTAGGGAGACCACCATGGGATGAACAAGTGATGAATCCAAATTCTTGGTGTTCCTAACGGATCACTTTATCGTTTCCACTCTGCCCGACCCCGATTATAGTTGGTTAACTTGAATAGTGGGTGATGTAATGGATGCTTGCAGAGATCCTGATAATTGCATGACTAGTTTCTTAGATGGTTTCAGTGTTATGGGTCGGTTTGCCCTTGTTGGATTGTGTTTATAAAAGAGTGAGTCTCTTCTTTGAAATCTCTTCGTTGTTTGTTCGAGCTTTGTGGTCTTATGTGATTTCTTCTTTGGATATGTGGCTTCTTTTGAGGGTGGTATCATAGTTTCCTTTGGGGAATCTGTAGTTCCATGATCTAAATGAAAGTGAGTGTTGGTTATTTGGTCATTGAGTTTTTAGGTTTTTATTGGTTATAATTCATATTTACTTTGGTTTTAATCAATTGAATCTCTTAGGAGTTTCTGAGGGCAGAAAGTTTCATGGTGGAGAGAATTGTCACACCCGAACCGACATTCGGGGTTATTTTATTTATTCTTGAGTTTCAATTAAATTTTATTGATTTTAGACTTTTTTTAAATTAAATAATTTGAATTAAAATTAAAATAGATAGATTAAATTTTTAAAAAAACCTAATCTAACCCTTCCCATTCCCCATAGCTTGAGACCAACCCCCCTCCCCTCTTTCCACGCTCGATGTGGCTGACCCCCTCCCTTTCCCCCTTTCCTCGTGATGCTGACCCCCTCCCTCCCAGACCTCCGACCTTGCTCCCTCCTTCCGGAGAACCTCCCACTCCACAACCTCTACCTCCAATGACCTCTTCTCCCTTGTGCGACCTTGATGACGCCTCATTTGATAGGTATTCTCCTTCGGTTTTTGTCTCGTCTGAACCCTATGTCATGGGTTGACTGGGTTTTGTTTATTTCTTCAGTTTATAGGGTGTCTGGCGGGTCTTGCGGGCCTTCCTTGTGCGAGTTTCGGTGTCCTCTGCTGAATGCGAAGCGTTTCGGTCCATTTAGGTTCATTCTTCATTGTTTGAGGTTATTTTATTTTACCCTATTAATTATTTAGTTAATTTTAATGTGTTCTAAATGTTATTTGGGTAGTGAGAAGTGTTAATTGGTAATGTTTTAACATGTTTTTGAGTAAGAAATTGTTTTTTTCAAAACGAATGGCTATGTGTTGTGCATATTATGTTGTAATGTTTCATGAAAAGTATTATATACCTTGTTTATAAAGTGTGATTTATATATTCAAAGTCACTTGAGGTGCATATTTGTTTGAAATGACTTTTTAATGATGAGTGGAGTAGTATTGGCATGTATGCCTTGTCATGTATTTTTAAATATGAATTTTAGATTTGTATAGTTATTAAAAGGGGATTTTTGGGGAATTGGTTGGCTAAGTGTGTGTAATTTAGGTGTAAAATATTGTTTTTCTACATGAAAGGGTTTTTATAAATTGTTTAAATGGAATATTATATTTTTTTGAGTGATGTGAAATACGTTTTTGATGGTTTTTACATGCTCGTGTATTGGGTTTAGGTTTTGTATTGAAAATTGGTTATTTTTTGTGTGATTGTATTGGTGTGGCATTTCATGAGAATGTTTTTATGTTTGTTTGGTGGGTGAGAAGCTTGTTTTAATGGCACTTAAGGTGTGAAAGATTTTGGAAATGTTTTGTGAAGGAAAATGAAATATTTTACAAGTGAACTTGATTTATTTTTTTCAATATCAATTGTAGATTTTTTTGAATGGTGAATGTCATGTTTTTAAAATTATCTTGTTTTATGTAAGGTTTTACAAAGGGTCTTGGCCATGGGTTTGGTTGATTTCTTCCACCCAATTTTATTATTTCAATTTTATTTATAGTTTTTGGTAATCTTCGGTTCGCTTTTGGGATAATTAGATTGTTCGGGGTCTTCTCGAAGGTTTGTGCACACATACATAGGTGTGTATTCCTATATATATAAATCCTCCCTGCATATATTCCCTCATGGCATGGGGAGTATATGTATTTTATTAAGAGGTATATATATATATGATAGCATGTGTGCACAATTATGGGGCGGTCTTCATCAAGGGTGCCAGGTGCCAATTTGTTCGTCTTTGTCCGCTCCCTTTTGAGGTAGGTTTCCCTATGAATTTTCCTTTAAATTAAATTATTATTTTTTTATTGCATTTAGAAACTTTATTTAATGATAGTTATAAATATATGGTTTTTATAAAAATTTATTATTGTGAAATAAATTAATACCCTCTGTGTATCTGAATTTCAAGAAACTATTTTATTAAATGCGCTTATTAGTGTTTCTATAAATGCCCCTTTGGCCCTTATAAATGTGTTTCAAATTTAAATAGGTGAATTGGGTTTCTTAAATAGGTTTCCAAGTGCATCCCTGGTTTCCAAAATGGTGTGCATGTGATTCTTTAAGAAATGTTTTAGCATGAGGAAAAAAATCATGTGAGGCCTAGTTGGAACTTTTGTAAATATAATTATCTCTATAAAACACTCCTTGGATGTGGTCCCCTCTCTTTAGTTTAGTTTTATATTATGGGGTCTACTGTGTAGGACTCCCCGGTGATCAATGGTAGAAAGGTGAGGTATATATTCCTTGGGGTGACTCGGGGTGTTTCCTGTTGTGCTTTATTGTTATATATGTTGTGATTGGTTTCTCGACTGGCATTGGTAAGACCACCCCCTTTCTAAATACACGAGACATAATAACCTGACATATTGAGAGAATATTTTGAGAATGATTTCCGCATTGGTAGGTTATGGTACTGACCAGTGGCCCATATTTTGTGTATATGTTTGGGTTTATTGCTATGGGATTTTCCCTCGGCCTTCTTGAGAAAGGATGGTCATGTGTTTTGAGCGTTTTGAGTTCATCATTTGTGATATGTCGAACAGGATGGGGTCTCATGTATTGGTTTCTTCTGTATTATTCTCGATCTCCTAGGTTCACCAATGTCTACTCGTTCTTATTGCATGAGTGTTGAGTGTGTTACTTGTATGTATAAATTCTTTCCATTGCCCATATAGTGAAAATACTTTAGAATTTTCATGGGTAATGATTTCTTACTGGAAAGTGATGTTTGGATTTAATGTGGCTTATGAAATGTTTTTTTAAAAAGAAAAGTGTTTTATTCTCTTTGTGCTAATTGAAAATGTAAACATCACTTTTCATTTGAAAATTATAATGTCTAACAAAAATATTGATTTGGGTTTTTATTAATGAATAAGGTCAATGACTCGTACTTTTATTTTGATTAACATGTGGGAAGCATTACTTTAATATATTATAGTTCAAACATGAAATTGATGATTCTTTTTCTTAAAGTAAATTCATTTGGGAATGGATTATTGGGGAAAAACTACTGAGTTTTAATAATCACACATATATTTCATTCTTGTCTTTAGTTAGAGGTGTAGGTGAATGGTGATGTCGTGGGTTCCCTCAAATGATTAGTGGTTTTTGGGTACTTTGGTGCAGCAGAGTGGATGACCAAGGTCGTCTCTCAAAGGAGGAAGTAAATTAAAACAACTTCTTAAAGGTATTATAAAAATAAAATAGAATATAATTAAATAACTACTTGAAAGGATGGGGGTTGTTTTTCATTTATAAAACTTGATTAAGTTTACAAGAATAATATTACATTTTTTTTGTTTTTATTTTTGAAATGAAGATCGATTAAAAATACACAACAAGAAGATGTTTTTTAGACAATATTTAAAAGGTGTAATCGATCTAACTCAACATCTTCAATAAATTATTTTTTATTATCATTTAATTTAACATTCACTGAATTATAATCTCTTAATTTATTAAATCCCTAACCCTATGATAATTAACTTTACCACAAAGATGAAGTGAATTTAACCCTAGGCTAACTTCAGAACATGCAATCACAACACCCTCCTTTGATTGATGTTCTACGGTTAGCTTATGGTTACTGTTAAATTAGGGAACATTTACATTTTGGAGAATGAGGATGAATTTTGTTTAGGGAATATATTTGAACTCTACAAAATTATCTTGTGTGTTATTGTATTACCGATTAAGTTTGCGCTCTCAATTTTTAAACAAAACCTCAACCTCGCATGTTTTTCTGTTAATTGATAAATTGATTTATTAGTTTGTTATAATTTAATAATAAAATTCATGGATCATATTAAGTTAATTTACGTAGCTCAATGATTCAAAATAATTAAAATAAGAGGGTAAAATATAGATCAATCCCTAAGAAAACTACACTTCCATGGGCGGTGTGGTCTCGTGGAGATGTTTTGCATGAGCAAGGATTCAAATGATAGAACAAAATATCATCTATAATATTGATTCAAACCCAATTAGGAAGATTAAGAGAAGAAGAAAATGAAATAACACATAAGATTAATTGAAAAAAATTCAAGATATAATCATGAAAGAAAAGAAATACAAAGAGGAGGTGGGATAAGAGAACCTTTTTGGAAGAGATGTTTTCACAAAGACTTACTCCTTCCAATAGTTCTGAGGATCTACCAAAAGACACCCATTCGGACACACCTTAAAAAATCCTAAAACAAACCTAAAAAAGAGTGAAAACCCTATTTAAATAATTTTTCTGAGGGCTAGGGTTACATATCTTTTTTAAGTGTGAAATGAAAACTCTGCCAAATATTGTATTCTAGGTTTCACCACATAGTTGACCACCTAAACGCGTGAATTGACCAGACTAATAGAAGGATTATTTTTTCTCATTATGTCCCGGATCTTCCCTCAAAATTTGGGCCCAATAAAAGTCTATATGATGATGATACGACCCAAATAGTGAAGAGGTGTCCAATCTGGATGGTTCTGTCCAACTTTGTCTTCATGGCCCATTTACTCCACTCAAATATATGGTCCAGCTCCCATATCATAAATTGAATTTGTATCCCATTAAGTCAAGAACACAGTTACAAAAATTTATGTCAAAATATTTTACATAACAATATTTATTCCATAAATACTACAGTAAATTTTAAAATCATAAAACTGTATTTTTAATCAAATTCTCAAATGAATGATCTAATACCAAATATTTCATAATTGATCATATTTAGGATAATGTGAGGAAATTATATCGATTATTATCAATAAAATATTCAATAAAATTTTCTTTTATGAACTCCCCCTCAATTACCCTTTTCCACTCCTAGGAAAAACCTCATATCAAGTAAACATCAATATCAAATCAAAAAAAATATTAAAACACATTTCCTTCTGATCCAACAATTCCACACCGAGAATAAAAAGATATCATGCCTCATAAAAACCCATTATACCAAGTTCTCTATTTATATCATTCAATATATTTCCACTTCATTTATCCTCCCATGCATAAAACACTTACCTCAATTGAATTTTCTCTTATCACACAAATGTCGATTTTTATCAATGTCTTTCACATCCAAACTCATACAAGGGTCACCATAGGCTTGATAAATTCCAACATCAACACCCAATGTCAGTCAAGGAAATATGTTTATCATGAGGAATTTACAAGGATGTTTTGTGGCTTTTAGTAGGTAGGATTAAGATGTGAAACATTCTATGGCTGAATGAGGAGGGATTGACTCTTTTTGAAGCAAAATTGCATTAATCTAATTTTCACTTTAATATGGTCTCCTCCTCAATCCTCATAGCATCGATTCATGTTCATAATCACGAAAAATAAAGGAATTTCCACACCATTCAACATTTCAGTAGTAAAAATTTCAATCTTCTCAAATATTATTTTCTTGAAAGCTCTATATAGGCACACCTTCCTCTGTCTATTAGAAGCACCAGAAAGGCACAACTTCACTTATCATGAAAGCTCCAGAAAATGCATAACTTTTAATAGGATGATTTTTTTCATTAGCAAACACATTTTTTCAGAATTTCATTTTCCACCAAAATTATCACAGAATGTGGTAGCACAACACACACTACTGGAATGTGGGTTTTTCCCCACAGTTACATACCAACGGTTCGATAGAACCGTTGGTAAATGAGGTTTTTCTCAACGGTTTCTTAGAACCGTTGGGATACCTTGGTTTGGGGGGAGTTTATCCCAATGGTTCTAGGAACCGTTGGGAAAGGCCCTGTTTTGGGGAGTTTTTCCCAACGGTTCTAAGGAACCGTTGGGATAGACATTGTTTTGGGAGTGTTTCCCAACGGTTCTAAGGAACCGTTGGGATAGGCCTTATTTTGGGGAGATATGCCAACGGTTTTAAAAAACCGTTGGCAAAGGTTTTCCCCAAATCCCCAGCACCCCGTTCTCTCCCCCCATTCGCGTTACAGAGCTCTCCCCCCATTCGCGTTACAGAGCCCTAACGGGAGCAGCAGCAGGCGATTTTGGAGTACTGCCGGCCGGACCTTGAAGCTCTTCTTCAGGTTCCCCAGCACCCCGTTCTCTCCCCCCATTCGCGTTACAGAGCCCTAACGGGAGCAGCAGCAGGCGATTTTGGAGTACTGTCGGCCGGACCTTGAAGCTCTTCTTCAGGTTCTTCTTATTCTTTATCTCAAAAGGTATTCAAATATTTGGATAGTATTGAAACTTATTTTTATTTTTCCCTTCAGTTTAGACGATTTTGGAGCTACTGCCCGCGCCTAAGGGTGAGTTTTCTTGAAAATTTTTTTTTGGATTTTACCCTTTGAACATGGGATGTCATTTGTGAAAGGTTATATAAATCGAATTGATTGTTCCATTTATGAATTGAATTGTAAATTAAATTAATTAAGGGTATTTTATGGTTTGCATTCCCCTTTAACACTTATATTTTATGTTACCATGTTAGATATATTATAACTAATGCATGTGATATCTTTATAGTCTTGTTAGGAGTGTTATATTAAAAATTCGAGTGCTTGAATTTTCATTGAATTTCTAGCCATTATGAGTTATGTTGAGACCATGATATGGAATTGATTGATTAAGCAAGAGAATCTCATTATCTTGTCATTACAACATGAGTAAATGAAGCTTCATTCTTTTCAGGTTATTATTTGATTGAGTCGCCATTTTGAGGTGAGTTGTATTAAATACCTTTGTTTTTGACCTTGGTATGTTTAATGAATTGTTGAAATGAAATGAAATTCATTAAATGATTAATAGTAAATAGTGATACATGGATTCTATTAGGATGTCAGGTATATAATCTTGTTTCTATTAACTTATATGCTTTATGTGATAAATGGATTCACAGTGGAATTCCACGGATAGACTCATTTCTTTTAATATTGATTAAGCCATTGGTGATACATGGATCCAAGGGAGGGATTCCATAGATAGACTTATTGAATGTAGAATTATATTCCAATTGATACATGGATTCTTATGATAATTCCATAGATAGACTTATTGAATGTAGAATTATATTCCAATGATATGCGTCTTGTGTGGTGGTGGTGTGGTTTATGTGTTTTATGGTAGTAGTGAAGTGTGTGATTATGTAGTTTATGTGAACCCATAGGTTGAGTATTTTGTGCTATCTATATATCATGTATTTTTATGTTATTTCTACACATTCCCAACCAGAGTTGGATAAACTTACCAACGATCAGAGGTTTTGAGTTATGGGTATTTTTTCTAATATCTAGGATGGTGGTTATATGTTTGGATAGCTACCATGTCTTCCCTACTCTTCCTTAAAAAGTGATTGACCATGTGTTTTTAGGCAAGATGCGATGTGATTGTCCATGTGTCTTCAGGTGAGATGTACTATGATTTCCCTAGTGTTTTTCGGTGAGGTGTGATGTGATAAGGCTATAATAAGATGTGCCATGTGGTTGGGGTCATGTAGGGTAGGAGGATGACACAAGGTTGATGTTATTCATGTTCATGATACCCTACTAATATGGTTATGGGATGAGTCATGCTGTTATGTGATATAACACATTAAGTTCTTGTTGGTTTTACATTTTTTCAATAACACATTTGTATGTTTTTTTGACATGTGTAGTTGATACCTTGATTATTTTCTTCCTTTATCATTTACTTAAATGTATTTTCTATTATAGTTAATGCCTATTGAATTGTTTATGACAAAATGACTTATATAAATTCTTTTTACAGAATGGACAGAAGTTGGATGTATGAAACCGATCGGATCTCAGACGATTTTCAAAACAATTTGGAGAGCTTTATAGATTTTGCATTTCACAATGCTTCAGATAGTGGTCGCATACACTGCCCATGTTCCAATTGTGTTGGTAGACCTTGGTTGAGCCGTGAAGAAGTCAGCTACCACATAACCAAAAATGGGTTTCAAGCAAACTACTTTCTGTGGTATCACAATGGGGAGAAAACGAAATCTCAAATTGGTGATGATCGAAATGAAAAGACTGGAATGGAGAATTTGTTAGATGATCGGTTTCCGTTTATTCGTCATCATGAAAAAGAAAGGATTTCGACTCAAGAAGACTTCGATATGAGGACAGCTGATGCATCTAGTGAAAATGATGATATTGATAGGGTGAAAAAATTGAATGATGCTGCCACGACTCCAGTATATCGACAATGCGATAAAATGAAAAAGCTGGAATTTTTAATCCGATTATTTCATGGGAAAACTATGTATGGTATTTCTAATACAGCAATCGATTACATTCTTACCCTCTTGAAGGATTTACTTCCAGATGATGCAGATATTCCCTCAAACCACTATATGGCATGGAAGTTAGTTGAGGAACTTGGATTTTCAAGAAACAAAATTCATGCTTGCCCAAAAGATTGCAGTTTATTCTGGGAGGAAACCGCTGAACGAAATGAATGTATAAAATGTGGCACGTCCCGCTGGAAGTCAAAATCTGATGGAACACCATCCCGCGTTCCACAGAAAGTAATGTGGCACTTTCCATTGATCCCCAGACTCCAGAATCTTTTTATGTCTGATGACATATCAATAAAAATGAGATGGCATGATACCGAGAGAAAGAAGACTGATGATGAGTTGGTTCATCCTGCAGATGGATTTGCATGGAAGAGATTTGATGCTCGACATCCTGATTTTGCAGCTGACGTGCGTAATGTGAGGCTGGGTCTTTCATGCGACGGTTTTAATCCGTTTGGGCAGATGCTTACTTCGCACAGCACATGGCCCGTTTTTATGCACATTTATAATCTTCCCCCATGGTTGTGTATGAAAAAATCTTTCACTTTCATGAGTATACTCATATCTGGTCCTTCTTATCCCGGCATTGATATTGATGTATACATGCAACCTTTAATAAAAGAGTTGAAGCTTCTTTGGGATGTGGGTGTGCGCACATACGATGCATGTTCGAAAGACATATTTCAGATGCGCGCTGCGCTTATGTGGACAATCAATGATTTTCCGGCTTATGCAATGATGTCTGGATGGAGCACGAAGGGGAAACTGTCATGTCCAGTTTGTATGAAGAATACACGATCCAGAAGACTGAAACATCGTTGTAGTTTCAGTTTTATGGGACATCGACGATTTTTGCCAAAGGATCATCCATATAGAATGAATCGTCGAAGATTTGATAATACTATAGAGACCGATGATCCACCTCAGCGTATGTCTGGAACTGATGTGCTTAATGAATTGAAAGATTTCAGTTTTTCGTTCGGGAAGGGTCAAATGAAATCTGGAAAGAGAAAGAATGTTTCCACAGAAACCTGTTACAATTGGAGGAAGAGGAGTATCTTTTTTGATTTGCCTTATTGGTCAACCAATTTGCTACGTCATTGCTTAGACGTAATGCATATTGAAAAGAATATATGTGAAATGTTGCTTTCAGTTCTTCTAAATGTCAAGGGGAAGACAAAAGATGATTTACGATCTCGACGTGAATTGGTGGATTGGGGCATCAGACCAGAATTGCATCCTGTGCGTATCAGTGAAAATAAATGGCAACTTCCATGTGCTTCTTATGTGATGACACCTACTGAAAAAAAAACAATTTTTGGAAGTATTAGAGACTATTAGAGTTCCTGATGGCTATTCAAGCAACATATCTAAACGGGTCAATAGAAGAGAGTTGAAGCTAAAATCTTTGAAGACTCATGATTATCACGTTCTACTGCATGAGTTGCTTCCAATAGCAATCCGTCATCTTTTGTCCAATAATGTAAGGGTGGGTGTTATTCGGTTGTGCCATTTGTTTAGAGATCTTTGTGCTAAGAAGTTGTCCAAGTCTTTCTTGCAAAAAATGTTGACAGATGCCCCATTAATTTTGTGTGAGTTGGAGAAAATATTTCCCCCATCATTTTTCACATGCATGCTGCATCTGACTGTCCATATTCCAACTGAAATACTTCTCGGAGGACCTGTTTCTTTTCGTTGGATGTATCCAACTGAAAGAAATATGTTCACATTAAAGTCTTATGTTCGAAACAAGAATCATCCCGAAGGTTCTATCGTGAACGGTTACTTAGCTCAAGAATGTATGGATTTCTGTTCAATGTATTTGTCTGATCTTACTACAAGAATGAACAGACCAATGAGAAATGAAGAAGAACAATATGAGCAAATTGAACCCAGTTTTCCATCACTTCCTCAAACAGGAGGAATTCCTGGATCATATACATTGAAGACATTAAGCCATGAAGAGCGGGAGATGGCACATCGCACAGTTTTGTTCAACTGTGATTTGTTCGATGACTATATCAGGTAACAAAATTGAATATGTATATATCTTACATATATATCTGTTAAACTATTCATATTTTTTTATCTACAGGGAACATAAAACAATGATAAATAGGAAGCATCGTTCTTTATCTTTGAGAAGGAGAGAGACTTTGCATAGCAAAGAGTTTTCTGCTTGGTTAAAATTGAAGGTAAAAATATTACTGTTTAAATTAATTATTTCAATATTTACTTAAGTTTAACTGTCATTTATATTGCAGGTATTGAGTTTGTCTGCTGACTCTGTCTCTGAGGAAATAAGAGCTTTGGCTTTTGGTCCTAATACCGTGGTTCGTGACTGTAAATCAATTGTTATCAATGGGTACAGATTTATTGTCACTGAACGAGCCAAAAACATGAGAACACAACATGATGGTATTATGGTTACTGCCACAACAGATTGTTATGCCAGTGCATCAGATAGTAGACCGCGACTTGAAAATGTGGGTTATTATGGAGTCGTTGAGAAAATAATAATATTGGATTATTACTCTCATGGACGAGTCACAATGATGAAATGCCATTGGTTTGATTCGATGACGAGACATGGCACATTTATTGATGATTGTGGATTTCGAGTAATTAATATGACCCGCACTCTTGCAACTGAAGAACCATATGTGTTGGCATCAATGGCTAAACAAGTTTTTTATGTCAAAGATCAACTTCAACCTGAATTTGGTGTCGTAGTTGAAGTAATTCCAAGACATATTTTTGATGATGCTGATGATGGAATTGACACTGTCCCTATTGCCATTGGAACCAATCCATTTATTTCTTTTGATGACTCCAATAGATCAATTGTCAGAGTTGATTGTGAACCTGAAGTTGTGGTTGGAAATATATAGAATCATTCATCCATGTTCTCAATTCTTTAGGTTTACCTCGAGTTGGGTTGTTAAGGTTGGTAATATTCATATTTATTTAGTATTGATCACAAATATGTTTTAGCTGACTTGACCGTTATGTGAATTTTCAATGCTTATTGGTTGCTGTTTTATTTGAATTGCATTTTCTAATTTGGAATTGAACTGTATTCAAACCAAATCAAACAATATTTATAACTTGGTGAACATTACAACTTGTATGTTTTATTAAATTCATTCAAGCTCTTCTAAAACAATTGATAGCTAAATTACCAATGAATCCCCTCATTCCCTCATATATTTAGTTTTTTGGTTTACAAATTAATTTTCTTTTTATAATTAATTACATATTTGTTTTCCAATGCAGGAAATGAAGCCAATTGAAGAGAGACGAAGAAAAAAAATGGCGGAGAACAATCGTCGGATGGAGGAGATGGGCATTCCACCATTAGTGCCTACAGTGAGTACTTTATTTCAAATATATATATATATATATATACAGAATATATAATGTCATGTGATTAATTTTTTTTGTAAACTTTTTTGTAGGATCCACCATTACGTCGACAGTTATTCGACGAGGAGCCTAGTACTGGTCCTAGTACTCAGGCCGGTGGTACGAGGAGGGTTCGTACCAGAGGTGGACATAGAGCTGCGCGTGCCCGACTAGACCCTGCCCCTCCCACTGACATTTCAGCCTTCCCACATTCTGATCCCGGTGTGTCGTTAGGGACACACGGGATATTTAGACCTCCCATGTTTTCGCTACCTTCTGCATCTTCTGCCCCATCATTTTCACATCCCATGATGATTCCCACTCCCCAGTCAGCATCAGGTCATACAGTTGTTCCATCTTCTTTTCCTTCTACTTCTGTCTCTCCGAGCTTTTATATTCCATCGTCTTCGACTCCTGTTCCACCAGAGGGTGTTCCATCAGGTTCTGTGGATCCGGCGCCACTCATTGATCAGACTAGCACAGGTATATTTATAAAACCCTATCAAATTTTTATAGCAATATTTATTTTCATTATAACATGTTTTGATAAAATATTTGTTTTTCTTTCATGACAGATACATCTACTGACAGGAGGCGGGGGCGGGGCCGTACATGCATGCGTTCGGTGTGGAACCGTCGCACACAGGTTATGGTGGAATATAATGAAGACAATCAGATGGTTGAGAAAACAGGGCAGCAATGTCGGAGTTTTATGGCGACGCTTGCCAAATACTCCGACATCATTCCCGTCAGCCCGCTGTCGTGGAGACATTTGCCACATGAGGTCAAAGATAGAGCTTGGGCAGAGATATGGGTAAAAAAATATGTTGTATTTAATGCCATGAATTTTTTTTGTATTTATATAAATTAATATTTTCATTTCAGCTTCGATTTAATTTTCCTGATGGTGAGGGTGCACGACTGGAACGTCTAAAGGATTTAGGCGAGCTTTGGAGAGCCTACAAGCATGAGCTGTATATTGGCTGGCGTGCTAGAGTTGGCACTGAGTTAGAGGCGGTACCAGTCGTGGATGATTGTCCTATAGAGCAGTATCGTCAGATGATTACTCATTGGACGAGTACCCAGTTTAAGGTATGAATTACATTTGAGGTATTTAAATAATAACTTTCAAGTTTTGCATTAATATTATCCTTTGCATTATCTAATTTTATTTAGGAATCATCTGGAAAAAATAAAAAAAACATTGATGCAAAAAAATACCTCCATACACTAGGACGCACGACGATGCCGGATCATGAGAGGCAGCAGGTATGACAATTGTTTATAAGTTTTCTTTACGACTTACATTTTCTTTTGTTTCCTCAATTATTTAATTATTTTCTGAAGTCTTTATATAAATTTTGTTTTCAATGTCATTGTAGAGGCAAATACAAAATATTGAAGGACGTGTGCCTCGAGCAAAACTGTTTTGCTCGAGTAGACGAAAAAAGGATGGACGTGCTGTCAACGAAGCGACTCAGCAACAGATTGTAAGTTTTAATCTGTTGATTTTATATTTTAATATCTATTTCGTAACTTAATATTATATTTATATTTGTAACAGGATGCTTTAGAGGCCCTCGATGCCCAAGAAGCAGACAATTTTGGGCCATCTGATCACTTACATCAGGTGTTGGGAGATGATCATTCTGGCAGAGTACGCTGCCGACCTAGGATAGCCCCGACGAGGTATTGGTCTGCCTCAGGTACGAGTTGTAGTGCCACCGAGCTGCAGCAAGTTAGGGCACAGGCAGAACAGGCTGAGAAAAGGGCCACAGAGACGGCAGAACAGTCTGCTAGGGCAAACAGTGCATTTATGAAATTTATTGAAGTTCTACGTCCAACACTTCCAGCAGAGGCCAGCCCAGCGATTGATGAATACATGTCGTCGATACATTCTATATATGGTGCACCAGGTGGCAGTTCCAGTGGTGGTCAGGCCGATGTCCAGCTTGAAGATGATGATGGCGAGCAGTCTGATGCGGAAGAGGAGGGAGATGAGGAGGGCGAGGAGGAGGGCGAAGGCGAGGAGGAAGGCGCTGTGGAGGGTGAGGACGATGAGGAGGACGATGACGAGGGCGATGATGATGATGATGATGGAGATGGTGATGCTGATGTGGGACATATTGATCCGTTACATTTTTGACTTGAGATTTGATGTTTAATCTATTCTAGTTGTTGGTTTTATCTAGACTCGTAGTATAGTATTGGAGTTGAGTTATTTTTATATATTGTCTGTTTTTATGGATGTTGTTGTCTTTTAGTGGTTGTGTGTTTGAGAACTCCCTGGACAACCCCCCTCATTCTTGGACCCTGGACAACCCCCCCTCCCCCTTGGACCCCGAACACCCCCCAAACACCCCCCGGACAGCCCCGCGGACAGCCCCCTGGACAGCCCCCTGGACAGCCCCCCGTACAGCCCCCAACCCTCCACCCTGGACCCCGGATAGCCCCCCGGACAGCCCCCCGGACAACCCCCCCACCCTCCCCCTTAGACCCCGGACAACCCCCCAAACACCCCCCGGACAACCCCCTCAACAACCCCGGACAACCCCCTGAACAACCACCGGACAGCCCCCTAAACAACCCCGGACAGACCCCGCATAGCCCCCCCACCCTCCTCCTTGGTCCCCGGACAGCCCCCCGGACACCCACCGGACAGCCCCCCCGGACAGCCCCCTGGACAGCCCCCCGTACAGCCCCCAACCCTCCACCCTGGACCCCGGATAGCCCCCCGGACAGCCCCCCGGACAACCCCCCCACCCACCCCCCCCCCCCCTTGGACCCCGGACAACCCCCCCACCCCCCCTTGGACCCCGGACAACCCCCCAAACACCCCCCGGACAGCCCCCTGAACACCCCCGGACAACCCCCTGAACAACCCCCTGAACAACCCCCGGACAACCCCCTGAACAACCCCGGACAACCCCCTGAACAACCCCCAAACACCCCCCGGACAGACCCCGCACAGCCCCCCCACCCTCCTCCTTGGTCCCCGGACAGCCCCCCGGACACCCACCGGACAGCCCCCCCGGACAGCCTCCCGGACAGCCCCTCCACCTTCCTTAATTTCATTAGCTCTGAAATGTTTCATAGCACGATCAACTAAAATCTAATCCATACTAAATATGATATAAAAATATTCTATATGAATTTCCATAAGATTTTAAGTGAAAACAAAAAGTGACATACGAAAAACTGACCAAACGCATTCGAAATGTGTTGATGCTTTAGGACAACGATCCATGGGTCATATGTGACGTGTACGAGTCATCCCCGCCTCAATCCGAGGCGCGGTGTGGTCGGAACAACTCAAAGTGTATGTCTTTTGTTTCAAAAGGACATCATTTTAAGTGAAAACCATCAACTGGCATACGGAAAACCGGCCAAACGCATTCGGATTGTGTTGATACTTTAAGACAACGATCCATGGGTCATTTGAGACGTGTACGAGTCAACCCCGCCTCAATCCGAGGTCGTCCGCTATGAATTTTACCGTTGGACGCCCGTTTTGGCCGTTTATGACAGCAGAACTGCGTTGTCGGTCACCGCGGGCACACGACAAGTCCGATTGACGTGCCGTCTGCTCGACCACTTCATAAATCACTCACCCGTATTTTTCGTCTGATTTCAGGCCATTCCGATTTCGTTCGGCCCGTTTGGACCCTCCTCACGCGCGTTTACGAAGCGCGCGCATCACTTAAAACACGAATATTGAGCCGTACCGTGCAAACCGAATGTCCGATTGACGTGCCGTCTGCGCGTACACGTCACGAATAATAATTAGAATGTTTCACGGTGGTTTCGGGTGAATTCGTGGTCGTCCGCTATGAATTTGACCGTTGGACGCCCGTTTTGGCCGTTTATGACACCATAACTGCGTTGTCGGTCACCGCGGGCACACGGCACGTCCGATTGACGTGTCGTCTGCTCGCCCAATTCATAAATCACTCACCCATATTTGTCGTCTGATTTCAGGCCATTCCAACATCGTTCGTCCCGTTTGGACCCCCCTCACGCGCGTTTCGAAACGTGCGCATCACTTAAAACACGAATATTGAGCCGTACCGGGCAAACCGCACGTCCGATTGACGTGCCGTCTGCGCGTACACGTCACAAATAATAATTAGAATGTTGCACGGTGGTTTTAGATGAATCTCTGGTCGTCCGCTATGAATTTGACCGTTGGACACCCGTTTTGGCCGTTTATGACACCATAACTGCGTTGTCGGTCACCGCGGGCACACGGCACGTCCGATTGACGTGCCGTCTGCTCGACCACTTCATAAATCACTCACCCGTATTTTTCGTCTGATTTCAGGCCATTCCGACATCGTTCGGCCCATTTGGACCCCCCTCACGCGGGTTTCGAAGCGTGCGCATCACTTAAAACACGAATATTGAGCCGTACCGGGCAAACCGCACGTCCGATTGACGTGCCGTCTGCGCGTACACGTCACAAATAATAATTAGAATGTTGCACGGTGGTTTCGGGTGAATCTCTGGTCGTCCGCTATGAATTTGACCGTTTAACGCCCGTTTTGGCCGTTTATGACACCCGAACTGCGTTCTCGGTCACCGCGGGCACAGGTCATGTCCGATTGATGTGCCGTCTGCTCGACCACTTCAGAAATCACTCACCCGTATTTGTCGTCTGATTTCAGGCCATTCCGACATCGTTCGGCCCGTTTGGACCCCCCTCACGCGCGTTTACGAAACGCGCGCATCACTTAAAACACGAATATTGAGCCGTACCGGGCAAACCGCACGTCCGATTGACGTTCCGTCTGTGCTTACACGTCACGAATAATAATTAGAATGTTTCTCGGTGTTTTCTGCTCAATCCGAGGTCGTCCTCTATGAATTTGACCGTTGGACGCCCGTTTTGGCCGTTTATGACACCATAACTGCGTTGTCGGTCAGCGCGGGCACACGGCACGTCCGATTGACGTGCCGTCTACGCGTACACGTCACGAATAATAATTAGAATGTTTCACGGTGGTTTCGGGTGAATCCGTGGTCGTCCGCTATGAATTTGACCGTTGGACGCCCGTTTTGGCCGTTTATGACACCATAACTGCGTTGTCGGTCACCGCGGGCACACGGCACGTCCGATTGACGTGCCGTCTGCTCGACCACTTCATAAATCACTCACCCGTATTTGTCGTCTGATTTCAGGCCATTCCGACATCGTTCGGCCCGTTTGGACCCCCCTCACGCGCGTTTCGAAGCGTGCGCATCACTTAAAACACGAATATTGAGCCGTACCGGGCAAACCGCACGTCCGATTGACGTGCCGTCTGCGCGTACACGTCACAAATAATAATTAGAATGTTGCACGGTGGTTTCAGGTGAATCTCTGGTCGTTCGCTATGAATTTGACCGTTTAACGCCCGTTTTGGCCGTTTATGACACCCGAACTGCGTTCTTGGTCACCGCGGGCACAGGTCATGTCCGATTGATGTGCCGTCTGCTCGACCACTTCAGAAATCACTCACCCGTATTTGTCGTCTGATTTCAGGCCATTCCGACATCGTTCGGCCCGTTTGGACCCCCCTCACGCGCGTTTACGAAACGCGCGCATCACTTAAAACACGAATATTGAGCCGTACCGGGAAAACCGCACGTCCGATTGACGTGCCGTCTGCGCTTACACGTCACGAATAATAATTAGAATGTTTCTCGGTGTTTTCTGCTCAATCCGAGGTCGTCCGCTATGAATTTGACCGTTGGACGCCCGTTTTGGCCGTTTATGACACCATAACTGCGTTGTCGGTCAGCGCGGGCACACGGCACGTCCGATTGACGTGCCGTCTGCGCGTACACGTCACGAATAATAATTAGAATGTTTCACGGTGGTTTCGGGTGAATCCGTGGTCGTCCGCTATGAATTTGACCGTTGGACGCCCGTTTTGGCCGTTTATGACACCATAACTGCG
Source organism: Viscum album (assembly GCA_963277665.1). Taxonomy (NCBI): domain Eukaryota; kingdom Viridiplantae; phylum Streptophyta; class Magnoliopsida; order Santalales; family Viscaceae; genus Viscum; species Viscum album. Next base: position 1,941,045,835 of record OY728163.1, read on the forward strand.
TTGTCGGTCACCGCGGGCACACGGCACGTCCGATTGACGTACCGTCTGCTCGACCACTTCATAAATCACTCACCCGTATTTTTCGTCTGATTTCAGGCCATTCCGACATCGTTCGGCCCGTTTGGACCCCCCTCACGCGCGTTTCGAAGCGTGCGCATCACTTAAAACACGAATATTGAGCCGTACCGGGAAAACCGCACGTCCGATTGACGTGCTGTCTACGCGTACACGTCACAAATAATAATTAGAATGTTGCACAGTGGTTTCGGGTGAATCTCTGGTCGTCCGCTATGAATTTGACCGTTTAACGCCCGTTTTGGCCGTTTATGACACCCGAACTGCGTTCTCGGTCACCGCGGGCACAGGTCATGTACGATTGATGTGCCGTCTGCTCGACCACTTCAGAAATCACTCACCCGTATTTTTCGTCTGATTTCATGCCATTCCGACATCGTTCGGCCCGTATGGACCCCCCTCACGCGCGTTTATAAAGCGCGCGCATCACTTAAAACACGAATATTGAGCCGTACCGTGCAAACCGCACGTCCGATTGACGTGCCGTCTGCGCGTACACGTCACGAATAATAATTAGAATGTTTCTCGGTGGTTTCGGGTGAATCCGTGGTCGTCCGCTATGAATTTGACCGTTGGACGCCCGTTTTGGCCGTTTATGACACCATAACTGCGTTGTCGGTCACCGCGGGCACACGGCACGTCCGATTGACGTGCCGTCTGCGCGTACACGTCACGGATAATAATTAGAATGTTTCACGGCGGTTTCAGCTCAATCCGAGGTCGTCCGCTATGAATTTGACCGTTGGACGCCCGTTTTGGCCGTTTATGACACCATAACTGCGTTGTCGGTCACCGCGGGCACACGACAAGTCCGATTGACGTGCCATCTGCTCGACCACTTCATAAATCACTCACCCGTATTTGTCGTCTGATTTCAGGCCATTCCGACTTCGTTCGGCCCGTTTGGACCCTCCTCACGCGCGTTTACGAAGCGCGCGCATCACTTAAAACACGAATATTGAGCCGTACCGGGCAAACCGCACGTCCGATTGACGTTCCGTCTACGCTTACACGTCACGAATAATAATTAGAATGTTTCTCGGTGTTTTCTGCTCAATCTGAGGTCGTCCGCTATGAATTTGACTGTTGGACGCCCGTTTTGGCCGTTTATGACACCATAACTGCGTTGTCGGTCACCGCGGGCACACGGCACGTCCGATTGACGTGTCGTCTGCTCGACCACTTCATAAATCACTCACCTGTATTTGTCGTCTGATTTCAGGCCATTCCGACATCGTTCGGCCCGTTTGGACCCCCCTCACGCGCGTTTCGAAACGTGCGCATCACTTAAAACACGAATATTGAGCCGTACCGGGAAAACCGCACGTCCGATTGACGTTCCGTCTGCGCGTACACGTCACAAATAATAATTAGAATGTTGCACGGTGGTTTTAGATGAATCTCTGGTCGTCTGCTATGAATTTGACCGTTGGACGCCCGTTTTGGCCGTTTATGACACCATAACTGCGTTGTCGGTCACCGCGGGCACACGGCACGTCCGATTGACGTGCCGTCTGCTCGACCACTTCATAAATCACTCACCCGTATTTGTCGTCTGATTTCAGGCCATTCCGACATCATTCGGCCCGTTTGGACCCCCCTCACGCGCGTTTCGAAGCGTGCGCATCACTTAAAACACGAATATTGAGCCGTACCGGGCAAACCGCACGTCCGATTGACATGCCGTCTGCGCGTACACGTCACAAATAATAATTAGAATGTTGCACGGTGGTTTCGGGTGAATCTCTGGTCGTCCGCTATGAATTTGACCGTTTAACGCCCGTTTTGGCCGTTTATGACACCCGAACTGCGTTCTCGGTCACCGCGGGCACAGGTCATGTCCGATTGATGTTCCGTCTGCTCGACCACTTCAGAAATCACTCACCCGTATTTGTCGTCTGATTTCAGGCCATTCCGACATCGTTCGGCCCATTTGGACCCCCCCTCACGCGCGTTTACGAAACGCGCGCATCACTTAAAACACGAATATTGAGCCGTACCGGGCAAACCGCACGTCCGATTGACGTGCCGTCTGCGCGTACACGTCACGAATAATAATTAGAATGTTTCTCGGTGGTTTCAGCTCAATCCGAGGTCGTCCGCTATGAATTTGACCGTTGGACGCCCGTTTTGGCCGTTTATGACACCATAACTGCGTTGTCGGTCATCGCGGGCACACGGCACGTCCGATTGACGTGCCGTCTTGCCGTACACGTCACGAATAATAATTAGAATGTTTCACGGTGGTGTCGGGTGAATCCGTGGTCGTCCGCTATGAATTTGACCGTTGGACGCCCGTTTTGGCCGTTTATGACACCATAACTGCGTTGTCGGTCACCGCGGGCACACGGCACGTCCGATTGACGTGCCGTCTGCTCGACCACTTCATAAATCACTCACCCGTATTTGTCGTCTGATTTCAGGCCATTCCGACATCGTTCGGCCCGTTTGGACCCCCCTCACGCGCGTTTCGAAGCGTGCGCATCACTTAAAACACGAATATTGAGCCGTACCGGGCAAACCGCACGTCCGATTGACGTGCCGTCTGCGCGTACACGTCACAAATAATAATTAGAATGTTGTACGGTGGTTTCGGGTGAATCTATGGTCGTCCGCTATGAATTTGACCGTTTAACGCCCGTTTTGGCCGTTTATGACACCCGAACTGCGTTCTCGGTCACCGCGGGCACAGGTCATGTCCGATTGATGTGCCGTCTGCTCGACCACTTCAGAAATCACTCACCCGTATTTGTCGTCTGATTTCAGGCCATTCCGACATCGTTCGGCCCGTTTGGACCCCCCTCACGCGCGTTTACGAAGCGCGCGCATCACTTAAAACACGAATATTGAGCCGTACCGTGGAAACCGCATGTCCGATTGACGTGCCGTCTGCGCGTACACGTCAAAAATAATAATTAGAATGTTTCACGGTGGTTTCGGGTGAATCTGTGGTCGTCCGCTATGAATTTGACCGTTGGACGCCCGTTTTGGCCGTTTATGACACCATAACTGCGTTGTCGGTCACCGCGGGCACACGGCACGTCTGATTGACGTGCCGTCTGCGCGTACACATCACCGATAATAATTAGAATGTTTCACGGTGGTTTCAGCTCAATTCGAGGTCGTACGCTATGAATTTGACCGTTGGACGCCCGTTTTGGCCGTTTATGACAGCAGAACTGCGTTGTCGGTCACCGCGGGCACACGACAAGTCCGATTGACGTGCCGTCTGCTCGACCACTTCATAAATCACTCACCCGTATTTGTCGTCTGATTTCAGGACATTCCGACTTCGTTCGGCCCGTTTGGACCCTCCTCACGCGCGTTTACGAAGCGCGCGCATCACTTAAAACACGAATATTGAGCCGTACCGTGCAAACCGAATGTCCGATTGACGTGACGTCTACGCGTACACGTCACGAATAATAATTAGAATGTTTCACGGTGGTTTCGGGTGAATCCGTGGTCGTCCGCTATGAATTTGACCGTTGGACGCCCGTTTTGGCCGTTTATGACACCATAACTGCGTTGTCGGTCACCGCGGGCACACAGCACGTCCGATTGACGTGTCGTCTGCTCGACCACTTCATAAATCACTCACCCGTATTTGTCGTCTGATTTCAGGCCATTCCGACATCGTTCGGCCCGTTTGGACCCTCCTCACGCGCGTTTCGAAACGTGCGCATCACTTAAAACACGAATATTGAGCCGTACCGGGCAAACCGCACGTCCGATTGACGTGTCGTCTGCGCGTACACGTCACAAATAATAATTAGAATGTTGCACGGTGGTTTCAGGTGAATCTATGGTCGTCCGCTATGAATTTGACCGTTGGACGCCCGTTTTGGCCGTTTATGACACCATAACTGCATTGTCGGTCACCGCGGGCACACGGCACGTCCGATTGACGTGCCGTCTGCTCGACCACTTCATAAATCACTCACCCGTATTTGTTGTCTGATTTCAGGCCATTCCGACATCGTTCGGCCCGTTTGGACCCCCCTCACGCGCGTTTACGAAGCGCGCGCATCACTTAAAACAAGATTATTGAGCCGTACCGGGCAAACCGCACGTCCGATTCACATGCCGTCTGCGCGTACACGTCACGAATAATAATTAGAATGTTTCTCGGTGGTTTCAGCTCAATCCGAGGTCGTCCGCTATGAATTTGACCGTTGGACGCCCGTTTTGGCCGTTTATGACACCAGAACTGCGTTGTCGGTCACCGTGGGCACACGGCACGTCCGATTGACGTTCCGTCTGCGCGTACACATCGCGAATAATAATTAGAATGCTGCACGGTGGTTTCATATCAATCCGGAGACGCGGTGTGGCCGACACCACTCAAAGTGTCCGTCTTTTGTTTCAAAAAGACGTCATTTTAAGTGAAAAGCATCAACTGGCATACGGAAAACCGACCAAACGCATTCCGAATCTGTTGATAATTTATCCCAACAATCCATGGGTCATATGTGACGTGTACGAGCCAACCCGGGATGAACTCGAGTCGCGGTATGGCCGGGATAAGTCTAAGTGGCTCTTTTTTGTTTAAAATGAACACCATTTTAAGTACATACGGAAAAACGAGCAAACGGATTCGGTTTCCATTGAAACTTTAGGAGAACGATCCATGGGTCATATGTGACGTGTACGAATCAACCCCGCCACAATCGGAGACGCGGTGTGGCCGACACCACTCAAAGTGTCGGTCTTTTGTTTCAAAAAGACGTCATTTTAATTGAAAATCATCAAGTGACATACGAAAAACCGACCAAAGGCATTCGGACTGTGTCGATACTTTAGCACAAGGATCCATGGGTCGTATGTGATGTGTACGAGTCAATCCCGCCTCTATCCGAGGAGCGGTGTGGCCGACACCGTTCTAACTGTGTATCTTTTGTTTAAAATGGACAGGATTATAAGTGAAATGAACAACTGGCATACGCAAAACCGACCAAACGCATTCCGAATATGTTGATAATTTATCACAACGATCCATCAATCATATGTGACATGTACGAGCCCACTCGGGCTCAATCCGAGTCGCGGTGTGGCCGGGATCAGTCTAAGTGGATCTCTTTTGATTAAAATGTACATCATTTTAAGTACATATGGAAAACCGACCAAACGCATTCGGTTTCCGTTGAAACTTTAGGAGAACGATCCATGAGTCATATGTGAGGTGTACGAGTCATCCCCGACTCAATCCGAGGCGCGGTGTGGCCAACACCGCTCTAACTGTGTCTGTTTTGTTTAAAATGGGTAGGATTATAAGTGAAAAGAACTGGCATACGCAAAACCGACCAAACGCATTCGGTTTCCATTGAAACTTTAGGAGAACGATCCATGGTTCATATGTGACGTGTACCAATCATCCCCGTCTCAATCGGATTCCACATATAATTGTCATCTAAATTTTAAATTGAATTATATATGAATTATGTATGTTTATGAATTGTAAATTAATTATGGATGTGTATAGTTTCAGGATCCATTATATGTTAAATGTGTATGAATTTGTTCGTAATTGTATATGTATGTTTTAGTTTATTACAGGTACAATAGTTGGATCGAAAACGAGGTGAGAATGAGGCCTGATGAGATGAGAGGTGGTTGATGTACAGAGGGGCTGTGCAAATTGCAGGCTGCTGCAATTTGCAGCTTAGGGTATGCCAACGGTTCTAAACCGTTGGTATAGAATCTTAAAAATATGTTTTTACCAACGGTTCGTTGAACCGTTGGTAATAACTCTTTTCCCAACGGTTTAGAACCGTTGGGAAAGAGTTCATCAAATGTATTTTTCCCAACGGTTTAAAACCGTTGGGGAAAACAGTGTTATGAGTTTTGCCAACGGTTTGACAACCGTTGGGAATGAGTTTTGCCAACGGTTTGCAACCGTTGGGAATCTTTTCTCAGTATTTTTCCCCTCCTATATCAACGGTTCAGTGTAAACCGTTGGGAAAAGTTTTTCCCAACGGCTTACTTGCCTACGGTTGGCAGAACCGTTGGTATAACATATACCAACGGTTCCCCAGCCTTTCCCAACTGTTCTAAACCGTTGGGACATCCTCTATTTCCAGTAGTGACAAGATAGCTTCCCCCACACTTAAGTTTAACTAGATTATGAAATTTCACTTCAAGAGTTGGTTGGATGATGAAAATTGGCTTTAATGTGGATAACATAACAAGCTATTCATGGCTTATAAGGGCTACAAGAATTAAATGTTCAAGGTAGGACATTATAAAAAAAATATCTTGAAATATGGGCATTAATACCAAACAAATTTCTCAATCATTTAAACATAAGTACCTCAAACCCTCAAGTTTTGACAGGAATATATCAAATTCTGGTTAAATCAAGCATGGTTTGGTTCTCTCAAGAAGTGAGGTAAATGTAAATAATATGAAAATAATGGTTCAGAATCCTCACAAGATAATTATTTCAAATATAATGACAGTGAGATATGTCATGGGATTCAAAATTTAGTGTACTTTTCATGAAATTAGTAAATATTTTAACTTGAAACAAAGTCATTTTTAGTATTCATTTAAGATAAATTTCAAGGGATAAATTATTTCACTTATTGTTATGGATCTCAAAATGGTGATTAGAATTGTTTCAGCTCAAAATCTTCCAAAACACGCAAAAATTTGAAAAATAAACTCATAGATTTTGAAAAACACACAATTTTTTTTAGTTTGTTTTTTTACGGAAAACAATGTAAATTACTAAACTAAAAGGTTCCCTCCCCCAAACATAAAATATTGAATTGTCCTCAATGCGAACCCATGAGATTTTATATGCACATGAAATTTATAATTTTAAATAGGAAAAAGAATAAAGAAGGTAAAGGGTTAGGAACATCCTGATATGCTCAAGTGATGATGGGGTCATGCAGTGTGATAAAATCCACTATATCAGTAGGAAGTACCTCAATGTATCTCTTCAAACATTTTCCATTGACTGTAAAGCTCCTTCCTTTGTCCTCTTATGTGATCTCCACTACACCATAAGGAAAAACATTATTCACAACATAAGGACCTAACCACCTGGAATGCAACATACCAGTCATTAGCTTCAGCCGTGAACTGTAGAGAATGACTTTTTATCCAACATGAAACTCCCTTTGTTGGATCATTTTGTCATGAGATGCTTTGGATCTTTCCTTATAGATCCTTGAGTTCTCATATGAAGACAATCAAATCTCCTCAAGCTCTTGAATTTGCAGCTTCCTTTGGATTACAGCTTGGTCCAAATCCATGTTGAATTTCTTTATAGCCCAATAAGATCGATGCTCGACTTCCACAGGAAGATGATAGGCCTTTCCGAAGATAATCCGAAATGAGGACATACCAGTGAGAGTCTTGTATGCTGTCCTATAATCCCACACTTCATCATCCAAGCACTTTCTCCAATCCTTCCTATTTGGCTGCACAGTTTTCTCCAAAATTTGTTTCAACTCATGATTTGAAACCTCATCCTATCCATTTGTTTGGGGGTGGTATGGTGTTGATGTTTTGTGGGTCACCCCATACTTTTGAAGGAGGGAAGAAAAATTCCAATTGCAGATGTGTGTCCCTTGGTCACTAATGATGGCCTTCGATACTCCAAACCTACAAAAATTCTCTGATTTGACAAAGTCCCCTACAACATGAGAATCATCAGCCATAGTGGCCTTAGCCTCCACCCATTTTCTAAAATAATCAACGACAACCAAAATATATAGGAAAACAAATGAACAAGGAAAAGGACCCATAAAATCAATTCCCCATACATCATAAATCTCACATAATAATATGGGTTATTGGGGCGTCTCGTGTCTCCTAGAAATATTACCAGTGTGTTGGAAACAAGAGCACAAATTACAAAATAGATGAGCATCATGGAATAAACTAGTCCAATACAATCCAGAGTCAAAAACTTTCCTACATGTCCGTTGGGGTCGAAAGTGTACACCACAAGAAAGTGTATGACAGAATTGCAAAACAGACTCAAATTCATGATCGGGAACACACCTCATAATAACATGGTCACTACACATACACCAGAGGTATGGATCATCCCAAACATAATATATAGACTCTCTTTTTAATTTTATGACATGACGTTTTTTTAAAAAATGTAGGGATTTCAGAGGAATCAAGGTAGTTAACTAAATCTGCATACCAAATATGCGTACCTGAGATGGCATAAATATGATCATCAGGGAAAGCATCTCAAAGTGGTGTCTGGTCCAAGGTGTTATCCTTGAGTGTGTAAGTAAGCGTACTCATGTAGTTTGCCACCAAGTTTTTTGACCCCTTTTAGTCCTTTATCTCAATGTAAAATTCCTGAAGAAGGAGCAGCCATCGTATTAGCCTGGGATTTGCATCTGGATTTGTCAAGAGGTACCTCAAAGCTGCATGTTCAGAAAAAAACAACTACTTTAGAGCCCAATAAATATGAATGGAATTTATCTAGAGAAAATATGATAGCAAGAAACTCTTTTTCCATGGTTTTGTAGTGTGATTGGGCTGAATCTAGTGTCCTCGATGCATAGGAAATCACATGTGAACGTCCCTCAACCCTCTGAGATAAGAAAAATCCAACTAAAATGTTGGAGGCGTCACACATAAGGTCAAAAGGAAGATCCCACCGTGGGGGTTGTATGATTGGTGGAGTGGTCAAAAACTTCTTTAGCTCACCAAAGGAAGTCCTTCAATAATCATCAAACACAAAATCAGAATCCTTATGAAGTAATTATTACATAGGAAGTGCAATCTTACTAAAATCATTGATGAAGCACCGATAAAATCTTGCATGCCCTAGAAAATATCTAACATCACATACACATGAAAGATATGGTAAGGATGAAATAATGTATATCTTAGATCTATCAACCTCTATCCCATGTTTTGATACTACATTCCCTAAGACAATCCCTTTCTCTACAATGAAAAGACACTTTTCAATGTTCAAGAGAATATTCTTCTCAATACAACGATTCAGAACCTTTCCCAAGATAGAGATATAATAATCAACCCATACACTGTAGAATCATCCATAAATACCTCCATGATGTTCTCAATAAAATCAGAAAAAATACTCACCATGCATCTCTGGAAGGTACCTTGGGCGTTGCAAAGTCCAAATGGAATCCTTCAGTAGGAAAACATACTGAATGGAAAAGTGAATTTTGTCTTATCCTGATCCTCCAGTGCTATAGGAACCTGAAAATATCCATAAAATCCATCAAAGGAACAAAAATGTGTCTTTCCAGCTAGTCTCCCAAGCATTTGATCAATAAATGGAAGGCAAAAATGGTCCTTGCGGGTGGAATGATTTAGTTTCCTATAATCAATACACACACACCAATTGTTTTTACCCTCATTGGAACTAACTAATCTTTCTCATTTTTAACAATGGTAACACCAGTTGTCTTAGGCACAACCTGAATAGGACTCACCCACTGGGAATCTGGAATGGGATAGATTATACCTACCTCGAGCAATTTTTCAACCTCTTTTTTAACAACCTCCAAAAGGGTTGGATTGAGTCTCCTTTGTGGCTACCTAACCGGTTTAGCCCTATCCTCCAAGATAATCCTATGCCTGAAAATGGAGGGGCAAATACCAGATATATCAGCCAATGTCCATCTGATTGCCTTAATGTTCTCCCTCAAAAGATTCAAAAGTTTTTCTTCATGTTCAAAAGGGAGATTGTTAGCAATTATAACAGGTAATCTCTCACCACTCCACAAGTATGAGTATTTGAGATTTGGTGGAAATGTATTGAGCTCCAATGAAGGGGGTGGTGTATGGATGGAGACATTGAAGGAACTGAAATATGTGCACAAAGATCATTAGTATCAGAATATAAATAATCATAATCAAAGAATAAAGCATCAAATCCATCAGCATACTCAATAGCCATGTCATAATCAGAGTTCACATGATTAAAATCAGAATATTATTCCATTTCAAAATCAAATATGAGGGAGTCTTGTGACTCAGAAATAGGTGCAGAAGTACTCTTTGACATCAAACTATAACCAATACTCATATCTCCTTGATCATAGGACAATCAAAATACATGGAGTTTTTATTTGGTGGTTCAAAATGAGAGATAAGAAAATCAGAATGGTCCTCTAATGGGTACATCATGGAGTCCAAAACATTAAATACCACAACTTCATCCCCAAACTCCATGGAAAGTGTAACCTAATTCAAATTTATGATATTTTTTTCAGGTTTGAGGAAGGGTCTACCTAAGGTAATGGGGGCATGAGAACTTACCAAATCATCCTCCATGTTAAGCACGTAGAAATCTGCTAGAAATATCATGTCTCTTACCTGGAAACGTACATCATCAAGGACTCCCGCTAGATATGTTGTAGCTCTATTTGCCAATTGTACCACTACTCAAATCAACTTCAACTCACCAACCTGTAAAGAAGAGAATACATAGTGGGGAATCACATTTATGGAAGCTCCAAAATCATAAAGAACATCAGAAAAGTGCAACTCCCCTATAGGGCATGGGATGGTGAATGTCCATGGATCCTTTCACTTTGTTGGAATTGCTAGAGTTAGTGTAATGTGTGCTGACACATTACTTCCAAGATTTATCCTCTCATTTCCCTTGATCCCTCTTCGATTGGTACAAAGATCCTTTAAGAATTTTGCATACCTTGGGATTTTCATAATGGCTTCCAGTAAAGGGATGTTGATCTCCACACTCTTGAATGTATCCAAAATTTCTTTTTTGCATCACCTCTTCAGCCATCTTCTTGGTTTGTACAACTCTATTTGGAAATGGAAGGGGTTTAGGAGGAACATCATCAATCTTTTTCTTACCTTTAGGTTTCTCCTTTTATTGCTCATCTGTTGGTGTGGAATGGGGCTTCTTTAGAGTTGAGGTGAATCCCAGTGGAATATTAGGTGTAGAAGAATTAGTTTTTTGCTTCCCGCTTCTCAATGTGATGGCACAGACATTTCCCTTGGGATTTTGAGTAGGTTGGGAAGGTAGATTTTTGGAGTTCCTACTTACTAGTTCGTGGAGGGTGGTGGAAATCTGGCTCATTTGAGTCTTCAACTCCCTCAGCTCTGAACATTGACTCTTCAGCTCATTCTGTTGATTAAGAACAATTTTATTCAAAAGTCCATCAGTGTTAGAATCTACCTTGGATGGGGGATTCCTTTTCTATTGTCTTATTTATTCTTGGACTTCAAATCTCTTTTGGGGTTGTTGGAAACCCTACTGGTAAGGCAGAGGCTACTAGAAGTTTTGTTGAAAAGGGGTCCTTTTTTGTTGTCCAGATCCATACCTCATGTCTGATAGATCCTTCCACCCTTGGTTATATGTTGGAGAAAATGAATCAAAATACTTTTGGGGGCATGTCTGTTGTTTCTACTGATATGGTCTCCCAGGAAACACTGCTACACAATATTCTGTCTCTTGTAGTTGCAGACAACAATCAGTTGGGTGGATTGTCTCAGTGAAAATTCCAAGTGGCCTTGAAAGAGGGAGTTGGGATGTCTTTTGTGCCAAAGAAATATTCATCACCATATTTATCAATTCTTCCAACTTGGTATCAATCAGATGACTTTAAAGAGAAGAATGACTTACATGATGTACTCCTCTAACATGTGGGGTACCTCGATCGCCATATTTTTGGGAGTTTTGGGCCATTTTATCAATCAATGCACGTGAAGCAACTGGTTTCTTGTCCACAAATGACCCTACAGCCGCAACATCCACCATGTTTTTTCACCATAGGTGTGAGTCCTTCGTAGAAGTACTGGATTAGGAGTTGCTCAATGATTTGGTGATGTGTACCGCTTGCACACAACTTCTTAAATCACTCCCAGTACTCATACATTGACTCCCCTTGGGCTTGCTTGATCCCCGATATCTCCTAATGAATGGAAGTGGTCCTTGATGTTGGAAAAATATATTTTCAAGAAAATAAGTTTCAAATCATTCCAACAAGTTACATCTTCCAGTTGTAAATAATACATTCAGTCCTTTGTAGCTCTAACAAGTGAAAATGGGAATGCTCTTAGTTTTCTTTTATCTTCAAAAAAATTTCTTATTTTTAAGGTTAAGAAAACCACATTTAATTCTGTAAGGTGTTTATTGGGATCCTCACCAGAAATGCCATGAAATTTTGGAAGCAAGTGAATTAATCCAGATTTCAATTGAAATCCCGACTCGAGATTCGGGTATGCAATACAATTTGGTTGATAATTAATATGAAGTGCATCCAATTCACGAATGTTTCTATTAAGTTAATTTTCATTATTTCATCCATTGGTTCTTTTTTTATGGTTGAATTTGAATTACATCAAATTTCAATGCTCTGAGAGTGGAGTAATTCTCTAACTGGTTGACAGTTGAAACTTCTTGCAGACAGAGAATGTCTGATTCAAGCTCGAAGGCTACATTCAATCACAGGGTCAAGATCTAAAAGATCATCGAAATTAGTTCGTGTCATAAATAAAATAAAAATTAAAAGAAGGAAAGTGAACCATAGTAAAATAAAAAGGAGAAGATTGAGTTGATGGTCCAAAAAGAAGTAGAAGAAAATAAAAGAAGAAAAAAAATCAAATTGGGGAAAGAAGGAAGAAAAAAAGTGAATAAAATGAAAAATGAAATAAGTACCTCTAATTAGTTGAAATAATTACTTTCCTCCCTGGAAACTGTGCCAATTTGAAAGGTTCTGTCGTGGGTGCCCTCAAATGATTAGTGGTTTTTGGGTACTTAGGTGCAGTAGAGTGGCTGAGCAAGGTCGTATCTCAAAGGAGGAAGTAAATTAAAAAAATTGTTAAAGGTATTCTAAAAATAAATATAATAGAATTAAAACAATACTTGAAAGTATGGGGGGTTTTTTATCGTTGAAAAAACTTGAATAAGTTTGCTGTAAGAAGATTTTATTTTTTTTGTTTTTATTTTTGAAATGAAGTTCGATTAGAAATACACAACAATAAGATGTTTTTTAGACAATATTTAAAAGGTGTAATCGATAAAACTCTACCTATTCACTAAATTATTTATCATTATCATTTAAATTAACATTATCTTAATTATTATCCCTTAATTTATTAAATCTTTAACCCTACGAGAATTAACTTTAACACAAAGATGAAGTGAATTTAACCCTAGGCTAACTTCGGAACATGCAATCGCAACACCCTACATTGATTGATGTTTTAAGGGTAGCTTATGGTCAGTGGTAAATTAAGCCACATTTTCATTCTGAATAATGATGATGAATTTTGATTATGGAATATATTTTAACTCTTTAAACTTATCCCTTGTGGTCTTGTATTACCAATTAAGTTTGTGCTCTCAAAATTTAAACAAAACCTCGACCTCGCGTGTTTTTGTGTTAATTGTTCAATTTATTTATTATTTTATTATAATTTAAGAACAAAATTCACGGAAAATATTAATGAATTATATTATCTCAATGATTCAAAATAATTAAATTAAGAGGGTAGAATATAGAATGATCACTATGAAAACAACTCTTCCATGGGCGGTGTGGTCATCGTGGAGACGTTTTGCAAGAGCAAGGATTGAAAGTGTAGAACCCAATATCATCTTCATTATTAATTCCAACCCAATTAGGAATATTAATAGAAGAATAGAAGGAAATAATGAAAAAGATTAATTGAATAAAAATTCAAGATACAAACATGAAAGAAAAGAAATACAAAGAAGTGGTGGGAGAGGAGAGCATTTTTGGAAGAGATGTTTGCACAAAGCCTTACTTCTTACAAGAGTTTTGTGGAGCTCCCAAGAGACACCATTTCTTCCAATACTTCCCAAATCCTAGACCATCCCTCCCAAATAGTGAAAACCCCATTTAAATAGAGTTTTTGAGGGATAGGGTTACATAACTTTTTTAAGTGTCAAATGAAAACTCGTCCAAATATTTTATTCCAAGTTTCACCGCATAGTTGCCCTTAAAAACGCATGAATTGTCTTTCCTTATATAAGGATTTTTTGTTTCTCATTATGTTTCAGAGATTCTCTCCATATTTGGGCTCAATCCAAGTCGGGATGAAGAAGATGTGGCCCAAATAGTGAAGTGATGTCCAATCTGTCTGGTTATGTACAATGTTGTCTTCATGGCCCATTTAATCCACTCAAATTCACGATCCAGCTCCCATTTCCAACATAGAATTTATTGAACATTAAGATATGAAAACATTTAAAAAATTTTAAGTCAAAATATTTTACATAACAATATTTATTCCCGAAATACTACTGTGAATATTAAAATCCTAAAAATGGATTTTTCATCAAAATTTCAAATGAATGATCTAATCCAAAATATTTTCTAATTGATCATATTTATCATAATGTGAGGAAATTATATCATTTATTATCAATAAAATTGTGTTTTATAAGTGGTTTTCATCTTGATCTTGATCGTCGTGGGTGATGTTGTTTCTTTTGTTCGGAGAGTGAACCACGGGATCACGTGGAGTTTAGTGGTCGTCAGGTCCGGTTGGTTTTTCATTTCAGTTCTTGTTTAGATGATTTGTTCAGTTTATTTATGTTTGGGGTACTTTATTATTATTCTGCTTCTTCTGTTTATTTATATTAAGAAAAAATTATTCCCATGGTCACTCTGTTGATGCCCTTGGTGCTTGTCACCAACCCGAGAGGGTTGGGAATGCTTCTCGGGCCTTATCGCGGGATGACTCGGGTAACCGGTTCAGGGTCGACCCGAGTTGGTTCATGACACAAATTCTATGAATTCCCCTCATCATAAATAGATTACATGAGTATTTCATCAATGAAAACCACTAAAAACTTATCCAGGACTAAACACTGCATTCATCAACTCCATGAACACATCTGAACCATTTTTCACACTGAACGACATCATAGTGAACTCATAATGCCCATGATGAAAAAGGAAATTAGTATTTAAGATATCCTCATCCTTCACCTGCATCTGATGATCTTATAACCATAAATCAATTTTCAAGAACCAACTTTATCCCTTTATCTGATTGAATAAATAATCAATTCATAGAAGTGGTTCGTAGTTCTTCATTATCACTTGGTTCAAGAAATGATTATCGATACAAAGCTAGAAACTACCATCAACCTTCTTCATAAAAAAACTAGTTCACCCCAAGGTAACACACTCTATTGAACAAAACCTTTCTATAATAGATCATTGATATATATTCATAGCTCTCACAACTTAGAAGAAACCATTCTATACGGAGTCATCGAGATAGGAGACACTTCTAGATATAGATTGATCCCAAAATCAATCGTTTATCAAGGGGGTAACACTACAACCTCCTTTGGGAAGACATCGGGGTACCATTTCACAACCCTGTGAAACAACGATTGTAGAACCTCTAAATAACTTAGCATCATCTCATCCATCAAAAAAGGTAAGGAAAAAATATGTCTTTGAGCCATAATAGGTTCTCTCTCACCAATGAACACAAATGGCACTCCATTATCACCATAAAACACAACCTTCCTTTTAAAGTAATCCAAAATAGCATTCAATAAATAAAACCAATCCATGTAGAAGATGATTTTATATGTATGTATCTATAAACATATGAAATATCCCCAAGAGTAGTGTTTCCCCATCATTAGCTCACAATCCCTATACACTTCAAACAGGTGAGCTCGACCTCAAAATGGTGTAGTCAACTCCAGGGGAACTGTAAGCCCCTCTACCTCAAGTCCCAAATCATGGATAAGGGTAGGTGATATAAATTAGTTTGCCTCTAATAAATTAAAAAAACAAGAACCTATGAAGAAAAAAAGAAAAGGGTATCTTGAACAACATATGGTTCACCTGGACCTGGAAATGCTAAAGAATGAAGCTGACCACAACATGATCCACATCTTCTCTGGACCTACTGAATACCACCTCTATTTTGGTACACTACTCTATGGGGATGAGGACTGTCTTAGTGTTGTACTTTTTCTACCCCATATCCTCTCTACTAATACAAAACTGGAACAAACTATGTTTTCTGCCTCAATAGAAACTGACTCAAAGGAGAAACCAAAAGCATAACTATGGGTGAATGTTGACTGATTGGAATGGTTGGGCACTCTCATTACTTATGATCTTATCCTACATAATAAAAACACATTTCATGTCCCTTGGTAGAGGTTTGAGATCCTCTTACCCAGAAGCAAATAGATGATTAGGGCTGGGACCTACCCCCATGTAATGAAAATATATTCTATAAAAGATAATTGGAGCCCCATAACACATATCAATTCACAAGGAATCCTGAAGTCTCCCCTCTCATGATGATCTAGTTTGGGAGCCTATCCTCTTAAAAACCTATTATATCACTAGAAACTCGAGATACGTCTTCCTCATAAATAGGGTGACCTACTTCTAGAAATATGCATGAAAATACTCTTCAAAATATCTCACCCTAGCCTCCCCATCGGGTAATAGGTCTAAATAATATTGTATAAGGGTCCTGAAATGGATCTTAAATGCTCAAAGAATGGAAATACCATGTCGAAGGGTGAATAGGTCCTAGTGACTAGACTCCTTTGAATTTGAAGAAAGGAACTCTTCTCAAATTTAGTCTTGGAACTCCTCCTATAGGACTGCCAACTCCCTACAATCCCTGAGGAATAAGAACCACCACTTCCTCACTACTCCACACAACATCATCAATTGAAATGAAAACCAATTCTCCTTCCGAGCATGGATATAAATGAAATCTATCTCAACCTCCTCTAACCAATCTTCTGTGACTAAATCTCAAATGTGGAACTCATACTTTTTTAGATTCTAGCACTAAAACTCCCAAAGTGTCCTCCTCCAAGTATTTTCGTCATAGACCCCCACTCTGTGGTGATCTGTTGGCACATCCTGCTGAACATTTTTTTTCTTATTTTGGAATATTAGGATATGATTCATGATTTTGTTTGTAGGAAAGAAGTATTTTAGAATAAGTTGGAAAGGAATGGTTAATGGATCATGAAGATTGTTGAATGAGTAAGAAGTCAACATATAAGGGCTTCAAGAGTTATGGTGAAATTATTAAGAGTATTAAGTCTCTTTTGATGATGGGGTTACATTAGAAGAATTTTTATAGTATGTGTAACCCTGATGTTTTATATATGAAAATTTTATTCAAGGAATAGTTATATGTTCTTTTGTGGACATAGTTATAAAGAACCATTTGGGTTTATATGATCCTTACTTTTGAGGTAATTATGGGTTACTATATGTTATGATGGAAAGTGAAAGGCATGAGATACAATTGAGGTTAAATTATGTTATGGTTATTTTTGATGATTTCATCTCTTTTTGGAGAATTATTTGGGAATTATATAATTTTTAAAGAGGACAACATGCAGACTTTGTGACAACCCATCGCGTCGGACAAAACTGTGGGAATCGAACCCACAACCAAGGTGTGATTGGTATTTATCACCTACCACTGGACTACGTGAAGTCCCTGGTTATTTTTACTAATTATTTTTAGTTATATGATTTTATGAATTAATAGTAAGTTGATTTTGGGTTATCTATGGAAATTACTAACCTATCATGGAGGATATGTGATTAGGTTAATTACTTTTCAATATGAGACTTTAAGAGCAACTGATGTTGTTTGGAGATAAATGTTACTATTTAACTTGGAAGACTATGTGATTAAATCCTTCAAATATTTGGGTTTCAATCTTAGTTTGGTTTAATTTTGGTCTTCGTTGAACTTTGGGTCTTGTTGGACAAATTTTGGAGACTAAGAATATATTTTCTTTTTATAAAGGATTATCCTTTTTTTGTATTATCTGATCTCATGCTAACCTTTTTGATTTTAGTTTTCATTAAGGTCTAAAGACATGGGAAGTATACAGTTCTCTTTTGTGGATTAGTTGATTCTCTAGAAGTTTATTATAGCTCTCTTAATGTAAACAAGTCATCCTAAATACTAATCTTTTGGAGAAAATATGAGTTCATGTAAGAAATATAGTAAAAGTTGAAAGTCAACATGACAAGTAAGTATGTTTCCTTATGTTGTAGTTAAGCTCAAAAATAAATTCCTCAATGAAAAGTAACTTAAAAAAAATGTTGTCTGTTAACTTTTCCTACTGGGGAATCCAATACCATTTAACCCATCACAAGTTTGTGATTTTTTGGTGGTTAAGTTTCTCCTAAACATGTTTTCTATCAAACTCCCTCAGAACGTGACCCTTTGTTTTTTCTTCCATATCCATGTTTCATACATGGAATCCTAGTATGGGTTAACATGGGTGAACTTTTTACTTCCCTTTCTTTCTTTTAAAGTGATAGATTTATTTACTCCTTTTCCGATGTGGGGATTTTAATGAAGTTTCCGAGCCCAATTTTAAAATTGCGAGGACGCAATTCCCAAAAGGGGGGAAGGATGTAACACCCAAGGTAAATAAAGAATATGACCTTCTTATATTTATCCAAATTTGTGAATAAAATATTAATATTACTTTAAAGAACACACTATGCTTGATGGCGTACCCAATACGCGACAACGAGTTCCTTTGAAATCTTATGTTGCACTCTAATAATAAAATAATATTATTTTAAATGGTAGTTAACGCCTAGCCATTTTAATGGAAGGAAAGAACATAACTAACTACAAAATGATTATATATGTTTTTCAAATATTTTTACTTTTATCCTATAAATGTTAGAGGCGTAAAATGCAAATGAATCCAATTTTAAGCATAAATCTACTAATATTCTTTAAAAGTTTGATTAATCGCCTTTTTATGGAGAACCCTTTTTAAATATACTTTTGAAAATTTTATATATTGTATTTGAAAAAATAAAATACTTCTTTATAATCTGGACATCAAAATTTACTTTGTGTAATTTTTTTTATTTTTCCGATAAAGATCATTTTTAGTGAAAATGTTGCATTTTAATTCAAAAACTCCTTTTAATATGATTTATTTATATGAATAGATTATATTTTTAATTGATATTAAAGTGTTTTTATAATATATTTTTACAATTAAATCCAATGGTGGTCATTGGAATTAATTTCACTTTGAAATTGGACTTAAACTAGTGCTAATCTTTTAATAGATATTGTTTCTTAAAAACACGCTATTTGTTTTGACAGCGGGAATTAATTATTAAATTAATTAATGAAACTTATATGTTTTTAATTTTGTAAAATATAAATCATTTTTGAAATCGGAATATCAAATATATCTTAGGGTGATTTTTTGGTATTTTTCTGAAAAACTTCAATTTTTGATGAATAGTGAAACCACTAAGTGGTAGTTAAAGAAACTAATTTTTCGTTTTAATGAAACTTTACCACTTCTGTGATTTGATTTTCAAAAATCCTACATACATGGTTGTAATTAGGAAGTAAAATGTGGTTCAATGAGATTGAAATAATTTTTGGTGAATAGTACCTTTTAAGTTTTATTAATCGCGATTAAAGGTAATTAGTGTAATTTAAGGTAAAAATAATGTTTTAATAATATGAAATGTCCTTGACACATGTCCTACGCTTATTGGATGAGTCATGGCCGACCAAGACAATCCATGGGTGAACTTTTTGACCCCATGGAGCCACTTGTTTTGGAAAATGACATTAATAACTTTTTAATTAAAGTTAAAATTAAAATGTCACAAACATGTATTGTTTTACTAAAACAATTTTTACATGGTTTTATACAAGTCATATTTTTTACTATAAATATTAATTAGAAAGATAAAAATATTTCCTACATCATGATATTTTTTATTATTATTTTTAGACCTTAAATAAATTAAATTATTTATGACACCATGATGATGCAGCGATTACCTCATTATTTAACGATTTAAATAAAATGAAAAGATAATGTAAAATCTAAAACCTAAACTTGTAAAAAACTATTGGATGGGTGTATTTAGAAATATAATCACCTTATCCTTGAAATATATAATTTGGGGACCTTTAAAATCCGAAAATCATTTTATAATAAAGTAAAAGTTTATAACTTTCCAAGAGTGCCCCTCATCTCCTCTTATAAAAGGACCCCACCTCTACCACCTTACCCACAACTCTCAAGCCTTTGGCTCGGCCAACCCCTGACCATTTCATCTCTCCAAATCCCTCTCTTCATCATTCATGCCTCACCTTAGGGCAGAATCCTTTCCAAGGAAGCCTTTGAGCTCAAATCAAAAAGAGTTACCTGATTTAAAGGTAATGTCTTCCCTTGTGTTCTTTTGTTTTATTTTACTTCTCCAACCATCTAAACTCTTTTTATTCCTTTATTTTGTAAAAAAACCAGTATCTTCAATATACTAGGATGTTTTTATGTGAATTATTAGAGCTACACTTGCACACACCTTCTTCTAATGGTTAAATAACATACTGTTTCTGTGGATGGCGAATTTCTACCTCACGAAACAATGATTGTTCAATCATCTCTTAAAACCTTTCATGGTGTCCATTATGATGTCACTATATTTTATATATGATATATATGGTATTTATGTTTTCTATATGCTTCTGAATTTTATATTTAAAACATGCCTTTATGCTTTTCATGTTGTGAAAATGCGATAATTTCATACGAGGAAGTGTGGACTACCGCCCCCTCAAGTGATGTGACTCGTTCATGCAATATATGGAATGTATAAAGAATGAAATTAATCAACATATGTGACCTATATAACATATATTTTAGACTTTAATTATAATATATATATCTCTAAATTATTTTTAATTCCATTAATATTACAAAGAAATGAAAGTTGCATTCATGCGTACGTACGGCCTACCGTCTCCATGAACGGTGAATTTCATTTCTTTTTATCTCCAAATCTTTTGGAGTAGTATAAAATGAATATTTACTGGATATATATGATATTTAAATCATTAATACTATTCTAGAGATGATTTACTTATAACTACATGGACAATCATTTTCAAACAATTTCATTTTTGACTCATGTACCAACCATCGACAAAAACGTCTGATATGAACTCTCGTTATTAACCAATTATTATAACATTATAATATGTGATATGAACTGAATAATAATCTTTAAAATAGTTCCTTAAGAAATTATAAATTGTCCAACGTTTATTATTCAGGAATATAATGAAACGAACAAGACAAGTCAGACTTGCGGTAAGGGAACCAACCTCTCTCGTTCTTTTTGAGTACTCTATTTTATGTCATTTCTTATAGGCTCATCATTATTATGTTTGGGGATGTTATTTTATATTCATCATACTGTATTTTTTTTTCATATTATGAGAGACCCTATTTGATTTCATAAATCAATTTTTGGATGTTTTAAGTGGTGCTGTTAGGCTACCGAGTTTTCGTAAGGTATTTTTCATCTCACTTTTATTCCTGTGATATTTATGACACATTTTCCACCATTTTCCTTTCAGTGGTGTATGTACTGACCATTATTCTACTCTTGGTTTAATATAATTTTGTTTATTGGTATTTACATCAATGTTGTATAGTCATTCTTTCATGGGGTGTACGTTTCAGAAGTTACCCAATTCGGTAAGGGAACCTTTCACCCTCCTCATTTTAAAAGACTTATTTTTTAGGTCTTTTAATATTATTATGATGGGATATGTTCTTATATATACTTATTTCTATAAATTTTATGTCCAAGTGATGAGATACCACTTTTTATCTCTCATCAACTCATATTTTGAATATTGAAGTGACGCCGTTAGGCTGTCAAATTTTTGCAAGGGAACATCTTAACCCAATTTTGATTCTTTGGGATAAACTTGTACTCCTTGAATATGTCCTTCTATGAATATGTGAGAATAAGATCTGATTGTTTTACACTTAATATCCACTTATATTTGGTGTATTCATTTGTCACACATAATTATGTAATTGATTTATCCTTAATCCAAGGATACCGTCTTTGTAAGGGACTTCGTCTCGATCTCCTTTCATTAAGGAATATTTTTGTTCTAATACAAGGATTTCTTTTATACGGTGTATAAAACCCTTTGACTTATACTTTTATTCAAAAGGAATCTTTTCTATATGAAGCGTTTTACTAAACGACAAAAATTATGTTTCTTTTTAACGTACGCGGTGACAATGACCTTTCCGCTGCCGTGAGTATTATTTGATCTTTGGCTTCCTCAACAAGCCGTTATATTTTTAAAAGTAAATAAATACCATATACTCTTTTTTGGTATTGAAAATGGTTTTGATAATGGATTTTTTACGTCAATATATTTAAGTGATATATTGTGCTTGAAATGTGGAAATGTTTTCTTTCCCTTATAATTGTTTTATGTGTAATGATTTTATAATGGTACTGGGACATTTGATGGGTGGTTACGTGATAAAACATATGATGGATTGTGCCGTGAATACCAGGATGGGTGGTTACGTTATAACCTCCAATGCATTGGGTATGGAAGTCGGTCGTATGGCTATTCCATTAAGTATGTGTGGAAGTCGACTGTATGATTATTACATTTAAGTATGTTTATGTCCCAAGTTACCTTTATATGTTATGTGTTCTTTATATGGGTTTTATGGTAATATTTTGGTTAAAAAAGGGTAAGTAATGGTCTTTTATTCAGTGAAGAGTTTTTACTACTTCATAAAGGTGAAAATTATTACTTTGGAAAAGTACTCATGGTTTACTTGTTGTTTTGAAAAACTAACAGTTTTCTTTCTTTGTGTATCCTTTACTGGGCTTTTTATGCTCATCCCACGTTTTTGAAATGTTTTCCATAGGACTTAAAGATGAATAGGGTCAAGGATGGGATCAAGGAAATACATTCTATCTAAAACATTGAACTAGACATGTTTCTTTTTAAGTGTTTTTTTATTTTATGGAAACTTAGTAGAAGTGTATACTATGTAATATTTTGAGATGGAATAGTTATGACCTAATTCTCTAAAACTCTAAACCTGAAAAGATCCTCTATGTGAATTATTCATTTAATTTATGATTAGGTAATGTTTAAGGATGAGTCCTTTTAACTACAAGCATATTTCATCCTAGTTTTTGATAATACATCAAAGTACATGACTCGTGATATGAATTAAAAATAATCTTAAAGTGTGAGTATTATTACAGACCTCCACATATAGTAACAACTATTGACACATATAAATGTTTATTTCCTACTAGAGGTCCATGTTCTCATAATCTTTTTACATGAAGATTACCAAGGGAGTACACAATAAAAAATATTCTCAAAGCCTTATGAGTCTCCACCCTGGACAATGTGTTTCATTTCCATCACATCAAATGATATCATCTGAATATAAAATATATATTTAAGAATATTTTCATTGAACTTTGACTTTCTCATCGTAGCAGGGAACTGTTATTACCTTTTAGTATAATAAGTATTCCACGTAAATTATCACATATATGTCACACAGATGAATGATCATCGTGTGATAATTAATTAACTAATATCCAATAATATGAACATTTTTTTAATCTAATTTTCAAAGTGGTTGGTTTTAGGGTACCAACTCCAACAGGATCTCACTTACACTAGAGTAAACTACTAACAATCTACTGGTTAGTATCACATGTTAAACATGCTTCTATTGAGGTACAATTATAATTGTTGATCCCATCATGCTATTTGTGGCTAATTTGCTTAATACAACCATATCTCTCAGAGAAAATCACTCAAGAGACAATATGAATGAGTGCGTATTTTTATATTTTCTCATTCATGAAATTCTAGATAATATTTTAGATAAAGGTTCATTATAATATTATTGAACGTTACTATCTTGGTAAAACTCAAAAATCATGAAAAATGTATCTCAACTTACTTCTTAATATATATAAGAAACTAAAACATACTTAGTCTAATGTAGATATAGAAAATACTAATTATAATATGATTTACCATTAGATTTACTATGATACTATATCAAACTGACCTAATGAAAACTAGTTTTATATCCCCTAAAATATTGTGTTCTGATTTCTATAATTTTTAAGAACTCATCCTATTTTTCTTTATTAAGAACTATTGGATAGTTCAGACTGCCAACCTATACAATTCTCTTAGTATTGTCTGATATTTTCATTCTATGATTCATATATAAGAAAGATAAAATTTTTGTACATATCATGTCATGTGAGATAGATTTTGATGTTTCAAAGGATCAAATAAAAAATGAGAAAGGGGGGTTGAATCAGTTGTTCACTTTTAATAAGTTTCAATACTTTTAAAACTCAACACCTGCAACCTATTAAAGTATATAATATTGTCATATTTTTGTAAATTCTCATGCATTAAAAAGTATAAAATAATGTAAATCACATGATATTGAAAGTTTCAACCTTCGTGCAAGAACCTACATCCTTTCCATAGACACTCCCATGGGTCTATGGAAATTCACTAATTTTAAATAGTGAATACAAATTGTTCCAATTCCCATTAGTCACCTTATATCTTCTAATGATAATGATTATACTAACTCCATTAAATTTAAAAAGTTTCTGTAAAACAATTTGATCCAAAAAATAAAAGATAAAAAAACATTTACTCTACAAAACACTATATGGAACCTTATTCTGATGACCCTAGGTCAGATTGCCTTAGTATGATTGTCCCATTAGGATAGACTCATTGCGATGAACCCTTTTCTCAAACTACAATTCACAAACTTTTCTCAATTACTCATTCTAATCTTCCTCAGTCCAGTAATTACACTTTCAGATGTATGATCTTATAAGGAGATCTCTATCCTAAAAGTAATATTACTCAACCTCTGACTCAAAATTTATAGTGCTCCACCTTTTTCACATGTGAAAAAGATTAAAAGTATGAATTTACAATTAAACTATTTATAGAAATCCTAGAATATCAAAGGTGGGAATCTAAAAAAACTTTCCCCTCTTACTCAAATTGAGAAACCCTTGAAATTTACTCATATTTAAACTTCATGTTTGACCACTTCAACACTTTAGGACCCTTCATGGATCATCTTGTGTCTTCTTAGAAATTAGACTTCTCCAACTTCATAACTTTTTATTTACTATTATTGAAATTTGTTATCTCATTACGATGGAAATTCATCGACTCAATAAAAATTCACTTTCCTCATTAGAGTCAGTTCGATTGACTTTCCACCTCAGAGTCAGTTTGATTGAATTTAATTCTTAGAGTCATTCCAACTAACATTACTTCCTAGAGTCAGTCTGATTGACTTTCATTCTCAAAGTTATTCGAATTTAATTTCCTCATTAGATTTAGTCCAATGGAATCCTCATAACGATGGAATTCTCATTACGATGGAATTACATTATTATGGAAACTCCACTCTGAATGTTTTAAATTCTTCAAACCTCATAAGATATCACTCATTAAGACTTATGAAAACTTCATTGTCCAATAATTCTAGATCTGATGAAAACTATTTCTTGATTCCTAGAACTGATACAATATTTATGATTCCTCCATTTATTGAAAATCATTTATCATGAGAGTTTTAATGATTTATGATAACATAAATATTGGAAAAGAATCATCTATCTTAAGGTTAGAAAGTTTAAGAACATTATATCACCTAACATAACTATCTTTATTCGACCTTTTTAGTAGCATTATAGCTTTTTAACTCATCAAATCCTTTCTTTATCTAGTTACAGTAAATTAAATATTATAGCAATCAATAATTTCTACCTCCAATTCTTGTGGATCTGATGATCTGTATACTTCATTTTTCAATCTAACTTAAAACCAGCATCTTCGTCATCTCACATTTCATAACACTAATGAATTCATAACTCTTTAAATGAAAACTCAATCTTGAAAGCTAACTCTCTCATGATTTTGAGAACCTTTTAGGTTTTCATAGAATTAGCTGACTCAAGGTTGTAAAGTGGAGAACTTTCTAACACATTAATTCACACTTTTCGGAAAAAATTATCTTTCTAATAGAAACTTCAACCAATTATTCATACTGATTTACCTGAGTCCTATGATCAGTATTGTATAACTTTTAACTTTTATCTTCCAGATAACTTATATATCTAGTACTACTCATTTTGAAATTATTCATCTGGAAACCAACTTTCCCAAAGAAAAAAAATTCTTCTTCCCCTTTTTATTAGGTTTGAACATTCAGTAACATTCACCCATTTTACAAAGAAATATTTTACAAAAGATTATTTGTCAAAAAATAAAAAACATTATTACCAAAAAAACAACACAAAGGATCTTCAATCCCCCCCTTTGGATTTGTTGACAACTTTTGTTAACAACTTTTTCAACTCTAAGAATTTTATTATGACTCACATTTTTTGAGTTTTATCAAAACACAACCTTTCTCAAAAGAGAGTGTCGTAACACCACACTACTAGATAAAGTAATTTTTTTGAAGTAACTCTATCCCACAGTGACTATAAAATTTTACAGTCATGTTAAGATAAACTCCCACTCACTTATTTTTCTCTCCCCCATTTTATGATAACCATTACTTCAGATTCATTAAATAAAGATAAGTAATTACATCTTACAAAGTAAAAAAATTGTTACCTTTTATCCCCCCATTTCAATATAATCATAAGCATGGTGGGGTTCTTCCTTGTGAGATTTAAGAAGTAATTCGAGGAGGCTAAAAATGAATTTGCAGCCTCAACTCAACAAAACTTTTTTCAGAATTTCCCTTGGGAAGATATACTCAATTTGATGCTTTCTCAATAGATATTCCATGAAAACATCTCCAGAAACAACTTTCTCTATTATAAAGTGAAAATTTATATCAATTTGTTTGTATCATGAATGTAGATAGTATTTCTAGAAATATCAATTACACTTTTATTATCAGAAATTATTTCCGATAGTTTAGAAACTTTTTCTTTAAAATATTCCAGAAGAACTCTCATCCACAACATCAGAGTATAAGCTTGAGTAGCTAAAACATATTAGGATTTCACTAGGATCAAAGTTATTAAACATTGTATCTTACTATTCCAACATATAGAACATTACCCCAAGAAAAATATTCCTCATGAGGTTGTGCAATATCATTATAATCTCCTTCCCAATTGGCTTCAGTATAACCATGAAACTTCATTTCACAATTTTTTTGTATAACAACCCATGTGAAGTTGTTCCTTTGACAAATCTATGAATTGTTATTGCTTCCAACATATTTGATTATTTAAGATTAATTTGATAACTAGCATAAAAATTCATAGCATAAATAATATCAGGCCTTTAGGTTGTAAGGTAAATTATACTTCCTGTCAGCTTCCAAAATTATTTATAATTCACACCTTTTCTAGAGTCATATTTACTCAACTCCATTCTCACTAAGAGAGGAGGATAAACTTATTTATACTCTTAAATTCCAATCTTTTTAAAAATTACCCAACATACTTTTCTTGAGATAGGAAAGTGTATTATTTTGAACTTATAAACCAATGAATCATGTTAATTATCCTAACATTGACATCTCAAAGTTCATTTTTATTTCTTTAGAAAATTTTTTACAAAAATATTCTATATACCTAGAAAAAAATATATCATCCACATAAAAAATACAATTATAGTTCTGGATTCAACATCTTTCATGTATAAGTTTCCATCAACTTTTCCTTTTTAAAACATCAACATTATAAAAAAATTGTTAAGATTATAATACCATGAATATGGATATTATTTCATACCATAAAAATCATTATTTAATATAAAAACTTTGTAATCATCCTCATCAAGAAGGAACCCACAAGGTTGATCAATGTAAACATCTTCTTCAATTTCTCGATAGAGAAATGTTGACATCACATCTATATGATATAATTTCTAATTTTGATGAGTGACTACAATTAGAAACATTCTATTAGTTTCTAACCTTGTAATTGGAGAAAAGGTTTCATCAATATCCACACCTTCCTTCTATAAATAGCCTTTACAAACAATAATGAATGTTTTTCTTGAAACTTCTCCATGTTCATTCAACTTATTTCTGTAAAAAAATTTGTTTCTAACAAAAGTTTTTGCTTTCAGAGGTGGAATAAGTTCCTATGTTTAATTTTTATTAATTTTATCCAACTCTTCTTTCATATAATTCACCCATTCATTATGCTTAATAGATTCTAAAACCGATTCTGTTTCCACTTTTGAGATGAGTGATGTTTTATTTTCTATCTTATAATTCTTCTAAAATGTAGTGGAGCCTTATGATTCCCAAAAATATTTTTCAGTATCAACATGATTTTGTAATGTAATAAATTTTAATGTTCCTCATCCTGTATCACTTTCCTCATCACACGATTCATGTGAATCTTTATGCACATTACTTTAATCACTTATATTTTCATTAGAAACCTTTATTTTTTCTTCCTCGACAATCCTAGAAACTTTTCTAATGAATTTTGATTCTATATAACTTTCACATCATATAAGTCCACCAACTTTTGTAAACATTTTTTCCAAAATATTTATCATCGTAAATTTGGTAATTAACCCCTAAAAGTTCCTTCCAAAACATTCTCATCAAACTTTCCAAGATTTAGATTGTTTATTTTAAGTAAAAATAGACTTCCCAGAAAATGGAAGTACTTCAATAAAGGCTTTTCATTATAACACATTTTATAAGAAGTCATGTTTGATTCCAGACATAAAACACATCAGTTCTAAACTTGTACAGAAGTACTAATAGCTTCTCTCCCATTAAAATTTGAAATTTTGTATTCTTGGAACATGCTCTTTCCCATTTCTACCAAACTTCTATTTTTTAATTTCTCCTACAACATTTTTTATTGGGTGTACGGAGAACTATATTAATGTTTGATTCCATTTTTTATCAAATAAGATTCAAATGTATTATAAGTAAACTATGTTGTATTATCTTTTCTTAGATTCTTTATATAAACCCTTATTTCTTTGTAAGAAATTTTCTGAAGAATATCAACATTTCTACGTCCTCTGACTTGTGTTACATAAACATGATGTTTTTCATCTGAGTGAAATAATCAATAAAAGTGATAAAATAAAAAAATTATTGATAACTCATTATCCCAAATAAATCGAAACGAATCATTTAAAGAGGTATGGTGGACTGAATATCAACATTTTTACGAATTTTATCAGTCATGTTACCATTCTAACAAGTTAAATAAACAGATTATACTCTTCTTTTAAATTATGGTAAGTTTCGAATAACATAAACCATACAAAGTTTGTCCATTTTTTTCTACCTAAGGTATCCAAGTATGTAGTGACACAACATATTTTTATCTTCATCTCTTAAGTAATAGGGGTTGTTAAATTATCATTTTTAGAAGAGATTGCCACATGTTCTTTCTCGTTTTTTAATAAATTTTCGGTCTTTCCCAAAGGTAACAACACCTTCATCATGATTTTCAATAACACCAAAGGTTATTTCTTAAAATTTCTTCTTTTCTCCTTACTTTTATTTTCTTTCATAAAAACTTTTCTTAAAATAGTAATCAAACATTATTTAACCATATGAACTGGTTGATATTATCTTCCAAAAACTTATTATATACAACCAAAACTGATTCTTCATTGGAAAGTTTAAAATATTTTGAGAATCCACTTTTTCAACTTTCTATAAGTTAGGAAAGTTACTCATTATAGTTTCACTATTTCTTCCACTATGCTCAAAACCTCTTGTAGGAAGAGATAAGTTGTACCAATAATTAGAATCCTTGTTCCCATAGATTACATAGCACCAACAAAAAATATCAAATCTTGATTTTCTATTGAAGTAATATCTTTATCTACAAAAACTTTGTTCAGGTTGGTAAATACTTTCTACTCTAAAAATATATGTATGTGGTCCATTTTCCTCCTAAGTGAGTTTTTATCTTTTGTAGAAGTAATAGGTTTCTCACATTCTTTTTCCAACCAATGTTTCACAATATGTTTTTTAGAACCTGAAATGTTAGACAAGTCAGAAGAAATGTGATTTTTGGTGGGTGAGGACTTCACATGATTCCTGATTTGATCTCTCTCAAAAAAAGTAGAATTATCAGCTTTTATAAATAAATATTTTTTAAAGATTTCATTTATCTTTATATAGGTATTTTTGCCTCAAGATGTTTTTATGAGACTTTTTAATTTCATCTTCCTTGGAATCCAACATCTAATTTAGATCATCCACAAATAATTCCCTCTTAAAAAATTCTAGGTTTTTAACTTATCATATTCTAGAGGTATCCTTCTTCTTTCTTGAAAACATCATTCTCACCAATAACACCTTTTCCAATATCTTTATTTATCATTATGGTTTATTTTTTTAGAGATCTATTTTTCTCAATACATTTAACAATTTCTGTTATCAGTTGATATTATTTATTAGATTCTTTTCCTACTTCTTCTTCTTCACTGACTAAAGAATTTTTTTTCTTAACTTTTTCAATAAATGTTCTCAAGTTTTCTGAACTTTCTACCTCTGAAGAATTTTTTCATTTGAATCTGATTCATCTTTATTACCCATCATATTTATTTT
The DNA here is from genome assembly GCA_963277665.1 of Viscum album. Classification (NCBI taxonomy): domain Eukaryota; kingdom Viridiplantae; phylum Streptophyta; class Magnoliopsida; order Santalales; family Viscaceae; genus Viscum; species Viscum album. Next base: position 1,941,076,367 of record OY728163.1, read on the forward strand.
GTCTACAATGAACTTCATCTTATATTTTTTGGATGACTATTCTTCTTGATAACTTTTGTTACACTTCTTCTAGTGAGGTTTTTCATTAGAATCATCTTTATATTGTTCAATTTTCTTCTTGTGGAAATTCATATCAAAGTTCCCAATTCCACCTCACTAAAAACATTTTAGAGTAAGTACACCTATATAGTTTTATCTTCCTCTTTGATAGTTCTTGGATATAAGAGAAGATATTTTCTTATTCAACTTATCATTCTATCTATCTTATCAACCACAAGGATTAACATCTTCAACATATTGTATTTTCATTTTTCTCATGGATTCAAAATCGATTTCATCTTTCATCTTCTTTTTGATCATTGGATATTTCCCCATTTAAAAAGAAACATGAAAATTATGAAATTCATAAAGGAATAAATCATTATAGTCTTATAAAGATTAAATTTTAGAATCAAACCCATCTTAGTTTCTCATAAGTTTATTAACTTTTGTATAATCTTCCAAAACTTCTCCAAATCCTCAGATGTTGAAAAATTTTCATTTACCTTGGTAAATTAATCCCATATAGTTTCCACATCTTTCATTATCATGTCATCAAACTTACTATGCTAGATTTATAGATTTACTTCATTTATATTAGCACTCCCTTCAAAAATACTTTCCAGCTTATCGCACATACTATTTGAAGTTTTGATATTGATTACCTTTATATAAAAATTTTATCATAAGGAAATAAGAACATTATTCCTATATTTTCAATCAACTCCACTATTTCTCTTATTAGAAAATGCAATCTATGCACTCTTCTCAATAAATGGAAACCTGAATGTAGAATCATTGACAACTTCTAATCCAAGAGATAGAAGATAAGGAATCATCCTATTTTTTATCCATAATAACTATTTCCATAAAATATAGGAAATCTTCTAATGTTAACCAAATTTATGTAACCCATTATAAGGATTAAACAGGGGAACCTTTTCTCTAATACCAATTGAAGTTATAGCAGATAAAATAACAATTAAGAAGGGGGGTGAATCAGTTCTTCAATTTTTATATGTTTAAAAACCTTTAAAACATAACTTCTGAAAAATGTTATTGTTTTTAAACTTATAAACTTTTATTAAATACCCATGTATCCAAAAGAAGAAAATCAAGTAAAGAATGAAATATTTACAAGGTTCGGCCTCAGTTTGAGAACCTAAATCCTTTCCATAGCAACTCTCATGGGTCTAGGGAAATTTAATAATTTGAAGAAGTGAATAAAACATGAACAAAAAACCATTAGAAACATCTTATATTCAGATAGGAATGATAATAATAACTATTATTAATTTAAAAATATTTCTTACAAACAATTTGAGCTAACCAATATAATATAAATAAAACTTTTTCTCCAAAAAAATCTATCTAGAACCTTGGTTCAATGACCCTAGGTCTGATTGCCTCATTTTGATTGTCTCATTACGATGGAATCATTGTGATAAACCCTTTTCTCGAACTCCACTTCACAAACTCTACTCAACTTCTCATTCTGGTCCTCCTTAGTCTAATATTCCTTTTTACGATAATAAAACTTTTAGTTTTTTGATCTTCTAACTAGATCTCTACCCTGAAATAACTCTGACTCATCCTATGACTCAAACTTGGTAGGGAAATACCTTTTTCATAATTAAAAAAGATACAATTTATGAATTTAATGTAAAACTATTTATAATCATCCCATAATACAAAAGGATGGAAACTAAAAAACATTTCATACTTACTCAAATTCAAATAGTTCCAAAATTTAGTCATATTTTAAATTCATGTTTAACCACTTCAACTCTTCTGCAACCTTCTTAAGTAATCTTGAGTCTTCTTAGTAACCATCCTTCTCAAAATCCATAACTTTTTGTTTAGTAAAAATTAAATTCCTCATCTCATAATGATGGAACTTATTCATCTCATTACAAATTGAATTTTCTCGTTAGAGTTAGTAAGATTGACTTTCCTCCTCAGAGCTAGTCCGATTGACTTCCCTTCTCCATGTCAGTCCAATTTACTTTCTTTATCAAAGTCAGTCCAATTGAATTCACTTCTTAGATTCAGTCTAATTAAATTTTCTCCTTATTAATATCTTGATGTAATCCTCAAAATGATGAAATTATCATTATGATGGAAACCCCACTCTATAAATTTGAAATTCTTCAAACCTCCTTAGTTATCACTCATTCCGACTTATAAAAATTTTTTGTGTGGTAATTATGGATTTGATGAAAACTTTTCCTTGACTATTAGAACTGATAAAATCATTATGATTCATCTATTTCTTCGAAATGTTTTATCATGAGAGTTTTTATGATTTATAAGAACATACAAATTGGAAAAGCATCATGTAACATAAGGTTAGAAAGTTTAAGAACATTCTAAATCATGACATCGCTCATAAAAAACATTCTAATTTTATAACTCAGAAACTTCTTTTTTTCTCTAATTATAGTAAATGAAAACTTCTAGCAATAAATAATTTCTACCTCTAGTTATTTTTGGATCTGGTGATCTATATTTTTGATTTAGCAGTCTGACTGAAAATTGGTATCTTCATCTTCTCATGTCTCTTCACACCATTGAATTCCTAACTCTTCAAACACAAACTCCTTTTTATATCATGACTCTCTTATGACATTAAGAGCTTTTCAAATAGAAAAATTTCTAACTCATGACTTCAAACTTTTCCGTAACAACTATCTTTCTAACATACAATTCAACCGATTCTTCATACCGATGGACCTGGGACTGAGGATCAGTATTATAGAAATTTTTGATTTAATCACCTTCACAACTTGTCCATCGGGTACTGATCATTCCAAACTTTTGTGTCGAGAAACCAAATTTATTAAAGACAAAATTTCTTCTCCCCCTTCATGTTTAGTTTCAAACCTTCAATAACTTTACACTATTTAAAAAATATTATTTTACAATTGATTAAGTTTCAAAAAACTAAAAAACATTGTAACAAATAAAACATCAAAAGGTTCTTCATATTTCTAATGTACTCTTAGGAATATGTAGTCTATACATCACAAACTACCATGTGACTCTGAAAATAATTTGGTTTCATTGTTTCATATTATATTTTCAATACTATGTTATCAATGAAATAATTACTTGGATAAATCAACCCCTTGAACTGTGTAGAAAATATAGTTCCCTAGAACTTTGGTTAATACATAACTCATCTCAAAGAAATAAACTTTAGTCTTAAATAACCATAATACTAACCACAATTTTTCATTATTTTTTTAAACAGACTTGTATTAGAAAACTATAGTGTTATCACTAATATTTTATAGACAGTGGAAAAATTTAGTTTCAAACAAATATGTTGTGATAATAAATATTATTTCAACCTATATATGGATATTTGAATATTTCATTTCATATTGGAATTATTTTATGTTTCCAACCTTTCTGGCCACATAATATAGACATGTACCATGATGTTTCCTCTATAGGAGGTGTTCATTACATTGGATGCATAATTTAATGATAATTATAGCTATAACAAGTAAAATTAATAATGATTTAAGTATGATGGTTTGGAACAACTAATTGAACCTTATTGGTATCTCACTTGTACCATCTATGTGTAGTTTTTGTTGAATACTCACCAAAAACTTGACATCAACCATTGAAAAACCAAATGAATTTTTGTATATAGGACCCATATTTGAATTCATAATAACATGTAAATCATTGTTGGTTTTTAATTACTACTCTCTATAGGATTTATTATTCTTACCAAATAATATAACACATATTGTGATGAATATAAAACCAAAAAATTTATTTTAACCTAAATGTGTAGTATGTGTCTTTGGAACAATTCGTCCCACTAACACTTATAGATTTTACCATTATTATGCCAACTTATGTATCTTTGGAAAAGATTTAATGAAGTATTTCTTTCTACCACTATCTAAAAATATATTCTTCCCACATATAAATGTATTTGGTATGATTGTTACCTTTCAAAATTTGTGGTGTTAATATCCTTAGTAGTAATCAAATAATTAACTAAGATGAACTTTGTGTTTTACATGATTTACCTTTAAAGATTTTACCTCTCTAAAAATGGATACAAGTAAAATACATGAGGCTATGAAAAAATAGACTTTCTTAATGTAATAACTTATATTATGTCCATTATTCAATTTAGTTGGCATATGGTTTGATGTTACACTACTATTTTTTGAAACATGGTTAGAAATGAATCATGAAAGATTGAAATATTTATAAATATTCATCACTCTACCTTATAATATCACCATCTCAATGATGTGATTAATTTAATTTCAGATTAAGAAAAACTTTGCTATATATTTAATGATCCATGAATAATTGGTTAAGATATACTTTGATGTACCATCCTGGAAGATCCATCATCTTTTACCAAGTGAAATCGTTACTTTCTTTTAACATTATAAAATCTATTAAAGGAATTTAATGAAGTATATAAATTTACCTCTATAATTTATTATAATACTTTGTGTGGCCTTTCTGAATTAACTATAAATGATTTTTAGCATGCCTTTATTTCAAAAGGTTTCTTTATTTAAAACTTAATAAGTATTTTGATAAAACCTAATGTTTTTTAAGCTAAAAAGAGTCTAAAATGATATTTTGGGTATATATTTTATAACAAAATTTTTTTAATTGAAAAAGAATTATCTTTTCATAACCGGGTGTCATTTTTATAATTTATATGCATCATTATTTTTGGTTTAATATGAGTGATTCTTGTATTATTGAATTAAAAAGATGTATTGAAAAAACGAAATAATAATTATTCAATAAACGAAATAATGTCTCATTGTTTATAGATGTACATTAAGATAAATGTTTTAGAAAACTCAATACAGACCAGAATCAATTCCTTTTTTGAAATAAGAAGTTGTGTTCTTCTTTTTTATGATATTTGAATCGTCATTTCTCATCTACTTTTTTGGTTTTGTTTTTAATATTTAATTCTTTCTTAGTTCTTATTTTTAAATACATGTATGTTGTAATAATGTCCTATATTAATACCTAAGATATGAATAAAAATATGATGAATATACTTGAAGTGGATGAAACTATTTACTTGTTCTTTAATTGTTTACAATTTATTTTCCATGTCTATTCTTTTCATATAGGAAGCAAATAGTCCCCTGTTCATTCTTCAACATCTAAAACATTTTTAACCTAGAGTACATTGTAAATGATAATTTGGTTTTAGATTATTCATGGTATCTTTATCCTTTTATTTCAATATTTTCTCTATAATGGTTGTGGAAACGTGTTTAAACAAATCCTTACCCACTTGGTTAAGTATAGAAAAATATTCATGGGTGACTTATCCATTTTTTAATCTGGACATGGGCAAAAAAGATAGCCTTGGTAGTAAGGATGATAAAATGAGATAATGGATAATGTCTTATCCAAGTGGAAGACCAATTTCTCTAACTAGTCAATATATCCTAGGATTTTGAAACCATGATCAGTATCTAAATTCCCTTTTTATAATTTACACTCATATAGTACATTGACAATCTTAATTATCCTAATCATTTCTTTCGCTTTATCAAGAGATAAAAGATGGGATATTTTTGTGTAAGTATCCATATACTTATATTGCATCATCAAATCTATGGAAATATATGATATTATAATACATTTAACATAGAATAAATCCTCTATATATTTTGGAAGGTATCATTTTTACCTTTTCTCACCTACTGGGGTGCTGGATAGGAATAGGATATTCCAACACATCATATAGATTTTTTGATAATACGGAATATCATAGATGATTATACTTTATCCAAATAAAATTATTTGTAAGGATGTTCCCTAAGTTAAGGAATAATAATAGTGTTTTTTGGTTTCACTTTCCACATTACCTATAATAAAAAGTTTATTTTTAGTCATTATTTTGATTACTAAAAGAGTAGATTATAAATGTTATTTATTTAGTCTCCAAATATTTTATTAAAACTAAATATCTCTCATAATTGGTTTTGTAATATCTTTTGGCATGCATATTCTAGTGGAAAGGATAAATAATAACCTTCTTATAACATAGAGTAGGGACTAATAAGCACTTAGAAGGGTTTTTAGTAGGTATATCTTTCTTATTGCATTAAATAATAGCTCATTGATCCATTTAGTAAACTCTCTATAGGATCGATAGAGTTTATAATTTACTATAATAGGGGGAGAATTTTAGCTTATAAAAATAAGACATATAATTTTTACCATCCCACTTTATAATTTTTATCAGATAATGTTTTTTAATGATACACTTTATTCATGGAGTTAGAAAACGTGTATAATGAATAGTATAAACTTTTCTATAACATTCATAGTGGAGATAAAGACATTTAAAAACAAGAAAAAGAAATATTTATAAGGTACATAAAAAACATACAAAAACATTATAAGAAATTATTCATACTTTAACCTTCAGTTTTAAGGGAGTATATAACCTGACTTAAGGTATCCACAATGTTAACCTTATCGTAATGGTCTTTCTTCCACACCTTGGAATCCCTCGGTTGGAAATATCTGACATGGATCTATTTCACTAGTTTTGGGAATCCTTGATCATACAGATCAGAATATTGTTTCGTCTTTTAAACTTGATATCCCTTTATCAACAACATCAAACATAGTAATTACAAAAGAAAAACTTAAGTCACTTTACAATGATATCCTCACATATGAATTCCTTAAGTGAAACTCTCTAAATTTAAAATGGATCACACTCAAGTAACAAGATGTTATAGAAACTTCACTAGAACATTATATCATTGATTAAAAAAGAAAAAGTATTCACTTGAAAAAACCTTCCTTCTTCTTAAATATTTGTCCCTATTTATAGAATAACTCAAATGATAATATTCCTCATTTGTCAGAGGTGGTTGCAATAGCATCATACAAACTTCTTCACTTATAAAGTCAAATATATAATATTCCTCTAATGATTGTCCTATATTTTTACAATATAATGCATGTAGGTTCCATTCGGTAGAATGAAATAACATCATATGGTTGAAATTATAATGTTCTTTATTCATTAGGTTTAATAAAATTTTGTTCAGTATACATATCTATCTCTATCTGATAAGGTTTTTATAGTATAATTGTTTATCTCTATTCAATAATTTTTTTCAATATACTTGGTAGATATTTATCCAATATGGATTTTTATAATCTACATACTAGAATTTATAAACCATCTCTATAATGAACTTGGTATCCATATATCTGATTTACAAAGTACATTCCTATCTGATAAATTTAAGAAAACTATATCTGGTAAAAGTGATCATCTATGTCTGGTAATAATGTAATTTTTCTTAAAAACAACTTAATAACATGGGAAGTATAAAAGTTAAAAATATATAAACATCTAAGGAACAAGATTTTAATTTCCAAAATTAAGGTTAGAATGTTTCATTTTGACTCAACAACCCCCCCCCCCCCTTTTAAAATAACAACACACAATAAATTTAAATAAAAACATTTAAATGAAAACATAGAAAACATACTCCCCTAACTTAAATCACTTTTAAGTGTTTTAACTCTATCCCTTTCTCTAAAAAGTTTAAATCTTCTCCCTTTCTCACCCTTCATAATTTTCAAAAATGATTTTTATGAGGTATAAATTTTTCCATGAAATGTTAGAGAAAAATTATATAAGAAACAAATAATATAAAATTAAGATATTATAATATAAATGAAAACATATATTATAAAGAACCAAAAAATATAGAAGATTATTCTAAAGAGTATAAGTTTGATTATTACAAATTCTAATAGTTCAAAAATTAATCTTTCTTTGAGATTTTTTAATTATCATCTCCATCTTTCTAAGATCATATTGATTTTTATTTAACTCTATAGTTTTTTTATTCACCTTTGCAACTTCTTCATAAATAACATAAATCTTCTTTCCCTAATTCTAAAATTCTTTGTCTTTGTGCATTGAAAGAAAATTTATATTATAAATCACTCTTACGCCTTTGAAAACTTCTATGTTGATATTGTCCCCAATATTCCAAACTTATTGTTTCCATTTTATTACCATCAACTTAATCATCAAAAAACTTTATCTCTCTCAATATGATTTATCAACTTCAAGAACCTTTTTATCTTACTAAATTCCACCTTTGATTATCATTTTAAATCCCTAAAATCCACTTAATTTTGGATAATTGTGTCTACAAGTTATTTGAGGGATCTTGAATTTTCCAACCGATCAAATTTTCCTTGGATGTATTTTCATATGTCTTGAATTTCCAGAAATAAATTAAAAAAACCTCAAGAATTTTAATTAGATCATTGAAGGAATTAATTTTTCATTTCCATTATTTTTATTGATGTGCAAGGAGAATTTTTTCTTGAATCATTAGAAAATTTCGACATCGAGAGTGTTGAAACTCTTTAGGGTTCAAGATCTTATCTTTCAACAAAGAAATATTGAGATATATACATTACATAAACTTCTTAATCAGTCATAAATCAATTTTATTATTTTGATTCATATTCTTAATCTTCCTTTTTTTGATATTATTCTTCCACTAGTTCACTAAGAAAGACTTATTTGTTACATTGGTATGATAAAGAGTTTCAAGTATTAGTAGAAATTTCTTCAGTATCAAAACACTTCCAAAAATCTTGAATGAGTTCATATTTCTTCTTTAGCTCTCTTCCCAAATAGTCAATATGGTTTTGTGGGATGAGAAGATTTTTTTGAAACTTTATTTCTTTTTCAAAAACTTTTTATGATCCAACTTGAAAAGGATGGTTGAATTTTATCTATAAAAACATCTTTTCCTTTATATTTTCGAACAGAATTGGGAATAGTTGAAACTTTTGTTGGTTGATCCCGGAGAGGAACAATGGATAGTGGGTGAATAGACATAGGATCAGATTATTTGGCCATAAAAACTTCTTACTCAACTACTATAACTTTTGAGAGAGATTTCTAAACTTATTTTAAGAAATCTCTTACTTTCTTTTCTTTCCTCTCTTTCTCTTCTTGACTTTTATTTTTTTTCTTTTAGTTTTTTATAAAATTGTTGTTTCTAGGCCTTATCCTTTACTACATATAATCCAAAGGATTCAAAATTGTCAGTCTTTTCACCTTTATTTTTTATGAACTCTTTAAATTACTATTTAGACATAGTTTTAGTTTTCTTTCATAGAAAAAGAGGTGACTTTCTAGAAGATTCACCAGCTTTTCTTTTCTTGGTAATTTTTTTCTTAATATATTCAAATTCATTAAGGGAAAAACCTTTTTCAGACTTGTCTAAAAACTAATTCAAAGTAGTAACAAACATAAGAATCATTTTAGCAATGATTTCTTCACCAAAATATGATATTGTTTCTCAAACTGATACTTCACATTCTAATTTTTTTATCCTTCATAAAATTTACCAAATTTTTCTTAATAAATCTAATATATCAAAGAATATTCAACTTTATTGACCCATTATTTTCTTCCTTGATACTTCTCATCATAAAATTCACTATGTTGGACTTTCTCATAGTATATAGAAATTCTAGCTCATATATGTCTTACACTTTTAGATAATACATGTCTCCTTTTGTTGGGATAATAAATTTTTTGTATCCAATTTGAAATGATCCTTATGTACAATGAAAGGTGATATAACTTTATTACATTATCATATGTAAGGAATAAAGAAATTTTTTCTCTTTATTTCTCAAAAGATTAAATTTTTTCAAGGAACTTATGAGTAATTATATTTTCTTCTCCTTATATTGAAATTTCAATCAGTTTAGAAAAGTGTTTTATATTGATATTATTTGATTTTTCAAATAGAGTAAACCAAACATTTTTTATACCATCCACTTTATTAAATTCAGAATTCATAAAAAATCTCTAAGATTTTTTGGGTAATCAAAATCAAAATCTTTTTCCAAAACACACAAGGATTCACATCCTTGAAATGTGATTTCTGATTTTAATAAAGAGGTATAACTTTCAAACCATGTTCTTTCAATCAATCATTCCATAATATCTTCCATGGTAGCTAAGTGATCTGAGGATTCCATGAAAAACTAATTATAAAACAAAAAAAACCAAACATGTAGGAAATAATCGGATGAAGAAAATCAAAAAGGGAAGAGATATCCAAAAATATCAAGCAGTATATAGGAAATGGTGAACCACTAGTTCTTTACATAGACTTAAATAAATAGGCGATACATTTTTTAAATTGAATCCAATAGCTAAGAACAAACTTTAAAAACCCAACAGATGAGATATGATCTTTGAAATATGAAGATGTAAATTTTTTTTTGGAAAGTTATATTTTTTTAACGCTTAAAATCTTTAAAAAATAATTAAAAAATATTTGAATTTTACCAAACATAATTTTTTTCCAATAAAAATTGAAATTTTGTAACAAAATTTTGAAATATTCTTCATAAAGGTTATAAAAAACACAAAAAATATTTAACAAATGATAGAAAATTTTACCTCATAGATAATTTTTTATAAACATTCTTTCAAATTTTAGTCGATAATATGGACTTCTTGGCTTCATGAGAAAGATAATGTAAAGAGTTTGTCTGATGAAGATTTGGACTGAGCTCTATCTGATCAAAATTAAGAAGTTTCTAAAAAATATATATATGGTGTTTTTTGTAAAAATCATAATAAAAACACAATGAGGGAAATAAAATAATGAAAATATGTATTCCCCCTTTTTTCGAGTTCTTCATTATAAAGAGATAGGTAAACATGAATTAGATAAATGAAAAATTGAGGTTAATCATTCCAATATTCTATTTTATATTTTAAAATCCATCATAATAGAGGGGTTTTGTAAAAATATCATCATGTTGATCTTTCATTTATATAAATTGTAAAATAATATCTCCTTTAAAATTACCTCTGGAAGTTACTTTTCCACATCTCATCGTTATAATCTTATGTAAAAAAGTTCTTTTTTCAGTCATATGCATGGAACACCCATTATCCATATACCAAATATCTAACAGTTACCACTCAGTCTTTCTCCTGGAAATAGAAAAAAATAGTATTTTCATACCCTGAATTTCTTGGGTCCATAATTATTATAAAAAAGAACTTCGGGAATCCACATCTACACAAATGATTTTATATTGGATTGAATTTAATTTTTTGAGATATAATATTTATGGAATCCAAAAGATTTAACCTAATTTAAAGAACATTTATATTTTCAATTTCCACTTCTATGGAATGTTCTACAGAATTGTGCACTTTCTAGAATAAGGTAATTATTTTGAAAATATGGTTTTCTTATAGTAAAACTTTTCCCAGATGTATTTCTATGTGTTCTTAACTATATTTATTGATTTTCAAAAAAAAATATAACCTAAAGTAAAATTTTATAAAAGTTTTTTTCAGACTATGTATTTCAGAGTTTAGTTTCACAACTAAATCCTAGTCTTCTTTAGTGGAAGTAAAAAAATATTTTTTTATCTAATTTTTAAGTACGATTTAAAATTTTCGAGGAATGTTTTGATATTATATAATTTTCTTTGTCAAGTTACATCTTATCATGTTAATGTTCTTTCTTAACGTTGTTATTTTTTTCTCTAGAAAATTAACATATCTTGTGATTTATTTAAAACTAGGAATTATATTATCCTAATAAGATTAATAATTTTTTATTATTCTAAATAATTAAAACTATATTAATCATTTGAATCAAGATATTAGTAATTTAGTGTTAAATTTTTGATGGATTCATAAAATACCTTCTCCATCCAGTATTGGTTAGTCTTCAGAATTCCAATATAAAAACCCAATACTTTTTAATCTCCATCATTATTATCTGGTGAAATTTCTGAGGAATTGTCTCCACCACTTCACTCCAAGTGTCTAAAAACTTCAATATATTCTTACTCTTTTTCCTATAAAATTCCTTTAGATTCTATCCTTCCTATCATTCTTTCTCAATTTTGAAAAATCTGGTCTAATATGATCAGGTTTGTTACATTCATAACATATCATATTTGAAGTGTCTTTATTATCACTTCTTTCTTTCTGATTATTCTTGTATTGATAACCAAAATATTTCTTACCAACAATTCAATACATTATTTTCGAAATTTGGGAAATAAAATTATCACTTTATTCTGATGAACTCATTTACATATTAACTTTAACGTTATTTTTCATAGAAGATTTAGATACCTTTTAACATGATCTGTATTTATTAGCTAAATTATATATAGAAGAAAATGCTTCACCATTCTTCTTTTTCTCTTTTTCATCATATCTTTTTAATTTACTCTCATATTTATTGAGATTTATAATCAAATAACTAAATTGAACTTTGTATAATGATTTTTATCATCAACAGTTTTTCTCTTTGATTTCCACTTATTTAGAATAATAACTAAAATATTCTCAACTAACTTCTTGTCTATTAAATCTTTATCTATAAGATATTATAGACAATTTACTATGGTCATAAAATTTTGCAACATCTAGTAAAATGAATTTCCTGGAAGAAAATAAAAAGCTCGATAGTCTTCTTGTAACATTTCCCTTCTGATTTTCACAAATTTAGAAGTTCTATAATTAGTAACCTCAAGTTTTTCCATTTATTATTAGCATTTTAGTAGGATGAAATGTGACTATATATATTTCTAATCATTGAACACAAAAAAAGTATTTCTAACCAGGTAGTTAATTTGATATTCTTCTTTATCTTCTCTTATGAAAGTGGTAACTATCTTATCTAAGATCCGATAGATTCTGATTATCATGAAAAAATTATCCACTCTGGTATTGATAAAAAAAATTTAATATGATATTTTAAATGAAAAAAATCAGCACCATCAAAGATTTGTGGTCTACTTGAGTTTAGATTTTCAAGTGTCCCAATGGAAAAACATACCATCTTGAAACAAAATATACTCTATTCTACAAAACACTATTAGTGTAATAATGTTTATAAAAAGTTGAAACCATCATTGATACCCAATGTAGGATCGATGGAGTATACAATTTACTATAAGGGGAGGGATACACTTTATTTTATAAAAATAAAACATACAGTTTTTCCAACCTAAAATTTTCTATAACATGTACCATAGAAATAAAATTTGTAAAAACAAGTAAAACAAACTTTTATAAGGTACATAAGAAAAACAAAAAAAATATTTATAAGAAATTATACATACTTTAACCTCCAGTTTTAATTAATCCAATAACCCAACTTAAGGTGACCATGATATTAAACTTATAGTGAAGGTATGTCTTCCACACCTTGGAAACCCTCGATCGGAAAGATCAAACACAACTCTATTTCCTTATCATTAAGAACCCTCGATCGAACTAATAAAAATATCCCTCAATATCTCTAAAACTTGGAGTTCTATATCAATAAGATAGGACACGATAATTGAAAAATCAAAATTTAAGGAACTTTATAATGATATCCTCACACAATAATTCCTTAAGTAAAACTCTATAAAGTATACAATAAAGCGCACTCATGTAATAATATATTACAGAAACTTCATAGAAAATTTAGATCGTCGATTTAAAAATAATAAGATTTCACTTTCAAAAATCCTCCTTCACCTCAAACATGCATCTTTTATTTAGAGTAAAACTTCAACTGTCATATTTTTCATCTCTTGGAGGTGGTTTCAATGACAATGGATAAACTACTTCACATATAATGTTTAATACATCATCTATATCCAACGATCTTGATGTTTTCCACCAGTATAGTGAATATAGTTTTCATCCCATAGAAGAAAAAAACAATGTATAGTAAAAACTATGCTTTTCTCCATTCAGTTTGTTTGATAAAAGTATATCTAGTAAACATGGTTGTCTCTATCCGATAATGTTTTTTAGGTAGACTTTACTATATTCATCGGATAAATGTTGTCTAGTAGGCTAGGAAGATATTTTTCCAATGTACATTGTTATAATTAATATGATAAATTTTTTAAACCATCCATCCAGAGAACTTGGTATCCATCCGTCTAATATAAAAAGTACATGTTCATCTAATATACTTATGAAAACTTCATCCGATAAAAGTGATAATCTAGGTTCAGTAACATTGTAATTTTTCCAAAAAAAATTAACTTATGAACTTAGGAAGTATAAAAATATAAATATATATAAATATAAGTAAGTGGACTATGATTTTCAAAATTAATGATAGAAAGTGTTCTTTGGATTCAAGAATACCAAATCCTGAAATCCTAGAGTTGGATTTCCTCAACACTTTCATACTATTTATATCAAGTCTTACTTGTGCAGTCAACCATTGATGTGAAATACGTTTAGTAGACTCAAAAATAAAGATAAAGTTGTCTAATAATTGAAAGCACCATGACTTGGGTCATCCAAGAACTTTAAACCATAGTTTAACCTTAACATTAGTAGTCGAATGCTACATCAATTTAATATTTTTTCTTGATTGATTTTAATTATTATGTATATATATACCATTTTTTCTTATTACATCTTTATTAATATTAAATGGGTTTTAATTAATTGATTAACCATGTCTTAGATAAAATTTATGCATAATACAATTTATTTTAATTTCATATTTCATTCCTGTTAATTCATTTATTTATGTGATCGTGATAAAGTGTCAAATAAGAAATTGACCATGAAACTTGGTAAAAATAAAGTGGTGTGATCATGAAATTTTTTTAATGGTTAGTTTATCTAGTGGATGATAAACTAACCCATGACCCTGAGATAAATAACACCTTGAACTGAAGCTTTCTTCATGTTTTAGTATTCTACATGTCCCCATATGTAACTCTTAAATTGATTTTGTCTCGGCTCCAAACTTGAAATGCCTCCACTCATCGGGGATATCGATTCATTAGATAAATTTTACTCACACGTAGTTAATGGGAACCAAAGGACTGGTTTAGGTGGTCTATATAAAATAAATTTCATGCATGTAATCCCTTACATAATGAGTGAAAGGGATGACACAAAAATCACAAATTTAATTTAATAATAATAATAAATTAAATGGAAACCAATTGCATACAAGGTTCAAGTCTAAACCCATGATCATCCTCATACATGAATCGAATATACATTTATACACACTAGCTAGCATTCATTTCATTTCATTATTTATTATTAATATAAATGTTCTTAAATTATTTTTATTTAATAATTTATTTATTTATTTTATCTTAATGTCCATCTAATTTTGTTTAGAGTGCCCTTTGTAATTAATATTAAATAAATAAAATTAATTACACTAGGATTAAACATGATAAATACCCATAATAACTAAGTGATACCTTGTATGTTTTTTTGTTTTTTTAATTAGTATAGGACGTAATGTACATAATTTATAACATATTAAATTGTGTGCGGTGTGTCAAAACAAATAAATTCATCATATTTAAGAGACACTAAATATTTAATACTTGTGAAATTTATATCTTTAATTCTTGTATTAAATATTTCATAAATGGAAATCATACATGATATATAGTTATTAATTTACACATGAATTAATTAAGCATTTTAAAATTCTAAAAATTTAATTACACAACGTTTACACCAGCTATACATTGTGTAAATCAATTTAATGCCATAATTAATTATTCTTCTACATAATCAATTCACATTGTTATATCTGGATGGCATGTAATTCATGTATATGGGTACTGATTACGTAGTGTATAAAACAAGTTATACATAATATGGTGATTTTTGTGACACATGCCTAGGTACTTGGCATGTATGTCGGTCCCAAAATATTAATAAGCCCCACTGTGTGTACTTTATCTACACATTGTGTGACCTCTGTGTTTCACAAAATCCAATCATGATTATCTTGTAATGAATACACAACATTCTCTTTGATCGTGTATATTCCACAAATTTCAATGCGAATGTATGTGGACTAAATGGCGTGAACACCATCTACGCACCGTGTAATCAGGTATAACTCGTGTTGGGATAGACCAGTCAAAAAGTTGTGTACATTAATGCACTATATGAGAATTTAATGCAAGAAGACCTGGATTTATTATAGTTTATCCTTGTGTTGTGTACATGGCTACACAACATGTACTAATGGGCTACACATCATGTAGTCATGTGTTTTCCAACCAAAACCTTTGGCAACTACTGATGGAGTCTTTGAATGTTTCTTCCTGTATTTTTAACCAATTATTAGTTATATGATTGAGACTATAGAAAGAGGAGCATATTTTGACATTCAAAGATTAATTGACTATTATGACCAAACTAAGAAGGAAGGATCATCACAAATAATTTATAATTAATTTCTTTTCAAAATGAAATATCATTCGTTAAATTACATTCTTAATTGATGAATCAGTAGACCACTTCTTATCATTTCATTATTGCATCAAGAGAACTCAGGGGTAGAATCCCTTTAGCATTGATCTACACATCTACCGGAAACCACTAAATTTTGTCGTAGAAATCCATAGGTTTTAGTGCAAAATATTATGACACTTACATCATTCATTGGTGACCACCATAAGAATCATTTTGGGTGGAAGGAATCTTCTTTATCAACATAGTCTTAAGAGGTTGGTGGTGGAGGATTTATCTCCATTATTAATATTGTTCTAGTAGAAAAAAATATCTAGGGCTTGAGAGAATTCTCTTTATACTTTCATTGTGTGCAGGGATGATTAGGTTTAGAAATAACATAATCGAGTTTCAATAGAGTTGTAGTCTGATAAATAAAAATTTCAAATGGGGCATTGTTATTTTTCTTAATCCTATAGGAACCTTATTTCTAAATAATAATATTATTATTATTCACTTGACATGAACAAAACATGTGTAGATAATATACATTATTTCCGTGAATAAATAAATTAATTTTTTTTCAAATAATTTTTAATATGTCATTTCTCGCCGGACCATCAAAATTGATCATCCAATCCCCATTATTATTTATCAGACCTTGAATAATAACTATTTATTTAATAAATAAATATCACTACATTATTCACCAAAAAATAAATATATATATATAAACAAAAACTAATGAATAAATATTTATTAAATATTCACGTAACCAAAAAATATATATATGTTACCTTTTGGATGAACCAAAATAAATAAATATATTATATTCACATAACTAATAATTATCTTATGAAATGAATATTTATTTAATAATCAACTCACATAATATTTTAATGAATTAATGGTGAATTATTATATGTGATAAACTAAACATGAATAATTATTAAACCACTTATGGGAATAATATTTATTCAATATATAAAATTCAAATAGAATTTAATTTAAGTTCTTAATACACTTATTGTATAATCCTCTAGACCCCTTTCTCTGTGGAATCAGGTTGTTACACTTAAATTTAAAGGTCATCATCATCAACATACCAAGGCACCCATAGAAAAAAAAGGTTAAATGTCATAATTAAAATAACTACATAAGAGCATACACTGTGTAATATAACCCATTTATTACAATATCTCTAATCAAACAAGTTATATGATATTTTCATCAACCTTTGGGATCAATGTCTCATTATTTGAATTCTTAAAAATAAACAGTCCAACATAATTCTGTGGTCATATAATTAATAAGGTAGTTTCATTTCCATCAAAGGGTCTGATATATAACTTTCATTGAAGATTAGAAGTGAAAATAATTTTTCACATTATTCATAATGAAATATAACTCCTAACGCACCCAATGTACCCTACCTCTACGCGATCATATTTCATCATGGATTTCACAAATAAATCAAAGTAAATTACTCATATTCATTAATATAATCTTAAATTTAACAACCCATAACCCACACACTCAAAATCCATGAAAAAATCTTAAAGTTAACATTTATGGCTTTGATACCAATCAATGTTACTCAATTTCAACCATCTGAAACATATAACATAAAAATGAAATATTGGATCACTTATATACCCAAGGATAATTTAGGTTTATAATTTTATTAAATTAGGAAAAAAATATTACATAATGATACCCATAACTTTAAGTGAGAGTTAATCTCAGTATACCCACATTTTTCTCTTATTATATCTTCATCATAATTATTACACATACTAAAAACACTATAAAATCATTTTAAAATGTTGAATGAGAAAAAAACTTAGTAAGAGATATAAAAATAAATAAAGAAACTCATTAGTTCCTAAATACTTATAATTTTATATTTTTAAAAAATAATAATTGGGCTCAAAATAAATATTTTATTACTCAAGAAATCAACTTTTTTGGCCAAATATTTTCATAAATAATTTCATGATAAATCCTAAAATAAAATATAAAACTCATAAAAGAAATGTGAAAGTAACAAAAAACATGATATAAACCTAAATCAAGTCTTAATTCCAAGATAACATCACATGGTGGAGAGAATCTCATTATAGATTAGGTTTACTCTCTAATATCATACATAATGTCTCATGGGACATAATAATTACTTATTGCATTGGAGGACTATAAGGGGATCACCCATCCTTGGTTTAGAATTTAATCACCCATCCTTGGTTTATAACATAACCACCCATTATCATAAATAATATCCAAGATGTTGTAGAAATGCTTAGATTCACATGACAATGGTTTGTAGATGAAGGAAACATATAACAAAATAAAGGGGAAAAAGAAAAACTGGGACAAAATGATTTACATGGTTTGGGAAAAATCCATATGTCCACATATAGGTATAAATGCTTCAATATGAAATTCGGGAGCACAAATTATAGGGAGATCAGTGTTTCACACACTCAAAACCCCTAACCAAAAAATATGCTAATAAGGAGGAAAAGAACTATTCTATCATTTTTATAGAAAGTATGATGTGCTATAGTGAAAGGTGGATGGAAGGATGCACTGCTATAGTTTTATGGCCACCCATGTCCTAATTGATATAGTGGCTGATGGTAAGAAGTCTGTGGAGATATAATACCACTATCTCCAAAGTCTGTGCTGCTATAGTTGTCGTGACAAAGGCTATGCTACTACATTTCTATATCAGTGTTGAGTAGTCAGCTCAGACAAAGTCAACAGATTTTCAGCCTAGTAAATGCTATGGGCTATAATTATTCATCCCAACATCATCTAAAGAAAGTCAGGATACACCAATCCAATACAAAAATCATAACATAATCGTAATACATTGAATCTTTCATCATAAACACATTCTTTGCACTGATAAGAAAACATTTTAAGATCTTGATATATCTCTTTTATTTAAAATTCAATTTTAAAAAATAAAATTCTCTTAAAAATGTAAGATTTTTTTTTCTTTAAAGAAAACATGGAAGCTTATAAATCCAAATATCAAATAATATTTGCGGTAGTGGGAAAAATTATTGATGACATATATATTAAAATAGAACATTCCTTTGAAATTTTTTAAATAAAGTAAAAACATTCGGTATAAAATATGTAAAAATATTATTTTTTAAAACCATTAGAGGAAATTTAGATAAATTAAATCATAAATTCATCCATAATTTTTTTATGAATATGGACATTAAATAAAAAAATTATAAAATTAATATTTTAAAATTTTAAAATAAGTTTTTTTAAATTAATATGTCTCTTACCTCGAGTATGAATCTCCATGTACATTCTTTATCATCCTGAATAATAAAATTATGTTAACTATTTAATTTATTAAAACCCATTTTCAAGTTTATTATTCCCTTTATTTAATGTATTGCCTTGTTATATACAATTACTTTATCAATTAAGTTCGTGTCGGTTGTTTTGATAACATTCAACACATATGTCCAAAATGACATCGGTGGTTTGGCTACAGACAAATATTTAATTATTTCATAATATAAAAAATAATAATTAGGACATAATTAATCTTTATTATACAAAAATTATACTTTTAAATCCAATCATGAAATATGGTTATGAAAAATGGACTATGTTATAATCCTGGAGACATAAGTTTGTACGTATGCATGAGTAACGTTTCCATTTTTCAAAGATAATGACATAAAAAGGGTATGTATTATTTTATTTTTCTAGAATAATCATAATTATAATATTTTTTCTTTAAATAAACCTATATATATATTCCATGTGATGTAGTGATGGAAAATGAATCACATCACTTCGTGAAGGTGGTAGTCCACACATACGCATTAACGACATTATCATTTTTTCAATGGATAGAAAGATAACAAAGTAGATGATATATTATCTTTTTATAATGATAAATATTACATTAAATTCATATATAAACTTTTAATTAATTATTATAACCATTCGTTATATGCGGAGATGAAAAATGAATTACATCAGTACATGAGGTGGTAGTCTATTATACACATGAACGATGATTTTGTTTCTCATTTGATGGATGAGGAGTTGTATATATGGTATTTATTTATCATAAAATATAAATATATGAAATATACCAATGTTATTTTTTCATCATGGTTGAATAATATTTGAATGATTTATAATAAAAAAATAAAACAAAAAAATTCTTGGCTAAGAACTATACCTCTTCTTTGGGCAACCTCATTTGTTTTACAAATTAAGTCCTCTAAGGTTAGTGTTATTACAGAAATAATACCTATAAAATGTGGTAAGGGTGTTAAAAAATGATTTATGAGTGGTTTGTTGAACGAAATGGCTCTTTAAGTGTGTAAAAATGAGGAAAGGGGTTCCCTTTTAAAATGAGGGGTGGGGAATTTTTGGAATTTCTTAAAGTATTAAATAAATATAAATTAATATTCATGTTCAAATGACTCCAAATGAATATAATTTTAAGATAATATTATTATGAGTCAATATAATCCCATAAATTAAAATTAGATATGTTTAGGTGATTTTTTCACCTTTATCTTTTTGTTTAAACCCCCTTTTAACCCTTTTAACAATTACCACAATAAAAAAAGTTGTTTTCTCTTTTGGGACAGGATGTTTAATTTAAAAGAAAATTGGCCCATAAATGTGTCATGGATGATATTTTGAACCATATACTAATTAACTTTATGAAGATATGATTTTTATAAATTTAAAATTATTTAATAAAATATATTTTATTATAAAATATCATTTATGTCATTTTTAGAAATATATGAAATCTTATAATATAATATGTGTCTAACTCATGTAAAATGGTTAAAAATGAGGTATATTAAAATATATAAAATATATGGTATTAATATGATCATCCAAATAAATATTATTGGTTTCGTTATCATTTCAAACCTTATCTTTTGGATTAACCTCTTGATTAACCAATTTTAACATTAAACATGGTATTGATTTTTTAATATTAAGGGGTTATAATTTTAATCATAAGGTTAAAATTGGATAATGAATGGAAATTGATGAAACATTCAACCATTTATCATCTTAGTTATCCTTTTTCAAGATTTTATCGCTTTTAAATAATTTAATAAACAATTATTTAAAATAAAATTCCATTAATGTCATTTTTTACACTATTCATTTAATTTGACTTTGAAAACAATGTTAAAAAAAGTAATTACAAAATAATACTTTAACACATCACTAACAAGTTATATTTATCTGGAAAGTTTATGGAACACAATAAATAATTATAATTATATTACTTTTAGTATTTTTAAAATCATTTATTTTTTTCTATTAATTGAATAAATATTGTGCTGGTGTTGTATAAGTATTTAAGGTAATTATGTCATCACTAAAAATTATATATAAATTATCATGATAAAAAATAATTTATATTTCAAATAAACCTTTTATAATGAAACATAGACACTCTATATCCCAATGCCAAAAATATATAGATAATAAAACAAATAATGACATATTTTACTTTTTGTTAAATAAAATAATATAAAGCTCTAAATAAAAGTAATATGGAACCAAGTTAACAAATTTTAGAAACTTTTAAAGAAATTAATGAAATTAACTCGTTAAATTGGATAAATTAACATGTAAGGATGATTTTTAGTCCCTATCATATTATTTGTAATCTTAATTACTCGATTAACTCTTACCATGGTGACAATTATTTACTATGGTTAATATTCATAATGAATAAAAATAAAAGGGACATGTTTACCAAATTTGGACAACCTGATTCCAAATATTAAATCCATTTTTTAATATTAAATTTCTAATAGTTGTAGAAATTATTTTAAGATTAAAAAGAAAAATGCAGTGAAAAATAGTTTTTCAGAAAAATGTATTTTGAAGTATAAAATTTATTTATATTAAAATAAAGTATAAATTTCATTCCAAAGACTAAAACTAGATTATTTTTACTTTAATGAAAATAATTACATTTTACAACTAATCAAAAATATATTTTGACATTTTAAATATTATAAAATAAAATACACTTTTAAAAAAAATCAGTATTCTTCACTCTTCAATTTTCAATAAGAAAATTTTGATATTCAAATATCAAAAATAAACTTTTTTTATCAAATAAAATTTATAAAAGTTCCAAATATTAATTATAATATTCACTCGCAAAAATGAATATTTTTTTAAATAAAACATATTTTTTAAAAATAAAACGATTTTACTAAAAATGGAGTGATTAATTAATATACATTTATCAATACATTTATATTGAGTAGTGACTTTATATACATTTTATAAATAAGATAATCTTATTCATACTCATCTATTAAATGGTTGGATTAGTTTTCTTCTTAAAATTTTGAGGTGTTGTATTAATTTTAATGATCCTTATACACGTCCACAGATGGGAACATCCAATGAAATATAGAAATTTGGATTTCCTACTACTGGTTTATGTTATCATAATCTTATGATCTAAATATTAAAAATGTATTCCACAGTTTGAAATTATCTCAAAGTTCTATCAGTCTCCACCCCTGATGTTCAACATCATTTGCGACACATCAAATGATATCATCCGATGATAAAACAAATATTTTTTAATATTGTAATCACACTTCTAGGATCTCATAATGGAGGATAGCTATTTTTAAATTTCACTAAAATAAGTATTTCAAGGACATTATCACACAGATGTCACCTAGAATAATGATCATCGATTAATTAGTAATTAATTAATATTCAGGAATATAAATATTTTTATAATATAATGTTCAAAGTAATTGGTTATAGGGGACCAACTCCAACATTTTTAATATACAAATAACATATGAATTAATTAATAATAACATGGATATTAATATAATTATAAATAAAAGTATTAATCATTAATTAATTAATTTTTTTATTATAAATATAATTATTAATATTATTATATGGGATGTATTAATTAATAAATAATAAAATAACACCATAAATAGTATTACATAATTAAATTTATTATAAAATAATACATATATTTCATGAACCAATCATTATAAATTAACATAATAACTAAAATTATTATTAATGAATTACACCAAAACTTATCTATGATTATTCCTATAATTAATAATATTATAATTATTTTAAAAAAAAAATTATAATTATAATGAGGGATAATGATCAGGATTTCCTTACTATGGGATCCTTAACATGATTTTTTTTGTTGGGGGTTCTCTCACTGGTTCATCAAATCGTCATGGGTTTTTGAAAAAAAACTAGCGCTTTTATCTTGTAGAAGGTTGGTAGGAATATCAAGGGAGAAAGCACATATCAATGTAATTTTTCCTCTTTGAAGGATAGAATATAGGATCATATTATCAATAGAGGTATCACGACTCAAATTCTTATTACTAATAATGTGATTATAGAATATACAATCTATTGGATTGAATCTATGGAATGTGGATGCACTTATGAATCTGATTTTGAATATTTATGGTTTCTAAGAATGTAAATGCATTCCTATGGGGAAAGAATTTTATCATTTGGTTTTTTCCTTCTGATGATTTTAAGTAGAAGGATTGGACTTCAGATATATTTCCTTGAATTCAGGTATGCTCTGTATAGACGACTGGGACCCCGTTTCAATCAATTTTCCATCAAGAACACTTGAATTCAGGGGTGGGTTCATGTTTTTTTTGAATTGAATATTGTGGCATCCTTTGATTCATTTTGATATTTCCTCAGTTAGTAGAGTATATATTGAGATTGACTGGTCCATTAAAGAAGTAAGGTTTTGATACTTTTCTATGATCTTGGTGTATATAGATTTAATCTTAATTTTTATTGATATATTCGTGATTTCTACTAAGGATAATGTTTTAAATTTTTACTTAGAAAGTTGTGTTTTCTATTATAAATTTTAGATTGTGGGTTATTCTAAGTGTTTTAAGGGTAATGTATGCTACATATTTTTAATCTTAAGGGATATATTTTTGGGGATTATTTGAAGAAGAAATTGAATAATGCATGAATTAATCTTACAGTTGCCTCTGTTTCTACACAAGAGTCAATATAGCATGTTATGGGTAAGGAACAGATTATGGACTATAAATATTTGGAGCATCAGGATTCGACTGTAGTGGAAAATGAATTGGTTGTTTCACCTATAAAATTTGTTCCTTATAAGGTTATTGTTACCAATGCTAAATAATGGGGTGGTACAGGATTTGGTATCTCTTCAGAGGTAGGGTTTATGTACTAATAGAGATGGGTCTAACTAGCTATAGGATATTACTTCATAAAATATTACTCAATCATAGATGAATATCGGATCTTTGGTTTCTTTGGGGTCTACAGTTATTAGGTTCAGAGTTATTACTGGCATTGTTGGTATGGAAGGTACATAAGGACAAGATCATAAGAAAACAAGGTTAGTTCAAGCTGTTTATGATTCCTTATAAGGGAATATTCAAGCATTGATGATCTCCTTGAGTAGGTTCTATTGGGTCCTAGTTTATTTCTAATACCTCCTCAACTACAGGGTTCAAATTCCTTGAGAACCTACCTAGTTTGGTTCAATAATTAGTGGGAATTGAGGAATATGGTAGTTATCCTTTAAGGTTCATTAAACACATGATGTTTGATTAGGATGATCATAATAGGTAGCTTGAAAATGTTACTTTTTTTTAGAGAACTGGCTCAATTGTGCATTGCTCATCAATAAGCCATGTCTTAAAGGGACTAGTTTATGGGTCTTCTATGAAGGGATATTTCTTAAATGAACAACCTATAGGAGGGGATTTTAGTAATGAAAATTATTTTGGATCAAATACACGTTAATCGTTTCCTTGTAAATAAATTGCAATGAAAATATTGGCGAAAATAAATGAAAAATGATTCATAGAAGAGTAGAAGGGGAAAATAAAAGAAGAATATAAAGAAGATCACAGGACACAGTGATTTACATGGTTTAGCAAATGATCTCCACATCCACATAGAGGTAGACATTTCACTATGATTGGGAGTATAACTACATGGGAAATTTCAGAGTTTCGGTCACACCAGAAACATTAACTCCAATGAGATCATAAACAAGATGATTAAACTACATCACCAACTACACCTTAAGTTCACTATTATAAGGTGACCAGTTGATGTAAGTTCATGGAGCTATAGATTTTTTGTTTCAAATTTCTGAGATTCTATGGTGACCATTGTCAAATTTTGTACTACAACAGTTCCATGTAAATGCCATTAAGTCATCTCTAATATGGTTTGGACCGCTAATGTTCAACCCAAATCCATTTAAACAGATCATGCTACACTATTCCAACAGGAATTTGCAATATGAAAAATATTTTGAAACATTCTGGAATAAAAGAGATTAATGATATGTTTAAAATTCATGGAGTATAATGAAACTGGGTTGATATAGTAGAGAATGATTCTCCCAGGAGGTTCTCTTATAAAATTGATTTTTCTAAAGGGGATATAACTCTAGTGGATGATGAAGTGTTTCAAACTATACTTTCAAAGAAGGTAATTCCCAAAAAAGGATTACTCCCACTAGAATTTGACCATGGTTAAATGATTTCAAGGGAGAGGATATATATAAGATTTTTAGGTGTAATAAGACTTCAAAAAACTTAACCATCAAGAATTATATTTCTAATATATTCATTTTTTGTTGTCTTTCAGTTAAAATGATGGATGTTTTGTTTTATTTAATCTTATTCACCTCACTAGTTTTTATTTATATTTTTAATAAAATGGGTCTCACCTATTTTTAATAATATTATAACTGTAATAATATAGGCCTATAATTGTGGATACATGTCATAAGGAATACATGTACCCACCCAACCACTGCACCTAGGAAGAACAAGAAAACACCCCTCGGGGTTGACTTATATCCATTTACTTGTGCCATATGTAGACCCACAATTTCACCTAAATCAGTAAAAACCCTACCAATTCACTGTAATAGCACTACACAATATCCCACACAATACCAATACAATTCCCCCAACAAATATTGAGCAACAACATATCCACTAGATTATGACGCTTCCAATACCTGCATAATAACCCGGAAAATTCAACATGGTTCAGATTCAAAGATGTCTATAATAATATTTATTGGAAATAATAAAAATTAAATTATATAACTACTAGTAGTGATATTGATGATAATAATTAATTCAATTAGGGAATTAAATAAATATTAAAAAACCATCCACACATGAACATACATAAAAAGAAATTCTTGAGCACAATACACCTTGAATTTCATCCAAGGTAATTTCCATATTTCACATGACATCACAATAAATAATAATAACACAATAAAAAAATTTATCAGGATTTGATGTAAAATAATTTCATTAAAAAAATATATTAGATGATTATTTAATGAAACAATTTTTCAATAAAACTAATATTTGATGGTGTTTTATCACGTACACACATATGCATGCACACACACGTCATTTTTAAAACATATAAAACATCCATAACATTATAAATTCTATTTTTTAATTATATAATCATGCACATGTACACGCACATGCACTCATACATACAAATGAATACACTCAAGCACACAATAGTAGATAAATATACATTTGTTGGTTGTAACCATTTCTACAAAATAGGTGACCACCTAAGGGCTGCTTTTTGATAGTTATGTAAATTTTTGTTGCTAGATACCATTAAAGACTGCTAACGACAGTCAATATAAGATATTTTACATAAAAAAAAGAATTTTAATTATATAAAAAAACTAAAACATACTTTAAATTTGAACAAGTTTTTCGAAACCATAATAACAAAATTTTAAATTTCTAATAACCTAAAAGGATGAATAAAAAAATAAACACAAATTAACTTAAATTGACTTAAACGACCAAAATATAAATGTTATAAAGAAAACCACAAACTCACCATTAGAATTGGTTGTAGTTTAGTTTGTAAAAAAGGAACATTGTTCTCCCTGACACAACAGATCGTGGATATCACCTATAAAAAACTTCTTGCGACCATACCTCTCTAAACAACTTACACAATACTGAAATCTCAAACCAAAAATAGATATTTTACATTATTTTTTAAAAAATTTGTTTGAAATTAATTTATAGGAGTCTAACTAGTATTCAATTTAATAATTACACAAAATACATAAAAAATTCATGGAATTTAAATGAAAAATATGATATATAGATCCATTATATCGATGATTTTTTGAAACATAGGAAAACATAATAGAGAAAATTGAAATAAAGATATTACTTTAAAAATATTTGGGTATTATGTTCTTCATGATATCATGTACAGGACTCCCCAAAGAATATATGCAAGAAGCATGAATAAATTTATTTATAAATTGTTCTTTAATAAATATTTTGAGGGGTGATATCTCAATGTAATGCACAATATCCATATTATTATTTACCAGTATTAGATTTACACAGAAAAATAAGATTTCATATTTCACTTACTATGACAAAAAAAATGTAACAATAAGCAATTTTTGCAGTTGTTCTAAATAAAAATAAAATTACAGTGTAAAAGTGTAGTAAAAACATGAAATAAAAAATAAGAAATGTTAATTAAAAGGGAAGAGATTTAGGTCTATTATTATTGAAATTTTATACTTGTAATGCTTTATGCATCAAGATTACTTTTACTAATGATTTATAAATAAACTAAAATGGGTAAAGAAGTCATAAGATTCCATATAATTGAAGAAATACATAAATTGAAATCAATAGGCAAGTAGAATACATAAATAAAATCATAATTGTAACCAACAAAACAACCTACAAAAAGAATGTATTAATCATATAAAACATTAAAAAAATTGAGAGAAAACTATTGATGGTTGTAGATATATCTAATATTTATCCCTTCAAACCAAGCCTAGTTCCTTATAAATCATTACCAAAATAATGGGCCTTATGAAAAAAATGAATAATGGATAAATTACAACAACAAAAATGGTTTTTTACAATAGGAATCCATAAAAAATAACTCATCACACAAAATCACATCACAATTTCTATTATTTGAGATAGTAAATCATAATTATGCTCATAGTTATATTATTTGCAATAGATACACGATTCCATAATAAATACTATTAGGGTAACTAATTTATGACAGGTTTAAATTTCCATTGAAAAAAAGTATTTTTGATGGAATTGAAAAGTTAACGAAAGTAACTATAAATATAAAAATATAAAAAAAATTGTAAAAAAATATTTATTATCAAAATAAATATAATTTAAAAAATATATTTAAATCGCTAGCTATTTAAAAAATATATTTAAAAAATATATTTAAAATATATTATAATTCTTTGTTCATAAATATCATATATGTAATTAATATTATGATATTAAAATATAATAAAATTTAAAGAATAATAATAATAATGAAAAAGTGTATTTAAAAAATAACCAAAAATACAGATGTTTGAGAAAGTTTGGAATAGAGTAAAGGAGAGATGAATACGGGGGGTGGGTGTAACAGTATGAACATAACCATTCAATAAATTAAATGATTTAGGGTGTATATTTCACCACTTAAATCACAAAGACATTTTTTGGTTTATAATTTTATAGAATTAAGAAATTAGTTACAATACAAGGTGGACAATACCACACAATTTCCATTTTCCCCACAAAACATGTTCTTTATAATAACAAATTTTTATTATATAGGGTAACTCTCATAACTCTAACTCTAACATTATTAACATTTATACCAAAACATAAGCCTTAGGAAAACATTTGAAAATATGGGATAAGCAAAGAAAAACTGAATACAGAATTTAAAATAAAAAAATCCACTAGTCCATTAGAGAACATGAAAATTCCGTAAGAAAATTTACCTTTTCATAATAAACATTGATCTCAAATATTCATTTAATTATCTATGAAAAATTAATTTCTCCCTAATTTTCATATTATTTGAAAAATTAAAAATCATAATCATGAGGTTTTATTGAAAAAATGAGAAAAATTAAAAGTAATTTTCCTTGAAAAATAATTAGTTCTACTTTCAAATGGTCATATGTTTTTCTTATAAAAATAATAATATTTTCATTCTTTTCAAATAAA
Source organism: Viscum album (assembly GCA_963277665.1). Taxonomy (NCBI): domain Eukaryota; kingdom Viridiplantae; phylum Streptophyta; class Magnoliopsida; order Santalales; family Viscaceae; genus Viscum; species Viscum album. Next base: position 1,941,105,845 of record OY728163.1, read on the forward strand.
AAAATTCCTTTAAAAAAATTTCAAGAAGGTCATGTACACATTATCTTTAAAATCAGCTTTGAATTCACTCTTACAATAGAATCACCAAATCGGATAATTCTCACATCTCTTAGAAGTAACCTATCACCAATAAACTTCATAACTTTACTCAATTAATTGGAGATATATATCAGGATCACCCAAAATCATATCTATATTGGGGTCACCATTCATTTATATAAAATGTCCATGAATCATAGAAAGAATAAAGTACTAATAGTTTTCAATTTAATCATAAACGTCATTTGAATTGGAATCTAGGCCCATAATCAATAATACTTAGCTATCTTAGAAGAATGAGAAAAAATTTATGTATCCTTAGAGAATATTTTTTAAACTAAAAATTACCAGAAGAGCAGGAATAAAATCTTATTTAAAAACCCATGTTAACTTGTTGATGAATTTTGATAATGAATAATGACTTTAACAACAAGAAATTGTGGTCAATCCATATAATTTAAAAAACTTTCTTTTTCTACTTTTGTAAAAAGTCAAAAATAACTCATTTTGAAAAAGATGAAAAGATTGTTAATTCCTTTTAAAGAAATTCAAACATGGTATAAAATGGCCTTTAGAATCCTTTAAAGCATAAATAACAACATTATTGAAACATTTAAAAGAAACTCAATGTGGATGAAAAATAGTTATAATGAAAACATTAAAACAATATTTTTTAACAAAATTCTCATACCTCAAGTACCAACTCATTTCATTCATAAATTTATCCTCCTAAATAATAAAATTATATTATTTTTATAAATAATTTTTTTTATCATCATTCCATTATCATTATTCCATTTATTTCATTTGTTACCATGTATTATTTAGTTTTTAAAATGGTTAAGTTCCTGATAGATTGTGAATGAAATAAGAATAGAATCTATCTCAATTCTCAAGAAATTATTATCTTTCACATTGGGGAACATAGTACTGGTTTTGGTACTCTGTCTAGGAATGGTTCTCCCTAAAAATCCTCATCTAACAACCTTTTAAATACCCAAAATAATGTAATAATCATACATAGAATATTCCCCCCATTATTAATACGTCGTTCAAAAATCAGAATGAAAAAAAAATACAAGACAGCATTTGGTAGTTAGAACGTTCCACTAACCCCTTCTATGATAATTAAAATGTAGTGGGGGTTGGGGTCAAACTTCTAGGATACTCTCTATAGGCCTCCCCACAACTACTACTCTATATTTACCGTCCCCTTGGAATGTCCCATTTTCCATAAGGTGGAAATCAAGAAACTAGATTTGGAGAACCTAAGCATCATCCCATGTCACTTCATCTGTAGAATGACATCACCATTAAATCAACCACTATTGGGAGGGGCCTTGGAATTATTTTTCTATAATTATCTCAGGGTAAACTTATTCTTCTAATAAATCATCTAGAAATTTATTCTCATTAGGATGTGTTCTAATTCCTACCTTTAATTAAGAAATAGGGAATATCAGATGAACTTCACATTTCCCTATCGGTTGGAGTTCGTAAACTGCTTCTCCAACCTATCCAGTATTCTAGAATGTCACATAATCTCTGGATTCTATATCTAATTAATTCTAGTAATAGTACTTGGATGATTCAATCTCAACTCCTCCAACATGTAGTCCCCCTTCATATAAGTCACCTCGCAACAGTTCCGGTTAGTAGATCTGGTCATGCTCTATTGGTCTTGATGCAAATTCTCCCTCACATGTCTTAAATTCTCATCATGGTCTCCCGGATCATTTTCCATTACTACTATTATACCCTCTCCATTCAAATAGTGAATTATTTTCAAGTATTTTTGGTTGTATACTATTTAAAATGGGTGTTTTCCTATAGAAATATGATTGTAAATATTGTAACTATACTCAACTCATGATAACTAGGTAAACCATCACTTGATTTGATCCATTTTGAAACATTGTTAACGACTTCTTTTTGGATATCAATTTGGGAGTGGTAAGATGAGCTCATTTTTAGATTTATTCCTTGTAATTTAAAGATATCTTTTAAAATAATCTTGTAAATAGCAGGTCTTAATTTATAACTACGATGCTAGGTAAACCATGTAATCTCACCACCTCCTTCATAAAAACTTATGTTACTGACTTGGCCATATATGGGTGTTTGTGAAAAATTAAGTGATCATAATTTCTCAATATTTATACAACAAAAAAACAAAAATTAATACCCCTGGTATTTGGGTAATATGGAATCAAAATCAATTATTACTTCTTCCCACAACAGTTTAGGAATTTGTAGAGGTTGAAATAAACCATATGGTCTTAGAGTTTTATAATTATTCTTCTAAAAAATAGAATATTCTTAGTTATATTATAGCACACATTGAGTCATTCCTAGACATACCACCCCATTATCTAATCACTTAATGCTTTTAAGATTTCCCAAGTAACCACTAATTGGTTAGGTTTGGTTGAAATACAAAAATTTAGGAATTAAAATATAGTGTCATGGTAAAACCAATTTATTTTAGTTGAAGTGTAAATTATCAAAATAAGTGTACCCTGGTTATCCAGGTTTAAATTTCTACAATGTATTTGTATTTAATTTTAAATGAACATCCTACTGGACTTCTCATCTCACAATTTATAACTCTTCCCAAGTAGGTTGGGACACTACTATCACCATATATTGGTCATCCCTAGATACTCAATACAAAGAATCTATTGTATTATCTATGAATCTTGGTTTATAAACAACTTCAAAACCATACCCTAACAACTTATCATGCCAACAATGGTGGTCCATTGATATGAACAGCCAACTGAGAAGGTGATGGTCAGTATTTACATCAAACCATTGTCCTAGTAAATATTTCTTCCAATGTTGAATGTACACCACTAATTCCATAAGCTCCATTTTATATTTTAAATTTTCTAGGGTGGTTTCTCATAAATCCTTACTAATGTAAGAAAGGGTTTGTCCTTCTTATAATAACATAGAACCTAACCCATACCCTAAATCATCACATTCAATCACAAACTTCCATGAAAAATTCATCATTTCTAAAATATGAGTTTTTTTCATACAATATTCTAATAAGTAGAATGCTTATTTGGATTCTTCTGTATATTTATAGTCCACTTTTTTAGTCAATAAGTTCAATGGTCGATTTGTCATTACAAAATTTTGTATAAACATTATGTAGTATCCCATAAGGCCTAAAACCCCTCTCACTTCCGTGAAATTACTTGGAAATTATCACTTCTTAACTGCATCCAAATTCTTAGGTTCTGTAAAAACTCCCTCATTTGATATAATGTGTCTTAAAAACTCATTCTATCCTTCATAAAATAACACTTCTTTTCATTGTAAAATAGTAAATTTACTTTCATTCTTTTCAATATACACTATAATTTATCATCAAAAAAACCAATACTTATTTCCTTAGAAGTAGACATACAAATGAATTCATGTCATGACCCACCTTCACCAAGATGAGAGAAGGGACAGTAGGATTCCCGAACCTTCCTTCTTCAAGTTGAAGGATAGATAATGACCCTCGAGACCTGCCTTCAATAGGTCCCGGAGTGGCGACTAGAACCAAGGGTATAGAATCACACACAAGATGGAAGGCATTACCCTTTTTATTTAATAGGATCAGGGGATAAGATAGTAAATCCCAACAACACCAAAAATGTAAGTATAGGTAAAGCCAAAACAAACCATTCATATATGCATGTTCTAAAACTAAATGATACAAAAGTAAAAGAAAACCTAAAAAAGGAAGTACCAAAAAAAAGAAAAATAGAAACAACAACTATCCCAACGTCTGAACTAGTACAACCCTGCATGGTCCCTGAAGTCCTCCTGGAAACCTGAAAATAGTTTTATATATGTAGGGTGAGCATACAAGTATACTCAGTAGGGAAAACCAAAAGCTCTAGTGCACAAGTGGGGATGCATTCTAATGCCCCGTGAGAAAATAGATAACCAAAACACCTAGCAAGAAAACTATCCACCCAACTCTCACCATGGCACACTCCCCAAATAATGCAAGTCATGTAATGTATAGTAATAGCACATCGATATTTGGGTACCCCATGCCACTTTACCACTTGTTATTGAATACATCCTACGCATCGAACCACTCCCGCCATTATCACTACAATCCCACTGCCACTCCCTGCCCGCACAACCTGGGCCATCACTACCACACATCCCACCTGCAAACACTTGGGCCACAAAAACCATATGTTACCATGCCCGCAAACACCTGGGCCACAACAACAACTGCCATGCCCAATGACACATGGGACTCATCCCGAAGACTCTTGGGAAACAACCTTCCCATACACACCTGGGCCAACAACCACAACTACCCTGCCCGAAGAATCTTTGGCTATAATGGACTTAAGGCCGTCACAGCCTACCCAAAGAGACTTGGGCTATTCAGGAAAGGGAGCAGAAAATGAGCTAATAACCAGCCACTCATATGAGTGTTGGAAAAAACACCCTCCCCCATGAAAGGGGTGTGTTCGACACTAAGTGATCAACTTGGTTGGGTCACGAATAAGAAATTAAAGAACTAAAATTATATATATATATATATATATATATATATATATATATAGGTAACAACCACTCATCCCAACCTAGAGGTTCCAAAACCAACCCGAGCACAAACACCCTGTTTACTATTCATTTATAAAAGAAAGGCAAAACACTCACATCCAAGTCACAAATCATTCCCAAAAACATTTCCCCATTGAACTCATTATTTTTTCCTGTCGAGGTTACCCCATTTAAGTAAATTCTACACTAATGGGAAACTAACAGGAATTACCTCAAGCCATAGAAAGAGAAACAACCAAACAACAATTTAAGCATTCACACCTGATTCTCTTGTAAGGTCACAACAACAAATGGATCCGTGAGATCCCTCAAAGTAAGGGAACCAAACCAATCCTCGAGATACAGCCCCATGTGGCTTCAGATTCACAACCAACAACTGTATCACAACAAAGGATCCCATCCCCATCCACATCACCCCTTAAGCATTGAGCAAAAAAACAGACATGTCACCAAGACAGATCAAGGAAGTTTCCAGACTCAAGGAGAACATTCACTAAGTTTTTTTCTTTATGTTTGGTTAACCGGGGTGATCACACAAGTATTTCTTTTACTGGACATTAATTTAATCAGCCGACTTTACGTGATTATCCAAATTCCAATGTTAGATCCATTCAATCATCACAGAAGGTTGACGTTCATTAATGCACACCGAAAGACCACCAATGGCCATGATTTTTATTTGGAATAGGCCCATACAATTCACAACATAAATAATTAAGGGTGAGGAAATACAACAGAAACAACGATCACACCCCCTTCATTCTTTAAAAGTCTATATGTTATCTTCCTTAACGTTTGGTTTCATCCATCTCGCAGAAACAATAGCATACCCTTCCTGCATGATACACAGTAAAGAGAGACGGAAGAAAACCCTACCTAGTTGATCAAGGATCGAATTTCTTATCCATGCGCAAAGAATTGGGGATGCAAAACTTGTAGGGGAAGAGTGTCCGGGACTCCAAAGTCTGGCAGTAAGGGCTCCAGCACATGCGCACCACTTGCCTCGAGAAGGGGACTCCAAACTCTCCAAGGGAAGAATGATCCCAGCCAATAAGAAGAAAAGGAGGAATGCTAGTGATATAAATATGAGATCTCGTCATTACGGGTTATGGAATTTTGAACGGCTATAATGTTGGATCATGGTTTCACCACGTGGTTGGGTGGTTACGCATGATAGAATTAATTTCTTTTAATAACTCTCATTTGGAAAAGATGGTAACAACTGTGAATTTAAGTATTTTATATAACCAGAGGGGAACGTTACATAGACACACAGCTGGGTCCGTTGAGGGTCACCCCACTCTTAGGAATTTAATCATTGATTATGGGGACAAAAACGGCCTTGAACCACTTCCAAAAGGTTGTAAAGGTATAAAAGTAGCATTATGGGAAAAAATATAGAATAAAAACATGACAAGGATGTGTGACACTGATCGTGTCTTACTGATCGACGACACACCAATCAGTGACACGACGATCATGTCACACCAATCATGTCATAGGGCTCGTGTCACACCAATCGGTGACACCGATCGTGTCACACCGATCGGTGACACACCGATCACGTCACACCGATCGTGTTGCACCGATCATTCTCACACAGATTGGTCAAACCGATTGGTGACACATCATTCAGTCGCACACCGATCGGTTGTACCAATCAGTGACATGCCGATCGTTTCATGCCGATCGTGACACACCAATCGGTCACATTGATCAGTGACATGCAGATCATGTCACACCGATTGGTCGCACACCGAAATGATGTCCCACCACCGAGACGCCACCCTTAGGATCCATAATTTAGCAAAGGGATGAACCATGAGGGTTTTGTCCATTACATCAGATACCCCTCAAACTATTCTCATCCTCGATAATCAAAGCTAGACTTGAAGAGAATAGAGGGGTTCAAAAACCCCTCCTTGAAAGATACCTCTCGGCGACAAGGCACCCCAAACAGCCACGCCGAACTCAAGGTCCATATTGTCCCGACACATGGTTCTGGGAGTTCTTTCCTCTATGTCAAGATACTATCCGCTTTGGGTGGCACTGACTCACCCGCACGAGTTTAATCACATCCACCTTAATGCGTCTTGGTTACAGATCACGTCCTCCCTTCCCCACATATCAGTAATTTTCATAACATTCGCAAGGTAGGAAAACAAAACACCTCACAAACCAACAAGTTCAGCATTACATCACAAACGGGTACAAAACAAAACAGAACAAACTCAAAATAGCTCTGGGTATTGGGTGCGCATTTGTGCCTCCCATTCCCAGGTACTCTCTTCGATCCCACCATGACTCCATAACACACGAACCAAGGGAATGGTTCATCCACGGAGCACCCTCTCCTCACGATCCTTGATTCTCACAGGTATTTCCACAAACGTCACGTCTACCTTGATGTCCAGCTTCCCCTTGTTGAGGACATGTGAATTGTCGTGTAGATACATTCGGAGTTGTGACACATGGAAGACGGCATGTATTCTCAGCAGTGGTGGTGGTAGCGGTAGCTGATATGCCACTTCTCCGACCCGCCGCAGCACTTCGAACGGTCTGATGAACCTTGGAAAAAGCTTACTCCCCCTGCCGAACCTCTGTTGTCCATGATGAGGGGAAACCTTCAAGAATACATAGTCCCTGAACTTGAACTCCAAGGGTATCCTCCTATTATCGGCATATGACTTCTTCCAGTCCTGAGCCGCCTTCATCCTCTCCCATATAAGCAGAACATTCTCTGTCGTGCTCTACACCACCTCCGGGCCAAGAACACCTACTTCCCCAAGCTCGGTCCAGCACACGGGTGAGCAACATGGCCTCTCGTACAAAGCTTCGAATGGATCCATTCCAATGGTAGAGTGATAGCTATTATTGTAGGAAAAATCTACCATAGGCAAGTGTCGCACCCACGATCCCCCAGAGTCCAGAATACATGCCCATCGCATATTCTCCATTGCCTGGAAGGTGCGCTCTGTCTCTCCATCCGTCTGGGGGTGGAAAGTATTGCTAAGACATAGCTGGGTTCCAAAAGCATGTTGCAATCCTCTCCAGACTCGTGAGGTAAACTGTGCATCCCTATCTGAGACTATGGACCTTAGAACTCCATGAAACTGCACCACCTCATCCACATATCTCTGTCCTAAGTCATCCACTGCACCCGACTCCATGATCTCCAGAAAGTGAGCTAACGACATCAATCGTTCCACCACTACCCAGATAGCATCACAACCTCCTTGATCCTTGGGTATTCATGTGATGAAATTCATCGAGATTTCATCCCACTTCCACTCGGGGACATCTAAAGGTTGTAACAGACCACCTGGAACACAGTGTTCTGCCTTCACCTACTGACACACTAGGCACCTAGCCACGAACTCTGTCGCCGCCCGCTTTACCCCAGGCCACCAAAACTGACTCTTCAGACCCTAGTACATCTTGAAAACTCTCGGGTACACCACTAGGGGAAAGTTGTGGAACTCACCAAGAACCCTCTCACACATCGCCTCTAGGACAAACATCTTCCCTCAGAAAAGAGTCTGATTTTGAAAATCTTCTGACCATCCTTCTAGAGCATTTCCTTGGTTAGCTCGATCGCGCATCACTTCACTCTCTATGTCTCCCCACTAAGACTCCTCCACCTACCGTAGTAGAGAGGATTACAATGTCATCCAAAATAGACAACCTCTACCATAATCCTCCCTTACATCTTGGTGTAGGGAAGAAAACTCTTCCATTTCCTTCCAAGCACCCATAGATTTATGAATAGATTCCCTTCATGACATCCTTCTCAAGGCATCAGCCACAACGTTCCCCTTACCATCAATGTAAGAGATCTCTAAGTTGTAGTCCTAGAAAACTCCACCCACCTTAATTCTTGCAAATTCAGGTCTCGTTGGGAAATGATATACTTCAAGCTCTTTTGATCCGTGAATACCAAGAAGCGCTCCCCGGTGAGGTAATGCCGCCACAACTTCAGTGTGAACATGACCACCATAAGCTCCAGATCATGGGTGGGATAGTTATGCTCATGGGGACGTAATTTCCCAAACCCATAAGAGATCACCCCTTAATGTTGCATCAGCACACACCTGAGGACTTTTATTGAAGCATCACAGAACACCTCATATGCTACCCATTCTTCTGGAAACCTCAGCATGGGGGCACTAACCAACATCCCCTTCATGGAGCTGAATGATGCCTCACACTGCCCATCCCACATGAAATCCTGGCCCTTCTTGGTCAAGGCTGTCAAAGGCACTGAAACTCAGGAGAAGTTGGGCACGAACCTCCAGTAGTAACCTGCCAGACATCGGAAACTATGAACTTCTGCCACTTTCTTGGGTGCTACCCAAGAAACAACCACCTCGACCATCGACGGGTCCACCACTATTCCCTGCTCGGACACCACGTGCCCAAGGAAGTGCACTTATTGCATCCATAACATTCACTTGGACAAATTACCATAGAGATGGTGTTGTCAGAGGGCCCCTAAAACCATTCTCAGGTGCTCAGCGTGATCCTCCTCTGACCTTGAGTAGATCAGGATGTCGTTAATAAACACGACTACGCACCAATCCAGGTATTCCCAGAAGACAGAGTTCACGAGTCCCATGAAAATAGCTGTTGAATTCGTAACACTGAACCGCATGACCACAAACTCAAAGTCCCCAACTCTTCACCTGAAGGAAATATTCGAGATTTCATCCTCCTTCACCCTCAGCCGGTGAGATCCCGATCGCAGGTAAATCTTTTAGAACCACCATGCCCCTTTAAACTGGTCGAAAAAGTAATCTATCCTCGGGAGAGGGTAACAGTCCATGACTGTTACATGATTCAGTCTCCGGTAGTCTATCCACCGCCTGAGACCACCATATTCCTTCTTTGTGAATAAGAATAGAGCACCCCATGGTGATGCACTTGGTCGAACAAAATCCCTCTTCATCAGATCGTCAATCTGAATCCGCAACTCCCGAAACTCAGAAGGTGCCATCTGGAAGGGTGTCATCGAAATCGGATGAGCACCAGGTTGCAAGTCTATCCTGAACTCAACATCACGTCAAGGGGGTAGAGTCACCACCTCTTCAGGGAAGACGACCATAAACTCACTGATGATCCCTGGGACATCCGCCATTTCTTCATCCATCGACTCCACTGATAGTTCAGCTAATAAGGAAAGGAGGGGATCCTCTCGCCTGTTGCTTTTATGGCAACCCCACTCACTGATGAAAGTTACACGTCGTCCACCTAAACCCGAAAACATGATCCTTCCTCGGAATCAGTCGATGAAGACACATACAAAGAATATCCATCCAATGCCAATGATGACATCGTATGGTTATATCTGCAACAGTAGAAGATCCCTAATAGACTGATGTGGCCCTATCATCAGTCTACACCCTTGGAAATCATAAAATAAGTCAGTCTGACATCCCAATAGTGTACTCAACACTAGGGTCACTAGAAGTCTCTCAGCATCTAGACCAAGAGCACGGGCCAGACTGGCCGCAACAAAGTAGTGCGGAGGCCCTGTATCGAACAAGGCACATGCAAGGGTACTAAACAATCTAATTGTACCTCGAATGACTTCCGGACCTACTGGAACCGCTGCCTACACAGTGTGTAACTGTCCACGCCCAGCTCCCCCACCCCTCGGTTCTCGGCCACCTCCCCAACTGCACCCTGGTCGAGGTCCCTAAGGAGTTCCCCGAGGTCGACCTCCTCCTGCAACGCCTTCCCTCGGAGGAGCGGGAGTTTGCTTCCCCTACTGCTTCTGCTGAAAGGGCCGAGCTGGAAACCACAGCTGTTGAGGTGGACATTGATCCTACCCACCCACGCTATACTGAACTCTTTCCGGGCATTTATTCCAAAGGTTCCCATGGATTCCACAGATGAAGCATCTCGGTCCTCGGCCCGAAAGGAAAGGGCAAGGACAGGGAGATCGGAACTAGAACTATTGGGGCCTGCTCCCTACTGGTCGAAACCTAGAGGGCCCTGATGCTGGAGGCCTGCTATTGATGGTTCTCCCATTCGACAAGCCCAACTGGATTATCTCTTCTGATACACCTCTAAGTGTGTGCATCCTCTCCACCACTTCATCCATCTTCTGGACCTCCATGTACATTGGTAGGGTGAAGGGAGTAATAACATATTGAAGAGAAGGTCGAAGTGCCTCCTCTAAACATCCCACCTGAGACTCCTAATCTGGAAAGAGGTCAGGAGAAAAGTAAAGGAGATCCTTGAACTTGATCCCCAACTCTTTTACTGATATACTCCCATGCTGGAGGGAGAGTGGTTCCTGCCTCTTCTCAGCCTTCATCATGGAAGAGAGGAATTCCGCCCAGAACTCCTTCTCAATGTCATCCCATGTAACCTTATCCTCTCTCTTCTCTCGAAGATAAAGCGTACACCACTGACACACTGCTCCACACATCTGGATTACGGCCAGAGGAACCCAGTACTTCGTCAAAGACCAGATCAAGATAAAAGCTATCACCATCTCCTCTAGCTAGCTCTCTGTCTCCACATCAGAGATGTTGACCTCGTACTTCCTGAGGGTCTACCGCTAAAAGGCACGAAGTGTCTTCTTCCACTGATCGTCCTCCTCCTCTGGATCATCCCTCTGTCAATCAGCCAAGTCAACTTCTTAGGTCTCGATCGCCCGCAGTACTCGTGGTCGTATCCCAGGTGCCATAGCTACAAGGTAAACAAGGAATACCTAAGCCAGAGTAGTGTAGAATATCATTCTTAAATTTTCATAGACATCTTATTCATTTTAAATCCCCAAAATACCCATGAAACACAAGAACACAAGTCACTTTGAAGCATGTACCTTCCCTAGGGTCTCTACCCTGCAATCAGTGTAGCCTTACTTGGTCATTCGGTAGGCCCATAGTCTTTTCATCGGATCACTGGGGGCCCTAAAATTCGATGTCCTAGATGGTCTTCCCTGGCCTATTTCACGCACCAAGATCAACCAACACTATTTCCCTACCATCTTGTGCAACCCTCACTGTCCCTAACGCCAGACTCCATCCTATCTCTCAATCCCCCAAACCTCTTCCTCTAATACCATTTTTTCACGACCCTCTATCACCAATATGAGAGAAGGGACAGTAGGTTTCAAGACCCTTCCTTCTTCAAGATGAAGGAGAGATAATGACCCCTAAGACCAGCCTTCAATAGGTCCTGGAGTGGCGATTAGCACCAAGGGAATAGAATCACACACAAGATGGAAGGCATTTCCCTTTTTATTTAATAGGATCAGGGGATAAGATAGTAAATCCCAAAAACACCAAAAGTGGATGTACAAGTAAAGCCAAAACACACCATTCTCATATGCACGTTCCCAAAGTAAATGATACAAAAGTAAAACGACAACCCCAAAAAGGAAGAACCAAAATAAATAAAAACAACAACATCAAATGTCCCAATGTCTGAACTAGTACGACCCTGCACGACCCCTGAATTCCTCCTGGAAACCTGAAAATAGTTTTATATACGTAGGGTGAGCATACAAGTCTACTCAGTAGGGAAAAACAAAATCTTTTGTGCACAAGTGGGGAGGCATTCTAATACCCCGTGAGAAAAAAGATAACCGAAACACCTAGCAGGAAAACAATCCACCCAAGTCTCACCATGGAACACTCCCAAAATAATGAAATTCAAGTAATGTATAGTAATAGCACATCGATATTTGGGTACCCCACGCCACTTTTTCTACTGGTTATTGAAGACATCCTTCACATTGAACATCTCCCACCATTCTCAATGTAATCCCACTACCACTCCCCGCCCGCACACACCTGCGCCATCACGACCACACATCCCACCCGCAAACACTTGGGACACAACAACCACACGTAACCACTCCCACAAACACCTGGCCTAGAACAAATACTTCCATGCTTGAAGACACTTGGGCCTCACCCCGAAGACTCTTGGGAAACAACCTTCCCGTACACACCTATGCCAACCACCAAAACAACCCTGCCCAAAGAATCTTGGGCTATAATGGACTTAAGGCCCTCACAGCCTGCCCGAAGAGTCTTGGTCTATTTGGGAAATGAAGAAAAAAAGGATCTAATAACCATACACTCATATGAGTGTTGGAAAAAACACCCTCCCCCATGAAATTGGGGTGTTCGACACTAAGTTATCAACTTGGTTGGGTCATGAATAAGAAATGTAAGAACTAAATATATATATATATATATGTGTGTGTGTGTGTAACAAGCACACATCCCAACCTAGGGGTTCCAAAACCAACCCGAGCACAAACACCCTCATTACTATTCATTCATAAAATAAAGACACAACACTCATAGCCAAGTAACAACTCATTCTCAAAACCATTTCCCCATTAAACACATTCTTGTTTTCACGTTGAGGTTACTCCATTTAAGTAAATTCTACACTAATGGGAAACTAACAAGCATAACCACAAGCCAGAGAAAGAGAAACAAACAAACAACAATTTAAGCATTCACACCCAGTTCTCTTGTAAGGCCACAACAACAAAGGGATCTGTGAGATCCCTAAAAGTACTGGAACCAAACCAAGCCTCGAGATACCACCCCACACGGCTTCAGATTCACAACCAAAAACCGTATCACAATAGAGGATCCCATCCCCATACACATCACCCCTTAAGCATCGAGAAAAACAAACAGACATGTCACCAAAACGGATCAAGGAAGTTTCCAGACTCAAGCACATCATTCACTAAGTTTTCTTCTTTCTGTTTGGTTAAATGGGGTGATCACACAAGGATTATTGTTCACTGAACATTAATTTAATCAGACAAGTTTACGTGATTATCCAAATTCCGATGTTAGATCCATTCAACCATTATAGAATATGGAGGTTCATTAATGTAGAACGATAGACCACCAACGGCCATGATTTTCAGTGGGCATAGGCCCACACAATTCACAACATAAATAATCAAGGGTGAGGAAATACAACAGAAACAACGATCACACCCCCCTTCATTCTTTAAAAGTCAGTTTGTTATATTCATTAACGTTTTGTTTCATCCGTCCCACAGAAGAAATAGAATAGACTTCCCACATGATAAACAGTAAAGATAGATGAAGGAAAACCCTACCTGGTCAATCAAGGATCGAAGTTCTTCTCCACACGCCAAGAACTGGGGATGCGCAACTTGCCGGGGAGGAGCGTCCGGGACTCCAAGGTCTTGCAGTAAGGGCTCCAACACATGCGCAACACTTGCCTTAGGAAGGGGACTCCAAACACTCCAAGAGAAGAATGAACCCATCCAAGAAGAAGAAAAGGATGAATGTTAATGATATAAAGATGAGATCCCGTCATTATGGGATATGGAATTTTGAATGGCTATAAAGTCAGACCGTGGTTTCACCACGTGGTTGGGTGGTTACGCATGATGGAATTAATTGTTATTTAATAACTCTCATCGGGAAAAGGTGGTAATAGCCGTGACTTTAAAAATATTATATAACCAGAGGGGAACGTTACACAGACACACAGATGGGTCCGTTGAGGGTCACCCCACTCTTAGGAATTTAAACATTGATTATGGGGCTAAAAACTGCCTTGAACCACTTCCAAAAGGTTAAAAAGTTTTAAAAGTAGAATTATAGGAAAAACTATAGAAGAAAAACTCGACAAGGCTGTGTGACACCAATCGTGTCGCACCGAACGACGACACACTGATCGGACGCACTGATCGGGGACACACTGATCGTGTCACACCGATCGGCGACACACCTATCGGGTCGCACTGATCGGCGACACGCCGATCGTGTCCCACCAATCGTGTCACACCGATCGTGTCTCACCAATCCGTGACATACTGATCATGTCACACTGATTGGTTGCACATCGACCGGTCGCACCGATCGGTGGCACACCGATCTTGTTGCACCGATCGGTCGCACCGATCGGTGACACGCTGATCATGTCACACCGATCAGTCGAACACCCAAATGACGTCCTACCACCGAGACGCCACCCTTAGGATCCAGAATTTGGAAAAGGTATGGACCATGAGGGTCTGGGTCATTACAATTCATTATTGCTTGTAAGGTGGGATGGAGCATTCATTAATCCCGAATAACAATATCAAATACTCATAATTCCCTTCGTGGTCTTTAAATTTTGTCATTATTAAATCCTTATATTTCATATAATCCTAATGAAAACCAAATTTTAGGTCTATTTTAATAAAATATTTCACTCCATGAAACTCATCCATCAATTCTTCAATCACTGGTATGAAATACCAATCAGGTATTTTGAACTTGTTCTATTCCTGGAAGTCAATGTGAATCCAACAACCTATATCTTTTTTCCTTATTTTTATTACAAGAATAGAATATAGGATGGTAATATACCTAGTAAACCTTTGATCTAATAGTTACTGGACCTGTCTTTCCACTTCATTTTTCATGTGATAGGATAACTTATAGGGTTGAATATTGACTGTAAAGACCCGAAATTTTGAATAAATCTTGTTTCTTAATTTTGTGTGTTATTTTATTTTTTCATACTCAACAAAACTTTTTCATTTTATAACATGAGTATAATTAAAATGAGACTGTTGGGTTTTGACTATTATATGACCATTAGTCAGTATGACCATTGAAAAATGAATGTTGCGACTTTTGTCTCTAAATACAAGTGACCTTGGTTAATTAATATAGAAAGGACATTCGATGGCCTCATCCAGCAGTCTCGGGCCAATCAAAGCCCATCTAACAGAACTTGGGAAGGAGGTAGCACCACTGGGCTTTACTCTGGACCAAACCCAAGCCAAACTTCATCGTGTGATGCTAGAACGGAATCGCCTTTGTGATAAGTTCAAACTGATAGAAATTACTACTCGTGCGATGTTGGCCGAGCCTCCCTCAGATTCTCTCAACTTAGCACATCTTACACTTAGGTCCTATCCTGGTGTGATAAGGGGCTATGTAAGGAGACCATAACTGCCTTGTGTAATCCTTTATTTTAAATAAAAATTTTGATTTCTTCTTATGATGATGTTTATGAATTTTAAAATGTCTGGATAAATATTGTATGAATATTTTTGATGAATTTTAGAGAAAGGATATTTTAAAAATGTTTATGTAAACCTTAAATAATTAAAAATGTGTAATGATTTTCAAAAAATGGTATTCTACAATTATGTTCAGTATGAAATTTAGAGTCTAATAAGATCAACTTAATTTTTTATGAGTAGTAAATTATGAATAGTGATTTTATGCCTAGGATTAGTAATGTGACCAAATGGATTAGTAATCTCACTTAAAGAAAGTATTAATATAATCTAGGCACCTTGATTAAGTAATGTGATTCAATGAAATGGTTAAATAACGGTTTCATAAATTATTAATCAAGTATTAGTTTTTTAAGGTGAATAGTTTTTTAAATTAAAAATTTAATTAAAAATATTTAAAAATTTATTTTTATAAAATGGATTTTATTTTTGAACTCAGAGCATCGATATTATGTTAAGGTAATTTTTGGGGATTTTTTTGAGAAAAATGAATTTTCGGTTAATAGTGTATTTATATAAAAATTAAATTAAGAATATTTAGAAAACTGTTTTTATAAAATAGAGTTCATTTTTGAAATCATAGCATTGATATTTGGTTAACGTGAAATTTTGGGATTTTTCTGAGAAAGTTGAATTTTTCGATGAATAGTGATAATACAGTTTTAGGGTTTCGGTATGTTTAATGACATCATAATTGTGTCATGATGATTTCATGAGATATTTTAAGGTTTTTCCGACCAAAGGTGATGCATTATTGTATGGGGGGACGCATGTGGCCAATACCATGGGCAAATAGCATGGGCAAACCCATGGTTTTGCCAAAACCACCAATGAGGTGTCCCTTGGCCATTAATGCCTTGTCCCCTCACTTTCCCTATAAATACCAAGACATCCTCTCATCCATTTAACTCCCAACTCTCCCCCAACAAAGCTCTGGTCTCATTACCTCCCAAGGTGTCCTCCCAAGGTGCCCCCAAGCCCTCAAGGTCCCAACCTTTGAGTTTTAAGAGTTACGTTTTAAGGTAAGGGATCTGACCTCTCTATTTCTTTTCAAGTAATCTCTTTTATGTCATTTATTTTATGCTCCATGCTCTTATGTTGAAGGATGTTCTTTTATATTCATCTTACTTACCTTTTCATGTTAATATGATGAGATAACCCATCTTTCTCTCATCATTTCATTTTAAGAATGTTAAAGTAGCGTCGTTAGGCTGCCGGATTTTTAAGGGATTCTTTCACCCTTCTCGTTTTCAAGATCTATTTTCATGTCAAGTCATTCATGTTCCTTTTTATTATATTGGGGTATTATATATAAATCTATCATACTGATATTTTATGTTCATATTATGAGAGACCCTATTTGATCTCGTCAATTCATTTTTGTTGAAGTTTAAGTGGCGCCGTTAGGCTGCCGAATTTTTAAGGGATTCTTTCACCTTTCTCATTTTTCAAAGTTCTACTTTCATGTCAAGTCCTTCAAGTCCCTTTTTATTATGTTGGTTTATGATATCTAAATCTATCATACTGATCTTTTATGTTCATATGACGAGATACCATATTTGATCTCATCAATTCATTTTTTTTTTGAAGTTTAAGTGGCACCGTTAGGCTGCCAAATTTTTAAGGGATTCTTTCACCTTTCTCATTATTCAAAGTTCTACTTTCATGTAAAGTCTTTCAAGTTCCTTTTTTTATGTTGGTGTATGATATCTATATCTATCATACTGAACTTTTATTTTCATATGATGAGAGACCCTATTTGATCTCATCAAATCATTTTTGTTGAAGTTTAAGTGACGCTGTTAGCTGCCAAATTTTCATAAGAGAAATCTTATTTTTGTCTTCCTTTCATGTCCTTCATTTCATATGGTATGTCTTTCAAATTTCATTACCATGTTCTTAAATACTTTATATTCGGTCCCTATACTTTTTATGGGTCATTTATGAATGTTTGACCAATTTCCCTTCTCTTTTTAATGTTTTCTAAAACCCCAAAACATAGTCGTTATGCTGCAGAATTTCCGTCTCAAAATGTCTCTCCCTTTTTCTAAAGTTCTTTATTTTTTTAAGTGAATAATCAAAGATATCTCTTCTATAGGGGTATTCACATATATACCAAGTTGTTCTATTTTAAATTCTGGGATTTACATACATGAGACCGACATTCCCTTTCCGTGGGTTTAAAGTGACATAAAGATCATGTCTTTAAAGCAGTTTTTAAAACGTTATGATTATGAAATGAAACCCATTTATTTAATTCAATATGGGTTGTTTATGAAATTATTGATGATGATATATTCGTCTCACATGATGATAAAGACAAATTTTAAGGTGTGCCCTGATATCTCTCCAATGCATTGGGTAAAGACTTAATCTCTAGAGAGGACCATTTAGACTGATACCTTGGTTAATAACCTTGGTAATTTTTATTGACACCTTGGGGATAGACCTTGGTGAAACGGAAAAGATTGTCTCTGATAAATGTTGTAGACACATATTCAAGTTATGAAATATGTTATTTTTATTATGATATGCCTCATGATTTCATTATCATGCCTTAAAGTTCTTTTCATGACTTTATTTATGTCTCTCAAGTTCACATGTTAAATGTTTCCCTTGTTTCCCTTAGTGGGCCTTCTACTCATCCTTTCTTTAGATGTATATACCCAGGTTGTGAGATGCAGTAATGAACCTAGGATGAACATAAGTAGAAGCCTTTCAAGTATTTAAGAAGAATTTTTTTTTGTTTCATGTATTAAGTTCTTGGTTTCCAAGACACTAAACCTTAAAGATGCTCAGTTTTGTATATTGTAATGAATGTTTATGTGACAAAAAGGAGGGATGCTATATTGACAGGGTCCATACTTTCCTTTAGATTGATCGAATGATTTTTTTCCATCTTGGGGGGTAATATGTTAGGTACCTCAAACACACCCTTATAATTCTATAATATACCATATAAGTGGCCCTTATGGCTTGGGATAATATTGGTTTCCATATTGCTGCCCAACCTTCTACTAACCATTGTATTCCTAGTACAAAATTTCCCCCCTTTCTCAAATTTCTTGAAAAACCCATGGAATTCTCAAAATTTGTTCCAACCCCTATATTTTCACCTGTAGCCCATGCAAAAGAAATTATTGTCATATTCCTCTAGTGTATGGTGACATATCCTGATGTCTCAAGCCTAGATATGCCTAGGACCAAATCTAGAACAGTGGTATCCAAAATATATGCTTCAATCTCAAACTCAAAATCTCTCAAACTCAACTTTAATGATTTACACATGACACTAGATTCCATCCTGTTCCCCTCTCCCATATTGATATTAAATGGATTTGTTTTAGTGACCAAATCTATGAGTGATTTTAATAATTTTTAGAGATAAAATTATGAATTGTGCCAATATCCACCAAAACAATTATCAGCACCCCTTCCAGGAATCCTTCCATCATTATAGTCTTCTTAGTCATATTTTTTCTTATATCATGCTCACTCAAAATTCTAGACATTTCAAAATCCTTTAATTCCCCTAACAATTCTTTTTTTCCCACTCTTTCATCATCTTTTACATCATCTTATTCTAATTATTCAACACATTCTCATACCATGAGTTTATATCCCCTATCTAGACATATTTTCCCGGGCCTAAATTTTGGTATGCATGAAAAAAAACCCCTTTCACTATTCCCTATTCATACTCTTACCTAGAAAAATTTTGCACACCCTTCCATCATATCATCGATCCTCCCTTTAGTTACCAATAAATTCTTACTCCATAAGGTAGGATGTTCAATGAGTATGTACTCCGTCCCCTACAGTTTCCCCCTAAAACTCATTTTTTTCATGGTCATGATACTGGTTGATTGATAATTCCTTTCACCAGCAAGCCCCTCTAGACTCTTCATGCCATAGTTTGTAGTTGTGTCAGTGGTTCATGCATCATGATTGTACTTTCTATCTTAGGATTCATTCCTATGATAAACAAACTCATATACAATTTTTCTATCATCTCTGGAATTTATAGTGTCACTTGCTTAAACTCATCAATTTACACGTCTACTGTCTCTATTGGAAGAATATCCTTGAGAAACATTAATAGATCCTCTTCTTTAGCACTTCTGTAATCTTGAAAATTATTCTTTCAACTGCAAACAGGTTAACCCCACTCTCACTGACTTCAATGAAGTCATCCAGTATTGCATTAAGTCGTTCATAAAAAAATGGTAAATTAGAACCTTTAGCTCATCTCTAGTTATATACAGTGAAATATATACCCTGACATGGGCATAGTTTTGAAATCATGATGCCTCGACTGCAATCTCATCGGCATTGTGCGGAGTAGTACCCCATCGATTCTAGTGGCTGGATTGTAGGCGAAACGTGATCGTGTCGCCTCCACCACGATCCCAACTATCATAGTTCTACCACAATTTCTATGGGAGTCACTGCATTATTCTTTTTCATCTACTAAATGTTTTATTATTCATCAAACCCCCCATTCCCCTTCCCAACACACCCCATTTCTCCCTTCACTTGTAGAGAAAACACTCTCCCTATTTCTACACCTATTTTTTCAGGATCCCCTTCTTCCTCCTCACTATAGTGGAATTCTCCTTTCTTCCCTCCAGTTCCACCCATATTTTTTTAATATCTACTGCTCTACTCCGCACTATTATGACAACATTGAAAACCACTAAAAATAGTGATATTGTGACATCATCCTTTTACTGATTTTTTTAGTGATATAAACATCTATATTTTACCATTTATTTATGTCAAAAAGTATTTAAAATCCTCCTTTATACTATTTATACCCTCTTGGTAACTATAGATTCATTTTCTCAGTTGTATATTTCACCAACTAATGCAACAAATGTATAGTATGTTCCCCAATTGGTGAAGAATCAAGGAAAAAATTAGATATTTCTTGGTAGTGGAATTATTTAACAAACATCAATAATGAAAATAATGTCATGTGTTATTTTTTCAGGATAGAAAACAATGGTGGTATTACTCGAGCCAATGAAAATTAAATGGGATTACCGTGAAATGTTTAGAAGTATAAAAAGACTCCTCAAGATGTGAAATTCAAGCTTCTTGAAATGCAAGAAAAGAAAAAAATCTAACAAATAAGAATATATGAATGGGATTCATCATATTTATTATGATATGGGGAAAGATTTTGAATAAATTTATGATTCTAAGAGTGGGAAAAAATAAATTATGCAACAAGTGTAGTACTGTGTCCTTTAAGTGGAAAGAGAGTAAAAAACGTGAAATGGTCACTTGATGTAATGTTCCTGGAAAACTCAAAAACCAATATAAGAGTAGTCAAGTTTGAAAATTAAATAATCATTAAATATTATTTTAGAAATAAATTAATAGATTTAATGGTGAAACACAAATATATATTCCTTTGTACCAATGGAATTGCTTTAAATGTTATTCGATTGAAAATCATTAGATAATAGTGGATGGAATTATAAAATTTAGACCACACTTGAATGTTTCAAGCTATGATTAGTGTAGGGTTCCTCTTCTAAAATGGGATTTAAGAGTACATAAATGAATTGTTGAAGGGTCATGAAATTTAATGAGATAATTATGGTTTCTCAATCATGTCTGATGGTTGGATAGATAAGAAAGGAAGAACCTTGATCAATTTCTTGTTAAATTCTACAACCAGTTTCATGTTTATAATAAGTGTTGATGAATCAAGTTAATTGAAAACTAGAGAAGATGATTTTAATTTTTTAGATGATTTTGTGGAAGTTATTGGAGAATCAAAAGTTGTGCAAGTAGTTATTGACAATGGAAGAAATTCCAAGGTAGTTTGTAATAAAAAACTGTAGTTTTAAAATTACTTACATTTCATTTTAATATTTATCAATTAAGTTAAAAATAAAGATTTTAATTTTTTTTATTGATTCTATATGATTTTAGGTATGTTTTTTATGGATAATAATAAACACTTATTTTAGACTCCATGTGCCACATATTTTCTTGATTTGATCTTGGAAAATATTAGAAATATTAATAGGGTGAAGTGGCCTATACGAAGAGGCATTTATATTGTGGTCTTCATATAAAATAAATCACTGAAATCGAACTTTTTGAGGAGGTTAACCATAAAAATTGAGTTTCTAAGATATATAATTACTCAGTTTTCTACAACCAATTTAAATTTACAAAGGATGTATATGTAAAAAAATAATCTCATAAATATTTTCGCTTTTGAAGAGTGGTTAATATCCAAGAATTTAAAATCAGTAAAGGAAATGCATGTTTACAACACTATGATGATGCCATCATTTTTGGAATATGTTTTTTATATCCCCAAGTCTTTGAGACCTCTTATATAAGTTATTAGATTTGTTTATAATGAGAAGAAACCTGAAATGGGTATCATTTATGAGGCTATGGATAGGGAAAACGAAACCATTAAAAATATTTTCAATAATAATGAAACCAAGTATGAGGATATATTTGGGATAATTGATGAAATATGAATAAACAGTTGTATCATCCATTGTATATTCCACATTATTATTGGAATCCTCAAATTTTCTATGGAATTCTTGTAGGTTTCAGGTGTAGCAGAAGTGTGATATGGGTCATTACTAACTTTTATTTCTATCATGACCAATGATTAAATAGATATTTACATGATGATGAATTTCATGATCAATGGAATTAAATCAAAGAAAATAGAAAATGGATATAATTCCAGAACCAAGCACATGATCATAAAATATTATTTATAATTAATTTATTCGATTAAAGAATTACCTTGGGATAATTATTTATTCATTGATGGATATGAAAACAGATATACATTGTACCATTATTGTATTGTATGAATAAAAATAATATTCCCTCTAGTGGTGATCCATACTTGTTCCACAAATCTCCTAACATTATTTTCAGAATCATCGGGTGCTAATGCGGCAGATCCTATCACTTTCATTGTTCTCCTTTGTTTTCCTCGAGAATCTCTTTAAAAGGATTCTGTTTAAAATATCGTGACTAGAGAGTGGAAGTTAGAAGAAGTTCACTCTATATTCTTTGAGATATTTGCATGGGGAAGGTAGATATCTAGGGTCTCAAGAGGATTCTCTAGATTCATTTTTCACAACAAAACAAATGAATTGGCTCTATTGAAAAATAATATAATTGGGTTTATATACCACTAGGGTTAGAAATACATAGTCTCTGAAGTTCACTTTAATATTTATTTAATCCCCATGGAACACCATGTCTATATTATTATTATTATTTATCGATATGCGCTAAACTCGTGAATTAAAATTAAATATTATTTAATCAAATAATACTCAATATATATTATTTCTTACCAGGCCATTAAATAGAGTCCACCATTCCAACACAATATTTATCAGGCCTTGAATAATGTCTATTTATTTAATAAAAAATATCACTTCATTATTCACCAACAAATAAGAAAATATTATATTCACTAAATAGAAAATAAATATTTATTAAATATTCTTCTCACATAATATTCACTCGAATATCTAATGAAGGAATATATACAATCAAGAAAACATGGATAATTATTAAACCACATATTGGAATAATATTTCTTCCACTTGTAAAATAATATATATTATTTAACTATGATTATGGATACACTTAGTTTGTACCCTCTAGGACTATTTCTCAGTGGCATTAGGATAAGTCACATAAATTCCAAGGTCAATGTCTACTAACACGTCAAGACACCCCTAGAGAAATAAGATAATGTCACAATGACATAATACCTTATATAGATGCTCAATGTGTAATATAATATCTTTATCATGATATCTCTAATCAATAAGGTTTCATGATCATGTCAACAATGTATGTGCTTGATGTCTCTTTCTTTGACTTTTTGGAGATCAAACATGCCTTTAGAACACCATGGAAATGTATTTATTTAGGTTATATCATTTCCATCAAAGGTCATGAGATATCAACATCTATTAAAGAAAAGAAGGGGAAAATAATTTCTCGCATTATTCATTAATTCAATATTACTCATGACACACCCAACATATCTTACCTCGCCATGAACATATGTCAATATGGTTTTCCTCAATACATCAAAGTACAAGACTTATAATATTAATTAATAATAATATTTAATTCTAACGATCAATACACATGTCTATAGATAGTAACATCTAATGACATATGAATGTGGATTTCCTACTAGTGGGTTTCGTTCTCATAATATCATACACTAGATATTATCAAGGGAGTAAACGCTGATAAGGTGTCTCAAAGTCCTTTGAGTCTTCGCCCCTGATAGACTTTATCATTTGTGTCTCTAAAATGATACCATATGACTATAAAACATATAATTAAGAATACTTTCATGAAACTTATGGGTTCTCATCATAGCAGGGAATTGCTATGACCTTTTAGTGAGAAATATACTCTTAGGATATTATCAAACTTTTTATTCATAAGAATAATCATAATTTGAAAAAAAGTTAATAAATATTCAAAACTATGAATATAGTTAAATACATAGAAGTTGGTTCAAGGACCCCAACTCCAACAAATACAAGTATTGAAGTAGATACAGAAGTGATGGAAGGATTATATGATTGTATTGAAAGATTTTATGTAACACCCCAAGCTTCCACGGTACGCTTTCCTTTGAATAATGCAATAGCTTGCATTGTATGCAACTTCGAGATTCTAACACACCGCGACCAATCAAACTAGCCGTTATGAATAGTAATACCCACTTTTTGAAATTTTATAAATTATATTTTTCAAAGTTGACTTCTTTTTTGGATTCGGAATATCAAAATTATCTTAGGGTGAATTTTTGGTATTTTTATGAAAACTTTCAATTTTTGATGAGTAGTGAAAACACTGAGTTATAGTTTAAAACCGAAATTTTCTTTAAATAATTATTTATTTTATTTAAATTTATTTTAGGTCGAAATAGATAAATAATACCTATATAAGTTTAATGTAATTCATTGGAGTCATTTTATAATAAGTTTAGATATATAAAAATTTTATTGAACTTTTATCGTCTTTTACCCACCTCCTAGGAGCATTTGTAAATTTGCATAAAACATAATTTTACCACTTATGTTAATTGAATTTCAAAAATCCAAAAGATTTGGTTGATATCAGTAAGTAAAATGTGGTTCAATAAGATGAAAATAATTTTTGGTGAACATTAACTTTATACTTTTATTTACCACGTTTAAAAGTAAATATTGTAATTATGGGTAAAAATGATATTATTATTACCCTAACACATATAAAAATTCTATTGGATAAGTGTAATTAGACTAGAAACAAGATTAGGAATAAAATATGATCCTTTAGGTTCACTTTCAATAGATTAGGACATTTATTATTTTTTTATTTAAAGAAGAGTTAAAAGAGTTAAATTCAATGTTTAATAACAAAACCGTTTTTAATATAGGGTTACACACAATATAAATGAGACTATAAGTATTCATTAGAAAGATAAAAAGATTTACTACATAATTTTTATTTATTTATAATTTTTAGACATTAAATAATTAAATTTATTTATGACACAATGATGATGCAATAATTACCATATTAATGAAAGATTAAAATAATTTATATTATAAATATCCAAATAAATCTAATTTGAGACTTTTAATGGATTGAAATATATTTATAGCTTAATATGACTTTTTAGGTTTGATTAAATATATTTATTTCTATGTAATAATGTTGTTAGTACTTTAACAAAAATCAATTATTAAATAATGTCAAAATTGACATAAATGAGTTTTTAAAACAAATACAACATTATTGGTTGATATAATAATCCTAGAAATCTAAGGATCGGGAAAAAGAATTATATAATGATATGTGTAACATTAATTAACCACTTAGGGTTCTCTTGGAAGTTTATAGTAATTTTATTAACCATATAATATAAAAATACAAAGAGACTTTTTAAATGTCAAACTATTTAATTAAGAGTTAAATCTAAAAGATAAGGTTAATATAGTGACCCAAACCTTTCTAAAACCTATTAGTTGAGTGGTCTTAGACATATACCTACCTTATACTTTAAATAATTCATTTTTTAACCATTATAAACCGAAAATGATTTTATTATAAAATAATATTTCAATATTTTCCTAAGGTGCCCCTCACCCCTCTTATAAAAGGGCACTTCCCCTTCTCTCAAATTCACAGCTTCAAAGCCATTTGGCTCAGCCAAAACCTGCCCAAATATCCTCCCAATTATCCTCCCTTAATCATAGAGGCATTAATTTAGTCATAAAGCCATCCTAAAGAGCCCATTTGATCAAATAAAAAGGAAGAACCCGAAGAAGAGGTAAATATTTCATCACCTCTTCCAAGTTCTTTTCTTATTCCACTTCTTATTTCCTTGTTGTTTCTATTTTAAAATAATAAATCCAATATCATCTATAAAATTTGATTTATTATAAACATGGTACAACCATATTCATTATTTTATCCATACTATTAATGACATATCACCATACATGCGAATGTACGGCTTACCGTCTCCAAGTCATGGTGTAGTTGTTATTCAATACATTATTATTTGGATGGGTATAATAATGACGTATAATTGATGTAAATAATATATAAAAAATGTTGATGATCTTTTATATATGATATACCATCTATTTACATACTATTTTTAAATCAAAAGAATGATATTGATGCTCGTGCGTACGTATGGATTACCGTCTCCACGAACACGATGAGATTCATTCCCCATCGTATCCATTCTAGAATAACTTTTATTTTATGATTAAAAATAATTTTTAAGAACTAAATATCATTCTGGATATGAATAAAATACATTTTTTTCATAACAAACATGTCTTATATAAGAAAAACATATAAAGGAAAAAAGAATCAGTTAACACCTGAAATGACGATAATACTAAAATATTATTAACAAAGCAATATTAGAAGATCATATATGATATCATATTTATTTATATGTTTCTTGTATAATTTAATAAAAATTATTTAACTATTATACAGGAGGTTAACATACCCTTTACCAAGTAAAATTACAAGGTAAGGGTTAATTTCATAATCTCATTATTATCCAAGGTTGTTTTTACATAATTATTTACAGGGACATCTTTATCATCAACATCCATGTTTCTTAAAAATGTATTCCAAAACATTTCTACAATTTACTAGACTTTGGGTTAATGTAATTTATACCCTTTTTTGACTTTTTATAAAATGGTTTGAAAGGAATATTTTCATCATTTTTCAAACAAGGTACCTTATGACCTTTTCGACAAAATTAAGGTAAGCATGATTTTTTTAACTTATACAGAGGGTGCAACTATTTTCCGCCGTTATAACATCGTTGAATCTTCCCTTACAATATTATAAGAATATTTTAAAAATAAATGTTTTCTTTTATAATTATATTACTTTTAAATTATTTCTAAATATAAAGATATATCTCTCTAAAAAAAATTTTGATTTCATCTATGTCGACATCCTTTGATGAATTTTAAACTTATTTGATGTTGATTTATTATGATACAAAACATTCATATTTTACTGAATTTTTTTGATATGTTTTACTTTGGATGTTTTATTTTTACACCATTCATGGTTTATGGATAAAGTATTGACATTTTTTATGATAGTTTTAATATGAATGTTTATGTTATCTTTAAACCTTTTCATATAAGGAATCCATTGGACTTAGTAAGTGACAGGTGGAGCCCGCTATAGATCCTCGATGTGTTGGTAGGTATCATGAGACAAACTAGTGTCTTGGAACAAGTCCTTGACAAAATCTTATTTTTAGTCTTGGAAGAAGGCCTTGACTATGTGGTTATAAAGTCTGACATTATGTATTCCATCATTCTAAAAGTGGCTATTGATATTGTATGTGATTATTCGACTAGTAGAATATCCATGTGAATAAGTAAATGGAATTATTTTATTTTACCTTTTCCATATTATTCTTAAGTTCAAGTTTAAAAGTAGTTTGTTCTAGTCTTACATTTCCATAAATATTTATGCTTATTTATGAAATTTTCTACTATATTGTTATCCGTACAAAGAATCTGAGCTCAACCCTTTCTATGTTTTATTTTTCCCCATATGTGAAGAAGTATATTATGACTGACCTATAGGGATAGTATATGGGGTATGAGTGTGGCCTATGGTGACTATGTTGTTATAGTTTTTCATTTTATAATGTATTGTAAAACTTACGAATGTATCTAGTATTTCCAAGGATACTAAACTAATTAGTCTTTTAAGACATGATCTTTTGTGTTCATGCCAATGTTATGTAATAATACACCAACTCTGGGAAACTCGGGTTGAGGAGTTACATTTTATTCTAGCATGGAAGAGTAATATAGGGCTTGTTTAAAATTTTCAACATATAGAAGCGTACAAGGCCTTTTTGGTTGGAAAGGTTTCATGAGACAATGGAGTACAATAGCTCCTGACAAGAGTTTATTTTTATCTTGGTTATTTAATTATGTAATCCTTAATTTAGATCATTACGAAATAGTGATAATAAATATTAATTGTAGCTTAATGGTGGAATAACTATGGAGTAGGAACACCATCCTTGATGACAATTTTTATCAAATTTTTGAGCTCTCCGTGTATCTCATCAGGATGTGAGTGGGATTTGAGTGCCTTTGAGAATGTAAGTAACTTATTATCAATACTAAACTTTCTTTCATTAAAGAGTAAACTTCATTAGTGATACTGATGTTTTTTAAATTTTTATAAAATGTATACATTTTAAAAAGAGATGTTGGCTAAATCATCAAAGGTTGAAATACTTGGGGTTCATTAAATATAATCAAACTTTGAAGGGTCGGTTTGATTCCAAATATTTCATTAATCATATTTTCCTATAGAATGTTGATAATAATATTATTGAGGGGTTTTAGGACAAATTAATGGTAATGAAGATGGAATTGAAGATGAATTTTTGTTTGAGAATGAAAACACCATGGCTTGGGGATTAGTTGAGGAAGCTACGAGGTATGGTGAAGCTTCTCATTATACCAGCAGTGAAAAAAGAATGAAGAGATACCTGTGATTTAAGTTCAATATATAAATAAAAAATGAATATGGTTAGTGAAGAAGAATATGATGTTGAACATGAATTATTTGATGATAATGATGATGATGATGATGATGATGAAAAATTTGAAGAGGATATTTATAAAAGTGATGATAGTGAAAGTGATAGTAAATAAGAAGTGGAAGATGTTCAAAATGAATAAGCTGAATGAACTTTGGTTATTCTTATTTTTATTGTTTATGAATCATTTAACAAGACATGTGATTGGTTTAATATGAATTTATGAAGGATTTTAATTATGAATTTGAATGTGATTTAACTTTTTATGTTTTTGTTTAATTTTTTAACATATATATGCGTGTAAAATTCTATAATTAAAATTATATTAACTGCCCCAAGATTGGAATAAAAAGTTTTCATGACATGATTCGTGTCACTGCTATCCCACTATAAGACCTCGTCCATGTGGTTCCATGATCCAAGATTAAAAACTATGGGTGAAAAAATCCATGACATCAGGTCTTCATAAGAGAATATTGGAACTTCACCTTTCCTTGTTAGTGCACCTGCCACCATCAATCACTTTGTATCTTCCTCGATGTATACCCTTTTTCCCAATTCTATCTCACCTAATAAAAAACTACTCCCTACTTCTTCTTCAACTACTAAATTTAAATTTTATTTATTTATCTTTTCTGATCTTGTTCTGATTCTAATGTAAAGACCCATAAATTTCAAGGAATTTTTTTTAATTTTCTTTGGAATTTTACAAGAACGCAGTTTCTGACGGCACCTGATTCCGAGGCCCGGTGTGCCCGGAATCATTTTCCGAAGTTTGGCTCGGGTACGTTCAGTGAACGGACAAGTGGGTTTTTCTAACTTTTGAACCGGTTCCTGGAATCGAATTCTGAGGGCACCGATGAAATCGCAGCACCGGTATTTTCTTAGAAACTCCTCTTCCGGAGTTGCATTTTCTTGGGTGTGGTTTTTAATTATTGGGCTTAAAGTTAAGAAATAAAATAATTTTACGACAACTTTATTTTATTTCACTTAAGCCACTTGGAAGCCACATAAAAGCGGCTTAAACTGAGTTGAAACGGATAGGGTACTATCCCGAAATATCCTACCCTCTTGGTAGGATATTTGTGAGGTGGGGCCCACACGAGCCCCGCCATTTCTTTCCGCTAAGTAACGCACCCGCGAAAACCCGTCAATATGAAAGTCAACTGACGCGTTTTCTTAAATCCTTAATGCACCATTTAATTGGGCAGTTTCTTTCGTTGTATTAATTCAACGAATTGATGGGTCGTTACTTACCTTTTTCGTTCGTTGGTGTAATAATAAAATAAGACCAACAAGTCTTTTTGGAGGATTACTCGTTGAGAGGTTTTGTCAGAGGTTCTTGAGACTTTATCCTTCTTCGCGAAGAACGCGAAGAACGCCGAACCCGGAAATCGATGACGTGATGCCGACATTCCCTTCCTGCAACGTTCTTCTGCGACGTCTCTTCCTCCGCAATGAATCTTCAATCAGCTATTTGAGGTAAGAGACTTCGGAATTCTTTTAAATCTCCCTTGTGTTTTTTTTAACAAAACACGGATTTAATTTTATATAATTAAATTAAATCTGTTGTTTCTTGGTCCGTTGAGTTCGCCGACTCAACGCCGGATTCCGCGACGACGCGATGCCCATCTGCGGCAATACGACTATCCCCTCCTTCCACGAAAAACATGCATACGTTGACTACTACGAGGTAGGGGTTGTTGTGAATAATTCCTTTTTCCCGTGATCATTTCTTTTAAAAGTGAAGAACCGGACAATGAGAACAATTTTAATCCATTAAAATTGTTGATTCATGTGTTGAATATATTTCTCCCGTTGTTTATCTCTAACGTGGAGGGTGCAAGCCAAACAAACACGGCCCGAAAACCTTCCGTTGTTCTTCGTTGTTGTGTGGATTTGACGGGTGATGACGGAACGTGCCGCAACGGAAGTTTGATGATTCCGCAGTGAAGAACGAGTCCCGGGAGGCGCAGCGGCACAGGCGGGAACAGAATCGGACCACCGGAGCGATTCCGGTGGCCCACGGAACACGCCGGCGGCGCTGGTCGCCGGCGCGCCGCCGAACGAGGATGTCGCGGCTGAAGCCGCGGTGGCGGCGGCCAACAGACCAGTGGTCGCGCGGGTCCGGCTGTCCAGGGCGACACCCCGCGGGTGCCGCGGGGTTGTCACGCGGGGGCGGCGTCTCCCCCCCGCGTCGCTCGGCCGCTTGGCCGAGCCGGGCCGGGACGCGCCCTGGCCGGGCCGGACCGGGTTCGGACCGGGTCGGGTCGACCCAGTTCGGCCGAACCAGGGGGGTCAGGCCGGGCCGGGCCCGGATCCCCCGTCTTCGGACCGTTTTCGGTCAAATGCACGTAACTTGAGCTACGGGCCTCCGAACGACGCGCCATCAGCGGCAACGCGATCCTTGGATCGAGATGGTCGTTTCGGTATATCACACTCAAGGTTTAGGAATACTTTGGGTTCGTCCGGGTTGGTTCGTACATGAAACCAATCGGGCCCTCGGAGCGGAAACGCTCATATCTTGAGCTTCGGACATCCGATCGACATGTCGTCGACTTTGTTGAGTTACTCTATATGAGACGGATCTTTTGGCATACTCTGCCCGAGGTTTGGACGTAGGTTGAGTACGGTCGGGTTGGTTTTGACTTAAAAACCAACCGGGCCCCTCGGACGAAAAAGCCAATAACTTTCAGACCGGGCGTCCGATTGACGCGCCATCTGCGACGTTGAGTTCCTGTTGACGATACAGAACTTTTGGATACATCATCTTCGGACTTTGTGATAGTTGATGTATTGGCCTCTCGGCTCGTGGAGCGGACCCTTCCGAACGAGCTTGCTGTGTGCGGGAACCCTAGT
Source organism: Viscum album (assembly GCA_963277665.1). NCBI lineage: Eukaryota > Viridiplantae > Streptophyta > Magnoliopsida > Santalales > Viscaceae > Viscum > Viscum album. The sequence goes on from OY728163.1 coordinate 1,941,137,515, forward strand.
GCTGGCTGCGACTTCGACGACGACGACTGTGCAGAAATCCTCAGTGGACTGCGACGATGAAGAGTGCTGGTATTGTATCCTATGTGGGTCCCAGCCATGCTGGTCTTGTATCCTATGTGGGTCCCAGCTTAGATGATTCAATACTGGTTGTGTATCCTATGTGGGTCCCTGTATAGATGAATCAATGAAGACAGCTGGTCTTGTATCCTATGTTGGTCCTAGCTGTGCTGGTCTTGTATCCTATGTGGGTCCCAGCATAGATGATTCAATACTGGTCTTATATCCTATGTGGGTCCCAGTATAGATGAATCAATGAAGACACCTGGTCTTGTATCCTATGTGGGTCCCAGTATAGATAAATCAATGATGACAACTGGTCTTGTATCCTATCTGGGTCCTAGCTTTGCTGGTCTTGTATCCTATCTGGGTCCCAGCATAGATGATTCAATACTGGTCTTGTATCCTATGTGGGTCCCAGTATAGATGAATCAATGAAGAGTGCTAGTCTTGTATCCTATGTGGGTCCCAACTTAGATGACTCAGTGCTAGTCTTGTATCCTATGTGGGTCCCAGCCATGCTTGTCTTGTATCCTATGTGGGTCCCAGCTTAGATGATTCAGTATCAATACCTGATCATCCCTTTCACCTTTTCGACGAAATATACCTGTGTGAGCTGAATCCTGTTTTACTCTCCTTTGTGGATTGTGTTGAACTATCTTGTGTGGATTTACTGTTTACTCTCCTTTGCGGATTGTGTTGAACTATCCTGTGTGGATTTACTGTTTCCTCTCTTTGTGGATTGTGCTGAACTATCCTGCGTGGATTTACTGTTTTACTCTCCCTTGTGGAGTGTGTTGAGCTATCCTGTGTGGGTATATGTTTTTCTTTCCTATGTGGACTGGGTTGTGCTTGGACTCGGACGTTGGAGCCGAACGGGAATTGATGACTTAGGTATATGTATGGGCATATACCTAAGCAGTGTCTGTTGTTACTTCGTGATTCAATCTTTTTGTTGTGGTTTATCCTTTGTGGATTTCGGGAGACCTTCGGGGGTCTCAGGGTCCCTAATGAGTAGCTTATACTCACCCCTACATGGGCTATGCCCGCACTACGTTGTGTTGGTTGCAGACGACGGACAACGCTGATCGTGGTGGAGGCTTGCGGAGCAGGACGATACCAGGAGGTGGATCACTGGGCGGGACGTACTCGGAGCGGTCAGGTGGACCCGAGGAGCAGTGGAGGCTATATGTACCCACCCTTCAGGTGGGACTTCCAAAGGACGGCTCAACGCTACGGCTTTTACTTTCAGTTGCTGTTTTTTTCCTTTCAGTTGTACTTTACAGTTGGGCTTGTATTTCCGGCCCCTTTTACTTTCAGCACGGCTTGTACCGTTTTTACTTAGAGTTTACTTTTCTGCTTGCTTACTCTATGGTGCTTGTTTACTTTTCAAAGGCAATTCCTTCCCTTTGTTGGGATTTATGCCTTGGTTCTAGTCGCCAGCCCCTGGCCTATGGAAGGCGGGTTTGGGGTAGTCACGGCACGGGCCCCGAGGATGGGTCGTGACAATTCGTATTAGAGGTGGTCGGTTCTACCGGAGACTCTGATCTTTATTCTATGTGAAGCAATAGTGTTTAGGGTATTGGGTGTGGTTATCAGTCCAGGGAGTCCAGTGTTGGTGCGGCGGCCGACGTATTCGTACACCAGGACCCTGACTTCTGATTTCCGACTTAATGCACGAAAACATTTATTGCATGTGTGTTTCAAGTTTTCTTTGTGATTACTTGTGTCAGCTCACCAGGTATACTGTTCTGGCCGTGGAACACTTGTTTCCTTTTCAGGATGGCCCCACGACGGCAGCCAGCTAGGGTTCCGAGAGTGGAGGGTGATGACAGCCCACTGAGCGACGAGGCCTCGGTGCAGGGCTCCTTGTCAGCAGAGGCGCCGGTGGTACCTTTACCCGCCGAGACACCGATGCTTCCCGCCACGACCGCTGATGATGCACGTCGCCTTGGAGCTCTGCATGAGTTCCAGCGCCAGCGACCACCCAGGTTTCTTGGGGAGATGGACCCCCAGGCAGCCGAGGACTGGCTGGAGGCGGTCGTGCGAGTTTTCAGGTTAGTGAGGACACCAGCAGACCTCATGGTGATCCTCGCAGCGAGCCTCCTACACGAGGCAGCATGTAGATGGTGGAGCTTGATGTTCCAGGTGCACGACAAGACATCTCTTCTCTGGACGGACTTTGAGAGCATCTTCCGCTCCGAGTTCGTCCTAGCCACCCTCCGTGCGGTGCGCATCCAAGAGCTGCTACAGCTACGGCAGGGCAGTATGACAGTGGCTCAGTACTCGGAGAGATTTACTGATCTCTCGCGCTACTCCACAGATATGGTACGGGACCCGTTATTCCGGGCCCGGACCTTTGAGCAGGGACTGAGGCACGATATCAGGGCTTCGATGATCTCCCTCAACATTCCGACACAGGCAGAGGTGTTGGAGAGAGCCCTTCTAGTGGAGAGTTTTCTCGCCGAGCAGGCTCCAGTGACAGGGCCCTCCGCAGGACGGCCCGTAGCAGGGTCTTCTGCAGCTGGCAGTAGACAGGTGACGCAGAGGTCCAAGAGGGCCAGACCATCAGATGGGCAGTCTCAGGATGAAGATTCGGTTGTGCGGGGCACCCGAAGGAGAGCCAGCTACACGAGGGGCAAGCATTGATACGCATGCAGCGGGCGAGGTCACATGGCTCGAGACTGCCCTAATCATCTTGCAGATGAGCAGCAGGTGGAAGAGGGACCTCCCAGACAGAGGTTCGGCCACGGTGGTCCGCAGGGTGCAGGCGGACGGGGCAGAGGAGCTGGCCGAGTAGCCGATGGTGGGATACACTTCGAGGTGTTGACACCACCACCACCAGGAGGTCCACCCCGACCGCAGGGAGTTGGTGGACATGGGAGATCTCAGCTTCAGGCAGCTGAGGCCTTCGATCATGGAACTCTAGGAGAAAATGGACAGGAGCGCAACTAGTGGATACGTCCTTTGTACTTCTAGTTCCTTGTTGTTGTTGTGTAGTGTCTTTGTATTATGAGCTCCAATAATAAAAGATGCATACCTTTGTGATGTTTTCATTCCTTTCCTCTTTTGTGTTGTTACTAAGAGGTTCCAGTTTTGACTGTTGACTTGACCCTCACTTGTGAGACATTTACTGGAGGAGACCCAGTTACCACACACTGATGCCGACAGTGTGACTCAACCCTTGGAGGCGAGAGTAACGGTTGGATCTCTTGGTAGTAGCGTCGAGGCCTTACACGTCATCCTTGGTATGAATTAGTATCATCCGTGTCGGGATTGACTGTATTAGGCAAATAATGTGGTTCATCCAGGGGATGGGACACGATTTCTTTTATCGGCAAAGAATAAATCTTGCAGCTCTTGTGAGACCTGAGATGGTCCAGGTCATCCAGGGGCGGATGAGTACAGCTCAGAGCCGGTAGAAGTCTTATGCTAACAGGAGGCGGAGGACACTAGAGTTCGAGGATGGCGACCACGTCTTCTTGCGTGTCTCACCTCGACGTGGTTTGCGGAGTTTTGTCCGAGGCGGAAAGTTGTCTCCACGCTTCATCGGACCCTTCCAGGTCCTCAGCAGGGTTGGTGAGGGGGCTTATCGCCTGGCTCTACCACCTCAGTTGCACCTGGTGCACGACGTCTTCCACGTATCTCAGCTGAGGAGATACGTGCATGACCGACACACATTGTTGACCATGGGGAGCTAGACATGGATGATTGGGTGACTTTTACGGAGGTCCCGGTGGAGATAGAGGACCGACAGGAGCGGGTCCTACGTGGACGATCGATTCCTCTTGTGCGCATCAGATGGTAGCATGGGAACCTCCAGGGAGCACATGGGAGGGGGAGGCTCAGATGCGTGCTCAGTACCGCCTTTGTATCCCTAGTTTATGTTGAAGCTTTACGGGGACATAAAGCCCTGTTGTGGGAGTAATGTAAAGACCCGTAAATTTAAAGGAATTTTTTTTTTAATTTTCTTTGGAATTTTACAAGAATGCAGTTTATGACGGCACGTGATTCGGAGGCCCGGTGTGTCCGGAATAATTTTCGGAAGTTTGGCTCGGGTACGTTCAGTGAACGGACGAGCGGGTTTTTCTAACTTTTGAACCGGTGCCCGGAAACGAATTCTGAGGACACCGATAAAATCGCAGCGCCAGTATTCTCTTAGAAACGCCTCTTCCGGAGTTGTGTTTTCTCGGGTGTGGTTTTTAATTTTCGGGCTTAAAGTTAAGAAATAAAATAATTTTATGAAAACTTTATTTAATTTCACTTAAGCCACTTGGAAGCCACTGGAAGCCACTTAAAAGCGGCTTAAACTGAGTTGAAACGGATAGGGTACTATCCAGAAATATCCTACCCTCTTGGTAGGATATTTGTGAGGTGGGGCCCGCACGAGCCCCGCCGTTTCGTTCCGCTAAGTAACGCACCCGCAAAAACCCGTCATTATGAAAGTCAACTGACGTGTTTTCTTAAATCCTTAACGCACCATTTAATTGGGCGGTTTATTCCGTGAATTAAATGGGAGATTTCTTTCGTTGAATTAATTCATCCAATTGATGGGTCGTTACTTACCTTTTTCGTTCGTTGGTGTAATAATAAAATATGACCAACAAGTCTTTTGGAGGATTACTCGTTGAGAGGTTTTGTCAGAGGTTCTTGAGCCTTTATCCTTCTTCGCGAAGAACACGAAGAACGCGAACAACGCGAAGAACGCCGAACCTGGAAATCGACGACGTGACACCGTGTTCCGCGATGCTGACGTTACCTTCCTGCAACGTTCTTCTGCGACGTCTCTTCCTCCGCAACGAATCTTCGATCAGCTGTTTGAGGTAAGAGACTTCGGAATTCTCTTAAATCTCCCTTGTGTTTTTTTTAACAAAACACGGATTTAATTTTATATATTTAAATTAAATCTTTTGTTTCTTGGTCCGTTGAGTTCGCCGACTCAACGCCGGATTCCGCGACGACGCGATGCCCTTCCGCGACGACGCGACGATCCCCTCCTTCCGCGAAGAACGTGCGTATGAAGATGACTACGAGGTAGGGGTTGTTGTGAATAATTCATTTTTCATGTGATCGTTTCTTTTAAAAGTGAAGAACCGGACAATAAGAACAATTTTAATCCATTAAAATTGTTGATTCATGTGTTGAATATATTTCTCCCGTTGTTTATCTCTAACACGGAGGGTGTGGGCCAAACGAACACGGCCTGACAACCTTCCGTCGTTCTTCGTTGTTGTGCGGATTTTACGGGCAATGACAGAACGTGTTGCAATGGAAGTTTGATGATTCCGCAGTGAAGAACAAGTCCCGGGAGGAGCAGCGGCACATACGGGAACAGAATCGGACCACCGAAGCGATTCCGGTGGCCCGCGGAACACGCCGGCGGTGCGGGTCGCCGACGCAGCGGCGTCGGCAGTCGGGAGCGGCGGCGGCCAACGGACCCGCGGCCGTGCGGGTCCAACTGTTCAGAGCGACACCCCACGGGTACCGCAGGGTTGTCACGCGGGGGCGGCGGCTCCCCCCCCCCCCCGTCGCTCAGGTCGTCCAGGGCGACACCCCGCGGGTGCCGCAGGGGTGTCACGCGGGGGCGGCGGCTCCCCCCCCCCCCCCCCCGCGTCGCTCGGCCGAGCCCTGGCCGGGCCGGCCCGGGTCGTTTCGACCCGGTTCAGCCAACCCAGGGGGGGTCGGGCCGGGTCGGCCCGGGCCCAGACCCCCCGTCTTCGGACTGTTTTCGGTAAAATTCTCGTAACATGAGCTACGGGCCTCCGAACGACGCGCCGTCAGTGGAAACGCGATCCTTGGATCGAGACGGTCGTTTCGGTATATCGCACTCAAGGTTTCGGAATACTTTGGGTTTGGCCGGGTTGGTTCGTACACGAAACCAACCGGGCCCTCAGAGCAGAAACGCTCATATCTTGAGCTTCGGACGTCCGATCGATGTGCCGTTGACTTTGTTGAGTTCCTCTATCTGAGACTGATCTTTTGGAACACTCCCCCCGAGGTTTGGACGCAGGTGGAGTACGGTCGGTTTGGTTTTACCTTAAAAACCAACCGGGCCCCTGGGACGAAAAAGCCTATAACTCTCAGACCGGGCGTCCGATTGACGCGCCGTCTGCGACGTTGAGTTCCTGTTGACGATACGTAACTTTTGGATACATCAACTTCAGACTTTGTGACAGTTGATGTATCGGCCTCTCGGCTCGTGGAGCGGACCCTCCCGAACGAGCTTGCTGTGTGCAGGAACCCTAGTGCTGGCTGCGACTTCGACGACGACGACTGTGCAGAAATCCTCAGTGGACTGCGACGATGAAGAGTGCTGGTCTTGTATCCTATGTGGGTCCCAGCCATGATGGTCTTTTATCCTATGTGGGTCCCAGCTTAGATGATTCAATACTGGTCTTGTATCCTATGTGGGTCCCAGTATAGATGAATCAATGAAGACAGCTGGTCTTGTATCCTATGTGGGTCCTAGCTGTGATGGTCTTGTATCCTATGTGGGTCCCATCTTAGATGATTCAATACTGGTCTTGTATCCTATGTGGGTCCCAGTATAGATGAATCAATGAAGACAGCTGGTCTTGTATCCTATGTGAGTCCCAGTATTGATGAATCAATGAAGACAGCTGGTCTTGTATCCTATGTGGGTCCTAGCTGTGCTGGTCTTGTATCCTATGTGGGTCCCAGCTTAGATGATTCAATACTGGTCTTGTATCCTATGTGGGTCCCAGTATAGATGAATCAATGAAGAGTGCTGGTCTTGTATCCAATGTGGGTCCCAGCTTAGATGACTCAGTGCTGGTCTTGTATCCTATGTGGGTCTCAGCCGTGTTGGTCTTGTATCCTATGTGGGTCCCAGCTTAGATGATTCAGTATCTATACCTGATCATCCCTTTCACCTTTTCGACGAAGTATACCTGTGTGAGCTGAATCCTATTTTACTCTCCTTTGTGGATTGTGTTGAACTATCCTGTGTGGATGTACTGTTTACTCTCCTTTGCGGATTGTGTTGAACTATCCTGTGTGGATTTACTGTTTCCTCTCTTTGTGGATTGTGCTGAACTATCCTGCGTGGATTTACTGTTTTAATCTCCCTTGTGGAGTGTGTTGAGCTATCCTATGTGGGTATACATTTTTCTTTCCTGTGTGGACTGGGTTGTGCTTGGGCTCGGACGTTGGAGCCGAACGGGAATTGATGACTTAGGTATATGTATGGGCATATACCTAAGCAGTGTCGGTTGTTACTTCGTGATTGTATCTTTTCATTGTGGTTTATCCTTTGTAGATTTCGGGAGACCTTCGGGGGTCTCGGGGTCCCTACTGAGTAGCTTATACTCACCCCTGCACGGGCTATGCCCGCACTACGTTGTGTTGGTTGCAGACGACGGACAACATTGATCGTGGGGGTGGCTTGCGGAGCAGGACGGTACCTGGAGGTGGACTACTGGGCGGGACGTACTCGAAGCGGTCAGGTGGACCCGAGAAGCAGTGGAGGCTATCTGTACCCACCCTTCAGGTGGGACTTCCAGAGGACGGCTCGACGCTGCGGCTTTTCCTTTCAGTTGCTATTTTTTTTGCTTTCAGATGTACTTTACAGTTGGGCTTGTATTTCTGGCCCATTTTACTTTCAGCACAGCTTGTACAGTTTTTACTTAGTGTTTACTTTTATGCTTGCTTACTCTGTGGTGCTTGTTTAATTTTCAAAGGCAATGCCTTCCCTTTTGTTGGGATTTACGCCTTGGTGCTAGTCACCAGCCCCTGGCCTATGGAAGGTGGGATTGGGGTAGTCGCGACACGGGCCCCGAGGACGGGTCGTGACACTAAAAACATTGATTCAACTGACTCATCGCCATCATTAATTCTTGGATAAGTCACTAAAATTCCAACCTCATCTCCAAAACTGACATCTCCAAACTCTCCTATCATTGGAATCCATTCTTTTGTTTGGTTACTATTTTGTCTAGTTTTTTTTAACTCAACTCTCTATCCTCATGGCCATAAACTCTCCCATACAATAATATTTACACTCTACCCTATCACATCGCCTTGTGCCTCTCAATGAAAGCACCAAATTGATAGTTTGAATGAAAGAAGAAGAATATATTTAAATTTTCAAGAAATTATTACTATTAAAGTCAAGAAATAGAGTATTGGTTCCGTTCCTCTCTCTAAATGAAGGCTTCTCCCTCTATATAATCAACTAACAGTCTTCAAACTTCTCAAAATAAATGAATACTCCTACATGGACTATTCCTATTGTTATTAATACCCCATGCTCCAATCAAAAAATACAAATTACAAGTCTACCATCAGTAGTTATAATGTTCCCCTAACACCTTATATGACATTTAAACAGTAGTGGTGGTCAGGTTCACACTGTGAGAATTCCCTCTATAGGCCTCCCCCTACTACTTCCCTATCATTCCACATTATATGTTTTGAGGAAGTTCGATTTATAAGTCAAAAATAACTTCAGTAAGGGGGATATAGTCAAAGTGATCATGGTTTCATCATATCCAAATTATTAATCATGAAAAAATTATTATGTTGATACATTAAAAATATTTTTAGAACTAGCATGGTAGTTGAATGTGAAAAATGAAATATGTAGTATCATTAAGGTCATAGTTTTCACGTACACATGAGTGGTGTTTCCATTATCTAGTGGTGGAAAAGAAAAAAGGTATGTAATATTTTGTTTTTACATAGTCATAATTATGTTATACATATCATATTTATTCATTGGTTTAATCTTTAATACCAACCATGTAAATAGATAACGAATAACAAATCGCATCGCTTTGTACAGGTGGTATTCCACACATACGCAGAGGAGATGTTATCAATTTCCAAAAGTAGGATAGAGTAATAAGATAAGTAATATTTTATCTTTATGAAATCATAATAATGTCATAAAAATTGTATATATTCATTAATTTCATATTTATAACTAGTATTAGGACCAACTATTTGTACTTTGATTACATGTATATTTGATGTATTGAATATTAATAAATCTTATTGTTACAAATTGTTTGTTGTTCTGCATTACTCTAATGTAATAATTTCCTAATGTATACATCACACTGATAAGTCCATATTAGTTCCATGCTATGATGAGAACCTTGATGTGCTATGAATATATTCTAAAATAATGTTTTGTGGTTGGATAATGTATTATAATGAGACATATAGTACATAAAATGTTAGGTGTGAGTACTCTTAAGAAGATGAGGCTTTTTCTCATGAAGTTCACACTTGGTAAACTACAAGATGAGAGATTATGATAATATACTTACTAGTAATAAATATTCATTTTTTGTTATCATCAAATATTCTTATCTACGAGCATGTGTGATGGTCCTTATACTTTAAGATTATTATTAATTCATGTTACAACTCACATACTTAGATGTATTTTCTAAACAATGGTGATAATAGTTCTTGGTGAAGTTAGATATGTTGGGTTCATCAAGAGAGACATGTCATTAATGAATAATTCAATAAATAATTTTTCTCTTACATCTTTATAGAAGCTGATATCTTATCCCTTTGATTGGAATAGAACCACCACATTAAATTTCATGGACATGGTGTAACGATGTGTTTATTCCAGATAGTCAAAGAAAGACATATCAAGCATATTGGTTGGTGACACATATTTGCAACCTACTTGATGACATATTTTTATAAATGTATTATATTACAAAGTGATTATTCATATGTGGTTGTTGATGTTGCAACATTAAGTTCTCTCTCTTGGGTTCCTTAACTTGTATCTCAAAAATAATCTTAGAATTTAAGAAAAACTGCCTAATGCTAATGAGAAATAATCCTAGAGGGTCACACACTATGTGTTTCTATTGATCTCAATTAAATTATATTTGAGTTCAATTAGTTGAATAAATATTATTCTCAATACCCTGGAATAATTTTATTCAAGTTATATTGATCACATAAATTAAGTTAATATTTATTTTTCCACTTGTGATTAAAATATTTATTTTATTTTTTGAATATTAAATATATATTTATTCACTATATTGTGAATAAAATATTTATTTATGAATAAAATATTTATTCATTTGTTTAAAAAATGTTATAATTAGAACATACCAAGATCGATTTCGATGAAAAATATTAAATAACAAGACCGTTACATAATATTTGATATTGAGCAAGTTGGAACATGCCACAAAAAAATATAATTATTACTATTTTTCATGGGGTTTATTAAATGTAATAAATTTTATTTAATTGATAGTATGCAATTAAATAATATTTTAACTTAAATCCTAACTTTATAAATAAATTGTTATGTTTATTGTGTAGAGCATCCAAAAATTGAGAATCAGAATTGTTGCACACAAAACATTCTCTCTCAACTCCTTATCTCTCCCTCTCTAGAATGAGAATTGAAAGAGATATTTCTTAAATACTGAATAATGAGTGATCAAGATCTAACAAAGCAAGACATTCAACTTTCCACACTAGCACCCGGAGATCAAGTTGTGCTTCTCAGAGATCATAGGTGCGCATGTGGATCACCGCTAAAGAGATTTTATCCTTGGATCCTGACTATGAAACTAAGGTAATCCAGAAGGGACTTTTTTGGATGATCAATATTCACCAACAAATAAAGTTAATAAATCCATGGGACTTATTTCAAAAAATATTAAATAAATTAATTATGATTTTGACATGCAAGATACTCACTCTTTGTTTTGAGAAACGGTTATTAAAAGAAATTTTAATATATTTCCCACCTCTACACACTTCTACTATGCCCATAACCATAAATTGATATCATAGTGGTCATGTTTAAATTTATAATTATTAAATTTCTTGTTGACTTATGCGCAATTGTGGTAAGATTTTTATTTCATGTTATTCTTTCTTTAATCCGATTATAATTATCATCTTGTAGATATAAAAATCATGTTCATTAAGATTTTCATTATCTTAAATGTTTAATAAAAAATAAATAACACCCAGATATTTTATCAGGAAGTGCCAAACCATTAGCTGATAAAACTGGGATACACAGCATGCGGATGAAGCACATGCCCTATATGTATGCACATTGTATCTAGATGCGTTGTGAAATAAATTACACACAATTATTTTATTTCACACTACGTTTTTACTAGGCTAACCTACCATAAGGAAAGTGGATACAGGGTGTGTAGTTGGTATGTACACATGTAGTCTGACCGAGTTAAAACATTAAAGACCCAGTCATGTGGCTTGGATATATGGAAATCTAGGTACATGGTGTATAGCTAGACACACCCACCATTTAGTCTCCCATTAATGTAAAAAAGTTACAATTATATTAAATTTGGAAATTATAGCATTAAACATTTATTTTATTGATTGGAACACCATTGTGTGTTTTAATATTTAATAATGTTTTTGAAGAAATTTAAATGGTAAATTAATTTATTATAATTAATGTCATTATTGGTTATTTAATTTATTTTCTATTAATTTCATTAATGATGGGTATCTAAAAATAAAATTGGATTATTATTAAGATGAAAGGGAGTTAATTAATTAATTAATTAATTCAAGTGTTTTTATATTAAATAATAAAATAACGAATAAATGAATGGATTTTATCCATCTACTTTTGTGTATTCGTTGCATGTATGACCGTTCATAATCTTGATCAAGACTTGTGTATTTTTTGGATGTTTTAATTAAATTTATTACAGGAGTTTGAAATTATTTAATATTAAATTAAATTATGTCTTGTGATTCACCACTCCCTCCATTATTATGTAGGATCCACATCTCCCAGGATATTTATGTAATTGCTTTTTAACCAATTCATCAGTTCCCCTCACTTGTGCATGAGTAATAAATATTTTTAATTAATGGAGCATCCCAAGGCATGTAGAGGTGGTTGAAGATGGAACCATAGTGATTCCAACCCAGTTAATACACATTTGGATAGGTGTAATGTTTTAACTCCTTCCATGACTGATAATAAGAGTTATTCCCCCTAAGTAAATGGTCTATTTAATGTTCTCTCATTAAATCAACTGTTAGATAAATCTCATGAACATTTAATTTAATTAATTATTTATTTATTTCTATGAAATCATTTATTTTATAGTTGCATGTTCATGATCACATTAATTAATTAATTAATTTTAAAAGAATAAGATTATATAAATGAATTATGCATAAATTATTTCTCCAAAATGGTTAATTATTTAAGTAACAACTACTTTATATTAACAATATGTGTAAAGGATAAAAAAATATAAAATTTATGCATAATAAATTACAATCCCTCAATTAAATTTAAGTCACACTAAGCCTTCCATTAATTTATTGGGAATGAAATCATAGAACTAAGTGTAGTACATGGCTAATGTCTGGGAAATTACTTTTATCATGAAGTTCTCATGAGAGTTTTGGGTTGGAATAACCAAAATTATATTGAGTTTAACAGCCAAAGTCTATACAATATAAATATAGAGGAATGTTTTGAGGAAATCCAAGTCATGATTTTAAGATAGGGGAATCCACTAAATGGATCAAGGAGCTACAAGTTTTCAGTTGGAAAGACCGCCTAAATAATTACTTTATTATGTTTTTCATGTCCAAATTATGGATCATTAAGAAAGGTAATGGGGATTCTTTACACTACAATGTTAAAGAAACTACACTTTCTAAGTTCAATGGTGAGGGTTATTGAGACCAGATAAAATAATGGTAGATTTAATAATTGAATAATAAAAAAACATTTAATTGATTATATCTCAATTATTTTGTAATCATGAAAAGTATTAATAATATAATATTTTCAATTGTAGATTAAAAAAAACAAGTTCAACATACACACTATCCCTACAATCAATATTGAATAAATATAACCTCATATATAGAAGTAACTTTCAGGAGTGTTTTAGACACCTTCATGTTATGTTATGCCGTGAACATAATTATTACATGCTAGAATCCTCAATGATTGATCCACCTACTAAAGAAGTGAGTGATGAAGAGTTACTTGTCTATGAAAAAAATTTGAGTTATGTGGTCAAAATTCAATGTTTGATTCTTTCATTGATATCTAGTGAGCTAATTAAGTCTCATAAAAACTTGGATGTGTATAGAATGCTTGAGAACCTCTGTGGTCTTTACCAAATGAGAGCTGGATAGGAAATATTTTAGATTTCCAAGATTCTATTTCAGAGCAAGCTTGGAGAGGGTTCTCCATTTAGGCCTCATGTAGTTAAAATTTTTGGATACATTTAGCACATAAAGATTCTATTATTTAAACTCTATGAAGAACTAGGCATTGTCCCCATTCTAGAATCACTCCCTCAGATCTTCTCTAGATTTTTTATGAATATTATTATGAACAACATTGAGAAGTTTCTACCAGATAATTTTTATATTCTTATCCAAGATGATAAGGATATAGAAAATGAAAAACCAACCATCCTTAAGATGGAAAAATGGAAAGTTAAAGATAATATATTTAATCCCAAAATAATCTCAACACCCTTCCAAGAAGAGGAAGATCAAGGGGAAAGTAAAGGAACATGATGTTGCCTATTTTACATTTGAAAAAATAGGCCACTGAAAGAAAAACTACACCCAACCAATGAATCAAGGGGAAAATTCAGGTGAATTATTCATCAAGTTTAATTTATCTATTTCTGAAAAAAAAAATTATTAGAAATAGCGTTTGGTTCTCACATATGTATTCAAATATAGGAACCAAGTAGATTTGGAAAGATTGAGCGAGGATAATTATATCTTCGAGTATCCAATGGAACTAAACTTGATGTTGTAGCTATCAGGGACTACCACCTCACATTTACAACTAGAATGATATTGGTAATTAAGGTTTGTTATTATGTTCATTTATTTACCAAAGACATTATTTCTATATCCATACTTGATACAAAAAGATTTATATTCAAATTTTGGAATAAATATTTCTTCTTTGATAAATATATCATTTTGTATGGTAATACACATTTAAATAACGATATTTATGTGTTGAATTACACAAACCAAATAATGGTAATAGATGACAAATTTACTTCACATGATTCATATCACACCCTACTTTGGTATCACCAGCTAGGACATGTAAATAAAAATCACATGATTAAATTACATCAAGATAAATATTTAGATTCTTTTGAACTAAAAACACTTGGTGTATGTCATGCATGATTATAATAGAAAATGATTAGAGCCTCATTTAGTGGGAAAATTGAAATGTCAAATATCTTCTTGAATTCATTCATATCGATTTGTGTGGACCATTTCCTATTGAATCAAGGGGTGGGTACTTAGACTTCATAACTTTTACTAATTATTTTAGTATATATGGATATGTCTACTTAGTGAGGTATAAGTTATATTATTTTGATAGATTCAAGGAATACAAGAATGGTTTTGATTGACCTCTTGGTAATAATATTAAGAAACAATGTTCAGACTATGGTGTAGAATATCTTAATCAGTACTTCAATTATTATTTATAGGAGTTCTGTATTTTATCTTAACTTACTCCTCCTTATACTCCGTAGTGGAATGGTGTAATTGGAAGGAGGAACTGCACATTTTTTAACATGGTGAGATCAATGATGAGTCATGAGAGTATTCCATTATCCTTTTAGGGATACACATTAAAAATAGTAGTTTATATACTAAACCAAGTGCCAACTAAAGCAACAAACAGTATACCAAAACCAATTATGGAATGGAAAGAAACTCGTGTTGTCTTACTTACATGTGTGGGGTTATGAAGTATTTTTTAAAGCCTCGCTAGGAAATAATCTTGAACCCCAAGGAACAGAGTGTATCTTTATAATATATCCCAATGAAATAAAGGGATTTTACCAATATAATCATTTATAAAAAAGTTTGTTCTTGACATACATCTTATATTTCTTGAAGTGGATCTTATCTCTAAAAGAGATAGTGGGGGAAAGATAGACTTTAATGAATTCCAAGATCAAGATACACAAGAGTTTTCATAGGAAGAAATTTCAAAAATCCCCTAGGAAAAAATAAATTGTTCTAGAGACACAATTACTGTATAGGAGTACTTGATAGGTTAAAGAACTAGAACGATATTCTTTTCTAGTCCCTAAGGATGAGGACTCATTATTAGATGAAAATAATGATCCTACAACCTATTAGGAAGAAGTAAGTGTCATAGATGTTTCCTAGTGACAAGAATCCATGAAATATTAAATGGATTCCATATACCAAAACCAACTCTAGATTTTGTTATAACATACAGTAGATGTAATGATCGTTGTTTGAAAATGGGTATTCGAGAAAAATGTTACATGGAAGGACAAGTCTGTAAGATCCCAGAATTATTAGAGGCATGTTATTATTTAAATTATAGTTTAAACCAATTAAATTTGTCTAATTAAATTTTTATCAGGTGTTTGAGGAATCTTGGGGGTGTTTCGAGGGTTCAATATATGAAAGAAAGGGAAATCGGGCCATCTGGTGCAAGTCGCATGGTTGGAACACGATTAGAGTACACTGATCAAGGGGGAAAGCCAAACCATGTGACCTTGTAAATAGGAATTTCTCAAGGTTGGAACATGGTTTATCAAACTATGTGTGGATCCCTATATAACCATTCGACCTAGCCCCACTAGGGTATAGGTTGGTGCATGGTTTGACAAAACGTGTGGGTAAACCGTGTGCCCCATTGAAGAGTGAAAAAATTACCAATTTTCCTCCTCAAGATTTTAACATCCTTACCAAATTTTATTTTTCATTTCTTCTTCCGCTAGCCCTAGTAATTAACCAAAACTCGCTAATCTTCCAAGCATCAATATTCATCTATTATAAGCCTTTTGGAGCACTGTTGGTTGTGAATCAAAGATCCAGGTGAGTCTAATCCTTCTCTTTCTTCACTTTTATAGATTAGGAATTGTGTTTTTATTCTTCTTATTTTGAATCCCTAAAATACTATTTTTTAAGAGAATATTTGGTTGTGTCTTCAAAGGGTTCTTGAATCCGGATTTCAGTCTAAGATTAACTGTGAGTTTATCTCCATATTTTAGGTAGGTGGTCTAAAGATATATCCTATAGTTTTATTATCAATTTATTATTGTGTTGTTTTGTTATTGGTTCTATTTTGTTCTGAATTTGATTTATTTAGTATGGTTTGTTAAAATGGTTGGATAAATGATAAAATAAACCCCTCGTAATCCCCTTGGTATGTGTTGAGGATGATTTGATTGGTTTAGGTCCATCCATGGGGTGAGCCAATATTTCTGAACATTGAACACGGTAATGTTAAGCATAAAATTAACTTATTTTGAAATAGATCCCATGATTAATGTGTTTAAATGTTGGGTAAAATTATAAAGAGGCACTAATGGTAGTGTGTCAATTTTTTGTAAATGGAATAAGGTATTGTTTGGAATGTTGTGAGAAATGGTTAAGTGGATTAATGTGAATGTATCAAACAACATATGAATTTTAAATGGAAATGCGTAAATGGATTAAAAAATGTGAATTAATGAATGTGTTAAATGTTCTAATGCATATAAATTGATAAATTGGATAATGGTTCAATGTATAGGAATTTTTTATTATGCTTAATGGGTTAAGATATGAAATGGTAAATGGGTTAAATGGGTTATTTGCTATAAATGGTAAATATGATAATGGTTTAAGACTTGACTTTGAGGTATATGTGGATGAATATGAATTATAAATGTTATATATGTTCAATATGTGAAGTTTGTGATATGGTATATGTTGTTATTGGGTAAATAAGCATGTTCACATGGATTGTTGGTGTGGGATAAAGGAAAAGGTCTCCTCCCACGAGTCAAGTTGGACAGAGGATCTAAATCCTACCCAATAATGCATGGGTTTCAAAGTCAGATTGATGATCAAGTCCCCTGATGGCTTCATTAGATGAGACTACCTAGAATGAGGATCCAAGATAAGTGTGTTATGATTATTATAAAATATTATCCTTAGTGAGATAGGTAACTTGACTTATTATCTTAGGCATGATAATCGGTTGACTTAGGCCATTGTGTAAATGATGTAAATGCATAACCCAATGGAACATGTGGTGAAAATTAACTTAGTAATGAGGATGGTATAAGTGATGAAATTGTAAATAATTATGGAAATAGTTAAAGTGACTATTGTTAACTAATGTCACCCAAGTTTACTTTAGTTTATCTTATCTTTCATTTTATACTTTCATGAACTATCTATTATACTTGATATTTTGTAGATACTATTGGTGGTGGAATATTGGGTTTTACTTAGACCCTACTTGGGACACCATTGGGTACTCGAGTAGATTTCATGGTTATAGGTTAGGAAAATGGAAAGTGTCCTATGCTAGGGAGTTAAGTTGTGATTGGGATGTGCTTTCATGAGGATCCTAACTTGAAGTTAATTCCTATTTTGGGGATTCATCTTTTGGTCTTCATTTTATATTTTCCTTTCACTTTTGGCATTGTTAGCATGAAATGGAATATTTATTGTTTGGTTATGGTTATAACCTATTTGGGAATTATTTAGTAATGCATGGTCCTTTTTTATTGATTATTGTTTCTTTTATGTTATTTGATACTTGTTGTAGATTACTCTGGTAAGGAGGGTACAATATCCCGATGTGATCCATTAGTCCCTCGCTGCTAATCAAAAAACTCTGGCATAAAGGGAGGAACACTTGATGCCATGTAGTGGTCTGACTAGGAGCACTGGTTTAGTGGTTTCTGGGTTGGGGACATTACAAAGTGGTATTAGAGTTGTTATTTTCTATAGAAATACTATTTGGGATGGTATAAGAGAGATTAGGATGTATCATGACTTATAAATGAGCTCATGTATGTAAATAATTAACCCATGTATGATGGAAAACCCAAGTACCTAGGGTGGGGAATGTTTTTCTTGATGTGTGTTGTTATATTTTAATGATATTTCACCATTGAATGATTAACTTATTGTGTTATGTGACCATTTTTTGATATTTTCATCATGGAAATAATGCTATGGGGTTGTACATTCATGCATCATTATAGTAACATTGTAATATAGGTGGAATGAATCATGATAGGCACACATGGGATGGGTGTGTGGGGAAAGGAAGGTCGTATTCGTTTTACATTCTTGAGAATTTGAAGAAAATGGTGTCTAATAAAAATGAGGAAAATGGGTAAAAAAAATAATGTTAAAGAATAGTTAAATAATTGTGCATGATAAAGGGTTGTAAATGAGTTAAATGTTGGTTGAAAAAAGTTTTGAAATAGTAAATGTGCTTAATAGGAAAGATTCATTCTGTGAGTGTGTAAATGGTATAAAAAAGCTATCTAATGAAAGACACATGACTGCATATGTCGAGTTACCTATAGTTTTCGATGAACCGTAATAGATATGGTTGAGAGTGGTGTTATAAGTGATGATATCCATTGGGATAGTGTATGAAAAATTGTTTTTATGGATTGTGGAGATCCTAATTTTATGTAAACTATGATTTTCATGTGTTATGTGTTTTGAGATGTGTGTTTGGAATTTTAGGAAGATTCCACCACAATGTTGTGTGCTAGTTGGGAGATAAGAGGATGTCGTTAAGAATGCTCCTCTAGAAATTGAGCAAGGTAATCCGGTGAACCTGGTTAAATTTGGGGAAGAATAGTTCCATTATAACTTTTCTCATTTTATACAAATGATGGAATGGGACCCAGGGTGGGTTGTGTTGAGTATGTTTGAGCTGATCAGGGAGTTCCAGCTGCAACACCCTCCTACTTTTGATAGAGAGGGTCGAACTGATATAGATGAGTTCTTTATAGAGTCTATCCAAGTTATTCTTGATCAATTAGAGACTTATCTTGAGAAGATGGTCAAGCTGGCAGCTTATATACTATGGGGTCAGGCAAATCGCTGGTGGGATGTTATGGTTCAAACCCAGCAAGCTGACGGTATGGTATGGAATGATTTATTGGAAAGGTTTATATAACTTTTTTTATCGAGAGACCATGAGATATGATATGGTTGCGAAGATTATGAGGATGTCCTAAGGGTCTGTGTTAGTGATGGATTATGTTGGCTGCTTCACCGTCTTGAAATGTTTTGTTCCAAATTTGGTGGGGGATGAGGCCACTACAATGAGAAATTTCTAGGATGGAATTAGACCGAATGTTAATTCCCAGGTGAATATATTCTACTTAAATAGGTTTAATGATGTCCTAGATCAAGCCCTTATTTCAGAAGGAAATCTCAAGAATCTTCTACTGGTGAATGCATAGCTCCAGATGGGAAACTTAGTGGCATGACTTACAATTGTAGGAAACATCATTTCAAGAATTTACACCAGCACGGTGGGGGATAAATTATTCATAAGAGAGAACCATCCTCTCAAAGTGGTGATAAATTTTTCTACTACCGGTGTAGCAAGATGAAAACCCTGCGCAGCCAGTGTCCTCAACCACCAGTTGAGTTCCGAGCATGTGGTTGAATGGGGAATGTGTAGTGGTTATGTAGGAACCCATGGTAGTTAGGCATAGAGGGAGGATCTAGGATGATTCCATGTTCAAGAAGGGGGTTAGTTACCCCATATCAGGCAGGTAGTTGGGGCTCAACTGGTCGTACCGATAGATGTGGAGGATGAGGCACTCTTAGATGAGAGAATTCATATCAGCATGGTAGTGCAGCCCTAGGAGTTCAGATCAAAGATCATGGTAGAGGGGCAGGTCAGCTTCATGCAGTTCAGTCTACACCTAGAGGTGGTGAGGCTAGATAATAAACTGTTTGAGGTAAAATTCATGTAGATTCCAAGATTTCTAGTGATTTGTTTCATATAGGTTCTTCACATTCATTTATATTTGCTCAGTTTTTTAGTGTTTTGGTCCTAACAGTGAGATGTGTCTATGGGATCACATTGATTGATACCCCTTTAGGGGAATGATTATGAAATATTCAGCAGTGTAAGGGGTGTGATCTCAATATTGGGGAGTACCATTTTCTAAGGGACTTGTATATGCTAGAGATTTTGGGTTTTAATCTGATTTTGGGAATGTATTGTCTAGTCATGTACCAAATATATATTGAATGTTACCGTCATATGATAACATTCACATACCTTAAGGGAGACACTTATGTCTATTGTGGGGAATGGGAAATCCAAGTAGGCTATGCAAGTCTAGTTTTTCAATAGTTGGGTGAACTCACAACCCAAGTGGCTTGTATTATGCCTAACTATGGGGGAGTAGAGTAGGCTGTCTTTCCTCCTATGGTGGATCAATTCCCAGATGTGTTTCTTGAATACTTTTCATGGATACTGCCCAAGAGAAATGTTGAGTTCACAACAGACTTACTTCCATGAGAATAACCAGTTTCCATTCTTCTATATAGGATGGAACATGAATAACTTTAGGATCTTGACCCTCAGTTGGAGGAACAATAGAATAGGGGGTTTATTCATCCTAGTACGTCACTTTGGGGATCTCTTGTGTTATTTTTCAAGAAGTACGATGGATCATTGCAATTATATTTTGATTATAGGAAGAATAATCAGATGAAAGTTAATGATATATTCCTTATTCCCTGAATCAATGATCTCTTCAAATAGCAAAGATGTTCTTCAGTGATCTCCAAGATTAATTTGAGGTCTATGTATCAGTAGTTGAGGGAGAGAACTTCTAATGTACAGTGAACTACCTTCATGAGAATGTACGAGTCGTATAAGTTTTTTGTGATGTCTTTTGGGTTGACCAATGTGTCGGTAGTTTTTATGGACCTATTGAATCGAATATTTCACCATTACCAGGATTAGTCTGTTGTTATTTTTGTCGATGAAATATTTGTGTACTCTAAGAATCATGATGATAATTCCAAACATCTTTCCACCATCCTGAGTACACTAATAGGTCATAGTATTTATTAAAATCTATCCAAAATTCATTTAAAGATCAATAGAGTGAACTTTTTGGGTCACATCATCTCTGAGGAAGTTTTCTTAGTGGACCTAGAGAAAGTGAAATCAGTTGTGTATTGGGAGCATCCCAATATTATTTTTGATGTCCAAAGTTTTTTGTGATTGGTTGGCTAATACCAAATGTTTATTAAGGACTTATCTCATCTGGTAGTTCCACTTTTTCTCTTTACTAAGAAGTGCATCAAGTTTTAATGGTCTTAATAATGTGAGAAATATTTTCAAGAGTTAAAGAAGAGGTTAACTTCCACCCCAATTTTGATCTTTCCTGATCTTGGTAAAGAGTATACCTTGTTTTGTGATGCATATGGTGTTGGGATTGGGGTGGTATTGATACAAAATGATCATGTGATTCTGTATAGTTCATGATAGATGAGGCCTCATGAAATAAATTACCTTAATCCTGATCTTTAGTTGGCTGCAGTGGTTCACGCCCAGAGGTTTTGATGGCACTAATTGTTGGGAGAATGGTTTACCATGTACACTGATCAAAAAATCCTTAAATATATATTCTATCAGATTGATTTGAATCTTTGTCAGTGAAGATGTGTATAGTACATGAAATATTTTTATTTTTGGGTTAGTATACACGTAGATAAAGTGGAAAATTTTTGTAGATGCATTGAGTGAGAAAGCTCAGAATCTGATGGTTTAGGAATCTATTTTCGAGTGGATAATGATGGACTTATTTGTTGAGATGCATTTGGGGGTGCAGGAAGGGCATGGGTAGATGGCCCTTGCATCATTGGAATTTTATTCCACACTTCTAAGACAAATAAATGAGAAACAACACGAGAATTTGAAATGTATATCTTTCAGGGAGAATCTTAAAGTTGGAGATTCACCTTCTAGTTGCACTGTTGGTGATGATAGGATCATTTGGGCTCATGGTCGTGTGGTTATGCCAACATTTATGAGAGAATAGTTGATGCATGATTTTCATTAATCAAAGTGGATAGTGCATCATGGTTTTATTAAAATGATTCGTGATCTTCATAGGTAGTATTGGTGGAAAGGTATGAAGAAAGAGGTTTCATATTTTGTAGGTGTGATTTCTTACCTTCCAGCAAGTGAACGATAAGCATTAGTGATTAGGTGGTTCGCTACAGTTATTTTCCATTCCATAATGGAAGTGGGATGATGTAATGGTGGATTTTTTGGTGGGTTTTCTATGGACACCTCAAAATAATGATGTGATTTGGGTAGTTGTGGATCTATTGACTATGGTTGATCATTTCCTTCCAATATGAGAGACATTAACTGTTGATTAGCAGGGTGATTTGTATCATCCGGAGACAATGTAATTTCATGGGGTATTTTGGATGATGTTTCATATCATGATCCAAATTTTACATCTCACTTCTAGTAGGGATTACATAGGGTACTTGGTACCCAGGTGTTTCTGAGCACGGCCTTTTACCCCGTAGATGGACGGGTAGTCAGAACATACTATTCAAGTACTAGAGGACATTTGAGAGATTGTGTCCTAGAATTTGGTGGATCATGGGAAAAGTATATAGAACTGGTTGAGTATTACTATAATAATATTTATTAGGCTATGATTTATATGGAATCATATGAGGTTCTCTATGGTAGACATTTTTTATCTCTATTATATTGGATTGAATCTAGGGAATTAGTGTTTTTGTGAATGAGTGTCGTGAAGTAGACATCAGAACAAAATTAGTTTATTCATAAGCATATGGATGCGACTTAGAGAAGGAATAATTCATTTGAGGATTGAATTCACCTAACTATTCAGTTTATGGTGGGTGATGTTGTGTTTCTTCGAGTGTCGCCAAGGTTGGGTCATCATCGAATTTTGAAATAGGGCATGGTGGTGCCTAGATACGTGGTTCCATTTGAGATTATGGAGAGAATCAGATTGGTGGAATAAAAATTAGATCTTCTATAGTGTTATAGTGGCATGTATTATGTTTTTCATGTGTCTTATCATCGATAGTATCACCCTAAACCATATCATGTGATTGAAGTTGAGGATGTTGAGATTGAGTCTCATGTGCCCTTTAAATAACATACAATTAATATTGTGGATCATAGTAAAAAGGTATTTCATGGAAATGCTATGCCTTTAGTTTGAGTTTTGTGGAAGAATATTATTTTTTTAATGAATCATGGGGGTAGTCACATATTTGGGGCTAGTGGCCTGAACTCTTTTATTTGGAAGCTCGGTGATTCTTGGGAATGTGGCTCAAGGATGAGCCATTATAAAGTGGGGAAGTTATAAGATCCTAGACATTGTGGAGGTATGTTCTTGTTTAAAGTTTTGTTTAAAAACTCTATAGATGGTTAATTAAATGTTTAATGGGTGTTTGAGGAATCTTGGGGTGTTCTGATGGTTCAGGACATGAAAGAAAGGGAAATCGGGCTATCTAGTGCAAGTCACATGGTTTGTGTGTGGTTAGAGTAAACCGTACAACATGGAAATCCAAACCATGAGACCTTAGATGGAGGTATTTTGCATGGTTGGTGCATGATTTTTAAAATCATGTGAGGTACCCCATGTAACAATGTGACCTAGCCCCTCTTGGATAGAGGATGACACACAGTTTGGAAAACTATGTGACTAAATCGTAGAGACAAACCATGCACCCGATTTAAAAGTGAAAATTACCAATCCCCCCCTATAAGATTTTACATTCATTGCCTGATTTTCTCCCCATTTCTTCCTCCTCCAACCCTTGTGATGAAACAAAACTCCCCCAAGATTCCAAGGATAAATATCTTTTTATTCTAAGCTATTTTGAGCATCATTGGTTACAAATCGAATCTTCGGGTGAGTCTAATCCTTCTCTTGCTTCTCTTTTCCAAATTAGGACTTGTGGTTTCATCATTCTTCTTATAAATACCTAAAACCCACTTTTTCTAGTGAATATTATGTTGGGTATTCAAATATTGATTTAATATATATATCTAATTCTAAGGTTAAGGGTGTGTTCATCTCTGGATAAGAGTTGGGTGGTCTACAAGTTATTTCCCATAGTTTTATTCAAAAATTTTGTATGCGTAGTTGTGTTTTTAGTTCTTTTTTTTCATTTGATTAATTTGGTAGGGTTTGTTAAAATGGTTGGCTAAATGATAAAATGAACCCCTCTTAATCCCATTAGGATGCATTCAGGTTGATTTAACCAGTTTATGGCCACCCATGGGGTCTGCCAACATTTTGGAACATTGAAAATGGTGATGTTAAGCATGAAAATGACTAACATTGAAATATATCCCAAAATTAATGTTTTGACATGTTTGGTAAAATTATAAATAGGCACTAATGGTAGTGTGTATAGTTGATGGAAATGGCATAAGGGATTGTTTGGAATGATGTGAAAAATGGTTAATTGGATTAATTTTAATGTGTCCAATGATATATGAATTGGAAATGTAAATGCATAAATATATTAAGGAATATGAATTGAAGAATGTGTTTAATGGACTAATGCATGTAAATTATGACATGTTTTAAATGGTTCAATGTATGGTAATTTTTTATTATGATTAATAGGTTAACATATGAAATGGGAAATGGGTTATTTGATATAAATGGTAAATGTGATAATGGTTTAAGACTTGAATTTGAGTTATATGTGAATGAATATGAATTTTAAATGTTATATAGGTTGAATATGTGTAGTTTTTTATATAGTATATGTGGTTATTGGGTAAATAACCATGTGTGTATGGCTTGGTGGTGTGGGATAATGGAATGCGGCTCATCTCATGGGTTAGGTTGGACTGAGGCTTTAAACCCCACCCTAGAATTCATGGATTAGAGATCTAAACTTATGCTCTATTCCCCTAATAGTTTTATTGGATGAGACTACCTGGACTGAGGCTCAAGTTATGTTTGTTGTGATTATTTTGAAATGTTATCCCCAGTGAGAAAGAGATATTGACTTATTCCCTTATGCATGATAATCGACTGACTCATACCATTTTGAAAATGATGTAAATGCCTAACCCAATGGAACATGTGGGGAAAATGAACTTAGTAATGAAGATGGTATAAGTGATGAAACTAGAAATAATGATTGAAATGGTTAAAGTGAATATTGTTAACTAATGGCACCCAAGATGTATTTTTTAATCTTATCCTTAAGTTCATACTTAAATAAACTATTTATTATACTATATATTTCATAGAAACCATCGGTGGTGGCCTACTGAGTTATATTCACACCCTTCTCGGTCCACCATAGCGTACAAGAGTAAATTTCATGGTTGTAGGTTAGGACAAGGGAAAGGGACATATGCTATAGAGTTGAGTTGGGAATATTATGTGCATGGATGATGATTAGGACTCAGAGTCAGGACCTGTTTGGTGGATTCAGCTATTTGTATTCATTTTGGGGTTTCCTTTATCTTTTTTAACTATTATCATGACATGGAATATTTACTATTTGGTTATGTTTGTACCCGGGTTGGGAATTGGTTGGTAAGGAATGTTCCTAGTATATTTCTTATTGTTTATTTTATGTTATATAATATATTTTTTGGATTACTCTCATAAAGAGGGTATAGTCTCCCCATGTGAGACAATAGACCCACGCTTCTAGTCAAAACCATATGGCGTGTAGTGAGGTGCACTAGAGGTAATGTGTTGACCCAACCCAGACCACAAGTTTAGTTGATTTTGGGTTGGGGACGTTACAATGTAATTACATATAATGTGTGATTGGTTAGAAAAGGGTTTAAATTGTTTCAAAGCATTGACTATGACAACACCTTCTCACCAATTAAAATGATTAAATCTATCAGAATTATACATTCTATTACAGATTTCTATGATTATGAGATTTGGAAAATGGTTATCAAAACAGCCTTCATTAATGGAAACCTTTATGAAGATGTTTATAGGACACATCCTAAAGGGTTTGTGACTCCAAAAAATTCTAATGGGGTATTCAAGTTGAAAAGATCCATTTATGGATTAGAGAAAGCATTTAAGTCATGGAATATTCATTCTTATGAGGCTATAATGGAATTTTTTTCATAAAGAACAATTGTGATCCATGTGTCTATAAACAGTTTAGTGGGAGTGCAGTCGTTTTCTTAATACTACATGTTGATGAAATATTACTCACTGGAAACAAAATACCAGTATTACAATATATTAAGGCATGGTTGAATAAATGATTCTCTATGATGAACTTAGGAGATGCATAATATATTATTAAGTGTGGTAGGAATATATATCATGATGATCCAGGTGACTGTTATTGGATGGAAGTCAAGAATATCCTTAAGTCACTAAGGAGTACTAAGGATATGTTCATAGTTTATAGACGACATAAGAAAGTAGTCATCAGAGGATATGCATATTCTAGTTTCCAAACTATTAAATATGACATGAATACATAAACGGGATACTTCTTCAATTTGTATAGAGGTTTTGTGAGCTAGAAAATATCAATGTAGGTTGTAGTTGTATATTATACACCATATTCTAGGTATATTGAAGCTTCTAAGGATATAAACAAGTAGTATGGATGTATAAATTCATCCAATAGATTTATGTGGTATTTAGTAGTAAAGATCCCATCACACTCTATTGTGATAATATGATAGTAGTGGTTGTTGCAAAAGATCCAAGATCATATCAATGAATGAAGCACATACATCAGAAGTATCATCTCTTGAGGTATTTTTATTATAGAGGTGAAGTTGCAGTGAGTAGTATATCCATAGATGACAACAAGGTAGACCCCTTTACTAAATCCTTGACTTTGCAAAAACATGACTATCATGTGAGTTCTAGCAGATTGATGGTCGTAGGAATTTGTCTCTAGTCCGAGAGGGTGTTTTTTTGAGTTGGTTTCCTAAGACCATGTATTTATACTTTTATTAAATTTATATTCAATGTATTGAATATTAATAAAACTTATTATTACATATTTTTTGTTGTTCTATATGACTCTAATATAATAATTCCCTATTGTGTATGTCGCATTGATAAAGTCATAGCAGTTCCCTGCAATTATGAGAACCTTGATGTATTATGAAAATATTCTCAAATAATGTTCTATGGTTTGATAACGTACTATGATGAGAAACATAGTACATATAGTCAAGTGCGAGTACTTTTAAGAAGATGAGGCTTATTCTCATAAATTTTACTCTTGATAGTCTCCAAGATAGGATATTATGAGAACATACCCTCCAAAAATAATTCTACATGTTTTTGTGTCATAGGATATTTCTATCTATGAACATGTGTGATGGTCCTTAGACTTTATTATTATTATTATTAATTCATGTCAAAAATCACATACATAGATGAATTTCATAATCCATGACAGTAACAGTTCATGGTGGAGTTGGATACGTTGGGTGCATCACAAGTGACAGGTCATTAATGAATAATTTGAGCAAGTATTTGTCTCTTTAATATTTATCAAAGACGGTATCTTATCCCTTTTATTTAAATAGAACTGTCACATTAAATTCCATGTTCATGGTGTAACAACATGTTTATTTTAGATAGTCAAAGACATATCGAGCATATAGGTTGGTGACACGTATCTGCAACCTTCTTGATTATTTATTCTGATAAATGGATTATATTACACATTGAGAATCCATATGTGTTTTTTGATGTTGTGACATTAAGTTCTTTCTATTAGGAGCCTTGACCCATTTCTAGATAGTAATCTTTAACTTTAAACAAGACCACCTAATTCCAAGGAGAAAGAATCCTAGAGGGTCACACACTAAATATTTCTATTGATATCGATTAAATTTTATTTCAGTTTAATTAATGTAATAAATATTATTATAAAGTATGAGGAATAATTTTATTCAATTTATATTGATCCCTAAATTAAATAAATATTTATTCTCTAGCTTTTGAATCCGATATTTATTTTATTTATTGAATTTTTTAATAAATATTATTCTCTAGATTGTGAATAAAATATTTATCTATGAATAAAATATTTAATTTCTGGTCCAATAATTTTTATTGGATTTTGAATGGCCCAAGATCGAGTCCAGTGGAAAATATTAATTAAAAATATTATTACATAACATTTTTTGCGCAAGTTCGTGCATGCTACAAAAATAAAAAATTATTATTATGTGGAATGGTGTTTATTAATGATAATAAATGTTATTTAATGTATGGTATGAAATTAAATAATATTTTAACTTAAATAATAAGTCTATAAATAGATTGTTGTGTCTATTATGTAGAGAATACAAAAATTGTGAGTTAGAATTGTTGTGCACAATGAATTCTCTCTCAACTCCTCCTTCCCTCTCCCTCTAAATAATGAGAAGTGAAAGAGATATTTCTTCAAGAATGAAGAATTAGTGATCAAGAACGAACAATGAAAGACATTCACCTCAATGCGCAAGCACCCAGAGATCAATTGGTGTTGCTCGTAGATCATTGGATCATGTGTGGATCACTACTAGATGGGTTCTATCCTTGGATCCTCATAGCCCAAAAAGGTAATCCGAAAGGGTATTTTTCCTAAGCTTAGGTGTTACTTATTTAAATATGAAATAAATTTATTATTAATTTTAAATTAAATATCCCCTCTCTTGGTTTAGTACAATTATTATTAAGATAAATTTTAATATACCTCCCACCTCTACAGCTTTCACTATGCCCAAAACCAACATTCCACACGTACACATGGGATACATTATCATTTTCTAATGGGTGGAAAGAGTAACAAGATAATTACTATTTTATCTTTATAAAATAATACTAATTTGATAAAATTATTATATATTCATTAATTTCATATTTATAACCAATCATGTGAGGTGATGATGGAAAATGAAACTAATCAATTCCTGGATGTGGTAGTCCACATGTACGCATGGATGATATTTTCATTTCTCATATGATGAGTAATTAATAGAAAATAATTGTTTTATAAACATAATAACATTTCAGTATAGATAAGACATTTAAATCTTCATGTTATAATGGTTAGAATATATTTTAATGATTTAGAAGAAAAGTAAACTTTAAATAGGCCAGTTATTACTTATACTACCTCCTCAGATATCTCCCTTTGGATTACACCAAAAGTCTTATAAGATTGGTCTTTTGAGAAGATCTAGACCTCTAAGATGTGGGAAGGATATTTGGGAATATATTTGGGTAGGTCTTGGATGAGTTAAATGGATTGAAAGTTATTAATAAGTGAGGATATGAGGTCTCCTTTTATAACTGAGGAGAGTGTCACACTGGTGAATACTTGAAACTTTTAAATATTATATATGTCTCTGTAAAAGTAAAATGAAACAAAATTGAAATATTTATAATCTAGGAGAAGTATGAGTCAAAATTTACACATCCAATAAAATTTATTATTTTTTATGATATTTTAATCCTTATCTCTGTGTATTAACCCCCCTTGTTAACTCTTTTAATCATTACCATAGTGGCAAGGTTTTACCACGGTTAATAACATAATAACCAAAAATAAAATTATCCTTGTTACCAAATTTGAACATCCTAATTATAAATATTAAATCCATTTTATGATGTTCAATTTCCAAAATTGGTATAAATTAATTTAAATATATGTATGCAAACCGCAATGAAAATAGTTTTTAGAAAAAAATGGTCTTTTAAAGCATAGAAATGATTCTATACCAAAATATAGTATAATTCCAATTCATACGGAATTAATTAAATTATGTTAAATCAAATTAGACTTATTTTACTTTCAAACCAATTCAAAACATTAAATAACCTTTTAAATACGTTATTTTAAGAAAGGAACAGAATCATATTTTATTTGAATAAAAAAATAATTTAAATTTTCAAAATGTTAAATATAGATTTCTTAGATCAATGTTATATTTTAAAATAAATTATATTACTACTTAAATATAACTTTATTCTAATAATGTTTTTATAAAATTTCAAGTAATTATTTAATCATGATAATGTCATAAAAATAACAATACATAAAAATCAATGTTTTCAGAAAAATCCCAAAAATTCACTACAATATAATTTTATTATGATGAATCCAAAAATTAAGACCATTTTATGAATTTTAAACTCTCAAACTTATAGATTTAATTTATAAATAAATCCATATTTCATGAAAAACATTTTAGCTAGAATAAAATTATTTCTTTTCAAACTGAAAAATCATAAAAAATTATTATATTATATTTGAATGTAGAAAATATATTTATGAATTTTAAAATCACATGAAATTTAATTATTATTAAAATAACCTAGGTTGTCACAGTAAGGGTGGAAAACAAATGTATTTATTATACATTCTTTTTTCTAGGGATCACTCCATACCAAAAAAATTGTTTGAATTATGTGTGATTGACATTTACGACTAAATAGGTATTTTGCGATGATTATTTGTGATGATATAATTATTCATCATAAAAAGAGATGGCTTAAATATCTTTCCCACATATTCAAAAAATATTTTTAATGGATAAAACCCATTGTAAATGATTTATTGTCATCATATCTATGAAAATGTTATTTTTGACAAAATGGAAAGCCTGTTATAAATAACCTGAGTGAGAAAGGATTATTTGTGAAGAAATGGACAGTCTATTAAAAAAAATTGTTTCTTGTTAAGGTTATTGGCAATGGACTATCCATTTTATATTAAATAATTCTTTGAAAAAAGGTTATTTATGATGAAATTTATAGATCATCATATATAACCTTACCAAGAAGAGATTATTTGTGACATGCTAGGTAGTTTACTACAAATAACCTTAGTGAGAATGAATTTTTTGCAATGTAATAGTGATTATGTTTCAAAAAATTGTCTCCCACTACAGTGTGCACATTGTTGTAAAAACATTGAGTGATGTAATATTTTTCCATCCAAAATGTTCCTCCCTAAAAATATTATTTTCGACGGACTAATAATTTGATTTCCAAATAGATCTTCCACACAACCATTTGCGATAGACTCAAAAATTCATCGCAAAAGGATGAATTCCCAATAGTGAATGATGTAAAGACATTATGGTTAGAGTAATCTTGACTATTAAAGTAAATTTATCCTTTTTACATAAAAAAATTGATGAAAAATAATTGGTTTATCAACACAAAATAAATCCCAACAGGATAAACATTAATCTTAAACTATGAATAATCCAATGAGAATAATGGTCAAAATATCAAAGAAGATGAGTCAGCCTAATTATAATATTTTAAACCTTGATAGTTTATAAATAATGGACCATTATAAATACTAAGTAAATCAATATTATTTTTTATAATTACTTATACTTGGAGAAATTAGAATAGTCAAGATTAAAAATTAATGAAACAAAAAAATCATTTTTGATATATAATTGTATCCTCAATTGAAATAAAATGAATGTAATGGTGATTTTGTAATACTAACAAGAATAAAATTTTACCATCATTGTTATTTTATGTGAGTAAAAAGAAAAAGATAAAAGATTTCCATACTCATGGTGGGAACCAAATCTCGGGTGAGATCCCTTGGACTGATTTTGGGTGGAGGATCATGACTGCCATAGTGGTATGGGGACGAAACAAGCACATTGAGTCATCAGCAGCAGTAGATATCATATTTTTCAAGTGGTAGTGGTTGTGGTGGAAGATATTGGGTGAGAGATTGTGGAGAAGGTATATTTGGGGTGATATTATGAATCATGGGTGGGAGGGGTGACAACGATGGAGATCGGGCAGGAGTGAGGTAAAGGTGGTGGAGAATGGGTGGGAAGTGAGTGGCAACAGTGGGGGGTATTTTGGTTATTATCTGGGGTGGAACCAAAATCATACCCTATTAACATTTAAATATTTAGTATAGTATATCCCTTGTATAATTACATGTTTCTTATTATCTTTTCATCCATCAGATCATTTGTTTAAGCCATTCACCGTATTTCAATTTGTATATGGGTTTTCCCTTTTGTGTGTCAAAGCCCTGAGATGGAAGAAGTTTTAGATGAGGTGAATCTAGAATCATTGGTGAAAACCACGAATCCAATGATAGTGATGACTCTATATAACTTCAATGATGACTTTTGCGAGTTCAACATCTTCGATGATGATGACAACTCCACTGAATGAAGTGTTGCATTGTCCCCAAGACTCCTCCAATGAAAAGGTGTGATTCTTCTTCTTTGAGAACTATGGGGACTCCAATGGTTTTTAGTCTTAGTCCATGAAACTTTTTTTTTGAAAAAAATATGCACCAATTGGTTAAGAATGCATCATTAATTATCTATTTCTACTTAAATATGTATTTTCCTTATCAGTCAAAAATCTCTTTTTCCATTTTCGAAAAACTAAATGTTGTCTTGTTATCATTAATTTTTTAATACATCTGTATTATTTTTAGTTTTCTATAAATGTTTTATGTCTATAATTTTCCATTTATAAAATCTAAAATTTTCTTATTTAGAATCCACTGCAACTCGTGCATGAATAATGGAAAAAGAAACTCTTTAACAATTTTACTCGTGAATGTTCCATTGGTAATTCCATTGTAGGATTCACTGTAATATGTGGAATACTCATACATACAAGTTTTCAATTTTATCATAACTTTTAAATATTGAGGAGGAATTGGTCTATTTTTCCCCACTAGAACTTTGACTTGAGGTTTTACTGGAGATCCCATTGGAATCTATTTTATCTAATTACAGTGCAAGGTTACCATATGGAAATATTTGTGTAATTTTTTCCCACTAGAACATCTAGTGCATCTTTCACTAAAACTTTAGGTCATAAAATTGTATGGTAATTTTTTTGAATCCCAAAAGAACATGTTTTCTATATTATAGTGAAATTTTTTGGGATTTAGAAGTGAATTTCATGTCGTTATTTCGCATTGGAACATCCACTAGAGGTTCTATGGGGGGTTAAATTAGAACTTCCACAAGAATATTCAGTAGAGGCTCCATTAGAACGTCTGGTGGGGGTTAGGTTTAACTAGAACTTCCAATGGAAACTATTATACTTAATTACAGTGCAAGGGTACTTTAAATAAAATTTTATGTTGTTCTTTCCCTCTATAACTTTAAGTGAAGATTATATTGGAATTTCTAGAAGAACATCTATTCATATTAAACCTTTAAAACTATATTAAAATTTGTGGAATACCCCCAAACTTGTTTTCTATATTTTGGTGAAATTTTATAGGATTAAGAAGTGAATTTCTTAATGTTATTTCACACTGGAACATCCACTGGAGGTTCAACTAGAACTTCCAATGGAACCTATTCTACCTAATTACAGTGAGAATCTATCATAAATAAAATTTAAGTGTTTTTATTTCCCATTGGAACTTTCAGTGGATCTTCTACTAGAAGTTATATCGGAAATTCTAGTCATATTATACAATTTCAAACCTATAATTTAATTTGTGGAATCCCAAAAAATATATTTTTTTCATATTATAGTGAAATTTTTATAGGATTAATAAAGGAATTTCATATCAATCTCTCAAACTGGAACTTCCATTGGAGGTTACACTATAACTTCCACTGGAGGTTCCATTAGAATATTAACTGGAGGTTAGGTACCACAGGAAATTCCACTGCAACATGTTCTAGTGAAGCTTTCAGTGGAAAATCTAGTCATATTATACCTTTTAAACATGTATTGTAATTTTTGGAATAAAAAAACACATTTTCTATACTTTACTGAATTTTTTATAGGATTTATAAGTGAATTTCATGTTGTTCCTTTGCACTAGAACTCCCATTAGAGGTCCACTAGAACTTCCAATGGAACTTCCTCTAGAACGTCTAGTTCTATTCAGCAGGGCATGCCGTTTTTTCCCAAAGAAATTACAGTGGAGCCCCCATAGGAAATTACAGTCTTATTATACGTTTCTAACCTATATTGTAATTTTTGGATTCCGTAAAAAATATTTTTTCTATATTATAGTGAAATTTTTATAGTATTTATCATGAAATTGTTCTATTATTTCAATTCCAATTGTATGTTTAATGATTAATAAGGAAATGTCTTGCTTTTAATTTTCAGGTGTACATTTTAGGTCTAATCTAACATCTTTACAATGAGTTATACAATAAATAAAACCACAAATAAAATAAGGTTACACAATTTAATGGTGTAACAATCCTTTATGGAATATGTTTGAGGATCTTCTATCAAATACTATATCATCATCAGATTGTAAGAAATCCAAAAGTTTTAGGTTTTTGGTACAAGATAACTATGATTCCTCAAAAAATCATTCCAAATTAGTAAAGTGGAAATACATATCTATGAATTTGATCTCGAAGGATATTTGGGATAACAAAAGGTGAAACTAAATTGGAATACTCTTATTCTTTCAATCCAACAAATGTGACGTTGTCTATATAGATATTTAAAAAAATATTGATTATTGACCTAAAAAGAAATTAAAAAAGTTCTTTTGGAAGAGGTAATAGGAAATGTATAATTTTATCACGTTAACAAATAAAACTCTTATATTTATACACCTATGCATTAATTGTTTTCCCTTCAATAGGTTATTACTTGTGTTGGGGTTTCATAAAATTTTTCGATAGTTTGAGATACATGAGAACACTAAAGTTGTCTTAGGAAATCCACTAAAAAATGATGAAATATATTAAATAATTTCATAAGAATTTCCCAAATATTATAGAGGATATTATCTCATTATGGTTATGGATTAATATTTATTTTCATTTCTATGTATGATTAGTCTTCATAGATATGTTATTATTGTAGTATTAGTATTGTAAAGAAATTATATTTGTGAAAGGAAATGAATAATATGAAAATCAACCTTTCATTAAATGGATCATCTCAGATTTTAATGTTGGTATCAAAAAACTAAAGATTGAAAAACTTAGAGAAAGTGGTGTTAGTATACCAATTAAAGTCTAAAATTAATGATTTTATCAACCCATGGGTATGTAAAAACAAAAAATATTACATATGAAGAAAACATGAAGAAAGTGTTGAGGAGAAAACAACCAGTAAGAAATATGGTGTTCCCTAGTAGGAAAAGGTAGATGAAAAGGATATAATAAAATGTCTTGAAGAAAAAAATTCAGTATTGAAAATAAAAATATATAAAATAGAATAAAAAGTTAGAAAACAGATAAGAAAATTAAAAAACTAATGTTTTTGATAATTAACAACCCCCATAAAGGGGAAAGGGGAAGAGAAACTGTCATTTATGGAGAGGAAATGACCCCATATGTAATAGAGAAAAATCGGGGAGTTGGTACCAATGAAGCTGGGATACGGGATGAGGAAAAAAACTGGAAGAACTTTCTAAAAACACACCTTTCCCAAGTAACAAGAAAGAATAAAATCTAGAAACATAAACTCAATAAACCACATCATTGATTAGAAATGTGAAATCAAGAGCAAGAAAAGAAAAGAACTTAGATTTGACATATGTCTACGAAACCAGAACATCAAGAAGATGAGTAGAAAAAACTCAATCAAAATTATTAGAAGATACAGTTGAGATAGAAACAATTATAGACATAGCCAGTGTTTTAAAGAAACCAAAACATAGAAGGTATGTTATAGGGATTTCTGTTATATCAAAATGAGTTGGGTAGAGTTAGACACTCCAAAAAATATTGTGAGCACCTTGAGAAGATTTTGTAGTTGGACCCAACCTAGTATATGTTTAGGAACAAATGGAATGACCACCCTGAATTTAAATTTTTCTATTAAATTCCCATTAACTATACAAGTTTTCTTAATAATTAATGTCATTATTCATCAGTGAATATGTTTGCGAATCTAAGAACAATTTATATTCAGTAGAAATGGATGTCATTTTCTCTATTTTAAATAATATAATGATATGTATCAGGGTGATTATTTAATCTAACCAAGGTTAAAGTAAACTAATTTTCAATTATTGTGAAACACTCCAATCATTTCCAATGATATCAGGTTATAGATTAATATGATTAGACAATAAAAAAAAGAAAGGTGAAATAGGGAAGACAAATAGAATATTCTTAAATAAATCAATGATGATTACAAATGATTCCATGGTGAGTGTATTACTCCTTATATTATTTACGTTTTAAATATATAAATTAATAGTTTTTTTAAATTTATTCATATTTAAAAGGCATAATTTTGATGAAAATCCCAAATTTGATAGAGATGTTGGTAGAGAAACTAGTTAAGGATGCAATGAAGTTAAATTGAAAACTTTTCATCCAATTCAACACCAAAAATATACATTGGACATTTATTGTTTTTGATATGTAGATAAAATATTTCAACAAATACAAATTTATGAATCCGTAGATGGATGGTGATAAACATGATAGTTATCAGAAGGATGATTTTGAAATGTTAAATGTTATCCTCATTGACATAAAATTCATTTTAATATAAACCAACAGATATAATTAAAATTTTAAAACTTTCTTAAATCATTTATCAAATAAATAATCAAAAAAGGATCCCCAATTACTTGGACAAGATTTCTCTTATGCTCATGTATCAAGTGGATGATACTCTTCAATAGGGAGACATATGCTTGGATAATAGAGTAATTGTTTTCAATCTTTTGGAGAAGTTGGAAACTGGTTTAGAATATAAGAAGAAGCTAGCACAAGAATAAATTGATGATCTATGTGTTTATATGTCACATTACTTCCTTACCGAACCTGCTAACATCTGGATGAAAACATCACTTTGATGTAAGAATTTCCTCTTGGAAGTAGTGTTGTTGACATCAAGATAAACATTTAAACATCATGGTTTTATGGTTGTGACGTCAAAGTGGAAAAGAAAAGTTTTTGACGTTCTTAAAAATTTATACATCCTAGTTTTATGGCGGTGATATAAAACTAGAATCGAATGGTCTCTGGTTCTTAAACATTTATACAGAAAAGTTTTATGGTGGTGACATGAAACTATAATTGAATGATCTCAAGTTATTAAAAATTTATACAACCCACTTTTATGGTTTTCATATTAAATTGTAACATAATATTCTTAGGTTTTTAAAAATTTATACATCCCAATTTTAAGGTTGTGACAGGAAAATGGAATTAAATTTTCTTGGGTTCTTAAACATTTATACAGTCTGGTTCTATAGGTGTGATAGAAAATTAGAATTAAAGATCACATGTGGTGTCACCCTTTTAGTATTTTTATTTTTTCACACTAATATAAACCAAAATTTATGTTGAGTGTATCAATATATTAATTTTTTTTCTTTAAGCTTCTTCAAGAACACCAATGGTGTGGAAAACCATTTTGGAGTGAGTTTTGGTTTTGAGAAATTCATTTGTTCAAGAATGATATACAAAAAAATGTAGTTTTGTGACTTGTCCACATTATACTTGATTTGTATTAGAATATTTTATTAGATTGGAAATATGATATGGGGTATATAAATTCTATGTAAAGATTTTTTATGCTTAGTATATCTTGGGGAAATCTGAGTTTTATTCTTTGATATTGTTGGTTTTCATGGAAGAGTTGGTCATTCATTCAGGGGTTTTAATGAACATCAAATCACTTTTTTTAGATATAACTAGTATTGTGGATTATATTTTGGGATTTTGTGAGGTCTATTTTGGGATATTATTCCAATTGATGTATTTTATTATTTATGGAGAGTACACATTCATTCATAAAGATTGAAAATTTTTGTATTATATAACCACATCTTAGAAGAAGTGATGAGTTATTTTGAACTGATGTTCCTAAATGATTATAAATCTATGGTAGTGTAACTATAGTGTAGAATTTTTTTCCATTATGATTTTATTTAAACTACACATGAAATCTTTTGGGTTTTTTAGTTATAGCTATAGTCGCACGATTTCAGTTGTTTCTATCATTGAATCTAGAGTTGACATGGAATGCTTATATAAATGGTTGGGAATATCTTCTTCTAATCATGGTGGAAATTGTGAATCATTCTTATAAATGGTACACTAATGATCCGTATGTTTATTTTATAGTATATTGAAGAGGTTGAAATTGTGTATTTTTATGCTCATCTTTCACATTCGCATAGAGCAACAACAACCCAGCCTTATGATATTCAGTAGTGGATGCGAGCTTTAAAGGAATTAGAGAAGTTATTGTGTATTATCACTTGTTTCCCAATCAATTACAAATCAAACAATCTTATTAATAGTCTCAAATTCTAAATCGTCTGTTACAAAAATAAAAAAATGGTGTCTTGTTATACATGATTTAGTGGATTCGTATAACAATTATCATACAACACATTTGCATGAAAATTGTAGTTTCTTGAAATGGTATCCCAATACATTAAAATTAAAACTAGAATATTAATTATTTCGTCCTATAAATACTTCAATGGAGTCATTAAAATTTAAAACATCTTTTTCATGGTGTGGATATATCACAATTCAACCCAAAAAAAATATTTTTCATACAATTTCTATACTACTCAGGATCTTCTAATTCTATGGCTCTTTACCTCTAAAGATGATGTTTTAAATTGGTCTACAAGTCTTCCGGTAACAGAGAAACAAAAATATTACAAAACTTATAAAAAATATAGATTCAAAAATATTACATTTATAAGTGTTTTTGTAGATGTAACAGTAAAATATGATCTTTCTTGATCTTTAATTCCCCGTGTGTAAAGAAAAATGATGTCAGATACTACATTCCCATTAAAAGACTTCTCTAAGAAATGAAATGCATTATAAAATGACATCATATCATTATCATAACACTATACTAGTTTTTATTTTTATTCAATTGTGTCCACTTTTTTATCCATTTTCTATAAAACTTTTGATTATATCTCCCCCTTTCCTATTTGGTTTCCTTTTAAAAGAATCCTTTCTTAAAATTGTGTCTAAATTGTCATGATGAGTAACTATATCTGTGGATGTATTTACGATAGATAACTATATTTAAAAAATGATTAAATTAGAGAAGGCCATGTCATAACCCACATATTTCTCATAGGAGATGGTAATAAACTTTATTCCCATTCATGATAAATCATTGTAACATTTTTCTATAACAGATTTTATATCATCATTTACTTCAATAGAAGCTCCTTCGAACATTACAATATTTCTAGAAAATCAGTTCCTCCACCACAAAATATAATTTTCAGGTATTGATCTCACATCAAGCCAATAATAAATTTTTAATACAATACAATAAAGATACCCAACCAAATCAAACTTTCAACAATAAAATTAGACAACTTCATTGGAAGCTTCAGATTATACATATAATTGATCTTCATATCCAGCCATTCCAATAAAATAAATTAATAGAACTTCAATTTCAATACATGATATCATAAAACAAGCACCAATCATTTGATACTCATGTTGGAATAAATAAAATATCTTAGTTGTATATCTCGTAGAAACCTCACACATTAATGCACAATAAGGGTAAAGATTACGAGGAAACTTTTCCCACATCTGAAATTCAATATTTGTTCCACTATATCAATTTTTTCCAATAATCTCTCAAACTGAAAAAATAAATCAAAAACACATAACTTGTGTTGAACATAATCTATATGAAATCTAGTAAAACATTCAATTAATTGAGTTCTTAAAATACCCAATGTTAAATCATCTTTCAGAAAGCAATGCAACAACTTTTCTCGCAACATGAATATATCATCTAACCACTACGATTTCCCATTCCCATATTCTACTCCAAGAGAAGGTCACTATTGATCAAATTTATGTGCATCGTGATATTGGAACATTCACATATTAAATCTAGTTAGAGAATTAGATCCATATTTCATCCAATTACCTAAATGTTTAATTTCTTTTTGTATCAAATTCCATAAACAAAGGAAATGTCGAGTTCCCACTAAAACTTCATAAATGGATTTGCCTATTACCGCATCTTGATAAGTAAATATTTTTGTGGTCACTTCATGTGATTCACATGTAATTTTTTAAAACAACCAAGAAAATGATGTCTTAGATTTATCATATAACAAATCTACCCCAAAAATGGCAATCTCTCAATGATTATTAAACCCCACAAATACACCTAAGGGCTTATACTCTTTATTAGTATTGAAAGTGGTGTAAAAAACCACAAAATCTCAAAAAATATCATAATATATCTTTATTTTTGTATAAACCCATAAAATATTAATAATTTTATTATGTGCGTCAAACTACATAGTATAAAAAAATGATGGATTATTCAGACTTTTTCTTTCTAGGTACTATAACATGCAACATACACCACCGGGAACCAATTCATTTTCCCTTTTAGGCCTTAAAAATTAAACTGATCAAAACTTGTGTACCCAATAACATATTGAACCCCTAAAATAGTTGTTTCCAAGGATAAGGAATCATTTTGTTTAATACCCGTTGAAGTATTCACATCCAACTTACCTGCTTGTTCTTCTATTATTTTTCTTTGGGACCTCATCATTTGAATTTTTTAGGGTTGTGTAATGGATGATTATGACCTTAAAAAATATATTAGATGAATATTTCCCATAAGAAAACAAAATAACACCCATTCTAGTAAAGAAATATGTATTTGTCTCATCATGAGGAAATTTCACCATACAATCACATTTGTAAACCTTCCTATGACTTTCTTTGCAACAAGCATAAAGGCTTCATTTTATAATTGATTATACCTTTTCCTTTTATTTGAGTATTGGTGTTGTGCAATAGACCCATTTACTCCCCCATATGTGACATAAAAACATTGTCCATCATCAAGTGATTTCAACATCATCCCTTCATCTGGTTTAGTAGATGATGTTGCAACATCGACATCATCATTATTTGAACAACTTGCAACAAAAAAAATTAAGTTTAAGAAAAGTACATAATTTCTATAAATGGATTTAATCCATTTGAAATTTTATAAACTATATGAATAAAAATGTAACTAAAATTTATATAATTAGGAAAATAATTATTTATAAATATATAAAATATAATGGTATTTCTAAAATTAAAAATAAAAAAATTATAAGATATATTAACTATATTTTCCACTAGAAGTTCCACTTCCAATGGATTATCCACACTACAAAAAAACTGTATATTTCTAAAAATAAGGAATATAATAATAAAAATTAAATTTTAATAAATATATTATTATTAAACACAATTATATAATATGAATTGCATTTGTTACATAAATTTTATAAAATGATTTAATTTAATATTTGAACATGTATAAACTATTTGAAAAAAATATAAATAAAAATTTCATAATTGGGAAAATATTTATTTACAAATATAATAAATATAATAATATATCTCAAATTATAAAAAAATAAGATATATTGAATTTATTTTACATTGGAACTTCTAGGGGAACTTCTAGTGAAACTTTTTATAAATATATTTTTATTAAATACAAGTACAACTTATAGTGGTGATTTTTATAAATATATTTTTTTTAAATACCATTATAAAAAATATGAATTGAAATTTTTACATAATTTATATAAAATGATTTAATTTTTCATTTGAAATTGTATAAAAAAATATTTCAAAAAAATTTAAATAAAAATTGCATAATTTGAAAAAAAAATTGTTTAAAAATATAATAAATATAATTATATTTAGAAAATTATAAATAAAAATAATTATAAGACATATTGAATATATTTTATGATGAATGTTCTACTGGAGGTTCCAGTTGAAGAACTAGTGGATCTTCCGCATTACAACAAAAATGTATATTTATTTTAGTAAAACATCCACTAAAAAGTATAGTATACGGTCTTGGATAGAAACTAGTTCCATATTAAACACTAAATTAACATTAAAAAAACGTCAAATATAATCTGAAATACCATCATATGTTTTCATTATAGGAAAAAGAAAAAAAATAAAAACTCTAAAATGTATCAAACTAAGGGCTATATCCCCCACAATGGTAAAAACCACAAAAAATAACATGCATTTGAAAGTACACTCCCTCGACTCTGACGATTCACATTGAGATGATTAAAGTTATATAATGAATGAAATGCATTCAAAACTGCTCTCTAGAGACTCCATCGATTAA
Organism: Viscum album; assembly: GCA_963277665.1. NCBI lineage: Eukaryota > Viridiplantae > Streptophyta > Magnoliopsida > Santalales > Viscaceae > Viscum > Viscum album. The sequence continues at coordinate 1,941,179,526 of OY728163.1, forward strand.
CGCCGTGTTGAAATCTAGACCTAGTAAAACCCAGTGAAAAAGTCAAATCCTGCTGCACAATCCTGAAATCCCTCACATTTACCAAAAAACCACTAAAAATGAAAAATCCTACCATGAAATACGGTCTGGGGTTTTGTTTTACCATCTCTTTCCATAGAATATCATAATCCCTTAGAGCTTTCAAAATGAAACCCAGTGAAAATGAAAAATCTTACCACGCAATTTCGTAATCCCTCCGAGCTTTCCCATTGAAACCTAGTGAAAAATCCAAATCCTATCACCCAATCACATAATACCTTAGAGATTTCCTTGAAAAAATCATTGAAAATTCCAAATCCTACAACACTATCCTTTATTTCATGCACCTCATTTCTCACGAGTTGAAAATTCCATCTAGCATCCTGCAGTAAATCACTGCAACCTGATACTACCATAGGTAAAAATTACCATGTGTTAAGATCGTATCACCTCATCAGACTATCCTATAATACAAGGAAAAGGAGATGATAAAACACATTTGGGGTGGGGTTAGGAGAAACGAGGTATTGGGGTTTTTGGAGTAGTGGGGAGTGGGAACAATGGGGCATAATAAATGGGTTCTTTTGTATTTTTTCCAATTTATTTTTCTTCATCGAATCGATTTATATTTCTCAATTTATTGATTGAGTCTTCAAGGAAATAAAATTTATTTTTAAATATTTATTTTTTTGTATATTTTTTGTAAGATTTACTTATTTAGATTGTATGAATGTTTGATTTACGTTATATATTCTCTATATGCTTTGTATTTTTTTGAATGACATAAAAATTAAATTATGATGTTTTGATAATCAATTTTTTAAAGGAAGACCATTTTTTATTGAACAAAACAAACCCACTTTTTATTCTGGACAAAGGGAAACCATTACATGGACCGCATACCCAGTGGGCATGAAACCCCATGAAAAACTGACCCATAAATCCAAATCATACCCGAAGTCCCAAACCCTAAGGTCCATTCAATGCATTCTGCCACACTTGATGTCCCCAAGATGAAACCCATCATTATCCTCCCCTTTACCCCATTATCATGTGTCCCACACAAAATCCTTTATGGTCTCATCGTCATCCTCCTAGAGACCCCCCGCCGCCTTCAATAAAGGCCTCTGGTCCCGTCATCATCTTCCTAGAGACCCCATAACCATGTTCCCCGCCAGAGCATCGCGCTCCATCAAAGGCTACCAATGACACTCCCTTCATGGACCTACCTCACCTGAATGCACAGTGTTTCTACTACCTCCCATACTTTCATCTATTGTCGATGTTGCATCATTAATACCCTACACTCTACACACTACTGTTGCATCCCCATATACTAGAGAAGACACTTCCCCCGCGAAATTTTGGATAATATATATATATATATATATATTATTTTATTTAAATTAAAATAAATTTAAAACATATAATTGAATAAATGGATAAATAAAATCATTCTAGCTAAACATTTTTTTAATTTTTTTTTATTATTAATACTTTGTAAAAAATATTCTTAATTATATCTGAATATAAATATATATATTATGTTAATTTTCATATTTATATTTAATTAGATTTACAATATATTATTTGATATATATATAAATAATATTATTTTCGTTAGTGAAATAAAAAAAATATTATTAATAATATTTTGAAAAAATATTAACTGTAAATAAATAATATTATTAGTAATTACCTACAAAAAAATTATTTATATTTTGAAAATTTTTAATACTTTAAAAAATGAATTGATAAATAATTATAATTAAAAATATTACTTTTTATATTTTACATAAATTAAATTTACAATATATTATTCCACATATATATAAATAATATCATTTTTATTGATTAAATTTAAAAAAAATTACAATTAATGATATTTTTTAATAATTAATTGTTACAAAAAATAATATTATGAGTAATTATGTATAAAAGAAAATTATTTATATTTTTGAAAATAAAATTACTTACAAAAATGTGTCTCTGTGTGTGTGTATATGCATGTATATATATATAATTATATTTAAAAATATCAATAATTACTTTTGAATATAAACAACTATATACGTAATTTTATTTATTATAATTAAATTAAAATAATGTTACTTCATATTATTGGATATATATATATATATATTATTTTCATTAATTCAATTAAAGAAATTTACTATTAATAATATTTTTTAGGAAAACTGTAACGCCCCGACCCCAGCTACCTAGAGTCGGTGCATTACTTTGTAACATTGGCATGATCACAAAAGATCAAGTCTCGAAAGACCGATTAGTTTAGTAGCCTTGGAAACACTAGATACATTCATAAGTGTTACATTACATCACAAAGTGAAAAACTATAATAACATAGTCTCCATAGTCCACACTTCTATCCTCTTCGGACTATCCCTGTAGGTCATTCATAAAATACTTCTTCACATCCTGGAAAATATTAAAACATTGAAAGGGTTGAGCTCAGATGCTCAGTAAGGATAACAATATTGTGGAAGATTTCATAAATAAACATTAACATTTAAGGCAATGTATAACTAAAACAAAAGCCTTTTAAACATGAACTTCAACATAATATGGAAAAAGTAAAATGAGATAATGCCATTTACTTATTCACATGGATATTCTACTGGTCAAATAATCACATTCAATATCAATAACCACTTTCATAATGATGGAATGCCTAATGCCAGACTATCATAACCACATAGCCAAGGCCTCGTGCCAAGACTACAAATAAGATTTTGTCAAGGCCTTGTGCCAAGACACTAGTTTGTCTCATGAGACATGCCGATGCATCGAGGAGCTATAGTGGGCTCCACCCGTCACTTATTATGTCCAATGCATTCCTCATATGAATAGGTTTAAACATATCATAAACCATTACATAATCGTATCACATAAAACATGCGTAAAGGAAACATAACATTTCCACATTTCAAACAAAAGATGTCAATACAACACATTGATATAATAAAAATTCTTCAAAACCATTTTTAATACCAAAATAAAAGCAAGTTAAAACTTTGTATTTATTTTTCATTAAAAAAAATAGATGGCTTGTAGAGGAAGCCGAAACTCAAATAATGGTCACGGCGGCGGAGAAGTCATTGTCACCGCATAAGTACGGAAAAAAAACATTCCCTTTTTGTCGTTTAGTAAAACGCTTCGTATAAAAAAGATTCCTTTTGAATAAATGTAAAAGTCAAAGTGGTTTATACACCGTATAAAAGAAAGTTGTGTATAAAACCAAATATGCCTCAATGAAAGGAGATTGAGACAAATTCCTTAAAAAGATCATTTTTAAAATAAAATGGATCTATTATGTGTATTCAATATAAGTACACATAAAGAAAGTACAAATACAAGATAGGACATAATAATATCATGACATAATTTGAAAGTAGGAGATTAACCCAAAGAATGGAAGTTGGGTTTAGAAATTCCCTTACCTCGTGTCTGACTTGACTCAACCGTTCTTTAACCTCCTGAATAATAAACTATAGTTAATATATACCTTATTAAGAACCATTTTCAATTTCATTATCCTTATTATATCACTTATTACAATGATATGAACATTATGTAATTATTTAAGTTAATAACGGTTGTTTTGTCGATCTTTGGTACTTTAGTCAACAATAAACTTCTTATAATTACAAGTTGTTTATGTGGTAGAATATCCATTATCTCCAGAATTATATTCATGATTTAGATGTCATATATATCTTATATATCCAGTATATACATTCATTTATAATATTACGTAACATTTAGAGGTAAGAAATGAAATGCACCGTTCATGGAGACGGTAAGCCGTACGTACGCATGAACGCTACTTTCATTTCAATTTCATATTTAATGGAACTAAATCATAATTATATAAATGTTTAATATAATTCCAGTATAATATAGTGTATAATACCATTTACTCCATCCTTTATACACCCCACATATGGCATTAACGATTCAAATCACTTTGAGGGGGCGGTAGTCTGCACTTCCTAAAATGAAATTATCGCGTTTTACCCATAATGGAAATCATAAAGTATGCCATAAATGAGAAATACAGAAGCATAATTAAAACATAAACATATTTTATATCATATATAAATATAGTGACATCTTAATGGCCACCTTTGAAGGTGTTATATGAGTGTTGAACAATCATCGTTTCGTGAGGCAGAAATTCGCCATCCACAGAAACTGTATGTTCTTTAACCATTAGATGTATGTGTGTGTAAGTGTAGATTGAATCCTTATTATAACAACATCCTAGTATATTGAGGATACTGGTGTTGTTACAAAATAAATTAATAAAAAGAGTTTAAGGGGTTGGAGAAGAAAAATAAAACAAAACAACATTAGAGAAGACATTACCTCAAAATCGGGTAACTCTTTTTGATTTGAGCCAAAGGCTTCCTTGGGAAGAGTTCTTCCCAAAGTGAGGATTCTAGGATTAAGAGGGGGAAGTTGGGAGAGTATTTGGGCAGTGGTTGGCCGAGCCAAATGGCTTGATAGTGTGAATAAGGTGGGAGAGGTGGGGGCCTTTTAAAAGTGGAGAGGAGGGGCACTTTTGGAAAGATTGAAATGTTATATTATTTCACAATGCTTTTCGGATTCTAAAGGTCCCACACTTATATAATTCGAGGATAAGGTGATAAGGTTTCGAAATATCCTCATCCAATTGGCTTTGGACAAGTCTAATCCTTGGATTTTTCATTATCTTCTCATTTTATTTAAATCGTTTAATAATGATGTCATCGCTGCATCATAATAATGTCATAAATAATTTAATTTATATAATGTCTAAAAATTATAAAAAATACTATAATGTAGGAAATCTTTTTATATTTCTAATTAATATTTATAGTCAAAATTTGGACTTGTGTAACCCCACTTAAAAACATTTTTAGTAAAACTACTCATGTTTGTGTCAATTTAATTTTAACATTAAATAAATATATATTAAGGTCATTTTCCAACTAAAGTGGCTCCATGGGGTCCCCAAGTTGACCCATGGGTTGTCTTGGTCGGCCATGACTCATCCAATAGGAGTAGGACAAGTGTCAAGCTCATCTCATATTATTAAAACATTATTTTTACCTTAAACTACACTAATTACCTCTAATCGCGATTAAGAACTTAAAAGTTACTATTCACCAAAAAATTATTTTAATCTCATTGAACCACATTTTACTTCTTAATGACAACCATGTATGTCGGATTTTGGAAAATCAAATCACAGAAGTGGTAATATTTCATTTAAACGAAAAATCAGTTATTTAACTACCACTTAGTGGTTTCACTATTCATCAAAAATTGAAGTTTTTCAGAACAAGGCCAAAATTTCACCCTAAGCTATAATTGATATTCCGAATTAAAAAATGATGTCTATTTTACAAAATTCCAAACATATAAGTTGCATTAATTAATTTTATAATTAATTCCCGCTGTTACGACAAATAGCGTGTTTTTAGGAAACAATTTATATCAAAAGATTTGCAATTGTTTATGTCCAATTTCAATGTTAAATTAATTGTAATGACCACCATTGGATAAAATGGTAAAAATATATTCTAATTATACTTTAAAACCACTCAATAGTATAACCTATCACTATAAATTATTTTGATTAAAAAAGTTGTTTTAAGTATTTTTCACAATTCATAAAAAATTAGAAGTTCTCAGAAAAATACCAAAAATTCAACATAGGCTAATTTCGATATTACGAATACAAAAATGAAGTCCATTTTGAAATATAAAATTTCTATAATTTTAAAAAGTGGTTATTACTATTCATAACGGCTACTTTGATTAGTCGCGGTGTTTTAGAACTCAAAGTTGCGTACAATGCAAGATATTGCATTATTGAATGAGAAGCATATCGTGGAAGCTCGAGGTGTTACATTCTCCCCTCCTTCAATAAATTGCTTCCTCGCAATTTGAAATTTTTCTTTGAAAATAAAAGGTTGAAAAGAGAAAATACCTTTGAGGAAAACCCACATCGGAAATAAGGTTAATAAATATATAACATTAAAAGAAAGCAGGATAAGTACAAAGGTCACCCGATATAGCCCATTCTAGGATTATATGAAAATATGGATATGGAGGAGAAACAAACCATCAAGGTCTGATGGAGAGTTATAGAAAACAGGATTAGGATAAAGTTTAACCACAAGAAAATCACAAACTTGTGATTGGTTAAACGGTCATTGAATCCCCAGTTGGAAAAGTTAACCGACAACATTTTTGTTTTAAGTTACCTTTTATAATGTTGAGGAATTTATTTAGGAGATTTACTAAGAACTTAAGGGAATATACATACTTGTTATGTATACTCTCATTCGTTAATAAATTTTTACCAAAAACCCAACTTTTACACCAAATGGTAATGGAACTCAAAAATATTCTATTTATCCTAATTGTATAAGGTTCAAAATGTTAACACATACCATTTAGATTAGTAAAAATATTTTGTAATAACCAGGGACTTCCTGTAGGCTAGTGGTAGGAAATAAAGGCTTGTCGCACTATGGTTGTGGGTTCTATTCCTACAGCTTTGTCCGACGCGACGGGTTATTCCCCACCCTGCAGGTTGTCCTTTTCCTAAAACTATAGTATTATAATATTCCAAAAATAATCTTTAGAAATTCTTTAACCTTAAACAATACTATTCATGGTTCAACTTAATCCATTCCAACCTTAATAGTTATCCAAAATACCTCTGTCCAGACTTTCTCTAAAAGGTCTCTAAATTCCAAAATAAATTGTAACATCAGATTCCCCAAACAAAGAAAAGTTTCTCTTATTGTCACATACTAAAAATATGATTACCTTAATCATATTAAAACCTTACTGAAATCAACAAGTACTATAGTACAATCCATATATATATACCACATTATTCTTATAACCAGAATATAATCCTTGAGTCCAAAAGCACCAATACATTAATTATTCCTCTTCAACTGTAGTCACATCATAAGATTGGCCTTGATCCCTTGGATTTTTCTGAGGTAAGTTTCCCTGACGCTTAGGACATTCATTTGCATAATTCTCTGTTTCCCTACAATTGTAGCATTCAACTTTGACAGCCTCTTTCTTTCCCTTGCAATAACGAGCCTGGTGACCCTTTTCTCTACATTTATAACAAACTCTCATTCCTTTTAGGCAAGTACCAGGGTGATTCTTCCCACAATTATCACATAATGGAAAATCCTTTTTTCCCTTCTTCCCTTTATCTGTCTCTTGTTCCACCGTTCTCTTCTTCTCTTGCTTTACTTTATTGTCATAAGACTTAGAGAATTCCTTTTCTGTCTTGATAGCACACGAGACAATATCTTCGTATGATGAAAAGGATTGTGATACTAAAGCTCGATGGAGAAATGGATTTAACCCATAAAAGAAATGATCAATCTTACTCCTTGGGTTACGTATATAATCGGCAGCATACCTCGCCAACCTTGTAAAGTTAGCCTCATACTTTGCGACATTCTCATCCTCCTTCTGCCTCAAACTCAGAAATTGCCTTTCCATATCTGCTCGATGGTCACGAGGAAAATATTTTTCTAAAAACAGATCTTTGAACTCCCTCCATTCCATATTCGATACGTCATCATCTTCCTTTGTGTTTTGAATCAGCGACCACCACTGATCGGCATCTCCAGTGAGGCGGTAAACTGCCATGACATCCTTCTCCCTTTCGCTACTCCCCAAGGCATGGAATATTTTCTCTAAGGAGTTTATCCATTGCTCAGCTACTAACGGATTTTTACCCCCATTGAAGGTTGGTGGTTGTTGCCTCATGAAATGGTCTAGCATTGATCCTCCACATTGCGGATCAGGGTGCTCCATACGAGTAAGGTTATTATTCATAACCTGAGTAAATTGTCCCAGAATGGTGATTAGATGATCGGCACCAGTTGTATATCCAGCTCCACAATAATTATCTTGAGCAGGAGGGAAATCCCTACACGGAGTGCGTGCATTGATACGGTTTCCATTCCTTCCACTAGGCGCAATTTCTAAATAATGGCATAAACTATATTAGTTTATAAATCAAAATACATAATTCCATACTTGTAAGATACTTAACATAAATTGAACTATTTATGGATATAATCCATAAAAATGTTTTCTTTGAGGAAGTATATTCTCATAACCCTTCATAGTTGTTTATAAAAAAAAAAATTACCCAAATCATATCCCCCTGGGAGTGTCGTAACCAAGAGTGCAGCAAGGCCCGTTGTCGTGCACCAGTTCCCGTTTGAGTCTAGCTCAAAGCGGTGTTTTCGGGTTTTACCCCTAGGTACATCTGTGCCAGAGCTGCCTCTACCTGCTCGTATCCAGACAGGGATGTATTGCTTGGAAAACTCAAAAAATCACTACAATAACAAAATTCTAGGAAGTTCTTCTATACTAATCCTCAAAGTCTATCTTTGGGCTATGTGCTCTAATCAGAGTTTATCTAAATCTAACTTCCAAGGTTAGTACTAAACTGCCTCTGATACCAACTGTAACGCCCCGACCCCAGCTACCTAGAGTCGGTGCATTACTTTGTAACATTGGCATGATCACAAAAGATCAAGTCTTGAAAGGCCGATTAGTTTAGTAGCCTTGGAAACACTAGATACATTCATAAGTGTTACATTACATCACAAAGTGAAAAACTATAATAACATAGTCTCCATAGTCCACACTTCTATCCTCTTTGGACTATCCCTGTAGGTCATTCATAAAATACTTCTTCACATCCTGGAAAATATTAAAACATTGAAAGGGGTGTGCTCAGATGCTCAGTAAGGATACCAATATTGCGGAAGCTTTCATAAATAAACATTAACATTTAAGGCAATGTATAACTAAAACAAAAGCCTTTTAAACATGAACTTCAACATAATATGGCAAAAGTAAAATGAGATAATGCCATTTACTTATTCACATGGATATTCTTCTAATCGAATAATCACATGCAATATCAATAACCACTTTCATAATGATGGAATGCATAATGCCAGACTATCATAACCACATAGCCAAGGCCTCATGCCAAGACTACAAATAAGATTTTGTCAAGGCCTTGTGCCAAGACACTAGTTTGTCTCATGAGACCTGCCGATGCATCGAGGAGCTATAGCGGGCTCCACCCGTCACTTATTAAGTCCAATGCATTCCTCATATGAATAGGTTTAAACATATCATAAACCATAACATAATCGTATCACATAAAACATGCGTAAAGGAAACATAACATTTCCACATTTCAAACACAAGATGTCAATACAACACATTGATATAATAAAAATGCTTTCAAAACCATTTTTAATACCAAAATAAAAACAAGTTAAAACTTTGTATTTATTTTTCATTAAAAAAAAGTGATGGCTTGTAGAGGAAGCCGAAACTCAAAAAATGGTCACGGCGGCGGAGAAGTCATTGTCGCCGCATAAGTACGGAAAAGAAAACATTCCCTTTTTGTCGTTTAGTAAAACTCTTCGTATAAAAAAGATTCCTTTTGAATAAATGTAAAAGTCAAAGGGGTTTATACACCGTATAAAAGAAAGTTGTGTATAAAACCAAATATGCCTCAATGAAAGGAGATTGAGACAAAGTCCTTAAAAAGATCATTTTTAAAATAAAATGGATCTATTATGTGTATTCAATATAATTACACATAAATAAAGTACAAATACAAGATAGGACATAATAATATCATGACATAATTTGAAAGTAGGATATTAACCCAAAGAATGGAAGTTGGGTTAAGAAATTCCCTTACCTCGTGTCTGACTTGACTCAACCATTCTTTAACCTCCTGAATAATAAACTAGAGTTAATATATACCTTATTAAGAACCATTTTCAATTTCATTATCCTTATTATATCACTTATTAAAATGATATGAACATTATGTAATTATTTAAGTTAATAACGGTTGTTCTGTCGATCTTTGGTACTTGAGTCAACAATAAACTTCTTATAATTACAAGTTGTTTATGTGGTAGAATATCCATTATCTCCAGAATTATATTCATGATTTAGATGTCATATATATCTTATATATCTATTATATACATTCATTTATAATATTACGTAACATTTAGAGGTAAGAAATGAAATGCACCGTTCATGGAGACGGTAAGCCGTACGTACGCATGAACGCTACTTTCATTTCAATTTCATATTTAATGGAACTAAATCATAATTATATAAATGTATAATATAATTCCAGTATAATATAGTGTATAATACTATTTATTCCATCCTTTATACACCCCACATATGGCATTAACGATTCAAATCCCTTTGAGGGGGCGGTAGTCCGCAGTTCCTAAAATGAAATTATCGCGTTTTACCCATAATGGAAATCATAAAGTATGCCATAAATGAGAAATACAGAAGCATAAGTAAAACATAAACATATTATATATCATATATAAATATAGTGACATCTTAATGACCACCTTTTAAGGTGTTATATGAGTGTTGAACAATCATTGTTTCGTGAGGCAGAAATTCTCCATCCACAGAAACTGTATGTTCTTTAACCATTATATGTAGGTGTGTGTAAGTGTAGCTCGAATACTTCTTATAAAAACATCCTAGTATATTGAGGATACTGGTTTTGTTACAAAAGAAATTAATAAAAAGAGTTTAGGGGGTTGGAGAAGAAAAATAAAACAAAACAACATTAGAGAAGACATTACCTCAAAATCGGGTAACTCTTTTTGATTTGAGCCAAAGGCTTCCTTGGGAAGAGTTCTGCCCAAATTGAGGCTTCTAGGAGTAAGAGGGGGAAGTTGGGAGAGTATTTGGGCAGAGGTTGGCCGAGCCAAATGGCTTGATGGTGTGAATAAGGTGGGAGAGGTGGGGGCCTTTTATAAGTGGAGAGGAGGGGCACTTTTGGAAAGATTAAAATGTTATATTATTTCACAATGCTTTTCGGATTCTAAAGGTCCCACACTTATATAATTCGAGGATAAGGTGATAAGGTTTCGAAATATCCTCATCCAATTGGTTTTGGACAAGTGTAAGCCTTGGATTTTGCATTATCTTCTCATTTTATTTAAATCGTTAAATAATGATGTCATCGCTGCATCATAATAATGTCATAAATAATTTAATTTATATAATGTCTAAAAATTATAAAAAAAATACTATGATGTAGGAAATCTTTTTAGAATTCTAATGAATATTTATAGTCAAAATTTGGACTTGTGTAACCCCACTTAAAAACTGTTTTAGTACAACTACTCATGTTTGTGTCAATTTAATTTTAACATTAAATAAATATATATTAATGTCATTTTCCAACTAAAGTGGCTCCATGGGGTCCCCAAGTTGACCCATGGGTTTTCTTGGTCGGCCATGACTCATCCAATAGGAGTAGTACAAGTGTCAAGCTCATCTCATATTATTAAAACATTATTTTTACCTTAAACTACACTAATTACCTCTAATCGCGATTAAGAACTTAAAAGTTACTATTCACCAAAAAATTATTTTAATCTCATTGAACCACATTTTACTTCTTAATGACAACCATGTATGTCGGATTTTGGAAAATCAAATCACAGAAGTGGTAATATTTCATTTAAACGAAAAATCAGTTATTTAACTACCACTTAGTGGTTTCACTATTCATCAAAAATTGAAGTTTTTCAGAATAAGGCCAAAATTTCACCCTAAGCTATAATTGATATTCCGAAATAAAAAATGATGTATATTTTACAAAATTCCAAACATATAAGTTGAATTAATTAATTTTATAATTAATTCCCGCTGTTACGACAAATAGTGTGTTTTTAAGAAACAATTTATTTCAAAAGATTGGCAATTGTTTATGTCCAATTTCAATGTTAAATTAATTCTAATGACCACCATTAGATAAAATGGTAAAAATATATTCTAATTATACTTTTAAAACCACTCAATAGTATAACCTATCACTATAAATTATTTTTATTAAAAAAGTTTTTTTAAGTATTTTTCACAATTCATAAAAAATTAGAAGTTCTCAGAAAAATACCAAAAATTCAACATAGGCTAATTTTGATATTACGAATACAAAAATGAAGTCCATTTTGTAATATAAAATTTCTATAATTTTAAAAAGTGGTTATTACTATTCATAACGGCTACTTTGATTAGTCGCGGTGTTTTAGAACTCGAAGTTGCGTACAATGCAAGATATTGCATTATTGAATGAGAAGCATATCGTGGAAGCTCGGGGTGTTACATTCTCCCCTCCTTAAATAAATTGCGTCCTCGCAATTTGAAATTTTTCTTTGAAAATAATAGGTTGAAAAGAGAAAATACCTTTGAGGAAAACCCACATCGGAAATAAGGTTAATAAATATATAACATTAAAAGAAAGCAGGATAAGTACAAAGGTCACCCGATATAGCCCATTCTAGGATTATATGAAAATATGGATATGGAGGAGAAACAACCCATCAAGGTCTGATGGAGAGTAATAGAAAACAGGATTAGGAGAAAGTTTAACCACAAGAAAATCACAAACTTGTGATTGGTTAAACGGTCATTGAATCCCCAGTTGGAAAAGTTAACCGACAACATTTTTGTTTTAAGTTACCTTTTATAATGTTGAGGAATTTATTTAGGAGATTTACTAAGAACGTAAGGGAATATACATACTTGTTATGTATACTCTCATTCGTTAATAAATTTTTACCACAAACCCAACTTTTACTCCAAATGGTAATGGAACTCAAAAATATTCTATTTATCCTAATTGTATAAGGTTCAAAATGTTAACACATACCATTTAGATTAGTAAAACTATTTTGTAATAACCAGGGACTTCCTGTAGGCTAGTGGTAGGAAATAAAGGCTTGTCGCACTATGGTTGTGGGTTCGATTCCTGCAGCTTTGTCCGACACAACGGGTTATTCCCCACCCTGCAGGTTGTCCTTTTCCTAAAACTATAGTATTATAATATTCCAAAAATAATCTTCAGAATTTCTTTAACCTTAAACAATACTATCCATGGTTCAACTTAATCCATTCCAACCTTAATAGTTATCCAAAATACATCCGTCCAGACTTTCTCTAAAAGGTCTCTAAATTCCAAAATCAATTGTAACATCAGATTCCCCAAACAAAGAAAAGTTTCTCTTATTGTCACATACTAAAAATATGATTACCTTAATCATATTAAAACCTTACTTAAATCAACAAGTACTGCAGTACAATCCATATATATATATCACATTATTCTTATAACCAGAATATAATCCTTGAGTCCAAAAGCACCAATACATTAATTATTCCTCTTCAACTGTAGTCACAGCATAAGATTGGCCTTGATCCCTTGGCCTTTTCTGAGGTAAGTTTCCCTGACGCTTAGGACATTCATTTCCATAATGCCCTGTTTCCCTATAATTGTAGCATTCAACTTTGACAGCCTCTTTCTTTCCCTTGCAATCACGATCCCGGTGACCCTTTTCTCCACATTTATAACAAACTCTCATTCCTTTTAGGCAAGTACCAGGGTGATTCTTCCTACAATTATCACATAATATAAAATCATTCTTTCCCTTTTTCCCTTTATCTGTCTCTTGTTCCACCGTTCTCTTCTTCTCTTGCTTTACTTTATTGTCATAAGACTTAGAGAATTCCTTTTCTGTCTTGATAGCACATGAGACAATATCTTCATATGATGAGAAGGATTGTGATACTAAATATCGACGAAGAAATGGTTTTAACCCATCAAAGAAATGATCAATCTTACTCCTCGGGTTACGTATATAATCGGCAGCATGCCTCGCCAACCTTGTAAAGTAAGCCTCATACTTTGCAACATTCTCATCCTCCTTCTGCCTCAAACTCAGAAATTTCCTTTCCATATCTTCTCGATGGTCACGAGGAAAATATTTTTCTAAAAACAGATATTTGAACTCCCTCCATTCCATATTCGATACGTCATCATCTTCCTTTGTGTTTTGAATCAGCGACCACCACTGATCGGCATCTCCAGTGAGGCGGTAAACTGCCATGACAACCTTCTCCCTTTCGTTACTCCCCAAGGCATGGAATATTTTCTCTAAGGAGTTTATCCATTTCTCAGCTACTAACGGATTTTTACGCCCATTGAAGGTTGGTGGTTGTTGCCTCATGAAACGGTCTAGCATTGATCCTCCACATTGCGGATCAGGGTGCTCCATACGAGTAAGGTTATTATTCATAACCTGAGTAAATTGTCCCAGAATGGTGATTAGCTGATCGGCACCAGTTGTATCTCCAGCTCCACAATAATTATCTTGAGCAGGAGGGAAATCCCTACATGGAGTGCGTGCATTGATACGGTTTCCATTCCTTCCACTAGGCACCATTTCTAAATAATGGCATAAACTATATTAGTTTATAAATCAAAATACATAATTCCATACTTGTAAGATACTTAACATAAATTGAACTATTTATGGATATAATCCATAAAAATGTTTTCTTTGAGGAAGTATATACTCATAACCCTTCATAGTGGTTTATAAAGAAAATGAGAATTACCCAAAGCATATCCCCCTGGGAGTTTCGTAACCAAGAGTGCAGCAAGGCCCGTTGTCGTGCACCAGTTCCCGTTCGAGTCTAGCTCAAAGTGGTGTTTTCGGGTTTTACCCCTAGGTACATCTGTGCCAGAGCTGCATCTACCTTCTCGTATCCAGACAGGGATGTATTGCTTGGAAAACTCACAAAATCTCTACAATAACAAAATTCTAGGAAGTTCTTCTATACTAATCCTCAAAGTCTATCTTTGGGCTATGTGCTCTAATCAGAGTTTATCTAAATCTAGCTTCCAAGGTTAGTACTAAACTGCCTCTGATACCAACTGTAACGCCCCGACCCCAGCTACCTAGTGTCGGTGCATTACTTTGTAACATTGGCATGATCCCAAAAGATCAAGTCTCGAAAGACCGATTAGTTTAGTAGCCTTGGAAACACTAGATACATTCATAAGTGTTACATTACATCACAAAGTGAAAACTATAATAACATAGTCTCCATAGTCCACACTTCTATCCTCTTCGGACTATCCCTGTAGGTCATTCATAAAATACTTCTTCACATCCTGGAAAATTTTAAAATTCATTGAAAGGGGTGAGCTCAGATGCTCAGTAAGGATAACAATATTGCGGAAGCTTTCATAAATAAACATTAACATTTAAGTCAATGTATAACTAAAACAAAAGCCTTTTAAACATGAACTTCAACATAATATGTCAAAAGTAAAATGAGATAATGCCATTTACTTATTCACATGGATATTCTACTGGTCGAATAATCACATGCAATATCAATAACCATTTTCATAATGATGGAATGCATAATGCCAGACTATCATAACCACATAGCCAAGGCCTCGTGCCAAGACTACAAATAAGATTTTGTCAAGGCCTTGCGCCAAGACACTAGTTTGTCTCATGAGACCTGCCGATGCATCGAGGAGCTATAGCGGGCTCCACCCGTCACTTATTAAGTCCAATGCATTCCTCATATGAATAGGTTTAAAAATATCATAAACCATAACATAATCGTATCACATAAAACATGCGTAAAGGAAACATAACATTTCCACATTTCAAACACAAGATGTCAATACAACACATTGATATAATAAAAATTCTTTCAAAACCATTTTTAATACCAAAATAAAAGCAAGTTAAAACTTTGTATTTATTTTTCATTAAAAAAAGTGATGGCTTGTAGAGGAAGCTGAAACTCAAATAATGGTCACGGCGGCGGAGAAGTAATTGTCGCCGCATAAGTACGGAAAAGAAAACATTCCCTTTTTGTCGTTTAGTAAAACGCTTCGTATAAAAAAGATTCCTTTTGAATAAATGTAAAAGTCAAAGGGGTTTATACACCGTATAAAAGAAAGTTGTGTATAAAACCAAATATGCCTCAATAAAAGGAGATTGAGACAAAGTCCTTAAAAAGATCATTTTTAAAATAAAATGGATCTATTTTGTATATTCAATATAATTACACATAAAGAAAGTACAAATACAAGATAGGACATAATAATATCATGACTTAATTTGAAAGTAGGAGATTAACCCAAAGAATGGAAGTTGGGTTACGAAATTCCCTTACCTCGTGTCTGACTTGACTCAACCGTTCTTTAACCTCCTGAATAATAAACTAGAGTTAATATATACCTTATTAAGAACCATTTTCAATTTCATTATCCTTATTATATCACTTATTACAATGATATGAACATTATGTAATTATTTCAGTTAATAACGGTTGTTTTGTCGATCTTTGGTACTTGAGTCAACAAAAAACTTCTTATAATTACAAGTTGTTTATGTGGTAGAATATACATTATCTCCAGAATTATATTCATTATTTAGATGTCATATATATCTTATATATCCAGTATATACATTCATTTATAATATTACGTAACATTTAGAGGTAGAAATGAAATGCACCGTTCATGGAGACGGTAAGCCGTACGTACGCATGAACGCTACTTTCATTTCAATTTCATATTTAATGGAACTAAATCATAATTATATAAATGTATAATATAATTACAGTATAATATAGTGTATAATAACATTTACTCCATCCTTTATACACCCCACATATGGCATTAACGATTCAAATCACTTTGAGGGGGCGGTAGTCCGCACTTCCTAAAATGAAATTATCGCGTTTTACCCATAATGGAAATCATAAAGTATGCCATAAATGAGAAATAAAGAAGAATAAGTAAAACATAAACATATTATATATCATATATAAATATAGTGACATCTTAATGGCCACCTTTGAAGGTGTTATATGAGTGTTGAACAATCATCGATTCGTGAGGCAGAAATTCGCCATCCACAGAAACTGTATGTTCTTTAACCATTAGATGTAGGTGTGTGTAATTGTAGCTCGAATACTTCTTATAACAACATCCTAGTATATTGAGGATACTGGTGTTGTTACAAAATAAATGAATAAAAAGAGTTTAGGGGGTTGGAGAAGAAAAATAAAACCAAACAACATTAGAGAAGACATTACCTCAAAATCAGGTAACTCTTTTTGATTTGAGCCAAAGGCTTCCTTGGGAAGAGTTCTGCCCAAAGTGAGGCTTCTAGGAGTAAGAGGGGGAAGTTGGGAGAGTATTTGGGCAGAGGTTGGCCGAGCCAAATGGCTTGATTGTGTGAATAAGGTGGGAGAGGTGGGGGCCTTTTATAAGTGGAGAGGAGGGGCACTTTTGGAAAGATTGAAATGTTATATTATTTCACAATGCTTTTCGGATTCTAAAGGTCCCAAACTTATATAATTCAAGGATAAGGTGATAAGGTTTCGAAATATCCTCATCCAATTGGCTTTGGACAATTTTAATCCTTGTATTTTGCATTATCTTCTCATTTTATTTAAATCGTTAAACAATGATGTCATCGCTGCATCATAATAATGTCATAAATAATTTAATTTATATAATGTCTAAAAATTATAAAAAAAATAATATGATGTAGGAAATATTTTTAGCTTTCTAATGAATATTTATAGTCAAAATTGGGACTTGTGTAACCCCACTTAAAAACTGTTTTATTAAAACTACTCATGTTTGTGTCAATTTAATTTTAACATTAAATAAATATATATTAATGTCATTTTCCAACTAAAGTGGCTCCATGGGGTCCCCAAGTTGACCCATGGGTTGTCTTGGTCGGCCATGACTCATCCAATAGGAGTAGGACAAGTGTCAAGCTCATCTCATATTATTAAAACATTATTTTTACCTTAAACTACACTAATTACCTCTAATCGCGATTAAGAACTTAAAAGTTACTATTCACCAAAAAATTATTTTAATCACATTGAACCACATTTTACTTCTTAATGACAACCATGTATGTCGGATTTTGGAAAATCAAATCACAGAAGTGGTAATATTTCATTTAAACGAAAAATCAGTTATTTAACTACCACTTAGTGGTTTCACTATTCATCAAAAATTGAAGTTTTTCAGAACAAGGCCAAAATTTCACCCTAAGCTATAATTGATATTCTGAATTGAAAAATGATGTCTATTTTACAAAATTCCAAACATATAAGTTGCATTAATTAATTTTATAATTAATTCCCGCTGTTACGACAAATAGCGTGTTTTTAAGAAATAATTTATATCAAAAGATTGGAAATTGTTTATGTCCAATTTCAATGTTAAATTAATTATAATGACCACCATTGGATAAAATGGTAAAAATATATTCTAATTATACTTTAAAACCACTCAATAGTATAACCTATCACTGTAAATTATTTTGATTAAAAAAGTTGTTTTAAGTATTTTTCACAATTCATAAATAATTAGAAGTTCTCAGAAAAATACCAAAAATTCAACATAGGCTAATTTCGATATTACGAATACAAAAATGAAGTCCATTTTGAAATATAAAATTTCTATAATTTTAAAAAGTGGTTATTACTATTCATAACGGCTACTTTGATTAGTCGCGGTGTTTTAGAACTCGAAGTTGCGTACAATGCAAGATATTGCATTATTGAATGAGAAGCATATCGTGGAAGCTCGGGGTGTTACATAAACTATTAATTATATATATATATATATAATATTTTGACTAATTACATGTAAGATAATATTATTTATATTTAAGAAAATATAATTGATTATAAAAATGAATATATATTTTATTATTTTCAAAATATTAATAATTATAATTGAATGTAAATAATAATATTATTTTATTAATTATAATTAAATTTAAATTTAAATATATTATTGGTTGTGTGTATAAGTAATATTATTTTCGTTAATGAAATTTTAAAAAATAATTTTACATATTTACATCGATGTTTTCTAAAAATACTTAAATTATTTATATAATATAATTATTAATTAAGTAGAAAACTATTATTATTTATATTTAATATATATATATATATATTATTTATTATATATAATATTAATTAAAACTATAATAAATTATCAGTTGTATATATGATGATTATTATTATCATTTGTCAAATATAAAAAACTTTATTGCTTCTTTAAATCAATAATATGATATATATATATATACACACACACAAATATACTCACACACACACATATATATATACATATTAATATAAAAAAGTTTATATTTATATTTAAATAATATCTTCAATTTCATTGTTGTATAGTAATATATATAATTGCATTTAAAAATATTATTAATTTTTTTAATGTACGTATAAAATAAGAACTACCTTTAAAAAAACATGGCAAGTAAACTGATTGATGATAGATCTTGAGATGACATGCCTACCATGACCCCCTCTCCCCAAGGGTACCCCTTTCGGACCAGCAATGAGAGAAGAGAGTTAATGATGTCTGAGGCCCACCTCAAATATTCCACGTGTTGGCGAAAAGGACCGAGGGTATACCATACACACAAATGGGACGCATTACCCACAAAGAGAACATGATGAATGAGAGATAATAAAAAACCACCAAATCACTCTTGATCATAAAAGAATAAAAGGGATCTCATGCATGCATGTAAGGTCATACCACTAAAAAACTGAAAAACAACTACAAGTACCCAAATAAAAACCTCAGTAGTGACCTTGAATGCCAAAAAAACCCTTAACACCATGAGCTAGTAATGTCCATTCTGATCTCCAACTAGTTTTTATGGACCTGAAAAATAATTTATATACACATATATTGAGTATAAAAGACATATTCAATATGATATTCCTATAAGCCTCTCGTGCAAAAGATAATGAAAATATATTAAATCCCAATGAACAAAAAGTGAAGCTAACTCATCATCTAAACAGATATACTGTGTTCTAAACCTTCCATGACTCTGTCACCATGTAACTCATTCAAGTAATCATATAATAACCAACATAATATCAATAAAGGTACCCCGCTACAACTTCCTGACTCGTTTTTAACTCTTCCCCAATGTCACATGTCGTGATCCATCTCTCTCAAAATATAAGTCTAATCAAAGACACCTAGGAAACTGTAACATACCATGCAACACATCATACCACACACATCATGTATCGCATCATATAATCATCAAAATTAACATTTCCAGGTAGTAACCAAGTATTTTTAAGGATCCACTACATCCCACACATCTTGTATTATACCTCAATCCATCACAACTCATAAACAATTCCTATAATAATCCTTAGGATACAATATTTGGAGATACATCTGTGTTAAAATAAACATAAGCCATTATATCCCTCTATAAATATATACACATGGGAATGAAAACCACTATGCATATCAGCACATAATACTATTAGGATAAGAGAGCAATGAGAGAGGGGATAATCAGTTATTCGTTCATCACTAACCTAGATATTGGAGAAAACACCATCTAGAGCCTAATAGTTTCAGCCACCCTACTAACATGGGAGGGGTAGGGTTTGAAATCATATAATATATAAATATTTATATAGCTCACAACCACATTATGGGAAACTACCTAGCCTTAATCTTGACTGGAGCGATCGTTTCTTGGACACCTAGTCATTACTACTAAAACCTAGACATACTATAAGCACAAAAAAATTTCAAGTGAATTCCAATAAATTCATTCTTTTATAAATGTCTTAATTACATTAATTAATATTTTTCCATTTCCACTTTACATTAATTATCAGTCATATTACATTCTCTTGGATCATAAACCTATTAATCCCCCAGTTTCTCAATAGTTATAACAATTTAACATTCCAACAAACTTATGACCCCAAGCATTAAATTATTTAACAAACATTTTCATTAAATAATTATAGGTACTCTAGGAATCTTTCTAAGATACTATAAAAGAGATTCATAACCCAGTTATAGCCAACTGCTCCAAGCAGTGGGGAAAGGAATACAGAAATAAGTAACCCAAATATCCATCCTTTAAATAATATTTGATAATAATAAAGTATTTAAACAATTAGAACAATAATAATAGGAAATCCCAACTTCATCCCACTCTGTCATTCATGGTTCCATCCGTTTCACTGCCATGCATATCACCATTCATCCCCCCATCACTGGCATCATCTACTACCACAAACCCATGCCTCCCCACCCATATCTCACCAAACCATCAAACATCCCAGACTCATATATAGAGTAATAACACAAGGAAACAAGAAAACAACAAATTAAATTGGGAATCTATGCCCTAAACCCAAGGCATATGACCTTCATAAGAAAATAGGCTCACTCGACCCCAAAAATTTATCTTTAATAAACAACCAATTCATTACTTTCTTGAATTAACTGATTCATTTATCACAGGTCTTAACCACAACCAACCTAAGGCATACTCTATAAAAAGCTATAAGATATTTAAATATGACTCCAAGAATAACTTATAGTTTCATCACACTATAAAGAAGAACATTTTCAAATAAAAAACGCCTCAATAATCAATTTGATTTACAAAATAATATAAGGGAGAACAATTTACAATTAAACATTCCTTTTTAATTCTCCATCTAACAAGAATTACCATATTTATGTTATTTATCAAATTTAAAACATAACAAGTATGCTAAAACATAACATAAAAATATACCACACATTATCTAGAAAAAAAAGAGGCAAAACGTTATCATAGTGGAAACACATTTGATCACAACAACCAAAACCAAAACCATTTCTTTAATCTGGTTTAATATTCATTAAAGTCAATTTCACTATTACCAATAGACATAAAGAATTATAACTTTATTATTTCACATAAAACATGAGAAATAATGAATACATTACCTTGATTTAGAAGTAAAACATTCTTCGCACAAGAATGTATGATTGAGGATTAACCACCACTGGAAGGAACACCGCAAAGCTAAAATAAGGTTTACCAAAACCTAACATCTACAATCCACAAAAAACACTTAGACATCATCCCAAAACAGAGGTATTGTCCAATATGAATACCCAAAAAAAGAATAAATAGAAAGAATTAGAATATTGAAAAGTACCTTGAACCAATATCATTAGATTATCCATAAACCAGGGGTGGGAATCCTTAAGGTATCAATATCAAAGCACCAAGGGATATTGAACCGACACTTCCCAACAAAAAATTCATCAATAGATCCATAAGGTGATAGAACAACCATCCACGACCTAGGTTTGTCAGAGTGTTGGAAAATTGAAATTACAATTCAATAGTGGTTCACATATCAATTAATAGAAAAAAAATAATTGATTAAAATGCGTTGAGAACCCCTATAATGTCACACTTGTTTCCCCCCTTTGAGAGATTCAAGACCTAAGGAATAAGGTAATAGTATAAACTATTTCAAAGATTTCCTAACTTCCACCACAACTTTCACCATGACCAAGACATGGACATGGTTCTCTTGATTATGCCATCCTGAAATGGATTTTATCAGGGTATGTTTCCCACATACAGGGTGTTTTTCCATCACCATGCCTAAGAACACGGGCATGGTAATGTTTCTATGGTCATGGGCCATAGGTTCCACCCATGTCCGCTATTCCCACACTGGGTGTTTTGCATTTCTCATTTCAAACAAGAACATACTAGTAAAAAACCACATCTAGAATAGGTTGATAAGACATTTTGTTGATTTTGGTTTATAAAACACGACACGAACAACCCCAAACGGCCTCTGCCACACCCACCACTGGGGATTGGTTACCATTTAAAATTCCATAACACCTCTCTAGTCTAAAAAACACCTCCAAACTCCCTATCAGTACCACTGACGCATGCCTATCATGGGGCAAGGAAAAACAATTTATCTATTACTTGGAAAAGTATAGAAGTTAACCTAAGTAGTCTTCTGAAGATGAGTGCACTCAAAACAGGTTTTAACTTTTATTTTATTTGACTAAAAATTGATTATAATTTATTCTTATAAATTGTGAGTTTTGAAAATAATTTCGAATTGATTGAGTAATTTTTTTTAAAAAATATGGTGATAAAAATGGGTTTGACTAAACCATGTTCTATAATATTATTATTTCCAATTTTTACCAATTATACTTCTACTAGATGGTATGAGAGAAATTCCCCTATTGATTCATCTCTCCCACTTGGATATATGGTAATAATATAAGATTTCTGAATAAAGTATCAATCAGTCTACCCACCTTCCTATGTGTGGGTTGTTGAAATGGGATCTTTTTATAAATTAATAGAATTCCAAATTAGGAATTTTTACTCCCTAATTAACAATAGTCTTCATCGTAATTCCTCACATGTGATGGTGATCACAGAACACTCACCAACAACCCTATTCTTTTTTTTAGTAAACAAATAGAATTTTTTAGAGGGAGATATAGATCATTGAAAAAAGAATGTTAAATTAAAATAATCTAACCCTTACACAGATGAATTCATAATTAAAAACATAATTAATAATTGAAACCAGTTAGCAGATAAAGATAAAAAAATTTATTCCATTAAAATAAGAAAGTAAAACATAGAAGTTGGTAAAGTCTCACCCTTAACCGATCACTTAGAAGAACAACCCCTATATATATGGGGAATTCAAGTTGATTCAAGATGGGGGAGACATCTCAAAACAAAGAAAAGAAAATATAAGAGAAGAAAAAACGGGGAAATAAATCTGCAGTAGACTATCCTATATAGATTCCATCATTAATGTATCCCCCTTCAATATCACCATGACCTCTTATTTATTGGATTTCCAGATTCTTGTTCCATCATAAATGGCTCAATTAGTGATTCTTCCATTATAATAGGTCACCCTAGGCTGTTTAATGAGTTTTATGCCAAAGAATCATCATATATCAACATTTCTAGTCTCTATCTGAGAGTTTCACATCATATATGTAGTATTCACAATCATTAAAGTGCAAGACTGTAATTTTATTTTTTGAAATATTTTACACCTTGAATAGTGGATTCATGGAATGTGATGTACATGGCCGAAATTTTCATGGATTGTTTCATAACTTTTCATTTTTTGAGATTCACATTATTAATATCATATACAAGAATTTTAATGTTATTTTTGCATTCCGTTTTCCCCATTTTTGTGTGGTTATTCATTTACAAGCACTGCATTTGGCCCTTAAATCTACTACCAATTCAATTTTCCTTCAAAAGTCCAGTGTGGTGCCGCACCACGAAGTGTTTTCTGTTTACTTTATTCATCTCTTTTTGTTAATTTTTTTATCAAAATCTATATCCTAAAACAAAACATAAAAATAATCAATTGTTGGAAAGTTTAATTGATATATTTATAAAAATGAACCATTTTATATCCAAAAATACATGAATAAAATAATTCGTTAAACCACTAATTCTTAAGAAAACACAATGGAAAGGTTGAGATGGTCTGGACCATTACATTATATACCTCTCAAATAATTCTAATCCAAGTTAATTTAAAACAAAACCAAAAGAGAAGAAAAATAGAAGGGGTCATTTGAATAGCTACCCCACAATATAACTCTCATGAATATCAGCATCAAAGAAGCTCAATCATCTCACTTTGAGAAACACGGCATAAAACTACACAACACTAACAATTAGCACCCAAACACTCACTCGGGAGAGATTCCTGTCAAACAAGAGCAAGTCCACAAACAAGGAATCAAAAAATAGAAAATCATATCACCAGACACATAAAGGTCAACAATGTCAAAACATAAATTTAAAAGAAAATTTAAGTATCAAACAACTCAGGATACTAATCACGTATATGAGACTCACATTCCGGGGTGATATCCTCCATTGCACTGTACCACCAAGGACATGAACCAGAGAACTGAAAAACCTATGAAACACCTTCTCCTGATGGTCTTAGATCTCCACAGGCACCTCCTTGAAGGTCTCACCATCATCAACATCGATCACATCCCAAAAAATGATGTGAAAGATGTCATGAAGATAACTGTGAAGCTATGATAAATGGAAAACATAATGAATCTGAATCATCTAAAGGGGAAGTTTTATCTAATACACAATGACTCTAATACAATACAACACCTCAAAAGGTCTAATAAATTAAGGATAAAACTTACCCTCATAACTGAACATTCTCTACCCACAATGTAGAGTCACCTTAAAGAACACATGATCTCTAATGTTTAACTCTATAGGCCCTGTCCTATGGTAATCATATAACTTATCCAGATCTTATTCCACTTTTATCCTCCTACGAATCACCCGAACTATCTCCATTGTTATTTTAACTAGTTTTGACCCATGAATTGCTAAATCTCCAACCCTTGTTTATCACAATAGATAACAAAAATGTTTTCCATACAAAGCTTCCAACAATTCCATACCAATGGAGGAGTGAAAACTATTTTTGTATGTAAACTTGAACAAAGGTGGGTGAATCAACCCCAAACATTTAAAATCTAGGTTGCGAGCACACAACATGTCTTGAAGAGTCTGGATTGTCTGCTTTATCTGACCATCCATTTGTGGAAAAGAAGTATTGTTAAGGAAAAACCAAGAGCCGGAAGCATGTTGAAGACCCCTCCTCACCCCGGGGGTCAAATGAGGATCATGATAAGAGATGATGAACATTGAGACTATGTGGAGCCTCACCACCTACTCTAGATATTTTCATGATAAAACCTCCAGTGATATCAACTCATTGATCACTAAAAAGTGAGATGAATTTTTCAAATGGTCCAATATAGCCCATATAACATCAAAATCTCCAGGATATTTTAGGTAAACTAGTGAGGAATTCCATTGATATTTCCTCTAACTTACACTGAGGAATATACAATGACCTAGTAAAACCACCAGGAACATGGTCTTTAGCCTACTCCTTCTGGAAGACTAATCATTCCGACACAGACTCTGTAACTGAATGCTTCAACCCAGACCATCAAAATTGATCTCTCAAAGCAGGGTACAAATTTTTCATTATATTGTGTATTACCAAGTGTGATTTGTGAAACTAGTAGAGAACCACCTCACACATCATTGAAAGAATGAAAATCCTCCCCTAAAACAACACCCAATGATAATCACCCTCAAACACACTATTATGGGAATCACCACAGACAATTCGACCCCGCAAAACATCAACCTTGGAATCACCTGGCTAGGAATCCACCACCTATGAAACCAAAGAAAACCATACTATCATTTTAAAATGGAATATTATATTACCAACCTCTCCCATATTGATATTCATTATAGATATCTCTTGAATAACTCTCTAGGAATCTCTAGATTCATGAACATCACTACTACATGGATTCATTATCAGTTCATTAGATAAAATATTAACCTTTATCGGTGTCTAGGAAAACTAGAATTTATAATCCTACAAGAATTCGATCCACCATCACTTCCAAAAGTTCAGGTCATGCTAGTAGAATACATACCTTAGGCTCTTGTGATAAATTAAAACCATAAAAAATTCACTATTGAGGTATTGTTTCCACAACTTCAAGGAAAACACAATTTCATTTAACTCAATATCATGGGTTTGATAGATACATTCATTGGGATTTCACTATCGATACCTATAAAAACCCGTTTCCCTCTACTGTATTAGGACATTTCCCAAGACAATACATGAAGCATCACATAAATTTTTTAAACCAAACTCCCTTTTCTAACAAACAAAGAACATGGGAACTGACCAACTTCTCATTTAGCTACTCTAAATAAATTTGGAACTAGTTAGTCTATAGGAACTATTGATCCTTATTGTTTAATGTTTTTATAGGAGTCATAATCTAATAGAAGTCGAGTATGAACCTCTAGTAATATTCCGTAAGACTGAGGAAAATTTGAACCTCTATAATATTCCTAGGGGACACCTATGAAATTTCTATCTAGATCTTTAAAGTATCCATGAATAATCCCTGATGGGACATGATATTCATTGAGAAAATAATTATAATATCCCAAAAAATTACACTTATATAGTTGTTGACAACGAGGAACTCCAAAAACTACCCGATGATTCTCTACATGATCTTTCTTAGATGAGCAGTACATAAGGATGTCATTGATGAAAAACAATATGAACTGGTCCAGAAACTCTCGAAACAGTGCATCAATCATCCCCATGAACATAGCTAGACAATTCATCACACCAAATGACATTAAAATTAACTCATAATTCCCACAATGACATCAAAAAGTAGACCTTTCTATATACTCATATTTTACCCAAATATGATGATATATCGATCACAGATTGATATATGAGATCCAACTAGATCCTATAATCTGATCAAATAGATCATTAGTCCATTGAAAATGATATTAATTATTCACTATCACCTAATTCAAGAAATGATAATTGATACGGAGGCATAGACTGTCATTATCCTTCTTTTCAAATAGAATTCAAACATCCCAAGGGGATACACTTGACTGAAAAAACCATGCTACAAGATATAATTGATATGAATACACAAATATCACAACTCAAAAGGCTCCATCCTATATAGATACATTGATATCAAATAAGTTCCATACTATAGCTGTATCCCAAAATCAATCTCTTGTGGATGGGGTAACACCACAATCTCCTCAAGAAATACATCAAGGTACACTACCATAATCTTGGGAAACAACATTGACTGAACCTCCGACAATCATAGCACAAACTATAACATCAATTAAGAATAGGATAAAACATTCCTTCGACCCATTTAAGGGCATCACTATCCAACAAACATGACATAATCTCCGTCAGCATCATAGAAAACAACCTTCCTCTTAATGAAATTCAGGATATCCTATACTAAATAAATTTGATCTATGTCAAGGATGATTTCGTATGGTGGTATCTAAAAACATAGGAAGTTTCCCCAAGAGTGGTGATGCCCCACCACTATCTCACAGTCTCTACATACTTTATATAGATAAGAAAGAACACCAACTGACATAGTCAATGCCAAGGGAATGAGGATCTTCTCCACCTCAAGTACTAAATCATAGACTAATTTAAGTGATATAAAATAGTTTGAGTATCTTACATCAAAAAAAAATAATCCACCCAAGTATAAAACATGAAAAGGGTCCCCCAAACGACGTCCAAATTTCCTGACATAGACAACCCTAGAGTAGGAAACTGACCATGACCTACTTCATGACCACTCTAACCCTGATGGAGACCACCTCCACTATCGTGATATACTCTTTGAGGATAAGGAGAATCGTGGGGTTTTCATATGCCTACCTCATCTACCCTCTACTGATCAATGGTTGGAGCACCCTATTGTATCTACCTCAAATGAAACTATCGTAACAGCGGAACCTGAAGCAGAACACATGTGGCACGTTGTATGCTCAGAAAGTTCGGTCACTCCCATTACTGATGACCATGACCTACATAATAAAAATAAGTGTAGCATATCTGGGTATGGGACTGAGATAAGTTACCCCTATGACATGATGAGGGATGATACCCCCTATGGATATTTGATAATTCTTCTCTCTACAAAATTGTGAACCCAAAACCACAACTATTTTATATGGAGAATCCTGATGAGTCTAGTCCCATGATTATCATTCCCAAACTAGCATGCTATATATAACCTTTGCTCTCACCAGTATCTCAAGGTATCATGACAACATAAATAGGGTAATTTTTCACTGTATCTCTAGTTGATAAGCCTCTTCATAATTATTTTCCTTAACCTCCTAATCTTCTAATAGGCCCAAATAATATAAGTCAAGGGTCCTGAAAGG
This sequence comes from Viscum album, assembly GCA_963277665.1. NCBI lineage: Eukaryota > Viridiplantae > Streptophyta > Magnoliopsida > Santalales > Viscaceae > Viscum > Viscum album. The sequence continues at coordinate 1,941,208,244 of OY728163.1, forward strand.
ATCCCAAATCTTTTTCACACTAAAACTCACCTATTGAAGGGTAATAATCCCCCATAGACTGATCTCCTTTATGTTCATAAAATGAAACTTGGACAAAAATTTATCTCAAAACTTCCCCCACATGACAACCAACTCCACATGATCCTCAAGGAATAAAAACGACCACTACTTAGTTCTACATACAACATCATCACAACCAACAAAACTCAATGATTCTTCTGAGTATAGACCGAACTAAAGGCTATCTCTACATCCATAAATCAATCTTCTATCACTGATTTCTAAACAATACACTCATACTTCTACAATATCTGGTGATTAAACTATTGGAGTTTCCTCCTCTAAGGGTCTTCATCATCGACCTCTACTCTACCAAGATCTATTGGCACATCTGGCTATACTTATTTGAAATGAACCTGATGAGGACATTGACTTAGAGCCATACCTATAAAATAGAAAATGGTTGGGGACTCCTAAACCTATATTATATAATATTTATGGTTAATTATTTGAAATTTATTATTTAAATTTCATCCTATCCCAAATTTCTACACATTTAAAACATAGGTTTAAAAAATCATGATGCATGATCCATTCCTAGGTCTCTACCCCACAACTGAAATCACATCACTTACTAGGATCATTAAACTTAAGGGGCCTTACATCAGATCATAGGGGGGGTAATAAATATATATTTCCTAGGTAGTTTCCCTTATTTACATCATATACTATATTTATCAAACATCGTTTACCTACCAACGTATATAATCTTCACCTGTGCTTGTCTCTAAACATTATCATGTCTCCCAACCTAACCCTTTGATACCATTATATCATAACTCCCTCTCCCAAAAGGTACCCCTTTTAAGATTATGTTGAGAGAAGGGAGATAAAGACACCCGATGCTCACCTGTAATAGGCCATGGGTGACAATAAGCACTAAGGGTATATCATACACACAAATGGGAGGCATTACACTTAGAGAGAACATGTGGAATGAGAGGTAAAAAAACCCTACCAAAAAACTCTTACTGAAAAAAGAATAAAATATATGCCATGCATGCATGTAATTTCATAAAACTGAACAATTTTAAGAGAAATACAAGTACCAAAAGAAAAAACATGATAGTTTCTACAAAGTCCAAAAAATCCACAAACACCACAAGTTATTAATGTCCAACAAAATATCTAACCAACTCCCATATACATGAAAAAGAGTTTATATATAAATATATATATCTATATATATATGGAGAACATATCATAAAAACTCATCGGGATCCTCCCTACACCCTCTCATTAAAATTATAAAGAAACCATACTAAATCCCAATGAATAACAAGTGAAGTTAACTCATCACCTAAATAGAAATACTACGTTCTCAGCCTTGTCATGGATCTCTCACCAAGTATAGTATAGAATTATTTTTATAATAACCAACATTCTATCAATGAAGGAACTCTAATACCACTTCCGCACAAGTTTCCTACTCTACCCCAATCTTGTATGTCTTGAGCCATATCTCTCGAAGTATAATCTTGTGCGAAGACACCTGGGAAACTGTTATATATCATATGACACATGCATCATGTCATACCATGCACCTCATTCATCACATAATCTCATCATCAGCATCTACATATCCAAATAGTAACCAAGTTGTTTTTGATATCTACTAAATCCCATACACCGTGTATTATATTTCAATCCTTCACAACTCATGCACAATACACCTATAATGATCCTTAGGATACAATATCTAGAGATACATATGTTTGAAAATAACCACATTACATTATATCCCTCTATACACACAAATATAGGAAAGGTAACCACCATGCATACTGGCACATAATACTAATTGGATATGAGAGAGTGAGGAAAGAGGGGGTAGTCATCCATCTATTCATCACCAACCTGGATGTTGGGGAAAACACCCTCAAGATTCCACTGGTGTTGGTCACCCTCCCAACATGGTTTGGGTAGCATGTGAAATAAAAGAACATACAGTGATATATATAACTCATAACCACACTATGAGAAACTGCTTAGCCATAAGATCAACTATAACTATCATCGCTCAGACACCTAACAATCACTGCTAAGGACTTGATATCCTATAAACACATAATAATTTCAAGATACTTTCAATTAACTCTTTCTTTTGAAGATTTCATAATTATATTAATTAATTAATTATCCATTAATTACTATTATTCCATTTACAATTTTCATTAATTATCAACTGACATCCTTTCCCTCCAAGAATAATCTAACTGATCCCACAGTTTCTCAAGATTTATCACTATTTAGAATTCCAATAAGCCTCCAACCCAAGGGTTAACTCATTTAATAAATTTTATCATTCCATAATTCTAGGTACTATAGGAATCATCCCCAGCTACCATGAAAGGGACTCATACACCAAACACAACCAGTTACTCTAAGCAATGGGGAAGGGAATGTAGAAACTATAAACCCATCCTTCCAACCTTTAAAATGGATTCAATAATAAAAAACCATCCTAGATTTAAATGTAATAACAATGTAAAGTCCCATATTCAACCCACTCAATCCATCATGGTTCCACCCCCAACACCGCTATTGATATTACCATCCGCCCCACCATTACAGACAACAATTGCTACCACAAACATGGGACTCCTTATCTATATCTTACCAATCAATCACCCATCCTAGGCACACATCACATCACATCGCTTGGATCACATCCATGGTAATCAAACAATATAAATGTAAACAAAAAATTCAACTATTCAACTTGTCTCTAAAACCAATGCATCTATACTTTACAGGAAAACAAGCTCACTCAGCCCCAAATATTTATCTTTAACAAAAAACTGGTTCATTACCATATTTAATTAACTTATTAATTTATCAAAGGTTAAAAATATAAACAACCTAAGGTATCAGCTATCAACAACTATAATATATTTAAATATTCTTCCACGAATAAATTCTAGTTTCATAAAAATATATGGAAAACCCTTTTTCAAAATAAACATGCCTCAAGAATTAATTTTTTACATCAAATTATAATGATGAACGGTTTCAAATTAAACATTACTATTTAATTTTTTAGTTAAGAATCATTGTTATCTTTATGTTTTTATCCAATTTCTATAAAAAAACAAGTTAACCATAACATAAATACAGATAGAAAACTATCTAGAAATATATGTGGCAAACTCATATCACGATGGAAACACATGAGATCAAAACAACTAAAACTAAATCCAATTATTTAATCAAGTTTAATATTCATTAATTTTATTTCCACAATTAAACAAAGATTTAAAACATGAAAACATTAATATTACACATAAAATAGGAGAATCAATGAATCCCCTACCTTAATTTAGAGGTTAAAAATTCTCCGTACATGAATGGATGATTGAGGATCAACCACCACTAGAAGGAAAACCACCAAGATGAAGAAATATTTGTTGAAACCTAACATCTACAAGACACCAACAACCATGCTCAGATATCATCCCAAAATAATGGGATTGGACACCATGACCATATAAATAAAAATATGAACATAAATAAGAAGAGTTAAATGTACCAAGAACAAAGATCACTTGATTCTCCACAAACTTGGGGTCAGAATCATTAAGGTATAAATCTAATAGGCCCAAGTGATGTAAAACCAAAAATTACTAGAAACAATATCTATCAATGGAGACACAATGTGAGAGAACAATCAACCATTCCATAGTTTCTTCAAAGTGTCTAAAAATAAAAGGAATGATTCAAGAGGGGTGAAAAATAGATTAATAGGGAAAATAATGAATAAAAATGCATTCAAAACACCCATAACATTATACATGTTTCCCCCCTTTGAGACCTTCAAGATATGAGGAAAAAAGGAGGTTGTTTCAGGCATTTCAAAAAAATCCTAGTGACCACCATGACTTTCACCATAGCCTAGCTAGGAATGTGGTGTTCCTCAATGTTTCATCCCAAAATGGATTACTCAAGGTCATGTTGCTCACATCTTTGGCGTTTTTACCACACAAATCCCACAACCATAGGCATAGTGATACTGATATGGTCATGGCTCGTAGGCCTTACCCCAGTGCTCTATGCCCTCATTGGGTATTTTGTGTTTCCTATTTCATACATGAACTCACTAGAGACAAAATGACCACAATTTGTTTTTTGAAAGTCCTTGTTTCTAGTTATGGCACACAAAACAAATGGCCTTAACCACACCCTCCACCGGTGTGTGGTTACCCTTTGAAAGGTAAAAACGCCTCTTTAGAATCCAGAACACCTCCAAACACCATCTTTACACCTCAAATCCTTGGGAAACACAAAGAAAATGTCGGGAAGGTCTTAATGAATGCATGACCAATGTTTTATTAGAAATTCTTATAATAATCAGTTTTTATTTGGTTATATAATTTGTACCATGTAAATTTAATTTCTTCTTTGATGACTCATGTTTCATCCCTTTCTCTATAGGATTATAAGAACTTTCATGTCTATGGTAAATTTTTTTGCACCCCAACCCCCTATAACCACTCACTTTTCTGTGAGTAATATTATGATAGAAGTAGGTTATGTAGGAGGCATTGATATTCAATTCTAGATTTTTACACTATGATTGAAAGGAGAATAACAGTTGCTAAAATCTGAGATAATGGAAGCTTCAAGAGTTCCCACTAGGTTTTTTATGGTTTATCAAATAATGATAAACCATCCTATATTAAAAACTAAAGATCAAGTCACAATTATTTAATGTAAAATAATTAAAAAATTCTATGAAATTGACAATGTAATATAGATATATATAATGTTTTAATAAATTTCCTTTTTAGGAAATCATATACACATCTATATACTACAAAAATAAGTAATTTATAACAACTAAGGTGTTAACTTCATTTTAACACCAACAAGAGTGTTCGATCCTTGTAATTATATGACATTAGAAGACACCTATTGGAAAATTTCCTATTACCACAGTCGGAGACCATGGAAACGGGACCCTTTTCCATGTCCATAGGAAATAACCATGATCTATGTGGTCATGGAGGTTGTTGATGTTTTGGTAGGGATTTGACCTACCATAACAGTCACTTATCATGGATTTAAGACACACGACGCCACCCTATGAGCATGACCAATTCCAAAAGTGGATATACAGTTTGGAGAAAAATGTTTCATTGATGTTTGATCTATATACCACCTATATATTAATTATAGGACTTTTGCACCAATATATTTTGAACTATGTGTGTGTGTAATTAATACATTATTGGAGAAATGAGCATATGTGTAGGTGGAATTCGAGAAACTTCCATTTGGACATATCTACATATTTCCTTGAAACTGCCCAAAAATTCCCCATGTTCTCATTTCCCCCTCACCGACCACCCTACCTGCACCTCCCCCACCCTTGATTCCCTACCCAATGACCACCTCCATTACCCCCAATTCCCTTCCCTACACACAACTCAAAGTCCCCCAAGTCGATCTATTCTCTCCACGCATCTCATTTCCACACCTTAACACCTCACCAAATGGTCCCCTCCCTATCGTGGTGACTCCCCCTACCCCACAGCTAGGATCCCCTATTCACCTACCTACATTGACTCCCCTCTTCCTTGGATCCCCTCCCTGAAATAGTTTCCCTTCCTACCTTGGCTACCACTATTTTTCTTTATTAGGCATGTTCTCCTCCAACTACAACCTAGGTATATCCTAGGGTATTGAAACCATAATTGATATCATCTCACCATTTATCTCCTTTTCAAATTTTATTTCTTTTATTCATTTCAGGTATTCTGATTTTTAATTTTTTTTAATTACTCAAAAATCATTTCAGTAATTATGGATTTTCTTCAATATATAATTTTCTAAATAAATGAATTGACATTTTTTTTCACAATTTTATTAATGATATGTTGATTTTTTATATTGAACTATAATGAGTTATGAATTTAGATAATTTAGGTTCCTTTTAATATAATAAAATTATTCCTTTTTTATTTTGGAATATGATGTTCAAATTAATGGGTATGTAAAGGTTTAAAAAATATATACTTCTATGACTATAGAATTTTATTAGGATGGTTGAAATGGTTTTTATAGTTTTTTAAATCTCATAAATTTTCAGTCATGGGGTTTTTACAATCTCACCTATTGGTCAAATGGAAGGTTGTTTCAACCCTCAAAGGTTCCCTAATTAGGTCATTCTAGAAAATGTGTGTGATGCTAGAGTTTTTATGCTTTAAAAATATTAATGGTTTTTTGGTTGATTGTATAAAAAAGTTTTTAAGAAATGTAATTTTTTTAAAAAACCTAAAACTTTTTTTTCTTTTAGGATATTTATTACATATTGTTTGTTTCATTCTTGATTTACTTAATTGTTATTTCATATAACTATTGGTGTAAACTCTTACTTTGTTGAACATAAAATATTTCAAATTAAATTGCATTTAATAACATAATACCTTAGTCATCAACATATGATTTTAGTTTTTAATGAAATTTCATTTGGTTAAGTCATATTATTGAATTAATATGTTTGATGGATTGAAAATTACTCTTGTTAAATATCAAATTAAATTAAATTATTCTTTATATTAGTTAAATATTTTATAAATAATGAATTTTGAAATTAATTCATTCTAGGAATGATTAATAAAAGGACTCTATGGTTGTATGAAATAAAATGTGATGTCTTTGGAACAATTTCATTTTCAATAGTCTTAATTGCAGATATTTTATGTTCTCTAAATTAAGGTATAAAGTAAACTAAACATAGAACATGATATAAATTTCAATTTACATAAACAAATATTAATAACTAAAATATTATTCTATAGTATTTTTTAAATATTAATAATTATTTTCTATATATTTCAATTATTTTTTTTCTATAGACATAGATATGTATAAGAGTTGAATTGATCTACAAAATAGATTTTTTTCTGGATATTATGACGGTATTAAGAAATTTATTAATTTCATATGTGAATTTCAAAGTGATTTTATTAGTTTTAAATTCATAAAATTTGTATACAGATATCTCTTCTGATGATATATTGTTAGAGAACATCTATTTCTGAATGGGTTTTTAAAAAACTATAAGACATGGACACATCATAGGGAATATTATATTCCTTGTTAATGATCAAAGAAAATTCATATGGATATTTATATGGGAACATTTGATCCAATGAATTTAATTCTCAGTGACATGATATATTAGTTTCAACCTGAAGAGAGTAACATTATTAATGATGATGTTTGATGGAGTAATCCATATTCTTATGTAGATGGGAAAGCATTGAAATTATTTGAAATTATTGACGATGTGTGCATCGAATTATATTTGGGATACACTACATTTAGAAAATTTTCATTCATCATTGAAGATTTACACTACAATTCCTTGAATCTATGGACAAAAACCTCCTTTGATATTTTTTTGGTACTATTGAATAAGTTATTTCCTACTATAGTAAGATACCATAGTCATAATATCAATCTCATAAGTTGATCGATGACCTTGGATTCACATATAATACCATTGATGCATGTTGGAATAACTTTATATTGTTTAGAAAATAGAATGCGTAGATTAGTACTTATTCTATTTTTTTCTCATCCAGGTGGAAGGAAAAAGAGATTAATATTGGTAGTAAAATTCTTCCTGATAGGGTGTTGAATTCAGGTAAAAATATCACTAATAATTAGATGTGTTACTTCCCACTGAAACTGAGGTTGAATATGTTATTATTGTTAGATAAAATTGATAAATTGATGACTTAAAAATAATATATATACAAGGTGGCTGATAAGTTAACTCACTTGATAAATTCATTAGAATTGAATAATTTTTATCAAAGACATTCAAATTATTCACAGGATAGTCATGGAGTTCAATTTGGTTTTGTAGATGATGTTTTTAACCCATTCAAATCTATGTTTTGTGTAAAAAATAGTACATGGTTAGTGGTATTTTTTTCATAAAACCTTCTCTTGTGGTTATGTATGAAGAAACCAATTTTTTTAGTCTTGACCCTTATAGATGAACCAAGTGGACATGATGATAAAATTGATGTTTTATGAAACTATGGATTACTGAGCTAGAAGAATGATGGTCATGTTGTGTAACGACTTTTGACTAGACATATATTGATATTTTTATACTTTTAGCCTTTTTTTTATGAAGAATTAATGTCTTCCCATCATATTCTAACTTCTTAGGTTGGAGTCTAAAAGGAGAAATCACTTGTCCTTGTTGTAAGAAAAGTTATAAATCAATATGTATGAAACACTATAGATAGAGTGGATACATTTTTCACTAAATATTTCTTACTCCACTAAATATATTCATAAAATAAAGTGTTTTGTTTGATAAGAAGGGATAGCACAACCCAAAATCACAAATAATGTCTGGGGATAAAATTATAACACAACTTTACCAAGAAAAAATTCACACTATGTATGATTTTTAGAATTTATTAGCTTATGAATTACCATATAAATCTACTAAAAATTTAAAAAATAATAATTATTATATTAAATAGAGCATTTTATTCAAATTTATTTATTATAAATATAATTTTTTAAGGAATAATTTGGATGTGATTCACATTGAGACAAAATGTTTTATAATATACTGTTCACTATTTTGGGAGTTAAGGGAAAATCAAAGGATAGTGACAATGATCAACAATATTTTCAAGAAATGTTATTGATAAAACCATTAAATTTATGGTTGGGTGATGGTAATATGGAATTCATGCCTACTTCATAGTACACAATGAGTAAAAAAGATAAAGAGACCTTTCTATCAATTTTATATATCGGAAAGGTTCCTGATAGTTATTTCTCTTATATTTCCAAGTATTTAAATATAAATATCATGAAATTATAAGGTATGTAAAGTTATAAAAATCATATTTTACTTCAACAGTTAATCACAATTGTAAGTCATGATTTTTCCCACCATTGTTGTTGAGTTATTGATTGAAGTTACTAATTTTTTCATAAATATCTATTGAAGGAATCATTGGATGATTGATTTGAAAAAACCACAAGATAAGATTTTGTTTTCAATATGTCACTTGGAGAAAATATTTGTACCTTATTTTTTTATGTCATGGTCCAAATGACCATAAATTTAATTGGTGAATTCATTGTAGGCTATCGTGTGCAATTCTGGTGGATGTATCTAATAATGTTATACTCGAATACATTGAAATGGTATGTGAACAATAGATCTCATCTTGAAGAATTAATTACCAAGGGTTATTTGATGGATTGATACACCAATTTCTATGAATAATATATTTATAAGGTTTAAAAAACTAGATAAACCCTCCTAAACTGATAGAGGTCCAATTAGAGAAGGGACAACCTTGATATAAGCAATGATGGGTGGGTTCAAGCTCATCGATATGCATCATTCAACACTCCATGAATTATTTCATTGATACAATAAGTTTTATAGTTGATCTATTATTCCTTTTGTTTATATATTTAATATATTACATATCTTTTAATGTGTTTTACATTAGGAAGCATATCACTAAGTTGAAATGGGAAAGGCCCTATGCCACTGATCATCATATCCAACAACATTATTCCAACACATTTCATGAGTGGTTCTAGACTCACATATGTATATATAATTGATTTAATATTTTTATAATGTATTTAAGGTTAATTTTCACAACCCTCCATCAATGTACTTATATGAAATTTACAGATTCACAAGATGTGTGAATCAGATACTCACAAAGTGACTGAAGAACTCAACCAACTAGTTAATGGTCCATTTTTTATGGATCATCATTACAAGTATTTTATGCTAATATATTTTTATTTCATATTAGTTATTATTATGTGAATCAATCAATGCAACATAGTTGTGTTGGTTGTCTATCTTTTGATGTAGGTTATTAATATTGGATTTTGAGGGACATTATTGAGATTATTTACAGTAGTGGATAAAAATATTTATATATTGAGGAGTTATTGGGCCGATCTAATTCATGGAATGAAATTTGACCATTTAAAATTTAAATTGATAAAATTTAACAATATTTTGAATAAATATGAATAAGTAATGATCCCTTTATAATGGAATCATAGTTAGAGAAGGTATACTTTTTAAGCACTGATTTAAATTGGAACGTTTTGATGAAAATATAACAATCCAAGCTAAAAATATATTTATTTTTCATAATTTTCATAATTTAAACATTGAATCTCACAAAAAAAATCTCAAAATACCATGAATTAAAGGTTTATTTTATTTTAGGATCAACTACATAAGAAAATTATTTAATAATACTTGTGAATATTTATCCATAATTGAACCACGCTAGAATCCCTTATAGACTTCTCATAAGTTAAAATCATCTTCATAGATCGGGGGATGGAAAAATAAGAATGGAGTGAGATCAAATTCTTAATAAGGGTAAACATAATAAATAATAATCAAATATCACAGGTGATTATAATATGATCATATGGGTATAATCAAGATACATAAGAAAGTCATACCCAACAAAACATAGATAATAAATCATCACATAACGAATGAAATAACATGAGAACATATCATGGAATTGTCACATATCAAAGAGTCACAATGATAATAATTTGTCTTAGATGTATAAAACAATAATCCAAAATCCTAAGAGCATAATATAAACGTGTGGAATATCATAGAAAAGAGGATTAAACATGAAATGTAACATATCCTAAAAATAAAATAAACTTAGAAAGGTGGAACAATCATAATCATGGTAAAAATTTATATTGTGAACAAATGATACTATGTCCACCCTTTAAGTTGTGAATAAATTTAAGCATGTCCACCCTTTAAGTTGTGACCAAATCTAATCATGTCTGCACGTTATGTTGTGAAAAAATCCAAGTATGTTCACACTTCACAATCTCGTGATATAGAAAAACATAACAAATTCATTGGAGAGGGATATATTTCCCCACCCATAATAATCCATAAATATGTGTTACAAATAAAATCAATCATCACCATATCTTAAGTAACCCATGGAAAGAAAATAAGTTTCATATCCCTTTTAAATGAAATAAAATTAGAAAAACATTTATAATTCCATTAATAAATATAATAAACCCATGTAATGTCACAACCCATCCCCCAAGGCCTATTTCGTGACTACCCCAAGCCCACCTTCTATATGCTAGGGGTTGGTGACTAGCACCAAAAAGGCATATCCCTATAATGGGAAGGCATTGCTTTTAAACCTGTACAAACACACAATCTAAGAACACAACAAGAAGCATCCACGAAGTAAACTGCTGTAGTAAAAAGTGTACTGAAATTAAAGGGGGGTAGAATACAAGCCCAACTGAAAAGTACAAGTACAACTAAAAAGAGAAAACATCATATGGATTGTCCACCTAGGATCCTACCTGAAGGGTAGGTACAGATCGTCTCCACATCACTCCATGTCAGCTTGTCTCCTCTGTGTACTGCCTGGTCCTGACTCCCTCATGTCTCAGCCCAGCTGCTCATCGTCTGCACAAGACACAACAAGGTGTGGGAGAAGCCCATCCAGGGGTGAGCATAAAAATACTCAGTAGAGACCCCGAGACCCCCAAAGGTCTCCCAGATTTCGACAAAGGAAATACCACAAACCAAGACCTCAATCACAAAGCACAAATAATTCATCAAATCTACTTTGGTATCTTCCCATACATAAACCTAAGTTATCAAAATATACACATATCTTACATGAGGAAACACAAGGCCCCAACCTTTAAGCCATTTTCACAATTGATCCACGAGGGAATTATACCACAAAGATAACACCATGAAGGTAAAAGTACCACAAAGGTTACACCACGAAGGCAACACCACGAAGGTAAAATTACTACAATGGTAACACCACGAAGGTAACACCATGAAGTTAAAGTACCAAAAAGGTAACACCATGGAGGTAACTCCATGAAGGTAAAATTACCAAAAAGGTAAGGACTCATCTCACACAAGGTATTTAACTAAAGTATAGGAGTACAGATGATTAGTCGTAAATCAAGATCATATTATTCTATCGAGAGGCTCTACTAATGACCCACACAGGATCGATATGCACTGAACCACATAGTATCGCTGAGTGCTGACCCACAAAAGATCGATAAGTACTAACCCACACAAGATTGTTATTCATTCATCACGTCAAGACCATCCACGAGATTCCCGCAATAAGAATTATTTATTCCGGGAGGATCCTCACCTCAAGATATTGGTAATACCTCAACTGCCACGATGTTCCATGAAGAAATATCCCAAAGAGTAAGGGTTCCAACGTGACAGAAGGCACGTCGATCGGATGCACGGTCTGTGATATACGGGAACTTTTGTAAAAATGACCGAGTTGGATTCGAGTCTGATCCAACCCAAGTCACATGTAAAACTCTGACAGAAATCACTTAGAGTGTCACAAAAGGACTGCCTTGTCACTAGGGTCTTTATGCCACATACGTCATGTCAATCGGATGTCCAGTCTGTTAGTTACATCCCTTTCTGTGAAACGGTGGGTGATTGAACCTCAGTCTGGCCCGGCTCAGTTGAGCCCTCTGGAATATGCCAAGGGGAATGCATCCCAAAAGGGGTCACAATGCCACTGACGACGTGTCAACCGGACACCGGGTTTGTCAGTTTCAGGTGTTTCTTAATTCGGGTACCGGTTAGGTCTGGGCCTGGTCCGACTCGGTCAGACCGGCCCGACGCAACGGGTCCTGGAGTCTACCTGACACCGCTCGGGACTGGCCCACTAAGAGTTGGCCCAGTTCACTCAGTCCTTCCTGTCGAGGTTGGCCCAGTTCGGTTCGTAGGCCCAGGCCGCGGTTGGCCTGGCTCGCCGGGTGGGGTTCGCCCCCCCCCCCCCCCCCCCCCCGCTCTGGCCTGCTGGGCCGCGGGTCCAAATCACTTGGCCGGCCCATGCTGGCTCAGTCCACCAGAAGGAGGACCACCTCCTTCGCTGGCACCACGGTTGTAGGGCCAGTTCACCCAACTGGTGGGGTACTACCCCACCGCATTAACCGGTCAGACGTTCGGCCGACCGGGTTCGACCAATGTTGTGTGGGCCACGCCACAACCTTCGGTTGCGGCCACTTCCATCGGCGACGCCTGTAGACGCCGCACTTGTCCAGTGTGGCCGGCTGGGCAGGCCTCCATAGTGCACCATCATGCGCCGCCTTCAACCGCCCACTGTCAGTTTCTGCGGGTCTCCTCTGGCCACCGCTGACATGGCGCGCCGACGGTTTCTTCTGCGGGTCATCGGACGTGCTCTAGTGTCCATTCTTTGTGTCTTCTTTTCCTACAGCTCTTCCACGCTTCCACCGACTTAGCGTGACCCGTTATTTCATGTTGTTGTCAATTTGGAATTTGTTCCCCAAAGTTCATATCAAGAACGAAGCGACGGAGGGTTCAGGCCTTGTTTGTTTGGTTAGCACCCTCCACATTAAGGTGATAGCAAGCGGGAGAGGATTTAATTAATCAGAGATAACTTCAAAATAAACCCCCTACCTCAATATCATGGGAGAACGTCCGTGTTTGAGGAAGATTTTGTGTTCATCGTTTGGTGGAACTTGTCACTGCCTGCTGGAACTGGTTTCTTCCTCCAAGTGGTTGGAGTCACGGTACTTTTCCAGAGCTTCGTCTCTTGGTGAAGTCGTTCCAATACTCCTCCCCAAGATCCATATAAATAGGAGAGGGGTATGGTGAGTAACTCATGAAGAATTAATTAGGTTCAAATAATTAATAAACCTTCCTAATTTCAATGGTGCTCTTACAAAGAATTGATGAGTCAATCCATTTAATGTCTTGACACATCGTTGGTCCCGCCACCACCGCTTGTCCATTAGAGTAAGAGAAAGAAAGGAAATAAAATAACTTTTTTATTTTAATTATTCTTTTAAATGTCCAAAATATAACTTTTTCTCCTGACCTTCTATGGTCGAAGTGAAGCCTCTCTTAAGCGAATCTCATTGTTGCGGATTCAACGATGCCCTCATATTTTTAATCCGAGCACCGGTTCAAAAGTTAGAAAACGCCGCTCGTGTGTTTACTGAACGTATCATAAAAAAGTTCAATAAAATATTAACATTCACCCTAGACTCATGTTGGTCGAGGTTGGGCTCCACCTAAGGGTAAAACGCCCCAACAAACTCAACGGTATTCTTGGCTTTTCAATCCGACTTACCGTTTAGAAGTTATGGATTTTAACAATAAAATAATTGTTACTTAATTAGTTTATTTACGACCAAAAACTAACTTCCATAGTTGGCTAGTGCTGGTCAATGTTACTATTTTCATAAAGAAAGAATACCCTCAGGAGCTCAGCGGTGGTCTCAGATTTTTAATCTGAGTCACCATTCATGAGTTATAATCATTTGAAAAATAAAATAACTTTATTTAATTATTTTATTTACGGTTATGGAATTTTTGGGTTTTCTAACCAGAGGCCTGCACCGACCAAACTTATGTCGCGCCTAGGGTAAACCTGCTATCCTAAAAGCAATGGTGCTGTTAGATTTTTGATCTTGGAACCCGTTTAAGATTTATTCCACTTTTTTAGGAAAACTGCTCATGCACGCTATTTAAAGCTTAAATAAATTTTGATGGATCATTCCGAGCACTCCGGGCCTTGGAATCATGTGCCATTAGATTTTGCAACCAAGAAATAATACTAAATAATTTAAAAAATATATATGGAATTTTTGGGTCTTTACATGTAATATAAATGTTTATCCATGTTTACTGAATAAATATCTTAATAGATACCCTTCAATAAAGTATATGGTATTTACACCATATGGATAAAGGTTATACGGTTTAGTTAATAATTTCCCCAATAAATCAATGTTTGATATTTAGGTGAACACACTTTAATTAAAGAAATGGAAAACATGGTATTCACAAAGTAATGACATTAGAGAAAAAGTTATTCCCATTCAAAGTGATAGTCAGGTAAAATAAAGGAAATGATGGATTACACCACTGATATAAAACAACATTTCATTATCCATATATTGGAAAAAAGGTAAATGGTAACATTTGAATATTATCCTTCATCAATCATAAAATATTTCATAAGATGTTGATGTATGTGAATAAAACGCTTTTTAAGAGAATTAGAAAAATCAGTTTGGAAATATGGATTATCCTTGACCATTATAAAATATTTATTAAAAATAAATATTTTTTAAAACAAGAAGGATTATAATTTATTTTAAAAACAAAGAAATCTTATTGAGGAAGTTTCAGGGAAAAAAGTCAAAATTATGGAAATATGTGTTCATACTGAAAACATTAAAATGGGTTTCTCTCACACTTGGATGAAAATGACCCATATAGAAAATGTTACCAATTTATTTAAAAGCTTTAAATTAAATAAAATATATTATCAATTGACCTTAATCAATTATTGAGTTATAGATAAGGAAATTATAAAAATCATCCAATGAATACAGACATGGAAATTCAGGTTCGCGGCTAAAAATAAGAGATGGAGTCAAATTCACTTACAAGGAAAACTTTCAGTAAAAAATGATTCAATGTGAAATGAAACTTCTAGGGGACATGTAAAACCTCAAGAATTATAAAATAAAATTATTACGGTTTTAATAAAGGATATAAATATTCTATATAGATTATCCTTCAAAAAAACTCATTTTCAAGATAAGACTAAGAACCTTATAGTCTGAGTAATATTTTAATAAAAACCCGTATAAATGGAGATCTGGAAAGAGAAATTAAAATACCATGAATAAAATATAATTCATGATATAACGTCTCAGATGGGTAGTGTATACACAATATAATAAAACATGGTGTGCAAAAGAAAACAAGTTTCATGGATTTGAAAGTGAGACAAAGAAACTCTTACAACCCTATAATCCTTTGAATTGAAGTACATTTAAAGAAATAACATTTCATGAATCTTAAAACCCCATTAATTAAATTAATATGGTAAAATAAATCCATTAATATTTAATCTCCCCATATTAAATATATTATGGTGCACTGTATGAAATATGTAACAGATATTAAATTTTAGACAAAGAACCCCTTACCTTAATTCATGAATTCCTCTAAAGAAATTTAATATCTTGTGTAACGAAAATAAATATCATAATAATCTATTTAATAACCTTATTTGGATTTATAAACATTTATAAACTTCATTTATTATTGTTATATACAAGTATATTAGTTAGTTATTATATATTTTCAATATCGGGTGTGAGTAATCTTGATCATTTGGAACTAGTTTCATAATAGTAGTGTTTTTATTCATTATTATATTAAATTGAATCATTAAACTATCATAAAAGGTGCCATAATTTATTTTTTATAATTATTTATAATGTTATATTTCATTCTATGAGAGTTTTGTTAATGATCCTTAAAGATGGAATCGATGATGAGCTTGTTTCAATGATTTTTAACTAATGAACATTGGTATCTTAATTAGTAATTTTAATATTATTTCTACCAATTAAGGACCAATATAAGGTCATTTTTTAATTATTTATATCATATATTATCATTAAGTAATTTTTCATAGTCATCTATGATATTATTTTATAACATTGTTTAAGTAGGTGGTTAGATCAACCCATACATGAACATACCATAAATAAGGGATGAGTATGGTTATGAAAGTGGTTTATTTTTTTATAATATCATTATTACATAATAACAATGATATTATTTACATATTTTAATGTCTTTAATTGTATTTTGAGAGATTTTAATAAATAATAAAGAAATAAGATTTGTTACTTCCTGGAGGTGGTAGTTCGCACAAACACATAAATAACAATTTTTGTTTTTCTTAATGGAGAAGGGAAAAGGTTTTTAATTGCTATTTCCACACAAAAATTACTTAATATAATATAAATACTGAATTTATCATATAAAATTGGGAAAAGTATATTTTAAAGTTAAAGATAAAAAAGAAACAATTTTAGAGAAAAGTTAGTACTTACGTTGAAAACTTTGAGTCTCCCTTGGATGATTCCTTTGAAAGTGAGGAATTAGGAAATCATATTGTATATATAATCTTAATTAAGTGAAATATAATTATAAGGGAAGAAAATAGTGAATTTTTTCAAGAGGAAACCAAAATTTAGAGTGGTCTTGAAGGGGTGGTGAGAGGCCTCCTTTATAAGTGGTGAGAATGATATTCTTGTAAATATTTCATCTTAATATAAATACATCACATGTTTCACATTCCAAGATGGATGAAAAATGGAAAATAATAGGGTGGATATATTTTCTATTCGATAAAAACTTCAACCAATCAATTATAAACATTTTTAACATCTTATTCCTTTTACCCCTTTGGTAATCCTATTTCACCATTTTGGATTTTGTTGTGGAAATTAGTTTTTACCTAATTAATTAATTTCTTATTCATAAAAATAAAATAATGCATAATACATAATATATAAATTATAATTCGAAAACATTAAATACATTTTTTAGATTTAATTTATAAAACTGATAAAAATTAGTTTTAAATAATAAATGTATAATGCATTAAAAACACATTTAAAGAATTATGTAACTTGTATTCTACAATATCAAACATAAGTTTGTAAACTAAATAAATATTATTAAATTTAAAAATATATCTTATAAAATATATATTTTTTCAATAAAATGGTTTCATAAATTTACAATTCATACGTATATACTAATAATATCATAAAAGTCATAGTAATTACATATTAATATCATAATAATTTCTAGTCACATAACCCCTCAGGATCTCCACATAAGATCTAATCCTAAGGTAATATTTTGTGGTAGTTGAGGGGGGAAATTCAGCTAGCATGGATCTTGTGGAAATTTCTATGATCTTGAACTTATCTCACATTCGATATTTATCATATCATAATTGTTTGAGTTCAACTTGGTCTTGGTCTAGGGTAAACCCTACTGAACCTACCTCCATTTCAAGCTCACACAAATGAGCTTCATAAGAGAGACTTATGTTATCTAATGTAATTCCTTTCATTTTTATTCATAAATTTCATAATATGGTAACCTTATACCCACTAATTTAATAGATATATTATAATGCTGAAATTTTATTTCAATGTACCATAATTTTCATTTTATTTTAGTGTTGTGTGTAGAGAATTCTAGTAACATAATATTTATTTAATAAAAATACAGATTGAAATTTTAGGTCATTACATCCCCCCCTAATCAAATTTCATTATTAATATTTTAATTAGTACTCACTAATAAAAATATATAATGGTATATAAAATTTTAACTTGACTCAAGATATAAGTTCTATATAGATATCAACTCTAAAAAAAGAAGAAACACATTTTACTTCATAATAGGTTTATCCCTAACATTGTGTTTTTTTCCAACCATTTGAACCAAGAGTCTATAATTTTTTAGTATCACGCCCCACATTATATAATTTAATTATATAGGTTTTTATAATCATTGTTTCATTAATAAACCACAATTGATTTATATGAAATGTGATTTTATTATTCCAAATATTTTTTCCTCTATGTTATGAGAACCAATCCATTTCTAAAATTACATTGAAGGAAGGATAATAATATTTTTACAGGTCATGTTACCATAAAAATAAACATTTGATTCAATATAATAATAAATTTTTTTTTCTAATAAAATCATTGGGATAGTGATTTAATTCCCCTAGAAAACTTCCCAGATACATTATTCCAGAATCCAATAATTCTCCAAAAAACATATAAAGGAGGATTATTATTACTTTATTATCAATATCAACTTTATTTGTTGATATTGGATATAATTTCCCTTATTCTCTCAGTTTAGAAGGGTTTTTATACTAATAATCCTTGTTATACCTTGGATTCAATCATCAATTTTTATAATTTACAAACTCCTTGTAACTAAAGCATTTATTTGTGGATGTTGTAATAGTTTGGATTCTAATATATTCTATTTTATTGGTCTAACTATTCATTTCTCTTTGAAAATCATGATGTTTATGGAAAAACCTTCCACACTTGAAACATTTTTTATTACTTTGAGACATCCCCTTGGATGCTTCTTCCCAAATTTTTGATATGGAGGAAATTGAATCTTATTTTATTTATCATATTTATCACTAGAACTTCCATGAGACTCTATCCTTATTTTATTTGGTGTATTTAGGAGTTTTTAAGGACTTGGGTTTTTAATCAAAACTCAAGATATTTGGGCGGGCATAACCAAAATATTTTCAATGCCAGTTTCAATCCCATTTGATTTCTCATTAAGGCCATCACAACATTATCCATCGTATCCATTATTAACAAAGTTTCTCCTATCTCCAAACATTAATTTATTAAGGAAAGTAAATATAATAATACTTAATTCGATAAACTTATAAAAAGGAAAACTATTAAAATAAAAAGAATAAATCATAAATGTCATATGCACTCTAATATATAAACTACTAGGTTTTAATCTTGGATATTCATTGGCTATCACCTATTAGGTTCTCTAACCACATGATAAATATGATCTCAAATCATTCATAATGGTTCATAAAGAGAATTTTATTAACAAAAAATATCCCTTGAGCGTGTTAACTGTGTACTTTTATGCCCACTCATCATACACCATTTGAATATCACGTTAATACTCAACTAACCTTTTTCAATGTGATTAGCCCTGGGTGAATCTATTCCCAAATCGCATCAGCTCACCAGTACCTAGACTTGGATGGAATTCATAGGAAAATAAATTACCCAAAATTTTACCAAAATTTCAGGATGTTATCCTATATTTAGACTCATCCCTCTGGTTTTCACTAATTTTATTGTTTCTGATGCTTTCTATTGGGGTGCTCCACCTTCACGTGTTTGCGTTTGCTGATGGTGGATTGTACCCCACATTCCCACTTTCCATAGGTGGGAAATGTTCATCAATTCTTAAGCGATGTCTTCTCTTTGATCAAAATGGGATTATGGGATATTGGTTCATCCTTCCATGGATTCCTCCTCATAATTTGTTTCCTAGTCTGGGTCTCCCTTATAGATTAAGATATTGTTCGTGAAACTCATTCTCAGTTCCATATCTTTGTGGATTCCAATTAATTACACTGCTTCTATCTATAAATTCCAAAGGGTTAAGTCAGGGCAGCAACCTTCAGTCAGGGGAGTAGTCATATGGAAACCAATGTCATTTCTAGACACTAGAACATTGGAACACTTGTATTCTTCCCCATAAGAGGTCTTCTCAAGGGTGTGGAAACCCAAAGCATCCAATGGTGATCACAAGGTATCTTATGGAAGGGGAATGTATTTTGATGTTTTCCTAAAGTATCCCATGTATAATATGGGGTATGTTAGGAGATTAAAAACTATCAGAGAAGGAAGGTCATGAGTTTAACATCTTATGAAAATGGAATGGGATGATCAGAACACGTGTGAAGGTGGATCAAATAGGTACATACATAGGAGTGAGTATATGGAAGGTTTACCATATGGATGGATCTGAATTCCCCATGAGGACAGACTCGAGAGTGGTGTTCCCCATAAATATATGTGTTTACACCGTGAAGGCTAATTTGGACACCACTGAGGGCAGATCAAGAAAGGTGGACCCTAATGAGAGGCACACCAAGGTTTACTATTGGCTGGGATTGATCCTCATTGAGGCTTCATACGAACCCTATTTAGAAGATTGGTATAAAAACCTACGTACTTCATTGGATGGAGTGGGGTTTACACACTGAGACTATATGTCGCAAGATGATTTCTCATGGTTGGATTGTGTGGGGTTACACACTAATATTGCCTAGGTTCTACTTAGAGAATCACTGATGTGGATGGGGATTACGCACTGAGATGTCATATGAATGGGGTGATCCCACTGAGATGTGGTAGCTCGGGTAAGAATCGTGATAAACATGAATTAAGTGGGAGAAATGGATGGAATGGATGGGTTATTAAGGCTATTGGGCATGAACCTAAAAGAGGTTACCAATGTACCTTGTTTATAATATAGGGATCAAAGTCCGTGTAGTTTTGGTATCCCATGAAGCTTAACATCATACGGTAAGAACAAGAGTTAACTGACGTGAAGATGACAGTTTCAGTATTGAACCTCAAGAAGGTTTCTTACATATAATAATTGGTTGGGAATCAAAGTCCATGTAGTTCTAATGGGAGCATTGGGGATTAAATCTAAAGAGCTGAACCAAGCATGTAGCATGGGTCATAAACATTGAAGATTTCCAGGTGGACCTGAAGAATATGTGACATCCAAGTGAGGCATGACCCTCCCAATATATAGTGTCTTTAGGGAAATATTAAGATGGGAATTGATTATGGTGGATACATAGATTCGGGCGGTGCACCCTAGGAGAAGGGAACCAAGGTTTACCAATCATCATGATTGAACCTCCAGGTGGCTTCTTACATACCATTTTTAGAATACAGGGATCAAAACACATATAGTTAGGTGATTCTGGGCTTATGTATGGTTATTGGCCCATGAAGGTGGAGACTGGGGCTTAATCCAGGAGATATTCTCATAAGAAGGATGTCATGGTCACTACCAACCTCTAAACCCATGTTATTCTTGATCGGTGTGAGAAACAAGAGGAATTAGTAGACCAGACGTCTGCATCATTAAATATGCATCAGTGAGGGATGGTGTAGGGCTTACATGTAGGAGCAGACCATGGAAAAAATCCCAAAGGGAGAGGTTTTGGGTATTGAGAGTTCCATGATCCCATCTCACCCTAGGTCTTTGCATCTAGAGGATGAAAGGATGAGAAAGAATACTACCTATTATAAGAAAATATAGGGGCTTACACCAAGATGGTTTCCCTTCCCTACGGGCAGATGTTTTCCCATTCATGGATGAACTAATTCCATGTGAGGAATATCTCACTCCCATAGAGACGAGTGGGAATTATAATGCTCGAGCTAGGGAACCCCATGTGAATTTCATGGATTTAGGCTACATCTTAATGTCAAGTTCTGATGATAATGGTGTTTGGTAGTTTATCGTCCTGAAGCTCAGACAGGGCGAACTCACTCCTCACCCCTTGGATATACATAATTGATACCTATCCACACTTGTGGAAGGGAAGGAATCAGCAATTCCTAACGGGAGTGGGGTGGAGGAGTGGTCAGTAGTGGGTTGAAATTTAGTGTGAATATTCAAAAAAGAATGATTCATTAGTGTAACTATGCCAAAAATAAAGAGGTAGGGAAACACGACATGGGACACCATATGAGGGACCAGTAAAAAACTATGTACTATCCTGGAGGGCCTCACGAAAGAGGTGAAAGAAATATGTGGGATTTGTGTGAAATAAGGGCTCAAACATGGTGCTTTGGGGTAAATATGACCCATAGAGCCTATAGGAATATGTTTTTCAAGATTAGAGACTTGCACACAAAATGAAGGGGATTGAGTGAAAGAGGTATTATGCAAGGGAGATTGTTGGACGCAAGAAGGGTATTTTGTGTGGACTTGACTTGGGAAGAATGGAAATGGTCTAGGGTCATGCCCTTATGGGCCCACACAAAAATTGACCCATACGGGACCTTTCACACAAGATCTTGTACTTTGAGGGATCCATGGATTGTGCACTATCACGGAAGAGGTTATATTGTATGTGCAAGAGTGAATGTTCAACTTTTAGATGGATACCCTGAGGAAAGGGGTGCCCTTTTATTTATAGGAAAAATGCTTAGCGGTGGCACATTATAAAATTGGAACAGAAGTGGTCATTTGATGTTGCATTGGGTGTATATGATTCTTATGTGTAGTTTCGTCTTTTGTGCACCAACCCCTACACTTGAAAGAATGCCTTTAATGTCACATTGGTCACTTAAGGGTTTAACGCACAGTTTTTCACCTTGAGAACAACCCTTGGATCATACATGCAGATGCGTTGGCATTATCAAAATATCCCAGAGAGTTAAAGAGTGTCTTAAATTTTCTCAAAAATGACCGTGTGCATATTTAAGTGGAATTTAGTGCCAAAAAATTCTCCCCCCTCATGAAATCTGAGTAGAAAGGGGACCAGACGGTTGGGTTCTGAGGGAAACACTGTAGAGAATAATGAATTCAGAGAGCCACATGAAAATTCTTGGGACCGACACATATGGATCTTTCCGCGCATGTATAAGACCTGGTATTCACCTATAAATAGAAAGGGTCCCCTTGACGTAGTACTTTTACTTTCTATAGAATAATCAACTTTTCTCTCATTCGTGTAAGTTTTTGACTCTTTCCTGAAAAATCAAAATTCAGTTGGGGCTTTATGCATAGCTGCTGGATCTTGTGCACTTTGTACTTTTTTGTATTTTATGTGACCATTGTATGATCTAACACATGTTAAATTATTTTTTGCACCAACTCTCAATCTTTCATGCATTTCCCTTAAAATTTTCCAAACTAAACCATCATGGTTGGTCAACAAACTGATGCTGAGAGAGAATCTTCCACTGTTGCATGGAGGGTGGAGATGATTAGGTACCCTAAAATACTCTAAGATGGCAGAGTCCCGTTAGAAAATTTGATGCTCTTGGGCATGCTGACATAGATTTGGAAAGATTATCTTATGAGCAATAGTCTCTCACTGTAGAATTTCAGGACTCTAAATGAAGTGTCCAATTGGGGCTATGAGACTGACTCACCATGGTTGTGGTTTACACAAGAAGATAGTCTTCCCCAATAAAACATTTCTATAAATGGACATGCTTCTATGGAGAATTGGTACATCGCTATATATATCCTGAATATGGGAACAAGGATGATCATGGTGGATGAACTAGGACCTGAGGGATCTCCTTCCACTATACATGAACCTTCTGAATTATTATAACGAATGAAACTGTGGTTTGAAAGAAGGATTGGGACCTAAGTTCTAGCGGTAACTTTATAATAGAATTGGCATGGGAATACATGGTCTTCCTCAAATGCAAGGAATTCATAGCATATTTTTATCATATCAGGCTATAAAAATCCATATGTACATTGAAATTTTACATCTACTGCTAATAAGAACTGCTATCGGGGCTGTTAAGACGATGGTCCCCTAGCACAAATACATTCCACCTCCACCATGGGGAAGTTGGTATTATAATATATGGGATTCATTGGATCGGTGTAATTATTCTGGAAGGACTTCAATATGATGAATTTATTCCAACAAAAAACATCTAGGAGGATAGAGTATGAACCCTCATTATGACATGGAATCTCCGGGATGCAGATAAGGAGAAGCTGGGGATCAAGCACATCCAGAAGTAAATCCTATACCTGGATTGGTTTATCCTATTCCAAAAGAGGGATGAGAGGGTGAGGATTTCGGGCTAAGGGAAGAACTATATCAATTCATTTTAGAGGGTCAAGATAGGATCATACTAGGTGATTATGGAGGTGGGTTAGTATCATACATGGGGGTTCAGTATGGATGAGAAATAGGACCTACAGATATAGTATGATTCCATTATTATTTCCTTTCTGAGTAGGTGGTTGTTGTTTGTGTGGGATACAAGGATGGGGGTCCGGTCGAGAACATTACCGATGTCGGGGATCATGGAAACTTGCAAAAAGATCAATCTGGGAGTTTCTATATTGGAGAGGCTTTACAGTACCCTAGGGCACATCTCTAGGGGAGGTATGCCAATGAGAATAAATGGACCGTTCAATATCTTTCATGGATGGTTTGTAACCCACTTTGATGGATCTTATTTCCTAAATGACATTCTCCCACCAAACAATGGCCTGCAACCATATATTTTGAATATTACTAGGGTCTGGCCACTGACTATCAGTGAGGAAGGGGTTAATCTCTGGATTGGTAATCATGAAAAATTCAACTTTATCCCATTCCAAAATCTGGTCGTCCACATAGTGTATGACCATAGAGGTTCATTAGAGCAGAGTGAATATATGTAGAGTGTCAAGCGAAGTGTTCTAGTAGCTCGGATAGACTATGGAATATTTTTTAAACCATACATGTCGTCCTGCTTTTCTAGGCAGTTTGGATGCCTTCAGCAACTGTCAAAGAAAGTGTACACATAAGTTCATGAAGAGTGGAACCCCTAAATACTCTGTAAGTTGTGGTGTATTCTTAAAACTACTAGATCTCATGAAATGATCACGTTAACCGGAAAAGATGTCGATGTCGGCCAATCGACAAAATATGCTAAGTGCTAGGTGGATGCATACCCGAAGGAGATCCTGCGAAGTTCGGTAGATCGAGGTAGTGGAACCAGGACATCAGTAAAGATGGTGTCCTACCACACAAGAGGAGAACCTAGTGGCAAACCAAGAAGCAAGGACAACATGAGTTAGAACCTTGGTGGTAGGAATATCACAGTGTGGGGCCGCACCTTCACCCCTTGAAGAGGGATGGCCTCAAAGGCAGCCCCAAGGACTAGCTAGAGAATATCCTGTGAAATAAATAAGGTATCTCATGCAGCCAACTACCGATGCCATTTCCCCAACCCTATGGTCATACTAGAGGAAGTTGTGATAATCACTATCAACCGAGGATGTGTGGTAAATACTGATGCATACTGGTCTTGATCTTCAAGAATTCGAGTGTATTCATATGGAAAACCTGGTGGAATTTCACCGGTGACATGCGTACCTAATGGCCATGGATGTCTCTGCATGCCAAGAAAGATAATATGAGGAGTCACATCTCCTTGTGAAGGTGATGCTCAGTCAAGTGCATGATCCAGAGGAGATGTCTTCCGAGGACAATATCATCTATAAAGAATAATAATAATAATAATAATAAAATAATAATAAGAATAATAAGAAGAGAGAGGATGAGGAAGAATCAGATAAAGAAGAGGAAGAGGCCGAGGATGAAGATCCTTGTGGTGGGGAAACCCAAGGGACAATTTCTCATCAAGGGAGTCCCTAAAAGAGAAGTGATATTGTAGGATCTAATGAGGTACTCATCAAGCTTCTCAAAGTAAGACATAACTTACATATTCTTGACCCCTTCTCTTTTAAAAACTAGGAATCATTAATTGGAAATATTCTTATATAGGAACACATCAGTGTTGATCAAGGGGCTACCACTATAGAAGGTGAGGATATGCTGATGGAAGTGGAGATACATGCCCTTATGCCAACATCTGAAGCTGAACCAGGAAATAAGTCGATCATTGCTAAAGATGCTAGAGGTGGGTCATTTGAGGGGGAAAAATAACAAAATTAGAATTCTGGGTTGTTCACATTTTCTATAGGGAGAAAATGCTAATCATAGAACTAACAATAATCATAGGGTCTCCCATAGTGGAAGTTCATGCGGTGACCCGGGAACTTGATATAGCAGCACGTAGCTCTCATAAGTTTCAACCTTCATAGATCCATATATATTATCTAAGGATCTGACTGAATATGGTTCCTTATTCCATACAGTGATCATAATACTACAAGCCTAGAAAACTGATGATTTTGGGATATATGCGAGATCTCTTATAATGATTTCAGTTATCCATGAGGATTTGGCCATCCTAGATGACTTGTCCTTAGCGATAGGTGGGCATGAGGTTTTAACCACATATGATTCCACTAATAGGCAAATCAAAACTGGAAGAGAGAAGGCTACTAAATGAGAAATGTGTGAAGATATTTTCCCCATTTTATATATCCAAACCCCTTTGAAAGGAAACAAGAGGAAGATCCTACTACTGAACTTCTGGATGTTTTCCCTAAATACGAACCCACAGACCCTGGGGAGCTGGATGATTCTAATCCTGATATAGTCTAGGAGAGATTTATGACCTATCACAGGGCATGGGAATGCATCAAGAGCTTCCTTGAGTCCCCATAGACACAATGGGTGAGATGTATAGAGTCACTCCATACCTGGATGCACTTTCTCTATTCCAAAGGGGTGGAATCTTGCAATATTCATGTTCTAGTTTATGATTATCCAGATAATAAGATTCATAAAAATAGCCATCACATGGATTTATCTTAGTTCTATAAGAATTTTGAAAACATCCAAAAGCTATAGGAGTTTGAAAAAAATATCCAACTCCTAGAAAAATAGAAAATAAACATTCTTCTTTCTTCACCGATCAATCAGAACTCATTTTATGACTAAAGGTTTAGCTGGAAGAGGCCCAGGAGTAGATAGAGTAGGTGAACTCTCAAGTGGATGACCTCTGGCTGGAACATGATTGAGCACAGATCAAGCATGATGAGCTTTGATCATCGACCATTGACGAAGAGAGGGAACTCAGGTAGCAGCGGTAGACTTTGAAGTCCATGCATCGAAAGGTGGAGGAGCTAAATTATTCCATATAAGGAGATGATCCATAAGGGTGGTGATTTCCAAACTTATGAAACATAATTTCATGCATGGTTTCTTTGAATTGTGTGCATTGAAAAACTCATGATTTCTTTAATTATCGCATCTCATTAATATCTTGTATGAGAGTGTCAGATAATCATTGAATAGTCGGGGCCTTCTATTGTTGACTGACCACCCAGAGTGCTCGAGTTAAGAGAGGTTGTATCTGGAGAATAGGGTTCTTGGAATAACAAAATTTTCTTTCCTGATGTGCTCTAGTGAATGAACAGGATAACTCTAGGGTCGTTATAATATATCCAAACAAAGAGGAGTGAGAAGTGTGAGATATGATACCCAGAATTCAGAACACAATGGGAGTGGTGTCATGATATAGGATAGTTTCTCACCATGTTCGACTACAAAACATCTATATTTCTTATCCTGAAATGGGGAAAAACAAATAAGGGTTGACTGTTGAATGTGTTGGAAACATAGGAATTGTCTTGAATTTTCATTTGATATCTTCCAAAATGTTGTCACAGGATGATAGGTGAGCCGAAGTGGCATGGGACTAATCCATTAGGGGTCCCTTCAGATGTGAAAGAGGATGAGGATTTGATTAAAGGGTATGAAAAGCATGGATATGGAGTGATGGAATGTTAAAATGGTATCCAAAACTCTTGGGGTTATGTCACCATGGCATAGAACACACTGGTGTAAACATACTAGTCTGAACAAAGATCAAACCATATTCCTAGGGGAGAATCATCTCGGATTTTGAGTGACAACTAAAGTACAAAAAATGTGGTGGATGACCAGCACTGTGGGATATGACCTCTCAGATGATGTACTAGGATGCTTTTCAGTTTCATGTAATGAAAGTAAGGATAATGAAAATGTAGTTTAACATTATATGTTGGGGATGATTCATGATATAGTTTAATGTCATGTGATCAAGATGTGTCCCTCAGTTTAATGTCATGTGATAGGGATGATGCACATAGTTTATGGTCATACTTCCTGGTCCCTGGATAATAGTTTAAAGTCATGTTGTACAGACTATGTAATTTCCTAAAGTATTTTTGTGGTATATAAGAATAAAACCTGATGAAAATAAACCAAAAAAGTTTGGTGTACAACACAAATATCCAGGAAAAATGGGAATTAGGCTTACCAAAAGCGGGTATATGTAGTGCAGTGGAGAGATAAACCCGACGTGATTGTGGAGGGATGACACCACACCACACTTTCTCTATTGGGTTCTTAGTTTAAGGTCATTGAATTTGGACCAAAACCCCTTGTGTGGATCAACCATATCTATATACACCATATTAAATCTCTTAAGCCTATACGAGCCATGCCTGGTGTAGGAAACAAAGAATTTCATATGGGGTTTTACCTGACATGTGGGAACACACATCAAGGGTGACATTACTGATGAAATCCCACCATGATACAAGGATGTTAAAAGGAGGTAAATCCACAATTCCAAGTCTTGGTTGAAGGGTATAATAGTAATAAATGGATGGTTGTTGGCCATGTTCGAAACATAGGGACCATAACTACACCAGGAAAGAATGGGATGAGGAAATAAGTGATCAATTGTTGACCATGTTTTTAACACAAGATCCTACTTCTATTTCCAAAGATCCATTAGGGCATTTGACCAGGATGGGAGGTGAGCCGAAGCGGCATGAGACCATCGTCATTAGGGGGTACATATGGATGTTAAAGGTGCTGGAAACCTGAACCAAGATGGACTCAAAGTGTTGATTGATCATATCAGGGAGTAAGATTTAGTCCTAGGAATGAAAAAAATTTAAGGTTGTATTGTGTGGACCATAACTAAGGACAAAGGGATTAGGAGTTTAATGGACCTATGCCTGGACCTAAAGATAAAATATAAGGGTGGAGCTACATATCCCATAATTATGGGAATCAAGCTATACATGGTTCTTGAATGCAGCATGGTATAAGACTAGTGAAAGAGGATACATCTTATCAGAGATTCAATTATAGTGGTTCTATGTAGTTTAAAATTCATGTATCTTTCATTGAATGGTTCTTAGTTTATGGTCATGGAATTCATACCAAACTCTCATAATGTTTAAATTCATGATGCTTAGACTATAGGGGCTTCAAATAGTTTAAGTTCATAATGCTTAGACCAAAATTTACTTCTTTAAGGCTGTA
The DNA here is from genome assembly GCA_963277665.1 of Viscum album. Taxonomy (NCBI): domain Eukaryota; kingdom Viridiplantae; phylum Streptophyta; class Magnoliopsida; order Santalales; family Viscaceae; genus Viscum; species Viscum album. The sequence goes on from OY728163.1 coordinate 1,941,237,778, forward strand.
GATTTTGAACCATAATGGAAGAGGATTCACATAGATTTATGTAGTTTGGTGCCTGACATAAATGACGAACAGGGAGGCCCCTCACCTCACCACACCGAAAGGTTGAATTTGCAGATGGGCCCAAAGGAAAAATGTCTAGGCATCACTACATATCCCATAAGGATAGGAATCGAGCTGTACGTTATTATTAAACATAGCATGGTGGGAGACCAACACTGCTGGGGAAAATCCTCTCTAACGAGGACGTGGAATCATCCATAATTATCATGGGGTATCCTGAACTTTTTCAGGTTAGGATCATGGCATAATGTCATGCATAGGATGTCAGATCCTAGTTTAAGTTCATAGAGTTTGTACTGATGAGGGTAGCTCAAGTGGATGTGCAGTGCAGAATTATGAAAAACCAGAATAGAATGAGGCCTAACACCACACCACAGATTCAAAAGAAAACCATGGAGAAGCTTGTATAAGGTTGTCATGTTTGTACCTAAGGGATCCTAGTTTAAGTTCATAGAGGTTGGACCATTAGGATTGTGAAACCCCCCTGTATGGGTACAAACTCTACTAGGAATCCTAATCCCACATGATCCATGATTGGTGTGGTAAATAAGGGGTGATGTTAGGCTTTCCCTAGAAGCATGCAACAAGGGTAAATAAATATCGGGTTGGAAATGTCCCAACGATATGGAAAATTCAACACAATGTGCACAGATGCATGGAGGGAAAATACCAGGGGTTCAAGAGTTCAATTATAGCATAGGAAGAGGAATATACATAAAATAGAACCTCCAGGATCCGAATTATGGAAGGGGAAACTGATGGGTAGGACCATTTTTGACCATGTTCAAAATTCCGGGTTGACCACTTCACCAGTCAAAGATGGGGCATGCAAAAGAAAAATTAGCTTTTGACCATGTTCAAAACATAGGATTCACTATTTATCGTCAAAAATCCATTTGGGTGATGGCCCAGGATGGGAGGTGAGATAAAGAGACATGATACCATCATCGTTAGGGGGTCCATATGGATGTAAAAGATAGTGGAAACCTGAACATGGAAAGACTAGAAGTAAGGAGGAATGTTAGGGATGTGTCCACATGAAACTCGACACCTTATGTCTTGTGCTCCAGTGCATCATAGCTTGTTAGTGGTAGGACCCAAATGAATTCAGATTAGAAGACCCTATAATTAAAAATAGTTTATGGTCACATTTATTATACCAAAGTCTCTTAATTTAGGGTCATGGATTTTGCACCATAGGAGTGAGACTTCCTAAGAAGAAATATGTGGTGTGGGTTCATGAAGCTACCCGATGTGAATGAGGACCAAGAAGGCCCGTCGTAATACCACACATTCACAAGAAGGACTCTCACATAGTTTGAAGTCATAATTCATGGACTATTGGATGCTTCTCCAATGGATATGCATAGCTTGAAGAGGTGATGAACCTGACTTCAATGAGGAAAAAGGAGGACCATCTCCATTCCACATATTCCAATGGATACATGCATACAGCTTAGATTTGTGATGCTTGGACTTGAACTCCTAGTTTAAGGTCCTATATTTTGAATCATAGTAGAGGCTAAATGGCCAAAAAGGCTGATAAACCTAGGGATAGACATAAAGATGAAAAGTATGGATATCACTAGTATCCCCTAAGATTGATAATAAAGTCATAAATAGTTCTTTAATTCCATGCAGTTTAACATCATGTGGTAACGATGAGGGGAACTTTCCTTTTAAGTTCACGCAGGAAGGACCATCAATGTTGTGTATTTTATCATTGGGCAACTAGGACGAAAATTCATAGTTTGGGGTCATATAATTTAGAACATAGAGATGGGTATCTCAGAAAAATATGTGTAGCATGGAGGCTTGAAAAACCTGATGTCAATGAGGGCCTAGGAGGTCCAATTCTACACAGCACATTCCTGATAGAACCGTGAAAAAGGATCTTAGTTTAAGTTCATAGAGTTTAGACCTCGATGGATTGTGAAACTCTTATATGTTGGTACAAATCTTATTAAAACCCCTAATACCACATGATACATTCTTGAGGTGGGAAACAAGTAGTGATTCCATGATTTCCATGACACACAGAAGCACATAGTAGGGGTATGGAGAATTCAGACTTAGGATTTCCCCATAACTCTAACCTACTTACTCAATGTGAAAAGGTGAACAAAGGGGTAACACCGAGGGTGTTGGAGTTCCACTATAACATATAGAAATGGAAAATGTGGATCAAGTTTCCCAATATCTAGAATACAATGAGGGTGGCATGATGATTGAGGATGATAGATAACCTTATTCAAAATACATCATCCATATCATGTTACCTGGAATGAGGACAGAAAAATGAGGGTCAACCACTAACCATGTTCAAAACACAGGATTGGTCTCAAAGTGTCATCCAGAGTATTCTAGGGCATTGTCCTAGGATGGTAGGTGAGCCATGTGTCCAAGATCCATACTGTTAGGGGGTCCCTTCAGACATGGAAGATGATGGGGTCCCAAATAAAGAGAGGCATGATGCATGGATATGGAATGAGAGAATTTCCATACAGAATCAAGAACTCTAGGATACGGATCATTTTCCTTTTATGTTCATGTAGAAAGGTCCATCAATGTTGTGTAGTTTAATGTAATTTGGCTAGGATGATAGTGGTACTAGGTAGTTTAATGTCTTACTGCTAGGACATGGAAGCAGTTTAATATCATACAGGATGGGAGAAAAAGGAAGGTTAATAAACATGTGGATAGGCCCGAAGACAAAATTTCTGGGTGTCACTATGTATCCCATGAAGTTTAAAATCAAAGTGTATGTAGTTCAAATTTTTTTTTTTAAAGTCATATAATGAAGATAATTGTGTAATTGGGTTTATTATCATGTGAATAGGATGTGAGTGTAACACAGTTTATTGTCATGCAACTAGGATTTCAAGGGGGGTACCTCTCAAGGGATATGTATGAAACCACCAATATAACATGAAATGAATAAGTACCATGAAGTCCCATTTTTTACCATAAATTCTCGCAAAAATCTCTATTTCTAGGCCCGAAGACAAAATTCCTAGGTGTTTCTACATACCCCATAAAGATAAAAATCAAACCATACATAGTTCTTGAATTCTATGTAGTTTAACACCATGCGGTGTGGACATATCTATACAGTTTAACGTTTTACGATAAGGAAAAAACATGGTACATTTTAACATCAAGTGATTTGGATGATGGTTCTAGTAAGTTTTACGTCCTGCAGCCCAAACGGAGCAGATGTTTTATGTTATGTTAGACATAGAATAGCAGAGTTTAATGTCATGTGATCGGGATGATGAACACATAGTTTAAAGTAATATTATAAGGATGATAAATGCTATGAATTTTAAAGTCATGTGGATAATACTATAGGGTGGTTACTTAGTATAAAATCATGAAGCTAGGATGAATCATTAGTTTAACATTATGAGGGGTGGTTGGAGTAGTAGTTTAACATCATGTAGGATGGCCGAAGTATAACTTACACAAAGTACTATTTAAGGAAACTATCATTAGTTAGAGGAGTGATGCGCTCTCTATCCATAGTGATAAAAGAGTATGCACTTTTGGGGTAAACCATATGAATGATGTAAGGCCACTCCCATTTGGGTTCCAACTTGGGTGGCTTCCTACAAGGTATCATCGGCGCTCAGAGGGACAATACTATATCACATTGAAGGAAGGAATGAAGATGAAATTTCTTATTGAAAGCTCTAGATTTCTTGTCTTGGTGTCTCTACATATTATGCAAGGTTTAGAGCCTATTATCATCAAGGGATTTTAGTTCATCTAGAAAAACATTAGCTATATTATTGGGAATATGTTGGACATAGATAGTTGTGTGGAGCGATGGAAATTGAATCTTGATGGTAAGGACTACATCTATTCCATACACTAGGGAATATGGGTCCATCAGGGTGGAATTTTGAGTTATCATTTGATAATATCAGAGAGCATTGAGAATATTATCCAACCATATTTTCTTGTTATTCCCCACCATCTTCTACAGAATGTTGGAGAGGGTCTTATTGAATACCTGAATCTGTTCATTTTATTGTTCATGATAGCGAGAAGTATGGCTGGACTGGATGTTGTACTTGGCATACAATTTATTCAGATCAGATGCTCTAAAGTTGGTTTCGTTATTGGTGAGAACATCATGAGGGAATCCAAATCAATGGATGATGTTTTATCTCAAAAATATAATGAAAGAACGGGACATGACCTCCTTGAATATAATCAACTCTTCCCTCTTGGAAAATAAATTCATTTCAGTCAGAATAAACCTTTACTGAAAAGTTGTTGCTAGAGGATAAGATCCCAAAACATCGAGTCCCCAGACTGTAAGGGGCCAAGAGTACTCGGTAGTATGAATAGGCTCTGGTGTTTGATGCACAATGTTGGCATGTATCTGACACACGTGGCACCTCTTGGATAACTCGACACATTCATTAACCATGGTGGGAAGAAAGCATCCCAACCTCCAAATCTTGTGGGAAAGTTTTAACCCAGCCTGATGAGATCCATTGAAACTGGCATGAACTTCATAAATAACCCGTAGAATCTTTTCATCTTGTATATAATGGAGGAGGATTCCATTGAACCCACATTTGTAGAGAATATTCTCAAGGATATGACCACTCTATAAGGGGAACTGTACTACACGTTTATGGATTCTCTTACGTTTGGCTCTTTCCTTTGGGATATTTTCATGTTGGAGGTACTCAAAAAAATAAATTTTCCAATATGAGGATTATTCTACAATGAAAGAGAGATCTGGAGGTCCTGATTTAGAATCATCGGTTGTAAGATGGATTAACTTGGGGTTTTCATTATCATCCGGAGTGATGGGAATGATGACCCTTCAATGCACCACATAGATGATCAAGTCATCCTAGTCAAGCTCTGTGAGAGATGCGGCTAGGATGGATAGGGAATCGACTTGGCCATTCTATGACTATGGAACATGAGTGACCTCTCGCTAGGAAGGGAAATGGGTCATCATCTAGAAAGTTCACTCTAATTAGGGCATGAGCTCCAGCTTCTTGATGACATAGTCACCGTTGATATACTTAATGACTAACTCAGAGTCTCCCTTCACATATAGGTGGGGAACTTCAATCTTGAGAGACATCTTGAGACCAGTGATGATATCATAATACTCCACATTATTGTTGGTGCATCCTTTTGCCTAAAAGAATAAATAGGGTAAGACAACCTATGTAGGTATAATAAAGATGATTCCCAGACCTACTCTATTAATCCTAGGATTATGTATTCTTCTATCGGTAGTGCATTGGGATGCTTTATATAAATGAATCTTCCATCACAGAATAGTCTTCTCCACTGAGAATATGAATTCTTTTGGAAAAATAAGATCCTCATACTGGTCTATGGGGGCTGGATGGGCGGCCAAAAAATCATCCAGCACAGGACCCTTGATGGAATTGTGGTGTAAAAAATTGATGTCGAACTACTATAAAATAACTACCCCCAGAGCTAGATGTCCTCTCAACTTGGGTCAGTTTGTAATATGATTCAGAGGATCCATGAAGGAAAGCATGTATATCTCATTATGTTACAGATAATGTTGTAACTTATGAACTAAAAAAACTAGTATGAGGTGGATCTTCTCGATATGGGAGTATCTAGTATCTTTTTTGACGAGCATACGACTGAGATAGTGTAAATTTTCCGCAGTACCTTCGTTTTTATTATGAGTGAGCAGGGTGTTAGGGATTATTACAAGGATGTCACATAGTGGAAAATTGGCTACCTAGATATGGGTCACATCAATAATGGAGGCTATAGAAGATACTGATGATATCCTTATGTAACTCTTCATCCCACTGATATTTGACACCTTTCTTTATGAGCCTAGAAAATGGATTACACTTGATGGATAGGTTCTCAATGAATCAGTGTATATAGGCTAACTGTCCTAGAAAGCCTCAAAGATCCTATAGGTTTCTTGGATGTGGTATCTGGCTAATTTTCATGATCTTCTCTGTGTCAAACTCAATGCCTATGTATCTGACGATGAAGCCTAGAAAATTCCCAGAGGTAACCCCGAAGGCACAATTCAAGGGGTTTATATTTAGATGGTGGGAGCATAGAAAGATGAACACTTTATCAAGATCTATGATGTGGCCATAGAGCCGGCGGTATTTGACTACCAAGTTGTCTACATTGTATCCACTAGCGTCCTGAGGACTGGTTTAAATATGTGATGCATGGAATGATGATAGGTGGTTCCTGCATTCTTTAAACTGAAAGGTATTACCTGATATCAAAATATCCCTTGTGTCACCCTGAAGGTGGTATACTCTTAATATTTAGGATCTATTTAGATCTGATTATACCCAGAATACCCATCCATGAAGGAGAGAGCCTAGAACCCATCGGCATCATCAACCAACAACTCTGTCATGGGAAGGGGAAAATCATCCCTCAGATAGTGGCGGTTGAGATCCCAAAAGTCGATGATGACTTTGATATATCTATTTTTCTTCCTGATAGGAATGATGTTGTCTAACCATCTGGGTTATTAGAAATCTTTAATGAAGTTGTCTTTGATGATTGTATCAACTTTAGTCTCAACCACGGCACCATGATATGGGTGTATCTTTTTGGGGGGATGTTTTTACCCATGATTACTCATCAGGAGGCCAAGGAGATGGAAAACGACATGAGGGACCATTCATGTAATCTTTCGATAGCTCTAGGTAAATACATTATGATGTTGCTTTAGTAAATCCACATACTATTTTTGTTCCTCTTTTGGAAAATCTATGTTGATCAGTATTGGCCTCAGGTTTTCCTCGGTACCAATATTCACTTGCACCAACTCGTCGACGGTGGTGAATATTCATTATTCAAATGTGGGAGGAGCATGAGACAAATATTCTTCTTCATTTGAGATAGTGGAATTAGTGGGATGATAAGATTCATACAAACTATTTGATCTAAGGAGAACAATGGTTCCCACTTGGGAAGATGTGGAATTTTCACTGGGAGACTACTTCATTACTGAGACAATGGAAACAATGGTTGTCAACCTAATTCCATCAGTCCTTCAACCAAGGGGTCTATGCTTAATGATTTCAAAGCAGTTGTGGTAGGTTGTTTAGTGTTGATTCAACTCATCTTGGAAGAATAAGTAGTTATAGAGAACAACTGTAGCCATAGGGCAGATGTGTCGATACCTGACAGGGGTAAGGGATTCTAGTATCACCTAATCCTAACCCATGTAGGAGTATAAGGTAATTTTATGACTTTCTTTGTACCTGGGAACATCATTCCTCATCTTTTAATAGATAAAAAATCTGTAATTCCCTGACCCCAGTTACCCAGATTCGGTGCATTATTATATAACATTGACATGATTACAAGGAATCAAGTCCCGGAAGACCAATCAGTTTAGCAGTCTTGGAAAATAGATTACATACATGAGCATTACCTTACACATTAGAAAATAAAACACAAAATAAATGATCATTTGAGAATTCCATTAATCCCCTATCTTAACCCTCCTTGTTAATCAAAATACACTTTTTAGAATCCTGGAAAAATAAAACATAAGAAAGGGGTTAGCTCAGATACTCAGTATGGATAAAAATATAGTGGAAACTCTTGATAAATAAGCATAAAAATTTAAGGAAATGTATAAGACTAAAAGTTAAGCCTTTTAAACTTAAAATTCAGAATAATATGGCCAATATAAATCAAATAATTCCATTTACTTATTCATATAGATATTCTACCAGTCGAATAATCACATTCAATATCAATAGCCAATTTCATAATGATGGAATTCATAATGCCAGACTTCATAACCACATAGCCAAGGCCTTGTGCCAAGACTACAAATAAGATTTTGTCAAGGCATTGTGCCAAGACACTTGTTTGTCTCATGAGACCTACTGATGCATTGAGAAGCTATAACGGGCTCCACCTGTCACTTACTAAGTCCAATGCATTCCTCATATGAAAAGGTTTAAACATAAAATAAACATTCGTATTAAAACTAGCATATGAAATTTCAATACATTATCTATAAACCATGAATGGAATAAAAATAAAACATCCACGATCAAACATATCACAAAACTTTCAATATAATATGGAAGATTTTTATCATAAAAAATCATCTTCAAACAATTTTTAAATCTATCAAAGGATGTTGACATAGATGAAAATGATTTGTAAAACTCTTTGATAAAAATATCACTTTTTCATGAAATCATTTAAAAGTCACACAATTTAGAAAAGGAAGACATTTAAAATACATTTTTGAATCATAGTGTCCCATACCAATTTGAAACTTTTGAAAGGACATAACATTTTAGAACATTCATGTCCATATAAATAAATCCTTAAAATCATTTTGAAAACATGGACATTAATGAGAAAGGTTTAGAAGAATAAATATTTAAAACATTTGAAATGAATTTTTTGTTAAAAAGTCCCTTAAAAATAATCCTTTGGAAAAATATTTTATGAAACATGGAAATGGATAAAAAATATGTCCCAGTAAAAACTTACACATAATCAATCTCAGATAATAATGATATTGAGTAATTAACCTTTACCTTCCACTTTACTTTGGTCGAGGGTACGTTTAACCTCTTGTATAATGACCATAGTATGTTATTATATCATAATAGAATCATATTCATATTTATTATATCATACATGATTAATTTATTACTTTATAATATCCATTTAATAATTATTTCAATGTTAAATTTATATTTCGGGTAATAATCGCTATCTTTATCGTACGTGTTTTAACTTGTTATTCTTGATCGTATCACTTAGATCATGATTTAAATACTTATAGTATATAAAACATGATTTATATATCATATATATATATAGAATATAAAAATTTATAATATATAGATATATGAAATGGAAAACACCATTTATGGAGACGGTAGGTCGTACGTACGCCGAAACGTTGTTTCTGTTTTCATATCGTATTGAATGGAAGTAGGTGAACAAGATATATTTAATTACATAAATAATATATATGTATATATATATAGTAGCATTATTATTTCATATATTACATAACTATTAATAATATATATTTTTATAATCATCGTTGAATGGTGAACGTTGAAATGAATCTCATCACGTCGTGGAGACGGTAATCCGTACGTACGCATGAGTGAAAAAATCATTAAATTGGTAGTGAAATTGTATGTAATTGGATGGTATATCATATATAAATAATAATTAAAATGTTATATTTATTATTTACATCAATTATACTCATTATTATACCCATCCAAATAATGAAGTGTTTGAATAACAAACTACACCACGACGTGGAGACGGTAAGTCATACGTACACACGTATGGTGACTTTTTCATTTATAGGATGGATAGAATAATGAATATGGTTTTAACTTATTTATAATAACATCACATTATGTAGGAGGTACTGTATTTACTATTTTGGTGTGGAAACAACAAATAAATAAGAAGTGGAAGAAGAAAATAACTTGAAAGAGGGTGGTGAAATTATTACCTCTCCTTCGGGTGTTTTCTTTTGAGTTAATCAAAAGGGACCCTTAGGTTGGCTTTCTGATCAAATTAAGGACACTAGGTTTATGTGAGGGAAGTTAGTAGGATATTTGGGTAGGGTTTTACCGAGACAAATGGCTTTGGAGGTGTGAAATTAAGAGAAGGGGAAGTACCATTTTATAAGAGAGGTGAGGGTCACTTTTGGAAAAGCTTGAAATATTATTTTATAATAAAACCATTTTCGGTTTCTAATGGATCCAAAATGATTTATTTCTATTATAAGGTGGTTTTGGGTCAAAAACCTTTCAACCAATATATTTTATACTAGTTTAGGTTACCATATTAACCTTATCTTTTAGATTTAACTCTTAGTTAAATAGTTTGACATTTACCGTGTCTCTTTGTATTTTTATATTATATGGTTAATAAACTTACTATAACAAGACAAGATAACCTAAAGTGGTTCATTAATGAAATATATATTATTATATAAGTCCTTTGGTCTAAAATTATATTTTTAGGAATATTATATCAATTAATAATAAGGTATTTTAAAAAAAAACTAATTTATGTCAATTTTGACACTGTTTGGTATTTGGTTTTTGTGAAAATCATAACATCATGATTAATAAAAAAATCTTTAATCAACCATAAAATGTAATATTTACCTATAGACTTAGTGGAATTCATAAAAAGTCTCAAATTACATTTATTTGGATATTCAAAATATTAATTATTTTAATCTTTCATTAATAAGGTAATTATTGCATCATCATTGTGTCATAAATAAATTTAATTATTTAATTTTTAAAAATTATAAATAAAATACCATTATGTAAGAAATATTTTTATATTTCTGATGAATATTTTTAGTCTAAGAGATAACTTATATACCCCCTTGTAAAAATTGTTTTACTAAAAGATATATGTTTTTGTCATTTTTGTCTTTACTTTAAATTAATTAATATAAAGTGTCATTATCACTCTGAAGTAGCTCCATGGGGTCTTAAAATAGACCCAAGGATGTCCATGGTCGGACATGTATCAACCAATAGAAATAGTATAGATTTTAGGGTAATTCAATACTATTATAATATTATTTTTTTACCCTTATTTACCTGATTTATCCCATTAACCACGATAAATAAAATATTTACTGAAATAAATATTCATAATGTATAAAAATAAAAGTTACCTATTTACACAATTTAGAACTTCTTATTCCAAACATGGAATCCATTTTTTCAAATTCAAAACACATAAGTGGCAGAAATTAATTTAAAATTAATTCTCATTGTCAAAACAAAAAGCGTGTTTTTAAGAAATAATAACGATCAAAAGATTGACACTTGTTTATGTAAATTTTAAATGTGAAATTACATAAAATTACCTAAATTATATTAAATTATAAAAATATAATCTAATGATACTTAAAAACCATTCAAATTTATAATTTAACACTATAAATTATTTCAATTAAAAAAGTTGCTTTTAATTAAAATTTAGTATTTTTTACTATTCATCAAAATATAATAGTTATCAGAAAAGTACCAAAAATTATAAAAACTAAATTTTTATGTCTTGGTTATAAATAATAACATAAATTCATTAAATTGAATATATAAAAGTGTCAAATATTTTTTTTAAAGGTTCTCCATTAAAAGGCGGTAAAATTGCATTTTTTGAAGAATACTTCTTTTATCTGAAAAAATGAATTTTTTCATATATTATGTCTAATAAACACATTATATGGACTCTAAAATCATATGAAGTATATAAAATTCAAAATTCAGTTAATACTATTCATAACCGCTTTTTGAACGACTAGTTTGTTAAGTCGTGGTGCGCTCGAACTCGGTGTTTCATGTAGCACAAGCTATTGAATTACTTTAATGAGATAAAGTACTATGAAATCTTGGGGTGTTAAATTCTCCCCTCCTTCAATAAATTGCTTCCTCTCAAATTGAAATTGTTATTTTAAAATAAAAGCATAAAAATAGAAAAATGCCTTTGTGGAAAACCTACATCAGAAATTGGGTTAATAAAATTTAGTCTTAATAAGAGGGAAAGGGAATGAAAAAGTCACCACAAAATTATGATCTCGATTGAGAGAACATTGGTGGAAATTATAAACACATAATTGGGGGGAAAATAAATATTTTTTGGGTGTGATTGAGGTCGCCAATCACAAACAAGTATAAAATTGAGGGCCTCAAAGCCATCAATCTAAGATGATTTAAAATATCCTCGGTTCAACAAAACATAAGGTATTAGGATAACAAATTTTTGGTTTTAAGATCCCTTAACTAAATTTTAAGAATTAATTTCTTCATAGAATAAGAGAAAAAATATACTGGACAAGTAGAGTTCCATCTTTTAACTAATTTCTACCACAAACTCATATTTCACTCTAAAATATAATATAACTTAAAAATATTCTATTTATCCTAATTGTATAGGGTTACAAAAATAATGAATTTATAATTCATTTTTCAGACTATTTTTAAAAAACTACATTATAAAAACCAGGATATCACGTAGGCCAATGGTAGGTGATGCACTGTAGAGACCCGAAGCTTAACGTACATGGACATTACATTACATTTGCGGAATACTTAGTACATAACAAAAAACACACACACAAGGATCGTAATAGTATAGTGTCTTTCGAAACTCATAATATAATCTTCTAATCGTAGTAAAAGATCTTCAAAATCTCCCATAAAGATCTTCCTTTTTTTTTACCTAAAACCTTTCTTTATATCCTGGGGAAAAGAAAACATAAAAGGGTGAGCTCAAATGCTCATTAAGGGTAAAGAAAAGAAATATCAATCACATCATAAGCACATAACTTTTGGAAATCTTAACCTGCAAAAGAGATCATAATTTCATAACATGGGGTAAATCATGGCAGTGAAATGTAATCACAATAATCATAACCTAAAACATCAAACTTTGTGGAATTCACACATAATCATAGAGAATCATTTCTTGTTATTAAAGACTAATTGCCAAGACTATCTTAGTGGACAAAGTCCCTTTCTGAATCGAGTAACCCTCGTTTCAATCCTATTTCACTGAACCGGTATAACCTACCGTTCCAGCCCTGTCTATCTCATGAGATATAAAATCTTTACCCAATGCATTGGAGGGAGATATAGGTCCCACACATCTTATAATGAATCCTTTCTTATGTGTGCCACATAATCATAAATCGTACATCATCGCATAACCCATGTAATAAAAATGGGATTCTTAAACAACATGACATCATAAAACAATTCATATAAGATAAAGGAATTCATAAAAATGTTTCCATCACAACATAATCAAATCCATGTAATAATAGGGATAAAAAACAGAACCCTTTTATTATCTTAGATGGAAAATAATTTTGATAAAATACTTGAACTTCATTCTTGAGGAAAATATCCTTTCTACTTCAAAAACACTTTTCCTTTCTTAACATGTCATACAATTTTAAACTAAAAGAAGTTGATTAAAAATAAACTTGAATACTTGTAAAGGAATCTTCTTGGAAATATTTTTTTTAGAAATCCATTCATGCCTTATAAGTTAAAAAAACATTCTTCGTACTTTTGTTGGAAAAGTCAAAAAGCACCTCGTATGAAAAATGTCAAAAGATTCCTTTCATATTTTTTACTAAAAACTCACCGAAGGGTAAAATTGGATTTAAACAATTGTAGTTGGATGGAAATAATATTACATATTGAGGAAACATGGATGTGGATGATAAAATACACCCCAGTAATTACCAAAGTAAAAACAATCTCAGATAAAAGTGAGATTGTGATATTTCCCTTACCTTAGGTCCGATTTGCTTCGTATGTGTCCGAACCTCCTGTATAATGATTTAAATAATGTCATTGACTTATTAAAGAATCATATTCATTGTTATGATATCATATATGGTTCACTTATGACATTATATTACCCGTTCTTTTGTGAATTCCATGTTAAAGAAGTGTTTTGGGTAAAATCGTTTCATTTATCGTAGGTGTTTTGACTTATTGTTCTTGACATTATTATTACTTATATCATGATTTACTTACTTCCAGAATATAAAAATATTATTTATATATCATATATATTCAGTATATATATATATATAATAGATAGATAAATGAAATGAAAAACACCGTTCATGGAGACGGTAGTCCGTACGTACGCATGAACGCTGTTTTCCTTTCCTTATTGTCTTGAATGGAAGTAAGTAGATGACATACATATATATATATACATAAATCCAGTAGATTTATAATGTCATATATTTCATTATTATTTCTTATATATACTTTATAATCATTCTTAAATGGTTAACATGGAGAATGAATATCATCGCGTCGTGGAGACGGTAGTCCGTACGTACGCACGAGCGATGATATCATTTCCATAAATATTGAATTGAATTGGAGTGGATTATACAATATATCAGAATCAATATGATGTTGTAATAACTATGTATAGTTATTCTTTACACCATTATACCCATCCATGTAAGGTGGTGGTGGAAAATAGATTACACCACGGCGTGGAGACGATATTCCGTACGTACGCACGCGCGGTGATTTCTTTTCCCGTAGGATGGATAGATGGTGAAATAGGGTTGTTTCATACTTATAATAACATATCAGTATATGGGTGATACTGATTTTATTACTTCATAATGAAACAACCTAATAAGTAGAAGTGGAAGAAGAAATAAAGATGAAAGAATTGGTAACGGTAATTACCTCTTCTTTGAAGCGCCTCTTTGAGACCTCCTCTTAGGGAACTAAAATTGGTCTTTGAGGAAGACCAGAACCTTTAGGATGTTGATAGGGAAGTGGAGAAGAGATTTTGTCAGGGGTTGGCCGAGCTTGAGTGCTCAAATTGGTGTGTGGAGGAGGGGGAGGAGGTGTCCTTTTATAAGGGAGGAGAGGGGCACCTTAGGAATATCTCAAAATATTATTTTATATTAAAGTCAAAATCGGTTTATAATGGTTCCAAAGGGTCTTATTTCGAATATAAAGTGGGGATGGGTATAAATCCTATCATTAAATAGGATTTAGACAAGTTTAGGGTATTATTTTAACCTTATCAATTAGATTTAACTCTAAGTTAAATAATTTAACTTTTACCGTGTCTTTTTGTTTTCTTTAACTATATGGTTAATAAACTTACTATAACATGCCAAACGAACCCCAAATTGTATATTATTAATACATATATCCCTATCTAAGTCATTCGGCCGAACCTTAGATTTTTAGGAATAAAATAACAATTAATAATATAATATTTGATTTAAAAACTATTTTGTGTCAATTTTGACACTATTTGATACATGATTTTTGTGAAAGTCATAACAGAATTATATGTTCGAACCAAGTTGATTACATCAACACTAATATATCATAGTAACCTATAAAATTAGTGTAATTCCTAAAAAGTCTTAAATTACATTTATTTTGGTATTTATAATATCAATTATGTTAATATTTCATTAATAAGATAATTACTTCATCATCTTTGTGTCATAAATAAATTAAATTATTTGATGTCTAAAAATTACAAATAAAATACCATCATGTATGAAATCTTTTTATCTTTCTAATGAGTATTTACAATTGAATTTATATTATGTACAACCCTACATTAAAAATGTTTTAGTAAATATACTTTGATTTTAACTCTTTTAACTCTTCTTTGAATTTAATAATAATAAATGTCCTAATCTAATCCAAGTGGGCCTAAATGGTCATATTTTATTCCTAAGCTTGTTTTTGGTCGAATTACACTTGTCCAATAGAATTAGGACATGTGTTAGGGTAATAATAATATCATTTTTACCCATAATTACCCTATTTACTTTTAACCGTGGTAAATAAAAGTAAAAAGTTACTATTCACCAAAAATTATTTTCATCTCATTGAACCACATTTTACTTACTGACATCAACCGTGTGTCTCGTATTTTTGAAATTCCATTCACAGAAGCGGTAAAATTAAGATTTATGAAGAAATTAATTTTTTTAACTATCACTTAGTAGTTTCACTATTCATCAAAAATTGATGTTTTTCAGAACAATGCCAAAATTTCATCCTAAGCTATATTTCATATTCCGAATTAAAAAATGAAGTCTATTTTACCAAATTCATATCATATAAGTTGCATTAATTAATTTTATAATTAAATCCCGCTGTTAAAACAAAGAGCGTGTTTTTAAGAAACAATATCTATCAAAAGATTGACACTTGTTATGTCTAGTTTAAATGTGAAATTACATCCAATGACCAACATTGTATTAAATTGTAAAAATTATTCTAAATATACTTTAAAACCACTCAAATTAATAATTTATCACTATTAATTATTTCAATTGAAAAAGTTGTTTTTAACTAAAATTTAGTAATTTTCACTATTCATCAAAATATGAAAGTTATCCGAAAATCACCAAAATTTCACCTTAGGCTAAATTCGATACTCCAAATCCAAAAATAAAGTCCATTTTGAGAGCTAAAATTTCTAAAATTTTAAAAGGTGGTTATTACTATTCATAACGGCTAGTTTTAATAATATTTTAATAGCATATCGTTGTTTAGTGAAACTCAGTATTACATACTACACACGCTATCGAGGAAGGTCGCGATTTCGTGTAATGCAAGGCAAGTCAAGGATGCGTGTTGTGCAAGCTCCTTTTGGTGTAGCGTACAATACAAGACATTAATAAAATTAAAAAGAATATTTTTCATAAAATCTCGGGCTGTTACATTCTACCCCCCTTAAAATGAATTTCGCCCTCGAAATTCGTCGGGGTTATAAATGGTTTACTATTCGAAAGTTTATTTAATAGAAACCCACATCGTAAAGAGGAATATCAAAACCAATCTTTAAAAACCAAAGTATGAAACTTAACGGTTACCCAAATAAACTAATCACTGGGTTTCCACATAGGTGAAAATATGGATATGGAAGAGAAATCTAACCATCATGTTCTGATGGAGAGTGGTAGAGAACATGGCTATGGAAAATCCAGTAATCACAAAGCCATAAATTTGTGATGATCTAAGGTACCATCTGATTCATCAGATATAAGATCACCAAGAAAACATTTTTGGTTTTCAAGATCATTTCCCTAAAGTTGAAAATTTTAATTAGAATAAATACTTACTTTATTTTGGTACAATCTCACTGTTGTTCGTGCCTTGAACAATTTCCACTTCATATCTTAAATAAATGAAGTTTAATTTGTTATTCGTGATGTGTTAGCAGATCATGTAATAGAATGATGGGTCATTCCATCTATCTCAAACAAAAGGTTTGAAAAGTTATAAGTTCATCTTATGGTAAGATTAATCGTATATGGTTCCAAAAATGAACTTATACTTCATATATCATACCGCTTAATAAAATAAAACTAGTTTCTACTAAACAGGGACTTCCTGTAGGCCAGTGGTAGGCGATAAAGGCCAGTCGCCTTTCGGTTGTGGGTTCGATTCCAACAGCCTTGTCCGACGCGATGGGCTGTCGCCCGTCCTGCAGGTTGTCCTTTTTCTAAAAAAAACTTCTATCCTTAAACAATACTAACTTTTGTCCAACATAATCAATTCCAAAATTTAGGCTTACCCGTAATACTGCAGTCCACTCTCATAATATAGTGAAAACAATTACCAAATATTTAATACCATCGTTGATCCCCATATATCATAAGTTATGTCTTGTTGGTCACATTCTAAACATTCAAAGTCCTTAATCATGTATTCTCTTGAATACCCATTGAACCTTAGTGAAAACATGAATACAGTTAAACGTTAACACTTTCCACATACCAAAATCCTCAAAATTCTTTATAATCAAACCATGATATCACTGATTCCTTATATCAATCATGAGCTCATGAATACTATCAAATATTTAATTTTCTCATTTTCCCTTCATTATGCGCATATCATTCTTTTTCCAAAAATATCTCAATCACTTTCCATGGTTACTGGTAAAATAAAATTATTGAAAACCACAATAGTCCAATACATAAATATTCCAACATACCACGATACTATATACAACACTATTTTGGAATCCCATTACATAAACACTTAATCATTCCACCACATTGTTGTCATATTCAACATCGCCAATAGTGATCGCATGTGACTTCGCTTTGTCCTTTGCCTTAAGTGGTTTCTCATGTTGATCATCACTAACCCTTGGATTAGGGCATTTATTGGCATAATGTCCCATCTCCTTGCACTTGAAACATTGAAGTGTTGGTGGTGCGTTCTCTGTAGTGTTTGCTTTGTTCACATCATTAGAAACCCTTTTTCCATTACTTCGGCACTCAGCTACTCGATGACCTTATTTTCCACACTTAAAACATTTTCTAGTCCCTTTAAGACAATCTCCACCATGCTTCTTTCCACACTTTGAGCATAAGGAAACATTCATCTTCTTTTCACCATTATTCTTGAGATTTCTCCTTGAACTCCATCTTTCGTTTCTTTTCAAAACCATGAGATGGATATGTAACAACAACTTCCATTTCTACCTTCATAGCACAACGCACAATTTCTTCATAGATACTGAAGTCTCGTATAGCTAATGCCCTTCGAAGACTTGGTTTTATGCCACTGAAAAATCGATCAACTTTACTTTCAGGCTGGATGATAATGCCAGATGCATACCTTGCAAGTCTTGTTAAATTCGCTTCGTATATAACAACAGATTCATCATCCTTTTGCTTTAGTTCAAGAAACTCCTTCTCCATCTTTGTTCGAAGAATACGAGGGAAGTACTTACTGAAAAACAAGTTCTTGAACTCGTCCCATTCCATGGACTCAATTTCATCTCTTGGCCTCGTATTCTTGATAAGATTCCACCATTGATCAGCTTCACCTTCCAAACAATATACTGCTAAGATGACTTTATCATGTTCAGAACATTGAAGAACTGAAAATATCTTTTCAGTGGTACTGATCCATTGTTCAGCAACAAGTGGATCAGAAGTCACACTGAAAGAAGGTGGACGTTGCCTCATGAAGGACTCAATAGAATACTGTTCCTTTCTCTGCTCATTTGGAAGTCCCGAATGATTCATAGATTGTGTAGGGATAGCAATAAGATTTTGCACTCCATCTCCCATAACATTTTTTTGTTCAGGAGGACAATCATTGCATTGTCCATTGCATTGATCAACACGGTTCCTTCGGGTTCCAGCCATCGTCTAAAACCCAAAAAGAATAGTGTGAGAGGAAAAAATCATGCTAGGGAAACCAACATAATAAAGGGGGAGTATCCTCAATATCTAACATCTTAGTTTAAATTCTATGATCGTTACGGTAGTTCTAGGACTGTATCTTATACGTATACTTATCCTTAGGAACATCCCTAGACATACCTTAGAAATATCTCTAGGGATCTCATTAACGTTTTCGCATCCTAGTTTCCAAAGGTTGACTAAACCTTTCCTCTGATACCAACTGTAGAGACCCGAAGCTTAACGTACATGGACATTACATTACATTTGCGGAATACTTAGTACATAACAAAAAACACACACACAAGGATCGTAATAGTTTAGTGTCTTTGGAAACTCGGAATATAATCTTCTAATCATGGTGAAAGATCTTCAAAATCTCCCATAATGATCTTCCTTTTTTACCTAAAACCTTTCTTTATATCCTGGGGAATATAAAACATAAAAGGGTGAGCTCAAATGCTCAATAAGGGTAAACAAAAGAAATATCAATCACATCATAAGCACATAACTTTTGGAAATCTTAACCTGCAAAAGAGATCATAATTTCATAACATGGGGTAAATCATGGCAGTGAAATGTAATCACAATAATCATAACCTAAAACATGAAACTTCGTGGCATTCACACATAATCATAGAGAATCATTTCTTGTTAGTCAAGACTCATTGCCAAGACTATCTTAGTTGACAAAGTCCCTTTCTGAATCGAGTAACCCTCGTTTCAGTCCTGTTTCACTGAACCGGTATAACCTACCGTTCCAACCCTGTCTATCTCATGGGATATAAAATCTTTTCCCTAATACATTGGAGGGAGATATAGGTTCCACCCATCTTATAATGAATCCTTTCTTATGTGTGCCACATAATCATAAATCATACATCATCGCATAACCCATATAATAAAAATGGGATTCTTAGACAACATGACATCATAAAACAATTCATATAAGATAAAGGAATTCATAAAAATGTTTCCATCACAACATAATCAAATCCATGTAATAATAGGGATAAAAAACAGAACCCTTTTATTATCTTAGATGGAAAATAATTTTGATAAAATACTTGAACTTCATTCTTGAGGAAAATATCCTTTCTACTTCAAAAACACTTTTCCTTTCTTAACATGTCATACAATTTTAATCTAAAATAAGTTGATTAAAAATAAACTTGAATACATGTAATGGAAGCTTCTTGGAAATATTTTTTTTAGAAATCCATTCATGCCTTATAAGTTAAAAAAAACATTCTTCGTACTTTTGTCGGAAAAGTCAAAAAGCACCTCGTATGAAAAACGTCAAAAGATTCCTTTCATATTTTTTACTAAAAACTCACCGAAGGGTAAAATTGGATTTAAACAATTGTAGTTGGATGGAAATAATATTACATATTGAGGAAACATGGATGTGGATGATAAAATACACCCCAGTAATTACCAAAGTAAAAACAATCTCAGATAAAAGTGAGATTGTGATATTTCTCTTACCTTAGGTCCGATTTGCTTCGTATGTGTCCGAACCTCCAGTATAATGATTAAAATAATTTCATTGACTTATTAAAGAATCATATTAATTGTTATGATATCATATATGGTTCACTTATGACATTATATTACCCGTTCTTTTGTAAATTCCATGTTAAAGAAGCGTTTTGGGTAAAATCGTTTCATTTATCGTAGGTGTTTTGACTTGTTGTTATTGACATTATTATTACTTATATCATGATTTACTTACTTCCAGAATATAAAATATTATTTATATATCATATATATTCAGTATATATAAATATAATAGATAGATAAATGAAATTAAAAACACCGTTCATGGAGACGGTAGTCCGTACGTACGCATGAACGCTGTTTTCCTTTCCTTATTGTCTTGAATGGAAGTAAGTAGAATACATACATATATATATATATACATAAATCCAGTAGATTTATAATGTCATATATTTCATTATTATTTCTTATATATACTTTATAATCATTCTTAAATGGTTAACATGGAGAATGAATCTCATCGCGTCGTGGAGACGGTAGTCCGTACGTACGCACGAGCGATGATATCATTTCCATAAATATTGAATTGAATTGGAGTGGATTATACAATATATCAGAATCAATATGATGTTGTAATAACTATGTATAGTTATTCTTTACACCATTATACCCATCCATGTAAGGTGGTGGTGGAAAATAGATTACACCACGGCGTGGAGACGGTATTCCGTACGTACGCACGCGCGGTGATTTCTTTTCCCGTAGGATGGATAGATGGTGAAATAGGGTTGTTTCATACTTATAATAACATATCAGTATATGAGTGATACTGATGTTATTACTTCATAATGAAACAACCTAAGAAGTAGAAGTGGAAGAAGAAATAAAGATGAAAGAATTGGTAACGGTAATTACCTCTTCTTTGAAGCGCCTCTTTGACACCTCCTCTTAGGGCACTAAAATTGGTCTTTGAGGAAGACAAGAACCTTTAGGATGTTGATAGGGAAGTTGAGAAGAGATTTTGGCAGGGGTTCGCCGAGCTTGAGTGCTCAAATTGGTGTGAGGAGGAGGGGGAGGAGGTGTCCTTTTATAAGGGAGGAGAGGGGCACCTTAGGAATATCTCAAAATATTATTTTATATTAAAGTCAAAATCGGTTTATAATGGTTACAAAGGGTCTTATTTCGAAGCTAAAGTGGGGATGGGTCGAAATCCTATCATTCAATAGGATTTAGACAAGTTTAGGGTATTATTTTAACCTTATCAATTAGATTTAACTCTAAGTTAAATAATTTAACTTTTACAGTGTCTTTTTGTTTTCTTTAACTATATGGTTAATAAACTTACTATAACATGCCAAACGAACCCCAAATTGTATATTATTAAAACATATATCCTTATCTAAGTCATTTTGCCGAACCTTAGATTTTTAGGAATAAAATAACAATTATTAATATAATATTTGATTTAAAAACTATTTTGTGTCAATTTTGACACTATTTGATACATGATTTTTGTGAAAGTCATAACAGAATTATATGTTCAAACCAAGTTGATTAAATCAACACTAATATATCTTAGTAACCTAAAAATTAGTGTAATTAATAAAAAGTCTTAAATTACATTTCTTTTGATATTTATAATATCAATTATGTTAATATTTCATTAATAAGATAATTACTTCATTATCTTTGTGTCATAAATAAATTAAATTATTTGATGTCTAAAAATTACAAATAAAATACCATCATGTAGGAAATCTTTTTATCTTTCTAATGAATATTTACAATCTAATTTATCTTATGTACAACCCTACATTAATTTTTTTTTAGTAAATATACTTTGATTTTAACTCTTTTAACTCTTCTTTGAATTTAATAATAATAAATGTCCTAATCTAATCCAAGTGGGCCTAAATGGTCATATTTTATTCCTAAGCTTGTTTTTGGTCGAATTACACTTGTCCAATAGAATTAGGACATGTGTTAGGGTAATAATAATATCATTTTTACCCTTAATTACCCTATTTAATTTTAACCGTGGTAAATAAAAGAAAAAAGTTACTATTCACCAAAAAATATTTTCATCTCATTGAACCACATTTTACTTACTGACATCAACCGTGTCTCTCGGATTTTTGAAATTCCATTCACAGAAGCGGTAAAATTAAGATTTATGAAGAAATTAATTTTTTAACTACCACTTAGTAGTTTCACTATTCATCAAAAATTGATGTTTTTCAGAACAATGCCAAAATTTCATCCTAAGATATATTTCATATTCCGAATTCAAAAATGAAGTCTATTTTACCAAATTCATATCATAGAAGTTGCATTAATTAATTTTATAATTAAATCCCGCTATTAAAACAAAGAGCGTGTTTTTAAGAAACAATATCTATCAAAAGATTGACACTTGTTATGTCTAGTTTAAATGTGAAATTACATCAAATGACCAACATTGTATTAAATTGTAAAAATATATTCTAAATATACTTTAAAACCACTCAAATTAATAATTTATCACTATTAATTATTTCGATTGAAAAAGTTGTTTTTAACTAAAATTTAGTAATTTTCACTATTCATCAAAATATGAAAGTTATTCGAAAATCACCAAAATTTCACCTTAGGCTAAATTCGATACTCCAAATCAAAAAATAAAGTCCATTTTGAGAGCTAAAATTTCTAAAATTTTAAAAGGTGGTTATTACTATTCATAACGGCTAGTTTTAATAATATTTTAATAGCATATCGTTGTTTAGTGAAACTCAGTATTACATTCTACACACGCTATCGAGGAAGGTCGCGATTGCGTGTAATGCAAGGCAAGTCAAGGATGCGTGTTGTGCAAACTCATTTTAGTGTAGCGTACAATACAAGACATTTATAAATTTATAAAGGATATTTTTCATAAAATCTCGGGCTGTTACATGCACCCTTGTCGCCCTTCGGTAGCGGGTTCAAGTCTCGCAGTCTTGCCAGACATGACGAGTTATCGCCCGACCTTCGGGTTATCCTTTTTATAATAATCCAAAAATAATCTTAATAAATTTTTAAAACATAAACAATACTATCCAATGTACAACTTAATTCATTCCAACCTTTATACTTATCCAAAATACTTCTATCCAAACTCATATTCCAAAATTTATAAGGAATGTAAACACAATGAAGATGTTTTTTCCATGTAATAACATGTGAATACCTTCATCATGTATTCTTTTAAAACATGGTAATGCCATGAATTACCATAAAACCGTATTGATTACATTCATTCTCCATTATTCATTATAGAATACTGGAGATACTCCTTATATCCAAAAATGTTGTAAACTCCAACAATAATGGAATAAAAAAACAATTAATTAGTTTCAAAGTATTCAAGAATATTGAATATAATTTATCCAAATCAATCATATCTTATTCCAAAATCATTACCTCGGTATCAGGACTATATTAAAGTTTATCTTTCCTTCAACCATGTATTTTCCAAAAAGTTTAACTTGTTATTGAGTTACTTTTCTTGGTACCACACAATCTCAAACCCTTAATGAAATAGTACTGCAGTAAAATCCTTATATACTCTATAATAATTATAACCATTACATAGTTGATACAATAATCAAATGACATAATTATTTAATATCAACATAAGAACACTAGTCATTACTCTTCATATGTGGTAATATCATAGCTTGATTATTATCCAACAACACCATTTGTGGTAAACCCTAATTATTTGGACATTGATTCACGTAGTGTCCCAAATTCTTAGAGATGAAGCATTGTACATTTGAAACCTTTTTCTTACCCATGAAATCACATACTCGGTGTCTTTTTTCTCCACACTTATAAAAAACTCTCATTCCCTTCAAGCATTTACCAAGGTGATTCTTTTCACAGTTATCAGATATGGGAAAATCCTTCTTTCCCTTATTCCATTTATCCATATTTCTCTCTACCATCCTTTTCTTCTCTGGCTTCCCTTCAAATCCATATGACTTAGAGAATTCTTTACTTATCTTATTAACACATGATATTATTTCTTCATATGATGATAATACATGGGGGAATATTTCCGTTATAAATGTTGTCTTAATACTATGAAATATATGATCCTTCTTACTCTATGGATCATTCCTATTGTTGGAGTTCTCACTCCATCTACTACGAGCCATTTCTAAACAATGGCATACACTAGGTTAGTTTTATGAATCACAATGCATAATTCAAAACTTTTAAAATACCTAACGTAAATTGAAAAGACTATGCATATAATCTATAATCATAAAATGTTTTCTTTGATAAGTTATTTAATCCTAAATCCTTCATAATGGATTGTAGTGAAAATTTATATTATCATAAGAATATCCCCAAATAGTGTTGTAACCAAGAGTGCAACAAGGCCCGTTGTCATGTACCAGGATACCCCGAGTCAAGCCTGAAACCCCTTGTTGGAGTTTTCACTCATAGGTACATCTGTTCCAGAGCTGCCTCTACCTGCTCATAACCAGACAGGGATATATTTGTTGTAAAATACACAAAATCACTACATTACCAAAATTCTAGTAAGTTATACTATACTAATCCTCAAATATTATCTTAGGGTAATAGGCTCTAATCAGAGTTTATCTAAATATAGTTTCCAAGGATTGTACTAAACATCCTCTGAAACCAACTGTATCACCCCGACCCCGGTTACCTAGAGTCGGTGCATTATTACATAGCATTGGCATGATTACAAGGAATCAAGCCCCAAAAGACCGATCAATTTAGCAGTCTTGGAAAATATATTACATAAATGAACGTTATATTATATATTAGAAAATAAAACACAATATAAATGAACCTTTAAAAACGCCATTAATCCCCTAACTTAACCCTGCTTATCAATCATAATACACTTCTTGGAATCCTGGGAAAATAAAACATAAGAAAGGGGTGAGCTCAGATTCTCAGTAAGGATAAAAATATAACAGAAACATTTATAAATAATCATAAACATTTAAGGCAATGTATAAGACTAAAACATAATGCTTTTAATCCTATACTTAAGCATAATATGTGTAACGTCCCAGCCCGGCTTCCCAATGAACCGGTGGTCACATGGCCTCAAGCGCGTCTCCCCGTACGCTAGAGGCTTCCGAATAGCAGTGAGGGTCTCGGGAGATGATAGCGGGGATACTATACCCTCATATCAGAGTAACGCAGTGGTATTTTCAGAGTAAATATCATTCAGTAGCAGAAGTAGTAAGAAATTGAAATACACCAAGGAAAGACAGAATAATATCCATTTTATAAAGGGTGGAAAATGCCAGTTTACAATGCATACATGTATAGATGATGATACATTTCTGAAAGCAGTAAAAAATACAGGACGCTTTACAAACAATACAAACAGAAAGACAGCAGAGCCAAATGACGAATCTCATGAGCATCCCAAGCTCTCGCTTGGTCCTTTGCTCTTAACTCCTCAGGTACAAACAACACAACAGACAACCTAGGTCCTGCAATCAAGAAGTTCTACTCAGGTACCCCAGTGTAATGGCGGCCTGAGTAGGGTGTGATATATAAATCTCAGTAGGCCGACACCACCGGTGTCTAAACCAATGCAGAGAGTGTATAATAATTAAACAATGAGTAGGTGTGGAGAAGTAAGTAAACAGAATTCCATAAGTCTATACACCTGTCCAGGTTCCCAAGGGACACCTGACGGTTATACCTGCTTCGGCTCGTTGCTGATAAAGTATCCTGATCATGTCATCATATGTATATATATATATATAAGCATTTATATCATAGGTGGTGTGGGGTATGAATTCCTCCCACCCATTAATCGTGATTAGCGATCACGAGGTAAGAATGCCTCTCATCCCTATAAGTCAACTAGAAAGGGGTAAAAATGCCTCCTTTCCATCACATTCATTATACTGGCATCGGGTATAACTGCCTCCCATCCAGGCATGTAATCATCAACAGAAATCAACTGAAAAGGGGTAATAATTCCTCCCTTCCATACACATATTGAAATAGTGGGCACGAGGTAAGAATGCCTCTCGTCCCTAAATAAAATTGCAAGGGGTAAGAATGCCTCCCTTCCATACACATATTGAAATAGTGGGAACGAGGTAAGAATGCCTCTCATCCCTAAATAAACTAGAAATGGGTAAGAATGCATCCCTTCCACTCACATGTAGAGATCGTATCTGGCATGGGGTAGACATGCCTCCCACCCATACTCGAAGCAAGCTGGCATGGGGTATGCATGCCTCCCATCCGTAATCATTCATAATCATTATCAAAACTACGTTAGAATTCATAGGTAAATACATCCTTTGTATTTCAAATAAACATTCCACATTCACTATCAATCATATATCTCATTTCTATATAAGTGCCCATATACACGTTCATCACAAGTATACTTAAGGAAACTCTTCTCAAGTATCTATATCACGATATTCACACATTCATTTCACTAACATACGTCATGCCTATTACGTTATCCCAAGGCATGGTCATACCACCCTAGTCCGTTCATTCAAATTTAACTATTTCATCTTAAAGGATATGTTTTTATCAATATCTAACCCTTTGATACCTTCTGGAGGGAACATGTCATTTAGGTCATCCCACTAAGGTTACCATCTCACTCATTTTGCCTAACATGGAAAATTGACCAAAATACATGTATCACAGCATTTTCATTCCCTTTGTCTCAACAAAGAAAGTTCACATACAAGGCATAACAAGGAACCACAACAATTAAGCAGGAAAGAACAAAAAGTCTATCACTACTTTTTATCTTGAAGGCAGTTCACCTCTAATTGAGGGGTTTTATTATTAAATCCTTAGTTTAGTGACCAAGCAACCTATTTTATCTTATTACTGCAATTCACACGATTTGCACAAAAGCATTCAATTGGAACTAACTTGAATAATTAAAATGCTAAGGTAGTGTAATATTAAACTCACATTCACTTAAATTAAAGGCAAGGAGAGGGACCCTACCTCCAGGTGGATCCATCCGTCCACTCCGGCTCTTGGTGCTTTCTAACTAAGAGTCCCATGCGAGTCGCCTAGTATTTGGTGACTCGAAACCACACCAAAACCTCGAACGCACTATAAACAACGTGATAGGAACTCATAAACATCAAAATCCCCAAAATAGACAAGTGTGAAACAAAGCAAGAGGTGAAACCCTTACCTCGAAACCAAGAAGACGATCTAAAACCCCCCGAAGCGCTTCACCTTCGACGGCGGTTGCCGGAACGCACACCAAGGAGTCCCAACGGACCTTCCGCATGACCTAGAATCAAAGTAAAACCAAAAAACGCATCACCGTAAAACCTATGGTGTTTGGCCGATTCTCAGCGGGTGACGAATAGGTCGAAACAAATCCAATAAGAGAGAGGAGGATATAGAGGGGAGCTTACCATGGAGATTCGACGAAGAAAAGGCTAGAAATCGGAGGTGGAAGCTCAATTGAGAGGAGGCCGGAAGGGGGTGTCACGTGAGGCTCAAGGGGAGAGCCACTTGGGTTCGTGCGGGTCGAGTGAGGTTAAGGGAGAGATTAGATTAGGTTTTTTGTTTTTATTTTGTTTTAAATTTAATCAAAAACCCAAAACACACCCAACTGCACGGTGTAAACTGCATGGTTTGCCAAACCGTGCGCAAACCGTGTGGAGTCTTCTACCTCCAAGAGATCTCTCGCATGGGCTAGGCGCACTGTTTGGGAAACCATGTGCAGCCCATGCGCAAGCCATTGTCACTTAAAATAAGGCCGCATGGTTTAGGCCGCATGGTTATCCGAACCGTGCACCAACCATGTGCCCTCTGCAGCTTCTTAAGAACAAGGTTTCGGTGCTTCTGAAACCTCTCGGGACACCCGAGAAACTTAACGGGCCTTCGCCCATGCCCAAAACCAAAACAAAAAAGTGTTCCAACTCTCAAAATTCTGTTCCGAAGCTCGGTTTTAAAAACAACCTATTCAGTAATCGAAAAAGTTCAAATTCCCACGGGTTTTAGTCTGGTTAAAAACGCGGGTCATTACAACCTTCTCACCTTAGAACTTCTTGACCCTGAGAAGCCTTCGGGAACAATGTACACATCACCCAACCTACAAGGGTTGTGAAGCTTCATTCAAACGGTCACGTTGCGTTCACAAACTTCCAACACACCCTTAACCGTCCATTAAACCTGATGGCGCTTAAGCCACCAAAACTCAATCCAACACTCGTTTCCCAAACGAAACACCAAGACAGCTCTTCCCGAGCCCATCTACCCAGAGACACGAATCCGTCATTGTCTCGTCGAGCATCCAGCCACAGGTACTTCCCACCTTAGATTTTTAACGTTAAGAAACCAACTCCAAACTACGGTTCGGACCACTGTTGGAATTACTTTCAAAGCATGCCCCAAGCATTCCCACGACGCTCCTTGAGTGATTTGAAACAGTTCAAACGGTCGATTCCCCATCGACCTCAAGGCCCAAGTAGAACCGGTTGTTCATATAAGGCATCAGTTGACACAAACCACACTCACCTCTACCTGATGACGTGCCTTAAAACGGTTCTCCACCAACCGCATTCATTGAAACCAAGGAGGAATAGAGTCAAGCCTCAACAACTGACCATTAAAAAGACGCCCGGCTTAGACGGCCGACATATTTCAAGAAAAACCACAATGCCTTCCTCCAAGGCACCTTACGTTTGTCACAAAAACGCTCACTGAAGCCTACACCAGACTTCTGATGACGTTTCCAATATCCAACCATACAAGAATATACGCATCCCGCGTGCAACGCCGAAAGAGAACCATCCAATCAAGCCCAAGGGCTTCAAGGCATTAGCGTGAATAAGACAGACACTCTCTTAGTGCATCTAGGACATGAACAAGATAGGGGACATGCTCGTCGCTAAATAGAATACACTAAGAGGTTTTAAATGGATTCGAGTTAATCATGAGAGACTACTGGAAGGTAGAACAGTTGAACCTCAACTTTCCGACTTCAAGGAAATAACTCGGCTTCACCTGTCGACACATCCACACATTTTAAACATGCATTCCTCACAGGCATTCAAACACGATCAACCCCTTTACAGAAGGCATTCCAGGAACTGTCTCTTCTACATGGAAGGACAAATTTACTAGATTCGATCTAATGCGCTCCCATCCTTAGGAGAGTCCTAGTCGTCGAAGGGAAAGAAGATAAACTAGCCGAGCACAAACGCACTAGTACACAAACACCGCCAACGATCGTGTGACGCTCCTTCACCACAATCACATCACCAAACAAACAAAGAAGATCCAAAACAAGGAAACCAGCATGTCACAATACATGAGTCATTCGAAATCCATCCCTTACATTGGGACGAAACAATTCTTTAATGTCGGGCCACTCTACTGAGGAGATGACCCAAAGCCGCAATGAAAGTCAAAGCCCAACGACCACCCATTTGAAGAAGGGTTTCATTAGAAAAACAAGAGTCCAACAAGGGACATTGGCACCCGAACAACACCTCACGTCAGAAAACCCACGGTACAAGCAAGGCATTAAAACGCTAGGGGTGCTACCAACCACGGGCTAGCACCTTACAAAGAACAAACATCGACCCTAACACCGGGTCATGTTCAACAAAGTTACTAGGCTCAAAATACAATCATCAAGCCATCACTAAAGAAAAAAATGCCCACGGTAAACCCTACGGTCCCGTTTCAAGGCAACTCAACGAGACCCTCAAAACTACCCCTTACACTAGGGTTTCAACACACCACTATAGGTTCCACTTCCAAGACCTTTCTATTAAACCACATAAATATTTAACCATTTAAAATTTTTCAACTACACATCAAGCAAACCGGCATGTTTCGCAAAAATCTTCCTTTTAAAACATTAAACATTCACAGAAATCCCGTATTTATCCACCAACCGAGCAAAACAAAACCATTAAACAAAAGGGTGACCTACTAGGGTCCCATTCTATCCATCTCGGGTTCGTCCAAAAAGAAACCCAAAATCATTTATTCTAATTCTTTTAAAATTTTAAGCACCCCAACTGGGTTATCTCATACAACACTCTCAAACTGACCTACTTAGGTCCAGTTTCACTTACACATTCACCAATTCATTTCAAATTAAATCCACACAATTCTTACATTTAAAACCATATCAAGACACCTCATGGTCTTTTCAATTAACATGGGTTGTCATTTCCCAATTCATGAAGCACCCATACACTTCATGGATTGAAAATTGAATCCCCTTTTGATCAAAACTAGATTCTAATTCAGAAGTTAACATGCTCACATACAACGACCTAAGTATATGGATGGCCATCTACCAACCTATAAAGCACCCATACACTTTATAAATTGGAATTTGGCTCCCCTTTTTAATCAAAACTAACTCACTTAGAATTTTAATGTTTTAACAACCCTTTTTAAAAGTCTGATTACACTGGTTACCTTTTACCAGCTATAAGGCGCTCATACACCTTACAACTGAAAACTGGCTCCTGTCGAAATCCCAACCAATATCTTTTAGCCCATGAAAAGATTTACATATTAAAACTTAACTAGTATGTTCTCATGAGTAGTAAACACAACAACATGCTATATCAGAGAAACATGTTATAACACATAAGCATGGCATATAATCACTTAATCATATTATACAGGAAAGCTAAGGTGTAACTACATGGCATGGCACTATGCATGACATGTTCATCCCCATGTGCCTATAATGATTCATGAAATGCAGTTTCCTTGCCATATCTAGCCAAGGGAAAAATTAAAGGAATTTCATAAACCATAAGCAGTAGGAAATACAACAGTCACTCAAGGTGAAATCATCTCAACGGTAATAGAAAACAACATGAACAACAATTGCCAGCCCCGACCACTTGGTCATTTCCCGTATGTGGGGTGATCAGTCCCAAGCAGGGCTATTAGCCAAGTGCTGACACTTTCCTAATGTCCTGTCTACCAACCCAAAACAATAAGACAAAAAGAAAAGAAACACCTTTGATACCACTTTGTAACGTCCCGTCCCGTCTTCCCATCGAACTGGTGGCTGGACCGGTGCTCACATGGCCTCAAGTGCATCTCCCAATACGACAGAGGCTGCCGACTAGCAGCGAGGGTCTCGAGAGATGATAGTGGGGAGACTATACCCTCATATTAGAGTAACGCAGTGGTATTTTCAGAGTAAATATCATTCCGTAGAGGAAGCAGTAATAAATTGAAAGACAACAAGGAATGACATAATAATATCCATTTTATAAAAGGTGGAAAACCCCAGTTTACATTGCATGCATGTATAGATGATGATACATTTCCGAAAGTAGTAAACAATACAGCATTCTTTACAAAAAATAGAAAAAAGAAAGACAACATAGCCCAATGATGAATCTCCTGAGCATCCCAATATCCCGCTTGGTCCTCTTCTCCAAACTCCTTTGGTACAAACAACACAACACACAACCTAGGTCCTGCAAGTAAGAAGGTCTACTCGGGTACCCCAGTGCAATGGCAGCCCGAGTAGGGTGTGAGATATAAATCTCAGTAGGCCGGCACCACTGGTGTCTAACCCAATACAGACAATGTAAAATAATGAAATAGTGAGCAGGTATGGAGATGTAAATAATTAGAATTCCATAAGTCAATAACACCCGTCCAGGTTCCCAAGGGACACCTGACAGTTATACCTGCTTCGGCTCGTTCCTGGTAAAGTAACCTGATCATGTCACCATATGTTTATATATATATAGAATCATTTAGATCATAGGTGGTGTGGGGTAAGAATTCCTCCCACCCATTAATCATGATTAGCGGGCAAGAGGTAAGAATGCCTCTCATCCCTATAGGTCAACTGGAAAGGGGTAAGAATGCCTCTATTCTATCACATTCATTCTACTAGCATGGGGTATAACTGCCTCCCATCCAGATATGTAATCATCAACAAAAATCAATTGGAAAGGGGTAAGAATGCCTCCCTTTCATACACGTATTGAAATTGCGGGCACAAGGTAAGAATTCCTCTCTTCCCTAAATAAACTGGAAAGGGGTAAGAATTCCTCCCTTACATACATGTATTGAAATAGTGGGAAGGAAGTAAGAATGACTCTCATCCTTAAATAAACTGGCAAGGGGTAATAATTCCTCCCTTCCACTCACATATAGAGATCGTATCTGGCATGGGGTAGACATGCCTCCCACCCATACTCGAAGGAAGATGGCATGGGGTATGCATGGCTCCCATTCGTAATCATTCATAATCATTATCCCAGTTGCGTTAGAATGCATAAGGCAGTACATCCTATGAATTTCAAATAAACATTCCACATTCACAATCAATCATATATCTCATTTCTATAGAAGTTCCATACACACGTTCATCAGAAGTATACTTAAGGCAACTCCTCTCAAGTATCTATATCATGATATTCACACATTCATTTCACTAACATAAGTTGTTCCCATTACGTTATCCCAAGGCATGGTCATACCACCCTTGTCTGTTCATTCAAGTTTAACCATTTCAACTTAAAATGTATGTTTTTATCAATCTCTAACCCTTTGATACCTTCTAGAGGGAACATTTCATTTAGGTCATCCCACTAAGGTTACCATCTCACTCAATTTTCCTATCATGGAAAATTGACCCAAACACACATATCATAGCATTTTCATTCCCTTTGCCTCAACAAAGCAAGTTCACATACAAGGCATAACAAGGCACCACAACAATTAAGCGGGCAAGAATAAAATGTATATCACTACTTTTATCTTGATGGCAACGCACCTCTGATTGAGGGGTTTTATTATTAAATCCATAGTTTAGTGAACAAGCAACCTCTTTTAAATTATTTCTGCAATTCACATGATTTTCATAGAAGCATTCGATCAGAACTAACGTGTACAATTAAAATGCTAAGGTAGTGCAATATTAAACTCAATTTCACTTAAATTAAAGGCAAAGAGAGGGACCCTACCTCCAGGTGGATCCATCCATCCACTCCGGATCTTGGTGCTTTCTAACTAAGAGTCGCAGGTGAGTCACCTACTCTTTGGAGACTCAAAACCATGCCAAAACCTAGAACGCACTATAAACAACGTGAAAGGAAATCATAAACATCAAAAGCCCCAAAATCAACAAGTTCAAAACAAACCACAATGTAAAACCCTTACCCCAAAACCAAGACGATGATCTGAAACCCCCCGAACCTCTTCGCCTTCAGCGGCAGTTGCCGGAACACCCACCAAGGAGTCCCAATGGACCTCTGCATGACCTAGAATCAAAGGAAAACCAAAAAACTCATCACCCTAAACGTTGGGGTGTTTGGATGATTCTCAGCGGGTGACGAATAGGTTGAAACAAAGCCAAGAAGATAGAGGACGAGATATAGGGGAGCTTACCAAGGAGACTCGATGAAGAAATGACCGGAAATCGGAGGAGGAAGCTCAATTGAGAGGTGGCCGGAAGGGGGTGTCATGCGATGCTCAAAGGAAGAGCCCCTTGGCTTCGTGCTGGTCGAGTGAGGTTGAGGGAGAGATTAGATTAGGTTTTAAGTTTTTATTTTATTTAAAATTTAATCAAAAACCCAAAACACACCCAACTGCACAGTTCGACCCGCACGGTTTTCAAAACCGTGCGCAAACTGTGCGGAGTCTTCTGCCTCCAAGAGATCTCTTTCATAGGCTAGGGGCATGGTTTGGGAAACCATGCGCAGCCCGTGTGCAAGCCATTGTCTCTTAAAATAAGGCCGCACTGTTTAGGCCGTAGGGTTAGCCAAACCGTGCGCCAACCGTGTGCCCTCTGCAGCTCCTTAAGAACAAGGTCCAGGTGCTTCCGAAACCTCTCGAGCCACCTGAGAAACTTAACGGGCCTTCGCCCACGCCCAAAAGCAAAACAACAAAGTATTCCAACTCTCTAAATTCGGTTCTAAAGCTCGGTTTTAAAAATGACTCTTTGAGTAATCAAAAAGGTTCAAATTCCCACGGTTTTTAGTCCGGTTCAAAATGCAGGTCATTACAATATGGCCAATATAAATCAAATAATTTCATTAACTTATTCACATGGATATTCTACTAGTTGAATAATCACATGCAATATCAATATAAAATTTCATAATGATGGAATGCATAATGCCAAACTTCATAACCACATAGTCAAGGCCTTATGCCAAGACTACAAATAAGATTTTGTCAAGGCCTTGTGCCAAGACACTAGTCTGTCTCATGAGACCTACCGATGCATCGAGGAGTTATGGCGGTCTCCACCCATCACTTACAAAATCCAATGCATTCCTTATATGAAAAGGTTTAAACATAACATAAACTTTCATATTAAAACTAGCATAGGAAATGTCAATACTATATCCATAAATCATGAATGGTATAAAAATAACACATCCACAGTCAAACATATCACAAAACCTTCAGTACAATATGGAAGATTTGTATCATAATAAATCAACTTCAAACAAGTTTAAAATCCATCAAAGGATGTTAACATAGATGAAAATGATTTGTAAAACTCTTTGAGAGAAATAACCCTTTTTTAGGAAAACATTTAAAAGTCACACAATTTATAAAGGAAGACATTTAAAATAAATTTTTGGAATCATAGTGTACCATAACACTTTGAGACTTTTTAAAGGAATTAACATTTTAAAACATTCATGTCTATATAAATAAACCCTTAAAAACATTTTGAAAACATTGATATTAATGAGAAAGGTTTAGAAGAATAAATATTTAAAACATTTAAAATGATGTTTTAGGTAAAGAGTCCATTTAAAGTAAGCCTTTTGAAAACTCTTTTATGAAACATGGACATGGATAACAAATATTTCATAGTAAATACTTAAACATAAACAATCTAGGATAATAATGAGATTGAGTAATTAACCCTTACCTTGCACTTTCCTTTGGTCGAGGGTACGTTTAACCTCCTCTATAATGACCATAGTATGTTATTAAATCATACCAGAACCATATTCATATTTATTATATCATACGTGATTGATTTATGACATTATACAAGCCATTTAATAATGATTTTCATGGTAAATTAACATTTTGGGAAATAATCACTTTCTTTATCGTACGTGTTTTAACTTGTTATTCTTGATCGTATCACATAGATCGTGATTTAAATAATTCCAGAATATAAAACATGATTTATATATCATATATTTATATAGAATATAAATATTTATAATAGATAGATATATGAATTGGAAAACACTGTTTATAGAAATGGTAGGCCGTACGTACGCATAAACGTTGTTTCCATTTTTATATCGTATTGAACGGAAGTAAGTGAATAAGACATATGTAAGTACAGAAATATACATATATATATATATTCTGTATCATTATTATATCATATATTACATACTTATTAATAATATATATTTTTATAATCATCGTTGAATGGTGAACGTGGAAATGAATCTCATCGCGTCGTGGAGACGGTAATCCGTATGTATGCGTGAGCGAAAATATCATTATATTGATGGTGAAATCATATATAATTGGATGGTATATCATATATAAAGAATTATTAACATGTTATATTTATTATATACATCATTTATACTCATTATTATACCCATCCAAATAATGAAGTGTTTGAATAACAAACTACACCACGACGTGGAGACGGTAAGCTATACGTACGCATGTATGGTGACTTTTTCATTTATAGGATGGATAGAATAACGAATATGGTTGTACCATATTTATAATAACATAAAAATATGTATAAGGTGTTGGAGTTAATATTTTGTTATGGAAACAACAAATAAAGAGGAAGTTAAAGAAGAAAAGAACTTGAAAGTGGGTGGTGAAATTATTACCTCTTCTTCAGGTGTTTCCTTTTGAGTTGAACAAAAGGGCTCCTTAGGTTGGATTTCTGATCAAAGTAAGGCCTCTAGGTTGAATTTAGGTAAGTTGGTATGATATTTTGGCAGGGTTTGGCTGATCCAAATTGCTTTGGAGGTGTGATTTCGAGATAAGGGTAAGTACATTTTTATAAGAGAGGTGAGGGTCACTTTAGGAAACACTTGAAATATTAGTTTATTATACAATCCTTTTAAGTTTATAATGGCTTGAAAAGGATTTATTTCATGGATAAGGTGGGTATGGGTATAAATTACTTCAACCAATAGGTTTTAAATAGGTTCAGGTCACCATATTGACCTTATCTTTTAGATTTAACTCTTAGTTAAATAGTTTAACTTTTACCATGTATTCTGGTATTATTAGAAGAAATGGTTAATAAACGTACTATTAAATGCCAAGAGAACCACAAGTGGTTCATTAATGTGATATATATTATTATATAAGTCTTTTGGCTGAACCTTATATTTTTAGTAATATTATATCAGTTAATAATATAGTATTTGTTTTATAAACTCAATTATGTCAATTCTGACACTATTTAGTATTTTATTTTTTTGAAAGCCATAAAAACTTTATCACTTCAAATAAAATTTATTTAATCAACTCTAACATGTCATATTAACCTATAAAATAAGTTTAATTATTAAAAAGTCTCAAATTACATTTATTTGGATATTTATAATATCAATTATTTTATTTTTCCATTAATAAGGTAATTACTGAATCATCATTGTGTCATAAATAAATTTAATTATTTAATGTCTACATATAATGAATAAAATACCATTATGAATATTTTTTTTTGATAGTGGGTGGTGAAATTATTACCTCTCCTTCAGGTATTTCCTTTTGAGTTGATCAAAAGGGATCCTTAGGATGGATTTCTGATAAAATTAAGGACTCTAGGATGATGTGAGGGAAGTTGGTAGGATATTTGGTTAGGGTTTGGCCAAGAAAAATGGCTTTGGAGGTGTGAAATTAAGAGAAGGGGAAGTGCCCTTTTTTAAGAGAGGTGAGGGTCACTTTAGGAAAAGCTTGAAATATTATTTTATAGTAAAATCATTTTCGGTTTCTAATGGATCAAAAATGATTTATTTATAGAATAAATTGGTTATGGGTATAAAAACTCTCAACCAATAGACATTAGATAGGTTTAGGTTAACATATTAACTTTATCTTTTAGATTTAACTCTTAGTTAAATTGTTTTACATTTACCATGTCTCTTTGTATTTTTATATTATATGGTTAATAAAATTACTATAACAAGCCAAGAGAACCCCATGTGGTTCATTAATGGAATATATATTATTATATCAGTCCTTTGGCCAAAATTTTGATTTTTAGTAATATTATATCATTTAATAATATAGTATTTATATTAAAAACTAATTTATGTTAATTTTGACACTATTTGGTATTTGGTTTTTGTGAAAATCATAACAGCATGATTACTTTGAAAAAAAATTATTTAACCAACCCTAACATGTCATATTAACCTATAAAATTATTTTAATTCATAAAAAGTCTCAAATTACAATTATTTGGATATTTATAATTTTAATTTTTTTAGTCTTTCATTAATATGGTAATTATTGCATCATCATTGTGTCATAAATAAATTTAATTATTTAATTTATAAAAATAATAAATGAAATATCACTATGTATGAAATATTTTTATATTTATAATTAATATTTTTAGTCTAAGAGATAACTTATATAACCCCTTGTAAATATTGTTTTACTAAAAAATATATGTTTTTGTTATTTTTGTCTTTACTTTAAATTAATTAATATAGAGTGTCATTATCACTCTCATGTGGCTCCATGGGGTCCCAAAATCGACCCAAAGATACCCATGGTCGGACATGTATCAACTAATAGAAATAGTAAAGATTTTAGGGTAATCTAATATTATTATAATATTATTATTTACCCTTATTTACCGGATTTACCCCTTTAACCACGATAAATAAAATACTTACTAAAGTAAATATTCATAATGTCTAAAAATAAAATTTATCTATTTACACGATTTGGACCTCCTGATTCCAAATATGGAATCCATTTTTTAAATTTCAAAACACAGAAGTGGTAAAATTAATTTAAAATTAATTATTGTTGTCAAAACAAAATGCGTGTTTTTAAGAAATAATAACTATGAAAAGATTGAAACTTGTTTATGTCCAGTTTAAATGTGAAATTACATCCAATGACCTAAATTATATTAAATTATAAAAATATAATCTAATTATACTTAAAAACTATGCAAATTTATAATTTAACACTATAAATTATTTTGATTAAAAAAGTTGTTTTTAATTAAAATTTAGTATTTTTCACTATTCATCAAAATATGAATGTTATCAGAAAAGTACCAAAAAATTATCCAAACTAAATTTTTATGTCTCGATTCTGAAGAATAACTTAATTTCATTAAATTTTATATATAAAAGTTTCAAATATTGGTTTTAAAAAAGGTTCTCCATTAAAAGGCGGTAAAATTGCATTTTTTGAAAAAATACTACTTTTATCTGAAAAAAATGAATTTGTTATTATTTTATGTCTAAGAAACACATAATATGGATTATAAAATTATATGGAGTATATAAAATTCAAAATTCAGTTAATAATATTCATAATCCCTTTTTGAACGGATAGTTTGGTAAGTCGTGGTGCGCTCGAACTCAGTGTTGCGTATAGTGCAAGCTATTAAATTACTTTAATAAGATAACGTACTATGAAATATTAGGGTGTTACAAAATCAGTGTCACAATTTTAGTATTTTGGCCTTCAACTGGTGAATTTGGAGGATGAAACCATCATCTAAGTCTATCCATGGGTTGGATACAGAGGTAGCGTGCTCAAACTCATTGGTTTGAACCCACTTTTCCTTGCTCTTGTAATAGTCATCATCCAAATAGTAGGATTTGAAAGAGTAAAAGGGATATTAATCACATTGGGGCATTCCCACTCGACCAGTGAGGGATTACATGAGGCATTGGTGATATGAGGATGGAATTGTTGTATGTACATGGAGCCAGGGTCTACCCATCAGTGCATTATAGGTAGTATCCTATGAGATGACCATGAACACAATGTCTGAAATAATGCCAATAAATTGGGTCTTCAGGTGAATCCTTCTATATGGTCTCTACTCGGTCATGTCATAACTCTGAATCTTCAGGTCATAGGGATCATCATCAAAAACTTTCTCCCTTTTGTTCAACCTGTATCTTTCTTTCCTCCTTCCCTCGGATCACTCTTATCCCTAAAGACTAGGATCTATTTAATGGCCATCTAAATCATTCAATTTCGACCACAAAATTCAATGAAGATTTGTTCATTCTGAATTTATCGTTGATTTCTAATTTCAAGAAAAGGTTTCTTTAAGTGGATTTTTTTTGACAGGTTAATCTTTAGGTCATGGGGTTTATAGGATATAGAAATAGTGGGTTTTCTTTATTCTAGATACATTTTGATTCACTTCACATCAGAGGAAGATCTGTTTAGGGCTTGGTCTAGTGTACCTCAAAGATGCAATGGTCTCTGGCTCTGCCTCTTCAGATGGACTTATGACTTTTATATGAAGTGTGACACCCCAACAGTGGATATTTGGGTTTGTTTTCTAGAATTTACTATACCATTTCAGAATCCTTGATTTTGAGAATGTTAGGGAACCTCATGGTAGATTTTTGTGTGATGATAGTAGAAATAGAGCTATTTGCCACCATTTTTATCCCTATAAATTTGTGGAAGATGATGTATCAATAATTCCTACTGAGTTTGTGTGGATTTTAAAATGGAATGAGTTTTTTCATAAACATCCCATTTTTTATGAGCCATGGTTTTACTTTTGTTCCTCCTGTAAAAAATGGGGACATCCAATGGAATCCTATACGCGTGGGTATAATGATCTTGATCATAATAACATTGTGGAATCCGGAGGCAATGGTAGGGGTTTGGGTGTTGATGAAGGTTTGTCTTGTCAGAGCCAATTAGATGATCCAAATTTTGTGAAGGATGTGTAATGCGGGTCATATGGGGGACACCCATTGCTAGCCAATATTTTTAGTCACTCACAAAAGGTTATGGAAAAATACTGGAAGTGGATTCATTTAAGGTAG
Organism: Viscum album; assembly: GCA_963277665.1. Lineage (NCBI taxonomy): Eukaryota > Viridiplantae > Streptophyta > Magnoliopsida > Santalales > Viscaceae > Viscum > Viscum album. The sequence continues at coordinate 1,941,278,143 of OY728163.1, forward strand.
TATATGGAGGCTCTAGGCCTTCCTTGGATTCATATTATGCAGAGGAATTACACTCAATGAATGGATCTAGTGGAAGAGGTGGACTATAGATGAATGAAAGGGAGTGAGTCACATTAGGTGGAAAGGGTTCGTAGTAGGACTTAGGGGGTGGTCTTTTGATCAAATCAAGCCAAATAAGAAAGTTACCAACTATTAATATTTGAAACTTCTTTGGAGGATTAGTGAATAAGAACCGGTTCAGGATATTATTATAGCTCAGATGGTGCATTCTAGTGATGATCAAGTGGTCCATAGGTCTGAGTCTAGTGACATGTCTGCTAATCCTTCTTCTGGTTATACTAATGATGATTTTCAAGGTAGAAGTCCACACAGTTCAAGGAGGAGGAAAAGTATTAAAAGATTTATGAAAGGGGGAAATGATAATTCATATTTACCACTTCCAATGGAAACAATATCCACAAAAAATTTGAAATAAAAGATGATAGAAGGTGATCTCAAGGCCACTATTTCCCAGGTTAAGCCAATGGATCATGCGGATGCACCCCTCAAGGATGCACCAATTATATAGCGGGAGTTGGGTTCAGCCCACGAACAATATTTGGAGGTTCCTTTTAATTCGGATGAAGAAATGGTGGAAATCGTTTTAGTGACTAATTCAACTTATGAGAAAGCTAACAAGATGATGGGAAGGATGTTAAAAGTGATTACCAATGACGAGCAGAGTGCGTGGATTGAAAAACAAGATCTTATACTGATAATGGGATTCAATGAAGGGAAGATCAATCAAGAGGTGTATATGCAGACTTGGTATAAGCAGGAGTTTCATTTTGAAGACCTCTTAATGGATGTTCGATACATTTAGTTTTCCTCTATCTCATAGAAATTATATAGGTAGAATTATTCAAGTAAGTTAAAAAATATTCAATGTATATATGATTTATTTGGGTTTCTGAATTGTTTGGATTATAAATTTTTCCGTAAAATGTATTCTAAAAATAAAAAATTTAATTTTCAGTTAGAGGGACTCATATCTACTTTAGTCAGCCCTATCTTGCAGAGCGTCCGGGTCAGGATGAGGTTGATTCAATAACATGTGTCGATGAGACAGTGGAAAAATTCCATACCATTGAAATAGATAGTAATGTACATTTGGAAAATATGTTTCTATATGGGGGTGCCTTCATCTTATCCTAAGAATGTGATGAAGTCTTTACATTATGCTCACTCGACTTCCTCCAAAAGTAAGGCTTCTACAACCGATACCTATGTTTCAAATTGGAGTGGGATTTTCAAAGCCTCTATGAGGGCTTCACGCATTTAATCTGACAAGAATAGGGCCTCTATAATAAATAGATTTTCAGGAATGTTGGTGATATGCTTAAGAACATCGTACTTTCATTCTAGGAACACATTTCTATAGAGAGGAGCTTTCTCATTGGAAGGATGTATAATGGGAGTTGCTGGTCGAACCTTTAGTTTTTTTCTAGTGTTGGGGATGTCCTATTTTTCACAAGATGAACCACGAAAAATTACTATAGGATGACTCTTAGATGACTGTGGTCTAGCCACAGTTGGATGAGGATTGTCATAATGTGGTTGTGGCAGCTTTTCCTGGTTGAGTAGCACGAACAGTGGTGGTAGTTAATCTGACAAGACGGGAAGAGGATATTGCACATGTTAAGCTCTATGTTGACCCTTTTTTATGGTCTTGGTAGTATTCATGAATTGGTTCGAAGCACTAACCTATGTATTCAGAAGATTCACATATCCATGTCCTTGTTGATGATGGAATTGGTTGGGAACATTAGGAGGCATTCCTGACACTCGTTATCTTTGGGAACCATATAAGGGTCCCCCATCTCGATGGTATTCACTGAGGCATACTTCCAATCATCACATGAGGAATCCTACAATACTTGGTGAATTATAAGGGTGATTCCCATTTCTGGGGCATGTAGTTTCTAAGAGTGTGAGATGGATTCAGCGCCACTGGGGGGTTTTTTCCCTTGCGTCATCGGTGCCGGCTCTTCTGAGCAGTAGAAGGCTGATACATGGATGTAGAAGCAGCTGTTGGAGGAGGTGTAGAAAATTCAGGATATTTGAGCATATTAAAATAGTCAAAAATGATACCATAGGCATGAATGACTTCTCTAAAGTATTATAACACCCTAATATTTCATTGTAAGTTATTTTCTTTAAAGTAATTCAATAGCTTGTGCTACACGCAACACCAAGTTTGAGCGCACTACGACTTACCAAACTAGCTGTTCAAAATGCGGTTATGAATGGTATTAACTTCATTTTAAATTTTATATACTCTATATAATTTTAACATCCATATTATGTGTTTCTTATATATAATATAAGAACAAATTCAATTTTTCATATAAAAGAAGTATTCTTTTAAATGCAATTTTGCCACCTTTTAATGGTGAATCATTTTAAAAACCAATATTTGACACTTTTATAAATTAAATTTGATGAAATAAACTTCTTCTTTAGAAGAGGGACATAAAAAATTTAGTTTGGATAAATTTTCGGTGCTTTTCGGATAACTTTTATATTTTAATGAATAGTGAAAAATACTAAATTTTAATTAAAAACAACTTTTCAAATAAAAATAATTTATAGTGTTAAATTATATATTTGAATGGTTTTGAGGTATAATAAGATTATATTTTAATCATTTAATCCAATTTTGGTCATTCAAAGTAATTTTACATTTAAATTTGACATAAACACATATCAATCTTTTGATAGTTTTTACTTCTCAAAAACCTACTTTATGATTTTGACGATGGGAATATTTTTTAAAATTAATTAATACAACTTATATGTTATTAATTTTGTGAAATAAAAATCACTTTTGAATTTAAAATATCAAAATTATCTTAGAGTTAATTTTTATTATTTTTCTGAAAACATTCGATTTTTGATGAATAGTGAAAAACACTGCCTTATTGTTGAAAACCGACTTTTTATTTAAATATTTATTTATTTTATTTAAATTTATTTTAAGTAAAAATAGATACATAATACCTATATAAATTAAATTTAATTCATTGGAGTCATTTTATAATAATATTAGATGTATAAAATTTTATCGAACTTTTTACCGTCTTTTACCTACCTTCTAGGCACATTTGCAAATTTGCATAAAATGACATTTTACAACTTCTATGGATTGAATTTCAAAAATACAAGAGACACGGTTGACATCAGTAAGTTAAAATTTGTTTTAATAATATTAAAATTATTTTTGATGAATAGTAACTTTTGAATTTTATTTACCACGGTTAATAGTAAATAGGGTAATTAATGGTGAAATGATATTATAATTACCCTAACACATGTCCTAATTCTATTAGATAAGTTTATTTCGACCAAAATCAACCTTAGGAATAAAATATTATCCTTTTGATCCACTTGGATTAGATTAGAACATTTATTATTATTTTATTTAAAGAAGAGTTAAAAGTGTAAAATTCAATGTTTAATAACTAAAACATTTTTAATATAGGGATATAAATAAGATAAATTATACTATAAATATTTATTAGAAATAAAAAAATATTTCCTATATCATTATATTTTATTTATAATTTTTATAAATTAAATAATTAATTTTATTTATGCCACAATGATGATGCAATAATTAACTATTTAATGAAAGATTAAAATAATTTATATTATAAATATTAAAATAAATGTAAATTGAGAATTCTGATGCATTACAAGAATTTTATAGGTAAATTTTACATGTTAGGGTTGATTTAATGAATTTTTTAGAAGTAATCAAGTTGACATGACTAACAAAAACCAAATACTAAATTGTGTCAAAATTGACATAATTGAATTTTTAAATCAAATACTATTTTATTAAATTATATAATAATCCTAAAAATATAAGGTTCGTCCAAAGGACTTATATAATAATATATATATTATTAATGAAACACTTGGGGTTCTCTTGGTAGTTTATAGTAATTTTATTAACCATATAATATAAAAATACAAGGAGACATGGTAAATGTGAAACTATTTAACTAAGAGTTAAATCTAAAAGATAAGGTCAATATGGTGACCTAAACATGTCTAATACCTATTGGTTGAGATGTTTTCGACCAATTCCCACATTATCCTCAAAATAAATTCATTTGTATCCATTAGAAACTGAAAGTGAATTTATAATAAAATAATATTTCAAGATTTTCCTAAAGTGACTCTCACCTCTCTTATAAATGGGAAATTTCCCTTCTCATAATTTCACACATCTAAATCAATTTGGCTCAACCAAAACATACCCAAATAGCCTCCCAAATACTGTCACTTCATCCTATAGGCCTTCATTTGATCATAAATATAACCTAATAAGACCTTTTGATCTAATTAAAATAATGCACCTGAAGAAGAGGTAATGATTTCATCAACTTTTTCAAGGATATCTTCTTCTTCCACTTCCTATTTCTTTGTTTTCTTCCATACCAAAATAATAAATCCAGTACCTTCTACATAATATGATTTTATTATAAATATGTTACAACCATATTCATTATTCTATCCGTCCTATTAATGAAAAAGTCACCACACATGCGTATGTACGGCTTACCGTCTCCATGTCATGGTGTTGTTGTTATTCAACACTTAATTATATGGATGTGTATAATAATTATGTATAATAGATGAAAATAATAAAAATAATAAGTTAATTATTTTTTATATATGATATAACTTCCAATTATATACTATTTCACCTTCAATTGAATGATATTGTCGGTCATGCGTACGTACGAATTACCGTCTCCACGAACGTGATGAGATTCATACCCCATCATAACCATTCATGGATGATTTTCATTTTATGATTAAAAATAATGCTTAAGAACTTAATATAATTCTGGATATGAATAAAATACATCATATCAATAAAAAACACGACTTCCGTAACAAAACATATAAAGGAAAATGAGTCAGTTAACACCCGAAACAATGATACTAAAAAATATTATTAAGAAAGTAATATTAGGAGACAATATATGATATAATATTTATGTATTTGGTTCTTATATAATTTAATTACAATTATTTAACTATTATATAGGAGTTTAATGTACCCTCTACTAGGGAAAAAGTACAAGGTAAGGGGTTTTCATCTCACTTCTTATTCCCGTGAGATTCATGATATATTGACACTATTTCATTTTGTGTGGTGTATGTACTACCCATTATTGTATTCCTTGTGTAATATAATTTAATTTATGTATATTTATATCTTCATTGTATGATCCTTATTTTATGGGGTGTATTTTTCGTAAGTTACCAAATCGGTAATGGAATTTCTAATTTCGATTTCCACTCATTGAGTTTTACACAAACTTCATTGATTATTTTACTCCAAGATTATGTGTGAAATCACTATTCATTTATTTACATAGTAAGTTCCACTCCCCTTTCTATGGATATAATTTTGATACACATAATCAATCCATTGATAAATTCTCTAGTCATTGATATGAACTTGATAAGAGTAATCTAAACTCAATTTCCATTCATTGAGTTAAACATCCAAGTTATTGGTGTTGTTTTCACAAGAATATGTGTGAATGTCCTATGATTGATTTACACTGAATATCCAATCATATTGACTGTATTTATGTTTTTCACACATAATTATGACATTGATTTATCCTTAACCTAAGTATACAGTCTTTATAAGGGATTTCATCTCAATTAACATTCTATTGAGACTTATTTGTTGTTATGCACAAATTCAATTTGACATAGTATATCATAAATCCCTTTATTCTTAGGATATTATAATTTTTTTATCACCTAAACTATTTTTATTCAAACTTATCTCATTTTGTTAGGACCTCTAACTAAAATACCATTTTAAAGTTTTTAAAGATTTATTCTTCAAAATAGTTCTCATTAATGTCCTTGTTGTAAAAATGGTTTTAAGAGGTTATTTAAATAGACAAGAATGTTTTGAAATTAAAATTCCTTTTTAAAGTTTCACATTGGTATGTGAAATTTTCATTCGAAAATCTATTTTTAATAGCTTCTTAATAAATAGTGATTCTTTTAAATGTTTTCAAGAAAAGTGGATATTTCTCTCAAATATTTTTACTGATTATTTTCATCTATGTCAATATCATTAATTATTATTGATTGATGTTGATTTATTATAATAAAATCTTCCATATTGTATTTAATGTGTTATATTTGATTGTGGGTGTGCTATTTTTATACCATTCATGGTTTCTGGTTAAAATATTGAAATTTCGTATGCTAGTTTTAATATGAATGTTTAAATTATATTATGGCCTTTTTATATGAGGAATGAATTGGAATTAGTAAGTGATGGGTGGAGCCCTCTATACCTCACTGATGCATCGGTAGGTCTCATGAGACAAACTAGTGTCTTGGAACAAGGCCTTGACAAAATCTTATTTATAGTTTTGGCACGAGTCCTTGACTATGTGATTATGATGTGTAGAATTATGCATTCCATAATCATGAAATTGGCTATTGATATTACATGTGATTATTTAACTAGTAAAATATCCATGTGAATAATTAAATGGAATTGTTTGATTTATCTTTTCCATATTATGTTGATGTTGAAGTTTAAAAGGCTTGTGTTTTAGTATTATATATCGCCTTAAATGTTTATTATTATTTATGATAGTTTCCACTATATTGTTATCCTTACTGATCATCTGAGCTCACCCCTTTCTTATGTTTTATTTTTACGAGGATTCAAAGAAGTATATTATGATTAAACCATAGGAATAGGTTAAGGTATATAAGAGCGTTCAAAGGGGACACAATTTTGTTTTTTTATTTCATGATGTAATGTAAAACAAATATATGTATTTAGTAATTACAGGGCTACTAAACTGAATGGTTTTTCGGGAAATGATTCCTTGTATCATGCCAATGTTATGTAATAATGTACTGACTCTAGATAACTAGGGTCGGGGCATTACAGTTGGTATTAGAGAAATTTTATGGCAAACCTTGTAAGCTATATTTAGAAAAACTCTGATTATAAAACACTACCCTAAGATAGGCTTTGAAGATTAGTATAGAAGAACATCCAAAAATTTTGGTAATGTAAATATTATGGGGGGTTTTCCGAGCCATACATCCCTGTCTGGATACGAGAAGGTAGAGGCGTCTCTAGAACAAATGTACCTAGGAGTGAAAACTCTGACAAGAAGTTTCGATCTTGACCCAAGGTATCTTGGTACACAACAACGGGCCTTGGTGCCCTCTTGGTTACGAAACTCCCGGGGGATATACTTAGGATAATTCAAATTTTCATTACAAACTAATTTGAAGGATTTTAATATAATATTAGAATAAATAACCTTGGTTAATCATAAGGTGTTTTAGATTGAAAATAAGGTGTCGTGATATTCTCTAAATGATTTTATCACTCACACTATGCTTTCTTTTGTTAGTTAATGGATGGATTCCAAGGAAGTCATAGTAACATTGAACATGATGTACAAGGTGGGAACGATGATGGAAATGAGAAACTAAATGGAATGTTGATAGGCATAAAAGATATCGTTCTTATGCAAGAGTAGGTTTCCAAAAATATGATCAACAATATATACATTAACCAACTCCCAAACTCAATAAAGACGAGAAAGGTGGAGAATGATAAGAGCTCTAGTAGTGGAAACCATGGAGAAAAGAAAGCTCAATTTCCATCATTCCAGAAATATGGAAGGAGACACCCTAGAAAGTGTCTTAATAGAACAAAGAAATGGTTTATGTGTGGGAAATAAGGACATAAAGTAAAGAATTACTGAGGAAAAATGAAGAGTATTATGGAAGAAAATAAAAATGAACCTAAAAATCCAATTACAGTCATTTTTCGTAAATGTAAGGGACCTTGGAATTACCTAGGTCAATTCCCTACTCTAGAGGATAACCACTAGGTCAAGGAAGAACCTATATGGAAATAAATGGATGGAGAAATGTTTAGAAGTATTAAGGATCTTTTTTTATGGGATTACTTTGGAATACTATTATCTTGTATGTGTAACCTTGTAGTTTGTTATGTGAAAATTAAATATGAGGAAGAATTATCTTTTCTTTTGTGGATATAGTTTTGAAGAACCATTTGGGTTTATATGATCCTTGAATTTGAGGGAATTACAGGTTATTAATTTTTTGGATGAAAATGAGAGGTATGAGATAACATTTGTGGTTAAATTATGTTATGATTATTTTGAGGAATTTATCTCATTTGGGAAATGTTATATAGTTTTTGAAAAATGACAACATGTATACTTTGTGACAACTCGTCACGTCAGAAAACGCCGTGGGAATCAATCCCACCACAAGAGTCTTATTGGGATTTATCTCCTACCATTGGAATACGTGAAGTCCCTGGGTAATGTGACTAATTCTTTTTAGTTAAATGATTTTATTTATCAATAATAAGTTGATTTGGCATCTTATGTTTTATCAAATGGATATCTTTAGTATAGGAAAATGATTTGGTGATTAAGTGATAAATGTTATTTTGGAAGATGTATGCAATGTTGGGAACACTACATGCCTAAGGAAAATAGAATACTATGGAATTTCATTTGAGGAATAATGATTTTTTATTATTTTTGAATAATTTATGTTTTTTTTAAAGATTCAAGTTATTAATGGAAATTATTAACCTATCATAGAGAATGTGTGATTTGATTAATTACACTTCTGTATGAGACTTTAAGAGTAGTTGATGTTATTTGGAGATAAGTGTTAATATATACTATGAAATAATCTGTGATTAAATTCTTCTGGCTTTTGGATTTCAATCTTTGTTTGGATTATCTTGAATGATTTTAAGGACATTTTTTTAGAGAATGGTCTTTATTGAACTTCGGTTATTGTTTTTTCAATTTTAGAAATTAAGATTAGTATTTATTTCTATAAAGGATTATCCATTTTGGAGATCATGTGATATTATACTAACCATTTGGTTTTGGTTAATCTCTAAAGACAAGGGAAATATATAGTTCAGCCTTTGTAGATTATGTGATTCTCTAGAAGTTGATTCTAGCGCTTCAGGTGTGATCAAGTCATCTTGAATACTCATCATTTGGAGAAAAGATGAGTTAGTGGTAGAAATTTATTGAAGGATGAAACTCTACTTAAAAATTAAGTATATATCTTTCTGTTCATATTAAATCTCATAAATAAATTCATCAACTTTATGAAATTGAACTTAAAACAAAAAACATTGTCCGTTTACTTTTCCTACTGGGAAACTAATGACCATTTATCCCATTACAATTTTGTGGTTTTCTTGTTATTATCTTTCTATTGATCATGTTTTAAATCACTCTCAATCAGAACTTGACACTTAGTTTATCTTCCATATCCATGTTTTCCAACATGGAATCCTAGTATGGGTTATCTTGGGTGACCTTTGAACTTCTCTTTCATTATTTTAAATTGATATTTTTATTGACTCCTTTTATGATGTTGGACTTTTAATGAAGTTCCCAATCCCAATTTTAAAATTTCAAGGATGAAATTTCCAAAAGGGGGAAAGAATGTAACACCGCAGGATTTCATAGTAAGTTATTTTCTTTAAAGTAATTCAATAGTGTTGAGAAATGTATTGTTTTCAAACAATTCAAAATAATGTATTTTAAAGGGGGAGATTATTTTAAATAATACTCTGTCTCTTTATGATGATTTTGATGCTCACAAATACCCTTAATTATTTACTAATTATTTCGTTGAGTATTTTGCAGGAATTTATTTTATTTATTTATTTCATATAACGAGATTTCATACTTCATTTATTCTGAGATCAATTTTAGCGCGTTCTGGAATCACTGTAGCGCGAGATCAATTTTAGCGCGTTCTGGAATCACTGTAGCGCGAGATCAGTTTTAGCGCGTACTGGAATCACTGTTCATACCCTACGTTGATGAACGTAACGTATGGATAAAAAGTTTACTTTTTATGTTAAAAGAAACGTATGGTTAAGGAACCTTACGTTATTTTGAAACGTATGGTTAATGAACCTTACGTTCTTGAAAAGTATGGAAGAAGAACATTACGTTTGGAAGGAACCTTACGTTTTTGTTGTTGGACAAGTATGGAAGAGAAACCGTACGTTAGTTTTCAGTGTTGAGTTTGTTTCTCAAAAGTATGGATCATCAACCTTACTTTTATAATCAACCCTACGTTTGAATGTTGAAGAGAATGTATGTACGTTCTGAACCTTACGTTCTGAACCTTACGTTTGTGAACCCTACGTTTGGAGCTACGTCATCAACCCTACGTTTGGCGTTGGGATATTTTTGACAGACGATATTTCCTTTTGCATTGGTCAAACAGGCGGATTATTAAGCGGATTACGATCCGATTCTTAAGTACTACTTTGACTGAATCAAAGACGATTTTCAACGGATTAATGATTGATTTAAACGGAGCTTTTTATGCCGATTCTTTAGGGGAGTTACAACGGCTCTGTTATTTCATTTTTTTATATCGCAAATCTAAAAGAGATTTTCATGGATCTATTTATGCGGAAGATTTTCTCAGATTTGAATATATATGTTCTATCTTGGAATATTCGGATATATATATACACAGGAAAGTGTATGAAATATATAGATTGATCTTTTAACGAGCAAGAAACAGAGACTGTGTGAAGGAGTTCTTTTCTGGTGATCGAGAAGAAGTGTAAAACCTTTATTACCGAAGGAAGATCTTGATAGCAGATTCACGTGTTCTACATCGACTATCTGTTGTGAATCTACTGCTGCTGAAGTTGTGAAGTTTCTTGTAATATCTATTGCAACTGGATCGACTCAGAACTGTTTTGATTACAGATCTTTATTTTTTGAAGACGACGATCTATATACTGTCAATTGCATTCTGTTGCAATTGTGAAGAACAACTGGAGAAGTGTTTTCTTTATCGAAACCCTTTTTATTTTTGAGTGATCAGATTCTCGTTCTAAGCTGTGTGGGTTCGTGTTTGAACCAGGAAGGCTGTGTTTGCCTGAAACTTGTAAAGGTGTCAACTGCCTGTACTCAGTTGTGAACAGGTCTGTGGAAACGAGGACCAGATAGTGAAAATCGCCAAGCTCTTGGATTTGAGCGTTGGTGGAGTGGACTAGGGGCCTTCTGTTCCCCGAACCACTATACATCCGTGTGTTCATGCTTTTACTTTTTCCGTTGCATATTTAATCGTGCTAAAGCATAGTGGACAGAATTTGTCTAAATTGAAGAGATTGTAATAATTTTGAAAAGACACAATTCACCCCCCCCCCCCCTCTTGTGTGTAATCTGTAGATTCAGATCCAACAATTGGTATCAGAGGAGGAGCTTCTTATTTTTAAAGTCTTGTCAAGCTAGAAGTATTTAAATATTATACATAGTGTATCATGGCTGATACGAGAGAGGGAATGTCAATGGTCAGAACACCTTACTTTAATGGAGATAATTATGGCTGCTGGAAATCACGTATGATTATTTATCTGAAAAATCTTGGTTACAAAGTCTATTCAAAGATTCTGACTCCCTATGAAATTCCTGAAAATCCTGATACATGGAGTGCTGCTACAGAGGCTGAGTATGACATGAATTCAAAAGCTATGAATGCAATCATCTGTGGTCTAGGACCGGATGAATTTAACAGAGTATCTCAATGCCCGACTGCATATGAAATGTGGCAAACAATAGCTGTTGCTTATGAAGGAATAGATAATGTAAGACAGATGATATATGAAACTGCTAAATTAAAATTCGATACTTTCAGAATGATTTAAGGAGAGAGCATCACTCAGATGAATGGAAGATTGACAGAAATTGTCAATAATATAACAGCTCTAGGAGAACCAATCAAGCAGGCTGATCAAGCGTTAAAGGTACTGAGAGTACTTCCTACTCGATGGAGTGGAATCTCTGCAGCAATCAGACAATCAACTTCTGTTAAAGATCTAACTATGAGAGAGCTGATTGGTACATTGATGATGTACGAGGCTGAAATGCAAGATGAGGTAAATGAGCATAAATTCTACATAAAAAGGGAAAATACTGCTTTGAAAGTGACTTCTCAACAAAAGGATAGAAAGATGTAGAACAGAGAAGTAAGTGCTAAATCAGAAAGCTCTGATTCTTCAAATTCGGATGAAGAACTGGCTCAGCTAGCCAGAAAATTCAGAAAGTTCTACAGTAAGAAGAAAGACTTCAAGAAATCCTTCAAGAAGGATAGCAAGGAAGTGAGATGTTATGAATGCAAAAAGATGGGACATATCAGACCGGATTTCCCAAAATTGAAAGATGCAAAGAAGAAGAAATTCTTCAAAATAGATGATTATGATCAGAAAGATAAGAAAGCTATGAAAGCTACTTGGAGTGTTTCTGAAGACTCAAGTAATTCTTCTGAATCAATCTCAGAGAAGGAGGAAGCCAATTTAAAAGCAATTATGTGTTTCATGGCTGAAACTGATGAGGTACACTCATACTACTCCTCTGACTCAAATAATGAATCAAACTCTGAAACAAGCTTCTCAAATAAAAAACTTGCAGCTTACTGCAATATGCTTGAAGAAAGATATGACTCATTATTTAAAAAATATAAATCTATAAAGAACTTGCATAAAGCTATTTCAGATGAGAGAAATACTTTGCTAAAACAACATAAGGAATTAATTGACAAATACAACTCTGCTGACTCAAATAAAATTAATTTTGAATCAAAAATAAAAACTCTACAGGATGAAGTAGAATCTTATAAAAAGTCTGCATTAGTTTTTACAAAAGGAGAAAACGCCTTAAATGAGATACTTGGAAAAACTGTAATTAAAAAGGAATGGTTTGGAATTGGAAGTAAAGGAGAAAAACCTAAGTTATACAAAAATTATTTTGTTCCTAGCACTAAACATGTTATTTGTAACTTCTGTGGAACAAAAGGTCATATAGCTAAAAACTGTTTTCTAAGACAACCTCAAATATGTGGAATTAAGAAAGCTTATATTTCCCATGATCTATATGATTCAATCAATTTTAAGAAAACAAAGCAAATCTGGATACCCAGATCACTTCTTGCTAACACTCCTGGACCCAACAAAATATGGGTACCAAAGCAATTTGTTTGAATGTCTTTGCAGGTAGCAGGTCACCAAAGAAAGAAAGAAATATGGTATATGGACAGTGGCTTCTCAAGACACATGAGTGGAACTTCAGCTAATTTCTCTTCTCTTACTCGAAAGGAAGGAGGACTTGTCACCTTTGGTGACAATGCCAAATGAAAGATTATTGGTATTGGAACAGTTGGAGATCCAAAGACAGTCTCAATCAACAAAGTACTTTATGTACAAGGGTTAAAACACAATCTGATAAGTATCTCTCAACTCTGTGATGATGGATACACTGTTGATTTTACTAACAATAGTTGTACTGTTTCTAAAGATAAACTGTTTAAGTTTAGAGCACCCAGAACTGATAATGTTTATACTTTGGATTTGTATTCCTTGTGTAAACAACAAGTAAACTGCTTAACTGCTAATATAAGTGAATCCTGGATCTGGCATAGAAGACTTGGTCATTGCAATATATATGCTTTACATAAATTATCTAAGAAACATCTAGTTTCTGATTTCCCTAGTCTCAAATTTGAAAATGACAGATTCTGTGATGCATGTCAGCTTGGCAAGCAACACAAATCATCATTCAAATCTGTTAATAAAGTTTCTATAACTAAACCTCTAGAACTTATCCATATGGATTTGTTTGGACCTTCAAGAGTAGCAAGTTTAGCTGGTAAATTATATGTTTATGTATTAGTTGATGATTATTCTAGATTTACTTGGATTTTCTTTTTGAAATTTAAAAGTGAAGCTTTTAGTTTATTTGAAGGTTTTTGTAAATCTATTCAAAATGAAAAAGGTTTTAATATATTCTCATTGAGAAGTGATCATGGTGGAGAATTTGAGAACCAGGAATTTAATTCCTTTTGCTCAAACATGGGTATTAAACACACCTTCTCTGCTCCAAGAACACCTCAACAGAATGGGATTGTAGAAAGAAGAAATAGAACTATTCAAGAAATGGCTAGAACTATGTTAAATGAATATAGCCTACCTATATATTTCTGGGCAGAAGCTGTTAATACAACTTGTTATATAATGAATAGAATTTTAATAAGACCTATTTTGAAAAAGACACCCTATGAACTATGGAATAACAGAAAACCTAAAGTAAATTACTTTAAAGTTTTTGGATGCAAGGTTTACATCTTGAATACCAAAGATAATCTTGGTAAATTTGATCCAAAATCTGATAAAGGTATTTTCTTAGGATATTCTGCAACCTCCAAATCTTATAGAGTCTATAATAAAAAGTCAAGGATTGTTGAAGAATCATTTCATGTGAAATTTGATGAATCTGATCCTTTTGAGAAAAGGATAGAACAAATAGATGAACCTGATTCTAATGAAAACATGAGACTTGAGAATTTAAAGAATGATTTTGAAAATGATATAAAAGAAATTCAGTCCAGTTCAGAAGAACATGACACTGAAGAACCTTTGAATGTAATGCCTAGACAGTCTAGAACCTTAAAGAATCACCCTTTAGAATTTGTGATAGGTGACTTAGAGACTGGTATTCAAACTAGAAGAAACCTTGGAAACATAGTTGAATTCTCTGCTTTCCTATCCCAACAAGAACCTAAGACCATAGAAGAAGCCTTAGATGATGAGAGCTGGGTAATAGCAATGCAGGATGAATTGAACCGGTTCAAGAGAAATAAGGTTTGGGAGTTAGTTGAAAGACCACATGATTATCCAGTAATAGGAACTAAATGGGTCTTTAGGAATAAACAGGATGATCAAGGGATAATAACTAGAAATAAAGTAAGATTAGTAGCTAAAGGATATAATCAAGAAGAAGAAATAGATTATGATGAGACCTTTGCACCTGTATCCAGGTTAGAAGCCATTAGAATCCTTTTAGCCTATGCATCTTATATGAATTTTAAATTATTTCAGATGGATGTTAAATCTGCCTTTTTAAATGGTTATTTAATGGAGGAAGTTTATGTTGAGCAACCTCCTGGTTTTGAAAATTCTCAAAAACCAGATTCTGTTTTCAAACTTACTAAAGCTCTTTATGGCCTTAAACAAGCACTTAGAGCTTGGTATGAAAGACTAAGTTCTTTTCTTTTGAAAAATGATTTTACTGTTGGACTGGCAGATCCAACACTCTTTAAGAAAACTGTGAAAAATAATGTTTTGTTGGTTCAAATTTATGTTGATGATGTAATTTTTGGATCAACCAATAAAATTCTTTGTCATGAATTTTCATAATTAATGCAAAAAGAATTTGAAATGAGTATGATGGGAGAATTAAATTTCTTTTTGGGTCTTCAAATATTTCAAAAAGATTTTGGAAATGTTTTAAATCAATGCAAATACATTACTGATTTACTTAAGAAATTTGGACTTGAAAACAGCAAGCCATTTACAACTCCTATGTGTACTAATATAAAACTTGATTTGGATGAAACTGGAAAATCAGTGGACAACAAGTTATATAGAGGTATGATTGGTAGTTTGTTATATCTTACTGCTAGTAGACCAGATATAATGTATTCAGTATGTCTTTGTTCTTGATTTAAATCAAATCCCAAAGAATCCCATTTAACTGCTGTTAAAAGAATTTTTAGATATTTAAAAGGTACTATTTATCAATCTCTACTTTATCCAAAAACCTCTGATTTTAATTTAATTTCATATTCAGATGCTGACTTTGGAAGCTATAGATTAGATAGGAAGAGTACTTCAGGAACATGTCACTTTTTAGGGAAATCTTTAGTATCATGGTCTAGTAAGAAACAACACTCAGTTGCCCTGTCAACAGCCGAGGCAGAATATGTGTCTGCAGGTAGTTGCTGTGCACGGGTGTTGTGGATGAAAAACACTCTTATGGACTTTGGATTAAATTTCAATAATACACCTATTTTATGTGATAATACTAGTGCAATTAATATTTCAAAAAAATCCTATTAGTCATTCTAGAACTTAGCACATTGATATAAGACATCAATTTTTAAGAGATCATGTGTTTAAAAAGGATATATTTTTAGAATTTGTAAATACAGAAAATCAATTAGCAGATATTTTTACTAAACCACTTCCCACGGCAAGGTTTGAATTTATTAAGGGGGAGTTAGGTTTATTTAATTTTAAATAGTTTTTTTTAAATCTTATTCTGTTTTCGAATTCTGCTTAATTTCTGTTTCCCGCAATAAGTAATCTTATTTTGTTTTAAATAAAAGTAATGATTAGTGATTACACGGGAATCAAGGCTGTCAGAACCGTTTCACCTTCTAAACTGCTTCACCTTTTTCGGAAACCCTTTCGAAAACCTAAAACCGCACATCTGCTCCAAAACCCTTTTCTGAATATTCAAACCCTAAACATACGAACCTTCAGAAATCGTTGTTGGAATGGCAAAGACTAAGCGTCCAGATGAAGCCGAGAGCAGTACTGCAAAGAAACCTAAGGTAGTTAGTCGGAAAATACTGCAAGGTAAAGTCATAGATTTAGAGTGGCTGTTTGAAACTAATTTACTGTTGAAGCAAGCGTTGTCGTTTCAAAGCCTTGAGAAAGCTTTTAATAGTGAAAATTCTGAGTTTCTATATGAGGCAGAAATGAGACATTTCTTTAGAACTGTTCAGTTTAGCCTTGGAGATACAGAGGATAGTTTATTGGCTCAAATAGAGGATAAGGACTTTTCAATATCATCTGTAGAGATAAGTCAAATTCTTAACTGCCCTCATGAAGGAGCTTTTCATTTCGATTTACGGAATATTGGAGATTCTGTACATAAGTCTGAAGACATTATGTCTTTTCTGTTTGGAACCAGAGTGATAAAGAAGATGTTTATTAAGGATTTGGAGCCCGATCAGAAAAGTTTGGTAAAATTTGTTCAGACTGGTTTAACACCAAGAATGGCTGAGATGGAGAAAATCCTATACCCGGACATGTACATAATGTATCTTCTGATGTGTGATATTAAGTTTAATTTTCCTCGGTTTATGATAAGATATCTGAGTTACTGCTGTCAGAGTGAAGCAAGAATGACCTTTTTCCCTTATGGAAGGTTCATTTCTTTGTTTTTGTTTAAAAGAGGAATGATCAGATTGGTAGATGCGGGGGTGAAATGTCACCACAGTAATGTTTTTAATGCTGGAACTTTGAGGAAAGTAGGATACTTCTGGAGAACAATTAAAGGAAAACTCTTACCTGTTGGAGCTGAGGAAAACTCGGAGAGTGCTCAGGCTCAACCGGCTAAGTCCAAGGAGGGACAAGCAGAATCAAGAGTTAGTACAGTGGCAAGGAGAATTCGTTTTGAGATGGAGGAAGTTGAGGAAGAGAGAAGTCAAGAAGGACTTCAATCTAGAAGGAAGAGGTCAATTGATGAAGAAATTATCTCTCCTGCCTTGAAATCCTCTGAACCGTTATTTTCTTATTCATTTGTGAGAGAAGCTGTTGTGGAGCAGAGTGCACCAATAGAGGCACCAGCAGCTCAAACAGAAACTCAAAAAGAACCTCAATCTGCTGCTGTGGCTATTGAAAAAGTAATTCAACAAGAACAACTTATGGAGGCAGTGCCTGGTGAAGAAGTGGCCCGACCTCAATATTTACATGAAAATATTGTTCTTGACTAATCAGTAAAAGTCAGAGAGACTACTGTTCGTGATGAACATACTTCTGAAGATAATATAGAGGTACTTCAGGAAGATTTTTCAGTGGAAGAGTTTCAGGCTTCAAAAGATAGTTCAGTGGATCAACCCTGTCAGGACAAGGACAAAGAACAGTCAGATGCAGATTCCTTACCACTTTCCCTGCTTCATCAACCTAATTCTGGACATGAGAATCGAGCACAGGGTGCCCCTGATTCGAGAAAAGAAGAAGTTGTTGAGTTGTACAAGCGTATCTCTCAGTTAGAATCTGAGAATGTTAGTCTCAGAAATTCTCTGAACTTAGAGCAGTTGATGTTTCCGAAGCTGAAAGAATGTACTGTTTCAAGAAAGGAAGTAGATTT
Organism: Viscum album; assembly: GCA_963277665.1. Taxonomy (NCBI): domain Eukaryota; kingdom Viridiplantae; phylum Streptophyta; class Magnoliopsida; order Santalales; family Viscaceae; genus Viscum; species Viscum album. The sequence goes on from OY728163.1 coordinate 1,941,296,235, forward strand.
GTTTAAGACTGATATGCTGCATGCTGTTGATCAGTTAAAATCAGAGATGGTAAAGAAAGATGATTTGTCTGAGTTGAAGATTTACATGGAGAATAAATTTGAGTCTGTTGCAAACAGTGCTGTGAGTGGATCAGGCTCTTCACCTGATTTGATTCGGAAATTTCAAGCAATTACTGCAGCAATGAGCAATATGAGTGACACATTACACGATCTTCAGTGTAATAGTGCCCCTTTGTCAGTTTTTCTAGATAATCAGAGATTTTTAGTGGATCAGTTGACATCTGGAGAGCAACCAATTAGGATTCTTTTGAATCAGTTATCAGAAAAACTGGCTCTTTTTGTTGAAAATGAAGAAAGAATGCATGAGTTTTTCAGAGTTAATTTGATTGAAGATATTCATATGACTCAAGAGAACAGAGATCTTATCATCAAGTTAGGAGATGGGATGATGAAGAGGCTCAAAGAACAGTTTACAGAGATAAAGACCACGATTCAAAGGAGATAGACACCTTTTTCCCTGTCTTATCTATGAACCTTGATTCCTCTGTATATCACAATCGTTTATATATAACAGCTTGTGAATGAAAATTCTTTTCTTACTTATTTTTTTGTTTTGTTGTTTATTGATTTATGATTGAGTTAGCCAGTATAACAAATTCACTAATTCATACACAGTTAATTATAGCATTTACTTATAGTTCAGTGCAATATTGAATGTGTTCAAATCCGTAATTTTTCATTCTTTTTGATATCACAAAAGGGGGAGAATTTGGATAAACACAACATTTAAATTCATTTGATTCCTATGAAGAAATTTGAATATATGGGAGAATTTGGATATATACGACATTTATCTTTTATATATTTTTAGCTGAAAATTTATTTTTATGGGGGAGAAATTTTATTATAGTTAAATATTGTTTTAATCCTTTCAAAATTCTAAAATTTTATAAAACTAATTTTTCAATAAAGATTGCAATTAAATTAGTTCTATTATTTTATGGGTTTTGTGAACATCAAAAAGGGGGAGATTGTTGAGCAATGTATTGTTTTCAAACAATTCAAAATAATGTTTTTTAAAGGGGGAGATTATTTTAAATAATACTCTGTCTCTTTATGATGATTTTGATGCTCACAAATACCCTTAATTATTTAATAATTATTTCGTTGATTATTTTTCAGGAATTTATTTTATTTATTTATTTCATATAACGAGATTTCATACTTCATTTATTCCGAGATCAATTTTGGCGCGTTCTGGAATCACTGTAGCGCGAGATCAATTTTAGCACGTTCTGGAATCACTGTAGCGCGAGATCAGTTTTAGCGCGTACTGGAATCACTGTTCATACCCTACGTTGATGAACGTAACGTATTGATGAAAAGTTTACTTTTTATGTTAAAAGAAACGTATGGTTAAGGAACCTTACGTTATTTTGAAACGTATGGTTAATGAACCTTACGTTGTTGAAAAGTATGGAAGAAGAACATTACGTTTGGAAGGAACCTTACGTTTTTGTTGTTGGACAAGTATGGAAGAGAAACCGTACGTTAGTTTTCAGTGTTGAGTTTGTTTCTCAAAAGTATGGATCATCAACCTTACTTTTATAATCAACCCTATGTTTGAATGCTGAAGAGAAAGTATGTACGTTCTGAACCTTACGTTCTGAACCTTACATTTGTGAACCCTACGTTTGGAGCTACGTCATCAATCCTACGTTTGGCGTCGGGATATTTTTGACAGACGATATTTCCTTTTGCATTGGTCAAACAGGCGGATTATTAAGCGGATTTCGAGCCGATTCTTAAGTACGACTTTGACTGAATCAAAGACGATTTTCAACGGATTAATGATTGATTTAAACTGAGCTTTTTATGCTGATTCTTCAGGGGAGTTACAACGGCTCTGTTATTTCAATTTTTTTTATATCGCGAATCTAAAGGAGATTTTCATGGATCTATTTATGCGGAAGATTTTCTCAGATTTGAATATATATGTTCTATCTTGGAAACATCGGATATATATATACACAGGAAAGTGTATGAAATATATAGATTGATCTTTTAACGAGCAAGAAACAGAGACTGTGTGAAGGCGTTCTTTTCTGGTGATCGAGAAGAAGTGTAAAACCTTTATTACCGAAGGAAGATCTTGATAGCAGATTCACGTGTTCTACATCGACTATCTGTTGTGAATCTACTGCTGCTGAAGTTGTGAAGTTTCTTGTAATATCTATTGCAACTGGATCGAATCAGAACTGTTTTGATTACAGATCTTTATTTTCTGAAGACGACGATCTATCTACTGTCAATTGCATTCTGTTGCAATTGTGAAGAACAACTGGAGAAGTGTTTTCTTTATCGAAACCCTTTTTATTTTTGAGTGATCATCTTCTCGTTCTAAGCTGTGTGGGTTCGTGTTTGAACCAGGAAGGCTGTGTTTGCCTGAAACTTGTAAAGGTGTCAACTGCCTGTACTCAGTTGTGAACAGGTCTGTGGAAACGAGGACCAGATAGTGAAAATTGCCAAGCTCGTGGATTTGAGCGTTGGTGGAGTGGACTAGGGGCCTTCTGTTCCCCGAACCACTATACATCCGTGTGTTCATGCTTTTACTTTTTCCGTTGCATATTTAATCGTGCTAAAGCATAGTGGACAGAATTTTTCTAAATTGAAGACATTGTAATAATTTTGAAAAGACACAATTCACCCCCCCCCCTCTTGTGTGTAATCCGTAGATTCAGATCCAACAAATAGCTTGTGCTACACGCAACACCGAGTTTGAGCGCACCACGACTTACCAAATTATCCGTTAAAAAAGAAGTTATGAATAATATTAACTAAATTTTGAATTTTATATACTCCATATATTTTTAACATCCATATTATGTGTTTATTATAAATAATATAAGAACAAATTCAATTTTTCAGATTAAAGAAGTATTTTTCAAAAAATGAAATTTTACCATCTTTTAATGGAGAACCATTTTTAAATCCAATATTTGACACTTTTATATATTCAATTTGACAAACTAAACTTCTTCTTTAGAAAAGGGACATAAAAATTTAGTTTGGATAAATTTTAGGTGCTTTTCTGATAACTTTCATATTTTGATAAATAGTGGAAAATACTAAATTTTAATTAAAAACAACTTTTTTAATCAAAATATTTTATACAATTAAATTATATATTTGAATGGTTTTGAGGTATAATTATATCATATTTTTATCATTTTATCCAATTTTGGTCATTGGGAGTAATGTTAAATTTAAATTGGACCTAAACACATATCAATCTTTTGATAGTTTTTACTTCTCAAAAACTCGCTTTATGGTTTTGACAACGGGAATATTTTTAAAAATTAATTAATTAAACTTATATATTTTTAATTTGGTGAAATAGAAATAATTTTTGAATTTGAAATATCAAAATTATCTTAGAGTGAATTTTTGGTATTTTTCTGAAAACATTCGATTTTTGATGAATAGTGAAAAACACTACTTTATTGTTTAAAACTGACTTTTTATTTAAATTATTATTTATTTTATTTAAATTTATTATAATTAAAAATATATACATAATAAATATATAAATTCAATGTAATTCATTAGATTCATTTTATAATAAGATTAGATATATAAAATTTTATTGAACTTTTTACCGTCTTTTACCCACCTTCTAGGCACATTTGCAAATTTTCATAAAACATAATTTTACCGCTTATATGGATTTAATTTCTAAAATCTTATTGACATTGTTGATATCATTAAGTAAAATGTGGTTCAATAAGATAATTTTTGTTGGTGAATAGTAACTTCTGAATTTTATTTACCACGGTTAAAAGTAAATATGGTAATTAATTGTAAAAATGATATTATAATTACCCTAATACATGTCCTAATTCAATTGGATAAGTGTATTTAGACCAAAATAAACCTTATTAATAAAATATGATCCTTTTGATCCAATTGGATTAGATTAGGACATTTATTATTATTTTATTTAAAGAAGAGTTAAAAGTGTAAAATTCAAATTTTAATAACTAAACCATTTTTAATATAGGGTTATACATAAGATAAATTAGACTATAAATATTCATTAGAAATATAAAAATATTTCCTACATCATGATATTTTATTTATAATTTTTATACATTAAATAATTAAATTTATTTATGCCACAATGATGATATAGTAATTACATAATTAATGAAAGATGAAAATAATTGATATTATAAATATTAAAATAAATATAAATTTAGACTTTTAATGAATTAAAAGAATTTTATTGGTTAATATTATATTTTAGGGTTAAATTAATAAATTTTGTTTGAAGTAATATAGTTTATATGACTTTAACAAAATCCAAATACTAAATAGTGTCAAAATTGACATAATTGAGTTTTTAAAACAAATACTATTTTATTAAATTATATAATAGTCCTAAAAATATATGGTTCGGCCAAAGAACTTATATAATGATATATATGTTTTTAATTAACCACTTGGGGATCTCTTGGATGTTTATAGTTATTTTATTAACCATATAATATAAAAATACAAGGAGACATGGTAAATATCAAACTATTTAACTAAGAGTTTAATCTAAAAGATAAGGTCAATACGGTGACCTAAACCTGTTTAAAACCTATTGGTTGAGAGGTTTTCGACCCATCCCCACCTTATCCTCGAAATAAATCCATTTTTATCCATTATAAACCGAAAATTAATTTACAATAAAATAATATTTCAAGCTTTTCCTAAAAGTGACCCTCACCTCTCTTATTAAAGGGCACTTCCCATTATCTTAATTTCACACCACCAAAGCAATTTGGCTTAGACAAAACCTACCCAAATATCCTCCCAACTAATTTAAATTCATCCTAGAATCCTTAATTTGATCATAAAGACAACATAGGGATCCCTTTTGATCAAATCAAAAGGAAGAACCCGAAGAAGAGGTAATAATTTCATCACCTCTTTTAAAGTTATCTTCTTCTTCCACTTCCTCTTTATTTGTTTTTTCACCTACCAAAATAATAAATACAGTACCTTATACATAATTTGATGTTATTATAAATATGGTACAACCATATTCCTTATTCTTTCTATCCTACTAATGAAAAAGTCACCATATGTGCGTACGTACGGCTTACCATCTCCACATCGTGGTGTAGTTGTTATTCAACACTTCATTACTTGGATGGGTATAATAATGATGTATAATTGATTTAAATAATAAATATAACATGTTAATGATTATTTATATATGATATAACATCCAATTTTATACTATTTCACATTCAATTGAATGATATTGTCGCTCGTGCATACGTACAGATTACCGTCTCCATAAACGTGATGAGATTCATTACTCATCATAACCATTGATGAATAATTTTCATTTTATAATTAAAAATAATTTTTAAAAACTTAATATAATTATATATACGAATAAAATTCATCATTTCCATAACAAACATGACTTACGTAACAAAACATATAAAGGAAAACAAATTAGTTAACACCCAAATCAATGATACTACTAAAATATTATTAACAAATAAATATTGGAAGATCATATATGATATCATATTTTTGTATGTGGTTCTTATATAATTTAATAACAATTATTTAACTATTATATAGGAGTTTAACGTACTCTTGACTATGGAAAAGTACAAGGTAATGGGTTTTCATCTCACTTCGTATTCCCGTGAGATTCATGCTATATTGACACTATTTCCTTTTGTGTGGTGTTTGTACTACCCATGATTGTATTCCTTGCGTAATATAATCTAATTTATGGGTATTTAAATCTTAATTTTATGGTCCTTTTTTATGGGGTGTTTGTTTTGTAATTTACTAAATCAGTAAAGGAATTTCTAATTTCGATTTCCACTCATTGAGTTTTACATAAACTTATTTGATTACTTTACTCCAAGATTATGTATGAAATCACTATTTATTTATTTATGTAGTAATTTATACTCCCCTTTGTGTGGATATAATTTTGATACACATAATCACTCCATTCATAAATTCTCAAGTCATCATTATGAACTTTGTAAGAGTAATCTTAACTCAATTTCCATTCATTGAGTTAAACATCCATGTCTTTGGTGTTGTTGTTACAGGAATATGTGTGAATGTCCTATAATTGATTTACACTGAATATCCAATAATATGGAGTTTATTTATATTTTTCACACATAATTATTCTATTTATTTATCTTTAACCTAAGGATACATCCTTTATAAGTTATTTCATCTCAATTTACATTCTATTGAGAATTCCTTGTTGTCATGCACCAATTCACTTTTATATGGTGTGTATACTGTACTTTGACATAGTATATCATTATTTCGTTTATTATCATGATATAATAATGTTTTTATCACCTCAATTATTTTTATTCAAACATCTCTGATTCGGTTAGGACCTGTAACTAAAATATCATTTTAAATGTCTTAAATATTTATTCTTCTAATTTTTTCTCATTAATGTAGATGTTTTAAAAATGTTTTTAAGGATTTATTTATATGGAAATGAATGTTTTAAAATTAAAATTCTTTTTGAATGTTTCAATGTGGTATGGGACAGTTTAATTCGAAAATCTATTTTAACAGCTTCTTGATAAATTGTGCTACATTTAAATGTTTTCAAGAAAAGGTGGATATTTCTCTCCAATAGTTTTACTAATTATTTTAATCTATGTCAATATACTTAATTATTATTGATTGTGGTTGATTTATTATAATAAAATCTTCCATATTGTTTTTAATGAGTTATTTTTTACTGTGGATGTGTTAATTTTATACCATTCATGGTTTATAGTTAAAATATTGACATTTTGTATGATAGTTTTAATACGAATGTTTAGATTATATTTCAAACTTCTCATATGAGGAATGCATTGGACTTAGTAAGTGACGTTTGGATCCCTCTATAACTCCTCGATGCGTCGGTAGGTCTCATGAGACAAAATAATGTCTTGGTAAAATGCCTTGACAAAATCTTATTTGTAGTCTTGGAATGAGGCCTTGACTATGTGGTTATGATGTCCAGCATTATGAAATCCATAATTATGAAATTGGCTATTGATATTACATATGATTATTTTACTAGTAGAATATTCATGTGAATAAGTAAATGGAATTATTTTATTTATCTTTTCCATATTATGCTGATGTTTACGTTTAAAAGGATTGTGTTTTAGTCTTATACATTGCCTTAAATGTTTATTCTTATTTATGATAACTTCTGCTATATTTTTATCCTTACTGATCATCTGAGCTCGCCCCTTTCTTATGTTTTATTTTTCCCAAGATGCAAAGAAGTATATTACGATTAACTTGCAGGAATAGGCTAAGGGATATAAGCTGCCACTTACCTTCACTGTTTCTATCAAGATTTTTAGATATGCACGCCACCTATGTCAGGGAAGGACACAATCTAAATACATTTTTATCAACCTAGTCTTGGATCAAGTACTTGAACACATGCCATCACTTGAAGTTATGTCCAAATATTTAATGATAAGGGTAGTAGTTAAGGTGATCAGTGATCTTGGTTTCCTGGGGTTTCTTGTATTCTAGAAATTTCATGATTCCTTGATCCAAATCACATCAAAAATAAACAGGAACCTGAGCCTCATCGAATGAGTAGTTTCACTTCCTCTAATCTACAAAAAACACTAGGATCATGTTCCTAATGATGGGATGGATCCTAGTGAGGGTCTAGATCCTTATTGTCTATCCTAGGTGGTGTTTCATTACATGGTAGCACCTGTTGATTCTATACTAAGAAATGTTGATCCTGAAAAAGGACCTGAAGTTGTTTCCCTTATCAAGGCTATGGAGGAGGCACTTTCATTAACAATTCCATTTGCTTTGGGGACTCTATCTGTGCGATAGCAGTATTCTCTAACTTGGTGGATCTTCTTGAAGGAGTTAGAGGAGGCAATGGGTGTGCCTTTTTAGCCTGCTTCAATGCTTCCTCTAGGCATTATTCCTTGTTCAGTAAATCTCAGAACCCACCTAGGAAATTATGAGTGATTAGGAGGGGAACCAATTCCATATTAACATTCCCCATGCACATCATTAGTAGTTGTTCTTGAGTTATAATCATGTCTAGTGAATATGCGGGGCCCTTCCATCTAGTGATAAAGTATGTGACTCGATCATCTGGTCTTTATTTGTACTTGAAGAGTACATAAATACTCGTCTTGTTTGTGGTGGAGATGAACTAATAAAGAAACTTCCTATGAAGGTCTTACCAACTAGTAATGAAACCGATGGGTAAATAGATATACCAGAAGAACACAGTCCCTTCCAATATCTATACAAAACAATAGAGATTGGTAGACTTATTATCTGTTGGAGTTCCCATTATGGCTCCACACCCTAAAATAAATTGGGTCAGATGCTGTAGAGGGTCACCCATCTCTTTGAAGAGGGAGAAGGTAAAATTACAGAAATTTGGTGGTTCCAGTATATCATCCACCCATGCTGGATACATCTTTCCATAAGTTGGGATTTCCACCTATCATCTCTCATGGGAATTGAGATAGGCGATGAGAGTGGAAATCCAATCATCCTAGCACAGACTCTTATCTTGGCTTATATTCCTAGACACTAGTGCATTAGTATGCTCTTCAACATGGTATGTAGGCTTAGCAGCTCGTGGAGCAGCTAGAGTAACCTGTAGATCTACTGGAGGAATGACCTGAGGAATCGTGTCTTGAGAAGGGTTCTCACGTAGCTCAGTCAGATTCAGAGATAAGTATCATAGTCACTTCCATAGGCTCTGGTCTCTACCCTATTGGGATTCACGAGATTGTTGAGATCAACATGAGGAAACTATCCTAGGAGAACCTGTGGATGCACCTGCTTTCCCTGTGAAGGGATAGGAACGTATCGAGGATCACAATAATCTTGGTGCCTCTCTACAAGGTTCTCAGAAAGGAGATCATCAATGAACCACTTTTGATCGTTAGTTTTTTTGAGAAAGGAAGACATGGAAAGGTCAACCTCTGTCTCTTACGCTACATTATATGGGTCAAATGGATTGGAAGTCCCAATATGATATTTACCCTTATTGGTATTCTTACCAATAGATAGTGATGAAAAGGGTTATGTAAGGTTGAGCACATGCCTTTGTTGGTGAGTGCGAACACCAATGAAGTCCACCAGATTTTGTGGTTTCCCTTGAGGTGGGTCCTCTTCCCTAAGACCTATCTCGGTTTCCTTCTCCTTGAGTGTAGTGGGATCACCATTATTCACTATGACTGTACATAGAGGCATATCCTCAATATCACCAGGAAAATCAGGTTTAAAAAAAATATATCTGTAATGGATAGTAGCGTACTACCCCCAGCCCCGGATCTGTACATGTAGGGATGCCTCCTCAATAATTATGTGGATCACGGTGAAGCTCTGAAAACACCATTGTTGAAGGGACCAATGATAGCTGAGTGATAAAGTGTACTGATCCACGGGAAGCACTACTAACTCAACCATGAAACACTTATGGAAAATGTCGTAGAAGGCTTATAGACTTTTTTGGTAAGTCATTCTATGGTTGTGAAGGTGGAAATGAATTTATTAGATGGTTTAGTGAAAGCACGTGACCTCATATTCTGTGAGGGCCTCCAGAATGTCAAAGTATAGAGTAATGATTATCCAAAATATTTATGAAAATCAGTCTGCGACTAGAGTGTCCCACAAAATTCCCTTCTCAGAAGTGAGATCCGAGTTCGTTTCCCCATTCTTCTATCATGTCTAGACGAGGAACCAAAAATGGCACTAGCATGGACCGTTATGGTGGTTGACTGAATAGAGGAGAGAAAGTTATGAGAACTGACTAGCCATCACTCATTGGGTCATCTCTTGGAGGTGGTATCAACTGTATCATCATGTCCCTATAGGATAGGGTGTTTCCCATTTCCACATGTCCAAGGAAAGCGACTGTTGGTGGTGATTCTGGTGAGTAATCATCATCTACCATGCCCCAGAATAACTCTTTATGATCTCGTGTCATGGTAAATAATGAAACTGGTGAATATAGAGAGGGATGCATGGTGAGACTCTAGAAGGGATCCAAATCTTCCTCTACTTTCATTTACCATCGAAGGGACTTAGGGATCTATTACATATCACCTTCTAGAATGATGAAACATACATGTCGGGTTCCTACCCTATACTTTTATGTAGAGGATCAGGGTGAAGGCTCCATCATTGACTTTCATTCTTCATTAGAGTCTTTAAAGAGGATTGGATTGATAACGATATGGCACTTCTCATAGTTATTCCTCTGGCGGTGATGGTTCACCCTTCTGCCCAAGGATGCTACTTCAAGGTAGGTTAATTACTCAGCATGGGGAGGACCTCTATGTGGGTTAGTGCTATAGTGGGGATGACCTCTACATGAGCTAGATGGGATATAGGGTGGACCTCCGTACTTGTTATTGTCAATGTGGGGAGGACCTCAACTTTGGTGTGATGAGGTGTGTGGAGAACCTGAACATATGTCAAACAAGATATATATTCACTTTGAATGGAGGTGTTTTGAGCTATAAGAGCTCAAATCAGGCTGTAGTTATAGATTCTATAGTAGATTTTATGTATGTTGTATCCTCTATGGAAGCTAAAGATTTAGTATGGATGTGAAACTTCATCCAAGATCTCATCATGGTATCTATCAGTAAGAATCATATCATACTCTATTGGGATAATACTATAGTAGTGGATATTGCAAAAGAGCCAAGGTCACATCAACAGATGAAGGACATAATTTGGAAGTATTATCTCTTGAGGGATTTTTCTCAGAGATGTGAAGTTATAGTGAGAATTATTTCCATGGAATACAACATGGAAGACCCCCTGACTAAATCCATGACTCTAAAAAAACATGACTATCATGTGAGGTCTAGTACACTAAAGGTCATAGGCATTTGGCTCTAACCCAAGTAGAAGTTTGTTAGAGTTGGTATCCTAGGACCAACTTTTTTTACTTTTATTATAAGTATATTGAATGTATTAAATATTAATAAAACTTCTTATTATATATTTTTTGTTGTTCTACACGACTCTAATGTAATAATTTCTTAGAGTATATGTCGCATTGATAAGGTCATTGCAGTTCTCTGCTATAATGAGAACCTTGATGTGCTATGATGATATTCTCAAATAATGTTCTGTAGTTGGATAATGTACTATGATGAGAAACATAGTGCATAGACTGTTAGGTGTGAGTACTCATAAGTAGATGAGGCTTCTTCTCATTAAGTTCACACTTGGTAATTTCCAAGACAAGATATTATGAGAATAGACCCGCCAGTAAGAATTATTCATGTTTTGGTGTCATCGGATGTTTCTATCTATGATCATGTGTGATGGTATGTAGCCTTTAAGAGTATTATTAATTCATGTTATAACTCACATACTTAGATTTATTTCATAAACCATTATGATAACAGTTCATGAAGGAGTTGGATACGTTGGGTGTGTCACAAGTGACATGTCATTAATGAATAAGTCGGGGAAGGATTTGTCTCTTCCATATTTATGGAAGCTAATATCGTATCACTTTTATTAGAATAAAACCTTTTCATTAAATTCCATGACCACGGTGTAACGATTTGTATCTTTTATATAGTCAATTAAAGACATATCGAGCATATAGGTTGGTGACACGGATGTGAAACTGCTTGATTAGATATTGCGATAAATGGATTTTATTGTACAGTGATCATTAATATGTGGTTACTGATGTTGTGACATTAGGTTCTTTCTCTTGGGTTCCTTGAACCGTTTCTAGATAGCAATATTGGAATTCAGGCAAGCACACCTAATGCTCATGAGAAAGAATCCTAGAGAGTCACACACTAAATTTTTATGTTGATTTAAATTAAATTCTATTTGAGTTTAATTAATGGAATAAATATCATTCTCAAGTATGAGGAATAGTTTTATTTAATTTATATTGATTATATAAATTAAATAAATATTTATGCACTAGATTCTAAATAAAATATTTATTTTATTTATTGAATATTTAAATAAATATTTATTCACTATATTATTAATAAAATATTTATTTATGAATAAAATATTTATTCAATTATTAATTAAAAGCTAGATGAATTTTAACGGACCAAGACCGAGTCATGTGATAAATATTAATTAACAATATCGTTACATAATATTTTTTATTGTTCAAGTTGACGTGCGCCACAAAAAAATATAATTATTATTATGTGGCATGGGGTTTATTAAAAAATAATAAATGTTATTTAATGGATGGTATGAAATTAAATAAAATTTTAACTTAAATTATAACTCTATAAATATATAGTTATGTCTATTGTGTAAATAATCCATAAATTGAGAATCAATATTGTTGTGCGCAACGAATTCTCTCCCAACTCCTCTTTCTCTCTCCCTCTCAAGAACGAGAAGTGCAAGAGATATTTCTTAAAGACCAAAGAATGAATGATCAAGAATAAAAATTCAAGACATTCGACTAGATATTCTCTCACCTCAAGATAAAGTGGTGTTTTTCATAGATCATAGGATCACATGTGGATCACCTCAAGAGGGATTCTATCCTTAGATCTTAATAGTGAAATTAAAGTGATCTGAAAGGGTCTTTTTTGGATGATCAAAATTCACCAATGAGGAAAGTTCTTATACCCAGGTATTTATTTCATAAAATATTAATTAAATTAATTATTAATTTTATAATCAAGATCCACTCTCTTGGTTTCGAACAATGATTATTAAAATAAATCTTAATATATCACCCACCTCTGGAGCTTTCGTTTCTCCCAAAACCAGCATTCCACACATACGCATGGGAGACGTTATCATTTTCCAATGGACAGAAAGAGTAATAATATAATTAATATTTTATCTTTATAGAATCATAGTAATTTCATAAACATATTATATATTCATTAATTTCATCTTTATAACCAGACATGTGAGGTGATGATGGAAACTGAAACACATCGCTCCATGGAGGTGGTAGTCCACACATACGCACAGATAATATTTTCATTTCTCATAAGATGAATAAGTAATAGAAAAGAATTGGTTCATCAACATAATAATATTTAAGTATAGATAATATATTGAAGTATTCATGTTATAGTGGTTATAATATATTTTAAGGATTTAGAAGAAAAAATAAAGTTGAAATAGGTCTGTTAGTACTTATACCACCTCCTCCGATATCTTGCTTTGGATTACACATTAAGTCTTCTAGGATTGGTCTTTTGAGAAGTCTGGGACCTCTAAGACATGGGAAGGATTGTTCTAAAGGGATTTGGGAAGGTCTTGGATAAGATAAATGGATAAAAGGTTATGAAGAAGTGATGAGATGAGGTTGCCTTTTATAAGTGAGGAGAGTGCCACACTTGTGAATACTTGAAACTTTTAAATATGATATATGTCACTCATAAAGGAAAATGGACCCAAATTGACATATTTCAAAGCTAGGATAAGGATGAGTCAAAATCCAGTCATCCAGTCAAATTTAAGCAATTTTTTATGATATTTTAAACCTTATCTCTGATTTTTAACCCCTATTAACTCTTTTAACCCTTACCATGGTGACAAGGTTTTACCATCTTTACCATTCATAATAACCAAAAATAAAATTTTCCTTGTTACCAAATTTAAACCTCCTAATTCCAAATATTAAATCCATTTTATGATGTTCAATTTCCAAAATAGGTACAAATTAATTTAAATATAAGTATGCAAATTTCAATGAAAATATTCTTTAGAAAAACGGTCTTTTGAAGCATAAAAATGATTTTATTCCAAAATCTAGTATAATTTCGATTATTATAGAATTAATTGAATTAAGTTAAATAAAATTAGACTTATTTTACTTTCAAACTAATCAAAAATAGAAAATAACCTTTTAAATTGTTGATTAAAATAAAATAACTGAAACATATTTTAGTCGATTAAAAACATTACTTAAATTTTCAAAATGTTAAATATAGATTTATAAGCTCGATGTTATATTTTAAAATAAATTATATTACTTATTAAATATATATTTATTCTATTAAAAAGGTTTCAAAAACTTTTAAGTCATTATTATATCATGATAATGTCAAAAAATGACAATACTTAGAAATCAATCTTTTTAGAATAATATGAAAAAACTCACTCCAATATAATTTTAATATGAATAATCCAAAAATGAAGTTAATTTTATGAATTTAAAACACTAAAACTTTAGGATTTGAGTTTTAAAAAAACCATATTTTATGAAAATTATTTTAGCTAGAATCAAATCATTTCTTTTCAAACTAAAAAATCAGATAAAATTATCATATTATATTTGAATCCCTAAAATATATTTATGAAAATTAGAAAGACATGAAATTGATTTATTATAAACATAACATGGGTTTTCATATTAGGGTTTTCAGACATATTAATTTATTATAACATGATTTTTGTGAGGGATTACTCTATCTTAAAAAATTATTGTTTGAAATATTTTTTATGGTTATTTATGATTGTATATGTATTTTTATGATAATTATTTATGAAAAATATTTTTAATAGTATGACTATTCATCGTAAAAAGTCCTGGCATAAATATATTTCCCACTTATTCAAAAAACATGTTTAATGGATAAAAGCCATCATAAATAATTCATTGTCATCATATTTTTAAAAAGGTTATTTTTTATAGAATGGAAATCTTGTCATAAATAACCTCCAAGGGAACGGATTATATGTGATGAAATAGATATCCTATCACAAATAATCATTTCTTACTCAAGTTATTTGCAATGGAATATCCATTTCATCATAAATAATCTTTTAAAAAAAGGTTATTTGTGATGAAATAGATAGTTAATCACAAATAACCTTACTAGGAACATATTATTTTCAACATACTAGGTAGTTTACTACAAATAACCAGAGTCGGAAAGAATTATTTAAAATGGAATAGAGTGATTGTTGTAAAAACGTGTCTCCCACCACAGTGCACACATTTTAGTAAAAACATTTAGTGACTTAATATTTTTCTATCGCAAATGTTTGTCACTAAAAATATGGTTTTTGAAGCACTAAAAATTTTATCACAAAATAGATCTTCTTCACAACCATTTAAGATAGACTCAAAAATTCATCACAAAAAGATGAATTTCCAATAGTGAATGATGTAAACACATTAAAGTTATAGTATGATTTAATAAAAAAGTAAATTTATTCTTTGTAAAATAAAACAGGGGATGAAAAATAATTGGTTGATCGACACCAAATAAATACCACTTGGATAAACATAAATATTAGCCTATGGAATAATAAAATGACAATAATGATCAAAATATCAAAGAATATGAGTCAACCTAATTGTAATATTTTAAACCATAACAGTCTATCAATAATGGAACTTTATAAATATTGAGGGAATCAATATATTTTTATATAATTAATTATCCAAGGAGAAATTAGAATAGTCTAGATTACAAATTAACGCAAAAAAAAAATAATTTTTGATACAGAATTGTATCCTCAATTGAAATAAAATGAATGTAACAGTGATTTTGAAATACTAACAAGAATTAAATGTAACCATTGTTGTTATTCAATGAGAAGAAAAATAAAAAAATATGTTCATACCAATACTAGACCTTAAATATCAGGGAAATACATTAGACTAGTTTTAGGCATATGATCATGGCTGTCATAGTGGCATGGGGGTGAAACCATCACATTTAGGCATAAACAATGGTAGAGGTGGGTGTTTTCAAGTGTGCGGGGTTGTGTTATATGTTCTTGGGTGATAGATTGCAGAGAATGAGGATTTGGGGTGATATGATGAATCATGGGTGGTAAGGGGTGACAGTGATGGAGATCAAGTAGGAGTGAGGTGGTGACGGTGGAGATTGGGTGAGAAGGGAGTGGAAAGAGAGGGGGGATTTGGGCTTTGATCCGGGGTGGGACTAGAATCATATCATGTTAACCTTTTAACTAGATATTCCAATACAAACTAGGGATAATTACATATTTCCTGTTATATTTTCATTTGTGGGGTCATTTTTAGGCCATTCTCTATATTTCAATTTGTAGATGGGGTTTCCCTTTTGTGAGGCAAATCTTTGAGATGGATCAAGTTTTAGATGCAAAGACTCTAGAAATTGTATCAACAACCATTAATCTAATGACAATGATGAATCTATCTATCTTTGGTGATTACTTCAGTGATTCCAATGACTTAGGCAATGATGACGACTCCAATGAACGTGGTGTCATGTTGTCCCCAAGCCTCCTCCAGTACAAAGGTGTGATTATTTTTCTCTGAGAAATGCACTGACTCAAATGGTTTTTTTGTCTTAGATCCTAACAATTTACTTGTTAAAAAAAGGAACCAATTGGTGAAGAAGGTGGCATAACTTATCTATTTCTACTGAAATCATTATTTCCCTTATCAGTGAATAACATATTTTCCTTTTTTGGAAAAACTAAATGTTATCTTGTTAACATTCCTTTTTTAATACATCTTTCTTATTTTCAGTTTTATATAAATGTTGAATGCCTATAATTTTCCAATCCAAAAATATTCAATTTCTGTATTTAGAATCCATTGCAACTTGTTCACTAATAAAGTAAAAAAAGAAACTATTTTACAATTTTTCTCATCAAAGTTCCAATGGGGTTTCTACTAGAGGTTCCACTATAATTTGTGGGATCCTCAAACAAATAATTTTTCTATTATATCATAATTTTTTTAGGATTGTTGGAGAATTGTTATATTGTTCCCCCACTAGAACATTCTAGGGTGGTTCCACTGTGTAACGCCCTGACCCCAGTTACCTAGAGTCAGTGAATTATTGTATAACATTGGCATTATCACAAGGGGATCAAATTTAGAAAGACTGATCAGTTTAGTAGCCTTGGAAGTACTAAATATAATCAAAGTTTTACATTACATTATAAAATGATAAACAACAACAACATTGTCTCCATTTACCACATTCATATCCCTTATACTATCCCTGTAGGTCAGTTATAATATACTTCTTCGCATCCTGGGAAAAATAAAACATAGAAAGGGGTGATCTCAAATGCTCAGTAAGGATAACAATATAACTAAAACTTTCATAAATAAGCATAAACATTTAAAGAAATGTATAAAACTAAAACAAAATCCTTTTAAACATAAAATTCATCATAATATGGAAAAGATAAAATCAAATAATTCCAATTACTTATTCACAAGGATATTATACTAGTCGAATAATCACATGAAAAATCAATAGCCACTTTCATAATAATGGAATGCATAATGCCAGATTTCATAAACACATTTTCACGGTCTTGTTCCAAGACTACAAATAAGATTTTTTTCAAGGCCTTGTGCCAAGAGACTAGTTTGTATCATTAGACCTACCGATGCATCGAGGAGCTATAGCAGGCTCCCCCCGTCACTTACTAAGTCCAATGCATTCCTTATATGAAAAGGTTTAAACATAATATAAACATTCATATTAAAAATACCATATGAAATGCCAATAATTTATCTGTAAACCATGAATGGTAGAAAAATAACACATCCACAGTCAAACATATCACAAAATCTTCAATACAATATGAATGATTTGTATCATAAAAATCAATATTAAACAAGTTTAAAATCCATCAAAGGATGTTGACATAGATGAAATGACAAATTTTATTAAAGAAATACCTCTTTAAATTTTGAAACCATTTAAAAGTCACATTATTATAAAAGAAAACATTTATTTTGAAAATATTTTTTAAAAGATTTTATGGGATTCTTCAACGATGGTATAATGGCGAAAAATAGCTGCACCCACCGTATAAGTTAAAAAAAGACATTCTTACCTTAATTTTGTCAAAAAGGTCATAAAGTAACTTATTTGGAAAATGATGGAAAGATTCCTTTAAAACATATATGGTCAAATAAGGGTATAAATGAATTTAAACCATATTATAGTAAATAGTAAAAATGTTTTGAATTTCATTTTTTAAGAAAACACAGATGTGGATGATAAAGAGGTCCCAATAGATACTTACGTATTAACAACATTAGATAAGTAAAGAGATTGTAGAATTAACCCTTACCTTGTACTTTTCCTTAGTTTATGGTATGTTAAACTCCATTATAATATTTAAAACATTGTTATTAAATTATACAAAAACTATATATATAAATATGATATCATATATGATCCTCCAATATTGCTTTGTTAATAATATTTCAGTAGTATCATCGTTCTGGGTGTTAACTGATTCGTTTTCTTTATATGCTTGGTTGTGTAAGACATGTTTTTTATGGATATAATGTATTTGATTCATATAAATAATTATATTATGTTCATAAAAATTATTTTTAACCATAAAATGAAAATTATTCTTTAATGATTACGATGGGGAATGAATCTCATCGCGTTCGTGGAAACAGTAATCCTTACATACATACGAGCGACAATATCATTATATTAACGGTGAAATCATATGTAATTGGATGTTATATCATATATAAAGAATCATTTACATGTTATATTAATTATTTACATTAATTATACTCATTATTATACCCATCCTAATAATGAAGTGGTTGAATAACGAACTACACCACGACGTGGAGACGGTAAGTCGTACGTACACACGTATGGTGACTTTGTCATTTATAGGATGGAGAGAATAAATAATATGGTTCTAACATATTTATAATAACTCCAAAATATGTATAAGGTACTGGTGTTATTATTTTGGTATGGAAACAACAATGAAATAGGAAGTGGAAGGAGAAAATAACTTGAAAAAGGGTGGTGAAATTATTACCTATTCTTCAGGTGTTTCCTTTTGAGTTGACCAAAAGGGCTCCCTAGATTGGATTTATTATCAAATTAAGGTCTATAGGTTGAATTAAGGGAATTTGGGAGGATATTTGGTCAGGGGTTGGCCGATCAAAAATGCTTTGGAGTTGTGATTTTGAGAGAAGGGGGAGTACCTTTTTATAAGAGAGGTGAGGGTCACTTTAGGAAAGGTGTGAAATATTAGTTTATTATACAATCATTTTAGATTTAAATTGGATAAAAAAGGATTTATTTAATGGATATGGTAAGTATGGGTCGAGATACTCTCAAACAAAAGGTTTTAGAAATGTTTAGGTCACCATATTAAGCTTATATTTTATATTTAACTCTTAGTTAAATAGTTTTACTTTTACAATGTATTCTTGTATTATTATAATAAATGGTTAATGAACTTACTATAAAATGAAAATAGAACCCAAATTGGTTCATTAATATCATATATATTATTATATAAGTCTTTTGGCCGAACCATAGATTTTTAGGAATATTATATCATTTAATAATTATTATTTGTTTTAAAAACTCAATTATGTCAATTTTGACACTATTAAGTTTTTTTGAAAGCCATAAAAACTTTATCACTTCAAATATAATTTATTTAATCAACCCTAACATGTCATATTAACCTATAAAATTAGTTAAATTCAACAAAAGTCTCAAATTACATTTATTTGGATATTTACAATATCAATTATTTTAATCTTTCATTAATAAGGCAATCACAGCATCATCATTGTGTCATAAATAAATTTTATTATTTAATGTCAAAAAATTATAAATAAAATTCCATTATGTAGGAAATATTTTTATCTTTATAATTAATATTTTTAGTTTAATAGATACCTTATATTACCCCTTGTAAAAATTGGTTTACTAAAAGATATATGTTTTTTTTTGTCTTTACTTTAGATTATTTAATATAAAATGTCATTATCACTATCAAGTGGCTCCATGGGGTCCCATAATAGACACAAGGATTCCCATTGTCGGGAAGGTATTATGAAATAAAAATAGCACACATTTTATGGTAATTTAATATTATTATAATATTGTTTTTACCCATACTTACCGGATTTACCCCTTTAACCACCGTAAATAAAATATTTACTAAAACAATATTCATAATGTATAAAAATAAAAGCTACCTATTTACACAATTTGGACCTCCTAATTCCGAATATGGAATCAATTTTTCCAAATTCAAAATACATACGTGGAAAAAATTAATTTAAAATTAATTTCCGTTGTCAAAACAAAAAACGTCTTTTTAAGAAATAATAACTATCAAAAGATTGACACTTGTTTCTGTCCAGTTTAAATGTGAAATTACATCCAATGACCTAAATTATATTAAATGATAAAAATATAATATAATTATACTTAAAATCCATTCAAACGTATAATTTAAGACTATAAATTATTTCGATTAAAACAGTTTTTTAATTAAAATTTAGTATTTTTCACTATTCATCAAAATATGAAAGTTATCAGAAAAGTACCAAAAATTTATCTAAACTAAAATTTTATGTCCCTATTATAAATAATAATTTAATTTCATTAATTTCAATATATAAAATTATTAAATATTGGTTTTAAAAAAAGTTTTTCCATTAAAAGGTGGTAAAATTGCATTTTTAAAAAAATAATTATTTTATCTGTAAAAAATGAATTTGTTCTTATATTATGTCTAAGAAACACATAATGTGGATCATAAAATTCTATGGAGTATTTAAATTTCAAAATTCAGTTAATACTATTTATAAATACTTTTGAACGGCTAGTTTGGTGAGTCGTGGTGTGCTCGAACTCGGTGTTGCGTATAGCACAAGTTATTGAATTACTTTGAAGAGATAAAGTACTATGAAATCTTGGGGTGTTCCATTCTATCCTTATTCAATAAATTGTGTCCTCGCAATTTAAATTGTTCTTCTAAAATAAAAGGTTAAAAATAGAAAAATACCATTGTGGAAAACCCACATTGGAAATTGGGTTAATAAAATTTAGTCTTAATAAGAGGGAAAGAGAAATGAAATAGTCACAACAAATTATGATCTCGATTAGGAGAAAATTGGTGTAAATTAGAGATACATGATTAGAGGAAAAACATAAATATTTATAAGGAGTGATTGAGTTCATCAATCACAAAAAATTGTAAAATTGAGGGCCTCAACACTATCAATCTATGATGATTTAAAACATCATCGGTTCAAAAAAACATTAGGTATTAGGATAACACATTTTTGGTTTTAAGACCCCTTCCCGAAAATTTAAGAATTAATTTATTCATATAATAAGAGGAAAAAATATACTAGATAAGTAGAGTTTCTTCCTTCAACTAACTTCTACGACAAACTCATCTTTCACTCCAAAAGATAATAGAATTCAAAAATATTCTATTTATCCTAATCGTATAAGGTTCCAAAAATAATTAATTTATAATTCATTTGTCATACTATTTAAAGAAAACTAAATTAAACCAACCACGAAATCACGTAGGCCAGTGGTATGTGATGCACCCTTTTCGCCCTTCTATTGCGGGTTCAAGTCTGGTGGCCTTGCCGAACGTAACGGGTTGTCGCCCGACCTCCAAGTTTTCCTTTTTATAACAATCCAAAAATAATCTTAAGAAATTCATTAACCTTAACAATATTATCCAATGTAAAACTTAATAGATTCCAACCTTTATAATTATCCAAAATAATTCTATCCAAACTCACAGTCCAGAATTTATAAGGAAGGTAAACACAATGAAGATCCTTTTTTCCACCTAATAACATATGAATACCTTCATCATGTATTCTTTGAAAACACAGTAACACCCTGAATTACCATAAAACATTATTTATTACATTCATGCTCCCTTATTCCTTATATAATACTGAATATACTCCTTCTATCCAAAAATGTTGTAAACTCCAACAATGATGGAATATAAAAATCATTAATTAGTTTCAAGGTAGTTAAGAATATCCAATATAATTTATCCAAATCAATCATATCTTATTCCAAAATTAAAACCTCAGTATTAGAACCATATTATGGATTATCTTTCTCTCAACCATATATTTTCCAAAAAAAATTAACCTGCTATTGAGTCACTTTTCTTAGTTCCACACAATCTCAAGTCCTAATGAAATAGTACTGCATTACAATCATTATATACTCTATAATTATTATAACATGTACATCATTAATACAGTACTCAAATGACACAATACTTTAATAAAAGCATAAAACTCTAATAATTACTCCTAATCTTCGGTAGTATCATAACTTGATTATTATCTAATAGCATCATTTGGGGTATACTCTGATGATTTAGAAATTGATTTTCATAGTGTCCTAACTCCTTGCAGATGAAGCATTATCCATTTGAAACCTTTTTATTACCCTTGAAATAAAGTACTTGGTGTCCTTTTTCTCCACACTTATACCAAACTCACATTCCATTCAAGAATTCACCAAGGTAATTCTTTCCACGGTTACTACATACGGGAAAATCCTTCTTTCCCCTCTTCCCTTTATCCATCTTTCTCTCTTCCATCCTTTTCTTCTCTTTCTTCCCTTCAAATCCATAGGACTTAGAGAATTATTTATTTATCTTATTTACACATGATAATATTTATTCATATGATGAGAATACGTCGAAGACTATTTCTCTTCTAAATGTTGTCTTAATACCATGAATTATATGATCATTTTTAATCTTTAGATCATGCATATTATTAGAGTTCTCATTCCTTATACTAGGCGTCATTTATAAACAATGCAATACACTAGGTTAGTTTATGAGTCGCAATTCATAATTCCAAACTTGTAAAATACCTAACAAAAATTGAAAAGATTATGCATATAATATATAATCATAAAATTTTTTCCTTAATGAAGTATTTACTCTTAAATCCTTCATAATGGTTTGTAAAGTAAATGTGAATTATCCTAAGCATATCCCCCATGAGTGTCGTACCCAAGAGTGCAGCAAGGCCTGTTGTCGTGTACCAGGATACCTCGGTTCAAGCCTGAAATTCCATGTTCGATTTTTCACTCCTAGGTACATCTATACCAAAGCTTCCTCTACCTTCTCATATCTAGACAGGGATGCATTACTTGGAAAATACACAAAATCTCTATATTACCAAAATTCTAGGAAGTTATTTTATACTAATCCTCAAAGTCTATCTTAGGGTAATGTTCTCTAATCATAGTTTATATAAATCTAGTTTCCAAGGTTTGTACTAAACTTCCACTGATACCAACTGTAATTCCCATACCCTAGTTACCCAGATTCGGTGAATTATTACATAACATTGGCATGATCGCAAGGGATTAAATCCCCAAATACTGATCAGTTTAGTATCCTTGAAAGTACTAGATACATTCAAAAGTTTTACATTACATTATAAAATGATAAGGAACAGAAACATTGTCTCCATTGACCACATTCATATACCTTACACTATCCCTTCAGGTCAGTCATAATATACTTCTTCGCATCCTGGAAAAAATAAAACATAGAAAGGGGTGATCTCATATACTCAGTAAAGATAACAATATAGCTGAAACTTTCATAAATAAGCATAAATATTTAAGGCAATTTATAAGACTAAAGGAAAATCCTTTTAAACTTAAACTTCAGCCTAATATGGAAAATATAAAATCAAATAATGTCATTTACTTATTCACATGGATATTCTACAAGTTGAATAATCACATGCAATATCAATAGCCACTCTCATAATGATGTAATTTATAATGCCAGACTTCATAACCACATAGTCAAGGCCTTGTGCCAAGATTACAAGTAATATTTTTTTCAAGGCCTTATACCAAGACACTAGTTTGTCTCATGAGACCTACTGATTCATTGAGGAGCTACAGCGGGCTCCACCCGTCACTTACTAAGTTTAATTCATTCCTCATATGAAAAGGTTTAAACATAATAAATATATTCGTATTAAAACTAGCATATGAAATGTCAATAAATTATCCATTAAACATGAATGGTACAAAAATAACACATCCATATTCAAACATATCACAAAACCTTCAATACAATATGAAAGATTTGTATCATAACAAATCAACTTTAAATAAGTTTAAAATCCATCAAAGGATGTTGACATAGATGAAGTGATTTTTTTAAAGAAATACCTCTTTCTATTTTGAAACCATTTAAATGTCATATAATTATAAAAGAAAACATTAATTTTGTAAATATTGTAATAAGATTTTATGGGAAGCTTTAATGATGTTATAATGGCCGAAAATAGCCGTACTTGCCATAAAAGATAAAAAAAATACATTCTTAACTTAATTTTGTCAAAAAGGTCATAAAGTACATTGTTTGGAAAACGACGGAAAGATTCCTTTAAAAACATATGTGGTCAAATAATGGTATAAATTACTTTAACCCATTGTATAAAAAATATTAAAAATGTTTAGAATTACATTTTTAAGAAAACACTGATGTGGATGATAAAGCGTTCCCAGTAGATAATTATGTATTGACAACCTTGGATAAGTAAAGAGATTGTATAATTAACCCCTACCTTGTACTTTTCCTTAGTAGATGGTATGTTAACCTCTCGTAAAATAGTTAAAACATTGTTATTAAATTATAAAAGAACTATATACATAAATTTTATATCATATATGATCCTCCAATATTTCTTTGTTAATAATATTTCAGTAGTATCATCATTTCGGGTGTTAACTGATTCGTTTTACTTTATATGATTGGTTATGTAAGTCATGTTTGTTATGGATAGGATGTATTATATTCATATACAGATTGATATTATGTTCCTAAATATTATTTTTAATCATAAAATGAAAATTAATCTTGAATGATTATGATGGGGAATGAATCTCATCGTGTTCGTGGAGATGGTAATCCGTACGTATGCATGAGCGAAAATATCATTATATTGATGGTGAAATTGTATGTAATTGGATGATATATTTTATATAAAGAATAATTAATATTTTATATTTATTATTTACATTAATTATACTCATTATTATTCCCATCCAAATAATTAAGTGTTTGAATAACAAACTACACCACGATGTGGAGATGGTAAGTCGTACATACGCACGTATCACTAGTGCAAAAAATGTTTTTTACGTCGGTTATTTTTAATTTTTTACATCGGTTTTTAGTTGATGTTAATACAGATGACGTTATAAATATATTTTTACGCCGGTTATTTAAAAAATGACGTAAAAAACATAACATCGAGGTGTTTTTCACATCAGTTATTTAATAACCGGCGTGAAAAACCTGTGGTGGAGTGTTTGTCACATTGGTTGTTAAATAACCGACGTGATAAACCATTTCCTAGGGTTTATCACATTGGTTATTCAAATCACCGACATTATAAACCCTTCCCAGTCCTTTATAATGTAGGTTATTTTATAACCGACGTGATAACCCAGTTGGGGGAGGGTTTATCACTTCGGTTATTTAATAACCGACATGATAAACCAGTGCGGGGGGTGTTTATCACATCGGTTATTAAATAACCGACATGATAATCCCCTGGGAAATGGTTTAGCACGTCGGTTATTTAATAACCAACGTGGTAAACCATTTCCCAGGCCTTTATCACGTTGGTTATTAAATAACTGACATGAAAACCCATTCCACATGGGTTTATCATGTTGGTTATTCAAATAACCAATGTAATAAACACTCCCGCATTCTTTTATCACATCAGTTATAAAATAACCGACGTGGAAAACCAATTTTTTTTAAAAAAAAATTGAAATCAGTCCTCTCCTCTCCCCAAAAACAACCAGAAACTAAACCAAGGATTCATACCAGAAAAACAAAAGTAGACCAAAATAAAAACCAATGCAAAATTAATAATTTACATTGATAACATTTAAAACATACAATGTCAACTAAAAATAACTTAAATCCAACCAAAACAATCACCAAATACACAATTACAATTACAATTTTCAAAATTACATATTACATTACAAACAAACTAAAATCCAATCAAACCTGTAAAATAATTTTACCATTCCACTTGTAAGTGTTTGACCTCTTGAGCACTATACGGATTAGGGTTATCAAATAGATAAAAAGTTAAAGGAAAATAGTTAACATGTAAAATGAATAAATCAACTAAAATATTATGGAAATTTTCATAAGGAAATCTAACTTGGTCAAACTTCAAAAGTGTTCCCGTTGTAATTATTTCATACATAAATCTTAACATATAATATCCAGATTCAATGATGCCTTTTTGTTTATGACATTTCTGTTTAAATGAGTGTTAATTAAATATAACATTATATGTGACACATCCAAAAGTACAAATTATAAATGGATATTTACCTTCACTTGTACATATTTGATCTTGGTACCCCTTTTGTTGGTGGTTTTTCAAAACATGTCGCATACCCTATTAGAAAATAATATGAATGAGATAAATTTAAAATTCATTATAATATAAAAACTATTAGGAAATGGAAATATACTTCTCCAACAAATTCTTAAAATTTTTCCATGCATCACTATGGACAGAGAATATTCAATATAGTTTTTTCTCCCGTGGACAAAAAACACCCAAAATCCAATGATCACTGATATAAAGGAAAATTTTAGGTTAGTAGTTTTTTTGTTAGAAGAGATAAAACACTATCAAATATATGTTTCATACCTCTCACAATAAGGAATCATCCAACAATGTGTGATAATATTTTGTTGAAATCTTTCAGCAATATAAATTTCTCTTTCTTCCTCATCCAATGAATGTGCATCAGGGGAAAGAAAATGTGGGTCCATGAACCCATATACATCTGTCTGGTCATTCCTCTCACACATGTTATAAAGATACCTAATAAAAAATTTAAATAAGTACTCATTTTTTATAAATTTAACGCAGGGAAAAAATTGTGTTAAGACTTATATGGAAAAAATCTGAACCACGTTGACGCCCAACTTGTCTCTAGTAAGAAGCTCCATGATATAATTTTTCAAATTTCCCACAATTATTGTATTTCCAAAAACATGACCTTCCAATGGAAATGAATAATGCTCCTCTAATAAATTTGAATATATTGACAATATGTCAAGACTACTAGAATCTGTATCTGATGTCATAGAAATTTGTCTTTGTTGTTGTCTATAAATTATTTCTTTACCTTTAAATTATTCCTATAAATAAATTGATAAATATATTAGCATTAAAATTTTAAAAAAACTTTATTAATAAATAAAATATAAGATATAACATACATACGTCTACGGTAATGACTCATAGAAGTCTGGATGGCCAAACTAAAAAGTGGTCGATACTATGTCCAATTGTCTTCACCTTATCTGTAGGTACTGGAACTCGAGCTGATATATCTATAATATCATGTACAGTGACCCTATGCTGGACTACCTCTAACTGTTGATGATGAACCGTATCTCCTATACAATATACCAACCTATATGCCACTATATGATGGTGAGGATCATCAACATATAACTCAAAATAAGTAGGATGTTTTGGCGAAGGAGTAGGATCAAAAATGGGGTACGTAGGTTGAGGTGGAGCAATAGAGGCCTCAGGCTGAGGTTGAAGAGTGGGAGCTGCTGCTGGAGGTGGGGGAGTGGGATCTGCTTCCGGAGGTAGAGAATAAAAAATGGGGTCTACAGGGGGAGCTGGAGGAGTGGGAGCTACAGTCTGAAATTGTCTTTGCATGTCTGCAAACATAGACCGTACTGATGCTCTGATATATTCTTACACCATCTCAGTAATATTTTGAACTTCTGCCTCCAAAGAATCTATTTTTTATACACAACCTCAATGGAAGACATTGAAGAACGTGGAAACACTTTTCTTATCGAAAAACCCGTCGGGTATCCTCGTACACGACTGAGGTGTTCGGGATTTCCCAATGCTTCAGATAAAATATCATGCCTCCCAGCAACTATTAATGCCCCATGTGTGCTCTTCTCCTTAAGATAATCCTGTATTAATTAAATAAAAAAATTATTTATTCAAATTATATAATTCATAGACAATAATTTAAATAAATAAAATAAATATCTTACAATCCTCTCAGCTACGATCCTCGATTCATCTGAAAGATATTTCCCCTTTTTTGCCCATATGTGCCCTCTTCCATTTTTCATGTCTAGATGGAGGGGATGCAGGAACAACCTCTCCTAAGCTTGAAGACTCAACTGTAAGTTTGGCTAATTTTTCTCCCATCATTTGTTCTTCCAATAACATATAACCTCCCAGAGATAAGCTATGAAGGTATACATTTTTAGCTTGGATATATTAATGAGATTTCCTTGTTTTCTGTAAATTGACAATAAGAAATCATTAACAAATTGTTAATAAGTTCATTTATATAAGAAAACATATAAAAGGTTACATCGCACTTACCAAAAATGATTCTTATCTCCTACATTGAAATTTTTTTCTCCATGTGTCTTCATATATGAGAGGATATGTATGACATGGATTGTCATGATTTCTTTGACCATAAAAGAAATCAGATGTGAGGGTCAATTTGAAATCCCTCCATCTTCTAGCTGTCATTGATAAACATTTCTTCTTGATTCCTCCATTGTCAGGAATATTAAATTTCATCTGATAAAGAAGATAGTGTTTATATTATACTATATATTTTTAAAGATAAGTCAAATAGTAGAAAAATATCTTAACAAAATAGTCTGCCACAACTAAGATTTTATCGTTTTATCCACACTTTTCCAATTATTGTACAAAATGCTAACTTTGATTTTTTTTCCTTGAGTTGATGCAAAAATCTTAAAATCTTTTGCATTTGGACCTCTTGGAATATAATTTTCATCAAATTCAACTACTATCCTCTGGTCCTGGGCATGTGAAACTGATAATTTTTCTAAACGTGTGTTGCCACATTTACCAACTCTTGAACTCTTAGTTGTTATGGGAGCACATGAATATTATTGGAGAACATCAATAGTAACATGTAAATGTTCATCCTCAGAGGAATCATCGTGTTTCTCACATTCAAAATCTTGTTGTTGATCAACTGATTGATCTTTTATTGTCCTTGAAATCAAAAAAGGAAACATTAATTCACAAATAAACAAATTCAACTATTACAAGTGTAAACATGGTAAATTTGGTTTATCTTGATAAATAATGGTAAAGATGGTAAACATGGTAAACATGGTAGTGTAATTGTAATTTCAACAAAATCAATAAATATATAACTTATGTAAAAGAAAACATGATAAACTATGATAAAATATGGTAAAAAATGGTAAAATATGTTACACATGTTAAACATGGTAAACTATGGTAAACTATGTCAAACATGGTAAATATGGTAAACATGGTAAACATCGTAAACATGGTAAACATGGTAAACATGGTAAACATGGTAAACATGGTAAACATGGTAAACATACGTTACCTGTAATATTAGGAATGTACAAATGGATTGTTTTCACAAATTCCTTCGTTATGATCATTCCTTATGGCACAAACCATGTCTAAAACATGATCATCATTATTTTCTTCTAATCTTTCCATGGAAGTAGGGATATCACTTAAATCAGCATCTACATCAAGTTGATCCTCACCAACATATTGTTTTTTCCTTGTAAAACAATAGACCACTGCATATTTGATTGATCAAAAACATAGAAAATTTGTTTTGTATGTGTTTCCAGTATAAAAGAATCTATTGTGTCTTTAAATCTATTCAGATTAACAATTGTCATTCTAAATGTTTCGTGTCTCATACTGTTTTTACCGACAACCCATTTGTAGTTAAAAACAAGAACTTTAATTTTAAAGTAATCAACCTCCTATATTTATTAAATGACTCCATAATATGCACTTGATGCAGAAATTGGACTTCTATCTTTAGAAGTCGAAAAATGCATTGCTTCTGCAAACACCAATACCCCAATATTCTGAACTGCACTTCTGTTGTCCTGAGCTTTCATATGAAATTTATAGCCATTAATGTCATACCCGGACCATGTTATCAAATTTAAACTTATACCACCCACTAACCATCTTAACATCTCTGAGATATCTGATCTACCAAGTAGGGTCTTTTTAAACCATGTCAAAAAAAATTTGTTGTGCTCATTCAAAATCCACATTTCATTCTTTTTTGGATGACATTGTTTCAACTCATTAATATGAAATGTGATATATGGTTGAGCATCAGATATTTTATTAAAGATGTATAAATATACCTTCTTCATCTGTTCTGCTGACAATTATTTTACTTTCAAGCCACGAATCCCCTTTACCTTACTATTAACTTGTTGATGACAAGATAGGAAAACCTATGTGCTCCACTGCAGACAAGTATCTCGTACAAAACTCTGCAACCTCCTCAGAAATATACTTTTTAATAATGGAGGCTTCAGGTCAATAAGGATTTTTAACATACCCCTTCAATATTTTCATATACCTTTCAAAAGGATATATCCAATGAAGATATAAAGGTCCACAAATCCTTATTTCTCGAACCAGATGAACCATTAAATGCACCATTATATCAAAAAAAGATGGAGGGAAATACATTTTCAATTCACAAAGTATAGATATTGCATCTGTTTCCAAAATGTTCAAAGTATTCACATCAATCACCTTATTACAAATTGAATTGAAAAAATAACACACTTTCAATATAGTCTTTTTGACACGGATGGGTAATATTCCACACAATGCAACCGGTAGAAGTTTTTGTATCATGACATGACAATCATGAGATTTTATACCTATCAACTTCAAATACTTCAGAGAGACATAGTTTTTTACAATTGAATAATAACCTTAAGGCACTTTGATATCATGAAGACACTAACAGAAGCTAATTTTCTCCCTCTTGGATAATGTATGAAAAGATGGGGGAATAAATGTTCGTCTTCCATCAGAATTCGGAGCTAACTGCAAACATATTCCCATTGATAGTAAGACTAATCTTTCATTCAATCCATTTTTAGTCTTTCCTTTAACATTTAACAATGTTCCAATCAAACTGTCGTAGATATTCTTCTCCACATGCATGACATCAATATTATGCTTCACTTCATGATATCTCCAATATGGTAGCTCAAAAAATATTGACCTTTTCTTCCAAACATGTCTATCATTACCAGATTTATGTGTCTTTCCCAATGTCACATCAAGGTTTTGCACCCTCTCAAAATACTAATTAGGGGATAAAGGTTTCGGAGCAATATCTAATTCTTGTGACTCATTTTATGCCTTTTTAGTCTTCTATACGAGTGATCCATAGGTAAATATTTTTGATGACCCATGTAGAATATTTTCCTCCCTTGATGAAATTGACAATATAAAGTTTCTTTTTACAAATTGGACATGCTTTATACCCCTTAACATTATATCCAGACAAATTTCCATACGCTGGGAAGTCATTTATAGTGAATATAAGCACTTCATGCAGTTGAAAATAATTCATTTTATAAGAATCATACACTCTCATACCATCCTCCTATAAATGTCTCAAATCATCAATCAATGGTGAAAAGAAAACATCAATATCATTTCCTGGTTGCTTTGGACCAGAGATAATTATACTCAACATGACATATTTTCACTTCATACAAACTTCTGAAGAGAGGTTGTAAATTACCAATAAAATAGGCCATGAACTATGTGTGCTACTGAGACTTCGATATGGTTTCATTCCATCTGTGCACAATCCAAGTCTAAGATTTCTAGTTTCATTTACGAATGTCAGACACAACTCATCAATATTCTACCATTGTGGAAAATCACATGGATGATGAATTTTTCCATCACATATCTACTCATCAGCATGCCATATTAATCTTTTTGCATCATGTGAGTTATAAAATAAATGTTTCAAATGAGGAATTATAGGAAGATACCAAAACACTTTGGCAGTGATCTTTTTAATCTCTACATCAGCATGTGATTTTTATTTCAACTTATACTGTGATGTCCCGCATTTAGGACACTCTGACAGAAATTCGTATTCCTTCCTATATATTATACAGTCATTCGGACATGCATGTATTTTCTTGTATCCCATTCCCATCGGGCATAATATTTTTTTGCCTAATAATGTGATTCTGGAAGATTGTTGTCTTTTGGAAGAATGTTTTTCAATAATTTTAGCAGCTCCATAAAACTTTTGTCACTCCATCTATGTTTTGCCTTTAGGATAATCAATCCTAACATTGCCGACAAAACCGTAAAATCTGTACATCCAGGATGTAATGGTTTTTAAGCATCACCATATAGACGTGCAATTGTCGGTTCTATATTAATTTTTTCTGCTGCAATATCACGAATCATTTCTTCAATTCCATCCGAGTTATCATCTTGCAAATCATAATCATTAATAGATCTGACATTCATTCCAGTTTCACCATGCCAAATCCAAGGGATATAACTTGGATTAAAACCATGACAAATCAGATGATCTTTGATATCTCTACTTTTCAACTTCTTTATATTCAAACATTTCAGGCATGGACATAAAAAAATGTCGTATCTTGGAACATTTCATTTAGAAAATTCAAAAAAAGAATCATCACCTTCCTCATATTCATTAGTCATTTGATGTGTCTTAATCCAATTTCGACTCATTATTACCTATAACAAATATCAAAATTAGACATTTTGTAAAGGAAAGAAAATTTTATATTTATATGAAAAATATCATAATTTGAATGCCAAAAAAAATTAGAAATATAAGAAAATGAAATCAAACATGTTTAAAAGTTATTATTTGTAATAAAATGAAAAACAATTAAGAAGAAAAAAAAAATAAAAACCATAAACATGGAATTATACAAAACCCTTGTTGGCTAAACCCATAATGACAAAATGACGTTACAAAACTCTCAATGGCTTAACCCATAATGACAAAATGATGTAAAATCTAGAATTTATTCACCATACTTTTCGTAATAGAGAAACCTTGTTCATTTAAAAAAATCAATTTGATTATATCATCAAATTAACTATCAAGATGCATGGAAAACATACATAAATAGGTGAGAAAATTGATTACAAACTTGAACATTATAATCAAAGTAAATGAAATCAAAAAAAATGAATTTAGGGCATCCTTACAAAATAAGAAATGAAATCAGGGTGGGTTGAAAGTCTTACTTATGGATTGAGAGTCGATCTGAGAGATTTTCTAATAATAAAGATGATTAAATATCTAGCCAAACCAAAGTTGAGGGAACGAGTTCTAGTTGGGATTCTAAGTTTTCTGTGTGAGAGAGAAGAGTTGTAAGTCGTAGATTGGAGAAAACAGATAAGCATACAGGTACCGATAAATCATTTAAAGGGTTTATCACATCGGTTATAAAATAACCGACGTGATAAATTGTTTTTTAGGTTTATCAGGTCGGTTATTTTATAACCGATGTGATAAACCCCAGAGCCTTGGTTTATAACATCAGTTTTTTTATAACCGACGTGATAAACCCCCGAGCCTCGGTTTATCACGTTAGTTATTTTATAACTGATGTGATAAACTTCTTTTTTTTAAGTTTATCACTTCATTTATTTTATAACTGACGTGATAAACCATTGTGATTACATTTATCATGATGGTTATAAAATAACCGACGTGAAAAATCCAGTTTCACAGTTTTCCACATCGGTTATATTTAACTGACGTAAAAAATACCACTGTGATAAATTATTTTTCACTAGTGTATGGTGGATTTATCATTTATAGGATGGACAGAATAACGAATATGGTTGTACCATATTTATAATAACATAAAAATATGTATAAGGTACTAGAGTTATTATTTTGGTTTGAAAACAACAAATAAGGAGGAAGTGGAAGAAGAAAAGAACTTGAAAGAGGGTGGTGAAATTAGTACCTCTTCTTCGGGTGTTTCCTTTTGAGTTGTTCAAAAGAGATCCTTAGGTTGGATTTCTAATCAAAGTAAGGCCTCTAGATTGAATTGAGGAAAGTTGGGAGGATATTTGGGTCAGTTTTGGCTGATCCAAATTTCTTTGGAGGTGTGATTTTGAGTGAAGATAAAGTAACTTTTTATAAGAGAGGTGTGGGTCTCTTTAGGAAAAGCTTGAAATATTAGTTAATTATACAATCATTTTAGGTTTATAATGGCTCAAAAAGGATTTATTTGATGGATAAGGTGGTAATGGGTCAAACCCCTCTCAACCAATATGTTTTAGGCAGGTTTATGTCACCATATTGACCTTATCTTTCAGATTTAACTCTTAGTTAAATAGATTAACTATTACAATGTATTCTTCTATTATTATAATAAATTGTTAAAAACATACTATAATATTCCAAGAGAACCCCATGTGGTTCATTAATGTCATATATATTATTATATAAGTCTTTAGTCTGAACCTTATATTTTTAGGAATATTATATCAATTAATAATATAGTATTTGTTTTAAAAACTCAAT
This sequence comes from Viscum album, assembly GCA_963277665.1. Classification (NCBI taxonomy): domain Eukaryota; kingdom Viridiplantae; phylum Streptophyta; class Magnoliopsida; order Santalales; family Viscaceae; genus Viscum; species Viscum album. The sequence continues at coordinate 1,941,330,545 of OY728163.1, forward strand.
TATGTCAATTTTGACACTATTTAATATTTTATTTTTTTTGAAATTCATAAAAACATTATCATATCGAATAAAATTTATTTAATCAACCCTAAAATGTCATATTAACCTATAAAATTAGTGTAATTCATCAAAAGTCTCAAATTACATTTATTTGGATATTTATATTATCAATTATTTTAATCTTTCATTAATAAGGCAATTACTACATCATTATTGTGTCATAAATAAATTTACTTATTTAATTTCTAAAAATTACAAATAAAATACCATTATTTAGGAAATATTTTAGTATTTTTAATGAATATTTTTAGTTGAAGATATAACTTATATAACCCCTTGTAAAAAAATTTACTAAAATATATATGCTTTTGTTATTTTTGTCTTTACTTTAGATTATTTAATATAAAATGTCATTATCACTCTCAAGTTGCTCCATGGGGTCCCAAAATCGACCAAAGGATGCCCATGGTCGAACATGTATCATAAAATATTAATAGGACACATGTTAGGGTAATTTAATATTATTATAATACTTTTCCCCTTATTTATCGGATTTACCACTTTAACCATGGTAAATAAAATATTTACTGAAGTAAATATTCATAATTTATAAAAATAAAATTTAACTCTTTAAAAAATTTGGACCTCCTAATACCAAATATTGAATCCATTTTTTCAAATTTGAAAAAAATAAGTGGTAGAAATTAATTTAAAATTAATTCTCGTTCTCAAAACAAAAAAGCGTGTTTTTAAGAAATAATAACTATCAAAAGATTGACACTTTTTTATGTCCAGTTTAAATTTGAAATTACATCCAATGACCTAAATTATATTAAATGATAAAAATATAATCTAATTATACTTAAAACCCATTCAAATGTTTAATTTAACACTATAAATTATTTTGATTAAAAAATTTGTTTTTAATTAAAATTTAGTAATTTTCACTATTCATCAAAATATGAAAGTTATCAGAAAAGTACCAAAAATTTATCCAAACTAAAATTTTATGTCCCGCTTCTAAAGAATAATTTAATTTCATTAAATTTAATATATAAAAGTATCAAATATTGATTTTAAAAAAAGGTTGGCCATTAAAAGGCGGTAAAATTGCATTTTTTTAAAAAGAATACTTTTATCTGAAAAAATGAATTTGTTCTTATATTATGTCTAAGAAACACATAATGTGGATTATAAAATTATATGGAGTATATAAAATTCAAAATTCAGTTAATAATATTTATAACGGCTTTTGAATGGCTAGTTTGGTGAGTCATGGTGCACTCGAACTCGGTGTTGCGTGTAGCGCAAGTTATTGAATTATTTTGAAGATATAATGTACAATGAAATCTTGGGATGTTACATTCTCCCCTTCTTCAATAAATTGCTTCATCAAAATTTGAAATTTTTCGTCGAAAATAAAAGGTTAAAATAGAAAAATACCTTTTATGGAAAACCCACATTAGAAATTGGGTTAATAAAATTTAGTCTTAATAAGAGGGAAAGGGAAATGAAAAAGTCACCAACAAATTATGATCTTTATTATAAAAATGTTGGTGGAAATTAGAGACACATAATTGGAGGCAAAATGTAAATATTTATAGGGAGTGATTGAGGTCATCAATCACAAAAAAGTGTAAAATTAAGGGCCTCAAAGCCATCAATATATGATGATTTATTTTTTTAAAGCAAACAAAACAGTATTTGATAAATATAGTTTCATCCTTCAACTAACTTCTACCACAAACTCATCTTCACTCCAAAAGATAATAGAATTCAAAAATATTCTATTTATCCTAATCATATAGGGTTCCAAAAAAATGAATTTATAATTCATTTTTCATACTATTTAAAGAAAACTACATTATACAGGCCAAAAAATCACGTAGTCCAGTGGTATTTGATGCACCCTTGTCGCCCTTCAGTTGTGGGTTCAAGTCTCGTAGCCTTGCCGGATGTGACAGGTTGTCGCTCGACCTCCAGGTTGTCCTTTTTATAACAATCCAAAAATAAAATTAAAAAAATCCTTTAACCTTAATAATAGTATCCAATGTCAAACTTAATATATTCCATCCTTTAGAATTATCCAAAATACTTTTGTCCAAACTCACAGTCCAGAATTTATAAGGATTGTAAACACAATGAAGATCCTTTTTGCCATATAATAACATTTGAATACCTTCAACATGTATTCTTGTAAAACACAGTAACACCCTGAATTTCCATAATACCTTATTGATTATATTCATGCTCCCTTATTCCTTATAGAATACTGGATATACTCATTCTATCCAAAAATGTTATAAACTCCAACAATGATGGAATATACAAATCATTAATCAGTTTCAAGTTTGTCAAGAATACCCAATATAATTTATCCAAATCAATCATATATTATTCCAAAATTACTACCTCAGTATCAGAATCATATTATGGATTATCTTTCTCTCAACCATATATTTTCCAAAAAAATTAACCTGCTATAGAGTCACTTTTCTTGGTTCCACATAATCTCAAGTCCTTAATGAAATAGTACTTCAGTACAATCCTTATATACTCTATTATTCTTATAACATGTACATAATTAATACAATTCTCAAATGACACAATACTTTAAAAACAACATAAGAACACTAATCATTCCTCTTCATCTTCAGTAGTATCATAACATGATCATTATCTAATAGCATCATTTGGGGTATACTCTGATGATTTGAACATTGATTCACATAGTGTCCCAACTCCTTGCAGATGAAGCATTGTACATTTTAAACCGTTTTCTTACCCTTGAAATCACTTACTTGGTGTCCTTTTCTCCACACTTATAACAAACTTCAATTCCCTTCAAGAATTTACCAAGGTGGTTCTCTCCATAGTTACCACATATGGGAAAATACTTCTTTCCCCTCTTCCCTTTATCCATATTTCTCTCTTCAATCCTTTTCTTCTCTTTCTTCCCTTCAAAGCCATAGGACTCATATAATTCTTTACTAATATTATTAACACATGATACTATTTCTTCATATAACAAGAATACGTGGGAGATAATTTATCTTCTAAATGTAGGATTAATACCATGAATGATATGATCCTTATTAATCTTTGGATCACGCATTTTATTAGAGTTTTCATTCCTTCTACTAGGTGCCATTTCTAAACAATGGCATACACTATGTTAGTTTATGAATCTCAATGCATAATTCCAAACTTTTAAAATACCTAACATAAATTGAAAAGATTATAAATATAATCTATAATCATAAAATGTTTTATTTTATGAAGTATTTACTCCTAAATCCTTTATAATGGTTTGTAAAGAAAATGTTAATTATCCATAAAATATCCCATGGGATTGTCATAACCAAGAGTGAAACAAGGCCCATTTTCGTGTACCAGGAAACCCCGGGTCAAGCCCAAAATTCCTTGTCGGAGTTTTCAAACCTAGGTACATATGTTCCAGAGCTACCTCTACCTACTCGTATCCAGACAGGGATGTATTTCTTGGAAAATACACAAAATCTATACATTACCAAAATTTTAAGAAGTTCTTCTATACTAATTCTCAAACTCTATCTTAAGGTAATGTGCTCTAATAAGAGTTTATCTAAATGTAGTTTCCAAGGTTTGTACTAAACTTACTCTGATACTAACTTTCATTCCCCGACCCTAGTTACCCAAAGTTGGTTCATTATTACATAACATTGGCATGACCACAAGTGATCAACTCTCGAAAGACTGATAAGTTTAGCATCCTTGGAAGTACTAGATACATTCATAGGTTTTACATTACATTATAAAATGATAAAAAAAACATTGTCTCCATTGACCACATTCATATCCTTTATATTATCCCTGAAATTCAGTCATAATATACTTCTTCACATACTAGTAAAGATAAACCATAGAAATGGGTGAGATCATATGCCTAGTAAGGATAACAATATAGCAGAAACTTTCATAAAAAAGCATAAACATTTAAGGCAATGTATAAGAAAAAAAACCTTTTTAACATAAACTTCAGCATAATTTGGCAAAGATAAAATAAAATATTGTCATTTAATTATTCACATGGATATTCTACTAGTCGAATAATCACATGAAATATCAATATCTACTTTCATAATGATGGAATGCATAATGTCAGGATTTATAACCACATAGTCAAGGCCTTGTGCAAAGACTACAAATAAGATTTTTGTCAAGTCTATGTTCAAATACTCTAATTTGTCTTGTGAGACATACCGATGCATCTAGGAGCTATAGTGGGCGCTACCCATCACTTACTAATTCTAATGAATTACTCATATGAAAAGGTTTAAACATAACATAAACATTCGTATTAAAACTAGAATATGAAATGTCAATACATTATCCATAAACCATGAATGGTAAAAAAAAATAACACATCCATAGTCAAACATATAACAAAACCTTCAATACAATATGGAAGATTTTTATCATAATAAATGAACTTTAAACAAGTTTAAAATCCATCAAAGGATGTTTACATTGATAAAATGAAAACTTTTTATAAGAAATAACTCTTTATTTTTTGAAACCATTTAAAAGTCACATAATTATAAAAGAAAACATTTATTTTTAAAATATTCTTATAATATTTTATGGGAAGATTTGACGATGGTATAACGGTAGAAAATAGCAGCACCCACCATATAAGTTAAAAAAAGACATTCTTACGTTAATTTTGTCAAAAAGGTCATAAAGTACCTTGTTTGGAAAATGATAGAAAGATTCCTTTAAAAACATAAATGTTAAAATAACGGTATAAATGAATTTAACCCATAGTATATAAAATATTAAAAAAAATTTGAATTACATTTTTAAGAAAACACAGATGTGGATGATAAAGAGGTCCTAGATGATACTTACGTATTAACAACCTTGGATAAGTAAAGAGATTGTTGAATTAACCCTTACTTTGTACTTTTTCATAGTCAATGGTATGTTAACCTCTTGTATAATAGTTAAAAATTGTTATTAAATTATAAAATAACTATATATATAAATATGATATCATATATGAACCTCCAATATTGCTTTGTTAATAATATTTCATCAGTATCATCGTTTTGGGTATCAACTGATTCCCTTTCCTTTATATTCTCGGTTAAGTAAGCCATGTTGGTTATAGATAGGATGTATTTTATTAAATACATAATTATATTATGTTCATAAACATTATTTTTTTTCATAAAATGAAAATTATTCTTTAATGATTATGATGGGGAATGAATCTCATCGCATTCGTGGAGACGGTAATCCGTACGTATGAACGAGCGACAATATCATTATATTGATAGTGAAATCGTATGTAATTGGATGGTATATCATATATAAATAATTATAAACATGTTATATTTATTATTTACACTAATTATACTCATTATTATACCCATCCAAATAATGAAGTGTTTGAATAACAAACTATACCACGACGTGGAGATGGTAACTCGTACATACGCACGTATGGTGACTTTGTCATTTATAGGATGGATAGAATAACGAATATGGTTGTACCATATTTATAATAACATAAAAATATGTATAAGGTATTGGAGTTAATATTTTGTTATGGAAACAATAAATAAAGAGGAAGTTAAAGAAGAAAAGAACTTGAAAGTGGGTGGTGAAATTATTACCTCTTCATCAGGTGTTTTCTTTTGAGTTGAACAAAAGGGATCCTTAGGTTGGATTTATGGTCAAAGTAAGGCCTCTAGGTTGCATTTAGGGAAGTTGGGAGGATATTTGGGCAGGGTTTGGCCGATCCAAATTGCTTTGGTGGTGTGATTTCGAGATAAGGGTAAGTACATTTTTATAAGAGAGGTGAGGGTCACTTTAGGAAAGGCTTGAAATATTAGTTTATTATACAATCCTTTTCAGTTTATAATGGCTTAAAAAGGATTTATTTAATGTATAAGGTATGTATGGGTATAAATTATTTCAACCAATAGGTTTTAAACAGGTTCAGGTCACCATATTGACCTTATCTTTTAGATTTAACTCTTAGTTAAATAGTTTAACTTTTACCATGAATTCTGGTATTATTACAAGAAATGGTTAATAAACATACTATTAAATGCCAAGAGAACCACAAGTTGTTCATTAATGTGATATATATTATTATATAAGTCTTTTGTATGAACCCTATATTTTTAGTAATGTTATATCAGTTAATAATATAGTATTTGTTTTAAAAACTCAATTATGTCAGTTCTGACACTATTTAGTATTTTATTTTTTTGAAAGCCAAAAAAACTTTATCACTTCAAATAAAATTTATTTAATTAACGATAACATGTCATATTAACCTATAAAATAAGTTTAATTATTAAAAAGTCTCAAATTACATTTATTTGGATATTTATAATATCAATTATTTTATTTTTCCATTAATAAGGTAATTACTGAATCATCATTGTGTCATAAATAAATTTAATTATTTAATGTCTAAAAATAATAAATAAAATACCATTATGTATTAAATAATTTTATATTTATAACGAATATTTTTAGTCGAATAGATAACTTATAAAACCCCTTGTAAAAAAATTTTTACTAAAAGATATATGCTTTTGTTATTTTTGTCTTTACTTTAGATTATTTAATATAAAATGTCATTATCACTCTCAAGTGGCTCCATGGGGTCCCAAAATAGTCCCAAGGATTCCCATGGTCAGACATGTATCATCAATAAGAATATGAAACATATTAGGGTAATTTATTTTTATTATAATATTTTTTACCCTTATTTACCAGATTTATCCCTTTAACCACAATAAATAAAATATTTACTGAAGTAAATATTCATAATGTCTAAAAATAAAAGTTAACTATTTATAAAATTTGGACCTTCTGATTATAAATAGGTAATCCATTTTTTCAAATTAAAAAAAACATAAGTGGCAAAAACTAATTTAAAATTAATTCCCCTTGTCAAAACAAAAAAGCGTGTTTTTAAGAAATAATAACTATCAAAGGATGGACACTTGTTTATATCCAGTTTAAAAATGAAATTACATCCAATGACCAAAATTATATTAAATTATAAAAATATAATCTAATTATACTTATAAACCATTCAAATGTATAATTTAACACTATAAATTATTTCGATTAAAAAAGTTGTTTTTAATTAAAATTTAGTATTTTTCACTATTCATCAAAATATTAAAGTTTACAGAAAAGTACCAAAAATTTATCCAAACTAAATTTTTATGTCATATTTTTTAATAAGAATTTAATTTCATTAAATTTAATATATAAAATTATCAAATATTGGTTTTAAAAAAAGGATGGTCATTAAAAGGCAGTAAAATTGTATTTTATGATAAATAATTCTTTTATCTGAAAGAAAATGAATTTGTTCTTATATTATGTCTAAGAAACCCATAATGTGGATTCTAAAATTATATGGAGTATATAAAATTCAAAATTCAGTTAATACTATTCATAAATGCTTTTGAATGACTAGTTTGGTGAGTTGTGGTGCGCTTGAACTCAGTATTGCGTGTAGCGCAAATTATTGAATTACTTTGAAGAGATGATGTACAATGAAATCTTGGGGTGTTACATTATCCCCTCATTCAATAAATTTCATCCTACCAATTTGAAATTTTTCTGCAAAAATAAAAGGATAAAAATAGAAAATACCTTTGTGGAAAACCCACATCGGAAATTGGGTTAATAAAATTTAGTCTTAATAAGAGGGAGAGGGAAATGAAAAATTCACCACCAAATTATGATCTCGATTAGGAGAACATTGGTGGAAATTATAGAAACAAAATTTGAGGAAAAACATAAATATTTATAGGGAGTGATTGAGGTCATCAATCACAAACAAGTGTAAAATTGAGGGACTCAAATCCATCAATCTAGGATGATTTAAAATATCATTGGTTTAAAAAAACATAAGGTATTACGATAACTCATTTTTGGTTTTAAGACCCCTTCTCAAAAGTTTAAGAATGAATTTATTCATAGAATAATAGGAAAGAAATATACTTGATAAGTAGAGTTTCATCCATCAACTAACTTCTACCACACACTCATCTATCACTCCAAAAGATAATAGAATTCAAAAATATTCTATTTATCCTAATCATATATTGTTCAAAAAATAATGAATTTATAATTCATTTTTCAGAACATTTAAAGAAAACTACATTATACAAACTATGACATCACATAGTCCAGTGGTATGTGATGGACCCTTATCACCCTTCAGTTGTGGGTTCAAGTCTCGTGGCCTTGCCGGACGCGACGGGTTGTCGCCCAACCTATGGGTTGTCCTTTTTATAATAATCCAAAAATAATATTAAGAAAATTTTTAACCTTAACAATAGTATCCAATGTCAAAATTAATGAATTCAAACCTTTAGACTTATCCAAAATACTTCTATCCAAACGTACAGTCCAGAATTTATAAGGAAGGTAAACCCAATGAAGATCCTTTTTTCCACGTAATAACATGTGAAGACCTTCGTCATCTATTCTTTTAAAACATGGTAACACCCTGAATTACCATAATACCTTATTGATTACAATCATTCTCCCTTATTTGTTATAGAATACTGGATATACTCCTTCCATCCAAAAATGATGTAAAATTCAACAATGATAGGATATAAAAATCATTAATTGGTTTCAAGGTAGTCAAGAATATCCAATATAATTTATCCAAATCAATCATATCTTATTCCAAAATTACTACCTCAATATCAGAACCATATTATGGATTATCTTTTTCTCAACCATATATTTTCCCAAAAAAATAACCTTCTATTGAGTAACTTTTCTTGGTTCCACAAAATCTCAAGTCCTTAAAGAAATAGTACTGCAGTACAATCCTTATATACTCTATAATTCTTATAACATGTACATAATTAATACAATACTCAAATGATGCAATAATTTAATGAAAACATAAGAACTCTAATAATTACTCTTCTTCTTTGGTAGTATCATAACTTTATTATTATCCAATATCAGCATTTGTTGTATACTCTGATGATTTTTACATTGATTCGCATATTGTCCCAACTCCTTGTAAATGAAGCATTGTGCAATTGGAACCTTTTTCTTACCCTTTCAATCACGTACTTGGTGTCCTTTTTCTCCACACTTATAAAGAACTCCCATTCCCTTCAAGCATTTACCAAGGTGATTCTTTACATAGTTACCACATATGGAAAATTCCTTATTTCCCCTCTTCCCTTTATCCATCTTTCTCTTTTTGATCCTTTTCCTCTCTTGCTTCCCTTAAAAGCCATAGGACTCAGAGAATTATTTAATTATCTTATAAACACATGATATTATTTCTTAATAAGATGAGAATATGTGGGAGACTATTTCTCTTCTAAATGTTGGATTAATAACATGAATGATATGATTCTTCCTAATATTTTCATCATGTGTATTATTGGAGTTCTCATTCCTTATACTTGGCGCCATTTCTAAACAATGGCATACACTAGGTTAGTTTATGAATCACAATGCATAATTCCAAACTTTTAAAATACCTAAAATAAATTGAAAAGATTATACATATAATATATAATCATAAAATGTTTTCTTTGAGTAAGTGTTTACTTCTAAATCATTCATAATTGTTTGTAAAGAAAATGTGAATTATCATAAGAATATCCCCCGGGAGTGTCATAACCAAGAGTGCAGTAAGGCCCGTTGTCGTGTACCAGGATACCCCGGGTCAAACCCGAAACTCCTTGTCGGATTTTTTGACTCCTAGGTACATCTATGTCAGATCCGCCTCTACTAGCTCGTATTCAGATTGGGATGTATTGCTTAGAAAATAAACAGAATCTCTACATTACCAAAATTCTAGGAAGTTATTCTATACTAATCCTCAAAATCTATCTTTGGGTAATGTTATCTAATAATAGTTTATCTAAATATAGTTTTCAAGGTTTGTACTAAACTTCCTCTGATACCAACTGTAATTCCCCGACCCCAGTAACCCAAAGTCAGTACATTATTACATAACATTGGCATGATCACAAGTGATCAAATCCCAAAAGACCAATCAGTTTAGTAGCCTTGTAAGTACTAGATACATTCATAAGTTCTAAATTGTATTATAAAATGATAAACAACAACAACATTGTCTCCATTGACCACATTCATATCCCTTAGACTATCCCTACAGGACAGTCATAATATACTTATTCGAATCTTGGGAAAAATAAAACATAGAAAAGGGTGAGCTTAGATGCTCAGTAAGGATAACAATATAGTGGAAACTTTCATAAATAAGCATAAACATTTAAAGAAATGTATAAGAATAAAACAAAAACATTTTAAAATTAAAATTCAGCATAATATAGAAAAATATAAAATCAAATAATACCATTTAATTATTCACATGGATGTTCTACTAGTAAAATAATCACATTCAATATCATTAGCCACTTTCATAATTATGGAATGTATAATACCAGACTTTATTTCCACATAGTCAAGGCCTTGTGCCAATACTACAAATAATATTTTTGTCAAGTCCTTGTTCCAAGACACTAGTTTGTCTCATGAGACCTACCGATGCATAGAGGAGCTATAGAGGGCCCCACCCATCACTTACTATGTCCAATTCATTCCGCATATGAAATGTTTTAAACGTAACATAAACATTTGTATTAAAACTAGCATTTGAAATGCCAATACTTTATCCATAAATAATGAATGGTACAAAAATAACACATCCATAGTCAAACATATCACAAAACCATCAATTAAATATGGAAGATTTGTATCATAATAAATCAACCTTAAACATGTTTAAAATCCATCAAAGGATATTGACATAGATGAAATGAAAACTCTTTTAAATAAATACCTCTTTCTATTTTAAAACTATTTAAAAGTCACATAATTATAAAAGAAAACATTTATTTTGAAAATATTCTTATAATATTTTATGGGAATATTTGATGATGGCATAATGATGGAAAATAGCCGCACCCACCGAATAAGTTAAAAAAAGACATTCTTACCTTAATTGTGTCAAAAAGGTCATAAATTACCTTGTTTGGAAAATGATGGAAAGATTCCTTCAAAAACATATATGGTCAAATAAGGGTGTAAATTACTTTAACCCATAGTATAGTAAATAGTAAAAATGTTTTGAATTGCATTTTTAAGAAAACACATGTGTGGATGATAAAGAGGTTCCAGTAGATACTAACGTATGAACAACCTCGGATAAATAAAGAGATTATAGAATTAACCCTTACCTTGAACTTTTCCTTAGTTGATGGTATGTTAAACTCCTGTATAATAGTTAAAACATTGTTATTAAATTATAAAAGAACTATATATATAAATATTATATCATATATGATCCTCTAATATTGCTTTGTTAATAATATTTCAGTAGTATCATCGTTTCGGGTGTTAACTGATTCATTTTCCTTTATATTCTTGGTTACGTAAGCCATTTTTGTTATTGATAGGATGTATTTAATTCATATACAGTATGATATTATGTTAATAAACATTATTTTTATTCAAAAATTGAAAATTATTCTTTAATGATTACGATGGGGAATGAATTTCACCGTGTTCGGGGAAACGGTAATCTGTACGTACGCACGAGCGACAATATCATTATATTTATGGTGAAATAATATGTAATTAGATGTTATATCATATATAAAGAATCATTAACATGTTATATTTATTATTTATATTAGTTATACTCATTATTATACTCATCCAAATAATGAAGAGTTTGAATAACAAACTACACCACGACGTGGAGACGGTAAGCCATACGTACGCACGTATGGTGACATTGTCATTTATAGGATGGATAGAATAAAGAATATGGTTCTAACATATTTATAATAACATCCAAATATGAATAAGGTACTGGATTTATTATTTTGGTATGGAAACAACAAATAAATAGGAAGTGGAAGAAGAAAAGAACTTGAAATAGGGTGGTGAAATTATTACCTCTTCTTCGTGTGTTTCCTTTTGAATTGATCAAAATGGATCCTTAGGTTGGCTTTATGATCAAATTAATGCTTCTAATTTGAATTGATAGATGTTGGGAGGATATTTGGGCCGGGTTTTTCCAAGCCAAATTGCTTTGGAGGTGTGATTTTGAGAGAAGATGAAGTACCTTTTTATAAGAGATGTGAGGGTCACTTTAGGAAAGGCTTGAAATATTAGTTTAATATACAATAATTTTAGGTTTATAATGTCTTAAAAAGGATTTATTTCGTGTATAAGGTGGGGATGGGTTAAAATATTCTCAACCAATAGATTTTATATAGGTTTATGTCACCATATTAACCTTATCTTTTATATTTAACTCTTAGTTAAATAGTTTAACTTTTACCTTGTAATCTTGTATTATTATAATAAATGGTTAATAAACTTACTATAAAATGCAAAGAGAACCACAAGTGGTTTATTAATGTAATATATATTATTATATAAGTCTTTTTACGAACATTAGATTTTTATAAATATTATATAAATTAATAATATAGTATTTGTTTTAAAAACTCAATTATGTCAATTTTGACACTATTTAGTATTTTATTTTTTTTGAAAGCCATAAACACTTTATAACTTAGAAAAAAAATTTTTTTTAATAAACCCTAACATGTCATATTAACCTATAAAATTAGTTTAATTCATCAAAAGTCTCAAATTACATTTATTTGGATATTTGAAATATCAATTATTTTAATCATTCATTAATAAGGTAAATATTGCATAATCATTGTGTCATAAATAAATTTAATTATTTAATGTCTAAAAATTATAAATAAAATAAAATTATGTAGGAAATATTTTTAGATTTCTAATTAATATTATTAGTAGAATAAATAACTTATATAACCCCTTGTAAAATTTTTTTTACTAAACGATATACGCTTTTGTTATTTTTGTGTTTACTTTAGATTATTTAATATCAAACGTCATTATCACTCTTAAGTGGCTCCATGGGGTTCCAAAATCGACCCAAGGATTCCGATGGTAATACATGTGTCCCCAAATAGGAATTGGACACATATTAGGGTAATTTCATATTATTATAATATTGTTTTAGCCTTTGTTACCGGATTTACCCCTCAAACCACAGTAAATAAAATATTTACTGATGTAAATATTCATAATGTCTAAAAATAAAAGTTATCTATTTACACAATTTGGACCTCATGATTCCAAATATTTAATACATTTTTCACATTTAAAACATAGGAGTGGTAGAAATTAATATTAAATTAATTGTCGTTGTCAAAAAAAAACAGCGTTTTTTTAGAAATAATAAATATCAAAAGTTTGACACTTGTTTTTTTCTAGTTTAAACATGAAATTACATCCAATGACCAAAATTATATTAAATTATAAAAATATAAACTAATGATACTTAAAAACCATTAAATGTATAATTTAACACTACAAATTATTTTGATTTAAGAAGTTGTTTTTAATTAAAATTTAATATTTTTCACTATTAATCAAAATATGAAAGTTTTTAGAAAAGTACCAAAAATTTATCCACACTAAATATTTATGTCGTAATTATAAATAAGTATAAAATTTCATTAAATTTATTATATAAAAGTATAAAATATTGGTTTTAAAAAAAGGTTGGCCATTAAAAGGTGGTAAAATAGCAATTTTTGAAAAATATTACTTTTATCTAAAAAAATGAATCTGTTCTTATATTATGTCTAAGAAACACATAATGTGGATTATAAAATTATAATGAATAGATAAAATTCAGAATTTAGTTAATATTATTCATAACTGCTTTTGAACGGGTAGTTTGGTGAGTCGTGGTTCACTCAAACTAGATGTTGCACGTTGCGTAAGTTTTCGAATTACTTTGAAGAGATAACGTAATATGAAATCTTGGGGTGTTTCACACTGGAACTTATACTAAAATCTATTTTACCTAATTATTGTGAAAGGTTACCTTAAGAAAAAATTTGTGATTTTTTATCCCACTGTTACTTCCATTGGAGCTTCCAATGGAACTTCCAGTCATAAAATTGAATTTTAATTTTCTTAATCCCCAAAAAACATGTTTTCTATAATGTAGTGAAATTTTTACTAGATTCAGAAGTGAGATTCATGTATTTATTTGACATCGAGACATTCACTAGAGGTTTCAATGGAGGTTCAATTGGAACTTCCCCTGGAACATTCACTAGAGGTTCCACTTGAACGTACATTACAAGTTCCACTGAAATTTCCACTGGGTGTTAGTTTCCACTAGAACATCCACTAGGAACTATTCTACCTAATTACAGTGCGAGGCTACCTTAAATAAAAATTGTGTTCTTCTTTCCCACTAGAAATTTGATTGGAGCTTCCACTGTAAGTTCTAGTGGAACTTCCGGTCATATTCCACCTTTCAACCTATATTTTAATTTATGGAATCCCCAAAAAAACATATTTTATATGTTTTAGTGAAATTTTTACAAGATTAAGAAGTAAATTTTATATTTTTCTTTCACCCTAGAGCTTACAATGGAACCTATTATACCTAATTACAGTGTGACTCTGCCTTAAGTAAAAAATTTGTTTTGCGCTTTCCCACTAGAACTTCCAGTGAAGCTTCCACTAAATGTTCTAGTGGAACTTCCAGTCATATTAATCTATTTAAAACATATATTATAATTTGTGGAATACTTCAGATTAACATGTTTTCTATATTGTAGTGAAATATTTATAGGTTTCAGAATTGAATTTCATAGAATTATTTCGTACTAGAACTTCTATTGGATGTTCCACAATAACTTCCAATGGAAATTCCATAAGAACATTCACTGGAGGTTCCACTACAATGTCCACTAGAGGTTAGATTCAACTATAACTTACAATGGAACATTTTCTACCTAATTACAATGTGAAGATACTTTAAGTAAAAAATCATGGATTTCTTTACTATTGTAACTTCAAATGTATCTTATACTAGAAGTTCCAGTGAAACATACAGTCATATTCTACCTTACAAAAATGTATACTAATTTGTTTAATCTCCAAAATAAACATGTTTTCTATATTGTAGTGATATTTTTACAAGATTCATAAGTGATTTTTCTTGTTCTTTCACAATGAAACTTTAACTGGAGGTTCCACTAGAACTTCCTTTGAAACATTCTATGAAACTTCCACTAGAACTTCTAGTTCTATTTTGAAGGGTGTGACCATTCTTCCCATATGACTTTTAGTGGAGCTTCCACTGGATCTTCTAGTATTATTCTATGTTTGTAACCTATACTTTAATTTTTGGATGCCATAAAAACATTTTTTCTATATTTTAGTGAAATTTTTACAGGATTCATCATAAAATTGTAATATTATTTCTATTATAATTGTATGTTCTATGATTCACAAGTAAATGTATTACTTTAAATTTCCAGGTGTGAATTTTAGGTAAAATCTGAAATATTTAAAAAGAGTTACACAAGAAATACAACCATAATTAAAATAAGACTATACAATTTAGTTTTGGAATAGTATTTTATGGAATATGTTTACGGATTTTTTATCCAATACAATATCAGAATTGGATCCAAAAGTTCTATTTTTATCTACCGGATAACTATGATTCCATAAAAAATGATTTCTGGATTAGTGCAGTGGAAATACATATCTATGAAGGTGATGTCGAAAGGATATTTTGGATAACTGAAGGTGAAACTGAAATGGAAGAGTATTTTTCTTTCAATCTAATAGATCCATCATTTTATATACATAGATTTCAAAAAATAGTTTTATAATAAATACAAATGGAAATTAAAACAGCTCTTTTGGAAGATGTAATAGTAAATGAAGAAGTGGATCATGTTAACATAACACCACTCTTATGTTTATACACATATGCTGCTATTTTTTTCCTGTTATAGGTTCTTACATGAGTTGGGATTTCATCAATTTTTTGGATAGTTTGAGAGACCAGAGAAAACTAAAGTAGTCTCATTTAATCTACTATGAATTTATAAAATCTACTAAACAATTTCATAAGTAGCACTCAAATATTATGGGTGATATTGTTGCATTACTTCTATGGATTAATATTTATTTTCACTTATTTGTATAATTAGTCATCATAGCATTGTTATTGTTTTAATATTGGTATTGTGAAGAAAGATGATCGGTTAAAGGAAATGAACGAGATGGAAATCCACCTTTCACAAAATGGATATTTTTATATTTTGATGTTAATGTCAAAAAACTAAAGATTCAAAAACATGGAGCTAGTGGGGTAAGTCTACCAATTAAAGTCTAAAATTAATGATTTTCTCAACCAGTGGGTATGTAAAAACACAATTTTACATATAAAGAAACATGAAGAAAGTGTTGAGGATACAACAACCAGTAAGTAATGTGGTGTTTCCCAATAGGAAAAGGTTGATAACAAGGATAAAATAAAAGTTCTTGGAGAAGAAAACTCAACACTAAAAATAAAACTAGAGAAAATAGAAGAAACTTTTAGGAAAGAAGCTGAAAAATTTTAAAAACTGAAGTTTTTGATAATTTAAAACCCCAACAAAGGGGAAATAGGAAGAGAAACTATCATTTATGGAGAATAAATGAACCCTTATGTAATGGAGGAAAATAAGAGAGTAGGTACCAATGAAGCTGGGATCTAATATGAGGCAGAACACCTAGAAGAACTTTCTGAAAAAACCACACCTCTCATGGGTTGCCGGAAAGAAGAATTTCTAGAAATAGAAACTCACTAAACCACATAATTGATTAGAAATGTGAAATAAAGATCAAGAAAATAAAATAAATTGGATTCATAATTTGTCTATAAAACCCAAACTACAATAAGAAGAGAAGTAATAGCTCAATAAAAAGAAGTAGAAGATATAGATGAGCTTGAAAACCCACCAATGTAGCTAGTGTTTCAAGGAAACAAAAACATAGATGTGATATTATATGGCTGGTTGTTAAATCAAAATGGTCCATATAGATTTAGTGACTCCAAAAAAATACTATGAATGCATTGATAAGATCCTATAGTTGGATCTGTCCTAGTATATTGTTAGGAACAAAGGGAATGGCCTCCCGAAATTTAAAGTGTTCCTTTAAATTACCCTTAACTGTAGATGTTTTCTTATAAATTACTATCATTATTAAGTAGTTAATATTTCTGGTAATGTGAGAATAATTTATATTCAGTAACAATGGATGATATTTTCTCTTTTTTCAAAAAAAAAATAAAGACAAGTTATAGGGTGAGTATTTAAGCTAACTAATATTACTATGATATAATATTCAATTATTGTGACATACTCCAATCATTTTCAATGATATCAGGTTATATATTCATATGATCATATAATAAAAAATATGTTTGAGATGGGGAAGACAATTGGAATATTCCTATATAAATTGATGGTGATTACAAGTGATTCCATGGTGAATGTATTATTCTCTATATTATTTAATTTTTAAATATATTAATTAATAGTTTGTATGACTTTATTCATATTTGTAGTGAAGAATTTTTGGGAAAAACCAAAATTTGATAGATATGCTGGTAGAGAAACTAGTTAAGGATGCACTGAAGTTAAATTGAAAAATTTTCATCCCCATAAACACTGAAAATATACATTATACATTGCTCATTGTTGATATGTAGAGAAAATATTTCAGCCACTACAACTCCATGAAGCCTCAGATGGGTGGTGTTGGACATGATAATTATCATAATGATGCTTTATAAATTATAAATGTTATCCTCTTTGATAAAAATAAATTTTAATATAAACCATCTCAGTTAATTGAATTTATTTAACTTGTAGAAATAATTTATCAAACGAATCATCAATAAATGGAACGCTAATTACATGGACAAGATTTTTCTCATTCCCATGTTTCTAGTGGATGATACTCTTAAATACGGTGATGTATTTTTGGAATATGGAGTATGTTTTTGCTATCTTATGGAGAAGTTGGAAACTGATCAAGTATATACAAAGAATCTAAAACAAGAAGTAATTGATGACCAGTGGATTTATATGTCACAATGATTCCTTACTCACCCTACTAACAGTTGGATAAAAACATGATTCAGGATAAATAATTTCCACTTGGAAGTATTGCCTCTGAAATTGACATAAACATTTAAACATTCTGGTTTTATGGTTGTGACATCAAACTAGAACTGAATAGGTTTTTAGGTTCTTAAAAATTTATACAGCCTTGTTTCATGGTTGTGAAAAGAAACTGTAATTGAATGTTCTTAGGTTCTTAAACATTTATACAGACCAGTTTTATGGTTGTGATAGTAAACTATAATTGAATGTTCTTGGGTTATTAAACATTTATACATCCCACATTTATGCATGTGATAATAAACTTGAATTGAATGTTCTCAGGTTATTAAAAAATTATACAACCCACTTTTACGGTTGTGCTAGGAAACCAGAATTGAATGTTCTCAGGTTTTTAAACATTTATATGTCCCAGTTTTATGTTTGTGATAGGAAAATACAATTGAAGATCATGGGTGGTATCCCAATTGTAGTATTTATATATTTCACACTAATTTGAATTAAATGGAAGGTGATTGTCTCAACTTATTAAAAATTTTCCTTAGCCTTATTCATGAACACCAATGTTGTGGAAAACCATTTTGGAGTGAGTTTTAGTTTTGAAAAATCCAGTTTTTCATGGATGATATAAAAAAAAGTTGTGTTGTGACTCATCTACTTTATACTTGAGCTGTATAAGAATATTTGATCAGAGTGGAACAACGATATGGTAGTAGATAAATCCCATGTCAAGAGTTTTTATGCTTAGTATGTCTTAGGGAAATCTGAGTTTCATTCCTCGATATTGTTGGTTTTTATGGAAGAGGTGGTCATTCATTCACTGGTTTTAATGAACATCAAATCAATTTTTATGGGATATATCCAGTATTGTGTATTATATTTTTTATTTTATGAGTTCTATTATTGGGGATTTTTTAACTTTACAAATTCTCTTATTCATGGGGAGTACATCATCTTTCATCAAGATTGAATAGTGTTGTATTGTATAACCACATCTTGGATAACGTGATGAGTTTTTTTGAACTAGTGTTCCTCAATGAGTAAAAATATGTGGTAGTGTAATTATAGTGGGGTATTTTTTTCCATCATGAGGTGATTTTAGCTACACATGAAATCTTATTGGTTTTTTATTTATAGTTATAGTCACACAATTTTGGAAGTTTCTATCGTATAATATAGAACCGATGG
Source organism: Viscum album (assembly GCA_963277665.1). NCBI lineage: Eukaryota > Viridiplantae > Streptophyta > Magnoliopsida > Santalales > Viscaceae > Viscum > Viscum album. Next base: position 1,941,349,804 of record OY728163.1, read on the forward strand.
GGAATGTTTATATAAATGGTTAGGACAATATGCTTCCAATCATGGTGGAATGTTTCACTGATAATCATTAAATTTATTATATATCTAAATGAAGGGGTTAGCATTGTGTTTTTTTCTCATCTATAACTTTACATAGAGCAACAATAACCTGACCTTAGGATCTTTAGTACTATATGTGAGATTTAAAGGAATTTGAACAGCTATTGTGTAAAATTGTTGGTTCCCCAATCCATTACAAATCAAACAAGACTTTAAATGGTCTCAAATTCCAAATTGGTTGTTTCATAAATACAAAAATGGTGTCCCAGTATACATGATTCAATGGATTCGTATAAAAATTAGCATAGAACACATTTGTATAAAAATTGCAATTTTTTGAAAAGATATCCCAATCTATGAAAACTAATACTATAATATGAATTCTTGTAGTCTATAAATTCATCAATGTAGTCATTATAATTTAAAAAATCTTGTTTATGGTGTGAAGACATCACAATTCAACCCAAAAAAATAACTGTCATCCAATTTTTACACTTCTCAACCTCTTCCAATTATATGGAAATCTATCTCCAAATACAAAGTTCCAAATTGGTAAATAATTCTTCCTATAATATAGAAAAATACAATTACAACACATATAGAAAATTATGCTTCTAAAAAGTTACATTTATAAGTGTTTTTGTAGCTTTAATAGAAAAATATGATCTTTCTTGATCTGCAGTTCCCTACATGCAAAGAAAAATGATATCATATACCACATTCCCATTAGAAGACTTCTCTTAGAAATGAAATGAATAATAGAATAAAATCATATTTTCATCGTATCACTTGAATTGTTCTTATTTTTATTCAATTGTGTCCACTTTAGATAGCCATTTTATAAAAATCTTTTGATTATATCTCCCCCTTTCCTATTTTGTTTCCTTTTAAAAGAAGAATTTCTTAAAATTTTGTATGAACTATCATGACCACTTACTCTATATGATGATGTATTTAAGATATTCAACTATTTTTTCAAAATTACTTGAATTAGATAAGGAAATTTTATAACCCGCATCTGTCTCACAAATGATGGTAATCAAATTCATTCCCATTTATGCTAAATATTTGTAACATTTTTCTATAACTAATTTTATATCAGAATTTACTTTAATAGATACTCCTTAAAACATTCTAATATTTATATAAAATCAGGTCCCCCTCCCCCAAAATATATTTTTCAGGTATTGAACTCAAATCAAGATAATCATAATTTTTAAAACATGACAATAAAGATACCCAACTAAATCAAACTGTCAACAAGAACATTCGACAACTTTATTGGAATCATCATATGAAAAACAAAATTGATCTATATATCCAGCCATTAAAATAAAATAAATGAATTAAACTCCAGCTTCAATACATGATATCAAAAAACAAGCACCAATCATTTGATATTCATGTTGAAATAAATCAAATATATTAGGTGTATATCTAGTAGAAAACTGATACATCAATGCATGGTAAGGGTAAAGATTATGAGGAAACTTATCCCGCATCTCAAATTCAGACTTTGTTTCACTATATGATTTTTTTTCCACAAATCACTACAATTGAAAAAAGAAATCAAGAACACTTAACTAGTGACTAACATAATCTTTAATATATCCATTAAAACTTTCCCTTAATTGAATCCTACAAATACCAATGTTAAATCATCTTTCAAAAATAAATGCACCCACTTTTCTCGCAACATGAATACATCATCTAACCACTACGATTTCTCATCCTCATATTTTTCTCTTAGGGAAGTCCACTCTTGATAAAATTGATTTGCATCATGGTTTCGAACATACACCTCTTAAATCTAGTTAGAAAACTAAATGTAAATTTCATTTAATTACCTAAATGTTCAATTATATTTTGTATCAAATTATATAAAATAAATATCAAGTTTCCACTAAAACATCATAAATGAATTTTCCCATTGTTGTATCCTGATAAGTAAATATAGTTTGAGGTCACTTCATGTGATGTACATCCAACTTTGTTTGAATCAACCAAGAAAATGAAGTCATAGTTTCCTCATATAACAAATCTACCCCCAAAATGACAATATCTCAACGATTATTGAACACCAAAAAGACACCAAAGGTCCTGAACTCTTTATTAGTATTTAAAGTGTTATAAAAAACAATCATATCTCCAAAAAAATCATAATATTTCATTATTTTTGGATCAGCCCAAAAAATATTACTAATTTTTTCATTCATGTCAAACTTCATCGTATGAAATTATGATGGATTATCCTAACTTTGTATTTACAAGTACTCTAACATGAAACATGAATCACCATGAACCAACTCACTTTACCTTTTAGTCCTTGAAAAATTCAATTGATTGACACATGTATACACAATAACATATCGACCTCCTGTTATACTTGCCGCCTAAGAGAAGAAATCATTTTCTTTAATACCTTTTTAAGCATTCACATCCAACTCAGTTTCTTATGATTCTGTTATTTTTTGTTGGGACCTCATCATATGAATTGATTCAGAGCTATGAAAGGGATAATTATTCCCTTAAACAAATATAATACATTCATATTTCTCAAAAGACAAAAAGCTAACCCCCATTCTATTAAGGAAACCTATATTTGTCTCATCCCAAGGAAATTTCACCATACTAATATGTTTTTAAACCTTCTTATGACCTTCTTCACTACATGCATAAAGGCTTGGTGTGACAATTGAATTATCCTTTATCATTTTATTTAAGTATTGGCAGTGTTCACTAAACCAATTTACTCCCCCATATGTGACATAAAAACATTTGGCATCATCAAGTTATGTGAACATCATCCTTAAAACCGGTTCAATAGATGATGTTGTAGCATCGACATCATCAGTAGCGGAACAACCTGCAACAAAAAATAATTATGTTCAAGAAAAGTACATAATTTTTATAAAATGATTTAATCCATTTGAAAATTTATAAAATATATGAATAAAAATGTAACAAAAATTATATAATTAGGAAAACAAATTATTTACAAATATATAAAATATAATTATATTTCTGAAATTATAAATAAAAAAATTATAATATATATTTAATATATTTTCCACAAAATGTTCCACTAGAAGTATCACTATAAGATCCAATAAAACTTCCACAATACAAAAAAAAATTATATATTTCTAAAACTAACAATATATTAATAAAAATTAAATTTTAAAAAATATATTATTATTAAATACAATTATAGAATATGGATTTCATTTGTTACATAATTTTTATTAAAATGACTTAATTTGACATTTGAAAATGTATAAACTACTTGAAAAAAATATAAATAAAAATTGGATAATTGGAAAAATAATTATTTACAAATATAACAAATATAATTATATCTCTCAAATTTTGAAAAAAATTATAAGATATATTGAATTTATTTTCTATTGGTACTTTTATGGGAACTTCGAGTGGATATTCCAGTGAAACTTTTAAAAAATATATTTTTATTAAACACAAGTGGAACTTCTAGTGGTGCTTTTTTAAAATATATTTTTTTTAAATAAAATTATAAAAATTATGAATTTCAATTGTTACATAATTTTCATAAAAAAATATTTAATTTAGCATTAGAAATTGTATAAAAAAATTTTATAAAATGTAAATAAAAATTACATAATTGGCAAAAATTTATTTAAAATTATAATAAATATAAATATATTTCTAAAATTATAAATTAATAAATTATATGATATATGGAATATATTTTTCAGTTCAGGTTCCATTACAAGTTTTAGTGGAACTTCCGCAATGTAAAAAAACTGTATATTTATTTTAGTAAAACAAGCACGGAAAAATTTAGCATACGTTCTTGGATAGAAACTAATTCCATATTAACCAAAAAACTAACATTAAACAAACATAAAATATAATATTCAAAACAATAATACGTGGAAATTATAAGCATAAGAAAAAAAAAAGAAAACTTATAAATGCAGTAAATTGAAGGCTACTTCCCCCATAATTGTAAAACTCGGAAAATATCATATGTGTTCGAAACTACACTCCCTCGACTCTGAAGATTCATGTTTTAGAAAAAATGACATGCATTACAAATTTCTCTATAGATACTCCATCAATTCATGCTGTGTAGAAATACAAACCTGGTAAAACCCAGTGAAAATGTCAAATATTGTCATGTAATCCTGCAATCCCTCATACCTTTCCTAGAGAAATCCACCGAAAATGCCAAATCCTGCCACACAATATAGTTTGGTGTGAATTTTATAAACTATTTCTACATAATACCACAATCACTAAGAGCTTGACCAATGAAACCCAGTGAAAATGCTAAATCCTACCACTCAATCCCACAGTCCATAAGAGCTTTCCCAATTAAACCCCTTGAAATATGCAAATCCTTCCGAACAATCCCACAATCCCTCAGAGATTTCCTAGAAAACCACACTAAAAACTCCAAATCCTACCGCATTATCCTTCATTTCTTGTGCCTCATTTATCAAGAGATGAAAATGACCTCCATTTCCCTTCAGAAAATCATTGCAACCTGATACTTCCACATGTAAAAATGGTCATGTGTTAAGATCACATCACTTCAGCAGAAAATCCTATAATATAAGAAAAAAGAGATGACAAAACGCGTCTGAGGCGTGGGTTGAGAGAAATAGGGGATTAGGGTTTTAGGAGAGGGGGGAGTCAGAACAAGGGGGTATAATAAAATGTTTTTTCCAAATTTTTTCTAGTTTATTTTTCTTTTTTAGTTTAATTTATATTTCTCAATTTATTAATTGAAGTTTTCACGAAAATCAAATTTATTTTTTAATTTTTTTGTTTTTTAGTATTTTATTTGTACGATTCATATATTTAAATTATACGAATGTATGATTTAAGATATATATTATCTATATGATTTTGATTTTGTTGAATGAATTAAAAAATTAAATTATGATGTTTTGATAATCTATTTTCTAAAAGGAAAGCCCTTCTTTATTAACCCAAATAAACACCAGTATTATTATCGATATAGGGAACCCATTACACGGACCATAGGCCTAGTGCGCATGAAACCCCATGAAAAACTGACTCGTAGATCCAAATCATACCCGATGTCCCAAACCCTAAGGTCTATTCAGTGCATTATGCCACACTTGATGTCACCTGGATGAAACTCATCATCATTCTCCTGTTGACCCCACCGTCCCACATCCCATCGTTGTGTCATGCTCCAACGAAGGTTGTTGTGGTCTCTTTTTCATCTTCCTCGAGACCCCCCACTACCTCCAATGAAGGCTTTCTGTCCCTTCATCATCTGCCTGAAGACCCCGCCACCCTACTAGTCGCTTGAGCATCATGCTCCATCAAAGGTTTTCAACGAAACTCCCACCATGGACTCACCTCACCCGAACACACAATGTTTCTACCGCCTCCCACACTTTCATCCTTCGTCGACGCTGCATCACTACCGCCATGCGCTCCACACACTATTGCTACATCCCCACATATAGGAGAAGACACTGCCCCCCTAAATTTTAGAGGAAATATATATATTTATATATATTATTATACATTATTTTTAAATTAAAATAAATTTATAATATATTATTGAATATATGGATAAATAAAATTATTCTAGATAAATATTTTTTTAAAAAAAATATTATAATTAATACTTGGTAAAAAAATATTCTTAACTATACTTGAATATAATTATATATATTATGTTAATTTTCATATTTAAATTAATTATATTTACAATATATTATTTGATATATATATATAAATAATATTATTTTCTTTAGTGAAATAAAAAATAAAATTAATAATATTTTGAAAAAATATTCACTATAAATAAATACTATTATTAATAATTAAGTATAAAATAAAATTATTTATATTTTGAAAAATATAACTACTTGAAAAAATGCATATATATATAATTATATTTAAAATTATTATTTTTATATTTTCATTAAATTAAATATATAATATGTTATTCCATATATATATAAATAATATAATATTTTATGATGAAATTAAAAAATTTACTATTAATGATATTTTTTGAAAAATAATAATTATAAAAAATAATGTTATGAGTAATTACGTATAAAATAAAATTATTTATATTTTTGGAAAATATTGCTTACAAAAATATGTGTTTGTGTCAATATATATGCATCTATGTATATATATAATTATATTTAAAAATATTGATAACTACTTTTGAATATAAACATGTATATATGTTATTTTATTTATTATAATTAAATTAAAATATTTTTACTTCCTATTATTGGTTATATATATTATCTTCATTAATTAAATTAAATAAAATTAGTATTAATAATATTTTATAAAAAACATTAATTATATACATATAATATTATGAGTAATTATGCGTGAGATAATATTATTTATATTTAAGAAAATATAATTTCTTATAAAAATGAATATATATATATATGATTATTTTAAAAAATATATTTATTTATAATTGAATGTAAAAAATAATATTATATTAAATATTATAATTAAATGTAAATTTAAAATATATTATTGGTTGTAGGTATAAGTAATATTATTTTCATTAGTGAAATTTTAAAAATCATTATCACATAATTATATCTATTTTTCTTAAATATAAATTATATATATATATAATATAGTTATTAATTAAGTATAAAACTATTATTATTTCTATTTAAAAAATATATATCTATATTATTTATTATAGATAATTTTAATTAAGGCTATAATAAATTATAGGTTGTATATATGATTATTATTATTATCGTTAATCAAATATAAAAAAATGCACTAAATATTTAAATCAATAATTTGATATACATATATATATATATATATATATATATATATTTATGTATGTATGTATATATGTATGTACGTATGCTCACACACACACACATATATCTATATATTTTAATATGATAAATGTTTTTATTTATATTTAAATAATATCGTTACTTTCATATTTGTATAGTAATATATATAATTATATATAAAAATATTATTAATATTTATTAAATGTATGTAAAAAATAAGAACTACCCATACAAAAACTTGGCAAATAAACTGATTGATGACTGCTCTTGAGATTAGGGGCCAACCACAACCCCTACCCCCGAATAGTACCCCTCTCGTACTAGCAATGAGTGAAGGGAGATAATGATGTCTGAGGCCTAGCTCCAATATTCTATAGGTTGGTGACAATCACCAAGGGTATACCATACAAACAAATGGGGGGCATTACCCTCATATAGAACATGATGAATGATAGATAATACAAAACCATCAAATTACCCTTGATCATAAAAGAATAAAAGAGATATCATGCACACATGTAATGTCATACAACCGAAATACTACAAAACAACTACAAGTACCAAAAGAAAAACCTCAACAGTGAACATAAATCCCAAATAACCCCTTAACACCATGAGCTAGTAATGTTTAGTCCAATATCCAAGAAGTTTTTATAGACCTAAAAAACACTTTATATATAGGTAGGGTGAGCATAACAGACATACACAGTAAGATATTCCTTGAAGCCTCTCATGAAAAAGATAATGAAATCATACTGAATCCCAATGAACAAAAAGTGAATCAAACTCATCATCTAAATAGATATACTATGTTTTAAACCATACCATGACTCTCTCTCACCAAGTATCATATATAAGTAATCAAATAATAACCAACATAATATCAATGAAGGTACCCTGTTACCACTTCTCGGCTGTTTTTTCACTCTTCCCCAATGTCATACGTCTTGATCTATCTCTATCAAAATACATGTCTACATAAAGACACTTGGGGAGCCATAACATATCATGCATCACATCATACCATTCACATCATGAATCACATCATATCATCATCAAAATCAACATTTATAGATAGTAAGCGAGTAGTTTTTAGTATCCGCCAAATCCTACACATCTTGTATCATACCCCAATCTATCAAAACTCATAAAACACATGCCTATAATAATCTTTAAGATACTATATTTGGAGATAAATGTGTGTTTAAATAACTATAATCTATTATATCCCTCTATAAACATATACACATGGGAAAGGAAACCACTATTTTTACTATCACATAATACTACTAGGAGAAGAGAGTGGGGAGAAAGGGGATAGTCAGTTATCTATTCCTCGCCAACCAAGATGTTGGAGAAAACAACATCTATAGTCTACTAGTTTTATACACCCTACTGACATGGGTGGGGTAGGGTATGAAATCATAGAACATATAGAGATTTATATAGCTCAAAAACACTTTATGGTCTACTATATAGCCTTTAGCTCAATTGCAACTATCATCGCTCGGACACCTAGCTATCACTGCTAATAACTAAACATCCTATTAGCCCAAAAACATTTCAAGATACTTCCAATTAATTAATTCTTTTAAAAAATTTATAATTATATTAATTAATTAATTATCCATTAATTAATATTATTCCATTTCTACTTTACATTAATTATCAATGAATGTCCATGACCTCCACTCATAATCTAACTAATCTCCTAGTTTCTCAAGAGTTATCACAATTTAACATTCAAAAAAATCTCGTACACCAAGTGTTAAATTATTTAACAAACAATATCATTTCATAATTCTAGGTACTCTAAGAATCATCCTAAGAAACTATAAAAGAGATTCATAAACCAGGTATAGCCAGCTGGTCCAAGTAATGTGGAAAGGAATGAAGAAACAAGTAACCCAACAATCCAGCCTTAATAATATTAAGAAATAATAAATTATCACAACAATCATCACACCAACAATGGGAAAGCCCAACTTCAACCCTCTCCATCAGTCCTAGTTCCATCCCTGACATCACCATGCATATCACCATTCATCCCCCATCATAGGCGTCAACTAATTTCACAAAACCATGCCTCCATTCCAATATCTATCCAAACCATCAACCAATCCAAGATCACATCTAGTGGAATCAAAAAAGGCAAAAAGAAAACAACAAATTAAATTGGGAATCCAGTCCTTAAAAGCAATTCATATGACCTTCACAAGAAAATGATATAACTCGACCACAAATATTTATCTTTAATAAACAACCAATTCATTACTATCTTGAATTAACTAATTCATTTTTCATAGTTCATAAGCATAGCCAACCTAATTCATCTACAGTAAATAGCTATAAGATATTTAAACATTTCTCTGAGTATAACTTTTAGTTTCATCACACTATAAGGAGTAACATTTTCAAATTAAAAATGTCTCAAGAATCAATTTGATTTCCAAAAAATTATAAGGAAGAATGATTTCAAATTAAACATTAATTTTTAATTCTACAGCTATCAAGAATTACCATATTTACATAATTTTTCCAATTTCCAACACAACAAACATGCTAAACCATAACATAAACATAGACAACTTATTATCTAAAAAAACAAGAGGCAAATCGTTATCATAGTGGAAACACATGTGATCACAACAACCCATACCAAAATAATTTCTTTAATCTCGTTTAATATTAATTGAGTTTATTTTCACTATTACTAAAAGAGATAAATCATTATAAAATAATTATTTCACATAAAACATGAGAAACAATGAATCTCATACCTTGATTTAGAAGTTCAATGTTCTTCGCATAAGAATGGACAATTGAGGATCAATAACCACCGAAAGGAACACCACCATGCTAAAAGAAGGTTCAATAAAACCTGACATCTTCAATCCACATAAAACCACACTTAGATATCATCCAAAAAAATAAGGATTTTCCACTATGAATACCTGAACAAAAAAGATGAACAAAAAGAATAAGAAGATGAGAAAGTACCTTGAACCAATATCATTTTATTCTCTATGAACTAGAGGTTGGAATCCTCAAGGTATAAATCTAAAAGCACAAAGGGATATAGAACCAAAAATTATCAACAAAAAAATCTTTTAACATAGCCATAAGTTGAGAAAATAACCCACCATGCTCTAGGTTTATTAGAGTGTTTGAAAATTGAAGGTACAATTCAATAGGGGTGCACAGATCGATTAATAAGGGAAAAGAATAAATTAAAATGCATTGAAACCCCCCATTATGTCACATGCATTTTCCCCCTTTGAGGTATTCAAGACCTGAGGAATAAGGTGACCATTTAAATTATTTCAAAGCAAACTTAACTTGCACCACAACTTCCCCCACGACCTAGCCATATTCATGGTGTTCTTCAGCATGTCAACCTGAAATGGATTCCATCAAGGTGTGTTTCCCATAGATAGGGTATTTTTCTATCACCATGCCTAAGACCACAGGCATGGTATTGTTACTATGTTAAAGGACCATAGGTGCCTCCCTAGTGCTATATTCTCACACTGGGTGTTTTCTGTTTCTTGTTTCAAACATGAACTCACAAGGGAAAAAATAGCCTCCATAATTCCTTGACAAGCCATGTTGTTGGTCGTGGTGCATTGAAAACTACATGAAAATCCAAAAACGGCCTCCACCACACCCAAAAATAGAGTGTGGTTACCAATTGAAAGTCTATAACACCTATATAGCATACAAAACACCCCCAAACTCTTTATCGGCACCACTAGCCCATGCCTTTCATGGGGCATGTAAAATCATTTCATTTATTTCCTATTATAGTATAAAAATTAACCTAGGAAGCCTACCAAATAGGAGTGAACATAAAAAAGGTTTTTCACCTTTAGTTTATTTCATTAAAAATAGATTTTACATTAATATTATAAATTGTGATTTTTTAAAAGCAGTTTAAATTGACTCGTTAAAAAAATTGATGAAAGGTGGTGATCGGAACGGGTTTGACTAAACTAGGTGCTATACTATCATTATTTACAATTTTTACCAATTCTACTTCTACTAGAAGGTAAGAGAGATATTCCAAAATTGATCCATCTCTACCCCTTGGCCAAATGGTGATAATAAGAGAATTCATAATTAAGTCTCAATCAGTCCACCCTTCTTCCTGTGCGTGTGGTGTTGTAATGGGTTCTTTTGATAAATTAATGTAATTTGACAATAACAACATTCTCCATCACAATTCATCACATATTCTAACGATCATAGAACACTCACAACCCAACTTTAATCTATTTTTTAGTAAATAAATTGAAATTTGGTGGAGGGAGATATGGATCATTGAACAAGTAAATTGATATAAAAGGAATCTAACCCTTTCATAGATGCATTCATAATTCAAATCTTAATTAACAATTGAAACCATTTGAAAAACGAAAGAAAAAATGTTTTAATACATTAAAAGTAGAAAATAAAACATAGTAGTTGGTAACCACTCCCTTTCCCGATCACTAGGAGGAACTACCCCTCTAGGGATGGGGAACTTGAGTTGATTTAGGAGACATAAGACATTGCAGAATGAAGAAAAGAAAATAAAATTGAAGAAAAAAGGGAAAAAAAATTGTAGTAGACGGTCCTCTAGAGCTTCCCTCCATGATGGATCCACCTTTAATCTCTCCAGACCCTCTTATTTATAGGCTTTCCAGATTCTCATGATGTCATAAATGGATCAATTAGTGTCTCTCTCATCATAATAGGTTATTCTATGACATTAAATGATTTTTCTTTCAAAGATCCATCATAAATCTGCATTTTTGGTTTGTGTCAGATAGTTTCAGGTCATTTATATAGTATTCACAATGTGTAAAGTCTGAGACTAGACTTCTGATATTAGAAATATTTCATGCCTTGAATAGTGGATTCATGACGTGTAATGTATAGGGTTGAAATTTTCATGGATTTATTCATATTTTGTAATTTTTTGGGATTCACATTGTGAATATAATTTACATGAATTTGAATTTAATTTTTCCATTTGTTTTTACCCCATTTAAATCCAGTTATTCATTTCCGATCTCTAGATTTGGTCCTTGAATCTGCTACAACTTCAATCTACCTTCAAAACTCTGGTGCGGGGTCATATCAAGAAGTGTTTTGGTTTAATTTATTCTTCTATTTTTGTCCATTTTTTTATCAAACTCCCTATCAAACCACAACACAAAATAATAGTCAAATGTTATAAAGTTTAATTAATTAATTTATATAAACGGACCATTTTATATCCAAAAATGCATGAATAAAATGGTTATGTCAACCATTAAGCCTTAAGAAAAAAAAAGAAAAGGTCAAGAAGGTATCGTACATTACATTATAAACCTCTCATATAATTCTTGTCCTCAATAATTTAAAACAAAAACCAAAGGGAAGAAAAAGAGAAGGGGTCATCTGAATAGCCACCGCATGAAATAACTCTCAATAATATCACCATCACAGGAGAAAAATCAGATCACTTAGAGAAATGAGGAAAAGAACTACACAAGACCAACAACCATATCCCAAACACTCTCTTAGGAGAGATACCTCTCAAAAAATAGAAATTCCAAAAACAAGGAATCAAAAAAGAAAAAATTATCTCATAATACAAATAAAGATCAACAATGTCAAAACATCACTACAAAAGAGAAGTTAAATATCAAATAACTCAGGATAATAAGTGTGTATATGTGATTAAAATTCCTGAGTGCTCTCCTCCACTACACAATATCACCAAAGTACATGAACCAGGTGAATAACATGCTCATGAAACACCTTCTTTCGGTGGTCCTGGATCTTCATAGGTCACTCCTTGAAAGTCGCACCATCATAAAAATTGATCTCATCCTACTAGATGATGTGAACGTTATCATGAAGATAATAGTGAATCTATGATAAATGGAAAACATCATGAATATGACTCATCTATAGGGGAATTTTCATTTGATACACAATGAATCTAATAGAAACCAACACCTCAAAAGGTCCAATAAACATAGGAGAAAACTTACACCCACAACTGAACCTACTCTATCCACAATGAAAATTCACCTTAAATAACACATGATCTCTAACATTTAACTCCATAGGCCTACTACTATGTTTAGAATATAAATTATTATGATCTTGTGCCACTTTTTTCCTCCTATGAATCACATGAACTATATCTATGTTGCTTTTCACTAGTTCCGGACCAATAATTGCTAACTCTCCAACCCTTGTTTTGAACAATAATGAACAAAAATGTTTTCCATAAAAATATTCAAAAAAATCCACACTAACAGTGGAGGGAAAAATATTTTTTTAAGTAAACTTGACAAAATATAGGTGCATCACCCATGAACCTTTAAAATCCAGGACACAAGCACACAATATGTCTTCAATAGTCTTGATGGTCTACTCTATCTGACTATCCATTTATCGATGAGAAGTAGTGTTAAGTCACAAATAAGAGCTAAAATCATGATTAAGACCTCTTCACATCATGGGGGTAAAATAAGGATCATTATTAGAGATGATAATCCTTGAGACTCTATGGAGCCTCACCACCTCCTCCAGATATTTAGTTAAAAAATCTCCACTGAGATCAACTCCTTGATCACTAATAAGTGAGAAGACTATGTCAAATAGTCCACTATCACCCATATAACAGAAAATACACTATGATATTGAGGTTAACTAGTGATGAATTCCATTTATGTGTCCTCTCACTTCCATTGAGGAAAATTCAACGACCTAATAAAACCACCATGAACATGGTGTTCATCCTTCTCCTTTGGGAAGACTACGAATTAATACACAAACTCTGAAACTGAATGCTTTAACCCAGACCACCAAAATGGATCTCTCAAATCATGGTGTATCTTTTTTAGGACAAGAAATACTACCAAGGGTGAGTTTTTAAACACATGTAGAACTACCTCGCTCATTATTGAAGTAATGAAAATAATCCCTTATAACAACACCCAATGTTAATCTCCCTCAAACCAACTATCAGGGGAATCACCACATACAACTCAAACCCACCAAAATTCTAGCTTGGAATCCCCTAGATGGAAATCCTACACCTATAACACCAAAGAAAAATGTACTATAATTTGAAAAAGACATCTTCTACTACCAACTATTCCCATATTGAGATGCATTGTATATATATCTTCAATTACTCTCTGGGAATCTCTAGATTCATTCACGTCATTAATAAATGGATAAATTCCTATTCATTAGATACAATATTACCCTTTATAGGTGTTTATGAAATATTGAATTAATAATCCAACAAGAATTTTATCCACCCTCACTATCACAAGTTCAGATCATGCTGGGAGAATACTTACCTTAGGTTCTTGTGATAAATGAAAACCGTAAAACAATCGCTCATGATGTAGTGTTTCCACAACTTCAAGGAAAATAAAATTTCCTCTTACTAAATAGTATGGTTGGAATAGTTACATTCATGGGGATGTCACTACCAAGACCCATAAGAAACAATTTCTCTCTAATATATTAATAAATTTCCTAATCCAATACAGGAAGAATCGTACAAAACTTTTAAACTAAACTCCATTTTCTAAAAATAATTGGGGTGTTGAACAACCTCTCCTTTAGATACTCAAAATAAACATGGAATTTTTTAGTCTATAAGAATGATTGATCCTTCTTTTTCATGGTTTTTAGAGGAGTCACAATCTGATAGAATTTGGGTATGAACCTCCTGTAATAGTCCTAAAGACTGAGGAAACTTTTCACCTACGTAATATTCTTAGAGAAAACCTAATAAATGTCTATCTCAATCTTCAACGGATCCATGAATAATACATGGTGGGATAAGAAATTCCCTGAGAAATAAATTCCAAGAGCCCAAAAATCACACTGGGATAGCTATTGAAAATGAAGAACTCCAAAAATAACTTGCAGAATCTCCACGTGATCTTCCTTATATGTGGAGTACATAAGGATTTCATCGATGAAAACCACTATGAACAAGTCTAGAATCTCCCAAAACAATGCATCAATCAACCCAATGATCATACCTGGATAATTCATAACACCAAATGAAATTACAATGAACTCATAATTCCAAAAATTAAATCAGAATGTAGTCTCCTATATATCCTCATATCTTACCCAAAACTGATGATATACCGATCAAAGATTGATCTATGAGAACCAAATAGATCTTTTCATCTAATCAAATATATCATCAATCTATAGAAGACAATATTAATTACTAACTCTCACATGATTCAAGAAAAGATAATTGATACACAGACATAGACTATCATCTTCCTTCTTTGAAAATAGAACTGGAACATCCCAATGGATTACACCTAACCAAAAAAACCTTGATAAAAGATATAATTGATCTAAATCCACTACTCTCGCAACTCAAAATAATCGATACTATACAGATACATTGAGATCAAAGAAGCACCCTATTGTATCTCTATCCCAAACATGATTCTTATTGAGGGGGTAACACCAAAACCTTTTCAAGAAAGACATCAGGGTACTCTTCCACAATCCTAGGAAACACCATTGGATGAACCTCTAACAATATCAGCACCAACTTAGCCATTATAGAAGACAAGAATAAAACACGCCTGAGACCCATCTGAGGGTATCATTTTCCAAAAAAAATGACATACTCTTCTTCAGCAACATAAAACACATTCTTCCTCCTGAATAAATACATGATCTCTTATAGTGAATAATAATGATCTATGCCAAGGATGATTTTTTATGGCCATATATATAAACATAGGATGTTTCCCTAAGAGTGTTGTTGCCCCACCACTATCTCATAGTCTCTACATACTTTATATAGAGAAGACGGACCTCCGAATAGCATAGTCAATGATAAGGGAACTAGAATCCTCTCCAAATAAATCCCTAAATCATGGACTAATTTATATGATATAAAAGAGTGCGTAGATCGTGAATCAAACAAACAATCCACACAATTAGAAAACATGAAATTTATCCCTCAAACGATGTCCAAATCTCCTGACATCGACAACTCTAGAGTATGAAATTGTCCATGAACAACTTCATGACTACTCTAACCCTGATAGAGACCACCTCCACTGTCATGCTATACTCTTTTAGGATTAGGATAATATTGGTTTTTTCATATTTCTTCCCCATATACCTTATACCGATTGAAGGTTGGAGTACCCTATTGTCTCTACCTCAGATGAAACTACCTCAATAGCAAAACTTGAAGAAGAACACATACTACATGTTGTATGATCAAAAAGGTCAGTGACTCTAATTTCAAATGACCATGAATTCCATATTAAAAATAAGTGTATGATACATTGGTAGGGGATTGAGATCCATTACCCCCATAGAAATGATATGACAAGGGCTGAAAACCCTCATGGTTATCTGGGAATTCTTCTCTCCAGACAATTGGGAACCTCAAACCACAAATCTTCTTTGTGGAGAATCTTGAAGAGTCCCCTCTCATGATTATAAAGTTATGACTAAAATCATTTCAATAACCTTTTATCTCAAAAATACCTTAAGTTATCATGAAAACATTAACAGGGTAATCTGACACTTCCAAAAACGGAGTTTCCTTAACATCCTAATCCACCAATAGGCCCAAAACAAATAAGTAAAGTGTACTGAAATGGATCTAAAACCTTTTGTACACTAGAACTCCCCTGTTAAAGGGTAATAATCTCTCATATAATAATCTCCTTCATGGTAATAAAGAGAATCTTGGACCAAAATTGATCTCAAAATTTATCTCACCTAACAACTCGCTCCCCATGACCATTAAGGAATAAGAAAAACCACTGCCTAGTTTCCCACGCAACATCACCACCACCAAAAAAACTCAGTGCTCCCTATGAGCATATACCAAAGGGAAGTCTATCTATACATCCTATAATCATTCTCCTATCATTGAGTTTGAAAAGAGGTACTAAAATTTATACAAACTCTAGTTATGAAACTCCTAGAGTTCCCTCCTAAAAGGTTCTTCATCATGGCCCTCTACTCTACGATGATCTATTGTCACATCCTGCTAGACTTATTCAAAACAATACTAATAAGGATGTCAAACTAGAGCCATAACAGTAAAATATAAAATAGTTAGGGACTCCTAAACCTGGAATATTTAATATTTAAGGTTAATTATTTAAAATTTATTATTTAAAGTTCAACCTAACCCTAAGGTCTTCCCATTTCAAAAATAGGTGAAAAAATCATGATGCATGCTCCATTCCTTGGTCTCTACCCCACAACTAACATCACATCACATACTAGGATCATTAAACATAAGGTTCCCTACATCATATCATAGGGGGGCCTAAATATTCATGTCCTAGGAAGTCTCCCTTATTTACATCATATAATAATTTTATCTAACACTATTTCCATACCAACCCATAGAGTCATAACCTGTTAATATCTATAAAAATTATCATATCCCCTAATACAACACTTTTATTACACTCTATCATAACCCCATCCACCAAAGGTACCCCTCCTAGGATGATAATGAGATAAGGGAGATAAAGACACATGAGTATCACATCCAATAGGCCATGGGTTGGCGATAAGCACCAAGGGTACATCATACACACAAATGGAATAAATTAACCTCAGATAGAACATGAGAATCCCTCCAAAAAAATCCTAATCTTAAAGAAAAAAATAGATCCCAAACATTCATGTAATTTGATAAAACTGAACAATAGTACCAAAAGAAAAACCTTGATATTGTACATAAATCCCAAACAACCCATTCACACCACAAGATATTAATGTTTAATGTGATTTCAAACCAACTCCCATAGATATAAAAAATAGTTTATATATATTTAAGGAAATAATATCATACATACTCAGTAGGATCCTCCCTAAATCCTCTCATGAAAAATATAAATAAATCATACTAAATCCCAATAAATAACAAGTGAAGTTAACTCATCACCTAAATAGGTATACTAAGTTATCAGCCTAACCATGGATCTCTCACCAAGTATCACATACAAGTATTTATATAATAACCAACATTATATCAAAGAAGGTACTCCAATACCACTTCCCCACCAATTTTCCACTCTTCCCCAATGTCGCACCTCTTGATCCATCTCTCTCCAAATATAAGTCTACTCAAAGACACTTGAGAAACTGTAACACACCATACACTCAATGCATCAAGTCATACCATGCACCTCCTTTATCATATAATATCATCATCAAAATCTATATATCCAAATAGTAACCAAGTTATTTCTGAGATCCACCGTAGCTCATACACTATTTATTATACCTCAATCCTTCATAAATCTTGCACAATATACCTATTAAAATTCATATGATACTATATTGGGAGATAAATATGTTTGAAAATACCCGCAATCTATTATATCCCCCCATATACATACATATATATATAGGAAAGGTAACCACTATGCATACCAACACATAATACTACTAGGAATGTGAGTGGGGAAAGAGGGGGTAGTCATCCATCTGTTCCTCACCAACCTAGATGTTGGTGAAAACACCCTCTAGATTCCACTGGTGTTGGTCACCCTAATGATATGGTTGGGGTATCATATGAAATAAAAAAACATGTAGAGATATATATAACTCATAACCACACTACAAGAAACTACTTATCCTTAAGCTTGACTAAAGATAGAATCGCTCAAACACATAACAACCACTACTAAGGACTAGATGACCTATAAACACACAATCATTTCAAGAGAATTTCAATTAATTAATTTTTTTGAAAATATAATGATTACATTAATTAATTATTTCTCTATTAATAATTATTATACCATTTCAAATTTACATTAATTATCAATCGAAGTCTATTCCCTCCAAGCATAATCCAACTAATCCCACGGTTTCTCAAGAGTTATCACCATTTAGCATTCCAATAAGCCTCCAACCCCAATGGTTAAATTATTTAAAAAACATTATAATTCCATAATTCTTGGTACTTTGGGACTTATCCCATGCTACTATGAAATAGGTGTATAAAACAAGTATAGCTAGTTGTTATAAGCAGTGGGGAAAGGAATGTATAAACAATAAACCCAGCCATCCGACCTAATAAAAGGATTCAACAATAAGAAAGAATCCTATATTTTAGTATAATAATAATAATGGTAATTCCTATATTCAACCCACTATTTCCATCCCAGTTCCATCCCTGACACCTCCATTCATATTACCATATGCCCCGCCATCACGAACATCAATTACTACCACAAACATGGGACTCCCTTTCCATATCTTTTCAAAACATCAACCATCCTAGGATCACATCACATCACATCACCAGGATCACATTAAGATAAATAAAAAAAGGACAAAAAGTAATCAAAAAATTCAACTAGTAATCTTGGCTCTGAACCAATGCATTTATCCTTCACCGAAAAACATGATCACTAATCCTAAAATATTTATCTTTAACAAACAACTCGTTCATTATTATCTTTAATTAACTAATTAATTTATAACATGTTAAAAAAACCTAAGGTATTGGCTATCAAAAAATATAATATATTTAAATATTCTTCCAATAATAACTTTTAATTTCATCAAAATATAAGGAAAAAAATTTTCAGATCAAACATGCCTCAAGAATCAATTTTATTTCCGTCAACTAATAAGAAAAAATGGTTTCAAATTAAACATTCCTCTTTAATTATTTATTTAAGAAGAATTACCATATTTATGTTTTTTATCCAATTTCCAACACACACAAAACATGTTTAACCATAATATAAATGCAGATAGAAAACTATCTAGAAAAATACGAGGAAAATTATTATCATGTTGGAAACACATGAAATCACAACAAATAAAACCAAAACCAATTATTTTATCTAGTTAAATATCCATTATTTCTATTTACACAATTAACCAAAGATTTAAAGCATGAAAACTTTAATATTACACATAAAATAAGAGAAATAATGAATCCCCTACCTAAATTTAGAAGTTCAACACTCTATGTACATGAGCGGATGATTGAGGATCAACCACCACCATAAAGAACACCACCAAGATGAAGAAAGGTTTGTTAGAACCTAACATCTGCAATACACCAACAACCATGCTCATATATCAACCCAAAATAAAGTGTTTATCTACCATGAACATTTAAATAAAAGAATTAAAATAAACAAAAAGAGGAAAAGGTACCTTGAACCAAGGTCGCTCTATTCTCTATGAACTAAGGGTAAAAATATTAAAGGTATCAATCCCATAGCTCCAAGAGATATAGAAAAAAAATTAATAGAATAAATATCTATCAATGGAACCATAAGGTGAGAGAACAACCAACCATTCCCAAGTTTCTTCAAAGTGTCTAGAAATCAAAGGAATGATTCAAGAGGGGTGCACAAGTCAATTAATAGGTTAAAATAATGAATTAAAATTAATTTAAAACCCCCACAACATTATATATGTCCCCGCACCCCCTTTGAGACCTTCCAGATCTGAGAAACAATGCATCTATTTCATTCATTTCAAAACAATATTAGCCACCACCATGACTTCCACCACAACCTAGACATGATTGTGGTGTTCTTCAGTGTGTCATCCCAAAATAGATTCCTCCAGGGAATGTTTCCCACATATAGGTCATTTTGACCTCATTATTCCCAAAACCAGAGGAATGGTGATGCTGATTAGTTCGTGGACCATAGGTTCTTCTCCATTTCTCTATACCCACAATATGTATTTTTGTTTCCCATTTTAGACATGAACTTGCTAGTGAAAAAATAAAAACAAAAATGGATTGAAAGTTCATGTCTCTAGACATGGTGCACCAAACAACACATGTCAAACCCAAAATGACCTCCACCACACCCACCACCAGTGCTTGGTTACCCTTTAAAAGTTCAAAAAACCTATTTAGACTCTAGAACACCTCCAAGCACCCTATTGACACAGCTAATCCATGGAAAATATAAAGGAATTATTGAGGAGATCTGAATCAATACACAAAAAATGTTTTATTAGAAATGTGGGTTATAATCAGTTTTTATTTGGTTATATAATTAGTAATAATTACATTTAATTTATTCTTTGATGGACTATGTTACCTCCCTTTATCTATAGGAATATAAGAACTAGTGTGTCTATGGTAAATTATTGTGTATCCCAAACACCTATAACCGCTCACTTTTTTGTAAGTAATATTGTGATAAAAGTAGGTTATACATGAGGCATTAATGTTCAATGCTATATTTTTACATTGTGAATGAAAGGAGAATAATGGTTATTGAAATCTAAGACAATGGATACTCCAAGAAATACCCTCAAGGTTTCAAATGGTTTATCAAATAATGATAAACTTTACTATATAAAAAACTAAAGATCAATTCATAATTATTTAATATGAAATAATTAAGAAAATTCCAATAATTTGATAATGTAGTATAGATATATATAATGTTTTAATAAATTTACTTTTTATTAAATCATATCTCCATCCATATACTACAAAAAATAAGTAATTTATAACAATTAAGGTATTGAATTCATTTTACCACCAACAAGAGTGTTTGATCTTTGTGATTATATGACATTAGAAGAACACTGCTGGAAAAATTTTATATTACCATAGTTGGAGACCATAGAAACATACCCCATGTTTGTGGCCATAGGCTATGAATATGATCCGTGTGGTCATGGAGGATTTTTGTGTTGTGGTAGGGATTTTACCTATCACCACATTTCCCTATCATGGTTGTAGGACACATTCTTCTACCCTATGAGCATGATCAATTTCAACGGTGGCTATAGCATTTGAAAAAAAATGTCACAATAAATTTTGATCCCTATACCTCCTCTATATTACTTATAAGACTTTACCACCAACCTAAGTTGAACTATGTGTGTGTTTTTGTGTTTTTGTTTCTGTGTAATTAATTCATTATAGGAGAAATGAGAATCCATTTATGTGGAATTCAGGTTACTACAATTTGGTGATTTCTACATATTTCCCTGAAACCGCCCAAAAATTTCTCTTGTTCTCACTTTCCCCTCACCCAATAATCTATACGAACCTCCCCCAACCTCTATTCCCTACCTTGTGAGCACCTCCCTTGCACCCAATTCCCTTCTCTATACATAACTCATATTCCCCCCAGTCGATCTCTCCCCTCCATACATCTCTATGTTACACCTCCATGCCCCACCAAATGGTCCCCTCCCTATCGTGGTGACTCCCCCTACCCCATATCTTGGATCCCCTATACACCTACCTACCTCAAAAGCCCTATGCCTTAGATCCCCTACCTAAAGTAGCTACCCTCCCTGTCTTGGCTCCCACTATTGTTCTCCATCAAGCATTTTATCCTCTGACTACCACTTAGGTCTATCCCAAGGTATTGAAACCATCATTAATATTATCTCATCTTTCATCTCCTCTTAAAATTTTATTTCTTTTATTCATTTTAGGGATTATGACTTTTAATTTTTTAATTAATCAAAAATCATTTTAGTAATTGAAGCTTTTCTTTTTTCAATATATAATTTTCTGAATAAATACATTTATATTTATTTAGTCATAATTTTATTAATGATTCATTGATTCATTATATTGATATATAATTATTTATGAATTTAAATAAGTTATATTTCTTCTAATATAATAAAATTACATCTTTTTGTTTTGGAATATTATGTTCCACTTAATGTGTATGTGAAGGTTTAAAAAACTATATACTTCTATGACTATATAATTTTATTAGGATGGTTGAAATGGTTTTTATTGTTTATTAAATCTTATAAATACAATTTTTAGTCATGGGGTTTTTGAAAGATCACATATGGGTTAAATTGAAGGTTTTTTCAACACTTAAAGTTTCCGTGATTAAGTAATTCTATAAAATGTGTCTACTGCTAGAATTTTAATGATTTAAAAATATAAATGGTTGCTTTTTGTAAATTATATATTAATGTTTTTAGGAAATTTATTTTTTCAAAAAAAAACTAAAACCATTTTTTCTTTTAGGATATTCTTTATATGTTTTTTGGTTTTTTCTTGATTTACTTAATTGTTTTTTCGGTTAATTATTGGTTTAAACTCTTAATTTTTTAGAACATGAAACATTTTAAACTAAAAATGTAGTTGATAAAATAATGCCATCAGTATCAACACATGATTTGAGTTTTTAATGACGTTCCATTTGGTTAAGTCATATTATTAGATTAATATGTTTGAGATATTTGAAATTACTCTTGTTACATCATAAAATAAATTTAAATGATTGTTTATAATTGTTAATTATTTTATTGAATCCTGATTTTTTAATTAATTCATTCCATGAATGACTAATAAAAGGAATATATGGTTGTATGAAATAAAATGTGATGTGTTTGGAACAATTTCATTTTCAATAGTCTTCATTATAGAAATTTTAAGTTATTTCAATTAAGGTACAAATTAAATTAATAATAAAACATGACATAAATTTCAATTCACATTAACAAATATAAATAACTAACATATTATTCTATAGTATTTTTAAAATATTAATAATTATTGTCTATGTATTTTAATTAATTTTTTCTATAGAAAAAGATGTGGATAAGAGATGGATTGAGTTACCAGATAGATTTTTTTGAATATTATGAGGGGATTAATCAATTTATTAATTTAATTGGTGAATTTAAAATTGAATTAATTGATTTTCCGTAAAGAAAATGTGAATGCATATATCTCTTTATATGAGATACTGTTAGAGAACATCTATTTCTGAATGGGTTTTTGAAAAACTATTAGATATGGACACAACATAGGGAAGATTATATTCCCTGTTAATGATTAGAAAACATTCGGATGGATATTGATATGGGAAAATTGATTTGATGAATGTAATACTCAATGACATGATACATTGTTTTCAACTTTAAGAGAGTAACATTATGAATGATGACATTATATGGAGTAATCCCTGGTCTTATGTAGATGGAAAAGCATTGAAATTATTTGAATTTATTGTCAATGTGTGTATTGAATTATATTTTGGATGCACAAAATTTATAAAATTTTCATTCATCATTGAATAGTTATGCTAGAAGTCCTTGAATCTATGTAAAAACACCTCCTTGTTGTAATAAAAGTAAGAAAACAATATGGATTAAGAACAATAGATAATGTGGATAAAATTTTCACTAAATATTTCTTCTTCCTCTACCTAAGTTTAGAAAAGAAAGTTTTTTGTTTGATAAGAAGAGAGAACACAACCCAACACCACAAATAATGTTTGGGGATCATATTTTAACATAACCTTACCAAGAAAAAATTCACACTGCGTATGATTTTTATAATTTATTTGCTTCTGAATTACTATCCATTCCTATTAAAAATATTCAACATAATAATAATTGGAATAAATAGAGTATTTTCTTTAAATTTATTTATTGGAAAGATAATTTTTAAGGAACAATTTGGATGCGATGCACATTGACAAAATAATTATAATATATTGTGAACTATTTTGGGAGTTAAGGGCAAATAAAAGGATAGTGAAAATGATAAGCATGATTTTTAATAAATGTGATTTATAAAACCTTTACATTTATGGTTAGGTGAGGGTAATATGGAATTCATACCTACTACATCATATACGGTGAGTAAAAAATATAAAGAAACATTTCTATCAATTTTGAAGACTAAAAAGGTTCTAGATAGTTATTTCTCTTATATTTCCATGCATGTAAATATGAAGATTATGAAATTATAATGGTTGAAATGTTATAAAAATTACATTTTTCTTCAATAGTTAATCACAATTTAAATTTGTGATTTCCACCAATTTTATTGAGTTTTTTATTAGAGATACTAACTTTTTCATACATCTCTATTGAAGGAATCAATGAACGAGTGATTTGAAAAAAAAACACACGAAAAAATTGTGTTTTCAATATATTAATTGTAGAAAATATTTCTACCTTATTTTTTTATGTCATGTTCTACTTGACCATATATTTAACTGGTGATGTCAATTCATGCAATCATGTGAAATTCAGGTTGATGTATCAAATAAAGTGATAAAGGAATACTTTGAAATGGTATGTGAACAATAGATCTCAACTTGAAACATTAATTAATAAGGGTCATTTGATGGATGGATACACCAATTTTCATTCTCCATATATTGATAAGGATGAAATTAATTAGATAAACACTCCAAGACTGATGGAGGTCCAATTAGAGATGGGACAACATTTGATATAAGCAATGATAGGTGGGTTAAAGCTCATCGATATGCATCATTCAACACTCCATCAGTTATTACATTGATATAGTAATTTTTATAGTTTATCTATTATGACTTGTGTTTATATATTTAATCTATTCCTTATTTTTAATGTGTTGTAATTTAGGATGCATAGCGCTGAGTTGAAATGGTAAAGTCCCTATGCCACCAATCATCTTATCCAATAACTTTATTCCAACACATTTCATGAGTGGTTCAAGACTAACATGTGTATATATAATTTATTTAATATTTTTATAATTTATCTTAGGTTAATTTTCACAAACCTCCATCCATGTACTTATGTAAACTTTATATATTCACAACATGTGTGAATCATATACTCATAGAGCGACTAAAGAACTCAACCCACTAGCTTATGGTTTGTTTTTTATAGATCATAATTACATTTATTTGGTGCTAATGGATTTTGATTTTATATTTTTGAGGCTTATGTGAATCAAGAAATGTAACATAGTTGTGTTGGTTTTACTTCTATTGATTCAGGTTATTACTATTGGCTGTTGAGGGACATTATTGAGGTTATTTACAGTAGCGGCTTGAAGTATATATTTTTGAGGTGTGATTGGGTCGATCTAATTAATGGAATGAAAGTTAACCATTTTCAATTTACATTGGTAAAATTTAACAATATTTTTTATAAAGATAACTAAGTAATAAATTATCCTTTTATACTAGCATCATAGGTAGAGAAGTTTTACTTTTTAAGCACTAATTTAAACTTAATTTTTTGGTGAAAATATAACAATCCAAGTTAAACATATCTTTATTTTACATAATTTCAATAATTTAGACATTATATCACAAAAAAATAATATCAAAAACCCATAAATGAAATGTTTAGTGTCTTTGTGGATCAACTACTTAAGAAACTCATTTTACAATACCTATAAATATTTCTTCATAATTGAACTATGCTATAATCCCTTATAGACTTCTCATAAGTTACACTCATCGTCATAGCTCTGTGGGTGGAAACATAAGAATAAGGTGAGCTCAGATGCTTAGTAAGGGTAAACATAATCAATAATAACCAAAGATCATAAGTGATCATAATATGAGAATATGGGTATAATCAATATATCCAATAAATTCATACCCAACAAAACATAGATCATAAATCATCACATAAATAATGACATAGCATGAGAACATATCATGGAATTTTCAAATATTAAAGAGGCGTAATGATAATAAATTGGGTTAGATGCATAAAATAATAATCCCAAATCACAAGAGAAAAACATCAAAGTGTTTAATATCTTAGAAAATGGGTTTAAACATGTAATTTAATATATACTAGAAATAAAAGAAACATAGAAAGGTGACACAACCATAAGCATCATAAAACTTCATATTGTGAAAAAAATGAAAGTATGGGCACCCTTTATGTTGTGAATAAATCCAATAATGTCTACCATTTAATTTGTGACCAAATATAATAATGTCCACACTTTATTTTTTCAAAAAATCTGAGTATGTCCATGCTTCATTATCTCATAATATATAAAACCATAACCAATTAATTGGAGGGGGATATAGGTCCCCACCCATCATCATCTGAACATATGTGTGTGACAAAAAAATAATCATCATATCAAGAACAACCCATGGAAATATAAATTATTTTCATATCCATTTTAAATGAAATCATATAAGGAAAACATTTATAATTCCATCAATAAACATAATAAACCCATGTAATATAAATGGGTATCCAAGGATACTGAATAACATTATTGGTAGATACCATTAAATAAATTATGTGGTATTTACACCGTAAGGATAATGGTTATACAGTTTAGTCAATAATTTCCCCAATCAATCGATGTATGGAATTTAGGTTAACACCCTTTAATCAATGAAATGGAAAACATGGTATTCACACAGGAATGACATTGGAAGAAAATTTATGCGTCTTTAAAGTGATATTTAGGTAAGTTAAAAGAAATGATATATTAATCCTATGATATAAAAAAACATCATAATCATCTATAGGAAAACAATTATATGGTATCATTTGAATAATATCATCGATCAAATAAAAAATATTTCAGAAGATGTTGTTGTAAGTGAAAAACATTTTTTAGGAGAATTAGAAAAAAATCAGTTTGGAAATAAGGAATATCCTTGACCTTTAAAAAATATTTATTAAATAAATATACATTTTATAAAATATGAAGGATTATAATTTCTTTTATAAACCAAGATATTTTATAAATAATGTTTCATAGAAAAAGTCAAAATGAAAGAATGATGTGTTCACACTGAAAATATTAAAAAGACTTTCTTTTACACTTGGATGAAAATAAACCATATATAAAAATTTACCAATTTACTTAAAACATTTAAATTAAATCAAAAAAATTATAAATTAACCTTGATCAATTATTAATTTATAGATAAGGATATTCAAAAAATCATTCAATGAATACAGACATGGAAAATGGAGGTTCTCAACTAAAAAGAAGAGATAGAGTCGAATTCACTTACAAGAAATGCTTTCGGTAAAATATGTGTCAAGGTGAAATAAAATTTTTAGGGGACATGTAAAACCCCATGAATTACCAAATAAAATTATGATGGGTTTTAGAAAGGTTATAAATTCCTCAAATGTATTATCTTTAAAAAAATATTGTTTTGAAGATAAAATTAACAACCATATGGTTGGAGTAAGATTTTTATAAAACCCCATTTAAATAGAAAGCATGAAATAGAAATTAAAATACTATTAATAAAATATAATTCATGATATAAATTATCAAATGGGTAGTTTATTCTCCATATAAAAAACATGGTGTGAAAAATGAAACATGTTTCATGGATTTGAAAATGAGACAAACAAACCCTTAAAACCTTAGAATCCTTTGAATCAAATGAAATTTAAAGAAAGAAGGTGTAATGACTATTAAAAACCCATGAATTAAATAAATATGGTCAAATAAATCAATTAATAATTAATCATCCCATATTAAATATATTATGGTTCACAATATGAAATATGTCATAAGAAATTAACTTTGTGACAAAGAACCCCTAACCTTAATTTCTGAATTCCACTAAAGCAATTTAATATCCTGTATAACAAAAAAACTATCTTAATAACCTCTTTAATAACCTTATTTGGATTTATAACCTTTTATAAACTTCATTTTTTATTATTAATTACATGTATATTAGTTAGTTATTATGTATTTTCAGTATCGGGTGTGAGTAATCTTGATCATTTTGAACTAGTTTCATAATAGCGGTGTTTTTATTCATTATTCTACCAAATTTCATCATTACCTTATCATAAAAGGTACCATAATTTATTTTTTATAATTATTGTTAATTTTATAACTTCATTCTATGATAATTTTGGTTATGATCCTTAAAGATGAAATCGATGATGAGCTTATTTCAAGCATTGGTATCTTAATTAATGATTTTAATATTAATGTTACTATTAAAGAACCAAAATAATATCCTTTATTACTTATTTATATCATATATTATCATTACTTATTTTTTTTATAGTCATCCATGATATTATTTTATAACATTGTTCAAGTAGGTGGTCAGACCGACCTATACATGAACATACCATAAATAATGGATGAGTATGGTTATGAAAGTAGTTTATTTTTTATAATATCATTATTAAAAAATAATAATGATATTATTTACATATTTTAAGTCGTTTAATTATATTTTTATATATTTTAATAAATAACAAATAAACTAGATGAAAAATAAGATTTTTTACTTCATGGAGGCAGTAGTCCACACAAACACATGAATGTCATTTTTGTTTTTCTTAATGGAGAAGTGGTAAGGTTTTTAATGGTTATTACCATAAAAAATAATCATTATAATTTAAATACTTAATTTATCACATAACATTAAGAAAATAATATTTTAAATGGAAAGATAAAAAAGAAACAATGTTAGGGAAAAGTCAGTACTTACTTTGAGAACTTTGAGTCTCCCTTGGAGGATTCCTTCCAATGGGAAGACTTAGGATACAATATTTTATATATAATCTTATTAAAGTGAAATATAATTATATGGGAGGAAAATAGGTAATTTTTTCAAGAGGAAACCAAAATTTTGAGTTGTCTTGATGGGGTGGTGAGAGGCCTCTTTTTTAAGTGGTGAGAATGACATTCTTGTAAATATTTCATCTTAATACAAAGACATGACATCTTTCACATGACAAGAAGGATAAAAAATTGAAAATAATGGATTGGTGATATTTTTTAGTTGATAAAAACTTCAACCAATCAATTATAATTTTTTTAACATCTTAGACCGTTTACCCCTTTGGTTAACCCTTTTTACCATTTTGGCTTTTACTGTGGAAATTAATTTTTACCTAAGTAATTCATTTTTTATTTGTAAAAATAAAATAATACTTATTAAATAATATATAACTTATAATTACAAAAATTTAAATCCAATTTTTTTGATTTACTTTAAAAAACTTATAAAAATTAATTTTAGATAATAAATGTATAATGTATTAAAATAATTTTAAATAATAGTGTAACTTATATTATACAATATCAAACCTAAGTTTGTAATCTAAAATAAATATTATTATATTTAAAATATATCTTATAAAATATATATTTTTTCAATAAAATGGTTTCATAAATTTATAATTCATAATTATATACTAATAATATCATAAATTCATGGTATTTGTAAAAATAGTATTTTACACTATTCATATAAAAACCAATATTTTCAGAAAAATAAAACAAAATTATCCTAATATAATATTTTTATTAAAAATAAAAAAAATGAAGTTAGTTTTTCGAAATTAAAATTCTAAAATTATAGAATCTAACATTTAAATATAAATATAATGAAAATCTTTTTTGTTGGAAAATAACTTTTTAAAATTTTCACTATCCTTATTTCTATTTCCTATCAATTACTAATTATTTCTATGTTAATAAATTATTAATATTAAAAATAGATATTATATATTATATATTTACTTCTATAAAATAAAGTACAAAAAATGAAATTTTAGAAAGTAAAAAAATAAATTTTATGAGTAAAATGATCTTATTAATTTTATCAATGTGTTAGTAAATAAAAATTCATGTTCATTAAAAGTAAAAATACGAAATATATAAAATACATGTGATAAAAATCTTATTAACATATTAATTACATATTTTTATCATAATAACTTCTAGTTACACAACCCCTCAGGATCTCCATGTAAGATCTAAGTCTAAGGTAAGCTTTGGTGGAAGTTGAGGGTGGGGATTATACTAGCATGTATCTTGTGGAAATTTCCATGACCATTAACTTCTCTCACATTAAATATAACTCATATAAAATTTTTTGGAGTTAAAATTATTCTTGGTCTAAGGTAAACCTAATTGAACCTACATCTATTCCATGTTTAGAAAAATGAGCTTCATAAGAGAGACTTCTGCTATTTGATTTCATTACTTTCCTTTTTATTCATATATTTCATAATATGGTTAATTAATACTCACTAATTTAATAGAAATATTAAAATAATAAAATTTTATTTTAATGCAACATAATTTTCGTTTTAGTTCAGTGCTATGTGTAGAGCGTTCTAGTAACATAATATTTATTTAAGAAAAATACATAGTGAAATTTGGGGTTGTTACATCCCCCCCCCCAAATAAATTTCTTCATGAAAATTTTAATTATTACTCACTAATTAAAATATATAAGGGTATATAAAATATATACTTGACTCAAGATATAATTTCTATAGAGATATCAACCTTAAAAACCTATTTTTTCCTTATAATAGTCGTATCCCTAACATTCAGTTTTTCTCCAACCATTTGATCTAAGAGTCTATAATTATTTAGTATCACAACCCACATTATATAACTAAAATATATAGGGTTTTCGTAATCATCATTTAATTAATAAACCACCATAGGTTGATATGAAATGCTATTTTCTTATTCCAAATAATTTTTCCTCTAAGTTGTGAGAACCAATCCACTTCTAAAATTACATTAAATTCATCTAAAGGAAGGATAATAATATTTTTACAAGTCATGTTACCATACAACTAGAATTTAGATACAACACAATAATATTATTTATTTTATAATAAAATCATTGGGATGGTTATTTAATTCTCCTAGAAAACATCCTAGATACACTATACTAGAATCCAATAAGTATCCCACAAATACAGAGAGAAGGATTAGTGTTCCTTAATTATGAATATCTAATTCATTTGTTGATATTGGATATCCCTTCCCTTATTACCTTAGTTTAGAAGTTTGTTAATACTTATAATCCTTGTTAGACCATGGATTTGGGCATCAATTTTCATCATTTCCAAACTCTTTGTAACTTAATCATTGATGTGTGGATGTATTAATAGTTGGGATGCTAATATATTCTATTTTATTGGACAAAATTTTCATGTCTCTACAAAAATCATGAGCTTGATAGACAAACCTTCCACACTTGAAACATTTTCTTATTCCATTGAGAAATCCCCTTAGGTGATTCTTCCCAAATTTTCGATATGATGGAAATTTAATCTTATTTTATTTATCATATTTATCACCAAAACATCCATGAGACTCCATCATTATTTTATTTTTTGTATTCAGGATTTTTGAAAGAATCATGTTGTAAATCATAACTCGAGATTGTTGGGTTGGCATAACCAAAACATTTTCAATGAAAGTTTCAATCCCATTTGGTTTCTCCATCACAACATTTTCCATTATATCCATTATTAACATATCCTCTCATTTATCCGACTATTAATTTAATAAGGAAATTAAATATAAGAATACTTAATTCTATAACCTTATAAAAATAAAAATTATTAACTTAAAAACAATAAATCATAAATGGAATATGCACTCTAACATATATATTACTAGGTTTTAATCTAGGATATTTAGTGTCTATCACCTATTAGGTTCTCTAACCACATGATAAATATGTTCTCAAATTATTCATAATGGTTCATAAAGAGAATTTTATTAGAAAAAAAATATCCCTTAAGAGTTTCAGGTGTGTAGTTTTAGGCCCACTCATTATGCACCATTTGAAGATCATGTTAATACTCAACTAACCTTTTTCAGGTTGATTAGCCCTTGGTGAATCTATGTCAAAATCGCATCGTGCTTACCAATACCTAGAAAAGTATTGAATTCAAAGGAAAATCACTTACTCAAAAAATTATCAAAATTATATGATTTTATCTTATATTTAGACTTATCCTTTGGGTTTTCACTAAATTTATTGTTTATAATGTTTTTCATCAGGGTGATCTGCCATTGCATGTTCACGTTCACTAAAGATTCATTATAACTTGTATTCCCACTTTCCAAAGGCATTATACATTCATCACTTCTCCATCAATGTCTACTCCTTGATCAAAACTGGATGATGGGATGTCGGTTCCTCCTTTCATGGATTCCTCCTCGTAATTTATCTCCTAGTTTAGGTATCCCTTATAGATTAAGATGTTGTTCGTGAAACTTATTCTTGATTCCATCTCTATATAGATGTTAGTTAATTATGTTGTTTTTTCCCTAACATTCCAAAGGGTTAAGTTTGGGTAGCAACCTTCAGTCAAGGGAGTAGTCATGTTGGGAATCAGTGGCATTTCTAATTGCTGGAACATTAGAACACCTATATTATTCCTTATAAGAGGGTTTCTAAAGGGTGATAAAACCCAAGGCATTTTATGGAAATAACAAGGTATCTTATTCCATATTCATGTATTTCAAGGTTTCCCTTGAGCATCCCATGTTTATCATGGGTTATGTCGCGAGTTTAACATCTAGTAGTGATGAAGGGTCACAAGTTTAACATCTTACAAAGAAAAAATGGGATGATCAGAACACTTGTGAAGGTGGAACAAATAGGCACATCCCTAGTAGGGAGTACCATGAAGTTTCACTATATGTATGGATTATAACTCCCCATGAGTACGGACCCAAGAGTGGTGCATCCCATAAAGGTAGGGTTTCGCACCGTGAAGGCTGATCTGGACACCACTAAGGTCCGATCAAGGAATGTGGATCCCAATGAGGGAAAAAAAAGGATTACCATTGGTTGGGATTGAACCTCATGGAGGCTTCTTACATACCATATTTATAATAAAGGGATCTAAACTTATGTAGTTCGTTGGATGGAGTGGGGATTATGCACTGAGACTGCCCATCACAATAGGATTACTCTTCGTTGGATTGTGTGTGGATTACACACTGATACTTCCCATGTGTTAGAAAGATCATTGATGATGTGGATGGGGCTTAAAAATTGAGGTCGGCCAGATGAATGGTGTGATCCCACTGGGATGTGGAGGCTCGAGTAAGAATCAGGATGGACATGAATATAGTGGTAGAAATGGATGGAATGGATGGGTTGTTAATGCTATTGGGATTAAACCTCAAGAAGGCCTCCTACGTAACCTGTTTAGAAGAAAGAGATCAAATTTACCAAAGTTATGGTATCCCATGTAGTTTAATGTCATACGTTAATGATGAGAGTGAACCAACATTGAGACGATGGAGTCGGGATTGAACCTCGGTGAGGTTTCCAATATATCCCAATTGGTTGGGAAAAATTTCCACATAATCCTGACAGGGGTGTTAGGGATTAATTCTGAACAGGTTTTTTAATCATATGGTATGGGGTTTATACATTGAAGCTACCCAGGTGTACCCAAAGTATATGTGACCTCCGAGTGAGGCATGACCCTCCCGATATATAGTTTCTTTATGGAAAAATTAGGATGGGAATGGATGATGGTGGATGCTGAGATTCGGGAGGTTCACCCCTAGGATAAGGGCACTAAGGTTTACTAATGGTCTGGATTGAACCTCAAGGAGGCTTCATACAGACCCTTTTTAGAAGACAGGGATCAAAACCCATGTAGTTCTTTGATTTGAGACTTACACATGGTTAGCGGCCCATAAAGGTGGAAACTGGGGCTTACTCCATGAGGGGTGCCTAGAATAAGGGTTCCACAGTCACTACCAACCTCTAAGACAATGTGAGTCATGATCAGTGTGAGAAATAAGATGATGTATTATACCAGATGTTTTAATCACGAATTATGAGTTAGTGAG
This sequence comes from Viscum album, assembly GCA_963277665.1. Lineage (NCBI taxonomy): Eukaryota > Viridiplantae > Streptophyta > Magnoliopsida > Santalales > Viscaceae > Viscum > Viscum album. Next base: position 1,941,384,055 of record OY728163.1, read on the forward strand.
GGATGGTGTGGGGCTTACGTATAGTAGTGTCCCATGGAGACAAAGCTCAAAGGAAGATGTTTGGGGTATTGAGAGTCCCATCTGCCCATCTCACCTTTGTTATTTATGTCTGGAGGAGGTAAGGAGGATCAATAGTACAACCTCCTGCATGAAAGGCTAGGGGCCTATACCAATATGGTTTCCCTTCCCCGTGGGCAGATGTCGTTCCATGCTAGGAGGATCTCATTCTATGTGAGGAAGATCTCACTACTGTTGAGATGAGTGGGCATGGAAAATGCCCAAGTTGACTAACCCCATGATCATTTCAGAAAGTGAGGCTATAGTTTAACATCATTTTCTGAGGATTATGGTGATTGGGAGTTTAACATACTACAACTCAAATGGGGCAAGCTCCCTCCTCACCCCTGGGGCATACATAACTTATACCCACCCACACTTAGGGAAGAGAAGGCATCAAAAATTCATGAAATTATTGGGGAAGAGGAGTGCTCAGTCATGGGATCCACATTATAATGTTTATTCCAAAAATAATGGTCTATTAGCACACCAATTCCAAAAAAATCAAGATATAAGGAATTGCGACATGGGACACCACACGAGGGACCAGGAAATCACTACATACTTGCCCAGAGTGTTGCACAGAAGAGGTTCACACAAGATGTGGGATTTACACACAAGAAGGTTTAAAACGTGGTTTGTTGGGGTAAATAAGACTCATGGAGCCTGAGGGAATAGTTGTGTGCAATATTGGAGGCTTGTGTGCAAAATTAAGTGGGCTGAGTGAAAGAGGTAATGTTAAAGGGTGAGTGTTGCATGTAAGAAGGGTGTTTTGTGTGAACTTGTATTAGGAAAAAAGGAAATGGGTGAGGTTCAATATCATGTGTTCCAAAATGAAGGGGGCCATAGAGGACCTATCACACAAGATCCTATAACTTTAGGGACATATGGCTTACATGCAGTTGTGGAAGAGGTTGTCTTGCACATGCAGGAGCGACAATTAGACTTACGAATAAATACCCCAAGGAAAGGGGGTTACCTTCTATTTATAGGAAAAATCCATAGTGATGATGCTTATGAAGGCCAGCATAGAAGTGGTATTTTGACATCACATTGGGCGTGTAATATTATTACTCTCGGTTTGGTGTTTTTTGCGCCAACCTCTACACTTTCATGCTTCTTCCTTGTCCATTTTCGGGAGTTCGGGGTGAAACAATTCCTTTGACATTGTATTAGGCACGTAAGGGTTTTACATGCATTTTTATTCCTTGTTCACAACCCTTGGATATTACGCAAAGCTGCATTGTAATTCTCAAAATGTATTTATGAGTTAAATGGTGTCTTCAGTTTTCTCCACAATGATTGTTTGCAGCTTCAAGAATAATTCAGCGCCAACATTTATCTTATCTTATTCCCCCTAATGACTAAAATAATCCTAAAAAATAGATATACCCCACTCTGATACCAATTATAAGAAACCCAGATAAACATATTTTCATTTTATATGATTTCTATAATTTAAAAATTACATCTCACAAAATTATATCACAATACCTAGAACATTAGGTGTATTGTCTTTATCTACATAAGAAACTCATTTTATGATACCTCTGAATATTTCTCCATAATAAAACCACACTATACTCCCTTCTAGACTTCTCTTAAGTTACACTCATATTCATAACATGGGGGCTGGAAACATAATAAATGGGTGAGCTCAAGTTCTTAGTAAAGGTAAACATAAGGAATAATAATAAAATATCATAAGTGAGAATAAGATGAATATATGGGTATAATCAAGATATATAATAAAGTCATACCCAAAAAATATATCATAAATAATCACAAAATAAATTCAATAACATGAGAAAATATCATGGAATTAACATATATCAAAGAGGTACAATGATAATAACTTGTCTTAGATGAATAAAACAATAATCCTGAAATCATAAGAGCATAACATAAAAGTATGAAATGCCTTATAAAAGAGGATTAAACATGAAATGTTACATAAACTAATAATAAAATCAACTTGTAAAGGCTTCATAATCATACCAATGGGAAATTTAATATTGTGAACAAATCCAAGTATTTACACACTTTACGTTGTGAATAAATTCAAATGTGTCCACCATTTAAGTTGTAAACAAATCCAAGCATGTCCACACTTTATATTTTGAACAAATCCAAGTTTGTACATGCTTCATTATCTCATTATATTAAAAACCAAAACCAATGCATTGGACTGTGATATAAGACCAACCCATAATCAACCATATATATGTGTGCCACATAAAATCAATCACCATCTTATCATAAAGAACCCATGTAAAGAAAATGGGTTTCATATCCTTCCAAATGGAATCATATGAGGAAAACATTCATAATTCCATCAATAAACATGATAAAACCATGGAATATAAATGGGTATTTAATGATACTGAATAAAAATCTAGGTAGATACCATTAAATCAAGTATGTGGAATTTAAACCATATAGATAAAGGGTATATAATTTAATCAATAATTTCCCTATTAAATAGATGTATGTAATCTGGGTGAAAACACTTCAATAAAAGAAATAGAAGATAGGGTATTCACAAAGTAAAATAATTCAAAGAAAAGTTATACATATTTATAGTGGGTGGTTAGGTAAGAAAAAGGTAGTTATGGATCCCTCCTCTAATAGGAAATAACTTTTCATAAATCTTCCAAGGAGAAAAATTTGCATGGTCACATTTGAATAATATTTGTGATCAAGCATAAAATATTTCAAAAGATGTTGATGTAGGTGAAAAAAACGTTTTAAGAGAATTAAAAAAAGGAATTTAAAAAAAGGAATATCATTGACCTTGAAAATATATATTTATTTAAAAAATTAGTTTTTTATAAAACACGAAGGATTATAATTCCTCTTAGAAACAAAGATTATAGAGGAAGTTCATATAAAAAGAAAAAATGGCCTAAAGATATGTTTATATGAAATATGTTAAAAAGTGATTCTTTTCAAAAAAAACCATATAGAAAATGTTAAATTTTTATTTTAAACTTTTTAATGAAAGTAAAATTATTATAAAATTACATTATTAAATTATTGAGGTATAGATAAGTACATTCACAAAATAATACAATTAATAGAGACATGTAAAAGGGAGTTTCTTGACTGATCATAAGAGAAATGGTTGGTTTCACTTACAAGAAAAAATTTGGGTAAAATATGAGTTAAGGGTAAATGAAATTTTTATGGTATGTGTAAAATACCTTGAATAAACAATAAAAATAATGGGAGGTTTTAGAAAAATAGAAAATTTTTATAGATGTTTTATCTTTAAAAAAATATTATTTTAAATATAGTATTGGAAATAAAACCCTTATGGTTTGAGTAACATTTTAATCCAAACTCCTTTAAAGATAGATACTGACATTTAATTTAAAGACTATTAATAAAATATAGTTAATGATATAACATCTCAAATTGGTAGTGTATAAAAAAAATATAAAAAACATTATTCACAAAATCAAACATATCTCATAGATTTGAAAATGATACAAAGAAACCCTTAAAACATTTGCATACTTTAAATGAAATTCCATTTAAATAAAGAACTTGATTTGTCTCTTCAAGTACCATGAATTACATGAATATATTAAAACAATTATATTAGGTAGTAATCACACCATATAAAATATATCATGGTGCACAATATGAAATTTGTCTTGATAAATTAAATTTAGGACATGAACCTCTTACTTAATTCTCAAATTCCAATAAGTGCTTGAATATACTTTACAATAAAAATAACTATCTTAATCACATATTTAATATCATCATCTAGCTATATAACCTTTTATAATCTTCATTTTAAATTTATTCATTACATTTATATTAGTTAATTATTATCTATATTTAATATCGGGGGTGAGTATTCTTGATCATTTTGAACTAGTTTTATAATAGCCATGTTTTTATTCATAATTCTCCCAAATTACATTCTAAGGTAGTTTTGGTTAAAATCCTTATATATAAAATCGACGATGAACATGTTTATGTGGTTTTTAACGAACAAGTGTTGGTATCTAAATTAATGATTTTAATATTAATGATACCATTCTAGAACCAAAATAAAATCACTTTTTAATTATTTATATCATATATTATCTACGATTAATTTCTCATAGTCATCCCTGATAAAATTTTATAACATTATTAAATTAGATGGTTAAACTAACCCATACATGAACATACCATAATTAATGGATGATTATGGTTATAAAAGTGGTTTATTCTAGAAAAATATCATTATTATAGAATATTATTATCATTATTATTTAGATATTTTTAATTCGGTTAATTATATTATAATATATTTTATTAAATAATAGAGAAACTAGGTAAAAATGAGATATGTTACTTCGTGGAGATGATAGTTCACATAAACACATAGTTGTCGTTTTTGTTTTTCATTATAGAAGAGGGGAAAGGTGGTTAATGGTTATTGAAAAAATATAATAACAGTCATTATAAAGTAAATAATGAATTCATAATATAATATTTGGAAAAATATATTTCAAAGGTAAAAATAGAAAAGAAACAACATTAAGGGAAATTTAATGCTTACATTGAGGACTTTGTGTTTCCCTTAGAGGATTCCTTAGAATTGGAGGACTTCAGACAAAATCTTTGGATAATAAGATTGAGGAAGTGACATAGGATTATAGAGTAAGGAAATAGGGTATAGTTTTAAGATGAAACCTAAATTAAAAGTGGTCTTGAAGGGGTGGTGAGAGGTTCCTTTTGTAAGTGGTGTGAATGACATTATTGTAAATATTTCATCTCAATATAGAAATAGAACATGTTTCACATGTTAAGAAGAATTAAAAATAGACAATAGTGGAGTGTAGAGATTTTTTGGTCGGTCCAAATCTCAAACACTCAATTTAAAACATTTTTTTAACAATTTAGTACTTTTACCCCTTTGGTTAACCCTTTTTACCCTTATGACTTTTATCATAGTAACTAGTTTTTACCCAAGTAATTCATTTTTTACAAATAAAATAAAATTGATTGGTATTAAATAATATAGACCTTATAATTCCAAAATTTAAATAAATTTTATTAGATTCAATTTCTAAAAGTGATAAAAATAAATTTTAAAATAATAAATGCATAATATACTAAAAAAGTTTTAGAGAACAATGTATCTTATGTTATAAAATATCAAAAATAGGTTTGTAAACTAAAATATATATTTTTAAATTTATAATAACTCTTATAAAATATATTTTTTTATTTAAAATTGTTTCATAAATTTTTAATTCATACTTATATACTAATAATATCATAAAAGACACATTATTTGTTAAAACAATATTTTTCAATATTCACCAAAAAATCAACCTTTTTAGAAAAAAAACAAAAAATTACCCTAAGATAATAATTTTAGTATAAATCTAAAAATTAATTTAATTTTTATAAATTCAAAATCTAAAATTTTAGAATTTAACTTTTAAATGGAAATATAATGAAAATTGCTTTCATAAGAAAATAACTTTTTAAACTTTTAGTTGTTTTTATTATTATTTTATACCAATTACTAATTATATCAGTGTTAATGCATTATTCATATAAAAATATATATTAACTATAATATATTTATTTTATTAAAATAAAGTGCATAAAAACCAAATTTTAAATTGGAAAAATACATTTTTAAGAGTAAAACAAACTTGTTAATTTTATCAATGTGTTAGTAGATAAACTTTAATTTTATTTAAAATTAAAATTTTAAATGTATAAAATAAATGTGATAAATTAATTATTAAATATATATTTACATGATTATATCATCCTAATTTCTAGTTACATAACCCCTCAGGATCTCCGTGTAAGATATAACCATAAGGTAAGCTTTGGTGGAAGTCTAGGGTAGTGATTCAGCTAGTATAGATATTATGGAAATTTATAAGAGCTCAAAATTCTCACACATTAAATTTCACTCATATCATAATTATTGGATCTTGTATTAGGATTGGTATTGGTAAAACCCGAGTATATATACCTTCTTTCCAAGATTAAAAAAAGGATCTTCATAAGGGTGACTTCGGAAACCTAATTCCATTTATTTTTTTTCTTCATAGATTTCGTAACATGATTACTTCCTCTTATACCTACTAATTTAAAAATTATATTATAATGTTAAAATATTATTTTAATGTATAAAAAAATTTAGTTTTGTGTTGTGTGTATAACAAGTTATTAGCTTAATATTTATTTAAGGAAATTACATAGTGAAATTTTGGGTTGTTACAAAAAATGATTAGAAGAGGGGGTTTTATAATTGAATTAGAGGAACTAGATACTAATGCATTTCCTGAGAAAAAACTTGACAAAACAAATATTGTTGTATGATAATAAGATATTCTATGGGTTAGGGAGAGATTTGGAGGAGATACAATAGAATTTCATGATCAATGAAAGATTACCTATGATTTTTTTAATTACATATAAAAAATCATAAAATTTGTAAAAATATTTATGGATCATATGCATAAAAATTATTCAATTTAACTTTATTTTTTATAAATGTATATATGTCATGGGAAGCCTAGGGTTCTTCATATGGTGTTGTTGATATGTTGTTTTCACTCTTCATGATAATTTGTTTTAATTTTCTATACATATGTTCTCCAAAAAATTTATTTTTTAAATTAAAAAATCAGTTATTATTTACCATATAATAAATTTATATTTACTATGTTTTAATGAATCTTTATTTAGAAACAGGGGTCGTAGTGGATGAGTTTGATCTTAAAACTCTGTTACCCAATTTTTTTGTACTATTTTAAGACACCTTTTATCCAGTTGGAGGGGTGAGAGTTTAATGATTTATCAGTTGGGTAATTTGATACAATACCTCCACATATTCCCTCTAATGACTCACGAGTGGGTTTTATTACCTCATGATATAATTGATTGATTATGGATGGATATTTTGATAAAAGTATTGTTTCATTTTTATGGAAATATTTTTATTGTTATCATATCCACTGATTTTTTTAACACATGATAATTTAACACCCCTTCTTTATGATTTTAGGGAAGTTTAAATTTCAAAATATAGAAAGTTATAAAATATTATAAGGGAAAGGTGAAGATATATCCCTTTACACCGTTTTTGGGTGTTCCACACATCATCTAGCAAGTATCTCTAGGCGTTCTCTCCACCTAGTGGTAGGATCTGGTTGTATTTTAGTTGAGTGATTCATAGTTGGTAAAATATATTGATTTAAATATATAAATGATTTTAATTTCTCATATTTATAATAAATCATTATATTTAATATAGACTGAGTTTATTCACCACTCACATAATTGGGCACAATATAGTATGCCTTCTATACTTGGTACTCAACACGTCTTTTGGCTTAGACATAATATAACTTTTAATTCACTTCTCATTCATATATTTAAAATATTGTAGTATAATAGAAATATAAACATGTAATTGGTTTTTACCTTTATTATAGTTACATAAGTGGGGTGATCCTACTAATCTAATGTTGGTATGGATGAGGACGCGTCAGGTAGGTGATCCCGATGTTGCTAGAATTGTTTTAATAAAAATATTTTGTAAGATATTTATTTTTATTTTATAGAAATTATTAAAAAAAATTCCTTAATTAATTATATATATTCAACAAGATCAGTTTGACACTGATTTAGAAGAGATGCCATAGGAACAGTGTAATTATTTTATTCACAAAGATGAAATATTGAAATGTGTCATGGGGTGTGATAGTTATGGTTACTCATTGACCTATAACACTGGTTTACCATGATGTAAAGTTGTTAGAGTGTAGGCGATGGGTGCATACAGATATTCATATGCCATATGATGTAGATGCTTCCATGCAGACTATGCAGTTCAATATGGATGATCGATTTTAGAAGCTATGTGCAGAGTAAGAGGATAGATTATTAGAGATGTTAGAATGCACAGATAAAGTGGTGATGCAATTTCCTATTGATGGTGTATATATGTTTATGACATTGGTAAAAAATAAAATAAAATGTACTCATAATAAATTTTTTTATGCTTATAATAAATAATATTTATATATGTTGTAGGCTCCATATATAGATATTGGACATCATTGTGAGTTTGTGGGTGATCCATATGAGGATTCAGTTAATACGTGATGTATTTTTCATTACCATTATATTATTTGAAATTTCATTTTAAATGTATAATTATTTTCTTTTCTATTTCTAAATTTTTTATAGTAAAGAAAAAAATGTCTCTTGCATCATAGTTTCATCATAAAAACTTAATATTTGATACTAAATTTTCATGAAATAAAATGAAAACAACCTTATAATTATTTTTGAAATATAGGAGCTAACAATGAATAAATTTGAGTTTTTGTTTGGCTAAAATTATCAAAAAAAGAATTTCTAGTGTTTTAAAACACTAAAATACACGTGTAACGGTCAAAACAGTAGAAAAAACTCATATTGTTATGTAATATTATGGAATCTCTATTTGAATTATTTATGGAATGTAATAGGATATTAAATGTCATTTCAGTGTGAAGTGTGCTTAGATTTATTGAATAAGAAGTTTTTAAAGATTTGAACATATTTTATAATGTGAATCAGGGGGTTAAAACCAATAAAAATACATTTTATTTCTATCAAATTAGAGTAAAACAACCGTAGAATGATTTTTAAAATTTCTGAACTGATAGTGTGTTAATCAGAGTTTTTGTTTACCTAGGATGAATGAAAATGTATTTTTAGTGATTTAAATCACTAAAACATGTGTTTAACAATCATAACCATATAAAAAAACATAATAGTGTCATTAAATGATAATAAAATAACTTTAAATTATTTATGAGATGTATTAATATATGACACATCATGCCAACGTGTAGTGTACCTGGACTCATCGAATAATAAATTTTTAATGATTGGATGGTCTTTAAAAACATGATTTAAGGGGTCAAAACCAAGAAAAAAACTTCATATTTCCATGAAATCAAATCAAAATAACTCTAGAATTATTTTTTATATGTAGGAACTGAAATTGAGTTAATCAAAGTTTCTGTTTTCTTAGGATGATCAAAAATTAATTTTTAGTGTTTTAAAACACTAAAACAATCATGTAACAATCAAATCCATAGAAAACAACCAGATATAGTCATGAAATCATGGGAAAATATCATTTAATTTTTTATAATGTGTATGAGTAGATTCAACAACATTACAATGTGTAGTGAGCTTAGAATAATTGAATAAGTAGTTGTTTAATATTAGATAGCGTTAAAAAATGTGTATCATGGGGTAGAAACCAAGAAAATATTATTTGATTTCCATGAAATTAGAGGAAAAATAACCTTGGAATGATTTGATATATGTAGGAACCAACGATATGTCAATCAGATTTTTTTCTGAAGATGACAAAAAAACATTTTCAGTGTTTTAAAAAGTAATGTCACTTGTTTTGGACTAGGTAGAAATTTTCTGAAGGAGCATAGATTTTCAGTTTGGAGGATGAACCAAATTGTAAATCGAGTTTATTAATAAGATTATGATTATTGGAACGCTTAAAAGTTTTATTTTTAGACTTGGTTCAAGGCCCAAGACGTGCCCTGGGTGTTCTGTTGGGTTTCAGGAGCGTTGGGCTCCAAAAACTCAAGTTCAGAAGAAGTTGGCAGGGGTTCAATGTTTTTCTAAAAATCTACCTCCCACCAGGTGAATTTGTTCAGCTGATATAGTGGAGTTGTAGGTCTTTCATGTTTTGATCTAATAGCGCGAGAAGAGATGCATGAACATTCTACTATTGTAGGTTCCTTGATAGAGGGAAAATGCATAGTTTGTGCATGGTTTCCCAAACCATGTGCATAAACACAGTGAGCCTCCTTCTTGGGAAGTGTCTTAAGCATGGTTAGTTCCTGGTTTGTCCCACTATGAATCCAAACCATGTGCCTCATTAAAGGGGGTGAAATTTTCAATTTCACCTCTGACATTTATTTATTTTCTCCCCTTCTTATTCTACTCTTACCCACATGCATTGGATCTCCTCCTCTCCTCTTCTATTTATGGAGATATATCCTCCATCCGATGTTTGTTTTGACCATCGTTAATCTCATTTTAATTCCACCGGTGATTCTACGACTCCTCTTCTTTCTCTTATTGTTTTTCCTCGCCATCTTAAATACTCTAGAGAAGCGAGCTAATTTTACCTATTTTCAGGTCATTGGTCCATTTATTTTATATTTCTCAAACCATATTGATTAAATCCTCTATATTAGATAATTATAGTTTTCTTTTTATATGGTATGTGATCTATAGATTTTCCCTCAAAGTTTCATTTATTCATAGAGTACACTATTGTGTCATGCGCTGGTATTTCCATACGATGCCTCTTAAATGTGATATTTAATTTTTTGTACCTAAGGTCATAAATCTAATATCTCTTGTATATTAAATTGGATTTGTTGATGATCTTTAACCTCAAGTTTTAAACACGCTTAAGGGTGAGTCCCTCAAAATATTTTAATTAATTAATTAATTGTTATCTAATAAAACACATCATAGAGGTGTTCTATCTTACAAGAGGTGGATAGATTGTTTAATTGGAATATGAAGGTATGTGACACTACACTATGTTATCCCTTCGTTACCAAAGCATATCCAAAAGAGTTATGTCTTAAGTCTTATGGAAGAATTAAACTTGATGATTCTCAATGCAATGTGTGTTAGCATGTCCTATCTTATGTAATTGCATGCATGTTGGTGTCTTACAGGGAAATTCCACCTATAATTAATATATTTAATAAATTCTTAGAATTCCTTAGTAATGTAGATGACCATACAATGGATTAAATGGCATGTTATTTCATGCTTAAGTTCATTTCCTTTCTTATTCTTTAATTTAAATAGTAATGGGAATGACCCTTATTATAAATGATTTGTGATAAAGGGTATGATATATTGATAACTAAACATTACCTTCATGTTATTTTAAGTAAGATACAAGGGTCCTGATTTAAGGATTACTTAGATAGACTAATTGTGCTTTAAAATTAGAATTGTTTATGAAATGTAAATACACCAATAGTGATACTTGGAACGCCTTGTATGGGATCACATGGTGTTTTATTTTCCTCTACATGAGTGATACATGTTCCCTATGGAATACACTATGGAAATACTAGGTGGATAGACGGTTATACTAGTCCATGAGTGATAATCATTACCCTATGTGAGATACCAAATATGGGATTAGAGGATTTGTTTCACACAATACTGAAAGTGACACTTGGGATTCCATTTATGGATCACCTTGGATGGACTCAGATGGTGATGGGTATTTATAGTACCCCTAAATAAATTCTTGGGATTATATTTATAGATCACCTTGGAATGGATAAGTGTGCCTCTTATTAAATCCTAAGGATGACTTTTATAATAAAGGCAAAGAATGAATAGTTTTTATCTAGGGATGCATCTTCCAATCCAAAACAAATGCTTGGGTTCATTCCATCTATTGATTCTTATTTATGAAAGATTATTATCATTTCAACCATATAATATCAATATAGGTTGAAACTAGTTCAAATAAATTTTATCTTAGGCCAAAGCAGGTATGGTCGGCCAGGTGTCCTTGAGGAACCTGAGCCAACTTGTTTACTCTTGTTTATTTATATCTTTACATGTCAAACTTTCATGTTGTTGTATTTTATATTCAAATATCAGTTTAAGTTTTACACACTTTTTGTGGTGTCCTACTAAGTATATATCACCCCCTTATCAGACCGCCATTGCACTGGGGTACTTGATAAAACCTCATGTTCGCAGGTCCATGGATGATTTATTGTGTTGTCCATTATACCTAGGAGTTAGGAGAATATGACTGGGCCAAATCTCAGGATTCTCATGGAATTATCCCTTAGGTATTTTTATTCTTTTTCTTATTTATGTTTTGTACTATACTACCTATTTTATCATTCTTTCACATACCATGTAGCATCATATGGTCATACATGCATTGTCATATATTTGGTTGTGGCCATGTTTATTCAATTATTATATTTATCTTCCATTTATTATCTCTATTTATATTTCTTCTGTTGTTGGTTGATATTGGAAAAAAATCCCTCAAGGTTTCATTTATGTGTTTTTTGGTTATTTTTGTTTGTTTACAAAAATGATTGACAAAATTATAACATGGTTACTATCAAAGAAGATGTTTTTAAGGTGGTACAGTTTCCCTATGTTTTCCAAATTTTTGACCTCAAAACCAGGATTTGTTTTATAGAAACGTAAGGATTTATGCATATATTTTTTGGTGAACCAAAAAGCATCTAAAGGAGTTCATGGACCGCAAAGCATATAAATGAGTTCGCAGACCAAAAAATTATCTAAAGTATTTCACAGAACGCAATACTTCTAAAGGAATTTTTGGAAAGAAGTGGTGAATTAAGAATCCTATAAATGAGGTAAGTTCATGGAAATATCGTTGTTTGTAGTATAATATGGTGAATTTATAAGCTCTAAAAAGTTCAAATTTCTTACATAGGAAGATAGTGATTTAAAGGGAATCAAAAAAAATAACAGTGCTTTGTAGACCACATATCATGTTCAGTACGTAGTGGAAGATAATCCAAAAATCAGTTTATGGTAATTGTGATTAGAGGGTTTTGTAGGATTTCATTGCCTGTTTAAAGAACCCCTAATCACATTAAGAAGAGATTAGATTTCATTTGATAAAATTATCACTAGAAGAATTTGGCTATGTCTGAAAGTGGTTCACGAATAAGGTATTTTGTAAAGGAGTTGGTTTGTGAAGGAAGAAGATCACAAAGTATTAGATCATGGAGTTGCAAATCTATAAATAAAAATCAGTTCACAGAAGGTATTTTTGGAGTATTGTATCTTGAAAATGAAAAGGGGTTGCAGAGTGTCATCCATTCACAAAGTGAAGGTAGTCTATGATTTGAAGGAAGTCTATGAAGAACTCGTGATATGTGAATCAATTCAGTTTGTGATGGGATTAATACAATTCATGAAAGAGTAAAAATAGTTTACAAAATATCTTACCATGATTCAAATTCCATGAAGTGAAGTTTACTTCATCTATTGGATAAAAATAGAGTTTCATGGGACACTCATTTTTGAAATTTTTCTAAGGTGTTTCAGATCAATATAAGAATCATCGGAAGGAGCAATGAGCACACTTCAGTTGAGAGAGAGTAGTGAGCTTTCAAAATATGGTTAGTTGTAAACTAGGAGGAATAGTGACTCTATTAAAAACCTTATATTGGAAGTGACCTTTATTGTATTTAGTACATAGGTGCATTTCTTTTTTATACTCCTTGTATGTATCCCGATGTAGGTAAACCAAGTAAAATTGTTTTGCCTCATGCATGATTTAATTTTGTATCATACATTTTAATGAGAAGGGGAGAGAAAAGTGATTTTTTTTAATAATGAAACAACATTTGAATGGGAATTAGTTTTAATCAGTCATACCCTAATTCACCCCCCCACCCCCCATCAGGTTATTCTACATGGTTGGGTTAATAGCTGATATCAGAGGGACATGTTAATATTAATGTTTCTCTCTCAAGGGTTTCAATAGAGGTTTTCAATAATAAAGGGATTATAATATTTTATAAAAAAAAATCAATTATGTAATAAAAATATTCATAACTACTTTCTATCTTTAGGTATGGATGTCTTTACAGTATAAATGTGTGGTATTTCAGCTAGTGTGGACAGTTGTGCTTTAATAGAAGTATACTAAAGGTAATTGGATGCTAACGCTAGAGGAATTAATGCATTAGGGGGAGAATTTTCCAAAGAAATATACTCAAAGGTGATGTCTGTTAAGTAAACTTATTCTATGTGGGAAAAGTTGTTAAATATTTATGAAGGAAATTAAAAATTTATAGAAGCAAAATTTCAAGTTCTCTGGAAAAAATATGAGGATCTAATAATGAACCACAATGAGTCTTTAGATGCATTATTTGTCCATGTGAATGTTATTATGAAAGATAGTCATGGTATCAGATAAATTATTTAAGATTTAATTATTATTAATCACATCTTGAGAAGACTTCCACCTTGGTTCAATATGAAAGTCTATGTTCTAGAAGGTAAAGATCTAAAGGTGCTGACATTGGATACCTTGAAATGTACTCTTATTTCATATGAGATGAAAAATGAAGATATTGAGTCTGTAAAAAAATGGAAGTCTAAATAAGTTGAATTCAAGTTGATTAAGATGCTCACTATTAAAGATATCTAGGAAGAATAAGAAATATATGAGGTCATGTAATTCCTTACCATAAATCTACAAATTGGAAAATCGAATTTCAAACGGAAACTCCCACTAGCTTTATTTCGATGGGGAAATTTTGTAAATATTGTAGCAAGGTGCCCCAAAAAGTTTCAAGATGATGATGAGGATAAATTATAAATTCCCATAAATAAGTATTTATCCTATGTAAAATATAAGAGAAATTATAAGAGAAGTTTCTTTAAAAAGAAGAATATCATTTCACAATAAAATGAAATATCGGTAGAATCCGATGTTAAAGAGATAGAGAATATTAAGAATCATGGATAAAATGCTATGTTGGAAGTTTTTGGTATCTCCCAAACAAGGGAATAAAGAAAAAATGATGAATAATTTGAAGGAATACTTGATCTCTGAGCTAAATTAGTAGCTTCTCTTAACAAGATAGATTTCTAGAGATCTAAAACATAGAAATCCAATAGAGTGGTTCATGATGAAAAACTCTATATGTAGTAAAAGTAAGAAGAGAGGTCTAAGTTTATGGAAGAAATTGAAAAATTCAAGTCTTCAATGCTAGAGAACTTAGAAGAGTTTGTTGAGTACAAGATCAAAGTGAAAGAACATAAAAGAGTGATTAATGGTTTGACTGACATTGAAAATGTTCAAATGAAATGGTTTAAAGAACATTAAGAGTAATTTATTAACCTATGAAGAAAATTGGAAGATCGGGAGAGACTCTTAACTCCTAGTATGACATTGGTAAATTTGATCACTCATGTGATAGAAAAGATCAAAGTGGAGCATAGAGATCCAACAAGATGGAAGCAACATTCATATCCAAATAACAAGGATAATATGGGTCTTGAACAAAAATATAAAGATATGGTGTTTGATGTCACATCTCAAGTTACCACTTCGAGGATAAAAATTGATTTGGGTACACATCAAAATCATAAGACTCATGGAACCCAAGAAAGAACGGATCCTGCAATAATTTAAAGGAATAAACATTGTATCGGGTGTTATTGTTGTATAAATATGAGACATTCTAAAAATGTATATTCCATATCCAAAAGGTACCAAAGGGAACAAGATAAAAAATGTAGCCACATAGAGTTCAATATTTCAGGAATGATTTTGATGGTCCTTGTTTCTGGTGTGGAGGATTTAGAAACATGGTAAGATATTTCTCATCAATAATGTTGAGGAACGTGCCTAAGAAGAATAAAAGTGGTCGTAAGAAGTAGCTCAATGTATCATTGAATGATTTGAAAACAAAAAAAATAGATTTTTAACTCTATAATATAAAAATTTTCCATAATACTCTGATTAAGATCAATATTTTCAATCCATAATGGATAAGAAGTTAATGATATCAATCAAAAATAAAATATTTGTGTAGGTAGTGGTTACAGAGATTTCCCTTAAAGCATCCAATCATGTTGGTTTATAGATCCTTGATAGTGGACGCACATCCCATATTACGGGAAATAATGATCTTGTTATAGGTATCAAATATGTCAAGGAGGGTTTTGTAAAATTTGTAAATGATGAAGTACTAATGATTTTTGGCTTGGGAAAATCCATATTCAGAGAAAAATATATGAGATGTTCTGATTTATTGGTGGTCAAAGGTCTTAATAACAATTTCCTAAGTGTTAGTTAACTATGTGACTCGGTTCATGCTATAATATTTACTAAGAATTTATTATCACCAATGTAAAATATGGTATAGTATTTTTATAGGGAAATCACAGGAAGGGGAATCTCTAAGTTGTGAATGGAGAAGAAGATATGTGATTTCTATCCAGAGAGGAATAAAAACGGTTGTGGAATAAACACCGTGACCATCTCTACCAATCATCCCTAAAAGATCTGGTCAAATGTGATACTTCTTGATATATTCCCAAGCTACCACATGATCATACTCACATGTGTTATTCTTTTAAAAAGGAAATATTATCATAAATAAATACAAAGAAAGAAGAATAAAATTCAACTAGAGTTCTTGAATTGGTGCATGTAGTTGTGTGTGGAACTATCTCACCAAGATTAATTAATGGGAAGAGTTATTATGTTCTTTTCATTGATGATTTCAGCAGGATTTCATGGTTATTTTTTATTTCCCACAAGTCTAATGTGTTCGGTTTCATAAAACAATATTTGAGGGAATCTCCAAGGATTATTAAATATAAGATTTTGAAGTTTCATACTGATAATGGTATGGAATTGACAAATATCTAATTAGAATATTGTCTCTAGAAACATGGGATAGGGAATCATGTTTCAACAGTGAGAAATCCTCTAGAAAATGGAGTGGTTGAAAAGAGAAATCAGATCATAAAAAACATGTCCAAAATAATTCTTATTGAAAGGGCCCAATAATAGAAATTCTAAAAGGAATTAGTCTTGAAATTGGTTTATATATCCCATAGGGATTTATTGTTTCATAAGGAAGGAAATTATCTATATAATATGTGGTATGGAAAGAATCCAACATTGAAATACTTTCAAATCATTGGATGTAAGTGTTTTATTATCAATAAGGAGACACATAAGAAATTTTTATCTTATGGGGATGAGGGGATTTTCCTTGTTTATTTAGGAAAAAGAAAAGAATATAAATTATTTAAAAAGATACTAAGAAAATTAGTTGAGATAAATTATGTCACTATAGTAGAAAATGAATAAAACCTTCAACAACACAAGGAAAATTTACTTGATGATAGTGATGAAGAGGTAAGAAACTTAGGGAGAGTAGAAGTGTAAAATTATAATTCGAAGAAGATAATGATGATGAGCATGAGGAATTCAAATCTACATCTACACATAAGTTGAAGTCTCAAGATTAAATTGTTTGACAGAACATCATTGGTGATTAGGTAGCACTAATTCAAACACAATGAATTAACTCATTAAAACATGCATCCTTCCTATCTCAGGTAGATCATAATTTTTTTGAAGAAGTATTTTGAGGTGAGAACTAGGATCAGGATATGAACAAAGAGCATGACCAAATTGATAAGAATCATACATGGGAGATTCTTGTATGACTGGAAGATAATAATTTCATTGGTATCAAATGGGTCTTCTAAAAAAAACTAAATGAAGATGGTTTGGTATTTCAAAACAATGTGTGACTAGTGTGTTGGGACCAAGTTGGATGGAGAAGGTAGTCTGAAGAGTATTATTATTGCAGAGTGTTGTCTTTTGTTGTCAAAAGAGTATAAATCAATTCACTTTGTAAAAACCTTGAAAACTATGATGATTCTTTACTGATTTGTATTTCAAAAATATCATGAGTTTGGAGAACTTGTGATGCAAGCCTTATGATGGATAGGGGGAGTAAAGAAGTGTTTTTGGCAAAGAAAGATAGTGGTGCGCAAGTATAAGTGGTGCGCAAGTGTATGTGCACGCAAGTCATATTTCAAGATCAACACATCAAAATATGGAAAAGGAAAGAAAGGGGTGTGCAAGTGTGGCCTGAAAGTATAAGTGGCATGCAATTATATGTGTGTGCAATTCATATTTCAACATCATCACATCAAAATATGACAAAGGAAAGAAAGCAGTGTGCAATTGATGGAGCGACGTGCAAGTGATGGAGCAGCGCGCAAGTTATGAAGTGGCGTACAAGTTAAGTTTCATACCTCACATGTAGGGTCACCAAAATGACTATAAATAGATGGCTACCCTCCTAATTTTTCAATGCTCTAAATATAATAGAAAATTTGATCTCTGATCACACATGTAGTATAAAGTGGCACGCAAGCTGAAGTGTCGCACAAGTCCGGAGTTATTTATAAGGCCTGTAAGTAGAGTGGCATGCAAAAAGAGTGGCGCGCAAGTAGAAGTGGCGTGTAAGTTGTAAGAGGCACACAAGAATAGATTTGTGTTCAAGAGGTGTGTTGTGTATAAGAAAAAGGTGGTGCATAAGTTGTGAGATGTCCAATATAGTGGCATGAAAGTAGTTAGTGGCGCGCAAGTAGGTAGGAACAAAAGCTGAGTGGCGCAGAAGCAGGTGGCGTGCAAGTAGGGAGGTGTGCAAGTAGGGTGTAGAGCACAAGATGTTTTCACTAAGAAGTTCTTACTAGCTTCTGGGTAGGAATGTGAAGAATGTTTTTGAAATAATGGATTTTTGAAAGTTCATTAAGAAGCACAAAATCATCACATTACCCTATTTGTGCTAAGAGGGAGAACACGCGCTATTGGATCATTTTCAAAGTGCTAAAAGAGTGTAAGGGCATATCCTACACATTGTATTCCATATAAAATGATTGTTTTCAAGTGGATTGTGTGGTACTGTATAGTTTTTGTACCATACCAAGGATGTAGATACTCTTATTGAGTAGTGAACCTTATAAATCTTGTGTTCCTTTGGTTGTGTGTGTTCAGCAGCGAACAAACTCTTTAACAGGTGGTGAAGGTTGTTTCAAAAAGAAGGAAACATAAAAAGAAAATTGATATCACTTATTCACCCTCCCCCCCCCTCTCAGTGATACTTGGATCCTGATAGGGAACTACAATTGGTATCAGAGGCAGGTTCCCATTGTTTTTTCTTTACTGAAGTTTTGAAGACAAGTTGTGATGGAAAATCTGAATTGCATGAATAGTAATGGGATTTTGATATTTTATGGAAATAATTATCATATCTGGAAGAATAGAACGATGTCTTATCTTATGTCTCCTGGGTATGAAGTTCTTGAAACTACAACTAATGGATTTCCTCCTATTGATGAAAAGGTTCCTCTTACACCTGCCGATAAGAAGAATCTTTAGAATGACAGAAGAGATAAAAATGAATTAATCTTATCTCTTTCTGAGAGTGATTTTTTAAGAGTGAAAGGTGTTTCTACACCTAAAATAACCTGGGATAAGTTGAAGAACATCTATGATGGAAATAAAAAAGTGAAAAGGAAAAACTAAAAATCTGGAGGCTGAAGTATGAAGACTTGAAAATGGGAGAATTTGAATCTGTTGGGGACTTCATTACCAGGGTAAATGACCTTGTCAGTACAATCAGATGTATTGGTAAAAAGTTATAAGATTCTACAGTTGTTGAAAATATCATGAGAATTCTTCCCGACAAGTTTGATGCTAAAGTTTCTTCATTAGAATACAGAGACCCTAAAACATTATCTCTGGATGATTTTCATAACACTCTCATTACTTATGAAATGAGAAGGTAGAATACAATGAAGAGCAAAACAAAATCTAATAAAGAAATTTCATTCAAGGCTACAAAGAGAGAAAATTCAAATAAGACTCTTATTGAAGATGATGCTGTCGAATCTGATTCTGAAGATGAGGTATATAAAACTTTTGATGAAATTTTATCCGTGTTTTCTAAGAATTTGAAAAGAGGTATAGGTAAATACAAGCGGAAACTTCCTTTGAAATTTTTTGAGTGTGGAGCCATTGGTTACTTTGGAGCTAACTTTCCTCAAAAGAATAAAGTATAAGACAGTGATGATGATGACAGATGACCACGAAGGTTAGGGAATAAACAAGATAACAAAGATAAAAAATTTTCAAACGGGATGGATAAAATGTTCTTCAAATAAAAAAGAATAATTTTTTTATCTAAAGATGAAGAAGGAGAGGATAGCAAAGATAAATCTAAGAAATCATTTTCAGATAAATCTAGGGAAAATACCTTTATTGAAGTAGTGAATAATGAAGATTACAGGAGAAACATTTCTGAATAAGAAGAAACTGAACATCAATATCATCTGAAAGAAGGGTTGAAAGAATGTCTGAGAAAGATCAGAATGCTTGAGAGTGAAAACAAGAAATTGATAAATAAAAATTCCATATTAACTAATCAATAATGTTTTCATAATGATAAAATCAAGATGGAAAAGTAGATTTATGATATGAATAATTCTATTTAGAATGCATAGAATCATAATGATCATCTTGAAGTAAAGCTAAAGGAAAAAAGAAGAATAGTTGGAACTTATCCAACAGAAACTTTATAAAGATAAAGAAATGAATATCTGTTTCAAACAATATATCTCAGATGTTTGTGAAATTTCTAGAAAGAATAATCCAAAGAAGGATCCACAAATTTTACCTTCAAAGGTTGAGAGGAAAGACATAACTGGTTTTGATAAGGACAAAGTTGTAAAGGCGATGTTTGTGGCCAAAGTCAGCAATGATGAAAAATTAGAAGCACATAAAAATCCTGAGTCCAAAAAGACATATAATACTTTTAGTACTGATAAGTCTAAATATAAATCTAAGCTTAAGAAGAAAAATATGATTCAAAACAGAAAGGTTAATGGTAAGAAGAGTTTTATTAAGAGGGTTGTTGAGAAGCATGTTCACAACTCCAGTCAGTATAGATGTTTCAGAGGGAAATATTCATTCTATGTTTATAACTGGTATTGTGGTGGAGTTGGAAACACTACAAACATGTGTTGGTTCAATCAACAACATTACTACTATTCCACAAGTTATGGAAGACAAGGTTTGAGGGGGAGTTAATACTCTCAAAAAGGGAAGTACCAGAAGAATGTTCAGACGAAATCTAAGAAGGTTGGTGTGAAAGATGAAAATAAGTTCCAACCATTGGAATCTATTTTTTAAAGATGTGAACAACCTAGACATCTTTCTAAGGGATTTATTGTTTTGTTTCCATCACTACAAAAGGTTCTTAACAAATCTCAGAAGCTGGAGGTGAATAATGAAATGGAATAACAAAAAGATCTTGTTGTTGAAACCTCCTTGAAAGATACATAAGGATAACATCCATGGATTTTTGATAGTGGGTGTTCTTCTTTTATGATAGGAGACTTAACGTTGTTGAAGAATGTGAAATTCTTCAAAGAAGGAACAGTTACATTTGGAAATGATGAGTCTCTGAGGATCAAAGGTGTTGGATCATCCATCATCGGGAAAAAAAGGAAATCTAGAAAAACATTATATGTTGATGGGTTGAAACAAAATCTTATGAGGGTTTGAAAACTCTGTGATGGGGGAAACAAAGTTATCTTCAGAAAATATGGGTTTGTTGTGAAATTTGAAAATTATGGAAAGGTAGTTACAAGCGGCCAACATACAAAAGGGAACTTGTTCTAAGTTGTTAATGTACAGAACTCTTGTTATGTGGGCATGGTGGATGAAAATAAGTTATGGAATAAAAGGTTGGGACATATATTTCATAGAAACATGTGCAAGTTATCAACGCAAGACAATGTCTGAGATATTCCTGATTTATCAAGATGAAGAGATTGGCGTTTCACTATTTCTGAAAAAAGGTAATATTACAAATTCTATGCATAAGAGAGTTCAAATTAATTCAAAAACCCCTTAGAACTTATACATTATGATATCTGTAGACCAATGAGAAAGAAATCAAAAAATTGAGATAAGTACTTCATTACTTTCACTGATGACTTTACTCGCATTACTTGTGTAATGTACGTGATACATAAGTCATATGCTTCTACAGGCCACATTTAGATATTACTCCATATGAAATGTTTTATGAAAAAACTCCAAGTTTGAAATGCTTAAGAGTTTTTTGGAGTCCATGCATCATAAAGAAAAAGGTTGTAAACCTGGTAAAGTTTTCACAAAGAGGAGATGATGGAATTTTTCTTAGCTATGCTTCAGAAGGAAGATGATACATATGTTTCAAAAAAGAAATGGGAAGAATCGTTGATTTTGCTAATGGGAAAGTTATTGAAAATGTTGAGACGGAAAAACATATTTTTGTTGATATAGAAGTTGAGCAGGATAAGGAAATTTTTGTTAACGATTGTGATAATGCTACCAATAGTGGTAATCCTACTCTAGAAGAAGAATTAGACTCATCAATTTCAAGTGATGGGGATGAAATTCAAACAGCTCGTCCTAGGCTGAGGAAGCTAGTAGAGGCTCAGAACATTATTGGTGATCAACATCATTGGGTTCAAAGAATAAGAACAGCAAATGTTGTTACACATACTTATTTGTATTCAAAAATGGTTCCAAATGATGTGAATGATGATTTTGATCATCCATAATGGATTCAGACTATAAATGAAGAGCTTGATCAGATAGAAAGAAATGATATTTAGGAACTCATACCCAAGCCGAATGAAAAAAATGTTATTAGAACCAAATGGGTTTTCCAGAACAAGATGAATGAAGAAGGAGAAGTGATAAGGAACAAGGCAAGATTAGTGTGAAAAGGTTACTCACAAATTGAAGGTGTTGATTTTGATGAGACCTTTTCTCCAATGGCTAGATTCAAAACCATCTGAATATTTCCTATTATTGCTGCACAACGAGGTTAAAAAAATTTTCAAATGGATGTGAAGTCCACATTTCTAAATGGAAATATTGATTAAGAAGTTTACATTGAACAACCTTGTGGATTTATTGTCTAGAAAGATGAAAGTTATGTGTGTAAGCTGAAGAAATCCATGTATGGGATAAAACAAGCTCTAAGGGAATGGTATTAAAAACTAGATAATTTCTTAAGAAAAATGAGTTTATGGAAAGGAATATTTGACAATAATCTTTACATCAATAAATTTCAGGAGTCTTATCTCATTATAATTGTTTATGTTGATGAAATTATCTTTTTGGGAAATGATGAAAGATATTTGTTAAATATTTTCTGAAGAGATGAAGAAGTTTTTTGAAATGTCCATGCCGGGAGAAATGAAATACACTCTTGGGTTACAAATCTTATAGAAGAATAACCACAAATTTATTTCTCAAGATAAGTATTGTAAGGAGATTCTGAAGAAATTTGGCATGGAAAATTTGAAACCAGTTTCCACACCAATTTCAGTGGGAACCAAGTTGTCTAAAGATGGGGAAGGCAAGGAAGTTGATCAGAAAGAGTTTCAAAATCTTATAGGAAGTTTATTATATTTTACTGCCTCAAGACCCAACATTGTCTATGTTGTTTCCTTATGTGAAAGGTTTCAAAGTGATCTTAAATAATCACATTTAATTGCTAAAAAGAGGATTCTGATATATATCAAAGGCACAAAAAAATTTGGAATTAGGTATCATGGCGCAACAAATATTGACTTTTTTCAGGTATTTAGATGCTGATTGTGCAGAAAATGTTGATGATAGAAGATCCACATCTGGTGGAGTTTTCTTTCTGGGGAAAAGTTATGTTAGTTGGAATACAAAGAAAGAGAATTCAATGAATCTTAGCACAGCTGAAGCTGAGTATGTTTCTGCCTCTCAAGCTTCTACCCAACTTATGTGGCTGAAGACTCAGTTGGAAGATCATCTTGTTGAAGTGAAGCTACCCATACTCTTGGGATGTGATAATCAGAGTGCAATCAATCTTACAAGGAACCTAGTACAACATTCTTGTTCAAAACACATTGATATAAATTACCACTTCATCAAAGAGTAGGTGGAGAAGAATGAATTGAAGTTGGAGTACGTTCCTACATCGGAACAAGTTGCTGACATATTTACAAAACCATTAGTGAATAAACCATTAGCTAAATTGAGGTTGAACATGGGTGTCCAACCTCCTTCTCATCAAGGTTGAGGTATGTGTGTCTGTCCCCTCTCTCATATTACCTTTGGATAGTGTTGTCAAGGGGGAGAATTATTTCATAAATCTATCCTTATGAAAGCATTCATAAAGGGGGAGTTTTGGGTAAGTTGTGAGTCCATCATGTATGTGTGTGAACTATTCTAACCATTTGATGGAGTTGTTGTAGGAAAAAAAATTTGTATTCTAGGAAAATTAAAGAAGTGATGAATGATAAGGTAGAATCTTGGAAGATGTTCTGGATAAGTCTGAGGAGATATGATCATGAAATTATATAGTCACTGCTTTTAGATAGCATGGTTTTGGCTATCAACAATTCTTGTTTCCTACAATTAGTTATCTCACATAGTCTTAGAATTGTTGATAAGTAATCCATTTCTTGAGGTTACAAAGTTCATTGATTTATGAATCTTGGTTGAAAACAAAATCTAAAAGGGGATATTTTTGGGACCAAGTTGGATGGAGAAGGAAGTTTGAAGAGTATGTTTTTGCAGAGTGTAGTCTTTTCTTGTCAAAAGAGTATAAATCAATTCACATTGTAAAAGCCTTGATAACTATGAAGATTATTTTCTTATTTGTATTTCAAAAATATCATAAGTTTTTAGAACTTGTGATGCAACCCATATGAAGGATAGGGGGAGTAAAGAAGTGTTTTTGGAAAAGGAAAGCAAGTGGCGCATAAGTTAAAGACTGGCGTGCAAGTATAAGTGGTGCGCAAGTTTATGTGCACACAAGTCATATTTCAAGATAAACACATCAAAATATGAAAAAGGAATGAAAGGGGTGTGCAAGTTAAAGATTGGAACGCAACTGTGGCATGCAAGTATAAGTGGCACCGAAGTGTATGTGCGCGCAAGTCATATTTTAACATCATCACATCAAAATATGACAAAGGAAAGAAAGCAGCATACAAGTGATGGAGCGGCGTGCAAGTGATGGAGCAATGTGAAAGTGATGGAGCAGCGTGAAAGTGATAGAGCGGCGCACAGGTCATGAAGTGATGTGAAAGTTGAGTTACATTCCTCACGCACAGGGTCACCAAAATTCCTATAAATAGATACATACCCTCCTCATTTTTCTATGATCAACACTTAAGAGAAAATTTGAGCTCTGATCGTGCAAGTAGTGGAAAGTGGAACTGAAGCTAAATTGTTGCACAAGTTAGGAGTTATTTATAAGGTGCTCAAGTGGAGTGGCGTGCAAGAAGAGTGGCGCACAAGAAGAGTGGCACGCAAGTAGAAGTGGCACGCAAGATGTAAGAGGCACGCAAGCAAGGAGGTGTGTTTAAGACGTGTCTTATGTATAAGCCAAAGGTGGCGCGCAAGTTGTGAGTTGTTCAAAATAGTGGCATGAAAGTAGTTAGTGGTGCACAAGTAAGTAGGCGCATAATATAAGTGGCACGCAATCAGGTGGAGCGCAAGAAGGGAGGCGCACAAGAAGGTTGTGGCACACAAGATGTTTTCACCATGTGGTTATTACCATTTTCTGAGTAAGAAAGTGAATAATTATTTTGAAATATTTGATTTTTGAAAGTTCATTAAGAAGCACAGAATCAATTCATTTCCCTATTGGTGCTAAGAGGGAGCACATGCACTATTGGATTGTTTTCAAATTCCTACAGGAGTGTAAGGGAATATCCTACTCATTGTATTCCATGTCAAAGGATTGCTTTCTAGTGGATTGTGTGGTACTCGATTGTTTTTGTAACATACCAAGGACGTAGCTACTCTTATTGATTAGTGAACCTTGTAAATATTATATTCCTATGGTTGTGTGCGTTCAGCAGGGAAGAAAATATTTAACATGAGGCAAAGGTTGTTTCAAAAAGAAAGAAACATAAAAAGAAAATTGATATCACTGATTTACCCCATCCCCCTCTTAGTGATACTTGGATCCTGACTGGGAACTACATAGTGTGAAAGGGATACTCCCATATCAAGGGAATTGATGTTGATGAGACCTTTTCACCTATGGTAAGGTTAAATACTATTTTCCTATTCTTATCCATAGTTGTGTAAAGGAAATTCAGATTTCTATATGGATGTAAAGTTAATATTTTTTAATGGAGTTCTAGAAAAAGAAGTGTATATCGAGCATCCATATGGTTTTATCATTCATGAATATGAGAATGGTGTTTTTAAGCTAAATAAGGTGATATATGGGTTGAATCAAGTACTAAGAGTGTGGTATTCAAGGCTTGATCAATTTTGAAGAATTTTGGTTTTCATCGTAGTCGATTTGTTTATAATCTCTATGTCAAAAATAAAATTAATCAAAGGATTATGGTGTTGGGGTATGTTGATGACATAATATTTGGTGAATCAGATGAATCATATTGAAAACGGCTCACAGAATTTATGAAAAGTGAGTTCAAAATGTTAATTATTAGTGAAATAACCTTTTTACTTGGTTTACAGGTGAAAAAAGGAAGGAATGACACATTTATTTCTCAATCCAAATATTCCAAGGAGGTTATGAAATGATTTTTAATGGATAATTATAATGAGGTGATGACTCTGGTGGCTACCCAGATAAAACTCTCAAAATATGATAAAGGCAATACAGTTAATGTCACAGAATACAAGAAGATCTTTGGAAGTCTATTGTACTTGAAAAAGACAAGAGAAGGTATTGTTTTTAACACATTTAAAGCATCAAAGTACCAATGTAATCCCAAATAAATAAAATTAATTAATTTTAAAATTATAATTCAGTATATCAAGGGAATGGTGGATTTTGGATTTCTACATAATGGAAAATATCAGCATGATTTATTGGGCTATACAGATGCGGATTAGGCCAGATCAGCATATGATATAAAATCAATGTTAGATGGTTCATTTTATCTTTTCAGATTGTGTATTTATTTTCCAAGTAGGAAATAGGAATTTATTTCATTGAGCACCATTGAAGATCAATATATTATGGATACTCTAGGTTGTATGTAGTTATTGTGGATGAAGAATCGATTTGATGATATGGGATTTGAAATGAAGTCTCTAATTAGAATCCATTTCGATAATTCAAGTTCTATAAATCTTAAAAAAATCTATTCCATCACTCATGAACAACTAAAATTGAAATTAAATGTCATTTTATCAAGGAGAATGTAGATCATGGGCTTGTTAAGTAAGAGTATGTACCTACAGAACTACATTTTATATAAATTCTAATGAAGCCTTATCTAAAGATGAATTTTAGTAGTATCGACTATCTCTTGGAGTTCAGACGAATCACCACACTTGATAATGTGTCGATGTACAACCCCCTCTCCTGAGGTATGTTGTGTTTTCCCCTTATTAATTGATTTGTGTTCTTTATCATGTTGAATCCACAAAGAAGTTACCTTTTGGTTCATTGAAAAAGGGGGAGAAATTTTTTTGACCATGATAGGAGGAGTAACTGATAGGGTGAGCAGTAGAGTAGGGGTATTTTTAAATTTGATGATGCTATAGATGATCGATCAAAGGTTATAAATCATGATAGATATAAATTGTGTTGAAATTAGCTAGATGGTGTGGGAATGAAGTGATTCATTGATGAAATTTTCATGCTAATCATGTTTCTCATGTTGAGAATGTCTCATGGGGGATTAGAGTGTGTGTTGACTAAATTTTTTATCGCTATTTAGAATCAAAAGAAGTAATTTTGGAAAAAAAAATCAGAGTAATTTTGAAGTGTTTTCAACAAACCCAAATGGGGTATTATTGGGAAATAAAATAGATCACGATTTCATTTTAGTATATTTTTGGTTGTTTTTGTTTTTTTTAAATAGTTGACAACATTCCATCATGGTCTTTATAAAAGAAGATGTTTTAAAGGTGGTGTCGTTTCTCAGTGTTTTCCAAATTTTTGGGCTTCAAAATCAGGATGTGTTTATGGAAAAAAAATTATTTCCATATAGATTTTTTGGTGACCCAAAATTAATTAGAAAGATTTTATGTACCAAAAATCATATAAATGTGTTTTTAGACCACAAATAATTTAAATGTGTTCTCAAACAACAAATCATCTAAAGGATTTTTCCGAAAAAAGCGGTGAATTAAGAAACTCGCAAAGGAGGTCAGTTTGAGGGAAACTCGTCATTTGTGGTCGAAGACCACAAATTGAAGCATGTCAAAAAGGTCTCATTATTTATGGAGGAATATATTTATTTAAGGGGTGTTTTAAACCAATAATAGCAATATGTGAACTATATATCATGTTTAGTACATGGTGATAGCTAGTTCGCAAAGGAGTTTATGGTAATTATGATTAGTGGGTTATTCAGTATTTATTTTCCTATATAAAGAACCCCTAATCCCATTAAGAAGAGATCAATGTTTATTAGGCAATATTATCACTATAATAATTTGTTTAAGTATGAAAGTGGTTCATGAATAAGGTATTTCATGAAGGAGATCGTTCATGAAAGAAGCAGATTGTAAAGTCTTAGATCACAAAGGAGGAAATCCACAAATAAAACTCAGTTGGTAGAAGTTTTTTTTGGGGAACTATATCTCTCAAATGAAAATGGGTCATAGAGAATCATCAATCCACAATGTTAAGGAAGTTTTTGATGAGAAGGTAGTCCATGAAGTAATCATGATACATGGTGCAAGGCAGTTCACAAAAGGATTAAGGATGTTCTCGAAGGATCATAAACAATTTGTGAAAGGTCTCTCTGTGAGGAAAACACCACATGGTAAAGTTTACTTCATCTATCAGGTTAAAATAGATCTTCATGGAATAGTCGTGTGCAAAAATATTCTGAGGTGTTTTAGATTAATAGAATATTCCTCTGAATGAGTAGTAAGAACACTTTAGTTGAGAGAGATAAGTGAGCTTTCAATCTATGATTGGTTGTAAACTAGGAGGAACAGTGAGTCTACTCTAAACCATGTATTTGTAGTAAGATTTAGTGGATTTTGTAAATGGGTACATTGTCTTTGTATGGTCCTCATAAGTATCCCAATGCAGGTGAACCAAGTAAAATTGTTGTGACTCATGCATGATTTCATTTCTTCTCATACATTGATATGGGAAAGGGATAGAAGAGTTTTTTTTAATGATAAAACATGATTCAAAGGGGTGGTAGTCTTAACAGGTCATACCCTGATTCACCCCCCCTTCAGGGTATTTAACCTAGTTTGGATAAAAATTGATTATTTATTATATCTTATACCACTATGTTACTCTAATCATGAGGGTATAGTCTCCCCAATGTACCATTATTAGACCCTCACTGCTAGTTGGCAGTCCCTAACATATGGGGAGGCATGCTTGAGGCTATGTGGTGACCGATCTTGCTACTAGTTTCATATTCATTAAGGATGGGACATTACAATGTGTTATTAAAGGTGGGTTTGTTTCCTTTTGTCTTATTGTTTTGGACTGGTAGATAGGAGACTAGGAATGTGTCGATACTTGGTAAATAGCCATGTCTGGGAGTGATCAACCCATACACAGGGAAAAGTACAAGTGGCCAAGGATGGGATTATTTTCGTGTTGTTCGTTATTATAGTTGATTAGGATTTCACTTCGATTGATTAGTATACTTTCCATTACTTATTAATTTATTGGATTTATTGTATTTGACCCTTGGATTAGTATGGAATGTAAGTATTTTTAAATTCATAATTATAGGCACATAGAGATTCACATGCCATGCATATTTCAGGCCATGTAGGTTTCAATACATTACTACCTAATTACATGTTGGATGTGCCTTGTGTGTTTTAGTATCATGCCTATTTTGGATATCATGTTTTATTAATTATATAGCATGATTGTCTATACAAAAAGCTTGAGTGAATTATTTAGAATTCCTAATTGCATACCATGTGCAGGTGATTAATTGGTTTTCTTTTCATTGAGTGATATTCTATTCTTACATGATAGCATGTTTATAGATCTACATTCCTTATTGACTTTTTATATAGTATATTTAGTTTTTTACCATGTTGTGTGGTTCTTTACATGACTACCTATATTTATGTGACATTATTCCTAGTTATAATTGTTATATATAATTGGTTATTGAAGAGTTAGCACCAACCTAAACAGTGTTTTACTGCATAGATTGATAGTGGAACCTTAATTAACTAATTAGGACATGTTTGATCCATGGAACATTGGTCACATGGGCTGAAACATTATTGGTTGAGATTATATCAGAGAAAATTGTGATTTGTAAAGTGTATGGGTGCTTTATAAATTGTGAGATGGTAAACAATACAATCAAACCATTATTTCTAAGATTTTTATATATCTAGATACTATAGTAAATATAAAAAACTATTAATTTTTTTTAATAATAATTTTTTACCTTTATAAAGGCTTTTAATTCTATCACTTGGGAATGGAGACCCATATGAATAAATGCTAAAATGCACAACTAAACCCAAGTAGGCCAGTTGGGGCATGTATCTTATGAGATAACCCACTAAGGGTGTTTTGAAACTTTAATAATTGAATAAACTATTGTGCTTTATGGACCAATAATGGATTAAAGAGACCCTCGTAGGTTGAATTACCTTTTATTCCTTAGTTCTTAACCCTTGGGGTATATATATGCTATATAGCGATGGTTTTTTAGTGTCTACAACCACCTATATAATTTCACATATAGTCATATGGTGTCATCTTACTTGACTCATCCCTCTTTAATTAATGAATGGATTTTATCTACTTTTGATTTGTACTTCTATGAGGCGTTAATTAATTAAAATTCCAATTTCAACCTAAAGGGTGTTTTCCTCTATAGATTGTAATTGAAATTTTATTTAACTAAGCCCAATTGTGGTACCCTTATGGAAAAATAAAATGAATTAATGGAATTTATGTGATAAATTTCATAATTACGATAGGAGGTCAGTTAAATATCGATGTTTAAAATGAATTTTAATATAAATTTTTTATGTGCCTTACGAATTTAGGTAAATGAAGTACTAAATACTTTTTCCTTATGACTAGAATTAGATATTCTCTAAAATTAAACCTTAAAATTTTTAAATATCTAAATGTAAATTAGTGTAATTATTTAGAAATGAAACCTTAAAGGTGTTCATATCTTGACCCTCGTGTAAGGGTAGTTTAAATGTATTCTTGGGTAGTTTCCTTGAAAGAATAACATGAGTGTTACCCATAGGCCCTTTATACTATAACTTGAACATAAATGATAGGCCCTTGAGCCTAGCGACCTTTCCAGTGCGACCCCCCTTGGAGGTTCGATTCTTTATGTTTTGATAAGGGGCTACCTTTAGGTGTGTTGTGCCCTTAGAACTTTGAAACATTTCTCAATGATTGTGAATATTTTTAGGCATGTGGTACTATTTGGATGCCATGGTCCCATGTAGAACTCTTGTTTTTTAAAACAAAACCATTGTATGGATTGGTGGTCATTCGGTAGTTTGATCCTTTTTATGGGCATGATCATCATGTAATTCTCAGTTTCAATGGGATAGAAATCCCTAGGGAATGGACATCCACTTAGTTGGTCATGTGACCCTTCCTATTCTTCCTCTTAAGTAGTGGAAAACTTGGTAGGTCTTCAGTTTGTTTTACAGTCGTATGAGATAGTAAAAATTTTGGATAATTATTTTATTGTCAATAATATACTAGGATGAATAGGTCTAATAATACTATGAATATTTTCAAGGATGTTCTGCTTTGATCATGAAATATCAGGGTAGTATGCGTTGATATATGCAGTTCCCATCTTGTTTCATATAAAGGTATAACAAACCATACGGTTTTAGTGATAATTTTTTCAGCCTCAAAATGATATTATTTGATCGTCGGTCATCTCTGGAGTAGATGGACTGTGTGATAAAGGAAATATAGGGTCGTCCCAATGTTTGGTATGATGTTCTAAAGAGGATAAGGTAATTTTACAAGCTAGTAAGTTGTTTTGGATTTTACATCTAATACTACAACATGTGTAGACGTAATTAGGGAGGAGTGTCATATGTGCATCTAAAGTGAATCTAGAATAATGAAATTTTCAGTTGATATTCTATCTATGCATTTAGTTTAAGTCTTGCTAAAAGTGTTTTTTCTATATCCAGGACCAGCGATTAGTGGCCAATGAAACATATTCCATGGGATGAGTCCCCCTTTTCAATAAATCTGATGATGAGGACACTCCTAAGGTGGGTAATTTGATGTTAATATGAGAAATATGTGTCCTTCCAAGTATAAGGAACACAACCAATAAAGAACATTTAGAAATGTTTAGTGATGCTTTTAAATTCCCTTGATATTGGTATGTTTGGAAATGTGTTGGTGCTTGTGAGAAAGAATAATGATGAAACAGATTCTTGAGTAGGTAACCTTAAAGAAAACTCTTAGTTGATTTAGGCCTCATTAGATTACACATGAGTAATCACAGAATTCCTCAGTGGGGAGGTAATCATGGACGGGTAGAGATTACTCATCAGCAAGTGAAGTTGAGATTCTTACAAAAGGAATCGACCGAATATAGTTGTCTCTTTTTCTCATGTGTAATTTGGTATGGGTGGATGGAAACCATACCGAGAACTTTGTCTCAGATATGAAGGAAGTGTATCAGGTCCTTATGTTAATTCTCTATATCCTCTCTATGTACTCTTGGATTAGTCAAGATCATGTCCCCTACCCTAATATCATTCAGGATACACTGAGAGAGCGCTAGTATTATTTTGTGCTAAATTTAAATCGCGTCAGGCCTGGTAAATAAACTCCATGGGAGTTACGCTTTTGTATCATGGTAAGTTAAAGGCATGGTTAGTCCTGGGTGATACTTGGGTTTTTGAATAGAAACACCTTGGATGGACTCATAGACACCGGCTAGTTTATTTCTTGACAGGTGTTAGGCTCAATCAATGTTCTTAATAAGTGGATGCTTTAGCTTTGTATCGATGTACCACTTATAGATTTCAGTGTATGGAATACCTTGGATAATATCCTTAGTCCCCATTTTATGATTCCAAGGTTACCTCAAACTTCTTTTGGACTCAGATGGAATGTTTTGAGAGTTTCATTCCATGTGTGTTGGATCAGGTATGTTCCCATGTTTGTGATAAGGTGAGACAACTTAAGGTAGATGTCTAGAATAGAGATGTCATAAGAATCCAGTTATGGGCCTCAGTGAACATGCTTAGAGAAATATCGAGGTTCCTTCATATAAAGGAATCGGGTTTAACTTTTGAAATACATTATCCATCTAGCCGAGTGTTTTGATGGTAGTCGACCAGAGGTAGTTCAAATTTATGTCTCTCTCTTCTTCTTTTGATATATGTGTTCAGTGGGGAATCACTTTTGGAATCTCATTTGGGTGATGTGAGTGATTTGAATTTGGTTGAGGCCTTTCATGGGAAGATGGATTGACCAGGTTAGGTGAGTTTGATTGAGAACCAACCATTATCTTGATCTAAGGATCATTCCAAGAGTGTTGTTAGAATTCTATGGGTATGTTAAGATTGACAATTCTGATGTTGGGGATATCATGACTCAGAATTGGCCTTTAAATTCTAGAACCTATAGCATGGGAGCACCATAGGCCGGTTGATGAATGATATGATGGTAGGATCATTTCTAAAGTTATAAGATCTCAGGTAAGATTATTATCGATATTTTAGTTTAGAAAATGAGTGTTGACTCGGGTTTTAATGGATTAGGTACCATATACCTAAACTGATGTTTGGTGATGCATTGGGCATTTAGAAATACAACGTGTTAGTTGAACAAAAATTCATGACCTGAGTAGGTCAGGTTTTTTTTCATTGTTTCCCCATTTATTCTTAGGGATGAGAAGTTATAAGGTGAGGAGATTATAACGTCCCATGTTTTGGACCAGGTTTAAATTTTCTGAAGGTGCCTGAAATTTTAGTTTGGTGGATAGACTGAATTGTAAACCAAGCTCCAAAATGAAATTTTGGGATATGGAACACTTAAATGTGTTTTTTTAGATTTATTTGAAGGACCAAGAGATGGATCGGGTGCTCTGTTGGGTTTTTGGAGTGTTGGAGTTTAAAAAATAAGGTTTGGGAGAAGTTGTTAGGCAACACAGTTTGTTTAAAACCATGTGGTCCACTAGGAGAAACTATACAACTGATCCAGTGAAGTTGGAGGTCTTGTAGGATTTTATCTAACCATGTGATAGGATTCTCATGTTCATATGACTACTATAGGTTCCTTGATAGAGGGAAAATGCATTTTTTTTGAATGGTTTCCCAAACCATGCACATGAACAATGTGAGCCTCCTTCTTGGGAAGTGGATTAAGCATGGTTGCCACACAGTTTTTCCAACCGTGCATCCAAACTAATTACATAATTAAAGGGGGTGAAATTAATATTTTACCCTCAAAAATTTATTTATTTTATCCCCTTCTTATTCTCCTCTTACCCACATGCAACATATCACCATGGGATATCCTCCTCTCCACTACTAGGTATAGAGATATCTCCTCCATCTGGTGTTCATTTTGATTATTGTTCATCTCATAAGAAGCCTAATGGTGAGTCTACAACCCCTCTTACTTCTATTATTGTTTTCCCTCACCTTCTTAAATTCTATTGTTGTGCGAGTTAATTCACCCTATTTTCAAGGTGTTGGTTCATTTCTTTTATTTCTCTCTAATCAGATCGATTTAAGCCATGATATTAGATGAGTAGAGCATCCTTGAAATATGGTAGGTGGTCTATAGGTTTTCCATCAAAGTTTCATTTATTTATAATGTACTCCATTGTGTAATGTGCTGGTATTTCCATGTGATGCCTCTTAAATGTGATATTTAATTTATTGAACCTAATTCCATAAATCTAGTATCCCTTGTATATTAAATTGGATTTTTATGGTCTTGAACATCAATTTAAAACATCCCTTAATGGTGTGTCTCTCAAATAATTTAATTAATTAATTAATTTTTATATAATAAACCCCTCATAGAGGTGAAATATCTTATAAGAGGTGAAAATTTTGTTTAATTGGAGTGTGGAGGTATGTATACCTCTACTATGTTACCCCTTAGTTTCCAAACCATATCCTAAGGGGTTGTGGCCTAAGTTTTATAGAAAAAATTGATGATTCTGAATGGAATGCGTGTTAGAGTGGCCTATATTATGTAATTTCATGCATGGTGTTGTCTTCCATGGGTTGTACACTTAGAATTAATATATTTAATAAATTATTATAATTCCTTTATAATGGAAAGGACCAAATAATGTATTAAATGATATGTTATGGAATTATTAAGTGCATGGAATTTTTTATTCTTTAATTGAAATGGTAATGGGTTTGGCCCTCATTATATACATGAGTTGTGATAAAGGGTATGAGATCTTGATAGGTAAACCGTACCTTTTTGTTATTCTGATGATT
Source organism: Viscum album (assembly GCA_963277665.1). Taxonomy (NCBI): domain Eukaryota; kingdom Viridiplantae; phylum Streptophyta; class Magnoliopsida; order Santalales; family Viscaceae; genus Viscum; species Viscum album. The sequence continues at coordinate 1,941,419,225 of OY728163.1, forward strand.
ATACAAGGGTAATAGTTTAAGGATTCCATGGAAGAAATCATAATGATTTATAATTATAATTATTTATGAAATGTAAATACACCGTTAGTGATACTTGGAATGCCTTAGATGGTCTCACCTGGAATTTTCTATGCCTCCATATGAGAAATACTAGTTCTCTATGAGAGACACCATGGGTGGACTTGGTGGATTGATTGTTATACCAGGACATGAGTGATACTTTGTCCCCTATGTGGGATACTAGGGATGGACTTAGAGGGTCTGTTTCTCAAAATATCGAAAGTGACACTTGGGATTATATTTATAGATTACCTTGGATAGACTGAGATGGTGATGGGTATTTATAGTTACCCTAGAGTGATACGTGGGCTTCCATATATGGATCACCTTGGATGGAATTAGGGATCCTATTATTAAATCCTAAGGATAAATTTTATAATAAATATAAAGAATGCACAACTGTTATCCAAGGGTGTGTCTGCTAAGACAAATCACGTGATTGGGTTTAGTTAATCTCTTTATTCTTCTTTGTGATGAATTATTATAATTTAAACCATCTTATATTAGTACAGGGTGACCCTAGTTCAAAGGCATTCCGTATTAGGTCAAACCAGGTATGGTCGGCCAGGTGTCCTTGAGGAACGTGAATTGACTTGTTTACTCTTGTTTATTTGTTTCTTTACCTATCATAGCTAAATGATGTTGTATTTTATATTCATAGACTTGGTTATGATTTAGAGGTCGTTGGTGGTGGCCTAATGAGTATATATCACACCCTTCTTGGTCCACCATTGAACTGGGGTACCTGAGCAGAACTCATGTCTGTAGGTCCATGGATGATTGCTTGTGTTGTTCATTATACCTCAAAATTAGGATCACAGGACTAGACCGATGCTTAAGATTCTCATGGAGTTATCCCTTGGGAATTTTTATTCTTTTTCTTATTTATGTTCGGTATTGTACTTCCTATTGTATCCTTCTTAAACATAACTTATACCATCATATGGTCATGCATGCATTGTTTTATTTTTTTGGATGTGGCCATGTTTATTCAATTATTATATTTATCTTTCACTTCTTGTCCCTATTTATACTACTTACATTGTTGGTTGATTACATATTATATCTTATACCACTGCTCTACTCTAATCATGAGGGTGTAGTCTCCCCACTATACCATTATTATCCCCTCGCTACTAGTCTTCGGCCTCTAGTGTATGGGCAGGAATGCTTCAGGCCATGTGGTGACCACTCTACATACTAGTTTCATAGTCAGTTGGCCTAAAACGTTACATAAAACCCTAAAATGTGCAAGTAATGGTAAAACCCATATAAAACATCCTTGTATTGTTTTGAAATCATAGGGTGACTCTCTTTGAATTATTTTTGACATGTGTGATCAAAATGAATGTCATTCTAAAGTACAGTGTGCTCAGGATGACTAAATAGGCATTTTTTAAAGATCACATAGTTTATAAAAACATATGTTGGGGGTCAAATCCAAACAAATGAACTCCAATTACTATTAAATCATAGAAAAAAAACTTATAATGTTTATATATATATATAAATTGGTGGTGTATTAATCAGAGTTTTTGTTTTCTCAAGATGACCAAAAACACATTTCCAATGGTTCAAAATACTAAAACATGCCTATAATGGCCAAAACCATAAAAAAATGACCTCATATTGTCATGAAATCATAGTTAACTCTATTTGAATTATTTATTAAATTTACAAGTATAAGAAACATCATTCTGACATGTGGTGTGCTTGTAATGGTTGAATAATCCATTTTTAAAGATTTTAGAGCCCTTAAAATTGTTGGTCGATGGTCCAAAACAAGGAAAATGACCTCTAATTATCAAAAATAAAATAAAAGGAAAGAAACTATATAATTATTTATGAAATTTAAGAACCGATGACACATCAATCTATGTGTTTGTTTGATTTGTATAATCAAAAATGCATTTTTTGTGTTTTAAAACACTAAAACATGTGTGTAACAGTCAAAACCATAGAAAACAACTTTTTATTATCGTAAAATAATATAAAAAATATCTTTTAATTATTAGTGATTTATACAAGTATAAAAAAATCACTGAGACCTCTGGTGGTCTTAGACTAACTGAATAAGTTGTTTTTAAATATTATATAGTCTTTAAAATCATGCATCAAAGGTTCAAAACCAATCAAATGACCTCAAATTTCCATGAAATAAATTAAAATAATCTTAAAATTATTTTTTATATGTAGGAATGTCCAGAACATCACTCAGAGTTTTTGTTTTATCAATATGACCAAAAATATATTTTCAGTGTTTTAAAAGACTAAAACATGCATGTAACGGTCAAAACCATATGAAAAAACCTTGGATTGTCATGAAATCATAGCTGAACTCTCTATGAATAATTTTTGGACATGTATGAGAATATGACACAACATTCTGAAATGCGTTGTTCCCAGACTAACTAGATAATTATTTTTTAATGAGCTAGTCTTTAAAACATGCGTTGATGGGTAAAAACCAATCAAGTAACCATGATTGGTATGAAATCAGAGGAAAAAAACTTATAATGATTTTTAAAATATAAAAAATAAGAATGAATCAATTGAAGTATTCATTTTCTTTGTATGATCAAAAATTAATTTTTAGTGTTTTCAAACACTCAAACATATGTCTAATAGTCAAACCCAAAGAAAATGACCTCAGATTATCTTGAAATTGAAAGAAAAGTCTCTTTGAATTATTTTTGACAAGTATGAGAATAAAAAATATCATTCTGAAATGAGTTGTACTCAAAATTACTGAATACGTAGTTTTTAAAGATCATACAGTCTTTAAAAACATGCATCGGGGGGTTAAAACCAAGAAAATGACCTTATATTATCATGAAATTAGATGAAAACAACATTAGAATGATTTTTGAAATGTAAAATTTGATAACATGTCAATAAGAGTTTTCATTTTTTGGGATTATTAAAAATAAATTTTTAGTGTTCTAAAAAACTAAAATGTGCGTGTAAAAATCAAAGACATAGAAAATGACCTTATATTATTGTGAAATAACCGAAAAAAATCTCTTTTTTATGGGTATGAGTAAACACCACATCATTCTGACATGAAGTGTGTTCAAACTGACTAAATAACTAGTTTTTCAATATTTTATAGTATTTAAAAACTTGTGGCATGGGGTAAAAACCAAGAAAATGACCTTATATTTCTATAAAATCATACAAAAATATAATTATTTTTGATATGTAATAATTGATAGAAAATTTATCATATTTTTTTTCTTGAGATGACTAAGAACACATTTTCAGTGGGTTTAAGCACTAAAACATTCATGTAATGGTCAAAACCATATGTAAATACATCAAATTATCATTAAATCATAGGAAAACTCTCTTTAAATTATTTTTTATGTGTATAAGTATATAGAATTTGATTCTGACATGAATTGTGCTCGGACTAATCAAATAAGCAGTTTTTAAGGTTTATTTGGTCTTTAAAAAAGTGTGTTGGGGGATTAAAACCAAGAAAATGATCTCCAATTCTATGAAGTTATGGAACAAAAATCATAATTATTTTTGAAATATAGGAGCTAATAGTGCATCAATAAGAGTTTTCTTTTTCTCATGATGATCAAAAATGAATTTTCAATGTTTTAGACACTAAAACATGTGTGTAATGGTAAAAAATACAACCAACTATATTTTATTATCATGAAATAAAATATAAACTCTTTTGAATTATTTTATTTATCTACAAGTAGAAAAAACATAATTCTAATGTGCAGTATGCTCAGACTGATTGAATAAATTTTTTAATGATTCTGTAGTGTTTAAAAATGTTCATTGGGGGGTAAAAACCAAGAAAACTACCTATAGTTTATGTGAAATCAAAGGAAAATATATATGATTTTTGATATGTAGGAACTGATGATGCATCAATCGATGTTTTTATTTTATCAATTTGACCAGAAATACATTTTTAGTGTCTTAAAACACTAAAACATGTGTGTAGCAATCAAAATCATAGAAAATGACCTTGGATTGTCATGAAATCATATCAAAAATATATTTGAGTAATTTTTTGATGTTTATAAGGAGAGGAAATGTAATTCCAATGTGAGGTGTTCTTGGAATGATTGAATAAGTAGTTTTTAAAGATTAAATAATCCCTAAAAACTTACTTTGGGGGATAAAAACCAAGGAAATTACCTATTATTACTATAAAATCAAAGGAAAATAACCTTAGAGTGATTTTTGACATGTAGTAACTTACGATGCATAAATCAGAGTTATCATTTTCCTGGGATGACCGAAAACACATTTTCAATGTTTTAAAACACTGAAATTTCTGTTTAGTGGTAAAAACCATAATAAAAAACCTTTTATTGTCATAAAATCATCAAAAACTCTATTTGAATTATTTTTGACATTTAAAAGAAAAAGACACATAATTCTAACATGTGGTGTGCTCATACTAATTGAATAATCATTTTTTAAAGCTTAGGGAATTTTTAAAAACATGTATCGGGGGTAAAAAACAAATAAATGACCTTATATTTCCATAAAATCAGTTAAAAACATCCTTATAATTATTTTTGATATGTAGGAATGGATGATGCATCAATCAGAGTTTTTGTTTTCTTAGGATGAACAAAAATTAATTTTTAGTGTTTTAAAATAATAAAACATGTTTTTAATAGTCAAAACCATAGAAAATGTCATTATATTTTTAAATCATAGGTTAACTCCATTTGAATTATTTTTTATGTATATAAGAACATGAAATTTTATTCTGATGTGTGGTGTTTTTTGGCTGACCGAATAGGCAATCCTTAAAGATCAGATAATTAATAAATATGTGTTTCAGGGGTCAAAATCAAGAAAACGACCATTGATTTCCATGAAATCATATAAAAACCCTTATAATTATTTTTTATATATAAGAACCAAAAACATATCAATTATATTTTTTATCTTCTTAGTAGGACTGAAAATACATTTTTAGTGTTTTAAAACACTAAAATGAATGTGTAACCATCTAAACCATAGAAAAAACTCATATTGTCATGAAATCATAGGGAAACTATCTTTTAATTACTTTTAAAATGTATGATTATATTAAACATCATTATAGCATTTAGTGTGCTTGGAATAACTAAATAAGTAGTTTTTAAAGTTTACACGGTATTTAAAAACATTTGTTTGGGGGTAAAAATCCAGAGAACTACCTCATATTGCCTTTATATTAGAGTAAAAAACCATAGAATTATTTTGGATATGTGGGAATTTAGTTCACATCAATTGGATTTTTTGTTTTCATAGGATGGATGACAATGCATGTTCTATGTTTTAAAACATAAAAACATGCATGCAATAGTCAAAGCCAGAACAAACAACCTCATATTTCCATGAAACCATTGTAATAATCTCTTTAAATTATTTTTATGTGTATGAGCATACAAAATGTCATTCTGAAATGTGTTGTGCTCGAACTGATTGAATAAGAGGTTTTAAATAAAAAATGATCAGAAAGTAATAACATATTGAAAATTGAATGATCACGGACTATTTGTTGTACTAAGTTTAAATTTAAATAATCTTTTGAGTTTTAATTATTATCTTTTTACTATTTTATATTGTACTGACTTTTATTTTTAATTTATTTTATTTTTAGTTATATGAGATGAATGGTATGGATCTTTGAAAATGATTGGAAGAGGTTATTTGTGACTTTAGGAAATTATATAACATATAGAAATATATGGATTTTTTTATTTTTTTATGAATTATTTTGTATTTTTTAAAAAACAATCCATATAAAGGACATGGTTATGGTGCATATAGAGACTGACAAACAATGGTTTTTATAGGCCCCCTCCATCTAGGCTATATCGATCGCTAAATAGTGGTCATTATGGGCCCTAATGATCGGAAACAATTACCCCCCCCCCCTTTGGTAGTCTCTAAAGTACCTTTTTATAGTAGTGATATTATTATACTTGGGTCACAGGGTACCTACAACCAAGGTGACTACGACTATATGCCCTTCCCAGAACACTAAAAACCATAGTGAAGGTGTGACTGTGGTTGTAGACCCTCTTTGGGATTCCTACAGCCACAATCCAAGGTTTATTATGGCGGTATACAATGAAAAAACCTAGGATACCACCAGAACTGGCACACAAATAGATCTTCCATAGGCTTGAGGAGTTTTCTCAGTTGTTATAGGATAGAAACTAGTATCAAGGTATCATAACTCACATCTTGGGAATGATTTCCCACTCAAGAATCCAAATATAAACAACAGGTTTTGACCAAAAACCCGATATGAGGTTTCCATGCATGGATAACCAATCCATGTAAATAAGGAGATACAACAAAAAAAATCCAACCAAACCAGATATAATGGTAATAAATAAGAATAAATACATGCAAGGACATTTCCAACAAAATAAAATAGATTTCTTCAAGATTTGAAAACCATAATATGAAACTAAATAAAGGAATAATGTCAAGATGGTTGATACTCAACCTGACCTAAACGTTAAATAAATCCAAGAAACCAACCACACAATCACCATGTGACTATCTAGTCACCTCCAAGAACCAACATCCATCTACTTCCCAAGGAGAGTGACACCACTCTGACCCAGGAACCAGGAACTGGAAATCTGTATAAGATATGAAGACTACATACCCACCAACATGAGTATGTAAGGTATTAGACAATAGAAGGTAGGATACCACCATGAATTCAATTCATTCCTTTTATAAAAGAAACTAAGACCACTAGTTTGAAAATAAATATAATCAAATGGGTTTAAATTTCATTTATGTGGTTCAAAAATAACACTTAAACATTATTTTTTACAATTATTTCCTTTGAAAATCCAAGTTAAACCTTTAATTTTCTATTTGAAATACAAGCCCAAAATAACCCATCCCATTTTCCTTAAAATCATTACACACCCTTCATGTAAAATTTATAAGAAAATTAAAACCATAAGGAAGGAAATAACATGGAAAAATCCTAAAATAATAGCAATGAAAGTGAAAGGAAACCCATATAACATCAAGGATCAACCAATAATAACCAATGCATTAAAGAAGACTCAAATAAAGAGGTAAGAAACTCACATGTTAAATAATAAATGCATAACTTATGATAAATATCACGAGGAAACACCATAGGGACTAATGTGACAACACTCAATGAACATAGGTGGAACCCCTAGCCTACAGTAATTACAGTTCTATGATTGTAACCTAAATGGATCTCAACAGCCTCATTAGATACACACCCCCGACATGGTCATAACAATATGAGTAAGGGCTACAATCCATAGTGTGGTCACAATTAGAAAATCATATGTCCCTCAATTTACCACTTAGTATCCTATGGTTCCTCATGGAATAGATAAAGGAAGTGGACCACTATCCAGCTATTTTCAAACACATGATAATAACAAATCCTAAGGCTAATGCCATAATCATATCCTTACCACCTCCAACAACCCCTTTAATAGTGACTCCCTACCCAACAAGCATAAAAATAATTACAATTCAATCATCCATCACAGGAATATACACCCACATAAATAATTAATAATTACAGGGATCAACAACCTTAAAACCATCAATCAATCAAATACCATCTCATAAAGCATCGACCTGGCCTTTACATTATACTTAGTAACTAAATATTTTAGAATTCCACTTTTAAAATCCATTTGAATTCCAAGTATAAATCATAGTGAAAATGTTATTAACACCAAAATATGATTTAAAACAAATCAAATAAGTCACTAAACAATTTCATAAGTCAAACACACCCTTTAGAACATATAAAACCTTTAAACCATAAAAACCCCCACATTATAAATCAAATTTGGTTCAAAACAACACGATCAACTCAACAATATTAATGAAAACCATAATATTCATTTTATCAACCATTTATAAGAAAAAAACACCATTTATACTAAAAATTCTCTTTAATTATTAATTCCACCGTTTTTTCCAAACAAACCCCTAAATAATTTATAGAAGGCCATTAACATCCATATATATATAATATACCATATTTATCTAGGTTTATAATGATTTTTAAAATATAAATCATCCAATTAACTCTCATATAAAATGAAATGAAATAGATTCACCTACATCATGTGGAATAACCATGTCACCTTAGATGAACTCCACTAGATTTGGTCTCAAAAGAAGGCTCAAAACCCCTAAAAACCAAAATCCAAAATTATTAGACATCCTTAGACTTTAAATTCGGCTAACATAGCCACTAGGGTTAGAGAAGGAGATAGAAATATGATGAACCTAAGGGAAGATGGAGAAAGAGGGAAAAAGAGGCCCTTAACTCAAGATTTGATGAAGAAACCACATTGAAACCACCTTGGGGAGGTGAAAGGTAGAAGGAAGATGGCTAGGAGAATCCCCACACATGATTGGTTCAAATAGGGGGAAGTTGGGGAGAAAAAATCCAAATAAATATAATGTGAGAATACAAAATTCCAAAAATAAAGCAGTTTTCATGGTTTACTCACATGGTTTACCAAACTGAGTAGTAATCATGTGATCGCCAATGTCAAAAACACTATGGGTCTCATGTTTTCTACTACAAGGTTTTCTAAACCATGAAACCCTGGAAAATCATAAAAAAACTCAAAATTTCTCCCCCGACCACTCCAAATTTCAACGAACTAAACCAAGGACCAAAAACATATATACAGGTGACATCATTGGTGTCACAATTCTCCCAACCATACCACTTTATACCACCAAAAATTCATTAAAAACTTAGGGTAGAGGTAATTCAAAGTCAAAATCACCTCTAAAAAGGACTCTAACCACTACCCAACTTGAAAAATATAAAATTAAGAACATGAGACCTAAACAACCCACTCCTTAAGAGAACCACACTTGAACTTTTGAAAATTCACTAATGAACAAAATACTAAGACTTCAAAGAAGTAGACTCCTTGCAGATGAAAGAAAATGAGGTATTCAATATGAGATGACATAATAGCCACTCTTATGATTTTATTTTAATTTTATAATTTCCACATTTATAACACTTATTTAAAGAGACTCATGAATCCCAAACCAGGACAAAGAGAAAACATAATCACCACCTCTAGAATATCCAAGATCATAAGTACTAGAATCAAAAGTGCATCCCAAACCAAATCACCATGGAAGATAACTTAGTGAGAACAAGTAGAACACATAGAGACATTTATAATATATCCCCATCATTTATAAACCTCTTAATAATATAAATGAGGCAAGGGGACTTCCACCAATATTATACACATCTCCAAAATACAAGAACAGAAATCCAAAAACTATATCATCTGTTATATACAATTAAAATAAGACTTACAAGAGGTGAGAGAAGTACCAAGAATGAAATAAAAATTTACATGGGGACACTCTCAAAACATTGATTATCTACACAATAAATCCCAAATTTAATCAAGGTCGAAGACTTCATTTTTCCATTGATTGGAAAACCTAAAGAACCTCTAAAGGTGACCAATTTTCCCACACTAATGACATGTACTAAATCTGTTCAGCATGAGGGATTAGGGTGCCTAGGATTTACAAAATAGAGCCATACTAATGGATCTTTATTAATTAAAACCAGAATAACATTTTGAGAGTATAGATTCCCATAATCACCACCTTTCTACTCAAACTTACTATTAGTCAAATCCCTCTCACTAACAATATCTTGGGTTGAAGCATCACTTTCCACATGCTACACTACTAAGATTGCATCAATGATAATGACTTTGCACACAACATACATATATGTAATCAGGATAGACTGAATAATTTATGAATGAAGGATTAGATTAAGGCCTTTGGCAAAGAACTACACATTTTTTGAATCTCTAACAATCAACAATGAGGAGAAAGGTGCCATTATAGTGAAACGTTCAACATAATATTTCACTAAATGATCACCTTTATCAGCTCCAAAAAGTTCCAAAACTTTATCTATACATAAATTATCAAGATAAAAATAATGGATGAAGGTTTCTTTGAAATATCCCCAAGAAAAAAAACTCAATCAGTTGTTCATGGATAGTGATCTTCCACTATTACAAACCCAATCCATCAAACAATGTAATGGGGTAACCTCACCCTATAGGTTTCAGGAGTTCCTAGAAAATAAAAGATCTCTTTAACATTATCTAGCCACTTCATCACCTCATGAGATCCTTAATCACCACAAAACATGGAAAAATGTTGATTCAAAAACTCCAAAGTATGATCCATGATTCGAGATGAATGTTTTCATGCCACTCCTTCAAGATTTTGGGTAAAGTTAGATAATGGAAAGAAAACTCCTAGATCACAAGGATGACCACATGATGTATTCCCTTTCTGAATTTTTAATTCCTTTCCCATGGAAACATTCCAAGATCATGAAACACAATATTTAATCAAAACACTTTAAATTCAACCATAAGGAGAAAAAACACAAGTCACATAAATAAATATTACAAATATAACTTAAAAAAGCACTTTAAAATTTATTTGGAAACATCCTAAATTCCCATACAAGGGAAAATAATTGAAATAATATGCCAAGATTATAAATATCCCATTACTAAAGTTCAACTTCAAAAACCTTAAAACATTTAAATCCCAATAATATAGGAGACCCACTTCTTGAAAACCATTTTGCCTTAAAATTACTCACAACAAAAGCATTTACACTTACACAAAAAATAATTCTTTATTAAGTTTTAAAATGTTTTAATAAATACATCTCATAATACCTCAATACATGGTTTTTTAAAACAAGATCAAACACCAAAGTATGAAACATTACTCTAATGCTTTCTCAAAGAAACATAAAAATCCATAATATTTCACTCAAATACTAATAAATAAACATCATCAGTCCTAAGAGGAATGAAAATAAGAAAAGGATTGAAAACAATAAAAATAAAAGATTTTACACTATGCACATTTTGGTTGAGCAGTTTATCAAACCATGCACCAACCATATGAGTTCCACTAGAAGTTATCCAGAATAATTTTTCATGACCTACACATGGTTTGATAGACCATTCACATTAACTAAGAACCTCCTAGATTCCATCCAATTTCTCCATAAAACTAAGAATCTCTAAAAACGTCTCTTGAGATCTCCCCAAAACACAGGGTAACAAAAACTCATATTAAAATATCTCATAAATAAATAACCATTAATCCCAAATTTAGAACAAAACTCCCAACCCCCCATAGTAACTCGAGGTTTAGGATGGGGAAGAGTTGTTCAGGAACTTTCCCGCACCCACCACTCAATCTACGATGGTCCTAACTTCTTTCTACCATAAACCCCAAAATAACAAGAGGGATGTGATTCCATTTGTAATTAATCTTCCCGGGATACCACCTAAACCGACACCCTAACTAATCTTTCACTATCCCAAGTCACATTCCCAATCACCTCAGGTAGGCTTCTTGTGCCCTAGTATCATAAGTGACATAATATGAATGATTTCATCCTCAAGAATTTAAAGATAAACAATGGGTTCTAACCATAAAATCGACATGAGGTTACCGTGCATTAGATAACAATTCCATATAAATGAGAATAAACAAAAAATAAAAACCAACCAAAAATGTATAATGGTAATAAACAATAATAAATACATGCAAGGAAATTTCCAAAAAAAATACAGCTAATTTATACAAGATTTGAAAACCAAAAACTAAAACTAAAATAGGAGTAAAATGTTGAGAGGGTTGATACTCAACAAAACCTAATCAATCCAAAAAATCCAAGATACTAAACTAAACATCTCTATTTGACTCTCTAGTCACATCTAAAAACCAACACATATCTATTTCCCAAGGATATTTGTGCCACTCCAACCAGGTAGCCATTACCTAAAAATCTACATGAGACATGAAAACAGCATTCCCACTAATGTGAGTATGTAGGGTTTAATCTAATGATTAGTAGGATACCACCATGAGTATATTTCATTATTTTTATAAAATAAATTGAGTCCACCAGTTTGAAAATACATATAATAAAATAGGTCTTAATTTTATTTTCATGGTTAAAAAAACAATGTTTAAACATTCATTTTTACAATTCTTTCCTTTTAAAACCTGAGTTAAACCTTTTACATTCCCTTCATATACAAATAAATAATAAGGGAGAACCATATAGAAATAAATTTCATGAAAAATTTATAAAAGAATATAAATAAAATTACAAGGTAAACCATATAACATCACAAATAAACCACAAATAAAAAATGCATTAAATTAGGCTCAAATAAAGAGGTAAGTGACACAAATGCTAAATAAGAAATACAGAAATCATAACATATGGAACATATCATAAGGAAATACCATTGGGATTAATGAGACTTGTGACTCCCATTGTGTCATAATGATGTTTATTTTATAATTATTTATATTATTTTGATTCATTAAGAGATTCTAGTAATTTCAGGTTAGAATTTTAAAATATTGAAAATTTCTAGTGTGTCGTATGATTTGTGAATGGTTAAGACAAACCACGGAAAAATGGTGCATTTGGGGTCTGTTTTATATAGTTTCACTTAGGATGGATAACACATGAATTATTAAACCATGCGAGGTGATAGGGGAAATCATCTATAGTTAGTTTGGGGGTCCATTGTGGTCCTCATTGTCGTTTTATGGTTTAGAAAATGATGTGGGTTAACTATGCGTTGAGCTTGATTTTTAATATTTTAATAAACTACAAGTTTGATCTTGTGGAATATGAAACCCCAAATCCATAAATTCATTTCCCCAAAGTCAGACGAACCCCCCCCCCCCCCCCTAGATGATCTCCCCTCACACATTCCTTCCTCCTATGGACTCTTCTCCCTTTATAGATTTCTTCATGGTTTCTTCACAATTCTTGGTTGAAACTCTGAGGTAAGGCCTCCTCATTTATTTTCTATTTTCCTCTTATTTTATTCCCTATTTTTTACACATTCTATAGTCCAAACCCTAGGGTGTAGGTTTTACTAATTTTCCCTAGTTTTCTTTATTTTAGGGTGTAAGATATCTTTTTTGGGTTATTTTTAGTTTGTATTCAAAGGTTCAAACTATCTTCTATTGATCAGAGGTTGGTTTTCCCATGACCTAAACATATAATTATAAAACTATTAACTTATTGAGTTTTAAATGCGTGATTTAATTTTCAAATTATATTATTATGTGTGTTTATTAAAATATTTAGATGAAAAATTGGTTTTTTTATTTTATTAGAAATAAATTTTTACTATTTTAATGGATTTTTTAAACCCGTTTTCACTTTTCATGCACCTAAAAGGTTTGTTATATTGCTTGGTTGGAATTTCCAAAAATATATTGGGTTTAAAAAGGTATACTTTGCCTTTATGGTGAATTTAAAAATATTTTACTTGGACTTCAAGGGTGATATTATTTTAAAACATGTTGTGTTAATTTTAGAAAAATTGTTTAACATTTCTAAGAAGTGTAAATTTGGTTTCAAGTTGATTTTTGATTATTTAAAGAAATTTCAAGATGATTTTATTTTTGTAATAAGAAATTTACTTGTATTTCAAGTATTAATTGAAATTAAAATTATATATAAATCATTTAAAGGTTTATTTTAAGTAAAATGTGATGCTTAAAGTTCTTTGACCTCATTTGGTTCATTAAATAAATAGGGAAGTGATGTTCTAAACCTTTAAGTGATTTCAAAATGTAAAAGTTGGTTTATTTTAAAAAATATTTTAAAATGGACTTGATGAGTCATTTTAGAAATTGTTTTGGAAATGAATTATAATGGGTTGATTTTTCAAAAAGGTTCATTTGAAATGAAATTTGAAATGACCAAATGTGACTTATCATTCTTATTTCATTTTAATGGAAGGAATCTTTGTCACTTTTGAATGATTTCAAAATGGTTTGGTGAGTGTGAGAACCTCTCAAGGCCCCTTTTGTTTATTTTCCCTTTATGGGTGATGCTTTCTACTTCCTTCTGGGATGTGATTTATTTATGTTATGGTTATATGATTTGAAAAGCAGTAGTTTATTATGAGGTGATTGGAGGTGAGGTGACATTTATTTGATTGTGTGTTTTAATTCTTGAGATAATTATTCATATGATCATCTCTATTTTTTATTGGGCATGGTAAACTAGGTAGCTTAGTACGATACCTTGATTAATGACACACTAGTTAGTTAAAACCCTATCTAGTGAACCCTGGTTATTTGGTTTTCTCAGGCTAGGGGAGTGAAATGGTGAGACCAGTGTTGGTAAGACTGGGTATCTAGAAGGTAGGTTTATAATAAAATATATGATATTAGTCAGTCCATTGATTTTGGAAAATTATAGGATCATCTCACTATATAACCCAATATGTAGCCTATGATGTGTATACTTTTCTTGGTGATTTATATATAGGAGTTCCCATGTTTCTTGATTTTACTCCCCCATGCTTACAGTTTATGGCACCTTTGTATGGGTTTCTTGTTTCTCATTATCACGTGACATTGGAATTTTGGTGATTGTTTCTTTGTGCTCCTTCCTTTTATTTTGGTTTGTTTTCAAAATGATTTATTATTGGTTTTAAAGGTGTGTCTATCGAGTGTGAAAAGTTATTTTCCAAATACTTTTGGAGTATTCTGTTGAGAAACAGGAAATAATGATTTTGTTTTAGAACTTTAGACTCTTTCTTTTATTTTAAAGTAATTCAAAAGAAAAATATTTAAACTAATGTGTGGGTTTTAAAGTTTGTTATTAGGACCAATGGGACTTATTGTTTTCATAAGTGTTATGCCTTGTTTTTTTTTGGAAAATTTGTCTATATAAAAAACAGATTTCAATTTATATTCAAACTATATTGAAATGGATTTATAATTAAAGGTTTGTCATGTGGAAATGTGGTTGGTTAACTATTGAGCTTTTTATGCTCACACATATATTGCATTCTAGTTTCAGTACCTTGGAACAGTTCTTGTTGGTTCATGGGGAGTGTCCAATGTCAAGTCCAATTAGTGACCGATGGGAATTTGAGGTTAGTTTTTTATTTTATTTTTTATTTTCTTTCTTGTTGCATTAGTAAAATAGGTCTTTACTTATTTCAATTATATTTATTGGTGGATTCATATTATATATGTGGAGATTTGGGACACTGGTGGTAGTTGTTTCTATGGAGGGGGTTGGGGTGAGTAGAGGGATTTATTTTTTATTTTTTATATCTTCTTTCTTGTATATCTATTTATACTTAATTGATTTAGTGTGGTAATACGACTTACAAACCAATCATGCCACATTTTTAGGAGAATTTTTTTTGTGAATTAACTCTGATTTAAGTTTAAAACCATTCCCATTACTTATCTATGATTTACTATCACTTTTTTCTAGCCTGTGAAGATTTGAAACACCCCTAAGGTTAGGGGTGAGCTAGGTCAAGTGTTAGTTTAAGTGGAACCTCAAGATGAATTTTTATAAATGGTATTAAAGCCCAGGTTCTGTGGTGCTAGCCTAGGTTTTTTGGAATCCATTTCATTATTTGGGTGTTTCATGGTAGAATCAATTTAGAATTTATCATTTTAACTTTGGTGGTAGGTTCAAGGAGAGTTTAGTTAGCTCTTACCTACCACAAAAATCAAGTTTCCATGGGAATTTAAATTTGATCTCTGGATTCATGATTTAATTTTATTAATGATTATAAGTTTTGGACCTCATTAGCTTTGTTGATTTGGATTCAGGGGTTTCCATTGGATTTCTAGATGAAAACAGAAAATGGTTTGGTGGTATGAGGTCAGTTTAGAGGCTTGATATACTAGGAAATTAACAAATTCTCGATCTTGATATGACTAAGGAATTGTTGTATATCTGGAACATGGTACATAAAACCATATGGTCGATTAGAGCATGATTTTTCATCCTGATTTTGACTTATATTTAGGCCACTATTGAGTGAAACCCCATGATGGGGGTGAATTAAAAGAGAATTTGTGATATGTTGATAATTGGTTGGACTTTATTTGGAATTAATGAGTGGCTCATATTTTGTGATGGTTGTGAAAATATTTTTTAGTTTTAAAAAGGATGATTTTATAGAAAATTATTTTGGTATAAAAAGGATAATTTGGGCTTTTTATAAAATATAATTTTTTTCCTAGAATAAAAGTGTTCGGGGATGTTAGGTTTCAAAATTAGTTGATTTTTTTTCAAGTTAAGAAAATTTTTTGGCTCTAAAAATTGGTTAATGGTTTAATTGAAATCGGTTTATAAACCTCTTATGGAATTTTTTCAAAAGTGATTGTTTTCATTTAATTAAAATGAAGTGGTGGTTGATTTTAAAACATTTTAGAAAGAAGTTAAGTTATTTTTAATGATGATTAAATTTATTTTATTGTTTTGAATTAATTAAAATTGGGATTTTAACTCATTTTAAAATTTGAGTTACATTAAAAATGATTTTTGGAGGTATTTACAATTTTGGACCATTGTTTAGAGACAGTATTCCTTTTAAATGAGTTTTTTGGAATTCTCATTAAGGATTCTTTGATTTAGAAATGAAATATTTGGAAATGTTCTTGATTGTTTGGTAGAATTTGGTTTTTTATTTTTATAATTGGATTGAACTTGGGACCATTTAATTTTTTTTGGAAACATTCTCAAGTTTGAGTCATGTTTCATTTTATATAAAGTTTTCCTCCTAGAA
Source organism: Viscum album (assembly GCA_963277665.1). Lineage (NCBI taxonomy): Eukaryota > Viridiplantae > Streptophyta > Magnoliopsida > Santalales > Viscaceae > Viscum > Viscum album. Next base: position 1,941,435,970 of record OY728163.1, read on the forward strand.
AAGAATTTAGTGAAGGTATAGTGTTTATTACTCCTCCTAGTAGTGTGTCTTTGAATCATCCAATATGGATTTGTCTTGTAGTCTTCTTGAGAATAATGTATACTGAGTGATGTTTTATCTATCATATTTTTTGAGGAGACTAGGTTAAGTGACCCTTATCAAGATATATAGTTGAATTGATAAGGACTAATTTTCTTGATCTTTTAGGTAAATTTTTATCTTGGGATTGTGGTTTTTTGATGATTTGTGCTCGATGAGTTTAGAGCCTTTTAGCCTTAAGGTGGATTTCTTTGGTGTTCCTTAGGTGATCTTTTTTGTTACTCTATTTGAGTAGTGTCTGTTTGAATTTAATCATGCCTCTTATTATTTTTTCCCTTATGTGGTTTATTTGGGAAATGTTACCCATGTGGTGAGGGCCTTACATGAGTTTTGATTTGTTATATTGTTGTGGGATGGCCTTAGGTGGATGAATAGGGTGTCTAGGAAAGATATGGCACTGTTTTGGGATTATGAACCAATTGGTGTTGGTTCATATCTGGTTGGGTTCACTATGAGAGGGTAACCCATGTATGAGGTCCTAGTTTTCCCATTTTTCTCTTGGTTTGTGATCCAATGTTAGATCCCGTGTCATTTTATTGATTAAGGCACATGTTTAATTATTGTATACTTTGGGTGTTTTGAGATGTGACGGTTATGGAAACCTGGCCTCTTAATCTTTGGATGTTTCTTGGATGGTGCTTTTTTTGGAGTTGAGATAGTCTTATAGATGTATGTGGTTGGTGGAATCTAGTTTCTATCTTTGTTATATTGTGAAAATTTATGGTTTTTTGGTATTTTTCTCCCCTTTTAGGTGGTTATCATCAATTCACCATTTTAGTTCATTACTACATAGTGGGGATACCCATGTTGTGTGTCCATTATTTTTTAACCTCTTTTATAATAGATATAATTTAGAATTCTAGGAGGATCTTGTGACTGTTTGAGGATTTTTATGGTTCTTTAGGATATTGATCTTTTGTGGTGTCTCCTTTTTTATATATTATCCTTGTATTTTCATTTTATTTCAATCAACTTTACTTTAACTAAATACTTTATGGTGGAAGAAAGTGAAATGGTGGGGGGAATTGTGACACCCTCCATGTTACTATGAATTTTATTTTATAATATTTTATATTACCTTGATTCATAAAGAGATTCCATGAGTTTTGAGATATATTATTTTAATTTTGAAAAGTTTTTGGGTGTCACATGGGTTTCACATGGTTAGGAGTAACCGTGAAACAACCGTGCCTTTAGGGTATTTGTTAGACAATTTCATTTGTAATAGTTAGTGAATGACCTGTTAAACTAGGTGGGGTCATAAGAGAAACTGTGAATAATGATTTTGGGGTGTCCATTATAGGATTAACGATCACCATATGGTTTGGTAAACCATTCAGGTTAACCATCCATCATACTTGACTTTTAATTTTTGGAAAAATGGCAAATTTTCCCTTTTAAAATTTAAAACCCAAAATCCCATAATTCTCTTCCCCTACATCATGTGACACCCCTAGACAAGATTCTATAATTAATTCCTTTATCTTCCACCCTAAGGTGTAGGTTTGACTAATTTTTTTAGTTTCCTTTCATTTAAGGCATGTTATCCCTTCTTCAGGTCACATTTAACTAGTATTTAAAGCTTCAGACCATCCACCATTGATATGAGGTAGGTTTACCCATGCCCTAAACTTGTAATTCTAGAAATTATGATTTTTGGAGTTCAAAATTTGTTATTTAATTTTAAAAATATAGTATTATGTGTTTTTATTGATATTTTAAGATAAAACCTTGGTTTTAACTTTATTTGATTAGAAAATGAAGGTTGTTTTTCTATTGTAATGTATGGTTTAAACCTGATTTTACTTTGAATGAAGACAAAATGTTTGTTATATTAATCAATTGGAATTTTAAAAAATATATTGGGGTTTTTAAAGGTATAATTGGCCCATAGGGTTAATTTAAAAATATTTTACTTGAACATAGAGGGTGTTCTTATTTTAAAACATGGTGTGTGAATTCATTTAAAAATGTTAAATATTTCTAATACATGGAAACTTTATTTAAATCCATTTTTTGATTCTTTAAACTTATTTCAAGATGATTTTATTTTTATAATAAGTCATTTACATGAAATTTCAAGTGGTACATGAAATTTCAAGTATCTATAAATTGTTCAAAGGTTTGTTTTAAGTAAAATATGATGTTAATTTAACCCCTTTTGGGGTTTTAAATAAATTGGTAAGTGATATTCGAAACCTTTAAGGGTTTTATAAATGAAAAATTGTGTTTATTTCATAAAATATTTCCAAATTTTATTAATGAATATTTTTATAAAATGTTTTTGAAATGCGTTATAGTGGGTTGATTTCAAAATTTTTATTAAAAATAAAATTTCAAATGACCAAAGGTGACTTGGTATTCTGATTCTATTTTAATAGAAGTTCCATTTGGGACTTTTGAAGGGATTTCAAATGTTTTGGTGTGTTTGAAACCCTCCCAAATCCCCTTTTGTTTTTTCCTTTATGGGTGATTCTTTCTAATTATTTATGGGATATTATTTATTTATGTGACGGTTGTATGATGAGAAAATGGGAGGTTTATTATGAGGGAATGATAAGTGAGGTGAGATTTATTTGTTTGTGTGTTTTAGTACTTCTAATGCTATTTGATTGATCCTATAATAACCACTACATTAGATTGTTCATGGGAAACTGGGTAACCTTGTGGGAGACCTAGATTTATTCTACACCAATTCAAACCCTAGATAATAACCCCTAATTTTTTAGTTTTCTTAAGATAGGGGAGTGACCTAGTGAGAACAGTGTGTATAATCTTGGGTATCGAGGAGGTTGGTTTATAATGTAATTTATGCCAAAAATTGGTCTAGATATTTTGGAAAATTATAGGATCATCTAACTCTAGAACCCAGGAGGTGCACCATGACATGTATTGTTTTTTTGGTGATTTATATAATGTATTTACCTTGTTTCTGGATTTTGATCCCCTAAGCTTTCATTTCTTAGCACTTTGTTAGGGGTTTTTAATTTCTCTTTTTCATGTGACATTAACATTGTGGTGCTTTTTTCTTTATTCTCTTTATTCCTTGTATTTTATTTTGTTTTAAATTATTTTATCATGGGTTTGAAAGGTTTTTCTATCAGTGTCAAATGATGTTTTCCAATGTCTTTTAGAGTGTTTTGTTAAGAAAGTGGAAAGCATTATTTGGTTTTTAAACTATGTGCTATTTATTTTATTTTAAATTAATTCCCAAGGAAAATATTTAAAACAATGTGTTATTTTTGAAGTGTGGTGTTTTTCCTAATGGACCTAGTTATTTCAAAAGGGGTTTTACATTGTTTTATAGGAAAGGTCTTCTATATGAAAAAACTAATATATATTTATATTCAAACTAGCTTGAAATGGATTTATAATTGAATATTTGGAATATGGAAAGGCGTGTGGTGGCCTACTATGTTTGTTTATTCTCATGCCTATATTAAATTTTAGTTTCAGGACCTTTTCTCAGTTCTTTTCTGATCATTGAATGTGTCAGAATCATGGAAGGTTAATGAACAATGTGTATTTGAGATTTTTTTTTTTGTTTTTTTTGTTTCATTGATTCATTTTCCAAGTTGGCCTTTACTAATTTCAATTATGGTTATCATTGTAAACACATTATATATTTATATACTGCAGATACTGAGGTTGAATATTTCAGGTGAGGCAGTTAGGGTGAGTAGAGGGATTTATTTTCCATCTATTATATCTTCTTGGTTGTTTATTTTTTTTATTAGTTTATTTTTCATGGATGTCCAACTTAGGGATGGGTCATATAGGATTTTTTTGAGAAATTCCTTTGTTTTTTAACACTGATATAAGGGTATAATCATTTCCATTGTTTATATCTAATACCCTATCACTTTTCGCCAACCCATGAGGATCATTAATTCCCTTTGGGTCAATAGAGAGTTGGGTTGGTTGTTGGTTTAGGTGGAAACATGTGTTGATTCATTATAGGAAAACACTTGGATCACATAGGTGGAACCCCAAGCTTTGATGTAGAGACCCGAAGCCTGACTTACATGGACTTTACATTACTTTTGCGGAATACTTAGTACATAACAAAAAAACACACACAAGAATCATAATAGTTTAGTGTCTTTGGAAACTAGGAATAAAATCTTCTAATTGTGGTGAAAGATCTTCAACATCACCCATAAAGATCTTCCTTTTTTTACCTAAAACCTTTCTTTATATCCTGGGGAGAAGAAAACATAAAAGGGTGAGCTCAAATGCTCAGTAAGGGTAAATAAAAGAAATATCAATCCCATCGTATTCATAAGAACATAACATTTTGGAAATCATAACCTGCAAAAGAGAGAATAATTTCATAACATGGGATAAATCATGGTAGTGAAATATAATCACAATAATCATAACTTAAAACATGAAACTTTGTGGCATTCACACATAATCATAGAGAATCATTTCTTGTTAGTCAAGACTCATTGCCAAGACTATCTTAGTGGACAAAGTCCCTTTCTGAATCGAGTAACCCTCGTTTTAGTCCTGTTTCACTGAACCGGTATAACCTACCATTCCAGCCATGTCTATCTCATGAGATATAGAATCTTTACTCAATGCATTGGAGGGAGATATAGGTCCCACCCATCTCATAATGATACCATTCTTATGTGTGCCACAAAATCATAAATCATATATCATTTCATAACCCATGTAGTAAAAATGGGATTCGTAAACAACGTGACATCATAAAACAATTCATATAAGATAAAGGAATTCATAAAAATAATTCCATCACAACATAACCAAATCAATTTAATAATAGGGATAGAAACATAACCCTATGTTATCTTAGATGGAAAATAATTTTGATAAAATACTTGAAATGAATTCTTGAGGAAAATATCCTTTCTTCTTCAAAATCAATTTCTTTTCACAAAATGTCATGCAATTTTAAAAGAAAGAGATTTTATTGAAAATAGTCATGAAATATTTTGGAGGAATCTTCATGAAAATAAGGCTTTATAAAACCGTAAAAACCCGTTCGTGATGTATATGTTAAAAAAACATTCTTCGTACTTTTGTCGGAAAAGTCAAAAATTACCTCGTATGAAAAACGACAAATGATTCCTTTCATATATTTTACTAAAAACTCACCGAAGGGTAAAAATGGATTCAAAAAATTGTATGTGGATGGAAATAATATTACATATTTATGAAACATGGATGTGGATGATAAAATACACCCCAGTAAATACTTACGAATAAACAATCTCGGATAAAAATGAGATTGTGATATTTCCCTTACCTTAGGTCCGATTTGCTTTGTACGTGTCCGAATCTCCTGTATAATGGTTTAAATAATGTCATTGACTTATTAAAGAATCATATTCATTGTTATGATATCATATATGGTTCACTTATGACATTATATTACCCGTTCTTTTGTAAATTCCATGTTAAAGAAGCGTTTTGGGTAAAATCGTTTCATTTATCGTAGGTGTTTTGACTTGTTGTTCTTGACATTATTATTACTTATATCATGATTTACTTACTTTCAGAATATAAAATATGATTTATATATCATATATATTCAGTATATATATATATATAATAGATAGATAAATGAAATGAAAAACACCATTCATGGAGACGGTAGTCCGTACGTACGCATGAACGCTGTTTTCCTTTCCTTATTGTCTTGAATGGAAGTAAGTAGATGAAATAAATATATATATATATATATATATAAATAAATCCATTAGCTTTATAATGTCATATATTTCATTATTATTTCTTATATATACTTTATAATCATTCTTAAATGGTTAACATGGAGAATGAATCTCATCGAGTCGTGGAGACGGTAGTCCGTACGTACGCACGAGCGATGATATCATTTCCATAAATATTGAATTGGAGTGGAGTGGATTATACAATATATCAGAATCAATATGATGTTGTAATAACTATGTATAGTTATTCTTTACATCATTATACCCATCCATGTAAGGTGGTGGTGGAAAATAGATTACACCACGGCGTGGAGACAGTATTCCGTACGTACGCACGTGCGGTGATTTATTTTTCCGTAGGATTGATAGATGGTGAAATAGGGTTGTTTCATACTTGTAATAACATATCAGTATATGAGTGATACTGATGTTATTACTTCATAATGAAACAACCTAAGAAGAAGAAGTGGAAGAAGAAATAAAGATGAAAGAATTGGTAAGGGTAATTACCTCTTCTTTGAAGCGCCTTTTGGAGACCTCCTCTTAGGGAACTAAAATTGGTCTTTGAGGAAGACCAGAACCTCTAGGATGTTTCTAGGGAAGTGGATAAGAGATTTTGGCAGAGGTTGGCCGAGATTAAGTGCTCAAATTGGTGTGAGGATGAGGGGGAGGAGGTGTCCTTTTATAAGGGAGGAGAGGGGCACCTTAGGAATACCTCAAAATATTGTTTTATATTAATGTCAAAATCGGTTTATAATGGTTCCAAAGGGTCTTATTTCGAAGGTAAAGTGGGGATGGGTCGAAATCCTATCAACCAACAGGATTTAGACAAGTTTATGGTATTATTTTAACCTTATCAATTAGATTTAACTCTAAGTTAAATAATTTAACTTTTACCGTGTCTTTTTGTTTTCTTTCACTATATGGTTAATACACTTACTATAACATGCCAAACGAACCCCAAATTGTTTATTATTAATATATATATCCTTATCTAAGTCATTTGGCCGAACCTTAAATTTTTAGGAATAAAATAACAATTAATAATATAATATTTGATTTAAAAACTATTTGTGTCAATTTTGACATTATTTGATATATGATTTTTTTGAAAATCATAACAGAATTATATGTTCGAACTAAGTTGATTAAATCAACAATAATATATCATAGTAACCTATAAAATTAGTGGAATTCATAAAATGTCTCTAATTACATTTTTTTCGGTGTTTATAACATGCATTATGTCAATAGTTCATTAATAAGATAATTATTGCATCATCATTGTGTCATAAATAAATTAAATTATTTAATGTCTAAAAATTACAAATAAACTACCATTATGTAGGAAATCTTTTTAGATTTCTAATGAATATTTATAGTCAAATTTATCTTATGTATAACCCCATATTAAAAATGATTTACTTATTAAACTTTGATTTTAACTATTTTAACCCTTCTTTAAATAAATTAATAATAAATGTCCTAATCTAATCCAAGTGGGCCTAAATGGTCATATTTTATTCATAATGTTGTTTTTGGTCGAATTACACTTGTACAATACAATTATGACAAGTTTTAGGGTAATATTAATATCATATTTACCCTTAGTTCCCTATTTACTATTAACCGCGGTAAAAAAAGTAAAAAGTTACTATTCACCAAAAAGTTATTTTTATCTCATTGAACCACATTTTACTTACTGATATCAACCGTTTCTGTCGGATTTTTTGAAATTCCATTCACAAAAGCGGTAAAATTATGTTTTATGCAAAATTCAGTTTTTAACCTACCACTTAGTGGTTTCACTATTCATCAAAAATTGAATGTTTTCAGAAAAATACCAAAATTTCACCCAAGGCTAATTTCGGTATTCCGATTCCAAAAATGAAGTCCATTTTGAAAAATAAAATTTATAAAATTTCAAAAAGTGGTTATTATTATTCATAACGGCTAGTTTTAATAATATTTTAATAGCATATCGTTGTTTAGTGAAACTCGGTATTGCGTACGACGCAAGCTATCGAGGAAGGTCGCGATTGCGTGTAATGCAAGGCAAGTCAAAGTTGCGTGTTGTGCAAGCTCCTTTTGGTGTAGCGTACAACACAAGACATTAGTGAAATAAAAAAGATTATTTTTCATAAAATCTCGGGCTGTTACATTCTACCCCCCTTAAAATGAATTTCGCCCTCGAAATTTGTCGGGGTTATAAATGGTTTACTATTCAAAAGTGTCTTTAATAGAAACCCATATCGTAAAAAGGAATACCAAAACATGGCTTTAAAAACTAAAGTATGAAATGTAACGATTACCCAAATAAACTAATCACTAGGTTTCCACATAGGGGAAAATATGGATATGGAAGAGAAATATAACAATCATGTTCTGATGGAGAGTGGTAGAGAACATGGCTATGGAAAATCCAGTAATCACAAATCCATAAATTTTTGACGATCTAAGGTACCATCTGATTCATCAGGTATAAGATCACTAGGGCAACGTTTTTGTTTTTCAAGATCATTTCGCTAAAGTTGAAAATTTGAATTAGAATAAATACTTTCTTTATTTTGGTACAATCTCACTGTTGTTCATGCCTTGAACAATTTCCACATCATCTCTTAAATAAATGAAGTTGAATTTGTTATTTGTGAAGTGTTAGTATGACAGGTCATTCCATCTGTCTCAAACAAAAGGTTAGCAAAAAATTATATACATAAGTCGATCTATAGTGAGATTAATCACATATGGTTCCTAAAATGGAATTATACTTCATATATCATACTGCTTAATATAATAAAACTAGTTTCTACTAAACAGGGACTTCCTGTAGGCCAGTGGTAGGCGATAAAGGCCAGACGCACTTCGGTTGTGGGTTCGATTCCCACAGCCTTGTCCGAAGCGATGGGCTGTCGCCCGTCCTGCAGGTTGTCCTTTTTCTAAAACTATATTAATATAACATCCCATCAATAATATCGAAAAAACATCTATCCTTAAACAATACTAAGTTATGTCCAACATAATCCATTCCAATCTTTAGGCTTATCCATAATACTGCAGTCCACTCTCATAACATAGTGAAAACGATTACCAGAGATTTAATACCATCGTTGATCCCCATATATCATAAGATATATCTTGTTGGTCACATTCCAAACATTCAAAGGCCTTAATCTTGTACTCTCTTGAATACCCATTGAACCTTATTGAAAACATGAATTCTATTAAAAGTTAACTCTTTCCACATACCAAAATCCTCAAAATTCTATATACTCAAACCATGATATCACTTAGTCCTTATATCAATCATGAGCTCATGAATACTATCAAACATTTAATTTTCTCCTTATCCCTTCATTATGTGCATATCATCTACATTCCAAAAATATCTGAATAACCTTTCATGGATACTGGTAACATTAATAAAACACTTTTAAAATTCAAGTAAAGACAACAATGTAACAATCCTTAGATGTCTCTTTATTCCATAGTACCATGAGATTTCTTATACAACATTACACATGATAAACATGTAATCATTTCACTACATTCTTAAACCATTAACCGAGCTTCAACAATTCTTTCATCTCACATATCATTTGTAGTCTCTTCATTATCATCCACATAAATACTACCCATACGACCATACTGATTCTCTTCATGACTCTTTCCCTTAGGGCATTGGTTTTCATAATGCCCATACATTCCACATTTAAAACACTTAACCATTTTTGATGTCGTAGTAATACCATTATCCCCATTCATGGTGTTAACTGAACCTTTTCCTTTGCACTTAATTTCTTTGTGTCCTTCTTTTCCACACCCAAAGCATCTTCCAGTTCCCTTGAAACATTCTCCTTGATGCCTCTTCCCACATGATTTACATAGGGTAAATTGAACTTTATTTCCTCTATGATCATCATGAAACTCCATCTTTCTCTTATTAGCCGAGTCAGGAAACTTACCAAATTTTACTTTATTGATCATATTATGAGATTGATGATTCGGTATAATAATGATGTTTGGACTTCCAAATCCCATTTCATTTGGTTTCTCATAAAGAATATCATTCCATTGTCCATCATATCCTCCATTATCGTGAATCATCTTGTTTCCAGCCATTTTCTAAAACCCAAAAAGAATAGTGTGAGAGGCAAAATAATTCTAAGGAAAACAACATAGTAAAGGGGGAGTACCTTCAATATCTAACATCTTAGGTTTAATTCTATGATCGTTAGCGTAGTTCTAGTACTATAACCTATACGTATACTTATCCTTAGGGACATCCCTAGACATACCTTAGAAATATCTCTAGGGATCTCACTAACGTTTTCGCATCCTAGTTTCCAAAGGTTGACTAAACCTTTCCTCTGATACCAACTGTAGAGACCTGAAGCCTGACTTACATGGACTTTACATTACTTTTGCGGAATAGTTAGTACATAACAAAAACACACACACAAGGATCGTAATAGTTTAGTGTCTTTGGAAACTCGGAATAAAATCTTCTAATCGTGGTGAAAGATCTTCAACATCTCCCATAAAGATATTCATTTTTTTTTACCTAAAACCTTTCTTTATATCCTGGGGAGAAGAAAACATAAAAGGGTGAGCTCAAATTCTCAGTAAGGGTAAATAAAAGAAATATCAATCACATCGTATTCATAAGAACATAACATTTTGGAAATCATAACCTGCAAAAGAGAGCATAATTTCATAACATGGGATAAATCATGGTAGTGAAATGTAATCACTATAATCATAACTTAAAACATGAAACTTTGTGGCATTCACACATAATCATAGAGAATCATTTCTTGTTAGTCAAGACTCATTGCCAAGGCTATCTTAGTGGACAAAGTCCCTTTCTGAATCGAGTAACCCTCGTTTCAGTCCTGTTTCACTGAACCGGTATAACCTACCATTCCAGCCATGCCTATCTCATGAGATATAAAATCTTTACCCAATGCATTAGAGGGAGATATAGGTCCCACCCATCTCATAATGATACCATTCTTATGTGTGCCACAAAATCATAAATCATACATCATTTCATAACCCATGTAGTAAAAATGGGATTCGTAAACAACGTGACATCATAAAACAATTCATATAAGATAAAGGAATTCATAAAAATAATTCCATCACAACATAACAAAATAAATTTAATAATAGGGATAGAAACAGAACCCTATGTTATCTTAGATGGAAAATAATTTTGATAAAATACTTGAAATGAATTCTTGAGGAAAATATCCTTTCTTCTTCAAAATCAATTTCTTTTCACAAAACGTCTTGCAATTTTAAAAGAAAAAGATTTTATTGAAAATAGTCATGAAATATTATGGAGGAATCTTCATGAAAATAAGGCTTTATAAAACCGTAAAAATCCATTCGTGCCGTATAAGTTAAAAAAAACATTCTTCGTACTTTTGTCGGAAAAGTCAAAAATTACCTCGTATGAAAAACGACAACAGATTCCTTTCATATCTTTTACTAAAAACTCACCGAAGGGTAAAAATGGATTTAAAAAATTGTAGGTGGATGGAAATAATATTACATATTTATGAAACATGGATGTGGATGATAAAATACACCCCAGTAAATACTTATGAATAAACAATCTCAGATAAAAATGAGATTGTGATATTTCCCTTACCTTAGGTCCGATTTGCTTTGTACGTGTCCGAATCTCCTGTATAATTGTTTAAATAATGTCATTGACTTATTAAAGAATCATATTAATTGTTATGATATCATATATGGTTCACTTATGACATTATATTACCCGTTCTTTTGTAAATTCCATGTTAAAGAAGCGTTTTGGGTAAAATCGTTTCATTTATCGTAGGTGTTTTGACTTGTTGTTCTTGACATTATTATTACTTATATCATGATTTAATTACTTCCAGAATATAAAATATGATTTATATATCATATATATTCAGTATATATATATATATAATAGATATATAAATGAAATGAAAAACACCATTCATGGAGACGGTAGTTCGTACGTACGCATGAACGCTGTTTTCCTTTCCTTATTGTCTTGAATGGAAGTAAGTAGATGACATAAATATATATATATATATAAATAAATCCATTAGCTTTATAATGTCATATATTTCATTATTATATCTTATATATACTTTATAATCATTCTTAAATGGTTAACATGGAGAATGAATCTCATCGCGTCATGGAGACGGTAGTCCGTACGTACGCACAAGCGATGATATCATTTCCATAAATATTGAATTGAATTGGAGTGGATTATACAATATATCAGAATCAATATGATGTTGTAATAACTATGTATAGTTATTCTTTACACCATCATTCCCATCCATGTAAGGTGGTGGTGGAAAATAGATTACACCACGGCGTGGAGACGGTATTTCGTACGTACGCACGCGCGGTGATTTCTTTTTCCGTAGGATGGATAGATGGTGAAATAGGGTTGTTTCATACATGTAATAACATATCAGTATATGAGTGATACTGATGTTATTACTTCATAATGAAACAACCTATGAAGAAGAAGTGGAAGAAGAAATAAAGATGAAAGAATTGGTAAGGGTAATTACCTTTTCTTTGAAGCGCCTTTTGGAGACCTCCTCTTAGGGAACTAAAATTGGTCTTTGAGGAAGACCAGAACCTCTAGGATGTTGCTAGGAAAGTGGAGAAGAGATTTTGGCAGAGGTTGGCTGAGCTTGAGTGCTCAAATTGGTGTGAGGAGGAGGGGGAGGAGGTGTCCTTTTATAAGGGAGGAGAGGGGCACCTTAGGAATACCTCAAAATATTATTTTATATTAATGTCAAAATCGGTTTATAATGGTTCAAAAGGGTCTTATTTCGAAGCTAAAGTGGGTATGGGTCTAAATCCTATCAACCAACAGGATTTAGACAAGTTTAGGGTATTATGTTAACCTTATCAATTAGATTTAACTCTAAGTTAAATAATTTAACTTTTACCGTGTCTTTTTGTTTTCTTTCACTATATGGTTAATAAACTTACTATAACATGACAAACGAACCCCAAATTGTTTATTATTAATATATATATCCTTATATAAGTTATTTGGCCGAGCCTTAGATTTTTAGGAATAAAATAACAATTAATAATATAATATTTTATTTAAAAACTATTTTGTGTCAATTTTGACATTATTTGATATATGATTTTTGTGAAAGTCGTAACAGAATTATATGTTCGAACCAAGTTGATTAAATCAACAATAATATATCATAGTAACCTATAAAATTAGTGGAATTAATAAAAAGTCTCAAATTACATTTATTTCGGTGTTTATAACATCAATTATGTCAATATTTCATTAAAAAGATAATTATTGCATCATCATTGTGTCATAAATAAATTAAATTATTTAATGTCTAAAAATTACAAATAAAATACCATTATGTTGTAAATATTTTTATCTTCCTAATGAATATTTATAGTCGAATTTATCTTATGTATAACCCCATATTAAAAATGATTTACTTATTAAACTTTGATTTTAACTATTTTAACCCTTCTTTAAATAAATTAATAATAAATGTCCTAATCTAATCCAAGTGGGCCTAAATGGTCATATTTTATTCATAAGGTTGTTTTTGGTCGAATTACACTTGTCCAATAGAATTAGGACATGTGTTAGGGTAATATTAATATCATATTTACCCTTAGTTACCCTATTTACTATTAACCGCGGTAAAAAAAGTAAAAAGTTACTATTCACCAAAAAATTATTTTTATCTCATTGAACCACATTTTACTTACTGATATCAACCGTGTCTGTCAGATTTTTTAAAATTCCATTCACAGAAGCGGTAAAATTAAGTTTTATGCAAAATTCAGTTTTTAACCTACCACTTAGTGGTTTCACTATTCATCGAAAATTGAAAGTTTTCAGAAAAATACCAAAATTTCACCCTAGGCTAATTTCGGTATTCCGAATCCAAAAATGAAATCCATTTTGAAAAATAAAATTTATACAATTTCAAAAAGTGGTTATTATTATTCATAACTGCTAGTTTTAATAATATTTTAATAGCATATCGTTGTTTAGTGAAACTCGGTATTGCGTACGACGCAAGCTATCGAGGAAGGTTGTGATTGCGTGTAATGCAAGGCAAGTCAAGGATGCGTGTTGTGCAAGCTCCTTTTGGTGTAGCGTACAACACAAGACATTAGTGAAATAAAAAAGAATATTTTTCATAAAATCTCGGGCTGTTACATTTGAGGTCTTAAAATTATGTACTCATCATTGTAATCACTCTCAAAAGCATCATCAAAGACACACCCCCTTGATAGGGTCATAACAATATAATTAGGGGATACTTCCAGAGTGTGATATCAACTAGAAAAGAATTCATCGTTTGATCTCCCACTTAGTATACTAGGGTTCCTTATGGAATAACTAAATGAGGAGGTCAAGTATCAATCCAAATTCAATCACATAATAATAGAAAATCCCAAGGATAACACCACAATCACATCCTTCACACCTTTAATAAACCCTTTAATAATGATCCCCTACCCGAAAATCATAACAAGAATAACAATTCAATAACCCACCACATGGATATACACCCACATTAACAATTAATAACAATTTGGATCAACAAGGGTATAACTAAAAATCAATAAAATAGCAACTCATAAAGCACCAATGAGGCATTTAAGTTATACTTAGTAACTAAATGTTTTAGAATTTCCTTTTTCAAATCCATTTGAACACTGAGTATAAATCCATGTTAAAATATATTTAGCACTAAAACATAATCCCAAACAACTTAAAGAAGTCACAAAACAATTCTGTAAGTCAAACACACCGTTTTAGATCATGTAAAACCTTTAAACCACAAAACACCCCAATTTATGAATCATATTTAGTTAAAAACTAAAATTCTTGAGGTAAGTCGTTAAATAACTCATGCTAAACCAAATTAGAAATTTATAGAACCCGACTACACTAACTACTAAGATATAGAATAAAAGCAATATGAGGTCAATCCCATGAGGAATCGGGATGTTCATAGAGAACTCTAAACTAATTTTTAAGTCTTTACAATATTTTAATGATCATGACACACAATTTAGATTAATTTAATTAATAAACTAAATATTTTAAATTAAATAATCTATATTTAGATAGAAAGACAGAAGAGAGTAGAACTGGTTTCAAATAGTGGTTTTACTAAATATTTGATCATACTTCACTCACATGATGTACTAGACTTATTAGTCATGAAACTATAAACATAATTGATAGAAATTAGGTCAACAAAACCAATAGAACCCTAGAATATTGATTCCTTCTAGTTTGATGAATCAAAATAACTAGATTTCATTAAGGTTATATTGCAAAAAGTAGAAGAAAACCCCAATTAAATTATCATGAATTAATTACCTCAATAATATTGGTGTTTGTTCATTATTAAATACATTTGTTCAATGTAATAAAAATGAATAATATAAATATATAGGCACAACATGACACTTATTGAAATAAATCATTAAATGGGAGAAGAAAAATCATAAAATATTGGTACACACCCCCTTAATTTAAACCACTCTATCCTATGGATCTAACCATTCTTTATTGAGTGATAATAAATGATTATTAGAAAATAAACCATAGAATAGAGACGATAATAAAAATAATAGAAGAGATAAATTGAATTAAAATAAAGAATATCTTGGATTATAGAAAGATAAATTGCAAAAAAACTGTGGAAAATAAAACCTAGCAATGAAACTCTTCCCCAGGTTGGAAACCTAGACTTAGAAACCTTCCTATGGCTGAAACATAATCTACTTAATGGTCAAATACTCCTTTTAAAAACCTATAAAATGATCTCAAGGTCCACTAGTCAAACTGATTTGAAAACCCCTAAAAATAGGGAGAAACATGGCTTTTGAATATGATTATGTTACTTTTTGACATTGTGAAATATGTTTCACTTTGTGAATTGTAAAGGGTTCATATTGATGGATAATATTCACACATTAATTAAATTTTATGATACTACTCATTATTCACATCGAAACTTATTTTAGTTCCATAATTTTTAGCTTATGCACTCATTTTGTGGCTTGCCACTTGTGGTTCATATCCTGAATGATGTTTTGTAGAATTCCTTTATATTCTTTAAGTCTTCATTTGTGGTGTGAACAATGATTCATGGTGTGAAATTCCTCTAGATATAATCCTACACCTTGTCTTAAAAACACATAAAAATAATGATATTAGGCATGGATTTCCTATTAAATTATACAAAAAAACTCAATGTAAACACATATTGAAATCTATGAAAATATATATGAAAAATAGTGATATCAAAAACAACATGAGTGAATCATCTATCTCAAATAAAACTATCATTTTTATTTTATCGAACATTTATATTGAAAATAACACCATTTAATATGAAAGCGATATTTAATTATGAATTCCACAAATTTTTTTATAAAGGAAACCCTTAAGAATTTATAAAATACCTTTGACATTGACATCTAGAATCATATACCATATTTATCTAAGTTTAGAGTATTTTTAAAAAAATCAATCATCTAATGAAATTTCATATAAAAGGAAATTAATGTGAAACACCCAACTCAATTTTCATAACCATATCGTCTCCTTCAATGAATGCCATCGAATAAGGTCACAAAAAAAAGACTCATGACCCCTAGAAACCAAAAGTATCAATTATTAGATAACCCTATACTTTAAATTTGGACAACATGGAAACTAGGGTTAAAGAAGAAGATATAAATAGGAAGAACCTAAAGGGAATAATTAGAAAGACGGGAAACGTGGCCCTTACCTTGATATTTGATGAAGAAACCACCTTAAAATCATATTGGGAAGGTGAAAGAAAGAATGTAAAAGGATAAAAGGATCCCCATGCATGCCTTCTTTGAAAGGGGTGAGGAGGGGAGAAATACACCAAATAAAAATAATATTAAAAGAAAAAATACCTAAAACTATGTAGCTCACACATTTTACTTTTATAGTTTACCAAATAGTGTGGTAACTATATGATCCCCATTATCAAAAACTTTAGGGGTTTCACGTATTCTACTACATGGTTTTCAAAACCATGCGACCCTGTAAAAGATTAAAAATTCTCAAAATTCCACCCTGCCCACTCCAAAACTCAAGGGACTCAACCAAGTACCAAAATCATAAATACATGTGGTATCATGGATATCACAATTATTCCAACCATTTCACTTTCTTCCCCCATAAATTCATCAACAACTTGGGAAATAGGGAATTCTTAGAATAACTCGCTTATAACAAGGACTTGAACCACTACCCAACTTTCTAAACCTAAAACCAAGAACACACAAATAGAACAACCCACTCCTTGTGAGTATCATATCATAATAGTTTGAAACACACTAATCAATGAAATGGTAATACTTCAAAGAAGAAAAATACCCATTGAATGAAAGAAAAGATGTTATCCAATATTAGATGTTGGAATGGCCACTCCTCTAATCTAATTTTAATTTGGTAATATCTATATATATAACACTGCTCATAAGAGCCTCTCAAATCCCAAACAAGTCCAAAGGGAAAACACAATCACTACCTCTGAAACATCCAAAATCACTATCATTATAATCAAAAGTGAATACCAACCCAAAGCACTATGGAAGATCACTCCATGATAATAGGGACAATATATGGAGACCTACTTAAGGTCTCCCAAAAATTTATAAATCTTCTAATATGAGAAGAAAGATAAGTGATCTTCTACCAATATCATACATATCATCAAAATATGATAACACCAAGAAAAAAACTTTTTCATCCATTTTATATAAAGAAAACATGATATAAAATATGTGAGACAAGTACCAAGAAAAATAATCAAAAATTTAAAATGTGGAAACTCCCAAAACAATGAGAAACTATAAGATATATTATTAATTTATGCTAGATATGATAATTTTTCTTCAGATGACTGGGAAACCTACAAAACCTTTAAAGATGAATGAGACAACCAGACCAATGATAGGTCATTGGAGATATTAGGCATGGTAGCTTATGTCTCCCAATATTTCCACATTGAAATCATAATAATTGATTTTTTTAGTAAAACTAGAACAACATGTTGAGAAGATATCTTCTTATTATCACCACATTCTTGATCTCGCTTCCCACTAGAATGATTCCCTCACTAACATTAGATGGGTTCAAATCATCATTTTTCATAGGAAACACTTTCAAGATATACTCAGGGATGACAACCTTATACACCACTTCCAAATATATAGTCAGCTTATACTGAAACACTAATGAATTAATGTTTAGATGAAGTCATTTAGTAAATAACCATGACTTATTCAAATCATTAATAACCAAATCTAGGAAGAAAGACCCTAGCCTAGTGAAACATTCAATATAATCCTTCATTGACTGATCACCCTAATGAACACCCCAAAATTGAAATTCATTTTCAAATCTTACCGCATCAGGATAAATTTTATGGATAAAAGAAGCTTTAAAATATCCCTAAGACAAAACATTAAACATTTGGGCATGGATAGTAAGCTTCCAACATTACAAACCCAATCCTTTGAATAAAGGAATGGTGCACCTCACCCTAGAATTCGTAGGAGTTTTTAATGAATATAAGATCTACTTAACCTTAGTTAGCCACTTCATTTCTTCATGGGATCCTTGATCACTATAGAATATATGTAGATACCAATTAAAAAACTCTAAAACATGATCCACTATTTGAGATAAATGTGGCCCAACCACTCCATCAAGAGCTTGGGAAAAGTTATTGGATATAAAGACAACTTATAGATCACTATGATGTCCACCTGATACTATCCATTCTTGAATTTTCAATTCCTTTTTTGGGGTTACATTCTAAAACATCATAGAACACAAAATTTAATAAAACCATTTTAAATTCCACCATAATGAGAATAAACACAAATTGAATAAATCAAAATTACAAAACTACCTTAAAACCCAACTTGAAATGCTATTTTAAAACATCTAAAATTCCCAAACTAGGGGAATAAAATCAGAGATCAAATAGGTCAATATTAGAAAAATATCCCTTTTAAAGTTCCACTTCATAAGCCTTAAAACATTTCAATACCAATAATAGAAGAAACCCACTTCTTGAAAATCATTTTCATCTTCAAACCACATATACCAAAATCATTTAATATTACACAAAATATTTTTTTATCTATTAAGGCTCAAAAAAATTTCATAAATACATCTCAAAACATGGTTTTTAAAACAAGATCTAACACTAAATCATGAAATGTTTATTTAAAACTTGATCAAAAAAACTTCAAAATCCATAATATTCCAAAAAAATAATCATAAATAAACGTTATTAATCATAAGAGGGATTAAAATCAGCAAGGAGTGAATTTTTTCCCACTATTCACGGTTTTTCTACATGGTTTTTAAAACTATGATAGTTCCACTAAAAGTTACCTTAAATGGATTTGCATAATATGTGGATGGTTTGGAATATTTTCAGAATTAATCCTGATCCTCCAAAATTACCTTCAATTTCACATTAAAATAAAGAATCTCTCAAAAAATTTCTTAGGATCTCCCCAAAACACATAGTAACAACAAAAAATATCAAAATATATTTAAAATAAACAATCATAAATCCCAAATTCAAAAAAAAACTCCCAAATACCCATGGTAACTCATGGTTTAGCACGAGGAATATATGGCCAGGAACTTTTCCACACCCACCACTTCAGTTTTGATAGTCCTAAATCCTTTCAACCATCAACCCCCAAATAACAAGAGGGTTATGATACCATTTTTAATGAACTTTCCCATGTTTTTTCTTTAACCGACACCAAAATCCATCCTCCATTGGCCCGATGAACATTCTCGATCACCCCAAGTTGACAACTAGTGCTAGGGTATCATAAGTAAAATCATTGGAAGGATTTAACCCTCAAGAATCCAAAGATAAACAATGGATTACAACTGGAAATGTGACATGATGTTTCCATTAATTCGATAATTTTTCCACGTAAATAAGCAGATGCATTGAATGAAAACAAACCAAATAAGGTATCATTGTAAGAAACAACAATAAATACATACAAAGATATTTCCTACAAAATAAAACTAATTGATAAAATATTTAAAAATAGTAAGATGAAACTAAAAGAGAAACAAAATTCCATGTTGGATGATACTCAACATGACCAAATCGTTCCAATGAATACAAGATATCAACTACACCATATCCATGTGACTCCCAAGTCACCTCCAATAACCAGTATCCAACCAATTCCTTAGGAGAAAGGTACCACTCTAAATCGATACCTTATAACTAAAAATCTATTAAAGACATGAATAATACTTACCCACTAATGTGAGTATGTAGGGTTTGATCCAATTGATAATGAGATACCACCATAATACCATTTCATTCCTTTAATAAAAGAAACTAATTTATTATTTTGAAAATACATATAATCAAATAGGTTTTAATTTAATTTTCATGGTTTTTAAAAAAAATAACAACACTTAAAAATTACTTTGTACAATTCTGTCATTTTAAAACTAAACTCAAACCTTTAATTTTCCATTTGAAATACAAGTTGAAAACAACACACTCCTTTTTTCTTAAAACCTTGATGCACCCTTCATATACAAATAAACAACAATGGGAAACCATAATGTAACTTCTCCAGCTTTAGTAAACCAGATATAGTGCTTAATTATTACATTGGTACAAGATACAAGGGATCACACCACCCATGATCAATCAATTTAGTAGTCCTGGGAAACTAGATACATACATAGTTTCTATATTTCATTGAAAAAAATAAAACATAGTGTGAAAATCATTATTTCATCCTTATAAAATCATTTACATATTACTTCTTTATATCATACGGAAAGGAAAAAAATAAAGGGTTAGATCATATGCTCAGTAAGGGTTTTTTATGGTGAAAATTATAATGAGTAAATAAGGCATAAATAATATAGTAAATTGGATAATCAAAACACATGTAATTCGATTAACAAATCAAGTTCAAATTATATCCATGGATAATGTCAAAATAATAAACACATGGATAATAAAAATGGAATTATCAATAAATATAATGAATAAATCCATAATTTCATGATCTTATCATCAAGGTCTAAACCAAGATATCATGAATCTTACTATTAATTACATGGACATGAAACTTTCCTTATATGGGTAGGTATAGACAAATTACCAAAATAATGTGTATGGCTATTTTTTATCATGAGTCATGCCGATGAATAAAGGGTCTATCTATAATCGGGCCCCACCCATCCCATTCACATCCTATGAATTCCTCATATATTTAATTATTAATACAATTCATTCTCAAAATTCCATATAATTCAATATTTATCCATATTGAATCAATAATATAGAATATTTTCTTGGTAAATAAAATAACTTTCCTAATAAGCTTCCTTCAACCGATACCATATGCAAAAATGGTATATGGTTGATACAGCATCTAAGTGGTGGAAATGATGGCATATAAATCTATGATACATGAAATTTGGACATGGAGGAAAGAATAATTTCCAATTAAATTATGGAGTTTTATAGGGAATGTGATCATTAAAAATCCAATTACCAAAAAAAATTAAATCGGTAGAGAATGAAAGAAGACCATCGATTCATTAGAAATGAAGGTATGTAAAAAAGGAAATTCTTTTTGATAATTAGATATTAAAATGGAAGTGAAACATTAAAAATAACTTTCCTTAAATCTTATAAAACATTGTTATAAAAAATAAGTTATACATCATTTCCAAAATTATATTCATTCATTTAATAAAATAATACCCTTTTCTTTTGATAAGACTTTAAATAATAATTGCCAAAAAATTGAGAAAATATTTTATTTGAAAATAACCATGTAAAATTATAAAATAAACATAAAATTAATGAATGTTCATAATGGTGGGAAATTTTTTTCATTCAGTAGATGTTAAAAACAATTTTTCATTTCACACTTTGATAAAAAGTCCAAAAGTAACTCATTTGGAAAATGAAAATGATTATTTTTAAAATCCTGAAGAGAAAGTAAAATGTGTTGGAAAATTAATTTAAATAATTATTTTATTATATAAAATAATATTCTTAAAAAAAAATTAATGAATATGGACATAGAATAAGAAGATTTTTGATCAAAGATAAAATAAAATTTATTTTTATTGAAAACATTTTCTTGATCGTTTTAAGTACCAAAGAGAGGAAGAATTAGATGAAAACATGGAAATCCCATAAATAAATATAATAGATGAAAATTAATGGGGTTTAATGTGAATATATCATAAAATTATTTCAATAAAAATTTAAACATAAAAAATTTCTATTAAAAATGAGATTGTGAATTAAATCATTATTGTTTTGGTAAATTTTGAATCAAACCCCTTAAAATAGAAAAATTTAATTAAAAACTTTTAATAACATGAATAAAAATTAATTCATGATATAATATGTAAAAGTTTTAGTATATACACTATATAAAAAATTAGGTTCATAATGTAAAACATGTCTCATTGAAGTGGAAATGAGACGAAATTACTCATACCTCAAGTATAACTTGCCTCATATACACTCATAAACTCCAGTATAATAAATTTATATTTATTATAAATATATAAAATAACCATATTTGTAGTTATCATACTATATATAATTCACTTATAATATTCTATCATCTGATTATTAACAATTCCTTATTAACATTATCATCCCGAGTGTTAACTATTCTGTTTTTCATATATGTTTCAGTTCAGTAGTTTCGGTTCTTGGATATTGGTCATGATTGATAATATATAGAGTATTAATAATAAAATAATTATATTTATTATACATTAAATACAATCTTATATCATTCATGAAATTCGCACAAGAAAAATAAATCACATCACTTTATGAAGGTGGTAGTCCACACGTATGCACGAACGACATTATCATTTTCCAAAGGATAAAAGAGTAAAAAGGTAGGTAATATATTATATTTTAATAATAATAATTATTTAAATAATATCATATATATTCATTAAATCATTCATAATAACCAAACTTGTGAGGCGGTGATGAAAAATGAAACACATCCCTTCATGGAGGTGGTAGTCCACATGTACGCTCAAGCGATGTTTTCATTTCTTATTGGAAGGAAAATGTGAATAAAAGACCCAAATAACCTCCCAATCTATTACCTGACCCAATATGTCACATACTTGAATGGTGTTCTTGATCCCCATGGGCTAGCAACTAGCACCTGGGTATCAAACAATAGCCTGATGGAATGATTTCCCCAACCTGAAGCAACAACATGTCACATATATACAAAAGAGAAAACTATAGAAAATATAAATATAGTAATATCTGAATGTAATCCAAAGAAAATAAACAACCCAAGAGTAGAAACAATCTCCAAGTTCAGGTCTAACCACAAAGGACTACTAAAATCAGAAAACAACTACTCTGTGTGATAGCATGGGAAAACTCCCACCATCTCACCGCCAGCTACCCATATTAGCTGATAGAAAATCCCACCACCTCACTATGGTTCCTTTCCTTTCCCTACAAAAAAATTCATAACCAGGTATATGCATAGCTGAAGAGTTATATAGGGTGTGAGCTAACAAGCTTAGTAGGATCTCACCTAGGGGTTACATATCAAGTATCTACACAATAATCCAAGCATGCTCAAATTTATATAAAATAAAAATGGAAATAGTTTAATAGTTTGTATATCAAAATCATGGAAAATGGTTTAATTTCCACTTCATCCGAATTTCCAAATAAATACGGTATATTAGTTTCAAATATTTTCATATATATTATAGAAACCCTTCATTTTCTTACATTAATATTACATTATTATAAATATAAAAAACATAAAAGCATTACACCATGAGGATCTAGAGGTTTAGTGTCCTGGGAAAACTAGGACTAAACATAACTTTTACAAAATTAAGCAGAAAAATTTATTTAAATCCTTATTCTATAGCTTCTTATTAGATCTGGACCTCTCCTTAGTATATGTAGTCACATAAAGATATACATCAAAAAAGGGGTGATATAAAATCCCAGTAAGAGGATAGATATGATTAATATAACAATGGATGGGAATAATCATAACATAGGCAAAGGATCATGTACATGAGAGGAATCATTAATAAAAGACTTGAAATGTGGAAATGCATAAAAAATGAAACATCACGTCTTAGTAGTTAACTACCACACATACATGTGAACAAAGATAGCATCTTGTTCACACATCATTTCAATTTAACTCATTATATTTATCACTTTACCCAATGCATTGGAGCATTGTATAATTCTGGGCGCACCCATCATATTCAAACTTTAATATTGTGCTATATAATTCGGGGTGCACCCATCACATCATAAAATTATCATTATCATGCCAGCCACATAGAACATATATCAAAAATGAACATAACTAAACCATGTAATGGAATGGGTTTAATCTCCTAATAACACATTCATAATCATTGGGTTCCCAAAAGAAAGTGGGAATAACAAACTTGATACAATAACAATCAACCTTGAGTGAGAAATAAAAGGTGTGTTTTTAAAGAAGAGATATTTTAGAAACATTTGTTTGACATAAAATCTAGTGGAAAAAATTTATATCCTAGAAAAGGTAATATAATTATTAAAAAATGATTTTAAGAAGTTAACCTACAAAAATTGAGTGAAATGGGGAGAACTCGAAGAAAGAAAGTTGGGTTCGAGAATTTCTTCTTACCTTGTATCTGAATGATTTCTTCACTTTAAAGTCCTGTATAACCACATTACATTCATTAATTAACAATTAAAGAACATTTTTACCTGAATATGGTTCATTATGGTTTCATTAGGCTATTTTATGGTCCTTTAGATGAGTTATAGGGTTTAAATCCATTGTTTGGGAAAGTTTGTTTTTATGGTTTTCTTGAGCAGTTCACTTGTATTCATGAATGGAAGTTCATGTAGAATATGGGTAAACATCCAGAACTGATATTACATATAATTAATTAAATTCCCAGATTTTAAATGATCTTTCAATGAATTATGTTATATACCATGTGGATGAATCATTATTTAAAATTTAATGATGATCATTTGGGTTAATTCGGGCGATTTTTCAACCACAACAAACTTGTTTTGTTTAATAATTTAGTAATATGTACATAAGTTAGTTCCAAAACATAAAATAGGATATAATACATATAATATAATCTGTTTCAACCATAAAAATGTTTTCATTACCGGATATGAAGATGGTAAAGAAAAAAAATAAAATATGTCATTCTTGAAGGTGATAAATTAACACCTCATGAACAACGTTTTCTTTTCAAAAATAAAAAGAAGAGGAGAAGGGGTTGGATGATATATTATCCCATTATTATCACAAAATTAAAGTATATCTGATATAATGGAGTTAACATACCATGTGTATGAGGATATATGGGGATAGATTAATAAAACAACTTGAAATTGAAAGGAAATTAAAGGAAAAGAGAGGGGGAAATTAACACTTGAATCCTCCTCTTGAGATCCTCCTTAAAGAACCTAGGCATGGTATTTTGATGAGACCAGAATCTATTGGACGTGGAAGAGGGTCTAGGGAAGATTCATGGGCAAATTTTAGATTAGGATTGAAGATTTAGAGGTGTGAAGAAATGAGTGTGTGAAGGGTGGTATTTATAGTTTAGGGGAGAGGTGTTTTCTAAATATTTTAATCATTAGTTAATTAATTTCCACCGAGATAAGAAATAGTGATGATTCCATGACCAATAATAGTAAAGAGGGAATGTGAGTTCTAGATTTTGGTGCTTAAATCACCTATGATGTAACATCTAAAGTAAGTAATGAACAATAGATATTTTTATCTATGTTTATTAATGAATTATATAGTGTTTTAGAGGCTTAAAATGAGAATAAATCCAATCTTAAGCATGGAATACACTAATATTTTTAAAAGATTGTTTTACTACCTTTTGATGGAAAACCATTTTTGAATCAAACTTTTGACAATTTTATAATCTCTATTTGTCAAAATAAACTTTTTAATTATGACTGGGACATCGAAATTTACATTGGATGATTTTTTGGTATTTTTCTGACAATGTTCATTTTTTAATGAATAGTGAAAAATACTGCATTTTACATCAAAACTACTTTTTCATATAATTTATTTATATGGTTATATTATCTTTTTAATTGGTTTTAAATTGTAAATAGAATATATTTTTACCATTTAATCCAATGTTGGTCGTTGGAATTAATTTCACTTTGAAATTGGACTTAAACTAGTGCCAATCTTTTGATACTTATTGTTTCATAAAAACACGTTATTTGCTCAGACAGAGGGAACTAATTATTAAATTAATTAATGAAACTTATATGTTTTGAATTTTGTAAAATAGACATCATTTTTGAATTCGGAATATCAAATATATCTTAGGGTGATGTTTTGGTATTTTTCTGAAAAACTTCAATTTTTGATGAATAGTGAAACCACTAAGTGGTACTTAAAAAAACTGATTTTTCATTTAAATGAAATTTTACCACCTATGTATTTTGAATGTCAAAAATCCGACATACATGGTTGTAATTAAGAAGTAAAATTTGGTTCAATGGGACTATAATAATTTTTTGGGGAATAGTAACTTTTATTTTTTTTAAAGCGATTAGAGGTAATTAGTGTAGTTTAAGGTAAAAATAATGTTTTAATAATATTAAATGACCTAGACACATGTACTACTTCTATTGGATGTGTCATGGACGACCAAGAAAACCCATGGGTCGGTTTTTGGGACCCCATGGAGCCACTTGGGTAAGATAAAGACATTAATTCTTTTTATTTAATGTAAAAGTAAAAATGACACAAACATGAGTTGTTTTACTAAAACAATTTTTACATGGGGATATACAAGTCAGAGTTTTGACAATAAATATTAATTATAATGATAAAAAGATTTCATACATCATGATATAATTTTTATAATTTTTAGACATTAAATAAAGTAAATTATTTATGACATAATGATGATGTAGTGATTACCTCATTATTTAACGATTTAAATAAAATGAAAATATAATGTAAAATATAAGACCTACACTTGTCAAAAACCTATTGGATTGGTGGAATTCTAAACTTTATCTCCTTATACTCTAAATTTATAATTGTGGGACCTTTTGTATCTCAAAACCATTTTATAACAAAGTATCTTTTCTTAACTTTCCAAGAGTGCCCCTCCTCTCCTCTTATAAAAGGCCCCCACCTCCACCACCTTACCCATACTTCCAAAGCCTTTGGCTCCGCCAAAACCTGCCCATTTTGTCTCTCCACATCCCTCTATAACTCCTTGAATCCTCACTATAGGAAGAAGTCTTCCCAAGGAAGCCTTTGAGCTCAAATCAAAAAGAGTTACATGTTTTAAAGGTTGTGTTTTCTATTGTGTTCTTATGTTTTATTTTGCTTCTCCAACCCCCTAAACTCTTTTTATTAATTTCTTTTGTAACAACACCAGTATATTACATATACTAGGATATTTTTATAAGAATTATTAGAGATATACTTACACAGACCTACATCTAATGGATAAAGAACATACGGTTTCCGTGGATGGCGAATTGCTAACTCACGAAACGATGATTGTTCAATATTCTTTTAACAACATCAAATGTGGCCATTAAGATGACACTATATTTATATATGATATATAATATGTTTATTTTTTACTTAATCTTCTGTATTTTTCATTTATGGCATACCTTTATGGTTTCCATTATGGGTAAACGTGATATCTTCATTTTAGGAAGTGCGAACTACCGCCCTCTCAAAGTGATTTGATTCGTTAATGCCATATGTGGGACGTATAAAGGATGTAATTAATGGTATTATATATGATATTATACTGGAATTATAATATACCTTTATATAATTATGATTCAATTCCATAAAATACTAAATAGAAATGAAATTAGTGTTCATGCGTACGTACGGCTTACCATCTCCATGAACGGTGCATTTCATTTCTTACCTCTAAAAGTTATGTAATATTATAAATGCATGTATATACTGGATATATATGATATATATGATATCTAAATCATTATTATAACCCTGGATATAATGGATACATGAACAACTTGTAAATATAAAGGGTTTATTTTTGACTCAAGTACCAATGATTGTTAAAACGAGCGTTATTAACTTAAATAATTACATAGTGTTCATGACATGGTAATAAGTGATATAAAAGGAATAATGAACTTGAAAAAGGTACTTAAGCAAGTATAAATTAACTCAATTTTATTATTCAGGAGATTAAATAATGATCGAGTCAAGTCGGATACGAGGTAAGGGAACTTCTTAACCCAATTTCTGTTCTTTGGGTTAATCTCCTAATTTCAAATTATGTCATGATATTATTATGTCCTATCTTGTATTTGTACTTTCTTTATGTGTAATTATAGTGAATACACATAATAGATCTATTTAATTTAAAAAAAGATCTTTGTATGGGACTTTGTCTCAATCTCCTTTCATTGAGGCATATTTTGTTTTATACACAACTTTCTTTTATACGGTGTATAAACCCCTTTCACTTTTATGCTTATTAAAAAGGAATATTTTTTTATACGAAGCATTTTACTAAACAACAAAAGGAATGTTTTTTTTGTTTTTGTGTCGTACGTATGTGATGACAACGACTTCTCTGCCGCCGTGACCATTATTTGAGTTTTGGCTTCCTCTACAGGTCATACCTTTTTTTTAAATGAAAAATAAATACCATGTTTTACTTTTCTTTTATTTTGGTATTGAAAATGGTTTTCATAATGTTTTTTATATCAATGTGTTGTATTGATATTTTTTGATTGAAATGGGGAAATGTTATGTTTCCTTTATGCATGTATTATGTGGTACGATTATGTTATGGTTCTTGGTAATTGTTATGAAGACGGGTGGTTATTTGATAAACTAAGGGCGGGTGAGCCCGATATAGCTCTCTAATTCATTGGGTAACGTGAAGGAGTTAAATGTTAAGGTTTCTCCGAAGAGATTTAGGGAATATACTGTGATGGGTATTCCAAACGTAACCAAGAGGGTTACTCCCTACATAAGAATGTTATGAATGCCTCAAGTAACCTTTATGTATTATGATTTCTATGATTTATTCATGATTTGATGAGGTATGTCAAAATAATTATGTTTTATGAGTAGAGTATGATTTCATTGACTTTTGTGTATACATGTACTCATGTTTCCTTTCCATATTTTTATATCCCTTACTGAGCTTTTTATGCTCATCCCAAGTTTTTGAAATGTTTTTCACAGGTCAAGGGAAGGGTACATGATATGATGATAGTGTCAAGGAAGAGTCATGAAAGAATCCATGTTTTATTTTAAATATGTTTTCGTTGATGGGAAAAATGAATACTATCTTTTATGTAACCACTTTGTTTAAATTTGGAATGTAATTCAATTTTTATGATCTAATTCTCTAAAACTCTAAACCTGAAAAGATCCTCAATGTGTAATCTTGTAATAACTCATGATTAAGTAAGGTTTAAGGCTGGGGCCTTATAGTTGGTATTAGAGGTCGATTTAGATAACTTTAGGAGTTAGAATTCTATTAAATGATTATCCAAAAGTATTTTTTATGGTCAAATTGAAATTATATATCATTTATAGATTACCTTGTTGCTTCTCCTAAGATATTTCTATGTTAAGAATGGTTTTTCATAGAGGAAACAGAACAGATTTTCTGGGAAGGCATATAGAGGGAAATGACCTTTCAAATCAGTATCCTGAGATGGTCAGAATCAGAACTAAATAGTTTGTTGCAGTGATGGATCAGTTGACTCAGGTGAAAAATATTGGTTGTTTTTATTGATGATATTTTGGTGTTTTCTAAAAGTAAAGAGGAGAATGAAAGACATTTAAGGGTTATTTTTCAAACCTTAAAGGAAAAGAAATTTTATGGGAAATTCAGCAAGTGTGAGTTTTGGTAGCAACAAATTTCTTTCCTTGGTCACATTGTTTCAAAATATGGGATAATTGTTGATCCTGAAAAAACAGAAGTTGTGGAAGAATGACCAAGACCCACAAATTTAACTGAGATTTGTAGTTTCCTTGGTATGGCAGGCTATTACCAAAGGTTTGTTAGAAATTTTTCACGATTATCTAGTCCAATGACTAAGCTAACTCGGAAGGGTGTTAAGTTTATCTGGACAAAAGAATGTGAAGATTGTTTTCAGGAGTTGAAAATAAGATTGGTGAATTCTCCAGTTTTGGCACTACCTTCTAAGAATGGTGAGTTTGTTATCTACAGTGATGCTTCGTTGAAAGGACATGGTTTTGTCCAAATGTAGAATGATCATGTAATTGCTTATGCTTCACGACAGTTGAAAACTCATGAGGTAAATTACCCTACACATGATTTGGAATTAGCTGTTGTAGTTTTCACTCTAAAAATTTGGAGGCATCATTTGTATGGAGTAAAGTGTAAAATATATACCGATCACAAAAGTTTAAAGTATATATTCACTCAGAAAGAATTGAACATGAGATAGAGGATATGGCTAGAATTAATCAAGGATTGTGATTTTACAATTCATTACCATCCGGGAAAAGCAAATAAATTAGCTGATGCTTTGATTTGAAAGAGTAATGCTTCATTAACAATTTTTCATTTGGAACGTGATCCCTTGGTTAAGGATTTGATGAACTTTGGCATAGAAGTTGTTGGTTCCGGATGTCCTTATTTTTTGTTTCAGGTATCAGTGAAATCTTCTCTATCAGACAGAATCAAGCAAGCACAGAAGCAAGACAGTGAGTTGCAGAAAAAGGTAGAGCTGGTTCAGAAGGGTAAGTTGCCTGAATTCAATATTGATAATGTTTTTTTTGAGATTTGGGAAGATATTGTGTGTGCCTTGTGATTCACAGTTGAAAAGATAGTTGTTATGTGAAGCACATAGTTCTCCATTTTCAGTTCATCCAGGTAGTACTAAGATGTATTGAGATCTGCGAGAGTATTACTAGTGGGATGGAATGAAAAGGGATATTGCTGATTTTACTGTGAAGTGTTTGACTTGTCAGCAGGTTAAAGCAGAGTGGAAGTTACCAAAAGGGATGCTTCATCCTTTACCAGTTCCAGAGTGGAAATGGAAAAATATATCCATGGACTTCATTGTGGGATTGTCGAAGACACCTCAAGGTAATAATGCAATCTGGGTTATTGTTGATCGCTTGACTAAATCTGCTCATTTCCTTGCTATACGAGATAATTTTTCCCTAGATCAACTTTCCCGTTTGTATCTTAAAGAGATAGTCAGGTTAAATGGAGTTCCTCTCCCCATTGTATCTGACCGTGATCCCAGGTTCACTTCTAACTTTTGGAAAGGCCTTTAGAAGTCGTTGGGTACTGAATTAAATTTTAGTACAGCTTTTCATCTTCAATCATATGGGAAATCAAAACAAAAAATTCAGACTTTGGAAGATATGCTACGTGCTTGTTCGATGGATTATCAGGGAAGTTGGGACCAACATCTTTCTTTGTTTGAGTTTTCTTATAATAACACTTTTCATTCCAGTATACAGATGGCACCATTTGAGGCATTATATGGGAAGCGGTGTCGAACTCCAGCTTTCTAGGATGAAGTGGGTGAAAGGAAGCTGATGGGACAAGAATTGGTAGAAGAGTTGGTAGAAAAAGTTCAGCTGATACAGAAACACATGAGAACAGTTCAGAGCAGGCAAAAGAGTTATGCGGACAACAGGAGTAAGGATCTCTCTTTCGAGGTAGGTGATCATGTTTTTCTCAAAGTATCACCATGGAAAAGTGTGATGAGATTTGTTAAGAAAGGAAAGCTAAGTCCGAGGTTCATTGGACCATATGAAATTCTGGAGAAAGTTGGATCAGTTTCATACCGGGTGGCTTTACCTCCGAGTTTATCTCAGGTACACAATGTTTTTAATGTTTCAATGATAAGGAAGTACATGCCAGATCCATCTCATGTTTTGAGTCCAGAGGTAGTTTAGCTAGAAGAGAACCTATCTTATGAGGAACAACCGGTCCATATTATTGACCATAGGGAGAAAGTGTTACGGAATAAGTTGATTCATCAGGTAAAGGTTTTGTGGAAAAACCATATGATTGAAGAGGCAACGTGGGAATCTGAAAATGCAATGAGGGATAAATACCCCCACTTATTCGATAAGTAAATAAATTGCGGGGACACAATTTTCAAAAGGGGGGAAGGTTGTAACATCTCAAGTAAGTAATGAATAATATATATTTTTATCTATTTCTATTAATGAATTAGATAGTGTTTTAGAGGCTTAAAATGAGAATAAATCCAATCTTAAACATGGAATACACTAATATTTTTAAAAGATTGTTTTACTGCCTTTTGATGGTAAACAATTTTTATATCAAACATTTGACAATTTTATAAGCTCTATTTTTCAAAATAAAATTATTATTTATGATTGGGACATCAAAATTTACATTGGATAATTTTTTGGTATTTTTCTGACAATGTTCATTTTTTAATGAATAGTGAAAAATACTGCATTTTACATCAAAACTGCTTTTTCATATAATTTAGTTATATGGTTAGATTATCTTTTTAATTGGTTTTAAAGTGTAAATAGAATATATTTTTACCATTTAATCCAATACTGGTCATTGAATTAATTTCACTTTAAAATTGGACTTAAACTAGTGTCAATCTTTTGATACTTATTGTTTCATAAAAACATGATATTTGCTCAGACAGCGGGAATTAATTATTAAATTAATTAATGTAACTTATATGTTTTGAATTTTTTAAAATAGTCATCATTTTTGAATTCATAATATCAAATATAGCTCAGGGTGAAGTTTTGGTATTTTTCTGAAAAACATCAATTTTTGATGAATAGTGAAACCACTAAGTGGTACCTAAAAAAACTGATTTTTCGTTTAAATGAAATTTTACCACCATTGTGTTTTGAATTTCAAAAATCAGACATACATGGTTTTCATTAATAAGTAAAATGTGGTTCAATGGGACTAAAATAATTTTTTGGTGAATAGTAACTTTTAAGTTTTTAAACGCGATTAGAGGTAATTAGTTTAGTTTAAGGTAAAAATAATATTTTAATAATATGAAATGACCTAGAAACATGTCCTACCCTTATTGGATGTGTCATTTAAAACCAAGACAACCCATGGGTAGATATTTGGGAACCAATGGAGCCACTTGGGTAAGATAAAGACATTAATGCTTTTTATTTAATTTAAAAGTAAAAATGACACAAACATGAGTTGTTTTACTAAATCAATTTTTACATGGGGTTATACAAGTAATATTATTGACTATAAATATTCATTAGAAATCTAAGAAGATTTCCTAAATCATGATGTATTTTTTATAATTTTTATACTTTAAATAAATTAAATTATTTATGACATAATGATGATGCAGTGATTACCTCATTATTTAACGATTTAAATAAAATGAAAATATAATGTAAAATATAAGACCTACACATGTCAAAAACCTATTGTATGGGTGTATTTCGAACCCTTATATCCTTATCCTTGAAATTTATAATTTTGTGACCTTTTTTATCCGAAAATCATTTTATAACAAAGTATCTTTTCTTAACTTTCCAAGAGTGCCCCTCCTCTCCTCTTATAAAAGGCCCCACCTCTACCACCTTAACCAAATTTCCAAAGCCTTTGTCTCGGCCAAACCCTGCCCATTTTGTCTCTCCACATCCCTCTCTAACTCCTTGAAGCCTCACTTTGGGCAGAAGTCTTCCCAAGGAAGCCTTTGAGCTCAAATCAAAAAGAGTTACCTGTTTTAAAGGTAGTGTTTTCTATTGTGTTCTTATGTTTTATTTTGTTTCTCCAACCCCCTAAACTGTTTTTATTCATTTATTTTGTAACAAAACCAGTATGTTCCATATACTAGTATGTTTTTATAAGAAGTATTAGAGCTAATCTTAGACACACCTACAACTAATGGTTAAATAACATACTATTTCCGTGGATGACAAATTTCTGCCTCACGAAACGATGATTATTCAATATTATTTTAAAACCTTCAAAGGTGGACATTAAGATGACACTATATTTATATAAGATATATAATATGTTTATTTTTTACTTAAGCTTATGTATTTTGCATTTATGGCATACCTTTATGTTTTCCATTGTGGGTAAACGCGATATCTTGATTTTAGGAAGTGCGGACTACCACCCCCTCAAAGTGATTTGATTCGTTAATGCCATATGTGGGATGTATAAAGGATGTAATTAATGTTATTATATATTATATTATACTTCAATTATAATATACCTTTATATAATTATTATTCCATTCCATAAAATACGAAATATAAATGAAAATAGCGTTCATGCGTACGTACGGCTTACCGTCTCCATGAACGGTGCATTTCATTTCTTACCTCTAAACGTTATGTAATATTATAAATGCATGTATATACTATATATATATGATATATATGATATCTAAATAATGAGTATAACCCTGTATATAATGGATACATGAACAACTTGTAATTATAAAGGGTTTATTTTTTACTCAAGTACCAATGATCTTTAAAACGACTGTTATTAACATAAATAATTACATAGTGTTCATGACATGGTAATAAGTGATATAAAAGGAATAATGAACTTGAAAAAGGTTCTTAATCACGTATAAATAAACTCAAGTTTATTATTCAGGAGATTAAAGAACGATCGAGTCAAGTCGGATACGAGGTAAGGGAACTTCTTAACCCAATTTCCGTTCTTTGGGTTAATCTCCTACTTTCAAATTATATCATGATATTATTATGTCCTATCTTGTATTTGTACTTTCTTTATGTGTAATTATAGTTAATAAACATAATAGATCTATTTAATTTAAAAAAAGATCTTTGTATGGGACTTCGTCTCAATCTCCTTTCATTGAGACATATTTTGTTTTATACACAACTTTCTTTTATACGGTGTATAAACCCCTTTGAATTTTATGCTTATTCAAAAGGAATATTTTTTTATATGAAGAGTTTTACTAAACGACAAAAGGAATGTTTTTTTTATTTTTTGTCGTACATATGCAGTGACAACGACTTCTCCGCCATCGTGACCATTATTTGAGTTTCGGCTTCCTCTACAAGCCATACCTTTTTTTAAAATGAAAAATAAATACAATGTTTTACTTTTCTTTTATTTTGGTATTGAAAATGGTTTTCATGATGTTTTTTATATCAATGTGTTGTATTGATATTTTGTGAATGAAATGTGGAAATGTTATGTTTCCTTTATGCATGTATTATGTGGTACGATTATGTTATGGTTCTTGGGAATTGTTATGAAGACGGGTGGTTCCATGATAAACTAAGGGCGGGTGAGCCCGATATAGCTCTCCAATGCATTGGGTAACGTGAAGGAGTTAAACGTTAAGGTATCTCCGAAGAGATTTAGGGAATATACTGTGATGGGTATTCCAAACGTAACCAAGAGGGTTACTCCCTACTTAAGAATGTTATGAATGAATCAAGTTACCTTTATGTCTTATAATTTCTATGATTTATTGATGATTTGATGAGGTATGTTAACGTTCTTATGTTTTATGAGTAGAGTATGATTTCATTGATTCTTGTGTATACATGTACTCATGTTTCCTTTCCATATTTTTATATCCCTTACTGAGCTTTTTATGCTCATCCCAAGTTTTTGAAATGTTTTTCACATGTCAAGGTAAGGGTACATGATATGATGATAGTGTCAAGGAAACGTCAAGAAAGAATCCATGTTTTATTTTAAATATGTTTCCGTTGATGGGAATAATGAATACTATCTTTTATGTAACCACTTTGTTTAAATGTGGAATGTAATGCAAGTTTTATGATCTAATTCTCTAAAACTCTAAACCGGAAAAGATCCTCAATGTGTAATCTTGTAATAACTCAAGATTAAGTAAGGTTTAAGGCTGGGGCCTTATATGTGATGTCAGGAATAGTGGGTTTAAACTTTAATGTATTTATATGGTAAATTAATGTATTTTACTATTCACCAAAAATTCAAGTATTTCAGAAAAACCCCAAAAATTCACCCTAACCAATTTTTGATGTTTAGAATAAAAAAATGAAGTCCATTTTTCAAAAATAATTTTATAAATATAATTAATTTAATTTTTAATTAAGATCATAATTTACTTGAAAAATATAGTTTTAAAAACATTTGTTTACTTATTCCAAAACATATGTACATCATGCTCTCACTTAAATCATACATATATACTATCATAGGTGAGGTTACTATTTATAAGGGCATGTTAATATTAATAAGGGTAACATTAATATTCATAAGGGTTTGTTACTATTCACAAAAAATTAAGGTTGTTCTATTAGACTCCAAATATTGCACTGATCGCAACCGCGTATGTTAGATTTTCAAAATTCAAAACATAGAAGTGGAAAAATTATATTTAATGATCACTTAGTATTTAGTATCATGATATGTCATTATTATTCCTAATGTGATTATACTACAAGGAATAATTATAATAAGGTATTTCCATTGACAAAACATTGGGTCATTACATTCTTCCCCCCATATGAAATTTCGCCCTCAAAATTTCATTTTACATAAACAGGTGAGGGTACTTATCCTTCATCACCTCTTCTGCTTACCAAGAAGCTTCTTCAAACTTAAGGTTCCTCAAAAAAACTTTGAAAAGGTGGGTTCTCTTGTTGCGTATAACCTTATATCTCTGGTCCAGAATCTTTACTGGCTGCTCCACATAGGATAGATCATTTTCCAACTGTACCACATATAAGTTTAGTACATGTGAGGTATCTGGTATGTACTTCCTCAGGAGTGATACATGAAACACATCATGAACTTGAGCCATATTCGGTGGAAGTGAAAGTCAAGAGGTCAGGACTCCTACGTGATCAAGGATCTCAAAGGAGCCAATGTGCATTGGGATTATCTTCCCTTTCTTTCCAAACTGCATGACTCTCTTCCGTAAAGGGAGACCTTATCTTCAACATCGAACTCAAAGTCCCTTCGACGGTTGTCAGTGTATCTCTTTTGCCGACTCTTATCATCTTTGATGTGTTTCTGGATGACTTGAACCTTCTCTGTCATCTCTTGCACAAGATCAGGTCCAAATAGATTTCTTTCTCCAACTTCATCCCAACAGGTTGGAGTTGTACATCACTTTCCATACAAAGCTTCATATGGATCCATCTGAATACTCGAGTGGAAGATATTTTTGTATGAGAACTCAACCAATGGGAGATGTTGATCCCATCCACCTTTTAATTCTAAAGATCAGGCTCTTAGCATGTCTTCAAGCATTTGAATAGTCCTTTCAGATTGGCCACCATTTTGGGGGTGATAGGTCATTCTGAAATTTAATTCAGTACTCAAAGCATGTTTAAGACTTATCCAGAATTTAGATGTGAACCTTGGATCATGATCAGAGACATTTGAGAGTGGAACACCATGCAGTCTCACCGATTCTATCACATATAGCTTTGAAAGTGGTTCAAGCAAGAGGTCTTCCCAAATAGAGATAAAATGGGAAGTCTTAGTGAGTTGTTCAACCACAATCCATATCACATTATTTCCCTTAGACATATTCAGGAGACCCGTGACAACTTCCATAGTGAAATTCTCCCATTTCCATATGGGTATAGGCAATGGCCGCATCAACCCTTTGGACTTTTTCGCTCTGCTTTAACTTTCTGACATACCAAGAACCTTGAGATATAATCCACGATCTCCTTCTTCATGTTATCCAACCAGAAGTGTTTATGGAGATCTTGATACATCTTGGTGCTACCAGGATAGATAGAGAATTTTGAACTATGTGTATTGTCCAATAGATCCTTATTTATCCTGGATGGTGAAGGCACAAAAATTTGCATTCCAAACCGAATCACACCTTCATCGTCGATGTGGAACTCTTACGGCTTCCCTTCCTTTAATGAATTCACCATCTTTGATAACTCCAAATCATCCATTTTTTCATCCTTAATCATCTCTTGGATTGATGGTTGCACAATAATTTGGGCAAGGTAGTATGTATCCCCTACCCTTATGATTTCAAAATCCATCCTTCGCATATTCAAGAAGATAGGTTCTTTTCGAATCCATAAAATGGATAGAGTAGCAGGTTCTTTTCTTCTTAGAGCATCGACTACCTTATTTGCCTTTCTAATATGATAGTGAATAGAGAAATTTTAATATTTGATTATCTCAAACCACCTCCTTTGATTCATGTTGAGCTCCTTTTGTGTGAATATATACTTTAGGCTTTTTTAGTCGGTGTATATATCACACTTCTCACCATAAAGGTAGTGCTGCCAGATTTTCATGAAAAAAATTGTGGTTTTTAGCTCTAAATCATGTGTCGGGTAGTTCTTCTAATGGACCTTCAACTATTGTGAGGCGTAATCTATCACATTATCATTTTTCATGAGTACACAACCCAAGAATTTCTTTGAATCATAACTTTATATCACAAAAATTTCTCCACTTTTCATAGTGTGAGTACAGGTGCAGTGATCAGCCTTCTCTTTAGATCCTTGATGCTTCCCTAACATTCTTCTATATAGACATACTTTACCCCTTTCCTTGTTAAATTAGTTAGCGGGCTTGACAATCATGAGAAATTTTTCACAAAACGTCAGTAGTACCCATCTAATCCAAGAAAACTATGTATTTCTGGGACACTATAGGGTCTGGGCCATTCTCCAATCACATTTGTTTTTGAAGGGTCTATATAAATTCCCTCACATGTGATAACATGTCCCAAGAACATTTCATTCTTCATAAAAAAGTCACACTTGTTGAACTTGGCGTACAACTTCTCCTTTCTCAATGTCACCAACACAAGTCTTAGATGTTCTTGATGTTCCTCCTTGCTCTTGGAGTATATGAGAATATCATTGATAAACACTACCAAAAAATTTTCAAGGTAATGTATAAAGACTCTATTCATCAAATCCATGAATATTTTAGGGGAATTAGTAAGTTCAAAGTGAACCACCAGAAACTCATAGTTCCCATACCTTGTATGGAAGGAAGTCTTATGAATATCATCCTTCTTCACCATTAACTAATGATATCAAGAATAAAAATACACCTTTGAGAAGTATTGATCTCCTCTTAAATGATTGAACAATTAATTTATCCCTTTAAGAGGATACTTGTTCTTTATGGTTATCTTGTTGAGTTCCCGATAATCGATACACAGCTACATTGTTCCATTCATCTTCTTCACAAAGAGCATCGGCGCTCCCCAAGGTGATGCACTAGGGCGTATGAACCCTTTTTTCAAATGATCTTGTAGCGGCTTCTTTATCTTCTCTAGTTTGATATTATCCATTATATAGGGACACTTTGAGATAAGAGTAGGTCCGGGTATGAGTTCTATTAATAACTCTACCTCATGATCTGGGGGAAGTCTGGGTAACTCTTCAGGAAATACATCATGTATTCCCTCACAATGAGCATTTCCACAGGGTTGTCACTTTCCTTTGACTCAACCATTTGGGTGAGGTATTCTTCTTCATAGGGAATCAACACCCACATAGTTAAAGTATTTTTCAAAAGAGATTCATTATATTCCTTGCATTTGTAGAGGAGGGTGGGATGGTTTAGAATATGAAAAGATATTTCCTTTTCCAAATAGTTGATATGTTCTCTATAAAACGAGAGCTAATCCATGCCCATTATAGTGTCAAATTCCCCCAAGGGAAGTATTATGATATTTACTAGAAGAATCGTCCCACATACGCCAATAGGAGAAGAGTCAAACACTTGGGTTTCAATGATTGCACCACTCGGTGTTTTTACAAATATCTCTACTTCAAGGTTTCAGGGCTTCAATTCTATAATTCTAGAAAACTTGAAAGATATAAAGGAATTCTTATAACCAGAATAAAATAATACTTTTTCCATTCTTGAGTTAATAAGAAGTGTACCCTGTACAACTTCATTATCTTTCTCCCCTTCCGCAGTATTGATGGCATAAGCATTCCTTTGTTTCTTTGACTTTGGTGGCTACTGATGCTGATTACCCTTGAGGACTTGAGGTTTAGTGCACTAACTTGCACAATACCCTTTCTCCCTTTAGTTATAGCATTGAACCATGGGTGGTTCTCTCCTTTATTCCACCACATTATCCTTTCTTCTCATGTATTTCTGACAATCTTGAGAAAGGTGTCCTTCTTTCCACACTTAAAACATTTACCCATCCCTTTGAGGCAGTTCCCATGATGAAACTTCCCACATTTTCAGCATGTGTTTCATTGAGTTTTCATCCCACCTTTATCATTAGATCCTCCATCTTGAAACTCCATCCTTTGTTTCTTATCACCATAGCCATGGGACCATTCTCCAAAATCCATCTCCACTTTCAGAGAACACCGAACAACTTCTACATAACTCCCAAAGTATTGAATTTCAAGAGCCTTTCGAAGGTTTGGTTTTAATCCACTAAACAATATATTAGTTTTTCTATCATTTTTTATAACAAAACCCAATGTGTACCTTGGAAGACTTGTGAAACCTACTTCATAGGTTATGACAGATTCAACTTAATTTTTCTTGGGCTCTATGAATTCTCTCTCCATCTTTGTGTGAAGAGTTCTTGGGAAATACTTGTTAAGAAACGTTATCTTAAAGTCTTCCCATTCCATCTCTTCAATTTCTTCACTTGGATTGGTGTTCTTAATCAAATCCCACCATTGATCGACCTCTCTATCTAGAAAATAAATGGCTAGTGTCACCTTCCCATATCAGAACAATGAAGAACAAAAAATATCTTCTCCATGGACTTGACCCACTGTTCTGCAACTAGTGGATCATAAGATCCACTAAAGGTTGGCGGTCATTGCCGCATAAAACACTCTATAGCCAGTTGCTCCCTCTTAGGTGACGTAGGACGTTCTCCATTATTCTGGTTATTGTTCATAACCTTAGATAGTTGGGTAATAATCACCATGATGTTTTTAATTACTCCTCCCAAATCATTGCGGATTTCATTTGGGAAATTGTTGCTTTATCCCTTGCACGAGTTGCTGGCCTGATTTCTCATGGTTACCACCATTCTATAAAACAGAAAAGGTTGGAACAAAACATAAGTCAACAATTTGTGAATTAATAACTTATTCATTTGTAAATTTTTTACCAAAAGAATATCTTATGGGATCACAATGTAAGGCTTCTTATGTGCATATTTTTACTTAGTCTCATACTAGAGGTTTTCTCTAGAGTTTACTAATCCTAATTCCCAAATTAACTAAACATTGCCTCTGATACCAACTATAATGACACATCCTTTTACTAAATTACTATTAAATAATTATAATGATAAACAAAATAATAGTATTACACCATCATGATCCATAGGTTTAGTGTCTTGGGAAAACTAGGACCAAACATAACTTTTATAACATCAAGCTTAAAAATTTATTTAATTCCTTCTTCTCCAACTTCGTATTGGCTCTTGAAATCTCCTTAGTATATGTAGTCACCTAAGGATATACATAAAAAAAGGGGTGAGATAAAAGCCCAGTAAGAGGATATATATGAAAAATATAAAAATGGGTTAGCATAATCATAATATAGGAAAAAGATCATGAACATGAGAGGAATTATGCATAAAAGACTTGAAATGTGGCAATGCATAAAAAATGAAACACCATGTCTTAGTGGTTAACTACCACACATACTTGTGAAAAAAGATATAATTTTTTTCACACATAATTTCACTTTAACTCATGAGATTCATAAATTTTCACAATGCATTGGATCGATATATAATTCTGGGCACACCTGTCACATTCAAACCTTCGTATTGCGCTATATAATTTCAGGTGCACCCATCACATCATAACATTATCATTATCATGAATTCCACATAGAACATATATCAGAAATGAACATAAATAACCCATGGAAAGGAATTTTTTCATCTCATAATAACACATTCATAAACTTTGGGTTCCCAAAAGAAAGTGGTAATAACATACTTGATACAATAACCATCAGCCTTGAGTGAGAAATAAAAGGTGTGTTTTTGAAAGAAGAGTTATTTTGAAAACATTTGTTTGACATAAACTCCATTGTAAAACGTTTATATACTATAAAAGTTAATATAATGAGGAAATAATTATTTCTAAGGAGTGAACCTACCAAAAATTGAGTGAATGATGGAGAACTCGAAAAAAGAATGTTGGGTTCAAGAATTTTCCCTTCCCTTGTATCTGAATGCTTTCTTCAATTTAAAGTCATGTATAACCACATTAGATTAATTAATTAACAATTCCAGAAACTTCTTTATATTAGTATGGTTCATTATGGTTTCATTAGATTATTTTATGGTACTTTGGATGAGTTATAGGGTTTAAATCTATTGTTTGAAAATATTTATTTTTTTTGTTTTCTTGAACGGTTCACTTGTATTCATGAATAGACGTTTGTGTAGAACATAGTTAAACATACAGAACTAATATTAAATTTTATTAATGATATTCCAGAAGTATAAATTATCTTAAAATTAATTATTTTATATATCATGTGGGTGAATCATTAGTTAAATTTTAATGAAGATTGTTTGGGTTAATTCGGGTGATTTTTTGACCACAAAAAACTTGTTTTTTAATCATTTGACAATATGTACATAAGTTAGTTCTAGGATATAAAATAAGATATAATAAATATAACATAATCTGGTTCAACAATAAATTTTTTTTCATGACCAGATCTGAATATGGTAAAGTAAAAAATAAAACATGTTGTTCTTGAAGGTGAAAAATTAACACCTTAGGAACAACGTTTTATTTTATAAAATAAAAAGAAGAAGAGAAGGGGTTGGATGATATATTATCCCATTAGTATCATAAAATTATAGTATATGTGAGATACTGGAGTTAACATACCATGTGGATGAGAATAGGCTGGGATAGATTAAGAAAATATCTTGAAATTGAAAGGAAATTAAAGGAAAAGAGAGAGAGGGAAATTACCACTTGAATCCTCCTATTGAGATCCTATTTAAGGAACCTAGGATTGGTATTTTGATGAGAAAAAAATCTCTTGGACGTCGGAGAGGGGATAGGGAAGATTCTTGGGCATTTTTTAGATAGGGCTCGAAGCTTGAGAGGTGTGAGGAAATGAGGTTGTGAAGGGTGGTATT
Organism: Viscum album; assembly: GCA_963277665.1. NCBI lineage: Eukaryota > Viridiplantae > Streptophyta > Magnoliopsida > Santalales > Viscaceae > Viscum > Viscum album. The sequence continues at coordinate 1,941,479,051 of OY728163.1, forward strand.
TATAGTCGAGGGGAGAGGGGTTTTCTTAATTTTTTAATCATTAGTTTATTAATTTATACCAAGATAATAAATAGTGATGATTCCATGAACAATAATAGTAAATAGGGCATGTGCGTTCGAGATTTTGGTTCTTACATAACTTGTGATGTCAGGAATAGTGGTTTTAAATTATAATGTATTTATACAGTAAATTAATGTATTTTACAATTCACCAAAAATTCAAGTATTTCAGAAAAAACCCCAAAAATTCACCCTAACCATTTTTTGATGTGTAGAATAAAAAAATGAAGTCCACTTTTCACAAATAATTTTCTAAATATGATTAATTTAATTTTTTATTAAAATCATAATTTACATGAAAAATAGAGTTTTTAAAACATTTGTTTACTTATTCCAAAACATAGGTACATCATGATTTCAGTTAAATCCTACATATATACTATCATATTTGAGGTTACTATTTATAAGGTTATATTACTATTAATAAGGGTATGTTACTATTCACTAAAAGTTAATTTTGTTCTATTAGACTCCAAACATCTTACTTATCGCAACCGCGTATGTTAGATTTTCAAAATTCAAAACATAGAAGTGAAAAATTATGTTTAATGATCACATATTATTTAGTATCATGATATATTATTGTGCTTCCAAATTTGATTATACTATAATGCATAATTATAAGAAGGGATTTCCATTGACAAAACATTGGGTTGTTACATTCTCCCCCCTTATGAAATTTCTCCCTCGAAATTTCATTTTACATAAATAGGTGAGGGTACATCTCCTTCATAACCTATTTCAGTTCCCAAGTAGCTTCCTCAAACTTATGGTTCCTCCACAAAAAATTGACAAGGTGGGTTGTCTTTTTTTGTAGAACCTTATCTCTCTAGTCCAAAATATTTACTAGCTACTTCTCATAGGAGAGATCATCTTTTAGTTGTACCACCTATGAGTTTTGTACATGTGAGGGATCTGGTATGTACTTCTTTAGGAGTGATATGTGAAACACATCATGAAGTTGATCCATATTCAGTGGATGTGAAAGACAATATAACACAGCTCCTATGTGATCAAGGATCTCAAAAGGTCCAATGTACCTTGGGCTTAGCTTCCCTTTCTTTTCAAACTGCATGACTCTCTTCCATGGTGATATTTGAATGAAGACTTTATCTCCACCATCGAACTCCAAGTCCATTAGACGATTGTCAGGATAGCTCTTTTTCCAAATCTAAGTAGCTTTGATGTGTCTCTAGATTACTTGAACCATTTATATCATCTCTTTCACAAGATCAGGTCCAAGTAGCTTTATTTCTCAAAATTCATCCCAACAGGTTGGAGTTCTACATTTCGTTCCATACAAAGCTTCATATGGATCCATCTGAATACTCGATTAGAATTTATTGTTGTATGAGAACTCTACCAATGGGAGACGCTGATCTCATCCACCTTTGAATTCTAAATAGATGGTTCTTATCATAACTTCAAGTGTCTGAATAGTCCTTTCATATTGGCCATCAGTTTGTGGGTGATAGGTCATTCTGAAATTTAATTCAGTACTCAAATCATGTTAAAGACTTTTCTATAATTTAGATGCGAACCTTGGATCACGATTAAATAAAATCGAAAGTGGAACACCATGTAGTCTATCCACTTCCTTCATATTTATATTTTCAAGTTTTTCAAGCGAGTGGTCTTCCCAAATAGAGATAAAATGGTAAATCTTAGTGATTCAATCAACCACAACCCATATCATATTATTTACCTTCGACGTCTTCAGGAGACCCGTGAAAAAGTCCATAGTGACATTCTCCTATTTCCACATGGGTATAGTTAATGGTGGAATCAACCCTTGGGAATTTTTTTTCTCTTCTTTAACTTGCTGACATACCAAGAACCTTGAGATATATTATGAAATCTCCTTCTTCATGTTATCCCACCAGAAGTGTTCACAGATATCTCGGTACATCTTGGTGCTACCAGGATGGATAGATAATTTTGATCTATGTGCACTATCCAATATCTCCTTCTTTATCCTAGGTGATGAAGGAACACAAATCCACGTTCTAAACCAAATCACACCTTCACCGTTGATATGGAACTCTTGCAGCTTCCCTTCCTTTACTGCATTCACCTTATTTTGTAACTCTAGATCATCCCTTTATTCCTCCTTAATAATCTCTTGGATTGATGGTTGCACAATAATTTGGGAAATTTATGAGTTATCCCATACCCTTATGATTTCAAAATCCATTTTCTGCATATCCAAGAACATTGGGTCTTTCTCAATCTGTAACATGGATATAGTAGCAGGTTCTTTTTTTCTTAGATCATCAGCTACATTGTTCTATTTTTCAGTATGATGGTGAATAGATCAATCGTAATATTATATTAGCTCTAACCATCTCATTTGAATCATGTTGTGCTTCTTTTGTGTGAATATATACTTTAGGCTTTTGTTGTCAGTGTATATGTCACACTTCTCACCATAAAGGTAGTGTCGCCATATTTGCAAGGCAAAAATCATGGTCATCAACTCTAGATCATGCGTCGGGTAGATCTACTCATGGATCATAAATTGTCATGAGGCATAGGCTATCACATTATCATTTTTAATGAGTACACAACCCAAGACTTTCTTTGAAGCATCACTGTATATCACAAAACTTTATCCACTTTTCGATAGTGTGAGTACATGTGCAGTGATCATCCTTATCTTTATCTTCTTTAAGCGTCCCTCACATTCTTCCGTCCAGACATACTTTACCCCTTTCATTGTTAACTTAGTTAGTGGGCTTGACAATCATCAGAAATTTCTCAAAAAATGTCAGTAGTACCCAGATAATCCAATAAAACTATGGATTTCTATGACACTGGAAGGACTAGTCCATTATTTAATCACATTTTCTTTGAAGGGTCCATATAAATTCCCTCACTTCTGATCACATGTCCCTATAATGTGACTTGATTCATCCAAAAGTCACACTTTCTGAAATTGGCATACAACTTCTCCTTTCTCAATGTCTCCAACACAAGTATTAGATGTTCTTCATGTTCCTCCATGGTATTAGAATATATGAGAATATCATTGATAGACACTACCACAGATTTTTTGAGGTAATGTCTAAAGACTCTATTCATCAAATCCATAAAGATTTTAGGGGAATTAGTAAGTCCTGAGGGCATCACCAGAAACTCATAGTGCCCATATCTTGTACAGAAGGCAGTCTCCTGAATATCTTCCTTCTTCACCTTTAACTGATGATATCCATAACCAAGATCCACCTTTGATAAGTAGTGTGCTCATATTAACTGATCAAATAAGTAATCTATCTTTGGAAGAGGATACTTTTTATTTATGGTGATCTTGTTGAGTTTTTCATAATCGATACACAGTCGCATTGCTTCATCCTTCTTCTTTACATGGAGCACCGGCGCACCCCAAGGTGATGCACTAGGGCATATGAACCCTTTTTCCAAATGCTCTTTTAGTTGCTTCTTTAACTACTCCAGTTTTATAGGAGAAATTCTATAGGGACGCTTTGAAATAGGAGTAGATCCCGATATGAGTTCTATTAAGAACTCTACCTCACGATCCGGGGGAAGTCCAGGTAACTCTTTATGAAAAACATCATTGTATTCCCTCATAGTGGGCATTTCTTCAAGTTTAGTACATTCCTTTGACTCAACCATTTGGGCGAGGTATGCTTCTTCATAGGGAATCAACACCCACACAATTGAAGGATTTTTCAAAAGAGAGTCAAGATCTTACTTACATTTGTAGAGGAGGGTGGGATGGTTTGGAATATGAAAATACATTTTCTTTTCTTGAAATTTGATACATTATCTATATAACGAGAGCCAATCCATGACCATTATAGTATCAAATTACACCAAGGAAAGTATTGCGAGATTTTCTTGAAGAATCTTACCACATACGCTAACAGGAGAAGAGTCAAACACTTGGGTTGAAATGATTGCACCACTTGGTGTTTTTATAGATATCTCTACTTAAAGGTTTTGTGGCTTCAATTATATAGTTCTAGAAAACTGGCAAGATATACAAGAATGCATAGAACCATAATCAAAGAAGAATTTTTACATTCTTGATTAGATAGTAAGTGTACCTTGTAACACTTCATTATCTTAATCCACTTATGTAGTAGTGATGGAATAATACATCAATTGTTCCATTGGATTTTTGGGTTGTTGACATTGTTTACCCTTGGGGACTCGAGGTTTAGTGCACTGGATTGCATAGTTCCCTTGTTCCCCACAGTTATAGCAATGAACTGTGGGTGGTTCTCTCCTTTATTCCACAACATTCTCCTTCCTTATCATGTCTTTCCGACACTCTTGAGCATGGTTTCCTTCTTTACCACACTTGAAACATTTACTCTTCCCTTTTAGGTTGTTCCTATGATGTAACATCCCACATTTTTTTCATGTGGGTCGTTGATTTTTCTTCCCACCTTTATCATTAGATTCTATGGTTTGAAACTTCCTCTTTCATTTCATATCACCATAGTCATGGGACCATTCTCCAAACTCCATCTCCACTTTGAGAGAACACTGAACAACTTCTTCATAACTCCCAAATTCTGGAATTTTAAGAGCCTTTCTAAGGTTTAGTTTTAATCCACTAAATAATCAATCAATCTTTCTATCATTGTTGATAACAAAACCCGAAGCATACCTTACAAGCCTTGTAAAACTGGCTTTGTAGGTTGTGACAGATTCTACTTCCTTTTTCTTGAGCTCTATGAATTCTTTCCCCATTTTCGTGAAAATATTTCTTGGGAAATACTTGATAAGAAATATTAGCTTAAAGTCTTCCCATTCCATCTCTTAGATTTCATCACTTGGCTTGGTGTTCTTAATCAAATCCCACCATTGATCGGCCTCTCCATTTAGACAATAAATGGATAATGTTTCCCTCTCCGTCTCAGAAAAATGAAGCACCAAAAAGAACTTCTCCATGGATTTAACCCACTATTCTGCAACTAGTAGATCATAAGATCCACTAAATGCTAGTGGTCATTTCCTCATAAAACACTCGACAGCAGTTCCTCCCTCTTAGGTGAATAAGGACCTTTCACATTATTTTGGTTATTGTTCATAACCTGATATAGTTATGTAAGCATCGCCATGAAGTTTTTAATTCCACCTCCTAAATCATTGAGGAAGTCGTTCGGGAAATCATTGTATTGGACCTCACACGATTTGTTGGTCTGATTTCTCCTAGTTCCCACCATTCTCTAAAATATAAAATGTTGTAAAAAAAATTCAAAAAGTCATGAATTAAAAACTTATTCATTTTTACAATTTTTACTAAAATCATAACTTATGGGTTTACTATGTAAATACTCTTGTGTTCATATTTTTACTTAGTCTCATACTATAGGTTTTCTCTAGGGTGTACTAATCCTAATTCTCAAATTAACAAAACATTGCCTCGGATACCAAATATAGAAACCCTTACTTTTATTACATTAATATTACATCATTATAAAGATATAAAATAGTATTAAACCATGAGGATCCATAGTTTTAGTGTATTAGGAAAACTATTACCAAACATAACTTTTACAACATCAAGCATAAATATTTATTTAATTCCTACTTCTCTAGATTCTTATTGGCTCTTGACCTCTCCTAAGTATATGTAGTCACCTGATGATATTCATAAAAAATGGGTGAGCTAAAATTCCATTAAGAGGATAGATATGAAAAATTTAACAATGGGTGATCATAATAATAACTTAGGCAAAGGATCATGAACATGAGAGGAATCATTAATAAAAGACTTGAAACATGGAAGTGCATAAAAAATGAAACATCATGTCTTAGTGGTTAACTACCACACATACTTGTGAACAAAGATATAATCTTATTAACACATCATTTCACTTTAACTCATGAGATTTATCACTTTACTCAATTCATTGGAGCTCTTTATAATTTTAGGCACACCTGTCACATTCAAACATTCATATTGCACTATATAATTCTGGGTGCACCCGTCACATCATAACATTATCATTATCATGAATTCCACATAAAAAATATATCAAAAATGAACATAACTAACCTGTTTAATTGAATTAGTTTCATCTCATAATAAAACATTCATAAACTTTGGGTTCCCAAAATAAAGTGGGAATAACATACTTGATACAATAACCATCAACCTTGAGTGAGAAATAAAATGTGTGTTTTTGAAAGAAGAATTATTTTGGAAAACATTTGTTTGACATAAACTCCGTTGGAAAAAATGTATATCTCATAAAAGGTAATATAATGATGAAAAATGGTTTTTAAGGAGTTACCCTACCAAAAATGGAGTGAATGATGGTGAGATCGAAGAAAGAAAGTTGGGTTCAAGAATTTCCCCTTACCTTCTATCTGAATGATTTCTTCACTTTAAAGTCTTGTATAACCACATTAGATTCCTTAATTAACAATTAAAGAACATTTTTTGAATGAATATTGTTCATTATGGTTTCATTGGGTTATTTTTTGGGACTTTGGAAGAGTTATAGGGTTTAAATACATTGTTTGGGAATATTCATTTTTATGGTTTTCTTCAACGGTTTACTTGTATTCATGAATGGAAGTTCATGTAGAACATGGGTAAACATTCAGAAATGATATTACAATTTATTAATGATATTAAAGGATTTTAAATGATCTTACAATGAATTATTTTTTATACTATGTTGATGAATCAATAGTTAAAATTTAATGATGATCATTTGGGTTAATTCGGGCGATTTTTTGACCACAACAAACTTGTTTTGTTTACTACTTTACTAATATTTACATAAGTTAGTTCCAGAACATGACATAGGATATAATAAATATAATATAATCTGATTCAACCATAAAAATGGTTTCATGACTAGATTAGAAGATGGTAATGTAAAAAAGAAAACATGTCGTTCTTGAAGGTGATAAATTAACACCTCACGAACAACGTTTTCTTTTCTAAAATAAAAAAGAAGAGGAGAAGGGGTTGGATGATATATTATACCATTAGTATCATAAAATTAAATTATATGTGAGATATGGAAGTTAACATACCATGTGTATTAGGATAGGTGGGTATAGATTAAGAGAAGAAGTTGAAATTGAATGGAAATTAAAGGAAGAGAGAGGGGAAATTACCTCTTGAATCCTCTTCTTGAGATCCTCCTTAAGGAACCTAGGATTGGTGTTTTGATGATACCATAAGCTCTTGGATGTGGTATAGGGGAGGGAGAAAATTCTTGGGAAGATTTTAGATAATACATGAAGCTTGAGAGGTGTGAGAAAATGAGGGTGTGAAGGGTGGTATTTATTGTGGAGGGGAGAAGGGTTTTCCTAATATTTTAATCATTAGTTTATTAATTTCCACCAAGATAAGAAATAATGATGATTCCATGACCAAGAATAGTAAATAGGGAATTTGAGTTATAGATTTTGGTTCTTACATCACTTCTGATGTCAGGAATAGTGGGTTTAAATTATAATGTATTTATACGTTAAATTAATGTATTTTATTATTCACAAAAAATTCAAGTATTTCAGAAAAACCCCAAAAATTCACCCTAACCATTTTTTGAAATGTAGAATCTAAAAATGATGTCCATTTTTCAAAAATAATTTTCTAAATGTGATTAATTTAATTTTTAACTAAAATCATAATTTTCTTGAAAAATACAGTTTTTAAAACATTTGTTTACTTATTCCAAAACATAGGTACATCAAGCTTTAACTTAAATCCTACATATATACTATCATAGGTGAGGTTACTATTCATAAGGGTATATTACTATTCATAAGGGTAAAATTACAATTTATAAGGGTATGTTACTATTCACTAAAAATTAAGTTTGTTCTATTAGACTCCAAATATCTTACTGATTGCAAACGCGTATGTTAGATTTTCAAAATTCAAAACATAGAAGTGGAAAAATTATGTTTAATGATCACGTAGTATTTAGTATCATGATATGTCATTGTGCTTCCTAATGTGATTATAATATATGTAATAACTATAAGAATGGATTCCCATTGACAAAACATTAGGTCGTTACATTTATATATCCCAATAGATATATCATGTCAAAACAAAGAATGCATCACATATCATATAAAATCCATGGTAGTACACAAAATAGTACAAACCAAAAGCAGAAGCATTGGTAATATCATGATAGGGATCAAACCAGGTCAGGATGGCTAGGAAACTCATACCTAACATAGAAAATCTTATATATATCAATCCACTAGACATCTGCGTTGAGTCTAGAGAGTAGAGAAACACCCGAGAAAGTGAACCTACCAAAAAGTCTAAAAAGTAGCTAGAACAACATTTCTAAGGAGAAGAGGAAATCCCCACAAGAAAACCCTCTACAAGTGGATGATACCTATTTCTAAACCTTTCACCTAAGTACCTAAGGCTTCCCATGTGCTCTATTTTTCAAACTAGTTCATCAAACAATTTTCTTCATTTCATTCTTTGAAAACCATTCCACAATACTTTCATAACCCTTTTCATTTACCAAAAATAGGGGAATTTTTTTATGAAAATATAGTTCTACACACAAAAATAAAATCAATCATATCTTGAAATTTCATTTAATAAAACAATTTATCAAACATATGAGCAATTCAGTTCACCAATATAAGATTGAGATAGAACCACTTACCTCAAAACTGAAGGTCACACATGCCGGCAATAGAACCCACCACAAAAGGATTAAAAAAAGACAATTGAGGCCTTAGAACTGATCTACACATCTTAGAATTGATTCAATTTATTAAAAGGATAAGTATAGAATAGGGATCAACACATACCTCAAGAACACACACTCATCGCACCACAACCAACAAAGGAAACAGTCCTAAAACAAGACTGCATTGTATATCTATAAAGAAACAAGAAGAAACATCACCTTGGGTAAATGGATACAATAACTCAATGCAAAGATCGTACCATGACCAAAGAAATTAAGAATAAGAAGAAAGGATCACTCAATAGTAGAGATTCAAACCAACCGTAATGGTGATCAATCGTTGAATTAATAAATATGGATGGAGTGAAGGATCCCAAAATCATCAGAGAAGTCTTCTAGGAAGAGATCCAAAAGAGATGTGGAAAAATAAAATAAAATTTCAGTCAAATGGCACCCTAAAATCTAACACTATGAAATTTTCATGGCATGTAATCTCTTTACATGTCGTGTTGTACTTGGGGATTTTATTTTCCAGAAAAACTTGTCTCCTTTTTATTAAAAACTGATCTTTTAACATTACACGACATGTAACCAATACACTATGTATAATACCTTCACGCTATGCACAGGTTCACAACATATGACCTGTAGAACTTACATGTCATGTTCTACCATTAAACATCTTCTAGTGACTACAAACACTACATATTTTTACACAAAAACCCAAAACACCTCGATCATCCTCCGAACATGGGGAGAACCCCATAAATCTATTGACACACTTATTCTCAAACTCCGTTAATTAAAACAAACATACATATGTTAACATTAGTTCATTTTTCTCATAAAGTGTTCTTCATCCTATGAAGCCCCAAGACACACCCAATTCAAGTTTAAAATAATCAAAGAAGATGAAAATACCTGAAAGTTGGTTATAGGATCTTACAGACTCCCCACCATAAAACTTTCCTTACCCAGGAAGTCATGTGGAAGAATGAAATCCAGTAAAGAGGTGAGGAAAATTCTCCATCATCAACAATTCATTATCCCAAGGATCATGAGAATCTAATCCATGCCTCCATAACACTATAATCAACAAAATTGACTTCCCATGCAAGAATTTCACTTGAGAGTCAACGATCCCAACTAGATGCTCAATGACGAAAACATCTATCTCTAACTCAATCTCTTCCCAAATCATAATGAGAGAGGGATCAAGATGATATTTACTTAGTTGTGATATGTGGAAAACATAATGAATTTATCTCAACTGAACCAAAAATTCCAACCAATAAGAAACCTTCCCAAGCCACTTAGTGACCTCAAATAGTACCACATATCTCATAGCCAAACTTCCCTATTTTTCATGGAGAGGGTGACATAACCGAGTAGAAGCTTTCAAGAAAACCCAATAACCTTTGAAAAACTCAAAAGGACGATGGTGTTGACCACATAAGACTCTTCCTGATTCTACACTACAACTAGATGATGACATATATCCTGAATCCTCAAAGATGTCTCCTGAACCAAACTCAATTCCACCAAAGAAACTTCATCCACATCTTCGCAACAATGATTTTATCTACATGAGAAACCATAAAAATCCTTGAAAGAAGAAATTATGATTGAAAACAAATAACTATTGTTATAATAAAAATCAAATTTTCCTAGATGGATATACCACAATCCACCAAAGTTTAAGACACGGGCATGAACCATATCCTCTATAATCTTAATAGAACGCTCCATATAATCGTCTTTATATGTATAATAAGTTATACTCAATTTTATTTGAGTATCCATTACCTCTTGGATACTTATATAGAACCTAAAAGTAAACCTAGGATCCCTTTATGAAACAAAAATAGAAGGGACCCCATGTTACCTTACAATTCCTTGCACATACACCTTACCTAAATATTCAACTTTTGAGGTGTTTTTTATCATAATAAAATGAGATGAATTATTCAACCAATCAATCACCACCTAGATATAATTTATACCATGGGGAGTCTATGGTAATCCAACAAAAATGTCTATGGATACCTCTTCCCATTTCCAAACCAGCACTATAAGAGGCTAAAGTAAACCAAAAGGTTTTGGATGCTCTACCTTAATCTGTTTACAAGTGTAACAGTGGGACACATAATCAGCAACTTCAAAATTCATACCCATCCACTGGAATCATCATCTCATGTCATTATACACCTTCATATTTCATGAATAAAAGAACCACAAAGAACTATGAAAATTGAATAAAACTAAAATTATTAAAAATTATGGAATGAAAAACGGATCCCCAAAACCAGGAATACTATCTGAAGAGAGAGGCCATCCCAAAATAGTCTCCCCACCATATAAGGATTATTTAATTTCTATGAACTCATTATCCTACTACTAATTTTTTATAATATACTCAAGGATAGATGATGATAATTGAACATTGGTCAAAACCATTCTTAAAACATCATCTTGATTATCTAGATGCAACTAAGAAAAAAGAACTATAAGGTTCCACTCTTCCTTTGATTCCAGAACATCTTGTGATGGCACTTTCCTACTAAGAGTGTTTTTAATGATCTTACCATTCCCCTGGGTGTAAGTGATATCAAATTCAAATTTATAATGATATTTTACCCACTAACACTGTCTAATATTCAAGTCTTTTTTAGAAAATACATAACTCAAACAATTATGATCAGAGAAGACTGTGAACCTTTCCCCCAAAAAGATAAAGCCACCAACACTTAAGTTCATTCATAACTACAGAAATCTCCAAATCATGAGTGGGGTAATTCTTCTCATGTGATATAAGCTGATGAGAACCATAATCCACCACATGATCATCCTGCATGAGCAGACAACCCAAACAAGAACTAGAAGAATTAAAGAAGACCACATATCCTTTACTGGGATCATGTAAGATCAAAATAGGATCTTATGTCGGACGTCTTTTTAGCTCATTGAAATAAGACCAAAACTTTTCAACCCATTTAAATTTAACCCCTTTCCTAGTAATATCATTCAAAGGTGATTTCTACTTCAAGAAATTCCAGATGAACCATCTGTAGTATCCAGAAAGACCGAGGAAGATTTGAATCTGAAAGGCATTTCGTGGATACTCCCAGGACAAGAAAACCTTTAACATCAAAGGATAAATTGATAATCCATGATCATAAATTATGTTACCCAAGAATTTAACTTCATGAATCTATAAGTTTCATTTCAAAATATTTCCATTCAAATGGTAAATCCTTAGGATTTCCAAAACCAAACTCAGATGGTGATCATGTTCATGCTCAAATCTCGAGTAAACCAAAATGTTATCTATGAAAACTACCACAAAAGTGTCAAGATACTAATGATATATTTTATTCATAAAATCCATAAAAACTGCAGAATTTTTATTCATAATAAACACCATCATAAGATATTTTGAATGGAAATACCTCCCCCTGAAAGTCATCTTTGGTATATCACACTCTTGAACCCTGAGATGATGATAACCAGGCTAAAGATAAATCCTTGAAAACTAATTTTCTCCTTTAAATGATCAAAAAAATCATCCATGTGAGGTAAATGATATGTTTTCTTAACTGTTACCTAATTAAACTTCTAATAGTCCATACACAATCAGATTGAAACATCTTCCTTCTTAGAAAATAGAATTGGGGATGCCTAAGGAAAACACTAGGGTGAACAAAACCCTTTTTTACCAAGTCTTCCAACTAGATATTCAGTTATTTCAGCTCTTTTGGTTCCATATGATAAGAAGTTATCTATATCAGTTGTATACCTGGCACCAGGTTAATCGTAAAATCTACTTCCCTCTTTAGAGGAAGACTGGAGAAATCTTCTAGGAAAACATTAGGAAAACCCCAAAAATGGTAAGAAGATAAAAAATAGAAGAAAATTCATCAAGCTCAATTACAATAATAGACAAAAAACTTCTAAGCTCTAGGTGGGAAGGTCCTGTATGACCAGACCTAGGATCCCACTCTCCCAAAAACACCTGTGATATCCCATCAGCCGCAATAAATGATACATGTTGATGCTAAAATTCAACCTCATCATGAAAATAAACAATCTAATCCATCCTAATTATGATGCCAAAAAAATCCATATTGAGAACAATAAAATCCCAGACTGACTTTGTATCAGCTATCGATAACCACAATAAGGACACTAGAACACCTTCTCTTTCCTATTCCCAATAGTTGTTGCTAACTCCATAAAAAAGGATATGAGTTCCATTATAAGGTTAAGAATGTAAATAAAAAGAATATATATAAATGAGTGGGAAGAACTTTTACCAAATAAAGCTATCATAATAGATGATATGATAATGATGGTACCTCTGACTATCGTTGGACCTGCATCTATCTCCATTGGAAACTAATCTATTGGATGAAGGTGCTTCACTCCTAAGGCATGTGGATGTATCCTTATAAAAAATTGAAGCATATGACTATTCCATAGTATCCTTTAGATCCAAAAATCCATTAATATATCGAGGAGTATACATAGCATGACAGAAATGTTGCATATGACCATAATTTCCTCAACTATTACACTATTTACATGTGAAGGACAAGAACATCGTGTGTGTCTGAACATTACACACTAATAGCATGTTAGAGGCACACCACTAGCTGCAAATAGAGGTTCTGAATATGCATTCTATCAAGAACCACCTCCACCACTCATACAATGATTCTTCTACTCCCTCTTTTTCCTTGGAACACCACTAAAGTTTCCACTAGGTTGGAGAGAAGGGGAAGAATATGCAACCTTGCTTACCGTATTCATCCCTATAATCATATCCCTATTCACTGGCTCTAAATTGGTTTAAGGATTCAGTATGAATACCTATGATCTGATATATGGTCACAAACCCTGTAGATACTTTTGATCTTTTAGTTGTTCATTATATACAACCTCTGGTGAAAAAAGAACCAGCTCAGCAAACTGATTGGTGTACGCCGACATTGAACACTCTTCCCACTACAAAGAGAGGAAATCTAGAGACATATCCATCATAAGTGACTCTAATAAAAACTTCTAGAATAAGGGAGTCTTAAAAACCTTCCATTCCAAGCTCATGTGTCTATCTAACTTTACCAAATAATCCCACCATTGTTTTTAGGACCCCAAAGTTTAAACATTACACACTTCACATTAATATTCTCAGGTGTATCCAATAAGTCAAAGACTAGAAAAATCTTTTCAAGACAGTACTCTACCTATTGAGGTTCATTATTACCCTTAAAGGATGGTGTATTATTATGAAATTACTCCTATGATTGATCTCTTTCTCCAAAAACTCTGAGTTGTACATCAACAAATGCATCCTAAACTTGTGGAACATTTTGGTCAACAACCTGGACTACTAGCACAATTTCCTCGATAAAGTTCTAATCCATCAGATGATACCCTTGAAGAGTATCTGTTGCGCCTTCTTGGGGAAATTTCAGAACACATATCATAGGAATAATACTGCACACCAAAACAAAATAAATGATCATAAGACAGAACAATCTTAGTTTAAACTAGAAAAATCATAAGAAAAAACTGATATTAACTTCAAGAACTCAAGATAAGAGACACACATCAAAAAATACCATGGCAACTTAAGTATCATCATGGAAATATTTTTCCAGACACTCACTACAATATACCACTCAAGTCCCAACAATCCTCTCCCCAGTATACCAAATGTCCCAAGATAAGGACTCTTGAGGAAAAAAAGATCTAATATAAAATTGTGATGAACTGACCCAAATACCCTCTCAATATGGTACCTGGCCTGATATGTCACATACTTGAAGGGTGTTCTGAGTCCCTATCGGTTGGTTATTGGAACCAAAGAATCAAAAAAACCATAGGTAATGATTTCATCCAATCTGAAGATATAACATGACATATATATACCAAAGAGACAACAAATGAAAAGATAAAGATATGTCATAACTGAAAGAATATAGTGGAAACAAACAACCTAAGAGTAGAAATAATATCCTAGTACAATTCCATCCATAAAAGACCACCAAGATAGGAAAATGACTACAACATGTGATATCATGGACAAACTCCCACCATCTCACCACCAGCTACCCATCTCAGCTGATAGAAAACCCTACTACCTCAATGTGGCACCTTTCCATTTCCTACATCGAAATACATAACCAGGTCTACACATCTTTGAATAGGTATGCAGGGTGTGATCTAACATGTTCAATAGGGTCTCACCCAGGTTTTTAATATAAATTATATAAACAATAATCCAATAATTCTAAAATTTAAATAAAATAAGGAATGCTAATATTTTAATTGTTTTGATATCAAAATCATGGGAAAATAGTTTAATTTCCCCTTTTACACATTTAAAACTTAAGCAGGTAAATTAGTTTCAAATATTTTCATATCAATATATCTCAATAGATATATCATGTCAAAAAAACATGCATCACATATCATATAAAACCCATTGAAGTATAGAAAATGGAACAACCCAAAAGCAGAAGCACATATAACATCATGCCAGGGATCCCACAAGGTCAGGATAGCTAGAACACTCATACCTAAAATAAACAATCATGCACACATCAAGACACTAGATATATTCATAAAGTCTATAGATATAGGAACACCCAATCAAGTGAACCTCCCAACAGGTCTAACAAGTCCCTAGAACAATAGGCCTAGGGAGTAGAGGAAAGGCCCATGAGAAAACACCCTCAAAGTGGATACGACTTATTACTAAACCTTCCACCTAAGTACCCAAGGATTTTGATGTTCTCTATTTTACACACCAGTTCATCTAACCATTTCCTCATTTCATTCTTTGAAAACCATTTCATAGTGCTTTGAAAACCCTTTTCATTTACCAAAACTAGGGGAAAACCATATTTTATAAAAACTGAGTTCCACACACACAAATACAATAAATCATATCATGTAATTTCATTTAATAAAACAATTTATCAAAAATAAAAGCAATAATGTTCACCAACAAAGGCTAGAGATGGAACCACCTTCCTCAAAACGTGGGGTATCAAATGCCCGTAATGGAAACCACCAAAAAATTATTCAACAATGAAAATGGAGGACTTAGAATCAATCTAAACATATTAGAATTGATTCAATTTATGAAATGTATTGTAAGAGAAGAGGAATCAACACATACCTCAAGAATGCGCACCCTCTTCAACACAACCAACAAAGGAAACATCCCCAAGAATATGATCACACCATAGATATGGAAGGAAACAAGAAGAAACATCACCATGGGTCAATGGATCTGACAGTGGAATGAAATATTTTTACCATGAAAAAAATCAAAAAAGAAGCAGAAATCCTCTCTCACTTGTATATATTCAAACCAACCGCAATAGTGATCAATCGCCAAAAAAATCATTCCAGATCGAGCGTAAACTTCCAAAATCATCAGAGAAGCCTTCTAGGTTGACAGATAAAGAATATGTGGAAGAATGAAATAAAATTTCATCTGAGAGGAACCCTAAAATCAAACACTGTAATATCTAAATGGCGTGTAATCTCTTTATAAGTCATGTAATCCCTTTACATGTTATGTAATCCTTAGGGCTCAAATACATCAAAAAACTCATTTCCTTTTTATTAAAAATCAATATTTTAACATTACACGATGTGTACTCTATTACTTCTATGTACCATGTTCAAGGCATCTACCTTGTATAAATTACACATTGTGTACTCCTATTACACGATGTATAATTCTCCTGTAGACTGCAAAAACTGTAGATTCTTACACAAAAACTCAAAACACCTTGGGAATCCTCTGAACTCAGGGAGAAACTAGAAAATACATTAACACACTTATACCCATACTCCATTAATTCAAACAAACATACATCCCTAAACTTTAGTTCATTTTTCTCAGAAAATGTTCTTTATCCTCAAGAGTCTAATGACACGCCCAATTGAAGATAAAATCAAGAAAAGAAGAGGAAAATACCTGAAAGTGAGTAACAAGATGTTAAAGAAAAGGAAATAAATAAGGATTATTCCATAAAAATAATAACATTTAAGTATATGGAAGATACTATTTTATTATATCATCATTATTAGTAAATAATTGAAGGGGTTAGAAGAATAAATAAAATGAAATAACTCGGTTAAGATTTATACTTCTTCTTTAGAAATCCCCCTTTAGCTTACACCTTAAACCTTAATAGGATGGTCTTAAGGGAAGAAAATAATATCTATAAAGTTTAAAAAGAAGCTATTAAGGTATTTGGATAGATCATGGATGAATTAAATGGATCATGAAGTGTGAATAATAGAGGATTTATGGTTCTCTTTTATAAGTGAGGTGAGTGGCACACTTGTAAATACTTGAAATATTAATATATAATATGTTTCTAACTCATGTAAAATGGATCCAAACTACCATATATTCTTAAAAAATGCGTATAAGTTCTAAATATCACCAAAAAATAAATTTTAGACAATATTAAGTACCATTTTAAACCTTTTTTAGAGCCCTTATTAACCCTGTTTAACCATAACCATTATAACAAATGTTTCACACATTAAGAGTCCTGAAAGTAAATTTAAAAATAAAAAGTGGAACATGCATGAACCATGAATTATAGAATAAAAAATTTAATATTATATTGATTATATATGGAATTTTAATAATTTTATAATGATTTAACGATAAATTTTAAACATTAAATATCATTTAAGGTCATTTTCAAGAAAATTCACATATCTTGAATTTTAATGCATAAATATAATAACGGAATTAGAATAAAAACTTCCTAACTATAAATTATACATTATAATCATCCATTAAATTCATGATAAACCATAATTAATGCAAAATATATTACTTTTAATTTTTTTAAAATCATTTATTTTATTTTTTCTACTACTACGCACAAACACTATGTCGGTGTTGTGTAAGCGTTCAAGGAAATTATACTATATATAAAAATATAAAAAAATTACTATCATAAACATTATTTATTCATATTAAAAATAATCATTTATAACCATTAATATATTATTTTTATCCCTATGAAAACATATTATAGATATTAAAATAAAATAGTGATATTTTGTAAATTTTCATAACCTATAATAATATAAAGGTTGTACTCAAAGGAAAGTGGAACCAAAATGCCTTATTTTTTATGTTAGGATATTCATGGTATAATTTATCTCATATAATGAAATAAAGTCTTGTTTTGGGTTGATTTTAATACCTTATCCCATATTTTTAACCTTAATTAACTAGTTTTACCAATTACCACGGTGATAAACTTTTACTATGGTTACTATTCATTGTGACTAAAAATGAAATTGACCAATTTACAAAATTTTAAACATATAATTTTAAATATGAAATCCATTTTTAAATATTAAATTTTAATAATTGGTAGAAATTTATTTTAATATAAGTATACAAAATGCATCGAAAATAGTTTCTAGAAAAATGCATTTTTAAGCATAAAAATAAACTTTACCAAAATAAATTATAATTTTTATTCCTATGATATTAATTATATTATTATTCATCAAAGGGATATTAATTTAATTTAAAACCAAATTCAAAAAAACATGGTATTTTTAAATTTCTTTATTTAAAGCAAAAAATGCCAATTTTGCAAAAAAGTGGTATTTTTCACTATTCACTCAAAAATCAATCTTTTCAAAAATATATCAAAAATTCATCATAAACCCATTATGAAATGATAATTTAAAAAATAATATATATTTTTTTCAAAATAAAATTTATAAAATATTTATAAATTCATTATAATATTCATGTACAAAATGAAATAAAAACCATTTTTGAAGAAAATGTAATTTTAAAGCATAAAATGAATTTATTCTTATTCTTTTACTCACTATAACCATTATATGAATGTTAAAATTATTTATTTAATTAAATATATGTATTAATTAAAAATATTCTTGCATATATTTTATAATATAGTTATTCCTATTTATACCTATCAACCCAATGGTTATGTTATAACAATTATATTTTTATATTAGTTCACAGTTTGTTTAATATGAGTCTTTTGTGTGGTGTATGATATCAAAAATAGTGTTATTTTAAAAGAAAATATAAACTAAAATATCAATGTATTATAAATAAGTAAATAACTTCCATGGAAAATTCATAAAATAATTGCAATAACGGTGCATGGAAAACCATATAACTTTAAGGCTCAACCAAGAATAACCATTGAATTAAAGTGGGATCAAATCAAGAGTTAAAAACTCACATACTAAATTAAAAATAAATAAAACATAAAATATGATACATATCATGAGGAAAACCTTAGAGACTAATGGGACATCACTCTATGTGAATAGGTGAAACCCCTAGCCTTCAGGTCTTATGGTTCTACGCTTGTCACCGGAATCACTCCCAACTACCTCATCAGAAACACACCCCATAACCAGGGTTTTAACAATAAAACTAGAGGACACTAACTATCATGTGATATCAACTATCAAATCATAATTCCATTGATTTCCTACTTAATAGCCTAGGGTTCCTCATGGAATGGTTAAAGGAGGTGGGACACTATTACTCCAATTTCAATCTCATGATAATAACAAAGCCCAAGGATAACACCATAATCATATCCTTACCACTTAAAATACCCCCTTTAATAGAAAACCCCTACCCAAAAATCATAACAAGAATAAAAATTTAATTACCCATCACATGAATATACACCCACATCAATAATGATTAATAATGGGGATTAGAAATGTTATAACAAACAATCAATCAAATAGCAGCTCATAACGTTCCAAATAATCCTTTACTTTATACTTAATAACTATATGTTTTATAAATCCCTTTTAAAAATACATTTTAATTTTATGTATGAATATAAGTGGAAACATAATTAGCACCAAAACATAATCGCATACAACTCAAAGAAGTCACTAAAAAATTATGTAAGTCAAACACACCCTTTTAGAACATATAAAAACATTAAACCAAAGTAACCCCACTTTATATATAATATATAGTTAAAAAAACAAGATAAAATAAATTATATTGAAGAAAACCATCATTAGTATTTTATCAAACATTTAGAATGAAAAAAAACACCATTTAAAATGAAATTCCTCTTTAATTATGAATTCCGCCCATTTTTTTAAAGGAAACCCTGCAGAACTTATGGAAGACCTCTGATATCCACATCTAGATATAATATACCAAATTTATCTAGGTTTATAATGATTTTTAAAACATCAGTAGTTTGAGTAATTCTCATTTTAGATGAAATAAAATGGAAATTCCTACCTCAAGTGGTGTAACCATGTATTATTTGATGAATTTCATTGGATTTTGTCTCTAAAGAATGATCACATTACCTTAAAGATAAAAAACATAATTATTAGACAATCCTAGACTTAAAATTAAACCAACATGGTCATTGGGGTTAGAGAAAAAGTGATAAATAAAAATAACCCAAGGGAAGAAGGATAAAGAGTCAGAAAAAGGCCTTAACTTCGATATTTGAGCACTACTAAAAATTGAGGCTATAGCCATG
Source organism: Viscum album (assembly GCA_963277665.1). Classification (NCBI taxonomy): domain Eukaryota; kingdom Viridiplantae; phylum Streptophyta; class Magnoliopsida; order Santalales; family Viscaceae; genus Viscum; species Viscum album. The sequence continues at coordinate 1,941,499,341 of OY728163.1, forward strand.
GGCAATAGAAACCATGGATATATCTAAAATATATCCATGGGCCATAAAATTCTCATATAAGTATGCCTTCCCACTCTCTAATTTCACATTGTACCATAACCTACCCTCACAACCCTCCTCCTCCCTATAACCCTCCTCCTCTAACCTCCCAGTGATCCTCCTCCTCCAACGTAGCTCCGACATATCCACCCACCTCTCTACCAATGTGGCTCCATTATAGTCTCCCCACCTCTCTATCGATACTACTCTGATGTATCCTCCCCACCTCCCTGCTATCCTCCTCCTGCAATATGGATTGACATGACTCTGGTACATCCACCCCACCTCTTGTAATCCCCCTACTCTAATATATCCACCCCACTCCTCCTATAACAAAGCAAACCCTCCTCCATGAGATCATTCTCCTCAAATGTCGCCACCCCACCTCCTTGATTTCTTACTTGAACCCAGACCTACCCCCATGATCCACTTCCTCCCATGATTTATCACTAACCACATTCATCTGACCAAAGAAAAATCCTCCATTTCATGATTTCTCATGAAAAATACCTTCCTCCTACTCTTATATTGAATTTCATAGGCATAAAGGGTTAGGGTTTCCATCTAATTGTGTTTTTCTAGGATTATAGTAACATGTTTTGTTCCCCCCAGTCTGACACTATAAATGGATTCCTATTTATGAATTTATATTTTCCCCAATATGACCTATAAAATTATTTTTACTCTGTTATAATACAAGTTTATTTATATATTTGACTATATTTATTTCATGAACATATAATTTTATTCTTTTATTCCTACAAAAATGACTTATTTAGATCCCATTGCATTCTTCTTTCATAATGTTATTTTCCATTGTTTATAAATTCTTGGACTATGTCATAGGTATGACTTAGTTATATTTTATTTTTTTATTGATTTTTATAAATTTATTATTCTTTAAATATTTTTTATACTTTTCTAAATAGTTTAATTAATTTTAATCTTGTGTTAATAGTGGTTACTTTTACATGGTAAATTATTTCATGTTTAATATTGTTTTTATTGATTATCAATTTTCCATCGAATTTTCCTATGAAATCATATTATATTATAGAATAATGTGATGATATTTTTAAATATAAATATAGTTGTAGAATGTGTGTATTTATAGATTCATGTTCTATTTGGTTGGGATTCATTTTACATTCACCCTTGACATGAAGGTTAGAAAATTTAATTATTTTTTGTTCATATTTTTCCGTTAGTTGAAAAAAATGATATTTTATTATTATTATGGGAATTCATTCCTTATGACTTGGTTATAATTCTTATATTTACATTTTTATATTTATGTAACTCTATAGTGGATGTGACCAGTTTTTGTATTCCCTTTTACATTCTAATCATACCCACCTTGAGATAGTTCTGATATTACCTAGAGATTACAAGTATACTAAAAACTTTGGGAACTACTATAAGATTTACATATCACTAGGGACTATATGATAGCAGTCATAAAAACCTATCTATAGTAAATATCACATATGATAATTTATTTTGTATAATGGTATCACATTGGGAAAAAATAATTTTATGCCACTTATTTAAGAATTTTTTTAGTAACATAAAAAAAACATGTGTTATTTTTTAACTGATTATCATATATGGTAAGTTCTTAAATAGTTTTAAACATCTCTAGTGTCATGAACCTGCCCAGACCTCCATCCAACCCAAAACTTGACCTAGTCTATAACATGGATTGAACGGTGTTCTTGATCCCCATAGTTTGAAAACTAGTACCTAGACATCGAGTAACTCCTTTGGGAATGGTTTCCCCCATGTGAAGGAAAACTATTATCAATACAAAAAATCTCATAACATTATAACCATAGTTCAAAAAATGTGAAACAAAAAGAAATCATTATAAGAATTAGTTAAACATTTAACATTTACAACCAAAGAAAAAATTACCAAAAAATGGGAGGGGACAAACTAGATGAACAAAACCTTCTCATGGCATGTGGGATAAATCCCACCATGTCGCCATAATCAACACCTTCCAAGAAGAAACCACTAGCAAGAGTAACTATCATCACCTCCATGGAAGGACTTTCCTTTACCTGAATTAGAAAGAACGAGGACTAAATACACCTGAGGGTGTATGTAGGGTGTTATATCACCTTCCCAATAGGATACCACCCAAAGGTTCTATGCATATAAATTATACGATAAATAAAAATTATAATTTTTAAATAACGAAACCATGAAAATTGATACATTCCTTGTTTAAGAAAGAGAGGAAATCATTTTGTTTTATAAAACATGTAATTATAGTTGTGGGAAATTAAAGGTTCATAAACAAAGGAAAATAAGGATAATTATACCACAAGCACCATGAAAAATCCCTAACCAGCTAAGGTTAGTGGGTACCTAGGATCCTTATACTCTCGGTGATTAAACCTAGATGTGATGGTCCATCTATAAATTGAGAAAACCTATCTCAATCATCAATGTTTTCTTAGTGTTATATCATAATCCTTCTAGGTGAGGTAGTTCATGCCTATATTACTTGTCTAAGTATACACATATTGTTACCTAGGATTCCTATATTCATTTCCATTTATTAAACCATGAAAACCCCCATCTTTCACAATCCAAACCATCACAAGAAAACACACCAATTTCAAGGGGGTTACCAATTTAAAAACCTCACAGACACCCTCAATTTGGAAATAACCCATTTTCACACACCCAATATAATTTAAAATGATTTAGAAAACAATACTACCATATTTAAATCATCAAATAATCGATAATAATGAAACCTCCTACATTCTCCTTTAAATCCACCATAATCCAGTCAGAAATTGAAATCCAAAGAAAGAGGAAACCATGTGAAATCAAGAACATGGAAAACCAAAAAAACCCAAACAAAAAAAGGTATTTAAACCCATTATAGCTCACCAAAACCACTGAATAAAAGAGAACTCTAGAATAAAGAGATAAGATATCAAAATAAGGAAAGAAGAGAGGAGGGGGTAACTTTAGTAATTCTTGAAGATCCAACCAAAAAACCGCCAAAAAATTGATGCCAAGTGGAGTGGAGGAAGAGAGGAGGTGCACCTTGGGCTAGTGGAGTCAAATGGGGAAAAATGAGTGGGTTATAGGGTTAAAATCAAGAAGGGGAGGAATTAGTATTTCAATTTTTTAAGAATATGGTAGGACTTGTGATTTGGTTACATGGTTTTTGGGGGGTTTCATGGTCATGTGCCTAACCATGTGGCATGTCCAATGCCACTGTATGGGTTTCACGATTTTCACTTGGTTGGTGCACAGTTTCCCCTAACTATACACCTCCTTCTATCCATCCAAAAAACTGACATTTTCTCAAGTAAAATGGCTAGGAAAGATATGGAACACAAGTAATACCAAAAATAAAACAAAATTACCTCAAATAATACCATGGGTGTGATAATTCTCCCCAAAATGAAACATTTCCACCCTTGGAAAGTAAAATTGTTGTCTTTTAATAGAATAAAGGAGAGTATTTCATCTCTACCAAGACTTATATTCCCAAGTCTTATGCTCATCAATTTTTTGTTACAATAGGACCCGATCTGATGGTATAGACTTTCCTCAAAGCACTTTCACCTGAGAATCCACAATTCACACTGGATTCTCAGTCACAGATAGATCTAGTTCTAGCTCAAGTTCTTCCCAATTCAGCATATGGGACAGGTAAGGATTACACTTCTTCAATTTCCATACATGGAACACATCATGAAATGATGTCAATTGGGAAGTAAATGTCAAGTGATATGCCACTTTACTGATCCATTTGTTAATTTCAAAAGGTCCTACATACCTTGGAATAATCTTCCCCTTCTTACCAAGATAATGGTGATCCAGGAGAAGTTTCAGTTTTAGAAACACTTATTCACCCAGTGATAAATCCAAGGATTGACATTGTTGATAGAAATATGACTTATAGAAGATATGATCTATCAAAAAAAAATTATAATCATCTAAACCTTACTAGACATCTCCTGCACAAGTCATGGACCAAATAAAAAAGTCTCTCACTTTTGTCCAGTGATGAGGTGACTGACATGGACAACCATAAAGTGGTTTGAAGGGATCCATCCTGATGGAGGATTAGTAACTATTATTATGAGAAAATTCCACCAACCTGAGATGGTTTTCCCAAGATCCTCCAAAGTCTATCATGCACACATGAAGCATATCTTCTAAAATATAATTTTTCCCATTCTAACAAACCATCCATTTGAAGATGGTACACCATACTGAGATTTAAATATGATCCCATTACCTTTCGAAGACCTTCCTAGATTCGAGAGGTGAAATGGGGGCCCCATTCTGAAACAAAGATGATAAGACACTATGCAGCCTCACAATTTATTGAACATATAACCTACCTAATTCTTCCACCTTAGTTTAATCCTTGATTGAGATGAAATGGGAAGATTTGATCAGATGACCAATAACCACCCAAACATTGTTCCCTACTTGAGGTTTATAAGGCAACCCGGTGATGAATTCCATGGTGATATTATTCCAATTCTAGGTGGGAATGGTGATTGGATGAAGAAGACATGATGGATTCTGGTACACACAATTAATCTACTGACACATATAGCATCAAGATACAAAGTCAGCTATATCACGCCTTATGCATGGCCACCAGAACTGGCGATGCATATCATAAAACATATTTTTACCCCTAGGATGAATGGACCACTGAGACTGGAGGATATCCTACATCACCAGCTTTTGTAGAGACAATGACACCATGAAACAACCCTTGAAGTAGAGAATTTCCTCCAAGTAAATCAAACACTCATCAAGAACCTCCCACCATTTATTAGTTATATGGAGTGGTAGTATTTCTCATCCTTAGGATTTTATTCCCAAATAAGTTTGAGAAGGGATGGTGTAAACTGAATTCTAGGAAATAATTTACCTTTGTTATTCTTCTTGGATTCCAAATGCATCTGAGCAAGAAGTCTCATTAAATTCCACTCATCACTGGACTTCATCAAATATTGAATCAGAAACTTCCTTCTAAAGTAATTATCCACCACATTTTCTTTACCCAGGGTATAGGTAATATAAAATTCAAAATCCTAAAGGTACTCAATCCATTAGCTCTGTCTCGGATTCAGATCCTTCTAGGAGAATATATAAGCCTAGCTCTTTTGGTCTGAGTAGATTGTGAATTTCCCTTTGAAGATATAGTGATGTCATTATTTAAAATCATTCATTACCACTGGTATCTTGAGTTCAAGGGTGGGAAAATTCTTTTTTTTTGCAGAGTCAGCATGATCAATACACCACTATGTGGTCACCCTACATCATCATGCATCGTAGACCCGAACCTGAAGCATCACAATAAACCACATAACCCTTTCCAGCCTCAAGTAAAATCAAGAATGGGGTAGTGGTAAACTACTACTTTAGATACTAAAAAGATGTCTGGAACTCTGAACTCCAGGTGAACTTCAACCATTTTGGGGTGAGAGCCCCCATGGGAAAATCAAGTTGAGAAAAATATCAGAAAAAAATCCTATAATATCTTGCCATACCTAAGATGCTCCCCATCCTAAATACATTATTCGATAATTCCCATGACATAACTGCCTTGATTTTATCTAGATCAATTAAAAATCTATATTCTAATATCACATGATCCAATAGTTTTACCTCCCAAATACAGAACCTACACATGGAGATCTTAGCATAAAGATGGTGATTCCAAAGCATGCCTAAAACAATTCATATATATTGATCATGATCCTCTTAAGTTATAGAGTAGACTAGGATGTTATCCATTAATACCACAATAAAATATTCACGGTATTTATGAACCACCTAGTTTATAAGGGCCATAAAATATGTAGGATAATTCATCATCCTGAATGGAAAAAAATAAATACTCGAAGCTTCCATACCTACTTTGAAAAGTTGTCCTAGGAATGTTAGCTCCTCTTACCTAGACCTAATCATACAGGGAGAATAGGTTGATACTATAAAATAATCTTTACCCTTGAGTTGATAAAATAGTTAATTGATGCCGGGAAATGGGTATTTATTCTTGATTGTAACCCTGTTCAATTTCTGGTAATCAATTCACAACTAGAGAGATCCATCAGCCTTTTTGAAAAACAGCATTTGTGTGGCCTAAGAAGAGATACTCAGGTGAATGAATCCTTTGGATTCTAAATTTTCTGACTGTATATTAAATTTACTTAACTTAGTATGGGCTATATAGTATAAGGGAAGAGATATCAGTAGTCTCCTCAGTTCCAGGTTGGTGGAGAACTCCACATCCCATTCTGGAGGTAACCCTAAAAAGTCATCTAGAAACACCATTGGGAACTCATCCACAACTATTGGAATATGAATTATTTAATATGGGTCATTTGTGATGGTAACCTATCACAAATGAACCATACCTTAAAAACATGTTGCAAAATATGTTTTGTATGAAAACCCATTGAAGATATTTTTTTTAATGGGTAACTCCTCCATCACAAAAATCTTTTTCCATTTATATATATATCATCACTTGAAATGAAATTCTTTACCTGTCATAAATAATATAAAAAAATAAATAAAAAAATAAATAAAATCCAAATAATATAAAAAAGAAATACATAAAACTTTAGACATGTGAATTAACAATAATATTAAAAATATATGCTTATTGAAATATTTATCATAATAAATGTGTCAAAAAATACATTAATCACTAAGGAGTGGGTCATGTAGAGGAGGTGGAAGAGGGAAATCCAACCTTATACCTAGAACCAAGTGTCACATGTAATCCATCACCTACTCATGATGGTCCTCATGTGATCGACATTTCTCCTACTGCTACTATTACTGTTGTTGACGAAGCTCTTCCTTCTCCCTATGTAGGGTCTCCATGACCTCATTCTAAGATCATAGCTTCTCCTCATACTATACATCTAATGATGATGAATCTCTAGGAGCTACCCTCGAGATATATGATGATCATGCAGTAGTAATATAATAACTATTAGGTGTCAATTGATAACTTATACCAACAACTCGGTCTTTTCAAAAGTATACTAAGTCACCTATATCCATGGTACGTCATCAAATCTTGATGCATAGATAGAATAACCCTCAATATTATCCTGAAACCCATCATGTGGGTGAGAATTTTTGTCCTTATATGACTCTTTTGAATATAATTTGAAATTAAAATAGTTAAAATATTAATTTGGTTAAATTTTAAAACTCAAAAAAATTATACTAACCATAATCTAACATTGTTGATTGCCAGTAATATCTCCAATGAAAAGATCGTTGTATCTTATAAATATGCAACTGTATAATATTGGTATTCTCAACTGACTATATTAATAATAAAATAAATATTTTACATTTATATTTATATAAATTATTAAATAAAATTTCTTACCATATGTCATTGATGAGTACTGAATGTATGACTACCAACTCTATGTGTGACATCTTGTCTCCCCCGGTTCTGTTGACCTAATGATTATCTCATCTAAAAACTATCTATCATCCAGTATGAGTGCAATCCATCCCAAACCTAAGAGGAGATGTAATCGGGTTGGTGGTTGTAGCAAGACTGATCAAAAACTGTGAATCCATATTTCTTTATGACTCTCTTCTTCAAATTATGAAAAAAATGATGACAAAGTCCACTCATTAAGGCCTCCAAAATAGATTTCCTCATGTTATCTTCGATGGGATACCATAAAACATAAAAATAATTAATAATAACAAGTTAATAATTAAATAAATTTCAATATAACGATTATTTATTTATGTACCATCCAATGATAAAACATGCAGATCCGAACATCAATGGAAATAGGATCCCATGTCACTGTGATCTAGAAAAATAATTACGTATAATAGAACCCCCTTTTCCAACAGCTATATGGGAAAAATTGTGGGAAAACATAAAAAATAATCAAACAATTAGTACATAGATTAATTCATGAAAATTAAAGATAATTAATGAAAATTAACTAAATTACACAACTGAACATACCTCTACATGCATGGATCAAAATCAATATGTGGATGTCACTCAGGAATAGAGTCGAGAATCATCAATATCACAAGACCATAACCCTTATAAGTAAACAATGGACTACCTACAACCTAAGGTTCAGATGACAATGAATCAAGCTCGCCACCAAGGAGTGTATCCTCCTCAAGGCTATGGAACATCTCATCCATCTGGAACATGAAAAAAATGTTGTCAGTAAATAATTTAAAAAGTATTATATATATATATACTCTGATAATAACCAACATGTAATTGTGTCATTCTTCATCTTCATCCTCATCTTTGTATATAAAGCTGTTGATATATTCATTTTCATCCTCAAGATCATTAATTTACATTGGATTTTCATCTTCATCATATCTTATTATTTCATAATCATTTTCTACATCATCAACATCATCATCACCATCGAACCATAACTATGGTGTTCCATTATTGATATTCATGTATCTTTATTTAAAAGATGTATTTGTATTTGTGTCTTGAAAATTTTAAATTCCTTGCACTTCAGAAGAAATATATTCACTTTGCATAAACTGATTTTCATAAGATTTATTTTTTATAATTCTCCACCAGTCAATTAACTCTCTTGAAGCAGAATAATAATTTTCATAAAATATTTGATGTACTTAATGATCCAATATTAATGGTTAATTTATTGAAATAAGGCTTTTACATTTAATTTCTATGATTCTATTGCGTGGATGAATATTCAAGACTTTATTAGTATCAAACCAATGGAATTTAAATATCACTACATAATTCTTTCTTAGATAACACAGTTCAATTATTTCATCTAACATGCCATAAAAGTAAAATTCACTTCCTCTATGATGATATCCTCTCAAGAAAACACCACTATTCATTGTTTTTTTATTTACTATATTCATGTGTATGAAATCAAAAACCATTCACCACATATGTGTTAAAATATTTTACCATTGTGGATGGTGGGTTACTCAATACACACAATCTATTATCTATTTTATCAGTATGTTGAAATACCTTAAAATTTTAAAAAAATAGAAATATAACAAATAATAAATTGGTTTTTCCTAAAATGATTTATGTCCCTTCATAAAGAATGATCAATAGGAATAAATTTGTGATGATAGATGAAAAAAATAATGTTTTCTCCCATTGATGAGTATAAATGTTTTATGATCACTCATATATTACATACATGATTTGGGACCATATGTACTCCATCCAGATAACATACCATATGTTGGTAAGTTGCTGTTTTTTATATTAATTCATCTTTCATTAGGAAGTTATGTTTTGAAACAACATCAAATATACTAACATAATTACTCCATGAAAAATTTAACTCATCAATCAATGGCTTCAAATGAACATCAATATTATTTTTTTGGATGTCCTAGAATTAATAATTCCAAAAAGATATATGTCTCATACATCAACATTCAAGGAGGTAAATTTTATAGAGTTATAAATATGGGACAACAATAATATTGATTTCCGTAAGAACTAAAAGGACAGAAACCATTAGTAAAAATACACAATCAGACATTATGTGATTCAAAATAAAAATACGGATATACCTGGTCAAAATGTTTCCATGAATCATAATCACAAGGATGATTTAATCTTTTACCAGTTGGAATATTGTATTTGTGCCATGAAATCAATGATGTTGTGTTCTAAGACTTAAATAAACACTACAATATAGGCATAAGTGGTAAATACTACAAATGGTTAATGAGAACCAATCGGGACTTCCCTTGTTGAGCCTCAATCTACCTTTATTATCTACATGTTGGAAAACTAACTAATGACTCATTTTCCCTATAATATAAGATGAAATCATTTGAAAATGCATGCATATATTGATAACCAAGTCCTAAATTAAAAACCAGCCTCTTGGTCTCATATAAATTTGTAGGCAACACATTTCCTTCAGGTAATAGTGAATTAACCAAAGATAATATCTTATCAAAATAGCTATTTCATATTCCATTATATGATTTAATAGCAATAAATTTTTTAACCACTTCAAATTTTATTACCTCACAACCAAGATATAAGGCATCCTTCGTGGACTTCAGCAAATCATAAAATCGAGATGGTTCTAACTTATGAGTTAAAATAATATCATTCTGAGTTTCTATTTGTTGAAAAGATGGACCAATTACCTCTTGTACTAATGTTTGAAACTGTGATGGATATGGAACCAAATTATTAGTATCTTCTCTGGAACTGTTTTCACCACACTGAAACCAAAAAACATAATCTTTATGAAAACCAAAATGAAATAGATGAACCCTAATGATTTCAAATTTTTATAATCTCCTCGTATCACATTTCTTATATAGACACTTAATTTACCCTTATAATTTTTTGTTGGTTATGATGATATAAATGATACAAAAGTTTCAACAACTTTAATATATACATGATTTATACCAGAACCATTTGAATTCTTGTGATAATTTATCCAATTATGTTCTGATAATAAATATTATTTTCTACTTCCTTGTTCTATATTTTTATAAAAAATAGAAAATAGAAAATATTTATTATCATTACTATGATTTAAGGATGATACGATCCAAAAAAAATTAAAAAATTAAAAAATTAAAAATTACTCGTAAATATAATCAATTATATCTAATTACCAATAATTTTTTCTAATTACCACAAATTTCATATAATTACCATTAAGGGAAATATAAGGATAACTAAGGGGCATGAGGGAGGCATGGATTTGAGGGGATGGAAATGGCACCAGAGAGAAAAAAATTTAGAACCCCTAGGTTTAGACCGATTAGAGAAGAGTTATTCATGGATAAAACTATGAGAGATGTAAGAGGAAGTTGTGAGAGATAACAATGACACTCTTAGTGGATTATTTCCATTTATGATCAAATTTGTCATCATGAGAAAATAATGTTTTATCAATGATCAAGAATTTATATTACAATTATCAGTAAAAACTTATTTTTCATGAAGATATATTGAAACAAAAAAAGGGAGAAACTCACTAAGCATTTAGTTATTATCTCTCACATCTATTTCCTCTTCCATCACTCACATTTTTACCTAGGACTTCCTCTCCTCTAAACGATTTGAACTCAGGGGCACTGGAATTCATTCACTCTATTACTACCTTCATCCCCTCCTCTCCATGCCTCCCTCATGCACATTGGTTGGTATTATATTAGTAATTATGGTTACTTTTTGTTATCTTTGGTTAACTATGTTTAATTATTACCATTTTTACTAATTATCATTAATTTTTACTAATTACGGCTATTTTCTACTAATTTTTAACTAATTACTATAATTTTTACTAATTACAACTAATTACCACTAATTTTACTAATTAACGATAATTAACATGCATTTTTACTAATTACCACTAATTACCACTAATTTTTACTAATTACCACTAATTTTTATTAATTACTACTTATTTTTTCTAATTATAACTAATTATCCCTTATATTAATTAATTTCCATTTATTTCTAGTTATTTTTACTAATTACTGCTAATTACCACTAATTTTTACCAATTACCCCTAATTGTTGCTAATTTTTTCTAATTATCCTTAATTTCCACTATTTGTTTACTAATTTTCACTAATTTTCACTTATTTCCTCTAATTATTACTACTTGTTTCTAATTTTTACTAATTACTGCTAATTTTCTCTAATTACCCATATTTTTGTTAATTTCCTCTAATTTTTCCTAATTTTTTCTGTTTACAACTATTTTTCACTAATTACCACTAATTACGACTATTTTTTGCTAATTACCACTAATTAATGTTAATTAACGCTAATTTTTTTTATTTACCACTAATTACCACTACTATTTGCTAATTACTACTAATTAATGACAATTTTTTCTAACTAACGCTAATTATTTCTAATTAATGCTAATTTTCTACTAAGTACCATTATTTTCTACTCATTACCGCAATTTTCGACTCATTATCGCTAATTATTGTTATTTTCTACTCATTGCTTCTAATTATTGCTATTTTTTACTCGTTAGTGCTATTTTTTACTCATTACCACTAATTTTTACTCATTATCTCTTTTTTTTCCTAATTACCACTATTTTTTCCAAATTTCAGCTTTTTTTATTTACCTCGAATTACCACTAATTTTTCCTCATTACCACTAATTACTAATAATTTTTTTACTAATTACCGCTAATTCTTACTAATTATTGCTATTTTTTACTAATTAGTGAAAAATTTTACTAATTAGTGCTAATTTCTACTAATTACCACTAATTTATATTAATTACAACTAATATATACTAATTACATCGAATTTTTACTAATTAACACTAATTTATACTAATTACTATAAATTTCTAATAATTACCGCTAAATTTTAATAATTATTTCTATTTTTTTATTACCACTAAGTTTTACTGATTACCGCAAAATATTACTAATTAACACTAATTTTTACTGATTACGGCTAATTTTTATTGATCATCGCTAATTATTACTAATTGTTTTTAAATTATTAATATTTATCGTTAATTACTAAAAACACTATTAATTTTTGCTACTTACTGTTAATTATTACTAATTATTGTAAATTATTGTTGTTTATTACTAAGATCTATTAATTATTACTAAGTTATATTAATTGGTACTATTTATTTATCAATTATAAGTAGTCTCTACTAATTAGAACTACTTACTCCTAATTAAAACTAGTTACTACTAATTAAAACTAATTACTACTAATTAAAAGTAATTGTTGCTAATTAAAACTAATCATTGCTAAATAAAACTAATTACTACTAATTATTATTAATAATTTCTTATATAAAATAAAACAAGTTAATTGAAAATTAAAAAATTACACAAATACCTCAAAATTAATGTTTTATCATAATTCAAATACTTATGTGAATCTGAAAGTATTCTTTCCCAATAAAAATAAAAAAATTAAAGGAATCAATAAAGAAGTAGAGAGGAGAGGTGAGGAGATAAAATGTGAAGGGGGGAATTGGCTAGTTTCATATATATAGGTTAGATTAGTAACAATGATATATTTTGTGACTAAATTCCCATCACAAAAAGGTTTATTTGCGATGGAGCACATCGCAAATAATACATGCCATAAATAAAGGTGTCGGTGATAAAAAAGTAAATTGTGATGGGTTTCATCGTAAATAGTATTTGGTCAACATATTATTTTTGATGGGTTATAAATTTTCATCACAAATAACCCTAAGGTAGAATAGTATTTTCGATGAGAGAAAATTACCATCGCAAATAATTGTAAATAAAAAATTATTTGTGATGGGAAACCCATACTCTCATAAATTGTTCTTACGATAGGACTATTTGTGATGGGATGTGGTTCCATCACAAATAACCCATCACAAATAACCCGTCACAATTAATCATTTTTTCTATAGTGCACCATGTGAGGCTACCCATTCTCAGAACCTTTCTCATCATCCTCCAGCATAAGAGAAGAAACTTTCCAAATGAGTTTTCCTAAATCCATAAGTGGAGTCTATCTCATCCAGATTGTGGATCTCATTCACCTTGGAAGACCTGAGTGATCCCATTGAGGGTTATAAACATCACCCACCAAGGATAGGAATTGATAAGAGCCTTAAAGCATGTCATCCAATCCATTCCTAGGATCACATTAAAGAGATCCATTTCCAAGGTAAGGAAATCCCATTTCAACTCAACTTCTGATAGGGTGAGAGTATAGGATGAACATCTAAAACCTTGATCCTTCCTCTTTCCAAGTGGTCTAAAAAACTCCATAGCATACGACATAAGCTCCATTGAGATTTTTAGAAAATCCACAAGCTGACCAAAGATAAAATAATTAGAATAACCTATATCAAATAAAGAAATCACTATAGATGATACAATATTAAAAGTACCTCATAATCTTACAGGATCCACATCTGATTCCAAAATCATATAATCAATAGCATGAAGGTTCCACATATTTGTTGATGCCTAGGGTTGACTACTGACTTGGGGCTCTTCCTTGAGCTAACTCCATCCATAGGAAGATCCAGCCTTTCCACCACACCCACTAGTTTATGAACCCATAGATTTGGATGCACCATATTGAGCTACTGATTCTGTGTGCACCATGGATCATGTACCACTCTAAAAAGGGGGATCACTCTTAAAAAATATTTTCAACTGACCCAGGCATCAACACTGATGGTAGAGTTTAGGTTGAATCATACATGTATACTGAATGTGCACAAACCTCCCTCGCTAATGGTACATGAAAGATTTACCACTCAAAGATGCTGACAAAGGTTATCGGGATAGCTATCTAGAGTTTCTGCCACTCTTTCTCCATTTCTCATCATGCTTCCTATTCTTCTCAAACAGACTAATCCCAACTTTCCCCACAGCTAGAACTATTCCAAAAAAATTAGATTTACCTGTCCAATCAATTTCCACCGTCATGGATTGATCAACCACCTTGGAATACGTCTTTAACTTAAAAAGAAATACTTTATATTGAATCTCTAGTCACAACCCCATTTCTAACTGATGGTCCTTCAACTTTCCATTGGTAACTACCTTGGGATCTAAACGGACTAACTCTTCAAATTTTTTGGCATACTCTTTCATGGATCATTCTCCCTTATTGAGATACAGAAACTCTTGGGTCTTACTAAGGAACAAATTATTTGGGTAGTATTTCTCATTAAATATATCCTTTAAATGCTTCCAACCCATCTTCTCTTGCTTCCCTACTTGAATCACTGACTCCCACCACCTGTTACTATGCCCTTCCAACATAAATGCATAACACTTCACTTCAATAGCTTCAAGTGTCCGGAGGAACCCAAAGATCCTCTCAATTTTCTCAATCCAATCTCCCACTTCATGGGGATCAATACTTCCCCAGAAGGAAGTGGTTTTATTCTTGAGGAACTCATGAGCCCTCTTTTTTTATAGAATTGGTTCGATTTCCTTATCCTGAGAAGGACTATAGCCTACTCTCTGATCCAAACCTCAGATATCCCAAACCACTATGTTAACTAACATCTGATCAACTGGTGTGGGAGAAATATCTTCGACATCTTCCTGCAGCTATATAGGAGGTCTCCAAGGAGGAGTGATATTACACAAGTCAACAAACATACAATAAACCGTCTATACATCATACCATAGAAAACTAAAAAATAACATAATTTAAACACTTATAAAGAATCAAAATTAAAACCACCATAATCAAAATTATCAATTTAAACCAGTTCACCATTCCTCGGTTTCCATGCTCGGTCTTTAGCTTGTGAACTACATCTAAATGAGGATTCAACCAATCATAATCATCCCATGGTGAACCAAGGATTTTTATGAGTTGTGTTGTTAAAACACCCCACTCTCAAATGATTCCTTAATCCCTAAAATCCCTATCCCCTGTCTATCTGAACTTCCCAAATAAAAAAACCCAAAAGAAGGGGGGAAACCTCACTCTGATAACATTTTTCATGAACTGACCCAGGCCACTATCTAACCAGACACCTGACATGGTCTATAACATGGTCCAAAGGGTGTTTCTGATCCCCACATGCTAGAAACTAGTTCACAGTAATTGAGTAACTCCTTTGGGAATGATTTTTCCCATGTGAATGACAACTATCACCCATACCAAAATTCTCAAAACATCATAACCACCATTCAAAACATGTGAAATAAAAGGAAATCACTATAAGCAAGAGTTAAATGTTTAACATTAACAACCAGATACAAAGTAGCCAAAAAGGGGAGGGGATCGACTAGATGAACAAAACCTCCTCGTGAAACGTGGGTCGAATCCCACCATTCCACCACCATCAACACCTACCAATAAGAAACGTCTAGTAAGAGTAACTACCATCACCTCCATGTAAGGCCTTGAGTTTACATGAATCAGATCGAACAAGGTCTATATACACCTGGGGTGTATGTAGGGTGTGATCTCAGTTTCCTAATCAGATACCGCCCAAAGGTTCCATGCATATACATTATAAGATAATTAAGCATTAATTTTTCTTAAATAAGGAAACAATTTAAATTGAAACATGAAATTTTTAGGATGGAGAGGAAAGAATATTATTTTATAAAACAAGTACTTAGAATAGTAGAAAATTAAAGGTGAATAAATAAATGAAAACAGGGATAACCATTATATAAGAACCATGATAAATCCCTAATAATATCAAGTTCTTGGGGACCTAGGATCCCCATAATCATGATGATCAAAAATGGACATGAAGGTCCATCTTCTAATCAATCCACCAAATCCCCATCATCAATGTTTTATAAGTGTCATATCATAATTTTGATATGTATTGTAGGTTATTCCTAGAGTACTTATCCTAGTCTACCCACCTATTTAATTAGGATTCCCATGTGTTTTTATATTTATTAGACCATGAAAACCCCCATACTTCACAAGGAAAACCATCACAACCCAAAACACACTAATTCCAAGGGGGTTCACTATTTAAAAACCTTACACACACCCTAAATTTGGAAATCACCCATTTTTACACACCCAACATAATTTAGAATGATTTATAAATTAGTACTATCTTATTTAAATCATCAAATAATGGATAATCATGGAACCACCTACCTTCTCCTTTGAATCCAACACAATCTGATCGGAAATCGCAATCTAAAGAAAGAAGAGACCCTATGGAAGAAATAGTTCACCAAAACCATAAAACCCAAACAAAAAAAAGGGATTAAACCCATTCTAGGTCACCACAACCACTAGATAATAAAGAACCCAAGAAGAAATAGATAAGAGATCAAATGTTGGTAAGAATAGTAGAGAATAGTAACTTACCTAAGGATTTCTTGAAGATTCAAGATTAAAACCACCCAAAAAGTATGGCCAAGATGAGTGTAGGAGGATATGAGGCATGCCTAATGCTGGTGGGGGTTGAAGGGGTAAAAACGAGTGGGTTTGATGGTTAAAATTGGGAAGAGGTAGAATTAAATTTTCAATTTTTTGAAGGATATGGTAGGCCAAATGTTTTGGATGCACGGTCTACCAAACCTTTCAGCAACCGTGTTCTACCTTTATCCAAGAGAAGGGATATGCCACATGGTTTACTGGGAGGGGTGCACAATTGTGCACCTAATTATGCAGTCGAGATAGTGCCAGTTTCTAGGCTGCATGGTTTTCACTATGGTGGCACACGGTTTCCACTAACCATGTTCCAATTGTGCAGCTCCTTCTTTACACCAAAAAACTGACATTTTTTTCTTGAAAAATTCCTGGGAAAGCTATGAAACCTAAGTCAGAAAAAAATGTACCTAAAAGAACACTATTGGTGTGACATGTATTCAAATAGAATTTTAATCATTAAAAACATTTCTAAGTCATCTATATATATAATAATCACCAAAATATTCTAATTACAAAGAAAATATCCTCAATAAGTATCCCTTAATTCAAGAAGCATAACTATTTCATTAGAGAAACATATAAATTATGTAATTCATATGAAAGATAGATTGAACTCAACAACATATGATATCTCTTAAGATTGTTTACATATAATGTTGAGTATAATAACCCAGTAGGACATTCCAATAATATGTACTTATAGTGAATACATTAACACAACAATATGTATTTGTAAAATAGTTTCACAAAATTTCTATTGATTAATTTGTACTATAACATATTTGAAAACAATGACTAAATAAATATTATAGATTAGGAATAGAAAATTGACTATAAATTAAAATTTAACAATATATAATATAATATTTTACTTTTCAATAAAGATATTTATTGTGATTTTTTACAAACATGTTATTGATTATTATTTTTTATCTCATGAAACAAGACATATCACATTTTTTTATTTTGTATATTATTTATTTAATGTATGATTATTTCCATAATAATGAATAAAATTTTGATGTACAACATTGATCAGATCACTAATGATTTCTAGAAGGAGTTATTATATTTTTTGGACTTTGTATTCAATAATGATTTAAATGGAAGATTGATTTGATGCCTTTGTTTTGATTGTATTGGATGATCATGGTTAACTTATAAGGAAGTAAGTTACCATATCACTAAAAATCATTTCCAAAAAATATCATGTGTGGTATCACAACGGAGAAAAATATCATGTGGATAATGACATTGATTCAGCTGAAATGTTTGGTATAAAAAAAATTGATTTTTGATCAGTTTCCATTTGTTTCACATGCCAACTCCTCATATATACCAGTGTAAGAGGAAATGAATACTGGAAAAAAGTTTTTTCAGTTTTTCAAAATGACGATGTTGAGCATGTAAGAAAGATGATAGAATATGTAAATACCCCATTATACCAGACATGTGGAAAATAGGAAAACTTGATTTTTTTTAATTTGATTATACCATGGAAAATAAATGTATAGATTTAGTAATACTCTAGTTGACTATATCCTAACATTTATTAAGTTTTTAATAATTGATGATGCATGTATTCTAGAAAATTATTGCATGGAATCAAATTTGGTTGACAAATTTAGATTTTCATCTACTAAGATCAATTATTTCCCCCAAACATTTTTGTTTGTTCTGGAAGGAAAATGCATATTTCAATTGGTTCAAACAATGTAGTACATCAAGATAGAAGACTAATAAATTTAAAACTCAATCAATCATACTAGATAAAGTTATGTGGCACTTTACTTTAATTCCTGGGCATCACATTTTTATTTTCAGAACAAATGATAAGAAATATGAGATGGAATGAAGATGAAAGAAATAAAGATAATAATCTAATAGTGCATCATAAAGATGGGTTACCTTGGAATAAATTTGATAGGTTACATCGAAATGTTTTAGCTAACCCATGAAATGTTAAATTGGTATCATCATGTGATGGTTTCAACCCATTTCTTTAGTTTCATATTGTACATAGTACTTGGCTTTTTTCATTCACATTTATAACTTTCTATCATGGATGGGTATGAAGAAGCCATTTATTATCATGAGTATATTGATATCTAGACCCATTGATCCTGGAAATGATATTTAAATATACCTACAACCATTAATAGATGAGTTAAAGGAGTTTTGGATTGTTGGTGTGAAAGAATATAATGCATTCAGAAAGGAGTAATTTATGTTTCATGTAGCTTTATTATAGATGATAAATGATTTCCCTTCTTAGAGAATGATTTTTGGTTGGAGTAAAAAAGGGATATTATCCTACCCTATTTTTATGAAAAATACACAATCCTAGAGATTAAAGTTTCCATGAATCTTTAGCTTCATATGGTATTAATGATTTTTACCAATGGATCATACATACAAGAAAAAAATAGATCAATTTGATAATTCTGTAGAGGCTGATGAAATAACTCAACAAATGTCAGAGAATCATATTGTTAATGAACTTGATGGTTTGGATTATGTTCTTGGAAATTGTCAATCTAATTCCATAAAGTGAAAGAATGGTAATTCAAATTAAAATATAATTTAGATAAAGATAATTATATTATTTTAGTTTTCATATTGGTCATTTAATTTATTTCATAATCTCTTAGACAAAATGCTTATTGAGAAAAATATTTGTGAGATTTTATTTGCTACTTTTTTAAATGTCATGATTAAAACAAATTGTAATTTTCAATCACATCATTATTTTATAGATTGGGGTATAAGATCAAGACTTCATCCTGATTTAATTGGACAGAACAAGTGGAAATTCTCTTTTACCTATTTTTTTGATGAAAATGCAGAAAAAAAACAATTCCTTTAGGTCTTGTAAAGTTTGAAGGTTCTATATGTTAATTCAAGTAATATTTTGAAAAGGTTTAATACTCAATATTTGAAACTAAAATATCTTAAAACTCATTATTACTAGGTCTTGTTATATATGTTTATTCCCATATCCATTCAACATTTACTTTCACATAATGTTATAGTTTTTGTGATTAGGTTATTTCATTTTTATCGAGATGTTTGTGAAAAAATATAGAAAATAAGTATCAATCAAAAATTATAGATATATGCACAAATTATTCTTTTTGACTTAAAGAAAATTTTCCCACCATCATTTTCCATATGTATGTTATATCTAACAGTTCATATTCCTATAGAAGTTCTTTTTGGTGGTCCCATTTCATGTTGATGGATGTATCCAATAGAAATAATGATCTATACATTGAAATATTATGTGAGAAATAAATATCACCCTGAGGTATCAATTGTAAAAGGATATTTAGCAAAATAATTCATGGATTTATGTTCATTGAACCTGGATAATGTCACTATGAGGTATAATCGTCTAATGATAATAGAATATGAGCAATATTATCCCATTGAACATGCATTTCCTTCACTATTGCAAAAAGGGGGAATATTAGGATCATACTCATTAGGTACATTAAGCAGGGAAGAGTGGGAAATGGCTCGTTATACAATATTATTCATCTTTGGGGTGAATGATTATTACATCAAGTAGGTAAACTAATAAATATGTATTTTTTTCATTGTGTTATTTTTTCATAGCTTCTAAAATTTTAAATCTTTCATATTTGTAGAGAAAATTTACAAATTATAAAAAGGAGACATTGTTCTCTATCTATTAAGAGGATGTAATGATTGAAAAAAATATATTTTTCTTCTTGGTTAAAGTAAAAGGTAATTGATTTATTTTTTTACCTAACTTTATCATATATAATTGTATAATATTTTATGTTATAATATTTTAGGTTCTAAGTTTATGAATTAATGGTGTATCAGATGAAATAATAGCATTGTCATTTGGTCCAAACAATATGGAATATGATTATAAGTTAATGGTTTTAAATGTCCTTAAATTAGCTATAAATAGTTATTCGAAAAAAATATAGATACATCATGATGCTGTCATAATAAGTGTCATGCCATATTATTATGTGAGTGCATCAGAAAAGAAACCTCAATCAGAAAATATATCATATTATGGGGTTACTAAGAGAATTATTTTATTAGATTTGTTTTTTGTGCATTCGCTGGGGCACGCATCTGTGTGTGGAGGATGTGCTAGCCGTTTCCCCACATTACCTCTTTCCAAAGTTGGGTGGTATCCATCACTTATTCAGGGATGTTTTCTCCTTGATCAAAATGTGATTATGGGATGTCGGTATCTCCTTTCTTGGATTCCTCCTCAGAACTTGTTACCTAGTCTGAGTCTCCCTTAAAGATTAATATGTTTTTTGTGAAACTCTTCCATGGTTCCATATCTTCATGGACACTGGTTAATTATGTTGCTTTTGTCCAGAAATTCCAAGCGGTCAAGTCAGGACAACAACCTTCGATCGGGGGAGTTGTCATGTTGGATATTGATGGCATGTCTGGATGATGAAACACTGATGCTTCTGGATTTCATCCCCTTATGATAAGTCTTCTTGAGGGTGCGGAAGCCTGAGGCATCCCACGTTGAATGAAGGGAATTATATTCCATAGGCATTTACCTAAGGTTTTCTTCAACTTCCCATATTTAACATAGGGTATGCCACGAGATTAACATCTAGCGGAGATAGACCGGACTGATTAGAACACTGATGGGAGTAGATCAGATGGGCGGATCAAAACATCCAATGAGTATGGATCTGATGATGCTTGGGTCCCTATAAATTGGGAAACTAAGGTTTACTGTTGGCTGGGATTGAACCTTAGGGAGTTTTCATACATACCCAGTCCCGAAAGACAGGTATCAAAACCTATGTAGTTCAAAGGGGTGATGAATTGGGGTGTACACAAAGGAAAACGACCCAATGAAACTTATGGGGTTACACATGGTTAGCAACCCATTGCAAGAGGTGCACTCTTGGTTGGATGGTTATGGATTGTGTGGGGATTATGCATGGCTAGCTTCTCGGGTGCCGCAAGGAGCAGCGATGGGATGAATGGCATGATCTCACTTGGATGTGGTAGCCCAGGTAAGAATCAAGATGTATTATGGATGGCTAAGTGAAGTGGATGGGAGGAATGGGATGGAACTGACGTGAAGATGATGGTTATGTTAGTCTTGAACTTCAGGGAGGCTTCCTACATATCCTTGTGGTAGGGAATCAAAGTCCACACAGTTCGGTGGGTTGATGGGACACCTAAGGCGGTGGCTTGCGAGAATGGGTGCATGGATGAGACCCAAAGGAAGTATAACCTCCAGGATGGGGAATAACCTTCCCGAAACACAAAGGCTCAAGGGAGAGACCATTATGGGACATGGGTGATGGGATTGAGCCTCAGGGGGGAATCCTATGTGTCCCCATGGTGGGGAATCAAATTCCATATAGTTCAGGATGGGTCATGGAATCGGGGTGTGCGTAGAGGACAGCGACCTGATGACACGTTGGGGCTTACGCATGGTTAGCGGCCCGGGTGCTGGTATAAAGTCACAAGGGGGTAGACCAAATATGTGGGTCCCAAAGAAGGAGACACCAAATTTTACCATTGTTTGGGGTTGAACCTCAGGGAGGCTTCCTACATACCCTACCTAGGATATGGGGATCAAACCCCACTTAGTTAGAATAGGTGTGAGTCCTTATAAAGGGGACACTGAAGTTTACCAATGTCTGGGGTTGAACCTCAGGGATGCTTCCTATGTACCCTACCTAGGAGACTAGGATCAAAACCCACATAGTTTGAGATCATATAGTTTAACATCATTTGGAATGAATAGGGGTATACAGTTTAACATCATGCGGGAATAGGGTGAACCGACGTGAAGTGGTCAGGACCAATGGGTGTTGGGCTTGAACCTCAGGGAGGCTTCCTACGTACCTTTCTTGGAAAGGTAAAGGATAAAATTCCACATAGTTTGGAATAGGGGATTGGGGATTACATGCTAAGGTGGTCCAAAGAGGATGTCATGGTCGGTGCTTACTCTATGCCTACATGAGTCATGCTCGGTTTGAGAAACAAGAGGCAGAAAAGACCTAATGATAATGTCGAGAAAGGTGCTTCTGTGAGGAATAGAGCATGGATTACGCGTGGTTAGCGGCCCAGGGAGCTAGATATTGGTACTTACTCTAGGATAGAGGCCCGACCGTGATAAATCCTAGATGGAGATGGAAATTGTAACCATGGTCATTGTGCCCATCTCTCCTTTGGCATTTGCACACAGAATAAGAGAGGAGTAGCAAGGATGTTGCCTCCCACAAGAAAGGCTTGGGGATTACACCAAGATGCTTTCCCTTCCCCATGGATAGATTTCGTTCTATATAAGGAGGATCTCATTCCATGTGAGCAAGATCTCACTCCCATAGAGACCAGTGGGTGTGGAAAATGTCTGAGATGGGGCACTGTGTATATATTTCATGGGGCAAGGATGTAGTTTAACGTCATGTGATGAGGACGTTGGTGCTTATAAATTTAACATCCTATAGATCATACGATGAGGATTCACTCCTCACCCCTAGGACATAAATAACTGATGTGCATTAACCCTTGGGGAAGTTAAGGCATTAGCAATGTCATGTGGTGAGGGGGTTGTGAAGTGATCTATTGAGGGTCTCACATTGGTGTGGCTATACGAAGAAGCATGAGGCTAAGAAATGCAATATGAAGCACAACCCAAGGGACCTTGAAGTCACTTCTTACAAACCTGGAGGGTCGTATTGAAGAGGGATTTGTGAAGCAAAGGGGTTCACAAGAAAGAATCACATGAAACTTTGGTGCTCCACAAATTAAAGAGACTCCACGAAGGGGTATTCTTTATGAAGTGGATTTTTCTAGCCGAATCATGGCGTATACATGCACATAAATGGTGCTTCTCAAAGAGAAAGTGATTTTTTGGAGTAGGACTTCGCAGATCAGGGTTTCCATGCAAAGTAAGGCATTGAAAAGTGATATACTTTGAAAAGCATAGTGATCGTTCCTTAGCATGGGGTTCACATGTATATGGAAGTTACTTTGCGAAGCATGAGTGCTTTTCAAAGACCCGAGTTCCCTTAGGGATATCCTTCCTTTTTTATGGCACGTGGGCTTCACGAATGGCATCCTTTCTTGAAGAGGGGTTGTATTTTAGCTAAGGGAAAAGTATTTCGCAATGCTCAAGTACCTTGAAGAGCTCATTTTTCTCAATTCTTCACATAGCAGAAGGTGCTTCATGATTTGAGAGCTGATAAGGAAAAAGGTTGGGGTATCCATCCTTTGGGTCCAAGGGAATCCTAGTATTTATAGGCGAGGGATGGTGTGAAGCTCTGACAATGCATTGCGAATCCACTTGTGATTTTCCATCAGAAGCAGATTTTATCAAGTTTGTCTTAACTGCAGAGCCTAACTTCATCCCCTCCTTGGTGCAGAGGCCTTCTTAACTCCCTCCACAGTGCTGGTGGAGTATTCCGTCAATTCATGGATTGCAAAGAAGATATGGTTCCCTCCATGGTGTGAAGATTTCCATCATTTGTGTCGTAACTGAAGATTATTTCACCTATTTACTCTACGGAAAGCATAGAGGTAGCCATGGATTTGTACCGGATGTAGTTATAAGGGGATATGTGAAGGTCGCGGTGCTAAAGGGATTCACGAAGGTGCTTCATGAATCATCCTCTTTGGATTCTATGTGCTCTTTGTGTATTTGTTTCCTCTGCACACATTTTGTCTCCAACAAATGCCCCCCCCCCCAGACATAGATCCGAGGAGAAAATGAGGGTTGAAGTCTGAGAATATATCTCCAAAAAATTTAGGCCAATCACAAAGCAATATCATGAAGCAAGTTCACGATGCAGAGAGGTAAGGCGCAGATTTAGAAAGTTGTGAAGCTCACTGCATACCTTGCTGCGACCATTAATGTCACAAAGCTCAGAGGTCATTGCCTATAAATAGGGGAGGACAACCATTATTTTTTTCTTACTTATCTTAGCATTTTCATTCTTGGGATCTCGATTCGCGAATCTCCACATGCTCTATGACATCCCTCTACAAATCAGGCCCTCTTTTCTCTACGGCGCACAACAAGCCTTTCGACTCCACAATTGTGCACTTTGCGGCTTGTGCCTGAGAGATTTGTGGCAAGGCTCTGTGACCTGCCACTATGACTGAGATCTCCAATCAAGCTCTGCCATCCAAGACAAAAAATTCTAATTTTTTGATACTGAATGGATCACCAAGGATATTCCAAGGGGTTCTTGCAGATGTTGCTCGGAGAGTAGAGATGGCTGATAATCTGGGCATCAGGGAATGTGTGTGGAGTCATTCAGACCACGAATCTATGGTGGAGATTTTTTTAGACATATAGAAGAGATACCCCATGTGAAAAAGACTGCCTTTATATGGATTTGGTTTGAGGGATGATGTTCTCATTCCCAAAGCAAGAAGGGATGAGCTGGCCTATTAGTTTAGGAGAATGTCATGCCAACACCAATGGTTCAGAGGTGATGACAATCATACATGGGAGAATCATACACCCGTTATTGCCGACTAATTGTGTAATAACGTTAAAAATGTTGCTGGGAAGGAATTACAGTCAGAGGAATCTCCCCCATAGTACCCCACCATTTTGAAGGCGTCTTTGGGTAACCTTGAGAAGGGGTGGACTGATGAGTGGGATCTACACCATGGAGGCAATTTCACAGATGATGGGGCCTGGGATTACTGGGTCAGTTCCTTCTATGAGGAGTTCGATGTAGAGCTGAGGCGAGTGGTCCTATATGAGGCAGCATGGGTCTCCCAATTCTACATTTACCAACTGAAGAAACTGATGTCAAAGCTATTGAGTAGGTAGTCATTGAGGACCAATACATTTCATCTTCACCATGGGGAGGTCAGTATCAGCCTCTGGGACCTTCAAAAAATCTTGGGGATTCTGATATTTTGGGCGTTGTATGACAAGTTCCTGCCTTCCATGAATACATGGGAGGACCCAGAGCATATGTCACTACTTGAAAAGGAATTGATGGACCTAGTGCCAGGAGAGGACAAGTAGTCGATGAGGTATTTCCATTTTAAGTGACGGTTGAAGCTGTTCCTGAATTCACCTTTATATGGGAAGTTTTCTGTGAGGCCTCCCACCTTCTTGGAGAGGGTCTAGTGTAGAAAAGAGCACTCTTACTAGTGACTCATGGACGACAGCCAGTGGAAGACATGGGGGTTTAGCGTTAGCACTGATAAAAAACCAGTGTTCAGGTTGGATGTATTCATCTCAGTGCTCATTTGCGGCTAGATGCTACTGGTAAGGGATAAGAACATGGGTTTACATCCGAGCACGTTTATCATGGCATCCAGATTGGTGATGGGGGAACGGATCAATCTGGGGATCCCAGTGCTGGATAATTTCTACAAAGTAATGTGGAAAATCAGTGAGGGGAAGAATTCACATAGGATGTGTGGTCTAATTCATCTTATGTATGGGTGGATAGAAGCACATATTAGGGGTGTATATGAATACCCGAACCTCATTTCCCCTCTAGGGTCATATTTCTGACCTGCCATTCTGAATTTGGTGGGGAGTTTCCCGACCAACCAGACCATGTCATTGGTGCTGAACTGGGTCTGGAAGGTGGATGATTTCAACTTAAATCTATTCCCATTTCTAATAGGTGCATTAAATAATGACGGCCAGGGAAAAGAGGAGCATCGGTATTATCTCCTAGCCTTTTAGGATGGAGTCCTGGCGGCGCAGGTTGACCGCGAGCCTCTCTATGAGCTGTACACCCCGCACTGCATTGTGAGTCAGTTCTAGTGCATGTAGAGGCTAACCTCACAGGTCTACTTGGTATTATTCCATGAGGTATATCTATTTATGATGAGGCAGATGTGGCTCATGTTCACATGGGAGGATGGGAATATGAAGAATGATCTACCTCCGCCCACTGCTGTTTATGGGATAGTGAAGGAGTATGATAAGAGTTGGGAGGTAGCCTACCTAGTGGAGATTTTAAAGCATAATACCATCCATGATAGTGGTGGGGTACCGCCTAAACCTCTAGGTTGGGTCTAGAAGGTAGTAAGAACTTCTCATGGTGGTAGGGCTTCAGTAGCGGTGAGACCTGCACCAATCGAGAGACAGGCGACAGCGGCGGACCCAGCGGTCCCAGAGGAGAAAAGTTAGCAAGATGGGAGGCCACCTAGGGGGTTCTGAAGGATACCCACTCAGGATATGGGGAAGTGGTTTCTCTATATAGACATCCTTGAGGATGCTATTTTTTAGGAGGCCTGGTACATCTGGGATGTTAACAGAAATTTCCTCAATCCTTCCCAGATGTGCCACCATTTGAACCATCTCAGAATGGATCTGTCGGGGATTGGTTGCACCAGGGCCGAATTTTTGGTATCCTGGCAGAAGGAGAGCAGTACATCGACGATCCGGAGGACTTTGTGAACTCTTGAGGTACTCTGCATCCAATGCAGGATTGGGTGAAAGTATTGATTGATCAAAAGGTCCCTCTACAGTTTTCGACCACTAAACTAAGGGATCTCTTACCCCTACCTGAAAAATCTAAAGGGTCCTCTTGGGGGGGGAGAGACTGGTAGAGGGAGCCCTTCAGAGGAAGGTGAAGTTACAAACTCAGAGATGGAAGATTTTGAAGGGGATCTTGAGGTAAACCATAAACCATTTTCTTATGATCAGCATTTAGGATGATTAGGCCTTATCAACTAAAATTTGACCTATACAAGAGGTCCTCATATGCAAAACCATCTCCCACACCATAATGGATGTGGCTTTAGGATCTACACCTACAAAAATGACTATTACTGCACCTAGTGGGGTCATGACACCCAAGGTGGTTCTCCCAGAGTCTTTGGATTTATTGACCATATATGGGGGGCCACACTTCTAGATTCTAGCGGCAATAGCTCATGGGGGAGACCGACTATTTGATATCTGTAATTTTTTTTCATAGAATTTCTAACTATCGTCCATTGGATCAGTCCAACTAACGTCTGTGTAATTTCACATACACCATTATTCAAATGGCGTGGGATGCATTAGCAAGGTTGGTCAGGGCTCTTGGAACTGCCTTTCCTTGGGGAATGCCAATTGTCATGGAAACATAAGCTCATACTGACCAAGCCAAGGCGGTCCTGATCATAGGTGGGACAGTCAGTATGACGGAACATGAATTCATCGAGGTGGAATCCAGCTATAGGGATCAAATGGATGACATGAGACCTGACCTATTATACCAAAAACCAGATGAATATCCTACTGATGAGTTCCTAGAGGAATTCCCCACATACGAACCTACTGACCCTGAGGACTAGGATGAGACAGCTTCCAATGAAGAGGATACCGAGGTCATCCATCGCCGGTTATGTAAGTTGATGAAGCACTTCATTGGGGAGACCCCACACACACAATGGGTAGATCAGATGGGAAGGATTTATTCTCAGTTGTGCGAACTATGCACTGGAGGAGTGCACACCCAGCGTCCTCACATTCTCATATAAGACTTCATGGTAGAGAAAATACTAGAACATGATCATGGCCTCGGTGTGGGATGGAATTGGAGGAAGTCCGTGAACATCAAGAGACTCCAGGGAGCTGATCATGAGATCTAATTGTTGAGGGTGCAGGTGAATGAGTATTCCACTTTCCTTGACGTGCAATTGAGGATCATATCGTGTCTAAAGGCCCAGCTGGCAGAGGATAAATAACAGATGAGGTGAGCCTATGAAGATATGGTTATCATCCTCGCTGATGAGGATCGGGCACAAATCAAGGCTGATAAACTATGCCCTATTTACTCTTAGGAGGACAGGGAGATCAACATGCGGCAGCGGATCCTGGATGCTACAATCTAGAGAGTGGTATAGCTAGGATGCTTCATTGAACAGGTCAACCCATCTATGCGAGGGTCCAATCCTTGGGCGTTTTAGTTTGAGTCAACTCATAAATGTACTCTCGTTCTTTTCTTCTTTATGTTGGTTTTTTTCATGAGTTCCATTATTTGTTTTCGTTTTCTATATTTCCATCACAATTGTGAAATATCCAGTGACCAATCCCTAAGCTCACATGGGTCATGCTCGATGTGAGAAAAAAGGGATGATCACATTGTTATTTCTCCTAAATACGAGAGTTCTAACCAGGCTCCAGGAATTTGAGGTCTAAACAACCAATCTTGACCTTTGGGAAGAAAGAGGTATGCCTGACTGGAGAATGACGTTCTCAAAGAAGTTGCATTGTTATTTCCCCAACGTGCTCTAGTGCATGACTGGGGTAATTCCAGGGGAATTAGGATCAATCTGAATAGAGGGGAGTGGGAAGTTTGAATAATGATACCCAAAATTTAGAACACTGTGGGGATGGCATGACAATGAAGGATAACTGTTGACTATGTTCAAAACATAGTATCCCTATTGTGTTAGCATGAAATGGGGATAAAAACAAGGGCTTACTGCTGACCATGTTTGAAACATGGGCCCTGACTCGAAATGTCATCTATAGTTTTCTGGAACGTTGGACCAGGACAGTAGGCGAGCCATAGGCCGAGAATTAATACTGTTATGGGGTCCTTTAGACATAAAAGAAGACTAGGATCCAAATAAAGGGAACGAAAATCGTGGAGGGTGGAGTGATGGGTTGTTCAAATGGAGTCCAATACTCTTGAAATTACTCCACCATGATGAAAACACATTATTTGAGCACATCGGTCAGATCAGGGATCGCATTTATTTCCAAAAAGGATATCTCTAGCAAGAAAATAGGGTGGACCACATTTTTACATCATGCTAATGAGGATGATAGACATGTAGTTTAACATCGTAGGGTGAGGAGGATGCGCATAATAGTTTAATGTCATATGACCAGGATGTTGCACATTGTTTAAGTTCATACTACCTAGTCTAAAGCTAACATTTTAAATTCATGATTCATAGACTATATTCTCTTAGTTTAAGGTCATAGTTTTTGGAACATAATTGGGTTCGATGATCCAGAAGGGTTAATAACCTTGGGGATGGGCCCAAGATAAGATTCCTAGGTGTCGCTACATATCCCATAAGTATGAGAATCAAGTAAAACTTAGTTCTTTAGAAAAGTGTGGTTAAAGACCAATGTTGGATGGTGAAATCCTCTCTGGCGAGGAAGCTGACACATCCCATAATTTTCATGGGGAATCCTAAACTTGTTCAGGGTAGGTCTATAGTCTAAAGTCATGCGTTGATGACCTGGTCATCCCAAAGGAAATGTTCAGTGTAGTACATATCACGATGTAAATAAGGACCATAAGAGTCCACACCACACCACGTGTTCCCTATGGGATTCTTTAGACCCTATACCGGAGGTGGCCTAACTTGGGGTTGGACATGAGAGAAAGTTCTCGGGCATTTTTATGTATCCCATGAGGATAGGAGTCAAGATATACGTAGTTCTGGAGGACCCGTGTAGTTTAACATCATATGGTAGGATGGAGAGTGAAAAGAGGAGATCCCAAAATGGGGGAGTATGCAGTGCGTCCATTATAGACTCGACGTGAATGAGGACAAAATAAATCCATACAACACCATGTATTCCCAGCGGTATTCTTTAGAACATAGACCATAGGTGGACTACTCTTGGGGCTCGACCCAAGGAGAAGTGCTCAGATGTTTCTACGTATCCCATGAAGATGGTAATCAAGCCATATGTAGTTCTGAGATTGCAGTTTAATGTCATGCAAGACGAGGGCCTTGTGTGGTTCGGCTCTACCAGTAGACATCCTACAAAAAAAACTAATCCCACATGAGTCATGCTCGATGTGGGAAACAAGAAGTAGTGATGGGATTTTACTAGTATAGGAAGGCACGCCATAGGGTAAATGGAACACTAGGTGAATGAAATCCCAATAATACTGACCTACCTATGTAATGCACATAGATTCTCGGAGGGGTAAAACCAAGTGTGTTGGAATTCCACTTAAACATAAGAATGTGGAAATATTTGAATCATGGCACCCAAGATCTGTATCTCAATGATGGTGGCATGATGATGAAGGATAACTGTTGACAATGTTTGAAACCCAGCATCTGTTTCGCGTTAGCCTGGCGTGGGGACAGACAAATGAGGGTCGATCACTAACCATTTTCGAAACACGGGGCCTGTCACAAAATTTCATGTGAGGACTTTCAGGGAATTGGACCAAGATGTTAGGTGAGCCAATGTGTCATGAGAACAGGCCATAAAGGGGGTCCCTTCAGACATGGAAGAGGATGTGGATCCAAATAAAGGGCTCATGAAGTGTGGACACGAAACGAGGGAATTTCCATGTGAAATCCAACAATTCGGGCTCTATGCCATGGTATATTCAAGTGGTCCAGTGAGATGTATTAGGTAGAGGGAGTAGAATCCCTTTCCATGGATGAGAGTCTTGGGGGGGAAAATCCTAATATGAGGTCATAAAGTGGACCATTAGGAGGGGCTTAGTTAAATGGAATGTGTGAAGGGTAGAAAAGTAAAAAAACCTGATGTGGATGTTGACGCTCCTTTTGTCACAGAATCTAAAAATCGGAAAAGGGGAATATCTGAGCTCAAAGTGATTCAACCTTTGAAGAAAATATCAAAAATCGACAAAGGCATGAACAAAGGATCAAAAGAAACTGTGTCGCGCAAGTTATATCACTGTCGCGCAAGTCCACTTGCGCGACGCCCTTATGATCGCGCAAGTGACTTGCGCGACCTAATTGATAACTGCCTGGTAACCGCCCGGGGTCTTCTCCTGCCTATAAATAGACCCTGTGGGCCCCCCATCCGGGAGGATCTTTTTCCAGAAACTCGGATTGAAGCTCTCGACACCCAAGTCTCTTCTCAAAGCTTCTGGAACACTTCTAAGGTAATTTCTTACCTAGAACGGAAGATCTAAAGAGAGGGAGGAAAGCCTAAGTGTTGAAACTCATCAACACTTGCACGCCTGAGTGGACAGCCCTTAAGGGAAGTGGTCACACTTGCGCGCCGCCTTACTCCTTCGATAGAACTTGCACGTCCCTTTTCTGGAAGAACCTCAAGAGGATTCTAAAGGCTTTAATAAAGAGTCTCTCAAGTATTTCAATGCTGGTTGACCATCGCGCAAGTACACTACGTGTCGCGCAGGTATACCTGAGTGACCAATACTTGCACGCGCCCGCAATACTTGCGCGCCTTCCAAGACTTGCGCACCCCTTTCTTTTTGGGTGCCTTTCTTTCCCATTTCACCCCTCTTAAGCCATTATACTTCCTTTTCAAGATTCTGTCTTCAAGACACTCTTCAAAGCCATTTATGGCATGATTTCTTGATTTGACTTCCTTATCTGATAGGAATTCTGTGGAATATCTCTCAAAACCTAGTGATTTAAATATCCTTATGTCACTAAATATGGAGAGTTCATTCATTCAACCTCATCATTTAAGATGAGAGAATCCTTAACCTGGGTCTCCTTTTCAGGAATAATCCCCAGTCATAAGTACTCTAATTTGGGCATCCTTTTCAGGAGTAAGCCCCAAACCTTAATCCTTAACTTGGGTCTCCTTTTCAGGAATAAGTCCCAGTAATAATTTTGGGATTCCTTCTCAGGAGTAAGCCCCAAGTCCCCTAACCTGGGTATCCTTTTCAGGAATAAGTCACAGTCCTAATCTTGGGCTTCCTTTTTCAGGAATAAGCCCCAAGTCCCTTAAATTCTCTTTAACCAGTCCTAATTTACGTTTGATCTGGGATTCCTTCTCAGGAGTAAAACCCAGTTATCAATCCTCTCCAAATTTGGGTTTCCTTTTCAGGAATAAGTCCCAAGTTTGAGTATTCAAATCTCCATGAAGCACATATACCTTTATGGACCCTGTTCCTGGATTTTCTCCCTAAAGTAAATCCTCTGGGCAGTCATACATACATAATCCCCAAACCATTTCTTATGATTGCATCTTTCATGGCATAATTGTCTAATTTTTACCAATACCCCTTATTTCTCACACAGAGAATGACTCACGTGAGCTTTGAGGGTAAAAGTAATTATGACATCCTGCTTTGAGCCATCAATCATAAAAATCATACTCTTCCATTCGAACTACTTGGGCTCTGATTCCTTTTCCAAAACAAAGGATACGTAGGTAGCCCTTCTATGGGTTCGATC
Organism: Viscum album; assembly: GCA_963277665.1. Lineage (NCBI taxonomy): Eukaryota > Viridiplantae > Streptophyta > Magnoliopsida > Santalales > Viscaceae > Viscum > Viscum album. Next base: position 1,941,532,423 of record OY728163.1, read on the forward strand.
CCAACTTTGATATAATTCATGTCCTTCTCAATGACAATAAACTTCAAGTGCCCCACTGAGTGGCTTTAAAACCATCATGGTCATCATAATGACCAAGAGACTTTTATATGAATGTTTTGAAGGTTACCATTGACCAAGAATCTCTAAATAGATATAGATGATTCTCTATTGATGAAGAACCTCGAATACATATAAAAGATTCTCTAAATTTCTTACATATTTAATCATTGATTGTCAAAACTAAGGTAAAAGCTCATTTTATACTTGGTAATGTAATAAGGATTCATGAACATAACTTAAATCTATAAAGAGAGTCCCGGAATAGACAATAATTCCCCTCAAAAAAGGTGTGATGAGTCCGACCTCCCATCCTCTCGACCAATGCAAATTCCTAAGCCTCATCAGTCCACAAGCTAATGAGCGCCTACCTTTGGAAAGTAGGTTCAAATGGATGTGGAATCATTGGATGTTTCCGGTTCTATGAATAAACCCGCTAGAAACCGATCGGAACGTTTGAATCTCCCATCTAGGAGGTCATCCCTGAATTCCGAGGGAAACAAAAAATGGTGAACCCGACGTGAATCCTTAACCAAGTTAAAATGATGTTTTACCTATTTGTTAAGCCCCTATTTAAAACTCAATAAGAGGGCTAACAAAAACAATCATTGACATGTGTGCTCATCCAAAGGATGAAGTGGCTGAATTTTATCTTGATTACGTCTGTTATATCAAATAGGCACTCTTTTCCAAGATCTTCTGTATTTCCATAATGGATGCTCCCAAATTCACATATGTGAATACTGCTGCTGCAAATACCACTGCTGCTATTCCTACTGGATCGTCATCCGCTCTGAGGATGACATTACCTACTCAGTATCTTCAACGCTGGGTATAAAATGTGCTGGTTAAGGAGTACCGTCAACACGGTACCATCCCAACTCTGGAGGCTGCCCGACAGGCCCTCCAAGTGAACAACTCACACAGGTCGTCTGAACAACGATGACCAGTGATCAAGAGGCAGGCGGTGCTGACTACCGTCTCCAACCGTTTCGGGTCGTTATCCCCGGAACACAATTTCCATTCGCTCCCTTACTCTGAGGAAGTGAATGATCAGGTCCCTCAGGGCCTTAATTCAAAAAAACAGGAGTCCTTACCGAGGGCTCCCATCAACAATCGCCGCCAGACTCGTGCGGCAGTGCGCCCTCAACATGATGAGGGTACCGACTCCAGGAATTCAGCTCAGGTTCCTCGAACCCCAGCAGGCAAGATGAACCGCCAGAGACAGAATCCGGTTAACAATGGGCAGGTTTTCATCCCTGCCATCTCCGGAGAAGTCCACCAACCTAACTTGGTGGCGAACAACGAGCAGGCACACACACCTGTCCGTTTTAATTCCGCTGTCCAGCAGACTCGTCTGGCAGCATCAAGCCAATCCCGCCAGGCAATTCCGGCGGAGTACTATAGGCAGGAACATACACCTGCTTATACATCTTCGGTTAGTCTGTAGGCTCGCCTGACTACATTTGATGGATCTCATCAACCGCATTTGGCGAAGTGTAATCAGCAGTCACATACACCTGTTAGTACTAATCAAGCCTACCAACAGTCGCACTTGGTAGCGCACGGAGAAGTCAGTCGGAAAGCTCCGACGACAAACAGGAGGCAGACTCAACTCTCTGCCTCCACACTTGAGTACTGTCAGGATTCACTGACAAGAAAAGGAGGACAGGAGCAGGCACATACACCTACTCCAAGCCCGGAATGGACGTATATCCCCGTTCCGGCAGCTGAAGTCACCAAACATATTTTGTCAATGGTGAAAGAGAAGAAGCAAATTCCTACTCATATTCTTGATTCTTGCCAGGATATCATAACAGCTTCAGCATCATCTTAGGGAAAGACACATAAATCTATCCCTAGAAGTGGAGTGACACATCAACGATTCACTCCGGAACAGACACACACATCTATTCCAGTCCGAGAGGGTTATGGGGCATACTCCCCCATATCATACGGACAACCAAGTCAGGCACATACACCTGATTTGAGTGGAGATCATCAGCCTAACCTAACCATCTTTCCTGATCAGGCACATACACCTGCTCAGAGTAACCACTTTTGTCAACAAGTGGTTTCCAAAGCGACTAAGAAGGCATCTAAGAAAAAGATCTGCCCAGCACAGTCAGGAGATCAAAGGCCAATCTGTAACAAGGACTTGCTCGATGCTGGAGTTCTTGAAGCCCTCAGACATTTATCTATTGGAATTCAATATTCTACTCCCTCAGTTCCCAATAACGGGAACATTAATTCCAAAAGTCTTCAACAGACACTTCCTCATGAAGGCTTGCTTCATGAAAATTCGGTCAATCTTGAAGTTTCTTCTTCATATGAGAGCCACAGGAACCCTCTGTGTGGTCAGAAGACCAAGGAGCAAGAGATCTCATCTTTTTCTGTAACCCATTATGGTTGTCCTCCCCATGATGATGAATTTCGCTGCGAATGTCCTCTCTGCATTAGTGATTCACAATACCTGGAAAATACTTTAGTGGATAATGTAGTGCCGAGAAAGCCCTCTTATCTTGAGGCACTTGAAAATGCGAAACCAGTCATGTCTGATGCTTTATCGCTAGCAAGTGAAATACTTTCTCAATCAGAAGATAGCCCAGGGTGTAGGTCATTCTCTGAACCATCCCTAAGTCATGCATCTTCTAGTTTGATCAATGATCTCTCTAACAATCTTGTTGAATCCGATGAAGCAACAAGGAAACACCAACTCTGGTCAAAACAGGTAGAAAAATCTTCATTTAATGATAAAGAGGAAATGCTAAACATGAGGAAAAAACTGGCGAAAAGTGAGGTACCAGTCATGTTTTGGCCTTTGGCTGACTCCCAGTATGACATTCCAAAGATGTTGACGGAAGATGGAGTCCATGATATTCGTCTCAACATATGGAAAACTCTTTGTCAATTGAAGAAGGTATTATCTTATGATGAATATGAAAATCATCTTAAGATAATAGAAGGGCTACAACGTCAGTTTGATTTGGCATCTCTATCAGTCTCTCGGTATCCGAAGGATGAAAAGCAACAGAGAACCCTTCAGTGTTCATGCCTTGGCGCACTAAGAAAATTGCGTCAGTTAATTGCCAATGCTCCATCTGGTGTTCATATCAGAGGATGGGGTGTTCACAGAGCACTACATTTTACAGTTCTTTCCAGTCAGCAAAGCCCGCCGAAAATGGTTTCATGCAATGTTATTGCCCATGGCCGGCCACAGTCAATGGACTTTGTTCATAATCAAAAGCTTGCTCAAGAACAGGCTTCAACTAGTTCCTCTCAAAATCAAGCATATAGAGATCAAGTTGTTGAATTGCTCCTACATCAAGCAGGTGAGAATATTGCACAAGCCTCTCGTATGGAGAAAACACATCGTCAAATGATAGAAGTCTCGGAAATCATCCAACGGTCTGTTGAACCAGGTGATAAAAGTGGATACAGGCTAATGCATCCAGCTAATTTCCGAACTAAGATTCTCAAGGTCAAGATAGCTTTTAAGAAAGTCTTAGACATAGCATGTCAAGTGCCACCCCATCTTGCCAAACTGGGGACTCCTTTAACCTAACCCTCAGAGTCAACAAATGGGATTCGAGGAGTTGAGCGGAAGCAGCAGGAACATCCCCAGTTCTCGAGATTGGGGACTCTTTCAAATCATAAATCCCCTTCTCAGAGAATATCGGTCTTTTCTCGATTGGGGAAGAATCCCCAAGAGGAACGAAGAGCCAAATTTTCAGAAGATTCCCTCCAAGTTATAGCTTGTCAGGAAGTTCCTAAAAGATTAAATCAACAAAAGGCAATGTCTCATCGAAGACATGAAAGAAGACAATATCAAAGAAATGTTGATAGAAGGTATGTGATGAATTATACATCAATCAATTTCATCAATGCCGTTGTTGCTAATCCACCAGAGGAGAATCACTCAGGGGACTCAGATGAAGAGCGTCCTGCTCAAGAAAATGTATGCGCCGATACAAATGAAGAAGGTGTGTGTACACGAAGTCAAATGATTACTCAGAACCTAGGTAATCCACTTCCTTCTCTCCAAAAAGTATCCGACAAAGGGAGGGGAAAGAATCAGGTTACATATCCTTCCTCTGGAGAAGGTCAATCGCTCTCGTTAGAGCAAAGGTTTGCACAACAAGAGGAAGAAATGAAAGAATTAAGAAGGTTGAATGCAGAACTACTTCAGAGTAGTCTTCTTCTTAAGAATGCTGAAGTCTGATAGCTGAAGGAATTTGTTGTAGTTACTGAGGTGGATCAAGAATATCATTCTTTATCAGTACACCCTCAGAGGTCTAATCCCGTGGGTCAAGCGCAACAACGGTTGGCAGTGCTACCATCAGTTGCAGCACCAATCACCACGTCTGTCCAAGATCCATTCATTGCACCTACCACAGACCAAATTCAACCTGATGTTTCTCAAAAGTTAATAACTACTATTGAGTCATTAACAGCTCGGTTAGAAACTATGGAAGGGAAACAGGCGCAAGTTCAACTAGAAAAGAAAGTTTACCCTGAGTGGGTAGATTCAATTTCTCCTCTATCTAGTTTTGGAAACCCTGTTTTCCCTACTTTCAATGGATCAGGCGACCCTTAACAACATTTGACGCATTACGTGTCTTGTTGTGATCCTATGATGGGAACTCCAGAGCAGCAAGAAGCAGTGAAACTCAGATGCTTCGTGCGAACCTTGCAAGGACCAGCTTTTGTCTGGTATACAAGCTTGAAATCCCGATCAATCATCGGATGGGAGGAACTTCGTCAAAAATTCCTTCTTTAGTTCAGCTCAACTTTTCCAAAAACGACAGTTTTCGATCTTACAAATTGCATGAAAACGGAGAATGAAAGAGTCTTTGATTTCATTGCTCACTGGAAGGGATTAACGTATTCCCTGAGTTTAGAACTCCCTCAGGAAGAGCTGTTTCCAATCTGTGTGGCAAATTTTTGTGACGAATTACGCACACCATTGATCCCTGTGAAATACACAGGAGGGTTTCGAGACATTACTTCAATCGCTCAGCAGATTGAAGATTCCCTTATACAGGCTAAGGTTAAATCTCGTGTAATTCCATCATCTCCAGGAAGAAGAATGGGTAAAGAAGAAACTGCTACAGTTATGCTTAAACAAGCACCTGTACCTATTTCAACTTCAAAGCCTTCATCTTCTTGAAGGAATCCACCTCCTGAACGCCAACAACAAAGGCCGTTTCGTCCAAATGATCAAAGATATCAACGACGAAAACAATTTGAGGATTTGAAGAGTAAAACATACTCTTTATGAAGTGAGCAAGTTCCTGGTTACTTAATTTTAGCTCTGGAAAATAATTTGGTTCAATTACCAGTGCCCAAGAGGCCAAACAAGGAAGGAAATAAAGACTGTACCAATTATTGTCCCTTTCATCAAATGTTGGGGCATCCCATCCAGGAGTGTTTTGTCTTCAAAGACCTCCTGCAAAAGATGGTCGACTTGGGACAAGTAAAGTTGAAAGGTTCTTTGACTCAGGTAGAATGTGTTACTGCTACAGTTCCAGAGGAGGAAGGTGAATGGAAAGAAGTCAAAAGCAGAAATGCACAGAAATATGATGATTGGATGGTCAGAAAAACAATCAATCGGACTCATGCCATTTTGCGAACACAATTAAAAAAACCAATTGTGTCTTCTTCCATGAATATTGCGGTAAAACCATCTTTGTCAGAGGGAAAGTCCTCAAAGAAACGGTTGGATTCAAAGAAGGAAAAAGAATCAGAAAAATATGAGTATGTGTCAAAGCCTAAATTGTCTTTGACTCTGGCAGACTTTATGCCATCTAATTCAAAACAACAGGCACCGCCCCATCAAACGGCACAGCCTAAACAGGCTAGTCAGGCAGAGTCCTTATTAGACGAAGAGTTAATCTTCGGTTCTGTTAATATGATTCAATTAACAGATCCGTATTCCAGTCGTAATTTCAATTTTGATGAGTCTAAATTCCCTGTATCAAAGAAGGGAATCCGAGGAAGTTCCAGAGGTTCAGGATACAGGGGAAGACGTGGATCTTTCTGAAGCCACTACTCCAATTCTACCCCTGTTAGCACTGTATATGCTGCAGAAACTCGTGGTAGAGCCCTTCAGCGAGCTCAAAAAGACCAAGTATGTTCTTCTGCCAATAGTCAACTCAGTCATGGCACAATTATTTTGGAAGACCGATTGAAAATTCCATCTTCTTTATCTCATCAAGTAAATGGATCTAATCGGCCTAATCTTCCAAAACCAAGGATGTTGCCAACTTCTATCCCAATACAAGATGCATCAGCTTCCAAAGCATCTGCTTCCAAGGGACCTGCTAAACTGCATATTCCTGTTGGGAAACGCAGACCTCTAGATCAAAATTATGATATATTGAAACACTTGGCCCATGTACTATCCAAGTTATCAATTTTGGATGCTTTGAATCTGTCAAAAGATCTTCGGGAAGCACTCATCGAAGCTTTGTCAAGTCCTCAGGAGTTTGAAGCTGAAATTGTTGCAGCTGAAGTCTATCACATAGAGAATAATCCTTCAGAATTCCATACAGTGATATCTTTTACTGATAAAGATGAAGATGATGTTGTGCATGGGCACATAAAACCTTTTTACTTATCTGGAAAATTAAAAGGTGTAGATATCCGAAGAGCTTTCATTGACAATGGTTCAGGAGTCAACCTCATGCCCATCCGTACACTTCGTCAATTGGGCCTCACGGAATCTGATTTATCTCCTTCTACCATGATGTTACAAGGATATGATGAAAATGAACAAGAACCACTGGGCGAAGTTACACTCAGAACTCAGTTTGGAGATCTTGTATCCAATTCGGATTTCATGATTGTTGATCAAGACTCAGCTTTCAACGTCTTTCTTGGAAGACCCTGGCTACATCAGCATGCAGATATCCCTTCATCATACCATCAATGTCTCAAATATTGTTTCAATGGTCAAGTTGGAACATTGTATGGTGATAAGACCCCGTTCAAGACATGTGAGTCTCAATACATTGAGGCATAATTTTATCACATGAAGGGAAGAGAAAAATCTACAATGAAGGAAATTACCAAAGTTAATGCTCTATATGGTTTGGAGAAGATTCCAATAAATCCATTTACACATGTGAGTATAGATTATGTGTTACCTATCAGTCAAATTGACAAAATAGGCCTAAATCAAAATACTCTTATGGAAAGATCCATAATGTCAATTACGGCAGTTGAGCCAGACAACATGGGAGAAATTGGTAACCTACCAAATAGTGATGAAAGCACAAGTGGTGACGTCTTTATTTCATCTGCTGAAATCCAACAGGTCTATACTTCGCCAATCAGGAGAGAAGAAGTTATAGCAACATCAGAGGTGAATAATGATGTCAATTCTCAATCCATCATGTCCTCTTTATTTCCCAAATATGGCCCTTTATCATCAATAGGGTCGGAAATAGAAGCTTCTTCTTCAAAATGTGCAAATTTTGACATCTCTTCTGGTCATGAAAATTTCGTTTTGTCGTCTACTATGCAAGTAGAAACGGAAGAAATAGCACATGATAAAGAGGAAGAGGAAGATCTTAGAGATGCTCCTCCAGCATTTGAAGAGGGTATCTCTACCACTGTGGATGAACTCAGAGAAATAAATCTGGGTACAGAGAAAGATCCACACCCCACTTTAATTAGTGCGGCCATGACCCTTGAAGAACAAGAGATGTATATTTCTTTTCTAAAGAAAAATAAAGATATTTTTACTTGGAACTATACAGAAATGTCTGGGCTTGATCCTGATATTGCTACTCATCATTTGGGTTTACCAAAAGAACATCGAGGATTTAAGCAAGCCGTGAGAAGAACACACCCAGCTTATGCTTCCAAAATTGAAGCTGAAGTGGATAAGCTGATCAAATCTAACTTCGTCAGAGAAGTTCAATATCCCAAGTGGTTGGCTAATATTGTCCCTATAAAGAAAAAGAACGGACAAATTAAGGTTTGCATCGATTTCAGAGATCATAATCGGTATTGTCCTAAAGATGATTTCCCAGTTCCGATTATAGAACTCTTAATTGATGCGACGGCTGGCTATGAAGTACTTTCCTTCATGGATGGATATTATGGATATAATCAGATCCGAATGGCCCCATAAGATGAGTAATCTACATCTTTCAGATCCCCTCAAGGTGTGTTTTGTTACCGGGTGATGCCCTTTGGTTTAAAGAATGCAGGTGCAACATATCAACGCACCATGCATCATATCTTCAAACCTTTATTAGGGAAGTTTGTTGAATTCTATGTAGACGATTTGGTGGTTAAATCCAAACAACGTTCTAATCACTTGGCTGATTTGGAAGTCATATTCCACAAGCTTCGACAACATAATTTGAAGATGAACCCCTTAAAATGTTCTTTTGGGGTAACCTCAGGAAAATTCCTCGGCTTTGTTGTACACCATCGTGGTATTGAAGTCGATCCTGAGAAGACCAAATCAATCCTTGGTATGTCACCTCCTCATTATTTGAAAGAATTAAGAGGACTTCAAGGACACTTAGCCTATATTCGGCGTTTCATCGCCAATTTGGCAGGAAAACGTTTACCCTTTACCAAATTATTGAAAAAAGGAGTCACTTACCAGTGGACTGAAGAATGTCAAGAAGCGTTTGATGTTCTCAAGAAATACCACTTGAGTCCACTAGTACTCATGTCACCTGTTGAAGTTAGACCACTTATCCTCTATGTGACAGCTCTAGAGCGATCATTGGGTGCCTTTCTTGCTCAAAAGAATGATGCTGGGAATGAAAATAGCCTCTACTATCTCAGTAGAACTATGCTTGAAGCAGAAACCCGGTATTCAAGTATTGAGAAGTGCTTCCTGGCATTATTCTTTGTAGTTCAAAAACTGAGACACTACCTGCAACATCACGAGGTCCAATTGGTATCTCGCAATAATCCGCTCAAATTCATCCTTAGTCGTCCAATGCTTACAGGACGTCTAGCAAGGTGGGCAGTTATTTTGCAGAAGTTCGACATTCAGTATGTATCTCAAAAGGAAATAAAGGGCCAAGCTCTGGCGGATTTCCTGGCTGAACATCCTTCCGTGGAAGACACGTCTTCAGATATTGAACTCCCTAATGAGGAAGTTTTTTCTATTCAAGAGTGTCCTCAAACATGGGAAATGTATTTTGATGGTGCTTCCAGAAGTCCAACAGGGAAGAAAATGGAAAATCCTAAATTCAACAAAGTTGCTTTAGGAATTGTACTCATTTCTCTAGATAAGGCATTGTTACCTTATTCCATTTTATTGTGGGAAGGTGGTACCAATAATGAAGCCGAATACCAAGCTCTTATCACAGGCTTGGAGTTAGCGCTTCAAGCACAAGTGAATCACTTAAAGGTGAAAGGTGATTCAGACCTGGTAATCAAACAAGTCGGTGGGGATTATGCCATCAGAAAAGAAGAGTTAATCCCTTTGTATTATTACGTCAGAAAGTTAATGGCGGAATTCCCTTCAGAACCGACATTTTCTTATGTCCTAAGATCACAAAATGCTCAAGCTGATGCACTAGATAATATAGCCACATCTCTAGCAGATCCAAATCGGGACGAGACAACCATCATTATTGCCCACCGTCATGCAATTTCACCTTATGTTCAAGCTAGAACAGAGGAAATTAATGAAATTAGTCCCATTCCTGAACTGTATGTTCATACTACAGGATGGATGTCACCTATAAGGGAATACCTTCAAAATGGAACACTTCCACCTGATAGAGCTAAGAAAGAACAAATCTGGCGATGTGTGGACAATTTTACTCTTTATGATGGCCCAAACCACCTAGAGAAAATTCTCTACAAACGTGGTTTTGATGGAGTTCTCTTCAGATGCATTGATGGTGAAGAGAGAATGGCTTTCATGAAAGAAGTGCATGCAGAAGTCTGTGGTGCCCACAAGTCTGGACATAGATTGTCTGATCAAATTTGAAGGCTTGGATACATTTGGCCTTCAATGATACAAGATTGTGTTGATTTCACAAAGAAATGTCATTCATGTCAATTACATGGCAACTTCATTCATCGACCTCCAGAGTTGCTTCATACAGCTAAATACTCATGGCCATTTTCCACATGGGGAATGGATGTGGTGGGACCTTACCCTTCAGCTATGGCCAAGCAGTTTAAGTACATTCTTACTGCTACTGATTTCTTTTCCAAATGGGCAGAGGTAGTACCTCTCAAAGAAGTCAGTTCTAAATTCATTGTTAGCTTCATCAAGTATAACATCATTACTAGATTTGGTGTCCCTCATACCATATTGACGGACAACGGCACCAACTTCTATTCTTCTGAAGTGAAGAAATTGTATCAAGAATACAACATTAAATCCAACCATTCATCTCAGTATCATGCGGCAGCCAATGGCCAAATAGAAGCCTTTAACAAGACTCTTTCAAATATACTGCAAAAGATGGTGGATAAAGATAAGAGGTCATGGCCTTATAAACTCTTTCATGATTTATGGGCTTATCGGACTACCACCCGCAATGCAACACGGTTAACTCCATATTCGTTCGTATATGGAACAGAAGCAGTCTTTCCAATTGAAGTTCAATTTCCCTCACTCAGAGTAGCCATTTGTGATCAGTTATCTACATATGAGCAATCCCAAAAGCAATTGAATGAATTGGAACGGTTAGATGAGAAAATATTGTGCACTTTGCACCACTTGGAAATCTATCAGAATCGAATAGTATGAGCTTTTAACAAAAAAGTTCATCTTCGTTCATTCATTCAGGGAGAATTGCTATTAGTTCTCAGAACTCCAATGATACCAGGAAAGAAACCTCCCAAGCTTGAGCCAAAATGGGAAGGACCTTATTCAATACATAGGGTCTACTCCAATGGAGCTTATTCATTAATCTCGATGGATGGAGAACTCATTACTACTCCAACTAATGCCAGATTTTTGAAGAAATATTTTGTATAAAAAACAAAGTATTCACAAGATGTCCTCGCAACATGACACTAAACTGTGCAGCACCAGTTCATCCTTGCTATATGACGTTAAACTATACAGCAATGGTCCTGTATGACCTTAAACTGCAACTTCATCCCACACGACGTTAAACTGTGAAAAAGTTCCATAAATGGTCCAGTATGACCTTAGACTGCAACTTGGTCCAGAATGACCTTAAACTGCATCATCAATGGTCCATGCATATGAACCTAAACTATTTTCAAGTCCCTTACGTCCAGCAAGACGTTAAACTGTGACGTCCCAACTACATGACGCTAAACTGTATAAAAGTCCCTTACGTCCGGAAAGACGTTAAACTATATAATCATCAAAGGTCCTGTGTGACCTTAAACTACACCATTGTCTAGCATGACATTAAACTTCACCATCCACGGTCCATGCATATGACCTTAAACTATTCGCACTTTCATCCAACATGACGTTAAACTGTGAAAAAAATCCCCAATGCGTCCAAAATGACGTTAAAATGGTGCACTCTTTTGTCCTCACTGCATGACATTAAACTGCACAGTCCACCTTTTTTGTCCAACATGATGTTAAACTGTATTGTCCCCATCGTCCTAACTACATGACGCTAAACTGTACAGAAAATTCATGATATGTCCTACATGACATTAAACTGTATTTTGTCCCTGCTACATGACACTAAAACTGCGCAGCACCAATAGTCCTAACTGCAAGACTTTAAACTGCATAGTCCCTTTATATGTCCTATATGACATTAAACTATGCATTGTTAAGGTTGTTTGTTACCTCTTGTTTCTCACACCGAGTATGACTCACGTGAGCTTAGAGAAAACCTCAACCGTAACACTCTCTTTGGGCCTCTAACCATGTATAAGTCCCAACAACATTTTTATTATTATTATTATTAGATAGTTGTCCCCAAGAACAACTTGATCATTAATTCATTATTTAATTGAACTACACGGACTTTGATCCTTTCCCTCCAGGCTGGGTATGTAGGCAACCTCCCAGGGTTCAAGCCCAAAAACAATCTCTTCAAATCGGTTCACCACCATCTCATATGATGTTGATTCGTGAAACCGCCCCTAGAATTAATATCTTTACATTGATTCACTTTCTTCCTTATTATATGACGTTAAACTATGCAACACTTTTTTCTGGTACGACAATAAACTACAATACTCTTTGATTTCCTCATTTGAGAGAGAACTATTATTGACATTTATTTTTCAATCATGTTTCATTTCAAAAGACTACGTGCATACATGGTAATACCTAAACTTTTTATCTCAGGTTAAACCATCATTGCACTAAAGTCCCCTTTCACCCTTCACATGTACGAACCAAATTTGTACAAAGGGTAGTTCTAGAACTACATGGGCTTGATTCCCATCCTTATGGGATACGTAACAACGTTCGAGTATCCCTCGAATCCAGCCCCAAATCTTTTGGGCCTAACCCCAAATTTCACTTTCAGTCCCTTGGCTGAAAAGTCCACATGAAAACACACACTGTGTATTCATTATTATGGTCCGAACTCTATGACCCTAAACTAAGATCTCTCATACTTTCGTCTTGCACGACGTTAAACTGCATTTCAAGAACTACGTATGGCTTGATTCCTATTCTTATGAGATATGTAGTGAAGTCCAAAACTTCAATTCAAGACCCAGCCACAACATGATTATCGTTATCATTGACCTATGTATCTCTATATACATTGGACAATACCCATCTTTATGTGTTATAATCCTAACCTTAAATATTTTCATATCTTCATAACCCTTTTCATGACTTTTAGTCACAAAAATTTCAAACTTCTGGGAATTCTTTTGCCTGACTATGTAGCACATGCCCGTAGGTGGCCTTGCATAAATAGTCTACAAAACAGACTTGTTATCCAAAAGATACTATTTTATTTAACTATGCAGCCAATGCCCTTAGGTGGCCCTGCATAATTCAACCCCCTAATGGGTTTGTTGGATAAAAGTAACTTCATTCTTGGGAAGAATGACTCTTTTATCCTTATTTGTCTTAAATGGAGGTATGTAGGGATCTGCAAAAGATAGCCATCCTTAACATATTTGTCCCATGTCCTTTTTCATGATCTGAAAGTATTCAAGTCAATGGATTATTTTTCTTCTCTACGTTTGGGTCAGACCTTCGTAGGAGTGATATTCATCCAGTTCTTCGATAATCTTGTCTGGAAATATCTTCTCCATATTCAAGTACCTCTTTCCATACAGCAAACTCTGTACTTTAGAAAATTTGAATCTCCATAAACTTTCACTGGCTTTTAGCACTAGGAAAGTAAATTTCTTAGAGTTCTTTTTCCTGACTATGCAGCATGTGCCCATAGGTGGCCTTGCATAAACAGTCTACATAACATACTTGTTAGCCAAAAGATACTATTTTATTTGACCATGCATCCAATTCCCTTAGGTGGCCCTGCATAATTCAACCCCCTAATGAGTTTTTGTTAAATAATGGTAACTTCATTCTTGGAAACTACTTCCTCTAATGCCTTTTAGCTCTTTTTCATATCATGCCTCATATTCAAATATTCTTAAGTCATAGCTTACATTTTTTCCCTCATACTTGAGTATGGTAATATGTTTTCAGATAAATTGTTAAGGAATTGAATCAATTTTAATCCATTTTGGTCAAAGCTATTTCGACCTTAAACATTAGCCCCTTTATGTCCGGCATGCATGACTTTAAACTTCCTACAAAAGACAAAGGAACTCTGAATAAAATTCAAGTTCCGGCTCACTAAATATACATTTTTGTATGATTTATGTAATATTGAGCAATTAAAAGGTTCAAAGTTTGTAGGGTTATTTGTAATAATCCTAGTCAAAATCAAACTATGCTTACTAATCCCATTGGCTTAAGTAAATTTAAAGCAGGTAGTGAAAGAATGTAGGTACCAATGATTGAAGATGAAAGTGTTTTTCATTGATACACAAGAGTTAGAAGGACATCCACAGGCTGGAGTCTCTTCTCTTTTTCAAGAATTACAAGATACATTCAAACATAACACTTCATTTGATTTATGGAATCCCGAGCTTCATCAGCAACCACCTGGAATTCATTCATTCAACTAGATACAATAAGAGATGCAGTGACACCAGCTCTTCTTGGAACAATTGTAAAAGGATGTTCTTGAGTGCAGTTTGAGAAAATTTTCTGCTGATCAAACAGTGACTCTGTTTCTATCCAAGAGACTTGGAAGATGTATAAATGGATTTGAGAATGGAGCATTGGAAGTAAAGAGCCATTTGGAGAGAGTACTCTTTTCAGATATTGCTCTAATAAAATGTTTGTCTTCTCTACACCAACCGGTAGTGTAAAACATTTCAGACCATGGGTTTTCCATTTTCATATCTGCAAGGAAATGACATGGAGGAAGAATTTGAAAGTTCACACCATTGTAGTTACTCTTAATGCACAGCATAACCGAAATGAAGGAGTAGCAGCGCAGCTGCATTTCAGGTGTATAGTTTTTTGCATCTGGAACATTGACTCCTTGCAGGTGACCATGACCATATGGAGGTAGGTAGATGCTCTGTGGGAAATTAAGATGATATTTCTTCAAGTGATTAGCCAAATCTGAGAGAGTGCTTTTGCAGATATCATATTAATCATGGCCAATGATGTTCATCATGTCATCAATCCGTTTGTTAGACAGTTCATCAGACCTTTTAATTCCATTAGTAGCTATTGAATCTGCCCAAAAGTTGAATAAATTAAACTCTTAAATGGGTTTATTTTTCATAAAATTTGTGAATGATTTCTGAAAAATGGCTAAGGCATTAAGGCGCGCAAGTCTAAAAAATGGCGCGCAAGTATTCGTGTGTCGCGCTAGTTTTTGACGTGCAAGTATAAACCGTGCAAGTAAAAATGCCTTTACAGTAGCGTGACATCAAGGAAAACACTAGAAAACAGAGCAACCTGCGCGGCTAAGGTGACCTGCGCGGCGAGAGCTCGAAGGTATGAAGTCCGGAAATACGGATGCTTGTACGGAAGTGAGGCCCTCTATTTATAGACGCGGTCGGGACCCTGCACGGCCGAGGGTCGTATCCCTGTGCGATGTGCACTTGCGCGCCGCCCTCTGTGCCCTGAAGACTTGCGCGCCCCCTTTTCCTTTGGATGTATTCGATTTCCTCAGAGTCAAATCCTCATTTCTCTCCGGATCCAACTCTGAGGGGGGACTTTTGTTGACCCACCTTTTGTCACAGAATCTAAAAATCGGAAAAGGAGAATATCTGAGATCAAAGTGGTTAAAACTTTAAATAAAATATCAAAAATTGACAAATGCATGAACAAAGGATCAAAAGCAACTGCACCGCGCAAGTTATATCACTGTCGCGCAAGTCCTCTTGCGCGACGCCCTTATGATCGCACAAGTGACTTGCGCGACCTAATTGATAACTACCCGGTAACCGCCCGTGGTCTTCTCCTGCCTATAAATAGACCCTGTGGGCCCCCATTCAGGAGGATCTTTTTCCAGAAACTCGGATTGAAGCTCCTGACGCCCAAGTCTCTTCTCAAAGCTCCCAGAACACTTCTAAGGTAATTTCTTACCTAGAACGGAAGATATAAAGAGAGGGAGGAATGCCTAAGTGTTGAAACTCATCAACACTTGCGCGCCTGAGTGGCCAGCCCTTAAGGAAAGTGGTCACACTTGCGCGCCGCCTTAATCCTTCGATAGAACTTGCGCGTCCCTTTTCTGGAAGAACCTCAAGAGGATTCTAAAGGCTTTAATAAAGAGTCGCTCAAGTATTTCAATGCTGGTTGACCATCGTGCAAGTACACTACGTGTCGCGTAGGTATACCTGCACGACCAATACTTGCGTGCCCCCGCAATACTTGCGCGTCTTCCAAGACTTGTGCGCCCCTTTATTTTTGCGTGCCTTTCTTTCCCATTTCACAACTCTTAAGCCATTATACTTCCTTTTCAAGATTCAGTCTTCAAGACACTCTTCAAATCCATTTATGGCATGATTTCTTGATTTGACTTCCTTATCTGAAAGGAATTCTGTGGAATATCTCTCAAAACCTAGTGATTTAAATATCCTTATGTCACTAAATATGGAGAGTTCATTCATTCAACCTCATCCTTTAAGATGACAGAATTCTTAACCTGGGTCTCCTTTTCAGGAATAATCCCCAATAATAAGTCCTCTAATTTGGGCATCCTATTCATGAGTAAGCCCCAAACCTTAATCCTTAACCTAGGTCTCCTTTTCAGGAATAAGTCCCAGTCATAATTTTGGGCTTCCTTCTTAGGAATAAGCCCCAAGTCCCCTAACCTGGGTCTCCTTTTCAGGAATAAGTCCCAGTCCTAATCTTGGGATTCCTTTTTCAGGAATAAGCCCCAAGTCCCTTAAATTCTCTTTAACCAGTCTTAATTTACGTTTGATATGGGATTCCTTCTCAGGAGTAAAACCCAGTTATCAATCCTCTCCTAATTTGGGTTTCCTTTTCAGGAATAAGTCTCAAGTTAGAGTATTCAAATCTCCATGAAGCACATATACATTTATGGACCCTGTTCCTGGATTTTCTCCCTAAAGTAAATCCTCTGGGCAGTCATACATACATAAGCCCCAAACCATTTCTTATGATTGCATCTTTCATGGCATAATTGTCTAATTTTTACCAATATCTCTTGTTTCTCACACTGAGCATGACTCACGTGAGCTTAGAGGGTAAAAGTAATTATGAAATCTTGCTTTGAGCCATCAATCATAAACATCATACTCTTCCATTCGACCTACGTGGGCTCTGATTCCTTTTCCAAAACAAAGGATACGTAGGTAGCCCATCTATGGGTTCGATCCCAACTTTGAAATAATTCATTTCCTTCTGAATGACAATAAACATCAAGTTCCCCACTGAGTGGCTTTAAAACTAGCCTGGTCATCATAATGACCAAGAGACTTTTATATGAATGTTTTGAAGGTTACCATTGACCGAGAATCTCTAAATATATATAGATGATTCTCTATTGATGAAGAACCTCGAATACATATAAAATATTCTCTAAATTTCTTACATATTTAATCATTGATTGTCAAAACTAAGGGAAAAGCTCATTTTATACTTGGTAATGTAATAAGGATTCACGAACATAACTTAAGTCTATAAAGAGAGTCCCAGAATATACAATAATTCCCCTAAAAAAGGTGTGATGAGTCCGACCTCCCATCCTCTCGACCAATGCAAATTCCTAAGCCTCATCAATCCACAAGCTAATGAGCGCCTACCTTTGGAATGTAGGTCCAAATGGATGTGGAATCATTGGATGTTTCCGTTTCTACGAACAAACCCGCTAGAAACCAATCGGAACGTTTGAATCTCCCATCCAGGAGGTCATCCCCGAATTCTGAGGGAAACAGTGGATGAGGAACAAAAAGGCCTTCCATCTTATGACAATTACTAGGGATGGACCCGAAGACTGAATTTCTGAGCGTTCATATGTAACCCATAACGATGGGAATCAATCCCTACATAGTTCTAGAAAGATTCATGCAGTTTAACGTTGTGCGATAAGGATGAGGGAAGATCTTAGTTTATGGTCATAGAGATCAAACCATAATGGAAATTAGAAAGGGAGACACATGGTGTGGCTATTGAAAAACCTGGCGTGAATGAGTATAGTAGGATCCAGTATCATACCGTGTGCTCTCAGGGGAGATTTTAGGTTGAGGACCAAAAATGAAAGTTAAGTTGGGCCCGAGGAAAAGTGTATGGGCATTCATACGTACCCCATTATGATGGGAATCAATCCATATGTAGTTATTGAAAATTTCGTGGTAGGATACCAATGCTAGGGACAATACTATTGTGCAGGTCTTGCCCATGCACCAAAAGAAGCATCTTTTGATGTATCTTGTTTATTCATTAGAGTGGATGTGTGTTTTTTTGTGAAGAAACACACATAGGACAGATAATATGGGAGTCTCTACAGGAATTAAGTCATATGTAGGCCTTTACAAATGGAATAGTGGAGAACCGATACCAAACATGATGTCCCATCAAGTTAGAATACCACAATGCAATTTCATTTTTAATCGTGCAGCCTGGTTGATAATGTCATAGTTTAGGGTCATATGATAGGACCAGCCCACATATTTTAATATCGCACAGTGAATATGAAACAATTTAAAGTCATGTGGGACCAGGAATCATAGTTTAAGGTCATATGTATTGGAATCATAATGAAGAATGAGGTTTTAGGTGGAATGATCAAGGTGTGACAAAGCCTACCCGATGTGAATGAGGACCAGGTCCGCACCACACTACACACAACTCTAGGGGAGAAACATCGGGCAGAGGGGCCAGAATAGATCAGAGGATATGGGGCTAGACCCAAAGATGAAACGTCTGGGTGTTTCTACATATCCCATGAGGATGGTAATCAAGCCATATGTAGTTCTTATAGTACAGTTTAACGTCATGCGGGATGGAAGGCAGGAGATACTATCTCCTAAAAGGGGAGTACGTGGTGGGGATTTTGAAAACCCGACATGCATGAGGATATAAGCCCATACCACACACTATATAATCCTATAAAAATCAGGTCCAAAAGGCTGAATAGAAGATATAATTAGTGGGGACTTAGATGGACCCGGAGATGAAATATCCAGGAATTCCTACATATCCCATGAGGATGGGAATCAAGCCATATGTAGTTCTAAAGTTTTCATGCAGTTTAATGATATATGACAAGGACGTGGGATGATCTTATCTTAAGGTCGTAGAGCTCGGACCAAAGGAAGTGAGACTCTTCCAAATGGGCGTAAACCTTGACCAAATCCCTAAGACCACATGAGCAGCACTCGATGTGGGAAATAAGGGTGAATAATGTCTTCAAAATATGTGGAATACATAAAAAGGGGGAAATGGTGTGGAGCCTCTAATGACACCACACCATGGATTCATCCTCTTAACATGCAAACGTGCACTGAGGGATAACACCAAGAGTGTTGAAATTCCACTTGTACATGACGGAGTGGAAAATGATGTGAACACACAACCAATATTTAGGGCTTAATGGGGGTGGCGTAATGATGTAAGATGGTCATTGACCATGTTTGAAACACAACATCCATATCGTGTTACCTAAAATGGGGAAAAAACAAATGAGTGTCGACCACTAACCATTTTCACAATGTGGGACTTGTATCAAATGGTCATCCAAAATCCTTAGGGACGTTGGCCTGAGATGGTAGCAGAGCCCTTGGGCCTAGCATCTGTGTCGTTCCGGGGTCCTTTCGAATATGAAAGATAATGAAAGCACAAATTATGGGAAACATGAAGTATGGAAATCATTGAGAACCTATCTATGTAGAATCTGACACTCTAGGTCCTAAACCAGAGTGATCCTAAGCATGTTGGTGAATTACCAATGAGGGTTGAGGTGTCTAATTTGAGAGTAGACAACTCAAGAATATGCATGGAGGACAGGGGGATGAAAAGATCTCAAGAGGTAGGTATTTGGTGTGTCTATTGAAAACCTGACTTGAATGAGAACATAAGCCTATACCACACCACATATCCCCTCCCAGAGGACTTAGTCTAGAGGGCCAGAAAGATAAGGAGGTTTCTATGAAAAAGGGTTGGACTTAAAGACAAAATGTCTAGGCATTCCTACATATCTCAGGAGGATGAGAATCAAGCCACGGGTATTTCTAGAAGATGTTGTGCAGTTTAACGTCATGCAATAAGGACATGGTAGGTCTTAGTTTATGGTCATAGATCTTGGACCGTACATGACCAATTTAATTTCATGTGCCTAGGACAGATGGTGAAGAGGTTGAATCACTATTATTGTCATTTGGGAGACCACAAAATGGCCATAATGATTGAGGATAACTACTGACCATGTTCTCAACACAGTACCTATATCTTTTAAACTAGAATGGGAATAGAAAATGAGCGCCGTCTACTGACCATATTCGCAATGCGGTACTTGTATAAAATTTTCATTCAAAATCCTCAAGGATGTTGGCTCAAGATGGTATGAGATCCCTGGCACCTAGCATTTGTTCGATTCGGGGTTTCTTTCAGATGTGAAAGATGATGGAAACCCAAATGATGGGACGCGTCAAGCGTGGTGGTACCTGTGAAGTTTAATGTCTTGCGGTAATAATGAAAGATCGATGAGGGGAATCTCAAGTGGGTGTGTGAGACATGAAAAAGATAGTACGGCGTGAACGAGTACATAGAGTCCATACTACACTGCACAATCCTAAGTGAGAACTTGGGCCTTTGGGGTGGAAAGGTAGAGGGACCTGAGGCTGGTCCACAAATGGAAAGTTCCAGCCAGTTTTCATTTTATCATCATGTGGGATGAGTGATGAGTAGTTTTACATCCTTTATTTTGGATGAATCACGCAGTTTAACATTATGTTGTGAGGACGGTGGTGGTCTTAGTTTAAGTTTATTGAGCTCGGACCATTCTTACATAACCCTTTATGTGGGTATGGCCTTACCAAATCTCTTAAGCCCATGTGAGAAATTCTCGGTGTGGGAAACAAGGAATGGGATCAGGTTATCCCTAGAATATAAGGGCACAACAATAAAGGAAATAGATCGGGAAGGGTGGATCCCAACCAAACCAACATCACTGCTCAAGACATGCTGACGTTCAAAGGGATATCAGGACAAAATGAATCACTACACCCAATATTTTGGACATATATGGGGGGTGATAATATGGAGGATGGTTCTTGACCATGTTTGAAACATAGAATCCATATCATGTGACCTGAAATGGGAAAAAAATGAGCATCGACTGATGACCATATTTGCAACACGAGACTTGTATCAAAGTGACATTCAAGACCCTCCATGACGTTGGCCCAAAACAGTAGGCGATCTATAAGGTCATGAATTCTTCCCATTCGCGGGTCCTTTCGTATAGTGACCCTAACTTTTCTTATAATACTATTACACCATTATAAAGATAAACAATATAACAGTATTACACCATGAGTATTTAGAGGTTTAGTGTCTTGGGAAAACTAGGACCAAACATAAATTTTACAACATCAATCATAAACATTTATTTAATTCCATCTTCTCTAGCTTCGTATTGGCTCTTAACCTCTCCTTATTATATGTAGTCAACTGAGGATATACATCAAAAAAGGGGTGAGCTAAAATCCCAGTAGGAGGATAGATATGAACAATTTAACCATGGGTGATCATAATTATCACATAGGAAAATGATCATGAACATGAGAGGAATCATTAATAAAAGACTTTAAATGTGTAAATGCATAAAAAAATGGAACATCATGACTTAGTGGTTAACTACCACACATACTTTTGAAAAAAGATATCATCTTTTTCACACATCATTTCACTTTAACTAATGAGATTCATCACTTTCCCCAATTCATTGAAGCATTGTATAATTCCGGGTGCACCTGTCACATCATAACATTATCATTATCATGCATTCCAAAAAGAACATATATCAAAAATAAACATAACTAACCCATAGAAAGGAATGGGTTTCATCTCATAAGAACACATTCATAAGCCATGTTTCAGGTGTTAACTGATTAGTTTTCCATTATATGATTGGTTACGTAAGCCATGTTTGTTATGGATAGGATGTATTTGATTCATATACAGAATTATATTATGTTCTTAAATATTATTTTTAATCATAAAATGAAAATTATTCTTGAATGATTACGATGGAGAATGAATCTAATCGCGTTCGTGGAGACGGTAATCCGTACGTACGCACAAGAGAAAATATCATTCTTTTGATATTAGAATCGTATATAATTGGATGTTATATCATATATACAGAAGCATTATCATGTTATATTTATTATTTACATCATTTATACTCATTATTATACCCATCCAAATGATGAAGTGTTTGAATAACAAACTACACCATGATGTGGAGACGGTAATCTGTATGTATGCACGTATGGTGACTTTGTCATTTATAGGATGGATAGAATAATGAATATGGTTGTTACATTTTTATAATAACATCATAGTATATAGAATATACTATAGTAATTATTTTAGAATGGAAAAACAAAGAAATAGGAAGTGGAATAAGAAAAGAACTTGAAATAGTTGATGAAATATTTACCTCTTCTTCGGGTTCTTCCTTTTCATTTGATCAAAAGGGGTCCTTAGGTTGGCTTAATGACTAAAGTAATTCCTCTATGATTAAGGTAGGACAGTTTAGAGGATATTTGGTCAGGTTTTTGTTGATTCAAATGGATTTCAATGTGTGAATTTGAGGTAAGGTTAAGTTCCCTTTTATAAGAGGGGTGAGGGGAACCTTAGGAAAAGATTGAAATATTATTTTATAATAAAATAATTTTCGGTTTATAATGGCTCAAAAATTAATTATTTAAAAGATAAGGTGGTTATGGGTCAAAAATATCTCAACCAATAGGTTTTATACAGGTTTGGGTCACCATATTAACCTTATATTTTATATTTAACTCTTAGTTAAATAGTTTGACATTTACAATGTCTCTTTGTATTTTTATATAATATATGGATAATAAACTTACTATAAAATTTCAAGATAACCTCAAGTGGTTCATTAATGACATATATAATATTATTTAAGCCCTTTTTCCGAACATTAGATTTTTAGGAATAGAATATCAATTAATAATATAATATTTTTTTAAAAACTCTTTTATGTCAATTTTGACACTATTTGGTATTTTGTTTTTGTTAAATTTATAACATCATTATTACTTTGAAAAAAATTAAATTAATCAACCCTAACATGTCATATTAACCTATAAAATTAGTGGAATTCTTTAAAACTCTCAAATTAGATTTATTTGGATATTTATAATATCAATTATTTTAATATTTCATTAGTAAGGTAATTACTACATCATCATTGTGTCATAAATAAATTTAATTATTTAATGTAAAAAATTATAAATAAATTACCATTATGTAGGAAATATTTTTATATTTCTAATTAATATTTATAGTCGTATTTATCTTATGTATTACCCTATATTAAAATTGGTTTAGTTATTAAACTTTTATTTTAACTCTTTATCTCTTCTTTAAATAAAATAATAATAAATGTCTTAATCTAATCCAAGTGGACCAAAGAGAATCATATTTTATTCCTAGGGTTTTTTTGGTCGAATTACACTTATCCAATAGAATTAGGACATGTGTTATGGTAATTATGATATCATTTTTACCCTTAATTACCCTGTTTACTTTTAACCGTGGTAAATAAAAGTAAAAACATATTATTCACCAAAAATTATTTTCATCTTATTGAACCACATTTTACTTACTTATATCAACCATGTCTCTAAGATTTTTAAAATTCCACCCATATAAGTGGTAAAATTATGTTTTATGCGAATTTGCAAATGCTCCTAGGAGGTGGGTAAAAGACAGTAAATAGTTCGATAAAATTTTACATATATAATATTATTACAAAATGAATCCAATGAATTAAATTGAACATATATAGGTATTATGGATCTATTTTGACCTAAAATAAATTTATATAAAATAATTAGTTATTTAAATAAAAAGTCGGTTTTAACCAATAACGCAGTGTTTTTTTTACTATTCATCCAAAATTGAAAGTTTTCATAAAAATACCAAAAATTTACCCTAAGCTAATTTCAATATTCCAAATCTAAAAATGAAGTCCATTTTGAAAGATAAATTTTATAAAATTTCAAAAATTGGGTATTACTATTCATAACGGCTAGTTTGATTGGTCGTGGTGTGTTAGAATCTCGAAGTTGCGTACAATTCAAGCTATTGCATTATTCAAAGGAAAAAAAGTACCGTGGAAGCTTGGGGTGTTACAAGCGATGAATGGAACGCTGATATGTGTCACCTATATTCTTTAGACCAAAAGGCATCACCTGGTATCATAAAGTACCTTGTGGTTCCCTGAAGGTGGTTGACTATTCATCCTCGGGGGCCATTCAAATTTGGTTATACCTCGAGTACCCATCCATGAAAGAGAGAGCCTGGAACCTAGTGGTGGCATCAATTGATAGTTATGTTGTAGGAAGGGGAAACCATCATTCATACACTTATGGTTGAGATCCCGGAAGCTGATGCAGACTCTGATCTAACTTTTCATCTTCTTGATGGGCACAATGTTAGAAAACCATCTGTGGTACTAGAACTCCTTGATGAAGTTGGATCTGATGAGCTTATCAACCTCGACCTCACCCATGGAACCGTGAAAGGGTTTCATCTTTTTGGGAGGCTGTTTAAACCCGCAATGGTTTTCTAGAAGACCAAACCAGTGGACGGAAACCCGGGGATCTAGTCCTGGAATCTCATCATAACCCCAGGAAAACACATCGCGATGATACCTCAGGAAGTCCACATATCGTTTTTTCTCTTCGACAGGAATACCAACACAGATCAAGGTTGGTTTCGGATCTGTCTCATTACTGAGGTCACTTGTACCAATTCATCAACTGTAGTGGAGACACCCTCATCGAAAGAAGGAGTAGAATCCTCCAGAAACTCTTATTTATCAACAAAGGGGGAATAATCTATAGAAGGTGGCTCTTCTGAGTCGAAAGATCCTGATGGGACACTATCACCAGCCTGAGTAGCGGTGGATGCGTCAGGGGACTCTTGTGCTGCGGAAACCATGGCGATGAAAGATGTCGTCCTGTTCCCATATGGTCTTCAGCCCAAGGGGCTATGCTTGACGAAATCAAAGAAATAGTGGTGTGTTGGCTTGATCCATTTTATCTCGAGCTAACGAAACAAGAAAGTATGACATATTGTTGTGTTAATGGGGCGAGCATCCCAATACCTTATGGGGGTAGGGGATTTTGGATCACCTGAGCCTGATTTGTATAGGAATACGAGGTTATCTTACAACATTCCTTAGACTTTGGAATGTGCTTTACCCTTATTCCAGAAACAACAAAGCATTTCCCCATGTCCGGGGTCGTGGCCTCCAATCAGTGGATTGGAAAAATATAGGCATCGTCCAGGTCTGTCCATGGGTAGGTAGCAGCCATAGCATGTTTAACCTTGTTATCCTGAATTTGCTTTTCCTTTCTCTTGTAGTAGTCGTTATCCAAGTAGCAGTCTTCACAAGAGGCAAAGGGAGACGCATCACCCTAGAGTATGCATACACGGCCATTAAGAGAGTACTTAAGTCATTGGTGATATGAAGAAGGTATTTTCGCGTTCAAGTGGATCCATGGCCAACCCATCAACACGTTGAAAGCATTGTCTTGTGAGATAGTCGTGAACTTGGTGCTAGAAATTAGGCCACTGAACTGGGTCTTCATGAAAATCTTTCCAATGGGTGTATGTTCTGTCCTATCATAGCCTTAAATTTTCATTTCAGAGGGACTCATATCAGCCTTGGATAGACCCATATTTTGGAGTGTCCGGGTTAGGATAAGGTTCATCCCAGAGCTTTTTTCGACAAGAAATTGGTGAATATGCACACTGTTGAAGTTTCCAGTGACGTACAGTGTGAGGATATTCCTCTGTATGGGAGAACCTTCATCTTCTACAAAGAAAGAGATAATGGTCTGACACTCTACATGCTTGACTACCTCAACATGGAAGGATTTTGCGGCTACTACCTCTACATCAAACTGAAGGGGGCTCTTGAAAGCCTCTGCGAGGGCTTTGTGCATATCTGCTGACATGCGAAGATCCTCAAGGATAGGGAGATTTTCAAGAATTTTGTCAAGATTCTTGGGAATTTTGTACTTTTGTGCCAAGTGTGAACTTCTGATGACAAGATGTCATTCCACAGCAGGAGGTATGACAATCCCTATTAGCTGAACAAGTGGTCGACTGGTGCTAGGAATGTCCCACTGCTCGCTAGTTGAAATTTGTGGAGATACTACCAGATGAGGTCTAGATGATTGACGTCAATACACAACAGAATGTGGTTGATCATAGCATGATCGTGGTGGTTTCTCCTAATCGAGTAGTACAAACGGTGGTGAAGGAGAACCTGGTGAAACCAGATGAGATGGTTTTGCATGCTGAGATCTACAATAGGCATGTTTTCTAGTTTCAGTGGAATGAACTGCTTGGCTAGAAACACTGACCACTGCATCCTGGTGATTCATATAACTGTGATTCCATCGACGCTGGCATCAAATGGGGATGTTGAGAGGATTTGTATGGCACTCTTCGTCTTCGGGAACCATATAGGGGTTTACCAACACCATGGTATTAATCTAAGTGTACCCTTGGTTGTCACTTGAAGAATCTTACATCCCTAAGTGGATTCTGGGGGCATGAAATCGCCAAGAGTATGGTATGACGATGGTATCGGTGGGGGGATTTGTTTTCCCTTGCATCATCAATGCTTTCCCTTCTAGGAAGAGGGAGAGTAAGATGTTGAATCATAAGTAGTATTTATGGGTAACGTGGTGACTTATGAAGACTTGAGGTGATTAAAACGTTTACGAATAATGCCATGGGCATGGATGGCCACCTTACGAGCCATTTAGTCATCATATTTTTTAGACCTGCGGTTAGGAACCTTCTGCCACTCACCTTCATTCTCACTATCACTCTTAGGTTGTATGAATACACATTCCACCTATGCTGGGGCTAGGCCTAACCTGACTATATTTTCATCAACCCAGTCTTGAAGCTAGTCCTTAAACAAAGAGAACTTCTTGAGGGTGTGCCCTGAGATCCGGTTATAGGGGCAGTAATTGGGGCGATTAGTGAGCTCTGCCTCTTTGGTCCTCCTACATTCTGCTAATTGTAGAATTCCATTTTCCAATGAACTTCAGAAATAACTAGGAACCTAAGCCTCATTAAATTAGTAGGTTTGGATCATTATATCTATGAAGGGGGCTCTGGGATCCTGTCCCTATCAAGGGGATGGGGGATCCTTTTAAGGAGTTGGAACCTGATTATCTTTCCTAGTTGGTGGGCCTCTGTGAAGTTCTAGTATGATAACCCTGGTCTTTATTACACAATTAAACCTGATTTATTACATAAAATTCACTTGATACAACATAGAATATCGAAAGGTCTAGTGTCTATGGGGCTTAGGATCATTACATAACAACTTAAAACATGATATACATCATCTTTATTGAAAACTTCCCTTACATGACCACTACATTCCCTCTTACTTAGAATTGCATGGGATAACCTCAGGACATGCATAAGAAAAGGGTGAGATATAAAGCCCCGTAAGGGAATAATCATGGGATAACATGAAGAATATAATACATGTTAGTCAGTAGGCATATCAATAGATCACAAGAGAAGCATAAACATAAATTCATGATAAATCATGATAATCATAGCATGGAAATGTGGCAACAACACTTAACATGGAATTAGCATGAGCCAAGGATCATTGCACATGGAGCATGAGTAAATCCTCAATGCACATGAAGCACGAGTAAAACCTAATTGCACTTGAATTAGCATGAGTAAACACCCATTGCACATGATGTATCATGATACTATACTTTACCCAATTCATTGGAGCGCTATCAGGGTGCAGCCTTCTTAAACATTTCATTTCATGCATAAGTGTGCCACATGGATCATAAAACATTCAATCATTAAAAATAATAATTTATTCCATGATAAATGAATGTGTAATACATACATGAAACTATTTAAACAATAATTAAATGTTCATAAAGGTGAATACCCTTGATAGAGAAATGGGCATGGTATTCACTACAAAATGACTTTGTCTTGGAAAAACGCGGTGCAATTTCGACAGCATAACGGCGTGACATAAGAACTCATAAAATGGTTGATGAGAGATAAATGGGTGTCTCATCATATTTACATGACATGGAAATTAAGGGGATCATATAGATACATGTCCCAACAAATTTAATGGAATTTATATTCATGATACAAAAAATATCTTGAACGTAAAGAGGAGAGAGAAATTCCTTTCAAAATTTCGGCATAGTAACGGGTGTACATGGGAGGGTTTTAATGAGAGAGAAAGGGGTCTCCCATCATTAAAAAATAAAGAGGAATGTATGGGGGAGGTTCAAAACTATACCTAAGAATTTATAATTTAAATTAAAAGGTCATAACAACTTAAATAATATTGGACAAAAATGATAAAGGAAGAAAAAACCCTTACTTGGAAGTGTGCTTATAAAGGCTTGAGAGAGGCTTCAGAGAGGATTCTTGGGACCTTGGGGAACCTTGGGAGGATTCTAGAGAGAAAAGGGAAAATGTTGGATGAACTCAAAAGTATTTGAGTGAGTATAAAGTGGGAGCTTGGGTGGGTTTATATAGGAAAGGTGAGGGAATTCTTTATTATTTAGGTTTGGGACACCTCACATTAATCTAATCCAAAACACAAACCAGCCCGTGGTTTTTTCCCATGTTTTTTGGAAAAGGGAAGTTTAAAACAATATTTTATAAGGCCAAAGTCCAAAATTCTTAAAATAATGGGGTTTCTTATGTGGAGGTGAGTCACACTCCCAAGAAAAACAATTTAAAAAGACAAGATGTTTAATAAGTCTTGAAGGGTCCATTAATGCTTTGTAAAATAAGTCAAACAAACCCAAAATCACATTATTTTAATCGTAAAACAAATATTGGCCAAAAATAAAGCTTATAGTATTTTATTACATCACTATTGGGTCATTATGATGTCATAAAACACATTATATATTTAAACAATATTTAATTTTTAGCCAAAAATTTGACTGTCTCAGAAAATTATGAAAAGTTCACCATTGGATAATATCAATGTCCTGATTCTACAAATAATATTTATTTTATCTAAATAATTTTATATTTATTTCAATTTTCACTTTTAAAATAAAAACTGACATTTATAAAAAATTCATGGGTTTTGAAAAAAATGGCTTTTGAACCTTAATAAAAATTACAATTGCATTCATAAAATTATACGACCATTTATATTTAATAAAAATTAATTTAATAATAATAATAATATTTTATTAAAAAATTATTTAATTCAAAAATCCATTAATTCATCAAAATATTTTTCTTAGTTGAACATTAACTAAAAATAATATTTGCGCTTTAAAAATTATTTACAAGGTAAAAAAATAACATGAAAATATATTCATTATTATATACAAAAATAATGTACATAAACATAGTTCTAAGGTCTTGTTACATACCCCCTTATAACACCCGCATAAGACCGAAGAGTAAGGTGTGCGATGGTGACAGACTCTTGGGGTGTCTCCGATAACATTGCTCGGGTAGTAATCTCTATCAACTTCCACTTCTCTCATAGGTGGTCCCGCTCAAGCTTAACATATTCAAGCTCGGCTTGGGATTGGTCAAGAGTGAAGCCCAAATATAAAAACTCCTTTCTGAGCTCTAAAAAATGGGCTTCATACGAGGCACGTCTACTGGATGAGGCCATTGCTTCCTTTTTCTGAGTAAATTGGATTTGTTAAAGCTATATATTTTTACTAATCATGTGATCACTGTTCAACTGCTATATTAGAAACGGTCATAATTATTAACATAAAACCAAAGAAGTTGAAATTTTATATAAACATTTTCCATAAAGATACATTTAATTAAATCAAAAGGGATTTCCATTAATGAAAGTTTGGGTCATTACAATCTTCCCCCCTTAAGAAATTTTGACCTCGAAATTTCCTTTTCCCACACTAAATCAAATGTGGGTAACTCTGATTCATCATTTCCTCTGATTCCCATGTCCCTTCTTCAAACTTTTGGTTTCTCCACAACACCTTGACGAGGGGCATTGCCTTATTTCGTAGAACCTTTTCTCTATGATCTAAGATCTTCACTAGTTTCTCCTCATAAGAAAGATCATCCTCTAACTATACCTCCTCTGAAGAGAGTACATGTAAAGGGTCCAGTATGTACTTCCTTAAGAGGGATACATGAAAGACATCATGTATATTGTCCATGGTATGTGGAAGTTCTAGTCGATAGGCCACAACCCCGACACGATCAAGAATCTCGAAGGGGCCGATATACCTTGGACTTAACTTCCCTTTCTTTCCAAACCTCATGACCTTATTCCATAGAGATATGCGTAGAAATACCATGTCTCCAACTTTAAACTCAAGGTCTCATTGACAGTTATACACAT
The DNA here is from genome assembly GCA_963277665.1 of Viscum album. NCBI lineage: Eukaryota > Viridiplantae > Streptophyta > Magnoliopsida > Santalales > Viscaceae > Viscum > Viscum album. The sequence continues at coordinate 1,941,562,578 of OY728163.1, forward strand.
AACTCTTCTTTCGACTCAAGGATGCCTTAATATGCTGCTGAATGGTTTTCACCTTCTCCACCATTTCTTCGACCATTTCTGGTTCAAACAGCTTATGCTCACTGACCTCATCCTAACACGTCGATGTTCTGCACCTTTTCCCATAAAGGGAATAAAATGGTGCCATTTGGATTCTTGAGTGGAAAATTTTATTATAAGATAACTCAACTAGAGGAATATGTTGATCCCATCCTCATTTAAATTCCATTGAGCATGCTCTCAACATGTCCTCAAGTGTTTGGATAGTACACTCGGATTGTCCATCAGTTTAAGGATGATAGGCCGTACTGAAGTTCAGTTTAGTATTCAGAGCATGTTGAAGACTCTTCCAAAACATAGAGGTGAATCTTTGATCTTGATCGGACACAATAGATAGTGGTACTCCATGCAGCCTTACCACTTCCCTGATATATATTCATGCTAGTTGATCCAATGAGAAATCCTCCCGAATTTCAATGAAGTGTGCAGACTTTTTAAGATGATCCACAACAACCCAGATTGCATTGTTACCATTGGATGTCTTCAGAAGTCTAGTGAAAAAATCCATGGTGATGTTCTCCCATTTCCATTCTAGTATAGGCAATGGTTTCATCATCCCCTTAGACTTCTGCCTCTATGCCTTCACGTGATGACACACCAGGCACTTTGATGTATATACAATGATTTCCCTCTTCATATTATCCCACCAATAATGCTCTCGGAGATATTAATACATATTTGTGTTTCATGGGTGAATAGAGAAATTTGAACTATGTGCATCATCCAAAAGTTCCTTCTTCAGCTCTGGACTTGATGGAACACATAGTCTTTTCCAAAATCTCACAATTCCTTCTTCATTGACATTAAACTCCAAGGATTTACCTTTTCTAATAGCTTCCACTTTTTCCTAAATTCCCACATCATCGTTTTGAGCATCTTTTAGCCTTTCCAAAAGTGATGTTTGAGCAATCATTTGGGAAAAGATTGACGATTTTCCCTTCTTTATGATTCCCATATCCATCCTCATCAAATCTAAGAAGATTGGATCCTTTTCAATTATCATCAATGATAGAATTGTTGGGTCCTTTCTACTTAGATCATTTTCCACCTTGTTCACTTTCCTAGGGTGGTAATGGATTGAGAAGTCATAGTCTTTGATCAACTCTAACCATATTCATTGGTGCATATTCAAATATTTCTATGTGAATATATAATTGAGGCTTTTGTGATCCGTATATATTTCACACTTCTCCCCAAATAGATAATGCCACCAAATTTTCAAATCAGAGATCACTGTACCCAGCACGAGGTCATGTGTTGGATAGTTTTGTTCATGAACTTTCAATTCCCTTGAATCATAGGCAATTACTTTGTCATTTCGCATCAACACACATCCTAGGGCCCTCTTCGAAGCATCACTGAATACCACAAAAATTTCTCCACTTGTGGGTAAAGTGAGCACGGGCACAGTGATAAGCCTCCTTTTTAACTCCTTGAATCATTTTTCACATTCATCACTCCGAGAAAACTTTACTCCCTTCTGAGTTATCTTGGTAAGAGGGTTGGAAAATCGTGAGAAATTTCTCACAAATCATCGATAATATCTAGTTAACCCCAAGAAGCTATAGATATCTGTTACCTATGTTGGCCTCGGCCATCCCTAAATTGAATTTGTTTTGGATGGATCCACAGATATCCAATTTCTTTTGATGATATGGCCCAAGAATGATACCTCCTTCAACCAGAACTCACACTTGTTGTACTTGGAATAGAGTTTATCCTTCTGCAAGGTCTCTATTACAGTTCTTAGATGCTCCTCATGATCCTCTTGGTTTTGGATTATATCAGAATATCATCTATAAATACTACCACAAATTTGTCGAGGTAATCTCTAAAGACTCTATTCATCAGTTCCATGAATATTTATGGAGCATTAGTGATTCGTAAAGGCATTAATATGAATTCATAATGCTCGTATCTTGTATGAAAAGCAGTCTTGGGGATATATTCATTCTTTACCCTTACTTGATAATATCCCGACCGCAAATCCACCTTGGAGAAGTATTGTGATCCACGAAGCTGATCAAACAAGTCATAAATTCGTGGGAGAGGATACTTGTTCTTTATCATGATTTTTTTGAGCTCACAACAATTGATGCAAAGGTGCATTGATCCATCCTTCTTCTTGATGAAGAGGTCTGGTGCACCCCATGGTGAAGCACTTGGGCGTTTAAACCCTTTATCCAAATTCTCTTGTGTTGGAGTTTGTGGCCTAGAACCAACTAATTTGTACTTTATTCATTAATAAAAGCCTTATCACATCTTGTTTGTTCTTTTTCTTGATAATACATGTGATAATGTCCTAAGGACATCTATTGCATTAAAGGTTCATAGCAGATCCCTACTATGATGAGAACCCGGAAGTTCCATAACACTGTTCTTGAATATATGTTCTATGGACGGATGATGTTATTTGGGGGACACAAATAATATAGGCCATTAGGGGTGGGGACTCATAAAAATTTTAGGCACCTTCTCATGGTGTGTTCCCTTAGTAATATCCAGGAGGATATTATGAGAACAAGACCCGCCAGTAGGAAATCCACATTTCATAGTGTCATTGGATGTTCTTATCTGCGGATGGGTGTATTGGTCCTTATACTTTAAGATTATTATTAATTGGTATTACAACTCAAGCACTTAAATGTATTGATGAAAACTGTGATAAAACACTTTTCGCAACGAGGTAGGATACGTTGGGTGTGTCACGAGTAATACTGCATTAATAGATAATTCAAGAAAGGATTTGTCCCTTCTGTTCCATAATGGAAGTAGATATCTCAGGCCCTTTTATGGAATTCATATAGCCTAAATAAATCCATGGACATGGTTGGGTATGGGTGAGTTCAATTCCTAGAAGTCAAAGAAAGAATAATCGAGTACATGGGTTGATGGCACTAGCATGCAACCTGCTTGATTAGAGATATAGAGACAAAGGGATTATATTACACTGTAAGCGTTCATAGGAGGTGGAACGTCATTGTGGCGTTAACTTCTTTCTCTATGGGTGCCTTGGCATGTTGCTAGACTCTAACCTTGGACTTTAGGCAGGCTCTACCTAATTCCACTAAGAAAGAGGCCTAGAGGGTCACACACTAAGTGTGTCCATGTATATCAATTAAATATTAATTTAACAAGTTAAATAAATATTATTCCTAACTGTTGTTTAATAATTATTTAAGTATGCCTGATCGCATTTGTTTATACACTAGTTATTTGAGAGAATATATTGTGGGAAAAATAATATATTTATTAGTGAGTAATGAAGTTACATTTATTTAATAAATAAATATCCATTACTCAAGGTCTAATAAATATAGTGGAGAAAAATGGAAAATAAAAGTACACATTGTGTGCTAATTATTACATGTCGTGTAGTTTTCCAGTTGGTATTTTGAGGATATAATATTGTTTTATTAAATGATATTAATTATAATCAGCGTGGACGCATGTAAAGGAATTAATAGTTCGATATGGGGTTTCAATAAGAGTTAATGAACTAAATAAAATGCATAACACGTTTATTTATTGTCATAACTCTATTAACCTCAAACCTGATTATAAATATCCTCACAAGCCCAACACTTTTCCTAAGATATTTTTGTTGTGCACAACAGATTTGGAAATACTCTCAAGACAAGAGAGAATTCCCTTTCCACCAAGAATGCCCTCAAGTTACGAGAGCGAGATCCTCCACTGGATCAAGGCGGTTGAAGGCGGACATCGCAAGCGAAGGCTCTTCCGCACTAGCACACAAGGATCCCTTCGGCGATGTCCAGAGATACGTGGCACACCTGTGGATCACCTCTAGAGGAATCCTACACTTGGATTCTACGACGCAATGACAGATCACAGGATCGTGACCGGAGACATCAACGAAGAGAGAATTCCACCAAGGTAATTCTTGTGAATTAATTAAATTAATTATAACCAACATATGATGATCCTATATATATGGTTCTAGGATTCCCTCTTAAGTTTTTCGTTGTTCGTTCTATTCTGAAGATTTGGCATTTTAAATCGTGACGGATCTCGGATTGAATGTTGCTTAACATTAAAATTAAAGTTGGGTAAACCCACCAATTCGCTTCCGCTGCGCCCGGAACCTACAAGTGGTATCAGACCGGTCATATCGTTGATTATAATTATTTAGTTTTTCATTGATGATTTACGCATTTAATAATTTAGTTATTTCAATTAAAGTTTAATCGCTCTGGAAATATAAATATTGAGATCTGTTCCTCCTCCCTCGTTTCTCGTTCACCTCACAGAAATGAATTTTAATTTTAATTTTTATTAAAATAAAAAAGGGGAACTCATCCGGAGGAGCCAAACGTTTCTGGCCATACAACACCAGAATACACGGTGTGTATTCAGAAGTACACGTCGTGTAGTCTAGGTTCAATTCATTGACTGATCTGCCAAATCAGGTCCTGTATTGGATTCTTTCTAAGAATTTAAGATGTCGTGTGTTGGCCAGAAACAGGTGGCACATGGTTTCCATATTACACGCCATGTGGTCCAATGAACATGGCGTGTAGTCCCTTCAGGTTAGGGTTGGGCCGTGTACCCCGTACACGGCTTTCCCGGCTGGAAGCCATGTAACGTGGAAACTACAGGGCGTGTGTCCCACTGTACACGCCATGTACTCTGAAAATTTTTGAAGTACATTAACACACCATGTCCCCGGGCGTGTACTTCGGATGGACGGTGAAGAAAACGTACACGCCATGTAGTCGGAACTACATGCCTTGTACCCACCCAAATTACATAGATTTATTAAAATTTATTATTATATTATACAAACCCTTGAGACGTGTACCATGGTGCAGGCGTAAATCTGATGCACAACACGTGATAGGTGTTTTATATATATGTGTTTAATTTAACATCTGCGTAATAAATGGGAATTCACCAGGTTTCCTCTAAGGTACATGTTACGTACAAGGATAATTTTAAATGAATTTATTTGTTTAAAATTATGATGGATGAGAATCTCAAGGAAATTCAGAAAAATGATTTAAGATAAAAGGATTGATTAATTGAAGATAATTAATTGATTCGAGCGTGATTTATCTTAAACAAGAACGATTAAATAATTGAATGGTAGTTTTATTTATGCGTAAATATCGTTTCATGTATGGATGATCATGAGATAGACCGAGACCTTTGTATGTGAATGGTTTATTTTAATTTATTTATTTAAATTAAATTTGTTGGCCTGCAAGCCATCTCCTCATTAATATGTAGGGTCTACGCGCCCAAGGATTCTTTTATGTAAAAACCCCTTTTACCCCTCACCTGCATGTGAGAAAAATTCATATGTAATGGATGGAGCTCCCAAGCTAGTGGAGGCGGCTCAAGTCAGGAGCCAAGGTGAAACCAATCCAAGGAGATACAAAGGTGGATAGGTGGAAAGCTGTAAACATGAACCCGAAAGGTTCAAGGTGTTTCTCCCCTAGGTCTTGGGTTAGTTTATCAACCGCTAGATAAACTAACCAATAGAAAAGCTCATGATCATACCATTTATTTTATTTCTGTCAGTTGCATGGTTTATTTATTGTGGGTGTGTTGTCACGATCACACAATTAATGAATTAAACGAGCATGCAATATGGAAGTAAAATAAAACCGACTTATACGTGAATATTATCTTTGACATGGTTAATCACTTAAGTAAATTCCACTTAATATTAACAAGCATGTAATAAAATATAATAAAATGGCAATTTACGTATAAGGATTTAATCCCTCAAAATAAATATTAAGTCGGTATAGCCTTCCATAATCTTGGTTAGAATCGAACTATAGTTCAAAGTGGTTGACCAACCCTAGTTGGGGTGCTTTCAATTATCAGGGAATTCTAATTCATGTTTTTGGGTTGAATTGACTAGATTCGCATCAAGGGTTGACTTCCACAGCAGGAATTAGTGTGACCAAGAGGCAAAGGTTGAGGAAATCCAAAATAAAAGGATTTCAGGATTAGGGAGTCCACTCAGTGAATCAAGGAGCTGCGAGTTAATGCAGTTGGCATTTGGAATACCTACCTAAAACCCTTCAAGTTGCTTGACCAACCCTAGTTGGGGTAATGCGAAGGGAAATATGGATCCTTTCCGCTATAATATTCAGGCAATAGAATATTCCGAAATCAATGGTGGGGGATATTGGATTTCGATAAAATAGTGGGAGACTAATAAGTATTAATTTATTTATTTGTCTCAGTTTTTTAATAAAGTACTAAACCTTTTCTCATATTAATTTGTAGAAACGACAAGAAAATGACTTCAAACATATCATTATGAACCATATTCAAGAAAGAAAACCTTCTCACTGGCACCAATTTCCAAGAGTGGCAGAGGCATTTACACGTCATCCTTCACCACGAAAGGAAATTGTATGTGATGGAAGAGCCTATTCTAGTTACACCTGGGAAAGAGGCCAGTGATGAGGAATTATCTCTCTATATGAAACACATGGATAATGCCACAGATGTCCAGTGTTTCATGCTATCATCCATGTCCAATGAGCACTTGAAGCAACATGAAAACATGGATGCATATAGCATGATGTCTCACCTTAAGGATCTATACCAAGAGAAGGAGAGATAGGAGAGGTATGAGATCTTCAATTCTTTGTTTACAACTAATCTTGGGGAGTCTGCGCCAACAGGGCCTCATGTAGTCAAGATTATTGGCTACATTGAATGTCTGGACAACTTAGGGATTAAATTCCTGGATGAGTTGCGTATAGATCTCATCCTATCACCACTGCCCAAGACCTTCTCTAGCTTCATTGTCAAATATAATATGAGTGGCAATGAGAAGAGTCTATCGGAGCTTATGACCTTGATTATCCATGTAGATAAAGACATGGGGCATGAAAAAACCTGCGATCCTTATGGTGAACAAGAAAAGGAAGGACAAGGAAAAGGGGCCAAATACTTATAAACGGTCTGAAGCCCCTGAGCATCGTCCCTCCAAGAAGGGGAAGATCTAGAGGCAGGGAAAGGAACGAGAGGCAGTGTGTTTTTCATGTGGAAAGCAGGGCCACTGGAAGAGGAACTGCACCCAGAAGCATGGGGACGCTAAAGTTGTGTTTGTTATCGAGTGCAATCTTTCTATTTCTACACATTGGGTATTAGATAAAACTTTAGGGGCTCACATATGTATTCAAATGCAGGAACCAAGTAGATTTAGAAAGATCAACAGAGGAGAGGTGGATATTCGAGCTGCCAATGGCGCAAGGTTGGCTGTGTTGGCTATTGGCGACTATCACCTCTCATTGCCAACTGGCATGATTTTGGTTTTACAAAACTGTTATTTTGTGCCTAGTGTTACCAAGAACATAATTTTTGTATCTTGTTTGGATATGGATGGATTTGTTTTCATGTTTGGAAATAAGGGTTGTCTCTTTTATAAGAACAACGTATGTTATGGTATGGCACATTTGAATAATGGTTTGTATGTATTAAATTACGAAAACCAAGTGTTAGCAATCGATAATGAAACAAACTCACATGACTCATACATCACCCAGTTGTGGCATCACCGCCTTGGTTGTGTAAACAAGAAGCGCTTGACAAAGCTCTATTAAGATGGCTATTTAGACTCAACTGATCTAAAACCACTTGATAGATGTGACACTTGTTTACATGGTAAAATGACCAAGCCGCCTTTTGGTGGATAGGGTGAAAGGGCCACAGATCTTCTAGGATTGGTACACACGGATGTATGTGGACCGTTTCCAGTAGAATCTTGACGTGGATATTCTTACTTCATTACTTTTACTGATGATTTGAGTAGATACGTATTTGTCTACTTAATGAGGTATAAGTCATAAGCCTTAGAGAAATTTAAGGAATTCCAGAATGAAGTAGAGAATCATCTTGGTAAGAAGATAAAGAAGCTTTGATCGGATCGAGGTGGAGAATATCTAAACCAAGAGTTCATCGATATTCGACGGGATTCTGGGATTCTATCTCATCTCACTCCTCCTTATACACCATAGTGGAATGGTGTTACTGAAAGGAGGAACCACACCTTGTTGGACATGGTGAGGTCAATGATGAGTCATGCGGATCTTCCATTATCCTTTTGAGGATATGCATTACAAACTGCACCATACACATCAAACTGAGTACCAACTAAGGCAGCAAATAGAATTACCTCTGAGTTATAGAGTGGAAAGAAACCCATTTTTCCGAATACACGTGTATGGTGATGCGATGCATTCGTTAAGGCCTTCTCAGGGAACATACTAGCACCCCAGGGCATGAAGTGTATCTTTATAAGATATCCCAAGGAAACGAAAGGATATTACCCATATAACCCTCAAGACAAGAAAGTGACTTTTGCTAGACAAGCCATCTTTCTTGAGAGTGAGAACATCCTCAAGAAGGATAGTGGGAGAAAGATTGACTTCAACGAAGTTGATGATCGAGATACACAAGAGTTGGTACAGGAACAAGTTCCACATAACCTCGTGGAAGAGGTTCAAAAAACACAAGAACTGCGTAGAAGCTCAAGAGAGGTAAGGGAACCAGAGAGATTTGGTTTCCTAGTCACCGAGGATGGTGAATAATTATTGTTGGACAATAATTAACCTCTATCCTACAAGGAAGCAGTAGAAAGATCAGAAGCTTCAAGATGGCTAGAAGCTATGAATTCTGAGATGGATTCCATGTATCAGAACCAAGTTTGGGTTCTGGTCGATGAGCCAGTTTATGTAAAGCCTGTTGGATGCAAATGGGTATTCAAGAGAATGATGGACATGGAAGGTTATGTTAGCACCTATAAAGCAAGGCTAGTGGCTAAAGGATTCAGACAGCATCAAGGAATTGACTATGATGAAACCTTCTCGCCAGTTTCCATGTTTAAATCCATAAGAATCATAATTTCCATAGCATCTTACCATGACTACAAGATTTGGCATATGGATGTCAAAATAGCATTCCTTAACGAGAACCTTCAGGAAGATGTCTATATGACACAACAAGAAGGGTTTGTTACACCAGGTGAAGCCAAACAAGTTTTCAACTTGTAGAAATCCATTTATGGATTGAGGCAAGCATCCAGGTCATGGAACATTAGATTTGATGAAGTTATAAAGTAATTTGGTTTCATTAAGAACGAATGTGAGCCATGTTTTTATAACCGGTTTAATGGGAATGTGGTCGTTATCCTAGTAGTATATGTTGATGACATATTTCTTATTAGAAATGACGTACCATACTTACAGTCAGTTAAGGACTGGTTGAACAAGTGCTTCTCCATGAAAGATTTAGGTGAAGCAGCCTACATTCTAGGGATCAAGATCATTTGTGATAGATCCAAGAGGCTTCTTGGACTAAGTCAGGGTACATAAATTGACCAGATACTAAAGATATTTGGTATGGAACAATCCAAGAGAGGACTGGTTCCATTTTCACATGGATTACATCTTTCTAAGAAAATGTGTCCTCAGACACAACAAGAGAAATATAAGATGAGCAAGATCCCATACGCCTCGTCTATAGGATCCATTATGCATGACATTTTATGTACCAGGCTTGATGTTGCCTATGCACTGAGCATGGTAGGAAGATATCAAGAAGATCTAGGATAACAGCATTGAACTGCTATTAAGACTATCCTTAAGTATCTAAGAAGAACTAAGGATATGTTCATGGTGTATGGAGGAGAAGAGGAGCTTGTCATCAGAGGGTATGCTGATGCTAGTTTTCAAACAGATCAGAACGATCTGAAGTCGCAATCTGGATATGTTTTCTGTCTCAATGGAGGAGCTATGAGCTGGAAGAGTTCAAAGCAGCCAGTTGTCACCGATTCTACAGCGGAGTACGAACATATAGCGGCTTCTGATGCAGCCAAGAAAGCCGTCTGGATTCGGAACTTTGTCCAAGATCTTGATGCGGTGCCTAGCAGTAAATATTCCATTACACTGTATTGTGATAATACTGCAGTGGTGGATCTTGAAAAAGAACCAAGGTCACATCAACGGACAAAGCACATACTCCGTAAGTATAACCTCTTAAGGGATTTCTATCAAAGGGGTGAAGTTGCAGTGAGCAGAGTTTCCACGGAAGAGAATGTGGCGGACCCCATGACTAAAGGCCTATCTCAACAGAAGCATGAATATCATGTGAGAGCTAGCGGGTTAAAGGTTGTTAGCAGTTGACTCTAGTCCAAGTGGGAGTCTGTTGGAGTTGGTGGCCTAGAACCAACTACTTTTTACTTTATTCATTAATAAAATCCTTATCACATATTCTTTGTTCTTCTGCGTGACAATGCATGTGATAATGTCCTAAGGAAAACGGTTTCATTAAAGGGTCATAGCGGATCCCTGCTAGGATGAGAACCCATAAGTGCCATAACATTGTTCTTGAATATATGTTATATGGCCTGATGATGTTATTTTAGGGACACAAATAATACAGGCCATTAGGCGTGAGGACTCATAAAACTTTGAGGCACCTTCTCATGGGGTGAGCCCTTGGTAATATCAAGGAGGATATTATGAGAACGAGACCTGCCAGTAGGAAATCCACATTTCATATTGTCATTGGATGTTCCTATCTGCGGACATGTGTATTGGTCCCTATACTTTAAGATTATTATTAATGGGTATTACAACTCACGCACTTAGATGTATTAATGAAAACTGTGACGACACACTGTTTGCAGTGAGGTAGGATATGTTGGGTGCGTCATGAGTAATACTGCGTTAATAGATAATGTGAGAAAGGAGTTGTCCCTTCTGTTCCATAACGGAAGTAGATATCTCAGGCCCTTTGATAGAATTTATATAGCCTAAATAAATCCACGACCATGGTAAGGTATGGGCGAGTTCAATTCCAGGAATTCAAAGAAAGAATAATCGAGCACATGGGTTGATGGCACTAGCATGCAACCTGCTTGATTAGAGATATCAAGACAAAGGGGTTATATTACACGGTAAGCATTCGTAGGAGGTGACACATCATTGTGGCGTTAACTTCTTTCTCTATGGGTGCCTTGGCGTGTTGCTTGACGCTAACCTTGGACTTTAGGAAGGCTCTGCCTAATGCCACTGAGAAAGAGTCCTAGAGGGTCACACACTAAGTGTGTCCATGTATCTCAGTTAAATATTAATTTAACAAGTTAAACAAATATTATTCCCGACTGTGGTTTAATAATTATTTAAGGATTACTGATTGCATTTATTTTGACACTAGTTATTCGAGAGAATATATTGTGGGCGAAATAATATATTTATTAGCGAGTAATGTAGATATATTTATTTAATAAATAAACAGTCATTACTCAAGGTCTAATAAATATGGTGGAGAAAAATTGAAAATAAAAGTACACACCGTCTATATTAAATTTACACGTCTTGTAGTTTTATGGAAAACAAGTACACGTCGTGTATTAATTATTACACGCCGTGTAGTTTTCCAGTCGGGATTTTGAGGATATAATATTGTTTTATTAAATGATATTAATTATAATCAGCGTGGATTCATGTCAAGTAATTAATAATTCGACATGGGGTTTTAATAAGTGTTAATGAAATAAATAAAACGCATAACACGTTTATTTATTGTCATAACTCTATTAACCTCAAACCCGATTATAAATATCCTCACAACCCCAACACTTTTCCTGAGCCATTTTTTTTATGCACAACGGATTTGGAAATACTCTTAAGACAAAAGAGAATTCCCTTTCCACCAAGAACGCCCTCAAGTTACGAGAGCGAGATCCTCTACCGGATCAAGGTGGTTGAAGGCGGACATCGCAAGCGAAGTCTCTTCCACGCTAGCACCCGAAGATCCCTTTGGCGACGTCCAGAGATACGTGGCACACATGTGGACCACCACTAGAGGAATCCTACACTTGGATTCTACGATGCAACGACGGATCACAGGATCGTGACCGGAGACATCAACGAAGAAATAATTCCACCAAGGTAATTCTTGTGAATTAATTAAATTAATTATAACCAACATGTGATGATCATATCTATATGGTTCTGGGATTCCCTCTTTTGTTTTTCATTCTTCGTTCAATTCTGAATATTCTGCATTTTAAATCGTGAAGGATCTTAGATTTAACGTTGCTTAACGTTAAAATTAAAGTTGGGAAACCCCACCAACGTGCTTCCACTACTCCCGGAACCTATATCCTGTAGTTATTCCTTTAGCTCCTTAAGCTCCACAATAGCCATTCTATATGGAGTCTTGGATATTGGCAATGCCCCAGGTATAAGATCAGTTGAGAATTCAACGTCTCTTCTAGGAGGAAGACCAAGAAATTCCTCGGGAAACACTTCAATGAATTCCCTCACAATAGGTATGTCTTCAAGGATGGTTGCCTCCTTAGACTCAATCATATGATCCAGATACTTATGCTCATAGGGCAGTAATATCCACTCTTGATATGAGGGATCTAAAGAAGATTCATCTTTCTCCTTTCACTTGTACAGAATCGGGGGTCGATTCTCCACATGGAGAGTGATTTCCCTCTCACAGAAATTTATGTTGTCTATATATAAGGAAATCCAATCCATGCCAAGAATTGCATCAAATTATACCATAGGGAGTATGAAGAGGTTCACTAGGAAGTTCAATCCCCATATTATGACAAGGGAGGAGTTATATTCATGGGATGCAATGATTGCCCCATTTTCCGTACTCACCGACATCTTCACTTCCATGATTTGTGGTGGTGATGGGATTTTTCTACTAAACTTTAGAGATATATAAGAATGCATTGAACCTGAATCAAAAAGTATATTCCCTATTCTTGAATGAATAACTAGCGTACCTATCACCAATTCGTTGTCGGGTTTCACTCCAGCAGTAGTGATGGAAAAAGCTCACCCTTGCTGCCTTGGAGGTTGTTGATTGCCTCCAAAAACCCTTGGCTTCGGGAGCTGATTTGCAAGATGCCCTAGTTCTTTGCAGTTATAGTAATGAACCATGAATTGAGGTTCGAACGGAGTGTTCCTATCCTCTGTCATAGCCACAGGTCTTTCTTTCCAATAGTTAACAGTCAGGTTCCCTTCTCTTCCACACCTAAATCATTTTCTTGTACCCTTTAGGAAATTTCTGGGGTGCTTCTTTCCACACCTTTGGAAAGTGGGGTGCTGGATCTTCTTAGCACCATTGAATTTATCCATAGGACCACCAGCATTGAATTCCACCTTATTCTTCTTATCCCCATGATACCCCTGAGATTATACGATCTTTATTTCGACCTTGAGGGCACATTAGACAATTTCCTCATAGCTGTCGAAGTCAAGGATTGTCAGTGCTTTCCGCAGGCTAGGTTTCAGCCCACCAAAGAAGTAGTCAACCTTGCATTCAGGGGTAATGACATAGCTGGAAGCGTATCATGAAAGCCATGTGAAGTTTTCCTCATACGCTCCAACAGATTCGTCGTCATTTTTCTTGTGGTAAAGGAAGACCCATTCCATCTTAAGCTGAAGGGTGCACGGAAAATATTTATCAAAAAAAATATTCCAGAAATCCTTCCATTCCAACGCCTCAATCTTCTCCTCAGGTTTCGTATTTTTTATCAATGTCCACCATTGATCAGCTTCACCCTCCATACGATAAGCAGACAGGTGAACCTTCTATTATTCATAACATTGAATGATGGATAAGATCTTTTCAATAGAGTTGATCCATTGTTCAACGATTTAGGGATGGGATGATCCATTAAAAGTAGGAGGCCTTTGTCTCGTGAAGCTCTCGATAGTGATTTGTTCTTTCTTAAGGGGGGTTGAACATTCCTCTTGACCCATGTTTCTATTAAAATCTTGAGTTAGCTGAGAGATAATCATGACAAATTTCATGATTCCCACTCCCATTGGATTGGGCATCTCATTAGTACAGTCATCACATTGATCTTCACATCATTTGTTAGCCTGAGTCCTCCTATTACCGGCCATTGGATGGAATAAAAGGAAAGTTAGGGGTAACACATAAATGGTAATCTAAGGAAAAAACTAATGACTTGTAAATAAATTTTATTTCATTAACATATGAATCTATTGGCTTCAATATATGTTATCCATGATCTACTTTCTAACATATATTCTTAGGGAATTTTTTCATCCCTTAATAATGGTTCATACTAAGCTTGTGAATTTACCAAAGAATATCCCCCGGGAGTGTCACAACCAAGAGTGAAGCAAGGCCCATTGTCGTTCACCAATTCCCATTTGAGTCTAAATCAAAGTGGTGTTTTCGGGTTTTACCCCTAGGATACATCTGTGCCAGAGCCGCCTCTACCTGCTCGTATCCAAACAGGGATGTATTTTCTTGATAAACCACTTACTCAATACCCACCAAAACTTAGGGATGTTTTTATTATATTTAGTCTTGTCTCTAAGGCTTTACTAGGGTTTTCTAATCCTAATCCCAAAAATAACTAAACCTATCCTCTGATACCAACTATGACAACCCTGGTCTTTATTAAACAATTAAACCTGATTTATTACATAAACTTCACTAGATACAACATAGAAGATAGAAAGTTCTAGTGTCTTTGGGGATTAGGATAATTAAATAACAACTTAAAACATGAGATACAACATCTTTATTGAAAGCTTTTTTTACATGACCACAACATTACCTCGTACTTAACATTGCATGGGATAACCTGAGGGCATGCTTAAGAAAAGGGTGAGCTATAAAGCCTAGTAAGGGAATAATCATGGAATAACATGTGGAATATAATACATGTTAGGAAATAGGCATATCAATAGAGCACAAGAGAAGAATAAACATAATGGCATGATAAAGCATGATAATCATAACATGGAAATGTGGCAACAACACTTAAACATGGAATTTGCATGAGCCAAGGCTCATTGCACATGGAGCATGAGTAAATCCTCATTGCACATGAAGAATGAGTAAAACCTCTTTTCACTTGAATTATCATGAGTAAACAACCATTTAACATGACTTATCATGATACTATACTTTACCCAATGCATTGGAGCACTATCAGGGTGCACCCTTCTTAAACATTTCATTTCATGCATAAGTGTTCCACATAGATCATAAAACATTGAATCATTCAACATATTCATTTATTCCACGATAAATGAATGTGTAATACATATATTAAACTCTTTAAAAAATAATTAAATGTTCATAAAGGTGAATAACCTTGATAGAGAAATGGGCATGGTATTCACTACACAATCACTTTGGCTTGGAAAAACACAGTGCAACTTCGGTAGCATAACGGCGTGACATAAGAACTCACAAAAATGGTTGATGAGAGAGAAAGGGGTGTGTCGTCATATTTACATGACATGGAAATTAATGGGTTCATATAGATACATTTTTCAACAAATTTAATGGAATTTATATTAATGATACAAAAGAATTTCTTGAATGTAAATGAGGAGAGAGAAATTCCTTTTGAAATTTTGACATACTAACGAGTGTACATGGGAGGATTTTAATGAGAGATAAATGGGTATTACATCATTAAAACATAAATAGGAAATTATGGGTTAGGTGTGAAACCATACCCTAACATTTATAATTGAAATTAAAAGGTTATAACAACTTAAATAATATTGGACAGAAATGAGAAATGAAGAAAAACCCCTTACTTGGAAGTGTTCTTCCAAATGCTTGAGAGAGGCTTGAGAGAGGCTTATTTGCAGCTTGGGGAACCTTGGGAGGATTATAGAGATAGGAGGGTAGAGGTTGTATGAACTCAAAATGATTTGAGTGAGGAGAAAGTGGGATCTTTGGTGGGTTTATATAGGAAAGGTGAGAGAAATCTTTATTATTTAGGTTTGGGACACCTCACATTAAACTAATCCAAACCACAAACCAGCCCATGGTTTTTTACCACAGTTTTTGGAAAAGGGAAGTGGAAAACAATATTTTATAAGTCCAAAGTCCAAAATTCTTGAAATAATGGGGTTTCT
The DNA here is from genome assembly GCA_963277665.1 of Viscum album. Taxonomy (NCBI): domain Eukaryota; kingdom Viridiplantae; phylum Streptophyta; class Magnoliopsida; order Santalales; family Viscaceae; genus Viscum; species Viscum album. The sequence continues at coordinate 1,941,578,594 of OY728163.1, forward strand.
TCTGTGGAGGTGAGTCACACTTCCAAGGAAAACAATTTAAAAAGACAAGATGTTTATTAAGTCTTGAAGGGTCCATTAATGATTTGTAAAATAAGTTAAACAAACCCAAAATCACATTATTTTAATGGTAAAACATATATTGGCTGAACATAAAGCTTATAGTATTTTATTACATCACTATTGGGTCATTATGATGTCATAAAACATAATATTTATTTAAACAGTATTTAATTTTTATCCAAAAATTTGATTATCTCATAAAATTATAAAAAAATCATTGTTGGATAATTTAGACATCCTGATTCCAAAAATAATATTTATTTTATCGAAATAATTTTATAAATATGTTAATTTTCAATTTTAAAATAAAAAACGACATTTATCGAAAATTCACGGGGTTTGACAAAAATAGCTTTCGAACCTTAATAAAAATTATAATTGCATTCATAAAATTATATGATCATTTATATTTAAAAAAAATTAATTTAATAATAATAATAATAATTTATTAAAATATTATTTAATTCAAAAATCCATTAATTCATCAAAATATTTTTCTTAGTTGGACATTAACTAAAAATACTATTTGCAATTTAAAAACTATTTACAAGGTAACAAAAATAACATTAAAATATATTCATTATTATATAAAAAAATAATGTACATAACCATAGTGCTAAGGTCTTGTTACATAACAACTGATAACACCCTCATAAGACCGAAGAGAAAGTTGTGCATTGGTGATAGACTCTTGGGGTGGCTCGGATAACATTGCTCGGGTGGTAATATCTTTCAACTTCCACTTCTCTCATAGGCGGTCCTACTTAAGCTTAACGCATTCAAGCTCAGATTAGGATTTTTCAAGAGCAAAGCCCAAAGGCGCAACCTCCTTTTCGAGCTCTGACAAATGGGATTTGTATGGGGCACGTCTACTGGGTATTTATGTATGATTAGAGAGGGGACCGGTTCTGTTTTTACAATTACCACACACATTATCAATAGTTGTTCTTGAGTTAGTGACATATCAAGGGAGTAGGTTAGGCCTTTCCACTAGGAGACAAAGTCCACGACACGCTCTTCATTCCTTTTCTTGTACTTGAAGAGGTCTAAAATACTCATCTTTTTGGTGGTAGATCTGAACTGGAAAAGAAACTACCTATGAAGATCCTCCCTACAGGCTATTGATCTAATGGGTAACTGGTTGTACCAGAAAAACACGGGCCCTTCAAATATTTGTATGAACCACCAATGTTTGGCAGCCTCCTCCTATGCTAGAGTTCCCAGCATGGGTCCACACCTAGAGATGAAGTGGACCGAATGCTATAGAGGATCGCTCATCCCATTAAAGGGGGAAATGTTGGGTTTTCAAAACTATGGGTGATATCATATCATCCACTCATGTCGGATATGGCTTGCCGTCAGGAAAAATTTCTACCTATCAAGTTTCCAAGGCCTCAAGGCGGGAAATGAGTGCTATTATTAGATCATTTGGGTAGGGATTCATATCTTGGCAAGGATCCCTAACCACTAGTGTGTTGGAAGGTTCTTCAACATGATAAACATGCCCAGCATCTCATGGAGCGGCTAGTGGGATGACCTACGGGACTACCGGGGGAATGACATGTGGAGTGGCTGGGGGAACCTGAGCTGGGTCCCAAGGATGGTTATCGTGGAATTTTGGTGGATTTGGTGATGCATATCGTTCCCTCTTTCCATAAAATCTAGATTCTACCCTGTATATGTGGGAAGGATGGTCAAGGTCACTTGGAGGTAACTCAGTAGGGGGAGTGTGTACCTGCCCCTGCTTCCCCAGTCAAGGGTTACCATAGTCTGGTCGCCGCTCTGCAGCATGTTCAGCGAGGAGGTCATCAACCATATTTTTATGTTTTCTGAGCTATTGAGGCAACGCGGCATTTTCATGGTCATCTTCCATCTTCTGCACCGAGCTATATGGGTCATCAGGTTTGACGACCCCAAGATTCTCTTTTCCCTTTTTGGGATTCTGACTGAGGGATAATTACTCGGTAGTTACGGGAAGTTCATTTCATTTCTGGTGAGTAACCCCTCTCAATGGATCCAATAGATGTGGCACCCCCCAGGGGGTATATTCTCTTCATGGAAATATATCTCATTCTCTCCCTCTAATAGGTCGGTCATGTTATCTGTGACTATTCCTAAAGGCATGTCCTTAATATCGCATGGTAAGTCGGCCTGGCACCGGATAGAACTAAAATGAAGGGCTGCATACCACCACCAACCATGGATTTGAAGATGGGGGGATTCCTACTTAATAATCCTTCAGAGCACTTTAAATATTTGGACGCATCGTTACTGGAGGGTCTAATGAAGATCGGGTGACTCGGGGTGTTGGGTCACAGGGAGTGCATCCAAGTCGACCATGTGGCATTTCTAGCCAATATCTTCAATAGTTTCTTGGATCCTGGGGTAAGGCACCTTCCGATGATGGAGAGAGAAGTGTGTCTCCCAGAGGGTTTGATGAAATCACACAAACTTTTCTTGGGTAATAGATTTCAGAGTACTGAAGCTCGTGGTCACAACTGTCCAGAACATCTCTAGGAATTGGTTCACTACAAGAATGTCCCACAAGCTCCTTAGCTCAGACTTGGGATCCAACCCTTGGTTTCACCATTCATTTACTGGGGGTGGCTGAGGGACCAGTAATTGCACTAAATAGGACCGTTTAGATGGTAGACTAGATGGTGGAGAATACAGAGAGCAAGCTGAAAAACCACCGCATCTCGGGTTATCTTTCTAAGAATGAAATGAATGAGTCACCACATCCTATTAAGATAGGTTAGAGACCACATATTACCACATAGGGGTTTTGGTTATAGATGGTGGTTCATGATATTTCTCATCCTCCATTGGTCCCCAGAACAATTCCCCATGATCTCTGATTGAGGTAGAAAATGACCTCGTTGACGATAGGAAGGATTGCACAACCAGTCTTTGGAAAGAGGCCAAATATTCGTCCTCTTGGATGTATCTTCGAATGAAGGAGGGAATCTAGTGGACCTCACATTCTAGAAGGATTAGGATTATACTTAATGTTCTTGCCCTGGCCCTCGACACAGAATATTGGGGTGAGGATATCATTACCGAATCACATTCCGTCTCATAATCTAAGAATCGTACGGGTTTAATCATATTTTAAGACTTCTTTATATTCTTCCTTTGGGGATGTAGACCCGCCCTTTTTCCCTAGGATGGCTCTTCAGGACATGGTAGGCTTTCCACATGAGGAGGACCTTTGGCTAAACTGATACTGTGGTGGAGAGAACATCCACCTGGGTGAGTTGGGGTGTGAGGAGCACCCAAAAAAATGTCAAAAGGAATATGGAGAGGGCCTCCAAGTATGATGTCTAGTGTATGGGGTAAATCTCTATAGAAAGTTTTGGAGTGGGTAGGACATCCGCTAGAGCTAGTGGGAACATGGGCAGTACATCCATGTTTTTTTTCATTATCTGTGATAGTACGAGGGGGGCCTTCATACCGATGAAACAGAACACAGGGAAAACCTCCACATTGAATTCCAATGAAGTAGGGAAGACCTCCACTTATCTGGTTTCCAGGATGAGGAGGACCTTCTTCGTTTGTGGTAAGAACATGGGGAAGACCCCCACGCTGATGGTTGATCGGGCAAGGAGGCTCTTCACATCGGCGACCTGTGATAGGAGGAACGACTCCATACCTAGGATCACAGGTGTGAGAAAAAACTCCATTCTAGATGTTAGTGCGGTGAGGAGGTCCCTCACCTGGACTAACAGTTGAATGTGTAGGACCTTCATATCGATCTTGGGAGTTCCGAGGACCTACACTCTCATTGGTGGTGGCATGGGGAGGACCTTCGGGCTAGATGTTCGTGTGGTAAGGAGGGCCCTTGCCTGGAATGATAGTGGCATGGGGAGGACCTCCATGTCCATCTTGGGAGTGGGGAGGACTTTCGCTCTCATTGGTGTTGGCACGGGGAGGACCTTTATGTAGGATGTCATCACCGTGGGTCGGCCCCTGATGGGTGTTGCCTATGTCGGCGACCAAGAGAGTCATCCTAACCTGCCCATGGGGCGGTTGCGTCCTCGATCTGGGTCGTGCATATAAGTTCTTCTGCTCAGTGTAAACTAAGCATTGATGGTATGTGTCAGTAGTGGCATGGGGCGCTGTAGTCGTTGATGATGATGCCCCCTAGCGGGCGTCCTCCTCAACATTCACCCGATGTTGGCATCAGGTTATCCAGATTGGGGACGATGGTGTCAGTGTATAACTCACTTGATTCTCAACATGTAGGACTGGGTGGTGGAGTTGATTCAACCTAGTGGGATCCCTTCTTAGCGGCCCCTGAGACGGGACCATAGCTGGGCAGGCCCGGACTTCCCTCACCTCATTAGCGTAAGGGATAGATTCGTTAAAGTGCTCTGGGGAGAGTCTCCCGAAATGGTTTTAGGTTAGAGCGCGGAGCAGTGGCTCTGTGCGTGGCCCTTGGGATTAGCAGAGACGGTGAGGTTTAGAAGCCTCTTGGTTATATCAGGCCATATTCTAAGTTAGGATAATAGATTATTCATCATACCGTCGAATGATATTGTTGATCACCCTCCTCTAAACGAGTTCGTATGGTGAGATGGGGTGTGGTCACCTAGTAGTCATGGATGTGGAGGTATTCATAGAAGAGATGGAGTTGAGTGGGATTGTTGCATTGGTGTTGCCCCAGGCCCTGTATTAGTAGGTGGGTGGTGATCGGTTTCCATTCATAGTATCTTGGGTCCTACAAAGAAGGTGGATTCAACCATTAGCACTAAAAGGAGGAAAGAAACATCTAGTGCCCCAGTGTCGTTCCGTCTCCCATGATTGGTAAGAAGGATCCATGTTGCCAATGTCGCAGACTGGGAAGACCAAAATTCAACTACCCCAATCTCTAGTGAGTTTCATGCCAGGCCCATTATTTTCTTGGCAGGACCTGGTATTGGATAGTTGGATCTGGTGACAGGCTTATCTACTGATGTCTCGAACGCTAATAATCTCCATATTTAGGATAAGAAATTTATGTCAGGTTCACCATTTCTTTTTATGATGCTTTCACTGGGGTGCACATCTATCTATGGAGGAAGCACTGGCTATTTTCCCACATTCAGTCTTTCCAAAGGCAGGCAGCATCTGTCGCTTATTTAGGGAAATTTGCTCCTTGATTGAAACATGATGATGGGAAGTCGGTCTCTCCTTCCATGGATTCCTCCTCATAACTCGTTACCTAGTCTGGGTCTCCCTTAAAGATTAATATTTTGTTTATAAAACTCTTCCCTAGTGCCATGTCTTCATAGACTCCAGTTAATTACACTACTTCTATCAGTACATTCCAAGGGGACAAGTTAGGGAAACAACCTTCGATCATGTTAGTAGTCACGTTGGACATCGCTGGAGTGTCTGGATACTGAAACACTGATGCGTCTATATTTCTTCCCCTTATGATAGGTCTTCTCAAGTTCATGGAAGCCCAAGGCATACCATGTAGAATGAGGAGAATTATATTCCATAGGCATTTTCCAGAGGTTTTCTTTAACTTCCCATGTTTAACACAGTGTATGTCATGAGTTTAACGTCTACTGAAGATGGACCAAACTAATCAAAACGCTGATGGGAGTGGATCAGATGGGTGGATCAAAACATCCAATGAGGATGTATCTGATGATTCCTGGGTCCCTATAATGGGGGAAACCAAGGTTTACCATTGACCGGGATTGAACCTCAGGGAGGTTTCCTATGTAACATGTCCTGAACAACAGGGATCAAAACCCACGTAGTTCAAAGGGGTGATGAATCGGGGTATACAAAAAATACAACAACCCAACGAAATTCTGGGGGTTATGCATGGTTAGCGGCCCATCGTAATATGGACACTCTTGGTTGGATGGTTATGGATTGTGTGGGGATTATGTATGGCTAGCTTCCTGAGTTCCACCAGGAGTAGTGGTGGGATGAATGGAATGATCACACCGGGATGTGGTGGCCTAGATAAGAATCAAAATGGATGGTGGATGGTTGAGTGGAGTGGATGGGAGGTATGTGATGGAACCAACATGAATATGATGGTGATGTTGGTCTTAAACCTCAGAGATCCTTCCTATGTATCTTCATGGTAGGGAATCAAAGTCCATGTAGTTTGATGGGGTGATGGGACACCTGAGGAGGCTGCCCGTGAGAATGGATGCATGGATGGGACTCGAAGGAAGTAGAACCTTCGGGTTAGGGCATTAACTTCTAGAAACACAAAGTCTCAAGGGAGAGACCAAGACGAGACATGGGTTATGAGATTAAACCTCAGGGAGGCTTTCTACTTATCCCTGTAGTGGGGAATCAAAGTCCACGTAGTTCAGGATGGGGCATGGAATTGGGTTGTGCACAGTGGATGATGACTCGATGACACGTTGGGGCTTACACTTGGTCAGCGGCCCAGGTGCTGGTCTAACATCACTAGGGGACATACCAAATATGTGGGTCCCAATGAAGGGGACATTGAATTTTACTAGTGTTTGGTGTAGAACCTCAAGGAGGCTTCCAACGTACCTTGCCTATGAGACATGGATCAAAACCCATGTAGTTCGAATAGGTGTGGGTCCTAGAAAATGGGACACCGAAGTTTACCAGTGTTTGGGGTTGAACCTTAGGGATGATTCCTACATACCCTTGCTAGGAGATAGTGATGAAAACCCATGTAGTTTGAGATCATACAGTTTAACATCATGCAGGATGAATGGGGGCATACAGTTTAACGTCATGCGGGACAAAGGTGAACTGACGTGAAGTGGTCGGGACCGATGGGTGTCAGAATTGAACCTCAGGGAGTATTCCTACATACCTTGTATGGAAAGGGAAAGGATCAAATTCCATGTAGTTCGGAATGGGGGCTTGTGGATTACACACTAAGGTTTCCCAGAGAGGATGTCATGGTCCGCGCTTACTCTAAGCCCATGTGAGTCATGCTCGGTGTGAGAAACAAGTGGCAGCAAAGACCTGACGATCATGTCACGAAAGGTAAGTCCATGAGGAATATAGAGGGTATTATGTTTGGTTAGTGTCCTAGGGAGATGGAGATTGTGAATTACTTCAGGATAGAGTACCAACAGAGATAAAGCCCAAAGGGAGAGGGATAGGGTAACAAATGTCCATGTGCGCATCTCTCATCTGGCCTTTGCGCACAGAAGAGAAGAGGAGGAGTCAGGATGCTACCTACTACAAGAAAGGCTAGGGGATTACACCAAGATGGTTTCCCTTCCCTATGGATAGATGTTATTCCATTCAAGGAGGATCTCAATTCATGTGAGGAAGATCTCACTTCTCTGTAGACCAATGGGTGTGGAAAATTTCCAAGATGGGGCACCCCGTGTATATTGCACGGGGTGAGGCTATAGTTTAACATCATGTGATGAGGACGGTGGTTCTTGGAAGTTTAACATCCTGAAGATCATACAATGAGGATATACTCCTCACCCCTAGGACTTACATAACTGGTGTGCTTTAACCCTTGGGGAAGGGAAGGCATCGGCAATGTCGTGTAGTGATGGGGTTGTGGATTGATCCATTGAGGGGCTAATGTTAGAATGGCTATGAGAATAATCAATATTCATTAGCATTCCTATGAAATGAAGCTTGAGGATAAGAAACACAATATGAAGCACCACCCAAGGGACCTTTATGTCATTTACTACAAACCTATAGGGTCATACGGGAGAGGTATTTGTGAAGAAAAAGGGTTCATGTGAAAGGATCTCAAGAAGCTCTGGTGCTCCACAAAGTAGAGAGACTCCGCGAAGGGTTATACTTCACGAAGTGGAGTGGCCTAGCCTAGACATGGGGTATACATGCACCTAAAGGGTTCTTCGCGAAGTGAAAGTGCTTTCGCAATGTAGGGATTCACAGATCAGGGTTGCCTTGCAAAGTGTAGCATTGTGAAGCGATGTACTTCGCGAAGCACAGTGATCATGCCTTAGCATGGGGTTCACATGTATATTGAAGGTAATTCGCAAAGCATGAGTTCTTTTTGAAGACCCGAGTTCCCTTAGGTAGCTCATTCCTTTGCGATGGCCCTTGGGATTTGTGAAGGGAATCCCTTCTTGAATAGGAGTTGTATTTGATCTAAGGGAAAAGTATTTATCAATGCTCAAATGCCTTGAAGAGATAATTTTTCTCAATGATTCGCAGAGCAGAAGGTGATTTGAAATTTGAGAGCTGAGAAGGAGAAAGTTTGAGGTATCTGTCCTTTGGGTCTGAGGGAATCCTGGTATTTATAGGCAAGGGGCGACGTGATGCTCTGATAGCATGTTTTAAAGCCACTTATGCTTTTCCATCAGAAGCAGATTGCTTCAAGTTTATCGTAACCACGACATCGACAATCATACCCTCCTCATTGTAGAGGCCTCCTTAATTCCCTCTATGGCACTCGCGGATGCTTCCTTCAATTTCCCAAGGATCGCAAAGGAAATCTGATTCCCTCCACAGTGAGAATATTTCTGTTAATTGCATTATAACCACAGAGTCTTCTGCTTCTTTACTCTGTAGTGAGCACATAGGCGGCCATGGCTTTGCGCCTTCCATGGTGTTGAGGGGCTCCGTGAAGGTCATGGTGCTGAAGTGATTCGCAATGGTGCTTTGTGAATCATCCTCTTTGTCTTTGGTGTGCTCTTTGCGTATTTGTTTCCTATGCACACATTTTTTCACCAACAAGATTAATATACGCATGGTTGTGTCATAATGATGAAATGAAATTGGTTTGATTAAATTACATGAAAAGTCATGCATATAGATAACTGTGGATTTTGAGTGATTGATATAAAACATCAACTTCATACTGATGAATCTTATATTCTTGTATCACAATCTATAAAGGTGTTTTATGTAACTAACTCGTTAAAACAACAATTTAGTGTTATTATTGATGTAATTCCAAGACATATCGTTGATGAATCCATGGATGATAGAGATGTTTTGGATAAACCTATCAATATTTATTTGAATGTTGAATTTTATGACACAGATTATTAAATTTTTAGAATATATTGTAAACTATAAATTATAAAAATCACAAATAGTGTTGTCACATTTATAATTATTTACCTGATATTATTGTAATATTGTACATGTTTTTTAAAACTTTCTTACATGATATCAAATTAATATTTTTAATTATATTTCATAAATTTAAAATTAGTTTTCATTGTGGTAACTGAATATGATAATGTAATTAAATTACTATTTTTAAATTGATAAATCCTTGAATTAAATAGAATTTTCTGTTTTTCATTTTTTTTAAGTTAAATAGTTGTATTATTTAACATTTTAATTATTTATATTTATCTTATAATACCTTTTTAAATTTCCATGTCAAAATTCATGATTATGAAAAATTTTAATGGAGAATAATTTAGAGAAATGAACAGTGAGTTAGAGATTTAGGCACCCTTATGATCACCACTATAAGTACATTTTATGTTTGGATATTATGTTATTCCATATTATTTATCCTTTAATCATTCGTTTTATATCATTATCCATGTTATTTTAGGCTACATCATGGAGGATATGATTGAATTATGCTGCGGAGGATGGTAGTATAGTCGAGGTACTGATAAAACCAATTATACGAATCATCGTACCACCATGCCGCTTTATTCACCAGGTGGTCATCTAGTTATGCCTCCATTTATGCCACTTCAGTCACCAAGAGTTCATCCTCCAATTATTATATTCCCTTATTTTCCATAACCCTGTTTTCCATATGCCTTTACACCCACACCCAGACAGGATGGTAGTGCTCAGGATCCCATCCCTCCTTATTACCCATTCTCACCACCCACTGTACAGGGCACTGCTCCTCCATATATCCCACCACCATATCCATATCTAAATCCACCTTCATCTATATACATATATCCACCATTTTTTTCCTCCATAAGTATATTCATCTCCATTGACTATACATAGTACTCCTACTATAGATATCCCACATCCTACAAAGGATAACCCCACCTCCTCCTCCAAGTGTAGAACTCTTGGGGTCAGAAGATCCCCCATATACTGGCATGAATTTAAACATTATTGATAGTGATTAATTATAAATTAATATATATTATTTTTCTTTACTAACTATTTTTCATGATTAGTTGTATCCTCTACCAGATGAAGAGGTCACACAAAAATGCGAGAGGTCTGTAATCGGCGCCCAAATATTATGGTTAAATATAATGAGAAAATTATTATAATTGTAAAAAATTGTAAGGAATGTAAAATTTTTATGGGTGCACTTTCTAGACACAAAAATATCATTCTGGTTCAACCAATAACTTGGGAGGAAAGTTAGAGACCAAATAAAGGACAATACTCAGGCATAAATTTGGGTAAGTAATGTTAATCAAATTTTATATATATTGATTTATAATATTTTGTTAACAAATATTTTTTCCAATGAAACTACAATATAATTTTTATGATGGAAAAATATTAGGGATGGAATGTTAATTGAGTTGGATAAAATTTAGTGAGTATACAAGTATGACTTGTATGTTGGTCAAAAAGAGAAAGTTGAGACCAAGCTTGGAGAAATACAAATCATTCCTGATTTCCTAATATCGTGGTACTAAGAGTTGATTGGGTATTATAAGAGTACATAGTTTAAGGTATTGGTTAAATTTATATATATAATGATTTATTTATTTCAAAATTATTTTTAAAGTATAAATTACATATTTTATTGATGTTGATGAAATTATATAATTTTTTTCTTATAGGAGAAATCTAATAGAAATATAATCAATAAAATTGAAATGAAATATATTCACACTCTTGGACACACTTCTCTCCTATATCATGGCAAAGCATATGTAATTTAACATTTTAAATATTCAACATAATTTTATTGAAATATAGATTTATTACCCTTAAATTTTTGTTGGTGGGTCAAATTGGTTTATTTTTTATTATATAATATTTTTGGACACAATCATTGTTTTTCTCATATTCCTTCATTATCATGTTTATTTACACATTAATATTTTTTATTTATCTAAATTGGATTATAACGTATCATTCAAAATGTTCCCCACACAATAAATATACTAGTGTACTGAGGAATAACCTTTCATAAATTTGATGATCGAGGTCGAATCAGATTCCATCACTGAAATATAGATTTATTAGAACTAATACTTATCCTTGAGGCTCCTTAGTTATTTTGTATAATAAAATTAGTGTAAGTCTATAACTATTCTTAGAATAACACAAACTGAATCAGATGATTATAAAATTCACTTTAAGGTAACAATATTTTCACTTCTATTGGACATATACACTAATTTTTAGTTAATACTAAAAAATAAGATGTTAATTAATAATATTACCAAATTTGTTGAACCTATTTGATCTATTCTTTAATCATATCTTTTATAATACTATCTATATTCTCAATCAACCATCTACCCCCTTATTTCCCTATATTTTCCCATTTTATTTCTTCCATATAATAGCTTCTTCATTTCTTTCATATTTGGAAACAACATCTTTCATTTCCAAATTACTATCATCACTCAAATATTCTTTTACATCATCCCAATTATTTATTTATTGATAAATATTTACATTAAATTTTTCATCACCAAATTCTAATGATAAAATTCCACTTTTTACATCAATCAAGGCCCTTACCATTTATAAAAATTTCATCTTAAGTATAAGGGGGTGTTTTCACTTCATCCATATTAAGCACAAGACAATCCATCAGTATGTTGTCGAAGAAAGGGTCAGCCTCTATAGGTTCTCTATCATCCCTTATGTACTCACCCCTAAATGCGAGAGGATGTGGCGGTTTGATGAGCTGAATAATAAAATTGTCGTTGTGTGGGGCTTTGAGGGTTGTAAAATGACTGCAATGGGAAGGGGTTTTTTACATGTTGTTTTTTCCAATGATGATTGCAAGAGGTGGTCTTGGAGCTTCAGATTTGTCTCCCTTAAACCTGTTATTCTATGAATTTAGGAATGGGATTGTAATTTTTACCCCTTCAATGTCATAAATACTCATGTGCATATATGGGTTCAAATTTGTAAGCTCAGTTGGCTGTATTGGCATCCCCAGATCTTATGGGACATTGCATCGTCTATGGAAAATCCAATTAGAATGGATCATCAAACTGATAATACCATATTAGGACACTTTTCCCATGTCCTAATTGAGATTGATATGGAAATAACACTGGTGGATTATGTGATCCTTATAACAAGGGATGATAGTATCTCATTGGGAATCTTCTATGAAAGGAAGCCGAAGTTCTGCAGGGTGTGCAACTTCTTCAGGCACCTCTCCAAGGAGTGCAAGAGGGCCAGAACATGTTCCTTCTACATGGTAAAGGGCCATGATGAGGCTATCTATAGGAAGGTTTTTGATAGAAAAAAAATCGGACTCCACCTCTTCTAACTTCAAACAAGTGGGAAATGAGCATAAGACTCTATAGTTTGATCTAATTTTTATTATTGGAATTGTGAACATTGAGCAGGTGGCCAAGGATTTTTTCCCTCAAGATGGTTTCATCTCCATGGGACCGAGTATGGATTTCATTAGAGTGCAAGATTTTTTGTAGGTGCATAAAGACTCTTCCCCTTCTAGAATTTTACATGATGATTCTGATAAGGCTCTGTGTGATACCGTTAAGGACCTTCATGATTCTGATAAGGCTCTTCATGAGACAGTGCAACAAAATCTGCCGAGTGGCTCAAAATCCACTAATAAAACTGTCCAGTTACCTAATGAACCTTATGATGAAGTACAACATGATATGACACAGCTTCATCCAACCTCTAATGTTGAGGCTATGACTGATCAGTCAACTGATAAACCCTCTTTTGATGATTAGCATGGCATGTCACAACATCAGCTAACCTTTAATGTTGAGGTTTTGTTGTCCCAGCCCTTGGGGATTAATTTTATGAGTGATATGTTGTATACTACACTATATGATTCCACCGCTACTTCTAGTTTTAATACATATTCACTTGATCTTGGGTTACCTTTGGATAGGACAGTGCACCTTTCAACTGATCCAAAGGATATAATTATGGGTGGGTATTCACTTTTCACTCATGTTCCATCAAGCAGAGTTGATAAAAGGATAATGGATGTTGAATCAGTTGGGGGAATTCAGTCCCCTAATATTTATCCCACTTTCTGGGGTGTTTTGGTCTGATGATATTGGGGTTGATTAGTCTAATGATAATTCATATGATGAAGTCAAAGACCCTAATTCAGTGATCCTTCGTGAGGGGAATCTCACAATTGCAAAAAAGGGGAAGTGAAACAAGGTCAAAAAAGAAGTCACTCGGGGGGAGGGGGCTCAAACAAGGGCCATGTCAGCTCTCCATAAATGAATATTCTCTTCTGTAATTGTTAAGGGCTTGGGAATTATCCCATGGTCAAGGCCCTTAGACATATTATCATGACCAACAAACCTTTAGTTATTGGACTTGTTGAGCCAAGGATGAACATTATTAATTAAAAAGCCTTCAAGTGGGAATCTCTTGGTTACTCCCTTGTTGATCACAATCTGAATGAGGATAATGTGGAGAGACTTTGGGTTTTGAAACATGATTCTATTAATATTATTTCCCATAACCAAGGTAATCAAATTGTTTCAGTTATTGTTGGCATACAGGGGGCATTTTTTATGTGTCTTGTGTTTATGCTTCTAACTCATACATAAAAAGGAGGGAATTATGGAGTGATATGGTGTGTCTATCTTCCCAAGTGCCTCACAATTGGTTAATCATAGGTGAATTCAACATAGTTCTTTGGTCTGAAGAGAAAAATGGATCTAATTTTAATCGAATTGCATCCAATGATTTCTATTAATGCATTGATCATTGTAATCGGATTGAAGTGTCTATGGTTGGTGCTGACTTAACTTGGGGAAGATACACCCTTAATGGGTGGAAATATAGAAAACAGGATAGGTGTTTATTTCAGGTTGATGACAGGAATGACATCTTCAGTTCCGCTAGTCTTCTACTTCCAAAAACTCATTCTCATCACAACCCCTTAGTGGTTGATATTTCCATTGGTGGTGCTCAGTTGGCTCCTATTCCTTTCAAATTTAACAATGCCTGGCTTGTGATTCTAGGGTGTTGGGAGACTATCATTGATGCCTGGAACTCTGTTACTCTGGGATCTGCTTCCCAGATTTTATCATCCAAACTGAAAATTATCAAGATGAGGTTGAGGGAATAGAGTAAGATCTCTTTCTCCAAGCTGGATGAGGACATCAAGTTTGCTGAAAATCATCTTTTGGGCTGCCAGAATATCAATCAACTGAATTCAATACCTTTCATTGATGAAATTAAGGATTTATCAAATCTTGATGAGCTACTCAACACTAAGGAAGACCTGGATAGAACTTTGTATAATGTCAGGTGGTTAAAATAAGGGGATAGGAACTCTGGTTTCTTCCATCAACTTCACAAAGAAAGAAAAATCAGGAGAGGATTCATTTCCCTAAATATTAATGGAAGTTTGCTCACTTATGAGAATGAAATCTCCAATGTGGATTTTGGTTATTTTATTGACCTTTATTCTGAAAAAGGGGCGGATAGAACACACATGATTGTGAATAATATCACCCCAAGAATTGATGATTAGATAAATGGGAAATTGGTGGAGCCACCTGGGGAAAATAGGTTAGGGAAGCCTTTTTCTCTCTCAAATTTGATAGTGTGGCAGGGTCGGATGGTTTCACTAATAAGTATTTCATGTTTAATAGGGAGATTGTTCATGATGAGGTTATCATTGTAGTGAGAGAGTTCTTTCTTAATGCTTTCATGACATATGGTGACAACTCCAATTTCATTGCTCTTATTCCCAAGAAGGAGAATTTTGTGGTCATTAAGGACTTTAGACCATTTTCAATTCGTAATACCATTCCCAAGATTATCAATAAAATCATTGCTACAAGGCTAGTCAATGTGGTTAAAGGAATCATTACCCCGAATCAGTTTGGTTTTGTTCTAGGAAGGAACACTCAAACCTATATTTTCACTACATCTAAATGTATTAATGTTATGAGAAGGAAGGTGAAATGATAGAATTTTGTAGAGAAAGTTGATATTTCTAAGGCCTTTGAAACCCTGAAATGGAGTTTTCTCTTGTCCATTATTAGAATGCATGGCTTCTCCACTAGGTTCATTAATCTGGTTCATGCCATTATTAAGAGTGCCAATATTTCAATTTTGGTCAATGGATCTTCTAGGGGATTATTTTATTGCTCCGGGGGTTTTTAACAAGGGGATCCCCCTTTGGACTTTTATTTTCCCTTGCTGAGGATTATTTAAGTCTCTTCCTTGATAGTCTTGTTCAAGATGGTTTGTATAGTAAGATTAAAGCTGGAAGGGAATTCTATGTCCCTACCCATATCTTCTATGTGGGAGAAATTCTCTTGTTTGGACAGGATAATACAAGTAATATTTCTTCGATCAAGGAAATCTTTAATAATTATGAGGATATGGCTAGACAGGCCATCAGCAGGCAGAAATATTTTGTGGTTTTTGGGGAGGGAGTGACCATCAGAAAATAGAATAAGGTAACAAGGTCGCATGGGGTTATTAAAGGATTATTTTCCTTTTATTATCTTGGAGTTCTTCTATTTTGGGGTAGAGTGAAAAAATGTCACCATGATTCTATTTTCTCTCGTATTATTTCTCAAATGGAAAATTAGAAAGGAAAAGCTATGTCTCAAGCTGGGGGAATCTGCCTTGTTGATTCAGTGATTACTTCGATGTGTGTTTATGGGTTCTCTATATACATGTGGCCCAAGGATCTCATCATGGATCTCCATAGGCTCATTAGGAACTTCATATATACTGTCTCCATTAATGAGAAGAAGTTGGTTTGTGTGGCATGGAGGGAATGTACCAAGCCAGTTGATATGGGGGGATTAGGCATAAAAGATTTGGGTCTTTTCAATGAGGCCCTGCTCAGAAAGTTCACGTGGGTTTTGTTCACTTCCAATGATAGTTCAATGGAGTTTATTTCAGCTAGATTCATTCCCAAAATTTTGGTTGGATATTCTTACTATCTCTCTTCTTTGATCTGGACTGCTGTGAAGTCCACTTTTAATGGGATTATTCTTCGTTCCAAGTGGTTTGTTTGTAGGGATTCTTTGTTAAATGCTTGGAGCACCCCCTGGTTAACCATACCAATACAATAGGATGCTGAAATTACACCTGAACTATAACATACTTTGATTTCCTTTGTTTAGGATGCAAATTTTGGAACCTATGATTTTATTCCATCTCAGATTCAAACTGAAATTCAATGATACAATTACATTGACAGAGACACTCTTGTTTGGAAGCCGGGCTCAACTGGTGTTTTATGTACCAGAACACTATATTAGTACATATGTGATGGGATGATCAACACCCCTAGATGGATATTGGATTTTAGGACTCACTTTATTCCTCCTGCTAACTATTTATTGCTATGGAGGATCTGGAAATGCAGGATTCCAGTGCAGAACCTCCTCCAAAAGGCTATAATACAACTTACATAATACTGCCCTCTGTGTTCTGCATTAGAGGAGACAATTGAGAATGTATTTTCATCTTGTGCTTTTACTTTCAGGTTTTGGTGTTACATATAGGATGCTACTGGGTGTCTCTTGGAGATGAAGAGCTTTGAAAACCTTCTTGCTTTTATTGATATTGCACAATGTAGTGATCAGGTCGGGAATCTAATGCTGGTTGCAACAACATCCACCTTCGGATTCTTTTGGAAGGCACGAAATGGCATGGTATTTGATGATATCAAGCCTACCTTTCAGTTTAATGTTAGTTCCATTCATAGTGTAGTATGTAATTATTCCAAAGTATAAGCTGGCTGTATGAATAACGACTTTGGTGATCTTTTAATACTGAGGAACTTTGGTCTCTCTAATAGAATTAAAAAACCTTTGGTGTTGAAATCGATTAGGTGGATTCCTCCCATTCTGTCTTGGGTGAAAGTCAATATTGATGGGGCAGCCTCAGGTGAACCCAGGCCTTCAGGCTGTGGTGGTCTTTTCCACACCTATCAGGGCTTCGTTAAGGGATGTTGTTATCACTATATTGGATAGGGATCTGCCATTGAATCTGAGCTATGGGAACTGATAAAAGCTATTTCCTATGAGGTTCACCTTGGTTGGTGCTTTCATTAGCTCGAATTAGATTCAATGGTGGCTGTTGACATTCTTAAAATCCAGTCCAGGAATGTCCCATGGGTGATGTTGCCTTCTTGGATTGAATGTCTACAGATCCTTGGTGGTCTCACCCTTGATGTGACACATGTTTATAGAGAGGATAATTAGTTTGATGATGCTTTGTCAAAGAAGGCCATTGTGGATTCAAGTTCGAAGTGGTCTTTCATGGTCCCGGAATGTTGTTTTCCTTTTGTTGAAGCGGATGCGCATGGAAATTGTTTTAATAGGTTGTGTAAATCACCCTTGTGATGTTTTGACTTTGTCTTTTACTTTTATTAATAAAGTTTGGTAGGAGTGGGTCTGACCTTCTCCTAGGCCTTTTGCATATTCCTAAATTGTATAATTGAGAATTATCCCATGACATGTATTATAACTATATCCTCAAATTTATTTTTTTAAACTAACTTCTTCTTAGAATTTTTTTATGCGATTATGTTCACTAAAGCTTATATAATAGTAATAGTGCTTGTTAGGATTGTTGTGATTCTTATATAACTTCTTCCTTATCTTACCTTACCTTAACATTTTGTTTTTATTTTCTTTTACCACTCCTTAAGGTAATATCTTCACTTCACTACTTGTCTTGAAATCAATGCCACCTGGCCTCATAGTCTCTATTTGAGTTGATTTATAATTTTTTAGCCTAAATTTACTGATTTATTATTAAATCATGATAATTCATGAAATTAGAAACTATCTTCTTGATAGAAACTCCATTAGTGGTCAAGAAGGATGTTAAGATTCATATAATTAACTTTTTTGTTTTGATAATTATTTCCTTCTTATTCGAATATGGAGGAAACATATCATTATAGAAATTTCATTCCATTAAATCCGTGATTTTCTTGTGGTATTCATTCATAAATTAATAACTTTGTTCCGGATTTTTTTTATCAAAAATCCTCTAGAATTAAAATAAATTATTGAACTATTTCTTATCGAATTCTCAAAACATAACTATATCCATTCTATAGTCATAGTATATGAACAAAGATGCAAAAACATGTAATATTAATTGATGAAGTGCGAAAAAAAGTATTGATAATAGTAATTATGTTCTTATGGTTCTTCATTGACATCACTAAACTACTTAGTATATGTTGAATGATCTTGGATGGTCATCTACAGAATATCTCTCACAACTTATTCTAGCTCTACAATCCTTGAAGTTCCCTAATATTGTTGTTATTGTAAGTTTTTTAGAGTCACTAGAACATTTTAGTATATGTTTTTAATGACATGGTGAAGTGTTATATCTCTCAATTAAGAAAATTATTAAGTGGATCCACTTTTGATGTTCCCTACACTATAACTTGAGGCCCTAAATTAGTCCAAAACTATTTCCCATCCCAAAACAAATTCACAATGACTCAATCACCAACTCAAGAAAACATGACTTTTTCAGTGGTGATTGAAGTTTTATCTCATAACACTAGAATTTATTTTTTTTATAGTCGAGGACACCACATATACACTATAATGAGATAAAACATATTGATGCTCTATTTTTTCCTCATATGATGTATAAGGAACTACAGAAAAAAGGAAAATACCATGTAAATATCCTGATAATAAACAAAGAGAAGGACCTGACTGGGTATGGGGATCATGTTTACAAGATAGGGGTTTACATCCCAATGGAATATGTCATAATGACTCATTATTAAGAATTACCTCAAAAGGTTCCCTTTCTTTGATAGGTAAAATTACATAATTAAAAGGGTGTGATAATAGTATTTAAATAAAAAAATATGAGTAGAGATTGAAGACCATCCTCTTTCACTTTTATGAATACGTGTGTCCAGTATATCAAAAATTTACTGGTGCCTGATTAGGTATGGTGATCTATTCAACCTTAATTCAAAGATAAATATCCCCCAAAATATGAATTTATAGAGTATACATCATCCATCTACCTTCAGCATCCTTTTTTGACTCAGTGATGGATCCTCTTACATTAGAGTTGTTGACCCCACTCTAGTTCTCATTAAAGTTCCACCCTTGGTATAAAGAGGAGAGTTTATTAGTTCTTGGGTTGTCTCTACCTTTTGTAAGAAGAAAATAGTTGGGAACATCATAAGATTCAAAAAACTTAAGTTAATATTTTCAAAATAATCTCTATCATGCATATTTAGGGTTAATAATATCATTTCACTATTTTTTAAATGATTGGTTAATCTACCCTTCTATATTTCTATTGTCTAGAATCTCATGTATGTGTCATTTGATCAGGATCCTATAATCATTAGAATAAACAAGAATCTCCAGCTCCATGATGTACAAACCTACCTCTATTGGATTATTCTTATTTTTGATGTTATTATGAGATTTCAAATTAACTATATATGGTATCTGTACACCACATTGATGTGTAGTCAAAAGGTTTTTAGAAACTTCAAAAACTATCCATCTATTCCATAAATTAAAATATTCAACCTATAAATAGTTTAAATATCTAGTCATAGGCCCTTATACAGTCTTAGAAGTGGTTTCTAGTTCCTTAATTTTAGTATTTTATCTAGTCTCTTATATTCTGTTGGAGCATCATCTCACCACCTTTGGATTAATAACCTCATTACAGGTTCATTAAACAACGATTTTACAATTATGATATGTCAAGAGGACCATGTGAATTGTTGATGTAGGTGATTAGATTACTCCATTGTGACCATCCTATTTTTATTATTTTTGGTCATATTATTTCCCTTGTCAGGGTTTTTTTAATTATATAACCCCAGAAACATTTTTTAATAACATATTTCAAGGATAATATTAAAACCAATCCTAAAAATATGTCATTGTTAACCTAGATGACCCATATTTTATATACCCTCTTATCTAAAACACGACCATATTGAGAGAAACTTGGTGCTCGAGATAGGTACCAATAGATTCTAGATTCCCAACTAACCTTGTTGTTATATAGACCCTTGAAATACCATTTAATAAGAGGAAAAACCATGGTATCATTTAAGTTCATGAATCACTTGATCTATATGTTCAGGCCTTCAAAGATCCCCCTAATGCTATTTTTTGGTCAAAACTTATAGGAATTTAATTGAAATAAATAGTATTTTCTTCCTTTGACGATTATGGTCATCGTAAGAGAATAATTTTCTAATTTATCAACTAGACCGGGGAAAATGATCCTTTTTTAGGTTTTCCAAAGAAAATAAGGTAAAACCTCATGGTGCCCAATCAATCCTTCAATGGAATCATGACCAATATTTAGATTCTATAAATGGGATCACATTTTCTCAAGTATACTGTCTGGAATAATTCTCATCCCTTGAGGTGTCTTCAACATGGCACCCAAATCTTCACAATTTGAGCCATGCCTTATTCACCTAATTGGGCACCCATGCACCCAACTCACCAACTAGGCACCCATTAATCTAGTTCACTAAATTGGGAATTCCTTTACCCATGTAACCAGTTATTAGTTAAAACCAAATTCTAATTCACATCTACTATGATCTCAAATATTTCCTCTATAAGAATTCCACACCTATCCTACATGAAGTATAATTGGATTCACCATTCACCCAGGTCAATTAGGTTATTTAAAACCATTTTTAAATATAGATAACTAAAATTCATCCCATGATTGATAAAAAAACATGTAGTCTAGTTCATACACTAAAATAAACCCATCAATCAAAACATGATGTTTATGATTATTGAAATATAAATAATTTATAAAAAAATATAAATATATGAACACAAAACTAAATTATTATTAAAAATATTTGATCCTAAAATATCAATCACCCTTTATTAATAGTTATCAATACAAAAGATTTTTATCCCTATATGTTTTTATAAAACCCCATGAAAAGATTATTGTTCTACTAGGATAATTCAAATTCAACATCCTAACTATTACTAACTCGCAATCTTCAAGATCAAAGAAACTCTTATATGAAATCTCATTCCATTTCATCCCTATTTCTCTATCTATATCCTATTTTTTATATTATTTTTCTATATACCAAAATATATATCATGTACATTTCTACCATGGTATCAGTGTTTTCTTCAAATTTAGACACTGTTATAAAATAGGGATATAAATATTCTAATGTTTCTTTATTTCTTTATTTTCCCAGATAAAAGGCATTGAATATTGAGGTTATTGTTCCTAAATCTACCTTATTTTGTACAATAAGGATAAAGAGATATGGTACCATTGTAAATAGAGAATCCTAGGAACTGATTGTAATTATATTAAAATTTATTTTATTTTAATTTAATTTAATTATTTATATTATTTTTTCATTTTAATTTATGTTATATATCACTCAAAAGATTTCTGTAAAGGCATTGCTAGAAGAAGAAACAACAAAATTTGGGCCCAAAGTATCATCCCTTTCTCTACCCCTGATTCCCTCCCTCTCTTCCCCAATATCATGATTTTCCCTAAAGTTCCAAATCTCTTTGATGGTTTCCCTCAACTTATGAGTTTGACTATGGAGTTCATGGAGGCCTCGACTCTCCTAAACCTAACATTGGTGGATCATTTTAGCTAACACAACCCATCATTAAACTCCTTTTATAGATTCATGTTTAGTTCTTAGGGTTTATAGGATACCACAATGGCTTTCCTTATTGACAAGTGACATGTTATGATATGGTTCTCCTCAAGGGAAGATTTGATCAGTATGTGGTCTAGAGTTCCCTGATTTTGAAATGGTTCCCACTTATTCCTCTTCTAATGGTCATACAACTCCCAAATGAAGCATTATGCTCTGAATATAGTGATGTGGGTATGTATTATTGAACTTCCTCTTCATTTTAAAAATACATCAATCATCTGCATGTTGGGGAATATGGTAGGTTATATTTTGTGTTCTAATATTTGAACAAACATAGTTTATCACCCTTTTCCCATATTTATATGTGATGAGGTTGAATTTTCCAAACCTCTAATTGAGTGGATCTAGGTTATGGTTATTGAAGAGTTTCAATGAAAGAAAAATATGGTATTTGAGTCTTGGAAAGTGTACTATTATTCTTGAAAACATTTGGGACACTATGTTCCATCTTACTGGTGTGGTAGTAGGGATATACATGGGAAGTTTTCTCACAGCCAGTCAATTAGGCTATCTCTTGCTAGCCTCTCCACTAGTCTTTGGCCTATTAAGAAACACTCAACTCTATTTATCTTCAATAAAAACTGATAGATGTAAATTCTAACCCAAGATTTTCAGGTATATTTTTCATGTTAGGTGTGATTTGGTTTATTTCAAAAGATAGAGCAGGCTCCAAGAGATCCTGGTTCCCCAATGTTCCCTTATTTTTCTAATACGGATAACATTGGAGGTATAGGTAATGTAAAATATATTGATCAATTTTTTTCTACCAGTGGTGATAGCACTCAAACAGATTCAAGTTCACTTTCTAAGATCAAGGATTTTCTTGGTTTGAATGTAGAATTGTCTCTAAGATAGAGGCTACCATACTGATTAGAATCATAAAGGAATATTCAGGTTCAAAATTTTTTTCTACCTTGAATATAAATTGAAAGGATAATTTTGATCCCGATGGGTGGAAAAAATAAATTCTAATATGTAAATAAAAGAAAGTTGGGTCAAGGTATTTTGAGGATATCGAGCTAAGTGAAAAATAAGTATACTACCAACCAATGATGGACTATGAGAAGGAATCCCAAGGGTTCATGATGGTTGGGTCTAGCTCAAGGAAGGGAAATCAATTTAATTTTGTTTTTGGGAATTTCCTAGTCCACAAGGGTATGGGTGAGGTAAGTCCTCACAAATATTAAACAAATAAAAGGGAATATTACGATCTCATTCTACACTCTAAGGATTAAATGTTAGAAATAACCTTTTATATCAATGCCCTGAAGGATTTTATCAACAAAATCTATGAGATAATTATTTGAGTTGGAATTAATGAGGAGAAAAGGGTGTGTATAAACAAACAAGATTTTTTATTAGTGCGAGGTTTAAATGAAATGAAGATTAATTTGGAGGAATATATCCATACTTGAGATAGGATGGACAATCATTTTGAATTTCTTATAAAGGATGATCCAGATATGTAGGTAACCACACTCTATTGGGGGTTATATAGGGTTGTTTACTATAATATACTTAGTATTTTCTTTATTATTTTTTGAGATCTTTCTATAGTTATCTCTTTTGTTTTGGAATTTTTTGGTTTCCCACTTTTTCCTCAAAAGTGCCTATGAAATAAATAATAATAATTTTTAGTCAGTAATGGTGCATTGTTGAGCTGGGAATAAGATTACACCATCCTTATACTGGTCTTCCAACAATATTTCCATGAGTACTAGTTATGGTATGGTCATAGAGGAACAAATGAATTCTCCAATCAAACAAACAACTCAAAAAGAAGAAGAATATACTCAACATAAAACTATGATAAATTAATAGATAATGAATGCTATATCTTCTCTTTATTATGTACTTATACTAGAGGTTTTTGCAGTATTTGATTCTTGTTTGATGATGATGTGTTATATTTATGAGGAATTCTCTACACCTTCCATTGATTTAGGTAAATATTCCAATGTTGATGTTATTTATAATTTTGATGTTGTTTCCAATTTCGATGCTGATACTGATGCCAAATGTTGATGTCAATGTTCATGTTGATGATGATTGTGATACTCATATTGATGATGGTGTTATGAGAGGAGGAGGTGATGTTTTTATTTATATAGAAGATTTTAATGAGGGATGTGATGGTTCTGGTGATACTGATATTGAGAATCATTTTTATATAAACTATTTTCTTGGTTTATAAGTTGAATTTTATTATATATTTTTGTTTTATTATGGTGATAGTGATTTGTATTTTTGTATTGTTGAATTTTATTCTGGTGTGTCTTATGGTGTTTGTTTTGTTTCTATAGGAGTGGATGAGAAGTTGGTTTTTATTCTGATTGGAATACAAAGATATAGCCATGGTTATAAATTTTGTCTATAAACCTATAACCATAGATAAAATGGTTGAAATAGTTATATTTCCACTATTTGAGCCATGGATATATCTTTTTTAAACAAGTGGTTATAGCCATGGTTATAAACTATGGATATATCTTTGAAATAAGTAGTCTTGATGAAATAAATAGCCATAGTGGAGATTCATGGTAATTAACCTATAACCACAGTTTAAACTGTAGCTATAGAACTATTGTCATGGTTTATAACCATAGCTATAGGTTTAGACTTATTTCCATGCTAATAGGAGGCATGACTAGTTGGACTGTGGTTATTACCTATATCCATAGTTTATACCACTTTATCCATGATTTAAATAGTCATTATAAATTAATTTTCTAGTAGTAGAGGAAGAAACCACCCTGGGAAGGTGAAATAAAGAAGAAAGAGGTGCATGAGGAGCCCCATGAATGCCTGGTTCAAAATTGGGGAATATGGGAAAAATTCCCCAAATAAAACAAAGGTGAAAAGACAAAAACACCCAAAACCAAGAAGGTCACAAGGTTTACTTACATGGTTTACCAAACCCTATGTTATAAAATATCAAAATACTATAGGGGTCACATGATTTCTACTTCATAGTTTCATAAATTGTGCACCTAACCATATGAACCTGGAAAAGCTTAAAAATTTAAACATTTCACCTTGGGCCACTCTAAAACTTAAAGGACTCAACCAAGGGCAAAAAACATACACACATGTGACATCATGATTTTCAAAATTCTCCCCACCGTGCCAAATTTTTCCATATAAATTCATTGACAACTTAATATACAGGGAATGTTAATAGCAACTCGCAATAAGGACTTGAACCACTACCCAACTTCATAAATCTAAAACCAAGAACACAGGACCCGAATGACCCACTCCTTAGGAGAACCATATCAAAATGATTCAAAACTCGCTAACCAATGAAACACTAAGACTTAAAATAAGTGGAATCCTCACTAAATGAAATAAAATGAGCTATCAGAGATGAGATATGGGAATGTCCACTCCTCTGGTCTTATTTGAATTTTTGAATATACACTTATATACCACTGATCACAACAGCCCCCCAAAATCCCTAACCAAAACAAAGGTAAAACATAATCACCACCTTTATAATATTTGAGGTCACAAGCACTATAATCAAAAGTTAATCCCAATCTAAAGCACCCTGGAATATAACTCCATGAGAATAAGGATAACACATGAAGACCTACTTAAGGTCTCCTTACCATTTATAAATATCTAATAAGAGAAGAAAGACAATGGACCTTCCACCAAGATCATATACATCTCCAAAATAAGAAAAAAACATTCTAAAGAATATTTAATCTATTATATACAAATAAATTAGGATATTCATGAGGTGAGATAAGTCTTAAAAAGTTAAATTTACAAAAGGGGAAACTCCAAAACAATGACTAGCTTCAGACTACTACCTGAATTCTACCGAGGTTCAAGACTTACTCTTCTGCTGACTAGGAAACCAACAAAACCTCTAAACGTGACTGATATGGCCACACCGATGAAAGTTTCCTAGAGTTGTTGGGCATGAGGAATTAGGTTTCCTATTCTTTTTAAACTGAAAGCATACTAATGGATTTCACTTCACTGAAACTAGAACACTTTGGTAAGAAGATATATTCCCATCATCACCACCTTATTTCTCCCACTTCATGCTATCCAGATCACCCAAAATGACACTAACTAGAGTCAAAGTATCCTTTAACATAGGTTTCCCTACCAATATTTACTCAAAGATGATGACCATATACACCACTTTCATATATGTAGTTAGGATGGGCTGAAACTTTGATTTATGAAGGCCCAAAAGAATGCCTCTAGTAAAAAATGATGCTTTATTTGAATCATCAATAACAAACTCTAGGGAGAAAGGCATTATCCCAGTGAAAAAATCAACATAATCGTTCACTTACTAATCAGGATGATGAACATCCAAAAAATTCAATGACTTATCCACTCTTATCTCCTCGGGATAAAACTATTGGATGGAGGAAACATTGAAATATCCATAAGAAAAGACTCAAAATCCTTGGCATGGACAGTGAGATTCAATTATTACAAAACCAAATCCTTAGAACAAAGGAATGGTTTACCGTAATGTAGAGGTTTTAGGAGTTTATAGTGAATTTAATATCTCTTTATACTTAGTTATCCACTATATTTCATCTTTCTATCCTTTATCACTAAATAACACAAGAAGATACCAATTCAGAAACTCTAAAGCATCATCCATGGGTAGTGGTGAACATGTAATTTCCACTCTATCGAGAGTCTAGTAAGAGGTTTTTATTGTAAAGATGACTCCTAGATCACTAAGATGATCACCCAACACATGCCCTTATTTACTTTTCAATTCCTTTTTGGGGGCTACATTTTAAAACATCACAAAACACAACATTTAATCAAACCACTTAAAATTCCACTACAAGGAGAAAAAACACAAGTCAAACAAATCGAAATTAAAAACTACCTTAAAACCTCACTTGGAAAGGTTATTGAAATCATCTGAAATTCCTATATAAGGGGAAAAAATAATATATTAAATAGTTCAAGATTAGAAAAATACCCTTTATTATTTTACTTCAAAAACCTTATAATATTTCAATCCCAAAAATAGAAGAAACCCACTTATTGAAAACCATATTAACCTTCAAACCACACATACCAAAATCATTTAATATTACAAAAAACAATTCATTCTTTGTTAAGGTTAAAAAAATAACTAAATACATCTCAAAATTCCTCAAACATGGTTTTTAAAACAAGATCAAACACCAAAGCATGAAACATTACTTTAAAAATTGATTAAAAAAACTTTAAAATCCATAATATTCCACTCAAATGCTCATAAATAAACATCACCAACCATAAGATAAATCAAAATCACCAAAGGAGTGAAAAAAAACAAATTTTTCAATTTTTTTCCTCTGTTCATGGTTTGGATGCATGGTTAGTTAGATCATGTGCCAACCATTCAAGTTCCATTAGAGTTAACTCAAAAAAACTTTACACAACCTACACACAGTTTTTAGGACTATGAACCTTACCATAAACCTCTTGAATTACCTATAATTTCACCTTGAAACTATAAATATCTTGAAAAACCTCTTTGGATCTCCCCAAAACTCAGAATAACAACAAACTATATCAAAATATCTAAAAAATAAATAACTATAAATCTTGAATTCAAAATAAAACTCTTGAACGCCCATGGTAACTCTAGGTTTAGCATGAGGAAGATCTAGCTAGTTACTTTCCTGCACCCATCACTCGTTCTTCGATGGTACCGACTCAATTTGTCCATTGACCCCCAAATAACAAGAGGTATTTGAAATTATTTATGAAGAACTAACCTTGGTTACCACCAAAACCAATACTCGAACCGATCCACCAATAGCCTAAGGCATAATCCCAGCTTCACTAGGCTAGATACTAGTGCTAGGGTATTTTAAGTGATATCATGAGAACTATTTCACCCTAAATAATCTAAATATAAACAAAAAGTTCTGACCATAAACCCAACATGAGTTCTCCATGCATTGGATAACCATTCAATGTAAATTATCATATATAAAAAATGTAAAGTAATAAAATAAGGCATAATGGTAATAAAAATAATAAAAACATGTGAGGACATTTCTAAAAAATAAAAATAATTTATAAAATATTTGAAAACCATAAGTTTAAACTAAAACAGAAGTACAATGTCAAGAGTATTAATACTAAAATGACCTAATTGGTCCAAATAATCCCAAATACCAACTATGGCGTCATCACATGACTATTAAGTCACCTCCAATAACCAACATCCATTAGTTTCCCAAGGATATTGGTACCAATACAACCCTATATTCAAGATCGTAATATCATTGTAAGACATGAAGACTACATACCCACTAATGTGAGTGTTTAGGGTGTGAGACAACAACTAGTATGATACCACCACAAGGCCATTTCATTACTTTTATAAAATGAACTGAATCCACTAGTTTGAAAAAAACATATATAACAATAGGTTTTAATTTCATTTTAATAGTTCAAAAAAACAAAACATAAATATTTATTTGTATAATTCTTTAATTTGAAAACCTGAGTTAAACCTTTCATTTTCCATTTAAAATGAAAGTTGTAAACAACCCATCCCTTTTTCCTTAAAACAGTTACACACCCTTCATATACAAATAAATAACACGGAAAAAACACAAGGAAATAAATTTGATGTAAAATTATAAAATAATAGTAATAACGGTGTGAGGAAAACCATATAACACCAAGGATAAACTATAAATAACTAATGCATCAAAGTAGGCTCAAATCAAGGGGTAAGAAACTCACATACTAAGTAATAAATAGAGAAATCATAAAATACAATACATATCATGAGGAAACATCGTAGGGACTAATGATACAACACTGGATGTATATAGGTAGAACACCTAGCTTATTGGTCTTATGGCTCAATGCTCATCACCCGAATCACTCTCAACAGCCTCATCGGAGGCACACTCCCTGGTTAGGGTCATAAAAATAAAACTAGGGGCTTCTATCTATATCATGATCTTAACTATCAAATAATCCATCCCTCTATTTCCCAATTAATAGCCTAGGATTCCTCATTGAATAGATAAAGGGGGTGGACCACTATCAAGCCAATGTTAATCACATATTAATAAAAAATCCCAAGGATAACACCATAATCATATCATTACCACCTCCAAAACACCATTTATAGGTGAGATACCTACCTAAAAAGAATAATCATAATCAAAATTCAATCATCAATAACATTGATATACACCCACATCAGCAAAAAATAAAAATGATGCTCAACAAGGGTATAACCAACAGTTAATAAAATAACACCTCATAAAGTTACAACCAGTCCTTTAATTTATACTTAGAAACTATATGTTTTAAAATTAACTTTTTAAAATCTATTTGAATACTTAGTAAAAATTAAATGGAAAAAAACAAATTACACTAAAACATAATCACAAACAACTAAAATAATTCACTAAACAATTCCATAAGTTAAACATAACCTTTTAGAACATGTAAAACCTTTAAAAAACAAATCATATCACTTTATAATTAATATTTGGTTCAGAAAAACATTATTAAATCAATTATATTGAAGAAACTTATCATTTTCATTTTATCAAACATTTAGAATACATAAATCACCATTTAAAATGAAAGTTCTATTTAATTATGAATTCTATCCATTTTTTCAAAGGAAAAATCTAAATAATTTATGGTAGGCATTTGAAATAAAAATATATATATCATATACCATATTTATATAGGTTTATAATTATTTTTAAAACATCAAGAATATAAGGAACTCTCATATAAAAAGAAATTAAATGGAAACACCAACCTCAAGTGGTCTAACCATGTCACCTTTGACGAATGCAACTAGATTAGGTCTCAAAGTCTCATAAACCCTAGAAAGAAAAGTCCCCAATTATTAGACAACCCTATATTTTAAATTTGTTCAGTATGAACACTAGGGTAATAAAAAAGAGATAAATAGGAAGAACCTAAGGGAAGAAGGAGAAAGAGGGAAAAAGAGGCACTTAATTTCAGATTATATGTAGAAATCATGTTTAAATCACCCTAGCAAGGTGAAAGGAATAAGGTAGAAGTGTAGGAGGATCCATACACAAGCCTAGTTCAAAATGGGGGAATAAAGGAGAAGGACCCCAAATAAAAAAAGGGAAAATACAAAAATAACCAAAATTAATAAAGTTTCATGGTTTACTCACACGGTTTACCAAACTAAGAGGTAACCATGTGATCCTCACTGTTAAAAATAGAAGTGGTCTTTTAGTTTATACT
Source organism: Viscum album (assembly GCA_963277665.1). Classification (NCBI taxonomy): domain Eukaryota; kingdom Viridiplantae; phylum Streptophyta; class Magnoliopsida; order Santalales; family Viscaceae; genus Viscum; species Viscum album. Next base: position 1,941,608,709 of record OY728163.1, read on the forward strand.
ACTGAATTTTATAAACCATGAACCTAACTATATGAACTCAGAAAATATTAAAAATTATCAAAATTTCACCTTAGACCACTCCAAAACTCAAGGGACTCAACTAAGGACCAACAACATACATACTGGTGACATCAAGGGTGTCACACAATAGGTTTCTTAGGAAAGGATGATAGCCACGATCCTTTATTGTCCATGGTTAGAAGCATATCGGGGAGGGAATGAGGCCAAGGTCCAAGGGTGACCATGGACAAATGCCATTCCCACACATTTATCACACAAATTATTTTCCCATGGGATATCTCAAGCTAAGCAATATCCATGGTCTCATTTGACATTGGTTATATCCAACCTACAACCATGATCATTTTTTGGGTTGTGGCTATAGGGGGCCTATATTCATAGTCAAACTTGATTATGGTTGTATTCCTATAGTGTTAGGCCCTTTACCACTAGTGGAATTTCATAAAAATATTCATAGTCACTTAAAACTAATGTTTGATCAAGTAATTAGATCAATAACATATCAATATAATTAATATGTTGAACACTTATTGTTGAAAGTTATAGCCATCATCCATTTTCCATCTAGACATGAGAGGGTATAGATAAAGAGACTATGGATCCACCACCTATCACATGGGATGATGTGGAAACCACTACAGAATATGCTATACAGGAGGTTTATATGCTAGATCGTGTGCATCAATGGAAATAGTGTGGAAGTATTATCTATACACCATGTCATGGAACAATAGATCATCTAAGACACCGATGTAGACTAAAGTGATACATTTTATTATGGTCATAAATTTTCAACTAAGATATATTTTATATGTTTGTTGACTTTTTTACTTGTATGTTATTTAGAAACATGCATTTTATAATACTTAATATAATTAATAATTATAAATATTATTAATAATAATAATTAATTAATTAAATTACTAATTGATAATATAATTCATAATTCATAACAAAATTAAGTAAAAACTAATTCACGGCCACTAAAATATTATATTCTTTGTAATTTTTAATTCTACCTCCCCAACCATTTGTATATATATTAATAAAATCAGTATTTATTATTTGATAATTATATTAATAATTCTTATTATTATTAACTATATGTATATAGGGTGTCACTTGAGTGGTAAACACATTATAATCTTGCATCATAAACCCAAGTTCAAATCTGGGTTGGAGAAAATTTCTATAGGCCCCATAACAGTACTATAGAATTATAGAAATACAGGTATTATTGCAGATACTGAAGTGAGATACTATAGAAATGGTATTATTCATCTTGAATGGGATTTTGTGGAAAAAATTAACCTCCAAACCATCCATCCATAAAAAAGTTCTTCAAGCCATAGAACATATATGACATCTTTAGTGGACAACATGTGACATGGAAGGACCAAAAAAACTACTCAGTGTAATAGGTAGGTGGTGTATTAGGGTGACACGTATGATTCACTAGGTAATGAACCTCAAAATATGGATAGTTGTGTCAGTTCCTATCAACTAGTCATCTATCCCCATAGATTTATGATGTGGGGAAAATTGGTGCCCTACTATGTGACTATCGAGGTAGTGGGACCAGTCAGAAGGTGAGGTGAAATAGGAATGTGATGTAGCATAGTGTCACACCAGTATCACTAAGTTGGTGGACTGAAAGATAGATGGGTGTACTAGAACCTATCATTTATCCCTCTTCTAGAGATATCCCAAGATCCATACACCTGAATCTGATTCTAAAAACACATTATTTACATTATATATTTGATACCAACTAAATGAACCAATTTTAACCAACCATAAATACAATATAAATATCCAATATTGAGTCACTTACATACCCAGACATTTTAGGGTTATATTTTTAGAAAATTAGGAAAAAAATTACATAACAAAACTCACATCTTTCTCATCAATTGGACATTTTTTATTATACTCATATTTTCTTATTCCAAAATAATACTTCAAAGTCTCTCACAAGAATCTCAATACATGATACCCTTCTATACATATCTTATGCAATATCATTCTTCATAATTTGGGTAAATGGAAACATAAGAAAGGGTGGGATCAGATGTCCATTAAGGGTAAGAATATGAGATATCAATAGATGATCATATGAAACCATAAGATAAGAATAATTGTGTGAGATTATGATCATAACTTACAAATTTAACACCCAATTAGTTATAGATAGTAAATCATATTTCATGGAATAAATCTTTATCTTTTTAAAATACATGAGTCCTAATATTAAGGAGTCATCATTAATCAATCATGAGACATGTGAGAATATCAAATTAAATACAACATGTCATAGGAATTATGGAACAACTATAAGCATATAAAATCATTTCATTATTCAATTATTACTACCAAGACCATCATCACATTGTAAAAAAATTCCCATGGTGGATTAAGTTTACTCCCCAACCTACTTTCATTCTTGGGATGGGTTTACTCTACATATTATTTCACATTATCTAATGATATATAAATCATTACCCAATGCATTAGAGGGATTTAATAGACCCACCAATTATATAATGAAAACCATAAATATGTGTTCCAAAAGATAATAAAACATTCATCAACTCATTATATCATAACTCGTGTAAAAGAAATATTTTTCATAAATATTTTCTCATCACATAATCTTAAGCCATCCAAATAAATAAAATGTATGGTATCACAATATTATATCCCCAGTGAATCATAATAAACATTGATGTATGTTGAGATAGATGAAAAATATCTTTAAAAGAGTATTTGAACATTTCTTTGAAAACATGGAAAAATATTCTTTTCCTTTAGTGTCCTTAAAATCTATAATCTCCATAATATTGAGAAAAATATTTTCTTTGAAAATAACCATGGGAACATTCAAAGGAAGCTTCAAAGAATAGAACAGTCATGATGACAGAAAATCTATTCATTAGGTAAATGTTAAAATAAATATTCCTTTCAAACTTTTTTATAAAAATTCATAAATATCATATTTAAAAAACATTATAAAATTTAATTTTTAAAACCATTGAAAATAATGTATAATATGGTTAAATGTGACTTTAAATAGTCATCATGAAAGGAACCATTGGTATTTGTGTGACCACTGAGAGGGGGTGAATCAGTGGTTTTATTTTTAAATTTTTTATTCTTTTAAAAACAACTTTCACCTATAGTTTGAGATAATTGACACCCCTAAAACAAAACACAAGCACACCAACATTAAAATAAGGATTTAAAATTTCACTACTCAATAAGAGTAGTTATTCCTTGGAATGGTCTGAAAATAATCCGAGACCACACATCCACTAGAAAATATTATTTTTTGGTTTACATAAAGTAAGTTATATCCACCACTTGAATATAACTATAGTACTTTGAAAGTGTATGTGATTCATGAATATAAAACATTATAAAACAATTTTTGAAAAAATGAAATGAACCTTTACCAACAGGATTTAACACATCTTCACTATGCTACTTGAATTCTTCACACTTGAATTTCTGTAAGTTATTCTTCTTCTATTATTTACACCACACCTTGAAATCCCTAGTATGTAACTTCTCTATCTGATCTAGTCAATTTGGATCTTCTCCATCTAGTACCACTCTATCTGATACCCCTATGTCTGGTGTCTGTATGTCTGATACCTCTTTGCACGGTGACAATCTGTTGGGTAACTCTTTATTTAATACCTCTTTATATGGTACCCCTCTGTCTAATACCTATCTTTTTGATACCTCTCTATTTGTTATCACTATGTTCATAACCTCTTCATATGATACCTCTCTATCTCGTACCCATCTGTTTGGTACCTCTCTACTTGATGCATTGAAAAAATGATCTCTCAAGCTTCTCTGCCACCATATCACTTATTCAACAACAACATCCACTTAATAGTGCACATACTCCCCTTTATATAGCCATTATTTCTTTAAAAAATATAGGAGTGAGAAAAAAAATTAATTTTCTACTCAAACTTTGAATACCCCACTCGAATAATTCTTCATTTGAAAAACATCAAACTTATAAATAGATTGGAGTTGAACAAAACTTTATAATAAATTTCCTCAAATATCAGTGTCAATATCCTTTAATACCTCAAAAATTTTTGGCTAGTATCACGATCTTTCCGTTTTGATTATTGGATTTTTGAACATATATCTCAGTATCATCAGGATGTATGAATTTACAAAAAATCTATAAATATTCTCAAACCTTTGTCTGGTAAATCTTCATAGGAACTCCTCTATCCAAAATTGCTCTATTACATAATATTTATATTTATCTATATGATAATATTTACATGTTTTCTCTATCTAGATCCCTTCGAGTTACTATGTATGATAGATCTATCCAATGAATTCTCTCAAAAACCTTTTTTAGATGATTATTCTTGGAAACCTTTGTTTGATGACTTTACTCGTAAACCTATGTCTGATGATTGTGCTCAGAAACCTTTATCTGATGAATTTACTCAAAAAACTTGGTTTGATGAGTCTGATCAGAAAACTATATCCTATGACATTTTTTGTCTAAATTTCTTTATCCAAGGAACCCTCAATTTTTCTTCATCTGGTAGAATATTTATAGAATCCCTATATTCCTTAAAATACTTTCTTTTAACAAAATTATCTATAATCATGAATACCTTGAATAAATCATGATATTTGTTACTTTAAAGAACAATAATGCATCAATTTATTTTTTTATTCAAAAAACTCAATCTGGTAAAGTCATTGTTATCTATTAAATTTCCTAAGTCTACTAGACTCCATCTAATCACCTTGGTTTGATATCCTCCATCTGATTACCCCTATATACCAACCTCATGTTTCTCTATCTATAATTCTCCATCCAAAAACTTCATAAGGAATGTTCAAATTTTTCAGGTGGTTTATGTAATGACAACAAAAGATAATACTATAAGCAATACTATCTTTCTACAAAACATCTTTTTTTAACAACTCAAAAACCTCATGGTCTCAATAATATCCACCTTTGGATTTTATTTTCAACTAAGGAACATAAATTAGTGAATCTCTAAAACTCAAGAAATAGATTTCTATCCAATAATTTTATGACCATGTGGGTGATCACGGTATAAGAAATAATAATCATTGAACAATAATACCATGTTATCCATAAATTATTAATTATAAATCATTTTGAACTTCTTCTTGAACTCAAAACTTGATCATCACAAATAAAAATATACTTCAACAAGTTCTTGTATCCACTTCAACAAACTATTAAAATAGTTCACATACTGGCATCACAACTTTCCCATTTTAATAAAAAATCACCCTAAATGTATGATATATATGAAATAGGTAAGGTATATATTAATGGATTATAATTTTTCATATTTATCCCCCTTTGAAAACAATATCCAAATAAAATAAGAGAGCGGGGGTAGAGATCTCATACCTTAGCCTTGAAGAGAGTGGGTTTGAACACCCATAATAAATGTAAACTTTTGAAATATTTCATGTGACAATGGTTTATTAAAGATATCATATACTTACTCTTTTACTAGTAAAAACTGTAGATTTAGTTCATTTATTTCCACGTGTTCTTTGATAAAGTAATATTTAATATCAATATGCATAGATCTTGAATGTTTCACTGAATTCTTTGTGAGATTGATAGAAATATGATTATCGTAACCCAAGAGAAGGGGAAGCTTCAAAGAAACAAAAAAAATATTATAGTTATGTATTCATCCACATTAATTATTTTATAGATTGAGTGGCAGCTACATATTTAGATTATACAGTTCTTAGAGTCACTAAAATTTTATTCTTTATATGCCAGATAAAACAGCTTTCTCCTATAAATAAAAATACACAACATGTGTATCTTCATTCATTGACACAACTTGCCCATTTCACATTTATTTATCCAAATTATAACATCTTGATTTAATTTAAACCCCCTTGAAATGTTCAAAGAGTTATTTTTCTGGGTTCGAATGCATCTGGGAATTTTCTACAGGAATTGGGCTAGGGGTTGTATGTGGGACCATTTCACATCATGAATGTATGATTCATGATGTGAATACATCGCATGGAATAATCCATGAAACAATTTCATTATGTAACTATAAATTAGGACATAAATGAAATTCACATCATGAATTGGTCGATCGAGATTATTTAACCTGTAGCCATGTTATTTTTGCTATACTCGCTACTCAGTATATTCATATCATGAATAGAGGATTCAAGATGTAAATTTTTCATTCCCAATGGGTTTTTGTGTGTTGAAGTATAAAATTATTTAATTATTTGTGAATTCTCTTCCCTCAAACCCATAAGGCTACACCAAGTGAGTTTTCGGTGATTCCTTCCCTTCTAGATGTCTCAATTTTTCATTTGATCTCTGGTGAGTTGCTTCATCTTTTTTTCTCTTTCTTGCTACTATATTTCTTTGATATTGTTGTAAATTTTTGTTTATGATTGAATCATAGATTTATCTTTTATGAATTATGATATATGAATTCCTTATTAATCTCTTTTTCCTTCATTCCTCATTATTGTTTCCCATTTTGGGTTTTGTTTTGATAAATAATTAAAGGCAGGTGGTTTTATAAGTATTTACCCTATAATTGAATCCCTAATTTTCTTAATTGATTTGAAAAAAATTTTAATTGATTTAAAAACACAAATTTGTGATGATTTGATGTTTGATTTTTTAAAACGGGCATGAAAATTCTAGAAACCCCCAATTTCAATATAATTGAAATTGTGGGTGGATTTTGAGAAAAACGATAGATCGATTTGAAACCAAATTTGATGAAATAATTGAATTTTTATTCTTGATAAAATTAGCTTAAATTTAAAGTTAATTTGAAAAGGAATAAATCTAATTAAAACCTATGATTTGGTTTTGAAATTGAAAGGCATATTGAAAACTAATTTTGGGAATTTGAACTATGATTAATAATTTGTTTGAAAAGAATGATTTTCCATAATTGATTTATTGATTGATTGATTGAAATAATATGTGAGCATGGTTAGTCACTGTGTGAGTAGGACAATAATGCTAGGATCTGACCCCTATTAATGGATTGATGATGACCATACTGACAAAAACATATTATGACATGATTTCCCTGATGGGGAGTTGGGTAATGACAGTCTGATCTGAGGGACGTTGCACACTTTGAGTTGAGATCATTGATTGAGTAGTGTAAAGATCCTAAAAATTAAAACTAACATACCATAGGGATAAATATCATGGTGCTTTGTTTTGTTTGACTTGATTATACATACCATTGATTATATAACTATTTTATTCAAGCGAGCTGATTTTTATAATTTTTTATATAAAATGTTCATTTAAGCCTATTTTGATATCTATTCCATCATTTTATTTGAAATCATGATTTTTTGGAAATATGTAAATTTCATGCCTTGCCTTGTTTCATTTAAAATTCAAAGCATAAATGGTTTATTGTTATGGAATTTATTATGGAATCTCTTGGTGGTATCCTACTAGGATATTTTGATCACACCCTACCTTTTACTTCTAGTGTTTTTAGATTATCTTATACTGGGTCCAAGAAAAGTAAAACCACCACTTAGAGGTGGTGGGTGTGCTTGATTTGTGGGACCTATAGTCATGGAGGTGATTAGTGGAGATGTGATCTTCCTATTTCATTGTTTTTCTAAGTTTTTATCTTTTAAAATATTGTGTCTTTAATGATGTGGTCTTTTGGTATAGTTTTACTTATTTGATTCTGGTACTTTTACCTTGAGTAATATTGAGCATGCCAACTTTTTTTATTTATCTTTTGTTATTTTGTGGGAAAATGGTTTCCTCTTTATATTTATATGATGATAGGAGCTAGTCACAAACCTATGGGGATCGAGAATTCCATTCGATCTTTGTCAAGACCAGATCAGGTATTAGTGTACCAAGGTATTCAGGATGGTTCATGAAAAATTAGTATCAAAGGAAGGTTATGCATCTTCTATTGATGTCAGTATACAGTTTGGGTTTTCTTGGTGATAGAGGTAGAATTTTTGGGACTTAGGAGGTAGTTTCATGCGAGTGTATAGAAATATCTCATTGTAACAAGCCTTAAGTCACCATGGGTGTTTGGGAAAAGTGACTTTGAGAAATTATTTGATCTTATTCTAGTATTTTCATTAATTTTTATCTAATTACTCTTGAAATCCCAAAATCTTATTATATCTTATTAATTTGATGATTCATGTATCCCTTGATTGATTGTTTGATCTGAGTATCCTTATTAATGTTTTAGTGTTGTCTTTTGATGTTCTATTGCGTCATGACTCTAAGAATATGTTTGAATAGGCTAAAGGAGGAAGCTATCAGTGAACCAAAATGAAATAATCCTTCAGTGGATCAAAATCATTTTGAGATAGTGGTTCATGTTGTTCAATATCTGGGATAGGTAGCTGCACCCATTCTCATTCAGGTTTTGGTAGTAAAACCTTGAAGGGATGAATAGAGAGATTGTTATTAAGAGTTTATTCATCAAAAAACAATAAATTTCCATTTATATAATGATCCTAAAGAGGATGAGGATTGGTTTAAAAATATTGACTGTATTTTTGAGTTCTTTTAAATTCTAGAAACTATTAAAGTGAAGTGTGCTACCTTCAAGATTGAGGGACCTACTAGGAGATGGTGGGATTCGATGGTGATAGTGAAGAATCATGAGGGATTTTAATGGAAATACTTTAGAGTTATTTTCACTGATAAAATCTATCTATATTTTATTGTCTTTTAAAAATATATGGATTTTATTAACCTCCAGTTGGGTGACAAGACTGTAACATAGTATGTGAACCATTTTTCTGAGCTTGTTTAGTTTTCTCTTGAGGTGGTGATGAGTTAGAAGTTAAAAGCATAAATATTTGAGATGGTTCTTAGATCCAACATCTAATAAAATTTATTCTTATTGAATATCACTTCTTATACTAATGTTCTAAAATATATCATTGATGGTTGATCTAGACCTGACTAACAAGTTAGGGTTGATGAGAGTTCCTTTTTCTCCCTATAGAGGGTTTGTTAATTATTTTAAAGGAAAAAATAAATAATTATAAGTCACATAGTGTATATAGACAAAAATAATCATCCAAACCTTCTATAGTTCCTAGAAGAGGCCCTTTGACTTGTTTCCAGTGTGGAAAGGTTAGACATTTGAAACGGGTTTTCACTGAGGAACCTAAGATCAGGGACGCATGTGGTCGTTTAGGCCACTTATAGAATTTATGTCACATATTTTGTACTCTACATAGTAGAATGGGATCAAAATATCCTAAAAGTATTGCGTTGTAATCAAATTATTCCATAACTAATGGGTTCTAGCCATAGACATCTGGAACAAAGATTCGACATATAATGGAAGAGTATTTAGAGGAAGTTATTCCGAGTTCAATGATAGTGAGAGGAAACATCACTATAGCTTTCTATTTAGTGGCTAAATTATTTTATATTGGTGTATCTCACTCATTAATATCAAAATTTATTTTTAATCTTATAAATCTAAATATAGAGCTTCTATCTTATGTTATGAATATTACTATTCCTCTCAGAATGAAGAGAGAGTCGGGTCTCTGAGGTCCCTCTTGTGTTTCATCTCTATCAGAGATTGAGAACAGTTGTAACTTCCTGGTTCTCAACATGAAACCTCTTGATGTCATTTTTAGGATGGATTGGATAATTTCTCATAAGGACCAAATATACTATTATCTTTGGCGAGTCTTCTTTACTTCACCTGATGGGGTGCACCATGTTTTTTTAGGGAGAATCGGACCCGAGATCCATTAGAGTTGTAACAAACTTTCTGAAGTTAGGTAGGGTAATATTTATGTTTTATTTTTATTTAGAGGGAGAATATTTGAGTGATGATCTCCCTCAATTTATCATTGAGTTTTTCAATGTTTTTTCAAATGAATTTTCTAGTTTTCCACTGGTAAGGGAGGTAGAGTTCATTATTGATTTAGTACCTGGTATTCCTTCTTAACATATGGAACCAACTTAATTGAAAGAGTTGAAGACTCAGTTAGAAGATCTACTAGAGAAATGATTTATTCAACCAAGTGTGTCACCTTGGGTAGATCCTGTTTTTTTTTTCATGAAGAAAACTAATGGAACGCTTTGCCTTTATGTTAATTACTGAAAATTAAATCGAGTCACAATAAATAATAAGTATTCATTTCCACATATTGATTTTTTATTTGACCAATTGAAAGGGGTAAAGTGGTTCTCAATGATTGATGTTTGATCTAGTTATCACCAGTTGAGAATTAAATAATCTGAAATTTAGAATACCACCTTCAGGAGTAGGTATGGCCATTGTGTTATCTTTTTATATCTTTTGGTCTATCAAATGCTCTTGAAAATTTTATGTCACCGATGAACATGATATTCCATGAGTACCTTAATACGTTCATGGTAGTATTTGTGGATTAAATATTGGTTTACTCCAAAATTGAGTAGGATTATTTCTGTAACTTGAGAAAAATTATATAAATCTTGAGGAATCATCAACATTACATGAATCTTTTGAATTTTAGTTTTTGGATTCGGGATGTTAAGTTCTTGGGGCATTTGGTCTCAGAACATGGTATTTCAGTTGATCCTAAGAGGGTGGAAGATGTTACGACATTGTAGAAACTGGGCAATATTTTCAAGATACAGAGCTTCTTGGGATTAATGGGGTATTGTCATAGGTTTATTACTAATTTCTTGAAGATATATTCTCCAATGACCACTCTCACTCGGAAAGGAGTGAAGTTTATTTGGGATGTGAAATCATAGAGTTCTTTTGATAAGATAAAACATATTTTTTTTCTTCTATGCCCGTGTTTAATATTCTAGAGGCTAGGAAGGGCTATGTGGTATTTTTTGATACATTCTATTTGGGTTTGGGATGTGTCCTCGTGTAGGGTGATCACATTGTATCCTATAATTCAAGGTAGATTAGGCCACACTAGAAGAATTATTTTACCCATTACTTTGAACTCGTAGATGTGATGCATGCTCTAAATATTTTTTTGCATTAACTTTTTAGAGAATAGCTTACCATTTATTCTAACCACAAAAAACTTAAGTTATATATTCTCTCAAAAAGATTTTGAATCTCTGATACATGCATTGAGTGTGGTACCTGAACTATTTTGATTTTAATATTGCATACACTCTTGGTAGGGGAATTGTAATTTATGATTCTTTTAGTAGGAAACTTATGCATCATCCCATGAAAGAATCAATGTAATATTGGAATCTGATGGATCCCTTTTCTCAGTTTCATTTAAGATTCTGGGAGAATGAGATAGAGGTTGTTTTGGAAAGTGTGAAGTTGACCTCCTCTCTTCTTGATATGATTATTCAGTAGAAATAACTTGAGGATGAATTTAATGGAATTTGGGAGTCTATTTATGGTGGGTAGACCATTGGATATTGGTTATCCTCTTTAGAGGGTATTTTATGTTTCCAAAACTAGTATGTTGTACCTTTTCCTATAAGAAAGGTGGTGATGGGGAATTTCCATAATTCTTAGTGGGCGGTGAGCCTGAGTACCACAAAGATTTTGTATGATATGTGGTGATTATTTTGGTGGCCATGTATGAGGCAATACATCACTGACATTGTTTCTCATTATTATACCTACTAATAGGTTAAGGATGAGAATAAAAAACCTTTGGTTTTTCTTCATCCCTTTCCAGTGCTGACTTGGAAGTGGGATTGTATTTCTATGGATTTTGTGGTTGGGTTTCCATGTACCCCTCAAAAGAATATAGGGATATTGGTAGTGACTAGACATCTGAAAAAATCAGCTCACTTTATACCCATTCATGATACAACCAAAGTTGAGGACCTGTGAAGTCTCTACATGTATGAGATTATCATATTACATGGAGTTACATTTTCTATAGTCTCTAATAGAGACACTTGTTTTACTTATATCTTCTATAGAGGCCTCCATTAGGCAATGGGATCCCATGTATGTTTGATCATGGAATATCATTCGAAGATGGATATCCAGATAGAGCAAGCTATACATATTATTTAGTACAATCTATGTTCATTAATTATCAACTTTGGGGGATCTTAGGATGTCCATTTAGGACTGGTTTAGTTTTCCTATAACAACGTTCATCATTCCTCTATCATAATGGCTCCATTTTAGGCCTTTTATGGAGAACAGTGTAGATCTGTGTTGTGTTGGTCAATGATTATTGAAGCTTCCTTGGTTAGATCAATCTTGGTCCCAGAGATGTTTCCAAAGATTCAATCTGTTTTTCAGATAATGTTGATGGAATATAGATGGTATAAATCCTAGACTAATCATTATCACTGATCATTGCAATTTTCTATTGGTGAACAAGTGTTCTTGAGAGTCTCACCTTGGTTGGGCCACTAGCATCTTGGAAAATAGGGAAATCTGGAACTGAGATTTTTGGGTCCTTTTGAGATTGTTGAGCAGGAGGGTAAAGTGTCTTACCATTTAGCACTTCCACCTCAATTGAATTAGATCAATGATGTGTTTCATGTATCTCAACTCATGAAGTATCTTTCTAATGCTTCTAATGTCATGATCTAGGAAGATCTTGATGTCGAACCTGATTTATCCATGATTGAGAATCTAGTTAGGATTGTAGATTCTAAGATAAAGGTTCTTCTGGGAGAAACATACCCACAGTTTATATATTATGGCATCATGTTTTAGGATCACATGAAACATGGGAGCATAAGTCATTGGTCTGGGAGTAGTGGCCTCATCTTTTTGATGTGGAGTCCTCTTGATGGTATTTCTGGGTACGTAAAGTATTTATTGTGGGGAGGTTATAACACCCTGTTTTAAGCTATTCCACCCTTGAAAATTTTAAAGACTAATTTTTCTAGGTTTAAAGGCATCTAAGAATTTTCTACAAGAACTAGGCTAGGTACTATTTCTAGGACCATTTCATGTCTTGAATGTATTATTCATGATGTGAACGTATTTCATGTTAGAAGTAATGAAACAGTTTCATAATATGAAAATAAACTAGTAAATGAATGAAATTCACATCTTGAATTGGTTGATTGAGATTAGTTAACCTCAGGTGGTCCCTTTTTGTGTATACGCTACTCATAATTTTCACATTGTGAATAGAGGATTCATGATGTGAATGGAGGATTCACGATGTGAATTATTTTTTCCGAGTAGGTTTTTATGTTCTAAAGAAAAAAGTATTTCATTCTTTATACAACATCTTCACTCAAACCCCTAGGGCTACACCTGGAAATTTTTTGGTGATTCCTTCCCTTCTAAATGTCTCAATTTGGCATTTAATCTTGGGTGAGTTTCCTCATCTTGGTTTTATCATTCTCTAGATTATCTTTCTTTGACAGCGGTGTAAATTTCTATTTCTGGTCAAATTAGATATTTATCTTTGATGAATTGTGATCTATTAGTTCCTTATTGATCTCTTTTACCTTCATTCTTAGTTGGTGTTTCCTTTTGTGGGTGTTCTTTTGATCACTGATTAAATTTATGTGATTCAATAAGGATTTACCATAAAATTAAAACCTTAATTTGAATGATTTTTTTTAATGAGTTTTAAATTGATTTAAAAACCTGGATTTTTTATGATTTTATGTTTGATTTTTAAAAACAGCATGAAAATTTTGGAAAACCCCGATTTCAATGTAATTGAAATTGTGGGGTGGATTTTTGAGAAAAATTATGGATCGATTTGAAACCTAATTTGATGAAATGATTCAACATTGATTCTTGAGAAAATTGTATTCAATTGAAAGATGATTTGAAAATTCATTAATTTGATGAAAACCTAGGATTTTGTTTTGAAATTTAAAGGCACATTGAAAACTGAGTCTGGGAATTTGAACTTTGATTGATAATTGGTTTGAAATAAATGATTTCACATAATTTATTGATATATTGATTGATTGAAATCACATATGATCGTAGGTAGTTCATGGGTGACTACGAAATGTGTTCTAGGATCTATTCCCCTAGTAATGGATTAATGATAAAAACATTGACAAACACTTATTATGACATGATTTCCCCGATGGAGGGTTGAGTCTAGAGAGCCTGAGCCGAGAAATGTGTGTAAAATTTGAGCTAAGATCATTGATTGAGTAGTGCAAGGATCCTTAAAATTGAAACTAAATTACCTTATGGATTATGAGAAAGGTGATATTTTTGTTTAACTTGATTATACATTCCATGATTATAGAGATTTTTTATTCACACCAGTTAATTTATATAAATTTATTCTATAAAATTTTCATTTAAGTCTATTTTAATATACCTTACATCATTGTATTAGAAATCATGTTTCACTGAACTATGTAAACTCTATGTAATTCCTTTTTTATTTAAACTTTAAAGTATAAATGGTTTATGGTTATGGTATTGCTTATGGAATCTCTTGTTGGTATCCTATTGGTCTCTTTTTCTCATACCCTAGCTTTTCCTTCAAGAGTTTTTAGATTATATTATTCTAGGTCCAAGAAAATTAAAATCTCCACTTTTATGTGGTGGGTGTACTTTATTTATGGGACCTAGAGTGATTGAGGTGGTTGGTAGAGATGTGATACACCTATTTCATGGGTTTTTTCTAAGTTTTTAACTTTTTAGATGCTTTTTCTTTGATGATGTGTTGTTTGGGTATAGTTTTACCTATTTGATACTGGTACTTTATCCTTGAGAAGTTTTGATCATGCTGACTTTTTTTATTTATCTTCTATTTTTTTGGAAAAATGGTTACATCATGATCTTGATACGATGCTAGGTGATAGTCTCCAACCCATGGGAATCGAGAACACTATTCCGTCTGTGTCAGGACCAGATCAAGTATCAGTGTACCAAGGTATTCAGGTTGGTTTGTGACATAAATAGAATTAACTATCTATTATTTTCATACATTATCCCATTATCTATTGTTCCCTTAATGTATCTGAGAATTATTTTTTCTAGACAAAAAATGTGTTATTTTTTTTTCTTTGAAATCTATCACACAAGGTAACAACATAAACCAAGTATGGTTTATAGGTTATTAAATATAGCATGATTCCAATTAATTTCCTAAATTCTTTAGGATAAATATTCCTTCCAACTTTATCCTTAGATAGTTTTTTTCCACTTAAATAAGAGTGGAAATATGTTTTGAATCATCCATTCCAAATATTTTAATTAATTCCTAGGAATTTTTTGTGATAAAAAAATGTGATCCTTCTCTTGATAAATTTTCAAGCCAATAACGTACCTCATTTCTCCCAGCATAGACATTTCAAAAAATATCCTCATTTATTATGAAAATAATTCACAAAATTCTTTATTATCACATAAAAATATTTTATCATAAATATAAACAATCACAATGAGTGATACATATTTATTTTATTTTATATAGATGTTGGTGTACATGCTTTATTTTTCAAATTAAACTTCTTCAAGAAAGTATCCATCTTATAATACCAAGAACTTTGATCTTGTTTCAACCCATACAAAACCATGTTTAACTTGAAATCATAGTTTTCATATCTTTAAAGAAATAAGACTCATGGTTTCTCAATATTAACCTATTCTTCTAGTTATCCATTGAGAAAATTAATCTTGACATCCATTTAGAATATCTTATATCATCTTTGTGTGGAAATAGAAAGAAATATTCTAATGGTTTTAGGACTTACTAATGGGGAAAATGTCTCATAAAAATCAATACCTTCAAATTGTGGTTAGCTATTACAAACCAGTATTACATTATTTCTTACCACTTCACCTCTTTCATTCAACTTTTTTTTTAAAAACCCACTTTGTTCTAATCGCATTTTTATCTTTAGGTTTGGGTACAAGAACCCATGTCTCATTTTTCTAAATCGGATCCAATTCTTCATTCATTGAATCAATCCACTCTTAATGCTCTAAATATTATTCAATATCTCATGTCTCAACCTATGAGAACAAGGAGGTATGCGAAACTTTCCTCGATTTTCTTTTGGTTTGAACCTATTTTTATTGATCTCCAATGATATTTTTGACCTCCACTTTCTTCCTTATCCTTGGATAAGATGAACACAATTTTCCATCATCACTTGGAATGGTTGGATCAATATCTTCATCCTGAACATTTTTTATATCACCACTTTTATTAGAAAATTTATCGTGTTTTTTTATCAATAACAACTTCATATTTAATTCCTCTTTTATCTATATGTGACTGTGAAATATTTTTATCCGAATGTTCAAGAACTTTCACATCTATAGAGTCAACAATCCTTCTATTTTACTTGTTATAACACCAATATCCTCTACCATTAGGAGGATATCTAAGGAATATTCCATCAACACCTCTTTGATCAAACTTCCCAAGATTATCACCCTTGACCTTGATAATGTAAGTTATACTAAACACCCTTAAGTATTTCAAACTTTTGATCTCTTTGTAATGCATATCATATAGAGTCATATCATATTTTTTCTTATATAAACAATTATTTTTAATGTGAATTGATTCTCTAATATCTTGTCTCCAAAATAATCAATAATTATCATGTTAAATCAGAATGGTTAAAGCCATCTCAACCAAAATTTTATTCTTTCTTTCAGTAACATCATTTTAATAGGGTGTGTATAGTGCACTAAGTTCATGATGAATTCCATGTTTTTTATGATAACATTTAAACTTTCCATTTGTGTATTCAACGCCATTATTAGTTTAAATATTCTTCATAGGATATCTACATTCCTTTTTAGAACTTCTCTTAAAATTATTAAACATCTTGTGAGACTCTAATTTGTGTTTCAAAAACATAATATATGTAATATGAGGGAAATAATCAATAAAGGAAATAAAATACTTATCTCAATTTATCGATTAATTTCTCATGGGACCACATGTTTTAGAATGAATAAAATACAAAGGATGGGTTTAATGTATTTAAACCTTCTTATATACTATGTTTTTAATCATTTCTTTCTATCATATCAAACTACACCAATAAATTTTTCTTATCTTGTAGGAACATCATGAATACTTCCTCTCTTTTTCATCTTCTCTATATTCCTTGGGAACATATGTCCAAGCCTTTTATTCCAAAACTAATTTTCTTCCATCATGCTCATATAATATGAACTCTTTTCATCTCTAAATTGAAATTTATTTCCCTTGGTTTAGTGTCTTATTGTTACAACTATAACATATTCAATCCTTTTAAAAAAATCTATCTCTTATAAAAACTAATCTATTTCCTTCATCAAAAATATATGAAGCACTCAAAAATTTTTGTTTTGGTCCATCAATAAATAAGGTACTTCTGGATTTTATTTTTTCTTCACCAATGATAGAATATCCAAGGCCTGTGATTTTGAGTGACTCGTTATTTCCAAATTTCACTTACACTTCTAAATATTCTTTCACATTTTTTAACAATTTTAAATCTCTAGTCATATGTGAAGAACACCCACTATCTAATATCCAAGGTCGTTCTACATTTATGGCTTTGAGACTAGTTTCAATAACTAAGGAATTATATTTTACTTTTTACTCCTTTACATGAAGATTTTTAGATTTTTCATATAATTGTTTTTTATTTGTTATCATTACAAGAAATTATCTAATAAGATGTCTAGAATAATAAAATCTTTCAAAAATAGTTTCTAGTGGTTGAAATCTATTTTCAGTTTTCAAATTGGATTTTTCATGTTGTCTTCTTTAAGTGGGATAAATCCCCCTCAACCTTTATTTAAAATGAATTCAAGACTCACTTTAGTGTTTATGATTGAACCAAAACATATTTCATGTATACCCAAAGCATCTATAGTACCAAAAATATCCATAGAAAGTATATTTACCTTTGTAACCTACATATTATCCTGAAACTATGTATTTGTATTCCAACATCTTTATGACTATCAACCTTGGCTCATTTTTTTAAACAAAAGTTTGGGTAGACTCTTTACATATTCTTATTCAAACTTTACTTCTTATTTGAGTTAACAGAGTCTCTAGTTTTAGTGTATTTTTCTTCAAAATTTGATTTCTAAAATATTTCAAAATTATGGAATTTTCTTTTTTTAGCTGCATAAATAGTCCTCTTGACTTGTTTATTGTTATAAGGATTCTTATCAATACTCTAAACATTATGATCAACATTTTAGGATAATTTTTATTAATCCAACGGAGGTTCACCTTTCTTATATCATTCTAAAACCTCCTGATTTGAATTCTAAAATCTACATATTCCTCATTCTATTTTACCCAGTTTATATTTAAAAATGATCAATTTATGTCACCTTGACCTTCAATTAATCCCCTGAATTTTTTTAAGAGTGTTCTCTTCATCAATAATTTTTTTTATATCATCGATATCTTTTAACAACCTATATTTTTCTTCAAGTGTTGATTCATGATCGTTTACTGATATAACGTATATCTTTAACTTCTTGTTCTCTTTCTCAAGTATAATGATTTTTGAAATACACTATTTTATTTCTATTTTGAGCATAAAATCCATATTATTTTCCTCTTATTATTCTTCATAGTTAATAATTTTATTACTGGTAAAAGTCTCATCATTTACTTTTATAATAAGTAACTTCTCATCACCATCATCACTAGAATTTTTAGCTTCCATTTAATTGTAATCATATTTCTCAGATTTTTAGAAAACATTTATATTTTTCTATTTAGATGGCTTATTATTATTTCCTTTTGAATAATAATTTGATTTATCTATATTATTATTTAGCTATTTTATTGAATTTACATCTTCTTCATCAATATCTTCATCTTCCTTTAGCCTTGGACAATTTTCTATCAAATTTAAAATAGATATATAGTTAAAGTTATTCAAAAATAACATTAATTTATACATCCTTGTATATATTTAAACCTTTATAAAAAATAAATACACGAATTCATCAATATTTTACATCATCTTCGTTTTAGGGTCAGTGACTTCTTTCTTATAAACATTCTTATACTTTCTTTGCATAGAATCTTTGAAAGATAATTATTGATCAACATTTTCTTTGTTCTTGATAGAATTTTATCTTCTCATTTTTTATGTGATGATAATAATATGAAGATCATTCAAAGAGAGATTTTTTGGATCTCTGTCTTATAAAGATGATACCTTGGTGTTAAATTTATCAGGAATACTTTTTAGAATCTTTTATGTAATAATAAAGTCTTTCAATTTCTCCTAGAAACATCTTATGGTGATTACAGTGTCATTGAACCTTTTAAATAATTCACCAATAGATTCATTATCTCCCATTTTAATATATTCATACTTCAATATAAAGATCTATAAATTAGATATCTTCACTTATTTTTCCTTTATAAGTATTTTTTTAACTTTTCCCAGATGCCTTTAGCTATCCCAAATCCTTTAACCCTTATAAATTCACTTTCATAGAGGGAAAGTATTACATTTTTGGATCTCTCATCATTCTCCAGATTATTTTTCTCTATATATATATATTAAGGGATCACCCTCATTAGGAGGAGTGAAACCATATATAGAATCTTTAAGAACTTTATATCCAATGGATAAAAATAGGGCAACATTCTATCTTTCTCGATATGATAGTTCTTTCCATCAAATGAAAATATAACTTTACTATTAACATGAAAACCTATATTTTAATGAATTGATTTTATGAATTATTACAGTAAGATGCAGTTAATAAAATACAAAAATATCATGAGGCCTAGTTTTCTGGATAATTAGGATACATAAGATAACAAATTGTAATATAAATACAGAAACATCATTTAAAAACTCTATAAAATGTGCTTATATTCCTTAAATCTTCTAAAATTGCATGGGATAACCTAGAGATGTATATAAGAAAGGGGAGAGCTAAAAAGAAAAGTAAGGGAATAATCAATGAAAAACATGATGAAGGTAATACATTCAAGTCAATAGGCATATCAACAGGACATTAAATGGGTGATAATCATAAACATTAACATCAAATCATGATATATGATGATAACATAAAGGAAACATAGGAATGTGGAAACAACATAAAACATGACATCATTAATAGGATTCAAGTATAACCACAAAAACATCATAAAATAGTGTTATTATGATAACCTATCTTTAAATATACATGGAATTTCATAATATAAAAACATTACCCTATGCATGGATGGATATATAATTTTTCGCCCACTCACCACATTCATATCATGTACATGCATAAGTGTACCACATAGATCATGGAACATAAGAACATATTTTGTCATTTTTAACCACATGAATAAGTTTTGTGGGTTACATAAATGGAAATTCCAAATCAATTAATGATATATACATCTTTGTGAATATCCTTGAGTGTAAATGGGGATGGGTATTCACTACACAAATGTTTGGCATTAAAAGTCACAAGACAATTTCAGCAACATAATAGGGGTACATAAAAGTTTATGGGAGGGGTTAATAAGAGTGAAATGGTTCTATAATATCTTTTAAATATTAATTAAAATAATATTTATGTGAAAAAAATATCCCGACAAGAAGAATTGTAAATCAAAAATCATATTACAAGGAAGTGCTTGAATAAAGAGGAGATAATCCATTACCTTGACAGAGAACTTTTAGAAGATTTGGAGGAGCCTATTAAGAGCTTGGGGAACTTAGGAGGACTATAGAGAGGTATGGAAAGATTAAATTTCTGCTAAAAGGGGTTTTATTGAATAGTAATAAGAGGTTGGGTGGGTTTATATAGAATAAGAGAGGAGAATTCTTTATTAATTTCCAAACATAGGTTTTGGAATCTATATGATAAAGTAATAAAAACCACAAACCAGCCCATATTTTTCCCATGTATTATTCCAAATAAGAGTGGATTTAATTATTTTAAAATTATAAGAACTGAACACATAAAATTAATACCCATGGTGATATGGAGGTGAGTCATGTTTATAAAGAATTGATTTTAAAACCTTAAAATATAATATAGGTTTTGGAGGATTCATTAAGGGTTTATAAAATTAATAAAATAACTTAAAAAACAAACTAGTTTAAAGGGGAAATATATATTTGGACATATATATCTTTTATGGAATATATTATCACTTTTGGATCATTATGATGTCATAATACATATCGTATATTTATATTGTATTTAATTTTTACCCAAAAATTCAACTATCTATGAAAATAATGAAAAATTCATCATTGGGTAATTTAAATGTGATAATTTGAAAAATAATATTTATTTTATAAAAATAATTTTCTAAATAGGATAATTTACACTTCTAAATCAAAAATCCACATTTATTGAAAAATACTGGTTTTTGAAAATAGAAGTTTTATGACCCTTATAAAAATTAAATTGGACTTCATAAAATTATATTATAATTTATATTTAATAAATATTATTTCATAATAATATTTTATTAAAATATTATTTATTTCAAAAATTCTGGATTTTATCAAAAAGTGTGTCTTGATTGAAACTTTATTTTTTTCAAAAATATCATTCGAGTTTCATTATATTAAAATATAATTTTCCTCTAATTATTTATTAAATCATTTATAAAGTAAATGAATGAATATAATTTAATAAATAAAATATAAAATTTAATATCGTTAGGTTCTAGATACATAACCCCTTATAACACCAAAGTATTCCCTAAGGGTAAGGTGTATGATGGTGAGATTTTCTTGGGGTGGTTCGGCATACATGGTTTGGGTCATGATCTAGATTATCTTGAACTTCTCCAATAAATGGTTTCTCTTATGAGTTATTTATTGAATCCCAACTTGATATTAGTCAAGGTAAATTCCAAATTATTTTATCTCCCTCAGATACTTTGATAAATGGGATTTATATGGTAGGATCTTACTGGTAGAGACCATCACACCTTCCTTCTATGTCAATTGGAATTTATTATAACCCTTAATATATATTAATCATATGGTCACTATATATCAACTATACTATCAATGTTTATGATTCTTAACATTCATTAAAATCTTACCAGATATAACTTATAATGGTCCAAAATAGCTACAATAAAGCATGTGTTTTCTATAACTACAATACTTTATAAGGAATTTATTCAATCAGAAAGGGAATTTAATTTATAAAAGTTTAACCTATTAAAATATTCCACCTTTATAAATTTCACCATTGAAATTTTCATTTCATATTCTAAAATAGATTAGGGTACTTCTATTTCATTGCCTCTTCTGGTTCCCAATTCGCTTCCTCAAACTTGTGGTTACACCACAACACTTTGACCAAGTGAGTTGTCTTGTTTCATAGAACCCTATCTCTATGATCTAATATTGTCACTGATTGCTCCTTGTATGAAATATCATTATCCAATGGAAACACCTATGAATTTATTACGTGTGAGGGGCCTGGTTTGTATTTCCTCAAGAGGGATACATGGAACACGTCATGCACTTGATATAGGTTTGGTGGGAGTTCTAGTCGATAGGTCACAAATCCAATGTTATCAAGGATCTCAGAGGGAACGATGTATCATGATATAAGATTTACATTATTCCCAAACCTAATAACTTTATTCCATGCTGATATGTGAAGGAACATTTTATCTCCAACCTCAACCTTCAGGTCTCATCAACGATTATCTGTATATTTTTTCTGTCGAATTTGTGTGGATTTCATATAACGATGAATGGTTTGAAAATTCTCTGTAATATCTTTAATAAGATCAGGTCCCATAAACTTATACTCTACAAATTCATCCCATAATAATGGAGTACAACACTTATTCCCATATAGAGCCTCATATTGCACCATTTGAATGTTTGAATAGAAACTATTATTATATGATAACTCCACCAGGGGAAGTTGTTGATACCAAAATCTTTAGAAATCTATTTAACATGATCTTATCATATACTCCAATGTTTTAATGGTTATTTCAAATTGACCATCCATCTAAGGGTGATAATAAGTGATGAATATCAGTTATATATCCAATACTTGGTGAAAGCTTCTCTATAACCTTGAGGTAAACCTCGAATCTCAATCAAATATAAAATAGTTTGGTACTCCATACAGTATTACCACTTACCTTACTTATATCTTGGAAAGTTGGTCAAAAGATAAGTCTTATTTTATGAAAATGAAATGCGCTTAATTTTTAAGGTGGTAAACTACCACCCATATGGAATTATTGCCTTTAGGGGTCCTGGGGAGTCCTATAATGAAATAAATGGTTATGTTTTCTCATTTTTATACTGGTATGGTAAATGGATGCATTATACCCTTATACTTATATCATTCAGTCTTTAATTATTGGAATACTAATCATCATGATACCAACTCCACAATCTCCCTCTTCATGATCTATTCACATCATCGATAAGTTCCCTCTTCATTTCCAGTTTTGATGGGATTCATATCTGGGTTCCAAACCTTATAACTCCATCTTTAGAAAACATAAACTTTATAATATTATCTACCTTTTTTAGCACCTCATCATATTTTTGGGCCTCCTTGATCCTCTCAAGGATAGAGGTTTGATCAGTTATTTGAGAAAGGTAAGATGAATATCCTTTTATTATTCCAATTTCTATCCTTTTCATGTCCAATAATATTGGATTCCTTAAAATCCTCATCATAGATAAGGTTGCGGGATACATTCTACTCAGATCATTTGCCACATTATTTGCATTCTCAGGATGTTAATGTATTCAAAAATCATAATCCTTGATCAGTTATAACCACCTCCATTGGTGCATATTGAGATTATTTTATGTGAATATATACTTGAGGATTTTATTATCTATATATATGTCACACTTTTCTCTATATAGATAATGTCTCCAAGTATTTAATGAGAAGATCACCAAAGCCAAATCTAGATCATGTGTTGGGTATTTATCCTCATGAATCTTTAATTGGAGGGTGGTATAGGCTATAAAATTTTCATCATGTATGAGTATACAACCCAAGACATTTTTGGACGTGTCATTATAGTTCACAAATCCTTCTCCACTAGTGGGTAATGTGAGAACATGTGTAGTGATTAGACTCTTCTTAAGCTCTTTAAATATTTCTTGACATTATATATTCTAGAAAAAATTGACTCACTTTCGAGTTAGTTTGGATTGTGGGATTAAAAATCATGATAATTTTCTCACAAATAAATAATAGTACCTAGATAATCTAAGGAAAATATAGAGTTCCATCATAGATGTTGGTCTTGGACATCCTTCAATTTCCATAGTTTTTTAGGATCTATGGATATCCATTTCCTAATGACAACATTCCCCAATAAGGTTAATTTATCTAACAAAAACTCACATTTACTATAATTTTCATATAATTTTTTTTTCTAAAGTGTATTCAATATTGTATTTAAATTCTCCCCATGTTCCTCCTTACTTTTGAAGTGATAAGAACATCATCTATTAATACTACCACAAATTTGTTGAGTTAATTAATAAAGTATCTATTCATTAATTCCATGATGATTTATGGAGTATTAATGAGTCTAAATAGAATAATTATGAACTCATAATACCCATACCTTATAATAAAATTAGTCTTGAGGATATCCTCCTTCTTCACCTTTACATGATAGTATTCCAACTGAAGATCCACCTTAGATAAGTAATGTGCTCCACATAGTTGATTGAAAAAAGTCATCAACATATGTAATAGTATACTTTTTCTTTATTGTGATCTTTTTGAGCTCATGATAATAAATTTAGAGACACATTGATCCATCCTTCTTCTTGATCAAGAGGACTGGTGAACCCCATAGGGAAACACTTGGGTGTATAAACCCTTTATCCAGATTCACTTATAGTTGTTTCTTTAGTTCATTAAGTTAAAAAACAATTCTATATAGAGTCTTGGATATTAGAAAATCTATAGGTAAAATATTTATTGATAAATAAAATTCTCATCTAGGAGTAATACCATTCAATTCTTCAGTAAACACATCAAAAAATTCCCTCACAATGGGCATGTATTCAAGGATGATCTTTTCCTTAGTCACAATCATTTGAGAAACATATGCTTTCTCATTGG
This sequence comes from Viscum album, assembly GCA_963277665.1. Taxonomy (NCBI): domain Eukaryota; kingdom Viridiplantae; phylum Streptophyta; class Magnoliopsida; order Santalales; family Viscaceae; genus Viscum; species Viscum album. The sequence goes on from OY728163.1 coordinate 1,941,633,767, forward strand.
GAAATAATATTTATGATTTAGATTAATATACCAAATAATATTTATCATCCTCCTTAAACATGTATATAATTAGAGGATAATTCATGATATGGAGGGTGATTTACTTCTCTCAGCAATTTATGTTGGATCTATATAAGGAAATTCAATACATGCCTAGAATAGAATCAAATTCAGATAAAGGGAGTATCACAAGGTTTTATAAGAAATATAGCCTACAAATTTGGACACGAGGTGAGTTATATGCTTGGGATATAATTATTGAAACATTTTTCATCTTCATTGATAACTTAACTTCCATGTTTTGATGTGGTGTTTGAATATTTCTACTAAACTATCATGATAAAAAATAATTCATAGAACTGCAATCAAAAAGTACATTCTCGATTTTTGAATCAATAACTAGCATACATTTCACTAATTCATTGTCAGGATTCACCTCAGTATTTTTCATGGAATAATATCACCCTTTATCTCTAGTCCTTATAGGTTTTTAGTGTTAGTTATCATCGAAAACACTTAGGTTAGTGCATTGATTCACGTAGTGTCATTGTTAATTTTAGTTTAAACACTAGACAATAGGATGAGGGTTGACTGGAGCATTCCTTTATTCCATCACATTGGTGGGTTTCTCCCATTAACAATCAATATCTAGGTTCCCTTTCTATACTTAAATAATTTCCTTGTACCCTTTAGGAAATTTTTGAGATTATTGTTTCCACACTTTTGAAAAGTGGGATGATGGACTTTCTTACCCCCATGATATTTTTCCATCACACCGCCATAATTAAAATCCATTATAAAATTCTTGTCTCTAGTTCCAAGACATCCTTAAGATTCACCGATCTCTATTTCAAAGTTTAGGTCACATCGAACAATTTCCTCTTAGCTGTTAAAGTCTTTAATAGGAAAAACTTTTTTTATATTCAACTTTATCCCACCAAAGAAGCAGTCAACTTTACTTTTAGGGTTAATGAAAAAGCTTGAGTCATATCATGAAAGTCCTGTTAATTTTTCTTCATACACCCTGATGGATACGTCATTATTTTTCTTGAGGCTAAGGAGATACCCGTCTATTTAAAATCATAGAGTTCTACGAAAATATTTTTCAAAAACCCTTTTTCATAATTCATAACACCCCATCACTTCAATCTCCTCCTTGTTCTTTATATTCTTGAAAAAAATCCACCATTTATCAAATTATCCTTCTATATGATAAATAACTACCATGAACTTCTCTTTATAAAATCATTGAAGGGTGAAGAAGATCTTTTCAATGAAGTTAATTCATTATTTCGTAATTAAAGGATCATAAGATTCACTCAAAGTCAGAGTCCTTTATCACATAAAGTTCTCAATTGAAACTTACAATTTATTAGGGGGATTTAGAAATTCCTATATATTTAGATTTCAGTTCAAAACTTGAGTTAATTGATAAAATATTGTCATGATGTTCCCAACTCCTTCTCCCATCAAGTTGGGCATTTCATTTAGAAAATCATCATATCACCCCTCACATTGGTTTTTGAATTGGTTTCTCCTATTTCCATCCATTGACTAAAAATAAAGGGAAAATTATTGGTGAGAATCTTTTTAACTATTAAATAGATAAACAATACACCATTAACATTAAATGGATAAATCATAAATGGAATATATTCTTTAACCTATGAATTTCTAGTTTTCAATCTAAGTTATCAATGATCCATTTCATAACATAAAATATTATAGGAATTTTTATTCCCTTAATAATGGTTCATAATGATTTTATGAATTTACCAAATCATATCACCTAAGAGTGTTAAAATATATGTGCACCAAGTCACGTTTTCATGCACCAATTGGCGATTGATTCTAGCTCAATGTGCCCTTTTTGAGGTTATTACCCCTAGGTACAACTTTCCCAGATCCAAATCCACTTGTAGTATCTAGATATGGATTTATTTTCTTAAAAACCACTTAGTATATACTTTACCAAAATTTAGGGATTCTTTAATATTTTTAGTCTTACCCCTAAGGATTTCAATATATTTTTCTAATCCTAATACCCAAAAAAACTAGACTTTCCTCTAATACCAACTATGACAACCCATATTTTAATACAATTTATTTCATGAATTATTATATAAAGATACACTTAATACAACCCCAAAAGATCATGAGGCCTAGTGTATTTGGGAAATTAAGTGGATTAAATAACCACATAAAACTGAAATACAACAATATTATTAAAAACTCCATAACATGTGCTTATATTTCTTGGATCTTCTAAAACTACATGGGATAACGTAAGAACATATTTAAGAAAGGGGTGAGATAAAAATCCTAGTAAGGGAATAATCAAAGAATAACATGATAAAGGTAATACATGTGAGTCAATAGGGATGTAAAAAGGACATAGAATTTGTGAGAATCATAAACATTAACATCAAAACATGATATACAATGATAACATAAAGGTAAGATAAATATGTGGAAACAACATAAAACATGATATCATAAACATAAGTCAAGGATAACTATAAATAAATAATAACATAGTTTATTTATGATAACATCTCATGAACCATAAATGGAATATCATGAGATAAAAACATTAACCAATGAATTGGAGGGATATATAATTCTAGGTCCACCCGTCACATTCATATCATATACATGAATAAGTGCGCACATAGATCATACAACATAAAAATATTTTTCATCACCTTTAACCCCGTGAATAAGGAGGGTGTTTTACATATATCTAAGTAAAAAAATAAATTAAGGGTAGGTACATCTAGGTGAATACCCTTGAGTGTAAATGGGTATGGGTATTCACTACACAAATGTTTGTCATGGAAAATCACTGGATAATTTTGGCAACATAACAGGGGTACATAAAGGTTTATAGGAGGGATGAATGAGAGTGAAAGGGGTCTCAAATAAATTTTAAATAATAAGGATAGTAATATTTATGTGAAAAAAGATGTCCTAATAAGAATTATTGGAAATAAAAATGCATAGTATAAAGGAATTCCTTGAATTAAGAGGATGAGAGGACCCCTTACCTTGAGAGGGAACTTCTAAAATATTGGGAGGATCTTCTTAAGAGTTTGGAGAAACATTGGAAAGAATATAGATTGATAAAGGTATAGTAACTTTATGATCCAAGGGTTTTTATTGAGAACGAATGGGAGGTTGGGTGGGTTTATATAGCAAAAGAGAGGAGAATTGTTTATTAATTTCCAAACTTAGGTTTTGGATCTATATGATAAAGTAATCAAAGACACAAACCATACCATATTTTTTCCCATGGTTTTTTACAAAGAGTAGTGTATTTCATTATTTAATAAGGATAATAACTGAACTCATTAAATTAATAATCTTGGTGATGTGGAAGTGAGTCATCTTATTCTTTAAAAGGGAATCTCTGGGAGTGTCCTTTTCGAACCATCCACACCCAGAAACCCCCTCCCCACGAAGAGGTCACCCAGAGAAGACCCAGCTAGGAAGGTGTCATTTCTAGCTGAGATGGAAGATAATCCCATAGGGTAACAGCCCAATTATCAATGGTTTGACACAAAAATATGTCAACTAGGTGGGTTACGCCCTTCTTCCCACCCGATGAGACGTCAGGTGACCCATCAAGGAGAGCGGGGCATGGGAGGTGGAAATTACCCCAATAGAGGGATCTTGGGAATTGAACTCCATACCTCACCGAACATCGTTCTTATGGCCCTAAACCTTTCACCACAACTCCACTGTCGAAGCGACGTGTGGAAGTGAGCCATTTTTATAAAGAATTGATATTAAAACCTTAAAATATTATATAGGTTTTAGAGGATGTGTTAAGGATTTATAAAATTTATCAAATAACTTAAAAACACAATATTTTAAAGGGAAAATATATATTTGATATTTAATACCTTTTATGGAATATATTATATCACTTTTGGTTCATTTTTATTTCATAATGCATATCATATATTTATATCATACTTAATGTTTACCTAAAAAATTCGAGTGTCTCATAAATTATGAAAAATTAATCATTGGATGATTTCATTGTTATGATTTAAAAAATAATAATTATTTGATCAAAATAATTCTATAAATATGATAATTTACACTTTTATATCAAAAAACCCCTTTATTTAAAAATACTAGGTTTTTTTACAATAACAGTTTTCTGAACCATATAAAAATTACATTTGACCACATAAAATTATAATATAATTTATATTTAATAAATATTATTTAATAATAACATTTTATTAAAATATAATTTATTTATAAAATTCTCGATTTTTTCTAAAAGAGTGCTTTGATTGAAACTATTTATTTTCCAAAAATACCATTTGAGTTTCATCATATTAAAATATAATGTTTATCTAATTCATTATTTAATAATTTATAAAGTAAAAGAACAAATATAATTTTAATATAAAAATATAAAAAATCATACTATTAGGGTCTAGATACATAACCCTTTATTACACTAGCATACTCCCTAAGGTTAAGGTGTTTAATGGTGAGATTTTCTTATGGTGATTCAATGTACATAGTTTGGGTCTTGATCTCGATGAGATTGAACTTTTTTCGTAAATGATTTTTCTCATGATTTATTTGTTGAATCTTGGCTTAATCTTACTCAATGGAAAATCCCCAGTGATTCTATCTTACTCATAAACTCAGATAAATGGGATTCATAGGGTATTATCCAATTGGTTAAGTTCATCTCTCCATCATTATATTTCAATTGGTCTTTATTTTATCACGTAATATATAATAATCATATGATAATTGTATAACATTTATATTATCATTGGTTATGAAGATAAATTATATTTTGTATTTGATAGTATACAACTTATAATAGTCTAAAATATCCAAAGTAGTTCATGTGTTTTCTATAACCACATTACCTTATAAGGAATTTATTTAATCAAAAAGTGAATTTCATTTATAAAAGTTTGGATCATTAAAATTAATAGAGTTATGAACATCCATGGTAATCTTATCCTTCTTTAGACAACAAAGATTCAATAAAGGAAACCTTGGCTCTGATAATAGTTGAAAGGATCTATCAAGATCTATGTGACCACTAAGATAGGGGGATGAATCAATGGTATACCTTTTTAAGTTTTTATTCTTTAAAAAAACCTTCAGCTCTAGTTATAGAGAATTGAATCCACTGAAAAAAACACATAAGCACACCTATAGGAACACAATAATTTACAAGGTTTACTACTCAATAAGAGTATATAGTCTTCGGAATGGTTTGCAAATAATATAAGACCACACATCCACTAGAAAATAATCCATTATAGTTTACAACAATTAGGGTATATCCATCACTTATATTGAACTATATTCCTTTAATAGTGCATCTTCTTATTTCATAGATAATATGATAAAACAATTTTTAAAATAACAAAATGAACCTCCAACAATAGGATTCTACACATCATCATTATGCTTCTTGAATTCTTTAAAATTTCCTTTCTATAAGTTATTCTTAATTTATTTCTTGAATAGTATCTTGAATGCCTTTTTATAAAACTTATTTGTCCAATCCAATTCATCTATAACATCTCCATATAGTACCACTCTATCTAATGCCCCTTTTTTCTAGTAAATGTTTGTCTGATACCTCTCTGTCTGGTATCACTCTATTTGGAACCACTTAATATGACACCTCTATTTTAGGTAACCCTTTGTGTGATAATTGTTTATCTGATACCTTTATGTCTAGTACCACTTTGGCACCTCTTCGTCTGATACCCATTTCTTATGTACCTCTTCATTTGGTACCTCTCTATCTAATGATTTAAAAAAAGGATCTCTCAAACTCTCAATTTGAACTTTAATTCTTTAATAACAACAACCACTTCATAGTACACCTTCTAACCTTTATATATCCATTGTTTCTCTAAAAAATAAGAGAGGAGTGAAAAGTCCAAATTTTAATTTCCCACTAAAATATTTAATATCCCACTCAAATCATTCTTTATTTGACCACCTTCAAACTTCTGAATAGATTTTAGTCAACAAACTTTAAAAGAACTTTCCTCAAATCTCAGAATCAATTATCTTAAATTCCTCTTGAAATATTGGATAATATCATGATCTTTAACTCATGATTGTTATCTAATTAAATGTCCAAATCAACATTGACATGATCTATAACTTTAAAAAAAAATTAAAGATCCTAAAACTTTCATCTAGTATATCTTTTTAGTAACCCATCTATCTATTAATTCTCTATCTGATAATATTAATATTTTTCCATTTGGTAAGATTTACTTGTTTCCACTTTCTGGATCAATTTGGGTTACTCGGGTTGATAAATTTGTTAGGAAACCTTTATACAATGATTATGCCCAGAAACCTCTATCCAATGAATTAACTTGAAAACTTGTGTCTGATGATTATACGTTGAAACCTCTATATAATTAATTCACTCAGATACCTTGGTCTAATGCCTCTAAACAAAAAACTATGTCTGGTGACATTGTTCAACCAAATTTCCTTATCTAAGGAACCCACAACTATTCTTCGTTTAGTAGAATCTATCTAGAAGACCCATATTCCTTAAATTCCGTACTTTAAAAAACTTATCTAGAATCATGAATAACTTGAATTAATCATGATGTTTGTAACTTTAAATAAAAATAACACCTCATTTTATTTTTTTTCTAGGAAAACTCAATCTGGTAAAATCGTTGTTCTTCGTCTGATTTCCACTATCTTTTAGACTCTATATGATCACATTTTTTTCTAGAATATATCCTATCACCTAATACCATTATAATCCACCTAATTAAATCTATATTTTATCCTCGTATATCTATATCCATAACCATCCTCCCAAAAACATCATATGTAAGGCCCATCTTTTTCAGGTGATTTATGTATTAACAGCAAAACACAACACCATAAGAAAACCTTATTTATAAAAAGTAGCTTATTTTAACGACTCAAAACCTCTTGGTATTAGTACATTTCACTATATAGAAGAAAATTATTTGAAATAATAATAATAACATATACATGGAATAAAATATTCCCAATCAAAAGGTGAAATAATGTTGGATTTTCTTTAAAAAAATCTTCAATCTTTTTGAGTAACAAAGATAGGAAAAAATGGAAAGTATGATTGAAAACCCCATAAAAAACCAGAGGAGATGAAAATAGATTAGTTTTAAAATATAAGGATCATATAATTTCCATCATTTTAATTTTAACATAAAAAATCCTAAAAATAAATGAGATTGTAATATAAACCCATACCGCTTTGGTAACTTTTGAATCATAACCCCTTGAAAGAAATAACTTCAAATGAAACATTAAATACCATGAATATAAATATATTAATGATATAACTTATCAAAGGGGTATTATATACACCATATAACACAAATATTTGCATAACATGAAACATTTCCTCAATGAAACAATATTGAGATGAAGAACACTTATAGTTTTAGTAATCGCATAAGAAAAAATTCATGAAATAGAGAACCTTATATAGATGTTTAAATCCAAAAAAAAATCATTAAAAGAATTATAAAATACATTCATGGTTATTATATTCACCATAGAAAATAAATAAGTGGTGAATATGGTATATGTCTTATAGAAATAAAAGTGAGGTAAGAAACCCTTACCTCAGGTCCTGGATTTCTTCATACATGCTATTAACCTCCTGTATAATAAATTTAGATTTATTATATATTTATACCAAAACCATATTCATAATTATTTTCATGAAATAAACTAGATAACCCAAACCATCCATAACATGAATCAGTCCTAACACTTCCCAAAGGGTATTCCCAATCCCCATGGGCTGGTAATAAGTTCTTGGGAATCAAGAACTATCTTTGAGAATGATTTTTTCACAAATAACTTGAAAACAGGTTTTAAATAAATATAATATATCATAATTCCAAAAACAAGACAATAACAATTAGGTATAATCAATGAGAATTACAAGTTCCAAGATACATGGAAACAATCGAAGTACTCAAAAACTTCTAAGTCCTAACTCCATGTGAGATGATGTCACCTATATACTCCCACACCCTATTAATAAACAAACTCATTACCTTTATATAGTTCCTTTCCCTTACCATAATTAGATAAAACAATATCTACATATACCCTGAAGTTCCTAAGGATCATAGAACAACTTAGAGGGGGTTTGAATTAGTTGTTATCTTTCTAAAAATTTCTAGCTGTAAGAAACTCAACCCCTGCAACTTGTTATAGTTATTTTATTATAAACTTTTAATAAACACACTTGCATGAAAAGTAAGAAATTAAGTAAAACTCACAATATTTATAAGGTTCGGCCTCAGTGTGAGAATCTAAATCCTTGTCATAAACACTCATGTGGGTCCATAGAAATTCACTATCAAAAAGAAGTGAATAAAAATTTTGAGCCAACTCCCATTGGTCTCCTTATATCTCTTGATATGTATGATTATACCGAATCCCATCAGTTTACAATTTTTTTTTACAAAATTTGAGCCATAAAAATATATATAACCTTGTGAAATTTGCTTCAACAAAGGTTATTCTAGAAAAATATGTATGATAATGCCTGTTTATGGTATTCTACTTTTGGTGTGGCTATGTTCGATGGAATATATCTAAGGAACCTTTACTGAAACTAATACTATTAAAAAATATAAATTCTACTTGATTAAAAAAATATACACCTCACAAACTCTTCTTATAAATTCTCTATCCATTATTTCTCTATCTGGTTTTTGAACTAGACTCCATCTAATCTTCTAACAAAAACCTTTGTCTAGAATTCTTCAACTCAAAATCAGTTCAATTGGAAACTCACCTCTGAAAAAAATCTCTAGAGCATCATCCTTTTCATAATTCTCATACACACATACTATGTACTTTGAAACCTCTATTTATAGGCTCTCCATAAGTGGAAAATGTGGGAAACTACTTTTTTTCCCACTCATTGAAATTCATAAATCTAAATTCCATTCTCATTTGAATCTCATCGAGATTTTTCTAAAATATTCTAAACTCTTTTGGATTCATCTAGAATATTCTCAAAACATCTCTAATTATTATGAGATTATAACTTTCTCATATTTCCTCATATTTTTACCTTTAAAAAGTTATGTAAAAGTTATTTTTGAAAAAAAAATCTAAAACTTATCTATTCGAAAGAATCTGTGTTTAAATATAAATAGATAAGGACCACCCATGAGATAAGAATAAAAAGGTCTGATGAGAATGTGGCAGCCTATCCTTTTTGTCTTGTGAAGTAGATTCCACGGTTAGATTATTTCACATCAGGTGCACCAAATTTTTTTCGTCATAAGGTTGTGGTTGGATTGGCCTAGTGGTTTTATTGTGGGGGTTTAATTTCTGTAGCAGATGAGAATATCCCCTCGTTTGGACCTTCGGGCCACTGATTTGGTCCTTGAGTCCTTTAAGGCCTTCGGGCCACCCAGGCCTTCAGGTCAGTAAGGCCTTCGGGCCACCTCAAGGCCTTCGGGACACATTAAGTGCAGATGTAAACCATACAACCTACAAGGAACAAACTTGAGAAGCATGAGGATCAAGGATCTTTCACTATAGTAGAAGCTAAACAGATTGCAAGAATGAAAGGGTATGCCACCTACTATCGGGACAATCCTGTGCATGCACGGGAAAGCCTATCCAAACAGCCATGTGAAGGTAGAGTGATGATTTCATGATGAAGATGATGGGGAGGAGCAGTTCCAAGTAGTTAGTCTGGGATGTATGTAATGTTTGAATCCTAGGGGAAATGAATTCCTCTAATGCCTACGGGCCATGTAATACTTACACCTATGGGCCTTGTGAGGGTTCCACCTCACCCTTTGAAAGGTGGACTATCAAAATCAATAAAAAATGAAGGGCTTCGGGCCATTGGAGGAGGATTAAGGAATAAATCTATATTTATCCAAGGTTCGTCATCCATTTCCCATTAATTAGTAGCTTATTATATATTGATGTTTAATAACTAGGTATCCTATATTTTTTCATCCAGGGAGGTGGTTAATATTTCGAGGATGGGATTAATCCATTAAAAGAAATCCTATGTATCCTGATTTATAACATGAATCAGAACCCACATATTTCATTAAACCCATTTAGTTTAATATCACGTGGAAATGATATATTTGGGGGAACTTAGGAACCAGAATTTGTATCTCAAATCTCAAGTAGGCATCCTATGTATCCTAGTTATAATAGGAACCATATTTCTCATAGTTTGGTTTACTGATCAGTCAGTTAATGGATCGGGGTGAAATATTATCCCATGGGGGAGATTGGTTCCTTACGGTTGAAATGTTTTTTACATAGGGTAAAGTTTCACTAAAGTATCTATTTATTTAATCTTGGGCCTTAGAAACATGTCCTACATATCTTGGTTATTATAGGAATCGAATTACTTGAAGTTCAATTTGGGTCGGGGCTTACACACTGAGGTTTCCCTAATATTTGGTAAATTATACCATGCCACTAATTAGGGATTACACACTAAGGAATCCCTAGTTAGTGAAGATTCTGGAAGTAAATGATATGATCATTGCAACTCCCTTATCACATGTGAGCTATGCTCAGTGTGACAAATAAGGGATAGAAATTAATCATTCTCACTGCATATGGGTGTGAGAATTATGTGTTTTGATAGCCCTTGGTATTTTTAATATAGATCTCAAACCTTAGGAAGGAGTCCTACGTATCCTGGTTATGACAGGAATCAGATTCATCATAGTTTAGTTTCTTCTGAGTGCACTGATGGAGGAGGAAAAATAATCATCCCATGGGGATGACTAGGTCTAAATAGTTTAAATGTAAGAGACATGGATGTAGTTACACTGAGGTAAGTGTATACATGATCTTGGGCCTTAGTAAGGCATCCTACGTATCCCTTTTATTGCAGGAATCAAAGTTCTCATAGTTCTATTTCATCTCAGTCTACTGTTGGATGAGGAAGAATGACCATCCCATGGGAATGATTAGGTCCCAATGGTTGAAATGTTAGATACATGGATGGAATTACATTAAGGTAAGAGTATGATTGAGATCAGGCCTTAGGAAGGCATCCTACGTATCCTGGTTATGGAAGGAATCACAATTCTCATAGTTCTATTAGGATGAGGCTTACACAACATCGTTACCCAGATATTTACACCGGATAGGGTTATCATGTCTTGGGATGCCTTCTTGACCTAGACTGGTTGTCTTCATAACCTTTCTAAGGTTTTCTAGACATGTCTTATGAAAATCTCATAATTAGGTTAGCATGTTCTGGGGATGTCACAAGACCTGGTCAATGATGTCTGAATACAATTGCATGATCAGGGATGACATGTATGGAGAGTGTCGCATGACCTGGTTGACTTGTACGAAGGACATCATATGACCCGGGTTGACATTCCTAAAGGACACCACTTGATCTTCATGGAGATCATGGATGGATTTTCAAGACTCGGGTGGAATTCCCATAGAGCATCACGTAATTTGGATGAAATGTCTGCAGGATGTCATGTGATCTAGCTGAAATATCTTGGTGTCATTATGAGATCTAGTTGACATTCATGGAGGGTGCCACAAGATCTGATTGGAAATCCCAGAGGGCTTCATGATACCTAGCAGACATACACCGGTGTCATTGAATAATTTGGGCAACATTTCTAGAGGACATAACAAGATATAGATAGAAAGCTCAAAGGGATTCATGAGGCTCAGATGGCACGCCCAGAGGGAATCATGTGACTTTATTGACGTGTATGTAATACATCAAATGATCCAAATGGTGTTTCAAGGGGACGCTAGATAACATGGGAGACATGTACCAATGATATCACATGATCTAGATGATTCATGTGAAGCATGTGAGGATTAGCATACATGCCTTCATGAAAGTCTCATATATTTTAGTCTTTATTCTAGTTTTCATTTCATATATGATTATATTTGTTCAGTGTTATCTTTGTTTTAGTTTTCATGAGTTTCATCAGATATACAGGATTTCCTTGGAATAATCCTCCATAATTCCTTCTCATGATCTTAAGTGATCACATGCAGTGCCCATGCATACTTTATGATCACTTAGGTTGTTCCATGGATTTTACCTGATGGAAAACCTTTACGATTGTGAGATTGACCACTCCGAGAAGTACACTCTGATGCCTAGGTGTCTCGGTGCATGGATCCAAGGATGATTTTTTTTCATGCTAGGTGGGGGATTTATAGGCCTCTCTTCTATGATTATATGCCTCATTACACAGTATGTATCTCACAAATCTGGGCTGGAGTTTGTGGTGGAATTTCATGTTACGCACTTTGTGATGTCCTACTGCATGTTATCCCAAGGGAATCACATGATTTTAAGAGACCACATGACCATACCATAAACACCACATTTATTGTAATTTGGAAAATTAAAGGGTTCTTTACTAATTATATGGACATTCCAATGGGTTTCCATAAGGCCAGGCTGACATGTCTAGTGACCTTCACAAGATTAGGATTCCTACTAAATGGATTTTGAGTGATCTAAGGAATCTAGGACCTTTTGTGAGACAAGGAAGGCTTGCCAGGGGGCCTTAGTGAGATCAATCTTGTCATGATAAGAGGTCTTGAGGGACCATTTTATCTTTCCAAGGAGTTTTTCACATGATCAATGGTAATTTTCTAGGTCGTATAACTCTGTTCACATAATATCAACATGTGTGCCCCTCATAATAAGCTGCTGACATTTCCTTTTTTATTTACTTATTTATCTTACAAGGTTTGGGGTCTCATGAGTTTGTATGAGTGTTCTAAAAGATAATCACTCTCCCCCTCGGTGATGCATCTCATGACCAACAAGGGTTCGTGTGTTGATATGCATGAATTTCATGTAAAACCATTCTATTTGTTTTTAGATCTAGAGGGGGAATGTAGGACTGCCTGGACATGTATAAGACCTTCACGTAATATGGGTGATAAAGGTATCAGGATGTGTTGTAGAAGAAGGTGGGATAGTAATTTTAAAATTTTCATCACTGTAACGATATAACTTCATCATCACCAGTGATTCAATCCCCGGTAGAGGTTTGAGGATCTCATGTGAATTTAATAAGTACAAAATAAATAAATAAAAATGAACCTTGACTAATTCAGCAGCATGATCGAATGCATCTTGTCTTTGGTAATCATTTCTTGGAGGATACAAAGTAGAACCCCTATAGATCGTCCATACACGCTTCAAGAATCTGCACGAATGTCGATCATTGAATTATGAGTGCTAATGTGGAGCTCCTACTATTCCTTCAATGTTGTGATGATCACCTTGACTCTTTTCCTATGATCCATAAAAACATCCTTGGATTGATAGGTTGAACAACATCTTTCTCTCTAAAGGATATTGAAGGAGGATAAAGGATCTCTCAATCAATTGTAAAATGAATTCCCTTTCCTATGGAAATGATCTTATCATAAAATTATATAGTGGATGAGAAAAATAACTAATTTGGGTTCCCAGACCCTGTATATCTGACGTCCACTAAATAAGTAATGAATAAATAATTATGAACAACTAACTAAGTTATAAATATTATTTATATTTTATCACATAATTGTAAAAAATATTATATATATATATATATATATATTATGTGATAAACCTAAGTCATTAACTCGGCTCTTAATTATTGATAATATTAAATAAACCTTGAATATTAAATATAATATTCGTTCATATAATATTATTCCATGTATTTACCAAAACACTTGTAAATACTTTTATTAAATAAATTTATTCCAGTTATTTTATACTCAGAAAATAATGAATTTATTTATTTGTTGGTGATTGATAAATCTTGGACAACTCTCGGACCCCATGGTGGGACCCACCATGTCCCATATACCTATTCCACATAATAGGATAGAATATTAAATTCACTATTATGTGTGATCCTTTAGGACCTTATCTCAATAGTAGTGAATAACATTCACAGACTAAGAGTTGAATCTAGCAATCCATCATGGCCTCTAAAAAGATAATGAGTAGTCATAACAATGACAACCAACCTGTGTACACGTACTGTGTAATATAATATCTTTTTCATATGATATCTCATAAAGTAATAGGAACACTTGTGTCATATTCTTTTGCTTTATTTATTATTTTTTGATCTAACTGGATAGACTTACCTTCAACTACTATGATCATTGATTTAATGAAGGTACTAGCATCTTGATTAAACAGGCCATAGATATCACTTCCTCAACTTGGAAGCAAAAAAATTATATCTTGATCATTCAACCAATTTCATACCACCAATGACACACCCAATACAAACCACCTTTCAACAACTTCATTGTCATGTTTTTCACCATATTTCCAAGTAATAAATCAAATGGAACACATTTATAATTATCTCAAGTCAGTAGACCAATACACATGTTCGTAGATAGGAATAACCAATGACACCCAAAACATGTGGTGTTTCTATTGGTGGGTTTATCATCATGATATCAACTACTAGAGATCACCAAGTACGAACTTCGTGAAAAGAAGTCTCAATACTTATGAGCCCCCAGCACCTTATAGTCACACATCATCTATGCCATGTCAGTATAATATATCTAAACCATAGGACATTACTTCAATATTAGTGTCATGGAATCTCTAGGTTCTCATTATAGCCTGGGATCTTCTATAACCCTTTGATATGACACATAATCTAAGGAAATTACTATAAATATCATGGACGCATAAGTATCTACACTATTATGGTAAGATAAACACATGTATATATATATCAAACTGTATACATGTAGTGGTAATCAAATTATATCACAAGTTGGGTCTAGGGCACCCACATTCAACAGTCCCACTTGCACTAGATCCAACTGCTAACAAGTCTCAATGTGCTATCTCTTACATGAGAATCATGCTTCTAATGAGATATGGATTTAGTCAGGGGGTTTCCATGTTGTCCTTTATGGCTAATTTGATAATTGTGACTCACCTCTCTAACTAAAATCCCTCAAGAGATAAAACCTATGAAGTATATGCTTTGTCCTCTAGTATGACAACTGTTGGAAATTAGAATATTTGTGATGGGGCATTTCCGATGGGGTCTCATCAGAAAAGGTCATTTGTGATGGGACCCCGTCGCAAATGCCCCGTTGTAGAAATGGGCATCGCAAAATGATTTTTTTGCGATGGGACGTGGACCCATCATAAATAGTTTCTCTGAGATTATTTAAAAAATAGTATTTGTGATGGGTGGTCCACATCACAAAACGGTCTATCGCAAATATTTGAAAAAATAAAAAAAAATTGAATAAAATAATATTATTAATAAAAATAAAATGATATTAGAAAATAGTAATAAAATAATATTAGAAAATAATATTATTATTATTATTAATATTAATAATATTAATATAATAATAATAATACTATAATATTAATATTATTAATATTAATGAAATAATAATATTAATATTATTAAAATAAAAAAAAAATAATATTATTAATAATAATATTAATATTATAATAATAATAAAATAATATTAATAATATAATGATATTTTTATTAATATTAATGAAATAATAATATTAATATTAATAAAATAATAAAAAATTATAAAATAATAAAAACCCCAATATTCGTAAAAATATAAAAAATAATAATAACAACAAAATAATAAAAAATAAAAAATAAAAAAATAATAAAAAAAATAAAAAAATAAAAAAAATAATAAAATAATAAAATATTGAATAAATAATAAAATATTAAATATTTATAATAATATAAAAATGAACTATATAGAAATATAAATAGTTAATATTGCAAAATAAATTACATTCAAATGTTTTATCATAAAAATATATATCACTGAGGATGAGGGTCCTATGGAGGAGCTGGAGCAAATAGTGGAGGGAACTCCATCCCTAAACCATGAGTCAGACACTGCATGTACTCCATCTGTTCATGTCGCTACTACTGTCATCGACACATCTCCCCCTCCTGCTACTGCTGCTGTCGTCAGAGCTCTTCCTAATTCTACTACTACTATTAACGTATCTCCTACTGCTGTAATTAACGCATCTCATCCTACTCCCTACGCATACTCTCTATAAGCTCACTCTAAGTTTGCTACTACTCTTGATACTATACAGTAGATGGTGATGACTCTCCACAAACTCCTCTCGAGCTGGACACCGACATCACAGCGGTACCATAATAACTCTTAGGTTTCAATTGAGAGTCGATACCAACAACTCAGCTTTTCTCGAAGGCATATTGGGTCACCTGCATTCATGTTGCCTCATCAAATTGGTGGTCACTGGTCTATTCCTTGTTATTAGCCTGACTCTCAGTCTGTTTCTGAGATGTCGCGGCTTCATATGACTCATTCAATTGTAATTTAATATTAAAATAGTTAAAATATTATTTTTAGTTAATTTTAAAACACAACAAGAAATTATACTAACCACAATCTAACACTGGCGTTCACCTCTAATATCTCCAATTACCAGATCATTATACATCCTCCTATAAAAATTGAACAATATAACATCAGGCTGTTTTACTACCTATTTGAATATAAAATAAACTATTACGTTTAAAATTATATAAATTATTTAAAAAAATTGCTTACTATATGTTCCTTATGCATACTGAATGTACGACTGTCAGCTCGATGTGTCACCTCCTATCTCCCCCATTTTTGTTGGCATACTAATGATCTCCTCTGAAAATTTCCACCCAACTAGTGTGAATATAATCCATCCCAAACCTAAGATTAAATATAATCAGGTCAGTGGGTGCAACAAGACTCATCAAACTCTAACACTCCTTCTTTCATCATTGCTTTCTTTATCAAATTGTGCAAAAATTGACGTCAACAATCACATATAAACCCCTCTCATTCCTTCCAAATAGCGTCACACATGCTCTCATCGATGGGATACCATAAACCCTAAAAATAATTTATAATATAAAGTTATTAATTAAATAAATTTCAAAATAAATATTATTTATTTACGTACCAGCTAATGATCGAACATGCGGTGATGAACGTCAACGGGAATCTCATACCATGTGACCCCTACTTTAGAAAAATAATTGTGCAATATAGCTCTCCCCTGGCCAATAACTATATGAAAAAATATATGAAAAAAAGAACAAATAATCAAACAATTAGTATATAAATAAATTAATGAAAGATAACTAAAATACATAGGTAAGCATACCTCCACATGCATGGATCGAAGCCAAGACGTGGACGTCGCTTAGGGATAAAGTTAAAGTTCATCAATCATGAAAGACCACACCCCCTCCAAGTACTCCCTAGACCACCAACAGTCTATGGGTCAGATGATCCAACATCATGCTTGTCCAAAGGTATATCAGCCTCCTGCAACTGACAAAAAAGATCCTCATCCATCTAAAGCATGAAATTATTGTTGTTAGAATATAGTTGAAAACAACTATTATATATAGATATATATTATATATAATTGTAATCTGCATTTAATTGTTCCAATGTTCATCTTCATCCTTATCTTCATATCTGACAATGTCAATGTCTTCACATTCATCCTCAACATCATCAATTTCCATATGAGTTTCAGTTTCATCATCTCTTATCATTTCGAATTCATTTGTAACATCATTAATATCATCATCACCATCAACCCTTAATTGTGGGGTGTCATCATCGATATTCATGTCTCTTCATGAAAAAAATTGATTTGGGGAAGACTCTTGAAAAATTTCAATTATTTTCACTTCAGCAGAACCACATTCACTTTCAGTAAAATGATTTTTTCGAGATTTGATTTTTATTATGCTCCACCAATCACCCAACTCTTTTGAAGTAGAACAGTAATTTGCATAATAAATTTAATGCTCCTGATGATCCAATAAAAATTGTTCATTTACTACAAGAAGAATTTTATATTTAATATCAATGATTCCATGGATCAGATGAACATGCAAGCCTCTCTCAGTATCCAACCACTAACATTTAAAAATCGTTATGTAATTCTTTCCCAAATAACATAATTCAATAATTTCTTCCAACATGCTGTAAAATTCAACTTCAATTTCTTTATAATGATATCCTCTCAAGCAGACACCACTATTCATTATTTTTTTATTCCCTATATGCATGTGTATGAAATCAAAAAACATTCACCACATATGAATTATAAGATTTAAACATTTTGGATGGTGGGTTTCTCAAGACACAAAATTTATTATCAATTTTATTATCATGTTGAGATACCTGAAAATTTGTAAAAAATTTATCAATATAACAAGTAATAAATTTATTTTATATGTTAAACCCTAAATAATTTATGTTACTAGTTTTTTAAACTAGTAGAAAAAATTATTTTTCCAAAGTTCTTCAAGAGCAGCTACGGTAATTTGTGGAATCTATTTCTTGATATGATTATCTTATAACCTACAAATAAAATAAGATTAATTTATTATAACAAATATTATAGAATAAGTGATAGAATCACTCACAATACAAATGGTTTCATTTATTCACAGTTGAGAAGAACATATGTATGAGCTTTGTGATGTTCATCATTTGAAATCCATTGTTCATGAACTCCACCAAATCCAAGTTTGGGATGATTAAAAACTAATAATTGATTTATTATTTCATCTTCAATATTTACCTCTTTATATCCCATGTGATTGTGTTTTTAGGGATATTCAGATTCAAAATAATGAGAGTGGAAAAAAGAAATTTCCTCTTAGAAATAAACTTCTAAAATTGAGCCTTCAACCGATGCTTTGTTATGTGATTTTTTCTTCAATTTCTGCATGAATCTATTGAATGGGTACATCCATTAGAACTTTATCAGACCTCCACATTTTACTTCACATGAAAAATGTAATATCAAATGTTCTATTGAGTCAAATAAGGTCAGCAGGAAGATCATTTCCAGTTTACATTAAATTAAAACAACATCTTCTTACAGTCTGCTTAGTGCATTGTAGTCTGTTATCACCGCAAAAATGTCTCAAAAAATATGATATGTCTTTTATCATATCCCAAATAATATAATTCAACAAACCTATTAATCCAATTGGTATAATTCTTTACATTATAACATGACAATCATGACTTTTTAATCCGGTAATATGACTATTTGTGACATTTCAACCCAAATTGGAATCATAATCATCTGGAAGTCTCAAATATAAAATCCACTTACAAAATAATAATTTATTTTCATTGTATAGTGTATAAAATTATTTTGGATTCATTAACTTCTATGATCTGATATTTTTAAATAGTTTAATTTTTGAATTTGGGAAAGATTTAATCATGCCTTTACATTATCTTTGGTTTCACCTGGTGTATCCAAAACTATATAAAATAAATTATCAAAATATTTATTCTTAATATGCATGATATCCAACATGTGATAGACTAAAAAATCAGACCAATATAGAATATCCCAAAAAATTCTCTATTTTATCCTATTATGTTCTTTCCCAAAGCCATTAATTTTCTTTGGTTTATTGTTAGTCCAAATGTGATGGGAGGTAATGAAGAGACAATTGATTTTAACTCTGTACTTGAGATCATTGTTGGAGGTTCATCTCTTTCAATTTTTACTTTTCTAAAATGATATTTGTTCCTTCAAAAAGGATAATCAGTTGGAAGGACTATGTAATGATAGTCAAAAAAACAAGATTTTTTCCATTGATGAGCATAAATACTTTGTTTTCCCTCATACAATATGGACATGATTTTGGACCATGTGTGCTCCATCCAGATAACATGTCATATTCTAGGAAGTCACTAATTGTCCACATCAATGCATCTTTCAATAGGAAATTTTGCTTTTCAGTAACATCATATGTATTGACACCACTACTCCATAATGAATATAACTCATTAATTAGTGGTTTCAAATAAACATCAATATTATTTTTCAGATATCCTAGAATTAATAAGGTCAAAAATATATATGCACCTTCATCAACATCCAATTATAAAAATTGTATGAAGTTATAAAGATAGGACAACATGAATACTAACTAACATAAGAACCAATTGGAAAGAAACCATCATTATAAAGACTCAATCACACGTTTCAGGATTCTAAAGAAAAATACGGATGCACTTTATCAAAATGATTCCATGAATCATCATCAAATGGATTATTTAAACTTTTACAGGTTGAAATATTGGTTTTATCCTATGACATCAATGCTTCTTTACTTTGAGACATAAATAAATGTTGCAATCTGAGTGTAAGTGGGAAATACCTCAACTATTTTACAAAAATCAATCTAGATTTCCCTAGTTGAGCCTCTTTATACCTCGATTTTTCACATGTGGGACAACTATCCAATGACTCATTTTCACCATAATATAAGATGCAATAATTTGACCATACATGAATCTTCTAATAACAATGACCCATATTAAAAACCACCATCTTTATCTCATAGAAATTTTTAGACAACACATTTCCTTTAGGTAATAGTGTTTTAACCAAAGAGAACATCTTATCAAAATAGATATTTTACATTCCATTATCTGATTTAATAGCCATAAATTTTTCAACCACTTCAAATTTTCTTATCTTTCATCTAAGATATAAGGCTTCCTCAGTGGAACTCAACAACTCATAAAGTTGAGATGGTTCCAACTCAAGAGTTAAATCATTATCAACCTGAGTTTTAGTTTTTTGAAAAGATGTACCTTCCACATCATGTACTAAATTTTGAAATTATTATGGATCTGGAACCAAATTATTAGTATCTTCTTTGGAACATTGTTCACCATGTTGATACCAAAAAACATAATCTGGTTGAAAACCAAAATTAAATAGATGACCCCCAACATTTTCAAATGTTTCAAATGTCCTCATAGCACATTTTTCACAATGATACTTAATTTTCCCTTCTAAAAAAAATTTGATTTTGGTGATGCAAATGATAAGAAAGTTTCAACACCCTCAATATATATAGGATTTAAACTAGAACCATTTAGATTCCTGTGCTAATTTATCTAAGTCTGGTCATCTAATACTGATTTTTGACTTCCTTGTTCTATATTTCTCAAAAAAATATAAAATATTTAGTTTTTTTGAATAATTTGATATAAGAAAAACACTATCCAAAAAAGAGAAGAAAATTAAATTCATTTTTATAGAAATTTATAATAATTTCTATTATTTCATAATTATTTATAGTATTTGTTTTAAAATTTATACTAATTTATACTAATTTATACTAATTTATACTAATTACAACTAATTATTAGTATTTACAACTAATTTATACTAATTATCGCTAATTACGAGCAAAATAATTTTCAGCGGATTGGCGGTAGCTCTTTTGTCTAACAGCTCATCTCCTTGAAACTTTCTCCGACTAAAATCACTATGAAAAATCTATCTGAAATAGGAATATCTATTTTTGTATGCACAAGAATGGAGAGAAGGGAGGCCTCACCATGCTTCTCTTCACTCTTGTGCATATAAAAATGGATATTCGTATGTCGGAGCAGAATTTTTATAGTGATTTTTGTCAGATAAAGTCGCAAGAAGATGATTCTTCAGGAAAAAGAAACTCTTTTTGCCTGATATTTCATCTCCTTGCAACTTTTTCTGACTCAAATCAGTATGAAGAGTCTACTCTGATGTACGGATGTCCATTTTCATATTCAAGAGAATGGAGAGCAGTGCGGTAAGGCCTCCCTACTCTCCATTATCGTGCATAAAAATGGATATCCATACATTAGAGAAGATTTTTCATAGTGATTTCAATGGGAGAAAGTTACACGAAGATGAACTGTCAGGAAAAATAGTTTCCACTAATCCACTGGAAATTGTGCCAATTTGTTGATAATTATAACAAATTGTGTCGATTTATTTCTTTTTATGACTAATTATTACTAATTATTACTTTTTATTACTAATTATTACTATTTATTATTAATTATTATTAATTATTATTAATTATTCTAATTTATTATAGATTATTCCTAATTATTACTATTTAATCCTAATTAATCCTAATTATTAATAATTATTCCCAATTATTGCTAATTAGTCCTAATTATTACTAATTAATCCTAATTCTTACTAATTAAACCTAATTATTACTAATCAATCTTAATTATTACGAATTAATAATAATTATTACTAAATAATCCTAATTATTTCTAATTATTTCTAATTATTGCTAATTATTTCTAATTAATCATAATTATTACTAATTAATTCAAATTAATCCTAATTATTACTAATTAATCCTAATTAATCCTAATTAATCCTAATTAATCCTAATTATTACTAATTAATACTAATTATTACTAATTATTACTAATTAATCCTAATTATTACTAATTAATCCTATTTATTACTAATTAATTATAATTATTACTAATAATTCCTAATTATTACACATTATTACTAATTAATCCTCATTAATCCTAATTAATCCTAATCAATCCTAATTAATTCTAATTAATCCAAATTATTACTAATTAATTCTAATTTTTACTTATTATTACTAATTAAAACCTAATTATTACTAATTAATTATAATTAATCCTAATTATTACTAATTATTAAAATTTAATACTAATTATTACTAATTATTACTAATCATTACTAATTATTACTAATTATGACTAATTATTACTAATTGTTCTTAATTGTCACTAATTATTACTAATTAGTATTAATTATTACTAATTAGTACTAATTATTACAAATTAGTACTAATTATTCCTAACTATTCCTAATTAATCCTAATTATTACTAATTAATCCTAATTATTACTAATTAATCCTAGTTATTACAAATTAATACTAATTAATCCTAATTAATACTAATTATTACTAATTATTACTATTTATTACTATTTATTACTAATTATTTCTATTTGTTACTAATTAACCCTAATTATTACAAATTATACTAATTATTACTAATTAATACTAATTATTACTAATTATTACTTATTATTACTAATTATTACTAATTATTGCTAATTAATCATATTTATTACTAATTATTACAAATTATTACAAATTATTACTAATTATTCCTAATTATTGTTAAGTGTTACTAATTATTTCTATTTATTACTAATTATTGCTAATTATTACTAATTATTTCTAATTATTACTAATTATTTTTAATTATTACTAATTATTGGTAATTATTACTAATTATTCCTAATTTTTTCTAATTATTGCTAATTATTCTTATTTATTTCTATTTATTCCTATTTATTTCTATTTAATCCAAATTATTCTTATTTATTAGTATTCAATCCTAATTATTGCTATTTATTACTAATTGTTACTAATTAATCATATTTAAACTATTTATTTCTAATTATTACTATTTATTACTATTTATTTCTAATTATTAGTAATTCTTGCTAATTCTTCCTGTTTATTCTTAATTATTCCTAATTCTTCCTAATTATTCCTAATTCTTCCTAATTCTTCCTAGTTATTACTAATTATTCCTAATTATTTTTATTTATTTCTATTTATTATTAAGTATTCCTAATTATTATTATTTATTCGTATTTATTAATAATTATTACTATTTATTACTAATTATTAGTATTTATTACTAATTATTACTTATTAATTCTAATTATTACTAATTATTTCTAATTAATACTAATTACTACTAATTATTCATATTTATTACTAATTATTACTATTTATTACTATTTATTACTATTTATTACTATTTATTACTATTTCATCCTAATTATTACTATTTATTACTAATTAATTATTACTATTTATAACTAATTAATTGTTTCTATTTATTACTAATTATTACTTTTTATTACTAATTATTACTATTTATTGCTAATTATTACAAATTATTACTATTTATTACTAATTATTACTAACTATGTCACGACCCGTCCACGGGGCCCGTGTCGTGACTACCCCAAGCCCACCTTCCATAGGCCAGGGGCTGGCGACTAGCACCAAAGGCGTAATCCCTATAAAAAGGGAAGGCATTGCCTTTTAACCTGTAACACACACACAGCCTGAACACAACCAGCAGAGTACGCAACTGAAAGTAAACACTAAGTAAAACTGTATACAAAAGTAAGTGCTAAAAGGAAAGGGGCCAGAAATATAAGCCCAACAGTAAAGTACAACTGCATAAAGGTAAATAGAAACTACTGAGTCGTCCTCTGGGAATCCCACCTAAAGGGTGGGTACAGATGACCTCCTCAGCACCCCAGGTCCATATGTCCGCTCTGAGTACGTCTCGTCAAGTGGTCCACCTCCGGGTACCGTCCAGCTCTACAACTCTCTGCCTCAATCAGTATTGTCCATCGTCTGCAACCAACACAACGATGTGTGGGCATAGCCCGTGTAGGGGTGAGTATAATGATACTTAGTAGGGGACCCCGAGACCCCCGAAGGTCTCCCAGAATCCCCAAAGGATAAACCACAGTATAAAGATACAATCACAAAGTATCAACCAACCCTACTTAGGTATATGCCCATACATATACCTAAGTTACCAGTCACAGCCCGGCTCCAACTCTCGATCCCAATCACAACCCATTCCACACAGGAAGTAAAGTCAATCACATCGATGATAATGATTGAAAGACAAGACTCAGCTGACACATGTATAGAACTCACGAAGAGGGATAGAGATGATTATATGTAGCCTTTGAATCATATCCTCTGTCAAACCCACGTAGGATCCTAGAACAATATCAACGTTGTCGAACCCACGTAGGATCCTGGCACAGAAGTCGTCACTGTCGAACCCACGTAGGATTCCGGTACAGTAGTCATCGCTGTCGAACCCACGTAGGATCCTGGTACAGAAGTCACTACTGTCAAACCCACGGAGGATCCCACTACAGAAGTCGTCACTGTTGAACCCACATAGGATTCCAGTACAATAGTCATCGATGTCGAACACACGTAGGATCCTGGTACAGAAGTCACTGTCGAACCCACAGAGGATTCCGTCATCTCAGTTGCAGCCAGCCCTAGGGTTCCCGCAAACAGCACGCTCGATTTCGAGAGGGTCCGCTCCTCGAGCCAAATTTCAATACATCGACTATCATGAATTCCTGAGTTGATGTATCATGTAGTTCTGTCTCATCATAAGGAACCCAACGCGACAGACGACGCGTCAATCAGATGCCCAGTCTGAAAGTTATTAGCACTTCCGTTCTAGGGGCCTGGTTGGATTTACGCTTGTTCCAAACCCGGCCATTTTCCAAAGTTGTCCAAAACTCACTTAGATTATTGAAAAAGGGCCGCCTCGTCGCGAGGGTCCCAGTGCCGCAGACATCGCGTCGATCAGATGCGCGGTGTAGGAGATATTTGCGTTTAAGCGAAGACGGGTCCGGCCCGTCAAGCCCAATGGTCTGGCGGGTCGGCCCGACCCAGTTCGATGGGTCTGACCAGGATGGGGGTCGGCCCGGCATGGTGGAGCGTGGCCCAGCGGCGAACTCGGCCCGACGGGTCTGACCCGGTTTGGGGGTCGGCCTGGCCCGGTGGGGCGCGGCCCACCCGTGGACCCGACCCGCACTGCCGGACGGTTCGGTTCGCCCGGTGGCGCCGCCCCTTCTCTGCCCGGTCGGCTGACGA
The DNA here is from genome assembly GCA_963277665.1 of Viscum album. NCBI lineage: Eukaryota > Viridiplantae > Streptophyta > Magnoliopsida > Santalales > Viscaceae > Viscum > Viscum album. The sequence continues at coordinate 1,941,659,408 of OY728163.1, forward strand.
CCGACTGGTTTGCACAACAGAGGGGCCCGCATAGCGGGCTGCGGTCTTCCGGCCCGGCCGGCAGGCGGCCGGCCAGTTCGCCCTGCATATCGGGTCGCGGTATTCTCTGCGCAGCGCCTATAGGTTCCGCGGTCCTTCCAGCCCGGTCGGCAGGTGGCCGGCCGGTTCCTCCAGCCGAGCACCCCGCGGTTGCGGGCCGCGGTCTCCCTCCACACGGCGCCTACGGGCGCCGCGGTCTTCCAGCGGGCCGGCTAGATTGGCCAGCTGGTCGTCCCGCGTACCGGCTTGTCGACGGCCGGTTTAGTCGGCCGCCTCCGCACCTCCACCGCGGCGCGACGACATTGCGGTCCTGCTACACTCTACGCGGTGCGACGGTGCCACGCCGCCTCCGCCATCACGGTTCTTCTCCAGCGCGGTGCGATGGCACCGCGCCCTTTCGGCTCTGCCTCCGATGTCAACCAAATGAGATTTAATGGAGGGTCGTTGGGCCATGTTTGTTCGGCCCGCGCCCTCCGCGTTAGGTGATATCAATTTGCCACTGTCAAACCGAAGTAATCATCGAAGAATCGAGGATATAATTTTATTCATTTAAAATTAAGCAAATCCCCCTACCTCGATTCAAGAACGTTGTCGAAGTCGCGGAAGACGGTGTCGCGGAAGATGGACGTTGTTCTGTCAATGTCGGGGGAAACTCGTTGTCATTGGCGGCGTCCTTAGCGGGCGGCGTCTTCTCCCTTGTCGCGGAAGAAGAGGAAGGAAGACGGGCGTTCCTCATGGGCGCCGCCTCACTTTCTTGCCCCGGTTGAAGACGTGGAGGAGATGTTATTCGTGTTCTTTGTGGGAAGAAGACTCTCCCTCTTCTCCTTAGCTCTCCACAATGTTAAGCCAAAATAATAGAGATTATTCTCTATTATTTTTATGGCATAACAACTCAAGATTTGTCTCTCATTAAATGTGACAACAAATTAAATTAAATGTGGAGGGATGGATTCAAAAATATTTGTATTAAAATTGAATTAATTCTCTTCATTAATGGTGGAGTGTTTGCAAGAATTAAACCATGGAATTCCAAGAGTTTAAGGTGTTCAAGGGAGTTAAAGGGGAGCTGAAGAGTTTGAACTTGTGTGGGCCCCACCACATAATATCCTCCCATGGGAGGTTATGGGGGTCTGGGCCCCACCACCAACCTACCTTTGGAGGTTTTAACTACTATCCAAATAAAATTATGCTACACATAATTTTATTTAAATTTTACTTAGAAACCCCAAAAAATTAACAACCACTTCTGATAAAACGCAATTGTAGTAAAGGTCTCCTTAAGCGAATACTGACACTTTGAGTTCATCGGTGTCATCGGATTTCAATTCCGAGAACCGGTTCAAAAGATAGAAAAACTCGCACGTACGTTTACTGAACGTACCCGAATAAAACTTCAGAAATTGATTCTGGGCACATTGGGCCACGGAATCAAGCGTCGTCAGAAACTACGGACTCGTAAAATTTCTATGTATTTAAGAAAAAAATTTCCACAGGATTTTCGGGTCTTTAAAAATTATTACTAATTATTACTAATTATTACTAACTATTTCTAATTATTAATAATTATTACTAATTGATACTAATTAATCATATTTATTACTAATTATTTCTAATTATTGTTAATTATTTCTAATTATTTCTAATTCTTCATAAGTCTTCTTAATTATTACTAATTATTACTAATTATTCCTATTTATTATTATTTATTAGTATTTATTTCTAATTATTCCTAATTATTCCTAACTATTACTAATTATTACTAATTATTACTAATTATTACTAATTAATCCTAATTATTACTAATTATTACTAATTATTACTAAATAATACTAATTATTTCTAATTATTAATAATTAATACTATTTATTTCGATTTATCGCTAATTATTACTATTTATTACAATTTATTTCAATTTATTTCAATTTACTACTTATTAATGCTACTTTTTACTAATTATCGCTAATTGTTACTAATTATGACTAATTATTAATAATTATTAATAATCTTTCAAATTAATACAAATGTCTACTAATTAATAATAATTAATATAACTATTGATTAATACTAATTAATTCTAATCACACGTAATTATTTGTAAAAACAAATAATGCAAAATAATATGATCTAATTCTAATTTAATTTAAATAGAGATAATTAACGATAATTATAACTAATATAAAATAAAATGAATTAACTGAAAACTAAAAGAAATAGATAAATACCTTAAAACTGAATCTTTCGAAGGATATAAGCCGCGGATATTGCTCCGATTTAAAACTTTAAACTTTGAAAATCTTTGAGAGAGAAAAAAAGTAAGTATAGGGGGAGGGAGGGGTGGAATGGGATAAAACGGATGGGGTATATATGGGTTAGATAATTTGCGACGATATTATTTGCAACGGGGCCCGTCACAAATACTAACCCCCTATTAATTTTGGGCGGTGGTTAAAAAATTATTTGTGACGGAACTCATCGCAAATACCAACATACTGACATACTATTTACGATGGGATTGATCTCTCGTCATAAATACTAAAAAATGCCGCTGGGTATTTGCGACAGGTATAAAATATTGTGGCAAATACTCTTCTCGCAGCTTGTCACATATCTCACGCCAAACTTTTTACGACGGTAACAATATCCTCGTTGCAAATAACTAATTATTTTCGACGGGAAGAGGGTCTCATCACAAATAGTCCCTTTTGACGAACTATTTGCGACGGGACCCTGCCCCGTTGCAAATATCCATTTTTTCCATAGTGGACCTGGGCTCCTTGGAAAGCACCACTACCATAGTATTATCACAATAAACTAGAATAGGGTCAGCACTGCTAGGTATAACACCAATATTTGAGACAAAGCTGCATATCTAGATTACTTTCTTTACCTCATCAGAAGCCGCTATATACTTGGATTCTGCTATAGAATCGGTGACCACAGGTTCCTTTGAGCTTCTCTAGCTCATTATACCACCATTTAGAAAAAATATATAGCCTGAGAGTAATTTCATCTCATCATGATCTATTTGGAAACTAGTATCAGTGTATCCTCTCACTACAAGTTCCTATTCTCCTCTATACACCAAGAACATGTCTTTTGTACTCGTAAAGTACTTTAAGATAGTTTTGACAGCCACCCAATGCATCTCTCTTGGATTAGCTTGATATCTTCCCACCATTTTTAAAGCAAATGCAACATCAAACAAAGTACATATCATATCATACATGATAGATCCCACTGCTGAGACATAAGTTATTCCACTCATTCTTTCAATATCCTCTTGTATTTGCGGGAACATTTTCTTAGAGAGATTGATACCATGTGACATGGGAAACAACTATGGGTTTAATTTTGGCCCGGCGGCCCGAAAGCCCGACAGGCCCGACCCGGCAAAGCCCGCGTCGGGCCAGGTCGGTCTTGGGCCGTAGGTTTATTGGGTCGGGCCTGGGCCTATCCAAGAAGGCCTGCGGGCTAGGCCGGGCTGACCTGAAAAATCTCAGCCCGCTGGCCCGTGCGAAGCCCAGCCCGCTGGTCCGTGTGAAGCCCACCTGCTATAAAAAAATATAACAGGAAACTGCTGGTTGGGAGATTCAATCCCCCTACCTCAAGCTTCCAAGGCTGCGCTTGGACCAACTGGTCCAGGTGGTGCACCTATTATATTATCATTAGAATTTATATATATATATATCATTATATGTTAACAAAAAATGATATATTATATATTATATATTTAATAATGTGTATATATATAGATATAATTATTATTATATATAATTATAATGTGTGTGTGTGTGTACAACGATATATAATTATATATATATATATGATTTATATATATAAACAACGCCATTAATAATATATATCAATTACGTGTGGATTTTAAAAATACATTAATAATATATATATATATATATAAATGATTTAATATAATATATATATAAACAAAGTTATTAATATATATATATATATGTGATTTAATATTATATATATAATAACTTGATGTATATTAATAAAAAAAATAACACTCACCTAATGATGTTTGTGAATGTCCCACAACCTCATTAATTTTTTTAAGTATGTTGTAACTTGCATATATTATATATACTATATATTTATAAATCTATTTAGAAAAAAAATTAACCCACCCACTACAGTGCACCCCCGAGCCCCTAATTATTATTTTTACAATTTTCTCTTATTACACACACACACATATATATATATATATCAATCATTTAGCATTATATATATATATAATAACTTATTATATATTAACAAAAAAAATAACACACTCACCCAATGATGTTCGCGCAGACCCCCCAACCTCATTATTATTTTTTAAAATATGATGAAACTTTCATATTATATATATATAAACAAATCCATTAATAATATATATATAAATGATATGATGATATATATATATAAACAGATCCATTAATAATATATATATATAAAGCTATTAAAAATATATATCAATTAAGTGTGGCTTTTAAAAATCCATTAATAATATATATATATATATATATCTCTTTGTGTGTGTGTATTAATGATTTAATATTATATATATAATAACTTAATTTATATTAACAAAAAAATAACACACTCACCTAAGGATGTTTGTGCACGTCCCCCAACCACAATAATTTTTTTAAATATGTTGCAACTTGCATATATTATATATAAATCTATTTGGAAAAACAAATTAACCTACCCACTCTGGCGCACCCCCCAACCCCTAATTATTTTTTTACAATTTTCTCATATTATATATATATATATATAATAACTTATTATATATTAACAAAAAAATAACTACTCACACAGTGATGTTCGTACACCCCCAAACTCATTAATTGTTTTTAAAATATGATGAAACTTGCATATATTATTTATACTATATATACATATATAAATCTATTTAGAAAAAAATTAACTCACCCACTACTGCGCACCCCCTAAGGCTGTAATTTCGGCCCAGCCTGAATAGGATCGGGCTGGGCCAGGTCTACCCTGCAAAAATAATTAAAAATTATTTAAAAAAATGTTTTAAATTAAACAAACACTTAAAATAATTTTCATAAATAAGTAAAAAAATAAATGTAAAAATATGTTTTAAATAAATGATAAAAAAACTTTTAAATAACAATTCTTTAAACCCACTACAGGGGTGTTGTGCACCCCACAATCCCTAATTAATATTTTTTTTTCAATTTTCACATAATATATATAAATTCATAGACATATATAAATCTATTTTGAAAAAAATTACAAATCCACCTACTGTAAAATATTAATAAAAAAATATTTTTACATAAAACATGTTAAATGTTTTAAAAAATACATGTAAAAAACATGCATCCAAAAAAACGTTTTAAATTAAACGTATAAAAATAAATGTAAAAACATTTTAAACAAGTGTTAAAAAATAGTTTAAAAAAAGGTTTAAATAAAAAAAATTAAACAAATGTTTAAAAAAAGTTTTTAAAACAAACACTTAAAATAATTTTTTTAAAACAAACACTTAAAAAATACTTTTTATATTAAAATATGAAAAATGTTAAATATTTTAAACAAATACTTGTAAACAGCATGCGTTTAAAAAAAATTAAAAAATGTTTTAAATTAATCATTAAAAAAATGTTAAAAAATGTTTTAAAAAGATGTTAAAAAATGGTTTAAATAAAAAAAATTAACAATTTCTTAAAAAATTATAAATAAGTTAAAAAAATTAAATGTAAAAAAATGTTTTAAAAAAATGTTAAAAAAACATTTAAATAACAAGGCTTTAAACTCACCCACTGTTGTGCACACCCAAAACCCCTCATTAATTTTTTTTACAATTTTCAAATAATATATATAGATTCACAATATATAAATATATTTAGACAAAAAGAAATATCCACCCACTGTAAAATGTAAATAAAAAATAAAACAAATAAAAAAGATCCGTTTAAAAATAAATGTAATTTTTTATAAATAAATGTTAAAAAATGTTTAAATAAAAACGTTTAAAACAAGTTTTAAAACAAACAATTATTTTGAAAATAATAAATTCCCGCCATGGCCCGAATCAAAAAAGACCGGCCCGACCCGAATAGTGGCCAGTGGCCCGATTTTTTGAATGTCAGGCCTGGCTCGGCCTGGCCCTGTGTGAGCCGGGCCGGGCCGAAATTACACCCTTAGCAACAAACCTCTCTTAGATTGTTCCATACTATACATTTTGAGTACCTTGTCAGTATATATACATTGACTTAGCCCAAGTAGCCTTATTGATCTTTCTCGGTAGATCTTGATCCCTAGAATGTAGGCTGTTTCACCTAAGTCTTTCATGGATAAGGATTTATCTAGCCAAGTCTTAACTAAGTGTAAGACTTGCATGTCATTTCCCATAATTAATATTTCATCTATATATAATACTAGGAAAATGATGTCTTTCCCATTAACCTTCTTATAGACACACATCTTGATTTCATTTTTGAAAAAACCAAGTTCTCTTATGGTCTCGTCAAAATGAACATTCCATGATCTTGATTCCAACTTCAACCCATAAATGGATTTTTTCATATTGTTTACTTTATTGGAATTATTTGACTTAACAAACCCTTTGAGTTGAGTCATATAGATGTATTCAACTAACTTCCCATTTAGAAATGTAGTTTTTACATTCATTTTCCAAATCTCATAATCATGGAAGGATGTTTTTTCAAGTAATATTCTAATGGATTTCAACATTACTACTGGTGAGAAGGTTTCATCATAGTCTATGCCTTGACGTTGTCTAAAACCCTTTGCTACTAGTATTTCTTTATAGGTATTGACCTTACCATTTATGTCTATATTTTTCTTGAATAATCATTTTTACCCAATGGGTTTTACATCAACTGGAGGGTCTACCTAAATCAAAACTTGATTATGTTACATGGACTCCATCTTAGAATGCATGGAATCTTGCCATTTAGCAGCGTCCTTGCCTTATACTACTTCCTTATATGTTATAGGTTCATCATCTTCAAGGAATAATGTTTCACCTATCTTGGTGATAAGAAAACCATAACTCTCTAGTTCTCTAACCTCTCGAGTTGACATATGTAGTACTTGTGTCTTGGGAACTTCTTGATCTCCCACTATCTCTTGTGGAGATTGTTCCCGTACCAACTCCTGTGTATCTAGAGCATTAAATTTATCTAATTCAATCTTTCTCCCACTATTTCATATTTAAATTTGATATATTTCTATAAATGTGTATTATCTTTCCACAATCACTTTTCTATCTTAAGTGGTGTATAGGTAATATCATTTGGTTTATTTAGGATAACCTATAAATTTCACTTTGTGCTTTCAGATGCTAATTTTTCACTTGGTACAGTACTAAAAAAGCCTTACATCCCATACATGTATATTTGAGAGACTGGGTTTCTTTCCATACCACATCTCATATGGAATCCCATCTTTATATTTAGTTGGTACTTGGTTAAGGGTGTATGTCAGGGTCTGCAAAGCGTATCCCCAAAAGGATAATAAAAGAATAACCTGATTCATCATTGATCTAACCATGTCCAGCAAGGTTCTATTCCTCCATTCAATAACACCATTACACTATGGTGTATAAGTAGGAGTGAGTTTGGATACTATCCCATATTCCTTTAAGTTATCAATGAAATGTTGGTTAAGATATTCTTTACCTCAGTCAGAGAGGAGTTCCTTGATCTTCTTACCAAGCTGGGTTTTTACTTCATGTTGGTATTCCTTAAACATCTAAAAGGAATCTGACTTATACCGCATTAAGTAGATATATTTATACCTACTATAGTAATCTGTAAAAGTAATGAAGTAAGAAAATCCACCCCTTTCTTCTACTGGAAGTGGACCACATACGTCAATATGAATGAATTCCATTGATTTTATGGCTCTTTCTCCCTTTCCAGAGAAGGTTGATTTTTTCATTTTCCCTTGTAAACAAGCATGACATACATCCATTGGTTATAACTCGACTGAGTATAAATACCATGTTTATGTAATTTCTGTAAATTATTCTCATTTACATGTCCAAGCATGAAGTTACATAGGTGGGTGTTATACAAGTCATGTCCGCTAGTTTTATCATTGATTTTCATTACTGGGTTTTTGAGTTCCAGTATATATAATCCATTATTAAGATATTCCATACTATAACATATGTTATTCTTATAAAAGAGAAAACAATTATTTCCAAACATGAAATAAAATACCATAGTATCCAAAATTCATACTGAGATTATGTTTCTAGTTACTGAAGGTACATAATAAAAATTATTCAATACAATAACCAAGCCACTAGGTAAATATAGGTGATAATATTTCATTGCCAAGGCTTCTAGAATCGCACCATTTGAATCCCATAGATCCACCTCTCCTTTTGAAATATTCTTGAATATACTTGGTTCCTGTATTTAAATACAAATATGTGATCCACACATTGTATTCAATACCCAACTTGTATATGAAGATAGATTTAATTCAATGAAAAAAATACATGAAACAAAAGCGCCACCTTTCTTCTTTTTCTTCTTCCCAGCTCTGTAGTTTTTCTTCTAGTGGCCTTTCTTGACACATGAAAAGAAGATATTCTCCTACTAATTTTCTTCCCTTTATATCTTTATCCTTTTGGAAGTACAGTGCTTAGATGTCTTTGACTTAGATTTAACCTTAGATGAATTTTCTTTTACCTTTCTCCTCTTGTTCACCATAAAGACTAAGGAATTGGTTTTTTATATCCTTATCATCTTAAAGAACTAAATCTAAAATATATGTGATTGAATTTTTCATGTTATTCATATTATAATTAACAATAAAATGTGAGAAGATCTGCAGTAAAGATGCAAGAATGAGATCATTTTCTAATTCTTGGTTCAATTTTAATCCAAGGGCTTAAATTCTCTCAATGTACCCTATCATCTTGAGTAAATAAGGTGTTTCTTGATTCCCTTATACTAGATTTCACTTATACAGTGCATTGGATATCTCATATCTTTCTTTCCTTTCATTATCCTAATATATTTCTCGAAGATTAGTTATCATATTGTAGTCATCTTCATCCTCATACATTTTCTACAGTTGACTGGACATAGATAAAAACATGATACATTTTACATCTAGTGAATCATCTACATGATTTTTGTACTTGCCTTTATCTTCCTTTCTAGATCCTTGAGGATTCTCATTAGGAAATAAGTATTACAACACATAAATCTTCCTTTATTGGTGTAGTACCATGAATAAGCATTTATACCACTACTGGGAGTTATGGTTGGTGAGGATATTTTCTTTATCAAATATAGATTATAATGATAATGTTGTGGTGGTGTTGGTGATTTCCATTTTTTATCTACAAAAAAAATTAGCAGTCGGTACTTTATCTTGAATACCTTTTTGACATTATTGATTAATTAATTATTAAATAATTAAATATCTCCCACTATTTTATCAAACTCTAACAACCATCTGTGCTAGAATTAGACTACTCTTTCACTTGAGTATTCTAGCGGTAAGAATCCTCATTCATCCCCTCATATTCTAGAAGCTATGGCTATGCCACAACACGGAGAGTTCAAGGTAGGAATTTGGCTAGCCAACCACATTAACTCGTGGCTCCTCGATATGTTTAGTGAAGTCCCAACTTATAAAACTATAAAAATATTTATTCAACATTTTCCTCTAAAGTTGCAATAATAAAGCTATGGGAACCCCTTTGCTTCCAAATTCAGTTAAGTCAAACCACCACTCTCATAAAAACTCTTCAGTAGTTTGAGACACCCTCAATTATGGCATATTGAGCACCCCGTACAACTAATTTAGTTCAAATTCAAAAGATGGAAGGCATTTGTGACCTAATATTTCTATAAGGGTTTTAATATTTCGATGAATATAATATGTTTCTATTAAATATGTTTATACTATGTTTTCATTCTCACAACTAAACATGTATTTAACAGAATCCATTCAACATTTCTTTATGTATTTTATTTATTTATTATTTTATGTGTTCTCACATTAAATAATGACATGAATAAAGTAATAAATATGGCTTAAAGAAAATAAAATACCCAACTGGTCATGAGCATCTAATAATGGTTGATCCATTTAAACTTAATGGTTCAATTGTGACCTATGGTAAATACTAAAAAATAGGCCCATAACAACACTGATAATGGGCACATTTATCAATGCAAAAAAAGCGCTGATAAATTTTAACTTTTATCAGTTCTTTTGTTTTATTACTGATAAAATATACCCTTTAGCAGCACTTTTTTTTAGCATTGTTAAAGGGTACCCTTTTTCGCACTTTATTTTTAGCACCGATAAAAGGTACCCTTTTTCAGTGCTTTATTTTTAACACCAATAAAGGGTATCCTTTATTAGCACATTATTTTTAGTACTCATAAAGGAATCCTTTATTAGTGATTTATTAGTGCGGATAAAGGTATGACTAAAATTATATAATTAAATAAATAAATAATGAGTTTATTAAAAAACATTTAAAATATTATTAATTGAATAATTATTGATAAAAATGAATAAATTGATTATAATTTATATAAATTACAAATACTAATAAATAGTTTATATTAAATATATAGATATATGAAAAATGAAAATTAAACAAATAAAAATTAAAAATAATTAAATTGAGTAAAATATTAATCATTTTATTAATTAGATAATTATTGATAATGTTTATAAATAGTATATATTAAATATAGAGATATATATGAATGTATATAAATATGATTTATATAATACAAAATATTCATGCTTTACATTAAATGGTAATATATTTAATTAGTGAATAATGGTTTATAATTAAAAATTAATATGAATTAAAAATAGTAACTAATTGCATAAAGTAATGGACATAATTGAATGTCATTTGATTTTTCAATTTAACATAGATCAAACATTTGTTATATCGATTTCACATATATGTAATTAATGTTTTTTATATAAAACTCTCACACACAAAACTTAACCATTTTTTCAATATTGTTAAAGTGTATTTATTTTTAATTTATTCAATTTCACTCATTTTTTACATGTATGTACTTAAGATTAATTATTCATTAATAATGTTAAAAATATATTTGTAAAAAATATTTATAAATAAATATATTTATAAATTTACATTTACTATATTTATACATTTATACATATATACATTTATATATTTATAATTATAAATAAATAAATATCATTTTTTTAAATTATTTATATAATTATAAATAAATATATATAATTATAAATAAATAATTATATATTTAAATATTTTTAAAATTATAATAAATATATTTACTATAATTATATTTATATATATTTATTAAATAAATATATATATTTAAAAAAAATATTTATAATTATAATTATAAATCCTTTATCAGTGCTTAAATAATAAGCACTGATAAAAGAAGCTTTTATTAGTGTTTTTTTAGCACTGATAAAGATTCCTTTTATCAGGGATTTTTTACTTAAGTGCTAATAAAAGGTATCTTTATCAGTGCTTTTTTGGAAGCAGTGATAAAAGTGTTCGATCTATTTAAAAAATCCTAACAAGTCGGGAACCTGTCGTGATATTAGAATATTTGCATGAAATCCGTCCAATGTCAGCACTCCTCCTCTGTGAATTGAAGCTTGAAGAAAGGGTCAAATCAAGGCTCAAATAAATCCAAGGCTTAAATTCAAGGCTTGAACGATTTAAGGGTCAAATGAATCCAAGGCTCAAATGTAAGTCTTTCTCTACTTTCTTTGAAATGCAAGTCTTTCTCTACTTTCTCTTAGGGAACTCGGGGTGTAAAACATCAATGGTTTCAGTCGTGGTGGAGGGTGCTTTATAACTATGAGTATGGTGAGTTATCCATTTTGTAGATTTGGCTATGGAGAACGTCCATTTTGATGCTTGGAATTTTTAGAGTGTGAAAAAACCTATACTGTGAGCCTTCCCAACTTCGATCTCAGTCCATATGAGCATCTCCTTCTCAATTGTAGTTGTGAAATAATGTGGGGGATTTATGAGCTACTATTTTATTTATTTGAAAGTGTGCATGAATCGTGCTTTTTTTCATTGGATAAATAGTGTAATTAACCATATGGTAGAAGTCTCGTCCCATTTTACATCGTCTATATAATTTTTAATGTATCAATTTCATGATGGTTGTTAATTAGCTTATGAGACTACTTCTTTTCATATTAAACTAACTAGTTATTTTCATATCTTTGCAGTATAGACTTTAGATGGGGACTGGTGTTTTATAGATCTGTTAATTTTGTGATTCAACTTATATTTCTGAGTGAAGTAAGGGTATTCCACTTAGAAAATGTGACCTCATGGGAGTCGTTCTATTTTAGTAGAGGATAGTGCGTATGGGATAGATGTTTCAATGGTTGGTGTGTTTTTCTCTCTTGTTTGTGATATATCTTATTGATGTGTATTATTGTTTTATGAAAACTTATTTATGGGCCTCCCTATAATCTTAAGGATAGGTCAATGTGTATTATATGACCTCCCTAGAATCCTTCATATGGGTATATATGATGTGATGAACTCCCTAGAATCCTTGGGATGGGTTGGTGTGGTGATATGACATCCCAAGAGTCTTGAGATGTTTTCAAATATTTTTTATACCATTAATATTAAATGTAATAATTCTTTAGGTTGTTACATAACTTGTTCCAAAAAATAGAATGGAGATTATCAAATTCTATAAATTATAAATTATTTTTAGGTATTAATCATCTTAGGTCTACATGTATTGGTTCCACCCTTAAGAATCTATGATTATCATCCATGTATGAAATAACTCTTTATTTATTAAAATTTTATCAATACAGTTTTATATCTTTTAGTTGATTGAATGAGAGTTTATTATTCTTGTTTATCATATTTGGGTTTATTATTAATCCTTAATTGCCTATGTTATATTTTCATTTGTTTAAGGGATTTAATAAATACTTTATGTGTATCGAACAATAGTTATTATTGAAATTTTTTGCTTGAGACTCATCCCCCATCTATTTTATAGACAACTTTCATTCTCATCAGTTTCATCTCCTGAATAGTTATTTCATTTTGTTGCTTGAGACTCATCATCCATCTATTTTATGTTTCTTGTACTAATATGAGTAGTAGTCATCCCATGGATGACTAATTATTAGAATATTTCAAGAAACATATGTTCATGTCCACAAGATATGGGGGATGTGTGTCAAACAACAAAATTCAATGATAAATGTTTGGGAGATGAGCTGATGAGTATGATAGTTTTCTATGATTTTCACCTTTGAATGAATTCATAGTATAACACCTACCATAGTAGAGTAATTATTTTCTTAAATTCAATTACCAATTATCTTCAAATCATTCTGAAATTATTTTAAACAATCAAATGTTGGGTTTCCCTTATTAGAATTGTCTATAACTTTCACCTTTGATAATGAATATCTTATGTGTATTTATTTATTTATTATAAAAAAATAAGATTTTATTAACTCAATAGGATTGATATGAATTAAAAATGGATGCACTCTAATATTTTGACAAAAGATTGTAAATATGAAGTTAAATAGTTCATGAAGTTTTCAAGAGAGCAGGTATATGACCCTTCTCAAATCCTTTTTCTGTGTTTACATTGTTTTTATTCAAGAAAAATTCATCTGGAGGAGTTGGAAGAACATTTGATTTTTCATGGAATAGATCAGAGCTATAAATGTTGGACTAAACATAGGGAAAAACTAAATATGAAAACTAATTGGGATAATAATGCGGTTTGTGGATCATTTGATATGAATATGAGTGTAAATGATGATGGAGATCACATGGAATAAATTACAATGGAAATTTAATATGACCTTCATGATTGTACAAAGTTGATTGAGAAGTTAAATAGTTATGAAAAGAGTCTATTGTATATCAGTTCTACTAAATACACATCATTGTCAGCTGTATTGAGGTTATATAATTTGAAAGCTGGCAGTGGATGGAGTTACACCGACTTTACCGAACTACTCAGTATCCTAAATGATATGCTACCAAAATAAAATAACATGTCAAACATATGACTCTAAATGAATGTTATGTTCAATGGGAATGATCTCTAAAAAATAAATGCTTGTCCAAATGATTTCATATTGTTTCACAAGGATCATGAATCACTCATAAAATGCTCTAAGTGTGGCGCAGATAAATGAATCAAATACTTAAAAATCTGTATGGTATTTTCCAATCATTCCATGGTTTAGAATACTAGATGGATTTCAGGAAACCGCAAGAAAGTTTACATACAATGTAGATACAAGAATTAAAGATGGGTAATTATGTCATCCAACAGATTCTTCTCAATTGAAGAAAATTGATTATAAGTATCCTGAATTTGGAAATGATTAGAGAAACTTTCATCTTGTGTTATCTATAAATGGAATAAATCTTTTTGTTTTATAGATTAGTACTCATGGTATATGGCCCGTCATGTTGGTAAATTATAAATTTCCTCCATAATTATGCATGAAGCACAAATACATTATGTTGTCTCTACTTATATCGATACCAAAGCAACCCGATAATGATAGTGGTGTCTATTTTTCTCCATTGATCAAAGATCTAAAATTGATGTGGGATATAGATGTTAAAATATATGATGCTCATAGGAGTGAATAATTCATATTGAGGTCTATGTTGTATGGGACGATAGATGACTTCCCTGATTATGGAAATTTATTGATCTATAACATTAAATAAATGTTGTGGTGTCCCATTTGTGAAAAAAAACACATACTTAGTTCGATTGAAACATTCCTCGAAGACTATGTTTTTAGGAAATCGTAAATTTTTACCTCAATGACATAAATACCGATTCTAGACAACAATATTCGATGGGAATATCAAACAAGGTACAACACCTTCTCTAGTAAAGGCCGATAAACTATACAATAAAGTAAAATATATAGACGTCGTTTTCAGTAAACTATTTTTGAAAAAACTTACAAAATCAGGTTGGAAGAAGAGATCAATTTTCATTGAATTATCATATTGAAATTGTTTGTATGTTAGATAATTTCTTGATGTCATACATGTAGGAAAAAAATGTATTTGATAGTGTTATTGGTACGTTACTAAATGTTCCTGGAAAAATAAAATATGGCAGCAAGGCTAGGATGGACTTTATTGAAATGGGGATAAGGGAATATTTGGCACTGGTGAAGGGTAAAAAGCATAATTTTCTTCCTCCAGTATCTTACACTCTATCCAGATAGGAAAATTTCAATTTTTTCCTTTTCCTTAATAAATTAAAATTTCTACAGGGGTATTCATCAAATATCAAGAATATCTAGTTAATAACTAATTTGATGTTACAAGAAATAAAATCACATGACTATTATGTTTTGATGCATGTTAATTTCCAGTGCATTCTACCTCAAAATGTATGACATACATTAACCAGGCTCTGTTTCTTTTTCAAAGCCATATGTAGTAAAGTTATAGACATGGAAAAGTTTCCAATCATGAATAAGTAGGTTGTAGTCATATTATGTGAATTATATATGTTTTTCCCACCATAATGTTTTGATATAATGGTTCATCAGATGATTCACTTGGTTAGAGAGGTTCAATTATGTGGTCATATCCTTTACATATGGATATACCCCATTGAACGGTATATGAATATTTTGAAAGGGTAAGTCAAGAATCAAAGTCGGCTAGAAGGTTGTATTGCATAACGATATATTGTTGAAGAATCTATTGAATTCTATACCGATTAACTATCAGATGTTGATAGCATCCATCCATCCAATGGCCCGAAGGCCTTAATTTTTTATTGATTTTTGATAATCCACCTTTCAAGGGGTGAGGTGGAACCCTTACAAGGCTCGTAGGCATAAGTATTACATGGCCCGTAGGCCTTAGAGGAATTCATTGCTCGTAGGCTTCAAACATTACATATAACCCAGACTAACTACTTGGAACTTCTCTCCCTTGGATCTTCATTGTGAAATCAGCTCTCCACCTTTGCATGGCTGTTCAGCTAAGTTGTCATGTGCATGCATAGGCTTGTCCCGATGGCCGGTTCCATACCCTCTCATTCTTTCAATCCGTGTATCTTCTGCAGAGGTGAAAGATCCTTGCTCATCCTCCTTATAGAGCGTGTTCCTTGTAGGTTGTCTGGTTTTCATCTGCACTTAAGGTGGCCCGAAGGCCTTACTGGCCCGAAGGCTTGGGTGGCCCGAAGGCCTTAAAGGACCCGGGGAACAAATCGGTGGCCCGAAAGCCCAAACAGGGGAAAATTCCCGGCTACTACAGTTCCCGCTACAGTACCTGTTGTAGTACTTCATAGTTCCCACTACAGTACCTGTTACAGTACTGCTACAGTACCCCAAAAATTGTTCCTCTTCCTGGACTTGATCCTGGGTTTCCTGGATGCACTTAAGAGTCCTCACCAACTGGGCTGAGGCTCATGTGTAGGTGTTGATAGCATCGGTCTCCCAAATTATCAACACAATGAAGGCCTTATGGGTGATGAGATTTCTGAAAGAGATGTTTTTACAATTACCTTGATAGAGAAGGAGTAAGAACACCTTTAAATTTTATATAATAGTGAAGATGTTGATCCATACATTGAAACCACAATTTTTTTTAGATATTTGAATCTATTAAGGGATGAATTATGGATATCAGATACACATAATCAATAGTTTATAGGATGGTTTTGGGATCAAATTTATAAGGAGTTATCTGAAAATATGAATTCAATTGTCGAATGACTTCAATGGTTAGCCAGGGGATCAAATGAAAATGGTATATCTTACACTGGTTTTGTAATCAATGGTTATATTTTCTATAGAAAACAATAGGATGTTTGCAATACGATGCAAAATAGTGGTGTTATACTTGTGGCTGAAGCGATGCACATATTTGGTTCCAAGTATAGAAATCCAATTTATGAAAATATTCCATATTTTGGCACTATTAAATAGATATACGAGTTGGATTATACAACATTTCAAGTGTTGATTTTCCATTGCAAATGGGTTGACAATATTAGTGCAGTAAAAGTTGATGAAATGGGATTCATGAAGGTGAATTTCAATATGTAAGGGGAAAAATATGAGCCATTCATAATGAAATCATAATTAGTTCATGTATTTTATGTCTCTGATCCAACAAACAAGAATTGGTCGATTGTCCTGCTGGAGACTAAAACAAATTTTGGGTCAGATGAAAATTCAATTGAGGATGACCCTTTCATTGGGAGATAAAAATCAGTTCATTTCTGTACCAATATAGATAATTTATTGTACATTATAGGGGACCACAAAGAGGGGATTTTGATTCTCGATATAGGAACCAAATCCCTAAAACCTTTAAAAAAATAAATAGAGTTCGATGAGAAGGTAATTTTTTTAATATACTATGTTTTTCCTCATAATATTATATGTTCTCTACTACATTAACATAATTCAAATTAAATGTTTGACTAATCATGAAAATAATGTATTATTCACATGATGATATTACCAATACCTCATAAGAACAATCTATAATAAAGGAACCCCTTTGGAAAGATGTAAAGGTAATGTTATGATATACTTTCTCTATTTTACCGAAAAATTATATAATGTAACGTTGATTTAATTTTCATTATTCCTTATAGAGTTTTTTTATTTTAAAATATTTATATCATTTTTTTAGGCCTTTATAGTAAGATAAATGATGCTATCACATCTCAATCACAAAGGTAATCTTGGTTTTTTCACAGTAAAATTAGTGTTCATAGAATTAATGTATTGTATCATATTTACATTTAATTTATTTATTTATAGTATTACTCACATAATAATTTTTTTCTTATACATGAGGATTATTTTGTTCAAGTTGGGGTGGTATGTCTATCTTTTATACCTTTCTGCATCAAAAAATTCACAGACTTCTTCTCCATCAAAACCTTTTCAGCCCTGCTGTGTTGACATTTATCACTTTCCTTCAAGTTCCCTCCACTGATCAATCATACAGGTAATATTGATGTTTTCAGAGTAAAATCATTTTCCATAGAATTAATTTATTATTTCATATTTATGTTTTATTTATTTATTTTTAGTATTACTCATATAATAATTGTCTTCTTATATAGGTGGATTCTTTTGTTCAAGTTGGGGTGTTTTGTTCGAAGCTGCTCATACTCACGAGAGATTGGACTTGGAGCCTGTAACTAAGATAATGAAAATAAGGAAATGCATCAATAATGCATACAACCATCATGAAAATTTGAATCCCTACTACTTATTAAATTATTTTTTTCATAATTTTAGTTAATTTCCTTATCATTATCATCTATTATTTATTTAGTTTTTTTTTCACGTATCTTTTGATAAGTCATATTGCACTACTACAAAACCGGACTTTAAAAATGCTAGAAATAGAATTTATCAGTGCTAGAAAAGTTTTGACTACATGAGATATGTTAAAAGACCTGGTCTTTTATCAGTATTGAAAAATCACTAATGAAGGGGTCCTTTATTAGCACTAAAAAATGTGATGACAAATTGGACCTTTATCAGCGCTTTAATTTAGCACTGCTAAAGAACCAATTTATTAGTGCTTATAAAAGCGCTGATAAAGGTTCGTTTATCATCACTTATAAAAGCACTGATAAATTATACCTTTATCTATGCTTATAAAAGAGCAGATAAAAGACATTTTATCAGTACTCAGAGAAGTGCTGATAAAATAGACCTTTATCATCACTTTTAATAGCCCTGATAAAGGGCCATACTATAGTGTGTTGTAACAGCAAACTATAGCACCACTACAATGAATTGTAACAGCACACCGCAACAATAGAAACACACCAGATATCAACAAAAACAATTCCTAATACAAGATTTAAATGAAATGAAATTTACAACACAAACACAAGATAAAAACACAATATTATAGACATTTAAAACATTGGTTTATACAATTACATAAATACAAATTATTACATACATTCAAAAACATTGATGTTTCTTTTATCTTTTAATCCTAACCCGACTCATGCAATTACTAAAGAAACCAACCATAATAGAGCAAAATAATTCACATGTATAAGAAAACGATTCTTATGTTAGTAATAATTTAAAGAAATAAATTAACAAAAGGTGTTTATTTTACTAAAATTGATGTCAATTTTAAATAAAAAGACACACTTGGAGTCATACCGGTCACACCGTGCATTAGATTGAGGTGTGGCTAATTCAAAAACATCTCAAATAACTTATGGATCATTTTACTAAAGTATAAAAAATAATCTTATTTTTTTGCTCGATTTTGAGTACGTTAGTTGTCTTTGTTACTAAAATGTCATTTTAAACTAGAAACACACAATTTTGACTCATTCTGATCAAATCATGTATTGGTTTGATGTGAAATAGATTCATACATGTCATAAATGACTTATGAATCTTTTTTCCAAATTATAAATAAAATATGAGTGTGTTTGATCGATTTTTAGTGAGTGACTCTTTTTGAACTAAAATGTCGATTTTAAATTGATAATAGACAATATGACCCATACTGAGAACATTGTTTATCAGATTGAGGTGGTGCTGATTCCTACACATCAAAAATGACCTACGGATCATTTTTGTAAAGTATAAAAACAATATTAATGTGTTTTCTTGGTTTTGAGAAGGAAATTTGACCATTTTACTAAAATTGATGACAATTTTAAATAAAAAGATGCACTTTGAGTCATAAAATTCACACCATGCATAGTATTGATGTGCGGATAATTCCTACACATCCCAAATGAATTAAGTATTGTTTTCTTAAAGTATCAAAACAATATGAATGTGTTTTATTGATTTTGAGTACATCACTTATCTTTGTTACTAATATGTCATTTTAAAATTGAAACATGCACTTTGAATCATACCTATCACATTGTGTATCAGATTAAGGTGTGTCTGATTTATACATATCATAAATAACTTATGGATAATTTTCTTAAAGTATTTAAACAATGTGAATGCATTTTCTTGGTTTTGAGTAGGTCAGGTGTCCTTTTTACTAAAATTGATGTCAATTTTAAATAAAAACATGTAATTTGATCATATCAGTCATACCATATGTCAGATTGAGGTGAGGCTGATTCACGCATGTCTAAAATCACTTATGGATTGTTTTATTAAAGTATTAAAATAATCTAAATGCGTTTGTTCAGTTTTGAGTAGATCAGTTTGTTTTTTACTAAAATTGATATCAATTTTAAATAAAGACACACTTAAAGTCATATCAGTCACACTGTATATTAGATTGAGGTGAGGTTAATTATTACACATTCAAAATCACTTATTTATTTTTTTCCTAAATTATCAAAACAATATGAATGTTTTTTCTTAGTTTTTAGTACGTCACTTTTCTTTTTTACTAAAATGTCATTTTAAACTTGAAACGCGCACTTTGACTCATATGGATCACATTGTGTATTGGTTTTATGTGAGACCAATTACTACATGTCACAAATGATTTATGAATAGATTCAATAAATCGTCAAGAAAATATGAGTTCATTTTCTCAGTTTTCAATGAGTGACATTTTTTAAAGTCAAATATCGATTTTAAACTGATAACAAACACATTGAGTCATATCTGGCACATCATGTATCGGATTGAGGTGAGGCTGATTCTTACATGTCAAAAATGACTTATGGATCATTTTTGTAAAGTATCAAAACAATCTGAATATTGTTTCTTAGTTTTGAGTATGTAAATTTTCTTTTTTACTAAAATTAATGTCAATTTTAAATAGAAGGAAGTACTTGGAGTCATAATGGCCACATCATGTGTCATATTGAGGTATGGCTACATTCTAAAGGCTTAAAACAATCCTAACTATCAATGTTACCATAATTTCCATTGGATTTCTTTTTCAAACATCCAACACTGCATGAGAAGCTTTGAAAAAACCACATCAACTCGAAAAAAAAGAAACCACCAGTATAAGAAAACAATTATTATGAGTAATACTAAAAAGAAATAAATTAAACATAAATATGAAATAATACATTAATTATTTGAATAATGATTTTACTGTGAAAATATCAATATTACCTCTGAGATTGAAAAGTGGAGGTAACTTGAAGGAATGTTATAAATATCAACACTACATGGGTGAAAGATTTTGAGGGGGAAGAAGTATGTGGAATTTTTAGTGTATAAAGAAATGAAAGATGGATAAAGCACCCCAACTCAAACAAAATAATCCACCTATATAAGAAAAAAATTATTATGTGAGTAATACTAAAAATAAATAAATTATACATAAATATGAAATAATACATTAATTCTATGGAAAATGATTTTACTGTGAAAACATCAAGATTACCACTGTAATTGAGCAGAGCCAGCATCATTTCTCTTCCTACAAAGGTAGTGGAGTGAACCTGAAAGAAAGTGATAAATACACCACTATAGGGGTGAAAAGGTTTTGAGGGAGAAGAATTATGTGGAATTTTTAGTGTATAAAGAAATGAAATATAGATAAAGTACCCCAACTCAAACAAAATAATACACCTATATAAGAAAAAAATTATTATGTGAGTAATACTAAAAAGAAATAAATTATACATAAATATGAAATAATACATTAATTCTATGGAAAATGATTTTACTGTGAAAACATCAAGATTACCACTATAATTGAGTAGCGGCAGTTTCGTTGCTCTTCCTGAAAAGGCAGTGGAGAGAAATTGAAATAAAATGATAAATGCACCATTGTAGGGGTGAAAAGGTTTTGAGGGAGAAGAATTCTGAGGACATTTTGGTGTATAAAGGTATGAAAGATTAATATAGCACCCCAACTTGAAAAAAACAATCCACCTGTATAAGAAAACAATTATTATGTTATTAATACTATTAATAAATAAATTAAACATAAATATGAAACAATACATTAATTCTATAGACAATGATGTTACTGTGAAAACATCAATATTACCTCTGTGATTGAGTAGAGAAAGCATCATTTATCTTCTTAAAAATTCATGACACATGGAAAAAAATCTTCTAAAATAAATGAAATCCATAAAGAATAATGAAAATTAAATCAATGTTCCATTATATATTTTTTCGGTAAAATAGAGAAAGTATATCATAACATTACCTTTACATATTTTCAAAGAGTTTCCTTCATTATAGTTTGTTATTCTGAGGTATTGGTAACATCGTTATGTGTAGAATAAATTATCTTCATGAGTATTCAAATATTTAATTTATATTATTTTAATGCAATAGAGAACATATAATATTATGAGGAAAAACATAATATATTAAAAAACACTTTTACCTTCTCATTGAACTCTCTTTATTTTTTTAAAATTCTTCAAGGATTTGGTTCCTCTATCAAGAAACAAAATCCCTTCTTTGTGGTCCCGTCTAACGTACAATAACTTTTCTACATTGGGACCAACATGAACTGATTGTGATGTCCCAATTAAAGGGTCATATTCGATTGAATTTTCATATAAATCAACATTTTTTTTAGTCACCATCATAACAATCTACCAATTATTGTTTGTTGAATCAGAGACATAAAATATTTACACTGATTGTGATTCCCTTATGAATAGATTGTATTTTTTCCCTTCCACACTGAAATTCACCTTCACAAATCCCATATCATCAACTTTCACTCCATTGATATTGTCAACCCATTTTTAATGGAAAAGCATCACTTGAAATGTTGTATAATACAACTTGTATATATGTTAAATAATGCCAAAATATGACATATTTGAATAAATTGGATTTCTATCCTTAGAACCAGATATGTGCATCACTTCAGCCATAAGTGTAACACCATTGTTTTGCATTGTACTGAAGTCATCATCTTCTTTTGTATAGAACATATAACTATTGATTACAAAACCAGTGTAATATATACCATTTTCATTCGGTCCTCTAGATAGCCATTGAAGTTGTTCGTCAATTGAATTTGTATTTTTAGATAAACCCTTATAAATTTGATCTCTGAACCATCTTATAAATTGTTGATTATGTGTATTTGATATCCATCCTTGATCCCTTGATGGATTAAAATATCTAATAATTTCTTTGTGGTATTAAATGTATGAATCAAAATCTTCACTATTATTTAATACATAAATATGTGCTTGCTCCTGCTCTGTTAAGGTAATTGCAACAACATCTCTCCCAGAAATCCCTTCTCCCATAAGTTGTTCATAGTGATAAGACTTTGGGAGACTGATGTTTTCAACATATGATAGGTAATCGATATAGAATTCAATATCTTATTTAATAATATATTGTTCTGCAATACAACCTTGTAGATGACTTTGATTCTTGACATACCCTTTCAAAATCTTTATATATCATTCAATGGGGTACATCCATCTGTAATGGACAGGAAAACATAGTTAAACCTCTATGACTAAGTGAATCATCAGGTGGACCATTATATCAAAGAATGATGGTGGGAAGAACATCTCTAATTCACATAATATGATTGTAATCTCCTTATTCATGATGGTAAAATTCATTGGGTCAACAACTTTACTACATTTGGCTTTGAAAAAGAAGCAGATTCTGGTTAATTTATGTCATACATTTTGAGGTAGAATGCAATGAAAAGCAACATGAATTAAATATTTCATCAAAACATGACAGTCATGTGATTTTAGTTCTTGTAACTTCAAATTATTCATTGATGCGACATTCTTGATATTTGATGAATACCCCCTATAGAACTTTTACACTTGTAACGAGAAGGAAAATTGAAATTTTTCCTGTCTGGATAGAGTGTAATTTACTGGAGTACGAAAAGTTTTCCTTTTACCCTTCACTAGTGCCAACTCTTCCCTTATCCATATTTCAATCAAGTCTAACATAGCCTTTTTGCCATCTTTCATTTTGCTAGGAATATTTAGTAATGTGATAATAGCACTATCAAATACATTTTTTCTATATGAATGACATCAATAAAATGTCTGATATAAAAAAAATTCCAATATGATAATTCAAATAAAATTGATCTCTTCTTCCAACCTGATTTTGTAATGTTTTTTGAAAATCATTTACCAAAAACAGTGTTAATCTTGTTTACTTTTTTGTACAGTTGATCACCCATTACTGGAGATGGTGTTGTACCTTGTTTGATATTCCCATCGAATACTGTTGTCCATGATCGGTATTTATGTCATCGAGGTAAAAATTTCTAATGTCCTAAAAACATGGTCTTCAAGGAATGTTTCAACCAAACTGAGTATGTGCATTTTTCACAAATGGGACACCCCAAAATTCCTTCAATGCTATAGCCTGATAAATTTCCATAAGTGGGGAAGTCATTTATCATTCTATACAACATGGACCTCAATGTGAATTCTTCACTTCTATGAGAATCATACATTATAACACTTGTATCCCATATCAATTTCAGATCTTTTATCAATACAGCCAAATATACATCAATATCGTTACTGCGTTGCTTTGGTCTAGATATAAGAAAAGACAACATAATGTATTTTCGCTTCATACATAACCATGGCAACAAGTTATAATTTACCAACATGAAGGGAAATGTATTGTGAGTACTACTTTGTACACCAAAAGGATTTATTCCATCTGTAAATAATGCAAGATGAACATTTCTTGTCTCCTCTCCAAATCCCGGAAACTTGTTATCAATTTTATTCCACTAAGGATAATCTTCTAGATGACATTGGTTCCCATATTTAATTCTTGTATTTGTATGACATGTTAATTTTTTCATGGTTTCCTGAAATCCATATATTCTTCTAAACTATATAATGATATGAAAGTACCATAAATATTTCAAAGGACTTGATTCATTTTTCTTGTATTGATCTATGCCACACTTAGAGAATTTTATGAGTGATTAATGGTCCTTGAGAAACAATATGCAATCATTTAGACAAGCATGTATTTTTTTAGATATCACGCCCATTGAACGTAACATTCGTTTAGCATCATATATTTTTCATGGTATTTAATTTTCTTATGGTATCATATCTTTCATAAGACCAAGTAGTTCTGTAAAGCTGGTGTCAATCCATTTGCTTCCAAATTTCAAATTATATAACTACAATACAGCTGACAATGTTGTGTATTTAGTATAATTAGTATACAATGGTTTCTTGGAACAACTATTTAACTCCTCAAACAACATTGGATAATCACGAAGGTCATATTCAATTTCAATTTTCATTTCTTCTATGTGATCTCCATTATCTTTTATAAAGGTATTCATATCAAATGATTCATAAACTGTATTATCATCCCAATCTAGGTCCACATTTAGTTTGTTCCCATGTTTAGTCCAACATTTATATATTTGATCTATTCTGTGACAAATCAAATGTTCTTTCAACTCTTCCAGACTAATTTTTATTGAATAACAACAACATAAACATGGAAAGAGGATTTTAGAAGGGTCGTCTGCATGCTCTCTTGAAAAATTAATGAACTCTTTAACTCCATATTCATATTTGTTTGTCAAACGATTAGCATGAATCCATTTTCACTTCATATAAATCTTATTGGGTTCATAAAAGATTGATTTTGTACAATATATAAATAAATACGCATAAGATATTCATTATCAAAGATGAAAGTTATAGAAAATTCTAATAAGGGAAACTCAACATTTGATGGTTTCAAATAATTTTAGTATGTTTATAAAAATGGGTAATTGGATTTAAGAAAATAATTACTCCACTATGGTAGGTGTTATCCTATGAATTCATTCAAAGGTGAAATTTTAAGACAACTCATCCTCATCACCTCATCTCCCAGACATTTATCATTTCATTTTTTGGTTTGAAACATCCTTCATCTCTTATGGACATGCACCTATGTTTCTTGAAATATTATAAGCAGTAGTAATCCATGGGATGACTAATTATTAGATTTTTTTAAGAAATATAAAAGAGATG
Organism: Viscum album; assembly: GCA_963277665.1. Classification (NCBI taxonomy): domain Eukaryota; kingdom Viridiplantae; phylum Streptophyta; class Magnoliopsida; order Santalales; family Viscaceae; genus Viscum; species Viscum album. Next base: position 1,941,685,420 of record OY728163.1, read on the forward strand.
GGGATAATTTTCAAGCAAAAAATTGCAATAATGACTATTCAAGAGATGAAGGTGTTGAGGATGACAGTTGTCTATAAAAGAGATGGTGGATGAGTCTCAAGCAAAAAATTGCAATAATTTCTAATATACAGAATTTGATAACTTTTATTCTATTTTTTGGAATAAGTGATATAGAAATCTAAGGAATTATTACATTTAAAATAATTAGTATATCAAATATTTGAAAACATCTCAAGACTCTTGGGATGTCATATCACCACATCGATTCATCCCAATGATTCTAGGGTGGTTTTCACATCAGATCTACCCATCAGTTGGTAGTGGCTCTGTGGGGTATCGGTGAGGTCTCGGGTTTTAGTCTCACCGAGTTATTCCCTATTTTTATAGAGTAGGATTTTCATTGTATTTCTACCCCTCCTTGAACTCTTTTAATTATATGTGTGTGTGTGTGTGTCTGTCGATTAGGATTTTCATTGTATTTCTACCCCTCCCCAAACTATTGTAATTATATATATATATATATATATGTATGTATGTATGTATGTATATATGTATTGATATATATATATAATAATATTATTTTTGTATTTATCCCCCTCCCTGAACTATTGTAATTATATATATATATATATATATATCTGTGTGTGTAGGCATTAATATCATCCCAAATTCACTGAGGATGGTTGAATTTGTGAATCTTTTTATTTTATATTCCACAACTAAACAACCTTCATCACCTATTAATGTGATATAATTTTATCTTATTATTACTTTCTTACAACTTCATGAAATAAAAAATCAGTGGCCCCTACAAATTTATATATTTTATTATTCAAAATTAATGGCTAGATCTTTAGCATGATTCCTAAATCCCCTTCCTCTATTATACACTACCAATTTTGGGAAACTATTCTCCATTAACTATTTATCTCTATTCTCTATAAACATGTAATCAGTATGGATTTCTCTATGAATAGAAATTTTAATTTTAAATTAAAATTAAAAATATGAACTCCCCTTTAAATTATCCTACTTAAAATTGATCTATTGGATTAATCTAGCCTTCTTTATCACCCTTTATATGATTTAGAGACTCTAAGGATTAATTTTGTGTAGCCTTTGAGTAATCTATGAAGCCACATCATTAAGTTTACTTGAAAATTGACATTGGAATAAATAAAAGGATGAAAATACTTTTTATATTATTGTCATGATAATTATAGTGTACTAAGATACTTTTCAATGGGACTATATAGTTACAAAAATGGATTCTTCCAACTATTCTATAAACTAACTTTCCCTTTAGGTATATTGTGACATGACTCCTTTTTATGTTGTCTAACCCAAAAAATTATTCACAAATATAGAAGAAAAATATTTTATTGTATTCCACATTGTTTTATGGTATAAGGATTCATAACACAACAAACTCTATTATAGTGCAATGCTCTTACCCACACAAATAAACAAGAAAAAATCATTATGCTCATAATATAAACAAATTGTTCAATTCCTAATCTAAAAGAATAATAGTATACAAGGACTAGACCACAAATAACTCATGAAATCATCAAATAAGAAATCAAAAACAAAATGAAAAATAAACATAGAAAATTACAAGGCCTACCTCACTAGGTTGAAGAAAATACTCTTTGCAAACCCTAACTACAATCAAACACTGAATGTCCAATGATGTTCGAGAAACTGGAGGCAGTCGAGTGGTGTGGGTCGAGCTTCGATTAACCGAGGAGCACTAACAGTGGGTGGATTCTGCGGGAATCTTCTGATATCACAATAGGTTCGCAAATGGTTAGGGTTTTTTAAATAGATCGGAACACTTTTATCAGCGCTTACAAATAACCTTTGATAAAATCCATATTTATTAGTGCATTTAATAGCACTTATAAATCCTCATCTTTATCAGTGTGAAAAAAATGCTGATAAAGACCTACGTTTATCATCTCTTATTACTTAATCACTAAAAAAGGATTTATAATTATAATTATAAATAAAAAATGTAAATATATATATATATATATACATAATAAATATATATAAATATAAATATAGTAAATATATTCCTTTTTAAATATATTAATTATAATTTTATAATTAATTATTTATAATTACATAAATATTTTTGAAAAATAATATTTCTATCTAATTTTAAGTGTAAGCATGCATATATGTTAAAAATGAGTGAAATAGAATAAATTAAAAATAAGTACACTTTAACAATATTGAAAAATGGATAAGTTTTTTGTATGTACATTGTATATAAAAATGCATTAACTATGTATATGTGAAATCAATATAACACACATTTGAACTATGTTAAATTGAAAAATCAAATGATGTATTTAATTATATATCCATTACACTAAGAAATTAGTCATTATTTTTAATTCATATTAATTTTTAATTATAAACCATTATTCACTAAATATATGACTATTTAATGTAAAGCGAATAAATATTTTTTAATATGTAAATCATATTTATATACATTAATATATACCTATATATTTAATATATATGATTTATTAACATTAATTATCATAATTACCTAATTAATAAAATGTTCAATATTTAATAATGTATAAACAATTTATTCATTTTTATCAATAATTATTTAAATAATAAAATCATTATTAATTTTTTTAATAAACTAATTTTTATTTTTTTTATCTTTTTAATTATTTTATTTTATTTATCCATACCTTTATCAATGCTAAAAAGGAACTGATAAAATGTATCCTTATCAGCGCTAACAAAAAAGCCATGATAAAGGGTACCCTTTATCAGTGCTAAAAATAAAGTACTGATAAAGGATCCATTTATCAGTGCTAAAAAAGTGCTGATAAAAGGTTACATTTATCAACGCTTTCTTTAGCGCTGATAAATATGTTATTTATCATCATATTTTTGTAGCGCTGATAAATATCAGCGCTGTTAAACACCAGTCTTGTAATAGTGTTGACTCGATGTTCTTAGTAGAAAAACCTTTCTCATTAAAATCCAAAAGAGTACTGGAAGCTCATGTGGTCATTTTAGTAACTTCTCATGATATAATGGGCACATGAGCTTCCTATACTCTTTTGTATTTCAACAACGAGAAAGGTTTTTCAGCTAAGAACATCGAGTCAATATACAATGTTGGAAGTTGGACAAAGAAAGACAATGGAAATCATTGTAACATTTAACGTTAGGATTGTTTTGAGACTTTGATACATATATGAATCATCTGAACCACAATATGATACACGGAGTGATCGGTATGACTCTAAGTACTTATTTTTATTTAAAATTAAAAATAATTTTAGTAAAAAAGACAACTGACATACTCAAAATAAATAAAAATATTCATACTGTTTTGATACTTTAGAAAAATGGTCCATAAGTCATTTTTTATGTGTAGGAATCATACACACCTCAATCTGATACAAGATTTCCCCATTATGACTCAAAGTGTCCATTATTAGTTTAAAATCTACATTTTAGTTCAAAATGTTTCACTCATTGAAAACCCATCAAAGGCTCTCATATTTTCATGATAATTTTGGACAACAATTCATAAGCCATTTTTTGATGTGCAGAAACCAGTCTCATGTAAAACTGATACATGATGTGATCGGTATGAGTTAAAGTGTGTGTTTCTAATTTAAAATGGAATTTTAGTAAAAAAGACAATTGACTTACTCAAAACCAAGAAAACACATTCATATTGTTTTGATAATTTAGAAAAAATTATCCATAAGTCATTTGAGATGTGTAGGAATCGGCCACACCTCAACCCAACAAACGGTGTGACCGACATGACTCTAAGTGCGTCTTTTTTTTTTAAATTGACATCAATTTTAGTAAAATGGAGAAATGGCCTACTAAAAACCAAGAAAACACATTTATATTGTTTTTATACTTTACTTACACAATACATAAGTCATTTTTTATTTTTAGGAATTGGACGCACTTCAATATGATACATGATGTTCCTGGTATAACTCCAAGTGTCCATTATCAGTTTCAAATCAACATTTTAGTTCAAAAAGTGTCACTCACTGAAAACCAAACAAACATGATCTTATTTTCTTAATAATTTATTATAATGATTCATAAGTCATTTATTATGTGTATGAATTGGTCTCAAATAAAACTGATACATGATGTAATTAGTATTAGTCAAAGTGTGTGTTTCCTATTTAAAATGACATTTTAGTAAAAAAGACAAGTGTCGTACTCAAAACCAATAAAAAAAATTATATTGTTTTGATACTTTAGTAAAATGATCCATAAGTCATTTTAGATATGTAAAAATCTTCCTCACCTCAACTTGATGCACGGTGTGACCGGTATGACTACAAGTGCATCTTTTTATTTAAAATTGACAAAAATTTCAGTAAAACGGAAACTGGCCTACTCAAAACTGAGAAAACACATTTTTATTATTTTTATTCTTTAAAAAATGATCTATATTTCATTTTTGACATGTAGGAATCAGCCACACCTCAATGTGCTACATGGTGTGCATGTTATGACTCCAAGTGTTCGTTATCAGTTTAAAATTGACATTTTAGTTTAAAAAGCATCACTCACTGAAAACCAATCAAACACACTCATATTTTATTGATAATTTTGAAAAAATATTCATAAGTTTTTTTTATGTGTAGGAATTTGTCTCACATCAAACCAAAACACGATGTGATCGGTATGAGTCAAAGTACTTGTTTTTAGTTTAAAATGACATTTTAGTAAAAAAAGACAACAGGCGTACTCAAAACTAAGAAAACACAATCATATTGTTTTGATACTTTAGTAAAATGATCTATAAGTCATTTTAGACATGTATAAATCTTTTTTACCTCAATATGATGGATGGTTGGACCATTATGACTCCAAGTACATCTTTTTATTTAAAATTGACATCAATTTTAGTAAAACGAACAACCGACCTACTCAAAACCAATAAAACATGTTATAATTGTTTTTATACTTTACTAAAATGATCCATAAGTCATTTTTGATGTGTATAAATCATCCACAACTCAATCTGATACACAAGTGTCCGTTGTCAGTTTAAAATCGACATTTTAGTTCAAAAATTATCACTCATTAAAAACCAATCAAACACACTCGGATTTTCTTGATAATTTAGGGGAAATTTTCATAAGTTATTTTTGATGTGTAAGAATTATTCCCACATAAAACCAATATATTATGTTATCGGTATGAGTCAAAGTGTGTGTTTCCAGTTTAAAATGACATTTTAGTAGAAAAGACAGGTGACATACTCAAAACCGAGGAAAATGCATTCAGATCGTTTTTATACTTTATAAAAATGATCCATCAGTAATTTGAGATGTTTAGGAATTATACACACCTCAATTTGATGCATGGTGTGAACGGTATGACTCCAAGTGTATCTTTTTATTTAACATTGACTTCAATTTTAGTAAAATGGATAATTGACCTGCTCAAGATTGAGAAAACACATTCAGATTATTTTTATACTTTAGGTCAATGATCCATAAGTCATTTGAGATGTGTAGGAATCATACACACCTCAATATGATGCATTGTGTGACCGGTATGACTCCAAGTGCATCTTTTTATTTAAAATTGATATTAATTTTAGTAAAATGGACAATTGGCCTATTCAAAACTGAGGAAACACATTCATATTGTTTTGATACTTTATGGAAATGATCCATAAGTCATTTTTGATGTGTAATAATCAGACACACCTCAATATGATACATGATGTTCCTAGTATTACTCAAAGTGTATGTTATTAGTTTAAAATCAACATTTTAATTCAAAAAGTATCACTCACGCAACCACTAGGCTATGCCCGTGGGGATTATTCTTATACTTATTTAATTAATTTTCACAGAGATAATACTTAAATATGAACAAGAAATGGTGTGACATATAATAATCAACCACCAATTAATCCTATATACAGTGTTCCTGTTATGATTGAATGTTTGGTTTAAAATTAACACTTTCTGTTAATTTATTTGTTTATATTATAAATAACATAGGAATTTTTTTCTAATATAGGTGAATTATTTTGTTCAAGAAGGGGTGTTTTTTTAATCAATAGCATGAGTCGGGGTTAGGATCAAAATAAAAAGGAACGTTTATGTTTTTTAATGTATGTAATAATTTTTACTTATGTAATTATATAAAAAATGTTTTAAATGTCTAAAATATAGTGTTTTGTTTCTTGTATTTGTGTTTTAAATATCATTTTATTTAAATTATGTATTGGTACTTGATATTTTTTATACCTGGTGGTGTTTTTGGTGCTTCGATGATCTATTATAGCAGATTGCACTAGTGTTGTAGTGTGCTATTACATCACACTGCAGTATGCCCCTTTATTAGTGCTTTTGAAATTTTTGATAAATGGGTCTTTTATCAATACTTTTGAATTCATTGATAAATTTTTCCTTTATCATCAAATTTTAAAGCACCGATAAATTCCTCCTTTATTAGTTCTTTTTTAGAACTAATAAATGATAAGGGTTTTTAACCTCACTCCAGTAGTCAATGATTTTATAGTGCTGATAAAGGTCATTTTTAGTACTGCTAAAGGACTATTTTGTAGTAGTGAGGCATCATACCTAAGTCTAAGCTTTACTCCTCATGCATATCGTCCCCTTTCATCATGTCCACTTCTCATTTTAGGTATCACCTCCTCTTGGAAGGGTTCATTCATTATAGCGTCATTATCAACTGTACAAATATATATACTCACACGTAGGTGAGGGGGTCTTGGGAATGCAATATACAATTGATAAATTGGATGCACATTCCATTATATATATTGAATTAAAATGATGATGTGTTGAATATCTTAAATTAACTACTTATTACAAACATCACACATAGTAATAAATAATTAAATGAAATTAACCAGATAGACATGTTTTCGGTCAATTACTCAATACCAGTCGATACGAAAAGTAAATGCACGAGAAAACTAAATTGAAATAAATTTAAAGTTAAGAGCTATTAAATATAATTTAAATGAATTATATAATTCAAATAATTTATCTTCATCTTTGGTCCACAAATTAATTTAATTTTTACTCCAAAAATTAAATTAATCAATTAATTTAATTTAACGCCAAAATTAAATTAATTATTTTAAATAATAAAATTATTATTATTTTTAACCCAGTAAATTAATTTTGATTAAATAAAATTAACACAGGCCCAAAAATTTCATCTAGACCCATTGTAGGTTATACCATACCCAGGTAGGCCCGTTTCGGTCAAGGAAGATCGCGCTTAGTGCCTCGCGGGTTGGGAATACCCTATATAGGGAGGTTTTGGGATGAGAAAACCAGTTTTGGCCCATTTTGAGTCAGTCCAAATCTGTGTGGATCCAATTAGCGTAGTGGGTCATCTAGGAGATATCGAGCTGCCATGAGTATCACAGGCAGGGATCATTTGAGGGGATTCATCCAGAAATAGGTAGGAGAAGTGGTTACAGGCATAGGGATCTCAATCGTGGCAGTGACCAGTTGGCTCCCGTGATTGGTCATAGTGGAATAGTGGGGAGGGGTTTCCGATGAGGGGCTCAGCAATGAGCGGGGTGTTAGACTGCGACAGCGACGGTGGCATGGTCACAAGCATGGGTTGGACAGTCAGTGGTAGTTCTATTTTGATCACAGGGTGGAAGGAGAAGGAGGTGGTCAACTTAGGATATGGGAGGAGTGGTGCACCCTAGGATGCTTTTTCAAAATGCATCTCCCTCAATTATTTTTTTTAAATTGGATGTCTGAAAACTTGGCCCCTCTTCAAAAGTCAAAAATACTATAACATTTCCTTTATTTTCTTTTAATTAAAATAATATTATTTTTTTAAATGTTATTCCTTTATAGGAATCAAACATTGTTTCCCACTCCTTTTTTTCAAGATTCCAAGAGAAGAAACCCTTATAGGGAAAAATAATCATGCCTGATGGAATTGTGGACATCTGATATTGATCAAATATTGAACGAAGATAGATCATCAAAAAAAATTATGCACATATATTAAATAATATTATTCTTCAATTTTTAATAGGTAACAACCACATTTTTTATCCATACCAAAAAATTTGGACAACCGTAACTTGGTCATCCAGAATACGATTGGTATGCGGTCTATTCCGTTGGGACCAATTTAATGCTCTCTACTTAATTTAAAGAAAATTAATTTTTTTGTTTGGCTTAGAAAATTCACACGCTCTCTATGATACCAATTAAAGGTACCAAGGCATGTAGTGGAAGTTGGTGGGCTAGAAATTTTAAAATTTTCATCACCAAAACATCGTAAATTCGTCGTCTTCGGTGATCCAAGCCCCAATAGAGGTCCTAGGATATTTTCTTAATTTAATAAGCAAAAAATAAATAAATAAACATGTTCCTTATTTGATTTAGTGGCATTATAAATAGTATCTTGTCATCGGTGATCATTTTCTGAAGGATCTGAAGTCAAACCCCTCTAGATCATCCACACACACTTCAAGAATATACATGAATGCTGATCATCAAATTCTGAGTGCTAGCATGGAGCTCCAAAGATTCCTTTTATGTCACAATGATCACCTCAACTTAATTCCTATGATCTGCGAAGATGTCCTTGGATCAATAGCTTGAATGAAATCTATCTCTCTCTCAAGGATGCATGAGGAGGATATATGAGCTCTCAATCTATTGGAAAATGAATTCCCTTGATTATGGAAATGATCCCCTCATCTACTTACATAGTGGATGATAAAAATACTTGATTAGGGTTCCTAGTCCTCGTATATCTGACATCCACTAAATAAGTAATAAATAAATAATTATGACGAACTAACTATGTCATAAATATTATTTATATTTTATAAAATACTTTTAACAAATATTATATATATATATATGTATATTATGTGATAAACCTGAGTCATTAAATCAACTCTTAATTCCCACTAATATTAAATGAACCTTGAATATTAAATATAATATTTTTTCATATAATATTATTCCATGTATTTACTTAAACACTTGTAAATACTTTTATTAAATAAATTCATTCTAATAATTCTATACTTGAAAAATAATGAATTTATTTATTTGTCGGTGATCGATAGATCTTGGAAAACTTTCGGACCACATGGTGGGTCCCACCATGTCCCATATACCTATTCCATAGAATATGGAAGAATCTTGAATGTGCTATTGTGTGTGAACATCTATACCCTTATCTCAATATCAGTGAATAATATTCATAGACCAAGAGCAGAATCTTGCAACTCATCATGGACCCTAAAGAGATAAGAAGTAGTCATAGCAACAAAAAACAACCAACATACACGTACTGTGTAATATAATCTCTTTTTCTTATGATATCTCATAAAGCATGATGCACACCTATGCCATCGTCCTTTACTTGCTTTATTATTTTTTGATCTAACTGGACGGACTTACCTTCAACTACCATGGCCATGGATTTAATGAAGGTGCTACCATCCTAATCAACCAGGCCAAATATATCACTTTCTCAACTTGAAATCAAAAAATTCCATCTTGATCATTCAACCAATGCAATACCACCAATGACACTCCCAACAGAAACTACCTCTCCATGACTTTATTTTCATGGTTTTTGCCTTGAAAAAAAGTATGTGATCAAATAGAACACATTGATAATGATATCAAGTCAGTAGACCAATACACATGTCTATAGATAGGAACAACCAATTACACCCAAAACATGTGGTGTTCCTATTGGTGGGTTTGTCATCATGATCTCAACTACTAAAGATCACCAAGTGAGAAATTCATGAGAAGAAGTCTTAATGCTTAAGAAACCCCAACACCTGATAGTCACACATCATCTGTGTCCTATTAGTATGATGTATTTGGACTATATTAAATTAATTTAAGATTAGTGTCATGGTATCTCTAGGTTCTCATTATAGCATGGGATCTGATATAACCCTTTGACACAATACATAATATAAGGAAATTACCATAAATATAGTGTAAATAGAAGTGTAAAAACAATTATTGTTAGATAAACACATGTATATATATCAAACTTTACACATGTAGTGGTAATAAAAGTACATCACAATTTGGGTCTAGTGCAGCCACTTTCAACAGGTGACATGCCAACGGGTTCTTACGGGATAAGGTGGACATGTCGCTAGGGCTTCCGCAGTGTCTTGAGAACCACATGGGTGCATAAGATGAAGGTTTATGACCATAAGGGGATCCCATATTTTTCATATTTACTCTTTATTTTACAAATATTTTTGGATGGTTTTTTAGGCACCCATCGATTGACATGTCACGTGATCTGTAGGAACTTATTCTGTAGACACTGCATGATCAGTGAACGTCTTGGAAGAATTTTCAATAATAAGGAGGATTTTTCAAAGGGGATTCACAGGATCTGATGTTGGTATTTTTCTAGTCATGGATCCTTCATGTGACCTTCTAAAGGTCCCATGACCACATGTCTTTTAGAGGCTTACACGATCGCGAGTTCTAGCCGCCTTCTCTTCCTTTGTTTTGTGGGGGAAAATAATACCCATATTCAGGTATTTCTTCCCTTATGGATTTTACGATGATCATTTGGAATGTATCAACAAATTCCCCCCCCCCTCCCTCAGGAAATACATCTATGGGGGTGAGATCTCGGTTCTAAGGAAAATAATTTCTCATCTAAAGATTTGGCACTATCTTCCATCAGTGTCTTGGGTGATGCTTGGTCTTCTAGGTGACCTTTGTTATTCCATGGAAGACTTTATAAATAGTGTATTAAAGGATGTATCACTCACCATATACCCAAATATCATAGCACTTTCACCTTTTCTTTGTTTCATAACCTTTTCACAAGACTTTCTCATGAGAACTGATCACAAGACTCGTTTGTGAGACCATTTTTCAAGAACTACTTCTCAATACATTCTTTTCCCAGGTACTCATTCAAATCAACCAAAAAATTTTCTTCGATAATTTTTTGAACCTTGGAAAAGGGGATGTACATTCATATTTGAAGGTTTTGAAGGATCTACTAGCTCGATCACATTATCACTCGACTATTTGGTGAATCGATTGACCATGTTAGGGTCATGTGATTGCGAGTCATGTGACTGGTCATGTGGTCACACAATTTACTTGGTTTTATGTGGTTTGTGAGATCTTTATGGGGTTGTTCAAGAGTCTTATATGTGATCTCCAATCCATTTAATGATTCATGTGATGCACATGAGGTTTCTGGAGTTATGAATTTCTTTTTACAAGACTTTTTTCATCTATCTGACATGTGCCACTTACTTTTGTTCAGATGGATTCCATCTCTTGTCATAGTTCCTCCACTATAGCTAACTAGAGGGACATGATTTCTAGGAATTGTAATGCTGACTCTCAATATCTTGTGTGTTCTGAAAATAAGATTCTAAAAAATATTCTTCCATCAGAACTCTAGAACTATCCTTTATCGCATCGACTTCCACTTTATGGGTTTGTCCTGCTGGACAAAATTTCCATCCCTACAATCTGCCATCTTTCTATGTGTCAACTTCCCTCAAATTCATTCAGACAATGGTTTCTGAGGATGACCACCTGGTCATAGAACTGTCCCAAGGGTTGTCTTATATATTGAAAAACATCCCACTGGGTCCAGATGGCTATGATTTCACCCACCAGCCCATCGCTCAAATCTATTTGAGCATATTTTTATCTTCTTTGAACAAATAAACCTCTGGAAGGAGATTAAAATGGGATTTGAAACTAGGTGGAAACTTCTCTAATGAATGGGTGTGGTCATTATCTCTTAGGAATAGCTGCTTAGAGTTTTCCAACCATCTACATGCTATCCATATTTATGAAGTTATATGGGTCTCCCAATTCATTTTTTATCATCAATTTGATCATCTTTTAGAACTGATCATCCATTGGTTCCCTGGTACCAACTCATTTCATATGTCCTGTGGAGAAGTAGGAATCAGTCTTAGAGATATCTATCATTTGGGAAGGATATCCCTCCTTGGGGAAATTTATAATGAATTCCTCCCTACCATGGACATCTGGGATGACCCTGTACAAACTCTAGTCTTGTAGAGGGACATTCTCAAAATCGTGAAGTAAAATCTAAGAAAGGAGTTAACTATGAAAATGCTCATTCCTTTTAATTATTAGATTACCATTTTCCTCTATCATAGTAGGGATCAACTGACCACTATACATCCCCACCATTTCCCTTTCTGGCAGTTTTGTGATAGCACCAGTTCGTATTGGGACATTTTGGAAACTAGATATCAAGTTTCATGGGGCTATCGACTAAAGCTAAAGATATCACCAAGCCTTAGGCTGGAAGGCTTCATGTCCATGTTCCTAAACGGGTGGCTTTTCCTGACTAGGGACATGTGCTTAGGAATCTGGGTCAGTACACTGGTGATGGCTACATGGCTAGAAGAGGGTAATCCCTTCAATATGGGGGTACCGACTCTTAAATGCCTTTACTAGATCTTGGTCCATATTTAGCAGGGTAATACCCCTTATAGGATCAGTGGTCCTCTCTAGATTCTATTTGGAAGGATAGGGGAGTATTTCCACTGCTACAGATACAAAAATACCATCGAGATCCTTGGTGCCTTATCTCATCCCAAGTTGTTGGATATATTCGAGGTTGAGGTTATACTTTTAGGCCCTGATGAGGTTTCTCATATGTTGAGCCAATCTGATCGCTTCGATTTCACCCCTTATCCTGCACCAACCAGACCGATTATTGACAATGGTGGTGGCACTCTTGATGAGAGATCCTATAAGATCTCCCTTCAGTACCGGGTTCTTGTATCCAGGATGGATGAGTTGATTGTTTACGAGACATATACTCCTTATCAGTTCGCTCGCCAGTTTTTCTACCACCAAAGGGTTTCTCCTCTCGCTTCAGCTGGTGTGAAGGGTGAACGACATCCCATAACCATCCATCAATTTGGATGATATTGGAATGTGAATACACTAATTCTGATATCATAATTTCACTTGTTTGCGCCCCGTATTTCTATTTTGTGATTATGTTCATGCTTGGGTGAAAGCCTACCCACGTGGCATGCTAACCAAATTGGTCTGTCATGTAGACAAACCACTTACCTCACCAACCACCCTATTTTTAGCAACAATAGAGTTTATTTGGGACTCAAATTAGTTTTTAAGGAAATATTCTTATCCCAATGACAACCATCCCATTATTAGGGAAGAATATGTTAAGGAAGATAGCCCTTTATCACAAGTAATGGGTTATGCGCCTGTTGAGGGAAGAATATATAGGCCTTCCTCTCCTGCATCCTAATCATCTCAATTGGTCATTCCTTCTTCTAACATGCCCACTCTAGAATCCATAGATGAGGACCAAACCCAATATAGGATGTTTTGGTAGTATATTTATACCCTGATTATTGAGACTCCTCTAGGGAAATTTTGTGACCAAGAAGAACATATTCTTTAACTTTTCATGATTTATGGGTGGGAGGCGTTGACTATTAACCATTATATAAAATCATGAGACAAAACATACTAATGTGGAAATATTTCACCACCAATGATAGGGTATTGTGTGATCTTGAAGATGAGAATCCCTTAACAAAATAGATGAAGTGAGCTTCAGAGGCGTTGGATCAAATCTTTCAGTTCATATCTGAGTTTCATGCCTAAATAGATTTCTTGACTGTATAGATATAAAGATATGGAGAGATCATAAATCACTCAAGGTATGTCCATTCAGAATTATCATTCTTATTGGAAACTAATCAGAAAAGAGTTGAGTATTTATCTACTCTTATTTATACCCTTTTTCCTATAGACAAAGTGGAAGAAGCAGGGAAGGCAGTGCTTCGGTGCACTATTGACGCATCCCGTCAAACTCTTGCTGATTTGGATAGCTCACCCAATCAAATTTTATTTTATTTTGATTGTTGATGATTTTTTTTTGATTGAATCTTCAGAGAGGCTTTGGAATTTGGATATCCCTCCTTCTATATTCTTTCAATTAATGGATCTGCAACTTTATATATATTTTTTCAGTTTTCATTCTTTCATGATTTTCATGACATTTTTCTAATATGACATTGCATGGATCATCAATGATACACATCCTTTGCATAATATCAAGTAAACCTGAATGCCTTGATTTTAATGTTTAAATTCTAAAAGATTTATTCTTGGAAAATGGTCATGAATGACCACCAACATGAGATTACTCATTGACATATCTTCACTATCTATCTTGAGATTACCTAATTAACAGAGGATAATTTGGGTAGAATATATGTCCTGGAGTGAGAGTGATCTATCCTTTTCTGAATTTGATGGACTTGGTGAGAATAGATTGTTCTTTATAAGGCTATATGGAAATCCTCACAATATTTGTATCTCTTAATTTATATTTCCCTAATTGTTTCCTGATATTCATATAGGGGAATACTTGGTCATCTTGGACTCATCTTTTTTCTAGGATTCCCTTATCGTATTTTCAGCCTCCCAGGTTTTGTGCCTTTTTACAATATTGTAGGATAAACTATTGTTTTACTGTAGTTTAGGGATCAAACATTATATCATTATAGTTTAGGTTCTTTTAGATTGGACCTTCTACCACTATATTTTAGGTTCTTTTAGCTCAGAACTTCTATCATTGTAGTTTAGGTTCTTTTAGCTCAAACTTTTTATCGTTGTAGTTTAAGGTCTTTTATCTCATACCCTCTATGTCTATAGTTTAGGTTCTTTTAGATCAGGCTTTATATCATTGTAGTTTATGGTATTTTATCTCATAAATTCTATCACTTTATTTCATGGCCTTTTAGATCAGACCTTCTATCACTGTATTTTAGGGTCTTTCAGCTCAGAACTTATATCACTGTATTTTATGTTCATTTAGCTTGGACCTTCAATCACTGTAGTTTAGGGTATTTTATCTCATACCGTGAGATTCCATGTAGTTTAAAGTATTTTTGTTAGGACTTTATTGATTAATATGGAATATGGGGAGGACATACCCGGGATGAATCAAGACACCCTAAGATTTTGAGCTCTTCCATGGTGTTTCTAGGGCTCACGAGGAATGGATTTCCTTTCATGTAAGGAGAATATGCCTCTAGTTGGTAGGTCTAATCCCTTTATGAATCGGTAGAATTGTAAAACAAAGGTTTATCCACTCTTTTCCAAGATTCATGGAAAATTTATGGGGGTAATATTGGTTGAGGGTGAAATTTGGGATATTTGGAATGTGGATGATGTAATTCATAACCCAAAAGTTTGAGTTGGTGAATATGGAATGGGATAGACATTCCAGGAATGACCCATAACACCCTGAGGTGCTGGATTCTACCATGGTGTTACCAGGGCTCACAAGGATTGGGTTTCCTTTCTTGTAAGTAGGGTACACCTCTGGTTGGTAGGTCAGATCCCTTATGCATTGATAGCATGATCAAACAAATATTTCCCCACCCTTTTCCAAGGGCAATGAAAGATTCATGAAAACTCAAATGCTTGGATGATGAAGTTGGGTATGAAGTAAAATCTATCCAATAAGGGTTCCAACACCATAGGGAAATTTATCTCTTAGACTATAAAGCTCAGGCCCTATGCCCTATGGTTTGGAATCATGAGGTGTGTTCCATCAAAAGGTTTTTGAATGGAGTTTGATATTATTGCTTTGAGAAAGGGTACAAAACACATTTATGTAATATTAAGGATGTCAAATCCATTTGAATAGTCTAGTTATGGGGATTTTAAATCATGGTCCAAAGTGGTCAGGTCATAAGGGTGATGTGGGACAATCATGTCGGGAATGGACCAGAACACATTGAGTTGTTGAGTTCATCCATGATGACGTCAGGGCTCACAAGGATCAGAAATCCCTTTTTTCAAAGAGACACATTTGGTCGATGACCATATGTGCATATATAGGATCCATAGGCATACATGCATAGTAAAAAAAGGTTCCCTTGAATCCGACTATCTTTTTACAAGGGACATATAAGGTTTACAGTGATATGAGGTTATCAAATCATGAAGTGGGATTTATGGAAAGTGTAATATCCAAGAGAGGATTTGAGCACCCTAAAAGTAGTGTCGCCACCTAGAAAACATGTTCTCATGGTGAGGATATGTGAAAAATCATTACTCTAACATTTTCCTAGACCAGGGGTTCTAGTGATAATAGCTTGTATTTTACTAGGGCTACAAAGTAGGGCCTGTGAGATTTATGCCTCATTTACTTATGCCCTAATTTTTGTCTAAAATCTGGAGATGTACAGTTTAGCGAGCAGAGACTTTCCTTTTTCTCACTCCGCCCTTTGTGGGTTTTCATCCTGATAATTTTTGTGTCTCTTTTTCTAGAAGTTTAAGTTCTTATGATTTGGATCATCAAAGGATAGTGTTTAAGTTCGTACAACTTTGACCAAAGTGAATGAAGTTTAAGCTCGTGACACACATGGACCTATCATGAGGGGAATGTTTCACAAGATCCTAATTAAGATACAAAGGGTAAATAGTACTCCAACATCCTTTTGAGTGGGAGATAAAAATGTTTTAAATCATAGATTGAGGTTCAAGGGTCCTGAGTAATGATATGGAAAAATCATATCGGGGATTCCCTAGAACACCCTTAGGTTTTGAGTTCCACCACAGTGATGTTAGGCTTGAAAGGATCAAAAATCCCACCATACATAGGTCAGATATCTCTGGTTATATGTTTGAGCCCTTATGAATTGATAGCATGGTCAAACAAAGAGATCTCTTTTCCTTTTTAAGGGTCATGAAAGGTTTGTGATAACCTGAAGAGCCCAAGATATAAAGTTTTATTTATGGGATGAGGGTCTTAAAAGATGGAAGAAGTACCCCATGCTCTAGTTGAATGGGGTAAGGTTCTTGTGAAACATTGATAAGGAATGATGATGGGCGATGGGTTTCACATTTTAACATCATATAGTGGGGACATATTTATTGTGCAGTTTTAGTTCCACATGACCTAAACATTTTCCTTATAGTTTAACATCATATAGTGAGAACATATTTATTTCCTTGTAGTTTAATGTCATGAAGTAAGGAAGTGGGAACTGACATGAAAAATTGTACAAGATATATTACGTGCACAAGAAAGACGTACGCATATCTGACTCATATGTAGGAAAAATGTGTTTGTATAACTCGACCATTATGTAGTTGGGGGTGATTTTTTGTTGGTTATTGTAGTTCTACCTAGGATTGGAGATCTGGGAATCACTTAGTATCTTGTGATGATAGGAATCAAGCCACACTTTGTTCTTGTAAAGTCGTGTAGTTTAATATCATGCAGTAAGGATGTAGGCTTCCCAATGTGAAAAATAAATGTTAAGTATAGACCCAAGAATTGAGATCTGGGGCGTCACTGTGTATCATGTGATGAAAGGAATCAAGTCACATGTAGTTATTGAATGAAATATCCCTACGTAGGTCTGACTTGTGCGTGGGGAGGGGAAGTTTTTATGCTTATTTGTTGTGACTGAACTCAGAATGAGGATTTGGGTGTAACTATGTATCTTTTGATGGAAGGAATCAAGTCACATGTAGTTATTTAATGGGAAATTCTCTACACAGGTCTGACCCATATGTAGAGGGGGGAATTGTTCTTGTTGATTATTGTAGATAGACACAAGATTGGAGATCTGGGCATCAATATATATCCTGAAATGATAGAAATCAAGCCACACATAGTTCTTGAATGGATGTGTTGTGGGAAACCAACACCAAGGGCAGTGGCCCTCTTAGGCGAGGTGCACAGTAATGTGCAATTTTTTGTCATGCAAGGGACATCAATAGTGCATTTTAACATCATGTAGTGAGGACTCTTGGTGCACCATTTAAAGTATTTCATCTAGGAAAATGATAATACTATCATCAGCTGATATGCCTTGTTCATGTATAGAATCCATTACTGAAATTATTAATCTCACATAATCAATGCTTGGTGTGAGAAACAAGGAATGAAAACAGTTTCTCTCACCATGAAGAGGCTATTAAGGAGAGGATAGGGGAATTTTTTTATCATGTCATGGCTATACCAAGATACAGGATCAAGGTTTCCCTATGTATCACATTAAAATATAAATCAAGTCATATGTTGTTCTAGAAACCCATATAGTTTAATGTCATGCGACAAGGACATGAGTTGTTCAATTTTACGTCTTATGGTAAGGATTTGGGTGAATTGATGTGAAAGAAGAGGAATCTTGTGGATAGACCTTAGAATGGAGGTCTGGGCGTCACTACACATCCTGTGATGATAATAATCAAGCCATATATAGTTCTTATAAACTGTGCAGTTTTGTGTCATGTGAAGAAGAAATATGTCGTGTAGTTTAATATCTTGAGATAAGGATGGGGGTCACCCAATGTGAATGAAGATGGATTTTTGAGATAAATGAAGTTGTATGTCATGTGGTAAGGACATCTGTTATGTAGTTTGACATCATGTGGTATGGATGATGGTCACCCGATATTGAAGGAATATTGAGGCAAGGCCTAAGAATTTGGGTTCATGTGTCACTATGTATCCTATGACGGAAAGAATCAAGCTATATGTAATTCTTGAATGAAGATATTCCCTATGTGGACTTGAATCTCTCACAAGGACAATATAATTTCATATTTCTTTTGCATAGATCTATCTCATGTGTGATAAATCATTGGAATTATGGTGATTCCTAAGTTATTTAATGTCGTGCGGTGATGATATTTTCCGTGTAGTTTTAACGTCATGCGGTAAGTACATTTTTTCACAGTTTAACATCATGATGGTCATGATGAGATTCATTGTGTAGTTTAAAGTATTTATGCATGGACTTATTTCATACATTTTAACATCACGTGATCAGGATGAGAGATGTTGTTAGTTTAAATTCTTGCTGCCAGTACGAGAGATGCTTGATGACACCTATACAAAGTATTTCTTAAGAAACCTTGCATTGGTGGGGGGTATGACACGTTCTGTAACGCCCCGACCCCAGTTACCCAGAGTCGGTTCATTATTACATAATATTGGAATGATCACAAAAGATCAAGTCTTGAAATACCAATTAGTTTAGTAGCCTTGGAATAACTAGATACATTCATAAAGTTTACATTACATCATAAAGTGAAAACTACTACAAAAACATCTGGTCTTCATATCCCCTCATACTATCCCTGCAGGTCATTAATAAATTACTTCTTCACATCCTAGAAAAAATAAAACCTTGAAAGGGGTGAGCTCAGATGCTCAGTAAGGATAACAATATAGAGAAAACATTCATAAATAAGTATAAACATTTAAGGTAATGTATAACTAAAACAAAATCCTTTTAAAATTGAAATTAAGCATAATATGGAAAATATAAAATGAAATAATGCCATTTACTTATTCACATGGATATTCTACTAGTCGAATAATCACATGCAATATCAATAACCACTTTCATAATGATGGAATGCATAATGCCAGACTATCATAACCACATAACCATGGCCTTGGGCCAAGACTACAAATAAGATTTTGTCAAGGCCTTGTGCCAAGACACTAGTTTTTCTTATTAGACCTACTGATTAATCAAGGAGATATAGTGGGCTCCACCCATCACTTATTAATTCCAATGCATTCCTCATATGAACAGGTTTAAACATAACATAAATATTTGTATTAAAACTAGCATGTGAAATGTTAATACTTTCTCCATAATCCATGAATGGTATAAAAATAACACATCCACAGTCAAACATATCACAAAACCTTCAATACCATATGGAAGTTTTTTATCACAATAAATCAACTTCAAATAAGCTTAAAATCCATCAAAGGATGTTGAAATAGATGAAATCAAAACTATTTGAGAGAAATATCTCTTTTTTTGAAATCATTAAAAAGTCACGTAATTATAAAATAAAACATTTACTTTGAAATTTTTTTATAATCTTGTAAGATAATCTTCTAAGTTTTTATAATGGAGGAAAATAGCCGCACCCGCCGTATAAGTTAAAAAATACATTCTTACCTTAATTCTGTTGAAAAGGTTAAAAAGGACCTTGTTTGGAAAACGACAGAAAGATTCCTTTATAAAATTCTTATAAAAAGTAAACAAGGGTATAAATGACTTTATCCCATAGAATTTAAAATATTAAGAATTATATTAAATACATTTTTAAGAAACTTGTATGTGGATGATAAAGAGGTCCCAGTGGATAATTAGGTATAAACAACCTTGGATAATGAAGAGATTGTGAAATAAACCCTTACCTTGTAATTTTCCTTGGTCGAGGGTAGGTTAAACTCCTGTATAATGGTGAAATAATTGTTATTAAATTATAAAAGAATAATTTAAATTAATATGATATCATATATGATCTTTTAACATTGTTTTGTTAATAATATCTTAGTATTATCATTGTTTCAGGTGTTAACTTACTCGTTTTCTTTTATATATTTTGTTACATAAGTCATGTTTCTTATGGATAGGTTGTATATTATTCATATAAAGAATGATATAAAGTTCTTAAACATTAATTTTAATCATCAAATGAGAATTATTCTTGAATAGATATGATGGGGAGTGAATCTCATCGCGTTCGTGGAGACGGTAGTCCGTACGTACGCACGAACGACAGTATCATTCTTTTGATATTAAAATAATATGTAATTGGATGTTATGTCATATATACAGAATCATTATCATGTTATATTTATTATTTACATGAATTACACATCATTATTATACTCATCCAAATAATAATATATTGGATAACAATTACACCACGACGTGGAGACGGTAAGCAGTACGTACGCAGGTATGGAGACATGTCATTCAAAGGATGGATAAAATACTGAATATGGTTGTACCATATTTATAATAATATCACAGTATATAGAAGATACTGGAGTTATTATTTTAGAATGGAAATAACAAAGAAAGAAGAAGTTGAAGAAGAAAGGAACTTGAAAGAGGGTGGTGAAAACATTACCTCTTCTTCGGGTTCTTCCTTTTGATTTGATCAAAAGGGCTCCTTAGGTTGGATTTCTGATCAAACTAAGTCCTCTAGGTAGAAGTGAGGGAAGTTGAGAGAATATTTTGGTAGGTTTTGGCCGAGCCAAAAGGCTTTGAAGGTGTGAAATTGAGAGAAGGGTGAGTTCCCTTTTATAAGAGGGGTGAGGGGCGCCTTAGGAAAAGCTAGAAATATTATTTTATAATAAATTCATATTCAGTTTCTAATGTCTTAAAAGTGGATTATTTAAATTTTAAGGTGGGGATAGGTCAAAACCCATTCAACCAATAGGTTTTAGACAGGTTTGGGTCACTATATTAACCTTATCTTTTAGTTTTAACTCTTAGTTAATTAGTTTGACATTTGCCATGTCTCTTTGTATTTTTATATTATATAGTTAATAAACTTACTATAAACTTCCAAGAGACCCCCAAGTGGTCCATTAATGATACTACTATCATGATATTAGCCCTTTGGACGAAACTTAGATTTTTAGAAATAGAATATTAATTAATAATATAATATTTTTTTAAAAAACTCTTTTATGACAATTTTGACACTATTTAATAATTGATTTTTTTTAAAGTCTTAACAACATTATTAATTCGAACAAAATTCATTTAAGAAATCCTAAAATGTCATTTTAATCAATAAAATTAGTGGATGGCATCAAAACTTTCAAATTATATTTATTTTAATATTTATAATACCAATTATTTGATTCTTTCATTAATAAGGAAAATACTGCATCATTATTATGTCATAAATAAATTTAATTATTCAACGTCTAAAAATTATAAATAAAATACTATTATGTAGGAAAAAGTTTTAGATTTATAATGAATATTTATAGTCTAAAATATAATATATATATATATATATATATATATATATGTAACCCTATGTAAAAATTGTTTTTCTAAAAGATATATGCTTATGTCATTTTTGTATTTACTTTAACTTAATTATTATAAAGTGTCATTATCACTTACAAGTGGATCCATGGGGTCCCAAACTCGACCCAAAGATTCCCATGGTCGGACATGTATCAACCAATAGGGTTAGGACACGTTTTAGGGTAAATTAATATTATTATAATATTATTTTTTTACCCTTATTTACCAGATTTACCCTTTAACCATGGTAAATAAAATATTTACCGAAGTAATTATTCAAAATGTCTAAAAATAGAAGTTAACTATTTACACAATTTGGACCTCCTGATTCCAAATATGGAATCCATATTTATAAATTCAAAACACATAAGTGGCAGAAATTAATTTAAAATTAATTCCCGTTGTTAAAACAAAAAGCGTGTTTTTAAGAGATAATAACTATCAAAAGATTGACAGTTGTTTATATCCGATTTAAATGTGAAATTATGTCCAATGACAAACATTTTATTAAATGGTAAAAATATATTCCAAATATACTTTAAAACCACTTAAATTCATAATTTATCACTATTAATTATTTTTATTAAAAAAGTTGTTTTTAATTAAAATTTAGTAATTTTCACTATTCATCAAAATATAAAAGTTATCCGAAAAGTTCCAAAATTTTACCCTAGGATAATTTTGATATTCCGAATCCAAAAGTGAATTCCATTTTGAGAGATAAAATTTATAAAATTTCAAAAAGTGGGTATTACTATTCATAACGGCTAGTTTGATTGGTTGTGGTGTGTGTTAGAACTTGAAGTTGCGTACAACACACGCTACTGTATTACTCAAAGAGAAGTGTACCATGGAGGATTGGAGTGTTACATTCTCCCCTCATTCAAATAATTTTGTCCTAGAAATTTCTAGAATACTACTACATGAAAAGACTTGTGTGGTTCTTCATCATATGTTCCTTGGGTTCCCACGTTGCTTCTTCCATCTTATAGTTTCTCCACAAAACTTTTACCATACGGGTCGTCCGGTTTTTCAGTATTTGTTCTATCATATCAAGAATCCTGACGGGATATCGCAATAAGACAAATTGGGTTCCAGTTCTAATTCCTCATAGGTGAGTACATGCGTTGGGTCAGGAATGTATTTCCTCAACAGTGATACGTGGAACACATCGTGAACTTTGGAGAGTCTTGGCGGCATTTCCAAACGGTAAGCTACAGCCCCAATTAGTTCTAGAATTTCGAAAGGTCTGATGTACCTAGGAATCAATTTACCCTTCTTACCGAAATGTATAACTCCCTTCCATGGAGATACCTTCAAGAAAACATGATCTCCTACCTGAAATTCGAAATCCTTCCTTCAGTTATCGTCATAGATATTTTACCTACTTTGAGCTGCTTTGATGTGGTTTTGGATTACCTTAACCTTTTCCATTGTTTCCTCCGCCAGTTCTGGGCCTACAAGTTTTCTTTCACCAACGCCATCCTAACAGTTTGGTGTGCGGCATCTCTTTCCGTATAACGCTTCATATGGTGCCATCTGAATACTTGAATGGAAGCTATTGTTATAGGAAAATTCTACCAGAGGTAAATATTGATCCCACATACCCTGAAAGTCAAGTGAGAAAGATCTCAACATTTCTTCTTAGGTTTGAATAGTCTGTTCTGATTGTCCATCTATTTGAGGGTGGTAGGCAGTGCTCAAACAAAGTTCAGTATCCAAGGCCTTCTGAATACTCTTCTAGAATCTTGAAGTAAAATGGGGATCACGATAAGAAACAGTTGATAGGGGTACTCCATGAAGTCTCACAACTTCATTAATATATAGCCTTGCTAGACGTTCAAGTGGTAAATCTTTTTCTTATAGCAAGAAAATGTGCTGACTTGGTAAAATGACCAACAATGACCCATATTACATCATTCCTTCTAGGAGTCTTTGGTAGCCCCATGAAAAATTCCATCGTAATATTGTCTCATTTCCACTCCGGTATGGTAAGAGGTTGCAATACTCCTCCAGGATGTTTCCTTCCAGCTTTCACTTGTTGAAAAACCATACATCTTGACACAAAATCAGCAATCTCCCCCTTCATTTTGTTCCACTAAAAATGTTCCTTAAAATATCTATACATTTTGGTGCTCCCAGGGTGTATAGAGAAATTGGATCTATGAGTATCATCTAACAATTCCCTTTTCAGATTATGTATATCAGGAACACAAAGTCTCTTCCCAAATTTTAAAATTCCTTCTTCATACACAAAGTCTCTCAATCTCCCATCATTCTCAGCTTTAATCTTCTTTTGAAACTCTTCATCACTAGTCTGAGAACTCTTTATATTTTATTGTAAAGATGGTTTGGAAACCATTTGAAAAAGTATCAATGTTTCACCTTCTATGGTAATTACCATATCCATCTTCACTAGATCCATGAAAATAGGATCCCTTTCAATTCTCATCATGTTCAAAACTCCATGATCTTTTTTTCTCAAAGCATTTGCCACCTTATTTGCCTTCCCCGGGTGGTAGTGTATCGTACAATCATAATCCTTGAGTAGTTCAAGTCATCTTCTTTTCCTCATGTTGAGATCTTTCTGTGAGAAAATATACTTCAAACTCTTGTGATCAGTATAAATCTCACATTTTTCACCATAGAGGTAGTGTCTCCATATCTTCAAATCAAAGATCACAGCTGCTAAATCGAGATCATGAGTAGGATAGTTTTGCTCATGAATTTTTAACTGTCGTGATGTATAGGAAATAACCCTATCATTCTGCATAGGGAAACAACCAAGTCCTTTCTTTGATGCATCACTATAAATAACAAACCCATCATTCCCCGATGGTAGATTCAATATAGGAGCATTGACTAATCTTCTCTTCAGTTCTTCAAAACATTCTTCACACTCTTTTGTCCAAAAAAATTTAACCCCTTTATGTGTGAGCTTCGTTAATGGGTTAGACAATCGGGAAAAATTCTAGATGAAACGTAGATAATAACCTGTTAATCTAATAAAACTGCGTACCTCGGTTATACTCATTGGTGCTGGCCATTCTTGGATTGCTCTTGTGTTAGAAGGATCAACAGAGATTCCATATTTGGAGACAATATGGCCAAGAAAAGAAATCTCCTGAAGCCAGAATTCACACTTGCTAAACTTCCCATATAATTCATGTCTTCTTAGAGTCTTTAGGATAATGCGCAAGTGATTTTCATGATCTTCGTAGCTTTTGGAGTATACCAAGATATCATCAATAAATACCATCACAAATTCATTGAGATATTCCTTGAAAACTCTATTAATTAGATACATGAATATAGATGGTGCATTATTCAATCCAAAAGGCATTACTATAAACTCGTAATGCCCATACCTGGTTCGAAATGCTGTCTTCGGAATGTATTCCTTCTTCACACACAACTTATGATATCCAGATCGAAGGTCAATCTTTGAAATGTATTGAGCTCTATGTAGTTGGTCAAATAAATCATCAATGCGAGGTAGTGGATACTTGTTCTTTATTGTTATAGCATTGATCTCCCTGTAGTCGATACATAACCTCATAGATCCATATTTCTTCTTAACAAAAAGTATAGGGGCTCCCCATGGAGAAACACTAGGTCGAATAAATCCCTTATTACTCAATTACTATAGTTGTTTCTTTAGTTCAAATAATTCCACAATGTCCATTCTATAAGGGGTCTTCGATATAGGCCTTGAACCAGGAATTAAATCAATGGAAAACTCAATTTCTCATTTTGGAGGATGTCCAGGTAAATCATATAGAAACACATCTACATATTCTTTCACAATAGGTGCATCCTCTATTTGAACATTCCTTTCCTTACCCATAGTCATTTCATTCTCTTCCTCCCCAATAATTGAATTTAGTTGAGCTACTGGGGGTGGATCTAGATAAGAATTAGGTGGGGAAGATTCTGCTCTAAAGATAAGGTGTTACTTATCATCATCATCAAAAATAGTAACCTCCTTCTTCTTACAATAAATTTTTGCATCATGGTCCAAAAGACAATCCATAATGAGGATTATATCAAATTCAATCATAGGTATGATGATTATATCAGCAGATAAAGAACATTTATGTGCTCTAATGGGGACTAATTCACAAAACTTTGTTGCAATGATACTTCCCTTAGAATTTTTAACTGACAAATCCCTTGTTAAATCAAATTGGAAATATCTAATTTTCTTAGAAAACTGGGAAGATATGAAATAATGTGATGATCCAGAATCAAATAATGCATTTGATAAACTTGAGGAAACCATTAAATTACCTACCACCATGTCTTTCGGAGCTTCTACCTCAGTAGTAGTGATAGAATAAGCTTGGCCTTGATCCCTTGGCCTTTTTTGAGGTAATTTCCCCTGACGCTTAGGACATTCATTTGCATAATGTCCCATCTCCCTATAATTGTAGCATTGGACATCGGTAGCTTCCTTCTTCCCCTTGCAATCACGAGCTTGGTGGCCTTTTTTACCACACTTGTAACAAACTCCCATTCCTTTTAAGCAAGTACTGGGGTGTCTCTTCCCACATTTACTATAGGATGGATATTTAACTTTTCCATTCTTCCCCTTATTTTCATTCCTAGAGTGATCAGAAGATATCTTCTTCCCCAGTTTTTCTTTAAAGTCATAGGACTTAGAGAATTCCTTTTCTATCTTGATAGCACATGAGACAATATCTTCATACAACGTGAAGGTTTGTGAGACTAATGCTCGAAGGAGAAACGGGTTTAACCCATCAAATAAACAACCAATCTTACTTCTTGGGTTACATATATAATCTCCAGCATACCTTTCTAACCTTGTAAAGTTAGACTCATACTTTGTGACATTCTCATCCTCCTTTTGTCTCAGACTCAGAAATTGTCTTTCCATATCTACTCAATGGTCACGAGAAAATTATTTTTCTATGAAAAGTTATTTGAACTCCCTCCATTCCATATTTCATACTTCCTCATCATCCTTTGTGTTTTGAATCAAGGACCACCATTGATCAACATCTCCAGTGAGGCGGTAAACTGCCATGATAACTTTTTCCCTTTCACTACTCCCCAAAGCCTGAAATATTTTTTCTAGGGAATTTATCCATTACTCGGATACTATGGGATTTTTACTCCCATTGAACATTGGTGGTTGTTGCCTCATGAAGAGATCTAACATTGATCCTCCACGCTGTGGATCAGGGTGCTCAATACGGGTAAGGTTATTATTCATAACCTGAGTGAGTTGTCCCAGTATGGTGATTAGCTAATCAGCACCAGTTTCATCACCAGCTCCACTATAATTATCTTGAGTATGAGGGAAATCTCTACATGGAGTGCCTACATTGATACAGTTTCTATTACTTCCACTAGGCACCATTTCTAAACAATGGCATAAACTAGATTAGTTTATGAATCAAAATACATAATTCTATACTTGTAAAACACTTAACATAAATTGAAATATTTACGGATATAATCCACAATCATAAAAAAATTCTTTGAGGAATTATATACTCATAAATCCTTCATAATGGTTCGTAAAGAAAATGAGAATTATCCTAAGCATATCCCCCGGGAGTGTCGTAACCAAGAGTGCAGCAAGGCCCATTATCGTGCACCAATTCTTGTTCGAGTCTAGCTCAAAGCGGTGTTTTCAGGTTTTACCCCTAGGTACATCTGTGCCAGAGCCACCTCTACTTGCTCGTATCCAGACAGGGACGTATTGCTCAGAAAACTCACAAAATTTCTACAATACCAAAATTCTAGGAAGTTCTTCTATACTAATCCTCAAAGTCTATCTTAGGGATATGTGCTCTAATCAGAGTTTATCTAAATCTAGCTTCCAAGGTTTGTATTAAACTTCCTATGATACCAACTGTAATTCCCTGACCCTAGTTACCCAGAGTCGGTGCATTATTACATAATATTGGCATGATCACAAAAGATCAAATCTCGAAAGACCGATTAGTTTAGTAGCCTTGGAATAACTAGATATATTCATAAAGTTTACATTACATCATAAAGTGAAAACTACCACAATAAAATCTTGTATTCAAATCCCCTCATAATATCCCTACAGGTCATTCATAAATTACTTCTTTACATCCTAGGAAAAATAAAACATTGAAAGGGGTGAGCTCAGATGCTCAGTAAGGATAATAATATAGCAGAAACTTTCATAAATAAGCATAAACATTTAAGGCAATGTATAACTAAAACAAAATCCATTTAAACTTGAACTTCATAATAATATGGAAAAGATAAAATGAAATAATTCCATTTACTTATTTACATGGATATTCTACTAGTCGAATAATCACATGCAATATCAATAACCACTTTCATAATGATGGAATGCATAATGCTAGACTATCATAACCACATAGCCAAGGCCCTGTGCCAAGACTAAAAATAAGATTTTGTCAAGGACTTGTGCCAAGACACTAGTTTGTCTCATGATACCTACCGATGCATCGAGGAGCTATATCGGGCTCCACCCATCACTTATTAAGTCCAATACATTCCTCATATGAACAGGTTTAAACATAACAAAAATATTTGTATTAAAACTAGCATAGAAAATGTCAATACTTTCTCCATAAACCATGAATTGTATAAAAATGACACATCCATAGTCAAACATATCCCAAAACCTTCAATATAACATGGAAGTTTTGTATCACAATAAATCAACTTCAAATTATCTTAAAATCCATCAAAGGATGTTGAAAAAGATTAAATTATAACTATTTGAGAGAAATATCTCTTTTTTTGAAATCATTTAAAAGTCACATAATTATAAAATAAAACATTTACTTTGAAATTTTTTTATAAGCTTGTAAGAGAAGCTTCAAAGGTTTTATAACGGTGGAAAATAGCCGCACCCGCCGTATAAGTTAAAAAAGACATTCTTACCTTAATTCTGTCAAAAAGGTTAAAAAGGACCTTGTTTGGAAAACGACAGAAAGATTCCTTTATAAACTTCTTATAAAAATCCAACAAGGGTATAAATAACTTTATCCCATAGTATTTAAAATATTAATAATTATTTGAAATACATTTTTAAGAAACATGGATGTGGATGATAAAGAGGTCCCAGTAGATAATTATGTATAAACAACCTCGGATAATGACGAGATTGAGAAATAAACCCTTACCTTGTACTTTTCCTTGGTCGATGGTAGGTTAACCTCCTGTATAATGGTGAAATAATTGTTATTAAATTATACAAGAATCATTCAAATTAATATGATATCATATATGATCTTTTAACATTGCTTTGTTAATAATATCTTAGTATTATCGTTGTTTCGGGTGTTAACTTACTCATTTTATTTTATATGTTTTGTTACATAAGTCTTGTTTGTTATGGATAGGTTGTATATTATTCATATCCAGAATGATATAATGTTCTTAAAAATTACTTTTAATCATCAAATGATAATTAGTCTTGAATGGATATGATGGGGAATGAATCTCATCGCGTTCGTGGAGACGGTAGTCCGTACGTACGCACGAGCGACAATATCATTCTTTTGATATTAAAATAATATATAATTGGATGTTATATCATATATAAAGAATCATTATTATGTTATATTTATTATTTACATTAATTACACATCATTATTATACCCATCCAAATAATAATATATTGAATAACAATTACAGCACGACGTGGAGACGGTAAGCCGTACGTACGCACGTATAGTGACATGTCATTCAAAGAATGGATAGAATAATGAATATGGTTGTACCATATTTATAATAACATCACAGTATATATAAGATACTGGATTTATTATTTTATAATGGAAATAACAAAGAAATAAGAAGTTGAAAAAGAAAGGAACTTCAAAGAGGGTGGTGAAAACATTACCTCTTCTTCGGGTTCTTCCTTTTGATTTGATCATAAGGGCTCCTTAGGTTGGATTTATGATCAAAATAAGTCCTCTAGGTCGAATTGAGGGAAGTTTATAGAATATTTTGGCAGGGTTTGGCCGAGCCAAAAGGCTTTGAAGGTGTTAAATTGAGAGAAGGGGGAGTGCCCTTTTATAAGAGGGGTGAGGGGCACCTTAGGAAAAGCTAGAAATATTATATTATAATAAAATCATATTCGGTTTCTAATGGTTCCAAAGTGTATTATTTAAATTTTAAGGTGGTTATAGGTCAAAAAAAATTCAACCCATAGGTTTTAGACAGGTTTGGGTTACTATATTAACCTTATCTTTTAGTTTTAACTCTTAGTTAATTAGTTTGACATTTACCATGTCTCTTTGTATTTTTATATTATATAGTTAATAAACTTACTATAAACTTCCAAGAGACCCCCATGTGGTCCATTAATGATACACCTATCATTATATAAGTATTTTGGCCGAACCTTAGTTTTTTAGGAATATAATATCAATTAATAATATAATATTGTTTTAAAAAAATCTTTTATGTCAATTTTGACACTATTTAATAATTTATTTTTGTTAAAGTCTTAACAACATTATTAATTCAAAAAAAATTAATTTAAGAAATACTAACATGTCGTATTAATCAATAAAATTCGTGTATGTCATCAAAACTTTCAAATTATATTTATTTTAATATTTATAATACCAATTATTTGATTCTTTCATTAATAAGGAAAATACCGCATCATTATTGTGTCATAAATAAAATTATTTTTTCAATGTCTAAAAATTATAAATAAAATACTATTATGTAGGAAAACTTTTTAGATTTATAATTAATCTTTATAGTATAAAATATAATATATATAACTCTATGTACAAATTGTTTTGCTAAAAGATATATGCTTATGTCATTTCTGTATTTACTTTAACTTAATTAATATAAAGTGTCATTATCACTTACAAGTAGATCCATGGGGTCCTAAAATCGACCCAAATATGCACATGGTCAGACATGTATCAACCAATAGGGTTAGAACACGTTTTAGGGTAAATTAATATTATTATAATATTATTTGTTTACCCTTATTTACTGGATTTACCCTTTAACCATGGTAAATAAAATATTTACCAAAGTAATTATTCGAAATGTCTAAAAATAAAAGTTACATATTTACATAATTTGGACCTCCTGATTCCAAATATGGAATCCATATTTCTAAATTCAAAACACAGAAGTGGAAGAAATTAATTTAAAATTAATTCTCGTTGTTAAAACAAAAAACGTGTTTTTAAGAGATAATAACTATCAAAAGATTGACAGTTTTTTATGTCCGGTTTAAATGTGAAATTATGTCCAATGACCAACATTGTATTAAATGGTAAAAATATATTCCAAATATTCTTTAAAACCACTTAAATTCATAATTTATCACTATTAATTATTTTGATTAAAAAAGTTGTTTTTAATTAAAATTTAGTAATTTTCACTATTCATTAAAATATAAAAGTTATCTAAAAAGTTCCAAAATTTTACCCTAGGATAATTTTGATATTAAGAATCCAAAAAGGAAGTCCATTTTTAGAGATAAAATTTATAAAATTTCAAAAAGTGGGTATTACTATTCATAATGGCTAGTTTGATTGGTTGTGGTGTGTTTTAGAACTCGATGTTGCGTACAACACAGACTACTGTATTACTCAAAGAGAAGCGTACCGTGGAATATTGGGGTGTTACACATTCTCCATCCATTGTGTACGCTGAGTAAGATCTATTTTTATAGAACTTATGTATGACATAAGTTCCTTCCCATTTGGGTTCTAGTTTGGGAGGATTCTTGCCTAGTATCATTGGGGTCCTAAGAGCCAACACCAATTCTCCTTAGAGGAACGAATAGAGGAAACCCTTTTTATTAAAGGATCATGTGATCTAATTATGATGGAATTCAAGGTTGTGAAATGTATTCAACCTTTCCTCATCAAGTTTATCCAGATCATCCATCCGTTTATATGATTTCTCATCATCTGAGAGTTGTCCGCAAATAGTTATTTTAAGGGAGAGAAACTGGACTTCTATGGGAAATGCCACCTCAGTACTGTACAACAATGGGTATGGAATCACTTGTGTAGCCGTATGTGTGGTAGTAGGTAAGTCCATAAAGAATGGAGGAGATTATTTATCCAGGACTTCTTGTCTTTATTCATCATATTCTAGAGTATATTTCATAGAGTCTTATTAAAGGTATCTATCTATCCATTTATCATTTCATGATAGAGAGATGAGTGATTGGACTTGATTTTTTACTCCTAGTACAATTTTTTCAACTTTTTAGAATAGAATTTGGTGTCATTTTCCATCAGTATGATGCGTGGGATTCCAAACATGGTGATGATATGGGACTTTATAAATTTAATTATATTCTTCATCCCAACCTCCTTAAGGGGTATTTCCTCATCCCATTTGGAAAATAAGTTAGTAGAAATAAGGATCTACTTAAACTACTTAGTTATGGGTGGGGGATATGGCCTCATAACATCTATCCCCCATACAGAAAACAGACAAGATTATTTAGTTTTATGTAGAAATTATGGGGGTTCATGGATGAATTTTTCATGAATCTGGAATGCATGACATTTCCTGGTGTATTCCACACAGTCCTATATCATGGCATGCCAGTAGTAACCCATCCTCTTGATTTAGTGGGAGATCCTAGTCCCAGACTAATGAATGTCACAGGATCTTGTGTGGAATTATTCCATGAAGGTGAGAATCTCTCATCCTGGTATTCATCTTAGGATAATTCCATTAAAGCCACGCTTATAGAGGGATTTCAGCTCATTTTTTCCATCCTGTAGGGTAAAGTTTTCCACTTGTTGTCGAATCTATTACCTCTCATATCAGTCTATTGATAGATTTCCATTTTAGAGATAATCAATTATGAGCTCCATACATCTAGGGGTGGATACTGGTTCATCATGCTATGGGGTGGTGTTGACATGATTGGTTTCTTCCATGTCACATTCGATGATCGATGATACCATCCTTTAGTGTATGATACATAAGATTACTTCTTCTTAATTAGGTTCATCCAAGAATGCATCATGAATTATCCAATTTGTTAGTGTGAGAATTCTGTGATTGAGGGCCATGATGTCACATGGACTCAAAAGGGAACTCCGCCATTAGTCCCCTAACGTAGCTAGTGAGAGGGGTCAGTTCTTCCTTTATGATGGCATATTCTCCATTGATTTTATTTATCACTAGATCTAAATACCCTTTGATATTTATTTAGTCTATCTACATATATAGGGATAGTTCCATGCCAGTGATGAGGGCTTGGTATTTGGACTCATTATTCGTGCAGCCTTCGGATAGTGAGAAATAGTAGGGAAATTCACTTTATTTAGAGAAACCAATACAATCCCTATGTCAACCCGATTGAATCTCGGGTTTTCTAGTCTCTTACCGATATGACTATGGGAGTTTCCATCAAAATACATCTCCCAAGACTAGGGAGTGTCATGGGAATAGAAAACTTCCTCATATGGAATCTCGATGTCTACTGATGTACTTTCAAGAGTGGGATGTGTTGCGAGGAAATCAGTCAGGGTTTCCCTTTCATCAACTTATGTGATACAAACTAGATGTCTTATTGTTGTAGAATGACTGCCCATTAGGCCAAATTCCTAGTTAGCATGGGATGACCAAGTATGTACTTGAGTGGATTGATATGAGAGACCAGAAGGACTTCATCATGCTACAAGTAATTCCTTAACTTTTTCATTACAAAGATGAGTGCAAGTAAATTCTCAACATCACAGTATTGGGTCTCAGTACCTAGAATCATTAAACTGAGGTATTAGAGACTTTTCTCACTCCCTAAATTGTTATTCTATATAAGGAGGGAACCCAATGAACATTCCATGGTGGTCATATATAATATTAATGGCCCCCTTCCATTGTTGTCATTAGGACCAGTGGGTGCAGTAGGTACTACTTGAGACTCTTGAATTCTTGTTGGAATTCATCATCAAAAATCCCCTTCTTCATTATATTAGATAAGGGGGGATCTTTTATATCCAGTTTGGCTATGAAATTAAAAATTTAGGCAAGGTTCCCTTGGATTCCCCTCAATTATTTAAAATTTCTAGGGGGTGACATTGCTAGAATAACACTAGTTTTTTATGGGTCAACCTTTATGTTGTGGTGGCATACCAAAAAGCCAGGGAACTTCCCAGATGTCACCCTAAAAGCACATTTTAGTGGATTCATCTTCAATATTTTTATCGTAGCTTATTTAATACTATTTAAAGTTACATTAAGTGATCACATCACTGTTGGGATTTAACCACCAGTCTGTCGACATAACATTCGACTATTCATCCTAAGAAGGGATTAAATATATGATTTATTATGTGTTGGTATGTATCTACAACATTATTTAATACAAAAGTAATAACCTGATAGAAAAAGATCCCCTAATGTTCTCTAAAGGTATTGGATTCCTCATCTTCTGGGGCCATCTTTATCTGATTGTACCCTGAATACTTTACCATGAAGGAAATGAATTAGAAGCCAGAAGTTGCATCAATCAATAATTATATGATCATTAATAGTAATTATTCCTTTGGAAATGTCTATTAAGGTCTCTGAAATAAACGTAAACCCTAATATTCCCATTCTTATTCTTGATAAGGATGATGTCGGTGACCCATCTTGGGTATTTCACTTCTCAGAAAAAGTTGGATTTGATTAATTTTTCAGCATCCACCTCTAGATTAGTAGTATGAGAGGGTTGCATCCTACTAGATATTTTCTTGAAGCCTCGATGCTCATCAGTTAAGGTGACATGGAATGTATACACATATGGATTCAGTTTGGGCATCTCTGTATATTTCTAAGAAAACACATATCATTGTTTCTTTACAAATGTGATGTACATATCTTTCTCTTTGAGAGGCATAACAACAATAATCAATGTAGGTCATAGGTCTTCTTCCATTCCCAAATTCACCTTCTTGAGCTCATCAGTGGTGGTGGAGGAGTCTTACTCAAATATGAGAGGGGTATTCTTGAGTTCATACGTATCTTCTTCCACCTCGGAGTCTATGGAGGAATTTTTAGATGAAGTTGGAAATATGAGGTCCTCTCTATCACTATCGGGATGAGAGATTTCATGAGAAAATACATTATCATCTCCTACTACCTAAGTTGTTGTGTAGAGATTATAGAGTCGATTTTCTTTTACACTTTAACTAGGTACATAAGGGTCTTGGACATCTAGGATTAGTTCTATTTCCTCAACTTGATTTATGTGGAGCACATAGTCATTGTTGAGCATACTCTGGGGATTTGCAGAAGCGGTCCCCAAGTAGTTGGGGGATGAAACCTCTATATCATCATCCTCCATTGGTTTTTTGACTTCCCTTTTTTAGAAAATTTATCCAGCATATGTGGCTTCACAAGTCTCTAAGGGTGAACTATCACCATATAGTATATAGACCTTTTCATCGATGGGGTATTGCAAACACTAATGTAATTTTAAGGGTACCACCACTTGGATATGGATTCAGGGCCTTCTGAGTAGGATATTGTATTCAGTGTCATTCTATATAACCATAAACTCAATATTATATGTGATATCCCCAATCTGAGATTTGATCTTAATCTTCCCAAGATGCCTTTTCTCACACTTAACATACCCTTGAATGGATAGATTTGTGGGAGAAAAATCTCATTCACTATATCCCAAAAGTAAGAGGGTTAGAATCAGGATGAGGTTGATTTCATAACCATTTTCAATTATATCTCTTTGGATATTAACATTATTGAGTCTACTCAAAACATATAGGGGCCTGATGTTTCCCTAGATGACCTCTTCGTAATCCTTCTCTGTGAATGAGATGGTGACATTGCATTCTTATGGCATAGTCTCCACTCGATAAACCTTATATACATCGACTTCTATCTTGAACTCCTATGGGATTTGGAGGGATTCAATGAGTTCCTCCTTGAGTTATTTTGAAATATGGAGTGCATCCAGGATTGAGATCTTGGATGGAACAACTGCCAGCTATTTCAAAATTACATACTTTTGTGCCAGAGGCCGGTTCTTCCTAGGACGGGGTTTCTCTTTATTATGTGGATATATAACTGAGGTATTTGAGGTAGATGGTCTTGGTGATTTTGAAAAGTTTGAGGGAGAATCTACTACAAGTGGTGTGGGTTAGTTTGGCCTTCCTTGTTTCCTGGGATGATCAGATAATCACACCCTCACTGGGCGGTCATGCAAGGTGACTAGGGGAATATGACTGCTTGGGTTTCTAGGACACCTCCATATCTCTGTCAGTCTTGTTAGAGAATTTTCCTATGGCTCTCAACTATATATATGTCCCCTATGGGGATGTGACTGAAATATTGGGTCCAACCATGCCCGTGTTGTCCCTGGTATCCTTAGTTCCTGTGCATGCTGCCTCATGTTCCCCAGTTGGGTACGGGGAAATCATACTAAGAGGTATATCTGTCATCAGATAAGGTTTCTTCTAAGTTTTTCATATTAAAAAACCATATATGATATCTTCATTTGATGAGGGTTTTTTTTAGTGGGGTGGTTCCCGTTCTTCAGATGTTGCAAGGAAGAAATATACAAGGGTTAGAACTTACATCGGAGCTGAAAATGACTCTTCATCTTCTTTTTATTCTTAAATTTGATGGTAATATCTACATTTGGGGAACATATCCAATTTCACCTACCTTAGTGATGGAACTGCTATGGTTCTGAAACTTTTTTCTTTCAAGGTGGCATGATCTCAGTCAACTATCTTTTGAGTCATCCAGTTGTTAAACTTATACCCACACATGGCCAGAACTTTATACCAATCACCTTCTTCTTCTTCTTACTAGGAAATGGTTATACATGCCACCTACTCTAGGGGGGTTATATAACATCACATATCTATAATTGAACATGCTTTGGAGGACACCTTTGAAGATAAAACAACATTTGATGTTATGATCTAGTCTTCTATAGAAAGGGTAGTAGTCGAGACAATTGGTGAGGTTGAACTCACTAGGATTCTTGGGTTATGGAATCTTGAGAAGTTTATTTTCCATAGCTACAAGGAAATAATTGTGGACTGGTTCATTTTAAAAGGATTATGATTTATTCATACATTCATCAAATCACAGGTGAACCTGATCTCTTTTCACTTCTATATAGGGGTGATTTTTTGTGTTGTTCCCACTCGGAAGGAGGCACTGGGAAGTTCAGGACCTTCCAAGGTGCTTGAATGGTCATGGATTCTAGTTTGATAGTGAAAGATGTAGTCTCTTATTTTCTGAGGCTTTACCACTATGATGAAGTCATGAGACAATATTTAGCTTAGGTTCTCTGAATGATGTCTTCCAGATATTACGCCATTTCTATGAACTCACAGAACTCACCTAGAAACTTAATTGGGATCATAGGTGTATGTAGATCATCCTAGATAATTTTATCACAGAGTTCTAGCAATTTATCTTGAATTAGAGGGATGCTGAGTGAATAGGTTAAACCCTTCCATCTGGCTGTAAATTCAGATACCCTCTCATTTTCTCATTACTTGCAGTTTTTCAGGTCGAAAATTTTCATATTCCTCAATGTGGATCTAAATTGGTATAAGAATTAATGATAAAGGTATTCCCATCCTACAAAAGATCCTTCTAGTAGACTATTATACCAAACAATGGTTGGCCCTATTAGATTCTGTAAAAAAACAACTCATCTTAGTCACCTCTTGTTGATCTCGAGGGCCCATCATCATACCACATTTGGATACGAAGTGAATGAGATGTTTTTTAGGGTCCCTTGAGCTTTTAAAGGTGGAGATGGAAAGATTTCCAAAATTTGGTGGAGGAAAATTTTCATCCACCCATTCGAGGTATGGATTCCACTCAAACTCAACAGGTGTGTGTCACCCTTCCATGGATTCCATTAAAATAGCCAATGACTTGATGACATTGAGCAGTTTTAGAGATACCATTGTATGATCCACCTCTCGTCTACAAGAAGAGGGTGGGGCTTGATGAGGTGGCCCCATTTTCATCTTCCGTTGATTCTTGATTCATCCTAAGACTGAATGATTTCCCTTCTGAGGGAGAGGATATCACCATAATGGAGGGACGTCCTGATCATTTTCGACTTCCTTGTTTATGTAGACCAACTACCTAGATCTAGAGTCAGTATAATTCTTATATTCCACTCTTTTAGGTAGATCATATCTTTCCAGATGTATGGGAAGGGGAATATTTTTTTCATCCTAATGGAGATACCCAGTAGGAATATTTCCCCTAAGTATCTCCTCATTTCATTTTCTAAGAGTTTGTGTATAATTATCATATTATGACAATAGTTCCTCCATGGAAGGATTTTAAGTTCTTCTTGGTGGCGATTGGGATGTAGTCACACTATTCCTTTATATTTGGTAGTGTTCTTCCATAGATGTGGCAGCTCGATATTTGGAGGTGTCGGGTGTTGGAGCCTCCTTTATTCTAAGTGTGTGTAGCCTTAGTTGGTGAATCCAGATCACCTTCCTCTCAGGGTATGTTTTCTGAATTGTATCCCTCTATAACTAAATCTTGATCTACACTATCTATTGTTTTGATGGTGATGAAATTCATAGAGGTGTATTAGGCAATGGTAGTTTTCTTGTTACTTTCAATGGAACAGAATGAATCTTCATTCCCTAAATTAGGTTCATTTCTAAAACCTTTGTCTATATTGGGTCATTTTGGTTTGGTACCCTAGTGTGGTTTGATTACTTCACCATACACTCCTCTCATATCGACCTGTGAGTAGTGACCTTGAGGGATTTTACGGTCGTGACTACCAAACGAGCTCCGAATAGAAGAGGTTTGTCTTGCAGTGGGAGGAACGAATGAGATGTCAAACATCGATATTTACCTCCAGACCTAGAGAATAATGGGTCCCTATAAGGTGATGCTGGTGATGATGAAAATACCCCCAACCCTATGGGATGGGGTCTATTCGGGACCACCACTAGAATTTTTTTATCCTTTTTTTGAGGATGTGATTCTTCCAGTGGAGGATTTGATGATTCTTGGGATAGGAATTGAGATATAAATTACCCCAGCCTATCAATATGGGGTTTATCTGGAACAAAATTTGATTTCTCTAATACCCCCTCGGGGATGATGAACCTGGTGATGACGATTAAGATAAAAATTC
This sequence comes from Viscum album, assembly GCA_963277665.1. Taxonomy (NCBI): domain Eukaryota; kingdom Viridiplantae; phylum Streptophyta; class Magnoliopsida; order Santalales; family Viscaceae; genus Viscum; species Viscum album. The sequence goes on from OY728163.1 coordinate 1,941,724,488, forward strand.
CCCTAGCATAGTGGGATGGGGTTTTTTTACATCTGTTGTTGATATGTCTTGAATTCTTATGGTAATTGATGATTTGAGAGGTGGAGATAGTGGTAGATATTCCCTCAACCCATTAGGATAGGTTCACTATTGGTAGGATGCTATGGAAGCTCCTACTGTGGCCCATTTGATGTGGTACAGTTGTGTTTGTTTAGGAGTGGGGTGCAATGACATCCCATGAAGAGATTCATTTCTTACAGGAAGTTGTCTGGTTAGTCAAAACATCATATTTTGTGTCTGAAATTCATTCCCATTATTTTGAGGGGCCTAGTTCAAAGACCCATGGACTATCCTCTCCCTCCAATAATTATGTATTAGAATCATTGAAGTAAGGTAATTTTGTTGTAGTGAGCAACTAGCCCGAGCATTACCTGATCCCTTGATTTCTTCAGAGGTTATTAAATTATAGGATGTTGTGTATGAGGGGTTCTACTATTCCATGGGTGAAGGGAAATGTAATTCTCCATACATTCCCCATACTCAAATACAGTTGCATGATGTGGCTTCAATGATCAGTTTCCTAAGGGTTGTGATGCAATGGCAGCAAGCATATTGCATATTTGCACTGTGATTTTCTGGTTTTGGATCCCAGAATATAGAGATAGAATCTAGGTCTAGCTAACAATATAGTATCATGATGGTTTGAAGGTGACCCTCATATCTTGGATAATGGAGGTGTCTAGCCTTCAATAATTGATGATTTTACCACATGTTTTTATATAGATAAGGCATGCACTTCTTCTCTAGCTCATATGGGATCTCATAGTTAGAAGTATAAAGGGGACATAACATGGTGGGAATGTTGTTTCTAGACAACTATCTCCATATAAAAATGTTGGATTCCTCTTTATCAGACTTATATGCCTCTACCTGACCAGACCACAGAAGATGCTTCTTAGGGTCTCCTGCTGATTGGAGTGGAGTGTTGCTAGGAGATGATGGGGAACTATATATGGTTGACATTGATGTTTAGACAACCTCTCTATACAAAGGCATCTGATTTTTGAACACCTATTTATATGATGGTTTCTAGGTAAGGGAAGTATTTCCTTGTCTGTGAGATATATCACCGTATGGAGGTTGACCACAGTGGATTTCAAGAGTAGAATCCCTAAGATTGACTGTGTTGTTGTGACACGTCAAATTGATTATGATTTTAAGATTGATTTATATTATAGGTTATACCCTAGATCATATCTCAAGGAGATTTGGTAGCTTATAGTGTGTATTTTTAATAAATATTACTAAAAGATGGGGTGATTTTGAAAACAGTTTTAAGAAAATGACTTGATTTAAAGAGTTTAATAGTTGATAAATAAAAGTGGTGTTTTAGAATTATGATATAAAGAGATCATTTCAAGTTCACTACACATCTTGGTGAGTTCATCATTCTAAAAAATACACATGGTTTCATGAAATCCTTTGGTTGAGGGTTGTCAAGATCTCAACTTTCCTCTTGCCTCTTAAAACGATGCTCAAAGAACCTCCCATTGACACAACAATTGCATTGTCAAGGATTGGTTATCAAACATAGAAAATAAAGGCTAACAAATTATAATGAAATCTTATGTATGTGTAAGATAAATAGGACTCTTGTCTTTTCCAATCGGAACAATACAAGATTTCCACTTGAAATCTCAACCCAATCGGTGTTGAGATAAAAAGTGTTCCACTTAATTATAACAAAAGAAATGTATTCAGAGGAGAAGAACATAAAATTTAAACATAAGTGAAATATTTATCACACAAATTAAAGAACACCAGTATAATTTCAAGTACCATAACGCCCTCCCAATTTTGTGTAGCTCCCTCAAAATGATCGTCTACCATTTAGCTCACCATCGAGAGGAGGATGGGTCTCGGGTGGAACTTCTTCTTCATCCTTGATCCCCTATGATGATAGGGGCATCCATAAATTATAGTATGAGAAGTATAATCATCTAGGAATCCAAAATTTCATATATTTTCTTCCGGTTTGAACTTCCCAATGAGGTGCCCATGGTGCCTTTTTCTAGCCAAAATAGAACATGGTTTTGAGTACCCTGTTTTTGAGATACCACTTGTGTCTCAGTTTTGGAATAGTATAAAGCCATATCATGACATGAAAAAAAGATAAGTGTTGTTGGTAGGACTATTGAATATATCCATGTTAAATTTGGTGGACATTATACATTTCTATTGGTAGATATGGTCAAAATATTGAATCAAACTTTTGAATTTGGGCAGATTCTATCCTCTGGATAGAATGGTTTGGACGGGCCACCAAATAGACGAATTGTGCTTCAGTTACTTGATAAGAGTTGTAGAGAATAATGTTTTAGATTGTACCACAAAGTTTAATCCCATTTGAATGCACGATATTAGCTTAATGCTCAAAACAGTGGATAGATATCCATGGGATGTCATGCAGTTTGGCCCATTTTTCTTCTAGATCATTTTTGGGGCCTCAAAATCACCTCCACCTTCAATGAAAATATCAAAACAAGTATAATTTCTCCTTTTAACTGTGATAACCACAAAATAAATTAATTAAAAATGAAATGAAATTTTTTATTATATTTTAAATTTACAATACAAATTTAGTTTAATACAATGGTGTAAGGGTGGAAATGAAACAGTAAATCGCGGTGTGGTCACACCTCCACACTTGAACATTTGTACTCCTAAAAAAAGTTACATTTTCAGAAATTATGTATATAGATATTACCAAGATCATCAAGATTTAACATTTGAAGAAATTTTAATTCATTAAATTAATGTGATCAATGCACAAACCACACCAAGGAGTTTTTCCTAGTGAAAATGGAAAAATATGTCTCATAAATCATATCACAGTGAAATTCAAAGAGATTCGTGATAAAAAATTGAGCAAGGAACTCAGAAATAAACCATTCCACTAACTCTCCATGTGTGTGTGTGAAAACCATTCCATGATATTCTTTCCACTTTCTATATAATAAATATAGGTTATTTTAACATTTTTCAACTTAAATGATTTTGTCCATCAAACCTTCCCTAAATCCTTTGAAATCATATTTCAAGAACCACTCACTTAAGAATTCCATGAACTCAAACCATAAGCTCCTGACCTAGATATCCCCATATGTTTCACATTTCATCACTCCCCTCATTTATTATTTTTTGTTTTTTTAGAAGTTTCATTTGAAACAAATCTCACACTCATCCTGCAACCCTTGTTTGATCTCCTCACAACACTAATTGTAATAGTTATAAAAAGATCAAAGGTTGAGGAGGAGTGTTTTTTGACCTACCCAAGTCACAACCAAATTTTTTTTGATTTTTGTTTGAGGGTGTACAAGAGTCGGATATCAGGTACACACACATAGTTCAATCTCGTATAGTAGTGAAACAGATCGGATAAGGAATGATCATATGGAAATATCATTTTAAGATGAAAAATATTAACCTAACATATATTTACCTTCTACTAAGTAATAAATATTAACACATTGTGGTTTGGTGCAAAAATGTGTGAAGTTAATTGTGACACGATTTTCCCAAAAACTACTCACACAATGGGCATCAATTATATCAAAGGTTTCACAGAGATACAACAATTTATATCATTGACAGAAAACCAATTCACTAAAAATCACTCCCTGATATTAAATTCATACAAACATTCATTCCATAACAGATTCAGGTTTTCATCAAATTTTAAATCAATATGGAACCAAAAATTTGAACATGCATTTTCAGTAAGTTCCATGATTTGGTGACCATAATGGGGGTAAGTAAAAATACCATAAAGAAGGAGAAAAAAAGAGAATAAAGAAAAAAGATGTTGAAAATCCTAATGAACTGAACAAGATGGAGAAAAGTTAAAATACTATAAAGAAGTAAAAAAAGAGAAGAAAGAATAACGATAATTAAAATATTAATGAACTCAAAAAGATGGGGAAAAGTGAAAATATCATAAAGAAGGCGAAAAAGAGAAGAAAGGAAAAAAAATGATGAAAATTTCTAACCAACCAAGGAATGTACCCATACCCCCAAACCTAGAGTGTGCAGTGTCCTCACTATAATAAAATAGAATGTGGGAAGGAAGGATAAAACCTATTGGGTGTAATTGGTATGTTTCTTCTTGAACATGGAGTTCCTCCATCGGGAACTCTAGAAGGGCTTCATGGAAGTGCTTTAGCTGCTGCCCATTGACAGTGAAGGTTTTCTTAGTTTCTTCATTTTGAACCTAAAAAACACCAAATGAAGATACATTAGTAACAGTGTATGGTCCAAACCAATGGGAATGAAGCTCACCTTGATGCAACTTCACCCTTTAATTGTAGAGGAGGACCTTCTAACCAATGTGGAATTGAAGATGAAGGATGATACGGTCATGGGAAGCCTTGGTTTTCTTATTATAAATCCTAGAGTTCTCATATGAATCTCTTCTAATTTCCTCCAGCTCTTGAATATGAAACTTCCTTTGAGAACCTGCACTAGAAAGATTAGAATTGCATTATTTGATGGCCCAATAGTCCTGGTGCTCAATATCAAACGGGAGGTGACAACTCTTTCCAAAAACAAGCCTATAAGGTGACATTCCAATTGGGGTTTTAAAAGCAGTATGGTAAGTCCATAGTGAATCATCAATTCTAACACTCCAATCTTTTCTATTGGATTGAACCATTTTTTTCAAGAATTTTTTTACCTATCTATTTGACACCTCAGCTTGACCATTGGTCTATGGGTGATATGCAGTAGACACTCAATGACCAACCCCATACCGACTCAAAAGTGATTGCATTGTTCATTTGTGGAAATGAGAACCATGTTCAGTGATGATAAACCTAGGTAATACAAACCTATAGAAGATTTGGGTTCTCACAAATTCTACAACTTCCTTAGAATCATCAGTCCATATAGCTTGTGCCTCTATCCATTTTGACACATAATCAACTAACAGAAAAATGTACATGTTGCCAAAGGAATTGGGAAATGGCCCCATAAATTCAATACACCAAACATCAAAAATGTCAAGAAAGATTAATGGTTGTTGTGGAATTTCATTTCTTTTAGATACATTACCCATTATTTGAAAATGAGGACAAGATTTTTAAAAAACATGGGCATCCCAAAAAAGTGTTGGCCAAAAGAGACCCGAATCAAGGACTTTTAGAGTAGTCCATTGGGGACCAGAGTGGCCCCCACAATCAAGAGTGATGGTAGAATATAAGGACAGACTAAAACTCGCTATCGAGAACACAACTCCTAAGGACTTGATCACTACATGTGCGCCAAAGGTAGGGGTCATCCCAAATGTACCAACAGGACTCGTGTTTTAGACAACTAGCTTGGTTTTTTTTTTGAAATCAGTAGGAATGCAAGACACTACTAAAAAATTTACAATTTTGGCATACCAAGGAATAATATATTGCACTCGGTACAATTTATCATTAGGAAACATATCATTTATAGGAATAGAGGGGGGTGAGTCAATGTATGAGGATGGGGAAATCCTACAAATATGGTCAGCTGCCACATTCTCTGCTCTTTTTTATCTCTAATTTATAGGTTTAATTATTGAAGGAGGAGCATCCAGAAAATGAGCCGTGGTTAGGTTTATGGTTTCTTAAGGAGATACTAGAAGGTTGCATGGTCTGAGAACATAATGAATTTGGACCCAAAAAGGTATGACCTGAATTTTTCTGAGGAAAACACAATGGAAAGGAATTATTTTTCAGTTGTGTTGTAGTTTTCTTGGGAAGGTTCCAAAGTACCTAAGGCATAGGCAATGACATGTGAAGCTTGATCGACCCTTTGTGAAAATACTGCCCCAACTGCATAGTTAGAGGCATCACACATGATCTCAAATGGTAAATCCCACCGAGGTGGATAGATTACCAGGGGTGACGTGAGACTCCATTTTAACTTATTAAAAGCTTCCTCACCTTCTTTATCGAAAACAAATTATTTTTATTTTTAGATTAATCGGGAGAGGGGGAGTGAAATTTTACTAAAGTTACGAATGAAACGACGGTAAAATCTAGCATGACCTAGGAAATACCGCACATACAATAAATTTTTAGGGAATGGTATGGAAGAAATGACATCCACTTTTGATTTATCTACTTGGATACCATCCCTAGAAATTACATGTCCCATAAATATACCTTGTCACACCATGAAATGGCATTTCTCATAATTTAATATGAGATTCTTATCAATACAGTGATGTAGGACTGAATCAAGACTACACAAACATTCATCAAAAGAGGATCCACACACAGTGAAATCATCCATGAATACTTCCATTCAATTCTCCAGGTAATATGAAAAAATACTAACCATACATCGCTGGAAAGTACCCAGAGCATTGAACAGACCAAATGACATCCTCCTATATGAAAATGTGCCAAAGGGACAAGTGAATGTTGTCTTTTCCTAATCCTCAGGTTAAATATGGATCTAAAAGTATCTAGAAAACCCATCAAGGAAATATTAGCGGGACTTACTCACTAGCCTCTATAGAATTTGGTCAATGTATTGCAAAGGGAAATGGTTCTTCCTAGTCTGTTGATTTATTCAGCGATAGTTTATGAAGACACACTAACTATTCTGCACACGAGTTGGAACCAATTCATTGTTTTCATTTTTGATTACTGTAAGGCCAGTTTTTTAGGAACTACTTGAATGGGACTGGTCCATTAGGTTTCAAAGATGGGGTAAATGATTCCATCAGCTAATAATTTTGTTACTTCCTTTTTCAAAACTTCTAGGAGGTTTGGGTTCAGTCAACATTGTGTCTGCCTCACTGGTTTAGCCTCATCATTTAAGAAAATATGATTTATGCAAATTGATGGGATAATACCAGTAATTTCAGAAACTTTCCATCCTAAAGCTTTTTTATACTCACTCAAAAGGTCAAGCAGTCTAAATTCATGCTTAGGAGGGAGCGAACTAGCAATGATGATGGGCAACTTGTTTCCATTCTCAAGATATGAATATTTTAAATCTTGAGGCAGTTGTTTTAGTTCCAATTCAGGTAGATTTTAGATTTATGGGAGTTTTTTTTAAAGTGAGAGGTCACTAATCTCATCTAACTACTCAATGGTATCATCCTCAGATGAGGAATGAGATTTTACAAGCTTAGTGGTATCATTCATGGTTAGGTGATCCTCAGTGTTCAAGAAATCATCAATCAACAAACATGCATTACATTTCTCTAGACCACTAAAATAATCAATGTATGAATCATTTCCTAGAATTTTAATTAAGGATAAAAATTCAGAAATGGTATTGAAGGAATGAAAAGTAGTTTTCTTAGGGGTAGGGAGTACATAAATTGAATTAACAGAGAGAGAGGAATGTTCTTCTGAGGGGTTCTTCATGGTATCAAGGATGTTGAAATGGATTATGTCACCACAAAATTCCATAGATAATATACCATTATGGACATTAATTATGGTTTTGGTAGTTTTCAAGAAGTTTCTCCCCCAATATAATTGGGTCATGTCCATTCATCTTATCATCTTCCATTTTTAGCACATAAAAATCAACATGAAAAATTAAATTTTACACCCTCACAAGAACATCCTCTAACACACCAAAAGGGTGTACGGTACTCTAGTTGTCTAGTTGAACAACAATTCCAGTAGGCTTTAGTTCCTCGACCAACAATGTAGATTAAATTGAGTGAGTCATCACATTTATAGAAGCACCTAAATCAAGCATGGCATTAGAAAATGAATACTCCCCTATGGTTCATGGAATGGATAATGTCCTAGGATCGTTTCACTTGGTGGGAAGTGATGGATCTATCAATTCTGATATGTTCCTCCCCAATCTCACCTTTTCATGTCCAATAATTCACCATCTGTGTGTACACATATCATTTAGAAACTTTTCATATCTTGGATTTTTTCACAGCATCAATCAAGGGGATGTTTACCTGCACTTTTTTGAAAGTTTCCAATATTTCCTTATCTAGTTCAGTTTCATTTTATTTCCTAGGTTGGGTGTCCCTTTGGGGAAATGGAATAGGAATGGGTTGTCTATGAGACTCGTCGACATACACACTCTTTCCTTTGGAAGGGATTTTATCAAGACATGGTTTTTCAACATTTGGAACATTTTTAATTGTTGGGATGGAGGTTTCCTCAGGAGGGTATGACACTAATAGAGGATTCATTTGATTTTATTTTTGTTTTCCACTCCTAAGTGTAATGGAAGTAACATTTCCTTTATCTCTAGGGCTGAATAATGGTTAAGACGGTAGTTTACCTGACTTGTGACTTTGAATTTCCCCCACCGAGTTAACTAGTTGGCCTAATTGTGTTTTGAGGCCTTGTATGGATGCCTGAGTGGTTTGTTGGAACTGGATATTATTGGAAGCCATTTGTTTCATAATATCTTCTAGGCTAAGATCTGCTTTTGGATGGGGTTGTTGGAAAGACCTTTGGGATGGTTGAGGATCTCTGGGTGGTGGGGGTGGATGACTAATCTGACCATGTTGGTTCCATTGTTTTTGAGTTTGGTTTGAATACCCCCCTTGTTTATAATATTGGGGTTCTTTCCACCTAAGGTTGTATGGATAATAGGGCTCTTTCCTAAAGGGTTGGTTATAGGGACGGCTTGGAAATATTTCCTCACAACTCTCAGAAGTTTCTCTCAATTGGGGGCATTGGTCAGAATAATGGGTGTCAGAAGAGCATATTCCACAATGGATGGGAGGAAGGTATTGAGATTTCCCTTGGGATAGAGTGAGTTATCATAGAAGGGTACTTACCTCTTCAAACTTTGCATCCACATTCTTCTCAAATTTAGTACTTTTCACCTCATGGACACCTCGAATGGGTACACTGGACCTTGAACCAAATTATTTAGTGTTCTATTCCATGTTATCAATCAGGATCCTTGAAGATATTGGGGTTTTATCCACTAGTTCACCACCTACAACATCATCAATCATGTTACAATCAATTGAAATTAAACCTTCATAAAAATACTGAATTAAAAGTTGATCACTTATTTGGTGGTGTGGAAAACTTAAACATAACCTTTTAAAGAGTTCCCAATATTCATGAAGTGTTTCCCCTTGGTATTTTCTTATACTGCATATTTATTTCCTTGTTGTTTCAGTTTGAGAGGGTGGGAAATATTTTTCAATAAAAAGGTGTTTCATGTCTGCCCAGCCACTTATTTGGGAATTAACATACTAAATCCAGTCTTTTTCAATGTATTCTAATGAAAAATGAAATGACCTAAGATTTACTTATTCTTTATCCACATTTGTAGGTTTTAATTTATAACACACAGTATGAAATTCTTTAAAATTATTGTGTGGATCCTCTCTAGGATGTCCATGGAATCTTGGTAATAGATAAATTAAACCAAATTTTAGTTCAAAATTAGGTGCCTCGCCTTGTAATTGAATGTATGTGGGTTAGATATAGACATTAAATGAGGTTATTTATTTTAGTTTTCTATTGTTTTCATCTATTTTATACAAGTTAATTTCAGTTTTGATGTCGATTCCAAAAGAATAAGTAAAAGGATTAGGAAGAGTGTCGATATTTTGTGTGTCCTCCTTTAAAGGGTTCTCTTCTGTGTCTCGGTGTCTCTGACATAGGATCCTCTCTGTTTCAGGTTTTAAATGAGGTAAATATCCTATATTATAATGTGTCATACACCAAACCTATACAAAAAATTGCTCAGAACACAAAATGATTGAAAATGTAAACAAATATTCACAAAATTTACAAATATCTTATCAAAAACACGCACAAAAAACCAAAGCGCTCCCCGACAACAATGACAAAATTTGACCACTTTGTCATGACATGTCAAATTGATTAGGATTTTAAGATTTATTTATATTATAGTGAAGACCCTAGGTTGTATCTCAAGGAGATTTGGTAGCTTATCGTGTGTATTTTTAATAAAGATTACTAAAAGAGGGGGTGATTTTGAAAACAGTTTTAATAAAATGACTTGATTTAAAGAGGTTAATAGTTGATAAATAAAAGTGGTGTTTTAGAATTATGAGACAAGGAGATAATTTCATGTTCAATACAAATCTTTTTTAGTTCTTCATTCTGAAAAATAAACATGGTTTAATGGAATCCTTTGGTTGAGGGTTCTCAAGATCTCAACTTTCCTCTTACCTCTTAAAATGATGCTCAAAGAACCATCCCTTGACACAACAATCGTGTTTTCAAGGTTTGGATATCAAACATAGAAAATAATGTCTACCAAATCATAATTAAATCTTATTTATGTGTGAGATAAATAGGACTGTGGTCTTGTCCAATCGGAACAATACAAGATTCCCACTTGAAATCTCAACCCAATCGGTGTTGAGATAAAAAGTATTCCACATAATTATAACAAAATAAATGTATTCAAAGGAGAATATAATTAAAGTTAAAAATAATTGAAATATTTATCACACAAATTATATAAAACTAGTATAATTTCAAGTGTCTTAACTCCCTCCATGGTTTTTTTAGCTCCCTCAAAATGATCATCCACTATTTAGCTCGCCATCAAGAGGAGGAGGATGCTTGGGTGGAACTCCTTCTTCATCCTTGATCCCCTTATGAGGATAGGGGCCTCCAGAACTTCTAGGATAAGAAGTATAATCCTATAAGACTCCAAAATAGCATATCTTTTCTTCTTGTTCTAACTTCCCAATGAGGTTCCCATGGTGATTTTTTATAGCTAAAATAGAACATGGTTTTGAGCACCCTGTTTTTGAGATACCACTTGTGTATCATTTTTGGAATAGTAGAATGTCATATCACGACTTGACCAAAATATAAGAGTTGTTTTATAGACTCTTTAATATCTCCATGTTAAATTTGGATGCCATTAGACATTTATATTGGTAGATATGGTCAAAAGAAAAAACCAAACTTTTGAATTCGGGAAGATTCTGTCCCCTGGATAGAATGGTTCGGACGGGCTACCAGATGGCCGAATTGGGATTCAGTTCCTTGATAAGAGTTTTATCCCATGATGTTTTAGAGTGGAAAACAAAGTTACATACCATTTGGATGCACAGAATTATCTTAATTCTCAAAAAAGTGGACAGATATCCCTGAGATGCCATGCAGTTTGGCCCATTTTTCTTCTAGATCATCTTCAGGGCCACCAAATCACCTCCACCTTCAATGAAAATATAAATAAAAAATATAGTTTCCCATTTTAAATGTTATAAACACAAAATTAATTAATAAAACATGAATTTAAATTTGTTATTATATTTTAAATTTACAATACAAATTCAGTTTAATACAATGGTGTAAGGGTGAAAATGAAACAGTGAATCGCAGTGCGATCAGCGATCTATATCCACTCTACTATGAGGAAAAATATCGCAGTAATGATCAAATTATTCTTCGTTTGAAGAGTTTAAAAACCCTTGGTGTGTTGAGAATGTGTCTCAAATAGCCTTAAGGATATATCATTTATCAGATTAGGAATATGAGCCTCATTCTGCATTGTGGATGGAATATACCGACCTAACTTTTGGGATTGTGTAAAGATATGAACTTGTTGTATGATGGTTGTCAGACCTTGTTGATAACCATCTAGTTATATATGAATATGAACCCACTACTGATAATTTTTTAGAATATGCTGATGATATTCTTCATTTTTAGAAGAAATATGAGCCCACCATGAGGCATGTGCTACTCTCACTTGGTGAGCCTCAGTCAAAATAGGGATATGATACTAATCATAAGACTTTGGAATATTCCACTGGTCCTTCTTGAATGTGATATGAGCCTATCCTGAGACATGTTCCACTCTCACTGGGTGAGCCCTGGTTGGAACAGAAGTATGAGCCTGGTCCAATTATGCATTCCCAACCAGAATATGTTGACAGAAACCCAAAATTGGAGAATAGGATATGAGCCTCCTCCTATATAGCCTTGGAATGATATTGACGAAGTCTTTTGTCGGTGGAAGTAGAGATATGATCCTGGATTCCATGATCTGCTGGAATATTCTAGGCAGATTCACTGATATGAATATGAGATTGTCCTGTGGCATGTGTCACTCTCACTTGGTGAGCCCCGACTAGAATGGGAATATGGGCCCGATCCTATGAATTTGGAGTATTCCACTAGTCTTATTCAATAGGAATATGAGCATTTTATGAGGCATGTGTCGTTCTCACTTGGTGATCCTCAACCAGAATGAGGATATGAGCCTGATCCTGGGCCTTTGGAATATGTCATCAGGCTTTCATGATAGTGATATAAGCCTATATCGAATCATATTCCACTATTAATTGGTGAGACTTGGTTGGAATGAGAATATGAGACTAGTATTCTACCTTTCCCTTTACCAAAATATGCTGATAATCCTCCCAGATGGGAGAAATAATATGTACTTGCTCTGAAGAAACCACTTGTTCATAATGATTATAGTTTTGTACTACCCTGGCTATAATGATAGGAATATGGGCATGTCCCTATATTTGTACCAGTTTCAGAATATGTCGATGGAGTTCTTCAGTTATTGCTAAGATGTGATGGAATTTTTGAAAAGTGTACAAAAGAATGTAAGCCTGCACATTTTCTTTATCCATTATATACTGAAATATATCTTTAATTGAAGTGGGAATATGATCCCACTTCTGTCCTCCTTGTGCCATTGGAATATGCTGATGGAATTCATGAATAGGGGTAGGGATATGTTCCTCCCTCGTTCCTGATATAGGGATATACCTACAAACATGTTTTGAGTTAGTAAAGATATGAGCCTGCTCACTGTATATCACCGGAATATATCGACGGGCTTCATCAACAGAAGTGGGGATATGATCCCACTTATAGTTATCCAGAGCCTTCTACACCTAATGTGTCTTCCTTATTTTCTGTTCATGGGTGTCATAGGTGGTAGTGTGTCAGGTGGTACCATCAACAGGTGATTGAAGGGTACCAGTGGGATGGAACTAGTGATAGTGGTCAACATGATCCCTCCTTGGTGACCCCTGAACCAAAAGGGAGTAATAGTTGAATCTTTAGCCTACCATAATTAGATAATGAAGGTGGTGATTTTCATGCTCCAGGGATAAGATTATGAAGAAATTTTTTTGTAGAAGCAAGGTCCATTAGCTTTACTGCAGATTTATTTGGATAGTGCAAAATCATCAGTTTCAGCACTTAGATACCCTCATAAGTAGCCTCAAGGGCCATGATTGTACCATGTCAATGGTATTCTTGGACCATTTCATTCACCACCCTATGATAAAGATTTCAGGTGAGTGAGTTAATTATGAGGCCCACAGGGGTTATAGCCAAAAATTATTTTCCAGAATGGTCACTAGATAAAGACATGTCGGATCAGGGTGTTGTTTGAGAGAGTAGTATATACAGTCATGAAGGCAACAATGAACAAGTTCACCTATTATGTCATCATCATAGTCATGATATGATCTCAATCATATATGCATGTCCAACACAATTATCTTTTTATTCATGACCCAACCATTCTACTCACGTGGAATTTTAAAAACAAGGATGGACTTATTTCATGATAACTCCAGCTATAGAGGACCAATCATTCATTTGAAAGATCCATTCCAGGCTTGTCAATTTTTTTCATAGAATATGAAAAACAAAATTACCCTACACGTGATTAACTAATCATCCTATTATTTGAGAGGTTCATATTGGATTCACCATTTTTGTTTGCATGGAATATACAAAAAAAATGTCATGATGAATGATTAACCAATCATCCAATTATTTTTGAGATTCACATCGGGTTCACCATTTTTGTTTTGATAGAAATATATAAGGACCACCCATACGAAAAGAAAAAAATATTCTTCTGAAAATGGGGTAGTCTATCATTTTTTTCTTGTGAAGGAGATGTTGTAGTTAGATGATTTCACATCGGATGCACCACTTTTTTTTCAGAAGTATATGGTTTCTTGGATTGGTGTTTTGATTATGGGGGTTCAAATTTTTTTGTACTATTATTCAATACAATTTATCATTTTTATATCTAATAGAAACTCCCAATGGTTCCCATATCCATAACTGAGTACAGACATTCTTTCCAAAGGTAGTTGGTCCTTTGGGGTTTGAAACCCAACGATACTTTAGAACTCATATTGGTCGAGGGGATGGTAGGTCGGGCTCATAATACCCTTTTGTGGGTAATTTTTTCCTAATCTAAGACTCTCTTATATATTTAAGATATGTTCAAGAATCTCTTCTTAATCCTGATATGGGACTGATTACCCTAATAGGTTAATCATAGGTTAAATCCTCATAAAAGGGGAATCTATTAGTGAATCCATCTGTATGTATCTGAGTTTCTTCATCCATTTCACATTAATGAGTAGTTTCTTATATGTTTAAGTTTTAGGCACTCTAGAGTTTGTTGCCATCCAGGGAGGCAGTTAATATTCCAATGATGGGATTAATCCATTATGAGGCATCATGTATATCATGATTTATAATAGGAATCAAAACACATGTAGTTTTTTAAACCCATATAGTTTAATTCCATGTAGAAAATACATAAGTGGTGGCACTTAGGCATCGTAATTTTGAGGTTGGACCTTGAGGATGCATCCTACATATCTTGGTTATTGTAGGAATCAGATTTCTCATAGTTCAATTTGTTACTCAGTCTGCAGATGGATGAGGGAGAAAGATCATCCCATGGGGGAGATTAGGTCCTTATGGTTGAAATATTGGCGATGTAGGGGAAAATTTCATTGAAGTGGCTATTCATTTGATCTTGGGCCTTAAAAAGGCATCCTATATATCTTGGTTATTATAGGAATCAGATTCATCATAGTTCAATTTGGGTCAGGGATTACACGTTTAAGTTTCCCTAATATTGGTGAAATTATACCATTCCACTAATTAGGGCTTACACACCATGCTTTCCTTGTATGGTGGAGATTCGTGATGTAAATGATATGATAATTGCAACTCCCTATGCCCACGTGATCCATGCTCGATGTGAGAAATAAGGGATAGCAAGTAATCAGTCTCACTGCATATGGGTGCGGGACTTATGTTCTAGGACATTCCTTAGGATGATTAATATGAATATCAGTCCTTAGGAAGGAATCCTACATATCTTAGTTATGGTAGGAATTAGATTCATCGTAGTTTAGTTTATTCTTAGTATGCTGATGAATGAGGAAGAATGATCATCCCATGGGGATGATTGGTTCCTGTTGGTTGAAATTTTGGATACATGGATGTACTTACACTAAGGTAAGTGTATACTTGAGATCGGGCCTTAGAAAGGTGTCCTATATATCCTAGTTATAGTAGGAATCAGAGTTCTCATAGTTCTATTTCTTCTCAGTTTTCTGATGGATGAGGAAGAATAATCATCTCATGGGGATGATTCTGTCTCAGTAGTTGAAATGTCAGATACATTGATGGAATTTCACCTAGGTAAGTGTATACTTGAGATCAGGCCTTAGGAAGGCATCCTATGTATCCTGATTATGGTAGGAATCAGAATTATCATAGTTTTATTGGGTTGGGTATTACACACTGAGGTTTCCCTAATATTTGTACCAGATAAGGTTATCATGTTCTGGGACACCATCTTGACCTTTCATGGTTGTTTTACCAACCTATTTAAGGATGATTGAACATAATTGATGAAAATCACATAATCCAGGTTGACATGTATGAAGGATGTCACAAGCCCTGGCCAAGGATGTTTGAAGAAAATCACATGATTAGGGATGACATGTCTGGAGAGTGTCTTGTGACCTAGATGACTTGTCTAGAGGACGTTTCATAACCCAATTTGACTTGTCTAAATGAAATTGTATGATCTATATGGTGATCCTAGAGGGTTTCACAAGACTCAGGTGGCATTCCTAGAGGGAATCATGTAATATGGATGACGTGTCTGTAGGATGTCGCGTGATCTAGCTGATAAGTCCTGGTTTCATCACGAGATATGACTGACATGCTTGGAGGGTGTCATGAGATCTAATTAGAAATCCCAGAGGGCTTCATGATACCTATCTAACATACACTGGTGTCGCCTCATAATTTGGGTGATATGCCTAGATGAGATAGTAATATATTGATGGTGATCATGGCGGGCTTCATGAGACACAGATGGCATGCCCAGAGGGCATCGCATGACATTATTGATGTTTCTAGCAGACATCACATGATCCAAATGGTGTTTCAAGGGGACACCGCGTAACATGGGTGACATGTCCCAATGTTGTCATGTGATCTGGATGAGTCATGCAAAGCACATGAGGATTAGTGTACATGCCTTTACAAAATTCTCTCATCTTTAAGTCTATATTCTAGTTTTCATTGCAAATGTACCTTATATTTTTTTAGTGTTATCTTGTTTTTAGGTTTCATGGATTTCATCAGAATTGAGTTATTTCCTTCGCATAACCCTATGAGACTCAAATGGCATGCTCGTAGGGTGTCACATGACTTTATTGATGTTTCCAAAGGACATTTCATGATCCAAATGGTGTTTCAAGTAGATTATACTTAACTTGGGTGACATATCCCAATGTTGTTCCATGATCTAGATGAGTCATTTGAAGCACATGAGGATCAAAGTACATTCCTTCCCGAAAGTCTCCCATCTTTCAGTATTTATTCCATTTTTTCATTGCATATGTGCCTTATATTTGTTTAGTGTTAGCTTGTTTTTAGGTTTTATGAGTTTCATCATAATTGATGGATGTCCTTTGAATAACCCACCAAAAGTCCTTCACGTGATCACTTGAGATCATTAAAGTTTCCATGAATACTTTGTGATCTCTTAGGTTGTTCCCCAGATTTTACCTGGCGAGAAACCTTTGAAATCGTGAGATTGGATTCTATGAGAAGTCCACTCTAATTCCTAGGTTCACCGATGTGTGGATCGAAGGATTCATTTTTTCATGTTGGGGTGGGGTATTTATAGGCCTCTCCACCCTGATTATATGCTTATTTTCTGTTTCACATATCATGAAAATCCAGGATGGAGTCAGTAGAGGGATTTAATGTTACACGTATTGTGAGGTCCTTCCATAGGTCATCCCAGGGGTTTCGCATGACTTTCAGTGACCGTAAGAACATCCCATCAATGAACCATTTATTATATTTTTTTCTAATTAAAGAGGTATTTCCTAATTATGTGTACATAATAAATGGTTTCCATAAGTCTAGAATGACATGTCTAGTGGACTTTGTAAGATCAGGATGCCTGCTGAAAGGCTTTTGCGTGATCTGAGGAAACATATCTGGGACCTTTTGCGAGACAAGTATGGCTTACCAGGGGGGACTCATGAGATCAATATTTTCATTCCAAGGGTTCTTTCAAGACCATGATGACATGCCAAGGGATGTTTCCTATGATAAATAGTGATTTTACAAGGTTTACAACTCCATTTTTATAAGATTAACGTATCTACCCCTTGAAAGAATCTATCATCATTTCCATTTTTATTTCATTTTTTATTTTACAAGGGATGGTAGTCTCGCGAGTTTTTATGAGTATTTTCAAAGACAATCACTTTTCCCATCGATGATGCATCGCGTGAACAATAAGGGGTATTATGGTGATGGTCGAGCATTTCATGGAAAACCCCTTCTATTTGTATTCAAAGTCAAAGGGGGAGCATAGTACTTCATGTACATGTATGAATCCCTTCGTGTGATTAGGGTGACATGATAGAGGGATATTTCACAACGAGGCGTACATTTCACCAAGGATTCCATGGTGTCCTATGAACCACATGGGTGTGTCGCATGAAGGTTTATGACTGCAATAGGCTCCCATATTTTCCATGTTTTCCTCCTTATTTTACAAGTATTTTTGGATGGTTTTTCAAGCACCCACCAACAGACAAGTCGTATGATCCGGAAGAACTTATCTGGTATCCGATTCATGACCAGTGAATGTCTTGGATTCCTTTAAAAGAATAAGGAGTATTTTTTAAAGGGGGTTTACAAGATTTGAATCAGGTCTTATGTTTTGCATGGATCTTTCTCATGACCTTCTGAAGGTATCATGATTGCATGTATTTTGGAAGGTTACATGATCTGTGAGTTCTAAAAACCTTATCTTCCTTTGTTTTGTAGGGAAAAATAATACCCATGTTTAGGTATTTCTTCCCATGTGTATTTTTTTATGATAATTTGGTGAGAATCAAAAATATTCCAAAATTTTTATCTTCTATCAGAAACTCTTGACCCAATTGAAAAAAGGATTATCTTTTTCAGTGCATGCTTTAAAAACTACTCGAAATAAGATTTTTCTTTCTACTACTTTAAGCCAAGAGAATATGGTTGACTATATTGTTTCAATATCTAAAGAATTAATTTTCCTAAAATGGTTTCCTGGTAGAAACTTCAACATTTCTAATAGTTTCTTTTTCTGTAGATTCAATTACATCTTTTTGATTCTCTTCTATTTGGTGAATCTTTCCTCCAGCAAAACTTCACAATTTCAAACTTCAAACTACTTATTTTTCCATAAACTATGTCTCATCACAAACTTGAAATTTTATCATTATTTTAACTTATTCATCAGATCATTTTATTTATGATGATGTAACTTCAAATTTGATAACAAGACTCTATTTAGAATAGTTTATATGGAAACCTATGTCTGAAACCATATATGATCTCCCCCTTTGTCTTTCCTCTCAACTTGTATTTATTTTCTCATTTTGATTTATTCCTTCTATCTAATCATGTTGGTATGAATATCTAGAGATTTTAACATTGTGTAGACTTATTTTTCTTAAAACTAAAAAAATTCTCATATCCCACTCTCTATATTGTTCTTTATTTATATTTTCATTGTGAAACAATTGTTTTATTGGAAAGTTTGTACTTATTAAATATTTAGAAAATTCATACTTCCATATTTTTTTATATTTAATCATCTGGTGATCAGAATTTCAATCTATCCATTGAAGATTTGTACATATGTCTATCTGATGAAACTCTATCTGATAGGATCCATTTGGAAAACTATGTCTAGAAACACTTCAACTCATCTTTATTCAAAATCTTGAATCATGAGATATTTCATGATGTTGAGAACTTGGATATCAAAATATCATTATCTAACTTGAGTCTAGAATGTTAAGAACATTATACATTTTTTAATTCTTCTTATCTAGTAACTTTTGTAACCACTTTCTATATTAGGACTTCCAAAAGCTTCACAAAAAACATCCTTTGGCAACTTAAACTTGATTTACAAAAATATTCTTTAAAAAAAGTTAGTTGTAAAAAAAAACTATTTTAAAATATCATAAAGTATCTTCAATATTCGTATTTTTATTTTTTTATAACATCTGTTAAAAAATTTAATCACTCGTCATTTTGCATCAATCAAACCGTTTCACAACTCATTTTTGTAACAACTCAAATTTTTTCAACTTTTACCAAGACATAGTATTTCTCAAAAGAGAGTTCCCTGACACAACACTACTAGATAAAGTAATGTTTTTGAAGGAATTTCATCCCTCTATGCCAAGAAAATTTGTGTACATGTTAATATAAACCCCCATCACATTGATATTTTCTATTTTTAGATCTCATTTTTTCACTCTCTCCCTTTTTTTATATATCCCCCATTTTATGATAACAACATATTTAGATTTATTTTATAAATAAATGTAAAAACTTATTAAACTTTTGTTAATTTCCCTCCCCCTTTGTAAATATAATCCAGATAATAGTGGGGGACTTCCTTTATAATTTTAGGAAGTCATTGGGGGAAGATAAACATGAAGTTTCAGCTTCAATTATTCAAATATTTCATTTGGAATAGATTTGGTAAATATATCATCAATTTGATACTTCATTGAAATATATTCCAGTAAAAAATCTCCATCATAAACTTTATTTTTTATGAAGTGGAACTTAATATCAATGTTGTTTTATCTTGAGTGTTTTATAGGATTTTTATAAATATCAATTGCACTATGATTATCACAAAGTATCTTTAATGGTGTAGAAACTTTCACTTTCAAAACTTCCAACTAAACTTTCATCCACAAAATTTGAGTACAAACCTGGGTAGAAAAAACATATTCTGATTTCACTCTACTCAAAGTTACTGAACTCTATTTCTTACTATGTCAACTCACAAAAAATTCTCCTAAGAAAAATATTCCTCCTGAAGTTTATTTTATATTATTTCAATCTCTATCTCAATGAACATCAATATAACCATGAAATTTCATATCACATCTTAATTTATACAACATCCCATGTTAATTTGTTCCTTTAACATAACTCAAAATTATATTTACTACCAATATATGAGATTATGTCATATCACTCTAATATCAAGAACATAAAGTCACATCATAAACAATATTAGGTCTTGAAGCTGTTAGATAAAGAAAACTTCCTATCAGTTTTCAAAATTATTTCTAATTTTGAATTTTTCCAACATCATATTTACTCATATTCATCACAAATGAAATAGGAGTATAAAATTCCTTAGATTCTTCCATACCAAAATTTTGTAACAATTCCCTAACATACTTCTCTTGAGATAGGAAAATGTATTTTCCTTTTTGTTCAAATTTTAAACCCCAGAATAAAGTTAATTCTCCTATCATTTACATTTCCAAAAAAATCTTCATTTCTTTAGAAAACTCTTTACAAATATTTTCTCTATCCCCATTAAAAATTATATCATCTATGTAAATAATTATAATCAGGGTACTGGAGTTTACTTATTTTACACATAAGTTTCTTTCAACCTTACATTTAGAAAAATCCAAAAATTTTAGACAACTGTCAAATTTGTAGTATCATACACATGGATCTTTTTTTAACCCATACAAGGCCTTCTTTAGCTTAAAAACACTTCTTCCATATTTTTCAAGTAGAAACCCACATGGTTTTTCAATGTAAACTTATTCTTCAATCTCCCCATTTAAAAAAGATAACTTTACATCTATATGATAAATTTTATAACATCAATGTGTAGAAACTGATAAGAATGTTCTATTGGTTTCTAACCTTGAAACTAGGTAAAAATTTTCTTAAAATTCAACACCTTCCACCTGTGCATATCCTTTACAAAAAATTATGTCTTTTTTTCTTAAAACTTTTCCATGTTCATTCAACTTGTTTATGTACACCAATTTTGTTCAAATAACACTTTTATCTACTAGGTGTGGAATAAGTTCCCACATTTAATTATTCTCAATTTGATCTAACCCTTAATTAATTATATTCACCCATTCTTTTTCTTGTATTGCTTTTGAAACTGAATCTGGTTCAATTTATGGAATGAGTGATGTCTGATTTTCTAATCTCAATATTTTTCTTGACTAAATTGAGTCTTTTTTATTCCCAAGAATATTTTAATATTTAACATGTTTCTATAAATTATTAAATTTAAAATTTGATCTTATAACTTCAATTTACTCATCACATGATTCCTCTGAGTCTTGATATATCTGTTTTGGCTCACTTTCACTTTCATTAAAATTTTCAATTTTTCTTCCTCAAAATTTTAAAGATCCTTTGTTAAGAAATTTGGATTTTCAATAACTTTCACATCATAGAAATCCAAAAACTTTTTTAGATGTTTTTTTAACATTTTTAACTTATTATGTTGGGCGAATATCCCATAAAAATTCCTTATTCTACTTTCTCATCAAATTTCCCATGATCTGGATTTTTTATTTTTAGAAAAAAAGGACTTCCAAAAACCATAAAATATTTCAATTAAGTTTTTTTGTTATACCATATTTCATAGAAAGTATTATTTGATTCCGAACATAACAAAATTCTATTTTTTCACATGTAAATCAGTGATAAAAACTTATCTCTAGTAGAACTTTGAAAGTTTTCACTCTGTCAACATGATTCTTCCCATTTCATCCAAAGTTCTATTTTTCCTTTCTACTATTCCATTTTGTTTAGGTGTGTATATATCACTATATTGTTGTTTGATTCCATGATTTTTCAAATAATATTCAAAATTATTGTATATAAATTCTATACCATTATCAAATATTAACTTAGTTATATAAACCACCATTTCTCTCTCAATATCTCTTTTGAAAGTATTGAATATTTCTACAGCCTCTAACTTGTGTTTTGTGAACATGCTGTTGGTTATCTAAGTGGAATAATCAATAAAAGTGATAAAGTAAAAAAGCTAATTTTGTTGATTAATGTCTCATTGGTCCAAAAAGATCTGAGGGAATAAGTTAAAGAGGTCTAGTAGATTAAATCTATACTTTATTTTGGATTTTACTAACCATATTTCCATTCTGATAAGATAAAAAACATCATATTCTCTTCTTTTCAATGTTGTTAGACTTTGTACAACATCAACTTTAGAAAAAAAATCATACTTTTCTACCCAAGGTTCCCAAGTATGTAATGCCACAACTTGTTCTCATCTTCAATACTCAAATAACATGAGTTATCAAGTTTTCCAATCTGAAATAAATTTATGTTGGTTTTTTCTCCTCATGTAATAAGTTTTTCAACTTCCATGCTTCTGATGATATAGGAATATTTTCTAAATATCACTTATTTTCCATCATCAAAAATTTGACTCACATTGAGAAGATTGTTCTTTATCCCATCAATATATAGAACCTCTTTAGATTTTAGTTTTGGAGGTTCTATCTCAATAATTCCTATTCTACTGATTTTCAAGGAATTTTCATTTCCAAAATTAACTACTCCTCCATCATATTTTTCAACATATTTCAAGATTTTTATATCACTAGTCATGTGTGAGGAACAAACACTATCAATAAACCACAGTTTGTTATTTTTCCTTGATTTTAGAGGTATCTCAATAATAAAAACTCTTTATTCAACTTTATTATTTCCATCCTCCTTTTATTTTCTATCATAGGAACTTTTACCTAGATGTGTAGTTATACATTCTACATAAAACTGACCCAGTTGATCACATATTCTAGAAACTTCCTCCAGATAGCCAAACTAATTTTTCATTAAATATTTTCTAAAATCTTAAGATTTCACTTTTCATACTTCTTGTGGCTTAAGAAAGTTACTCATTTTAATTCCACTATTGCTTCCCCTATTCTCACGATGATTTCCTAAAAGCGACATGTTATTCCAATAGTTATAAGCTTTATTCCCATAAATTCCATAGTACTAGAAAAATTTACCAAATCTTGTTTTCTCTAGAAGTATGATTTCTCTCCAGATAAAATTTGTTGATGTTCATAAATTCTTTATGTTATTACTTTCTATGGGTGTGAGACATCTTTCCTACATAGGGAATTTTCAACTTTTGGGGATGTGATTGGGTTCTCACATCCATTATAAAACCAAGTTTTCTAAACACTTTTCTTAACAAATAAAATGTTAGGAAAATCATATGAACTATTAAATTTAATGGGTGAATATTTCACCTGATTCCTAGATTGAGTTTTTTTCAGATTTATATGATTTAGATTTTACTTCTGAAGCCTTGATAAAATTTTCATTCAACTTTCTTAAGTTACTTTCATCCTCAAAGAGTTTTTATTGAATTTTATTAACATTATCTTATAACGTATTACTAAGGTATTCAACTATATTTTCTTGTTCAAATATTATTATTTTGTAGTTTAATATTTCATGGTGGTACTCTTAATCTGGATGAAGTACATCTTTTCTTCCTTAAACAAATTTTCAAACTTATTTCTTTATAATTTTAATTTCATTCTTGAGAGTTCAGATTTTCCCAAGATATGTTACATGTTCTTACCTAAGCTAATACTCTATGTAATATTCTTTACCTCATTATTCACTATTTGAAAAATCTTCATTTTTCTCAACATTTACAAAGAAGGTTCTGATTCTTTCTAAAATTTCATCTTCTGGTGAATCAATCTCATATAAGTTATATTCATCTTTCTTACTCGGTATTATTCTTCTGTTTCTAGTGAACTTTTTCTTTCAACCAATGTACTTTTTTATTCCTTAAAAGTTTTTTTAATTCTTATATTGACTCTTTTCTTTATAATTATCTTCAAATTCACTAAATTTCTTCTTAGGTAAATTCATAGAAAAGTACCTGATTCCACCACACTCAAAACATTTGAGAGAAAGTTTTCCTCTATACTATCCTCTTCATATTCAATAACTCTTATAGATGAGATACATGATTTTTTCATTCAATTAATAATTCTATTTATCTTCAGAATCACAAGGATCCACAACTTTAGAATCTTGAATTTTCATATTTCTCATAGATTCAAAACCCATTTCATCTTTGATTTTCTTTTTTAATGATGGAGATTTTTTCATTTCATAGGAAACAAGAAATTCATACAATTCATCAAGTGATAAATCTTATTTATCTTCTAAGGCATAGATTTTAGAATCAAACCTTTCTGGAAAGTTTCTCATGAGTTTCTTAAGAAAATTATAATCTTTCAAGATGTATCTGAAACCTCTAATGTTGCATACAACTTCATTGACTATGGTGAAGTACTCATCAATATTTTTTTCATCTCTCATTCATATATCTTTAAACTTGATATTCTAGATTTGTACCTTCGTTTCCTTCACTTTAGTATTTCCTTAGAAAATACTTTTGAGATTGTATCGTATTATCTTTATTGTTTTGAGACCCATAACCTTCATGTAAAAATTTTTCTGATAGAGACATAATAATGGAATTTATACCATTTCCATCACCTTTAATTTTTATCTTATCAGCAAAATTCATGGGAGCATCTTTATCAATAGGTAAAAACCCAATAGTTTTTGCATCTACAACCTCCAATCTAAGAGATAGAATATATGGTATCATTTTGTTTTTCCATACATGAAAATTTTTCCCATAAAATGTAGGAATCCCTCTACTATTGAAAAAATTAAGATTTTCTATGATAAATATTTCAAAGGGGAACCTTGGCTCTGATAATAATTGAAGTTCCTAAGGATCGTAGAATAACTTAGAAGGGGGGTTGAATTAGTTGATATCTTTTTACAAATTTCTAACTTTAATAAACTTATCCCCTATATCTTGTTATATTATTTTATTATCACCTTTTAATAAACTCGAATTCATGTAAAAGTTGGAATGTAAGAAAATCACACAAGATTCACAAGGTTTGGCCTTAGTGTGAGAACCTACATCCTAGACATGGCCACTCCCACTACCACAAAACTAGGTTTCCGCAGCACCGCCCTTTAAAAGTGCTAAAAACGCTGATAAAGGGGGTATCTTTATCAGTGCTTTTTTTAGCGTTGTTAAAGGGGGCCCCTTTATCAGTGATTTTTTAGTAGTGTTGATAAGGGGGGGCTTTATCATTCCTTTTTCCTAGTGCTGATAAAGTGTATATTTAAAAAAAATTATAAAAAAATATTGATATATAAGTATATTTATATTGATATAAATATAATATAAATATTTTAAATATGTTTTAGAGAAGTATAAATAAACCTTTTTCACTTAATATGTAAGATATGCAGTGAAAATGGATTATAAAATATCTTAAAATTTTATTAATTAATAAATTTCTAATTATCATCGACTAATAATCATTTAATAACAATTTGTAGACACAAAAAATCAAAAAAATCATTAAAATATCTAAAATAAGTTGAAAACGTAACTCAAAATTCAAACGGCCATAACTTTTTATCCAAGTGTCCGTTTGAGCTCTACAGCATATCAAATCAAAGCCTGCGACGAGCTTTATAAGCTATGAACCAAGGGAACATTTTGTCACATTTTTCAAGGACAAAAAATGCCCATAAGTCCTCGAAAACTGATTTTTTAGTTCGGATACCCAAATTTTTATCATTCAATGGAATTTCAGCCTCGTTTTAGAAGTATTTTGACCCTTTTCACTAGGGACTGAATTTATTTTGAAGGGTTACATTTATATTGATATTATGGATTTGAATTTTTTTTCACAATGTAATGTTACTTATAATAAATTATATAACAATTTATACATATTTTTTATATATTCACCCATAAAAATTTAATTTTATAAATAAATAATTAATCATATTTACATATAAAGTATATTTCTCAATATATAGGGCTTATCTAAATAAAAAACTAATATCCACTTTATTTAAAAAAAATTATATTTATATACCTATATGATGTGTGTGTGTGTGTCTGTATTGACAAACTAATATATATTATATATATATTCTAAACATATGTATATACATATTAATATATAATATTTGTAAATATATATAAATATGTATAATTATACTTACAAATACACATATAATGTGTGTGTGTGTGTTGTATATATGTATTTATTTATTTATAAACACACACAAAAAACATATTTTTAAAATATATTTAAAACAGGTCTTATAAATATATATTAATATATGAATAAATATATAAATATATAAATATAACTATATATATATTAATATACAAATAGATATATATATTAATATATATACATATATTAATAAAACTAAATATATATACATTAATATAACCAAATATATATATTAATATAACTATATATATATATTAATATAAATATATATATATATATATATGTCAATATATATATATATTAATATACAAGTATATATAACAATATATATATATATATATATATATTAATAAATGAAGATAAAAGCAATATGGTGGAGTGGTAAAGGCTTAGGCGCGCATGCAGCAGGTCCTGAGTTCGAATCCTGTGGGAAGCAGGTCGCACGTGCAGGTGGGGAATAAGGCCTAGCGCTATTAAAGGGGGTGGGGGAATTGTTAAAGGCTAGAGGGTTTTCGGGGCGTGTGGGCTGCAGTGGGAGGTGGGGTGCTATTGAAGGGGTCCTTCAAGTGCTGTTGAAGCCCCTCCCAGAAATGAAGAAATATTTTTTTTATTTTTTTAATGTTTTTTTCCTTTTATCAGTGCTTTTTTTAGCACTGATAAAAGGGGTCTTTATCAGCACTTTTCTAAGAACTGATAAAAGGGACCCCCCATCTTCACCTCGATTAACAGCACTTTTCTAGTGCTGTTAATGCCCTTTTCTATGGATGATAAATTCCATATTTGCAGTAGTGTCCTATGGGTCCATAGAAATTTACTATTAGATAGAATTGAATAAATATTTTGAATTATCTCCCATTCATCTCTTTATATCTCTTAATAGGTATGATTATACTAACACCAATCAGTTAACAGATTTTTCTAACAAAATTTGAGCCATAATAAAAATATTCAACCTTATGAAATCTTCTCTAACAAAGGTCTATCCAAAAAACTCTTTCCGATACTGCCTCTATATATTTATTTCATATGGAATTCTAAATATGGTTTGCCTATGTATGGTGGCCTCTATCTCATAAATCTTTACGAAAATTTCACCTATTAATAAATCTGAATTCTACTCGATTGACAAAACTTTGCACCTCACAAACTCTGCTCATAAATTCTCTACCCGATCTTTGTTTGTCTGGTTTCTAAACTAGAATTTTTCCAATATTCTGAATGAAAATTCTTCAACTATAAATCATTTTATTTAGAAACTAACATCTAACACAAAATCCATATAGCCACATGTTTGTAAAAATTATCATACACGCATATGCTATACTTTGTAGCCACTATTTATAGGCTCTCCATAAGTGTTAAAGGCGGGAAACTAATTTCGTTTTCCTGCTCACTGAAATTCATAAATCTAAATTTTACACTCATTAGAATCTTATTAAGATTCTTCTAAACTCTTCTCAACTCTTCTAAAGTCATCTTGGATCTTCTCAACAAATATCTAATTATTTTTAGATTACAAATTTCTCATCTTTCCTCATATTTGAAACTTTACAAAGTTATGTAAAAGTTCGGTCAAGAAATTGTGTGTTCAAAACTTATCTATCTGGAAGACTCTATCTAAACTTTTATTATTCTATTCAAAACTCTTTAAACAATTGAAAAAAAATATGATTATCTTCCTTATTATATGTATTGAAAAATACTTGAAGGAATATTGTTCTGTCTGTTTCTTTAATACCACTGAAGATGGTTGACTACATTGTTGCAATATCTAAAGACTCCAATTACATATAATTACTTTACTATAGCAACTTCAACATTTCTAACATTTCATTTTTTCATTAACTCGTCTGATTATTTCTAATTATATTTTTTCCAGTGAATATTTCCTCCCAAAGAACATCACAATTTCAAACTTCAAACTGTATGTACGTCTAGAAACTTTTTCTGGTAACAAACTTGAACTTTTTATCACTATTATAACTTGTTCATTTGATCATTTTCTTTATGATGATTCAACTTAAAATTTTAAAACAATACTCTATCTAGTACAATTCATCTAGAAACCTATATTCGAAACTATAAATTATCTCCCCCTTTGTATTTTCTCACAACTTTTATTTTTTCTCATTTTGATTTATTCCTTCTGTATGATCATGTATCTCTAAAGATTTGTCTGTTTGAAGATCTTTATCTTGTAATTTTTTGAAAACATTTTTTTATTCAAACTCACCAAATTCTCCTAGACCAATTTCTATCTTCTTCTCTATTTGAACTATCTGCCTAAAACATTTTTCCAATCCTCATGCTTATACTTCTTCGATCTTTATCAAATTCATACTTCCATGTTTATTATAATGTTATCATCTAGTGATTAATATTTTTATCTATATGTTGAATCTTTGTATAGATATCTATCTAATGCAGCTCTATCTAATAAGGTCCATTCAGAACATCATGTCCAAAAACACGTCAACTCTACTTTATTCAAAATAGTGAATCATGATATATTTCATGATGTTGATAACTTTGAGATCATCATAGAATAATCTGACTTGAGGTTATAAAGTTAATAACTTTATAATTTTCTAACTGATCCTTATCTAGTAACTTTTATAACCACTTTTTTTGTCTAGACTTCTAAAAGTTTCAAAAAAAACATCCTTTGGAAACCTTCACCTAATTTACAAAAAAAATATTTACAAGTAATTAGTTGTCAAAAAAACAAAACTTTGTTAAAACATCATAAAGGATCTTCACACCTAAATTTGTCTGCAGGGTTTAAGAAAAATATCCTTGTAGTATCCCACCAAATATTTCATAAGAATACTTTATAAAATAAACCAATTATTCTCAATTAAATAAAATCAAGGAATGAGTTACATTTTAACAAAAAGCAAAGATAAATCACCCTTTTCATGGTTAAAAAACATAATTAATAAATAGGTTTTAAAATCATTTTAATAAGAATTCCAAACATACATTTCAATTATAGTCACTAGATAAAATGAACCCAAGGTTACCAACAGTTCTTGGTCAATGTGGATTCTTATTCAATTATCATGATTAGTAGGCCACCTAGTGTGCACATTACCCTAATAGAACATGTCTAGGGGTTAAGATGACATTCCTGATATTTAATACTTTCCACAACATAGGCAACCTAGTGAACACATTACTCAATAAAAAAAATTCTAGAGGGAAAGATTTCATCCTTGAGGGTGTATCCCTACCTCATCATTGATCGCATTCAGGTTTACCACAACATTATAATTCAAGAGCATTTCATCTTTGAAACCACATAATTCATGATTGAAAACCATTTACATTTAAAACAACAGGGGGAGAATCTATTTTCAAAACCATATCCAAAACCACCATATTTCATAGAAATAATTTTCATGCCTTTAACCAAATTTAGAAATAAATTTAATATAGAAATCAAGAAGGGTTCATATCACAAATTCAATCATTAAACCACCTACTTTGAAACACTTGGAATAACAATTACTATGGGTAAACAATAATCCAAGATGATTCTATGGCCTTAGGAATCAATAAGGTATCAAAGATCAATAATTCCTAGTCATAAATATCTAAATTAACATGTTATATAATTAATAAAACCAAAGGGAACACTTACCACCACAATTCTAGATCAACATTCCATGAGGATTGAAGATCCAATCAACACCCCTCAATTATAAAATTAATATAAAAGGAATTAGATTAGAAATTTGGATCGACAATTCCCACTATTGAAAATCCAATCCATAGAGAGAACCATGAGGAATTAGAAGAAGAAGTAGATCCAAGACCAAAATTAAGATCAACATAACAAGAGAGGATCACATCTTTGATTGTTGCTTTGATTCACTAAAGAATTTAGTTGGGAGATCCAAAGATGATTGAATAGAGCCTCCAAATTGAATGAGTCAAATTTGGGTTGAATAAAGTTGATTAATAATTAAAGAGTGTTTTGGGATGGAAATACAATACTTCCCATGAGTTTATAGGCCCCAAATAGCACCACCGGTTATCTAGTGGTTCCAGAAAAAATGCATGGGCTTTTGAAAACACTATCATTCGATTAATGGGCTTCTAACAACTAGCCGATGGGATTCCTATAAGAAATCCATACTATCATCCTTTCATAGGCTGGACAGTGGCCTTCACTAGTGATCTAGTGGAATACCTGTAGCCCTTCCATCTTTAGGTCCATTTCCACACCTATTTCATCTACCCAGGACACCTCTCTACCTCTCAAACCAAAGTCAAAACCACACCACGACCCTTCTTTCCATCCAAAACCATATAAAAAATAAGAGGAATAAGTCGTAAATGATTAAGGAAGGAAAGAAATAAAAATTATAGTCAAGTAGTACCTAAAAAATATGGGTATGTTATACTTATCTTACCATATATTATTCACTTATAATTTCAAATCACTAATTTATTAATAATTCCTCTTTAAAATCATCATTCTGGGCGTTCACGGTTCCATTTTTCATGCATGTTTTGGATTTTTGGTTCTAGTAATTCACACCTTGGTTATGTTTTCATCATCTATGTAATCATAATCATGTCATAAGTATCATATTTATTCATTATATACACTTTTATAACCATTCATATAAAGTGGTGATGAAAAATGAATTATATCACTTCCTGACAGTGGTAGTCTGTATGTGCACACATGTGATATTTTCACTTTTCGATGGATAAAAAAATAAAATTAAATAGTAATTAACCATTAAATAATAATAATTATATCATACATATTCATTAAATCTATCATTATGACCATTCATATAAAGTGTTAATGAAAAAAATTACATCGCTTCGTAGAGGTGGTGGTCCACAGCCATGCATGAGTGATGTTATCATCTTAAAATGGATGAGAGGGTTAGAAATAAGATAATTTTTTATCTTTAAATAATCATAATAATATCATAAATATAATATATAATAATTAAATCCATCTATATGACCATCCATAAGAGGCAGTGATGAAAAATAAAATATGTTGGTCATGGAGATGGTAGTCTGTATGTACGCACGATGACGTTTTAATTTTCCATTAGGGTGGATGATAAATAGATAGTGATTATTATATTAACATAATAAAATTTAATTAAGATAATTTTACTCATTTTACTATGTTAATATGGTTAAAGAATATTTGGAGGAGGTATAAGAAGAGATAAACTTAAAAGGATTTTGTGAAGTTGATTACCTCTTCTTTGAGAAAACTCCTTTGAATATATTATTAAGGACCCTTGGGGTGGTCTTAGAAGAATACCAGCACCTCTAGAACATGTATGGGTAAGTTAAGAAGATATTTTTTCAGGTTTTGGTCGAGCTTAATGGCTAAAAAATGTGTTAAGAATATAGGAAAATGGGTTCTTATTTATAAGTGAGGGGAGTGATACACTTGTAATTATTCTAAACTTTAAAATAATATAAGGACACTTTCATGGAAAATCAGCTCCAAATTGGATAAATTTATAATATGGTATGATATATTATTGAAAATCATTCAACCCATGAGATTTAACCATGTTTTTTGTGTTATTTTATACCTCATCTCTTAGGTTAACCCCTCTTTTAACCCTTTTAACCCTTACCGTGGTAACAAGATACTTAGTCTTCAAGGGTCAATAATATCATTAAAAAAGAGAAAGTGAATCATAAGTGTAAAACATTTCATATGATCTACCATTTTCTATTAATTTTAAAAATTAATTTTATTTTCATTATTTTTATAATATTTAATTAAATATTGTTTAACATAAAATATCCTTAAAGTCATTTTTTGAACTATTCACATAATTTGACTTTTAAAACATCAAGATTATCATGAAGTTAGAATTTGAATATTTAAAAAATCACTTAACTTGAATTTTTATCCATAAAAATTGTGAAAGACTTTATGTTATACAAAAATCATCACTTTTAATATTTTAAAACTATTCACTTTGATTTTTCACCCGCTTTCACAAATTCAGTTATGCTTAAGCATTTTAGGAAATTATACCATTAACAAAAATTAAAAATATATATAATAAAAATAATTATTAATCTTCCAAATAATTTTTTATAAATTTTCATAAAAAACTTTTTATTCTTATGAAAATATATTAGAGATATTAAAAGAAAGTGAGTAACATTTTTTACACATTCTTTACTTAAAATGATATAAAGGTCATTATCAAAGAAAAATTACAAAAAAATTGCTATATTTTTAAATATAGGATTGTTTTGGTTGAAATAAAATCATATAATGAAATAAATCAAATTTTTTGAGATATATTTAGACCATATCCATTAGTTTTAACCTCAATTAACCCATTTTACCATTTAATAAGGTGTTAAACTTTTACCATGGTTACTATTCATTATGATTAAAAATGAAATAGAACTCATTACCAAATTAGATAATGATGATCCCAAATATGGATTATGTTTAATAAAAAGAGACTTATTTGTATTTAAAACCAAATAAAATTTTAAATTAACCTTGAAAGATCTTGATTAAAATAGAATTACTAAAAATAGTTTTTATTTGAATAAAAACATTACGTATTTTTCTAAGATGTAAAAAATAGATTTCTAGGTTTGATATTATATTTTTAAATAAATTATAATATATTTTAAATATATTTTTTTAATATAAATTTTTTTCATAAACTTTAAAGTCATTCTTATATCATGATAATGTCATAAAAGTGACATTATTTGTAAAATCAGTTATTTTCACTATTCACCCAAATAACAACTATTTCTGAAAAATCTAGAAAATTAAATCTAAGATAATTTTGATATTATGAATCCAAAAAATAAGTTCATTTCATAAAATTAAAATTATAAAATTCATAAATTTATTCTTTAAAATAAAAATACAAAATATAAGGAAACCTCACTTTTATATAAAAAATACTCTTTCAAACCTAAATTGTTCTTAACATTATGTGATTTAATTATTATCATTAAAAATTGATTGTTTATTTCCCAAGTTCTATTTAATAAATTTAGATAATTAAAACTTTTCAATATATATTTCATAATGTGGTCACTTCTATTCATACCTACAAAACCAACAGCTATGTTATAAAATTCATATTTAAATAATAATATTTCTATAGTATATCACATTTTTGTAAGCTCAGAGTTGTGTGTGATACACCCTATAAAACATGATATTTATTTAAAATAAAAATACATTCTAAAACCTTGTTGTGTTACACTTCCTACACGGATCTCTGATGTGGGGTTGAGAGGTGACCTACCACGTTGCGGTGGAGGCCAACATGATGCAATGATTCTTTGTGGGGGAAACAAAACTTTAAAACCAGTAACATGATGTGATGACTAATGATAGGGGTATAGGGGAATTTTAATAGCGACATGACATAATGTAGATATATTATTTGGTGGAAAACCATGTATTCGACCTTTAGGTCACTGGGCCTTCGCGACATGTATTGTAATAAAAATAGACCCAATATGCATTTTCCATTCCTTATGGGGTGGATGAGGCTTGACCCACTATGGTGTATGGGTGTGTGTCGCTTGTTTTTTTGTAATATACTCTACCTTAAATAATAATAATAACTATATCATGAATAATTACTAATATTAGTAGTTATATAATTGGTTGATCCAATGGGGTGTTAATCGAGTGGTGTCCACTAGTTATACCCCTCGCTCTCCATAAGAACTAGCCTAGGCTTGAGTCTCCCCACACTCAAACACTATTAATATTATGACACTGGTCGATTTAAATCCATTTCCTAGTTGGGAAAGGAGGGGCACAGTTGACCATGTGGTAGGACCAATTAGCTCATAACCTACACTCATTTTCCCCCTGTAGGCGGTCTGGTAGTGAGGGGAGGTTAGGGTGTGGGGCGTGGTCATTGGGTCGAGTCCTTGAACTGATGTGTGCATTATAACCAAAAAAATAGTAATATATTATATAATTGGTTGATAATTAAATTACTAACATAATTATTATTTTTTACATTATGATTTAATAATTATTAATTATTTAAATCATGTTATTAATTAATTAATTTTATTTATAAAAAGTTTGTTATATTAATTATTTAAATATTTATTATTATTATTTATATTATTAATTATTTATTCTATAATTTATTTTTAAAACTAATATATATATATATATATATTTCAAAACATAATTATTTTATTAATTAATAAATATATTATAGTAATTAATATGATAAGAAAAATAATATTAATATTATTTTTCAATATTAATTATTTTAATTATTTATATATTTATTAAAATTAGTAATTATTTTACAATAAAAATAATAATTAAGTATGTTATAAATATTTAGTAATCATATTAATTTTATCATTAGTTGATAATTACATTCATTGCATGATTATTATTATTTACATTATGATTAATTAATTATTAATTATTATATCATGTTATTAATTAATTAATTAATTTTATATTTCAATTATTTTAATTAGAAATTATTCTATCATTATTTTAATTATTTTAATTAGTAATTATATAAATCATGTTATTATTTATATTATGATTAATTATTTAATTAGTAATTATTTCCTTAATATTATTTTTATTAATTAATTGGTAATTATTTGAATCATGTGATTAATTATTCAATCATTATTACTAATTTATTTTTTAACAAAACCTTATATTAAAAAATCCATGAAGGGTGAACCGTGTTCATGCTTCCTCTTCAAAAATGGAAGCATGAACTCAATTCATGCTTGCATGGACCCATTTCCAAAAATACTTGCATCCCTAACCTATTTTCCATTTTTTTATAAAAATGCATAAAAAACTTTTAGAGGTTGTCATTGGCAGTCTCTCGTTTCTCCCATAAGATAATAATCATTTCTCTAATGACTATCAATGGAAATTGTCCGCCATAATGTTCACAATGAAAATGCCTAAAACTCTAGTAAATTGTCAATGGTGACTATCAATGGAAATTGTCAATGGTAATTATCACTCATGGATTGTGGTCATGGGCATCCTAGGGAGGGCCTATGACCACAGTCCAAGGGTGTCTGTGGCTATATCCCACCTACATGCACGATTATTTTTTTCATGTGCATATAGAGGGATTATATCCATGCTCAAAATTGATTATGGATATAGAACCATGGTATTATGACCTTTTTATATTAGTGGAAGTTCATACGAAGATCAATAGTTGATTAAAATTGAGGGTTGATAATGTAATTAGTCCAACACATATCTACATCATCAATATGTTGATCGCTTAGGGTAGAGAGTTCTAGAGCATCCATTTTCTCTCCAGTTGTGATAGATTATAGGCAAGAAGTCTTTGGATCCACCACCTATCACACAATATAATGTGGATACCGTTGTAGTGGATGTTATACATGAGGTACATATGTCAGAGTATAAAAATAGACATAACTAGCATGGATAAATTGTATATACACTAGGTCATGACATAGAGGAGCATCTGAGATAGTGATGAAGACTATAGTGACACATTTACTACTTGTCATAAATTTTCAACTAAGATATACTTTATAATTACTTAATATAATTAATAATTAGAAATATTTTTACTAATAAGAATTAATTGATTAAGTTTCTTATTAATAATACAATTAATAATTCATTATGTAATTAAATGGAAAACAATTCATGAAATCTAAAACCCCTAGTTTGAAGAACATCCCTGTTTCATGTTATTCCAATTATGTTTGGAGTACTTGGGTTGAATCTGGGAGTGTTTGGAGGAG
This sequence comes from Viscum album, assembly GCA_963277665.1. Classification (NCBI taxonomy): domain Eukaryota; kingdom Viridiplantae; phylum Streptophyta; class Magnoliopsida; order Santalales; family Viscaceae; genus Viscum; species Viscum album. The sequence goes on from OY728163.1 coordinate 1,941,760,519, forward strand.
GAACTAATTCAAAATATAAAATTTGGATGTAGGATTATATTCATGATGTGAATGGAGAATTCACAATGTGAATTATTTCTAGTCATTTTTTATGAATTACATTCAGGTTGTGAATTCATTTCAAGTATAATAATTGAGGTAATGTGAATTTTGATGTATGTGTATTTACCAAAGACTCATAGCATGAACTTGTTTTTCACATCATAAATTCGGATTATTCTGGAAAACCCTTTTTAATTCCAATTCCCTTTAGTTCTAATTTGGCTTTCCAATTTTTACCTCGATCCCTAGGCTCTATTTATTAAATTTTGGTGATCTTGATCCCTCCTAAGACCAATTTCATTAATTCATAGAGCATCAAACCTAGGGAATCAAAGGTAATGATTCTGGTTCTTCTTCTCCCTTGTAATTTCCTTGTCTTTTAGGTTCCAAGCATTGTGAAAGCATCCTTTGATGGTATGACCAAATCAGATTTTAGTCTTAATTTATGTATAATCATTATCACACATGATTAAAACCTCATGTCCAATAAAACCTTATATTTATTGACTATATTAAAATATCGAAACAAGAAGAGGATGATCTTTACATGTAATATATAATTAATTTATGAGTAGATATAGAATTAACTTATTGTAATTATCTCTTCATTGATGATCTGATTGACTATATCTCATCGTATCATCATTTTTATATATTATCCAAGTGTATAATCCCTCTAAAGGAGATCTAAACATGCACCAAACTCTCTAAACATCATCATAGAATCATCGGGTGCTAGCACAGCTAATCCTACTCACTTGAATCATTTATGGTTGATCGCAGCAGAATTCTTCTTGAGTAGGAAGAACCGTAGATGTTCTCTCATTGTATTGGGAGAGGAGGGTGGAAGATCACTTTAGATCTCTATATCTCTCTCTAGGTATTAATAAAGTCTCACTCTATCTATTGTGCACAACCCACATTTTTTTTTGAAAAGTTATATAATTAGATATTTATTATAGAAGGTTTAGGGTTAACAAATTACACACAAAACCCTTTCCATATTTATAATTCTTAATTGACCCCATGTCCAATAATAATAATATTAATAATATTAATCTCTTGACATGTACAACACCTTTAAGAATATATAAATAAATATAATTTATATCATTTTTTATTAGACCATTAAGCTCATTCTACTTTCCCTCGTCAACTTTTACCAATCCTCTAATAATAATTATTTAATAAATAAATATCACCGTATTATTCTGTAATAAATATAATAAATATTATATTCACCAAACTTTAAAATAAATATCATCATTATTATTTAAATCATTTATTCTTTTTAATAACTTGTGATTAAATTATGGTGATCAACCAAACCTGAACAAATATTATTTATTCAGACTTTCTAAATTCAATACCAAAATTTAACTAATATTTTGAATACACATAGTTTGTGACACTCTAGGCCTCTTTCTTGGTGGAATTAGGAATGGACACCTAAAGTCCTAGGTTAGTATCTACCAACATGCCAATATAACCATAGAGAAATAAGTTAATGTTGCAGTGATTTCCAACTTCCTAGAAATTTTTACCATGTAATATAATCCATTATCATGGTATCTCAAATCAATAAAGTTCCATGTAGCTTCTATTAACATATATGATCAATGTCTCTTTATTTGAATTTACATAATTTAACTCTCCAATAAAACACCATGTCCATGATTTATGAAAATGGTTTCATTCTCATCAAATGTCTTGATATATCAACTTCTATCAAGGGATAGAAGTGATAAATCTTTTCTCACATTATCTATTAATGAAACATCACTTGTGATATATCCAACATATCCTACCTCACCATGAGTATATGTTATCATAATTTTCATCGATACATCCAATAATTTGAGTCATGATATCTATTAATGATAATATTTAAAGTCTAAGGATCAATACATATATTCACATATAGAATCATACAATTACAAATAGAAATGTGGATTTCCTATTAATGAGTATATTCTCATAACCTCCTATCTTAGATATTACCAAGTGAGAACACCATGATAGGGTGTCTCAATGTATTATGAGCCTCCTACCCCTGATAGAATGTATCATATGTTCCTCATCATACAATATCATCCATCTATATAACTATATTCAAGAATATTATCGTGGAACCTCTAGCTTCTCGTTATAGTGAGGAACTTCTATTACCTTTAAGTGAGACCCATATTATTAGGTAACTGTGAAAAGGAAACTTTACTAATAATGAAAAAATGTAATCAAGTACAAAGAAATTTGATTCTAAGGCACTGACTTCAATAGATTCCCACTTGAACTAGATCCAACTGACAACAACTTTTAGTCTACTAGCTCTCACATGATAGTCATGCCTCTGTTAAGATACATCCTTGGTCAATGTGTCTTCCATGTTTTCCTCCATGGATACTCTACTCACTACAACTTCATCTCATTGAAAAAAATATATCAAGAGATGAAAATTATGAAGTATATAATTTTTCCTTTGGTGTGATCTTGGATATTTGGAGTGATCCTCCACTATAGTATTATAATAGTAAGTTGTGATAAGGTCTTTACAATTAGGCACCACATAGATCTCTTGGAAAAAGTAGCAAATCCAAACTATTTCCTTGGATGCATTAGAAGATACAATATACTTATACATCACTATAGGATCGAAAACAACTTTCTTCTTTGAACTCTTATAGCTCATAGATCCTCCATTGTGACAAAAAATATATCCAAACTATGACTTCAAATCATTCTGGTTTGTTTTAAAGCTAGAATCTATATAAACCCGAATGACTAGATCTTCATCTCCTCCATACACCAGGAACATATCCTTATTTCAACTTCGATACTTAAGGATATCCTTAATATGAGTTCAATGTTGTTCACCTAGATATTCTTGATATATGCCCACCATACTTAAAGCATAGGCAACGTTAAGCCTCATACATAACATGGAATACATGATAAATCCTATCGCAGAAGAATATGGTATCTTACTCATTATCTCTCTTTCCTCTTGTGTATGAGGACACATTTTTCTTGGAAATATGTATACCATGTGATAATATAACTAATCTTATCTTGAATTTTTCTATATTGAACCTATTTTTTATCTAGTAAATGTATGTAACTTGACTTAGTCCAAGTAGCCTCTTGGATCTATCACACATGATCATGATCCCTAGAATATAGGTTGCCTCACCTAATTCCTTCATGGAGAAGAACCTTATCAACCATGCATTAACCTCTTGTAAGGATGGTATATAATTTCCAGTTATTAATATGTCATCAACATATACTATTATGAAAAAAAACTATACTCCCACTAAACCATTTGTAAACACATGGCTCAATTTCATTCTTATTGAAACCAAATTCCTTTATGTCTTTATAGAATTTAATGTTTCATGACCTATATGATTTATTTAATCCATAAATGGATCTATTCAACTTTCATAACTTTTTAGCATTTCCTGGAGTCACAAACCCTTCTAGTTGTGTCATGTACACATCCTCTTGAAGATTCCCATTAAGGAATGTAGTTTTGATATCCATTTTCTAAATCTAATAGTCACGGTAAGATGATATGGAAAAAAATTCTTATGTATTTAAACATGTAAACTGGATAAAAGGTTTCATCATAGTAAATGTCTTGAAATTTTCTAAACCCTTTAGCTATTGGCCATGATTTCTAGGTATTTACTTTACCCTTCATCTCCAGTTTTCTCTTGAATACTCATTTAAACCTAATAGGCTTTACACCAACTAGATAATAGATCAAAACCCAAACTTGGTTTTGATACATGGAATACATCTCATAATTCATGGATTTTTTCCATCATTTATCATCTAATCTCTCTACTTCCTCCTTCTAGGAGAGAGGATTATTATTGTCAACCAATAATGATTCACCATCATCGGTGACTAGAAAAATATATCTCTCTGGTTCTCTTACCTCTCTAGTGATCCCATTCAGTACTTGTGCTTTAGGAATAACTTCTTCAATAAGGACCTATGAAATATATTCTTATACCAACTCTTATGTATCTTGAGCATCAACTTCATAGAATTAAATCATGCTCCCACTATCCTCTTGGAGGATGTACTCCCTATAAAGAAAGATGGCATGTCTTGTGATAGTTACTTTCTTGTCTGAAGGTCTATATAAATAATATCCCCTTATTTGTCTGGGATACCCTTTAAAGATACACTTCATGCCTCTAGGTTCTAGTTTGTTTTTGAGATAGCCTTAACAAAGTCCTCACAACCCCATGCACAAACATATGAAAAAATAGGTTTATTTTCACTCCATAACTCGATTGGAATATTGTTTAATGATTTATTAGGTACTAAATTTAGTAAGTATGATTTCATCTATAATTCATATCCCCAAAAGGATAATGGAAGGTTTGTATGACTCTTCATCAGCCTTACCATGTCTAGTAGTGTACAGTTCTTCCTTTCACTAACATCATTCCACTATGGTTTATAAGGTGGAGTGAGTTTAGATATAATCCCAAACTCCCATAAAAAATAAATAAAGTATTGTTTAAGATATTAACCATCCCAATATGATCTAAGCTTCTTTATATTATTACCAATTTTATTCTCAAATTAATACTTAAAATCTTTTAACATCTCAAAGGATTCAAACTTACCTGAACAAATAGATATAACCATACCTGCTCAAGTCATCCACCTCTAGCCTATACTTTAAAGGGTCCACACACATCATTATGTACTAAATCTATAATCTCAGTGGCCCTTTCATATTGACCACTAAATATTGGTTAGGTTATATTACCTTGTAAATAATTGTGACATCTTTCAATTGACTTAATCTCAAAAGAGTCTAAGTAACCATATTGATAGAGATTTTTCAAATTCTTCTCGTTTACATAACCAAGATGGTGATTTCAAAACTGGGTGTTATATAAGTTATGAATATTTGGTTTTTATAATTTAATACATAAAGACCATTATTCAACTATTACATACTGTAACATATGATATCTTTTTAAAAGTAACAAACTTTATTTCCAAATCTAAAAATAAATCCATTCATGTCTAAACAAGAAACAAAATTAATGTTCTTGTTAATAGTAGGAACATAATAAAAATTCTATAAAACCAAAATAAATATTTTTGGAAATGTGATATGGTGGTATCCAATGGATAGAGAATCCATCCTTACTCCATTGGAAGTCCATGGATCCATCTCATCTCTAGAAATCTTCTGAAATCTATGTGGTTCCTATATTTGGATACAAATGTGAGCACCACATGCAGTATATAATACCCAAAGTATAGATATAGAAACATTATACTCAATAAAAAATTCACCTAGAGCTCCCCCTTTCTTTTTTGACTGGGTGAAATTCCTTTTCCAGTGGCCCTTTTTTCCTTACCAAAAACATATCACATTTTATTCTATTCTTTTACTCTAGATCTTTTTCTTCTATAAATAATGTTGCTTCAGAGCCTTATACTTGGATTAAGTCTTTATCCCCTTTTCCTTGTTCTTCCTCTTCTTATTTACCATAAGGATAATGGGATTGTCGCACCTTATATATTTTTCAACTTAGAAAATAATTGTATGAAGTTCTGATAGTGTCTTCTCACTATTAATCATATTATAATTCATAATAAAACTAGAGAAGGTTTTGGATAGTGAGGAAAGAATGAGATCTATGTGTAGCTCATAAATGATATTAAACCCTAAGATGTCTAGATACTCAATTTTACTAATCATCTTAACTATATGTTCCCCATATGTCACTGAATCTCCAAACTCTCATGTGAAAAATGTATTGGATATCTCATATCTCTCTGATTTTTCCTTCCCTTTATAGAGATCTCAAAGCTGAGAAACAATGTTGTACGCATCCATATACTCATATTTCTTTAGAATCTTATTATACATATAGGATGACATGAAACATTGGATATCCATTACATTATCCACATGCTTAAAATATAGAGATACTTATTCCTCATTATCCTCTTTGGAAATGAACTCAAGAAGTGGGGTTTCTAGCATGTATAATTTTTGTTCGTGGTGTAGTATAACGTGCAAGATCCTATAACATTCTTGGGAATTTATTCCAGTGAGAAGGTTATCCATTTCTAGTATGGATCATAGTGATATTGTTGGAGTTGGTGTCCTAGAACCAAATACTTTGTACTTTATTCATTAATAAATACCTTATCAGATCTTGATTGTTCTTCTGTGTGACAATAAATGTGATAATGTCCTAAGGATAGTTGTTGCATTAAAGTGTAATAGCAGGTCCCTACTATGATGAAAACCCAGAAGTACCATAACACTGTTCTTGAATATATGTTCTATGGCCGGTTGATGTTATTTGAGGGACACAAATAATATAGGCCATTAGGGGTGAGGACTCATAAAACTTTTAGGCACCTTCTCATGGTGTGCGCCCTTGGTAATATCCAGGAGGATATTATGAGAATGAGACCCATCATTAGGAAATCCACATTTCATAGTGTCATTGGATGTTCCTATCTTCAGACATGTGTATTGGTCCTTAGAGTTTAAGATTATTATTAATGGGTATTACAACTCACACACTTAGATGTATTGATGAAAACTGTGATGAAACACTATTCACAGTGAGGTAGGATACATTGGGTGTGTCATGAGTGATACTGCATTAATAGATAATGTGAGAAAGGATTTATCCCTTCTGTTCCATAATGGAAGTAGATATCTCAGTCCCTTTGATGGAATTGATATAGCCTAACATCAAGAAAAAGCTTGATAAGGAAAATTCTAGAATTTCTATTCTTATTAAAGAAGTATCAGATATTTTTAAATATCTTGATAAGAAAATTTATGATTTTGAAAGTATTTCAAAAACCCTTGAGAAATTTAATTCTAATAATGATAAACTTTCTAAGGATCTAGAAAAAGTAACTTCTAAGAAAAATATTTTAGAGACTAACTCTAGTACAAAAAATAATGTTTTTGAAGATAAAAAATTAGTTATTAGACTGAATTCAGAAATACTTTCCTTAAGGAAGTGTTTTTAAAACTTTACCTTAGATAAGGAAAATTTTGATAAGATGAATTCCCAAATTCAACATCTAAGGAATAATTCTGGATCTGGTTATACTCATTCAAAACCGATTTTTAGTAATAATTATTTTGTTCTTCAAAGTGCTCCATTTTGTATTAAGTGTCAGTGTGGTGGGAATTGGGAAAAAGTTTGTTTCTTAAACAAAACTCAGTCTTTAGGTTTTCATAAAGCTTATTTTTCTAAGAAAATGTGGATTCTTAAAATTTTTATTTCTAATGTTTCCAGATTCAAGAAATTTTGGGTTCTGAAAGTCTAACACTCTTATTTTCAGGAAAGTAAAGAAAGTACCAACAACAATACATGGTACATGGATAGTGGATGTTCCCAACACATGACTGGTAACAAAAACTTCTTTGAAAAGATTATCAAGATGAAAGGAGTAAAATTAACTTTCAGAGATAATACTCAGGGATAAATTATTAGTATAGGTAACATTGTTCTTATTGGAAAAACTTTTATTTCAAATGTTTTATTTGTTAAGGGTCTTAAGCACAAACTTATTAGCATAAGTCAGTTATCTGATGAAGGTTACCTTGTGAATTTTAGGAATGATAAATGTTTAGTACACAATTCCAAGGAATATTTTATTCTTTCTACCCATAGGCAAGATAATGTATACAAACTAAACTTAGAAGACCTTAGGAGCTAAGATCTACCTTGTCTTAGTGAAATGGAAGATCATTCTTGGTTATGGTATATATGTTTTGGACACTGTAACCTTAGAAATCTATGAAAACTCTCTAAGAAAAGACTAGTTAAGGATCTAACAGAGCTTATATTTGATTCTTTGAAAGTTTTTTATCATTATCAATATGGAAATAAACATAAATCAAGCTTTAAATTGGTCGGTGAAGTCTCAACTACTGAGTCATTACAGTTGGTTCATATGGATCTTTTTGGTCCAATACAAAATAGAAGCATTGGAGGAAAATATTATGTATTTTTCTTAGTTGATGATTATAATAGATTTACATGGTTCTATTTTCTAGAAAAAGAATATAAATCTTTTTATTATTTCAAAATTTTTAAAGACCAAGTTAAAAATGAGAAAAATCTTCCTTTGATAACTATCCATAGTGATCATGGAGGAGAATTTCAAAATTTTTATTTTGAAACTTTTTGTAGTAAAAAATGCATTAATCATAACTTCTCAACACTAAGAACTCCTCAAAATATGGTGTTGTTGAAAGAAGAAATCGAATTCTTTAAGAGATAACCAGTACCATGTTGAGTGAATATTCAATAGCCAAACATTTTTGGGCTGAAGCTATTAGTACTGCTTGTTATACTATAAATTGAGTTTTGATTGGACCTTTTTTTAACAAAAACCCTTATGAGTTATGGAATGGTAGAAAACCTAGACTTTCCTACTTCAAGGTATTTGGTTGAAAAGTATTCATTCTGAATACTAAAATAATTTACATAAATTCGCACCCAAATCTGATGAAGTAATCTTCTTAGGATACTCCACAACTTTTAAGGCTTATAGAGTTTTCAATAAAAATACTTGTACTGTTGAAGAAATAGTACATGTTAAATTTGATGAAACTAATCCTTTTTTTAAACAACCTCAATATATATCTTTGGATGTGTTTTCAAAAACTTATTATCAACCCTTAATAGAAGATCCTTCTGATAAGGAAAATGTTCAAGAAAATATTTCTGAATCATTTACCCCAAAATATTTCCTCCCATATGTTGATGAACAGGTTTTACAAAACCCAAATCATTTTTTTCTTAAAAATCATCCCAGTGATAGCATCATTGGTGATGTAAATAAACCTGTAAGGACTATAAGTTCCTTAAGAATGAAGTATAACATCTAGCATTCCTTTCCCAATTAGAACCAAAAAACACTAATGAATCTTTAGGTGATGATGAATGGATAAAATCTATGCAAGATGAGCTAAATGAATTCGAAAGGAATAAAGTCTGGACAATGGTTGAAAGACCTGAGAAAACTTATTTTATTGGAATAAAATGGGTCTTTAGAAATAAGTGTGATTAAAATGTAATCATAGTAAGAAATAAAGCTAGATTAGTTACTAAAGTCTATAATCAACAAGAAGGAATAGACTATGAATAAACTTATTCTCTAATAGCTAGACTTGAATCTATTCGTGTTTTACTTACCTTTGCAACATTCTTTAATTTAAAGCTTTTTCAAATGGATGTTAAATGTGCTTTCCTTAATGGTTATGTTCAAGAGGAAGTTTTTGTTGAACAACCTCCTGGTTTTGAAGATAAAAAACATCCTGAACATGTTTTTAAAATTACCAAAGCTTTATATGGACTTAAACAAGCCCCTAGAGCTTGGTATGATATACTAATATGGGTTTTACATAAAAATAATTACATTAAGGGAAATAATGATCCAACCCTTTTTATAAAGAAAGATAAGGAAATTTTTTTGATTGTTCAAATTTATGTTGATGACATTATATTTGGTTCAACTCAACAATCTTTAATTGATTCGTTTTCAAATCTAATGAAATATGAGTTTGAAATGAGTATGATAGGTGAGTTAAAATTTTTCCTTGGTTTTAAAATTTATCAAAAACCAGAAAAAATTTATATATCTCAACACAAGTATATTAAATATCTTCTTAAAAAGTATGGATATGACAACACTAAGAGTATAAGTACTCCCATTGGTACCTCAAATTCAATTGATCTTTATAAAGTTGGGAAACCAGTAGATCAAACATCTTTTAGAGGTATGATATGAATTCTACTTTACTTAACAGCTAGTCATCCAGACTTAATGTTTTTATTATGCTTATGTGCAAGATATCAATCCAATCCTAAGGAATATCATTTAAAGGAAGTGAAAATTATTTTTCGATACTTAAAGGGAACCATGGATTCAGGACTCTTTTATACTTCTAGAAATGATTTTCTTTTAAAAAAAATTCAGATGCTGACTTTGGTGGATGTAGAATGGATAGTAAAAGTACATTCGGAACTTGTCATTTCATAAGAGATTCATTAGTTTTTTGGTCATGCCAAACGAAACACTCAATAGCACTTTTCACTGCTAAAGTTTAATATATAGCAGCTAGAAGTTGTTGTGCTCATGTTTTGTGGATACAACACACACTCACAGACTATGGTATGAGTTTTACCAAAACACAAATAATGTGTGATAATACTAGTGACATTTCCTTAAGTAAAAACCATGCACATCATTCTCATGAAAAACACATAGACATTAGGCATCACTTTCTTAGGGATCACACACAAAAAGGAGATATCATTCTTTAATTTATCGGAACACAAGATCAACTTGCTGATATTTTCATAAAGTCTTCACCCTCCAATAGATTTGAATATATTAAACAAAAGTTAGGAATGATAATTTTAAGGTAATATTCCATATTAACTTATTGTCGAAACCTATCTCCTTACAGTAAGAAACTCCTTTCCATAGGGGGAGTATATTTGCTTATTAGTCAAATTTTTCGTAATCAAAATTTTTGATAATCAAAACTTTTCATAATCAAAATATTGTTCATAATAAAAAATTTTCGTAATCAAATTTTTTCATAGTCAAATTTTTCATAGTTAAAATTTTTCATAGTCAAAATTCTTAATAGTCGTTTTTTGGAATCTAAAGTTCTTCAAGAATAATTTTCCTCATTACGAAAAATCTTCCTAAGTAATTCGAAAAGTATGTTTCCTTTCTTAAGTTTTCGTAATCATCTTTTTACTTGCTGGTATTTTAATTTTTGTTTTAAATTTTTCGGATTCACTTTTACTTAAATATGAATGTTTATCTTAAAAATCTCAAAAGATCAGAACCTATCAAAATCCTTCTTCGGTTATCTTGTCAACCATCAGATTTGATCATAAGTTTTTCAACTATTGGATCAACTATGGAAGTTGAACCGCCATCTCAATCACCTATATAAATCCTTCCCAATGGTTGCCCCACATTGGGTTTTTTTTCAATCCTTTGCGTGTTGAAGCTCTGTCTCTATACTTAAGGTCTTTTTGAATCTTCAAAAGTTTCCTCATTTCTGAATGTCTGCTGAAGCCTCTCCTTAGAAATAAATATCGACTGTTAAGGAAATCTCTGAGTGGTAGATATACTGAGAAATGTTGGTCGATCTGAAGTTTTATGATAAGTATGACTCTATTATATCTAAGAATGTCAAGTTGAATGATTGAGAGAGTGTTTGTGTATCGAAACCGAGAGCACAAGATCCAGTCTATCCAGACTTTTTGATTGAGTTCTATGAGATAGCATGTTTCTTCAAGGAATAAGGTAGAGAAAAGTTTTCTTTTAAGTGTTATGGGAAGACCTACTCTTTTTCTTATAGCAAGAAAGCAAGTCTGATTGGAATTCCTTACAAAGGAGAAGCAAAAGTCTGTACTCACAAATTACCCGATATATCCAGATCTTTTGATAAGGAAAAAGCTATTGAATGTCTTGGCTTGAAAGGAGCGAAGACTCTGAAGATTGTTCATTTGTCTACGAACTTACGGATTCTTGAATTGTGGGTTCAAGGCTTTATAATTCCAAGGAAAGAGGATAAGGATACTCTCAAGAAGAGTGATGTATATATATTGGATTTATTGGTGAACCTCAGGAAGATAAACCTAGTCAAGTATATCTTGGTTATGATTGAGAATATCAATAATGGAAATCTGAAGTCTCGGATTATCATGTATCCAGAAATACTTTAAAAGATTATTGTTCTTTGCCTTCAGTCATTCAAAATTCCATGCAACTCCAAGCCAAGAAATTACAAGGTGATGTTGATGAGTGATGATACTCTAAGAAGAATGAAAATTGTTTTTTCCAATGAATCTGGAGAATTTTATGATCTATCTAAAGAAAAGAAGCAAAGGAAGAAATTATCAGATGTTGAAATTGTCCAATCTCTTCTTAAGGCTGTTAAAAATGCATATAAACAAATTCTAGTACTGGAATTGTTTTTGATAGAATCACTTCCTGAGGCTCCGAGAAAGAAGGTGGTGATTCTGGAATCGTAACAAGAAGAAGAAATTGATCAGGAAGAGGAAGAGGAAATAGAATAAGAATAAGGGAATGACACTGATGATATCATAAAGAAAGTTGAAGATTACCATGATAAGGAAATCCCCTCTGTAAAATTATCGATCCGAACTTCTTAAGCCGAATCCTAAAAACTTGATACACCAGGGAATGAAGAGAAGGGTTAGGAAGAAGTGAATAAGCCAACAGATGATGAAATCAGTAATCATGAATTCATTCATCCAAAAGATCAAGTGGCTGATGCAGAGAAAGAGGAAGTTGAGGGAGATAAAATTGTTCAGTTATTTGATAGTGAGCATAAATCTCCCAAAGAACAAGAAATCATTACGAGAGCTGACAAGGGAAAGTAGGTAGCAGTAGATACACCTAGTAAATCTATGGTGAAGAAGAAATATGTTGGTGCTTCATCAAAGAGGAAAGTTGAAGACATAGAAAAATAATCCTCACCAACCAAACACTTGAATTCAGAATCATCTTCCCTTGGACATGATTTTTTTGTTCAGTCATTAAAAAAGTTGGTTGGTATTATTCCCTTATTACCAATCATAGACTCAAGATTCCATATGCTTCAGAATAAGATAAATCAGAAATCAGATTCAGTTTCCATAGTAATGGAAAAATGTGTCACACTAGAGGCAAATTTCAAAACCTTCCTCATTGGTTATGAGTCTCATAAGAGATCTTACAATAATATTACAAGCTGGTCAAAGAAGAAAATCGAATATATGATAATATTTGATGAATTTAATGGTTATGTCAAGGATGCTTTTGACACTGAATATGGGAAGATCAAGGATCTTACTAATAGTTTTGAGGAAAAGCTAACCCTCAAACAGACTACTCGGAAGTAAGAAGTTAAGGATCTAAATGGAAAGCTTAATTATGTGGACAAGAATTGGAAGAGGTAAAGGGATCTTAGAATTGAGATTGAAGAGAAGCTTATTAAGCAAGAAGAAATGTTGAAAGCTCAAGAGGAACATATTAAGTCTTGGGAATAAAAAATTAAATCCTTAGAGAAGAAAACTAAAGATCAGGATCAGTTTCTTAAGTGTATGGAAGAAGATCACAAGGATCTCAAGAAGCTAAAAACCATTGTGAATAATTTGATGCCGAAGGAGAAAGAATGATAATTTCATTCCATTCCGATCTTTTTTTCCCTTGTACAAATTCTTTCAAAATTAATGAATTTTTTTTATTCTTTATATATTTTGTTGTGGTTGTTTAGTACTAATGTTTCAGGTACCAATTTTTTCATTCCCTTTATTCCTTTTTGAAAATCACAAAGGGGGAGAAAGGAATGATAAAAAGAATATGAAGTAAAGAAGATATTTCCCTAAGTAGGGGGGAGTTCATCTAGAGGAATGTTCTTATCGATGAAGTTTTTAGAATGAAAGATAATGTAAACTCTCATTCAAGAAATCAAGAATACGATCCTTAGTGATTCCAAAGCATAATAGGGAGTTATTCATATTCAATTTGATATATAAGTAAAGGGATATAAGTTTTTATTTTCTAGTCCATAAAATTTCTAAGTCCTGATATTCATTTTAGTAAGGATGTTTGTGGTTTCCAAAAAGGGGGATATTGTTGAGTCAATAAGGTTTCCTTATGAATTTTCCATTCCTTTATGTTTTTAAATTAAAAAACACTTTATCTCAAGGAAAATTTTATTTCCCATAAGATTTATCTTATTAAGGAAAATTTTCCTTCCCAAGGAAATTTTCTCCCTACCTTTGTTTTCATTGTTCATGTTTTAGTTTTTCTTATTCTAACTCATTTTATTTCTAAGTGTAAAATTCAGTTTCATACCTAAAAACCTTGGAATCCTATAAATACTTAGATATACGGTATTCTGTTTTCAGGTTCTGAAATTCAGATTCTGAATTCTCTGAAATTCAGATTCTGAATTCTCTAAATTTATATTCCAAATTCTCTGAATTTCAACTCTGAATTCTCTGAAATTTAGACTCTCAATTATTTGAATTCAGGTTCTGAATTCCTCAGAATTCAGGTTCCAAATTCCTTATAATTCAAGTTCTGAATTCCTCAGAATTCAGGTTCCAAATTTCTTAAAATTCAAACTCCGAAATCTATATAATTCAGGTTTCGAATCACTCGAAAAACAGAATCCGAATATCCATGTAATACTGACTCGGAACATTATTTTTCCTTAGACTAAGAAAAATTTTATTTGGTTAAGCAACCATATTTTTCTTACCCTTGTTATAGTTATGAAAAGATGTCATGCATTCTGTTTCTAACTAACTGTTGTTTGAGTGACATGTGTACAAGTCCCCCTGAGATTCAAGAAAAAAAATGACCATTTGAGGAGGGAGCCGACCATTGGAGAAATTCCTATAAATAGGAGCTCATTTGAACGAGCTTAAAACATTGAATAACTTGTTGATCACTCTAGATATTTCATGTTGCTGAAGTGATTTCTAGAGAGAGAGACTCTCATGGCTTGGGCATACTGAACATCTTGTTCAGCTTCCTTCGTGCAACTCCGATTGTTGTTGTGTACAATCGAGGACTTCACATAGGTACCGACTACCTTAAAGTTCGAGTACTTCTGGGGATAGGAAGATAGAGGTATCGACTACCTTAAAGTTTGAGGACTTCCTTGTTTAGGAAGACAGAGGTGCCAACTACCTTGAAGTTTGAGGGCTTACAGGGATAGCAAGACAGACTCTAATATTCCTATCGAGGGCTTACCCTAGAGTGGGTAAGACATACTTTCTTGAAAGTATAAATCAAGGGACCATTATCCAAGGTTGTTTGATACCCTTATCTTTGGGTTAAAAGATTCTATACTTGTTACTTGTGTTGTTTCAAGTTTATTTTCTACTGCATTTTGATTAATAAAGAAACTGTAACTATCTTATACTTTCTTGTACTTGTATACTCTGATTAGTAAGATTCTATATGCTTTAAGTTAGAATCTTTTTCCTTCTAAAATTTTCTTAAGTTTCATTTTTGGAACCATATTTACGAAACCTAGCAAATTTGTAGAACTAGAAGAGGTCTTGTGAATTTACCTTGTTTAACTTTGTTAAACATAGTTTTTCCTCAAGGTTAAAAAAAAGTTTTATACCAACATTAAAGGTTCCAAATGAATTTTTAAATTATACAATTCACCCCCCCCCCCCCTCCTCTTGTATATTGAGAATATACGTTCATATTTCGATCCTACAATCACCGCTAGAGGAATCCTACACTTGGATTCTATGATGCAATGAAGGATCACATCAGATCATGACCGGAAACATCAATGAAGAAATAATTCCATCAAGTTAATTTATGTAAATTAATTAAATTAACAATAACCAATATATGATGATCCTATATATGGTTCCAAGACTCCCCTATTTTCTTTTTCTCTCTCCGTTCTATTCTGAATATCCCGTGTTTTATTATCATGATAGATCTCAGATTGATCATTGTTAACACTAAAATTAAAGTTGGGTACACCCACCAATGCGCTTCCACTGTGCTCGGAACCTACAAGTGGTATCAATGCAGCCATATCATTAATTATAATTATTTAGTTTTTAATTGGTGATTTGCACATTTAATAATTTAGTTGTTTCAATTCAAGTTAATCATTCTTTAAATCTGAATTTTGAGATCTATTCCTCCTCTCTCGTTTCTCGTTCACCTTACAAAAACAAATTTTTCTTTTAATTTTGATTAAAATAAAATAGAGGATCCCATCCGAAGGTGACAAATGTTCCTGGTCGTACAACACCAGAATACACGGCGTGTATTCGGTAGTACACGTTGTGTATTCTAGGTTCAATGCATCGGACTGGTCCGCCAAATCAGGTCATGTGTTAGAGTATTTCTATGTCTTAAATGACACTGTGTATTGACGAGGAACATCTGGCACACGGTTTCTAGATTACACGCCATGTGGTCCATTGAACACGACATGTAGTCCCTTCAGGTTAGGGTTGGACCTTGTACCCCATACACGGATTTCCCGGCTAGAGACTGTGTAATGAAGATACTACATGGCATGTGTCCCACTGAACACGCTGTGTACTCCAAAAAAATTTCCGAAGTACATTTACACGCCATGTCCCTGGGCGTATACTTCAGATGGACGATGAAAAAAAGTACACGTCGTGTAGTCAGAACTAAACGTTGTGTACTCATCCAAATAACATATACTTATTAAAATTTTTTATTATATTATACAAACCCTTGAGACGTGTACCATAGTTCAGGCATAATGCTGAGCCACAACACGTGATAGGTGTTTTATATATGTGTGTTTAATTTAACATATGTTTAATGTTCATTTCTACTCATTAGGTAGTTATGAATGGGAATTCACCAGGTTGCCTCTAAGGTACAAGTTACGTAAAAATATAATTTTAAATGAATTTATTTGTTTAAAATTATGATGGATGATAATCTCAAGGAAATTCAAAAAAAATGGTTTAAGATAAAAGTATTGATTAATTAAAGATAATTAATTAATTTAAGAATGATTTATCTTAAACAAGAACGATTAAATAATGGAATGCTAGTTTTATTTATGCGTAAATATTGTTGCATGTATGGATGATCATGAGCTATACCAAGACCTTTGTATGTGAATGGTTTCTTTTTAATTTATTTATTTAAATTAAATTTTTTGGCATGTGAGCCTTCTCCTTATTAATATGTAGGGCCTATGTGCCCAAGGTTTCTTTTATTTAAAACTCTATTTTACCCCTCACTTATGTGTGAGATAAAAGAATATGTAATGGATGGGGATCCCAAGCTAGTGGAGGCAACTCAAGTTAGGAGCCAAGTTGAAACCAATCCAAGGAGATACAAAGGTGAATAGGTGGAAAGCTGTAAACATGAACCCAAAAGGTTCAAGGTGTTTCTCCCCTAGGTCTTGGGTTAGTTTATCAATCGCTAGATAAAATAACCAATATAAAAAGATCATGATCTTACCATTTATTTTATTTATTTCAGTTTTATGGTTTATTTATTGTGGGTGTGTTGTCACGATCACACAATTAATGAATTAAACAAGCATTCAAGATGGAACTAAAATAAGATTGGATTATGTGTAAATATTATCTTAGACATGGTTAATTACTTAAGTATATCCCACTTAATATTAAAAATCATGTAATCAAAGATAATAAAATGGAAATTTAGGTATAAGGATAAAATCCCTCAAAGAAAATATCAAGTCGGTATAGCCTTCCACAATCATGGTTTGAATCGAACCATAGTTCAAAGTGCTTGACCAACCCTAGTTGGGGTGATTTTAATTATCGAGGAATTATAATTCAAGGTTTTGGGTTGGCTTGACTTGGTTTACATCAAGGGTTTACTGTCATAGTAGGAATTGGTGTGACCAAGAGGCAAGGGTTGAGGAAATCCAAAATAAAAGGATTTCAGGACCGGGGAGTCCACTCAGCGGATCAAGGAGCTATGAGTTAATGAAGTTGGAATTTGGAATGCCTACCTAAAACCCTTCAAGTTTCTTGACCAACCCTATTTGGGGTAATTTGAAGGTAAATATGGATACTTTTCACTAGAATATTTCGGCAACAAAATATTTTGATGTCAATGCTGAGGGCTATTGGATTTCGACAAAATAGTGGGAGAATAATAGGTATTAATTTATTTATTTGTCTCATTTTTATCCTGATAAAGTAATAAACCTTTTCTTATCTTAATTTGTAGAAATATAAAGAAAAATGACTTTAAACATATCATTGTGAACTATACTCAAGAAGGAAAACCTTCTCACCAGCACCGATTTCCAAGAACGACAAAGGCATTTATGCGTCATCCCTCGCCACGAGAGGAAATTGTACGTGCAAGAGGAGCATATTCCAATTGCACATGGAAAAGAGGCTAGTGATGAGGAACTATCTCTCTAAATTAAACATATGTATGATGCCACATATGTCCAATGTTTCATGTTATCGTCCATGTCTAATGAGCTCTTGAATTAACATGAAAACATGGATGTGTATAGCATGATGTCTCACCTTAAGGATCTCTACCAGGAGAAGGTGAGACAGGAGAGATATGAGATCTCCAATTCTTTGTTTACAACTAATATTGGAGAGTCTACGCTAGATGGGCCTCATGTAGTCATGCTTATTGGATACATTGAACGTCTGGACATCTTAGATATTAAGTTCTCGGATGAGTTGCGTACAGATCTCATCCTATCATCACTGCCCAAGACCTTCTATAGCTTTATTGTAAATTATAACATGAGAAATAATGAGAAGAGTCTATCAGAACTTCTGACCTTAATTCTCCAGGTAGATAAGGACATGGGGCGTGAAAAACCCGAAGTCCTTATGGTGAATAAGAAAATAAATGGCAAGGAAAAGGGGCCAAAGACTTATAAATGGTCTAAAGACCCCAAGCGTCATCCCTCCAAGAAGGGGAAGATCCATAGGTAGGGCAAGGAACAGGAGGTGGTATGTTTTTCATGTGGAAAGCAAGGCCACTAGAAGAGGAATTTCACCCAAAAGCATGGGGCCAAAAAGGTGCATTCGTTATCGAGTGTAATCTTTCCATTTCTACACATTGGGTATTAGATACAGCTTCTAGGGCTCACATCTATATTCAAATGCAGGAACCAAGTAGATATAGAAAGATTACCAGAGGAGAGGTGGATCTTCGATCTTCCAATGGCGCAAGGATGGTTGTGTTGGCCATTGGTGATTACCATATCTCATTTCCAATTGGGATGATTTTGGTTTTACATGACTGTTATTATGTGTCTAGTGTTACAAAGAACATAATTTCTATATCTTGTTTTGGATATGGATGTACTTATTTTAAAATTTGGGAATAAGGGTTGTTTCATTTATAAGAACAACATGTGTTATGGTATGGAGCATTTAAATAATGGTTTGTATGTATTAAATTATGAAAACCGAGTGTTGGAATTCGATAATGAAACAAACTCACATGAATCATACATCACCCAATTGTGGCATCACCGTCTCAGTCATGTAAATGAGAAGCGCTTGACAAAGATCTGCCAAGATGGCTATTTAGACTCTACTGAGCTAAAACCACTTGATAGATGTCATGCTTGTTTACAAGGTAAAATTACCAAGCCACCTTTCGGTAGACAGGGTGAAAGGGCCACATAGCTTCTAGGATTGGTGCACATGGATGTGTGTGGACCATTCCCAGTAGAAGCTAGAGGTGGATATTCTTACTTCATTACTTTTACTGATGATTTGAGTAGATATGTCTATGTCTAATTAATGAGTTATAAGTCAGAAGCCTTAAAAAAATTAAGGAATTCAAGAATGAAGTAGATAATCAGCTTG
Organism: Viscum album; assembly: GCA_963277665.1. NCBI lineage: Eukaryota > Viridiplantae > Streptophyta > Magnoliopsida > Santalales > Viscaceae > Viscum > Viscum album. The sequence goes on from OY728163.1 coordinate 1,941,779,985, forward strand.
GTAAGAAGATAAAGAAGATTTGATCGGATCAGGGTGGATAATATCTAAACCAATAGTTCATCGATCCTCTATGGGAGTCTGAGATTCTGTCACAACTCATTCCTCCTTATACACCATAGTGGAATGGTGTTAGTGAAAGGAGGAACCATGACTTGTTGGACATGGTGAGGTCGATGGTGATTCATGCAGATCTTTCATTATCTTTTTGGGTATATGCATTACAAATTGCAGCATATACATTAAACCGAGTACCAACTAAGGAAGAAAATGGAATTCCCTCCAAGTTATGGAATGAAAAGAAACCCATTCTGTCGCAAACACATGTATGGGGATGTGAGGCATTTGTTAAGGCCTTCTCAGGCAACAAACTAGCACCCCGGGGCACGAGGTGTATCTTTATAGGATATCCCAAGAAAATGAAAGGATATTACCTATATAACCCTTCAAATAAGAAAGTGAATGTCTCTAGAAAATCTATCTTTCTTGAGAGGGAGCACATCCTCAAAAAGGATAGTGGGAGCAAGATTGACTTTGAAGAAGTTGATGCTCAAGATACACAGGAGTTGGTACAGGAATAAGTTCCACAGGTCCCCATAGAAGTGGTTCCAGAAACACAAGTACTACATAGAAGCTCAAGATAGGTAAGGTAACTAGAGAGATTTGGTTTCCTAGTCATCGAGGATGGTGAATCATTATTGTTGGACAATGATTAACCTCTCTCCTACAAGGAAGTAGTATGAAGATCAGATTCTACAAGATGGATAGAAGCTATGAATTCTGGGATGGATTCCATGTATCAGAACCAAGTATGGGTTCTGGTTGATGAGTCAGTTGATGTAAATCCTGTTGGATGAAAATGGTTATTCAAGAGAAAACTAGGCATAGAAGGTCAATTTAGCACTTATAAAGCAAGGATAGTGGCTAAAGGATTCAGATAGCATCAATGAATTGACTATGATGAAACCTTCTCTCTAGTTTCCATGTTTAAATCCATAAGAATCATACTTGCCATAGCATCTTACCATGACTATGATATTTGGAAAATGGATGTCAAAACAGAATTCCTTAACGGTAACCTTCAGGAAGATGTCTATATGACACAACTAGAAGGGTTTGTGACACCAGGTGAATCCAAATGGGTTTGCAAGTTGCAGAAATCCATTTATGGATTAAAGCAAGCATCCAGGTCATGGAACATTTGATTTCATGAAGCCATACAAGAATTTTGTTTCATTAAAATGAATGTGATCCATATGTTTATAAGTGGTTAATGGGAATGCGGTCGTTATCCTAGTAGTATATGTTTATGACATATTGCTTATTGGAAATGACGTACCAGTCTTACAGTCAGTTAAGGACTGGTTGAACAAGTGTTTCTCTTTGAAGGACTTGGGTGAAGCATCCTACATTCTAGGGATCAAGATCATTCATGATAGATCCAAGAGGCTGCTTGGACTAAGTCAGGGTACATACATTGACCAGATACTAAATAGATTTAGTATGGAACAATCCAAGAGGGGATTGGTTCTAGTGTCACATGACCTACATCTTTCTAAGAAAATGTGTCCTCAGACACAATAAGAGAAAGATAGAATGAGTAAGATATCATATGCTTTAGCTATAGGATCCATCATGTATGACATGCTATGTACTAGGCTTGATGTTGCCTATGCACTGAGCATGGTAGGAAAATATCAAGAAGATCCAGGAGAACAACATTGGACTACTGTAAAGACTATCCTTAAGTATCTGAGAAGAACTAGGGATATATTCCTGGTGTATGGAGGAGATGAGGAGCTTGTCATTAGAGGGTATGATGATGCTGGTTTTCAGATAGTTCAGAATGATCTGAAGTCACAATCTGGATATTTTTTCTATCTCAATGGAGGAGCTGTGAGCTGGAAGAGTTCAAATAAACTAGTTGTCACCAATTCTACAGCAGATTATGAATATATAGAGGCTTCTAATGCAGCCAAAAAAGACATCTGAATTCGTAAATTTGTCCAGGATCTTGATGTGGTTCCTAATAGCAAACATCCTATCACATTATACTGTGATAATACTACAGTGGTGTCTCTTTCAAAAGAACCAAGGTCACATCAACAGACAAAGCACATACTCCAGAAGTATCACCTCTTGAGGTATTTCTATCAAAGGGGTGAAGTTATAGTAATCATAGTGTTCACAAAAGAGAATGTGGCAGACCCCATGAATAAAGGCATATCTCAGAAAAAGCATGAATATCATGTGAGAGATAGCATGTTAAAAGTCGTTAGCATTTGGCTCTAGTTCAAGTGGTAGTTTTTTGGAGTTGGTGGCCTAGAACCAACTACTTTGTAATTTATTCATTAATAAATACCTTATCACATCTTGATTTTTCTTGTACGTGACAATGAATGTGATAATGTCCTAAGGATAGTTGTTGCATTAAAGGGTCATAGAGGATCCCTTCTATGATGAGAACTCGGAAGTGTCATAACACTATTCATGAATATATGTTCTATGGCCAAATGATGTTATTTGAGGGACATAAATAATACAGGCCATTAGGGGTGAGGACTCATAAAACTTTGAGGCACCTTCACAAGGTGTGCGCCCTTGGTAATATCCAGGAGGATATTACCAGAACGAGACCCGCCAGTAGGAAATCTAAATTTCATAGTGTCATTGGATGTTCCTATCTGCGGATGTGTGTATTGGTCCTTATACTTTAATATTATTATTAATGGGCATTACAACTTGTGAACTTAGATGTATTGATGAAAACTATGACGACACGTTGTTTTCAGCGAGGTAGGATATGTTGGGTGTGTCACAATTGATACTGCATTAAAAGATAATTCAAGAAAGGATTTTTCCCTTCTATTCCATAACAAAAGTAGATATATCAGGCCCTTTCATGGAATTGGTATAGCCTAAATAAATCCATGGCCATGGTGAGGAATGGGAAAGTTCAATTCTAGAAATTCAAAGAAAGAATAAATGAGCGCATGGGTTGATGTCACTTGCATGCAACCCTCTTGATTTGAGATATCAAGACAAAGGGATTATATTACACTATAAGCGTTTGTAGGAGGTGACACGTCATTACGGAGTTAACTTCTTTCTCTGTGGGTTCCTTGGTGTATTGATAGATGCTAACCTTGGACTTTAGGTAAGCTCCACCTAATTCCACTAAGAAAGAGACCTATAGGGTCACACCCTAAGTGTGTCCAAGTATCTCAGTTAAATATTAATTTAACAAGTTGAATAAAGATTATTCTCGATTGTGGTTTAATAATTATTTAAGGATGTCTGGTCGCATTTATTTTGACACTAGTTATTTGAGAGAATATATTGTTGGAAAAGTAATATATTTATTAGCGAGTAATGCGGTGATGTTTATTTTAGAAATAAATAACCATTATTCAAGGTCTAATAAATGTGGTGGAGGAAATAAAGAAAAATGGAAAAAAAGTACACGCCATGTATATTAAATATACACGCCGTGTATTTTTTTCAGGGAATTTATGAGAAATAATATTATTTATTTAATTAAATAATATTAGGTGTAATTCGTTGGACGCATGTTAGTTAATAATAATGGTCAAGTATTATTATTAGACATGGGGTATTACTAAGAATTAAATGAAATGAATAGATGATTTCGGGTAATTAATTCATTTTGTTATTCCATGTAATAAAAAATCCAAATTATATATTTCTCATTAGCCAATCCACTTTTTGTGGTTGTGCACAACAGATCTAGAGAAATCTCTCAAGACAAGAGAAAATCATTTTCTTCCAAGAACACTCTCAAGCTATGAGAGAGAGATCCTCCTCCACCGGATCAAGGTGATTGAAGGTGGACATCGCAAGCGAAGGATCTTCCACAATAACACCCGGAGATCCCTTCGGTGATGTCCATAGATACATGGAGCATGTGTAGATTTCCTCTAGAGGAATCCTACACTTGGATTCTACAACACAATGACGGATCACATCGGATCATGACTGGAAACATCGACGAAGAAAGAATTCCATCAAGTTAATTATTTTCAATTAATTAAATTAATTTTAACCAACATATGATTATCTTTTCTATGGTTCCAGGACTCCCCTCTTTTATTTTTTGTTCGTCATTATATTCCAAAGATCCAGCATTTTATTATTGTTATGGATCTCGTATTGATCGTTCTTAACGCTAAAATTAAAGTTTTCCACACCCACCAATGCGCTTCCACTGTGCCTAGAACCTACAAATATTGTCAAAGCTTTTTGATTTTCCATTTTCTAAAAATTAAGAGCATATAATTTGTACTTATTTGATTACAAAAACATATTAATAAATTTAAAATTAATTAAATTACATCACTATTTTTCTAAACCCAATTTCCCTCACCATCTATTTAAAAATATCATGTCACTTATATATTATAGTGTAAATGATCCATATTCCCCTTATCATAACCCAAAATTGGGTTTTGAAATTTACTTAAAGGGTTTTAGGTAGGCGTATCATGCCAACTGCATTAACTCACAGTTCCTTGATATGTTGAGGGGACTCTCCAATCCTAAAATCATATTTTAAATATTTCCTCAACACTTTCCTCTCAATTACACCAATTATTTCTTGGGAATTCATCCCTTGATGTAAAAAAGTTAATTCAACCCAAAAAATTAAACTAAAAGTTCCATGATAATTGAAATCACTCCAACTTAGGTTGGTAAAGTGCTTTGAACTATGAGGTTGATTTTAACTTAAGTAGTGAAAGGTTGTACTGACTTAATATTTTGATTTATTTATTTTCATTATTTTTGTGTAAAAGACCATTTTATATTTTCACATGCCTTGTTAATATTATGTGAATTTTATTAACCATGTCTTATAAAACATTTACACATGATATATTTATATTTTATTCTATCTTACATTCTTGTTAATTCATTTATTAGGCAATCACACAACATCCAAAAACAAATAATTAACCATGCAACTGATAGAAATAAAAAATAAGTGGCACGATCATGAGATTCTATAATGGTTAGTTTTTCTAGATAATAATAAATAAACCCTAAACCCTAAGGTAAAAAAACCTTGAACCATAGCTTGGTTTGTGTTGCAACATTCCTCATTTGGATATTATGTATTTCCTTGATTACTTTTTCCATGGATCCTTGACTCATACCACATCCACTCACCTAGGAGATTCATATTAACATAATATTTTACTCACAAAGAGGTGATGGGATCCAATGTATTTGATAAAAAGGGGGTTTTACATAAAATAAACCACAGGCATGTGAGACCTTATATAATGAGTAGTGGATGAAACATAGGTTGTCAATAATAATTTAACAAAAACCAATCATCTTCATAGGCATGGTCTAATATCATGATCATCCACACATCAAGAAATGAGCATACATTTTCAATATAGTTATCAATTACTTTGATTCATTCTTTAGTTAACATAATTCACCATGAATTAATCCAATTAATTTAATTTATCTTAATCCCATCCAAGGATCCTTAACTCACCAACATCTATAATTTTAAACAAAAAAAATCATTTAAAATTAATGAATTGCACAATTTTACTTGGAGAAAAAATCATGTTCTTATATAAAATTTTAACATGAAAATATATTTAATATATAATTATCACTCCTATTAAATGGTGTGTACTTTTTCAAATAAATAGCATATGGATCACATGTGAACAGGTTTGATTATATATTTAATTTTTCTCTATAAAAAATTGAGCACATTGTGTGCAGATGACCACATGGTGTGTACTATAGTATACAACATTTACTATAGTACATGACATGTACTATCTTTTGTTCATGTCCATAGCACATGCCTAGGGACTAGTCATGTTTTCTGCCATGGATGTGTTTAGGGTACATGGTGTATACTTAGAATACAAGGTGTATATACTTGTATTTGTATGGATCTTCAATACATATGTCGTGTATCTGATACATGGATTACTGGGACACCCCATGTTCATGGCCATAAGAAAACAGGTACTACATGTCGTGTACATAGGTTACACGGTGTGTAGATCTTCAAGACATGTGCCAGTCTGTTCGAATCTACACATCAATCCTCTTTTTTCGGATCTATCCAACTTTATCGTGGGATAAAATCCTGAAAACAAAAGTAAACTATGTGTACACATTAAATAAATGTTTTTAACTCTATTTTTATCTTGGAAGATCCTTTGACACCTCCATATGGTGTTCATTTAATGAATAATCATTTTTAAACCTTAACTGATTACTGGTTATTTTAGCAAGAACGAAGAAATGAATTGACGATGATTTTTAGATATTAAAAGGATTCATTTTAAGTAAAATAAAATGAAAACATGTGAAACTAATCAATGAATAATAAATAATTATAAATTAAACATGTGAACACTTTGATACCACTTGTAGGTTCTAGGCGTAGTGGAAGTATCCTTTGGTGGTATGACAAACTCAGATTTTAGTCTTAATTTATGTGTAATCATTTCCAAACATGATTAAAACATCATGTGCAATGAAAACTGTAGATTTCTTGACTAGATTAAAATTCCATAACTAAAAGAGGAGGATCTTCACATGTAATTTATAATTAATTTATGATATGATATAGAATTACCTTAACTTGTAATTATCTCTTTTTTTATGATATAGTTGACTATATCTCATCGTATTGTCATTACACTATAGGATCCAAGTGTATAATCCCTCCAGTGATGATCCACACATAACGTCATCATAGAATCACTGGGTTCTGGCATAGCTGATCTTGATGGCTTGCATCATTCGTGGTTGATCATACCATGATTCTTCTTAAGGAGAAAGAACTCTATATGTTCTCTCATTGGTTTAAGAGAGGAGGGGAGAAGAGCACTGTAGATCTCTTGACCTCCCTCTAGGTCTTAAGAGAGTCTCACTCTATCTTTTGTGCACAATCCATGTTTTTTTGCAAGTGATATAATTATATATTTATTACAGAAGGTTTAGGGTTATAAAATTACACAAAAAACCCTTTCTATCATTATAATTATTAATTGACCCCATGTATAATAATAATAATAGTAGTAATAATAATAATAGTAATAATCTATTGACATGTGAAACACCATTAATAATATATAAATAAATATCATTTATATCATTTCCAATTGGACCATTAAGCTCGGTTCAATTTCCCTCATCGACATTTACCGATCCTCACTTAGTCATTTTAATAACTTGTGATTAAATTATGGTGATCAACCAAAACTAAATAAATATTTTTTATTCTAACATATTAAATTCAATACCAAAATTTAACTAATATTGAGAATAATCTTTCTCAGTGTCATTAGGAATAATTTCCTAAAGTCCAAGGTTAGGATCTGGAAACACACCAAGGCACCCATAGATAAATAAGTTAATTTTTTAATGACATCCAACATCCTATGAATTCTTATCATGTAATATAATATCTTATCATGATATCTCAAATCAATCAAGTTCCATGTCGGTGTCATCAACCTATATGCTTTATGTCTCTTTCTTTAACATTCTAGAATTGAACTCTCCCATTGAACACTATGGACATGGTAGTTCCATCCCCATCAAAGGGCTTGATATGCCAACTTTTTTCAAGGTAAATAAGGGATTAATATTTTCCCACATTGTCCATTAATTCAATGTCATTCATGAAATACCCAACATATACTACCTCACCTCAAACATATATCAGTACAGTTTTCATTAATACATCAAATAATGTGAGTTATCATATCCATTAATATTAATATTAATGTCTAAGGAACAATACATACATCCATGTATAGGAACATCCAATGACACATGGAAATGTGGATTTCCTATTAATGGGTCTATTCTCATATCCTCCAATTAGAGATTACTAAGGGAGAACACCATGAGAAGGTGTATCAATATATTATGAGCCCACCACCTCTAAGAGCCAATATCTTCTATGTCCCATAAAAAAATATCATCTAGCCATAGAACTATATTCAAGAACATTATCATCTAACCTCTATGTTCTCATCATAGTGGGGAACTACAATGACCTTTCGGTGTGAAACATATTCTTAAGACATTATCACATACAAATGTTATGTGAAGGAACAATCGTGATACGATAAGAAAATTTATTAATAATGAAAAAATGTAATCAAGTACTAAGAAATTCGGTTCTAAGGAACCAAATCCAACATGTACTCCTTTGAAAAAACACTAGACCAAGGATATCATGCTTAGATCTATGGGTGAGGGAATGTTTTGATGAATCTTTTTTAGTATTCACCAAAGGAACAGGAAGGGGATCTCAGATCTAAAAATCATGGAACAAAACTTCATGTTAAGTGATTTGAAGATAGGTGGATTCTCTCCCCCTATAGTTTTCCTAGAAATTGAAGGCTTCGTTTTCAAATAATAACTTGGTCGAATTTCTTGATGTAAATCCCACAATTTTTCTCTCTGTTTTATTGGATTTTGAAATTATGTGTTACGGTATTCACCCGCAATTTGTTTGATAAATTGCTAAAATGAGAAATTTATTTTAAAAAACTATTTTGGTTATGATAAATTGGCATAGAAATGGGTTTTTGAGCTCATGATTCACATGGAAAATTCCTCATTAGGTTATACATAGTGGTGGGTTCAATTTGGGCTCAAAGGATTTTACCTTTTAGAAATGACTTGGGTCCGAAGGGAAAAGTATCACTCATGAGTATAGAATATTTGGTGGGAATAATTTGATAGGATGTGAATAGGGTGTGTGAGTTTCATGGGTATGCATTCATGACATGGGATACCTTCATAGTTTCATTTTTATCACTACTTACGTATATGTATATTTTTTACAAAAATTTTTTATTTTTCTTTCTCCTGTTTTATATTAAATGTTAGCTAACTTATGTCCTAGTGGTGTGTGTGATAATTCTTCGGGATGTCCTAATGAGTTGATATAATCACTCCTACATATGAATCTTGGTGCATATGTAGACGTTTTTTCCATGATACGGGTAAGGTATGGGTATCATAATTTTCTAGAGGAGCACCTTGATATTGCGGTATCATTGTTTAGGAATTAAATCTTGGAGATGTATTGTAGTAGAGTTAGTTATGGTTCCATATTGGTGCCTTGATTTTTTTATAGCCCTTACTCTCTTGTTGTTTTAATAATCACAAGTTCCATTTGGTGTTCTAACCATTTAATTTGAGTTTATTTCAGTTATTTTTCTTATACATCAAACAAGGAATTCAACTAGACAATTTGTGGGATCAAGAGGTGAATTAGAGGCATTTTTTAGGTAATTTATGTGTAATGGAACCAGTCATCCTATGGAAATCCACCATCCATCCTACAATATTTCTACTGGGAGGTAATTCTACCTAGATACCACTATCTAGCTGTTGGTAGGACACTAGACAACCAGTGGAACTTGTACAGCCTAGGTGAGGGTCAAGCAGTGCACTGGCTAGCTAGTGGAGCCTACCATCCAACCAGTGAAACTTTTCTAGAAAGTCAATATAGCCATTTTAGGGTGTCCCTTTCAGCCTCTATCACCTTCTAATAGATATAATCATGTCCCAAGACCTCCAACCCCACCATGGGACATTAAAAGGCTATAAATACACCTCTAATAAGTCTTAGACACAAGTGGTTACCATTTTGATACACTTGAGCTCATTTTTTATTCCAATGTTGTACTCAATTTCTCCCTCATCTCTCTATATCTTTATATATATATATATATATATTTCCATATAACCTTAATTATATTATTTTTCTATTTCAATCTTATTGAGATAATTGGGAGTGTGTTTCAAAGGGTTTGTGCTAACAAACCACTCCTTTTAATCATTCTTCTGGGGTTCCCACTACCATCAAAGTGAGTATTCTTTGGGTTTCTTACTTAACCACTAAAAAAATCATTTTATTCGGTTTATTCTTTTCTCCATTGAAAAAAAAGTTTATTTATCCTTCTCAAGTATCTTGGATACTTTTAAATCTAAGTTATTAATCTAAAACCCTCAAGATTTAAGGGATGGGGTGGGGGCACTCAAGTAATGTTTTTTTGGACAAACTCTATTATCAAAGTGTTTTTCCTTGTCTTTTATTTTAATTTTACATTTCACTTACTATTTTATTTTAATTTATCACTTAATTGCATAATTTTATCACATTATTAAGTTTTAATTTTTTTAAAGGAAATTCACCCCCCCAACCTCTTCTCATCCTGCTCAGACCAACACTTTTGGTATCTTTGGGTCTTTCTTTGATGTAGACATTTTAGTATCTATTTTAATGTTGTGAATTCAATTATGGTTTTGGTTTCTTATATTGATTGGTTTTTAGTTGGTATTTTTATATCATGCATTCAATAGAACAACTTAGGTTAACCCATAATGTCACCCGAATTAACCCTCCATAAGACCTAAAGTGTGTTCCCAATCACCACAGGTAGGCGAAAATTGCTAGGGTATCATAAAAAGATATGTGGGAATGATTTAACCCTGAATATAAATATGATAAGATAGAGAAAAACAAATTATCACAATTGATATCCAAAGATACATCTTATGTAAAAACAACCAAACCATAAATGTAACACCGAAAAATAGGGTAACAAGGTCAAGATGAACAAATTGATAGACCATCAACATGAAATACAAAACAACCCATGGGTACATCTCTACATGGCCATATGTCACTGCCATCCCAACCCACTATAAGGTGATATGAACCAAGAGATTTATCCTCTATATTATGCTCTTCCCTTTACTTGTGTCCTATAAAACCATGGCTACAAATTCCCAAAGGAAAAATTGCAATGTGAGTAATCTCAGTAGGATACCACCAAAAATATATACAATTTCCATCCACATGCATCCATTAGTTATTATATAAAAAAAATATAAAACATTTCCAGAAGAAATCATTTTTCATATAAAATCATCCTTTGGTTTTCTTTTAAAAAATCCATATTCAAATAAAAATGAAATATGACATACCATTTATCCATGAGTAATGAGAAGATGAGTAAAACAAGTTTCAATCATCAATATCCATATCAAGTGGGTGAATAATCATATAAATACACATGAATTTAATGTATTCTAAAATCACTAAGGTGACAATAACATCACAAGGGTATACATAACTCATACAAACAATAAAAAATAGTTAGAATAACTGTATTATAATGTCTTGTAATATTAGTCACTCAAAAACACTACCCACTAGCAACCATGGAAGTATGAGAACCTCCCCTAGTGATAGGTAACTCTACTAGGTTTCATGTATGTTTGGTTTTACCTATTACCCCAAGGGATTCCTAATGTTCTAATACTTTATCATTATGTTCAAGAAACCAGATCCATATTTCATAAAAAATCTCCAAGGAAAATCCATTTCATTTCCATGACCAAATTTTTATAATACATTTTCTATAGTGATCCACACCGCTTTCATTCTTGAAAAAACATTTCTATTTCAAAACTATATTTGATGCATTTTACCAAAAACACCATATGTATGGAAATGGTTTTCAATAAAAACTAATTTTATAAATCATTTCCATAGCCATCAAAGATTAAATTTACCACTCATGAATTTTAAATAATAAATTTCTTAAATCAAATCCAAATTAAGCCATAATAACATAAGGCATGCTAAGGGATATACCATAAGATAGAGAAACCTAACTTAAAAGAAAATAAAATTGTATTGCCTTCGAAACTAATGATGGGGAAATAAACAGATCTAGTCCTCATGAGCCCAAAACTATGAAGAGAAATCCAAAGAAGAAGGGAAACACCCAACATTGCTGATAAATGGAAGAATAATATCAAAAAAAATTCTTAGAACATGATATATCTAGAGTTTGAGCCAATGGAGAGAGAAAAATCAGTTTAATATAGGGAAACCAAGCCTGGGAATGCACTAAAACCCTTCATTTAAGATGGCATGTAGCTGGAGTAACCTCTCTGAGAAGATCAGACAACAAATGAGCATTTCAAAAACCTGAAACCATCAACACCACACCATAGTTACTCACTTCACAACATGGTGGACTCACCTAGGAGACCAACCATGGAGACCATCCATTCCCTGGACCCAAAACCCAAGCCATTTTGGTTTGTCCACATCCTATAACATGCTCTTAGTGAGGCTTGTTGGCCATGATGCATAGGAAAACCACCAACAGGATGCACTCGGGACCACACCCAACACTGGGCATGGTAGCTCAAACTATTTCACATTGGATGACCAAAGTCATACTATATACTCCACCATGGTTGTGGTGCTTCCAGTTTTTTACTAAAAATACTAAAAACCAATTTTTAATCCACCAAACACCACCAACACTTCTGAAACTGAAAATAGAGAAAATAGGGTTTTTACCTAATTCTATATATCGGGGTGTGACAGTTATTCTCACTATAAAAACTTTATATACTCATAAAGGATTAGTATAATAAACTTAAAAAGAGATGAATTCATTAATGTTATGTGAAGGAACAATCATGAACTTGAGCCATATTCGGTGGAAGTGAAAGTAAAGAGGTCAGGACTCCTATGTGATCAAGGATCTCAAAGGAGCCAATGTGCATTGGGATTAACTTCCCTTTCTTTCCAAACTGCATGAATCTCTTCCGTAAAGGGAGAGCTTATCTCCAACGTCGAACTCAAAGTCCCTTCGACGGTTTTCAGTGTATCTCTTTTGCCGACTCTTATCATCTTTGATGTGTTTCTGGATGACTTGAACCTTCTCTGTCATCTCTTGCACAAGATCAAGTCCAAATAGCTTTCTTTCTCCAACTTCATCCCAACAGGTTGGAGTTGTACATCACTTTCCATACAAAGCTTCATTTGGATCCATCTGAATACTCGAGTGGAAGATATTATTGTATGAGAACTCAACCAATGGGAGATGTTGATCCCATCCACCTTTTAATTCTAAAGATCAGGCTCTTAGCATGTCTTCAAGCATCTGAATAGTCCTTTCAGATTGGCCACCATTTTGGGGGTGATAGGTCATTCTGAAATTTAATTCAGTACTCAAAGCATGTTTAAGACTTCTCTAGAATTTAGATGTGAACCTTGGATCATGATTAGAGACATTTGAGAGAGGAACACCATGCAGTCTCACCGCTTCTATCACATATAGCATTGAAAGTGGTTCAAGCAAGTGGTCTTCCCGAATAGAGATAAAATGGGAAGTCTTGGTGAGTTGTTAAACCGCAATCCATATCACATTATTTCCCTTAGACATATTCAGGAGACCCGTGACAAAGTCCATAGTGAAATTCTCCCATTTCCATATGGGTATAGGCAATGGCCGCATCAACCCTTAGGACTCTTTCGCTCTTCTTTAACTTTCTGACATACCAAGAACCTTGAGATATATTCCAGGATCTCCTTCTTCATGTTATCCAACCAGAAGTGTTTATGGAGATCTTGATACATCTTGGTGCTACCAGGATAGATAGAGAATGTTGAACTATGTGTATTGTCCAATAGATCCTTATTTATCCTGGATGGTGAAGGCACAAAAATTTGCATTCCAAACCGAATCACACCTTCATCGTCGATATGGAACTCTTACGGCTTCCCTTCCTTTAATGAATTCACCATATTTGATAACTCCAAATCATCCATTTTTTCATCCTTAACCATCTCTTGGATTGATGGTTGCACAATCATTTGGGCAAGGTAGTATGTATCCCCTACCCTTATGATTTTAAAATCCATCCTTCGCATATTCAAGAAGATAGGTTCTTTTCGAATCCATAAAATGGATAGAGTAGCAGGTTCTTTTCTTCTTAGAGCATCGGCTACCTTGTTTGCCTTTCTAATATGATAGTGAATAGATAAATTTTAATCTTTTATTATCTCAAACCACCTCCTTTGATTCATGTTGAGCTCCTTTTTTGTGAATATATACTTTAGGCTTTTTTAGTCGGTGTATATATCACACTTCTCACCATAAAGGTAGTGCTGCCATATTTTCAAGAAAAAAATTGTGGTTTTTAGCTCTAGATCATGCGTCGGGTAGTTCTTCTAATAGACCATCAACTATTGTGAGGCGTAATCTATCACATTATCAATTTTCACGAGTACACAACCCAAGAATTTCTTTGAATCATAACTTTATATCACAAAAATTTCTCCACTTTTCATAGTGTGAGTACAGGTGCAGTGATCAGCCATCTCTTTAGATCCTTGAAGCTTCCCTCACATTCTTCTCTATAGACATACTTTACCCCTTTCCTTGTTAACTTAGTTTGCGGGCTTGACAATCATGAGAAATTTTTCACAAAACGTCAGTAGTACCCATCTAATCCAAGAAAACTATGTATTTATAGGACACTATAGGGCCTGGGCCATTCTCCAATCACATTTGTTTTTGAAGGGTCTATATAAATTCCATCACTTGTGATCGCATGTCCCAATAAAATTACATGCTTCATAAAAAAGTCACACTTGTTGAACTTGGCGTACAACTTCTCCTTTCTCAATGTCACCAACACAAGTCTTAGATGTTCTTGATGTTCCTCCTTGCTCTTGGAGTATATGAGAATATCATTGATAAAAACTACCAAAAATTTGTCAAGGTAATGTATAAAGACTCTATTCATCAAATCCATGAATATTTTAGGGGAATTAGTAAGTTCAAAGTGAACCACCAGAAACTCATAGTGCCCATACCTTGTATGGAAGGCAGTCTTATGAATATCATCCTTCTTCACCATTAACTAATGATATCAAGAATAAAAATCCACCTTTGAGAAGTAATGATCTCCTCTTAAATGATTGAACAATTACTTTATCCCTTTAAGAGGATACTTGTTCTTTATGGTTATCTTGTTGAGTTCCCGATAATCGATAAACAGCTACATTGTTCCATTCATCTTCTTCACAAAGAGCATCGTCGCTCCCCAAGGTGATGCACTAGGGCGTATGAACCCTTTTTTCAAATGATCTTGTAGCGGCTTATTTAACTCCTCCAGTTTGATATTAGCCATTATATAGGGACACTTTGAGATAAGAGTAGGTTCGGGTATGAGTTCTATTAATAACTCTACCTCATGATCTGGGGGAAGTCTGGGTAACTCTTCGGGAAATACATCATGTATTCCCTCACAATGAGCATTTCCACAAGGTTGTCACTTTCCTTTGACTCAACCATTTGGGTGAGGTATTATTCTTCATAGGGAATCAACACCCACACAGTTGAAGTATTTTTCAAAAGAGATTCATTATATTCCTTTCATTTGTAGAGGAGGGTGGGATGGTTTGGAATATGAAAAGATATTTCCTTTTCCAAATAGTTGATATGTTCCCTATAAAACGAGAGCTAATCCATGCCCATTATAGTGTCGAATTCCACCAAGGGAAGTATTATGATATTTACTAGAAGAATCGTCCCACATACTCCAATAAGAGAAGATTCAAACACTTGGGTTTCAATGATTGCACCACTCGGTGTTTTTACAAATATCTCTACTTCAAGGTTTCAGGGCTTCAATTTTATAATTCTAGAAAACTTGCAAGATATAAAGGAATTATTATAACCAGAATAAAATAATACTTTTTCCATTCTTGAGTTAATAAGAAGTGTACCCTGTCCAACTTTATTATCTTTCTCCCCTTCCGAAGTATTGATGGCATAAGCATTCCTTTGTTTCTTTGACTTTGGTGGCTACTGATGCTGATTACCCTTGAGGACTTGAGGTTTAGTGCACTAACTTGCACAATACCCTTTCTCCCTTTAGTTATAACATTGAACCATGGGTGGTTCTCTCCTTTATTCCACCACATTATCCTTTCTTCTCATGTATTTCTGACAATCTTGAGAAAGGTGTCCTTCTTTCCACACTTAAAGCATTTACCCATCCCTTTGAGGTAGTTCCCATGATGAAACTTCCCACATTTTCAGCATGTGTTTCATTGAGTTTTCATCCCACCTTTATCATTAGATCCTCCATCTTGAAACACCATCTTTTGTTTCTTATCACCATAGCCATGGGACCATTCTCCAAAATCCATCTCCACTTTGAGAGAACACCGAACAACTTCTACATAACTCCCAAAGTATCGAATTTCAAGAGCCTTTCGAAGGTTTGGTTTTAATCCACTAAACAATATATTAGTTTTTCTATCATTTTTTATAACAAAACCCAAAGTGTACCTCGGAAGACTTGTGAAACCTGCTTCATAGGTTATGACAGATTCAACATAATTTTTCTTGGGCTCTATGAATTCTCTCTCCATCTTTGTGTGAAGAGTTCTTGGGAAATACTTGTTAAGAAACGTTATCTTAAAGTCTTCCCATTTCATCTCTTCAATTTCTTCACTTGGATTGGTGTTCTTAATCAAATCCCACCATTGATCGACCTCTCTATCTAGAAAATAAATTGCTAGTGTCACCTTCCCATATCAGAACAATGAAGCACAAAAAATATCTTCTCCATGGACTTGACCCACTGTTCTGCAACTAGTGGATCAGAAGATCCACTAAAGGTTGGCGGTCATTGCCGTATAAAACACTCGATAGCCGGTTTCTCCCTCTTAGGTGACGTAGGACGTTCTCCATTATTCTGGTTATTGTTCATAACCTTATATAGTTGGGTAATAATCACCATGATGTTTTTAATTACTCCTCCCAAATCATTGCGGATTTCATTTGGGAAATTGTTGCTTTATCCCTTGCACGAGTTGCTGGCCTGATTTCTCATGGTTACCACCATTCTATAAAACAGAAAAGGTTGGAACAAAACATAAGTCAACAATTTTTGAATTAATAACTTATTCATTTGTAAATTTTTTACTAAAAGAATAACTTATGGGATCACAATGTAAGGCTTCTTATGTGCGTATTTTTACTTAGTCTCATACTAGAGGTTTTCTCTAGAGTTTACTAATCCTAATTCCCAAATTAACTAAACATTGCCTCTGATACCAACTATAATGACCCTTCCTTTTACTAAATTAATATTAAATAATTATAATGATAAAAAACATAATAGTATTACACCATCATGATCCATAGGTTTAGTGTCTTGGGAAAACTAGGACCAAACATAACTTTTACAACATCAAGCTTAAAAATTTATTTAATTCCTTCTTCTCCAACTTCTTATTGGCTCTTGAAATCTCCTTAGTATATGTAGTCACCTGAGGATATACATAAAAAAAGGGGTGAGATAAAATCCCAGTAAGAGGATATATATGAAAAATATAAAAATGGGTTAGCATAATCATAATATAGGAAAAGGATCATGAACATGAGAGGAATTATGCATAAAAGACTTGAAATGTGGCAATGCATAAAAAAATGAAACACCATGTCTTAGTGGTTAACTACCACACATACTTGTGAAAAAAGATATAATTTTTTTCACACATAATTTCACTTTAACTCATGAGATTCATCACTTTTCACAATGCATTGGATCGCTATATAATTCTGGGCACACCTGTCACATTCAAACCTTCGTATTGCGCTATATAATTTCGGGTGCACCCATCACATCATAACATTATCATTATCATGCATTCCACATAGAACATATATAAAAAATGAACATAACTAACCCATGGAAAGGAATTTTTTCATCTCATAATAACACATTCATAAACTTTGGGTTCCCAAAAGAAAGTGGTAATAACATACTTGATACAATAACCATCAGCCTTGAGTTAGAAATAAAAGGTGTGTTTTTGAAAGAAGAGTTATTTTGAAAACATTTTTTTGACATAAACTCCATTGTAAAACGTTTATATACTATAAAAGTTAATATAATGAGGAAAAAAATATTTCTAAGGAGTGAACCTACCAAAATTTGAGTGAATGATGGAGAACTCGAAAAAAGAAAGTTGGGTTCAAGAATTTTCCCTTCCCTTGTATCTGAATGCTTTCTTCACTTTAAAGTCATGTATAACCACATTAGATTAATTAATTAACAATTCCAGAAACTTTTTTATATTAATATGGTTCATTATGGTTTCATTAGATTATTTTATGGTCCTTTGGATGATTTATAGGGTTTAAATCTATTGTTTGAAAATATTTATTTTTTTTGTTTTCTTGAACGGTTCACTTGTATTCATGAATGGACGTTCGTGTAGAACATGGTTAAACATACAGAACTGATATTAAATTTTATTAATGATATTCCTGAAGTATAAATTATCTTAAAATTAATTATTTTATATATCATGTGGGTGAATCATTAGTTAAAATTTAATGACGATTGTTTGGGTTAATTCGGGTGATTTTTTTGACCACAACAAACATGTTTTTTAATCATTTAACAATATGTACATAAGTTAGTTCTAGGATATGAAATATGATATAATAAATATAACATAATCTAGTTCAACAATGAATTTTTTTTCATGACCAGATCTGAATATGGTAAAGTAAAAAATAAAACATGTTGTTCTTGAAGGTGAAAAATTAACACCTTAGGAACAACGTTTTCTTTTCTAAAATAAAAAGAAGAAGATAAGGGGTTGGATGATATATTATCCCATTAGTATCATAAAATTATAGTATATGTGAGATACTGGAGTTAACATACCATGTGGATGAGAATAGGCTGGGATAGATTAAGAAAATATCTTGAAATTGAAAGGAAATTAAAGGAAAAGAGAGAGAGAGGGAAATTACCACTTGAATCCTCCTATTGAGATCCTATTTAAGGAACCTAGGATTGGTATTTTGATGAGAAAAAAACCTCTTGGACGTCGAAGAGGGGATAGGGAAGATTCTTGGGCATTTTTTAGATAGGGCTCGAAGCTTGAGAGGTGTGAGGAAATGAGGTTGTGAAAGGTGGTATTTATAGTGGAGGGGAGAGGGGTTTTCTTAATTTTTTAATCATTAGTTTATTAATTTCTACCAAGATAATAAATAGTGATGATTCCATGAACAATAATAGTAAATAGGGCATGTGCGTTCGAGATTTTGGTGCTTACATAACTTGTGATGTCAGGAATAGTGGTTTTAAATTATAATGTATTTATACAGTAAATTAATGTATTTTACTATTCACCAAAAATTCAAGTATTTCAGAAAAAACCCCAAAAATTCACCCTAACCATTTTTTGATGTTTAGAATAAAAAAATGAAGTCCACTTTTCACAAATAATTTTCTAAATATGATTAATTTAATTTTTTTTTAAAATCATAATTTACATGAAAAATAAAGTTTTTAAAACATTTTTTTACGTATTCCAAAACATAGGTACATCATGATTTCAGTTAAATCCTACATATATACTATCATATTTGAGGTTACTATTTATAAGGCTATATTACTATTAATAAGGGTATGTTACTATTCACTAAAAGTTAATTTTGTTCTATTAGACTCCAATCATCTTACTGATAGCAACCGCGTATGTTAGATTTTCAAAATTCAAAACATAGAAGTGAAAAATTATGTTTAATGATCACATATTATTTAGTATCATGATATATTATTGTGCTTCCTAATTTGATTATACTATAAGGCATAATTATAAGAAGGTATTTCCATTGACAAAACATTGGGTTGTTACATTCTCCCCCCTTATGAAATTTCTCCCTCGAAATTTCATTTTACATAAATAGGTGAGGGTACATCTCATTCATCACTTATTTCGGTTCCCAAGTAGCTTCCTCAAACGTATGGTTCCTCCACAAAAATTTGACAAGGTGGGTTGTCTTTTTTTGTATAACCTTATCTCTCCAGTCTAAAATCTTTACTAGCTACTTCTCATAGGAGAGATCATCTTTCAGTTGTACCACCTCTGAGTTTTGTACATGTGAGGGATCTGGTATGTACTTCTTTAGGAGTGATATGTGAAACACATCATGAAGTTGATCCATATTCAGTGGAAGTGAAAGCCAATAGAACACAGCTCCTATGTGATCAAGGATCTCAAAAGGTCCAATGTACCTCGGGCTTAGCTTCCCTTTGTTTCCAAACTGCATGACTCTCTTCCATGGTGATATTTGAAGGAAGACTTTATCTCCACCATCGAACTCCAAGTCATTTAGACGATTGTCAGGATAGCTCTTTTTCCAAATCTAAGTAGCTTTGATGTGTTTCTAGATTACTTGAACCATTTCTATCATCTCTTTCACAAGATCAGGTCCAAGTTGCTTTATTTCTCAAAATTCATCCCAACAGGTTGGAGTTCTACATTTCTTTCCATACAAAGCTTCATATGGATCCATCTGAATACTCGATTAGAATTTATTGTTGTATGAGATCTCTACCAATGGGAGACGCTGATCTCATCCACCTTTGAATTCTAAATAGATGGTTCTTATCATAACTTCAAGTGTCTGAATAGTCCTTTCAGATTGGCCATCAGTTTGTGGGTGATAGGTCATTCTGAAATTTAATTCAGTACTCAAATCATGTTAATGACTTTTCTAGAATTTAGATGCGAACCTTGGATCACAATTAAATAAAATCAAGAGTGGAACACCATGCAGTCTATCCAATTCCTTCACATTTATCTTTTCAAGTTTTTCAAGCGAGTGGTCTTCCCAAATAGAGATAAAATGGGAAATCTTAGTGATTCAGTCAACCACAACCCATATCATATTATTTACCTTCGATGTCTTCAGGAGACCCGTGAAAAAGTCCATAGTGACATTCTCCTATTTCTACATGGGTATAGTTAATGGTGGAATCAACCCTTTGGACTTTTTTTCTCTTCTTTAACTTGTTGACATACCAAGAACCTTGAGATATATTATGAAATATCCTTCTTCATGTTATCCCACCAGAAGCCTTCACAGAGATCTCGGTACATCTTGGTGCTACCAGGATGGATAGATAATTTTGATCTATGTGCACTGTCCAATATCTCCTTCTTTATCCTAGGTGATGAAGGAACACAAATCCGCTTTCTAAACCAAATCACACCTTCATCGTTGATATGGAACTCTTGCAGCTTCCCTTCCTTTACTGCATTCACCTTCTTTTGTAACTCCAGATCATCCCTTTATTCCTCCTTAATAATCTCTTGGATTGATGGTTGCACAATAATTTGGGAAATTTATGAGTTATCCCCTACCCTTATGATTTCAAAATCCATTTTCTGCATATCCAATAACATTGGGTTTTTTTCAATCTGTAACATGGATATAGTAGCAGGTTCTTTTTTTCTTAGATCATCAGCTACCTTGTTCTAGTTTTCAGTATGATGGTGAATAGATCAATCGTAATATTATATTAGCTCTAACCATCTCATTTGAATCATGTTGTGCTTCTTTTGTGTGAATATGTACTTTAGGCTTTTGTTGTCAGTGTATATGTCACACTTCTCACCATAAAGGTAGTGCCGCCATATTTTCAAGGCAAAAATCATGGTCATCAACTCTAGATCATGCGTTGGGTAGATCTACTCATGGATCATAAATTGTCATGAGGCATAGGCTATCACAATATTATTTTTAATGAGTACACAACCCAAGACTTTCATTGAAGAATCACTGTATATCACAAAACTTTATCCACTTTTCGATAGTGTGAGTACATGTGCAGTGATCATCCTTATGTTTATCTTCTTGAAGCATCCCTCACATTCTTCCATCCAGACATACTTTACCCCTTTCATTGTTAACTTAGTTAGTGGGCTTGACAATCATCATAAATTTCTCAAAAAATGTCAGTAGTACCCAGATAATCCAATAAAACTATGGATTTCTACGACACTGGAGGGACTATGCCATTATTTAATCACATTTTTTTGAAGGGTCCATATAAATTCCCTCACTTGTGATCACATGTCCCTATAATGTGACTTGCTTCATCCAAAAGTCACACTTTCTGAAATTGGCATACAACTTCTCCTTTCTCAATGTCTCCAACACAAGTATTAGATGTTATTCATGTTCCTCCATGGTATTAGAATATATGAGAATATCATTGATAAACACTACCACAGATTTGTTGAGGTAATGTCTAAAGACTCTATTCATCAAATCCATAAAGATTTTAGGGGAATTAGTAAGTCCTGAGGGCATCACCAGAAACTCATAGTGCCCATATCTTGTACAGAAGGCAGTCTCCTGAATATCTTCCTTCTTCACCTTTAACTAATGATATCCATAACCAAGATCCACCTTTGATAAGTATTGTGCTCATATTAACTGATCAAATAAGTAATCTATCTTTGGAAGAGGATACTTTTTATTTATGGTGATCTTGTTGAGTTTTTGATAATCGATACACAGTCGCATTGCTTCATCCTTCTTCTTTACATGAAGCATCGGCGCACCCCAAGGTGATGCACTAGGGCGTATGAGCCCTTTTTCCAAAAGCTCTTTTAGTTTCTTCTTTAACTCCTCCAGTTTGATAGGATAAATTCTATAGGGACGCTTTGAAATAGGAGTAGATCCCGATATGAGTTCTATTAAGAACTCTACCTCACGATCCGGGGGAAGTCCAGGTAACTCTTTATGAAATATATCGTTGTATTCCCTCACAGTGGGAATTTCTTCAAGTTTAGAACATTCCTTTGACTCAACCATTTGGGTGAGGTATGCTTCTTCATAGGGAATCAACACCCACACAGTTGAAGGATTTTTCAAAAGATATTCCAGATCTTACTTACATTTGTAGAGGAGGGTGCGATGGTTTGGAATATGAAAAGACATTTTCTTTTCATGAAATTTGATACATTATCTATATAACGAGAGCCAATCCATGCCCATTATAGTGTCAAATTACACCAAGGAAAGTATTACGAGATTCTCTTGAAGAATCTTACCACATACGCTAACAGGAGAAGAGTCAAACAATTGGGTTGCAATGATTGCACCACTTGGTGTTTTTATAGATATCTCTACTTAAAGGTTTTGTGGCTTCAATTATATAGTTCTAGAAAACTTGCAAGATATACAGGAATGCATAGAACCATAATCAAAGAAGAATTTTTACATTCTTGATTAGATAGTAAGTGTACCTTGTAAAACTTCATTATCTTAATCCCCTTATGTAGTAGTGATGGAATAATACTTCAATTGTTCCTTTGGATTTTTTGGCTGTTGACATTGTTTACCCTTGGGGACTCGAGGTTTAGTGCACTGGATTGCATAGTTCCCTTGTTCCCCACAGTTATAGCATTGAACCATGGGTGGTTCTCTCCTTTATTGCACAACATTCTCCTTCCTTATCATGTCTTTCCGACACTCTTGAGCATGGTTTCCTTCTTTACCACACTTGAAACATTTACTCTTCCCTTTTAGGTAGTTCCTATGATGTAACTTCTCACATTTTTTTCATGTGGGTCGTTGATTTTTCTTCCCACCTTTATCATTAGATTCTATGGTTTGAAACTTCCTCTTTCATTTCATATCACCATAGTCATGGGACCATTCTCCAAACTCCATCTCCACTTTGAGAGAACACTGAACAACTTCTTCATAACTCCCAAATTCTGGAATTTTAAGAGCCTTTCTAAGGTTTAGTTTTAATACACTAAAGAATCAATCAATTTTTCTATCATTGTTGATAACAAAACCTGAATCATACCTTACAAGCCTTGTAAAACTGGCTTTGTAGGTTGTGACAGATTCTACTTCCTTTTTCTGGAGCTCTATGAATTCTTTCTCCATTTTCGTGAAAATATTTCTTGGGAAATACTTGATAAGAAATATTAGCTTAAAGTCTTCCCATTCCATCTCTTCGATTTCATCACTTGGCTTGGTGTTCTTAATCAAATCCCACCATTGATCGGCCTCTCCATCTAGACAATAAATGTATAATGTTTCCTTCTCCGTCTCAGAAAAATGAAGCACCAAAAAGATCTTCTCCATGGATTTAACCCACTATTCTGCAACTAGTAGATCATAAGATCCACTAAATGTCGGTGGTCATTTCCTCATAAAACACTCGACAGCAGTTCCTCCCTCTTAGGTGAATGAGGACCTTTCACATTATTTTGGTTATTGTTCATAACCTGATATATTTAGGTAAGAATCACCATGAAGTTTTTAATTCCACCTCCTAAATCATTGAGGAAGTCGTTCGGGAAATCATTGTATTGGACCTCACACGATTTGTTGGCCTGATTTCTCCTAGTTCCCACCATTCTCTAAAATATAAAATGCTGTAAAAAAATTCAAAAAGTCATGAATTAAAAACGTATTCATTTGTACAATTTTTACTAAAATCCTAACTTATGGGTTTACTATGTAAATACTCTTGTGTTCATATTTTTACTTAGTCTCATACTATAGGTTTTCTCTAGGGTTTAATAATCCTAATTCTCAAATTAACTAAACATTGCCTCGGATACCAAATATAGAAACTGTTACTTTTCTTACATCACTATTACATCATTATAAAGATATAAAATAGTATTAAACCATGAGGATCCATAGTTTTAGTGTCTTAGGAAAACTATTACCAAACATAACTTTTACAACATCAAGCATAAATATTTATTTAATTCCTTCTTCTCTAGATTCTTATTGGATCTTGACCTCTCCTTAGTATATGTAGTCACCGGATGATATTCATAAAAAATGGGTGAGATAAAATTCCAGTAAGAGGATAGATATGAACAATATAACAATGGGTGATCATAATAATAACATAGGCAAAGGATCATGAACATGAGAGGAATCATTAATAAAAGACTTGAAACATGGAAGTGCATAAAAAATGAAACATCATGTCTTAGTGGTTAACTACCACACATACTTGTGAACAAAGATATAATCTTATTCACACATCATTTCACTTTAACTCATGAGATTTATCACTTTACTCAATGCATTGGAGCTCTTTATAATTTTAGGCACACCTGTCACATTCAAACATTCATATTGCACTATATAATTCTGGGTGCACCTGTCACATCATAACATTATCATTATCATGAATTCCACATAGAAAATATATCAAAAATGAACATAACTAACCTGTTTAAATGAATTAGTTTCATCTCATAATAAAACATTCATAAACTTTGGGTTCCCAAAATAAAGTGGGAATAACATACTTGATACAATAACCATCAACCTTGAGTGAGAAATAAAATGTGTGTTTTTGAAAGAAGAATTATTTTGGAAAACATTTGTTTTACATAAACTCTATTGGAAAAAATGTATATCTCATAAAAGGTAATATAATGATGAAAAATGGGTTTTAAGGAGTTACCCTACCAAAAATGGAGTGAATGATGGTGAGATCGAAGAAAGAAAGTTGGGTTCAAGAATTTCCCCTTACCTTCTATCTGAATGATTTCTTCACTTTAATGTCTTGTATAACCACATTAGATTCCTTAATTAACAATTAAAGAACATTTTTTGAATGAATATTGTTAATTATGGTTTCATTGGGTTATTCTTTGGGACTTTGGAAGAGTTATAGGGTTTAAATCCATTGTTTGGGAATATTCATTTTTATGGTTTTCTTCAACGGTTCACTTGTATTCATGAATGGAAGATCATGTAGAACATGGGTAAACATTCAGAAACGATATTAGATTTTATTCATGATATTAAAGGATTTTAAATGATCTTACAATGAATTATTTTATATACTATGTTGATGAATCAATAGTTAAAATTTAATGATGATCATTTGGGTTAATTCGGGCGATTTTTTGACCACAACAAACTTGTTTTGTTTACAAATTTACTAATATTTACATAAGTTAGTTCCAGAACATGAAATAGGATATAATAAATATAATATAATCTGATTCAACCATAAAAATGGTTTCATGACTAGATTAGAAGATGGTAATGTAAAAAAGAAAACATGTCGTTCTTGAAGGTGATAAATTAACACCTCACGAACAACATTTTCTTTTCTAAAATAAAAAAGAATAGGAGAAGGGGTTGGATGATATATTATACCATTAGTATCATTAAATTACATTATATGTGAGATATGGAAGTTAACATACCATGTGTATGAGGATAGGTGGGTATAGATTAAGAAAAGAAGTTGAAATTGAAAGGAAATTAAAGGAAGAGAGAGGGGGAAATTACCTCTTGAATCCTCTTCTTGAGATCCTCCTTAAGGAACCTAGGATTGGTCTTTTGATGATACCAGAAGCTCTTGGATGTGGTATAGGGGCGGGAGAAAAATCTTGGGCAGATTTTAGATAATACATGAAGCTTGAGAGGTGTGAGAAAATGAGGGTGTGAAGGGTGGTATTTATTGTGGAGGGGAGAAGGGTTTTCCTAATATTTTAATCATTAGTTTATTAATTTCCACCAAGATAAGAAATAATGATGATTCCATGACCAAGAATAGTAAATAGGGAATTTGAGTTATAGATTTTGGTTCTTACATCACTTCTGATGTCAGGAATAGTGGGTTTAAATTATAATGTATTTATATGTTAAATTAATGTATTTTATTATTCACCAAAAATTCAAGTATTTCAGAAAAACCCCAAAAATTTACCCTAACCATTTTTTGAAATGTAGAATCTAAAAATGATGTCCATTTTTCAAAAATAATTTTCTAAATATGATTTATTTAATTTTTAACTAAAATCATAATTTTCATGAAAAATACAGTTTTTAAAACATTTGTTTACTTATTCCAAAACATAGGTACATCAAGATTTAACTTAAATCCTACATATATACTATCATAGGTGAGGTTACTATTCATAAGGGTATATTACTATTCATAAGGGTAAAATTACTATTTATAAGGGTATGTTACTATTCACTAAAAATTAAGTTTGTTCTATTAGACTCCAAATATCTTACTGATCGCAACCGCGTATGTTAGATTTTCAAAATTCAAAACATAGAAGTGGCAAAATTATGTTTAATGATCACATAGTATTTAGTATCATGATATGTCATCGTGCTTCCTAATGTGATTATAATATAAGTAATAACTATAAGAATGGATTTCCATTGACAAAACATTAGGTCGTTACATTTATATATCCCAATTGATATATCATGTCAAAACAAAGAATGCATCACATATCATATAAAATCCATGGTAGTACACAAAATAGTACAAACCAAAAGCAGAAGCATTGGTAATATCATGATAGGGATCAAACCAGGTCAGGATGGCTAGGAAACTCATACCTAACATAGAAAATCGCATATATATCAATCCACTAGACATCTGCATTGAGTCTAGAGAGTAGAGAAACACCCGAGAAAGTGAAACTACCAACAAGTCTAAAAAGTAACTAGAACAACATTTCTAAGGAGCAGAGGAAATCCCCACAATAAAACCCCCTACAAGTGGATGAGACCTATTTCTAAACCTTTCACTTAAGTACCTAAGGCTTCCCATGTGCTCTATTTTCCAAACTAGTTCATCAAACGATTTCCTCATTTCATTCTTTGAAAACCATTCCACAATACTTTCAAAACCCTTTTCATTTACCATAACTAGGGGAAATTTTTTATGAAAATCTGGTTCTACACACACAAATAAAATCAATCAAATCTTGCAATTTCATTTAATAAATCAATTTATCAAACATATGAGAAATTCAGTTCACCAACATAAGATTGAGATACAACCACTTAACTCAAAACTGAAGGTCATACATGCCCGCAATAGAACCCACCACAAAAGGATTAAAAAAAGACAATTGAGGCCTTAGAACTGATCTACATATCTTAGAATTGATTCAATTTATTAAAAGGATAAGCATAGAAGAGGAATAAACACATACCTCAAGAACACACACTCATCGCACCACAACCAACAAAGGAAACAGCCCTAAAACAAGACTGCATTGTATATCTATAAAGAAACAAGAAGAAACATCACCTTGGGTAAATGGATACAATAACTCAATGCAAAGATAGTACCATGACCAAAGAAATGAAGAATAAGAAGAAAGGATCACTCAACTGTAGAGATTCAAACCAACCGTAATGGTGATCAATCGTTGAATTAATAAATATGGATGGAGTGAAGGATCCCAAAATCATCAGAGAAGTCTTCTAGGAAGAGATCCAAAAGAGATGTGGAAAAATAGAATAAAATTTCAGTCGAATGGCACCCTAAAATCCAACACTATGAAATTTACATGGCATGTAATCCCTTTACATGTCGTGTTGTACTTGGGGATTTGATGTTCCAAAAAAACTTGTCTCCTTTTTATTAAAAACTGATCTTTTAACATTACACGACATGTAACCAATACACTATGTATAATACCTTCACGCTATGCACAGGTTCACAACATATGACCTGTAGAACTTACATGTCATGTTCTACCATTAAACATATTTTAGTGACTACAAACACTGCATATTCTTACACAAAAACCCAAAACACCTCGATCATCCTCCGAACTTGGGGAGAACCCCATAAATCTATTAACACACTTATTCTCAAACTCCGTTAATTAAAACAAACATACATATGTTAACTTTAGTTCATTTTTCTCATAAAGTGTTCTTTATCCTATGAAGCCCCAAGACACACCCAATTCAAGTTTAAAATAATCTAAGAAGATGAAAATACCTGAAAGTGGGTTATAGGATCTTACAAACTCCCCACCATAAGACATTCCTTACCCAGGAAGTCATGTGGAAGAATGAAATCCAGTAAAGAGGTGAGGACAATTCTCCATCATCAACAATTCATTATCCCAAGGATCATGAGAATCTAATCCATGCCTCCATAACACTCTAATCAACGAAATAGACTTCCCTTGCAAGAACATCACTTGAGAGTCAACGATCCCAACTAGATGCTCAACGACGAAAACATCTATATCTAACTCAATCTCTTACCAAATCATAATGAGAGAGGGATGAAGATGATATTTACTTAGTTGTGATATGTGGAAAACATAATGAATTTATCTCAACTGAACCAAAAATTCCAACCAATAAGAAACCTTCCCAAGACACTTAGTGACCTCAAATAGTCCCACATATCTCATAGCCAAACTTCCCTATTTTTCATGGAGAGGGTGACCTAACCGAGTAAAAACTTTCAAGAAAACACAATCACCTTTGAAAAACTCAAAAGGACGATGTTGTTGACCACATAAGACTCTTCCTGATTCTACACTACAACTAGATGATGACATATATCCTGAATCCTCAAAGATGTCTCCTAAACCAAACTCAATTCCACCAAATAAACTTCATCCACATCTTCCCAACAAAGATTTTATCTACATGAGAAACCATACAAATCCTTGAAAGAAGAAATTATGATTGAAAACTAATAACTATTTTTATAATAAAAATCAATTTTTCCTAGATGGATATACCACAATCCACCAAAGTTTAAGACACGGGCATGAACCATATCCTCTATAATCTTAATAGAACGCTCCATATAACCGTCTTTATATATATAATAAGTTATACTCAATTTTATTTGAGTATCCATTACCTCTTGGATACTTATATAGAATCTAAAAGTAAACCTAGGATCCCTTTCTAAAACAAAAACTGAAGGGACCCCATGTTACCTTACAATTCCTTGCACATACACCTTACCTAAATATTCAACTTTTGAGGTGTTTTTTATCATAATAAAATGAGATGAATTATTCAACCAATAAATCACCACCTAGATATAATTTATACCATGGGGAGTCTATGGTAATCCAACAAAAAAGTCTATGGATACCTCTTCCCATTTCCAAACCAGCACTATAAGAGGCTAAAGTAAACCAAAAGGTTTTAGATGCTCTACCTTAATCTGTTTACAAGTGTAACAGTGGGACACATAATCAGCAACTTCAAACTTCATACCCATCCACTGGAATCATCATCTCATGTCATAATACACCTTCATATTGCATGTATAAAAGAACCACAAAGAACTATGAAAATTGAATAAAACTAAAATTATTAAAAATTATGGACTGAAAAACGGATCCCCAAAACCAGGAATACCATCTGAAGAGAGAGGCCATCCCAAAATAGTCTCCCCATCATATAAGGATTATTGAATTTATATGAACTCATTATCCTACTACTAATTTTTTATAATATACTCAAGGATAGATGATGATAATTGAACATTGGTCAAAACCATTCCTAAAACATCATCTTGATTATCTAGATGCAACTAAGAAAAAAGAACTATAAGGTTCCACTCTTCCTTTGATTCCTGAACATCTTGTGATGGAACTTTCCTACTAAGAGTGTTTTTAATGATCTTACCATTCCCCTGGGTGTAAGTGATATCAAATTCAAATTTATAATGATATTTTACCCACTAACACTGTCTAATATTCAAGACTTTTTTAGAAAAGACATAACTCAAACAATTATGATCAGAGAAGACTGTGAACCTTTCCCCCAAAAAGATAAAGCCACAAACACTTAAGTTCATGCATAACTACATAAATCTCCAAATCATGAGTGGGGTAATTCTTCTCATGTGATCTAAGCTGATGAGAACCATAATCCACCACATGATCATCCTGCATGAGCAGACAACCCAAACAAGAACTAGAAGAATTAAAGAAGACCACATATCCTCTACTGGGATCAAGTAAGATCAAAATAGGATCTGATGTCGGAAGTATTTTTAGCTCATTGAAATAAGACCAAAACTTTTCATCCCATGTAAATTTAACCCCTTTCCTAGTAATATCATTCAAAGGTGATTTCTACTTCAAGAAATTCCAGATGAACCATCGGTAGTATCCAGAAAGACCGAGGAAGATTTGAATCTCAAAGACATTTCGTGGATACTCCCAGGACAAGAAAACCTTTAACTTCAAAGGATAAATTGATAATTCATGATCATAAATTATGTTCCCCAAGAATTTAACTTCATGAATCTATAAGTTTCATTTCAAAATATTTCCATTCAAATGGTGACTCCTAAGGATTTCCAAAACCAAACTCAGATGGTGATCATGCTCATGCTCAAATCTCGAGTAAACCAAAATGTTATCTATGAAAACTACCAAAAAAGTGTCAAGATACTAATGGAGTATTTTATTCATAAAATCCATAAAAACTACAGAAGTTTTATTCATAATAAACAACATCATAAGATATTTTGAATGGAAATACCTTCCCCTGAAAGTCATCTTTGGTATATCACACTCTTGAACCCTGAGATGATGATAACCAGACCAAAGATAAATCCTTGAAAACTAATTTTCTCCTTTAACTGATCAAAAAAATCATCCATGTGAGGTAAATGATATGTTTTCTTAACTGTTACCTAATTCAACTTCTAATAGTCCATACACAATCAGATTGAAACATCTTCCTTCTTAGAAAATAGAATTGGGGATGCCTAAGGAAAAACACTAGGGTGAACAAAACCCTTTTTACCAAGTCTTCCAACTAGATCTTGAGTTATTTCAGCTCTTTTGGTTCCATATGATAAGAAGTTATCTATATCAGTTGTAAACCTGGCACCAGGTTAATCGTAAAATCTACTTCCCTCTTTAGAGGAAGACTGGAGAAATCTTCTAGGAAAACATTAGGAAAACCCCAAAAAATGGTAAGAAGATAAAAAATAGAAGAAAATTCATCAAGCTCAATTACAATAATAGACAAAAAACTTCTAAGCTCTAGGTGGGAAGGTCCTTTATGACCAGACCTAGGATCCCACTCTCCCTGAAACACCTGTGATCTCCCATCAGCCACAATAAATGATACATGTTGATGCTAAAATTCAACCTCATCATGAAAATAAACAATCTAATCCATCCTGATTATGATGCCAAAAAAATCCATATTGAGAACAATAAAATCCCAGACTAACTTTGTATCAGCTATCGATAACCACAATAAGGACACTAGAACACCTTCTCTTTCCTATTCCCAATAGTTGTTGCTAACTCCATAAAAAAGGATATGAGTTCCATTGTAAGGTTAAGAATGTAAATAAAAAGAATATATATAAATGAGTGGGAAAAACTTTTACCAAATAAAGCTATCATAATAGATGATATGATAATGATGGTACCTCTGACTATCGTTGGACCTGCATCTATCTCCATTGGAAACTAATATATTGGATGAAGGTGCTTCACTCCTAAGGCATGTGGATGTATCCTTATAAAAAATTGAAGCATATGACTATTATATAGTATCCTTTAGAGCCAAAAATCCATAAAAATATAGAGGAGTATACATAAAATGACAGAAATGTTTCATATGACCATAATTTCCTCAACTGTTACACTATTTACATGTGAAAGACAAGAACATCGTGTGTGTCTGAACATTACACACTAATAGCATGTTAGAGGCACACCACTAGCTGCAAATAGAGGTTCTGAATATGCATTCTATCAAGAACCACCTCCACCACTCATACAATGATTCTTATACTCCCTCTTTTTCCTTGGAACACCACTAAAGTTTCCACTAGGTTGGAGAGAAGGGGAAGAATATGCAACCTTGCTTACCGTATTCATCCCTATAATCATATCCCTATTCACTGGCTCTAAATTGGTTTAAGGATTCAGTATGAATACCTATGATCTGATATATGGTCACAAACCCTGTAGATACTTTTGATCTTTTAGTTGTTCATTATTTTCAACCTCTGGTGAAAAAAGAACTAGCTCAGCAAACTGATTGGTGTACGCCGACATTGAACACTCTTCCCACTACAAAGAGAGGAAATCTAGAGACATATCCATCATAAGTGACTCTAATAAAAACTTCTAGAATAAGGGAGTCTTAAAAGCCTTCCATTATAAGCTCATGTGTCTATCTAACTTTACCAAATAATCCCACAAATGTTTTTTAGGACCCCAAAGTTTAAACATTACACACTTCACATTAATATTCTCAGGTGTATCCAAGAAGTCAAAGACTAGATAAATCTTTTCAAGACAGTACTCTACCTATTGAGGTTCATTATTACCCTTAAAGGATGGTGTATTATTATGAAATAAATCCTATGATTGATATCTTTCTCCTAAAACTCTGAGTTGTACATCAACAACTGCATCCTAAACTTGTGGAACATTTTGGTCAACAAGATGGACTACTAGCACAATTTCCTCGATAAAGTTCTAATCCATCAAATGATACCCTTGAAGAGTATCTGTTGCGCCTTCTTGGGGAACTTTTAGAACACATATCATAGGAATAATACTGCACACCAAAACAAAATAAATGATCATAAGACAGAAAAATCTTAGTTTAAACTAGAAAAATCATAAGAAAAAACTGATATTAACATCAAGAACTCAAGATAAGAGACACACATCCCAACATCCCATGGAAACTTAAGTATCATCATGGAAATATTTTTCCAGACACTCACTACAATATACAACTCAAGTCCCAATAATCCTCTCCCCAGTATACCAAATGTCCCAAGATAAGGACTCTTGAGGAAAAAAAGATCTAATATAAAATTGTGATGAACTGACCCAAATACCCTCTCAATATGGTACCTGACCTGATATGTCACATACTTGAAGGGTGTTCCCAGTCCCTATGGGTTGGTTATTGGAACCAAAGAATCAAAAAAACCATAGGGAATGATTTCATCCAATCTGAAGATATAACATGACATATATATACCAAAGAGACAACAAAAGAAAAGATAAAGATATGTCATAACTGAAAGAAAATAGTGGAAACCAAACAACCCAAGAGTAGAAATAATATCCTAGTACAATTCCATCCATAAAAGACCACCAAGATAGGAAAATGACTACACCATGTGATATCATGGACAAACTCCCACCATCTCACCACCAGCTACCCATCTCAGCTGATAGAAAACCCTATTACCTCAATGTGGCACCTTTCCATTTCCTACATCGAAATACATAACCAGGTCTACACATCATTGAATAGGTATGCAGGGTGTGATCTAACATGTTCAATAGGGTCTCACCCAGGTTTTTAATATAAATTCTATAAACAATAATCCAATAATTCTAAAAATTAAATAAAATAAGGAATGCTAATATTTTAATTGTTTTTATATCAAAAGCATGGGAAAATAGTTTAATTTCCCCTTTTCCAAATTTAAAAATTAAGCAGGTAAATTAGTTTCAAATATTTTCATATCAATATATCTCAATAGATATATCATGTCAAAAAAACATGCATCACATATCATATAAAACCCATTTAAGTATAGAAAATGGAACAACCCAAAAGTAGAAGCACATATAACATCATGCCAGGGATCCCACAAGGTCATGATAGCTACAACACTCATACCTAAAATAAACAATCATGCACACATCAAGACACTAGATATATTCATAAAGTCTATAGTTATAGGAACACCCTTTCAAGTGAACCTCCCAACAGGTCTAACAAGTTCCTAGAACAATAGGCCTAGGGAGTAGAGGAAAGCCCCATGAGAAAACACCCTCAAAGTGGATATGACTTATTACTAAACCTTCCACCTAAGTACCCAAGGATTTTGATGTTCTCTATTTTACACACCAGTTCATCTAACCATTTCCTCATTTCATTCTTTGAAAACCATTTCATAGTGCTTTGAAAACCCTTTTCATTTACCAAAACTAGGGGAAAACCATATTTTATAAAAACTGAGTTCCACACACACAAATACAATAAATCATATCATGTAATTTCATTTAATAAAACAATTTATCAAAAATAAAAGAAATAATGTTCACCAACAAAGGCTAGAGATGGTACCACCTACCTCAAAACTTCGGGTATCAAACGCCCGTAATGGAAACCACCAAAAAATTATTCAACAATGAAAATGGAGGACTTAGAATCAATATAAACATATTATAATTGATTCAATTTATGAAATGTATTGTAAGAGAAGAGGAATCAACACATACCTCAAGAATGCACACCCTCTTCACCACAACCAACAAAGGAAACATCCCCAAGAATATGACCACACCATAGATATGGAAGGAAACAAGAAGAAACATCACCATGGGTCAATGGATCTGACAATGGAATGAAATATTTTTACCATGAAAAATCAACAAAGAAGCAGAAATCCACTCTCACTTGTATATATTCAAACCAACCGCAATAGTGATCAATCGCCAAAAAAATCAATCCAAATCGAGCGAAAACTTCCAAAATCATCAGAGAAGCCTTCTAGGTTGACATATAAAGAATATGTGGAAGAATGAAATAAAATTTCAACTAAGAGGAACCCTAAAATCAAACACTATAATATCTATATGGCGTGTAATCTCTTTATAAGTCATGTAATCCCTTTACACGTTATGTAATCCTTAGGGCTCAAATACATCAAAAAACTCATTTCTTTTTTATTAAAAATCAATATTTTAACATTACACGGTGTGTACTCTATTAATTCTATGTACCATGTTCAAGGAATCTACCTTGTATAAATTACACATTGTGTACTCCTATTACACGATGTATAATTCTCCTCTAGACTGCAAAAACTGTAGATTCTTACACAAAAACTCAAAACACCTTGGGCATCCTCCGAACTCAGGGAGAAACTATAAAATACATTAACACACTTATACCCATACTCCATTAATTCAAACAAACATACATCCCTAAACATTAGTTCATTTTTCTCAGAAAATGTTCTTTATCCTCAAGAGTCTAAAGACACGCCCAATTGAAGATAAAATCAAGAAAAGAAGAGGAAAATACATGAAAGTGAGTAACAATATGTTAAAGAAAAGGAAATAAATAAGGATTATTCCATAAAAATAATAACATTTAAGTATATGGAAGATACTATTTTATTATATCATCATTATTAGTAAATAATTGAAGGGGTTAGAAGAATAAATAAAATGAAATAACTCGGTTAAGATTTATACTTCTTCTTTGGAAATCCCCCTTTAGCTTACACTATAAACCTTAATAGGATGGTCTTAAGGGAAGAAAATAATATCTATAAAGTTTAAAAAGAAGCTATTAAGGTATTTGGATAGATCATGGATGAATTAAATGGATCATGAAGTGTGAATAATAGAGGATATATGGTTCTCTTTTATAAGTGAGGTGAGTGGAACACTTGTAAATACTTGAAATATTAATATATAATATGTTTCTAACTCATGTAAAATGGATCCAAACTACCATATATTCTAAAAAAATGCGTATAAGTTCTAAATATTACCAAAAAATAAATTTTAGACAATATTAAGTACCATTTTAAACCTTTTTTTAGAGCCCTTATTAACCCTGTTTAACCATAACCATTATAACAAATGTTTCACACATTAAGAGTCCTGAAAGTAAATTTAAAAATAAAAAGTGGAACATGCATGAACCATGAATTATAGAATCAAAAATTTAACATTATATTGAGTATATATGGAATTTTAATAATTTTATAATGATTTAACGATAAATTTTAATCATTAAATATCATTTAAGGTCATTTTCAAGAAAATTCACATATCTTGAATTTAAATGCATAAAGATAATAACAGAATTAGAATAAAAACTTCCTAACTATAAATTATACATTATAATTATCCATTAAATTCATGATAAACCATAATTAATGCAAAATATATTACTTTTAATTTTTTTTAAATCATTTATTTTATTTTTTCTACTACTACGCACAAACACTATGTCGGTGTTGTGTAAGCGTTCAAGGAAATTATACTATATCTAAAAATATAAATAAATTACTATCATAAAAATTGTTTATTTATATTAAAAATAATCATTTATAACCATTAATATATTATTTTTATCCCTATGAAAACATATTATAGATATTAAAATAAAATAGTGATATTTTGTAAATTTTCATAACCTATAATAATATAAAGGTCGTACTCAAAGGAAAGTGGAACCAAAATGCCTTATTTTTTATGTTAGGATATTCATGGTATAATTTATCTCATATAATGAAATAAAGTCTTGTTTTGGGTTGATTTTAATACCTTATCCCATATTTTTAACCTTAATTAACTAGTTTTACCAATTACCACGGTGAAAAACTTTTACTATGGTTACTATTCATTGTGACTAAAAATGAAATTGACCAATTTACAAAATTTTAAACATATAATTTTAAATATTAAATCCATTTTTAAATATTAAATTTTAATAATTGGTAGAAATTTATTTTAATATAGGTATACAAAATGCATCGAAAATAGTTTCTAGAAAAATGCATTTTTAAGCATAAAAATAAACTTTACCAAAATAAATTATAATTTTTATTCCTATGATATTAATTATATTATTATTAATCAAAGGGATATTAATTTATTTTAAAACCAAATTCAAAAAAAAACATGGGATTTTTAAATTTCTTTATTTAAAGCAAAAAATGCCAATTTTGCAAAAAAGTGGTATTTTTCACTATTCACTCAAAAATCAATCTTTTCAAAAATATATCAAAAATTCATCATAAACCCATTATGAAATGATAATTTAAAAAATAATATATATTTTTTTCAAATAAAATTTATAAAATTTTCATAAATTCATTATAATATTCATGTACAAAATGAAATAAAACCCATTTTTGAAGAAAATGTAATTTTAAAGAATAAAATGAATTTATTCTTATTCTTTTACTCACTATAACCATTATATGAATGTTAAAATTCTTTATTTAATTAAATATATGTATTAATTAAAAATATTCTTGCATATGTTTTATAATATAGTTATTCCTATTCATACCTATCAACCCAATGGTTATGTTATAACAATTATATTTTTATATTAGTTCACAGTTTGTTTAATATGAGTCTTGTGTGTGGTGTATGATATCAAAAATAGTGTTATTTTAAAAGAAATTATAAACTAAAATATCAATGTATTATAAATAAGTAAATATCTTCCATGGAAAATTCATAAAATAATTGCAATAACGGTGCCTGGAAAACTATATAACTTTGAGGCTCAACCAAGAATAACCATTGAATTAAAGTGGGATAAAATCAAGAGTTAAAAAATCACATACTAAATTAAAAATAAATAAAACATAAAATATGATACATATCATGTGGAAAACCTTAGGGACTAATGGGACATCACTCTATGTGAATAGGTGAAACCCCTAGCCTTCAGGTCTTACGGTTATACGCTTGTCACCGGAATCACTCCCAACTACCTCATCAGAAACACACCCCATAACCAGGGTTTTAACAATAAAACTAGAGGACACTAACTATCATGTGATATCAACTATCAAATCATAATTCCATTTATTTCCAACTTAATATCCTAGGGTTCCTCATGGAATAGTTAAAGGAGGTGGGACACTATTACTCCAATTTCAATCTCATGATAATAACAAAGCCCAAGGATAACACCACAATCATATCCTTACCACTTAAAATGCCCCCTTTAATAGAAAACCCCTACCCAAAAATCATAACAAGAATAAAAATTTAATCACCCATCAAATGAATATACACCCACATCAATAATGATTAATAATGGGGATTAGAAATGTTATAACAAACAATCAATCAAATAGCAGCTCATAAAGTTCCAAATAATCCTTTACTTTATACTTAATAACTATATGTTTTATAAATCCCTTTTAAAAATACATTTTAATTTTATGTATAAATATAAGTGAAAATATAATTAGCACCAAAACATAATCGCATACAACTCAAAGAAGTCACTAAAAAATTATGTAAGTCAAACACACCCTTTTAGAACATATAAAACCATTAAACCAAAGCAACCCCGCTTTATAAATCATATATATTTTAAAAAACAAGATAAAATAAATTATATTGAAGAAAACCATCATTAGTATTTTATCAAACATTTAGAATGAAAAAAAACACCATTTAAAATGAAATTCCTCTTTAATTATGAATTCCGCCCATTTTTTCAAAGGAAACCCTGCAGAATTTATGGAAGACCTCTGATATCGACATATAGATATAATATAACAAATTTATCTAGGTTTATAATGATTTTTAAAACATCAGTAGTTTGAGTAATTCTCATTTTAGATGAAATAAAATGGAAATTCCTACCTCAAGTGGTGTAACCATGTATTATTTGATGAATTTCATTGGATTTTGTCTCTAAAGAATGATCACATTACCTTAAAGATAAAAAACATAATTATTAGACAATCCTAGACTTAAAATTCAACCAACATGGTCATTGGGGTTAGAGAAAAAGTGATAAATAAAAATAACCCAAGGGAAGAAGGATAAAGAGTCAGAAAGAGGCCTTAACCTCGATATTTGAGCACTACTAAAAATTGAGGCTATAGCCATGGGCAATAGAAACCATGGATATATCTAAAATATATCCATGGGCCATAAAATTCTCATATAAGTATGCCTTCCCACTCTCTAATTTCACATTGTACCATAACCTACCCTCACAGCCCTCCTCCTCCCTATAACCCTCCTCCTCTAACCTCCCAGTGATCCTCCTCCTCCAACGTAGCTCCAACATATCCACCCACCTCTCTACCAATGTGGCTCCATTATAGTCTCCCCACCTCTCTATCGATACTACTCTGATGTATCCTCCCCACCTCCCCGCTATCCTCCTCCTCCAATATGGATTGACATGACTCTGGCACATCCACCCCACCTCTTGTAATCCCCCTACTCTAATATAGCCACCCCACTCCTCCTATAACAAAGAAAACCCTCCTCCATGAGATCATTATCCTCCAATGTAGCCACCCCACCTCCTTGATTTCTTACTTGAACCCAGAACTACCCTCATGATCCACTTCCTCCCATGATTTATCACTAACCACATTCATCTGACCCAAGAAAAATCCTCCATTTCATGATTTCTCATGAAAAATACCTTCCTCCTACTCTTATATTGAATTTCATATGCATAAAGGGTTAGGGTTTCCATCTAATTGTGTTTTTCTAGGATTATAGTAACATGTTTTGTTCCCCCCAGTCTGACACTATAAATGGATTCATATTTATGAATTTATATTTTCCCCAATATGACCTATAAAATGATTTTTACTCTGTTATAATACAAGTTTATTTATATATTTGACTATATTTATTTCATGAACATATAATTTTATTCTTTTATTCCTACAAAAATGACTTATTTAGATCCCATTGTATTCTTCTTTCATAATGTTATTTTCCATTGTTTATAAATTCTTGGACTATGTCATAGGTATGACTTAGTTATATTTCATTTTTTTATTGATTTTTATAAATTTATTATTCTTTAAATATTTTTTATACTTTTCTAAATAGTTTAATTAATTTTAATCTTGTGTTAATAGTGGTTACTTTTACATGGTAAATTATTTAATGTTTAATATTGTTTTTATTGATTATCCATTTTCCATGGAATTTTTCTATGAAATCATATTATATTATAGAATAATGTGATGATATTTTTAAATATAAATATAGTTGTAGAATGTGTGTATTTATAGATTTATGTTCTATTTGGTTGGGATTCATTTTACATTCACCCTTGACATGAAGGTTAGAAAATTTAATTATTTTTTGTTTATCCTTTTCCGTTAATTGAAAAAAATGACATTTTATTATTATTATGGGAATTCATTCCCTATGACTTGGTTATAATTCTTATATTTACATTTTTATATTTATGTAACTATATAGTGGATGTGACCAGTTTTTGTATTCCCTTTTACATTCTGATCATACCCACCTTGAGATAGTTCTGATATTACCTAGAGATTACAAGTATACTAAAAACTTTGGGAACTACTATAAGATTTACATATCACTAGGGACTATATGATAGCAGTCATAAAAACCTATCTATAGTAAATATCACATATGATAATTTCTTTTGTATAATGGTATCACATTGGGAAGAAATAATTTTTTGCCACTTATTTAAGAATTTTTTTAGTAACATAAAAAAACATTTGTTATTTTTTAACTGATTATCATATATGGTAAGTGCTTAAATAGTTTTAAACATCTCTAGTGTCATGAACCTGCCCAGACCGCCATCCAACCCAAAACATGACCTAGTCTATAACATGGACTGAAGGGTGTTCTTGATCCCCATAGTTTGAAAACTAGTACCTAGACATCAAGTAACTCCTTTGGGAATGGTTTCTCCCATGTGAAGGAAAACTATTATCAATACAAAAAATCTCATAACATTATAACCATAGTTCAAAAAATGTGAAACAAAAAGAAATTATTATAAGAATTAGTTAAACATTTAACAATTACAACCAAAGAATAAATTACCAAAAAATGGGAGGGGACAAACTAGATGAACAAAACCTTCTCATGGCATGTGGGATAAATCCCACCATGTTGCCATAATCAACACCTTTCAAGAAGAAACCACTAGCAAGAGTAACTATCTTCACCTCCATGGAAGGACTTTCCTTTACCTGAATTTGAAAGAACGAGGACTAAATACACCTGAGGGTGTATGTAGGGTGTGATATCACCTTCCCAATAGGATACCACCCAAAGGTTTTATGTATATAAATTATACGATAAATAAAAATTATAATTTTTAAATAAAGAAACCATTTAAATTGATACATTCCTTGTTTAAGAAAGAGAGGAATGCATTTTGATTTATAAAACATGTAATTATAATTGTGGGAAATTAAAGGTTCATAAACAAAGGAAAATAAGGATA
Source organism: Viscum album (assembly GCA_963277665.1). Classification (NCBI taxonomy): domain Eukaryota; kingdom Viridiplantae; phylum Streptophyta; class Magnoliopsida; order Santalales; family Viscaceae; genus Viscum; species Viscum album. The sequence goes on from OY728163.1 coordinate 1,941,821,483, forward strand.
ATTATACCACAAGCACCATGAGAAATCCCTAACCAACTATGGTTAGTGGGTACCTAGGATCCTTATACTCTCGGTGATTAAACCTAGATGTGATGGTCCATCTCTGAATTGAGAAAACCTATCTCAATCATCAATGTTTTCTTAGTGTTATATCATAATCCTTCTAGGTAAGGTAGTTCATTCCTATATTACTTGTCTAAGACTACACATATTGTTACCTAGGATTCCTATATTCATTTCCATTTATTAAACCATGAAAACCCCCATCTTTCACAATCCAAACCATCACAAAAAAACACACAAATTTCAAGGGGGTTACCTATTTAAAAACCTCACACACACCCTCAATTTGGAAATAACCCATTTTCACACACCCAATACAATTTAAAATGATTTAGAAAACAATACTACCATATTTAAATCATCAAATAATGGATAATAATGGAACCTCCTACATTCTCCTTTAAATCCACCATAATCCAGTCAGAAATTGAAATCCAAAGAAAGAGGAAACCATGTGAAATCAAGAACATGGAAAACCAAAAAAACCAAAACAAAAAAAAGGTATTTAAACCCATTATAGCTCACCAAAACCACTGAAGAAAAGAGAACTCTAGAATAAAGAGATAAGATATCAAAATAAGTAAAGAAGAGAGGAGGGGGTAACATTAGTATTTCTTGAAGATCCAACCACAAAACCACCCAAAAATTGATTCTAAGTGGAGTGGAGGAAGAGAGGAGGTGCACCTTGGGCTAGTGGAGTCAAATGGGAAAAAATGAGTGGGTTATAGGGTTAAAATCAAGAAGGGGAGGAATTAGTATTTCAATTTTTTAAGAATATGGTAGGACTTGTGATTTGGTTACATGGTTTTTGGGGGGTTTCATGGTCATGCGCCTAACCATGTGGCATTTCCAATGCCACTGTATGGGTTTCACGATTTTCACTTGGTTGGTGCACAGTTTCCCTTAACTATACACCTCCTTCTATCCATCCAAAAAACTGACATTTTCTCAAGTAAAATGGCTAGGAAAGATATGGAACACAAGTAATACCAAAAATAAAAAACAATTACCTCAAATAATACCATGGGTGTGATAATTCTCCCCAAAATGAAACATTTCCACCCTTGGAAAGTAAAATTGTTGTCTTTTAATAGAATAAAGGAGAGTATTTCATCTCTACCAAGACTTATATTCCCAAATCTTATGCTCATCAATTTTTTGTTACAATAGGACCCGATCTGATGGTATAGACTTTCCTCAAAGCACTTTCACCTGAGAATCCACAATTCACACTGGATTCTCAGTCATAGATAGATCTAGTTCTAGCTCAAGTTCTTCCCAATTCAGCATATGGGACAGGTAAGGATTACACTTCTTCAATTTCCATACATGTAACACATCATTAAATGATGTCAAATGGGAAGGAAATGTCAAGTGATATGCCGCTTTACTGATCCATTTGTTAATTTAAAAAGGTCCTACATACCTTGGAATAATCTTCCCCTTCTTACCAAGATAATGGTGATCCAGGAGAAGTTTCAGTTTTAGAAACACCTATTCACCCAGTGATAAATCCATGGATTGACATTGTTGATCGAAATATGACTTATAGAAGATATGATCTATCAAAAACAAATTTATAATCATCTAAACCTTACTAGACATCTCCTTCACAAGGAATGGACCAAATAAAAAAGTCTCTCACTTTTGTCCAGCGATGAGGTGACTGACATGGACAACCATAAAATGGTTTGAAGGGATCCATCCTGATGGAGGATTAGTAACTATTATTATGAGAAAATTCCACCAACCTGAGATGGTTTTCCCAAGAGCCTCCAAAGTCTATCATGCACACATGAAGCATATCTTCTAAAATATAATTTTTTCCATTCTAACAAACCATCCATTTGAAGATGGTACACCATACTGAGATTTAACTATGATCCCATTAACTTTCGAAGACCTTCCTATATTCGAGAGGTGAAATGGGGGCCCCTTTTCGAAACAAAGATGATAAGACACTATGAAGCCTCACAATTTCTTGAATATATAACCTACCTAATTCTTCCACCTTAGTTTAATCCTTGACTGAGATGAAATGGGAAGATTTGATCAGATGACCAATAACCACCCAAACGGTGTTCCCTACTTGAGGTTTATAAGGCAACCTGATGATGAATTCCATGGTGATATTGTTCCAATTCTAGGTGGGAATGGTGATTGGATGAAGAAGACATGATGGATTCTGGTACTCATAATTAATCTACTGACACATATAGCATAAAGATACAAATTCAGCTATATCACGCCTTATGCATGGCCACCAGAACTGGCGATGCATATCATAAAACATATTTTTACCCCTAGGATGAATGGACCACTGAGACTGGAGGATATCCTGCATCACCAGCTTTTGTAGAGATAATGACACTATGAAACAACCCTTGAAGTAGAGAATTTCCTCAAAGTAAATCAAACACTCATCAAGAACCTCCCACCATTTATTAGTTGTATGGAGTGGTAGTATTTCTCATCCTTAGGATTTTATTCCCAAATAAGTTTGATAAGGGATGGTGTAAACTAAATTCTAGGAAATAATTTACCTTTGTTATTCCCCTTGGCTTCCAAATGCATCTGAGCAAGAAGTCTCATTAAATTCCACTCATCACTGGACTTCTTCAAATATTGAATCAGAAACTTCCTTCTAAAGTAATTATACACCACATTTTCTTTACCCAGGGTATAGGTAATATAAAATTCAAAATCCTAAAGGTACTCAATCCATTAGCTCTGTCTCAGATTCAGATCCTTCTATGAGAATATATAAGCCTAGCTCTTTTGGTCTGAGTAGATTGTGAATTTCTCTTTGAAGATATAGTGATGTCATTATTTAAAATCATTAATTACCACTGGTATCTTGAGTTCATGGGTGGGAAAATTCTTTTTTTTGGCAGAGACAGCATGATCAATACACCACTATGTGGTCACCCTACATCATCATGCATCGTAGACCCGAACCTGAAGCATCACAATAAACCACATAACCCTTTCCAGTCTCAAGTAAAATCAAGAATGGTGTAGTGGTAAAATACTACTTTAGATACTAAAAGGATGTCTGGAACTCTGAACTCCAGGTGAACTTCAACCATTTTGGGGTGAGCGCCCCCATGGGAAAATCAAGTTGAGAAAAATATCTGAAAAAAATCCTATAATATCCTACCAGACCTAAGATGCTCCCCATCCTAAATACATTATTCGATAATTCCTATGACATAACTGCCTTGATTTTATCTAGATCAATTAAAAATATATATTCTAATATCACATGATCCAATAATTTTACCTCCCAAATACAGAACCTACACATGGAGATCTTAGCATAAAGATGGTGATTCCAAAGCATGCCTAAAACAATTCATATATATTGATCATGCTCCTCTTAAGTTATAGAGTAGACTAGGATGTTATCCATAAATACCACAATAAAATATTCAAGGTATTTATGAACCACCTAGTTTATAAGGGCCATAAAATATGTAGGATAATTCATCATCCTGAATGGAAAAAAATTAATACTCGAAGCTTCCATACCTACTTTGAAAAGTTGTCCTAGGAATGTTAGCTCCTCTTACCTAGACCTAATCATACAGGGAGAATAGGTTGATACTATAAAATAATCTTTACCCTTGAGTTGATAAAATAGGTAATCGATGCCGGGAAATGGGTATTTATTCTTGATTGTAACCCTGTTCAATTTCTGGTAATCAATTCACAACTAGAGAGATCCATCAGCCTTTTTGAAAAACAGCATTTGTGTGGCCTAAGAAGAGATGCTCAGGTGAATGAATCCTTTGGATTCTAAATTTTCTGACTGTATATTAAATTTACTTAACTTAGTATGGGCTATATAGTATGAGGGAAGAGATATCAGTAGTCTCCTCAGTGCCAGGTTGGTGGTTAACTCCACATCCCATTCTGGAGGTAACCCTAAAAAGTCATCTAGAAACACCATTGGGAACTCATCCACAACTATTGGAATATGAATTATTTAATATGGGTCATTTTTTATGGTAACCTATCACAAATGAACCATAACTTAAAAACATGTTGCAAAATATGTTTTGTATGACAACCCATTGAAGATATTTTTTTTAATGGGTAACTCCTCCATCACAAAAATCTTTTTCCAGTTATATATATATCATCACTTGAAATGAAAGTCTTTACCTGTCATAAATAATATAAAAAAATAAATAAATAAATAAATAAATAAAATCAAAATAATATAAAAAATAAATACATAAAACTTTAGACATATGAATTAACAATAATATTAAAAATATATGCTTTTTGAAATATTTATCATAATAAATGTGTCAAAAAAATACATTAATCACTAAGGAGTGGGTCATATAGTGGGGGTGGGAGAGGGAAATCCAACCTTATACCTAGAACCAAGTGTCACATGTAATCCATCACCTACTCATGATGGTCCTCATGTGATCGATATTGCTCCTACTGCTACTATTACTGTTGTTGACGAAGCTCTTCCTTCTCCCTCTGTAGGGTCTCCATGACCTCATTCTAAGATCATAGCTTCTCCTCATACTATACATCTAATGATGATGAATCTCCATGAGCTACCCTCGAGATATATGATGATCATGCAGTAGTAACATAATAACTATTAGGTGTCAATTGATAACCTATACCAACAACTCAGTCTTTTCAAAAGTATACTAAGTCACCTACATCCATGCTACATCATCAAATCTTGATGCATAGATAGAATAACCCTCAATATTAGCCTGAAACCCATCATGTGGGGGAGAATTTTTGTCCTTATATGACTCTTTCGAATATAATTTGAAATTAAAATAGTTAAAATATTATTTTGGTTAAATTTTAAAACACAAAAAAATTATACTAACCATAATCTAACATTGTTGATTGCCAGTAATATCTCCAAAGAAAAGATCGTTGTATCTTATAAATATCCAACTGTATAATATTGGTATGCTCAACTGACTATATTAATAATAAAATAAAGATTTTACATTTATATTTATATAAATTATTAAATAAAATTACTTACCATATGTCATTGATGAGTACTGAATGTATGACTACCAACTCTATGTGTGACATCTTGTCTCCCCCGGTTCTGCTGACCTAATGATTATCTCATCTAAAAACTATCTATCATCCAGTATGAGTGCAATCCATCCCAAACCTAAGAGGAGATGTAATCGGGTTGGTGGTTGTAGCAAGACTGATCAAAAACTGTGAATCCATATTTCTTTATGACTCTCTTCCTCAAATTATGAAAAGATTGATGACAAAGTCCACTCATTAAGGCCTCCAAAATAGATTTCCTCATGTTATCTTCGATGGGATACCATAAAACATAAAAATAATTAATAATAACAAGTTAATAATTAAATAAATTTCAATATAACTATTATTTATTTATGTACCATCCAATGATAAAACATGCAGATCCGAACATCAATGGAAATAGGATCCCATGTCACCGTGATCTAGAAAAATAATTACGTATAATAGAACTCCCTTTTCCAACAGCTATATGGGAAAAATTGTGGGAAAACATAAAAAATAATCAAACAATTAGTACATAGATTAATTCATGAAAATTAAAGATAATTAATGAAAATTAACTAAATTACACAACTGAACATACCTCTACATGCATGGATCAAAATCAATATGTGGATGTCACTCAGGAATAGAGTCGAGAATCATCAATATCACAAGACCATAACCCTTATAAGTAAACAATGGACTACCTACAACCTAAGGTTCAGATGACAAAGAATCAAGCTCGTCACCAAGAAGTGTATCCTCCTCAAGGCTATGGAACATCTCATCCATCTGGAACATGAAAAAAATGTTGTCAGTAAATAATTTAAAAAAGTATTATATATATATATACTCTGATAATAACCAACATGTAATTGTGTCATTCTTCATCTTCATCCTCATCTTTGTATATAAAGCTATTGATATATTCATTTTCATCCTCAAGATCATTAATTTACATTGGATTTTCATCTTCATCATATCTTATTATTTCAAATTCATTTTCTACATCATCAACATCATCATCACCATCGACCCATAACTATGGTGTTCCATTATTGATATTCATGTATCTTTATTTAAAAGATGTATTTGTATTTTTGTCTTGAAAATTTTAAATTCCTTTCAATTCAGAAGAAATATATTCACTTTGCATAAACTGATTTTCATAAGATTTAATTTTTATAATTCTCCACCAGTCAATTAACTCTCTTGAAGCAGCATAATAATTTTCATAATATATTTGATGTACTTAATGATCCAATATTAATGGTTCATTTATTGAAATAAGGCTTTTACATTTAATTTCTATGATTCTAGAGCGTGGATGAATATTCAAGACTTTATTAGTATCAAACCAATGAAATTTAAATATCACTACATAATTCTTTCTTAGATAACACAGTTCAATTATTTCATCTAACATGCCATAAAAGTAAAATTCACTTCCTCTATGATGATATCCTCTCAAGAAAACACCACTATTCATTGTTTTTTTATTTACTATATTCATGTGTATGAAATAAAAAAACCATTCACCACATATGTGTTAAAATATTTAACCATTTTGGATGGTGGGTTACTCAATACACACAATCTATTATCTATTTTATCAGTATGTTGAAATACCTTAATATTTTTAAAAAATAGAAATATAACAAATAATAAATTGTTTTTTCCTAAAATGATTTATGCCCCTTCATAAAGGATGATCAATAGGAATAAATTTGTGATGATAGATGAAAAAAATAATGTTTTCTCCCATTGATGAGTATAAATGTTTTATGATCACTCATATATTACATACATGATTTGGGACCATATGTACTCCATCCAGATAACATACCATATGTTGGGAAGTCGCTGTTTTTTATATTAATTCATCTTTCATTAGGAAGTTATGTTTTGAAACAACATCAAATATACTAACATAATTACTCCATGAAAAATTTATCTCATCAATCAATGGGGTCAAATGAACATCAATATTATTTTTTTTGATGTCCTAGAATTAATAATTCCAAAAAGATATATGTCTCATACATCAACATTCAAGGAGGTAAATTTTATAGAGTTATAAATGTGGGACAATAATAATATTGATTTCCGTAAGAACTAAAAGGACAGAAACCATTAGTAAAAATACACAATCAGACATTATGTGATTCAAAATAAAAATACGGATATACCTGGTCAAAATGTTTCCATGAATCATAATCACAAGGATGATTTAATCTTTTACCAGTTGGAATATTGTATTTGTTCCATGAAATCAATGATGTTGTGTTCTAAGACTTAAATAAACACTACAATATAGGCATAAGGGGGAAATAACACAAATGGTTAATGAGAACCAATCGAGACTTCCCTTGTTGAGCCTCAATCTACCTTTATTATCTACATGTTGGAAAACTAACTAATGACTCATTTTCCCTATAATAAAAGATGAAATCATTTGAAAATGCATGCATATTTTGATAACCAAGTCCCAAATTAAAAACCAGCCTCTTGGTCTCATATAAATTTGTAGGCAACACATTTCCTTCAGGTAATAGTGAATTAACCAAAGATAATATCTTATCAAAATAGCTATTTCATATTCCATTATATGATTTAATAGCAATAAATTTATTTACCACTTCAAATTTTATTACCTCGCAACCAAGATATAAGGCATCCTTCGCGGACTTCAGCAAATCATAAAATCGAGATGGTTCTAACTTATGAGTTAAAATAATATCATTCCGAGTTTCTATTTGTTGAAAAGATGGACCAATTACCTCTTGTACTAATGTTTGAAACTGTGATGGATATGGAACCAAATTATTAGTATCTTCTCTGGAACTGTGTTCACCACACTGAAACCAAAAAACATAATCTTTATGAAAACCAAAATGAAATAGATGAACCCCAATGATTTCAAATTTTTCTAATCTCCTCGTATCACATTTCTTACATAGACACTTAATTTCCCCTTATAATTTTTTGTTGGTTATGATGATATAAATGATAAAAAAGTTTCAACAACTTTAATATATACATGATTTATACCAGAACCATTTGAATTATTGTGATAATTTATCCAATTATGTTCTTATAATAAAGATTATTTTCTACTTCCTTGTTCTATATTTTTATAAAAAATAGAAAATATTTATTATCATTACTCTGATTTAAGGATGATACGATCCAAAAAAAATTAAAAATTAAAAAATTAAAAATTACTTGTAAATATAATCAATTATATCTAATTACCAATAATTTTTTATAATTACCACAAATTTCTTCTAATTACCATTAAGGGAAATATGAGGATAACTAAGGGGCATGAGGGAGGCATGGATTTGAGGGGATGGAAATGGCACCAGAGAGAAAAAAATTTAGAACCCCTAGGTTTAGACCGATTAGAGAAGAGTTATTCATGGATAAAACTATGAGAGATGTAAGAGGAAGTTGTGAGAGAACAATGACACTCTTAGTGCATTATTTCCATTTATGATCAAATCTGTCATCATGAGAAAATAATGTTTTATCAATGATCAATAATTTATATTACAATTATCAGTAAAAAATTATTTTTCATGAAGATATATTGAAACAAAAAAAGGGAGAAACTCACTAAGCATTTAATTATTATCTCTTGCATCTGTTTCCTCTTCCATCACTCACATTTTTACCAAGGACTTCCTCTCCTCTAAACGATTTGAACTCAGGGGCACTGGAATTCATTCACTCTATTACTACCTTCATCCCCTCCTCTCCATGCCTCCCTCATGCACCTTGGTTGGTATTATATTAGTAATTATGGTTACTTTTTGTTATCTTTGGTTAACTATGTTTAATTATTACCATTTTTACTAATTATCACTAATTTTTACTAATTACGGCTATTTTCTACTAATTTTAACTAATTACTATAATTTTTACTAATTACAACTAATTACCACTAATTTTACTAATTAACGATAATTAACACACATTTTTAATAATTACCACTAATTACCACTAATTTTTACTAATTACCACTAATTTTTATTAATTACTACTTATTTTTTCTAATTATAACTAATTATCCCTTATATTAATTAATTTCCATTTATTTCTAGTTATTTTTACTAATTACTGCTAATTACAACTAATTTTTACCAATTACCCCTAATTGCTGCTAATTTTTTCTAATTATCCTTAATTTCCACTATTTGTTTACTAATTTTCACTAATTTTCACTTATTTCCTCTAATTATTGCTACTTGTTTCTAATTTTTACTAATTACTGCTAATTTTCTCTAATTACCCATATTTTTGTTAATTTCCTCTAATTTTTCCTATTTTTTTCTATTTACAACTATTTTTCACTAATTACCACTAATTACGACTATTTTTTGCTAATTACCACTAATTAATGTTAATTAACGCTAATTATTTTTATTTACCACTAATTACCACTACTATTTTCTAATTACTACTAATTAATGACAATTGTTTCTAATTAACACTAATTATTGCTAATTAATGCTAATTTTCTACTAAGTACCATTATTTTCTACTCATTACCGCAATTTTCGACTCATTATCGCTAATTATTGTTATTTTCTACTCATTGTTGCTAATTATTGCTATTTTTTACTCGTTAGTGCTATTTTTTACTCATTACCACTAATTTTTACTCATTATCTCTTTTTTTCCTAATTACCACTATTTTTTCCAAATTCCAGCTAATTTTTTTTATTTACCTTGAATTACCACTAATTTTTCCTCATTACCACTAATTACTAATAATTTTTTACTAATTACTGCTAATTCTTACTAATTATTGCTATTTTTTACTAATTAGTGCAAAGTTTTACTAATTAGTGCTAATTTCTACTAATTACCACTAATTTATATTAATTACAACTAATATATACTAATTACATCGAATTTTTACTAATTAACACTAATTTATACTAATTACTATAAATTTCTAATAATTACCGCTAATTTTTAATAATTATTCCTATTTTTTTTATTACCACTATGTTTTACTGATTACCGCAAAATTTTACTAATTAACACTAATTTTTACTGATTACGGCTAATTTTTATTGATCATCGCTAATTATTACTAATTGTTTTTAAATTATTAATATTTATCGTTAATTACTAAAAACACTATTAATTTTTTCTACTTACTGTTAATTATTACTAATTATTGTAAATTATTGTTGTTTATTACTAAGATCTATTAATTATTACTAAGTTATATTAATTGGTACTATTTATTTATCAATTATAAGTAGTCGCTACTAATTACAACTACTTACTCCTAATTAAAACTAGTTACTACTAATTAAAACTAATTACTACTAATTAAAAGTAATTGTTGCTAATTAAAACTAATCATTTCTAAATAAAACTAATTACTACTAATTATTATTAATAATTTCTTATATAAAATAAAACAAGTTAATTGAAAATTAAAAAATTATACAAATACCTCAAAATTAATGTTTTCTCATAATTCAAATACTTATGTGAATCTGAACGTATTCTTTCCCAATAAAAATAAAAAAAATTAAATGAATCAATAAAGAAGTGGAGAGGAGAGGTGAGGAGAGAAAATGTGAAGGGGGTAATTGGCTGGTTTCATATATATAGGTTAGATTAGTAAGAATGATATTTTTTGTGACTGAATTCCCATCACAAAAAGGTTTATTTACGATGGAGCGCATCGCAAATAATACATGCCATAAATAAAGGTGTCAGTGATAAAAAAGTAAATTGTGATGGGTTTCATCGTAAATAGTATTTGGTCAAAATATTATTTTTGATGGGTTATAAATTTTCATCACAAATAACCCTAAGGTAGAATAGTATTTTCGATAAGAGAAAATTACCATCACAAATAATTATAAATAAAAAATTATTTTTGACGGGAAACCCATACTCTCATAAATTGTTCTTACGATAGGACTATTTGTGATGGGATATGGTTCCATCACAAATAACCCATCATAAAGAACCCGTCACAATTAATCATTTTTTCTATAGTGCACCATGTGAGGCTACCCATTGTCAGAACCTTTCTCATCATCCTCCAGCATAAGAGAAGAAACTTTCCAAATGAGTTTTCCTAAATCCATAAGTGGAGTCTATCTCATCCAGATTGTGGATCTCATTCACCTTGGAAGACCTGAGTGCTCCCATTGAGGGTTATAAACATCACCCACCAAGGATAGGAATTGATAAGAGCCTTAAAGCATGTCATCCAATCCATTCCTAGGATCACATTAAAGGGATCCATTTCAAAGGTAAGGAAATCCCATTTCAACTCAACTTCTGATAGGGTGAGAGTATAGGATGAACATCTAAAACCTTGATCCTTCCTCTTTCCAAGTGGTCTAAAAAACTCCATAGCATACGACATAATCTCCAATGAGATTTTTAGAAAATCCACAAGGTGACCAAAGATAAAATAATTAGAATAACCTATATCAAATAAAGTAATCACTATAGATGATACAATATGAAAAGTACCTCATAATCTTACAGGATCCACATCTGATTCCAAAAGCGTATAATCAATAGCATGAAGGTTCCACATATTTTTTGATGCCTAAGGTTGACTACTGACTTGGGGATCTTGCTTGAGCTAACTCCATCCATAGGAAGATCCAGCCTTTCCACCACACCCACTAGTTTATGAACCCATAGATTTGGATGCACCAGATTGAGCTACTGATTCTGTGTGCACCATGGATCATGTACCACTCTAAAAAGGGGGATCACTCTTAAAAAATATTTGCAACTGACCCAGGCATCCACACTGATGGTAGAGTTTAGGTGGAATCATACATGTATACTGAATGTGGACAAACCTCCCTCGCTAATGGTACATGAAAGATTTACCACTCAAAGATGCTGACAAAGGTTATCGGGATAGCTATCTAGAGTTTTTGCCACTCTTTCTCCATTTCTCATCATGATTCCTATTCTTCTCAAACAGACTAATCCCAACTTTCCCCACAGCTAGAACTATTCCAAAAAAATTAGATTTGCCTGTCCAATCAATTTCCACCGTCATGGATTGATCAACCACCTTGGAATACGTCTTTAACTTAAAAAGAAATACTTTTTATTGAATCTCTAGTCACAACCCCATTTCTAACTGATGGTCCTTCAACTTTCCATTGGTAACTACCTTGGGATCTAAACGGACTAACTCTTCAAAAATTTTGGCATACTCTTTCATGGATCATTCTCCCTTATTGAGATACAGAAAACCTGGGTCTTACTAAGGAACAAATTATTTGGGTAGTATTTCTCATTAAATATATCCTTTAAATTCTTCCAACCCATCTTCTCATGCTTCCCTACTTGAATCACTGACTCCCACCACCTGTTACTATGCCCTTACAACATAAATTCATAACACTTCACTTCAATAGCTTCAAGTGTCCGGAGGAACCCAAAGATCCTCTCAATTTTCTCAATCCAATCTCCCACTTCATGGGGATCAATACTTCCCCAGAAGGAAGTGGTTTTATTCTTGAGGAACTCATGAGCCCTATTTTTTTATAGAATTGGTTCGATTTCCTTATCCTGAGAAGGACTATAGCCTACTCTCTGATCCAAACCTCAGATATCCCAAACCACTATGTTAACTAACATCTGGTCAACTGGTGTGGGAGAAATCTCTTCAACATCTTCCTGCAGCTATATAGGAGGTCTCCAAGGAGGAGTGATATTACACAAGTCAACAAACATACAATAAACCGTCTATACATCATACCATAGAAAACTAAAAAATAACAAAATTTAAACACTTCTAAAGAATCAAAATTAAAACCACCATAATCAAAATTATCAATTTAAACCAGTTCACCATTCCTCGGTTTCCATGCTCGGTATTTAGCTTGTGAACTACACCTAAATGAGGATTCAACCAATCATATTCATCCCATGGTGAACCAAGGACTTTTATGAGTTGTGTTGTTAAAACACCCCACTCTCAAATGATTCCTTAATCCCTGAAATCCCTATCCCCTATCTATATGAACTTCCCAAATAACAAAACCCAAAAGAAGGGGGAAAACCTCACTCTGATAACATTTTTCATGAACAGACCCAGGACACTATCTAACCAGACAACTGACATGGTCTATGACATGGGCCAAAGGGTGTTTCTGATCCCCACATGCTAGAAACTAGTTCACGGTAATTGAGTAACTCCTTTGGGAATGATTTTTCCCATGTGAATGACAACTATCATCCATACCAAAATTCTCAAAACATCATAACCACCATTCAAAACATGTGAAATAAAAGGAAATCACTATAAGCAAGAGTTAAATGTTTAACATTAACAACCAGATACAAAGTAGCCAAAAAGGGGAGGGGATCGACTAGATGAACAAAACCTCCTCGTGAAACGTGGGTCGAATCCCACCATTCCACCACCATCAACACCTACCAATAAGAAACGTCTAGTAAGAGTAATTACCATCACCTCCATGTAAGGCCTTGAGTTTACATGAATCAGATCGAATAAGGTCTATATACACCTGGGGTGTATGTAGGGTGTGATCTCAGTTTCCTAATCAGATACCGCCCAAAGGTTCCATGCATATACATTATAAGATAATTAAGCATGAATTTTTCTTAAATAAGGAAACAATTTAAATTGAAACATGAAATGTTTAGGATGGAGAGGAAATAATATTATTTTATAAAACAAGTACTTAGAATAGTAGAAAATTAAAGGTGAACAAATAAATGAAAACAAGGATAACCATTATATAAGCACCATGATAAATCCCTAATAATATCAAGTTTTTGGGGACCTAGGATCCCCATAATCATGATGATCAAAAATGGACATGAAGGTCCATCTTCTAATCAATCCACCAAATCCCCATAATCAATGTTTTATAAGTGTCATATCATAATTTTGATATGTATTGTAGGTTATTCCTAGAGTACTTATCCTAGTCTACCCACCTATTTACTTAGGATTCCCATGTGTTTTTATATTTATTAGACCCTGAAAACCCCCATATTTCACAAGGAAAACCATCACAAACCAAAACACACTAATTCCAAGGGGGTTCACTATTTAAAAACCTTACACACACCCTAAATTTGGAAATCACCCATTTTTACACACCCAACATAATTTAGAATGATTTATAAATTAGTAATATATTATTTAAATCATCAAATAATGGATAATCATGGAACCACCTACCTTCTCCTTTGAATCCAACACAATCTGATCGGAAATCGCAATATAAAGAAAGAAAAGACCCTATGGAAGAAATAGTTCACCAAAACCATAAAACCCAAACAAAAAAAGGGATTAAACCCATTCAAGGTCACCAAAACCACTAGATAATGAAGAACCCAAGAAGAAATAGATAAGAGATCAAAAGTTGGTAAGAATAGAAGAGAATAGTAACTTACCTAAGGATTTCTTGAAGATTCAAGATTAAAACCACCCAAAAAGTATGGCCAAGATGAGTGTAGGAGGATATGAGGCATGCCTAATGCTGGTGGGGGTTGAATGGGTCAAAACGAGTGGTTTTGATGGTTAAAATTGGGAAGAGGTAGAATTAAATTTTCAATTTTTTGAAGGATATGGTAGGCCAAATGTTTTGGATGCACGGTCTACCAAACCTTTCAGCAACCGTGTTCTACCTTTATCCAAGAGAAGGGATATGCCACATGGTTTACTGGGAGGGGTGCACAATTGTGCACCTAATTATGCAGTCGAGATAGTGCCACTTTCTAGGATGCATGGTTTTCACTATGGTGGCACACGGTTTCCACTAACCATGTTCCAATTGTGCATCTCCTTCTTTACACCAAAAAACTGACATTTTTTTCTTGAAAAATTCCTGGGAAAGCTATGAAACCGAAGTCAGAAAAAAATGTACCTAAAAGAACACAACTGGTGTGACATGTATTCAAATAGAATGTGAATCATTAAAAACATTTCTAAGTCATCTATATATAGAATAATCACCAAAATATTCTAATTACAAAGAAAATATCCTCAATAAGTATCCCTTAATTCAAGAAGCATAACTATTTCTTTAGAGAAACATATAAATTATGTAATTCATATGAAAGATAGATTGAACTCAACAACATATGATATCTCTTAAGATTGTTTACATATAATGTTGAGTATAATAACCCAGTAGGACATTCCAATAATATGTACTTATAGTGAATACATTAACACAACAATATGTATTTGTAAAATAGTTTTACAAAATTTCTATTGATTAATTTGTACTATAAAATATTTGAAAACAATGACTAAATAAATATTATAGATTAGGAATAGAAAATTGACTATAAATTAAAATTTAACAATATATAATATAATATTTTACTTTTCAATCAAGATATTTATTGTGATTTTTTACAAACATGTTATTGATTATTATTTTTTATCTCATGAAACAAGACATATAACATTTTTTTATTTTGTATATTATTTATTTAATGTATGTTTATTTCCATAATAATGAATAAAATTTTGATGTACAACATTGATCAGATCACTAATGATTTATAGAAGGAGTTATTATATTTTTTGGACATTGTATTCAATAATGATTTAAATGGAAGATTGATTTGATGCCTTTGTTTTGATTGTACTGGATGACCATGGTTAACTTATAAGGAAGTAAGTTACCATATCACTAAAAATATTTTCCAAAAAATATAATGTGTGGTATCACAACGGAGAAAAATATCATGTGGAGAATGACATTGATTCAGCTGAAATGTTTGGTATAAAAAAAATTTATTTTTGATCAGTTTCCATTTGTTTCACATCCCAACTCCTCATATATACCAGTGTAAGAGGAAATGAATACTGGAAAAAAGTTTTTTCAGTTTTTCAAAATGATGATGTTGAGCATGTAAGAAAGATGATAGAATATGTGAATACCCCATTATACCAGACATGTGGAAAATAGGAAAACTTGATTTTTTTTTAATGTGATTATACCATGGGAAATCAATGTATAGATTCAGTAATACTCTAGTTGACTATATCCTAACATTTATTAAGTTTTTAATAATTGATGATGCATGTATTCTAGAAAATTATTGCATGGAATCAAATTTGGTTGAAAAATTTAGATTTTCATCTACTAAGATCAGTTATTTCCCCCAAACATTTTTGTTTGTTCTGGAAGGAAAATGCATATTTCAATTGGTTCAAACAATGTGGTACATCAAGATAGAAGACTAATAAATTCAAAACTCAATCCATCATACTATATAAAGTTATGTGGCACTTTACTTTAATTCTCGGGCATCAAATTTTTATTTTCAGAACAATTGATAAGAAATATGAGATGGAATGAAGATGAAAGAACTAAAGATAATAATCTAATAGTGCATCATAAAGATAGGTTACCTTGGAATAAATTTGATAGGTTACATCGAAATGTTTTAGCTAACCCATGAAATGATAAATTGGTATCATCATGTGATGGTTTCAACCCATTTCTTTAGTTTCATATTGTACATAGTACTTGGCTTGTTTTCATTCACATTTATAACTTTCTATCATGAATGGTTATGAAGAAGCCATTTATTATCATGAGTATATTGATATATAGACCCATTGATCCTGGAAATGATATATAAATATACCTACAACCATTAATAGATGAGTTAAAGGAGTTTTGGATTGTTGGTGTGAAAGAATATAATGCATTCAGAAAGGAGTAATTTATGTTTATGTAGCTTTATTATAGATGATAAATGATTTCCCTTCTTAGAGAATGATTTTTGGTTGGAGTAAAAAAGGGATATTATCCTACCCTATTTTTATGAAAAATACACAATCCTAGAGATTAAAGTTTCCATGAATCTTTAGCTTCATATGGTATTGATGATTTTTACCAATGGATCATACATACAAGAAAAAAATAGAGCAATTTGATAATTCTGTAGAGGCTGATGAAATAACTCAACAAATGTCAGAGAATCATATTGTTAAAGAACTTGATGGTTTGGATTACGTTCTTGGAAATTGTCATTCTAATTCCATAAAGTGAAAGAATGGTAATTCAAATTCAAATATAATTTAGATAAAGATAATTATATTATTTTAGTTTTCATATTGGTCATTTAATTTATTTCATAATCTCTTAGAAAAAATGCTTATTGAGAAAAATATTTGTGAGATTTTACTTGCTACTCTTTTAAATGTCATGATTAAAACAAATTGTAATTTTCAATCACATCATGATTTTATAGATTGGGGTATAATATCAAGACTTCATCCTGATTTAATTGGATAGAACAAGTTGAAATTCTCTTTTACCTATTTTTTTGATGAAAATGTAGAAAAAAAACAATTCCTTTAGGTCTTGTAAAGTTTGAAGGTTCTATATGTTAATTCATGTAATATTTTGAAAAGGTTTAATACTAAATATTTGAAACTAAAATATCTTAAAACTCATTATTACCAGGTCTTGTTATATAAGTTTATTCCCATATCCATTCGACATTTACATTCACATAATGTTATAGTTTTTTTGATTAGGTTATTTCATTTTTATCGAGATGTTTGTGACAAAATATAGAAAATAAGTATCAATAAAAAATTATAGATATATGCACAAATTATTCTTTTTGACTTAAAGAAAATTTTCCCACCATCATTTTCCATATGTATGTTATATCTAACAGTTCATATTCCTATAGAAGTTCTTTTTGGTGGTCCCATTTCAGGTTGATGGATGTATCCAATAGAAATAATGATCTATACATTGAAATATTATGTGAGATATAAATATCACCCTGAGGTATCAATTGTAAAAGGCTATTTAGCACAATAATTCATGGATTTATGTTCATTGAACCTAGATAATGTCACTATGAGGTATAATCATCTAATGATAAAAGAATATGAGCAATATTATCCAATTGAGCATGCATTTTCTTCACTATTGCAAAAAGGGGGAATATTAGGATCGTACTCATTAGGTACATTAAGCAGGGAAGAGTGGGAAATGGCTCGTTATACAATATTATTCAACTTTGGGGTGAATGATTATTACATCAAGTAGGTAAACTAATAAATATGTATTTTTTTCATTGTGTTATTTTTTCACAGCTTCTAACATTTTAAATCTTTCATATTTGTAGAGAAAATTTACAAATTATAAATAGGAGACATTGTTCTCTATCTATTAAGAGGATCTAATAATTGAACAAAAAATATTTTTCTTCTTGGTTAAAGTAAAAGGTAATTGATTTATTTTTTTACCTAACTTAATCATATATAATTGTATAATATTTTATGTTATAATATTTTAGGTTCTAAGTTTATGAATTAATGGTGTATCAGATGAAATAATAGCATTGTCATTTGGTCCAAACAATATGGAATATGATTATAAGTTAATGGTTTTCAATGTCCTTAAATTAGCTATAAATAGTTATTCGAAAAAATATAGATACATCATGATGCTCTCATAATAAGTGTCATGCCATATTATTATGTGAGTGCATCAGAAAAGAAACCTCAATCAGAAAATATATCATATTATGGGGTTACTAAGAGAATTATTTTATTATATTTGTTTCTGGCGCTTTCGCTGGGGCACGCATCTGTGTGTGGAGGATGTGCTAGCCGTTTCCCCGCATTACCTATTTCCAAAGTTGGGTGGTATCCATCACTTATTCAGGGATGTTTTCCCCTTGATCAAAATGTGATTATGGGATTTCGGTATCTCCTTTCTTGGATTCCTCCTCAGAACTTGTTACCTAGTCCGAGTCTCCCTTAAAGATTAATATGTTTTTTGTGAAACTCTTCCATGGTGCCATATCTTCATGGACACTGGTTAATTATGTTGCTTTTGTCTAGAAATTCCAAGCGGTCAAGTCAGGACAACAACCTTCGATCGGGGGAGTTGTCATGTTGGACATTGATGGCATGTCTGGATGATGAAACACTGATGCTTCTGGATTTCATCCCCTTATGATAAGGCTTCTCGAGGGTGCGGAAGCCTGAGGCATCCCACGTCGAATGAAGGGAATTATATTCCATAGGCATTTCCCTAAGGTTTTCTTCAACTTCCCATATTTAACACAGGGTATGCCACAAGATTAACACCTAGCGGAGATAGACCGGACTGATTAGAACACTGATGGGAGTATATCAGATGGGCGGATCAAAACGTCCAATGAGTACGGATCTGATGATGCTTGGGTCCCTATAAAGGGGGAAACTAAGGTTTACTGTTGGCTGGGATTGAACCTTAGGGAGTTTTCATACATACTCAGTCCCGAAAGACAGGTATCAAAACCTATGTAGTTCAAAGGGGTGATGAATTGGGGTGTACACAAAGGAAAATGACCAAATGAAACTTATGGGGTTACACATGGTTAGCAACCCATTGAAAGAGGTACACTCTTGGTTGGATGGTTATGGATTGTGTGGGGATTATGCATGGCTAGCTTCTCGGGTGCCGCAAGGAGCAGCAATGGGATGAATGGAATGATCTCACTTGGATGTGGCAGCCCGGGTAAGAATCAAGATGTATTATGGATGGCTAAGTGAAGTGGATGGGAGGAATGGGATGGAACTGACGTGAAGATGATGGTTATGTTAGTCTTGACCTTCAGGAAGGCTTCCTACATATCCTTGTGGTATGGAATCAAAGTCCACACAGTTCGGTGGGTTGATGGGACACCTGAGGCGGTGGCTTGCGAGAATGGATGCATGGATGAGACCCAAAGGAAGTATAACCTCCGGGATGGGGCATGACCTTCCCGAAACACAAAGGCTCAAGGGAGAGACCATTATGGGACAAGGGTGATGGGCTTGAGCCTCAGGGGGGGCATCCTATGTGTCCCCATGGTGGGGAATAAAATTCCATATAGTTCAGGATGGGTCATGGAATCGGGGTGTGCGTAGAGGACAGCGACCCGATGACACGTTGGGGCTTACGCATGGTTAGCGGCCCGGGTGCTGGTATAAAGTCACAAGGGGATAGACCAAATATGTGGGTCCCAAAGAAGGAGACACCAAATTTTACCATTGTTTGGGGTTGAACCTCAGGGAGGCTTCCTACATACCCTACCTAGGATATGGGGATCAAACCCCACTTAGTTAGAATAGGTGTGAGTCCTAATAAAGGGGACATTGAAGTTTACCAATGTCTGGGGTTGAACCTCAGGGATGCTTCCTATGTACCCTACCTAGGAGACTAGGATCAAAACCCACATAGTTCGAGATCATATAGTTTAACATCATTTGGAATGAATAGGGGTATACAGTTTAACATCATGCGGGAATAGGGTGAACCGACATGAAGTGGTCAGGACCAACAGGTGTTGGTCTTGAACCTCAAGGAGGCTTCCTACGTACCTTTCTTGGAAAGGTATAGGATAAAATTCCACATAGTTTGGAATGGGGGATGGTGATTACACTCTAAGGTGGTCCAGAGAGGATTTCATGGTCGGTGCTTACTCTAAGCCTACATGAGTCATGCTCGGTTTGAGAAACAAGAGGCAGAAAAGACCTAATGATAATGTCGAGAAAGGTGCTTTTGTGAGGAATAGAGCATGGATTACGCGTGGTTAGCGGCCCAGGGAGCTAGATATTGGTACTTACTCTAGGATGGAGGCTCGACCGTGATAAATCCTAGATGGAGATGGAAATTGTAACCAAGGTCATTGTGCCCATCTCTCCTTTGGCCTTTGTACACAGAATAAGAGAGGAGTAGCAAGGATGTTGCCTCCCACAAGAAAGGCTTGGGGATTACACCAAGATGCTTTCCCTTCCCCATGGATAGATTTTGTTCTATATAAGGAGGATCTCATTCCATGTGAGCAAGATCTCACTCCCATGGAGACCAGTGGGTGTGGAAAATGTCTGAGATGGGGCACCCTGTATATATTTCATGGGGCAAGGATGTAGTGTAACGTCATGTGATGAGGACGGTGGTGCTTATAAATTTAACATCCTACAGATCATACGATGAGGATTCACTCCTCACCCCTAGGACTTAAATAACTTATGTGCATTAACCCTTGGGGAAGGTAAGGCATTAGAAATGTCATGTGGTGAGGGGGTTGTGAAGTGATCTATTGAGGGTCTCACATTGGCGTGGCTATACGAAGAAGCATGAGGCTAAGAAATGCAATATGAAGCACAACCCAAGGGACCTTGAAGTCACTTATTACAAACCTGCAGGGTCGTATTGAAGAGGGATTTGTGAAGCAAAGGGGTTCACAAGAAAGGATAACATGAAACTTTGGCGCTCCACAAATTAAAAAGACTCCACGAAGGGGTATGCTTTATGAAGTGGATTTTTCTAGCCGAATCATGGGGTATACATGCACATAAATGGTGCTTCTCAAAGTGAAAGTGATTTTGTGGAGTAGGACTTCGCGGAGCAGGGTTTCCATGCAATGTAAGGCATTGAAAAGTGATATACTTTGAAAAGCATAGTGATCGTTCCTTAGCATGGGGTTCACATGTATATGGAAGGTACTTTGTGAAGCATGAGTGTTTTTCAAAGACCCAAGTTCCCTTAGGGATATCCTTCCTTTTTTATGGCACGTGGGCTTCACGAATGGCATCCTTTCTTGAAGAGGGGTTGTATTTTAGCTAAGGGAAAAGTATTTCGCAATGCTCAAGTACCTTGAAGAGATCATTTTTCTCAATTCGTCACATAGAAGAAGGTGCTTCGTGATTTGAGAGATGATAAGGAAAAAGGTTGGGGTATCCATCCTTTGGGTCCAAGGGAATCCTAGTATTTATAGGCAAGGGACGGTGTGAATCTCTGACAGCGCATTGCGAATCCACTTGTGATTTTCCATCAGAAGCGGATTTTATCAAGTTTGTCGTAACTGCAGAGCCTAACTTCTATCCCCTCCATGGTGCAGAGGCCTTCTTAACTCCCTCCACAGTGCTGGTGGAGTATTCCGTCAATTCATGGATTGCAAAGAAGATATGGTTCCCTCCATGGTGTGAAGCTTTCCATCATTTGTGTCGTAACTGAAGATTATTTCACCTCTTTACTCTACGGCGAGCATAGAGGTAGCCATGGATTTGTACCGGATGTAGTTATAAGGGGATATGTGAAGGCCGCGGTGCTAAAGGGCTTCACGAAGGTGCTTCATGAATCATCCTCTTTGGATTCTATGTGCTCTTTGTGTATTTGTTTCCTCTGCACACATTTTGTCTCCAACAAATGCCCCCCCCCCAGACATAGATCCGAGGAGAAAACAAGGGTTGAAGTCTGAGGGTATATCTCCAAAAAAAATTAGGCCAATCACAAAGCAATATCATGAAGCAAGTTCATGATGCAGAGAGGTGAGGCGCAGATTTAGAAAGTTGTGAAGCTCACTGCATAGCTTGCTGCGACCATGCATGTCACAAAGCTCAGAGGTCATTGCCTATAAATAGGGGAGGACAACCCTTATTTTTTTCTTATTTTTCTTAGCATTTTCATTCTTGGGATCTCGATTCGCGAATCTCCACATGATCTATGACATCCCTCTACAAATTAGGCCCTCTTTTCTCTACGGCGCACAACGAGCCTTTCGACTCCACAATTGTGCACTTTGCGGCTTGTGCCTGAGAGATTTGTGGAAAGGCTCTGCGACCTGCCACTATGACTGAGATCTCCAATCAAGCTCTGCAATCCAAGACAAAAAATTCTAAAATTTTGATACTGAATGGATCACCAAGGATTTTCCAAGGGGTCCTTGTAGATGCTGCTCAGAGAGTAGAGATGGCTGATAATCTGGGCATCGGGGAATATGTGTGGAGTCATTCAGACCACGAATCTATGGTGGAGATTTTTTAGACATATAGAAGAGATACCCCATGTGAAAAAGACTGCCTTTATATGGATTTGGTTTGAGGGATGATGTTCTCATTCCCAAAGCAAGAAGGGATGAGCTGGCCTATTAGTTGAGGAGTATGTCATGCCAACACCAATGGTTCAGAGGTGATGAAAATCATACATGGGAGAATCATACACCCTTCATTGCCGACTAATTGTGTAATAACGTTAAAAATGTTGCTGGGAAGGAATTACAGTCAGAGGTATCTCCCCCATAGTACCACACCATTTTGAAGGCGTCTTTGGGGAACCTTGAGAAGGGGTGGACTAATGAGTGTGATCTACACCATGGAGGAAATTTCACAGATGATGGGGCCTTGGATTACTGGGTCAGTTCCTTCTATGAGGAGTTCAATGTAGAGCTGAGGCGAGTGGTCCTGTATGAGGCAGCATGGGGCTCCCAATTCTACATTTACCAACTGAAGAAACTGATGTCAAAGCTATTGAGTAGGTAGTCATTGAGGACCAATACTTTTCATCTTCACCATGGGGAGGTCAGTATCAGCCTCTGGGACCTTTAAAAAATCTTGGGGATTCTGATATTGTGGGCGTTGTATGACAAGTTCCTGCCTTCCATGAATACGTGGGAGGACCCAGAGCATATGTCACTACTTGAAAAGGCATTGATGGACCTAGTTCCAGGAGAGGACAAGTAGTCGATGAGGTATTTCCATTTTAAGTGATGGTTCAAGCTGTTCCTGAATTCACCTTTATATGGGATGTTTTCTGTGAGGCCTCCCACCTTCTTGGAGAGGGTCTAGTGTAGAAAAGAGCACTCTTACTAGTGACTCATGGACGACAGGCAGTAGAAGACATGGGGGTTTAGCATTAGCACTGATAAAAAACCAGTGGTCAGGTTGGATGTATTCATCTCAGTGCTCATTTGCGGCTAGATGCTGCTGGTAAGGGATAAGAACATGGGTGTACATCCGAGCATGTTTATCATGGCATCCAGATTGGCGATGGCGGAACGGATCAATCTGGGGATCCCAGTGCTGGATAATTTCTACAAAGTAATGTGGAAAATCAGTGAGGGGAAGAATTCACATAGGATGTGTGGTCTAATTCATCTTATGTATGGGTGGATAGAGGCACATATTAGGGGTGTCTATGAATACCCGAACCTCATTTCCCCTCTAGGGTCATATTTCTGACCTGCCATTCTGAATTTGGTGGGGAGTTTCCCGACCAACCTGACCATGTCATTGGTGCTGAACTAGGTCTGGAAGGTGGATGATTTCAACTTAAATCTATTCCCATTTCTAATATGTGCATTCAATAATGAAGACCAGGGAAAAGAGGAGCATCGGTCCTATCTCCTAGCCTTTTAGGATGGAGTCCTGGCGGCGCAGGTTGACCGCGAGCCTCTATGAGCTTTACAACCCGCACTGCATTGTGAGTCAGTTCTAGTGCATGTAGAGGCTAACCTCATAGGTCTACTTGGTATTATTCCATGAGGTATATCTATGTATGATGAGGCAGATGTGGCTCATGTTCACATGGGAGGATGGGAATATGAAGAATGATCTACCTCCGCCCACTGCTGTTTATGGGATAGTGAAGGAGTATGCTAAGAGTTGGGAGGTAGCCTACCTAGGGGAGATTTTAAAGCATAATACCATCCATGATAGTGGTGGGGTACCGCCTAAACCTCTATGTTGGGTCTAGAAGTTAGTAAGAACATCTCATGGTGGCAGGGCTTCAGTAGCGGTGAGACCTGCACCAATCCAGAGACAGGCGACAGCGGCGGACCCAGCGGTCCCAGAGGAGAAAAGTTAGCAAGATGGGAGGACACCTAGGGGGTTCTGAAGGATACCCACTCAGGATATGGGGAAGTGGTTTCTCTATATAGACATCCTTGAGGATGCTATTTTGTAGGAGGCCTGGTACATCTGGGATGTTAACAGAAAATTCCTCAATCCTTCCCAGATGTGCCACCATTTGAACCATCCCAGAATGGATCTATCGGGGATTGGTTGCACCAGGGCCGAATTTTTGGTATCCAGGCAGAAGGGGAGCAGTACATCGACGATCTGGAGGACTTTGTGAACTCTTGAGGTACTCTGCATCCAATGCAGGATTGGGTGAAAGTATTGATTGATCAAATGGTCCCTCTACAGTTTTCGACCACTAAACTAAGGGATCTCTTACCCCTACCTGAAGAATCTAAAGGGTCCTCTTGGGGGGGGAGACTGGTAGAGGGAGCCCTTCAGAGGAAGGTGAAGTTACAAACTCAGAGCTGGAAGATTTTGAAGGGGATCTTCAGGTAAACCATAAACCATTTTCTTATGATCAGCATTTAGGATGATTAGGCCTTATCAACTAACATTTGACCTATACAAGAGGTCCTCATATGAAAAACCATCTCCCACACCATAATGGATGTGGATTTAGGATCTGAACCTACAAAAATGACTATTACTGCACCTAGTGGGTTCATGACACCCAAGGTGGTTCTCCCAGAGTCTTTGGATTTATTGACCATATATGGGGGGCCACACTTCTAGATTCTAGCGGCAATAGCTCATGGGGGAGACCGACTATTTGATATCTATAATTCTTTTTCATAGAATTTGTAACTATCGTCCATTGGATCAGTCCAACTAACGTCTGTGTAATTTCACATACACCATTCTTCAAATGGTGTGGGCTGCATTAGCAAGGTTGGTCAGGGATCTTGGAACTGCCTTTCCTTGGGGAATGCCAATTGTCATGGAAACATAAGCTCATACTGACCAAGCCAAGGCGGTCCTGATCATAGGTGGGACAGTCAGTATGACAGAACTTGAATTCATCGAGGTGGAATCCAGCTACAGGGATCAAATGGATGACATGAGACCTGACCTATTAGACCAAAAACCAGATGAATATCCTACTGATGAGTTCCTAGAGGAATTCCCCACATATGAACCTACTGACCCTGAGGACTAGGATGAGACAGCTTCCAATGAAGAGGATACCAAGTTCATCCATCGCCAGTTATGTATGTTGATCAAGCACTTCATTGGGGATACCCCACACACACAATGGGTAGATCAGATGAGAAGGATTTATTCTCAGTTGTGCGAACTATGCACTGGAGGAGTGAACACCCAGCGTCCTCACATTCTCATATAAGACTTCATGGTAGAGAAAATACTAGAACATTATCATGGCCTCGATGTGGGATGGAATTGGAGGAAGTCCGTGAACATCAAGAGACTCCAGGGAGCTGATCATGAGATCTAATGGTTGAGGGTGCAGGTGAATGAGTATTCCACTTTCCTTGATGTGCAATTGAGGATCATATCATGGATAAAGGCCCAGCTGGCAGAGGATAAATAACAGATGAGGTGAGCCTATGAAGATATGGTTATCATCCTCGCTGATGAGGATCGGGCACAAATCAAGGCTGATAAACTATGCCCTATTTACACTTAGGAGGAGAGGGAGATCAACATGCGGCAGCGGATCCTGGATGCTACAATCTATAGAGTGGTATAGCTAGGATGCTTCATTGAACAGGTCAACCCGTCTATGCGAGGGTCCAATCCTTGGGCGTTTTAGTTTGAGTCAACTCATAAATGTACTCTCGTTCTTTTCTTATTTATGTTGGTTTTTTCATGAGTTCCATTAGTTTTTTTCTTTTTCTATATTTCCATCACAATTGTGAAATATCCAGTGAACAATCCCTAAGCTCACATGGGTCATGCTCGATGTGAGAAAAAAGGGATGATCACATTGTTATTTCTCCTAAATATGAGAGTGCCAACCAGGCTCCAGGCATTTGAGGTCTAAACAACCAATCTGGACCTTTGGGAAGAAAGAGGTATGCCTGACTGGAGAATGACGTTCTCAAAGAAGTTTCATTGTTATTTCCCCAACGTGCTCTAGTGCATGACTAGGGTAATTCCAGGGGTGTTAGGATCAATCTGAATAGAGGGGAGTGGAAAGTTTGAATCATGATACCCAAAATTCAGAACACTTTGGGGATGGCATGACAATGAAGGATAACTGTTGACTATGTTCAAAACATAGTATCCCTATTGTGTTAGCATGAAATGGGGATAAAAAACAAGGGCTAACTTCTGACCATGTTTGAAACATGGGCCCTGACTCGAAATGTCATCTATAGTCTTCTGGAACGTTGGACCAGGACAGTAGGCGAGCCATAGGTCGAGAATTAATACTGTTATGGGGTCCTTTAGACATAAAAGAAGACTAGGATCCAAATAAAGGGCACGAAAATCGTTGAGGGTGGAGTGATGGGTTGTTCGAATGGAGTCCAATACTCTTGAAATTACTCCACCATGATGAAAACAAATTATTTGAGCACATCGGTCAGATCAGGGATCGTATTTATTTCCAAAAAGGATATCTCTAGCAAGAAAATAGGGTGGACCACATTTTTACATCATGCTAATGGGGATGATAGACATGTAGTTTAACATCGTAGGGTGATGAGGATGCACATAATAGTTTAATGTCATATGACCAGGATGTTGCACATTGTTTAAGTTCATACAGCCTAGACTAAAGCTAACATTTTAAATTCATGATTCATAGACTATATTCTCCTAGTTTAAGGTCATAGTTTTTTGAACATAATTGGGTTCGATGATCCAGAAGGGTTAATAACCTTGGGGATGGGCCCAAGATAAGATTCCTAGGTGTCGCTAAATATCCCATAAGTATGAGAATCAAGAAAAACTTAGTTATTTAGCAAAGTGTGGTTAAAGACCAATGTTGGATGGGGAAATCCTCTCTGGCGAGGAAGCTGACACATCCCATAATTTTCATGGGGAATCCTGAACTTGTTCAGGGTAGGTCTATAGTCTAAAGTCATGCATTGATGACCTGGTCATCCCAAAGGAAATGTTCAGTGCAGTACATATCATGATGTAAATAAGGACCATAAGAGTCCACACCACACCATGTGTTCCCTATGGGATTCTTTAGACCTTATACCGGAGGTGGCCTAACTTGGGGTTGGACTTGAGAGAAAGTGCTCGGGCATTTTTACGTATCCCATGAGGATAGGAATCAAGATATACGTAGTTCTGGAGGACCCGTGTAGTTTAACATCATATGGTAGGACAGAGAGTGAAAAGAGGAGATCCCAAAATGGGGGAGTATGCAGTGCGTCCATTATAGACTCGACGTGAATGAGGACGAAAGAAATCCATACCACACCATGTATTCCCACTGGTATTCTTTAGAACATAGACCATAGGTGGACTAATCTTGGGTCTGGACCCAAGGATAAGTGCTCAGATGTTTCTACGTATCCCATGAAGATGGTAATAAAGCCATATGTAGTTCTGAGATTGCAGTTTAATGTCATGCAAGACGAGGGCCTTGTGTGGTTCTACTCTACCAGTACACATCCTACAAAAAAAACTAATCCCACATGAGTCATGCTCGATGTGGGAAACAAGCAGTAGTGATGGGATTTTACAAGTATAGGAAGGCACGCCATAGGGTAAATGGAACACTATGTGAATGACATCGCAATAATACTGACCTACCTATCTAATGCACATATATTCACGGAGGGGTAAAACCGAGTGTGTTGGAATTCCACTTAAACATAAGAAAGTGGAAATATTTGAATCATGGAACCCAAGATCTGTATCGCAATGATGGTGGCATGATGATGAAGGATAACTGTTGACAATGTTTGAAACCCAGCATCTGTTTCGCGT
Source organism: Viscum album (assembly GCA_963277665.1). Lineage (NCBI taxonomy): Eukaryota > Viridiplantae > Streptophyta > Magnoliopsida > Santalales > Viscaceae > Viscum > Viscum album. Next base: position 1,941,850,143 of record OY728163.1, read on the forward strand.
TAGCCTGGCGTGGGGACAGACAAATGAGGGTCTATCACTAACCATTTTCGAAACACGGGGCCTGTCACAAAATTTCATGTGAGGACTTTCAGGGAATTGGACCAAGATGTTAGGTGAGCCAATGTGTCATGAGAACAGACCATAATGGGGGTCCCTTCAGACATGGAAGAGGACGTGGATCCAAATAAAGGGCTCATGAAGTGTGGACATGAAACGAGGGAATTTCCATGTGAAATCCAACAATTCAGGCTCTATGCCTTGGTATATTCAAGTGGGCCAGTGAGATGTATTAGGTAGAGGGAGTAGAATCCCTTTCCATGGATGAGAGTCTTGGGGGTGAAAATCCTAATATGAGGTCATAAAGTGGACCATTAGGAGGGGACTTAGTTAAATGGAATGTGTGAAGGGTAGAAAAGTAAAAAAACCTGATGTGGATGTTGACGCTCCTTTTGTCACAAAATCTAAAAATTGGAAAAGGGGAATATCTGAGCTCAAAGTGATTCAACCTTTGAAGAAAATATCAAAAATCGACAAAGGCATGAACAAAGGATCAAAAGCAACTGCACCGCGCAAGTTATATCACTGTCGCGCAAGTCCACTTGCGCGACGCCCTTATGATCGCGCAAATGACTTGCGCGACCTAATTGATAACTGCCTGGTAACCGCCCGGGGTCTTCTCCTACCTATAAATAGACCCTGTGGGCCCCCCATTCGGGAGGATCTTTTTCCAGAAACTCGTATTGAAGATCCCGACACCCAAGTCTCTTCTCAAAGCTTCTAGAACACTTCTAAGGTAATTTCTTACCTAGAACGGAAGATCTAAAGAGAGGGAGGAAGGCTTAAGTGTTGAAACTAATCAACACTTGCGCGCCTGAGTGGCCAACCCTTAAGGGAAGTGGTCACACTTGCGCACCACCTTACTCCTTCGATAGAACTTGCGCGTCCCTTTTCTGGAAGAACCTCAAGAGGATTATAAAGGATTTAATAAAGAGTCGCTCAAGTATTTCAATGTTGGTTGGCCATCGCGCAAGTACACTACGTGTCGCGCAGGTATACCTACGCGACCAATACTTTTGTGCCCCCGCAATACTTGCGCGCCTTCCAAGACTTGCGCGCCCCTTTCTTTTGGGGTGACTTTCTTGCCCATTTCACCCCTCTTAAGCCATTATACTTCCTTTTCAAGATTCAGTCTTCAAGACACTCTTCAAAGCCATTTATGGCATGATTTCCTGATTTGACTTCCTTATCTGAAAAGAATTCTGTGGAATATCTCTCAAAACCTAGTGATTTAAATATCCTTATGTCACTAAATATGGAGAGTTCATTCATTCAACCTCATCCTTTAAGATGAGAGAATCCTTAACCTGGGTCTCCTTTTTAGGAATAATCCCCAGTCATAAGTCCTCTAATTTGGGCATCCTTTTCAGGAGTAAGACCCAAACCTTAATCCTTAACCTGGGTCTCCTTTTCAGGAATAAGTCCCAGTAATAATTTTGGGATTCCTTCTCAGGAGTAAGCCCCAAGTCCCCTAACCTGGGTCTCCTTTTCAGGAATAAGGCACAGTCCTAATCTTGGGCTTCCTTTTTCAGGAATGTTGACGCTCCTTTCGTCACAGAATCTAAAGATCGGAAAAGGGAATATCCGAGCTCAAAGTGATTCATCCTTTGAAGAAAACATAAAAAATCAACAAAGGAAGGAAGAAAGGATCAACAGTAACATCACCGCGCAAGTTATCTAACTGTCGCGCAAGTGTACTTGCGCGGCGACTTTGGCCGCGCAAGTGACTTGCGCGACCTAAGTGGTAACCGCCCGGTAACTGCCCAGGGCCTTCTTTTGCCTATAAATAGACCCTGTGGGCCCCCCCATTCGAGAGGATCTTTTTCCAGAAACTTGGATTGGAGCTCCCGACGCCCAAGTCTCTTCTCAAAGATTCCGGAACACTTCTAAGGTAATTTCTTACCTAGAATGGAAGACCTAAAGAGAAGAAGGAAGGCCTAAATGTTGAAACTTATCAACACTTGCGCGCCGACTTATTTCCTTCAATTTAACTTGCGCGTCCCTTTTCTGGAAGAACCTCAAGAGGATTCTAAAGGGTTTAAAAAAGAGTCGCTCAAATATTTCAATGCTGGTTGAAAATCGCGCAAGTACACCATGTGTCGCGCAGGTATACCTGCGCGACCAATACTTGCGCGCCCACGGAAGACTTGCGCGCCTTTCAAGACTTGCGCGCCCCTATCTTTTTGGGTGCCCATCTTGCCCATTTTACCCCTCTTAAGCCATTTCACCTTTCCTATTCAAGATTCAGTCTTCAAGACACTCTTCAAATCCATTTATGGCATGATTTCTTGATTTGACTTCCTTATCTGAAAGGAATTCGGTGGAATATCTCTCAAAACCTAGTGATTTATACATCCTTATGTCACTAAATATGGAGAGTTCATTCATTCAACCTCATCCTTTAAAATGAGAGAATCCAAACCTGGGTCTCCTTTTCAGGAATAATCCCCAGTTATAAATCTTTTAATCTGGGCATCTTCCTCAGGAGTAAGCCCCAAATTCTTAAAGCCCCAAGTCCCCTAACCTGGGTCTCCTTTTCAGGAATAAGACTCAGTCATAATCTGGGCCTCCCTTTTTTAGGAGTAAGTCCCAGTCATAATCTTGGGTTTCCTTTTTAGGAGTAAACCTCAAGCCCCCTTAAAATTCTCTTAACCAGTCATAATTTACCTTTGATTTTGGTTTCCTTTTCAGGAATAAAACCCAATCATAAAGTCCCCTCCTAACTTGGGAATCCTCCTTAGGAGTAAGCCCCAAGATTAGAGTATTCAAATCTCCATAAAGAACATATACCTTTATGGACCCTGTTCCTGGATTTTCTCTCTAAAAGTAAATCCTAAACCTTCATCTATTTGGGCAGTCATACATACATAAGCCCCAAACAAATTCTTATGATTTCATCTTTCATGGCACAATTGTCTAATTTTTACAAATACCTCTTGTTTCTCACACCGAGCATGACTCACGTGAGCTTAGAGTGTAAAAGTAATTATGACATTCTTCTTTGAGCCATCAATCATAAACATCATACTCCATTACTCGAACTACGTGGGTTCTGATTCCTTTTCCAAAACAAAGGATACGTAGGTAGCCCATTTTTTGGGTTCGATCCCAACTTTGAAATAATCCCTGTCCTTCTGAATGATGATAAACTTCAAGTGCCCCACTGAGTGGCTTTAAAACCAGAGTGGTCATCATAATGACCAAGATACCTTTATATAAATGTTTTGAAGGATACCATTGACCAAGAATCTCTAAACAGATATAGATGATTATCTATTGATGAAGAACCTCGAATACATATAAAATATTCTCTAAATTTCTTGCATATTTAATCATTGATTGTTAAAACTAAAGGAAAGCACATTTTATACTTGGTAATGTAATAAGGATTCACGAACATAACTTAAATCTATAAAGAGAGTCCTGGAATACACAATAATTCCCCTCAAAAAGGTTTGATGAGTCCGACCTCCCATCCTCTCGACCAATGAAAATTCCTAAGCCACATCAGTCCACAAGCTAATGAGCGCCTACCTTTGGAAAGTAGGTCCAAACGGATGTGGAATCATTGGATGTTTCCGGTTCTATGAACAAACCCGCTAAGAAACCGATCGGAACGTTTGAATCTCCCGTCCAGGAGGTCATCCCCGAAATCCGTGCGAAACAAAAAATGGTGAACCCGACGTGAATTCTTAACCAAGTTAAAGTGATGTTTTTCTTATTTGTTAGGCCCCTTGGGCCAACAAATCAATCATTGACATGTGCTCATCCAAAAGATGCAGTGGCCGGATTCATCTTGATTATGTCTGTTATATGGAATAGGCACTCTTTTCTCAAGATCTTCTGCAAATGGCTTTCCTTAAATTCACCCCTGTGAATACTACTGCTATGAACACCTCTACTGTGAGGTCTGCTACTGTGAAAACCAATGCTGCTACTCCTGCTGGAAAGTCATCCGCTCTGAGGATGACATCACCAACTCAGCGTCTTCAACGCTGGGTTTCTAATGCACTGGTTAAGGAGTACAGTCGCAACGGTACTATCCCAACTCTGGAGGCCGCTCGTCAAGCCCTCCAAGTTAACAACTCTACCTGGTCGTCCGGACAACGGCGGCCAGCAATCAAGAAGCAGGCGGTGCTGACTACCGTCTCCAACTGTTTCGGGTCGTTATCCCCAGAACGCAATTTCCATTCACTCCCTTACTCCGAGGAAGTGAATAAGCAGGTCCCTCAGGGCCTTAGTTAAAAAACACAGGAGTCCTTCTCGAGGGATCCCATCAACAATCGCCGCCAGACTCGTGCGGTAGTGCGCCCTCAACATGATGAGGGTACCGAATCCAGGCATTCAGCTCAGGTTCCTCAAACCCGAGCAGGCAAGATGAACCGCCCGAGACGGAATCCGGTTAACAATAGGCAGGTTGTCATCCCTGCCATCTCCGGAGAAGTCCACCAACCTAACTTGGTGGAAAATAACGAGCAGGCACAATCACCTGCCTGTTTTAATTCCGCTGTCCAGCAGACTCGTCTGGCAGCATCAAGCCAATCCCGCCAGGCAATTCCGGCGGAGTACTATAGGCAGGAAAATGCACCTGCTTATACATCACCAGTTAGTTAGCAGGCTCATCTGACTACACATGATGGATATCGTCAACCGCGTTTGGCGAAGTGTAATCAGCAGGCACATACACCTGCTAATACTAATCAAGCCTACCAACAGTCTCGCTTGGTAGCGCACGGAGAAGTCAGTTGGAAAGTCCCGACGACAAACAGGAGGCAGACTCAACTCTCTGCCTCCACACTTGAGTACTGTCAGGATTCACTGACAGGAAAAGGAGGACAGGAGCAGGCACATACACCTACTCCAAGCCCGGAATGGACGTATATCCCCGTTCCGGCGGCTGAAGTCACCAAACATATTTTGTCAATGGTGAAAGAGTAGAAGCAAATTCCTGCTCATATTCTGGATGCTTTCCAGGATATCATAACAGCTTCAGCATCATCACAGGGACAGACACATAAATCTATCCCTAGCAGTGGAGTGACACATCAACGATTCACTCCAGAACAGACACACACATCTGTTCCAGTCCAAGAGGTTTATGGGGCATACTCCCCCATATCATACGGACAACCAAGTCAGGCACATACACCTGATTTGAGTGGAGATCGTCAGCCTAACCTGACCATCTTTCCTGATCAGGCACATACACCTGCTCAGAGCAATCACTTTCGTCATCAAGTGGTTTCTAAAGTGAGTAAGAAGGCATCTAAGAAAAAGATCTGCCCAACACAGTCAGGAGATCAAAGGCCAATCTGTAACCAAGCCTTGCTCGATGCTGGAGTTCTTGAAGCCTTCAGACATTTATCTGTCGGAATTCGAGATTCTACTCCCTCAGTTCCCAATAACGGGAACATTAATTTTGAAGGTCTTCAACAGACACTTCCTCATGAAGACTTGCTTCATGAAAGTTCGGTCAATCTTGAAGTTTCTTCTTCAGATGAGAGCCACAGGAACCCTCTATGTGGTCAGAAGACCAAGGAGCAAGAGATTTCATCTTTTGCTGTAATCCATCATGACGGTCCTCCTCATAATGATGAACTTCGCTGCGAAAGTCCTCTCCGTAGTAGTGATTCACGTTGTCTCGAAAATTCTTCAGAAGGCAATGTAGTGACCAGAAAGCCCTCCTATCTTGAGGCACTTGCAAATGCGAAACCAGTCATGTCTGATGCTTTATCGCTAAAAAGTAAAATACTTTCTCAATAAGAAGATAGCCTGGGGTTCAGGTTATTCTCCGAACCATCCCCAGGTCATTCATCTTCCAGCATGAATAGCAGACTCTCTAACAGTCTTGTTGAATCCGATGAAGCAACAAGGAAACACCAACTCTGGTCAAAACAGGTAGAAGAATATTTATTTAATGATAAAGAGGAAATGCTGAACATGAGGAAAAAACTGGGAAAAGGTGAAGTACCAGTCATGTTTTGGCCTTTGGCTGACTCCCAGTACGACATTCCAAAGATGTTGACGGATGATGGAATCCATGATATCTGTCTCAACATATGGAAAACTCTTTGTCAATTAAAGATGAAGGTATTATCTTACGATGAATATGAAAATCATCTTAAGATAATAGAAGGGCTACAACGTCAGATTGATTTGGCATCTCTATCAGTCTCTCGGTATCCGAAAGCTGAAAAGAAACAGAGAACCCTTCAACGTTCATGCCTTGGCGCACTAAGAAAATTGTGTCAGTTAATTGACAATGCTCCATCTGATGTTCATATCAGAGGATGGGGTGTTCACAGAGCCCTACATTTCACAGTGCTTTCCAGTCAACAAAGCCCGCCGAAAATGGTCTCATGAAATGTTATTGCCCATGGCCGGCCAAAGTCAATGGGCTTTGTTCATAATCAAAACCTTGCTCAAGAACAGGCTTCAACTAGTTCTTCTCAAAATCAAGTATATAGAGAACAAGTTGTTGAATTGCTCCTACATAAAACAGGCGAGAATATTGCACAAGCCTCTCGTCTGGAGCAAACACGTCATCAAATGATAGAAGTTTCGGAAATCATCCAACGATCTGTTGAACCAGGTGATAAAAGTGGATACAGGTTAATGCATCCAGCTAATTTTCGAACTAAGATTCGCAAGATCAAGAGAGATTTTAAGAAGATCTCAGACATAGCATGTCAAGAGACACCCCAGTTTGTCAGACTGGGGAATTCTCTAACCCAACCCTCAGAGTCAACAAATGGGATTCGAGGAGTTGAGCGGAAGCAGCAGAAACATTCCCAGTCCACCGGACTGGGGACTTTTTCAAATCCTCAATCCCTCCCTCAGAGAAATTCAGTATTCTCTCTATTAGGGAATAAGCCTCAAGAGGAACGAAGAGCCAAGCTATCAGGGGATTCTCTCCAAGTGACGGTTCTCCAAGAAGTTCCTGAGGGATCAAGTCAACGGAATGCCATGTCTCATCATGGACATAGAAGAAGACAATATCACAGAAATGCTGATAGAAAGGATTCCATGCAATATGCATCCATTAATGTCATCAATGTCATTGCTGCTGATTCACCAGATGAGGCTCAATCAGATGGATCAGACGAAGAGGTTCCTGCTCAAGAAGTTGCGCACACAGATTTAAATGAAGAAGGTGTGCGCACACGTAATCAAAGGCTTACCCAAAATCTGGGTATTCCTTCAAGTAACCCACTTCCACCTCTCTGAAAAGGATCCAATAAGGGGAAATGAAAGAATCAGGTTACTTCTCACCCTTCCTCTAAAGGAGGTCAATCGCTCTCATTAGAGAAAAGGTTTGCACAACAGGAGGAAGAAATGAAAGAATTAAGAAGGTTGAATGCAGAAATACTTCAGAGTAGTCTTCTTCTTAAGAATGCTGAAGTCCGACAGCCGAAGGAATTTGTTGTAACTATTGAGATGGATCAGGAATATCCTCCTTTATCAGTACACCCTCAGAGGTCTAATCCTACGGGTCAAACGCAACAACGGTTAGCAGCACTACCATCAGTTACAGCACCAACCACCACGTCTGTCCAAGCTCCATTTATTGCACCTACTCAAAACCAAGTTCAACCTGATGTTTCTTAAAAGTTAATAACTACTATTGAGTCATTAACAGCTCGGTTAGAAACTATGGAAGGAAAACGGGCGCAAGTTCAACCTGAAAAGAAAGTTTACCCTGAATGGGTAGATTCAATTTCTCCTCCATCCAGTTTTGGAAACCCTGTTTTCCCTACTTTCAATAGATCAGGCGACCCTGAACAACATTTGACGTATTACGTGTCTTGTTGTGATCCTATGATGGGAACTCCAGAGCAGCAAGAAGCAGTGAAACTCAGATGCTTCGTGCGAACCTTGCAAGGACCAGCTTTTGTCTGGTATACAAGCTTGCAATCCCGGTCAGTCATCGTATGGGAGGATCTTCGTCAAAAATTCCTTCTTCAGTTTAGCTCAACTTTTCCAAAAACGACAGTTTTCAATCTTACAATCTACAAGCAAAGGGAGAATGAAAGAGTCTCTGATTTCATTGCTCGTTGGAAGGGATTAACGTATTCCCTGAGTTTAGCACTCCCTCAGGAGGAATTGTTGCCAATCTGTGTGGCAAATCTGCGTGAAGAATTACACACGCCATTGATCCCTGTGAAATACACAGGAGGGTTTCGAGACCTTACTTCAATCGCTCAGCAGATTGAAGATTCCCTTATACAGGATAAGGTTAAATCTCGTGTAATTCCATATGCTCCAGGAAGAAGAATGGGTAAAGCAGAAACTGCTACAGTTATGCTTAAACAAGCACCTGTACCTATATCTACTTCAAAAACTTCATCTTCTCAAAGGAATCCACCTCCTGAATGCCAACAACAAAGGCCGTTTCGGCCAAATGATCAAAGAGATCAATGACGAAAACAATTTGAGGATATGAAGAGTAAAACATACTCTTTCTGAAATGAGAAAGTTCCTGGTTACTTCATTGCAGCTCTGGAAAATAATTTGGTTCAATTATCAGTTCCCAAGAGGCCAAACAAGGAAGGAGATGAAGACCGTCCCAATTATTTTCCCTTTCATCAAATGTTGGGGCATCCCATCCAGGAGTGTTTTGTCTTTAAAGACCTCCTGCAAAAGATGGTCGACTTGGGACAAGTCAAATTGAAGGGTTCTTCAGCTCATGTAGCATGTATTACCGCTACAGATCCAGAGGAAGGAGGCGAGTGGTAGGAAGTCAAAAGCAAAACTGTGGAAAAATATGATGATTGGATGGTCAGAAAGAAAATCAATCGGACCCATTCCATTTTGCGAACACAATTGAAGAAGCCAATTGTGTCTCCTACAAAAGCTGCAGTAAATCCTCCATCAAAAGACAAATCCTCAAAAGGGCAGCGCAATTCAAAGAAGAAAGAGGAATCAGGAGAAGATGAGTATGTAGCAAAGCCTAAATTGTCTTTAACTCTGGAAGATTTCATGCCATCTACTTCAAAGCCATGGGCACCACCCCATCAAACGGCACAGCCTAAACAGGCTAACCAGGCAGAGTCTTTATCAGACGAAGAGTTAATCTTTGGTTCTGTTAATATGATTCAATTAACAGATTCATATTCCAGTCTTGATGAGCCTGAATTCCCTGTATCAAATAAGGGAATCCGAAGAGGTTCTAGAGGTTCAGGATATAGGGGAAGACGTGGATCTTTCCAAAGCCACTACTCTAATTTTACCCCTGCTAGCACAGTATATGCAGCAGAAACTCGTGGTAGAGCCCTTCAGCGAGCTCAAAAAGAACAATCAAGTTCTTCTGCCAATGGCCAACTCAGTTTTGGCACAGTTATTTTGGAAGACCGATTAAAGGTTCCATCTTCTTTATCTCAGCAAGTAAATGGATCTAATCAGTCTAATCTTCCAAAACCAAGGATGTTGCCAACTTCAATACAAGATGCATCAGCTTCCAAATCATCTGCTTCCAAGGTACCTGCTAAACCGCATATTCCTATTGGGAAATGCAGACCTCTAGATCAAAAGTATGATATATTGAAACACTTGGCCCAAGTACCATCCAAGTTATCAATTTTGGATGCTTTGAATCTGTCAAAATATATTCGGGAAGCACTCATCGAAGCTTTGTCAAGTCCTCAGGAGTTTGAAGCTGAAATTGCTGCAGCTGAAATCTATCACATAGAGAATAATCCTGCAGAATTCCATGCAGTGATATCTTTTACTGATAAAGATGAAGATGATGTTGTGCATGGGCACATAAAACCTTTGTACTTATCTGGAAAAGTCAATGGTATAGATGTTCGAAGAGCTTTCATTGACAATGGTTCAGGAGGAACCTCTTGTCTATTCGTACACTTCGTCGATTGGGACTCACGGAATATGATTTATCTCCTTCTACCATGATGTTGTAAGGATATGATAAAAATGGACAAGAACCACTGGGAGAAGTTACACTCAGAACTCAGTTTGGAGATCTTGTTTTCAATTCGGATTTCATGATTGTTGATCAAGACTCAGCTTTCAATATCTTGCTTGGAAGACACTGGCTACATCAGCATGCAGCTATTCCGTCATCATACCATCAATGTCTCAAATACTATTTCGATGGTCAAGTTGGAACATTGTATGGTGATAAGGCCCCGTTCAAGACATGTGAGTCTCAATACATTGAGGCAGAATTTTATCACATGAAGGGAAGAGAAAAATCTACAATGAAGGAAATTACCAAATGCTCCATATGGTTTGGAGAAAATTCCAATAAATCCATTTTCACATGTGAGTACAGATTATGTATTACCTATCAGTCTAATTGACAAAATAGGCCCAAATCAAAATACTCTTATGGAAAGATCCATAATGTCAATTATGGAAATCGAGCCAGACAACATAGGAGAAATTGGTAACTTACCAAGTAATGATGAAAGCATAAGTGGTGACGTTTTCATTTCGTCTGCTGAAATCCAACAAGTCTATACTTCGCTAATTAGGCCAGAAGAAGTTATAGCAACACCAGAGGTGAATAATGATGTCGATTATCAATCCATCATCCCCCCTTTATTTCCCAAAGAAGACCCTTTATCATCAATAGGGTCGGAAATGGAAGCTTCTTCTTCAAAATGTGAAAATTTTGACATCTCTTATGATCATGAGAATTTCGTTTTTTCATCTAATTTGCAAGTAGAAACGGAAGAAATAACACATGATGAAGAGGAAGAGGAAGATCTTAGAGATGCTCCTCCATCATTTGAAGAGGGTATCTCTACCACTGTGGATGAACTCAGAGAAGTAAATCTAGGTACAGAGAAAGATCCACGCCCCACTTTAATTAGTGCGGCCATGACCCTTGAAGAGCAAGAGATGTATATTTCTTTTCTAAAGAAAAATAAAGATATTTTTTCTTGGAATTATACAGAGATGCCTGGCCTTGATCCTGATGTTGCCACCCATCATTTGGGTTTGCCAAAATAACATTGAGGATTCAAGCAAGCCGCGAGAAGAACACACCCAACCTATGATTCCAAAATTGAGGTTGAAGTGGATAAGCTTATAAAAGCTAACTTCGTCAGAGAAGTTCAATATCCCAAGTGGTTGGCTAATATTGTCCCTGTAAAGAAGAAGAACGGACAAATTAGGGTTTGCATCGATTTCAGAGATCTTAATCGGTATTGTCCTAAAGATGATTTCCCAGTTCCGATTACAGAACTCTTAATTGATGCGACGGCTGGCTATGAAGTACTTTCTTTCATGGATGGATATTCTGGATATAATCAGATCCGAATGGCCCCAGAAGATGAGGAATATACAGCCTTCAGAGCTCCTCAAGGTGTGTTTTGTTACCGGGTGATGCCCTTTGGTTTAAAGAATGCAGTTGCAACATATCAACGCGCCATGCATCGTATCTTCAAACCTATTTTAGGGAAGTTTGTTGAATGCTATATAGATGATTTGGTGGTTAAATCCAAACAACGTTTTGATCACTTGGCTGATTTGGAAGTCATATTCCATAAGCTTCGACAACATAATTTGAAGATGAACCCCTTAAAATGTGCTTTTGGGGTAACCTCGGTAAAATTCCTCGGCTTTGTTGTATGCCATCGTGGTATTGAAGTAGATCCTGAGAAGACCAAATCAATCCTTGGTATGTCACCTCCTCAGAATTTGAAAGAATTAAGAGGACTTCAAGGACACTTAGCCTATATTCGGTGTTTCATCGCCAATTTGGCAGGCAAAAGTTTACCCTTTACCAATTTATTGAAGAAAGGAGTCACTTACCAGTGGACTGAATAATGTCAAGAAGCATTTGATGTTCTCAAGAAATACCTCTTGAGTCCACCAGTACTCATTCCACCTATTGAGGGTAGACCTCTTATCCTCTATGTGACAGCTTTAGAGCGATCATTGGGTGCCTTTCTCGCTCAAAAGAATGATGCTTGGAATGAAAATAGTCTCTACTATCTCAGTAGAACTATGCTTGAAGCAAAAACCTGGTATTCAAGTATTGAAAAGTGCTGCCTAGCATTAATCTTTGCAGTTCAGAAACTGAGACACTACCTGCAACATCATGAGGTCCAATTGGTATCTTGTAATAATCCGCTCAAATTCATCCTTAGTCGTCCAATGCTTACAGGATGTCTGGCAAGGTGGGAGGTTATTATACAGCAGTTCGACATTCAGTATGTGTCTCAAAAGGCAATTAAGGGCCAAGCTCTGGCTAATTTCCTGGCTGAACATCCTTCAGTGGAAGACATGTATTCAGATATCGAACTCCCTGATGAGGAAGTTTTCTCTATTCAAGAAAGTCCTCAAACATGGGAAATGTATTTTGATGGTGCTTCTAGAAGTCCAACAGGGATGAAAATGGAAAATCCTAAATTCAACAAAGTTGGTTTAGGAATTGTGCTCATTTCTCCAGATAAGGCAGTGTTACCATATTCCTTTTTGTTGTGGGAAGGTGGTACAAATAATGAAGCTGAATACCAAGCTCTCATTACAGGCTTGGAATTAGCGCTTCAAGCACAAGTGAATCACTTAAAGGTGAAAGGTGATTCAGACCTGGTAATCAAACAAGTCAATGGGGATTATGCCATCAGAAAAGAAGAATTAATCCCTTTGTATGATTACTTCAGAGAGTTAATGTCAGAATTCCCTTCAGAACCGACATTTTCTTATGTCCCAAGATCACAAAATTCTCAAGCTGATGCACTGGCTAATATAGCCACAGCTTTAGCAGATCCAAATCGGGACGAGACAACCATCTGTATTGCTCATCGTCGTGCAATTTCACCTTATTTTCAAGTCAGAACAGAGGAAATTAATGAAATTAGTCCCATTCCTGAACCATATGGTCATACTACAGGATGGATGTCACCTATCAGGGAATACCTTCAAAATGGAACACTTCCACCTGATAGAGCCGAGAAAGAACAAATTCGGCGACGTGTGGTCAATTTTACTCTTTATGATAGCCCAAACCACCTCGAGAAAATTCTCTACAAATGTAGTTTTGATGGAGTTCTCTTCAGATGTATTGATGGTGAAGAGACAATGGATGTCATAAAAGAAGTGCATGCAGGAGTCTGTGGTGCCCACCAGTCTGGACATAGACTGTCTGATCAATTTCGAAGGCTTGGATACTTTTGGCCTTCAATGATACAAGATTGTGTTAATTTCACAAAGAAGTTTCATTCATGCCAAGTATATTCCAACTTCATTCATAAACCTCCAGAGTTGCTTCATACAGCTAAATACTCATGGACATTTTCCACATGGGGAATGGATGTGGTGGGACCTTACCCTTCAGCTACGGCCAAGCAGTTTAAGTACATTCTTACTGCTACTGATTTCTTTTCCAAATGGGCAGAGGCAGTACCTCTCAAAGAATTCAATTCTAAATTCATTGTTAGCTTCATCAAGTCTAACATCATTACTAGATTTGGTGTCCCTCATACCATATTGACGGACAAAGGCACCAACTTCTGTTCTTCTGAGGTAAAGAAATTATATCAAGAATACAACATTATGTCCAACCATTCATCTCGATATCATGCAGCGGCTAATGGCCAGATAGAGGCCTTCAACAAGACTCTTTCAAATATACTGCAAAAGATGGTAAATAAAGATAAGAGGTCATGGCCTGATAAACTCTTTCATGCTTTATGGGCTTATCGGACTACCACTCGCAATGCAACGCGGTCAACTCCATATTCATTGGTATATGGAACAGAAGCAGTCTTGCCAATTGAAGTTCAATTGCCCTCACTCAGAATAGCCATTTGTGATCAGTTATCTACAGATGAGCAATCCCAAAATCCGTTGAATGAATTGGAACAGTTTGATGAGAAAAGATTGTGCACTTTGCACCACTTGGAAATCTATCAGAATCGAATAGCACGAGCTTTTAACAAAAAAGTTCGTCTTCGTTCATTCATTCAGGGAGAATTGGTATTGGTTCTCAGAGCACCAATGATACCAGGAAAGAAGCCTCCCAAGCTTGAACCAAAATGGGAAGGACCTTATTCAATACATAAGGTCTACTCCAATGGAGCATATTCTCTAATCTCAATGGATGGAGAACACATCATGACTCCAACTAATGCCAGATTTCTGAAGAAGTATTTTGTATAAACACAAAATATTGTTCCCAGATCCAAAACAATCACATTGGTTCATGATTTTGTCCTACAGGACACTAAACTGTATTATGTCCTATCTACATGACATTAAACTGTACAGAAGTTCCTTATTTGTCCGGGATGACATTAAACTATATTGTGTCCTAGAAACATGACATTAAACTGTGTGGCACTTCCAACGTCCAGCATGACGATAAACTGTAAAAAGTCCCCAGAACTGATATCCTCATATTGGTTCACCTTAGTCCTAGCTACATGACTTTAAACTGTACAGCAATGGTCCAGTATGACTTTAAACTACAACTTCGTCCCACATGAAATTAAACTGTGAAAAAGTTCCCTAAACCATCCAGCATGACCTTAAACTGCATCATCCCTAGTCCATGTATATGACCATAAACTATTTGCAAATCCCTTATGTCCAGCAAGACGTTAAACTGTGACGTCCTAACTACATGACGCTAAACTGTATAAAAGTCCCTCACGTCCGGAAAGACGTTAAACTATATAATCATCAAAGTTCCAGCATGACATTAAACTGCACCATCCACGGTCCATGAATATGACCTTAAACTATTCGCACTTTCGTCCAACATGACATAAATGGTGTGTTATTTTGCCCTTACTGCATGACATTAAACTGCACAATCCCCCTTTCGTCCAATATGACGTTAAACTGTATTGTCCCCATCGTCCTAACTACATGACGCTAAACAGTACAGAAAGTCCTTGATATGTCCTACATGACATTAAACTGTAATTTTGTCCCTGCTACATGACACTAAACTGTGCAGCACCAATAGTCCTAACTGCAAGACTTTAAACTGCATAGTCCCTTTTTTATGTCCTAGATGACATTAAACGGTGCATCGTTAAGGTTGTTATTACATCTTGTTTCTCACACCGAGTATGACTCACGTGAGCTTAGAGCAAATATCAACCATAATACTCCCTTTGGGCCACTAACCATGTGTAAGTCCAAACAACATTTTTTATTAGACCATTGTCCCCAAGAACAACTTGATCATTAATTCATTCTTTAATTGAACTACATGGACTTTGATCCTTGCCCTCCAGGCTGGGTATGTAGGCAACCTCCCAGGGTTCAAGCCCAAAAAATAATCTCTTCACATCGGTTCACCACCATCTCATATGATGTTGATTCGTGAAACCGCCCCTAGAATCGATATTTTTTACATTGATTCACTTTCGTCCTTGTTATATGACGTTAAACTATGCAACACTTTTGTCTGGTACGACAATAAACTACAATATTATTTGATGTACTCATTTGAGAGAGAACTATTATTGACATTGATTTTTCAATCATGGTTTTCATTTTCAAAAGACTACATGCATACATGGTAATGGCTAAACTTTTTATCTTAGGTTAAACCATCATTGCACTAAAGTCCCCTTTCACCCTTCACATGTACGAACCAAATTTGTACAAAGGGTAGTTCTAGAACTACGTGGACTTGATTCCCATCCCTATGGGATACGTAGGAACATTCGAGTATCCCTCGAATCCAGTCCCAAGTCTATTGGGCCTAACCCCAAATTTCACTTTCAGTCCCTTGGCTGAAAATTCCTCATGAAAACACACACTGTGTATTCATTATTATGGTCCGAATTCTATGACCCTAAACTAAGATCACTCATACTTTCGTCCTTCACGACGTTAAAACTGCATTTCAAGAACTACGTATGGCTTGATTCTCATTCTTATGAGATACGTAGTGAAGTCCAGGTTTTCAGGACCCAGCCACAACATGATTATGGTTATCATTGACCTATGTATCTCTATATACATTGGATAATACCCATCTTTATGTGTTATAATCCTAACCTTAAATATTTTCCGATCTTCATAACCCTTTTCATGACTTCTAATCACAAAAATGTCAAACTTCTGAGAATTCTTTTGCCTGACTATGCAGCACGTGCCCATAGGTGGCCTTGCATAAACAGTCCACATAACAGACTTGTCAGCCAAAAGATGCTATTTATTTGACCATGCAGCCAATGCCCTTTGGTGTCCCTGCATATTTCAACCCCCTAACAGGTTTTTTTAAATAATAGTAACTTCATTCTTGGGAAGAATGCCTCTTTTGTCCTTATTTGTCTTAAACGACAGTATGTAGGGATCCGCAAAAAAATAGCCATCCTTAACATATTTGTCCCATATCCTTTTTAATGATTTGAAAGTATTCAAGTCTATGGTTTATTCTTCTTCCCTATGTTTGGGTCAGACCTTCATAGGAGTGATGTTCATCCAGTTCTTCGATATTCTTGTTCGGAAATATCTTCTCCATATTCAAGTACCTCTTTCCATACAACAAACTCTATACTTTAGAAAATTTGAATCTCCATAAACTTTCACTGGCTTTTAACACTAGGAATGTAAATTTCTGGGAGTTCTTTTGCCTGACTATGCAGCACGTGCCCATAGGTGGCCTTGCATAAACAGTCCACATAATAGACTTGTCAGCCAAAAGATGCTATTTATTTGACCATGCAGCCAATGCCCATAGGTGGCCCTGCATATTTCAACCCCCTAATGGGTTTTGTTAAATAATAGTAACTTCATTCTTGGAAACTACTTCTTCTAATGACTTTTAGCTCTTTTTCATATCATTCCTCAGATTCAAATATTCTTAAGCCATAGTTTACATTTTTTCTCTCATACTTGAGTATGGTAATATGTTTTCAGATAAATTTTCAAGGAATTGAATCAATTTTAATCTATTTTGGTCAAATCTATTTCGACCTTAAACATTAGCCCCTTTATGTCTGGCATGCATGACTTTAAACAGCCCACAAAAGACAAAGGAACTCTGAATAAAAGTCATGTTCTAGCTCACTAAATATACATTTATGTATAATTTAGGTAATATTGAGCAATTAAAAAGTTCAAAGTTTGTAGGATTATTTGTAATAATCCTAGTAAAAATCAAACTATGCTTACTAGGCCCATTGGCTTAAGTAAATTTGAAGCAGGTAATGAAAGAATGAAGGTACAAATGATTGAAGACGAAAGTGTTTTTCATTGATACACAGGAGATAGAAAGACATCCACAGACTGGAGTCTCTTCTCTTTTTCAAGAATTATAGAAGATTGTTAACATAAGTCTTCATTTGATGTATAGCATCCTGAGCCTTATCAGCAGTTACTTGAAGCTCGTGCACTTGACCAGCTTCACTCTTTTCAGCTTGATGAAGTGACTTCTTAGCATCTGTGATGGCTTTCATGCCATTCATATGAGTTTCATCCAATGATTTGTTAAGCTGATCAAGTTCCCCAGTAACAGCATCTAACTGTTGCCGGAGTTGCACCTGCTGGATGACCTTTTCTTTGATTTTTTTGCTTCAAATCCTTCATCTTGGTAGCATAATCAGCTTCAGCTTGGGATATCGCAGCCTCAAATTCGCCTATGTTGACTGACAATTTTACTCTGGTCAAAT
Organism: Viscum album; assembly: GCA_963277665.1. NCBI lineage: Eukaryota > Viridiplantae > Streptophyta > Magnoliopsida > Santalales > Viscaceae > Viscum > Viscum album. The sequence continues at coordinate 1,941,867,803 of OY728163.1, forward strand.
CTTCGCGACTTGTCTGCACTTGCTCCCTCCTGAAAATGATCTGTTTCACCGCAGCATGGATCTTTTCATACCCAAAACCACCAAGTCCCAGTATAACAAATTGGGATGACAATCGAGAAATTTTTTATGGTAGCTCTTCTAAAGGAACCCCAGATATGATGTTCCATATGTTGTTCCATGCCTTACGTCGTGAAAAGCTGAATGCTTTAAGCATCTCTGGATCTGATTCAATATCATCGTCAGAAGGGGGTATGTAATCTGGAATTAGCGCGCTTAGGGAAGTGTCTTGTCCTGCTCTTCCCCCCCTGACTTGTGCTTCTTCACTTTCAATTCCCGTTGGGGCAGAGGCTGAGGCCTCATCTCCGAATCTAGTCATTGTAGTTGTTGGTCCTGCATGATTAATTGAAAGGTTTAGTCAGCTTCAATGAATAACAAAAGAATAGATTTTCTTGCGAATAAAGTACAATCACAAATATTGTTATCCCTTACCCAAGGGTGGTTCAGCAACCTGAGAAGACTTCTCCCCATCTTTCCCGGTTTCAACAGGATTTTCAAGATGGGTCTTAGGAGAGTTTATTGGATTTATCTCTACTTAAGCTAATGTTTCTGCAATGATAGGGTTGACATCAGTATCCACACCCTCTTTGGGCATTGGCAGTTCAGCGGCTTCTACGGAAGAAACTGCATATTATTTTCCATCGTGGTTAGAAGTATATTTTTTTAAAAGAAAATTTGGGCGAAGGGTAGCACTCACGCCCAAGGTCTTCTAAATCATATGACAACATAGCATGATCATAAAATTCTTCAAAAGTCATTCCTTGATTCATCATTTCATCCAATGATACGTCAGAATATTGATTAGTCTCACCAGTTGGAGCATTTGCTACATCTTCTTGCCGACTTATGTCCTGCAACCCCTGACCCTAGACAGCATCTTCAGTAGTAGGAGGGATACTGGGAATGGATGGTAGCTCTTCTCCAGGAGCAACCAAGTCATCCTGGGTCTGTGATTGTTCTACAGCACCCTCCACGACCTTTGAAGCAGGGTCAGTCCCTTCCCTCAAGGTGGAAATTGAAGAAGCCCCTGCAATCCTCAGAAATATGAGTAACAATATGATTATGGGTATAAACTCATGATTGTTCGAAAGACTTACCACTGCTAATGAAACATTTAGCTATGGATTTCCTCCTTCATTGCCTTGGCTTCTTTTGTTTTTTCGGAGTATCAGTAGTCTCCCTTATTGGCACTTGGATTGGCGAATGGAAGGCTATGTCCAGTGCCTCATTCATGGCCTGCTGGCCTGGAGATATCTCGCCTGGTTCACGAGGAGAATCAGCAACAGCCCCGATAACAGTACCACCAGGGCTATATTGTGGCGAAGGAACCCCGGTTCATTTGTTTACAAGCTGCAAGATGAAGAAAATAACTTTATTAAGTAACAAAGCTTCAACTGAAATCAAGTTGCAAAGAAAATAAGGAAAGAAAACTTACATCTTCAGGAGCCACATACTCTTTCCATTCCTCATCTCCAGAACCACCATCCCCCTCAATGGCGCCACGATCAATCATTTCCTTCACCCGCCTGGTGATAGGAACTGAATCATCAGTGGCATATATGAGCATTTCCAGCTCTCTGATGTATGCTCGCACTTCATTGGGGTTATCTCCGTATTGAAGGTTTTTAGAAGCTACAAGATTTCCTATTCCAGGAAGTTTTAGGCCCTCACACAAATCCATCCAGGCGGTCTCAGTATCACAGTATAAGCTCTGCCATAGCTGAACAGCCTCTGGTCTTAGATATAAAGGCTGTGAGGAAGGTCCTACAATTTTTGATTTTAATCTCTTCCCAGCTCCTGCAACTACAAATAGATAATAAGAATGTAAGACTTATTACTTTATAAAGTAGCAGTGATTGAAATTTCTACAATGAAATAACTCACCAGGAGTTTATGGAGTGGGTCTTCTAATTCTGGACGGAGGATTATATCGGGCACGAAACCGCTTTGCTGCCGGTTGTGCCTCATCATCCCAATCGTGATAATCCGATGAATCAGTTCTACAAGAGGAGTCTGTTGAACCTATTTCAGGTGGAGAAGCGTCACCTTCATGAGGAAGGGTTTCTTTCTCTACAGTCCTCTTCCTCTTTCCCACTTGATATACTGGGTGATTAAATATCCCTTTAGGGTATGATTCTATCCAGTGTTCGGTATAAAATGTAGTCAAATTATGTGCCGCTTTTTCAACTGGTAGATCAAAAACCGCCCCAGTCTTCTCTCTTGATGTCAGCAACCATAGTTGTCGAGAAACCATCGGATGTTGCTCTAACATGACATCTACCGGAGGGTATACAACAATTTGTTGCAAACATTTGAATTGGCGTGCAAATCTATATGGAGCATAGGCCTCACATATGATTTCTCCATAAATACTGGATACTAACATGCCATACCTGCAAGCTAGCATGTATGCCCTCAAATCCAAATGGGCTGTCCCATCATCAACAAACCGCCCGGATGGCGTACTTCCATAGGGAAAGAAGTTGAATTCCTTAAACATGCTCAGTCTTACTTTCATGTCATAACCATTAACATCTAATGGAGAAATTCCAGAGAATTCTTGCACTGACGGTCTGAAATAGCTTCCAGGAATTTGTAATCCATTCTGTACATTGTAAGTCCTGAAGTGTGTGGCGATCCATCCCCACAAAACATGGAATGGTCCCACTATTCTTAAAGGAGATTTACCCTGGAAGACGTGAAGTAAACTCCTGTGAATCTTTGCTAAAATGGGGGTAGCTAACCCAACCATTTTTCCCTCAGCGAACTTTGCCGCAATGACGAAGGTCCCTGGCTTAACGCCTACCTTCGAATCCCTGACCGGCAATAGATAAACACTGAGCCACATTGCCAAGAAACCCGCCAGACGAGTTTTCTTTGGAATTCTTTGATTCACTTCATATCCCCACTTTTCAAACTCTCCTGCTTCTAGAGTTGGCCAGAATGTGCCAGGAGCTCCTCTCTTCTCAGGTTTTGGACAAGTGGTAGGACGTCTGGGCCTGGTATCCTTGGATTTCTTTTTCTTGGATCCTTTTTCTTTTGGCTCCATCCTTTTCTTCTCAGTAAGAAACACATTCATCCATTCTTCCGGATTAATATCTTTTCTAAAATGAGTTAATGAGGTCTCTGAACTCTTGAGCCTGTGAAAGATTTTTAATAATTCTCGAGCTAAAATAGGAGTCTTCTCTGAATCATTCCAAGTCACCTTGGGAGGAATGAATTCATCATACATATCGCCCAAGATTGGAGCTCCTGAAATCTTGTGGACATCCCACAAACTGATACCTACTTCTCCATGAGTCAAATGGAAAGAATTAGTCACTGGGCTCCAGTGGCTGAGTATCTCTGGAACAAAGTTATCATGTCTGTAAACATATGTTTTCCCAACCCAAACAGCCTCATATATTGCAGCTCTCTTCAGATCCTCAATAAACTCTGCGCAAGTCTATCGCACCCAGTATTCCCACATCCAAGTTGGCTTCACACCTCCCCCAGGACGGAAATCCCAACTTTTTTTCCAGCCTTTGGATTGATCCATCTGATCATTTAGGAAGATTGAAGGATGACAATGTGGTTGAAGCTCAGGTGTATGTTTTCTCAGATCTGGTGTGCAAGGGCTATGATGCATCACATAAGCCTTCTCCACTGTTCCAGCAGTTAGAAATACTCCTCCACCTGAGATATTTGCTGAAGCAAAATTGGTATAATTCTGAAACCATGAAAATAGAAGATAGTTCTTTACTTCTAGAATAATAACTTCCTGTAGATGACCATATCCATACAAAGGTAGATAAGTGCAGTGAGGAAATTTGCGATGATATTTCTTCAGATACTTAGCCAAATCTGGAAGAGTACTATCTTTGATAGTATAGTAATCAGGGCCAATGATATCCATCATATCATCTATCCGCTTGCTAGCCAGTTCATCAATTAATCCAGGTCTAAGAGCCATTGAATCTGCACAAGAGTTGAATAAATTAAACTCTTAAATGGGTTTATTTTTTCATAAAATTTGTGAAATAATTTGGAAAAAATGGATAAGGCATTAAGGCGCGCAAGTATGGAGATGTCGCGCAAATGATACATGTTCTGCGCAAGTTTTTTTCGCGCAAGTATTACCGCGCAATCCCTATTACCTTGAGAGTAGCGCGGCAGCGAGGAAACAGTGGAAAAAGAGACTTGCGCGGCGAGGAAGACTTGCGCGGAAAGAGCTCGAGAACTTATGGATCAGGTGTTATCCACGGCCAAAAGCGGTGTATTTATAGGCAAGGAGGCCTATCTGCATGCCGCACTCAGAGCGCTTAAGGCCTGCACGACGACAACTTGCGCGCCGCCCTCTGTGCACTAAAGACTTGAGCGCCTCCCTTTTCCTTTGGAGGAATACGATTTCCTCAGAGTCCAATCCTCTTTTTTTTCTCCGGATCCAACTCTGAGGGGGGACTTTTGTTGACGCTCCTTTCTTCACAGAATCTAAAGATCAGAAAAGGGAATATCCGAGCTCAAAGTGATTCATCCTTTGAAGAAAACATAAAAAATCAACAAAGGAAGGAAGAAAGGATCAACAAAAAAATCACCGCGCAAGTTATCTAACTATCGCGCAAGTGTACTTGTGCAGCGACTTTGGCCGCGCAAGTGACTTGAGCGACCTAAGTGGCAACTGCCCGGTAACTGCCCAGGGCCTTCTTTTGCCTATAAATAGACCCTGTGGGCCCCCCCATTCGAGAGGATCTTTTTCCAGAAACTCGGATTGAAGCTCTCGATGCCCAAGTCTCTTCTCAAAGCTTCCGGAACACTTCTAAGGTAATTTCTTACCTAGAATGGAAGATCTAAAGAGAAGAAGGAAGGCCTAAATGTTGAAACTTATCAACACTTGCGGGCCAACTTGTTTCCTTCAATTTAACTTGGGCGTCCCTTTTCTAGAAGAACCTCAAGAGGATTCTAAAGGGTTTAAAAAAGAGTCACTCAAATATTTCAATGCTGGTTGAAAATCGCGCAAGTACACCATGTGTCACGCAGGTATACTTGTGCGACCAATACTTGCGCGCCCACGGAAGACTTGCGCGCCTTTCAAGACTTGCGCGCCCCTATCTTTTTGGGTGCCCATCTTTCCCATTTTACCCCTCTTAAGCCATTTCACCTTTCCTATTCAAGATTCAGTCTTCAAGACACTCTTCAAAGCCATTTATGGCATGATTTCTTGATTTGACTTCCTTATCTGAAAGGAATTCGGTGGAATATCTCTCAAAACCTAGTGATTTATACATCCTTATGTCACTAAATATGGAGAGTTCATTCATTCAACCTCATCCTTTAAAATGAGAGAATCCTAACCTGGGTCTCCTTTTCAGGAATAATCCCCAGTTATAAATCTTTTAATCTGGGCATCTTCCTCAGGAGTAAGCCCCAAATTCTTAAAGCCCCAAGTCCCATAACCTGGGTCTCCTTTTCAGGAATAAGACTCAGTCATAATCTGGGCCTCCCTTTTTTAGGAGTAAGTCCCAGTCATAATCTTGGGTTTCCTTTTTAGGAGTAAACCTCAAGCCCCCTTAAAATTCTCTTAACCAGTCATAATTTACCTTTGATTTTGGTTTCCTTTTCAGGAATAAAACCCAATCATAAAGTCCCCTCCTAACTTGGGCATCCTCCTTAGGAGTAAGCCCCAAGATTAGAGTATTCAAATCTCCATAAAGCACATATACCTTTATGGACCCTGTTCCTGGATTTTCTCTTTAAAAGTAAATCCTAAACCTTCATCTATTTGGGCAGTCCTACATACATAAGCCCCAAACAAATTCTTATGATTGCATCTTTCATGGCACAATTGTCTAATTTTTACCAATACCGCTTATTTCTCACACCGAGCATGACTCACGTGAGCTTAGAGTGTAAAAGTAATTATGACATTCTTCTTTGATCCATCAATCATAAACAACATACTCCATTACTCGAACTACGTGGGTTCTGATTCCTTTTCCAAAACAAAGGATACGTAGGTAGCCCATTTTTTGGGTTCAATCCCAACTTTGAAATAATCCCTATCCTTCTGAATGACGATAAACTTCAAGTGCCCCACTGAGTGGATTTAAAACCAGCCTGGTCATCATAATGACCAAGAGACTTTTATATAAATGTTTTGAAGGATACCATTGACCAAGAATCTCTAAACAGATATAGATGATTATCTATTGATGAAGAACCTCGAATACATATAAAAGATTCTCTAAATTTCTTGCATATTTAATCATTGATTGTTAAAACTAAAGGAAAGCACATTTTATACTTGGTAATTTAATAAGGATTCACGAACATAACTTAAATCTATAAAGAGAGTCCCGGAATAGATAATAATTCCCCTCAAAAAGGTGTGATGAGTCCGACCTCCCATCCTCTCGACCAATGCAAATTCCTAAGCCTCATCAGTCCACAAGCTAATGAGCACCTACCTTTGGAAAGTAGGTCCAAACGGATGTGGAATCATTGGATGTTTCTGATTCTACGAACAAACCAACTAAGAAACCGATCGGAATGTTTGAATCTCCCGTCCTGGAGGTCATCACCGAAATCCGTGCGAAACAAGGAATAAGCCCCAAGTCCCTTAAATTCTCTTTAACCAGTCCTAATTTACGTTTGATCTGGGATTCCTTCTCAGGAGTAAAACCCAGTTATCAATCCTCTCCTAATTTGGGTTTCCTTTTCAGGAATAAGTCCCAAGTTAGAGTATTCCAATCTCCATGTAGCACATATACCTTTATAGACCCTGTTCCTGGATTTTCTCTCTAATGTAAATCCTCTGGGCAGTCATACATACATAAGCCCCAAACCATTTCTTATGATTGCATCTTTCATGGCATAATTGTCTAATTTTTACCAATACCCCTTATTTCTCACACAGAGCATGACTCACGTGAGCTTAGAGGGTAAAAGTAATTATGACATCCTGATTTGAGCCATCAATCATAAACATCATACTCTTCCATTCGAACTACGTGGGCTCTGATTCCTTTTCCAAAACAAAGGATACGTAGGTAGCCCATCTATGGGTTCGATCCCAACTTTGAAATAATTCATGTCCTTCTGAATGACAATAAACTTCAAGTGCCCCACTGAGTGGCTTTAAAACCATCCTGGTCATCATAATGACCAAGAGACTTTTATATGAATGCTTTGAAGGTTACCATTGACCAAGAATCTCTAAATAGATATAGATGATTCTCTATTGATGAAGAACCTCTAATACATATAAAAGATTCTCTAAATTTCTTAAAAATTTAATCATTGATTGTCAAAACTAAGGGAAAATCTCATTTTATACTTGGTAATGTAATAAGGAATCACAAACATAACTTAAATCTATAAAGAGAGTCCCGGAATAGATAATAATTCCCATCAAAAAAGGTTTGATGAGTCCGACCTCCCATCCTCTCGACCAATGCAAATTCCTAAGCCTCATCATTCCACAAGCTAATGAGCGCCTACCTTTGGAAAGTAGGTCCAAATGGATGTGGAATCATTGGATGTTTCCGGTTCTACGAATAAACCCGCTAGAAACCGATCGGAACATTTGAATCTCCCATCCAGGAGGTCATCCTCGAATTCTGAGGGAAACAAAAAATGGTGAACCCGACGTGAATCCTTAACCAAGTTAAAATGATGTTTTACCTATTTGTTAAGCCCCGATTTAAAACTCAAAAAGAGGGCTAAGAAAAACAATCATTGACATGTGTGCTCATCCAAAGGATGAAGTGGCTGAATTGTATCTTGATTACGTCTGTTATATCAAACAGGCACTCTTTTCCAAGATCTTCTGTATTTCCATAATGGATGCTCTCAAATTCACATATGTGAATACTGCTGCTGCAAATACCACTGTTGTTATTCCTACTGGATCGTCATCCGATCTGAGGATGACATCACCTACTCAGCGTCTTCAACGCTGGGTATAAAATGCGCTGGTTAAGGAGTATCGTCAACACGGTACCATCCCAACTCTAGAGGCTGCCCGACAGGCCCTCCAAGTGAACAACTCACACAGGTCGTCCGGACAACGATGACCAGTGATCAAGAGGAAGGTGGTGCTGACTACCGTCTCCAACCGTTTCGGGTCGTTATCCCCGGAACACAATTTCCATTCTCTCCCTTACTCTGAGGAAGTGAATGATCAGGTCCCTCAGGGCCTTAATTCAAAAAAATAGGAGTCCTTCCCGAGGGCTCCCATCAACAATCGCTGCTAGACTTGTGCGGCAGTGCGCCCTCAACATGATGAGGGTACCGACTCCAGGCATTCAGCTCAGGTTCCTCGAACCCCAGCAGGCAAGACGAACCGCCAGAGACGGAATCCGGTTAAAAATGGGCAGGTTTTCATCCCTGCCATCTCCGGAGAAGCCCACCAACCTAAATTGGTGGCGAACAACGAGCAGGCACACACACCTGTCCGTTTTAATTCCGCTGTCCAGCAGACTCGTCTGGCAGTATCAAGCCAATCCCACCAGGAAATTCCGGCGGAGTACTATAGGCAGGAACATACACCTGCTTATACATCATCAGTTAGTCAGTAGGCTCGCCTGACTACATATGATGGATCTCGTCAACCGCGTTTGGCGAAGTGTAATCAGTAGTCACATACACCTGCTAGTACTAATCAAGCCTACCAACAGTCTCACTTGGTAGAGCACGGAGAAGTCAGTCAGAAAGCTCCGACGACAAACAGGAGGCAGACTCAACTCTCTGCCTCCACACTTGAGTACTGTCAGGATTCACTGACAAGAAAAGGAGGACAGAAGCAGGCACATACACCTACTCCAAGCCTGGAATGGACGTATATCCCCGTTCCGTCAGCTGAAGTCACCAAACATATTTTGTCAATGGTGAAAGAGCAGAAGAAAATTCCTGCTCATATTCTGGATGCTTGCCAGGATATCATAACAGCTTCAGCATCTTCTCAGGGAAAGACACATAAATATATCCCTAGCAGTGGAGTGGCACATCAACGATTCACTCCGGAACAGACACACACATCTGTTCCAGTCCAAGAGGGTTATGGGGCATACTCCCCCATATCATACGGACAACCAAGTCAGGCACATACACCTGATTTGAGTGGAGATCGTCAGTCTAACCTGACCATCTTTCTTGATCAGGCACATACACCTGCTCAGAGTAACCACTTTCGTCAACAAGTGGTTTCCAAAGAGAGTAAGAAGGCATCTAAGAAAAAGATCCGCCCAGCACAGTCAGGAGATCAAAGGCTAATCTGTAACAAGGCCTTTCTTGATGCTGGAGTTCTTGAAGCCCTCAGACATTTATCTACTGGAATTCAAGATTCTACTCCCTCAGTTCCCAATAACGGGAACGTTAATTCCTAAAGTCTTCAACAGACACTTCCTCATGAAGGCTTGCTTCATGAAAATTCGGTCAATCTTGAAGTTTCTTCTTCAGATGAGAGCCACAGGAACCCTCTGTGTGGTCAGAATACCAAGGAGCAAGAGATCTCATCTTTTGTTGTAACCCATTATGGTGGTCCTCCCCATGATGGTGAATTTCGCTGCGAAAGTCCTCTCTGCATTAGTGATTCACATTTCCTGGAAAATACTCCAGTGGACAATGTAGTGCCGAGAAAGCCCTCTTATCTTGAGGCACTTGCAAATGCAAAACCAGTCATGTCTCATGCTTTATCGCTAGCAAGTGAAATACTTTATCAATCAGAAGATAGCCCAGGGTGTAGGTCATTCTTCGAACCACCCCTAAGTCATGCATCTTCTAGTTTGATCAATGATCTCTCTACCAATCTTGTTGAATCCGATGAAGCAACAAGGAAACACCAACTCTGGTCAAAATAGGTAGAAGAATCTTCATTTAATGATAAAGAGGAAATGCTGAACATGAGGAAAAAACTGGCGAAAAGTGAGGTACCAGTCATGTTTTGGCCTTTGGCTGACTCCCAGTATGACATTCCAAAGATGTTGACGGAATATGGAGTCCATGATATTCGTCTCAACATATGGAAAACTCTTTTTCAATTGAATAAGAAGGTATTATCTTATGATGAATATGAAAATCATCTTAAGATAATAGAAGGGATACAAAGTCAGATCGATTTGGCATCTCTATCAGTCTCTCAGTATCCGAAGGCTGAAAAGCAACAGAGAACCCTTCAACGTTCATGCCTTGGCGCACTAAGAAAATTGCGTTAGTTAATTTCCAATGCTCCATCTGGTGTTCATATCAGAGGATGGGGTGTTCACGGAGCACTACATTTTACAGTGCTTTCCAGTCAGCAAAGCCCGCCGAAAATGGTTTCATGCAATGTTATTGCCCATGGCCCGCCACAGTCAATGGGCTTTGTTCATAATCAAAATCTTTCTCAAGAACAGGCTTCAACTAGTTCCTCTCAAAATCAAGCATATAGAGAACAAGTTGTTGAATTGCTCCTACATCAAGCAGGCGAGAATATTGCACAAGCCTCTCGTATGGAGAAAACACATCATCAAATGACAGAAGTCTCGGAAATCATCCAACGGTCTGTTGAACCAGGTGATAAAAGTGGATACAGGCTAATGCATCCAGCTAATTTCCGAACTAAGATTCGCAAGGTCAAGAGATTTTTTAAGAAAGTCTCAGACATAGCATGTCAAGAGCCACCCCAGCTTGCCAAACTGGGGAATCCTTTAACCCAACCCTCAGAGTCAACAAATGGGATTCGAGGAGTTGAGCGGAAGCAACAGGAACATCCCCAGTTCTCGAGACTGGGGACTCTTTCAAATCATCAATCCCCTTCTCAGAGAATATCGGTCTTTTCTCGATTGGGGAAGAAGCCCCAAGAGGAACGAAGATCCAAATTATCAGGAGATTCCCTCCAAGTTATAGCTCATCAAGAAGTTCCTAAAAGATTAAATCAACAAAAGGCAATGTCTCATCGAAGACATGAAAGAATACAATATCACAGAAATGTTGATAGAAGGTATGCGATGCATTATACATCAATCAATGTCATCAATTCCGTTGTTTCTAATCCACCAAAGGAGAATCACTCAGGGGACTCAGATGAAGAGCGTCCTGCTCAAGAAAATGTATGCGCCGATACAAATGAAGAAGGTGTGCGTACACGAAGTCAAAGGATTACTCAGAACCTAGGTAATCCACTTCCTTATCTCCAAAAAGTATCCAACAAAGGGAGGGGAAAGAATCAGGTTACATATCCTTCCTCTGGAGAAGGTCAATCGCTCTCGTTAGAGCAAAGGTTTGCACAACAATAGAAAGAAATGAAAGAATTAAGAAGGTTGAATACAGAACTACTTCAGAGTAGTCTTCTTCTTAAGAATGCTGAAGTCTGACAGCCGAAGGAATTTGTTGCAGCTACTGAGATGGATCAAGAATATCCTTCTTTATCAGTACACCCTTAGAGGTCTAATCCCGTGGGTCAATCGCAACAACGGTTGGCAGTGCTACCATCAGTTGCAGCACCAATCACCACGTCTGTCCAAGATCCATTCATTGCACCTACCCAAGACCAAATTCAACCTGATGTTTCTCAAAAGTTAATAACTGCTATTGAGTCATTAACAGCTCGGTTAGAAACTATGGAATGGAAACGGGCGCAAGTTCAACCAGAAAAGAAAGTTTACCCTGAGTGGGTAGATTAAATTTCTCCTCCATCTAGTTTTGGAAACCCTGTTTTCCCTACTTTCAATGGATCAGGCGACCCTAAACAACATTTGACGCATTACGTGTCTTGTTGTGATCCTATGATGGGAACTCCAGAGCAGCAAAAAGCAGTGAAACTCAGATGCTTCGTGAGAACCTTGCAAGGACCAGCTTTTGTCTGGTATACAAGCTTGAAATCCCGATCAATCATCGGATGAGAGGATCTTCGTCAAAAATTCCTTCTTCAGTTCAGCTCAACTTTTCCAAAAACGACAGTTTTCGATCTTACAAATTGAAAGAAAAGGGAGAATGAAAGAGTCTCTGATTTCATTGCTCACTGGAAGGGATTAACGTATTCCCTGAGTTTAGCACTCCCTCAGGAAGAGCTGTTGCCAATCCGTGTGGCAAATTTGCGTGACGAATTACGCACACCATTGATCCCTGTGAAATAAACAGGAGGGTTTCGAGACCTTACTTCAATCGCTCAGCAGATTGAAGATTCCCTTATACAGGCTAAGGTTAAATCTCGTGTAATTCCATCAGCTCCAGGAAGAAGAATGGGTAAAGCAGAAACTGCTACAGTTATGCTTAAACAAGCACCTGTACCTATTTCTACTTCAAAACCTTCATCTTCTCGAAGGGATCCACCTCTTGAACGCCAACAACAAAGGACGTTTCGTCCAAATGATAAAAGATATCAACGACAAAAACAATTTGAGGATTTGAAGAGTAAAACATACTCTTTCTGAAGTGAGAAAGTTTCTGGTTACATCATTTCAGCTCTGGAAAATAATTTGGTTCAATTACCAGTGCCCAAGAGGCCAAACAAGGAAGGAGATGAAGACTGTCCCAATTATTGTCCCTTTCATCAAATGTTGGGGCATCCCATCCAGGAGTGTTTTGTCTTCAAAGACCTCCTGCAAAAGATGGTCGACTTGGGACAAGTCAAGTTGAAAGGTTCTTCGACTTAGGTAGAATGTGTTACTGCTACAGTTCCAGAGGAGGAAGGTGAATGGAAAGAAGTCAAAAGCAGAAATGCACAGAAATATGATGATTGGATGGTCAGAAAAACAATCAATCGGACTCATGCAATTTTGCGAACACAATTAAAAAAACCAATTGTGTCTTCTGCCATGAATATTACGGTAAAACCCTCTTTGTCAGAGGGAAAGTCCTCAAAGAAACAGTTGGATTCAAAGAAGGAAAAAGAATCAGAAAAAGATGAGTATGTGTCAAAGCCTAAATTGTCTTTGACTCTGGCAGACTTTATGCCATCTAATTCAAAACAACGGGCACCGCCCCATTAAACGGCACAGCCTAAACAGGCTAGTCAGGCAGAGTCCTTATTAGACGAAGAGTTAATCTTCGGTTCTATTAATATGATTCAATTAACAGATCCATATTCCAGTCGTAATTTCAATTTTGATGAGTCTGAATTCCCTGTATCAAATAAAGGAATCCGAGGAAGTTCTAGAGGTTCAGGATACAGGGGAAGACGTGGATCTTTCTGAAGCCACTACTCCAATTCTACCCCTGCTAGCACTGTGTATGCAACAGAAACTCGTGGTAGAGCCCTTCAGCGAGCTCAAAAAGAACAAGTAAGTTCTTCTGCCAATAGTCAACTCAGTCTTGGCACAGTTATTTTGGAAGACCGATTGAAAATTCCATCTTCTTTATCTCAGAAAGTAAATGGATCTAATCGGTCTAATCTTCCAAAACCAATGATGTTGCCAACTTCTATCCCAATACAAGATGCATCAGCTTCCAAAGCATCTACTTCCAAGGGACCTTCTAAACCGCATATTCCTGTTGGGAAACGCAAACCTCTAGATCAAAATTATGATATATTGAAACACTTGGCCCAAGTACCAGCCAAGTTATCAATTTTGGATGCTTTGAATCTGTCAAAAGATCTTCGGGAAGCACTCATCGAAGCTTTGTCAAGTCCTCAGGAGTTTGAAGCTGAAATTGCTGCAGCTGAAGTCTATCACATAGAGAATAATCCTGCAGAATTCCATACAGTGATATCTTTTACTGATAAAGATGAAGATGATGTTGTGCAAGGGCACATAAAACCTTTGTACTTATCTGGAAAAGTAAATGGTGTAGATATCCGAAGAGCTTTCATTAACAATGGTTCAGGAGTCAACCTCATGCCCATCCGTACACTTCATCGATTGGGCCTCACGGAATTTGATTTATCTCCTTCTACCATGATGTTACAAGGATGTGATAAAAATGAACAAGAACCACTGGGCGAAGTTACACTCAGAACTCAGTTTGGAGATCTTGTATCCAATTCGGATTTCATGATTGTTGATCAAGACTCAGCTTTCAACATCTTGCTTGGAAGACCCTGGCTACATCAGCATGCGACTATCCCTTCATCATACCATCAATGTCTCAAATACTATTTCAATGGTCAAGTTGGAACATTGTATGGTGATAAGACCCCATTCAAGACATGTGAGTCTCAATACATTGAGGCATAATTTTATCACATGATGGGAAGAGAAAAATCTACAATGAAGGAAATTACCAAAGTTAATGCTCCATATGGTTTGGAGAAGATTCCAATAAATCCATTTACACATGTGAGTAAAGATTATGTGTTACCTATCAGTAAAATTGAAAAAATAGGCCTAAATCAAAATACTCTTATGGAAAGATCCATAATGTCAATTATGGCAGTTGAGCCAGACAACATGGGAGAAATTGGTAACCTACCAAATAGTGATGAAAGCACAAGTGGTGACGTCTTTATTTCATCTGCTAAAATCCAACAGGTCTATACTTCGCCAATCAGGACAGAAGAAGTTATAGAAACATCAGAGGTTAATAATGATGTCAATTCTCAATCCATCATCTCCTCTTTATTTCCCAAAGAAGGCCCTTTATCGTCAATAGGGTCGGAAATAGAAGCTTCTTCTTCAAAATGTGCAAATTTTGACATCTCTTCTGGTCATGAAAATTTCGTTTTGTCATCTACTATGCAAGTAGAAACGGAAGAAATAGCACATGATAAAGAAGAAGAGGAAGATCTTAGAGATGCTCCTCCATCATTTGAAGAGGGTATCTCTACCACTGTGGATGAACTCAGAGAAATAAATCTGGGTACAGAGAAAGATCCACGCCCCACTTTAATTAGTGCAGCCATAACCATTGAAGATCAAGAGATGTATATTTATTTTCTAAATAAAAATAAAGATATTTTCGCTTGGAACTATACAGAAATGTTTGGGCTTGATCCTGATATTTTTACTCATCATTTGGGTTTACCAAAAGAACATTGAGGATTTCAGCAACCTGCGAGAAGAACACACCCAACTTATGCTTCCAAAATTGAAGCTGAAGTGGATAAGATGATCAAAGTTAACTTCATCAGAGAAGTTCAATATCCCAAGTGGTTGGATAATATTGTCCCTGTAAAGAAGAAGAACGGACAAATTAGGGTTTGCATCGATTTCAGAGATCTTAATCGGTATTGTCCTAAAGATGATTTCCCAGTTCCGATTACAGAACTCTTAATTGATGCGACGACTGGCTATGAAGTACTTTCCTTCATGGATGGATATTACGGATATAATCAGATCCGAATGGCCCCAGAAGATGAGGAATCTACAGCCTTCAGAGCCCCTCAAGGTGTGTTTTGTTATCGGGTGATGCCCTTTGGTTTAAAGAATGCAGGTGCAACATATCAACGCGCCATGCATCGTATCTTCAAAACTTTCTTAGGGAAGTTTGTTGAATTCTATGTAGACAATTTGGTGGTTAAATCCAAACAACGTTCTAATCACATGGCTGATTTGGAAGTCATATTCCACAAGCTTCGACAACATAATTTGAAGATGAACCCCTTAAAATGTGCTTTTGGGGTAACCTCAGGAAAATTCCTCAGCTTTGTTGTACGCCATCGTGGTATTGAAGTCGATCCTGAGAAGACCAAATCAATCCTTGGTATGTCACCTCCTCAGAATTTGAAAGAATTAAGAGGACTTCAAGGACACTTATCCTATATTCGGCGTTTCATCTCCAATTTTGCAGGCAAATGTTTACCCTTTACAAAATTATTGAAAAAAGGAGTCACTTACCAGTGGACTGAAGAATGTCAAGAAGCGTTTGATGTTCTCAAGAAATACCTCTTCAGTCCACTAGTACTCATGCCACCTGTTGAAGTTAGACCACTTGTCCTCTATGTGATAGCTCTAGAGCGATCATTGGGTGCCTTTCTTTCTCAAAAGAATGATGCTGGGAATGAAAATAGCCTCTACTATCTCAGTAGAACTATGCTTGAAGCAGAAACCCGGTATTCAAGTATTGAGAAGTGATGCCTGGCATTAATCTTTGCAGTTCAAAAACTGACACACTACCTGCAACATCACGAGGTCCAATTGGTATCTCACAATAATCCGCTCAAATTCATCCTTAGTCGTCCAATGCTTACAGGACGTCTAGCAAGGTGGGTAGTTATTTTGCAGCAGTTCGACATTCAGTATGTATCTCAAAAGGAAATAAAGGGCCAAGCTCTGGCGGATTTCCTGGCTGAACATCCTTCAGTGGAAGACACGTCTTCAGATATTGAACTCCCCGATGAGGAAGTTTTTTCTATTCAAGAGTGTCCTCAAACATGGGAAATGTATTTTTATGGTGCTTCCAGAAGTCCAACAGGGAAGAAAATGGAAAATCCTAAATTCAACAAAGTTGGTTTAGGAATTGTACTCATTTCTCCAGATAAGGCATTGTTACCTTATTCCATTTTATTGTGGGAAGGTGGTACCAATAATGAATCCGAATACCAAGCTCTTATCACAGGCTTGGAGTTAGCACTTCAAGCACAAGTGAATCACTTAAAGGTGAAAGGTGATTCAGACCTGGTAATCAAACAAGTCAATGGGGATTATTCCATCAGAAAAGAAGAGTTAATCCCTTTGTATGATTATGTCAGAAAGTTAATGGCGGAATTCCCTTCAGAACCGACATTTTCTTATGTCCCAAGATCACAAAATGCTCAAGCTGATGCAATAGCTAATATAGCCACATCTCTAGCAGATCCAAATCGGGACGAGACAACCATCAGTATTGCCCACCGTCATGCAATTTCACCTTATGTTCAAGCTAGAGCAGAGGAAATTAATGAAATTAGTCCCATTCCTGAACCGTATGGTCATACTACAGGATGGATGTCACCTATCAGGGAATACCTTCAAAATGGAACACTTCCACCTGATAGAGCTGAGAAAGAACAAATCTGGCGATGTGTGGTCAATTTTACTCTTTATGATGGCCCAAACCACCTAGAGAAAATTCCCTACAAACGTGGTTTTGATGGAGTTCTCTTCAGATGCATTGATGGTGAAGAGACAATGGCTTTCATGAAAGAAGTGCATGTAGGAGTCTGTGGTGCCCACAAGTCTGGACATATATTGTCTGATCAAATTCGAAGGCTTGGATACTTTTGGCCTTCAATGATACAAGATTGTGTTGATTTCACAAAGAAATGTCATTCATGTCAAGTAAATTCCAACTTCATTCATCGACCTCCAGAGTTGCTTCATACAGCTAAATACTCATGGCCATTTTCCACATGGGGAATGGATGTGGTGGGACCTTACCCTTCAGCTACGGCCAAGCAGTTTAAGTACATTCTTACTGATACTGATTTCTTTTCCAAATGGGCAGAGGTAGTACCTCTCAAAGAAGTCAGTTCAAAATGAATTTTTAGCTTCATCAAGTCTAACATCATTACTAGATTTGGTGTCCCTCATACCATATTGACGGACAACGGCACCAACTTCTGTTCTTCTGAAGTGAAGAAATTGTATCAAGAATACAACATTAAATCTAACCATTCATCTCGGTATCATGCGGCAGCCAATGGCCAAATAGAACCCTTTAACAAGACTCTTTCAAATATACTGCAGAAGATTTTGGATAAAGATAAGAGGTCATGGCCTAATAAACTCTTTCATGCTTTATGGGCTTATCGGAATACCACCCGCAATGCAACACGGTTAACTCCATATTCGTTGGTATATGGAACAGAAGCAGTCTTTCCAATTGAAGTTCAATTTCCCTCACTCAGAGTAGCCATTTGTGATCAGTTATCTATAGATGAGCAATCCCAAAAGCGATTGAATGAATTGGAACGGTTAGATGAGAAAATATTGTGCACTTTGCACTACTTGGAAATCTATCAGAATCGAATAGCATGAGATTTTAACAAAAAAGTTCGTCTTCGTTCATTCATTCAGGGAGAATTGGTATTAGTTCTCAGAACTCCAATGATACCAGGAAAGAATCCTCCCAAGCTTGAGCCAAAATGGGAAGGACCTTATTCAATACATAGGGTCTACTCCAATGGAGCTTATTCATTAATCTCGATGGATGGAAAACTCATTACTACTCCAACTAATGCTAGATTTTTGAAGAAATATTTTGTATAAAATACAAAGTATTCACAAGATGTCCCCGCAACATGACACAAAAGTGTGCAGCACCAGTTCGTCCTTGCTATATGATGTTAAACTATACAGCAATGGTCCCGTATGACCATAAACTGCAACTTCATCCCACACGACGTTAAACTGTGAAAAAGTTCCCTAAATGGTCATGTATGACCTTAGACTCCAACTAGGTCCAGTATGACCTTAAACTGCATCATCAACGGTCCATGCATATGACCCTAAACTATTTGCAAGTCCCTTACGTCCAGCATGATGTTAAACTGTGACGTCCCAACTACATGACGCTAAACTGTATAAAAGTCCCTTACGTCCGGAAAGACGTTAAACTATATAATCATCAAAGGTCCTGTGTGACCTTAAACTACACCATTGTCTAGCATGACATTAAACTGCACCATCCACGGTCCATGTATATGAACTTAAACTATTCGCACTTTCATCCAACATGACGTTAAACTATGAAAAAAATCCCCAATGCGTCCAACATGACGTTAAAATGGTGCACTCTTTTGTCCTCACTGCATGACATTAAACTGCATAGTCCCCCTTTTTTGTCCAACATGATGTTAAACTGTATTTTCCCCATCGTCCTAACTACATGACGCTAAACTGTACAGAAAATTCATGATATGTCCTACATGACATTAAACTGTATTTTGTCCCTGCTACATGACACTAAAACTGCGCAGCACCAATAGTCCTAACTGCAAGACTTTAAATTGCATAGTCCCTTTATATGTCCTATATGACATTAAACTATGCATTGTTAAGGTTGTTGTTACCTCTTGTTTCTCACATCGAGTACGACTCACATGAGCTTAGAGAAAACCTTAACCGTAACACTCTCTTTGGGCCTCTAACCATGTATAAGTCCCAACAACATTTTTTTTATTATTATTATTAGATAGTTGTCCCCAAGAACAACTTGATAATTAATTCATTATTTAATTAAACTACACAGACTTTGATCCTTTCCCTCCAGGCTGGGTATGTAGGCAACCTCCCAGGGTTCAAGCCCAAAAACAATCTCTTCACATCGGTTCACCACCATCTCATATGATGTTGATTCGTGAAACCGCCCCTAGAATCAATATCTTTATATTGATTCACTTTCGTCCTTATTATATGACGTTAAACTATGCAACACTTTTGTCCGGTACGACAATAAACTACAATACTCTTTGATTTTCTCATTTGAGAGAGAACTATTATTGACATTGATTTTTCAATCATGTTTCATTTCAAAAGACTACGTTCATACATGGTAATACCTAAACTTTTTATCTCAGGTTAAACCATCATTGCACTAAAGTCCCCTTTCACCCTTCACATGTACGAACCAAATTTGTACAAAGGGTAGTTCTAGAACTACGTGGGCTTGATTCCCATCCTTATGGGATACGTAGGAACATTCGAGTATCCCTCGAATCCAGCCCCAAATCTTTTGGGCCTAACCCCAAATCTCACTTTCAGTCCCTTGGCTGAAAAGTCCTCATGAAAACACACACTGTGTATTCATTATTATGGTCTGAACTCTATGACCCTAAACTAAGATCTCTCATACTTTCGTCCTACACGATGTTAAACTGCATTTCAAGAACTACGTATGGCTTGATTCCCATTCTTATGAGATATGTAGGGAAGTCCAAAATTTCAATTCAGGACCCAGCCACAACATGATTATGGTTATCATTGACCTATGTATCTCTATATACATTGGACAATACCCATATTTATGTGTTATAATCCTAACCTTAAATATTTTCAGATCTTCATAACCCTTTTCATGACTTTTAGTCACAAAAATTTCAAACTTCTGAGAATTCTTTTGCCTGACTATGCAGCACGTGCCCATAGGTGGACTTGCAAAAACAGTCTACATAACAGACTTGTTATCCAAAAGATACTAATTTATTTAACTATGCAGCCAATTCCCTTAGGTGGCCCTGCATAATTCAACCCCCTAACGGGTTTGTTGGATAATAGTAACTTCATTCTTGGGAAGAATGCTTCTTTTGTCCTTATTTGTCTTAAATGGCGGTATGTAGGGATCTGCAAAAGATAGTCATCCTTAACATATTTGTCCCATGTCCTTTTTCATGATCTGAACGTATTCAAGTCTATGGTTTATTTTTCTTCCCTACGTTTGGGTCAGACCTTCGTAGGAGTGATATTCATCCAGTTCATCGATAATCTTGTCTGGAAATATCTTCTCCATATTCAAGTACCTCTTTCCATACAACAAACTCTGTACTTTAGAAAATTTGAATCTCCATAAACTTTCACTGGCTTTTAGCACTAGGAAAGTAAATTTCCGAGAGTTCTTTTTCCTGACTATGCAGCATGTTCCCATAGGTGGCCTTGCATAAACAGTCTACATAACAGACTTGTTATCCAAAAGATACTATTTTATTTGACCATGCAGCCAATGCCCTTAGGTGGCCCTGCATAATTCAACCCCCTAACAGGTTTTTGTTAAATAATGGTAACTTCATTCTTGGAAACTACTTATTCTAATGCCTTTTAGCTCTTTTTCATATCATTCCTCATATTCAAATATTCTTAAGTCATAGCTTACATTTTTTCCCTCATACTTGAGTATGGTAATATGTTTTCAGATAAATTGTCAAGGAATTGAATCAATTTTAATCCATTTTGGTCAAAGCTATTTCGACCTTAAACATTATCCCCTTTATGTCCGGCATGCATGACTTTAAACTGCCCACAAAAGACAAAGGAACTCTGAATAAAAGTCAAGTTCCAGCTCACTAAATATACATTTTTGTATGATTTAGGTAATATTGAGCAATTAAAAGGTTCAAATTTTGTAGGGTTATTTGTAATAATCCTATTAAAAATCAAACTATGCTTACTAAGCCCATTGGCTTAAGTAAATTTAAAGCAGGTAGTGAAAGAATGCAGGTACAAATGATTGAAGATGAAAGTGTTTTTCATTGATACACAAGAGTTAGAAGGACATCCACAGACTGGAGTCTCTTCTCTTTTTCAAGAATTACAAGAGACTTTCAAACATAACACTTCATTTTATTTACGGCATCCCGAGCTTAATCAGCAACCTCCTGGAATTCATTCATTCAACTAGATACAATAAGAGATGCAGTGACACCAGCTCTTCTTGGAAAAATTGTAAAAGGATGTTCTTGAGTGCGGTTTGAGAAAATTTTCTGCTGATCAAACAGTGACTCTGTTTCTATCCAAGAGACTTGGAAGATGGATACATGGATTTGAGAATGGAGCATTGGAAGTAAAGAGCCATTTGGAGTTAGTACTCTTTTCAGATATTGCTTTAATACCATGTTTGTCTTCTATCCACCAACCGGTAGTGGAAAAAATTTCAGCCCATGGGTTTGACATTTTCATATCTGCAAGGAAATGACATGGAGGAAGAATTTTAAAGTTCACACCATTGTTGTTACTCTTAATGCACAGCATAACCGAAATGAAGGAGTAGCAGCGCAGCTGCATTTCAGGTGTATAGTTCTTTGAATCTGGAACATTGGCTCCTTGCAGGTGACCATGACCATATAGAGGTAGGTAGATGCTCTGTGGGAAATTAAGATGATATTTCTTCAAGTGATTAGCCAAATCTGAGAGAGTGGTGTTGCAGATATCATAGTAATCATGGCCAATGATGTTCATCATATCATCAATCCGCTTGCTAGCCAGTCCATCAGACCTTTTAATTACATTAGTAGCCATTGAATCTACCCAAAAGTTGAATAAATTAAACTCTTAAATGGGTTTATTTTTCATAAAATTTTTGAAAGATTTCGAAAAAATGGCTAAGGAATTAAGGCACGCAAGTCTAAAAAATGGCACGCAAGTATTCGTGTGTCGCGCTAGTTTTTGACGCGCAAGTATAAACCGTGAAAGTACAAATGCCTTTACAGTAGCGCGACATCAAGGAAAACACTAGAAAACAGAGCAACCTGCGCGGATAAGGTGACCTGCGCGGCGAGAGCTCGAAGGTATGATGTCCGGAAATATGGATGCTTGTACGGAAGTGAGGCCCTCTATTTATAGACGCAGCCAGGACCCTGCATGACCGAGGGCCATATCCCTGTGTGATGCACACTTGCGCGCCACCCTCTATGCCCTGAAGACTTGCGCGCCCCCTTTTCCTTTGGATGTATTTGATTTCCTCAGAGTCAAATCCTCATTTCTCTCCGGATCCAACTCTGAGGGGGGACTTTTGTTGACCCTCCTTTTGTCACAGAATCTAAAAATCGGAAAAGGAGAATATCTGAGCTCAAAGTGATTCAAACTTTGAAGAAAATATCAAAAATTGACAAATGCATGAACAAAGGATCAAAAGCAACTGCACCGCGCAAGTTATATCCCTGTCGCACAAGTACACTTGCGCGAGGCCCTTATGATCGCACAAGTGACTTGCGCGACCTAATTGATAACTGCCCGGTAACCGCCCGGGGTCTTCTCCTGCCTATAAATAGACCCTGTGGGCCCCCCATTCGGGAGGATCTTTTTCCAGAAACTCGGATTGAAGCTCCCGACGCCCAAGTCTCTTCACAAAGCTTCCGGAACACTTCTAAGGTAATTTCTTACCTAGAACGGAAGATCTAAAGAGAGGGAGGAATGCCTAAGTGTTGAAACTCATCAACACTTGCGCGCCTGAGTGGCCAGCCCTTAAGGGAAGTGGTCACACTTGCGCGCCGCCTTACTCCTTCGATAGAACTTGCACGTCCCTTTTCTGGAAGAACCTCAAGAGGATTCTAAAGGGTTTAATAAAGAGTCGCTCAAGTATTTCAATGCTGGTTGACCATCGTGCAAGTACACTACGTGTCGCGCAGGTATACCTGCACGACCAATACTTGCGCGCCCCCGCAATACTTGCGCGCCTTCCAAGACTTGCGCGCCCCTTTTCTTTTTGGGTGCCTTTCTTTCCCATTTCACCCCTCTTAAGCCATTATACTTCCTTTTCAAGATTCAGTCTTCAAGACACTCTTCAAATCCATTTATGGCATGATTTCTTGATTTGAATTCCTTATCTGAAAGGAATTCTGTGGAATATCTCTCAAAACCTAGTGATTTAAATATCCTTATGTCACTAAATATGGAGAGTTCATTCATTCAAACTCATCCTTTAAGATGAGAGAATCCTTAACCTGGGTATCCTTTTCAGGAATAATCCCCAGTCATAAGTCCTCTAATTTGGGAATCCTTTTCATGAGTAAGCCCCAAACCTTAATCCTTAACCTGGGTCTCCTTTTGAGGAATAAGTCCCAGTCATAATTTTGGGCTTCCTTCTCAGGAGTAAGCCCCAAGTCCCCTAACCTAGGTCTCCTTTTCAGGAATAAGTCCCAGTCCTAATCTTGGGATTCCTTTTTCAGGAATAAGCCCCAAGTCCCTTAAATTCTCTTTAACCAGTCCTAATTTACGTTTGATCTGGGATTCCTTCTCAGGAGTAAAACCCAATTATCAATCCTCTCCTAATTTGGGTTTCCTTTTCAGGAATAAGTCTCAAGTCAGAGTATTCAAATATCCATGAAGCACATATACCTTTATGGACCCTGTTCCTGGATTTTCTCCCTAAAGTAAATCCTCTGGGAAGTCATACATACATAATCCCCAAACCATTTCTTACGATTGCATCTTTCATGGAATAATTGTCTAATTTTTACCAATACCTCTTGTTTCTCACACCGAGCATGACTCACGTGAGCTTAGAGGGTAAAAGTAATTATGACATCCTGCTTTGAGCCATCAATCATAAACATCATACTCTTCCATTCGAACTATGTGGGCTCTGATTCCTTTTCCAAAACAAAGGATACGTAGGTAGCCCATCTATGGGTTCGATCCCAACTTTGAAATAATTCATGTCCTTCTGAATGACAATAAACTTCAAGTGCCCCACTGAGTGGCTTTAAAACCAGCCCGGTCATCATAATGACCAAGAGACTTTTATATGAATGTTTTGAAGGTTACCATTGACCAAGAATCTCTAAATAGATATAGATGATTCTCTATTGATGAAGAACCTCAAATACATATAAAAGATTCTCTAAATTTCTTACATATTTAATCATTGATTGTCAAAACTAAGGGACAAGATCATTTTATACTTGGTAATGTAATAAGGATTCACGAACATAACTTAAATCTATAAAGAGAGTCCCGGAATAGACAATAATTCCCCTAAAAAAGGTGTGATGAGTCCGACCTCCCATCCTCTCAACCAATGAAAATTCCTAAGCCTAATCAGTCCACAAGCTAATGAGCGCCTACCTTTGGAAAGTAGGTCCAAATGGATGTGGAATCATTGGATGTTTCCGTTTCGACGAACAAACCCGCTAGAAACCGATCGGAACGTTTGAATCTCCCATCCAGGAGGTCATCCCCGAATTCCGAGGGAAATAGTGGATGAGGAACAAAAAGGCCTTCCATCTTATGACAATTACTAGGGCTGGACCCGAAGACTGAATTTTTGTGTGTTCATATGTAACCCATAACGATGGGAATCAATCCATACATAGTTCTAGAAAGATTCATGCAGTTTAACGTTGTGCGATAAGGATGAGGGAAGATCTTAGTTTATGGTCATAGAGATCAAACCATAATGGAAATTAGAAAGGGAGACACATGGTGTGGCTATTGAAAAACCTGGCGTGAATGAGTATAGTAGGATCCAGTATCATACCGTGTGCTCTTAGGGGAGATTTTAGGTTGAGGGACCAAAAATGAAAGTTAATTTGGGCCCGAGGAAAAGTGTATGGGGCATTCATACGTACCCCATTATGATGGGAATCAATCCATATGTAGTTATTGAAAATTTCGTGGTAGGATTCCAATGCTAGGGACAATACTATTGTGCAGGTCTTTCCCATTCACCAAAAGAAGCAGCTTTTGATGGATCTTGTTTATTCTTTAGAGTGGATGTCTGTTTTTTTGTGAAGAAACACACCTAGGATAGATAATATGGGAGTCTCTATAGGAATCAAGTCATATGTAGGCCTTTACAAATGGAATAGTGGAGAACCGATACCAAACATGATGTCCCATAAAGTTAGAATACCACAATGCAATTTCATTTTTAATCGTGCAGCCTGGTTGATAATGTCATAGTTTAGGGTCATATGATAGGACCAGCCCACATATTTTAATATCGCACAGTGAATATGAAACAATTTAAAGTCATGTGGGACCAGGAATCATAGTTTAAGGTCATATGTATTGGAATCATAATGAAGAATGAGGTTTTAGGTGCAATTCTCAAGGTGTGACAAAGAATATCCGACGTGAATGAGGACCAGGTCCGCACCACACTGCACACAACTCTAGGGGAGAAACATCAGGCAGTGGGGCCATAATAGATCAGAGGATACGGGGCTAGACCCAAAGATGAAACGTCTGGGTGTTTCTACATATCCCGTGAGGATGGTAATCAAGCCATATGTAGTTCTTATAGTGCAGTTTAACGTCATGCGGGATGGAAGGCAGGAGATACTATCTCCTAAAAGGGGAGTACATGGTGGGGATTTTGAAAACCCGACATGCATGAGGATATAAGCCCATACCACACACTATATAATCCTATAAAAATCAGGGCCAAAAGGCTGAATAGAAGATATAATTAGTGGGGCCTTAGATGGACCCGGAGATGAAATATCTGGGAATTCCTACATATCCCATGAGGATAGGAATCAAGCCATATGTAGTTCTAAAATTTTCATGCAGTTTAATGATATATGACAAGGACGTGGGAAGATCTTAGTTTAAGGTCGTAGATCTCGGACCAAAGGAAGTGAAACTCTTCCAAATGGGCGTAAACCTTGACCAAATCCCTAAGACCACATGAACCGCACTCGATGTGGGAAATAAGGGTGAATAATGTCTTCATAATATGTGGAATACATAAAAAGGGGGAAATGGTGTGGAGCCTAGAATGACACCACACCATGGATTCATCCACTTAACGTGCAAACGCGCACTGAGGGATAACACCAAGAGTGTTGAAATTCCACTTGGACATGACGGAGTGGAAAAGGATGTGAACACACAACCAATATTTAGGGCTTAATGGGGGTGGCGTAATGATGTAATATGGTCATTGACCATGTTTGAAACACAACATCCATATCGTGTTACCTAAAATGGGGAAAAAACAAATGAGTTTCAACCACTGACCATATTCACAATGTGGGACTTGTATCAAATGGTCATCCAAAATCCTTAGGGACGTTGGCCTGAGATGGTAGCAGAGCCCTAGGGCCTAGCATCCGTGTCGTTCCGGGGTCCTTTCGAATATGAAAGATAATGAAAGCACAAATGATGGGAAACATGAAGTATGGATATCGTTGAGAACATATCTATGTAGAATCTGACACTCTAGGTCCTAAACCAGAGTGATCCTAAGCATGTTGGTGAATTACCAATGAGGGTTGAGGGGTCTAATTTGAGAGTAGACAACTCAAGAATATGCATGGAGGACAGGGGGATGAAAAGATCTCAAGAGGTAGTTATTTGGTGTTTCTATTGAAAACCTGACTTGAATGAGGACATAAGCCTATACCACACCACATATCCCCTCCCGGAGGACTCAGTCTAGAGGGCCAGAAAGATAAGGAGGTTTCTAAGAAAAAGGGTTCGACTTAAAGACAAAATGTCTAGGCATTCCTACATATCCCATGAGGATGAGAATCAAGCCACAGGTATTTCTAGAAGATGTTGTGCAGTTTAACGTCATGCAATAAGGACATGGTAGGTCTTAGTTTATGGTCATAGATCTTGGACCGTACATGACCAATTTAATTTCATGTGCCTAGGACAGATGGTGAAGATGTTGAATCACTATTATTGTCATTTGGGAGACCACAAAATGGTCATAATGATTGATGATAACTACTGACCATGTTCTCAACACAGTACCTATATCTTTTTAACTATAATGGGAATAGAAAATGAGCGCCGTCTACTAACCATATTTGCAATTCGGTACTTGTATAAAAGTTTCATTCAAAATCCTCAAGGATGTTGGCTCAAGATGGTATGAGATCCCTGGCACCTAGCATTTGTTCCATTCGGGGTTTCTTTCAGATGTGAAAGATGATGGAAACCCAAATGATGGGACGCGTCAAGCGTGGTGGTACCCATGAAGTTTAATGTCTTGCGGTAATAATGATAGATCGATGAGGGGAATCTCAAGTGGGTGTGTGTGACATGAAAAATATAGTACGGCGTGAACGAGTACATAGAGTCCATACTACACTGCAAAATCCTAAGTGAGAACTTGGGCCTTTGGGGTGGAAAGGTAGAGGGACCTGAGGCTGGGCCACAAATGGAAAGTTCCAGCCAGTTTTCATTTTATCATCATGTGGGATGAGTGATGAGTAGTTTTACATCCTTTATTTTGGATGAATCACGCAGTTTAACATTATGTTGTGAGGACGGTGGTGGTCTTAGTTTAAGTTTATTGAGCTTAGACCATGCTTACATAACCCTTTATGTGGGTATGGCCTTACCAAATCTCTTAATCCCATGTGAGCAATTCTCGGTGTGGGAAACAAGGAATGGGATCAGGTTATCCCTAGAATATAAGGGCACAACAATAAAGGAAATAGATCGGGAAGGGTGGATCCCAAC
This sequence comes from Viscum album, assembly GCA_963277665.1. NCBI lineage: Eukaryota > Viridiplantae > Streptophyta > Magnoliopsida > Santalales > Viscaceae > Viscum > Viscum album. The sequence goes on from OY728163.1 coordinate 1,941,895,585, forward strand.
CAAACCAACATCACTGCTCAAGACATGCTGACGTTCAAAGGGATATCAGGACAAAATGAATCACTACACCCAATATTTTGGACATATATGGGGGGTGATAATGATGGAGGATGGTTCTTGACCATGTTTGAAACATAGCATCCATATCATGTGACCTGAAATGGGAACAAAAAATGAGCATCGACCGATGACCATATTTGCAACACGGGACTTGTATCAAAGTGAAATTCAAGACCCTCCAGGACGTTGGCCCAAAACAGTAGGCGATCTATAAGGTCATTAATTCTTCCCATTCGCGGGTCCTTTCGTATAGTGACCCTAACTTTTCTTATAATACTATTACACCATTATAAAGATAAACAATATAACAGTATTACACCATGAGTATCTAGAGGTTTAGTGTCTTGGGAAAACTAGGACCAAACATAACTTTTACAACATCAATCATAAACATTTATTTAATTCCATCTTCTCTAGCTTCGTATTGGCTCTTAACCTCTCCTTATTATATGTAGTCAACTGAGGATATACATCAAAAAAGGGGTGAGCTAAAATCCCAGTAGGAGGATAGATATGAACAATTTAACCATGGGTGATCATAATTATAACATAGGAAAATGATCATGAACATGAGAGGAATCATTAATAAAAGACTTTAAATGTGGAAATGCATAAAAAAATGGAACACCATGCCTTAGTGGTTAACTACCACACATACTTTTGAAAAAATATATCATCTTTTTCACGCATCATTTCACTTTAACTAATGAGATTCATCACTTTCCCCAATTCATTGAAGCATTGTATAATTCTGGGTGCACCTGTCACATCATAACATTATCATTATCATGCATTCCAAAAAGAACATATATAAAAAATAAGCATAACTAACCCATAGAAAGGTATGGGTTTCATCTCATAAAAACACATTCATAAGCCATGTTTCAGGTGTTAACTGATTCGTTTTCCTTTATATGATTGGTTACGTAAGACAAGTTTTCTATGGATAGGATGTATTTGATTCATATACAGAATTATATTATGTTCTTAAATATTATTTTTAATCATAAAATGAAAATTATTCTTGAATGATTACGATGGAGAATGAATCTCATCGCGTTCGTCGAGACGGTAATCCGTACGTACGCACAAGCGAAAATATCATTCTTTTGATATTAAAATCGTATATAATTGGATGTTATATCATATATACAGAAGCATTATCATGTTATATTTATTATTTACATCATTTATACTCATTATTATACCCATCCAAATGATGAAGTGTTTGAATAACAAACTACACCATGATGTGGAGACGGTAATATGTATGTATGCACGTATGGTGACTTTGTCATTTATAGGATGGATAGAATAATGAATATGGTTATTCCATTTTTATAATAACATCACAGTATATAGAATATACTATATTAATTATTTTAGAATGGAAAAAACAAAGAAATAGGAAGTGGAATAAGAAAAGAACTTGAAATAGTTGATGAAATATTTACCTCTTCTTCGGGTTCTTCCTTTTCATTTGATCAAAAGGGGTCCTTAGGTTGGCTTAATGACTAAATTAATTCCTCTATGATTAAGGGAGGACAGTTTAGAGGATATTTGGTCAGGGTTTTGTTGATTAAAATGGATTTCAATGTGTGAATTTGAGGTAAGGGTAAGTTCCCTTTTATAAGAGGGGTGAGGGGAACCTTAGGAAAAGATTGAAATATTATTTTATAATAAAATAATTTTCGGTTTATAATGGCTCAAAAATTAATTATTTAAAATATAAGGTGGTTATGGGTCAAAAATATTTCAACCAATAGGTTTTATACAGGTTTGGGTCACCATATTAACCTTATATTTTATATTTAACTCTTAGTTAAATAGTTTGACATTTACAATGTCTCTTTGTTTTTTATATTATATGGATAATAAACTTACTATAAAATTTCAAGATAACCTCAAGTGGTTAATTAATGAAATATATAATATTATTTAATCCCTTTTTATGAACGTTAGATTTTTAGGAATAGAATATCAATTAATAATATAATAATTTTTAAAAACTCTTTTATGTCAATTTTGACACTATTTGGTATTTTTTTTTGTTAAATTTATAACATCATTATTACTTTGAAAAAAATTAAATTAATCAACCCTAACATGTCATATTAACCTATAAAATTAGTGGAATTCTTTAAAACTCTCAAATTATATTTATTTGGATATTTATAATATCAATTATTTTAATATTTCATTAGTAAGGTAATTACTGCATCATCATTGTGTCATAAATAAATTTAATTATTTAATGTCAAAAATTATAAATAAATTACCATTATGTAGGAAATCTTTTTATATTTATAATTAATATTTATAGTCAAATTTATCTTATGTATAACCCTATATTAAAAATGGTTTAGTTACTAATCTTTTATTTTAACTCTTTATCTCTTCTTTAAATAAAATAATAATAAATGTCTTAATCTAATCCAAGTGGACCAAAGAGAATCATATTTTATTACTAGGGTTTTTTTGGTTGAATTACACTTATCCAATAGAATTAGTACATGTGTTATGGTAATTATGATATCATTTTTACCCTTAATTACCCTGTTTACTTTTAACCGTGGTAAATAAAAGTAAAAACATACTATTCAAAAAAAATTATTTTCATCTTATTGAACCACATTTTACTAACTTACATCAACCATGTCTCTAAGATTTTTAAAATATCACCCATATAAGTGGTAAAATTAAGTTTTATGCGAATTTGCAAATGCTCCTAGGAGGTGGGTAAAAGACAGTAAATAGTTCAATAAAATTTTACATATATAATATTATTACAAAATGACTCCAATGAATTAAATTGAACATATATAGGTATTATGGATCTATTTTGACCTAAAATAAATTTATATAAAATAATTAGTTATTTAAATAAAAAGTCGGTTTTAACCAATAACGCAGTGTTTTTTTACTATTCATCCAAAATTGAAATTTTTCATAAAAATACCAAAAATTTACCCTAAGCTAATTTCAATATTCCAAATCTAAAAATGAAGTCCATTTTGAAAGATAAATTTTATAAAATTTCAAAAATTGGGTATTACTATTCATAACGGCTAGTTTGATTGGTCGTGGTGTGTTAGAATCTTGAAGTTACGTACAATTCAAGATATTTCATTATTCAAAGGAAAAAAAGTACCGTGGAAGCTTGGGGTGTTACATGCGATTAATGGAACGCTGATATGTGGCACCTATATTCTTTAGACCAAAAGGCATGACCTGGTATCATAAAGTACCTTGTGGTTCCCTGAAGGTGGTTGACTATTCATCCTCGGGGGCCATTCAAATTTGGTTATACCTAGAATACCCATCCATGAAGGAGAGATCCTGGAACCCAGTGGTGGCATCAATTGATAGTTATGTTGTAGGAAGGGGAAACCATCATTCAGAAACTGATGGTTGAGATCCCGGAAGCTGATGCAGACTCTGATCTAACTTTTCTTCTTCTTGATGGGCACAATGTTAGAAAACCATCTGTGGTACTAGAACTCCTTGACGAAGTTGGATCTGATGAGCTTATCAACCTCGACCTCGACCATGGCACCGTGAAAGGGTTTCATCTTTTTGGGAGGCTGTTTAAACCCGCAATGGTTTTCTAGAAGACTAAACCAGTGGACGGAAACCTGGGGATATAGTCCTGGAATCTCATCATAACCCCAAGAAAACACATCGCGATGCTACATCAGGAAGTCCACATATCGTTGTTTCTCTTCGACAGGCATACCAGCACTGATCAAGGTTGGTTTCGGATCTGTCTCATTACTGAGGTTCACTTGTACCAATTCATCAACTGTAGTGGAGACACCCTCATCGAAAGAAGGAGTAGAATCCTGCAGATACTCTTATTTATCAACAAAGGGGGAATCATCTTTAGAAGGTGGCTCTTCTGAGTCGACAGATCCTGATGGGACACTATCACCAGCCTGAGCAGCGGTGGATGCGTTAGGGGACTCTTGTGCTGTGGAAACCATGGCGATGAAAGATGTCATCATGTTCCCATATGGTCTTCAGCCCAAGGGGCTGTGCTTGACGAAATCAATGAAATAGTGGTGTGTCGGCTTGATCAATTTTATCTCGGCCTAACGAAACAAGAAAGTATGACGTATTGTTGTGTTAATGGGGCGAGCATCCCAATACCTTATGGGGGTAAGGGATTTGGGATCACCTGAGCCTTATTTGTATAGGAATACGAGGTTATCTTACAACATTCCTTAGACTTTGGAATGTGCTTTACCCTTATTCCAGAAACACCAAAGCATTTCCCCATGTCCGGGGTCATGGCCTCCAATCAGTGGATTGGAAAAATATAGGCATCGTCCAGGTCTGTCCATGGGTAGGTTGCATCCATAGCATGTTTAACCTTGTTAGCCTGAATTTTATTTTCCTTTCTCTTGTAGTAGTCGGTATCTAGGTAGCGGGCTTCACAAGAGGCAAAGGGAGACGCATCACCCTAGAGTATGCATACTCGTCCATTAAGAGAGTACTTAAGTCATTGGTGATATGAAGAAGGGATTTTCGCGTTCAAGTGGATCCATGGCCAACCCATCAACACGTTGAAAGCATTGTCTTGTGAGATAGTCGTGAATTTGGTGCTAGAAATTAGGCCACTGAACTGGGTATTCCGAAAGATCTTTCCAATGGGTGTATGTTCTGTCCTATCATAGCCTTAAATTTTCATTTCAGAGGGACTCATATCAGCCTTGGATAGACCCATATTTTGGAGTGTCCGGGTTAGGATAAGGTTGATCCCAGAGCTTTTTTCGAAAAGAAATTGGTGAATATCCACACTGTTGAAGTTTCCAGTGATGTACAGTGTGAGGATATTCCCCTGTAGGGGAGAACCTTCATCTTCTCAAAAGAAATAGATAATGGTCTGACACTCTACATGATTGACTACCTCAACATGGAAGGATTTTGCGGCTACTACCTCTACCTCAAACTGAAGGGGGCTCTTGAAAGCCTCTGCGAGGGCTTCGTGCATATCTGCTGATAGGAAAAGTTCCTCAAGGATATGGAGATTTTCAAGAATGCTGTCAAGATTCTTGGGAATTTTGTACTTTTGTGCCAAGTGTGAACTTCTGATGACAAGATGTCATTCCACAGTAGGAGGTATGACAATCCCTTTTAGCTGAACAAGTGGTCGACTAGTGCTAGGAATGTCCCGCTGCTCTCTAGTTGAAATTTGTGGAGAGGCTACCAGATGAGGTCTAGATGATTGAGGTCGATACACAACAGAATGTGGTTGATCATAGCATGATCGTGGTGGTTTCTCCTAATCGAGTAGTACAAATGGTGGTGAAGGAGAACCTGGTGAAACCAGATGAGATGGTTGTGCATGCTGAGATCTACAATAGGCATGTTTTCTAGTTTCAGTGGAATGAACTGCTTGGATAGAAACACTGACCAATGCATCCTGGTGATTCATATAACTGTGATTCCATCGATGCTAGCATCAAATGGGGATGTTGAGAGGATTTGTATGGCACTCTTCGTCTTCGGGAACCATATAGGGGTTTACCAACACCATGGTATTAATCTAAGTGTACCCTTGGTTGTCACTTGAAGAATCTTACATCCCTAAGTGGATTCTGGGGGCATGAAATCACCAAGAGTATGGTATGACGATGGTATCGGTGGGGGGATTTGTTTTCCCTTGCATCATCAATGCTTTCCCTTCTAGGAAGAGGGAGAGTAAGATGTTGAATCATAAGTAGTATTTATGGGTAACGTGGTGACTTATGAATACTTGAGTTGATTAAAATGTGTACGAATAATGCCATGGGCATGGAAGACCGCCTTATGAGCCATTTAGTTATCATATTTTTTAGACATGCGGTTAGGAACCTTCTGCCACTCACCTTCATTCTCACTATCACTGTCAGGCTGTATGAATATGCATTCCACCTATGCTGGGGCTAGGCCTAACCTGACTATATTTTCATCAACCCAGTCTTGAAGCTAGTCCTTAAACCAAGAGAACTTCTTGAGGGTGTGCCCTGAGATCCGGTTATAGGGGTAGTAATTGGGGCGATTAGTGAGCTCTACCTCTTTGGTCCTCCTACATTCTGCTAATTGTAAAATTCCATTTTCCAATGAACTTTAGAAATAACTAGGAACCTAAGCCTCATTAAATTATTAGGTTTGGATCCTTCTATCCATGAAGGGGGCTCTGGGAGCCTGTCCCTATCAAGGTGATGGGGGATCCTTTTAAGGAGTTGGAACCTGATTATCTTTCCTAGGTGGAGGCGACTCATTACACAGGGGTTCCTACTGATTTTGAGGTAGACACTACTGGGACGAAGGTTGTTCCTAAGGTGGTGGGCCTCTATGAAGTTCTAGTATGATAACCCTGGTCTTTATTACACAATTAAACCTGATTTATTACATAAAATTCACTTGATACAACATAGAATATCGAAAGGTCTAGTGTCTATGGGGCTTAGGATCATTACATAACAACATAAAACATGAGATACAACATCTTTATTGAAAAATTCCCTTACATGACCACTACATTCCCTCTTACTTAGCATTGCATGGGATAACCTCAGGACATGCATAAGAAAAGGGTGAGATATAGAGCCCCGTAAGGGAATAATCATGGGATAACATGAGGAATATAATACATGTTAGTCAATAGGCATATCAATAGAGCACAAGAGAATCATAAACATAAATTCATGATAATTCATTATAATCATAACATGGAAATGTGGCAACAACACTTAACATGGAATTAGCATGAGCCAAGGATCATTTCACATGGAGCATGAGTAAATCCTCAATGCACATGAAGCACGAGTAAAACCTAATTGCACTTGAATTAGAATGAGTAAACACCCATTGCACATGATGTATCATGATACTATACTTTACCCAATTCATTGGAGCGCTATCAGGGTGCAGCCTTCTTAAACATTTCATTTCATGCATAAGTGTGCCACATGGATCATAAAACATTCAATCATTAAAAATAATAATTTATTCCATGATAAATGAATGTGTAATACATACATGAAACTATTTAAACAATAATTAAATGTTCATAAAGGTGAATACCCTTGATAGAGAAATGGGCATGGTATTCACTACACAATGACTTTGGCTTGGAAAAATGCGGTGCAATTTCGACAGCATAACGGCGTGACATAAGAACTCATAAAAATGGATGATGAGAGATAAATGGGTGTCTCATCATATTTACATGACATGGAAAGTAAGTGGATCATATAGATACATGTCCCAAAAAATTTAATGGAATTTATATTCATGATACAAAAGAATAGCTTGAATGTAAAGAGGAGAGAGAAATTCCTTTCAGAATTTCGGCATAGTAACGGGTGTACATGGGAGGATTTTAATGAGAGAGAAAGGGGTCTCCCATCATTAAAACATAAAGAGGAATGTATGGGGGAGGTTCAAAACTATACCTAAGAATTTATAATTTAAATTGAAAGGTCATAACAACTTAAATAATATTGGACAAAAATGAGAAAGGAAGAAAAAACCCTTACTTGGAAGTGTGCTTATAAAGGCTTGAGAGAGGCTTCAGAGAGGATTCTTGGCACCTTGGGGAACCTTGGGAGGATTCTAGAGAGAAAAGGGAAAATGTTGGATGAACTCAAAAGTATTTGAGTGAGGATAAAGTGGGAGCTTGGGTGGGTTTATATAGTAAAGGTGAGGGAATTCTTTATTATTTAGGTTTGGGACACCTCACATTAATCTAATCCAAAACACAGACCAGCCCGTGGTTTTTGCCCATGTTTTTTGGAAAAGGAAAGTTTAAAATAATATTTTATAAGGCCAAAGTCCAAAATTCTTAAAATAATGGGGTTTCTTATGTGGAGGTGAGTCACACTCCCAAGAAAAACAATTTAAAAAGACAAGATGTTTAATAAGTCTTGAAGGGTCCATTAATGCTTTGTAAAATAAGTCAAACAAACACAAAATCACATTATTTTAATGGTAAAACATATATTGGCCGAAAATAAAGCTTATAGTATTTTATTAAATCACTATTGGGTCATTATGATGTCATAAAACACATTATATATTTAAACGATATTTAATTTTTAGCCAAAAATTTGACTGTCACAGAAAATTATGAAAAGTTAACCATTGGATAATATCAATGTCCTGATTCTAGAAATAATATTTATTTTATCTAAATAATTTTATATTTATTTTAATTTTCACTTTTAAAATAAAAACTGACATTTAGCAAAAATTCATTGGTTTTGACAAAAATGGCTTTCGAACCTTAATAAAAATTACAATTGCATTCATAAAATTATACGACCATTTATATTTAATAAAAATTAATTTAATAATAATAATAATATTTTATTAAAATATTATTTAATTCAAAAATCCATTAATTCATCAAAATATTTTTCTTAGTTGAACATTAACTAAAAATAATATTTTCTCTTTAAAAACTATTTACAGGGTAACAAAAATAACATGAAAATATATTCATTATTATATACAAAAATAATGTACATAAACATAGTGCTAAGTTCTTGTTACATACCCCCTTATAACACCCACATAAGACCGAAGAGTAAGGTGTGCGATGGTGACAGACTCTTGGGGTGTCTCGGATAACATTGCTCGGGTAGTAATCTCTATCAACTTCCACTTCTCTCATAGGTGGTCCCTCTGAAGCTTAAGATATTCAAGCTCATCTTGGGATTGGTCAAGAGTGAAGCCCAAAGACGAAAACTCCTTTCTGAGCTCTGAAAAATGGGCTTCATACGAGGCACGTCTACTGGATGAGGCCATTACTTCCTTTTTCTGAGTAAATTGGATTTGTTAAAGCTATATATTTTTACTAATCATGTGATCACTGTTCAACTGCTATATTAGAAACGGTCACAATTATTAACATAAAACCAAAGAAGTTGACATTTTATATAAACATTTTCCATAAAGATACATTTAATTAGACCAAAAGGGATTTCCATTAATGAAATTTTGGGTCATTACAATCTTCCCCCCTTAAGAAATTTTGACCTCGAAATTTCCTTTTCCCACACTAAAATAGATGTGGGTAACTCTGATTCATCATTTCCTCTGATTCCCATGTCCCTTCTTCAAACTTTTGGTTTCTCCACAACACCTTGACGAGGGGCATTGTCTTATTTCGTAGAACCTTTTCTCTATGATATAAGATCTTCACTAGTTTCTCCTCATAAGAAAGATCATCCTCTAACTATACCTCCTCTGAAAAGAGTACATGTAAAGGGTCTAGTATGTAATTCCTTAAGAGGGATACATGAAATACATCATGTACTTTGTCCATGGTATGTGGAAGTTCTAGTCGATAGGCCACAGCCCCGACACGATCAAGAATCTCGAAGGGGTCGATATACCTTGGACTTAACTTCCCTTTCTTTCCAATCCTCATGACCTTCTTCCATAGAGATATGCGTAGAAATACCATGTCTCCAACTTTAAACTCAAGGTATCATTGACAGTTATCCGCATAACTCTTCTTTCGACTCTAGGATGCCTTAATATGCTTCTGAATGGTTTTCACCTTCTCCACCATTTCTTCGACCATTTCTGGTTCAAACAGCTTATACTCACTGACCTCATCCTAACATGTCAGTGTTCTGCACCTTTTCCCATAAAGGGAATAAAATGGTTCCATTTGGATTCTTGAGTGGAAAATGTTATTATAAGATAACTCAACTAGAGGAATATGTTGATCCCATACTCATTTAAATTCCATTGAGCATGCTCTCAACATGTCCTCAAGTGTTTGGATAGTCCACTCGGATTGGCCATCAGTTTAAGGATGATAGGCCGTACTGAAGTTCAGTTTAGTATTCAGAGAATGTTGAAGACTCTTCCAAAACATAGAGGTGAATCTTTGATCTTGATCGAACACAATAGATAGTGGTACTCCATGCAGCCTTACCACTTCCCTGATATATATTCGTGCTAGTTGATCCAATGAGAAATCCTCCTGAATTTCAATGAAGTGTGCAGACTTTTTAAGATGATCCACAACAATCCAGATTGCATTGTTACCTTTGGATGTCTTCAGAAGTCCAGTGAAAAAGTCCATGGTGATGTTCTCCCATTTCCATTCTAGTATAGGCAATGGTTGCATCATCCCCTTAGACTTCTGCCTCTATTCCTTCACGTGATGACACACCAGGCACTTTGATGTATATACAACGATCTCCCTCTTCATATTATCCTACCAATAATTCTCTCGGAGATATTGATACATATTTGTGTTTCATGGGTGAATAGAGAAATTTGAACTATGTGCATCATCCAAAAGTTCCTTCTTCAGCTATGGACTTGATGGAACACATAGTGTTTTCCAAAATCTCACAATTCCTTCCTCATTAACATTAAACTCCGAGGATTTCCCTTTTCTAATAGCTTCCACTTTTTCCTAAATTCCCACATCATCGTTTTGAGCATCTTTTAGCCTTTACAAAAGTGATGTTTGATCAATCATTTGGGAAAAGATTGACGATTTTCCCTTCTTTATGATTCCCATGTCCATCCTCATCAAATCTAAGAATATTGGATCCTTTTTAATTATAATCAATGATAGAATTGTTGGGTCCTTTCTACTTAGAGCATTTTCCACCTTGTTCACTTTCCTAGGGTGGTAATGGATTGAGCAGTCATAGTATTTGATCAAATCTAACCATCATCGTTGGCGCATATTCAACTCTTTCTGTGTGAATATATACTTGAGGATTTTGTGATCCGTATATATTTCACACTTCTCCCCAAAGAGATAATGCTACCAAATTTTCAAATCGGATATCACTGTACCCAGCACAAGGTCATGTGTTGGATAGTTTTGTTCATGAACTTTCAATTGCCTTGAAACATAGGCAATGACTTTGTCATTTCGCATCAACACACATCCTAGGCCCCTCTTCGAAGCATCACTGAATACCACAAAAATTTCTCCACTTGTGGGTAAAGTGAGCACGGGCACAGTGATAAGCCTCCTTTTTAACTCCTTGAATCTTTCTTCACATTCATCACTCCGAGAAAACTTTACTCCCTTCTGAGTTATATTGGTAAGAGGGTTGGACAATCGTGAGAAATTTCTCACAAATCATTGATAATATCTAGTTAACCCAAAGAATCTATAGATATCTGTTACCTATGTTGGACTCGGCCATCCCTAAATTGAATTTGTTTTGGAGGGATCCGCAGATATCCAATTTCTTTTGATGATATGGCCCAATAATGATACCTCCTTCAACCAGAACTCACACTTGTTGTACTTGGAATAGAGTTTATCCTTCTGCAAGGTCTCTATTACAGTTCTTAGATGCTCCTCATGATCCTCTTGGTTTTGGATTATATTAGAATATCATCTATAAGTACTACCACAAATTTGTCGAGGTAATCTCTAAAGACTCTATTCATCAGGTCCATGAATATTTATGGAGCATTAGTGATTCCTAAAGGAATTAATATGAATTCATAATGACCGTATCTTGTACGAAAAGCAGTCTTGGGGATATCTTCGTTCTTTACCCTTACTTGAAAATATCCCGACCGCAAATCCACCTTGGAGAAGTATTGTGATCCACGAAGCTGATCAAACAAGTCATCAATTCATGGGAGAGGATACTTGTTCTTTATCATGATTTTTTTGAGCTCATAATAATTGATGCAAAGGTGCATTGATCCATCCTTCTTCTTGACGAAGAGGACTGGTGCACCCCATGGTGAAGCACTTGGGCGTTTAAACCCTTTATCCAAATTCTCTTGTGTTGGATTTCATGGCCTAGAACCAACTAATTTGTACTTTATTCATTAATAAAAGCCTTATCACATCTTGTTTGTTATTTTTCTTGATAATACATGTGATAATGTCCTAAGGACAGCTGTTTCATTAAAGGTTCATAGCAGATCCCTACTATGATGAGAACCCGGAAGTGCCATAACACTGTTCTTGAATATATGTTCTATGGACAGATGATGTTATTTGAGGGACACAAAAAATATAGGCCATTAGGGGTGGGGACTCATAAAAATTTTAGGCACCTTCTCATGGTGTGTTCCCTTAGTAATATCCAGGAGGATATTATGAGAACAAGACCCGCCAGTAGGAAATCCACATTTCATAGTGTCATTGGATGTTCCAATCTGCGGATGGGTGTATTGGTCCTTAGACTTTAAGATTATTATTAATGGGTATTACAACTCATGAACTTAAATGTATTGATGAAAACTGTGATAAAACACTTTTCGCAACGAGGTAGGATACGTTGGGTGTGTCACCAGTAATACTGCATTAATAGATAATTCGAGAAAGGATTTATCCCTTCTGTTCCATAACGGAAGTAGATATCTCAGGCCCTTTTATGGAATTCATATAGCCTAAATAAATCCATGTCCATGGTTGGGTATGGGCGAGTTCAATTCCTAGATGTCAAAGAAAGAATAATCGAGTACATGGGTTGATGGCACTAGCATGCAACCTACTTGATTAGAGATATAGAGACAAAGGGATTATATTACACTGTAAGCATTCGTAGGAGGTGGAACGTCATTGTGGCGTTAACTTCTTTCTCTATGGGTGACTTGGCATGTTGCTAGACTCTAACCTTGGACTTTAGGCAGGCTCCACCTAATGCCACTGAGAAAGAGGCCTAGAGGGTCACACACTAAGTGTGTCCATGTATATCAATTAAATATTAATTTAACAAGTTAAATAAATATTATTCCTGACTGTGGTTTAATAATTATTTAAGTATGCCTGATCGCATTTATTTATACACTAGTTATTTGAGAGAATATATTGTGGGAAAAATAATATATTTATTAGCGAGTAATGAAGTTACATTTATTTAATAAATAAATATCCATTACTCAAGGTGTAATAAATATAGTGGAGAAAAATGGAAAATAAAAGTACACGTTGTGTGCTAATTATTACATGTCGTGTAGTTTTCCAGTTGGTATTTTGAGGATATAATATTGTTTTATTAAATGATATTAATTATAATCAGCGTGGATGCATGTAAAGGAATTAATAGTTCGATATGGGGTTTCAATAAGAGTTAATGAACTAAATAAAATGCATAACACGTTTATTTATTGTCATAACTCTATTAACCTCAAACCCGATTATAAATATCCTCACAAGCCCAACACTTTTCCTGAGACATTTTTGTTGTGCACAACAGATTTGGAAATACTCTCAAGACAAGAGAGAATTCCCTTTCCACCAACAATGTCCTGAAGTTACGAGAGCGAGATCCTCCACTAGATCAAGGCGGTTGAAGGCGGACATCGCAAGAGAAGGCTCTTCCGCACTAGCACACAAAGATCCCTTCGGCGATGTCCAGAGATACGTGGAACACCTGTGGATCACCGCTAGAGGAATCCTATACTTGGATTCTACGATGCAATGACAGATCACAGGATCGTGACCGGAGACATCAACGAAGAAAGAATTCCACCAAGGTAATTCTTGTGAATTAATTAAATTAATTATAACCAACGTATGATGATCCTATCTATATGGTTCTAGGATTCCCTCTTAAGTTTTTCGTTCTTCGTTTTATTCTGAAGATTTTTCAATTTAAATCGTGACGGATCTCGGATTGAATGTTGCTTAACATTAAAATTAAAGTTGGGCAAACCCACCAATTCGCTTCCACTGCGCACGGAACCTACAAGTGGTATCAGACCGGTCATATCGTTGATTATAATTATTTAGTTTTTCATTGATGATTTACGTATTTAATAATTTATTTATTTCAATTAAAGTTTAATCGCTCTGGAAATATAAATATTGAGATCTGTTCCTCCTCCCTCGTTTCTCGTTCACCTCTCAGAAACGATTTTTTATTTTTATTTTTGTTAAAATAAAATAGGGGAACTCATCCGGAGGAGCCAAACGTTTCTGGCCATACAACACCAGAATACACGGTGTGTATTCAGAAGTACACGTCGTGTAGTCTAGGTTCAATGCATTGACTGATCTGCCAAATCAGGTCATGTATTGGATTCTTTCTAAGAATTTAAGATGTCGTGTGTTGGCCAGAAACAGGTGGCACATGGTTTCCATATTACACACCATGTGGTCCAATGAACATGGTGTGTAGTCCCTTCAGGTTAGGGTTGGGCCGTGTACCCTGTACACAGCTTTCCCAGCTGGAAGCTGTGTAACGTGGAAACTACAGGGCGTGTGTCCCACTGTACACGCCATGTACTCTGAAAATTTTTGAAGTACATTAACACACCATGTCCTTGGGCGTGTACTTCGGATGGACGGTGAAGAAAAAGTACACGCCATGTAGTCGGAACTACATGCCTTGTACCCACCCAAATTACACAGATTTATTAAAATTTATTATTATATTATACAAACCCTTGAGACGTGTACCATGGTGCATGTGTAAATATGAGGCACAACACGTGATAGGTGTTTTATATATATGTGTTTAATTTAACATCTGCGTAATAAATGGGAATTCACCGGGTTTCCTCTAAGGTACAAGTTACGTACACGGATAATTTTAAATGAATTTATTTGTTTAAAATTATGATGGATGAGAATCTCAAGGAAATTCAGAAAAATGATTTAAGATAAAAGGATTGATTAATTAAAGATAATTAATTGATTCGAGCGTGATTTATCTTAAACAAGAACGATTAAAGAATTGAATGATAGTTTTATTTATGCGTAAATATCGTTTCATGTATGGATGATCATGAGATAGACCGAGACCTTTGTATGTGAATGGTTTCTTTTAATTTATTTATTTAAATTAAATTTGTTGGCTTGCAAGCCATCTCCTCATTAATATGTAGGGTCTACGCGCCCAAGGATTCTTTTATGTAAAAACCCCTTTTACCCCTCACCTGCATGTGATATAAATTCATATGTAATGGATGGAGCTCCCAAGCTAGTGGAGGCGGCTCAAGTCAGGAGCCAAGGTGAAACCAATCCAAGGAGATACAAAGGTGGATAGGTGGAAAGATATAAACACGAACCCGAAAGGTTCAAGGTGTTTCTCCCCTAGGTCTTGGGTTAGTTTATCAACCGCTAGATAAACTAACCAATAGAAAAGCTCATGATCATACCATTTATTTTATTTCTGTCAGTTGCATGGTTTATTTATTGTGGGTGTGTTGTCACGATCACACAATTAATGAATTAAACGAGCATGCAATATGGAAGTAAAATAAAACTGACTTATACGTGAATATTATCTTTCACATGGTTAGTCACTTAAGTAAATTCCACTTAATATTAACAAGCATGTAATAAAATATAATAAAATGGAAATTTACGTATAAGGATTTAATCCCTCAAAATAAATATTAAGTTGGTATAGCCTTCCATAATTTTGGTTAGAATCGAACTATAGTTCAAAGTGCTTGACCAACCCTAGTTGGGGTGCTTTCAATTATCAGGGAATTCTAATTCAAGTTTTTGGGTTGAATTGACTTGATTCTCATAAAGGGTTGACTTCCACAGCAGGACTTGGAGTGACCAAGAGGCAAAGGTTGAGGAAATCCAAAATAAAAGGATTTCAGGATTGGGGAGTCCACTCAGCGAATCAAGGAGCTGCGAGTTAATGCAGTTGGCATTTGGAATGCCTACCTAAAACCCTTCAAGTTGCTTGACCAACCCTAGTTGGGGTAATGCGAAGGGAAATATGGATCCTTGCCACTATAATATTCAGGAAACAGAATATTCCGAAATCAATGGTTAGGGCTATTGGATTTCGATAAAATAGTGGGAGACTAATAAGTATTAATTTATTTATTTATCTCGGTTTTTTAATAAAGTACAAAACCTTTGCTCATACTAATTTGTAGAAACGACAAGAAAATGACTTCAAACATATAATTATGAACCATACTCAAGAAAGAAAACCTTCTCACTGGCACCAATTTCCAAGAGTGGGAGAGGCATTTACACGTCATCCTTCGCCATGAAAGGAAATTGTATGTGATGGAAGATCCTATTCCAGTTGCACCTGGGAAAGAGGCCAGTGATGAGGAATTATCTCCCTATATGAAACACATGGATGATGCCACATATGTCCAGTGTTTCATGCTATCATCCATGTCTAATGAGCTCTTGAAGCAACATGAAAACATGGGCGCATATAGCATGATGTCTCACCTTAAGGATCTATACCAAGAGAAGGAGAGATAGGAGAGGTATGGGATCTTCAATGCTTTGTTTACAACTAATCTTGGAGAGTCTGTGCCAACTGAGCCTCATGTAGTCAAGCTTATTGGCTACATTGAATGTCTGGACATCTTAGGGATTAAATTCCTGGATGAGTTGCGTATAGATCTCATCCTATCATCACTGCCCAAGACCTTCTCTAGCTTCATTGTCAAATATAATATGAGTGGAAATGAGAAGAGTCTATCGGAGCTTCTGACCTTGATTATCCATGTAGATAAGGACATGGGGCATGACAAACCCGCGATCCTTATGGTGAACAAGAAAAGGAAGGACAAGGCAAAGGGTCCAAATACTTATAAACGGTCTGAAGCCCCTGAGCACCGTCCCTCCAAGAAGGGGAAGATCTAGAGGCAGGGAAAGGAACGGGAGGCAGTGTGTTTTGCATGTGGAAAGCAGGGCCACTAGAAGAGGAACTGCACCCAGAAGCATGGGGACGCTAATGGTGTGTTTGTTATCGAGTGCAATCTTTCTATTTCTACACATTGGGTATTAGATACAGCTTTTGGGGCTCACATATGTATTCAAATGCAGGAAGAAAGTAAATTTAGAAAGATCAACAGAGGAGAGGTGGATATTCGAGCTGCCAATGGCGCAAGGTTGGCTGCGTTGGCTATTGGCGACTATCACCTCTCATTGCCAACTGGCATGATTTTGGTTTTACAAAACTGTTATTTTGTGCCTAGTGTTACCAAGAACATAATTTTTGTATCTTGTTTGGATATGGATGGATTTGTTTTCATGTTTGGAAATAAGGGTTGTCTCTTTTATAAGAACAACGTATGTTATGGTATGGCACATTTGAATAATGGTTTGTAAGTTTTAAATTACGAAAACCAAGTGTTGGCAATCGATAATGAAACAAACTCACATGACTCATACATCACCCAGTTGTGGCATCACCGCCTTGGTTGTGTAAACGAGAAGCGCTTGACAAAGCTCTATCAAGATGGCTATTTAGACTCAACTGATCTAAAACCACTTGATAGATGTGAGGCTTGTTTATAAGGTAAAATGACCAAGACGCCTTTTGGTGGATAGGGTGAAAGGGCCACATATCTTCTAGGATTGGTACACACGGATGTATGTGGACCGTTTCCAGTAGAATCTAGACGTGGATATTCTTACTTCATTACTTTTACTGATGATTTGAGTAGATACGTATTTGTCTACTTAATGAGGTATAAGTCAGAAGCCTTAGTGAAATTTAAGGAATTCAAGAATGAAGTAGAGAATCAGCTTGGTAAGAAGATAAAGAAGCTTCGATCGGATCGAGGTAGAGAATATCTAAACCAAGAGTTCATCGATCTTCTACGGGATTCTGGGATTCTATCTCATCTCACTCCTCCTTATACACCATAGTGGAATGGTGTTAGTGAAAGGAGGAACCACACCTTGTTGGACATGGTGAGGTCAATGATGAGTCATGCGGATCTTCCATTATCCTTTTGAGTATATGCATTACAAACTGCACCATACACATCAAACTGAGTACCAACTAAGGCAGCAAATAGAATTACCTCTGAGTTATAGAGTGGAAAGAAACCCATTTTGTCGCATACACGTGTATGGGGATACGGGGAATTTGTTAAGGCCTTCTCAGGCAACATACTAGTACCCCAGGGCATGAAGTGTATCTTTATAAGATATCCCAAGGAAACGAAAGGATATTACCCGTATAACCCTCAAGACAAGAAAGTGACTTTTTCTAGACAAGCCATCATTCTTGAGAGTGAGAACATCCTCAAGAAGGATAGTGGGAGAAAGATTGACTTCAACGAAGTTGATGATCAAGATACACAAGAGTTGGTACAGGAACAAGTTCCACAGGACCTTGTGGAAGAGGTTCAAAAAACACAAGAACTGCGTAGAAGCTCAAGAGAGGTAAGGGAACCAGAGAGATTTGGTTTCCTAGTCACCGAGGATGGTGAATAATTATTGTTGGACAATAATGAACCTCTCTCCTACAAGGAAGCAGTAGAAAGATCAGAAGCTTCAAGATGGCTAGAAGCTCTGAATTCTGAGATGGATTCCATGTATCAGAACCAAGTTTGGGTTCTGGTCGATGAGCCAGTTGATGTAAAGCCTATTGGATGCAAATGGGTATTCAAGAGAAAGATGGACATGGAAGGTTAAGTTAGCACCTATAAAGCAAGGCTAGTGGCTAAAGGATTCAGACAGCATCAAGGAATTGACTATGATGAAACCTTCTCGCCAGTTTCCATGTTTAAATTCATAAGAATCATAATTTCCATAGCATCATACCATGACTACAAGATTTGGCATATGGATGTCAAAATAGCATTCCTTAACGAGAACCTTCAGGAAGATGTCTATATGACACAACCAGAAGGGTTTGTTACACCAGGTGAAGCCAAACGGGTTTGCAAGTTGTAGAAATCCATTTATGGATTGAGGCAAGCATCCAGGTCATGGAACATTAGATTTGATGAAGTTATAAAGTAATTTGGTTTCATTAAGAACGAATGTGAGCCATGTGTTTATAACCGGTTTAATGGGAATGCGGTCGTTATCCTAGTAGTATATGTTGATGACATATTGCTTATTAGAAATGACGTACCATACTTACAGTCAGTTAAGGACTGGTTGAACAAGTGCTTCTCCATGAAAGATTTAGGTGAAGCAGCCTACATTCTAGGGATCAAGATCATTTGTGATAGATCCAAGAGGCTGCATGGACTAAGTCAGGGTACATAAATTGACCAGATATTAAAGATATTTAGTATGGAACAATCCAAGAGAGGATTGGTTCCATTGTCACATGGCTTACATCTTTCTAAGAAAATGTGTCCTCAGACACAACAAGAGAAATATAAGATGAGCAAGATCCCATACGCCTCGGCTATAGGATCCATCATGCATGCCATTTTATGTACCAGGCTTGATGTTGCCTATGCACTGAGCATGGTAGGAAGATATCAAGAAGATCTAGGATAACAGCATCAGACTGTTGTTAAGACTATCCTTAAGTATCTGAGAAGAACTAAGGATATGTTCATGGTGTATGGAGGAGAAGAGGAGCTTGTCATCAGAGGGTATGCTGATGCTAGTTTTCAAACAGATCAGAATGATCTGAAGTCGCAATCTGGATATGTTTTCTGTCTCAATGGAGGAGCTATGAGCTGGAAGAGTTCAAAGTAGCCAGTTGTCACTAATTCTACAGCGGAGTCCGAACATATAGCGTCTTCTGATGCAGCCAAGAAATCCGTCTGGATTCGGAACTTTGTCCAAGATCTTGATGCGGTTCCTAGCAGTAAATATCCCATTACACTGTATTGTGATAATACTACAGTGGTAGATCTTGAAAAAGAACCAAGGTCACAACAACGGACAAAGCACATACTCCGTAAGTATAACCTCTTGAGGGATTTCTATCAAAGGGGTGAAGTGGCAGTGAGCAGAGTTTCCACGGAAGAGAACATGGCGGACCCCATGACTAAAGGCCTATCTCAGCAGAAGCATGAATATCATGTGAGAGCTAGCGGGTTAAAGGTTGTTAGCAGTTGACTCTAGTCCAAGTGGGAGTCTATTGGAGTTGGTGGCATAGAACCAACTACTTTGTACTTTATTCATTAATAAAATCCTTATCACATCTTGTTTGTTATTCTGTGTGACAATGCATGTTATAATGTCCTAAGGAAATCTGTTTCATTAAAGGGTCATAGCGGATCCCTGCTATGATGATAACCCAGAAGTTCCATAACATTGTTCTTGAATATATGTTATATGGCTGGATGATGTTATTTTAGGGACACAAATAATACAGGCCATTAGGTGTGAGGACTCATAAATCTTTGAGGCACCTTCTCATGGAGTGCGCCCTTGGTAATATCTTGGAGGATATTATGAGAACGAGACCTGCCAGTAGGAAATCCACATTTCATATTGTCATTGGATGTTCCTATCTACGGACATGGGTATTGGTCCCTAGACTTTAAGATTATTATTAATGGGTATTACAACTCACGCACTTAGATGTATTGACGAAAACTGTGACGACACACTGTTTGCAGCGAGGTAGGATATGTTGGGTGCGTCATGAGTAATACTGCATTAATAGATAATGTGAGAAAGGATTTGTCCCTTCTGTTCCCTAACGGAAGTAGATATCTCAGGCCCTTTGATGGAATTTGTATAGCCTAAATAAATCCACGACCATGGTAAGGTATGGGCGAGTTCAATTCCAGGAAGTCACAGAAAGAATAATCGATCACATGGGTTGATGGCACTAGCATGCAACCCGCTTGATTAGAGATATCGAGACAAAGGGATTATATTACACGGTAAGCGTTCGTAGGAGTTGACACATCATTGTGGCGTTAACTTCTTTCTCTATGGGTGCCCTGGCGTGTTGCTTGACGCTAACCTTGGACTTTAGGAAGGCTCCTCCTAATTCCACTGAGAAAGAGGCCTAGAGGGTCACACACTAAGTGTGTCCATGTATCTCAGTTAAATATTAATTTAACAATTTAAATAAATATTATTCCCGACTGTGGTTTAATAATTATTTAAGGATTACTGATTGCATTTATTTTGACACTAGTTATTCGAGAGAATATATTGTGGGCGAAATAATATATTTATTAGCGAGTAATGTAGTTATATTTATTTAATAAATAAATAGTCATTACTCAAGGTCTAATAAATATGGTGGAGAAAAATGGAAAATAAAAGTACACACCGTCTATATTAAATATACACGTCGTGTAGTTTTATGGAAAACAAGTACATGCCATGTATTAATTATTACACGCCGTGTAGTTTTCCAGTCGGGATTTTGAGGATATAATATTGTTTTATTAAATGATATTAATTATAATCAGCGTGGATTCATGTCAAGTAATTAATAATTCGACATGGGGTTTTAATAAGTGTTAATGAAATAAATAAAACGCGTAACGCGTTTATTTATTGTCATAACTCTATTAACCTCAAACCCGATTATAAATATCCTCACAACCCCAACACTTTTCCTGAGCCGTTTTTTTTATGCACAACGGATTTGGAAATACTCTTATGACAAAAGAGAATTCCCTTTCCACCAAGAACTCCCTCAAGTTACGAGAGCAAGATCCTCTACCGGATCAAGGTGGTTGAAGGCGGACATCGCAAGCGAAGTCTCTTCCACGCTAGCACCCGAAGACACCTTTGGCGACATCCAGAGATACGTGGAACACATGTGGATCACCGCTAGAGGAATCCTACACTTGGATTCTACGATGCAACGACGGATCACATGATCGTGACCGGAGACATCAACGAAGAAATAATTCCACCAAGGTAATTCTTGTGAATTAATGAAATTAATTATAACCAACATATGATGATCCTATCTATATGGTTCCGGGATTCCCTCTTTTGTTTTTCATTCTTCGTTCAATTCCGAATATTCGGCATTTTAAATCGTGACGGATCTTAGACTTAACGTTTCTTAACATTAAAATTAAAGTTGGGAAAACCCACCAACGTGCTTCCACTGCTCCCGGAACCTATATCCTGTAGTTATTTCTTCAGCTCCTTAAGCTCCACAATAGCCATTATATATGGAGTCTTGGATATTGTCAATGCCCCAGGTATAAGATCAGTTGAGAATTCAACGTCTCTTCTAGGAGGAAGACCAAGAAATTCCTTGGGAAACACTTCAATGAATTCCCTCACAATAGGTATGTCTTCAAGGATGGTTGCCTCCTTAGACTCAATCATATAATCCAGATACTTATGCTCATAGGGCAGTAATATCCACTCTTGAGATGAGGGAGCTAAAGAAGATTCATCTTTCTCCTTTCACTTGTACAGAATCGGGGGTTGATTCTCCACATGGAGAGTGATTTCCCTCTCACGGAAATTTATGTTGTCTATATATAAGGAAAGCCAATCCATGCCAAGAATTGCATCAAATTATACCATAGGGAGTATGAAGAGGTTCACTAGGAAGTTCAATACCCATATTATGACAAGGGAGGAGTTATATTCATGGGATGCAATGACCGCCCCATTTTCCGTACTCACCGACATCTTCACTTCCATGATTTGTGGTGGTGATGGGATTTTTCTACTAAACTTTAGAGATATATAAGAATGCATAGAACCTGAATCAAAAAGTATATTCCCTATTCTTGAATGAATAACTAGCGTACCTATCACCACTTCGTTGTCGGGTTTCACTCTAGCAGTAGTGATGGAAAAAGCTCACCCTTGCTGCCTTGGAGGTTATTGATTGCCTCCGAAAACCCTTGGCTTAGGGAGCTGATTTGCAAGATGCCCTAGTTCTTTGCAGTTCTAGTAATGAACCATGAATTGAGGTTCGAACGGAGTGTTCCTATCCTCTGTCATAGCCACTAGTCTTTCTTGCCGATAGTTAACAGTCAGGTTCCCTTCTCTTCCACACCTAAATCATTTTCTTGTACCCTTTAGGAAATTTCTGGGGTGATTCTTTCCACACCTTTGGAAAGTGGGGTGCTGGATCTTCTTAGCACCATTGAATTTATCCATAGGACCGCCAGCATTGAATTCCACCTTATTCTTCTTATCCCCATGATACCCCTGAGATTATACGATCTCCATTTCAACCTTGAGGGCACATCAGATAATTTCCTCATAGCTGTCGAAGTCACGGATTGCCAGTGCTTTCCGCAGGCTAGGTTTCAACCCACCAAAGAAGTAGTCAACCTTGCATTCAGGGGTAATGACAAAGCTGGAAGCCTATCGTGAAATCCATGTGAAGTTTTCCTCGTACGCTCCAGCAGATTCGTCGTCATTTTTCTTGTGGTAAAGGAAGACCCTTTCCATCTTAAGCCGAAGGGTGCACGGAAAATATTTATCGAAAAACATATTCTAGAAATCCTTCCATTCCAACGCCTCAATCTCCTCCTCAGGTTTCGTATTTTTTATCAATGTCCACCATTGATCAGATTCACCCTCCATACGATAAGAAGACAGGTGAACCTTCTCTTATTCAGAACATTGAATGATGGATAAGATCTTTTCAATAGAGTTGATCCATTGTTCAACGATTGAAGGATGGGATGATCCATTAAAAGTAGGAGGCCTTTGTCTCATGAAGCTCTCGATAGTGATTTTTTCTTTCTTAAGGGGAGTTGAACGTTCCTCTTGACCCATGTTTTTATTCAAATCTTGAGTTAGTTGAGAGATAATCGTGACAAATTTCATGATTCCTACTCCCATTGGATTGGGCATCTCATTAGTACAGTCATCACATTGATCTTCACATCATTTGTTAGCCTGAGTCCTCCTATTACCGGCCATTGGATGGAATAAAAAAAAGTTAGGGGTAACACATAAAGGTTAATCTAAGGAAAAAACTAATGACTTGTAAATATATTTTATTTCCTTAACATATGAATCTATTGGCTTCAATCTATGTTATCCATGATCTACTTTCTAACATATATTCTTAGGGAATTTTTTCATCCCTTAATAATGGTTCATACTAAGCTTGTGAATTTACCAAAGAATATCCCCCGGGAGTGTCATAACCAAGAGTGCAGCAAGGCCCATTGTCGTGCACCAATTCCCATTTGAGTCTAGCTCAAAGTGGTGTTTTTGGGTTTTACCCCTAGGATACATCTGTGCCAGAACCGCCTCTACCTGCTTGTATCCAAACAGGGATGTATTTGCTTGATAAACCACTTACTCAATACCCACCAAAACATAGGGATGTTTTTATTATATTTAGTCTTGTCTCTAAGGCTTCACTAGGGTTTTCTAATCCTAATCCCAAAAATAACTAAACCTATACTCTGATACCAACTATGACAACCCTGGTCTTTATTAAACAATTAAACCTGATTTATTACATAAACTTCACTAGATACAACATAGAAGATAGAAAGTTCTAGTGTCTTTGGGGATTAGGATCGTTACATAACAACTTAAAACATGAGATACAACATCTTTATTGAAAGCTTCCTTTACATGACCACAACATTACCTCGTACTTAACATTGCATGGGATAACCTGAGGGCATGCTTAAGAAAAGGGTGAGCTATAAAGCCTAGTAAGGGAATAATCATGGAATAACATGTGAAATATAATACATGTTAGGAAATAGGCATATCAATAGAGCACAAGAGAAGAATAAACATAAAGGCATGATAAAGCATGATAATCATAACATGGAAATGTGGCAACAACACTTAAACATGGAATTTGCATGAGCCAAGGCTCATTGCACATGGAGCATGAGTAAATCCTCATTGCACATGAAGAATGAGTAAAACCTCGTTTCACTTGAATTATCATGAGTAAACACCCATTGAACATGACTTATCATGATACTATACTTTACCCAATGCATTGGAGCACTATCAGGGTGCACCATTCTTAAACATTTCATTTCATGCATAAGTGTTCCACATAGATCATAAAACATTGAATCATTCAACATAATCATTTATTCCACGATAAATGAATGTGTAATACATATATTAAACTCCTTAAAAAATAATTAAATATTCATAAAGGTGAATAACCTTGATAGATAAATGGGCATGGTATTCACTACACAATCACTTTGGCTTGGAAAAACACAGTGCAATTTCGGTAGCATAACGGCGTGACATAAGAACTCATAAAAATGGTTGATGAGAGAGAAAGGGGTGTGTCGTCATATTTACATGACATGGAAATTAAGGGGTTCATATAGATACATTTTGCAACAAATTTAATGGAATTTATATTAATGATACAAAAGAATTTCTTGAATGTAAATGAGGAGAGAGAAATTCCTTTTGAAATTTTGACATACTAACGAGTGTACACGGGAGGATTTTAATGAGAGATAAATGGGTATTACATCATTAAAACATAAATAGGAAATTATGGGTTAGGTGTGAAACCATACCCTAACATTTATAATTGAAATTAAATGTTTATAACAACTTAAATAATATTGGACAGAAATGAGAAATGAAGAAAAACCCCTTACTTGGAAGTGTTCTTCCAAATGCTTGAGAGAGGCTTGAGAGAGGCTTCTTTGGAGCTTGGGGAACCTTGGGAGGATTATAGAGATAGGAGGGTAGAGGTTGGATGAACTCAAAATGATTTGAGTGAGGAGAAAGTGGGATCTTTGGTGGGTTTATATAGGAAAGGTGAGAGAATTCTTTATTATTTAGGTTTGGGAAACCTCACATTAAACTAATCAAAACCACAAACCAGCCCATGGTTTTTGACCATAGTTTTTGGAAAAGGGAATTGGAAAACAATATTTTATAAGTCCAAAGTCCAAAATTCTTGAAATAATGGGGTTTCTTCTGTGGAGGTGAGTCACACTTCCAAGGAAAACAATTTAAAAAGACAAGATGTTTAATAAGTCTTGAAGGGCCCATTAATGATTTGTAAAATAAGTTAAAAAAACCCAAAATCACATTATTTTAATGGTAAAACATATATTGGCTGAACATAAAGCTTATAGTATTTTATTACATCACTATTGGGTCATTATGATGTCATAAAACACATTATATATTTAAACGGTATTTAATTTTTATCCAAAAATTTGATTATCTCATAAAATTATAAAAAAAATAATTGTTGGATAATTTAGACATCCTGATTCCAAAAATAATATTTATTTTATCTAAATAATTTTATAAATATGTTAATTTTCAATTTTAAAATAAAAACCGACATTTATCGAAAATTCACGGGGTTTGACAAAAATAGCTTTCGAACCTTAATAAAAATTATAATTGCATTCATAAAATTATATGATCATTTATATTTAATAAAAATTAATTTAATAATAATAATAATAATTTATTAAAATATTATTTAATTCAAAAATCCATTAATTCATCAAAATATTTTTCTTAGTTGGACATTAACTAAAAATACTATTTTCAATTTAAAAACTATTTACAAGGTAACAAAAATAACATTAAAATATATTCATTATTATATAAAAAAATAATGTACATAACCATAGTTCTAAGTTCTTGTTACATAACAACTTATAACACCCTCATAAGACCGAAGAGTAAGGTGTGCGTTGGTGACAGACTCTTGGGGTGGCTCGGATAACATTGCTCAGGTGGTAATATATATCAACTTCCACTTCTCTCATAGGTGGTCCTACTTAAGCTTAATGCATTCAAGCTCAGATTAGGATTGGTCAAGAGCGAAGCCCAAAGGCGCAAACTCCTTTTCGAGCTCTGACAAATGGGCTTTGTATGGGGCACGTCTACTGGGTATTTATGTATGATTAGAGAGGGGACCAGTTCTGTTTTTACAATTACCACACACATTATCAATAGTTGTTCTTGAGTTAGTGACATATCAAGGGAGTAGGTGAGGCCTTTCCACCAGGCGACAAAGTCCACGACACGCTCTTCATTCCTTTTCTTGTACTTGAAGAGGTCTAAAATACTCTTCTTTTTGGTGGTAGAGCTGAACTGGAAAAGAAACTACCTATGAAGATCCTCCCTACAGGCTATTGATCTAATGGGTAACTGGTTGTACCAGAAAAACACGGGCCCTTCAAATATTTGTATGAAACACCAAAGTTTGGCAGCCTCCTCCTATTCTAGAGTTCCCAGCATGGGTCCACACCTAGAGATGAAGTGGATCGAATGCTATAGAGGATCGCTCATCCCATTAAACGGGGTAAATGTTGGGTTTTCAAAACTATGGGTGATATCATATCATCCACTCATGGCGGATATGGATTTTCGTCAGGAAAAATTTCTACCTATCAAGTTTCCAAGGCCTCAAGGCGTGAAATGAGTGCTATTATTATATCATTTGGGTAGGGATTCCTATCTTGGAAAGGATCCCTAACCACTAGTGTGTTGGAAGGTTCTTCAACATGATAAACATGCCCAGCATCTCATGGAGCGGATGGTGGGATGACCTACGGGACTACCAGGGGAATGATCTGTGGAGTGGCTGGGGGAACCTGAGCTGGGTCCCAAGGATGGTTATCGTGGAATTTTGGTGGATTTGGTGATGCATATCATTCCCTCTTTCCATAAAATCTAGATTCTACCCTGTCTATGTGGGAAGGATGGTCAAGGTCACTTGGAGGTAACTCACTAGGGGGAGTGTGTACCTGCCCCTGCTTCCCCAGTCAAGGGTTACCATAGTCTGGTCTCCGCTCTGCAGCATGTTCAGCGAGGAGGTCATCAACCATATTTTTATGTTTTGTGAGCTATTGAGGCAACGCGGCATTTTCATGGTCATCTTCCATCTTCTGCACTGAGCTATATGGGTCGTCAGGTTTGACGACCCCAAGATTCTCTTTTCCCTTTTTGGGATTCTGACCGAGGGCTAATTACTCGGTAGGTACGGGAAGTACATTTCATTTCTGGTGAGTAACCCCTCCCAATGGATCCAATAGGTGTGGAACCCCCCATGGGGTATATTCTCTTCATGGAAATATATCTCATTCTCTCCCTCTAATAGGTCGGTCATGTTATCTGCGACTATACCTAAAGGCATGTCCTTAATATCGCATGGTAAGTCGGCCTGGCACCGGATAGAACTAAAATGAAGGGCTGCATACCACCACCAACCATGGATCTGAATATGGGGGGATTCCTACTTAATAATACTTCAGAGCACTTTAAATATTTGGACGCATCGTTACTGGAGGGTCTAATGAAGATCGGGTGACTCGGGGTGCTGGGTCACAGGGAGCGCATCCAAGTCGACCATGTGGCATTTCTAGCCAATATCTTCAATATTTTCTTGGATCTTGGGGTAAGTCACCTTCCGATGATGGAGACAGAAGTGTGTCTCCCAGAGGGTTTGATGAAATCACACAAACTTTTCTTGGGTAATAGATTTCAGAGTACTAAAGCTCGTGGTCACAACTGTCCAGAACATCTCTAGGAATTGGTTCACTATAAGAATGTCCCACAAGCTCCTTAGCTCAGACTCGGGATCCAGCCCTTGGTTTCACCATTCATTGACTGGGGGTGGCTGAGGGACCAGTAATGGCACTAAAGAGGACCGTTTAGATGGTAGACTAGATGGTGGAGAATACAGAGAGCAAGCTGAAAAACCACCGCATCTCGGGTTATCTTTCTGAGAATTCAATGAATGAGTCACCACATACTATTAAGATAGGTTAGAGACCACATATTACCACATAGGGGTTTTGGTTATAGATGGTGGTTCATGCTATTTCTCATCCTCCATTGGTCCCTAGAACAATTCCCCATGATCTCTGGTTGAGGTAGAAAATGATCTCGTTGACGATAGGAAGGATTGCACAACCAGTCTTTGGAAAGAGGCCAAATCTTCCTCCTCCTGGATTTATCTTCGAAGGAAGGAGGGAATCTAGTGGAACTCACATTCTAGAAGGATGAGGATTATACTTAATGTTCTTGCCCTGGACCTCGACACAGAATATTGGGGTGAGGATATCATTACCGAATCACATTCCGTCTCATAATCTAAGAACCGTACGGGTTTAATCATATTTTAAGACTTCTTTATATTCTTCCTTTGGGGATGTAGACCCACCCTTTTTCCCTATGATGGCTCTTCAGGACATGGTAGGATTTCCACATGAGGAGGACCGTTGGCTAAACTGATACTGGGGTGGAGAGAACTTCCACCTGGGTGAGTTGGG
Organism: Viscum album; assembly: GCA_963277665.1. Taxonomy (NCBI): domain Eukaryota; kingdom Viridiplantae; phylum Streptophyta; class Magnoliopsida; order Santalales; family Viscaceae; genus Viscum; species Viscum album. The sequence continues at coordinate 1,941,924,484 of OY728163.1, forward strand.
GTGTGAGGAGCACCCAAAAAAATGTCAAAAGGAATATGGAGAGGGCCTCCAAGTATGATGTCTAGTGTACGGGGAAAATCTCTATAGAAAGTTTTGGAGTGGGTAGGACATCCGCTAGAGCTAGTGGGAACATGGACAGTACTTCCATGTTTTTTTTCATTATCTGTGATAGTACGAGGGGGGCCTTCGTACCGATGAAACATAACACAGGGAAAACCTCCACATTGAATTCCAATGAAGTAGGGAAGACCTCCACTTATCTGGTTTCCAGGACGAGGAGGACCTTCTTCGGTTGTGATAAGAACATGGGGAAGACTCCCACGCTGATGGTTGATCGGGCAAGGAGGCTCTTCACATCGGCGACCTGCGATAGGAGGAATGACTCCATACCTAGGATCACAGGTGTGAGAGAAAACTCCATTCTAGATGTTAGTGCGGTGAGGAGTTCACTCACCTGGACTGATAGTTGCATGGGTAGGACCTTCATATCGATCTTGGGAGTGGCGAGGACCTACACTCTCATTGGTGGTGGCATGGGGAGGACCTTTGTGCTGGATGTTCGTGTGGTAAGGAGGGCCCTTGCCTGGAATGATAGTGGCATGGGGAGGACCTCCATGTCCATCTTGGGAGCGGGGAGGACTTGCGCTCTCATTGGTGTTGGCACGGGGAGGACCTTTATATAGGATGTCATCACCGTGGGTCGGACCGCGATGGATGTTGCCTATGTCGGCGACCAAGAGAGTCATCCTAACCTGCCCATGGGGCGGTTGCGTCCTCGATCCGGGTCGTGCATATAAGTTCCTCTGCTCAGTGTAAACTAAGCATTGATGGTATGTGTCAGCAGTGGCATGGGGCGCTGTAGTCGTTGATGATGACGCCCCCTAGCGGGCATCCTCCTCAACTTTCACCCGATGTTGGCATCGGGTTATCCAGATTGGGGCTGATGGTGTCAGTGTATAACTCACTTGCTTCTCAACATGTGGGACTGGGTGGTGGAGTTGATTCAACCTAGTGGGATCCCTTCTTAGCGGCCCCTGAGACGGGACCATAGCTGGGCAGGCCCGGACTTCCCTCACCTCATTAGCATAAGGGATAGATTCGTTAAAGCGCTATGGGGAGAGTCTCCCGAAATGGTTTTAGGTTAGAGCGCGGAGCAGTGGCTCCCTGCGTGGCCCTTGGGATTAGCAGAGACGGTGAGGTTTAGAAGCCTCTTGGTTATATCAGGCCATATCCTAATTTGGGATAATAGATTATTCATCATACCTTCGAATGATATTTTTGATCACCCTCCTCTAAACGAGTTCAGATGGTGAGATGGGGTGTGGTCACCTAGCAGTCATGGATGTGGAGGTATTCATAGAAGAGATGGAGTTGAGTGGGATTGTTGCATTGGTGTTGCCCCAGGCCCTGTATTAGTAGGTGGGTGGTGATCGGTTTCCATTCATAGTATCTTGGGTCCTACAAAGAAGGAAGATTCAACCATTAGCTCTAAAAGGAGGAAAGAAACATCTAGAGCCCCAGTGTCGTTCTGTCTCCCATGATTGGTAAGAAGGATCCATGTTGCCAATGTCATAGACTGGGAAGCCCAAAATTCAACTACCCCAATCTCTAGTGAGTTCCACGCCAGGCCCATTATTTTCTTGGCAGGACCTGGCATTGGATAGTTGGATCTGGTGACACGCTTATCTACTGATGTATCGAACGCTAATAATATCCATATTTAGGATAAGAAATTTATGTCAGGTTCACCATTTCTGTTTATGATGCTTTCACTGGGGTGCACATCTATCTATGGAGGAAGCATTGGCTATTTCCCCAAATTCAGTCTTTCCAAAGGCAGGTGGCATCTGTCGCTTATTTAGGGAAATTTGCTCCTTGATTGAAACAGGATGATGGGATGTCGGTCTCTCCTTCCATGGATTCCTCCTCATAACTCGTTACCTAGTTCGGGTCTCCCTTAAAGATTAATATTTTGTTTATAAAACTCTTCCCTAGTGCCATATCTTCATAGACTCTAGTTAATTACACTACTTATATTAGTACATTCTAAGGGGACAATTTAGGGAAACAACCTTCGATCAGGTTAGTAGTCACGTTGGACATCGCTGGAGTGTCTGGATACTGAAACACTGATGCGTCTATATTTCTTCCCCTTATGATAGGTCTTATCAAGGTCATGTAAGCCCAAGGCATACCATGTAGAATGAGGAGAATTATATTCCATAGGCATGTCCCAGAGGTTTTCTGTAACTTCCCATGTTTAACACAGTGTATTTCATGAGTTTAACGTCTACTGGAGATGGACCAAACTGATCAAAATGCTGATGGGAGTGGATCAGATGGGTGGATCAAAACATCCAATGAGGATGGATCTGATGATTCTTGGGTCCCTATAAAGGGGGAAACCAAGGTTTACCATTGACTGGGATTGAACCTCAGGGAGGTTTCCTATGTAACATGTCATGAACAACAGAGATCAAAACCCACGTAGTTCAAAGGGGTTATGAATCGGTGTATACAAAAAATACAACAACCCAACGAAATGCTGGGGGTTATGCATGGTTAGGGGCCCATCGTAATATGGACACTCTTGGTTGGATGGTTATGGATTGTGTGGGGATTATGTATGGCTAGCTTCCTGAGTTCCACAAGGAGCAGTGATGGGATGAACGGAATGATCACACCGGGATGTGGTGGCCTGGATAAGAATCAAAATGGATGATGGATGGTTGAGTGGAGTGGATGGGAGGTATGGGATGGAACCAACATGAATATGATGGTGATGTTGGTCTTAAACCTCAGATATCCTTCCTATGTATCTCCATGGTAGGGAATCAAAGCCCGTGTAGATTGATGGGGTGATGGGACACCTGAGGAGGCAGCCCGTGAGAATGGATGCATGGATGGGACTCGAAGGAAGTAGAACCTTCGGGTTAGGGCATTAACTTCTAGAAACACAAAGTCTCAAGGGAGAGACCAAGACAAGACATGGTTTATGAGATTGAACCTCATGGAGGCTTTCTACTTATCCCTGTAGTGGGGAATCAAAGTCCACGTAGTTCAGGATGGGGCATGAAATTGGGCTGTGCACAGTGGATGATGACTCGACGACACGTTGGGGCTTACACTTGGTCAGCGGCCCAGGTGATGGTCTAACATCACTAGGGGACATACCAAATATGTGGGTCCCAATGAAGGGGACATTAAATTTTACTAGTGTTTGGTGTAGAACCTCAAGGAGGCTTCCAACGTACCTTGCCTATGAGACATGGATCAAAACCCATGTAGTTCGAATAGGTGTGGGTCCTAGAAAATGGGACACCGAAGTTTACCAGTGTTTGGGGTTGAACCTTAGGGATGATTCCTACATACCCTTGCTAGGAGATAGTGATGAAACCCCATGTAGTTTGAGATCATACAGTTTAACATCATGCGGGATGAATGGGGGCATATAGTTTAACGTCATGTGGGACAAAGGTGAACTGACGTGAAGTGGTCGGGACCGATGGGTGTCATAATTGAACCTCAGGGAGTATTCCTACATACCTTGTATGGAAAGGGCAAGGATCAAATTCCATGTAGTTAGGAATGGGGTCTTGTGGATTACACACTAAGGTTTCCCAGAGAGGATGTCATGGTCTGCGCTTACTCTAAGCCCATGTCAGTCATGCTCGGTGTGAGAAACAAGTGGCAGCAAAGACCTGACGATCATGTCACGAAAGGTAAGTCCATGAGGAATATAGAGGGTCTTATGTTTGGTTAGTGTCCTAGGGAGATGGATATTGTGACTTACTTCAGGATAGAGTACCAACGGAGATAAAGCCCAAAGGGAGAGGGATAGGGTAACAAATGTCCATGTGCGCATCTCTCATCTGGCCTTTGCGCACAGAAGAGAAGAGGAGGGGTCAGGATGCTACCTACTACAAGAAAGGCTAGGGGCTTACACCAAGATGGTTTCCCTTCCCTATGGAGAGATGTCATTCCATTCAAGGAGGATCTCATTTCATGTGAGGAAGATCTCACTTCTCTGTAGACCAATGGGTGTGGAAAATTTCCACGATGGGGCACCCCGTGTATATTGCACGGGGTGAGGCTATAGTTTAACATCATGTGATGAGGACGGTGGTTCTTGGAAGTTTAACATCCTGATGATCATACAATTAGGATGCACTCCTCACCCCTAGGACTTACATAACCGGTGTGCTTTAACCCTTGGGGAAGGGAAGGCATCGGCAATGTCGTGTAGTGATGGGGTTGTGGATTGATCCATTGAGGGGATAATGTTAGAATGGCTATGAGAAGAATCAATATTCGTTAGCATGCCTATGAAATGAAGCTTGAGGATAAGAAACACAATATGAAGCACCACCCAAGGGACCTTGAAGTCATTTCCTACAAACCTATAGCGTCATATGAGAGAGGTATTTGTGAAGAAAAAGGGTTCATGTGAAAGGATCTCAAGAAGCTCTGGTGCTCCACAAAGTAGAGAGACTCCGCGAAGGGTTATACTTCACGAAGTGGAGTGGACTAGCCTAGAAATGGGGTATACATGCACCTAAAGTGTTATTCGCGAAGTGAAAGTGCTTTCGCAATGTAGGACTTCACAGATCAGGGGTGCCTTGCAAAGTGTAGCATTGCGAAGAGATGTACTTCGCGAAGCATAGTGATCGTGCCTTAGCATGGGGTTCAGATGTATATTGAAGGTAATTCGCAAAGCATGAGTGCTTTTTGAAGACCCGAGTTCCCTTAGGGAGCTCCTTCCTTTGCGATGGCCCTTGGGATTTGTGAAGGGAATCCCTTCTTGAATAGGTGTTGTATTTGATCTAAGGGAAAAGTATTTATCAATGCTCAAATGCCTTGAAGAGATCATTTTTCTCAATGATTCACAGAGCAGAAGGTGATTTGAAATTTGAGAGCTGAGAAGGAGAAAGTTTGGGGTATCTGTCCTTTGGGTCTGAGGGAATCCTGGTATTTATAGGCAAGGGGCAACGTGATGCTCTGATAGCATGTTTTTAAGCCACTTATGCTTTTCCATCAGAAGTAGATTGCTTCATGTTTATCGTAACCACGACATCGACAATAATACCCTCCTCATTGTAGAGGCCTCCTTAATTCCCTCTATGGCACTCGCGGATGCTTCCTTCAATTTCCCAAGGATCGCAAAGGAAATCTGATTCCCTCCACAGTGAGAATATTTCTGTTAATTGCATCATAACCACAGAGTCTTCTGATTCTTTACTCTGTGGTGAGCAAATAGGAGGCCATGGCTTTACGCCTTCCGTGGTGTTGAGGGACTCCGTGAAGGTCATGGTGCTGAATTGATTCGCAAAGGTTCTTTTTGAATCATCCTCTTTGTCTTTGGTGTGCTCTTTGCGTATTTGTTTCCTATGCACACATTTTTTCACCAACTAGATTAATATACACATGGTTGTGTCATAATGATGAAATGAAATTGGTTTGATTAAATTACATGAAAATTCATGCATATAGATAACTGTGGATTTTGAGTGATTTATATAAAACATCAACTTCATACTGATGAATCTTATATTCTTGTATCACAATCTATAAAGGTGTTTTATGTAACTAACTCATTAAAACAAAAATTTAGTGTTATTATTGATGTAATTCCAAGACATATCGTTTATGAATCCCTGGATGATAGAGATGTTTTGGATAAACCTATCAATATTTATTTGAATGTTGAATTTTATGACACAGATTATTAAATTTTTAGAATATATTGTAAACTATAAATTATAAAAATCACAAATAGTGTTGTCACATTTATAATTATTTACCTGATATTATTGTAATATTGTACATGTTTTTTAAAACTTTCTTACATGATATCAAATTAATATTTTTAATTATATTTCATAAATTTAAAATTAGTTTTCATTGTGGTAACTGAATATGATAATGTAATTAAATTACTATTTTTAAATTGATAAATCCTTGAATTAAATAGAATTTTGTGTTTTTCATTTTTTTTAAGTTAAATAGTTGTATTATTTAACATTTTAATTATTTATATTTATCTTATAATACTATTTTAAATTTCCAGGTCAAAATTCCTGATTATGAAAAATTTTAATGGAGAATAATTTAGAGAAATGAACAGTGAGTTAGAGATTTAGGCACCCTTATGATCACCACTATAAGTACATTTTATGTTTGGATATTATGTTATTACATATTATTTATCCTTTAATCATTCGTTTTATATCATTATCCATGTTATTTTAGGCTACATCATGGAGGATATGATTGAATTATGCTGCGGAGGACGGTAGTATAGTCGGGGTACTGATAAAACCAATTATACGATTCATCGTACCACCATGCCGCTTTATTCACCAGGTGGTAATCTAGTTATGCCTCCATTTATGCCACTTCAGTCACCAAGAGTTCATAATCCAATTATTATATCCCCTTATTTTCCATAACCCTATTTTCCATATGCCTTTACACCCACACCCAGACAGGATGGTAGTGCTCAGGATCCCATCCCTCCTTATTACCCATTCTCACCACCCACTGTACAGGGCACTGCTCCTCCATATATCCCACCACCATATCCATATCTAAATCCACCTTCATCTATATACATATATCCACCATGTTTTTCCTCCATAAGTATATTCATCTCCATTGACTATACAGAGTACTCCTACTATAGATATCCCACATCCTACAAAGGATACCCCCACCTCCTCCTCCAAGTGTAGAACTCTTGGGGTCAGAAGATCCCCCATATACTGGCATGCATTTAAACATTATTGATAGTGATTAATTATAAATTCATATATATTATTTTTCTTTAATAACTATTTTTCATGATTAGTTGTATCATCTACCAGATGAGGAGGTCACACAAATATGCGAGAGGTTTGTAATCGGCGCCCAAATATTATGGTTAAATATAATGAGAAAATTGTTATAATTGTAAAAAATTGTAAGGAATGTAAAATTTTTATGGGTGCACTTTCTAGACACAAAAATATCATTCTGGTTCAACCAATAACTTGGGAGGGAAGTTAGAGACCAAATAAAGGACAATACTCAGGCATAAATTTGGGTAAGTAATGTTAATCAAATTTTATATATATTGATTTGTAATATTTTGTTAACAAATATTTTTTCCAATGAAACTACAATATAATTTTTATGATGGAAAAATATTAGGGATGAAATGTTAATTGAGTTGGATAAAATTTAGTGAGTATACAAGTATGACTTGTATGTTGGTCAAAAAGAGAAAGTTGAGACCAAGCTTGGAGAAATACAAATCATTCCTGATTTCCTAATATCGTGGTACTAAGAGTTGATTGGGTATTATAAGAGTCCATAGTTTAAGGTATTGGTTAAATTTATATATATAATGATTTATTTATTTCAAAATTATTTTTAAAGTATAAATTACATATTTTACTGATGTTGATGAAATTATATAATTTTTTTCTTATAAAAGAAATATAATAGAAATATAATCAATAAAATTGAAATGAAATATATTCACACTCTTGGACACACTTCTCTCCTATATCATGGAAAATCATATGTAATTTAACATTTTAAATATTCAACATAATTTTATTGAAATATAGATTTATTACCCTTAAATTTTTGTTGGTGGGTCAAATTGGTTTATTTTTTATTATATAATATTTTTGGACACAATCATTGTTTTTCTCATATTCCTTCATTATCATATTTATTTACACATTACTATTTTTTATTTATCTAAATTGGATTATAACATATCATAAAAAATGTTCCCCACACAATAAATATACTAGTGGACTGAGGAATAACCTTTCATAAATTTGATGATCGAGGTCGAATCAGATTCCATCACTGAAATATAGATTTATTAGAACTAATACTTATCCTTGAGGCTCCTTAGTTATTTTTTATAATAAAATTAGTGTAAGTCTATAACTATTCTTACAATAACACAAACTGAATCAGATGATTATAAAATTCACTTTAAGGTAACAATTTTTTCACTTCTATTGGACATATACACTAATTTTTAGTTAATACTAAAAAATAAGATGTTAATTAATAATATTACCAAATTTGTTGAACCTATTTGATCTATTCTTTAATCATATCTTTTATAATACTATCTATATTCTCAATCAACCATCTACCCCCTTATTTCCCTATATTTTCCCATTTTATTTCTTCCATATAATAGCTTCTTCATTTCTTTCATATTTGGAAACAACATCTTTCATTTCCAAATTACTATCATCACTCAAATATTCTTTTACATCATCCCAATTATTTATTTATTGATAAATATTTACATTAAATTTTTCATCACCAAATTCTAATGATAAAATTCCACTTTTTACATCAATCAAGGCTCTTACCATTTATAAAAATTTCTTCTTAAGTATAAGGGGGTGTTTTCACTTCATCCATATTAAGCACAAGACAATCCATCATTATGTTGTCAATGAAAGGGTCAGCCTCTATAGGTTCTCTATCATCCCTTATGTCCTCACCCCTAAATGCGAGAGGATGTGGCGGTTTGATGAGCTGAATAATAAAATTGTCGTTGTGTGGGGCTTTGAGGGTTGGAAAATGACTGCAATGGGAAGGGGTTTTTTACATGTTGTTTTTCCCAATGATGATTGCAAGAGGTGGACTTAGAGCTTCAGATTTTTCTCCCTTAAACCTGTTATTCTATGAATTTAGGAATGGGATTGTAATTTTTACCCCTTCAATGTCATAAATACTCATGTGCAGTTATGGGTTCAAATTTGTAAGCTTAGTTGGCTGTATTGGCATCCCCAGATCTTATGGGACATTGCATCGTCTATGGAAAATCCAATTATAATGGATCATCAAACCGATAATACCATATTTGGACACTTTTCCCATGTCCTAATTGAGATTGATATGGAAATAACACTGGTGGAGTAAGTGATCCTTACAACAAGGGATGATAGTATCTCATTGGGAATCTTCTATGAAAGGAAGCCGAAGTTCTGCAGGGTGTGCAACTTCTTCAGGCACCTCTCCAAGGAGTGCAAGAGGGCTAGAACATGTTCCTTCTACATGGTAAAGGGCCATGATGAGGCTATCTATAGGAAGGTTTTTGATAGAAAAAAAATCGGACTCCACCTCTTCTAACTTCAAACAAGTGGGAAATGAGCATAAGACTCTATAGTTTGATCTAATTTTTATTATTGGAATTGTGAACATTGAGCAGGTGGCCAAGGATTTTTTCCCTCAAGATGGTTTCATCTCCATGGGACCGAGTATGGATTTCATTAGAGTGCAAGATTTTTTGTAGGTGCATAAAGACTCTTCCCCTTCTAGAATTTTACATGATGATTCTGATAAGGCTCTGTGTGATACCGTTAAGGACCTTCATGATTATGATAAGGCTCTTCACGAGACAGTGCAACAGAATCGGCTGAGTGGCTCAAAATCCACTAATAAAACTGTCCAGTTACCTAATGAACCTTTTGATGAAGTACAACATGATATGACACAGCTTCATCCAACTTCTAATGTTGAGGCTATGACTGATCAGTCAACTGATAAACCCTCTTTTGATGATTAGCATGGCATGTCACACCATCAGCTAACCTTTAATGTTGAGGTTTGGTTGTCCCAGCCCTTAGGGATTATTTTTATGAGTGATATGTTGTATACTACACTATAGGATTCCACCCCTACTACTAGCTTTAATACAGATTCACTTGATCTTGGGTTACCTTTGGATAGGACAGTGCACCTTTCAACTGATCCAAAGGATATAATTTTGGGTGGGTATGCACTTTTCACTCATGTTCCATCAGGCAGAGTTGATAAAAGGATAATGGATGTTGAATCAGTTGGGGGAATTCAGTCCCCTAATATTTATCCCACTTTCTGGGGTGTTTTGGTCTGATGATATTGGGGTTGATTAGTCTAATGATAATTCATATTATGAAGTCAAAGACCCTAATTCGGTGATCCTTCATGAGGGGAATCTCACAATTGCAAAAAAGGGGAAGTGAAACAAGGTCAAAAAAGAAGTCACTCGGGGGGAGGGGGCTCAAACAAGGGCCATGTCACCTCTCCATAAATGAATATTCTCTTCTGGAATTGTTAAGGGCTTGAGAATTATCCCATGGTCAAGTCCCTTAGACATATTATCATGACCAACAAACCTTTAGTTATTGGACTTGTTGAGCCAAGGATGAACTTTATTAATTAAAAAGCCTTCAAGTGGGAATCTCTTGGTTACTCCCTTGTTGATCACAATCTGAATGAGGATAATGTGGAGAGACTTTGGGTTTTGAAACATGATTCTATCAAAATTATTTCCCATACCCAAGGTAATCAAATTGTTTCAGTTATTATTGGCATACAGGGGGCATTTTTTATGTGTCTTGTGTGTATGCTTCTAACTGATACATAAAAAGGAGGGAATTATGGAGTGATATAGTGTGTCTATCTTCCCAAGTTCCTCACAATTGGTCAATCTTAGGTGAATTCAACATAGTTCTTTGGTCTGAAGAGAAAAATGGATCTAATTTTAATCAAATTGCATCCGATGATTTCTATTAATGTATTGATCATTGTAATCGGATTGAAGTGTCTATGGTTGGTGCTGACTTAACTTGGGGAAGATACACCCTTAATGGGTGGAAAGATAGCAAATGAGATAGGTGTTTATTTCAGGTTGATGACAGGAATGACATCTTCAGTTCCGCTGGTCTTCTGCTTCCAAAAACTCATTCTGATCACAACCCCTTAGTGGTTGATATTTCCAATGGTGGTGCTCAGTTGGCTCCTATTCCTTTCAAATTTATCAATTCCTGGCTTGTGATTCTAGGGTGTTGGGAGACTATCATTGATGCCTGGAACTCTGTGACTCTGGGATCTGCTTCCCAGATTTTATCATCCAAACTGAAAATTATCAAGATGAGGTTGAGGGAATAGAGTAAGATCTCTTTCTCTAAGCTGGATGAGGACATCAAGTTTGCTGAAAATCATCTTTTGGGCTGCCATAATATCAATCAACCGAATTCAATACCTTTCATTGATGAAATAATGGATTTATCAAAGCTCGATGAGCTTCTCAACACCAAGGAAGACCTGGATAGAACTTTGTATAATGTCAGGTGGTTAAAATAAGAGGATAGGAACTCTGGTTTCTTCCATCAACTTCACAAAGAAATAAAAATCAGGAGAGGATTCATTGCCCTAAATATTAATGGATGTTTGCTCACTTCTGAGAATGACATCTCCAATGCAGATTTTGGTTATTTTATTGACCTTTATTCTGAAAAAGGGGCGGATAGAACACACATGATTGTGAATAATATCACCCCAAGCATTGATGATTAGATAAATGGGAAATTGGTGGAGCCACCTGGGGAAAATAGGTTAGGGAAGCCTTGTTCTCTCTCAAAGTTGATAGTGTGGAAGGGTCGGATGGTTTCACTAATAAGTTTTTCATGTTTAATTGGGAGATTTTTCATGATGAGGTTATCGTTGCAGTGAGAGAGTTCTTCCTTAATTCTTTCATGACATATGGTGACAACTCCAATTTCATTTCTCTCATTCCCAATAAGGAGAATTTTGTGGACATTAAGGACTTTAGACCATTTTCAATTCGTAATACCATTCCCAAGATTATCAATAAAATCATTGCTACAAGGCTAGTCAATGTGGTTAAAGGAATCATTACCCCAAATCAGTTTGGTTTTGTTCTAGGAAGTAACACTCAAACCTGTATTTTCACTACATCTAAATGTATTAATGTTATGAGAAGGAAGGTGAAATGAGAGAATTTTGTAGAGAAAGTTGATATTTCTAAGGCCTTTGAAACCCTGAAATGGAGTTTTCTCTTGTCCATTATTAGAATGCATGGCTTCTCCACTAGGTTCATTAATCTGGTTCATGCCATTATTAAGAGTGCCAAGATTTCAATTTTGGTCAATGGATCTCCTAGGGGATTATTTTATTGCTCCGGGAGTTTTTAACAAGGGGATCCCCCTTTGGACTTTTATTTTTCCTTGCTGAGGATTATTTAAGTCTCTTCCTTAATAGTCTTGATCAAGCTGGTTTGTATAGTAAGATTAAAGCTGGAAGGGATCTCTATGTCCCTACCCATATCTTCTATGTGGTAGAAATTCTCTTGTTTGGACAGGCTAATACAAGTAATGTTTCTTCGATCAAGGAAATCTTTAAGAATTATAAGGATGTGGCTGGACAGGCCATCAGCAGGCAGAAATATTTTGTGGTTTTTGGGGAGGGAGTGACCATCATTAAATAGAATAAGGTAACAAGGTTGCATGGGGTTAATAAAGGATTATTTTACGTTTATTATCTTGGAGTTCTTCTATTTTGGGGTAGAGTGAAAAAATGTCACCATGATTCTATTTTCTCTCGTATTATTGCTCAAATGGAAAATTAGAAAGGAAAAGCTATGTCTCAAGCTGGGGGAATCTGCCTTGTTGATTCGGTGATTACTTCGATGTGTGTTTATGGGTTCTCTATATACATGTGGCCCAAGGATCTCATCAAGGATCTCCATAGGCTCATTAGGAACTTCATATATACTGTCTCCATTAATGAGAAGAAGTTGGTTTGTGTGGCATGGAGGTAATGTACCAAGCCAGTTGATATGGGGGGATTAGGCATAAAAGATTTGGGTCTTTTCAATGAGGCCCTGCTCAGAAAGTTCACGTGGGTTTTTTTCACTTCCAATGATAGTTCAATGGAGTTTATTTCAGCTAGATTCATTCCCAAACATTTGGTTGGATATTCTTACTATCTCTCTTCTTTGATCTTGACTACTCTGAAGTCCACTTTTAATGGGATTATTCTTTGTTCCAAGTGGTTTGTTTGTAGGGATTCTTTGTTAAATGCTTGGAGTACCCCCAGGTTAACCAGACCAATACAATAGGATGCTGAAATTACACCTGAACTATAACATACTTTGATTTCCTTTGTTTAGGATGCAAATCTTGGTACCTATGATTTTATTCCATCTCAGATTCAAACTGAAATTCAATGATACAATTACATTGACAGAGACACTCTTGTTTGGAAGTTGGGCTCAACTGGTGTTTTAAGTACCAGAACACTATATTAGTACATATGTGATGGGATGATAAACACCCCTAGATGGATATTGGCTTTTAGGACTCACTTTATTCCTCCTTCTAACTATTTATTGCTATGGAGGATCTGGAAATGCAGGATTCCAGTGCAGAACCTCCTCCAAAAGGCTATAATACAACTTACATAATACTGCCCTCTGTGTTCTGCATTATAGGAGACAATTGAGAATGTATTTTCATCTTGTGCTTTTACTTTCAGGTTTTGGTGTTACATATAGGATGCTACTGGGTGTCTCTTGGAGATGAAGAGCTTTGAAAACCTTCTTGCTTCTATTGATACTGCACAATGTAGTGATCAGGTCGGGAATCTGATGCTGGTTGCAACAACATCCACCTTCGGATTCTTCTGGAAGGCACGAAATGGCATGGTATTTGATGATATCAAGTCTACCTTTTAGTCCGATGTTAGGTCCATTCACAGGGTAGTATGTAATTATTCCAAAGTACAAGCTGGCTGTATGAATAACGACTTTGGTGATCTTTTAATACTGAGGAACTTTGGTGTCTCTAAAAGAATTAAAAAACCTTTGGTGTTGAAATCGATTAGGTGGATTCCTCCCATTCTGTCTTGGGTGAAAGTCAATATTGATGGGGCAGCCTCAGGTGCACCCAGGCCTTCAGGCTGTGGTGGTCTTTTCCGCACCTATCAGAGCTTCGTTAAGGGATGTTGTTATCACTATATTGGATAGGGATCTACCATTGAATCTGAGCTATGGGAAATGATAAAAGCTATTACCTATGTGGTTCACCTTGGTTGGTGCTTTCTTTGGCTTGAATTAGATTCAATGGTGGCTATTGACATTCTTAAAATCCAGTCCAAGAATGTCTGATGGGTGATGCTGCCTTCATGGATTGAATGTCTACAGATCCTTGGTGGTCTCACCCTTGATGTGACACATGTTTATAGAGAGGGTAATCAGTTTGATGATGCTTTGTCAAAGAAGGCCATTGTGGATTCAAGTTTGAAGTGGTCTTTCATGGTCCCGGAATGTTGTTTGCCTTTTGTTGAAGCGGATGCGCATGGAACTTGTTTTAATAGGTTGTGTAAATCACCCTTGTGATGTTTTGACTTTGTCTTTTACTTTTATTAATAAAGTTTGGTAGGAGTGGGTCTGACCTTCTCCTAGTCCTTTTGCGTATTCCTAAATTGTATAATTGAGAATTATCCCATGACATGTATTATAACTATATCCTAAAATTTATTTTTTTAAACTAACTTCTTCTTAAAATTTTCTTATGCGATTATGTTCACTAAAGCTTATATAATAGTAATAGTGCTTGTTAGGATTGTTGTGATTCTTATATAACTTCTTTTTTATCTTACCTTACCTTAACTTTTTGTTTTTATTTTCTTTTACCACTCCTTAAGTTAATATCTTCACTTCACTACTTGTCTTGAACTCAATGCCACCTGGCCTCATAGTCTCTATTTGAGTTGATTTATAATTTTTTAGCCTAAATTTACTGATTTATTATTAAATCACGATAATTCATGAAATTAGAAACTATCTTATTGATAGAAACTCCATTAGTGGTCAAGAAGGATGTTAAGATTCATATAATTAACTTTTTTGTTTTGATAATTATTTCCTTCTTATTTGAATATGGAGGAAACATATCTTTATAGAAATTTCATTCCATTAAATCTGTGATTTTCTTGTGGTATCCATTCATAAATTAATAACTTTGTTCCTGAATTTTTTTTATCAAAAATCCTCTAGAATTAAAATAAATTATTGAACTATTTCTTATCGAATTCTCAAAACATAACTATATCCATTCTATAGTCATAGTATATGAAAAAAGCTGCAAAAACATGGAATATTAATTGATGAAGTGCGAAAAAAAAGTATTGATAATAGTAATTATGTTCTTATGGTTCTTCATTGACATCACTAAACTACTTAGTATATATTGAATGATCTTGGATGGTCATCTACAGAATATCTCTCAAAACTTATTCTAGCTCTACAATCCTTGAAGTTCCCTAAGATTGTTGTTATTGTAAGTTTTTTAGAGTCACTAGAACATTTTAGTATATGTTTTTAATGACATGGTGAAGTGTTATATCTCTCAATTAAGAAAATTATTAAGTGGATCTACTTTTGATGTTCCCTACACTATAACTTGACGCCCTAAATTAGTCCAAAACTATTTCCCATCCCAAAACAAATTCACAATGACTCAATCACCAACTCAAGAAATCATGACTTTGTCAGTGGTGATTGAAGTTTTATCTCATAACACTAGAATTTATTTTTTTATAGTCGAGGACACCACATATACACTATAAAGAGATAAAACATATTGATGCTCTATTTTTTCCTCATATGATGTATAAGGAACTACAGAAAAAAGGAAAATACCATGTAAATATCCTGATAATAAACAAACAGAAGGACCTGACTGGGTATGGGGATCATGTTTACAAGATAGAGGTTTACTACCCAATGGAATATGTCATAATGCCTCATTATTAAGAATTACCTCATAAGGTTCCCTTTCTTTGATAAGTAAAATTACATAATTAAAAGGGTGTGATAATAGTATTTAAATAAAAAAATATGAGTAGAGATTGAAGACCATCCTCTTTCACTTTTATGAATATGTATGTCCAGTATATCAAAAATTTACAGGTGCCTGATTAGGTATGGTGATCTATTCAACCTTAATTCAAAGATAAATATCCCCCAAAATATGAAGTTATAGAGTATACATCATCCCTCTACCTTCAGCATCCTTTTTTGACTCGGTGATGGATCCTCTTACATTAGAGTTGTTGACCCCACTCTAGTTCTCATTAAAGTTCCACCCTTGGTATAAAGAGGAGAGTTTATTAGTTCTTGGGTTGTCTCTACCTTTTGTAAGAAGAAAATAGTTGGTAACATCATAAGATTCCAAAAACTTAAGTTAATATTTTCAAAATAATATCTATCATGCGTATTTAGGGTTAATAATATCATTTCACTATTTTTTAAATGATTGGTTAATCTACCCTTCTATATTTCTATTGTCTATAATCTCATGAATGTGTCATTTGATCAAGATCCTATAATCACTAGAATAAACAAGAATCTCCAGCTCCATGATGTACAAACCTACCTCTATTGGATTAATCTTATTTTTGATGTTATTATGATATTTCAAATTAACTATATATGGTATCTGTACACCCCATTGATGTGTAGTCAAAAGGTTTTTAGAAACATTAAAAACTATCCATCTATTCCATAAATTAAAATATTCAACCTATAAATAGTTTAAATATCTAGTCATAGGCCCTTATACAGTCTTAGAAGTGGTTTCTAGTTCCTTAATTTTAGTATTTTATCTAGTCTCCTATATTCTGTTAGAGCATCATCTCACCACCTTTGGATTAATCACCTCATTACAGGTTCATTAAACAACGATTTTACAATTATGATATGTCAAGATGACCATGTGCATTGTTGATGTAGGTGATTAGATTACTCCATTGTGACCATCCTATTTTTATTATTTTTGGTCATATTATTTCCCTTGTCAGGGTTTTTTTAATTATATAAACCCAGAAACATTTTTAATAACATATTTCAAGGATAATATTAAAACCATTCCTAAAAATATGTCATTGTTAACCTAGATGACCCATATTTTATATACCCTCTTATCTAAAACACGACCATATTGAGAGAAACTTGGTGCTCGAGATAGGTACCAATAGATTCTAGATGCCCAACTAACCTTGTTGTTATATAGACCCTTGAAATACCATTTAATAAGAGGAAAAACCATGGTATCATTTAAGTTCATGAATCACTTGATCTATATGTTCAGGCCTTCAAAGATCCCCCTAATGCTATTTTTTGGTCAAAACTTATAGGAATTTAATTGAAATAAATAGTATTTTCTTCCTTTGACGATTATGGTCATCATAAGAGAATAATTTTCTAATTTATCAACTAGACCGGGGAAAATGATCCATTTTGAGGTTTTACAAAGAAAATAAGGTGAAACCTCATGGTGCCCAATCAATCCTTCAATGGAATCATGACCAATATTTAGATTCTATAAATGGGATCACATTTTCTCAAGTATACTATCTGGAATCATTCTCATCCCTTGAGGTGTCTTCAACATGGCACCCAAATCTTCACAATTTGAGCCATGCCTTATTAACCTAATTGGGCACCCATGCACCCAACTCACCAACTAGGCACCCATTAATCTAGTTCAATAAATTGGGAATTCCTTTACCCATGTAACAGATTATTAGTTAAAATCAAATTCTAATTCACATCTACAATGATCTCAAATATTTCCTCTATAAGAATTCCACACCTATCCTACATGAAGTATAATTGGATTCACCATTCACCCAGGTCAATTAGGTTATTTAAAACCATTTTTAAATATAGATAACTAAAATTCATCCCATGATTGATAAAAAACACATGTAGTCTAGTTCATACACTAAAATAAACCCATCAATCAAAACATGATGTTTATGATTATTGAAATATAAATAATTTATAAAAAAATATAAATATATGAACACAAAACTAAATTATTATTAAAAATATTTGATCCTAAAATATCAATCACCCTTTATTAATAGTTATCAATACAAAAGATTTTTATCCCTATATGTTTTTATAAAACCCCATGAAAAGATTATTGTTCTGCTAGGATAATTCAAATTCAACATCCTAACTATTACTAACTCACAATCTTCAAGATCAAAGAAACTCTTATATGAAATCTCATTCCATTTAATCCCTATTTCTCTATCTATATCCTATTTTTTATATTATTTTTCTATATACCAAAATATATATCATGTACATTTCCACCATGGTATCAGTGTTTTCTTCAAATTTAGACACTATTATAAAATAGGGATATAAATCTTCTAATGTTTCTTTATTTCTTTATTTTCCCAGAAAAAAGGCATTGAATATTGAGGTTTTTGTTCCTAAATCTACCTTATTTTGTACAATAAGGATAAAGAGATATGGTACCATTGTAAATAGAGAAACCCAGGAAATGATTGTAATTATATTAAAATTTATTTTATTTTAATTTAATTTAATTATTTATATTATTTTTTCATTTTAATTTATGTAATATATCACTCAAAAGATTTCTGTAAAGGCATTGCTAGAAGAAGAACCAAAAAAATTTGGGCCCAAAGTATCATCCCTTTCTCTACCCCTGATTCCCTCCCTCTCTTCCCCAATATCATGATTTTCCCTAAAGTTCCAAATCTCTTTGATGGTTTCCCTCAACTTATGAGTTTGACTATGGAGTTCATCGAGGCCTCGACTCTCATAAACCTAACATTGGTGGATCATTTTAGCTAACACAACCCATCATTAAACTTCTTTTATAGATTCATGTTTAGTTCTTAGGGTTTATAGGATACCACAATGGCTTTCCTTATTGACAAGTGACATGTTATGATATGCTTCTCGTCAAGGGAAGATTTGATCAGTATGTGGTCTAGAGTTCCCTGATTTTGAAATGGTTCCCACTTATTCCTCTTCTAATGGTCATACAACTCCCAAATGAAGCATTATGCTCTGAATATAGTGATGTGGGTTTGTATTATTGAACTTCCTCTTCATTTTAAAAATACATCAATCATCTGCATGTTGGGGAATATGGTAGGTCATATTTTGTGTTCGAATATTTGAACAAACATAGTTTATCACCCTTTTCCCATATTTATATGTGATGAGGTTGAATTTTCCAAACCTCCAATTGAGTGGATCTAGGTTATGGTTATTTAAGAGTTTCAATGAAATAAAAATATGGTATTTGAGTCTTGGAAAGTGTACTATTATTCTTGAAAACATTTGGGACACTATGTTCCATCTTACTGGTGTGGTAGTAGGGATATACATGGGAAGGTTTCTCACAGCCAGTCAATTAGGCTATCTCCTGCTAGCCTCTCCACTAGTCCTTTGGCCTATTAAGAAACACTCAACTCTATTTATCTTCAATAAAAATAGATAGTTGTAAATTCTAACCCAAGATTTTCAGGTATGTTTTTCATGTTAGGTGTGATTTGGTTGATTTCAAAAGATAGAGCAGGCTCCAAGAGATCCTGGTTCCCCCATGTTCCCTTATTTTTCTAATACGGATAACATTGGAGGTATAGGTAATGTAAAATAGATTGATCAGTTTTTTTCTACCAGTGGTGATAGCACTCAAACAGATTCAAGTTCACTTTCTAAGATCAAGGATTTTCTTGGTTTGAATGTAGAATTGTCTCTAAGATAGAGGCTACCCTACTGATTAGAATCATAAAGGAATATTCAGGTTCAAAATTTTTTTCTACCTTGAATATAAATTGAAAGGTGAATTTTGATCCTGATGGGTGGAAAAAATAAATTCTAATATGGAAATAAAAGAAAGTTGGGTCAAGGTATTTTGAGGATATCGAGCTAAGTGAAAAATAAGTATACTCCAAACCAATGACGGACTATGAGAAGGAATCCCAAGGGTTCATGATGGTTGGGTCTAGATCAAGGAAGGGAAATCAAGGTAATTTTGTTTTTGGGAATTTCCTAGTCCACAAGGGTATGGGTGAGGTAAGTCCTCACAAATATTAAACAAATAAAAGGGAATATTACGATCTCATTCTACACTCTAAGGATTAAATGTTAGAAATAACCTTTTATATCAATGCCCTGAAGGATTTTATCAACAAAATCTATGAGATAATTATTTGAGTTGGAATTAATGAGGAGAAAAGGGTGTGTATAAACAAACAAGATTTTTTATTAGTGCGAGGTTTAAATGAAATGAATATTAATTTGGAGGAATATATCCATACTTGAGATAGGATGGACAATCATTTTGAATTTCTTATAAAGGATGATCCAGATATGTAGGTAACCACACTCTATTAGGGGTTATATAGGGTTGTTTACTACAATATCCTTAGTATTTTCTTTATTATTTTTTGATATCTTTCTATAGTTATCTCTTTTGTTTTGGAATTTTTTGGTTTCCCACTTTTTCCTCAAAAGTGACTATGAAATAAAAAATAATAATTTTCAGTCAGTAATGGTGCATTGTTGAGCTGGGAATAAGATTATACCATCCATATACTGGTCTTCCAATAATATTTCCATGAGTACTAGTTATGGTATGGTCACAGAGGAACAAATGAATTCTCCAATCAAACAAACAACTCAAAAAGAAGAAGAATATACTCAACATCAAACTATGATAAATTAATAGATAATGAATTATATATCTTCTCTTTATTATGTACTTATACTAGAGGTTTTTGCAGTATTTGATGCTTCTTTGATGATGATGTGTTATATTTATGAGGAATTCTCTGCACCTTCCATTGATTTAGGTACATATTCCAATGTTGATGTTATTTATAATGTTCATGTTGTTTCCAATTTCAATGCTGATACTGATGCCAAATGTTGATGTCAATGTTCATGTTGATGATGATTGTGATACTCATATTGATGATGGTGTTATGAGAGGAGGTGGTGATGTTTTTATTTATATATAAGATGTTAATGAGGGATGTGATGGTTCTGGTGATACTGATATTGAGACTCCTTTTTATATAAACTATATTCTTGGTTTATAAGTTGAATTTTATTATATATTTTTGTTTTATTATGGTGATAGTGATTTGTATTTTTTTATTGTTGAATTTTATTCTGGTGTCTTATGATGTTTGTTTTGTTTCTATAGGAGTGGATGAGAAGTTTGTTTTTATTCTGATTGGAATACAAAGATATAGCCATGGTTATAAATTTTGTCTATAAACCTATAACCATAGTTAAAATGGTTGAAATAGTTATATTTCCACTATTTGAGCCATGGATATATCTTTTTTAAACAAGTGGTTATATCCATGGTTATAAACTATGGATATATCTTTGAAATAAGTAGTCTTGATGAAATAAATAGCCATAGTGGAGATTCATGGTAATTAACCTATAACCACAGTTTAAACTGTAGCTATAGAACTATTGTCATGGTTTATAACCATAGCTATAGGTTTAGACCTATTTCCATGCTAATAGGAGGCATGACCAGTTGGACTGTGGTTATTACCTATGTCCATAGTTTACACCACTTTATCCATGATTTAAATAGTCATTATAAATTAATTTTCTAGTAGTAGAGGAAGAAACCACCCTGGGAAGGTGAAATAAAGAAGAAAGAGGTGCATGAGGAGCCCCATGAATGCCTGGTTCAAAATTGGGGAATATGGGAAAAATTCCCCAAATAAAACAAAGGTGAAAAGACAAAAACACCCAAAACCAAGAAGGTCACATGGTTTACTTACATGGTTTACCAAACCCTATGTTATAAAATATCAAAATACTATAGGGGTCACATGATTTCTACTTCATAGTTTCATAAATTGTGCACCTAACCGTATGAACCTGGAAAAGCTTAAAAATCTAAAAATTTCACCTTGGGCCACTCTAAAACATAAAGGACTCAACCAAGTGCAAAAAACTTACACACATGTGACATCATGATTTTCAAAATTCTCCCCACCATGCCAAATTTTTCCATATAAATTCATTGACAACTTAATATACAGGGAATGTTAATACCAACTCGCAATAAGGACTTGAACCACTACCCCACTTCATAAATCTAAAACCAAGAACACAGGACCCGAATGACCCACTCCTTAGGAGAACCATATCAAAATGATTCAAAACTCGCTAACCAATGAAACACTAAGACTTCAAATAAGTGGAATCCTCACTAAATGAAATAAAATGAGCTATCAAAGATGAGATATGGGAATGTCCACTCCTCTGGTCTTATTTGAATTTTTGAATATACACTTATATACCACTGATCACAACAGCCCCCCAAAATCCCTAACCAAACCAAAGGTAAAACATAATCACAACCTTTATAATATTTGAGGTCACAAGCACTATAATAAAAAGTTAATCCCAATCTAAAGCACCCTGGAATATAACTCCATGAGAATAAGGATAACGCACGAAGACCTACTTAAGGTCTCCTTACCATTTATAAATATCTAATAAGAGAAGAAAGACAAGGGACCTTCCACCAAGATCATATACATCTCCAAAATAAGAAAAAACATTCTAAAGAATATTTAATCCATTATATACAAATAAATTAGGATATACATGAGGTGAGATAAGTCTTAAAAAAGTTAAATTTACAAAAGAGGAAACTCCAAAACAATGACTAGCTTCGGACTACTACCTGAATTCTACCTAGGTTCAAGACTTACTCTTCTGCTGACTAGAAAACCAACAAAACCTCTAAACGTGACTGAT
Source organism: Viscum album (assembly GCA_963277665.1). Taxonomy (NCBI): domain Eukaryota; kingdom Viridiplantae; phylum Streptophyta; class Magnoliopsida; order Santalales; family Viscaceae; genus Viscum; species Viscum album. The sequence goes on from OY728163.1 coordinate 1,941,946,925, forward strand.
ATGGCCACACAGATGAAAGTTTCCCAGAGTTGTTGGGCATGAGGAATTAGGGTTACTATTATTTTTAAACTGAAAGCATACTAATGGATTTCACTTCACTAAAACTAGAACACTTTGGTAAGAAGATATATTCCCATCATCACCAACTTATTTCTCCCACTTCATGCTATCCAGATCGCCCAAAATGACACTAACTAGAGTCAAAGTATCATTTAACATAGGTTTCCCTACCAATATTTCCTCAAAGATGATGACCATATACACCACTTTCATATAGGTAGTCAGGACGGGCTAAAACATTGATTAATGAAGGCCCAAAAGAATGCCTCTAGTAAAAAATGATGCATTATTTGAATCATCAATAACAAACTCTAGGGAGAAAGGCGTTATCCGAGTGAAAAAATCAACATAATCGTTCACTTACTAATCAGGATGATGAACATCCAAAAATTTCAATGACTTATCCACTCTTATCTCCTCGGGATAAAACTATTGGATGGAGGAAACATTGAAATATCCATAAGAAAAGACTCAAAATCCTTGGCATGGACAGTGAGATTCAATTATTCCGAAACCAAATCATTAGAACAAAGGAATGGTTTACCGTAATGTAGATGTTTTAGGAGTTTATAGTGAATTTAATATCTCTTTATACTTAGTTATCCACTATATTTCATCTTTCTATCCTTTATCACTAAATAACACAAGAAGATACCAATTCAGAAACTCTAAAGCATCATCCATGGGTAGTGATGAACATGTAATTTCCACTCTATCGAGAGTCTAGTAAGAGGTTTGTATTGTAAAGATGACTCCTAGATCACTAAGATGATCACCCAACACATGCCCTTCTTTACTTTTCAATTCCTTTCTGGGGGCTACATTTTAAAACATCACAAAACACAACATTTAATCAAACCACTTAAAATTCCACTGCAAGGAGAAAAAACACAAGTCAAACAAATCGAAATTAAAAACTACCTTAAAACCTCACTTGGAAAGGTTATTGAAATCATCCGAAATTCCTATATAAGGGGAAAAAATAATATATCAAATAGTTCAAGATTAGAAAAATACGCTTTATTATTTTACTTCAAAAACCTTATAATATTTCAATCCCAAAAATAGAAGAAACCCACTTATTGAAAACCATATTAACCTTCAAACCACACATACCAAAATCATTTAATATTACAAAAAAAAATTCATTCTTTGTTAAGGTTAAAAAATTCCTAAATACATCTCAAAATTCCTCAAACATGGTTTTTAAAACAAGATCAAACACCAAAGAATGAAACATTACTTTAAAAATTGATTAAACAAACTTTAAAATCCATAATATTCCACTCAAATGCTCATAAATAAACATCACCAACCATAAGATAAATCAAAATCACCAAAGGAGTGAAAAAAAAACAAATTTTTCAAATTTTTTCCTCTGTTCATGGTTTGGATGCATGGTTAGTTAGATCATGTGCCAACCATTCAAGTTCCATTAGAGTTAACTCAAAAAAACTTTACACAACCTACACACAGTTTTTAGGACTATGAACCTTGACCATAAACCTCTTTAATTACCTATAATTTCACCTTGAAACTATAAATATCTTGAAAACCCTCTTTGGATCTCCCCAAAACTCAGAATACCAACAAACAATATCAAAATATCTAAAAAATAAATAACTATAAATCTTGAATTCAAAATAAAACTCTTGAACGCAATGGTAACTCTAGTTTTAGCATGAGGAAGATCTAGCTAGTTACTTTCCTGCACCCATCACTCTATCTTCGATGGTACCAACTCAATTCTTCCATGGACCCCCCAAATAACAAGAGGTATCTGAAATTATTTATGAAGAACTAACCTTGGTTACCACCAAAACCAATACTCGAACCGATCCACCAATAGCCTGAGGCATAATCCCAGTTTCCCTAGGCTAGATACTAGTGCTAGGGTATTTTAAGTGATATCATGAGAACTATTTCACCCTAAATAATCCAAAGATAAACAAAAAGTCCTGACCATAAACCCAACATGAGTTTTCCATGCATTGGATAACCATTCCATGTAAATTATCATATATAAAAAACGTAAAGTAATAAAATAAGGCATAATGGTAAGAAAAAATAATAAAAACATGAGAGGACATTTCTAAAAAATAAAAATAATTTATAAAAGATTTGAAAACCATAAGTTTAAACTAAAACAGAAGTATAATGTCAAGAGTATTGATACTAAAATGACCTAATTGGTCCAAATAATCCCAAAGACCAACTATGGCATCATCACATGACTATTAAGTCACCTCCAATAACCAACATCCATTAGTTTCCCAAGGATATTGGTACCAATCCAACCCTATATTCAAGATCGTAATATCATCGTAAGACATGAAGACTACATACCCACTAATGTGAGTGTTTAGGGTGTGAGACAACAACTAGTATGATACCACCACAAGGCCATTTCATTACTTTTATAAAATGAACTGAATCCACTAGTTTCAAAAAAACTTATATAACAATAGGTTTTAATTTCATTTTAATGGTTTAAAAAAACCAAACGTAAATATTTATTTGTATAATTCTTTAATTTGAAAACCTGAGTTAAACCTTTCATTTTACATTTAAAATGAAAGTTGGAAACAACCCATCCCTTTTTCCTTAAAACATTTACACACCCTTCATATACAAATAAATAACAAGGAAAAAACACAAGGAAATAAATTTGATGTAAAATTATAAAATAATAGTAGTAACGGTGTGAGGAAAACCATATAACACCAAGGATAAACTATAAATAACTAATGCATCAAAGTAGGCTCAAATCAAGGGGTAAGAAACTCACATACTAAGTAATAAATAGAGAAATCATAAAATACAATACATATCATGAGGAAACATCGTAGGGACTAATGATACAACACTGGATGTATATAGGTAGAACACCTAGCTTATTGGTCTTATGGCTCAATGCTCATCACCCGAATCACTCTCAATAGCCTCATCAGAGGCACACTCCCTAGTTAGGGTCATAAAAAAACTAGGGGCTTCTATCTATGTAATGATTTTAACTATCAAATAATCCATCCCTCTATTTCCCAATTAATAGCCTAGGGTTCCTCATTGAATAGCTAAAGGGGGTAGACCACTATCAAGCCAATGTTAATCACATATTAATAAAAAATCCCAAGGATAACACCATAATCATATCATTACCACCTCCAAAACACCATTTAAAGGTGAGATACCTACCTAAAAACAATAATTATAATCATAATTAAATCATCAATAACATGGATATACACCCACATCAACAAAAAATAAAAATGATTCTCAATAAGGGTATAACCAACAGTTAATAAAATAACACATCATAAAGTTACAACAAGGCCTTTAATTTATACTTAGTAACTATATGTTTTAAAATTAACTTTTTAAAATCTATTTGAATACTTAGTAAAAATTAAATGGAAAAAAAATTACACTAAAACATAATCACAAACAACTAAAATAATTCACTAAACAATTCCATAAGTTAAACATAACCTTTTAGAGCATGTAAAACCTTTAAAAAACATATCATATCACTTTATAATTAATATTTGGTTCAAAAAACATGATTAAATCAATTATATTGAAGAAAATTATCATTTTCATTTTATCAAACATTTAGAATACATAAAGCACCATTTAAAATGAAAGTTCTATTTAATTATGAATTCTATCCATTTTTTCAAAGGAAAAAATCTAAATAATTTATGGTAGGCATTTGAAATACAAATCTATATATCATATACCATATTTATATAGGTTTATAATTATTTTTAAAACATCAAGAATATAAGGAACTCTCGTATAAAAAGAAATTAAATGGAAACACCAACCTCAAGTGGTCTAACCATGTCACCTTTGACGAATGCAACTAGATTAGGTCTCAAAGGCTCATAAACCCTAGAAAGAAAAGTCCCCAATTATTAGACAACCCTATATTTTAAATTTGTTCAGTATGAACACTAGGGTAATAAAAGGAGAGAAATAGGAAGAACATAAGGGAAGAAGGAGAAAGAGGGAAAAAGAGGCACTTACTTTCAGATTATATGAAGAAATCATGTTTAAATCACCCTAGCAAGGTGAATGGAATAAGGTAGAAGGGTAGGAGGATCCATACACAAGCCTAGTTCGAAATGGGGGAATAAAGGAGAAGGACCCCAAATAAAAAAAGGGAAAATACAAAAATAACCAAAATTAATAAAGTTTCATGGTTTACTCACATGGTTTACCAAACTAAGAGGTAACCATGTGATCCTCACTGTTAAAAATAGAAGGGGTCTTTTAGTTTATACTACTGAATTTTATAAACCATGAACCTAACTATACGAACTCAGAAAATATTAAAAATTATCAAAATTTCACCTTAGACCACTCCAAAACTCAAGGGACTCAACTAAGGACCAACAACATACATACTGGTGACATCAAGGCTGTCACACAATAGGTTTCTTAGGCAAGGATGATAGCCACGATCCTTTATTGACCATGTTTAGAGGCATACCGGGGAGGGAATGAGGCCAAGGTCCAAGGGTGACCATGGAAAAATGCCATTCCCACACTTTTATCACACAAATTATTTTCCCATGGGATATCTCAAGCTAAGCTATATCCATGGTCTCATTTGAGTTTGGTTATATCCAACCTACAACCATGATCATTTTTTGGGTTGTGGCTATAGGGGGCCTATATCCATAGTCAAACTTGATTATGGTTGTATTCCAGTAGTGTTAGGCCCTTTACCACTAGTGGAATTTCATAAAAATATTCATAGTCACTTAAAACTAATGTTTGATAAAGTAATTAGATCAATAACATATCAATATAATTAATATGTTGAACACTTATAGTTGAAGGTTATAGCCATCATCCATTTTCCATCTAGTCAGGAGAGGGTATAGATAAGGAGACTATAGATCCACCACCTATCACATGGGATGATGTGGAAACCACTACAGAATATGCTATACAGGAGGTTTATATGCTAGATCATGTGCATCAATGGAAATAGTGTGGAAGTATTATCTATACACCATGTCATGACATAAAGGATCATCTAAGACACCGATGTAGACTAAAGTGATACATTTTATTATGGTCATAAAGTTTCAACTAAGATGTATTTTATATGTTTGTTGACTTTTTTACTTGTATGTTATTTAGATACATGCATTTTATAATACTTAATATAATTAATAATTAAAAATATTATTAATAATAATAATTAATTAATTAAATTACTAATTGATAATATAATTCATAATTCATAACAAAATTAAGTAAAAAATAATTCACGGCCACTAAAATATTATATTCTTTGTAATTTTTAATTCTACCTACCCAACCATTTGTATATATATATTAATAAAATCAGTAATTATTATTTGATAATTATATTAATAATAATTATTATTATTAACTATATGTATATAGGGTGGCACTTGAGTGGTAAGCACCTTATAATCTTGCATCATAAACCCAAGTTCAAGTCTGGGTTGGAGAAAATTTCTATAGGCCCCATAACAGTACTATAGAATTATAGAAATATAGGTATTATTGCAGATACTGAAGTGAGATACTATAGAAATGGTATTATTCATCCTGAATGGGATTTTGGGGAAAAAATTAACCTCCAAACCATCCATCCATAAAAACTTTCTTCAAGCCATAGAACATATATGACATCTTTAGTGGACAACATGTGACATGGAAGGACAAAAAAAACTACTCAGTGTAATAGGTAGGTGGTGTATTAGGGTGACACGTATGATTCACTAGGTCATAAACCTCAAAATATGGATAGTTGTGTCAGTTCCTATCAACTAGTCATCTATCCCCATAGATTTATGATGTGTGGAAAATTGGTGCCCTACTATGTGACTATCAAGGTAGTGGGACCAGTCAGAAGGTGAGGTGAAATAGGAATGTGATGTAGCATAGTGTCACACCAGTATCACTAAGTTGGTGGACTGAAAGATAGATGGGTGTACTAGAACCTATCATTTATCCCTCTTCTAGAGATATCCCAAGATCCATACACCTGGATATGATTCTAAAAACACATTCTTTACATACTATATTTGATACCAACTAAACGAACCAATTTTAACCAACCATAAATACAATATAAATTTCCAATATTGAGTCACTTACATACCCAGACATTTTAGGGTAATATTTTTAGAAAATTAGGAAAAAAAATTACATAAAAAAACTCACATATTTCTCATCAATTGGACATTTTTTATTATACTCATATTTTCTTATTCCAAAATAATACTTCAAAGTCTCTCACAAGAATCTCTATACATGATACCCTTCTATACATATCTTATTCAATATCATTCTTCATAATTTGGGTAAATGGAAACATAAGAAAGGGTGGGATCAGATGTCCATTAAGGGTAAGAATATGAGATATCAATAGATGATCATATGAAACCATAAGATAAGAATAATTGTGTGAGATTATGATCATAACTTACAAATTTAACACCCAATTAGTTATAGATAATAAATCATATTTCATGGAATAAATATTTATCTTTTTAAAATACATGGGTCCTAATATTAAGGAGACATCATTAATCAATCATGAGACATGTGAGAATATCAAATTAATTACAACATGTCATAGGAATTATGGAACAACCATAAGCATATAAAATCATTTCATTATTCAATTATTACTACCAAGACCATCATCACATTGTAAAAAAATTCCCATGGTGGATTAAGTTTACTCCCCAACCTACTTTCATTCTTGGGATGGGTTTACTCTACATATTATTTCACATTATCTAATGATATATAAATCATTACCCAATGCATTAGAGGGATTTAATAGACCCACCAATTATATAATGAAAACCATATATATGTGTTCCAAAAGATCATAAAACATTCATCAACTCATTATATCATAACTCGTGTAAAAGAAATATGTTTCATAAATATTTTCTCATCACATAATCTTAAGCCATCCAAGTAAATAAAATGTATGGTATCACAAGATTATATCCCCAGTGAATCATAATAAAAATTGATGTATGTTGAGATAGGTGAAAAATATCTTTAAAAGAGTATTTGAACATTTCTTTGAAAACATGGAAAAATATTCTTTTCCTTTAGTGTCCTTAAAATCTATAATCTCCATAATATTGAGAAAAATATTTTCTTTGAAAATAACCATGGAAACTTTCAAAGGAAGCTTCAAATAATAGAATAGTCATGATGACAGAAAATCTATTCATTAGGTAAATGTTAAAATAAATATTCCTTTCAAACTTTTTTATAAAAATTCATAAATATCATATTTATAAAACATTATAAAATTTAATTTTTAAAACCTTTGAAAATAATGTATAATATGGTTAAATGTGACATTAAATAGTCATCATGAAAGGAACCATTGGTATTTGTGTGACCACTGAGAGGGGGTAAATCAATGGTTTTATTTTTAAATTTTTTATTCTTTTAAAAACAACTTTCACCTATAGTTTGAGATAATTGACGCCCCTAAAACAAAACACAAGCACACCAACATGAAAATAAGGATTTAAAATTTCACTACTCAATAAGAGTAGTTATTCCTTGGAATGGTCTGAAAATAATCCGAGACCACTCATCCACTAGAAAATAATATTTTTTGGTTTACAGAAAGTAAGGTATATCCACCACTTGAATATAACTATAGTACTTTGAAAGTTTATGTGATTCATGAATAGAAAACATTATAAAACAATTTTTGAAACAATGAAATGAACCTTTACCAACATGATTTAACACATCTTCACTATGCTACTTGAATTCTCCACACTTGAACTTCTGTAAGTTATTATTCTTCTATTATTTACACCACACCTTGAAATCCCTAGTATGTAACTTCTCTATCTGATCTAGCCAATTTGGAACTTCTCCATCTAGTACCACTCTATCTGATACCCCTATGTCTGGTGTCTGTATGTCTGATACCTCTTTGCACGGTGACAATATTTTGGGTAACTCTTTATTTAATACCTCTTTGTATGGTACCCCTCTATCTAATACCTATCTTTTTTATACCTCTCTATTTGTTATCACTATGTTCATAACCTCTTCATATGATACCTCTCTATCTCATACCCATCTGTTTGGTACCTCTCTACTTGATGCATTGAAAAAATTATGTCTCAAGCTTCTCTGCCACCATATAACTTATTCAACAACAACATCCACTTCATAGTGCACATACTCCCCTTTATATAGCCATTATTTCTTCCAAAAAATATAGGAGTGAGAAAAAAATTAATTTTATACTCAAACTTTTAATACCCCACTCGAATAATTCTTCATTTGAAAAACATCAAACTTATAAATAGATTGGATTTGAACAAAACTTTATAAGAAATTTCCTCAAATATCAGTGTAATATCCTTTAATACCTCAAAAAAATTTGGCTAGTATCACGATCTTTCCGTTTTGATTATTGGATTGTTGAACATATATCTCAGTATCATCAGGATGTATGAATTTACAAAAAATCTATAAATATTCTCAAACCTTTGTCTGGTAAATCTTCATAGGAACTCCTCTATCCAAAATTGCTCTATTAGATAATATTTATATTTATCTGTCTGATAATATTTACATGTTTTCTCTATCTAGATCCCTTCGAGTTACTATGTATGATAGATCTATCCAATGAATTCTCTCAAAATCCTTTTTCAGATGATTATTATTGGAAACCTTTGTTTGATGACTTTACTCATAAACCTATGTCTGATGATTGTTCTCAGAAACCTTTATCTGATGAATTTACTCAAAAACCATGGTTTGATGAGTCTGATCAGAAAACTCTATCCTATGACATTTTTTGTCTAAATTTCGTTATCCAAGGAACCCTCAATTTTTCTTCATCTGGTAGAATATTTCTAGAATCCCTGTATTCCTTAAAATCCTTTCTTTTAACAAAATTAGCTATAATCATGAATACCTTGAATAAATCATGATATTTGTTACTTTAAAGAACAAAAATGCATCAATTTATTTGTTTTATTCAAAAAACTCAATTTGGTAAAGTCATTGTTATCTATTAAATTTCCTAAGTCTACTAGACTCCATCTAATCACCTTGGTTTGATATCCTCCATCTGATTACCCCTATATACCAACCTCATGTTTCTCTATCTATAATTCTCCATCCAAAAACTTCATAAGGAATGTTCAAATTTTTCAGGTGGTTTATGTAATGACAACAAAAGATAATACTATAAGCAATACCATCTTTCTACAAACCATCTTTTTTTAACAACTCAAAAACCTCATGGTCTCAATAATATCCCCCTTTGGATTTTATTTTCAACTAAGGAACATAAATTAGTGAATCTCTAAAACTCAAGAAATAGATTTCTATCCAATAATTTTATGACCATGTGAGTGATCACGGTATAAGAAATAATAATCATTGAACAATAATACCATGTTATCCATAAATTATTAATTATAAATCATTTTGAACTTCTTCTTGAACTCAAAACTTGATCATCACAAATAAAAATAGACTTCAACAAGTTCTTGTATCCACTTCAACAAACTATTAAAATAGTTCACACATACTGGCATCACAACTTTCCCATTTTAATAAAAAATCACCCTAAATGTATGATATATATGAAATAGGTAAGGTATATATTAATGGATTATAATTTTTCATATTTATCCCCCTTTGAAAACAATATCCAAATAAAATAAGAGAGCGGGGGTAGAGATCTCATACCTTAGCCTTGAAGAGAGTGGGTTTGAACGCCCATAATAAACTTAATCTTTTGAAATATTTCATGTGACAATGGTTTATTAAAGATATCGTATACTTACTCTTTTACTAGTAAAAACTGTAGATTTAGTTCATTTATTTCCACATGTTCTTTGATAATGTAATATTTAATATCAATATGCATAGATCTTGAATGTTTCATTGAATTCTTTGTGAGATTGATAGAAATATGATTATCGTAACCCAAGAGAAGGGGAAGCTTCAAAGAAACAAAAAAATATTATAGTTATGTATTCATCCACATTAAATATTTTATAGATTGAGTGGCAGCTACATATTTATGTATTCATCCACATTGATTATTTTATATATTGAGTGGCAGCTACATATTTAGATTCTACAGTTCTTCGAGTCACTAAACTTTTATTCTTTATATGCCAGATAAAAAAGCTTTCTCCTATAAATAAAAATACACAACATGTGTATCTTCATTCATTGACACAACTTTCCCATTTCACATTTATTTATCCAAATTATAACATCTTGATTTAATTTAAACCCCCTTGAAATGTTCAAAGAGTTATTTTTCTGGGTTCGAATGCATCTGGGAATTTTCTACAGGAATTGGGCTAGGGGTTGTATGTGGGACCATTTCACATCATGAATGTATGATTCATTATGTGAATACATCGCATGGAATAATCCATGAAACAATTTCATTATGTAACTATAATTTAGGACATAAATGAAATTCACATCATGAATTGGTCGATCGAGATTATTTAACCTGAAGCAATGTCATTTTTGTTATACCCGCTACTCAGTATATTCATATCATGAATAGAGGATTCAAGATGTAAATTTTTCATTCCCAATGGGTTTTTGTGTGTTGAAGTATAAAAATATTTAATTATTTGTGAATTCTCTTCCCTCAAACCCATAAGGCTACACCAAGTGAGTTTTGGGTGATTCCTTCCCTTCTAGATGTCTCAATTTTTCGTTTGATCTCTGGTGAGTTGCTTCATCTTTTTTTCTCTTTCTTGCTACTATATTTCTTTGATATTGTTGTAAATTTTTGTTTATGATTGAATCATAGATTTATCTTTTATGAATTATGATCTATGAATTCCTTATTAATCTCGTTTTCCTTCATTCCTCATTAGTGTTTCCCATTTTGGGTTTTGTTTTGATAAATAATTAAAGGCAGGTGGTTCTATAAGTATTTACCCTATAATTGAATCCCTAATTTTATTAATTGATTTGAAACAATTTTTTAATTTATTTAAAAACACAAATTTGTGATGATTTGATGTTTGATTTTTTAAAACAGGCATGAAAATTCTAGAAACCCCCAATTTCAATGTAATTGAAATTGTGGGTGGATTTTGAGAAAAACGATAGATCGATTTGAAACCAAATTTTATGAAATAATTGAATGTTTACTCTTGATAAAATTAGCTTAAATTTAAAGTTAATTTGAAAAGGAATAAATCTGATTAAAACCTATTATTTGGTTTTGAAATTGAAAGGCATATTGAAAACCAATTTTGGGAATTTGAACTATGATTAATAATTTGTTTGAAATGAACGATTTTCCATAATTCATTTATTGATTGATTGATTGAAATCATATGTGAGCATGGTTAGTCACTGTGTGACTAGGACAATAATGCTAGGATCTGACCCCTATTAATGGATTGATGATGACAATACTGACAAAAACATATTATGACATGATTTCCCTGATGGGGAGTTGGGTAATGACAGTCTGATCTGAGGGACGTGTGCACACATTGAGTTGAGACCATTGATTGAGTAGTGTAAAGATCCTAAAAATTAGAACTAACATACCATAGGGATAAATATCATGGTGCTTTGTTTTGTTTTACTTGATTATACATACCATTGATTATATAACTATTTTATTCAAGCGAGCGAATTTTTATAATTTTTTTATATAAAAATTTCATTTAAGCCTATTTTGATATCTATTCCATCATTTTATTTGAAATCATGATTTTTTGGAAATATGTAAATTTCATGCCTTGCCTTGTTTCATTTAAAATTCAAAGCATAAATGGTTTATTGTTATGGAATTTATTATGGAATCTCTTGGTGGTATCCTACTAGGATATTTTGATCACACCCTACCTTATACTTCTAGTGTTTTTAGATTATCTTATACTGGGTCCAAGAAAAGTAAAACCACCACTTAGAGGTGGTGGGTGTGCTTGATTTGTGGGACCTATAGTCATGGAGGTGATTGGTGGAGATGTGATCTTCCTATTTCATGGGTTTTCTAAGTTTTTATCTTGTAAAATATTGTGTCTTTAATGATGTGTTCTTTTGGTATAGTTTTACCTATTTGATTCTGGTACTTTTACCTTGAGTAATATTGATCATGCCAACTTTTTTTATTTATCTTTTGTTATTTTGTGGGAAAATGGTTTCCTCTTTATATTTATATGATGATAGGAGCTAGTCACAAACCTATGGGGATCGAGAATTCCATTCGATCTTTGTCAAGACCAGATCAGGTATTAGTGTACCAAGGTATTCATGATGGTTCATGAAAAAGTAGTATCAAAGGAAGGTCATGCATCTTCTATTGATGTCAGTATACAGTTTGGGTTTTCTTGGTGACAGAGGTAGAATTTTTGGGACGTAGGAGGTAGTTTCATGTGAGTGTATAGAAATATCTCATTGTAACAAGCCTTAAGTCACCATGGGTGTTTCGGAAAAGTGAATTTGAGAAATTATTTGATCTTATTCTAGTATTTTCATTAATTTTTATCTAATTACTCTCGAAATCCCAAAATCTTATTATATCTGATTAATTTGATGATTCATGTATCCCTTGATTGATTGTTCGATCTTAGTATCCTTATTAATGTTTTAGTGTTGTCTTTTGATGTTCTATTGCATCATGACTCTAAGAATATGTTTGAATAGGCTAAAGGAGGAAGCTATCGGTGAACCAAAATGAAATAATCCTTCAGTGGATCAAAATCATTTTGAGATAGTGGTTCGTGTTGTTCAATATCTGGGATAGGTTGCTGCACCCATTCTCATTCAGGTTTTGGTAGTAAAACCTTGAAGGGATGAATAGAGAGATTGTTATTAAGAGTTTATTCATCAAAAAACAATAAATTTACATTTATATAATTATCCTAAAGAGGATGAGGATTGGTTTAAAAATATTGACTGTATTTTTGAGTTGTTGTAAATTCTAGAAACTATTAAAGTGAAGTGTGCTACCTTCAAGCTTGAGGAACCTACTAGGAGATGGTGGGATTCGATGGTGATAGTGAAGAATCATGAGGTATTTTAATGGAAATACTTTAGAGTTATTTTCACTGATAAAATCTATCTATATTTTATTGTCTTTTAAAAATATATGGATTTTATTAACCTCCAGTACGGTGACAAGACTGTAACATAGTATGTGAACCATTTTTCTGAGCTTTTTTAGTTTTATCTTGAGGTGGTGATGAGTGAGAAGTTAAAAGCATAAATATTTGAGATGGTTCTTAGATCCAACATCTAATAAAATTTATTCTTATTGAATATCACTTCTTATACTAATGTTCTAAAATAGATCATTGATGGTTGATCTAGACCCGACTAACAAGTTAGGGTTGATGAGAGTTCCTTTTTCTCCCTATAGAGGTTTTGTTAATTATTTTAAAGGAAAAAATAAATAATTATAATTCACATAGTGTATATAGACAAAAATAATCATCCAAACCTTCTATAGTTCCTAGAAGAGGCCCTTTGACTTGTTTCCAGTGTGGAAAGGTTAGACATTTGAAACGGGTTTTCACTGAGGAACCTAAGATCAGGGACGCTTGTGGTCGTTTAGGCCACTTATAGAATTTATGTCACATATTTTGTACTCTACATAGTAGAATGGGATCAAAATATCCTAAAAGTATTGTGTTGTAATCAAATTATTCAATAACTAATGGGTTCTACCCATAGACATCTAGAACAAAGATTCTTCATATAATGGAAGATTATTTAGAGGAAGTTATTGCGAGTTCAATGATAGTGAGAGGCAACATCACTATAGCTTTCTATTTAGTGGCTAAATTATTTTATATTGGTGTATCTCACTCATTAATATCAAAATTTATTTTTAATCTTATAAATATTAATATAGAGCTTATATCTTATGTTATGAATATTACTATTCCTCTCAGAATGAAGAGAGAGTCGGGTCTCTGAGGTCCCTCTTGTGTTTCATCTCTATCAGAGATTGAGAACAGTTGTAACTTCCTGGTTCTCAACATGAATCCTCTTGATGTCATTTTTAGGATGGATTGGATAATTTCTCATAAGGACCAAATATACTATTATCTTTGGTGATTCTTCTTTACTTCACCTGATGGGGTGCACCATGTTTTTTTAGGGAGAATCGGACCCGAGATCCATTAGAGTTGTAACTTACTTTCTGAAGTTAGGTAGGGTAATATTTATGTTTTATTTTTATTTGGAGGGAGAATATTTGAGTGATGATCTCCCTCAATTTATCGTTGAGTTTTTCAATGTTTTTTCAAATGAATTTTCTAATTTTCCACTGGTAAGGGAGGTAGAGTTCATTATTGATTTAGTACCTGGTATTCCTTCTTAACATATAGAACCAACTTAATTGAAAGAGTTGAAGACTCAGTTAGAAGATCTACTAGAGAAATGATTTATTCAACCAAGTGCGTCACCTTGGGTAGATCCTGTTTTTTTCATGAAGAAAACTAATGGAACGCTTTTCCTTTATGTTAATTACTGAAAATTCAATCGAGTCACAATAAATAATAAGTATTTATTTCCACATATTGATGTTTTATTTGACCAATTTAAAGGGGTAAAGTGGTTCTCAACGATTGATGTTTGATCTAGTTATCACCAGTTGAGAATTAAATAATCTGAAATTTAGAATACCACCTTCAGGAGTAGGTATGGCCATTGTGTTATCTTTTTATATCTTTTGGTCTATCCAATGCTCTTGAAAATTTTATGTCACTGATGAACATGATATTCCATGAGTACCTTAATACGTTCATGGTAGTCTTTGTGGATTAAATATTGGTTTACTCCAAAATTGAGTAGGATTATTTCTGTAACTTGAGAAAAATTATATAAATCTTGAGGAATCATCAACATTACATGAATCTTTTGAATTTTAGTTTTTGGATTCGGGATGTTAAGTTCTTGGGACATTTGGTCTCAGAACATGGTATTTCAGTTGATCCTAAGAGGGTGGAAGATGTTACAACATTGTAGAAACTGGGCAATATTTTCAAGATACAGAGCTTCTTGGGATTGGTGGGGTATTATCATAGGTTTATTACTAATTTCTTGAAGATATATTCTCCAATGACCACTCTCACTCGGAAAGGAGTGAAGTTTATTTGGGATGTGAAATCTTAGAGTTCTTTTGATAAGATAAAACATATTTTTTCTTCTATGCCCGTGTTTAATATTCCAGAGTCTAGGAAGGGCTATGTGGTATTTTTTGATACATCCTATTTGGGTTTGGGATGTGTCCTCGTGTAGGGTGATCACATTGTATCCTATAATTCAAGGTAGATTAGGCCACACTAGAAGAATTATTTTACCCATTACTTTGAACTCGTAGATGTGATGCATGCTCTAAATATTTTTTAGCATTAACTTTTTAGAGAATAGCTTACCATTTATTCTAACCACAAAAAACTTGAGTTATATATTCTCTTAAAAAGATTTTGAATCTCTGATACATGCATTGAGTGTGGTACCTGAACTATTTTGATTTTAATATTGCATACACCCTTGGTAGGGGAATTGTAATTTATGATTCTTTTGGTAGGAAACTTATGCCTCATTCCATGAAAGAATCAATGTAATATTGGAATCTGATGGATCCCTTTTCTCAGTTTCATTTAGGATTCTGGGAGAATGAGATAGAGGTTGTTTTGGAAAGTGTGAAGTTGACCTCCTCTCTTCTTGATATGATTATTCAGTAGAAATAACTTGAGGATGAATTTAATGGAATTTGGGAGTCTATTTATGGTGGGTAGACCATTGGATATTGGTTATCCTCTTTAGAGGGTATTTTATGTTTCCAAAACTAGTATGTTGTACCTTTTCCTATAAGAAAGGTGGTGATGGGGAATTTCCATAATTCTTAGTGGGCGGTGAACCTGAGTACCACAAAGATTTTGTATGATATGTGGTGATTATTTTGGTGGCCATGTATGAGGCAAGACATCACTGACTTTGTTTCTCATTATTATACCTACTAATAGGTTAAGGATGAGAATAAAAAACCTTTGGTTTTTCTTCATCCCTTTCCAGTGCTGACTTGGAAGTGGGATTGTATTTCTATGGATTTTGTGGTTGGGTTTCCATGTACCCCTCAAAATAATAAAGGGATATTGGTAGTGACTAGACATGTGAAAAAATCAGCTCACTTTATACCCATTCATGATACAACCAAAGTTGAGGACCTGTGAAGTCTCTACATGTATGAGATTTTCATATTACATGGAGTTACATTTTCTATAGTATCTAATAGATACACTTGTTTTACTTATATCTTCTATAGATGACTCCATTAGGCAATGGGATCCCATGTATGTTTGAGCATGGAATATCATTCGAAGATGGATATCCAGATAGAGCAAGCTATACATATTATTGAGTACAATCTATGTTCTTTAATTATCAACTTTGGGGGATCTTAGGATGTCCATTTAGGACTGGTTTAGTTTTCCTATAACAACGTTCATCATTCCTCTATCATAATGGCTCCATTTTAGGCCTTTTATGGAGATCCGTGTAGATCTGTGTTGTGTTGGTCAAAGATTATTGAAGCTTCCTTGGTTAGATCAAGCTTGGTCCAAGAGATGTTTCCAAAGATTCAATTTGTTTTTCAGATAATGTTGATGGAATATAGATGGTATAAATCCTAGACTAATAATTATCACTGATCATTGTAGTTTTCTATTGGTGAACAAGTGTTCTTGAGAGTCTCACCTTGGTTGGGCCACTAGCATCTTGGAAAATAGGGAAATCTTGAACTGAGATTTTTGGGTCCTTTTGAGATTGTTGAGTAGGAGGGTAAAGTGTCCTACCATTTAGCACTTCCACCTCAATTGAATTAGATCAATGATGTGTTTCATGTATCTCAACTCATGAAGTATCTTTCTAATGCTTCTAATGTCATGATCTAGGAAGATCTTGATGTCGAACCTGATTTATCCATGATTGAGAATCTAGTTAGGATTGTAGATTCTAAGATAAAGGTTCTTCTAGGAGAAACATACCCACGGTTTATATATTATGGAAATATGTTTTAGACTCACATGAAACGTGGGAGCATAATGCATTGGTCAGGGAGTAGTGGCCTCATCTTTTTGATGTGGAGTCCTCTTGATGGGATTTCTGGGTACGTAAAGTATTTATTGTGGGGAGGTTATAACACCCTGTTTTAAGCTATTCCCCCCTTGAAAATTTTAAAGACTAATTTTTCTAGGTTTAAAGGCATCTAAGAATTTTCTACAAGAACTAGGCTAGGTACTATTTCTAGGACCATTTCATGTCTTGAATGTATTATTCATGATGTGAACATATTTCATGTTAGAAGAAATGAACCAGTTTCATAATATGAAAATAAACTAGTAAATGAATGAAATTCACATCTTGAATTGGTTGATTGAGATTAGTTAACCTCAGGTGGTCCCTTTTTGTGTATACGCTACTCATAATTTTCACATTGTGAATAGAGGATTCACGATGTGAATGGAGGATTCACGATGTGAATTCCTTTTTCCGAGTAGGTTTTTATGTTCTAAAGAAAAAAGTATTTCATTCTTTATACAACATCTTCACTCAAACCCCTAGGGCTACACCTGGAATTTTTTTGGTGATTCCTTCCCTTCTAAATGTCTCAATTTGGCATTTAATCTTGGGTGAGTTTCCTCATCTTGGTTTTATCATTCTCTAGATTATCTTTCTTTGACAGCGGTGTAAATTTCTATTTCTGGTCAAATTAGACATTTATCTTTAATGAATTGTGATCTATTAGTTCCTTATTGATCTCCTTTACCTTCATTCTTAGTTGGTGTTTCCTTTTGTGGGTGTTCTTTTGATCACTGATTAAATTTATGTGATTCAATAAGGATTTACCATAAAATTAAAACCCTAATTTGAATTATTTTTTTTAATGAGTTTTAAATTGATTTAAAAACCTGGATTTTTTATGATTTTATGTTTGATTTTTAAAAACAGCATGAAAATTTTGGAAAACCCCGATTTCAATGTAATTGAAATTGTGGGGTGGATTTTTGAGAAAAATGATGGATCGATTTGAAACCTAAGTTGATGAAATGATTCAACATTGATTCTTGAGAAAATTATCTTTAATTGAAAGATGATTTGAAAATTCATGAATTTGATGAAAACCTAGTATTTGGTTTTGAAATTTAAAGGCACATTGAAAACTGAGTCTGGGAATTTGAACTTTGATTGATAATTGGTTTGAAATAAATGATTTCCCATAATTTATTGATATATTGATTGATTGAAATCACCTATGATCATAGGTAGTTCATGGGTGACTACGAAATGTGTTCTAGGATCTATTCCCCTAGTAATGGATTAATGATAAAAACATTGACAAACACTTATTATGACATGATTTCCCCGATGGAGGGTTGAGTCTAGAGAGCCTGAGATGAGGGATGTGTGTAAAATTTGAGCTAAGATCATTGATTGAGTAGTGCAAGGATCCTTAAAATTGAAACTAAATTACCTTATGGATTATGAGCATGGTGATTTTTTTGTTTAACTTGATTATACATTCCATGATTATAGAGATTTTTTATTCACACCAGTTAATTTATATAAATTTATTTTATAAAATTTTCATTTAAGTCTATTTTAATATACCTTACATCATTTTATTAGAAATCAAGTTTCACTGAACTATTTAAACTCTATGTAATTCCTTTTTTATTTAATATTTAATGTATAAATGGTTTATGGTTATGGTATTGATTATGGAATCTCTTGTTGGTATCCTATTGGTCTCTTTTTCTCATACCCTAGATTTTCCTTCAAGAGTTTTTAGATTATATTATTCTAGGTCCAAGAAAATTAAAATCTCCACTTTTATGTGGTGGGTGTGCTTTATTTATGGGACCTAGAGTGATTGAGGTGGTTGGTAGAGATGCGATACACCTATTTCATGGGTTTTTTCTAAGTTTTTAACTTTTTAGATGCTTTTTCTTTGATGATGTTTTGTTTGGGTATAGTTTTACCTATTTGATACTGGTACTTTATCCTTGAGAAGTTTTGATCATGCTGACTTTTTTTATTTATCTTCTATTTTTTTGGAAAAACTGTTACATCATGATCTTGATACAATGCTAGGTGATAGTCTCCAACCCATGGGAATCGAGAACACTATTCAGTCTATGTCAGGACCAGATCAAGTATCAGTGTACCAAGGTATTCGGGTTGGTTTGTGACATAAATAGAATTAACTTTCTATTATTTTCATACATTATCCCATTATATATTGTTCCCTTAATGTATCTGAGAATTATTTTTTCTAGACAAAAAATGTGTTATTTTTTTTCTCTTTGAAATCTATCACACAAGGTAACAACATAAACCAAGTATGGTTTATAGGTTATTAAATATATCATGATTCCAATTAATTTCCTAAATTCTTTAGGATAAATATTCCTTCCAACTTTATCCTTATATAGTTTTTTTCCCACTTAAATAAGAGTGGAAATATGTTTCGAATCATCCATTCCAAATATTTTAATTAATTCCTAGGCATTTTTTGTGATAAAAAAATGTGATCCTTCTCTTGATAAATTTTCAAGCCAATAACGTACCTCATTTCTCCCAGCATAGACATTTCAAAAAATATCCTCATTTATTTTGAAAATAATTCACAAAATTCTTTATTATCACATAAAAATATGTTATCATAAATATAAACAATCACAATGAGTGATACGTATTTATTTTATTTTATATAGATGTTGGTGTACATGCTTCATTTTTCAAATTAAACTTCTTCAAGAAAGTATCCAGCTTATAATACCAAGCACTTTGAGCTTGTTTCAACCCATACAAAACCTTGTTTAACTTGAAATCATAGTTTTCTTATCTTTAAAGAAATAAGACTCATGGTTTCAAAATATGAACCTATTCTTCTAGTTATCCATTGAGAAAATTAAACTTGACATCCATTTAGAATATCTTATATCATCTTTGTGTGGAAATATAAAGAAATATTCTAATGGTTTTAGGACCTACTAATGGGGAAAATGTCTCATAAAAATCAATACCTTCAAATTGTGGTCAGCTATTACAAACCAGTATTACATTATTTTTTACCACTTCACCTCTTTCATTCAACTTTTTTTTTAAAAAACCCACTTTGTTCTAATCGCATTTTTATCTTTAGGTTTGGGTACAAGAACCCATGTCTCATTTTTCTAAATCGGATCCAATTCTTCATTCATTGAATAAATCCACTCTTAATTCTCTAAATATTATTCAATATCTCATGTCTCAACCTATGAGAACAAGGAGGTATGTGAAACTTTCCTCGATGTTCTTTTGGTTTGAACCTATTTTTATTGATCTCCAATGATATTTTTGACCTCCACTTTCTTCCTTATCCTTGGATAAGATGACCACAATTATCCATCATCACTTGGAATGGTTGGATCAATATCTTCATCCAGAACATTTTTTATATCAACACTTTTATTAGAAAATTTATCGTGTTTTTTTATCAATAACAACTTCATATTTAATTCCTCTTTTATCTATAGCTGACTGTGAAATATTTTTATCCGAATGTTCAAGAACATTCACATCTATAGAGTCAACAATCCTTCTATTTTCCTTGTTATAACACCTATATCCTCTACCATTAGGAGGATATCTAAGGAATATCCCATCAAAACCTCTTTGATCAAACTTCCAAAGATTATCACCCTTGACCTTGATAATGTATGTTATACTAAACACCCTTAAGTATTTCAAACTTTTGATCTCTTTGTAATGCATATCATATAGAGTCATATCATATTTTTTCTTATATAAACAATTATTTTTAATGTGAATTGATTCTCTAATATCTTGTCTCCAAAATAATCAATAATTATCATGTTAAATCAGAATGGTTAAAGCCATCTCAACCAAAATTTTATTCTTTCTTTCAGCAACATCATTTTAATAGGGTGTATATAGTGCACTAAGTTCATGATGAATTCCATGTTTTTTATGATAACATTTAAACTTTCCATTTGTGTATTCAACGCCATTATTAGTTTAAATATTCTTCATAGGATATCTACACTCCTTTTTAGAACTTCTCTTAAAATTATTAAACATCTTGTGAGACTCTAATTTGTGTTTCAAAAACATAATATATGTAATATGAGGGAAATAATCAATAAAAGAAATAAAATACTTATCTCAATTTATCGATTAATTTCTCATGGGACCACATGTTTTAGAATGAATAAAATACAAAGGATGGGTTTAATGTATTTAAACCTTCTTATATACTAAGTTTTTAATCATTTCTTTCTATCATATCAAACTACACCAATAAATTTTTCTTATCTTGTAGGAACATCATGAATACTTCCTCTCTTTTTCATCTTCTCTATATTCCTTGGGAACATATGTCCAATCCTTTTATTCCAAAACTAATTTTCTTCCATCATGCTCAGATAATATGAACTCTTTTCATCTCTAAATTGAAATTTATTTCCCTTGGTTTAGTGTCCTATTGTTACAACTATAACATATTCAATCCTTTTAAAAAAATCTATCTCTTATAAAAACTAATCTATTTCCTTCATCAAAAATATATGAAGCACTCAAAAAAATGTGTTTTGGTCCATCAATAAATAAGGTACTTCTGGATTTTATTTTTTCTTCACCAATGATAGAATATACAAGGCCTATGATTTTGAGTGACTCATTATTTCCAAATTTCACTTACACTTCTAAATATTCTTTCACATTTTTTAACAATTTTAAATCTCTAGTCATATGTGAAGAACACCCACTATCTAATATCCAAGGTCGTTCTACTTTTATGGCTTTGAGACTAGTTTCAATAACTAAGGAATTATATTTTACTTTTTACTCCTTTACATGAAGATTTTTTGATTTTTCATATAATTGTTTTTTATTTGTTATCATTACAAGACATTATCTAATAAGATGTCTAGAATAATAAAATCTTTCAAAAATAGTTTCTAGTGGTTGAAATATATTTTCAGTTTTCAAATTGGATTTTTCATGTTGTCTTCTTTAAGTGGGATAAATCCCCCTCAACCTTTATTTAAAATGAATTCAAGACTCACTTTAGTGTTTATGATTGAACCAAAACATATTTCATGTATTCCCAAATCATCTATAGTACCAAAAATATCCATAGAAAGTATATTTACCTTTGTAACCTACATATTATCCAGAAACTATGTATTTGTATTCCAATATCTTTATGACTATCAACCTTGGCTCATTTTTTTAAACCAAAGTTTGGGTAGACTCTTTACATATTCTTATTCAAACTTTACTTCTTATTAGAGTTAACAGAGTCTCTAGTTTTAGTGTATTTTTCTTCAAAGTTTGATTTCTGAAATATTTCAAAATTATGGAATTTTGTTTTTTTAGGTGCATAAATGGTCCTCTTGACTTGTTTATTGTTATAAGGATTATTATCAATACTCTAAACATTATGATCAACATTTTAGGATAATTTTTATTAATCCACCTGAGGTTCACCTTTCTTATATCATTCTAAAACCTGCTGATTTGAATTCTAAAATCTACTTATTCCTCATTCTGTTTTAGCCAGTTTCTATTTCAAAATGATCAATTTATGTCACCTTCACCTTCAATTATTCCCCTGAATTTTTTTAAGAGTGTTCTCTTCATCAATAATTTGTTTTATATCATTGATATCTTTTAACAACCTATATTTTTCTTCAAGTGTTGATTCCTGATTGTTTACTGATAGAACGTATATCTTTAACTTCTTGTTCTCTTTCTCAAGTATAATGATTTTTGAAATACACTATTTTATTTCTATTTTGAGCATAAAATCCGTATTATTTTCCTCTTATTATTCTTCATAGTTAATAATTTTATTACTGGTAAAAGTCTCATCATTTACTTTTATAATAAGTAACTTCTCAGCACCATCATCACTAGAATTTTTAGCTTCCATTTAATTGTCATCATATTTCTCAGATTTTGACAAAACATTTATATTTTTCTATTTAGATGACTTATTATTATTTCCTTTTGAATAAGAATTTTATTTATCTATATTATTATTTAGATATTTTATTGAATTTACATCTTCTTCATCAATATCTTCATCTTCCTTTAGCCTTGGACAATTTTCTATCAAATTTACAATAGATATATAGTTAAAGTTATTCAAAAATAACATTAATTTATACATCCTTGTATATATTTAAACCTTTATAAAAAATAAATACACGAATTCGTCAATATTTTACATCATCTTCAGTTTTAGGGTCAGTGACTTCTTTCTTATAAACTTTATTATACTTTCTTTGCATAGCATCTTTGAAAGATAATTATTGATCAACATTTTCTTTGTTCTTGATAGCCTTTTATCTTGTCATTTTTTATGTGATGATAATAATATCAAGATCATTCAAAGAGAGATTTTTTGGATCTCTATCTTATAAAGATGATACCTTGGTGTTAAATTTATCAGGAATACTTTTTAGAATCTTTTATGTAATAATAAAGACTTTCAATTTCTCCTAGAAACATCTTATGGTGATTACAGTGTCATTGAACCTTTTAAATAATTCACCAATAGATTCATTATCTCCCATTTTAAGATATTCATACTTCAATATAAAGATCTATAACTTAGATATCTTCACTTCTTTTTCCTTTATAAGTATTTTTTTAACTTTTCCCAGATGCCTTTAGCTATCCCAAATCCTTTAACCCTTATAAATTCACTTTCAGAGAGGGAAAGTATTACATTTTTGGATCTCTCATCATTCTCCAGATTATTTTTGTCTATATATATATTAAGGGATCAACCTCATTAGGAGGAGTGAAACCATATATATAATCTTTAAGAACTTTATATCCAATGGATAAAAATAGGGCAACATTCTATCTTTCTCGATATGATAGTTCTTTTCATCAAATGAAAAAATAACTTTACTATTAATATGAAAACCTATATTTTAATGAATTGATTTTATGAATTATTACAGTAAGATGCAGTTAATAAAATACAAAAATATCATGAGGCCTGGTTTTTTGGATAATTAGGTACATAAGATAACAAATTGTAATAGAAATACAGAAACATCATTTAAAAACTCCATAACATGTGCTTATATTCCCTAAATCTTCTAAAATTGCATGGGATAACCTAGAGATGTATATAAGAAAGGGGAGATCTAAAAAGAAAAGTAAGGGAATAATCAATGAAAAACATGATAAAGGTAATACATTCAAGTCAATAGGCATATCAACAAGACATTAAATGGGTGATAATCATAAACATTAACATCAAAGCATGATATATGATGATAACATAAAGGAAACATGGGAATGTGGAAAAAACATAAAACATGACATCATTAATAGGATTCAAGTATAACCACAAAGACATCATAAAATAGTGTTATTATGATAACCTATCTTTAAATATACATGGAATTTCATAATATAAAAACATTACCCTATGCATGGTTGGCTATATAATTTTTCGCCCAGCCGCCACATTCATATCATGTACATGCATAAGTGTACCACATAGATCATGGAACATAAGAACATATTTTGTCATTTTTAACCACATGAATAAGTTTTGTGGGTTACATAAATGGAAATTCCAAATCAATTAATGATATATACATCTTTCTGAATATCCTTGAGTGTAAATGGGGATGGGTATTCACTACACAAATGTTTGGCATTAAAAGTCACAAGACAATTTCAGCAACATAATAGGGGTACATAAAAGTTTATGGGAGGGGTTAATAAGAGTGAAATGGTTCTATAATATCTTTTAAATAATAATTAAAATAATATTTATGTGAAAAAAAATATCCCAACAAGAACAATTGTAAATCAAAAATCATATTACAAGGAAGTGCTTGAATAAAGAGGAGATAATCCCTTACCTTGAGAGAGAACTTTTAGAAGATTTGGAGGAGCCTATTAAGAGCTTGGGGAACTTGGGAGGACTATAGAGAGGTATGGAATGATTAAATTTCTGCTAAAAGGGGTTTTATTGAATAGTAATAGGAGGTTGGGTGGGTTTATATAGAATAAGAGAGGAGAATTCTTTATTAATTTCCAAACTTAGGTTTTGGAATCTATACGATAAAGTAATAAAAACCACAAACCAGCCCATGTTTTTCCCATGTATTATTCCAAATAAGAGTGGATTTAATTATTTTAAAATTATAAGAACTGAACACATAAAATTAATACCCTTGGTGATATGGAGGTGAGTCATGTTTATAAAGAATTGATTTTAAAACCTTAAAATATAATATAGGTTTTGGAGGATTCATTAAGGGTTTATAAAATTAATAAAATAACTTAAAAAATAAACTAGTTTAAAGGGGAAATATATATTTGGACATATATATCTTTTATGGAATATATTATCACTTTTGGATCATTATGATGTCATAATACATATCATATATTTATATTGTATTTAATTTTTACCCAAAAATTCAACTATCTATGAAAATAATGAAAAAATCATAATTGGTTAATTTAAATGTGATAATTTAAAAAATAATATTTATTTTATAAAAATAATTTTCTAAATAGGATAATTTACACTTCTAAATCAAAAATCCACATTTATTGAAAAATACTGGTTTTTGAAAATAGCAGTTTTATGACCCTTTTAAAAATTAAATTGGACTTCATAAAATTATATTATAATTTATATTTAATAAATATTATTTCATAATAATATTTTATTAAAATATTATTTATTTCAAAAATTCTGGATTTTATCAAAAAGTGTGTCTTGATTGACACTTTATTTTTTTCAAAAATATCATTCGAGTTTCATTATATTAAAATATAATTTTTCTCTAATTATTTATTAAATAATTTATAAAGTAAATGAATGAATATAATTTAATAAATAAAATATAAAAATTAATATCGTTAGGTTCTAGATACATAACCCCTTATAACACCAAAGTATTCCCTAAGGGTAAGGTGTACGATGGTGAGATTTTCTTGGGGTGGTTCGACATACATGGTTTGGGTCATGATCTAGATTATCTTGAACTTCTCCTATAAATGGTTTCTCTTATGATTTATTTATTGAATCCCAACTTGATATTAGTCAAGGTAAATTCCAAATTATGTTATCTCCCTCAGATACTTTGATAAATGGGATTTATATGGTAGGATCCTACTGGTCGAGACTATCACACCTTCCTTCTATGTCAATTGGAATTTATTATAACCCTTAATATATATTAATCATATGGTCACTATATATCAACTATACTATCAATGTTTATTATTCTTAACATTCTTTAAAATCTTACCAGATATAACTTATAATGGTCTAAAATAGCTACAGTAATGCATGTGTTTTCTATAACTACAATACTTTATAAGGAATTTATTCAATAAAAAAGGGAATTTAATTTATAAAAGTTTAACCTATTAAAATATTCCACCTTTATAAATTTCACCATTGAAATTTTCATTTCATATTCTAAAATAGATTAGGGTACTTCTATTTCATTGCCTGTTCTGGTTCCAAATTCGCTTCCTCAAACTTGTGGTTACACCACAACACTTTGACCAAGTGAGTTGTCTTGTTTCATAGAACCCTATCTCTATGATCTAATATTGTCACTGATTGCTCCTTGTATGAAATATCATTATCCAATGGAAACACCTATGAATTTATTATGTGTGAGGGGTCTGGTTTGTACTTCCTCAAGAGGGATACATGGAACACGTCATGCACTTGAGATAGGTTTGGTGGGAGTTCTAGTCGATAGGTCACAAATCCAATGTTATCAAGGATCTCAAAGGGAACGGTGTATCATGCTATAAGATTTACATTATTCCCAAACCTTATAACTTTATTCCATGCTGATATATGAAGGAACATTTTATCTCCAACCTCAACCTTCAGGTCTCATCAACGATTATCTGTATATTTTTTCTGTCGAATTTGTGTGGATTTCATATAACGATGAATGGTTTGAAAATTCTATGTAATATCTTTAATAAGATCAGGTCCCATAAACTTATACTCTCCAAATTCATCCCATAATATTGGAGTACAACACTTATTACCATATAGAGCCTCATATGGCACCATTTGAATGTTTGAATAGAAACTATTATTATATTATAACTCCACCAGGGGAAGTTGTTGATACCAAAATCCTTAGAAATCTATTTAACATGATCTTATCATATAATCCAATGTTTTAATGGTTATTTCAGATTGACCATCCATCTAAGGGTGATAATAAGTGATGAATATCAGTTCTATATCCAATACTTGGTGAAAGCTTCTCTATAACCTTGAGGTAAACCTCGAATCTCAATCAAATATAAAAGAGTTTGGTACTCCATACAGTATTACCACTTACCTTACTTATATCTTGGAAAGTTGGTCAAAAGATAAGTCTTATTTTATGAAAATGAAATGCGCTTACTTTTTAAGGTGGTAAACTACCACCCATATGGAATTATTGCCTTTAGGGGTCCTGGGGAGTCCTATAATGAAATAAATGGTTATGTTTTCTCATTTTTATACTGGTATGGGAAATGGATGCATTATACCCTTATACTTATATCATTCAGTCTTTAATTATTGGAATACTAATCATCATGATACCAACTCCACAATCTCCCTCTTCATGATCTATTCACATCATCGATAAGTTCCCTCTTCATTTCCAGTTTTGATGGGATTCATATCTGGGTTCCAAACCTTATAACTCCATATTTAGAAAACATAAACTTTATAATATTATCTACCTTTTTTTACCACCTCATAATATTTTTGGGCCTCCTTGATCCTCTCAAGGATAGAGGGTTGATCAGTTATTTGAGAAAGGTAAGATTAATATCTTTTTATTATTCCCATTTCTATCCTTTTCATGTCCAATAATATTGGATTCCTTAAAATCCTCATCATAGATAAGGTTGCGGGATACTTTCTACTCAGATCATCTGCCACATTATTTTCATTCTCAGGATGTTAATGTATTCAACAATCATAATCCTTGATCAGTTATAACCACCTCCATTGGTGCATATTGAGATTATTTTATGTGAATATATACTTGAGGATTTTATTATCTATATATATGTCACACTTTTATCTATATAGATAATGTCTCCAAGTATTTAATACGAAGATCACCAAATCCAAATCTAGATCATGTGTTGGGTATTTATCCTCATGAATCTTTAATTGGAGGGTGGTATAGGCTATAAAATTTTCATCATGTATGAGTATACAACCCAAGACATTTTTAGACGTGTCATTATAGTTCACAAATCCTTCCCCACTAGTGGGTAATGTGAGAACATGTGTAGTGATTAGACTCCTCTTAAACTCTTTAAATATTTCTTGACATTCTATATTCTAGAAAAAATTGACTCACTTTTGAGTTAGTTTGGTTTGTGGGCTTAAAAATCATGATAATTTTCTCAAAAATAAATAATAGTACCTAGATAATCTAAGGAAAATATAGAGTTCCATCATAGATGTTGGTCTTGGACATCCTTCAATTTCCTTAGTTTTTTTAGGATCTACGGATATCCATTTCCTAATGACAACATTCCCCAATAAGGTTAATTTATCTAACAAAAACTCACATTTACTATAATTTTCATATAAATTTTTTTTCTAAAGCGTATTCAATATTGTATTTAAATTCTCCCCATGTTCCTCCTTACTTTTGAAGAGATAAGAATATCATCTATTAAGACTACCACAAATTTGTTGAGTTAATTAATAAAGTATCTATTCATTAATTCCATGAAGATTTATGGAGTATTAGTGAGTCTAAATAGAATAATTATGAACTCATAATACCCATACCTTATAATAAAATTAGTCTTGAGGATATCCTCCTTCTTCACCTTTACTTGATAGTATTCCAACTGAAGATCCACCTTAGATAAGTAATGTTCTCCACATAGTTGATTGAAAAAAGTCATCAACATATGTAATAGTATACTTTTTCTTTATTGTGATCTTTTTGAGCTCATGATAATAAATTTAGAGACACATTGATCCATCCTTCTTCTTGATCAAGAGGACTGGTGAACCCCATTGGGAAACACTTGGGTGTATAAACCCTTTATCCAGATTCACTTATAGTTGTTTCTTTAGTTCATTAAGTTAAAAAACCATTCTATATAGAGTCTTGGATATTAGAAAATATATAGGTAAAATATTTATTGATAAATAAAATTCTCATCTAGGAGGAATACCATTCAATTCTTCAGTAAACACAACAAAAAATTCCCTCACAATGGGCATGTATTCAAGGATGATCTTTTCCTTAGTCACAATCATTTGAGAAATATATTCTTTCTCATTGGGAAATAATATTTATGATTTAGATGAATATGACAAATAATATTTATCATCCACCTTAAACATGTATATAATCGGAGGATAATTCATGATATGGAGGGTGATTTACTTCTCTCGGCAATTTATGTTGGATCTATATAAGGAAATTCAATACATGCCTATAATAGCATCAAATTCAGATAAAGGGAGTATCACAAGGTTTTATAAGAAATATAGCCTACAAATTTGGACACGAGGTGAGTTATATGCTTGGGATATAATTATTGACACATTTTTCATCTTCATTGATAACTTAACTTCCATGTTTTGATGTGGTGTTTGAATATTTCTACTAAACTATCATGATATAAAAGAATTCATAGAACTGCAATCAAAAAGTACATTCTCTATTTTTGAATCAATAACTAGCATACATTTCACTAATTCATTGTCAGGATTCACCTCAGTAGTTGTCATGGAATAATATCACCCTTTATCTCTAGTCCTTAGAGGTTTTTAGTGTTAGTTATCATCGAAAACCCTTAGGTTAGTGCATTGATTCACGTAGTGTCATTGTTAATTTTAGTTTAAACACTAGACAATAGGATGAGGGTTGACTGGAGCATTCCTTTATTCCATCACATTGGTGGGTTTCTCCCATTAACAATCAATATCTAGGTTCCCTTTCTATACTTAAAGAATTTCCTTGTACCCTTTAGGAAATTTTTGAGATTATTCTTTCCACACTTTTGAAAAGTGGGATGATGGACTTTCTTACCCCCATGATATTTTTCCATCACACCGCCATAATTAAAATCCATTATACAATTCTTGTATCTAGTTCCAAGACATCCTTAAGATTCACCGATCTTTATTTCAAATTTTAGGTCACATCGAACAATTTTCTCTTAGCTGTTAAAGTCTTTAATAGGCAAAACTTTTTTTTATATTCAACTTTTTCCCACCAAAGAAGCAGTCAACTTTACTTTTAGGGTTAATGAAAAAGCTTGAGTCATATCATGCAAGTCCTATTAATTTTTCTTCATACACCCTGATGGATATGTCATTATTTTTCTTGAGTCTATGGAGATACCCGTCTATTTTAAATCATAGAGTTCTACGAAAATATTTTTCAAAAACCATTTTTCATAATTCATAACACCCCATCACTTCAATATCCTCCTTGTTCTTCATATTCTTGAAAACAATCCACCATTTATCAAATTATCCTTCCATATGATAAATAACTACCATGACCTTCTCTTTATAAAATCATTGAAGGATGAAGAAGATCTTTTCAATGAAGTTAATTCATTATTTCGTAATTAAAGGATCATAAGATTCACTCAAAGTCAGAGTCCTTTATCACATAAAGTTCTCAATTGAAACTTACAATTTATTAGGGGGATTTAGAAATTCCTATATATTTAGATTTCAGTTAAAAACTTGAGTTAATTGATAAAATATTGTCATGATGTTCCCGACTCCTTCTCCCATCATGTTGGGCATTTCATTTGGAAAATCATCATATCACCCCTCACATTGGTTTTTGAATTGGTTTCTCCTATTTCCATCCATTGACTAAAAATAAAGGGAAAATTATTGGTGAGAATTTTTTTAACTATTAAATAGATAAACAATACACCATTAACATTAAATGGATAACTCATAAATGGCATATATTCTTTAACCTATGAATTTCTAGTTTTCAATCTTAGTTATCAATGATCCATTTCTTAACATAAAATATTATAGGAATTTTTATTCCCTTAATAATGGTTCATAATGATTTTATGAATTTACCAAATCATATCACCTAAGAGTGTTAAAATAGATGTGCACCAAGTCACGTTTTCATGCACCAATTGACGATTGATTCTAGCTCAATGTGCCCTTTTTGAGGTTATTACCCCTAGGTACAACTTTCCCAGATCCAAATCCACTTGTAGTATCCAGATAGGGATTTATTTTATTAAAAACCACTTAGTATATACTTTACCAAAATTTAGGGATTCTTTAATATTTTTAGTCTTATCCCTAAGGATTTCAATATATTTTTCTAATCCTAATACCCAAAAAAACTAGACTTTCCTCTAATACCAACTATGACAACCCATATTTTAATACAATTTATTTCATGAATTATTATATAAAGATACACTTAATACAACCCCAAAAGATCATGAGGCCTAGTGTAGTTGGGAAATTAAGTGGATAAAATAACAACATGAAACTGAAATACAACAATATTATTAAAAACTCCATAACATGTGCTTATATTTCTTGGATCTTTTAAAACTACATGGGATAACGTAAGAACATATTTAAGAAAGGGGTGAGATAAAAATACTAGTAAGGGAATAATCAAAGAATAACATGATAAAGTTAATACATGTGAGTCAATAGGGATGTAAAAAGGACATAGAATTTGTGAGAATCATAAACATTAACATCAAAACATGATATACAATGATAACATAAAAGTAAGATAAAAATGTGGAAACAACATAAAACATGATATCATAAACATAAGTCAAGGATAACTATAAATAAATAATAACATAGTTTATTTATGATAACATATCATGAACCATAAATGGAATCTCATGAGATAAAAACATTACCCAATGAATTGGAGGGCTATATAATTCTAGGTCCACCCGTCACATTCATATCATATACATGAATAAGTGTGCCACATAGATCATACAACATAAAAATATTTTTCATCACTTTTAACCCCGTGAATAAGGAGGGTGGTTTAAATATATGTAAGTAAAAAAATAAATTAAGGGTAGGTACATCTAGGTGAATACCCTTGAGTGTAAATGGGTATGGGTATTCACTACACAAATGTTTGTCACGGAAAATCACTGGATAATTTTGGCAACATAACAGGGGTACATAAAGGTTTGTGGGAGGGATGAATGAGAGTGAAAGGGGTCTCTAAAAAATTTTAAATAATAAGGATAGTAATATTTATGTGAAAAAAGATGTCCTAATAAGAATTATTGGAAATAAAAATGCATAGTATAAAGGAATTCCTTGAATAAAGAGGATGAGAGGACCCCTTACCTTGAGAGGGAACTTCTAAAATCTTGGGAGGATCTTCTTAAGAGTTTGAAGAAACATTATAAAGAATATAGATTGATAAGGGTATAGTAACTTTATGATCCAAGGGTTTTTATTGAGAACGAATGGGAGGTTGGGTGGGTTTATATAGCAAAAGAGAGGAGAATTATTTATTAATTTCCAAACTTAGGTTTTGGAATCTATATGATAAAGCAATCAAAGACACAAACCATACCATATTTTTTCCCATGGTTTTTTACAAAGAGCAGTGTATTTCATTATTTTATAAGGATAATAACTGAACTCATTAAATTAATACTCTTGGTGATGTGGAAGTGAGTCATCTTTTTCTTTAAAAGGGAATATCTGGGAGTGTCCTTTTCGAACCATCCACACCCAGAAACCCCCCTTCCCACGAAGAGGTCACCCAGAGAAGACCCAGGTAGGAAGGAGTCATTTCTAGCCGAGATGGAAGATAATCCCATAGGGTAACAGCCCAATTATCAATGTTTTGACACAAAAATATGTCAACTAGGTGGGTTACGCCCTTCTTCCCACCCGATGAGACGTCAGGTGACCCAGCAAGGAGAGCGGGGCATGGGAGGTGGAAATTACCCCAATAGAGGGATCTCGGGAATTGAACTCCATACCTCACTGAACATCGTTCTTATGGCCCTCAACCTTGCACCACTACTCCATCGTCGAAGCGACGTGTGGAAGTGAGTCATTTTTATAAAGAATTGATATTAAAACCCTAAAATATTATATAGGTTTTAGAGGATTTGTTAAGGCTTTATAATATTAATCAAATAACTAAAAAACACAATATTTTAAAGGGAAAATATATATTTGATATTTAATACCTTTTATGGAATATATTATATCACTTTTGGTTCATTTTTATTTCATAATGCATATCATATATTTATATCATACTTAATGTTTACCTAAAAAATTTGAGTGTCTCGTAAATTATGAAAAATTAATTATTGGATGATTTCATTGTTATGATTTAAAAATAATAATTATTTGATCAAAATAATTCTATAAATATGATAATTTACACTTTTATATCAAAAAAACCCCTTTATTTAAAAATACTAGGTTTTTTTACAATAACAGTTTTCTGAACCATATAAAAATTACATTTGACCACATAAAATTATAATATAATTTATATTTAATAAATATTATTTAATAATAACATTTTATTAAAATATAATTTATTTATAAAATTCTCGATTTTTTCTAAAAGAGTGCCTTGATTGAAACTATTTATTTTCCAAAAATACCATTTGAGTTTCATCATATTAAAATCTAATGTTTATCTAATTCATTATTTAATAATTTATAAAGTAAAAGAACAAATATAATTTTAATATAAAAATATAAAAAATCATACTATTAGGGTCTAGATACATAACCCTTTATTACACTAGCATACTCCCTAAGGTTAAGGTGTTTAATGGTGAGATTTTCTTATGGTGATTCAATGTACATAGTTTGGGTCTTGATCTCGATGAGATTGAACTTTTTTCGTAAATGATTTTTCTCATCATTTAGTTGTTGAATATTGGCTTCATCTTACTCAATGGAAAAGCCCCAGTGATTATATCTTACTCATAAACTCAGATAAATGGGCTTCATAGGGTATTATCCAATTGGTTAAGTTCATCTCTCCATCATTATAATTCAATTGGTCTTTATTTTAACACGTAATATATAATAATCATGTGATCATTGTATAACATTTATATTATCAATGGTTATGATGATAAATTATATTTTATACTTGATAGTATACAACTTATAATAGTCTAAAATATCCAAAGTAGTTCATGTGTTTTCTATAACCACATTACTTTATAAGGAATTTATTTAATCAAAAAGTGAATTTCATTTATAAAAGTTTGGATCGTTAAAATTAATAGAGTTATGAACATCCATGGTAATCTTATCCTTCTTCAGACAACCAAGATTCAATAAAGGAAACCTTTTCTCTGATAATAGTTTAAAGGATCTATCAGGATCTATGTGACCACTAATATAGGGTGATGAATCAATGGTATACCTTTTTAAGTTTTTATTCTTTAAAAAAAACCGTCAGCTCTAGTTATAGAGAATTGAATCCCCTGAAAAAACACACAAGCACACCCATAGGAACACAATAATTTATAAGGTTTACTACTCAATAAGAGTATATAGTCTTCGGAATGGTTTGCAAATAATATAAGACCACACATCCACTAGAAAATAATCCTTTATAGTTTACAACAATTAGGGTATATCCATCACTTATATAGAACTATATTCCTTTAACAGTGCATCTTCTTATTTCATAGATAATATGATAAAACAATTTTTAAAATAACAAAATTAACCTCCAACAATAGGATTCTACACATCATCATTATGCTTCTTGAATTCTTTAAAATTTCCTTTCTATAAGTTATTCTTAATTTATTTCTTGAATAGTATCTTGAATGCCTTTTTATAAAACTTCTTTGTCCAATCCAATTCATCTATAACTTCTCCATATAGTACCACTCTATCTAATGCCCCTTTTTCTAGTAATTGTTTGTCTGATACCTCTCTGTCTGGTATCACTCTATCTGGAACCACTTAATATGACACCTCTATTTTAGGTAACCCTTTGAGTGATACTTGTTTATCTAATACCTTTATGTCTAGTACCACTTTGGCACCTCTTCGTCTGATACCCATTTCTTTTGTACCTCTTCATTTGGTACCTCTCTGTCTGATGATTTAAAAAAAGGATCTCTCAAACTCTCAATTGGAACATTAATTCTTTAATAACAACAACCACTTCATAGTACACCTTCTACCCTTTATATATCCATTGTTTCTCTAAAAAATAAGAGAGGAGTGAAAAGTCCAAATTTCAATTTCCCACTCAAATATTGAATATGCCACTCAAATCATTCTTTATTTGACCACCTTCAAACTTCTGAATAGATTTTAGTCAACAAACTTTAAAAGAACTTTCCTCAAATCTCAGAATCAATTATCTTAAATTCCTCTTGAAATATTAGATAATATCATGATCTTTAACTCATGATTATTAGCTAATTAAATGTCCAAATCAACATTGACATGATGTATAACTTTAAAAAAAAATTAAAGATCCTAAAACTTTCATCTAGTATATCTTTTTAGTAACCTATATATCTAGTAATTCTCTATCTGATAATCTTAATATTTTTCCATTTGGTAAGATTTACTTATTTCCTCTTTCTGGATCAATTTGGGTTACTCGGTTTGATAAATTTGTTAGGAAACCTTTATACAATGATTATACCCAGAAACCTCTATCCAATGAATTAACTTGAAAACTTGTGTATGATGATTATACTTTGAAACCTCTATATAATTAATTCACTCAGATACCTTGGTCTAATGCCTCTAAACAAAAAACTATGTCTGGTGACATTGTTCAACCAAATTTCCTTATCTAAGGAACCCACAACTATTCTTCGTTTAGTAGAATCTATCTAGAAGACCCATATTCCTTAAATTCCTTACTTTAAAAAACTTATCTAGAATCATGAATAACTTGAATTAATCATGATTTTTGTAACTTTAATTAAAAATAACACCTCATTTTATTTTTTTTTTCTAGGAAAACTCAATCTGGTAAAATCGTTGTTCTTCGTCTAATTTCCACTATCTTTTAGACTCTATATGATCACATTTTTTTCTAGAATATATCCTATCACCTCATACCATTATAATACACCTAATTAAATCTATATTTTATCCTCTTATATCTATATCCATAACTATCCTCCCAAAAACATCATAAGTAAGGCCCATCTTTTTCAGGTGATTTATGTATTAACAGCAAAAGACAACACCATAAGAAAACCTTATTTATAAAAAGTAGCTTATTTTAACGACTCAAAACCTCTTGGTATTAGTACATTTCACTATATAAAAGAACATTATTTGAAAAAATAATAATAACATATACATGGAATAAAATATTCCCAATCAAAAGGAGAAATAATGTTGGATTTTCTTTAAAAAAATCTTCAATCTTTTTGAGTAACAAAGATAGGAAAAATGGAAAGTTTGATTTAAAACCCCATAAATAACCAGAGGATATGAAAATAGATTAGTTTTAAAATATAAGGATCATATAATTTCCATCATTTTAATTTTAACATAAAAAATCCTAAAAATAAATGAGATTGTAATATAAACCCTTACCACTTTGGTAACTTTTGAATCATAACCCCTTGAAAGAAATAACTTCAAATGAAACATTAAATACCATGAATATAAATATATTAATGATATAACTTATCAAATGGGTATTATATACACCATATGACACAAATAGTTGCATAACATGAAACATTTCCTCAATGAAACAATATTGAGATGAAGAACACTTATAGTTTTAGTAATCGCATAAGAAAAAATTCATAAAATAGATAACCTTATATAGATGTTTAAATCCAAAAAAAATCATTAAAAGAATTATAAAATACATTCATGGTTAGTATATTCACCATAGAAAATAAATAAGTGGTGAATATGGTATATGTCTTATAGAAATAAAAGTGAGGTAAGAAACCCTTACCTCAGGTCATGGATTTCTTCATACATGCTATTAACCTCCGGTATAATAAATTTAGATTTATTATATATTTATACCAAAACCATATTCATAATTATTTTCATGAAATAAACTAGATAACCTAAACCATCCATAACATGAATCGGTCCTAACACTTCCCAAAGGGTATTCCCAATCCCCATGGGCTGGTAATAAGTTCTTGGGAATCAAGAACTATCTTTGAGAATGATTTTTTTCACAAATAACTTGAAAACAGGTTTTAAATAAATAGAATATATCATAATTCCAAAAACAAGACAATAACAATTAGGTATAATCAATGAGAATTACAAGTTCCAAGATACATGGAAACAACCGAAGTACTCAAAAACTTCTAAGTCCTAACTCCATGTGAGATGATGTCACCTATATACTCTCACACCCTATTAATAAACAAACTCATTACCTTTATACAGTTCCTTTCCCTTACCTTAATTAGATAAAACAATATCTACATATACCCTGAAGTTCATAAGGATCATAGAACAACTTAGAGGGGGTTTGAATTAGTTGTTATCTTTCTAAAAATTTCTAGCTGTAAGAAACTCAACCCCTGCAACTTGTTATAGTTATTTTATTATAAACTTTTAATAAACTCACTTGCATGAAAAGTAAGAAATTAAGTAAAACTCACAATATTTATAAGGTTCGTCCTCAGTGTGAGAATCTACATCCTTTTCATAAACACTCATGTGGGTCCATAGAAATTCACTATCAAAAATAAGTGAATACAAATTTTGAGCAAACTCCCATTAGTCTCCTTATATCTCTTGATATGAATGATTATACCGAATCCCATCATTTTACAAATTTTTTTTTACAAAAATTTGAGCCATAAAAATATATATAACCTTGTGAAATTTGCTTCAACAAAGGTTATTCTAGAAAAATATGTATGATAATGCCTGTTTATGGTATTCTACTTTTGGTGTGGCTATGTTCGATGGAATATATCTAAGGAACCTTTACTGAAACTAATACTATTAAAAAATATAAATTCTACTTGATTAAAAAAATATACACCTCACAAACTCTTCTTATAAATTCTCTATCCATTATTTCTCTATCTGGTTTTTGAACTAGACTCCATCTAATCTTCTAACAAAAACCTTTGTCCATAATTCTTCAACTCAAAATCAGTTCAATTGGAAACTCACCTCTGAAAAAAATCTCTAGAGCATCATCCTTTTCATAATTCTCATACACACATACTATGTACTTTGAAACCTCTATTTATAGGCTCTCCATAAGTGGAAAATGTGGGAAACTAATTTTTTTCCCACTCATTGAAATTCATAAATCTAAATTCCATTCTCATTTGAATCTCATCGAGATTTTTCTCAAATATTCTAAACTCTTTTGGATTCATCTATAATATTCTCAAAACATCTCTAATTATTCTGAGATTATAACTTTCTCATCTTTCCTCATATTTTTACCTTTAAAAAGTTATGTAAAAGTTATTTTTGAACAAAAAAATCTAAAACTTATCTATTTGAAAGAATCTGTGTTTAAATATAAATAGATAAGGACCACCCATGAGATAAGAACAAAAAGGTCTGATGAGAATGTGGAAGCCTATCCTTTTTGTCTTGTGAAGTAGATTCCACGGTTAGATTATTTCACATCAGGTGCACCAAATTTTTTTCTTCATAAGGTTGTGGTTGGATTGGCCAAGTGGTTTTATTGTGGGGGTTTAATTTCTGTAGAAGATGATAATATCCCCTCGTTTGGACCTTTGGGCCACTGATTTGGTCCTTGAGTCCTTTAAGGCCTTCGGGCCACCCAGGCCTTCAGGTCAGTAAGGCCTTCGGGCCACCTCAAGGCCTTCGGGCCACTTTAAGTGCAGATGTAAACCATACAACCTACAAGGAACAAACTTCAGAAGCATGAGGATCAAGGATCTTTCACTATAGCAGAAGCTAAACAGATTGCAAGAATGAAAGGGTATGGCACCTACTATCGGGACAATCCTGTGCATGCACGGGAAAGCCTATCCAAACAGCCATGTGAAGGTAGAGTGATGATTTCATGATGAAGATGATGGGGAGGAGCAGTTCCAAGTAGTTAGTATGGGATGTATGTAATGTTTGAAGACTAGGGGAAATGAATTCCTCTAATGCCTACGGGCTATGTAATACTTACACCTATGGGCCTTGTGAGGGTTCCACCTCACCCTTTAAAAGGTGGACTATCAAAATCAATAAAAAATGAAGGCCTTCGGGCCATTGGAGGAGGATTAAGGAATACATCTATATTTATCCAAGGTTCATCATCCATTTCCCATTAATTAGTAGCTTATTATATATTGATGTTTTATAACTAGGTATCCTATATTTTTTCATCCAGGGAGGTGGTTAATATTTCGAGGATGGGATTAATCCATTAAAAGAAATCCTATGTATCCTGATTTATAACATGAATCAGAACCCACATATTTCTTTAAACCCATGTAGTTTAATATCATGTGGAAATGATATATTTGGGGGAACTTAGGAACCAGAATTTGTATCTCAAATCTCGATAAGGCATCCTATGTATCCTAGTTATAATAGGAACTATATTTCTCATAGTTTGGTTTACTGATCAGTCAGTTAATGGATTGGGGTGAAATATTATCCCATGGGGGAGATTGGTTCCTTATGGTTGAAATGTTTTTTACATAGGGTAAAGTTTCACTAAAGTAGCTATTTATTTAATCTTGGGCCTTAGAAACGTGTCCTACATATCTTGTTTATTGTAGTAATCGAATTACTTGAATTTCAATTTGGGTCGGGGCTTACACACTGAGGTTTCCCTAATATTGGGTAAATTATACCATTCCACTAATTAGGGATTAAACACTAAGGATTCCCTGGTTAGTGAAGATTCTGGAAGTAAATGATATGATCATTGCAACTCCCTTATCACATGTGAGCTATGCTCAGTGTGAGAAATAAGGGATATAAATTAATCATTCTCACTATATATGGGTGTGAGAATTATGTGTTTGGATAGCCCTTGGTATTTTTAATATAGATCTCAAACCTTAGGAAGGAGTCCTACGTATCCTGGTTATGACAGGAATCAGATTCATCATAGTTTAGTTTCTTCTCAGTGCACTGATGGAGGAGGAAAAATAATCATCCCATGGGGATGACTAGGTCTCAATAGTTGAAATGTAAGAGACATGGATGTAGTTACACTGAGGTAAGTGTATACATGATCTTGGGCCTTAGTAAGGCATCCTATGTATCCCTTTTATTGCAGGAATCAAAGTTCTCATAGTTCTATTTCATCTCAGTCTGCTATTGGATGAGGAAGAATGACCATCCCATGGGAATGATTAGGTCCCAATGGTTGAAATGTTAGATACATGGATGGAATTACAATAAGGTAAGAGTATGATTGAGATCAGGCCTTAGGAAGGCATCCTACGTATCCTGGTTATGCAAGGAATCACAATTCTCATAGTCTTATTAGGATGAGGCTTACACAACATGGTTACCCAGATATTTACACCGGATAGGGTTATCATGTCTTGGGATGCCTTCTTGACCTAGAATGGTTGTCTTCATAACCTTTATAAGGTTTTCTAGACATGTCTTATGAAAATATCATAATCTAGGTTAGCATGTTCTAAGGATGTCACAAGACCTGGTCAATGATGTCTGAATACAATCGCATGATCAGGGATGACATGTATGGAGAGTGTCACATGACCTGGTTGACTTGTACGGAGGACATCATATGACCCAGGTTGACATTCCTAAAGGACACCACTTGATCTGCATGGAGATCATGGATGGATTTTCAAGACTTGGGTGGAATTCTCATAGAGCATCACGTAATTTGGATGAAATGTCTGCAGGATGTCATGTGATCTAGCTGAAATATCTTGGTGTCATTATGAGATCTAGTTGACATTCTTGGAGGGTGCCACAAGATCTGATTGGAAATCCCAGAGGGCTTCATGATACCTAGCTGACATACACCGGTGTCATTGAATAATTTGGGCAACATTTCTAGAGGACATAACAAGATATAGATAGAAAGCTCAAAGGGATTCATGAGGCTCAGATGGCACGCCCAGAGGGCATCATGTGACTTTATTGACGTGTCTGTAATACATCAAATGATCCAAATGGTGTTTCAAGGGGACGCTAGATAACTTGGGAGACATGTACCAATGATATCACATGATCTAGATGATTCATGTGAAGCATGTGAGGATTAGCATACATGCCTTCATGAAAGTCTAATATCTTTTAGTCTTTATTCTAGTTTTCATTTCATATATGATTATATTTGTTCAGTGTTATATTTGTTTTATTTTTCATGAGTTTATCAGATATACAGGATTTCCTTGGCATAAACCTCCATAATTCCTTCTCATGATCTTAAGTGATCACATGCAGTGCCCATGCATACTTTATGATCACTTAGGTTGTTCCATGGATTTTACCTGATGGAGAACCTTTAAGATTGTGAGATTGACCACTCTGAGAAGTACACTCTGATGCCTAGGTGTGTCGGTGCATGGATCCAATGATGATTTTTTTTCATGCTAGGTGGGGGATTTATAGGCCTCTCTTCTATGATTATATTCCTCTTTACACAGTATGTATCTCACAAATCTAGGCTGGATTTTGTGGTGGAATTTCATGTTACGCACTTTGTGATGTCCTACTGCAAGTTATCCCAAGGGAATCACATGATTTTTAGAGACCACATGACCATACCATAAACACCACATTTATTGTAATTTGGACAATTAAAGGGTTCTTTACTAATTATATGGACATTCCAATGGGTTTCCATAAGGCCAGGCTGACATGTCTAGTGACCTTCACAAGATTAGGATGCCTACTAAATGGATTTTGAGTGATCTAAGGAATCTAGGACCTTTTGTGAGACAAGGAAGGCTTGCCAGGGGGCCTTAGTGAGATCAATCTTGTCATGATAAGAGGTCTTGAGGGACCATTTTATCTTTCCAAGGAGTTTTTCACATGATCAATGGTGATTTTCTGGGTCGTATAACTCTGTTCACATAATATCAACATGTATGCCCCTCATAATAAGCTCCTGACATTTCCTTTTTAATTTACTTATTTATCTTACAAGGTTTGGGGTCTCATGAGTTTGTATGAGTGTTCTAAAAGATAATCACTCTCCCCCTCGGTGATGCATCTCATGACCAACAAGGGTTTGTGTGTTGATATGCATGAATTTCATGTAAAACCATTCTATTTGTCTTTAGATCTAGAGGGGGAATGTAGGACTGCCTGGGTATGTATAAGACCTTCACGTAATAAGGGTGATAAAGGTATCAGGATTTGTTGCAGAAGCAGGTGGGATAGTAATTTTAAAATTTTCATCACTGTAACGATATAACTTCATCATCACCCGTGATTCAATCCCCGGTAGAGGTTTGAGGATCTCATGTGAATTTAATAAGTACAAAATAAATAAATAAAAATGAACCTTGACTGATTCAGCAGCATGATTGAATGCATCTTGTCTTTGGTAATCATTTCTTGGAGGATACAAAGTAGAACCCCTATAGATCGTCCATACACGCTTCAAGAATCTGCACGAATGTCGATCATTGAATTATGAGTACTA
This sequence comes from Viscum album, assembly GCA_963277665.1. Lineage (NCBI taxonomy): Eukaryota > Viridiplantae > Streptophyta > Magnoliopsida > Santalales > Viscaceae > Viscum > Viscum album. Next base: position 1,941,989,680 of record OY728163.1, read on the forward strand.
GTGTGGATCTCCTACTATTCCTTCAATGTTGTGATGATCACCTTGACTCTTTTCCTATGATCCATAAAAACATCCTTGGAATGATAGGTTGAACAACATCTTTCTCTCTGAAGGATGTTGAAGGAGGATAAAGGATCTCTCAATCCATTGTAAAATGAATTCCCTTTCCTATGGAAACGATCTTATCATAAAATTATATAGTGGATGAGAAAAATAACTAATTTGGGTTCCCAGACCCTGTATATCTGACGTCCACTAAATAAGTAATGAATAAATAATTATGAACAACTAACTAAGTTATAAATATTATTTATATTTTATCACATAATTGTAAAAAATATTATATATATATATCTATATATATATATTATGTGATAAACCTAAGTCATTAACTCAGCTCTTAATTATTGATAATATTAAATAAACCTTGAATATTAAATATAATATTCGTTCATCTAATATTATTCCATGTATTTACCAAAACACTTGTAAATAATTTTATTAAATAAATTTATTCCAGTTATTTTATACTCATAAAATAATGAATTTATTTATTTTTTGTTGATTGATAAATCTTGGACAACTCTCGGACCCCATGGTGGGACCCACCATGTCCCATATACCTATTCCACATAATAGGATAGAATATTAAATTCACTATTATGTGTGATCCTTTAGGACCTTATCTCAATAGCAGTGAATAACATTCACAGACTAAGAGTTGAATCTAGCAATCCATCATGGCCTCTAAAGAGATAATGAGTAGTCATAACAATGACAACCAACCTATGTACACGTACTGTGTAATATAATATCTTTTTCATATGATATCTCATAAAGTAATAGGAACACTTGTGTCATATTCTTTTTCTTTCTTTATTATTTTTTGATCTAACTGGATAGACTTACCTTCAACTACTATGATCATTGATTTAATGAAGGTACTAGCATCTTGATTAAACAGGCCATAGATATCACTTCCTCAACTTGGAAGCAAAACATTATATCTTGATCATTCAACAAATGTCATAACACCAATGAAACACCCAATACAAACCACCTTTCAAAAAATTCATTGTCATGTTTTTCACCTTATTTCCAAGTAATAAATCAAATGGAACACATTTATAATTATCTCAAGTCAGTAGACCAATACACATGTTCGTAGATAGGAATAACCAATGACACCCAAAACATGTGGTGTTTCTATTGGTGGGTCTATCATCATGATATCAACTACTAGAGATAACCAAGTACGAACTTCGTGAAAAGAAGTCTCAATACTTATGATCCCCCAGCACCTTATAGTCACACATCATCTATGCCATATCAGTACAATATATCTAAACCATAGGACATTACTTCAATATTAGTGTCATGGAATCTCTAGGTTCTCATTATAGCCTGGGATCTTCTATAACCCTTTGATATGACACGTAATCTAAGGAAATTACTATAAATATCATGGAAGCATAAGTATGTACACTATTATGGTAAGACAAACACATGTATATATATCAAACTGTATACATGTAGTGGTAATCAAATTATATCACAAGTTGGTTCTAGGGCACCCACTTTCAACAGTCCCACTTGCACTAGAGCCAACTGCTAACAAGTCTCAATGTGCTAGCTCTTACATGAGAATCATGCTTCTAATGAGATATGGATTTAGTCAGGGGGTTTCCATGTTGTCCTTTATGGCTAATTTGATAATTGTGACTCACCTCTCTAACTAAAATCCCTCAAGAGATAAAACCTCTGAAGTATATGCTTTGTCCTCTAGTATGACAACTATTGGAAATTAGAATATTTGTGATGGGGCATTTACGACGGGGTCTCATCACATAAGGTCATTTGTGATGGGACCCCGTCGCAAATGCCCCGTTGTAGAAATGGGCATCGCAAAATGATTTTTTTGCGATGGGACGTGGACCCATCATAAATAGTTTCCCTGAGATTATTTAAAAAATAGTATTTGTGACGGGTGGTCCACATCACAAAACAGTCTATCGCAAATAGTTTAAAAAATAAAAAAAATTGAATAAAATAATATTATTAATAAAAATAAAATGATATTAGAAAATAATAATAAAATAATATTAATAATATAATGATATTTTTATTAATATTAATGAAATAATAATAATAATATTAATAAAATAATAAAAAATTATAAAATAATAAAAACCCCAATATTCGTAAAAATATAAAAAATAATAATAACTACAAAATAATAAATAATAATAAATAATAAAATAAAAATAAAAATAAAAAATAATAATAATAAAATAAAAAAATATTGAATAAATAATAAAATATTAAATATTTATAATAATATAAAAAATGAACTATATAGAAATATAAATAGTTAATATTGCAAAATAAATTACATTCAAATGTTTTATCATAAAAATATATATCACTGAGGATGAGGGTCCTATGGAGGAGCTGGAGCAAATAGTGGAGGGAACTTCATCCCTAAACCACGAGTCAGACACTGCATGTACTCCATCTGCTCATGTTGCTACTACTATCATCGACACATCTCCCCCTCCTGCTGCTGCTGCTATCGTCAGAGCTTTTCTTAATGCTACTACTACTATTAACGTATCTCCTACTGCTGTAATTAATGCATCTCGTCCTACTCCCTACGCATACTCTCTATAAGCTCACTCTAAGTTTGCTACTACTCTTGATACTATACAGTAGATGGTGATGACTCTCCACAAACTCCTCTCGAGCTGGACACCGACATCACAGCGGTACCATAATAACTCTCAGGTTTCAATTGAGAGTCGATACCAACAACTCAGCTTTTCTCGAAGGCATATTGGGTCACCTGCATTCATGTTGCCTCATCAAATTGGTGGTCACTGGTCTATTCCTTGGTCTTAGCCTGACTCTCAGTCTGTGTCTGAGACATCGCGGCTTCATATGACTCATTCAATTGTAATTTAATATTAAAATAGTTAAAATATTATTTTTAGTTAATTTTAAAACTCAACAAGAAATTATACTAACCAAAATCTAACACTGGCGTTCACCTCTAATCTCTCCAATTACCAGATCATTATACATCCTCCTATAAACATTTAACTCTATAACATCAGGCTGTTTGACTACCTATTTGAATATAAAATAAACTATTACATTTAAAATTATATAAATTATTTAAAAAAATTGCTTACTATATGTTCCTTATGCATACTGAATGAACGACTATCGGCTCGATGTGTCACCTCCTATCTCCCCCAGTTTTGTTGGCCTACTAATGATCTCCTCTGAAAATTTCCACCCAACTTGTGTGAATATAATTCATCCCAAACCTAAGATTAAATATTATCAGGTCAGTGGGTGCAACAAGACTCATCAAACTCTAACACTCTTGCTTTCATCATTTCTTTCTTTATCAAATTGTGCAAAAATTGACGTCAACAATCACACATAAACCCCTCTCATTCCTTCCAAATAGCGGCACACATGCTCTCATCGATGGGATACCATAAACCCTAAAAATAATTTATAATATAAAGTTATTAATTAAATAAATTTCAAAATAAATATTATTTATTTACGTACCAGCTAATGATCGAACATGCGGTGATGAACGTCAACGGGAATCTCATCCCATGTGACCCCTACTTTAGAAAAATAATTGTGCAATATAGCGCTCCCCTGGCCAATAACTATATGAAAAAATATGTGAAAAAAAAGAACAAATAATCAAACAATTAGTATATAAATAAATTAATAAAAGATAACTAAAATACATAGGTAAGCATACCTCCACATGCATGGATCGAAGCCAAGACGTGGACGTCGCTTAGGGATAAAGTTAAGGTTCATCAATCATGAAAGACCACACCCCCTCCAAGTACTCCCTAGACCACCAATAGTCTATGGGTTAGATGATCCAACATCATGCTTGTCCAAAGGTATATCAGCCTCCTGCAACTGACAAAAAAGATCCTCATCCATCTAAAGCATGAAATTACTGTTGTTAGAAAATAGTTGAAAACAACTATTATATATAGATATATATTATATATAATTATAAACTGCATTTAATTGTTCCAATGTTCATCTTCATCATTATCTTCATATCTGACAATTTCAATGTCTTCACATTCCTCCTCAACATCATCAATTTCCATATGAGTTTCAGTTTCATCATCTCTCATCATTTCGAATTCATTTTTAACATCATTGATATCATCATCACCATCAACCCTTAATTGTGGGGTGTCATCATCAATATTCATGTCTCTTCATGAAAAAAATTAATTTGGAGAAGTCTCTTGAAAAATTTCAATTATTTTCACTTCAGCAGAACCACATTCACTTTGAGTAAACTGATTTTTTCGAGATTTGATTTTTATTATGCTCCACCAATCACCCAAATCTTTTGAAGTAGAACAGTAATTTGCATAATAAATTTAATGCTCCTGATGATCCAATAAAAATTGTTCATTTACTACAAGAAGAATTTTATATTTAATATCAATGATTCCATGGATCAAATGAACATGCAAGCCTCTCTCAGTATCCAACCACTAACATTTAAAAATCGTTATGTAATTCTTTCCCAAATAACATAATTCAATAATTTCTTCCAACATGCTGTAAAATTCAACTTCAATTTCTTTATAATGATATCCTCTCAAGCAGACACCACTATTCATTATTTTTTTTATTCCCTATATGCATGTGTATGAAATCAAAAAACATTCACCACATATGAATTATAAGATTTAAACATTTTGGATGGTGGGTTTCTCAAGACACAAAATTGATTATCAATTTTATTATCATGTTGAGATACCTGAAAATTTGTAAAACAATTATCAATATAACAAGTAATAAATTTATTTTATATGTTAAACCCTAAATAATTTATGTTACTAGTTTTTTAAACCAGTAGGAAAAATTATTTTTCCAAAGTTCTTCAAGAGCAGCTACTGTAATTTGTGGAATCTATTTCTTGATATGATTATCTTATAACCTACAAATAAAATAAGATTAATTTATTATAACAAATATTATAGAATAAGTGATAGAATCACTCACAATACAAATGGTGTCATTTATTCACAGTTGAGAAGAACATATGTATGAGCTCTGTGATGCTCATCATCTGAAATCCATTGTTCATGAACTCCACCAAATCCAAGTTTGGGATGATTAAAAACTAATAATTGATTTATTATTTCATCGTCAATATTTACCTCTTTATATCCCATGTGATTGTGTTTTGAGGGATATTCAGATTCAAAATAATGAGAGTGGAAAAAAGAAATTTCCTCTTAGAAATAATCTTCTAAAATTGAGCCTTCAACCGATGCTTTGTTATGTGATTTTTTCTTCAATTTCTGCATGAATCTATTGAATGGGTACATCCATTATAACTTTATCAGACCTCCACATTTTAATTCACATGGAAAATGTAATATCAAATGTTCTATTGAGTCAAAGAAGGTCAGCGGGAAGATCATTTCCAGTTTACATTAAATTAAAACAACATCTTCTTACAGTCTGCTTAGTGCATTGTAGTCTGTTATCACCGCAAAAATGTCTCAAAAAATATGATATTTCTTTTATCATATCCCAAATAATATAATTAAACAAACCTATTAATCCAATTGGTATAATTCTTTACATTATAACATGACAATCATGACTTTTTAATCCGGTAATATGACTATTTGTGACATTTCTACCCAAATTGGAATCATAATCATCTGGAAGTCTCAAATCTAAAATCCACTTACAAAATAATAATTTATTTTCTTTGTATAGTGTATAAAATTATTTTGGATTCATTAACTTCTATGATCTGATATTTTTAAATAGTTTAATTTTTGGTCGCCGGTAAATTTGGGAAAGATTTAATCATGCCTTTACATTATCTTTGGTTTCACCTGGTGTATCCAAAACTATATAAAATAAATTATCAAAATATTTATTCTTTATATGCATGATATCCAACATGTGATAGACTAAAAAATCAGACCAATATAGAATATCCCAAAAAATTCTCTATTTTATCCTATTATGTTCTTTCCCAAAGCCATTAATTTTCTTTGGTTTATTGTTAGTCCAAATGTGATGGGAGGTAATGAAGAGACAATTGATTTTAAATCTGTACTTGAGATCATTGTTGGAGGTTCATCTCTTTCAATTGTTCCTTTTCTGAAATGATATTTTTTCCTTCAAAAAGGATAATCAGTTGGAAGGACTATGTAACGATAGTCAAAAAAACAAGATTTTTTTCCATTGATGAGCATAAATACTTTGTTTTCTCTCATACAATATGGACATGATTTTGGACCATGTGTACTCCATCCAGATAACATGTCATATTCTAGGAAGTCACTAATTGTCCACATCAATGCATCTTTCAATAGGAATTTTTTTTTTGCAGTAACATCATATGTATTGACACCACTACTCCATAATGAATATAACTCATTAATCAGTGGTTTCAAATAAACATCAATATTATTTTTCAGATATCCTAGAATTAATAAGGTCAAAAATATATATGCACCTTCATCTAAATCCAATTATATAAATTGTATGAAGTTATAAAGATAGGACAACATGAATACTAACTACCATAAGAACCAATTGGAAAAAACCATCATTATAAAGACTCAATCACACGTTTCAGGATTCTAAAGAAAAATACGGATGCACTTTATCAAAATGATTCCATGAATCATCATCAAATGGATTATTTAAAATTTTACAGGTTGAAATATTTGTTTTATCCTATGACATCAATGCTTCTTTACTCTGAGACATAAATAAATGTTGCAATCTGAGTGTAAGCGGGAAATACCTCAACTATTTTACAAAAATCAATCTAGATTTCCCTAGTTGAGCCTCTTTATACCTCGATTTTTCACATGTGGGACAACTATCCAATGACTCATTTTAACCATAATATAAGATGCAATCATTTGACCATACATGAATCTTTTAATAACAATGACCCATATTACAAACCACCATCTTTCTCTCATAGAAATTTTTAGACAACACATTTCCTTTAGGTAATAGTGTTTTAACCAAAGAGAACATCTTATCAAAATAGATATTTGACATTCCATTATCTGATTTAATAGCCATAAATTTTTCAACCACTTCAAATTTTCTTATCTTTCATCTAAGATATAAGGCTTCCTCAGTGGAACTCAACAACTCATTAAGTTGAGATGGTTCCAACTCAAGAGTTAAATCATTATCAACCTGAGTTTTAGTTTTTTGAAAAGATGGATGTAACACCCCAGGTAAATAAAGAATATGACATTTTCATATTTATCCATATTTGTGAATAAAATATTAATATGAAATTAAAGGGGACGCTATGATCGATGGCGTACCCAACACGCAACAACGAGTTTCTTGGGAATCTTACGTTGCACTCTAATAATAAAATAATATTATTTTAAATGGTAGTTAACATGTAGCCGTTGTATTGGTGGGAATGGATAGAAATAACTAAAATATGATTATATATGTTTTTAAATGTTTTTACTTTTATCCAATAAAAGCTAAAAGCTTAAAATACGGAAAGAATTAAATTTTAGGCGTATATGCCCTAGTTTTCACTAAAGGTTCACTTATCGCCTTTTAATGGAGAACTGTCATTAAATATAGTTTTGATCACTCTTATACATTCTTTTGGACCAAATAAAACTCTTATTAAGAATCGGGACATCAAATTTTACTTTGTGTAATTTTTTGGTATGTTTTCGATAAAGTTCATTTTTTTAATGAATAGTGTAAAATGTTGTGTTTTAATTCAAAACCTCTTTTTAATATAATTTATTTATATGACTAGATTATATTTTGAATTGGTTTTAAAGTGAAATTAGAAAATATTTTTACCATTAAATCCAATAGTGGTCGTTGGAATTAATTTCACTTTGAAATCGGACTTAAACTAGTGTCAATCTTTTGATACTTATTGTTTTATAAAAACACGCTATTTGCTCTGACAGCGGGAATTAATTATTAAATTAATTAATGTGATTAATATATTTTGAATTTTTTAAAACGGACTTCTTTTTTGAATTCGGAATATCAAATATAGCTTATGGTGAATTTTTGGGATTTTTCTGAAAAACTTCAATTTTTGATGAATAGTGAAACCACTAAGTGGTACTTATAAAAACTGATTTTTCTGTTTAAATGAAATTTTTCCATCTTTGTGTTTTGAATTTCAAAAATCCGACATACATGGTTGTCATTAAGATGTAAAATGTGGTTCAATGAGATTAAAATATTTTTTTGGTGAATAGTAACTTATTAAGTTTTAATCGCGATTAGTGGTAATTAGTGTAGTTTAAGGTAAAAATAATGCTTTAATAAAATTAGATGAGCTTGACACATGTCCTACCCTCATTGGTTGTGTCATGGCCGACCAATACAAGCAATGGGTCAACTTTTGGACCCCATGGATCCACTTTGGTTGGGAAATGACATAAATAACTTTTTATTTAGTGTAAAAGTAAAAATGACACAAACATGATATGTTTTACTAAAACAATTTTTACGTGGGGTTATACAAGTCATATTTTTTATTATAAATAGTCATTGGAAATATAAAAAGATTTACTACATCATAGTAGTTTTTTTATAATTTTTAGACATTCAATAAATTAAATTATTTATGACATAATAATGATGCAGCGATGACATCATTATTTGACGATTTAAATAAAATGGGAAGATAATGTAAAATCTATGAACTACACATGTCCAAAACTTATTGGATGAGTAGATTTCGAAGACTTATCACCTTATCCACGAATTATATCAATGTGGGACCTTTTTAAACCGAAACACATTTTTCAAATAAAGTAATATTTCTTTACTTTCCAAAAGTGCCCCTCCTCTCCTCTTATAAAAGGCCCCCACCTCTACCTCATTTAACACACTCCTCAAGCCTTTTTCTCGGCCACACCCTGCCCATTTACTCTCTCCACATCTCTCTCCTCATCCTAGAAGATTCCCTTTGGGCAGAATACTTTCAAAGGAAGCCTTTAGGCTCAAATCAAAAGGAGTTACACTTTTAAAGGTAATTCATTCTCTCATGTTCATTTGTTTTATTTTGCTTCTCCAACCCCCTAAACTCTTTTTATTTACTTATTTTGTAACAACACCAGTATCTTCAATATAATAGAAGTTTTTATAAGATTTATTCGAGCTACACTCTCACACAACTACATCAAATGGTTAAAGAACATACGGTTTCCGTGGATGGTGAAATTCTGCCTCCCGAAACGATGATTGTTCAATACTCATTTAACACCTTCAAAGGTGGCCATTATGATGTCACTATTTTTATATATGATATATAATATGTTTATGATTTACTTATTCCTCTGTATTTTTCATTTTTGTCTTACCATTATGGCTTCCATTATGGGTATACTCGATATCTTCATTTAAGGAAGTGCGGACTACCGCCCCCTCAAAGTGATTTGATTCATTAAATACCATATATTGGACGTATAAAGGATGGAAATATGATATTATATATGATATTATACTGGAATTATAATATAACTTTATATCATTATTATTTCATTCTATAAAATATGAAATAGAAATGAAAGTAGCGTTCATGCGTACGTACGGCTTACCGTCTCCATGAACGGTGCATTTCATTTCTTACCTCTAAATGATTATGTAATGTTATAAATGCATGAATTTACTGGATATATATGACATATATGATATCTATATAATGAATACAATTCTGGATATAATAAACATTTGGCCACACGAACAACATGTAATTGTAAGAAGTCCACTTTCGACTTAAGAACCAAATATCGGCAAAACAAATATTATTAACTTAAATGATTACATAATGTTTATGACATGGTAATAAGTGGTATAAAAGTAATAATAAACTTGAAAAATGTTCTTAAGGAAGTAGAAATTAACTCAAGTTTATTATTCAGGAGATTAAAGAACGATCGAGTCAAGTCGGACCCGAGGTAAGGGATCCTACTCCTCTCTTTCTTTTTAAGTACACACTTTTATGTCATTCCTTTTAAAGCTCATATTTCTTGTTATTGGGATGATCTTTTATATTAAACTTACTGTAATTTTTATGTTCATGTGATGAGAGACCCTATTCTCTCTCATCAATCCATTTTGGAAGTTTTGAGTGGCGCCGTTAGGCTGCCGAACTTTCGTACGAGATCTAACCTCTCTCTTTCTTTTTAAGTACTGTCCTTTATGTCACTTCTTTTAAGCTCCTCTTTGTAATTTTGGGGGACGTTATTTTATATTCCTCTTACTGTAAATTTTATTTTAATGTGATGAGATGCCCTATTTGATCTCATCAATCCATATTCGGATGTTTTATGTGGCGCCGTTAGGCTGCCGAGTTTTCGTAAGGGATTTTTCATCTCACTTTTATTCTCATGAGATTTATGCTACATTTGCCAAAAATTCCATTGAGTGGTGTATGTACTGCCCATTATTCTACTCTTTGTGTAATATAATTTCATTTATGAGTATTTACATCAATTATATATTTTACTTCTTTCATGGGGTGTTTGTTTTGAAAGATACCCAAGTCGGTAAGGGAACCTTTCACCCTCCTCTTTTTTTAAAATACTTCTTTTGTTGGGTCTTTTAATTTACATATTGTTATGTTGGGATATGTTCTAATATGTCCTTATTGATGTAAATTTTATGTCCAAGTGATGAGATACACTTTTTATCTCTCATCAACTCATTTTGATGTGATGTTGTTAGGCTGTCAAGGGAACTTTTTAACCCAATTTCGATTTCTTTGGGTTCAACATGTAGTCATTTAATATGTCATCCATTGAATATGTGTGAATGACCTTTTATTGTTTTAAACTTAATATCCACTTATATTGGGTGTATTTATATTTGTCACACATATTTTTGAGATTGATTTGTCCTTAATTTAAGGATACCTTCTTTATAAGGGATTTCATCACATTTGACATTTCTATTGAGGGTTCATTGTTGTTATGCACCAATTCACTTTTATATGGTGTATATACAGTCCTTTGGAGTATTATATCATGAATCCATTTATTCTCATGATATTATAAAGTTCTGACTAAATGTTATTCCTCAATTATTGTATTCAAGTGTCTCTAATTTTGGTAAAACCGCTTTAACCAAAATATCGCTTTAAATGTTTTAATGATTTGTTCTTATTAATATCCATGTTTTAAAAATGGTTTTAAGGATTTAGTTTTATGGATATTAATGGTTTAAAATGTTAAAAGCTTCAAGGTGGTATGGGACTTTGTCTCAATCTCCTTTCATTGAGGCATATTTTATTTTATACACAACTTTCTTTTATACGGTGTATAAATCCCTTTGACTTTTACGTTTATTCAAAAGGAATCTTTTTTATACGAAGCGTTTACTAAATGACAAAAGGGAATGTTGTTGTCGTACGTATGCGGCGACAACGACTTCTCCGCCGTCGTAACCGTTATTTGAGTTTCGGCTTCCTCTACAAGCCATACCTTCTTTTTTAAAGAAAAATAAATACCATGTTTTACTTTTCTTTTATTTTGGTATTGAAAATGGTTTTCATAATGTTATTATATCAATGTGTTGTATTGATATCTCGTGATTTAAATGTGGAAATGTTATGTTTCCTTTATGCACGTTTTATGTGATATGATTATGTTATGGTTCTTGGGCATTATTATGAAGACGGGTGGTTCCGTGATAAACTAAGGGCGGGTGAGCCCGTTATAGCTCTCCAATGCATTGGGTAACGCGAAGGAGTGAAACGTTAAGGTTTTTCTGAAGAGATTTTAGGGAATATACTGTGATGGGTATTCCAAACGTAACCAAGAGGGTTACTCCCTATGTAAGAATGTTATGAATGCCTCAAGTTACCTTTATGTCTTATGATTTCTATGATTTATTCGTGATTTTATGAGGTATGTTAAAGTGCCAATGTTTTATGGGTAAAGTAAGATTTCATTCTTATGTATATATGAACTCATGTTTCCTTTCCATATTTTTTTAGAACCCTTACTGAGCTTTTTATGCTCATCCCAAGTTTTTGAAATGTTTTTCACAGGTCAAGGGAAAGGTACATGATGTGATGATAGTGTCAAAGATGTGTCAAGAAATAATCCATGTTTTATTTTCAATATGTTACCATTGATGGGAAGAATGAATATTGTCTTTTATGTAACCACTCTGTTTAAGTGTGGAATGTAATGCAAGTTTCATGATCTAATTCTCTAAAACTCTAAACCTGAAAAGATCCTCAATGTGTAATCTTGTAATAACTCAAGATTAAGTAAGGTTTAAGGCTGAGGCCTTATAGTTGGTATCAGAGGTCGGTTTAGATAACTTTAGAGGTTAGGGTATTCTTTAAGCATAAGTGTCATTACCATAATGGTTAGGATTTCATAAAGAGTCCCATTTTTAGATAAATTGAATGAGTAAGTATATCTTAGTGTTTATCTTACTCATTAGTACATGATGGTTTTGTTGATATACTCACACTGACCTTTTTGGTTTTAGTAAATGGCTGGATCTAGCAGGCACCAAAGTAACAGTGGATGTGAAGGAAACTGTGACAGTTTTTTGAGCAAGCAACTAAATGATATGGGAGCTGCAATGAGAACTATTTTGATTATCCTCAACCAACTATCTGGAGTCATGATTGACCACCTAAACCTTGGAGATTTCTCTAAGGCCTCATATATGCAAGAAACAAATCCCTACGGAAGTACAGGTAATAATCATAAAGGTAAGTGTGTTCAAAAACCTATGTGTCAAAGATGTGGAAAGAAACACCTAGGAAAATGTTTCAAAGGGACAGAAATATGCTATAGATGTGGAAATGAAGGTCATAAAGCAAGAACCTGCCATGGGAAAAGGAAGCATCAAGTTGACTTGAGGAAAGGGAAAGAAGTTCTTTCTGAGGGATCAATTGAATGTTTTCAATGTGGTGTGCATGGTCATTATACAAAAACATGTCTTATGAAGAAGTTTCGTGAATGGGGTCACCAATAGCGTACCAATATTCGTTTACCAATACCTAATGCCATTCCGATTGAGGATGAAGAAACTGACAATGACCAATCAAAGGTATGTACTATTTCATGACTATTGTTTTCCTATTTTGGAATCTTAGGATATGATTCATGATTTTGTTTGTAGGAAAGAGGTATTTCTGAATAAGTTGGAAAGTAATGGATAATGGATCATGAAGAATGTTGAATGAGTAAGATGTCAACATATAAGGGCTTCAAGAGTTATGGTGAAATTCTTAAGAGTATTAAGTCTCTTTTGATGATGGGGTTACATTAGAAGACTTTTTATATTATGTGTAACCCTGATGTTTAATATAGGAAAATTTTATTCAAGTAATAGTTATCTTTTCTTTTGTGGACATAGTTATAAAGAACCATTTGGGTTTATATGATCCTTACTTTTGAGGTAATTATGGGTTACTATATGTTATGATTGAAGTAAAAGGCATGAGATAAAATTGAGGTTAAATTATGTTATGGTTATTTTTGATGATTTTATCCCTTTTTGGGGAATGATTTGAGAATTATATAGTTTTGGAAAAAGGACAACACGTAGACCGTGTGACTACCCGTCGCGTCGGACAAAGCTGCGGGAATCGAACCCACAACCAAAGTGCGAATGGTATTTATCGCCTACCACTGGACTACGTGAAGTCCCTGGTTAGTTTGACTGATTCTTTTTAGTTATATGTTTTTATGAATTAAGAGTAAATTGATTTTGGAGGATATGTGATTAGGATAATTACTTTTCAATGCGGGACATTAGGAGCGACTAATGTTGTTTGGAGATAAATGTTACGATTTAACTTGGAAGACTATGTGACTAAATCCTTCAAATATTTGTGTTTCAATCTTATATTGGTTTACTTTGAAGAATTTTATGGACAAATTGTTTATCGGATGGTCCTCGTTGAACTTTGGGTTTTGTTGGACAAATTTTGGAGATTAAGAATAGATTTTCTTTTTATAAGGGGTTATCCTTTTCTGGATTATCTGATCTTGTACTAACCTTTTTGGTTTTGGTTTTGGTTAAAGCCTAAATACATGGGATGTATATAGTTCTCTTTTAGGGAGTAGGTGATTCTCTAGAAGTTGATTATAGTACTCTTAATGCGAACAAGTCTCCCTAAATACTCGTCTTTTGGAACAAATATGATTTTGACTAAGGAATCTAGTAAAAGTTGAAAGTCAACATGATAAGTGATTATGCTTCCTTATGAATAAATTCCTCAATAAAAAGTAACTTAAAAAAAATGTTGTCTATCAACTTTTCCTACCGGGGAACCCAACACCGTTTAACCCATCACAAGTTTGTGATTTTCTTATTGTTAACTTTCTCCTAAACATGTTTTCTATCACTCTCCATCAGAACATGACCCTATGTTTTCTCCTACATGTCCATATTTTCATACTTGGATTCCTAGTATGGGTTAACTCGGGTGACCTCTGTGCTTATCTTTCTTTATTTTAAAGTGATTGTTTTACCGACTCTTGTTCCGATGTGGGACGTTCAAGGATGTTTCCAAGCGCAATTTTAAAATTGCGAGGACGCAATTCCCAAAAGGGGGGAAGGATGTAACACCCCAGGTAAATAAAGAATATGAAATTTTCATATTTATCCATATTTGTGAATAAATATTAATATGACATTAAAGGGGACGCTATGCTCGATGGCGTACCCAACACGCAACAACGAGTTTCTTGGGAATCTTACGTTGCACTCTAATAATAAAATAATATTATTTTAAATGGTAGTTAACATGTAGTCGTCGTATTGGAGAGAATGGATATAAATAACTAAAATATTATTATATATGTTTTTAAATGTTTTTAATTTTATCCAATAAAAGCTAAAAGCTTAAAATACGGAAAGAATTCAATTTTAGGCGTATATGCCCTAGTTTTCACTAAAGGTTCACTTATCGCCTTTTAATGGAGAACTGTCATTAAATATAGTTTTGATCACTCTTATACATTCTTTTGGACCAAATAAAACTCTTATTAAGAATCGGGACATCAAATTTTACTTTGTGTAATTTTTTGGTATTTTTTCGATAAAGTTCATTTTTTTAATGAATAGTGTAAAATGTTGTGTTTTAATTCAAAACCTCTTTTTAATATAATTTATTTATATGAATAGATTATATTTTGAATTGGTTTTAAAGTGAAATTAGAAAATATTTTTACCATTAAATCCAATAGTGGTCGTTGGAATTAATTTCACTTTGAAATCGGACTTAAACTAGTGTCAATCTTTTGATACTTATTGTTTTATAAAAACACGCTATTTTCTCTGACAGCGGGAATTAATTATTAAATTAATTAATGTGATTAATATGTTTTGAATTTTGTAAAACAGACTTCTTTTTTGAATTCGGAATATCAAATATAGCTTATGGTGAATTTTTGGGATTTTTCTGAAAAACATCAATTTTTGATGAATAGTGAAACCACTAAGTGGTACTTATAAAAACTGATTTTTCCGTTTAAATGAAATTTTGCCATCTTTGTGTTTTGAATTTCAAAAATCCGACATACATGGTTGTCATTAAGAAGTAAAATGTGGTTCAATGAGATTAAAATATTTTTTTGGTGAATAGTAACTTATTAAGTTTTAATCGCGATTAGTGGTAATTAGTGTAGTTTAAGGTAAAAATAATGCTTTAATAAAATTAGATGAGCTTGACACATGTCCTACCCTCATTGGTTGTGTCATGGCCGACCAATACATGCAATGGGTCAACTTTTGGACCCCATGGATCCACTTTGGTTGGGAAATGACATAAATAACTTTTTATTTAATGTAAAAGTAAAAATGACACAAACATGATATGTTTTACTAAAACAATTTTTACGTGGGGTTATACAAGTCATATTTTTGATTATAAATATTCATTGGAAAGATAAAAATATTTCCTACATCATAGTATTTTTTATATAATTTTTAGACATTCAATAAATTAAATTATTTATGACATAATAATGATGCAGCGATGACATCATTATTTGATGATTTAAATAAAATGGAAAGATAATGTAAAATCTATGAACTACACATGTCCAAAACTTATTGGATGAGTAGATTTCGAAGCCTTGTCACCTTATCCACGAATTATATCAATGTGGGACTTTTTGAAACCGAAACACATTTTTCAAATAAAGTAATATTTCTTTACTTTCCAAAAGTGCCCCTCCTCTCCTCTTATAAAAGGCCCCCACCTCTACCTCATTTAACACACTCCTCAAGCATTTTTCTCGGCCAAACCCTGACCATTTACTCTCTCCACATCTCTCTCCTCATCCTAGAGGATTCCCTTTGGGCAGAATACTTTCAAAGGAATCCTTTAGGCTCAAATCAAAAGGAGTTACACTTTTAAAGGTAATTCATTCTCTCATGTTCATTTGTTTTATTTTACTTCTCCAACCCCCTAAACTCTTTTTATTTACTTATTCTGTAACAACAAAAGTATCTTTAATATAATAGAAGTTGTTATAAGATTTATTCGAGCTACACTCTCACACAACTACATCAAATGGTTAAAGAACATACGGTTTCCGTGGATGGTGAAATTCTGCCTCCCGAAACGATGATTGTTCAATACTCATTTAACACCTTCAAAGGTGGCCATTATGATGTCACTATTTTTATATATGATATATAATATGTTTATTTTTTACTTATGCTTCTGTATTTTTCATTTTTGTCTTACCTTTATGGCTTCCATTATGGGTATACGCGATATCTTCATTTAAGGAAGTGCGGACTACCGCCCCCTCAAAGTGATTTGATTCGTTAAATACCATATATGGGACGTATAAAGGATGGAAATATGATATTATATATGATATTATACTGGAATTATAATATACCTTTATATCATTATTATTTCATTCTATAAAATATGAAATAGAAATGAAAGTAGCGTTCATGCGTACGTACGGCTTACCGTCTCCATGAACGGTGCATTTCATTTCTTACCTCTAAATGATTATGTAATGTTATAAATGCATGAATGTACTGGATATATATTACATATATGATATCTACATAATGAATACAATTCTGGATATAATAAACATTTGGACACACGAACAACATGTAATTGTAAGAAGTCCACTTTCGACTTAAGAACCAAATATCGGCAAAACAAATATTATTAACTTAAATGATTACATAATGTTTATGACATGGTAATAAGAGGAATAAAAGTAATAATAAACTTGAAAAAGGTTCTTAAGGAAGTAGAAATTAACTCAAGTTTATTATTCAGTAGATTAAAGAATGATCGAGTCAAGTCGGACTCGAGGTAAGGGATCCTACTCCTCTCTTTCTTTTTAAGTACACACTTTTATGTCATTCCTTTTAAAGATCATATTTCTTGTTATTGGGGTGATCTTTTATATTACACATACTGTGATTTTTATGTTCATGTGATGAGAGACCCTATTCTCTCTCATCAATCCATTTTGGAAGTTTTGAGTGGCGCTGTTAGGCTGCCGAACTTTCGTACGAGATCTAACCTCTCTCTTTCTTTTTAAGTATTGTCCTTTCTGTCACTTCTTTTAAGCTCCTCTTTGTAATTTTGGGGGATGTTATTTTATATTCCTCTTGCTGTACATTTTATTTTAATGTGATGAGATACCCTATTTTATCTCATCAATCCATATTCGAAAGTTTTATGTGGCGCCGTTAGGCTGCCGAGTTTTCGTAAGGGATTTTTCATCTCACTTTTATTTTCATGAGATTTATGCTACATTTGCCACAAATTCCATTGAGTGGTGTATGTACTGCCCATTATTATACTATTTGTGTAATATACTTTCATTTATGAGTATTTACATCAATTATCTATTGTACTTCTTTCATGGGGTGTTTGTTTTGAAAGATACCCAAGTCGGTAAGGGAACCTTTCACCCTCCTCTTTTTTTAAAAGACTTCTTTTGTTGGGTCTTTTAATTTACATATTGTTATGTTGGGATATGTTCTAATATGTCCTTATTGATGTAAATTTTATGTCCAAGTGATTAGATACACTTTTTATCTCTCATCAACTCATTTTGATGTGATGTTGTTAGGCTGTCAAGGGAACTTTTTAACCCAATTTCGATTTCTTTGGGTTCAAAATGTAGTCATTTAATATGTCATCCATTGAATATGTGTGAATGACCTTTTATTGTTTTACACTTAATATCCACTTATATTGGGTGTATTTATATTTTTCACACATATTTTTGAGATTGATTTGTCCTTAATTTAAGGATACCTTCTTTATAAGGGATTTCATCACATTTGACATTTCTATTGAGGGTTCATTGTTGTTATGCACCAATTCACTCTTATATGGTGTATATACTGTCCTTTGGAGTATTATATCATGAATCCATTTATTCTCATGATATTATAAAGTTCTGACTAAATGTTATTCCTCAATTATTGTATTCAAGTGTCTCTAATTTTGGTAAAACCCCTTTAACCAAAATATCGCTTTAAATGTTTTAATGATTTGTTCTTATTAATATCCATGTTTTCAAAATGGTTTTAAGGATTTATTTTTATGGATATTAATGGTTTAAAATGTTAAAAGCTTCAAGGTGGTATGGGACTTTGTCTCAATCTCCTTTCATTGAGGCATATTTTATTTTATAAACAACTTTCTTTTATACGGTGTATAAATCCCTTTGACTTTTACGTTTATTCAAAAGGAATCTTTTTTATACGAAGCATTTACTAAACGACAAAAGGGAATGTTGTTGTCGTACATATGCGGCGACAACGACTTCTCCGCCGTCGTAACCGTTATTTGAGTTTCGGTTTCCTCTACAAGCCATACCTTCTTTTTTAAAGAAAAATAAATACCATGTTTTACTTTTCTTTTATTTTGGTATTGAAAATGGTTTTCATAATGTTATTATATCAATGTTTTGTATTGATATCTCGTGATTGAAATGTGGAAATGTTATGTTTCCTTTATGCATGTTTTATGTGATATGATTATGTTATGGTTCTTGGGCATTATTATGAAGACGGGTGGTTCCGTGATAAACTAAGGGTGGGTGAGCCCGTTATAGCTCTCCAATGTATTGGGTAACGCGAAGGAGTGAAACGTTAAGGTTTCTCTGAAGAGATTTTAGGGAATATACTGTGATGGGTATTCCAAACGTAACCAAGAGGGTTACTCCCTACGTAAGAATGTTATGAATGCCTCAAGTTACCTTTATGTCTTATGATTTCTATGATTTATTCGTGATTTTATGAGGTATGTTAAAGTGCCAATGTTTTGTGGGTAAAGTATGATTTCATTCTTATGTATATATGAACTCATGTTTCCTTTCCATATTTTTTTATAACCCTTACTGAGCTTTTTATGCTCATCCCAAGTTTTTGAAATGTTTTTCACAGGTCAAGGGAAAGGTACATGATGTGATGATAGTGTCAAGGATGTGTCAAGAAAGAATCCATGTTTTATTTTCAATATGTTACCGTTGATGGGAAGAATGAATACTGTCTTTTATGTAACCACTTTGTTTAAGTGTGGAATGTAATGCAAGTTTCATGATCTAATTCTCTAAAACTCTAAACCTGAAAAGATCATCAATGTGTAATCTTGTAATAACTCAAGATTATGTAAGGTTTAAGGCTGAGGCCTTATAATGGACCTTCCACATCATGTACTAAATTTTGAAATTATTATGGATCTGGAACCAAATTATTAGTATCTTCTTTGGAACTTTGTTCACCATGTTGATACCAAAAGACATAATCTGGTTGAAACCCAAAATTAAATAGATGACCCCCAACATTTTCAAATGTTTCAAATGTCCTCATAGCACATTTTTCACAATGATACTTAATTTTCCCTTCTAAAAAAAATTTGATTTTGGTGATACAAATGATAAGAAAGTTTCAACACCCTCAATATATATAGGATTTAAACTAGAACCATTTAGATTCATGTGCTAATTTATCTAAGTGTGGTCATCTAATAATGATTTTTTTTGAATTCCTTGTTCTATATTTCTGAAAAAAAATATAAAATATTTAGTTTTTTCGAATAATTTGATATAATAAAAACACTATCCAAAAAAGAGAAGAAAATTAAATTCATTTTTATAGAAATTTATAATAATTTCTATTATTTCATAATTATTTATAGTATTTGTTTTAAAATTTATACTAATTTATACTAATTTATAATAATTTATACTAATTACAACTAATTATTAGTAATTACAACTAATTTATACTAATTATCGCTAATTACGAGAAAAATAATTTTCAGCGGATTGGCGGTAGCTCTTTTCCCTAACAGCTCATCTCCTTGCAACTTTCTCCGACTAAAATCACTATGAAAAATCTATCCGAAATATGAATATCTATTTTTGTATGCACAAGAATGGAGAGCAGGGAGGCCTCACCAAGCTTCTCTTCACTCTTGTGCATACAAAAATGGATATTCGTATGTCGGAGCAGAATTTTTATAGTGATTTTTGTCAGATAAAGTCGCAAGAAGATGATTCTTCAAGAAAAAGAACCTCTTTTTTCCTGATATTTCATCTCCTTGCAACTTTTTCTGACTCAAATCAGTATGAAGAGTCTACTCTGATGTACGGATATCCATTTTCATATTCAAGAGAATGGAGAGCAGTGCGGTAAGGCCTCCCTACTCTCCATTCTCGTGCATAAAAAATGGATATCCATACATTAGAGAAGATTTTTCATAGTGATTTCAATGGGAGAAAGTTACACGAAGATGAACTGTCAGGAAAAATAGTTGCCACTAATCCACTGGAAATTGTGCCAATTTGTTGTTAATTATAACAAATTGTGTCGATTTATTTCTTTTTATGACTAATTATTACTAATTATTACTTTTTATTACTAATTATTACTATTTATTATTAATTATTATTAATTATTATTAATTATTATGATTTATTATAGATTATTCCTAATTATTACTATTTAATCCTAATTAATCCTAATTATTAATAATTATTCCCAATTATTGCTAATTAGTCCTAATTATTACTAATTAATCCTAATTCTTACCAATTAAACCTAATTATTACTAATTAATCTTAATTATGACGAATTAATAATAATTATTACTAAATAATCCTAATTATTTCTAATTATTTCTAATTATTGCTAATTATTTCTAATTAATCATAATTATTACTAATTAATTCAAATTAATCCTAATTATTACTAATTAATCCTAATTAATCCTAATTAATCCTAATTAATCCTAATTATTACTAATTAATTATAATTATTACTAATAATTCCTAATTATTACAAATTATTACTAATTAATCCTCATTAATCCTAATTAATCCTAATTAATTCTAATTAATCCAAATTATTACTCATTAATTCTAATTTTTACTTATTATTACTAATTAATCCTAATTATTACTAATTAATTCTAATTAATCCTAATTATTACTAATTATTACAAATTAATACTAATTAATACAAATTATTACTAATAATTACTAATTATTACTAATTATTACTAATTATTACTAATTATCCTTAATTGTCACTAATTATTACTAATTAGTACTAATTATTACTAATTAGTACTAATTATTACAAATTAGTACTAATTATTCATAATTATTCCTAATTAATCCTAATTATTACTAATTAATCCTAATTATTACTAATTAATCCTAGTTATTACAAATTAATACTAATTAATCCTAATTAATACTAATTATTACTATTTATTACTAATTATTACTAATTATTTCTATTTATTACTAATCAACCCTAATTATTACAAATTATACTAATTATTACTAATTATTACTAATTATTACTAATTATTACTAATTATTACTAATTATTACTAATTAATCATATTTATTACTAATTATTACAAATTATTACTAATTATTACTAATTATTCCTAATTATTGTTAAGTGTTACTATTTATTTCTATTTATTACTAATTATTGCTAATTATTAATAATTATTTCTAATTATTACTAATTATTTTTAATTATTACTAATTATTGCTAATTATTACTAATTATTCCTAATTTTTTCTAATTATTGCTAATTATTCTTATTTATTCCTATTTATTCCTATTTATTTCTATTTAATCCAAATTATTCCTATTTATTAGTATTCAATCCTAATTATTGCTATTTATTACAAATTGTTACTAATTAATCATATTTAAACTATTTATTACTATTTATTTCTAATTATTACTATTTATTACTATTTATTTCTAATTATTAGTAATGCTTGCTAATTCTTCCTGTTTATTCTTAATTATTCCTAATTATTCCTAATTATTCCTAATTCTACCTAATTCTTCCTAGTTATTACTAATTATTACTAATTATTTTTATTTATTTCTATTTATTATTAAGTATTCCTAATTATTATTATTTATTCGTATTTATTAATAATTATTACTATTTATTACTAATTATTAGTATTTATTACTAATTATTACTTATTAATTCTAATTATTACTAATTATTTCTAATTAATACCAATTACTACTAATTATTCATATTTATTACTAATTATTACTATTTATTACTATTTATTACTATTTATTACTATTTCATCCTAATTATTACTATTTATTACTATTTATAACTAATTAATTGTTTCTATTTATTACTAATTATTACTTTTTATTACTAATTATTACTATTTATTGCTAATTATTACAAATTATTACTATTTATTACTAATTATTACTAACTATGTCACGACCCGTCCCCGGGGCCCGTGTCGTGACTACCCCAAGCCCACCTTCCATAGGCCAGGGGCTGGCGACTAGCACCAAAGGCGTAATCCCTATAAAAAGGGAAGGCATTGCCTTTTAACCTGTAACACACACACAGCCTGAACACAACCAGTAGAGTACGCAACTGAAAGTAAACACTAAGTAAAACTGTATACAAAAGTATGTGCTAAAAGGAAAGGGGCCGGAAATACAAGCCCAACAGTAAAGTACAACTGCAGAAAGGTAAATAGAAACTACCGAGTCGTCCTCCGGGAATCCCACCTAAAGGGTGGGTACAGATGACCTCCTCAGCACCCCAGGTCCGTATGTCCGCTCTGAGTACGTCTCGTCAAGTGGTCCACCTCCGGGTACCGTCCATCTCTACAACTCTCTGCCTCAATCAGTATTGTCCATCTTCTGCAACCAACACAATGATGTGTGGGCATAGCCCGTGTAGGGGTGATTATAATGATACTCAGTAGGGGACCCCGAGACCCCCGAAGGTCTCCCAGAATCCCCAAAGGATAAACCACAGTATAAAGATACAATCACAAAGTATCAACCAACCCTACTTAGGTATATGCCCATACATATACCTAAGTTTCCAGTCACAGCCCGACTCCAACTCTCGAGCCCAATCACAACCCATTCCACACAGGAAGTAAAGTCAATCACATCGATGATAATGATTGAAAGACAAGACTCAGCTGACACATGTATACAACTCACGAAGAGGGATAGATATGATTATATGTAGCCTTTGAATCATATCCTCTGCCAAACCCACGTAGGATCCTGGAACAATATCAACATTGTCGAACCCACGTAGGATCCTGGCACAGAAGTCGTCACTGTCGAACCCACGTAGGATTCCGGTACAGTAGTCATCGTTGTCGAACCCACGTAGGATCCTGGTACAGAAGTCACTGCTGCCAAACCCACGGAGGATCCCAATACAGAAGTCGTCACTGTTGAACCCACATAGGATTCCAGTACAATAGTCATCGATGTCGAACACACGTAGGATCCTGGTACAGAAGTCACTGTCGAACCCAGGGAGGATTCCGTCATCTCAGTCGCAGCCAGCCCTAGGGTTCCCGCACACAGCACGCTCGATTTCGAGAGGGTCCGCTCCTCAATCCAAATTTCGAAACATCAACTATCATGAATTCCTGAGTTGATGTATCATGTAGTTCTGTCTCATCATAAGGAACCCAACGCGACAGACGACGCGTCAATCAGATGCCCAGTCTGAATGTTATTAGCACTTCCATTCTAGGGGCCTGGTTGGATTTACGCTTGTTCCGAACCCGGAGATTTTCCAAAGTTGTCCAAAACTCACTTAGATTATTTCAAAAGGACCGCCTCGTCGCGAGGGTCCCAGTGTCGCAGACAGCGCGTCGATCAGATGCGCGGTGTAGGAGATATTTGCGTTTAAGCGAAGACGGGTCCGGCCGGTCAAGCCCAATGGGCTGGGGGGTTGGCCCGACCCAGTTCGATGGGTCTGACCAGGATGGGGGTTGGCCCGGCATGGTGGAGCATGGCCCAGCGGCGAACTCGACCTGACGGGTCTGACTCGGTTTGGGGGTCGGCCTGGCCCGGTGGGGCGCGGCCTACCCGTGGACCCGACCCGCACTGCGGGACGGTTCGGTTCGCCCGGTGGTGCCGCCCCTTCTCTGCCCGGCCGGCCGTAGCCGGCCAGTTCTGTTTAGCCCGAGCGGCCTGCACAGTGGGCTGCGGTTCTCCCCACGCGGCGCTAAGCGGAGCCGCGGTCTTCCAGCCCGGCCGGCTGACGACCGACCGGTTTGCCCAGCAGAGGGGCCCTCATAGCGGGCCGCGGTCTTCCGACCCCGCCGGCAGGCGGCCGACCAGTTCGCCCAGCATATCGGGTCGCGGTATTCTCTGCACGGTGCCTATAGGTTCCGCGGTCCTTCCAGCCCGGTCGGCAGGTGGCCGGCCGGTTCCTCCAGCCGAGCACCGCGCGGTTGCGGGCCGCGGTCTCCCTCCACACGGCGCCTACGGGCGCCGCGGTCTTCCAGCGGGCCGGCCAGATTGGCCGGCTGGTCGTCCCGCGTACCGGCTTGTCGACGGTCGGTTTAGTCGGCCGCCTCCGCACCTCCACCGCAGCGCGACGACATTGCGGTCCTGCTACACTCTACGCGGCGCGACGGTGCCACACCGCCTCCGCCATCACGGATCTTCTCTAGCGCGGTGCGATGGCACCGCGCCCTTTCGGCTCTGCCTCCGATGTCAACCAAACGAGATTTAACGGAGGGTCGTTGGGCCGTGTTTGTTCGGCCCGCACCCTCCGCGTTAGGTGATATCAATTTTCCACTGTCAAACCGAAGTAAACATCGAAGAATAGAGGATATAATTTTATTCATTTAAAATTAAACAAATCCCCCTACCTCGATTCAAGAACATTGTCGAAGTCGTGGAAGACGGTGTCGCGGAAGATGGACGTTGTTCCGTCAATGTCGGGGGAAACTCGTTGTCATTGGCGGCGTCCTTTGTGGGCGGCGTCTTCTCCCTTGTCGCGAAAGAAGAGGAAGGAAGACGGGCGTTCCTCGTGGGCGCCGCCTCACTTTCTTTCCCCGGTTGAAGTAGTGGAGGAGATGTTATTCGTGTTCTTTGTGGGAAGAAGACTCTCCCTCTTCTCCTTAGCTCTCCACAATGTTAAGCCAAAATAATAGAGATTATTCTCTATTATTTTTATGGCACAACAACTCAAGAGTTGCCTCTCATTAAATGTGACAACACATTAAATTAAATGTGGAGGGATGGATTCAAAAATATTTGTATTAAAATTGAACTAATTCTCTTCATTAATGGTGGAGTGTTGGCAAGAATTAAACCATGGAATTCCAAGAGTTTAAGGGGTTCAAGGGAGTTAAAGGGGAGGTGAAGAGTTTGAACTTGTGTGGGCCCCACCACATAATATCCTCCCATGGGAGGTTATGGGGGGGTGGGCCCCACCACCAACCTCCCTTTGGAGGTTTTAACTACTATCCAAATAAAATTATGCTACACATAATTTTATTTAAATTTTACTTAGAAACCCCAAAAAATTAACAACCACTTCTGATAAAACACAACTGCAGTAAAGTTCTCCTTAAGCGAATACTGACACTTTGAGTTCATCGGTGTCCTCGGATTTCAATTCCGAGCACCGGTTCAAAAGATAGAAAAACTCGCACGTACGTTTACTGAACGTACCCGAATAAAACTTCAGAAATTGATTCCGGGCACATTGGGCCACGGAATCAAGCGCCGTCAGAAACTACAGACTCGTAAAATTCCCATGTATTTAAGAAAAAAATTTCCACAGGATTTTCGGGACTTTAAAAATTATTACTAATTATTACTAATTATTACTAATTATTTCTAATTATTAATAATTATTACTAATTGATACTAATTAATCATATTTATTACTAATTATTTCTAATTATTGTTAATTATTTCTAATTATTTCTAATTCTTCATTAGTCTTCTTAATTATTACTAATTATTACTAATTATTCCTATTTATTACTAATTATTACTAATTATTGCTATTTACTATTATTTATTAGTATTTATTTCTAATTATTCCTAATTATTCCTAACTATTACTAATTATTACTAATTATTACTAATTAATTATAATTATTACTAATTATTACTAATTATTACTAAATAATACTAATTATTTCTAATTATTAATAATTAATACTATTTATTTCGATTTATCGCTAATTATTACTATTTATTACAATTTATTACAATTTATTTCAATTTACTACTTATTAATGCTAGTTTTTACTAATTATCGCTAATTGTTACTAATTATGACTAATTATTAATAATTATTAATAATCTTTCAAATTAATACAAATGTCTACTAATTAATAATAATTAATATAACTATTGATTAATACTAATTAATTCTAATCACACGTAATTATTTGTAAAAACAAATAATGAAAAATAAAATGATCTAATTCTAATTTAATTTAAGTAGATATAATTAACGATAATTATAACTAATATAAAATAAAATAAATTAACTGAAAACTAAAAGAAATAGATAAGTACCTTAAAACTAAATCTTTCGAAGGATATAAGCCGCGAATATTGCTCCGATTTAAAACTTTAAACTTTGAAAATCTTTGAGAGAAAAAAAAAAGTAAGTATAGAGGGAGGGAGGGGTGGAATGGGATAAAATGGATGGGGTATATCTGGGTTAGATTATTTGCGACGATGTTATTTGCAACGAGGCCCGTCACAAATACTAACCCCCTATTAATTTTGGGCGGTGGTTAAAAAATTATTTGTGACGGAACTCATCGCAAATACCAACTTACTGACATACTATTTACAATGGGATTGATCTCTCGTCGTAAATACTAAAAAATGCCGCTGAGTATTTGTGACAGGTATAAAATATTGTGGAAAATACTCTTCTCGCAGCTTGTCACATATCTCGCGCCAAAATTTTTACGACGGTTATAATCTCCTCGTTGCAAATAACTAATTATTTTCGACGGGAAGAGGGTCTCATCACAAATAGTCCCTTTTGACGAACTATTTGTGACGGGACCCTGCCCCGTTGCAAATATCCATTTTTTCCATAGTGGACCTAGACTCCTTGGAAAGCACCACTACCATAGTATTATCACAATAAACTAGAATAGGGTCAGCACTGCTAGGTATAACACCAATATTTGAGACAAAGCTGCATATCTAGATTACTTTCTTTACTGCATCGGAAGCCGCTATATACTTGGATTCTGCTATAGAATCGGTGACCACAGGTTCCTTTGAGCTTCTCTAGCTCATTATACCACCATGTAGGAAAAATATATAGCCTGAGAGTAATTTCATCTCATCAGGATCTATTTGGAAACTAGTATCAGTGTATCCTCTCACTAGAAGTTCCTATTCTTTTCTATACACCAAGAACATGTCTTTTGTACTCCTAAAGTACTTTAAGATAGTTTTGACAGCCACCCAATGCATCTCTCTTGGATTAGCTTGATATCTTCCCACCATTTTTAAAGCAAAGGAAACATCAAACAAAGTACATATCATGTCATACATGATAGATCCCACTGCTGAGACATAAGTTATTCCACTCATTCTTTCAACATCCTCTTGTATTTGCGGGAACATTTTCTTAGAGAGATTGATACCATGTGACATGGGAAACAACTAAGGGTGTAATTTTGGCCCGGCGGCCCGAAATCCCGACAGGCCCGGCCCGGCAAAGCCCGCGTCGGGCCAGGTCGGGCTTGGGCCGTAGGTTTATCGGTTCGGGCCTGGGCCTATCCAAGAAGGCCTGCGGGCCAGGCCGGGCTGACCTGAAAAATCTCAGCCCGCTAGCCCGTGTGAAGCCCAGCTCGCTGGTCCGTGTGAAGCCCACCTGCTATAAAAAAATATAATAGGAAACTGCTGGTAGGGAGATTCAATCCCCCTACCTCAAGCTTCCAAGGCTGCGCTTGGACCAACTGGTCCAGGTGGTGCGCCTATTATATTATCATTAGAATTTATATATATATATATATCATTATATATAAACAAAAAATGATATATTATATATTATATATTTAATAATGTGTATATATATAGATATAATTATTATTATATATAATTATAATGTGTGTGTGTGTGTGTACAACGATATATAATTATATATATATATATGATTTATATATATAAACAAAGCCATTAATAATATATATCAATTACGTGTGGATTTTAAAAATCCATTAATAATATATATATATAAATTATTTAATATAATATATATATAAACAAAGTTATTAATATATATATATATAAGTGATTTAATATTATATATATAATAACTTGTTGTATATTAATAAAAAAAATAACACTCACCTAATGATGTTTGTGAACATCCCACAACCTCATTAATTTTTTTAAGTATGTTGTAACTTGCATATATTATATATACTATACATTTATAAATCTATTTAGAAAAAAAATTAACCCACCCACTACAGTGCACCCCCGAGCCCCTAATTATTATTTTTACAATTTTCTCTTATTACACACACATATATATATATATCAATCATTTATCATTATATATATATATAATAACTTATTATATATTAACAAAAAAAATAACACACTCACCCAATGATGTTCGCGCAGACCCCCCAACCTCATTATTATTTTTTAAAATATGATGAAACATTCATATTATATATATATAAACAAATCCATTAATAATATATATATAAATGATATGATGATATATATATATATAAACAGAGCCATTAATAATATATATATATATATAAAGCTATTAAAAATATATATCAATTAAGTGTGGCTTTTAAAAATCCATTAATAATATATATATCTCTTTGTGTGTGTGTATTAATGATTTAATATTATATATATAATAACTTAATTTATATTAACAAAAAAATAACACACTCACCTAAGGATGTTTGTGCACGTCCCCCAACCTCATTAATTTTTTTAAATATGTTGGAACTTGCATATATTATATATAAATCTATTTAGAAAAACAAATTAACCTAACCACTCCGGCGGACCCCCCAACCCCTAATTATTTTTATAAAATGTTCTCATATTATATATATATATATATATAATAACTTATTATATATTAACAAAAAAATAACTACTCACCCAATGATGTTCGTACACCCCCAAACTCATTAATTGTTTTTAAAATATGATGAAACTTGCATATATTATTTATACTATATATACATATATAAATCTATTTAGAAAAAAATTAACTCACGCACTACTGCGCACCCCCTAAGGCTGTAATTTCGGCCCAGCCTGAATAGGATCGGGCTGGGCCAGGTCTACCCTGCAAAAATAATTAAAAATTATTTAAAAAAATGTTTTAAATTAAACAAACACTTAAAATAATTTTCATAAATAAGTAAAAAAATAAATGTAAAAATATGTTTTAAATAAATGATAAAAAAAACTTTTAAATAAAAATTCTTTAAACCCACTACAGGGGTGTTGTGCACCCCACAATCCCTAATTAATATTTTTTTTCAATTTTCACATAATATATATAAATTCATAGACATATATAAATCTATTTTGAAAAAAAATAACAAATCCACCCACTGTAAAATATTTATAAAAATTTTTTTTTACATAAAACATGTTAAATATTTTAAAAAATACATGTAAAAAACATGCATCCGAAAAAACGTTTTAAATTAAACGTATAAAAATAAATGTAAAAACATTTTAAACAAGTGTTAAAAAATAGTTTAAAAAAAGGTTTAAATAAAAAAAATTAAACAAATGTTTAAAAAAACTTTTTAAAACAAACACTGAAATTATTTTTTTTAAAACAAACACTTAAAAAATACTTTTTATATTAAAATATGAAAAATGTTAAATATTTTAAACAAATACTTGTAAACAGGATGCGTTTAAAAAAAATTAAAAAATGTTTTAAATTAATCATTAAAAAAATGTAAAAAAATGTTTTAAAAAGATGTTAAAAAATGGTTTAAATAAAAAATTTTAAATAAAAAAAATTAACAATTGCTTAAAAATTATAAATAAGTTAAAAAAATTAAATGTAAAAAAATGTTTTAAATAAATTTTAAAAAAACATTTAAATAACAAGGCTTTAAACTCACCCACTGTTGTGCACCCCCAAAACCCCTCATTAATTTTTTTTACAATTTTCAAATAATATATATAGATTCACAATATATAAATATATTTAGACAAAAAGAAATATCCACCCACTGTAAAATGTAAATAAAAAATAAAATAAACATTTTTATAAAAAAGATCCGTTTAAAAATAAATGTAATTTTTTATAAATAAATGTTAAAAAAATGTTTAAATAAAAACGTTTAAAAAAAGTTTTAAAACAAACAATTATTTTGAAAATAATAAATTCCCGCCATGGCCCGACTCAAAAAAGCTCGGCCTGACCCGAATAGTGGCCAGTGGCCCGATTTTTTGAATGTCAGGCCCGGCTCGGCCTGGCCCTGTCTGAGCCGGGTCGGGCCGAAATTACACCCTTAGCAACAAACCTCTCTTGGATTGTTCCATACTATACCTTTTGAGTACCTTGTCAATATATATACTTTGACTTAGCCCAAGTAGCCTTATTGATCTTTCTCGGTAGATCTTGATCCCTAGAATGTAGGCTGTTTCACCTAAGTCATTCATGGATAAGGATTTATCCAGCCAAGTCTTAACTGAGTGTAAGACTTGCATGTCATTTCCCTTAATTAATATTTCATCTATATATAATACTAGGAAAATGATGTATTTCCCATTAACCTTCTTATAGACACACATCTTGATTTCATTTTTGAAAAAACCATGTTCTCTTATGGTCTCGTCAAAATGAACATTCCATGATCATGATTCCAACTTCAACCCATAAATGGATATTTTCATATTGTTTACTTTATTGGCATTCTTTGACTTAACAAACCCTTTGAGTCGAGTCATATAGATGTATTCAACTAACTTCCCATTTAGAAATGTAGTTTTTACATTCATTTTCCAAATCTCATAATCATGGAAGGATGTTTTTTCAAGTAATATTCTAATGGATTTCAACATTACTACTGGTGAGAAGGTTTCGTCATAGTCTATGCCTTGACATTGTCTGAAACCCTTTGCTACTAGTATTTCTTTATAGGTATTGACCTTACCATTTATGTCTATCTTTTTCTTGAATAATCATTTTTACCCAATGGGTTTTACATCTACTGGAGGATCTACCTAAATCAAAACTTGATTATGTTATATGGACTCCATCTTAGAATGCATGGAATCTTGCCATTTAGCAGCGTCCTTTCCTTATACTACTTCCTTATATGTTATAGGTTCATCATCCTCAAGGAATAATGTTTCACCTATCTTGGTGATAAGAAAACCATAACTCTCTAGTTCTCTAACCTCTCGAGTTGACATATGTAGTACTTGTGTCTTGGGAACTTCTTGATCTCCCACTATCTCTTGTGGAGATTGTTCCCGTACCAACTCCTGTGTATCTAGAGCATTAAATTTATCTAATTCAATCTTTCTCCCACTATTTCATATGTAAATTTGATCTATTTCTAGAAATGTGTATTATCTTTCCACAATCACTTTTCTATCTGAAGGGGTGTATAGGTAATATCATTTGGTTTATTTAGGATAACCTATAAATTTCACTTTGTGCTTTCAGATGCTATTTTTCCACTTGGTATAGTCCTAAAAAAGCCTTACATCCCATACATGTATATGTGAGAGACTGGGTTTCTTTCCATACCACATCTCATATGGAATCCCATATGTATATTTAGTTGTTACTTGGTTAAGGGTGTATGTCAGGGTCTGCAAAGCGTATCCCCAAAAGGATAATAAAAGAATAACCTGATTCATCATTGATCTAACCATGTCCATCAAGGATCTATTCCTCCTTTCAATAACACAATTCCACTATGGTGTATAAGTAGGAGTGAGTTGGGATACTATCCCATATTCCTTTAAGTTATCAATGAAATATTGGTTAAGATATTATTTACCTCAGTTAGAGAGGAGTTCCTTGATCTTATTACCAAGATGGGTTTTTACTTCATGTTGGTATTCCTTAAACATCTGAAAGGAATCTGACTTATACCGCATTAAGTAGATATATTTATACCTACTATAGTAATCTGTAAAAGTAATGAAGTAAGAAAATCCACCCCTTTCTTCTACTGGAAGTGGACCACATACGTCAATATGAATGAATTCCATTGATTTTATGGCTCTTTCTCCCTTGCCAGAGAAGGTTGATTTTTTCATTTTCCCTTGTAAACAAGCATGACATACATCCATTGGTTATAACTCGACTGAGTATAAATACCATGTTTGATGTAATTTATGTAAATTATTCTCATTTACATGTCCAAGCATGAAGTTACATAGGTGGGTGTCATACAAGTCATGTCCGCTATTTTTATCATTGATTTTCATTACTGGGTTTTTGAGTTCCAGTATATATAATCCATTATTAAGATATTCCATACTATAACATATGTTATTCTTATAAAAGAGAAAACAATTATTTCCAAACAAGAAATAAAATACCATAGTATCCAAAATTTATACTGAGATTATGTTTCTGGTTACTGAAGGTACATAATAAAAATTATTCAATACAAGAACCAAGCCACTAGGTAAAGATAGGTGATAATATTTCATTGCCAAGGCTTCTAGAATCGCACCATTTGAATCCCATAGATCCACCTCTCCTTTTGAAATATTCTTGAATATACTTGGTTCCTGTATTTGAATACAAATATGTGATCCACACATTGTATTCAATACCCAACTTGTATATGAAGATAGATTTAATTCAATGAAAAAAATACATGAAACAAAAGCACCACCTTTCTTCTTCTTCTTCTTCCTAGCTCTGTAGTTTTTCTTCTAGTGGCCTTTCTTGACACATGAAAAGAAGATATTCTCCACCTATTTTTCTTCCCTTTATATCTTTATACTTTTGGAAGTACAGTGCTTAGATGTCTTTGACTTAGATTTAACCTTAGATGAATTTTCTTTTACCTTTCTCCTCTTGTTCATCATAAAGACTAAGGAATTGGTTTTTTATATCCTTATCATCTTGGAGAACTAAATCTAAAATATATGTGAGTGAATTTTTCATGTTATTCATATTATAATTAACAATAAAATGTGAGAAGATCTGCAGTAAAGAAGCAAGAATGAGATCATTTTCTAATTCTTGGTTCAATTTTAATCCAAGGGCTTAAAGTCTCTCAATGTACCCTATCATCTTGAGTAAATAAGGTGTTTCTTGATTCCCTTATACTAGATTTCACCTATACAGTGCATTGGATATCTCATATCTTTATTTCCTTTCTTTATCCTAATATATTTCTCTAAGATTAGTTATCATATTGTAGTCATCTTCATCCTCATACATTTTCTACAGTTGACTGGACATAGATAAAAACATGATACATTTTACATCTAGTGAATCATCTACATGATTTTTGTACTTGTATTTATCTTCCATTCTATATCCTTGAGGATTCTCATTAGGAAATAAGGATTACAACACATAAATCTTCCTTTATTGGTGTAGTACCATGAATAAGCATTTATACCACTACTGGGAGTATTTGTTGGTGAGGATATTTTCTTTATCCAAAATAGATTATAATGATAATGTTCTGGTGGTGTTGGTGATTTCCATTTTTTATCTACAAAAAAAATTAGCAGTCGGTACTTTATCTTGAATACCTTTTTGACATTATTGATTAATTAATTATTAAATAATTAAATATCTCCCACTATTTTATCAAACTCTAACAACCATCTGTGCTAGAATTAGACTACTCTTTCACTTGATTATTCTAGCAGTAAGAATCCTCATTCATCCCCTCATAGTCTAGAAGCTATGGCTATGCCACAACACGGAGAGTTCAAGGTAGGAATTTGGCTAGCCAACCACATTAACTCGTGGCTCCTTGATATGTTTAGTGAAGTCCCAACTTATAAAACCATAAAAATATTTATTCAACATTTTCCTCTAAAGTTGCAATAATAAAGCTATGGGAACCCCTTTGCTTCCAACTTCAGTTAAGTCAAACCACCACTCTCATAAAAACTCTTCAGTAGTAGGAGACACCCTCAATTATGGCAGATTGAGCACCCCGTACACCTAATTTAGTTCAAATTCAAAAGATGGAAGGCATTTGTGACTTAATATTTCTATAAGGGTTTTAATATTTCGATGAATATAATATGTTTCTATTAAATATGTTTATACTATGTTTTCATTCTCACAACTAAACATGTATTTAACAGAATGCATTCAACATTTCTTTATGTATTTTATTTATTTATTATTTTATGTGTTCTCACATTAAATAATGACATGAATAAAGTAATAAATATGTCTTAAAGGAAAAAAAATACCCAACTGGTCATGAGCATCTAATAATGGTTGATCCATTTAAACTTAATGGTTCAATTGTGACCTATGGGAAATACTAAAAAATAGGCCCATAACAACGCTGATAATGGGCGAATTTATCAGTGCTAAAAAAGCGCTGATAAATTTTACCTTTTATCAGTGCTTTTGTTTTATTACTGATAAAATATACCCTTTATCAGCACTTTTTTTAGCATTGTTAAAGGGTACCCTTTTTCGCACATTATTTTTAGCACCGATAAAAGGTACCCTTTTTCAGTGCTTTATTTTTAGCACCAATAAAGGGTATCCTTTATTAGCACTTTATTTTTAGTACTCATAAAGGAATCCTTTATTAGTGATTTATTAGTGCGGATAAATGTATGAATAAAATGATATAATTAAATAAATAAATAATGAGTTTATTAAAAAACATTTAAAAAATTATTAATTGAATAATTATTGATAAAAATGAATAAATTGATTATACTTTATATAAATTACAAATACTAATAAATAGTTTATATTAAATATATAGATATATGAAAAATGAAAATTAAACAAATAAAATTTAAAAATAATTAAATTGAGTAAAATATTAATCATTTTATTAATTAGATAATTATTGATAATGTTAATAAATAGTATATATTAAATATATAGATATATATGAATGTATATAAATATGATTTATATAATACAAAATATTCATGCTTTACATTAAATGGTAATATATTTAATTAGTGAATAATGGTTTATAATAAAAAATTAATATGAATTAAAAATAGTAACTAATTGCATAAAGCAATGGACATAATTGAATGTCATTTGATTTTTCAATTTAACATAGATCAAACATTTGTTATATCGATTTCACATATATGTAATTAATGTTTTTTATATAAAACTCTCACACACAAAACTTAACCATTTTTTCAATATTGTTAAAGAGTATTTATTTTTAATTTATTCAATTTCACTCATTTTTTACATGTATGTACTTAAGATTAATTATTCATTAATAATGTTAAAAATATATTTATAAAAAATATTTATAAATAAATATATTTATAAATTTACATTTACTATATTTATACATTTATACATATATACATTTATATATTTATAATTATAAATAAATAAATATCATTTTTTTAAATTATTTATATAATTATAAATAAATATATATAATTATAAATAAATAATTATATATTTAAATATTTTTAAAATTCTAATAAATATATTTACTATAATTATATTTATATATATTTATTAAATAAATATATATATTTAAAAAAAATTATTTATAATTATAATTATAAATCCTTTATCAGTGCTTAAATAATAAGCACTGATAAAAGAAGCTTTTATTAGTGTTTTTTTAGCATTAATAAAGATTCCTTTTATCAGGGATTTTTTACTTAAGTGCTAATAAAAGGTATCTTTATCAGCGCTTTTTTGGAAGCGGTGATAAAAGTGTTCGATCTATTTGAAAAATCCTAACCAGTCGGGAACCTGTCGTGATATTAGAATCTTTCCATGAAATCCGTCCAATGTCAGCACTCCTCCTCTGTGAATTGAAGCTTAAAGAAAGGGTCAAATCAAGGCTCAAATAAATCCAAGGCTTAAATTCAAGGCTTGAACGATTTAAGGGTCAAATGAATCCAAGGCTCAAATGTAAGTCTTTCTCTACTTTCTTTCAAATTCAAGTCTTTCTCTACTTTCTCTTAGGGAACTCGGGGTGTAAAACATCAATGGTTTCAGTCGTGGTGGAGGGTGCTTTATAACTATGAGTATGGTGAGTTATCCATTTTGTAGATTTGGCTATGGAGAACGTCCATTTTGATGCTTGGAATTTTTAGAGTGTGAAAAACCTATACTGTGAGCCTTCCCAGCTTCGATCTCAGTCCATACGAGCATCTCCTTCTCAATTGTAGTTGTGAATTAATGTGGGGGATTTATGAGCTACTATTTTATTTATTTGAAAGTGTGCATGAATCGTGTTTTTTTTCATTGGATAAATAGTGTAATTAACCATATGGTAGAAGTCTCGTCCCATTTTACATCGTCTATATAATTTTTAATGTATCAATTTCATGATGGTTGTTAATTAGATTATGAGACTACTTCGTTGCGTATTAAACTAACTAGTTATTTTCATATCTTTGCAGTATAGACTTTAGATGGGGACTGGTGTTTTATAGATCTGTTAATTTTGTGATTCAACTTATATTTTTGAGTGAAGTAAGGGTATTCCACTTAGAAAATGTGACCTCATGGGAGTCATTCCATCTTAGTAGAGGATAGTGTGTATGGGATAGATGTTTCAATGGTTGGTGTGTTTTTCTCTCTTGTTTGTGATATATCTTATTGATGTGTATTATTGTTTTATGAAAACTTATTTATGGGCCTCCCTATAATCTTAAGGATAGGTCAATGTGTATTATATGACCTCCCTAGAATCCTTCATATGGGTATATATGATGTGATGAACTCCCTAGAATCCTTGGGATGGGTTGGCGTGGTGATATGACATCCCAAGAGTCTTGAGATGTTTTCAAATATTTTTTATACCATTAATATTAAATGTAATAATTCCTTTGGTTGTTACATAACTTGTTCCAAAAAATAGAATGGAGATTATCAAATTCTATATATTAGAAATTATTTTTAGGTATTAATCATCTTAGGTCTACATGTATTGGTTCCACCCTTAAGAATCTATGATTATCATCCATGTATGAAATAACTCTTTATTTATTAAAATTTTATCAATACAGTTTTATATCTTTTAGTTGATTGAATGAGAGTTTATTATTCTTGTTTATCATATTTGGGTTTATTATTATTCCTTAATTGCCTATGTTATATTTTCATTTGTTTAAGGGATTTAAGAAATACTTTATGTGTATCGAACAATAGTTATTATTGAAATTTTTTGCTTGAGACTCATCCCCCATCTATTTTATAGACAACTTTCATTCTCATCAGTTTCATCTCCTGAATAGTTATTTCATTTTGTTGCTTGAGACTCATTATCCATCTATTTTATGTTTCTTGTACTAATCTGAGTAGTAGTCATCCCATGGATGACTAATTCTTAGAATATTTCAAGAAACATATGTTCATGTCCACAAGATATGGGGGATGTGTGTCAA
Source organism: Viscum album (assembly GCA_963277665.1). Classification (NCBI taxonomy): domain Eukaryota; kingdom Viridiplantae; phylum Streptophyta; class Magnoliopsida; order Santalales; family Viscaceae; genus Viscum; species Viscum album. The sequence goes on from OY728163.1 coordinate 1,942,027,624, forward strand.
ACAACAAAATTCAATGATAAATGTTTGGGAGATGAGCTGATGAGTATGATAGTTTTCTATAATTTTCACCTTTTAATGAATTCATAGTATAACACCTACCATAGTAGAGTAATTATTTTCTTAAATTCAATTACCAATTATCTTCAAATCATTCTGAAATTATTTTAAACAATCAAATGTTGGGTTTCCCTTATTATAATTGTCTATAAATTTCACCTTTGATAATGAATATCTTGTGTGTATTTATTTATTTATTATAAAAAAATAAGATTTTATTAACTCAATAGGATTGATATGAATTAAAAATGGATGCACTCTAATATTTTGACAAAAGATTGTAAATATGAAGTTAAATAGTTCATGAAGTTTTCAAGAGAGCAGGTATATGACCCTTCTCAAATCCTTTTTCTGTGTTTACATTGTTTTTATTCAAGAAAAATTCATCTGGAGGAGTTGGAAGAACATTTGATTTTTCACGGAATAGATCAGAGCTATAAATGTTGGACTAAACATAGGGAAAAACTAAATATGAAAACTAATTGGGATAATAATGCGGTTTGTGGATCATTTGATATTAATATGAGTGTAAATGATGATGGGGATCACATGGAATAAATGACAATGGAAATTTAATATGACCTTCATGATTGTACAAAGTTTCTTGAGAAGTTAAATAGTTATGAAAAGAGTCTATTGTATATCAGTTCTACTAAATACACATCATTGTCAGCTGTATTGAAGTTATATAATTTGAAAGATGGCAGTGGATGGAGTGACACCAACTTTACAGAACTACTCAGTATCCTAAATGATATGCTACCAAAATAAAATAACATGTCAAACATATGACTCTAAATGAATGTTATGTTCAATGGGAATGATCTCTAAAAAATAAATGCTTGTCCAAATGATTTCATATTGTTTCACAAGGATCGTGAATCACTCATAAAATGCTCTAAGTGTGGCGCAGATAAATGAATCAAATACTTAAAAATCTGTATGGTATTTTCCAATCATTCCATGGTTTAGAATACTAGATGGATTTCAGGAAACCACAAGAAAGTTTACATAGAATGTAGATACAAGAATTAAAGATGGGAAATTATGTCATCCAACAGATTCTTCTCAATTGAAGAAAATTGATTATAAGTATCCTGAATTTGGAAATGATTAGAGAAACTTTTATCTTGTGTTATCTATAAATGGAATAAATCTTTTTGTTTTATAGATTAGTACTCATGGTATATGGCCTGTCATGTTGTTAAATTATAAATTTCCTCCATAATTATGCATGAAGCACAAATACATTATGTTTTCTCTGCTTATATCGATACCAAAGCAACCCGATAATGATAGTGGTGTCTATTTTTCTCCATTGATCAAAGATCTAAAATTGATGTGGGATATAGATGTTACAATATATGATGCTCATAGGAGTGAATAATTCATATTGAGGTCTATGTTGTATGGGACGATAGATGACTTCCCTGCTTATGGAAATTTATTGATCTACAACATTAAATAAATGTTGGGGTGTCCCATTTGTGAAAAAAAAACACATACTTAGTTCGATTGAAACATTCCTCGAAGACTGTGTTTTTAGGAAATCGTAAATTTTTACCTCAATGACATAAATACCGATTCTAGACAACAACATTCGATGGGAATATCAAACAAGGTACAACACCTTCTCTAGTAAAGGACGATAAACTGTACAATAAAGTAAAATATATAGACGTTGTTTTCAGTAAACTATTTTTGAAAAAACTTACAAAATCAGGTTGGAAGAAGAGATCAATTTTCATTGAATTATCATATTGAAATTGTTTGTATGTTAGATAATTTCTTGATGTCATACATGTAGGAAAAAAATGTATTTTATAGTGTTATTGGTACATTACTAAATGTTCCTGGAAAAATAAAAGATGGCAGCAAGGCTAGGATGGACTTTATTGAAATGGGGATAAGGGAATATTTGGCACTGGTGAAGGGTAAAAAGCATAATTTTCTTCCTCCAGTAGCTTACACTCTATCCAGATAGGAAAATTTCAATTTTTCCTTTTCCTTAATAAATTAAAATTTCCACAGGGGTATTCATCAAATATCAAGAATATCCAGTTAATAACTAATTTGAAGTTACAAGAAATAAAATCACATGACTATTATGTTTTGATGCATGTTAATTTCCGGTGCATTCTACCTCAAAATGTATGACATACATTAACCAGGCTCTGTTTCTTTTTCAAAGCCATATGTAGTAAAGTTATAGACATGGAAAAGTTTCCAATCATGAATAAGTAGGTTGTAGTCATATTATGTGAATTATATATGTTTTTTCCACCATAATGTTTTGATATAATGGTTCATCAAATGATTCAGTTGGTTAGAGAGGTTCAATTATGTGGTCATATCCTTTACATATGGTTGTACCCCATTGAATGATATATGAATATTTTGAAAGGGTAAGTCAAGAATCAAAGTCGGCTAGAAGGTTGTATTGCATAACGATATATTGTTGCAGAATCTATTGAATTCTATACCGATTAACTATCAGATGTTGATAGCATCCATCCATCCAATGGCCCGAAGGCCTTAAATTTTTATTGATTTTTGATAATCCACCTTTCAAGGGGTGAGGTGGAACCCTTACAAGGCTCGTAGGCATAAGTATTACATGGCCCGTAGGCCTTAGAGGAATTCATTGCTTGTAGGCTTCAAACATTACATATAACCCAGACTAACTACTTGGAACTTCTCATCCCTTGGATCTTCATCGTGAAATCATCTCTCCACCTTTGCATGGCTGTTCAGCTATGTTGTCATGTGCACGCATAGGCTTGTCCCGATGGTAGGTTCCATACCCTCTCATTCTTTCAATTCGTGTAGCTTCTGCTGTGGTGAAAGATCCTTGCTCATCCTCCTTATAGAGCTTGTTCCTTGTAGGTTGTCTGGTTTTCATCTGCACTTAAGGTGGCCCGAAGGCCTTACTGGCCTGAAGGCTTGGGTGGCCCGAAGGCCTTAAAGGACCCGGGGAACAAATCGGTGGCCTGAAAGCCCAAACAGGGGAAAATTCATGGCTTCTACAGTTCCCACTACAGTACCTGTTATAGTACTGCACAGTTCCCACTACAGTACCTGTTGCAGTACTGCTACAGTACCCTAGAAATTGTTCCTCTTCCTGGACTTGATCCTGGGTTGCCTGGATGCACTTAAGAGTCCTCACCAACTGGGCTGAGGCTCATGTGTAGGTGTTGATAGCATCGGTCTCCCAAATTATCAACACAATGAAGGCCTTATGGGTGATGAGATTTCTGAAAGAGATGTTTTTACAATTACCTTGACAGAGAAGGAGTAAGAACACCTTTAAATTTTATATAATAGTGAAGATGTTTATCCATACATTGAAACCGCAATTTTTTTTAGATATTTGAATCTATTAAGGGAGGAATTATGGATATCAGATACAAATAATAAATAGTTTATAAAATGGTTTTGAGATAAAATTTATAAGGAGATATCTGAAAATATGAATTCAATTGTCAAATGACTTCAATGGTTAGCCAGGGGATCAAATGAAAATGGTATATCTTACACTGGTTTTGTAATCAATGGTTATATTTTCTATAGAAAACAATAGGATGTCTGCAATACGATGCAAAATAGTGGTGTTATACTTGTGGCTGAAGCGATGCACATATTTGGTTCCAAGTATAGAAATCCAATTTATGAAAATATTCCATATTTGGCACTATTAAATAGATATACGAGTTGGATTATACAACATTTCAAGTGCTGATTTTCCATTGCAAATGGGTTGACAATATTAGTGCAGTAAAAGTTGATGAAATGGGATTCATGAAGGTGAATTTCAATATGTAAGGGGAAAAAGATGAGCCATTCATAATGAAATCATAATTAGTGCAAGTATTTTATGTCTCTGATCCAACAAACAAGAATTGGTCGATTGTCCTGCTGGAGACTAAAACAAATTTTGGGACAGATGGAAATTCAATTGAGGATGGACCTTTCATTGGGAGATAAAAATCAGTTCATTTCAGTACCAATATAGATAATTTATTGTACATTATAGGGGAACAAAAAGAGGGGATTTTGATTCTCAATATAGGAACCAAATCCCTAAAACCTTTAAAAAAATAAATAGAGTTCGATGAGAAGGTAATTTTTTTAATATACTATGTTTTTCCTCATAATATTATATGTTCTCTACTACATTAACATAATTCAAATTAAATGTTTGACTAATCATGAAAATAATGTATTATTCACATGATGATATTACCAATACCTCATAAGAACAAACTATAATAAAGGAACCCCTCTGGAAAGATGTAAAGGTAATGTTATGATATACTTTCTCTATTTTACTGAAAAATTATATAATGTAACGTTGATTTAATTTTCGTTATTCCTTATAGAGTTTTTTTATTTTAAAATATTTATATCATTTTTTTAGGCCTTTATAGTAAGATAAATGATGCTATCACTTCTCAATCACAAGGGTAATCTTGGTGTTTTCACAGTAAAATTAGTGTTCAAAGAATTAATGTATTGTATCATATTTACATTTAATTTATTTATTTATAGTATTACTCACATAATAATTTTTTTCTTATACATGAGGATTATTTTGTTCAAGTTGGGGTGGTATGTCTATCTTTTATTCCTTTCTGCATCAAAAATTTCACAGACTTCTTCTCCATCAAAACCTTTTCACCCCTGCAGTGTTGAAATTTATCTCTTTCCTTCAAGTTCCCTCCACTGATCAATCATAGAGGTAATATTGATGTTTTCACAGTAGAATCATTTTCCATAGAATTAATTTATTATTTCATATTTATGTTTTATTTATTTCTTTTTAGTATTACTCATATAATAATTGTCTTCTTATATAGGTGGATTCTTTTGTTCAAGTTGGGGTGTTTTGTTCGAAGCTGCTCATACTCACGAGAGATTGGACTTGGAGCCTGTAACTAAGATAATGACAATAAGGAAATGCATCAATAATGCATACAACCATCATGAAAATTTGAATCCCTACTACTTATTAAATTATTTTTTTTCATAATTTTAGTTAATTTCATTATCATTTTCATCTATTATTTATTTAGTTTTTTTTCACGTATCGTTTGATAAGTCATATTGCACTACTACAAAACTGGACTTTAAAAATGCTAGAAATAGAATTTATCAGTGCTAGAAAAGTTCTGACTACATGAGATATGTTAAAAGACCTGGTCTTTTATCAGTATTGAAAAATCACTAATGAAGGGGTCCTTTATTAGCACTAAAAAATGTGATGACAAATTGGACCTTTATCAGCGCTTTAATTTAGCGCCGCTAAAGAACCCGTTTATTAGTGCTTATAAAAGCGCTGATAAAGGTTCGTTTATTATCACTTATAAAAGCACTGATAAATTATACCTTTATCTATGCTTATAAAAGAGAAAATAAAAGACCTTTTATCAGTACTCAGAGAAGTGCTGATAAAATAGACCTTTATCATCACTTTTAATAGCCCTGATAAAGGGCCATACTATAGTGTGTTGTAACAGCAAACTATAGCACCACTACAATGCGTTGTAACAGCACACCGCAACAATAGAAACACACCAGATATCAACAAAAACAATTCCTAATACAAGATTTAAATGAAATGAAATTTACAACACAAACACAAGATAAAAACACAATATTATAGACATTTAAAACATTGGTTTATACAATTACATAAATACAAATTATTACATACATTCAAAAACATCAATGTTTCTTTTATCTTTTAATCCTAACCCGACTCATGCAATTACATAAGAAACCAACCCTAATATAGCAAAATAATTCACATGTATAAGAAAACGATTCTTATGTTAGTAATAATTTAAAGAAATAAATTAACAAAAGGTGTTTATTTTACTAAAATTGATGTCAATTTTAAATAAAAAGATGCACTTGGAGTCATACCGGTCACACCGTGCATTAGATTGAGGTGTGGCTAATTCAAAAACATCTCAAATAACTTATGGATCATTTTACTAAAGTATAAAAAATAATCTTATTTTTTTTGCTCGATTTTGAGTACGTTAGTTGTCTTTGATACTAAAATGCCATTTTAAACTAGAAACACACACTTTTTAATCATTCTGATCACATCATGTATTGGTTTGATGTGAAACAGATTCATACATGTCATAAATGACTTATGAATCTTTTTTCCAAATTATAAAGAAAATATGAGTGTGTTTGATCGATTTTCAGTGAGTGACTCTTTTTGAACTAAAATGTCGATTTTAAATTGATAATAGACACTATGACCCATACTGAGAACATCGTGTATCAGATTGAGGTGGTGCTGATTCCTACCCATCAAAAATGACCTACGGATCATTTTTGTAATGTATAAAAACAATATTAATGTGTTTTCTTGGTTTTGAGAAGGAAATTTCTCCATTTTACTAAAATTGATGACAATTTTAAATAAAAAGATGCACTTTGAGTCATTAAATTCACACCATGCATCGTATTGAGGTGTGGCTAATTCCTACACATCCCAAATGAATTAAGTATTGTTTTCTTAAAGTATCAAAACAATATGAATGTGTTTTATTGATTTTGAGTACATCACTTATCTTTTTTACTAATATGTCATTTTAAAATTGAAACATGCACTTTGAATCATACCTATAACATTGTGTATCAGATTAAGGTGTGTCTGATTTATACATATCATAAATAACTTATGGATAATTTTCCTAAAGTATTTAAACAATGTGAATGCATTTTCTTGGTTTTGAGTAGGTCAGGTGTCCTTTTTACTAAAATTGATGTCAATTTTAAATAAAAACATGCAATTTGATCATATCAAGCATACCATATGTTGGATTGAGGTGAGGCTGATTCACGCATGTCTAAAATCACTTATGGATTGTTTTCTTAAAGTATTAAAATAATCTAAATGCGTTTGTTCAGTTTTGAGTAGATCAGTTTGTTTTTTACTAAAATTGATATCAATTTTAAATAAAGACGCACTTAAAGTCATATCAGTCACACTGTATATTAGATTGAGGTGAGCTTAATTATTACACATTCAAAATCACTTATTTATTTTTTTCCTAAATTATCAATACAATATGAATGTTTTTTCTTAGTTTTTAGTACGTCACTTTTCTTTTTTACTAAAATGTCATTTTAAACTTGAAACACGCACTTTGAATCATATAGATGACATTGTGTATTGTATTTATGTGAGACCAATTACTACATGTCACAAATGATTTATGAATAGATTCAATAAATCGTCAAGAAAATATGAGTTCATTTTATCAGTTTTCAATGAGTGACATTTTTTAAAGTCAAATATCGATTTTAAAGTGATAACAAACACATTGAGTCATATCGGGCACATCATGTATCGGATTGAGGTGAGGCTAATTCTTACATGTCAAAAATGACTTATGGATCATTTTTGTAAAGTATCAAAACAATCTGAATATTTTTTATTTGTTTTGAGTATTTAAATTGTATTTTTACTAAAATTAATGTCAATTTTAAATAGAAGGAAGTACTTGGAGTCATAATGGCCACATCATGTGTCAGATTGAGGTACAGCTACATCCTAAAGGCTTAAAACAATCCTAACTATCAATGTTACCATAATTTCCATTGTATTTCTTTTTCAAACATCCAACACTGCATGAGAAGCTTTGAAAAAACCACATCAACTCGAAAAAAAAGAAACCACCAGTATAAGAAAACAATTATTATGAGTAATACTAAAAAGAAATAAATTAAACATAAATATGAAATAATAAATTAATTATATGAATAATGATTTTACTGTGAAAATATCGATATTAACTCTAAGATTGAACTGTGGAGGTAACTTTAAGGAAAGTTATAAATATCAACACTACATGGGTGAAAGGTTTTGAGGGGGAAGAAGTATGTGGAATTTTTAGTGTATAAAGAAATGAAAGATGGATAAAGCACCCCAACTCAAACAAAATAATCCACCAATATAAGAAAAAAACTATTATGTGAGTAATACTAAAAAGAAATAAATTATACATAAATATGAAATAATACATTAATTATATGGAAAATGATTTTACTGTGAAAACATCAAGATTACCACTGTAATTGAGCTGAGCCAGCATCATTGCTCTTCCTACAAAGGCAGTGGAGTGAACCTGAAAGAAAGTGATAAATACACCACTATAGGTGTGAAAAGGTTTTGAGGGAGAAGAATTATGTGGAATTTTTAGTGTATAAAGAAATGAAATATGGAAAAGCACCCCAACTCAAACAAAATAATACACCTATATAAGAAAAAAATTATTATGTGAGTAATACTAAAAAGAAATAAATTATACATAAATATGAAATAATACATTAATTCTATGGAAAATGATTTTACTGTGAAAACATCAAGATTACCACTGTAATTGAGTAGTGGCAGTTTCGTTGCTCTTCCTGAAAAGGCAGTGGAGATAAATTGAAAGAAAATGATAAATGCACCACTGTAGGGGTGAAAAGGTTTTGAGGGAGAAGAATTATGAGGACATTTTGGTGTATAAAGGTATGAAAGATGAATAGAGCACCCCAACTTGAAAAAAATAATCCACCTGTATAAGAAAACAATTATTATGTTATTAATACTATAAATAAATAAATTAAACATAAATATGAAACAATACATTAATTATATAGACAATGATTTTACTGTGAAAACATCAAGATTACCTCTGTGATTGAGTAGAGAAAGCATCATTTATCTTCTTAAAAATTCACGACACATGGAAAAAAAATCTTCTAAAATAAATGAAATCTATAAGGAATAATGAAAATTAAATCAATGTTCCATTATATATTTTTTCGGTAAAATAGAGAAAGTATATCATAACATTACCTTTACATATTTTCAAAGAGTTTCCTTCATTATAGTTTGTTCTTCTGAGGTATTGGTAACATCGTTATGTGTAGAATAAATTATCTTCATGAGTATTCAAATATTTAATTTATATTATTTTAAGGAAAAACATAATATATTAAAAAACACTTTTACCTTATCATTGAACTCTCTTTATTTTTTTAAAATTTTTCAAGGATTTGGTTCCTCTATCAAGAATCAAAATCCCCTCTTTGTGGTCCCCTCTAACATACAATAAATTTTCTACATTGGGACCAGAATGAACTGATTGTGATGTCCCAATTAAAGGGTCATCTTCGATTGAATTTTCATATAAATCAATATTTGTTTTAGTCACCATCAGAACAATCTACCAATTATTGTTTGTTGAATCAGAGACATAAAATATTTACACTGATTGTGATTCCCTTATGAATAGATTGTCTTTTTTCCCTTCCACACTGAAATTCACCTTCACAAATCCCATATCATCAACTTTAACTCCATTGATATTGTCAACCCATTTTTAATGGAAAAGCATCACTTGAAATGTTGTATAATACAACTTTTATATCTGTTAAATAATGCCAAAATATGACATATTTGAATAAATTGGATTTCTATCCTTAGAACCAGATATGTGCATCACTTCAGCCATAAGTGTAACACCATTGTTTTGCATTGTACTGAAGTCATCATCTTCTTTTGTATAGAACATATAACTATTGATTACAAAACCAGTGTAAAATATACAATTTTCATTCGGTCCTCTAGATAGCCATTGAAGTTGTTCGTCAATTGAATTTGTATTTTTAGATAAACCCTTATAAATTTGATCTCTGAACCATCTTATAAATTGTTGATTATGTGTATTTGATATCCATCCTTGATCCCTTGATGGATTAAAATATCTAATAATTTCTTTGTGGTATTAAATGTATGAATCAAAATCTTCACTATTATTTAATACATAAATATGTGCTTGCTCCTGCTCTGTTAAGGTAATTGCAACAACATCTCTCCCAGAAATACCTTCTCCCGTAAGTTGTTCATAGTGATAAGACTTTGGGAGACTGATGTTTTCAACATATGATAGGTAATCGATATAGAATTAAATATCTTATTTAATAATATATTGTTCTGCAATACAACCTTGTAGATGACTTTGATTCTTGACATACCCTTTCAAAATCTTTATATATCATTCAATGGGGTACATCCATCTGTAATGGACAGGAAAACATAGTTAAACCTCTCTGACTAAGTGAATCATTAGGTGGACCATTATATCAAAGAATGATGGTGGGAAGAACATCTCTTATTCACATAATATGATTGTAATCTCCTTATTCATGATGGTAAACTTCATTGGGTCAACAACTTTACTACATTTGGCTTTGAAAAAGAAGCAGATTCTGGTTAATTTATGTCATACATTTTGAGGTAGAATGCAATGAAAAGCAACATGAATTAAATATTTCATCAAAACATGACAGTCATGTGATTTTAGTTCTTGTAACTTCAAATTAGTCATTGATGAGACATTCTTGATATTTGATGAATACCCCCTATATAACTTTTACACTAGTAACAAGAAGGAAAATTGAAATTTTTCCTGTCTGGATAGAGTGTAATTTACTGGAGTAAGAAAAGTTTTCCTTTTACCCTTCACTAGTTCCAACTCTTCCCTTATCCCTATTTCAATCAAGTCTAACCTAGCCTTTATGCCATCTTTCATTTTGCTAGGAATATTTAGTAATGTGATAATAACACTATCAAATACATTTTTTTCTACATGAATGACATCAACAAAATGTCTGATATACAAAAAATTCCAATATGATAATTCAAAGAAAATTGATCTCTTCTTCCAACCTGATTTTGTAAAGTTTTTTGAAAATCATTTACCAAAAACAGTGTTAATCTTGTTTACTTTTTTGTACAGTTGATCACCCATTACTGGAGATGGTGTTGTACCTTGTTTGATATTCCCATCGAATACTATTGTCCATGATTGGTATTTATTTCATCGAGGTAAAAATTTCTAATGTCCTAAAAACATGGTCTTCAAGGAATGTTTCAACCGAACTGAGTATGTGCATTTTTCACAAATGGGACACCCCAAAATTCCTTCAATGCTATAGCCTGATAAATTTCCATAAGTGGGGAAGTCATTTATCATTCTATACAACATGGACCTCAATATGAATTCGTCACTTCTATGAGAATCATACATTATAACACTTGTATCCCATATCAATTTCAGATCTTTGATCAATACAGCCAAATATACATCAATATCGTTACTAGGTTGCTTTGGTCTAGATACAAGAAAAGACAACATAATGTATTTTCGCTTCATACATAACCATGGAAACAAGTTATAATTTACCAACATGAAGGGAAATGTATTGTGAGTACTACTTTGTACACCAAAAGGATTTATTCCATCTGTAAATAATGCAAGATGAAAGTTTCTTGTCTCCTCTCCAAATTCAGGAAACTTGTTATCAATTTTATTCCACTAAGGATAATCTTCTAGATGACATTGGTTCCCATATTTAATTCTTGTATTTGTATGCCATGTTAATTTTCTCATGGTTTCCTGAAATCCATATATTCTTCTAAACTATATAATGATATGAAAGTACCATACATATTTAAAAGGACTTGATTCATTTTTCTTGTATTGATCTATGCCACACTTAGAGAATTTTATGAGTGATTAATGGTCCTTGAGAAACAATATGCAATCATTTAGACAAGCATGTATTTTTTTAGATATCATTCCCATTGAACGTAACATTCGTTTAGCATCATATATTTTGCATGGTAGTTAATTTTCTTATGGTATCATATCTTTCAGAAGACCAAGTAGTTCTGTAAAGCTAGTGTCACTCCATTTGCTTCCAACTTTCAAATTATATAACTACAATACAGCTGACAATGTTGTGTATTTAGTATAATTAGTATACAATGGTTTCTTGGAACAACTATTTATCTCCTCAAACAACTTTGGATAATCACGAAGGTCATATTCAATTTCCATTTTCATTTCATCCATGTGATATCCATTATCTTTTATAAAGGTATTCATATCAAATGATTCATAAACTGTATTATCATCCCAATCTAGGTCCAAATTTAGTTTGATCCCATGTTTAGTCCAACATTTATATATTTGATCTATTCTATGACAAATCAAATGTTCTTTCAACTCTTCCAGACTAATTTTTATTGAATAACAACAACATAAACATGGAAAGAGGATTTTAGAAGGGTCGTCTGCATGCTCTCTTGAAAATTTAATGAACTCTTTAACTCTATATTCATATTTGTTTGTCAAACGATTAGCATGAATCCATTTTCACTTCATATACATCTTATTGGGTTCATAAAAGATTTATTTTGTACAATATATAAATAAATACGCATAAGATATTCATTATCAAAGATGAAGGTTATAGAAAATTCTAGTAAGGGAAACTCAACATTTGATGGTTTCAAATAATTTTAGTATGTTTATAAAAATGGGTAATTGGATTTAAGAAAATAATTACTCCACTATGGTAGGTGTTATCCTATGAATTCATTCAAAGGTGAAATTTTTAGACAACTCATCCTCATCACCTCATCTCCCAGACATTTATCATTTCATTTTTTGGTTTGAAACATCCTTCATCTCTTAGGGACATGCACCTATGTTTCTTGAAATATTATAAGCAGTAGTAATCCATGGGATGACTAATGATTAGATTTTTTTAAGAAATATAAAAGATATGGGGATAAGTTTCAAGCAAAAAATTGCAATAATGACTATTCAAGAGATGAAGGTGTTGAGGATTACAGTTGTCTATAAAAGAGATGGCGGATGAGTCTCAAGCAACAAATTGCAATAATTTCTAATATACATAATTTGATAACTTTTATTCTATTTTTTGGAATAAGTGATATAGAAATATAAGGAATTATTACATTTAAAATTATTATTATATCAAATATTTGAAACCATCTCAAGACTCTTGGGATGCCATATCACCACATCGATTCATCCCAAGGATTCTAGGGAGGTTGTCACATCAGATCTACCCATCGGTTGGTAGTGGCTCTGTGGGGTATCGGTGAGGTCTCGGGTTTTAGTCTCACCGAGTTATTCCCTATTTTTATTGAGTAGGATTTTCATTGTATTTCTACCCCTCCTTGAACTCTTTTAATTATATGTGTGTGTGTGTGTGTGTCGATTAGGATTTTCATTGTATTTCTACCCCTCCCCAAACTATTGTAATTATATATATATATATATGTATGTATGTATGTATGTATGTATGTATATATGTATTGATATATATATATATATATATATAATATTATTATTATTTTATTTATCCCCCTCCCTGAACTATTGTAATTATATATATATATATATATCTGTGTGTGTAGGCATTAATATCATCCCAAATTCACTAAGGATGGTTGAATTTGTGAATCTTTTTCTTTTATATTCCGCAACTAAACAACCTTCATCACCTATTAATGTGATATAATTTTATCTTATTATTAATTTCTTACAACTTCATGAAATAAAAAATCAGTGGCCCCTACAAATTTATAGATTTTATTATTCAAAATTAATGGCTAGATCTTTAGCATGATTCCTAAATCCCCTTCCTTTATTATACACTACCAATTTTGGGAAACTATTCTCCATTAACTATTTATCTCTATTCTCTATAAACATGTAATCAGTATGGATTTCTCTATGAATAGAAATTTTAATTTTAAATTAAAATTAAAAATATGAACTCCTCTTTAAATTATCCTACTTAAAATTGATCTATTGGATTAATCTAGCCTTCTTTATCACCCTTTATATGATTTAGAGACTCTAAGGATTAATTTTGTGTAGCCTTTGAGTAATCTATGAAGCCACATCATTAAGTTTACTTGAAAATTGACTTTGGAATAAATAAAGGAATGAAAATACTTGTTATATTATGGTCATGATAATTATAGTGTTCTAAGATACTTTTCAATGGGACTATATAGTTACAAAAAAGGTTTCTTCCAACTATTCTATAAACTAACTTTCCCTTTAGGTATATTGTGACATGACTCATTTTTATGTTGTCTAACCCCAAAAATTATTCACAAATATAGAAGAAAAATATTTTATTGTATTCCACATTGATTTATGGTATAAGGATTCATAACACAACAAACTCTATTATAGTGCAATGCTCTTACCCACACAAATAAACAAGAAAAAATCATTCTGTTCATAATATAAACAAATTGTTCAATTCCTAATCTAAAAGAATAATAGTATACAAGGACTAGACCACAAATAACTCATGAAATCATCAAATAAGAAATCAAAAACAAAATGAAAAATAAACAATGAAAATCGCAAGGCCTACCTCACTAGGTTGAAGAAAATCCTCTTTGAAAACCCTAACTACAATCAAACACTGAATGTCCAATGATGTTCGAGAAACTGGAGGCAGTCAAGTGGTGTGGGTCGAGCTTCGATTAACCGAGGAGGAGCACTGACAGTGGGTGGATTCTGCGGGAAGCTTCTGATATCACAACAGGTTCGCAAATGGTTAGGGTTTTTTAAATAGATCAGAACACTTTTATCAGTGCTTACAAATAACCTTTGATAAAATCCATATTTATTAGTGCATTTATTAGCACTTATAAATCCTCATCTTTATCAGTGTGAAAAAAATGCTCATAAAGACCTACGTTTATCAGCTCTTATTACTTAATCACTAAAAAGGATTTATAATTATAATTATAAATAAAAAATTTAAATATATATATATATACTTAATAAATATATATAAATATAAATATAGTAAATATATTCCTTTTTAAATATATTAATTATAATTTTATAATTAATTATTTATAATTATATAAATATTTTTGAAAAATAATATTTCTATCTAATTTTAAGTGTAAGCATGCATATATGTTAAAAATGAGTGAAATAGAATAAATTAAAAATAAGTACACTTTAACAATATTGAAAAAATGGATAAGTTTTTTGTATGTTCATTGTATATAAAAATGCATTAACTATGTATATGTGAAATCAATATAACACACATTTGAACTATGTTAAATTGAAAAATCAAATGATGTATTTAATTATATATCCATTACACTATGAAATTAGTCATTATTTTTAATTCATATTAATTTTTAATTATAAACCATTATTCACTAAATATATGACTATTTAATCTTAGGAGCATAAAAATTTTTTAATATATAAATCATATTTATATACATTAATATATACCTATATATTTAATATATATGATTTATTAACATTAATTATCATAATTACCTAATTAATAAAATGTTCAATATTTAATAATGTATAAACAATTTATTCATTTTTATCAATAATTATTTAAATAATAAAATCATTATTAGTTTTTTTAATAAACTATTTTTTATTTTTTATTTTTTTTTATTATTTTATTTTATTTATTCATACCTTTATCAGTGCTAAAAAGGAACTGATAAAATGTATCCTTATCAGCGCTAACAAAAAAGCCATGATAAAGGGTACCCTTTATCAGTGCTAAAAATAAAGTACAGATAAAGGATCCATTTATCAGTGCTAAAAAAAGTGCTGATAAAAGGTTACATTTATCAATGCTTTCTTTAGCGCTGATAAAGATGTTATTTATCATCATATTTTTGTAGCGCTGATAAATATCAGCGCTATTAAACACCAGTCTTGTAATAGTGTTGAATCGATGTTCTTAGTAGAAAAACCTTTCTCATTAAAATCCAAAAGAGTACAGGAAGCTCATGTGGTCATTTTAGTAACTTCTCATGATATAATGGGAACATGATCTTCCTATACTCTTTTTTATTTCAACAACGAGAAAGGTTTTTCAGCTAAGAACATCGAGTCAATATACAATGTTGGGAGTTGGACAAAGAAAGACAATGGAAATCATTGTAACATTTAAAGTTAGGATTGTTTTGAGACTTTGATACATATATGAATCATCTGAACCACAATATGATACATGGTGCGATCGGTATGACTCTAAGTACTTATTTTTATTTAAAATTAAAAATAATTTTAGTAAAAAAGACAACTGACATACTCAAAATAAATAAAAATATTCATATTGTTTTGATACTTTAGAAAAATGGTTCATAGGTCATTTTTTATGCGTAGGTATCATACGCACCTGAATCTGATACAAGATTTCCCCGTTATGACTCAAAGTGTCCATTATTAGTTTAAAATCTACATTTTAGTTCAAAAAGTTTCACTCACTAAAAACCGATCAAAGGCTCTCATATTTTCTTGATAATTTTGGACAACAATTCAAAAGCCATTTTTTGATGTGTAGGAACCAGTCTCATGTAAAACTGATACATGATGTGATCAGTATGAGTTAAAGTGTGTGTTTCTAATTTAAAATGGAATTTTAGTAAAAAAGACAATTGACTTACTCAAAACCAAGAAAACACATTTAGATTGTTTTGATAATTTAGAAAAAATTATCCATAAGTCATTTGAGATGTGTAGGAATCGGCCACACCTCAACCCAACAAACGGTGTGACCGACATGACTCTAAGTGCGTCTTTTTTTTAAAAATTGACATCAATTTTAGTAAAATGGAGAAATGGCCTATTAAAAACCAAGAAAACACATTTATATTGTTTTTATACTTTACTTAAACAATACATAAGTCATTTTTTATTTTTAGGAATTGGACGCACTTCAATATGACACATGATGTTCCTGGTATAACTCCAAGTGTCCATTATCAGTTTCAAATCAACATTTTAGTTCAAAAAGTTTCACTCACTGAAAACCAAACAAACATGATCTTATTTTCTTGATAATTTATTATAATGATTCATAAGTCATTTATTATGTGTAGGAATTGGTCTCAAATCAAACTGATACATGATGTAATTAGTATTAGTCAAAGTGTGTGTTTCCTATTTAAAATGACATTTTAGTAAAAAAGACAAGTGTCGTACTCAAAACTAATAAAAAAAATTATATTGTTTTGATACTTTAGTAAAATGATCCATAAGTCATTTTAGATGTGTAAAAATCTTCCTCACCTCAATCTGATGCATGGTGTGACCGGTATGACTACAAGTGCATCTTTTTATTTAAAATTGACAACAATTTTAGTAAAACGGAAACTGGGCTACTCAAAACTGAGAAAACACATTTTTATTATTTTTATTCTTTAAAAAATGATCTATATGTCATTTTTGACATGTAGGAATCATCCACACCTCAATGTGCTACATGGTGTGCCTGTTATGACTCAAAGTGTTCGTTATCAGTTTAAAATTGACATTTTAGTTTAAAAAGAATCACTCACTGAAAACCAATAAAACACACTCATAATTTATTGATAATTTTGAAAAAATATTCATAAGTTTTTTTTATGTGTAGGAATTTGTCTCACATCAAACCAATACACGATGTGATCGGTATGAGTCAAAGTACTTGTTTTTAGTTTAAAATGACATTTTAGTAAAAAAGACAACAGGTGTACTCAAAACTAAGAAAACACAATCATATTGTTTTGATACTTTAGTAAAATGATCTATAAGTCATTTTAGACATGTATAAATCTTTTTTACCTCAATATGATGGATGGTTGGACCAGTATGACTCCAAGTACATCTTTTTATTTAAAATTGACATCAATTTTAGTAAAACGAACAACCGACCTACTCAAAACCAATAAAACACGTTATAATTGTTTTTATACTTTACTAAAATTATCAATAAATCATTTTTGATGTGTATAAATCATCCACAACTCAATCTGATACACAAGTGTCCGTTGTCAGTTTAAAATCGACGTTTTAGTTCAAAAATTATCACTCATTAAAAACCAATCAAACACTGTCGGATTTTCTTGATAATTTAGGGGAAATTTTCATAAGTTATTTTTGATGTGTAGGAATTGTTCCCACATAAAACCAATATATTATGTTATCGGTATGAGTCAAAGTGTGTGTTTCCAGTTTAAAATGACATTTTAGTAGAAAAGACAGGTGACATACTCAAAACCGAGAAAAATGCATTCAGATTGTTTTTATACTTTATAAAAATGATCCATCAGTCATTTGAGATGTTTAGGAATTATACACACCTCAATTTTATGCATGGTGTGAACGGTATGACTCCAAGTGCATCTTTTTATTTAACATTGACTTCAATTTTAGTAAATTGGATAATTGACCTGCTCAAGATTGAGAAAACACATTCAGATTATTTTTATACTTTAGGTCAATGATCCATAAGTCATTTGGGATGTGTAGGAATCATACACACCTCAATATGATTCATTGTGTGACCGGTATGACTCCAAGTGCATCTTTTTATTTAAAATTGACATTAATTTTAGTAAAATGGACAATTAGCCTATTCAAAACTGAGGAAACACATTCAGATTGTTTTGATACTTTATGGAAATGATCCATAAGTCATTTTTGATGTGTAATAATCAGGCACACCTCAATATGATACATGATGTTCCTAGTATTACTCAAAGTGTATGTTATTAGTTTAAAATCAACATTTTAATTCAAAAAGTATCACCCACGCAACCACTAGGCTATGCCCGTGGGGATTATTATTATACTTATTTAATTAATTTTCACAGAGATATTACTTAAATATGAACAAGAAATGGTGTGACATATAATAATCAACCACCAATTAATCCTATATACAGTGTTCCTGGTATGATTGAAAGTTTGGTTTAAAATTAACACTTTCTGTTAATTTATTTGTTTATATTATTAATAACATAAGAATTTTTTTCTAATATAGGTGAATTATTTTGTTCAAGAAGGGGTGTTTTTTTATCAATAGCATGATTCGGGGTTAGGATCAAAATAAAAAGGAACATTTATGTTTTTGAATGTATGTAATAATTTTTACTTATGTAATTATATAAAAAATGTTTTAAATGTCTAAAATATAGTGTTTTGTTTCTTGTATTTGTGTTTTAAATATCATTTTATTTAAATTATGTATTGGTACTTGATATTTTTTATACCTGGTGGTGTTTTTGGTTCTTTGATGATATATTATAGCAGATTGCACTAGTGTTGTAGTGTGCTATTACATCACAATGCAGTATGCCCCTTTATTAGTGCTTTTGAAAATGCTGATAAATGGGTCTTTTATCAATACTTTTGAATTCATTGATACATTTTTCCTTTATCATCAAATTTTAAAGCACCGATAAATTCCTCCTTTATTAGTGCTTTTTTATAACTAATAAATGATAAGGGTTTTTAACCTCACTCCGGTAGTCAGTGATTTTATAGTGCTGATAAAGGCCATTTTTAGTACTGCTAAAGGCCTATTTTGTAGTAGTGAGGCATCATACCTAAGTCTAATATTTACTCCTCATGCATATCGTCCCCTTTCATCATGTCCACTTCTCATTTTAGGTATCACCTCCTCTTGGAAGGGTTCATGCATTATAGCGTCATTATCAACTGTACAAATATATATACTCACACGTAGGTGAGGGGGTCTTGGGAATGTAATATACAATTGATAAATTGGACGCACATTCCATTATATATATTGAATTAAAATGATGATGTGTTGAATATATTAAATTAACTACTTATTACAAACATCACACATAGTAATAAATAATTAAATGAAATTAACCAGATAGACATGTTTTCGGTCAATTACTCAATACCTGTCGATACGAAAAATAAATGCACGAGAAAACTAAATTGAAATAAATTTAAAGTTAAGATCTATTAAATATAACTTAAATTAATTATATAATTCAAATAATTTATCTTCTTCTTTGGTCCACAAATTAATTTAATTTTTACTCCAAAAATTAAATTAATCAATTAATTTAATTTAACACCAAAATTAAATTAATTATTTTAAATAATAAAATTATTATTATTTTTAAACCAGTAAATTAATTTTGATTAAATAAAATTAACTCAGGCCCAAAAATTCCATCTAGACCCATTATAGGTTAGAATAAACCCAGGCAAGCCCGTTTCGGTCAAGGAAGATCGCGCTTAGTGCCTCGCGGGTTGGGAATACCCTATATAGGGAGGTTTTGGGATGAGAAAACCAGTTTTGGCCCATTTTGAGTCAGTCCAAATCTGTTTGGATCCAATTAGTGTAGTGGATCATCTAGGAGATATCGAGCTGCCATGAGTATCCCAGGCAGGGATCATTTGAGGGGCTTCATCCAGAAATAGGGAGGAGAAGAGGTTACATGCATAGGGATCTCAATCGTGGCAGTGACCAGTTGGCTCCCGTGAGTGGTCATAGTGGAATAGTGGGGAGGGGTTTCCGATGAGGGGCTCAGCAACGAGCGGGGTGTTAGACTGCGACAGTGATGGTGGCATGGTCACAGGAATGGGTTGGACAGTCGGTGGTAGTTCTATCTTGATCACATGGTGGAAGGAGAAGGAGGTGGTCAACTTAGGATATGGGAGGAGTGGTGCACCCTAGGATGTTTTTTCAAAATGCATCTCCCTCAATTATTTTTTTAAATTGGATGTCTGAAAACTTGGCCCCTCTTCAAAAGTCAAAAATACTATAACATTTCCTTTATTTTCTTTTAATTAAAATAATATTATTTTTTTAAAATGTTATTCCTTTATAGGAATCAAACATTGTTTCCCACTCTTTTTTTTCAAGCTTCCAAGAGAAGAAACCCTTATAGGGAAAAATAATCATGCCTGATGGAATTGTGGACATCAGATATTGATCAAATATTGAACGAAGATAGATCATCAAAAAAAATTATGCACATATATTAAATAATATTATTCTTCAATTTTTAATAGGTAACAACCACATTTTTTATCCATACCAAAAAATTTGGATGACCGTAACTTGGTCATCCAGAATACGATCGGCATACGGTCTATTCCGTTGGGACCAATTTAATGCTCTCTACTTAATTTAAAGAAAATTAATTTTTTTGTTTGGCTTAGAAAATTCACACGCTCTCTATGATACCAATTAAAGGTACCAAGGCATGTAGTGGAAGTTGGTGGGCTATAAATTTTAAAATTTTCATCACCAAAACATCGTAACTTCGTCGTCTTCGGTGATCCAAGCCCCAATAGAGGTCCTAGGATATTTTCTGAATTTAATAAGCAAAAAATAAATAAATAAACATGTTCCTTATTTGATTTAGTGGCATGATAAATAGTATCTTGTCATCGACGATCATTTTCTGAAGGATCTGAAGTCAAACCCCTCTAGATCATCCACACACACTTCAAGAATATACATGAATGCTGATCATCAAATTCTGAGTGCTAGCATGGAGCTCCGAAGATTCCTTTTATGTCACAATGATCACCTCAACTTCATTCCTATGATCTGCGAAGATGTCCTTGGATCAATAGCTTGAATGAAATCTCTCTCTCTCTCAAGGATGCATGAGGAGGATATATGAGCTCTCAATCTATTGGAAAATGAATTCCCTTGATTATGGAAATGATCCCCTCATCTACTTACATAGTGGATGATAAAAATACTTGATTAGGGTTCCTAGTCCTCGTATATCTGACATCCACTAAATAAGTAATAAATAAATAATTATGACGAACTAACTATGTCATAAATATTATTTATATTTTATAAAATACTTTTAACAAATATTATATATATATATGTATATTATGTGATAAACCTGAGTCATTAAATCAACTCTTAATTCCCACTAATATTAAATGAACCTTGAATATTAAATATAATATTTTTTTCATATAATATTATTCCATGTATTTACTTAAACACTTGTAAATACATTTATTAAATAAATTCATTCTAATAATTCTATACTTGAAAAATAATTAATTTATTTATTTGTCGGTGATCGATAGATCTTGGAAAACTCTCGGACCACATGGTGGGTCCCACCATGTCCCATATACCTATTCCATAGAATATGGAAGAATCTTGAATGTGCTATTGTGTGTGAACATCTATACCCTTATCTCAATATCAGTGAATAATATTCACAGACCAAGAGCAGAATCTTGCAACTCATCATGGACTCTAAAGAGATAAGAAGTATTCATAGCAACAAAAACCAACCTACATACACGAACTGTGTAATATAATCTCTTTTTCTTATGATATCTCATAAAGCATGATGCACACCTATGCCATCATCCTTTACTTGCTTTATTATTTTTTGATCTAACTGGACGGACTTACCTTCAACTACCATGGCCATGGATTTAATGAAGGTACTACCATCCTAATCAACCAGGCCAAATATATCACTTTCTCAACTTGAAATTGAAAAATTCCATCTTGATCATTCAACCAATGCAATACCACCAATGACACTCCCAACAGAAACTACCTCTCCATGACTTTATTTTCATGGTTTTCGCCTTGAAAAAAAGTATGTGATCAAATATAACACATTGATAATGATATCAAGTCAGTAAACCAATACACATGTCTATAGTTAGGAACAACCAATTACACCCAAAACATGTGGTGTTCCTATTGGTGGGTTTGTCATCATGATCTCAACTACTAAAGATCACCAAGTGAGAACTTCATGAGAAGAAGTCTTAATGCTTAAGAAACCCCAACACCTAATAGTCACACATCATCTGTGTCCTATTAGTATGATGTATTTGGACTATATTAAATTACTTTAAGATTAGTGTCATGGTATCTCTAGGTTCTCATTATAGCATGGGATCTGATATAACCCTTTGACACAACACATAATATAAGGAAATTACCATAAATATAGTGTAAATAGAAGTATAAAAACAATTATTGTTAGATAAACACATGTATATATATATCAATCTTTACACATGTAGCGGTAATAAAAGTACATCACAATTTGGGTCTAGTGCAGCCACTTTCAACAGGTGACATGCCAACGGGTTCTTACGGGATAAGGTGGACATGTCGCTAGGGCTTCCGCAGTGTCTTGAGAACCACATGGGTGCATAAGATGAAGGTTTATGACCATAAGGGGATCCAAAATTTTTCATATTTACTCTTTATTTTACAAATATTTTTTGATGGTTTTTTAGGCACCCATCGATTGACATGTCACGTGATCTGTAGGAACTTATTCTATAGCCACTGCATGATCAGTGAACGTCTTAGAAGAATTTTCAATAATAAGGATGATTTTTCAAAGGGGATTCACAGGATCTGATGTAGGTATTTTTCTAGTCATGGATCCTTCATGTGACCTTCTAAAGGTCCCATGATCACATGTCTTTTAGAGGCTTACACGATCGCGAGTTCTAGCCACCTTCTCTTCCTTTGTTTTGTGGGGGAAAATAATACCCATATTCAGGTATTTCTTCCCTTATGGATTTTACGATGATTATTTGGAAAGTATCAACAAATTTCCCCCCCCCTCCCTTAGGAAATACATCTATGGGGATGAGATCTCGGTTCTAAGGAAAATAATTTCTCATCTGAATATTTGGCACTATCTTCCATCAGTGTCTTGGGTGATGCTTGGTCTTCTAGGTGACCTTTGTTATTCCATGGAAGACTTTATAAATAGTGTATTAAAGGATGGATCACTCACCATATACCCAAATCTCATAGCACTTTCACCTTTTCTTTGTTTCATAACCTTTTCACAAGACTTTCTCATGAGAACTGATCGCAAGACTCGTTCGTGAGACCATTTTTCAAGAACTACTTCTCAATACTTTCTTTTCCCAGGTACTCATTCAAATCAACCAAAAAATTATCTTCGATAATTTTTCGAACCTTGGAAAAGGGTATGTACATTCATATTTGAAGGTTTTGAAGGATCTACTAGCTCGATCACATTATCACTCGACTATTTTGTGAATCGATTGACCATGTTAGGGTCATGTGATTGCGAGTCATGTGATTGGTCATGTGGTCACACAATTTACTTGGGTTTATGTGGTTTGTGAGATCTTTATGGGGTGGTTCAAGAGTATTATATGTGATCTCCAATCCATTTGATGATTCATGTGATGCACATGAGGTTTCTAGAGTTATGAATTTCTTTTTACAAGACTTTTTTCATCTGTCTGACATGTGCCACTTACTTTTGTTCAGATGGATTCTAGCTCTTGTCATAGTTCCTCCACTATAGCTAACTAGAGGGACATGATTTCTAGGAATTGTAATGCTGACTCTCAATATCTTGTGTGTTCTGAAAATAAGATTCTAAAAAATATTCTTCCATCAGAACTCTAGAACTATCCTTTATCGCATCGGCTTCCACTTTATGGGTTTGTCCTGCTGGACAAAATTTCCATCCCTACAATCTGCCATCTTTCTATGTGACAACTTCCCTCAAATTCATTCAGACAATGGTTTATGAGGATGACCACCTGGTCATAGAACTGTCCCAAGGGTTGTCTTATATATTGAAAAACATCCCACTGGGTCCAGATGGCTATGATTTCACCCACCAGCCCATCACTCAAAGCTATTTGAGCATATTTTTATCTTCTTTGAACAAATCATCCTCTGGATGGAGCTTAAAATGGGATTTGAAACTAGGTGGAAACTTCTCTAATGAATGGGTGTGGTCATTATCTCTTAGGAAGAGCTGCTTAGAGTTTTCCAACCATCTACATGCTATCCATATTTATGAAGTTATATGGGTCTCCCAATTAATTTTTTATCATCAATTTGATCATCTTTGAGAACTGATCATCCATTGGTTCCCTGGTACCAACTCATTTAATATGTCCTGTGGAGAAGTAGGAATCTGTCTTAGAGATATCTATCATCTAGGAAGGATATCCCTCCTTGGGGAAATTTATAATGAATTCCTCCCTAACATGGACATCTGGGATGACCCTGTACAAACTCTAGTCTTGGAGAGGGACATTCTCAAAATCGTGAAGTAAAATCTAAGAAAGGAGTTAACTATGAACATGCTCATTCCTTTTAATTATTAGATTACCATTTTCCTCTATCGTAGTGGGGATCAACTGACCACTATACATCCCCACCATTTCCCTTTCTGGCAGGTTTGTGATAGCACCAGTTCGTATTGGGACATTTTGGAAACTAGATATCAAGTTGCATGGGGCTATCGACTAAAGCTAAAGATATCACCAAGCCTTAGGCTGGAAGGCTTCATGTACATGTTCCTAAACAGGTGGCTTTTCCTGACTAGGGACATGTGCTTAGGAATCTGGGTCAGTACACTGGTGATGGCTACATGGCTAGCAGAGGGTAATCCCTTCAATATGGGGGTACCGAATCTTAAATGCCTTTACTAGATCTTGGTCCATATTCAGCAGGGTAATACCCCTTATAGGATCAGTGGTCCTCTCTAGATTCTATTTGGAAGGATAGGGGAGTATTTCCACTGCTACAGATACAACAATACCATCGAGATCCTTGGTGCCTTATCTCATCCCAAGTTGTTGGATATATTCGAGGTTGAGGTTATACTTTTAGGCCCTGATGAGGTTTCTCATATGTTGAGCCAATCTGATCGCTTCGATTTCACCCCTTATCCTGCACCAACCAGACCGATTATTGACAATGGTGGTGGCACTCTTGATGAGAGAACCTACAAGATCTCCCTTCAGTACTGGGTTCTTGTATCCAGGATGGATGAGTTGATTGTTTACTAGACATATACTCCTTATCAGTTCGCTCGCCAGTTTTTCTACCACCAAAAGGTTTCTCCTCTCGCTTCAGCTGGTGTGAAGGGTGAACGACATCCCAAAACCATCCATCAATTTGGATGATATTGGAATGTGAATACACTAATTCTGAGATCATAATTCCACTTGTTTGCGCCCCGTATTTCTATTATGTGATTATGTTCATGCTTGGGTGAAAGCCTACCCACGTGGCATGCTAACCAAATTGGTCTGTCATGTAGACAAACCACTTACCTCACCAACCACCCTATTTTTAGCAACAATGGAGTTTATTTGGGACTCGAATTAGTTTTTAAGGAAATATTCATATCCCAATGACAACCATCCCATTATTAGGGAAGAATATGTTAAGGAAGATAGCCCTTTAGCACAAGTAATGGGTTATGCGCCTGTTGAGGGAAGAATATATAGGCCTTCCTCTCCTGCATCCTCATCATCTCAATTGGTCATTCCTTCTTCTAACATGCCCACTCTAGAATCCATAGATGAGGACCAAACCCAATATAGGATGTTTTGGTAGTATATTTATACCCTGATTATTGAGACTCCTCTAGGGAAATTTTGTGACCAAGAGGAACATCTTCTTTAACTTTTCATGATTTATGGGTGGGAGGCTTTGACTGTTAACCATTATATAAAATCATGAGAAAAAACATACTAATGTGGAAATATTTCACCACCAATGATAGGGTCTGGTGTGATCTTGAAGATGAGAATCCCTTAACAAAATAGATGAAGTAAGCTTCAGAGGCGTTGGATTAAAGCTTTCAGTTCATATCTGAGTTTCATGCCTAAATAGATTTCTTGACTGTATAGATATAAAGATATGAAGAGATCATAAATCACTCAAGGTCTGTCCATTCATCATTATCATCCTTATTGGACACTAATCATAAAAGAGTTGAGTATTTATCTACTCTTATTTATACCCTTTGTCCTATAGACAAAGTGGAAGAAGCAGGGCAGGCAGTGCTTCGGTGCTCTATTGACGCATCCCGTCAAACTCTTGCTGATTTGGCTAGCTCACCCAATAAAATTTTATTTTAGTTTGATTGTTGATGATTTTTTTTGTTTTGATTGAATCTTCAGAGAGGCTTTGGAATTTGGATATCCCTCCTTCTATATGCTGTCAATTAATGGATCTGCAACTTTATATATTTTTTTTCAGTTTTCATTCATTCATGATTTTCATGACATTTTTCTAATATGACATTGCATGGATCATCAATGATACACATCCTTTGCATAATATCAAGTAAACCTGAATGCCTTGATTTTAATGTTTAAATTCTAAAATATTTATTCTTGGTAAATGGTCATGAATGACCACCAACATGAGATTACTCATTGACATATCTTCGCTATCTATCTTGAGATTACCTAATTAACAGAGGATAATTTGGGTAGAATATATGTCCTGGAGTGAGAGTGCTCTATCCTTTTCTGAATTTTATGGACTTGGTGAGAATAGATTGTTTTTTATAAGGCTATATAGAAATCCTCACAATATTTGTATCTCTTTATTTATATTTCCCTAATTGTTTCCTGATATTCATATAGGGGAATACTTGGTCATCTTGGACTCATCTTTTTCCTAGGATTCCCTTATCGTATTTTCAGCCTCGCAGGTTTTGTGCCTTTTTACAATATTGTAGGATAAACTATTGTTGTACTGTAGTTTAGGGCTCAAACCTTATATCATTATAGTTTAGGATCTTTTAGATCGGACAATCTACCACTATATTTTAGGTTCTTTTAGCTCAGAACTTCTATCATTGTAGTTTAGGTTCTTTTAGCTCAAACTTTTTATCGTTGTAGTTTAAGGTCTTTTATCTCATACCCTCTATGTCTATAGTTTAGGTTCTTTTAGATCAGGATTTATATCATTGTAGTTTATGGTATTTTATCTCATACATTCTATCACTGTATTTCATGGCCTTTTAGATCAGACCTTCTATCACTGTATTTTAGGGTCCTTCAGCTCAGAACTTATATCACTGTATTTTATGTTCATTTAGCTTGAACCTTCAATCACTATAGTTTAGGGTATTTTATCTCATAGAGATTCCATGTAGTTTAATGTATTTTTTTAGGACTTTATTGATTAATATGGAATATGGGGAGGACATAACTGGGAGGAATCAAGACACCCTAAGATTTTGAGCTCTTCCATGGTGTTTCTAGGGATCATGAGGAATGGATTTCTTTTCATGTAAGGAGAATATGACTCTAGTTGGTAGGTCTAATCCCTTTATGAATCGGTAGAATTTTAAAACAAAGGTGTATCCACTCTTTTCCAAGATTCATGGAAAATTATGGGGGTAATATTGGTTGAGGGTGAAATTTGGGATATTTGGAATGTGGATGATGTAATTCATAACCCAAAAGTTTGAGTTGGTGAATATGGAATGGGATAGACATTCCAGGAATGACCCATAACACCCTGAGGTGCTGGATTCTACCATGGTGTTACCAGGGCTCACAAGGATTGGGTTTCCTTTCTTGTAAGTAGGGTACACCTCTGGTTGGTACGTCAGATCCCTTATGCATTGATAGCATGATCAAACAAATATTTCCCCACCCTTTTCCATGGGCTATGAAAGATTCATGAAAACTCAAATGCTTGGATGATGAAGTTGGGTATGAAGTATAATCTATCCAAGAAGGGTTCCAACACCCTAGGGAAATTTAGCTCTTAGACTATAAAGCTCAGGCCCTACGCCCTATGGTTTGGAATCATGAGGTGTGTTCCATCAAAAGGTTTGTGAATGGAGTTTCATATTCTTGCTTTGATAAAGGGTACAAAACACGTTGATGTAATATTAAGGATGTCAAATCCATTTGAATAGTCTGGTTATGGGGATTTTAAATCATGGTCCAAAGTGGTCAGGTCATAAGGATGATCTGGGACAATCATGTCGGGAATGGACCAGAACACATTGAGTTGTTGAGTTCTTCCACGATGACGTCAGGGCTCACAAGGACCGGAAATCCCTTTTTTAAAAGAGACACATTTGGTCGATGACCATATGTGCATATATAGGATCCATAGGCATACATTCATAGTAAAAAAAGGTTCCCTTGAATCCGACTATCTTTTTACAAGGGACATAGAAGGTTTACAGTGATATGAGGTGATCAAATCATGAAGTGGGATTTATGGAAAGTGTAATATCCAAGAGAGGATTTGAGCACCCTAAAAGTAGTGTCGCCACCTAGAAAACATGTTCTCATGGTGAGGATATGTGAAAAATCATTACTCTAACTTTTTCCTAGACCAGGGGTTCTAGTGATAATAGCTTGTATTTTACTAGGGCTACAAAGTAGGGCCTGTGAGATTTATGCCTCATTTACTTATGCCCTAATTTTTATCTAAAATCTGGAGATGTACAGTTTAGCGAGAAAAGACTTGCCTTTTTCTCAGTCCTCCCTTTGTGGGTTTTCATCCAAATAATTTTTGTGTCTCTTTTTCTAGAAGTTTAAGTTCTTATGATTTGGATCATCAAAAGATAGTGTTTAAGTTCGTACAACTTTGACCAAAGTGAAGGAAGTTTAATCTCCTGACACACATGGACCTATCATGAGGGGAATGTTTCACATGATCCTAATTAAGATACAAAGGGTAAAGAGTACTCCAACATCCTTCTGAGTGGGAGATAAAAATGTTTTAAATCATAGATTGAGGTTCAAGGGTCCTGAGTAATGATATGGGAAAATCATATCGGGGATTACCTAGAACACCCTTAGGTTTTGAGTTCCACCACAGTGATGTTAGGCTTGAAAGGATCAGAAATCCCACCTTACATAGCTCAGATATCTCTGGTTATATGTTTGAGCCCTTATGAATTGATAGCATGGTCAAACAAAGAGATCTCTTTTCCTTTTTAAGGGTCATGAAAGGTTTGTGATAACCTGAAGAGCCCAAGATATAAAGTTTTATTTATGGGATGAGGGTCTTAAAAGATGGAAGAAGTACCCCATGCTCTAGTTGAATGGGGTAAGGTTCTTTTGGAACTTTGATAAGTAATGATGATGGGCGATGGGTTTCAAATTTTAACATCATATAGTGGGGACATATTTATTGTGCAGTTTTATTTCTATATGACCTAAACATTTTCCTTACAGTTTAACATCATATAGTGAGAACATATTTATTTCCTTGTAGTTTAATGTCATGAAGTAAGGAAGTGGGAACTGACATGAAAAATTGTACAAGATATATTACGTTCATAAGAAAGACGTATGCATATCTGACTCATATGTAGGAAAAATGAGTTTGTATAACTCGACCATTATGTAGTTAGGGGTGATTTTTTGTTGGTTATTGTAGTTGTACATAGGATTGGAGATCTGGGAATCACTTCGTATCTTGTGATGATAGGAATCAAGCCACACTTTGTTCTTGTAAAGTCGTGTAGTTTAATATCATGAAATAAGGATGTAGGCTTCCCAATGTGAAAAATAAATGTTAAGTATAGACCCAAGAATTGAGATCTGGGGCGTCACTGTGTATCATGTGATGAAAGGAATCAAGTCACACGTAGTTATTAAATGAAATCTCCCTACGTAGGTCTGACATGTGCGTGGGGAGGGAAAGTTTTTATGCTTATTTGTTGTGAATGAACTCAGAATGGGGATTTGGGTGTAACTATGTATCTTGTGATGGAAGGAATGAAGTCACATGTAGTTATTTAATGGGAAATTCTCTACACAGGTCTGACCCATATGTAGAGGGGGGAATTGTTCTTGTTGATTATTGTAGATAGACACAATATTGGAGATCTGGGCATCAATATATATCCTGAAATGATATAAATCAATCCACACATAGTTCTTGAATGGATGTGTTGTGGGAAACCAACACCAAGGGTAGTGGCCCTCTTAGGCGAGGTCCACAGTAATGTGCAATTTTTTGTCATGCAAGGGACATCAATAGTCCATTTTAACATCATGTAGTGAGGACTCTTGGTGCACCATTTAAAGTATATCATCTAGGAAAATGATAATACTATCATCAGCTGATATGCCTTGTTCATGTATAGAATCCATTACTGAAATTATTAATCTCACATAATCAATTCTTGGTGTGAGAAACAAGGAATGAAAACTGTTTCTCTCACCATGAAGAGGCTATTAAGGAGAGGATAGGGGAATTTTTTATCATGTCATGGCTATACCAAGATACAGGATCAAGGTTTCCATGTGTATCTCATTAAAATATAAATCAAGTCATATGTTGTTCTAGAAACCCATATAGTTTAATGTCATGCGACAAGGACATGAGTTGTTCAATTTTACGTCTTATGGTAAGGATTTGGGTGAATTGATGTGAAAGAAGAGGAATCTTGTGGATAGACCTTAGAATGGAGGTCTGGGCATCACTACACATCCTGTGATGATAGGAATCAAGCCATATATAGTTCTTATAAACTGTGCAGTTTTGTGTCATGTGCAGAGGAAATATGTCGTGTAGTTTAATATCTTGCGATAAGGATGGGGGTCACCCAATGTGAATGAAGATGGATTTTTGAGATAAATTAAGTTGTATGTCATGTGTTAAGGACATCTGTTATGTAGTTTGACATCATGTGGTAAGGATGATGGTCACCCGATATTGAAGGAATATTGAGGCTAGGCCTAAGAATTTGGGTTCATGTGTCACTATGTATCCTATGATGGAAAGAATCAAGATATATGTAATTCTTGAATGAAGATATTCCCTATGTGGACTTGAATCTCTCACAAGGACAAGGTAATTTCATATTTCTTTTGCATAGATCTATCTCATGTGCGATAAATCATGGGTATGATGGTGATTCCTAAGTTATTTAATGTCGTGCGGTGAGGATATTTTCCGTGTAGTTTTAACGTCATGCGGTAAGTACATTTTTTCACAGTTTAACATCATGATGGTCATGATGAGATTCATTGTGTAGTTTAAAGTATTTATGCATGGACTTATTTCATAAATTTTAACATCACATGATCAGGATGAGAGATATTGTTAGTTTAAATTCTTGCCGCCAGTACGAGAGATGCTTGATGACACCTATACAATGTATTTCTTAAGAAACCTTGCATTGGTGGGGGGTATGACACGTTCTGTAACGCCCCGACCCCAGTTACCCAGAGTCGGTTCATTATTACATAATATTGGAATGATCACAAAAGATCAAGTCTCGAAATACCAATTAGTTTAGTAGCCTTGGAATAACTAGATACATTCATAAAGTTTACATTACATCATAAAGTGAAAACTACTACAACAACATCTGGTCTTCATATCCCCTCATACTATCCCTGCAGGTCATTAATAAATTACTTCTTCACATCCTGGGAAAAATAAAACATTGAAAGGGGTGAGCTCAGATGCTCAGTAAGGATAACAATATAGCGGAAACTTTAATAAATAAGTATAAACATTTAAGGTAATGTATAACTAAAACAAAATCCTTTTAAAATTGAAATTCAGCATAATATGGAAAATATAAAATGAAATAATGCCTTTTACTTATTCACATAGATATTCTACTAGTCGAATAATCACATGTAATATCAATAACCACTTTCATAATGATGGAATGCATAATGCCAGACTATCATAACCACATAACCATGGCCTTGTGCCAAGACTACAAATAACATTTTGTCAAGGCATTGTGCCAAGACACTAGTTTTTCTTATTAGACCTACTGATTAATCAAGGAGATATAGTGGGCTCCACCCATCACTTATTAAGTCCAATGCATTCCTCATATGAACAGGTTTAAACATAACATAAATATTTGTATTAAAACTAGCATGCGAAATGTTAATACTTTCTCCATAAACCATGAATGGTATAAAAATAACACATCCACAGTCAAACATATCACAAAACCTTCAATACAATATGGAAGTTTCGTATCACAATAAATCAACTTCAAATAAGCTTAAAATCCATCAAAGGATATTGAAATAGATGAAATCAAAACTATTTGAGAGAAATATCTCTTTTTTTGAAATCATTAAAAAGTCACGTAATTATAAAATAAAAAATTTACTTTCAATTTTTTTTTATAATCTTGTAAGAGAATCTTCTAAGTTTTTATAATGGAGGAAAATAGCCGCACCCGCCGTATAAGTTAAAAAATACATTCTTACCTTAATTCTATTGAAAAGGTTAAAAAGGACCTTGTTTGGAAAACGACAGAAAGATTCCTTTATAAAATTCTTATAAAAAGTAAAAAAGGGTATAAATGACTTTATCCCATAGAATTTAAAATATTAAGAATTATTTTAAATAAATTTTTAAGAAACTTGTATGTGGATGATAAAGAGGTCCCAGTGGATAATTAGGTATAAACAACCTCGGATAATGAAGAGATTGTGAAATAAACCCTTACCTTGTAATTTTCCTTGGTCGAAGGTAGGTTAAACTCCTATATAATGGTGAAATAATTGTTATTAAGTTATACAAGAATAATTTAAATTAATATGATATCATATATGATCTTTTAACATTGCTTTATTAATAATATCTTAGTATTATCATTGTTTCAGGTGTTAACTTACTCGTTTTCTTTTATATGTTTTGTTACATAAGTCATGTTTGTTATGGATAGGTTGTATCTTATTCATATAAAGAATGATATAAAGTTCTTAAACATTACTTTTAATCATCAAATGAGAATTATTCTTGAATATATATAATGGGGAGTGAATCTCATCGCGTTCGTGGAGACGGTAGTCCGTACGTACGCACGAACGACAATATCATTTTTTTGATATTAAAATAATATATAATTGGATGGTATATCATATATAAAGAATCATTATCATGTTATATTTATTATTTACATGAATTACACATCATTATTATACCCATCTAAATAATAATATATTGGATAACAATTACACCACAACGTGGAGACGGTAAGCCGTACGTACGCAGGTATGGAGACATGTCATTCAAAGGATGGATAGAATACTGAATATGGTTGTACCATATTTATAATAATATCATAGTATATAGAAGATATTGGAGTTATTATTTTAGAATGGAAATAACAAAGAAAGAATAAGTTGAAGAAGAAAGGAACTTGAAAGAGGGTGGTGAAAACATTACCTCTTCTTCGGGTTCTTCCTTTTGATTTGATCAAAAGGGCTCCTTAGGTTGGCTTTCTGATCAAACTAAGTCCTCTAGGTAGAAGTGAGGGAAGTTTAGAGAATATTTTGGTAGGTTTTGGCCGAGCCAAAAGGCTTTGAAGGTGTGAAATTGAGAGAAGGGTGAGTTCCATTTTATAAGAGGGGTGAGGGGCGCCTTAGGAAAAGCTAGAAATATTATTTTATAATAAATTCATATTCAATTTTTAATGTCTTAAAAGTGGGTTATTTAAATTTTAAGGTGGGGATTGGTCAAAAACCATTCAACCAATAGGTTTTAGACAGGTTTGGGTCACTATATTAACCTTATCTTTTAGTTTTAACTCTTAGTTAATTAGTTTGACATTTACCATGTCTCTTTGTATTTTTATATTATATAGTTAATAAACTTACTATAAACTTCCAAGAGACCCCCAAGTGGTCCATTAATGATACTCCTATCATGATATTAGTTCTTTGGACGAAACTTAGATTTTTAGAAATAGAATATTAATTAATAATATAATATTTGTTTTAAAAACTCTTTTATGTCAATTTTGACACTATTTAATAATTGATTTTTTTTAAAGTCTTAACAACATTATTAATTCGAACCAAATTCATTTAAGAAATCCTAAAATGTCATTTTAATCAATAAAATTAGTGGATGGCATCAAAACTTTCAAATTATATTTATTTTAATATTTATAATACCAATTATTTGATTCTTTCATTAATAAGGAAAATACTGCATCATTATTATGTCATAAATAAATTTAATTATTCAACGTCTAAAAATTATAAATAAAATACTATTATGTAGGAAAAAGTTTTAGATTTATAATGAATATTTATAGTCTAAAATATAATATATATATATATATATATATGTAACCCTATGTAAAAATTGTTTTTCTAAAAGATATATGCTTATGTCATTTTTGTATTTACTTTAACTTAATTATTATAAAGTGTCATTATCACTTACAAGTAGATCCATGGGGTCCCAAAATCGACCCAAAGATGGCCATGGTCGGACATGTATCAACCAATAGGGTTAGGACACGTTTTAGGGTAAATTAATATTATTATAATATTATTTTTTTACCCTTAGTTACCAGATTTACCCTTTAACCATGGTAAATAAAATATTTACCGAAATAATTATTCAAAATGTCTAAAAATAAAAGTTAACTATTTACACAATTTGGACCTCCTGATTCAAAATATGGAATCCATATTTCTAAATTCAAAACACAGAAGTGGCAGAAATTAATTTAAAATTAATTCCCGTTGTTAAAACAAAAAGCGTGTTTTTAAGAGATAATAACTATCAAAAGATTGAAAGTTTTTTATGTCCGATTTAAATGTGAAATTATGTCCAATGACAAAAATTGTATTAAATGGTAAAAATATATTCCAAATATACTTTAAAACCACTTAAATTCATAATTTATCACTATTAATTATTTTGATTAAAAAAGTTGTTTTTAATTAAAATTTAGTAATTTTCACTATTCATCAAAATATAAAAGTTATCCGAAAAGTTCCAAAATTTTACCCTAGGATAATTTCGATATTTCGAATCCAAAAGTGAAGTCCATTTTGAGAGATAAAATTTATAAAATTTCAAAAAGTGGGTATTACTATTCATAATGGCTAGTTTGATTGGTTGTGGTGTGTGTTAGAACTCGAAGTTGCGTACAACACACGCTACTGTATTACTCAAAGAGAAGTGTACCATGGAAGATTGGAGTGTTACATTCTCCCCTCATTCAAATAATTTTGTCCTAGAAATTTCTAGAATACTACTGCATGAAAAGACTTATGTGGTTCTTCATCGTATGTTCCTTAGGTTCCCACGTTGCTTCTTCCATCTTATGGTTTCTCCACAAAACTTTTACCAGACGGGTCGTCCGGTTTTTTCAGTATTTGTTCTATCATATCAAGAATCCTGACGGGATATTCGCAATAAGACAAATCGGGTTCCAGTTCTAATTCCTCATAGGTGAGTACATGCGTTGGTTCAGGAATGTATTTCCTCAACAGTGATACGTGGAACACCTCGTGAACTTTGGAGAGACTTGGCGGCATTGCCAAACGGTAAGCTACATCCCTAATTAGTTCTAGAATTTCGAAAGGTCTGATGTACCTAGGAATCAATTTACCCTTCTTACCTAAATGTATAACTCCCTTCCATAGAGATACCTTCAAGAAAACATGATCTCCTACCTGAAATTTCAAATCCTTCCTTCGGTTAGCGTCATAGATCTTCTACCTACTTTGAGCTGATTTGATGTGGTTTTGGATTACCTTAACCTTTTCCATTGTTTCCGCCACTAGTTCTGGGCCTACATGTTTTCTTTCACCAACGTCATCCTAACAGTTTGGTGTGCGGCATCTCTTTCCGTATAACGCTTCATATGGTGCCATCTGAATACTTGAATGGAAGCTATTGTTATAGGAAAATTCTACCAGAGGTAAATATTGATCCCACATACCCTGAAAGTCAAGTGAGAAAGATCTCAACATTTCTTCTAAGGTTTGAATAGTCGGTTCTGATTGTCCATCTATTTGCGGGTGGTAGGCAGTGCTCAAACAAAGTTCAGTATCCAAGGCCTTCTGAATACTCTTCTAGAATCTTGAAGTAAAATGGGGATCACGATCAGAAACAGTCGATAGGGGTACTCCATGAAGTCTCACAACTTCATTAATATATATCCTTGTTAGACGTTCAAGTGGTAAATATTTTCTTATAGCAAGAAAATGTGCTGACTTGGTAAAACGATCAACAATGACCCATATTTCATCATTCCTTCTAGGAGTCTTTGGTAGCCCCATGAAAAATTCCGTCGTAATATTGTCTCATTTCCACTCCGGTATGGGAAGAGGTTGCGATACTCCTCCAGGATGTTTCCTTCCATCTTTCACTTGTTGAAAAACCATACATCTTGACTCAAAATCAGAAATCTCCCCCTTCATGTTGTTCCACTAAAAATGTTCCTTAAAATATCTATACATTTTTGTGCTCCCAGGGTGTATAGAGAAATTGGAGATATGAGTATCATCTAACAATTCCCTTTTCAGATTAGGTATATCAGGAACACAAAGTCTCTTCCCAAATTTTAAAATTCATTCTTCATACACAAAGTCTCTCAATCTCCCATCATTCTCAGCTTTAATCTTCTTTTGAAACTCTTCATCACTATTCTGAGAACTCTTTATCTTTTATTATAAAGAAGGTTTGGCAACCATTTGAAAAAGTATCGATGTTTCACCTTCTATGGTAATTACCATATCCATCTTCACTCGATCCATGAAAATAGGATCCCTTTCAATTATCATCATGTTCAAAACTCCATGATCTTTTTTTCTCAAAGCATCTGCCACCTTATTTTCCTTCCTCGGGTGGTAGTGTATCGTACAATCATAATCCTTGAGTAGTTCAAGTCATCTCCTTTTCCTCATGTTGAGATCTTTCTGTGAGATAATATACTTCAAACTCTTGTGATCAGTATAAATCTCACATTTTTCACCATAGAGGTAGTGTCTCCATATCTTCAAATCAAAGATCACAGCTGCTAAATCGAGATCATGAGTAGGATAGTTTTTCTCATGAATTTTCAGCTGTCATGATGTATAGGAAATAACCCTATCATTCTGCATAGGGAAACAACCAAGTCCTTTCTTTGATGCATCACTATAAATAACAAACCCATCATTCCCCGATGGTAGAGTCAATATAGGAGCATTGACTAATATTCTCTTCAGTTCATCAAAACATTCTTCACACTCTTTTGTCCAAAAAAAATTTAACCCCTTTATGTGTGAGCTTCGTTAATGGGTTAGCCAATCGGGAAAAATTCTAGACGAAACGTAGATAATAACCTGTTAAGCCAATAAAACTGCGTACCTCGGTTATACTCATTGGTGTTGGCCATTCTTGGATTGCTCTTGTCTTAGAAGGATTAATAGAGATTCCATATTTGGAGACAATATGGCCAAGAAAAGAAATCTCCTGAAGCCAGAATTCACACTTGCTAAACTTCCCATATAATTCATGTCTTCATAGAGTCTTTAGGATAATGCGCAAGTGATTTTCATGATCTTCGTAGCTTTTGGAGTATACCAAGATATCATCAATAAATACCATCACAAATTCATTGAGATATTCCTTGAAAACTCTATTAATTAGATACATGAATATAGATGGTGCATTATTCAATCCAAAAGGCATTACTATAAACTCGTAATGCCTGTACCTGGTTCGAAATGTTGTCTTCGGAATGTCTTCCTTCTTCACACACAACTGATGATATCCAGATCGAAGGTCAATCTTTGAAAAGTATTGAGCTCTATGTAGTTGGTCAAATAAATCATCAATGCAAGGTAGTGGATACTTGTTCATTATTGTTATAGCATTGATCTCCCTGTAGTCGATACATAACCTCATAGATCCATATTTCTTCTTAACAAAAAGTATAGGGGCTCCCCATGGAGAAACACTAGGTCGAATAAATCCCTTATTACTCAATTCCTCTAGTTGTTTCTTTAGTTCAACTAATTCCACAATGGCCATTCTATAAGGGGTCTTCGATATAGGCCTTGAACCAGGAATTAAATCAATGGAAAACTCAATTTCTCATTTTGGAGGATGTACAGGAAAATCTTCCAGAAACACATCTACATATTCTTTCACAATAGGTGCATCCTCTATTTGAACATTCCTTTCCTTACCCATAGTCATTTCATTCTCTTCCTCCCCAATAATTGAATTTAGTTGAGCTACTGGGGGTGGATCTAGATAAGAATTAGTTGGGGAAGATTCTGCTCTAAAGATAAGGTGTTACTTATCATCATCATCAAAAATAGTAACCTCCTTCTTCTTACAATAAATTTTTGCATCATGGTCCAAAAGACAATCCATAATGAGGATTATATCAAATTCAATCATAGGTATGATGATGATATCAGCAGATAAAGAACATTTATGTGCTCTAATGGGGACTAATTCACAAAACTTTGTTGCAATGATACTTCCCTTAGAATTTTTAACTTACAAATCCCTTGTTAAATAAAATTGGAAATATCTAATTTTCTTAGTAAACTGGGAAGATATGAAATAATGTGATGATCTAGAATCAAATAATGCATTTTCTAAACTTGAGGAAACCATTAAATAACCTACCACCATGTCTTTCGGAGCTTCTACCTCAGTAGTAGTGACAGCATAAGCTTGGCCTTGATCCCTTGGCCTTTTTTGAGGTAAGTTCCCCTGACGCTTAGGACATTCATTTTCATAATGTCCCATCTCCCGGTAATTGTAGCATTGGACATCGGTAGCTTCCTTCTTCCCCTTGCAATCACGAGATTGGTGTCCTTTTTCACCACACTTGTAACAAACTCCCATTCATTTTAAGAAAGTACTGGGGTGTCTCTTCCCACATTTACTATAGGATGGATATTTAACTTTTCCATTCTTCCCCTTATTTCCATTCCCATAGTGATCAGAAGATCTCTTCTTCCCCTGCTTTTCTTTAAAGTCATAAGACTTAGAGAATTCCTTTTCTATCTTAATAGCACATGAGACAATATCTTCATACAACGTGAAGGTTTGTGAGACTAATGCTCGAAGGAGAAACGGGTTTAACCCATCAAAGAAACAATAAATCTTACTTCTTGGGTTACATATATAATCTCCAGCATACCTTTCTAACCTTGTAAAGTTAGCCTCATACTTTGTGACATTCTCATCCTCCTTTTGTCTCAGACTCAGAAATTGCCTTTCCATATCTACTCAATGGTCACGAGAAAAGTATTTTTCTAAGAAAAGTTATTTGAACTCCCTCCATTCCATATTTGATACTTACTTATCATCCTTTGTGTTTTGAATCAAGGACCACCATTGATCAACATCTCCAGTGAGGCGGTAAACTGCCATGATAACTTTTTCCCTTTCACTACTCCCCAAAGCCTGAAATATTTTCTCTAGGGAATTTATCCATTACTCAGCTACTAAGGTATTTTTACTCCCATTGAACATTGGTGGTTGTTTCCTAATGAAGCAATCTAACATTGATCCTCCACGCTGTGGATCAGGGTGCTCCATACGGGTAAGGTTATTATTCATAACCAGAGTGAGTTGTCCCAGTATGGTGATTAGCTAATCAGCACCAGTTTCATCACCAGAACCACTATAATTATCTTGAGTATGAGGTAAATCTCTACATGGAGTGCCTGCATTGATACAGTTTCCATTACTTCCACTAGGCACCATTCCTAAACAATGGCATAAACTAGATTAGTTTATGAATCAAAATACATAATTCCATACTTGTAAAACACTTAACATAAATTGAAATATTTATGGATATAATCCACAATCATAAAAAAATTCTTTGAGGAAGTATATACTCATAAATCCTTCATAATGGTTCGTAAAGAAAATGAGAATTATCCTAAGCATATCCCTCGGGAGTGTCATAACCAAGAGTGCAGCAAGGCCCATTATCGTGCACCAATTCTTGTTTGAGTCTAGCTCAAAGCGGTGTTTTCAGGTTTTACCCCTAGGTACATCTGTGCCAGAGCCGCCTCTACTTGCTCGTATCCAGACAGGGACGTATTTCTCAGAAAACTCACAAAATTTCTACAATACCAAAATTCTAGGAAGTTCTTCTATACTAATCCTCAAAGTCTATCTTAGGGATATGTGCTCTAATCAGAGTTTATCTAAATCTATCTTCCAAGGTTTGTACTAATCTTCCTATGATACCAACTGTAATGCCCTGACCCTAGATACCCAGAGTCAGTGCATTATTACATAATATTGGAATGATCACAAGAGATCAAATCTCGAAAGACCGATTAGTTTTGTAGCTTTGGAATAACTAGATACATTCATAAAGTTTACATTACATCATAAAGTGAAAACTACCACAATAAAATCTTGTATTCATATACCCTCATACTATCCCTGCAGGTCATTCATAAATTACTTCTTTACATCCTAGGAAAAATAAAACATTGAAAGGGGTGAGCTCAGATGCTCAGTAAGGATAATAATATAGCGGAAACTTTCATAAATAAGCATAAACATTTAAGGCAATGTATAACTAAAACAAAATCCTTTTAAACTTGAACTTCATCATAATATGGAAAAGATAAAATGAAATAATTCCATTTACTTATTTACATGGATATTCTAATAGTCGAATAATCACATGCAATATCAATAACCACTTTCATAATGATGGAATGCATAATGCTAGACTATCATAACCACATAGCCAAGGCCCTGTGCCAAGACTAAAAATAAGATTTTGTCAAGTCCTTGTGCCAAGACACTAGTTTGTCTCATGATACCTACCGATGCATCGAGGAGCTATATCGGGATCCACCCATCACTTATTAAGTCCAATGCATTCCTCATATGAACAGGTTTAAACATAACATAAATATTTGTATTAAAACTAGCATACAAAATGTCAATGCTTTCTCCATAAACCATGAATGGTATAAAAATAACACATCCATAGTCAAACATATCCCAAAACCTTAAATATAACATAGAAGTTTTGTATTACAATAAATCAACTTCAAATAAGCTTAAAATCCATCAAAGGATGTTGAAATAGATGAAATCAAAACTATTTGAGAGAAATATCTCTTTTTTTGAAATCATTTAAAAGTCACATAATTATAAAATAAAACATTTAATTTGAAATTTTTTTATAAGCTTGTAAGAGAATCTTCGAAGGTTTTATAACGGTGGAAAATAGACGCACCCGCCGTATAAGTTAAAAAAGACATTCTTACCTTAATTCTGTCAAAAAGGTTAAAAAGGACCTTGTTTGGAAAACGACAGAAAGATTCCTTTATAAAATTCTTATAAAAAGTCAACAAGGGTATAAATAACTTTATCCCATAGTCTTTAAAATATTAATAATTATTTGAAATACATTTTTAAGAAACATGGATGTGGATGATAAAGAGGTCCCAGTAGATAATTATGTATAAACAACCTCGGATAATGACGAGATTGTGAAATAAACCCTTACCTTGTACTTTTCCTTGGTCGATGGTCGGTTAACCTCCTGTATAATGGTGAAATAATTTTTATTAAATTATAAAATAATCATTCAAATTAATATGATATCATATATGATCTTTTAACATTGCTTTGTTAATAATATCTTAGTATTATCGTTGTTTCGGGTGTTAACTTACTCATTTTATTTTATATGTTTTGTTACATAAGTCGTGTTTGTTATGGATAGGTTGTATCTTATTCATATCCAGAATGATATAAAGTTCTTAAACATTACTTTTAATCATCAAATGATAATTAGTCTTGAATGGATATGATGGGGAATGAATCTCATCGCGTTCGTGGAGACGGTAGTCCGTAGGTACGCACGAGCGACAATATCATTCTTTTGATATTAAAATAATATATAATTGGATGTTATATCATATATAAAGAATCATTATTATGTTATATTTATTATTTACATGAATTACACATCATTATTATACCCATCCAAATAATAATATATTGAATAACAATTACAGCACGACGTGGAGACGGTAAGCCGTACGTATGCACGTATAGTGACATGTCATTCAAAGAATGGATAGAATAATGAATATGGTTGTACCATATTTATAATAACATCATAGTATATAGAAGATACTGGATTTATTATTTTATAATGGAAATAACAAAGAAATAAGAAGTTGAAGAAGAAAGGAACTTGAAAGAGGGTGGTGAAAACATTACCTCTTCTTCGGGTTCTTCCTTTTGATTTGATCATAAGGGCTCCTTAGGTTGGATTTATGATCAAACTAAGTCCTCTAGGTCGAATTGAGGGAAGTTTATAGAATATTTTGGCAGGGTTTGGCCGAGCCAAAAGGCTTTGAAGGTGTGAAATTGAGAGAAGGGGGAGTGCCCTTTTATAAGAGGGGTGAGGGGCACCTTAGGAAAAGCTAGAAATATTATTTTATAATAAATTCATATTCGGTTTCTAATGGTTCCAAAGTGGATTATTTAAATTTTATGGTGGTTATAGGTCGAAAAACATTCAACCAATAGGTTTTAGACAGGTTTTGGTTACTATATTAACCTTATCTTTTAGTTTTAACTCTTAGTTAATTAGTTTGACATTTACCATGTCTCTTTGTATTTATATTATATAGTTAATAAACATACTATAAACTTCCAAGAGACCCCCAAGTGGTCCATTAATGATACACCTATCATGATATAATTTTTTTGGCCGAACCTTAGTTTTTTAGGAATATAATATCAATTAATAATATAATATTGTTTTAAAAAAAATCTTTTATGTCAATTTTGACACTATTTAATAATTGATTTTTGTTAAAGTCTTAACAACATTATTAATTCAAAAAATGAATTCATTTAAGAAATACTAACATGTCATATTAATCAATAAAATTCGTTTATGTCATCAAAACTTTCAAATTATATTTATTTTAATATTTATAATACCAATTATTTGATTCTTTCATTAATAAGGAAAATACCGCATCATTATTGTGTCATAAATAAATTTAATTATTCAATGTCTAAAAATTATAAATAAAATACTATTATGTAGGAAAACTTTTTAGATTTATAATGAATATTTATATTCGAAAATATAATATATATAACTCTATGTACAAATTGTTTTTCTAAAAGATATATGCTTATGTCATTTTTGTATTTACTTTTACTTAATTAATATAAAGTGTCATTATCACTTACAAGTAGATCCATGGGGTCCTAAAATCGACCCAAATATTCACATGGTCAGACATGTATCAACCAATAGTGTTAGGACACGTTTTAGGGTAAATTAATATTATTATAATATTATTTTTTTACCCTTATTTACTGGATTTACCCTTTAACCATGGTAAATAAAATATTTACCAAAGTAATTATTCAAAATGTATAAAAATAAAAGTTACATATTTACATAATTTGTACCTCCTGATTCCAAATATGGAATCCATATTTCTAAATTAAAAACACAGAAGTGGAATAAATTAATTTAAAATTAATTCTCGTTGTTAAAACAAAAAACGTGTTTTTAAGAGATAATAACTATCAAAAGATTGACAGTTTTTTATGTCCGGTTTAAATGTGAAATTATGTCCAATGACAAACATTGTATTAAATGGTAAAAATATATTCCAAATATACTTTAAAACCACTTAAATTCATAATTTATCACTATTAATTATTTTGATTAAAAAAGTTGTTTTTAATTAAAATTTAGTAATTTTCACTATTCATCAAAATATAAAAGTTATCTGAAAAGTTCCAAAATTTTACCCTAGGCTAATTTTGATATTAAGAATCCAAAAAGGAATTCCATTTTTAGAGGTAAAATTTATAAAATTTCAAAAAGTGGGTATTACTATTCATAACGGCTAGTTTGATTGGTTGTGGTGTGTGTTAGAACTCGAAGTTGCGTACAACACAGACTACTGTATTACTCAAAGAGAAGTGTACCGTGGAAGATTGGGGTGTTACACATTCTCCATCCATTGTGTACACTGAGTAAGCTCTATTTTTATAGAACTTATGTATGACATAAGTTCCTTCCCATTTGGGTTCTAGTTTGGGAGGATTCTTGCCTAGTATCATTGGGGTCCTAAGAGCCAACACCAATTCTCCTTAGAGGAACGAATAGAGGAAACCCTTTTTATTAAAGGATCATGTGAT
Organism: Viscum album; assembly: GCA_963277665.1. Lineage (NCBI taxonomy): Eukaryota > Viridiplantae > Streptophyta > Magnoliopsida > Santalales > Viscaceae > Viscum > Viscum album. The sequence continues at coordinate 1,942,072,102 of OY728163.1, forward strand.
CTAATTATGATGGAATTCAAGGTTGTGAAATGTATTCAACCTTTCCTCATCAAGTTTATCCAGATCATCCATCCGTTTATATGATTTCTCATCATCTGAGAGTTGTCCGCAAATAGTTATTTTAAGGGAGAGAAACTGGACTTCTATGGGAAATGCCACCTCAGTACTGTACAACAATGAGTATGGAATCACTTGTGTAGCAGTATGTGTGGTTGTAGGTAAGTCCATAAAGAATGGAGGAGATTATTTACCCAGGACTTCTTGTCTTTATTCATCATATTCTAGAGTATATTTCATAGAGTGTTATTGAAGGTATCTATCTATCCATTTATCATTTCATGATAGAGAGATGAGTGATTGGACTTGATTTTGTACTCCTAGTACAATTTTTTCAACTTTTTAGAATATAATTTGGTGTCATTGTCCATCAGTATCATGCGTGGGATTCCAAACTTGGTGATGATATGGGACTTTATAAATTTAATTATATTCTTCATCCCAACTTCCTTAAGGGGTATTGCCTCATCCCATTTGGAAAATAAGTTAGTAGAAATAAGGATCTACTTAAACTACTTAGTTATGGGTGGGGGATATGGCCTCATAACATCTATCCCCCATACAGAAAACAGACAAGATTATTTAGTTTTACGTACAAATTATGGGGGTTTATGGATGAACTTTTCATGAATCTGGAATGCATGACATTTCCTGGTGTATTCCACACAGTCCTATATCATGGCATGCTAGTAGTAACCCATCCTATTGATTTAGTGGGAGATCCTATTCCCAAACTAATGAATGTCACAGGATCTTGTGTGGAATTCTTCCATGAAGGTGAGAATCTCTCTTCCTGGTATTCATCTTAGGATAATTCCATTAAAGCCACGCTTATAGAGGGATTTCAGCTCATTTTTTCCATCATGTAGGGTAAAGTTTTCCACTTGTTGTCGAATCTATTACCTCTCATATCAGTCTATTGATAGATTTCCATTTTAGAGATAATAAATTATGAGCTCCATACATCTAGGGGTGGATACTGGTTCATCATGCTATGGGTTGGTGTTGACATGGTTGGTTTCTTCCATGTCACATTCGATGATCGATGACACCATCCTTTAGTGTATGATACATAAGATTACTTCTTCCAAATTAGGGTCATCCAAGAATGCATCATGAATTATCCAATTTGTTAGTGTGAGAATTCTGTGATTGAGGGCCATGATGTCACATGGACTCAAAAGGGAACTCCGCCATTAGTCCCCTAACGTAGCTAGTGAGAGGGGTCAGTTCTTCCTTTATGATGGCATATTCTCCATTGATTTTATTTATCACTAGATCTAAATACCCTTTGATATTTATTTAGGCTATCTACATATATAGGGATAGTTCCATGCCAGTGATGAGGGCTTGGTATTTGGACTCATTATTCGTGCAGCCTTCGGATAGTGAGAAATAGTAGGGAAATTCACTTTGTTTAGAGAAACCAATACAATCCCTATGTCAACCCGATTGAGTCTCGGGTTTTCTAGTCTCTTACCGATATGACTATGGGATTTTCCATCAAAATACATCTCCCAAGCCTAGGGAGTGTCATGGGAATAGAAAACTTCCTCATATGGAATCTCGATGTCTACTACTGTACTTTCCAGAGTGGGATGTGTTGCGAGGAAATCAGTCAGGGTTTTCCCTTTCATCAACTTATGTGATACAAACTGGATGTCGTATTGTTGTAGAATGACCGCCCATTTGGCCAAATTCCAAGTTAGCATGGGATGGCCAAGTATGTACTTGAGTGGATTGATATGAGAGACCAGAAGGACTTCATCATGCTACAAGTAATTCCTTAACTTTGTCATTACAAAGATGATTGCAAGTAAATTCTCAACATCATAGTATTGGATCTCAGTACCTAGAATCATTAAACTGAGGTATTAGAGACTTTTCTCACTCCCTAAATTGTTATTATATATAAGGAGGGCACCCAATGAACATTCCATGGTGGTCATATATAATATTAATGGCCTCCCTTCCATTGTTGTCATCAGGACCAGTGGGTGCAGTAGGTACTACTTGAGACTCTTGAATTCTTGTTGGAATTCATCATCAAAAATCCCCTTCTTCATTATATTAGTGAAGGGGGGATCTTTTATATCCAGGTTGGCTATGAAATTAAAAATTTAGGCAAGGTTCCCTTGGATTCCCCTCAATTATTTAAAATTTCTAGGGGGTGACATTGCTAGAATAACACTAGTTTTTTATGGGTCAACCTTTATGTTGTGGTGGCATACCAAAAAGCCAGGGAACTTCCCAGATGTCACCCTAAAAGCTCATTTTAGTGGATTCATCTTCAATTTTTTTATCGTAGCTTATTTAATACTATTTAAAGGTACATTAAGTGATCACATCACTGTTGGGATTTAACCACCAGTCTGTCGACATAACATTCGACTATTCATCCTAAGAAGGGATTAAATATATGATTTATTATGTGTTGGTATGTATCTACAACATTATTTAATACAAAAGTAATAACCTGATAGAAAAAGATCCCCTAAGGTTCTCTAAAGGTATTGGATTCCTCATCTTCTGGGGCCATCATTATCTGATTGTACCCTGAATACTTTTCCATGAAGGAAAAGAATTAGAAGCCATAAGTTGCATCAATCAATAATTATATGATCATTAATAGTAATTATTCCATTGCAAATGTCTATTAAGGTCTCTGAAATAAACGTAAACCCTAATATTCCCATTCTTCTTCTTGATAAGGATGATGTTGGTGACCCATCTTGGGTATTTCACTTCTCAGAAAAAGTTGTATTTGATTAATTTTTCAGCATCCACCTCTAGATTAGTAGTATGAGAGGGTTGCATCCTACTAGATATTTGATTGAAGCCTCGATGCTCATCAGTTATGGTGAGATGGAATGTATACACATATGGATTCAGTTTGGGCATCTCTGTATATTTCTAAGAAAACACATATCATTATTTCTTTACAAATGTGATGTACATATCTTTCTCTTTGAGAGTCATAACAACAATAATCAATGTAGGTCATAGGTCTTCTTCCATTCCCAAATTCACCTTCTTGAGCTCATCAGTGGTGGTGGAGGAGTCTTACTCAAATATGAGAGAGTTATTCTTGAGTTCATACGTATCTTCTTCCACCTCGGTGTCTATGGAGGAATTTTTAGATGAATTTGGAAATATGAGGGCCTCTCTATCACTATCGGGATGAGAGATTTCATGATAAAATACATTATCATCTCCTACTACCTAAGTCGTTGTGTAGAGATTATAGAGTCGATTTTCTTTTACACTTTAACTAGGTATAGAAGGGTCTTGGACATCTAGGATTAGTTCTATTTCCTCAACTTGATTTATGTGGAGCACATAGTCATTGTTGAGCATACTCTGGGGATTTGCAGAAGCGGTCCCCAAGTAGTTGGGGGCTGAAACCTTTATATCATCATCCTCCATTGGTTGTTTGACTTCCCTTTTTTAGAAAATCTATCCAGCATATGTGGCTTCACAAGTCTCTAAGGGTGAACTATCACCATGTAGTATATAGACCTTTTCATCGATGGGGTATTGCAAACACTGATGGAATTTTAAGGGTACCACCACTTGGATATGGATTCAGGGCCTTCTGAGTAGGATATTGTATTTAGTGTCATGCTATATAACCATAAACTCAATATTATATGTGATATCCCCAAACTGAGATTTGATCTTGATCTTCCCAAGATGCCTTTTCTCACACTTAACATACCCTTGAATGGATAGATTTGTGGGAGAAAAATCCCCTTCACTATATCCCAAATGTAAGAGGGTTAGAATCGGGATGAGGTTGATTTCATAACCATTTTCAATTAGATCTCTTTGGATATTAACATTATTGAGTCTACTCAAAACATATAGGGGCCTGATGTTTCCCTAGATGACCTCTTCTTAATCCTTCTCTGTGAATGAGATGGTGACATTGCATTCTTATGGCATAGTCTCCACTCGATAAACCTTATATGCAGCGACTTCTATCTTGAACTCCTATGGGATTTGGAGGGATTCAATGAGTACCTCCTTGAGTTATTTTGAAATATGGAGTGCATCCAGGATTGAGATCTTGGATGGAACAACTGCAAGCTATTTCAAAATTACATACTTTTGTGCCAGAGGCTGGTTCTTCCTGGGATGGGGTTTCTCTTTATTATGTGGATCAATAACTGAGGTATTTGAGGTAAATGGTCTTGGTGATTTTGAAAAGTTTGAGGGAGAATCTACTACAAGTGGTGTGGGTTATTTTGGCCTTCCTTGTTTCCTGGGATGATCATATAATCACACCCTCACTGGGCGGTCATGCAAGGTGACTAGGGGCATATGACTGCTTGGGTTTCTAGGAAACCTCCATATCTCTGTCAGTCTTGTTAGAGAATTTTCCTATGGCTCTCAACTATATATATGTCCCCTATGGGGATGTGACTGAAATATTGGGTCCAACCATGCCCGTGTTGTCCCTGGTATCCTTAGTTCCTGTGCATGCGACCTCATGTTCCCCGGTTGGGTGCGGGGAACTCATACTAAGAGGTATATCTGTCATCAGAGAAGGTTTCTTCTAAGTTTTTCATATTAAAAAACCATATATGATATCTTCATTTGATGAGGGTTTTGTTTAGTGGGGTGGTTCCTGTTCTTCAGATGTTGCAAGGAAGAAATATACAAGGGTTAGAACTTACATCGGAGCTGAAAATGACTCTTCATCTTCTTTTTATTTGTAAATTTGATGGTCATTTCTACATTTGGGGAACATATCCAATGTCACCTACCTTAGTGATGGAACTGCTATGGTTCTGAAATTTTTTTCTTTCAAGGTGGCATGAGCTCAGTCAACTATCTTTTGAGTCATCCAGTTGTTAAACTTATACCCACAAATGGCCAGAACTTTATACCAATCACCTTCTTCTTCTTCTTACTAGGAAATGGTTATACAGGCCACCTACTCTAGGGGGGTTATATAACATCACATATCTATAATTGAACATGCTTTGGAGGACACCTTTGAAGATAAAACAACATTGGATGTTATGATCTAGTCTTCTATAGAAAGGGTGGTAGTCGAGACAATTGGTGAGGTTGAACTCACTAGGATTCTTGGGTTATGGAATCTTGAGAAGTTTATTTTCCATAGCTACAAGGAAATAATTGTGGACTGGTTCATTTTAAAAGGATTATGATTTATTCATACATTCATCAAATCACAGGTGAACCTGATCTCTTTTCACTTCTATATAGGGGTGATTTTTTTTGTTGTTCCCACTCAGAAGGAGGCACTGGGAAGTTCAGGACCTTCCAAGGTGCTTGAATGGTCATGGATTCTAGTTTGAGAGTGAAATATGTAGTCTCTTCTTTTCTGAGGCTTTACCACTATGATGAAGTCATGAGACAATATTTAGCTTAGGTTCTCTGAATGGTGTCTTCCAGATATTACGCCACTTCTATGAACTCACAGAACTCACCTAGATACTTAATTGGGATCATAGGTGTATGTAGATCATCCTAGATAATTTTATCACAGAGTTCTAGAAATTTATCTTGCATTAGAGGGATGTTGAGTGAATAGGTTAAACCCTTCCATCTGGCTGTAAATTCAGATACCCTCTCATTTTCTCATTACTTGCAGTTTTTTAGGTCGAAAATTTTCATATTCCTCAATGTGGATCTAAATTGGTATAAGAATTAATGATAAAGGTATTCCCATCCTACAAAAGATCCTTCTAGTAGACTATTATACCAAACAATGGTTGGCCCTATTAGATTCTGTAAAAAAAACAACTCATCTTAGTCGCCTCTTGTTGATCTCGAGGGCCCATCATCATACCACATTTGGATACAAAGTGAATGAGATGTTTTTTAGAGTCCCTTGAGCTTTTAAAGGTGGAGAAGGAAAGATTTCCAAAATTTGGTGGAGGAAAATCTTCATCCACCCATTCGAGGTATGGATTCCACTCAAACTCAACAGGTGTGTGTCACCCTTCCATGGATTCCATTAAAATAGCCAATGACTTGATGACATTGAGCAGTTTTAGAGATACCATTGTATGATCCACCTCTCGTCTACAAGAAGAGGGTGGGGCTTGATGAGGTGGCCCCATTTTCATCTCCCGTTGATTCTTGATTCATCCTAAGACTGAATGATTTCCCTTGTGAGGGAGAGGCTATCACCATAATGGAGGGACGTCCTAATCATTTTCGACTTCCTTGTTTATGTAGACCAACTACCTAGATCTAGAGTCAGTCTAATGCTTATATTCCACTCTTGTAGGTAGATCATATCTTTCCAGATGTATGGGAAGGGGAATATTTTTTTCATCCTAATGGAGATACCCAGTAGGAATATTTCCCCTGAGTATCTCCTCATTTCATTTTCTAAGAGTTTGTGTATAATTCTCATATTATGAAAATCGTTCCTCCATGGAAGGATTTTAAGTTCTTGTTGGTGGTGATTGGGATGTAGTCACACTATTCCTTTATATTTGGTAGTGTTCTTCCATAGATGTGGCAGCTCGATATTTGGAGGTGTCGGGTGTTGGAGCCTCCTCTATTCTAAGTGTGTGTAGCCTTAGTTGGTGAATCCAGATCACCTTCCTCTCAGGGTATGTTTTCTGAATTGTATCCCTCTATAACTAAATCTTGATCTACACTATCTATTGTTTTGATGGTGATGAAATTCATAGAGGTGTATCAGGAAATGGTTGTTTTCTTGTTACTTTCAATGGAACAGAATAATTCTTCATTCCCTAAATTAGGTTCATTTCTAAAACCTTTGGCTATATTGGGTCATTTTGGTTTGGTACCCTAGTGTGGTTTGATTACTTCACCATACACTCCTCTCATATCGACCTGTGAGTAGTGACCTTGAGGGATTTTACGGTCATGACTACCAAACGAGCTCCGAATGGAAGAGGTTTGTCTTGCAGTGGGAGGAACGAATGAGATGTCGAACATCGATATTTACCTCTAGACCTAACGAATAATGGTTCCCTCTAAGGTGATGCTGGTGATGATGAAAATACCCCCAACCCTATGGGATGGGGTCTATTCGGGACCACCACTAGAATTTTTTTATCCTTTTTTTTGAGGATGTGATTCTTCCAGTTGAGGATTTGATGATTCTTGGGATAGGAATTGAGATATAAATTACCCCAGCCTATCAATATGGGGTTTATCTAGAACAAAATTTGATTTCTCTAATACCCCCTCGGGGATGATGAACCTGGTGATGACGATTAAGATAAAAAATCCCCTAGCATAGTGGGATGGGGTTTTTTTACATCTGTTGTTGATATGTCTTGAATTCTTATGGTAATTGATGATTTTAGAGGTGGAGATAGTGGTAGATATTCCCTAAACCCATTAGGATAGGTTCACTCTTGGTAGGATGCTATGGAAGCTCCTACTGTGTCCCGTTTGATGTGGTACAGTTGTGCTTGTTTAGGAGTGGGGTGCAATGACATCCCATGAAGAGATTCATTTCTTACAAGAAGTTGTCTGGTTAGTCAAAACATCATATTTTGTGTCTGAAATTCATTCCCATTATTTTGAGGGGCCTAGTTCAAAGACCCATGGACTATCCTCTCCCTCCAATAATTATGTATTAGAATCATTGAAGTAAGGGAATTTTGTTGTAGTGAGAAACTAGCCCGAGCATTACCTGATCCCTTGATTTCTTCAGAGGTTATTAAATTATAGGATGTTGTGTATGAGGGGTTCTACTATTCCATGGGTGAAGGGAAATGTAATTCTCCATACATTCTCCATACTCAAATACAGATGCATGACGTGGCTTCAATGATCAGTTTCCTAAGGGTCTTGATGCAATGGCAGCAAGCATATTGCATATTTGCACTGTGATTTTCTGGTTTTGGATCCCAGAACATAGAGATAGAATCTAGGTCTAGCTAACAATATAGTATCATGATGGTTTGAAGGTGACCCTCATATATTGGATAATGGAGGTGTCTAGCCTTCAATAATTTATGATTTTACCACATGTTTTTATATAGATAAGGCATGCACTTCTTCTCTAGCTCATATGGGATCTCATAGTTAGAAGTATAAAAGGGACATAACATGGTGGGAATATTGTTTCTAGCCAACTATATCCATATAAAAATGTTGGATTCCTCTTTATCAGACTTATATGCCTCTATCTGACCAGACCACAGAAGATGCTTCTTAGGGTCTCCTACTGATTGGAGTGGAGTGTTGCTAGGAGTTGATGGGGAACTATATATGGTTGAAATTGATGTTTAGACAACCTCTCTATACAAAGGAATCTGATTTTTGAACACCTATTTATATGAAGGTTTCTAGGTAAGGGAAGTATTTCCATGTCTGTGAGATATATCACCGTATGGAGGTTGACCACAGTGGATTTCAAGAGTAGAATCCCTAATATTGACTGTGTTGTTGTGACACGTAAAATTGATTACGATTTTAAGATTGATTTATATTCTAGGTTATACCCTAGATCATCTCTCCAGGAGATTTGGTAGCTTATAGTGTGTATTTTTAATAAAGATTACTAAAAGATGGGGTGATTTTGAAAACAGTTTTAAGAAAATGACTTGATTTAAAGAGTTTAATAGTTGATAAATAAAAGTGGTGTTTTAGAATTATGATATAAAGAGATCATTTCAAGTTAACTACACATCTTGGTGAGTTCATCATTCTAAAAAATACACATGGTTTAATGGAATCCTTTGGTTTAGGGTTGTCAAGATCTCAACTTTCCTCTTGCCTCTTAAAACGATGCTCAAAGAACCTCCCCTTGACACAACAATTGCATTGTCAAGGATTGGGTATCAAACATAGAAAATAAAGGCTAACAAAGTATACTGAAATCTTATGTATGTGTAAGATAAATAGGACTCTTGTCTTTTCCAATCGGAACAATACAAGATTTCCACTTGAAATCTCAACCCAATCGGTGTTAAGATAAAAAGTGTTCCACTTAATTATAACAAAAGAAATGTATTCAGAGGAGAAGAACATAAAATTTAAACATAAGTGAAATATTTATCACACAAATTAAAGAACACCAGTATAATTTCAAGTACCATAACTCCCTCCCAATTTTTTGTAGCTCCCTCAAAATGATCGTCTACCATTTAGCTCACCATCGAGAGGAGGATGGGGCTCGGGTGGAACTTCTTCTTCATCCTTGATCCCCTATGATGATAGGGGAATCCATAAATTATAGTATGAGAAGTATAATCATCTAGGAATCCAAAATTTCATATATTTTCTTTCGGTTTGAACTTCCCAATGAGGTGCCCATGGTGCCTTTTTCTAGCCAAAATAGAACATGGTTTTGAGTACCCTGTTTTTGAGATACCACTTGTGTCTCAGTTTTGGAATAGTATAAAGCCATATCATGACATGAAAAAAAGATAAGTGTTGTTGGTAGGACTCTTGAATATATCCATGTTAAATTTGGTGGACATTATACATTTATATTGGTAGATATGGTCAAAATATTGAATCAAACTTTTGAATTTGGGCAGATTCTATCCTCTGGATAGAATGATTTGGACGGGCCACCAAATAGACGAATTGTGCTTCAGTTACTTGATAAGAGTTGTAGAGAATAATGTTTTAGATTGGACCAAAAAGTTTAATCCCATTTGAATTCACGAAATTAGATTAATGCTCAAAAAAGTGGATAGATATCCATGGGATGTCATGCAGTTTGGCCCATTTTTCTTCTAGATCATTTTTGGGGCCTCGAAATCACCTCCACCTTCAATGAAAATTTCAAAACAAGTATAATTTCTCCTTTTAACAGTGATAAACACAAAATAAATTAATTAAAAATGAAATTCAATTTTTTATTATATTTTAAATTTACAATACAAATTTAGTTTAATACAATGGTGTAAGGGTGGAAATGAAACAGTAAATCGCGGTGTGATCACACCTCCACACTTAAACATTTGTACTCCTAAAAAAAGTTACATTTTCAGAAATTATGTATATAGATATTACCAAGATCATAAAGATTTAACATTTGAAGAAATTTTAATTCATTAAATTAATGTGATCAATGCACAAACCACACCAAGGAGTTTTTCCTAGTGAAAATGGAAAAATATGTCTCATAAATCATATCACAGTGAAATTCAAAGAGATTCGTGATACAAAATTGAGCAAGGAATTCAGAAATAAACCAGTCCACTAACTCTCCATGTGTGTGTGTGAAAACCATTCCATGATATTCTTTCCACTTTCTATCTAATAAATATAGGTTATTTTAACATTTTTCAACTTAAATGATTTTTTCCACCAAACCTTCCCTAAATCCTTTGAAATCATATTTCAAGACCCACTCACTTAAGAATTCCAAGAAGTCAAACCATAAGCTCCTGACCTAGATATCCCCACATGTTTCACATTTCATCACTCCCCTCATTTATTATTTTTGTTTTTTTAGAAGTTTCATTTGAAAAAAATCTCACACTCATCCCGCAACCCTTGTTTGATCTCCTCACAACACTAATTGTAATAGTTATAAAAAGATCAAAGGTTGGGGAGGAGTGTTTTTTGACCTACCCAAGTCACAACCCAATTTTTTTTGATTTTTTTTGAGGGTTTACAAGAGTCGGATATCAGGTACACACACATAGTTTAATCTCGTATAGTAGTGAAATATATCAGATAAGGAACGATCATATGGAAATATCATTTTAAGATGAAAAATATTAACCTAACACATATTTAACTTCTACTAAGTAATAAATATTCACACTTTGTGGTTTGGTGCAAAAATTTGTGAAGATATTAGTGACACAATTTTCCCAAAAACTACTCACACAATGGGCATCAATTATATCAAAGGTTTCATAGAGATACAACAATTTATATCATTGACAGAAAACCAATTCACTAAAAATCACTCCCTGATATTAAATTCATACAAACATTCATTCCATAACAGATTCAGGTTTTCATCAAATTTTAAATCAATATGGAACCAAAAATTTCAACATGCATTTTCAGTAAGTTCCATGATTTGGTGACCATAATGGGGGGAAGTAAAAATACCATAAAGGAGAAAAAAAGAGAAGAAAGAAAAAAGATGTTGAAAATCCTAATGAACTGAACAAGATGGTGAAAAGTTAAAATACTATAAAGAAGTAAAAAAAGAGAAGAAAGAATAACGATAATTAAAATATTAATGAACTCAAAAAGACGGGGAAAAGTGAAAATATCATAAAGAAGGCAAAAGAGAAGAAAGGAAAAAAAAAATGATGAAAATTTCTAACTAACCCAGGAATGTACCCATACCCCCAAACCTAGAGTGTGCAGTGTCCTCACTATAATAAAATAGAATGTGGGAAGGAAGGATAAAACCTATTGGGTGTAATTGGTATGTCTCTTCTTGAACATGGAGTTCCTTCATCGGGAACTCTAGAAGGGCTTCATGGAAGTGCTTTAGCTGCTACCCATTGACAGTGAAGGTTTTCTTAGTTTCTTCATTTTGAACCTGAAAAACACCAAATGAAGATACATTAGTAACACTGTATGGTCCAAAACAATGGGAATGAAGCTCACCTTGATGCAACTTCACCCTTTCATTTTAGAGTAGGACCTTCTAACCAATGTGGAATTGAAGATGAAGGATGATACGGTGATGGGAAGCCTTGGTTTTCTTATTATAAATCCTAGAGTTCTCATATGAAACTCTTCTAATTTCCTCCAGCTCTTGAATATGAAACTTCCTTTGAGAACCTGCACTAGAAATATTATAATTGCATTATTTTATGGCCCAATAGGCCTGGTGCTCAATATCAAATGGGAGGTGACAACTCTTTCAAAAAACAAGCCTATAAGGTGACATTCCAATTGGGGTTTTAAAAGCAGTATGGTAAGTCCATAGTGAATCATCAATTCTAACACTCCAATATTTTCTATTGGGTTGAACCATTTTTTTCAAGAATTTTTTTACCTATCTATTTGACACCTCAGTTTGACCATTGGTCTATGGGTGATATGCAGTAGACACTCAATGACCAACCCCATACCGAATCAAAAGTGATTGCATTGTTCATTTGTAGAAATGAGAACCCTGTTCAGTGATGATAAACCTAGGTAATCCAAACCTATAGAAGATTTGGGTTCTCACAAATTCTAAAACTTCCTTAGAATCATCAGTCCATATAGCTCGTGCCTCTACCCATTTTGACACATAATCAACTACCTGAAAAATGTACAAGTTTCCAAAGGAATTGGGAAATGGCCCCATAAATTCAATACACCAAACATCAAAAATGTCAAGAAAGATTAATGGTTGTTGTGGCATTTCATTTATTTTAGATACATTACCCATTATTTGAAAATGAGGACAAGATTTGTAAAAAACATGGGCATCCCAAAAAAGTGTTGGCCAAAAGAGACCAGAATCAAGGACTTTTAGAGTAGTCCATTGGGGACCAGAGTGGCCCCCACAATCAAGAGTGATGGTAGAATATAAGGACAGACTAAAACTCGCTATCGAGAACACAACGCCTAAGGACTTGATCACTACATGTGCGCCAAAGGTAGGGGTCATCCCAAATGTACCAACAGGACTCATGTTTTAGAAAACTAGCTTGGTTTTTTTTAAATCAGTAGGAATGCAAGACGCTACTAAAAAATTTACAATTTTGGCATACCAAGGAATAATATCTTGCACTCGGTACAATTTATCATTAGGAAACATATCATTTATAGGAATATAGGGGGGTGAGTCAATGTATGAGGATAGGGAAATCCTACTAATATGGTCAGCTGCCACATTCTCTGCTCTTTTTTATCTCTAATTTCTAGGCTTAATTATTGAAGGAGGAGCATCTAGAAAATGAGACGTGGTTAGGTTTATGGTTTCTTAAGGAGATACTGGAAGGTTGCATGGTCTGAGAACACAATGACTGTGGACCCAAAAAGGTATGACCTGAATTTTTCCGAGGAAAACACAATGGAAAGGAATTATTTTTCAGTTGTGGTGTAGTTTTCTTGGGAAGGTTCCAAAGTACCTAAGGCATAGGCAATGACATGTGAAGCTCGATCGACCCTTTGTGAAAATACTTCCCCAACTGCATAGTTAGAGGCATAACACATGATCTCAAATGGTAAATCCCACCGAGGTGGATAGATTACCAGGGGTGACGTGAGACTCCATTTTAACTTATTAAAAGCTTCCTCACATTCTTTATCAAAAACAAATAATTTTTATTTTTAGATTAATCGGGAGAGGGGGAATGAAATTTTACTAAAGTTACGAATGAAACGACGGTAAAATCTAGCATGAACTAGGAAATACCTCACATCCCATAAATTTTTAGGGAATGGTAAGGAAGAAATGACATCCACTTTTGATTTATCTACTTGGATACCATCCCTAGAAATTACATGTCCCATAAATATACCTTGTCACACCATGAAATGGCATTTCTCATAATTTAATATGATATTATTATCAATACAGTGATGTAGGACTGAATCAAGACTACTCAAACATTCATCAAAAGAGGATCCACACACAGTGAAATCATCCATGAATACTTCCATGCAATTCTCCAGGTAATATGAAAAAATAATAACCATACATCGCTAGAAAGTACCCGGAGCATTGAACATACCAAATGACATCCTCCTATATAAAAATGTGCCAAAGGGCCAAGTGAATGTTGTCTTTTCCTAATCCTCAGGTTAAATATGGATCTAAAAGTATCTAGAATACCCATCAAGGAAATATTAGTGGGACTTACTCACTAGACTCTATAGAATTTGGTCAATGTATTGCAAAGGGAAATGGTTCTTCCTAGTCTGTTGATTTATTCAGCGATAGTTTATGAAGACACACTAACTATTATGCACACGAGTTGGAACCAATTCATTGTTTTCATTTTTGATTACTGTAAGGCCAGTTTTTTTAGGAACTACTTGAATGGGACTGGTCCATTAGGTTTCAAAGATGGGGTAAATGATTCCAGCAGCTAATAATTTTGTTACTTCCTTTTTCAAAACTTCTAGGAGGTTTGGGTTCAGTCAACATTGTGTCTGCCTCACTAGTTTAGCCTCATCATTTAATAAAATATAATTTATGAAAATTGATGGGATAATACCAGTAATTTCAGAATCTTTCCATCCTAAAGCTTTTTTATACTCACTCAAAAGGTCAAGAAGTCTAAATTTATGCTTAGGAGGGAGTGAACTAGCAATGATGATGGGCAACTTATTTCCATTCTCAAGATATGAATATTTTAAATCTTGAGGCAGTTGTTTTAGTTCCAATTCAGGTAGATTTTAGATTTATGGGAGTTTTTTTAAAGTGAGAGGTCATTAATCTCGTCTAACTACTCAATGGTATCATCCTCAGGTGAGGAATGAGATTTTACAAGCTTAGTGGTATCATTCATGGTTAGGTGATCCTCAGTGTTCAAGAAATCATCAATCAACAAACATGCATTACATTTCTCTAGAACACTAAAATAATCAATGTATGAATCATTTCCTAGAATTTTAATTAAGGATAAAAATTCAGAAATGGGATTGAAGGAATGAAAAGTTGTTTTTTAGGGGTAGGGAGTACATAAATTGAATTAACAGAGAGAGAGGAATGTTCTTATGAGGGGTTCTTCATGGTATCAAGGATGTTGAAATGGATTATGTCACCACAAAATTCCACAGATAATATACCATTATGGAAATTAATTATGGTTTTGGTAGTTTTCAAGAAGTTTCTCCCCCAATATAATTGGGTCATGTCCATTCATCTTATCATCTTCCATTTTTAGCACATAAAAATCAACATGAAAAATTAAATTTTACACCCTCACAAGAACATCCTCTAACACACCAAAAGGGTGTACGGTACTCTAGTTGTCTAGTTGAACAACAATTCCAGTAGGCTTTAGTTCCTCGACCAACAATGTAGATTAAATTGAGTGAGTCATCACATTTATAGAAGCACCTAAATCAATCATGGCATTAGAAAATGAATACTCCCCTATGGTGCATGGAATGGATAATGTCTTAGGATCGTTTCACTTGGTGGGAAGTGATGGATCTATCAATGCTGATATGTTCCTCCCCAATCTCACCTTTTCATATCCAATAATTCACCATCTATGTGTACACATATCATTTAGAAACTTTTCATATCTTGGATTTTTTTCACAGCATCAATCAAGGGGATGTTTACCTGCACTTTTTTGAAAGTTTCCAATATTTCCTTATCTAGTTCAGTTTCATTTTATTTCCTATGTTGGGTGTCCCTTTGGGGAAATGGAATAGGAATGGGTTGTCTATGAGACTCGTCGACATACACACTCTTTCCTTTGGATGGGATTTTATCAAGACATGGTTTTTCAACATTTGGAACATTTTTAATGGTTGGGATGGAGGTTTCCTCAGGAGGGGATGACTCTAATAGAGGATTCATTTGATTTTATTTTTGTTTTCCACTCCTAAGTGTAATGGAACTAACATTTCCTTTATCTATAGGGTTGAATAATGGTTAAGACGGTAGTTTACCTGACTTGTGACTTTGAATTTCCCCCACCGAGTTAACTAGTTGGCCTAATTGTGTTTTGAGGCCTTGTATGGATGCCTGAGTGGTTTGTTGGAATTGGATATTGTTGGAAGCCATTTGTTTCATAATATATTCTAGGCTATGATCAGCTTTTGGATGGGGTTGTTGGAAAGACCTTTGGGATGGTTGAGGATCTCTGGGTGGTGGTGGTGGATGACTAATCTGACCATGTTGGTTCCATTGTTGTTGAGTTTGGTTTGAATACCCCCCTTGTTTATAATATTGGGTTTCTTTCCACCTAAGGTTGTATGGATAATAGGGTTCTTTCCTAAAGGGTTGGTTATAGGGACGGCTTGGAAATATTTCCTCACAACTCTCAGAAGTTTCTCTCAATTGGGGGCATTGGTCAGCATAATGGGTGTTAGAAGAGCATATTCCACAATGGATGGGAGGAAGATATTGATATTTCCCTTGGGATAGAGTGAGTTATCATAGAAGGGTACTTACCTCTTCAAACTTTGCATCCACATTCTTCTCAAATTTAGTACTTTTCACCTCATGGACACCTCGAATGGGTACACTGGACCTTGAACCGAATTATTTAGTGTTCTGTTCCATGTTATCAATCAGGATCCTTGAAGATATTGGGGTTTTATCCACTAGTTCACCACCTACAACATCATCAATCATGTTACAATCAATTGAAATTAAACCTTAATAAAAATACTGAATTAAAAGTTGATCACTTATTTAGTGGTGTGGAAAACTTAAACATAACCTTTTAAAGAGTTCCCAATATTCATGAAGTGTTTCCCCTTGGTATTTTCTTATACTGGATATTTATTTCCTTGTTGTTTCAGTTTGAGAGGGTGGGAAATATTTTTCAATAAAAAGGTGTTTCATGTCTGCCCAGCCACTTATTTGGGAATTAACATACTAAATCCAGTCTTTTTCAATGTATTCTAATGAAAAATGAAATGACCTAAGATTTACTTGTTCTTTATCCACATTTGTAGGTTTTAATTTAGAACACACAGTATGAAATTATTTAAAATTATTGTGTGGATCCTCTCTAGGAAGTCCATGGAATCTTGGTAATAGATAAATTAAACCAAATTTTAGTTCAAAATTGGGTGCCTCGCCTTGTAATTGAATGTATGTGGGTTAGATATAGACATCAAATGAGGTTATTTCTTTTAGTGTTCTATTGTTTTCATCTATTTTATACAACTTAATTTTAGGTTTGATGTCGATTCCAAAAGAATAAGTAAAATGATTAGGAAGAGTGTCGATATTTTGTGTGTCCTCCTTTAAAGGGT
This sequence comes from Viscum album, assembly GCA_963277665.1. Classification (NCBI taxonomy): domain Eukaryota; kingdom Viridiplantae; phylum Streptophyta; class Magnoliopsida; order Santalales; family Viscaceae; genus Viscum; species Viscum album. Next base: position 1,942,088,995 of record OY728163.1, read on the forward strand.
TCTCTTCTGTGTCTCGGTGTCTCTGACATAGGATCCTCTCTGTTTCAGGTTTTAAATGAGGTAAATATCCTATATTAGAATGTGTCATACACCAAACCTATACAAAAAAATTGTTCAGAACACAAAATGATTGAAAATGTAAACAAATATTCACAAAATTTACAAATATCTTATCAAAAACGCGCACAAAAAACCAAAGCGCTCCCCGACAACAGTGCCAAAATTTGGCCACTTTGTCATGACATGTAAAATTGATTAGGATTTTAAGATTTATTTATATTATAGTGAAGACCCTAGGTTGTATCTCAAGGATATTTGGTAGCTTATAGTGTGTATTTTTAATAAAGATTACTAAAAGAGGGGGTGATTTTGAAAACAGTTTTAAGAAAATGACTTGATTTAAAGAGTTTAATAGTCGATAAATAAAAGTGGTGTTTTAGAATTATGAGACAAGGATATAATTTCAAGTTCAATACACATCTTTTTGAGTTCTTCATTCTGAAAAATAAACATGGTTTAATGGAATCCTTTGGTTGAGGGTTGTCAAGATCTCAACTTTCCTCTTACCTCTTAAAACGATGCTCAAAGAACCATCCCTTGACACAACAATCGTGTTTTCAAGGTTTGGATATCAAACATAGAAAATAATGTCTACCAAATCATAATTAAATCTTATTTATGTGTGAGATAAATAGGACTGTGGTCTTTTCCAATCGGAACAATACAAGATTCCCACTTGAAATCTCAACCCAATCGGTGTTGAGATAAAAAGTATTCCACTTAATTATAACAAAATAAATATATTCAAAGGAGAATATAATTGAAGTTAAAAATAATTGAAATATTTATCACACAAATTATATAAAACTAGTATAATTTCAAGTGTCTGAACTCCCTCCAAGGTTTTTTTAGCTCCCTCAAAATGATCATCCACTATTTAGCTCGCCATCAAGAGGAGGAGGATGCTTGGGTGGAACTCCTTCTTCATCCTTGATCCCCTTATGAGGATAGGGGCCTCCAGAACTTCTAGGATAAGGAGTATAATCCTATAAGACTCCAAAATAGCATATCTTTTCTTCTTGTTCTAACTTCCCAATGAGGTGCCCATGGTGATTTTTTATAGCCAAAATAGAACATGGTTTTGAGCACCCTGTTTTTGAGATACCACTTGTGTATCATTTTTGGAATAGTAGAAAGTCATATCACGACTTGACCAAAATATAAGAGTTGTTTTATAGACTCTTTAATATCTCCATGTTAAATTTGGATGCCATTAGACATTTATATTGGTAGATATGGTCAAAAGAAAAAACCAAACTTTTGAATTCGGGCAGATTCTGTCCCTTGGATAGAATGGTTCGGACGGGCTACAAGATGGATGAATAGGGATTCAGTTACTTGATAAGAGTTTTATCCCATGATGTTTTAGAGTGGAAAACAAAGTTACATTCCATTTGGATGAACGGAATTATCTTAATTCTCAAAAAAGTGGACAGATATCCCTGAGATGCCATGCAGTTTGGCCCATTTTTCTTCTAGATCATCTTCAGGGCCTCCAAATCACCTCCACCTTCAATGAAAATATCAAAAAAAAAATATAATTTCCCATTTTAAAAGTTATAAACACAAAATTAATTAATAAAACATGAATTTAAATTTGTTATTATATTTTAAATTTACAATACAAATTCAGTTTAATACAATGGTGTAAGGGTGAAAATGAAACAGTGAATCGCAGTGCGATCAGCGATCTATATCCACACTAATATGAGGAAAAATATCACAGTAATGATCAAATTATTCTTCGTTTGAAGAGTTTAAAAACCCTTGGTGTGTTGAGAATGTGTCTCAAATAGCCTTAAGGATATATCATTTATCAGATTAGGAATATGAGCCTCATTCTGCATTGTGGATGAAATATACCGACCTAAATTTTGGGATTGTGTAAATATATGAACTTATTGTATGATGGTTGTCAGACCTTGTTGATAACCTTCTAGTTCTATATGAATATGAACCCACTACTGATAATTTTTTAGAATATGCTGATGATATTCTTCATTATTAGAAGAAATATAAGCCCACCATGAGGCATGTGCTACTCTCACTTGGTGAGCCTCAGTCAAAATAGGGATATGATACTAATCATAAGACTTTGGAATATTCCACTGGTCCTTCTTGAATGTGATATGAGCCTATCCCGATACATGTTCCACTCTCACTTGGTGAGCCCTGGTTGGAACAGAAGTATGAGCCTGGTCCAAATATGCATTCCCTACCAGAATATGTTGACAGAAACCCAAAATGGGAGAATAGGATATGAGCCTCCTCCTATATAGCCTCGGAATGATATTGATGAAGTCTTTTGTCGGTGGAAGTAGAGATATGATCCTGGATTCCATGATCTGCTGGAATATTCTAGGCAGCTTCACTGATATGAATATGAGATTGTCCTGTGGCATGTGTCACTCTCACTTGGTGAGCCCCGACTAGAATGGGAATATGGGCCCGATCCTAGGAAATTGAAGTATTCCACTAGTCTAATTCAATAGGAATATGAGCATTTTATGAGGCATGTGTCGTTCGCACTTGGTGATCCTCAACCAGAACGAGGATATGAGCCTGATCCTGGGCCTTTGGAATATGTCATCAGGCTTTCACGATAGTGATATAAGCCTATATCGAATCATATTCCACTATTACTTGGTGAGACTTGGTTGGAATGAGAATATGAGACTAGTATTCTACCTTTCCCTTTACCAAAATATGCTGATAATCCTCCCAGATGGGAGAAATAATATGTACTTTCTCTGAAGAAACCACTTGTTGATAATGATTATAGTTTTGTACTACCCTGGCTATAATGATAGGAATATGGGCATGTCCCTATATTTGTACCAGTTTCAGAATATGTCGATGGAGTTCTTCAGTTATTGCTAAAATGTGATGGAATTTTTGAAAAGTGTACACAATAATGTAAGCCTACACATGTTCTTTATCCATTATATACTGAAATATATCTTTAATTAAAGTGGGAATATGATCCCACTTCTGTTCTCCTTGTGCCATTGGAATATGCTGATGGAATTCATGAATAGGGGTAGGGATATGTTCCTCCCTCGTTCCTGTTATAGGGATATACCTACAAACATGTTTTGAGTTAGTAAAGATATGAGCCTGCTCACTGGATATCACTGGAATATATCGACGGGCTTCATCAACAGAAGTGGGGATATGATCCCACTTATAGTTATCCAGAGCCTTCTGCACCTAATGTGTCTCCCTTATTTTCTGTTCATGGGTGTCATAGGTGGTAGTGTGTCAGGTGGTACCATCAACAGGTGATTGAAGGGTACCGGTGGGATGGAACTAGTGACGGTGGTTAACAGGATCCCTCCTTGGTGACCCCTGAACCAAAAGGGAGTAATAGTTGACTCTTTACCCGACCTTCATTAGATAATGAAGGTGGTGATTTTCATGCTCCAGGGATAAGATTGTGAATAAATTTTCTGTACAAGAAAGGTCCATTAGCTTTACTGCAGATTTATTTGGATAGTGCAAAATCATCAGTTTCAGCACTTGGATACCCTCATAAGTAGCCTCAAGGGCCAGGATTGTACCATGTCAATGGTATTCTTGGACCATTTCATTCACCACCCTATGATAAAGATGTCAGGTGAGTGAGTTAATTCTGAGGCCCACAGGGGTTATAGCCATAAATTGTTTTCCAGAATGGTCACTAGATAAATACATGTCGGATCAGGGTGTTGTTTGAGAGAGTAGTATATACAGTCATGAAGGCAACAAGGAACAAGTTCACCTATTATTGCATCATCATAGTCATGATATGATCTCAATCATATATGCATGTCCAACACAATTATATTTTTATTCATGATCCAACCTTTCTACTCACGTGGAATTTTCAAAACAAGGATGGACTTATTTCATGAGAACTCCAGCTATAGAGGACCAATCATTCATTTGAAAGATCCATTCCAGGCTTGTCAATTTCTTTCATAGAATATGAAAAACAAAATTACCCTACACGTGATTAACTAATCATCCTATTATTTGAGAGGTTCATATTGGATTCACCATTTTTGTTTGCACAGAATATACAAAAAAAATGTCCTGATGAATGATTAACCAATCATCCTATTATTTTTGAGATTCACATCGGGTTCACCATTTTTGTTTTGATAGAAATATATAAGGACCACCCATATGAAAAGAAAAAAATATTCTTCTGAAAATGGGGTAGTCTATCATTTGTTTCTTGTGAAGGAGATGTTTTAGTTAGATGATTTCACATCGGATGCACCACTTTTTTTCAGAAGTATATGGTTTCTTGGATTGGTGTTTTGATTATGGGGGTTCAAATTTTTTTGTACTATTATTCAATACAATTTATCATTTTTATATCTAATAGAAACTCCCAATGGTTCCCATATCCATAACTGAGTACAGACATTCTTTCCAAAGGTAGGTGGTCCTTTGGGGTTTGAAACCCAACGATACTTTAGAACTCATATTGGTCGAGGGGATGGTAGGTCGGGCTCATCATACCCTTTTGTGGGGAATTTTTTCCTAATCTAAGACTCTCTTATATATTTAAGATATGTTCAAGAATCTCTTCTTAATCCTGATATGGGACTGATTACCCTAATAGGTTAATCATAGGTTAAATCCTCATAAAAAGGGGAATCTATTAGTGAATCCATCTGTATGTATCTGAGTTTCTTCATCCATTTCACATTAATGAGTAGTTTCTTATATGTTTAAGTTGTAGGCACTCTAGAGTTTGTTGCCATCCAGGGAGGCAGTTAATATTCCAATGATGGGATTAAGGCATTATGAGGCATCATGTATATCATGATTTATAATAGGAATCAAAACACATGTAGTTTTTTAAACCCATATAGTTTAATTCCATGTAGAAAATACATAAGTGGTGGCACTTAGGCATCGTAATTTTGAGGTTGGACCTTGAGGATGCATCCTACGTATCTTGGTTATTGTAGGAATCAGATTTCTCATAGTTCAATTTGTTGCTCAGTCTGCAGATGGATGAGGGAGAAAGATCATCCCATGGGGGAGATTAGGTCCTTATGGTTGAAATATTGGCGATGTAGGGGAAAATTTCATTGAAGTGGCTATTCATTTGATCTTGGGCCTTAAAAAGGCATCCTATATATCTTGGTTATTATAGGAATCAGATTCATCATAGTTCAATTTGGGTCATGGATTACACATTTAAGTTTCCCTAGTATTGGTGAAATTATACCATTCCACTAATTAGGGCTTACACACCAAGCTTTCCTTGTATGGTGGAGATTCGTGATGTAAATGATATGATCATTGCAACTCCCTATGCCCACGTGATCCATGCTCGATGTGAAAAATAAGGGATAGCAAGTAATCAGTCTCACTGCATATGGGTGCGGGACTTATGTTCTAGGACATTCCTTATGATGTTTAATATGAATATCAGTCCTTAGGAAGGAATCCTACATATCTTAGTTATGGTAGGAATTAGATTCATCATAGTTTAGTTTATTCTTAGTATGATGATGAATGAGGAAGAATGATCATCCCATGGGGATGATTGGGTCCTGTTGGTTGAAATTTTGGATACATGGATGTACTTACACTAAGGTAAGTGTATACTTGAGATCGGGCCTTAGAAAGGTGTCCTATATATCCTAGTTATAGTCGGAATCAGAGTTCTCATAGTTCTATTTCTTCTCAGTTTTCTGATGGATGAGGAAGAAAAATCATCTCATGGGGATGATTGTGTCTCAGTAGTTGAAATGTCAGATACATTGATGGAATTTCACCTAGGTAAGTGTATACTTGAGATCAGGCCTTAGGAAGGCATCCTATGTATCCTGGTTATGGTAGGAATCAGAATTATCATAGTTCTATTGGGTTGGGTATTACACACTGAGGTTTCCCTAATATTTGTACCAAATAAGGTTATCATTTTCTGGGACACCTTCTTGACCTTTCATGGTTGTTTTACCAACCTATTTAAGGATGATTTAACATAATTGATGAAAATCACATAATCCAGGTTGACATGTATGAAGGATGTCACAAGCCCTGGCCAAGGATGTTTGAAGAAAATCACATGATTAGGGATGACATGTCCGGAGAGTGTCTTGTGACCTAGATGACTTGTCTAGAGGACGTTGCATAACCCAAGTTTTCTTGTCTAAATGAAATTGTATGATCTATATGGTGATCCTAGAGGGTTTCACAAGACTCAGGTGGCATTACTAGAGGGCATCATGTAATATGGATGACGTGTCTGTAGGATGTCGCGTGATGTAGCTGATAAGTCCTAGTTTCATCACGAGATATGACTGACATGCTTGGAGGGTGTCATGAGATCTAATTAGAAATCACAGAGGGCTTCATGATACCTATCTAACATACACTGGTGTCGCCTCATAATTTGGGTGATATGCCTAGATGAGATAGTAATATATTGATGGTGATCATGCTGGGCTTCACGAGACACAGATGGCATGCCCAGAGGGCATCGCATGACATTATTGATGTTTCTAGAAGACATCACATGATCCAAATGGTGTTTCAAGGGGACACCGCGTAACTTGGGTGACATGTCCCAATGTTGTCATGTGATCTGGATGAGTCATTCAAAGCACATGAGGATTAGTGTACATGCCTTTACAAAATTCTCTCATATTTAAGTATATATTCTAGTTTTCATTGCAAATGTACCTTATATTTTTTTAGTGTTAGCTTGTTTTTAGGTTTCATGGATTTCATCAGAATTGAGTTATTTCCTTCACATAACCCTATGAGACTCAAATGGCATGCTCGTAGGGTGTCACATGACTTTATTGATGTTTCCAAAGGACATTTCATGATCCAAATGGTGTGTCAAGTAGATTATACTTAACTTAGGTGACATATCCCAATGTTGTTCCATGATCTAGATGAGTCATTTGAATCACATGAGGATCAAAGTACATTCCTTCCCGAAAGTCTCCCATCTTTTAGTATTTATTCCATTTTTTCATTGCATATGTGCCTTATATTTGTTGAGTGTTAGCTTGTTTTTAGGTTTTATGAGTTTCATCATAATTGATGGATGTCCTTTGCATAACCCACCAAAAGTCCTTCACGTGATCACTTGAGATCATTAAAGTTTCCATGAATACTTTGTGATCTCTTAGGTTGTTCCCCAGATTTTACCTGGTGAGAAACCTTTGAAATCGTGAGATTGGATGCTATGAGAAGTCCGCTCTAATTCCTAGGTTCACCGATGTGTGGATCGAAGGTTTCATTTTTTCATGTTGGGGTGGGGTATTTATAGGCCTCTCCACCCTGATTATATGCTTATTTTTTGTTTCACATATCATGAAAATCCAGGATGGAGTCAGTAGAGGGCTTTAATGTTACATGTATTGTGAGGTCCTTCCATAGGTCATCCCAGGGGTTTCGCATGACTTTCAGTGACCGTAAGAACATCCCATCAATGAACCATTTATTATATTTTTTTATAATTAAAGAGGTATTTCCTAATTATGTGTACATAATAAATGGTTTCCATAAGTCTAGAATGACATGTCTAGTGGACTTTGTAAGATCAGGATGCCTGCTGAAAGGCTTTTGCGTGATCTGAGGAAACATATTTGGGACCTTTTGCGAGACAAGGATGGCTTACCAGGGGGGACTCATGAGATCAATATTTTCATTCCAAGGGTTCTTTCAAGACCATGATGACATGCCAAGGGATGTTTCGTATGATAAATAGTGATTTTACAAGGTGTATAACTCCATTTTTATAAGATTAACGTATCTACCCCTTGAAAGAATCTATCATCATTTCCTTTTTTATTTCCTTTTTTATTTTACAAGGGATGGTAGTCTCGTGAGTTTTTATGAGTATTTTCAAAGACAATCACTCTTCCCATCGATGATGCATCGCGTGAACAATAAGGGGTATTATGGTGATGTTCGAGCATTTCATGGAAAAACCCTTCTATTTGTATTCAAAGTCAAAGGGGGAGCATAGTACTTCATGTACATGTATGAATCCCTTCGTGTGATGAGGGTGACATGCTAGAGGGATCTTTCGCAACAAGGCGTACATTTCACCAAGGATTCCATGGTGTTCTATGAACCACATGGGTGTGTCGCATGAAGGTTTATGACTGCAATAGGCTCCCATATTTTCCATGTTTTCCTCCTAATTTTACAAGTATTTTTGGATGGTTTTTCAAGCACCCACCAACAGACAAGTCGCATGATCCGGAAGAACTTATCTGGTATCTGATTCATGACCAGTGAATGTCTTGGATTCCTTTAAAAGAACAAGGAGTATTTTTTAGAGGGGGTTTACAAGATTTGAATCAAGTCTTATGTTTTTCATGGATCTTTCTCATGACCTTCTGAAGGTATCATGATTGCATGTATTTTGGAAGGTTACATGATCTGTGAGTTCTGAAAACCTTATCTTCCTTTGTTTTGTAGGGAAAAATAACACCCATGTTTAGGTATTTCTTCCCATGTGTATTTTTTTATGATAATTTGGTGAGAATAAAAAATATTCCAAAATTTTTATCTTCTATCAGAAACTCTTGACCCAATTGAAAAAAAAAGGATTATCTTTTTCAGTGCATGCTTTAAAAACTACTTGAAATAAGATTTTTCTTTCTACTACTTTAAGCCAAGAGAAGATGGTTGACTACATTGTTTCAATATCTAAAGAATTAATTTTCCTAAAATGGATTCCTGGTAGAAACTTCAACATTTCTAATAGTTTCTTTTTCTGTAGATTCAATTACCTCTTTTTGATTCTCTTCTATTTGGTGAATCTTTCCTCCAGCAAAACTTCACAATTTCAAACTTCAAACTACTTATTTTTCCATAAACTATGTCTCATCACAAACTTGAAATTTTATCATTATTTTAACTTATTCATTAGATCATTTTATTTATGATGATGCAACTTCAAATTTGATAACAAGACTCTATTTAGAATAGTTCATATGGAAACCTATGTCTGAAACCATATATGATCTCCCCCTTTGTCTTTCCTCTCAACTTGTATTTATTTTCTCATTTTGATTTATTCCTTCTATCTAATCATGTTGGTATGAATATCTAGATATTTTAACATTGTGTAGACTTATTTTTCTTAAAACTAAAAAAATTCTCATATCCCACTCTCTATATTCTTCTTTATTTATATTTTCTTTGTGAAACAATTGTTTTATTGGAAAGTTTGTACTTATTAAATCTTTAGAAAATTCATACTTCCATATTTTTTTATATTTCATCATCTGGTGATCAGAATTTCAATCTATCCATTGAAGATTTGTACATATGTCTATCTGATGAAACTCTATCTGATAGGATCCATTTGGAACACGATGTCTAGAAACACTTCAACTCATCTTTATTCAAAATCTTGAATCATGAGATATTTCATGATGTTGAGAACTTGGATATCAAAATATCATTATCTAACTTGAGTCTAGAATGTTAAGAAAATTATACATTTTTTAATTCTCCTTATCTAGTAACTTTTCTAACCACTTTCTGTATTAGGACTTCCAAAAGCTTCACAAAAAACTTCCTTTGGCAACTTAAACTTGATTTACAAAAATATTCTTTACAAAAAGTTAGTTGTAAAAAAACAAAACTATTTTAAAATATCATAAAGTATCTTCAATATTCTTATTTTTATTTTTTTTATAACATCTGTTAAAAAATTAAATCACTCATCATTTTTCATCACTCAAACCTTTTCACAACTCATTTTTGTAACAACTCAAAATTTTTCAACTTTTACCAAGACATAGTATTTCTCAAAAGAGAGTTCCCTGACACAACACTACTAGATAAAGTAATGTTTTTGAATGAATTTCATCCCTCTATGCCAAGAAAATTTTTCTACATGTTAATATAAACCCCCATCACTTTGATATTTTCTATTTTTAGATCTCATTTTTTCACTCTCTTCCTTTTTTTATATATCCCCCATTTTATGATAACAACATATTTAGATTTATTTTATAAATAAATTCAAAAACTTATTAAAATTTTGTTAATTTCCCTCCCCCTTTGTAAATATAATCCAGATAATAGTGGGGGACTTCTTTTATAATTTTAGGAAGTCATTGGGGGAGGATGAACATGAAGTTTCAGCTTCAATTATTCAAATATTTCATTTGGAATAGCTTTGGTAAATATATCATCAATTTGATACTTCATTGAAATATATTCCAGTAAAAAATCTCCATCATAAACTTTATTTTTTATGAAGTGGAACTTAATATCAATGTTATTTTATCTTGAGTGTTGTATAGGATTTTTATAAATATCAATTGCACTCTGATTATCACAAAGTATCTTTAATGGTGTAGAAACTTTCACTTTCAAAACTTCCAACTAAACTTTCATCCACAAAATTTGAGTACAAACCTGGGTAGAAAAAACATATTCTGATTTCACTGTGCTCAAAGTTACTGAACTCTATTTCTTACTATGTCAACTCACAAAAAATTCTCCTAAGAAAAATATTCCTCCTGAAGTTTATTTTATATTATTTCAATCTATATCTCAATGAACATCAATATAACTATGAAATTTCATATCACATCTTATTTTATACAACATCCTATGTTAATTTGTTCCTTTAACATAACTCAAAATTATATTTACTACCAATATATGAGATTATATCAGATCACTCTAATATCAAGAACATAAAGTCACATCATAAACAATATTAGGTCTTGAAGCTGTTAGATAAAGAAAACTTCCTATCAGTTTTCAAAATTATTTCTGATTTAGAATTTTTCCAACTTCATATTTACTCATATTCATCCCAAATGAAATAAGAGTATAAAATTCCTTAGATTCTTCCATACCAAACTTTTGTAACAATTCCCTAACATACTTCTCTTGAGATAGGAAAATGTATTTTCCTTTTTGTTTAAATTTTAAACCCCAGAATAAAGTTAATTATCCTATCATTTACATTTCCAAAAAAAAATCTTCATTTCTTTAGAAAACTCTTTACAAATATTTTCTCTATCCCCAATAAAAATTATATCATCTATGTAAATAATTATAATCAGGGTACTGGAGTTTACTTATTTTACATATAAGATTCTTTCAACCTTACATTTAGAAAAATCCAAAAATTTTAGACAACTGTCAAATTTGGAGTATCATACACATGGATCATTTTTTAACCCATACAAGGCCTTATTTAGCTTACAAACATTTCTTCCATATTTTTCAAGTAGAAACCCACAAGGTTTTTCAATGTAAACTTATTCTTCAATCTCCCCATTTAAAAAAGATAACTTTACATCTATATGATAAATTTTATAACATCAATGTGTAGAAACTGATAAGAATGTTCTATTGGTTTCTAACCTTGAAACTAGGTAAAAATTTTCTTAAAATTCAACACCTTCCACCTGTGCATATCCTTTACAAAAAAGTATGTCTTTTTTTCTTAAAACTTTTCCATGTTCATTCAACTTGTTTATGTACACCAATTTTGTTCAAATAACATTTTTATCTACTAGGTGTGGAATAAGTTCCCACATTTCATTTTTCTCAATTTGATCTAACCCTTCATTAATTATATTCACCCATTCTTTTTCTTGTATTGCTTTTGAAACTGAATCTGGTTCAATTTATGGAATGAGTGATGTCTGATTTTCTAATATCAATCTTTTTCTTGACTAAATTGAGTATTTTTTATTCCCAAGAATATTTTCATATTTAACATGTTTCTATAAATTATTAAATTTAAAATTTTATCTTCTAACTTCAATTTACTCATCACATGATTCCTCTGAGTCTTGATATATCTGTTTTGCCTCACTTTCACTTTCATTAAAATTTTCAATTTTTCTTCCTCAAAATTTTAAAGATCCTTTGTGTAGAAATTTGGATTTTCAATAAATTTCACATCATAGAAATCCAAAAACTTTTTTAGATGTTTTTTAACATTTTTAACTTATTATGTTGGGTGAATATCCCATAAAAATTCCTTATTCTACTTTCTCATCAAATTTCCCATGATCTGGATTTTTTATTTTTAGAAAACAAGGACTTCCAAAAACCATAAAATATTTCAATTAATTTTTTTTGTTATACCATATTTCATAGAAATTCTTATTTGATTCCGAAATTAACAAACTTCTATTTTTTCACATGTAAATCAGTGATAAAAACTTATCTCTAGTAGAACATTGAAAGTTTTCACTCTGCCAACATGATTCTTCCCATTTCATCCAAAGTTCTATTTTTCCTTTCTACTATTCCATTTTGTTTAGGGTGTATATATCACTATATTGTTGTTTGATTCCATGATGTTTCAAATAATATTCAAAATTATTGTATATAAATTATATACCATTATCAAATCTTAACTTAGTTATATAAACCCTCATTTCTCTCTCAATATCTCTTTTGAAAGTATTGAATATTTCTACAGCCTCTAACTTGTGTTTTGTGAACATGATGTTGGTTATCTAAGTGGAATAATCAATAAAAGTGATAAAGTAAAAAAAACTAATTTTGTTGATTAATGTCTCATTGGTACAAAAAGATCTGAGGGAATAAGTTAAAGAGGTCTAGTAGATTAAATCTATACTTTATTTTGGATTTTACTAACCATATTTCCATTCTGATAAGATAAAAAAACATCATATTCTCTTCTTTTAAATGTTGTTAGACTTTGTACAACATCAAATTTAGAAAAAAAATCATACTTTTCTACCCAAGGTTCCCAAGTATGTAATTCCACAACTTGTTCTCATCATCAATACTCAAATAACATGAGTTATCAAGTTTTCCAATCTGAAATAAATTTATGTTGGTTCTTTCTCCTCATGTAATAAGTTTTTCAACTTCCATGCTTCTGATGATATAGGAATATTTTATAAATATCACTTATTTTCCATCATCAAAAATTTGACTCACATTGAGAAGATTGTTCTTTAGCCCATCAATATATACAACTTCTTTAGATTTCAGTTTTTGGGGTTCTATCTCAATAATTCCTATTCCACTGATTTTCAAGGAATTTTCATTTCCAAAATTAACTACTCCTCCATCATATTTTTCAACATATTTGAAGATTTTTATATCACTAGTCATGTGTGAGGAACAAACACTATCAATAAACCACAGTTTGTTATTTTTCATTGATTTTAGAGGTATCTCAATAATAAAATCTCTTTATTCAACTTTATTATTTCCATCCTCCTTTTATTTTCTATCATAGGAACTTTTACCTAGATGTGTAGTCATACATTCTACATAAAACTGACCCAATTGATCACATATTCTAGAAACTTCCTCCAGATAGTCAAACTAATTTTTCATTAAATATTTTCTAAAATCTTAAGATTTCACTTTTCATACTTCTTGTGGCTTAAGAAAGTTACTCATTTTAATTCCACTATTGCTTCCCCTATTCTCATGATGATTTCCTAAAAGCGACATGTCATTCCAATAGTTATAAGCTTTATTCCCATAAATTCCATAGTACTAGAAAAATTTACCAAATCTTGTTTTCTCTAGAAGTATGATTTCTCTCCAGATAAAATTTGTTGAGGTTCATAAATTCTTTATGTTATTACTTTCTATGGGTGTGGGACATCTTTCCTACATAGGTAATTTTCAACTTTTGGGGATGTGATTGGGTTCTCACATCTATTATAAAACCAAGTTTTCTAAACACTTTTCTTAACACATAAAATGTTAGGAAAATCATATGAACTATTAAATTTAATGGGTGAATATTTCACCTAATTCCTAGATTGAGTTTTTTTCAGCTTTATATGATTTAGATTTTACTTCTGAAGCCTTGCTAAAATTCTCATTTAACTTTCTTAAGTTACTTTCATCCTCAAAGAGTTTTTATTGAATTTTATTAACATTATCTTATAACTTATCACTAAGGTATTCAACTATATTTTCATGTTCAAAAATTATTATTTTGTAGTTTAATATTTCTTGGTGGTACTCTTATTCTGGATGAAGTACATCCTTTCTTCCTTAAACAAATTTTCAAACTTATTTCTTTATAATTTTAATTTCTTTCTTGAGAGGTCATATTTTCCCAAGATATGTTACATGTTCTTACCTAAGCTAATACTCTATGTAATATTCTTTACCTCATTATTCACTATTTGAAAAATCTTCATTTTTCTCAACATTTACAAAGAAGGTTCTGATTCTTTCTAAAATTTCATCTTCTGGTGAATCAATCTCATATAAGTTATATTCATCTTTCTTACTCGGTATTATTCTTCTGTTTATAGTGAACTTTTTCTTTCAACCAATGTACTTTTTTATTCCTTAAAAGTTTTTTTAATTCTTATATTGACTCTTTTCTTTATAATTATCTTCAAATTCACTAAATTTCTTCTTAGGTAAATTCATGGAAAAGTACCTGATTCCACCACACTCAAAACATTTGATAGAAAGTTTTCCTCTATACTATCCTCTTCATATTCAATAACTTTTATAGATGAGATACATGATTTTTTCATTCAATTAATAATTCTATTTATCTTCAGAATCACAAGGATCCACAACTATAGAATCTTGAATTTTCATATTTCTCATAGATTCAAAACCCATTTCATCTTTGATTTTATTTTTTAATGATGGAGATTTTTTCATTTCATAGGAAACAAGAAATTCATACAATTCATCAAGTGATAAATCTTATTTATCTTCTAAGGCATAGATTTTAGAATCAAACCTGTCTGGAAGGTTTCTCATCAGTTTCTTAAGAAAATTATAATCTTTCAAGATGTATCTGAAACCTCTAATGTTGCATACAACTTCATTGACTATGGTGAAGTACTCATCAATAGTTTTTTCATCTCTCATTCATATATCTTTAAACTTGATATTCTAGATTTGTACCTTTGTTTCCTTCACTTTAGTATTTCCTTAGAAAATACTTTTGAGATTGTATCTTATTATCTTTATTGTTTTGAGACCCATAACCTTCATGTAAACATTTTTCTGATAGAGACATAATAATGGAATTTATACCATTTCCATCAACTTTAATTTTTATCTTATCAGCAAAATTCATGGGAGCATCTTTATCAATAGGTAAAAACCCAATAGTTTTTGCATCTACAACCTCCAATCTAAGAGATAGAATATATGGTATCATTTTGTTTTTCCATACATGATAATTTTTCCCATAAAATGTAGGAATCCCTCTACTATTGAAAAAATTAAGATTTTCCATGATAAATATTTCAAAGGGGAACCTTGGCTCTGATAATAATTGAAGTTCTTAAGGATCGTAGAATAACTGAGAAGGGGGGTTGAATTAGTTGATATCTTTTTACAAATTTCTAACTTTAATAAACTTAACCCCTATATATTGTAATATTATTTTATTATCACCTTTTAGTAAACTCGATTTCATGTAAAAGTTGGAATGTAAGAAAATCACACAATATTTACAAGGTTTGGCCTTAGTGTGAGAACCTACATCCTAGACATGGCCACTCCCACTACCACAAAACTAGGTTTCTGCAGCACCGCCCTTTAAAAGTGCTAAAAAACGCTGATAAAGGGGGTATCTTTATCAGTGCTTTTTTTAGCGTTGTTAAAGGGGGGCCCTTTATCAGTGATTTATTAGTAGTGTTGATAAGGGGGGGGGGCTTTATCATTGCTTTTTCCTAGTGCTGATAGAGTGTATATTTAAAAAAATTCATAAAAAAATATTGATATATAAGTATATTTATATTGATATAAATATAATATAAATATTTTAAATATGTTTTAGATAAGTATAAATAAAAATTTTCACTTAATATGTAAGATATGCAGTGAAAATGGCTTAAAAAATATCTTAAAATTTTATTAATTAATAACTTTCTAATTATCATCGACTAATAATCATTAATAACAATTTGTAGACACAAAAAATCAAAAAAAATCAATAAAATATCTAAAATAAGTTGAAAACGTAACTCAAAATTCAAACGGCCATAACTTTTTATCCAAGTGTCCGTTTGAGCTCTACAACATATCAAATCAAAGCCTGCGACGAGCTTTATAAGCTATGAACCAAGGGAACATTTTGTCACATTTTTCAAGGCCAAAAAATGCCCATAAGTCCTCCAAAACTGATTTTTTAGTTCGGATACCCAAATTTTTAACATTCAATGGAATTTCAGCCTCGTTTTCCGAAGTATTTTGACCTTTTTCACTAGGGACTGAATTTATTTTGAAGGGTTACATTTATATTGATATTATGGATTTGAATTTTTTTCACAATGTAATGTTACTTATAATCAATTATATAACAATTTATACATATTTTTTATATATTCACCCATAAAAATTTAATTTTATAAATAAATAATTAATCATATTTACATATAAAGTATATTTCTCAATATATAAGGCTTATCTAAATAAAAAACTAATATCCACTTTATTTAAAAAAAATTATATTTATATACCTATATGATGTGTGTGTGTGTGTGTCTATATATATTTGTGTGTGTCTGTATTGACAAACTGATATATATTATATATATATATTCTAAACATATGTATATACATATTAATATATAATATTTGTAAATATATATAAATATTTATAATTATACTTACAAATACACATATAATGTGTGTGTGTGTGTTGTATATATGTATTTATTTATTTATAAACACACACAAAAAACATATTTTTTAAATATATTTAAAACAGGTCTTATAAATATATATTAATATATGAATAAATATATAAATATATAAATATAACTATATATATATATATTAATATACAGATAGATATATATATTAATATATATATATATTAATAAAACTAAATATATATACATTAATATAACTAAATATATATATTAATATAACTATATATATATATATATATATTAATATAAATATATATATATATATGTCAATATATATATATTAATATACAATTATATATAACAATATATATATATATATATATTAATGAATGAAGAGAAAAGAAATATGGTGGAGTGGTAAAGGCTTAGGTGCGCATGCAACAGGTCCTGAGTTCGAATCCTGTGGGAAGCAGGTCGCACATGCAGGTGGGGAATAAGGCCTAGCGCTATTAAAGGGGGTGGGGGAATTGTTAAAGGCTAGAGGGTTTTCGGGGCGTGTGGGCTGTAGTGGGAGGTGGGGTGCTATTGAAGGGGTCCTTCAAGTGCTGTTGAAGCCCCTCCCAGAAATGAAGAAATATTTTTTTTTATTTTTTTAATGTTTTTTTCCTTTTATCAGTGCTTTTTTTAGCACTGATAAAAGGGACCCCCCCCCCCATCTTCACCTCGATTAACAGCACTTTTCTAGTGTTGTTAATGCCCTTTTTTATGGATGATAAATTCCATATTTGCAGTAGTGTCCTATGGGTCCATAGAAATTCACTATTAGATAGAATTGAATAAATATTTTGAATTACCTCCCATTCATCTCTTTATATCTCTTAATAGGTATGATTATACTAACACCAATCAGTTTACAAATTTTTCTAACAAAATTTGAGCCATAATAAAAATATTCAACCTTATGAAATCTTCTCTAACAAAGGTCTATCCAAAAAAACTCTTTCTAATACTGCCTCTATATATTTCTTTCATATGGAATTCTAAATATGGTTTGCCTATGTATGGTGGCCTCTATCTCATAAATATTTACGAAAATTACACCTATTAATAAATCTGAATTCTACTCGATTGACAAAACTTTGCACCTCACAAACTCTGCTCATAAATTCTCTACCCGATCTTTCTTTTTCTGGTTTCTAAACAAGAATTTTTCCAATATTCTAAATGAAAATTCTTCAACTATAAATCATTTTATTTAGAAACTAACATCTAACAGAAAATCCATATAGCCACATGTTTGTAAAAATTATCATATACGCATATGATGTACTTTGTAGCCTCTATTTATAGGCTCTCCATAAGTGTTAAAGGCGGGAAACTAATTTCATTTTCCTGCTCACTGAAATTAATAAATCTAAATTTTACACTCATTAGAATCTTATTAAGATTCTTCTAAACTCTTCTCAACTCTTCTAAAGTCATCTTGGATCTTCTCAACAAATATCTAATTCTTTTTAGATTACAAATTTCTCATCTTTCCTCATATTTGAAACTTTACAAAGTTATGTAAAAGTTCTGTCAAGAAATTGTTTGTTCAAAACTTATCTATCTGGAAGACTCTATCTAAACTTTTATTATTCTATTCAAAACTCTTTAAACAATTGAAAAAAATATGATTATCTTCCTTATTATATGTATTGAAAAATACTTGAAAGAATATTGTTCTGTCTGTTGCTTTAATACCACTGAAGATGGTTGACTACATTGTTGCAATATCTAAAGACTCCAATTACATATAATGACTTTACCGTAGCAACTTCAACATTTCTAACATTTCATTTTTTCATTAACTCGTCTGATTATTTCTAATTATATTTTTTCCAGTGAATATTTCCTCCCGAAGAACATCACAATTTCAAACTTCAAACTGTATGTATGTCTAGAAACATTGTCTGGTAACAAACTTGAACTTTTTATCACTATTATAACTTGTTCATTTGATCATTTTCTTTATGATGATTCAACTTAAAATTTTAAAACAATACTCTATCTAGAACAGTTCATCTAGAAACCTATATTCGAAAATATAAATTATCTCCCCCTTTGTATTTTCTCACAACTTTTATTTTTTCTCATTTTGATTTATTCCTTCTGTATGATCATGTATCTCTAAATATTTGTCTGTTTGAAGATCTGTATCTTGTAATTTTTTGAAAACATTTTTTTATTCAAACTCACCAAATTCTCCTAGACCAATTTCTATCTTCTTCTCTATTTGAACTATCTGCCTACAACATTTTTCCAAACCTCATGGTTATAATTCTTCGTTCTTTATCAAATTCGTACTTCCATATTTATTATAATGTTATCATCTAGTGATTTATATTTTTATCTATATGTTGAATCTTTGTATAGATATCTATCTAATGAAGCTCTATCTAATAAGGTCCATTAAGAACATCATGTCCAAAAACACGTCAACTCTTCTTTATTCAAAATATTGAATCATGATATATTTCATGATGTTGATAACTTTGAGATCATCATAGAATAATCTGACTTGAGGTTATAAAGTTAATAACTTTATAATTTTCTAACTGATCCTTATCTAGTAACTTTTATAACCACTTTTTTTGTCTAGACTTCTAAAAGTTTCAAAACAAACATCCTTTGGAAACTTTCACCTAATTTACAAAAAAAATATTTACAAGAAATTAGTTGTCAAAAAAACAAAACTTTGTTAAAACATCATAAAGGATCTTCACACCTAAATTTGTATGCAGGGTTTAAGAAAAATATCCTAGTAGTATCCCACCAAATATTTCATAAGAAGACTTTATAAAATAAACCAATTATTCTCAATTAAATAAAATCAAGGCATGAGTTACATTTTAACATAAAGCAAAGATAAATCACCCTTTTCATGGTTAAAAAACATAATGAATAAATAGGTTTTAAAATCATTTTAATAAGAACTCCAAACGTACATTTCAATTATAGTCACTAGATAAAATGAACCCAAGGTTACCAACAGTTCTTGGTCAATGTGGATTCTTATTCAATTATCATGATTAGTAGGCCACCTAGTGTGCACATTACCCTAATAGAACAAGTCTAGGGGTTAAGATGACATTCCTGATATTTAATACTTTCCACAACATAGGAAACCTAGTGAACACATTACTCAATAAAAAAAATTCTAGAGGGAAAGATTTCATCCTTGAGGGTGGATCCCTACCTCATCATTGATCGCATTCAGGTTTACCACAATATTATAATTCAAGAGCATTTCATCTTTGAAACCACATAATTCATGATTGAAAACCATTTACATTTAAAACACTAGGGGGAGAATCTATTTTCAAAACCATATCCAAAACCACCATATTTCATAGAAACAATTTTCATGCCTTTAACCAAATTTAGAAATTAATTTAATATAGAAATCAAGAAGGGTTCATATCACAAATTCAATCATTAAACCACCTACCTTGAAACACCTGGAATAAAAATTACTATGGGTAAACAATAATCCAAGATGATTCTATGACCATAGGAATCAATAAGGTATCCAAGATCAATAATTCCTAGTCATAAATATCTAAATTAACATGTTCTATAATGAATAAAACCAAAGGGAACACTTACCACCACAATTCTAGATCAACATTCCATGAGGATTGAAGATCCAATCAACACCCCTCAATTATAAAATGAATATAAAAGGAATTAGATTAGAAATTTGGATCGACAATTCCCACTATTGAAAAATCCAATCCATAGAGAGAACCATGAGGAATTGGAAGAAGAAGGAGATCCAAGACCAAAATTAAGATCAATATAACAAGAGAGGATCACATCTTTGATCGTTGCTTTGATTCACTAAAGAATTTAGTTGGGAGATCCAAAGATGATTGAAGAGAGCCTCCAAATTGAATGAGTCAAATTTGGGTTGAATAAAGTTGATTAATAATTAAAGAGTGTTTTGGGATGGAAATACAATACTTCCCATGAGTTTCTAGGCCCCAAATAGCACCACCGGTTATCTAGTGGTTCCAGAAAAAATGCATGGGCTTTTGAAAACACTGTCATTCGATTAGTGGGCTTCTAACAACTGGCCGATGGGATTCCTATAAGAAATCCATACTATCATCCTTTCATAGGCTGGACAGTGGCCTTCACTAGTGATCTAGTGGAATACCTGTAGCCCTTCCATCTTTAGGTCCATTTCCACACCTATTTCGTCTACCCAGGACACCTCTCTACCTCTCAAACCAAAGTCAAAACCACACCACGACCCTTCTTTCCATCCAAAACCATATAAAAAATAAGAGGAATAAGTCGTAAATGATTAAGGAAGGAAAGAAATAAAAATTATAGTCAAGTAGTACCTAAAAAATATGGGTATGTTATACTTATCTTACCATATATTATTCACTTATAATTTCAAATCACTACTTTATTAATAATTCCTCTTTAAAATCATCATTCTGGGCGTTCGCGGTTCCATTTTTCATGCATGTTTTGGATTTTTGGTTCTAGTAATTCACACCATGGTTATTTTTTCATCATCTATGTAATCATAATCATGTCATAAGTATCATATTTATTCATTATATACACTTTTATAACCATTCATATAAAGTGGTGATGAAAAATGAATTATATCACTTCCTGACAGTGGTAGTCCGCATGTGCACACATGTGATATTTTCACTTTTCGATGGATAAAAAAATAAAATTAAATAGTAATTAACCTTTAAATAATAATAATTATATCCTACATATTCATTAAATCTATCATTATGACCATTCATATAAAGTGTTAATGAAAAACATTGCATCGCTTCGTAGAGGTGGTGGTCCACAGCCACGCATGAGTGATGTTATCATCTTAAAATGGATGAGAGGGTTAGAAATAAGATAATTTTTTATATTTAAAGAATCATAATAATATCATAAATATAATATATAATAATTAAATCCATCTATATGACCATCCATAAGAGGCAGTGATGAAAAATAAAATATGTTGGTCATGGAGATGGTAGTCTGTACGTACGCACGATGACGTTTTAATTTTCCATTAGGGTGGATGATAAATAGATAGTGATTATTATATTAACATAATAAAATTTAATTAAGATAATTTTACTCATTTTACTATGTTAATATGGTTAAAGAATATTTGGAGGAGGTATAAGAAGAGATAAACTTAAAAGGATTTTGTGAAGTTGATTACCTATTCTTTGAGAAAACTCTTTTGAATATATTATTAAGGACCCTTGGGGTGGTCTTATAAGAATACCAGCACCTCTAGAACATGAATGGGTAAGTTAATAAGATATTTTTTCAGTTTTTGGTCGAGCTTAATGGCTCAAAAATGTGTAAAGAATATAGGAAAATTGGTTCTTATTTATAAGTGAGGGGAGTGATACACTTGTAATTATTCTAAACTTTAAAATAATATAAGGACGCTTTCATGGAAAATCAGCTCCAAATTGGATAAATTTATAATATGGTATGATACATTATTGAAAATCATTCAACCCATGAGATTTAATCAAGTGTTTTGTGTTATTTTATACCTCATCTCTTAGGTTAACCCCTCTTTTAACCCTTTTAACCCTTACCGTGGTAACAAGATACTTAGTCTTCAAGGGTCAATAATATCATTATAAAAGAGAAAGTGAATCATAAGTGTAAAACATTTCATATGATCTACCATTTTCTATTAATTTTAAAAATTAATTTTATTTTCATTATTTTTATAATATTTAATTAAATATTGTTTAACATAAAATATCCTTAAAGTCATTTTTTGGACTATTCACATAATTTGACTTTTAAAACATCAAGATTATCATGAAGATAGAATTTGAATATTTAAAAAATCACTTAACTTGAATTTTTATCCATAAAAATTGTGAAAGACTTTAAGTTATACAAAAATCATCACTTTTAATATTTTAAAACTACTCACTTTGATTTTTCACCCGCTTTCACAAATTCAGTTATGCTTAAGCATTTTAGGTAATTATACCATTAACAAAAATTAAAAATATATATAATAAAAATAATTATTAATCTTCCAAATAATTTTTTATAACTGTTCATAAAAATTTTTTTACTCTTATGAAAATATATTAGAGATATTAAAAGAAAGTGAGTAACATTTTTTACACATTCTTTACTTAAAATGATATAAAGGTCATTATCAAAGAAAAATTACAAAAAAATTGCTATATTTTTAAATATAGGATTGTTTTGGTTGAAATAAAATCATATAATGAAATAAATCAAATTTTTTGAGATATATTTAGACCATATCCATTAGTTTTAACCTCAATTAACCCATTTTACCATTTAATAAGGTGTTAAACTTTTACCATGGTTACTATTCATTGTGATTAAAAATGAAATAGAACTCATTACTAAATTAGATAATGATGATCCCAAATATGGATTATGTTTAATAAAAAGAGACTTATTTGTATTTAAAACCAAATAAAATTTTAAATTAACCTTGAAAGATCTTGATTAAAATAGAATTACTAAAAATAGTTTTTATTTGAATAAAAATATTACTTATTTTTCTAAGATGTAAAAAATAGATTTCTAGGTTTGATATTATATTTTTAAATAAATTATAATAAATTTTAAATATATATTTTTTAATATAAAAATGTTTCATAAACTTTAAAGTAATTCTTATATCATGATAATGTCATAAAAGTGACATTATTTGTAAAATCAGTTATTTTCACTATTCACCCAAATAACAACTATTTCTGAAAAATCTAGAAAATTCAATCTAAGATAATTTTGATATTATGAATCTAAAAAATAAGTTCATTTCATAAAATTAAAATTATAAAATTCATAAATTTATTCTTTAAAATAAAAATACAAAATATAATGAAACCTCGCTTTTATATAAAAAATACTCTTTCAAACCTAGATTGTTCTTAACATTATGTGATTTAATTATTATCATTAAAAATTGATTGTTTATTTCCCAAGTTCTAATTAATAAATTTAGATAATTAAAACTTTTCAATATATATTTCATAACGTGGTCACTTCTATTCATACCTACAAAACCAACAGCTATGTTATAAAATTCATATTTAAATAATAATATTTCTATAGTATATCACATTTTTGTAAGCTCAAAGTTGTGTGTGATACACCCTATAAAACATGATATTTATTTAAAATAAAAATACATTCTAAAATCTTGTTGTATTACACTTCCTACACGGATCTCTGATGTGGGGTTGAGAGGTGACCTACCACGTTGCGGTGGAGGCCAACATGATGCAATGATTCTTTGTGGGGGAAACAAAACTTTAAAAGCAGTAACATGATGTGATGACTAATGATAGGGGTATAGGGGATTTTTAATAGCGACATGACATAATGTAGATATATTATTTGGTGGAAAACCATGTATTCGACCTTTAGGTCACTGGGCCTTCGCGACATGTATTGTAATAAAAATAGACCCAATATGCATTTTCCAATCCTTGTGGGGTGGATGAGGCTTGAACCACTATGGTGTGTGTGTCGCTTGTTTTTTTGTAATATACTCTACCTTAAATAATAATAATAACTATATCATGAATAATTACTAGTATTAGTAGTTATATAATTGGTTGATCCAATGGGGTGTTAATCGAGTGGTGTCCACTGGTTATACCCCTCGCACTCCATAAGAACTAGCCTAGGCTTGAGTCTCCCCACACTCAAACACTATTAATATTATGAAACTGGTCGATTTAAATCCATTTCCTAGTTGGGAAAGGAGGGGCACAGTTGACCATATGGTAGGACCAATTAGCTCATAACCTACACTCATTTTCCCCCTGTAGGTGGTCCGGTAGCGAGGGGAGGTTAGCGTCTGGGGCGTGGTCATGGGGTCGAGTCCTTGAACTGATGTGTGCATTATAACCAAAAAAATAGTAATATATTATATAATTGGTTGATAATTAAATTACTAACATAATTATTATTTTTTACATTATGATTTAATAATTATTAATTATTTAAATCATGTTATTAATTAATTAATTTTATTTATAAAATGTTTGTTATATTAATTATTTAAATATTAATTATTATTATTTATATTATTAATTATTTATTCTATAATTTATTTTTAAAACTAATATATATATATATATATTTCAAAACATAATTATTTTATTAATTAATAAATATATTATAGTAATTAATATGATAAGAAAAATAATATTAATATTATTTTTCAATATTAATTATTTTAATCATTTATATATTTATTAAAATTAGTAATTATTTTACAATAAAAATAATAATTAAGTATGTTATAAATATTTAGTAATCATATTAATTTTATCATTAGTTGATAATTACATTCATTGCATGATTATTATTATTTACATTATGATTAATTAATTATTAATTATTTATATCATGTTATTAATTAATTAATTAATTTTATATTTTAATTATTTTAATTAGAAATTATTCTATCATTATTTTAATTATTTTAATTAGTAATTATATAAATCATGTTATTATTTATATTATGATTAATTATTTAATTAGTAATTATTTCCTTAATATTATTATTATTAATTAATTGGTAATTATTTGAATCATGTGATTAATTATTCGATCATTATTACTAATTTATTTTTTAACAAAACCTTATATTAAAAAATGCATGAAGGGTGAACCGTGTTCATGCTTCCTCTTCAAAAATGGAAGCATGAACTCAATTCATGCTTGCATGGACCCATTTCCAAAAATACTTGAAACCCTAACCTATTTTCCATTTTTTTATAAAAATGCATAAAAACCCTTTTAGAGGTTGTCATTGGCAGTCTCTCGTTTCTCCCATAAGCTAATAATCATTTCTCTAATGACTATCAATGGAAATTGTCCGCCATAATGTTCACAATGAAAATGCCTAAAACTCTAGTAAATTGTCAATGGTGACTATCAATGGAAATTGTCAATGGTAATTATCACTCATGGATTGTGGTCATGGGCATCCTAGGGAGGGCCTATGACCACAGTCCAAGGGTGTCTGTGGCTATATCCCACCTACATGCACGATCATTTTTTTTCATGTGCATATAGAGGGATTATATCCATGCTCAAAATTGATTATGGATATAGAACCATGGTATTATGAACTTTTTATATTAATGGAAGTTCATACGAAGATCAATAGTTGATTAAAATTGAGGGTTGATAAAGTAATTAGTCCAACACATATCTACATCATCAATATGTTGATCGCTTAGGGTAGAGAGTTCTAGAGCATCCATTTTCTCTACAGTTGTGATAGATTATAGGCAAGAAGACTTTGGATCCACCACCTATCACACAATATAATGTGGATACCGTTGTAGTGGATGTTATGCATGAGGTACATATGTCAGAGTATAAAAATAGACATAACTAGCATGGATAAATTGTATATACACTAGGTCATGACATAGAGGAGCATCTGAGATAGTGATGAAGACTATAGTGACACATTTACTACTTGTCATAAATTTTCAACTAAGATATACTTTATAATTACTTAATATAATTAATAATTAGAAATATTTTTACTAATAAGAATTAATCGATTAAGTTTCTTATTAATAATACAATTAATAAATCATTATGTAATTAAATGGAAAACAATTCATGACATCTAAAACCCCTAGTTTGAAGAACATCCCTGTTTCATGTTATTCCTATTATGTTTGGAGTACTTGGGTTGAATCTAGGAGTGTTTGGAGGAGGAATTAATTAAAAATCTAAAATTTGGATGTAGGATTATATTAATGATGTGAATGGAGAATTCATAATGTGAATTATTTCTAGTCATTTTTTATGAATTACATTCAGGTTGTGAATTCATTTCAAGTATAATAATTGAGGTAATGTGAATTTTGATGTATGTGTATATACCAAAGACTCATAGCATGAACTTGTTTTTCACATCATAAATTCGGATTATTCTGGAAAACCCTTTTTAATTCCAATTCCATTTAGTTCTAATTTGGCTTTCCAATTTTTACCTCGATCCCTAGGCTCTATTTATTAAATTTTGGTGATCTTGATCCCTCCTAAGACCAATTTCATTAATTCATAGAGCATCAAACCTAGGGAATCAAAGGTAATTATTCTGGTTCTTCTTCTCCCTTGTAATTTCCTTGTCTTTTAGGTTCCAAGAATTGTGAAAGCATCCTTTGATGGTATGACCAAATTAGATTTTAGTCTTAATTTATGTATAATCATTATCACACATGATTAAAACCTCATGTCTAATAAAACCATATATTTATTGACTAGATTAAAATATCGAAACAAGAAGAGGATGATCTTTACATGTAATATATAATTAATTTATGAGTAGATATAGAATTAACTTATTGTAATTATCTCTTAATTGATGATCCGATTGACTATATCTCATCGTATCATCATTTTTATATATTATCCAAGTGTATAATCCCTCTAAAGGAGATCTAAACATGCACCACAATCTCTAAACATCATCATAGAATCACTGGGTGCTAGCACAGCTAATCCTACTAACTTGAATCATTCATGGTTGATCGCAGCAGAATTCATCTTTAGTAGGAAGAACTGTAGATGTTCTCTCATTGTATTGAGAGAGGAGTGGGGAAGATCACTTTAGATCTCTATATCTCTCTCTAGTTATTAAGAAAGTCTCACTCTATCTATTGTGCACAACCCACATTTTTTTTGAAAAGTTATATAATTAGATATTTATTATAAAAGGTTTAGGGTTAACAAATTACACACAAAACCCTTTCCATATTTATAATTCTTAATTGACCCCATGTCCAATAATAATATTATTAATAATATTAATCTCTTGACATGTACAACACCTTTAAGAATATATAAATAAATATAATTTATATCATTTTTTATTAGACCATTAAGCTCATTCTACTTTCCCTCGTCAACTTTTACCAATCCTCTAATAATAATTATTTAATAAATAAATATCACCGTATTATTCTGTAATAAATATAATAAATATTATATTCACCAAACTTTAAAATAAATATTATTATTATTATTTAAATCATTTATTCTTTTTAATAACTTGTGATTAAATTATGGTGATCAACCAAACCTGAACAAATATTATTTATTCAAACTTTCTAAATTCAATACCAAAATTTAACTAATATTTTGAATACACTTAGTTTGTGACCCTCTAGGCCTCTTTCTTAGTGGAATTAGGAATGGACACCTAAAGTCCTAGGTTAGTATCTACCAACATGACAATATAACCATAGAGAAATAAGTTAATGTCGCAGTGATTTCCAACTTCCTAGAAATTCTTACCATGTAATATAATCCATTATCATGGTGTCTCAAATCAATAAAGTTCCATGTAGCTTCTATTAACCTATATGATCAATGTCTCTTTATTTGAATTTACATAATTTAACTCTCCAATAAAACACCATGTCCATGATTTATGAAAATGGTTTCATTCTCATCAAATGTCTTGATATATCAACTTCTATCAAGGGATAGAAGTGATAAATCTTTTCTCACATTATCTATTAATGAAATATCACTTGTGATATATCCAACATATCCTACCTCACCATGAGTATATGTTATCATAATTTTCATTGATACATCAAATAATTTGAGTCATGATATCTATTAATGATAATATTTAAAGTCTAAGGATCAATACATATATTCACATATAGAATCATCCAATTACACATAGAAATGTGGATTTCCTATTAATGAGTATATTCTCATAACCTCCTATCTTAGATATTACCAAGTGAGAACACCATGATAGGGTGTCTCAATGTATTATGAGCCTCCTACCCCTGATAGAATGTATCATATGTTCCTCATCATACAATATCATCCATCTATATAACTATATTCAAGAATTTTATCGTGGAACCTCAAGCTTCTCGTTATAGTGAGGAACTTCTATTACCTTTAAGTGAGACCCATATTATTAGGTAACTGTGCAAAGGAAACTTTACTAATAATGAAAAAATGTAATCAAGTACTAAGAAATTTGATTCTAAGGCACTGACTTCAATAGATTCCCACTTGAACTAGATCTAACTGACAACAACTTTTAGTCTACTAGCTCTCACATGATAGTCATGCCTCTGTTAAGATACATCCTTGGTCAATGTGTCTTCCATGTTTTCCTCCATGGATACTCTACTCACTACAACTTCATCTCATTGAAAAAAATATATCAAGAGATGAAAATTATGAAGTATATAATTTTTCCATTGGTGTGATCTTGGATATTTGGAGTGATCCACCACTATAGTATTATAATAGTAAATTGTGATAAGGTCTTTACTATTAGGCACCACATAGATATCTTGGAAAAAGTAGAAAATCCAAACTATTTCCTTGGATGCATTAGAAGATACAATATACTTAGACTTCACTATAGGATCGAAAACAACTTTCTTCTTTGAACTCTTATAGCTCATAGCTCCTCCATTGTGACAAAAAATATATCCAAACTATGACTTCAAATCATTCTGGTTTGTTTTAAATATAGAATCTATATAAACCCTAATGACTAGATCTTCATCTCCTCCATACACCAGGAACATATCCTTATTTCAACTTCGATACTTAAGGATATCCTTAATATCAGTTCAATGTTGTTCACCTAGATATTCTTGATATATGCCTACCATACTTAAAGCATAGGCAACGTTAAGCCTCATACATAACATGGAATACATGATAAATCCTATCGCAGAAGAATATGGTATCTTACTCATTATCTCTCTTTCCTCTTGTGTATGAGGACACATATTTCTTGGAAATATTTATACCATGTGTTAATATAACTAATCCTATCTTGAATTTTTCTATATTGAACCTATTTTTTATCTAGTCAATGTATGTAACTTGACTTAGTCCAAGTAGCCTCTTGGATCTATCACACATGATCATGATCCCTAGAATATAGGTTGCGTCACCTAATTCCTTCATGGAGAAGAACCTTCTCAACCATGCCTTAACCTCTTGTAAGGATGGTATATAATTTCCAGTTATTAATATGTCATCAACATATACTATTATGAAAAAAAACTATACTCCCACTAAACCATTTGTAAACACATGGCTCAATTCCATTCTTATTGAAACCAAATTCCTTTATGTCTTTATAGAATTTAATGTTTCATGACCTATATGATTAATTTAATCCATAAATGGATCTATTCAACTTTCATACCTTTTTAGCATTTCCTGGAGTCACAAACCCTTCTATTTGTGTCATGTACACATCCTCTTGAAGATTCCCATTAAGGAATGTAGTTTTGATATCCATTTTCTAAATCTAATAGTCACGGTAAGATGATATGGAAAAAAATTCTTATGTATTTAAACATGTAAACTGGATAAAAGGTTTCATCATAGTAAATGTCCTGAAATTTTCTAAACCCTTTAGCTATTGGCCATGATTTCTAGGTATTTACTTTACCCTTCATCTCCAGTTTTCTCTTGAATACTCATTTAAACCTAATAGGCTTTACACCAACTAGATAATAGATCAAAACCCAAACTTGGTTTTGATACATGGAATACATCTCATAATTCATGGCTTTTTTCCATCATTTATCATCTAATCTCTCTACTTCCTCCTTCTAGGAGAGAGGATTATTATTGTCAACCAATAATGATTCACCATCATTGGTGACTAGAGAAATATATCTCTCTGGTTCTCTTACCTCTCTAGTGATCCCATTCAGTACTTGTGCTTTAGGAATAACTTCTTCAATAAGGACCTATGAAATATATTCTTATACCAACTCTTATGTATCTTGAGCATCAACTTCATAGAATTCAATCATGCTCCCACTATCCTCTTGGAGGATGTACTCCCTCTAAAGAAAGATGGCATGTCTTGTGATAGTTACTTTCTTGTCTGAAGGTCTATAAAAATAATATCCCCTTATTTGTCTGGGATACCCTTTAAAGATACACTTCATGCCTCTAGGTTCTAGTTTGTTTTTGAGATAGCATTAACAAAGTCCTCACAACCCCATGCACAAACATATGAAAAAATAGGTTTATTTTCACTCCATAACTCGAATGGAATATTGTTTAATGCTTTATTAGGTACTAAATTTAGTAAGTATGATTTCATCTATAATTCATATCCCCAAAAGGATAATGGAAGGTTTTTATGACTCTTCATCAGCCTTACCATGTCTAGTAGTGTACAGTTCTTCCTTTCACTAACATCATTCCACTATGGTTTATAAGGTGGAGTGAGTTTAGATAGAATCCCAAACTCCCATAAAAAATAAATAAAGTATTGTTTAAGATATTAACCATCCCAATATGATCTATGTTTCTTTATATTATTACCAATTCTATTCTCAAATTAATTCTTAAAATCTTTTAACTTCTCAAAGGATTCAAACTTACCTCAACAAATAGATATAACCATACCTGCTCAAGTCATCCACCTCTAGCCTATACTTTAAAGGGTCCACACACATCATTATGTACTAAATCTCTAATCTCAGTGGCCCTTTCATATTGACCACTAAATATTGGTTAGGTTATATTACCTTGTAAAGAATTGTGACATATTTCAATTGACTTAATCTCAAAAGAGTCTAAGTAACCATATTGATAGAGATTTTTCAAATGCTTCTCGTTTACATAACCAAGATGGTGATTTCAAAACTGGGTGTTATATAAGTTATGAATATTTGGTTTTTATAATTTAATACATAAAGACCATTATTCAACTATTACATACCGTAACATATGATATCTTTTTAAAAGTAACAAAATTTATTTCCAAATCTAAAAATAAATCCATTCATGTCTAAACAAGAAACAAAATTAATGTTCTTGTTAATAGTAGGAACATAATAAAAATTCTTTAAAACCAAAATAAATATTTTTGGAAATGTGATATGGTGGTATCCAATGGATAGAGAAGCCATCCTCACTCCATTGGAAGTCCATGGATCCATCTCATCTCTGTAAATCTTCTAAAATCTATGTGGTTCCTATATTTGGATACAAATGTGAGCACCACATGTAGTATATAATACCCAAATTATAGATATAGAAATATTATACTCAATAAAAAATTCACCTAGAGCTCCCCCTTTCTTTTTTGACTAGGTGAAATTCCTTTTCTAGTGGCCCTTCTTTCCTTACCAAAAACATATCACATTTTATTCCTTTCTTTTACTCTAGATCTTCTTCTTCTATAAATAATGTTGCTTCAGAGCCTTATACTTGGATTAAGTCTTTAGCCCCTTTTCCTTGTTCTTCCTCTTCTTATTTACCATAAGGATAATGGGTATGTCGCACCTTATATATTTTTCAACTTATAAAATAAGTGTATGAAGTTCTGATAGTGTCTTCTCACTATTCATCATATTATAATTCATAATAAAACTAGAGAAGGTTTTGTATAGTGAGGAAAGAATGAGATCTATGTGCAGCTCATAAATGATATTAAACCCTAAGATGTCTAGATACTCAATTTTACCAATCATCTTACCTATATGTTCCCCATATGTCACTGAATCTCCAAACTCTCATGTGAAAAATGTATTGGATATCTCATATCTCTATGATTTTTCCTTCTCTTTATAGAGATCTCAAAGCTGAGAAACAATGTTATACGCATCCATATTCTCATATTTCTTTAGAATCTTATTAGACATATAGGATGACATGAAACATTGGATATCCATTACATTATCCACATGCTTAAAATATAGATATACTTATTCCTAATTATCCTCTTTGGAAATGAACTCAAGAAGTGGGGTTTCTAGCATGTATAATTTTTGTTCGTGGTGTAGTATAACGTGCAAGATCCTATAACATTCTTGGGAATTTATTCCAGTGAGAAGGTTATCCATTTCTAGTATGGATCATAGTGATATTGTTGGAGTTGGTGTCCTAGAACCAAATACTTTGTACTTTGTTCATTAATAAATACCTTATCAGATATTGATTGTTCTTCTGTGTGACAATGAATGTGATAATGTCCTAAGGATAGTTGTTGCATTAAAGTGTAATAGCAGGTCCCTACTATGATGAAAACCCAGAAGTACCATAACACTGTTCTTGAATATATGTTCTATGGTCGGTTGATGTTATTTGAGGGACACAAATAATATAGGCCATTAGGGGTGAGGACTCATAAAACATTGAGGCACCTTCTCATGGTGTGCGCCCTTGGTAATATCCAGGAGGATATTATGAGAATGAGACCCGTCATTAGGAAATCCACATTTCATAGTGTCATTGGATGTTCCTATCTTCAGACATGTGTATTGGTCCTTAGAGTTTAAGATTATTATTAATGGGTATTACAACTCACACACTTAGATGTATTGATGAAAACTGTGATGAAACACTATTCACAGTGAGGTAGGATACATTGGGTGTGTCATGAGTGATACTGCATTAATAGATAATGTGAGAAAGGATTTATCCCTTCTGTTCCATAATGGAATTAGATATCTCAGTCCCTTTGATGGAATTGATATAGCCTAAATAAATCCATGGACATGGTGAGGAATGGGAAAGTTCAATTCCAAAAATTCAAAGAAAGAATAATAGAGCATATGGGTTAATGGCACTAGCATGAAACTCTCTTAATTCGAGATATCGATGCAAAGGGATTATATTATATGGTAAGCATTCATAGGAGGTGACACGTCATTGCGGCATTAACTTCTTTCTCTATGGGTTCCTTGGTGTGTTGTTAGATGCTAACCTTAGACTTTAGGAAGGCTCCACCTAAGGCCACTAAGAAAGATGCCTAGAGGGTCACACACTAAGTGTGTCCAAGTATCTCAGTTAAATATTAATTTAAAAATTTGAATAAACATTATCCCTGATTGTGGTTTAATAATTATTTAAGGATGTATGATCGTATTTATTTCGACACTAGTTATTTGAGAGAATATATTGTGGGTGAAATAATATATTTATTAGTAAGTAATGTAGTGATATTTATTTTAGAAATAAATATCCATTATTCAAGGTCTAATAAATGTGTTGGAGGAAATAAAGAAAAATGGAAAAACAAAATTACACGCCATGTATATTAAATATACAAACCATGTATTTTTTTCTGAGAATTTATGATAAATTATATTATTTATTTAATTAAATACTTTTAGGTGTAATTCTCTAAGCGCATGTCAGGTAATAATAATAGTCAATTGTTATTATTAGACATGGGGTATTACCAATAATTAAATGAAATTAATAAATTCTTTTAGGTAATTAATTCATTTTATTATTCTATGTAATTAAAAATTCCAATTATATATTTATCATTAGCCTAGCCATTTTTTGTGGTTGTGTACAATGGATCTAGAGAAAGCTCTCAATCCAAGAGAGAATCCTTTTCTTCCAAGAATTCTCTCATGCTAAGAGAGAGAGATCCTCCTCTACCAGATCAAGGCGATCGAAGGCAGACATCGCAAGCGAAGGCTCTTACACACTAGCACTCTGAGATCCCTTCAGCGACGTCCAGAGATACGTGGAGCACATGTAGATCGCTATTGATTCAATAAGATTTCCCTATGACTTTTCCATTCCATTATGTTTTTAAAATCACAAACACTCTATCTCAAGGAAAATTTTATTTTCCATAATATTTATCTTATTAAGGAAAATTTTCTTTCCCAAGGAAATTTTCTCCCTACCTTTGTTTTCATTGTTCATGTTTTAGTTTCTCTTATTCTAACTCATTTTATTTCTAATTTTAAAATTAATTTTCATACCTAAAAAACTTATAATCCTATAAATACTTAGATATAGAGTATTCTGTTTTTAGGTTCTGAAATTTAGATTCTGAATTATTTGAAATTCAGATTCCTAATTCTCTGAATTCAAATTCTGGATTCTTTGAATTCAGACTCTGAATTCTCTGAAATTCAAACTCCGAATTCTCTGAAATTTAGACTCCGAATTCTCTGAAATTCAGACTCCGAATTCTATGAATTTAGGTTCCAAATTCCTCAGAATTCAAGTTCTGAATTCCTTGGAATTCAGGTTGCGAATTCCTTAGAATTCAGACTCTGAATTCCTCAAAATTCCGGTTCCAAATTCAATGGAATTCAGACTCCAAAATCTATAAAATTCAGGTTCTGAATCCCTTGAAAAAAATAAACCAAATATTCATGTAATACTGACTCTGAAATTTATTTTTCCTTAGACTCCAGAAAATTGGATTTGGTTAAGAAACCATATTTTTCTTACCCTTGTTATAGTTATGAAACAATTTCATGCATTTTGTTTCTAACTAACCGTTTTTTGAGTGACACGTGTACAAGTCCCTCCGGGATTCAAGGAAAAATATGACCGTTGGGGGAGGGATCTGACCGTTGGAGAAATGCATATAAATAGGAGCTCATTTGAATGAGCTCAAAACTTTGAATGACTTGTTGATCACTCGATATATTGCATGTCGCTGAAGTGATTTATAGAGAGAGACTCTCATACCTTGTGTGTACTGAACATCTTGTTCATCTTGCTTTATGCGACTCCGATTGTTACTGTATAAAATCAAGGAATTTCGGGTATAGGAAGATAGAGGTACCAACTACCTTAAAGTTTGAGGACTTCTGGAGATTGGAAGATAGAGGTACCGACTACCTTAAAGTTCAAGGACTTCTTTATTTAGGAAGACAGAGGTGCTGACTACCTTAAAGTTAGAGGGATTTTGGGGATAGTAATATAGAATCTGATATTCCTATCGAGGGCTTACCCTGGTGTGGGTAAGACATACTTTCTTGAAAGTATAAATTAAGGAAACTTTATCCAAGGCTGTTGGATAACCTTCTCTTTGGTTTAAAAGATTTTATACTTGTTACTTATGTTGTTTCAAGTTTATTTTCCACTGCATTTTTATTAATAAAGAAAGTATAACTATCTTATACTTTATTTTACTTTTATACTCTGATTAGTAAGATTCTATATGCTTTAACGTAGAATATTTTTCCTTGTAAACTTTTCTTAAGTTTCATTTCTGGATCCATATTTACAAAACCTAGAAAGTTTTTAGAACTAGAAGAGGTCTTCTGAATTTACCTTGCTTAATTTTGTTAAACATAGTTTTTACTCAAGATTAAAAACAAAAGTTTAATACCAACTTTAAAGGTTCCATAGGAATTTTTAAAGTATACAATTTACCCCCCCCCCTCTTTTATATTGAGCATCTACATTCATATTTCGATCCTACAATTGGTATCAGAGCTGATCTCTGAAATACTTATATTCACATATAAGTTTTCTTGCTCAAGTTTTCATTGTTCTATATTTTCCTTGCTTAGGATTCTTATCCTTATTTACAAACTTTTATTATTAACAAGTTTCTATGGAAAGATATTTACTTTTAGATGGCAGGAATGAATGTTGGTTCGATTGGCAATCTTAATCATACTAGACCACCTATATTTGATAGGAATGATTATGAATATTGGAGAGATCATATGAAGACTTTTGTTACTAATAATGGAGTGGACAACTTTGTTATGCTTACTGAAGATTACAAGATTCCTGATAAGGAAGTTAGAACTTTTACTAATCAAGAAAAGTCAGAATATCAACTAAACTACAAAGTACGTAATACTTTGTTGTGTTCCATGACCAAGAATATATATAGTCAGATTTCTTCTTGTGAAGTTATTAATTGTATGTGGAATAAATTGGAGTTACTCATTTTGGTATATCCAAGGTTACAGAAACTAGAAGAGTTATGCTTAGAGAAGAATATCATGGATTTCTATTTCCTTATGGAGAACCAGTGTGGAAGGTAAAACAAAGGTTTATGACTATTGTTAATAGTTTACAATCCATGGGTGAGAAAGTTTTAGATGATGAGGCACTTGTGGACAAGATTATAGATATCATGCCTAATGAGTGGGAATCTAAGAGAACATCTATTTATGAGAATAGGAAAGTATCTCAGATTACTCTTGATGAGATTTTTGGAACTCTTCTTCAACATGAGACAAGAACGAAAAGAGATGTTGATTTCAATAAGAAGAAGAATGGAAATGGAAGTATAGCCTTTACTACTACTAAAGTCAAGACTCCTGAAAGGGTTACTAGATCCAAGTCAAAGAAATTCAATGTTTTATCTGAATCTACTGAAAGTGAACATTCTGAGAATGAACTAGCTAATCTTGCTCGAAGGATGAACAAGATAGTTGGGAAGAAAGACTTTCAGTATTGATTTAAGAAGAAAGAAAGAAAGGACAAGAAATACTCTGAAGTTACTTGTTATGAAATCAAAATAGCAGGGCATATAAGGCCAGATGTTCCTATGATTATGAGAAAGGATAGAAAGGACAAGCATTCTGAGAATAATAGAAAGAAGTATTACAAAGATAAATCTAAGAAACTTTTGAAATCTAATGACACCTGGAGTTCCAGTGGTGGAGACTCTTCTGATGAATCCTCAGAGTATGAATCTTTTGGTCAAAAGAATCTTGGTTTAATTGAAATGTTACCCATTGAAAATCATTTTCTAATGGCCAAGGTACACCATGTTGAATCTATAACCAATGTATCCTTTTATACTAATTATATTGATAATAAATACTATGAATCTTTAGATGAATAATCTTCTTCTGATGAAGATAATACTTTACCTACTTATGAATATGTTTCTAGGTTTGCTAAGCTTCTTGAGAATGAAAATTCTAAAGTCAAGAAAAAGCTTGATAAGGAAAATTCTAGAATTTCTATTCTTATTAAAGAAGTATCAGATCTTTTTAAATATCTTGATAAGAAAATTTATGATTTTGAAAGTATTTCAAAAACCCTTGAGAAATTTAATTCTAATAATGATAAACTTTCTAAGGATCTAGAAAAAGTAACTTCTAAGAAAAATATTTTAGAGACTAACTCTACTACTAAAAATAATGTTTTTGAAGATAAAAAATTTGTTATTAGACTGAATTCAGAAATACTTTCCTTAAGGAAGTGTTTTTCAAACTTTACCTTAGATAAGGAAAATTTTGATAAGATGAATTCCCAAATTCAACATCTAAGGAATAATTCTAGATTTGGTTATACTCATTCAAAACCGATTTTTGGTAATAATTATTTTGTTCCTCAAAGTGCTCCATTTTGTATTAAGTGTTAGTGTGGTGGGAATTGGGAAAAAATTTGTTTCTTAAACGAAACTCAGTATTTAGGTTTTCATAAAGCTTATTTTTCTAAGAAAATGTGGATTCTTAAAATTTTTATTTCTGAAGTTTCCAGATCCATGAAATTTTGGGTTCCGAAAGTCTAACACTCTTATTTTCAGGAAAGTAAAGAAAGTACCAACAACAATACATGGTACATGGATAGTGGATGTTCCCAACACATGACTGGTAAAAAAAACTTCTTTGAAAAGATTATCAAGATGAAAGGAGGAAAATTAACTTTCAGAGATAATACTCAGGGATAAATTATTAGTATATTATTGGAAAAACTTTTATTTCAAATGTTTTATTTGTTAAGGGTCTTAAGTACAAACTTATTAGCATAAGTCAGTTATCTGATGAAGGTTACCTTGTGAATTTTAGGAATGATAAATGTTTAGTACACAATTCTAAGGAAGAGTTTATTCTTTCTACCCATAGGCAAGATAATGTATACAAACTAAACTTAGAAGGCCTTAGGAGCCAAGATCTACCTTGTCTTAGTGAAATGGAAGATCATTCTTGGTTATGGTATATAAGTTTAGGACACTGTAACCTTAGAAATCTATGAAAACTCTCTAAGAAAAGACTAGTTAAGGATCTAACGGAGCTTATATTTGATTCTTTGAAAGTTTTTTATCATTATCAATATGGAAATAAACATAAATCAAGCTTTAAATTGGTCGGTGAAGTCTCAACTACTGATTCATTACAGTTGGTTCATATGGATCTTTTTGGTCCAATACAAAATAGAATCATTGGAGGAAAATATTATGTATTTTTCTTAGTTGATGATTATACTAGATTTACATGGTTCTATTTTCTAGCAAAAAAATATAAAGCTTTTTATTATTTCAAAATTTTTAAATCCCAAGTTAAAAATGAGAAAAATCTTCCTTTGATAACTATCCATAGTGTTCATGGAGGAGAATTTCAAAAAATTTATTTTGAAACTTTTTGTAGTAAAAAATGCATTAATCATAACTTCTCAACACTAAGAACTCCTCAAAAAAAAATGGTGTTGTTGAAATAAGAAATCGAATTCTTTAAGAGATAACCAGAACCATGTTGAGTGAATATTCGATAGCCAAACATTTTTGGGCTGAAGCTATTAGTACTACTTGTTATACTATTAATTGAGTTTTGATTGGACCTTTTTTTAACAAAAACCATTATGAGTTATGGAATGGTAGAAAACCTAGACTTTCCTACTTCAAGGTATTTGGTTGAAAAGTATTCATTATGAATACTAAAGATAATTTACATAAATTCGCACCCAAATCTAATGAAGTAATCTTCTTAGGATACTCCACAACTTTTAAGGATTATAGAGTTTTCAATAAAAATACTTTTACTGTTGAAGAAATAGTACATGTTAAATTTGATGAAACTAATCCTTTTTTTGAACAACCTCAATATATATCTTTGGATGTGTTTTCAAAAACTTATTATCAACCCTTAATAGAATATCCTTCTGATAAGGAAAATGTTCAAGAAAATATTTCTGAATCATTTACCCCAAAATATTTCCTCCCATATGTTGATGAACAAGTTTTACAAAACCCAAATCATTTTTTTCTTAAAAATCATCCCAGTGATAACATCATTGGTGATGTAAATAAACCTGTAAGGACTATAAGTTCCTTAAGAATGAATTATAACATCTAGCATTCCTTTCCCAATTAGAACCAAAAATCACTGATGAATCTTTAGGTGACGATGATTGGATAAAATCTATGCAAGATGAGCTAAATGAATTTGAAAGGAATAAAGTCTGGACAATGGTTGAAAGACCTGAGAAAACTTATTTTATTGGAATAAAATGGGTCTTCAGAAATAAGTGTGATTAAAATGTAATCATAGTAAGAAATAAAGCTAGATTAGTTACTAAAGGCTATAATCAACAAGAAGGAATAGACTATGAAGAAACCTATGCTCTAATAGCTAGACTTGAATCTATTCGTATTTTACTTACCTTTGCAACATTCTTTAATTTAAAGCTTTTTCAAATGGATGTTAAATGTGATTTCCTTAATGGTTATGTTCAAGAGGAAGTTTTTGTTGAACAACCTCCTGGTTGTGAAGATAAAAAACATCATGAACATGTTTTTAAACTTACCAAAGCTTTATATGGACTTAAACAAGCCCCTAGAGCTTGGTATGATATACTTATAGGGGTTTTACTTAAAAATAATTACATTAAGGGAAATAATGATCCAACCCTTTTTATAAAGAAAGATAAGTAAAATTTTTTGATTGTTTAAATTTATGTTGATGACATTATATTTGGTTCAACTCAATAATCTTTAATTGATTCGTTTTCAAATCTAATGAAATATGAGTTTGAAATGAGTATGATAGGTGAGTTAAAAATTTTCCTTGGTTTTCAAATTTATCAAAAACAATAAAGAATTTATATATCTCAACATAAGTATATTAAATATCTTCTTAAAAAGTATGGATAGGACAACACTAAGAGTATAAGTACTCCCATTGGTACCTCAAATTCACTTGATCTTTATAAAGTTGGGAAACCAGTAGATCAAACATCTTTTAGAGGTATGATATGAATTCTACTTTACATAACAGCTAGTCATCCAGACTTAATGTTTTTATTATGGTTATGTGCAAGATATCAATCCAATCCTAAGGAATATCATTTAAAGGAAGTTAAAATGATTTTTCGATACTTAAAGGGAACCATGGATTTAGGACTCTTTTATACTTCTAGAAATGATTTTCTTTTAAAAAAAAATTGGATGCTGACTTTGGTGGATGTAGAATGGATAGGAAAAGTACATTCGGAACTTGCCATTTCATAAGAAATTCATTAGTTTTTTGGTCATGCCAAACGAAACACTCAGTAGCACTTTTCACTTCTAAAGTTTAATATATAGCAGCTAGAAGTTGTTGTGCTCAAGTTTTGTGGATGCAACACACACTCACAGACTATGGTATGAGTTTTACCAAAACACAAATAATGTGTGATAATACTAGTGACATTGCCTTAAGTTAAAACAATGCACATCACTCTCATGAAAAACACATAGACATTAGGCATCACTTTCTTAGGGATCACACACAAAAAGGAGATATCATTCTTTAATTTATCGGAACACAAGATCAACTTGCTGATATTTTCATAATGTCTTCACCCTCCAATAGATTTGATTATATTAAACAAAAGTTATGAATGATAATTGTAAGGTAATATTCCATATTAACTTATTGTTGAAACCTATCTCCTTACAGTAAGAACCTCCTTTCCATAGGGGGAGTACATTTTCTTATTAGTCAAATTTTTCGTAATCAAAATTTTTGATAATCAAAATTTTTCATAATCAAAATATTTTTCATAATCAAAATTTTTCGTAATCAAATTTTTTCATAGTCAAATTTTTCATAGTTAAAATTTTTCGTAGTCAAAATTCTTAATAGTCATTTTTTGGAATCTAAAGATCTTCAAGAATAATTTTACTCATTACGAAAAATCTTCCTAAGTAATTCGAAAAGTATGTTTCCTTTCTTAAGTTTTCGTAATCATCTTTTTACTTGCTGGTATTTTCATTTTTGTGTTAAATTTTTCGGATTCACTTTTACTTAAATATGAATGTTTATCTTAAAAATCTCAAAAGATCAGAACCTATCAAAATCCTTCTTTGGTTATCTTGTCAACCATCAGATTTGATCATAAGTTTTTCAACTATTGGATCAACTATGGAAGTTGAACCGCCATCTCAATCACCTTTATAAATCCTTCCCAATGGTTGTCCCACATTGGTTTTTTTTCAAGCCTTTGCGTGCTGAAGCTCTGTCTCTATACTTAAGATCTTTTTTAATCTTCAAAAGTTTCCTCATTTCTGAATGTCTGCTGAAGCCTCTCCTTAGAAAGAAATATTGACTGTTAAGGAAATCTCTGAGTGGTAGATATACTGATAAATGTTGGTCGATCTGAAGTTTTATGATAAGTATGACTCTATTATATCTAAGAATGTCAAGTTGAATGATTGAGAGAGTGTTTGTGTATCGAAACCGAGAGCACAAGATCCAGTCTATCCAGACTTTTTGATTGAGTTCTATGAGATAGCATGTTTCTTCAAGGAATAAGGTAGAGAAAAGTTTTCTTTTAAGTGTTATGGGAAGACCTACTCTTTTTCTTATAGCAAGAAAGAAAGTCTGATTGGAATTCCTTACAAAGAAGAAGCAAAAGTCTGTACTCACAAATTACCCGATATATCCGGATCTTTTGATAAGTAAAAAGCTATTGAATGTCTTGGCTTGAAAGGAGTGAAGACTCTAAAGATTTTTCATTTGTCTACGAACATATGGATTCTTGAATTTTGGGTTCAATGCTTTATAATTCCAAGGAAAGAGGATAAGGATACTCTCAAGAAGAGTGATGTATATTTATTGGATTTATTGGTGAACCTCAGGAAGATAAACCTAGTCAAGTATATCTTGGTTACGATTGAGAATATCAATAATGGAAATCTGAAGTCTAAGATTATCAAGTATCCAGAAATAATTTAAAATATTATTGTTCTTTACCTTCAGTCATTCAAAATTCCATGCAACTCCAAGCCAAGAAATTACAAGGTGATGTTGATGAGTGATGATACTCTAAGAAGAATGAAAATTGTTTTTTCCAATGAATCTGGAGAATTTTATGATCTATCTAAAGAAAAGAATCAAAGGAAGAAATTATCAGATGTTGAAATTGTCCAATCTCTTCTTAAGTCTGCTGAAAATGCTTATAAACAAATTCCAGTACTGGAATTGTTTTTGATAGAATCACTTCCTGAGGCTCCGAGAAAGAAGGTGGTGATTCTGGAATCGTAACAAGAAGAAGAAATTGCTCAGGAAGAGGAAGAGGAAATAGAATAAGAATAAGGGAATGACACTGATGATATCATAAAGAAAGTTGAAGATTACCATGATAAGGAAATCCCCTCTGT
Organism: Viscum album; assembly: GCA_963277665.1. Classification (NCBI taxonomy): domain Eukaryota; kingdom Viridiplantae; phylum Streptophyta; class Magnoliopsida; order Santalales; family Viscaceae; genus Viscum; species Viscum album. The sequence goes on from OY728163.1 coordinate 1,942,131,832, forward strand.
AAAATTATCGATTCGAACTTCTTAAGCCGAATCCTCAAAACTTGATACACCGGGGAATGAAGAGAAGGGTTAGGAAGAAGTGAATAAGCCAACAGATAATGAAATCAGTAATCATGAATTCATTCATCCAGAAGATCAAGTGGCTGATGCAGAGAAAGAGGAAGTTGAGGGAGATAAAATTGTTCAGTTATTTGATAGTGAGCATAAATCTCCCAAAGAACAAGAAATCATTCCGAGAGCTGACAAGGGAAAGTAGGTAGCAGTAGATACACCTAGTAAATCTATGGTGAAGAAGAAATATGTTGGTGCTTCATCAAAGAGGAAAGCTGAAGACATAGAAAAATAATCCTCACCAACCAAACACTCGAATTCAGAATCATATTCCCTTGGACATGATTTTTTTGTTCAGTCATTAAAAAAGTTGGTTGGTATTATTCCCTTATTACCAATCATAGACTCAAGATGCCATATGCTTCAGAATACGATAAATCAGAAATCAGATTCAGTTTCCTTAGTAATGGAAAAATGTGTCACACTAGAGGCAAATTTCAAAACCTTCCTCATTGGTTATGAGTCTCATAAGAGATCTTACAATAATATTACAAGCTGGTCAAAGAAGAAAATCGAATATATGATAATATTGGATGAATTTAATGGTAATTTCAAGGATGATTTTGACACTGAATATGGGATGATCAAGGATCTCACTAATAGTTTTGAGGAAAAGCTAACCCTCAAACAGACTACTCGGAAGTAAGAAGTTAAGGATCTAAATGGAAATCTTAATTATGTGGACAAGAATTGGAAGAGGGAAAGGGATCTTATAATTGAGATTGAAGATAAGCTTATTAATCAAGAAGAAATGTTGAAAGCTCAAGAGGAACATATTAAGTCTTGGGAATAAAAAATTAAATCCTTAGGGAAGAAAACTAAAGATCAGGATCAGTTGCTTAAGTGTATGGAAGAAGATCACAAGGATCTCAAGAAGCTAAAAACCATTGTGAAGAATATGATGCCGAAGGAGAAAGAATGATAATTTCATTCCATTCCGATATTTTTTTCCCTTGTACAAATAGTTTCAAAATTAATGAATTTTTTTTATTCTTTATATATATTGTTGTGGTTGTTTAGTACTAATGTTTCAGGTACCAATTTTTCCATTCCCTTTATTCCTTTTTGAAAATCACAAAGGGGGAGAAAGGAATGATAAAAAGAATACGAAGTAAAGAAGATATTTCCCTAAGTAGGGGGGAGTTCATCTAGAGGAAAGTTATTATCGATGAAGTTTTTAGAATGAAAGATAATGTAAACTCTCATTCAAGAAATCAAGAATACGATCCTTAGTGATTCCAAATCATAATAGAGAGTTATTCATATTCAATTTGATCTATAAGTAAAGGGATATAAGTTTTTATTTTCTAGTCCATAAAATTTCTAAGTCCTTATATTCTTTTTAGTAAGGATGTTTGTGGTTTCCAAAAAGGGGGATATTGTTGAGTCAATAAGGTTTCCTTATGAATTTTCCATTCCTTTATGTTTTTAAATTAAAAAACACTTTTTCTCAAGGAAAATTTTATTTCCCATAAGATTTATCTTATTAAGGAAAATTTTCCTTCCTAAGGAAATTTTCTCCCTACCTTAGTTTTCATTGTTCATGTTTTAGTTTTTCTTATTCTAACTCATTTTATTTCTAAGTGTAAAATTCAGTTTCATACCTAAAAACCTTGGAATCCTATAAATACTTAGATATAGGGTATTCTGTTTTCAGGTTCTGAAATTCAGATTCTGAATTCTCTGAAATTCAGATTCTGAATTCTCTAAATTTATATTCCAAATTCCTTGAATTTCAACTCTGAATTCTTTGAAATTCAGACTCTAAATTATTTGAATTCATGTTCTAAATTCTTCAGAATTCAGGTTCCAAATTCCTTACAATTCAAGTTCTGAATTCCTCAGAATTCAGGTTCCAAATTTTTTAAAATTCAGACTCCGAAATCTATATAATTCAGGTTTCGAATCACTCTAAAACAGAATCCGAATATCCATGTAATACTGACTCGGAACTTTATTTTTCCTTAGACTAAGAAAAATTTTATTTGGTTAAGCAACCATATTTTTCTTACCCCTGTTATAGTTATGAAAAGATGTCATGCATTCTGTTTCTAACTAACTGTTGTTTGAGTGACATGTGTACAGGTCCCCCTGAGATTCAAGGAAAAATATGACCATTTGAGGAGGGAGCCGACCATTGGAGAAATTCCTATAAATAGGAGCTCATTTGAACGAGTTCAAAACATTGAATGACTTGTTGATCACTCTAGATATTTCATGTTGCTGAAGTGATTTCTAGAGAGAGAGACTCTCATGGCTTGGGCATACTGAACATCTTGTTCAGCTTCCTTCGTGCAACTCTGACTGTTGTTGTGTACAATCGAGGACTTCACATAGGTACCGACTACCTTAATGTTCGAGGACTTCTGGGGATATGAAGATAGAGGTACCGACTACCTTAAAGTTTGAGGACTTCCTTGTTTAGGAAGACAGAGGTGCCAACTACCTTGATGTTTGAGGGCTTGCAGGGATAGCAAGACATACTCTAATATTCCTATCGAGGGCTTACCCTAGAGTGGGTAAGACATACTTTCTTGAAAGTATAAATCAAGGGACCATTATCCAAGGTTTTTTGATACCCTTATCTTTGGGTTAAAATATTCTATACTTGTTACTTGTGTTGTTTCAAGTTTATTTTCTACTGTATTTTGATTAATAAAGAAATTGTAACTATCTTATACTTTCTTGTACTTGTATACTCTGATTAGTAAGATTCTATATGCTTGAAGTTAGAATCTTTTTCCTTCTAAACTTTTCTTAAGTTTCATTTTTGGAACCATATTTACGAAACCTAGCAAGTTTGTAGAACTAGAAGAGGTCTTGTGAATTTACCTTGTTTAACTTTGTTAAACATAGTTTTTCATCAAGGTTAAAAACAAAAGTTTTATACCAACTTTAAAGGTTCCAAATGAATTTTTAAATTATACAATTCACCCCCCCCCCCTCCTCTTGTATATTGAGAATATAAGTTCATATTTTGATCCTACAATCACCGCTAGAGGAATCCTACACTTGGATTCTATGATGCAATGAAGGATCACATCGGATCGTGACCGGAAACATCAATGAAGAAATAATTCCATCAAGTTAATTTATGTAAATTAATTAAATTAATAATAACCAATATATGATGATCCTATCTATGGTTCCAAGACTCCCCTCTTTTCTTTTTCTCTCTCCGTTCTATTCTGAATATCCCGTGTTTTATTATTATGATATATCTCGGATTGATCGTTGTTAACACTAAAATTAAAGTTGGGTACACCCACCAATGCGCTTCCACTGTGCTCGGAACCTACAAGTGGTATCAAAGCAGCCATATCATTAATTATAATTATTTAGTTTTTCATTGGTGATTTGTGCATTTAATAATTTAGTTGTTTCAATTCAAGTTAACCGTTCTTTAAATCAGAATTTTGAGATCTATTCCTCCTATCTCGTTTCTCGTTCACCTTACAAAAACAAATTTTTCTTTTAATTTTGATTAAAATAAAATAGAGGATCCCATCCGAAGGTGCCAAATGTTCCTGGTCGTACAACACCAGAATACACGGCGTGTATTCGGTAGTACACGTTGTGTATTCTAGGTTCAATGCATCAGACTGGTCCGCCAAATCAGGTCATGTGTTGGAGTATTTCTAAGTCTTAAATGACACTGTGTATTGACTAGGAACATGTGGCACACGGTTTCTAGATTACACGCCATATGGTCCACTGAACATGACATGTATCCCCTTCAGGTTAGGGTTGGACCTTGTACCCCATACACGGCTTTCCTGGCTAGAAATTGTGTAATGCAGATACTACACGGCATGTGTCCCACTGAACACGCTGTGTACTCCAAAAAAAATTCCGAAGTACATTTACACACCATGTCCCTGGGCGTATACTTCGGATGGACGATGAACAAAAGTACACGTCGTGTAGTCAGAACTAAATGTTGTGTACTCATCCAAATAACACAGACTTATTAAAATTTATTATTATATTATACAAACCCTTGAGACGTGTACCATAGTGCATGCATAAAGCTGAGCCACAACACGTGATAGGTGTTTTATATATGTGTGTTTAATTTAACATATGTTTAATGTTCATTTCTACTCATTAGGTAGTTATGAATGGGAATTCACCAGGTTGCCTCTAAGGTACAAGTTACGTACAAAGATAATTTTAAATGAATTTATTTGTTTAAAATTATGATGGATGAGAATCTCAAGGAAATTCATAAAAATGGTTTAAGATAAAAGTATTGATTAATTAAAGATAATTAATTAATTTAAGAATGATTTATCTTAAACAAGAACGATTAAATAATGGAATGATAGTTTTATTTATGCGTAAATATTGTTTCATGTATGGATGATCATGAGCTAGACCAAGACCTTTGTATGTGAATGGTTTCTTTTAATTTATTTATTTAAATTAATTTTTTTGGCATGTGAGCCTTCTCCTTATTAATATGTAGGGCCTATGTGCCCAAGGTTTCTTTTATTTAAAACTCTATTTTACCCCTCACTTATGTGTGAGATAAAAGAATATGTAATGGATGGGGCTCCCAAGCTAGTGGAGGCAACTCAAGTTAGGAGCCAAGGTGAAACCAATCCAAGGAGATACAAAGGTGAATAGGTGGAAAGCTGTAAACATGAACCCAAAAGGTTCAAGGTGTTTCTCCCCTAGGTCTTGGGTTAGTTTATCAATCGCTAGATAAAATAACCAATAGAACAAGATCATGATCTTACCATTTATTTTATTTATTTCAGTTTTATGGTTTATTTATTGTGGGTGTGTTGTCACGATCACACAATTAATGAATTAAACAAGCATTCAAGATGGAACTAAAATAAGATTGGATTATGTGTAAATATTATCTTAGACATGGTTAATTACTTAAGTATATCCCACTTAATATTAACAATCATTTAATCAAAGATAATAAAATGGAAATTTAGGTATAAGGATAAAATCCCTCAAAGAAAATATCAAGTCGGTATAGCCTTCCACAATCTTGGTTTGAATCGAAACATAGTTCAAAGTGCTTGACCAACCCTAGTTGGGGTGATTTTAATTATAGAGGAATTATAATTCAAGGTTTTGGGTTGACTTGACTTGGTTTACATCAAGGGTTTACTGTCATATTAGGAATTGGTGTGACCAAGAGGCAAAGGTTGAGGAAATCCAAAATAAAAGGATTTCAGGACCGGGGAGTCCACTCAGCGGATCAAGGAGCTGTGAGTTAATGAAGTTGGAATTTGGAATGCCTACCTAAAACCCTTCAAGTTTCTTGACCAACCCTATTTGGGGTAATTTGAAGGTAAATATGGATACTTTTCACTAGAATATTTAGGCAACAGAATATTTTGAAGTCAATGCTGAGGGCTATTGGATTTTGATAAAATAGTGGGAGAATAATAAGTATTAATTTATTTATTTGTCTCATTTTTATCCTGATAAAGTAATAAACCTTTTCTTATCTTAATTTGTAGAAATAGAAATAAAAATGACTTCAAACATATCATTTTGAACTATACTCAAGAAGGAAAACCTTCTCACCAGCACCGATTTCCAAGAATGACAAAGGCATTTACGCGTCATCCTTCGCCACGAGAGGAAATTGTACGTGCAAGAGGAGCATATTCCAATTGCACATGGAAAAGAGGCTAGTGATGAGGAACTATCTCTATACATTAAACATATGGATGATGCCACATATGTCCAATGTTTCATGTTATCGTCCATGTCTAATGAGCTCTTGAAGTAACATGAAAACATGGATGTGTATAGCATGATGTCTCACCTTAAGCATCTCTACCAAGAGAAGGTGAGACGGGAGAGATATGAGATCTCCAATTCTTTGTTTACAACTAATATTGTAGAGTCTACACTAGATGGGCCTCATGTAGTCATTCTTATTGTATACATTGAACGTCTGGACATCTTAGAGATTAAGTTCTCGGATGAGTTGCGTACAGATCTCATCCTATCATCACTACCCAAGACCTTCTATAGCTTTATTGTAAATTATAACATGAGAAATAATGAGAAGAGTCTATCAGAACTTCTGACCTTAATTCTCCAGGTAGATAAGGATATGGGGTGTGACAAACTCGCAGTCCTTATGGTGAATAAGAAAATAAAGGGAAAGGAAAAGGGGCCAAAGACTTATAGATGGTCTGAAGCCCCCAAGCGTCATCCCTCCAAGAAGGGGAAGATCCAGAGGTAGGGCAAGGAACGGGAGGTGGTATGTTTTGCATGTGGAAAGCAAGGCCACTAGAAGAGGAATTTCACCCAAAAGCATGGGGACACTAAAGGTGCATTCGTTATCGAGTGTAATCTTTCCATTTCTACACATTGGGTATTAGATACAGCTTCTAGGGCTCACATCTATATTCAAATGCAGGAACCAAGTAGATTTAGAAAGATTACCAGAGGAGAGGTGGATCTTCGATCTTCCAATGGCGCAAGGATGGTTGTGTTGGCCGTTGGTGATTACCATCTCTCATTTCCAATTGGGATGATTTTGGTTTTACATAACTGTTATTATGTGTCTAGTGTTACAAAGAACATAATTTATATATCTTGTTTTGGATATGGATGTATTTATTTTAAAATTTGGGAATAAGGGTTGTTTCTTTTATAAGAACAACATGTGTTTTGGTATGGCACATTTAAATAATGGTTTGTATGTATTAAATTATGAAAACCGAGTGTTGGAAATCGATAATGAAACAAACTCACATGAATCATACATCACCCAATTGTGGCATCACCGTCTCAGTCATGTAAATGAGAAGCGCATGACAAAGATCTGCCAAGATGGCTATTTAGACTCTACTGAGCTAAAAACACTTGATAGATGTCATTCTTGTTTACAAGGTAAAATGACCAAGCCACCTTTCGGTAGACAGGGTGAAAGGGCCACATAGCTTCTAGGATTGGTGCACATGGATGTGTGTGGACCATTCCCAGTAGAAGCTAGAGGTGGATATTCTTACTTCATTACTTTTACTGATGATTTGAGTAGATATGTCTATGTCTAATTAATGATTTATAAGTCAGAAGCCTTAAAAAAATTAAGGAATTCAAGAATGAAGTAGATAATCAGCTTGGTAAGAAGATAAAGAAGCTTTGATCGGATCAGGGTGGAGAATATCTAAACCAATAGTTCATCGATCTTCTATGGGAGTCTGAGATTCTATCACAACTCATTCCTCCTTATACACCATAGTGGAATGGTGTTAGTGAAAGGAGGAACCATGACTTGTTGGACATGGTGAGGTCGATGATGATTCATGCAGATCTTCCATTATCTTTTTGGGGATATGCATTACAAATTGCAGCATATACATTAAACCGAGTACCAACTAAGGCAGAAAATGGAATTCCCTCTAAGTTATGGAATTAAAATAAACCCATTCTGTCTCACACACATGTATGGGGATGCGAGGCATTTTTTAAGGCCTTCTCAGGCAACAAACTAGCACCCCGGGGCACGAGGTGTATCTTTATAGGATATCCCATGAAAATGAAAGGATATTACCTATATAACCCTTCAAATAAGAAAGTGAATGTCGCTAGAAAATCTGTCTTTCTTGAGAGGGAGCACATCCTCAAAAAGGATAGTGGGAGCAAGATTGACTTTGAAGAATTTGATGCTCAAGATACACAGGAGTTGGTACAGGAATAAGTTCCACAGGTCCCCATAGAAGTGGTTCCAGAAACACAAGTACTGCATAGAAGCTCAAGATAGGTAAGGTAACTAGAGAGATTTGGTTTCCTAGTCACCGAGGATGGTGAATCATTATTGTTGGACAATGATTAACCTCTCTCCTATAAGGAAGTAGTATAAAGATCAGATTCTACAAGATGGATAGAAGCTATGAATTCTGAGATGGATTCCATGTATTAGAACCAAGTATGGGTTCTGGTTGATGAGTCAGTTGATGTAAATCATGTTGGATGAAAATGGTTATTCAAGAGAAAACTAGGCATAGAAGGTCAATTTAGCACTTATAAAGCAAGGATAGTGGCTAAAGGATTCAGATAGCATCAATGAATTGACTATGATGAAACCTTCTCGCTAGTTTCCATGTTTAAATCCATAAGAATCATACTTTCCATAGAAGCTTACCATGACTATGAGATTTGGAAAATGGATGTCAAAACATAATTCCTTACCGGTAACCTTTAGGAAGATGTCTATATGACACAACCAGAAGGGTTTGTGACACCAGGTGAATCCAAATGGGTTTGCAAGTTGCAGAAATCCATTTATGGATTAAAGAAAGCATCCAGGTCATGGAACATTTGATTTCATGAAGCCATACAGGAATTTGGTTTCATTAAAAATGAATGTGATCCATATTTTTATAAGTGGTTAATGGTAATGCGGTCGTTATCCTAGTAGTATATGTTTATGACATATTGCTTATTGGAAACGATGTACCAGTCTTACAGTCAGTTAAGGACTGGTTGAACAAGTGTTTCTCTATGAAGGACTTGGGTGAAGCATCCTACATTCTAGGGATCAAGATCATTCATGATAGATCCAAGAGGCTGCTTAGACTAAGTCAGGGTACATACATTGACCAGATACTAAAGAGATTTAGTATGGAACAATCCAAGAGGGGATTGGTTCTAGTGTCACATGGCCTACATCTTTCTAAGAAAATGTGTCCTCAGACACAATAAGAGAAAGATAGAATGAGTAAGATATCATATGCTTTAGCTATAGGATCCATCATGTATGACTTGCTATGTACTAGGCTTGATGTTGCCTATGCACTGAGCATGGTAGGGAAATATCAAGAAGATCTAGGAGAACAACATTGGACTACTGTAAAGACTATCCTTAAGTATCTGAGAAGAACTAGGGATATATTCCTGGTGTATGGAGGAGATGAGGAGCTTGTCATTAGAGGGTATGATGATGCTGGTTTTCAGATAGATCAGAATGATCTAAAGTCACAATCTGGATATGTTTTCTATCTCAATGGAGGAGCTGTGAGCTGGAAGAGTTAAAATAAACTAGTTGTCACCAATTCTACAGTAGATTATGAATATATAGAGGCTTCTAATGCAGCCAAAAAAGCCATCTGGATTCGTAAATTTGTCCAAGATCTTGATGTGGTTCCTAATAGTAAACATCCTATCACATTATACTGTGATAATACTACAGTGGTGTCTCTTTCAAAAGAACCAAGGTCACATCAATGGACAAAGCACATACTCCAGAAGTATCACCTTTTGAGGTATTTTTATCAAAGGGGTGAAGTTATAGTAATCATAGTGTTCAAAAAAGAGAATGTGGAAGACCCCATGAATAAAGGCATATCTCAGAAAAAGCATGAATATCATGTGAGAGATAGCATGTTAAAAGTCGTTAGCATTTCGCTCTAGTTCAAGTGGTAGTTTGTTGGAGTTGGTGGCTTAGAACCAACTACTTTGTAATTTATTCATTAATAAATACCTTATCACATCTTGATTTTTCTTCTACGTGACAATGAATGTGATAATGTCCTAAGGATAGTTGTTGCATTAAAGGGTCATAGAGGATCCCTTCTATGATGAGAACTCGGAAGTGTCATAACACTATTCATGAATATATGTTCTATGGCCAAATGATGTTATTTGAGGGACATAAATAATACTGGCCATTAGGGGTGAGGACTCATAAAACATTGAGGCACATTCACAAGGTGTGCGTCCTTGGTAATATCCAGGAGGATATTACCAGAATGAGACCCGCCAGTAGGAAATCTAAATTTCATAGTGTCATTGGATGTTCCTATCTGCGGATGTGTGTATTGGTCCTTATACTTTAATATTATTATTAATGGGTATTAAAACTTGTGAACTTAGATTTATTGATGAAAACTATGACGACACGTTGTTTTCAGAGAGGTAGGATATGTTCGGTGCGTCACAATTGATACTGCATTAAAAGATAACGCAAGAAAGGATTTTTCCCTTCTATTCCATAACAGAAGTAGATATATCAGGCCCTTTCATGGAATTGGTATAGCCTAAATAAATCCATGGCCATGGTGAGGAATGGGAAAGTTCAATTCTGGAAATTCAATGAAAGAATAAATGAGCGCATGGGTTGATGTCACTTGCATGCAACCTGCTTGATTTGAGATATCAAGACAAAGGGATTATATTACACGGTAAGCGTTTGTAGGAGGTGACATGTCATTACGGAGTTAACATCTTTCTCTGTGGGTTCCTTGGTGTATTGATAGATGCTAACCTTGGACTGTAGGTAAGCTCCACCTAATTCCACTAAGAAAGAGACCTATAGGGTCACACCCTAAGTGTGTCCAAGTATCCCAGTTAAATATTAATTTAACAAGTTGAATAAAGATTATTCTCGATTGTGGTTTAATAATTATTTAAGGATGTCTGGTCGCATTTATTTTGACACTATTTATTTGAGAGAATATATTGTGGGCAAAGTAATATATTTATTAGCGATTAATACAGTGATGTTTATTTTAGAAATAAATAACCATTATTCAAGGTCTAATAAATGTGGTGGAGGAAATAAAGAAAAATGGAAAAAAAGTACACGCCATGTATATTAAATATACACGCCATGTATTTTTTTCTGGGAATTTATGAGAAATAATATTTTTTATTTAATTAAATAATATTAGGTGTAATTCGTTGGACGCATGTTAGTTAATAATAATGGTCAAGTATTATTATTAGACATGGGGTATTACTAAGAATTAAATGAAATGAATAGATGATTTCGGGTAATTAATTCATTTTGTTATTCCATGTAATTAAAAATCCAAATTATATATTTCTCATTAGCCTATCCATTTTTTGTGGTTGTGCACAATGGATCTAGAGAAAGCTCTCAAGCCAAGAGAAAATCATTTTCTTCCAAGAACACTCTCAAGCTATGAGAGAGAGATCCTCCTCCACCGGATCAAGGTGATCGAAGGTGGACATCGCAAGCGAAGGATCTTCCACACTAACACCCGGAGATCCCTTCGGTGATGTCCATAGATACATGGATCATGTGTAGATTGCCTCTAGAGGAATCCTAAACTTGGATTCTACAACACAATGACGGATCACATCGGATCGTGACTGGAAACATCAACGAAGAAAGAATTCCATCAAGGTAATTATTTTCAATTAATTAAATTAATTATAACCAACATATGATGATCTTTTCTATGGTTCCAGGACTCCCCTCTTTTATTTTTTGGTCGTCATTATATTCCAAAGATCCAGCATTTTATTATTGTGATGGATCTCGGATTGATCGTTCTTAACGCTAAAATTAAAGTTTTCCACACCCACCAATGTGCTTCCACTGTGCCCAGAACCTACAAATATTGTCAAAGCTTTTTGATTTTCCATTTTCTAAAAATTAAGAGCATATAATTTGTACTTATTTGATTACAAAAACATTTTAATAAATTTAAAATTAATTAAATTACATCACTATTTTTCTAAACCCAATTTCCCTCACCATCTATTTAAAAATATCATGTCACTTATATATTATAGTGTAAATGATCCATATTCCCCTTATCATAACCCAAAATTGGGTTTTGAAATTTATTTAAAGGGTTTTAGGTAGGCGTATCATGCCAATTGCATTAACTCACAGTTCCTTGATATGTTGAGGGGACTCTCCAATCCTAAAATCATATTTTAAATATTTCCTCAACACTTTCCTCTCAATTACACCAATTCTTTCTTGGGAATTCAACCCTTGATGTAAAAAATTTAATTCAACCCAAAAATTTAAACTAAAAGTTCCATGATAATTGAAATCACTCCAACTTAGGTTGGTAAAGTGCTTTGAACTATGATGTTGATTTTAACTTAAGTAGTGAAAGGTTGTACTGACTTAATATTTTTATTTATTTATTTTCATTATTTTTGTGTAAAAGACCATTTGATATTTTCACATGCCTTGTTAATATTAAGTTCATTTTACTTAAGTGATTAACCATGTCTTATAAAACATTTACACATGATATATTTATATTTTATTCTATCTTACGTTCTTGTTAATTCATTTATTAGGCGATCACACAACATCCAAAAAAAATAATTAACCATGCAACTGATAGAAATAAAACATAAGTGGCACGATCATGAGATTATATAATGGTTAGTTTTTCTAGATGATAATAAATAAACCCTAAACCCTAAGGTAAAAAAACCTTGAACCATATCTTGGTTTGTGTTGCAACATTCCTCATTTGGATATTATGTATTGCCTTTATTACTTTTTCCATGGATCCTTGACTCAGACCGCATCCACTCACCTAGGAGATTCATATTAACATAATATTTTACTCACAAAGAGGTGATGGGATCCAATGTATTTGATAAAAAGGGGGTTTTACATAAAATAAACCACAGGCATGTGAGACCTTATATAATGAGTAGTGGATGAAATAAAGGTTATCAATAATAATTTAACAAAAACCAATCATCTTCATAGGGATGGTCTAATATCATGATCATCCACACATCAAGAAATGAGCATACATTTTCAATATAGTTATCAATTACTTTGATTCATTCTTTAGTTAACATAATTCACCATGAGTTAATACAATTAATTTAATTTATCTTAATCCCATCCAAGCATCCTTAACTCACCAACATCTATAATTTTAAACAAAAAAATCATTTAAAATTAATGAATTGCACAATTTTACTTGGAGAAAAAATCATGTTCTTATATAAAATTTTAACATGAAAATATATTTAATATATAATTATCACTCCTATGAAATGGTGTGTACTTTTTCAAATAAATAGCATATGGAGCACATGTGAACAGGTTTGATTATATATTTAATTTTACTCTATAAAAAATTAAGCACATTGTGTGCAGATGACCACATGGTGTGTACTATAGTATACGACATTTACTATAGTACATGACATTTACTATCTTTTGTTCATGTCCATAGCACATGCCTAGGGACTAGTCATGTTTTCTGCCATGGATGTGTTTAGGGTACATGGTGTATACTTAGAATACAAGGTGTATATACTTGTATTTGTATGGATCTTCAATACATATGTCGTGTATCTGATACATGGATTACTGGGACACCCCATGTTCTTGGCCATAAGAAAACAGGTACTACATGTCGTGTACATAGGTTACACGGTGTGTAGTTCTTCAAGACATGTGCCAGTCTGTTCGAATCTACACATCAATCCACTTTTTTCGGATCTATCCAACTTTATCGTGGGATAAAATCATGAAAACAAAAGTACACTATGTGTACACATTAAATAAATGTTTTGTACTCTATTTTTATCTTGGAAGATCCTTTGACACCTCCATATAGTTCTCATTTAATGAATAATCATTTTTAAACCTTAACTGATTACTGGTTATGTTAGCAAGAACGAATAAATGAATTGACGATGATTTTTAGATATTAAAAGGATTCATTTTAAGTAAAAGAAAATGAAAACATGTGAAACTAATCAATGAATAATAAATAATTATAAATTAAACATGTGAACACTTTGATACCACTTGTAGGTTCTAGGCGTAGTGGAAGTATCCTTTGGTGGTATGACAAACTCAGATTTTAGTCTTAATTTATGTGTAATCATTTCCAAACATGATTAAAACATCATGTCCAATGAAAACTGTAGATTTCTTGACTAGATTAAAATTCCATAACTAAAAGAGGAGGATCTTCACATGTAATTTATAATTAATTTATGATATGATATAGAATTACCTTAACTTGTAATTATCTCTTTTTTTATGATATAGTTGACTATATCTCATCGTATTGTCATTACAGTATATGATCCAAGTGTATAATCCCTCCAGTGATGATCCACACATAACGTCATCATAGAATCACTGGGTTCTGGCATAGCTGATCTTGATGGCTTGCATCATTCGTGGTTGATCATACCATGATTCTTCTTAAGGAGAAAGAACTCTATATGTTCTCTCATTGGTTTAAGAGAGGAGGGGAGAAGAGCACTCTAGATCTCTTGACCTCCCTCTAGGTCTTAAGAGAGTCTCACTTTATCTTTTGTGCACAATCCATGTTTTTTTGCAAGTGATATAATTATATATTTATTACGGAAGGTTTAGGGTTATAAAATTACACAAAAAACCCTTTCTATCATTATAATTCTTAATTGACCCCATGTATAATAATAATAATAGTAGTAGTAATAATAATAGTAATAATCTATTGACATGTGAAACACCATTAATAATATATAAATAAATATCATTTATATCATTTCCAATTGGACCATTAAGCTCGGTTCAATTTCCCTCATCGACATTTACCGATCCCCACTTAGTCATTTTAATAACTTGTGATTAAATTATGGTGATCAACCAAAACTAAATAAATATTTTTTATTCTAACTTATTAAATTCAATACCAAAATTTAACTAATATTGAGAATAATCTTTCTCAGTGTCATTAGGAATAATTTCCTAAAGTCCAAGGTTAGCATCTGGAAACACACCAAGGCACCCATAGATAAATAAGTTAATTTTTTAATGACATCCAACATCCTATGAATTATTATCATTTAATATAATATCTTATCATGATATCTCAAATCAATCAAGTTCCATGTCGGTGTCATCAACCTATATTCTTTATGTCTCTTTCTTTAACATTCTAGAATTGAACTCTCCCATTGAACACTATGGGCATGGTAGTTCCATCCCCATAAAAGGGCTTGATATGCCAACTTTTTTCAAGGTAAATAAGGGATGAATATTTTCTCACATTATCCATTAATTCAATGTCATTCATGAAATACCCAACATATCCTACCTCACCTCAAACATATATCAGTACAGTTTTCATTAATACATCAAATAATGTGAGTTATCATATCAATTAATAATAATATTAAAGTCTAAGGAACAATACATACATCCATGTATAGGAACATCCAATGACACATGGAAATGTGGATTTCCTATTAATGGGTCTATTCTCATATCCTCCTATTAGAGATTACTAAGGGAGAACACCATGAGAAGGTGTATCAATATATTATGAGCCCACCACCTCTAAGAGCCAATATCTTCTATGTCCCATCAAAAAATATCATCTAGCCATATAACTATATTCAAGAACATTATCATCTAACCTCTATGTTCTCATCATAGTGGGGAACTACAATGACCTTTCGGTGTGAAACATATTCTTAAGACATTATCACATACAAATGTTATGTGAAGGAACAATCGTGATACGATAAGAAAATTTATTAATAATGAAAAAATGTAATCAAGTACTAAGAAATTCGGTTCTAAGGAACCAAATCCAACATGTACTCCTTTGAAAAAACACTAGAATGAGGATATCATGATTAGATCTATGGGTGAGGGAATTTTTTGATGAATCTTATTTAGTATTCACCAAAGGAACGGGAAGGGGATCTCAGATCTAAAAATCATGGAACAAAACTTCATGTTAAGTGATTTGGAGATAGGTGGATTCTCTCCCCCTATACTTTTCCTAGAAATTGAAGGCTTGGTTTTCAAATAATAACTTGGTTGAATTTCTTGATGTAAATCCCACAATTTTTCTCTCTGTTTTATTGGATTTTGAAATTATGTGTTACGGTATTCACCCGCAATTTGTTTGATAAATTGCTAAAATGAGAAATTTATTTTAAAAAACTATTTTGGTTATGATAAATTGGCATAGAAATGGGTTTTTGATCTCATGATTCACATGGAAAATGCCTCATTAGGTTATACATAGTGGTGGGATCAATTTGGGCTCAAAGGATTTTACCTTTTAGAAATGACTTGGGTCCGAAGGGAAAAGTATCACTCATGAGTATAGAATATTTGGTGGGAATAATTTGATAGGATGTGAATAGGGTGTGTGAGTTTCATGGGTATGCATTCATGACATGGGATACCTTCATAGTTTCATTTTTATCACTACTTACGTATATGTATATTTTTTACAAATTTTTTTTATTTTTCTTTCTCCTGTTTTATATTAAATGTTAGCTAACTTATGTCCTAGTGGTGTGTGTGATAATTCTTCGGGATGTCCTAATGAGTTTATATAATCACTCCTACATATGAATATTGGTGCATATGTAGACGTTTTTTCCATGATACGGGTAAGGTATGGGTATCATAATTTTCTAGAGGAGCACCTTGATATTGTGGTATCATTGTTTAGGAATTAAATCTTGGAGATGTATTGTAGTAGAGTTAGTTATGGTTCCATATTGGTGCCTTGATTTTTTTATAGCCCTTACTCTCTTGTTGTTTTAATAATCACAAGTTCCATTTGGTGTTCTAACCATTTAATTAGAGTTTATTTCAGTTATTTTTCTTATACATCAAACAAGGAATTCAACTAGACAATTTGTGGGATCAAGAGGTGAATTAGAGGCATTTTTAAGGTAATTTATGTGTAATGGAACCAGTCATCCTATGGAAAGCCACAATCCATCCTACAATATTTCTACTGGGAGGTAATTCTACCTATATACCACTATCTAGCTGTTGGTAGGACACTAGACAACCAGTGGAACTTGTACAGCCTAGGTGAGGGTCAAGTAGTGCACTGGCTAGCCAGTGGAGCCTACCATCCAACCAGTGAAACTTTTCTAGAAAGTCAATATAGCCATTTTAGGATGTCCCTTTCAGCCTCTATCACCTTATAATAGATATAATCATGTCCCAAGACCTCCAAACCCACCATGGGACATTCAAAGGCTATAAATACACCTCTAATAAGTCTTAGAAACAGGTGGTTACCATTTTGATACACTTGAGCTCATTTTTTATTCCAATGTTGTACTCAATTTCTCCCTCATCTATCTATATATTTATATATATATATATTTCCATATAACCTTAATTATATTATTTTCCGATTTCAATCTTATTGAGATAATTGGGAGTGTGTTTCAAAGGGTTTGTGCTAACAAACCACTCCTTTTAATCATTCTTCTGGGGTTCCCACTACCATCAAAGTGATTATTCTTTGGGTTTCTTACATAACCACTAAAAAAAGCGTTTTATTGGGTTTATTATTTTCTCCATTGAAAAAAAAGTTTATTTATCCTTCTCAAGTATCTTGGATACTTTTAAATCTAAGTTATTAATCTAAAACCCTCAAGATTTAAGGGATGGGGTGGGGGCACTCAAGTAATGATTTTTGGACAAACTCTGTTATCAAAGTGTTTTTCCTTGTCTTTTATTTTAATTTTACACATCACTTACTATTTTATTTTAATTTATCACTTAATTGCATAATTTTATCACATTATTAAGTTTTAATTTTTTTAAAGGAAATTCACCCCCCAACCTCTTGTCATCCTGCTCAGACCAACACTTTTGGTATCTTTGGGTCTTTCCTTGATGTAGACATTTTAGTATCTATTTTAATGTTGTGAATTCAATTATGGTTTTGGTTTCTTATATTGATTGGTTTTTAGTTGGTATTTTTATATCAGGCATTCAATAGAACAACTTAGGTTAACCCATAATGTCACCCGAATTAACCCTCCACAAGACCTAAAGTGTGTTCCCAATCACCACAGGTAGGCGACAATTGCTAGGGTATCATAAAAAGATATGTGGGAATGATTTAACCCTAAATATACATATGATAAGATAGAGAAAAACAAATTATCACAATAGATATCCAAAGATACATCTTATGTAAAAACAACCAAACCATAAATGTAACACCCAAAAATAGGGTAACTAGGTCAAGATGAACAAATTGATAGACTATCAACATGAAATACAAAACAACCCATGGGTACATCTCTACATGGCCATATGTCACTGCCATCCCAACCCACTATAAGGTGATATGAACCAAGAGATTTATCCTCTATATTATGCTCTTCCCTTTACTTGTGTCCTATAAAACCATGGCTACAAATGCCCAAAGGAAAAATTACAATGTGAGTAGTCTCAGTAGGATACCACCAAAAATATATACAATTTCCATCCACATGCATCCATTAGTTATTATATAAAAAAAATATTAAACATTTCCAGAAGAAATCATTTTTCATATAAAATCATCCTTTGGTTTTCTTTTAAAAAATCGATATTCAAATAAAAATAAAATATGACATACCATTTATCCATGAGTAATGAGAAGATGAGTAAAACAAGTTTCAATCATCAATATCCATATCAAGTGGGTGAATAATCATATAAATACACATGCATTTAATGTATTCTAAAATCACTAAGGTGACAATAACATCAGAAGGGTATAAATAACTCATACAAACAATAAAAAATAGTTAGAATAAGTGTATTATAATGCCTTGTAATATTAGTCCCTCAAAAACACTACCCACTAGCAACCATGGAAGTATGAGAACCTCCCCTAGTGATAGGTAACTCTACTAGGTTTCATGTATGTTTGGTTTTACCTCTTACCCCAAGGGATTCCTAATGTTCTAATACTTTATCATTATGTTCAAGAAACCAGATCCATATTTCATAAAAAATCTCCAAGGAAAATCCATTTCATTTCCATGAACAAATTTTTATAATACATTTTCTATAGTGATCCACACCGCTTTCATTCTTGAAAAAACATTTCTATTTCAAAACTATATTTGATGCATTTTACCAAAAACACCATATGTATGGAAACAGTTTTCAATAAAAACTAATTTTATAAATCATTTCCATAGCCATCAAAGATTAAATTTACCACTCATGAATTTTAAATAATAAATTTCTTAAATCAAATCCAAATTAAACCATAATAACATAAGGCATGCCAAGGGATATACCATAAGATAGAGAAACCTAACTTAAAAGAAAATAAAATTGTATTGCCTTCGAAACTAATGATGGGGAAATAAAGAGATCTAGTCCTCATGAGCCCAGAACTATGAAGAGAAATCCAAAGAAGAAAGGAAACACCCAACATTGCTGATAAATGGAAGAATAATATCAAAAAAAATTCTTAGAACATGATATATCTAGAGTTTGATCCAATGGAGAGGAAAAAATCGGTTTAATATAGGGAATCCAAGCCTGGGAATGCACTAAAACCCTTCATTTAAGGTGGCATGTAGCTGGAGTAACCTCCCTGAGAAGATCAGACAACAAATGAGCATTTCAAAAACCTGAAACCATCACCACCACACCATAGTTATTCCCATCACAACATGGTGGACTCACTTAGGAGACCAACCATGGAGACCATCCATTCCCTGGACCCAAAACCCAAGCCATTTTGGTTTGTCCACATCCTCTAACATGCTCTTAGTGAGGCTTGTTGGCCATGATGCATAGGAAAACCACCAACAGGATGCACTCGGGACCACACCCAACACTGGGTATGGTAGCTCAAACTATTTCACATAGGATGACCAAAGGCATACTATATACTCCACCATGGTTGTGGTGCCTCCTGTTTTTTACTAAAAATACTAAAAACCAATTTTTAATCCACCAAACACCACCAACACTTCTAAAACTGAAAATAGAGAAAATAGGGTTTTTAACTAATTCAATATATCGGGGTGTGATAGTTATTCCCACTATAAAAACATTATATACTCATAAAGGATTAGTATAATAAACTTAAAAAGAGATGAATCCATTAATGTTATGTGAAGGAACAATCATGAACTTGATCCATATTCGGTGGAAGTGAAAGTAAAGAGGTCAGGACTCCTACGTGATCAAGGATCTCAAAGGAGCCAATGTGCATTGGGATTATCTTCCCTTTCTTTCCAAACTGCATGACTCTCTTCTGTAAAGGGAGACCTTATCTCCAACGTCAAACTCAAAGTCCCTTCGACGGTTGTCAGTGTATCTCTTTTGCCGACTCTTATCATCTTTGATGTGTTTCTGGATGACTTGAACCTTCTCTGTCATCTCTTGCACAAGATCAGGTCCAAATAGCTTTCTTTCTCCAACTTCATCTCAACAGGTTGGAGTTATACATCACTTTCCATACAAATCTTCATATGGATCCATCTGAATACTCGAGTGGAAGATATTTTTGTATGAGAACTCAACCAATGGGAGATGTTGATCCCATCCACCTTTTAATTCTAAAGATCAGGCTCTTAGCATGTCTTCAAGCATATGAATAGTCCTTTCAGATTGGCCACCATTTTGGGGGTGATAGGTCATTCTAAAATTTAATTCAGTACTCAAAGCATGTTTAAGACTTCTCCAGAATTTAGATGTGAACCTTGGATCATGATCAGAGACATTTGAGAGTGGAACACCATGCAGTCTCATCGCTTCTATCACATATAGCTTTGAAAGTGGTTCAAGCAAGAGGTATTCCCGAATAGAGATAAAATGGGAAGTCTTGGTGAGTTGTTCAACCACAATCCATATCAAATTATTTCCCTTAGACATATTCAGGAGACCCGTGACAAAGTCCATAGTGAAATTCTCCCATTTCCATATGGGTATAGGCAATGGCCGCATCAACCCTTTGGACTTTTTCTCTCTGCTTTAACTTTCTAACATACCAAGAACCTTGAGATATATTCCACGATCTCCTTCTTCATGTTATCCAACCAGAAGTGTTTATGGAGATCTTGATACATCTTGGTGCTACCAGGATTGATAGAGAATGTTGAACTATGTGTATTGTCCAATAGATCCTTATTTATCCTGGATGGTGAAGGCACAAAAATTTGCATTCCAAACCGAATCACACCTTCATCGTCGATATGGAACTCTTACAGCTTCCCTTCCTTTAATGAATTCACCATCTTTGATAACTCCAAATCATCCATTTTTTCATCCTTAATCATCTCTTGGATTGATGGTTGCACAATCATTTGGTCAAGGTAGTATGTATCCCCTACCCTTATGATTTCAAAATCCATCCTTCGCATATTCAAGAAGATAGGTTCTTTTCGAATCCATAAAATGGATAGAGTAGCAGGTTCTTTTCTTCTTAGAGCATCGGCTACCTTGTTTGCCTTTCTAATATGATAGTGAATAGAGAAATTTTAATCTTTTATTATCTCAAACCACCTCCTTTGATTCATGTTGAGCTCCTTTTGTGTGAATATATACTTTAGGATTTTTTAGTCGGTGTATATATCACACTTCTCACCATAAAGGTAGTGCTGCCAGATTTTCAAGAAAAAAATTGTGGTTTTTAGCTCTAGATCATGCGTCGGGTAGTTCTTATAATAGACCTTCAACTATTGTGAGGCGTAATCTATCACATTATCATTTTTCATGAGTACACAACCCAAGAATATCTTTTAATCATAACTTTATATCAAAAAAATTTCTCCACTTTTCATAGTGTGAGTACAGGTGCAGTGATCAGCCTTCTCTTTAGATCCTTGAAGCTTCCCTCACATTCTTCTCTATAGACATACTTTACCCCTTTCCTTGTTAACTTAGTTAGCGGGCTTGACAATCATGAGAAATGTTTCACAAAACGTCAGTAGTACCCATCTAATCCAAGAAAACTATGTATTTCTGGGACACTATAGGGCCTGGGCCATTCTCCAATCACATTTGTTTTTGAAGGGTCTATATAAATTCGCTCACTTGTGATCACATGTCCCAAGACCATTACATGCTTCATAAAAAAGTCACACTTGTTGAACTTGGCGTACAACTTCTCCTTTCTCAATGTCACCAACACAAGTCTTAGATGTTCTTGATGTTCCTCCTTGCTCTTGGAGTATATGAGAATATCATTGATAAACACTACCAAAAATTTGTCAAGGTAATGTATAAAGACTCTATTCATCAAATACATGAATATTTTAGGGGAATTAGTAAGTTCAAAGTGAACCACCAGAAACTCATAGTGCCCATACCTTGTATGGAAGGCAGTCTTATGAATATCATCCTTCTTCACCATTAACTAATGATATCAAGAATAAAAATCCACCTTTGAGAAGTATTGATCTCCTCTTAAATGATTGAACAATTAATTTATCCCTTTAAGAGGATACTTTTTCTTTATGGTTATCTTGTTGAGTTCCCGATAATCGATACACAGCTACATTGTTCCATTCATCTTCTTCACAAAGAGCATCGGTGCTCCCCAAGGTGATGCACTAGGGCGTATGAACCCTTTTTTCAAATGATCTTGTAGTGGCTTCTTTAACTCCTCCAGTTTGATATTAGCCATTATATAGGGACACTTTGATATAAGAGTAGGTTCGGGTATGAGTTCTATTAATAACTCTACCTCATGATCTGGGGGAAGTCTGGGTAACTCTTCAGGAAATACATCATGTATTCTCTCACAATGAGCATTTCCACAAGGTTGTCACTTTCCTTTGACTCAACCATTTGGGTGAGGTATTATTATTTATAGGGAATAAACACCCACACAATTGAAGTATTTTTCAAAAGAGATTCATTATATTCCTTGCATTTGTAGAGGAGGGTGGGATGGTTTGGAATATGAAAAGATATTTCCTTTTCCAAATAGTTGATATGTTCTCTATAAAACGAGAGCTAATCCATGCCCATTATAGTGTCGAATTCCACCAAGGGAAGTATTATGATATTTACTTGAAGAATCGTCCCAAATACTCCAATAGGAGAAGAGTCAAACACTTGGGTTTCAATGATTGCACCACTCGGTGTTTTTACAAATATCTCTACTTCAAGGTTTCAGGGGTTCAATTCTATAATTCTAGAAAACTTGCAAGATATAAAGGAATTCTTATAACCAGAATAAAATAATACTTTTTCCATTCTTGAGTTAATAAGAAGTGTACCCTGTACAACTTCATTATCTATCTCCCCTTCTGCAGTATTGATGGCATAAGCATTCCTTTGTTTCTTTGACTTTGGTGGCTACTGATGCTGATTACCCTTGAGGACTTGAGGTTTAGTGCACTAACTTGCACAATACCCTTTCTCCCTTTAGTTATAGCATTGAACCATGGGTGGTTCTCTCCTTTATTCCACCACATTATCCTTTCTTCTCATGTATTTCTCACAATCTTGAGAAAGGTGTCCTTCTTTCCACACTTAAAGCATTTACCCATCCCTTTGAGGTAGTTCCCATGATGAAACTTCCCACATTTTCAGCATGTGTTTCATTGAGTTTTCATCCCACCTTTATCATTAGATCCTCCATCTTGAAACTCCATCTTTTGTTTCTTATCACCATAGCCATGGGACCATTCTCCAAAATCCATCTCCACTTTGAGAGAACACCGAACAACTTCTACATAACTCCCAAAGTATCGAATTTCAAGATCCTTTCGAAGGTTTGGTTTTAATCCACTAAACAATATATTAGTTTTTCTATCATTTTTTATAACAAAACCCAAAGTGTACCTCGGAAGACTTGTGAAACCTGCTTCATAGGTTATGACAGATTCAACATAATTTTTCTTGGGCTCTATGAATTCTCTCTCCATCTTTGTATGAACAGTTCTTGGGAAATACTTGTTAAGAAACGTTATCTTAAAGTCTTCCCATTCCATCTCTTTAATTTCTTCACTTGGATTGGTGTTCTTAATCAAAGCCCACCATTGATCGACCTCTCTATCTAGAAAACAAATGGCTAGTGTCACCTTCCCATATCAGAACAATTAATCACAAAAAATATCTTCTCCATGGACTTGACCCACTGTTCTGCAACTAGTGGATCAGAAGATCCACTAAAGGTTGGCGGTCATTGCCGCATAAAACACTCGATAGCCAGTTACTCCCTCTTAGGTGACCTAGGACGTTCACCATTATTATGGTTATTGTTCATAACCTTATATAGTTGGGTAATAATCACCATGATGTTTTTAATTACTCCTCCCAAATCATTGCAGATTTCATTTGGGAAATTGTTGCTTTATCCCTTGCACGAGTTGCTGGCCTGATTTCTCATGGTTACCACCATTCTATAAAACAGAAAAGGTTGGAACAAAACATAAGTCGACAATTTGTGAATTAATAACTTATTCATTTGTAAATTTTTTACTAAAAGAATAACTTATGGGATCACAATGTAAGGCTTATTATGTGCATATTTTTACTTAGTCTCATACTAGAGGTTTTCTCTAGAGTTTACTAATCCTAATTCCCAAATAAACTAAACATTTCCTCTGATACCAACTATAATGACCCTTCCTTTTACTAAATTACTATTAAATAATTATAATTATAAACAACATAATAGTATTACACCATCATGATCCATAGGTTTAGTGTCTTGGGAAAACTAGGACCAAACATAACTTTTACAACATCAAGCTTAAAAATTTATTTAATTCCTTCTTCTCCAACTTCTTATTGGCTCTTAAAATCTCCTTAGTATATGTAGTCACCTGAGGATATACATAAAAAAAGGGGTGAGATAAAATCCCAGTAAGAGGATATATATGAAAAATATAAAAATGGGTTAGCATAATCATAATATAGGAAAAGGATCATGAACATGAGAGGAATTATGCATAAAAGACTTGAAATGTGGCAATGCATAAAAAATGAAACACCATGTCTTAGTGGTTAACTACCACACATACTTGTGAAAAAAGATATAATTTTTTTCACACATAATTTCACTTTAACTCATGAGATTCATCACTTTTCACAATTCATTGGATCGCTATATAATTCTGGGCAAACCTGTCACATTCAAACCTTCGTATTGCGCTATATAATTTCGGGTGCACCCATCACATCATAACATTATCATTATCATGCATTCCACATAGAACATATATCAAAAATGAACATAACTAACCCATGGAAAGGAATTTTTTCATCTCATAATAAGACATTCATAAACCTTGGGTTCCCAAAAGAAAGTGGTAATAACATACTTGATACAATAACCATCAGCCTTGAGTGAGAAATAAAAGGTGTGTTTTTGAAAGAAGAGTTATTTTGAAAACATTTGTTTGACATAAACTCCATTGTAAAACGTTTATATACTATAAAAGTTAATATAATGAGGAAAAAATTATTTCTAAGGAGTGAACCTACCAAAAATTGAGTGAATGATGGAGAACTCGAAAAAAGAAATTTGGGTTCAAGAATTTTCCCTTCCCTTGTATCTGAATGCTTTCTTAACTTTAAATTCATGTATAACCACATTAGATTAATTAATTAACAATTCCAAAAACTTTTTTATTTTAATATGGTTCATTATGGTTTCATTAGATTATTTTATGGTCCTTTGGATGAGTTATAGGGTTTAAATCTATTGTTTGAAAATATTTATTTTTTTTGTTTTCTTGAACGGTTCACTTGTATTCATGAATGGACGTTCGTGTAGAACATGGTTAAACATACAGAACTGATATTAAATTTTATTAATGATATTCCAGAAGTATAAATTATCTTAAAATTAATTATTTTATATATCATGTGGGTGAATCATTAGTTAAAATTTAATGACGATTGTTTGGGTTAATTCGGGTGATTTTTTGACCACAACAAACTTGTTTTTTATTAATTTAACAATATGTACATAAGTTAGTTCTAGGATATGAAATAAGATATAATAAATATAACATAATCTGGTTCAACAATAAATTTTTTTTCATGACCAGATCTGAATATGGTAAAGTAAAAAATAAAACATGTTGTTCTTGAAGGTGAAAAATTAACACCTTAGGAACAACGTTTTATTTTCTAAAATAAAAAGAATAAGAGAAGGGGTTGGATGATATATTATCCCATTAGTATCATAAAATTCTAGTATATGTGAGATACTGGAGTTAACATACCATGTGGATGAGAATAGGCTGGGATAGATTAAGAAAATATCTTGAAATTGAAAGGAAATTAAAGGAAAAGAGAGAGAGGGAAATTACCACTTGAATCCTCCTATTGAGATCCTATTTAAGGAACCTAGGATTGGTATTTTGATGAGAAAAAAATCTCTTGGACGTCGGAGAGGGGATAGGGAAGATTCTTGGGCATTTTTTAGATAGGGCTCGAAGCTTGAGAGGTGTGAGGAAATGAGGTTGTGAAGGGTGGTATTTATAGTGGAGGGGAGAGGGGTTTTCTTAATTTTTTAATCATTAGTTTATTAATTTCTACCAAGATAATAAATAGTGATGATTCCATGAACAATAATAGTAAATAGGGAATGTGCGTTCAAGATTTTGGTGCTTACATAACTTGTGATGTCAGGAATAGTGGTTTTAAATTATAATGTATTTATACAGTAAATTAATGTATTTTACTATTCACCAAAAATTCAAGTATTTCAGAAAAAACCCCAAAAATTCACCCTAACCATTTTTTGACGTGTAGAATAAAAAAATGAAGTCCACTATTCACAAATAATTTTCTAAATATGATTAATTTAATTTTTTATTAAAATCATAATTTACATGAAAAATAGAGTTTTTAAAACATTTGTTACTTATTCCAAAACATAGGTACATCATGATTTCAGTTAAATCCTACATATATACTATCATATTTGAGGTTACTATTTATAAGGTTATATTACTATTAATAAGGGTATGTTACTATTCACTAAAAGTTAATTTCGTTCTATTAGACTCCAAACATCTTACTGATCGCAACCGCGTATGTTAGATTTTCAAAATTCAAAACATAGAAGTGAAAAATTATGTTTAATGATCACATATTATTTAGTATCATGATATATTATTGTGCTTCCTAATTTGATTATACTATAAGGAATAATTATAAGAAGGGATTTCCATTGACAAAACATTGGGTTGTTACATTCTCCCCCCTTATGAAATTTCTCCCTCGAAATTTCATTTTACATAAATAGGTGAGGGTACATCTCCTTCATCACCTATTTCGGTTCCCTAGTAGCTTCCTCAAACTTATAGTTCCTCCACAAAAATTTGACAAGGTGGGTTGTCTTTTTTTGTAGAACCTTATCTCTCCAGTCCAAAATCTTTACTAGCTACTTCTCATAGGAGAGATCATCTTTCAGTTGTACCACCTTTGAGTTTTGTACATGTGAGGGATCTGGTATGTACTTCTTTAGGAGTGATATGTGAAACACATCATGAAGTTGATCCATATTCAGTGGAAGTGAAATCCAATAGAACATAGCTCCTATGTGATCAAGGATCTCAAAAGGTCCAATGTACCTTGGGCTTAGCTTCCCTTTCTTTCCAAACTGCATGACTCTCTTCCATGGAGATATTTGAAGGAAGACTTTATCTCCACCATCGAACTCCAAGTCCTTTAGATGATTGTCATGATAGCTCTTTTTCCAAATCTAATTATCTTTGATGTGTTTCTAGATTACTTGAACCATTTCTATCATCTCTTTCACAAGATCAGGTCCAAGTAGCTTTATTTCTCAAAATTCATCCCAACAGGTTGGAGTTCTACATTTCTTTCCATACAAAGCTTCATATGGATCCATCTGAATACTCGATTAGAATTTATTTTTGTATGAGAACTCTACCAATGGGAGACGCTGATCTCATCCACCTTTGAATTCTAAATAGATGGTTCTTATCATAACTTCAAGTGTCTGAATAGTCCTTTCATATTGTCCATTAGTTTGTGGGTGATAGGTCATTCTGAAATTTAATTCAGTACTCAAATCAAGTTAAATACTTTTCTAGAATTTAGATGTGAACCTTGGATCACGATTAAATAAAATCGAGAGTGGGACACCATGCAGTCTATCCACTTCCTTCACATTTATCTTTTCAAGTTTTTCAAGCGAGTGGTCTTCCCAAATAGAGATAAAATGGGAAATCTTAGTGATTCAGTCAACCACAACCCATATCATATTATTTACCTTCAACGTCTTCAGGAGACCCGTGACAAAGTCCATAGTGACATTCTCCTATTTCCACATGGGTATAGTTAATGGTGGAATCAACCCTTTGGACTTTTTTTCTCTTCTTTAACTTGCTGACATACCAAGAACCTTGAGATATATTATGAAATATCCTTCTTCATGTTATCCCACCAGAAGTGTTCACAGAGATCTCGGTACATCTTGGTGCTACCAGGATGGATAGATAATTCTGATCTATGTGCACTGTCCAATATCTCCTTCTTCATCCTAAGTGATGAAGGAACACAAATCCACGTTCTAAACCAAATCACACCTTCACCGTTGATATGGAACTCTTGTAGCTTCCCTTCCTTTACTGCATTCACCTTCTTTTGTAACTCCAGATCATCCCTTTATTCCTCCTTAATAATCTATTGGATTGATGGTTGCACAATAATTTGGGAAATTTATGAGTTATCCCCTACCCTTATGATTTCAAAATCCATTTTCTGCATATCCAAGAACATTGGGTCTTTCTCAATCTGTAACATGGATATAGTAGCAGGTTCTGTTTTTCTTAGATCATCAGCTACCTTGTTCTAGTTTTCAGTATGATGGTTAATAGATCAATCGTAATATTATATTAGCTCTAACCATCTCATTTGAATCATTTTGTTCTTCTTTTCTGTGAATATATACTTTAGGCTTTTGTTGTCAATGTATATGTCACACTTCTCACCATAAAGGTAGTGCCGCCATATTTTCAAGGAAAAAATCATGGTCATCAACTCTAGATCATGTGTCGGGTAGATCTACTCATGGATCATAAATTGTCATGAGGAATAGGCTATCACATTATTATTTTTAATGAGTACACAACCCAAGCCTTTCTTTGAAGCATCACTGTATATCACAAAACTTTATCCACTTTTCGATAGTGTGATTACATGTGCAGTGATCATCCTTATCTTTATCTTCTTGAAGCATCCCTCACATTCTTCCGTCCAGACATACTTTACCCCTTTCATTGTTAACTTAGTTAGTGGGCTTGACAATCATCAGAAATTTCTCAAAAAATGTCAGTAGTACCCAGATAATCCAATAAAACTATGGATTTCTATGACACTGGAGGGACTAGGCCATTATTTAATCACATTTTATTTGAAGGGTCCATATAAATTCCCTCACTTGTGATCACATGTCCCTATAATGTGACTTGCTTCATCCAAAAGTCACACTTTCTGAAATTGGCATACAACTTCTCCTTTCTCAATGTCTCCAACACAAGTATTAGATGTTCTTCATGTTCCTCCATAGTATTAGAATATATGAGAATATCATTGATAAACACTACCACAGATTTGTTGAGGTAATGTCTAAAGACTCTATTCATCAAATCCATAAAGATTTTAGGGGAATTAGTAAGTCCTGAGGGCATCACCAGAAACTCATAGTGCCCATATCTTGTACAGAAGGCAGTCTCCTGAATATCTTCCTTCTTCACCTTTAACTGATGATACCATAACCAAGATCCACCTTTGATAAGTATTGTGCTCATATTAACTGATCAAATAAGTAATCTATCTTTGGAAGAGGATACTTTTTATTTATGGTGATCTTGTTGAGTTTTTGATAATCGATACACAGTCTCATTGCTTCATCCTTCTTCTTTACATGGAGAACCGGCGCACCCCAAGGTGATGCACTAGGGTGTATGAACCCTTTTTTCAAAATGCTCTTTTAGTTGCTTCTTTAACTCCTCCATTTTGATAGGAGAAATTCTATAGGGACGCTTTGAAATAGGAGTAGATCCCGATATGAGTTCTATTAAGAACTCTACCTCACGATCCTGGGGAAGTCCAGGTAACTCTTTATGAAATACATCATTGTATTCCCTCACAGTGGGCATTTCTTCAAGTTTAGAACATTCCTTTAACTCAACCATTTGGGCAAGGTATGCTTCTTCATAGGGAATCAACACCCACACAGTTGAAGGATTTTTCAAAAGAGATTCAAGATCTTACTTACATTTGTAGAGGAGGGTGGGATGGTTTGGAATATGAAAAGACATTTTCTTTTCTTGAAATTTGATAAATTATCTATATAACGAGAGCCAATCCATGCCCATTATAGTATCGAATTAAACCAAGGAATGTATTACGAGATTCGCTTGAAGAATCTTACCACATATGCTAACAGGAGAAGAGTCAAACACTTGGGTTGCAATGATTTCACCACTTGGTTTTTTTATAGATATCTCTACTTAAAGGTTTTGTGGCTTCAATTATATAGTTATAGAAAACTTGCAAGATATATAGGAATGCATAGAACCATAATCAAAGTAGAATTTTTACATTATTGATTAGATAGTAAGTGTACCTTGTAAAACTTCATTATCTTAATCCCCTTATGTAGTAGTGATGGAATAATACTTCAATTGTTCCTTTGGATTTTTTGGCTGTTGACATTGTTTACCCTTGGGGACTCGAGGTTTAGTGCACTAGATTGCATAGTTCCCTTGTTCCCCACAGTTATAGCATTGAACCATGGGTGGTTCTCTCCTTTATTCCACAACATTCTCCTTCCTTATCATGTCTTTCCGACACTCTTGAGCATGGTTTCCTTCTTTACCACACTTGAAACATTTACTCTTCCCTTTTAGGTAGTTCCTATGATGTAACTTCCCACATTTTTTTCATGTGGGTCGTTGATTTTTCTTCCCACCTTTATCATTAGATTCTATGTTTTGAAACTTCCTATTTTATTTCATATCACCATAGTCATGGGACCATTCTCCAAACTCCATCTCCACTTTGAGAGAACACTGAACAACTTCTTCATAACTCCCAAATTCTGGAATTTTAAGAGCCTTTCTAAGGTTTAGTTTTAATCCACTAAAGAATCAATCAATTTTTCTATCATTATTGATAATAAAACCTGAAGCATACCTTACAAGCCTTGTAAAACTGGCTTTGTAGGTTGTGACAGATTCTACTTCCTTTTTCTTGATCTCTATGAATTCTTTCTCCATTTTCGTGAAAATATTTCTTGGGAAATACTTGATAAGAAATATTAGCTTAAATTCTTCCCATTCCATCTCTTCGATTTCATCACTTGGCTTGGTGTTCTTAATCAAATCCCACCATTGATCGGCCTCTCCATCTAGACAATAAATGTATAATGTTTCCTTCTCCGTCTCAGAAAAATGAAGCACCAAAAAGATCTTCTCCATGGATTTAACCCACTATTCTGCAACTAGTAGATCATAAGATCCACTAAATGCCAGTGGTCATTTCCTCATAAAACACTCGACAGTAGTTACTCCCTCTTAGGTGAATGAGGACCTTTCACATTATCTTGGTTATTGTTCATAACCTGATGTAGTTAGGTAAGCATCTCCATGAAGTTTTTAATTCCACCTCCTAAATCATTGAGGAAGTCGTTCGGGAAATCATTGTATTGCACCTCACACGATTTGTTGGCATGATTTCTCCTAGTTCCCACCATTCTCTAAAATATAAAATGTTGTAAAAAAATTCAAAAAGTCATGAATTAAAAACTTATTCATTTGTACAATTTTTACTAAAATCATAACTTATGGGTTTACTATGTAAATACTCTTGTGTTCATATTTTTACTTAGTCTCATACTATAGGTTTTCTCTAGGGTGTACTAATCCTAATTCTCAAATTAACTAAACATTGCCTCGGATACCAAATATAGAAACCCTTACTTTTCTTAAATTACTATTACATCATTATAAAGATATAAAATAGTATGAAACCATGAGGATCCATAGTTTTAGTGTCTTAGGAAAACTATTACCAAACATAACTTTTACAACATCAAGCATAAATATTTATTTAATTCCTTCTTCTCTAGATTCTTATTGGCTCTTGACCTCTCCTTAGTATATGTAGTCACCTGATGATATTCATTAAAAATGGGTGAGCTAAAATTCCAGTAAGAGGATAGATATGAACAATATAATAATGGGTGATGATAATAATAACATAGCCAAAGGATCATGAACATGAGAGGAATCATTATTAAAAGACTTGAAACATGGAAGTGCATAAAAAATGAAACATCATGTCTTAGTGGTTAACTACCACACATACTTGTGAACAAAGATATAATCTTATTCACACATCATTTCACTTTAACTCATGAGATTTATCACTTTACTCAATGCATTGGAGCTCTTTATAATTTTAGGCACACCTGTCACATTCAAACATTCATATTGCACTATATAATTCTGGGTGCACCCGTCACATCATAACATTATCATTATCATGAATTCCACATAGAAAATATATCAAAAATGAACATAACTAACATGTTTAAATGAATTAGTTTCATCTCATAATAAAACATTCATAAACTTTGGGTTCCCAAAATAAAGTGGGAATAACATACTTGATACAATAACCATCAACCTTGAGTGAGAAATAAAATGTGTGTTTTTGAAAGAAGAATTATTTTGGAAAACATTTGTTTGACATAAACTCCATTGGAAAAAATTTATATCTCATAAAAGGTAATATAATTATGAAAAATGGTTTTTAAGGAGTTACCCTACCAAAAATGGAGTGAATGATGGTGAGATCGAAGAAAGAAAGTTGGGTTCAAGAATTTCCCCTTACCTTCTATCTGAATGATTTCTTCACTTTAAAGTCTTGTATAACCACATTAGATTCCTTAATTAATATTTAAAGAACATTTTTTGAATTAATATTGTTCATTATGGTTTCATTGGGTTATTTTTTGGGACTTTGGAAGAGTTATAGGGTTTAAATCCATTGTTTGGGAATATTCATTTTTATGGTTTTCTTCAATGGTTCACTTGTATTCATGAATGGAAGTTCATGTAGAACATGGGTAAACATTCAGAAATGATATTAAATTTTATTAATGATATTAAAGGATTTTAAATGATCTTACAATGAATTATTTTATATACTATGTTGATGAATCAATAGTTAAAATTTAATGATGATCATTTGGGTTAATTCGGGCGATTTTTTGACCACAACAAACTTGTTTTGGTTACTACTTTACTAATATTTACATAAGTTAGTTCCAGAACATGAAATAGGATATAATAAATATAATATAATCTGATTCAACCATAAAAATGGTTTCATGACTAGATTAGATGATGGTAATGTAAAAAAGAAAACATGTCGTTCTTGAAGGTGATAAATTAACACCTCCCGAACAACGTTTTCTTTTCTAAAATAAAAAAGAAGAGGAGAAGGGGTTGGATGATATATTATACCATTAGTATCATAAAATTACATTATATGTGAGATATGGAAGTTAACATACCATGTGTATGAGGATAGGTGGGTATAGATTAATAAAAGAAGTTGAAATTGAAAGGAAATTAAAGGAAGAGAGAGGGGGAAATTACCTCTTGAATCCTCTTCTTGAGATCCTCCTTAAGGAACCTAGGATTGGTCTTTTGATGATACCAGAAGCTCTTGGATGTGGTATAGGGGCGGGAGAAAATTCTTGGGCAGATTTTAGATTATACATGAAGCTTGAGAGGTGTGAGAAAATGAGGGTGTGAAGGGTGGTATTTATTGTGGAGGGGAGAAGGGTTTTCCTAATATTTTAATCACTAGTTTATTAATTTCCACCAAGATAAGAAATAATGATGATTCCATGACCAAGAATAGTAAATAGGGAATTTGATTTATAGATTTTGGTTCTTACATCACTTCTGATGTCAGGAATAGTGGGTTTAAATTATAATGTATTTATACGTTAAATTAATGTATTTTATTATTCACCAAAAATTCAAGTATTTCAGAAAAACCCCATAAATTCACCCTAAACATTTTTTGAAATGTAGAATCTAAAAATGATGTCCATTTTTCAAAAATAATTTTTTAAATATGATTAATTTAATTTTTAACTAAAATCATAATTTTCTTGAAAAATACAATTTTTAAAACATTTGTTTACTTATTCCAAAACATAGGTACATCAAGCTTTAACTTAAATCCTACATATATACTATCATAGGTGAGGTTACTATTCATAAGGGTATATTACTATTCATAAGGGTAAAATTACTATTTATAAGGGTATGTTACTATTCACTAAAAATTAAGTTTGTTCTATTAGACTCCAAATATCTTACTGATTGCAACCGCGTATGTTAGATTTTCAAAATTCAAAACATAGAAGTGGAAAAATTATGTTTAATGATCACATAGTATTTAGTATCATGATATGTCATTGTGCTTCCAAATGTGATTATAATATAAGTAATAACTATAAGAATGGATTTCCATTGACAAAACATTAGGTCGTTACATTTATATATCCCAATAGATATATCATGTCAAAACAAAGAATGCATCACATATCATATAAAATCCATGGTAGTACACAAAATAGTACAAACCAAAAGCAGAAGCATTGGTAATATCATGATAGGGATCAAACCAGGTCAGGATGGCTAGGAAACTCATACCTAACATAGAAAATCGCATATATATCAATCCACTAGACATCTGCATTGAGTCTAGAGAGTAGAGAAACACCCGAGAAAGTGAACCTACCAACAAGTCTAAAAAGTAACTAGAACAACATTTCTAAGGAGTAGAGGAAATCCCCACAAGAAAACCCCCTACAAGTGGATGAGGCCTATTTCTAAACCTTTCACCTAAGTACCTAAGGCTTCCCATGTGCTCTATTTTCCAAACTAGTTCATCAAACGATTTCCTCATTTCATTCTTTGAAAACCATTCCACAATACTTTCAAAACCCTTTTCATTTACCAAAACTAGGGGAAATTTTTTATGAAAATCTAGTTCTACATACACAAATAAAATCAATCATATCTTTCAATTTCATTTAATAAAACAATTTATCAAACATATGAGCAATTCAGTTCACCAACATAAGATTGAGATAGAAGCACTTAACTCAAAACTGAAGGTCACACATGCCCGCAATAGAACCCACCACAAAAGGATTAAAAAAAGACAATTGAGGCCTTAGAACGGATCTACACATATTAGAATTTATTCAATTTATTAAAAGGATAAGCATAGAAGAGGAATCAACACATACCTCAAGAACACACACTCATCGCACCACAACCAACAAAGGAAACAGTCCTAAAACAAGACTGCATTGTATATCTATAAAGAAACAAGAAGAAACATCACCTTGGGTAAATGGATACAATAACTCAATGCAAAGATAGTACCGTGACCAAAGAAATGAAGAATAAGAAGAAAGGATCACTCAACTGTAGAGATTCAAACCAACCATAATGGTGATCAATCATTGAATTAATAAATATGGATGGAGTGAAGGATCCCAAAATCATCAGAGAAGTCTTCTAGGAAGAGATCCAAAAGAGATGTGGAAAAATAAAATAAAATTTCAGTCGAATGGCACCCTAAAATCCAAAACTATGAAATTTACATGGAATGTAATCCCTTTACATGTCGTGTTGTACTTGGGGATTTGATGTTCCAAAAAAACTTGTCTCCTTTTTATTAAAAACTGATCTTTTAACATTACACGACATGTAACCAATACACTATGTATAATACCTTCACGCTATGCACAGGTTCACAGCATATGACCTTTAGAACTTACATGTCATGTTCTACCATTAAACATCTTCTAGAGACTACAAACACTGCATATTCTTACACAAAAACCCAAAACACCTCGATCATCCTCCGAACTTGGGGAGAACCCCATAAATTTATTAACACACTTATTCTCAAACTCCGTTAATTAAAACAAGCATACATATGTTAAATTTATTTCATTTTTCACATAAAGTGTTCTTCATTCTATGATGCCCCAAGACACACCCAATTCAAGTTTAAAATAATCAAAGAAGATGAAAATACCTGAAAGTGGGTTATAGGATCTTACAAACTCCCCACCATAAGACTTTCCTTACCCAGGAAGTCATGTGGAAGAATGAAATCCAGTAAAGAGGTGAGGACAATTCTCCATCATCAACAATTCATTATCCCAAGGATCATGAGAATCTAATCCATGCCTCCATAACACTCTAATCAACGAAATAGACTTCCCATGCAAGAATTTCACTTGAGAGTCAACGATCCCAACAAGATGCTCAACGACGAAAACATCTATATCTAACTCAATATCTTCCCAAATCATAATGAGAGAGGGATCAAGATGATATTTACTTAGTTGTGATATGTGGAAAACATAATGAATTTATCTCAACTGAACCAAAAATTCCAACCAATAAGAAACCTTCCCAAGCCACTTAGTGACCTCAAATAGTCCCACATATCTCATAGACAAACTTCCCTATTTTTCATGGAGAGGGTGACCTAACCGAGTAGAAACTTTCAAGAAAACCCAATCACCTTTGAAAAACTCAAAAGGACGATGTTGTTGACCACATAAGACTCTTCCTGATTCTACACTACAACTAGATGATGACATATATCCTGAATCCTCAAAGATGTCTCCTGAACCAAACTCAATTCCACCAATGAAACTTCATCCACATATTCCCAAAAAAGATTTTATCTACATGAGAAACCATACAAATACTTGAAAGAAGAAATTATGATTGAAAACTAATAACTATTGTTATAATAAAAATCAATTTTTCCTAGATGGATATACCACAATCCACCAAAGTTTAAGACACGGGCATGAACCATATCCTCTATAATATTAATAGAACGCTCCATATAACCGTCTTTATATATATAATAAGTTATACTCAATTTTATTTGAGTATCCATTACCTCTTGGATACTTATATAGAACCTAAAAGTAAACCTAGGATCCCTTTCTAAAACAAAAACAGAAGGGACCCCATGTTACCTTACAATTCCTTGCACATACACCTTACCTAAATATTCAACTTTTGAGGTGTTTTTTATCATAATAAAATGAGATGAATTATTCAACCAATCAATCACCACCTAGATATAATTTATACCATGGGGAGTCTATGGTAATCCAACAAAAAAGTCTATGGATACCTCTTCCCATTTCCAAACCAGCACTATAAGAGGCTAAAGTAAACCAAAAGGTTTTAGATGCTCTACCTTAATCTGTTTACAAGTGTAACAGTGGGACACATAATTAGCAACTTCAAACTTCATACCCATCCACTGGAATCATAATCTCATGTCATAATACACCTTCATATTTCATGTATAAAAGAACCACAAAGAACTATGAAAATTGAATAAAACTAAAATTATTAAAAATTATGGAATGAAAAACGGATCCCCAAAACCAGGAATACCATCTGAAGAGAGAGGCCATCCCAAAATAGTCTCCCCACCATATAAGGATTCTTGAATTTCTATGAACTCATTATCATACTACTAATTTTTTATAATATACTCAAGGATAGATGATGATAATTGAACATTGGTCAAAACCATTCCTAAAACATCATCTTGATTATCTAGATGAAACTAAGAAAAAAGAACTATAAGGTTCCACTCTTCCTTTGATTCCGGAACATCTTGTGATGGAACTTTCCTACTAAGAGAGTTTTTAATGATCTTACCATTCCCCTGGGTGTAAGTGATATCAAATTCAAATTTATAATGATATTTTACCCACTAACACTGTCTAATATTCAAGTCTTTTTTAGAAAAGACATAACTCAAACAATTATGATCAGAGAAGACTGTGAACCTTTCCCCCAAAAAGATAAAGCCACCAACACTTAAGTTCATGCATAACTACAGAAATCTCCAAATCATGAGTGGGGTAATTATTCTCATGTGATCTAAGCTGATGAGAACCATAATCCACCACATGATCATCCTGCACGAGCAGACAACCCAAACAAGAACTAAAAGAATTAAAGAAGACCACATATCCTTTACTGGGATCAAGTAAGATCAAAATAGGATCTGATGTCGGAAGTCTTTTTAGCTCATTGAAATAAGACCAAAACTTTTCATCCCATGTAAATTTAACCCCTTTCCTAGTAATATCATTCAAAGGTGATTTCTACTTCAAGAAATTCCAGATGAACCATCGGTAGTATCCAGAAAGACCGAGGAAGATTTGAATCTCAAAGACATTTCGTTGATACTCCCAGGACAAGAAAACCTTTAACTTCAAAGGATAAATTGATAATCCATGATCATAAATTATGTTCCCCAAGAATTTAACTTCATGAATCTATAAGTTTCATTTCAAAATATTTCCATTCAAATGGTGACTCCTTAGGATTTCCAAAACCAAACTCAGATGGTGATCATGCTCATGCTCAAATCTCGAGTAAACCAAAATGTTATCTATGAAAACTACCACAAAAGTGTCACGATACTAATGGAATATTTTATTCATAAAATCCATAAAAACTACAGAAGTTTTATTCATAATAAACACCATCATAAGATATTTTGAATGGAAATACCTTCCCTTGAAAGTCATCTTTGGTATATCACACTCTTGAACCCTGAGATGATGATAACCAGACCAAAGATAAATCCTTGAAAACTAATTTTCTCCTTTAACTGATCAAAAAAATCATCCATGTGAGGTAAATGATATGTTTTCTTAACTGTTACATAATTCAACTTCTAATAGTCCATACACAATCAGATTGAAACATCTCCCTTCTTAGAAAATAGAATTGGGGATGCCTAAGGAAAAACACTACGGTGAACAAAACCCTTTTTTACCAAGTCTTCTAACTAGATCTTGAGTTATTTCAGCTCTTTTGGTTCCATATGATAAGAAGTTATCTATATCAGTTGTATACCTGGCACCAGGTTAATCGTAAAATCTACTTCCCTCTTTAGAAAAAGACTAGAGAAATCTTCTAGGAAAACATTAGGAAAACCCCAAAAAATGGTAAGAAGATAAAAAATAGAAGAAAATTAATCAAGCTCAATTACAATAATAGACAAAAAAACTTCTAAGCTCTAGGTGGGAAGGTCCTGTATGAACAGACCTAGGATCCCACTCTCCCTGAAACACCTGTGATCTCCCATCAGCCACAATAAATGATACATGTTGATTCTAAAATTCAACCTCATCATGAAAATAAACAATCTAATCCATATTGATTATGATTCCAAAAAAATCCATATTGAGAACAATAAAATCCCAGACTAACTTTTTATCAGCTATCGATAACCACAATAAGGACACTAGAACACCTTCTATTTCCTATTCCCAATAGTTGTTGCTAACTCCATAAAAAAGGATATGAGTTCCATTGTAAGGTTAATCATGTAAATAAAAAGAATATATATAAATGAGTGGGAAGAACTTTTACCAAATAAAGCTATCATAATAGATGATATGATAATGATGGTACCTCTGACTATCGTTGGACCTGCATCTATCTCCATTGGAAACTAATCTATTGGATGAAGGTGCTTCACTCCTAAGGCATGTGGATGTATCCTTATAAAAAATTGAAGCATATGACTATTCCATAGTATCCTTTAGAGCCAAAAATACATAAAAATATCAAGGAGTATACATATCATGATAGAAATGTTGCATATGACCATAATTTCCTCAACTATTACACTATTTACATGTAAAGGACAAGAACATCGTGTGTGTCTGAACATTACACACTAATAGCATGTTAGAGGCACACCACTAGCTGCAAATAGAGGTTCTGAATATGCATTCTATCAAGAACCACCTCCACCACTCATACAATGATTCTTCTACTCCCTCTTTTTCCTTGGAACACCACTAAAGTTTCCACTAGGTTGGAGAGAAGGGGAAGAATATGCAACCTTTCTTACCGTATTCATCCCTATAATCATATCCCTATTCACTGGCTCTAAATTTGTTTAAGGATTCAGTATGAATACCTATGATCTGATATATGGTCACAAACCCTGTAGATACTTTTGATCTTTTAGTTGTTCATTATTTACAACCTCTGGTGAAAAAAGAACCAACTCAGCAAACTGATTGGTGTACGCCGACATTGAACACTCTTCCCACTACAAAGAGAGGAAATCTAGAGACATATCCATCATAAGTGACTCTAATAAAAACTTCTAGAAAAAGGGAGTCTTAAAAACCTTCCATTCCAAGATCATGTGTCTATCTAACTTTACCAAATAATCCCACCAATGTTTTTTAGGACCCCAAAGTTTAAACATTACACACTTCACATTAATATTCTCAGGTGTATCCAAGAAGTCAAAGACTAGATAAATCTTTTCAAGACAGTACTCTACCTATTGAGGTTCATTATTACCTTAAAGGATGGTGTATTATTATGAAATAACTCCTATGATTGATCTCTTTCTCCTAAAACTCTGAGTTGTACATCAACAACTGCATCCTAAACTTGTGGAACATTTTGGTCAACAACATGGACTACTAGCACAATTTCCTCGATAAAGTTATAATCCATCAGATGATACCCTTGAAGAGTATCTGTTGCGCCTTCTTGGGGAACTTTCAGAACACATATCATAGGAATAATACTGCACACCAAAACAAAATAAATTATCATAAGACAGAACAATCTTAGTTTAAACTAGAAAAATCATAAGAAAAAACTAATATTAACATCAAGAACTCAAGATAAGAGACACACATCCCAAAATCCCATGGCAACTTAAGTATCATCATGGAAATATTTTTCCAGACACTCGCTACAATATACCACTCAAGTCCCAACAATCCTCTCCCCAGTATACCAAATATCCCAAGATAAGGACTCTTGAGGAAAAAAATATCTAATATAAAATTGTGATGAACTGACCCAAATACCCTCTCAATATGGTACCTGACCTGATATGTCACATACTTGAAGGGTGTTCCCAGTCCCTATGGGTTGGTTATTGGAACCAAAGAATCAAAAAAATCATAGGGAATGATTTCATCCAATCTGAAGATATAACATGACATATATATACCAAAGAGACAACAAAAGAAAAGATAAAGATATGTCATAACTGAAAGAAAATAGTGGAAACCAAACAACCCAAGAGTAGAAATAATATCCTAGTACAATTCCATCCATAAAAGACCACCAAGATAGGAAAATGACTACACCATGTGATATCATGGACAAACTCCCACCATATCACCACCAGCTACCCATCTCAGCTGATAGAAAACCCTACTACCTCAATGTGGCACCTTTCCATTTCCTACATCGAAATACATAACCAGGTCTACACATATTTGAATAGGTATGCAGGGTGTGATCTAACATGTTCAATAGGGTCTCACCCAGGTTTTTAATATAAATTCTATAAACAATAATCCAATAATTCTAAAATTTAAATAAAATAAGGAATGCTAATATTTTAATTGTTTTTATATCAAAAGCATGGGAAAATAGTTTAATTTCACCTTTTCCACATTTAAAAATTAAGCAGGTAAATTAGTTTCAAATATTTTCATATCAATATATCTCAATAGATATATCATGTCAAAAAAACATGCATCACATATCATATAAAACCCATTGAAGTATAGAAAATGGAACAACCCAAAAGCAGAAGCACATATAACATCATGCCAGGGATCCCACAAGGTCTGGATAGCTAGCACACTCATACCTAAAATAAACAATCATGCACACATCAAGACACTAGATATATTCATAAAGTCTATAGATATAGGAACACCCTATCAAGTGAACCTCCCAACAGGTCTAACAAGTCCCTAGAACAATAGGCCTAGGGAGTAGAGGAAAGCCCCATGAGAAAACACCCTCAAAGTGGATACGACTTATTACTAAACCTTCCACCTAAGTACCCAAGGATTTTGATGTTCTCTATTTTACACACCAGTTCATCTAACCATTTCCTAATTTCATTCTTTGAAAACCATTTCATAGTGCTTTGAAAACCCTTTTCATTTACCAAAACTAGGGGAAAACCATATTTTATAAAAACTGAGTTCCACACACACAAATACAATAAATCATATCATGTAATTTCATTTAATAAAACAATTTATCAAAAATAAAAGCAATAATGTTCACCAACAAAGGCTAGAGATGGAACCACCTACCTCAAAACTTGGGGTATCAAACGCCCGTAATGGAAACCACCAAAAAATTATTCAACAATGAAAATGGAGGACTTAGAATCAATCTAAACATATTAGAATTGATTCAATTTATGAAATGTATTGTAAGAGAAGAGGAATAAACACATACCTCAAGAATGCACACCCTCTTCACCACAACCAACAAAGGAAACATCCCCAAGAATATGATCACACCATAGATATGGAAGGAAACAAGAAGAAACATCACCATGGGTCAATGGATCTGACAATGGAATGAAATATTTTTACCATGAAAAAATCAACAAAGAAGCAGAAATCCTCTCTCACTTGTATATATTCAAACCAACTGAAATAGTGATCAATCGCCAAAAAAATCAATCCAGATCGAGCGAAAACTTCCAAAATCATCAGAGAAACCTTCTAGGTTGATAGATAAAGAATATGTGGAAGAATGAAATAAAATTTCATCTGAGAGGAACCCTAAAATCAAACACTGTAATATCTACATGGCGTGTAATCTCTTTATAAGTCATGTAATCCATTTACACATTATGTAATCCTTAGCGCTCAAATACATCAAAAAACTCATTTCCTTTTTATTAAAAATCAATATTTTAACATTACACGGTGTGTACTCTATTAATTCTATGTACCATGTTCAAGGCATCTACCTTGTATAAATTACACATTGTGTACTCCTATTACACGATGTATAATTCTCCTGTAGACTGCAAAAACTATAGATTCTTACACAAAAACTCAAAACACCTTGGGCATCCTCCGAACTCAGGGAGAAACTATAAAATACATTAACACACTTATACACATACTCCATTAATTCAAACAAACATACATCCCTAAACTTTAGTTCATTTTTCTCAGAAAATGTTCTTTATCCTCAATAGTCTAAAGACACGCCCAATTGAAGATAAAATCAAGAAAAGAAGAGGAAAATACCTGAAAGTGAGTAACAAGATGTTAAAGAAAAGGAAATAAATAAGGATTATTCCATTAAAATAATAACATTTAAGTATATGGAAGATTGTAGACGCCGGAAAAGTCCGTTGTTCCCAAACGAAGCTCCGGATGCGGAAAGCGAAGTGATATTTGGAGTCAGAGGCACGTTCCGGAGGGCCCGGAGGACTTGCGCGAAATTTCAGAGGCCCGCGCGCAAAGTTGAGTCGCGGCGCGCAATCCTCCCGGGATGCGCGCAATGCGCTGGGCTGGCGCGCTATTTTGCGCGCCCGTGGCCTGCGCGGCTCCCTTGCGCGCCAGGTCCTGATTCCGCGCCCGCGAAGGGAATTCCGCGCCCGAGACCGGATTCCGCGCCTGGGGTTGCCTATAAATATAAGTCGACCCCCGACGTGTTGAAGGTTGCCAGAATCTGAAGCGTCGCTCGTTCGCGCAATCCAACCCCTTCCGCGCGCAATACCGATCTTCAGGTAACCTCCTTTCTTTCGCGCAATAGAGCCTTGGGGTTCGCCTTCGCGCGCAATCCCCTTGGCTCCTTTCCTTTGAATAATCCTTAACCCGAAGGCCTTTGCGTGCAAAAGAAGCCTCTTGCGCGCAATTTCCCCCGGGTGCACGCAATCCAGCCTGATTGCGTGCACCCCCCTCTTCAAAGTGGTCGTTCGTTAGAGAATGAGCCGTTGCCCCCGCGAGCTGTCCGAATCCCGGTGCGCGCAATCTCAATCATCCGCGCGCAAAGGGCTGGCCTGATTGCGCGCCAGCCCGCCATTTTGCACGCCGACCTGCTGTTTTGCGCGCAAAGCTCCTCTTTTGCGCGCAATCCCCCAGGGTCGCCCCCCTTGACCCCCTGAGGGTACCCGCCTGCGTGGCGCTCGATGATTTTCATCCTGGGTGCCCGCACCGTGCGTTGTCTTTCCGTGCGACCCTCCAGGCTTGCGCGAAGTGACACGGACCCATCGGCGGCAACCAATGTCCAGCATGACGTTAAACTGCACATACGTCCAGCATGACGTTAAACTGCACATTAGTCCAGCATGACGTTAAACTGCACATTCGTCCCGCATGACGCTAAACTGCATCCGTCCAACATGACGTTAAACTGTACTACGTCCAAGCTGCACGACGCTAAACTGCCTAGCCCCTATCGTCCGTGCTGCACGACGTTAAACTGCCAAGCACCTTCGTCCTCAGCACACGACGTTAAACTGTACTTCGTCCGGCAAGAAGTTAAACCGTCCGCTTCGTCCTCAGCACACGACGTTAAACTGTACTTCGTCCGGCAAGACGTTAAACCGTCCGCTTCGTCCTCAACACACGACCTTAAACTGTACTTCGTCTGGCAACACGTTAAACCGTCCGCATCACCCGATCCCGTGCCTCGCACGCAGGGTCCCCCCCCCCCCGGTTTGGATGTGGCCCCCGCCCGCTCGTCTCTGCAGGGATGTCGGGATTGTCCCTCTTTAGGGACGATTTAATGGGAGCGGCTTTTCCCTACGGGGGTAGGGTATTACAAACCCCTAGTTTCTTGTGGGGGGCTGCACATGTGTATCTCCATTGCGCTCCCCCACCGCCGAAGCCAGTAGAGGGTGTGACTGGGATCGAGGTGTCTCCTACTTTCGGTCCAAGTCCCTTCCAACTGAGTTTTGCCGCATCCGGGCTGCCTCAAGTGCGTAAGTCCTGACAGAATGAACTATGTGGACTTTGATCCCTGTCTTCTAAACAGGGTACGTAGGAAGCCTCCCTGAGGTTCAAGCCCACCACCTGGTCGTCCCGGTCGTATTCACGTCGGTTCGTCCATCAGTGGACCCCTCCAGGGTTCACACTTGCGTCGATTCACCTATGAATCTGCCCCTGTGGGAGACTGCACGTGTGTATCTCCACTGTGCCTCCCCACTGTCCCTTTTTCCATCTCTCCTTTTATCGTCCAGCATGACGTGAAACTGTGATCCACCCGGCCGTTCCATCCCCCTCTGTGCGAGGTGGTTCGGTTCAATCCTCCGCCCGGCGGCCTCGACCCCTTCGTGAGTCGGCTTGCCGACGTCCAG
Organism: Viscum album; assembly: GCA_963277665.1. Lineage (NCBI taxonomy): Eukaryota > Viridiplantae > Streptophyta > Magnoliopsida > Santalales > Viscaceae > Viscum > Viscum album. Next base: position 1,942,176,671 of record OY728163.1, read on the forward strand.
CATGACGTTAAACTGTACACCCGAACTACGTTGACTTTGATCCGTGCTAATGCACGGTACGTAGGAAGCCCCTACGGGGTCCAAGATCTTCACTCCATCATCCATCCTGATCCTTACCCGGGCCGCCACATCCCGGTGGGGTCATGCCACTTCACTCCACTCCATATCACTTGGGAAGCCGCCCATGTGTTGGCCCCAGCGTTGGAGGTTCCCCGCAAGGGGTTCTGTCATCTGATCCACTTTTCGTGTTGATCGGTCCGATGCCGTCCCCACTGGATGTTAAACTCGCGGCGTACCCCGTGTTAAACATGGGAAGCTGAGGAAAACCTCAGGGGACACAGTTCCTCGCACCCAGTGCGGGATGCCTCAGGCCATCATGCCTTCGAGAAGCCCTATTAGGGACGGAAGACAGACGTGCAGAGCCGCAGTGTTACGACACGCCCCCAGCACCCAGAGCCACCCGGTCTCCTCACTGCAGGTTGCTGCCCCGACCAGACTCCTTGGAGCGTCCGGGCGGAAGCAGCGTAATTAACCAGTGTCCATGAAGATATGGCGCCGGGAACGAGATTCACGAGCATGTCTTAAATCTATGAGGGAGACCCGGATTAGGCGACGAGTTCCGAGGAGACGTCCAAGGAAGGAGGAGTCGACATCCCATCATCCCGGTTTCGATCAAGGATCAGACGCCCCTGAATAAGGGACGGATGCCGCCCGCCTTTGGAAAGCGGGACTGCGGGACCACAAGCCGCGCGCCCATCCCCTCGGGTTGACGGGTGCACGCGCGAACGCGTCCTGGCGGAACAGCGTAACCCGACGCACATCCGCACCGAAATAGAAAAATGGTGAACCCGACGTGAATCTCTTCTCCTCGATACGAAGGCTGATGGCTTTCAGAGGTGTTGGAAGACCGGCATGTTGCCCGGCCAAGCATTCAGTCTTACCCGCCAGGGGCTGGGGAGGGGACATCGGGCACTCCGTCTCGCAACGTCGAGGGCCTGGGTTCCCCCCACGGAAGGCGTCGTGGCACTAATGGTTGGTTGTCGATTCCTTTTCCTGTCAGTGTTAATGGGTCCTTCTCCCTGCTTTCAGAAATCAGGTCGCCCAATCCAGTGCCCGATCACCGCCCGCCCACTGGCGCAGAGGTAGGGGAAACACCGACGCGGCTCCTCCGCGCGGTCCCGCCCGTTCCACGGCCGTCCCAGCAGCCGCAATTGCGGGACGACCACGCCCTCTCTCCCCCTCGGAGGTCATCCAGAGAAGGGTGATCAACACCCTGGTGCGGAGATATGAGGAAGAGGAAGTCATCCCCACTAGGGACATGGCTCGCCTAGACCTTGAGGAGGCTGCACCTCGCCACCACCGCCGCCCCCGAGGGCCGCGCAGGGAGGCACCGCTGCCTACCTCAACGTCCAACCGCTTCGGGAGCTTATCCCCGGAGCGCTCTGACAGTTCCCTTCCCTATGCGGATGAGGTGGAAGATGCCCGGGATCACCCTATCCGGGATTCGCTCCAGGGATCTACGGTAAGGACTCCCGCCAGGCCACGGCGACACCGCCGCCAGGCCTCTCAAGTCGAAGACCGGGCTCTCCACCTGCCCGCGCCGCTCATCCCGACTCGTCTGTCCCGACGCCAACGTCGGGCACGAGCGGAAGAGGATGCCCACCTTGGGGCCCTAGCAACAGCGGCCGCATTGGCCCAAGCCACTGTTGGCTCCAGTCGCCAGGCCCCTGCGCATCCTGAGCAGGGGAACTTCTATGCCCGACCTGGATCGAGGCCTCGACCGCCCCAAAGGCAGGTTGGGTCGACTCTCCCGGTTGCTGGTGCAGGCAGTAGCCACCGCGGACCACCTCGCGGTAGCGCTATTCACCAGCGGGATCTACTCCGTGTGGCCGATCCAGGAGGCATGGTTCATCCCACCTTCCGATCCCGGCCCGGAGGCCTGCCCGGAATCATCTCTCCCCGCGTCCCCTTTGATATCTGTCCCGGTGCCCCTCGCACCTTGGTTCCCAGTCCTCGTGGCCCCAGCACCAGTGCGGCCGGAGGACGCCAGGACAGAGATCAGCCCTGCCCCGGAGAACCACCCAGGGGCAGGAAGGCAAGGCGTCGACGCCGAGGGAAGAATGTTACGGAATTCCGGACAGAGATCCGACCGGTTCGCTTCTCTGATTCAGAGGCGGAGTACGATTCGGCGACAGAGCCCTTTCCCCAATCCCGCCAGTCAAGGGCAGGGGTAGGAATGCGGCACGTCAGCCTCGTGCTCCCCGAGAGCGAGATCAATGTGATCCCCGCTTCTCTCCGAAGGTATATCCGGAGTAACGAGGGCCTGGTAGACCCCCAAGGATCAAGCTTGCGGTTGGTACCGGCCCCTCCGGAAGTGCCTTCCGTCTCGATCGGAGAAGCCGAAGACTTTTTCTGGGGACCGACGGTCGAACCACGATCTGGTGCACCCTCGGCGAGCACCGATGCTACGACAGGATGTTCACTCGCCGGCTCGTCCTATCGTGATGTGGTAGCCAGGGCACCGCCACCCTCAGAGGGCGGCCCGGGATATGGAGGCCAATCGGCCTATTCGCCGTATTCACCGCCGGCCAGCCCGTCGGCCCGGCGGCCCGCCTCGGCACCACTGCCGGTTCCCCGTCCGTTCCCAGTCATTGAAGAGGACCAAGGAGACCTGGGTCCCGAGTTTGAGTGGTGGAGCTTCTGGACCGTCCTTGCAGAGGGCCACTTCCCTGAGAAGTTTTGGCCAGTCGCAGGACCGGGCTTTGATGCACCCGAATCACTCACCCCGGATGAGTTCGAATGCTTCCGCCGAAATCTCCGGGAGACTCGCTCCTGTCTTCACCGCCTACAAATGCCATACCCCGGGAGTCAAGTGCACCTGGAGGATATTGGTGAGCAGTGCCGTCAAATTGACCTGGCCATGCTCCCCGCGGTTCGGCACCCCGGGTCATTTGAGCACCACGAGGCCCTCCAACAACGATGCGTTGAGTGTTTTCAAGTACTCCGCAAAGTTATCAAGGAAGCCACTCCCCACGTGTATATCCGTGGATGGGGGAAGTACGCTGCCCTATGCTTCAGTGTGATTCGCCGACAGCCCGATTCACTGGGTGGCCCTGAGGGTACATCCCCAGGGACGGAAACGGTCAATATGGCTGACCTGTCGGGAGAGGGGAACGACTTGGAACTTCTCGACGGGGGATTCCCCCCTGAAGACAATCCGTCGTCAGAGCCATCGGTGAGAGTCACTCGTCATCAGAGGAACCTCCTGGGGCTCCCCGCACCCACTGAAGCACTGACGTTGAGCCGAAACGTCAGCAAAGGAAAAGAGCACAGCGAGGCTATAAAGCCCGCCGACCCATCTGCCTCCATGCAGAGGGCAGAGGAGGATCCCGAGAAGGCTACGCTACGTCAGCAGCTCGCCGAACAGAAGAAGCTGGTTGACCAGCTCCTCGCCGAGCGCGCTGTAGAACGGCGGCCTGACTACGGTGATCCTAGGCCAGGACAGCAGGGACCGGAACAACCGCTCCTCGACGAGACTCTCCCGGGCAACCGTGATTACGCCGTGTTCGCCGACAGGAGAGAGGCCATTGCCTACGGCAAGAGGGCGCGGTATGTTTCCCCACACCCTCCCGAGCGGCGTGACTACCTGAGAGACCCCGCTCGGATTCCTCCCGCTGCCCCAAGGGCCGCTCCGCCCGCCATCCCACGAGCTGCCGAGTTCGACGACCCGGTCGACGACCCGATTAAAGGGCCGTGCAATGCGCTCGTGGTTAGAGATCCTCGCCAGGACTGGAACCCATGTCCGGACGATCCGATGGCGGCACTCATTGCCTGCTTGGAGGCCTTGGAGACTCGGCAGGTGGCGATCCCACCGGACGGCAAGCCCTACCCAGCATGGGTGGATGACATGCCGGCGCCTCCGGGATTCGGGAATCCCACTTTTGCTCCCTTCAATGGGACTGGAGATCCGCCACAGCATTTAGCCCACTTCAACTCGAGGTGCGGGCCTATGTTGGGGACTCCGGCGCAGCAAGAGGCCGCTAAGCTTCGCTGCTTTGTCCAGACACTGGAAGGGCCAGCATTTGTCTGGTACAGCCAGCTCTCCGTCGGGTCGGTAACCAGCTGGGAGGACCTCCGTAGACAGTTCCTCTACCAGTTCAGTTCCACGACCCGGAAGAAAAGTATCGCAGACCTCTTCAAGTGCAAGCAGAGGCCTGATGAGCGAGTCGCGGACTTTGTCGCCCGATGGAAGGGTCTCACGTATTCCCTTGACATGCCATTGACTCAGGAGCAGTTGCTGACAATGTGCGTCGGGAACGTCAAGACCGAGCTGGTCCCTTCCCTGATCACTCAGAATTACCCCGGAGGGTTCAGGGACTTCTCAGACAAAGCTCAACGTCTTGAGGAAGCCCTGCAACAGGCCAGCCAGGCACACCCGCTGCCTCCTATGATTCCTGCAAGGAGAGTCAGCAGGGCTGAGCCCGCTGCTGTCGCCCAGATAGAGGCCCCCAGGCCGTTGGAGCTGCTGCCGGCGAGGCCAGCTCCACAGCCTCACAGGAACCCGCCTCCACGGGCTCAGTTCCCGGCCCAGCAGCGGCAGCCCCAGAACCGGCCGGCCCCTCCGCGTAATGTACCGCCGCAACCCAGGCGAGATAATCAGGGTCCACCTCCTCGGCCGGCCCCTCCAGCCCCTCGACAAGACCACGCTCCCAGGGGCCCGCGACACCTGACTTACTTATTCCACGAGGATCAGGTCCCCGGTTATTTCCGGAGCGCCCTGGAGCAGAGGATTGTGCGACTGCCTGAGTGTTGGAAGCCAGAGGAGGCACATCTTACGAATAACCCCCGCTACTGCCCTTACCATCGGGCCCTGGGGCACACCATCCAGCGGTGCTATGTGTTTAAGGATTGGCTCCAAGACCAGATTAACAACAATGTAATCAGGTTGGGCCTAGCTCCGGCACAAGTGGCGGGCGTGTTCGTGGGATCAGATGACGATAGTGGCAACGAGGACGAATGGCAGCTGGTCTCCGACCGCGGATCCCAGAAGTATAATAACTGGATGGCCCGCAAGACGACCATTCGTGCCCATGGAATCATCCGTGCATGCTTGAATCAGCCTGAGCCCCCAGAATCTGAGGGTGCTGCTTCGGCATCATCGTCCCAGCCTGCCTCTTCCAAGAGGAGCAAACGGCGGCAGCGCAAGAAGGAAGAGCGCGCCCCGCCGGTTCCGCCACTATCCCGCACTCTCGGCGATTTCATGCCCCCGGAGATGGGGGTCCCTCCTCGGATCCGCCCGGTGATGGATGATTCGTCCGATGACGGTATTGGGTACGCTTCGGTTAACACCGTCGAGCTGGTAAATCCCTTTTCGGTTCCCGACGTTGAAGAACACCAGGTGGACCTCCCTAGTGTCCCTGGTCGTCGCCACCGTCGGAAGAACCGCAGCAGCAGGAGTCGCCGGGGCACAGCCGTTGGTACCTCCAGCCAGGCCGTGCACGCCACTGAGACTAGGCAGCAGGCTCAAAACCGAGCACAACGTGCGCCGCCCCCCCATTCGGGGATGAAGGATTCTCCTCCGCCGCTGTTTGTGGTGTGGGACCAGGCAGAACCGCCTCAGCCGCGTCGCGACCAGCTCCGCCCTGCCACGAGTCCATCCCGGCCTCCTGACCCCAGTACGGTGACCATTTCCCGGACTGCATCCAGTGAACAGCGAGATGCGCCAAGTACCAGTCGGCCGCCGATCCAACCGACAAGGCCCGTCATGCTTCCAACCGCAGAGCAACCTCCTGCAACCAGGGGCTCGCGCTTGGCCAAAAAGTATGATGTCCTGAAGCACTTGGCCGACATCCCAGCAAGGCTCTCCATCCTTGAGGCTCTGCGCATGTCATCTGAGATGCGCGAGGCACTCGCTGAAGCCCTGAAAAGCCCCCTCCAGTTTGAGACAGAGGTTGCGGCTGCAGAGGCCTTTCACGCCGAAACGATCGAGGACGCCGAATGTCAGGCAGTTATCTCGTTCTCTGGTAAGGATGAATACCCTCCTATACAGGGACATATTCGTCCGCTGTATGTCACTGGCCAGTTCAATGGCCTTGAAGTCCGGCGCTGTCTTGTCGACACGGGGTCCAGGATTAACCTGATTCCAACTCGGACGCTCCGGAGATTGGGGTTGTCTGAGGATGACTTGATTCCCTCCGACCTCAGGATCCAGGGGTACGACCGCACCGAGCAAACCCCGGTCGGCAAGATACGTTTGAAGACCCAGTTCGGTGACTTGGTTGCCAACACCGAATTCATGGTAGTCTCTCAGGACACTGCGTACAACGCATTGATGGGCAGGCCATGGCTCCACCTTCACGCGGCGGTTCCCTCGTCATACCACCAATGCCTCAAATACTCCCTTAATGGTCGAGTAGGCGTGCTTCAAGGAGATGCCTCTCTTTTTGCCTCATGTGAAGCCCGCTATCTGGACGCGAACTATTACAAGAGCAAGGATAAGCAGATCCTGGCAGGTGAGGTTGAGCCTGTCGCTGTTGCAAGCGATCCCTGGGCAAGTCTGGATGACGCTTACGTCCTCCCGGTTCAACGGTTGGACGTGGCCATGGTCTCGACGGCCCGCGAGTCTCCTAATGAGATGACCGCGACCGCCCGTGCCAGCACCAGTGGCCCAGCAGGATCTGGTATCCCCAATGCAGTTTCCAACGCAGTCTCTCCCGTGGACGATCCCTCCCCGAGTGGAGAGGACGTGGAAGATGCACCCCCAGCCTTTGAGGAGGGCGTCCCCGCCACGGTCGATGAGTTAATACAGATAAACCTTGGAACCGAGGCCGATCCAAGACCCACATTGGTCAGTGCCGCCATGCCCTCTGAGGAGCGGCAGCAGTACGTGGAATTTCTCAGGCAGCACCGTGATGTGTTCGCTTGGGGCTATGACGAGATGCCGGGGCTAGATCCTCAGGTAGCCGTCCACCGCCTTGGTCTCCCGGAGAACCATCGCGGGTTCAAGCAGCCTCCCAGGAATATGCACCCATCCCACGGTGCCATGGTTGAGGCCGAAGTTGACAAGCTTATCAAAGCCAACTTCGTGAGGGAAGTTCAGTACCCCAAATGGCTGGCCAACATTGTGCCGGTCAGGAAGAAGAACGGGCAGATCAGAGTCTGCATCGACTTCCGCGATCTCAACCGCCACTGTCCGAAGGATTATTTTACCCTTCCAGTGACAGAGCTGTTGATTGACGCCACGGCAGGGTTCCAAGCCCTCTCCTTCATGGATGGATACTCCGGATATAACCAAATTCTGATGGCCCCTGAGGATGAGGAGTTCACTGCCTTCAGGGCCCCCCAAGGTACCTTTTGCTACCGAGTCGTGCCTTTCGGCCTGAAGAATGCAGGTGCCACCTATCAACGGGCGATGCACCGCATATTCAAGCCAATCCTCGGCACACTGGTGGAATGCTACGTCGACGACTTGGTGGTCAAATCGCGCCAGCGTCAGGACCATCTCAAAGATCTTGAGAAAGTGTTCGGCTTCCTCCGGTCTTGCTGCCTGAAGATGAACCCGTTGAATTGTGCCTTTGGGGTCACCTCCGGAAAGTTCCTTGGATTTGTGGTAAGATACCGGGGTATTGAGATCAACCCAGAGAAAATCAGGGTGATTAGCCAGATGCCTCCCCCAGGTAACATCCGGGAACTGCAAGGGTTCTAAGGCCACTTAGCCTATATACGCCGATTCATCGCGAATCTGGCCGGCAAGTGTAAGCCCTTTTCTCGGCTCATGAAGAAAGGTGCCACCTATGTATGGGATAAAGAGTGTCAGACCGCTTTCGAGGAAATCAAGCAGTACCTGCTTCAACCTCCGGTCCTGATGCCGCCCGTATCCGGAAAGCCGCTGGTCCTTTATGTGACCGCCCTGGAACGGTCCCTGGGTGCCCTTCTCGCCCAGAAGAACAATGAGGGAACGGAGAATAGCCTCTATTACCTCAGTCGCATGCTCCTCGATGCGGAAGTCAGGTATTCCCCCATCGAGAAGAGCTGCCTGGCGCTCGTATTTGCCGTACAGAAATTACGGCACTACTTGCAGCACCACGAGGTACAGTTGGTTTCTCGGGTAGACCCGTTGAAATATATCCTGAGCCGACCTATGTTGACTGGCCGTCTAGCGCGGTGGGATGTGATTCTCCAACAGTTCGACATCAGGTATGTGTCTCAGAAGGCCATCAAAGGGCAAGCATTGGCAGACTTTCTGGCAGCTCACCCGACCTCCGCGGATCAGCCGCTGGATCTAGGCTTTCCTGATGAGACCATTCTCTCGGTCGATCATGCCGATCCATGCTGGCAGATGCACTTTGACGGTGCCTCCCGGAGCCCCACCGGTAGAAGACTCGATAATCCTAAGCTCAACAGAGTGGGCTTGGGCATCGTCTTCATTACCCCGGAGCGAGCTGTGCTGCCATACTCGTTCCTGTTGTTAGAGGGCTGTACCAACAATGAGGCGGAATACCATGCCCTCATCACCGGCCTCGAGTTGGCTCTCGAGATCGACGTGCCCCATCTGTGCGTGAAAGGGGACTCCGAGCTGGTCGTTAAGCAGATCAATGGCGACTATGTTGTCAGGAAGCCGGAACTTGTGCCATTGCTGGAGTGCACCCTCCTTCTGATGGCCCGGTTCCCTTCTCGGCCAGAAATTGTCCATATTCCCCGGTCGCAGAACGGTCGAGCAGATGCTTTGGCCAGCCTTGCTGCGTCACTTGCGGAGCCTGAACAGGACAACCTGATCTTCCGCGTGACGCGCCGCAGGCTCATCGCTCCCGTTATCCCGGAAGAAGATCGCGGCCCGTTGGTAAGTAATCTCACCACGGTTGCCCCTATGCCCGGAGCCCCGAGTACCCCAGATATGACAGTCGGATCAGCCCATGATTGGAGGATGCCTTTGGTTGAGTACCTCCAACATGGAATTCTTCCATCGGATCGGGCCGAGCGCGAGCGAGTTCGACGCCGCGCATCGCAGTTTGTCCTCCAGAGCAGTCTCGGCCTGGAGCAGATCCTCTACAAACGCGGATTTGATGGTGTTCTCCTCTGTTGCCTTCAGGGAGTTGAGATCCCACGAGTCATGCAAGAGGTTCATGCTGGTTCATGTGGCGGCCACCAGACTGGGCCGAAGCTGTCCCACCAGATTCGGAGGTTGGGATACTTCTGGCCCTCCATGATCCATGACTGCATCGAGTATGCCAGGAGGTGCCATGCGTGCCAGGTTCATGCGAACTTTGTGCATCGGCCGCCGGAGCCTCTCCATACCACTAGGTATTCCTGGACCTTTGCAGTCTGGGGTCTGGACGTTGTGGGACCTTACCCGCCGGCGACAGCTCGCCAATGCCGGTTCATTCTGACCTCCACGGACTTCTTCTCCAAATGGGCAGAGGCGATTCCGCTCAGAGAGGTAAAATCCTGTTCGATCGCTGACTTCGTGACCTCCAACATCATCTATCGATTTGGAGTGCCTCACGCTATCCTCACGGATAACGGAACCAATTTCCGAGCAGCCGAGTTGAAGAAGTTGTACGCCAAGTATAACATTCGCTCGAACCATACATCTCGCTATCATGCGCAGGCGAATGGACAGATCGAGGCGTTTAACAAAACCCTCTCTAACATTCTGCAAAAGATGGTTGGTCAGAACAAGAAGAGTTGGCCGGACAAGCTCCCCAACGCCCTCTGGGCTTATCGGACGACGACTCGCAATTCCACCCAGATGGCCCCTTATTCCCTGGTGTACGGAGCTGAGGCCGTCCTGCCCATCGAGATCCAGTTACCGTCCTTGCGCACTGCGGTCTACGACCAGCAAGCGCCGGACAGAGTTACTGAAGCCCGTCTAGTCGAGTTGGAAGCACTGGATGAGAATAGGCTTCGCGCTTTGCACAACTTGGAGAGGCATCAAAGCAAAATGGCTCGAGCTTTCAATAAGAAGGTTCGCCTCCGCTCCTTCCTGCAGGGTGATCTAGTGCTAGCCCTAAGAGCACCGATGATCCCCGGCAGGAAGCCGCCCAAGTTGTAGCCCAAGTGGGAGGGACCTTTTGTTGTCCACAAGGTCTATCCCAATGGCGCGTACTCCCTAGCGACTATGGATGGTGAGCGTGTCACTCCTCCCACCAACGCTAGGTTCCTCAAGCAGTACATTGTCTGAGTGTGCCAACGTCCTGCACGACGTTAAACTGCATTCGTCCAGGCTACAAGACGTTAAACTGTTCAGCATACGTCCGCGCGGCAAGACGTTAAACTGCCAAGCATCATTCGTCCAAGCTACAAGACGTTAAACTGTTCAGCATACGTCCTGCACGACGTTAAACTGCATTCGTCCAGGCTACAAGACGTTAAACTCTTCAGCATTCGTCCGCGCTGGAAGATGTTAAACTGCCAAGTGCCTCGTCCTTCATGACGCTAAACTGCACCACGTCCAAGCTGCACGACGTTAAACTGCCCAGCGTATCGTCCTGCATGACGTTAAACTGCCCCTCAAGAACTACGTGCGGCTTGATTCCCATCCTTATGGGATACGTAGGACCGTCTGGACATTCATGTTTCAGGCCCAGCCCCATCCTTTGGGAATTTCCATCCCATCTCGGGCCCTTGGCCCAGTTGCCTCCGGGTGTGCAGCGTATGGTGTGAACGCGGGGCTATGCCCTCATTCACGTCGGTTTGCTCGCCACGCTGTACGCCCCTCACGTTTGGGGATTCCTTCTGCTCCCCCCTTCTTTTTTCTCTATTCGTCCCGCATGACGTTAAACTGCACTTCAAGAACTATGTGCGGCTTGATTCCCATCCTTACGGGATACGTAGGACCGCCTGGACATTCATGTTTCAGGCCCAGCCCCATTTCCCGGGAATCTCTATCCCGCGTCGGGCCTCTGGCCCAAGTTCCCCTCCTTTTTGTGCGAGGCGTATCGCGTGAGCGGGGGATTATGTCCTCATTCGCGTTGGTCTACTGGCCGCGCCGTACGCCTCCCCCCGTGTGTGGGACCACCTCACACCTCTCATCGTCTTGCATGACGTTAAACTGCCTCTCAAGAACTACGTGCGGCTTGATTCCCGTTCTTATGGGATACGTAGGACCGCCTGGACGCTTGTGTTTCAGGTCCAGCCCCGTCTCTTGGTTGATCACGGGGATCTGCCCTCTTTTGGTTGCTCTCAGGGTGAGTCCTCCGACCCTTTTCGGTGATCTGTTAACATGTTTTGGGTACTTCGGTCTATGACTCGTAGTGTCAGATTCAATCCCGACAAGTCCTGTGTTGCTTGTCAGGCCTCGCGCTTCCTCTTGTTCGAGACTTTACTCAAAGGGATCCTCGTTAGCGGTTTGGGTACGATGCCTCAGTGCTCTCCTACCGCTCCGGGTCGATTTACCGGCGGGTCTTGGGCCGCAAATCGATATGAATCCTGCGATTGAGCGGTTGATGCTCGTTTGCTTGCCCCGTCATAGGCTGACGCGATCGGATGTTGTGTTGCGAATATGGTCAGCAACGTCCTTGATCGCCATGTTGGCTCTTTCAGGCTCTGAACATTGGTTGCGCAGTCCTCATCACACTCCGCCTTTGCGCGTTGTAGTGGAATCTCGACACTCTCTTCATACTGACCTTTAGTACACCTCTACACGTTAGGCAGACCAACCAGGGTAATGATGTCGTTCGAGGCTCCCATGATCTGAGCACCAAGGATATATGCGGATATCCTCCCTAAGGGCCATGCGTAGCTGGACCCTCGTCCCCATAAGGAGGAAGGAGTCGCCCGAACAATCGCGTTCTGGGCCCAGTATATCTGGAGGCCAGCATCTCTTCCCCTCGGGTGATGGACATACGCAGACCCCTATCCCAAGACTCTTCTCCTAGAATCGTGCGTGACCGCAGGGCTGGGTATGTTCCCACCTCCGCCGTGTCCGCCGTACCACGATAAGCGGATTCGTCGATGGTCCGAACCACACGACCTTAAACTGTGTTGTCTGGTCCTACCACACGACCATAAACTGTGATCGTCTTGGCCGCCCGACGAGAAACGGCACTACATCGTGATGTTCTCCTCAGGGGACACTCATGTTGGGCGCTGGTTAATAACCACGCCATTCATCAATGCCTTCTGTGGCTTGATTATTGTGGCGACGCCAGAGATTTCTCAATCACAGGCATGTCGTCGCACAAAGAAAAACCATTCATCTTTAAGGACAAAAAAGAAATATCAAATGCCGCTCCTGTGTGCGAGGGTCAGACCCGCACTCTTCCCCGCGCTGGTGCCCGATTGTGTTGTGCCGCGCTTCAAGAACTACGTGTGGCTTGATTCCCATCCTTATGGGATACGTAGGAACGCCCGGATGTTTGAAACTTCGGGTCCAGCCCCCCACCTCTTAGATATTCCCCCTCTCTGGGGAATCTGCCGCCTTCAGGTCACCCTCAAGGCGTGTTCCCCGACCCCTTGCAGTGGTCCACCGGTGTCAAAAGTACTCTGGTTTATTGCCAGGAGGGTCAGGATCCGCTTGGTCAGGTTTCCTCCACTTTTCAGGCTTCGTGCTCCCTTTCATTCGGACCCATCGTCTACGCCCTGGGTGGAGCCCCCGTGAACGGTTCGGACACAATGCCTCAGTGCTCTCCCACCGACTCGGGCCGGTACCCCCAATGGACTCGGGCAGCAAATCGATATGAATCCTGCGATTGAGCGGTCGATGCTCGTTTGCTGCCTCATTCCACCAACGGTTAGTGCGATATTGATGCTGCTTTTCCGCCACGGTCGGCAGTACTCCCATATCGTTACTCCGGTGCCCCCAGTCCTTGAGTGAATGGCCGCATGATTCACATTTTCCACCTCCCATTCTGACCAGGCGAAACCTCAACACTCTTGACACTATCCCTCAGTGCATCTTCGCATATCCGGGGGATAGGACCATGATGTGGCGTACTTTGAGGTCCTTATGGTCCGAGCTCTAAGACCTTAAACTAAGATCTCTCCTTATGGTCCGAGCTCTAAGACCTTAAACTAAGATCTCTCCTTATGGTCCGAGCTCTAAGACCTTAAACTAAGATCTCTCCTTATGGTCCGAGCTCTAAGACCTTAAACTAAGATCTCTCCTTATGGTCCGAGCTCTAAGACCTTAAACTAAGATCTCCCCTTATGGTCCGAGCTCTAAGACCTTAAACTAAGATCTCTCCAAACGGGATTCTACGTCCTGCATGACGTTAAACTGCACTCTCAGAACTACGTGTGGCTTGATCTCCAGCCTGATGGAGTACGTAGGAACGCCCGGGCATCTCAACTCGGGTCCAGCCTCAGGGATCGTTAAGTCCCGCCCCTCCTCGTCGCCGGCCGTCTGGCCTGGCTTCTGGTAGAGTGGTACAGTTGTGATATTCTCCCCGATTCAGCTCGGGATGCCCCATTACAATGGTGGGAAGCGACGGTTTCCTCGTCAAAGAGGTGCTGTCTGAGAATTGGGGTGATTCACGGCCAGATTAGTGCATCCGCCTAATACGCTTTCCCCACGGTGGCGCAATTCTGAGAGCGTTGGATTCTGTCCGAACAATCGTCACTTCGCCCCACGTTTCGCATGCCCTGTTGATCTGGATTTCCACCCTTGTGTCTGAAGGAACCCCCAAAGCGGTATTCATGATGACATGTGGTCCGCCTCCTGCAATATGAATGGTGACCTTTGGTCCGTCTATTGCAGTTGTTATGGTCGATCCACTGTCCGCCTACCGTCTTGGGCATTTCCTGGAAGGCCGACCGTTGTGGATGTCTGGATTCGGGACACGCGATTCACCCTTTCTCATTTCCCTATGTTCGGATAAAATCTCATCGCCCCTAGCATTGTCCCGCTCGTGTGTTGGAACAAGTTGGGGGGATGATACATTGATTAGGCTTGAGGTCTCCTTTCCTAGGAATGACCTCCCTCTTTTCTCCAGCAATCCAGGCCCAATTGTGGATGCCTGAATCTTGGTTAACGCTCCCGCAAGACAATGAATTGTGGTTGAGCACGTTAAGCCAAAAGTCCCGCGCTGCCCAGGACTTCGGCATTCCGGCGTCTCCCTCGGAACCCGATCGTTGCGACCTCTCGCCGATCAGATTCTGAGGGGGGCTTTTGTAGATGCCGGAAAAGTCCGTTGTTCCCAAACGAAGCTCCGGATGCGGAAAGCGAAGTGATATTTGGTGTCAGAGGCACGTTCCGGAGGGCCCGGAGGACTTGCGCGAAATTTCAGAGGCCCGCGCGCAAAGTTGAGTCGCGGCGCGCAATCCTCCCGGGATGCGCGCAATGCACTGGGCCGGCGCGCTATTTTGCGCGCCCGTGGCCTGCGCGGCTCCCTTGCGCGCCAGGTCCTGATTCCGCGCCCGCGAAGGGAATTCCGCGCCCGAGACCGGATTCCGCGCCTGGGGTTGCCTATAAATATAAGGCGACCCCCGACGTGTTGAAGGTTGCCAGAATCCGAAGCGTCGCTCGTTCGCGCAATCCAACCCCTTCCGCGCGCAATTCCGATCTTCAGGTAACCTCCTTTCTTTCGCGCAATAGAGCCTTGGGGTTCGCCTTCGCGCACAATCCCCTTGGCTCCTTTCCTTTGAATAATCCTTAACCCGAAGGCCTTTGCGTGCAAAAGAAGCCTCTTGCGCGCAATTGCCCCCGGGTGCGCGCAATCCAGCCCGATTGCGCGCACCCCCCTCTTCAAAGTGGTCGTTCGTTAGAGAATGAGCCGTTGCCCCCGCGAGCTGTCCGAAGCCCGGTGCGCGCAATATCAATCATCCGCGCGCAAAGGGCTGGCCCGATTGCGCGCCAACCCGCCATTTTGCGCGCCGACCTGCTGTTTTGCGCGCAAAGCTCCTCTTTTGCGCGCAATCCCCCAGGGTCGCCCCCCTTGACCCCCTGAGGGTACCCACCTGCGTGGCGCCCGATGATTTTCATCCTGGGTGCCCGCACCGTGCGTTGTCTTTCCGTGCGACCCTCCAGGCTTGCGCGAAGTGACACGGACCCATCGGCGGCAACCAATGTCCAGCATGACGTTAAACTGCACATACGTCCAGCATGACGTTAAACTGCACATTTTTCCAGCATGACGTTAAACTGCACATTCGTCCCGCATGACGCTAAACTGCATCTGTCCAACATGACATTAAACTGTACTACGTCCAAGCTGCACGACACTAAACTGCCTAGCCCCTATCTTCCGTGCTGCAAGACGTTAAACTGCCAAGCACCTTCGTCCTCAGCACACGACGTTAAACTGTACTTCGTCCGGCAAGACGTTAAACCGTCCGCTTCGTCCTCAGCACACGACGTTAAACTGTACTTCGTCCGGCAAGACGTTAAACCGTCCGCTTCGTCCTCAACACACGACCTTAAACTGTACTTCGTCCGGCAAGACGTTAAACCGTCCGCATCACCCGATCTCGTGCCTCGCACGCAGGGTCCCCCCCCCCCCGATTTGGATGTGGCCCCCGCCCACTCGTCTCTGCAGGGATGTCGGGATTGTCCCTCTTTAGGGACGATTTAATGGGAGCGGTTTTTCCCTACGGGGGTAGGGTATTACAAACCCCTAGTTTCTTTTGGGGGGCTGCACATGTGTATCTCCATTGCGCTCCCCCACCGCCGAAGCCAGTAGAGGGTGTGACTGGGATCGAGGTGTCTCCTACTTTCGGTCCAAGTCCCTTCCAACTGAGTTTTTCCGCATCCGGGCTGCCTCAAGTGCGTAAGTCCTGACAGAATGAACTACGTGGACTTTGATCCCTGTCTTCTAAACAGGGTACGTAGGAAGCCTCCCTGAGGTTCAATCCCACCACCTGGTCGTCCCGGTCGTATTCACTTCGGTTCGTCCATCAGTGGACCCCTCTAGGGTTCACACTTGCGTCGATTCACCTATGAATCTGCCCCTGTGGGAGACTGCACGTGTGTATCTCCACTGTGCCTCCCCACTGTCCCTTTTTCCATCTCTCCTTTTATCGTCCAGCATGACGTGAAACTGTGATCCACCCGGCCGTTCCATCCCCCTCTGTGCGAGGTGGTTCGGTTCAATCCTCCGCCCGGCGGCCTCGACCCCTTCGTGAGTCGGCTTGCCGACGTCCAGCATGACGTTAAACTGTATACCCGAACTACGTTGACTTTGATCCGTGCTAACGCGCGGTACGTAGGAAGCCCCTACGGGGTCCAAGCTCTTCACTCCATCATCCATCCTGATCCTTACCTGGGCCGCCACATCTCTGTGGGGTCATTCCACTTCACTCCACTCCATATCACTTGGGAAGCCGCCCATGTGTTGGCCCCAGCGTCGGAGGTTCCCCGCAAGGGGTTCTGTCATCTGATCCACTTTTCGTGTTGATCGGTCCGATGCCGTCCCCGCTGGACGTTAAACTCGCGGCGTACCCCGTGTTAAACATGGGAAGCTGAGGAAAACCTCAGGGGACACAGTTCCTCGCACCCAGTGCGGGATGCCTCAGGCCATCATGCCTTCGAGAAGCCCTATTAGGGACGGAAGACAGACGTGCAGAGCCGCAGTGTTACGACACGCCCCCAGCACCCAGAGCCACCCGGTCTCCTCACTGCAGGTTGCTGCCCCGACCAGACTCCTTGGAGCGTCCGGGCGGAAGCAGCGTAATTAACCGGTGTCCATGAAGATATGGCGCCGGGAACGAGATTCACGAGCATGTCTTAAATCTATGAGGGAGACCCGGATTAGGCGACGAGTTCCGAGGAGACGTCCAAGGAAGGAGGAGCCGACATCCCATCATCCCGGTTTCGATCAAGGAGAAGACGCCCCTGAATAAGGGACGGATGCCGCCCGCCTTTGGAAAGCGGGACTGCGGGACCACAAGCCGCGCGCCCATCCCCTCGGGTTGACGGGTGCACGCGCGAACGCGTCCTGGCGGAACAGCGTAACCCGACGCACATCCGCACCGAAACAAAGATACTATTTTATTATATCATCATTATTAGTAAATAATTGAAGGGGTTATAAGAATAAATAAAATGAAATAACTTGGTTAAGATTTATACTTCTTCTTTGGAAATCCCCCTTTAGCTTACACCTTAAACCTTAATAGGATGGTCTTAAGGGAAGAAAATAATATCTATAAAGTTTAAAAAGAAGCTATTAAGGTATTTGGATAGATCATGGATGAATTAAATGGATCATGAAGTGTGAATAATAGAGGATATATGGTTCTCTTTTATAAGTGAGGTGAGTGGCACACTTGTAAATACTTGAAATATTAATATATAATATGTTTCTAACTCATGTAAAATGAATCCAAACTACCATATATTCTAAAAAAATGCGTATAAGTTCTAAATATTACCAAAAAATAAATTTTAGACAATATTAAGTACCATTTTAAACCTTTTTTTAGAGCCCTTATTAACCCTGTTTAACCATAACCATTATAACAAATGTTTCACACATTAAGAGTCCTAAAAGTAAATTTAAAAATAAAAAGTGGAACATGCATGAACCATGAATTATAGAATCAAAAATTTAACATTATATTGAGTATATATGGAATTTTAATAATTTTATAATGATTTAACGATAAATTTTAAACATTAAATATCATTTAAGGTCATTTTCAAGAAAATTCACATATCTTGAATTTAAATGCATAAAGATAATAACGGAATTAGAATAAAAACTTCCTAACTATAAATTATACATTATAATTATCCATTAAATTCATGATAAACCATAATTAATGCAAAATATATTACTTTTAATTTTTTTAAAATCATTTATTTTATTTTTTCTACTACTACGCACAAACACTATGTCGGTGTTGTGTAAGCGTTCAAGGAAATTATACTATATCTAAAAATATAAATAAATTAATATCATAAAAATTATTTATTCATATTAAAAATAATCATTTATAACCATTAATATATTATTTTTATCCCTATGAAAACATATTATAGATATTAAAATAAAATAGTGATATTTTGTAAATTTTCATAACCTATAATAATATAAAGGTCGTACTCAAAGGAAAGTGGAACCAAAATGACTTATTTTTTATGTTAGGATATTCATGGTATAATTTATCTCATATAATGAAATAAAGTCTTGTTTTGGGTTGATTTTAATACCTTATCCCATATTTTTAACCTTAATTAACTAGTTTTACCAATTACCACAGTGATAAACTTTTACTATGGTTACTATTCATTATGACTAAAAATGAAATTGACCAATTTACAAAATTTTAAACATATAATTTTAAATATGAAATCCATTTTTAAATATTAAATTTTAATAATTGGTAGAAATTTATTTTAATATAAGTATACAAAATGCATCGAAAATAGTTTCTAGAAAAATGCATTTTTAAGCATAAAAATAAACTTTACCAAAATAAATTATAATTTTTATTCCTATGATATTAATTATATTATTATTAATCAAAGGGATATTAATTTATTTTAAAACCAAATTCAAAAAAAACATGGGATTTTTAAATTTTTTTATTTAAAGCAAAAAATGCCAATTTTGCAAAAAAGTGGTATTTTTCACTATTCACTCAAAAATCAATCTTTTCAAAAATATATCAAAAATTCATCATAAACCCATTATGAAATGATAATTTAAAAAATAATATATATATTTTTCAAATAAAATTTATAAAATTTTCATAAATTCATTATAATATTCATGTACAAAATGAAATAAAAACCATTTTTGAAGAAAATGTAATTTTAAAGCATAAAATGAATTTATTCTTATTCTTTTACTCACTATAACCATTATATGAATGTTAAAATTCTTTATTTAATTAAATATATGTATTAATTAAAAATATTCTTGCATATATTTTATAATATAGTTATTCCTATTCATACCTATCAACCCAATGGTTATGTTATAACAATTATATTTTTATATTAGTTCACAGTTTATTTAATATGAGTCTTGTGTGTGGTGTATGATATCAAAAATAGTGTTATTTTAAAAGAAAATATAAACTAAAATATCAATGTATTATAAATAAGTAAATAACTTCCATGGAAAATTCATAAAATAATTGCAATAACGGTGCATGGAAAACTATATAACATTAAGGCTCAACCAAGAATAACCATTGAATTAAATTGGGATCAAATCAAGAGTTAAAAACTCACATACTAAATTATAAATAAATAAAACATAAAATATGATACATATCATGAGGAAAACCTTAGGGACTAATGGGACATCACTCTATGTGAATAGGTGAAACCCCTAGCCTTCAGGTCTTACGGTTCTACGCTTGTCACCGGAATCACTCCCAACTACCTCATCAGAAACACACCCCATAACCAGGTTTTTAACAATAAAACTAGAGGACACTAACTATCATGTGATATCAACTATCAAATCATAATTCCATTGATTTCCTACTTAATAGCCTAGGGTTCCTCATGGAATAGTTAAAGGAGGTGGGACACTATTACTCCAATTTCAATCTCATGATAATAACAAAGCCCAAGGATAACACCAAAATCATATCCTTACCACTTAAAATACCCCCTTTAATAGAAAACCCCTACCCAAAAATCATAAAAAGAATAAAAATTTAATCACCCATCACATGAATATACACCCACATCAATAATGATTAATAATGGGGATTAGAAAGTTTATAACAAACAATCCATCAAATAGCAGCTCATAAAGTTCCAAATAATCCTTTACTTTATACTTAATAACTATATGTTTTATAAATCCCTTTTAAAAATACATTTTAATTTTATGTATAAATATAAGTGAAAACATAATTATCACCAAAACATAATCGCATACAACTCAAAGAAGTCACTAAAAAATTATGTAAGTCAAACACACCCTTTTAGAACATATAAAACCATTAAACCAAAGAAACCCAACTTTATAAATCATATATAGTTTAAAAAAACAAGACAAAATAAATTATATTGAAGAAAACCATCATTATTATTTTATGAAACATTTAGAATGAAAAAAAAACACCATTTAAAATGTAATTCCTCTTTAATTATGAATTCCGCCCATTTTTTCAAAGGAAACCCTACAGAATTTATGGAAGACCTCTGATATCCACATCTAGATATAATATACCAAATTTATCTAGGTTTATAATGATTTTTAAAACATCAGTAGTTTGATTAATTCTCATTTTAGATGAAATAAAATGGAAATTCCTACCTCAAGTGGTGTAACCATGTATTATTTGATGAATTTCATTGGATTTTTTCTCTAAAGAATGATCACATTACCTTAAA
Source organism: Viscum album (assembly GCA_963277665.1). Classification (NCBI taxonomy): domain Eukaryota; kingdom Viridiplantae; phylum Streptophyta; class Magnoliopsida; order Santalales; family Viscaceae; genus Viscum; species Viscum album. The sequence continues at coordinate 1,942,196,907 of OY728163.1, forward strand.
GATAAAAAACATAATAATTAGATAATCCTAGACTTAAAATTCAACCAACATGGTCATTGGGGTTAGAGAAAAATTGATAAATAAAAATAGCCCAAGGGAAGAAGGATAAAGAGTCAGAAAGAGGCCTTAACCTCGATATTTGAGCACTACTAAAAATTGAGGCTATAGCCATGGGCAATAGAAACCATGGATATATCTAAAATATATCCATGGGCCATAAAATTATCATATAAGTATGCCTTCCCACTCTCTAATTTCACATTGTACCATAACCTACCATCACAGCCCTCCTCCTCCCTATAACCCTCCTCCTCTAACCTCTAAGTGATCCTCCTCCTCCAACGTAGCTCCGACATATCCTCCCACCTCTCTACCAATGTGGCTCCATTATAGTCTCCCCACCTCTCTATCAATACTACTCTGATGTATCCTCCCCACCTCCCCGCTATCCTCCTCCTCCAATATGGATTGACATGACTCTGGCACATCCACCCCACCTCTTGTAATCCCCCTACTCTAATATAGCCACCCCACTCCTCCTATAAAAAAGCAAACCCTCCTCCATGAGATCATTATCCTCCAATGTAGCCACCCCACCTCCTTGATTTCTTACTTGAACCCAGACCTACCCTCATGATCCACTTCCTCCCATGATTTATCACTAACCACATTCATCTGACCCAAGAAAAATCCTCCATTTCATGATTTCTCATGAAAAATACCTTCCTCCTACTCTTATATTGAATTTAATATGCATAAAGGGTTAGGGTTTCCATCTAATTGTGTTTTTCTAGGATTATAGTAACATGTTTTGTTCCCCCTAGTCTGACACTATAAATGGATTCCTATTTATGAATTTATATTTTCCCCAATATGACCTATAAAATGATTTTTACTCTGTTATAATACAAGTTTATTTATATATTTGACTATATTTATTTCATGAACATATAATTTTATTCTTTTATTCCTACAAAAATGACTTATTTAGATCCCATTGTATTCTTCTTTCATAATGTTATTTTCCATTGTTTATAAATTCTTGGACTATGTCCTAGGTATGACTTAGTTATATTTCATTTTTTAATTGATTTTTATAAATTTATTATTCTTTAAATATTTTTTATACTTTTCTAAATAGTTTAATTAATTTTAATCTTGTGTTAATAGTGGTTACTTTTACATGGTAAATTATTTCATGTTTAATATTGTTTTTATTGAGTATCCATTTTCCATGGAATTTTCCTATGAAATCATATTATATTATAGAATAATGTGATGATATTTTTAAATATAAATATAGTTGTAGAATGTGTGTATTTATAGATTCATGTTCTATTTGGTTGGGATTCATTTTACATTCACCCTTGACATGAAGGTTAGAAAATTTAATTATTTTTTGTTTATCCTTTTCCGTTAATTGAAAAAAATGATATTTTTTTATTATTATGGGAATTCATTCCCTATGACTTGGTTATAATTCTTATATTTACATTTTTATATTTATGTAACTCTATAGTGGATGTGACCAGTTTTTGTATTCCCTTTTACATTCTGATCATACCCACCTTGAGATAGTTCTGATATTACCTAGAGATTACAAGTATACTAAAAACTTTGGGAACTACTATAAGATTTACATATCACTAGGGACTATATGATAGCAGTCATAAAAACCTATCTATAGTAAATATCACATATGATAATTTCTTTTGTATAATGGTATCACATTGGGAAAAAATAATTTTATGCCACTTATTTAAGAATTTTTTTAGTAACATAAAAAAACATTTGTTATTTTTTAACTGATTATCATATATGGTAAGTGCTTAAATAGTTTTAAACATCTCTAGTGTCATGAACCTGACCAGACCGCCATCCAAACCAAAACATTACCTAGTCTATAACATGGACTGAAGGGTGTTCTTGATCCCCATAGTTTGAAAACTAGTACCTAGACATCGAGTAACTCCTTTGGCAATGGTTTCTGCCATGTGAAGGAAAACTATTATCAATACAAAAAATCTCATAACATTATAACCATAGTTCAAAAAATGTGAAACAAAAAGATACCATTATAAGAATTAGTTAAACATTTAACATTTACAACCAAAGAAAAAATTACCAAAAAATGGGAGGGGACAAACTAGATGAACAAAACCTTCTCATGGCATGTGGGATAAATCCCACCATGTCGCCATAATAAACACCTTCCAAGAAGAAACCACTAGTAAGAGTAACTATCTTCACCTCCATGGAAGGACTTTCCTTTACCTGAATTAGAAAGAACGAGGACTAAATACACTTGAGGGTGTATGTAGGGTGTGATATCACCTTCCCAATAGGATACCACCCAAAGGTTCTATGCATATAAATTATACGATAAATAAAAATTATAATTTTTAAATAAAGAAACCATTTAAATTGATACATTCCTTATTTAAGAAAGAGGGGAAAGAATTTTGTTTTATAAAACATGTAATTATAATTGTGGGAAATTAAAGGTTCATAAACAAAGGAAAATAAGGATAATTATACCACAAGCACCATGAGAAATCCCTAACCAGCTAAGGTTAGTGGGTACCTAGGATCCTTATACTCTCGGTGATTAAACCTAGATGTGATGGTCCATCTCTGAATTGAGAAAACCTATCTCAATCATCAATGTTTTCTTAGTGTTATATCATAATCCTTCAAGGTAAGGTAGTTCATGCCTATATTACTTGTCTAAGTCTACACATATTGTTACCTAGGATTCCTATATTCATTTCCATTTATTAAACCATGAAAACCCCCATCTTTCACAATCCAAACCATCACAAAAAAAAAAACACACCAATTTCAAGGGGGTTACCTATTTAAAAACCTCACACACACCCTCAATTTGGAAATAACCCATTTTCACACACCCAATACAATTTAAAATGATTTAGAAAACAATACTACCATATTCAAATCATCAAATAATGGATAATAATGGAACCTCCTACATTCTCCTTTAAATCCACCATAATCCAGTCAGAAATTGAAATCCAAAGAAAGAGGAAACCATGTGAAATCAAGAACATGGAAAACCAAAAAAACCCAAACAAAAAAAGGTATTTAAACCCATTATAGCTCACCAAAACCACTGAAGAAAAGAGAACTCTAGAATAAAGAGATCAGATATCAAAATAAGGAAAGAAGAGAGGAGGGGGTAACTTTAGTATTTCTTGAAGATCCAACCACAAAACCACCCAAAAATTGATGCCAAGTGGAGTGGAGGAAGAGAGGAGGTGCACCTTGGGCTAGTGGAGTCAAATGGGGAAAAATGAGTGGGTTATAGGGTTAAAATCATGAAGGGGAGGAATTAGTATTTCAATTTTTTAAGAATATGGTAGGACTTGTGATTTGGTTACATGGTTTTTGGGGGGTTTCATGGTCATGCGCCTAACCATGTGGCATGTCCAATGCCACTGTATGGGTTTCACGATTTTCACTTGGTTGGTGCACAGTTTCCCCTAACTATACACCTCCTTCTATCCATCCAAAAAACTGACATTTTCTCAAGTAAAATGGCTAGGAAAGATATGGAACACAAGTAATACCAAAAATAAAAAAAAAATTACCTCAAATAATACCATGGGTGTGATAATTCTCCCCAAAATGAAACATTTCCACCCTTGGAAAGTAAAATTGTTGTCTTTTAATAGAATAAAGGAGAGTATTTCATCTCTACCAAGACTTATATTCCCAAGTCTTATGCTCATCAATTTTTTGTTACAATAGGACCCGATCTGATGGTTTAGACTTTCCTCAAAGCACTTTAACCTGAGAATCCACAATTCACACTGGATTCTTAGTCACAGATAGATCTAGTTCTAGCTCAAGTTCTTCCCAATTCAGCATATGGGACAGGTAAGGATTACACTTCTTCAATTTCCATACATGGAACACATCATGAAATGATGTCAAATGGGAAGGAAATGTCAAGTGATATGCCACTTTACTGATCCATTTGTTAATTTCAAAAGGTCCTACATACCTTGGAATAATCTTCCCCTTATTACCAAGATAATGGTGATCCAGGAGAAGTTTCAGTTTTAGAAACACCTATTCACCCAGTGATAAATCCAAGGATTGACATTGTTTATCGAAATATGACTTATAGAAGATATGATCTATCAAAAACAAATTTATAATCATCTAAACCTTACTAGACATCTCCTGCACAAGGCATGGACCAAATAAAAAAGTATCTCACTTTTGTCCAGCGATGAGGTGACTGACATAGACAACCATAAAGTGGTTTGAAGGGATCCATCCTGATAGAGGATTAGTAACTATTATTATGAGAAAATTCCACCAACCTGAGATGGTTTTCCCAAGAGCCTCCAAAGTCTATCATGCACACATGAAGAATATCTTCTAAAATATAATTTTTTCCATTCTAACAAACCATCCATTTGAAGATGGTACACCATACTGAGATTTAACTATGATCTCATTACCTTTCGAAGACCTTCCTAGATTCGAGAGGTGAAATGGGGGACCCTTTCCGAAACAAAGATGATAAGACACTATGCAGCCTCACAATTTCTTGAACATATAACCTACCTAATTCTTCCACCTTAGTTTAATCCTTGATTGAGATGAAATGGGAAGATTTGATCAGATGACCAATAACCACCCAAACGGTGTTCCCTACTTGAGGTTTATAAGGCAACCCGATGATGAATTCCATGGTGATATTGTTCCAATTCTAGGTGGGAATGGTGATTGGATGAAGAAGACATGATGGATTCTGGTACTCATAATTAATCTACTGACACATATAGCATCAAGATACAAAGTCAGCTATATCACGCCTTATGCATGGCCACCAGAACTGGCGATGCATATCATAAAACATATTTTTACCCCTAGGAGGAATGTACCACTGAGACTGGAGAATATCCTGCATCACCAGCTTTTGTAGAGACAATGACACCATGAAACAACCCTTGAAGTAGAGAATTTCCTCAAAGTAAATCAAACACTCATCAAGAACCTCCCACCATTTATTAGTTGTATGGAGTGGTAGTATTTGTCATCCTTAGGATTTTATTCCCAAATAAGTTTGATAAGGGATGGTGTAAACTGAATTCTAGGAAATAATTTACCTTTGTTATTCCCCTTGGCTTCCAAATGCATCTGAGCAAGAAGTCTCATTAAATTCCACTCATCACTGGACTTCTTCAAATATTGAATCAGCAACTTCCTTCTAAAGTAATTATCCACCACATTTTCTTTACCCATTGTATAGGTAATATAAAATTCAAAATCCTAAAGGTACTCAATACATTAGCTCTGTCTCAGATTCAGATCCTTCTAGGAGAATATATAAGCCTAGCTCTTTTGGTCTGAGTAGATTGTGAATTTCTCTTTGAAGATATAGTGATGTCATTATTTAAAATCATTCATTACCACTGGTATCTTGAGTTCATGGGTGGGAAAATTCTTTTTTTTTGGCAGATTCAGCATGATCAATACACCACTATGTGGTCACCCTACATCATCATGAATCGTAGACCCGAACCTGAAGCATCACAATAAACCACATAACCCTTTCCAGCCTCAAGTAAAATCAACAATGGGGTAGTGGTAAACTACTACTTTAGATACTAAAAGGATGTCTGGAACTCTGAACTCCAGGTGAACTTCAACCATTTTGGGGTGAGAGCCCCCATGGGAAAATCAAGTTGAGAAAAATATCTGAAAAAAATCCTATAATATCCTGCCAGACCTAAGATGCTCCCCATCCTAAATACATTATTCGATAATTCCCATGACATAACTGCCTTGATTTTATCTAGATCAATTAAAAATATATATTCTAATATCACATGATCCAATAATTTTACCTCCCAAATACAGAACCTACACATGGAGATCTTAGCATAAAGATGGTGATTCCAAAGCATGCCTAAAACAATTCATATATATTGATCATGCTCCTCTTAAGTTATAGAGTGGACTGGGATGTTATCCATAAATACCACAATAAAATATTCAAGGTATTTATGAACCACCTAGTTTATAAGGGCCATAAAATATGTAGGATAATTCATCATCCTGAAGGGAAAAAAATAAATACTCGAAGCTTCCATACAAACTTTGAAAAGTTGTCCTTGGAATGTTAGCTCCTCTTACCTAGAACTAATCATACAGGGAGAATAGGTTGATACTATAAAATAATCTTTACCCTTGAGTTGATCAAATAGGTAATCGATGCCGGGAAATGGGTATTTATTCTTGATTGTAACCCTATTCAATTTCTGGTAATCAAATCACAACTAGAGAGATCCATCAGCCTTTTTGAAAAACAGCATTTGTGTGGCCTAAGAAGAGATGCTCGGGTGAATGAATCCTTTGGATTCTAAATTTTCTGACTGTATATTAAATTTACTTAACTTAGTATGGGCTATATATTATGAGGGAAGAGATATCAGTAGTCTCCTCAGTGCCAGGTTGGTGGTGAACTCCACATCCCATTCTGGAGGTAACCCTAAAAAGTCATCTAGAAACACCATTGGGAACTCATCCACAACTATTGGAATATGAATTATTTAATATGGGTCATTTGTGATGGTAACCTATCACAAATGAACCATAACTTAAAAACATGTTGCAAAATATGTTTTGTATGACAACCCATTGATGATATTTTTTTTAATGGGTAACTCCTCCATCACAAAAATCTTTTTCCAGTTATATATATATCATCACTTGAAATGAAATTATTTACCTGTCATAAATAATATAAAAAATAAATAAAAAAATAAATAAAATCAAAATAATATAAAAAAGAAATACATAAAACTTTAGACATATGAATTAACAATAATATTAAAAATATATGCTTATTGAAATATTTATCATAATAAATGTGTCAAAAAAATACATTAATCACTAAGGAGTGGGTCATGTAGAGGAGGTGGGAGAGGGAAATCCAACCTTATACCTAGAACCAAGTGTCACATGTAATCCATCACCTACTCATGATGGTCCTCATGTGATCGACATTGCTCCTACTGCTACTATTACTGTTGTTGACGAAGCTCTTCCTTCTCCCTATGTAGGGTCTCCATGACCTCATTCTAAGATCATAGCTTCTCCTCATACTATACATCTAATGATGATGAATCTCCATGAGATACCCTCGAGATATATGATGATCATGCAGTAGTAACATAATAACTATTAGGTGTCAATTGATAACTTATACCAACAACTCGGTCTTTTCAAAAGTATACTAAGTCACCTACATCCATGCTACATCATCAAATCTTGATGCATAGATAGAATAACCCTCAATATTATCCTGAAACCCATCATGTGGGTGAGAATTTTTGTCCTTATATGACTCTTTCGAATATAATTTGAAATTAAAATAGTTAAAATATTATTTTGGTTAAATTTTAAAACTCAAAAAAATTATACTAACCATAATATAACATTGTTGATTTCCAGTAATATCTCCAATGAAAAGATCGTTGTATCTTATAAATATCCAACTGTATAATATTGGTATGCTCAACTGGCTATATTAATAATAAAATAAAGATTTTACATTTATATTTATATAAATTATTAAATAAAATTACTTACCATATGTCATTGATGAGTACTGAATGTATGACTACCAACTCTATGTGTGACATCTTGTCTCCCCCGGTTCTGCTGACCTAATGATTATCTCATCTAAAAACTATCTATCATCCAGTATGAGTGCAATCCATCCCAAACCTAAGAGGAGATGTAATCGGGTTGGTGGTTGTAGCAAGACTGATCAAAAACTGTGAATCCATATTTCTTTATGACTCTCTTCCTCAAATTATGAAAAAATTGATGACAAAGTCCACTCATTAAGGCCTCCAAAATAGATTTCCTCATGTTATCTTCGATGGGATACCATAAAACATAAAAATAATTAATAATAACAAGTTAATAATTAAATAAATTTCAATATAACTATTATTTATTTATGTACCATCCAATGATAAAACATGCAGATCCAAACATCAATGGAAATAGGATCCCATGTCACCGTGATCTTGAAAAATAATTATGTATAATAGAACTCCCTTTTCCAACAGCTATATGGGAACAATTGTGGGAAAACATAAAAAATAATCAAACAATTATTACATAGATTAATTCATGAAAATTAAAGATAATTAATGAAAATTAACTAAATTACACAACTGAACATACCTCTACATGCATGGATCAAAATCAATATGTGGATGTCACTCAGGAATAGAGTCGAGAATCATCAATATCACAAGACCATAACCCTTATAAGTAAACAATGGACTACCTACAACCTAAGGTTCAGATGACAAAGCATCAAGCTCGTCACCAAGAAGTGTATCCTCCTCAAGGCTATGGAACATCTCATCCATCTGGAACATGAAAAAAATGTTGTCAGTAAATAATTTAAAAATTATTATATATATATATATATACTCTGATAATAACCAACATGTAATTGTGTCATTCTTCATCTTCATCCTCATCTTTGTATATAAAGCTGTTGATATATTCATTTTCATCCTCAAGATCATTAATTTACATTAGATTTTCATCTTCATCATATCATATTATTTCAAATTCATTTTCTACATCATCAACATCATCATCACCATCGACCCATAACTATGGTGTTCCATTATTGATATTCATGTATCTTTATTTAAAAGATGTATTTGTATTTGTGTCTTGAAAATTTTAAATTCCTTGCACTTCAGAAGAAATATATTCACTTTGCATAAACTGATTTTCATAAGATTTAATTTTTATAATTCTCCACCAGTCAATTAACTCTCTTGAAGTAGCATAATAATTTTCATAATATATTTGATGTACTTAATGATCCAATATTAATGGTTCATTTATTGAAATAAGGCTTTTACATTTAATTTCTATGATTCTATAGCGTGGATGAATATTCAAGACTTTATTAGTATCAAACCAATGGAATTTAAATATCACTACATAATTCTTTCTTAGATAACACAGTTCAATTATTTCATCTAACATGCCATAAAAGTAAAATTCACTTCCTCTATGATGATATCCTCTCAAGAAAACACCACTATTAATTGTTTTTTTATTTACTATATTCATGTGTATGAAATCAAAAACCATTCACAACATATGTGTTAAAATATTTAACCATTTTGGATGGTGGGTTACTCAATACACACAATCTATTATCTATTTTATCAGTATGTTGAAATACCTTAAAATTTTAAAAAAATAGAAATATAACAAATAATAAATTGTTTTTTCCTAAAATGATTTATGTCCCTTCATAGAGGATGATCAATAGGAATAAATTTGTGATGATAGATGAAAAAAATAATGTTTTCTCTCATTGATGAGTATAAATGTTTTATGATCACTCATATATTACATACATGATTTGGGACCATATGTACTCCATCCAGATAACATACCATATGTTGGGAAGTCACTGTTTTTTTTATTAATTCATCTTTCAATAGGAAGTTATGTTTTGAAACAACATCAAATATACTAACATAATTACTCCATGACAAATTTAACTCATCAATCAATGGCTTCAAATGAACATCAATATTATTTTTTTGGATGTCCTAGAATTAATAATTCCAAAAAGTTATATGTCTCATACATCAACATTCAAGGAGGTAAATTTTATAGAGTTATAAATATGGTACAACAATAATATTGATTTCCGTAAGAACTAAAAGGATAGAAACCATTAGTAAAAATACACAATCAGACATTATGTGATTCAAAATAAAAATACGGATATACCTGGTCAAAATGTTTCCATGAATCATAATCACAAGGATGATTTAATCTTTTACCAGTTGGAATATTGTATTTGTGCCATGAAATCAATGATGTTGTGTTCTAAGACTTAAATAAACACTACAATATAGGCATAAGTGGGAAATACCACAAATGGTTAATGAGAACCAATCGAGACTTCCCTTGTTGAGCCTCAATCTACCTTTATTATCTACATGTTGGAAAACTAACTAATGACCCATTTTCCCTATAATATAAGATGAAATCATTTGAAAATGCATTCATATTTTGATAACCAAGTCCCAAATTAAAAACCAGCCTCTTGGTCTCATATAAATTTGTAGGCAACACATTTCCTTCAGGTAATAGTGAATTAACCAAAGATAATATCTTATCAAAATATCTATTTCATATTCCATTATATGATTTAATAGCAATAAAATTTTTAACCACTTCAAATTTTATTACCTTGCAACCAAGATACAAGGCATCCTTTGCAGACTTCAGCAAATCATAAAATCGAGATGGTTCTAACTTATGAGTTAAAATAATATCATTCTGAGTTTCTATTTGTTGAAAAGATGGACCAATTACCTCTTGTACTAATGTTTGAAACTGTGATGGATATGGAACCAAATTATTAGTATCTTCTCTGGAACTGTGTTCACCACACTGAAACCAAAAAACATAATCTTTATGAAAACCAAAATGAAATAGATGAACCCCAATGATTTCAAATTTTTCTAATCTCCTCGTATCACATTTCTTACATAGACACTTAATTTCCCCTTATAATTTTTTGTTGGTTATGATGATATAAATGATAAAAAAGTTTCAACAACATTAATATATACATGATTTATACCAGAACCATTTGAATTCTTGTGATAATTTATCCAATTATGTTCTTATAATAAAGATTATTTTCTACTTCCTTGTTCTATATTTTTATAAAAAATAGAAAATAGGAAATATTTATTATCATTACTCTGATTTAAGGATGATACGATCCAAAAAAACTAAAAAATTAAAAAATTAAAAATTACTTGTAAATATAATCAATTATATCTAATTACCAATAATTTTTTCTAATTACCACAAATTTCTTCTAATTACCATTAAGGGAAATATAAGGATAACTAAGGGGCATGAGGGAGGCATGGATTTGAGGGGATGGAAATGTCACTAGAGAGAAAAAAATTTAGAACCCCTAGGTTTAGACCGATTAGAGAAGAGTTATTCATGGATAAAACTGTGAGAGATGTAAGAGGAAGTTGTGAGAGATAACAATGACACTCTTAGTGGATTATTTCCATTTATGATCAAATATGTCATCATGAGAAAATAATGTTTTATCAATGATCAAGAATTTATATTACAATTATCTGTAAAAACTTATTTTTCATGAAGATATATTGAAACAAAAAAAGGGAGAAACTCACTAAGCATTTAATTATTATCTCTCGCATCTGTTTCCTCTTCCATCACTCACATTTTTACCTAGGACTTCCTCTCCTCTAAACGATTTGAACTCAGGGGCACTGGAATTCATTCACTCTATTACTACCTTCATCCCCTCCTCTTCATGCCTCCCTCATGCACCCTGGTTGGTATTATATTAGTAATTATGGTTACTTTTTGTTATCTTTGGTTAACTATGTTTAATTATTACCATTTTTACTAATTATCACTAATTTTTACTAATTACGGCTATTTTCTACTAATTTTAACTAATTACTATAATTTTTACTAATTACAACTAATTAACACTAATTTTACTAATTAACGATAATTAACACACATTTTTACTAATTACCACTAATTACCACTAATTTTTACTAATTACCGCTAATTTTTATTAATTACTACTTATTTTTTCTAATTATAACTAATTATCCCTTATATTAATTAATTTCCATTTATTTCTAGTTATTTTTACTAATTACTGCTAATTACCACTAATTTTTACCAATTACCCCTAATTACTGCTAATTTTTTCTAATTATCCTTAATTTCCACTATTTATTTACTAATTTTCACTAATTTTCACTTATTTCCTCTAATTATTGCTACTTGTTTCTAATTTTTACTAATTACTGCTAATTTTCTCTAATTACCCATATTTTTGTTATTTTCCTCTAATTTTTCCTAATTTTTTCTATTTACAACTATTTTTCACTAATTACCACTAATTACGACTATTTTTTTTCTAATTACCACTAATTAATGTTAATTAACGCTAATTTTTTTTATTTACCACTAATTACCACTACTATTTTCTAATTACTACTAATTAATGACAATTTTTCCTAATTAACGCTAATTATTGCTAATTAATGCTAATTTTCTACTAAGTACCATTATTTTCTACTCATTACCGCAATTTTCGACTCATTATCGCTAATTATTGTTATTTTCTACTCATTGCTGCTAATTATTGATATTTTTTACTCATTAGTGCTATTTTTTACTCATTTCCACTAATTTTTACTCATTATCTCTTTTTTTCCTAATTACCACTATTTTTTCCAAATTTCAGCTAATTTTTTTTATTTACCTCGAATTACCACTAATTTTTCCTCATTACCACTAATTAATAATAATTTTTTACTAATTACCGCTAATTCTTACTAATTATTGCTATTTTTTACTAATTAGTGCAAATTTGTACTAATTAGTGCTAATTTCTACTAATTACCACTAATTTATATTAATTACAACTAATATATACTAATTACATCGAATTTTTACTAATTAACACTAATTTATACTAATTACTATAAATTTCTAATAATTATCGCTAATTTTTAATAATTATTTCTATTTTTTTTATTACCACTAAGTTTTACTGATTACCGCAAAATTTTACTAATTAACACTAATTTTTACTGATTACGGCTAATTTTTATTGATCATCGCTAATTATTACTAATTGTTTTTAAATTATTAATATTTATCATTAATTACTAAAAACACTATTAATTTTTTCTACTTACTGTTAATTATTACTAATTATTGTAAATTGTTGTTTTTTATTACTAAGATCTATTAATTATTACTAAGTTATATTAATTGGTACTATTTATTTATCAATTATAAGTAGTCGCTACTAATTACAACTACTTACTCCTAATTAAAACTAGTTACTACTAATTAAAACTAATTACTACTAATTAAAATTAATTGTTGCTAATTAAAACTAATCATTGCTAAATAAAACTAATTACTACTAATTATTATTATTAATTTCTTATATAAAATAAAACAAGTTAATTGAAAATTAAAAAATTACACAAATACCTCAAAATTAATGTTTTATCATAATTCAAATACTTATGTGAATCTGAAAGTATTCATTCCCAATAAAAATAAAAAAATTAAAGGAATCAATAAAGAAGTAGAGAGGAGAGGTGAGGAGAGAAAATGTGAAGGGGGGAATTGGCTTGTTTCATATATATAGGTTAGATTAGTAACAATGATATTTTTTGTGACTGAATTCCCATCACAAAAAGGTTTATTTACGATGGAGCGCATCTCAAATAATACATGCCATAAATAAAGGTGTCGGTGATAAAAAAGTAAATTATGATGGGTTTCATCGTAAATAGTATTTGGTCAACATATTATTTTTGATGGGTTATAAATTTTCATCACAAATAACCCTAAGGTAGAATAGTATTTTCGATGAGAGAAAATTACCATCGCAAATAATTGTAAATAAAAAATTATTTGTGACGGGAAACCCATACTCTCATAAATTGTTCTTACGATAGGACTATTTTTGATGGGATATGGTTCCATCACAAATAACCCATCACAAATAACCCGTCACAATTAATCATTTTTTCTATAGTGCACCATGTGAGGCTACCCATTCTCAGAACCTTTCTCATCATCCTCCAGCATAAGAGAAGAAACTTTCCAAATGAGTTTTCCTAATTCCATAAGTGGAGTCTATCTCATCCAGATTGTGGATCTCATTCACCTTGGAAGACCTGAGTGCTCCCATTGAGGGTTATAAACATCACCCACCAAGGATAGGAATTGATAAGAGCCTTAAAGAATGTCATCCAATCCATTCCTAGGATCACATTAAAGAGATCCATTTCCAAGGTAAGGAAATCCCATTTCAACTCAACTTCTGATAGGGTGAGAGTATAGGATGAACATCTAAAACCTTGCTCCTTCCTATTTCCAAGTGGTCTAAAAACTCCATAGCATACGACATAAGATCCATTGAGATTTTTAGAAAATCCACAAGGTGACCAAAGATAAAATAATTAGAATAACCTATATCAAATAAAGAAATCACTATAGATGATACAATATGAAAAGTACCTCATAATCTTACAGGATTCACATCTGATTCCAAAAGCGTATAATCAATAGCATGAAGGTTCCACATATTTGTTGATGCCTAAGGTTGACTACTGACTTGGGGCCCTTCCTTGAGCTAACTCCATCCATAAGAAGATCCAGCCTTTTCACCACACCCACTAGTTTATGAACCCATAGATTTGGATGCACCAGATTGAGCTACTGATTCTGTGTGCACCATGGATCATGTACCACTCTAAAAAGGGGGATAACTCTTAAAAAATATTTGCAACTGACCCAGGAATCCACAATGATGGTAGAGTTTAGGTGGAATCATACATGTATACTGAATCTGCACAAACCTCCCTCGCTAATGGTACATGAAAGATTTACCACTAAAAGATGCTGACAAAGGTTATCGGGATAGCTATCTAGAGTTTCTGCCACTCTTTCCTCTATTTCTCATCATGCTTCCTATTCTTCTCAAACAGACTAATCCCAACTTTCCCCACAGCTAGAACTATTCCAAAAAAATTAGATTTACCTGTCCAATCAATTTCCACCGTTATGGATTGATCAACCACCTTGGAATACGTCTTTAACTTAAAAAGAAATACTTTATATTGAATCTCTAGTCACAACCCCATTTCTAACTGATGGTCCTTCAACTTTCCATTGCTAACTACCTTGGGATCTAAACGGACTAACTCTTCAAAATTTTTGGCATATTCTTTCATGGATCATTCTCCCTTATTGAGATACAGAAACACCTGGGTCTTACAAAGGAACAAATTATTTGGGTAGTATTTCTCATTAAATATATCCTTTAAATGCTTCCAACCCATCTTCTCATGCTTCCCTACTTGAATCACTGACTCCCACCACCTGTTACTATGCCCTTCCAACATAAATGCATAACACTTCACTTCAATAGCTTCAAGTGTCCGGAGGAACCCAAAGATCCTCTCAATTTTCTCAATCCAATCTCCCACTTCATGGGGATCAATACTTCCCCAGAAGGAAGTGGTTTTATTCTTGAGGAACTCATGAGCCCTCTTTTTTTATAGAATTGGTTTGATTTCCTTATCCTGAGAAGGACTATAGCCTACTCTCTGATCCAAAGCTCAGATATCCCAAACCACTATGTTAACTAACATCTGATCAACTGGTGTTGGAGAACTCTCTTCGACATCTTCCTGCAGCTATATAGGAGGTCTCCAAGGAGGAGTGATATTACACAAGTCAACAAACATACAATAAACCATCTATACATCATACCATAGAAAACTAAAAAATAACATAATTTAAACACTTCTAAAGAATCAAAATTAAAACCACCATAATCAAAATTATCAATTTAAACCAGTTCACCATTCCTCAGTTTCCATGCTCGGTCTTTAGCTTGTGAACTACACCTAAATGGGGATTCAACTAATCATATTCATCCCATGGTGAACCAAGGACTTTTATGATTTGTGTTGTTAAAACACCCCACTCTCAAGTGATTCCTTAATCCCTGAAATCACTATCCCCTGTCTATCTGAACTTCCCAAATAACAAAACCCAAAAGAAGGGGGAAAACCTCACTCTAATAACATTTTTCATGAACTGACCCAGGCCGCTATCTAACTAGACACCTGACATGGTCTATGACATGGGCCAAAGGGTGTTTCTGATCCCCACATGCTAGAAACTAGTTCACGGTAATTGAGTAACTCCTTTGGGAATGATTTTTCCCATGTGAATGACAACTATCATCCATACCAAAATCCTCAAAACATCATAACCACCATTCAAAACATGTTAAATAAAAGGAAATCACTATAAGCAAGAGTTAAATGTTTATCATTAACAACCAGATACAAAGTAGCCAAAAGGGGAGGGGATCGACTAGATGAACAAAACCTCCTCGTGAAACGTGGGTCGAATCCCACCATTCCACCACCATCAACACCTACCAATAAGAAACGTCTAGTAAGAGTAACTACCATCACCTCCATGTAAGGCCTTGAGTTTACATGAATCAGATCGAACAAGGTCTATATACACCTGGGGTGTATGTAGGGTGTGATCTCAGTTTCCTAATCAGATACCGCCCAAAGGTTCCATGCATATTCATTATAAGATAATTAAGCATGAATTTTTCTTAAATAAAGAAACAATTTAAATTGAAACATGAAATTTTTAGGATGGAGAGGAAAGAGTATTATTTTATAAAACAAGTACTTAGAATAGTAGAAAATTAAAGGTGAACAAATAAATGAAAACAAGGATAACCATTATATAAGCACCATGATAAATCCCTAATAATATCAAGTTCTTGGGGACCTAGGATCCCCATAATCATGATGATCAAAAATGGACATGAAGGTCCATCTTCTAATCAATCCACCAAATCCCCATAATCAATGTTTTATAAGTGCCATATCATAATTTTGATATGTATTGTAGGTTATTCCTAGAGTAATTATCCTAGTCTACCCACCTATTTACTTAGGATTCTCATGTGTTTTTATATTTATTATACCATGAAAACCCCCATATTTCACAAAGAAAACCATCACAAACCAAAACACACTAATTCCAAGGGGGTTCACTATTTAAAAACCTTACACACACCCTAAATTTGGAAATCACCCATTTTTATACCCCCAACATAATTTAGAATGATTTATAAATTAGTACTATCTTATTTAAATCATCAAATAATGGATAATCATGGAACCACCTACCTTCTCCTTTGAATCCAACACAATCTGATCGGAAATCGCAATCTAAAGAAAGAAGAGACCCTATGGAAGAAATAGTTCACCAAAACCATAAAACCCAAAAAAAAAAGGGATTAACCCATTCTAGGTCACCACAACCACTAGATAATAAATAACCCAAGAAGAAATAGATAAGAGAACAAAAGTTGGTAAGAATAGAAGAGAATAGTAACTTACCTAAGGATTTCTTGAAGATTCAAGATTAAAACCACCCAAAAAGTATGGCCAAGATGAGTGTAGGAGGATATGAGGAATGCCTAATGCTGGTGGGGGTTGAAGGGGTCAAAACGAGTGGGTTTGATGGTTAAAATTGGGAAGAGGTAGAATTAAATTTTCAATTTTTTGAAGGATATGGTAGGCCAAATGTTTTGGATGCACGGTCTACCAAACCTTTCAGCAACTGTGTTATACCTTTATCCAAGAGAAGGGATATGCCACATGGTTTACTGGGAGGGGTGCACAATTGTGCACCTAATTATGCAGTCGAGATAGTTCCACTTTCTAGGCTGCATGGTTTTCACTATGGTGGCACACGGTTTCCACTAACCATGTTCCAATTGTGAATCTCCTTCTTTACACCAAAAAACTGACATTTTTTTCTTGAAAAATTCCTGGGAAAGCTATGAAACCTAAGTCAGAAAAAAGTGTACCTAAAAGAACGCTATTGGTGTGACATGTATTCAAATAGAATGTTAATCATTAAAAACATTTCTAAGTCATCTATATATAGAATAATCACCAAAATATTCTAATTACAAAGAAAATATCCTCAATAAGTATCCATTAATTCAAGAAGCATAACTATTTCATTAGAGAAACATATAAATTATGTAATTCATATGAAAGATATATTGAACTCAACAACATATGATATCTCTTAAGATTGTTTACATATAATGTTGAGTATAATAACACAGTAGGACATTCCAATAATATGTACTTATAGTGAATACATTAACACAACAATATGTATTTGTAAAATAGTTTCACAAAATTTCTATTGATTAATTTGTACTATAACATATTTGAAAACAATGACTAAATAAATATTATAGATTAGGAATAGAAAATTGACTATAAATTAAAATTTAACAATATATAATAAAATATTTTACTTTTCAATCAAGATATTTATTGTGATTTTTTACAAACATGTTATTGATTATTATTTTTTATCTCATGAAACAAGACATATCAAATTTTTTTAT
Source organism: Viscum album (assembly GCA_963277665.1). Lineage (NCBI taxonomy): Eukaryota > Viridiplantae > Streptophyta > Magnoliopsida > Santalales > Viscaceae > Viscum > Viscum album. The sequence continues at coordinate 1,942,215,022 of OY728163.1, forward strand.
TTTGTATATTATTTATTTAATGTATGTTTATTTCCATAATAATGAATAAAATTTTGATGTACAACATTGATCAGACCACTAATGATTTCTAGAAGGAGTTATTATATTTTTTGGACTTTGTATTCAATAATGATTTAAATGGAAGATTGATTTGATGCCTTTGTTTTGATTGTACTGGATGACCATGGTTAACTTATAAGAAAGTAAGTTACCATATCACTAAAAATATTTTCCAAAAAATATCATGTGTGGTATCACAATGGAGAAAAATATCATGTGGATAATGACATTGATTCAACTGACATGTTTGGTATAAAAAAAATTGATTTTTGATCAGTTTCCATTTGTTTCACATGCCAACTCCTCATATATACCAGTGTAAGAAGAAATGAATACTGGAAAAAAGTTTTTTCAGTTTTTCAAAATGATGATGTTGAGAATGTAAGAAAGATGATAGAATATGTGAATACCCCATTATACCAGACATGTGGAAAATAAGAAAACTTGATTTTTTTTAATGTGATTATACCATGGGAAATCAATGTATAGATTTAGTAATACTCTAGTTGACTATATCCTGACATTTATTAAGTTTTTAATAATTGATGATGCATGTATTCTAGAAAATTATTGCATAGAATCAAATTTGGTTGAAAAATTTAGATTTTCATCTACTAAGATCAATTATTTCCCCCAAACATTTTTGTTTGTTCTGGAAGGAAAATGCATATTTCAATTGGTTCAAACAATGTGGTACATCAAGATAGAAGACTAATAAATTCAAAACTCAATCCATCATACTAGATAAAGTTATGTGGCACTTTACTTTAATTCCCGGGCATCAAATTTTTATTTTCAGAACAAATGATAAGAAATATGAGATGGAATGAAGATGAAAGAAATAAAGATAATAATCTAATAGTGCATCATAAAGATGGGTTACCTTGGAATAAATTTGATAGGTTACATCGAAATGTTTTAGCTATCCCATGAAATGTTAAATTGGTATCATCATGTGATGGTTTCAACCCATTTCTTTAGTAACATATTGTACATAGTACTTGGCTTGTTTTCATTCACATTTATAACTTTCTATCATGGATGGGTATGAAGAAGCCATTTATTATCATGAGTATATTGATATCTAGACCCATTGATCCTGGAAATGATATTTAAATATACCTACAACCATTAATAGATGAGTTAAAGGAGTTTTGGATTGTTGGTGTGAAAGAATATAATGCATTCAGAAAGGAGTAATTTATGTTTCATGTAGCTTTATTATAGATGATAAATGATTTCCCTTCTTAGAGAATGATTTTTGGTTGGAGTAAAAAAGGGATATTATCCTACCTTATTTTTATGAAAAATACACAATACTAGAGATTAAAGTTTCCATGAATCTTTAGCTTCATATGGTATTGATGATTTTTACCAATGGATCATACATACAAGAAAAAAATAGAGTAATTTGATAATTCTGTAGAGGCTGATGAAATAACTCAACAAATGTCAGAGAATCATATTGTTAAAGAACTTGATGGTTTGGATTATGTTCTTGGAAATTGTCAATATAATTCCATAAAGTGAAAGAATGGTAATTCAAATTCAAATATAATTTAGATAAAGATAATTATTTTATTTTATTTTTCATATTGGTCATTTAATTTATTTCATAATCTCTTAGACAAAATGCTTATTGAGAAAAATATTTGTGAGATTTTACTTGATACTCTTTTAAATGTCATGATTAAAACAAATTGTAATTTTCAATCACATCATGATTTTATAGATTGGGGTATAAGATCAAGACTTCATCCTGATTTAATTGGATAGAACAAGTGGAAATTCTCTTTTACCTATTTTTTTGATGAAAATGTAGAAAAAAAACAATTCCTTTAGGTCTTGTAATGTTTGAAGGTTCTATATGTTAATTCAAGTAATATTTTGAAAAGGGTTAATACTCAATATTTGAAACTAAAATATCTTAAAACTCATTATTAACAAGTCTTGTTATATAAGTTTATTCCCATATCCATTCGACATTTACTTTCACATAATGTTATAGTTTTTGTGATTAGTTTATTTCATTTTTATCGAGATGTTTGTGACAAAATATATAAAATAAGTATCAATCAAAAATTATAGATATATGCAAAAATTATTATTTTTGACTTAAAGAAAATTTTACCACCATCATTTTCCATATGTATGTTATATCTAACAGTTCATATTCCTATAGAAGTTCTTTTTGGTGGTCCCATTTCATGTTGATGGATGTATCCAATAGAAATAATGGTCTATACATTGAAATATTATGTGAGAAATAAATATCACCCTGAGGTATCAATTGTAAAAGGCTATTTAGCACAATAATTCATGGATTTATGTTCATTGAACCTGGATAATGTCACTATGAGGTATAATCATCTAATGATAATAGAATATGAGCAATATTATCCCATTGAGCATGCATTTCCTTCACTATTGCAAAAAGGGGGAATATTAGGATCGTACTCATTAGGTACATTAAGCAGGGAAGAGTGGGAAATGGCTCGTTATACAATATTATTCAACTTTGGGGTGAATGATTATTACATCAAGTAGGTAAACTAATAAATATGTATTTTTTTCATTGTGTTATTTTTTCATAGCATCTAACATTTTAAATCTTTCATATTTGTAGAGAAAATTTACAAATTATAAAAAGGAGACATTGTTCTCTATCTATTAAGAGGATGTAATAATTGAACAAAAAATATTTTTATTCTTGGTTAATGTAAAAGGTAATTGATTTATTTTTTTACCTAACTTAATCATATATAATTGTATAATATTTTATGTTATAATATTTTAGGTTCTAAGTTTATGAATTAATGGTGTATCAGATGAAATAATAGCATTGTCATTTGGTCCAAACAATATGGAATATGATTATAAGTTAATGGTTTTCAATGTCCTTAAATTAGCTATAAATAGTTATTCGAAAAAAATATAGATACATCATGATGCTCTCATAATAAGTGTCATGCCATTTTATTATGTGAGTGCATCAGAAAAGAAACCTCAATCAGAAAATATATCATATTATTGGGTTACTAAGAGAATTATTTTATTAGATTTGTTTTTGGCGCTTTCGCTGGGGCACACATCTGTGTGTGGAGGATGTGCTAGTCGTTTCCCCGCATTACCTCTTTACAAAGTTGGGTAGTATCCATCACTTATTCAGGGATGTTTTCTCCTTGATCAAAATGTGATTATGGGATGTCGGTATCTCCTTTCTTGGATTCCTCCTCAGAACTTGTTACCTAGTCCGAGTCTCCCTTAAAGATTAATATGTTTTTTGTGAAACTCTTCCATGGTGCCATATCTTCATGGACACTGGTTAATTATGTTGCTTTTGTCCAGAAATTCCAAGCGGTCAAGTCAGGACAGCAACCTTCGATCGGGGGAGTTGTCATGTTGTGCATTGATGGCATGTCTGGATGATGAAACACTGATGCTTCTGGATTTCATCCCCTTATGATAAGTCTTCTCGAGAGTGCGGAAGCCTGAGGCATCCCACGTCGAATGAAGGGAATTATATTCCATAGGCATTTCCCTAAGGTTTTCTTCAACTTCCCATATTTAACACAAGGTATGCCACGAGATTAACATCTAGCGAAGATAGACCGGACTGATTAGAACACTGATGGGAGTAGATCAGATGGGTGGATCAAAACGTCCAATGAGTACGGATCTGATGATGCTTGGGTCCCTATAAAGGGGGAAAATAAGGTTTACTGTTGGCTAGGATTGAACCTTAGGGAGTTTTCATACATACCCAGTCCCGAAAGACAGGTATCAAAACCTATGTAGTTCAAAGGGGTGATGAATTGGGGTGTACACAAAGGAAAACGACCCAATGAAACTTATGGGGTTACACATGGTTAGCAACCCATTGCAAGAGGTACACTCTTGGTTGGATGGTTATGGATTGTGTGGGGATTATGCATGGCTAGCTTCTCGGGTGCCGCAAGGAGCATCGATGGGATGAATGGCATGATCTCACTTGGATGTGGCAGCCCGGGTAAGAATAAAGATGTATTATGGATGGCTAAGTGAAGTGGATGGGAGGAATGGGATGGAACTGACGTGAAGATGATGGTTATGTTAGTCTTGAACTTCAGGGAGGCTTCCTACATATCCTTGTGGTAGGGAATCAAAGTCCACACAGTTCGGTGGGTTGATGGAACACCTGAGGCGGTGGCTTGCGAGAATGGATGCATGGATGATACCCAAAGGAAGTATAACCTCCGGGATGGGGCATGACCTTCCCGAAACACAAAGGCTCAAGGGAGAGACCATTATGGGACATGGGTGATGGGCTTGAGCCTCAGGGGGGCATCCTATGTGTCCCCATGGTGGGGAATCAAATTCCATATAGTTCAGGATGGGTCATGGAATCGGGGTGTGCGTAGAGGACAGCGACCCGATGACACATTGGGGCTTACGCGTGGTTAGCGGCCCGGGTGCTGGTATAAAGTCACAAGGGGATAGACCAAATATGTGGGTCCCAAAGAAGGAGACACCAAATTTTACCAATTTTTGGGGTTGACCTCAGGGAGGCTTCCTACATACCCTACCTAGGATATGGGGATCAAACCCCACTTAGTTAGAATAGGTGTGAGTCCTAATAAAGGGGACACTGATGTTTACCAATGTCTGGGGTTGAACCTCAGGGATGCTTCCTATGTACCCTACCTAGGAGACTAGGATCAAAACCCACATAGTTCGAGATCATATAGTTTAACATCATTTGGAATGAATAGGGGTATACAGTTTAACATCATGCGGGAATAGGGTGAACCGACGTGAAGTGGTCGGGACCAATGGGTGTTGGGCTTGAACCTTAGGGAGGCTTCCTACGTACCTTTCTTGGAAAGGTAAAGGATAAAATTCCACATAGTTTGGAATGGGGGATTGGGGATTACACACTAAGGTGGTCCAGAGAGGATGTCATGGTCGATGCTTACTCTAAGCCTACATGAGTCATGCTCAGTTTGAGAAACAAGAGGCAGAAAAGACCTAACGATAATGTCGAGAAAGGTGCTTCTGTGAGGAATAGAGCATGGATTACGCGTGGTTAGCGGACCAGGGAGCTAGATATTGGTACTTACTCTAGGATGGAGGCCCGACCGTGATAAATCCTAGATGGAGATGGAAATTGTAACCAAGGTCATTGTTCCCATCTCTCCTTTGGCCTTTGCACACAGAATAAGAGAGGAGTAGCAAGGATGTTGCCTCCCACAAGAAAGGCTTGGGGATTACACCAAGATGCTTTCCCTTCCCCATGGATAGATTTCATTCTATATAAGGAGGATCTCATTCCATGTGAGCAAGATCTCACTCCCATAGAGACCAGTGGGTGTGGAAAATGTCTGAGATGGGGCACCCTGTATATATTTCATGGGCCAAGGATGTAGTTTAACGTCATGTGATGAGGACGGTGGTGCTTATAAATTTAACATCCTACAGATCATACGATGAGGATTCACTCCTCACCCCTAGGACTTAAATAACTGATGTGCATTAACCCTTGGGGAAGGTAAGGCATTAGCAATGTCATGTGGTGAGGGGGTTGTGAAGTGATCTATTGAGGGTCTCACATTGGCGTGGCTATACGAAGAAGCATGAGGCTAAGAAATGCAATATGAAGCACAACCCAAGGGACCTTGAAGTCACTTTTTACAAACCTGGAGGGTCGTATTGAAGAGGGATTTGTGAAGCAAAGGGGTTCACAAGAAAGGATCACATGAAACTTTGGTGCTCCGCAAATTAAAGAGACTCCACGAAGGGGTATGCTTTATGAAGTGTATTTTTCTAGCCGAATCATGGGGTATACATGCACATAAATGGTGCTTCTCAAAGTGAAAGTGATTTTGTGGAGTAGGACTTCACGGAGCAGGGTTTCCATGCAAAGTAAGGCATTGAAAAGTGATATACTTTGAAAAGCATAGTGATCGTTCCTTAGCATGGGGTTCACATGTATATGGAAGGTACTTTGCGAAGCATGAGTGCTTTTCAAATACCCGAGTTCCCTTAGGGATATCCTTCCTTTTTATGGCACATGGGCTTCACGAATGGCATCCTTTCTTGAAGAGGGGTTGTATTTTAGCTAAGGGAAAAGTATTTCACAATGCTCAAGTACCTTGAAGAGCTCATTTTTCTCAATTCTTCACATAGCAGAAGGTGCTTCGTGATTTGAGAGCTGATAAGGAAAACGGTTGGGGTATCCATCCTTTGGGTCCAAGGGAATCCTAGTATTTATAGGCGAGGGACGGTGTGAAGCTCTGACAGTGCATTGCGAATCCACTTGTGATTTTCCATCAGAAGCGGATTTTATCAAGTTTGTCATAACTGCAGAGCCTAACTTCATCCCCTCCTTGGTGTAGAGGCCTTCTTAACTCCCTCCACAGTGCTGGTGGAGTATTCCGTCAATTCATGGATTGCAAAGAAGATATGGTTCCCTCCATGGTGTGAAGCTTTCCATCATTTGTGTTGTAACTGAAGATTATTTCACCTCTTTACTCTACGGCGAGCATAGAGGTAGCCATGGATTTGTACCGGATGTAGTTATAAGGGGATATGTGAAGGCCGCGGTGCTAAAGGGCTTCACGAAGGTGCTTCATGAATCATACTCTTTGGATTATATGTGCTCTTTGTGTATTTGTTTCCTCTGCACACATTTTGTCTCCAAAAAATTCCCCCCCCAGACATTGATCCGAGGAGAAAACGAGGGTTGAAGTCTGAGGGTATATCTCCAAAAAATTTAGGCCAATCACAAAGCAATATCATGAAGCAATTTCATGATGCAGAGAGGTGAGGCGCAGATTTAGAAAGTTGTGAAGCTCACTGCATAGCTTGCTGCGACCATGCATGTCACAAAGCTCAGAGGTCATTGCCTATAAATAGGGGAGGACAACCCTTATTTTTTTCTTACTTATCTTAGCATTTTCATTCTTGGGATCTCGATTCGCGAATCTCCACATGCTCTATGACATCCCTCTACAAATCTGGCCCTCTTTTCTCTACGGCGCACAACGAGCCTTTAGACTCCACAATTGTGCACTTTGAGGCTTGTGCCTGAGAGATTTGTGGCAAGGCTCTGCGACCTGCCACTATGACTGAGATCTCCAATCAAGCTCTGCAATCCAAGACAAAAAATTCTAAAATTTTGATACTGAATGGCTCACCAAGGATTTTCCAAGGGGTCCTTGCAGATGCTTCTCAGAGAGTAGAGATTGCTGATAATCTGGGCATCGGGGAATGTGTGTGGAGTCATTCAGACCACGAATCTATGGTGAAGATTTTTTTAGACATATAGTAGAGATACCCCATGTGAAAAATACTGCCTTTATATGGATTTGGTTTGAGGGATGATGTTCTCATTCCCAAAACAAGAAGGGATGAGCTAGCCTATTAGTTCAGAAGTATGTCATGCCAACACCAATGGTTCAGAGGTGATGACAATCATATATGGGAGAATGATACACCCGTCATTGCCGACTAATTGTGTAATAACGTTAAAAATGTTGCTGGGAAGGAATTACAGTCAGAGGTATCTCCCCCATAGTACCACACCATTTTGAAGGCGTCTTTGGGGAACCTTGAGAAGGGGTGGACTGATGAGTGGGATCTACACCATGGAGGCAATTTCACAGATGATGGGGCCTGAGATTACTGGGTCAGTTCCTTCTATGAGGAGTTCGATGTAGAGCTGAGGCGAGTGGTCCTGTATGAGGCAGCATGGGGCTCCCAATTCTACATTTACCAACTGAAGAAACTGATGTCAAAGCTATTGAGTAGGTAGTCATTGAGGACCAATACTTTTCATCTTCACCATGGGGAGGTCAGTATCAGCCTCTGGGACCTTCAAAAAATCTTGGGGATTCTGATATTGTGGGCATTGTATGACAAGTTCCTGCCTTCCATGAATACGTGGGGGGACCCAGAGCATATGTCACTACTTGAAAAGGCATTGATGGACCTAGTGCCAGGAGAGGACAAGTAGTCGATGAGGTATTTCCATTTTAAGTGATGGTTCCAGCTGTTCCTGAATTCACCTTTATATGGGAAGTTTTCTGTGAGGCCTCCCACCTTCTTGGAGAGGGTCTAGTGTAGAAAAGAGCACTCTTACTAGTGACTCATGGACGACAGCCAGTGGAAGACATGGGGGTTTAGCGTTAGCACTGATAAAAAACCAGTGGTCAGGTTGGATGTATTCATCTCAGTGATCATTTGCGGCTAGATGCTGCTGGTAAGGGATAAGAACATGGGTGTACATCCGAGCACGTTTATCATGGCATCCAGATTGGCGATGGAGGAACGGATCAATCTGGGGATCCCAGTGCTGGATAATTTCTACAAAGTAATGTGGAAAATCAGTGAGGGGAAGAATTCACATAGGATGTGTGGTCTAATTCATCTTATGTATGGGTGGATAGAGGCACATATTAGGGGTGTCTATGAATACCCGAACCTCATTTCCCCTCTAGGGTCATATTTCTGACCTGCCATTCTGAATTTGGTGGGGAGTTTCCCGACCAACCTGACCATGTCATTGGTGCTGAACTGGGTCTGGAAGGTGGATGATTTCGACTTAAATCTATTCCCATTTCTAATAGGTGCATTCAATAATGACGGCCAGGGAAAAGAGGAGCATCGGTCCTATCTCCTAGCCTTTTAGGATGGAGTCCTGGCGGCGCAGGTTGACCGTGAGCCTCTCTATGAGCTGTACACCCCGCACTGCATTGTGATTCAGTTCTAGTGCATGTAGAGGCTAACCTCACAGGTCTACTTGGTATTATTCCATGAGGTATATCTATGTATGATGAGGCAGATGTGGCTCATGTTCACATGGGAGGATGGGAATATGAAGAATGATCTACCTCCACCCACTGCTGTTTATGGGATAGTGAAGGAGTATGCTAAGAGTTGGGAGGTAGCCTACCTAGGGGAGATTTTAAAGCATAATACCATCCATGATAGTGGTGGGGTAACGCTTAAACCTCTAGGTTGGGTCTAGAAGGTAGTAAGAACATCTCATGGTGGCAGGGCTTTAGTAGCGGTGAGAACTGCACCAATCGAGAGACAGGCGACAGCGGCAGACCCAGCGGTCCCAGAGGAGAAAAGTTAGCAATATGGGAGGCCACCTAGGGAGTTCTGAAGGATACCCACTTAGGATATGGGGAAGTGGTTTCTCTATATAGACATCCTTGAGGATGCTATTTTGTAGGAGGCCTGGTACATCTGGGATGTTAACAGAAAATTCCTCAATCCTTCCTAGATGTGTGATGTTATTAATATTTTCATGACTTATTATATTCCCCCTTTACTTATTTTATATGAAATGTGCATAATTTGTGGGAAATATTAATGTTTTAATATTAAGTATAATATTTGAGCATTTTTAGAAGTAGTCAAATTGAGCCAGTTTAATGTTTTAATTATAACTATAACTATACTGATCCAAATTGTTTGGTTCTTGTTTTTTAGGATTCTACATTCAATATAAAACATTTCATTAGAAGGAACCATGATCCAATTCTGCCATTTGAAGGGTCATATGGTCCTCACAAACAAGACCAAAGAATCTGTGAAGAAACTGGACTATTCATGAAGATTGATTTACTGGGCTCAATCTAGAAGTTCAAAAACCTTAACTCTCCACCATAATTCTGGGGACACTACATGTAATCTTGGATAAAAATTTCATGGCCCAAATCCAAGTACAATGGGCCCAAATGAATCTTTGAAGTCCAGCCCACCATCCTGGCAGAGAATGAAAATCAGTATAGTATGCATGACATATCTCCTGATGTAATCATCCAAGCGAGCTGAGATTTTGCAGTGTGAAAGAGGGGATGTAGACGGCCGACTTTGTTGAAGAAACCATTCGGATTTGAAGGCATATTAATTATCAAAAACCCTTTCACATTATGGACTTCAAAAAGACTGGATTGAAATGGACAGTTTATGTTTGTTTATTAAACCGGCCATAACTTTTTATCCTTACGTCCAAATGACTCCAAAGTTTGAGAGTAGTCGGCCAACATTATTTCCTACAACTTTGAAGAAGAAGATATTTGAAGATTCGGCTGTCTGAATTGCCAAATTGGCGATGAAATTGGAGGTACAGATTGGGAATGCAAACAGTCCACTCCTTGGGCTATAAATACTCTCCCCTTCTCTCCTTGAGAGGGGTTGGCATTTCAGAAGAGAGGAGATCATATTGGCACGACCAAAGCTTTGCCAAAGGCTTGGGAGGACCTGCCAAACTCAATTTTCACTTGATAGACCTTTCCTCCTCTCTTTCTTTTCACTTACTTTTGTGTTCTTCATTTTTGTAATCTTGTAATTCTCTTTCTTTGTAATTCTGTTTTAATGAAAGTTACTTCTTCAATATCTCTTATTCTCTTCCACCTTATGTATTTTAATATTAATGTTCTTAAAATAGTTTAAATTCAGTTCAATCCCCTTCCCTTCTTTATCTTCCTCATTCAATCGAAAATTCATTTTTAATTATCATCATTGTTCGTGTGTGTGTGTCGACGTACCACTCTTTTCTTATCCATTTATTTTTCTTCTCTTATTAATTTATAATCATAATCATTATAACCAGATTATTAATCACCCAATTGGCTGAGTAAATCTCTCATTGGGGTGAGTTATAATTTAGGTATGTTAAGTGATTGAGAGCTTCTGCTCGATGAATATTCTTTGAATTAACATTGTGTATGTTGGACTTAACATGTCATGGATTAATGACTTGTTTTGTTTAACATATCGTTTCCATGGATTATTGGAACCATAAATACACAACCATAAATAAGATCTGATTGATATTATAACCTTAAGTTAAGTTAAGTCTTGGTTTAAAGCCTTAACACTTAAGAATTCTAATCAACATCATCTTGTGACATGGGTGTTAATTTAAATGCAATATAAAGCAAAGCTCGAGGATATCACAAGCTTAACTAACCTAATGATGAAATCACCCCAATCTTTATCAATTTGGTAAATCAAACATCATCCATAAATCATTTCAATTAATCTCTGCAAACAAACCCCCTAATCAAAATACAATCAACTAAAAACAAACGACTACTACAAAGTATCATCGCCGAGGATTCGACCCGAGTGCTACTATACACATTAGCAGAGCACCGGAACCTTGAACGGTCGATAGGCGACAATCGGCCGTGCGTTTCAAATGGAGTCGTTGCCGGTGATGGTGCTTTAAGTAGTCATTAGTTTCTGGTTATTGTCAAGAAAACAAAAAAAAAACAAATTTTAAAAAAAATTGAAAAAAAAACACAAAGAAAAACCCGTCTTCTCATAAAAATCATAAAATGAAAAAATACAAAGAAAAACCCGTCTTCCTCTTTCTTCCAAAATCTCTCTGAATGCCCCGTAGCCTTCAAAACAATCCCTCTGATTTGTTTGACCCTGAAATTGAGCGAACACTTCGCCAACTTAGGAGGAACATAAGAGATACTCAAATAATTCAAGAACCAGTCCTCATTCAACCAATTGAATTAGATATGGCCAATCCTAGGGAACAAACATTGAAAGAACTTGCTTCCCCTGATATGAATTACCAACCTCTTGGTATTAAATATCCAAACATAGAGGCTGACTTCGAACTCAAGTCGGGTTTGATTCATCTTCTTCCTCATTTCCATGGTCTAGTTGGTGAGGATCCTCATCTTCACCTCAAAGAGTTCCAAGTGGTCTGCTCAACCATGAAACCTCAAGGGGTTTCTGAAGAACAAATCAAGCTTAGAGCTTTCCCCTTTTCCCTAGCGGATTCTGCCAAGTCTTGGCTCTACTACCTCCCACCTGGTTCCATAAACTCATGGGTTGACATGAAGAGACTTTTCCTTGAGAAGTTCTTTCCCGCTTCCCGAACAGCTTCTATCCGAAAGGAAATAAGCGGCATCCGTCAATTCCCTAATGAATCACTCCATGAGTATTGGGAGAGGTTCAAAAAGCTTGTGGCAACTTGTCCACACCATCAAATCCCTGACCAACTCCTGATCCAATACTTCTATGAGGGGTTATTGGCTATGGAGCGAACTCTCATTGATGCCGCAAGTGGCGGTGCTCTTGTTGACAAAACTCCTGCAGCTGCACGAGAACTCATAAGCAACATGGCTGCAAACACGCAGCAATTCCATACTCGAGCACATGCTCAAGTGAAACAAGCCCAAGATAATCAATCCATAGAGCCCAACAAGATGACTGAGTGGATGAGTGAACTTACAGGTCTTGTGCGTCAACTAGCGGTGGCTACCAAAGCCCCAACCTCATCTTCTCCACAGTCACTATTCCCTGGACCTATCAAGAATTGTGGAATCTGCAACTCTCCATCTCATCCGACTGACACATGTCCACAACTTCAAGATGATCCATCTGATTTATCTAGTCCAATGGAGCTCAATGCGGCATATGCTCAGCGAAACTTCAACCCTCAACAATCAGGTCAGTTTGTTAGAAACTTCAACCAACCCCACTCTGAGCCCTTCTCTTCTACCTTTAACCCACCTCTGAGGTATGGTAATCCCATTTCTCATCCTCCTCAATTCCCTCCTCAAAATCCAAACCAATTCCAATATGGTCAAGGTGGTGGTAACTTCCATCAACATTATCCTTTTGTTCCTCAACCTCAAAGGAACAATCCTCCTCCTGGATTCCACTATCCTAACGAGCCTTCCCAATTCCCCACCCAATACAATCACTTTCTCAAGAACCAAAATGAAGGAAATCCCAACCAGGGACAAGCCTCTTCTTCTAAACAACCATGGGAAAGTGCTGTAGATGATCTTGCTTCCTTAACCTGTTCTAGCCTCAAGAACATTGAAACCCAAATAGGTCAACTTGCATCCCACCTTAGCCAGCAACAACCATCCAATTCATCCCAACTCCCAGCTCAACCATTACCCAACCCTAAGGGTAATGTAAGTGCAATTGCACTTAGATCGGGAAAGAAAATTTCAATGCCCCATGCTGATTTCTCTACCTCCCCTTTCGATGTTGATCTAGAAAATGAAAAGAACAAAAAGCTGGAAAAGGAACTTGAATCCACTCCTTCACCTCCTTCCATTCCTCTAAGGAACCCAATTCCTTTTCCTCAAGCCATCTCCAAGCCTAAGAAGTCCTTTGAACCTGATCCTGAAATGCTTGACATGTTTAGACGTGATGAAGTGAACATCCCCCTCTTAGATGCCATCAAACAAATCCCTAAGTATGCCAAGTTTCTTAAGGAATTGTGCACCCATAAGAGGCAACTTAGGAACATTGAAAATGTTTCAACCCAACAATCCATTCCCATGAAGTGCAAAGATCCAGGGACCTTCACAGTTCCATGTCAAATAGGGAGTTCCAACTTTGATGATGCACTCATAGACCTTGGAGCCTCAATAAATGTCATGCCCAAATCCATTTTCTCCAACCTTGGTCTATGTCCCTTGCACCCAACGGGTGTTGTCATTCAATTAGCCAATCGAAGCACTGCCAGTCCTGAGGGGATAATTGAGGATGTTCTTGTTCGGGTAAATGATCTTATCTTCCCAGCTGATTTCTATGTCCTTGACATGGAAGGTGAGACGACCTCTTCTCGATCTCCCCTAATTCTAGGAAGACCATTCCTCATGACTGCGAGAACCAAGATTGATGTCCACTCAGGCATCTTATCCATGGAATTCGGTGACCAACTAGTCAAGTTCAACATTTTCCAAGCCATGCGATACCCATCTGAGGATCACTCTGCATTCTCAATCCATGCTTTTGAGGACACTTCTAAGATTCAATCGAACCCCAATCCACCATGTTCTTCATGTTCTAATGATAAAGGATCTTGTGAAATCTTCACCATGATTAACAAAGTCATAAATGGTGAAGTTGATGTGGACCTCTCATTCATAGACTCCATCAATCTAGAGGAACTTGAAAACTCTCTTGAATCCCACATCAACTCTGATCTCTACTGCTCCACCTTGGACAGTGTTGAGGAAAATGATCCAAACCCATCTGGAATCCCTTCTCCTACTCCTAAATTGTCTAGCTCTCCAATCAAGGCTGAAACTGATCTAAAACCACTTCCTTCACACCTCAAGTATGCATTCCTTTTCCATGATCCCTCCTACCCTGTCATTATCTCTGCTTCACTTTCTGAAACTGAGGAGTCCCAACTTGTTCAAGTGTTAGAGGAAAACAAAAATGCCTTAGGTTGGACCCTAGAGGATATTCCAGGAATCAACCCTGCCCTTTGCATGCATCACATCCATCTAGAGGAATCATCCAAACCAATTAGGCAACCTCAAAGAAGACTCAATCCACTCATACTTGAGGTAGTTAGGGAAGAGATTACCAAGCTTCTTCAAGCTGGTATTATCTACCCAATTTCTGATAGTGAATGGGTTAGTCCAATTCAAGTCGTTCCTAAGAAGGGCGGGATAACAGTTGTCACAAATGAACATGGAGAAGTGGTCACAACTCGAGTGAAAAACAAATGGCGTGTGTGCATCGATTATCGCAAATTGAATGCTGAAACACGAAAAGATCACTACCCACTTCCTTTCCTTGACCAAATGCTTGAGAGATTGGCCGGAAAGTCACACTATTGCTTTCTTGATGGTTACACCGGCTACTTCCAAATTCCAATCGCACCTCAAGACCAAGAAAAGACCACATTCACTTGCCCCTTTGGAACCTATGCCTATAGGCGAATACCTTTTGGCCTTTGTAATGCTCCTGCAACATTCCAGCGGTGTATGATGAGTATCTTTTCTGAATTCATTGAGAATTGCATGGAGGTATTCATGGATGACTTTACCATTTATGGCGAGTCATTTGAATCTTGCTTACATTCACTCTCTTTGGTCCTTCAAAAGTGTGTCAAGTGCAACCTTGTGCTGAATTTTGAAAAATGTCATTTCATGGTTTCAAATGGGATTCTTCTAGGGCACATAATTTCTCAAGAGGGTATCCAAGTTGATCCAGCCAAAATTGAGGTGATCCAATCACTTCCTGAACCCAAATCAGTTCGAGACATTCGGTCCTTCCTTGGTCATGCCGGTTTCTATCGGCGATTCATTCAGAACTTCAGCAAGATTTCCCTCCCACTCACTCGTTTACTTCAAAATGATGTCACATTCAATTTTGATGAGGCTTACAATAGAGCCTTCATTGAACTCAAATCTTCTCTCACATCTGCTCCAATAATCCAACCCCCAGATTGGTCCTTACCATTTGAATTGATGTGTGATGCTTCTGATAGGGCCATTGGGGCTATTCTTGGTCAAAGAAGAGAAAACATTCCTCATGTAATCTTTTATGCCTCAAAAACATTAGATGAAACTCAATCACACTACACTGTGACTGAAAAAGAACTTTTAGCTGTGGTTTTTGCCTTGGATAAATTCCGGCCCTATCTCTTAGGTGCCAAAATCATCATCTTCACGGACCACTCAGCATTAAGGTTCTTACTTAAGAAAAGTGATTCCAAACCAAGGCTAATAAGATGGATTTTAATGCTCCAAGAGTTTGACCTTGTGATAAAAGATAAACCTGGAAAAGAAAACCCTGTGGCTGACCACCTGAGTAGAATTTCTAATTCTTCTCATTCTGAAATAATTGATCCTGAATTTCCAACTGAACACCTCTCATCTCTCACTCCAAAGTTACCATGGTATGCCCCAATTGTCAATTACATGGTTTCTGGTGTTTTCCCTGAATATTTTTCAAAAGAACAAAAAGAAAAGATGAAAAGTGATTCAAAGCATTATTTTTGGGAAGATAATAAACTTTGGAAAACTGGGGCTGACATGGTAATTATGAGATGTGTTGATGAAACTGAACAATCCTCCATCTTGGAATTTTGCCACTCAATGCCTGGAGGTGGCCACTTTGGACCACAAAGGACTTCTCGAAAGGTCCTAGATTCTGGATTCTTTTGGCCTTCACTCTTCAAGGACTCACACGAGTTCTGTCAATCATGTCCCACTTGCCAAAAGTTTGGCACAATTTCTAAAAGAAACGAAATGCCTCAAAATCCATTAATCTTCTGTGAGCTTTTCGATGTTTGGGGCATCGATTTCATGGGACCTTTTCCCCCTGCCAATGGATTATCCTACATTCTCCTTGCTGTTGACTATGTTTCTAGGTGGGTCGAGGCCAAACCCACTAGGAAAGCCGATGCTCAAACTGTGAGTGAGTTCCTCAAAACCCATATCTTCCATCGATTCGGAACACCACGTGCTTTGATAAGTGACTTAGGAACTCATTTCTGTAATAGAACCATGGAGTCACTTTTGAAAAAGAATGGGGTTGTACATAAAACATCCACTGCATATCACCCTCAAACAAATGGAATGGCTGAACTTTCTAACAGAGAAGTGAAAAGAGTGCTTGAAAGAATTGTTAAGCCCACAAGAAAAGACTGGCCCGATAGACTTGGTGAAGCACTCTGGGCCTATCGAACAGCCTATAAGACACCCATTGGGATGTCTCCATTTAGGCTAGTTTTTGGTAAATCCTATCATTTACCAGTTGAAATCCAACATAAGTCATTTTGGGATGTCAAAACATGTAATTTAGATTGTGAAAAATCTGGTGAAGAAAGATTGTTGCAGTTGACTGAATTGGAGGAGCTTCGACTCGATTCGTATGAGAACTCCATTCTCTACAAAGAAAAGGCAAAGTCACTCCATGACAAGCACATTATTCGAAAGGTATTTCATGAAGGTGAAAAGGTAATGCTCTTCAATTCTCGATTTCGACTTCACCCAGGTAAGCTCAATTCTTGTTGGGATGGACCTTTTATTATTACTAATGTTTACCCATTTGGTGCAGTGAAAGTCGAAGACCCTTCTTCAAAAAGAACATTCACGGTAAATGGACACCAGTTAAAGCACCACCATGAGAGGCCATTCACTTCAGGTTCCACATCGACTTCCATTGACCCACCACTAGATGGAAATGGCGACCCACCAAATCCAAACCAGGGGGCACCTCTTTCCCTTTAACTCTCTCTCTATCTCTTCCTCTCTATACCTCTTTCTTCTTCTTCCTCTCTCTTTCATTTTGTTACCACTTTATTCATCAAACCCTTTATTTTTATCTTTCTTGTGTGGGTGTGTATTTTAAAAAAAAACCTTAAAAACTAAAAAAACCAAAAAAACACAATTACTTAAAAAAAATTACAAAAAAAGAGTCATGCTTACTCACCATCTAGTTTTGAAATTTTTTCCAACCATTTTGGGGAGTCAAAGGCTTGTTTTAAACTCAAATATATTTAATTTTTATCTCAAACTTGGGTAAAAAATTTTGTGTCAATAACAAACATTTTGAATGAACAATTTTTGGTGGAAAATGATTCTCCCCTACCGTGAGGAATAACATTAGCCTTCATGCCAAGGTCATCTATGGCCATCTTTTTCATTGTGTGTCTTCACCACTGATTGTGAGTCTTGAGTTTGTGGACCTTCGAGCTGAATTTCCATCTTTTGTGTGCATTAATATGATAGAGGCATTTTCTAAGCCACATGAGAATCAGAATAGCCAAATAGCCTCCTGTTACCCTTACATTGATCCTACTTTTGAAAGCCCCTTTGAGCCTATGAAAACCTTTCTTTTGATAGCAACATTACAAGCCTAATACCTTGTCTCACCCAACATCTTCATGGATTTTCATTGTACAATTTATTGAAATTTAAGTGTGGGGGGAATGGACTTCATTTTTGGGCGTACTTTCATTGATTTCCAATGTGTCATCATATGCTTGAGGGCAAGCATCCATTCAAGTGTGGGGGAGAGGTTGTAATTCTGTGAGCATTGGGGTGTATATGTGTAATTGTCATTTGTACAAAAGTCATTGAAAAGTGTTCAAAAAAAAAATGAAAAAAAATTATATTAAAAAAATGATGAAAAAAAAGGAATGGGTTGTGTCTTGGGTGGGTCAAAAATCATTCATCATCAACCTTTGATCGTGTTATAACTACTAAAATTAGTTCCATGAGAAGATCAAACATGGGTTGGGAGATGACTGTGAGACTTGTTTCAATCACAACTTTCGAAAAAAAGAGCAAAAAGAAAAAGAAAAAAAAGAACACTTTAATCTTTTTGTATTGTGTCATTATTGGAAGTCTTCCATGTTGTACATATTCCATCATCTCACCCTATTCCATTTTCTATCTCCCTCACTTTTCATTCATCACACATTCATGCCCTTGTAAATATGTGTTTCTATTTCCTTTCAAATCAAATTTCAAAAAAATGTGCATTGATTTTTCCATGTTGGTGTTTTTAACCCCTCTTTTCCTTTGGACATTATATACCTACCGTCCCATAGCCACTGAAAAACCCCTTAAAAGACCTCTTGATTCTTGTACACATTAGATTTGGGAATGGAAGCTGAGAGCTCTTACAAACTCTTGATTTTCACTTTTTGTTGGTGAATGAGTGAACCTCCTAAAATACATTTTTATCATCTTGAGAGGAGTAAGTTTTGAGTGCCTACATTTTCTAATTCAAACCTTGAACATGAAAAAATGAATTGTTTCTGATGCATTATTGTGAACCAAATTTGTGATGGAATTCAATATGGATGAGTGAAATAGTCTAAACCTCCCCTGATTGGAGAAAACAAAATTTTTATATTTGTTGGTGAGTGAAAATGATTTTGTCA
This sequence comes from Viscum album, assembly GCA_963277665.1. Lineage (NCBI taxonomy): Eukaryota > Viridiplantae > Streptophyta > Magnoliopsida > Santalales > Viscaceae > Viscum > Viscum album. Next base: position 1,942,233,752 of record OY728163.1, read on the forward strand.
TGTTTTTATATTTGTTGCACATGAGGACACGCACAAATATAAGTGTGGGGGAGTTGATGTTATTAATATTTTCATGACTTATTATATTCCCCCTTTACTTATTTTATATGAAATGTGCATAATTTGTGTGAAATATTAATGTTTTAATATTAAGTATAATATTTGAGCATTTTTAGAAGTAGTCAAATTGAGTCAGTTTAATGTTTTAATTATAACTATCACTATACTGATCCAAATTGTGTGGTTCTTGTTTTTTAGGATTCTACTTTCAATATACAACATTTCATTAGAAGGAACCATGATCCAATTCTTCCATTTGAAGGGACATATGGTCCTCACAAACAAGACCAAAGAATCTGTGAAGAAACTGGACTATTCATGAAGATTGATTTACTGGGCTCAATCTAGAAGTTCAAAAACCTTAACTCTCCACCATAATTCGGGGGACACTACATGGCATCTTGTATAAAAATTTCATGGCCCAAATCCAAGTACAATGGGCCCAAATGAATCTTTGAAGTCCAGCCCACCATTCTGGCCGAGAATGACAATCAGTATAGTATGAATGACATATCTCCTGATGTAATCATCCAAGCGAGCTGATATTTTTCAGTGTGAAGGAGGGGATGTAGGCGGCCGACTTTGTTGAAGAAACCATTTGAAGGCATCTTAATATTCAAAAACCCTTTCACATTATGGACTTCAAAAAGACTGGATTGAAATGGACAGTTTATGTTTGTTTATTAAACCGGCCATAACTTTTTATACTTACGTCCAAATGACTCCAAATTTTGATAGTAGTCGTACAACATTATTTCCTACAACTTTTAAGAAGAAGATATTTGAAGATTCGGCTGTCTGAATTGCCAAATTGGCGATGCAAGTGGAGGTACAGATTGGGAATGCAAACAGTCCACTCCTTGGGCTATAAATACTCTCCCCTTCTCTCCTTGAGAGGGGTTGGCATTTCAGAAGAGAGGAGATCATATTGGCACGACCAAAGCTTTGCCAAAGGCTTGGGAGGACCTGAAAAACTCAAGTTTTCACTTGAGAGACCTTTCCTCCTCTCTTTCTTTTCACTTACTTTTGTGTTCTTCATTTTTGTAATCTTGTAATTCTCTTTCTTTGTAATTATGTTTTAATGAAAGTTACTTCTTCAATATCTCTTATTCTCTTCCACCTTCTGTATTTTAATATTAATGTTCTTAAAATAGTTTAAATTCAGTTCAATCCCCTTCCCTTCTTTAGCTTCCTCATTCAATCGAAAGTTCGTTTTTAATTATCATCATTGTTCGTGTGTGTGTGTCGACGTACCACTCTTTTCTTATCCCTTTCTTTTTCTTCTCTTATTAATTTATAATAATAATCATTATAACCAGATTATTAATCACCCAAATGGATGAGTAAATCTCTAATTGGGGTGAGTTATAATTTAGGTATGTTAAGTGATTGAGAGCTTCTGCTCGATGAATATTCTTTGAATTAACATTGTGTATGTTGGACTTAACATGTCATGGATTAATGACTTGTTTTGTTAAACATGTGGTTTCCATGGATTATTGGAACCATAAATACACAACCATAAATAAGATCTGATTGAGATTATAACCTTAAGTTAAGTTAAGTCTTGGTTTAAAGCCTTAACACTTAAGAATTCTAATCAACATCATCTTGTGACATGGGTGTTAATTTAAATGCAATATAAAGCAAAGCTCGAGGATATCACAAGCTTAACTAACCTAATGATGAACTCACCCCAATCTTTATCAATTTGGTAAATCAAACATCATCCATAAATCATTTCAATTAAGCTCTACAAACAAACCCCCCTAATCAAAATACAATCAACTAAAAACAAACGACTACTACAAAGTATCATCACCGAGGATTCGACCCGAGTGCTACTATACACATTAGCAGAGCACCGGAACCTTGAACGGTCGATAGGCGACAGTCGGCCGTGCGTTTCAATGTGCCACCATTTCAACCATCTCAGAATGGATCTGTCGGGGATTGGTTGCACCAGGGCCGAATTTTTGGTATCCAGGTAGAAGGGGATCAGTACATCGACGATCTGGAGGACTTTGTGAACTCTTGAGGTACTCTACATCCAATGCAGGATTGGGTGAAAGTATTGATTGATCAAAAGGTCCCTCTACAGTTTTCGACCACTAAACTAAGGGATCTCTTACCCCTACCTGAAGAATCTAAAGGGTCCTCTTGGGGGGGAGAGACTGGTAGAGGGAGCCCTTCAGAGGAAGGTGAAGTTACAAACTCAGAGCAGGAATATTTTGAAGGGGATCATGAGGTAAACCATAAACCATTTTCTTATGATCAGCATTTAGGATGATTAGGCCTTATCAACTAACATTTGACCTATACAAGAGGTCCTCATATGAAAAACCATCTCCCACACCATAATGGATGTGGCTTTAGGATCTACACCTACAAAAATGACTATTACTGCACCTAGTGGGGTCATGACACCCAAGGTGGTTCTCCCAGAGTCTTTGGATTTATTGACCATATATGGGGGGCCACACTTCTAGATTCTAGTGGCAATAGCTCATGGGGGAGACCGACTATTTGATATCTATAATTCTTTTTCATAGAATTTGTAACTATCGTCCATTGGATCAGTCCAACTAACGTCTGTGTAATTTCACATACACTATTCTTCAAATGGCGTGGGCTGCATTAGCAAGGTTGGTCAGGGCTCTTGGAACTGCCTTTCCTTGGGGAATGCCAATTGTCATGGAAACATAAGCTCATACTGACCAAGCCAAGGCGGTCCTGATCATAGGTGGGACTGTCAGTATGACGGAACTTGAATTCATCGAGGTGGAATCCAGCTACAGGGATCAAATGGATGACATGAGACCTGATCTATTAGACCAAAAACTAGATGAATATCCTACTAATGAGTTCCTAGAGGAATTCCCCACATACGAACCTACTGACCCTGAGGACTAGGATGAGATAGCTTCCAATGAAGAGGATACCACGGTCATCCATCGCCAGTTATGTAAGTTGATCAAGCACTTCATTGGGGAGACCCCACACACACAATGGGTAGATCAGATGAGAAGGATTTATTCTCAGTTGTGCGAACTATGCACTAGAGGAGTGCACACCCAGCGTCCTCACATTCTCATATAAGACCTCATGGTAGAGAAAATACTAGAACATGATCATGGCCTCGGTGTGGGATGGAATTGGAGGAAGTCCGTGAACATCAAGAGACTCCAGGGAGATGATCATGAGATCAAATGGTTGAGGGTGCAGGTGAATGAGTATTCCACTTTCCTTGACGTGCAATTGAGGATCATATCGTGGCTAAAGGCCCAGGTGGCAGAGGATAAATAACAGATGAGGTGAGCCTATGAAGATATGGTTATCATCCTCGCTGATGAGGATCGGGCACAAATCAAGGCTGATAAACTATGCCCTATTTACATGTAGGAGGAGAGGGAGATCAACATACGGTAGCGGATCCTGGATGCTATAATCTAGAGAGTGGTATAGCTAGGATGCTTCATTGAATAGGTCAACCCGTCTATGCGAGGGTCCAATCCTTGGGCGTTTTAGTTTGAGTCAACTCATAAATGTACTCTCGTTCTTTTCTTCTCTATGTTGGTTTTTTTCATGAGTTCCATTATTTGTTTTCGTTTTCTATATTTCCATCACAATTGTGAAATATCCAGTGACCAATCCCTAAGCTCACATGGTTCATGCTCGATGTGAGAAAAAAGGGATGATCACATTGTTATTTCTCCTAAATATGAGAGTGCCAACTAGGCTCCAGGCATTTGAGGTCTAAACAACCAATCTGGACCTTTGGGAAGAAAGAGGTATGCCTGACTGGAGAATGACGTTCTCAAAGAAGTTGCATTGTTATTTCCCCAACGTGCTCCAGTGCATGACTGGGGTAATTCCAGGGGCGTTAGGATCAATCTGAATAGAGGGCAGTGGAAAGTTTGAATCATGATACCCAAAATTCAGAACACTGTTGGGATGGCATGACAATGAAGGATAACTGTTGACTATGTTCAAAACATAGTATCCCTATTGTGTTAGCATGAAATGGGGATAAAAAACAAGGGCTAACTGCTGACCATGTTTAAAACATGGGCCCTGACTCGAAATGTCATTTATAGTCTTCTGGAACGTTGGACCGGGACAGTAGGCGAGCCATAGGCCGAGAATTAATACTGTTATGGGGTCCTTTAGACATAAAAGAAGACTAGGATCCAAATAAAGGGCACAAAAATCGTGGAGGGTGGAGTGATGGGTTGTTCGAATGGAGTCCAATACTCTTGAAATTACTCCACCATGATGAAAACACGTTATTTGAGCACATCGGTCAGATCAGGGATCGTATTTATTTCCAAAAAGGATATCTCTAGAAAGAAAATAGGGTGGACCACATTTTTACATCATGCTAATGAGGATGATAGACATGTAGTTTAACATCGTAGGGTGAGGAGGATGCACATAATAGTTTAATGTCATATGACCAGGATGTTGCACATTGTTTAAGTTCATACTGCCTAGACTAAAGCTAACATTTTAAATTCATGATTCATAGACTATATTCTCCTAGTTTAAGGTCATAGTTTTTGGAACATAATTGGGTTCGATGATCCAGAAGGGTTAATAACCTTGGGGATGGGCCCAAGATAAGATTCCTAGGTGTCGCTTCATATCCCATAAGTATGAGAATCAAGAAAATATAGTTCTTTAGCAAAGTGTGGTTAAAGACCAATGTTGGATGGGGAAATCCTCTCTGGCGAGGAAGCTGACACATCCCATAATTTTCATGGGGAATCCTGAACTTGTTCAGGGTAGGTCTATAGTCTAAAGTCATGCGTTGATAACCTGGTCATCCTAAAGGAAATGTTCAGTGCAGTACATATCACGATGTAAATAAGGACCATAAGAGTCCACACCACACCACGTGTTCCCTATGGGATTCTTTAGACCCTATACCGGAGGTGGCCTAACTTGGGGTTGGACTTGAGAGAAAGTGATCGGGCATTTTTACGTATCCCATGAGGATAGGAATCAAGATATACGTAGTTCTGGAGGACCCGTGTAGTTTAACATCATATGGTAGGACGGAGAGTGAAAAGAGGAGATCCCAAAATGGGGGAGTATGTAGTGCGTCCATTATAGACTCGACGTGAATGAGGACCAAAGAAATCCATACCACACCATGTATTCCCAGCGGTATTCTTTAGAACATAGACCATAGGTGGACTAATCTTGGGGCTAGACCCAAGGAGAAGTGCTCAGATATTTCTACGTATCCCATGAAGATAGTAATCAAGCCATATGTAGTTCTGAGATTGCAGTTTAATGTCATGCAAGACGAGGGCCTTGTGTGGTTCGGCTCTACCAGTACACATCCTACAAAAAAAACTAATCCCACATGAGTCATGCTTGATGTAGGAAACAAGCAGTAGTGATGGGATTTTACTAGTATAGGAAGGCACGCCATAGGGTAAATGGAACACTAGGTGAATGACATCCCAATAATACTGACCTACCTATGTAATGCACATAGATTCATGGAGGGGTAAAACCGAGTGTGTTGGAATTCCACTTAAACATAAGAAACTGGAAATATTTGAATCCTGGCACCCAAGATCTATATCGCAATGATGGTGGCATGATGATGAAGGATAACTGTTGACAATGTTTGAAACCCAGCATCTGTTTCGCGTTAGCCTGGCGTGGGGACAGACAAATGAGGGTCGATCACTAACCATTTTCGAAACACGGGGCCTGTCACAAAATTTCGTGTGAGGACTTTCAGGGAATTGGACCAAGATGTTAGGTGAGACAATGTGTCATGAGAACAGGCCATAAAGGGGGTCCCTTCAGACATGGAAGAGGATGTGGATCCAAATAAAGGGCTCATGAAGTGTGGACACGAAACGAGGGAATTTCCATGTGAAATCCAACAATTCGGTCTCTATGCCATGGTATATTCAAGTGGGCCAGTGAGATGTATTAGGTAGAGGGAGTAGAATCCCTTTCCATGGATGAGAGTCTTGGGGGTGAAAATCCTAATATGAGGTCATAAAGTGGACCATTAGGAGGGGACTTAGTTAAATGGAATGTGTGAAGGGTAGAAAAGTAAAAAAAAACCTGATGTGGATGTTGACGCTCCTTTTGTCACAGAATCTAAAAATCGGAAAAGGGGAATATCTGAGCTCAAAGTGATTCAACCTTTGAAGAAAATATCAAAAATCGGCCAAGGCATGAACAAAGGATCAAAAGAAACTGCACCGCGCAAGTTATATCACAGTCGTGCAAGTCCACTTGCGCGACGCCCTTATGATCGCGCAAGTGACTTGCGCGACCTAATTGATAACTGCCTGGTAACCGCCCGGGGTCTTCTCCTGCCTATAAATAGACCCTGTGGGCCCCCCATTCGGGAGGATCTTTTTCCAAAAACTCGGATTGAAGCTCCTGACACCCAAGTATCTTCTCAAAGCTTCTGGAACACTTCTAAGGTAATTTCTTACCTAGAACGGAAGATCTAAAGAGAGGGAGGAAGGCCTAAGTGTTGAAACTCATCAACACTTGCGTGCCTGAGTGGCCAGCCCTTAAGAGAAGTGGTCACACTTGCGCGCCGCCTTACTCCTTCGATAGAACTTGCGCATCCCTTTTCTGGAAGAACCTCAAGAGGATTCTAAAGGCTTTAATAAAGAGTCTCTCAAGTATTTCAATGCTGGTTGACCATCGCGCAAGTACACTACGTGTCGCGCAGGTATACCTGCGCGACCAATACTTGCGCGCCCCCGCAATACTTGCGTTCATTCCAAGACTTGCGCGCCCCTTTCTTTTTGGGTGCCTTTCTTGCCCATTTCACCCCTCTTAAGCCAATATACTTCCTTTTCAAGATTCATTCTTCAAGACACTCTTCAAAGCCATTTATGGCATGATTTCTTGATTTGTCTTCCTTATCTGAAAGGAATTCTGTGGAATATCTCTCAAAACATAGTGATTTAAATATCCTTATGTCACTAAATATGGAGAGTTCATTCATTCAACCTCATCCTTTAAGATGAGAGAATCCTTAACCTGGGTCTCCTTTTCAGGAATAATCCCCAGTCATAAGTCCTCTAATTTGGGCATCCTTTTCAGGAGTAAGCCCCAAACCTTAATCCTTAACCTGGGTCTCCTTTTCAGGAATAAGTCCCAGTAATAATTTTGGGCTTCCTTCTCAGGAGTAAGCCCCAAGTCCCCTAACCTGGGTCTCCTTTTCCGGAATAAATCACAGTCTTAATCTTGGGATTACTTTTTCAGGAATAAGCCCCAAGTCCCTTAAATTCTCTTTAACCAGTCCTAATTTACGTTTGATCTGGGATTCCTTCTCAGGAGTAAAACCCAGTTATCAATCCTCTCCTAATTTGGGTTTCCTTTTCAGGAATAAGTCCCAAGTTAGAGTATTCAAATCTCCATGAAGCACATATACCTTTATGGACCCTGTTCCTGGATTTTCTCCTTAAAGTAAATCCTCTGGGCAGTCATACATACATAAGCCCCAAACCATTTCTTATGATTGCATCTTTCATGGCATAATTGTCTAATTTTTACCAATACCCCTTATTTCTCACACAGAGCATGACTCACGTGAGCTTAGAGGGTAAAAGTAATTATGACATCCTGCTTTGAGCCATCAATCATAAACATCATACTCTTCCATTCGAACTACGTGGGCTCTGATTCCTTTTCCAAAACTAAGGATACCTAGGTATCCCATCTATGGGTTCGATCCCAACTTTGAAATAATTCATGTCCTTCTGAATGACAATAAACTTCAAGTGCCCCACTGAGTGGCTTTAAAACCATCCTGGTCATCATAATGACCAAGAGACTTTTATATGAATGTTTTGAAGGTTACCATTGACCAAGAATCTCTAAATAGATATAGATGATTCTCTATTGATGAAGAACCTCGAATACATATAAAATATTCTCTAAATTTCTTATATATTTAATCATTGATTGTCAAAACTAAGGGAAAAGCTCATTTTATACTTGGTAATGTAAAAAGGATTCACGAACATAACTTAAATCTATAAAGAGAGTCCCGGAATAGACCATAATTCCCCTCAAAAAAGGTGTGATGAGTCCGACCTCCCATCCTCTCGACCAATGAAAATTCCTAAGCCTCATCAGTTCACAAGCTAATGAGCACCTACCTTTGGAAAGTAGGTCCAAATGGATGTGGAATCATTGGATGTTTCCGGTTCTACAAATAAACCTGCTAGAAACTGATCGGAACATTTGAATCTCCCATCCAGGAGGTCATCCCCGAATTCCGAGGGAAACAGAAAATGGTGAACCCGACGTGAATCCTTAACCAAGTTAAAATGATGTTTTACCTATTTGTTAAGCCCCTATTTAAAACTCAATAAGAGGGCTAACAAAAACAATCATTGACATGTGTGCTCATCCAAAGGATGAAGTGGCTGAATTTTATCTTGATTACGTCTGTTATATCAAACAGGCACTCTTTTCCAAGATCTTCTGTATTTCCATAATGGCTGCTCTCAAATTCACATATGTGAATACTGCTGCTGCAAATACCACTGCTGCTATTCCTACTGGATCGTCATCCGCTCTGAGGATGACATCACCTACTCAGCGTCTTCAACGCTGGGTATAAAATGCGCTGGTTAAGGAGTACCGTCAACACGGTACCATCCCAACTCTGGAGGCTGCCCGACAGGCCCTCCATGTGAACAACTCACACAGGTCGTCCGGACAACGACGACCAGTGATCAAGAGGCAGGCGGTGCTGACTACCGTCTCCAACCGTTTCGGGTCGTTATCCCCGGAACACAATTTCCATTCGCTCCCTTACTCTGAGGAAGTGAATGATCAGGTCCCTCAGGGCCTTAATTCAAAAAAATAGGAGTCCTTCCCGAGGGCTCCCATCAACAATCGCCGCCAGACTCGTGCGGCAGTGCGCCCTCAACATGATGAGGGTACCGACTCCAGGAATTCAGCTCAGGTTCCTCGAACCCCAGCAGGCAAGACGAACCGCCAGAGACGGAATCCGGTTAACAATGGGCATGTTTTCATCCTTGCCATCTCCGGAGAAGTCCACCAACCTAACTTGGTGGCAAAAAACGAGCAGGCACACACACCTGTCCATTTTAATTCCGCTGTCCAGCAGACTCGTCTGGCAGCATCAAGCCAATCCCGCCAGGCAATTCCGGCGGAGTACTATATGCAGGAACATACACCTGCTTATACATAATCGGTCAGTCAGTAGGCTCGCTTGACTACATATGATGGATCTCGTCAACCGCGTTTTGCGAAGTGTAATAAGCAGACACATACACCTGCTAGTACTAATCAAGCCTACCAACAGTCTCACTTGGTAGCGCACGGAGAAGTCAGTCGAAAAGCTCCGACGACAAATAGGAGGCAGACTCAACTCTCTGCCTCCACACTTGAGTACTGTCAGGATTCACTGACAAGAAAAGGAGGACAGGAGCAGGCACATACACCTACTCCAAGCCCGGAATGGACGTATATCCCCGTTCCGGCAGCTGAAGTCACCAAACATATTTTTTCAATGGTGAAAGAGCAGAAGAAAATTCCTGCTCATATTCTGGATGCTTGCCAGGATATCATAACAGCTTCAGCATCATCTCAGGGAAAGACACATAAATCTATCCCTAGCAGTGGAGTGACACATCAATGATTCACTCCGGAATAGACACACACATCTGGTCCAGTCCAAGGGGGTTCTGGGGCATTCTCCCCCATATCATACGGACAACCAAGTCAGGCACATACACCTGATTTGAGTGGAGATCGTCAGCCTAACCTGACCATCTTTCCTGATCAGGCACATACACCTGCTCAGAGTAACCACTTTCGTCAACAAGTGGTTTCCAAAGCGAGTAATAAGGCGTCTAAGAAAAATATCTACCCAGCACAGTCAGGATATCAAAGGCCAATCTGTAACAAGGGCTTGCTCGATGCTGGAGTTCTTGAAGCCCTCAGATATTTATCTGTTCGAATTCAAGATTCTACTCCCTCAGTTCCCAATAACGGGAACATTAATTCCGAAAGTCTTCAACAGACACTTCCTCATGAAGGCTTGCTTCATGAAAATTCGATCAATCTTGAAGTTTCTTCTTCAGATGAGAGCCACAGGAACCCTCTGTGTGGTCAGAAGACCAAGGAGCAAGAGATCTCATCTTTTGCTGTAACCCATTATGGTGGTCCTCCCCATGATGATGAATTTTGCTGTGAAAGTCCTCTCCACATTAGTGATTCACATTGCCTGAAAAATACTTCAGTGGACAATGTAGTGCCAAGAAAGCCCTCTTATCTTGAGGAACTTGCAAATGCAAAACCAGTCATGTTTGATGCTTTATCGCTAGCAAGTGAAATACTTTCTCAATCAGAAGATAGCCCAGGGTGTAGGTCATTCTCCGAACCACCCCTAAGTCATGCATCTTCTAGTTTGATCAATGATCTCTCTACCAACCTTGTTGAATCCGATGAAGCAACAAGGAAACACCAACTCTGGTAAAAACAGGTAGAAGAATCTTCATTTAATGATAAATAGGAAATGCTGAACATGAGGAAAAAACTGGCGAAAAGTGAGGTACCAGTCATGTTTTGGCCTTTGGCTGACTCCCAGTATGACATTCCAAAGATGTTGACGGAAGATGGAGTCCATGATATTGGTCTCAACATATGGAAAACTCTTTGTCAATTGAAGAAGAAGGTATTATCTTATGATGAATATGAAAATCATCTTAAGATAATAGAAGGGATACAATGTCAGATTGATTTGGCATCTCTATCAGTCTCTCGGTATCTGAAGGCTGAAAAGCAATAGAGAACCCTTCAACGTTCATGCCTTGGCGCACTAAGAAAATTGCGTCAGTTAATTGCCAATGCTCCATCTGGTGTTCATATCAGAGGATGGGGTGTTCACGGAGCACTACATTTTACAGTACTTTCCAGTCAGCAAAGCCCGCCGAAAATGGTTTCATGCAATGTTATTGCCCATGACCGGCCACAGTCAATGGGCTTTGTTCATAATCAAAAGCTTGCTCAAGAACAGCCTTCAACTAGTTCCTCTCAAAATCAAGCATATAGAGAACAAGTTTTTCAATTGCTCCTACATCAAGTAGGCGAGAATATTGCACAAGCCTCTCGTATGGAGCAAACACATCATCAAATGACAGAAGTCTCGGAAATCATTCAACGGTCTGTTGAACCAGGTGATAAAAGTGGATACAGGCTAATGCATCCAGCTAATTTCCGAACTAAGATTCGCAAGGTCAAGAGAGCTTTTAAGAAAGTCTCAGAAATAGCATGTCAAGAGCCACCCCAGCTTGCCAAAATGAGGACTCCTTTAACCCAACCCTCAGAGTCAACAAATGGGATTCGAGGAGTTGAGTGGAAGCAGAAGGAACATCCCCAGTTCTCGAGACTGGGGACTCTTTCAAATCATCAATCCCCTTCTCAGAGAATATCGGTCTTTTCTCGATTGGGGAAGAAGCCCCAAGAGGAACGAAGATCCAAATTATCAGGAGATTCCCTCCAAGTTATAGCTCGTCAAGAAGTTCCTAAAAGATTAAATCAACAAAAGGAAATGTCTCATTTAAGACATGAAAGAAGACAATATCACAGAAATGTTGATAGAAGGTATGCGATGTATTATACATCAATCAATGTCATCAATGCCATTGTTGCTAATCCACCAGAGGAGAATCACTCAGGGGACTCAGATGAAGAGCGTCCTGCTCAAGAAAATGTATGCGCCGATACAAATGAAGAAGGTGTGCGTACACGAAGTCAAAGGATTACTCAGAACCTAGGTAATCCACTTCCTTCTCTCCAAAAAGTATCCGACAAAGGGAGGGGAAAGAATCAGGATACATATCCTTCCTCTGGAGAAGGTCAATCTCTCTCGTTAGAGCAAAGGTTTGCACAACAAGAGGAAGAAATGAAAGAATTAAGAAGGTTGAATGCAGAACTACTTCAGAGTAGTCTTCTTCTTAAGAATGCTGAAGTCCGACAGCCGAAGGAATTTGTTGCAGTTACTGAGATGGATCAAGAATATCATTCTTTATCAGTACACCCTCAGAGGTCTAATCCTGTGGGTCAAGCACAACAACGGTTGGCTGTGCTACCATCAGTTGCAGCACCAATCACCACGTCTGTCCAAGATCCATTCATTGCACCTACCCAAGACCAAATTAAACCTGATGTTTCTCAAAAGTCAATAACTACTATTGAGTCATTAACAGCTCGGTTAGAAACTATGGAAGGGAAACGGGCGCAAGTTCAACCAGAAAAGAAAGTTTACCCTGAGTGGGTAGATTCAATTTCTCCTCCATCTAGTTTTGGAAACCCTGTTTTCCCTACTTTCAATGGATCAGGCGACCCTGAACAACATTTGACGCATTACATGTCTTGTTGTGATCCTATGATGGGAACTCCAGAGCAGCAAGAAGCAGTGAAACTCAGATGCTTCGTGCGAACCCTGCAAGGACCAGCTTTTGTCTAGTATACAAGCTTGAAATCCCGATCAATCATCGGATGGGAGGATCTTCGTCAAAAATTCCTTCTTCAGTTCAGCTCAACTTTGCCAAAAACGACAATTTTCGATCTTACAAATTGCAAGAAAAGGTAGAATGAAAGAGTCTCTGATTTCATTGCTCACTGGAAGGGATTAACGTATTCCCTGAGTTTAGCACTCCCTCAGGAAGAGCTGTTGCCAATCTGTGTGGAAAACTTGCGTGACGAATTACGCACACCATTGATCCCTGTGAAATACACAGGAGGGTTTCGAGACCTTACTTCAATCGCTCAGCAGATTGAAGATACCCTTATACAGGCTAAGGTTAAATCTCGTGTAATTCCATCATCTCCAGGAAGAAGAATGGGTAAAGCAGAAACTACTACAGTTATGCTTAAACAAGCACCTGTACCTATTTCTAATTCAAAACCTTCATCTTCTCGAAGGGATCCACCTCCTGAACGCCAACAACAAAGGCCGTTTCGTCCAAATGATCAAAGATATCAACGACGAAAACAATTTGAGGATTTGAAGAGTAAAACATACTCTTTCTGAAGTGAGCAATTTCCTGGTTACTTCATTTCAGCTCTGGAAAATAATTTGGTTCAATTACCAGTGACCAAGAGGCCAAACAAGGAAGGAGATGAAGACTGTCCCAATTATTGTCCCTTTCATCAAATGTTGGGGCATCCCATCTAGGAGTGTTTGGTCTTCAAAGACCTCCTGCAAAAGATGGTCGACTTGGGACAAGTAAATTTGAAAGGTTCTTCGACTCAGGTAGAATGTGTTACCTATCAGTCAAATTGACAAAATAGGCCTAAATAAAAATACTCTTATGGAAAGATCCATAACGTCAATTATGGCAGTTGAGCCATACAACATGGGAGAAATTGGTAACCTACCAAATAGTGATGAAAGCACAAGTGGTGACGTCTTTATTTCATCTGCTGAAATCCAACAGGTCTATACTTCACCAATCAGGATAGAAGAAGTTATAGCAACATCAGAGGTGAATAATGATGTCAATTCTCAATCCATCATCTCCTCTTTATTTCCCAAAGAAGGCCCTTTATCATCAATAGGGTCGGAAATAGAAGCTTCTTCTTCAAAATGTGCAAATTTTGACATCTCTTCTGGTCATGAAAATTTCGTTTTGTCATATACTATGCAAGTAGAAACGGAAGAAATAGCACATGATAAAGAGGAAGAGGAAGATCTTAGAGATGCTCCTCCAGCATTTGAAGAGGGTATCTCTACCACTGTGGATGAACTCAGAGAAATAAATCTAGGTACAGAGAAAGATCCACACCCCACTTTAATTAGTGCGGCCATGACCCTTGAAGATCAAGAGATGTATATTTCTTTTCTAAAGCAAAATAAAGATATTTTCGCTTGGAATTATACATAAATGTCTGGGCTTGATCCTAATATTTCTACTCATCATTTGGGTTTACCAAAAGAACATCGAGGATTTAAGAAAGCCGCGAGAAGAAAACACCCAACTTATGCTTCCAAAATTGAAGCTGAAGTGGATAAGCTGATCAAAGCTAACTTCGTCAGAGAAGTTCAATATCCCAAGTGGTTGGATAATATTTTCCCTGTAAAGAAGAAGAACGGACAAATTAGTGTTTGCATCGATTTCAGAGATCTTAATCGGTATTGTCCTAAAGATGATTTCCCAGTTCCGATTACAGAACTATTAATTGATGCGACGACTGGATATGAAGTACTTTCCTTCATGGATGGATATTCCGGATATAATCAGATCCGAATGGCCCCATAAGATGAGGAATCTACAGCCTTCAGAGCCCCTCAAGGTGTGTTTTGTTACCGGGTGATGCCCTTTGGTTTAAAGAATGTAGGTGCAACATATCAACGCGCCATGCATCGTATCTTCAAACCTTTCTGAGGAAAGTTTGTTGAATGTTATGTAGACGATTTGGTGGTTAAATCCAAACAATGTTCTAATCACTTGGCTGATTTTGAAGTCATATTCCACAAGCTTCGACAACATAATTTGAAGATGAACCCCTTAAAATGTGCTTTTGGGGTAACCTCAGGAAAATTCCTCGGCTTTGTTGTACGCCATCGTGGTATTGAAGTCGATCCTGAGAAGACCAAATAAATCCTTGGTATGTCACCTCCTCATAATTTGAAATAATTAAGAGGACTTCAAGGACACTTAGCCTATATTTGGCGTTTCATCGCCAATTTGGCAGGAAAACGTTTATCCTTTACCAAATTATTGAAAAAAGGAGTCACTTACCAGTGGACTGAAGAATGTCAAGAAGCGTTTGATGTTCTCAAGAAATACCTCTTGAGTCCACTAGTACTCATGCCACCTGTTGAAGGTAGACCACTTATCCTCTATGTGATAGCTCTAGAGCGATCATTGGGTGCCTTTCTTGCTCAAAAGAATGATGCTGGGAATGAAAATAGCCTCTACTATCTCAGTAGAACTATGCTTGAAGCAGAAACCCGGTATTCAAGTATTGAGAAGTGCTGCCTGGCATTAATCTTCGCAGTTCAAAAACTGAGACACTACCTACAACATCACGAGGTCCAATTGGTATCTCGCAATAATCCACTCAAATTCATCCTTAGTCGTCCAATGCTTACAGGACGTCTAGCAAGGTGGGCAGTTATTTTGCAGCAGTTTGACATTCAGTATGTATTTAAAAAGGAAATAAAGGGCCAAGCTCTGGCGGATTTCCTGGCTGAACATCCTTCAGTGGAAGACACGTCTTCAGATATTGAACTCCCTGATGAGGAAGTTTTTTCTATTCAAGAGTGTCCTCAAACATGGGAAATGTATTTTGATGGTGCTTCCAGAAGTCCAACAGGGAAGAAAATGGAAAATCCTAAATTCAAAAAAGTTGGTTTAGGAATTGTACTCATTTATCCAAATAAGGCATTGTTACCTTATTCCATTTTATTGTGGGAAGGTGGTACCAATAATGAAGCCGAATACCAAGCTCTTATCACAGGCTTGGAGTTAGCGCTTCAAGCACAAGTGAATCACTTAAAGGTGAAAGGTGATTCAGACCTAGTAATCAAACAAGTCAATGGGGATTATGCCATCAGAAAAGAAGAGTTAATCCCTTTGTATGATTACGTCAGAAAGTTAATGGCAGAATTCCCTTCAGAACCGACATTTTCTTATGTACCAAGATCACAAAATGCTCAAGCTGATGCACTAGCTAATATAGCCACATCTCTAGCAGATCCAAATTGGGACGAGACAACCATCAGTATTGCCCACCGTCGTGCAATTTCACCTTATGTTCAAGCCAGAACAGAGGAAATTAATGAAATTAGTCTCATTCCTGAACGGTATGGTCATACTATAGGATGGATGTCACCTATCAGGGAATACCTTCAAAATGGAACACTTCCACCTGATAGAGCTGAGAAAGAACAAATCTGGCGATGTGTGATCAATTTTACTCTTTATGATGGCCCAAACCACCTAGAGAAAATTCTCTACAAACGTGGTTTTGATGGAGTTCTCTTCAGATGCATTGATGTTGAAGAGACAATGGCTTTCATGAAAGAAGTGCATGCAGGAGTCTGTGGTGCCCACAAGTCTGGACATAGATTGTCTGATCAAATTCGAAGGCTTGGATACTTTTGGCCTTCAATGATACAAGATTGTGTTGATTTCACAAAGAAATGTCATTCATGTCAAGTACATGCCAACTTCATTCATCGACCTCCAGAGTTTCTTCATACAGCTAAATACTCATGGCCATTTTCCACATGGGGAATGGATGTGGTGGGACCTTACCCTTCAGCTACGGCCAAGCAGTTTAAGTACATTCTTACTGCTACTGATTTCTTTTCCAAATGGGCAGAGGTAGTACCTCTCAAAGAAGTCAGTTCTAAATGCATTGTTAGCTTCATCAAGTCTAACATAATTACTAGATTTGGTGTCCCTCATACCATATTGACGGACAATGACACCAACTTTTGTTCTTCTGAAGTGAAGAAATTGTATCAAGAATACAACATTAAATCCAACCATTCATCTCGGTATCATGCGGCAGCCAATGGCCAAATAGAATCCTTTAACAAGACTCTTTCAAATATACTACAAAAGATGGTGGATAAAGATAAGAGGTCATGGCCTAATAAACTCTTTCATGCTTTATGGGCTTATCGGACTACCACCCGGAATGCAAAACGGTTAACTCCATATTCGTTGGTATATGGAACAGAAGCAGTCTTTCCAATTGAAGTTCAATTTCCCTCACTCAGAGTAGCCATTTGTGATCAGTTATCTACAAATGAGAAATCCCAAAAGCGAATGAATGAATTGGAACGGTTAGATGAGAAAATATTGTGCACTTTGCACCACTTGGAAATCTATCAGAATCGAATAGCATGAGCTTTTAACAAAAAAGTTCGTCTTCGTTCATTCATTCAGGGAGAATTGGTATTAGTTCTCAGAACTCCAATGATACTAGGAAAGAAACCTCCCAAGCATGAGCCAAAATGGGAAGGACCTTATTTAATACATAGGGTCTACTCCAATGGAGCTTATTAATTAATCTCGATGGATGGAGAACTCATTACTACTCCAACTAATGCCAGATTTTTGAAGAAATATTTTGTATAAAATACAAAGTATTCACAAGATGTCCCCGCAACATGACACTAAACTGTGAAGCACCAGTTCGTCCTTTCTATATGATGTTAAAATATACAGCAATGGTCCTGTATGACCTTAAACTGCAACTTCGTCCCACACGACGTTAAACTGTGAAAAAGTTCCCTAAATGGTCCAGTATGACCTTAGACTGCAACTAGGTCCAGTATGACCTTAAACTGCATCATCAACGGTCCATGCATATGACCCTAAACTATTTGAAAGTCCCTTACGTCCAGTAAGACGTTAAACTGTGACGTCCCAACTACATGATGCTAAACTGTATAAAATTATCTTACGTCCGGAAAGACTTTAAACTATATAATCATCAAAGGTCCTGTGTGACCTTAAACTACACCATTGTCCAGCATGACATTAAACTGCACCATCCACGGTCCATGCATATGACCTTAAACTATTCGCACTTTCGTCCAACATGACGTTAAACTGTGAAAAAAATCCCCAATGCGTCCAACATGACGTTAAAATGGTGCACTCTTTTGTCCTCACTGCATGACATTAAACTGCACAATCCCCCTTTTTTGTCCAACATGACGTTAAACTGTATTGTCCCCATTGTCCTAACTACATGACGCTAAACTGTACAGAAAATTCATGATATGTCCTACAAGACATTAAACTGTATTTTGTCCCTGCTACATGACACTAAAACTGCGCAGCACCAATAGTCCTAACTGCAAGACTTTAAACTGCATAGTCCCTTTATATGTCCTATATGACATTAAACTATTCATTGTTAAGGTTGTTGTTACCTCTTGTTTCTCACACCGAGTATGACTCACGTGAGCTTAGAGAAAACCTCAATCGTAACACTCTCTTTGGGCCTCTAACCATGTATAAGTCCCAACAAGATTTTTTATTATTATTATTAGATAGTTGTCCCCAAGAACAACTTGATCATTAATTCATTATTTAATTGAACTACACGGACTTTGATCATTTCCCTCCAGGCTGGGTATGTAGGCAACCTCCCAGGGTTCAATCCCAAAAACAATCTCTTCACATCGGTTCACCACCATCTCATATGATGTTGATTCGTGAAACCGCCCCTAGAATCAATATCTTTACATTGATTCACTTTCGTCCTTATTATATGACGTTAAACTATGCAACACTTTTGTCCGGTACGACAATAAACTACAATACTCTTTGATTTCCTCATTTGAGAGAGAACTATTATTGACATTGATTTTTCAATCATGTTTCATTTCAAAAGACTACGTTCATACATGGTAATACCTAAAATTTTTATCTCAGGTTAAACCATCATTGCACTAAAGTCCCCTTTCACCCTTCACATGTACGAACCAAATTTGTACAAAGGGTAGTTCTAGAACTACGTGGGCTTGATTCCCATCCTTATGGGATACGTAGGAACGTTCGAGTATCCCTCGAATCCAGCCCCAAATCTTTTGGGCCTAACCCCAAATTTCACTTTCAGTCCCTTGGCTGAAAAGTCCTCATGAAAACACACACTGTGTATTCATTATTATGTTCTGAACTCTATGACCCTAAACTAAGATCTCTCATACTTTCGTCTTGCACGACGTTAAACTGCATTTCAAGAACTACGTATGGCTTGATTCCCATTCTTATGAGATATGTAGTGAAGTCCAAAATTTCAATTCAGGACCCAGCCACAACATGATTATGGTTATCATTGACCTATGTATCTCTATATACATTGGAAAATACCCATCTTTATGTGTTATAATCCTAACCTTAAATATTTTCAGATCTTCATAACCCTTTTCATGACTTTTAGTCACAAAAATTTCAAACTTCTGAGAATTATTTTGCCTAACTATGCAGCACGTGCCTATAGGTGGCCTTGCATAAACAGTCTACATAACAGACTTGTTATCCAAAAGATACTATTTTATTTAACTATGCAGCCAATGCCCTTAGGTGGCCCTGCATAATTCAACCCCCTAACGGGTTTGTTGGATAATAGTAACTTCATTCTTGGGAAGAATGCCTCTTTTGTCTTTATTTGTCTTAAATGGCGGTATGTAGGGATCTGCAAAAGATAGGCATCCTTAACATATTTGTCCCATGTCCTTTTTCATGATCTGAAAGTATTCAAGTCTATGGTTTATTTTTCTTCCCTACGTTTGGGTCAGACCTTCGTAGGAGTGATATTCGTCCAGTTCTTCGATAATCTTGTCTGGAAATATCTTCTCCATATTCAAGTACCTCTTTCCATACAGCAAACTCTGTACTTTAGAAAATTTGAATCTCCATAAACTTTCACTGGCTTTTAGCACTAGGAAAGTAAATTTCCGAGAGTTGTTTTTCCTGACTATGCAGCATGTGCCCATAGGTGGCCTTGCATAAACAGTCTACATAACAGACTTGTTAGCCAAAAGATACTATTTTATTTGACCATGCAGCCAATGCCCTTAGGTGGCCCTGCATAATTCAACCCCCTAACGGGTTTTTGTTAAATAATGGTAACTTCATTCTTGGAAACTACTTCTTCTAATGCCTTTTAGCTATTTTTCATATCATTCCTCATATTCAAATATTCTTAAGTCATAGCTTACATTTTTTCCCTCATACTTGAGTATGGTAATATGTTTTCAAATAAATTGTCAAGGAATTGAATCAATTTTAATCCATTTTGGTCAAAGCTATTTCGACCTTAAACATTAGCCCCTTTATGTCCGACATGCATGATATTAAACTGCCCACAAAAGACAAAGGAACTCTGAATAAAAGTCAAGTTCCAGCTCACTAAATATACATTTTTGTATGATTTAGGTAATATTGAGCAATTAAAAGGTTCAAATTTTGTAGGGTTATTTGTAATAATCCTAGTAAAAATCAAACTATGCTTACTAAGCCCATTGGTTTAAGTAAATTTAAAGCAGGTAGTGAAAGAATTCAGGTACAAATGATTGAAGATGAAAGTGTTTTTCATTGATACACAAGAGTTAGAAGGACATCCACAGACTGGAGTCTCTTCTCTTTTTCAAGAATTACAAGAGACTTTCAAACATAACACTTCATTTGATTTACGGCATCCCGAGATTCATCAGAAACCACCTGGAATTCATTCATTCAACTAGATACAATAAGAGATGCAGTGACACCAGCTCTTCTTGGAACAATTGTAAAAGGATGTTCTTGAGTGCGGTTTGAGAAAATTTTCTGCTGATCAAACAGTGACTCTGTTTCTATCCAAGAGACTTAGAAGATGGATACATGGATTTGAGAATGGAGCATTGGAAGTAAAGAGCAATTTGGAGAGAGTACTCTTTTCAGATATTGCTCTAATACCATGTTTGTCTTCTCTCCACCAACCGGTAGTGGAAAACATTTCAGCCCATGGGTTTGAAATTTTCATATCTGCAAGGAAATGACATGGAGGAAGAATTTGAAAGTTCACACCATTGTTGTTACTCTTAATACACAGCATAACCGAAATGAAGGAGTAGCAGCGCAGCTGCATTTCAGGTGTATAGTTCTTTTCATCTGGAACATTGACTCCTTGCAAGTGACCATGACCATATAGAGGTAGGTAGATGCTCTGTGGGAAATTAAGATGATATTTCTTCAAGTGATTAGCCAAATATGAGAGAGTGTTGTTGCAGATATCATAGTAATAATGGCCAACGATGTTCATCATATCATCAATCCGCTTGCTAGCCAGTTCATCAGACCTTTTAATTCCATTAGTAGCCATTGAATCTGCCCAAAAGTTGAATAAATTAAACTCTTAAATGGGTTTATTTTTCATAAAATTTGTGAAAGATTTCAAAAAAATGGCTAAGGAATTAAGGCGCGCAAGTCTAAAAAATGGCGCGCAAGTATTCATGTGTCGCGCTAGTTTTTGATGCGCAAGTATAAACCGTGCAAGTACAAATGCCTTTACAGTAGCGCGACATCAAGGAAAACACTAGAAAACAGAGCAACCTACGCGGCTAAGGTGACCTGCGCGGCGAGAGCTCGAAGGTATGAAGTCCGGAAATACGGATGCTTGTACGGAAGTGAGGCCTGCTATTTATAGACGCGGCCGGGACCCTGCACGACCGAGGGCCGTATCCCTGTGCGATGCGCACTTGCGCGCCGCCCTCTGTGCCCTGAAGACTTGCGCACCCCCTTTTCCTTTAGATGTATTCGATTTCCTCAGAGTCAAATCCTCATTTCTCTCCGGATCCAACTCTGAGGGGGGACTTTTGTTGACCCTCCTTTTGTCACAGAATCTAAAAATCGGAAAAGGAGAATATCTAAGCTCAAATTGATTCAAAATTTGAAGAAAATATCAAAAATTGACAAATGCATGAACAAAGGATCAAAAGAAACTGCACCGCGCAAGTTATATCACTGTCGCGCAAGTCCACTTGCGCGACGCCCTTATGATCACACAAGTGACTTGCGCGACCTAATTGATAACTGCCAGGTAACCGCCCGGGGTCTTCTCCTGCCTATAAATAGACCCTGTGGGCCCCCCATTCGGGAGGATCTTTTTCCAGAAACTCGGTTTGAAGCTCCCGACGCCCAAGTCTCTTCTCAAAGCTTCCGGAACACTTCTAAGGTAATTTCTTACCTAGAACGGAAGATCTAAAGAGAGGGAGGAATGCCTAAGTGTTGAAACTCATCAGCACTTGCGCGCCTGAGTGGCCAGCCCTTAAGGGAAGTGGTCACACTTGCACACCGCCTTACTCCTTCGATAGAACTTGCGCGTCCCTTTTCTGGAAGAACCTCAAGAGGATTCTAAAGGCTTTAATAAAGAGTCTCTCAAGTATTTCAATGTTGGTTGACCATCGTGCAAGTACACTACCTGTCGCGCAGGTATACCTGCACGACCAATACTTGCGCACCCCTGAAATACTTGCGCGCCTTCCAAGACTTGCGCGACCCTTTTCTTTTTGGGTGCCTTTCTTTCCCATTTCACCCCTCTTAATCCATTATACTTCCTTTTCAAGATTCAGTCTTCAAGACACTCTTCAAATCCATTTATGGCATGATTTCTTGATTTTACTTCCTTATCTGAAAGGAATTCTATGGAATATATCTCAAAACCTAGTGATTTAAATATCCTTATGTCACTAAATATGAAGAGTTCATTCATTCAACCTCATCCTTTAAGATGAGAGAATCCTTAACCTGGGTCTCCTTTTCAGGAATAATCCCCAGTCACAAGTCCTCTAATTTGGGCATCCTTTTCAGGAGTAAGCCCCAAACCTTAATCCTTAACCTGGGTCTCCTTTTCAGGAATAAGTCCCAGTCATAATTTTGGGCTTCCTTCTCAGGAGTAAGCCCCAAGTCCCCTAACCTGGGTCTCCTTTTCAGGAATAAGTCTCAGTCCTAATCTTGGGATTCCTTTTTCAGGAATAAGCCCCAAGTCCCTTAAATTCTCTTTAACCAGTCCTAATTTACGTTTGATCTGGGATTCCTTCTCAGGAGTAAAACCCAGTTATAAATCCTCTCCTAATTTGGGTTTCCTTTTTAGGAATAAGTCTCAAGTTATAGTATTCAAATCTCCATGAAGCACATATACCTTTATGGACCCTGTTCCTGGATTTTCTCCCTAAAGTAAATCCTCTGGGAAGTCATACATACATAAGCCCCAAACCATTTCTTATGATTGCATCTTTCATGGCATAATTGTCTAATTTTTACCAATACCTCTTGTTTCTCACACCGAGCATGACTCACGTGAGCTTAGAGGGTAAAAGTAATTATGACATCCTACTTTGAGCCATCAATCATAAACATCATACTCTTCCATTCGAACTATGTGGGCTCTGATTCCTTTTCCAAAACAAAGGATACGTAGGTAGCCCATCTATGGGTTCGATCCCAACTTTGAAATAATTCATTTCCTTCTGAATGACAATAAACTTCAAGTGCCCCACTGAGTGGATTTAAAACCAGCCTGGTCATCATAATGACCAAGAGACTTTTATATGAATGTTTTGAAGGTTACCATTGACCAAGAATCTCTAAATAGATATAGATGATTCTCTATTGATGAAGAACCTCTAATACATATAAAATATTCTCTAAATTTCTTACATATTTAATCATTGATTGTCAAAACTAAGGGAAAAGCTCATTTTATACTTGGTAATGTAATAAGGATTCACGAACATAACATAAATCTATAAAGAGAGTCCCGGAATAGACAATAATTCCCCTAAAAAAGGTGTGATGAGTCCGACCTCCAATCCTCTCGACCAATGCAAATTCCTAAGCGTCATCAGTCCACAAGCTAATGAGAGCCTACCTTTGGAATCTAGGTCCAAATGGATGTGGAATCATTGGATGTTTCCGTTTCTACGAACAAACCCGCTAGAAACCGATCAGAACGTTTGAATCTCCCATCCAGGAGGTCATCCCCGAATTCCGAGGGAAACAGTGGATGAGGAACAAAAAGGCCTTCCATCTTATGACAATTACTAGGGCTAGACCCGAAGACTGAATTTTTGAGCGTTCATATGTAACCCATAACGATGGGAATCAATCCATACATAGCTCTAGAAAGATTCATGCAGTTTAACGTTGTGCGATAAGGATGAGGGAAGATCTTAGTTTATGGTCATAGAGATCAAACCATAATGGAAAGTAGAAAGGGAGACACATGGTGTGGCTATTGAAAAACCTGGCGTGAATGAGTATAGTAGGATCCAGTATCATACCGTGTGCTCTCAGAGGAGATTTTAGGTTGAGGGACCAAAAATGAAAGTTATGTTGTGCCCGAGGAAAAGTGTATGGGCATTCATACGTACCCCATTATGATGGGAATCAATCCATATGTAGTTATTGAAAATTTCGTGGTAGGATACCAATGCTAAGGACAATACTATTGTGCAGGTCTTTCCCATGCACCAAAAGAAGCAACTTTTGATGGATCTTGTTTATTCTTTAGAGTGGATGTGTGTTTTTTTGTGAAGAAACACACCTAGGACAGATAATATGGGAGTCTCTATAGGAATCAAGTCATATGTAGGCCTTTACAAAGGGAATAGTGGAGAACCGATACCAAACATGATGTCCCATTAAGTTAAAATACCACAATGCAATTTCATTTTTAATCGTGCAGCCTGGTTGATAATGTCATAGTTTAGGGTCATATGATAGGACCAGCCCACATATTTTAATATCCCACAGTGAATATGAAACAATTTAAAGTCATGTGGGACCAGGAATCATAGTTTAAGGTCATATGTATTGGAATCATAATGAAGAA
Source organism: Viscum album (assembly GCA_963277665.1). Taxonomy (NCBI): domain Eukaryota; kingdom Viridiplantae; phylum Streptophyta; class Magnoliopsida; order Santalales; family Viscaceae; genus Viscum; species Viscum album. Next base: position 1,942,258,193 of record OY728163.1, read on the forward strand.
TGAGGTTTTAGGTGCAATGCTCAAGGTGTGAAAAAGAATACCCGACGTGAATGAGGACTAGGTCCGCACCACACTGCACACAACTCTAGGGGAGAAACATCAGGCAGAGGGGCCAGAATAGATCAGAGGATATGGGGCTAGACCCAAAGATGAAACGTCTGGGTGTTTCTACATATCCCATGAGGATGGTAATCAAGCCATATGTAGTTCTTATAGTGCAGTTTAACGTCATGCGGGATGGAAGGAAGGAGATACTATCTCTTAAAAGGGGAGTACGTGGTGGGGATTTTGAAAACCCGACATGCATGAGGATATAAGCCCATACCACACACTATATAATCCTACAAAAATCAGGGCCAAAAGGCTGAATAGAAGATATAATTAGTGGGGCCTTAGATGGACCCGGAGATGAAATATCTGGGAATTCCTACATATCCCATGAGGATGGGAATCAAGCCATATGTAGTTCTAAAATTTTCATGCAGTTTAATGATATATGACAAGGACGTGGGAAGATCTTAGTTTAAGGTCATAGAGCTCGGACCAAAGGAAGTGAAACTCTTCCAAATGGGCGTAAACCTTGACCAAATCCCTAAGACCACATGAGCCGCACTCGATGTGGGAAATAAGGGTGAATAATGTCTTCATAATATGTGGAATACATAAAAAGGGGGAAATGTTGTGGAGCCTAGAATGACACCACACCATGGATTCATCCACTTAACGTGCAAACGCGCACTGAGGGATAACACCAAGAGTGTTGAAATTCCACTTGGACATGACGGAGTGGAAAAGGATGTGAACACACAACCAATATTTAGGGCTTAATGGGGGTGGCGTAATGATGTAAGATGGTCATTGACCATGTTTGAAACACAACATCCATATCGTGTTACCTAAAATGGGGAAAAAACAAATGAGTGTCGACCACTGACCATATTCACAATGTGGGACTTGTATCAAATGGTCATCCAAAATCCTTAGGGACGTTGGCCTGAGATGGTAGCAGAGCCCTAGGGCCTAGCATCCGTGTCATTTTGGGGTCCTTTCGAATATGAAAGACAATGAAAGCACAAATGATGGGAAACATGAAGTATGGATATCGTTGAGAACATATCTATGTAGAATCTGACACTCTAGGTCCTAAACCAGAGTGATCCCAAGCATGTTGGTGAATTACCAATGAGGGTTGAGGGGTCCAATTTGAGAGTAGAAAACTCAAGAATATGCATGGAGGACAGGGGGATGAAAAGATCTCAAGAGGTAGGTATTTGGTGTGTCTATTGCAAACCTGACTTGAATGAGGACATAAGCCTATACCACACCACATATCCCCTCCCGGAGGACTCAGTCTAGAGGGCCAGAAAGATAAGGAGGTTTCTAAGAAAAAGGGTTGGACTTAAAGACAAAATGTCTAGGCATTCCTACATATCCCATGAGGATGAGAATCAAGCAACGGGTATTTCTAGAAGATGTTGTGCAGTTTAACGTCATGCAATAAGGACATGGTAGGTCTTAGTTTATGGTCATAGATCTTGGACAGTACATGACCAATTTAATTTCATGTGCCTAGGACAGATGGTGAAGAGGTTGAATCACTATTATTGTCATTTGGGAGACCACAAAATGGCCATAATGATTGAGGATAACTACTGACCATGTTCTCAACACAGTACCTATATCTTTTTAACTATAATGGGAATAGAAAATGAGCGCCGTCTACTGACCATATTCGCAATGCGGTACTTGTATAAAATTTTCATTCAAAATCCTCAAGGATGTTGGCTCAAGATGGTATGAGATCCCTGGCACCTAGCATTTGTTCCATTCGGGGTTTCTTTCAGATGTGAAAGATGATGGAAACCCAAATGATGGGACGCGTCAGGAGTGGTGGTACCTGTGAAGTTTAATGTCTTGCGGTAATAATGATAGATCGATGAGGGGAATCTCAAGTGGGTGTGTGTGACATGAAAAAGATAGTACGGCGTGAACGAGTACATAGAGTCCATACTACACTGCACAATCCTAAGTGAGAACTTGGGCCTTTGGGGTGGAAAGGTAGAGGGACCTGAGGCTGGGCCACAAATGGAAAGTTCCAGCCAGTTTTCATTTTATCATCATGTGGGATGAGTGATGAGTAGTTTTACATCCTTTATTTTGGATGAATCACGTAGTTTAACATTATGTTGTGAGGACGGTGGTGGTCTTAGTTTAAGTTTATTGAGCTCAGACCATGCTTACATAACCCTTTATGTGGGTATGGCCTTACCAAATCTCTTAAGCCCATGTGAGCAATTCTCGGTGTGGGAAACAAGGAATGGGATCAGGTTATCCCTAGAATATAAGGGCACAACAATAAAGGAAATAGATCGAGAAGGGTGGATCCCAACCAAACCAACATCACTGCTCAAGACATGCTGACGTTCAAAGGGATATCAGGACAAAATGAATCACTACACCCAATATTTTGGACATATATGGGGGGTGATAATGATGGAGGATGGTTCTTGACCATGTTTGAAACATAACATCCATATCATGTGACCTGAAATGGGAACAAAAAATGAGCATCGACCGATGACCATATTTGCAACACGGGACTTGTATCAATGTGACATTCAAGACCCTCCAGGACGTTGGCCCAAAATAGTAGGCGATCTATAAGGTCATGAATTCTTCCCATTCGCGTATAGTGACCCTAACTTTTCTTATAATACTATTACACCATTATAAAGATAAACAATATAACAGTATTACACCATGAGTATCTAGAGGTTTAGTGTCTTGGGAAAACTAGGACCAAACATAACTTTTACAACATCAATCATAAACATTTATTTAATTCCATCTTCTCTAGCTTCGTATTGGCTCTTAACCTCTCCTTATTATATGTAGTCAACTGAGGATATACATCAAAAAAGGGGTGAGCTAAAATCCCAGTAAGAGGATAGATATGAACAATTTAACCATGGGTGATCATAATTATAACATAGGAAAATGATCATGAACATGAGAGGAATCATTAATAAAAGACTTTAAATGTGGAAATGCATAAAAAAAATGGAACACCATGCCTTAGTGGTTAACTACCACACATAATTTTGAAAAAAGATATCATCTTTTTCACACATCATTTCACTTTAACTAATCAGATTCATCACTTTCCCCAATTCATTGAAGCATTGTATAATTCCGGGTGCACCTATCACATCATAACATTATCATTATCATGCATTCCAAAAAGAACGTATATCAAAAATAAACATAACTAACCCATAGAAAGGAATGGGTTTCATCTCATAAGAACACATTCATAAGACATGTTTCAGGTGTTAACTGATTCGTTTTCCTTTATATGATTGGTTACGTAAGCCATGTTTGTTATGGATAGGATGTATTTGATTCATATACAGAATTATATTATGTTCTTAAATATTATTTTTAATCATAAAATGAAAATTATTCTTGAATGATTACGATGGAGAATGAATCTCATCGCGTTCGTGGAGACGGTAATCCGTACGTACGCACAAGTGAAAATATCATTCTTTTGATATTAAAATCGTATATAATTGGATGTTATATCATATATACAGAAGCATTATCATGTTATATTTATTATTTACATCATTTATACTCATTATTATACCCATACAAATGATGAAGTGTTTGAATAAAAAACTACACGATGATGTGGAGACGGTAATCTGTATGTATGCACGTATGGTGACTTTGTCATTTATAGGATGGATAGAATAATGAATATGGTTATTCCATTTTTATAATAACATCACAGTATATATAATATACTATAGTAATTATTTTATAATGGAAAAAACAAAGAAATAGGAAGTGGAATAAGAAAAGAACTTGAAATAGTTGATGAAATATTTACCTCTTCTTCGGGTTCTTCCTTTTCATTTGATCAAAAAGGGTCCGTAGGTTGGCTTAATGACTAAAGTAATTCCTCTATGATTAGGGGAGGACAGTTTAGAGGATATTTGGTCAGGGTTTTGTTGATTAAAATGGATTTCAATGTGTGAATTTGAGGGAAGGGTAAGTTCCCTTTTATAAGAGGGGTGAGGGGAACCTTAGGAAAAGATTGAAATATTATTTTATAATAAATAATTATCGGTTTATAATGGCTAAAAAATTAATTATTTAAAAGATAAGGTGGTTATGGGTCAAAAATATCTCAACCAATAGGTTTTATACAGGTTTGGGTCACCATATTAACCTTATATTTTATATTTAACTCTTAGTTAAATAGTTTGACATTTACAATGTCTCTTTGTATTTTTATATTATATGGATAATAAACTTACTATAAAATTTCAAGATAACCTCAAGTGGTTAATTAATGACATATATAATATTATTTAAGCCCTTTTTCTGAACGTTATATATTTAGGAATAGAATATCAATTAATAATATAATATTTTTTAAAAAACTCTTTTATGTCAATTTTGACACTATTTGGTATTTTGTTTTTGTTAAATTTATAACATCATTATTACTTTGAAAAAAATTAAATTAATCAACCCTAACATGTCATATTAACCTATAAAATTAGTGGAATTCTTTAAAACTCTCAAATTAGATTTATTTGGATATTTATAATATCAATTATTTTAATATTTCATTAGTAAGGTAATTACTGCATCATCATTGTGTCATAAATAAATTTAATTATTTAATGTAAAAAATTATAAATAAATTACCATTATGTTGGAAATCTTTTTATATTTCTAATTAATATTTATATATTCGAATTTATCTTATGTATAACCCTATATTAAAAATGGTTTAGTTATTAAACTTTTATTTTAACTCTTTATCTCTTCTTTAAATAAAATAATAATAAATGTCTTAATCTAATCCAAGTGGACCAAAGAGAATCATATTTTATTCCTAGGGGTTTTTTTGGTTGAATTACACTTATCCAATAGAATTAGGACATGTGTTATGGTAATTATGATATCATTTTTACCCTTAATTACCCTGTTTACTTTTAACCGTGGTAAATAAAAGTAAAAACATACTATTCACCAAAAATTATTTTCATCTTATTGAACCACATTTTACTTACTTATATCAACCATGTCTATAAGATTTTTAAAATTCCACCCATATAAGTGGTAAAATTAAGTTTTATGCGAATTTGCAAATGCTCCTAGTAGGTGGGTAAAAGACAATAAATAGTTCGATAAAATTTTACATATATAATATTTTTACAAAATGACTCCAATGAATTAAATTGAATATATATAGGTATTATGGATCTATTTTGACCTAAAATAAATTTATATAAAATAATTAGTTATTTAAATAAAAATTCAGTTTTAACCAATAACGCAGTGTTTTTTTTTACTATTCATCCAAAATTGAAAGTTTTCATAAAAATACCAAAAATTTACCCTAAGCTAATTTCAATATTCCAAATCTAAAAATTAAGTCCATTTTGAAAGATAACTTTTATAAAATTTCAAAAATTGGGTATTACTATTCATAACGGCTAGTTTGATTGGTCGTGGTGTGTTAGAATCTTGAAGTTGCGTACAATTCAAGCTATTGCATTATTCAAAGGAAAAAAAGTACCGTGGAAGCTTGGGGTGTTACATGCGATGAATGGAATACTGATATGTGGCACCTATATTCTTTAGACCAAAAGGCATCACCTGGTATCATAAAGTACCTTGTGGTTCCCTGAAGGTGGTTGACTATTCATCCTAGGGGCCATTCAAATTTGGTTATACCTAGAATACCCATCCATGAAGGAGAGAGCCTGGAACCCAGTGGTGGCATCAATTGATAGTTATGTTGTAGGAAGGGGAAACCATCATTCAGACACTAATGGTTGAGATCCCGGAAGCTGATGCAGACTCTGATCTAACTTTTCTTCTTCTTGATGGGCACAATGTTAGACAACCATCTGTGGTACTAGAACTCCTTGACGAAGTTGGATCTGATGAGCTTATCAACCTCGACCTCGACCATGGCACCGTGAAAGGGTTTCATCTTTTTGGGAGGCTGTTTAAACCCGCAATGGTTTTCTAGAAGACTGAACCAGTGGACGGAAACCCGGGGATCTAGTCCTGGAATCTCATCATAACCCCAAGAAAACACATCGCAATGCTACATCAGGAAGTCCACATATCGTTGTTTCTCTTCGACAGGCATACCAGCACTGATCAAGGTTGGTTTCGGATCTGTCTCATTACTGAGGTTCACTTGTACCAATTCATCAACTGTAGTGGAGACACCCTCATCGAAAGAAGGAGTAGAATCCTCCAGATACTCTTATTTATCAACAAAGGGGGAATCATCTATAGAAGGTGGCTCTTCTGAGTCGAAAGATCCTGATGGGACACTATCACCAACCTGAGCAGTGGTGGATGCGTCAGGGGACTCTTGTGCTGCGGAAACCATGGCGATGAAAGATGTCGTCCTGTTCCTATATGGTCTTCAGCCCAAGGGGCTATGCTTGATGAAATCAAAGAAATAGTGGTGTGTCAGCTTGATCCATTTTATCTCAGCCTAACGAAACAAGAAAGTCTGACGTATTGTTGTGTTAATGGGGCGAGCATCCCAATACCTTATGGGGGTAGGGGATTTGGGATCACCTGAGCCTGATTTGTATAGGAATACGAGGTTATCTTACAACATTCCTTAGACTTTGGAATGTGATTTACCCTTATTCCAGAAACAACAAAGCATTTCCCCATGTCCGGGGTCGTGGCCTCCAATCAGTGGATTGGAAAAATATAGGCATCGTCTAGGTCTGTCCATGGGTAGGTAGCAACCATAGCATGTTTAACCTTGTTAGCCTAAATTTGCTTTTCCTTTCTCTTGTAGTAGTCGGTATCCAGGTAGCGGGCTTCACAAGAGGCAAAGGGAGACGCATCAACCTAGAGTATGCATACTCGTCCATTAAGAGAGTACTTAAGTCATTGGTGATATGAAGAAGGAATTTTCGCGTTCAAGTGGATCCATGGCCAACCCATCAACACGTTGAAAGCATTGTCTTGTGAGATAGTCGTGAACTTGGTGCTAGAAATTAATCCACTGAACTGGGTCTTCAGGAAGATCTTTCCAATGGGTGTATGTTTTGTCCTATCATAGCCTTAAATTTTCATTTCAGAGGGACTCATATCAGCCTTGGATAGACCCATATTTTGGAGTGTCCGGGTTAGGATAAGGTTGATCCCAGAGCTTTTTTCGACAAGAAATTGGTGAATATCCACACTGTTGAAGTTTCCAGTGATGTACAGTGTGAGGATATTACCCTGTAGGGGAGAACCTTCATCTTCTCCAAAGAAAGAGATAATGGTCTGACACTCTACATGATTGACTACCTCAACATGGAAAGATTTTGCGGCTACTACCTCTACCTCAAACTGAAGTGGGATCTTGAAAGCCTCTGCGAGGGGTTCGTGCATATCTGCTGATAGGCGAAGATCCTCAAGGATATAGAGATTTTCAAGAATGCTGTCAAGATTCTTGGGAATTTTGTACTTTTGTGCCAAGTGTGAACTTCTGATGACAAGATGTCATTCCACAGCAGGAGGTATGACAATCCCTTTTAGCTGAACAAGTGGTCGACTGGTGCTAGGAATGTCCTGCTGCTCGCTAGTTGAAATTTGTGGAGAGACTACCAGATGAGGTCTAGATTATTGAGGTCGATACACAACAGAATGTGGTTGATCATAGCATGATCGTGGTGGTTTCTCCTAATCGAGTAGTACAAACGGTGGTGAAGGAGAACCTGGTGAAACCAGATGAGATGGTTGTACATGCTGAGATCTACAATAGGCATGTTTTCTAGTTTCAGTGGAATGAACTGCTTGGCTAGAAACACTGACCAATGCATCCTGGTGATTCATATAACTGTGATTCCATCGACGCTGGCATCAAATGGGGATGTTGAGAGGATTTGTATGGCACTCTTCGTCTTCGGGAACCATATAGGGGTTTACCAACACCATGGTATTAATCTAAGTGTACCCTTGGTTGTCACTTGAAGAATCTTACATCCCTAAGTGGATTCTGGGGGCATGAAATCACCAAGAGTATGGTATGACGATGGTATCGGTGGGGGGATTTGTTTTCCCTTGCATCATCAATGCTTTCCCTTCTAGGAAGAGGGAGAGTAAGATGTTGAATCATAAGTAGTATTTATGGGTAACGTGGTGACTTATGAAGACTCGAGTTGATTAAAACGTGTACGAATAATGCCATGGGCATGGAAGACCGCCTTACGAGCCATTTAGTCATCATATTTTTTAGACCTGCGGTTAGGAACCTTCTGCCACTCACCTTCATTCTCACTATCACTGTCAGGCTGTATGAATACACATTCCACCTATGCTGGGGCTAGGCCTAACCTGACTATATTTTCATCAACCCAGTCTTGAAGCTAGTCCTTAAACAAAGAGAACTTCTTGAGGGTGTGCCCTGAGATCCGGTTATAGGGGCAGTAATTGGGGCGATTAGTGAGCTCTACCTCTTTGGTCCTCCTACATTCTACTAATTGTAGAATTCCCTTTTCCAATGAACTTCAGAAATAACTAGGAACCTAAGACTCATTAAATGAGTAGGTTTGGATCCTTCTATCCATTAAGGGGGCTCTGGGAGCCTGTCCCTATCAAGGGGATGGGGGATCCTTTTAAGGAGTTGGAACCTGATTATCTTTCCTAGGTGGAGGCGACTCATTACACAGGGGTGCCTACTGATTTTGAGGTAGACACTACTGGGACGAAGGTTGTTCCTAAGGTGGTGGGCCTCTGTGAAGTTCTAGTATGATAACCCTGGTCTTTATTACACAATTAAACCTGATTTATTACATAAAATTCACTTGATACAACATAGAATATCGAAAGGTCTAGTGTCTATGGGGCTTAGGATCATTACATAACAACTTAAAACATGAGATACAACATCTTTATTGAAAAATTCCCTTACATGACCACTACATTCCCTCTTACTTAGCATTGCATGGGATAACCTCAGGACATGCATAATAAAAGGGTGAGATATAAAGCCCCGTAAGGGAATAATCATGGGATAACATGAGAAATATAATACATGTTAGTCAATAGGCATATCAATAGAGCACAAGAGAAGCATAAACATAAATTCATGATAAAGCATGATAATCATAACATGGAAATGTGGCAACAACACTTAACATGGAATTAGCATGAGCCAAGGATCATTCCACATGGAGCATGAGTAAATCCTCAATGCACATGAAGCACGAGTAAAACCTAATTGCACTTGAATTAGAATGATTAAACACCCATTTCACATGATGTATCATGATACTATACTTTACCCAATTCATTGGAGCGCTATCAGGGTGCATCCTTCTTAAACATTTCATTTCATGCATAAGTGTGCCACATGGATCATAAAACATTCAATCATTAAAAATAATAATTTATTCCATGATAAATGAATGTGTAATACATACATGAAACTATTTAAACAATAATTAAATGTTCATAAAGGTGAATACCCTTGATAGAGAAATGGGCATGGTATTCACTACACAATGACTTTGGCTTGGAAAAATGCGGTGCAATTTCGACAGCATAACGGCGTGACATAAGAACTCATAAAAATGGTTGATGAGAGATAAATGGGTGTCTCTTCATATTTACATGACATGGAAAGTAAGGGGATCATATAGATACATGTCCCAACAAATTTAATGGAATTTATATTCATGATACAAAATAATAGCTTGAATGTAAAGAGGAGAGAGAAATTCCTTTCAGAATTTCGGCATAGTAACGGGTGTACATGGGAGGATTTTAATGAGAGAGAAAGGGGTCTCCCATCATTAAAACATAAAGAGGAATGTATGGGGGAGGTTCAAAACTATACCTAAGAATTTATAATTTAAATTAAAAGGTCATAACAACTTAAATAATATTGGACAAAAATGAGAAAGGAAGAAAAAACCCTTACTTGGAAGTGTGCTTATAAAGGCTTGAGAGAGGCTTCAGAGAGGATTCTTGGCACCTTGGGGAACCTTGGGAGGATTCTAGAGAGAAAAGGGAAAATGTTGGATGAACTCAAAAGTATTTGAGTGAGGATAAAGTGGGATCTTGGGTGGGTTTATATAGGAAAGGTGAGGGAATTCTTTATTATTTAGGTTTGGGACACCTCACATTAATCTAATCCAAAACACAAACCAGCCCGTGATTTTTGCCCATGTTTTTTGGAAAAGGAAAGTTTAAAACAATATTTTATAAGGCCAAAGTCCAAAATTCTTAAAATAATGGGGTTTCTTATGTGGAGGTGAGTCACACTCCCAAGAAAAACAATTTAAAAAGACAAGATGTTTAATAAGTCTTGATGGGTCCATTAATGCTTTGTAAAATAAGTCAAACAAACCCAAAATCACATTATTTTAATGGTAAAACATATATTGGCCGAAAATAAAGCTTATAGTATTTTATTACATCACTATTGGGTCATTATGATGTCATAAAACACATTATATATTTAAACGATATTTAATTTTTAGCCAAAAATTTGACTGTCTCAGAAAATTATGAAAAGTTCACCATTGGATAATATCAATGTCCTGATTCTAGAAATAATATTTATTTTATCTAAATAATTTTAATTTTATTTTAATTTTCACTTTTAAAATAAAAACTGACATTTATCAAAAATTCATTGGTTTTGACAAAAATGGCTTTCGAACCTTAATAAAAATTACAATTGCATTCATAAAATTATACGACCATTTGTATTTAATAAAAATTAATTTAATAACAATAATAATATTTTATTAAAATATTATTTAATTCAAAAATCCATTAATTCATCAAAATATTTTTCTTAGTTGAACATTAACTAAAAATAATATTTGCGCTTTAAAAACTATTTAAAAGGTAACAAAAATAACATGAAAATATATTCATTATTATATAAAAAAATAATGTACATAAACATAGTGCTAAGTTCTTGTTACATACCCCCTTATAACACCCGCATAAGACCGAAGAGTAAGGTGTGCGATGGTGACAGACTCTTGGGGTGTCTCGGATAACATTGCTCGGGTAGTAATCTCTATCAACTTCCACTTCTCTCATAGGTGGTCCCTCTCAAGCTTAACATATTCAATCTCGGCTTGGGATTGGTCAAGAGTGAAGCCCAAAGATGAAAACTCCTTTCTGAGCTCTGAAAAATGGGCTTCATACGAGGCATGTCTACTGGATTAGGCCATTGCTTCCTTTTTCTGAGTAAATTGGATTTGTTAAAGCTATATATTTTTACTAATCATGTGATCATTGTTCAACTTCTATATTAGAAACGGTCACAATTATTAACATAAAACCAAAGAAGTTGACATTTTATATAAACATTTTCCATAAAGATACATTTAATTAGATCTAAAGGGATTTCCATTAATGAAAGTTTGGGTCATTACAATCTTCCCCCCTTAAGAAATTTTGACATCGAAATTTCCTTTTCCCCCACTAAAACAGATGTGGGTAACTCTGATTCATCATTTTCTCTGATTCCCATGTCCCTTCTTCAAACTTTTGGTTTCTCTACAACACCTTGACGAGGGGCATTGTCTTATTTCGTAGAACCTTTTCTCTACGATCTAAGATCTTCACTAGTTTCTCCTCATAAGAAAGATCATCCTCTAACTATACCTCCTCTGAAGAGAGTACATGTAAAGGGTCCAGTATGTAATTCCTTAAGAGGGATACATGAAAGACATCATGTACTTTGTCCATGGTATGTGGAAGTTCTAGTCGATAGGCCACAGCCCCGACACGATCAAGAATCTCGAAGGGGCCGATATACCTTGGACTTAACTTCCCTTTCTTTCCAAACCTCATGACCTTATTCCATAGAGATATGCGTAGAAATACCATGTCTCTAACTTTAAACTCAAGGTCTCATTGACAGTTATCCGCATAACTCTTCTTTCGACTCTAGGATGCCTTAATATGCTGCAGAATGGTTTTCACCTTCTCCCCCATTTCTTCGACCATTTCTGGTTCAAACAGATTATGCTCACTGACCTCATCCTAACACGTCGGTGTTCTGCACCTTTTCCCATAAAGGGAATAAAATGGTTCCATTTGGATTCTTGAGTGGAAAATGTTATTATAAGATAACTCAACTAGAGGAATATGTTGATCCCATCCTCATTTAAATTCCATTGAGCATGCTCTCAACATGTCCTCAAGTGTTTGGATAGTCCACTCGGATTGGCCATCAGTTTAAGGATGATAGGCCGTACTGAAGTACAGTTTAGTATTAAGAGCATGTTGAAGACTCTTCCAAAACATAGAGGTGAATCTTTGATCTTGATCGGACACAATAGATAGTGGTACTCCATGCAGCCTTACCACTTCCCTGATATATATTCGTGCTAGTTGATCCAATGAGAAATCCTCCCGAATTTCAATGAAGTGTGCAGACTTTTTAAGATGATACACAACAACCCATATTGCATTGTTACCTTTGGATGTCTTCATAAGTCCAGTGAAAAAGTCCATGGTGATGTTCTCCCATTTCCATTCTAGTATAGGCAATGGTTGCATCATCCCCTTAGACTTCTGCCTCTATGCCTTCACGTGATGACACACCAGGCACTTTGATGTATATACAACGATCTCCCTCTTCATATTATCCCACCAATAATTCTCTCAGAGATATTGATACATATTTGTGTTTCATGGGTGAATAGAGAAATTTGAACTATGTGCATCATCCAAAAGTTCCTTCTTCAGCTATGGACTTGATGGAACACATAGTATTTTCCAAAATCTCACAATTCCTTCTTCATTAACATTAAACTCAGAGGATTTCCCTTTTCTAATAGCTTCCACTTTTTCCTAAATTCCCACATCATCGTTTTGAGCATCTTTTAGCCTTTCCAAAAGTGATGTTTGAGCAATCATTTGGGAAAAGATTGACGATTTTCCCTTCTTTATGATTCCCATGTCCATCCTCATCAAATCTAAGAAGATTGGATCCTTTTTAATTATCATCAATGATAGAATTGTTGGGTCCTTTCTACTTAGAGCATTTTTCACCTTGTTCACTTTCCTAGGGTGGTAATGGATTGAGCAGTCATAGTCTTTGATCAACTCTAACCATCTTCGTTGGCGCATATTCAACTCTTTCTGTGTGAATATATACTTGAGGATTTTGTGATCCGTATATATTTTACACTTCTCCCGAAAGAGATAATGCCACCAAATTTTCAAATCGGAGATCACTGTACCCAGCACGAGGTCATGTGTTGGATAGTTTTGTTCATGAACTTTCAATTGCCTTGAAACATCGGCAATGACTTTGTCATTTCACATCAACACACATCCTAGGCCCCTCTTCGAAGCATCACTGAATACCACAAAAATTTCTCCACTTGTGGGTAAAGTGAGCACGGGAACAGTGATAAGCCTCCTTTTTAACTCCTTGAAACTTTCTTCACATTCATCACTCCGAGAAAACTTTACTCCCTTCTGAGTTATATTGGTAAGAGGGTTGGACAATCGTGAGAAATTTCTCACAAATCATCGATAATATCTAGTTAACCCCAAGAACCTATAGATATCTATTACCTATGTTGGCCTCGGCCATCCCTAAATTGAATTTGTTTTGGAGGGATCCACAGATATCCAATTTCTTTTGATGATATGGCCCAAGAATGATACCTCCTTCAACCAGAACTCACACTTGTTGTACTTGGAATAGAGTTTATCCTTCTGCAAGGTCTCTCTTATAGTTCTTAGATGCTCCTCATGATCCTCTTGGTTTTGGAGTATATCAGAATATCATCTATAAATACTACCACAAATTTGTCGAGGTAATCTCTAAAGACTCTATTCATCAGGTCCATGAATATTTATGGAGCATTAGTGATTCCTAAAGGCATTAATATGAATTCATAATGCTCGTATTTTGTACGAAAAGAAGTCTTGGGGATATCTTCGTTCTTTACCCTTACTTGATAATATCCCGACCGCAAATCCACCTTGGAGAAGTATTGTGATCCACGAAGCTGATCAAACAAGTCATCAATTCGTGGGAGAGGATACTTGTTCTTTATCATGATTTTTTTGAGCTCACAATAATTGATGCAAAGGTGCATTGATCCATCCTTCTTCTTGACGAAGAGGACTGGTGCACCCCATGGTGAAGCACTTGGGCGTTTAAACCCTTTATCCAAATTCTCTTGTGTTGGAGTTCGTGGCCTAGAACCAACTAATTTGTACTTTATTCACTAATAAAATCCTTATCACATCTTGTTTGTTATTTTTCTTGATAATACATGTGATAATGTCCTAAGGACAGCTGTTGCATTAAAGGTTCATCGGAGATCCCTACTATGATGAGAACCCGGAAGTTCCATAACACTGTTCTTGAATATATGTTCTATGGACGGATGATGTTATTTGAGGGACAAAAATAATATAGGCCATTAGGGGTGGGGACTCATAAAAATTTTAGGCACCTTCTCATGGTGTGTTCCCTTAGTAATATCCAGGAGGATATTATGAGAACAAGACCCGCCAGAAGGAAATCCACATTTCATAGTGTCATTGGATGTTCCTATCTGCGGATGGGTGTATTGGTCCTTAGACTTTAAGATTATTATTAATGGGTATTAAAACTCACGCACTTAAATGTATTGATGAAAACTGTGATAAAACACTTTTCTCAACGAGGTAGGATACGTTGGGTGCGTCACGAGTAATACTGCATTAATAGATAATTCGAGAGAGGATTTGTCCCTTCTGTTCCATAACGGAAGTAGATATCTCAGGCCCTTTTATGGAATTCATATATCCTAAATAAATCCATGTCCATGGTTGGGTATGGGCGAGTTCAATTCCTAGAAGTCAAAGAAAGAATAATCGAGTACATGGGTTGATGGCACTAGCATGCAACCTGCTTGATTAGAGATATAGAGACAAATGGATTATATTACACTGTAAGCGTTCGTAGGAGGTGGAACGTCATTGTGGCGTTAACTTCTTTCTCTATGGGTGACTTGGCATGTTTCTAGACTCTAACCATGTATATCAATTAAATATTAATTTAACAAGTTAAATAAATATTATTCTTGACTGTGGTTTAATAATTATTTAAGTATGCCTGATCGCATTTATTTATACACTAGTTATTTGAGAAAATATATTGTGGGAAAAATAATATATTTATTAGCGAGTAATGAAGTTACATTTATTTAATAAATAAATATCCATTACTCAAGGTCTAATAAATATAGTGGAGAAAAATGGAAAATAAAAGTACACGTTGTGTGCAAATTATTACATGTCGTGTAGTTTTCCAGTTGGTATTTTGAGGTAATAATATTGTTTTATTAAATGATATTAATTATAATCAGCGTGGATGCATGTAAAGGAATTAATAGTTCGATATGGGGTTTCAATAAGAGTTAATGAACTAAATAAAATGCGCAACATGTTTATTTATTGTCATAACTCTATTAACCTCAAACCCGATTATAAATATCCTCACAAGCCCAACACTTTTCCTGAGACATTTTTGTTGTGCACAACAGATTTGGAAATACTCTCAAGACAAGAGAGAATTCCCTTTCCACCAAGAATGTCCTCAAGTTACGAGAGCGAGATCCTCCACTGGATCAAGGCGGTTGAAGGCGGACATCGCAAGCGAAGGCTCTTCCGCACTAGCACACAAAGATCCCTTCGGCGATGTCCAGAGATACGTGGCACACCTGTGGATCACCGCTAGAGGAATCCTACACTTGGATTCTACGACGCAATGACAGATCATAGGATCGTGACCGGAGACATCAATGAAGAAAGAATTCCACCAAGGTAATTCTTGTGAATTAATTAAATTAATTATAACCAACATATGATGATCCTATCTATATGGTTCTAGGATTCCCTCTTAAGTTTTTCGTTCTTCGTTCTATTCTGAAGATTTGGCAATTTAAATCGTGACGGATCTCGGATTGAATGTTGCTTAACATTAAAATTAAAGTTGGGCAAACCCACCAATTTGCTTCCACTGCACCCGGAACCTACAAGTGGTATCAGACCGGTCATATCGTTGATTATAATTATTTAGTTTTTCATTGATGATTTACGCATTTAATAATTTAGTTATTTCAATTAAAGTTTAATCGCTCTGGAAATATAAATATTGAGATCTGTTCCTCCTCCCTCGTTTCTCGTTCAGCTCACAGAAACGAATTTTAATTTTAATTTTTGTTAAAATAAAATAGGGGAACTCATCCGGAGGAGCCAAACGTTTCTGGCCATACAACACCAGAATACACGGTGTGTATTCAGAAGTACACGTCGTGTAGTCTAGGTTCAATGCATTGACTGATCTGCTAAATCAGGTCGTGTATTGGATTCTTTCTAAGAATTTAAGATGTCGTGTGTTGGCCAGAAACAGGTGGCACATGGTTTCCATATTACACACCTTGTGGTCCAATGAACATGGTGTGTAGTCCCTTCAGGTTAGGGTTGGGCCGTGTACCCCGTACACGGCTTGCCCGGCTGGAAGCCGTGTAACGTGGAAACTACAGGGCGTGTGTCCCACTGTACACGCCATGTACTCTGAAAATTTTTGAAGTACATTAACACACCATGACCCCGGGTGTGTACTTCGGATGGACGGTGAAGAAAAAGTACACGCCATGTAGTCGGAACTACATGCCTTGTACCCACCCAAATTACACAGATTTATTAAAATTTATTATTATATTATACAAACCCTTGAGACGTGTACCATGGTGCAGGCGTAAATCTGAGGCACAACACGTGACAGGTGTTTTATATATATGTGTTTAATTTAACATCTGCGTAATAAATGGGAATTCACCGGGTTTCCTCTAAGGTACAAGTTACGTACAATGATAATTTTAAATGAATTTATTTGTTTAAAATTATGATGGATGAGAATCTCAAGGAAATTCAGAAAAATGATTTAAGATAAAAGGATTGATTAATTAAAGATAATTAATTGATTCGAGCGTGATTTATCTTAAACAAGAACGATTAAAGAATTGAATGCTAGTTTTATTTATGCGTAAATATCGTTTCATGTATGGATGATCATGAGATAGACCGAGACCTTGGTATGTGAATGGTTTCTTTTAATTTATTTATTTAAATTAAATTTGTTGGCCTGCAAGCCATCTCCTCATTAATATGTAGGGTCTACGCGCCCAAGGATTCTTTTATGTAAAATCCCCTTTTACCCCTCACCTGCATGTGATATAAATTCATTTGTAATGGATGGAGCTCCCAAGCTAGTGGAGGCGGCTCAAGTCAGGAGCCAAGGTGAAACCAATCCAAGGAGATACAAAGGTGGATAGGTGGAAAGCTATAAACACGAACCCGAAAGGTTCAATGTGTTTCTCCCCTAGGTCTTGGGTTAGTTTATCAACCGCTAGATAAACTAACCAATAGAAAAGCTCACGATCATACCATTTATTTTATTTCTGTCAGTTGCATGGTTTATTTATTGTGGGTGTGTTGTCACGATCACACAATTAATGAATTAAACGAGCATGCAATATGGAAGTAAAATAAAACTGACTTATAGTGAATATTATCTTTGACATGGTTAATCACTTAAGTAAATTCCACTTAATATTAACAAGCATGTAATAAAATATAATAAAATGGAAATTTACGTATAAGGATTTAATCCCTCAAAATCAATATTAAGTCGGTATAGCCTTCCATAATCTTGGTTAGAATCGAACTATAGTTCAAAGTGCTTGACCAACCCTAGTTGGGGTGATTTCAATTAACAGGGAATTCTAATTCAAGTTTTTGGGTTGAATTGACTTTATTCGCATCAAGGGTTGACTTCCACAGCAGGACTTGGTGTGACCAAGAGGCAAAGGTTGAGGAAATCCAAAATAAAAGGATTTCAGGATTGGGGAGTCCACTCAGCGAATCAAGGAGCTTCGAGTTAATGGAGTTGGCATTTGGAATGCATACCTAAAACCCTTCAAGTTGCTTGACCAACCCTAGTTGGGGTAATGTGAAGGGAAGTATGGATCCTTTCCACTATAATATTCAGGCAACAGAATATTCCGAAATCAATGGTGAGGGCTATTGGATTTCGATAAAATAGTGGGAGACTAATAAGTATTAATTTATTTATTTGTCTCGGTTTTTTAATAAAGTACTAAACCTTTGATCATATTAATTTGTAGAAACGACAAGAAAATGACTTCAAACATATCATTATAAACCATACTCAATAAAGAAAACCTTCTCACTGGCACCAATTTCCAAGAGTGGTAGAGGCATTTACACGTCATCCTTTGCCACGAAAGGAAATTGTATGTGATGGAAGAGCCTATTCCAGTTGCACCTGGGAAAGAGGCCAGTGATGAGGAATTATCTCTCTATATGAAACACATGGATGATGCCACAGATGTCCAGTGTTTCATGCTATCATCCATGTCCAATGAGCTCTTGAAGCAACATGAAAACATGGACGCATATAGCATGATGTCTCACCTTAAGGATCTATACCAAGAGAAGGAGAGATAGGAGAGGTATGGGATCTTCAATGCTTTGTTTACAACTAATCTTGGAGAGTCTGCGCCAACTGGGCCTCATGTAGTCAAGCTTATTGGCTACATTGAATGTATGGACATCTTAGGGATTAAATTCCTGGATGAGTTGCGTATAGATCTCATCCTATCATCACTGCCCAAGACCTTCTCTAGCTTCATTGTCAAATATAATATGAGTGGCAATGAGAAGAGTCTATCGGAGCTTCTGACCTTGATTATCCATGTAGATAAGGACATGGGGCATGACAAACCCGCGATCCTTATGGTGAACAAGAAAAGGAAGGACAAGGCAAAGGGTCCAAATACTTATAAACGGTCTGAATCCCCTGAGCACCGTCCCTCCAAGAAGGGGAAGATCTAGAGGCAGGGAAAGGAACGGGAGGCAGTGTGTTTTGCATGTGGAAAGCAGGGCCACTGGAAGAGGAACTGCACCCAGAAGCATGGGGACGCTAAAGGTGTGTTTGTTATCGAGTGCAATCTTTCTATTTCTACACATTGGGTATTAGATATAGCTTTTGGGGCTCACATATGTATTCAAATGCAGGAACCAAGTAGATTTAGAAAGATCAACAGAGGAGAGGTGGATATTCGAGCTGCCAATGGCACAAGGTTGGCTGCGTTGGCTATTGGCGACTATCACCTCTCATTGCCAACTGGCATGATTTTGGTTTTACAAAACTGTTATTTTGTGCATAGTGTTACCAAGAACATAATTTTTGTATCATGTTTGGATATGGATGGATTTGTTTTCATGTTTGGAAATAAGGGTTGTCTCTTTTATAAGAACAACGTATGTTATGGTATGGCACATTTGAATAATGGTTTGTAAGTATTAAATTATGAAAACCAAGTGTTGGCAATCGATAATGAAACAAACTCACATGACTCATACATCACCCAGTTCTGGCATCACCGCCTTGGTTGTGTAAAAGAGAAGTGCTTGAAAAATCTCTATCAAGATGGATATTTAGACTCAACTGATCTAAAACCACTTGGTAGATGTGACGCTTGTTTACAAGGTAAAATGACCAAGCCGCCTTTTGGTGGATAGGGTGAAAGGGCCACAGATCTTCTAGGATTGGTACACACGGATGTATGTGGACCGTTTCCAGTAGAATCTAGACGTGGATATTCTTACTTCATTACTTTTACTGATGATTTGAGTAGATACGTATTTGTCTACTTAATGAAGTATAAGTCAGAAGCCTTAGAGAAATTCAAGGAATTCAAGAATGAAGTAGAGAATCAGCTTGGTAAGAAGATAAAGAAGCTTCAATCGGATCGAGGTGGAGAATATCTAAACCAAGAGTTCATCGATCTTCTACGGGATTCTGGGATTCTATCTCATCTCACTCCTCCTTATACACCATAGTGGAATGTTGTTAGTGAAAGGAGGAACCACACCTTGTTGGACATGGTGAGGTCAATGATGAGTCATGCGGATCTTCCATTATCCTTTTGAGGATATGCATTACAAACTGCACCATACACATCAAACTGAGTACCAACTAAGGCAGTAAATAGAATTACCTCTGAGTTATAGAGTGGAAAGAAACCCATTTTGTCTCATACACGTTTATGGGGATGCGAGGCATTTGTTAAGGCCTTCTCAGGCAACATACTAGCACCCCAGGGCATCAAGTGTATCTTTATAAGATATCCCAAGGAAACGAAAGGATATTACCCATATAACCCTCAAGACAAGAAAGTGACTTTTTCTAGAAAAGCCATCTTTCTTGAGAGTGAGAACATCCTCAAGAAGGATAGTGGCAGAAAGATTGACTTCAACGAAGTTGATGATCAAGATACACAAGAGTTGGTACAGGAACAAGTTCCACAGGACCTCGTGGAAGAGGTTCAAAAAACACAAGAACTGCGTAGAAGCTCAAGAGAGGTAAGGGAACCAGAGAGATTTGGTTTCCTAGTCACAGAGGATGGTGAATAATTATTGTTGGACAATAATGAACCTCTCTCCTACAAGGAAGCAGTAGAAAGATCAAAAGCTTCAAGATGGCTAGAAGCTATGAATTCTGAGATGGATTCCATGTATCAGAACCAAGTTTGGGTTCTGGTCGATGATCCAGTTGATGTAAATCCTGTTGGATGCAAATGGGTATTCAAGAGAAATATGGACATGGAAGGTTAAGTTAGCACCTATAAAGCAAGGCTAGTGGCTAAAGGATTCAGACAGCATCAAGGAATTGACCATGATGAAACCTTCTCGCCAGTTTCCATGTTTAAATCCATAAGAATCATAATTTCCATAGCATCTTTCCATGACTACAATATTTGGCATATGGATGTCAAAATAGCATTCCTTAATGAGAACCTTCAGGAAGATGTCTATATGACACAACCAGAAGGGTTTGTTACACCAGGTGAAGCCAAACAGGTTTTCAAGTTGTAGAAATCCATTTATGGATTTAGGCAAGCATCCAAGTCATGGAACATTAGATTTGATGAAGTTATAATGTAATTTGGTTTCATTAAGAACGAATGTGAGCCATGTGTTTATAACCGGTTTAATGGGAATGTGGTCGTTATCCTAGTAGTATATGTTGATGACATATTGCTTATTAGAAATGACGTACCATACTTACAGTCAGTTAAGGACTGGTTGAACAAGTGCTTCTCCATGAAAGATTTAGGTGAAGCAGCCTACATTCTAGGGATCAAGATCATTTGTGATAGATCCAAGAGGCTGCTTGGACTAATTCAGGGTACATAAATTGACCAGATACTAAAGATATTTAGTATGGAACAATCCAAGAGAGGATTGGTTCCATTGTCACATGGCTTACATCTTTCTAAGAAAATGTGTCCTCAGACATAACAAGAAAAATATAAGATGAGCAAGATCCCATACGCCTCGGCTATAGGATCCATCATGCATGCCATTTTATGTACCAGGCTTGATGTTTCCTATGCACTGAGCATGGTAGGAAGATATCAAGAAGATCTAGGATAACAGCATTGGACTGCTGTTAAGACTATCCTTAAGTATTTGAGAAGAACTAAGGATATGTTCATGGTTTATGGAGGAGAAGAGGAGCTTGTCATCAGAGGGTATGCTGATGCTAGTTTTCAAAAAGATCAGAATGATCTGAAGTCGCAATCTGGATATGTTTTCTGTCTCAATGGAGGAGCTATGAGCTGGAAGAGTTCAAAGCAGCCAGTTGTCACCGATTCTACAGCGGAGTCCGAACATATAGCGTCTTCTGATGCAGCCAAGAAAGCCGTCTGGATTCAGAACTTTGTCCAAGATATTGATGCGGTGCCTAGCAATAAATATCCCATTACACTGTATTGTGATAATACTACAGTGGTGGATCTTGAAAAATAACCAAGGTCACATCAACGGACAAAGCACATACTCCGTAAGTATAACCTCTTGAGGGATTTCTATCAAAGGGGTGAAGTTGCAGTGAGCAGAGTTTCCACGGAAGAGAACGTGGCGGACCCCATGACTAAAGGCCTATCTCAGCAGAAGCATGAATATCATGTGAGAGCTAGCGGGTTAAAGGTTGTTAGCAGTTGACTCTAGTCCAAGTGGGAGTCTGTTGGAGTTGGTGGCCTAGAACCAACTAATTTTTACTTTATTCATTAATAAAAGCCTTATCACATCTTGTTTGTTCTTCTGCGTGACAATGCATATGATAATGTCCTAAGGAAAGCTGTTTCATTAAAGGGTCATAGCGGATCCCTGCTATGATGATAACCCAGAAGTTCCATAACATTGTTCTTGAATATATGTTATATGGCTGGATGATGTTATTTTAGGTACACAAATAATACAGGCCATTAGGTGTGAGGACTCATAAAACTTTGAGGCACCTTCTCATGGGGTGCACCCTTGGTAATATCCAGGAGGATATTATGAGAACGAGACCTGCTAGTAGGAAATCCACATTTCATATTGTCATTGGATGTTCCTATCTGCGGACATGTGTATTGGTCCCTAGACTTTAAGATTATTATTAATGGGTATTAAAACTCACGCACTTAGATGTATTGACGAAAACTGTGACGACACACTGTTTGCAGCGAGGTAGGATATGTTGGGTGCGTCATGAGTAATACTGCATTAATAGATAATGTGATAAAGGATTTGTCCCTTCTGTTCCATAACGGAAGTAGATATCTCAGGCCCTTTGATGGAATTTGTATAGCCTAAATAAATCCACGGCCATGGTAAGGTATGGGCGAGTTCAATTCCAGGAAGTCAAAGAAAGAATAATCGAGCACATGGGTTGATGGCACTAGCATGCAACCCGCTTGATTAGAGATATCGAGATAAAGGGATTATATTACACGGTATGCGTTCGTAGGAGGTGACACATTATTGTGGCGTTAACTTCTTTCTCTATGGGTGCCTTGGCGTGTTGCTTGACGCTAACCTTGGACTTTAGGAAGGCTCCGCCTAATGCCACTGAGAAAGAGTCCTAGAGGGTCACACACTAAGTGTGTCCATGTATCTCAGTTAAATATTAATTTAACAAGTTAAATAAATATTATTCCCGACTGTGGTTTAATAATTATTTAAGGATTACTGATTGCATTTATTTTGACACTAGTTATTCGAGAGAATATATTGTGGGAGAAATAATATATTTTTTAGCGAGTAATGTAGTTATATTTATTTAATAAATAAATAGTCATTACTCAAGGTCTAATAAATATGGTGGAGAAAAATGGAAAATAAAAGTACACACCGTCTATATTGAATATACACGTCGTGTAGTTTTATGGAAAACAAGTACACGTCGTGTATTAATTATTACACGCCGTGTAGTTTTCCAGTCGGGATTTTGAGGATATAATATTGTTTTATTAAATTATATTAATTATAATCAGCGTGGATTCATGTCAAGTAATTAATAATTCGACATGGGGTTTTAATAAGTGTTAATGAAATAAATAAAACGCGTAACGCGTTTATTTATTGTCATAACTCTATTAACCTCAAACCCGATTATAAATATCCTCACAACCCCAACACTTTTCCTGAGCCATTTTTTTTATGCACAACGGATTTGGAAATACTCTTAAGACAAAAGATAATTCCCTTTCCACCAAGAACTCCCTCAAGTTACGAGAGCGAGATCCTCTACCGAATCAAGGTGGTTGAAGGCGGACATCACAAGCGAAGTCTCTTCCACGCTAGCACCCGAAGATACCTTTGGCGACATCCAGAGATACGTGGCACACATGTGGATCACCGCTAGAGGAATCCTACACTTGGATTCTACGATGCAACGACGGATCACAGGATCGTGACCGGAGATATCAACGAAGAAATAATTCCACCAAGGTAATTCTTGTGAATTAATTAAATTAATTATAACCAACATATGATGATCCTATCTATATGGTTCCGGGATTCCCTCTTTTGTTTTTCATTCTTCGTTCAATTCTGAATATTCGGCATTTTAAATCGTGACGGATCTTAGATTTAATGTTGCTTAACATTAAAATTAAAGTTGGGAAAACCCACCAACGTGCTTCCACTGCTCCCGGAACCTATATCCTGTAGTTATTTCTTCAGCTCCTTAAGCTCCACAATAGCCATTCTATATGGAGTCTTGGATATTGGAAATGCCCCAGGTATAAGATCAGTTGGGAATTCAACGTCTCTTCTAGGAGGAAGACCAAGAAATTCCTCGGGAAAAACTTCAATGAATTCCCTCACAATAGGTATGTCTTCAAGGATGGTTGCCTCCTTAGACTCAATCATATGATCCAGATACTTATTCTCATAGGGAATTAATATCCACTCTTGATATGAGGGAGCTAAAGAAGATTCATCTTTCTCCTTTCACTTGTACAGAATCGGGGGTCGATTCTCCACATGGAGAGTGATTTCCCTCTCACGGAAATTTATGTTTTCTATATATAAGGAAAGCCAATCCATGCCAATAATTGCATCAAATTATACCATAGGGAGTATGACGAGGTTCACTAGGAAGTTCAATCCCCATATTATGACAAGGGAGGAGTTATATTCATGGGATGCAATGACTGCCCCATTTTCCGTACTCACCGACATCTTCACTTCCATGATTTGTGGTGGTGATGGGATTTTTCTACTAAACTTTAGAGATATATAAGAATGCATAGAACCTGAATCAAAAAGTATATTCCCTATTCTTGAATGAATAACTAGCGTACCTATCACCACTTCGTTGTCGGGTTTCACTCTAGCAGTAGTGATGGAAAAAGCTCACCCTTGCTGCCTTGGAGGTTGTTGATTGCCTCCGAAAACCCTTGGCTTAGGGAGATGATTTGCAAGATGCACTAGTTCTTTGCAGTTGTAGTAATGAACCATGAATTTAGGTTCGAACAGAGTGTTCATATCCTCTGTCATAGCCACAGGTCTTTCTTGCCGATAGTTAACAGTCAGGTTCCCTTCTCTTCTACACCTAAATCATTTTCTTGTACCCTTTCGGAAATTTCTGGGGTGCTTCTTTCCACACCTTTGGAAAGTGGGGTGCTGGATCTTCTTAGCACCATTGAATTTATCCATAGGACCACCAGCATTTAATTCCACCTTATTCTTCTTATCCCCATGATACCCCTGAGATTATACGATCTCCATTTCAACCTTGAGGGCACATCAGACAATTTCCTCATAGCTGTCGAAGTCACGGATTTCCATTGCTTTCCGCAGGCTAGGTTTCAGCCCACCAAAGAAGTAGTCAACCTTGCATTCAGGGGTAATGACAAAGCTGGAAGCCTATCGTGAAAGCCATGTGAAGTTTTCCTCGTACTCTCCAATAGATTCGTCATCATTTTTCTTGTGGTAAAGGAAGACCCTTTCCATCTTAAGCCGAAGGGTGCACGAAAAATATTTATCGAAAAACATATTCCAGAAATCCTTCCATTCCAATGCCTCGATCTCCTCCTTAGGTTTCGTATTTTTTATCAATGTCCACCATTGATCAGCTTCACCCTCCATACGATAAGTAGACAGTTGAACCTTCTCTTATTCAGAACATTGAATGATGGATAAGATCTTTTCAATAGAGTTGATCCATTTTTCAACGATTGAAGGATGGGATGATCCATTAAAAGTAGGAGGCCTTTGTCTCATGAAGCTCTCGATAGTGATTTGTTCTTTCTTAAGGGGGGTTGAACATTCCTCTTGACCCATGTTTCTATTCAAATCTTGAGTTAGTTGAGAGATAATCGTGACAAATTTCATGATTCCCACTCCCATTGGATTGGGCATCTCATTAGTACAGTCATCACATTGATCTTCACATCATTTGTTAGCCTGAGTCCTCCTATTACCAGCCATTGGATGGAATAAAAGGAAAGTTAGGGGTAATACATAAAGGGTAATCTAAGGAAAAAACTAATGACTTGTAAATAAATTTTATTTCCTTAACATATGAATCTATTGGCTTCAATCTATGTTATCCATGATCTACATTCTAACATATATTCTTAGGGAATTTTTTCATCCCTTAATAATGGTTCATACTAAGCTTGTGAATTTACCAAAGAATATCCCTCGGGAGTTTCATAACCAAGAGTGCAGAAAGGCCCATTGTCGTGCACCAATTCCCATTTGATTCTAGCTCAAAGTGGTGTTTTTGGGTTTTACCCCTAGGATACATCTGTGCCAGAGCCGCCTCTACCTGCTCGTATCCAAACAGGGATGTATTTGCTTGATAAACCACTTAATCAATACCCACCAAAACTTAGGGATGTTTTTATTATATTTAGTCTTGTCTCTAAGGCTTCACTAGGGTTTTCTAATCCTAATCCCAAAAATAACTAAACCTATCCTCTGATACCAACTATGACAACCCTGGTCTTTATTAAACAATTAAACCTGATTTATTACATAAACTTCACTAGATACAACATAGAAGATAGAAAGTTCTAGTGTATTTGGGGATTAGGATCATTACATAACAACTTAAAACATGAGATACAACATCTTTATTGAAAGCTTCCTTTACATGACCACAACATTACCTCGTACTTAACATTGCATGGGATAACCTGGGGGCATGCTTAAGAAAAGGGTGAGCTATAAAGCCTAGTAAGGGAATAATCATGGAATAGCATGTGGAATAAAATACATGTTAGGAAATAGGCATATCAATAGAGCACAAGAGAAGAATAAACATAAAGGCATGATAAAGCATGATAATCATAACATGGAAATGTGGCAACAACACTTAAACATGGAATTTGCATGAGCCAAGGCTCATTGCACATGGAGCATGAGTAAATCCTCATTGCACATGAATAATGAGTAAAACCTCATTTCACTTGAATTATCATGAGTAAACACCCATTGAACATGACTTATCATGATACTATACTTTACCCAATGCATTGGATCACTATCAGGGTGCACCCTTCTTAAACATTTCATTTCAGGCATAAGTGTTCCACATAGATCATAAAACATTGAATCATTCAACATAATAATTTATTCCACGATAAATGAATGTGTAATACATATATTAAACTCTTTAAAAAATAATTAAATATTCATAAAGGTGAATAACCTTGATAGAGAAATGGGCATGGTATTCACTACAAAATCACTTTGGCTTGTAAAAACACAGTGCAATTTCGGTAGCATAACGGCGTGACATAAGAACTCATAAAAATGGTTGATGAGAGAGAAAGGGGTGTGTCGTCATATTTACATGACATGGAAATTAAGGGTTTAATATAGATACATTTTCCAACAAATTTAATGGAATTTATATTAATGATACAAAAGAATTTCTTGAATGTAAATGAGGAGAGAGAAATTCCTTTTGAAATTTTGACATACTAACGAGTGTACATGGGAGGATTTTAATGAGAGATAAATGGGTATTACATCATTAAAACATAAATATGAAATTATGGGTTAGGTGTGAAACCATACCCTAACATTTATAATTGAAATTAAAAGGTTATAACAACTTAAATAATATTGGACAGAAATGAGAAATGAAGAAAAACCCCTTACTTGGAAGTGTTCTTCCAAATGCTTGAGAGAGGCTTGAGAGAGGCTTCTTTGGAGCTTGGGAAACCTTGTGAGGAATATAGAGATATGAGGGTAGAGGTTGGATGAACTCAAAATTATTTGAGTGAGATGAAAGTGGGATCTTTGGTGGGTTTATATAGGAAAGGTGAGAGAATTCTTTATTATTTAGGTTTGGGACACCTCACATTAAACTAATCCAAACCACAAACCATCCCATGGTTTTTGACCATAGTTTTTGGAAAAGGGAAGTGGAAAACCATATTTTATAAGTCCAAAGTCCAAAATTCTTGAAATAATGGGGTTTCTTCTCTGGAGGTGAGTCACACTTCCAAGGAAAACAATTTAAAAAGACAAGATGTTTAATAAGTCTTGAAGGGTCCATTAATGATTTGTAAAATAAGTTAAACAAACCCAAAATAACATTATTTTAATGGTAAAACATATATTGGATGAACATAAAGCTTATAGTATTTTATTACATCACTATTGGGTCATTATGATGTCATAAAACACATTATATATTTAAACGGTATTTAATTTTTATCCAAAAATTTGATTATCTCATAAAATTATAAAAAAATCATTTTTGGATAATTTAGACATCCTGATTCCAAAAATAATATTTATTTTATCTAAATAATTTTATAAATATGTTAATTTTCAATTTTAAAATAAAAACCGACATTTATCGAAAATTCACGGGGTTTGACAAAAATAGCTTTCAAACCTTAATAAAAATTATAATTGCATTCATAAAATTATATGATCATTTATATTTAATAAAAATTAATTTAATAATAATAATAATAATAATTTATTAAAATATTTTTTAATTCAAAAATCCATTAATTCATCAAAATATGTTTCTTAGTTGGACATTAACTAAAAATACTATTTGCAATTTAAAAACTATTTACAAGGTAACAAAAATAACATTAAAATATATTCATTATTATATAAAAAAATAATGTACATAACCATAGTGCTAAGGTCTTGTTACATAAAAACTTATAACACCCTCATAAGACCGAAGAGTAAGGTGTGCGTTGGTGACAGACTCTTGGGGTGGCTCGGATAACATTGCTCGGGTGGTAATATCTATCAACTTTCACCTCTCTCATAGGCGGTCCTACTTAAGCTTAATGCATTCAAGCTCAGATTAGGATTGGTCAAGAGCGAAGCCCAAAGGCGCAACCTCCTTTTCGAGCTCTGACAAATGGGCTTTGTATGGGGCACGTCTACTGGGTATTTATGTATGATTAGAGAGGGGACCGGTTCTGTTTTTACAATTACCACACACATTATCAATAGTTGTTCTTGAGTTAGTGACATATCAAGGGAGTAGGTGAGGCCTTTCCACCAGGATACAAATTCCGCGACACGCTCTTCATTCCTTTTCTTGTACTTGAAGAGGTCTAAAATACTCATCTTTTTGGTGGTAGAGCTGAACTGGAAAAGAAACTACCTATGAAGATCCTCCCTACATGCTATTGATCTAATGGGTAACTGGTTGTACCAGAAAAACACGGGCCCTTCAAATATTTGTATGAAACACCAAATTTTGGCAGCCTCCTCCTATGCTAGAGTTCCCAGCATGGGTCCACACCTAGAGATGAAGTGGACCGAATGCTATAGAGGATCGCTCATCCCATTAAAGGGGGTAAATGTTGGGTTTTCAAAACTATGGGTGATAGCATATCATCCACTCATGGCGGATATGGCTTGCCGTCAGGAAAAATTTCTACCTATCAAGTTTCCAAGGCCTCAAGGCGGGAAATGAGTGCTATTATTATATCATTTGGGTAGGGATTCCTATCTTGGCAAGGATCCCTAACCACTAGTGTGTTGGAAGGTTCTTCAACATGATAAACATGCCCAGCATCTCATGGAGCGGCTGGTGGGATGACCTACGGGACTACCAGGGGAATGACCTGTGGAGTGGCTGGGGGAACCTGAGCTGGGTCCCAAGGATAGTTATCGTGGAATTTTGGTGGATTTGGTGATGCATATCATTCCCTCTTTCCATAAATCTAGATTATACCCTGTCTATGTGGGAAGGATGGTCAAGGTCACTTGGAGGTAACTCACTAGGGGGAGTGTGTACCTGCCCCTGCTTCCCCAGTCAAGGGTTACCATAGTCTGGTCTCCGCTCTGCAGCATGTTCAGCGAGGAGGTCATCAACCATAATTTTATGTTTTGTGAGCTATTGAGGCAACGCGGCATTTTCATGGTCATCTTCCATCTTCTGCACTGAGCTATATGGGTCATCAGGTTTGACGACCCCAAGATTCTCTTTTCCCTTTTTGGGATTCTGGCCGAGGGCTAATTACTCGGTAGGTACGGGAAGTACATTTCATTTCTGGTGAGTAACCCCTCCCAAAGGATCCAATAGGTGTGGCACCCCCCAGGGGGTATATTCTCTTCATGGAAATATATCTCATTCTCTCCCTCTAATAGGTCGGTCATGTTATCTGTGACTATACCTAAAGGCATGTCCTTAATATCGCATGGTAAGTCAGCCTGGAACCAGATAGAACTAAAATGAAGGGCTGCATACCACCACCAACCATGGATCTGAATATGGGGGGATTCCTACTTAATAATCCTTCAGAGCACTTTAAATATTTGGACGCATCGTTACTGGAGGGTCTAATGAAGATCGGGTGACTCGGGGAGCTGGGTCACAGGGAGTGCATCCAAGTCGACCATGTTGCATTTCTAGCCAATATCTTCAATATTTTCTTGGATCTTGGGGTATGTCACCTTCCGATGATGGATACAGAAGTGTGTCGCCCAGAGGGTTTGATGAAATCACACAAACTTTTCTTGGGTAATAGATTTCAGAGTACTGAAGCTCGTGGTCACAACTGTCCAGAACATCTCTAGGAATTGGTTCACTACAAGAATGTCCCACAAGCTCCTTAGATCAGACTCGGGATCCAGCCCTTGGTTTCACCATTCATTGACTGGGGGTGGCTGAGGGACCAGTAATGGCACTAAAGAGGACCGTTTAGATGGTAGACTAGATGGTGGAGAATACCGAGAGCAAGATGAAAAACCACCGCATCTCAGGTTATCTTTCTAAGAATGCAATGAATGAGTCACCACATCCTATTAAGATAGGTTAGAGACCACATATTACCACATAGGGGTTTTGGTTATAGATGGTGGTTCATGCTATTTCTCATCCTCCATTGGTCCCCAGAACAATTCCCCATGATCTCTGGTTGAGGTAGAAAATGATCTCGTTGACGATAGGAAGGATTGCACAACCAGTCCTTGGAAAGATGCCAAATCTTCCTCCTCCTGGATGTATCTTCGAAGGAAGGAGGGAATCTAGTGGACCTCACATTCTAGAAGGATGAGGATTATACTTAATGTTCTTGCCCTGGCCCTCGACATAGAATATTGGGGTGAGGATATCATTACCGAATCACATTCCGTCTCATAATCTAAGAACCGTACGGGTTTAATCATATTTTAAGACTTCTTTATATTCTTCCTTTGGGGATGTAGACCCGCCCTTTTTCCCTAGGATGGCTCTTCAGGACATGGTAGGATTTCCACATGAGGAGGACCTTTGGCTAAACTGATACTAGGGTGGAGAGAACTTCCACCTGGGTGAGTTGGGGTGTGAGGAGCACCCAAAAAATGTCAAAAGGAATATGGAGAGGGCCTCCAAGTATGATGTCTAGTGTACGGGGTAAATCTCTATAGAAAGTTTTGGAGTGGGTAGGACATCCGCTAGAGCTAGTGGGAACATGGACAGTACTTCCATGTTTTTTTTTCATTATCTGTGATAGTACGAGGGGGGCCTTCATACCGATGAAACAGAACACAGGGAAAACCTCCACATTGAATTCCAATGAAGTAGGGAAGACCTCCACTTATCTGGTTTCCAGGACGAGGAGGACCTTCTTCGGTTGTGATAAGAACATGGGGAAGACCCCCACACTGATGGTTGACCGGGCAAGGAGGCTCTTCACATCGGCGACCTGCGTTAGGAGGAACGACTCCATACCTAGGATCACAGGTGTGAGAGAAAACTCCATTCTAGATGTTAGTGCGGTTAGAAGTTCCCTCACCTGGACTGATAGTTGCATGGGTAGGACCTTCATATCGATCTTGGGAGTGGCGAGGACCTACACTCTCATTGGTGGTGGCATGGGGAGGACCTTCGTGCTGGATGTTCGTGTGGTAAGGTGGGCCCTTGCCTGGAATGATAGTGGCATGGGGAGGACCTCCATGTCCATCTTGGGAGCAGGGAGGACTTGCGCTCTCATTGGTGTTGGCACGGGGAGGACCTTTATGTAGGATGTCATCACCGTGGGTCGGCCCGTGATGGGTGTTGCCTATGTCGGCGACCAAGAGAGTCATCCTAACCTTCCCATGGGGCGGTTGCGTCCTCGATCTGGGTCGTGCATATAAGTTCCTCTGCTCAGTGTAAACTAAGCATTGATGGTATGTGTCAGCAGTGGAATGAGGTGCTGTAGTCGTTGATGATGACGCCCCCTAGCGGGCATCCTCCTCAACTTTCACCCGATGTTGGCATCGGGTTATCCAGATTGGGGCTGATGGTGTCAGTGTATAACTCACTTGCTTCTCAACATGTGGGACTGGGTGGTGGAGTTGATTCAACCTAGTGGGATCCCTTCTTAGCGGCCCCTGAGACGGGACCATAGCTGGGCAGGCCCGGACTTCCCTCACCTCATTAGCGTAAGGGATATATTCGTTAAAGCGCTCTGGGGAGAGTCTCCCGAAATGGTTTTAGGTTAGATCGCGGAGTAGTGGCTCCCTGCATGGCCCTTGGGATTAGCAGAGACGGTGAGGTTTAGAAGCCTCTTGGTTATATCAGGCCATATCCTAAGTTGGGATAATAGATTATTCATCATACCGTCGAATGATATTTTTGATCACCCTCCTCTGAACGAGTTCAGATGGTGAGATGGGGTGTGGTCACCTAGCAGTCATGGATGTGGAGGTATTCATAGAAGAGATGGAGTTGAGTGGGATTGTTGCATTGGTGTTGCCCCAGGCCCTGTATTAGTAGGTGGGTGGTGATCGGTTTCCATTCATAGTATCTTGGGTCCTACAAAGAAGGAAGATTAAACCATTAGCGCTAAAAGGAGGAAAGAAACATCTAGTGCCCCAGTGTCGTTCTGTCTCCCATGATTGGTAAGAAGGATCCATGTTGCCAATGTCTCAGACTGGGAAGCCCAAAATTCAACTACCCCAATATCTAGTGAGTTTCACACCAGGCCCATTATTTTCTTGGCAGGACCTGGCATTTGATAGTTGGATCTGGTGACACGCTTATCTACTGATGTCTTGAACGCTAATAATCTCCATATTTAGGATAAGAAATTTATGTCAGGTTCACCATTTCTGTTTATGATGCTTTCACTGGGGTGCACATCAATCTATGGAGGAAGCACTGGCTATTTCCCCACATTCAGTCTTTCCAAAGGCAGGCGGCATTTGTCGCTTATTTAGGGAAATTTGCTCCTTGATTGAAACAGGATGATGGGATGTCGGTCTCTCCTTCCATGGATTCCTCCTCATAACTCGTTACCTAGTCCGGGTCTCCCTTGAAGATTAATATTTTGTTTATAAAACTCTTCCCTAGTTCCATATCTTCATAGACTCTAGTTAATTACACTACTTCTATCAGTACATTCCAAGGGGACAAGTTAGGGAAACAACCTTCGATCAGGTTAGTAGTCACGTTGGACATCGCTGGAGTGTCTGGATACTGAAACACTGATGCGTCTATATTTCTTCCCCTTATGATAGGTCTTATCAAGGTCATGGAATCCCAAGGCATACCATGTAGAATGAGGAGAATTATATTCCATAGGCATGTCCCAGAGATTTTCTGTAACTTCCCATGTTTAACACATTGTATGTCATGAGTTTAACGTCTACTGGAGATGGACCAAACTGATAAAAATGCTGATGGGAGTGGATCAGATGGGTGGATCAAAACATCCAGTGAGGATGGATCTGATGATTCTTGGGTCCCTATAAAGGGGGAAACCAAGGTTTACCATTGACCGAGATTGAACCTCAGGGAGGTTTCCTATGTAACATGTCCTGAACAACAGGGATCAAAACCCACGTAGTTCAAAGGGGTGATGAATCGGGGTATACAAAAAATACAACAACCCAACGAAATGCTGGGGGTTATGCATGGTTAGAGGTCCATCGTAATATGGACACTCTTGGTTGGATGGTTATGGATTGTGTGGGGATTATGTATGGCTAGCTTCCTGAGTTCCACAAGGAGCAGTGATGGGATGAATGGAATGATCACACCGGGATGTGGTGGCCTGGATAAGAATCAAAATGGATGATGGATGGTTGAGTGGAGTGGATGGGAGGTATGGGATGGAACCAACATGAATATGATGGTGATGTTGGTCTTAAACCTCAGAGATCCTTCCTATGTATCTCCATGGTAGGGAATCAAAGCCCATGTTGTTTGATGGGGTGATGGGACACCTGAGGAGGCAGCCCGTGAGAATGGATGCATGGATGGGACTCGAAGGAAGTAGAACCTTCGGGTTAGGGAATTAACTTCTAGAAACACAAAGTCTCAAGGGAGAGACCAAGACGAGACATGGGTTATGATATTGAACCTGAGGGAGGCTTTCTACTTATCCCTGTAGTGGGGAATCAAAGTCCACGTAGTTCAGGATGGGGCATGGAATTGGGCTGTGCACAGTGGATGATGACTCGACGACACGTTGGGGCTTACACTTGGTCAGCGGCCCAGGTGCTGGTCTAACATCACTAGGGGACATACCCAATATGTGGGTCCCAATGAAGGGGACATTGAATTTTACTGGTGTTTGGTGTAGAACCTCAAGGAGGCTTCCAACGTACCTTGCCTATGAGACATGGATCAAAACCCATGTAGTTCGAATAGGTGTGGGTCCTAGAAAATGGGACACCGAAGTTTACCAGTGTTTGGGGTTGAACCTTAGGGATGATTCCTACATACCCTTGCTAGGATATAGTGATGAAAACCCATGTAGTTTGAGATCATATAGTTTAACATCATGCGGAATGAATGGGGGCATACAGTTTAACGTCATGCGGGACAAAGGTGAACTGACGTGAAGTGGTCAGGACCGATGGGTGTCAGAATTGAACCTCAGGGAGTATTCCAACATACCTTGTATGGAAAGGGCAAGGATAAAATTCCATGTAGTTCGGAATGGGGGCTTGTGGATTACACACCAAGGTTTCCCAGAGAGGATGTCATGGTCTGCGCTTACTCTAAGCCCATGTGAGTCATGCTCGGTGTGAGAAACAAGTGGCAGCAAAGACCTGACGATCATGTCACGAAAGGTAAGTCCATGAGGAATATAGAGGGTCTTATGTTTGGTTAGTGTCCTTGGGAGATAGAGATTGTGACTTACTTCAGGATAGAGTACCAACGGAGATAAAGCCCAAAGGGAGAGGGATAGGGTAACAAATGTCCCTGTGCGCATCTCTCATCTGGCCTTTGCGCACAGAAGAGAAGACGAGGAGTCAGGATTCTACCTACTACAAGAAAGGCTAGGGGCTTACACCAAGATGGTTTCCCTTCCCTATGGACAGATGTCATTCCATTCAAGGAGGATCTCATTTCATGTGAGGAAGATCTCACTTCTCTGTAGACCAATGGGTGTGGAAAATTTCCAAGATGGGGCACCCCGTGTATATTGCACGGGGTGAGGCTACAGTTTAACATCATGTGATGAGGACGGTGGTTCTTGGAAGTTTAACATCCTGAAGATCATACAATGAGGATGTACTCCTCACCCCTAGGAATTACATAACCGGTGTGCTTTAACCCTTGGGGAAGGGAAGGCATCGGCAATGTCGTGTAGTGATGGGGTTGTGGATTGATCCATTGAGGGGCTAATGTTAGAATGGCTATGATAAGAATCAATATTCGTTATCATGCCTATGAAATTAAGCTTGAGGATAAGAAACACAATATGAAGCACCACCCAAGGGACCTTGAAGTCATTTCCTACAAACCTATAGGGTCATACGGGAGAGGTATTTGTGAAGAAAAAGGGTTCATGTGAAAGGATCTCAAGAAGCTCTGGTGCTCCACAAAGTAGAGAGACTCCGCGAAGGGTTATACTTCACGAAGTGGAGTGGCCTAGCCTAGACATGGGGTATACATGCACCTAAAGGGTTCTTCGCGAAGTGAAAGTGCTTTCGTAATGTAGGACTTCACAGATCCGGGGTGCCTTGCAAAGTGTAGCATTGCGAAGAGATGTACTTCGTGAAGCACAGTGATCATGCCTTAGCATGGGGTTAAGATGTATATTGAAGGTAATTCGCAAAGCATGAGTGCTTTTTGAAGACCCGAGTTCCCTTAGGGAGCTCCTTCCTTTGCGATGGCCCTTGGGATTTGTGAAGGTAATCCCTTCTTGAATAGGAGTTGTATTTGATCTAAGGGAAAAGTATTTATCAATGCTCAAATGCCTTGAAGAGATCATTTTTCTCAATGATTCGCAGAGCAGAAGGTGATTTGAAATTTGAGAGCTGAGAAGGAGAATGTTTGGGGTATCTTTCCTTTGGGTCTGAGGGAATCCTGGTATTTATAGGCAAGGGGCGACGTGATGCTCTGATAGCATGTTTTGAAGCCACTTATGCTTTTCCATCAGAAGCAGATTGCCTCAAGTTTATCGTAACCATGACATCGACAATCATACCCTCCTCATTGTAGAGGCCTCCTTAATTCCCTCTATGTCACTCGCGGATGCTTCCTTCAATTTCCCAAGGATCGCAAAGGAAATCTGATTCCCTCCACAGTGAGAATATTTCGGTTAATTGCATCATAACCACAGAGTCTTCTACTTCTTTACTCTGTGGTGATCACATAGGCGGCCATGGCTTTGCGCCTTCCGTGGTGTTGAGGGGATCCATGAAGGTCATGGTGCTGAAGTGATTCGCAAAGGTGCTTTGTGAATCATCCTCTTTGTCTTTGGTGTGCTCTTTGCGTATTTGTTTCCTATGCACACATTTTTTCACCAACAAGATTAATATACACATGGTTGTGTCATAATGATGAAATGAAATTGGTTTGATTAAATTACATGAAAAGTCATGCATATAGATAACTGTGGATTTTGAGTGATTGATATAAAACATCAACTTCATACTGATGAATCTTATATTCTTGTATCACAATCTATAAAGGTGTTTTATGTAACTGATTCGTTAAAACAACAATTTAGTGTTATTATTGATGTAATTCCAAGACATATCTTTGATGAATCCATGGATGATAGAGATGTTTTGGATAAACCTATCAATATTTATTTGAATGTTGAATTTTATGACACAGATTATTAAATTTTTAGAATATATTGTAAACTATAAATTATAAAAATCACAAATAGTGTTGTCACATTTATAATTATTTACCTAATATTATTGTAATATTGTACATGTTTTTTAAAACTTTCTTACATGATATCAAATTAATATTTTTAATTATATTTCATAAATTTAAAATTAGTTTTCATTGTGGTAACTGAATATGATAATGTAATTAAATTACTATTTTTAAATTGATAAATCCTTGAATTAAATAGAATTTTGTGTTTTTCATTTTTTTAAGTTAAATAGTTGTATTATTTAACATTTTAATTATTTATATTTATCTTATAATACTATTTTAAATTTCCATGTCAAAATTCCTGATTATGAAAAATTTTAATGGAGAATAATTTAGAGAAATGAACAGTGAGTTAGAGATTTAGGCACCCTTATGATCACCACTATAAGTACATTTTATGTTTGGATATTATGTTATTCCATATTATTTATCCTTTAATCATTCGTTTTATATCATTATCCATGTTATTTTAGGCTACATCATGGAGGAGATGATTGAATTATGCTGTGGAGGATGGTAGTATAGTCCGGGTACTGATAAAACCAATTATACGATTCATCGTACCACCATGCCGCTTTATTCACTAGGTGGTAATCTAGTTATGCCTCCATTTATGCCACTTAAGTCACCAAGAGTTCATCCTCCAATTATTATATCCCCTTATTTTCCATAACCCTGTTTTCCATATGCCTTTACACCCACACCCAGACAGGATGGTAGTGCTCAGGATCCCATCCCTCCTTATTACCCATTCTCACCACCCATTGTACAGGGCACTGCTCCTCCATATATCCCACCACCATATCCATATCTAAATCCACCTTCATCTATATACATATATCCACCATGTTTTTCCTCTATAAGTATATTCATCTCCATTGACTATACAGAGTACTCTTACTATAGATATCCCACATCCTACAAAGGATACCCCCACCTCCTCCTCCAAGTGTAGAACTCTTGGGGTCAGAAGATCCCCCATATACTGGCATGCATTTAAACATTATTGATAGTGATTAATTATAAATTCATATATATTATTTTTCTTTACTAACTATTTTTCATGATTAGTTGTATCCTCTACCAGTTGAAGAGGTCACACAAAAATGTTAGAGGTCTGTAATCGGCACCCAAATATTATGGTTAAATATAATGAGAAAATTTTTATAATTGTAAAAAATTGTAAGGAATGTAAAATTTTTATGGGTGCACTTTCTAGACACAAAAATATCATTCTGGTTCAACCAATAACTTAGGAGGGAAGTTAGAGACCAAATAAAGGACAATACTCAGGAATAAATTTGGGTAAGTAATGTTAATCAAATTTTATATATATTGATTTATAATATTTTGTTAACAAATATTTTTTCCAATGAAACTACAATATAATTTTTATGATGGAAAAATATTAGGGATGCAATGTTAATTGAGTTGGATAAAATTTAGTGAGTATACAAGTATGACTTGTATGTTGGTCAAAAAGAGAAAGTTGAGACCAAGCTTGGAGAAATACAAATCATTCCTGATTTCCTAATATCGTGGTACTAAGAGTTGATTGGGTATTATAAGAGTCCATAGTTTAAGGTATTGGTTAAATTTATATATATAATGATTTATTTATTTCAAAATTATTTTTAAAGTATAAATTACATATTTTATTGATGTTGATGAAATTATATAATTTTTTTCTTATAGGAGAAATGTAATAGAAATATAATCAATAAAATTGAAATGAAATATATTCACACTCTTGGACACACTTATCTCCTATATCATGGCAAAGCATATGTAATTTAACATTTTAAATATTCAACATAATTTTATTGAAATATAGATTTATTACCCTTAAATTTTTGTTGGTGGGTCAAATTGGTTTATTTTTTATTATATAATATTTTTGGACACAATCATTGTTTTTCTCATATTCCTTCATTATCATGTTTATTTACACATTACTATTTTTTATTTATCTAAATTGGATTATAACATATCATTAAAAATGTTCCCCACATAATAAATATACTAGTGGACTGCGGAATAACCTTTCATCAATTTGATGATCGAGGTCGAATCAGATTCCATCACTGAAATATAGATTTATTAGAACTAATACTTATCTTTAAGGCTCCTTAGTTATTTTTTATAATAAAATTAGTGTAAGTCTATAACTATTCTTAGAATAACACAAACTGAATCAGATGATTATAAAATTCACTTTAAGGTAACAATTTTTTCACTTCTATTGGACATATACACTAATTATTAGTTAATACTAAAAAATAAGATGTTAATTAATAATATTACCAAATTTGTTTAACCTATTTGATCTATTCTTTAATCATATATTTTATAATACTATCTATATTCTCAATCAACCATCTACCCCCTTATTTCCCTATATTTTCCCATTTTATTTCTTCCATATAATAGCTTCTTCATTTCTTTCATATTTGGAAACAACATCTTTCATTTCCAAATTACTATCATCACTCAAATATTCTTTTACATAATCCCAATTATTTATTTATTGATAAATATTTACATTAAATTTTTCATCACCAAATTCTAATGAT
Organism: Viscum album; assembly: GCA_963277665.1. Lineage (NCBI taxonomy): Eukaryota > Viridiplantae > Streptophyta > Magnoliopsida > Santalales > Viscaceae > Viscum > Viscum album. Next base: position 1,942,297,757 of record OY728163.1, read on the forward strand.
AAAATTCCACTTTTTACATCAATCAAGGCCCTTACCATTTATAAAACTTTCTTCTTAAGTATAAGGGGGTGTTTTCACTTCATCCATATTAAGCACAAGACAATCCATCAGTATGTTGTCGAAGAATGGGTCAGTCTCTATAGGTTCTCTATCATCCCTTATGTCCTCACCCCTAAATGCGAGAGGATGTGGCGGTTTGATGAGCTGAATAATAAAATTGTTGTTGTGTGGGGCTTTGAGGGTTGGAAAATGACTGCAATGGGAAGGGGTTTTTTACATGTTGTTTTTCCCAATGATGATTGCAAGAGGTGGACTTGGAGCTTCAGATTTGTCTCCCTTAAACCTGTTATTATATGAATTTTGGAATGGGATTGTAATTTTTACCCCTTCAATGTCATAAATACTCATGTGCAGATATGGGTTCAAATTTATAAGCTCAGTTGGTTGTATTGGCATCCCCAGATCTTATGGGACATTGCATCGTCTATGGAATATCCAATTAGAATGGATCATCAAACTGATAATACCATATTTGGACACTTTTCCCATGTCCTAATTGAGATTGATATGGAAATAACACTGGTGGAGTAAGTGATCCTTACAACAAGGGATGATAGTATCTCATTGGGAATCTTCTAGGAAAGGAAGCCGAAGTTCTGCAGGGTGTGCAACTTATTCAGGCACCTCTCCAAGGAGTGCAAGAGGGCCAGAACATGTTCCTTCTGCATGGTAAAGGGCCATGATGAGGCTATCTATAGGAAGGTTTTTGATAGAAAAAAAATCGGACTCCACCTCTTCTAACTTCAAACAAGTGGGAAATGAGCATAAGACTCTATAGTTTGATCTAATTTTTATTATTGGAATTGTGAACATTGAGCAGGTGGCCAAGGATTTTTTCCCTCAATATGGTTTCATCTCCATGGGACCGAGTATGGATTTCTTTAGAGTTCAAGATTTTTTGTAGGTGCATAAAGACTCATCCCCTTCTATAATTTTACATGATGATTCTGATAAGGCTTTGTGTGATACCGTTAAGGACCTTCATGATTATGATAAGGATCTTCACGAGACAGTGCAACAGAATCGGCTGAGTGGCTCAAAATCCACTAATAAAACTGTCCAGTTACCTAATGAACCTTTTGATGAAGTACAACATGATATGACACAGCTTCATCCAACCTCTAATGTTGAGGCTATGACTGATCAGTCAACTGATAAACCCTCTTTTGATGATTAGAATGGCATGTCACACCATCAGCTAACCTTTAATGTTGAGGTTTTGTTGTCCCAGCCCTTGCGGATTAATTTTATGAGTGATATGTTGTATACTACACTATAGGATTCCACCCCTACTGCTAGCTTTAATACAGATTCACTTGATCTTGGGTTACCTTTGGATAGGACAGTGCACCTTTCAACTGTTCCAAAGGATATAATTTTGGGTGGGTATGCACTTTTCACTCACGTTCCATCAGGCAGAGTTGATAAAAGGATAATGGATGTTGAATCAGTTGGGGGAATTCAGTCCCCTAATATTTATCCCACTTTCTGGGGTGTTTTGGTCTGATGATATTGGGGTTGATTAGTCTAATGATAATTCATATGATGAAGTCAAAGACCCTAATTCAGTGATCCTTCGTGAGGGGAATCTCACAATTTCAAAAAAGGGTAAGTGAAACAAGGTCAAAAAAGAAGTCACTCGGGGGGAGGGGGCTCAAACAAGGGCCATGTCAGCTCTCCATAAATGAATATTCTCTTCTGGAATTGTTAAGGGCTTGGGAATTATCCCATGGTCAAGTCCCTTAGACATATTATCATGACCAACAAACCTTTAGTTTTTGGACTTGTTGAGCCAAGGATGAACTTTATTAATTAAAAATCCTTCAAGTGGGAATCTCTTGGTTACTTCCTTGTTGATCACAATCTGAATGAGGATAATGTGGAGAGACTTTGGGTTTTGAAACATGATTCTATCAATATTATTTCCCATACCCAAGGTAATCAAATTGTTTCAGTTATTGTTGGCATACAGGGGGGCATTTTTTATGTGTCTTGTGTGTATGCTTCTAACTCATACATAAAAAGGAGGGAATTATGGAGTGATATAGTGTGTCTATCTTCCCAAGTGCCTCACAATTGGTTAATCTTAGGTGAATTCAACATAGTTCTTTGGTCTGAAGATAAAACTGGATCTAATTTTAATCGAATTGCATCTAATGATTTCTATTAATGTATTGATAATTATAATCGGATTGAAGTGTGTATGGTTGGTGCTGACTTAACTTGGGGAAGATACACCCTTAATGGGTGGAAAGATAGCAAACGAGATAGGTGTTTATTTCAGGTTGATGACAGGAATGACATCTTCAGTTCCGCTGGTCTTCTGCTTCCAAAAACTCATTCTGATCACAACCCCTTACTGGTTGATATTTCCATTGGTGGTGCTCAGTTGGCTCCTATTCCTTTCAAATTTAACAATGTCTGGCTTGTGATTCTAGGGTGTTGGGAGACTATCATTGATGCCTGGAACTTTGTGACTCTGGGATCTGCTTCCCAGATTTTATCATCCAAACTGAAAATTATCAAGATGAGGTTGAGGGAATAGAGTAAGATCTCTTTCTCCAAGCAGGATGAGGACATCAAGTTTGCTGAAAATCATCTTTTGGGCTGCCAGAATATCAATCAACTTAATTCAATACCTTTCATTGATGAAATTAAGGATTTATCAAATCTTGATGAGCTGCTCAACACTAAGGAAGACCTGGATAGAACTTTATATAATGTCAGGTGGTTAAAATAAGGGGATAGGAACTCTGGTTTCTTCCATCAACTTCACAAAGAAAGAAAAATCAGGAGAGGATTCATTGCCCTAAATATTAATGGATGTTTTCTCACTTCTAAGAATGACATCTCCAATGCGGATTTTGGTTATTTTATTGACCTTTATTCTGAAAAAGGGGCGGATAGAACACACATGATTGTGAATAATATCACCCCAAGCATTGATGATTAGATAAATGGGAAATTGGTGGAGCCACCTGGGGAAAATAGGTTAAGGAAGCCTTGTTCTCTCTCAAAGTTGATAGTGTGGCAGGGTCGGATGGTTTCACTAATAAGTTTTTCATGTTTAATTGGGAGATTGTTCATGATGAGGTTATCATTGCAGTGAGAGAGTTCTTTATTAATGCTTTCATGACATATGGTGACAACTCCAATTTCATTGCTCTCATTCCCAATAAGGAGAATTTTGTGGACATTAAGGACTTTAGACCATTTGCAATTCGTAATACTATTCCCAAGATTATCAATAAAATCATTGCTACAAGGCTAGTCAATGTGGTTAAACGAATCATTACCCCGAATCAGTTTGGTTTTGTTCTAGGAAGGAACACTCAAACCTGTATTTTCACTACATCTAAATGTATTAATGTTATGAGAAGGAAGGTGAAATGAGAGAATTTTGTAGAGAAAGTTGATATTTCTAAGGCCTTTGAAACCCTGAAATGGAGTTTCCTCTTGTCCATTATTAGAATGCATGGCTTCTCCACTAGGTTCATTAATCTGGTTCATGCCATTATTAAGAGTGCCAAGATTTCAATTTTGGTCAATGGATCTCCTAGGGGATTATTTTATTACTCCGGGAGTTTTTAACAAGGGGATCCCCCTTTGGACTTTTATTTTCCCTTGCTGAGGATTATTTAAGTCTCTTCCTTAATAGTCTTGTTCAAGCTGGTTTGTATAGTAAGATTAAAGCTGGAAGGGATCTCTATGTCCCTACCCATATCTTCTATGTGGGAGAAATTCTCTTGTTTGGACAGGCTAATACAAGTAATGTTTCTTCGATCGGGGAAATCTTTAAGAATTATGAGGATGTGGCTGGACAGGCCATCAGCAGGCAGAAATATTTTATGGTTTTTGGGGAGGGAGTGACCATCAGAAAATAGAATAAGGTAACAAGGTCGCATGGGGTTAATAAAGGATTATTTTCCGTTTATTATCTTGGAGTTATTCTATTTTGGGGTAGAGTGAAAAAATGTCACCATGATTCTATTTTCTCTCGTATTATTGCTCAAATGGAAAATTAGAAAGGAAAAGTTATGACTCAAGCTGGGGGAATCTGCCTTGTTGATTCGGTGATTACTTCGATGTGTGTTTATGGGTTCTCTATATACATGTGGCCCAAGGATCTCATCAAGGATCTCCATAGGCTCATTAGGAAATTCATATATATTGTCTCCATTAATGAGAAGAAGTTGGTTTGTGTGGCATGGAGGTAATGTACCAAGCCAGTTGATATGGGGGGATTAGGCATAAAAGATTTGGGTCCTTTAAATGAGGCCCTGCTCAGAAAGTACACGTGGGTTTTGTTCACTTCCAATGATAGTTCAATGGAGTTTATTTCAGCTAGATTCATTCCCAAAGTTTTGGTTGGATATTCTTACTATCTCTCTTCTTTGATCTGGACTGCTCTGAAGTCCACTTTTAATGGGATTATTCTTTGTTCCAAGTGGTTTGTTTGTAGGGATTCTTTGTTAAATGCTTGGAGCACCCCCTGGTTAACCAGACCAATATAATAGGATGCTGAAATTACACCTGAACTATAACATACTTTGATTTCCTTTGTTTAGGATGCAAATCTTGGTACCTATGATTTTATTCCATCTCAGATTCAAACTGAAATTCAATGATACAATTACATTGTCAGAGACACTCTTGTTTGGAAGCCGGGCTCAACTGGTGTTTTAAGTACTAGAACACTATATTAGTACATATGTGATGGGATGATCAACACCCCTAGATGGATATTGGCTTTTAGGACTCACTTTATTCCTCCTGCTAACTATTTATTGCTATGGAGGATCTGGAAATGCAGGATTCCAGTGCAAAACCTCCTCCAAAAGGATATAATACAACTTACATAATACTGCCCTCTGTGTTCTGCATTAGAGGAGACAATTGAGAATGTATTTTCATCTTGTGCTTTTACTTTCAGGTTTTGGTGTTACATATAGGATGCTACTGGGTGTCTCTTGGAGATGAAGAGCTTTGAAAACCTTCTTGCTTCTATTGATACTGCACAATGTAGTGATCAGGTCGGGAATCTGATGCTGGTTGCAACAACATCCACCTTCGGATTCTTCTGGATGGCACGAAATGGCATGGTATTTGATGACATCAAGTCTACCTTTCAGTCCGATGTTAGGTCCATTCACAGGGTAGTATGTAATTATTCCAAAGTACAAGTTGGCTGTATGAATAACGACTTTGGTGATCTTTTAATACTGAGGAACTTTGGTGTCTCTAAAAGAATTAAAAAACCTTTGGTGTTGAAATCGATTAGGTGGATTCCACCCATTCTGTCTTGGGTAAAAGTCAATATTGATGGGGCAGCCTCAGGTGCACCCAGGCCTTCAGGCTGTGGTGGTCTTTTCCGCACCTATCAGGGCTTCGTTAAGGGATGTTGTTATCACTATATTGGATAGGGCTCTGCCATTGAATCTGAGCTATAGGAAATGATAAAAGATATTACCTATGTGGTTCACCTTGGTTGGTGCTTTCTTTGGCTTGAATTAGATTCAATGGTGGCTATTGACATTCTTAAAATCCAGTACAAGAATGTCCCATGGGTGATGTTGCCTTCTTGGATTGAATGTCTACAGATCCTTGGTGGTCTCACCCTTGATGTGACACATGTTTATAGAGAGGCTAATCAGTTTGATGATGCTTTGTCAAAGAGGGCCATTGTGGATTCAAGTTTGAAGTGGTCTTTCATGGTCCCGGAATGTTGTTTGCCTTTTGTTGAAGCGGATGCGCATGGAACTTGTTTTAATAGGTTGTGTAAATCACCCTTGTGATGTTTTGACTTTGTCTTTTACTTTTATTAATAATGTTTGGTAGGAGTGGGTCTGACCTTCTCCTAGGCCTTTTGCGTATTCCTAAATTGTATAATTGAGAATTATCCCATGACATGTATTATAACTATATCCTCAATTTATTTTTTTTAAACTAACTTCTTCTTAAAATTTTCTTTTGCGATTATGTTCACTAGAGCTTATATAATAGTAATAGTGCTTGTTAGGATTGTTGTGATTATTATATAACTTCTTCCTTATCTTACCTTACCTTAACTTTTTGTTTTTGTTTTCTTTTACCACTCCTTAAGGTAATATCTTCACTTCACTACTTGTCTTGAACTCAATGCCACCTGGCCTCATAGTCTCTATTTGAGTTGATTTATAACTTTTTAGCCCAAATTTACTGATTTATTATTAAATCATGATAATTCATGAAATTAGAAACTATCTTCTTGATAGAAACTCCATTAGTGGTCAAGAAGGATGTTAAGATTCATATAATTAAATTTTTTTTTTGATAATTATTTCCTTCTTATTCGAATATGGAGGAAACATATCTTTATAGAAATTCCATTCCATTAAATCCGTGATTTTCTTGTGGTATCCATTCATAAATTAATAACTTTATTCCTGAATTTTTTTTTATCAAAAATCCTCAAGAATTAAAATAAATTATTGAACTATTTCTTATCGAATTCTCAAAACATAACTATATCCATTCTATAGTCATAGTATATGAAAAAAGCTGCAAAAACATGGAATATTAATTGATGAAGTGCGAAAAAAAGTATTGATAATAGTAATTATGTTCTTATGGTTCTTCATTGACATCACTAAACTACTTAGTATATGTTGAATGATCTTGGATGGTCATCTACAGAATATCTCTCACAACTTATTCTAGCTCTACAATTCTTGAAGTTCCCTAAGATTGTTGTTATTGTAAGTTTTTTAGAGTCACTAGAACATTTTAGTATATGTTTTTAATGACATGGTGAAGTGTTATATCTCTCAATTAAGAAAATTATTAAGTGGATCCACTTTTGATGTTCCCTACACTATAACTTGAGGCCCTAAATTAGTCCAAAACTATTTCCCATCCCAAAACAAATTCACAATGACTCAATCACCAACTCAATAAATCATGACTTTGTCAGTGGTGATTGAAGTTTTATCTCATAACACTAGAATTTATTTTTTTTATAGTCGAAGACACCACATATACACTATAAAGAGATAAAACATATTGATGCTCTATTTTTTCACCATATGATTTATAAGGAACTACAGAAAAAAGGAAAATACCATGTAAATATCCTGATAATAAACAAAGAGAAGGACCTGACTGGGTATGGGGATCATGTTTACAAGATAGGGGTTTACTACCCAATGGAATATGTCATAATGCCTCATTATTAAGAATTACCTCATAAGGTTCCCTTTCTTTGATAAGTAAAATTACATAATTAAAAGGGTGTGATAATAGTATTTAAATAAAAAAATATGAGTTGAGATTGAAGACCATCCTCTTTCACTTTTATGAATATGTGTGTCCAGTATATCAAAAATTTACTGGTGCCTGATTAGGTATGGTGATCTATTCAACGTTAATTCAAATATAAATATCCCCCAAAATATGAAGTTATAGAGTATACATCATCCCTCTACCATCAGCATCCTTTTTTGACTCGGTGATGGATCCTCTTACATTAGAGTTGTTGACCCCACTCTAGTTCTCATTAAAGTTCCACCCTTGGTATAAAGAAGAGAGTTTATTAGTTCTTGGGTTGTCTCTGCATTTTGTAAGAAGAAAATAGTTGGGAACATCATATGATTCCAAAAACTTAAGTTAATATTTTCAAAATAATATCTATCATGCATATTTAGGGTTAATAAAATCATTTCACTATTTTTTAAATGATTGGTTAATCTACCCTTCTATATTTCTATTGTCTATAATCTCATGTATGTGTCATTTGATCAGGATCCTATAATCACTAGAATAAACAAGAATCACCAGCTCCATGATGTACAAACCTACCTCTATTGGATTATTCTTATTTTTGATGTTATTATGAGATTTCAAATTAACTATATATGGTATCTATACACCACATTGATTTGTAGTCAAAAGGTTTTTAGAAACTTCAAAAACTATCCATCTATTCCATAAATTAAAATATTCAACCTATAAATAGTTTAAATATCTAGTCATAGGCCCTTATACAGTATTAGAAGTGGTTTCTAGTTCCTTAATTTTAGTATTTTATCTAGTCTCTTATATTCTGTTAGAGCATCATCTCACCACCTTTGGATTAATCACCTCATTACAGGTTCATTAAACAACGATTTTACAATTATGATATGTCAAGAGGACCATGTGCATTGTTGATGTAGGTGATTAGATTACTCCATTGTGACCATCCTATTTTTATTATTTTTGGTCATATTATTTCCCTTGTCAGGGTTTTTTTAATTATATAACCCCAGAAATATTTTTTAATAACATATTTCAAGGATAATATTAAAACCATTCCTAAAAATATGTCATTGTTAACCTAGATGACCCATATTTTATATACCCTCTTATCTAAAACACGACCATATTGAGAGAAACTTGGTGCTCGAGATAGGTACCAATAGATTCTAGATGCCCTACTAACCTTGTTGTTATATAGACCCTTGAAATACCATTTAATAAGAGGAAAAACCATGGTATCATTTAAGTTCATGAATCACATGATCTATATGTTCAGGCCTTCAAAGATCCCCCTAATTCTATTTTTTGGTCAAAACTTATAGGAATTTAATTGAAATAAATAGTATTTTCTTCCTTTGACGATTATGGTCATCGTAAGAGAATAATTTTCTAATTTATCAACTAGACCAGGGAAAATGATCCTTTTTGAGGTTTTCCAAAGAAAATAAGGTGAAACCTCATAGTGCCCAATCAATCCTTCAATGGAATCATGACAAATATTTAGATTCTATAAATGGGATCACATTTTCTCAAGTATACTATCTGGAATCATTCTCATCCCTTGAGGTGTCTTCAACATGGCACCCAAATCTTCACAATTTGAGCCATGCCTTATTCACCTAATTGGTCACCCATGCACCCAACTCACCAACTAGGCACCCATTAATCTAGTTCACTAAATTGGGAATTCCTTTACCCATGTAACCGATTATTAGTTAAAACCAAATTCTAATTCACATCTACTATGATCTCAAATATTTCCTCTATAAGAATTCCACACCTATCCTACATGAAGTATAATTGGATTCACCATTCACCCAGGTCAATTAGGTTATTTAAAACCATTTTTAAATATAGATAACTAAAATTCATCCCATGATTGATAAAAAAACACATGTAGTCTAGTTCATACACTAAAATAAACCCATCAATCAAAACATGGTGTTTATGATTATTGAAATATAAATAATTTATAAAAAAATATAAATATATGAACACAAAACTAAATTATTATTAAAAATATTTGATCCTAAAATATCAATCACCCTTTATTAATAGTTATCAATACAAAAGATTTTTATCCCTATATGTTTTTATAAAACCCCATGAAAAGATTATTGTTCTACTAGGATAATTCAAATTCAACATCCTAACTATTACTAACTCACAATCTTCAAGATCAAAGAAACTCTTATATGAAATCTCATTCCATTTCATCCCTATTTCTATATCTATATCGTATTTTTTATATTATTTTTCTATATACCAAAATATATATCATGTACATTTCCACCATGGTATCAGTGTTTTCTTCAAATTTAGACACTATTATAAAATAGGGATATAAATCTTCTAATGTTTCTTTATTTCTTTATTTTCCCAGAAAAAAGGCATTGAATATTGAGGTTTTTGTTCCTAAATCTACCTTATTTTGTACAATAAGGATAAAGAGATATGGTACCATTATAAATAGAGAAACCCAGGAAATGATTGTAATTATATTAAAATTTATTTTATTTTAATATAATTTAATTATTTATATTATTTTTTCATTTTAATTTATGTTATATATCACTTAAAAGATTTCTGTAAAGGCATTTCTAGAAGAAGAACCAAAAATATTTGGGCCCAAAGTATTTTCCCTTTCTCTACCCCTGATTCCATCCCTCTCTTCCCCAATATCATGATTTTACCTAAAGTTCCAAATCTCTTTGATGGTTTCCCTCAACTTATGAGTTTGACTATGGAGTTCATGGAGGCCTCGACTCTCCTAAACCTAACATTGGTGGATCATTTTAGCTAACACAACCCATCATTAAACTCCTTTTATAGATTCATGTTTAGTTCTTAGGGTTTATAGGATACCACAATGGATTTACTTATTGACAAGTGACATGTTATGATATGCTTCTCCTCAAGGGAAGATTTGATCAGTATGTGGTCTAGAGTTCCCTGATTTTGAAATGGTTCCCACTTATTCCTCTTCTAATGGTCATACAACTCCCAAATGAAGCATTGTGCTCTGAATATAGTGATGTGGGTATGTATTATTGAACTTCCTCTTCATTTTAAAAATACATCAATCATCTGCATGTTGGGGAATATGGTAGGTCATATTTTGTGTTCGAATATTTGAAAAAACATAGTTTATCACCCTTTTCCCATATTTATATGTGATGAGGTTGAATTTTCCAAACCTCCAATTGAGTGGATCTAGGTTATGGTAATTTAAGAGTTTCAATGAAAGAAAAATATGGTATTTGAGTCTTGGAAAGTGTACTATTATTCTTAAAAACATTTGGGACACTATGTTCCATCTTACTGGTGTGGTAGTAGGGATATACATGGGAAGGTTTCTCACAGCCAGTCAATTAGGATATCTCCTTCTAGCCTCTCCACTAGTCCTTTGGCCTATTAAGAAACACTCAACTCTATTTATCTTCAATAAAAACTGATAGTTGTAAATTCTATCCCAAGATTTTCAGGTATATTTTTCATGTTAGGTGTGATTTGGTTGATTTCAAAAGATAGAGCAGGCTCCAAGAGATCCTGGTTCCCCCATGTTCCCTTATTTTTCTAATACGGATAACATTGGAGGTATAGGTAATGTAAAATAGATTGATCAATTTTTTTCTACCAGTGGTGATAACACTCAAATAGATTCAAGTTCACTTTCTAAGATCAAGGATTTTCTTAGTTTGAATGTAGAATTGTCTCTAAGATAGAGGCTACCCTACTGATTAGAATCATAAAGGAATATTCAGTTTCAAAATTTTTTTCTACCTTGAATATAAATTGAAAGGAGAATTTTGATCCTGATGGGTGGAAAAAATAAATTCTAATATGGAAATAAAAGAAATTTGGGTCAAGGTATTTTGAGGATATCGAGCTAAGTGAAAAATAAGTATACTCCCAACCAATGACGGACTATGAGAAGGAATCCCAAGGGTTCATGATGGTTGGGTCTAGCTCAAGGAAGGGAAATCAAGGTAATTTTGTTTTTGGGAATTTCCTAGTCCACAAGGGTAGGGGTGAGGTAAGTCCTCACAAATATTAAACAAATAAAAGGGAATATTACGATCTCATTCTACACTCTAAGGATTAAATGTTAGAAATAACCTTTTATATCAATTCACTGAACGATTTTATCAACAAAATCTATGAGATAATTATTTGAGTTGGAATTAATGAGGAGAAAAGGGTGTGTATAAACAAAAATGATTTTGTATTAGTGCGAGGTTTAAATGAAATGAAGATTAATTTGGAGGAAGATATCCATACTTGAGATAGGATGGACAATCATTTTGAATTTCTTATAAAGGATGATCCAGATATGTAGGTAACCACACTCTATTGGGGGTTATATAGGGTTGTTTACTATAATATCCTTAGTATTTTCTTTATTATTTTTTGAGATATTTCTATTGTTATCTCTTTTGTTTTGGAATTTTTTGGTTTCCCACTTTTTCCTCAAAAGTGACTATGAAATAAAAAATAATAATTTTCAGTCAGTAATGGTGCATTGTTGAGCTGGGAATAAGATTATACCATCCATATACTGGTCTTCCAACAATATTTCCATGAGTACTAGTTATGGTATGGTCATAGAGGAACAAATGAATTCTCCAATCAAACAAACAACTCAAAAAGAAGAAGAATATACTCAACATCAAACTATGATAAATTAATAGATAATGAATGCTATATCTTCTCTTTATTATGTACTTATACTAGAGGTTTTTGCAGTATTTGATGCTTGTTTGATGATGATGTGTTATATTTATGAGGACTTCTCTGCACCTTCCATTGATTTAGGTACATATTCCAATGTTGATGTTATTTATAATGTTGAAGTTGTTTCCAATTGCAATGCTGATACTGATGCCAAATGTTGGTGTCAATGTTCATGTTGATGATGATTGTGATACTCATATTGATGATGGTGTTATGAGAGGAGGTGGTGATGTTTTTATTTATATAGAAGATGTTAATGAGGGATGTGATGGTTCTGGTGATACTGATATTGAGACTCATTTTTATATAAAATATATTCTTGGTTTATAACTTGAATTTTATTATATATTTTTGTTTTATTATGGTGATAGTGATTTGTATTTTTTTATTGTTGAATTTTATTCTGGTGTGTCTTATGATGTTTGTTTTGTTTCTATAGGAGTGGATGAGAAGTTGGTTTTTATTCTGATTGGAATACAATGATATAGCCATGGTTATAAATTTTGTCTATAAACCTATAACCATAGTTAAAATGGTTGAAATAGTTATATTTCCACTATTTGAGCCATGGATATATCTTTTTTAAACAAGTGGTTATAGCCATGGTTATAAACTATAGATATATTTTTGAAATAAGTAGTCTTGGTGAAATAAATAGCCATAGTGGAGATTCATGGTAATTAACCTATAACCACAGTTTAAACTGTAGCTATAGAACTATTGTCATGGTTTATAACCATAGCTATAGGTTTAGACCTATTTCCATGCTAATAGGAGGCATGACCAGTTGGACTGTGGTTATTACCTATATCCATAGTTTATACCACTTTATCCATTATTTAAATAGTCATTATAAATTAATTTTCTAGTAGTAGAGGAAGAAACCACCCTGGGAAGGTGAAATAAAGAAGAAAGAGGTGCATGAGGAGCCCCATGGATGCCTGGTTCAAAATTGGGGAATATGGGAAAAAATCCCCAAATAAAACAAAGGTGAAAAGACAAAAACACCCAAAACCAATAAGGTCACATGGTTTACTTACATGGTTTACCAAACCCTATGTTATAAAATATCAAAATACTATAGGGGTCACATGATTTCTACTTCATAGTTTCATAAATTGTGCACCTAACTGTATGAAACTGGAAAAGCTTAAAAATCTAAAAATTTCACCTTGGGCCACTCTAAAACTTAAAGGACTCAACCAAGGGCAAAAAACATACACACATGTGGCATCATGATTTTCAAAATTCTCCCCACCATGCCAAATTTTTCCATATAAATTCATTTACAACTTAATATACAGGGAATGTTAATACCAACTCGCAATAAGGACTTGAACCACTACCCCACTTCATAAATCTAAAACCAAGAACACAGGACCCGAATGACCCACTCCTTAGGAGAACCATATCAAAATGATTCAAAACTCGCTAACTAATGAAACACTAAGACTTCAAATAAGTTGAATCCTCACTAAATTAAATAAAATGAGCTATCAGAGATGAGATATGGGAATGTCCACTCCTCTGGTCTTATTTGAATTTTTGAATATACACTTATATACTACTGATCACAACAGCCCCCCAAAATCCCTAACCAAACCAAAGGTAAAACATAATCACCACCTTTATAATATTTGAGGTCATAAGCACTATAATCAAAAGTTAATCCCAATCTAAATCACCCTGGAATATAACTCCATGAGAATAAGGATAACACACGAAGACCTACTTAAGGTCTCCTTACCATTTATAAATATCTAATAAGAGAAGAAAGACAAGGGACCTTCCACCAAGATCATATACATCTCCAAAATAAGAAAAAACATTCTAAAGAATATTTAATCCATTATATACAAATAAATTAGGATATACATGAGGTGAGATAAGTCTTAAAAAAGTTAAATTTACAAAAGAGGAAACTCCAAAACAATGACTACCTTCGGACTACTACCTGAATTCTACCTAGGTTCAAGACTTACTCTTCTGCTGACTTGAAAACCAACAAAACCTCTAAACGTGACTGATATGGCCACACTGATGAAAGTTTCCCAGAGTTGTTGGGCATGAGGAATTAGGGTTCCTATTCTTTTTAAACTGAAAGCATACTAATGGATTTCACTTCACTGAAACTAGAACACTTTGGTAAGAAGATATATTCCCATCATCACCACCTTATTTCTCCCACTTCATGCTATCCAGATCGCCCAAAATGAAACTAACTAGAGTCAAAGTATCATTTAACATAGGTTTCCCTACCAATGTTTCCTCAAAGATGATGACCATATACACCACTTTCATATATGTAGTCAGGACGGGCTGAAACTTTGATTAATGAAGGCCCAAAAGAATGCCTCTAGTAAAAAATGATGCATTATTTGAATCATCAATAACAAACTCTAGGGAGAAAGGCATTATCCTAGTGAAAAAATCAACATAATCGTTCACTTACTAATCAGGATGATGAACATCCAAAAATTTCAATGACTTATCCACTCTTATCTCCTCGGGATAAAACTATTGGATGGAGGAAACATTAAAATATCCATAAGAAAAGACTCAAAATCCTTGGCATGGACAGTGAGATTCAATTATTCCAAAACCAAATCCTTAGAACAAAGGAATGGTTTACCGTAATGTAGAGGTTTTAGGAGTTTATAGTGAATTTAATATCTCTTTATACTTAGTTATCCACTATATTTCATCTTTCTATCCTTTATCACTAAATAACACAAGAAGATACCAATTCAGAAACTCTAAAGCATCATCCATGGGTAGTGATGAACATGTAATTTCCACTCTATCGAGAGTCTAGTAAGAGTTTTGTATTGTAAAGATGACTCCTAGATCACTAAGATGATCACCCAACACATGCCCTTCTTTACTTATCAATTCCTTTCTGGGGGCTACATTTTAAAACATCACAAAACACAACATTTAATCAAACCACTTAAAATTCCACTGCAAGGAGAAAAAACACAAGTCAAACAAATCGAAATTAAAAACTACCTTAAAACCTCACTTGGAAAGGTTATTGAAATCATCCGAAATTCCTAGATATGGGGGAAAATAATATATCAAATAGTTCAAGATTAGAAAAATACGCTTTATTATTTTACTTCAAAAACCTTATAATATTTAAATCCCAAAAATAGAAGAAACCCACTTATTGAAAACCATATTAACCTTCAAACCACACATACCAAAATCATTTAATATTACAAAAAACAATTCATTATTTGTTAAGGTTAAAAAAAATCCTAAATACATCTCAAAATTCCTCAAACATGGTTTTTAAAACAAGATCAAACACCAAAGCATGAAACATTACTTTAAAAATTGATTAAACAAACTTTAAAATCCATAATATTCCACTCAAATGCTCATAAATAGACATCACCAACCATAAGATAAATTAAAATCACCAAAGGAGTGAAAAAAAACAAATTTTTCAAATTTTTTCCTCTGTTCATGGTTTGGATGCATGGTTAGTTAGATCATGTGCCAACCATTCAAGTTCCATTAGAGTTAACTCAAAAAAACTTTACACAACCTACACACAGTTTTTAGGACTATGAACCTTGACCATAAACCTCTTTAATTACCTATAATTTCACCTTGAAACTATAAATATCTTGAAAAACCTCTTTGGATCTCCCCAAAACTCAGAATAACAACAAACAATATCAAAATATCTAAAAAATAAATTACTATAAATCTTGAATTCAAAATAAAACTCTTGAATGCCCATGGTAACTCTAGGTTTATCATGAGGAAGATCTAGCTAGTTACTTTCCTGCACCCATCACTCTATCTTCGATGGTACCGACTCAATTCTTCCATGGACCCCCCAAATAACAAGAGGTATCTGAAATTATTTATGAAGAACTAACCTTGGTTACCACCAAAACCAATACTCGAACCGATCCACCAATAGCCTGAGGCATAATCCCAGTTTCCCTAGGCTAGATACTAGTGCTAGGGTATTTTAAGTGATATCATGAGAACTATTTCACCCTAAATAATCCAAAGATAAACAAAAAGTCCTGACCATAAACCCAACATGAGTTTTCCATGCATTGGATAACCATTCCATGTAAATTATCATATATAAAAAATGTAAAGTAATAAAATAAGGCATAATGGTAAGAAAAAATAATAAAAACATGTGAGGAAATTTCTAAAAAATAAAAATAATTTATAAAAGATTTGAAAACCATAAGTTTAAACTAAAACAGAAGTATAATGTCAAGAGTATTGATACTAAAATGACCTAATTGGTCCAAATAATCCCAAAGACCAACTATGGCATCATCACATGACTATTAAGTCACCTCCAATAACCAACATCCATTAGTTTCCCAAGGATATTGGTACCAATCCAACCCTATATTCAAGATCATAATATCATCGTAAGACATGAAGACTACATACCCACTAATGTGAGTGTTTAGGGTGTGAGACAACAACTAGTATGATACCACCACAAGGCCATTTCATTACTTTTATAAAATGAACTGAATCCACTAGTTTGAAAAAAACATATATAACAATAGGTTTTAATTTCATTTTAATGGTTTTAAAAAACAAAACCTAAATATTTATTTGTATAATTCTTTAATTTGAAAACCTGAGTTAAACCTTTCATTTTCCATTTAAAATGAAAGTTGGAAACAACCCATCCCTTTTTCCTTAAAACATTTACACACCCTTCATATACAAATAAATAACAAGGAAAAAACACAAGGAAATAAATTTGATGTAAAATTATAAAATAATAGTAATAACGGTGTGAGGAAAACCATATAACACCAAGGATAAACTATAAATAACTAATGCATCAAAGTAGGCTCAAATCAAGGGGTAAGAAACTCACATACTAAGTAATAAATAGAGAAATCATAAAATACAATACATATCATGAGGAAACACCGTAGGGACTAATGATACAACACTGGATGTATATAGGTAGAACACCTAGCTTATTGGTCTTATGGCTCAATGCTCATCACCTGAATCACTCTCAACAGCCTCATCAGAGGCACACTCCCTAGTTAGGGTCATAAAAATAAAACTAGGGGATTCTATCTATATCATGATCTTAACTATCAAATAATCCATCCCTCTATTTCGCAATTAATAGCCTAGGGTTCCTCATTGAATAGCTAAAGGGGGTGGCCCACTATCAAGCCAATGTTAATCACATATTAATAAAAAAATCCCAAGGATAACACCATAATCATATCATTACCACCTCCAAAACACCATTTAAAGGTGAGATACCTACCTAAAAACAATAATAATAATCATAATTCAATCATCAATAACATGGATATACACCCACATCAACAAAAAATAAAAATGATGCTCAACAAGGGTATAACCAACAGTTAATAAAATAACACCTCATAAAGTTACAACCAGGCCTTTAATTTATACTTAGTAACTATATGTTTTAAAATTAACTTTTTAAAATCTATTTGAATACTTAGTAAAAATTAAATGGAAAAAAAATTACACTAAAACATAATCACAAACAACTAAAATAATTCACTAAACAATTCCATAAGTTAAACATAACCTTTTAGAGCATGTAAAACCTTTAAAAACAAATCATATCACTTTATAATTAATATTTGGTTCAAAAAAACATGATTAAATCAATTATATTGAAGAAAATTATCATTTTCATTTTATCAAACATTTAGAATACATAAAGCACCATTTAAAATGAAAGTTCTATTTAATTATGAATTCTATCCATTTTTTCAAAGGAAAAATCTAAATAATTTATGGTAGGCATTTGAAATACAAATCTATATATCATATACCATATCTATATAGGTTTATAATTATTTTTAAAACATCAAGAATATAAGGAACTCTCATATAAAAAGAAATTAAATGGAAACACCAACCTCAAGTGGTCTAACCATGTCACCTTTGACGAATGCAACTAGATTAGGTCTCAAAGGCTCATAAACCCTAGAAAGAAAAGTCCCCAATTATTAGACAACCCTATATTTTAAATTTGTTCAGTATGAACACTAGGGTAATAAAAAGAGAGAAATAGGAAGAACCTAAGGGAAGAAGGAGAAAGAGGGAAAAAGAGGCACTTACTTTCAGATTATATGAAGAAATCATGTTTAAATCACCCTAGAAAGGTGAAAGGAATAAGGTAGAAGGGTAGGAGGATCCATACACAAGCCTAGTTTGAAATGGGGGAATAAAGGAGAAGGACCCCAAATAAAAAAAGTGAAAATACAAAAATAACCAAAATTAATAAAGTTTCATGGTTTACTCACATGGTTTACCAAACTAAGAGGTAACCATGTGATCCTCACTGTTAAAAATAGAAGGGGTCTTTTAGTTTATACTACTGAATTTTATAAACCATGAACCTATCTATACGAACTCATAAAATATTAAAAATTATCAAAATTTCACCTTAGACCACTCTAAAACTCAAGGGACTCAACTAAGGACCAACAACATACATACTGGTGACATCAAGGGTGTAACACAATAGGTTTCTTAGGCAAGGATGATAGCCACGATCCTTTATTGACCATGGTTAGAGGCATACCGGGGAGGGAATGAGGCCAAGGTCCAATGGTGACCATGGACAAATGCCATTCCCACACTTTTATCACACAAATTATTTTCCCATGGGATATCTCAAGCTAAGCTATATCCATGGTCTCATTTGACTTTGGTTATATCCAACCTACAACCATGATCATTTTTTGGGTTGTGGCTATAGGGGGCCTATATCCATAGTCAAACTTGATTATGGTTGTATTCCTGTAGTGTTAGGCCCTTTACCACTAGTGGAATTTCATAAAAATATTCATAGTCACTTAAAACTAATGTTTGATCAAGTAATTAGATCAATAACATATCAATATAATTAATATTTTGAACACTTATAGTTGAAAGTTATAGCCATCATCCATTTTCCATCTAGACAGGAGAGGGTATAGATAAGGAGACTATGGATCCACCACCTATCACATGGGATGATGTGGAAACCACTACAGAATATGCTATACAGGAGGTTTATATGCTAGATCATGTGCATCAATGGAAATAGTGTGGAAGTATTATCTATACACCATGTCATGGCACAAAGGATCATCTAAGACACCGATGTAGACTAAAGTGATACATTTTATTATGGTCATAAATTTTCAACTAAGATATATTTTATATGTTTGTTGACTTTTTTACTTGTATGTTATTTAGAAATATGCATTTTATAATACTTAATATAATTAATAATTATAAATATTATTAATAATAATTAATTAATTAATTAAATTACTAATTGATAATATAATTCATAATTCATAACAAAATTAAGTAAAAAATAATTCACGGCCACTAAAATATTATATTCTTTGTAATTTTTAATTCTACCTCCCCAACCATTTGTATATATATTAATAAAATCAGTAATTATTATTTGATAATTATATTAATAATTCTTATTATTATTAACTATATGTATATAGGGTGGCACTTGAGTGGTAAACACCTTATAATCTTGCATCATAAACCCAAGTTCAAATCTGGGTTGGAGAAAATTTTTATAGGCCCCATAACAGTACTATAGAATTATAGAAATATAGGTATTATTGCAGATACTGAAGTGAGATACTATAGAAATGGTATTATTCATCCTGAATGGGATTTTTGGGAAAAAATTAACCTCCAAACCATCCATCCATAAAAAATTTCTTCAAGCCATAGAACATATATGACATATTTAGTGGACAACATGTGACATGGAAGGACCAAAAAAACTACTCAGTGTAATAGGTAGGTGGTGTATTAGGGTGACACGTATGATTCACTAGGTCATAAACCTCAAAATATGGATAGTTGTGTCAGTTCCTATCAACTAGTCATCTATCCCCATAGATTTATGATGTGTGGAAAATTGGTGCCCTACTATGTGACTATCAAGGTAGTGGGACCAGTCAGAAGGTGAGGTGAAATAGGAATGTGATGTAGCATAGTGTCACACCAGTATCACTAAGTTGGTGGACTGAAAGATAGATGGGTGTACTAGAACCTATCATTTATCCCTCTTCTAGAGATATCCCAATATCCATACACCTGGATCTGATTCTAAAAACACATTCTTTACATACTATATCTGATACCAACTAAACGAACCAATTTTAACCAACCATAAATATAATATAAATATCCAATATTGAGTCACTTACATACCCAGACATTTTAGGGTTATATTTATAGAAAATTAGGAAAAAAATTACATAACAAAACTCACATCTTTATCATCAATTGGACATTTTTTATTATACTCATATTTTCTTATTCAAAAATAATACTTCAAAGTCTCTCACAAGAATCTCTATACATGATACCCTTCTATACATATCTTATGCAATATCATTCTTCATAATTTGGGTAAATGGAAACATAAGAAAGGGTGGGATCAGATGTCCATTAAGGGTAAGAATATGAGATATCAATAGATGATCATATGAAACCATAAGATAAGAATAATTGTGTGATATTATGATAATAACTTACAAATTTAACACCCAATTAGTTATATATAATAAATCATATTTCATGGAATAAATCTTTATCTTTTTAAAATATATGAGTCCTAATATTAAGGAGTCATCATTAATCAATCATGAGACATGTGAGAATATCAAATTAATTACAACATGTCATAGGAATTATGGAACAACCATAAGCATATAAAATCATTTCATTATTCAATTATTACTACCAAGACCATCATCACATTGTAAAAAAATTCCCATGGTGGATTAAGTTTACTCCCCAACCTACTTTCATTCTTGGGATGGGTTTACTCTACATATTATTTCACATTATCTAATGATATATAAATCATTACCCAATGCATTAGAGGGATTTAATAGACCCACCAATTATATAATGAAAACCATATATATGTGTTCCAAAAGATCATAAAACATTCATCAACTCATTATATTATAACTCGTGTGAAAGAAATATGTTTCATAAAGATTTTCTCATCACATATTTTAAGCCATCCAAATAAATAAAATGTATAGTATCACAAGATTATATCCCCAGTGAATCATAATAAACATTGATGTATGTTGAGATAGATGAAAAATATATTTAAAAGAGTATTTGAACATTTCTTTGAAAATATGGAAAAATATTCTTTTCCTTTAGTGTCCTTAAAATCTATAATCTCCATAATATTGAGAAAAATATTTTCGTTGAAAATAACCATGGAAACTTTCAAAGGAAGCTTCAAATAATAGAACAGTCATGATGACAGAAAATCTATTCATTAGGTAAATGTTAAAATAAATATTCCTTTCAAACTTTTTTATAAAAATTCATAAATATCATATTTATAAAACATTATAAAATTTAATTTTTAAAACCTTTGAAAATAATGTATAATATGGTTAAATGTGACTTTAAATAGTCATCATGAAAGGAACCATTGGTATTTGTGTGACCACTGAGAGGGGGTGAATCAATGGTTTTATTTTTAAATTTTTTATTCTTTTAAAAACAACTTTCACCTATAGTTTGAGATAATTGATGCCCCTAAAACAAAACACAAGCACACCAACATGAAAATAAGGATTTAAAATTTCACTACTCAATAAGAGTAGTTATTCCTTGGAGTGGTCTGAAAATAATCCGAGACCACACATCCACTAGAAAATAATATTTTTTGGTTTATAGAAAGTAAGGTATATCCACCACTTGAATATAACTATAGTACTTTGAAAGTGTATGTGATTCATGAATAGAAAACATTATAAAACAATTTTTGAAACAATGAAATGAACCTTTACCAATAGGATTTAACACATCTTCACTATGCTACTTGAATTCTTCACACTTGAATTTCTGTAAGTTATTCTTCTTCTATTATTTACACCACACCTTGAAATCCCTAGTATGTAACTTCTCTATCTGATCTAGTCAATTTGGAACTTCTCCATCTAGTACCACTCTATCTGATACCCCTATGTCTGGTGTCAGTATGTCTGATACCTCTTTGCACGGTGAAAATCTGTTGGGTAACTCTTTATTTAATACCTCTTTGTATGGTACCCCTCTATCTAATACCTATCTTTTTTATACCTCTCTATTTGTTATCACTATGTTCATAACCTCTTCATATGATACCTCTCTATCTCGTACCCATCTGTTTGGTACCTCTCTACTTGATGCATTGAAAAAATGATCTCTCAAGCTTCTCTGCCACCATATCACTTATTCAACAACAACATCCACTTCATAGTGCACATACTCCCCTTTATATAGCCATTATTTCTTCTAAAAAATATAGGAGTGAGAAAAAAAATTAATTTTCTACTCAAACATTGAATACCCCACTTGAATAATTCTTCATTTGAAAAACATCAAACTTATAAATATATTGGAGTTGAACAAAACTTTATAAGAAATTTCCTCAAATATCAGTGTCAATATCCTTTAATACCTCAAAAAATTTTGGCTAGTATCATGATCTTTCCGTTTTGATTATTGGATTGTTGAACATATATCTCAGTATCATCAGGATGTATGAATTTACAAAAAATCTATAAATATTCTCAAACCTTTGTCTGGTAAATCTTCATAGGAACTCCTCTATCCAAAAATGCTCTATTAGATAATATTTATATTTATCTGTCTGATAATATTTACATGTTTTCTCTATCTAGATCCCTTCGAGTTACTATGTATGATAGATCTATCCAATGAATTCTCTCAAAAACCTTTTTCAGATGATTATTCTTGGAAACCTTTGTTTGATGACTTTACTCGTAAACCTATGTCTGATGATTGTGCTCAGAAACCTTTATCTAATGAATTTACTCAAAAACCTTGGTTTGATGAGTCTGATCAGAAAACTCTATCCTATGACATTTTTTGTCTAAATTTCTTTATCCAAGGAACCCTCAATTTTTCTTCATCTGGTAGAATATTTCTAGAATCCCTGTATTCTTTAAAATCCTTTCTTTTAACAAAATTAGCTATAATCATGAATACCTTGAATAAATCATGATATTTGTTACTTTAAAGAACAAAAATGCATCAATTTATTTGTTTTATTCAAAAAACTCAATCTGGTAAAGTCATTGTTATCTATTAAATTTCCTAAGTCTACTATACTCCATCTAATCACCTTGGTTTGATATCCTCCATCTGATTACCCCTATATACCAACCTCATGTTTCTCTATCTTTAATTATCCATCCAAAAACTTCATAAGGAATGTTCAAATTTTTCAGGTGGTTTATGTAATGACAACAAAAGATAATACTATAAGCAATACCATCTTTCTACAAACCATCTTTTTTTAACAACTCAAAAACCTCATGGTCTCAATAATATCCCCCTTTGGATTTTATTTTCAACTAAGGAACATAAATTAGTGAATCTCTAAAACTCAAGAAATATATTTCTATCCAACAATTTTATGACCATGTGAGTGATCACGGTATAAGAAATAATAATCATTGAACAATAATACCATGTTATCCATAAATTATTAATTATAAATCATTTTGAACTTCTTCTTGAACTCAAAACTTGATCATCACAAATAAAAATAGACTTCAACAAGTTCTTGTATCCACTTCAACAAACTATTAAAATAGTTCACACATACTGGCATCACAACATTCCCATTTTAATAAAAAATCACCCTAAATGTATGATATATATGAAATAGGTAAGGTATATATTAATGGATTATAATTTTTCATATTTATCCCCCTTTGAAAACAATATCCAAATAAAATAAGAGAGCGGGGGTAGAGATCTCATACCTTAGCCTTGAAGAGAGTGGGTTTGAACGCCCATAATAAACTTAAACTTTTGAAATATTTCATGTGACAATGGTTTATTAAAGATATCATATAATTACTCTTTTACTAGTAAAAACTGTAGATTTAGTTCATTTATTTCGACATGTTCTTTGATAAAGTAATATTTAATATCAATATGCATAGATCTTGAATGTTTCACTGAATTCTTTGTGAGATTGATAGAAATATGATTATCGTAACCCAAGAGAAGGGGAAGCTTCAAAGAAACAAAAAAATATTATAGTTATGTATTCATCCACATTAATTATTTTATATATTGAGTGGCAGCTACATATTTAGATTCTACAGTTGTTAGAGTCACTAAACTTTTATTCTTTATATGTGAGATAAAACAACTTTCTACTATAAATAAAAATACACAACATGTGTATCTTCATTCATTGACACAACTTTCCCATTTCACATTTATTTATCCAAATTATAATATCTTGATTTAATTTAAACCCCCTTGAAATGTTCAAAGAGTTATTTTTCTGGGTTCGAATGCATCTAGGAATTTTCTACAGGAATTGGGCTAGGGGTTGTATGTGGGACCATTTCACATCATGAATGTATGATTTATTATGTGAATACATCGCATGGAATAATCCATGAAACAATTTCATTATGTAACTATAATTTAGGACATAAATGAAATTCACATCATGAATTGGTCGATCGAGATTATTTAACCTGAAGCAATGTCATTTTTGTTATACTCGCTACTCAGTATATTCATATCATGAATAGAGGATTCAAGATGTAAAATTTTCATTCCCAATGGGTTTTTGTGTGTTGAAGTATAAAATTATTTAATTATTTGTGAATTCTCTTCCCTCAAACCCATAAGGCTACACCAAGTGAGTTTTGGGTGATTCCTTCCCTTCTAGATGTCTCAATTTTTCATTTGATCTCTGGTGAGATGCTTCATCTTTTTTTCTCTTTCTTGCTACTATATTTCTTTGATATTGTTGTAAATTTTTGTTTATGATTGAATCATAGATTTATCTTTTATGAATTATGATCTATGAATTCCTTATTAATCTCTTTTTCCTTCATTCCTCATTAGTGTTTCCCATTTTGGGTTTTGTTTTGATAAATAATTAAAGGCAGGTGGTTCTATAAGTATTTACCCTATAATTGAATCCCTAATTTTCTTAATTGATTTGAAACAATTTTTTAATTGATTTAAAAAAACAAATTTGTGATGATTTTATGTTTGATTTTTTAAAACGGGCATGAAAATTCTAGAAACCCCCAATTTTAATGTAATTGAAATTGTGGGTGGATTTTGAGAAAAACGATAGATCGATTTGAAACCAAATTTGATGAAATAATTGATTGTTTACTCTTGATAAAATTAGCATAAATTTAAAGTTAATTTGAAAAGGAATAAATCTGATTAAAACCTATGATTTGGTTTTGAAATTGAAAGGCATATTGAAAACTAATTTTGGGAATTTGAACTATGATTAATAATTTGTTTTAAATGAACGATTTTCCATAATTGATTTATGGATTGATTGATTGAAATCATATGTGAGCATGGTTAGTCACTGTGTGACTAGGACAATAATGCTAGGATCTTACCTTTATTAATGGATTGATGATGACAATACTGAAAAAAACATATTATGACATGACTTCCCTAATGGGGAGTTGGGTAATGACAGTCTGATCTGAGGGACGTGTGCACACATTGAGTTGAGATCATTGATTGAGTAGTGTAAAGATCCTAAAAATTAAAAATAACATTCCATAGGGATAAATATCATGGTTCTTTGTTTTGTTTGACTTGATTATACATACCATTGATTATATAACTATTTTATTCAAGCGAGCTGATTTTTATAATTTTTTTATATAAAATGTTCATTTAAGCCTATTTTGATATCTATTCCATCATTTTTTTTGAAATCGTGATTTTTTTGGAAATATGTAAATTTCATGCCTTGCCTTGTTTCATTTAAAATTCAAATCATAAATGGTTTATTGTTATGGAATTTATTATGGAATCTCTTGGTGGTATCCTACTAGGATATTTTGATCACACCATACCTTTTACTTCTTGTGTTTTTAGATTATCTTATACTGGGTCCAAGAAAAGTAAAACCACCACTTAGAGGTGGTGGGTGTTCTTGATTTGTGGGACCTATAGTCATGGAGGTGATTGGTGGAGATGTGATCTTCCTATTTCATGGGTTTTCTAAGTTTTTATCTTGTAAAATATTGTGTCTTTAATGATGTGTTCTTTTGGTATAGTTTTACCTATTTGATTCTGGTACTTTTACCTTGAGTAATATTGAGCATGCCAACTTTTTTTATTTATCTTTTGTTATTTTGTGGGAAAATGGTATCCTCTTTATATTTATATGATGATAGGAGCTAGTCACAAACCTATGGGGATCGAGAATTCCATTCGATCTTTGTCAAGACCAGATCAGGTATTAGTGTACCAAGGTATTCAGGATGGTTCATGAAAAAGTAGTATCAAAGGAAGGTTATGCATCTTCTATTGATGTCAGTATATAGTTTGGGTTTTCTGGGTGACAGAGGTAGAATTTTTGGGACTTAGGAGGTAGTTTCATGCGAGTGTATAGAAATATCTCATTGTAACAAGCCTTAAGTCACCATGGGTGTTTGGGAAAAGTGACTTTGAGAAATTATTTGATCTTATTCTAG
This sequence comes from Viscum album, assembly GCA_963277665.1. Classification (NCBI taxonomy): domain Eukaryota; kingdom Viridiplantae; phylum Streptophyta; class Magnoliopsida; order Santalales; family Viscaceae; genus Viscum; species Viscum album. Next base: position 1,942,324,384 of record OY728163.1, read on the forward strand.
TATTTTCAGTAATTTTTATCTAATTACTCTCGAAATCCCAAAATCTTATTATATCTGATTAATTTGATGATTCATGTATCCCTTGATTGATTGTTTGATCTGAGTATCCTTATTAATGTTTTAGTGTTGTCTTTTGATGTTCTATTGCATCATGACTCTAAGAATATGTTTGAATAGGCTAAAGGAGGAAGCTATCGGTGAACCAAAATGAAATAATCCTTCAGTGGATCAAAATCATTTTGAGATAGTGGTTCGTGTTGTTCAATATCTGGGATAGGTAGTTGCACCCATTCTCATTCAGGTTTTGGTAGTAAAAACTTGAAGGGATGAATAGAGAGATTGTTATTAAGAGTTTATTCCTCAAAAAACAATAAATTTACATTTATATAATGATCCTAAAGAGGATGAGGATTGGTTTAAAAATATTGACTGTATTTTTGAGTTGTTGTAAATTCTAGAAACTATTAAAGTGAAGTGTGCTACCTTCAAGCTTGAGGGACCTACTAGGAGATGGTGGGATTCGATGGTGATAGTGAAGAATCATGAGGGATTTTAATGTAAATACTTTAGAGTTATTTTCACTGAGAAAATCTATCTATATTTTATTGTCTTTTAAAAATATATGGATTTTATTAACCTCCAGTAGGGTGACAAGACTGTAACATAGTATGTGAACCATTTTTCTGAGCTTGTTTAGTTTTATCTTGAGGTGGTGATGAGTGAGAAGTTAAAATCATAACTATTTGAGATGGTTCTTAGATCCAACATCTAATAAAATTTATTCTTATTGAATATCACTTCTTATACTAATGTTCTAAAATAGATCATTGATGGTTGATCTAGACCTGACTAACAAGTTAGGGTTGATGAGAGTTCCTTTTTCTCCCTATAGAGGTTTTGTTAATTATTTTAAAGGAAAAAATAAATAATTATAAGTCACATAGTGTATATAGACAAAAATAATCATCCAAACCTTCTATAGTTCCTAGAAGAGGCCCTTTGACTTGTTTCCAGTGTGGAAAGGTTAGACATTTGAAACGGGTTTTCACTGAGGAACCTAAGATCAGGGACGCATGTGGTCGTTTAGGCCACTTATAGAATTTATGTCACATATTTTGTACTCTACATAGTAGAATGGGATCAAAATATCCTAAAAGTATTGCGTTGTAATCAAATTATTCAATAACTAATGGGTTCTAGCCACAGACATCTGGAACAAAGATTCTTCATATAATGGAAGAGTATTTAGAGGAAGTTATTGCGAGTTCAATGATAGTGAGAGGCAACATCATTATAGCTTTCTATTTAGTGGCTAAATTATTTTATATTGGTGTATCTCACTCATTAATATCAAAATTTATTTTTAATCTTATAAATATTAATATAGAGCTTCTATCTTATGTTATGAATATTACTATTCCTCTCAGAATGAAGAGAGAGTCGGGTCTCTGAGGTCCCTCTTGTGTTTCATCTCTATCAGATATTGAGAATAGTTGTAACTTCCTGGTTCTCAACATGAAACCTCTTGATGTCATTTTTAGGATGGATTGGATAATTTCTCATAAGGACCAAATATACAATTATCTTTTGTGAGTCTTCTTTACTTCACCTGATGGGGTGCACCATGTTTTTTAGGGAGAATCGGACCCGAGATCCATTAGAGTTGTAACTTACTTTCTGAAGTTAGGTAGGGTAATATTTATGTTTTATTTTTATTTGGAGGGAGAATATTTGAGTGACGATCTCCCTCAATTTATCGTTGAGTTTTTCAATGTTTTTTCAAATGAATTTTCTAATTTTCCACTGGTAAGGGAGGTAGAGTTCATTATTGATTTAGTACCTGGTATTCCTTCTTAACATATGGAACCAACTTAATTGAAAGAGTTGAAGACTCAGTTAGAAGATCTACTAGAGAAATGATTTATTCAGCCAAGTGCGTCACCTTGGGTAGATCCTGTTTTTTTCATGAAGAAAACTAATGGAACGCTTTGCCTTTATGTTAATTACTGAAAATTCAATCGAGTCACAATAAATAATAAGTATTCATTTCCACATATTGATGTTTTATTTGACCAATTTAAAGGGGTAAAGTGGTTCTCAACGATTGATGTTTGATCTAGTTATCACCAGTTGAGAATTAAATAATCTGAAATTTAGAATACCACCTTCAGGAGTAGGTATGGCCATTGTGTTATCTTTTTATATCTTTTGGTCTATCCAATGCTCTTGAAAATTTTATGTCACTGATGAACATGATATTCCATGAGTACCTTAATACGTTCATGGTAGTCTTTGGGGATTAAATATTGGTTTACTCCAAAATTGAGTAGGATTATTTCTGTAACTTGAGAAAAATTATATAAATCTTGAGGAATCATCAACATTACATGAATCTTTTGAATTTTAGTTTTTGGATTCGGGATGTTAAGTTCTTGGGACATTTGGTCTCAGAACATGATATTTCAGTTGATCCTAAGAGGGTGGAAGATGTTACGACATTGTAGAAACTGGGCAATATTTTCAAGATACAGAGCTTCTTGGGATTGGTGGGGTATTATCATAGGTTTATTACTAATTTCTTGAAGATATCTTCTCCAATGACCACTCTCACTCGGAAAGGAGTGAAGTTTATTTGGGATGTGAAATCTTAGAGTTCTTTTGATAAGATAAAACATATTTTTTCTTCTATGCCCGTGTTTAATATTCCAGAGGCTAGGAAGGGCTATGTGGTATTTTTTGATACATCCTATTTGGGTTTGGGATGTGTCCTCGTGTAGGGTGATCACATTGTATCCTATAATTCAAGGTAGATTAGGCCACACTAGAAGAATTATTTTACCCATTACTTTGAACTCGTAGATGTGATGCACGCTCTAAATATTTTTTAGCATTAAATTTTTAGAGAATAGCTTACCATTTATTCTAACCACAAAAAACATGAGTTATATATTCTCTTAAAAAGATTTTGAATCTCTGATACAGTCATTGAGTGTGGTACCTGAACTATTTTGATTTTAATATTGCATACACCCTTGGTAGTGGAATTGTAATTTATGATTCTTTTAGTAGGAAACTTATGCCTCATTCCATGAAAGAATCAATGTAATATTGGAATCTTATGGATCCCTTTTCTCAGTTTCATTTAGGATTCTGGGAGAATGAGATAGAGGTTGTTTTGGAAAGTGTGAAGTTGACCTCCTCTCTTCTTGATATGATTATTCAGTAGAAATAACTTGAGGATGAATTTAATGGAATTTGGGAGTCTATTTATGGTGGGTAGACCATTGGATATTGGTTATCCTCTTTAGAGGGTATTTTATGTTTCCAAAACTAGTATGTTGTACCTTTTCCTATAAGAAAGGTGGTGATGGGGAATTTCCATAATTCTTAGTGGGCGGTGAACCTGAGTACCACAAAGATTTTGTATGATATGTGGTGATTATTTTGGTGGCCATGTATGAGGCAAGACATCACTGACTTTGTTTCTCATTATTATACCTACTAATAGGTTAAGGATGAGAATAAAAAACCTTTGGTTTTTCTTCATCCCTTTCCTGTGCTGACTTGGAAGTGGGATTGTATTTATATGGATTTTGTGGTTGGGTTTCCATGTACCCCTCAAAAGAATAAAGGGATATTGGTAGTGACTAGACATCTGAAAAAATCAGCTCACTTTATACCCATTCATGATACAACCAAAGTTGAGGACCTGTGAAGTCTCTACATGTATGAGATTTTCATATTACATGGAGTTACATTTTCTATAGTATCTAATAGAGACACTTGTTTTACTTATATCTTCTATAGAGGCCTCCATTAGGCAATGGGATCCCATGTATGTTTGAGCATGGAATATCATTCAAAGATGGATATCCAGATAGAGCAAGCTATACATATTATTGAGTACAATCTATGTTCTTTAATTATCAAATTTGGGGGATCTTAGGATGTCCATTTAGGACTGGTTTAGTTTTCCTATAACAACGTTCATCATTCCTCTATCATAATGGCTCCATTTTAGGCCTTTTATGGAGATCCGTGTAGATCTGTGTTGTGTTGGTCAAAGATTATTGAAGCTTCCTTGGTTAGATCAAGCTTGGTCCAAGAGATATTGCCAAAGATTCAATTTGTTTTTCAGATAATGTTGATGGCATATAGATGGTATAAATCCTAGACTAATCATTATCACTGATCATTGTAGTTTTCTATTGGTTAACAAGTGTTCTTGAGAGTCTCACCTTGGTTGGGCCACTAGCATCTTGGAAAATAGGGAAATCTTGAACTGAGATTTTTGGGTCCTTTTGAGATTGTTGAGCAGGAGGGTAAAGTGTCTTACCATTTAGCACTTCCACCTCAATTGAATTAGATCAATGATGTGTTTCATGTATCTCAACTCATGAAGTATCTTTCTAATGCTTCTAATGTCATGATCTAGGAAGATCTTGATGTCGAACCTGATTTATCCATGATTGAGAATCTAGTTAGGATTGTAGATTCTAAGATAAAGGTTCTTCTAGGAGAAACATACCCACGGTTTATATATTATGGCATCATGTTTTAGACTCACATGAAACGTGGGAGCATAAGGCATTGGTCTGGGAGTAGTGGCCTCATCTTTTTGATGTGGAGTCCTCTTGATGGGATTTCTGGGTACGTAAAGTATTTATTGTGGGGAGGTTATAACACCCTGTTTTAAGCTATTCCCCCCTTGAAAATTTTAAAGACTAATTTTTATAGGTTTAAAGGCATCTAAGAATTTTCTATAAGAACTAGGCTAGGTACTATTTCTAGGACCATTTCATGTCTTGAATGTATTATTCATGATGTGAACATATTTCATGTTAGAAGCAATGAAGCAGTTTCATAATATGAAAATAAACTAGTAAATGAATGAAATTCACATCTTGAATTGGTTGATTGAGATTAGTTAACCTCAGGTGGTCCCTTTTTGTGTATACGCTACTCATAATTTTCACATTGTGAATAGAGGATTCATGATGTGAATGGAGGATTCACGATGTGAATTCCTTTTTCCGAGTAGGTTTTTATGTTCTAAAGAAAAAAGTATTTCATTATTTATACAACATCTTCACTCAAACCCCTAGGGCTACACCTGGAAATTTTTTCGTGATTCCTTCCCTTCTAAATGTCTCAATTTGGCATTTAATCTTGGGTGAGTTTCCTCATCTTGGTTTTATCATTATCTAGATTGTCTTTCTTTGACAGCGGTGTAAATTTCTATTTCTGGTCAAATTTGATATTTATCTTTGATGAATTGTGATCTATTAGTTCCTTATTGATCTCCTTTACCTTCATTCTTAGTTGGTGTTTCCTTTTGTGGGTGTTCTTTGGATCACTGATTAAATTTATGTGATTCAATAAGGATTTACCATAAAATTAAAACCCTAATTTGAATGATTTTTTTAATGAGTTTTAAATTGATTAAAAAACCTGAATTTTTTATGATTTTATGTTTGATTTTTAAAAACAGCATGAAAATTTTGGAAAACCCCGATTTCAATGTAATTGAAATTGTGGGGTGGATTTTTGAGAAAAATGATGGATCGATTTGAAACCTAATTTGATGAAATGATTCAACATTGATTCTTGGGAAAATTGTCTTTAATTGAAAGATGATTTGAAAATTCATGAATTTGATGAAAACCTAGGATTTGGTTTTGAAATTTAAAGGCACATTGAAAACTGAGTCTTGGAATTTGAACTTTGATTGATAATTGGTTTGAAATAAATGATTTCCCATAATTTATTGATATATTGATTGATTGAAATCACATATGATCCTAGGTAGTTCATGGGTGACTACGAAATGTGTTCTAGGATCTATTCCCCTAGTAATGGATTAATGATAAAAACATTGACAAACACTTATTATGACATGATTTCCCCGATGGAGGGTTGAGTCTAGAGAGCCTGAGCCGAGGGATGTGTGTAAAATTTGAGCTAAGATCATTGATTGAGTAGTGAAAGGATCCTTAAAATTGAAACTAAATTACCTTATGGATTATGAGCATGGTGATTTTTTTTGTTTAACTTGATTATACATTCCATGATTATAGAGATTTTTTATTCACACCAGTTAATTTATATAAATTTATTTTATAAAATTTTCATTTAAGTCTATTTTAACATACCTTACATCATTGTATTAGAAATCATGTTTCATTGAACTATGTAAACTCTATGTAATTCCTTTTTTATTTAAACTTTAAAGTATAAATGGTTTATGGTTATGGTATTGCTTATGGAATCTCTTGTTGGTATCCTATTGGTCTCTTTTTCTCATACCCTAGCTTTTCCTTCAAGAGTTTTTAGATTATATTATTCTAGGTCCAAGAAAATTAAAATCTCCACTTTTATGTGGTGGGTGTGCTTTATTTATGGGACCTAGAGTGATTGAGGTGGTTGGTAGAGATGCGATACACCTATTTCATGGGTTTTTTCTAAGTTTTTAACTTTTTAGATGCTTTTTCTTTGATGATGTGTTGTTTGGGTATAGTTTTACCTATTTGATACTGGTACTTTATCCTTGAGAAGTTTTGATCATGCTGACTTTTTTTATTTATCTTCTATTTTTTTGGAAAAACTGTTACATCATGATCTTGATACGATGCTAGGTGATAGTCTCCAAACCATGGGAATCGAGAACACTATTCAGTCTATGTCAGGACCAGATCAAGTATCAGTGTACCAAGGTATTCGGGTTGGTTTGTGACATAAATAGAATTAACTTTCTATTATTTTCATACATTATCCCATTATCTATTGTTCCCTTAATGTATCTAAGAATTATTTTTTCTAGACAAAAAATGTGTTATTTTTTTCTCTTTGAAATCTATCACACAAGGTAACAACATAAACCAAGTATGGTTTATAGGTTATTAAATATAGCATGATTCCAATTAATTTCCTAAATTATTTAGGATAAATATTCCTTCCAACTTTATCCTTACATAGTTTTTTTCCCACTTAAATAAGAGTGGAAATATGTTTTGAATCATCCATTCTAAATATTTTAATTAATTCCTAGGCATTTTTTGTGATAAAAAAATGTGATCCTTCTCTTGATAAATTTTCAAGCCAATAACGTACCTCATTTCTCCCAGCATAGACATTTCAAAAAATATCCTCATTTATTTTGAAAATAATTCACAAAATTCTTTATTATCACATAAAAATATGTTATCATAAATATAAACAATCACAATGAGTGATACGTATTTATTTTATTTTATATAGATGTTGGTGTACATGCTTCATTTTTCAAATTAAACTTCTTCAAGAAAGTATCCAGCTTATAATACCAAGCACTTTGAGCTTGTTTCAACCCATACAAAACCTTGTTTAACTTGAAATCATAGTTTTCATATCTTTAAAGAAATAAGACTCATGGTTTCTCAATCTTAACCTATTCTTCTAGTTATCCATTGAGAAAATTAAACTTGACATCCATTTAGAATATCTTATATAATCTTTGTGTGGAAATAGAAAGAAATATTCTAATGGTTTTAGGACTTACTAATGGGGAAAATGTCTCATAAAAATCAATACCTTCAAATTTTGGTCAGCTATTACAAACCAGTATTACATTATTTCTTACCACTTCACCTCTTTCATTCAACTTTTTTAAAAAAAACCCCACTTTGTTCTAATCGCATTTTTATCTTTAGGTTTGGGTACAAGAACCCATGTCTCATTTTTCTAAATCGGATCCAATTCTTCATTCATTGAATCAATCCACTCTTAATGCTCTAAATATTATTCAATATCTCATGTCTCAACCTATGAGAACAAGGAGGTATGTGAAACTTTCCTCGATGTTCTTTTGGTTTGAACCTATTTTTATTGATCTCCAATGATATTTTTGACCTCCACTTTCTTCCTTATCCTTGGATAAGATGAAAACAATTTTCCATCATCACTTGGAATGGTTGGATCAATATCTTCATCCTGAACATTTTTTATACCAACACTTTTATTAGAAAATTTATTGTGTTTTTTTATCAATAACAACTTCATATTTAATTCCTCTTTTATCTATAGCTGACTGTGAAATATTTTTATCCGAATGTTCAAGAACTTTCACATCTATAGAGTCAACAATCCTTCTATTTTCCTTGTTATAACACCTATATCCTCTACCATTAGGAGGATATCTAAGGAATATTCCATCAACACCTCTTTGATCAAACTTCCCAAGATTATCACCCTTGACCTTGATAATGTAAGTTATACTAAACACCCTTAAGTACTTTAAACTTTTGATCTCTTTGTAACGCATATCATATAGAGTCATATCATATGTTTTCTTATATAAACAATTATTTTTAATGTGAATTGATTCTCTAATATCTTGTCTCCAAAATAATCAATAATTATGATGTTAAATCAGAATGGTTAAAGCCATATCAACCAAAATTTTATTCTTTCTTTCAGCAACATCATTTTAATAGGGTGTATATAGTGCACTAAGTTCATGATGAATTCCATGTTTTTTATGATAACAGTTAAACTTTCCATTTGTGTATTCAACGCCATTATTAGTTTAAATATTCTTCATAGGATATCTACATTCCTTTTTAGAACTTCTCTTAAAATTATTAAACATCTTGTGAGACTCTAATTTGTGTTTCAAAAACATAATATATGTAATATGAGGGAAATAATCAATAAAGGAAATAAAATACTTATCTCAATTTATCGATTAATTTCTCATGGGACCACATGTTTTAGAATGAATAAAATACAAAGGATGGGTTTAATGTATTTAAACCTTCTTATATACTAAGTTTTTAATCATTTCTTTCTATCATATCAAACTGCACCAATAAATTTTTCTTATCTTGTAGGAACATCATGAATACTTCCTCTCTTTTTCATCTTCTCTATATTCCTTGGGAACATATGTCCAAGCCTTTTATTCCAAAACTAATTTTCTTCCATCATGCTCAGATAATATGAACTCTTTTCATCTCTAAATTGAAATTTATTTCCCTTGGTTTAGTGTCCTATTGTTACAACTATAACATATTCAATCCTTTTAAAAAACTCTATCTCTTATAAAAACTAATCTATTTCCTTCATCAAAAATATATGAAGCACTCAAAAAATTGTGTTTTGGTCCATCAATAAATAAGGTACTTCTGGATTTTATTTTTTCTTCACCAATGATAGAATATCCAAGGCCTATGATTTTGAGTGACTCATTATTTCCAAATTTCACTTACACTTCTAAATATTCTTTCACATTTTTTAACAATTTTAAATCTCTAGTCATATGTGAAGAACACCCACTATCTAATATCCAAGTTCGTTCTACTTTTATGGCTTTGAGACTAGTTTCAATAACTAAGAAATTATATTTTACTTTTTACTCCTTTACATGAAGATTTTTAGATTTTTCATATAATTGTTTTTTATTTGTTATAATTACAAGACATTATCTAATAAGATGTCTAGAATAATAAAATATTTCAAAAATAGTTTCTAGTGGTTGAAATCTATTTTCAGTTTTCAAATTGGATTTTTCATGTTGTCTTCTTTAAGTGGGATAAATCCCCCTCAACCTTTATTTAAAATGAATTCAAGACTCACTTTAGTGTTTATGATTGAACCAAAACATATTTCATGTATTCCCAAAGCATATATAGTACCAAAAATATCCATAGAAAGTATATTTACCTTTGTAACCTACATATTATCCCGAAACTATGTATTTGTATTCCAATATCTTTATGACTATCAACCTTGGATCATTTTTTTAAACCAAAGTTTGGGTAGACTCTTTAAATATTCTTATTCAAACTTTACTTCTTATTAGAGTTAACAGAGTCTCAAGTTTTAGTGTATTTTTCTTCAAAGTTTGATTTCTAAAATATTTCAAAATTATGGAATTTTCTTTTTTTAGCTGCATAAATGGTCCTATTGACTTGTTTATTGTTATATGGATTCTTATCAATACTCTAAACATTATTATCAACATTTTAGGATAATTTTTATTAATCCACCTGAGGTTCACCTTTCTTATATCATTCTAAAACCTCCTGATTTGAATTCTAAAATCTACTTATTCCTCATTCTATTTTAGCCAGTTTCTATTTCAAAATGATCAATTTATGTCACCTTCACCTTCAATTATTCCCCTAAATTTTTTTAAGAGTGTTCTCTTCATCAATAATTTTTTTTATATCATCGATCTCTTTTAACAACCTATATTTTTTTCAAGTGTTGATTCCTGATTGTTTACTGATAGAACGTATATCTTTAACTTCTTGTTCTCTTTCTCAAGTATAATGATTTTTTAAATACACTATTTTATTTCTATTTTGAGCATAAAATCTGTATTATTTTCCTCTTATTATTCTTCATAGTTAATAATTTTATTACTTGTAAAAGTATCATCATTTACTTTTATAATAAGTAACTTCTCAGCACCATCATCACTAGAATTTTTAGCTTCCTTTTAATTGTCATCATATTTCTCAGATTTTTACAAAACATTTATATTTTTCTATTTAGATTACTTATTATTATTTCATTTTGAATAAGAATTTGATTTATCTATATTATTATTTAGATATTTTATTGAATTTATATCTTCTTCATCAATATCTTCATCTTCCTTTAGCCTTGGACAATTTTCTATCAAATTTACAATAGATATATAGTTAAAGTTATTCAAAAATAACATTAATTTATACATCCTTGTATATATTTAAACCTTTATAAAAAATAAATACACGAATTCGTCAATATTTTACATCATCTTCAGTTTTAGGGTCAGTGACTTCTTTCTTATAAACTTTCTTATACTTTCTTTGCATAGCATCTTTGAAAGATAATTATTGATCAACATTTTCTTTGTTCTTGATAGCCTTTTATCTTCTCATTTTTTATGTGATGACAATAATATGAAGATCATTCAAAGAGATATTTTTTGGATCTCTATATTATAAAGATGATACCTTGGTGTTAAATTTATCAGGAATACTTTTTAGAATCTTTTATGTAATAATAAAGTCTTTCAATTTCTCCTAGAAACATCTTATGGTGATTACAGTGTCATTGAACCTTTTAAATAATTCACCAATAGATTCATTATCTCCCATTTTAAGATATTCATACTTCAATATAAATATCTATAACTTAGATATCTTCACTTCTTTTTCCTTTATAAGTATTTTTTAAACTTTTCCCAGATTCCTTTAGCTATCCCAAATCCTTTAACCCTTATAAATTCACTTTCAGAGAGGGAAAGTATTAAATTTTTGGATCTCTCATCGTTCTCCAGATTATTTTTGTCTATATATATATTAAGGGATCACCCTCATTAGGAGGAGTGAAACCATATATAGAATCTTTAAGAACTTTATATCCAATGGATAAAAATAGGGCAATATTCTATCTTTCTCGATATGATAGTTCTTTCCATCAAATGAAAAAATAACTTTACTATTAATATGGAAACCTATATTTTAATGAATTGATTTTATGAATTATTACAGTAAGATGCAGTTAATAAAATAAAAAAATATCATGAGGCCTGGTTTTTTGGATAATTAGGTACATAAGATAACAAATTGTAATAGAAATACAGAAACATCATTTAAAAACTCCATAACATGTGCTTATATTCCTTAAATCTTCTAAAATTGCATGGGATAACCTAGAGATGTATATAAGAAAGGGGAGAGCTAAAAAGAAAAGTAAGGGTATAATAAATGAAAAACATGATGAAGTTAATACATTCAAGTCAATAGAAATATCAACAGGACATTAAATGGGTGATAATCATAAACATTAACATCAAAGCATGATATATGATGATAACATAAAGGAAACATAGGAATGTGGAAACAACATAAAACATGACATCATTAATAGGATTCAAGTATAACCACAAAGACATCATAAAATATTGTTATTATGATAACCTATCTTTAAATATACATGGAATTTCATAATATAAAAACATTACCCTATGCATGGATGGCTATATAATTTTTCGCCCACCCGCCACATTCATATCATGTACATGCATAAGTGTACCACATAGATCATGGAACATAAGAACATATTTTGTAATTTCTAACCACATGAATAAGTTTTGTGGGTTACATAAATGGAAATTCCAAATCAATTAATGATATATACATCTTTGTGAATATCCTTGAGTGTAAATGGGGATGGGTATTCACTACACAAATGTTTGGCATTAAAAGTCACAAGACAATTTCAGCAACATAATAGGGGTACATAAAAGTTTATGGGAGGGGTTAATAAGAGTGAAATGGTTCTATAATATCTTTTAAATAATAATTAAAATAATATTTATGTGAAAAAAAATATCCCGAAAAGAACAATTGTAAATCAAAAATCATATTACAAGGAAGTGCTTGAATAAAGAGGAGATAATCTCTTACCTTGAGAGAGAACTTTTAGAAGATTTGGAGGAGCCTATTAAGAGCTTGGGGAACTTGGGAGGACTATAGAGAGGTATGGAAAGATTAAATTTCTGCTAAAAGGGGTTTTATTGAATAGTAATAGGAGGTTGGGTGGGTTTATATAGAATAAGAGAGGAGAATTCTTTATTAATTTCCAAACTTAGGTTTTGGAATCTATATGATAAAGTAATAAAAACCACAAACCAGCCCATGTTTTTCCCCTGTATTATTCCAAATAAGAGTGGATTTAATTATTTTAAAATTATAATAACTGAACACATAAAATTAATACCCTTGGTGATATGGAGGTGAGTCATGTTTATAAAGAATTGATTTTAAAACCTTAAAATATAATATAGGTTTTGGAGGATTCATTAAGGGTTTATAAAATTAATAAAATAACTTAAAAAATAAATTAGTTTAAAGGGGAAATATATATTTGGACATATATATCTTTTATGGAATATATTATCACTTTTGGATCATTATGATGTCATAATACATATCGTATATTTATATTGTATTTAATTTTTACCCAAAAATTCAACTATCTATGAAAATAATGAAAAATTCATCATTGGGTAATTTAAATGTGATAATTTAAAAAATAATATTTATTTTATAAAAATAATTTTCTAAATAGGACAATTTACACTTCTAAATCAAAAATCCACATTTATTGAAAAATACTGGTTTTTGAAAATAGCAGTTTTATGACCCTTATAAAAATTAAATTGGACTTCATAAAATTATATTATAATTTATATTTAATAAATATTATTTCATAATAATATTTTATTAAAATATTATTTATTTCAAAATTTCTGGATTTTATCAAAAAGTGTGTCTTGATTGAAACTTTATTTTTTCAAAAATATCATTCGAGTTTCATTATATTAAAATATAATTTTTCTCTAATTATTTATTAAATCATTTATAAAGTAAATGAATGAATATAATTTAATAAATAAAATATAAAAATTAATATCGTTAGGTTCTAGATACATAACCCCTTATAACACCAAAGTATTCCCTAAGGGTAAGGTGTACGATGGTGAGATTTTCTTGGGGTGGTTCAGCATACATGGTTTGGGTCATGATCTAGATTATCTTGAACTTCTCCTATAAATGGTTTCTCTTATGATTTATTTATTGAATCCCAAATTGATATTAGTCAAGGTAAATTCCAAATTATGTTATCTCCCTCAGATACTTTGATAAATGGGATTTATATGGTAGGATCCTACTGGTCGAGACCATCACACCTTCCTTCTATGTCAATTGGAATTTATTATAACCCTTAATATATATTAATCATATGGTCACTATATATAAACTATACTATCAATGTTTATGATTCTTAACATTCTTTAAAATCTTACCAGATATAATTTATAATTGTCCAAAATAGCTACAGTAATGCATGTGTTTTCTATAACTACAATACTTTATAAGGAATTTATTCAATCAAAAAGGGAATTTAATTTATAAAAGTTTAACCTATTAAAATATTCAACCTTTATAAATTTCACCATTGAAATTTTCATTTCATATTCTAAAATAGATTAGGGTACTTCTATTTCATTGCCTCTTCTGGTTCCCAATTCGCTTCCTCAATCTTGTGGTTACACCACAACACTTTGACCAAGTGAGTTGTCTTGTTTCATAGAACCCTATCTCTATGATCTAATATTGTCACTGATTGATCCTTGTATGAAATATCATTATCCAATGGAAACACCTATGAATTTATTACGTGTGAGGGGTCTGGTTTGTACTTCCTCAAGAGGGATACATGGAACACGTCATGCACTTGAGATAGGTTTGGTGGGAGTTCTAGTCGATAAGTCACAAATCCAATGTTATCAAGGATCTCAAAGGGAACGATGTATCATGCTATAAGATTTACATTATTCCCAAACTTGATAACTTTATTCCATGCTGATATATGAAGGAACATTTTATCTCCAACCTCAACCTTCAGGTCTCATCAACGATTATCTGTATATTTTTTCTGTCGAATTTGTGTGGATTTCATATAACGATGAATGGTTTGAAAATTCTCTGTAATATCTTTAATAAGATCAGGTCCCATAAACTTATACTCTCCAAATTAATCCCATAATATTGGAGTACAACACTTATTCCCATATAGAGCCTCATATGGCACCATTTGAATGTTTGAATAGAAACTATTATTATATGATAACTCCACCAGGGGAAGTTGTTGATACCAAAATCCTTAGAAATCTATTTAACATGATCTTATCATATACTCCAATGTTTTAATGGTTATTTCAGATTGAACATCCATCTAAGGGTGATAATAAGTGATGAATGTCAGTTCTATATCCAATACTTGGTGAAAGATTCTCTATAACCTTGTGGTAAACCTCGAATATCAATCAAATATAAAAGAGTTTGGTACTCCATACAGTATTACCACTTACCTTACTTATATCTTGGAAAGTTGGTCAAAAGATAAGTCTTATTTTATGAAAATGAAATGCGCTTACTTTTTAAGGTGGTAAACTACCACCCATATGGAATTATTGCCTTTAGGGGTCCTGGGGAGTCCTATAATGAAATAAATGGTTATATTTTCTCATTTTTATACTGGTATGGGAAATGGATGCATTATACCCTTATACTTATATCATTCAGTCTTTAATTATTGGAATACTAATCATCATGATACCAACTGCACAATCTCCCTCTTCATGATCTATTCACATCATCGATAAGTTCCCTCTTCATTTCCAGTTTTGATGGGATTCATATCTGGGTTCCAAACCTTATAACTCCATCTTTAGAAAACATAAACTTTATAATATTATCTACCTTTTTTTAGCACCTCATCATATTTTTTGGGCCTCCTTGATCCTCTCAAGGATAGAGGGTTGATCAGTTATTTGAGAAAGTTAAGATGAATATCCTTTTATTATTCCCATTTCTATCCTTTTCATGTCCAATAATATTGGATTCCTTAAAATCCCCATCATAGATAAGTTTGCGGGATACTTTCTACTCAGATCATCTGCCACATTATTTTCATTCTCAGGATGTTAATGTATTCAATAATCATAATCCTTGATCAGTTATAACCACCTCCATTGGTGCATATTGAGATTATTTTATGTGAATATATACTTGAGGATTTTATTATCTATATATATGTCACACTTTTCTCTATATAGATAATGTCTCCAAGTATTTAATACGAAGATCACCAAAGACAAATCTAGATCATGTGTTGGGTATTTATCCTCATGAATCTTTAATTGCAGGGTGGTATAGGCTATAAAATTTTCATCATGTATGAGTATACAACCCAAGACATTTTTGGACGTGTCATTATAGTTCACAAATCCTTCCCCACTAGTGGGTAATGTGAGAACATGTGTAGTGATTAGACTCTTCTTAAGATCTTTAAATATTTCTTGACATTCTATATTCTAGAAAAAATTGACTCACTTTCGAGTTAGTTTGGTTTGTGGGATTAAAAATCATGATAATTTTCTCAAAAATAAATAATAGTACCTAGATAATCTAAGGAAAATATAGAGTTCCATCATAGATGTTGGTCTTGGACATCCTTCAATTTCCTTAGTTTTTTTAAGATCTACAGATATCCATTTCCTAATGACAACATTCCCCAATAAGGTTAATTTATCTAACAAAAACTCACATTTACTATAATTTTCATATAATTTTTTTTTCTAAAGCGTATTCAATATTGTATTTAAATTCTCCCCATGTTCCTCCTTACTTTTGAAGTGATAAAAACATCATCTATTAAGACTACCACAAATTTGTTGAGTTAATTAATAAAGTATCTATTCATTAATTCCATGAAGATTTATGGAGTATTAGTGAGTCTAAATAAAATAATTATGAACTCATAATACCCATACCTTATAATAAAATTATTCTTGAGGATATCCTCCTTCTTCACCTTTACTTGATAGTATTCCAACTGAAGATCCACCTTAGATAAGTAATGTTCTCCACATAGTTGATTGAAAAAAGTCATGAACATATGTAATAGTATACTTTTTCTTTATTGTGATCTTTTTGAGCTCATGATAATAAATTTAGAGACACATTGTGTTGTACCTCTCGAACCCCTCAAGGTTTAATTTTCATGATCACAATCACTCTCTTTCTTATCTAACTTGTTTTTAAGTGTTTGTGTTGATAGGCACAAGGTTGCCAAGAAAATGGCCCAAGAAAGAATCAAGAAGTGGACTGAAATCCAGACCACCGGCCAGCCGGTGGCACACCACCGGCCAGCCGGTGGCACCTGCACTCAAGAGGGAGCCACTGCCTTACCACCGGCCAACCGGTGGCCTCAGCACCGGCCAGCCGGTGGCACCCAGACTGAACAGGGTTTTCTACTGCCTCACCACCGGTCGACCGGTGGCTCTGGCACCGGTCGACCGGTAGAGCCTGGACCAGAATTCTCAGCCACTGTCAAAACACCGGCCAACCGGTGGCCCTGCACCGGCCAGCCGGTGGACACAGTCAAACTAGCCGTTGGGCTGTTGACCAGCCTGTCCACTTGGCCTCCAACGGCTCTTTAAGCCTCTCCAACGGCTCCGAAGCCTCCCCAAGGGTTCCATGCCTATAAATAAAGGCCAAGGAAGCCCCGGACACCTACCGGAACACTTGTGAAGCCAACTTACACAATTCTCATCAATTGGCCAACCTCCGGCGGACTTCCTCAAAGGAACCCACCTAGCTCCAACAACTTCCACATCCAAGGAGCTCCTTCAAAGAAGCTTGGAAGCGGCCTTCAACATCTCCATCCAATCAAAGGCGCCCAAGTCTTCCCAAATACGGGTTTTATTGTTTTACTTTTTATTGAGCTTTAAAATTGGGTTTGTGCCTACAAACCCCAACTCTTTTCTCATCTCCCCTTCTTTGGGTTCTCACACCACCACTAAGGTGTGAAGAGGTTTTCTCAAGCTTTTCCTTTAAAAGGCTTGTGTCTCGGTGAGCTAGTCTTCACCCGTAAAAAGACTAGTGGGTTCTTGCTTAACCATTAAAAGCAAGTGGGTTCTTGCTCAACCATAAAAAGCAAGCTGTAATAGGTCCTAGTGCTGCCTCAAAGCCTAGTGGGTTTCTTGCTAAAACCATTGAAAAGCAAGCGGTAGGAATCTCTCAACGGTTGAGTTGGGAGCGGAGACGTAGGCCGGGTTTTGGCCGAACTCCGTTATCAATTTCTTGTGTGATTGCTTCCTTTATTTCCGCTGCATTCGTTTCTTTGATTTTAATTTGTTTATCATTTTTTAAAAGGCAATTCACCCCCCTCTTGCCATCATTCCCTCCTTGGGGTGTTCTTCCGACCCAACATTTGGTATCAGAGGACGTATTTGAATAATTCCCTAACCGGTTTCAAATTAAAGATCCTTTTTGATGGCTTCTACCGCTTCAACCTCTTACGCCCCCGAAGGTTTTTCTTTGGATCGTGCTCCATTCTTTGATGGAGCCGATTATTCTTTTTGGAAAACCCGCATGACTACAATTCTTAAAAGCATTAGTTATCCTATTTTTAAAATTGTTATGCATGGTTATTCACTTTCTACTCCCGATGAGTCCAAATGGACCCCCGCCGACATTGCAAATTTCGAGCTTGATGGCAAAGCCATGAATGCTCTTCATTGCGGGTTAGATAGAAATGTTTTTGATCATATTTCGTCTTGCACATCTTCTCATGATATTTGTAAATGTTTAGAACTAACCTATGAAGGTACTAGCAAGGCTCCAAAGCAAGAACCCGACAACAAGCAAGAACCCGATGCAAAATCCGTGCCCAATTGCCCACTCCACAAGAAAAGGGCCAAGAAAAAGGAGAAGAAGAAGGCTTCAAAGGCAACATGGAGTGATAGCTCCACCTCTTCATTCTCCTCCTTCTCCTCAAGCGACCAAGGTAAAAAATGCCTAATGGCAAATCATGAGGTATCTTCTTCCTCCTCTTCCTCCTCTTCCTCCTCATGTTCTTCAAATTCCAATTCTTTAAATCATTTGTCATATGAAGAACTCTCACACGCTAGAGACCAATTAGAAAAAGGTTTTCATACTTTATCGTCAAAATTTGTTGCTTTAAAAAAGTCTTTCAAAAAACTCTCCTCCGAAAAAGACCAACTTCTCAAAGAGAAGGAGGAACTCTCCCTCAAAATCCAAAATTTTCCAAATGTTGATTCTATGGAATCAACCATCAAAGATCTAAGAGAGACCCTAGCCAAGTTCACCCAAGGTGAACAAAATTTGTCCAATCTCCTTGGTTCTCAACGTGTTTCTAGAACCACACATGGACTTGGCTACACCAACCAAGCTTCCTCCTCCCATGCTCCAACTATTTTTGTAAGGGGGAGCTCCGAATTTAAATTTTGTAATTATTGCAAAAAACTCGGGCACCTCATTTATGAGTGTGATTGCAAAAATGCCCGGTACGGCCAACCCAAGTCTTTTTTCTTTTCCGATGAATTCTATAGGAGAAGACCCGCTATGAGACAAGTTTGGATTGAAAAATCCCTTCTTGCGAGTCTCTCCGGGCCTAAAATTGTTTCTTTTCAAAATCCCACTCCCCGGTGATTCATTATTTTTATTTAGGGGGAGAACTTTCTCATTTTTGATTCAAAATCTCAAAATTCAAAAATTACATTTGGTTTCAAATTTCAATTTTCAATTCTTTTTCAATTCAATTTAGAATTTTCAATTTTCAATTGGTTTCCAACAGTTGGTATCGAATTTGTTTTTGTTTCAAAACTTTCAATTCAAACTGTTATTCAAATTTTTTTTCAGAAATCTCAATTGATTTTCAAATCTCAAATCTTGTTTTTAAAATCTCAAGATCCCTCAATCAAGTTTTATGCCCCACTCTATTTTGATAATCACAAAGGGGGAGAAATTTCTTGATTGATTGGGGGAGAATCATTTTCATCTTGCTTAGCATTTCCTTTCAATTTCAGTTTTTTACATTAATTATTTTGGTGATTGTGATCATCAAAATAGGGGGAGATTGTTGTACCTCTCGAACCCCTCAAGGTTTAATTTTCATGATCACAATCACTCTCTTTCTTATCTAACTTGTTTTTAAGTGTTTGTGTTGATAGGCACAAGGTTGCCAAGAAAATGGCCCAAGAAAGAATCAAGAAGTGGACTGAAATCCAGACCACCGGCCAGCCGGTGGCACACCACCGGCCAGCCGGTGGCACCTGCACTCAAGAGGGAGCCACTGCCTTACCACCGGCCAACCGGTGGCCTCAGCACCGGCCAGCCGGTGGCACCCAGACTGAACAGGGTTTGCTACTGCCTCACCACCGGTCGACCGGTGGCTCTGGCACCGGTCGACCGGTAGAGCCTGGACCAGAATTCTCAGCCACTGTCAAAACACCGGCCAACCGGTGGCCCTGCACCGGCCAGCCGGTGGACACAGTCAAACTAGCCGTTGGGCTGTTGACCAGCCTGTCCACTTGGCCTCCAACGGCTCTTTAAGCCTCTCCAACGGCTCCGAAGCCTCCCCAAGGGTTCCATGCCTATAAATAAAGGCCAAGGAAGCCCCGGACACCTACCGGAACACTTGTGAAGCCAACGTACACAATTCTCATCAATTGGCCAACCTCCGGCGGACTTCCTCAAAGGAACCCACCTAGCTCCAACAACTTCCACATCCAAGGAGCTCCTTCAAAGAAGCTTGGAAGCGGCCTTCAACATCTCCATCCAATCAAAGGCGCCCAAGTCTTCCCAAATACGGGTTTTATTTTTTTACTTTTTATTGAGCTTTAAAATTGGGTTTGTGCCTACAAACCCCAACTCTTTTCTCATCTCCCCTTCTTTGGGTTCTCACACCACCACTAAGGTGTGAAGAGGTTTTCTCAAGCTTTTCCTTTAAAAGGCTTGTGTCTCGGTGAGCTAGTCTTCACCCGTAAAAAGACTAGTGGGTTCTTGCTTAACCATTAAAAGCAAGTGGGTTCTTGCTCAACCATAAAAAGCAAGCTGTAATAGGTCCTAGTGCTACCTCAAAGCCTAGTGGGTTTCTTGCTAAAACCATTGAAAAGCAAGCGGTAGGAATCTCTCAACGGTTGAGTTGGGAGCGGAGACGTAGGCCGGGTTTTGGCCGAACTCCGTTATCAATTTCTTGTGTGATTGCCTCCTTTATTTCCGCTGCATTCGTTTCTTTGATTTTAATTTGTTTATCATTTTTTAAAAGGCAATTCACCCCCCTCTTGCCATCATTCCCTCCTTGGGGTGTTCTTCCGACCCAACACATTGATCCATCCTTCTTCTTGATCAAGAGGACTGGTGAACCCCATAGGGAAACACTTGGGTGTATAAACCCTTTATCCAGATTCACTTATAGTTGTTTCTTTAGTTCATTAAGTTAAAAACCCATTCTATATAGAGTCTTGGATATTATAAAATATATAGGTAAAATATTTATTGATAAATAAAATTCTCATCTAGGAGGAATACCATTCAAGTCTTCAGTAAACACATCAAAAAATTCCCTCACAATGGGCATGTATTCAAGGATGATCTTTTCCTTAGTCACAATCATTTGAGAAATATATGCTTTCTCATTGGGAAATAATATTTATGATTTAGATGAATATACCAAATAATATTTATCATCCTCCTTAAACATGTATATAATCATAGGATAATTCATGATATGGAGGGTGATTTACTTCTCTCAGTAATTTATGTTGGATCTATATAAGGAAATTCAATACATGCCTAGAATAGCATCAAATTCAGATAAAGGGAGTATCACAAGGTTTTATAAGAAATATAGCCTACAAATTTGGACACGAGGTGAGTTATATGCTTGGGATATAATTATTGACACATTTTTCATCTTCCTTGATAACTTAACTTCCATGTTTTGATGTGGTGTTTGAATATTACTACTAAACTATCATGATATAAAAGAATTCATAGAACTGCAATCAAAAAGTACATTCTCTATTTTTGAATCAATAACTAGCATACATTTCACTAATTCATTGTCAGGATTCACCTCAGTAGTTGTCATGGAATAATATCACCCTTTATCTATAGGCCTTAGAGGTTTTTAGTGTTAGTTATCATCGAAAACCCTTAGGTTAGTGCATTGATTCACGTAGTGTAATTGTTAATTTTAGTTTAAACACTAGACAATAGGATGAGGGTTGACTGGAGCATTCCTTTATTCCATCACATTGGTGGGTTTCTCCCATTAACAATCAATATCTTGGTTCCCTTTCTATACTTAAAGAATTTCCTTGTACCCTTTAGGAAATTTTTGAGATTATTCTTTCCACACTTTTGAAAAGTGGGATGATGGACTTTCTTACCCCCATGATATTTTTCCATCACACCGCCATAATTAAAATCCATTATACACTTCTTGTCTCTAGTTCCAAGACATCCTTAATATTCACCGATCTCTATTTCAAATTTTAGGTCACATCGAACAATTTCCTCTTAGCTGTTAAAGTCATTAATAGGCAAAACTTTTTTTATATTCAACTTTATCCCACCAAAGAAGCAGTAAACTTTACTTTTAGGGTTAATGAAAAAGCTTGAGTCATATCATGCAAGTCCTATTAATTTTTCTTCATACACCCTGATGGATACGTCATTATTTTTCTTGAGGCTAAGGAGATACCCGTCTATTTTAAATAATAGAGTTCTATGAAAATATTTTTCAAAAACCATTTTTCATAATTCATAACACCCCATCACTTCAATATCCTCCTTGTTCTTCATATTCTTGAAAAAAATCCACCATTTATCAAATTATCCTTCCATATGATAAATAACTACCATGACCTTCTCTTTATAAAATCATTGAAGGATGAAGAAGATCTTTTCAATGAAGTTAATTCATTATTTAGTAATTAAAGGATCATAAGATTCACTCAAAGTCAGAGTCCTTTATCACATAAAGTTCTCAATTGAAACTTACAATTTATTAGGGGGATTTAGAAATTCCTATATATTTAGATTTCAGTTCAAAACTTGAGTTAATTGATAAAATATTGTCATGATGTTCCCAACTCCTTCTCCCATCAAGTTGGGCATTTCATTTGGAAAATCATCATATCACCCCTCACATTGGTTTTTGAATTGGTTTCTCCTATTTCCATCCATTGACTAAAAATAAAGGGAAAATTATTGGTGAGAATTTTTTTAACTATTAAATAGATAAACAATACACCATTAACATTAAATGGATAACTCATAAATGGCATATATTCTTTAACCTATGAATTTCTAGTTTTCAATCTATGTTATCAATGATCCATTTCTTAACATAAAATATTATAGGAATTTTTATTCCCTTAATAATGGTTCATAATGATTTTATGAATTTAACAAATCATATCACCTAAGAGTGTTAAAATAGATGTTCACCAAGTCACGTTTTCATCCACCAATTGACGATTGATTCTAGATCAATGTGCCCTTTTTGAGGTTATTACCCCTAGGTACAACTTTCCCAGATCCAAATCCACTTGTAGTATCCATATAGGGATTTATTTTCTTAAAAACCACTTAGTATATACTTTACCAATATTTAGGGATTCCTTAATATTTTTAGTCTTATCCCTAAGGATTTCAATATATTTTTCTAATCCTAATACCCAAAAAAACTAGACTTTCCTCTAATACCAACTATGGCAACCCATATTTTAATACAATTTATTTCATGAATTATTATATAAAGATACACTTAATACAACCCCAAAAGATCATGAGGCCTAGTGTAGTTGGGAAATTAAGTGGATAAAATAACAACATGAAACTGAAATACAACAATATTATTAAAAACTCCATAACATGTGCTTATATTTATTGGATCTTTTAAAACTACATGGGATAACATAAGAACATATTTAAGAAAGGGGTGAGATAAAAATCCTAGTAAGGGAATAATCAAAGAATAACATGATAAAGGTAATACATGTGAGTCAATAGGGATGTAAAAAGAACATAGAATTTGTGAGAATCATAAACATTAACATCAAAACATGATATACAATGATAACATAAAGGTAGGATAAAAATGTGGAAACAACATAAAACATGATATCATAAACATAAGTCAAGGATAACTATAAATAAATAATAACATAGTTTATTTATGATAACATATCATGAACCATAAATGGAATCTCATGAGATAAAAACATTACCCAATGAATTGGAGGGCTATATAATTCTAGGTCCACCCGTCACATTCATATCATATACATGAATAAGTGTGCCACATAGATCATAAAACATAAAAATATTTTTCATCACTTTTAACCCCGTGAATAAGGAGGGTGGTTTACATATATGTAAGTAAAAAAATAAATTAAGGGTAGGTACATCTAGGTGAATACCCTTGAGTGTAAATGGGTATGGGTATTCACTACACAAATGTTTGTCATGGAAAATCACTGGATAATTTTGGCAACATAACAGGGGTACATAAAGGTTTATGGGAGGGATGAATGAGAGTGAAAGGGGTATCTAATAAATTTTAAATAATAAGGATAGTAATATTTATGTGAAAAAAGATGTCCTAATAAGAATTATTGGAAATAAAAATGCATAGTATAAAGGAATTCCTTGAATAAAGAGGATGAGAGGACCCCTTACCTTGAGAGGGAACTTCTAAAATCTTGGGAGGATCTTCTTAAGAGTTTGAAGAAACATTGGAAAGAATATAGATTGATAAGGGTATAGTAACTTTATGATCCAAGGGTTTTTATTGAGAATGAATGGGAGGTTGGGTGGGTTTATATAGAAAAATAGAGGAGAATTATTTATTAATTTCCAAACTTAGGTTTTGGAATCTATATGATAAAGTAATCAAAGACACAAACCATACCATATTTTTTCCCATGGTTTTTTACAAAGAGTAGTGTATTTCATTATTTTATAAGGATAATAACTGAACTCATTAAATTAATACTCTTGGTGATGTGGAATTGAGTCATCTTTTTCTTTAAAAGGGAATCTCTGGGAGTGTCCTTTTCGAACCATCCACACCCAGAAACCCCCCTCCCCACGAAGAGGTCACCCAGAGAAGACCCAGCTAGGAAGGAGTCATTTCTAGCCGAGATGGAAGATAATCCCATAGGGTAACATCCCAATTATCAATGGTTTGACACAAAAATATGTCAACTAGGTGGGTTATGCCCTTCTTCCCACCCGATGAGACGTCAGGTGACCCAGAAAGGAGAGCGGGGCATGGGAGGTGGAAATTACCCCAATAGAGGGATCTCGGGAATTGAACTCCATACCTCACCGAACATCGTTCTTATGGCCCTCAAACTTGCACCACTACTCCACCGTCGGAGCGACGTGTGGAAGTGAGTCATTTTTATAAAGAATTGATATTAAAACCTTAAAATATTATATAGGTTTTAGAGGATTTGTTAAGGCTTTATAATATTAATCAAATAACTTAAAAACACAATATTTTAAAGGGAAAATATATATTTTATATTTAATACCTTTTATGGAATATATTATATCACTTTTGGTTCATTTTTATTTCATAATGCATATCATATATTTATATCATACTTAATGTTTACCTAAAAAATTTGAGTGTCTCATAAATTATGAAAAATTAATCATTGGATGATTTCATTGTTATGATTTAAAAAATAATAATTATTTGATCAAAATAATTCTATAAATATGATAATTTACACTTTTATATCAAAAAACCCCTTTATTTAAAAATACTAGGTTTTTTTACAATAACAGTTTTCTGAACCATATAAAAATTACATTTGACCACATAAAATTATAATATAATTTATATTTAATAAATATTATTTAATAATAACATTTTATTAAAATATAATTTATTTATAAAATTCTCGATTTTTTCTAAAATAGTGCCTTGATTGAAACTATTTATTTTCCAAAAATACCATTTGAGTTTCATCATATTAAAATCTAATGTTTATCTAATTCATTATTTAATAATTTATAAA
Source organism: Viscum album (assembly GCA_963277665.1). Classification (NCBI taxonomy): domain Eukaryota; kingdom Viridiplantae; phylum Streptophyta; class Magnoliopsida; order Santalales; family Viscaceae; genus Viscum; species Viscum album. Next base: position 1,942,349,834 of record OY728163.1, read on the forward strand.
GTAAAAGAACAAATATAATTTTAATATAAAAATATAAAAAATCATACTATTAGGGTCTAGATACATAACCCTTTATTACACTAGCATACTCCCTAAGGTTAAGGTGTTTAATGGTGAGATTTTCTTATGGTGATTCAATGTACATAGTTTGGGTCTTGATCTCGATGAGATTGAACTTTTTTCGTAAATGATTTTTCTCATGATTTAGTTGTTGAATCTTGGCTTCATCTTACTCAATGGAAAAGCCCCAGTGATTCTATCTTACTCATAAACTCAGATAAATGGGCTTCATAGGGTATTATCCAATTGGTTAAGTTCATCTCTCCATCATTATATTTCAATTGGTCTTTATTTTAACACGTAATATATAATAATCATGTGATCATTGTATAACATTTATATTATCAATGGTTATGATGATAAATTATATTTTATATTTGATAGTATACAACTTATAATAGTCTAAAATATCCAAATTAGTTCATGTGTTTTCTATAACCACATTACTTTATAAGGAATTTATTTAATCAAAAAGTGAATTTCATTTATAAAAGTTTGGATCGTTAAAATTAATAGAGTTATGAACATCCATGGTAATCTTATCCTTCTTCAGACAACCAAGATTCAATAAAGGAAACCTTGGCTCTGATAATAGTTGAAAGGATCTATCAGGATCTATGTGACCACTAAGATAGGGGGATGAATCAATGGTATACCTTTTTAAGTTTTTATTCTTTAAAAAAAACCTTCATCTCTAGTTATAGAGAATTGAATCCACTGAAAAAACACACAATCACACCCATAGGAACACAATAATTTACAAGGTTTACTACTCAATAAGAGTATATAGTCTTCGGAATGGTTTGCAAAGAATATAAGACCACACATACACTAGAAAATAATCCTTTATAGTTTACAACAATTAGGGTATATCCATCACTTATATAGAACTATATTCCTTTAACAGTGCGTCTTCTTATTTCATAGATAATATGATAAAACAATTTTTAAAATAACAAAATGAACCTCCAACAATAGGATTCTACACATCATCATTATGCTTATTGAATTCTTTAAAATTTCCTTTCTATAATTTATTCTTAATTTATTTCTTGAATAGTATCTTGAATGCCTTTTTATAAAACTTCTTTGTCCAATCCAATTCATCTATAACTTCTCCATATAGTACCACTCTATCTAATGCCCCTTTTTCTAGTAAATGTTTGTCTGATACCTCTCTGTCTGGTATCACTCTATCTAGAACCACTTAATATGACACCTCTATTTTAGGTAACCCTTTGTGTGATACTTGTTTATCTGATACCTTTATGTCTAGTACCACTTTGGCACCTCTTCGTCTGATACCCATTTCTTTTGTACCTCTTCATTTGGTACCTCTCTGTCTGATGATTTAAAAAAAGGATCTCTCAAACTCTCAATTGGAACTTTAATTCTTTAATAACAACAACCACTTCATAGTACACCTTCTACCCTTTATATATCCATTGTTTCTCTAAAAAATAAGAGAGGAGTGAAAAGTCCAAATTTCAATTTCCCACTCAAATATTGAATATCCCACTCAAATCATTCTTTATTTGACCACCTTCAAATTTCTGAATAGATTTTAGTCAACAAAATTTAAATGAACTTTCCTCAAATCTCAGAATCAATTATCTTAAATTCCTCTTGAAATATTGGATAATATCATGATCTTTAACTCATGATTATTAGCTAATTAAATGTCCAAATCAACATTGACATGATGTATAACTTTACAAAAAAAATTAAAGATCCTAAAACCTTCATCTAGTATATCTTTGTAGTAACCCATCTATCTAGTAATTCTCTATCTGATAATCTTAATATTTTTCCATTTGGTAAGATTTACTTGTTTCCTCTTTCTGGATCAATTTGGGTTACTCGGTTTGATAAATTTGTTAGGAAACCTTTATACAATGATTATGCCCAGAAACCTCTATCCAATGAATTAACTTGAAAACTTGTGTCTGATGATTGTACTTTGAAACCTCTATATAATTAATTCACTCAGATACCTTGGTCTAATGCCTCTAAACAAAAAACTATGTCTGGTGACATTGTTCAACCAAATTTCCTTATCTAAGGAACCCACAACTATTCTTCGTTTTGTAGAATCTATCTAGAAGACCCATATTCCTTAAATTATTTACTTTAAAAAACTTATCTAGAATCATGAATAACTTGAATTAATCATGATGTTTGTAACTTTAAATAAAAATAACACCTCATTTTATTTTTTTTCTAGGAAAACTCAATCTGGTAAAATCGTTGTTCTTCGTCTGATTTCCACTATCTTTTAGACTCTATATGATCACATTTTTTTCTAGAATATATCCTATCACCTCATACCAATATAATACACCTAATTAAATCTATATTTTATCCTCGTATATCTATATCCATAACCATCCTCCCAAAAACATCATAAGTAAGGCCCATCTTTTTCAGGTGATTTATGTATTAACAACAAAAGACAACACCATAAGAAAACCTTATTTATAAAAAGTATATTATTTTAACGACTAAAAACCTCTTGGTATTAGTACATTTCACTATATAAAAGAACATTATTTGAAAAAATAATAATAACATATACATGGAATAAAATATTCCCAATCAAAAGGAGAAATAATGTTGGATTTTCTTTAAAAAAATCTTCAATCTTTTTGAGTAACAAAGATAGGAAAAAATGGAAAGTATGATTGAAAACCCCATAAATAACCAGAGGAGATGAAAATAGATTAGTTTTAAAATATAAGGATCATATAATTTCCATCATTTTAATTTTAACATAAAAAATCCTAAAAATAAATGAGATTGTAATATAAACCCTTACCGCTTTGGTAACTTTTGAATCATAACCCCTTGAAAGAAATAACTTCAAATGAAACATTAAATACCATGAATATAAATATATTTATGATATAACTTACCAAAGGGGTATTATATACACCATATAACACAAATAGTTGCATAACATGAAACATTTCCTCAATGAAACAATATTGAGATGAAGAACACTTATAGTTTTAGTAATCGCATAAGAAAAAATTCATGAAATAGAGAACCTTATATAGATGTTTAAATCCAAAAAAATCATTAAAAGAATTATAAAAACATTCATGGTTAGTATATTCACCATAGAAAATAAATAAGTGGTGAATATGGTATATGTCTTATAGAAATAAAAGTGAGGTAAGAAACCCTTACCTCAGGTCCTGGATTTCTTCATACATGCTATTAACCTCCTGTATAATAAATTTAGATTTATTATATATTTATACCAAAACCATATTCATAATTATTTTCATGAAATAAACTAGATAACCCAAACCATCCATAACATGAATCGGTCCTAACACTTCCCAAAGGGTATTCCCAATCCCCATGGGCTGGTAATAAGTTCTTGGGAATCAAGAACTATCTTTGAGAATGATTTTTTTCACAAATAACTTGAAAACAGGTTTTAAATAAATAGAATATATCATAATTACAAAAACAAGACAATAACAATTAGGTATAATTAATGAGAATAACAAGTTCCAAGATACATGGAAATAACCGAAGTACTCAAAAACTTCTAAGTCCTAACTCCATGTGAGATGATGTCACCTATATACTCTCACACCCTATTAATAAACAAACTCATTACCTTTATACAGTTCCTTTCCCTTACCTTAATTAGATAAAACAATATCTACATATACCCTGAAGTTCCTAAGGATCATAGAACAACTTAGAGGGGGTTTGAATTAGTTGTTATCTTTCTAAAAATTTCTAGCTGTAAGAAACTCAACCCCTGCAACTTGTAATAGATATTTTATTATAAACTTTTAATAAACTCACTTGCATGAAAAGTAAGAAATTAAGTAAAACTCACAATATTTATAAGGTTCGGCCTCAGTTTGAGAATCTACATCCTTGTCATAAACACTCATATGGGTCCATAGAAATTCACTATAAAAAAGTAGTGAATACAAATTTTGAGCTAACTCCCATTGGTCTCCTTATATCTCTTGATATGTATGATTATACCGAATCCCATCAGTTTACAAATTTTTTTTACAAAATTTGAGCCATAAAAATATATATAACCTTGTGAAATTTTCTTCAACAAAGGTTATTCTAGAAAAATATGTATGATAATTCCTGTTTATGGTATTCTACTTTTGGTGTGGCTATGTTCGATGGAATATATCTAAGGAACCTTTACTGAAAATAATACTACTAAAAAATATAAATTCTACTTGATTAAAAAAATATACACCTCACAAACTCTTCTTATAAATTCTCTATCCATTATTTCTCTATCTGGTTTTTGAACTAGACTCCATCTAATCTTCTAACAAAAACCTTTGTCTAGAATTCTTCAACTCAAAATCAGTTCAATTGGAAACTCACCTCTGAAAAAAAATCTCTAGAGCATCATCCTTTTCATAATTCTCATACACACATACTATGTACTTTGAAACCTCTATTTATAGGCTCTCCATAAGTGGAAAATGTGGGAAACTAATTTTTTTTCCCACTCATTGAAATTCATAAATCTAAATTCCATTCTCATTTGAATCTCATCGAGATTTTTCTCAAATATTCTAAACTCTTTTGGATTCATCTAGAATATTCTCAAAACATCTCTAATTATTCTGAGATTATAACTTTCTCATCTTTCCTCATATTTTTACCTTTAAAAAGTAATGTAAAAGTTATTTTTGAAAAAAAAATCTAAAACTTATCTATTTGAAAGAATCTATGTTTAAATATAAATAGATAAGGTCCACCCATGAGATAAGAACAAAAAGGTCTGATGAGAATGTGGCAGCCTATCCTTTTTGTCTTGTGAAGTAGATTCCACGGTTAGATTATTTCACATCAGGTGCACCAAATTTTTTTCTTCATAAGGTTGTGGTTGGATTGGCCTAGTGGTTTTATTGTGGGGGTTTAATTTTTGTAGCAGATGAGAATATCCCCTCGTTTGGACCTTCGGGCCACTGATTTGGTCCTTGAGTCCTTTAAGGCCTTCAGGCCACCCAAGCCTTCAGGTCAGTAAGGCCTTCGGGCCACCTCAAGGCCTTCGGGCCACTTTAAGTGCAGATGTAAACCATACAACCTATAAGGAACAAACTTCAGAAGCATGAGGATCAAGGATCTTTCACTATAGCAGAAGCTAAACAGATTGCAAGAATGAAAGGGTATGGCACCTACTATCGGGACAATTCTGTGCATGCACAGGAAAGCCTATCCAAACAACCATGTGAAGGTAGAGTGATGATTTCATGATGAAGATGATGGGGAGGAGCAGTTCCAAGTAGTTAGTCTGGGATGTATGTAATGTTTGAAGCCTAGGGGAAATGAATTCCTCTAATTCCTATGGGCCATGTAATACTTATACCTATGGGCCTTGTGAGGGTTCCACCTCACCCTTTGAAAGGTGGACTATCAAAATCAATAAAAAATGAAGGCCTTCGGGCCATTGGAGGAGGATTAAGGAATACATCTATATTTATCCAAGGTTCTTCATCCATTTCCCATTAATTAGTAGCTTATTATATATTGAAGTTTTATAACTAGGTATCCTATATTTTTTTCATCCAGGGAGGTGGTTAATATTTCGAGGATGGGATTAATCCATTAAAAGAAATCCTACGTATCCTAATTTATAACATGAATCAGAACCCACATATTTCATTAAACCCATGTAGTTTAATATCATGTGGAAATGATATATTTGGGGGAACTTAGGAACCAGAATTTGTATCTCAAATCTCGATAAGGCATCCTATGTATCCTAGTTATAATAGGAACCATATTTCTCATAGTTTGGTTTACTGATCAGTCAGTTAATGGATTGGGGTGAAATATTATCCCATGGGGGAGATTGGTTCCTTATGGTTGAAATGTTTTTTACATAGGGTAAAGTTTCACTAAAGTAGCTATTTATTTAATCTTGGGCCTTAGAAACGTGTCCTACATATCTTGGTTATTGTAGGAATCGAATTACTTGAAGTTCAATTTGGGTCGGGGCTTACACACTGAGGTTTCCCTAATATTGGGTAAATTATACCATGCCACTAATTAGGGATCACACACTAAGGATTCCCTGGTTAGTGAAGATTTTGTAAGTAAATGATATGATCATTGCAACTCCCTTATCACATGTGATATTATGCTCAGTGTGAGAAATAAGGGATATAAATTAATCATTCTCACTACATATGGGTGTGAGAATTATGTGTTTGGATAGCCCTTGGTATTTTTAATATAGATCTCAAACCTTAGGAAGGAGTCCTACGTATCCTGGTTATGACAGGAATCAGATTCATCATAGTTTAGTTTCTTCTCAGTGCACTGATGGAGGAGGAAAAATAATCATCCCATGGGGATGACTAGGTCTCAATAGTTGAAATGTAAGAGACATGGATGTAGTTACACTGAGGTAAGTGTATACATGATCTTGGGCCTTAGTAAGGCATCCTACGTATCCCTTTTATTGCAGGAATCAAAGTTCTCATAGTTCTATTTCATCTCAGTCTGCTGTTGGATGAGGAAGAATGACCATCCCATGGGAATGATTAGGTCCCAATGGTTGAAATGTTAGATACATGGATGGAATTACATTAAGGTAAGAGTATGATTGAGATCAGGCCTTAGGAAGGCATCCTACGTATCCTGGTTATGGAAGGAATCACAATTCTCATAGTTCTTTTAGGATGAGGCTTACACAACATGGTTACCCAGATATTTACACCGGATAGGGTTATCATGTCTTGGGATGCCTTATTGACCTAGACTGGTTGTCTTCATAACCTTTCTAAGGTTTTCTAGACATGTCTTATGAAAATATTATTATCTAGGTTATCATGTTCTGAGGATGTCACAAGACCTGGTCAATGATGTCTGAATACAATCGCATGATCAGGGATGACATGTATGGAGAGTGTCGCATGACCTGGTTGACTTGTACGGAGGACATCATATGACCCAGGTTGACATTCCTAAAGGACACCACTTGATCTGCATGGAGATCATGGATGGATTTTCAAGACTCGGGTGGAATTCCCATAGAGCATCACGTAATTTGGATGAAATGTCTGCAGGATGTCATGTGATCTAGCTGAAATATCTTGGTGTCATTATGAGATCTAGTTGACATTCTTGGAGGGTGCCACAAGATCTGATTGGAAATCCCAGAGGGCTTCATGATACCTAGCTGACATACACCGGTGTCATTGAATAATTTGGGCAACATTTCTAGAGGACATAACAAGATATAGATAGAAAGCTCAAAGGGATTCATGAGGCTCAGATGGCACGCCCAGAGGGCATCATGTGACTTTATTGACGTGTCTGTAATACATCAAATGATCCAAATGGTGTTTCAAGGGGACGCTAGATAACTTGGGAGACATGTACCAATGATATCACATGATCTAGATGATTCATGTGAAGCATGTGAGGATTATCATACATGCCTTCATGAAATTCTCATATCTTTTAGTCTTTATTCCAGTTTTCATTTCATATATGATTATATTTGTTTGGTTTTATCTTTGTTTTATTTTTCATGAGTTTCATCAGATATACAGGATTTCCTTGGCATAAACCTCCATAATTCCTTCTCATGATCTTAAGTGATCACATGCAGTGCCCATGCATACTTTATGATCACTTAGGTTGTTCCATGGATTTTACCTGATGGAAAACCTTTACGATTTTGAGATTGACCACTCCGAGAAGTACACTCTGATGCCTAGGTGTGTCGGTGCATGGATCCAAGGATGATTTTTTTTCATTCTAGGTGGGGGATTTATAGGCCTCTCTTCTATGATTATATGCCTCTTTACACAGTATGTATCTCACAAATCTAGGCTGGATTTTGTGGTGGAATTTCATGTTATGCACTTTGGGATGTCCTACTGCAAGTTATCCCAAGGGCATCACGTGATTTTTAGAGACCACATGACCATACCATAAACACCACATTTATTGTAATTTGGACAATTAAAGGGTTCTTTACTAATTATATGGACATTCCAATGGGTTTCCATAAGGCCAGGCTGACATGTCTAGTGACCTTCACAAGATTAGGATGCCTACTAAATGGATTTTGAGTGATCTAAGGAATATAGGACCTTTTGTGAGACAAGGAAGGCTTGCCAGGTGGCCTTAGTGAGATCAATCTTGTCATGATAAGAGGTCTTGAGGGACCATTTTATCTTTCCAAGGAGTTTTTCACATGATCAATGGTGATTTTCTGGGTCGTATAACTCTGTTCACATAATATCAACATGTATGCCCCTCATAATAAGCTCCTGACATTTCCTTTTTTATTTACTTATTTATCTTACAAGGTTTGGGGTCTCATGAGTTTGTATGAGTGTTCTAAAAGATAATCACTCTCCCCCTCGGTGATGCATCTCATGACCAACAAGGGTTCGTGTGTTGATATGCATGAATTTCATGTAAAACCATTCTATTTGTCTTTAAATCTAGAGGGGGAATGTAGGACTGCCTGGACATGTATAAGACCTTCACGTAATAAGGGTGATAAAGGTATCAGGATTTGTTGCAGAAGCAGGTGGGATAGTAATTTTAAAATTTTCATCACTGTAATGATATAACTTCATCATCACCAGTGATTCAATCCCCGGTAGAGGTTTGAGGATCTCATGTGAATTTAATAAGTACAAAATAAATAAATAAAAATGAACCTTGACTGATTCAGCAGCATGATCGAATGCATCTTGTCTTTGGTAATCATTGCTTGGAGGATACAAAGTAGAACCCCTATAGATCGTCTATACACGCTTGAAGAATCTGCACGAATCTCGATCATTGAATTATGAGTGCTAGTGTGGAGCTCCTACTATTCCTTCAATGTTGTGATGATCACCTTGACTCTTTTCATATGATCCATAAAAACATCCTTGGATTGATAGGTTGAACAACATCTTTCTCTCTGAAGGATGTTGAAGGAGGATAAAGGATCTCTCAATCCATTGTAAAATGAATTCCCTTTCCTATGGAAACGATCTTATCATAAAATTATATAGTGGATGAGAAAAATAACTAATTTGGGTTCCCAGACCCTGTATATATGACGTCCACTAAATAAGTAATGAATAAATAATTATGAACAACTAACTAAGTTATAAATATTATTTATAGTTTATCACATAATTGTAAAAAATATTATATATATATCTATATATATATTATGTGATAAACCTAAGTCATTAACTCGGCTCTTAATTATTGATAATATTAAATAAACCTTGAATATTAAATATAGTATTCGTTCATATAATATTATTCCATGTATTTACCAAAACACTTGTAAATACTTTTATTAAATAAATTTATTCCAGTTATTTTATACTCAGAAAATAATGAATTTATTTATTTTTTGGTGATTGATAAATCATGGACAACTCTCGGACCCCATGGTGGGACCCACCATGTCCCATATACCTATTCCACATAATAGGATAGAATATTAAATTCACTATTATGTGTGACCCTTTAGGACCTTATCTTAATAGCAGTGAATAACATTCACAGACTAAGAGTTGAATCTAGCAATCCATCATGGCCTCTAAAGAGATAATGAGTAGTCATAACAATGACAACCAACCTATGTACATGTACTGTATAATATAATATCTTTTTCATATGATATCTCATAAAGTAATAGGAACACTTGTGTCATATTCTTTTTCTTTCTTTATTATTTTTTGATCTAACTGGATAGACTTACCTCCAACTACTATGATCATTGATTTAATGAAGGTACTAGCATCTTGATTAAATCGGCCATAGATATCACTTCCTCAACTTGGAAGCAAAAAATTATATCTTGATCATTCAACCAATGTCATACCACCAATGACACACCCAATACAAACCACCTTTCAACAACTTCATTGTCATGTTTTTCACCTTATTTCCAAGTAATAAATCAAATGGAACACATTTATAATTATCTCAAGTCAGTAGACCAATACACATGTTCGTAGATAGGAATAACCAATGACACCCAAAACATGTGGTGTTTCTATTGGTGGGTCTATCATCATGATATCAACTACTAGATATCACCAAGTACGAACTTCGTGAAAAGAAGTCTCAATACTTATGATCCCCCAACACCTTATAGTCACACATCATCTATTCCATGTCAGTACAATATATCTAAACCATAGGACATTACTTCAATATTAGTGTCATGGAATCTCTAGGTTCTCATTATAGCCTGGGATCTTCTATAACCCTTTGATATGACACGTAATATAAGGAAATTACTATAAATATCATGGACGCATAAGTATCTACACTATTATGGTAAGATAAACACATGTATATATATCAAACTGTATACATGTAGTGGTAATCAAATTATATCACAAGTTGGTTCTAGGGCACCCACTTTCAACAGTCCAACTTGCACTAGAGCCAACTGCTAACAAGTCTCAATGTGCTAGCTCTTACATGAGAATCATGCTTCTAATGAGATATGGATTTAGTCAGGGGGTTTCCATGTTGTCCTTTATGGCTAATTTGATAATTGTGACTCACCTCTCTAACTAAAATCCCTCAAGAGATAAAACCTATGAAGTATATGCTCTGTCCTCTAGTATGACAACTATTGAAAATTAGAATATTTATGATGGGGCATTTAAGACGGGGTCTCATCACAAAAGGTCATTTGTGATGGGACCCCGTCGCAAATGCCCCGTTGTAGAAATGGGCATCGCAAAATGATTTTTTTGCGATGGGACGTGGACCCATCATAAATAGTTTCCCTGAGATTATTTAAAAAATAGTATTTGTGATGGGTGGTCCACATCACAAAACGGTCTATCGCAAATAGTTTAAAAAATAAAAAAAAATTGAATAAAATAATATTATTACTAAAAATAAAATGATATTAGAAAATAATAATAAAATAATATTAGAAAATAATAATAATATTATTATTATTATTAATAATATTAATATAATAATAATATTAATATAATATTAATATTATTAATATTAATGAAATAATAATATTAATAATATTAAAATAAAAAAATAAAAAATAATAAAATAATATTATTAATAATAATATTAATATAATAATAATAATAATAAAATAATATTAATAATATAATGATATTTTTATTAATATTAATGAAATAATAATATTAATATTAATAAAATAATAAAAATTATAAAATAATAAAAACCCCAATATTCGTAAAAATATAAAAAATAATAATAACAACAAAATAATAAATAATAATAAATAATAAAATAATAAAAAAAATAAAAAAAATAATAAAATAATAAAATATTGAATAAATAATAAAATATTAAATATTTATAATAATATAAAAAATGAACTATATAGAAATATAAATAGTTAATATTGCAAAATAAATTACATTCAAATGTTTTATCATAAAAATATATATAACTGAGGATGATGGTCCTATGGAGGAGCTAGAGCAAATAGTGGAGGGAACTCCATCCCTAAACCACGAGTCAGACACTACATGTACTTCATCTGCTCATGTTGCTACTACTGTCATCAACACATCTCCCCCTCCTGCTGCTGCTGCTATCGTCAGAGCTCTTCCTAATGCTACTACTACTATTAACATATCTCCTACTGCTGTAATTAACGCATCTCCTCCTACTCCCTACGCATACTCTCTATAAGCTCACTCTAAGTTTGCTACTACTCTTAATACTATACAGTAGATGGTGATGACTCTCCACAAACTCCTCTCGAGCTGGACACCGACATCACAACGGTACCATAATAACTCTCAGGTTTCAATTGAGAGTCGATACCAACAACTCAGCTTTTCTCGAAGGCATATTGGGTCACCTGTATTCATGTTGCCTCATCAAATTGGTGGTCACTGGTCTATTCCTTGGTCTTAGCCTGACCCTCAGTCTGTGTCTGAGACGTCGCGGCTTCATATGACTCATTCAATTGTAATTTAATATTAAAATAGTTAAAATATTATTTTTAGTTAATTTTAAAACTCAAAAAGAAATTATACTAACCACAATCTAACACTGGCGTTCACCTCTAATCTCTCCAATTACCAGATCATTATACATCCTCCTATAAACATTGAACTCTATAACATTAGGCTGTTTGACTACCTATTTGAATATAAAAAAAACTATTACATTTAAAATTATATAAATTATTTAAAAAAATTTCTTACTATATGTTCCTTATGCATACTGAATGAACGACTGTCGGCTCGATGTGTCACCTCCTATCTCCCCCAGTTTTGTTGGCCTACTAATGATCTCCTCTGAAAATTTCCACCCAACTAGTGTGAATATAATTCATCCCAAACCTAAGATTAAATATAATCAGGTCAGTGAGTGCAACAAGACTCATCAAACTCTAACACTCCTGCTTTCATCATTGCTTTCTTTATCAAATTGTGCAAAAATTGACGTCAACAATCACATATAAACCCCTCTCATTCCTTCCAAATAGCGTCACACATGCTCTCATCGATGGGATACCATAAACCCTAAAAATAATTTATAATATAAAGTTATTAATTAAATAAATTTCAAAATAAATATTATTTATTTACGTACCAGCTAATGATCGAACATGCGGTGATGAACGTCAATGGGAATCTCATCCCATGTGACCCCTACTTTAGAAAAATAATTTTGCAATATAGCGCTCCCCTGGCCAATAACTATATGAAAAAATATATGAAAAAAAATAAAAAATAATCAAACAATTAGTATATAAATAAATTAATGAAAGATAACTAAAATACATAGGTAAGCATACCTCCACATGCATGGATCGAAGCCAAGACGTGGACGTCGCTTAGGGATAAAGTTAAAGTTCATCAATCATGAAAGACCACACCCCCTCCAAGTACTCCCTAGACCACCAGCAATCTATGGGTTAGATGATCCAACATCATGCTTGTCCAAAGGTATATCAGCCTCCTGCAACTGACAAAAAAGATCCTCATCCATCTAAAGCATGAAATTACTGTTGTTAGAAAATAGTTGAAAACAACTATTATATATAGATATATATTATATATAATTATAATCTGCATTTAATCGTACCAATGTTCATCTTCATCCTTATCTTCATATCTGACAATTTCAATGTCTTCACATTCCTCCTCAACATCATCAATTTCCATATGAGTTTCAGTTTCATCATCTCTTATCATTTCAAATTTTGTAACATCATTAATATCATCATCACCATCAACCCTTAATTGTGGGGTGTCATCATCGATATTCATGTCTCTTCATGAAAAAAATTGATTTGGAGAAGTCTCTTGAAAAATTTCAATTATTTTCACTTCAGTAGAACCACATTCACTTTGAGTAAACTGATTTTTTTGAGATTTGATTTTTATTATACTCCACCAATCACCCAACTCTTTTGAAGTAGAACAGTAATTTGCATAATAAATTTAATGCTCCTGATGATCCAATAAAAATTGTTCATTTACTGCAAGAAGAATTTTATATTTAATATCAATGATTCCATGGATCAGATGAACATACAAGCCTCTCTCAGTATCAAACCACTAACATTTAAAAATCGTTATGTAATTCTTTCCCAAATAACATAATTCAATAATTTCTTCCAACATGCTGTAAAATTCAACTTCAATTTCTTTATAATGATATCCTCTCAAGCAGACACCACTATTCATTATTTTTTTATTCCCTATATGAATGTGTATGAAATCAAAAAACATTCACCACATATGAATTATAAGATTTAAACATTTTGGATGGTGGGTTTCTCAAGACACAAAATTGATTATCAATTTTATTAGCATGTTGAGATACCAGAAAATTTGTAAAAAATTTATCAATATAACAAGTAATAACTTTATTTTATATGTTAAACCCTAAATAATTTATGTTACTAGTTTTTTAAACCAGTAGTAAAAATTATTTTTCCAAAGTTCTTCAAGAGCAGCTACTGTAATTTTTGGAATCTATTTCTTGATATGATTATCTTATAACCTACAAATAAAATAAGATCAATTTATTATAACAAATATTATAGAATAAGTGATAGAATCACTCACAATACAAATGGTGTCATTTATTAACAGTTGAGAAGAACATATGTATGAGCTCTGTGATGTTCATCATCTGAAATCCATTGTTTATGAACTCCACCAAATCCAAGTTTGGGATGATTAAAAACTAATAATTGATTTATTATTTCATCGTCAATATTTACCTCTTTATATCCCATGTTATTGTGTTTTGAGGGATATTCAGATTCAAAATAATGAGAGTGGAAAAAAGAAATTTCCTCTTAGAAATAAACTTCTAAAATTGAGCCTTCAACCGATGCTTTGTTATGTGATTTTTTCTTCAATTTCTGCATGAATCTATTGAATGGGTAAATCCATTAGAACTTTATCAGACCTCCACATTTTACTTCACATGGAAAATGTAATATCAAATGTTCTATTGAGTCAAAGAAGGTCAGCGGGAAGATCATTTCCAGTTTACATTAAATTAAAACAACATCTTCTTACAGTCTTCTTAGTGCATTGTAGTCTGTTATCACCGCAAAAATGTCTCAAAAAATATGATATGTCTTTTATCATATCCCAAATAATATAATTAAACAAACCTATTAATCCAATTGGTATAATTCTTTACATTATAACATGACAATCATGACTTTTTAATCCGGTAATATGACTAATTGTGACATTTCTACCCAAATTGGAATCATAATCATCTGGAAGCCTCAAATCTAAAATCCACTTACAAAATAATAATTTATTTTCTTTGTATAGTGTATAAAATTATTTTGGATTCATTAACTTCTATGATCTGATATTTTTAAGTAGTTTAATTTTTGGTCGCCGGTAAATTTGGGAAAGATTTAGTCATGCCTTTACATTATCTTTGGTTTCACCTGGTGTATCCAAAACTATATAAAATAAAATATCAAAATATTTATTCTTAATATGCATGATATCCAACATGTGATAGACTAAAAAATCATACCAATATAGAATATCCCAAAAAATTCTCTATTTTATCCTATTATGTTCTTTCCCAAAGCCATTAATTTTCTTTGGTTTATTGTTAGTCCAAATGTGATGGGAGGTAATGAAGAGACAATTGATTTTAACTCTGTACTTGAGATCATTGTTGGAGGTTCATCTCTATCAATTGTTCCTTTTCTGAAATGATATTTTTTCCTTCAAAAAGGATAATCAGTTGGAAGGACTATGTAACGATAGTCAAAAAAACAAGATTTTTTTCCATTGATGAGCATAAATACTTTGTTTTCTCTCATACAATATGGACATGATTTTGGACCATGTGTACTCCATCCAGATAACATTTCATATTCTAGGAAGTCACTAATTGTCCACATCAATGCATCTTTCAATAGGAAATTTTGTTTTGCAGTAACATCATATGTATTGACACCACTACTCCATAATGAATATAACTCATTAATCAGTGGTTTCAAATAAACATCAATATTACTTTTCAGATATCCTAGAATTAATAAGGTCAAAAATATATATGCACCTTCATCTACATCTAATTATATAAATTGTATGAAGTTATAAAGATAGGACAACATGAATACTAACTACCATAAGAACCAATTGGAAAAAAACCATCATTATAAAGACTCAATCACACGTTTCAGGATTCTAAAGAAAAATACGGATGCACTTTATCAAAATGATTCCATGAATCATCATCAAATGGATTATTTAAACTTTTACAGGTTGAAATATTTGTTTTATCCTATGACATCAATGCTTCCTTACTCTGAGACATAAATAAATGTTGCAATCTGAGTGTAAGCGGGAAATACCTCAACTATTTTACAAAAATCAATCTAGATTTCCCTAGTTGAGCCTCTTTATACCTCGATTTTTCACATGTGGGACAACTATCCAATGACTCATTTTCACCATAATATAAGATGCAATCATTTGACCATACATGAATCTTCTAATAACAATGACCCAGATTACAAACCACCATCTTTCTCTCATAGAAATTTTTAGACAACACATTTCCTTTAGGTAATAGTGTTTTAACCAAAGATAACATCTTATCAAAATAGATATTTGACATTCCATTATCTGATTTAATAGCCCTAAATTTTTCAACCACTTCAAATTTTCTTATCTTTCATCTAAGATATAAGGCTTCCTCAGTGGAACTCAACAACTCATAAAGTTGAGATGGTTCCAACTCAAGAGTTAAATCATTATCAACCTGAGTTTTAGTTTTTTGAAAAGATGGACCTTCCACATCATGTACTAAATTTTGAAATTATTATGGATCTGGAACCAAATTATTAGTATCTTCTTTGGAACTTTTTTCACCATGTTGATACCAAAAAACATAATCTGGTTGAAAACCAAAATTAAATAGATGACCCCCAACATTTTCAAATGTTTCAAATGTCCTCATAGCACATTTTTCACAATGATTCTTAATTTTCCCTTCTAAAAAAATTTGATTTTGGTGAGGCAAATGATAAGAAAGTTTCAACACCCTCAATATATATAGGATTTAAACTAGAACCATTTAGATTCTTGTGCTAATTTATCTATGTGTGGTCATCTAATAATTATTTTTGTTGAATTCCTTGTTCTATATTTCTCAAAAAAATATAAAATATTTAGTTTTTTTGAATAATTTGATATAAGAAAAACACTATCCAAAAAAGAGAAGAAAATTAAATTCATTTTTATAGAAATTTATAATAATTTCTATTATTTCATAATTATTTATAGTATTTGTTTTAAAATTTATACTAATTTATACTAATTTATAATAATTTATACTAATTACAACTAATTATTAGTAATTACAACTAATTTATACTAATTATCGCTAATTACGAGCAAAATAATTTTCAGCGGATTGGCGGTAGCTCTTTTGCCTAACAGCTCATCTCCTTGCAACTTTCTCTGACTAAAATCACTATGAAAAATCTAACCGAAATATGAATATCTATTTTTGTATGCATAAGAATGGAGAGCAGGGAGTCCTCACCATGCTTCTCTTCACTCTTGTGCATACAAAAATGGATATTCATATGTCGGAGCAGAATTTTTATAGTGATTTTTGTCGAATAAAGTCGCAAGAAGATGATTCTTCAGGAAAAAGAACCTCTTTTTGCCTGATATTTCATCTCCTTGCAACTTTTTCTGACTCAAATCAGTATGAAGAGTCTAGTCTAATGTACGGATATCCATTTTCATATTCAAGAGAATGGAGAGCAGTGCGGTAAGGCCTCCCTACTCTCCATTCTCGTGCATAAAAAATGGATATCCATACATTAGAGAAGATTTTTCATAGTGATTTCAATGGGAGAAAGTTACACGAAGATGAACTGTCAGGAAAAATAGTTGCCACTAATCCACTGGAAATTGTGCCAATTTGTTGTTAATTATAACAAATTGTGTCGATTTATTTCTTTTTATGACTAATTATTACTAATTATTACTTTTTATTACTAATTACTACTATTTATTATTAATTATTATTAATTATTATTAATTATTATGATTTATTATAGATTATTCTTAATTATTACTATTTAATCCTAATTAATCCTAATTATTAATAATTATTCCCAATTATTGCTAATTAGTCCTAATTATTACTAATTAATCCTAATTCTTACTAATTAAACTTAATTATTACTAATTAATCTTAATTATTACGAATTAATAATAATTATTACTATATAATCCTAATTATTTCTAATTATTGCTAATTATTTCTAATTAATCATAATTATTACTAATTAATTCAAATTAATCCTAATTATTACTAATTAATCCTAATTAATCCTAATTAATCCTAATTAATCCTAATTAATCTTAATTAATCCTAATTATTACTAATTAATACTAATTATTACTAATTATTACTAATTAATCCTAATTATTACTAATTAATCCTAATTATTACAAATTAATCCTAATTATTACTAATTAATTATAATTATTACTAATAATTCCTAATTATTACAAATTATTACTAATTAATCCTCATTAATTCTCATTAATCCTAATTAATCCTAATTAATCCTAATTAATTCTAATTAATCCAAATTATTACTAATTAATTCTAATTTTTACTTATTATTACTAATTAATCCTAATTATGACTAATTAATTCTAATTAATCCTAATTATTACTAATTATTACAAATTAATACTAATTATTACTAATTATTACTAATCATTACTAATTATTACTAATTATTACTAATTATTACTAATTGTTCTTAATTGTCACTAATTATTACTAATTAGTACTAATTATTACTAATTAGTACTAATTATTACAAATTAGTACTAATTATTCCTAATTATTCCTAATTAATCCTAATTATTACTAATTAATCCTAATTATTACTAATTAATCCTAGTTATTACAAATTAAAACTAATTAATCCAAATTAATACTAATTATTACTAATTATTACTATTTATTACTATTTATTACTAATTATTTCTATTTATTACTAATTAACCCTAATTATTACAAATTATACTAATTATTACTAATTATTACTAATTATTACTAATTATTACTAATTATTACTAATTATTACTAATTAATCATATTTATTACTAATTATTACAAATTATTACTAATTATTACTAATTATTCCTAATTATTGTTAAGTGTTACTAATTATTTCTATTTATTACTAATTATTTCTAATTATTACTAATTATTTCTAATTATTACTAATTATTTTTAATTATTACTAATTATTGCTAATTATTACTAATTATTCCTAATTTTTTCTAATTATTGCTAATTATTCTTATTTATTTCTATTTATTCCTATTTATTTCTATTTAATCCAAATTATTCCTATTTATTAGTATTCAATCCTAATTATTGCTATTTATTACTAATTGTTACTAATTAATCATATTTAAACTATTTATTACTATTTATTTCTAATTATTACTATTTATTACTATTTATTTCTAATTATTAGTAATTCTTGCTAATTCTTCCTGTTTATTCTAAATTATTCCTAATTATTCCTAATTATTCCTAATTCTACCTAATTCTTCCTAGTTATTACTAATTATTCCTAATTATTTTTATTTATTTCTATTTATTATTAAGTATTCCTAATTATTATTATTTATTCGTATTTATTAATAATTATTACTATTTATTACTAATTATTAGTATTTATTACTAATTATTACTTATTAATTCTAATTATTACTAAATATTTCTAATTAATACTAACTACTACTAATTATTCATATTTATTACTAATTATTACTATTTATTACTATTTATTACTATTTATTACTATTCATTACTATTTCATCCTAATTATTACTATTTATTACTATTTAATTATTACTATTTATAACTAATTAATTGTTTCTATTTATTACTAATTATTACTTTTTATTACAAATTATTACTATTTATTGCTAATTATTACAAATTATTACTATTTATTACTAATTATTACTAACTATGTCACGACCCGTCCCCGGGGCCCGTGTCGTGACTACCCCAAACCCACCTTCCATAGGCCAGGGGCTGGCGACTAGCACCAAAGGCGTAATCCCTATAAAAAGGGAAGGCATTGCCTTTTAACCTGTAACACACACACAGCCTGAACACAACTAGCAGAGTACGCAACTGAAAGTAAACACTAAGTAAAACTGTATACAAAAGTAAGTGCTAAAAGGAAAGGGGCCGGAAATACAAGCCCAACAGTAAAGTACAACTGCAGAAAGGTAAATAGAAACTACTGAGTCGTCCTCCGGGAATCCCACCTAAAGGGTGGGTACAGATGACCTCCTCAGCACCCCAGGTCCGTATGTCCGCTCTGAGTACGTCTCGTCAAGTGGTCCACCTCTGGGTACCGTCCAGCTCTACAACTCTCTGCCTCAATCAGTATTGTCCATCTTCTGCAACCAACACAATGATGTGTGGGCATAGCCCGTGTAGGGGTGAGTATAATGATACTCAGTAGGGGACCCCGAGACCCCCGAAGGTCTCCCAGAATCCCCAAAGGATAAACCACAGTATAAAGATACAATCACAAAGTATCAACCAACCCTACTTAGGTATATGCCCATACATATACCTAAGTTACCAGTCACAGCCCGACTCCAACTCTCGAGCCCAATCACAACCCATTCCACACAGGAAGTAAAGTCAATCGCATCGATGATAATGATTGAAAGACAAGACTCAGCTGACACATGTATACAACTCACGAAGAGGGATAGAGATGATTATATGTAGCCTTTGAATCATATCCTCTGTCAAACCCACGTAGGATCCTGGAACAATTTCAACGTTGTCGAACCCACGTAGGATCCTGGCACAGAAGTCGTCTCTGTCGAACCCACGTAGGATTCCGGTACAGTAGTCATCGCTGTCGAACCCACGTAGGATCCTGGTACAGAAGTCACTACTGTCAAACCCACGGAGGATCCCAATACAGAAGTCGTCACTGTTGAACCCACATAGGATTCCAGTACAATAGTCATCGATGTTGAACACACGTAGGATCCTGGTACAGAAGTCACTGTCGAACCCACGGAGGATTCCGTCATCTCAGTCGCAGCCATCCCTAGGGTTCCCGCACACAGCACGCTTGATTTCGAGAGGGTCCGCTCCTCGAGCCAAATTTCGATACATCAACTATCATGAATTCCTGAGTTGATGTATCATGTAGTTCTGTCTCATCATAAGGAACCCAACGCGACAGACGACGCGTCAATCAGATGCCCAGTCTGAATGTTATTAGCACTTCCGTTCTAGGGGCCTGGTTGGATTTACTCTTATTCCAAACCCGGCCATTTTCAAAAGTTGTCCAAAACTCACTTAGATTATTGAAAAAGGACCGCCTCGTCACGAGGGTCCCAGTGTCGCAGACAGCGCGTCGATCGAATGCGCGGTGTAGGAGATATTTGCGTTTAAGCGAAGACGGGTCCGGCCCGTCAAGCCCAATGGGCTGGCGGGTCGGCCCGACCCAGTTCGATGGGTCTGACCAGGATGGGGGTCGGCCCGGCATGGTGGAGCGTGGCCCAGCGGCGAACTCGGCCCGACGGGTCTGACACGGTTTGGGGGTCGGCCTGGCCCGGTGGGGTGCGGCCCACCCGTGGACCCGACCCGCGCTGCGGGACGGTTCGGTTCGCCCGGTGGCGCCGCCCCTTCTCTGCCCGGTCGGCCGTAGCCGGCCAGTTATGTTTAGCCCGAGCGGCCGGCACAGTGGGCCGCGGTTCTCCCCAAGCGGCGCCAAGCGGAGCCGCGGTCTTCCAGCCCGGCCGGCTGACGACCGACCGGTTTGCCCAGCAGAGGGGCCCGCATAGCGGGCCGCGGTCTTCCGGCCCGGCCGGCAGGCGGCCGGCCAGTTCGCCCAGCATATCGGGTCGCGGTATTCTCTGCGCGGCGCCTATAGGTTCCGCGGTCCTTCCAGCCCGGTCGGCAGGTGGTCGGCCGGTTCCTCCAGCCGAGCACCCCGCAGTTACGGGCCGCGGTCTCCCTCCACACGGTGCCTACGGGCGTCGCGGTCTTCCAGCGGGCTGGCCAGATTGGCCGGCTAGTCGTCCCGCGTACCGGCTTGTCGGCGGTCGGTTTAGTCGGCCGCCTCCGCACCTCCACCGCGGCGCGACGGCATTGCGGTCCTGCTACACTCTACGCGGCGCGACGATGCCACGCCGCCTCCGCCATCACGGTTCTTCTCCAGCGCGGTGCGATGGCACCGCGCCCTTTCGGCTCTGCCTCCGATGTCAACCAAACGAGATTTAACGGAGGGTCTTTGGGCCATGTTTGTTCGGCCCGCGCCCTCCGCGTTAGGTGATATCAATTTGCCACTGTCAAACCGAAGTAAACATCGAAGAATCGAGGATATAATTTTATTCATTTAAAATTAAACAAATCCCCCTACCTTGATTCAAGAACGTTGTCGAAGTCGCGGAAGACGGTGTCGCGGAAGATGGACGTTGTTCCGTCAATGTCGGGGGAAACTCGTTGTCATTGGCGGCGTCCTTTGTGGGCGGCGTCTTCTCCCTTGTCGCGGAAGAAGAGGAAGGAAGACGGACGTTCGTCGTGGGCGCCGCCTAACTTTCTTGCCCCTGTTGAAGAAGTGGAGGAGATGTTATTCGTGTTCTTTGTGGGAAGAAGACTCTCCCACTTCTCCTTAGCTCTCCACAATGTTAATCCAAAATAATAGAGATTATTATCTATTATTTTTATGGCACAACAACTCAAGAGTTGTCTCTCATTAAATGTGACAACACATTAAATTAAATGTGGAGGGATGGATTCAAAAATATTTGTATTAAAATTGAATTAATTCTCTTCATTAATGGTGGAGTGTTGGCAAGAATTAAACCATGGAATTCCAAGAGTTTAAGGGGTTCAAGGGAGTTAAAGTGGAGGTGAAGAGTTTGAACTTGTGTGGGCCCCACCACATAATATCCTCCCATGGGAGGTTATGGGGGGGTGGGCCCCACCACCAACCTCCCTTTGGAGGTTTTAACTACTATCCAAATAAAATTATGCTACACATAATTTTATGTAAATTTTACTTAGAAACCCCAAAAAATTAACAGCCACTTCTGATAAAACGCAACTGCAGTAAAGGTCTCCTTAAGAGAATACTGACACTTTGAGTTCATCGGTGTCCTCGGATTTCAATTCCGAGCACCGGTTCAAAAGATAGAAAAACTCGCACGTACGTTTACTGAACGTACCTGAATAAAACTTCAGAAATTGATTCCGGGCACATTGGGCCACGGAATCAAGCGCCGTCAGAAACTACGGACTCGTAAAATTCCCATGTATTTAAGAAAAAAATTTCCACAGGATTTTCGGGTCTTTAAAAATTATTACTAATTATTACTAATTATTACTAACTATTTCTAATTATTAATAATTATTACTAATTGATACTAATTAATCATATTTATTACTAATTATTACTAATTATTTCTAATTATTGTTAATTATTTCTAATTATTTCTAATTCTTCATAAGTCTTCTTAATTATTACTAATTATTACTAATTATTCCTATTTATTACTAATTATTACTAATTATTGCTATTTATTATTATTTATTAGTATTTATTTCTAATTATTCCTAATTATTCCTAACTATTACTAATTATTACTAATTATTACTAATTATTACTAATTATTACTAATTAATACTAATTATTACTAATTATTACTAATTATTACTAAATAATACTAATTATTTCTAATTATTAATAATTAATACTATTTATTTCGATTTATCGCTAATTATTACAATTTATTACAATTTATTACAATTTATTTCAATTTACTACTTATTAATGCTACTTTTTACTAATTATCGCTAATTGTTACTAATTATGACTAATTATTAATAATTATTAATAATCTTTCAAATTAATACAAATGTCTACTAATTAATAATAATTAATATAACTATTGATTAATACTAATTAATTCTAATCACATGTAATTATTTGTAAAAACAAATAATGAAAAATAAAATGATCTAATTCTTATTTAATTTATATAGAGATAATTAACGATAATTATAACTAATATAAAATAAAATGAATTAACTGAAAACTAAAAAAAATAGATAAATACCATAAAACTGAATCTTTAGAAGGATATAAGCCGCGAATATTGCTCCGATTTAAAACATTAAACTTTGAAAATCTTTGAGAGAAAAAAAAAAGTAAGTATAGAGGGAGGGAGGGGTGGAATGGGATAAAATGGATGGGGTATATATGGGTTAGAATATTTGCGACGAAATTATTTGCAACGGGGCCCTTCACAAATACTAACCCCCTATTAATTTTGGGCGGTGGTTAAAAAATTATTTGTGACGGAACTCATCGCAAATACCAACTTACTGACATACTATTTACGATGGGATTGATCTCTCGTCGTAAATACTAAAAAATGCCGCTGGGTATTTGCGACAGGTATAAAATATTGTGGCAAATACTCTTATCACAGCTTGTCACATATCTCGCACCAAACTTTTTACGACGGTAACAATCTCCTCATTGCAAATAACTAATTATTTTCGACGGGAATAGGGTCTCATCACAAATAGTCCCTTTTGACGAACTATTTGCGACGGGACCCTGCCCCGTTGCAAATATCCATTTTTTCCATAGTGGACCTGGGCTCCTTGGAAAGCACCACTACCATAGTATTATCACAATAAACTAGAATAGGGTCAGCACTGATAGGTATAACACCAATATTTGAGACAAAGATGCATATCTAGATTACTTTCTTTACTGCATCGGAAGCCGCTATATACTTGGATTCTGCTATAGAATCGGTGACCACAGGTTCCTTTGAGCTTCTCTAGCTCATTATACCACCATGTAGGAAAAATATATAGCCTGGGAGTAATTTCATCTCATCAGGATCTATTTGGAAACTAGTATCAGTGTATCCTCTCACTACAAGTTCCTATTCTCCTCTATACACCAAGAACATGTCTTTTGTACTCCAAAAGTACTTTAAGATAGTTTTGACAGCCACCCAATGCATCTCTCTTTGATTATCTTGATATCTTCCCACCATTTTTAAAGCAAAGGCAACATCAAACAAAGTACATATCATGTCATACATGATAGATCCCACTGCTGAGACATAAGTTATTCCACTCATTCTTTCAATATCCTCTTGTATTTGTGGGAACATTTTCTTAGAGAGATTGATACCATGTGACATGGGAAACAACTAAGGGTGTAATTTTGGCCCGGCGGCCCGAAAGCCCGACAGGCCCGGCCCGGCAAAGCCCGCGTCGGGCCAGGTCGAGCTTGGGCCGTAGGTTTATCGGGTCGGGCCTGGGCCTATCCAAGAAGGCCTGCGGGCCAGGCCGGGCTGACCTGAAAAATCTCAGCACGCTGGCCCGTGCGAAGCCCAGCCCGCTGGTCCGTGTGAAGCCCACCTGCTATAAAAAAATATAACAGGAAACTGCTGGTAGGGAGATTCAATCCCCCTACCTCAAGCTTCCAAGGCTGCGCTTGGACCAACTGGTCCAGGTGGTTCGCCTATTATATTATCATTAGAATTTATATATATATATATATCATTATATATTAACAAAAAATGGTCTATTATATATTATATATTTAATAATGTGTATATATATAGATATAATTATTATTATATATAATTATAATGTGTGTGTGTGTGTGTACAACGATATATAATTATATATATATATATGATTTATATATATAAACAAAGCCATTAATAATATATATCAATTACGTGTGGCTTTTAAAAATCCATTAATAATATATATATATAAATGATTTAATATAAGATATATATAAACAAAGTTATTAATATATATATATATAAGTGATTTAATATTATATATATAATAACTTGTTGTATATTAATAAAAAAAATAACACTCACCTAATGATGTTTGTGAACGTCCCACAACCTCATTAATTTTTTTAAGTATGTTGTAACTTGCATATATTATATATACTATACATTTATAAATCTATTTAGAAAAAAAATTAACCCACCCACTACAGTGCACCCCCGAGCCCCTAATTATTATTTTTACAATTTTCTCTTATTACACACACACATATATATATATCAATCATTTAGCATTATATATATATATATTAACTTATTATATATTAACAAAAAAAATAACACACTCACCCAATGATGTTCGCGCAGACCCCCCAACCTCATTATTATTTTTTAAAATATGATGAAACTTTCATATTATATATATATAAACAAATCCATTAATAATATATATGTAAATGATATGATGATATATATATATATATAAACAGAGCCATTAATAATATATATATATATATATATAAATCTATTAAAAATATATATCAATTAAGTGTGGCTTTTAAAAATCCATTAATAATATATATATATATCTCTTTGTGTGTGTATTAATGATTTAATATTATATATATAATAAATTAATTTATATTAACAAAAAAATAACACACTCACCTAAGGATGTTTGTGCACGTCCCCCAACCTCATTAATTTTTTTAAATATGTTGGAACTTGCATATATTATATATAAATCTATTTAGAAAAACAAATTAACCTACCCACTCTGGCGCACCCCCCAACCCCTAATTATTTTTTTACAATTTTCTCATATTATATATATATATATATAATAACTTATTATATATTAACAAAAAAATAACTACCCACCCAATGATGTTCGTACACCCCCAAACTCATTAATTGTTTTTAAAATATGATGAAACTTGCATATATTATTTATACTATATATACATATATAAATCTATTTAGAAAAAAATTAACTCACCCACTACTGCGCACCCCCTAAGGCTGTAATTTCGGCCCAGCCTGAAAAGGATCGGGCTGGGCCAGGTCTACCCTGTAAAAATAATTAAAAATTATTTAAAAAAATGTTTTAAATTAAACAAACACTTAAAATAATTTTCATAAATAAGTAAAATAATAAATGTAAAAATATGTTTTAAATAAATGATAAAAAAACTTTTAAATAACAATGCTTTAAACCCACTACAGGGGTGTTGTGCACCCCACAATCCCTAATTAATATTTTTTTTCAATTTTCACATAATATATATAAATTCATAGACATATATAAATCTATTTTGAAAAAAAATAACAAATCCACCTACTGTAAAATATTAATAAAAAAAAATTTCATAAAACATGTTAAATGTTTTAAAAAATACATGTAAAAAACATGCATCCAAAAAAACGTTTTAAATTAAACGTATAAAAATAAATGTAAAAACATTTTAAACAAGTGTTAAAAAATAGTTTAAAAAAAGGTTTAAATAAAAAAAATTAAACAAATGTTTAAAAAAAGTTTTTAAAACAAACACTTAAATTATTTTTTTTAAAACAAACACTTAAAAAATACTTTTTATATTAAAATATGAAAAATGTTAAATATTTTAAACAAATACTTGTAAACAGGATGCGTTTAAAAAAAATAAAAAAATGTTTTAAATTAATCATTAAAAAAATGTAAAAAATGTTTTAAAAAGATGTTAAAAAATGGTTTAAATAAAAAAATTTTAATAAAAAAAATTAACAATTGCTTAAAAAATTATAAATAAGTTAAAAAAATTAAATGTAAAAAAATGTTTTAAAAAAATGTTAAAAAAACATTTAAATAACAAGGCTTTAAACTCACCCACTGTTGTGCACCCCCAAAACCCCTCATTAATTTTTTTTTACAATTTGCAAATAATATATATAGATTCACAATATATAAATATATTTAGACAAAAAGAAATATCCACCCACTGTAAAATGTAAATAAAAAATAAAATAAACATTTTTATAAAAAAGATCCGTTTAAAAATAAATGTAATTTTTTATAAATAAATGTTAAAAAAATGTTTAAATAAAAACGTTTAAAATTTTTTTTAAAACAAACAATTATTTTGAAAATAATAAATTCCCGCCATGGCCCGACTCAAAAAAGCCCGGCCTGACCCGAATAGTGGCCAGTGGCCCGATTTTTTGAATGTCAGGCCCGGCTCAGCCTGGCCCTGTCTGAGCCGGGTCGGGCCGAAATTACACCCTTAGAAACAAACCTCTCTTGGATTGTTCCATACTATACCTTTTGAGTACCTTGTCAATATATATACTTTGACTTAGCCCAAGTAGCCTTATTGATCTTTCTCGGTAGATCTTGATCCCTAGAATGTAGGTTGTTTCACCTAAGTCTTTCATGGATAAGGATTTATCTAGCCAAGTCTTAACTGAGTGTAAGACTTGCATGTCATATCCCATAATTAATATTTCATCTATATATAATACTAGGAAAATGATGTCTTTCCCATTAACCTTCTTATAGACACACATCTTGATTTCATTTTTGAAAAAACCATGTTCTCTTATGGTCTCGTCAAAATGAACATTCCATGATCATGATTCCAACTTCAACCCATAAATGGATATTTTCATATTGTTTACTTTATTGGCATTCTTTGACTTAACAAACCCTTTGAGTCAAGTCATATAGATGTATTCAACTAACTTACCATTTAGAAATGTAGTTTTTACATTCATTTTCCAAATCTCATAATCATGGAAGGATGTTTTTTCAAGTAATATTCTAATGGATTTCAACATTACTACTGGTGAGAAGGTTTCGTCATAGTCTATGCCTTGACGTTGTCTGAAACCCTTTGCTACTAGTATTTATTTATAGGTATTGACCTTACCATTTATGTCTATCTTTTTCTTGAATAATCATTTTTACCCAATGGGTTTTACATCAACTGGAGGATCTACCTAAATCAAAACTTGATTATGTTACATGGACTCCATCTTAGAATGCATGGAATCTTGCCATTTAGCAGCGTCCTTGACTTATACTACTTCCTTATATGTTATAGGTTCATCATCCTCAAGGAATAATGTTTCACCTATCTTGGTGATAAGAAAACCATAACTCCCAGTTCTCTAACCTCTCGAGTTGACATATGTAGTACTTGTGTCTTGGGAACTTCTTGATCTCCCACTATCTCTTGTGGAGATTGTTCCCGTACCAACTCCTGTGTATCTAGAGCATTAAATTTATCTAATTCAATCTTTCTCCCACTATTTCATATGTAAATTTGATCTATTTCTAGAAATGTGTATTATCTTTCCACAATCACTTTTCTATCTGAAGGGGTGTATAGGTAATATCATTTGGTTTATTTAGGATAACCTATAAATTTCACTTTTTGCTTTTAGATGCTATTTTTTCACTTGGTATAGTCCTAAAAAAGCCTTACATCCCATACATGTATATGTGAGAGACTGGGTTTCTTTCCATACCACATCTCATATGGAATCCCATCTGTATATTTAGTTGGTACTTGGTTAAGGGTGTATGTCAGGGTCTGCAAAGCGTATCCCCTAAAGGATAATAAAAGAATAACCTGATTCATCATTGATCTAACCATGTCCAGCAAGGTTCTATTCCTCCTTTCAATAACACCATTCCACTATGGTGTATAAGTAGGAGTGAGTTGGGATACTATCCCATATTCCTTTAAGTTATCAATGAAATATTGGTTAAGATATTCTTTACCTCAGTTAGAGAGGAGTTACTTGATCTTCTTACCAAGCTGGGTTTTTACTTCATGTTGGTATTCCTTAAACATCTGAAAGGAATCTGACTTATACCGCATTAAGTAGATATATTTATACCTACTATAGTAATCTGTAAAAGTAATGAAGTAAGAAAATCCACCCCTTTCTTCTACTGGAAGTGGACCACATACGTCAATATGAATGAATTCCATTGATTTTATGGCTCTTTCTCCCTTTCCAGAGAAGGTTGATTTTTTCATTTTCCCTTGTAAGAAAGCATGACATACATCCATTGGTTATAACTCGACTGAGTATAAATACCATGTTTGATGTAATTTCTGTAAATTATTCACATTTACATGTCCAAGCATGAAGTTACATCGGTGGGTGTTATACAAGTCATGTCCGCTAGTTTTATCATTGATTTTCATTACTGGGTTTTTGAGTTCCAGTATATATAATCCATTATTAAGATATTCCATACTATAACATATGTTATTCTTATAAAAGAGAAAACAATTATTTCCAAACTTGAAATAAAATACCATAGTATCCAAAATTCATACTGAGATTATGTTTCTAGTTACTGAAGGTACATAATAAAAATTATTCAATACAAGAACCAAGCCACTAGGTAAATATAGGTGACAATATTTCATTGCCAAGGCTTCTAGAATCGAACCATTTGAATCCCATAGATCCACCTCTCCTTTTGAAATATTCTTGAATCTACTTGGTTCCTGTATTTGAATACAAATATGTGATCCAAACATTGTATTCAATACCCAACTTGTATATGAAGATAGATTTAATTCAATGAAAAAAATACATGAAACAAAAGCGCCACCTTTCTTCTTCTTCTTCTTCCTAGCTCTGTAGTTTTTCTTCTAGTGGCCTTTCTTGACACATGAAAAGAAGATATTCTCCTACTAATTTTCTTCCCTTTATATCTTTATCCTTTTGGAAGTACAGTGCTTAGATGTCTTTGACTTAGATTTTACCTTAGATGAATTTTCTTTTACCTTTCTCCTCTTGTTCACCATAAAGACTAAGGAATTGGTTTTTTATATCCTTATCATCTTGGAGAACTAAATCTAAAATATATGTGAGTGAATTTTTCATGTTATTCATATTATAATTAACAATAAAATGTGATAAGATATGCAGTAAAGATGCAAGAATGAGATCATTTTCTAATTCTTGGTTCAATTTTAATCCAAGGGCTTAAAGTCTCTCAATGTACCCTATCATCTGGAGTAAATAAGGTGTTTCTTGATTCCCTTATACTAGATTTCACCTATACAGTGCATTGGATATCTCATATCTTTATTTCCTTTCTTTCTCCTAATATATTTCTCGAAGATTAGTTATCATATTTTAGTCATCTTCATCCTCATACATTTTCTACAGTTGACTGGACATAGATAAAAACATGATACATTTTACATCTAGTGAATCATCTACATAATTTTTGTACTTGTATTTATCTTCCTTTCTAGATCCTTGAGGATTCTCATTAGGAAATAAGGATTACAACACATAAATCTTCCTTTATTGGTGTAGTACCATGAATAAGCATTTATACCACTACTAGGAGTTATGGTTGGTGAGGATATTTTCTTTATCCAATATAGATTATAATGATAATATTTTGGTGGTGTTGGTGATTTCCATTTTTTATCTACAAAAAAAATTAGCAGTCGATACTTTATCTTGAATACCTTTTTGACATTATTGATTAATTAATTATTAAATAATTAAATATCTCCCACTATTTTATCAAACTCTAACAACCATCTGTGCTAGAATTAGACTACTCTTTCACTTGTGTATTCTAGCGGTAAGAATACTCATTCATCCCCTCATAGTCTAGAAGCTATGTCTATGCCACAACACAGAGAGTTCAAGGTAGGAATTTGGCTAGCCAACCACATTAACTCGTGGCTCCTTGATATGTTTAGTGAAGTCCCAACTTATAAAACCATAAAAATATTTATTCAACATTTTCCTCTAAAGTTGCAATAATAAAGCTATGGGAACCCCTTTGCTTCCAACTTCAGTTAAGTCAAACCACCACTCTCATAAAAACTCTTCAGTAGTAGGAGACACCCTCAATTATGGCAGATTGAGCACCCCGTACACCTAATTTAGTTCAAATTCAAAAGATGGAAGGCATTTGTGACTTTATATTTCTATAAGGGTTTTAATATTTCGATGAATATAATATGTTTCTATTAAATATGTTTATACTATGTTTTCATTCTCACAACTAAACATGTATTTAACAGAATGCATTCAACATTTCTTTATGTATTTTATTTATTTATTATTTTATGTGTTCTCACATTAAATAATGACATGAATAAAGTAATAAATATGGCTTAAAGGAAATAAAATACCCAACTGGTCATGAGCATCTAATAATGGTTGATCCATTTAAACTTAATGGTTCAATTGTGACCTATGGGAAATACTAAAAAATAGGCCCATAACAACGCTGATAATGGGCGAATTTATCAGTGCTAAAAAAGCGCTGATAAATTTTACCTTTTATCAGTGCTTTTGTTTTATTACTGATAAAATATACTCTTTATCAGCACTTTTTTTAGCATTGTTAAAGGGTACCCTTTTTCGCACTTTATTTTTAGCACCGATAAAAGGTACCCTTTTTCAGTGCTTTATTTTTAGCACCAATAAAGGGTATCCTTTATTAGCACTTTATTTTTAGTACTCATAAAGGAATCCTTTATTAGTGATTTATTAGTGCGGATAAAGGTATGAATAAAATGATATAATTAAATAAATAAATAATGAGTTTATTAAAAAACATTTAAAAAATTATTAATTGAATAATTATTGATAAAAATGAATAAATTGATTATACTTTATATAAATTACAAATACTAATAAATAGTTTATATTAAATATATAGATATATGAAAAATGAAAATTAAACAAATAAAAATTAAAAATAATTAAATTGAGTAAAATATTAATCATTTTATTAATTAGATAATTATTGATAATGTTAATAAATAGTATATATTAAATATATAGATATATATGAATGTATATAAATATGATTTATATAATACAAAATATTCATGCTTTACATTAAATGGTAATATATTTAATTAGTAAATAATGGTTTATAATTAAAAATTAATATGAATTAAAAATAGTAACTAATTGCATAAAGTAATGGACATAATTGAATGTCATTTGATTTTTCAATTTAACATAGATCAAACATTTGTTATATCGATTTCACATATATGTAATTAATGTTTTTTATATAAAACTCTCACACACAAAACTTAACCATTTTTTCAATATTGTTAAAGTGTATTTATTTTTAATTTATTCAATTTCACTCATTTTTTACATGTATGTACTTAAGATTAATTATTCATTAATAATGTTAAAAATATATTTGTAAAAAATATTTATAAATAAATATATTTATAAATTTACATTTACTATATTTATACATTTATACATATATACATTTATATATTTATAATTGTAAATAAATAAATATCATTTTTTTAAATTATTTATATAATTATAAATAAATATATATAATTATAAATAAATAATTATATATTTAAATATTTTTAAAATTCTAATAAATATATTTACTATAATTATATTTATATATATTTATTAAATAAATATATATATTTAAAAAAATTATTTATAATTATAATTATAAATCCTTTATCAGTGCTTAAATAATAAGCACTGATAAAAGAAGCTTTTATTAGTGTTTTTTTAGCACTGATAACGATTCCTTTTATCAGGGCTTTTTTACTTAAGTGCTAATAAAAGGTATCTTTATCAGCGCTTTTTTGGAAGAGGTGATAAAAGTGTTCGATCTATTTAAAAAATCCTAACCAGTCGGGAACCTGTCGTGATATAAGAATCTTTCCATTAAATCCGTCCAATGTCAGCACTCCTCCTCTGTGAATTGAAGCTTGAAGAAAGGTTCAAATCAAGGCTCAAATAAATCCAAGGCTTAAATTCAAGGCTTGAACGATTTAAGGGTCAAATGAATCCAAGGCTCAAATGTAAGTCTTTCTCTACTTTCGTTCAAATTCAAGTCTTTCTCTACTTTCTCTTAGGGAACTCGGGGTGTAAAACATCAATGGTTTCAGTCGTGGTGGAGGGTGCTTTATAACTATGAGTATGGTGAGTTATCCATTTTGTATATTTGGCTATGGAGAACGTCCATTTTGATGCTTGGAATTTTTAGAGTGTGAAAAACCTATACTGTGAGCCTTCCCAGCTTCGATCTCAGTCCATACGAGCATCTCCTTATCAATTGTAGTTGTGAATTAATGTGGGGGATTTATGAGCTACTATTTTATTTATTTGAAAGTGTGCATGAATCGTGCTTTTTTTCATTGGATAAATAGTGTAATTAACCATATGGTAGAAGTCTCGTCCCATTTTACATCGTCTATATAATTTTTAATGTATCAATTTCATGATGGTTGTTAATTAGATTATGAGACTACTTCTTTGCGTATTAAACTAACTAGTTATTTTCATATCTTTGCAGTATAGACTTTAGATGGGGACTGGTGTTTTATAGATCTGTTAATTTTGTGATTCAACTTATATTTTTGAGTGAAGTAAGGGTATTCCACTTAGAAAATGTGACCTCATGGGAGTCATTCCATCTTAGTAGAGGATAGTGTGTATGGGATAGATGTTTCAATGGTTGGTGTGTTTTTCTCTCTTGTTTGTGATATATCTTATTGATGTGTATTATTGTTTTATGAAAACTTATTTATGGGCCTCCCTATAATCTTAAGGATAGGTCAATGTGTATTATATGACCTCCCTAGAATCCTTCATATGGGTATATATGATGTGATGAACTCCCTAGAATCCTTGGGATGGGTTGGTGTGGTGATATGACATCCCAAGAGTCTTGAGATGTTTTCAAATATTTTTTATACCATTAATATTAAATGTAATAATTCCTTTGGTTGTTACATAACTTGTTCCAAAAAATAGAATGGAGATTATCAAATTCTATATATTAGAAATTATTTTTAGGTATTAATCATCTTAGGTCTACATGTATTGGTTCCACCCTTAAGAATCTATGATTATCATCCATGTATGAAATAACTCTTTATTTATTAAAATTTTATCAATATAGTTTTATATCTTTTAGTTGATTGAATGAGAGTTTATTATTCTTGTTTATCATATTTGGGTTTATTATTAATCCTTAATTGCCTATGTTATATTTTCATTTGTTTAAGGGATTTAAGAAATACTTTATGTGTATCGAACAATAGTTATTATTGAAATTTTTTACTTGAGACTCATCCCCCATCTATTTTATAGACAACTTTCATTCTCATCAGTTTCATCTCCTGAATAGTTATTTCATTTTGTTGCTTGAGACTCATCATCCATCTATTTTATGTTTCTTGTACTAATCTGAGTAGTAGTCATCCCATGGATGACTAATTCTTAGAATATTTCAAGAAAAATATGTTCATGTCCACAAGATATGGGGGATGTGTGTCAAACAACAAAATTCAATGATAAATGTTTGGGAGATGAGCTGATGAGTATGATAGTTTTCTATAATTTTCACCTTTTAATGAATTCATAGTATAACACCTACCATATTAGAGTAATTATTTTCTTAAATTCAATTACCAATTATCTTCAAATCATTCTGAAATTATTTTAAACAATCAAATATTGGGTTTCCCTTATTATAATTGTCTATAAATTTCACCTTTGATAATGAATATCTTATGTGTATTTATTTATTTATTATAAAAAAATAATATTTTATTAACTCAATAGGATTGATATGAATTAAAAATGGATGCACTCTAATATTTTGACAAAAGATTATAAATATGAAGTTAAATAGTTCATGAAGTTTTCAAGAGAGCAGGTATATGACCCTTCTCAAATCCTTTTTCTATGTTTACATTGTTTTTATTCAAGAAAAATTCTTCTGGAGGAGTTGGAAGAACATTTGATTTTTCACGGAATAGATCAGAGCTATAAATGTTGGACTAAACATAGGGAAAAACTAAATATGAAAACTAATTGGGATAATAATGCATTTTGTGGATCATTTGATATCAATATGAGTGTAAATGATGATGGAGATCACATGGAATAAATGACAATGGAAATTTAATATGACCTTCATGATTGTACAAAGTTGTTTGAGAAGTTAAATAGTTATGAAAAGAGTCTATTGTATATTAGTTCTACTAAATACACATCATTGTCACCTGTATTGAAGTTATATAATTTGAAATATGGCAGTGGATGGAGTGACACCAACTTTACAGAACTACTCAGTATCCTAAATGATATGCTACCAAAATAAAATAACATGTCAAACATATGACTCTAAATGAATGTTATGTTCAATGGGAATGATCTCTAAAAAATAAATGCTTGTCCAAATGATTTCATATTGTTTCACAAGGATCATGAATCACTCATAAAATGCTCTAAGTGTGGCGCAGATAAATGAATCAAATACTTAAAAATCTGTATGGTATTTTCCAATCATTCCATGGTTTAGAATACTAGATGGATTTCAGGAAACTACAAGAAAGTTTACATAGAATGTAGATACAAGAATTAAAGATGGGAAATTATGTCATCCAACAGATTCTTCTCAATTGAAGAAAATTGATTATAAGTATCCTGAATTTGGAAATGATTAGAGAAACTTTTATCTTGTTTTATCTATAAATGGAATAAATCTTTTTGTTTTATAGATTAGTACTCATGGTATATGGCCTGTCATGTTGGTAAATTATAAATTTCCTCCATAATTATGCATGAAGCACAAATACATTATGTTGTCTCTGCTTATATCGATACCAAAGCAACCCGATAATGATAGTGGTGTCTATTTTTCTCCATTGATCAAAGATCTAAAATTGATGTGGGATATAGATGTTACAATATATGATGCTCATAGGAGTGAATAATTCATATTGAGGTCTATGTTGTATGGGACGATAGATGACTTCCCTGCTTATGGAAATTTGTTGATCTATAACATTAAATAAATGTTGGGGTGTCCCATTTGTGAAAAAAACACATACTTAGTTCGATTGAAACATTCCTCGAAGACTGTGTTTTTAGGAAATCGTAAATTTTTTCCTCAATGACATAAATACCGATTCTAGACAACAACATTTGATGGGAATATCAAACAAGGTACAACACCTTCTCTAGTAAAGGCCGATAAACTGTAAAATAATGTAAAATATATAGACGTTGTTTTCAGTAAACTATTTTTGAAAAAACTTACAAAATCATGTTGGAAGAAGAGATCAATTTTCATTGAATTATCATATTGAAATTGTTTGTATGTCAGATAATTTCTTGATGTCATACATGTAGGAAAAAATGTATTTGATAGTGTTATTGGTACGTTACTAAATGTTCCTGGAAAAATAAAAGATGGCAGCAAGGCTAGGATGGACTTTATTGAAATGGGGATAAGGGAATATTTGGCACTGGTGAAGGGTAAAAAGCATAATTTTCTTCCTCCAGTAGCTTACACTCTATCCAGATAGGAAAATTTCAATTTTTCCTTTTCCTTAATAAATTAAAATTTCTATAGGGGTATTCATCAAATATCAAGAATATCCAGTTAATAACTAATTTGAAGTTACAAGAAATAAAATCACATGACTATTATGTTTTGATGCATGTTAATTTCCAGTGCATTCTACCTCAAAATGTATGACATACATTAACCAGGCTCTGTTTCTTTTTCAAAGCCATATGTTGTAAAGTTATAGACATGGAAAAGTTTCCAATCATGAATAAGTAGGTTGTAGTCATATTATGTGAATTATATATGTTTTTCCCACCATAATGTTTTGATATAATGGTTCATCAGATGATTCACTTGGTTAGAGAGGTTCAATTATGTGGTCATATCCTTTACATATGGATGTACCCCATTGAACGATATATGAATATTTTGAAAGGGTAAGTCAAGAATCAAAGTCGGCTAGAAGGTTGTATTGCATAACGATATATTGTTGAAGAATCTATTGAATTCTATACCGATTAACTATCAGATGTTGATAGCATCCATCCATCCATCCATCCATCGTGAAATCAGCTCTCCACCTTTGCATGGCTGTTCAGCTAAGTTGTCATGTGAATGTATAGGCTTGTCCCGATGGAAGGTTCCATACCCTCTCATTCTTTCAATCTGTGTAGCTTCTCCTGTGGTGAAAGATCCTAGCTCATCCTCCTTATAGAGCTTGTTCCTTGTAGGTTGTCTGGTTTGCATCTGCACTTAAGGTGGCCTGAAGGCCTTACTGGCCCGAAGGCTTGGGTGGCCCGAAGGCCTTAAAGGACCCGCAGAACAAATCGGTGGCCTGAAAGCCCAAACAGGGGAAAATTCCCGGATGCTACAGTTCCCGCTACAGTACCTCTTATAGTAATGCACAGTTCCCACTACAGTACCTGTTGCAGTACTGCTACAGTACCCTAGAAATTGTTCCTCTTCCTGGACTTGATCTTGGGTTGCCTGAATGCACTTAAGAGTCCTCACCAACTGGGCTGAGGCTCATGTGTAGGTGTTGATAGCATCGGTCTCCCAAATTATCAACACAATGAAGGCCTTATGGGTGATGAGATTTCTGAAAGAGATGTTTTTACAATTACCTTGACAGAGAAGGAGTAAGAACACCTTTAAATTTTATATAATATTGAAGATGTTGATCCATACATTGAAACCGAATTTTTTTTAGATATTTGAATCTATTAAGGGATGAATTATGGATATCAGATACACATAATCAATAGTTTATAAAATGGTTTTGAGATCAAATTTATAAGGAGTTATCTGAAAATATGAATTCAATTGTCGAATGAATTCAATGGTTAGCCAGGGGATCAAATGAAAATGGTATATCTTACACTGGTTTTGTAATCAATGGTTATATTTTCTGTAGAAAACAATAGGATGTCTGCAATACGATGCAAAATAGTGGTGTT
The DNA here is from genome assembly GCA_963277665.1 of Viscum album. Taxonomy (NCBI): domain Eukaryota; kingdom Viridiplantae; phylum Streptophyta; class Magnoliopsida; order Santalales; family Viscaceae; genus Viscum; species Viscum album. The sequence goes on from OY728163.1 coordinate 1,942,388,059, forward strand.
ATACTTGTGGCTGAAGCGATGCACATATTTGGTTCCAAGTATAGAAATCCAATTTATGAAAATATTCCATATTTTGGCACAATTAAATAGATATACGAGTTGGATTATACAACATTTCAAGTGCTGATTTTCCATTGAAAATGGGTTTACAATATTAGTGCAGTAAAAGTTGATGAAATGGGATTCATGAAGGTGAATTTCAATATGTAAGGGGAAAAAGATGAGCCATTCATAATGAAATCATAATTAGTGCAAGTATTTTATGTCTCTGATCCAACAAACAAGAATTGGTCGATTGTCCTGCTGGAGACTAAAACAAATTTTGGGTCAGATGAAAATTAAATTTAGGATGGCCCTTTCATTGGGAGATAAAAATCAGTTCATTTCAGTACCAATATAGACAATTTATTGTACATTATAGGGGACCACAAAGAGGGGATTTTTATTCTCAATATAGGAACCAAATCCCTAAAACCTTTAAAAAAATAAATAGAGTTCGATGAGAAGGTATTTTTTTTAATATACTATGTTTTTCCTCATAATATTATATGTTCTCTACTACATTAACATAATTCAAATTAAATGTTTGACTAATCATGAAAATAATGTATTATTCACAATATTATATTACCAATACCTCATAAGAACAAACTATAATAAAGGAACCCCTTTGGAAAGATGTAAAGGTAATGTTATGATATACTTTCTCTATTTTACCGAAAAATTATATAATGTAACGTTGATTTAATTTTCATTATTCCTTATAGAGTTTTTTTATTTTAAAATATTTATATCATTTTTTAGGCCTTTATAGTAAGATAAATGATGCTATCACTTCTCAATCACAAAGGTAATCTTGGTGTTTTCACAGTAAAATTAGTGTTCATAGAATTAATGTATTGTATCATATTTACATTTAATTTATTTATTTATAGTATTACTCACATAATAATTTTTTTCTTATACATGAGGATTATTTTGTTCAAGTTGGGGTGGTGTGTCTATCTTTTATACCTTTCTACATCAAAAAATTCACAGACTTCTTCTCCATCAAAACCTTTTCACCCCTGTAGTGTTGACATTTATCACTTTCCTTCAAGTTCCCTCCACTGATCAATCATAGAGGTAATATTGATGTTTTCACAGTAAAATCATTTTCCATAGAATTAATTTATTATTTCATATTTATGTTTTATTTATTTCTTTTTAGTATTACTCATATAATAATTGTCTTCTTATATAGGTGGATTCTTTTGTTCAAGTTGGGGTGTTTTGTTCGAAGCTGCTCATACTCACGAGAGATTGGACTTGGAGCCTGTAACTAAGATAATGACAATAAGGAAATGCATCAATAATGCATTCAACCATCATGAAAATTTGAATCCCTACTACTTATTAAATTATTTTTTTCATAATTTTAGTTAATTTCCTTATCATTTTCATCTATTATTTATTTAGTTTTTTTTCACGTATCGTTTGATAAGTCATATTGCACTACTACAAAACCGGACTTTAAAAATGCTAGAAATAGAATTTATCAGTGCTAGAAAAGTTTTGACTACATGAGATATGTTAAAAGACCTGGTCTTTTATCAGTATTGAAAAATCACTAATGAAGGGGTCCTTTATTAGCACTAAAAAATGTGATGACAAATTGGACCTTTATCAGCGCTTTAATTTAGCACCGCTAAAGAACCCGTTTATTAGTGCTTATAAAAGCGCTGATAAAGGTTCGTTTATCATCACTTATAAAAGCAATGATAAATTATACCTTTATCTATGCTTATAAAAGAGCAAATAAAAGACCTTTTATCAGTACTCAGAGAAGTGCTGATAAAATAGACCTTTATCATCACTTTTAATAGCCCTGATAAAGGCCCATACTATAGTGTGTTGTAACAGAAAACTATAGCACCACTACAATGCGTTGTAACAGCACACCGCAACAATAGAAACACACCAGATATCAACAAAAACAATTCCTAATACAAGATTTAAATGAAATGAAATTTACAACACAAACACAAGATAAAAACACAATATTATAGACATTTAAAACATTGGTTTATACAATTACATAAATAAAAATTATTACATACATTCAAAAACATCGATGTTTCTTTTATCTTTTAATCCTAACCCGACTCATGCAATTACTAAATAAACCAACCCTAATATAGCAAAATAATTCACATGTATAAGAAAACGATTCTTATGTTAGTAATAATTTAAAGAAATAAATTAACAAAAGGTGTTTATTTTACTAAAATTGATGTCAATTTTAAATAAAAAGATGCACTTGGAGTCATACCGGTCACACCGTGCATTAGATTGAGGTGTGGCTAATTCAAAAACATCTCAAATAACTTATGGATCATTTTACTAAATTATAAAAAATAATCTTATTTTTTTGCTCGATTTTGAGTACGTTAGTTGTCTTTGATACTAAAATGTCATTTTAAACTAGAAACACACACTTTTGACTCATTCTGATCACATCATGTATTGGTTTGATGTGAAACAGATTCATACATGTCATAAATGACTTATGAATCTTTTTTCCAAATTATAAAGAAAATATGAGTGTGTTTGATCGATTTTCAGTGAGTGACTCTTTTTGAACTAAAATGTCGATTTTAAATTGATAATAGACACTATGAACCATACTGAGAACATCGTGTATCATATTGAGGTGGTGCTGATTCCTACACATCAAAAATGACCTACGGATCATTTTTGTAAAGTATAAAAATAATATTAATGTGTTTTCTTGGTTTTGAGAAGGAAATTTGTCCATTTTACTAAAATTGATGTCAATTTTAAATAAAAAGATGCACTTTGAGTCATTAAATTCACACCATGCATCGTATTGAGGTGTGGCTAATTCCTACACATCCCAAATGAATTAAGTATTGTTTTCTTAATGTATCAAAACAATATGAATGCGTTTTATTGATTTTGAGTACATCACTTATCTTTTTTACTAATATGTCATTTTCAAATTGAAACATGAACTTTGAATCATACCTATCACATTGTGTATCAGATTAAGGTGTGTCTGATTTATACATATCATAAATAACTTATGGAAAATTTTCCTAAAGTATTTAAACAATGTGAATGCATTTTCTTGGTTTTGAGTAGGTCAGGTGTCCTTTTTACTAAAATTGATGTCAATTTTAAATAAAAACATGCAATTTGATCATATCAGTCATACCATATGTCTGATTGAGGTGAGGCTGATTCACGCATGTCTAAAATCACTTATGGATTGTTTTCATAAAGTATTAAAATAATCTAAATGCGTTTGTTCAGTTTTGAGTAGATCCGTTTGTTTTTTACTAAAATTGATATCAATTTTAAATAAAGACGCACTTAAAGTCATATCAGTCACACTGTATATTAGATTGAGGTGAGGTTAATTATTACACATTCAAAATCACTTATGTATTTTTTTCCTAAATTATCAATACAATATGAATGTTTTTTCTTAGTTTTTAGTACGTCACTTTTCTTTTTTACTAAAATGTCATTTTAAACTTGAAACACGCACTTTGACTCATATAGATCACATTGTGTATTGGTTTTATGTGAGACCAATTACTACATGTCACAAATGATTTATGAATAGATTAAATAAATCATCAAGAAAATATGAGTTCATTTTCTTAGTTTTCAATGAGTGACATTTTTTAAAGTGAAATATCGATTTTAAACTGATAACAAACACATTGAGTCATATCGGGCACATCATGTATCAGATTGAGGTGAGGCTGATTCTTACATGTCAAAAATGACTTATGGATCATTTTTGTAAAGTATCAAAACAATCTAAATATTTTTTATTAGTTTTGAGTATTTAAATTGTCTTTTTTACTAAAATTAATGTCAATTTTAAATAGAAGGAAGTACTTGGAGTCATAATGGCCACATCATGTGTCAGATTGAGGTACGGCTACATCCTAAAGGCTTAAAACAATCCTAACTATCAATGTTACCATAATTTCCATTGGATTTCTTTTTCAAACATCCAACACTGCATGAGAAGCTTTGAAAAAACCACATCAACTCGAAAAAAAAAAGAAACCACCAGTATAAGAAAACAATTATTATGAGTAATACTAAAAAGAAATAAATTAAACATAAATATGAAATAATACATTAATTATATGAATAATGATTTTACTTTGAAAATATCAATATTACCTCTGAGATTGAACAGTAGAGGTAACTTGAAGGAAAGTTATAAATATCAACACTACATGGGTGAAAGGTTTTGAGGGGGAAGAAGTATGTGGAATTTTTAGTGTATAAAGAAATGAAAGATGGATAAAGCACCCCAACTCAAACAAAATAATCCACCAATATAAGAAAAAAATTATTATGTGAGTAATACTAAAAAGAAATAAATTATACATAAATATGAAATAATACATTAATTCTATGGAAAATGATTTTACTGTGAAAACATCAAGATTACCACTGTAATTGAGCAGAGCCAGCATCATTGCTCTTCCTACAAAGGCAGTGGAGTGAACCTGAAAGAAAGTGATAAATACACCACTATAGGGGTGAAAAGGTTTTGAGGGAGAAGAATTATGTGGAATTTTTAGTGTATAAAGAAATGAAATATGGATAAAGCACCCCAACTCAAACAAAATAATACACCTATATAAGAAAAAAAATTATTATGTGAGTAATACTAAAAAGAAATAAATTATACATAAATATGAAATAATACATTAATTCTATGGAAAATTATTTTACTGTGAAAACATCAAGATTACCACTGTAATTGAGTAGTGGCAGTTTTGTTGCTCTTCCTGAAAAGGCAGTGGAGAGAAATTGAAAGAAAATGATAAATGCACCACTGTAGGGGTGAAAAGGTTTTGAGGGAGAAGAATTCTGAGGACATTTTGGTGTATAAAGGTATGAAAGATGAATAGAGCACCCCAACTTGAAAAAAATAATCCACCTATATAAGAAAACAATTATTATGTTATTAATACTATAAATAAATAAATTAAACATAAATATGAAACAATACATTAATTCTATAGACAATGATTTTACTGTGAAAACATCAAGATTACCTCTGTGATTGAGTAGAGAAAGCATCATTTATCTTCTTAAAAATTCATGACACATGGAAAAAAAATCTTCTAAAATAAATGAAATCTATAAGGAATAATGAAAATTAAATCAATGTTCCATTATATATTTTTTCTGTAAAATAGAGAAAGTATATCATAACATTACCTTTACATATTTTCAAAGAGTTTCCTTCATTATAGTTTGTTCTTCTGAGGTATGGGTAACATCGTTATGTGTAGAATAAATTATCTTCATGAGTATTCAAATATTTAATTTATATTATTTTAATGCAATAGAGAACATATAATATTATGAGGAAAAACATAATATATTAAAAAACACTTTCACCTTCTCATTGAACTCTCTTTATTTTTTTAAAATTTTTCAAGGATTTGGTTCCTCTATCAAGAATCAAAATCCCCTCTTTGTGGTCCCCTCTAACGTACAATAAATTTTCTACATTGGGACCAGAATGAACTGATTGTGATGTCCCAATTAAAGGGTCATCTTCGATTGAATTTTCATATAAATCAACATTTGTTTTAGTCACCATCAGAACAATCTACCAATTATTGTTTGTTGAATCAGAGACATGAAATATTTACACTGATTGTGATTCCCTTATGAATAGATTGTCTTTTTTCCCTTCCACACTGAAATTCACCTTCACAAATCCCATATCATCAACTTTAACTCCATTGATATTGTCAACCCATTTTTAATGGAAAAGCATCACTTGAAATGTTGTATAATACAACTTGTATATCTGTTAAATAATGCCAAAATATGACATATTTGAATAAATTGGATTTATATCCTTAGAACCAGATATGTGCATCACTTCAGCCATAAGTGTAACACCATTGTTTTTCATTGTACTGAAGTCATCATCTTCTTTTGTATAGAACATATAACTATTGATTACAAAACCAGTGTAATATATACAATTTTCATTCGGTCCTCTAGATAGCCATTGAAGTTGTTCATCAATTGAATTTGTATTTTTAGATAAACCCTTATAAATTTGATCTCTGAACCATCTTATAAATTGTTGATTATGTGTATTTGATATCCATCCTTGATCCCTTGATGGATTAAAATATCTAATAATTTCTTTGTGGTATTAAATGTATGAATCAAAATCTTCACTATTATTTAATACATAAATATGTGCTTGCCCCTGCTCTGTTAAGGTAATTGCAACAACATCTCTCCCAGAAATCCCTTCTCCCGTAAGTTGTTCATAGTGATAAGACTTTGGGAGACTGATGTTTTCAACATATGATAGGTAATCGATATAGAATTCAATATCTTATTTAATAATATATTGTTCTGCAATACAACCTTGTAGATGACTTTGATTCTTGACATACCCTTTCAAAATCTTTATATATCATTCAATGGGGTACATCCATCTGTAATGGACAGGAAAACATAGTTGAACCTCTCTGACTAAGTGAATCATCAGGTGGACCATTATATCAAAGAATGATGGTGGGAAGAACATCTCTAATTCACATAATATGATTGTAATCTCCTTATTCATGATGGTAAACTTCATTGGGTCAACAACTTTACTACATTTGGCTTTGAAAAAGAAGCAGATTCTGGTTAATTTATGTCATACATTTTGAGGTAGAATGTAATGAAAAGCAACATGAATTAAATATTTCATCAAAACATGACAGTCATGTGATTTTAGTTCTTGTAACTTCAAATTAGTCATTGATGTGACATTCTTGATATTTGATGAATACCCCCTATAGAACTTTTACCCTAGTAACGAGAAGGAAAATTGAAATTTTTCCTGTCTGGATAGAGTGTAATTTACTGGAGTAAGAAAAGTTTTCCTTTTACCCTTCACTAGTGCCAACTCTTCCCTTATCCCGATTTCAATCAAGTCTAACCTAGCCTTTATGCCATCTTTCATTTTGCTAGGAATATTTAGTAATGTGATAATAACACTATCAAATACATTTTTTTCTACATGAATGACATCAATAAAATGTCTGATATACAAAAAATTCCAATATGATAATTCAAAGAAAATTGATCTCTTCTTCCAACCTGATTTTGTAAAGTTTTTTGAAAATCATTTACCAAAAACAGTGTTAATCTTGTTTACTTTTTTGTACAGTTGATCACCCATTACTGGAGATGGTGTTGTACCTTGTTTGATATTCCCATCGAATACTGTTGTCCATGATTGGTATTTATGTCATCGAGGTAAAAATTTCTAATGTCCTAAAAACATGGTCTTCAAGGAATGTTTCAACCGAACTGAGTATGTGCATTTTTCACAAATGGGACACCCCAAAATTCCTTCAATGCTATAGCCTGATAAATTTCCATAAGTGGGGAAGTCATTTATCATTCTATACAACATGGACCTCAATGTGAATTCTTCACTTCTATGAGAATCATACATTATAACACTTGTATCCCATATCAATTTCATATCTTTGATCAATACAGCCAAATATACATCAATATCGTTACTAGGTTGCTTTGGTCTAGATATAAGAAAAGACAACATAATGTATTTTCGCTTCATACATAACCATGGAAACAAGTTATAATTTACCAACATGAAGGGAAATGTATTGTGAGTACTACTTTGTACACCAAAAGGATTTATTCCATCTGTAAATAATGCAAGATGAAAGTTTCTTGTCTCCTCTCCAAATTCAGGAAACTTGTTATCAATTTTATTCCACTAAGGATAATCTTCTAGATGACATTGGTTCCCATATTTAATTCTTGTATTTGTATGCCATGTTAATTTTCTCATGGTTTCCTGAAATCCATATATTCTTCTAAACTATATAATGATATGAAAGTACCATACATATTTAAAAGGACTTGATTCATTTTTCTTGTATTGATCTATGCCACACTTAGAGAATTTTATGAGTGATTAATGGTCCTTGAGAAACAATATGCAATAATTTAGACAAACATGTATTTTTTTAGATATCATGCCCATTGAACGTAACATTCGTTTAGCATCATATATTTTGCATGGTAGTTAATTTTCTTATGGTATCATATCTTTCAGAAGACCAAGTAGTTCTGTAAAGCTAGTGTCACTCCATTTGCTTCCAACTTTCAAATTATATAACTAAAATACAGCTGACAATGTTGTGTATTTAGTATAATTAGTATACAATGGTTTCTTGGAACAACTATTTAACTCCTCAAACAACTTTGGATAATCACGAAGGTCATATTCAATTTCCATTTTCATTTCTTCCATGTGATATCCATTATCTTTTATAAAGGTATTCATATCAAATGATTCATAAACTATATTATCATCCCAATCTAGGTCCAAATTTAGTTTGATCCCATGTTTAGTCCAACATTTATATATTTGATCTATTATGTGACAAATCAAATGTTCTTTCAACTCTTCCAGACTAATTTTTATTGAATAACAACGACATAAACATGGAAAGAGGATTTTAGAAGGGTCGTCTGCATGCTCTCTTGAAAAATTAATGAACTCTTTAACTCCATATTCATATTTGTTTGTCAAACGATTAGCATGAATCCATTTTCACTTCATATACATCTTATTGGGTTCATAAAAGATTGATTTTGTACAATATATAAATAAATACGCATAAGATATTCATTATCAAAGATGAAAGTTATAGAAAATTCTAGTAAGGGAAACTCAACATTTGATGGTTTCAAATAATTTTAGTATGTTTATAAAAATGGGTAATTGGATTTAAGAAAATAATTACTCCACTATGGTAGGTGTTATCCTATGAATTCATTCAAAGGTGAAATTTTTAGACAACTCATCCTCATCACCTCATCTCCCAGACATTTATCATTTCATTTTTTGGTTTGAAACATCCTTCATCTCTTATGGACATGCACCTATGTTTCTTGAAATATTATAAGCAGTAGTAATCCATGGGATGACTAATGATTAGATTTTTTTAAGAAATATAAAAGATATGGGGATAAGTTTCAAGAAAAAAATTGCAATAATGACTATTCAAGAGATGAAGGTATTGAGGATTACAGTTGTCTATAAAAGAGATGGCGGATGAGTCTCAAGCAACAAATTGCAATAATTTCTAATATACATAATTTGATAAATTTTATTCTATTTTTTGGAATAAGTGATATAGAAATATAAGGAATTATTACATTTAAAATTATTAGTATATCAAATATTTGAAAACATCTCAAGACTCTTGGGATGTCATATCACCACATCGATTCATCCCAAGGATTCTAGGGAGGTTGTCACATCAGATCTACCCATCGGTTGGTAGTGGCTCTGTGGGGTATCGGTGAGGTCTCGGGTTTTAGTCTCACCGAGTTATTCCCTATTTTTATAGATTAGGATTTTCATTGTATTTCTACCCCTCCTTGAACTCTTTTAATTATATGTGTGTGTGTGTGTGTCTGTCGATTAGGATTTTCATTGTATTTCTACCCCTCCCCAAACTATTGTAATTATATATATATATATATATATATATGTATGTATGTATGTATGTATGTATATATGTATTGATATATATATATATTATTATTATTTTTTTATTTATCCCCCTCCCTGAACTATTGTAATTATATATATATATATATATATATCTGTGTGTGTAGGCATTAATATCATCCCAAATTCACTAAGGATGGTTGAATTTGTGAATCTTTTTCTTTTATATTCCACAACTAAACAACCTTCATCACCTATTAATGTGATATAATTTTATCTAATTATTAATTTCTTACAACTTCATGAAATAAAAAATCAGTGGCCCCTACAAATTTATAGATTTTATTATTCAAAATTAATGGCTAGATATTTAGCATGATTCCTAAATCCCCTTCCTCTATTATACACTACCAATTTTGGGAAACTATTCTCCATTAACTATTTATCTCTATTCTCTATAAACATGTAATCAGTATGGATTTCTCTATGAATAGAAATTTGAATTTTAAATTAAAATTAAAAATATGAACTCCTCTTTAAATTATCCTACTTAAAATTGATCTATTGGATTAATCTAGCCTTCTTTATCACCCTTTATATGATTTAGAGACTCTAAGGATTAATTTTGTGTAGCCTTTGAGTAATCTATGAAGCCACATCATTAAGTTTACTTGAAAATTGACTTTGGAATAAATAAAGGAATGAAAATACTTGTTATATTATGGTCATGATAATTATAGTGTACTAAGATACTTTTCAATGGGACTATATAGTTACAAAAATGGTTTCTTCCAACTATTCTATAAACTAACTTTCCCTTTAGGTATATTGTGACATGACTCCTTTTTATGTTGTCTAACCCCAAAAATTATTCACAAATATAGAATAAAAATATTTTATTGTATTCCACATTGTTTTATGGTATAAGGATTCATAACACAACAAACTCTATTATAGTGCAAATCTCTTACCCACACAAATAAACAAGAAAAAATCATTATGTTCATAATATAAACAAATTGTTCAATTTCTAATCTAAAAGAATAATAGTATACAAGGACTAGACCACAAATAACTCATGAAATCATCAAATAAGAAATCAAAAACAAAATGAAAAATAAACAAAGAAAATCGCAAGGCCTACCTCACTAGGTTGAAGAAAATCCTCTTTGAAAACCCTAACTACAATCAACCACTGAATGTCCAATGATGTTCTAGAAACTGGAGGCAGTCGAGTGGTGTGGGTCGAGCTTCGATTAACCGAGGAGGAGCACTGACAGTGGGTGGATTCTGTGGGAAGCTTCTGATATCACAACAGGTTCGCAAATGGTTAGGGTTTTTTAAATAGATCGGAACACTTTTATCAGTGCTTACAAATAACCTTTGATAAAATCCATATTTATTAGTGCATTTATTAGCACTTATAAATCCTCATCTTTATCAGTGTGAAAAAAATGCTGATAAAGACCTACGTTTATCAGCTCTTATTACTTAATCACTAAAAAGGATTTATAATTATAATTATAAATAAAAAAATTTAAATATATATATATATACTTAATAAATATATATAAATATAAGTATAGTAAATATATTCCTTTTTAAATATATTAATTATAATTTTATAATTAATTATTTATAATTATATAAATATTTTTGAAAAATAATATTTCTATCTAATTTTAAGTGTAAGCATGCATATATGTTAAAAATGAGTGAAATAGAATAAATTAAAAATAAGTACACTTTAACAATATTGAAAAAATGGATAAGTTTTTTGTATGTGCATTGTATATAAAAATGCATTAACTATGTATATGTGAAATCAATATAACACACATTTGAACTATGTTAAATTGAAAAATCAAATGATGTATTTAATTATATATCCATTACACTATGAAATTAGTCATTATTTTTAATTCATATTAATTTTTAATTATAAACCATTATTCACTAAATATATGACTATTTAATGTAAAGCGCATAAATATTTTTTAATATATAAATCATATTTATGTACATTAATATATACCTATATATTTAATATATATGATTTATTAACATTAATTATCATAATTACCTAATTAATAAAATGTTCAATATTTAATAATGTATAAACAATTTATTCGTTTTTATCAATAATTATTTAAATAATAAAATCATTATTAATTTTTTTAATAAACTATTTTTTATTTTTTTTATTTTTTTTATTATTTTATTTTATTTATTCATACCTTTATCAGTGCTAAAAAGGAACTGATAAAATGTATCCTTATCAGCGCTAACAAAAAAGCCATGATAAAGGGTACCCTTTATCAGTGCTAAAAATAAAGTACTGATAAAGGATCCATTTATCAGTGCTAAAAAAAGTGCTGATAAAAGGTTACATTTATCAATGCTTTCTTTAGCGCTGATAAAGATGTTATTTATCATCATATTTTTGTAGCGCTGATAAATATCAACGCTGTTAAACACCAGTCTTGTAATAGTGTTGACTCGATGTTCTTAGTAGAAAAACCTTTCTCATTAAAATCCAAAAGAGTACAGGAAGCTCATGTGGTCATTTTAATAACTTCTCATGATATAATGGGCACATGAGCTTCCTATACTCTTTTGTATTTCAACAACGAGAAAGGTTTTTCAGCTAAGAACATCGAGTCAATATACAATGTTGGAAGTTGGACAAAGAAACACAATGGAAATCATTGTACAATTTAAAGTTAGGATTGTTTTGAGACTTTGATACATATATGAATCATCTGAACCACAATATGATACATGGTGTGATCGGTATGACTCTAAGTACTTATTTTTATTTAAAATTAAAAATAATTTTAGTAAAAAAGACAACTGACATACTCAAAATAAATAAAAATATTCATATTGTTTTGATACTTTAGAAAAATGGTCCATAGGTCATTTTTTATGTGTAGGAATCATACACACCTCAATCTGATACAAGATTTCCCCGTTATGACTCAAAGTGTCCATTATTAGTTTAAAATCTACATTTTAGTTCAAAAAGTTTCACTCATTGAAAACCGATCAAAGGCTCTCATATTTTCTTGATAATTTTGGACAACAATTCAAAAGCCATTTTTTGATGTGCAGGAACCAGTCTCATGTAAAACTGATACATGATGTGATCGGTATGAGTTAACGTGTGTGTTTCTAATTTAAAATGGAATTTTAGTAAAAAGACAATTGACTTACTCAAAACCAAGAAAACACATTCATATTGTTTTGATAATTTAGAAAAAATTATCCATAAGTCATTTGAGATGTGTAGGAATCGGCCACACCTCAACCCAACAAACGGTGTGACCGACATGACTCTAAGTGCGTCTTTTTTTTTAAAAATTGACATCAATTTTAGTAAAATGGAGAAATGGCCTACTAAAAAACAAGAAAACACATTTATATTGTTTTTATACTTTACTTAAACAATACATAAGTCATTTTTTATTTTTAGGAATTGGACGCACTTCAATATGATACATGATGTTCCTGGTATAACTCCAAGTGTCCATTATTAGTTTCAAATCAACATTTTAGTTCAAAAAGTTTCACTCACTGAAAACCAAACAAACATGATCTTATTTTCTTGATAATTTATTATAATGATTCATAAGTCATTTATTATGTGTAGGAATTGGTCTCAAATCAAACTGATACATGATGTAATTAGTATTAGTCAAAGTGTGTGTTTCCTATTTAAAATGACATTTTAGTAAAAAAGACAAGTGTCATACTCAAAACCAATAAAAAAATTATATTGTTTTGATACTTTAGTAAAATGATCCATAAGTCATTTTAGATGTGTGAAAATCTTCCTCACCTCAATCTGATGCACGGTGTGACCGGTATGACTACAAGTGCATCTTTTTATTTAAAATTGACAACAATTTTAGTAAAACGGAAACTGGCCTACTCAAAACTGAGAAAACACATTTTTATTATTTTTATTCTTTAAAAAATGATCTATATGTCATTTTTGACATGTAGGAATCATCCACACCTCAATGTGCTACATGGTGTGCCTGTTATGACTCCAAGTGTTCGTTATCAGTTTAAAATTGTCATTTTAGTTTAAAAAGCATCACTCACTGAAAACCAATCAAACACACTCATATTTTATTGATAATTTTGAAAAAATATTCATAAGTTTTTTTTATGTGTAGGAATTTTTCTCACATCAAACCAATACACGATGTGATCGGTATGAGTCAAAGTACTTGTTTTTAGTTTAAAATGACATTTTAGTAAAAAAGACAACAGGCGTACTCAAAACTAAGAAAACACAATAATATTGTTTTGATACTTTAGTAAAATGATCTATAAGTCATTTTAGACATGTATAAATATTTTTTACCTCAATATGATGGATGGTTGGACCAGTATGACTCCAAGTACATCTTTTTATTTAAAATTGACATCAATTTTAGTAAAACGAACAACCGACCTACTCAAAACCAATAAAACACGTTATAATTGTTTTTATACTTTATTAAATGATCAATAAATCATTTTTGATGTGTATAAATCATCCACAACTCAATCTGGTACACAAGTGTCCGTTGTCAGTTTAAAATCGACGTTTTAGTTCAAAAATTATCACTCATTAAAAACCAATCAAACATTGTCGGATTTTCTTGATAATTTAGGGGAAATTTTCATAAGTTATTTTTGATGTGTAGGAATTGTTCCCACATAAAACCAATATATTATGTTATCGGTATGAGTCAAAGTGTGTGTTTCCAGTTTAAAATGACATTTTAGTAGAAAAGACAGGTGACATACTCAAAACCGAGAAAAATGCATTTAGATTTTTTTTATACTTTATAAAAATGATCCATCAGTCATTTGAGATGTTTAGGAATTATACACACCTCAATTTTATGCATGGTGTGAACGGTATGACTCCAAGTCCATCTTTTTATTTAACATTGACTTCAATTTTAGTAAAATGGATAATTGACCTGCTCAAAATTGAGAAAACACATTCAGATTATTTTTATACTTTAGGTCAATGATCCATAAGTCATTTGAGATGTGTAGGAATCATACACACCTCAATATGATGCATTGTGTGACCGGTATGACTCCAAGTGCATCTTTTTATTTAAAATTGACATTAATTTTAGTAAAATGGACAATTGGCCTATTCAAAACTGAGGAAACACATTCAGATTGTTTTGATACTTTATGGAAATGATCCATAAGTCATTTTTGATGTGTAATAATCAGACACACCTCAATATGATACATTATGTTCCTAGTATTACTCAAAGTGAATGTTATTAGTTTAAAATCAACATTTTAATTCAAAAAGTATCACTCACGCAACCACTAGGCTATGCCTGTGGGGATTATTATTATACTTATTTAATTAATTTTCACAGAGATAATACTTAAATATGAACAAGAAATGGTGTGACATATAATAATCAACCACCAATTAATCCTATATACAGTGTTCCTGGTTTGATTGAAAGTTTGGTTTAAAATTAACACTTTCTGTTAATTTATTTGTTTATATTATTAATAACATAAGAATTTTTTTCTAATATAGGTGAATTATTTTGTTCAAGAAGGGGTGTTTTTTTATCAATAGCATGAGTCGGGGTTAGGATCAAAATAAAAAGGAACATTTATGTTTTTGAATGTATGTAATAATTTTTACTTATGTAATTATATAAAAAATGTTTTAAATTTCTAAAATATAGTGTTTTGTTTCTTGTATTTGTGTTTTAAATATCATTTTATTTAAATTATGTATTGGTACTTGATATTTTTTATACCTGGTGGTGTTTTTGGTGCTTTGATGATCTATTATAGCAGATTGCACTAGTGTTGTAGTGTGCTATTACATCACAATGCAGTATGCCCCTTTATTAGTGCTTTTGAAAATGCTGATAAATGGGTCTTTTATCAATACTTTTGAATTCATTGATAAATTTTTCCTTTATCATCAAATTTTAAAGCACCGATAAATTCCTCCTTTATTAGTGCTTTTTTAGAACTAATAAATGATAAGGGTTTTTAACCTCACTCCGGTAGTCAGTGATTTTATAGTGCTGATAAAGGTCATTTTTAGTACTACTAAAGGCCTATTTTGTAGTAGTGAGGCATCATACCTAAGTATAAGATTTACTCCTCATGCATATCGTCCCCTTTCATCATGTCCACTTCTCATTTTAGGTATCACCTCCTCTTGGAAGGGTTCATGCATTATAGCGTCATTATCAACTGTACAAATATATATACTCACACGTAGGTGAGGGGGTCTTGGGAATGTAATATACAATTGATAAATTGGACGCACATTCCATTATATATATTGAATTAAAATGATGATGTGTTGAATATATTAAATTAACTACTTATTAAAAACATCACACATAGTAATAAATAATTAAATGAAATTAACTAGATAGACATGTTTTCGGTCAATTGCTCAATACCAGTCGATACGAAAAGTAAATGCACGAGAAAACTAAATTGAAATAAATTTAAAGTTAAGAGCTATTAAATATAACTTAAATGAATTATATAATTCAAATAATTTATCTTCTTCTTTGGTCCACAAATTAATTTAATTTTTACTCCAAAAATTAAATTAATCAATTAATTTAATTTAACACCAAAATTAAATTAATTATTTTAAATAATAAAATTATTTTTATTTTTAAACCAGTAAATTAATTTTGATTAAATAAAATTAACTCAGGCCGAAAAATTCCATCTAGACCCATTGTAGGTTAGAATAAACCCAGGCAGGCCCGTTTCGGTCAAGGAAGATCGCGCTTAGTGCCTCGCGGGTTGGGAATACCCTATATAGGGAGGTTTTGGGATGAGAAAACCAGTTTTGGCCCATTTTGAGTCAGTCCAAATCTGTGTGGATCCAATTAGTGTAGTGGATCATCTAGGAGATATCGAGCTGCCATGAGTATCCCAGGCAGGGATCATTTGAGGGGCTTCATCCAGTAATAGGGAGGATAAGAGGTTACAGGCATAGGGATCTCAATCGTGGCAGTGACCAGTTGGCTCCCGTGAGTGGTCATAGTGGAATAGTGGGGAGGGGTTTCCGATGAGGGGCTCAGCAACGAGCGGGGTGTTAGACTGCGACAGTGACGATGGCATGGTCACAGGCATGGGTTGGACAGTCGGTGGTAGTTCTATCTTGATCACATGGTGGAAGGAGAAGGAGGTGGTCAACTTAGGATATGGGAGGAGTGGTGCACCCTAGGATGCTTTTTCAAAATGCATCTCCCTCAATTATTTTTTTAAATTGGATGTCTGAAAACTTGGCCCCTCTTCAAAAGTCAAAAATACTATAACATTTCCTTTATTTTCTTTTAATTAAAATAATATTATTTTTTTAAAATGTTATTCCTTTATAGGAATCAAACATTGTTTCCCACTCCTTTTTTTCAAGCTTCCAAGAGAAGAAACCATTATAGGGAAAAATAATCATGCCTGATGGAATTGTGGACATCAGATATTGATCAAATATTTAAAGAAGATAGATCATCAAAACAAATTATGCACATATATTAAATAATATTATTCTTCAATTTTTAATAGGTAACAACCACATTTTTTATCCATACCAAAAAATTTGGACGACCGTAACTTGGTCATCCAGAATACGATCGGCATACGGTCTATTCCGTTGGGACCAATTTAATGCTCTCTACTTAATTTAAAGAAAATTAATTTTTTTGTTTGGCTTAGAAAATTCACACGCTCTCTATGATACCAATTAAAGGTACCAAGGCATGTAGTGGAAGTTGGTGGGCTAGAAATTTTAAAATTTTCATCACCAAAACATCGTAACTTCGTCGTCTTCGGTGATCCAAGCCCCAATAGAGGTCCTAGGATATTTTCTGAATTTAATAAGAAAAAAATAAATAAATAAACATGTTCCTTATTTGATTTAGTGACATGATAAATAGTATCTTGTCATCGATGATCATTTTCTGAAGGATCTGAAGTCAAACCCCTCTAGATCATCCACACACACTTCAATAATATACATGAATGATGATCATCAAATTCTGAGTGCTAGCATGGAGCTCCGAAGATTCCTTTTATGTCACAATGATCACCTCAACTTCATTCCTATGATCTGCGAAGATGTCCTTAGATCAATAGATTGAATGAAATCTCTCTCTCTCTCAAGGATGCATGAGGAGGATATATGAGCTCTCAATCAATTGGAAAATGAATTCCCTTGATTATGGAAATGATCCCCTCATCTACTTACATAGTGGATGATAAAAATACTTGATTAGGGTTCCTAGTCCTCGTATATCTGACATCCACTAAATAAGTAATAAATAAATAATTATGACGAACTAACTATGTCATAAATATTATTTATATTTTATAAAATACTTTTAACAAATATTATATATATATATGTATATTATGTGATAAACCTGAGTCATTAAATCAACTCTTAATTCCCACTAATATTAAATGAACCTTGAATATTAAATATAATATTTTTTTCATATAATATTATTCCATGTATTTACTTAAACACTTGTAAATACTTTTATTAAATAAATTCATTCTAATAATTCTATACTTGAAAAATAATGAATTTATTTATTTTTCGGTGATCGATAGATCTTGGAAAACTCTCGGACCACATGGTGGGTCCCACCATGTCCCATATACCTATTCCATAGAATATGGAAGAATCTTGAATGTGCTATTGTGTGTGAACATCTATACCCTTATCTCAATATCAGTGAATAATATTCACAGACCAAGAGCAGAATCTTGCAACTCATCATGGACCCTAAAGAGATAAGAAGTAGTCATAGCAACAAAAACCAACCTACATACACGTACTGTGTAATATAATCTCTTTTTCTTATGATATCTCATAAAGCATGATGCGCACCTATGCCATCATCCTTTACTTGCTTTATTATTTTTTGATCTAACTGGACGGACTTACCTTCAACTACCATGGACATGGATTTAATAAAGGTACTACCATCCTAATCAACCAGGCCAAATATATCACTTTCTCAACTTGAAATCGAAAAATTACATCTTGATCATTCAACCAATGTAATACCACCAATGACACTCCCAACAAAAACTACCTCTCCATGACTTTATTTTCATGGTTTTCGCCTTGAAAAAAAGTATGTGATCAAATAGAACACATTGATAATGATATCAAGTCAGTAGACCAATACACATGTCTATAGATAGGAACCACCAATTACACCCAAAACATGTGGTGTTCCTATTGGTGGGTTTGTCATCATGATCTCAACTACTAAAGATCACCAAGTGAGAACTTCATGAGAAGAAGTCTTAATGCTTAAGAAACCCCAACACCTGATAGTCACACATCATCGGTGTCCTATTAGTATGATGTATTTGGACTATATTAAATTACTTTAAGATTAGTGTCATGGTATCTCTAGGTTCTCATTATAGCATGGGATCTGATATAACCCTTTGACATAACACATAATATAAGGAAATTACCATAAATATAGTGTAAATAGAAGTATAAAAACAATTATTGTTAGATAAACACATGTATATATATCAAACTTTACACATGTAGCGGTAATAAAAGTACATCACAATTTGGGTCTAGTGCAGCCACTTTCAACAGGTGACATGCCAACGGGTTCTTACGGGATAAGGTGGACATGTCGCTAAGGCTTCCGCAGTTTCTTGAGAACCACATGGGTGCATAAGATGAAGGTTTATGACCATAAGGGGATCCCATATTTTTCATATTTACTCTTTATTTTACAAATATTTTTGGATGGTTTTTTAGGCACCCATCGATTGACATGTCACGTGATCTATAGGAACTTATTCTGTAGCCACTGCATGATCAGTGAACGTCTTAGAAGAATTTTCAATAATAAGGATGATTTTTCAAAGGGGATTCACAGGATCTTATGTAGGTATTTTTCTAGTCATGGATCCTTCATGTGACCTTCTAAAGGTCCCATGATCACATATCTTTTAGAGGCTTAAACGATCGCGAGTTCTAGCCACCTTCTCTTCCTTTGTTTTGTGGGGGAAAATAATACCCATATTCAGGTATTTCTTCCCTTATGGATTTTACGATGATCATTTGGAAAGTATCAACAAATTCCCCCCCCCCCTCAGGAAATACATCTATGGGGATGAGATCTCGGTTCTAAGGAAAATAATTTCTCATCTGAAGATTTGGCACTATCTTCCATCAGTGTCTTGGGTGATGCTTGGTCTTCTAGGTGACCTTTGTTATTCCATGGAAGACTTTATAAATAGTGTATTAAAGGATGGATCACTCACCATATACCCAAATCTCATAGCACTTTCACCTTTTCTTTGTTTCATAACCTTTTCACAAGACTTTCTCATGAGAACTGATCGCAAGACTCGTTCGTGAGACCATTTTTCAAGAACTACTTCTCAATACTTTATTTTCCCAAGTACTCATTCAAATCAACCAAAAAATTATCTTCGATAATTTTTCGAACCTTGGAAAAGGGGATGTACATTCATATTTTAAGGTTTTGAAGGATCTACTAGCTCGATCACATTATTACTCGACTATTTTGTGAATCGATTGACCATGTTAGGGTCATGTGATTGCGAGTCATGTGACTGGTCATGTGGTCACACAATTTACTTGGGTTTATGTGGTTTGTGAGATCTTTATGGGGTGGTTCAAGAGTCTTATATGTGATCTCCAATCCATTTGATGATTCATGTGATGCACATGAGGTTTCTAGAGTTATGAATTTCTTTTTACAATACTTTTTTCATCTGTCTGACATGTGCCACTTACATTTGTTCAGATGGATTCTAGCTCTTGTCATAGTTCCTCCACTATAGCTAACTAGAGGGACATGATTTCTAGGAATTGTAATGCTGACTCTCAATATCTTGTGTGTTCTGAAAATAAGATTCTAAAAAATATTCTTCCATCAGAACTCTAGAACTATCCTTTGTCGCATCGGCTTCCACTTTATGGGTTTGTCCTGCTGGACAAAATTTCCATCCCTACAATCTGCCATCTTTCTATGTGTAAACTTCCCTCAAATTCATTCAGACAATGGTTTCTGAGGATGACCACCTGGTCATAGAACTGTCCCAAGGGTTGTCTTATATATTGAAAAACATCCCACTGGGTCCAGATGGCTATGATTTCACCCACCATCCCATCACTCAAATCTATTTGAGCATATTTTTATCTTCTTTGAACAAATCATCCTCTGGATGGAGCTTAAAATGGGATTTGAAACTAGGTGGAAACTTCTCTAATGAATGGGTGTGGTCATTATCTCTTAGGAAGAGCTGCTTAGAGTTTTCCAACCATCTACATGCTATCCATATTTATGAATTTATATGGGTCTCCCAATTAATTTTTTATCATCAATTTGATCATCTTTGAGAACTGATCATCCATTGGTTCCCTGGTACCAACTCATTTCATATGTCCTGTGGAGAAGTAGGAATCCGTCTTAGAGATATCTATCATCTAGGAAGGATATCCCTCCTTGGGGAAATTTATAATGAATTCCTCCCTACCATGGACATCTGGGATGACCCTGTACAAACTCTAGTCTTGGAGAGGGACATTCTCAAAATCGTGAAGTAAAATCTAAGAAAAGAGTTAACTATGAACATGCTCATTCCTTTTAATTATTAGATTACCATTTTCCTCTATCGTAGTGGGGATGAACTGACCACTATACATCCCCACCATTTCCCTTTCTGGTAGGTTTGTGATAGCACCAGTTCGTATTGGGACATTTTGGAAACTAGATACCAAGTTTCATGGGGATATCGACTAAAGCTAAAGATATCACCAAGCCTTAGGCTGGAAGGCTTCATGTACATGTTCCTAAACGGGTGGCTTTTCCTGACTAGGGACATGTGCTTAGGAATCTGGGTCAGTACACTGGTGATGGCTACATGGCTAGAAGAGGGTAATCCCTTCAATATGGGGTTACCGACTCTTAAATGACTTTACTAGATCTTGGTCCATATTCAGAAGGGTAATACCCCTTATAGGATCAGTGGTCCTCTCTAGATT
The DNA here is from genome assembly GCA_963277665.1 of Viscum album. Classification (NCBI taxonomy): domain Eukaryota; kingdom Viridiplantae; phylum Streptophyta; class Magnoliopsida; order Santalales; family Viscaceae; genus Viscum; species Viscum album. The sequence goes on from OY728163.1 coordinate 1,942,409,700, forward strand.
CTATTTGGAAGGATAGGGGAGTATTTCCACTGCTACAGATACAACAATACCATCGAGATCCTTGGTGCCTTATCTCATCCCAAGTTGTTGGATATATTCAAGGTTGAGGTTATACTTTTAGGCCCTGATGAGGTTTCTCATATGTTGAGCCAATCTGATCGCTTCGATTTCACCCCTTATCCTGCACCAACCAGACCGATTATTGACAATGGTGGTGGAACTCTTGATGAGAGATCCTACAAGATCTCCCTTCAGTACTGGGTTCTTGTATCCAGGATGGATGAGTTCATTGTTTACGAGACATATACTCCTTATCAGTTCGCTCGCCAGTTTTTCTACCACCAAAGGGTTTCTCCTCTCGCTTCAGCTGGTGTGAAGGGTGAACGACATCCCAAAACCATCCATAAATTTGGATGATATTGGAATGTGAATACACTAATTCTGAGATCATAATTCCACTTGTTTGCACTCCGTATTTCTATTATGTGATTATGTTCATGCTTGGGTGAAAGCCTACCCACGTGGCATGCTAACCAAATTGGTCTGTCATGTAGACAAACCACTTACCTCACCAACCACCCTATTTTTAGCAACAATGGAGTTTATTTGGGACTCGAATTAGTTTTTAAGGAAATATTCTTATCCAAATGACAACCATCCCATTATTAGGGAAGAATATGTTAAGGAAGATAGCCCTTTAGCACAAGTAATGGGTTATGCGCCTGTTGAGGGAAGAATATATAGGCCTTCCTCTCCTGCATCCTCATCATCTCAATTGGTCATTCCTTCTTCTAACATTCCCACTCTAGAATCCATAGATGAGGACCAAACCCAATATAGGATGTTTTGGTAGTATATTTATACCCTGATTATTGAGACTCCTCTAGGGAAATTTTTGTGACCAAGAGGAACATCTTCTTTAACTTTTCATGATTTATGGGTGGGAGGCTTTGACTATTAACCATTATATAAAATCATGAGACAAAACATACTAATGTGGAAATATTTCACCACCAATGATAGGGTCTTGTGTGATCTTGAAGATTAGAATCCCTTAACAAAATAGATGAAGTAAGCTTCAGAGGCGTTGGATTAAAGCTTTCAGTTCATATCTGAGTTTCATGCCTAAATAGATTTCTTGACTGTATAGATATAAAGATATGAAGAGATCATAAATCACTCAAGGTCTGTCCATTCATCATTATCATCCTTATTGGAAACTAATCATAAAAGAGTTGAGTATTTATCTACTCTTATTTATACCCTTTGTCCTATAGACAAAGTGGAAGAAGCAGGGCAGGCAGTGCTTCGGTGCTCTATTGACGCATCCCATCAAACTCTTGCTGATTTGGCTAGCTCACCCAATAAAATTTTATTTTAGTTTGATTGTTGATGATTTTTTTTGTTTTGATTGAATCTTCAGAGAGGCTTTGGAATTTGGATATCCCTCCTTCTATATGCTGTCAATTAATGGATCTGCAACTTTATATATATTTTTTTCAGTTTTCATTCATTCATGATTTTCATGACATTTTTCTGACATGACATTGCAAGGATCATCAATGATACACATCCTTTTCATAATATCAAGTAAACCCGAATGCCTTGATTTTAATGTTTAAATTCTAAAAGATTTATTCTTGGTAAATGGTCATGAATGACCACCAACATGAGATTACTCATTGACATATCTTCGCTATCTATCTTGAGATTACCTAATTAACAGAGGATAATTTGGGTAGAATATATGTCCTGGAGTGAGATTTTTCTATCCTTTTCTGAATTTTATGGACTTGGTGAGAATAGATTGTTTTTTATAAGGCTATATGGAAATCCTTACAATATTTGTATCTCTTTATTTATATTTCCCTAATTGTTTCCTGATATTCATATAGGGGAATACTTGGTCATCTTGGACTCATCTTTTTCCTAGGATTCCCTTATCGTATTTTCATCCTTGCAGGTTTTGTGCCTTTTTACAATATTGTAGGATAAACTATTGTTGTACTGTAGTTTAGGGCTCAAACCTTATATCATTATAGTTTAGGATCTTTTAGATCGGACCTTCTACCACTATATTTTAGGTTCTTTTAGCTCAGAACTTCTATCATTGTAGTTTAGGTTGTTTTAGCTCAAACTTTTTATCGTTGTAGTTTAAGGTCTTTTATCTCATACCCTCTATGTCTATAGTTTAGGTTCTTTTAGATCAGGCTTTATATCATTGTAGTTTATGGTATTTTATCTCATACATTATATCACTGTATTTCATGGCCTTTTAGATCAGAACTTCTATCACTGTATTTTAGGGTCTTTCAGCTCAGAACTTATATCACTGTATTTTATGTTCATTTAGCTTGGACCTTCAATCACTGTAGTTTAGGGTATTTTATCTCATACATTGAGATTCCATGTAGTTTAAAGTATTTTTGTTAGGACTTTATTGATTAATTTGGAATATGGGGAGGACATACCTGGGATGAATCAAGACACCCTAATATTTTGAGCTCTTCCATGGTGTTTCTAGGGCTCATGAGGAATGGATTTCCTTTCATGTAAGGAGAATATGCCTCTAGTTGGTAGGTCTAATCCCTTTATGAATCGGTAGAATTTTAAAACAAAGGTGTATCCACTCTTTTCCAAGATTCATGGAAAATTTATGGAGGTAATATTGGTTGAGGGTGAAATTTGGGATATTTGGAATGTGGATGATGTAATTCATAACCCAAAAGTTTGAGTTGGTGAATATGGAATGGGATAGACATTCCAGGAATGACCCATAACACCCTGAGGTGCTGGATTCTACCATGGTGTTACCAGGGCTCACAAGGATTGGGTTTCCTTTCCTGTAAGTAGGGTACACCTCTGGTTGGTAGGTCAGATCCCTTATGCATTGATAGCATGATCAAACAAATATTTCCCCACCCTTTTCCATGGGCTATGAAAGATTCATGAAAACTCAAATTCTTGGATGATGAAGTTGGGTATGAAGTAAAATCTATCCAAGAAGGGTTCCAACACCCTAGGGAAATTTAGCTCTTAGACTATAAAGCTCAGGCCCTACACCCTATGGTTTGGAATCATGAGGTGTGTTCCATCAAAAGGTTTGTGAATGGAGTTTCATATTCATGCTTTGATAAAGGGTACAAAACACATTGATGTAATATTAAGGATTTCAAATCCATTTGAATAGTCTGGTTATAGGGATTTTAAATCATGGTCCAAAGTGGTCAGGTCATAAGGGTGATGTGGGACAATCATGTCGGGAATGGACCAGAACACATTGAGTTGTTGAGTTCTTCCACGATGACGTCAGGGCTCACAAGTATCGGAAATCCCTTTTTTCAAAGAGACACATTTGGTCGATGACCATATGTGCATATATAGGATCCATAGGCATGCATGCATAGTAAAAAAAGGTTCCCTTGAATCCGACTATCTTTTTACAAGGGACATAGAAGGTTTACAGTGATATGAGGTGATCAAATCATGAAGTGGTATTTATGGAAAGTGTAATATCCAAGAGAGGATTTGAGCACCCTAAAAGTAGTGTCGCCACCTAGAAAACATGTTCTCATGGTGAGGATATGTGAAAAATCATTACTCTAACTTTTTTCTAGACCAGGGGTTCTAGTGATAATAGCTTGTATTTTACTAGGGCTACAATGTAGGGCCTGTGAGATTTATGCCTCATTTACTTATGCCCTAATTTTTGTCTAAAATCTGGATATGAACAGTTTAGCAAGCAAAGACTTGCCTTTTTCTCAGTCCGCCCTTTGTGGGTTTTCATCCTGATAATTTTTGTGTCTATTTTTCTAGAAGTTTAAGTTCTTATGATTTGGATCATCAAAGGATAGTGTTTATGTTCGTACAACTTTGACCAAAGTGAAGGAAGTTTAAGCTCATGACACACATGGACCTATCATGAGGGGAATGTTTCACAAGATCCTAATTAAGATACAAAGGGTAAAGAGTACTCCAACATCCTTCTGAGTGGGAGATAAAAATGTTTTAAATCATAGATTGAGGTTCAAGGGTCCTGAGTAATGATATGGGAAAATCATATCGGGGATTACCTAGAACACCCTTAGGTTTTGAGTTCCACCACAGTGATGTTAGGCTTGAAAGGATCAGAAATCCCACCTTACATAGCTTAGATATCTCTGGTTATATGTTTGAGCCCTTATGAATTGATAGCATGGTCAAACAAAGAGATCTCTTTTCCTTTTTAAGGGTCATGAAAGGTTTGCGATAACCTGAAGAGCCCAATATATAAATTTTTATTTATGGGATGAGGGTCTTAAAAGATGGAAGAAGTACCCCATGCTCTAGTTGAATGGGGTAAGGTTCTTTTGGAACTTTGATAAGTAATGATGATGGGCGATGGGTTTCACATTTTAACATCATATAGTGGGGACATATTTATTGTGCAGTTTTAGTTCCATACGACCTAAACATTTTCCTTACAGTTTAACATCATATAGTGGGAACATATTTATTTCCTTGTAGTTTAATGTCATGATGTAAGGAAGTGGGAACTGACATGAAAAATTGTACAAGATATATTATGTGCATAAGAAAGACGTACGCATATCTGACTCATATGTAGGAAAAATGAGTTTGTATAACTCGACCATTATGTAGTTGGGGGTGATTTTTTGTTGGTTATTGTAGTTGTACCTAGGATTGGAGATCTGGGAATCACTTCGTATCTTGTGATGATAGGAATCAAGCCACACTTTGTTCTTGTAAAGTCGTGTAGTTTAATATCATGAAATAAGGATGTAGGATTCCCAATGTGAAAAATAAATGTTAAGTATAGACCCAAGAATTGAGATTTGGGGCGTCACTGTGTATCATGTGATGAAAGGAATCAAGTCACACGTAGTTATTGAATGAAATCTCCCTACGTAGGTCTGACTTGTGCGTGGGGAGGGGAAGTTTTTATGCTTATTTGTTGTGAATGAAATCAGAATGAGGATTTGGGTGTAACTATGTATCTTGTGGTGGAAGGAATCAAGTCACATGTAGTTATTTAATGGGAAATTCTCTACACAGGTCTGACCCATATGTAGAGGGGGGAATTGTTCTTGTTGATTATTGTAGATAGACACAATATTGGAGATCTGGGCATCAATATATATCCTGAAATGATATAAATCAATCCACACATAGTTCTTGAATGGATGTGTTGTGGGAAACCAACACCAAGGGTAGTGTCCCTCTTAGGCGAGGTCCACAGTAATGTGCAATTTTTTGTCATGCAAGGGACATCAATAGTGCATTTTAACATCATGTAGTGAGGACTCTTGGTGCACCATTTAAAGTATTTCATCTAGGAAAATGATAATACTATCATTAGCTGATATGCCTTGTTCATGTATAGAATCCATTACTGAAATTCTTAATCTCACATAATCAATTCTTGGTCTGAGAAACAAGGAATGAAAATAGTTTCTCTCACAATGAAGAGGCTATTAAGGAGAGGATAGGGGAATTTTTTATCATGTCATGGCTATACCAAGATACAGGATCAAGGTTTCCCTGTGTATCTCATTAAAATATAAATCAAGTCATATGTTGTTCTAGAAACCCATATAGTTTAATGTCATGCGACAAGGACATGAGTTGTTCAATTTTACGTCTTATGGTAAGGATTTGGGTGAATTGATGTGAAAGAAGAGGAATCTTGTGGATAGACCTCAGAATGGAGGTCTGGGCGTCACTACACATCCTGTGATGATAGGAATCAAGCCATATATAGTTCTTATAAACTGTGCAGTTTTGTGTCATGTGTAGAGGAAATATGTCGTGTAGTTTAATATCTTGCGATAAGGATGGGGGTCACCCAATGTGAATGAAGATGGATTTTTGAGATAAATTAAGTTGTATGTCATGTGGTAAGGACATCTGTTATGTAGTTTGACATCATGTGGTAAGGATGATGGTCACCCGATATTGAAGGAATATTGAGGCTAGGCCTAAGAATTTGGGTTCATGTGTCACTATGTATCCTACGATGGAAAGAATCAAGATATATGTAATTCTTGAATGAAGATATTCCCTATGTGGACTTGAATCTCTCACAAGGACAAGGTAATTTCATATTTCTTTTGCATAGATCTATCTCATGTGCGATAAATCGTTGGTATGATGGTGATTCCTAAGTTATTTAATGTCGTGCGGTGAGGATATTTTCCGTGTAGTTTTAACATCATGTGGTAAGTACATTTTTTCACAGTTTAACATCATGATGGTCATGATGAGATTCATTGTGTATTTTAAAGTATTTATACATGGACTTATTTCATACATTTTAACATCGCATGATCAGGATGAGAGATATTGTTAGTTTAAATTCTTGCCGCTAGTACGAGAGATGCTTGATGACACCTATACAAAGTATTTCTTAAGAAACCTTGCATTGGTGGGGGGTATGACACGTTCTGTAACGCCCCGACCCTAGTTACCCAGAGTCGGTTCATTATTACATAATATTGGAATGATCACAAAAGATCATGTCTCGAAATACCAATTAGTTTAGTAGCCTTGGAATAACTAGATAAATTCATAAAGTTTACATTACATCATAAAGTGAAAACTACTACAACAACATCTGGTCTTCATATCCCCTCATACTATCCCTGCAGGTCATTAATAAATTACTTCTTCACATCCTGGGAAAAATAAAACATTGAAATGGGTGAGCTCAGATGCTCAGTAAGGATAACAATATAGTGGAAACTTTCATAAATAAGTATAAATATTTAAGGTAATGTATAACTAAAACAAAATCCTTTTAAAATTGAAATTCAGCATAATATGGAAAATATAAAATGAAATAATGCCATTTACTTATTCACATAGATATTCTACTAGTCGAATAATCACATGTAATATCAATAACCACTTTCATAATGATGGAATGCATAATGCCAGACTATCATAACCACATAACCATGGCCTTGTGCCAAGACTACAAATAAGATTTTGTCAAGGAATTGTGCCAAGACACTAGTTTTTCTTATTAGACCTACCGATTAATCAAGGAGATATAGTGGGCTCCACCCATCACTTATTAAGTCCAATGCATTCCTCATATGAACAGGTTTAAACATAAAATAAATATTTGTATTAAAACTAGCATGCGAAATGTTAATACTTTCTCCATAAACCATGAATGGTATAAAAATAACACACCCACAGTCAAACATATCACAAAAACTTCAATACAATACGGAAGTTTTGTATCACAATAAATCAACTTCAAATAAGCTTAAAATCCATCAAAGGATGTTGAAATAGATGAAATCAAAACTATTTGAGAGAAATATCTCTTTTTTTGAAATCATTAAAAAGTCACGTAATTATAAAATAAAACATTTACTTTGAAATTTTTTTATAATCTTGTAAGAGAATCTTCTAAGTTTTTATAATGGAGGAAAATAGCCGCACCCGCCGTATAAGTTAAAAAATACATTCTTACCTTAATTCTGTTGAAAAGGTTAAAAAGGACCTTGTTTGGAAAACGATAGAAAGATTCCTTTATAAACTTCTTATAGAAAGTAAAAAAAGGTATAAATGACTTTATCCCATAGAATTTAAAATATTAAGAATTATTTTAAATACGTTTTTAAGAAACTTGTATGTGGATGATAAAGAGGTCCCAGTGGATAATTAGGTATAAACAACCTCGGATAATGAAGAGATTGTGAAATAAACCCTTACCTTGTAATTTTCCTTGGTCTAGGGTAGGTTAAACTCCTATATAATGGTGAAATAATTGTTATTATGTTATAAAAAAATAATTTAAATTAATATGATATCATATATGATCTTTTAACATTGCTTTATTAATAATATTTTAGTATTATCATTGTTTCAGGTGTTAACTTACTCGTTTTCTTTTATATGTTTTGTTACATAAGTCCTGTTTGTTATGGATAGGTTGTATCTTATTCATATAAAGAATTATATAAAGTTATTAAACATTACTTTTAATCATCAAATGAGAATTATTCTTGAATAGATATGATGGGGAGTGAATCTCATCGCGTTCGTGGAGACGGTAGTCCGTACGTACGCACGAACGACAATATCATTCTTTTGATATTAAAATAATATATAATTGGATGGTATATCATATATACAGAATCATTATCATGTTATATTTATTATTTACATGAATTACACATCATTATTATACCCATCCAAATAATAATATATTGGATAACAATTACACCACAACGTGGAGACGGTAAGCCGTACGTACGCAGGTATGGAGACATGTCATTCAAAGGATGGATAGAATACTGAATATGGTTGTACCATATTTATAATAATATCACAGTATATAGAAGATACTGGATTTATTATTTTAGAATGGAAATAACAAAGAAAGAAGAAGTTGAAGAAGAAAGGAACTTGAAAGAGGGTGGTGAAAACATTACCTCTTCTTCGGGTTCTTCCTTTTGATTTGATCAAAAGGGCTCCTTAGGTTGGCTTTCTGATCAAACTAAGTCCTCTAGGTAGAAGTGAGGGAAGTATAGAGAATATTTTGGTAGGTTTTGGCCGAGCCAAAAGTCTTTGAAGGTGTGAAATTGAGAGAAGGGTGAGTTCCCTTTTATAAGAGGGGTGAGGGGCGCCTTAGGAAAAGCTAGAAATATTATTTTATAATAAATTCATATTCAGTTTCTAATGTCTTAAAAGTGGATTATTTAAATTTTAAGGTGGGGATAGGTCAAAAACCATTCAACCAATAGGTTTTAGACAGGTTTGGGTCACTATATTAACCTTATCTTTTAGTTTTAACTCTTAGTTAATTAGTTTGACATTTACCATGTCTCTTTGTATTTTTATATTATATAGTTAATAAACTTACTATAAACTTCCAAGAGACCCCCAAGTGGTCCATTAATGATACTCCTATCATGATATTAGTCCTTTGGACGAAACTTAGATTTTTAGAAATAGAATATTAATTAATAATATAATATTTGTTTTAAAAACTCTTTTATGTCAATTTTGACACTATTTAATAATTGATTTTTTTTAAAGTCTTAACAACATTATTAATTCGAACCAAATTCATTTAAGAAATCCTAAAATGTCATTTTAATCAATAAAATTAGTGGATGGCATCAAAACTTTCAAATTATATTTATTTTAATATTTATAATACCAATTATTTGATTCTTTCATTAATAAGGAAAATACTGCATCATTATTATGTCATAAATAAATTTAATTATTCAACGTCTAAAAATTATAAATAAAATACTATTATGTAGGAAAAAGTTTTAGATTTCTAATGAATATTTATAGTCTAAAATATAATATATATATATATGTAACCCTATGTAAAAATTGTTTTTCTAAAAGATATATGCTTATGTCATTTTTTATTTACTTTAACTTAATTATTATAAAGTGTCATTATCACTTACAAGTGGATCCATGGGGTCCCAAAATCGACCCAAAGATGCCCATGGTCGGACATGTATCAACCAATAGGGTTAGGACACGTTTTAGGGTAAATTAATATTATTATAATATTATTTTTTTACCCTTAGTTACCAGATTTACCCTTTAACCATGGTAAATAAAATATTTACCGAAGTAATTATTCAAAATGTCTAAAAATAAAAGTTAACTATTTACACAATTTGGACCTCCTGATTCCAAATATGGAATCCATATTTCTAAATTCAAAACACAGAAGTGGCAGAAATTAATTTAAAATTAATTCCCGTTGTTAAAACAAAAAGCGTGTTTTTAAGAGATAATAACTATCAAAAGATTGAAAGTTGTTTATGTCCGATTTAAATGTGAAATTATGTCCAATGAAAAAAATTGTATTAAATGGTAAAAAAATATTCCAAATATACTTTAAAACCACTTAAATTCATAATTTATCACTATTAATTATTTTGATTAAAAACGTTGTTTTTAATTAAAATTTAGTAATTTTCACTATTCATCAAAATATAAAAGTTATCCGAAAAGTTCCAAAATTTTACCCTAGGATAATTTTGATATTCCGAATCCAAAAGTGAAGTCCATTTTGAGAGATAAAATTTATAAAATTTCAAAAAGTGGGTATTACTATTCATAACGGCTAGTTTGATTGGTTGTGGTGTGTGTTAGAACTCGAAGTTGCGTACAACACACGCTACTGTATTACTCAAAGAGAAGTGTACCATGGAAGATTGGAGTGTTACATTCTCCCCTCATTCAAATAATTTTGTCCTAGAAATTTCTAGAATACTACTGCATGAAAAGACTTATGTGGTTCTTCATCGTATGTTCCTTGGGTTCCCACGTTGCTTCTTCCATCTTATGGTTTCTCCACAAAACTTTTACCAGACGGGTCATCCGGTTTTTCAGTATTTGTTCTATCGTATCAAGAATCCTGACGGGATATTCGCAATAAGACAAATCGGGTTCCAGTTCTAATTCCTCATAGGTGAGTACATGCGTTGGGTCAGGAATGTATTTCCTCAACAGTGATACGTGGAACACATCGTGAACTTTGGAGAGACTTGGCGGCATTGCCAAACGGTAAGCTACATCCCCAATTAGTTCTAGAATTTCGAAAGGTCTGATGTACCTAGGAATCAATTTACCCTTCTTACCTAAATGTATAACTCCCTTCCATGGAGATACCTTCAAGAAAACATGATCTCCTACCTGAAATTCCAAATCCTTCCTTTGGTTATCGCCATAGATCTTCTACCTACTTTGAGATGCTTTGATGTGGTTTTGGATTACCTTAACCTTTTCCATTGTTTCCGCCACCAGTTCTGGGCCTACAAGTTTTCTTTCACCAACGTCATCCTAACAGTTTGGTGTGCGGCATCTCTTTCCGTATAACGCTTCATATGGTGCCATCTGAATACTTGAATGGAAGATATTGTTATAGGAAAATTCTACCAGAGGTAAATATTGATCCCACATACCCTGAAAGTCAAGTGAGAAAGATCTCAACATTTCTTCTATGGTTTGAATAGTCAGTTCTAATTGTCCATCTATTTGAGGGTGGTAGGCAGTGCTCAAACAAAGTTCATTATCCAAGGCCTTCTGAATACTCTTCTAGAATCTTGAAGTAAAATGGGGATCACGATCAGAAACCGTCGATAGGGGTACTCCATGAAGTCTCACAACTTCATTAATATATAGCCTTGCTAGACGTTCAAGTGGTAAATCTTTTCTTATAGCAAGAAAATGTGCTGACTTGGTAAAACGATCAACAATGACCCATATTGCATCATTCCTTCTAGGAGTCTTTGGTAGCCCCATGAAAAATTCCATCGTAATATTGTCTCATTTCCACTCCGGTATGGGAAGAGGTTGCAATACTCCTCCAGGATGTTTCCTTCCAGCTTTCACTTGTTGACAAACCATACATCTTGACTCAAAATCAGAAATCTCCCCCTTCATGTTGTTCCACTAAAAATGTTCCTTAAAATATCTATAAATTTTGGTGCTCCCAGGGTGTATAGAGAAATTGGAGCTATGAGTATCATCTAACAATTCCCTTTTCAGATTAGGTATATCAGGAACACAGAGTCTCTTCCCAAATTTTAAAATTCATTCTTCATACACAAAGTCTCTCAATCTCCCATCATTCTCAGCTTTAATCTTCTTTTGAAACTCTTCATCACTATTCTGAGAACTCTTTGTCTTTTATTGTAAAGAAGGTTTGGCAACCATTTGAAAAAGTATCGATGTTTCACCTTCTATGGTAATTACCATATCCATCTTCACTCGATCCATGAAAATAGGATCCCTTTCAATTCTCATCATGTTCAAAACTCCATGATCTTTTTTTCTCAAATCATCTTCCACCTTATTTGCCTTCCCCGGGTGGTAGTGTATCGTACAATCATAATCCTTGAGTAGTTCAAGTCATCTCCTTTTCCTCATGTTGAGATCTTTCTGTGAGAAAATATACTTCAAACTCTTGTGATCAGTATAAATCTCACATTTTTCACCATAGAGGTAGTGTCTCCATATCTTCAAATCAAAGATCACAGCTGCTAAATCGAGATCATGAGTAGGATAGTTTTTCTCATGAATTTTCAACTGTCATGATGTATAGGAAATAACCCTATCATTCTGCAAAGGGAAACAACCAAGTCCTTTCTTTGATGCATCACTATAAATAACAAACCCATCATTCCCCGATGGTAGAGTCAATATAGGAGCATTGACTAATCTTCTCTTCAGTTCTTCAAAACATTCTTCACACTCTTTTGTCCAAAAAAATTTAACCCCTTTATGTGTGAGCTTCGTTAATGGGTTAGCCAATCGGGAAAAATTCTAGATGAAATGTAGATAATAACATGTTAAGCCAATAAAACTGCGTACCTCGGTTATACTCATTGGTGCTGGCCATTCTTGGATTGCTCTTGTCTTAGAAGGATCAACAGAGATTCCATATTTGGAGACAATATGGCCAAGAAAAGAAATCTCCTGAGGCCAGAATTCACACTTGCTAAACTTCCCATATAATTCATGTCTTCTTAGAGTCTTTAGGATAATGCGCAAGTGATTTTCATGATCTTCGTAGCTTTTGGAGTATACCAAGATATCATCAATAAATACCATCACAAATTCATTGAGATATTCCTTGAAAACTCTATTAATTAGATACATGAATATAGATGGTGCATTATTCAATCCAAAAGGCATTACTATAAACTCGTAATGCCCGTACCTGGTTCGAAATGTTGTCTTCGGAATGTCTTCCTTCTTCACACACAACTGATGATATCCAGATCGAAGGTCAATCATTGAAAAGTATTGAGCTCTATGTAGTTGGTCAAATAAATCATCAATGCAAGGTAGTGGATACTTGTTCTTTATTGTTATAGCATTGATCTCCCTGTAGTCGATACATAACCTCATAGATCCATATTTCTTCTTAACAAAAAGTATAGGGGCTCCCCATGGAGAAACACTAGGTAAAATAAATCCCTTATTCCTCAATTCCTCTAGTTGTTTCTTTAGTTCAACTAATTCCACAATGGCCATTCTATAAGGGGTCTTCGATATAGGCCTTGAACCAGGAATTAAATCAATGGAAAACTCAATTTCTCATTTTGGAGGATGTCCAGGAAAATCTTCCAGAAACACATCTACATATTCTTTCACAATAGGTGCATCCTCTATTTGAACATTCCTTTCCTTACCCATAGTCATTTCATTCTCTTCCTCCCCAATAATTGAATTTAGTTGAGCTACTGGGGGTGGATCTAGATAAGAATTAGGTGGGGAATATTCTGCTCTAAAGATAAGGTGTTACTTATCATCATCATCAAAAATAGTAACCTCCTTCTTCTTACAATAAATTTTTGCATCATGGTCCAAAAGACAATCCATAATGAGGATTATATCAAATTCAATCATAGGTATGATGATGATATCAGCAGATAAAGAACATCTATGTGCTCTAATGGGGACTAATTCACAAAACTTTGTTGTAATGATACTTCCCTTGGAATTTTTAACTGACAAATCCCTTGTTAAATCAAATTTGAAATATCTAATTTTCTTAGTAAACTGGGAAGATATGAAATAATGTGATGATCCAGAATCAAATAATGCATTTTCTAAACTTGAGGAAACCATTAAATAACCTACCACCATGTCTTTCGGAGCTTCTACCTCAGTAGTAGTGATAGCATAAGCTTGGCCTTGATCCCTTGGCCTTTTTTGAGGTAAGTTCCCCTGACGCTTAGGACATTCATTTGCATAATGTCACATCTCCCTGTAATTGTAGCATTGGACATCGGTAGCTTCCTTCTTCCCCTTGCAATCATGAGCTTGGTGGCCTTTTTCACCACACTTGTAACAAACTCCCATTCATTTTAAGCAAGTACTGGGGTTTCTCTTCCCACTTTTACTATAGGATGGATATTTCACTTTTCCATTCTTCCCCTTATTTCCATTCCCAGAGTGATAAGAAGATCTCTTATTCCCCTACTTTTCTTTAAAGTCATAAGACTTAGAGAATTCCTTTTCTATCTTGATAGCACATGAGACAATATCTTCATACAACGTGAAGGTTTGTGAGACTAATGCTCGAAGGAGAAACGGGTTTAACCCATCAAAGAAATAATAAATCTTACTTCTTGGGTTACATATATAATCTCTAGCATACCTTTCTAACCTTGTAAAGTTAGCCTCACACTTTGTGACATTCTCATCCTTCTTTTGTCTCAGACTCAGAAATTGCCTTTCCATATCTACTCAATGGTCACGAGAAAAGTATTTTTCTAAGAAAAGTTATTTGAACTCCCTCCATTCCATATTTGATACTTCCTTATCATCCTTTGTGTTTTGAATCAAGGACCACCATTGATCAACATCTCCAGTGAGGCGGTAAACTGCCATGATAACTTTTTCCCTTTCACTACTCCCCAAAGCCTGAAATATTTTCTCTAGGGAATTTATCCATTACTCAGCTACTAAGGTATTTTTACTCCCATTGAACATTGGTGGTTGTTGCCTCATGAAGCGATCTAACATTGATCCTCCATGTTGTGGATCAGGGTGCTTTATACGGGTAAGGTTATTATTCATAACCTGAGTGAGGTGTCCCAGTATGGTGATTAGCTAATTAGCACCAGTTTCATCACCAGCTCCACTATAATTATCTTGAGTATGAGGGAAATCTCTACATGGAGTGCCTGCATTGATACAGTTTCCATTACTTCCACTAGGCACCATTCCTAAACAATGGCATAAACTAGATTAGTTTATGAATCAAAATACATAATTACATACTTGTAAAACACTTAACATAAATTGAAATATTTATGGATATAATCCACAATCATAAAAAAATTCTTTGAGGAAGTATATACTCATAAATCCTTCATAATGGTTCGTAAAGAAAATGAGAATTATCCTAAGCATATCCCTCGGGAGTGTCGTAACCAAGAGTGCAGCAAGGCCCATTATCGTGCACCAATTCTTGTTTGAGTCTAGCTCAAAGCGGTGTTTTCAGGTTTTACCCTAGGTACATCTGTGCCAGAGCCGCCTCTACTTGCTCGTATCCAGACAGGGACGTATTGCTCAGAAAACTCACAAAATTTCTACAATACCAAAATTATAGGAAGTTCTTCTATACTAATCCTCAAAGTCTATCTTAGGGATATGTGCTCTAATCAGAGTTTATCTAAATCTAGCTTCCAAGGTTTGTACTAAACTTCCTATGATACCAACTGTAATGCCCTAACCCTAGATACCCAGAGTCGGTTCATTATTACATAATATTGGCATGATCACAAGAGATCAAATCTCGAAAGACCGATTAGTTTAGTAGCCTTGGAATAACTAGATACATTCATAAAGTTTACATTACATCATAAAGTGAAAACTACCACAATAAAATCTTGTATTCATATCCCCTCATACTATCCCTGCAGGTCATTCATAAATTACTTCTTTACATCCTAGGAAAAATAAAACATTGAAAGGGGTGAGCTCAGATGCTCAGTAAGGATAATAATATAGCGGAAACTTTCATAAATAAGCATAAACATTTAAGGAAATGTATAACTAAAACAAAAGCCTTTTAAACTTGAACTTCATCATAATATGGCAAAGATAAAATGAAATAATTCCATTTACTTATTTACATGGATATTATAATAGTCGAATAATCACATGAAATATCAATAACCACTTTCATAATGATGGAATGCATAATGCTAGACTATCATAACCACATAGCCAAGGCCCTGTGCCAAGACTAAAAATAAGATTTTGTCAAGTCATTGTGCCAAGACACTGGTTTGTCTCATGATACCTACCGATGCATCGAGGAGCTATATCGGGCTCCACCCATCACTTATTAAGTCCAATGCATTCCTCATATGAACAGGTTTAAACATAACATAAATATTTGTATTAAAACTAGCATACAAAATGTCAATACTTTCTCCATAAACCATTAATGGTATAAAAATAACATATCCATAGTCAAACATATCCCAAAACCTTCAATATAACATGGAAGTTTTGTATCACAATAAATCAACTTCAAATAAGCTTAAAATCCATCAAAGGATGTTGAAATAGATGAAATCAAAACTATTTGAGAGGAATATCTCTTTTTTTGAAATCATTTAAAAGTCACATAATTATAAAATAAAACATTTAATTTGAAATTTTTTTATAAGCTTGTAAGAGAATCTTCGAAGGTTTTATAATGGTGGAAAATAGCCGCACCTGCCGTATAAGTTAAAAAAGACATTCTTACCTTAATTCTGTCAAAAAGGTTAAAAAGGACCTTGTTTGGAAAACGACAGAAAGATTCCTTTATAAAATTCTTATAAAAAGTCAACAAGGGTATAAATAACTTTATCCCATAGTCTTTAAAATATTAATAATTATTTGAAATACATTTTTAAGAAACATGGATGTGGATGATAAAGAGGTCCCAGTAGATAATTATGTATAAACAACCTCGGATAATGACGAGATTGTGAAATAAACCCTTACCTTGTACTTTTCCTTGGTCGATGGTAGGTTAAACTCCTGTATAATGGTGAAATAATTTTTATTAAATTATACAAGAATCATTCAAATTAATATGATATCATATATGATCTTTTAACATTGCTTTGTTAATAATATCTTAGTATTATCGTTGTTTCGGGTGTTAACTTACTCATTTTATTTTATATGTTTTGTTACATAAGTCGTGTTTTTTATGGATAGGTTGTATCTTATTCATATCCAGAATGATATAAAGTTCTTAAACATTACTTTTAATCATCAAATGATAATTAGTCTTGAATGGATATGATGGGGAATGAATCTCATCGCGTTCGTGGAGACGGTAGTCCGTACGTACACACGAGCGACAATATCATTCTTTTGATATTAAAATAATATATAATTGGATGTTATATCATATATAAAGAATCATTATTATTTTATATTTTTTATTTAAATTAATTACACATCATTATTATACCCATCCAAATAATAATATATTGAATAACAATTACAGCACGACGTGGAGACGGTAAGCCGTACGTACACACGTATAGTGACATGTCATTCAAAGAATGGATAGAATAATGAATATGGTTGTACCATATTTATAATAACATCACAGTATATAGAAGATACTGGATTTATTATTTTATAATGGAAATAACAAAGAAATAAGAAGTTGAAGAAGAAAGGAACTTGAAAGAGGGTGGTGAAAACATTACCTCTTCTTCGGGTTCTTCCTTTTGATTTGATCATAAGGGCTCCTTAGGTTGGATTTATGATCAAAATAAGTCCTCTAGGTCGAAGTGAGGTAAGTTTATAGAATATTTTGGCAGGGTTTGGCCGAGCCAAAAGGCTTTGAAGGTGTGAAATTGAGAGAAGGGGGAGTGCCCTTTTATAAGAGGGGTGAGGGGCACCTTAGGAAAAGCTAGAAATATTATTTTATAATAAATTCATATTCAGTTTCTAATGGTTCCAAAATGTATTATTTAAATTTTATGGTGGTTATAGGTCGAAAAACATTCAACCAATAGGTTTTAGACAGGTTTGGGTTACTATATTAACCTTATCTTTTAGTTTTAACTCTTAGTTAATTAGTATGACATTTACCATGTCTCTTTGTATTTTTATATTATATAGTTAATAAACATACTATAAACTTCCAAGAGACCCCCAAGTGGTCCATTAATGATACACCTATCATGATATAAGTTTTTTGGCCGAACCTTAGTTTTTTAGGAATATAATATCAATTAATAATATAATATTGTTTTAAAAAAAATCTTTTATGTCAATTTTGACACTATTTAATAATTGATTTTTGTTAAAGTCTTAACAACATTATTAATTCAAAAAATTAATTCATTTATGAAATACTAACATGTCATATTAATCAATAAAATTCGTGTATGCCATCAAAACTTTAAAATTATATTTATTTTAATATTTATAATACCAATTATTTGATTCTTTCATTAATAAGGAAAATACCGCATCATTATTGTGTCATAAATAAATTTAATTATTCAATGTCTAAAAATTATAAATAAAATACTATTATGGAGGAAAACTTTTTAGATTTATAATGAATATTTATAGTCGAAAATATAATATATATAACTCTATGTACAAATTGTTTTTCTAAAAGATATATGCTTATGTTATTTTTGTATTTACTTTTACTTAATTAATATAAAGTGTCATTATCACTTACAAGTAGATCCATGGGGTCCTAAAATCGACCCAAATATGCACATGGTCAGACATGTATCAACCAATAGGGTTAGGACACGTTTTAGGGTAAATTAATATTATTATAATATTATTTTTTTACCCTTATTTACTGGATTTACCCTTTAACCATGGTAAATAAAATATTTACCAAAGTAATTATTCAAAATGTCTAAAAATAAAAGTTACATATTTACATAATTTGGACCTCCTGATTCCAAATATGGAATACATATTTCTAAATTCAAAACACAGAAGTGGAATAAATTAATTTAAAATTAATTCTCATTGTTAAAACAAAAAACATGTTTTTAAGAGATAATAACTATCAAAATATTGACAGTTTTTTATGTCTGGTTTAAATGTGAAATTATGTCCAATGACCAACATTGTATTAAATGGTAAAAATATATATTCCAAATATACTTTAAAACCACTTAAATTCATAATTTATCACTATTAATTATTTTTATTAAAAAAGTTTTTTTTAATTAAAATTTAGTAATTTTCACTATTCATCAAAATATAAAAGTTATCTGAAAAGTTCCAAAATTTTACCCTAGGCTAATTTTGATATTAAGAATCCAAAATGGAAGTCCATTTTTAGAGGTAAAATTTATAAAATTTCAAAAAGTGGGTATTAATATTCATAACGGCTAGTTTGATTGGTTGTGGTGTGTGTTAGAACTCGAAGTTGCGTACAACACAGACTACTGTATTACTCAAAGTGAAGCGTACCGTGGAAGATTGGGGTGTTACACATTCTCCATCCATTGTGTACACTGAGTAAGCTCTATTGTTATAGAACTTATTTATGACATAAGTTCCTTCCCATTTGGGTTCTAGTTTGGGAGGATTCTTGCCTACTATCATTGGGGTCCTAAGAGCCAAAACCAATTCTCCTTAGAGGAACGAATAGAGGAAACCCTTTTTATTAAAGGATCATGTGATCTAATTATGATGGAATTCAAGGTTGTGAAATGTATTCAACCTTTCCTCATCAAGTTTATCCAGATCATCCATCCGTTTATATGATTTCTCATCATCTAAGAGTTGTCCGCAAATAGTTATTTTAAGGGAGAGAAACTTGACTTCTATGGGAAATGCCACCTCAGTACTGTACAAAAATGAGTATGGAATCACTTGTGTAGCAGTATGTGTGGTAGTGGGTAAGTCCATAAAGAATGGAGGAGATTATTTAGCCAGGACTTCTTGTCTTTATTCATCATATTCTAGAGTATATTTCATAGAGTGTTATTGAAGGTATCTATCTATCCATTTATCATTTCATGATAGAGAGATGAGTGATTGGAATTGATTTTGTACTCCTAGTACAATTGTTTCAACTTTTTAGAATAGAATTTGGTGTCATTGTCCATCAGTATCATGCGTGGGATTCCAAACATGGTGATGATATGGGACTTTATAAATTAAATTATATTCTTCATCCCAACTTCCTTAAGGGGTATTGCCTCATCCCATTTGGAAAATAAGTTAGTAGAAATAAGGATCTACTTAAACTACTTAGTTATGGGTGGGGGATATGGCCTCATAACATCTATCCCCCATAAAGAAAACAGACAAGATTATTTAGTTTTACGTAGAAATTATGGGGGTTTATGGATGAATTTTTCATGAATCTGGAATGCATGACATTTCCTGGTGTATTCCACACAGTCCTATATCATGGAATGCTAGTAGTAACCCATCCTCTTGATTTAGTGGGAGATCCTATTCCCAAACTAATGAATGTCACATGATCTTGTGTGGAATTCTCCCATGAAGGTGAGAATCTCTCTTCCTGGTATTCATCTTAGGATAATTCCATTAAAGCCACGCTTATAGAGGGATTTCGGCTCATTTTTTCCATCCTGTAGGGTAAAGTTTTCCACTTGTTGTCGAATCTATTACCTCTCATATCAGTCTATTGATAGATTTCCATTTTAGAGATAATAAATTATGAGCTCCATACATCTAGGGGTGGATACTGGTTCATCATGCTATGGGGTGGTGTTGACATGATTGGTTTCTTCCATGTCACATTCGATGATCAATGATACCATCCTTTAGTGTATGATACATAAGATTACTTCTTCCTAATTAGGGTCATCCAAGAATGCATCATGAATTATCCAATTTGTTAGTGTGAGAATTCTGTGATTGAGGGCCATGATGTCACATGGACTCAAAAGGGAACTCCGCCATTAGTCCCCTAACGTAGCTACTGAGAGGGGTCAGTTCTTCCTTTTTGATGGCATATTCTCCATTGATTTTATTTATCACTAGATCTAAATACCCTTTGATATTTATTTAGGCTATCTACATATATAGGGATAGTTCCATGCCAGTGATGAGGGCTTGGTATTTGGACTCATTGTTCGTGCAGCCTTCGGATAGTGAGAAATAGTAGGGAAATTCACTTTGTTTAGAGAAACCAATACAATCCCTATGTCAACCCGATTGAGTCTCGGGTTTTCTAGTCTCTTACCAATATAACTATGGGATTTTCCATCAAAATACATCTCCCAAGCCTAGGGAGTGTCATGGGAATAGAAAAATTCCTCATATGGAATCTCGATGTCTACTGATGTACTTTCCAGAGTGGGATGTGTTGCGAGGAAATCAGTCAGGGTTTTCCCTTTAATCAACTTATGTGATACAAACTGGATGTAGTATTGTTGTAGAATGACCGCCCATTAGGCCAAATTCCTAGTTAGCATGGGATGACCAAGTATGTACTTGAGTGGATTGATATGAGAGACCATAAGGACTTCATCATGCTACAAGTAATTCCTTAACTTTTTCATTACAAAGATGAGTGCAAGTAAATTCTCAACATCACAGTATTGGGTCTCAGTACCTAGAATCATTAAACTGAGGTATTAGAGACTTTTCTCACTCCCTAAATTGTTATTATATATAAGGAGGGCACCCAATGAACATTCCATGGTGGTCATATATAATATTAATGGCCTCCCTTCCATTGTTGTCATCAGGACCAGTGGGTGCAGTAGGTACTACTTGAGACTCTTGAATTCTTGTTGGAATTCATCATCAAAAATCCCCTTGTTCATTAGATTAGTGAAGGTGGGATCTTTTATATCCAGGTTGGCTATGAAATTAAAAATTTAGGCAAGGTTCCCTTGGATTCCCCTCAATTATTTAAAATTTCTAGGGGGTGACATTGCTATAATAACACTAGTTTTTTATGGGTCAACCTTTATGTTGTGGTGGCATACGAAAAATCCAGGGAACTTCCCAGATGTCACCATAAAAGCACATTTTAGTGGATTCATCTTCAATTTTTTTATCGTAGCTTATTTAATACTATTTAAAGGTACATTAAGTGATCACATCACTGTTGGGATTTAACCACCAGTCTGTCGACATAACATTCGACTATTCATCCTAAGAAGGGATTAAATATATGATTTATTATGTGTTGGTATGTATCTACAACATTATTTAATACAAAAGTAATAACCTGATAGAAAAAGATCCCCTAAGGTTCTCTAAAGGTATTGGATTCCTCATCTTCTGGGGCCATCTTTATCTGATTGTACCCTGAATACTTTTCCATGAAGGAAAAGAATTAGAAGTCAGAAGTTGCATCAATCAATAATTATATGATCATTAATAGTAATTATTCCTTTGGAAATGTCTATTAAGGTCTCTGAAATAAACGTAAACCCTAATATTCACATTCTTCTTCTTGATAAGGATGATGTTGGCAACCCATCTTGGGTATTTCACTTCTCAGAAAAAGTTGGATTTGATTAATTTTTCAGAATCCACCTCTAGATTAGTAGTATGAGAGGGTTGCATCCTACTAGATATTTTATTGAAGCCTCGATGCTCATCAGTTATGGTGAGATGGAATGTATACACATATGGATTCAGTTTGGGCATCTCTGTATATTTCTAAGAAAACACATATCATTATTTCTTTACAAATGTGATGTACATATCTTTCTCTTTTAGAGGCATAACAACAATAATAAATGTAGGTCATAGGTCTTCTTCCATTCCCAAATTCACCTTCTTGAGCTCATCAGTGGTGGTGGAGGAGTCTTACTCAAATATGAGAGGGTTATTCTTGAGTTCATACGTATCTTCTTCCACCTCGGTGTCTATGGAGGAATTTTTAGATGAATTTGGAAATATGAGGGCCTCTCTATCACTATCGGGATGAGATATTTCATGATAAAATACATTATCATCTCCTACTACCTAAGTCGTTGTGTAGATATTATAGAGTCGATTTTCTTTTACACTTTAACTAGGTACATAAGGGTCTTGGACATCTAGGATTAGTTCTATTTCCTCAACTTGATTTATGTGGAGCACATAGTCATTGTTGAGCATACTCTGGGGATTTGAAGAAGCGGCCCCCAAGTAGTTGGGGGCTGAAACCTTTATATCATCATCCTCCATTGGTTGTTTGACTTCCCTTTTTTAGAAAATCTATCCATCATATGTGGCTTCACAAGTCTCTAAGGGTGAACTATCACCATGTAGTATATAGACCTTTTCATCGATGGGGTATTGCAAACACTGATGGAATTTTAAGGGTACCACCACTTGGATATGGATTCAGGGCCTTCTGAGTAGGATATTGTATTCAGTGTCATGCTATATAAACATAAACTCAATATTATATGTGATATCCCCAAACTGAGATTTGATCTTGATCTTCCCAAGATGCCTTTTCTCACACTTAACATACCCTTGAATGGATAGATTTGTGGGAGAAAAATCCCCTTCACTATATCCCAAATGTAAGAGGGTTAGAATCGGGATGAGGTTGATTTCATAACCATTTTCAATTAGATCTCTTTGGATATTAACATTATTGAGTCTACTCAAAACATATAGGGGCCTGATGTTTCCCTAGATGACCTCTTCTTAATCCTTCTCTGTGAATGAGATGGTGACATTGCATTCTTATGGCATAGTCTCCACTCGATAAACCTTATATGCAGCGACTTCTATCTTGAACTCCTATGGGATTTGGAGGGATTCAATGAGTACCTCCTTGAGTTATTTTGAAATATGGAGTGCATCCAGGATTGAGATCTTGGATGGAACAACTGCCAGCTATTTCAAAATTACATACTTTTGGGCCAGAGGCCGGTTCTTCCTGGGATGGGGTTTCTCTTTATTATGTGGATTAATAACTGAGGTATTTGAGGTAGATGGTCTTGGTGATTTTGAAAAGTTTGAGGGAGAATCTACTACAAGTGGTGTGGGTTATTTTGGCCTTCCTTATTTCCTGGGATGATCAGATAATCACACCCTCACTGGGCGGTCATGCAAGGTGACTAGGGGCATATGACTGCTTGGGTTTCTAGGAAACCTCCATATCTCTGTCAGTCTTGTTAGAGAATTTTCCTATGGCTCTCAACTATATATATGTCCCCTATGGGGATGTGACTGAAATATTGGGTCCAACCATGCCCGTGTTGTCCCTGGTATCCTTAGTTCCTGTGCATGCTACCTCATGTTCCCCGGTTGGGTGCGGGGAACTCATACTAAGAGGTATATCTGTCATCAGAGAAGGTTTCTTCTAAGTTTTTCATATTAAAAAACCATATATGATATCTTCATTTGATGAGGGTTTTGTTTAGTGGGGTGGTTCCCGTTCTTCAGATGTTGCAAGGAAGAAATATACAAGGGTTAGAACTTACATCGGAGCTGAAAATGACTCTTCATCTTCTTTTTATTCTTAAATTTGATGGTCATTTCTATATTTGGGGAACATATCCAATTTCACCTACCTTAGTGATGGAACTGCTATGGTTCTGAAAATTTTTTCTTTCAAGGTGGCATGAGCTCAGTCAACTATCTTTTGAGTCATCCAGTTGTTAAACTTATACCCACACATGGCCAGAACTTTATACCAATCACCTTCTTCTTCTTCTTACTAGGAAATGGTTATACAGGCCACCTACTCTAGGGGGTTATATAACATCACATATCTATAATTGAACATGCTTTGGAGGACACCTTTGAAGATAAAACAACCTTGGATGTTATGATCTAGTCTTCTATAGAAAGGGTAGTAGTCGAGACAATTGGTGAGGTTGAACTCACTAGGATTCTTGGGTTATGGAATCTTGAGAAGTTTATTTTCCATAGCTACAAGGAAATAATTGTGGACTGGTTCATTTTAAAAGGATTATGATTTATTCATACATTCATCAAATCACAGGTGAACCTGGTCTCTTTTCACTTCTATATAGGGGTGATTTTTGTTGTTGTTCCCACTCAGAAGGAGGCACTGGGAAGTTCAGGACCTTCCAAGGTGCTTGAATGGTCATGGATTCTAGTTTGAGAGTGAAATATGTAGTCTCTTCTTTTCTGAGGCTTTACCACTATGATGAAGTCATGAGACAATATTTAGATTAGGTTCTCTGAATGGTGTCTTCCAGATATTACTCCATTTCTATGAACTCACAAAACTCACCTAGATACTTAATTGGGATCATAAGTGTATGTAGATCATCCTAGATAATTTTATCACAGAGTTCTAGCAATTTATCTTGCATTAGAGGGATGTTG
This sequence comes from Viscum album, assembly GCA_963277665.1. NCBI lineage: Eukaryota > Viridiplantae > Streptophyta > Magnoliopsida > Santalales > Viscaceae > Viscum > Viscum album. Next base: position 1,942,434,501 of record OY728163.1, read on the forward strand.
AGTGAATAGGTTAAACCCTTCCATCTGGCTGTAAATTCAGATACCCTCTCATTTTCTCATTACTTGCTGTTTTTTAGGTCGAAAATTTTCATATTCCTCAATGTGGATCTAAATTGGTATAATAATTAATGATAAAGGTATTCCCATCCTACAAAAGATCCTTCTAGTAGACTATTATACCAAACAATGGTTGGCCCTATTAGATTCTGTAAAAAAACAACTCATCTTAGTCGCCTCTTGTTGATCTCGAGGGCCCATCATCTTACCACATTTGGATACAAAGTGAATGAGATGTTTTTTAGGGTCCCTTGAGCTTTTAAAGGTGGAGAAGGAAAGATTTCCAAAATTTGGTGGAGGAAAATTTTCATCCACCCATTCGAGGTATGGATTCCACTCAAACTCAACAGGTGTGTGTCACCCTTCCATGGATTCCATTAAAATAGCCAATGACTTGATGACATTGAGCAGTTTTAGAGATACCATTGTATGATTCACCTCTCGTCTACAAGAAGAGGGTGGGGCTTGATGAGGTGGCCCCATTTTCATCTCCCGTTGATTCTTGATTCATCCTAAGACTGAATGATTTCCCTTGTGAGGGAGAGGCTATCACCATAATGGAGGGACGTCCTGATCATTTTCGACTTCCTTGTTTATGTAGACCAACTACCTAGATCTAGAGTCAGTCTAATGCTTATATTCCACTCTTTTAGGTAGATCATATCTTTCCAGATGTATGGGAAGGGGAATATTTTTTTCATCCTAATGGAGATACCCAGTAGGAATATTTCCCCTGAGTGTCTCCTCATTTCATTTTCTAAGAGTTTGTGTATAATTCTCATATTATGACAATCATTCCTCCATGGAAGGATTTTAAGTTCTTCTTGGTGGTGATTGGGATGTATTCACACTATTCCTTTATATTTGGTAGTGTTCTTCCATAGATGTGGCAGCTTGATATTTGGAGGTGTCGGGTGTTGGAGCCTCCTCTATTCTAAGTGTGTGTAGCCTTAGTTGGTGAATCCAGATCACCTTCCTCTCAGGGTATGTTTTCTGAATTGTATCCCTCTACAACTAAATCTTGATCTACACTATCTATTGTTTTGATGGTGATGAAATTCATACAGGTGTATCAGGAAATGGTTGTTTTCTTGTTACTTTCAATGGAACAGAATGATTCTTCATTCCCTAAATTAGGTTAATTTCTAAAACCTTTGGCTATATTGGGTCATTTTGGTTTGGTACCCTAGTGTGGTTTGATTACTTCACCATACACTCCTCTCATATCGACCTGTGAGTAGTGACCTTGAGGGATTTTACGGTCGTGACTACCAAACGAGCTCCGAATGGAAGAGGTTTGTCTTGCAGTGGGAGGAACGAATGAGATGTCGAACATCGATATTTACCTCTAGACCTAGAGAATAATGGTTCCCTCTAAGGTGATGCTGGTGATGATGAAAATACCCCCAACCCTATGGGATGGGGTCTATTCGGGACCACCACTATAATTTTTTTATCCTTTTTTTGAGGATGTGATTCTTCCAGTTGAGGATTTGATGATTCTTGGGATATGAATTGATATATAAATTACCCCAGCCTATCAATATGGGGTTTATCTAGAACAAAATTTGATTTCTCTAATACCCCCTCGGGGATGATGAACCTGGTGATGACGATTAAGATAAAAATTCCCCTAGCATAGTGGGATGGGTTTTTTTTACATCTGTTGTTGATATGTCTTGAATTCTTATGGTAATTAATGATTTGAGAGGTGGAGATAGTGGTAGATATTCCCTCAACCCATTAGGATAGGTTCACTCTTGGTAGGATGCTATGGAAGCTCCTACTGTGGCCCGTTTGATGTGGTACAGTTGTGCTTGTTTAGGAGTGGGGTGCAATGACATCCCATGAAGAGATTCATTTCTTACAAGAAGTTGTCTGGTTAGTCAAAACATCATATTTTGTGTCTGAAATTCATTCCCATTATTTTGAGGGGCCTAGTTCAAAGACCCATGGACTATCCTCTCCCTCTATTAATTATGTATTAGAATCATTGAAGTAAGGGAATTTTGTTGTAGTGAGAAACTAGCCCGAGCATTACCTGATCCCTTGATTTCTTCAGAGGTTATTAAATTATAGGATGTTGTGTATGAGGGGTTCTACTATTCCATGGGTGAAGGGAAATTTAATTCTCCATACATTCCCCATACTCAAATACAGATTCATGACGTGGCTTCAATGATCAGTTTCCTAAGGGTTGTGATGCAATGGCAGCAAGCATATTGCATATTTGCACTGTGATTTTCTGGTTTTGGATCCCAGAACATAGAGATAGAATCTAGGTCTAGCTAACAATATAGTATCATGATGGTTTGAAGGTGACCCTCATATCTTGGATAATGGAGGTGTCTATCCTTCAATAATTTATGATTTTACCACATGTTTTTATATAGATAAGGCATGTACTTCTTCTCTAGCTCATATGGGATCTCATAGTTAGAAGTATAAAGGGGACATAACATGGTGGGAATGTTGTTTCTAGCCAACTATCTCCATATAAAAATGTTGGATTCCTCTTTATCAGACTTATATGCCTCTATCTGACCAGACCACAGAAGATGCTTCTTAGGGTCTCCTGCTGATTGGAGTGGAGTGTTGCTAGGAGTTGATGGGGAACTATATATGGTTGAAATTGATGTTTAGACAACCTCTCTATACAAAGGCATCTGATTTTTGAACACCTATTTATATGAAGGTTTCTAGGTAAGGGAAGTATTTCCTTGTCTGTGAGATATATCACCGTATGGAGGTTGACCACAGTGCATTTCAAGAGTAGAATCCCTAAGATTGACTGTGTTGTTGTGACACGTAAAATTGATTACGATTTTAAGATTGATTTATATTCTAGGTTATACCCTAGATCATCTCTCAAGGAGATTTGGTAGCTTATAGTGTGTATTTTTAATAAAGATTACTAAAAGATGGGGTGATTTTGAAAACAGTTTTAAGAAAATGACTTGATTTAAAGAGTTTAATAGTTGATAAATAAAAGTGGTGTTTTAGAATTATGATATAAAGAGACCATTTCAAGTTCACTAAACATCTTGGTGAGTTCATAATTCTAAAAAATACACATGGTTTAATGGAATCCTTTGGTTGAGGGTTGTCAAGATCTCAACTTTCCTCTTGCCTCTTAAAACGATGCTCAAAGAACCTCCCCTTGACACAACAATTGCATTGTCAAGGATTGGGTATCAAACATAGAAAATAAAGGCTAACAAAGTATACTGAAATCTTATGTATGTGTAAGATAAATAGGACTCTTGTCTTTTCCAATCGGAACAATACAAGATTTCCACTTGAAATCTTAACCCAATCGGTGTTGAGATAAAAAGTGTTCCACTTAATTATAACAAAAGAAATGTATTCAGAGGGGAAGAACATAAAATTTAAACATAAGTGAAATATTTATCACACAAATTAAAGAACACCAGTATAATTTCAAGTACCATAACTCCCTCCCAATTTTGTGTATCTCCCTCAAAATGATCGTCTACCATTTAGCTCACCATCGAGAGGAGGATGGGGCTCGGGTGTAACTTCTTCTTCATCCTTGATCCCCTATGATGATAGGGGCATCCATAAATTATAGTATGAGAAGTATAATCATCTAGGAATCCAAAATTTCATATATTTTCTTCCGGTTTGAACTTCCCAATGAGGTGCCCATGGTGCCTTTTTCTAGCCAAAATAGAACATGGTTTTGAGTACCCTGTTTTTGAGATACCACTTGTGTCTCAGTTTTGGAATAGTATAAAGCCATATCATGACATGAAAAAAAGATAAGTGTTGTTGGTAGGACTCTTGAATATATCCATGTTAAATTTGGTGGACATTATACATTTATATTGGTAGATATGGTCAAAATATTGAATCAAACTTTTGAATTTGGTCAGATTCTATCCTCTGGATAGAATGGTTTGGACGGGCCACCAAATAGACGAATTGTGCTTCAGTTACTTGATAAGAGTTGTAGAGAATAATGTTTTAGATTGGACCATAATGTTTAATCCCATTTTAATGCACGAAATTATCTTAATGCTCAAAACAGTGGATAGATATCCATGGGATGTCATGCAGTTTGGCCCATTTTTCTTCTAGATCATTTTTGGGGCCTCGAAATCACCTCCACCTTCAATGAAAATATCAAAACAAGTATAATTTCTCCTTTTAACAGTGATAAACACAAAATAAATTAATTAAAAATGAAATTAAATTTTTTATTATATTTTAAATTTACAATACAAATTTAGTTTAATACAATGGTGTAAGGGTGGAAATGAAACAGTAAATCGCGGTGTGATCACACCTCCACACTTAAACATTTGTACTCCTAAAAAAAGTTATATCTTCAGAAATTATGTATATAGATATTACCAAGATCATCAAGATTTAACATTTGAAGAAATTTTAATTCATTAAATTAATGTGATCAATGCACAAACCACACCAAGGAGTTTTTCCTAGTGAAAATGGAAAAATATGTCTCATAAATCATATCACAGTGAAATTCAAAGAGATTCGTGATAAAAAATTGAGCAAGGAATTCAGAAATAAACCATTCCACTAACTCTCCATGTGTGTGTGTGAAAACCATTCCATGATATTCTTTCCACTTTCTATCTAATAAATATAGGTTATTTTAACATTTTTCAACTTAAATGATTTTGTCCACCAAACCTTCCCTAAATCCTTTGAAATCATATTTCAAGACCCACTCACTTAAGAATTCCAAGAAGTCAAACCATAAGCTCCTGACCTAGATATCCCCATATGTTTCACATTTCATCACTCCCCTCATTTATTATTTTTTTTTTTTAGAATTTTCATTTGAAACAAATCTCGCACTCATCCCGCAACCCTTGTTTGATCTCCTCACAACACTAATTGTAATAGTTATAAAAAGATCAAAGGTTGAGGAGGAGTGTTTTTTGACCTACCCAAGTCACAACCCAATTTTTTTTTGATTTTTTTTGAGGGTGTACAAGAGTCAGATATCAGGTACACACACATAGTTCAATCTCGTATAGTAGTGAAATAGATCAGATAAGGAACGATCATATGGAAATATCATTTTAAGATGAAAAATATTAACCTAACACATATTTACCTTCTACTAAGTAATAAATATTCACACTTTGTGGTTTGGTGCAAAAATTTGTGAAGATATTAGTGACACAATTTACCAAAAAACTACTCACACAATGGGCATCAATTATATCAAAGGTTTCACAGAGATACAACAATTTATATCATTGACAGAAAACCAATTCACTAAAAATCACTCCCTGATATTAAATTCATACAAAAATTCATTCCATAACAGATTCAGGTTTTCATCAAATTTTAAATCAATATGGAACCAAAAATTTCAACATGCATTTTCAGTAAGTTCCATGATTTGGTGACCATAATGGGGGGAAGTAAAAATACCATAAAGAAGGAGAAAAAAAGAGAAGAAAGAAAAAAGATGTTGAAAATCCTAATGAACTGAACAAGATGGTGAAAAGGTAAAATACTATAAAGAAGTAAAAAAAGAGAAGAAAGAATAACGATAATTAAAATATTAATGAACTCAAAAAGACGGGGAAAAGTGAAAATATCATAAAGAAGGCAAAAAAGAGAAGAAAGGAAAAAAATGATGAAAATTTCTAACTAACCCAGGAATGTACCCATACCCCCAAACCTAGAGTGTGTAGTGTCCTCACTATAATAAAATAGAATGTGGGAAGGAAGGATAAAACCTATTGGGTGTAATTGGTATGTTTCTTATTGAACATGGAGTTCCTCCATCGGGAACTCTAGAAGGGATTCATGGAAGTGCTTTAGCTGCTGCCCATTGACAGTGAAGGTTTTCTTAGTTTCTTCATTTTGAACCTGAAAAACACAAAATAAAGATACATTAGTAACAATGTATGGTCCAAACCAATGGGAATGAAGCTCACCTTGATGCAACTTCACCCTTTCATTGTAGAGGAGGACCTTCTAACCAATGTGGAATTGAAGATGAAGGATGAGACGGTCATGGGAAGCCTTGGTTTTCTTATTATAAATCCTAGAGTTCTCATATGAATCTCTTCTAATTTCCTCCAGCTCTTGAATATGAAACTTCCTTTTAGAACCTGCACTAGAAAGATTAGAATTGCATTATTTGATGGCCCAATAGGCCTGGTGCTCAATATCAAACGGGAGGTGACAACTCTTTCCAAAAACAAGCCTATAAGGTGACATTCCAATTGGGGTTTTAAAAGCAGTATGGTAAGTCCATAGTGAATCATCAATTCTAACACTCCAATATTTTCTATTGGGTTGAACCATTTTTTTCAAGAATTTTTTTACCTATCTATTTGACACCTCAGTTTGACCATTGGTCTATGGGTGATATACAATAGACACTCAATGACCAACCCCATACCGAATCAAAAGTGATTGCATTGTTCATTTGTAGAAATGAGAACCCTGTTCAGTGATGATAAACCTAGGTAATCCAAACCTATAGAATATTTGGGTTCTCACAAATTCTACAACTTCCTTAGAATCATCAGTCCATATAGCTCGTGCCTCTACCCATTTTGACACATAATCAACTACCTGAAAAATGTATAAGTTGCCAAAGGAATTGGGAAATGGCCCCATAAATTCAATACACCAAACATCAAAAATGTCAAGAAAGATTAATGGTTGTTGTGGAATTTCATTTCTTTTAGATACATTACCCATTATTTGAAAATGAGGACAAGATTTGTAAAAAACATGGGCATCCCAAAAAAGTGTTGGCCAAAAGAGACCAGAATCAAGGACTTTTAGAGTAGTCCATTGGGGACCAGAGTGGCCCCCACAATCAAGAGTGATGGTAGAATATAAGGACAGACTAAAACTCACTATCAAGAACACAACTCCTAAGGACTTGATCACTACATGTGCGCCAAAGGTAGGGGTCATCCAAAATGTACCAACAGGACTCATGTTTTAGACAACTAGCTTGGTTTTTTTTAAATCAGTAGGAATGCAAGACGCTACTAAAAAATTTACAATTTTGGCATACCAAGGAATAATATCTTGCACTCGGTACAATTTATCATTAGGAAACATATCATTTATAGGAATAGAGGGGGGTGAGTCAATGTATGAGGATGGGGAAATCCTACTAATATGGTCAGCTGCCACATTCTCTGCTCTTTTTTATCTCTAATTTCTAGGCTTAATTATTGAAGGAGGAGCATCTAGAAAATGAGACGTGGTTAGGTTTATGGTTTCTTAAGGAGATACTGGAAGGTTGCATGGTCTGAGAACACAATGACTGTGGACCCAAAAAGGTATGACCTGAATTTTTCCGAGGAAAACACAATGGAAAGGAATTATTTTTCAGTTGTGGTGTAGTTTTCTTGGGAAGGTTCCAAAGTACCTAAGACATAGGCAATGACATGTGAAGCTCGATCGACCCTTTGTGAAAATACTGCCCCAACTGCATAGTTAGAGGCATCACACATGATCTCAAATGGTAAATCCCACCGAGGTGGATAGATTACCAGGGGTGATGTGAGACTCCATTTTAACTTATTAAAAGCTTCCTCACATTCTTTATCAAAAACAAATAATTTTTATTTTTAGATTAATCGGGAGAGGGGGAATGAAATTTTACTAAAGTTACGAATGAAACGACGGTAAAATCTAGCATGAACTAGGAAATACCGCACATCCCATAAATTTTTAGGGAATGGTAAGGAATAAATGACATCCACTTTTGATTTATCTACTTGGATACCATCCCTAGAAATTACATGTCCCATAAATATACCTTGTCACACCATGAAATGGCATTTCTCATAATTAATATGAGATTCTTATCAATACAGTGATGTAGGACTGAATCAAGACTACTCCAACATTCATCAAAAGAGGATCCACACACAGTGAAATCATCCATGAATACTTCCATGCAATTCTCCAGGTAATATGAAAAAATACTAACCATACATCGCTGGAAAGTACCCAAAGCATTGAACAGACCAAATGACATCCTCCTATATAAAAATGTGCCAAAGGGCCAAGTGAATGTTGTCTTTTCCTAATCCTCAGGTTAAATATGGATCTAAAAGTATCTAGAATACCCATCAAGGAAATATTAGTGGGACTTACTCACTAGCCTCTATAGAATTTGTTCAATGTATTGCAATGGGAAATGGTTCTTCCTAGTCTGTTTATTTATTCAGCGATAGTTTATGAAGACACACTAACTATTCTGCACACGAGTTGGAACCAATTCATTGTTTTCATTTTTGATTACTATAAGGCCAGTTTTTTTAGGAACTACTTGAATGGGACTGGTCCATTAGGTTTCAAAGATGGGGTAAATGATTCCAGCAACTAATAATTTTGTTACATCCTTTTTCAAAACATCTAGGAGGTTTGGGTTCAGTCAACATTGTGTCTGCCTCACTGGTTTAGCCTCATCATTAAATAAATATAATTTATGAAAATTGATGGGATAATACCAGTAATTTCAGAAACTTTCCATCCTAAAGCTTTTTTATACTCACTCAAAAGGTCAAGCAGTCTAAATTTATGCTTAGGAGGGAGTGAACTAGCAATGATGATGGGCAACTTGTTTCCATTCTCAAGATATGAATATTTTAAATCTTGAGGCAGTTATTTTAGTTCCAATTCAGGTAGATTTTAGATTTATGGGAGTTTTTTTAAAGTGAGAGGTCACTAATCCCGTCTAACTACTCAATGGTATCATCCTCAGGTGAGGAATGAGATTTTACAAGCTTAGTGGTATCATTCATGGTTAGGTGATCCTCAGTGTTCAAGAAATCAGCAATCAACAAACATGCATTACATTTCTCTAGACCACTAAAATAATCAATGTATGAATCATTTCCTAGAATTTTAATTAAGGATAAAAATTCAGAAATTGGATTGAAGGAATGAAAAGTTGTTTTTTTAGGGGTAGGGAGTACATAAATTGAATTAACAGAGAGAGAGGAATGTTCTTCTGAGGGGTTATTCATGGTATCAAGGATGTTGAAATGGATTATGTCACCACAAAATTCCACAGATAATATACCATTATGGACATTAATTATGGTTTTGGTAGTTTTCAAGAAGTTTCTCCGCCAATATAATTGGGTCATGTCCATTCATCTTATCATCTTCCATTTTTAGCACATAAAAATCAACATGAAAAATTAAATTTTACACCCTCACAAGAACATCCTCTAACAAACCAAAAGGGTGTACGGTACTCTAGTTGTCTAGTTGAACAACAATTCCAGTAGGCTTTAGTTCCTCGACCAACAATGCAGATTAAATTGAGTGAGTCATCACATTTATAGAAGCACCTAAATCAAGCATGGCATTAGAAAATGAATACTCCCCTATGGTGCATGGAATGGATAATGTCCTAGGATCATTTCACTTGGTGGGAAGTGATGGATCTGTCAATGCTGATATGTTCCTCCCCAATCTCACCTTTTCATATCCAATAATTCACCATCTATGTGTACACATATCATCTAGAAACTTTTCATATCTTGGATTTTTTTCACAGCATCAATCAAGGGGATGTTTACCTGCACTTTTTTGAAAGTTTCCAATATTTCCTTATCTAGTTCAGTTTCATTTTATTTCCTAGGTTGGGTGTCCCTTTGGGGAAATGGAATAGGAATGGGTTGTCTATGAGACTCGTCGACATACACACTCTTTCCTTTGGATGGGATTTTATCAAGACATGGTTTTTCAACATTTGGAACATTTTTAATGGTTGGGATGGAGGTTTCATCAGGAGGGGATGACTCTAATAGAGGATTCATTTGATTTTATTTTTGTTTTCCACTCCTAAGTGTAATGGAACTAACATTTCCTTTATCTATAGGGTTGAATAATGGTTAAGACGGTAGTTTACCTGACTTGTGACTTTGAATTTCCCCCACCGAGTTAACTAGTTGGCCTAATTGTGTTTTGAGGCCTTTTATGGATGCCTGAGTGGTTTTTTGGAATTGGATATTGTTGGAAGCCATTTGTTTCATAATATCTTCTAGGCTATGATCAGCTTTTGGATGGGGTTGTTGGAAAGACCTTTGGGATGGTTGAGGATCTCTGGGTGGTGGTGGTGGATGACTAATCTGATCATGTTGGTTCCATTGTTGTTGAGTTTGGTTTGAATACCCCCCTTGTTTATAATATTGGGTTTCTTTCCACCTAAGGTTGTATGGATAATAGGGTTCTTTCCTAAAGGGTTGGTTATAGGGACGGCTTGGAAATATTTCCTCACAACTCTCAGAAGTTTCTCTCAATTGGGGGCATTGGTCAGAATAATGGGTGTCAGAAGAGCATATTCCACAATGGATGGGAGGAAGATATTGATATTTCCCTTGGGATAGAGTGAGTTATCATAGAAGGGTACTTACCTCTTCAAACTTTGCATCCACATTCTTCTCAAATTTAGTACTTTTCACCTCATGGACACCTCGAATGGGTACACTGGACCTTGAACCGAATTATTTAGTGTTCTGTTCCATGTTATCAATCAGGATCCTTGAAGATATTGGGGTTTTATCCACTAGTTCACCACCTACAACATCATCAATCATGTTACAATCAATTGAAATTAAACCTTCATAAAAATACTGAATTAAAAGTTGATCACTTATTTGGTGGTGTGGAAAACTTAAACATAACCTTTTAAAGAGTTCCCAATATTCATGAAGTGTTTCCCCTTGGTATTTTCTTATACTGCATATTTATTTCCTTGTTGTTTCAGTTTGAGAGGGTGGGAAATATTTTTCAATAAAAAGGTGTTTCATGTCTGCCCAGCCACTTATTTGGGAATTAACATACTAAATCCAGTCTTTTTCAATGTATTCTAATGAAAAATGAAATGACCTAAGATTTACTTGTTCTTTATCCACATTTGTAGGTTTTAATTTAGAACACACAGTATGAAATTATTTAAAATTATTGTGTGGATCCTCTCTAGGAAGTCCATGGAATCTTGGTAATAGATAAATTAAACCAAATATTAGTTCAAAATTGGGTGCCTCGCCTTGTAATTGAATGTATGTGGGTTAGATATAGACATAAAATGAGGTTATTTCTTTTAGTGTTCTATTGTTTTCATCTATTTTATAAAACTTAATTTTAGGTTTGATGTCGATTCCAAAAGAATAAGTAAAATGATTAGGAAGAGTGTTGATATTTTGTGGGTCCTCCTTTAAAGGGTTCTCTTCTGTGTCTCGGTGTCTCTGACATAGGATCCTCTCTATTTCAGGTTTTAAATGAGGTAAATATCCTATATTAGAATGTGTCATACACCAAACCTATACAAAAAATTGTTCAGAACACAAAATTATTGAAAATGTAAACAAATATTCACAAAATTTACAAATATCTTATCAAAAACACGCACAAAAAACCAAAGCGCTCCCCGACAACAGTGCCAAAATTTTACCACTTTGTCATGACATGTAAAATTGATTAGGATTTTAAGATTTATTTATATTATAGTGAAGACCCTAGGTTGTATCTCAAGGAGATTTGGTAGCTTATAGTGTGTATTTTTAATAAAGATTACTAAAAGAGGGGGTGATTTTGAAAACAGTTTTAAGAAAATGACTTGATTTAAAGAGTTTAATAGTCGATAAATAAAAGTGGTGTTTTAGAATTATGAGACAAGGATATAATTTCAAGTTCAATACACATCTTTTTGAGTTCTTCATTCTGAAAAATAAACATGGTTTAATGGAATCCTTTGGTTGAGGGTTGTCAAGATCTCAACTTTCCTCTTACCTCTTAAAACGATGCTCAAAGAACCATCCCTTGACACAACAATCGTGTTTTCAAGGTTTGGATATCAAACATAGAAAATAATTTCTACCAAATCATAATTAAATCTTATTTATGTGTGAGATAAATAGGACTGTGGTCTTGTCCAATCGGAACAATACAAGATTCCCACTTGAAATCTCAACCCAATCGGTGTTGAGATAACAAGTATTCCACTTAATTATAACAAAATAAATATATTAAAAGGAGAATATAATTGAAGTTAAAAATAATTGAAATATTTATCACACAAATTATATAAAACTAGTATAATTTCAAGTGTATGAACTCCCTCCAAGGTTTTTTTAGCTCCCTCAAAATGATCATCCACTATTTAGCTCGCCATCAAGAGGAGGAGGATGCTTGGGTGGAACTCCTTCTTCATTCTTGATCCCCTTATGAGGATAGGGGCCTCCAGAACTTCTAGGATAAGGAGTATAATCCTATAAGACTCCAAAATAGCATATCTTTTCTTCTTGTTCTAACTTCCCAATGAGGTTCCCATGGTGATTTTTTATAGCCAAAATAGAACATGGTTTTGAGCACCCTGTTTTTGAGATACCACTTGTGTATCATTTTTGGAATAGTAGAAAGTCATATCACGACTTGACCAAAATATAAGATTTGTTTTATAGACTCTTTAATATCTCCATGTTAAATTTGGATGCCATTAGACATTTATATTGGTAGATATGGTCAAAAGAAAAAACCAAACTTTTGAATTCGGACAGATTCTGCCCCCTGGATAGAATGGTTCGGACGGGCTACCAGATGGACGAATTGGGATTCAGTTCCTTGATAAGAGTTTTATCCCATGATGTTTTAGAGTGGAAAACAAAGTTACATACCATTTGGATGCATGGAATTATCTTAATTCTCAAAAAAGTGGACAGATATCCCTGAGATGCCATGTAGTTTGGCCCATTTTTCTTCTAGATCATCTTCAGGGCCTCCAAATCACCTCCACCTTCAATGAAAATATCAAAAAAAAAATTTAATTTCCCATTTTAAAAGTTATAAACACAAAATTAATTAATAAAACATGAATTTAAATTTGTTATTATATTTTAAATTTACAATACAAATTCAGTTTAATACAATGGTGTAAGGGTGAAAATGAAACAGTGAATCGCAGTGCGATCAGCGATCTATATCCACACTACTTTGAAGAAAAATATCGCAGTAATGATCAAATTATTCTTCGTTTGAAGAGTTTAAAAACCCTTGGTGTGTTGAGAATGTGTCTCAAATATCCTTAAGGATATATCATTTATCAGATTAGGAATATGAGCCTCATTCTGCATTTTGGATGGAATATACCGACCTAAATTTTGGGATTGTGTAAAGATATGAACTTATTGTATGATGGTTGTCAGACCTTGTTGATAACCTTCTAGTTCTATATGAATATGAACCCACTACTGATAATATTTTAGAATATTCTGATGATATTCTTCATTATTAGAAGAAATATGAGCCCACCATGAGGCATGTGCTACTCTCACTTGGTGAGCCTCAGTCAAAATAGGGATATGATACTAATCATAAGACTTTGGAATATTCCACTGGTCCTTCTTGAATGTGATATAAGCCTATCCCGAGACATGTTCCACTCTCACTTGGTGAGCCCTGGTTGGAACAGAAGTATGAGCCTGGTCCAAATATGCATTCCCTACCAGAATATGTTGACAGAAACCCAAAATGGGAGAATAGGATATGAGCCTCATCCTATATAGCCTAGGAATGATATTGATGAAGTCTTTTGTCAGTGGAAGTAGAGATATGATCCTGGATTCCATGATCTGCTGGAATATTCTTGGCAGCTTCACTGATATGAATATGAGATTGTCCTGTGGCATGTGTCACTCTCACTTGGTGAGCCCCGACTAGAATGGGAATATGGGCCCGATCCTAGGAAATTGGAGTATTCCACTAGTCTTATTCAATAGGAATATGAGCATTTTATGAGGCATGTGTCGTTCGCACTTGGTGATCCTCAACCAGAACGAGGATATGAGCCTGATCCTGGGCCTTTGGAATATGTCATCAGGCTTTCATGATAGTGATATAAGCCTATATCGAATCATATTCCACTATTACTTGGTGAGACTTGGTTGGAATGAGAATATGAGACTAGTATTCTACCTTTCCCTTTACCAAAATATTCTGATAATCCTCCCAGATGGGAGAAATAATATGTACTTGCTCTGAAGAAACCACTTGTTCATAATGATTATAGTTTTGTACTACCCTGGCTATAATGATAGGAATATGGGCATGTCCCTATATTTGTACCAGTTTCAGAATATGTCGATGGAGTTCTTCAGTTATTGCTAAGATGTGATGGAATTTTTGAAAAGTGTACACTATAATGTAAGCCTGCACATTTTCTTTATCCATTATATACTGAAATATATCTTTAATTGAAGTGGGAATATGATCCCACTTCTGTTCTCCTTGTTCCATTGGAATATGCTGATGGAATTCATGAATAGAGGTAGGGATATGTTCCTCCCTCGTTCCTGCTATAGGGATATACCTACAAACATGTTTTGAGTTAGTAAAGATATGAGCCTGCTCACTGGATATCACCGGAATATATCGATGGGCTTCATCAACAGAAGTGGGGATATGATCCCACTTATAGTTATCCAGAGCCTTCTGCACCTAATGTGTCTTCCTTATTTTCTGTTCATGGGTGTCATAGGTGGTAGTGTGTCAGGTGGTACCATCAACAGGTGATTGAAGGGTACCAGTGGGATGGAACTAGTAACGGTGGTTAAATGGATCCCTCCTTGGTGACCCCTGAACCAAAAGGGAGTAATAGTTGACTCTTTAGCCGACCTTCATTAGATAATGAAGGTAGTGATTTTCATGCTCCAGGGATAAGATTATGAAGAAATTTTTTGTAGAAGAAAGGTCCATTAGCTTTACTGCAGATTTATTTGGATAGTGCAAAATCATCAGTTTCAGCACTTGGATACCCTCATAAGTAGCCTCAAGGGCCAGGATTGTACCATGTAAATGGTATTCTTGGACCATTTCATTCACCACCCTATGATAAAGATGTCAGGTGAGTGAGTAAATTCTGAGGCCCACAGGGGTTATAGCAATAAATTGTTTTCCAGAATGGTCACTAGATAAAGACATGTCAGATCAGGGTGTTGTTTGAGAGAGTAGTATATACAGTCATGAAGGCAACAAGGAAAAAGTTCACCTATTATTGCATCATCATAGTCATGATATGATCTCAATCATATATGCATGTCCAACACAATTATATTTTTATTCATGATCCAACCATTCTACTCACGTGGAATTTTCAAAATAAGGATGGACTTATTTCATGAGAACTCCAGCTATAGAGGACCAATCATTCATTTGAAAGATCCATTCCAGGCTTGTCAATTTTTTTCATAGAATATGAAAAAAAAAATTACCCTACACGTGATTAACTAATCATCCTATTATTTGAGAGGTTCATATTGGATTCACCATTTTTGTTTGCACAGAATATACAAAAAAAATGTCCTGATGAATGATTAACCAATCATCCTATTATTTTTCAGATTCACATCGGGTTCACCATTTTTGTTTTGATAGAAATATATAAGGACCACCCATATGAAAAGAAAAAAATATTCTTCTGAAAATGGGGTAGTCTATCATTTGTTTCTTGTGAAGGAGATGTGGTAGTTAGATGATTTCACATCGGATGCACCACTTTTTTTCAGAAGTATATGGTTTCTTGGATTGGTGTTTTGATTATGGGGGTTCAAATTTTTTTGTACTATTATTCAATACAATTTATCATTTTTATATCTAATAGAAACTCCCAATGGTTCCCATATCCATAACTGAGTACGAACATTCTTTCCAAAGGTAGGTGTTCCTTTGGGGTTTGAAACCCAACGATACTTTAGAACTCATATTGGTCGAGGGGATGGTAGGTCGGGCTCATCATACCCTTTTGTGGGGAATTTTTTCCTAATCTAAGACTCTCTTATATATTTAAGATATGTTCAAGAATCTCTTCTTAATCCTGATATGGGACTGATTACCCTAATAGGTTAATCATAGGTTAAATCCTCATAAAAAGGGGAATCTATTAGTGAATCCATCTGTATGTATCTGAGTTTCTTCATCCATTTCACATTAATGAGTAGTTTCCTATATGTTTAAGTTGTAGGCACTCTAGAGTTTTTTTCCATCCAGGGAGGCAGTTAATATTCCAATGATGGGATTAAGGCATTATGAGGCATCATGTATATCATGATTTATAATAGGAATCAAAACACATGTAGTTTTTTAAACCCATATAGTTTAATTCCATGTAGAAAATACGTAAGTGGTGGCACTTAGGCATCGTAATTTTGAGGTTGGACCTTGAGGATGCATCCTACGTATCTTGGTTATTGTAGGAATCAGATTTCTCATAGTTCAATTTGTTGCTCAGTCTGCAGATGGATGAGGGAGAAAGATCATCCCATGGGGGAGATTAGGTCCTTATGGTTGAAATATTGGCGATGTAGGGGAAAATTTCATTGAAGTGGCTATTCATTTGATCTTGGGCCTTAAAAAGGCATCCTATATATCTTGGTTATTATAGGAATCAGATTCATCATAGTTCAATTTGGGTCAGGGATTACACATTTAAGTTTCCCTAATATTGGTGAAATTATACCATTCCACTAACTAGGGCTTACACACCAAGCTTTCCTTGTATGGTGGAGATTTGTGATGTAAATGATATGATCATTGCAACTCCCTATGCCCATGTGATCCATGCTCAATGTGAAAAATAAGGGATAGAAAGTAATCAGTCTCACTGCATATGGGTGCGGGACTTATGTTCTAGGACATTCCTTAGGATGTTTAATATTAATATCAGTCCTTAGGAAGGAATCCTACATATCTTAGTTATGGTAGGAATTAGATTCATCGTAGTTTAGTTTATTCTTAGTATGTTGATGAAG
Source organism: Viscum album (assembly GCA_963277665.1). NCBI lineage: Eukaryota > Viridiplantae > Streptophyta > Magnoliopsida > Santalales > Viscaceae > Viscum > Viscum album. The sequence goes on from OY728163.1 coordinate 1,942,451,360, forward strand.
GAGGAAGAATGATCATCCCATGGGGATGATTGGGTCCTGTTGGTTGAAATTTTGGATACATGGATGTACTTACACTAAGGTAAGTGTATACTTGAGATCGGGCCTTAGAAAGGTGTCCTATATATCCTAGTTATAGTAGGAATCAGAGTTCTCATAGTTCTATTTCTTCTCAGTTTTCTGATGGATGAGCAAGAAAAATCATCTCATGGGGATGATTGTGTCTCAGTAGTTGAAATGTCAGATACATTGATGGAATTTCACCTAGGTAAGTGTATACTTGAGATCAGGCCTTAGGAAGGCATCCTATGTATCCTGATTATGGTAGGAATCAGAATTATCATAGTTCTATTGGGTTGGGTATTACACACTGAGGTTTCCCTAATATTTGTACCAGATAAGGTTATCATGTTCTGGGACACCTTCTTGACCTTTCATGGTTGTTTTACCAACCTATTTAAGAATGATTGAAAATAATTGATGAAAATCACATAATCCAGGTTGACATGTATGAGGGATGTCACAAGCCCTGGCCAAGGATGTTTGAAGAAAATCACACGATTAGGGATGACATGTCCGGAGAGTGTCTTGTGACCTAGATGACTTGTCTAGAGGACGTTGCATAACCCAAGTTGACTTGTCTAAATGAAATTGTATGATCTATATGGTGATCCTAGAGGTTTTCACAAGACTCAGGTGGCATTCCTAGAGGGAATCATGTAATATGGATGACGTGTCTGTAGGATGTCGCGTGATCTAGCTGATAAGTCCTAGTTTCATCACGAGATATGACTTACATGCTTGGAGGGTGTCATGAGATCTAATTAGAAATCCCAGAGGGCTTCACGATACCTATCTAACATACACTGGTGTCGCCTCATAATTTGGGTGATATGCCTAGATGAGATAGTAATATATTGATGGTGATCATGTCGGGCTTCACGAGACACAGATGGCATGCCCAGAGGGCATCGCATGACATTATTGATGTTTCTAGCAGACATCACATGATCCAAATGGTGTTTCAAGGGGACACCGCGTAACTTGGGTGACATGTCCCAATGTTGTCATGTGATCTGGATGAGTCATTCAAAGCACATGAGGATTAGTGTACATGCCTTTACAAAATTCTCTCATCTTTAAGTCTATATTCTAGTTTTCATTGCAAATGTACCTTATATTTTTTTTGTGTTAGCTTGTTTTTAGGTTTCATGGATTTCATCAGAATTGAGTTATTTCCTTCGCATAACCCTATGAGACTCAAATGGAATGCTCGTAGGGTGTCACATGACTTTATTGATGTTTCCAAAGGACATTTCATGATCCAAATGGTGTGTCAAGTAGATTATACTTAACTTGGGTAACATATCCCAATGTTGTTCCATGATCTAGATGAGTCATTTGAATCACATGAGGATCAAAGTACATTCCTTCCCGAAAGTCTCCCATCTTTTAGTATTTATTCCATTTTTTCATTGCATATGTGCCTTATATTTGTTCAGTGTTATCTTGTTTTTAGGTTTTATGAGTTTCATCATAATTGATGGATGTCCTTTGCATAACCCACCAAAAGTCCTTCATGTGATCACTTGAGATCATTAAAGTTTCCATGAATACTTTGTGATCTCTTAGGTTGTTCCCCAGATTTTACCTGGCGAGAAACCTTTGAAATCGTGAGATTGGATGCTATGAGAAGTCCGCTCTAATTCCTAGGTTCACCGATGTGTGGATCGAAGGATTCATTTTTTCATGTTGGGGTGGGGTATTTATAGGCCTCTCCACCCTGATTATATGCTTATTTTTTGTTTCACATATCATGAAAATCCAGGATGGAGTCAGTAGAGGGCTTTAATGTTACATGTATTGTGAGGTCCTTCCATAGGTCATCCCAGGGGTTTCGCATGACTTTCAGTGACCGTAAGAACATCCCATCAATGTACCATTTATTATATTTTTTTCTAATTAAAGAGGTATTTCCTAATTATGTGTACATAATAAATGGTTTCCATAAGTCTAGAATGACATGTCTAGTGGACTTTGTAAGATCAGGATGCCTGCTGAAAGGCTTTTGTGTGATCTGAGGAAACATATTTGGGACCTTTTGTGAGACAAGGATGGCTTACTAGGGGGGACTCATGAGATCAATATTTTCATTCCAGGGGTTCTTTCAAGACCATGATGACATGCCAAGGGATGTTTCGTATGATAAATAGTGATTTTACAAGGTGTATAACTCCATTTTTATAAGATTAACGTATCTACCCCTTGAAAGAATCTATCATCATTTCCTTTTTTATTTCCTTTTTTATTTTACAAGGGATGGTAGTCTCGTGAGTTTTTATGAGTATTTTCAAAGACAATCACTCTTCCCATCGATGATGCATCGCGTGAACAATAAGGGGTATTATGGTGATGTTTGAGCATTTCATGGAAAAACCCTTCTATTTGTATTCAAAGTCAAAGGGGGAGCATAGTACTTCATGTAAATGTATGAATCCCTTCGTGTGATGAGGGTGACATGCTAGAGGGATCTTTCGCAATAAGGTGTACATTTCACCAAGGATTCCATGGTGTCCTATGAACCACATGGGTGTGTCGCATGAAGGTTTATGACTGCAATAGGCTCCCATATTTTCCATGTTTTCCTCCATATTTTACAAGTATTTTTGGATGGTTTTTCAAGCACCCACCAACAGACATGTCGCATGATCCGGAAGAACTTATCTGGTATCTGATTCATGACCAGTGAATGTCTTGGATTCCTTTAAAAGAACAAGGAGTATTTTTTAAAGGGGGTTTACAAGATTTGAATCAAGTCTTATGTTTTTCATGGATCTTTCTCATGACCTTCTGAAGGTATCATGATTGCATGTATTTTGGAAGGTTACATGATCTGTGAGTTCTGAAAACCATATCTTCCTTTGTTTTGTAGGGAAAAATAACACCCATGTTTAGGTATTTCTTCCCATGTGTATTTTTTATGATAATTTGGTGAGAATAAAAAATATTCCAAAATTTTTATCTTCTATCAGAAACTCTTGACCCAATTGAAAAAAAGGATTATCTTTTTCAGTGCATGCTTTAAAAACTACTTGAAATAAGATTTTTCTTTCTACTACTTTAAGCCAAGAGAAGATGGTTGACTACATTATTTCAATATCTAAAGAATTAATTTTCCTAAAATGGATTCCTGGTAGAAACTTCAACATTTCTAATAGTTTCTTTTTCTGTAGATTCAATTACCTCTTTTTGATTCTCTTCTATTTGGTGAATCTTTCCTCCAGTAAAACTTCACAATTTCAAACTTCAAACTACTTATTTTTCCATAAACTATGTCTCATCACAAACTTGAAATTTTATCATTATTTTAACTTATTCATCAGATCATTTTATTTATGATGATGTAACTTCAAATTTGATAACACGACTCTATTTAGAATAGTTCATATGGAAACCTATGTCTGAAACCATATATGATCTCCCCCTTTGTCTTTCCTCTCAACTTGTATTTATTTTCTCATTTTGATTTATTCCTTCTATCTAATCATGTTGGTAAGAATATCTAGATATTTTAACATTGTGTAGACTTATTTTTCTTAAAACTAAAAAAATTCTCATATCCCACTATCTATATTCTTCTTTATTTATATTTTCTTTGTGAAACAATTGTTTTATTGGAAAGTTTGTACTTATTAAATCTTTATAAAATTCATACTTCCATATTTTTTTATATTTCATCATCTGGTGATCAGAATTTCAATCTATCCATTGAATATTTGTACATATGTCTGTCTGATGAAACTCTATCTGATAGGATCCATTTGGAACACGATGTCTAGAAACACTTCAACTCATCTTTATTCAAAATCTTGAATCATGAGATATTTCATGATGTTGAGAACTTGGATATCAAAATATCATTATCTAACTTGAGTCTAGAATGTTAAGAACATTATACATTTTTTAATTCTCCTTATCTAGTAACTTTTCTAACCACTTTCTGTATTAGGACTTCCAAAATCTTCACAAAAAACTTCCTTTGGCAACTTAAACTTGATTTACAAAAATATTCTTCACAAAAAGTTAGTTGTAAAAAAACAAAACTATTTTAAAATATCATAAAGTATATTCAATATTCTTATTTTTATTTTTTTTATAACATCTGTTAAAAAATTTAATCACTCGTCATTTTTCATCACTCAAACCTTTTCACAACTCATTTTTGTAACAACTCAAATTTTTTCAACTTTTACCAAGACATAGTATTTCTCAAAAGAGAGTTCCCTGACACAACACTACTAGATAAAGTAATGTTTTTGAAGGAATTTCATCCCTCTATGCCAAGAAAATTTGTGTACATGTTAATATAAACCCCCATCACTTTGATATTTTCTATTTTTAGATCTCATTTTTTCACTCTCTTCCTTTTTTTATATATCCCCCATTTTATGATAACAACATATTTAGATTTATTTTGTAAATAAATGTAAAAACTTATTAAAATTTTGTTAATTTCCCTCCCCCTTTGTTAATATAATCCAGATAATAGTGGGGGACTTCCTTTATAATTTTAGGAAGTCATTGGGGGAGGATGAACATGAAGTTTCAGCTTCAATTATTCAAATATTTCATTTGGAATAGCTTTGGTAAATATATCATCAATTTGATACTTCATTGAAATATATTCCAATAAAAAATCTCCATCATAAACTTTATTTTTTATGAAGTGGAACTTAATATCAATGTTATTTTATCTTGAGTGTTGTATAGGATTTTATAAATATCAATTGCACTCTGATTATCACAAAGTATCTTTAATGGTGTAGAAACTTTCACTTTCAAAACTTCCAACTAAAATTTCATCCACAAAATTTGAGTACAAACCTGGGTAGAAAAAACATATTCTGATTTCACTGTGCTCAAAGTTACTGAACTCTATTTCTTACTATGTCAACTCACAAAAAATTCTACTATGAAAAATATTCTTCCTGAAGTTTATTTTATATTATTTCAATCTATATCTCAATGAACATCAATATAACTATCAAATTTCATATCACATCTTATTTTATACAACATCCTATGTTAATTTGTTCCTTTAACATAACTCAAAATTATATTTACTACCAATATATGAGATTATATCAGATCACTCTAATATCAAGAACATAAAGTCACATCATAAACAATATTAGGTCTTGAAGCTGTTAGATAAAGAAAACTTCCTATCAGTTTTCAAAATTATTTCTGATTTATAATTTTTCCAACTTCATATTTACTCATATTCATCCCAAATGAAATAAGAGTATAAACTTCCTTAGATTCTTCCATACCAAACTTTTGTAACAATTCCCTAACATACTTCTCTTGAGATAAGAAAATGTATTTTCCTTTTTGTTTAAATTTTAAACCCCAGAATAAAGTTAATTCTCCTATCATTTACATTTCCAAAAAAATCTTAATTTCTTTAGAAAACTCTTTACAAATATTTTCTCTATCCCCAATAAAAATTATATCATCTATGTAACTAATTATAATCAGGGTACTGGAGTTTACTTATTTTACATATAAGTTTCTTTCAACCTTACATTTAGAAAAATCCAAAAAATTTAGACAACTGTCAAATTTGGAGTATCATACACATGGATCTTTTTTTAACCCATACAAGGCCTTCTTTAGCTTACAAACATTTCTTCCATATTTTTCAAGTAGAGACCCACAAGGTTTTTCAATGTAAACTTATTCTTCAATCTCCCCATTTAAAAAAGATAACATTACATCTATATGATAAATTTTATAACATCAATGTGTAGAAACTGATAAGAATGTTCTATTGGTTTCTAACCTTGAAACTAGGTAAAAATTTTCTTAAAATTCAACACCTTCCACCTGTGCATATCCTTTACAAAAAAGTATGTCTTTTTTTCTTATAACTTTTCCATGTTCATTCAACTTGTTTATGTACACCAATTTTGTTCAAATAACATTTTTATCTACAAGGTGTGGAATAAGTTCCCACATTTCATTTTTCTCAATTTGATCTAACCCTTCATTAATTATATTCACCCATTCTTTTTCTTGTATTGCTTTTGAAACTGAATCTGGTTCAATTTATGGAATGAGTGATGTCTGATTTTCTAATATCAATCTTTTTCTTGACTAAATTGAGTCTTTTTTATTCCCAAGAATATTTTCATATTTAACATGTTTCTACAAATTATTAAATTTAAAATTTTATCTTCTAACTTCAATTTACTCATCACATGATTCCTCTGAGTCTTGATATATCTGTTTTGGATCACTTTCACTTTCATTAAAATTTTCAATTTTTCTTCCTCAAAATTTTAAAGATCCTGTGTTAAGAAATTTGGATTTTCAATAAATTTCACATCATAGAAATCCAAAAACTTTTTTAGATGTTTTTTTAACATTTTTAACTTATTATGTTGGGTGAATATCCCATAAAAATTCCTTATTCTACTTTCTCATCAAATTTCCCATGATCTGGATTTTTTATTTTTAGAAAACAAGGACTTCCAAAAACCATAAAATATTTCAATTAAGTTTTTTTGTTATACCATATTTCATAGAAAGTCTTATTTGATTCCGAAATTAACAAACTTCTATTTTTTCACATGTAAATCAGTGATAAAAACTTATCTCTAGTAGAACATTGAAAGTTTTCACTCTGCCAACATGATTCTTCCCATTTCATCCAAAGTTCTATTTTTCCTTTCTACTATTCCATTTTGTTTAGGGGTGTATATATCACTATATTGTTGTTTGATTCCATGATGTTTCAAATAATATTCAAAATTATTGTATATAAATTCTATACCATTATCAAATCTTAACTTAGTTATATAAACCCCCATTTCTCTCTCAATATCTCTTTTGAAAGTATTGAATATTTCTACAGCCTCTAACTTGTGTTTTGTGAACATGATGTTGGTTATCTAAGTGGAATAATCAATAAAAGTGATAAAGTAAAAAAACTAATTTTGTTGATTAATGTCTCATTGGTCCAAAAAGATCTGAGGGAATAAGTTAAAGAGGTCTAGTAGATTAAATCTATACTTTATTTTGGATTTTACTAACCATATTTCCATTCTGATAAGATAAAAAAACATCATATTCTCTTCTTTTAAATGTTGTTAGACTTTGTACAACATCAAATTTAGAAAAAAAAATCATACTTTTCTACCCAAGGTTCCCAAGTATGTAATGCCACAACTTGTTCTCATCATCAATACTCAAATAACATGAGTTATTAAGTTTTCCAATCTGAAATAAATTTATGTTGGTTCTTTCTCCTCATGTAATAAGTTTTTTAACTTCTATGCTTCTGATGATATAGGAATATTTTCTAAATATCACTTATTTTCCATCATCAAAAATTTGACTCACATTGAGAAGATTGTTCTTTAGCCCATCAATATATAGAACTTCTTTAGATTTTAGTTTTTGAGGTTCTATCTCAATAATTCCTATTCCACTGATTTTCAAGGAATTTTCATTTCCAAAATTAACTACTCCTCCATCATATTTTTCAACATATTTGAAGATTTTTGTATCACTAGTCATGTGTGAGGAATAAACACTATCAATAAACCACAGTTTGTTATTTTTCATTGATTTTAGAGGTATCTCAATAATAAAATCTCTTTATTCAACTTTATTATTTCCATCCTCCTTTTATTTTCTATCATAGGAACTTTTACCTAGATGTGTAGTCATACATTCTACGTAAAACTGACCCAATTGATCACATATTCTAGAAACTTCCTCCAGATAGTCAAACTAATTTTTCATTAAATATTTTCTAAAATCTTATGATTTCACTTTTCATACTTCTTGTGGCTTAAGAAAGTTACTCATTTTAATTCCAATATTGCTTCCCCTATTCTCACGATGATTTCCTAAAAGCGACATGTTATTCCAATAGTTATAAGCTTTATTCCCATAAATTCCATAGTACTAGAAAAATTTACCAAATCTTGTTTTCTCTATAAGTATGATTTCTCTCCAGATAAAATTTGTTGAGGTTCATAAATTCTTTATGTTATTACTTTCTATGGGTGTGGGACATCTTTACTACATAGGGAATTTTCAACTTTTGGGGATGTGATTGGGTTCTCACATCTATTATAAAACCAAGTTTTATAAACACTTTTCTTAACACATAAAATGTTAGGAAAATCATATGAACTATTAAATTTAATGGGTGAATATTTCACCTGATTCCTAGATTGAGTTTTTTTCTGCTTTATATGATTTAGATTTTACTTCTGAAGCCTTGCTAAAATTTTCATTTAACTTTCTTAAGTTACTTTCATCCTTAAAGAGTTTTTATTGAATTTTATTAACATTATATTATAACTTATTACTAAGGTATTCAACTATATTTTCATGTTCAAAAATTATTATTTTGTAGTTTAATATTTCTTGGTGGTACTCTTATTCTGGATGAAGTACATCTTTTCTTCCTTAAACAAATTTTCAAACTTATTTCTTTATAATTTTAATTTCTTTCTTGAGAGTTCAGATTTTCCCAAGATATGTTACATTTTCTTACCTAAGCTAATACTCTATGTAATATTCTTTACCTCATTATTCACTATTTGAAAAATATTCATTTTTCTCAACATTTACAAAGAAGGTTCTGATTCTTTCTAAAATTTCATCTTCTGGTGAATCAATCTCATATAAGTTATATTCAGCTTTCTTACTCGGTATTATTCTTCTGTTTCTAGTGAACTTTTTCTTTCAACCAATGTACTTTTTTATTCCTTAAAAGTTTTTTTAATTCTTATATTGACTCTTTTCTTTATAATTATCTTCAAATTCACTAAATTTCTTCTTAGGTAAATTCATAGAAAAGTACCTGATTCCACCACACTCAAAACATTTGAGAGAAAGTTTTCCTCTATACTATCCTCTTCATATTCAATAACTCTTATAGATGAGATACATGATTTTTTCATTCAATTAATAATTCTATTTATCTTCATAATCACAAGGATCCACAACTTTAGAATCTTGAATTTTCATATTTCTCATAGATTCAAAACCCATTTCATCTTTGATTTTCTTTTTTAATGATGGAGATTTTTTCATTTCATAGGAAACAAGAAATTCATACAATTCATCAAGTGATAAATCTTATTTATCTTCTAAGGCATAGATTTTAGAATCAAACCTGTCTGGAAAGTTTCTCATCAGTTTCTTAAGAAAATTATAATCTTTCAAGATATATCTGAAACCTCTAATGTTGCATACAACTTCATTGACTATGGTTAAGTACTCATCAATAGTTTTTTCATCTCTCATTCATATATCTTTAAACTTGATATTCTAGATTTGTACCTTCATTTCCATCACTTTAGTATTTCCTTAGAAAATACTTTTGAGATTGTATCTTATTATCTTTATTGTTTTGAGACCCATAACCTTCATGTAAACATTTTTCTGATAGAGACATAATAATGGAATTTATACCATTTCCATCAACTTTAATTTTTATCTTATCAGCAAAATTCATGGGAGCATCTTTATCAATAGGTAAAAACCCAATATTTTTTGCATCTACAACCTCCAATCTAAGAGATAGAATATATGGTATCATTTTTTTTTCATACATGATAATTTTTTCCATAAAATGTAGGAATCCCTCTACTATTGAAAAAATTAAGATTTTCCATGATAAATATTTCAAAGGGGAACCTTGGCTCTGATAATAATTGAAGTTCCTAAGGATCGTAGAATAACTGAGAAGGGGGGTTGAATTAGTTGATATCTTTTTACAAATTTATAACTTTAATAAACTTAACCCCTATATATTGTTATATTATTTTATTATCACCTTTTAGTAAACTCGATTTCATGTAAAAGTTGGAATGTAAGAAAATCACACAAGATTTACAAGGTTTGGACTTAGTGTGAGAACCTACATCCTAGACATGGCCACTCCCACTACCACAAAACTAGGTTTCCGCAGAACCGCCCTTTAAAAGTGCTAAAAAACGCTAATAAAGGGGGTATCTTTATCAGTGCTTTTTTTAGCGTTGTTAAAGGGGGCCCCTTTATCAGTGATTTTTTAGTAGTGTTGATAAGGGGGGGCTTTATCATTGCTTTTTACTAGTGCTGATAAAGTGTATATTTAAAAAAATTCATAAAAAAATATTGATATATAAGTATATTTATATTGATATAAATATAATATAAATATTTTTAAATATGTTTTAGATAAGTATAAATAAACATTTTCACTTAATATGTAAGATATGCAGTGAAAATGGATTATAAAATATCTTAAAATTTTATTAATTAATAACTTTCAAATTATCATCGACTAATAATCATTTAATAACAATTTGTAGACACAAAAAATCAAAAAAATCAATAAAATATCTAAAATAAGTTGAAAACATAACTCAAAATTCAAACGGCCATAACTTTTTATCCAAGTGTCTGTTTGAGCTCTACAACATATCAAATCAAAGCCTGTGACGAGCTTTATAAGCTATGAACCAAGGCAACATTTTGTCACATTTTTCAAGGCCAAAAAATGCCCATAAGTCCTCCAAAACTGATTTTTTAGTTCGGATACCCAAATTTTTAACATTCAATGGAATTTCAGCCTCGTTTCCGAAGTATTTTGACCTTTTTCACTAGGGACTGAATTTATTTTGAAGGGTTACATTTATATTGATATTATGGATTTGAATTTTTTTCACAATGTAATGTTACTTATAATCAATTATATAAAAATTTATATATATTTTTTATATATTCACCCATAAAAATTTAATTTTATAAATAAATAATTAATCATATTTACATATAAAGTATATTTCTCAATATATAAGGCTTATCTAAATAAAAAACTAATATCCACTTTATTTAAAAAAAATTATATTTATATACCTATATGATGTGTGTGTGTGTGTGTGTCTATATATATTTGTGTGTGTCTGTATTGACAAACTGATATATATTATATATATATTCTAAACATATGTATATACATATTAATATATAATATTTGTAAATATATATAAATATTTATAATTATACTTACAAATACACATATAATGTGTGTGTGTGTGTTGTATATATGTATTTATTTATTTATAAACACACACAAAAAACATATTTTTTAAATATATTTAAAACAGGTCTTATAAATATATATTAATATATGAATAAATATATAAATATATAAATATAACTATATATATATATTAATATACAGATAGATATATATATTAATATATATATATATATATTAATAAAACTAAATATATATACATTAATATAACTAAATATATATATATATGTCAATATATATATATTAATATACAAGTATATATAAATATATATATATATATATATATTAATAAATGAAGAGAAAAGCAATATGGTGGAGTGGTAAAGGCTTAGGCGCGCATGCAACAGGTCCTGAGTTCGAATCCTGTGGGAAGCAGGTCGCACATGCAGGTGGGGAATAAGGCCTAGCGCTATTAAAGGGGGTGGGGGAATTGTTAAAGGCTAGAGGGTTTTCAGGGCGTGTGGGCTGCAGTGGGAGGTGGGGTGCTATTGAAGGGGTCCTTCAAGTGCTGTTGAAGCCCCTCCCAGAAATGAAGAAATATTTTTTTTTTATTTTTTTAATGTTTTTTTCCTTTTATCAGTGCTTTTTTTAGCACTGATAAAAGGGGTCTTTATCAGCACTTTTCTAAGAACTGATAAAAGGGACCCCCCCCCATCATCACCTCGATTAACAGCACTTTTCTAGTGTTGTTAATGCCCTTTTCTATGGATGATAAATTCCATATTTGCAGTAGTGTCCTATGGGTCCATAGAAATTCACTATTAGATAGAATTGAATAAATATTTTGAATTATCTCCCATTAATCTCTTTATATCTCTTAATAGGTATGATTATACTAACACCAATCAGTTTACAAATTTTTCTAACAAAATTTGAGCCATAATAAAAATATTCAACCTTATGAAATCTTCTCTAACAAAGGTCTATCCAAAAAACTCTTTCTGATACTGCCTCTATATATTTCTTTCATATGGAATTCTAAATATGGTTTGCCTATGTATGGTGGCCTCTATCTCATAAATCTTTACGAAAATTACACCTATTAATAAATCTGAATTCTACTCGATTGACAAAACTTTGCACCTCACAAACTCTGCTCATAAATTCTCTACCCGATCTTTCTTTTTCTGGTTTCTAAACTAGAATTTTTCCAATATTCTAAATGAAAATTCTTCAACTATAAATCATTTTATTTAGAAACTAACATCTAACACAAAATCCATATAGCCACATGTTTGTAAAAATTATCATACACGTATATGATGTACTTTGTAGCCTCTATTTATAGGCTCTCCATAAGTGTTAAAGGCGGGAAACTAATTTCGTTTTCCTGCTCACTGAAATTCATAAATCTAAATTTTACACTCATTAGAATCTTATTAAGATTCTTCTAAACTCTTCTCAACTCTTCTAAAGTCATCTTGGATCTTCTCAACAAATATCTAATTCTTTTTAGATTACAAATTTCTCATCTTTCCTCATATTTGAAACTTTACAAAGTTATGTAAAAGTTATGTCAAGAAATTGTTTGTTCAAAACTTATCTATCTAGAAGACTCTATCTAAACTTTTATTATTCTATTCAAAACTATTTAAACAATTGAAAAAAAATATGATTATCTTCCTTATTATATGTATTGAAAAATACTTGAAAGAATATTGTTCTGTCTGTTTCTTTAATACCACTGAAGATGGTTGACTACATTGTTGCAATATCTAAAGACTCCAATTACATATAATGACTTTACCGTAGCAACTTCAACATTTCTAACCTTTCATTTTTTCATTAACTCGTCTGATTATTTCTAATTATATTTTTTCCAGTGAATATTTCCTCCTGAAGAACATCACAATTTCAAACTTCAAACTGTATGTATGTCTAGAAACTTTGTCTGGTAACAAAGTTGAACTTTTTATCACTATTATAACTTGTTCATTTGATCATTTTCTTTATGATGATTCAACTTAAAATTTTAAAACAATACTCTATCTAGAACAGTTCATCTAGAAACCTATATTCAAAACTATAAATTATCTCCCCCATTGTATTTTCTCACAACTTTTATTTTTTCTCATTTTGAATTATTCCTTCTGTATGATCATGTATCTCTAAATATTTGTCTGTTTGAAGATCTGTATCTTGTAATTTTTTGAAAACATTTTTTTATTCAAACTCACCAAATTCTCCTAGACCAATTTCTATCTTCTTCTCTATTTGAACTATCTGCCTAAAACATTTTTCCAATCCTCATGGTTATAATTCTTCGTTCTTTATCAAATTCATACTTCCATATTTATTATAATGTTATCATCTAGTGATTAATATTTTTATCTATATGTTGAATCTTTGTATAGATATCTATCTAATGCAGCTCTATCTAATAAGGTCCATTCAGAACATCATGTCCAAAAACACGTCAACTCTTCTTTATTCAAAATATTGAATCATGATATATTTCATGATGTTGATAACTTTGAGATCATCATAGAATAATCTGACTTGAGGTTATAAAGTTAATAACTTTATAATTTTCTAACTGATCCTTATCTAGTAACTTTTATAACCACTTTTTTTGTCTAGACTTATAAAAGTTTCAAAACAAACATCCTTTGGAAACTTTCACCTAATTTACATAAAAAATATTTACAAGAAATTAGTTGTCAAAAAAACAAAACTTTGTTAAAACATCATAAAGTATCTTCACACCTAAATTTGTATGCAGGGTTTAAGAAAAATATCCTAGTAGTATCCCACCAAATATTTCATAAGAAGACGTTATAAAATAAACCAATTATTCTCAATTAAATAAAATCAAGGCATGAGTTACATTTTAACAAAAAGAAAAGATAAATCACCCTTTTCATGGTTAAAAAACATAATGAATAAATAGGTTTTAAAATCATTTTAATAAGAACTCCAAACATACATTTCAATTATAGTCACTAGATAAAATGAACCCAAGGTTACCAACAGTTCTTGGTCAATGTGGATTCTTATTCAATTATCATGATTAGTAGGCCACCTAGTGTGCACATTACCCTAATAGAACATGTATAGGGGTTAAGATAACATTCCTTATATTTAATACTTTCCACAACATAGGCAACCTAGTGAACACATTACTCAATAAAAAAAATTCTAGAGGGAAAGATTTCATCCTTGAGGGTGGATCCCTACCTCATCATTGATCGCATTCAGGTTTACCACAACATTATAATTCAAGAGCATTTCATCTTTGAAACCACATAATTCATGATTGAAAACCATTTACATTTAAAAAACCAGGGGGAGAATCTATTTTCCAAACCATATCCAAAACCACCATATTTCATAGAAACAATTTTCATGCCTTTAACCAAATTTAGAAATAAATTTAATATAGAAACCAAGAAGGGTTCATATCACAAATTCAATCATTAAACCACCTACCTTGAAACACTTGGAATAAAAATTACTATGGGTAAACAATAATCCAAGATGATTCTATGGCCTTAAGAATCAATAAGGTATCCAAGATCAATAATTCCTAGTCATAAATATCTAAATTAACATGTTCTATAATGAATAAAACCAAAGGGAACACTTACCACCACAATTCTAGATCAACATTCCATGAGGATTGAAGATCCAATCAACACCCCTCAATTATAAAATGAATATAAAAGGAATTAGATTAGAAATTTGGATCGACAATTCCCACTATTGAAAAATCCAATCCATAGAGAGAACCATGAGGAATTGGAAGAATAAGGAGATCCGAGACCAAAATTAAGATCAACATAACAAGAGAGGATCACATCTTTGATCGTTGCTTTGATTCACTAAAGAATTTAGTTGGGAGATCCAAAGATGATTGAGGAGAGCCTCCAAATTGAATGAGTCAAATTTGGGTTGAATAAAGTTGATTAATAATTAAAGAGTGTTTTGGGATGGAAATACAATACTTCCCATGAGTTTCTAGGCCCCAAATAGCACCACCGGTTATCTAGTGGTTCCAGAAAAAATGCATGGGCTTTTGAAAACACTATCATTCGATTAGTGGGCTTCTAACAACTAGCCGATGGGATTCCTATAAGAAATCCATACTATCATCCTTTCATAGGCTGGACAGTGGCCTTCACTAGTGATCTAGTGGAATAACTATAGCCCTTCCATCTTTAGGTCCATTTCCACACCTATTTCATCTACCCAGGACACCTCTCTACCTCTCAAACCAAAGTCAAAACCACACCACGACCCTTCTTTCCATCCAAAACCATATAAAAAATAAGAGGAATAATTCGTAAATGATTAAGGAAGGAAAGAAATAAAAATTATAGTCAAGTAGTACCTAAAAAATATGGGTATGTTATACTTATCTTACCATATATTATTCACTTATAATTTCAAATCACTACTTTATTAATAATTACTCTTTAAAATCATCATTCTGGGCGTTCACGGTTCCATTTTTCATACATGTTTTGGATTTTTTGTTCTAGTAATTCACACCTTGGTTATTTTTTCATCATCTATGTAATCATAATCATGTCATAAGTATCATATTTATTCATTATATACACTTTTATAACCATTCATATAAAGTGGTGATGAAAAATGAATTATATCACTTCCTAACAGTGGTAGTCCGCATGTGCACACATGTGATATTTTCACTTTTCGATGGATAAAAAAATAAAATTAAATAGTAATTAACCTTGAAATAATAATAATTATATCATACATATTCATTAAATCTATCATTATGACCATTCATATAAAGTGTTAATGAAAAAAATTGCATCGCTTCGTAGAGGTGGTGGTCCACAGCCACGCATGAGTGATGTTATCATCTTAAAATGGATGAGAGGGTTAGAAATAAGATAATTTTTTATCTTTAAAGAATCATAATAATATCATAAATATAATATATAATAATTAAATCCATCTATATGACCATCCATAAGAGGCAGTGATGAAAAATAAAATATGTTGGTCATGGAGATGGTAGTCTGTACGTACGCACGATGACGTTTTAATTTTCCATTAGGGTGGATGATAAATAGATAGTGATTATTATATTAACATAATAAAATTTAATTAAGATAATTTTACTCATTTTACTATGTTAATATGGTTAAAGAATATTTGGAGGAGGTATATGAAGAGATAAACTTAAAAGGATTTTGTGAAGTTGATTACCTCTTCTTTGAGAAAACTCTTTTGAATATATTATTAAGGACCCTTGGGGTGGCCTTATAAGAATACCACCACCTCTAGAACATGAATGGGTAAGTTAAGAAGATATTTTTTCAGTTTTTGGTCGAGCTTAATGGGTCAAAAATGTGTTAAGAATATAGGAAAATTGGTTCTTATTTATAAGTGAGGGGAGTGATACACTTGTAATTATTCTAAACTTTAAAATAATATAAGGACACTTTCATGGAAAATCAGCTCCAAATTGGATAAATTTATAATATGGTATGATATATTATTGAAAATCATTCAACCCATGAGATTTAATCAAGTGTTTTGTGTTATTTTATACCTCATCTCTTAGGTTAACCCCTCTTTTAACCCTTACCGTGGTAACAAGATACTTAGTCTTCAAGGGTCAATAATATCATTATAAAAGAGAAAGTGAATCATAAGTGTAAAACATTTCATATGATCTACCATTTTCTATTAATTTTAAAAATTAATTTTATTTTCATTATTTTTATAATATTTAATTAAATATTGTTTAACATAAAATATCCTTAAAGTCATTTTTTGGACTATTCACATAATTTGACTTTTAAAACATCAAGATTATCATGAAGTTAGAATTTGAATATTTAAAAAATCACTTAACTTGAATTTTTATCCATAAAAATTGTGAAAGACTTTAAGTTATACAAAAATCATCACTTTTAATATTTTAAAACTATTCACTTTGATTTTTCACCCGCTTTCACAAATTCAGTTATGCTTAAGAATTTTAGGTAATTATACCATTAACAAAAATTAATAATATATATAATAAAAATAATTATTAATCTTCCAAATAATTTTTTATAACTGTTCATAAAAAACTTTTTATTCTTATGAAAATATATTAGAGATATTAAAAGAAAGTGAGTAACATTTTTTACACATTCTTTACTTAAAATGATATAAAGGTCATTATCAAAGAAAAATTACAAAAAAATTGCTATATTTTTAAATATAGGATTGTTTTGGTTGAAATAAATTCATATAATGAAATAAATCAAATTTTTTGAGATATATTTAGACCATATCCATTAGTTTTAACCTCAATTAACCCATTTTACCATTTAATAAGGTGTTAAACTTTTACCATGGTTACTATTCATTATGATTAAAAATGAAATAGAACTCATTACCAAATTAGATAATGATGATCCCAAATATGGATTATGTTTAATAAAAAGAGACTTATTTGTATTTAAAACCAAATAAAATTTTAAATTAACCTTGAAAGATCTTGATTAAAATAGAATTACTAAAAATAGTTTTTATTTGAATAAAAATATTACTTATTTTTCTAAGATGTAAAAAATAGATTTCTAGGTTTGATATTATATTTTTAAATAAATTATAATAAATTTTAAATATATATTTTTTAATATAAAAATGTTTCATAAACTTTAAAGTCATTCTTATATCATGATAATGTCATAAAAGAGACATTATTTGTAAAATCAGTTATTTTCACTATTCACCCAAATAACAACTATTTCTGAAAAATCTAGAAAATTCAATCTAAGATAATTTTGATATTATGAATCTAAAAAATAAGTTCATTTCATAAAATTAAAATTATAAAATTCATAAATTTATTCTTTAAAATAAAAATACAAAATATAATGAAACCTCGCTTTTATATAAAAAATACTCTTTCAAACCTAAATTGTTCTTAACATTATGTGATTTAATTATTATCATTAAAAATTGATTGTTTATTTCCCAAGTTCTAATTAATAAATTTAGATAATTAAAACTTTTCAATATATATTTCATAATGTGGTCACTTCTATTCATACCTACAAAACCAACAGCTATGTTATAAAATTCATGTTTAAATAATAATATTTCTATAGTATATCACATTTTTGTAAGCTCAAAGTTGTGTGTGATACACCCTATAAAACATGATATTTATTTAAAATAAAAATACATTCTAAAATCTTGTTGTGTTACACTTCCTACACGGATCTCTGATGTGGGGTTGAGAGGTGACCTACCACGTTGCGGTGGAGGCCAACATGATGCAATGATTCTTTGTGGGGGAAACAAAACTTTAAAACCAGTAACATGATGTGATGACTAATGATAGGGGTATAGGGGAATTTTAATAGCGACATGACATAATGTAGATATATTATTTGGTGGAAAACCATGTATTCGGCCTTTAGGTCACTGGGCCTTCGCGACATGTATTGTAATAAAAATAAACCCAATATGCATTTTTCATTCCTTGTGGGGTGGATGAGGCTTGACCCACTATGGTGTGTGTGTCGCTTGTTTTTTTGTAATATACTCTACCTTAAATAATAATAATAACTATATCATGAATAATTACTAATATTAGTAGTTATATAATTGGTTGATCCAATGGGGTGTTAATCGAGTGGTGTCCACTGGTTATACCCCTCGCTCTCCATAAGAACTAGCCTAGGCTTGAGTCTCCCCACACTCAAACACTATTAATATTATGACACTGGTCGATTTAAATCCATTTCCTAGTTGGGAAAGGAGGGGCACAGTTGACCATATGGTAGGACCAATTAGCTCATAACCTACACTCATTTTCCCCCTGTAGGTGGTCCGGTAGCGAGGGGAGGTTAGGGTGTGGGGCGTGGTCATGGGGTCGAGTCCTTGAACTGATGTGTGCATTATAACAAAAAAAATAGTAATGTATTATATAATTGGTTGATAATTAAATTACTAACATAATTATTATTTTTTACATTATGATTTAATAATTATTAATTATTTAAATCATGTTATTAATTAATTAATTTTATTTATAAAATGTTTGTTATATTAATTATTTAAATATTAATTATTATTATTTATATTATTAATTATTTATTCTATAATTTATTTTTAAAACTAATATATATATATATATATATATTTCAAAACATAATTATTTTATTAATTAATAAATATATTATAGTAATTAATATGATAAGAAAAATAATATTAATATTATTTTTCAATATTAATTATTTTAATTATTTATATATTTATTAAAATTAGTAATTATTTTACAATAAAAATAATAATTAAGTATGTTATAAATATTTAGTAATCATATTAATTTTATCATTAGTTGATAATTACATTCATTGCATGATTATTATTATTTACATTATGATTAATTAATTATTAATTATTTATATCATGTTATTAATTAATTAATTAATTTTATATTTTAATTATTTTAATTAGAAATTATTCTATCATTATTTTAATTATTTTAATTAGTAATTATATAAATCATGTTATTATTTATATTATGATTAATTATTTAATTAGTAATTATTTCCTTAATATTATTATTATTAATTAATTGGTAATTATTTGAATCATGTGATTAATTATTCGATCATTATTACTAATTTATTTTTTAACAAAACCTTATATTAAAAAATGCATGAAGGGTGAACCGTGTTCATGCTTCCTCTTCAAAAATGGAAGCATGAACTCAATTCATGCTTGCATGGACCCATTTCCAAAAATACTTGCAACCCTAACCTATTTTCCATTTTTTTATAAAAATGCATAAAAAACCTTTTAGAGGTTGTCATTGGCAGTCTCTCGTTTCTCCCATAAGCTAATAATAATTTCTCTAATGACTATCAATGGAAATTGTCCGCCATAATGTTCACAATGAAAATGCCTAAAACTCTAGTAAATTGTCAATGGTGACTATCAATGGAAATTGTCAATGGTAATTATCACTCATGGATTGTGGTCATGGGCATCCTAGGGAGGGCCTATGACCACAGTCCAAGGGTGTCTCTGGCTATATCCCACCTACATGCACGATCATTTTTTTTCATGTGCATATAGAGGGATTATATCCATGCTCAAAATTGATTATGGATATAGAACCATGGTATTATGACCTTTTTATATTAATGGAAGTTCATACGAAGATCAATAGTTGATTAAAATTGAGGGTTGATAAAGTAATTAGTCCAACACATATCTACATCATCAATATGTTGATCACTTAGGGTAGAGAGTTCTAGATCATCCATTTTCTCTCCATTTGTGATAGATTATAGGCAAGAAGACTTTGGATCCACCACCTATCACACAATATAATGTGGATACCGTTGTAGTGGATGTTATGCATGAGGTACATATGTCAGAGTATAAAAATAGACATAACTAGCATTGATAAATTGTATATACACTAGGTCATGACATAGAGGAGCATCTGAGATAGTGATGAAGACTATAGTGACACATTTACTACTTGTCATAAATTTTCAACTAAGATATACTTTATAATTACTTAATATAATTAATAATTAGAAATATTTTTACTAATAAGAATTAATCGATTAAGTTTTTTATTAATAATACAATTAATAATTCATTATGTAATTAAATGGAAAACAATTCATGACATCTAAAACCCCTAGTTTGAAGAACATCCCTGTTTCATGTTATTCCTATTATGTTTGGAGTACTTGGGTTGAATCTGGGAGTGTTTGGAGGAGGAATTAATTCAAAATCTAAAATTTGGATGTAGGATTATATTCATGATGTGAATGGAGAATTCATAATGTGAATTATTTATAGTCATTTTTTATGAATTACATTCAGGTTGTGAATTCATTTCAAGTATAATAATTGAGGTAATGTGAATTTTGATGTATGTGTATATACCAAAGACTCATAGCATGAACTTGTTTTTCACATCATAAATTCGGATTATTCTGGAAAACCCTTTTTAATTCCAATTCCATTTAGTTCTAATTTGGCTTTCCAATTTTTACCTCGATCCCTAGGCTCTATTTATTAAATTTTGGTGATCTTGATCCCTCCGAAGACCAATTTCATTAATTCATAGAGCATCAAACCTAGGGAATCAAAGGTAATTATTCTGGTTCTTCTTCTCCCTTGTAATTTCCCTGTCTTTTAGGTTCCAAGCATTGTGAAAGCATCCTTTGATGGTATGACCAAATTAGATTTTAGTCTTAATTTATGTATAATCATTATCACACATGATTAAAACCTCATGTCCAATAAAACCATATATTTATTGACTAGATTAAAATATCGAAACAAGAAGAGGATGATCTTTACATGTAATATATAATTAATTCATGAGTAGATATAGAATTAACTTATTGTAATTATCTCTTCATTGATGATCTGATTGACTATATCTCATCGTATCATCATTTTTATATATTATCCAGGTGTATAATCCCTCTAAAGGAGATCTAAACATGAACCACAATCTCTAAACATCATCATAGAATCACTGGGTGCTAGCACAGCTAATCCTACTCACTTGAATCATTCATGGTTGATCGCAGCAGAATTCTTCTTGAGTAGGAAGAACTGTAGATGTTCTCTCATTGTATTGGGAGAGGAGGGTGGAAGATCACTTTAGATCTCTATATCTCTCTCTAGGTATTAATAAAGTCTCACTCTATCTATTGTGCACAACCCACATTTTTTTTGAAAAGTTATATAATTAGATATTTATTATAGAAGGTTTAGGGTTAACAAATTACACACAAAACCCTTTCCATATTTATAATTCTTAATTGACCCCATGTCCAATAATAATAATATTAATAATATTAATCTCTTGACATGTACAACACCTTTAAGAATATATAAATAAATATAATTTATATCATTTTTTATTAGACCATTAAGCTCATTCTACTTTCCCTCGTCAACTTTTACCAATCCTCTAATAATAATTATTTAATAAATAAATATCACCGTATTATTCTGTAATAAATATAATAAATATTATATTCACCAAACTTTAAAATAAATATTATTATTATTATTTAAATCATTTATTCTTTTTAATAACTTGTGATTAAATTATGGTGATCAACCAAACCTGAACAAATATTATTTATTCAAACTTTCTAAATTCAATACCAAAATTTAACTAATATTTTGAATACACTTAGTTTGTGACCCTCTAGGCTTATTTCTTAGTGGAATTAGGAATGGACACCTAAAGTCCTAGGTTAGTATCTACCAACATGCCAATATAACCATAGAGAAATAAGTTAATGTCGTAGTGATTTCCAACTTCCTAGAAATTCTTACCATGTAATATAATCCATTATCATGGTATCTCAAATCAATAAAGTTCCATGTAGCTTCTATTAACCTATATGATCAATGTCTCTTTATTTGAATTTACATAATTTAACTCTCCAATAAAACACCATGTCCATGATTTATGAAAATGGTTTCATTCTCATCAAATGTCTTGATATATCAACTTCTATCAAGGGATAGAAGTGATAAATCTTTTCTCACATTATCTATTAATTAAATATCACTTGTGATATATCCAACATATCCTACCTCACCATGAGTATATGTTATCATAATTTTCATCGATACATCAAATAATTTGAGTCATGATATCTATTAATGATAATATTTAAAGTCTAAGGATCAATACATATATTCACATATAGAATCATCCAATTACACATAGAAATGTGGATTTCCTATTAATGAGTATATTCTCATAACCTCCTATCTTAGATATTACCAAGTGAGAACACCATGATAGGGTGTCTCATTGTATTATGAGCCTCCTACCCCTGATAGAATGTATCATATGTTCCTCATCATACAATATCATCCATCTATATAACAATACTCAAGAATATTATCGTGGAACCACTAGCTTCTCGTTATAGTGAGGAACTTCTATTACCTTTAAGTGAGACCCATATTATTAGGTAACTGTGAAAAGGAAACTTTACTAATAATGAAAAAAATGTAATCAAGTACTAAGAAATTTGATTCTAAGGCACTGACTTCAATAGATTCCCACTTGAACTAGATCCAACTGACAACAACTTTTAGTCTACTAGCTCTCACATGATAGTCATGCCTCTGTTAAGATACATCCTTGGTCAATGTGTCTTCCATGTTTTCCTCCATGGATACTCTACTCACTACAACTTCATCTCATTGAAAAAAAATATATCAAGAGATGAAAATTATGAAGTATATAATTTTTACTTTTGTGTGATCTTGGATATTTGGAGTGATCCACCACTATAGTATTATAATAGTAAATTGTGATAAGGTCTTTACTATTAGGCACCACATAGATCTCTTGGAAAAAGTAGCAAATCCAAACTATTTCCTTGGATGAATTAGAAGATACAATATACTTAGACTTCACTATAGGATCGAAAACAACTTTCTTCTTTGAACTCTTATAGCTAATAGCTCCTCCATTGTGACAAAAAATATATCCAAACTATGACTTCAAATCATTCTGGTTTGTTTTAAAGCTAGAATCTATATAAACCCTAATGACTAGATCTCCATCTCCTCCATACACCAGGAACATATCCTTATTTCAACTTCGATACTTAAGGATATCATTAATATCACTTCAATGTTGTTCACCTAGATATTCTTGATATATGCCTACCATACTTAAAGCATAGGCAACGTTAAGCCTCATACATAACATGGAATACATGGTAAATCCTATCGCAGAAGAATATGGTATCTTACTCATTATCTCTCTTTCCTCTTGTGTATGAGGACACATATTTCTTGGAAATATGTATACCATGTGATAATATAACTAATCCTATCTTGAATTTTTCTATATTGAACCTATTTTTTATCTAGTCAATGTATGTAACTTGACTTAGTCCAAGTAGCCTCTTGGATCTATCACACATGATCATGATAACTAGAATATAGGTTGCCTCACCTAATTCCTTCATGGAGAAGAACCTTCTCAACCATGCCTTAAACTCTTGTAAGGACGGTATATAATTTCCAGTTATTAATATGTCATCAACATATACTATTATGAAAAAAAACTATACTCCCACTAAACCATTTGTAAACACATGGCTCAATTTCATTCTTATTGAAACCAAATTCCTTTATGTCTTTATAGAATTTAATGTTTCATGACCTATATGATTTATTTAATCCATAAATGGATCTATTAAACTTTCATACCTTTTTATCATTTCTTGGAGTCACAAACCCTTCTAGTTGTGTCATGTACACATCCTCTTGAAGATTCCCATTAAGGAATGTAGTTTTGATATCCATTTTCTAAATCTAATAGTCACGGTAAGATGATATGGAAAAAAATTCTTATGTATTTAAACATGTAAACTGGATAAAAGGTTTCTTCATAGTAAATGTCTTGAAATTTTCTAAACCCTTTAGCTATTGGCCATGATTTCTAGGTATTTACTTTACCCTTCATCTCCAGTTTTCTCTTGAATACTCATTTAAACCTAATAGGCTTTACACCAACTAGATAATAGATCAAAACCCAAACTTGGTTTTGATACATGGAATACATCTCATAATTCATGGCTTTCTTCCATCATTTATCATCTAATCTCTCTACTTCCTCCTTCTAGGAGAGAGGATTATTATTGTCAACCAATAATGATTCACCATCATTGGTGACTAGAAAAATATATCTCTCTGGTTCTCTTACCTCTCTAGTGATCCCATTCAGTACTTGTGCTTTAGGAATAACTTCTTCAATAAGGACCTATGAAATATATTCTTATACCAACTCTTATGTATCTTGAGCATCAACTTCATAGAATTCAATCATGCTCCCACTATCCTCTTGGAGGATGTACTCCCTCTAAAGAAAGATGGCATGTCTTGTGATAGTTACTTTCTTGTCTGAAGGTCTATAAAAATAATATCCCCTTATTTGTCTGGGATACCCTTTAAAGATACACTTCATGCCTCTAGGTTCTAGTTTGTTTTTGAGATAGCCTTAACAAAGTCCTCACAACCCCATGCACAAACATATGAAAAAATAGGTTTATTTTCATTCCATAACTCGATTGGAATATTGTTTAATGCTTTATTAGGTACTAAATTTAGTAAGTATGATTTCATCTATAATTCATATCCCCAAAAGGATAATGGAAGGTTTTTATGACTCTTCATCAGCCTTACCATGTCTAGTAGTGTACAGTTCTTCCTTTCACTAACATCATTCCACTATGGTTTATAAGGTGGAGTGAGTTTAGATAGAATCCCAAACTCCCATAAAAAATAAATAAATTATTGTTTAAGATATTAACCATCCCAATATGATCTATGTTTCTTTATATTATTACCAATTTTATTCTCAAATTAATTCTTAAAATCTTTTAACTTCTCAAAGGATTCAAACTTACCTCAACAAATAGATATAACCATACCTGCTCAAGTCATCCACCTCTAGCCTATACTTTAAAGGGTCCACACACATCATTATGTACTAAATCTATAATATCAGTGGCCCTTTCATATTGACCACTAAATATTGGTTAGGTTATATTACCTTGTAAAGAATTGTGACATCTTTCAATTGACTTAATCTCAAAAGAGTCTAAGTAACCATATTGATAGAGATTTTTCAAATGCTTCTCGTTTACATAACCAAGATGGTGATTTCAAAACTGGGTGTTATATAAGTTATGAATATTTGGTTTTTATAATTTAATACATAAAGACCATTATTCAACTATTACATACCATAACATATGATATCTTTTTAAAAGTAACAAACTTTATTTCCAAATCTAAAAATAAATCCATTCATGTCTAAACAAGAAACAAAATTAATGTTCTTGTTAATTGTAGGAACATAATAAAAATTCTTTAAAACCAAAATAAATATTTTTGGAAATGTGATATGGTGGTATCCAATGGATAGAGAAGCCATCCTCACTCCATTGGAAGTCCATGGATCTATCTCATCTCGGTAAATCTTCTGAAATCTATGTGGTTCCTATATTTGGATACAAATGTGAGCACCACATGTAGTATATAATACCCAAATTATAGATATAGAAAGATTATACTCAATAAAAAATTCACCTAGAGCTCCCCCTTTCTTTTTTGACTGGGTGAAATTCCTTTTCCAGTGGCCCTTCTTTCCTTACCAAAAACATATCACATTTTATTCCTTTCTTTTACTCTAGATCTTCTTCTTCTATAAATAATGTTTCTTCAGAGCCTTATACTTGGATTAAGTCTTTATCCCCTTTTCCTTGTTCTTTCTCTTCTTATTTACCATAAGGATAATGGGTTTTTCGCACCTTATATATTTTTCAACTTAGAAAATAAGTGTATGAAGTTCTGATAGTGTCTTCTCACTATTAATCATATTATAATTCATAATAAAACTAGAGAAGGTTTTGGATAGTGAGGAAAGAATGAGATCTATGTGCATCTCATAAATGATATTAAACCCTAAGATGTCTAGATACTCAATTTTACCAATAATCTTAACTATATGTTCCCCATATGTCACTGAATCTCCAAACTCTCATGTGAAAAATGTATTGGATATCTCATATCTCTATGATTTTTCCTTCTCTTTATAGAGATCTCAAAGCTGAGAAACAATGTTATACGCATCCATATACTCATATTTCTTTAGAATCTTATTAGAAATATAGGATGACATGAAACATTGGATATACATTACATTATCCACATGCTTAAAATATATAGATACTTATTCCTAATTATCCTCTTTGGAAATGAACTCAAGAAGTGGGGTTTCTAGCATGTATAATTTTTGTTCGTGGTGTAGTATAACGTGAAAGATCCTATAACATTCTTGGGAATTTATTCCAGTGAGAAGGTTATCCATTTCTAGTATGGATCATAGTGATATTGTTGGAGTTGGTGTCCTAGAACCAAATACTTTGTACTCTGTTCATTAATAAATACCTTATCAGATCTTGATTTTTCTTCTGTGTGACAATGAATGTGATAATGTCCTAAGGATAGTTGTTGCATTAAAGTGTAATAGCAGGTCCCTGCTATGATGAAAACCCAGAAGTACCATAACACTGTTCTTGAATATATGTTCTATGGTCGGTTGATGTTATTTGAGGGACACAAATAATATAGGCCATTAGGGGTGAGGACTCATAAAACATTGAGGCACCTTCTCATGGTGTGCGCCCTTGGTAATATCCAGGAGGATATTATGAGAATGAGACCCGTCATTAGGAAATCCACATTTCATAGTGTCATTGGATGTTCCTATCTTCAGACATGTGTATTAGTCCTTAGAGTTTAAGATTATTATTAATGGGTATTACAACTCACACACTTAGTTGTATTGATGAAAACTGTGATGAAACACTATTCAAAGTGAGGTAGGATACATTGGGTGTGTCATGAGTGATACTACATTAATAGATAATGTGAGAAAGGATTTATCCCTTCTGTTCCATAATGGAAGTAGATATATCAGTCCCTTTGATGGAATTGATATAGCCTAAATAAATCCATGGACATGGTGAGGAATGGGAAAGTTCAATTCCAAAAATTCAAAGAAAGAATAATAGAGCATATGGGTTAATGGCACTAGCATGAAACTCTCTTAATTCGAGATATCGATACAAAGGGATTATATTATATGGTAAGCATTCATAGGAGGTGACACGTCATTGCGGCATTAACTTCTTTCTCTATGGGTTCCTTGGTGTGTTGTTAGATGCTAACCTTAGACTTTAGGAAGGCTCCACCTAAGGTCACTAAGAAAGATGCCTAGAGGGTCACACACTAAGTGTGTCCAAGTATCTCAGTTAAATATTAATTTAAAAAGTTGAATAAACATTATCCCCGATTGTGGTTTAATAATTATTTAAGGATGTATGATCGCATTTATTTCGACACTAGTTATTCGAGAGAATATATTGTGGGTGAAATAATATATTTATTAGTAAGTAATGTAGTGATATTTATTTTAGAAATAAATATCCATTATTCAAGGTCTAATAAATGTGGTGGAGGAAATAAAGAAAAATGGAAAAACAAAATTACACGCCGTGTATATTAAATATACACACCATGTATTTTTTTCTGAGAATTTATGAAAAATTATATTATTTATTTAATTAAATAATTTTAGGTGTAATTCTCTAGGCGCATGTCAGGTAATAATAATAGTCAATTGTTATTATTAGACATGGGGTATTACTAATAATTAAATGAAATTAATAAATTCTTTTAGGTAATTAATTCATTTTATTATTCTATGTAATTAAAAATTCCAATTATATATTTATCATTAGCCTAGCCATTTTTTGTGGTTGTGTACAACGGATCTAGAGAAAGCTCTCAATCCAAGAGAGAATCCTTTTCTTCCAAGAATTCTCTCAAGCTAAGAGAGAGAGATCCTCCTCCACCAGATCAAGGCGATCGAAGGCAGACATCGCAAGCGAATGCTCTTACACACTAGCACTCGGAGATCCCTTCAGCGACGTCCAGAGATACGTGGAGCACATGTAGATCGCCGTTGATTCAATAAGCTTTCCTTATGACTTTTCCATTCCATTATGTTTTTAAAATCACAAACACTCTATCTCAAGGAAAATTTTATTTTCCATAATATTTATCTTATTAAGGAAAATTTTCCTTCCCAAGGAAATTTTCTCCCTACCTTTGTTTTCATTGTTCATGTTTTAGTTTCTCTTATTCTAACTCATTTTATTTCTAATTTTAAAATTAATTTTCATACCTAAAAACCTTATAATCCTATAAATACTTAGATATAGAGTATTCTGTTTTTAGGTTCTGAAATTTAGATTCTGAATTATTTGAAATTCAGATTCCTAATTCTCTGAATTCAAATTCTGGATTCTCTGAATTCAGACTCTGAATTCTCTGAAATTCAAACTCCGAATTCTCTGAAATTTAGAATCTGAATTCTCTGAAATTCAGACTCCGAATTCTATGAATTTAGGTTCCAAATTCCTCAGAATTCAAGTTCTGAATTCCTTGGAATTCAGGTTGCGAATTCCTTAGAATTCAGACTCTGAATTCCTCAAAATTCAGGTTCCAAATTCAATGGAATTCAGACTCCAAAATCTATATAATTCAGGTTCTGAATCCCTTGAAAAAAATAAACCAAATATTCATGTAATACTGACTCTGAAATTTATTTTTCCTTAGACTCCAGAAAATTGGATTTGGTTAAGAAACCATATTTTTCTTACCCTTGTTATAGTTATGAAATAATTTCATGCATTTTGTTTCTATCTAATCGTTTTTTGAGTGACATGTGTACAAGTCCCTCCGGGATTCAAGGAAAAATATGATCGTTGGGGGAGGGATCTGACCGTTGGATAAATGCATATAAATAGGAGCTCATTTGAACGAGCTCAAAACTTTGAATGACTTGTTGATCACTCGATAGATTGCATGCCGCTGAAGTGATTTATAGAGAGAGAGACTCTCATACCTTGTGTGTACTGAACATCTTGTTCATCTTGCTTTATGCGACTCCGATTGTTACTGTATAAAATCAAGTAATTTCGGGTATAGGAAGATAGAGGTACCAACTACCTTAAAGTTTGAGGACTTATGGAGATTGGAAGACAGAGGTACCGACTACCTTAAAGTTCAAGGACTTCCTTATTTAGGAAGACAGAGGTGCTGACTACCTTGAAGTTAGAGGGATTGTGGGGATAGTAATATAGAATCTGATATTCTTATCGAGGGCTTACCCTGGTGTGGGTAAGACATACTTTCTTGAAAGTATAAATTAAGGAAACTTTATCCAAGGCTGTTGGATACCCTTCTCTTTGGTTTAAAAGATTTTATACTTGTTACTTATGTTGTTTCAAGTTTATTTTCCGCTGCATTTTTATTAATAAAGAAAGTATAACTATCTTATACTTTATTTTACTTTTATACTCTGATTAGTAAGATTCTATATGCTTTAACGTAGAATATTTTTCCTTGTAAACTTTTCTTAAGTTTCATTTCTGGAACCATATTTACAAAACCTAGAAAGTTTTTAGAACTAGAAGAGGTCTTGTGAATTTACCTTGCTTAATTTTGTTAAACATAGTTTTTCCTCAAGATTAAAAACAAAAGTTTAATACCAACTTTAAAGGTTCCATAGGAATTTTTAAAGTATAAAATTTACCCCCCCCCCTCTTTTATATTGAGCATCTACATTCATATTTCGATCCTATAATTGGTATCAGAGCTGATCTCTGAAATAATTATATTCACATATAAGTTTTCTTGATCATGTTTTCATTGTTATATATATTCCTTGCTTAGGATTATTATCCTTATTTACAAACTTTTATTATTAACAAGTTTCTATGGAAAGATATTTACTTTTAGATGGCAGGAATGAATGTTGGTTCGATTGGCAATCTTAATCCTACTAGACCACCTATATTTGATAGGAATGATTATGAATATTGGAGAGATCATATGAAGACTTTTGTTACTAATAATGGAGTGGACAACTTTTTTATTCTTACTGAAGATTACAAGATTCCTGATAAGGAAGTTAGAACTTTTACTAATCAAGAAAAATCAGAATATCAACTAAACTACAAAGTATGTAATACTTTGTTGTGTTCCATGACCAAGAATATATATAGTCAGATTTCTTCTTGTGAAGTTATTAATTGTATGTGGAATAAATTGGAGTTACTCATTTTGGTATATCCAAGGTTACAGAAACTAGAAGAGTTATGCTTAGAGAAGAATATCATGGAGTTCTATTTCCTTATGGAGAACCAGTGTGCAAGGTAAAACAAAGGTTTATGACTATTGTTAATAGTTTACAATCCATGGGTGAGAAAGTTTTAGATGATGAGGCACTTGTGGACAAGATTATAGATATCATGCCTAATGAGTGGGAATCTAAGAGAACATCTATTGATGAGAATAGGAAAGTATCTCAAATTACTCTTGATGAGATTTTTGGAACTCTTCTTCAACATGAGACAAGAAGGAAAAGAGATGTTGATTTCAATAAGAAGAAGAATGGAAATGGAAGTGTAGCCTTTACTACTACTAAAGTCAAGACTCCTGAAAGGGTTACTAGATCCAAGTCAAAGAAATTCAATGTTTTATCTGAATCTAGTGAAAGTGAACATTCTGAGAATGAACTAGCTAATCTTGCTCGAAGGATGAACAAGATAGTTGGGAAGAAAGACTTTCAGTATTCATTTAAGAAGAAAGAAAGAAAGGACAATAAATACTCTAAAGTTACTTGTTATGAATTCAAAATAGCAGGGCATATAAGGCCAGATTTTCCTATGATTATGAGAAAGGATAGAAATGACAATCATTCTGAGAATAATAGAAAGAAGTATTACAAAGATAAATCTAAGAAACTTTTGAAAGCTAATGACACCTGGAGTGCCAGTGGTGGAGACTCTTCTGATGAATCCTCAGAGTATGAATCTTCTGGTCAAAATAATCTTGGTTTAATTGAAAAGTTACACATTGAAAATCATTTTCTAATGGACAAGGTACACCATGTTGAATCTATAACCAATGTATCCTTTTATACTAATTATATTGATAATAAATACTATGAATCTTTAGATGAATAATCTTCTTCTGATGAAGATAATACTTTACCTACTTATGAAGAAGTATCTAGGTTTGCTAAGCTTCTTGAGAATGAAAATTCTAAAGTCAAGAAAAAGCTTGATAAGGAAAATTCTAGAATTTCTATTCTTATTAAAGAAGTATCTGATCTTTTTAAATATCTTGATAAGAAAATTTATGATTTTGAAAGTATTTCAAAAACCCTTGAGAAATCTAATTCTAATAATGATAAACTTTCTAAGGATCTAGAAAAAGTAACTTCTAAGAAAAATATTTTAGAGACTAACTCTAGTACTAAAAATAATGTTTTTGAAGATAAAAAATTAGTTATTAGACTGAATTCAGAAATACTTTCCTTAAGGAAGTGTTTTTCAAACTTTACCTTAGATAAGGAAAATTTTGATAAGATGAATTCCAAAATTCAATATCTAAGGAATAATTCTGGATTTGGTTATACTCATTCAAAACCGATTTTTAGTAATAATTATTTTGTTCCTCAAAGTGCTCCATTTTGTATTAAGTGTCAGTGTGGTGGGAATTGGGAAAAAATTTGTTTCTTAAACAAAACTCAGTATTTAGGTTTTCATAAAGCTTATTTTTCTAAGAAAATGTGGATTCTTAAAATTTATATTTCTAAAGTTTCCAGATCCAAGAAATTTTGGGTTCTGAAAGTCTAACACTCTTATTTTCAGGAAAGTAAAGAAAGTACCAACAACAATACATGGTACATGGATAGTGGATGTTCCCAACACATGACTGGTAACAAAAACTTATTTGAAAAGATTATCAAGATGAAAGGAGGAAAATTAACTTTCAGAGATAATACTCAGGTATAAATTATTAGTATAGGTAACATTGTTCTTATTGGAAAAACTTTTATTTCAAATGTTTTATTTGTTAAGGGTCTTAAGCACAAACTTATTAGCATAAGTCAGTTATCTGATGAAGGTTACCTTGTGAATTTTAGGAATGATAAATGTTTAGTACACAATTCTAAGGAAGAGTTTATTCTTTCTACCCATAGGCAAGATAATGTATACAAACTAAACATAGAAGACCTTAGGAGCCAAGATCTACCTTGTCTTAGTGAAATGGAAGATCATTCTTGGTTATGGTATATAATTTTAGGACACTATAACCTTAGAAATCTATGAAAACTCTCTAATAAAAGACTAATTAAGGATCTAACGGAGCTTATATTTGATTCTTTGAATGTTTTTTATCATTATCAATATGGAAATAAACATAAATCAAGCTTTAAATTGGTCGGTGAAGTCTCAACTACTGATTCATTACAGTTGGTTCATATGGATCTTTTTGGTCCAATACAAAATAGAAGCATTGGAGGAAAATATTATGTACTTTTCTTAGTTGATGATTATACTAGAT
Source organism: Viscum album (assembly GCA_963277665.1). NCBI lineage: Eukaryota > Viridiplantae > Streptophyta > Magnoliopsida > Santalales > Viscaceae > Viscum > Viscum album. The sequence continues at coordinate 1,942,484,460 of OY728163.1, forward strand.
TTACATGGTTCTATTTTCTAGCAAAAAAATATAAAGCTTTTTATTATTTCAAAATTTTTAAAGCCCAAGTTAAAAATGAGAAAAATCTTCCTTTGATAACTATCCATAGTGATCATGGAGGAGAATTTCAAAAAATTTATTTTGAAACTTTTTGTAGTAAAAAATGCATTAATCATAACTTCTCAACACTAAGAACTCCTCAGAAAAATGGTGTTGTTGAAAGAAGAAATCGAATTCTTTAAGAGATAACCAGAACCATGTTGAGTGAATATTTGATAGCCAAACATTTTTGGGCTGAAGCTATTAGTACTGCTTGTTATACTATAAATTGAGTTTTGATTGGACCTTTTTTTAACAAAAACCATTATGAGTTATGGAATGGTAGAAAACCTAGACTTTCCTACTTCAAGGTATTTGGTTGAAAAGTATTCATTCTGAATACTAAAGATAATTTACATAAATTCGCACCCAAATCTGATGAAGTAATCTTCTTAGGATACTCCACAACTTTTAAGGCTTATAGAGTTTTCAATAAAAATACTTTTACTGTTGAAGAAATAGTACATGTTAAATTTGATGAAACTAATCCTTTTTTTGAACAACCTCAATATATATATTTGGATGTGTTTTCAAAAACTTATTATCAACCCTTAATAGAAGATCCTTCTGATAAAAAAAATGTTCAAGAAAATATTTCTGAATCATTTACCCCAGAATATTTCCTCCCATATGTTGATGAACAAGTTTTACAAAACCCAAATCATTTTTTTCTTAAAAATCATCCCAGTGATAACATCATTGGTGATGTAAATAAACCTGTAAGGACTATAAGTTCCTTAATAATTAAGTATAACATCTAGCATTCCTTTCCCAATTAGAACCAAAAAGCACTGATGAATCTTTAGGTGACGATGATTGGATAAAATCTATGCAAGATGAGATAAATGAATTCGAAAGGAATAAAGTCTGGACAATGGTTGAAAGACCTGAGAAAACTTATTTTATTGGAATAAAATGGGTCTTCAGAAATAAGTGTGATTAAAATGTAATCATAGTAAGAAATAAAGCTAGATTAGTTACTAAAGTCTATAATCAACAAGAAGGAATATACTATGAAGAAACCTATGCTCTAATAGCTAGACTTGAATCTATTCGTATTTTACTTACCTTTGCAACATTCTTTAATTTAACGCTTTTTCAAATGGATGTTAAATGTGATTTCCTTAATGGTTATGTTCAAGAGGAAGTTTTTGTTGAACAACCTCCTGGTTGTGAAGATAAAAAACATCATGAACATGTGTTTAAACTTACCAAAGCTTTATATGGACTTAAACAAGCCCCTAGAGCTTGGTATGATATACTTATAGGGGTTTTACTTAAAAATAATTACATTAAGGGAAATAATGATCCAACCCTTTTTATAAAGAAAGATAAGGAAAATTTTTTGATTGTTCAAATTTATGTTGATGACATTATATTTGGTTCAACTCAACAATATTTAATTGATTCGTTTTCAAATCTAATGAAATATGAGTTTGAAATGAGTATGATAGGTGAGTTAAAAATTTTCCTTGGTTTTCAAATTTATCAAAAACCAGAAGGAATTTATATATCTCAACATAAGTATATTAAATATCTTCTTAAAAAGTATGGATATGACAACACTAAGAGTATAAGTACTCTCATTGGTACCTCAAATTCACTTGATCTTTATAAAGTTGGGAAACCAGTAGATCAAACATCTTTTAGAGGTATGATATGAATTCTACTTTACTTAACAGCTAGTCATCCAGACTTAATGTTTTTATTATGTTTATGTGCAATATATCAATCCAATCCTAAGGAATATCATTTAAAGGAAGTGAAAATGATTTTTCGATACTTAAAGGGAACCATGGATTTAGGACTCTTTTATACTTCTAGAAATGATTTTCTTTTAAAACAAATTTGGATGCTGACTTTGGTGGATGTAGAATGGATAGGAAAAGTACATTCGGAACTTGTCATTTCATAAGAAATTCATTAGTTTTTTGGTCATGCCAAATGAAACACTCAGTAGCACTTTTCACTGCTAAAGTTTAATATATAGCAGCTAGAAGTTTTTGTGCTCAAGTTTTGTGGATGCAACACACACTCACAGACTATGGTATGAGTTTTACCAAAACACAAATAATGTGTGATAATACTAGTGACATTGCCTTAAGTAAAAACCATGCACATCACTCTCATGAAATACACATAGACATTAGGCATCACTTTCTTAGGGATCACAAACAAAAAGGAGATATCATTCTTTAATTTATCGGAACACAAGATCAACTTGCTGATATTTTCATAAAGTCTTCACCCTCTAATAGATTTGAATATATTAAACAAAAGTTAGGAATGATAATTGTAAGGTAATATTCCATATTAACTTATTGTTGAAACCTATCTCCTTACAGTAAGAAAATCCTTTCCATAGGGGGAGTACATTTGCTTATTAGTCAAATTTTTCGTAATCAAAATTTTTGATAATCAAAATTTTTCATAATCAAAATATTGTTCATAATCAAAATTTTTCGTAATCAAATTTTTTCATAGTCAAATTTTTCAAAGTTAAAATTTTTCGTAGTCAAAATTCTTAATAGTCGTTTTTTGGAATCTAAAGTTCTTCAAGAATAATTTTACTCATTATGAAAAATCTTCCTAAGTAATTAGAAAAGTATGTTTCCTTTCTTAAGTTTTCGTAATCATCTTTTTACTTGCTGGTATTTTCATTTTTGTGTTAAATTTTTCGGATTCACTTTTACTTAAATATGAATGTTTATCTTAAAAATCTCAAAAGATCAGAACCTATCAAAATCCTTCTTTGGTTATCTTGTCAACCATCAGATTTGATCATAAGTTTTTCGACTATTGGATCAACTATGGAAGTTGAACCGCCATCTCAATCACCTTTATAAATCCTTCCCAATGGTTTTCCCACATTGGGTTTTTTTCAAGCCTTTACGTGCTGAAGCTCTGTCTCTATACTTAAGATCTTTTTGAATCTTCAAAAGTTTCCTCATTTCTGAATGTCTGCTGAAGCCTCTCCTTAGAAAGAAATATTGTCTGTTAAGGAAATCTCTGAGTGGTAGATATACTGATAAATGTTGGTCGATCTGAAGTTTTATGATAAGTATGACTCTATTATATCTAAGAATGTCAAGTTGAATGATTGATAGAGTGTTTGTGTATCGAAACCGAGAGCACAAGATCCAGTCTATCCAGACTTTTTGATTGAGTTCTATGAGATAGCATGTTTCTTCAAGGAATAAGGTAGAGAAAAGTTTTCTTTTAAGTGTTATGGGAAGACCTACTCTTTTTCTTATAGCAAGAAAGCAAGTCTGATTGGAATTCCTTACAAAGGAGAAGCAAAAGTCTGTACTCACAAATTACCCGATATATCTGGATCTTTTGATAAGGAAAAAGCTATTGAATGTCTTGGCTTGAAAGGAGTGAAGACTCTAAAGATTGTTCATTTGTCTACGAACTTACGGATTCTTGAATTGTGGGTTCAAGGCTTTATAATTCCAAGGAAAGAGGATAAGGATACTCTCAAGAAGAGTGATGTATATTTATTGGATTTATTGGTGAACCTCAGGAAGATAAACCTAGTCAAGTATATCTTGGTTACGATTGAGAATATCAATAATGGAAATCTGAAGTCTCAGATTATCAAGTATCCAGAAATACTTTAAAAGATTATTGTTCTTTGCCTTCAGTCATTCAAAATTCCATGCAACTCCAAGCCAAGAAATTACAAGGTGATGTTGATGAGTGATGATACTCTAAGAAGAATGAAAATTGTTTTTTCCAATGAATCTGGAGAATTTTATGATCTATCTAAAGAAAATAAGCAAAGGAAGAAATTATCAGATGTTGAAATTGTCCAATCTCTTCTTAAGTCTGCTGAAAATGCATATAAACAAATTCTAGTACTGGAATTGTTTTTGATAGAATCACTTCCTGAGGCTCCGAGAAAGAAGGTGGTGATTCTGGAATCGTAACAAGAAGAAGAAATTGCTCAGGAAGAGGAAGACGAAATAGAATAAGAATAAGGGAATGACACTGATGATATCATAAAGAAAGTTGAAGATTACCATGATAAGGAAATCCCCTCTGTAAAATTATCGATCCGAACTTCTTAAGCCGAATCCTCAAAACTTGATACACCAGGGAATGAAGAGAAGGGTTAGGAAGAAGTAAATAAGCCAACAGATGATGAAATCAGTAATCATGAATTCATTCATCCAGAAGATCAAGTGGCTGATGCAGAGAAAGAGGAAGTTGAGGGAGATAAAATTGTTCAGTTATTTGATAGTGAGCATAAATCTCCCAAAGAACAAGAAACCATTCCGAGAGCTGACAAGGGAAAGTAGGTAGCAGTAGATACACCTAGTAAATCTACGGTGAAGAAGAAATATGTTGGTGCTTCATCAAAGAGGAAAGCTGAAGACATAGAAAAATAATCCTCACCAACCAAACACTCGAATTCAGAATCATCTTCCCTTGGACATGATTTTTTTGTTCAGTCATTAAAAAAGTTGGTTGGTATTATTCCCTTATTACCAATCATAGACTCAAGATTCCATATGCTTCAGAATATGATAAATCAGAAATCAGATTCAGTTTCCATAGTAATGGAAAAATGTGTCAGACTAGAGGAAAATTTCAAAACCTTCCTCATTGGTTATGAGTCTCATAAGAGATCTTACAATAATATTACAAGCTGGTCAAAGAAGAAAATCGAATATATGATAATATTGGATGAATTTAATGGTAATGTCAAGGATGATTTTGACACTGAAGATGGGATGATCAAGGATCTCACTAATAGTTTTGAGGAAAAGCTAACCCTCAAACAGACTACTCGGAAGTAAGAAGTTAAGGATCTAAATGGAAATCTTAATTATGTGGACAAGAATTGGAAGAGGGAAAGGGATCTTATAATTGAGATTGAAGATAATCTTATTAAGCAAGAAGAAATGTTGAAAGCTCAGGAGGAACATATTAAGTCTTGGGAATAAAAAATTAAATCCTTAGAGAAGAAAACTGAAGATCAGGATCAGTTGCTTAAGTGTATGGAAGAAGATCACAAGGAGCTCAAGAAGCTAAAAACCATTGTGAAGAATCTGATGCCGAAGGAGAAAGAATGATAATTTCATTCCATTCCGATCTTTTTTTCCCTTGTACAAATAGTTTCAAAATTAATGAATTTTTTTTATTCTTTATATATTTTGTTGTGGTTGTTCAGTACTAATGTTTCAGGTACCAATTTTTCCATTCCCTTTATTCCTTTTTGAAAATCACAAAGGGGGAGAAAGGAATGATAAAAAGAATACGAAGTAAAGAAGATATTTCCCTAAGTAGGGGGGAGTTCATCTAGAGGAAAGTTATTATCGATGAAGTTTTTAGAATGAAAGATAATGTAAACTCTCATTAAAGAAATCAAGAATACGATCCTTAGTGATTCCAAAGCATAATAGGGAGTTATTCATATTCAATTTGATCTATAAGTAAAGGGATATAAGTTTTTATTTTCTAGTCCATAAAATTTCTAAGTCCTTATATTCTTTTTTGTAAGGATGTTTGTGGTTTCCAAAAAGGGGGATATTGTTGAGTCAATAAGGTTTCCTTATGAATTTTCCATTCCTTTATGTTTTTAAATTAAAAAACACTTTATCTCAAGGAAAATTTTATTTCCCATAAGATTTATCTTATTAAGGAAAATTTTCCTTCCCAAGGAAATTTTCTCCCTACCTTCATTTTCATTGTTCATGTTTTAGTTTTTCTTATTCTAACTCATTTTATTTCTACGTGTAAAATTCAGTTTCATACCTAAAAACCTTGGAATCCTATAAATACTTAGATATAGGGTATTCTGTTTTCAGGTTCTGAAATTCAGATTCTGAATTCTCTGAAATTCAGATTCTGAATTCTCTAAATTTATATTCCAAATTCTCTGAATTTCAACTCTGAATTCTCTGAAATTCAGACTCTAAATTATTTGAATTCAGGTTCTGAATTCCTCAGAATTCAGGTTCCAAATTCCTTAGAATTCAAGTTCTGAATTCCTCAGAATTAAGGTTCCAAATTTCTTAAAATTCAGACTCCTAAATCTATATAATTCAGGTTTCGAATCACTCGAAAAACAGAATCCGAATATCCATGTAATACTGACTCGGAACTTTATTTTTCCTTAGACTAAGAAAAATTTTATTTGGTTAAGAAACCATATTTTTCTTACCCTTGTTATAGTTATGAAAAGATGTCATGCATTCTGTTTCTAACTAACTGTTGTTTGAGTGACATGTGTACAGGTCCCCCTGAGATTCAAGGAAAAATATGACCATTTGAGGAGGGAGCCGACCATTGGAGAAATTCCTATAAATAGGAGCTCATTTGAACGAGCTCAAAACATTGAATGACTTGTTGATCACTCTAGATATTTCATGTTTCTGAAGTGATTTCTAGAGAGAGAGACTCTCATGGCTTGGGCATACAGAACATCTTGTTCAGCTTCCTTCGTGCAACTCTGATTGTTGTTGTGTACAATCGAGGACTTCACATAGGTACCGACTACCTTAAAGTTCGAGGACTTCTGGGGATAGGAAGATAGAGGTACCGACTACCTTAAAGTTTGAGGACTTCCTTGTTTAGGAAGACAGAGGTACCAACTACCTTGAAGTTTGAGGGCTTGCAGGGATAGCAAGACAGACTCTAATATTCCTATCGAGGGCTTACCCTAGAGTGGGTAAGACATACTTTCTTGAAAGAATAAATCAAGGGACCATTATCCAAGGTTTTTTGATACCCTTATCTTTGGGTTAAAATATTCTATACTTGTTACTTGTGTTGTTTCAAGTTTATTTTCTACTGCATTTTGATTAATAAAGAAACTGTAACTATCTTATACTTTCTTGTACTTGTATACTCTGATTAGTAATATTCTATATGCTTTAAGTTAGAATCTTTTTCCTTCTAAACTTTTCTTAAGTTTCATTTTTGGAACCATATTTACGAAACCTAGCAAGTTTGTAGAACTAGAAGAGGTCTTGTGAATTTACCTTGTTTAACTTTGTTAAACATAGTTTTTCCTCAAGGTTAAAAACAAAAGTTTTATACCAACTTTAAAGGTTCCAAATGAATTTTTAAATTATACAATTCACCCCCCCCCCCCTCCTCTTGTATATTGAGAATATACGTTCATATTTTGATCCTCCAATCACCGCTAGAGGAATCCTACACTTGGATTCTATGATGCAATGAAGGATCACATCGGATCGTGACCGGAAACATCAATGAAGAAATAATTCCATCAAGTTAATTTATGTAAATTAATTAGATTAATAATAACCAATATATGATGATCCTATCTATGGTTCCAAGACTTCCCTCTTTTCTTTTTCTCTCTCCATTCTATTCTGAATATCCCATGTTTTATTATTATGATAGATCTCGGATTGATCGTTGTTAACACTAAAATTAAAGTTGGGTACACCCACCAATGCGCTTCCACTGTGCTCGAAACCTACAAGTGGTATCAAAGCAGCCATATCATTAATTATAATTATTTAGTTTTTCATTGGTGATTTTCGCATTTAATAATTTAGTTGTTTCAATTCAAGTTAATCGTTCTTTAAATATGAATTTTGAGATCTATTCCTCCTCTCTCGTTTCTCGTTCACCTTAAAAAAACAAATTTTTCTTTTAATTTTGATTAAAATAAAATAGAGGATCCCATCCGAAGGTGCCAAATGTTCCTGGTTGTACAACACCAGAATACACGGCGTGTATTCGGTAGTACACGTTGTGTATTCTAGGTTCAATGCATCGGACTGGTCCGCCAAATCAGGTCATGTGTTGGAGTATTTCTAAGTCTTAAATGACACTGTGTATTGACTAGGAACATGTGGCACACGGTTTCTAGATTACACGCCATATGGTCCACTGAACACGACATGTAGCCCCTTCAGGTTAGGGTTGGACCTTGTACCCCATACACGGCTTTCCTGGCTAGAAATTGTGTAATGCAGATACTACACGGCATGTGTCCCACTGAACACGCTGTGTACTCCAATAAAATTTCCGAAGTACATTTACACGCCATGTCCCTGGGCGTATACTTTAGATGGACGATGAACAAAAGTACACGTCATGTAGTCAGAACTAAACGTTGTGTACTCATCCAAATAACACAGACTTATTAAAATTTATTATTATATTATACAAACCCTTGAGACGTGTACCATAGTGCAGGCATAAAGCTGAGCCACAACACGTGATAGGTGTTTTATATATGTGTGTTTAATTTAACATATGTTTAATGTTCATTTCTACTCATTAGGTAGTTATGAATGGGAATTCACCAGGTTGCCTCTAAGGTACAAGTTACGTACAAAGATAATTTTAAATGAATTTATTTGTTTAAAATTATGATGGATGAGAATCTCAAGGAAATTCATAAAAATGGTTTAAGATAAAAGTATTGATTAATTAAAGATAATTAATTAATTTAAGAATGATTTACCTTAAACAATAACGATTAAATAATGGAATTCTAGTTTTATTTATGCGTAAATATTGTTGCATGTATGGATGATCATGAGCTTGACCAAGACCTTTGTATGTGAATGGTTTCTTTTAATTTATTTATTTAAATTAAAATTTTTGGCCTGTGAGCCTTCTCCTTATTAATATGTAGGGCCTATGTGCCCAAGGTTTCTTTTATTTAAAACTCTATTTTACCCCTCACTTATGTGTGAGATAAAAGAATATGTAATGGATGGAGCTCCCAAGCTAGTGGAGGCAACTCAAGTTAGGAGCCAAGGTGAAACCAATCCAAGGAGATACAAAGGTGAATAGGTGGAAAGCTGTAAACATGAACCCAAAAGGTTCAAGGTGTTTCTCCCCTAGGTCTTGGGTTAGTTTATCAATCGCTAGATAAAATAACCAATAGAACAAGATCATGATCTTACCATTTATTTTATTTATTTCAGTTTTATGGTTTATTTATTGTGGGTGTGTTGTCACGATCACACAATTAATGAATTAAACAAGCATTCAAGATGGAACTAAAATAAGATTGGATTATGTGTAAATATTATCTTAGACATGGTTAATTACTTAAGTATATCCCACTAAATATTAACAATCATGTAATCAAAGATAATAAAATGGAAATTTAGGTATAAGGATAAAATCCCTCAAAGAAAATATCAAGTCGGTATAGCCTTCCACAATCTTGGTTTGAATCGAAACATAGTTCAAAGTGCTTGACCAACCCTAGTTGGGGTGATTTTAATTATTGAGGAATTATAATTCAAGGTTTTGGGTTGACTTGACTTGGTTTACATCAAGGTTTTACTGTCATAGTAGGAATTGGTGTGACCAAGAGGCAAAGGTTGAGGAAATCCAAAATAAAAGGATTTCAGGACCGGGGAGTCCACTCAGCGGATCAAGGAGCTGTGAGTTAATGAAGTTGGAATTTGGAATGCCTACCTAAAACCCTTTAAGTTTCTTGACCAACCCTATTTGGGGTAATTTGAAGGTAAATATGGATACTTTTCACTAGAATATTTAGGCAACAGAATATTTTGAAGTCAATGCTGAGGGCTATTGGATTTCTATAAAATAGTGGGAGAATAATAAGTATTAATTTATTTATTTGTCTCATTTTTATCCTGATAAAGTAATAAACCTTTTCTTATCTTAATTTGTAGAAATAGAAAGAAAAATGACTTCAAACATATCATTGTGAACTATACTCAAGAAGGAAAACCTTCTCACCAGCACCGATTTCCAAGAACGACAAAGGCATTTACGCATCATCCTTCGCCACGAGAGGAAATTGTACGTGCAAGAGGAGCATATTCCAATTGCACATGGAAAAGAGGCTAGTGATGAGGAACTATCTCTATACATTAAACATATGGATGATTCCACATATGTCCAATGTTTCATGCTATCGTCCATGTCTAATGAGCTATTGAAGTAACATGAAAACATGGATGTGTATAGCATGATGTCTCACCTTAAGCATCTCTACCAAGAGAAGGTGAGACAGGAGAGATATGAGATCTCCAATTCTTTGTTTACAACTAATATTGGAGAGTCTACGCTAGATGGGCCTCATGTAGTCATGCTTATTGGATACATTGAATGTCTGGACATCTTAGAGATTAAGTTCTCGGATGAGTTGCGTACAGATCTCATCCTATCATCACTACCCAAGACCTTCTATAGCTTTATTGTAAATTATAACATGAGAAATAATGAGAAGAGTCTATCAGAACTTCTGACCTTAATTCTCCAGGTAGATAAGGACATGGGGTGTGACAAACCCGCAGTCCTTATGGTGAATAAGAAAATAAAGGGAAAGGAAAAGGGGCCAAAGACTTATAAATGGTCTGAAGCCCCCAAGCGCCATCCCTCCAAGAAGGGGAAGATCCAGAGGTAGGGCAAGGAACGGGAGGTGGTATGTTTTTCATGTGGAAATCTAGGCCACTAGAAGAGGAATTTCACCCAAAATCATGGGGACACTAAAGGTGCATTCGTTATCGAGTGTAATCTTTCCATTTCTACACATTGGGTATTAGATACAGCTTCTAGGGATCACATCTATATTCAAATGCAGGAACCAAGTAGATTTAGAAAGATTACCAGAGGAGAGGTGGATCTTCGATCTTCCAATGGCGCAAGGATGGTTGTGTTGGCCGTTGGTGATTACCATCTCTCATTTCCAATTGGGATGATTTTGGTTTTACATAACTTTTATTATGTGTCTAGTGTTACAAAGAACATAATTTCTATATCTTATTTTGGATATGGATGTATTTATTTTAAAATTTGGGAATAAGGGTTGTTTCTTTTATAAGAACAACATGTGTTTTGGTATGGCACATTTAAATAATGGTTTGTATGTATTAAATTATGAAAACCGAGTGTTGGAAATCGATAATGAAACAAACTCACATGAATCATACATCACCCAATTGTGGCATCACCGTCTCAGTCATGTAAATGAGAAGCGCTTGACAAAGATCTGCCAAGATGGCTATTTAGACTCTACTGAGCTAAAACCACTTGATAGATGTCATTCTTGTTTACAAGGTAAAATGACCAAGCCACCTTTCAGTAGACAGGGTGAAAGGGCCACATAGCTTCTAGGATTGGTGCACATGGATGTGTGTGGACCATTCCTAGTAGAAGCTAGAGGTGGATATTCTTACTTCATTACTTTTACTGATGATTTGAGTAGATATGTCTATGTCTAATTAATGATTTATAAGTCAGAATCCTTAAAAAAATTAAGGAATTCAAGAATGAAGTAGATAATCAGCTTGGTAAGAAGATAAAGAAGCTTTGATCGGATCAGGGTGGAGAATATCTAAACCAATAGTTCATCGATCTTCTACGGGAGTCTGAGATTCTATCACAACTCATTCCTCCTTATACACCATAGTGTAATGGTGTTAGTGAAAGGAGGAACCATGACTTGTTGGACATGGTGAGGTCGATGGTGATTCATGCAGATCTTCCATTATCTTTTTGGGGATATGCATTACAAATTGCAGCATATACATTAAACCGAGTACCAACTAAGGCAGAAAATTGAATTCCCTCTAAGTTATGGAATGAAAAGAAACCCATTCTATCGCACACACATGTATGGGGATACGAGGCATTTGTTAAGGCCCTCTCAGGCAACAAACTAGCACCCCGGGTCACGAGGTGTATCTTTATAGGATATCCCATGAAAATGAAAGGATATTACCTATATAACCCTTCAAATAAGAAAGTGAATGTCGCTAGAAAATCTTTCTTTCTTGAGAGGGAGCACATCCTCAAAAAGGATAGTGGGAGAAAGATTGACTTTGAAGAAGTTGATGCTCAAGATACACAGTAGTTGGTACAGGAATAAGTTCCACAGGTCCCCATAGAAGTGGTTCCAGAAACAGAAGTACTGTATAGAAGCTCAAGATAGGTAAGGTAACTAGAGAGATTTGGTTTCCTAGTCACCGAGGATGGTGAATCATTATTGTTGGACAATGATTAACCTCTCTCCTATAAGGATGTAGTATAAAGATCAGATTCTACAAGATGGATAGAAGCTATGAATTCTGAGATGGATTCAATGTATCAGAACCAAGTATGGGTTCTGGTTGATGAGTCAGTTGATGTAAATCCTGTTGGATGAAAATGGTTATTCAAGAGAAAACTAGGCATAGAAGGTCAATTTAGCACTTATAAAGCAAGGATAGTGGCTAAAGGATTCAGATAGCATCAATGAATTGACTATGATGAAACCTTCTCGCTAGTTTCCATGTTTAAATCCACAAGAATCATACTTTCCATAGCAGCTTACCATGACTATGAGATTTGGAAAATGGATGTCAAAACAGAATTCCGTACCGGTAACCTTTAGGAAGATGTCTATATGACACAACCAGAAGGGTTTGTGACACCAGGTGAATCCAAATGGGTTTGCAAGTTGCAGAAATCCATTTATGGATTAAAACAAGCATCTAGGTCATGGAACATTTGATTTCATGAAGCCATACAGGAATTTGGTTTCATTAAAAATGAATGTGATCCATATGTTTATAAGTGGTTAATGGGAATGCGGTCGTTATCCTAGTAGTATATGTTTATGACATATTGCTTATTGGAAACGATGTACCAGTCTTACAGTCAGTTAAGGACTGGTTGAACAAGTGTTTCTCTATGAAGGACTTGGGTGAAGCATCCTACATTCTAGGGATCAAGATCATTCATGATAGATCCAAGAGGCTGCTTGGACTAAGTCAGGGTACATACATTGAACATATACTAAAGAGATTTAGTATGGAACAATCCAAGAGGGGATTGGTTCTAGTGTCACATGGCCTACATCTTTCTAAGAAAATGTGTCCTCGGACACAATAAGAGAAAGATAGAATGAGTAAGATATCATATGCTTTAGCTATAGGATCCATCATGTATGACATGCTGTGTACTAGGCTTGATGTTGCCTATGCACTGAGCATGGTAGGCAAATATCAAGAAGATCCAGGAGAACAACATTGGACTACTGTAAAGACTATCCTTAAGTATCTGAGAAGAACTAGGGATATATTCCTGGTGTATGGAGGAGATGAGGAGCTTGTCATTAGAGGGTATGATGATGATGGTTTTCAGATAGATCAGAATGATCTGAAGTCACAATCTGGATATGTTTTCTATCTCAATGGAGAAGCTGTGAGCTGGAAGAGTTAAAATAAACTAGTTGTCACCAATTCTACAGTAGATTATGAATATATAGAGGCTTCTAATGTAGCCAAAAAAGCCATCTGGATTCGTAAATTTGTCCAGGATCTTGATGTGGTTCCTAATAGTAAACATCCTATCACATTATACTGTGATAATACTACAGTGGTGTCTCTTTCAAAAGAACCAAGGTCACATCAACGGACAAAGCACATACTCCAGAAGTATCACCTCTTGAGGTATTTCTATCAAAGGGGTGAAGTTATAGTAATCATAGTGTTCACAAAAGAGAATGTGGCAGACCCCATGAATAAAGGCATATCTCAGAAAAAGCATGAATATCATGTGAGAGATAGCATGTTAAAAGTCATTAGCATTTCGCTCTAGTTCAAGTGGTAGTTTGTTGGAGTTGGTGGCCTAGAACCAACTACGTTGTAATTTATTCATTAATAAATACCTTATAACATCTTGATTTTTCTTCTACGTGACAATGAATGTGATAATGTCCTAAGGATAGTTGTTGCATTAAAGGGTCATAGAGGATCCCTTCTATGATGAGAACTCGGAAGTGTCATAACACTATTCATGAATATATGTTCTATGGCCAAATGATGTTATTTGAGGGACATAAATAATACTGGCCATTAGGGGTGAGGACTCATAAAACTTTGAGGCACCTTCACAAGGTGTGCGCCCTTGGTAATATCCAGGAAGATATTACCAGAACGAGACCCGCCAGTAGGAAATCTAAATTTCATAGTGTCATTGGATGTTCCTATCTGCGGATGTGTGTATTGGTCCTTATACTTTAATATTATTATTAATGGGTATTAAAACTTGTGAACTTAGATGTATTGATGAAAACTATGACGACACGTTGTTTTCAGCGAGGTAGGATATGTTCGGTGCGTCACAATTGATACTGCATTAAAAGATAATGCAAGAAAGGATTTTTCCCTTCTATTCCATAACAGAAGTAGATATATCAGGCCCTTTCATGGAATTGGTATAGCCTAAATAAATCCATGGCCATGGTGAGGAATGGGAAAGTTCAATTCTGGAAATTCAAAGAAAGAATAAATGAGCGCATGGGTTGATGTCACTTGCATGCAACCTGCTTGATTTGAGATATCAAGACAAAGGGATTATATTACACGGTAAGCGTTTGTAGGAGGTGACACGTCATTACGGAGTTAACTTCTTTCTTTGTGGGTTCCTTGGTGTATTGATAGATTCTAACCTTGGACTTTAGGTAAGCTCCACCTAATTCCACTAAGAAAGAGACCTATAGGGTCACACCCTAAGTGTGTCCAAGTATCTCAGTTAAATATTAATTTAACAAGTTGAATAAAGATTATTCTCGATTGTGGTTTAATAATTATTTAAGGATGTCTAGTCGCATTTATTTTGACACTAGTTATTTGAGAGAATATATTGTGGGCAAAGTAATATATTTATTAGCGATTAATGCAGTGATGTTTATTTTAGAAATAAATTACCATTATTCAAGGTCTAATAAATGTGGTGGAGGAAATAAAGAAAAATGGAAAAAAAGTACACGCCATGTATATTAAATATACACGCCGTGTATTTTTTTCTGGGAATTTATGAGAAATAATATTATTTATTTAATTAAATAATATTAGGTGTAATTTTTTGGACGCATGTTAGTTAATAATAATGTTCAAGTATTATTATTAGACATGGGGTATTAATAAGAATTAAATGAAATGAATAGATGATTTCGGGTAATTAATTCATTTTGTTATTCCATGTAATTAAAAATCCAAATTATATATTTATCATTAGCCAATCCATTTTTTGTGGTTGTGCACAATGGATCTAGAGAAAGCTCTCAAGCCAAGAGAAAATCAATTTCTTCCAAGAACACTCTCAAGCTATGAGAGAGAGATCCTCCTCCACCGGATCAAGGTGATCGAAGGTGGACATCGCAAGCGAAGGATCTTCCACACTAACACCCGGAGATCCCTTCAGTGATGTCCATAGATACATGGAGCATGTGTAGATTGCCTCTAGAGGAATCCTAAACTTGGATTCTACAACACAATGACGGATCACATCAGATCGTGACTGGAAACATCAACGAAGAAAGAATTCCATCAAGGTAATTATTTTCAATTAATTAAATTAATTATAACCAACATATGATGATCTTTTCTATGGTTCCAGGACTCCCCTCTTTTATTTTTTGGTCGTCATTATATTCCAAAGATCCAGCATTTTATTATTGTGATGGATCTCAGATTGATCGTTCTTAACGCTAAAATTAAAGTTTTCCACACCCACCAATGTGCTTCCACTGTGCCCAGAACCTACAAATATTGTCAAAGCTTTTTGATTTTCCATTTTCTAAAAATAAAGAGCATATAATTTGTACTTATTTGATTACAAAAATTTTTTAATAAATTTAAAATTAATTAAATTACATCACTATTTTTCTAAACCCAATTTCCCTCACCATCTATTTAAAAATATCATGTCACTTATATATTATAGTGTAAATGATCCATATTTCCCTTATCATAACCCAAAATTGGGTTTTGAAATTTATTTAAAGGGTTTTAGGTAGGCGTATCATGCCAACTGCATTAACTCACAGTTCCTTGATATGTTGAGGGGACTCTCCAATCCTAAAATCATTTTTTAAATATTTCCTCAACACTTTCCTCTCAATTACACCAATTCTTTCTTGGGAATTCAACCCTTGATGTAAAAAATTTAATTCAACCCAAAAATTTAAACTAAAAGTTCCATGATAATTGAAATCACTCCAACTTAGGTTGGTAAAGTGCTTTGAACTATGATGTTGATTTTAACTTAAGTAGTGAAAGGTTGTACTGACTTAATATTTTTATTTATTTATTTTCATTATTTTTGTGTAAAAGACCATTTGATATTTTTACATGCCTTGTTAATATTAAGTGCATTTTACTTAAGTGATTAACCATGTATTATAAAACATTTACACATGATATATTTATATTTTATTCTATCTTACATTCTTGCAAATTCATTTATTAGGCGATCACACAACATCCAAAAACAAATAATTAACCATGAAACTAATAGAAATAAAACATAAGTGGCACGATCATGAGATTCTATAATGGTTAGTTTTTCTAGATGATAATAAATAAACCCTAAACCCTAAGGTAAAAAAACCTTGAACCATAGCTTGGTTTGTGTTGCAATATTCCTCATTTGGATATTATGTATTGCCTTTATTACTTTTTCCATGGATCCTTGACTCAGACCGCATCCACTCACCTAGGAGATTCATATTAACATAATATTTTACTCACAAAGAGGTGATGGGATCCAATGTATTTGATAAAAAGGGGGTTTTACATAAAATAAACCACAGGCATGTGAGACCTTATATAATGAGTAGTGGATGAAATAAAGGTTATCAATAATAATTTAACAAAAACCAATCATCTTCATAGGGATGGTCTAATATCATGATCATCCACACATCAAGAAATGAGCATACATTTTCAATATAGTTATCAATTACTTTGATTCATTCTTTAGTTAACATAATTCACCATGAATTAATACAATTAATTTAATTTATCTTAATCCCATCCAAGCATCCTTAACTCACCAACATCTATAATTTTAAACAAAAAAATCATTTAAAATTAATGAATTGCACAATTTTACTTGGAGAAAAAATCATGTTCTTATATAAAATTTTAACATGAAAATATATTTAATATATAATTATCACTCCTATGAAATGGTGTGTACTTTTTCAAATAAATAGCATATGGAGCACATGTGAACAGGTTTGATTATATATTTAATTTTTCTCTATAAAAAATTGAGCACATTGTGTGAAGATGACCACATGGTGTGTACTATAGTATACGACATTTACTATAGTACAAGACATTTACTATCTTTTGTTCATGTCCATAGCACATGCCTAGGGACTAGTCATGTTTTCTTCCATGGATGTGTTTAGGGTACATGGTGTATACTTAGAATACAAGGTGTATATACTTGTATTTGTATGGATCTTCAATACATATGTCGTGTATCTGATACATGGATTACTGGGACACCCCATGTTCTTGGCCATAATAAAACAGGTACTACATGTCGTGTACATAGGTTACACGGTGTGTAGTTCTTCAAGACATGTGCCAGTCTGTTCGAATCTACACATCAATCCACTTTTTTCGGATCTATCCAACTTTATCGTGGGATAAAATCATCAAAACAAAAGTAAACTATGTGTACACATTAAATAAATGTTTTTTACTCTATTTTTATCTTGGAAGATCCTTTGACACCTCCATATAGTGCTCATTTAATGAATAATCATTTTTAAACCTTAACTGATTACTGGTTATGTTAGCAAGAACGAAGAAATGAATTGACGATGATTTTTAGATATTAAAAGGATTCATTTTAAGTAAAAGAAAATGAAAACATGTGAAACTAATCAATGAATAATAAATAATTATAAATTAAACATGTGAACACTTTGATACCACTTGTAGGTTCTAGGCGAAGTGGAAGTATCCTTTGGTGGTATGACAAACTCAGATTTTAGTCTTAATTTATGTGTAATCATTTCCAAACATGATTAAAACATCATTTCCAATGAAAACTGTAGATTTCTTGACTAGATTAAAATTCCATAACTAAAAGAGGAGGATCTTCCCATGTAATTTATAATTAATTTATGATATGATATAGAATTACCTTAACTTGTAATTATCTCTTTTTTTATGATATAGTTGACTATATCTCATCGTATTGTCATTACAGTATATGATCCAAGTGTATAATCCCTCCAGTGATGATCCACACATAACGTCATCATAGAATCACTGGGTTCTGGCATAGCTGATCTTGATGGCTTGCATCATTCGTGGTTGATCATACCATGATTCTTCTTAAGGAGAAAGAACTCTATATGTTCTCTCATTGGTTTAAGAGAGGAGGGGAGAAGAGCACTCTAGATCTCTTGACCTCCCTCTAGGTCTTAAGAGAGTCTCACTCTATCTTTTGTGCACAATCCATGTTTTTTTGCAAGTGATATAATTATATATTTATTACGGAAGGTTTAGGGTTATAAAATTACACAAAAAACCCTTTCTATCATTATAATTCTTAATTGACCCCATGTATAATAATAATAGTAGTAGTAATAATAATAATAGTAATAATCTATTGACATGTGAAACACCATTAATAATATATAAATAAATATCATTTATATCATTTCCAATTGGACCATTAAGCTCGGTTCAATTTCCCTCATCGACATTTACCGATCCTCACTTAGTCAATTTAATAACTTGTGATTAAATTATGGTGATCAACCAAAAATAAATAAATATTTTTTATTCTAACTTATTAAATTCAATACCAAAATTTAACTAATATTGAGAATAATCTTTCTCAGTGTCATTAGGAATAATTTCCTAAAGTCCAAGGTTAGCATCTGGCAACACACCAAGGCACCCATAGATAAATAAGTTAATTTTTTAATGACATCCAACATCCTATGAATTATTATCATTTAATATAATATCTTATTATGATATCTCAAATCAATCAAGTTCCATGTCGGTGTCATCAACCTATATGCTTTATGTCTCTTTCTTTAACATTCTAGAATTGAACTCTCCCATTGAACACTATGGACATGGTAGTTCCATCCCCATCAAAGGGCTTGATATGCCAACTTTTTTCAAGGTAAATAAGGGATGAATATTTTCTCACATTATCCATTAATTCAATGTCATTCATGAAATACCCAACATATCCTACCTCACCTCAAACATATATCAGTACAGTTTTCATTAATACATCAAATAATGTGAGTTATCATATCCATTAATAATAATATTAAAGTCTAAGGAACAATACATACATCCATGTATAGGAACATCCAATGACACATGGAAAAGTGGATTTCCTATTAATGGGTCTATTCTCATATCCTCCTATTAGAGATTACTAAGGGAGAACACCATGAGAAGGTGTATCAATATATTATGATCCCACCACCTCTAAGAGCCAATATCTTCTATGTCCCATCAAAAAATATCATCTAGCCATAGAACTAAATTCAAGAACATTATCATCTAACCTCTATGTTCTCATCATAGTGGGGAACTACAATGACCTTTCGGTGTGAAACATATTCTTAAGACATTATCACATACAAATGTTATGTGAAGGAACAATCATGATACGATAAGAAAATTTATTAATAATGAAAAAATGTAATCAAGTACTAAGAAATTCGGTTCTAAGGAACCAAATACAACATGTACTCCTTTGAAAAAACACTAGACCGAGGATATCATGCTTAGATCTATGGGTGAGGGAATTTTTTGATGAATCTTATTTAGTATTCACCAAAGGAACGGGAAGGGGATCTCAGATCTAAAAATCATGGAACAAAACTTCATGTTAAGTGATTTGGAGATAGGTGGATTCTCTCCCCCTATACTTTTCCTAGAAATTGAAGGCTTGGTTTTCAAATAATAACTTGGTTTAATTTCATGATGTAAATCCCACAATTGTTCTCTCTGTTTTATTGGATTTTGAAATTATGTGTTACGGTATTCACCCGCAATTTGTTTGATAAATTGCTAAAATGAGAAATTTATTTTAAAAAACTATTTTGGTTATGATAAATTGTCATAGAAATGGGTTTTTGAGCTCATGATTCACATGGAAAATGCCTCATTAGGTTATACATAGTGGTGGGTTCAATTTGGGCTCAAAGGATTTTACCTTTTAGAAATGACTTGGGTCCGAAGGGAAAAGTATCACTCATGAGTATAGAATATTTGGTGGGAATAATTTGATAGGATGTGAATAGGGTGTGTGAGTTTCATGGGTATGCATTCATGACATGGGATACCTTCATAGTTTCATTTTTATCACTACTTACGTATATGTATATTTTTTACAAAAAAATTTTATTTTTCTTTCTCCTATTTTATATTAAATGTTAGCTAACTTATGTCCTAGTGGTGTGTGTGATAATTCTTCGGGATGTCCTAATGAGTTTATATAATCACTCCTACATATGAATCTTGGTGCATATGTAGACGTTTTTTCCATGATACGGGTAAGGTATGGGTATCATAATTTGCTAGAGGAGCACCTTGATATTGCGTTATCATTGTTTAGGAATTAAATCTTGGAGATGTATTGTAGTAGAGTTAGTTATGGTTCCATATTGGTGCCTTGATTTTTTTATAGCCCTTACTCTCTTGTTGTTTTAATAATCACAAGTTCCATTTGGTGTTCTAATCATTTAATTTGAGTTTATTTCAGTTATTTTTCTTATACATCAAACAAGGAATTCAACTAGACAATTTGTGGGATCAAGAGGTGAATTAGAGGCATTTTTAAGGTAATTTATGTGTAATGGAACCAGTCATCCTATGGAAAGCCACAATCCATCCTACAATATTTCTACTAGGAGGTAATTCTACCTAGATACCACTATCTAGCTGTTTGTAGGACACTAGACAACCAGTGGAACTTGTACAGCCTAGGTGAGGGTCAAGTAGTGCACTGGCTAGCCAGTGGAGCCTACCATCCAACCAGTGAAACTTTTCTAGAAAGTCAATATAGCCATTTTAGGATGTCCCTTTCAGCCTATATCACCTTCTAATAGATATAATCATGTCCCAAGACTTCCAAACCCACCATGGGACATTCAAAGGCTATAAATACACCTCTAATAAGTCTTAGACACAAGTGGTTACCATTTTGACACACTTGAGCTCATTTTTTATTCCAATGTTGTACTCAATTTCTCCCTCATCTATCTATATATTTATATATATATATATTTCCATATAACCTTAATTATATTATTTTTATATTTCAATCTTATTGAGATAATTGGAAGTGTGTTTCAAAGGGTTTGTACTAACAAACCACTCCTTTTAATCATTCTTCTGGGGTTCCCACTACCATCAAAGTGAGTATTCTTTGGGTTTCTTACTTAACCACTAAAAAAAGCGTTTTATTGGGTTTATTATTTTCTCCATTGAAAAAAAAGTTTATTTATCCTTATCAAGTATCTTGGATACTTTTAAATCTAAGTTATTAATCTAAAACCCTCAAGATTTAAGGGATGGGGTGGGGGCACTCAAGTAATGATTTTTGGACAAACTCTGTTATCAAAGTGTTTTTCATTGTCTTTTATTTTAATTTTACACTTCACTTACTATTTTATTTTAATTTATCACTTAATTGCATAATTTTATCACATTATTAAGTTTTAATTTTTTTTAAAGGAAATTCACCCCCCAACCTCTTGTCATCCTGCTCAGACCAACACTTTTGGTATCTTTGGGTCTTTCCTTGATGTAGACATTTTAGTATCTATTTTAATGTTGTGAATTCAATTATGGTTTTGGTTTCTTATATTGATTGGTTTTTAGTTGGTATTTTTATATCATGCATTCAATAGAACAACTTAGGTTAACCCATAATGTCACCTGAATTAACCCTCCACAAGACCTAAAGTGTGTTCCCAATCACCACAGGTAGGAGACAATTGCTAGGGTATCATAAAAAGATATGTGGGAATGATTTAACCCTAAATATACATATGATAAGATAGAGAAAAACAAATTATCACAATAGATATCCAAATATACATCTTATGTAAAAACAACCAAACCATAAATGTAACACCCAGAAATAGGGTAACAAGGTCAAGATGAACAAATTGATAGACCATCAACATGAAATACAAAACAACCCATGGGTACATCTCTACATGGCCATATGTCACTGCCATCCCAACCCACTATAAGGTGATATGAACCAAGAGATTTATCCTCTATATTATGCTCTTCCCTTTACTTGTGTCCTATAAAACCATGGCTACAAATGCCCAAAGGAAAAATTACAATGTGAGTAGTCTCAGTAGGATACCACCAAAAATATATACAATTTCCATCCACATGCATCCATTAGTTATTATATAAAAAAAATATTAAACAT
The DNA here is from genome assembly GCA_963277665.1 of Viscum album. Taxonomy (NCBI): domain Eukaryota; kingdom Viridiplantae; phylum Streptophyta; class Magnoliopsida; order Santalales; family Viscaceae; genus Viscum; species Viscum album. Next base: position 1,942,506,756 of record OY728163.1, read on the forward strand.
TTCCAGAAGAAATCATTTTTCATATAAAATCATCCTTTGGTTTTCTTTTAAAAAATCCATATTCAAATAAAAATGAAATATGACATACCATTTATCCATGAGTAATGAGAAGATGAGTAAAATACGTTTCAATCATCAATATCCATATCAAGTGGGTGAATAATCATATAAATACACATGAATTTAATGTATTCTAAAATCACTAAGGTGACAATAACATCACAAGGGTATAAATAACTCATACAAACAATAAAAAATAGTTAGAATAAGTGTATTATAATGTCTTGTAATATTAGTCCCTCAAAAACACTACCCAATAGGAACCATGGAAGTATGAGAACCTCCCCTAGTGATAGGTAACTCTACTAGGTTTCATGTATGTTTGGTTTTACCTCTTACCCCAAGGGATTCCTAATGTTCTAATACTTTATCATTATGTTCAAGAAACCAGATCCATATTTCATAAAAAATCTCCAAGGAAAATCCATTTCATTTCCATGACCAAATTTTTATAATACATTTTCTATAGTGATCCACACCGCTTTCATTCTTGAAAAAACATTTCTATCTCAAAACTATATTTGATGCATTTTACCAAAAACACCATATGTATGGAAATGGTTTTCAATAAAAACTAATTTTATAAATCATTTCCATAGCCATCAAAGATTAAATTTACCACTCATGAATTTTAAATAATAAATTTCTTAAATCAAATCCAAATTAAACCATAATAACATAAGGCATGCCAAGGGATATACCATAAGATAGAGAAACCTAACTTAAAAGAAAATAAAATTGTATTACCTTCGAAACTAATGATGGGGAAATAAAGAGATCTAGTCCTCATGAGCCCAGAACTATGAAGAGAAATCCAAAGAAGAAAGGAAACACCCAACATTGCTGATAAATGGAAGAATAATATCAAAAACAATTCTTAGAACATGATATATCTAGAGTTTGAGCCAATGGAGAGAGAAAAATCAGTTTAATATAGGGAAACCAAGCCTGTGAATGCACTAAAACCCTTCATTTAAGGTGGCATGTAGCTGGAGTAACCTCCCTGAGAAGATCAGACAACAAATGAGCATTTCAAAAACCTGAAACCATCACCACCACACCATAGTTATTCCCATCACAACATGGTGGACTCACCTAAGAGACCAACCATGGAGACCATCCATTCCCTGGACCCAAAAACCAAGCCATTTTGGTTTGTCCACATCCTCTAACATGCTCTTAGTGAGGCTTGTTGGCCATGATGCATAGGAAAACCACCAACAAGATGCACTCAGGACCACACCCAACACTGGGTATGGTAGCTCAAACTATTTCACATAGGATGACCAAAGGCATACTATATACTCAACCATGGTTGTGGTGCCTCCTGTTTTTTACTAAAAATACTAAAAACCAATTTTTAATGCACCAAACACCACCAACACTTCTGAAACTGAAAATAGAGAAAATAGGGTTTTTAACTAATTCAATATATCGGGGTGTGACAGTTATTCCCACTATAAAAACTTTATATACTCATAAAGGATTAGTATAATAAACTTAAAAAGAGATGAATCCATTAATGTTATGTGAAGGAACAATCATGAACTTGAGCCATATTCGGTGGAAGTGAAAGTCAAGAGGTCAGGACTCCTACGTGATCAAGGATCTCAAAGGAGCCAATGTGCATTGGGATTATCTTCCCTTTCTTTCCAAACTGCATGACTCTCTTCCGTAAAGTGAGACCTTATCTCCAACGTCAAACTCAAAGTCCCTTCGACGGTTGTCAGTGTATCTCTTTTGCCGACTCTTATCATCTTTGATGTGTTTCTGGATGACTTGAACCTTCTCTGTCATCTCTTGCACAAGATCAGGTCCAAATAACTTTCTTTCTCCAACTTCATCCCAACAGGTTGGAGTTGTACATCACTTTCCATACAAAGCTTCATATGGATCCATCTGAATACTCGAGTGGAAGATATTTTTTGTATGAGAACTCAACCAATGGGAGATGTTGATCCCATCCACCTTTTAATTCTAAAGATCAGGCTCTTAGCATGTCTTCAAGCATCTGAATAGTCCTTTCAGATTGGCCACCATTTTGGGGGTGATAGGTCATTCTGAAATTTAATTCAGTACTCAAAGCATGTTTAAGACTTCTCCAGAATTTATATGTGAACCTTGGATCATGATCAGAGACATTTGAGAGTGGAACACCATGCAGTCTCACCGCTTCTATCACATATAGCTTTGAAAGTGGTTCAAGCAAGAGGTCTTCCCGAATAGAGATAAAATGGGAAGCCTTGGTGAGTTGTTCAACCACAATCCATATCAAATTATTTCCCTTAGACATATTCATGAGACCCATGACAAAGTCCATAGTGAAATTCTCTCATTTCCATATGGGTATAGGCAATGGCCGCATCAACCCTTTGGACTTTTTCGCTCTGCTTTAATTTTCTAACATACCAAGAACCTTGAGATATATTCCACGATCTCCTTCTTCATGTTATCCAACCAGAAGTGTTTATGGAGATCTTGATACATCTTGGTGATACCAGGATAGATAGAGAATGTTGAACTATGTGTATTGTCCAATAGATCCTTATTTATCCTGGATGGTGAAGGCACAAAAATTTGCATTCCAAATCGAATCACACCTTCATCGTCGATATGGAACTCTTACAGCTTCCCTTCCTTTAATGAATTCACCATCTTTGATAACTCCAAATCATCCATTTTTTCATCCTTAATCATCTCTTGGATTGATGGTTGCACAATCATTTGGGAAAGTTAGTATGTATCCCCTACCCTTATGATTTCAAAATCCATCCTTCACATATTCAAGAAGATAGGTTCTTTTCGAATCCATAAAATGGATAGAGTAGCAGGTTCTTTTCTTCTTAGAGCATCTACTACCTTGTTTGCCTTTATAATATGATAGTGAATAGAGAAATTTTAATCTTTGATTATCTCAAACCACCTCCTTTGATTCATGTTGAGCTCCTTTTGTGTGAATATATACTTTAGGCTTTTTTAGTCGGTGTATATATCACACTTCTCACCATAAAGGTAGTGCGGCCAGATTTTCAAGAAAAAAATTGTGGTTTTTAGCTCTAGATCATGCGTCGGGTAGTTCTTCTAATAGACCTTCAACTATTGTGAGGCGTAATCTATCACATTATCATTTTCCATGAGTACACAACCCAAGAATTTCTTTTAATCATAACTTTATATCAAAAAAAATTCTCCACTTTTCATAGTGTGAGTACAGGTGCAGTGATCAGCCTTCTCTTTAGATCCTTGAAGCTTCCCTCACATTCTTCTATATAGACATACTTTACCCCTTTCCTTGTTAACTTAGTTAGCGGGCTTGACAATCATGAGAAATGTTTCACAAAACGTCATTAGTACCCATCTAATCCAAGAAAACTATGTATTTCTGGGACACTATAGGGCCTGGGCCATTCTCCAATCACATTTGTTTTTGAAGGGTCTATATAAATTCCCTCACTTGTGATCACATGTCCCAAGACCATTACATGATTCATAAAAAAGTCACACTTGTTGAACTTGGCGTACAACTTCTCCTTTCTCAATGTCACCAACACAAGTCTTAGATGTTCTTGATGTTCCTCCTTGCTCTTGGAGTATATGAGAATATCATTGATAAACACTACCAAAAATTTGTCAAGGTAATGTATAAAGACTCTATTCATCAAATCCATGAATATTTTAGGGGAATTAGTAAGTTCAAAGTGAACCACCAGAAACTCATAGTGCCCATACCTTGTATGGAAGGCAGTCTTATGAATATCATCGTTCTTCACCATTAACTAATGATATCAAGAATAAAAATCCACCTTTGAGAAGTATTGATCTCCTCTTAAATGATTGAACAATTAATTTATCCCTTTAAGAGGATACTTGTTCTTTATGGTTATCTTGTTGAGTTCCCGATAATCGATACACAGCTACATTGTTCCATTCATCTTCTTCACAAAGAGCATCGGTGCTCCCCAAGGTGATGCACTAGGGCGTATGAACCCTTTTTTCAAATGATCTTGTAGTGGCTTCTTTAACTCCTCCAGTTTGATATTATCCATTATATAGGGACACTTTGAGATAAGAGTAGGTTCGGGTATGAGTTCTATTAATAACTCTACCTCATGATCTGGGGGAAGTCTGGGAAACTCTTCGGGAAATACATCATGTATTCGCTCACAATGATCATTTCCACAAGGTTGTCACTTTCCTTTGACTCAACCATTTGGGTGAGGTATTATTCTTTATAGGGAATCAACACCCACACAGTTGAAGTATTTTTCAAAAGAGATTCATTATATTCCTTGCATTTGTAGAGGAGGGTGGGATGGTTTGGAATATGAAAAGATATTTCCTTTTCCAAATAGTTGATATGTTCTCTATAAAACGAGAGCTAATCCATGCCCATTATAGTGTCGAATTCCACCAAGGGAAGTATTATGATATTTACTAGAAGAATCGTCCCACATACTCCAATAGGATAAGAGTCAAACACTTGGGTTTCAATGATTGCACCACTCGGTGTTTTTACAAATATCTCTACTTCAAGGTTTCAGGGCTTCAATTCTATAATTCTAGAAAACTTGCAAGATATAAAGGAATTCTTATAACCAGAATAAAATAATACTTTTTCCATTCTTGAGTTAATAAGTAGTGTACCCTGTACAACTTCATTATCTATCTCCCCTTCCGCAGTATTGATGGCATAAGCATTCCTTTGTTTCTTTGACTTTGGTGGCTACTGATGCTGATTACCCTTGAGGACTTGAGGTTTAGTGCACTAACTTGCACAATACCCTTTCTCCCTTTAGTTATAGCATTGAACCATGGGTGGTTCTCTCCTTTATTCCACCACATTATCCTTTCTTCTCATGTATTTCTGAAAATCTTGAGAAAGGTGTCCTTCTTTCCACACTTAAAGCATTTACCCATCCCTTTGAGGTAGTTCCCATGATGAAACTTCCCACATTTTCAGCATGTGTTTCATTGAGTTTTCATCCCACCTTTATCATTAGATCCTCCATCTTGAAACTCCATCTTTTGTTTCTTATCACCATAGCCATGGGACCATTCTCCAAAATACATCTCCACTTTGAGAGAACACCGAACAACTTCTACATAACTCCCAAAGTATCGAATTTCAAGAGCCTTTCGAAGGTTTGGTTTTAATCCACTAAACAATATATTAGTTTTTCTATCATTTTTTATAACAAAACCCAAAGTGTACCTCGGAAGACTTGTGAAACCTGCTTCATAGGTTATGACAGATTCAACTTAATTTTTCTTGGGCTCTATGAATTCTCTCTCCATCTTTGTGTGAAGAGTTCTTGGGAAATACTTGTTAAGAAACGTTATCTTAAAGTCTTCCCATTCCATCTCTTCAATTTCTTCACTTGGATTGGTGTTCTTAATCAAATCCCACCATTGATCGACCTCTCTATCTAGAAAACAAATGGCTAGTGTCACCTTCCCATATCAGAACAATGAAGCACAAAAAATATCTTCTCCATGGACTTGACCCACTGTTCTGCAACTAGTGGATCAGAAGATCCGCTAAAGGTTGGCGGTCATTGCCGCATAAAACACTCGATAGCCAGTTACTCCCTCTTAGGTGACCTAGGACGTTCTCCATTATTCTGGTTATTGTTCATAACCTTATATAGCTGGGTAATAATCACCATGATGTTTTTAATTACTCCTCCCAAATCATTGAGGATTTCATTTGGGAAATTGTTGCTTTATCCCTTGAACGAGTTGCTGGCCTGATTTCTCATGGTTACCACCATTCTATAAAACAGAAAAGGTTGGAACAAAACATAAGTCAACAATTTGTGAATTAATAACTTATTCTTTTGTAAATTTTTTACCAAAAGAATAACTTATGGGATCACAATGTAAGTCTTCTTATGTGCATATTTTTACTTAGTCTCATACTAGAGGTTTTCTCTAGAGTTTACTAATCCTAATTCCCAAATAAACTAAACATTGCCTCTGATACCAACTATAATGACCCTTCCTTTTACTAAATTACTATTAAATAATTATAATTATAAACAACATAATAGTATTACACCATCATGATCCATAGGTTTAGTGTCTTGGGAAAACTAGGACCAAACATAACTTTTACAACATCAAGCTTAAAAATTTATTTAATTCCTTCTTCTCCAACTTCTTATTGGCTCTTAAAATCTCCTTAGTATATGTAGTCACCTGAGGATATACATAAAAAAAGGGGTGAGATAAAATCCCAGTAAGAGGATATATATGAAAAATATAAAAATGGGTTAGCATAATCATAATATAGGAAAAGTATCATGAACATGAGAGGAATTATGCATAAAAGACTTGAAATGTGGCAATGCATAAAAAATGAAACACCATGTCTTAGTGGTTAACTACCACACATACTTGTGAAAAAAGATATAATTTTTTCACACATAATTTCACTTTAACTCATGAGATTCATCACTTTTCACAATGCATTGGATCGCTATATAATTCTGGGCACACCTGTCACATTCAAACCTTCGTATTGCGCTATATAATTTCGGGTGCACCCATCACATCATAACATTATCATTATCATGCATTCCACATAGAACATATATCAAAAATGAACATAACTAACCCATGGAAAGGAATTTTTTCATCTCATAATAACACATTCATAAACTTTGGGTTCCCAAAATAAAGTGGTAATAACATACTTGATACAATAACCATCAGCCTTGAGTGAGAAATAAAAGGTGTGTTTTTGAAAGAAGAGTTATTTGGAAAACATTTGTTTGACATAAACTCTATTGTAAAACGTTTATATACTATAAAAGTTAATATAATGAGGAAAAAATTATTTCTAAGGAGTGAACCTACCAAAAATTGAGTGAATGATGGAGAACTCAAAAAAAGAAATTTGGGTTCAAGAATTTTCCCTTCCCTTGTATCTGAATGCTTTCTTCACTTTAAAGTCATGTATAACCACATTAGATTAATTAATTAACAATTCCAAAAACTTTTTTATTTTAATATGGTTCATTATGGTTTCATTAGATTATTTTATGGTCCTTTGGATGAGTTATAGGGTTTAAATCTATTGTTTGAAAATATTTATTTTTTTTGTTTTCTTGAACGGTTCACTTGTATTCATGAATGGACGTTCGTGTAGAACATGGTTAAACATACAGAACTGATATTAAATTTTATTAATGATATTCCAGAAGTATAAATTATCTTAAAATTAATTATTTTATATATCATGTGGGTGAATCATTAGTTAAAATTTAATGACGATTGTTTGGGTTAATTCGGGTGATTTTTGAACCACAACAAACTTGTTTTTTAATCATTTAACAATATGTACATAAGTTAGTTCTAGGATATGAAATAAGATATAATAAATATAACATAATCTGGTTCAACAATAAATTTTTTTTCATGACCAGATCTGAATATGGTAAAGTAAAAAATAAAACATGTTGTTCTTGAAGGTGAAAAATTAACACCTTAGGAACAACGTTTTCTTTTCTAAAATAAAAAGAAGAAGAGAAGGGGTTGGATGATATATTATCCCATTAGTATCATAAAATTCTAGTATATGTGAGATACTGGAGTTAACATACCATGTGGATGAGAATAGGCTGGGATAGATTAAGAAAATATCTTGAAATTGAAAGGAAATTAAAGGAAAAGAGAGAGAGGGAAATTACCACTTGAATCCTCCTATTGAGATCCTATTTAAGGAACCTAGGATTGGTATTTTGATGAGAAAAAAATCTCTTGGACGTCGGAGAGGGGATAGGGAATATTCTTGGGAATTTTTTAGATAGGGCTCGAAGCTTGAGAGGTGTGAGGAAATGAGGTTGTGAAGGGTGGTATTTATAGTGGAGGGGAGAGGGGTTTTCTTAATTTTTTAATCATTAGTTTATTAATTTCTACCAAGATAATAAATAGTGATGATTCCATGAACAATAATAGTAAATAGGGCATATGCGTTCAAGATTTTTGTGCTTACATAACTTGTGATGTCAGGAATAGTGGTTTTAAATTATAATGTATTTATACAGTAAATTAATGTATTTTACTATTCACCAAAAATTCAAGTATTTCAGAAAAAACCCCAAAAATTCACCCTAACCATTTTTTGATGTGTAGAATAAAAAAATTAAGTCCACTTTTCTCAAATAATTTTCTAAATATGATTAATTTAATTTTTTATTAAAATCATAATTTACATGAAAATAGAGTTTTTAAAACATTTGTTACTTATTCCAAAACATAGGTACATCATGATTTTAGTTAAATCCTACATATATACTATCATATTTGAGGTTAATATTTATAAGGTTATATTACTATTAATAAGGGTATGTTACTATTCACTAAAAGTTAATTTTGTTCTATTAGACTCCAAACATCTTACTGATCGCAACCGCGTATGTTAGATTTTCAAAATTCAAAACATAGAAGTGAAAAATTATGTTTAATGATCACATATTATTTAGTATCATGATATATTATTGTGCTTCGTAATTTGATTATACTATAAGGAATAATTATAAGAAGGGATTTCCATTGACAAAACATTGGGTTGTTACATTCTCCCCCCTTATGAAATTTCTCCCTCGAAATTTCATTTTACATAAATAGGTGAGGGTACATCTCCTTCATCCCCTATTTCGGTTCCCAAGTAGCTTCCTCAAACTTATGGTTCCTCCACAAAAATTTGACAAGGTGGGTTGTCTTTTTTTGTAGAACCTTATCTCTCCAGTCCAAAATCTTTACTAGCTACTTCTCATAGGAGAGATCATCTTTCAGTTGTACCACCTCTGAGTTTTGTAAATATGAGGGATCTGGTATGTACTTCTTTAGGAGTGATATGTGAAACACATCATGAAGTTGATCCATATTCAGTGGAAGTGAAATCCAATAGAACACAGCTCCTATGTGATCAAGGATCTCAAAAGGTCCAATGTACCTTGGGCTTAGCTTCCCTTTCTTTCCAAACTGCATGACTCTCTTCCATGGAGATATTTGAAGGAAGACTTTATCTCCACCATCGAACTCCAAGTCCTTTAGACGATTGTCAGGATAGATCTTTTTTCAAATCTAAGTATCTTTGATGTGTTTCTAGATTACTTGAACCATTTCTATCATCTCTTTCACAAGATCAGGTCCAAGTAGCTTTATTTCTCAAAATTCATCCCAACAGGTTGGAGTTCTACATTTCTTTCCATACAGAGCTTCATATGGATCCATCTGAATACTCGATTAGAATTTATTGTTGTATGAGAACTCTACCAATGGGAGACGCTGATCTCATCCACCTTTGAATTCTAAATAGATGGTTCTTATCATAACTTCAAGTGTCTGAATAGTCCTTTCAGATTGTCCATCAGTTTGTGGGTGATAGGTCATTCTGAAATTTAATTCAGTACTCAAATCATGTTAAAGACTTTTCTAGAATTTAGATGCGAACCTTGGATCACGATTAAATAAAATCGAGAGTGGAACACCATGCAGTCTATCCACTTCCTTCACATTTTTCTTTTCAAGTTTTTCAAGCGATTGGTCTTCCCAAATAGAGATAAAATGGGAAATCTTAGTGATTCAGTCAACCACAACCCATATCATATTATTTACCTTCAACGTCTTCAGGAGACCCGTGACAAAGTCCATAGTGACATTCTCCTATTTCCACATGGGTATAGTTAATGGTGGAATCAACCCTTTGGACTTTTTTTTCTCTTCTTTAACTTGCTGACATACCAAGAACCTTGAGATATATTATGAAATATCCTTCTTCATGTTATCCCACCAGAAGTGTTCACAGAGATCTCGGTACATCTTGGTGCTACCAGGATGGATAGATAATTTTGATCTATGTGCACTGTCCAATATCTCCTTCTTTATCCTAGGTGATGAAGGAACACAAATCCGCATTCTAAACCAAATCACACCTTCACCGTTGATATGGAACTCTTGCAGCTTCCCTTCCTTTACTGCATTCACCTTCTTTTGTAACTCCAGATCATCCCTTTATTCCTCCTTAATAATCTCTTGGATTGATGGTTGCACAATAATTTGGGAAATTTATGAGTTATCCCCTACCCTTATGATTTCAAAATCCATTTTCTGCATATCCAAGAACATTGGGTCTTTCTCAATCTGTAACATGGATATAGTAGCAGGTTCTTTTTTTCTTAGATCATCAGCTACCTTGTTCTAGTTTTCAGTATGATGGTGAATAGATCAATCTTAATATTATATTAGCTCTAACCATCTCATTTGAATCATGTTGTGCTTCTTTTCTGTGAATATATACTTTAGGCTTTTGTTGTCAGTGTATATGTCACACTTCTCACCATAAAGGTAGTGCCGCCATATTTTCAAGGAAAAAATCATGGTCATCAACTCTAGATCATGCGTCGGGTAGATCTACTCATGGATCATAAATTGTCATGAGGCATAGGCTATCACATTATTATTTTTAATGAGTACACAACCCAAGCCTTTCTTTGAAGCATCACTGTATATCACAAAACTTTATCCACTTTTCGATAGTGTGAGTACATGTGCAGTGATCATCCTTATCTTTATCTTCTTGAAGCATCCCTCACATTCTTCCGTCCAGACATACTTTACCCCTTTCATTGTTAACTTAGTTAGTGGTCTTGACAATCATCAGAAATTTCTCAAAAAATGTCAGTAGTACCCAGATAATCCAATAAAACTATGGATTTCTACGACACTGGAGGGACTAGGCCATTATTTAATCACATTTTATTTGAAGGGTCCATATAAATTCCCTCACTTGTGATCAAATGTCCCGATAATGTGACTTGCTTCATCCAAAAGTCACACTTTCTGAAATTGGAATACAACTTCTCCTTTCTCAATGTCTCCAACACAAGTATTAGATGTTCTTCATGTTCCTCCATGGTATTAGAATATATGAGAATATCATTGATAAACACTACCACAAATTTGTTGAGGTAATGTCTAAAGACTCTATTCATCAAATCCATAAAGATTTTAGGGGAATTATTAAGTCCTGAGGGCATCACCAGAAACTCATAGTGCCCATATCTTGTACAGAAGGCAGTCTCCTGAATATCTTCCTTCTTCACCTTTAACTGATGATACCATAACCAAGATCCACCTTTGATAAGTATTGTGCTCATATTAACTGATCAAATAAGTAATCTATATTTGGAAGAGGATACTTTTTATTTATGGTGATCTTGTTGAGTTTTTGATAATCGATACACAGTCTCATTGCTTCATCCTTCTTCTTTACATGGAGCACCGGCGCACCCCAAGGTGATGCACTAGGGTGTATGAACCCTTTTTTCCAAATTCTCTTTTAGTTGCTTCTTTAACTCCTCCAGTTTGATAGGAGAAATTCTATAGGGACGCTTTGAAATAGGAGTAGATCCCGATATGAGTTCTATTAAGAACTCTACCTCACGATCCGGGGGAAGTCCAGGTAACTCTTTATGAAATACATCATTGTATTCCCTCACAGTGGGCATTTCTTCATGTTTAGAACATTCCTTTAACTCAACCATTTGGGCGAGGTATGCTTCTTCATAGGGAATCAACACCCACACAGTTGAAGGATTTTTCAAAAGAGATTCAAGATCTTACTTACATTTGTAGAAGAGGGTGGGATGGTTTGGAATATGAAAAGACATTTTCTTTTCTTGAAATTTGATACATTATCTATATAACGAGAGCCAATCCATGCCCATTATAGTATCAAATTACACCAAGGAAAGTATTACGAGATTCGCTTGAAGAATCTTACCACATATGCTAACAGGAGAAGAGTCAAACACTTGGGTTTCAATGATTTCACCACTTGGTGTTTTTATAGATATCTCTACTTAAAGGTTTTGTGGCTTCAATTATATAGTTATAGAAAACTTTCAAGATATACAGGAATGCATAGAACCATAATCAAAGTAGAATTTTTACATTCTTTATTAGATAGTAAGTGTACCTTGTAAAACTTCATTATCTTAATCCCCTTCTGTAGTAGTGATGGAATAATACTTCAATTGTTTCTTTGGATTTTTTGGCTGTTGACATTGTTTACCCTTGGGGACTCGAGGTTTAGTGCACTGGATTTCATAGTTCCCTTGTTCCCCACAGTTATAGCATTGAACCATGGGTGGTTCTCTCCTTTATTCCACAACATTCTCCTTCCTTATCATGTCTTTCCAACACTCTTGAGCATGGTTTCCTTCTTTACCACACTTGAAACATTTACTCTTCCCTTTTAGGTAGTTCCTATGATGTAACTTCCCACATTTTTTTCATGTGGGTCGTTGATTTTTCTTCCCACCTTTATCATTAGATTCTATGTTTTGAAACTTCCTCTTTCATTTCATATCACCATAGTCATGGGACCATTCTCCAAACTCCATCTCCACTTTGAGAGAACACTGAACAACTTCTTCATAACTCTCAAATTCTGGAATTTTAAGAGCCTTTCTAAGATTTAGTTTTAATCCACTAAAGAATCAATCAATTTTTCTATCATTGTTGATAATAAAACCTGAAGCATACCTTACAAGCCTTGTAAAACTGGATTTGTAGGTTGTGACAGATTCTACTTCCTTTTTCTTGAGCTCTATGAATTCTTTCTCCATTTTCGTGAAAATATTTCTTGGGAAATACTTGATAAGAAATATTAGCTTAAAGTCTTCCCATTCCATCTCTTCTATTTCATCACTTGGCTTGGTGTTCTTAATCAAATCCCACCATTGATCGGCCTCTCCATCTAGACAATAAATGTATAATGTTTCCTTCTCCGTCTCAGAAAAATGAAGCACCAAAAAGATCTTCTCCATGGATTTAACCCACTATTCTGCAACTAGTAGATCATAAGATCCACTAAATGCCGGTGGTCATTTCCTCATAAAACACTCGACAACAGTTCCTACCTCTTAGGTGAGTGAGGACCTTTCACATTATCTTGGTTATTGTTCATAACCTGATGTAGTTAGGTAAGCATCGCCATGAAGTTTTTAATTCCACCTCCTAAATCATTGAGGAAGTCGTTCGGGAAATCATTGTATTGGACCTCACACGATTTGTTGGCCTGATTTCTCCTAGTTCCCACCATTCTCTAAAATATAAAATGTTGTAAAAAAAATTCAAAAAGTCATGAATTAAAAACTTATTCATTTGTACAATTTTTACTAAAATCATAACTTATGGGTTTACTATGTAAATACTCTTGTGTTCATATTTTTACTTAGTCTCATACTATAGGTTTTCTCTAGGGTGTACTAATCCTAATTCTCAAATTAACTAAACATTGCCTCGGATACCAAATATAGAAACCCTTACTTTTCTTACATTACTATTACATCATTATAAAGATATAAAATAGTATTAAACCATGAGGATCCATAGTTTTAGTGTCTTAGGAAAACTATTACCAAACATAACTTTTACAACATCAAGCATAAATATTTATTTAATTCCTTCTTCTCTAGATTCTTATTGGCTCTTGACCTCTCCTTAGTATATGTAGTCACCGGATGATATTCATAAAAAATGGGTGAGCTAAAATTCCAGTAAGAGGATAGATATGAACAATATAACAATGGGTGATCATAATAATAACATAGCCAAAGGATCATGAACATGAGAGGAATCATTAATAAAAGACTTGAAACATGGAAGTGCATAAAAAATGAAACATCGTGTCTTAGTGGTTAACTACCACACATACTTGTGAACAAAGATATAATCTTATTCACACATCATTTCACTTTAACTCATGAGATTTATCACTTTACTCAATGCATTGGAGCTCTTTATAATTTTAGGCACACCTGTCACATTCAAACATTCATATTGCACTATATAATTCTGGGTGCACCCGTCACATCATAACATTATCATTATCATGAATTACACATAGAAAATATATAAAAAATGAACATAACTAACCTGTTTAAATGAATTAGTTTCATCTCATAATAAAACATTCATAAAATTTGGGTTCCCAAAATAAAGTGGGAATAACATACTTGATACAATAACCATCAACCTTGAGTGAGAAATAAAATGTGTGTTTTTGAAAGAAGAATTATTTTGGAAAAAATTTGTTTGACATAAACTCCATTGGAAAAAATGTATATCTCATAAAATGTAATATAATTATGAAAAATGGTTTTTAAGGAGTTACCCTACCAAAAATGGAGTGAATGATGGTGAGATCGAAGAAAGAAAGTTGGGTTCAAGAATTTCCCCTTACCTTCTATCTGAATGATTTCTTCGCTTTAAAGTCTTGTATAACCACATTAGATTCCTTAATTAACAGTTAAAGAACATTTTTTGAATGAATATTGTTCATTATGGTTTCATTGGGTTATTTTTTGGGACTTTGGAAGAGTTATAGGGTTTAAATCCATTGTTTGGGAATATTCATTTTTATGGTTTTCTTCAACGGTTCACTTGTATTCATGAATGGAAGTTCATGTAGAACATGGGTAAACATTCAGAAATGATATTACATTTTATTAATGATATTAAAGGATTTTAAATGATCTTACAATGAATTATTTTATATACTATGTTGATGAAACAATAGTTAAAATTTAATGATGATCATTTGGGTTAATTCGGGCGATTTTTTGACCACAACAAACTTGTTTTGTTTACTACTTTACTAATATTTACATAAGTTAGTTCCAGAACATGAAATAGGATATAATAAATATAATATAATCTGATTTAACCATAAAAATGGTTTCATGACTAGATTATATGATGGTAATGTAAAAAAGAAAACATGTCGTTCTTGAAGGTGATAAATTAACACCTCACGAACAACGTTTTCTTTTCTAAAATAAAAAAGAAGAGGAGAAGGGGTTGGATGATATATTATACCATTAGTATCATAAAATTACATTATATGTGAGATATGGAAGTTAACATACCATGTGTATGAGGATAGGTGGGTATAGATTAAGAAAAGAAGTTGAAATTGAAAGGAAATTAAAGGAAGAGAGAGGGGGAAATTACCTCTTGAATCCTCTTCTTGAGATCCTCCTTAAGGAACCTAGGATTGGTCTTTTGATGATACCAGAAGCTCTTGGATGTGGAATAGGGGCGGGAGAAAATTCTTGGGCAGATTTTAGATTATACATGAAGCTTGAGAGGTGTGAGAAAATGAGGGTGTGAAGGGTGGTATTTATTGTGGAGGGGAGAAGGGTTTTCCTAATATTTTAATCATTAGTTTATTAATTTCCACCAAGATAAGAAATAATGATGATTCCATGACCAAGAATAGTAAATAGGGAATTTGAGTTATAGATTTTGGTTCTTACATCACTTCTGATGTCAGGAATAGTGGGTTTAAATTATAATGTATTTATACGTTAAATTAATGTATTTTATTATTCACCAAAAAATCAAGTATTTCAGAAAAACCCCATAAATTCACCCTAACCATTTTTTAAAATGTAGAATCTAAAAATGATGTCCATTTTTCAAAAATAATTTTCTAAATATGATTAATTTAATTTTTAACTAAAATCATAATTTTCTTGAAAAATACAGTTTTTAAAACATTTGTTTACTTATTCCAAAACATAGGTACATCAAGCTTTAACTTAAATCCTACATATATACTATCATAGGTGAGGTTACTATTCATAAGGGTATATTACTATTCATAAGGGTAAAATTACTATTTATAAGGGTATGTTACTATTCACTAAAAATTAAGTTTGTTCTATTAGACTCCAAATATCTTACTGATCGCAACCGCATATGTTAGATTTTCAAAATTCAAAACATAGAAGTGGCAAAATTATGTTTAATGATTAGATAGTATTTAGTATCATGATATGTCATTGTGCTTCCTAATGTGATTATAATATAATTAATAACTATAAGAATGGATTTCCATTGACAAAACATTAGGTCGTTACATTTATATATCCCAATAGATATATCATGTCAAAACAAAGAATGCATCACATATCATATAAAATCCATGGTAGTACACAAAATAGTACAAACCAAAAGCAGAAGCATTGGTAATATCATGATAGGGATCAAACCAGGTCAGGATGGCTAGGAAACTCATACCTAACATAGAAAATCGCATATATATCAATCCACTAGACATCTGCATTGAGTCTAGAGAGTAGAGAAACACCCGAGAAAGTGAACCTACCAACAAGTCTAAAAAGTAACTAGAACAACATTTCTAAGGAGCAGAGGAAATCCCCACAAGAAAACCCCCTACAAGTGGATGAGACCTATTTCTAAACCTTTCACCTAAGTACCTAAGGCTTCCCATGTGCTCTATTTTCCAAACTAGTTCATCAAACGATTTCCTCATTTCATTCTTTGAAAACCATTCCACAATACTTTCAAAACCCTTTTCATTTACCAAAACTAGGGGAAATTTTTTTATGAAAATCTAGTTCTACACACACAAATAAAATCAATCATATCTTGCAATTTCATTTAATAAAACAATTTATCAAACATATGAGCAATTCAGTTCACCAACATAAGATTGAGATAGAAGCACTTAACTCAAAACTGAAGGTCACACATGCCCACAATAGAACCCACCACAAAATGATTAAAAAAGACAATTGAGGCCTTAGAACTGATCTACACATCTTAGAATTGATTCAATTTATTAAAAGGATAAGCATAGAAGAGTAATCAACACATACCTCAAGAACACACACTCATCGCACCACAACCAACAAAGGAAACAGTCCTAAAACAAGACTGCATTGTATATCTATAAAGAAACAAGAAGAAACATCACCTTGGGTAAATGGATACAATAACTCAATGCAAAGATAGTACCATGACCAAAGAAATGAAGAATAAGAAGAAAGGATCACTCAACTGTAGAGATTCAAACCAACCATAATGGTGATCAATCATTGAATTAATAAATATGGATGGAGTGAAGGATCCCAAAATCATCAGAGAAGTCTTCTAGGAAGAGATCCAAAAGAGATGTGGAAAAATAAAATAAAATTTCAGTCGAATGGCACCCTAAAATCCAACACTATGAAATTTACATGGCATGTAATCCCTTTACATGTCGTGTTGTACTTGGGGATTTGATGTTCCAAAAAAACTTGTCTCCTTTTTATTAAAAACTGATCTTTTAACATTACACGACATGTAACCAATACACTATGTATAATACCTTCACGCTATGCACAGGTTCACAGCATATGACCTGTAGAACTTACATGTCATGTTCTACCATTAAACATCTTCTAGTGACTACAAACACTGCATATTCTTACACAAAAACCCAAAACACCTCGATCATCCTCCGAACTTGGGGAGAACCCCATAAATTTATTAACACACTTATTCTCAAACTCCGTTAATTAAAACAAACATACATATGTTAACTTTAGTTCATTTTTCTCATAAAGTGTTCTTCATCCTATGATGCCCCAAGACACATCCAATTCAAGTTTAAAATAATCAAAGAAGATGAAAATACCTGAAAGTGGGTTATAGGATCTTACAAACTCCCCACCATAAGACTTTCCTTACCCAGGAAGTCATGTGGAAGAATGAAATCCAGTAAAGAGGTGAGGACAATTCTCCATCATCAACAATTCATTATCCCAAGGATCATGAGAATCTAATCCATGCCTCCATAACACTCTAATCAACGAAATAGACTTCCCATGCAAGAATTTCACTTGAGAGTCAACGATCCCAACAAGATGCTCAATGACGAAAACATCTATATCTAACTCAATCTCTTCCCAAATCATAATGAGAGAGGGATCAAGATGATATTTACTTAGTTGTGATATGTGGAAAACATAATGAATTTATCTCAACTGAACCAAAAATTCCAACCAATAAGAAACCTTCCCAAGCCACTTAGTGACCTCAAATAGTCCCACATATCTCATATCCAAACTTCCCTATTTTTCATGGAGAGGGTGACCTGACCGAGTAGAAACTTTCAAGAAAACCCAATCACCTTTGAAAAACTAAAAAGGAAGATGTTGTTGACCACATAAGACTCTTCCTGATTCTACACTACAACTAGATGATGACATATATCCTGAATCCTCAAAGATGTCTCCTGAACCAAACTGAATTCCACCAATGAAACTTCATCCACATCTTCCCAACAAAGATTTTATCTACATGAGAAACCATACAAATCCTTGAAAGAAGAAATTATGATTGAAAACTAATAACTATTGTTATAATAAAAATCAATTTTTCCTAGATAGATATACCACAATCCACCAAAGTTTAAGACACGGGCATGAACCATATCCTCTATAATATTAATAGAATGCTCCATATAACCGTCTTTATATATATAATAAGTTATACTCAATTTTATTTGAGTATCCATTACCTCTTGGATACTTATATAGAACCTAAAAGTAAACCTATGATCCCTTTCTGAAACAAAAATAGAAGGGACCCCATGTTACCTTACAATTCCTTGCACATACACCTTACCTAAATATTCAACTTTTGAGGTGTTTTTTATCATAATAAAATGAGATGAATTATTCAACCAATCAATCACCACCTAGATATAATTTATACCATGGGGAGTCTATGGTAATCCAACAAAAAAGTCTATGGATACCTCTTCCCATTTCCAAACCAGCACTATAAGAGGCTAAAGTAAACCAAAAGGTTTTAGATGCTCTACCTTAATCTGTTTACAAGTGTAACAGTGGGACACATAATTAGAAACTTCAAACTTCATACCCATCCACTGGAATCATCATCTCATGTCATAATACACCTTAATATTGCATGTATAAAAGAACCACAAAGAACTATGAAAATTGAATAAAACTAAAATTATTAAAAATTATGGAATAAAAAACGGATCCCCAAAACCAGGAATACCATCTGAAGAGAGAGGCCATCCCAAAATAGTCTCCCCGCCATATAAGGATTCTTGAATTTCTATGAACTCATTATCCTACTACTAATTTTTTATAATATACTCAAGGATAGATGATGATAATTGAACATTGGTCAAAACCATTCCTAAAACATCCTCTTGATTATCTAGATGCAACTAAGAAAAAAGAACTATAAGGTTCCACTCTTCCTTTGATTCCTGAACATCTTGTGATGGAACTTTCCTACTAAGGGCGTTTTTAATGATCTTACCATTCCCCTGGGTGTAAGTGATATCAAATTCAAATTTATAATGATATTTTACCCACTAAAACTATCTAATATTCAAGTCTTTTTTAGAAAAGACATAACTCAAACAATTATGATCATAGAAGACTGTGAACCTTTCCCCCAAAAAGATAAAGCCACCAACACTTAAGTTCATGCATAACTACAGAAATCTCCAAATCATGAGTGGGGTAATTATTCTCATGTGATCTAAGCTGATGAGAACCATAATCCACCACATGATCATCCTGCATGACCAGACAACCCAAACAAGAACTAGAAGAATTAAAGAAGACCACATATCCTTTACTGGGATCAAGTAAGATCAAAATAGGATCTGATGTCGGATGTCTTTTTAGCTTATTGCAATAAGACCAAAACTTTTCATCCCATGTAAATTTAACCCCTTTCCTAGTAATATCATTCAAAGGTGATTTCTACTTCAAGAAATTCCAGATGAACCATCGGTAGTATCCAGAAAGACCGAGGAAGATTTGAATCTCAAAGACATTTCGTTGATACTCCCAGGACAAGAAAACCTTTAACTTCAAAGGATAAATTGATAATCCATGATCATAAATTATGTTCCCCAAGAATTTAACTTCATGAATCTATAAGTTTCATTTCAAAATATTTCCATTCAAATGGTGACTCCTTAGGATTTCCAAAACCAAACTCAGATGGTGATCATGCTCATGCTCAAATCTCGAGTAAACCAAAATGTTATATATGAAAACTACCACAAAAGTGTCAAGATACTAATGGAATATTTTATTCATAAAATCTATAAAAACTACAGAAGTTTTATTCATAATAAACACCATCATAAGATATTTTGAATGGATATACCTTCCCCTGAAAGTCATCTTTGGTATATCACACTCTTGAACCCTGAGATGATGATAACCAGACCAAAGATAAATCCTTGAAAACTAATTTTCTCCTTTAACTGATCAAAAAAATCATCCATGTGAGGTAAATGATATGTTTTCTTAACTGTTACATAATTCAACTTCTAATAGTCCATACACAATCAGATTGAAACATCTTCCTTCTTAGAAAATAGAATTGGGGATGCCTAAGGAAAAACACTACGGTGAACAAAACCCTTTTTTACCAAGTCTTCTAACTAGATCTTGAGTTATTTCAGCTCTTTTGGTTCCATATGATAAGAATTTATCTATATCAGTTGTATAGCTGGCACCAGGTTAATCGTAAAATCTACTTCCCTCTTTAGAAAAATATTGGATAAATCTTCTAGGAAAACATTAGGAAAACCCCAAAAAATGGTAAGAAGATAAAAAATAGAAGAAAATTCGTCAAGATCAATTACAATAATAGACAAAAAACTTCTAAGCTCTAGGTGGGAAGGTCCTGTATGACCAGACCTAGGATCCCACTCTCCCTGAAACACCTGTGATCTCCCATCAGCCACAATAAATGATACATGTTGATTCTAAAATTCAACCTCATCATGAAAATAAACAATCTAATCCATCTTGATTATGATTCCAAAAAAATCCATATTGAGAACAATAAAATCCCAGACTAACTTTGTATCAGCTATCGATAACCACAATAAGGACACTAGAACACCTTCTATTTCCTATTCCCAATAGTTGTTGCTAACTCCATAAAAAGGATATGAGTTCCATTGTAAGGTTAAGCATGTAAATAAAAAGAATATATATAAATGAGTGGGAAGAACTTTTAACAAATAAAGCTATCATAATAGATGATATGATAATGATGGTACCTCTGACTATCGTTGGACCTGCATCTATCTCCATTGGAAACTAATCTATTGGATGAAGGTGCTTCACTACTAAGGCATGTGGATGTATCCTTATAAAAAATTGAAGCATTTGACTATTCCATAGTATCCTTTAGAGCCAAAAATCCATAAAAATATCGAGGAGTATACATAGCATGACAGAAATGTTGCATATGACCATAATTTCCTCAACTATTACACTATTTACATGTGAAGGACAAGAACATCGTGTGTGTCTGAACATTACACACTAATAGCATGTTAGAGGCACACCACTAGCTGCAAATAGAGGTTCTGAATATGCATTCTATCAAGAACCACCTCCACCACTCATACAATGATTCTTCTACTCCCTCTTTTTCCTTGGAACACCACTAAAGTTTCCACTAGGTTGGAGAGAAGGGGAAGAATATGCAACCTTGCTTACCGTATTCATCCCTATAATCATATCCCTATTCACTGGCTCTAAATTGGTTTAAGGATTCAGTATGAATACCTATGATCTGATATATGGTCACAAACCCTGTAGATACTTTTGATCTTTTAGTTGTTCATTATTTACAACCTCTGGTGAAAAAAGAACCAGCTCAGCAAACTGATTGGTGTACGCCGACATTGAACACTCTTCCCACTACAAAGAGAGGAAATCTAGAGACATATCCATCATAAGTGACTCTAATAAAAACTTCTAGAATAAGGGAGTCTTAAAAACCTTCCATTCCAAGATCATGTGTCTATCTAACTTTACCAAATAATTCCACCAATGTTTTTTAGGACCCCAAAGTTTAAACATTACACACTTCACATTAATATTCTCAGGTGTATCCAAGAAGTCAAAGACTAGATAAATCTTTTCAAGACAGTACTCTACCTATTGAGGTTCATTATTACCCTTAAAGGATGGTGTATTATTATGAAATAACTCCTATCATTGATCTCTTTCTCCTAAAACTCTGAGTTGTACATCAACAACTGCATCCTAAACTTGTGGAACATTTTGGTCAACAACATGGACTACTAGAACAATTTCCTCGATAAAGTTCTAATCCATCAGATGATACCCTTGAAGAGTATCTGTTGCGCCTTCTTGGGGAACTTTCAGAACACATATCATAGGAATAATACTGCACACCAAAACAAAATAAATGATCATAAGACAGAACAATCTTAGTTTAAACTAGAAAAATCATAAGAAAAAACTGATATTAACATCAAGAACTCAAGATAAGAGACACACATCCCAAAATCCCATGGAAACTTAAGTATCATCATGGAAATATTTTTCCAGACACTCGCTACAATATACCACTCAAGTCCCAACAATCCTCTCCCCAGTATACCAAATGTCCCAAGATAAGGACTCTTGAGGAAAAAAAGATCTAATATAAAATTGTGATGAACTGACCCAAATACCCTCTCAATATGGTACCTGACCTGATATGTCACATACTTGAAGGGTGTTCCCAGTCCCTATGGGTTGGTTATTGGAACCAAAGAATCAAAAAAACCATAGGGAATGATTTCATCCAATCTGAAGATATAACATGACATATATATACCAAAGAGACAACAAAAGAAAAGATAAAGATATGTCATAACTGAAAGAAAATAGTGGAAACCAAACAACCCAAGAGTAGAAATAATATCCTAGTACAATTCCATCCATAAAAGACCACCAAGATAGGAAAATGACTACACCATGTGATATCATGGACAAACTCCCACCATCTCACCACCAGCTACCCATCTCAGCTGATAGAAAACCCTACTACCTCAATGTGGCACCTTTCCATTTCCTACATCGAAATACATAACCAGGTCTACACATCTTTGAATAGGTATGCAGGGTGTGATCTAACATGTTCAATAGGGTCTCACCCAGGTTTTTAATATAAATTCTATAAACAATAATCCAATAATTCTAAAATTTAAATAAAATAATGAATGCTAATATTTTAATTGTTTTTATATCAAAAGCATGGGAAAATAGTTTAATTTCCCCTTTTCCACATTTAAAAATTAAGCAGGTAAATTAGTTTCAAATATTTTCATATCAATATATCTCAATAGATATATCATGTCAAAAAAACATGCATCACATATCATATAAAACCCATTGAAGTATAGAAAATGGAACAACCCAAAAGCAGAAGCACATATAACATCATGCCAGGGATCCCACAAGGTCTGGATAGCTAGCACACTCATACCTAAAATAAACAATCATGCACACATCAAGACACTAGATATATTCATAAAGTCTATAGATATAGGAACACCCTATCAAGTGAACCTCCCAACAGGTCTAACAAGTCCCTAGAACAATAGGCCTAGGGAGTAGAGGAAAGCCCCATGAGAAAACACCCTCAAAGTGGATACGACTTATTACTAAACCTTCCACCTAAGTACCCAAGGATTTTGATGGTCTCTATTTTACACACCAGTTCATCTAACCATTTCCTAATTTCATTCTTTGAAAACCATTTCATAGTGCTTTGAAAACCCTTTTAATTTACCAAAACTAGGGGAAAACCATATTTTATAAAAACTGAGTTCCACACACACAAATACAATAAATCATATCATGTAATTTCATTTAATAAAACAATTTATCAAAAATAAAAGCAATATTATTCACCAACAAAGGCTAGAGATGGAACCACCTACCTCAAAACTTGGGGTATCAAACGCCCGTAATGGAAACCACCAAAAAATTATTCAACAATGAAAATGGAGGACTTAGAATCAATCTAAACATATTAGAATTGATTCAATTTATGAAATGTATTGTAAGAGAAGAGGAATCAACACATACCTCAAGAATGCACACCCTCTTCACCACAACCAACAAAGGAAACATCCCCAAGAATATGATCACACCATAGATATGGAAGGAAACAAGAAGAAACATCACCATGGTTCAATGGATCTGACAATGGAATGAAATATTTTTACCATGAAAAAATCAACAAAGAAGCAGAAATCCTCTCTCACTTGTATATATTCAAACCAACCTAAATAGTGATCAATCGCCAAAAAAATCAATCCAGATCGAGCGAAAACTTCCAAAATCATCAGAGAAGCCTTCTAGGTTGATAGATAAAGAATATGTGGAAGAATGAAATAAAATTTCATCTAAGAGGAACCCTAAAATCAAACAATGTAATATCTACATGGTGTGTAATCTCTTTATAAGTCATGTAATCCCTTTACACATTATGTAATCCTTAGGGCTCCAATACATCAAAAAACTCATTTCCTTTTTATTAAAAATCAATATTTTAACATTACACAGTGTGTACTCTATTAATTCTATGTACCATGTTCAAGGCATCTACCTTGTATAAATTACACATTGTGTACTCCTATTACACGATGTATAATTCTCCTGTAGACTGCAAAAACTGTAGATTCTTACACAAAAACTCAAAACACCTTGGGCATCCTCCGAACTCGGGGAGAAAATAGAAAATACATTAACACACTTATACCCATACACCATTAATTCAAACAAACATACATCCCTAAACTTTAGTTCATTTTTCTCAGAAAATGTTCTTTATCCTCAAGAGTCTAAAGACACGCCCAATTGAAGATAAAATCAAGAAAAGAAGAGGAAAATACCTGAAAGTGAGTAACAAGATGTTAAAGAAAAGGAAATAAATAAGGATTATTCCATAAAAATAATAACATTTAAGTATATGGAAGATACTATTTTATTATATCATCATTATTAGTAAATAATTGAAGGGGTTAGAGGAATAAATAAAATGAAATAACTCGGTTAAGATTTATACTTCTTCTTTGGAAATCCCCCTTTAGCTTACACCTTAAACCTTAATAGGATGGTCTTAAGGGAAGAAAATAATATCTATAAAGTTTAAAAAGAAGCTATTAAGGTATTTGGATAGATCATGGATGAATTAAATGGATCATGAAGTATGAATAATAGAGGATATATGGTTCTCTTTTAAAAGTGAGGTGAGTGGCACACTTGTAAATACTTGAAATATTAATATATAATATGTTTCTAACTCATGTAAAATGGATCCAAACTACCATATATTCTAAAAAAATGCGTATAAGTTCTAAATATTACCAAAAAAATAAATTTTAGACAATATTAAGTACCATTTTAAACCTTTTTTTAGAGCCCTTATTAACCCTGTTTAACCATAACCATTATAACAAATGTTTCACACATTAAGAGTCCTGAAAGTAAATTTAAAAATAAAAAGTGGAACATGCATGAACCATGAATTATAGAATCAAAAATTTAACATTATATTGAGTATATATGGAATTTTAATAATTTTATAATGATTTAACGATAAATTTTAAACATTAAATATCATTTAAGGTCATTTTCAAGAAAATTCACATATCTTGAATTTAAATGCATTAAGATAATAACGGAATTAGAATAAAAACTTCCCAACTATAAATTATACATTATAATTATCCATTAAATTCATGATAAACCATAATTAATGCAAAATATATTACTTTTAATTTTTTTAAAATCATTTATTTTATTTTTTCTACTACTACGCACAAACACTATGTCGGTGTTGTGTAAGCGTTCAAGGAAAATATACTATATCTAAAAATATAAATAAATTAATATCATAAACATTATTTATTCATATTAAAAATAATCATTTATAACCATTAATATATTATTTTTATCCCTATGACAACATATTATAGATATTAAAATAAAATAGTGATATTTTGTAAATTTTCATAACCTATAATAATATAAAGGTCGTACTCAAAGGAAAGTGGAACCAAAATGCCTTATTTTTTATGTTAGGATATTCATGGTATAATTTATCTCATATAATGAAATAAAGTCTTGTTTTGGGTTGATTTTAATACCTTATCCCATATTTTTAACCTTAATTAACTAGTTTTACCAATTACCACAGTGGTAAACTTTTACTATGGTTACTATTCATTATGACTAAAAATGAAATTGACCAATTTACAAAATTTTAAACATATAATTTTAAATATGAAATCCATTTTTAAATATTGAATTTTAATAATTGGTAGAAATTTATTTTAATATAAGTATACAAAATGCATCGAAAATAGTTTCTAGAAAAATGCATTTTTAAGCATAAAAATAAACTTTACCAAAATAAATTATAATTTTTATTCCTATGATATTAATTATATTATTATTAATCAAAGGGATATTAATTTATTTTAAAACCAAATTCAAAAAAAACATGGGATTTTTAAATTTCTTTATTTAAAGCAAAAAATGCCAATTTTGCAAAAAAGTGGTATTTTTCACTATTCACTCAAAAATCAATCTTTTCAAAAATATATCAAAAATTCATCATAAACCCATTATGAAATGATAATTTAAAAAATAATATATATATTTTTCAAATAAAATTTATAAAATTTTCATAAATTCATTATAATATTCATGTACAAAATGAAATAAAAACCATTTTTGAAGAAAATGTAATTTTAAAGCATAAAATGAATTTATTCTTATTATTTTACTCACTATAACCATTATATGAATGTTAAAATTCTTTATTTAATTAAATATATGTATTAATTAAAAATATTCTTGCATATATTTTATAATATAGTTATTCCTATTCATACCTATCAACCCAATGGTTATGTTATAACAATTATATTTTTATATTAGTTCACAGTTTGTTTAATATGAGCCTTGTGTGTGGTGTATGATATCAAAAATAGTGTTATTTTAAAAGAAAATATAAACTAAAATATCAATGTATTATAAATAAGTAAATAACTTCCATGGAAAATTCATAAAATAATTACAATAACGGTGCATGGAAAACCATATAACATTAAGGCTCAACCAAGAATAACCATTGAATTAAAGTGGGATCAAATCAAGAGTTAAAAACTCACATACTAAATTATAAATAAATAAAACATAAAATATGATACATATCATGAGGAAAACCTTAGGGACTAATGGGACATCACTCTATGTGAATAGGTGAAACCCCTATCCTTCATGTCTTACGGTTCTACGCTTGTCACCAGAATCACTCCCAACTACCTCATCAGAAACACACCCCATAACCAGGGTTTTAACAATAAAACTAGAGGACACTAACTATCATGTGATATCAACTATCAAATCATAATTCCATTGATTTCCTACTTAATAGCCTAGGGTTCCTCATGGAATAGTTAAAGGAGGTGGGACACTATTACTCAAATTTCAATCTCATGATAATAACAAAGCCCAAGGATAACACCACAATCATATCCTTACCACATAAAATACCCCCTTTAATAGAAAACCCCTACCCAAAAATCATAACAAGAATAAAAATTTAATCACCCATCACATGAATATACACCCACATCAATAATGATTAATAATGGGGATTAGAAAGTTTATAACAAACAATCAATCAAATAGCAGCTCATAAAGTTCCAAATAATCCTTTACTTTATACTTAATAACTATATGTTTTATAAATCCCTTTTAAAAATACATTTTAATTTTATGTATAAATATAAGTGAAAACATAATTATCACCAAAACATAATCGCATACAACTCAAAGAAGTCACTAAAAAATTATGTAAGTCAAAAACACCCTTTTAGAACATATAAAACCATTAAACCAAAGCAACCCCACTTTATAAATCATATATAGTTTAAAAAAACAAGACAAAATAAATTATATTGAAGAAAACCATCATTATTATTTTATGAAACATTTAGAATGAAAAAAAAACACCATTTAAAATGAAATTCCTCTTTAATTATGAATTCCGCCCATTTTTTCAAAGGAAACCCTACAGAATTTATGGAAGACCTCTGATATCCACATCTAGATATAATATACCAAATTTATCTAGGTTTATAATGATTTTTAAAACATCAGTAGTTTGATTAATTCTCATTTTAGATTAAATAAAATGTAAATTCCTACCTCAAGTGGTGTAACCATGTATTATTTGATGAATTTCATTGGATTTTGTCTCTAAAGAATGATCACATTACCTTGAAGATAAAAAACATAATTATTATACAATCCTAGACTTAAAATTCAACCAACATGGTCATTGGGGTTAGAGAAAAAGTGATAAATAAAAATAACCCAAGGGAAGAAGGATAAAGAGTTAAAAAGAGGCCTTAACCTTGATATTTGAGCACTACTAAAAATTGAGGCTATAGCCATGGGAAATAGAAACCATGGATATATCTAAAATATATCCATGGGCCATAAAATTCTCTTATAAGTATGCCTTCCCATTCTCTAATTTCACATTGTACCATAACCTACCCTCACAGCCCTCCTCCTCCCTATAACCCTCCTCCTCTAACCTCCAAGTGATCCTCCTCCTCCAACGTAGCTCTAACATATCCTCCCACCTCTCTACCAATGTGGCTCCATTATAGTCTCCCCACCTCTCTATCGATACTACTCTGATGTATCCTCCCCACCTCCCTGCTATCCTCCTCCTCCAATATGGATTGACATGACTCTGGCACATCCACCCCACCTCTTGTAATCCCCCTACTCTAATATAGCCACCCCACTCCTCCTATAACAAAGCAAACCCTCCTCCATGAGATCATTATCCTCCAATGTAGCCACCCCACCTCCTTGATTTCTTACTTGAACCCAGACCTACCCTCATGATCCACTTCCTCCCATGATTTATCACTAACCACATTCATCTGACCCAAGAAAAATCCTCCATTTCATGATTTCTCATGAAAAATACCTTCCTCCTACTCTTATATTGAATTTCATATGCATAAAGGGTTAGGGTTTCCATCTAATTGTGTTTTTCTAGGATTATAGTAACATGTTTTGTTCCCCCCAGTCTGACACTATAAATGGATTCCTATTTATGAATTTATATTTTCCCCAATATGACCTATAAAATGATTTTTACTCTATTATAATACAAGTTTATTTATATATTTGACTATATTTATTTCATGAACATATAATTTTATTCTTTTATTCCTACAAAAATGACTTATTTAGATCCCATTGTATTCTTCTTTCATAATGTTATTTTCCATTGTTTATAAATTCTTGAACTATGTCATAGGTATGACTTAGTTATATTTCATTTTTTTATTGATTTTTATAAATTTATTATTCTTTAAATATTTTTTATACTTTTCTAAATAGTTTAATTAATTTTAATCTTGTGTTAATAGTGGTTACTTTTACATGGTAAATTATTTCATGTTTAATATTGTTTTTATTGATTATCCATTTTCCATGGAATTTTCCTATGAAATCATATTATATTATAGAATAATGTGATGATATTTTTAAATATAAATATAGTTGTAGAATGTGTGTATTTATAGATTCATGTTCTATTTGGTTGGGATTCATTTTACATTCACCCTTGACATGAAGGTTAGAAAATTTAATTATTTTTTGTTTATCCTTTTCCGTTAATTGAAAAAAATGATATTTTTTTATTATTATGGGAATTCATTCCCTATGACTTGGTTATAATTCTTATATTTACATTTTTATATTTATGTAACTCTATAGTGGATGTGACCAGTTTTTGTATTCCCTTTTACATTCTGATCATACCCACCTTGAGATAGTTCTGATATTACCTAGAGATTACAAGTATACTAAAAACTTTGGGAACTACTATAAGATTTACATATCACTAGGGACTATATGATAGCAGTCATAAAAACCTATCTATAGTAAATATCACATATGATAATTTCTTTTGTATAATGGTATCACATTGGGAAAAAATAATTTTATGCCACTTATTTAAGAATTTTTTTAGTAACATAAAAAAACATTTTTTATTTTTTAACTGATTATCATATATGGTAAGTGCTTAAATAGTTTTAAACATCTCTAGTGTCATGAACCTGCCCAGACCGCCATCCAACCCAAAACTTGACCTAGTATATAACATGTACTGAAGGGTGTTCTTGATCCCCATAGTTTGAAAACTAGTACCTAGACATCGAGTAACTCCTTTGGGAATGGTTTCTGCCATGTGAAGGAAAACTATTATCAATACAAAAAATCTCATAACATTATAACCATAGTTCAAAAAATGTGAAACAAAAAGATACCATTATAAGAATTAGTTAAACATTTAACATTTACAACCAAATAAAAAATTACCAAAAATTGGGAGGGGACAAACTAGATGAACAAAACCTTCTCATGGCATGTGGGATAAATCCCACCATGTCGCCATAATCAACACCTTCCAAGAAGAAACCACTAGCAAGAGTAACTATCTTCACCTCCATGGAAGGACTTTCCTTTACCTGAATTAGAAAGAACGAGGACTAAATACACCTGAGGGTGTATGTAGGGTGTGATATCACCTTCCCAATAGGATACCACCCAAAGGTTCTATGCATATAAATTATACGATAAATAAAAATTATAATTTTTAAATAAAGAAACCATTTAAATTGATACATTCCTTGTTTAAGAAAGGGAGGAAATCATTTTGTTTTATAAAACATGTAATTATAATTGTGGGAAATTAAAGGTTCATAAACAAAGGAAAATAAGGATAATTATACCACAAGCACCATGAGAAATCCCTAACCAGCTAAGGTTAGTGGGTACCTAGGATCCTTATACTCTCGGTGATTAAACCTAGATGTGATGGTCCATCTCTGAATTGAGAAAACCTATCTCAATCATCAATGTTTTCTTAGTGTTATATCATAATCCTTCAAGGTAAGGTAGTTCATGCCTATATTACTTGTCTAAGTCTACACATATTGTTACCTAGGATTCCTATATTCATTTCCATTTATTAAACCATGAAAACTCCCATCTTTCACAATCCAAACCATCACAAAAAAAACACACCAATTTCAAGGGGGTTACCTATTTAAAAACCTCACACACACCCTCAATTTGGAAATAACCCATTTTCACACACCCAATACAATTTAAAATTATTTAGAAAACAATACTACCATATTTAAATCATCAAATAATGGATAATAATGGAACCTCCTACATTCTCCTTTAAATCCACCATAATCCAGTCAGAAATTGAAATCCAAAGAAAGAGGAAACCATGTGAAATCAAGAACATGGAAAACCAAAAAAACCCAAACAAAAAAAGGTATTTAAAACCATTATAGCTCACTAAAACCACTGAAGAAAAGAGAACTCTAGAATAAAGAGATAAGATATCAAAATAAGGAAAGAAGAGAGGAGGGGGTAACTTTAGTAGTTCTTGAAGATCCAACCACAAAACCACACAAAAATTGATGCCAAGTGGAGTGGAGGAAGAGAGGAGGTGCACCTTGGGCTAGTGGAGTCAAATGGGGAAAAATGAGTGGGTTATAGGGTTAAAATCATGAAGGGGAGGAATTAGTATTTCAATTTTTTAAGAATATGGTAGGACTTGTGATTTGGTTACATGGTTTTTGGGGGGTTTCATGGTCATGAGCCTAACCATGTGGCATGTCCAATGCCACTGTATGGGTTTCACGATTTTCACTTGGTTGGTGCACAGTTTCCCCTAACTATACACCTCCTTCTATCCATCCAAAAAACTGACATTTTCTCAAGTAAAATGGCTGGGAAAGATATGGAACACAAGTAATACCAAAAATAAAAAAAATTACCTCAAATAATACCATGGGTGTGATAATTCTCCCCAAAATGAAACATTTCCACCCTTGGAAAGTAAAATTGTTGTCTTTTAATAGAATAAAGGAGAGTATTTCATCTCTACCAAGACTTATATTCCCAAGTCTTATGCTCATCAATTTTTTGTTACAATAGGACCCGATCTGATGGTATAGACTTTCCTCAAAGCACTTTCACCTGAGAATCCACAATTCACACTGGATTCTCAGTCACAGATAGATCTAGTTCTAGCTCAAGTTCTTCCCAATTCAGCATATGGGACAGGTAAGGATTACACTTCTTCAATTTCCATACATGGAACACATCATGAAATGATGTCAAATGGGAAGGAAATGTCAAGTGATATGCCACTTTACTGATCCATTTGTTAATTTCAAAAGGTCCTACATACCTTGGAATAATCTTCCCCTTCTTACCAAGATAATGGTGATCCAGGAGAAGTTTCAGTTTTAGAAACACCTATTCACCCAGTGATAAATCCAAGGATTGACATTGTTGATCGAAATATGACTTATAGAATATATGATCTATAAAAAACAAATTTATAATCATCTAAACCTTACTAGAAATCTCCTGCACAAGGCATGGACCAAATAAAAAAGTCTCTCACTTTTGTCCAGCGATGAGGTGACTGACATGGACAACCATAAAGTGGTTTGAAGGGATCCATCCTGATAGAGGATTAGTAACTATTATTATGAGAAAATTCCACCAACCTGAGATGGTTTTCCCAAGAGCCTCCAAAGTCTATCATGCACACATGAAGCATATCTTCTAAAATATAATTTTTTCCATTCTAACAAACCATCCATTTGATGATGGTACACCATACTGAGATTTAACTATGATCCCATTACCTTTCGAAGACCTTCCTAGATTCGAGAGGTGAAATGGGGGACCCTTTCCAAAACAAAGATGATAAGACACTATGCAGCCTCACAATTTCTTGAACATATTACCTACCTAATTATTCCACCTTAGTTTAATCCTTGATTGAGATGAAATGGGAAGATTTGATCAGATGACCAATAACCACCCAAACGGTGTTCCCTACTTGAGGTTTATAACGCAACCCGATGATGAATTCCATGGTGATATTGTTCCAATTCTAGGTGGGAATGGTGATTGGATGAAGAAGACATGATGGATTCTGGTACTCATAATTAATCTACTAACACATATAGAATCAAGATACAAAGTCAGCTATATCACGCCTTATGCATGGCCACCAGAACTGGCGATGCATATCATAAAACATATTTTTACCCCTAGGATGAATGTACCACTGAGACTGGAGGATATCCTGCATCACCAGCTTTTGTAGAGACAATGAAACCATGAAACAACCCTTGAAGTAGAGAATTTCCTCAAAGTAAATCAAACACTCATCAAGAACCTCCCACCATTTATTAGTTGTATGGAGTGGTAGTATTTCTCATCCTTAGGATTTTATTCCCAAATAAGTTTGATAAGGGATGGTGTAAACTGAATTCTAGGAAATAATTTACCTTTGTTATTCCCCTTGGCTTCCAAATGCATCTGAGCAAGAAGTCTCATTAAATTCCACTCATCACTGGACTTCTTCAAATATTGAATCAGCAACTTCCTTCTAAAGTAATTATCCACCACATTTTCTTTACCCAGGGTATAGGTAATATAAAATTCAAAATCCTAAAGGTACTCAATCCATTAGCTCTGTCTCGGATTCAGATCCTTCTAGGAGAATATATAAGCCTAGCTCTTTTGGTCTGAGTAGATTGTGAATTTCTCTTTGAAGATATAGTGATGTCATTATTTAAAATCATTCATTACCACTGGTATCTTGAGTTCATGGGTGGGAAAATTCTTTTTTTTTTGCAGATTCAGCATGATCAATACACCACTATGTGGTCACCCTACATCATCATGCATCGTAGACCCGAACCTGAAGAATCACAATAAACCACATAACCCTTTCCAGCCTCAAGTAAAATCAAGAATGGGGTAGTGGTAAACTACTACTTTAGATACTAAAAGGATGTATGGAACTCTGAACTCCAGGCGAACTTCAACCATTTTGGGGTGAGAGCCCCCATGGGAAAATCAAGTTGAGAAAAATATCTGAAAAAAATCCTATAATATCCTGCCAGACCTAAGATGCTCCCCATCCTAAATACATTATTTGATAATTCCCATGACATAACTGCCTTGATTTTATCTAGATCAATTAAAAATATATATTCTAATATCACATGATCCAATAATTTTACCTCCCAAATACAGAACCTACACATGGAGATCTTAGCATAAAGATGGTGATTCCAAAGCATGCCTAAAACAATTCATATATATTGATCATGCTCCTCTTAAGTTATAGATTGGACTAGGATGTTATCCATAAATACCACAATAAAATATTCAAGGTATTTATGAACCACCTAGTTTATAAGGGCCATAAAATATGTAGGATAATTCATCATCCTGAAGGGAAAAAAATAAATACTCGAAGCTTCCATACATACTTTGAAAAGTTGTCCTAGGAATGTTAGCTCCTCTTACCTAGACCTAATCATACAGGGAGAATAGGTTGATACTATAAAATAATCTTTACCCTTGAGTTGATCAAATAGGTAATCGATGCTGGGAAATGGGTATTTATTCTTGATTGTAACCCTGTTCAATTTCTGGTAATCAAATCACAACTAGAGAGATCCATCAGCCTTTTTGAAAAACAGCATTTGTGTGGACTAAGAAGAGATGCTCAGGTGAATGAATCCTTTGGATTCTAAATTTTCTGACTGTATATTAAATTTACTTAACTTAGTATGGGCTATATAGTATGAGGGAAGAGATATCAGTAGTCTCCTCAGTGCCAGGTTGGTGGTGAACTCCACATCCCATTCTGGAGGTAACCCTAAAAAGTCATCTAAAAACACCATTGGGAACTCATCCACAACTATTGGAATATGAATTATTTAATATGGGTAATTTGTGATGGTAACCTATCACAAATGAACCATAACTTAAAAACATGTTGCGAAATATGTTTTGTATGACAACCCATTGAATATATTTTTTTTAATGGGTAACTCCTCCATCACAAAAATCTTTTTCCAGTTATATATATATCATCACTTGAAATGAAATTATTTACCTGTCATAAATAATATAAAAAAATAAATAAAAAAATAAATAATATCAAAATAATATAAAAAATAAATACATAAAACTTTAGACATATGAATTAACAATAATATTACAAATATATGCTTATTGAAATATTTATCATAACAAATGTGTCAAAAAAATACATTAATCACTAAGGAGTGGGTCATGTAGAGGAGGTGGGAGAGGGAAATCCAACCTTATACCTAGAACCAAGTGTCACATGTAATCCATCACCTACTCATGATGGTCCTCATGTGATCGACATTGCTCCTACTGCTACTATTACTGTTGTTGACGAAGCTCTTCCTTCTCCCTATGTAGGGTCTCCATGACCTCATTCTAAGATCATAGCTTCTCCTCATACTATACATCTAATGATGACGAATCTCCATGAGATACCCTCAAGATATATGATGATCATGCAGTAGTAACATAATAACTATTAGGCGTCAATTGATAACTTATACCAACAACTCGGTCTTTTCAAAAGTATACTAAGTCACCTACATCCATGCTACATCATCAAATCTTAATGCATAGATAGAATAACCCTCAATATTATCCTGAAACCCATCATATGGGTGAGAATTTTTGTCCTTATATGACTCTTTCAAATATAATTTGAAATTAAAATAGTTAAAATATTGTTTTGGTTAAATTTTAAAACTCAAAAAAATTATACTAACCATAATCTAACATTGTTGATTGCCAGTAATATCTCCAATGAAAAGATCGTTGTATCTTATAAATATCCAACTGTATAATATTGGTATGCTCAACTGACTATATTAATAATAAAATAAAGATTTTACATTTATATTTATATAAATTATTAAATAAAATTACTTACCATATGTCATTGATGAGTACTGAATGTATGACTACCAACTCTATGTGTGACATCTTGTCTCCCCTGGTTCTGCTGACCTAATGATTATCTCATCTAAAAACTATCTATCATCCATTATGAGTGAAATCCATCCCAAACCTAAGAGGAGATGTAATCGGGTTGGTGGTTGTAGCAAGACTGATCAAAAACTGTGAATCCATATTTCTTTATGACTCTCTTCCTCAAATTATGAAAAAATTGATGACAAAGTCCACTCATTAAGGCCTCCAAAATAGATTTCCTCATGTTATCTTCGATGGGATACCATAAAACATAAAAATAATTAATAATAACAAGTTAATAATTAAATAAATTTCAATATAACTATTATTTATTTATGTACCATCCAATGATAAAACATGCAGATCCGAACATCAATGGAAATAGGATCCCATGTCACCGTGATCTAGAAAAATAATTACGTATAATAGAACTCCCTTTTCCAACAGCTATATGGGAACAATTGTGGGAAAACATAAAAAATAATCAAACAATTAGTACATAGATTAATTCATGAAAATTAAAGATAATTAATGAAAATTAACTAAATTACACAACTGAACATACCTCTACATGCATGGATCAAAATCAATATGTGGATGTCACTCAGGAATAGAGTCGAGAATCATCAATATCACAAGACCATAACCCTTATAAGTAAACAATGGACTACCTACAACCTAAGGTTCAGATGACAAAGCATCAAGCTCGTCACCAAGAAGTGTATCCTCCTCAAGGCTATGGAACATCTCATCCATCTGGAACATGAAAAAAATGTTGTCAGTAAATAATTTAAAAAGTATTATATATATATATATACTCTGATAATAACCAACATGTAATTGTGTCATTCTTCATCTTCATCCTCATCTTTGTATATAAAGCTGTTGATATATTCATTTTCATCCTCAAGATCATTAATTTACATTATATTTTCATATTCATCATATCTTATTATTTCAAATTCATTTTCTACATCATCAACATCATCATCACCATCGACTCATAACTATGGTGTTCCATTATTGATATTCATGTATCTTTATTTAAAAGATGTATTTGTATTTGTGTCTTGAAAATTTTAAATTCCTTGCACTTCAGAAGAAATATATTTACTTTGCGTAAACTTATTTTCATAAGATTTAATTTTTATAATTCTCCACCAGTCAATTAACTCTCTTGAAGCAGCATAATAATTTTCATAATATATTTGATGTACTTAATGATCCAATATTAATGGTTCATTTATTGAAATAAGGCTTTTACATTTAATTTCTATGATTCTATAGCGTGGATGAATATTCAATACTTTATTAGTATCAAACCAATGGAATTTAAATATCACTACATAATTCTTTCTTAGATAACACAGTTCAATTATTTCATCTAACATGCCATAAAAGTAAAATTCACTTCCTCTATGATGATATTCTCTCAAGAAAACACCACTATTCATTGTTTTTTTATTTACTATATTCATGTGTATGAAATCAAAAACCATTCACAACATATGTGTTAAAATATTTAACCATTTTGGATGGTGGGTTACTCAATACACACAATCTATTATCTATTTTATCAGTATGTTGAAATACCTTAAAATTTTAAAAAAATAGAAATATAACAAATAAAAAATTGTTTTTTCCTAAAATGATTTATGTCCCTTCATAAAGGATGATCAATAGGAATAAATTTGTGATGATAGATGAAAAAAATAATGTTTTCTATCATTGATGAGTATAAATGTTTTATGATCACTCATATATTACATACATGATTTGGGACCATATGTACTCCATCCAGATAACATACCATATGTTGGGAAGTCGCTGTTTTTTATATTAATTCATCTTTCATTAGGAATTTATGTTTTGAAACAACATCAAATATACTAACATAATTACTCCATGACAAATTTAACTCATCAATCAATGGCTTCAAATGAACATCAATATTATTTTTTTGGATGTCCTAGAATTAATAATTCCAAAAAGATATATGTCTCATACATCAACATTCAAGGAGGTAAATTTTATAGAGTTATAAATATGGTACAACAATAATATTGATTTCCGTAAGAACTAAAAGGACAAAAACCATTAGTAAAAATACACAATCAGACATTATGTGATTCAAAATAAAAATACGGATATACCTGGTCAAAATGTTTCCATGAATCATAATCACAAGGATGATTTAATCTTTTACCAGTTGGAATATTGTATTTTTGCCATGAAATCAATGATGTTGTGTTCTAAGACTTAAATAAACACTACAATATAGGCATAAGTGGGAAATACCACAAATGGTTAATGAGAACCAATCGAGAATTCCCTTGTTGAGCCTCAATCTACCTTTATTATCTACATGTTGGAAAACTAACTAATGACTCGTTTTCCCTATAATATAAGATGAAATCATTTGAAAATGCATTCATAATTTGATAACCAAGTCCCAAATTAAAAACCAGCCCCTTGGTCTCATATAAATTTGTAGGCAACACATTTCCTTCAGGTAATAGTGAATTAACCAAAGATAATATATTATCAAAATAGCTATTTCATATTCCATTATATGATTTAATAGCAATAAAATTTTTAACCACTTCAAATTTTATTACCTCGCAACCAAGATATAAGGCATCCTTCGCGGACTTCAGCAAATCATAAAATCGATATGGTTCTAACTTATGAGTTAAAATAATATCATTCTGAGTTTCTATTTGTTGAAACGATGGACCAATTACCTCTTGTACTAATGTTTGAAACTGTGATGGATATGGAACCAAATTATTAGTATCTTCTCTGGAACTGTGTTCACCACACTGAAACCAAAAAACATAATCTTTATGAAAACCAAAATGAAATAGATGAACCCCAATGATTTCAAATTTTTCTAATCTCCTCGTATCACATTTCTTACATAGACACTTAATTTCCCCTTATAATTTTTTGTTGGTTATGATAATATAAATGATAAAAAAGTTTCAACAACTTTAATATATACATGATTTATACCAGAACCATTTGAATTCTTGTGATAATTTATCCAATTATGTTCTTATAATAAAGATTATTTTCTACTTCCTTGTTCTATATTTTTATAAAAAAATAGAAAATAGAAAATATTTATTATCATTACTCTGATTTAAGGATGATACGATCCAAAAAAAACTAAAAAATTAAAAAATTAAAAAGCACTTGTAAATATAATCAATTATATCTAATTACCAATAATTTTTTCTAATTACCACAAATTTCTTCTAATTACCATTAAGGGAAATATAAGGATAACTAAGGGGCGTGAGGGAGGCATGGATTTGAGG
Source organism: Viscum album (assembly GCA_963277665.1). NCBI lineage: Eukaryota > Viridiplantae > Streptophyta > Magnoliopsida > Santalales > Viscaceae > Viscum > Viscum album. Next base: position 1,942,545,787 of record OY728163.1, read on the forward strand.
GGATGGAAATGGCACCAGAGAGAAAAAAATTTAGAACCCCTAGGTTTAGACCGATTAGAGAAGAGTTATTCATGGATAAAACTATGAGAGATGTAAGAGGAAGTTGTGAGAGATAACAATGACACACTTAGTGGATTATTTCCATTTATGATCAAATCTGTCATCATGAGAAAATAATGTTTTATCAATGATCAAGAATTTATATTACAATTATCAGTAAAAACTTATTTTTCATGAAGATATATTGAAACAAAAAAAGGGAGAAACTCACTAAGCATTTAATTGTTATCTCTCGCATCTGTTTCCTCTTCCATCACTCACATTTTTACCTAGGACTTCCTCTCCTCTAAACAATTTGAACTCAGGGGCACTGGAATTCATTCACTCTATTACTACTTTCATCCCCTCCTCTCCATGCCTCCCTCATGCACCCTGGTTGGTATTATATTAGTAATTATGGTTACTTTTTGTTATCTTTGGTTAACTATGTTTAATTATTACCATTTTTACTAATTATCACTAATTTTTACTAATTACGGCTATTTTCTACTAATTTTAACTAATTACTATAATTTTTACTAATTACAACTAATTACCACTAATTTTACTAATTAACGATAATTAACACACATTTTTACTAATTACCACTAATTACCACTAATTTTTACTAATTACCACTAATTTTTATTAATTACTACTTATTTTTTCTTATTATAACTAATTATCCCTTATATTAATTAATTTCCATTTATTTCTAGTTATTTTTACTAATTACTGCTAATTACCACTAATTTTTACCAATTACCCCTAATTACTGCTAATTTTTTCTAATTATCCTTAATTTCCACTATTTGTTTACTAATTTTCACTAATTTTCACTTATTTCCTCTAATTATTGCTACTTGTTTCTAATTTTTACTAATTACTGCTAATTTTCTCTAATTACCCATATTTTTGTTATTTTCCTCTAATTTTTCCTAATTTTTTCTATTTACAACTATTTTTCACTAATTACCACTAATTACGACTATTTTTTGCTAATTACCACTAATTAATGTTAATTAATGCTAATTTTTTTTATTTACCACTAATTACCACTACTATTTGCTAATTACTACTAATTAATGACAATTTTTCCTAATTAACGCTAATTATTGCTAATTAATGCTAATTTTCTACTAAGTACCATTATTTTATACTCATTACCGCAATTTTCAACTCATTATCACTAATTATTGTTATTTTATACTCATTGCTGCTAATTATTGCTATTTTTTACTCATTAGTGCTATTTTTTACTCATTTCCACTAATTTTTACTCATTATCTCTTTTTTTCCTAATTACCACTATTTTTTCCAAATTTCAGCTAATTTTTTTTATTTACCTCGAATTACCACTAATTTTTCCTCATTACCACTAATTACTAATAATATTTTACTAATTACCGCTAATTCTTACTAATTATTGCTATTTTTTACTAATTAGTGCAAATTTGTACTAATTAGTGCTAATTTCTACTAATTACCACTAATTTATATTAATTACAACTAATATATACTAATTACATCGAATTTTTACTAATTAACACTAATTTATACTAATTACTATAAATTTCTAATAATTATCGCTAATTTTTAATAATTATTTCTATTTTTTTATTACCACTAAGTTTTACTGATTACCGCAAAATTTTACTAATTAACACTAATTTTTACTGATTACGGCTAATTTTTATTGATCATCGCTAATTATTACTAATTGTTTTTAAATTATTAATATTTATCATTAATTACTAAAAACACTATTAATTTTTGCTACTTACTGTTAATTATTACTAATTATTGTAAATTATTGTTTTTTATTACTAAGATCTATTAATTATTACTAAGTTATATTAATTGGTACTATTTATTTATCAATTATAAGTAGTCGCTACTAATTACAACTACTTACTCCTAATTAAAACTAGTTACTACTAATTAAAACTAATTACTACTAATTAAAAGTAATTGTTGCTAATTAAAACTAATCATTGCTAAATAAAACTAATTACTACTAATTATTATTAATAATTTCTTATATAAAATAAAACAAGTTAATTGAAAATTAAAAAATTACACAAATACATCAAAATTAATGTTTTATCATAATTCAAATACTTATGTGAATCTGAAAGTATTCTTTCCCAATAAAAATAAAAAAATTAAAGGAATCAATAAAGAAGTAGAGAGGAGAGGTGAGGAGAGAAAATGTGAAGGGGGGAATTGGCTTGTTTCATATATATAGGTTAGATTAGTAACAATGATATTTTTTGTGACTGAATTCCCATCACAAAAAGGTTTATTTACGATGGAGCGCATCGCAAATAATATATGCCATAAATAAAGGTGTCGGTGATAAAAAAGTAAATTATGATGGGTTTCATCGTAAATAGTATTTGGTCAACATATTATTTTTGATGGGTTATAAATTTTCATCACAAATAACCCTAAGGTAGAATAGTATTTTCGATGAGAGAAAATTACCATCGCAAATAATTGTAAATAAAAAATTATTTGTGACGGGAAACCCATACTCTCATAAATTGTTCTTACGATAGGACTATTTGTGATGGGATATGGTTCCATCACAAATAACCCATCACAAATAACCCGTCACAATTAATTATTTTTTCTATAGTGCACCATGTGAGGCTACCCATTCTCAGAACCTTTCTCATCATCCTCCAGCATAAGAGAAGAAACTTTCCAAATGAGTTTTCCTAAATCCATAAGTGGAGTCTGTCTCATCCAGATTGTGGATCTCATTCACCTTGGAAGACCTGAGTGCTCCCATTGAGGGTTATAAACATCACACACCAAGGATAGGAATTGATAAGAGCCTTAAAGCATGTCATCCAATCCATTCCTAGGATCACATTAAAGAGATCCATTTCCAAGGTAAGGAAATCCCATTTCAACTCAACTTCTGATAGGGTGAGAGTATAGGATGAACATCTAAAACCTTGCTCCTTCCTATTTCCAAGTGGTCTAAAAACTCCATAGCATACGACATAAGCTCCATTGAGATTTTTAGAAAATCCACAAGGTGACCAAAGAGAAAATAATTAGAATAACCTATATCAAATAAATAAATCACTATAGATGATACAATATGAAAAGTACCTCATAATCTTACAGGATCCACATCTGATTCCAAAAGCGTATAATCAATAGCATGAAGGTTCCACATATTTGTTGATGCCTAAGGTTGACTACTGACTTGGGGCCCTTCCTTGAGCTAACTCCATCCAAAAGAAGATCCAGCCTTTTCACCACACCCACTAGTTTATGAACCCATAGATTTGGATGCACCAGATTGAGCTACTGATTCTGTGTGCACCATGGATCATGTACCACTCTAAAAAGGGGGATCACTCTTAAAAAATATTTGCAACTGACCCAGGAATCCACACTGATGGTAGAGTTTGGGTGGAATCATACATGTATACTGAATGTGCACAAACCTCCCTCGCTAATGGTACATGAAAGATTTACCACTCAAAGATGCTGACAAAGGTTATCGGGATAGCTATCTAGAGTTTCTACCACTCTTTCTCCATTTCTCATCATGCTTCCTATTCTTCTCAAACAGACTAATCCCAACTTTCCCCACAGCTAGAACTATTCCAAAAATATTATATTTACCTATCCAATCAATTTCCACCGTTATGGATTGATCAACCACCTTGGAATACGTCTTTAACTTAAAAAGAAATACTTTATATTGAATCTCTAGTCACAACCCCATTTCTAACTGATGGTCCTTCAACTTCCCATTGGTAACTACCTTGGGATCTAAACGGACTAACTCTTCAAAAATTTTTGCATACTCTTTCATGGATCATTCTCCCTTATTGAGATACAGAAACACCTGGGTCTTACTAAGGAACAAATTATTTGGGTAGTATTTCTCATTAAATATATCCTTTAAATGCTTCCAACCTATCTTCTCATGCTTCCCTACTTGAATCACTGACTCCCACCACCTGTTACTATGCCCTTCCAACATAAATGCATAACACTTCACTTCAATAGCTTCAAGTGTCCGGAGGAACCCAAAGATCCTCTCAATTTTCTCAAACCAATCTCCCACTTCATGGGGATCAATACTTCCCCAGAAGGAAGTGGTTTTATTCTTGAGGAACTCATGAGCCCTCTTTTTTTATAGAATTGGTTCGATTTCCTTATCCTGAGAAGAACTATAGCCTACTCTCTGATCCAAAGATCAGATATCCCAAACCACTATGTTAACTAACATCTGATCAACTGGTGTTGGAGAACTCTCTTCGACATCTTCCTGCAGCTATATAGGAGGTCTCCAAGGAGGAGTGATATTACACAAGTCAACAAACATACAATAAACCATCTATACATCATACCATAGAAAACTAAAAAATAACATAATTTAAACACTTCTAAAGAATCAAAATTAAATCCACCATAATCAAAATTATCAATTTAAACCAGTTCACCATTCCTCGATTTCCATGCTCGGTCTTTAGCTTGTGAACTACACCTAAATGAGGATTCAACCAATCATATTCATCCCATGGTGAACCAAGGACTTTTATGATTTGTGTTGTTAAAACACCCCACTCTCAAATGATTCCTTAATCCCTGAAATCACTATCCCCTGTCTATCTGAACTTCCCAAATAAAAAAAACCCAAAAGAAGGGGGAAAACCTCACTCTGATAACATTTTTCATGAACTGACCCAGGCCGCTATCTAACTAGACACCTGACATGGTCTATGACATGGGCCAAAGGGTGTTTCTGATCCCCACATGCTAGAAACTAGTTCACGGTAATTGAGTAACTCCTTTGGGAATGATTTTTCCCATGTGAATGACAACTATCATCCATACCAAAATTCTCAAAACATCATAACCACCATTCAAAACATGTTAAATAAAAGGAAATCACTATAAGCAAGAGTTAAATGTTTAACATTAACAACCAGATACAAAGTAGCCAAAAAGGGGAGGGGATCGACTAGATGAACAAAACCTCCTCGTGAAACGTGGGTCGAATCCCACCATTCCACCACCATCAACACCTACCAATAAGAAACGTCTAGTAAGAGTAACTACCATCACCTCCATGTAAGGCCTTGATTTTACATGAATCAGATCGAACAAGGTCTATATACACCTGGGGTGTATGTAGGGTGTGATCTCAGTTTCCTAATCAGATACCGCCCAAAGGTTCCATGCATATACATTATAAGATAATTAAGCATGAATTTTTCATAAATAAGGAAACAATTTAAATTGAAACATGAAATTTTTAGGATGGAGAGGAAAGAATATTATTTTATAAAACAAGTACGTAGAATAGTAGAAAATTAAAGGTGAACAAATAAATGAAAACAAGGATAACCATTATATAAGCACCATGATAAATCCCTAATAATATCAAGTTCTTGGGGACCTAGGATCCCCATAATCATGATGATCAAAAATGAACATGAAGGTCCATCTTCTAATCAATCCACTAAATCCCCATAATCAATGTTTTATAAGTGTCATATCATAATTTTGATATGTATTGTAGGTTATTCCTAGAGTAATTATCCTAGTATACCCACCTATTTACTTAGGATTCCCATATGTTTTTATATTTATTAGACCATGAAAACCCCCATATTTCACAAGGAAAACCATCACAAACCAAAACACCCTAATTCCAAGGGGGTTCACTATTTAAAAACCTTACACACACCCTAAATTTGGAAATCACCCATTTTTACACACCCAACATAATTTAGAATGATTTATAAATTAGTACTATCTTATTTAAATCATCAAATAATGGATAATCATGGAACCACCTACCTTCTCCTTTGAATCCAACACAATCTGATCGGAAATCGCAATCTAAATAAAGAAGAGACCCTATGGAAGAAATAGTTCACCAAAACCATAAAACCCAAACAAAAAAAAGGGATTAAACCCATTCTAGGTCACCACAACCACTAGATAATAAATAACCCAAGAAGAAATAGATAAGAGATCAAAAGTTGGTAAGAATAGAAGAGAATAGTAACTTACCTAAGGATTTCTTGAAGATTCAAGATTAAAACCACCCAAAAAGTATGGCCAAGATGAGTGTAGGAGGATATGAGGCAAGCCTAATGCTGGTGGGGGTTGAAGGGGTCAAAACGAGTGGGTTTGATGGTTAAAATTGGGAAGAGGTAGAATTAAATTTTCAATTTTTTTAAGGATATGGTAGGCCAAATGTTTTGGATGCACGGTCTACCAAACCTTTCAGCAACTGTGTTCTACCTTTATCCAAGAGAAGGGATATGCCACATGGTTTACTGGGAGGGGTGCACAATTGTGCACCTAATTATGCAGTCGAGATAGTTCCACTTTCTAGGCTGCATGGTTTTCACTATGGTGGCACACGGTTTCCACTAACCATGTTCCAATTGTGAATCTCCTTCTTTACACCAAAAAACTGACATTTTTTTCTTGAAAAATTCCTGGGAAAGCTATGAAACCTAAGTCAGAAAAAAGTGTACCTAAAAGATCACTATTGGTGTGACATGTATTCAAATAGAATGTTAATCATTAAAAACATTTCTAAGTCATCTATATATAGAATAATCACCAAAATATTCTAATTACAAAGAAAATATCCTCAATAAGTATCCATTAATTCAAGAAGCATAACTATTTCATTAGAGAAACATATAAATTATGTAATTCATATGAAAGATAGATTGAACTCAACAACATATGATATCTCTTAAGATTGTTTACATATAATGTTGAGTATAATAAACCAGTAGGACATTCCAATAATATGTACTTATAGTGAATACATTAACACAACAATATGTATTTGTAAAATAGTTTCACAAAATTTCTATTGATTAATTTGTACTATAACATATTTGAAAACAATGACTAAATAAATATTATAGATTAGGAATAGAAAATTGACTATAAATTAAAATTTAACAATATATAATATAATATTTTACTTTTCAATCAAGATATTTATTGTGATTTTTTACAAACATGTTATTGATTATTATTTTTTATCTCATGAAACAAGACATATCACATTTTTTTATTTTTTTTATTATTTATTTAATGTATGTTTATTTCCATAATAATGAATAAAATTTTGATGTACAACATTGATCAGATCACTAATGATTTCTAGAAGGAGTTATTATATTTTTTGGACTTTGTATTCAATAATGATTTAAATGGAATATTGATTTGATGCCTTTGTTTTGATTGTACTAGATGACCATGGTTAACTTATAAGGAAGTAAGTTACCATATCACTAAAAATCATTTCCAAAAAATATAATGTGTGGTATCACAACGGAGAAAAATATCATGTGGAGAATGACATTGATTCAACTGAAATGTTTGGTATAAAAAAAATTGATTTTTGATCAGTTTCCATTTGTTTCACATGCCAACTCCTCATATATACCAGTGTAAGAAGAAATGAATACTGGAAAAAAGTTTTTTCAGTTTTTCAAAATGATGATGTTGAGCATGTAAGAAAGATGATAGAATATGTGAATACCCCATTATACCAGACATGTGGAAAATCGGAAAACTTGATTTTTTTTAATGTGATTATACCATGGGAAATCAATGTATAGATTTAGTAATACTCTAGTTGACTATATCCTAACATTTATTAAGTTTTTAATAATTGATGATGCATGTATTCTAGAAAATTATTGCATGGAATCAAATTTGGTTGACAAATTTAGATTTTCATATACTAAGATCAATTATTTCCCCCAAACATTTTTGTTTGTTCTGGAAGGAAAATGCATATTTCAATTGGTTCAAACAATGTGGTACATCAAGATAGAAGACTAATAAATTCAAAACTCAATACATCATACTAGATAAAGTTATGTGGCACTTTACTTTAATTCTGGGGCATCAAATTTTTATTTTCAGAACAAATGATAAGAAATATGAGATGGAATGAAGATGAAAGAAATAAAGATAATAATCTAATAGTGCATCATAAAGATGGGTTACCTTGGAATAAATTTGATAGGTTACATCGAAATGTTTTAGCTAACCCATGAAATGTTAAATTGGTATCATCATGTGATGGTTTCAACCCATTTCTTTAGTTTCATATTGTACATAGTACTTGGCTTGTTTTCATTCACATTTATAACTTTCTATCATGGATGGGTATGAAGAAGCCATTTATTATCATGAGTATATTGATATCTAGACCCATTGATCCTGGAAATGATATTTAAATATACCTACAACCATTAATAGATGAGTTAAAGGAGTTTTGGATTGTTGGTGTGAAAGAATATAATGCATTCAGAAATGAGTAATTTATGTTTCATGTAGCTTTATTATAGATGATAAATGATTTCCCTTCTTAGAGAATGATTTTTGGTTGGAGTAAAAAAGGGATATTATCCTACCCTATTTTTATGAAAAATACACAATCCTAGAGATTAAAGTTTCCATGAATCTTTAGCTTCATATGGTATTGATGATTTTTACCAATGGATCATACATACAAGAAAAAAATAGAGTAATTTGATAATTCTGTAGAGGCTGATGAAATAACTCAACAAATGTCAGAGAATCATATTGTTAAAGAACTTGATGGTTTGGATTATGTTCTTGGAAATTGTCAATATAATTCCATAAAGTGAAAGAATGGTAATTCAAATTCAAATATAATTTAGATAAAGATAATTATATTATTTTAGTTTTCATATTGGTCATTTAATTTATTTCATAATCTCTTAGACAAAATGCTAATTGAGAAAAATATTTGTGAGATTTTACTTGATACTCTTTTAAATGTCATGATTAAAACAAATTGTAATTTTCAATCACATCATGATTTTATAGATTGGGGTATAAGATCAAGACTTCATCCTGATTTAATTGGATAGAACAAGTGGAAATTCTCTTTTACCTATTTTTTTGATGAAAATGTAGAAAAAAAACAATTCCTTTAGGTCTTGTAAAGTTTGAAGGTTCTATATGTTAATTCAAGTAATATTTTGAAAAGGTTTAATACTCAATATTTGAAACTAAAATATCTTAAAACTCATTATTAACAAGTCTTGTTATATAAGTTTATTCCCATATCCATTCGACATTTACTTTCACATAATGTTATAGTTTTTGTGATTAAGTTATTTCATTTTTATCGATATGTTTGTGACAAAATATATAAAATAAGTATCAATCAAAAATTATAGATATATGCAAAAATTATTCTTTTTGACTTAAAGAAAATTTTCCCACCATCATTTTCCATATGTATGTTATATCTAACAGTTCATATTCCTATAGAAGTTCTTTTTGGTGGTCCCATTTCATGTTGATGGATGTATCCAATAGAAATAATGGTCTATACATTGAAATATTATGTGAGAAATAAATATCACCCTGAGGTATCAATTGTAAAAGGCTATTTAGCACAATAATTCATGGATTTATGTTCATTGAACCTGGATAATGTCACTATGAGGTATAATCGTCTAATGATAATAGAATATGAGCAATATTATCCCATTGAGCATGCATTTCCTTCACTATTGCAAAAAGGGGGAATATTAGGATCGTACTCATTAGGTACATTAAGCAGGGAAGAGTGGGAAATGGCTCGTTATACAATATTATTCAACTTTGGGGTGAATGATTATTACATCAAGTAGGTAAACTAATAAATATGTATTTTTTTTCATTGTGTTATTTTTTCATAGCTTCTAACATTTTAAATCTTTCATATTTGTAGAGAAAATTTACAAATTATAAAAAGGAGACATTGTTCTCTATCTATTAAGAGGATGTAATAATTGAACAAAAAATATTTTTCTTCTTGGTTAATGTAAAAGGTAATTGATTTATTTTTTTACCTAACTTAATCATATATAATTGTATAATATTTTATGTTATAATATTTTAGGTTCTAAGTTTATGAATTAATGGTGTATCAGATGAAATAATAGCATTGTCATTTGGTCCAAACAATATGGAATATGATTATAAGTTAATGGTTTTCAATGTCCTTAAATTAGCTATAAATAGTTATTCGAAAAAAATATAGATACATCATGATGCTCTCATAATAAGTGTCATTCCATTTTATTATGTGAGTGCATCAGAAAAGAAACCTCAATCAGAAAATATATCATATTATGGGGTTACTAAGAGAATTATTTTATTAGATTTGTTTCTGGCGCTTTCGCTGGGGCACGCATCTGTGTGTGGGGGATGTGCTAGTCGTTTCCCCGCATTACCTCTTTCCAAAGTTGGGTAGTATCCATCACTTATTCAGGGATGTTTTCTCCTTGATCAAAATGTGATTATGGGATGTCGGTATCTCCTTTCTTGGATTCCTCCTCAGAACTTGTTACCTAGTCCGAGTCTCCCTTAAAGATTAATATGTTTTTTGTGAAACTCTTCCATGGTGCCATATCTTCATGGACACTGGTTAATTATGTTGCTTTTGTCCATAAATTCCAAGCGGTCAAGTCAGGACAGCAACCTTCGATCGGGGGAGTTGTCATGTTGGACATTGATGGCATGTCTGGATGATGAAACACTGATGCTTCTGGATTTCATCCCCTTATGATAAGGCTTCTCGAGGGTGCGGAAGCCTGAGGCATCCCACGTCGAATGAATGGAATTATATTCCATAGGAATTTCCCTAAGGTTTTCTTCAACTTCCCATATTTAACACAGGGTATGCCACGAGATTAACATCTAGCGGAGATAGACCGGACTGATTAGAACACTGATGGGAGTAGATCAGATGGGCGGATCAGAACGTCCAATGATTACGGATCTGATGATGCTTGGGTCCCTATAAAGGGGGAAAATAAGGTTTACTGTTGTCTGGGATTGAACCTTAGGGAGTTTTCATACATACCCAGTCCCGAAAGACAGGTATCAAAACCTATGTAGTTCAAAGGGGTGATGAATTGGGGTGTACACAAAGAAAAACGACCCAATGAAACTTATGGGGTTACACATGGTTAGAAACCCATTGCAAGAGGTACACTATTGGTTGGATGGTTATGGATTGTGTGGGGATTATGCATGGCTAGTTTCTCGGGTGCCGCAAGGAGCAGCGATGGGATGAATGGCATGATCTCACTTGGATGTGGTAGCCCGGGTAAGAATCAAGATGTATTATGGATGGCTAAGTGAAGTGGATGGGAGGAATGGGATGGAACTGACGTGAAGATGATGGTTATGTTAGTCTTGAACTTCATGGAGGCTTCCTACATATCCTTGTGGTAGGGAATCAAAGTCCACACAGTTCGGTGGGTTGATGGGACACCTGAGGCGGTGGCTTGCGAGAATGGATGCATGGATGAGACCCAAAGGAAGTATAACATCCGGGATGGGGCATGACCTTCCCGAAACACAAAGGCTCAAGGGAGAGACCATTATGGGACATGGGTGATGGGCTTGAGCCTCAGGGGGGGCATCCTATGTGTCCCCATGGTGGGGAATCAAATTCCATATAGTTCAGGATGGGTCATGGAATCGGGGTGTGCGTAGAAGACAGCGACCCGATGACACGTTGGGGCTTACGCGTGGTTAGCGGCCCGGGTGCTGGTATAAAGTCACAAGGGGATAGACCAAATATGTGGGTCCCAAAGAAGGAGACACCAAATTTTACCATTTTTTGGGGTTGACCTCAGGGAGGCTTCCTACATACCCTACCTAGGATATGGGGATCAAACCCCACTTAGTTAGAATAGGTGTGAGTCCTAATAAAGGGGACACTGATGTTTACCAATGTCTGGGGTTGAACCTCAGGGATGCTTCCTATGTACCCTACCTAGGAGACTAGGATCAAAACCCACATAGTTCGAGATCATATAGTTTAACATCATTTGGAATGAATAGGGGTATACAGTTTAACATCATGCGGGAATAGGGTGAACTGACGTGAAGTGGTCAGGACCAATGGGTGTTGGGCTTGAACCTTAGGGAGGCTTCCTACGTACCTTTCTTGGAAAGGTAAAGGATAAAATTCCACATAGTTTGGAATGGGGGATTGGGGATTACACACTAAGGTGGTCCAGAGAGGATGTCATGGTCGGTGCTTACTCTAAGCCTACATGAGTCATGCTCGGTTTGAGAAACAAGAGGCAGAAAAGACCTAATGATAATGTCGAGAAAGGTGCTTCTGTGAGGAATAGAGCATGGATTACGCATGGTTAGCGGCCCAGGGAGCTAGATATTGGTACTTACTCTAGGATGGAGGCCCGACCGTGATAAATCCTAGATGGAGATGGAAATTGTAACCAAGGTCATTGTTCCCATCTCTCCTTTGGCATTTGCACATAGAATAAGAGAGGAGTAGCAAGGATGTTGCCTCCCACAAGAAAGCCTTGGGGATTACACCAAGATTCTTTCCTTTCCCCATGGATAGATTTCGTTCTATATAAGGAGGATCTCATTCCATGTGAGCAAGATCTCACTCCCATAGAGACCAGTGGGTGTGGAAAATGTCTGAGATGGGGCACCCTGTATATATTTCATGGGCCAAGGATGTAGTTTAACGTCATGTGATGAGGACGGTGGTGCTTATAAATTTAACATCCTACAGATCATACGATGAGGATTCACTCCTCACCCCTAGGACTTAAATAACTGATGTGCATTAACCCTTGGGGAAGGTAAGGCATTAGAAATGTCATGTGGTGAGGGGGTTGTGAAGTGATCTATTGAGGGTCTCACATTGGCGTGGCTATACGAAGAAGCATGAGGCTAATAAATGCAATAGGAATCACAACCCAAGGGACCTTGAAGTCACTTCTTAAAAACCTGGAGGGTCGTATTACAGAGGGATTTGTGAAGCAAAGGGGTTCACAAGAAAGGATCACATGAAACTTTGGTGCTCCGCAAATTAAAGAGACTCCACGAAGGGGTATGCTTTATGAAGTGGATTTTTCTAGCCGAATCATGGGGTATACATGCACATAAATGGTGCTTCTCAAAGTGAAAGTGATTTTGTGGAGTAGGACTTCACGGAGCAGGGTTTCCATGCAAAGTAAGGCATTGAAAAGTGATATACTTTGAAAAGCATAGTGATCGTTCCTTAGCATGGGGTTCACATGTATATGGAAGGTACTTTGCGAAGAATGAGTGCTTTTCAAATACCCGAGTTCCCTTAGGGATATCCTTCCTTTTTTATGGCACGTGGGCTTCACGAATGGCATCCTTTCTTGAAGAGGGGTTGTATTTTAGCTAAGGGAAAAGTATTTCGCAATGCTCAAGTACCTTGAAGAGATCATTTTTCTCAATTCTTCACATAGCAGAAGGTGCTTCATGATTTGAGAGCTGATAAGGAAAAAGGTTGGGGTATCCATCCTTTGGGTCCAAGGGAATCCTAGTATTTATAGGCGAGGGACGGTGTGAAGCTCTGAAAGTGCATTGCGAATCCACTTGTGATTTTCCATCAGAAGCGGATTTTATCAAGTTTGTCGTAACTGCAGAGCCTAACTTCATCCCCTCCTTGGTGCAGAGGCCTTCTTAACTACCTCCACAGTGATGGTGGAGTATTCCGTCAATTCATGGATTGCAAAGAAGATATGGTTCCCTCCATGGTGTGAAGCTTTCCATCATTTGTGTCGTAACTGAAGATTATTTCACCTCTTTACTCTACAGCGAGCATAGAGGTAGCCATGTATTTGTACCAGATGTAGTTATAAGGGGATATGTGAAGGCTGCGGTGCTAAAGGGATTCACGAAGGTGCTTCATGAATCATCCTCTTTGGATTATATGTGCTCTTTGTGTATTTGTTTCCTCTGCACACATTTTGTCTCCAAAAATTCCCCCCCCCCCCCAGACATAGATCCGAGGAGAAAACGAGGGTTGAAGTCTGAGGGTATATCTCCAAAAAATTTAGGCCAATCACACAGCAATATCATGAAGCAAGTTCACGATGCAGAGAGGTGAGGCGCAGATTTAGAAAGTTGTGAAGCTCACTGCATAGCTTGCTGCGACCATGCATGTCACAAAGCTCAGAGGTCATTGCCTATAAATAGGGGAGGACAACCCTTATTGTTTTCTTACTTATCTTAGCATTTTCATTCTTGGGATCTCGATTCGCGAATCTCCACAAGCTCTATGACATCCCTCTACAAATATGTCCCTCTTTTCTCTACGGTGCACAACGAGCCTTTCGACTCCACAATTGTGCACTTTGCGGCTTGTGCCTGAGAGATTTGTGGCAAGGCTCTGCGACCTGCCACTATGACTGAGATCTCCAATCAAGCTCTGCAATCCAAGACAAAAAATTCTAAAATTTTGATACTGAATGGCTCACCAAGGATTTTCCAAGGGGTCCTTGCAGATGCTGCTCAGAGAGTAGAGATGGCTGATAATCTGGGCATCGGGGAATGTGTGTGGAGTCATTCAGACCACGAATCTATGGTGAAGATTTTTTTAGACATATAGAAGAGATACCCCATGTGAAAAAGACTGCCTTTATATGGATTTGGTTTGAGGGATGATGTTCTCATTCCCAAAACAAGAAGGGATGAGCTGGCCTATTAGTTCAGGAGTATGTCATGCCAACACTAATGGTTCAGAGGTGATGACAATCATACATGGGAGAATCATACACCCGTCATTGCCGACTAATTGTGTAATAACGTTAAAAATGTTGCTGGGAAGGAATTACAGTCAGAGGTATCTCCCCCATAGTACCACACCATTTTGAAGGCGTCTTTGGGGAACCTTGAGAAGGGGTGGACTGATGAGTGGGATCTACACCATGGAGGCAATTTCACAGATGATGGGGCCTGAGATTACTGGGTCAGTTCCTTCTATGAGGAGTTCGATGTAGAGCTGAGGCGAGTGGTCATGTATGAGGCAGCATGGGGTTCCCAATTCTACATTTACAAACTGAAGAAACTGATGTCAAAGCTATTGAGTAGGTAGTCATTGAGGACCAATACTTTTCATCTTCACCATGGGGAGGTCAGTATCAGCCTCTGGGACCTTCAAAAAATCTTGGGGATTCTGATATTGTGGGCGTTGTATGACAAGTTCCTGCCTTCCATGAATACGTGGGAGGACCCAGAGCATATGTCACTACTTGAAAAGGCATTGATGGACCTAGTGCCAGGAGAGGACAAGTAGTCGATGAGGTATTTAAATTTTAAGTGATGGTTCAAGCTGTTCCTGAATTCACCTTTATATGGGAAGTTTTCTGTGAGGCCTCCCACCTTCTTGGAGAGGGTCTAGTGTAGAAAAGAGCACCCTTACTAGTGACTCATGGACGAAAGCCAGTGGAAGACATGGGGGTTTAGCGTTAGCACTGATAAAAAACCAGTGGTCAGGTTGGATGTATTCATCTCAGTGCTCATTTGCAGCTAGATGCTGCTGGTAAGGGATAAGAACATGGGTGTACATCCGAGCACGTTTATCATGGAATCCAGATTGGCGATGGGGGAACGGATCAATCTGGGGATCCCAGTGCTGGATAATTTCTACAAAGTAATGTGGAAAATAAGTGAGGGGAAGAATTCACATAGGATGTGTGGTCTAATTCATCTTATGTATGGGTGTATAGAGGCACATATTAGGGGTGTCTATGAATACCCGAACCTCATTTCCCCTCTAGGGTCATATTTCTGACCTGCCATTCTGAATTTGGTGGGGAGTTTCCCGACCAACCTGACCATGTCATTGGTGCTGAACTGGGTCTGGAAGGTGGATGATTTCAACTTAAATCTATTCCCATTTCTAATAGGTGCATTCAATAATGACGGCCAGGGAAAAGAGGAGCATCGGTCCTATCTCCTAGCCTTTTAGGATGGAGTCCTGGCGGCACAGGTTGACCGCGAGCCTCTCTATGAGCTGTACACCCCGCACTGCACTGTGAGTCAGTTCTAGTGCATGTAGAGGCTAACCTCACAGGTCTACTTGGTATTATTCCATGAGGTATATCTATGTATGATGAGGCAGATGTGGCTCATGTTCACATGGGAGGATGGGAATATGAAGAATGATCTACCTCCGCCCACTGCTGTTTATGGGATAGTGAAGGAGTATGCTAAGAGTTGGGAGTTAGCCTACCTAGGGGAGATTTTAAAGCATAATACCATCCATGATAGTGGTGGGGTACCTCCTAAACCTCTAGGTTGGGTCTAGAAGGTAGTAAGAACATCTCATGGTGGCAGGGCTTTAGTAGCGGTGAGACCTGCACCAATCGAGAGACAGGCGACAGCGGCGGACCCAGCGGTCCCAGAGGAGAAAAGTTAGCAATATGGGAGGCCACCTAGGGAGTTCTGAAGGATACCCACTCAGGATATGGGGAAGTGGTTTCTCTATATAGACATCCTTGAGGATGCTATTTTGTAGGAGGCCTGGTACATCTGGGATGTTAACAGAAAATTCCTCAATCCTTCCTAGATGTGCCACCATTTGAACCATCTCAGAATGGATCTGTCGGGGATTGGTTGCACCAGGGCCGAATTTTTGGTATCCAGGCAGAAGGGGAGCAGTACATCGACGATCTGGAGGACTTTGTGAACTCTTGAGGTACTCTGCATCCAATGCAGGATTGGGTGAAAGTATTGATTGATCAAAAGGTCCCTCTACAGTTTTTAACCACTAAACTAAGGGATCTCTTACCCCTACCTGAAGAATCTAAAGGGTCCTCTTGGGGGGAGAGACTGGTAGAGGGAGCCCTTCAGAGGAAGGTGAAGTTACAAACTCAGAGCTGGAATATTTTGAAGGGGATCTTGAGGTAAACCATAAACCATTTTCTTATGATCAGCATTTAGGATGATTAGGCCTTATCAACTAACATTTGACCTATACAAGAGGTCCTCATATGCAAAACCATCTCCCACACCATAATGGATGTGGCTTTAGGATCTTCACCTACAAAAATGACTATTACTGCACCTAGTGGGGTCATCACACCCAAGGTGGTTCTCCCAGAGTCTTTGGATTTATTGACCATATATGGGGGGGCACACTTCTAGATTCTAGCGGCAATAGCTCATGGGGGAGACCGACTATTTGATATCTGTAATTCTTTTTCATAGAATTTGTAACTATCGTCCATTGGATCAGTCCAACTAACGTCTGTGTAATTTCACATACACCATTCTTCAAATGGTGTGGGCTGCATTAGCAAGGTTGGTCAGGGCTCTTGTAACTGTCTTTCCTTGGGGAATGCCAATTGTCATGGAAACATAAGCTCATACTGACCAAGCCAAGGAGGTCCTGATCATAGGTGGGACTGTCAGTATGACGGAACTTGAATTCATCGAGGTGGAATGCAGCTACAGGGATCAAATGGATGACATGAGACCTGACCTACTAGACCAAAAACTAGATGAATATCCTACTGATGAGTTCCTAGAGTAATTCCCCACATACGAACCTACTAACCCTGAGGACTAGGATGAGACAGCTTCCAATGAAGAGGATACCAAGGTCATCCATCGCCAGTTATGTAAGTTGATCAAGCACTTCATTGGGGAGACCCCACACACACAATGTGTAGATCAGATGAGAAGGATTTATTCTCAGTTGTGCGAACTATGCACTAGAGGAGTGCACACCCAGCTTCCTCACATTCTCATATAAGACTTCATGGTAGAGAAAATACTAGAACATGATCATGGCCTTGGTGTGGGATGGAATTGGAGGAAGTCCGTGAACATCAAGAGACTCCAGGGAGCTGATCATAAGATCTAATGGTTGAGGGTGCAGGTGAATGATTATTCCACTTTCCTTGATGTGCAATTGAGGATCATATCGTGGCTAAAGGCCCAGCTGGCAGAGGATAAATAACAGATGAGGTGAGCCTATGAAGATATGGTTATCATCCTCGCTGATGAGGATCGGGCACAAATCAAGGCTGATAAACTATGCCCTATTTACACATAGGAGGAGAGGGAGATCAACATACGGCAGCGGATCCTGGATGCTATAATCTAGAGAGTGGTATAGCTAGGATGCTTCATTGAACAGGTCAACCCGTCTATGCGAGGGTCCAATCCTTGGGCGTTTTAGTTTGAGTCAACTCATAAATGTACTCTCGTTCTTTTCTTCTCTATGTTGGTTTTTTTCATGAGTTCCATTATTTGTTTTCGTTTTCTATATTTCCATCACAATTGTGAAATATCCAGTGACCAATCCCTAAGCTCACATGGGTCATGCTCGATGTGAGAAAAAAGGGATGATCACATTGTTATTTCTCTTAAATATGAGAGTGCCAACTAGGCTCCAGGCATTTGAGGTCTAAACAACCAATCTGGACCTTTGGGAAGAAAGAGGTATGCTTGACTGGAGAATGACGTTCTCAAAGAAGTTGCATTGTTATTTCCCCAACGTGCTCCAGTGCATGACTGGGGTAATTCCAGGGGCGTTAGGATCAATCTGAATAGTGGGCAGTGGAAAGTTTGAATCATGATACCCAAAATTCAGAACACTGTGGGGATGGCATGATAATGAAGGATAACTGTTGACTATGTTCAAAACATAGTATCCCTATTGTGTTAGAATGAAATGGGGATAAAAAACAAGGGCTAACTGCTGACCATGTTTAAAACATGGCCCCTGACTCGAAATGTCATCTATAGTCTTCTGGAACATTGGACCAGGAAAATAGGCGAGCCATAGGCTGAGAATTAATACTGTTATGGGGTCCTTTAGACATAAAAGAAGACTAGGATCCAAATAAAGGGCACAAAAATCGTGTAGGGTGGAGTGATGGGTTGTTCGAATGGAGTCCAATACTCTTGAAATTACTCCACCAAGATGAAAACACATTATTTGATCACATCGGTCAGATCAGGGATCGTATTTATTTCCAAAAATGATATCTCTAGAAAGAAAATAGGGTGGACCACATTTTTACATCATGCTAATGAGGATGATAGACATGTAGTTTAACATCGTAGGGTGAGGAGGATGCACATAATAGTTTAATGTCATATGACCAGGATGTTGCACATTGTTTAAGTTCATACTGCCTAGACTAAAGCTAACATTTTAAATTCATGATTCATAGACTATATTCTACTAGTTTAAGGTCATAGTTTTTGGAACATAATTGGGTTCGATGATCCAGAAGGGTTAATAACCTTGGGGATGGGCCCAAGATAAGATTCCTAGGTGTCGCTGCATATCCCATAAGTATGAGAATCATGAAAAACATAGTTCTTTAGAAAAGTGTGGTTAAAGACCAATGTTGGATGGGGAAATCCTCTCTGGCGAGGAAGCTGACACATCCCATAATTTTCATGGGGAATCCTGAACTTGTTCAGGGTAGGTCTATAGTCTAAAGTCATGCGTTGATGACCTGGTCATCCCAAAGGAAATGTTCAGTGCAGTACATATCACGATGTAAATAAGGACCATAAGAGTCCACACCACACCACGTGTTCCCTATGGGATTCTTTAGACCCTATACCGGAGGTGGCCTAACTTGGGGTAGGACTTGAGAGAAAGTGCTCGGGCATTTTTATGTATCCCATGAGGATAGGAATCAAGATATACGTAGTTCTGGAGGACCCGTGTAGTTTAACATCATATGGTAGGACGGAGAGTGAAAAGAGGAGATCCCAAAATGGGGGAGTATGCAGTGCGTCCATTATAGACTCGACGTGAATGAGGACCAAAGAAATCCATACCACACCATGTATTCCCAGCGGTATTCTTTAGAACATAGACCATAGGTGGACTAATCTTGGGGCTGGACCCAAGGAGAAGTGCTCAGATGTTTCTACGTATCCTATGAAGATGGTAATCAAGCCATATGTAGTTCTAAGATTGCAGTTTAATGTCATGTAAGACGAGGGCCTTGTGTGGTTCGGCTCTACCAGTACACATCCTACAAAAAAACTAATCCCACATGAGTCATGCTCGATGTAGGAAACAAGTAGTAGTGATGGGATTTTACTAGTATAGGAAGGCACGCCATAGGGTAAATGGAACACTAGGTGAATGACATACCAATAATACTGACCTACCTATGTAATGCACATAGATTCACGGAGGGGTAAAACCGAGTGTGTTGGAATTCCACTTAAACATAAGAAAGTGGAAATATTTGAATCATGGAACCCAAGATCTGTATCGCAATGATGGTGGCATGATGATGAAGGATAACTGTTGACAATGTTTGAAACCCAGCATCTGTTTCGCGTTAGCCTGGCGTGGGGACAGACAAATGAGGGTCGATCACTAACCATTTTCGAAACACGGGGCCTGTCACAAAATTTCCTGTGAGGACTTTCAGGGAATTGGACCAAGATGTTAGGTGAGCCAATGTGTCATGAGAACAGGCCATAAAGGGGGTCCCTTCAGACATGGAAGAGGATGTGGATCCAAATAAAGGGCTCGTGAAGTGTGGACACGAAACGAGGGAATTTCCATGTGAAATCCAACATTTCGGGCTCTATGCCATGGTATATTCAAGTGGGCCAGTGAGATGTATTAGGTAGAGGGAGTAGAATCCCTTTCCATGGATGAGAGTCTTGGGGGTGAAAATCCTAATATGAGGTCATAAAGTGGACCAGTAGGAGGGGACTTAGTTAAATGGAATGTGTGAAGGGTAGAAAAGTAAAAAAAAACTGATGTGGATGTTGACGCTCCTTTTGTCACAGAATCTAAAAATCGGAAAAGGGGAATATCTGAGCTCAAAGTGATTCAACCTTTGAAGAAAATATCAAAAATCGGCAAAGGCATGAACAAAGGATCAAAAGCAACTGAACCGCGCAATTTATATCAATGTCGCGCAAGTCCACTTGCACGACGCCCTTATGATCGCGCAAGTGACTTGCGCGACCTAATTGATAACTGCCTGGTAATCGCCCGGGGTCTTCTCCTGCCTATAAATAGACTCTGTGGGCCCCCCATTCGGGAGGATCTTTTTCCAGAAACTCGGATTGAAGCTCCTGACACCCAAGTCTCTTCTCAAAGCTTCTGGAACACTTCCAAGGTAATTTCTTACCTAGAACGGAAGATCTAAAGAGAGGGAGGAAGGCCTAAGTGATGAAACTCATCAACACTTGCGCGCCTGAGTGGCCAGCCCTTAAGGGAAGTGGTCACACTTGCGCGCCGCCTTACTCCTTTGATAGAACTTGCGCATCCCTTTTCTGGAAGAACCTCAAGAGGATTCTAAAGGCTTTAATAAAGAGTCGCTCAAGTATTTCAATGCTGGTTGACCATCGCGCAAGTACACTACGTGTCGCGCAGGTATACCTGCGCGACCAATACTTCTGTGCCTTCCAAGACTTGCGTGCCCCTTTCTTTTTTGGGTGCCTTTATTTCCCATTTCACCCCTCTTAAGCCATTATACTTCATTTTCAAGATTCAGTCTTCAAGACACTCTTCAAAGTCATTTATGGCATGATTTCTTGATTTGACTTCCTTATCTGAAAGGAATTCTGTGGAATATCTCTCAAAACCTAGTGATTTAAATATCCTTATGTCACTAAATATGAAGAGTTCATTCATTAAACCTCATCCTTTAAGATGAGAGAATCCTTAACCTGGGTCTCCTTTTCAGGAATAATCCCCAGTCATAAGTCCTCTAATTTGGGCATCCTTTTCAGGAGTAAGCCCCAAACCTTAATCCTTAACCTGGGTCTCCTTTTCAGGAATAAGTCCCAGTAATAATTTTGGGCTTCCTTCTCAGGAGTAAGCCCCAAGTCCCCTAACCTGGGTCTCCTTTTCCGGAATAAGTCACAGTCCTAATCTTGGGATTCCTTTTTCAGGAATAAGCCCCAAGTCCCTTAAATTCTCTTTAACCAGTCCTAATTTACGTTTGATCTGGGATTCCTTCTCAGGAGTAAAACCCAGTTATCAATCCTCTCCTAATTTGGGTTTCCTTTTCAGGAATAAGTCCCAAGTTAGAGTATTCAAATCTCCATGAAGCACATATACCTTTATGGACCATGTTCATGGATTTTCTCCTTAAAGTAAATCCTCTGGGCATTCATACATATATAAGCCCCAAAACATTTCTTATGATTGCATCTTTCATGGAATAATTGTCTAATTTTTACCAATACCCCTTATTTCTCACACAGAGCATGACTCACGTGAGATTAGAGGGTAAAAGTAATTATGACATCCAGCTTTGAGCCATCAATCATAAACATCATACTCTTCCATTCGAACTACGTGGGCTCTGATTCCTTTTCCAAAACAAAGGATACGTAGGTAGCCCATCTATGGGTTCGATCCCAACTTTGAAATAATTCATGTCCTTCTGAATGACAATAAACTTCAAGTGCCCCACTGAGTGGCTTTAAAACCATCCTGGTCATCATAATGACCAAGAGACTTTTATATGAATGTTTTGAAGGTTACCATTGACCAAGAATCTCTAAATAGATATAGATGATTCTCTATTGATGAAGAACATCGAATACATATAAAAGATTCTCTAAATTTCTTATATATTTAATCATTGATTGTCAAAACTAAGGGAAAAGCTCATTTTATACTTGGTAATGTAATAAGGATTCACGAACATAACTTAAATCTATAAAGAGATTCCCGGAATAGACAATAATTCCCATCAAAAAAGGTGTGATGAGTCCGACCTCCCATCCTCTCGACCAATGAAAATTCCTAAGCCTCATCAGTCCACAAGCTAATGAGCGCCTACCTTTGGAAAGTAGGTCCAAATGGATGTGGAATCATTGGATGTTTCCGGTTCTACGAATAAACCCGCTAGAAACTGATCGGAACATTTGAATCTCCCATCCAGGAGGTCATCCCCGAATTCCGAGGGAAACAAAAAATGGTGAACCCGACGTGAATCCTTAACCAAGTTAAAATGATGTTTTACCTATTTGTTAATACCCTATTTAAAAATCAATAAGAGGGATAACAAAAAACAATCATTGACATGTGTGCTCATCCAAAGGATGAAGTGGCTGAATTTTATCTTGATTACGTCTGTTATATCAAACAGGCACTCTTTTCCAAGATCTTCTGTATTTCCATAATGGCTGCTCTCAAATTCACATATGTGAATACTGCTGCGGCAAATACCACTGCTGCTATTCCTACTGGATCGTCATCCGCTCTGAGGATGACATCACCTACTCAGCGTCTTCAACGCTGGGTATAAAATGCGCTGGTTAAGGAGTACCGTCAACACGGTACCATCCCAACTCTGGAGGCTGCCCGACAGGCCCTCCAAGTGAACAACTCACACAGGTCGTCCGGACAACGACGACCAGTGATCAAGTGGCAGGCGGTGCTGACTACCGTCTCCAACCGTTTAGGGTCGTTATCCTCGGAACACAATTTCCATTCGCTCCCTTACTCTGAGGAAGTGAATGATCAGGTCCCTCAGGGCCTTAATTCAAAAAAACAGGAGTCCTTCCCGAGGGCTCCCATCAACAATCGCCGCCAGACTCGTGTGGCAATGCGCCCTCAACATGATGAGGGTACCGACTCCAGGCATTCAGCTCAGGTTCCTCGAACCCCAGCAGGCAAGACAAACGCCAGAGACGGAATCCGGTTAACAATGGGAAGGTTTTCATCCCTGCCATCTCCGGAGAAGTCCACCAACCTAACTTGGTGGCGAACAACGAGCAGGCACACACACCTGTCCATTTTAATTCCGCTGTCCAGCAGACTCGTCTGGCAGCATCAAGCCAATCCTGCCAGGAAATTCTGGCGGAGTACTATATGCAGGAACATACACCTGCTTATACATAATCGGTTAGTCAGTAGGCTCGCCTGACTACATATGATGGATCTCGTCAACCGCGTTTGGAGAAGTGTAATCAGCAGTCACATACACCTGCTAGTACTAATCAAGCCTACCAACAGTCTCACTTGGTAGCGCACAGAGAAGTCAGTCGGAAAGCTCCGACGACAAACAGGAGGCAGACTCAACTCTCTGCCTCCACACTTGAGTACTGTCAGGATTCACTGATAAGAAAAGGAGGACAGGAGCAGGCACATACACCTACTCCAAGCCCGGAATGGACGTATATCCCCGTTCCGGCAGCTGAAGTCACCAAACATATTTTTTCAATGGTGAAAGAGCAGAAGCAAATTCCTGCTCATATTCTGGATGCTTGCCAGGTTATCATAACATCTTAAGCATCATCTCAGGGAAAGACACATAAATCTATCCCTAGCAGTGGAGTGACACATCAATGATTCACTCCGGAACAGACACACACATCTGTTCCAGTCCAAGAGGGTTATGGGGCATACTCTCCCATATCATACGGACAACCAAGTCAGGCACATACACCTGATTTGAGTGGAGATCGTCAGCCTAACCTGACCATCTTTCCTGATCAGGCACATACACCTGCTCAGAGTAACCACTTTCGTCAACAAGTGGTTTCCAAAGTGAGTAATAAGGCGTCTAAGAAAAATATCTGCCCAGCACAGTCAGGAGATCAAAGGCCAATCTGTAACAAGGCCTTGCTCGATGCTGGAGTTCTTGAAGCCCTCAGATATTTATCTGTTGGAATTCAAGATTCTACTCCCTCAGTTCCCAATAACGGGAACATTAATTCTGAAAGTCTTCAACAGACACTTCCTCATGAAGGCTTGCTTCATGAAAATTCGGTCAATCTTGAATTTTCTTCTTCATATGAGAGCCACAGGAACCCTCTGTGTGGTCAGAAGACCAAGGAGCAAGAGATCTCATCTTTTTCTGTAACCCATTATGGTGGTCCTCCCCATGATGATGAATTTCGCTGTGAAAGTCCTCTCCGCATTAGTGATTCACATTGCCTAGAAAATACTCCAGTGGACAATGTAGTGCCGAGAAATCCCTCTTATCTTGAGGAACTTGCAAATGCAAAACCAGTCATGTCTGATGCTTTATCTCTAGCAAGTGAAATACTTTCTCAATCAGAAGATAGCCCCGGGTGTAGGTCATTCTCCGAACCACCCCTAAGTCATGCATCTTCTAGTTTGATCAGTGATCTCTCTACAAATCTTGTTGAATCCGATGAAGAAACAAGGAAACACCAACTCTGGTAAAAACAGGTAGAAGAATCTTCATTTAATGATAAAGAGGAAATGCTGAACATGAGAAAAAAACTGGCGAAAAGTGAGGTACCAGTCATGTTTTGGCCTTTGGCTGACTCCCAGTATGACATTCCAAAGATGTTGACGGAAGATGGAGTCCATGATATTCGTCTCAACATATGGAAAACTCTTTTTCAATTGAAGAAGAAGGTATTATCTTATGATGAATATGAAAATCATCTTAAGATAATAGAAGGGCTACAACGTCAGATTGATTTGGCATCTCTATCAGTCTCTCGGTATTCGAAGTCTGAAAAGCAACAGAGAACCCTTCAACGTTCATGCCTTGGCGCACTAAGAAAATTGCGTCAGTTAATTGTCAATGCTCCATCTGGTGTTCATATCAGAGGATGGGGTGTTCACGGAGCACTACATTTTACAGTGCTTTCCAGTCAGCAAAGCCCGCCGAAAATGGTTTCATGCAATGTTATTGCCCATGGCCGGCCACAGTCAATGGGCTTTGTTCATAATCAAAAGCTTTCTCAAGAACAGGATTCAACTAGTTCCTCTCAAAATCAAGCATATAGAGAACAAGTTTTTGAATTGCTCCTACATCAAGCAGGCGAGAATATTGCACAAGCCTCTCGTATGGAGCAAACACATCATCAAATGACAGAAGTCTCGGAAATCATCCAACGGTCTGTTGAACCAGGTGATAAAAGTGGATATAGGCTAATGCATCCAGCTAATTTCCGAACTAAGATTCGCAAGGTCAAGAGATCTTTTAAGAAAGTCTCAGAAATAGCATGTCAAGAGCCACCCCAGCTTGCCAAACTGGGGACTCCTTTAACCCAACCCTCAGAGTCAACAAATGGGATTCGAGGAGTTGAGTGGAAGCAGCAGGAACATCCCCAGTTCTCGAGACTGGGGACTCTTTCAAATCATCAATCCCCTTCTCAGAGAATATCGGTCTTTTCTCGATTGGGGAAGAAGCCCCAAGAGGAACGAAGATCCAAATTATCAGGAGATTCCCTCCAAGTTATAGCTCGTCAAGAAGTTCCTAAAATATTAAATCAAAAAAAGGCAATGTCTCATCGAAGACATGAAAGAAGACAATATCACAGAAATGTTGATAGAAGGTATGCGATGCATTATACATCAATCAATTTCATCAATGCCGTTGTTGCTAATCCACCAGAGGAGAATCACTCAGGGGACTCAGATGAAGAGCGTCCTGCTCAAGAAAATGTATGCGCCGATACAAATGAAGAAGGTGTGCGTACACGAAGTCAAAGGATTACTCAGAACCTAGGTAATCCAATTCCTTCTCTCCAAAAAGTATCCGACAAAGGGAGGGGAAAGAATCAGGATACATATCCTTCCTCTGGAGAAGGTCAATCTCTCTCATTAGAGCAAAGGTTTGCACAACAAGAGGAAGAAATGAAAGAATTAAGAAGGTTGAATGCAGAACTACTTCAGAGTAGTCTTCTTCTTAAGAATGCTGAAGTCCGACAGCCGAAGGAATTTGTTGCAGTTACTGAGATGGATCAAGAATATCATTCTTTATCAGTACACCCTCAGAGGTCTAATCCCGTGGGTCAAGCGCAACAACGGTTGGCAGTGCTACCATCAGTTGCAGCACCAATCACCACGTCTGTCCAAGATCCATTCATTGCACCTACCCAAGACCAAATTAAACCTGATGTTTCTCAAAAGTTAATAACTACTATTGAGTCATTAATAGCTCGGTTAGAAACTATGGAAGGGAAACGGGCATAAGTTCAACCAGAAAAGAAAGTTTACCCTGAGTGGGTAGATTCAATTCCTCCTCCATCTAGTTTTGGAAACCTTGTTTTCCCTACTTTCAATGGATCAGGAGACCCTGAACAACATTTGACGCATTAGATGTCTTGTTGTGATCCTATGATGGGAACTCCAGAGCAGCAAGAAGCAGTGAAACTCAGATGCTTCGTGCGAACCTTGCAAGGACCAGCTTTTGTCTGGTATACAAGCTTGAAATCCCGATCAATCATCGGATGGGAGGATCTTCGTCAAAAATTCCTTCTTCAGTTCAGCTCAACTTTGCCAAAAACGACAATTTTCGATCTTACAAATTGCAAGAAAAGGGAGAATGAAAGAGTCTCTGGTTTCATTGCTCACTGGAAGGGATTAACGCATTCCCTGAGTTTAGCACTCCCTCAGGAAGAGCTGTTGCCAATCTGTGTGGAAAATTTGCGTGACGAATTACGCACACCATTGATCCCTGTGAAATACACAGGAGGGTTTCGAGACCTTACTTAAATCGCTCAGCAGATTGAAGATTCCCTTATACAGGCTAAGGTTAAATCTCGTGTAATTCCATCAGCTCCAGGAAGAAGAATGGGTAAAGCAGAAACTACTACAGTTATGCTTAAACAAGCACCTGTACCTATTTCTACTTCAAAAACTTCATCTTCTCGAAGGGATCCACCTCCTGAATGCCAACAACAAAGGCCGTTTCGTCCAAATGATCAAAGATATCAACAACGAAAACAATTTGAGGATTTGAAGAGTAAAACATACTCTTTCTGAAGTGAGCAAGTTCCTGGTTACTTCATTTCAGCTCTGGAAAATAATTTGGTTCAATTACCAGTTCCCAAGAGGCCAAACAAGGAAGGATATGAAGACTGTCCCAATTATTGTCCCTTTCATCAAATGTTGGGGCATCCCATCCAGGAGTGTGTTGTCTTCAAAGACCTCCTGCAAAAGATGGTCGACTTGGGACAAGTAAAGTTGAAAGGTTCTTCGACTCAGGTAGAATGTGTTACCTATCAGTCAAATTGACAAAATAGGCCTAAATCAAAATACTCTTATGGAAAGATCCATAATGTCAATTACGGTAGTTGAGCCATACAACATGGGAGAAATTGGTAACCTACCAAATAGTGATGAAAGGACAAGTGGTGACGTCTTTATTTCATCTGCTGAAATCCAACAGGTCTATACTTCGCCAATCAGGACAGAAGAAGTTATAGCAACATCAGAGGTGAATAATGATGTCAATTCTCAATCCATTATCTCCTCTTTATTTCCCAAAGAAGGCCCTTTATCATCAATAGGGTCGGAAATAGAAGCTTCTTCTTCAAAATGTGCAAATTTTTACATCTCTTCTGGTCATGAAAATTTCGTTTTGTCATCTACTATGCAAGTAGAAACGGAAGAAATAGCACATGATAAAGAGGAAGAGGAAGATCTTAGAGATGCTCCTCCAGCATTTGAAGAGGGTATCTCTACCACTGTGGATGAACTCAGAGAAATAAATCTGGGTACAGAGAAAGATCCACGCCCCACTTTAATTAGTGCGGCCATGACCCTTGAAGATCAAGAGATGTATATTTCTTTTCTAAAGCAAAATAAAGATATTTTCGCTTGGAACTATACAGAAATGTCTGGGCTTGATCCTAATATTGCTACTCATCATTTGGGTTTACCAAAAGAACATCGAGGATTTAAGCAAGCCGCGAGAAGAACACACCCAACTTATGCTTCCAAAATTGAAGCTGAAGTGGATAAGCTGATCAAAGCTAACTTCATCAGAGAAGTTAAATATCCCAAGTGGTTGGATAATATTTTCCCTGTAAAGAAGAATAACGGACAAATTAGGGTTTGCATCTATTTCAGAGATCTTAATCGGTATTGTCCTAAAGATGATTTCCCAGTTCCGATTACAGAACTCTTAATTGATGCGACGACTGGCTATGAAGTACTTTCCTTCATGGATGGATATTCTGGATATAATCAGATCCGAATGGCCCCAGAAGATGAGGAATCTACAGCCTTCAGAGCCCCTCATGGTGTGTTTTGTTACCGGGTGATGCCCTTTGGTTTAAAGAATGCAGGTGCAACATATCAACGCGCCATGCATCGTATCTTCAAACCTTTCTTAGGAAAGTTTGTTGAATGCTATGTAGACGATTTGGTGGTTAAATCCAAACAACGTTCTAATCACTTGGCTGATTTGGAAGTCATATTCCACAAGCTTAGACAACATAATTTGAAGATGAACCCCTTAAAATGTGCTTTTGGGGTAACCTCAGGAAAATTCCTCGGCTTTGTTGTACGCCATCGTGGTATTGAAGTCGATCCTGAGAAGACCAAATCAATCCTTGGTATGTCACCTCCTCATAATTTGAAAGAATTAAGAGGACTTCAAGGACACTTAGCATATATTCGGCGTTTCATCGCCAATTTGGCAGGCAAACGTTTACCCTTTACCAAATTATTGAAAAAAGGAGTCACTTACCAGTGGACTGAAGAATGTCAAGAAGCATTTGATGTTCTCAAGAAATACCTCTTGAGTCCACTAGTACTCATGCCACCTGTTGAAGGTAGACCACTTATCCTCTATGTGACAGCTCTATAGCGATCATTGGGTGCCTTTCTTGCTCAAAAGAATGATGCTGGGAATGAAAATAGCCTCTACTATCTCAGTAGAACTATGCTTGAAGCAGAAACCCGGTATTCAAGTATTGAGAAGTGCTGCCTGGCATTAATCTTTGCAGTTCAAAAACTGAGACACTACCTGCAACATCACGAGGTCCAATTGGTATCTCACAATAATCCACTCAAATTCATCCTTAGTCGCCCAATGCTTACAGGACGTCTAGAAAGGTGGGCAGTTATTTTGCAGCAGTTCGACATTCAGTATGTATTTAAAAAGGAAATAAAGGGCCAAGCTCTGGCGGATTTCCTGGCTGAACATCCTTCAGTGGAAGAAACGTCTTCAGATATTGAACTCCCTGATGAGGAAGTTTTTTCTATTCAAGAGTGTCCTCAAACATGGGAAATGTATTTTGATGGTGCTTCTAGAAGTCCAACAGGGGAAGAAAATGGAAAATCCTAAATTCAACAAAGTTGGTTTAGGAATTGTACTCATTTCTCCAAATAAGGCATTGTTACCTTATTCCATTTTATTGTGGGAAGGTGGTACCAATAATGAAGCCGAATACCAAGATCTTATCACAGGCTTGGAGTTAGCGCTTCAAGCACAAGTGAATCACTTAAAGGTGAAAGGTGATTCAGACCTAGTAATCAAACAAGTCAATGGGGATTATGCCATCAGAAAAGAAGAGTTAATCCCTTTGTATGATTATGTCAGAAAGTTAATGGAAGAATTCCCTTCAGAACCGACATTTTCTTATGTCCCAAGATCACAAAATGCTCAAGCTGATGCACTAGCTAATATATCCACATCTCTAGCAGATCCAAATCGGGACGAGACAACCATCAGTATTGCCCACCGTCATGCAATTTCACCTTATGTTCAAGCCAGAACAGAGGAAATTAATGAAATTAGTCTCATTCCTGAACCGTATGGTCATACTACAGGATGGATGTCACCTATCAGGGAATACCTTCAAAATGGAACACTTCTACCTGATAAAGCTGAGAAAGAACAAATCTGGCGATGTGTGGTCAATTTTACTCTTTATGATGGCCCAAACCACCTAGAGAAAATTCTCTACAAACGTGGTTTTGATGGAGTTCTCTTCAGATGCATTGAAGGTGAAGATACAATGGATTTCATGAAAGAAGTGCATGCAGGAGTCTGTGGTGCCCACAAGTCTGGACATAGATTGTCTGATCAAATTCGAAGGATTGGATACTTTCGGCCTTCAATGATACAAGATTGTGTTGATTTCACAAAGAAATGTCATTCATGTCAAGTACATGCCAACTTCATTCATCGACCTCCAGAGTTGCTTCATACAGCTAAATACTCATGGCCATTTTCTACATGGGGAATGGATGTGGTGGGACCTTACCCTTCAGCTACGGCCAAGCAGTTTAAGTACATTCTTACTGCTACTGATTTCTTTTCCAAATGGGCAGAGGTAGTACCTCTCAAAGAATTCAGTTCTAAATGCATTGTTAGCTTCATCAAGTCTAACATCATTACTAGATTTGGTGTCCCTCATACCATATTGACGGACAACGACACCAACTTCTGTTCTTCTGAAGTGAAGAAATTGTATCAAGAATACAACATTAAATCCAACCATTCATCTCGGTATCATGCGGCAGCCAATGGCCAAATAGAAGCCTTTAACAAGACTCTTTCAAATATACTGCAAAAGATGGTGGAAAAAGATAAGAGGTCATGGCCTAATAAACTCTTTCATGCTTTATGGGCTTATCGGACTACCACCCGGAATGCAACACGGTTAACTCCATATTCGTTGGTATATGGAACAGAAGCAGTCTTTCCAATTGAAGTTCAATTTCCCTCACTCAGATTAGCCATTTGTGATCAGTTATCTACAGATGAGCAATCCCAAAAGCAAATGAAAGAATTGGAACGGTTAGATGAGAAAATATTGTGCACTTTGCACCACTTGGAAATCTATCAGAATCGAATAGCATGAGCTTTTAACAAAAAAGTTCGTCTTCGTTCATTCATTCAGGGAGAATTGGTATTAGTTCTCAGAACTCCAATGATACCAGGAAAGAAACCTCCCAAGCATGAGCCAAAATGGGAAGGACCTAATTTAATACATAGGGTCTACTCCAATGGAGCTTATTCATTAATCTCGATGGATGGAGAACTCATTACTACTCCAACTAATGCCAGATTTTTGAAGAAATATTTTGTATAAAATACAAAGTATTCACAAGATGTCCCCGCAACATGACACTAAACTGTGAAGCACCAGTTTGTCCTTGCTATATGACGTTAAACTATACAGCAATGGTCCTGTATGACCTTAAACTGCAACTTCGTCCCACACGACGTTAAACTGTGAAAAAGTTCCCTAAATGGTCCAGTATGACCTTAGACTGCAACTAGGTCCAGTATGACCTTAAACTGCATCATCAAAGGTCCATGCATATGACCCTAAACTATTTTCAAGTCCCTTACGTCCAGCAAGACGTTAAACTGTGACGTCCCAAATACGTGACGCTAAACTGTATAAAAGTATCTTACGTCCGGAAAGACGTTAAACTATATAATCATCAAAGGTCCTGTGTGACCTTAAACTACACCATTGTCTAGCATGACATTAAACTGCACCATCCACGGTCCATGCATATGACCTTAAACTATTTGCACTTTCGTCCAACATGACGTTAAACTGTGAAAAAAATCCCCAATGCGTCCAACATGACGTTAAAATGGTGCACTCTTTTGTCCTCACTGCATGACATTAAACTGCACAGTCCCCCATTTTTGTCCAACATGACGTTAAACTGTATTGTCCCCATCGTCCTAACTACATGACGCTAAACTGTACAGAAAATTCATGATATGTCCTACATGACATTAAACTATATTTTGTCCCTGCTACATGACACTAAAACTACGCAGCACCAATAGTCCTAACTGCAAGACTTTAAACTGCATAGTCCCTCTATATGTCCTATATGACATTAAACTATGCATTGTTAAGGTTGTTGTTACCTCTTGTTTCTCACACCGAGTATGACTCATGTGAGCTTAGAGAAAACCTCAATCGTAACACTCTCTTTGGGCCTCTAACCATGTATAAGTCCCAACAACATTTTTTTTATTATTATTATTAGATAGTTGTCCCCGAGAACAACTTGATCATTAATTCATTATTTAATTGAACTACACGGACTTTGATCCTTTCCCTCCAGGCTGGGTATGTAGGCAACCTCCCAGGGTTCAAGCCCAAAAACAATCTCTTCACATCGGTTCACCACCATCTCATATGATGTTGATTCGTGAAACCGCCCCTAGAATCAATATCTTTACATTGATTCACTTTCGTCCTTATTATATGACTTTAAACTATGCAACACTTTTTTCCGGTACGACAATAAACTACAATACTCTTTGATTTCCTCATTTGAGAGAGAACTATTATTGACATTGATTTTTCAATCATGTTTCATTTCAAAAGACTACGTTCATACATGGTAATACCTAAAATTTTTATCTCAGGTTAAACCATCATTGCACTAAAGTCCTCTTTCACCCTTCACATGTACGAACCAAATTTGTACAAAGGGTAGTTCTAGAACTACGTGGGCTTGATTCCCATCCTTATGGGATATGTAGGAACGTTCGAGTATCCCTAGAATCCAACCCCAAATCTTTTGGGCCTAACCCCAAATTTCACTTTCAGTCCCTTGGCTGAAAAGTCCTCATGAAAACACACACTGTGTATTCATTATTATGGTACGAACTCTATGACCCTAAACTAAGATCTCTCATACTTTCGTCCTGCACGACGTTAAACTGCATTTCAAGAACTACGTATGGCTTGATTCCCATTGTTATGAGATATGTAGTGAAGTCCAAAATTTCAATTCAGGACCCAGCCACAACATGATTATGGTTATCATTGACCTATGTATCTCTATATATATTGGAAAATACCCATCTTTATGTGTTATAATCCTAACCTTAAATATTTTCAGATCTTCATAACCCTTTTCATGACTTTTAGTCACAAAAATTTCAAACTTCTGAGAATTCTTTTGCCTGACTATGCAGCACGTGCCCATAGGTGGCCTTGCATAAACAGTCTACATGACAGACTTGTTATCCAAAAGATACTATTTTATTTAACTATGCAGCCAATTCCCTTAGGTGGCCCTGCATAATTCAACCCCCTAACGGGTTTGTTGGATAATAGTAACTTCATTCTTGGGAAGAATGCCTCTTTTGTCCTTATTTGTCTTAAATGGCGGTATGTAGGGATCTGCAAAAGATAGTCATCCTTAACATATTTGTCCCATGTCCTTTTTCATGATCTGAAAGTATTCAAGTCTATGGTTTATTTTTCTTCCCTACGTTTGGGTCAGACCTTCGTAGGAGTGATATTCATCCAGTTCTTCGATAATCTTGTCTGGAAATATCTTCTCCATATTCAAGTACCTCTTTCCATACAGAAAACTCTGTACTTTAGAAAATTTGAATCTCCATAAACTTTCACTGGCTTTTAGCACTAGGAAATTAAATTTCTGAGAGTTCTTTTTCCTGACTATGCAGCATGTGCCCATAGGTGGCCTTGCATAAACAGTCTACATAACAGACTTGTTAGCCAAAAGATACTATTTTATTTGACCATGCAGCCAATGCCCTTAGGTGGCCCTGCATAATTCAACCCCCTAATGGGTTTTTGTTAAATAATGGTAACTTCATTCTTGGAAACTACTTCTTCTAATGCCTTTTAGCTCTTTTTCATATCATTCCTCATATTCAAATATTCTTAAGTCATAGCTTACATTTTTTCCCTCATACTTGAGTATGGTAATATGTTTTCAAATAAATTTTCAAGGAATTGAATCAATTTTAATCCATTTTGGTCAAAGCTATTTCGACCTTAAACATTAGCCCCTTTATGTCCGGCATGCATGACTTTAAACTTCCCACAAAAGACAAAGGAACTCTGAATAAAAGTCAAGTTCCAGCTCACTAAATATACATTTTTTATTGATTTAGGTAATATTGAGCAATTAAAAGGTTCAAATTTTGTAGGGTTATTTGTAATAATCCTAGTAAAAATCAAACTATGCTTACTAAGCCCATTGGCTTAAGTAAATTTAAAGAAGGTAGTGAAAGAATGCAGGTACAAATGATTGAAGATGAAAGTGTTTTTCATTGATACACAAGAGTTATAAGGACATCCACAGACTGGAGTCTCTTCTCTTTTTCAAGAATTACAAGAGACTTTCAAACATAACACTTCATTTGATTTACAGAATCCCGAGCTTCATCAGCAACCACCTGGAATTCATTCATTCAACTAGATACAATAAGAGATGCAGTGACACCAGCTCTTCTTGGAACAATTGTAAAAGGATGTTCTTGAGTGCGGTTTGAGAAAATTTTCTGCTGATCAAACAGTGACTCTGTTTCTATCCAAGAGACTTGGAAGATGGATACATGGATTTGAGAATGGAGCATTGGAAGTAAAGAGCCATTTGGAGAGAGTACTCTTTTCAGATATTGCTCTAATACCATGTTTGTCTTCTCTCCACCAACCGGTAGTGGAAAACATTTCAGCCCATGGGTTTGAAATTTTCATATCTGCAAGGAAATGACATGGAGGAAGAATTTGAAAGTTCACACCATTGTTGTTACTCTTAATGCACAGCATAACCGAAATGAAGGAGTAGCAGCGCAGCTGCATTTCAGGTGTATAGTTCTTTGCATCTGGAACATTGACTCCTTGCAAGTGACCATTACCATATAGAGGTAGGTAGATGCTCTGTGGGAAATTAAGATGATATTTCTTCAAGTGATTAGCCAAATCTGAGAGAGTGTTGTTGCAGATATCATAGTAATCATGGCCAATGATGTTCATCATATCATCAATCCGCTTGATAGCCAGTTCATCAGACCTTTTAATTCCATTAGTAGCCATTGAATCTGCCCAAAAGTTGAATAAATTAAAATCTTAAATGGGTTTATTTTTCATAAAATTTGTGAAAGATTTCGAAAAAATGGCTAAGGCATTAAGGCGCGCAAGTCTAAAAAATGGCGCGCAAGTATTCATGTGTCACGCTAGTTTTTGACGCGCAAGTATAAACCGTGCAAGTACAAATTCCTTTATAGTAGCGTGACATCAAGGAAAACACTAGAAAACAGAGAAACCTGCGCAGCTAAGGTGACCTGCGCGGCGAGAGCTCGAAGGTATGAAGTCCGGAAATACGGATGCTTGTACGGAAGTGAGGCCCTCTATTTATAGACGCGGCCGGGACCCTGCACGACCGAGGACCGTATCCCTGTGTGATGCGCACTTGCGCGCCGCCCTCTGTGCCCTGAAGACTTGTGCACCCCCTTTTCCATTGGATGTATTCGATTTCCTCATAGTCAAATCCTCATTTCTCTCCGGATCCAACTCTGAGGGGGGACTTTTGTTGACCCTCCTTTTGTCACAGAATCTAAAAATCAGAAAAGGAGAATATCTAAGCTCAAAGTGATTCAAACTTTGAAGAAAATATCAAAAATTGACAAATGCATGAACAAAGGATCAAAAGAAACTGCACCGCGCAAGTTATATCACTGTCGCGCAAGTCCACTTGCGCGACGCCCTTATGATCGCACAAGTGACTTGCGCGACCTAATTGATAATTGCCCGGTAACCGCCCGGGGTCTTCTCCTGCCTATAAATAGACCCTGTGGGCCCCCCATTCGGGAGGATCTTTTTCCAGAAACTCGGATTGAATCTCCTGACGCCCAAGTCTCTTCTCAAAGCTTCCGGAACACTTCTAAGGTAATTTCTTACCTAGAACGGAAGATCTTAAGAGAGGGAGGAATGCCTAAGTGTCGAAACTCATCAACACTTGCGCGCCTGAGTGGCCAGCCCTTAAGGGAAGTGGTCACACTTGTGTGCCGCCTTACTCCTTCGATAGAACTTGCGCGTCCCTTTTCTGGAAGAACCTCAAGAGGATTCTAAAGGCTTTAATAAAGAGTCTATCAAGTATTTCAATGCTGGTTGACCATCGTGAAAGTACACTACGTGTCGCGCAGGTATACCTGCACGACCAATACTTGCGCGCCCCCGAAATACTTGCGCGCCTTCCAAGACTTGCGTGCCCCTTTTCTTTTTGGGTGACTTTCTTTCCCATTTCACCCCTCTTAAGACATTATACTTCCTTTTCAAGATTCAGTCTTCAAGACACTCTTCAAATCCATTTATGGCATGATTTCTTGATTTTACTTCCTTATCTGAAAGGAATTCTGTGGAATATCTCTCAAAACCTAGTGATTTAAATATCCTTATGTCACTAAATATGGAGAGTTCATTCATTCAACCTCATCCTTTAAGATGAGAGAATCCTTAACCTGGGTCTCCTTTTCAGGAATAAGTCCCAGTCATAATTTTGGGCTTCCTTCTCAGGAGTAAGCCCCAAGTCCCCTAACCTGGGTCTCCTTTTCAGGAATAAGTCCCAGTCCTAATCTTGGGATTCCTTTTTCAGGAATAAGCCCCAAGTCCCTTAAATTCTCTTTAACCAGTCCTAATTTACGTTTGATCTGGGATTCCTTCTCAGGAGTAAAACCCAGTTATCAATCCTCTCCTAATTTGGGTTTCCTTTTTAGGAATAAGTCTCAAGTTATAGTATTCAAATCTCCATGAAGCACATATACCTTTATGGACCCTGTTCCTGGATTTTCTCCCTAAATTAAATCCTCTGGGAAGTCATACATACATAATCCTCAAACCATTTCTTATGATTGCATCTTTCATGGCATAATTGTCTAATTTTTACCAATACCTCTTGTTTCTCACACCGAGCATGACTCACGTGAGCTTAGAGGGTAAAAGTAATTATGACATCCTGCTTTGAGCCATCAATCATAAACATCATACTCTTCCATTCGAACTACGTGGGATCTGATTCCTTTTCCAAAACAAAGGATACGTAGGTAGCCCATCTATGGGTTTGATCCCAACTTTGAAATAATTCATTTTCTTCTGAATGACAATAAACTTCAAGTGCCCCACTGAGTGGATTTAAAACCATCCTGGTCATCATAATGACCAAGAGACTTTTATATGAATGTTTTGAAGGTTACCATTGACCAAGAATCTCTAAATAGATATAGATGATTCTCTATTGATGAAGAACCTCGAATACATATAAAAGATTCTCTAAATTTCTTACATATTTAATCATTGATTGTCAAAACTAAGGGAAAAGCTCATTTTATACTTGGTAATGTAATAAGGATTCACGAACATAACTTAAATCTATAAAGAGAGTCCCGGAATAGACAATAATTCCCCTAAAAAAGGTGTGATGAGTCCGACCTCCCATCCTCTCGACCAATGCAAATTCCTAAGCCTCATCAGTCCACAAGCTAATGAGCGCCTACCTTTAGAAAGTAGGTCCAAATGGATGTGGAATCATTGGATGTTTCCGTTTCTACGAACAAACCCGCTAGAAACCGATCAGAACGTTTGAATCTCCCATCCAGGAGGTCATCCCCGAATTCCGAGGGAAACAGTGGATGAGGAACAAAAAGGCCTTCCATCTTATGACAATTACTAGGGCTGGACCCGAAGACTGAATTTTTGAGCGTTCATATGTAACCCATAACGATGGGAATCAATCCATACATAGTTCTAGAAAGATTCATGCAGTTTAACGTTGTGCGATAAGGATGAGGGAAGATCTTAGTTTATGGTCATAGAGATCAAACCATAATGGAAAGTAGAAAGGGATACACATGGTGTGGCTATTGAAAAACCTGGCGTGAATGAGTATAGTAGGATCCAATATCATACCGTGTGCTCTCAGAGGAGATTTTAGGTTGAGGGACCAAAAATGAAAGTTGAGTTGGGCCCGAGGAAAAGTGTATGGGCATTCATACGTACCCCATTATGATGGGAATCAATCCATATGTAGTTATTGAAAATTTCGTGGTAGGATACCAATGCTAGGGACAATACCATTGTGCAGGTCTTTCCCATGCACCAAAAGAAGCAGCTTTTGATGGATCTTGTTTATTCTTTAGAGTGGATGTGTGTTTTTTGTGAAGAAACACACCTAGGACAGATAATATGGGAGTCTCTATAGGAATCAAGTCATATGTAGGCCTTTACAAATGGCATAGTGGAGAACCGATACCAAACATGATGTCCCATCAAGTTAGAATACCACAATGCAATTTCATTTTTAATCGTGCAGCCTGGTTGATAATGTCATAGTTTAGGGTCATATGATAGGACCAGCCCACATATTTTAATATCGCACAGTGAATATGAAACAATTTAAAGTCATGTGGGACCAGGAATCATAGTTTAAGGTCATATGTATTGGAATCATAATGAAGAATGAGGTTTTAGGTGCAATGTTCAAGGTGTGACAAAGAATACCCGACGTGAATGAGGACTAGGTCCGCACCACACTGCACACAACTCTAGGGGAGAAACATCAGGCAGAGGGGCCAGAATAGATCAGAGGATATGGGGCTAGACCCAAAGATGAAACGTCTGGGTGTTTCTACATATCCCATGAGGATGGTAATCAAGCCATATGTAGTTCTTATAGTGCAGTTTAACGTCATGCGGGATGGAAGGCAGGAGATACTATCTCTTAAAAGGGGAGTACGTGGTGGGGATTTTGAAAACCCGACATGCATGAGGATATAAGCCCATACCACACACTATATAATCCTATAAAAATCAGGGCCAAAAGGATGAATAGAAGATATAATTAGTGGGGCCTTAGATGGACCCGGAGATGAAATATCTGGGAATTCCTACATATCCCATGAGGATGGGAATCAACCCATATGTAGTTCTAAAATTTTCATGCAGTTTAATGATATATGACAAGGACGTGGGAAGATCTTAGTTTAAGGTCGTAGAGCTCGGACCAAAGGAAGTGAAACTCTTCCAAATGGGCGTAAACCTTGACCAAATCCCTAAGACCACATGAGCCGCACTCGATGTGGGAAATAAGGGTGAATAATGTCTTCATAATATGTGGAATACATAAAAAGGGGGAAATGGTGTGGAGCCTAGAATGACACCACACCATGGATTCATCCACTTAACGTGCAAACGCGCACTGAGGGATAACACCAAGAGTGTTGAAATTCCACTTGGACATGACGGAGTGGAAAAGGATGTGAACACACAACCAATATTTAGGGCTTAAT
The DNA here is from genome assembly GCA_963277665.1 of Viscum album. Lineage (NCBI taxonomy): Eukaryota > Viridiplantae > Streptophyta > Magnoliopsida > Santalales > Viscaceae > Viscum > Viscum album. Next base: position 1,942,585,437 of record OY728163.1, read on the forward strand.
GGGGGTGGCGTAATGATGTAAGATGGTCATTGACCATGTTTGAAACACAACATCCATATCGTGTTACCTAAAATGGGGAAAAAACAAATGAGTGTTGACCACTGACCATATTCACAATGTGGGACTTGTATCAAATGGTCATCCAAAATCCTTAGGGAGGTTGGCCTGAGATGGTAGAAGTTCCCTAGGGCCTAGCATCCGTGTCGTTCCGGGGTCCTTTCAAATATGAAAGATAATGAAAGCACAAATGATGGGAAACATGAAGTATGGATATCGTTGAGAACATATCTATGTAGAATATGACACTCTAGGTCCTAAACCAGAGTGATCCTAAGCATGTTGGTGAATTACCAATGAGGGTTGAGGGGTCCAATTTGAGAGTAGACAACTCAAGAATATGCATGGAGGACAGGGGGATGAAAAGATCTCAAGAGGTAGGTATTTGGTGTGTCTATTGCAAACCTGACTTGAATGAGGACATAAGCCTATACCACACCACATATCCCCTCCCGGAGGACTCAGTCTAGAGGGCCAGAAAGATAAGGAGGTTTCTAAGAAAAAGGGTTGGACTTAAAGACAAAATGTCTAGGCATTCCCACATATCCCATGAGGAAGAGAATCAAGCAATGAGTATTTCTAGAAGATGTTGTGCAGTTTAACGTCATGCAATAAGGACATGGTAGGTCTTAGTTTATGGTCATAGATCTTGGACCGTACATGACCAATTTAATTTCATGTGCCTAGGATAGATGGTGAAGAGGTTGAATCACTATTATTGTCATTTGGGAGACCACAAAATGGCCATAATGATTGAGGATAACTACTGACCATGTTCTCAACACAGTACCTATATCTTTTTAACTATAATGGGAATATAAAATGAGCGTCGTCTACTGACCATATTCGCAATGAGGTACTTGTATAAAATTTTCATTCAAAATCCTCAAGGATGTTGGCTCAAGATGGTATGAGATCCCTGGCACCTAGCATTTGTTCCATTCGGGGTTTCTTTCAGATGTGAAAGATGATGGAAACCCAAATGATGGGACGCGTCAAGCGTGGTGGTACCCGTGAAGTTTAATGTCTTGCGGTAATAATGATAGATCGATGAGGGGAATCTCAAGTGGGTGTGTGTGACATGAAAAAGATAGTACGGTGTGAACGAGTACATAGAGTCCATACTACACTGCACAATCCTAAGTGAGAACTTGGGCCTTTGGGGTGGAAAGGTAGAGGGACCTGAGGCTGGGCCACAAATGGAAAGTTCCAGCCAGTTTTCATTTTATCATCATGTGGGATGAGTGATGAGTAGTTTTACATCCTTTATTTTGGATGAATCACGCAGTTTAACATTATGTTGTATGGACGGTGGTGGTCTTAGTTTAAGTTTATTGAGCTCAGACCATGCTTACATAACCCTTTATGTGGGTATGGCCTTACCAAATCTCTTAAGCCCATGTGAGCAATTCTCGGTGTGGGAAACAAGGAATGGGATCAGGTTATCCCTAGAATATAAGGGCACAACAATAAAGGAAATAGATCGGGAAGGGTGGATCCAAACCAAACCAACATCACTGCTCAAGACATGCTGACGTTCAAAGGGATATCAGGACAAAATGAATCACTACACCCAATATTTTGGACATATATGGGGGGTGATAATGATGGAGGATGGTTCTTGACCATGTTTGAAACATAGCATCCATATCATGTGACCTGAAATGGGAACAAAAAATGAGCATCGAACGATGACCATATTTGCAACACGGGACTTGTATCAAAGTGACATTCAAGACCCTCCAAGACGTTGGCCCAAAACAGTAGGCGATCTATAAGGTCATGAATTCTTCCCATTCGCGGGTCCTTTCGTATAGTGACCCTAACTTTTCTTATAATACTATTACACCATTATAAAGATAAACAATATAACAATATTACACCATGAGAATCTAGAGGTTTAGTGTCTTGGGAAAACTAGGACCAAACATAACTTTTACAACATCAATCATAAACATTTATTTAATTCCATCTTCTCTAGCTTCGTATTGGCTCTTAACCTCTCCTTATTATATGTAGTCAACTGAGGATATACATCAAAAAAGGGGTGAGCTAAAATCCCAGTAAGAGGATAGATATGAACAATTTAACCATGGGTGATCATAATTATAACATAGGAAAATGATCATGAACATGAGAGGAATCATTAATAAAAGACTTTAAATGTGGACATGCATAAAAAAATGGAACACCATGCCTTAGTGGTTAACTACCACACATACTTTTGAAAAAAGATATCATCTTTTTCACACATCATTTCACTTTAACTAATGAGATTCATCACTTTCCCCAATTCATTGAAGCATTGTATAATTCCATGTGCACCTGTCACATCATAACATTATCATTATCATGCATTCCAAAAAGAACATATATCAAAAATAAAAATAACTAACCCATAGAAAGGAATGGGTTTCATCTCATAAGAACACATTCATAAGCCATGTTTCAGGTGTTAACTGATTCGTTTTCCTTTATATGATTGGTTACGTAAGCCATGTTTGTTATGGATAGGATGTATTTGATTCATATACAGAATTATATTATGTTCTTAAATATTATTTTTAATCATAAAATGAAAATTATTCTTGAATGATTACGATGGAGAATGAATCTCATCGCGTTCGTGGAGACGGTAATCCGTACGTACGCACAAGCGAAAATATCATTCTTTTGATATTAAAATCGTATATAATTGGATGTTATATCATATATAAAGAAGCATTATCATGTTATATTTATTATTTACATCATTTATACTCATTATTATACCCATCCAAATGATGAAGTGTTTGAATAACAAACTACACCATGATGTGGAGACGATAATCTGTATGTATGCACGTATGGTGACTTTGTCATTTATAGGATGGATAGAATAATGAATATGGTTATTCCATTTTTATAATAACATCAAAGTATATAGAATATACTAGAGTAATTATTTTATAATGGAAAAAACAAAGAAATAAGAAGTGGAATAAGAAAAGAACTTGAAATAGTTGATGAAATATTTACCTCTTCTTTGGGTTCTTCATTTTCATTTGATCAAAAAGGGTCCTTAGGTTGGCTTAATGACTAAAGTAATTCCTCTATGATTAAGGGAGGACAGTTTAGAGGATATTTGGTCAGGGTTTTGTTGATTAAAATGGATTTCAATGTGTGAATTTGAGGGAAGGGTAAGTTCCCTTTTATAAGAGGGGTGAGGGGAACCTTAGGAAAAGATTGAAATATTATTTTATAATAAAATAATTTTCGGTTTATAATGGCTCAAAAATTAATTATTTAAAAGATAAGGTGGTTATGGGTCAAAAATATCTCAACCAATAGGTTTTATACAGGTTTGGGTCACCATATTAACCTTATATTTTATATTTAACTCTTAGTTAAATAGTTTGACATTTACAATGTCTCTTTGTATTTTTATATTATATGGATAATAAACTTACTATAAAATTTCAAGATAACCTCAAGTGGTTCATTAATGACATATATAATATTATTTAATCCCTTTTTCCGAACGTTATATTTTTAGGAATAGAATATCAATTAATAATATAATATTTTTTTAAAAACTCTTTTATGTCAATTTTGACACTATTTGGTATTTTGTTTTTGTTAAATTTATAACATCATTATTACTTTGAAAAAAATTAAATTAATCAACCCTAACATGTCATATTAACCTATAAAATTAGTGGAATTCTTTAAAACTCTCAAATTAGATTTATTTGGATATTTATAATATCAATTATTTTAATATTTCATTAGAAAGGTAATTACTGCATCATCATTGTGTCATAAATAAATTTAATTATTTAATGTAAAAAATTATAAATAAATTACCATTATGCTGGAAATATTTTTATATTTCTAATTAATATTTATATTCGAATGTATCTTATGTATAACCCTATATTAAAAATGGTTTAGTTATTAAACTTTTATTTTAACTCTTTATCTCTTCTTTAAATAAAATAATAATAAATGTCTTAATCTAATCCAAGTGGACCAAAGAGAATCATATTTTATTCCTAGGGTTTTTTTTGGTTGAATTACACTTATCCAATAGAATTAGGACATGTTTTATGGTAATTATGATATCATTTTTACCCTTAATTACCCTGTTTACTTTTAACCGTGGTAAATAAAAGTAAAAACATACTATTCACCAAAAATTATTTTCATCTTATTGAACCACATTTTACTTACTTATATCAACCATGTCTCTAAGATTTTTAAAATTCCACCCATATAAGTGGTAAAATTAAGTTTTATGCGAATTTGCAAATGCTCCTAGGAGGTGGGTAAAAGACAATAAATAGTTAGATAAAATTTTACATATATAATATTATTACAAAATGACTCCAATGAATTAAATTGAATATATATAGGTATTATGGATCTATTTTGACCTAAAATAAATTTATATAAAATAATTAGTTATTTAAATAAAAATTCAGTTTTAACCAATAACGCAGTGTTTTTTTACTATTCATCCAAAATTGAAAGTTTTCATAAAAATACCAAAAATTTACCCTAAGATAATTTCAATATTCCAAATCTAAAAATGAAGTCCATTTTGAAAGATAAATTTTATAAAATTTCAAAAATTGGGTATTACTATTCATAACGGCTAGTTTGATTGGTCGTGGTGTGTTAGAATCTTGAAGTTGCGTATAATTCAAGCTATTGCATTATTCAAAGGAAAAAAAGTACCGTGGAAGCTTGGGGTGTTACATGCGATGAATGGAATGCTGATATGTGGCACCTATATTCTTTAGACCAAAAGGCATCACCTGGTATCATAAAGTACCTTGTGGTTCCCTGAAGGTGGTTGACTATTCATCCTAGGGGGCCATTCAAATTTGGTTATACCTAGAATACCCATCCATGAAGGAGAGATCCTGGAACCCAGTGGTGGCATCAATTGATAGTTATGTTGTAGGAAGGGGAAACCATCATTCAGACACTGATGGTTGAGATCCCGGAAGCTGATGCAGACTCTGATCTAACTTTTCTTCTTCTTGATGGGCACAATGTTAGACAACCATCTATGGTACTAGAACTCCTTGACGAAGTTGGATCTGATGAGCTTATCTACCTCGACCTCGACCATGGCACCGTGAAAGGGTTTCATCTTTTTGGGAGGCTGTTTAAACCCGCAATGGTTTTCTAGAAGACTGAACCAGTGGACGGAAACCCGGGGATCTAGTCCTGGAATCTCATCATAACCCCAAGAAAACACATCGTGATGCTACATCAGGAAGTCAACATATCATTGTTTCTCTTCGACAGGCATACCAGCACTGATCAAGGTTGGTTTCGGATCTGTCTCATTACTGAGTTTCACTTGTACCAATTCATCAACTGTAGTGGAGACACCCTCATCGAAAGAAGGAGTAGAATCCTCCAGATACTCTTATTTATCAACAAAGGGGGAATCATCTATAGAAGGTGGCTCTTCTGAGTCGAAAGATCCTGATGGGACACTATCACCAACCTGAGCAGCAGTGGATGCGTCAGGGGACTCTTCTGCTGCGGAAACCATGGCGATGAAAGATGTCTTCCTGTTCCTATATGGTCTTCAGCCCAAGGGGCTGTGCTTGACGAAATCAAAGAAATAGTGGTGTGTCAGCTTGATCCATTTTATCTCGGCCTAACGAAACAAGAAAGTATGACGTATTGTTGTGTTAATGGGGCGAGCATCCCAATACCTTATGGGGGTAGGGGATTTGGGATCACCTGAGCCTGATTTGTATAGGAATACGAGGTTATCTTACAACATTCCTTAGACTTTGGAATGTGCTTTACCCTTATTCCAGAAACAAAAAAGCATTTCCCCATGTTCGGGGTCGTGGCCTCCAATCAGTGGATTGGAAAAATATAGGCATCGTCTAGGTCTGTCCATGGGTAGGTAGCAGCCATAGCATGTTTAACCTTGTTAGCCTGAATTTGCTTTTCCTTTCTCTTTTAGTAGTCGGTATCCAGGTAGCGGGCTTCACAAGAGGCAAAGGGAGACGCATCAACCTAGAGTATGCATACTCGTCCATTAAGAGAGTACTTAAGTCATTGGTGATATGAAGAAGGGATTTTCGCGTTCAAGTGGATCCATGGCCAACCCATCAACACGTTGAAAGCATTGTCTTGTGAGATAGTCATGAACTTGGTGCTAGAAATTAGGCCACTGAACTGGGTCTTCAGGAAGATCTTTCCAATGGGTGTATGTTCTGTCCTATCATAGCCTTAAATTTTCATTTCAGAGGGACTCATATCAGCCTTGGATAGACCCATATTTTGGAGTGTCCGGGTTAGGATAAGGTTGATCCTAGAGCTTTTTTCGACAAGAAATTGGTGAATATCCACACTGTTGAAGTTTCCAGTGATGTACAGTGTGAGGATATTCCCCTGTAGGGGAGAACCTTCATCTTCTCCAAAGAAAGAGATAATGGTCTGACACTCTACATGATTGACTACCTGAACATGGAAGGATTTTGCGGCTACTACCTCTACCTCAAACTAAAGGGGGCTCTTGAAAGCCTCTGCGAGGGGTTCGTGCATATCTGCTGATAGGCGAAGATCCTCAAGGATATGGAGATTTTCAAGAATGCTGTCAAGATTCTTGGGAATTTTGTACTTTTGTGCCAAGTGTGAACTTCTGATGACAAGATGTCATTCCACAGCAGGAGGTATGACAATCCCTTTTAGCTGAACAAGTGGTCGACTGGTGCTAGGAATGTCCTGCTGCTCGCTAGTTGAAATTTGTGGAGAGACTACCAGATGAGGTCTAGATGATTGAGGTCGATACACAACAGAATGTGGTTGATCATAGCATGATCGTGGTGGTTTCTCCTAATCGAGTAGTACAAACGGTGGTGAAGGAGAACCGGGTGAAACCAGATGAGATGGTTGTGCATGCTGAGATCTACAATAGGCATGTTTTCTAGTTTCAGTGGAATGAACTGCTTGGCTAGAAACACTGACCAATGCATCCTGGTGATTCATATAACTGTGATTCCATCGACGCTGGCATCAAATGGGGATGTTGAGAGGATTTGTATGGCACTCTTCGTCTTCGGTAACCATATAGGGGTTTACCAACACCATGGTATTAATCTAAGTGTACCCTTGGTTGTCACTTGAAGAATCTTACATCCCTAAGTGTATTCTGGGGGCATGAAATCACCAAGAGTATGGTATGACGATGGTATCGGTGGGGGGATTTGTTTTCCCTTGCATCATCAATGCTTTCCCTTATAGGAAGAGGGAGAGTAAGATGTTGAATCATAAGTAGTATTTATGGGTAACGTGGTGACTTATGAAGACTCGAGTTGATTAAAACGTGTACGAATAATGCCATGGGCATGGAAGACCGCCTTACGAGCCATTTAGTCATCATATTTTTTAGACCTGCGGTTAGGAACCTTCTGCCACTCACCTTCATTCTCACTATCACTGTCAGGCTGTATGAATACACATTCCACCTATGCTGGGGCTAGGCCTAACCTGACTATATTTTCATCAACCCAGTCTTGAAGCTAGTCCTTAAACAAAGAGAACTTCTTGAGGGTGTGCCCTGAGATCCGGTTATAGGGGCAGTAATTGGAGCGATTAGTGAGCTCTACCTCTTTGGTCCTCCTACATTATGCTAATTGTAGAATTCCCTTTTCCAATGAACTTCAGAAATAACTAGGAACCTAAGACTCATTAAATGAGTAGGTTTGGATCCTTCTATCCATGAAGGGGGCTCTGGGAGCCTGTCCCTATCAAGGGGATGGGTGATCCTTTTAAGGAGTTGGAACCTGATTATCTTTCCTAGGTGGAGGCGACTCATTACACAGGGGTGCCTACTGATTTTGAGGTAGACACTACTGGGACGAAGGTTGTTCCTAAGGTGGTGGGCCTCTGTGAAGTTCTAGTATGATAACCCTGGTCTTTATTACATAATTAAACCTGATTTATTACATAAAATTCACTTGATACAACATAGAATATTGAAAGGTCTAGTGTCTATGGGGCTTAGGATCATTACATAACAACTTAAAACATGAGATACAACATCTTTATTGAAAAATTCCCTTACATGACCACTACATTCCCTCTTACTTAGCATTGCATTGGATAACCTCAGGACATGCATAAGAAAAGGGTGAGATATAAAGCCCCGTAAGGGAATAATCATGGGATAACATGAGAAATATAATACATGTTAGTCAATAGGCATATCAATAGAGCACAAGAGAATCATAAACATAAATTCATGATAAATCATGATAATCATAACATGGAAATGTGGCAACAAAACTTAACATGGAATTAGCATGAGCCAAGGATCATTCCACATGGAGCATGAGTAAATCCTCAATGCACATGAAGCACGAGTAAAACCTAATTGCAATTGAATCAGAATGAGTAAACACCCATTGCACATGATGTATCATGATACTATACTTTACCCAATTCATTGGAGTGCTATCACGGTGCAGCCTTCTTAAACATTTCATTTCATGCATAAGTGTGCCACATGGATCATAAAACATTCAATCATTAAAAATAATAATTTATTCCATGATAAATGAATGTGTAATACATACATGAAACTATTTAAACAATAATTAAATGTTCATAAAGGTGAATACCCTTGATAGAGAAATGGGCATGGTATTCACTACACAATGACTTTGGCTTGGAAAAACGCGGTGCAATTTCGACAGCATAACGGCGTAACATAAGAACTCATAAAAATGGTTGATGAGAGATAAATGGGTGTCTAATCATATTTACATGACATGTAAAGTAAGGGGATCATATAGATACATGTCCCAACAAATTTAATGGAATTTATATTCATGATACAAAATAATAGCTTGAATGTAAAGAGGAGAGAGAAATTCCTTTCAGAATTTCGGCATAGTAACGGGTGTACATGGGAGGATTTTAATGAGAGAGAAAGGGGTCTCCCATCATTAAAACATAAAGAGGAATGTATGGGGGATGTTCAAAACTATACCTAAGAATTTATAATTTAAATTAAAAGGTCATAACAACTTAAATAATATTGGACAAAAATGAGAAAGGAAGAAAAAATCCTTACTTGGAAGTGTGCTTATAAAGGCTTGAGAGAGGCTTCAGAGAGGATTCTTGGCACCTTGGGGAACCTTGGGAGGATTCTAGAGAGAAAAGGGAAAATGTTGGATGAACTCAAAAGTATTTGAGTGAGGATAAAGTGGGAGCTTGGGTGGGTTTATATAGGAAAGGTGAGGGAATTCTTTATTATTTAGGTTTGGGACACCTCACATTAATCTAATCCAAAACACAAACCAGCCCGTGGTTTTTGCCCATGTTTTTTGGAAAAGGAAAGTTTAAAACAATATTTTATAAGGCCAAAGTCCAAAATTCTTAAAATAATGGGGTTTCTTATGTGGAGGTGAGTCACACTCCCAAGAAAAACAATTTAAAAAGACAAGATGTTTAATAAGTCTTGAAGGGTCCATTAATGCTTTGTAAAATAAGTCAAAAAAACCCAAAATTACATTATTTTAATGGTAAAACATATATTGGACGAAAATAAAGCTTATAGTATTTTATTACATCACTATTGGGTCATTATGATGTCATAAAACACATTATATATTTAAATGATATTTAATTTTTAGCCAAAAATTTGACTGTCTCAGAAAATTATGAAAAGTTCACCATTGGATAATATCAATGTCCTGATTCTAGAAATAATATTTATTTTATCTAAATAATTTTATATTTATTTTAATTTTCACTTTTAAAATAAAAACTGACATTTATCAAAAATTCATTGGTTTTGACAAAAATGGCTTTCGAACCTTAATAAAAATTACAATTGCATTCATAAAATTATACGACCATTTATATTTAATAAAAATTAATTTAATAACAATAATAATATTTTATTAAAATATTATTTAATTCAAAAATCCATTAATTCATCAAAATATTTTTCTTAGTTGAACATTAACTAAAAATAATATTTTCACTTTAAAAACTATTTACAAGGTAACAAAAATAACATGAAAATATATTCATTATTATATAAAAAATAATGTACATAAACATAGTGCTAAGTTCTTGTTACATACCCCCTTATGACACCCGCATAAGACCGAAGAGTAAGGTGTGCGATGGTGACAGACTCTTGGGGTGTCTCGGATAACATTGCTCGGGTAGTAATCTCTATCAACTTCCACTTCTCTCATAGGTGGTCCCTATCAAGCTTAACATATTCAAGCTCGGCTTGGGATTGGTCAAGGGTGAAGCCCAAAGATGAAAACTCCTTTCTGAGCTCTGAAAAATGGGCTTCATACGAGGCACGTCTACTGGATTAGGCCATTGCTTCCTTTTTCTGAGTAAATTGGATTTCTTAAAGCTATATATTTTTACTAATCATGTGATCACTGTTCAACTGCTATATTAGAAACGGTCACAATTATTAACATAAAACCAAAGAAGTTGACATTTTATATAAACATTTTCCATAAAGATACATTTAATTAGATCAAAAGGGATTTCCATTAATGAAAGTATGGGTCATTACAATCTTCCCCCCTTAAGAAATTTTGACCTCTAAATTTCCTTTTCCCACACTAAAACAGATGTGGGTAACTCTGATTCATCATTTCCTCTGATTCCCATGTCCCTTATTCAAACTTTTGGTTTCTCCACAACACCTTGACGAGGGGCATTGTCTTATTTCGTAGAACCTTTTCTCTACGATCTAAGATCTTCACTAGTTTCTCCTCATAAGAAAGATCATCCTCTAACTATACCTCCTCTGAAGAGAGTACATGTAAAGGGTCCAGTATGTACTTCCTTAAGAGGGATACATGAAAGACATCATGTACTTTGTCCATGGTATGTGGAAGTTCTAGTCGATAGGCCACAGCCCCGACACGATCAAGAATCTCGAAGGGGCAGATATACCTTGGACTTAACTTCCCTTTCTTTCCAAACCTCATGAACTTCTTCCATAGAGATATGCGTAGAAATACCATGTCTCCAACTTTAAACTCAAGGTCTCATTGACAGTTATCCGCATAACTCTTCTTTTGACTCTAGGATTCCTTAATATGCTGCTGAATGGTTTTCACCTTCTCCCCCATTTCTTCGACCATTTCTGGTTCAAACAGATTATGCTCACTGACCTCATCCTAACACGTCGGTGTTCTGCACCTTTTCCCATAAAGGGAATAAAATGGTTCCATTTGGATTCTTGAGTGGAAAATGTTATTATAAGATAACTCAACTAGAGGAATATGTTGATCCCATCCTCATTTAAATTCCATTGAGCATGCTCTCAACATGTCCTCAAGTGTTTGGATAGTCCACTCGGATTGGCCATCAGTTTAAGGATGATAGGCCGTACTGAAGTACAGTTTAGTATTCAGAGCATGTTGAAGACTCTTCCAAAACATAGAGGTGAATCTTTGATCTTGATCGGACATAATAGATAGTGGTACTCCATGCAACCTTACCACTTCCCTGATATATATTCGTGCTAGTTGATCCAATGAGAAATCCTCCCGAATTTCAATGAAGTGTGCAGAATTTTTAAGATGATCCACAACAACCCAGATTGCATTGTTACCTTTGGATGTCTTCAGAAGTCCAGTGAAAAAGTCCATGGTGATGTTCTCCCATTTCCATTCTAGTATAGGCAATGGTTGCATCATCCCCTTAGACTTCTGACTCTATGCCTTCACGTGATGACACACCAGGCACTTTGATGTATATACAACGATCTCCCTCTTCATATTATCCCACCAATAATTCTCTCGGAGATATTGATACATATTTGTGTTTCATGGGTGAATAGAGAAATTTGAACTATGTGCATCATCCAAAAGTTCCTTCTTCAGCTATGGACTTGATGGAACACATAGTATTTTCCAAAATCTCACAATTCCTTCTTCATTAACATTAAACTCCGAGGATTTCCCTTTTCTAATAGCTTCCACTTTTTCCTAAATTCCCACATCATCGTTTTGAGCATCTTTTAGCCTTTCCAAAAGTGATGTTTGAGCAATCATTTGGGAAAAGATTGATGATTTTCCCTTCTTTATGATTCCCATGTCCATCCTCATCAAATCTAAGAAGATTGGATCCTTTTTAATTATCATCAATGATAGAATTGTTGGGTCCTTTCTACTTAGAGCATTTTCCACCTTGTTCACTTTCCTAGGGTGGTAATGGATTGAGCAGTCATAGTCTTTGATCAACTCTAACCATCTTCGTTGGCGCATATTCAACTCTTTCTGTGTGAATATATACTTGAGGCTTTTGTGATCCGTATATATTTCACACTTCTCCCCAAAGAGATAATGCCACCAAATTTTCAAATCGGAGATCACTGTACCCAGCACGAGGTCATGTGTTGGATAGTTTTGTTCATGAACTTTCAATTGCCTTGAAACATAGGCAATGACTTTGTCATTTCGCATCAACACACATCCTAGGCCCCTCTTCGAAGCATCACTGAATACCACAAAAATTTCTCCACTTGTGGGTAAAGTGAGCACGGGCACAGTGATAAGCCTCATTTTTAACTCCTTGAAACTTTCTTCACATTCATCACTCCGAGAAAACTTTACTCCCTTCTGAGTTATATTGGTAAGAGGGTTGGACAATCGTGAGAAATTTCTCACAAATCATCGATAATATCTAGTTAACCCCAAGAAGCTATAGATATCTGTTACCTATGTTGGCCTCGGCCATCCCTAAATTGAATTTGTTTTGGAGGGATCCGTAGATATCCAATTTCTTTTGATGATATGGCCCAAGAATGATACCTCCTTCAACCAGAACTCACACTTTTTGTACTTGGAATAGAGTTTATCCTTCTGCAAGGTCTCTATTACAGCTCTTAGATGCTCCTCATGATCCTCTTGGTTTTGGAGTATATCAGAATATCATCTATAAATACTACCACAAATTTGTCGAGGTAATCTCCAAAGACTCTATTCATCAGGTCCATGAATATTTATGGATCATTAGTGATTCCTAAAGGCATTAATATGAATTCATAATTCCCGTATTTTGTATGAAAAGCAGTCTTGGGGATATCTTCGTTCTTTACCCTTACTTGATAATATCCCGACCGAAAATCCACCTTGGAGAAGTATTGTGATCCACGAAGCTGATCAAACAAGTCATCAATTCGTGGGAGAGGATACTTGTTCTTTATCATGATTTTTTTGAGCTCACAATAATTGATGAAAAGGTTCATTGATCCATCCTTCTTCTTGACGAAGAGGACTGGTGCACCCCATGGTGAAGCACTTGGGAGTTTAAACCCTTTATCCAAATTCTCTTGTGTTGGAGTTCATGGCCTAGAACCAACTAATTTGTACTTTATTCATTAATAAAAGCCTTATCACATCTTGTTTGTTATTTTTCTTGATAATACATGTGATAATGTCCTAAGGACAGCTGTTGCATTAAAGGTTCATAGGAGATCCCTACTATGATGAGAACCCGGAAGTGCCATAACACTGTTCTTGAATATATGTTCTATGGACGGATGATGTTATTTGAGGGACACAAATAATATAGGCCATTAGGGGTGGGGACTCATAAAAATTTTAGGCACCTTCTCATGGTGTGTTCCCTTAGTAATATCCAGGAGGATATTATGATAACAAGACCCGCCAGTAGGAAATCCACATTTCATAGTGTCATTGGATGTTCCTATCTGCGGATGGGTGTATTGGTCCTTAGACTTTAAGATTATTATTAATGGGTATTACAACTCACGCACTTAAATGTATTGATGAAAACTGTGATAAAACACTTTTCGCAACGAGGTAGGATACGTTGGGTGCGTCACGAGTAATACTGCATTAATAGATAATTCGAGAGAGGATTTGTCCCTTCTATTCCATAACGGAAGTAGATATCTCAGGACCTTTTATGGAATTCATATAGCCTAAATAAATCCATGTCCATGGTTGGGTATGGGCGAGTTCAATTCCTAGAAGTCAAAGAAAGAATAATCGATTACATGGGTTGATGGCACTAGCATGCAACCTGCTTGATTAGAGATATAGAGACAAAGGGATTATATTACACTGTAAGCGTTCGTAGGAGGTGGAACGTCATTGTGGCGTTAACTTCTTTCTCTATGGGTGACTTGTCATGTTGCTAGACTCTAACCTTGGACTTTAGGCAGGCTCCACCTAATGCCACTGAGAAAGAGGCCTAGAGGGTCACACACTAAGTGTGTCCATGTATATCAATTAAATATTAATTTAACAAGTTAAATAAATATTATTCTTGACTGTGGTTTAATAATTATTTAAGTATGCCTGATCGCATTTATTTATACACTAGTTATTTGAGAGAATATATTGTGGGAAAAATAATATATTTATTAGCGAGTAATGAAGTTACATTTATTTAATAAATAAATATCCATTACTCAAGGTCTAATAAATATAGTGGAGAAAAATGGAAAATAAAAGTACACGTTGTGTGCTAATTATTACATGTCGTGTAGTTTTCCAGTTGGTATTTTGAGGATATAATATTGTTTTATTAAATGATATTAATTATAATCAGCGTGGATGCATGTAAAGGAATAAATAGTTCGATATGGGGTTTCAATAAGAGTTAATGAACTAAATAAAATGCGCAACACGTTTATTTATTGTCATAACTCTATTAACCTCAAACCCGATTATAAATATCCTCACAAGCCCAACACTTTTCCTGAGACATTTTTGTTGTGCACAACAGATTTGGAAATACTCTCAAGACAAGAGAGAATTCCCTTTCCACCAAGAATGTCCTCAAGTTACGAGAGCGAGATCCTCCACTGGATCAAGGCGGTTGAAGGCGGACATCGCAAGCGAAGGCTCTTCCGCACTAGCACACAAAGATCCCTTCGGCGATATCCAGAGATACGTGGCACACCTGTGGATCACCGCTAGAGGAATCCTACACTTGGATTCTACGACGCAATGACAGATCATAGGATCATGACCGGAGACATCAATGAAGAAAGAATTCCACCAAGGTAATTCTTGTGAATTAATTAAATTAATTATAACCAACATATGATGATCCTATCTATATGGTTCTAGGATTCCCTCTTAAGTTTTTCGTTCTTCGTTCTATTCTGAAGATTTGGCAATTTAAATCGTGACGGATCTCGGATTGAACGTTGCTTAACATTAAAATTAAAGTTGGGCAAACCCACCAATTCGCTTCCACTGTGCCCGGAACCTACAAGTGGTATCAGACCGGTTATATCTTTGATTATAATTATTTAGTTTTTCATTGATGATTTATGCATTTAATAATTTAGTTATTTCAATTAAAGTTTAATCGCTCTGGAAATATAAATATTGAGATCTGTTCCTCCTCCCTCGTTTCTCGTTCACCTCACAGAAACGAATTTTAATTTTAATTTTTGTTAAAATAAAATAGGGGAACTCATCCGGAGGAGCCAAATGTTTCTGGCCATACAACACCAGAATACACGGTGTGTATTCAGAAGTACACGTCGTGTAGTCTAGGTTCAATGAATTGACTGATCTGCTAAATCAGGTCGTGTATTGGATTCTTTCTAAGAATTTAAGATGTCGTGTGTTGGACAGAAACAGGTGGCACATGGTTTCCATATTACACACCATGTGGTCCAATGAACATGGTGTGTAGTCTCTTCAGGTTAGGGTTGGGCCGTGTACCCCGTACACGGCTTGCCCGGCTGGAAGCCGTGTAACGTGGAAACTACAGGGCGTGTGTCCCACTGTACACGCCATGTACTCTGAATTTTTTTGAAGTACATTAACACACCATGACCCTGGGTGTGTACTTCGGATGGACGGTGAAGAAAAAGTACACGCCATGTAGTCGGAACTACATGCCTTGTACCCACCCAAATTACACAGATTTATTAAAATTTATTATTATATTATACAAACCCTTGAGACGTGTACCATGGTGCAGGCGTAAATCTGAGGCACAACACGTGATAGGTGTTTTATATATATGTGTTTAATTTAACATCTGCGTAATAAATGGGAATTCACCGGGTTTCCTCTAAGGTACAAGTTACGTACAAGGATAATTTTAAATGAATTTATTTGTTTAAAATTATGATGGATGAGAATCTCAAGGAAATTCAGAAAAATGATTTAAGATAAAAGGATTGATTAATTAAAGATAATTAATTGATTCGAGTGTGATTTATCTTAAACAAGAACGATTAAAGAATTGAATGCTAGTTTTATTTATGCGTAAATATCGTTTCATGTATGGATGATCATGAGATAGACCAAGACCTTTGTATGTGAATGGATTCTTGTAATTTATTTATTTAAATTAAATTTGTTGGCCTGCAAGCCATCTCCTCGTTAATATGTAGGGTATACGCGCCCAAGGATTCTTTTATGTAAAAACCCCTTTTACCCCTCACCTGCATGTGATATAAATTCATATGTAATGGATGGAGCTCTCAAGCTAGTGGAGGCGGCTCAAGTCAGGAGCCAAGGTGAAACCAATCCAAGGAGATACAAAGGTGGATAGGTGGAAAGCTGTAAACACGAACCCGAAAGGTTCAATGTGTTTCTCCCCTAGGTCTTGGGTTAGTTTATCAACCGCTAGATAAAATAACCAATAGAAAAGCTCATGATCATACCATTTATTTTATTTCTGTCAGTTGCATGGTTTATTTATTGTGGGTGTGTTGTCACGATCACACAATTAATGAATTAAATGAGCATGCAATATGGAAGTAAAATAAAACTGACTTATACGTGAATATTATCTTTGACATGGTTAATCACTTAAGTAAATTCCACTTAATATTAACAAGCATGTAATAAAATATAATAAAATTGAAATTTACGTATAAGGATTTAATCCCTAAAAATAAATATTAAGTCGGTATAGCCTTCCATAATCTTGGTTAGAATCGAACTATAGTTCAAAGTGCTTGACAAACCCTAGTTGGGGTGCTTTCAATTATCAGGGAATTCTAATTCAAGTTTTTGGGTTGAATTGACTTGATTCGCATCAAGGGTTGACTTCCACAGCAGGACTTGGTGTGACCAAGAGGCAAAGGTTGAGGAAATCCAAAATAGAAGGATTTCAGGATTAGGGAGTCCACTCAGCGAATCAAGGAGCTGCGAGTTAATGGAGTTGGAATTTGGAATGCCTACCTAAAACCCTTCAAGTTTCTTGACCAACCCTAGTTGGGGTAATGTGAAGGGAAATATGGATCCTTTCCACTATAATATTCAGGCAACAGAATATTCCGAAATCAATGGTGAGGGCTATTGGATTTCGATAAAATAGTGGGAGACTAATAAGTATTAATTTATTTATTTGTCTCGGTTTTTTAATAAAGTACTAAACCTTTGATCATATTAATTTGTAGAAATGACAAGAAAATGACTTCAAACATATCATTATGAACCATACTCAAGAAAGAAAACCTTCTCACTGGCACCAATTTCCAAGAGTGGCAGAGGCATTTACACGTCATCCTTTGCCACGAAAGGAAATTGTATGTGATGGAAGAGCCTATTCCAGTTTCACCTGGGAAAGAGGCAAGTGATGAAGAATTATCTTTCTATATGAAACACATGGATGATTCCACAGATGTCCAGTGTTTCATGCTATCATCCATGTCCAATGAGCTCTTGAAGCAACATGAAAACATGGACGCATATAGCATGATGTCTCACCTTAAGGATCTATACCAAGAGAAGGAGAGATAGGAGAGGTATGAGATCTTCAATGCTTTGTTTACAACTAATCTTGGAGAGTCTGCGCCAACTGGGCCTCATGTAGTCAAGCTTATTGGCTACATTGAATGTCTGGACATCTTAGGGATTAAATTCCTGGATGAGTTGCGTATAGATCTCATCCTATCATCACTGCCCAAGACCTTCTCTAGCTTCATTGTCAAATATAATATGAGTGGCAATGAGAAGAGTCTATCAGAGATTCTGACCTTGATTATCCATGTAGATAAGGACATGGGGCATGACAAACCCGCGATCCTTATGGTGAACAAGAAAAGGAAGGACAAGGCAAAGGGGCCAAATACTTATAAACGGTCTGAATCCCCTGAGCACCGTACCTCCAAGAAGGAGAAGATCTAGAGGCAGGGAAAGGAATGGGAGGCAGTGTGTTTTGCATGTGGAAAGCAGGTCCACTGGAAGAGGAACTGCACCCAGAAGCATGGGGACACTAAAGGTGTGTTTGTTATCGAGTGCAATCTTTCTATTTCTACACATTGGGTATTAGATACAGCTTTTGGGGCTCACATATGTATTCAAATGCAGGAACCAAGTAGATTTAGAAAGATCAACAGAGGAGAGGTGGATATTCGAGCTGCCAATGGCGCAAGGTTGGCTGCGTTGGCTATTGGTGACTATCACCTCTCATTGCCAACTGGCATGATTTTGGTTTTACAAAACTGTTATTTTGTGCATAGTGTTACCAAGAACATAATTTTTGTATCTTGTTTGGATATGGATGGATTTTTTTTCATGTTTGGAAATAAGGTTTGTCTATTTTATAAGAACAACGTATGTTATGGTATGGCACATTTGAATAATGGTTTGTAAGTATTAAATTATGAAAACCAAGTGTTGGCAATCGATAATGAAACAAACTCACATGACTTATACATCACCCAGTTGTGGCATCACTGCCTTGGTTGTGTAAACGAGAAGTGCTTGACAAAGCTCTATCAAGATGGATATTTAGACTCAACTGATCTAAAACCACTTGATAGATGTGACGCTTGTTTACAAGGTAAAATGACCAAGCCGCCTTTTGGTGGATAGGGTGAAAGGGCCACAGATGTTCTAGGATTGGTACACACGGATGTATGTGGACCGTTTCTAGTAGAATCTAGACGTGGATATTCTTACTTCATTACTTTTACTGGTGATTTGAGTAGATACGTATTTGTCTACTTAATGAGGTATAAGTCAGAAGCCTTAGAGAAATTTAAGGAATTCAAGAATGAATTAGAGAATCAGCTTGGTAAGAAGATAAAGAATCTTCGATCGGATCGAGGTGGAGAATATCTAAACCAAGAGTTCATCGATCTTCTACGGGATTCTGGGATTCTATCTCATCTCACTCCTCCTTATACACCATAGTGGAATGGTGTTAGTGAAAGGAGGAACCACACCTTTTTGGACATGGTGAGGTCAATGATGATTCATGCGGATCTTCCATTATCCTTTTGAGGATATGCATTACAAACTGCACCATACACATCAAACTGAGTACCAACTAAGGCAGCAAATAGAATTACCTCTGAGTTATAGAGTGGAAAGAAACCCATTTTGTCGCATACATGTTTATGGGGATACGAGGAATTTGTTAAGGCCTTCTCAGGCAACATACTAGCACCCTAGGGCATGAAGTGTATCTTTATAAGATATCCCAAGGAAACGAAAGGATATTACCCATATAACCCTCAAGACAAGAAAGTGACTTTTGCTAGACAAGCCATCTTTATTGAGAGTGAGAACCTCCTCAAGAAGGATAGTGGGAGAAAGATTGGCTTCAACGAAGTTGATGATCAAGATACACAAGAGTTGGTACAGGAACAAGTTCCACAGGACCTCGTGGAAGAGGTTCAAAAAACACAAGAACTGCGTAGAAGCTCAAGAGAGGTAAGGGAACCAGAGAGATTTGGTTTCCTAGTCACCGAGGATGGTGAATAATTATTGTTGGAAAATAATGAACCTCTCTCCTACAAGGAAGCAGTAGAAAGATCAGAAGCTTCAAGATGGCTAGAAGCTATGAATTCTGAGATGGATTCCATGTATCAGAACCAAGTTTGGGTTCTGGTCGATGAGCCAGTTGATGTAAAGCCTGTTGGATGCAAATGGGTATTCAAGAGAAAGATGGACATGGAAGGTTAAGTTAGCACCTATAAAGCAAGGCTAGTGGCTAAAGGATTCAGACAGCATCAAGGAATTGACTATGATGAAACCTTCTCGCCAGTTTCCATGTTTAAATCCATAAGAATCATAATTTCCAAAGCATCTTACCATGACTACAAGATTTGGCATATGGATGTCAAAATAGCATTCCTTAACGAGAACCTTCAGGAAGATGTCTATATGACACAACCAGAAGGGTTTGTTACACCAGGTGAAGCCAAACAGGTTTGCAAGTTGTAGAAATCCATTTATGGATTGAGGCAAGCATCCAAGTCATGGAACATTAGATTTGATGAAGTTATAAAGTAATTTGGTTTCATTAAGAACGAATGTGAGCCATGTGTTTATAACCGGTTTAATGGGAATGCGGTCGTTATCCTAGTAGTATATGTTGATGACATATTGCTTATTAGAAATGACATACCATACTTACAGTCAGTTAAGGACTGGTTGAACAAGTGCTTCTCCATGAAAGATTTAGGTGAAGCAGCCTACATTCTAGGGATCAAGATCATTTGTGATAGATCCAAGAGGCTGCTTGGACTAAGTCAGGGTACATAAATTGACCAGATACTAAAGAAATTTAGTATGGAACAATCCAAGAGAGGATTGGTTCCATTGTCACATGGGTTACATCTTTCTAAGAAAATGTGTCCTCAGACACAACAAGAGAAATATAAGATGAGCAAGAACCCATACGCCTCGGCTATAGGATCCATCATGCATGCCATTTTATGTACCAGGCTTGATGTTGCCTATGCACTGAGCATGGTAGGAAGATATCAAGAAGATCTAGGATAACAACATTGGACTGCTGTTAAGACTATCCTTAAGTATTTGAGAAGAACTAAGGATATGTTCATGGTGTATGGAGGAGAAGAGGAGCTTGTCATCAGAGGGTATGCTGATGCTAGTTTTCAAACAGATCAGAATGATCTGAAGTCGCAATCTGGATATGTTTTTTGTCTCAATGGAGGAGCTATGAGCTGGAAGAGTTCAAACCAGCCAGTTGTCACCGATTCTACAGCGGAGTCCGAACATATAGCGGCTTCTGATGCAGCCAAGAAAGCCGTCTGGATTTGGAACTTTGTCCAAGATCTTGATGCGGTGCCTAGCAGTAAATATCCCATTACATTGTATTGTGATAATACTGTAGTGGTGGATCTTGAAAAATAACCAAGGTCACATCAACGGACAAAGCACATACTCTGTAAGTATAACCTCTTGAGGGATTTCTATCAAAGGGGTGAAGTTGCAGTGAGCAGAGTTTCCACGGAAGAGAACGTGGCGGACCCCATGACTAAAGGCCTATCTCAGCAGAAGCATGAATATCATGTGAGAGCTAGCGGGTTAAAGGTTGTTAGTAGTTGACTCTAGTCCAAGTGGGAGTCTGTTGGAGTTGGTGGCCTAGAACCAACTAATTTGTACTTTATTCATTAATAAAATCCTTATCACATCTTGTTTGTTCTTCTGCGTGACAATGCATGTGATAATGTCCTAAGGAAAGCTGTTTTATTAAAGGGTCATAGCGGATCCCTGCTATGATGAGAACCCAGAAGTTCCATAACATTGTTCTTGAATATATGTTATATGGCTGGATGATGTTATTTTAGGGACACAAATAATACAGGCCATTAGGTGTGAGGACTCATAAAACTTTGAGGCACCTTCTCATGGGGTGCGCCCTTGGTAATATCCATGAAGATATTATGAGAACGAGACCTGCCAGTGGGAAATCCAAATTTCATATTGTCATTGGATGTTCCTATCTGCGGACATGTGTATTGGTCCCTAGACTTTAAGATTATTATTAATGGGTATTACAACTCACACACTTAGATGTATTGACGAAAACTGTGACGACACACTGTTTTCAGCGAGGTAGGATATGTTGGGTGCATCATGAGTAATACTGCATTAATAGATAATGTGAGAAAGGATTTGTCCCTTCTGTTCCATAACGGAAGTAGATATCTCAGGCCCTTTGATGGAATTTGTATAGCCTAAATAAATCCACGGCCATGGTAAGGTATGGGTGAGTTCAATTCCAGGAAGTCAAAGAAAGAATAATCGAGCACATGGGTTGATGGCACTAGCATGCAACCCGCTTGATTAGAGATATCGAGTCAAATGGATTATATTACACGGTAAGCGTTCGTAGGAGGTGACACATCATTGTGGCGTTAACTTCTTTCTCTATGGGTGCCTTGGCGTGTTGCTTGACGCTAACCTTGGACTTTAGGAAGGCTCCGCCTAATGCCACTGAGAAAGAGGCCTAGAGGGTCACACACTAAGTGTGTCCATGTATCTCAGTTAAATATTAATTTAACAAGTTAAATATATATTATTCCCGACTGTGGTTTAATAATTATTTAGGGATTACTGATTGAATTTATTTTGACACTAGTTATTCGAGAGAATATATTGTGGGCGAAATAATATATTTATTAGTGAGTAATGTAGTTATATTTATTTAATAAATAAATAGTCATTACTCAAGGTCTAATAAATATGGTGGAGAAAAATGGAAAATAAAAGTACACACCGTCTATATTAAATATACACGTCGTGTAGTTTTATGGAAAACAAGTACACGCCGTGTATTAATTATTACACGCCGTGTAGTTTTCCAGTCGGGATTTTGAGGATATAATATTGTTTTATTAAATGATATTAATTATAATCAGTGTGGATTCATGTCAAGTAATTAATAATTCGACATGGGGTTTTAATAAGTGTTAATGAAATAAATAAAACGCGTAACGCGTTTATTTATTGTCATAACTCTATTAACCTCAAACCCGATTATAAATATCCTCACAACCCCAACACTTTTCCTGAGCCATTTTTTTTATGCACAACGGACTTGGAAATACTCTTAAGACAAAAGAGAATTCCCTTTCCACCAAGAACTCCCTCACGTTACGAGAGCGAGATCCTCTACCGGATCAAGGTGGTTGAAGGCGGACATCACAAGCGAAGTCTCTTCCACGCTAGCACCCGAAGATACCTTTGGCGACGTCCAGAGATATGTGGCACACATGTGGATCGCCGCTAGAGGAATCCTACACTTGGATTCTACGATGCAACGACGGATCACAGGATCGTGACCGGAGACATCAACGAAGAAATAATTCCACCAAGGTAATTCTTGTGAATTAATTAAATTAATTATAACCAACATATGATGATCCTATCTATATGGTTCTGGGATTCCCTCTTTTGTTTTTCATTCTTCGTTCAATTCCAAATATTCGGCATTTTAAATCGTGACGGATCTTAGATTTAACATTGCTTAACATTAAAATTAAAGTTGGGAAAACCCACCAACGTGCTTCCACTGCTCCCGGAACCTATATCCTGTAGTTATTTATTCAGCTCCTTAAGCTCCACAATAGCCATTCTATATGGAGTCTTGGATATTGGCAATGCCCCAGGTATAAGATCAGTTGAGAATTCAACGTCTCTTCTAGGAGGAAGACCAAGAAATTCCTCGGGAAACACTTCAATGAATTCCCTCACAATAGGTATGTCTTCAAGGATGGTTGCCTCCTTAGACTCAATCATATGATCCAGATACTTATGCTCATAGGGCATTAATATCCACTCTTGAGATGAGGGAGCTAAAGAAGATTCATCTTTCTCCTTTCACTTGTACAGAATCGGGGGTCGATT
Source organism: Viscum album (assembly GCA_963277665.1). Classification (NCBI taxonomy): domain Eukaryota; kingdom Viridiplantae; phylum Streptophyta; class Magnoliopsida; order Santalales; family Viscaceae; genus Viscum; species Viscum album. Next base: position 1,942,609,115 of record OY728163.1, read on the forward strand.
CTCCACATGGAGAGTGATTTCCCTCTCACGGAAATTTATGTTGTCTATATATAAGGAAAGCCAATCCATGCCAATAATTGCATCAAATTATACCATAGGGAGTATGACAAGGTTCACTAGGAAGTTCAATCCCCATATTATGACAAGGGAGGAGTTATATTCATGGGATGCAATGACTGCCCCATTTTCCGTACTCACCGACATCTTCACTTCCATAATTTGTGGTGGTGATGGGATTTTTCTACTAAACTTTAGAGATATATAAGAATGCATAGAACCTGAATCAAAAAGTATATTCCCTATTCTTGAATGAATAACTAGCATACCTATCACCACTTCGTTGTCGGGTTTCACTCTAGCAGTAGTGATGGAAAAAGCTCACCCTTGCTGCCTTGGAGGTTGTTGATTGCCTCCGAAAACCCTTGGCTTAGGGAGCTGATTTGCAAGATGCACTAGTTCTTTGCAGTTGTAGTAATGAACCATGAATTGAGGTTCGAACAGAGTGTTCATATCCTCTTTCATAGCCACAGGTCTTTCTTGCCGATAGTTAACAGTCAGGTTCCCTTCTCTTCCACACCTAAATCATTTTCTTGTACCCTTTAGGAAATTTCTGGGGTGCTTCTTTCCACACCTTTGGAAAGTGGGGTGTTGGATCTTCTTAGCACCATTGAATTTATCCATAGGACCGCCAGCATTGAATTCCAACTTATTCTTCTTATCCCCATGATACCCCTGAGATTATACGATCTCCATTTCAACCTTGAGGGCACATCAGACAATTTCCTCATAGCTGTCGAAGTCACGGATTGCCAGTGCTTTCCACAGGCTAGGTTTCAGCCCACCAAAGAAGTAGTCAACCTTGCATTCAGGGGTAATGACAAAGCTGGAAGCCTATCGTGAAATCCATGTGAAGTTTTCCTCGTACGCTCCAATAGATTCGTCGTAATTTTTCTTGTGGTAAAGGAAGACCCTTTCCATCTTAAGCCGAAGGGTGCACGGAAAATATGTATCGAAAAACATATTCTAGAAATCCTTCCATTCCAACGCCTCGATATCCTCCTCAGGTTTCGTATTTTTTATCAATGTCCACCATTGATCAGCTTCACCCTCCATACGATAAGCAGACAGGTGAACCTTCTCTTATTCAGAACATTGAATGATGGATAAGATCTTTTCAATCGAGTTGATCCATTTTTCAACGATTGAAGGATGGGATGATCCATTAAAAGTAGGAGGCATTTGTCTCATGAAGCTCTCGATAGTGATTTGTTCTTTCTTAAGGGGGGTTGAACGTTCCTCTTGACCCATGTTTGTATTCAAATCTTGAGTTAGTTGAGAGATAATCGTGACAAATTTCATGATTCCCACTCCCATTGGATTGGGCATCTCATTAGTACAGTCATCACATTGATCTTCACATCATTTGTTATCCTGAGTCCTCCTATTACCGGCCATTGGATGGAATAAAAGGAAATTTAGGGGTAACACATAAAGGGTAATCTAAGGAAAAAACTAATGACTTGTAAATAAATTTTATTTCCTTAACATATGAATCTATTGGCTTCAATCTATGTTATCCATGATCTACTTTCTAACAAATATTCTTAGGGAATTTTTTCATCCCTTAATAATGGTTCATACTAATCTTGTGAATTTACCAAAGAATATCCCCCGGGAGTGTCATAACCAAGAGTGCAGAAAGGCCCATTGTCGTGCACCAATTCCCATTTGAGTCTAGCTCAAAGTGGTGTTTTTGGGTTTTACCCCTAGGATACATCTGTGCCAGAGCCGCCTCTACCTGCTCGTATCCAAATAGGGATGTATTTGCTTGATAAACCACTTACTAAATACCCACCAAAACTTAGGGATGTTTTTATTATATTTAGTCTTGTCTCTAAGGCTTCACTAGGGTTTTCTAATCCTAATCCCAAAAATAACTAAACCTATCCTCTGATACCAACTATGACAACCCTGGTCTTTATTAAACAATTAAACCTGATTTATTACATAAACTTAACTAGATACAACATAGAAGATAGAAAGATATAGTGTATTTGGGGATTAGGATCATTACATAACAACTTAAAACATGAGATACAACATCTTTATTGAAAGCTTCCTTTACATGACCACAACATTACCTCGTACTTAACATTGCATGGGATAACCTGAGGGCATGCTTAAGAAAAGGGTGAGCTATAAAGACTAGTAAGGGAATAATCATAGAATAACATGTGGAATATAATACATGTTAGGAAATAGGCATATCAATAGAGCACAAGAGAAGAATAAACATAAAGGCATGATAAAGCATGATAATCATAACATGGAAATGTGGCAACAACACTTAAACATGGAATTTGCATGAGCCAAGGCTCATTGCACATGGAGCATGAGTAAATCCTCATTGCACATGAAGAATGAGTAAAACCTCATTTCACTTGAATTATCATGAGTAAACACCCATTGAACATGACTTATCATGATACTATACTTTACCCAATGCATTGGAGCACTATCAGGGTGCACCCTTCTTAAACATTTCATTTCATGCATAAGTGTTCCACATAGATCATAAAACATTGAATCATTCAACATAATCATTTATTCCACGATAAATGAATGTGTAATACATATATTAAACTCTTTAAAAAATAATTAAATATTCATAAAGGTGAATAACCTTGATAGAGAAATGAGCATGGTATTCACTACAAAATCACTTTGGCTTGGAAAAACACAGTGCAATTTCGGTAGCATAACGGCGTGACATAAGAACTCATAAAAATGGTTTATGAGAGATAAAGGGGTGTGTCGTCATATTTACATGACATGGAAATTAAGGGGTTCATATAGATATATTTTGCAACAAATTTAATGGAATTTATATTAATGATACAAAAGAATTTCTTGAATGTAAATGAGGAGAGAGAAATTCCTTTTGAAATTTTGACATACTAACGAGTGTACATGGGAGGATTTTAATGAGAGATAAATGGGTATTACATCATTAAAACATAAATAGGAAATTATGGGTTAGGTGTGAAACCATACCCTAACATTTATAATTGAAATTAAAAGGTTATAACAACTTAAATAATATTGGACAGAAATGAGAAATGAAGAAAAACCCCTTACTTGGAAGTGTTCTTCCAAATGCTTGAGAGAGGCTTGAGAGAGGATTCTTTGGAGCTTGGGAAACCTTGTGAGGATTATAGAGATAGGAGGGTAGAGGTTGGATGAACTCAAAATGATTTGAGTGAGGAGAAAGTGGGATCTTTGGTGGGTTTATATAGGAAAGGTGAGAGAATTCTTTATTATTTAGGTTTGGGACACCTCACATTAAACTAATCCAAACCAAAAACCAGACCATGGTTTTTGACCATAGTTTTTGGAAAAGGGAAGTGTAAAACCATATTTTATAAGTCCAAAGTCCAAAATTCTTGAAATAATGGGGTTTCTTCTGTGGAGGTGAGTCACACTTCCAAGGAAAACAATTTAAAAAGACAAGATGTTTAATAAGTCTTGAAGGGTCCATTAATGATTTGTAAAATAAGTTAAACAAACCCAAAATCACATTATTTTAATGGTAAAACATATATTGGCTGAACATAAAGCTTATAGTATTTTATTACATCACTATTGGGTCATTATGATGTCATAAAACACATTATATATTTAAACAGTATTTAATTTTTATCCAAAAATTTGATTATCTAATAAAATTATAAAAAAATCATTGTTGGATAATTTAGACATCCTGATTCCAAAAATAATATTTATTTTATCTAAATAATTTTATAAATATGTTAATTTTCAATTTTAAAATAAAAACCGACATTTATCGAAAATTCACGGGGTTTGACAAAACTAGCTTTCGAACCTTAATAAAAATTATAATTGCATTCATAAAATTATATGATCATTTATATTTAATAAAAATTAATTTAATAATAATAATAATAATTTATTAAAATATTATTTAATTCAAAAATCCATTAATTCATCAAAATATGTTTCTTAGTTGGACATTAACTAAAAATACTATTTGCAATTTAAAAACTATTTACAAGGTAACAAAAATAACATTAAAATATATTCATTATTATATAAAAAAATAATGTACATAACCATAGTGCTAAGGTCGTGTTACATAACAACTTATAACACCCTCATAAGACCGAAGAGTAAGGTGTGTGTTGGTGACAGACTCTTGGGGTGGCTCGGATAACATTGCTCGGGTGGTAATATCTATCAACTTCCACTTCTCTCATAGGCGGTCCTACTTAATCTTAATGCATTCAAGCTAAGATTAGGATTGGTCAAGAGCGGAGCCCAAAGGCGCAACCTCCTTTTCGAGCTCTGACAAATGGGCTTTGTATGGGGCACGTCTACTTGGTATTTATGTATGATTAGAGAGGGGACCAGTTCTGTTTTTACAATTACCACACACATTATCAATAGTTGTTCTTGAGTTAGTGACATATCAAGGGAGTAGGTGAGGCCTTTCCACCAGGAGACAAAGTCCACGACACGCTCTTCATTCCTTTTCTTGTACTTGAAGAGGTCTAAAATACTCATCTTTTTGGTGGTAGAGCTGAAATGGAAAAGAAACTACCTATGAAGATCCTCCCTACAGGCTATTGATCTAATGGGTAACTGGTTGTACCAGAAAAACACGGGCCCTTCAAATATTTGTATGAAACACCAAATTTTGGCAGCCTCCTCCTATGCTAGAGTTCCCAGCATGGGTCCACACCTAGAGATGAAGTGGACCGAATGCTATAGAGGATCGCTCATCCCATTAAAGGGGGTAAATGTTGGGTTTTCAAAACTATGGGTGATAGCATATCATCCAATCATGGCGGATATGGCTTACCGTCAGGAAAAATTTCTACCTATCAAGTTTCCAAGGCCTCAAGGCGGGAAATTAGTGCTATTATTATATCATTTGGGTAGGGATTCCTATATTAGCAAGGATCCCTAACCACTAGTGTGTTGGAAGGTTCTTCAACATGATAAACATGCCCAGCATATCATGGAGCGGCTGGTGGGATGACCTACGGGACTACCAGGGGAATGACCTGTGGAGTGGCTGGGGGAACCTGAGCTGGGTCCCAAGGATGGTTATCGTGGAATTTTGGTGGATTTGGTGATGCATATCATTCCCTCTTTCCATAAAATCTAGATTCTACCCTGTCTATGTGGGAAGGATGGTCAAGGTCACTTGGAGGTAACTCACTAGGGGGAGTGTGTACCTGCCCCTGCTTCCCCAGTCAAGGGTTACCATAGTCTGGTCTCCGCTCTGCAGCATGTTCAGTGAGGAGGTCATCAACCATATTTTTATGTTTTGTGAGCTATTGAGGCAACGCGGCATTTTCATGGTCATCTTCCATCTTCTGCACTGAGCTATATGGGTCCTCAGGTTTGACGACCCCAAGATTCTCTTTTCCCTTTTTGGGATTCTGACCGAGGGCTAATTACTCGGTAGGTACGGGAAGTACATTTCATTTCTGGTGAGTAACCCCTCCCAATGGATCCAATAGGTGTGGCACCCCACAGGGGGTATATTGTCTTCATGGAAATATATCTCATTCTCTCCCTCTAATAGGTCGGTCATGTTATCTGCGACTATACCTAAAGGCATGTCCTTAATATCACATGGTAAGTCGGCCTGGAACCAGATAGAACTAAAATGAAGGGCTTCATACCACCACCAACCATGGATCTGAATATGGAAGGATTCCTACTTAATAATCTTTCAGAGCACTTTAAATATTTGGATGCATCGTTACTGGAGGGTCTAATGAAGATCGGGTGACTCGGGGTGCTGGGTCACAGGGAGCACATCCAAGTCGACCATGTGGCATTTCTAGCCAATATCTTCAATATTTTCTTGGATCTTGGGGTAAGTCACCTTCCGATGATGGAGACAGAAGTGTGTCGCCCAGAGGGTTTGATTAAATCACACAAACTTTTCTTGGGTAATAGATTTCAGAGTACTGAAGCTCGTGGTCACAACTGTCCAGAACATCTCTAGGAATTGGTTCACTACAAGAATGTCCCACAAGCTCCTTAGCTCAGACTCGGGATCCAGCCCTTGGTTTCACCATTCATTGACTGGGGGTGGCTGAGGGACCCGTAATGGAACTAAAGAGGACCGTTTAGATGGTAGACTAGATGGTGGAGAATACAGAGAGCAAGCTGAAAAACCACCGCATCTCGGGTTATTTTTCTAAGAATGCAATGAATGAGTCACCACATCCTATTAAGATAGGTTAGAGACTACATATTACCTCATAGGGGTTTTGGTTATAGATGGTGGTTCATGCTATTTCTCATCCTCCATTGGTCCCCAGAACAATTCCCCATGATCTCTGGTTGAGGTAGAAAATGATCTCGTTGACGATAGGAAGGATTGCACAACCAGTCTTTGGAAAGAGCCCAAATCTTCCTCCTCCTGGATGTATCTTCGAAGGAAGGAGGGAATCTAGTGGACCTCAAATTCTAGAAGGATGAGGATTATACTTAATGTTCTTTCCCTGGCCCTCGACACAGAATATTGGGGTGAGGATATCATTACCGAATCACATTCCGTCTCATAATCTAAGAACCGTACGGGTTTAATCATATTTTAAGACTTCTTTATATTCTTCCTTTGGGGATGTAGACCCGCCCTTTTTCCCTAGGATGGCTCTTTAGGACATGGTAGGCTTTCCACATGAGGAGGACCTTTGGCTAAACTGATACTAGGGTGGAGAGAACTTCCACCTGGGTGAGTTGGGGTGTGAGCAGCACCCAAAAAATGTCAAAAGGAATATGAAGAGGGCCTCCAAGTATGATGTCTAGTGTACGGGGTAAATCTCTATAGAAAGTTTTGGAGTGGGTAGGACATCCGCTAGAGCTAGTGGGAACATGGACAGTACTTCCATGTTTTTTTTCATTATCTGTGATAGTACGAGGGGGGCCTTCATACCGATGAAACAGAACACAGGGAAAACCTCCACATTGAATTCCAATGAAGTAGGGAATACCTCCACTTATCTGGTTTCCAGGACGAGGAGGACCTTCTTCGGTTGTGATAAGAACATGGGGAAGACCCCCACGCTGATGGTTGATCGGGCAAGGAGGCTCTTCACATCGGCGACCTGCGATAGGAGGAACGACTCCATACCTAGGATCATAGGTGTGAGAGAAAACTCCATTCTAGATGTTAGTGCGGTGAGGAGTTCCCTCACCTGGACTGATAGTTGCATGGGTAGGACCTTCATATCGATCTTGGGAGTGGCGAGGACCTACACTCTCATTGGTGGTGGCATGGGGAGGACCTTCGTGCTGGATGTTCGTGTGGTAAGGAGGGCCCTTGCCTGGAATGATAGTGGCATGGGGAGGACCTCCATGTCCATCTTGGGAGCAGGGAGGACTTTTTCTCTCATTGGTGTTGGCACGGGGAGGACCTTTATGTAGGATGTCATCACCGTGGGTCGGCCCGCAATGGGTGTTTCCTATGTCGGCGACCAAGAGAGTCATCCTAACCTGCCCATGGGGTGGTTGCGTCCTCGATCTGGGTCATGCATATAAGTTCCTCTGCTCGGTGTAAACTAAGCATTGATGGTATGTGTCAGCAGTGGAATGGGGCGCTGTAGTTGTTGATGATGACGCCCCCTAGCGGGCATCCTCCTCAACTTTCACCCGATGTTGGCATCGGGTTATCCAGATTGGGGCCGATGGTGTCAGTGTATAACTCACTTGCTTCTCAACATGTGGGACTGGGTGGTGGAGTTGATTCAACCTAGTGGGATCCCTTCTTAGCGGCCCCTGAGACGAGACCATAGCTGGGCAGGCCTGGACTTCCCTCACCTCATTAGCGTAAGGGATAGATTCGTTAAAGCGCTCTGGGGAGAGTCTCCCGAAATGGTTTTAGGTTAGAGCGCAGAGCAGTGGCTCCCTGCGTGGCCCTTGGGATTAGCAGAGACGGTGAGGTTTAGAAGCCTCTTGGTTATATCAGGCCATATCCTAAGTTGGGATAATAGATTATTCATCATACCGTCGAATGATATTTTTGATCACCCTCCTCTGAACGAGTTCAGATGGTGAGATGGGGTGTGGTCACCTAGCAGTCATGGATGTGGAGGTATTCATAGAAGAGATGGAGTTGAGTGGGATTGTTGCATTGGTGTTGCCCCAGGCCCTGTATTAGTAGGTGGGTGGTGATCGGTTTCCATTCATAGTATCTTGGGTCCTACAAAGAAGGAAGATTCAACCATTAGCGCTAAAAGGAGGAAAGAAACATCTAGTGCCCCAGTGTCGTTCTGTCTCCCATGATTGGTAAGAAGGATCCATGTTTCCAATGTCGCAGACTGGGAAGCCCAAAATTCAACTACCCCAATATCTAGTGAGTTTCACACCAGGCCCATTATTTTCTTGGCAGGACCTGGCATTTGATAGTTGGATCTGGTGACACGCTTATCTACTGATGTCTCGAACGCTAATAATCTCCATATTTAGGATAAGAAATTTATGTCAGGTTCACCATTTCTGTTTATGATGCTTTCACTGGGGTGCACATCTATCTATGGAGGAAGCACTGGCTATTTCCCCACATTCAGTCTTTCCAAAGGCAGGCGGCATCTGTCGCTTATTTAGGGAAATTTGCTCCTTGATTGAAACAGGATGATGGGATGTCGGTCTCTCCTTCCATGGATTCCTCCTCATAACTCGTTACCTAGTCCGGGTCTCCCTTAAAGATTAATATTTTGTTTATAAAACTCTTCCCTAGTGTCATATATTCATAGACTCTAGTTAATTACACTACTTCTATCAGTACATTCCAAGGGGACAAGTTAGGGAAACAACCTTCGATCAGGTTAGTAGTCACGTTGGACATCGCTGGAGTGTCTGGATACTGAAACACTGATGCATCTATATTTCTTCCCCTTATGATAGGTCTTATCAAGGTCATGGAAGCCCAAGGCATACCATGTAGAATGAGGAGAATTATATTCCATAGGCATGTCCCAGAGGTTTTCTGTAACTTCCCATGTTTAACACAGTGTATGTCATGAGTTTAACGTCTACTGGAGATGGACCAAACTGATCAAAATGCTGATGGGAGTGGATCAGATGGGTGGATCAAAACATCCAATGAGGATGGATCTGATGATTCTTGGGTCCCTATAAAGGGGGAAACCAAGGTTTACCATTGACCGAGATTGAACCTCAGGGAGGTTTCCTATGTAACATGTCCTGAACAACAGGGATCAAAACCCACGTAGTTCAAAGGGGTGATGAATCGGGGTATACAAAAAATACAACAACCCAACGAAATGCTGGGGGTTATGCATGGTTAGAGGTCCATCGTAATATGGACACTCTTGGTTGGATGGTTATGGATTGTGTGGGGATTATGTATGGCTAGCTTCCTGAGTTCCACAAGGAGCAGTGATGGGATGAATGGAATGATCACACCGGGATGTGGTGTCCTGGATAAGAATCAAAATGGATGATGGATGGTTGAGTGGAGTGGATGGGAGGTATGGGATGGAACCAACATGAATATGATGGTGATATTAGTATTAAACCTCAGAGATCCTTCCTATGTATCTCCATGGTAGGGAATCAAAGCCCATGTAGTTTGATGGGGTGATGGGACACCTGAGGAGGCAGCCCATGAGAATGGATGCATGGATGGGACTCGAAGGAAGTAGAACCTTCGGGTTAGGTAATTAACTTCTAGAAACACAAAGTCTCAAGGGAGAGACCAAGACGAGACATGGGTTATGAGATTCAACCTCAGGGAGGCTTTCTACTTATCCCTGTAGTGGGGAATCAAAGTCCACGTAGTTCAGGATGGGGCATGGAATTGGGCTGTGCACAGTGGATGATGACTCGACGACACGTTGGGGCTTACACTTGGTCAGCGGCCCAGGTGCTGGTCTAAAATCACTAGGGGACATACCAAATATGTGGGTCCCAATGAAGGGGACATTGAATTTTACTAGTGTTTGGTGTAGAACCTTAAGGAGGCTTCCAACGTACCTTGCCTATGAGACATGGATCAAACCCCATATAGTTCGAATAGGTGTGGGTCCTAGAAAATGGGACACCGAAGTTTACCAGTGTTTGGGGTTGAACCTTAGGGATGATTCCTACATACCCTTGCTAGGATATAGTGATGAAAACCCATGTAGTTTGAGATCATACAGTTTAACATCATGCGGGATGAATGGGGGCATACAGTTTAACGTCATGCGGGACAAAGGTGAACTGACGTGAAGTGGTCGGGACCGATGGGTGTCAGAATTGAACCTCAGGGAGTATTCCAACATACCTTGTATGGAAAGGGAAAGGATAAAATTCCATGTAGTTCGGAATGGGGGCTTGTGGATTACACACTAAGGTTTCCCAGAGAGGATGTCATGGTCTGCGCTTACTCTAAGCCCATGTGAGTCATGCTCGGTGTGAGAAACAAGTGGCAGCAAAGACCTGACGATCATGTCACGAAAGGTAAGTCCATGAGGAATATAGAGGGTCTTATGTTTGGTTAGTGTCCTAGGGAGATGGAGATTGTGACTTACTTCAGGATAGAGTACCAACGGAGATAAAGCCCAAAGGGAGAGGGATAGGGTAACAAATGTCCCTGTGCGCATCTCTCATCTGGACTTTGCGCACAGAAGAGAAGAGGAGGAGTCATGATTCTACCTACTACAAGAAAGGCTAGGGGCTTACACCAAGATGGTTTCCCTTCCCTATGGACAGATGTCATTCCATTCAAGGAGGATCTCATTTCATGTGAGGAAGATCTCACTTCTCTGTAGACCAATGGGTGTGGAAAATTTCCAAGATGGGGCACCCCGTGTATATTGCACGGGGTGAGGCTACAGTTTAACATCATGTGATGAGGACGGTGGTTCTTGGAAGTTTAACATCCTGAAGATCATACAATGAGGATGTACTCCTCACCCCTAGGACTTACATAACCGGTGTGCTTTAACCCTTGGGGAAGGGAAGGCATCGGCAATGTCGTGTAGTGATGGGGTTGTGGATTGATCCATTGAGGGGATAATGTTAGAATGGCTATGAGAAGAATCAATATTCGCTAGCATGCCTATGAAATTAAGCTTGAGGATAAGAAACACAATATGAAGCACCACCCAAGGGACCTTGAAGTCATTTCCTACAAACCTATAGGGTCATACGGGAGAGGTATTTGTGAAGAAAAAGGGTTCATGTGAAAGGATCTCAAGAAGCTCTGGTGCTCCACAAAGTAGAGAGACTCCGCGAAGGGTTATACTTCACGAAGTGGAGTGGCCTAGCCTAGACATGGGGTATACATGCACCTAAAGGGTTCTTCGCGAAGTGAAAGTGCTTTCGCAATGTAGGACTTCACAGATCAGGGGTGCCTTGCAAAGTGTAGCATTGCGAAGAGATGTACTTCGCGAAGCACAGTGATCATGCCTTAGCATGGGGTTCAGATGTATATTGAAGGTAATTCGCAAATCATGAGTGCTTTTTGAAGACCCGAGTTCCCTTAGGGAGCTCCTTCCTTTGCGATGACCCTTTGGATTTGTGAAGGTAATCCCTTCTTGAATATGAGTTGTATTTGATCTAAGGGAAAAGTATTTATCAATGCTCAAATGCCTTGAAGAGATCATTTTTCTCAATGATTCGCAGAGCAGAAGGTGATTTGAAATTTGAGAGCTGAGAATGAGAAAGTTTGGGGTATCTGTCCTTTGGGTCTAAGGGAATCCTGGTATTTATAGGCAAGGGGTGACGTGATGCTCTGATAGCATGTTTTGAAGCCACTTATGCTTTTCCATCAGAAGCAGATTGCTTCAAGTTTATCGTAACCATGACATCGACAATCATACCCTCCTCATTGTAGAGGCCTCCTTAATTCCCTCTATGGAACTCGCGAATGCTTCCTTCAATTTCCCAAGGATCGCAAAGGAAATCTGATTCCCTCCACAGTGAGAATATTTCGGTTAATTGCATCATAACCACAGAGTCTTCTGCTTCTTTACTCTGTGGTGAGCACATAGGCGGCCATGGCTTTGCGCCTTCTGTGGTGTTGAGGGGCTCCGTGAAGGTCATGGTGCTGAAGTGATTCGCAAAGGTGCTTTGTGAATCATCCTCTTTGTCTTTGGTGTGCTCTTTGCGTATTTGTTTCCTATGCACACATTTTTTCACCAACAAGATTAATATACACATGGTTGTGTCATAATGATGAAATGAAATTGGTTTGATTAAATTACATGAAAAGTCATGCATATAGATAACTGTGGATTTTGAGTGATTGATATAAAACATCAACTTCATACTGATGAATCTTATATTCTTGTATCACAATATATAAAGGTGTTTTATGTAACTAACTCGTTAAAACAACAATTTAGTGTTATTATTGATGTAATTCCAAGACATATCTTTGATGAATCCATGGATGATAGAGATGTTTTGGATAAACCTATCAATATTTATTTGAATGTTGAATTTTATGACACAGATTATTAAATTTTTAGAATATATTGTAAACTATAAATTATAAAAATCACAAATAGTGTTGTCACATTTATAATTATTTACCTGATATTATTGTAATATTGTACACGTTTTTTAAAACTTTCTTACATGATATCAAATTAATATTTTTAATTATATTTCATAAATTTAAAATTAGTTTTCATTGTGGTAACTGAATATGATAATGTAATTAAATTACTATTTTTAAATTGATAAATCCTTGAATTAAATAGAATTTTGTGTTTTTCATTTTTTTAAGTTAAATAGTTGTATTATTTAACATTTTAATTATTTATATTTATCTTATAATACTATTTTAAATTTCCATGTCAAAATTCCTGATTATGAAAAATTTTAATGGAGAATAATTTAGAGAAATGAACAGTGAGTTAGAGATTTAGGCACCCTTATGATCACCACTATAAGTACATTTTATGTTTGGATATTATGTTATTCCATATTATTTATCCTTTAATCATTCGTTTTATATCATTATCCATGTTATTTTAGGCTACATCATGGAGGAGATGATTGAATTATGCTGCGGAGGATGGTAGTATAGTCCGGGTACTGATAAAACCAATTATACGATTCATCGTACCACCATGCCGCTTTATTCACTAGGTGGTAATCTAGTTATGCCTCCATTTATGCCACTTTAGTCACCAAGATTTCATCCTCCAATTATTATATCCCCTTATTTTCCATAACCCTGTTTTCCATATGCCTTTACACCCACACCCAGACAGGATGGTAGTGCTCAGGATCCCATCCCTCCTTATTACCCATTCTCACCACCCACTGTACAGGGCACTGCTCCTCCATATATCCCACCACCATATCCATATCTAAATCCACCTTCATCTATATACATATATCCACCATGTTTTTCCTCCATAAGTATATTCATCTCCATTGACTATACAGAGTACTCCTACTATAGATATCCCACATCCTACAAAGGATACCCCCACCTCCTCCTCCAAGTGTAGAACTCTTGGGGTCAGAAGATCCCCCATATACTGGCATGCATTTAAACATTATTGATAGTGATTAATTATAAATTCATATATATTATTTTTCTTTACTAACTATTTTTCATGATTAGTTGTATCCTCTACCAGATGAAGAGGTCACACAAAAATGTGAGAGGTCTGTAATCGGCGCCCAAATATTATGGTTAAATATAATGAGAAAATTGTTATAATTGTAAAAAATTGTAAGGAATGTAAAATTTTTATGGGTGCACTTTCTAGACACAAAAATATCATTCTGGTTCAACCAATAACTTGGGAGGGAAGTTAGAGACCAAATAAAGGACAATACGCAGGTATAAATTTGGGTAAGTAATGTTAATCAATTTTTATATATATTGATTTATAATATTTTGTTAACAAATATTTTTTCCAATGAAACTACAATATAATTTTTATGATGGAAAAATATTAGGGATGCAATGTTAATTGAGTTGGATAAAATTTAGTGAGTATACAAGTATGACTTGTATGTTGGTCAAAAAGAGAAAGTTGAGACCAGGCTTGGAGAAATACAAATCATTCCTGATTTCCTAATATCGTGGTACTAAGAGTTGATTGGGTATTATAAGAGTCCATAGTTTAAGGTATTGGTTAAATTTATATATATAATGATTTATTTATTTCAAAATTATTTTTAAAGTATAAATTACATATTTTATTGATGTTGATGAAATTATATAATTTTTTTCTTATAGGAGAAATCTAATAGAAATATAATCAATAAAATTGAAATGAAATATATTCACTCTCTTGGACACACTTCTCTCCTATATCATGGCAAAGCATATGTAATTTAACATTTTAAATATTCAACATAATTTTATTGAAATATAGATTTATTACCCTTAAATTTTTGTTGGTGGGTCAAATTGGTTTATTTTTTATTATATAATATTTTTGGACACAATCATTGTTTTTCTCATATTCCTTCATTATCATGTTTATTTACACATTACTATTTTTTATTTATCTAAATTGGATTATAACATATCATTAAAAATGTTCCCCACATAATAAATATACTAGTGGACTGAGGAATAACCTTTCATAAATTTGATGATCGAGGTCGAATCAGATTCCATCATTGAAATATAGATTTATTAGAACTAATACTTATCCTTGAGACTCCTTAGTTATTTTTTATAATAAAATTAGTGTAAGTCTATAACTATTCTTAGAATAACACAAACTGAATTAGATGATTATAAAATTCACTTTAAGGTAACAATTTTTTCACTTCTATTGGACATATACACTAATTTTTAGTTAATACTAAAAAATAAGATGTTAATTAATAATATTACCAAATTTGTTGCACCTATTTGATCTATTCTTTAATCATATCTTTTATAATACTATCTATATTCTCAATCAACCATCTACCCCCTTATTTCCCTATATTTTCCCATTTTATTTCTTCCATATAATAGCTTCTTCATTTCTTTCATATTTGGAAACAACATCTTTCATTTCCAAATTACTATCATCACTCAAATATTCTTTTACATCATCCCAATTATTTATTTATTGATAAATATTTACATTAAATTTTTCATCACCAAATTCTAATGATAAAATTCCACTTTTTACATCAATCAAGGCCCTTACCATTTATAAAAATTTCTTCTTAAGTATAAGGGGGTGTTTTCTCTTCATCCATATTAAGCACAAGACAATCCATCAGTATGTTGTCGAAGAAAGGTTCAGCCTCTATAGGTTCTCTATCATCCCTTATGTCCTCACCCCTAAATGCGAGAGGATGTGGCGGTTTGATGAGCTGAATAATAAAATTGTTGTTGTGTGGGGCTTTGAGGGTAGGAAAATGAATGCAATGGGAAGGGGTTTTTTACATGTTGTTTTTCCCAATGATGATTGCAAGAGGTGGACTTGGAGCTTCAGATTTGTCTCCCTTAAACCTGTTATTATATGAATTTAGGAATGGGATTGTAATTTTTACCCCTTCAATGTCATAAATACTCATGTGCAGATATGGGTTCAAATTTGTAAGCTCAGTTGGCTGTATTGGCATCCCCAGATCTTATGGGACATTGCATCGTCTATGGAAAATCCAATTAGAATGGATCATCAAACTGATAATACCATATTTGGACACTTTTCCCATGTCCTAATTGAGATTGATATGGAAATAACACTGGTGGAGTAAGTGATCCTTACAACAAGGGATGATAGTATCTCATTGGGAATCTTCTATGAAAGGAAGCCGAAGTTCTGCAGGGTGTGCAACTTATTCAGGCACCTCTCCAAGGAGTGCAGGAGGGCCAGAACATGTTCCTTCTTCATGGTAAAGGGCCATGATGAGGCTATCTATAGGAAGGTTTTTGATAGAAAAAAAATCGGACTCCACCTCTTCTAACTTCAAACAAGTGGGAAATGAGCATAATACTCTATAGTTTGATCTAATTTTTATTATTGGAATTGTGAACATTGAGCAGGTGGACAAGGATTTTTTCCCTCAAGATGGTTTCATCTCCATGGGACCGAGTATGGATTTCTTTAGAGTGCAAGATTTTTTGTAGGTGCATAAAGACTCTTCCCCTTCTAGAATTTTACATGATGATTCTGATAAGGCTCTGTGTGATACCGTTAAGGACCTTCATGATTATGATAAGGCTCTTCATGAGACAGTGCAACAGAATCGGCTGAGTGGCTCAAAATCCACTAATAAAACTGTCCAGTTACCTAATGAACCTTTTGATGAAGTACAACATGATATGACACAGCTTCATCCAACCTCTAATGTTGAGGCTATGACTGATCAGTCAACTGATAAACCCTCTTTTGATGATTAGGATGGCATGTCACACCATCAGCTAACCTTTAATGTTGAGGTTTTGTTGTCCCATCCCTTGGGGATTAATTTTATGAGTGATATGTTGTATACTACACTATAGGATTCCACCCCTACTGCTAGCTTTAATACAGATTCACTGGATCTTGGGTTACCTTTGGATAGGACAGTGCACCTTTCAACTGATCCAAAGGATATAATTTTGGGTGGGTATGCACTTTTCACTCACGTTCCATCAGGCAGAGTTGATAAAGGGATAATGGATGTTGAATCAGTTGGGGAATTCAGTCCCCTAATATTTATCCCACTTTCTAGGGTGTTTTGGTCTGATGATATTGGGGTTGATTAGTCTAATGATAATTCATATGATGAAGTCAAAGACCCTAATTCAGTGATCCTTCGTGAGGGGAATCTCACAATTTTAAAAAAGGGGAAGTGAAACAAGGTCAAAAAAGAAGTCACTCGGGGGGAGGGGGCTCAAACAAGGGCCATGTCAGCTCTCCATAAATGAATATTCTCTTCTGGAATTGTTAAGGGCTTGGGAATTATCCCATGGTCAAGTCCCTTAGACATATTATCATGACCAACAAACCTTTAGTTATTGGACTTGTTGAGCCAAGGATGAACTTTATTAATTAAAAAGCCTTCAAGTGGGAATCTCTTGGTTACTCCCTTGTTGATCACAATCTGAATGAGGATAATGTGGAGAGACTTTGGGTTTTGAAACATGATTCTATCAATATTATTTCCCATACCCAAGGTAATCAAATTGTTTCAGTTATTGTTGGCATACAGGGGGGCATTTTTTATGTGTCTTGTGTGTATGCTTCTAACTCATACATAAAAAGGAGGGAATTATGGAGTTATATAGTGTGTCTATCTTCCCAAGTGCCTCACAATTGGTTAATCTTAGGTGAATTCAACATAGTTCTTTGGTCTGAAGAGAAAACTGGATCTAATTTTAATCGAATTGCATCCAATGATTTCTATTAATGTATTGATAATTGTAATCGGATTGAAGTGTCTATGGTTGGTGTTGACTTAACTTGGGGAAGATACACCCTTAATGGGTGGAAAGATAGCAAACGAGATAGGTGTTTATTTCAGGTTGATGACAGGAATGACATCTTCAGTTCCGCTGGTATTCTGCTTCCAAAAACTCATTCTGATCACAACCCCTTAGTGGTTGATATTTCCATTGGTGGTGCTCAGTTGGCTCCTATTCCTTTCAAATTTAACAATGCCTGGCTTGTGATTCTAGGGTGTTGGGAGACTATCATTGATGCCTGGAACTCTATGACTCTGGGATCTGCTTCCCAGATTTTATCATCCAAACTGAAAATTATCAAGATGAGGTTGAGGGAATAAAGTAAGATCTATTTTTCCAAGCTGGATGAGGACATCAAGTTTTCTGAAAATCATCTTTTGGGCTGCCAGAATATCAATCAACTAAATTCAATACCTTTCATTGATGAAATTAAGGATTTATCAAAGCTTGATGAGCTGCTCAACACTAAGGAAGACCTGGATAGAACTTTGTATAATGTCAGGTGGTTAAAATAAGGGGATATGAACTCTGGTTTCTTCCATCAACTTCACAAAGAAAGAAAAATCATGAGAGGATTCATTGCCCTAAATATTAATGGATGTTTTCTCACTTCTAAGAATGGCATCTCCAATGCAAATTTTGGTTATTTTATTGACCTTTGTTCTGAAAAAGGGGCGGATAGAACACACATGATTGTGAATAATATCACCCCAAGCATTGATGATTAGATAAATGGGAAATTGGTGGATCCACCTGGGGAAAATAGGTTAGGGAAGCCTTGTTCTCTCTCAAAGTTGATAGTGTGGCAGGGTCAGATGGTTTCACTAATAAGTTTTTCATGTTTAATTGGGAGATTGTTCATGATGAGGTTATCATTGCAGTGAGAGAGTTCTTTCTTAATGCTTTCATGACATATGGTGAAAACTCCAATTTCATTGCTCTCATTCCCAATAAAGAGAATTTTGTGGACATTAAGGACTTTAGACCATTTGCAATTTGTAATACCATTCCCAAGATTATCAATAAAATCATTGCTTCAAGGCTAGTCAATGTGGTTAAAGGAATCATTACCCCGAATCAGTTTGGTTTTGTTCTAGGAAGGAACACTCAAACCTGTATTTTCACTACATCTAAATGTATTAATGTTATGAGAAGGAAGGAGAAATGAGAGAATTTTGTAGAGAAAGTTGATATTTCTAAGGCCTTTGAAACCCTGAAATGGAGTTTTCTCTTGTCCATTATTAGAATGCATGGCTTCTCCACTAGGTTCATTAATCTGGTTCATGCCATTATTAAGAGTGCCAAGATTTCAATTTTGGTCAATGGATCTCCTAGGGGATTATTTTATTGCTCCGGGAGTTTTTAACAAGGGGATCCCCCTTTGGACTTTTATTTTCCCTTGCTGAGGATTATTTAAGTCTCTTCCTTAATAGTCTTGTTCAAGCTGGTTTGTATAGTAAGATTAAAGCTGGAAGGGATCTCTATGTCCCTACCCATATCTTCTATGTGGGAGAAATTCTCTTGTTTGGACAGGCTAATACAAGTAATGTTTCTTCGATCAAGGAAATCTTTAAGAATTATGAGGATGTGGCTGGACAGGCCATCAGCAGGCAGAAATATTTTATGGTTTTTGGGGAGGGAGTGACCATCAGAAAATAGAATAAGGTAACAAGGTCGCATGGGGTTAATAAAGGATTATTTTCCGTTTATTATCTTGGAGTTCTTCTATTTTGGGGTAGAGTGAAAAAATGTCACCATGATTCTATTTTCTCTCGTATTATTGCTCAAATGGAAAATTAGAAAGGAAAAGCTATGTCTCAAGCTGGGGGAATCTGCCTTGTTGATTCGGTGATTACTTCGATGTGTGTTTATGGGTTCTCTATATACATGTGGCCCAAGGATCTCATCAAGGATCTCCATAGGCTCATTAAGAAATTCATATATATTGTCTCCATTAATGAGAAGAAGTTGGTTTGTGTGGCATGGAGGTAATGTACCAAGCTAGTTGATATGGGGGGATTAGGCATAAAAGATTTGGGTCTTTTCAATGAGGCCCTGCTCAGAAAGTTCACGTGGGTTTTGTTCACTTCCAATGATAGTTCAATGGAGTTTATTTCAGCTAGATTCATTCCCAAACTTTTGGTTGGATATTCTTAATATCTCTCTTCTTTGATCTGGACTGCTCTGAAGTCCACTTTTAATGGGATTATTCTTTGTTCCAAGTGGTTTGGTTGTAGGGATTCTTTGTTAAATGCTTGGAGCACCCCCTGGTTAACCAGACCAATATAATAGGATGCTGAAATTACACCTGAACTATAACATACTTTGATTTACTTTGTTTAGGATGAAAATCTTGGTACCTATGATTTTATTCCATCTCAGATTCAAACTGAAATTCAATGATACAATTACATTGACAGAGACACTCTTGTTTGGAAGCCGGGCTCAACTGGTGTTTTAAGTACCAGAACACTATATTAGTACATATGTGATGGGATGATCAACACCCCTAGATGGATATTGGCTTTTAGGACTCACTTTATTCATCCTGCTAACTATTTATTGCTATGGAGGATCTGGAAATGCAGGATTCCAGTGCAGAACCTCCTCCAAAAGGATATAATACAACTTACATAATACTGCCCTCTGTGTTCTGCATTAGAGGAGACAATTGAGAATGTATTTTCATCTTGTGCTTTTACTTTCAGGTTTTGGTGTTACATATAGGATGCTACTGGGTGTCTCTTGGAGATGAAGAGCTTTGAAAACCTTATTGCTTCTATTGATACTGCACAATGTAGTGATCAGGTCGGGAATCTGATGCTGGTTGCAACAACATCCACCTTCGGATTCTTCTGGAAGGAACGAAATGGCATGGTATTTGATGACATCAAGTCTACCTTTCAGTTCGATGTTAGGTCCATTCACAGGGTAGTATGTAATTATTCCAAAGTACAAGCTGGCTGTATGAATAACGACTTTGGTGATCTTTTAATACTGAGGAACTTTGGTGTCTCTAAAAGAATTAAAAAACCGTTGGTGTTGAAATCGATTAGGTGGATTCCTCCCATTCTGTCTTGGGTGAAAGTCAATATTGATGGGGCAGCCTCAGGTGCACCCAGGCCTTCAGGCTGTGGTGGTATTTTCCGCACCTATCAGGGCTTCGTTAAGGGATGTTGTTATCACTATATTGGATAGGGCTCTGCCATTGAATCTGAGCTATGGGAAATGATAAAAGCTATTACCTATGTGGTTCACCTTGGTTGGTGCTTTCTTTGGCTTGAATTAGATTCAATGGTGGCTATTGACATTCTTAAAATCCAGTCCAAGAATGTCCCATGGGTGATGTTGCCTTCTTGGATTGAATGTCTACAGATCCTTGGTGGTCTCACCCTTGATGTGACACATGTTTATAGAGAAGCTAATCAGTTTGATGATGCTTTGTCAAAGAAGTCCATTGTGGATTCAAGTTTGAAGTGGTCTTTCATGGTCCCGGAATGTTGTTTGCCTTTTGTTGAAGCGGATGCGCATGGAACTTGTTTTAATAGGTTGTGTAAATCACCCTTGTGATGTTTTGACTTTGTCTTTTACTTTTATTAATAAAGTTTGGTAGGAGTGGGTCTGACCTTCTCCTAGGCCTTTTGCGTATTCCTAAATTGTATAATTGAGAATTATCCCATGACATGTATTATAACTATATCCTCAAATTTATTTTTTTAAACTAACTTCTTCTTAAAATTTTCTTATGCGATTATGTTCACTAAAGCTTGTATAATAGTAATAGTGCTTGTTAGGATTGTTGTGATTATTATATAACTTCTTCCTTATCTTACCTTACCTTAACTTTTTGTTTTTATTTTCTTTTACCACTCCTTAAGGTAATATCTTCACTTCACTACTTGTCTTGAACTCAATGCCACCTGGCCTCATAGTCTCTATTTGAGTTGATTTATAATTTTTTAGCCTAAATTTACTGATTTATTATTAAATCATGATAATTCATGAAATTAGAAACTATCTTATTGATAGAAACTCCATTAGTGGTCAAGAAGGATGTTAAGATTCATATAATTAACTTTTTTGTTTTGATAATTATTTCCTTCTTATTCGAATATGGAGGAAACATATCTTTATAGAAATTTCATTCCATTAAATCCGTGATTTTCTTGTGGTATCCATTCATAAATTAATAACTTTATTCCTGAATTTTTTTTTATCAAAAATCCTCTAGAATCAAAATAAACTATTGAACTATTTCTTATCGAATTCTCAAAACATAACTATATCCATTCTATAGTCATAGTATATGAAAAAAGCTGCAAAAACATGGAATATTAATTGATGAAGTGCGAAAAAAAGTATTGATAATAGTAATTATGTTCTTATGGTTCTTCATTGACATCACTAAACTACTTAGTATATGTTGAATGATCTTGGATGGTCATCTACAGAATATCTCTCACAACTTATTCTAGCTCTACAATCCTTGAAGTTCCCTAAGATTGTTGTTATTGTAAGTTTTTTAGAGTCACTAGAACATTTTAGTATATGTTTTTAATGACATGGTGAAGTGTTATATATCTAAATTAAGAAAATTATTAAGTGGATCCACTTTTGATATTCCCTACACTATAACTTGAGGCCCTAAATTATTCCAAAACTATTTCCCATCCCAAAACAAATTCACAATGACTCAATCACCAACTCAAGAAATCATGACTTTGTCAGTGGAGATTGAAGTTTTATCTCATAACACTAGAATTTATTTTTTTATAGTCGAAGACACCACATATACACTATAAAGAGATAAAACATATTGATGCTCTATTTTTCCTCATATGATGTATAAGGAACTACAGAAAAAAGGAAAATACCATGTAAATATCCTGATAATAAACAAAGAGAAGGACCTGACTGGGTATGGGGATCATGTTTACAAGATAGGGGTTTACTACCCAATGGAATATGTCATAATGCCTCATTATTAAGAATTACCTCATAAGGTTCCCTTTCTTTGATAAGTAAAATTACATAATTAAAAGGGTGTGATAATAGTATTTAAATAAAAAAATATGAGTTGAGATTGAAGACCATCCTCTTTCACTTTTATGAATATGTGTGTCCAGTATATCAAAAATTTACTGGTGCCTGATTAGGTATGGTGATCTATTCAACCTTAATTCAAAGATAAATATCCCCCAAAATATGAAGTTATAGAGTATACATCATCCCTCTACCTTCAGCATCTTTTTTTTGACTCGGTGATGGATCCTCTTACATTAGAGTTGTTGACCCCACTCTAGTTCTCATTAAAGTTCCACCCTTGGTATAAAGAAGAGAGTTTATTAGTTCTTGGGTTGTCTCTACCTTTTGTAAGAAGAAAATAGTTGGGAACATCATAAGATTCCAAAAACTTAAGTTAATATTTTCAAAATAATATCTATCATGCATATTTAGGGTTAATAATATCATTTCACTATTTTTTAAATGATTGGTTAATCTACCCTTCAATATTTCTATTGTCTATAATCTCATGTATGTGTCATTTGATCAGGATCCTATAATCACTAGAATAAAAAAGAATCTCCAGCTCCATGATGTACAAACCTACCTCTATTGGATTATTCTTATTTTTGATGTTATTATGAGATTTCAAATTAACTATATATGGTATCTGTACACCACATTGGTGTGTAGTCAAAAGGTTTTTAGAAACTTCAAAAACTATCCATCTATTCCATAAATTAAAATATTCAACCTATAAATAGTTTAAATATCTAGTCATAGGCCCTTATACAGTATTAGAAGTGGTTTCTAGTTCCTTAATTTTAGTATTTTATCTAGTCTCTTATATTCTGTTAGAGCATCATCTCACCACCTTTGGATTAATCACCTCATTACAGGTTCATTAAACAACGATTTTACAATTATGATATGTCAAGAGGACCATGTGCATTGTTGATGTAGGTGATTAGATTACTCCATTGTGACCATCCTATTTTTATTATTTTTGGTCATATTATTTCCCTTGTCAGGGTTTTTTTAATTATATAACCCCAGAAACATTTTTTAATAACATATTTCAAGGATAATATTAAAACCATTCCTAAAAATATGTCATTGTTAACCTAGATGGCCCATATTTTATATACCCTCTTATCTAAAACACGACCATATTGAGAGAAACTTAGTGCTCGAGATAGGTACCAATAGATTCTAGATGCCCAACTAACCTTGTTGTTATATAGACCCTTGAAATACCATTTAATAAGAGGAAAAACCATGGTATCATTTAAGTTCATGAATCACATGATCTATATGTTCAGGCCTTCAAAGATCCCCCTAATGCTATTTTTTGGTCAAAACTTATAGGAATTTAATTGAAATAAATAGTATTTTCTTCCTTTGACGATTATGGTCATCGTAAGAGAATAATTTTCTAATTTATCAACTAGACCGGGGAAAATGATCATTTTTGAGGTTTTCCAAAGAAAATAAGGTGAAACCTCATGGTGCCCAATCAATCCTTCAATGGAATCATGACAAATATTTAGATTCTATAAATGGGATCACATTTTCTCAAGTATACTATCTGGAATCATTCTCATCCCTTGAGGTGTCTTCAACATGGCACCCAAATCTTCACAATTTGAGCCATGCCTTATTCACCTAATTGGGCACCCATGCACCCAACTCACCAACTAGGCACCCATTAATCTAGTTCACTAAATTGGGAATTCCTTTACCCATGTAACCGATTATTAGTTAAAACCAAATTCTAATTCACATCTACTATGATCTCAAATATTTCCTCTATAAGAATTCCACACCTATCCTACATGAAGTATAATTGGATTCACCATTCACCCAGGTCAATTAGGTTATTTAAAACCATTTTTAAATATAGATAACTAAAATTCATCCAATGATTGATAAAAAACACATGTATTCTAGTTCATACACTAAAATAAACCCATCAATCAAAACATGGTGTTTATGATTATTGAAATATAAATAATTTATAAAAAAATATAAATATATGAACACAAAACTAAATTATTATTAAAAATATTTGATCCTAAAATATAAATCACCATTTATTAATAGTTATCAATACAAAAGATTTTTATCCCTATATGTTTTTATAAAACCCCATGAAAAGATTATTGTTCTACTGGGATAATTCAAATTCAACATCCTAACTATTACTAACTCGCAATCTTCAAGATCAAAGAAACTCTTATATGAAATCTCATTCCATTTCATCCCTATTTCTTTATCTATATCCTATTTTTTATATTATTTTTCTATATACCAAAATATATATCATGTACATTTCCACCATGGTATCAATGTTTTCTTCAAATTTAGAAACTATTATAAAATAGGGATATAAATCTTCTAATGTTTCTTTATTTCTTTATTTTCCCAGAAAAAAGGCATTGAATATTGAGGTTTTTGTTCCTAAATCTACCTTATTTTGTACAAT
Source organism: Viscum album (assembly GCA_963277665.1). Lineage (NCBI taxonomy): Eukaryota > Viridiplantae > Streptophyta > Magnoliopsida > Santalales > Viscaceae > Viscum > Viscum album. The sequence continues at coordinate 1,942,634,020 of OY728163.1, forward strand.
AAGGATAAAGAGATATGGTACCATTGTAAATAGAGAAACCCAGTAAATGATTGTAATTATATTAAAATTTATTTTATTTTAATTTAATTTAATTATTTATATTATTTTTTCATTTTAATTTATGTTATATATCACTTAAAAGATTTCTGTAAAGGCATTTCTAGAAGAAGAACCAAAAAAATTTGGGCCCAAAGTATCATCCCTTTCTCTACCCCTGATTCCCTCCCTCTCTTCCCCAATATCATGATTTTCCCTAAAGTTCCAAATCTCTTTGATGGTTTCCCTCAACTTATGAGTTTGACTATGGAGTTCATGGAGGCCTCGACTCTCCTAAACCTAACATTGGTGGATCGTTTTAGCTAACACAGTCCATCATTAAACTCCTTTTATATATTCATGTTTAGTTCTTAGGGTTTATAGGATACCACAATGGCTTTCCTTATTGACAAGTGACATGTTATGATATGCTTCTCCTCAAGGGAAGATTTGATCAGTATGTGGTCTAGAGTTCCCTGATTTTGAAATGGTTCCCACTTATTCCTCTTCAAATGGTCATACAACTCCCAAATGAATCATTATGCTCTGAATATAGTGATGTGGGTATGTATTATTGAACTTCCTCTTCATTTTAAAAATACATCAATCATCTGCATGTTGGGGAATATGGTAGGTCATATTTTGTGTTCGAATATTTGAAAAAACATAGTTTATCACCCTTTTTCCATATTTATATGTGATGAGGTTGAATTTTCCAAACCTCCAATTGAGTGGATCTAGGTTATGGTTATTTAAGAGTTTCAATGAAAGAAAAATATGGTATTTGAGTCTTGGAAAGTGTACTATTATTCTTGAAAACATTTGGGACACTATGTTCCATCTTATTGGTGTGGTAGTAGGGATATACATGGGAAGGTTTCTCACAGCCAGTCAATTAGGATATCTCCTGCTAGCCTCTCCACTAGTCCTTTGGCCTATTAAGAAACACTCAACTCTATTTATCTTCAATAAAAACTGATAGTTGTAAATTCTAACCCAAGATTTTCAGGTATATTTTTCATGTTAGGTGTGATTTGGTTGATTTCAAAAGATAGAGCAGGCTCCAAGAGATCCTGGTTCCCCCATGTTCCCTTATTTTTCTAATACGGATAACATTGGAGGTATAGGTAATGTAAAATAGATTGATCAATTTTTTTCTACCAGTGGTGATAGCACTCAAACAGATTCAAGTTCACTTTCTAAGATCAAGGATTTTCTTGGTTTGAATGTAGAATTATCTCTAAGATAGAGGCTACCCTACTGATTAGAATCATAAAGGAATATTCAGGTTCAAAATTTTTTTCTACCTTGAATATAAATTGAAAGGAGAATTTTGATCCTGATGGGTGGAAAAAATAAATTCTAATATGGAAATAAAAGAAAGTTGGGTCAAGGTATTTTGAGGATATCGAGCTAAGTGAAAAATAAGTATACTCCCAACCAATGACGGACTATGAGAAGGAATCCCAAGGGTTCATGATGGTTGGGTCTAGCTCAAGGAAGGGAAATCAAGGTAATTTTGTTTTTGGGAATTTCCTAGTCCACAAGGGTAGGGGTGAGGTAAGTCCTCACAAATATTAAACAAATAAAGGGGAATATTACGATCTCATTCTACACTCTAAGGATTAAATGTTAGAAATAACCTTTTATATCAATTCCCTGAAGGATTTTATCAACAAAATCTATGAGATAATTATTTGAGTTGGAATTAATGAGGAGAAAAGGGTGTGTATAAACAAACAAGATTTTGTATTAGTGCGAGGTTTAAATGAAATGAAGATTAATTTGGAGGAATATATCCATACTTGAGATAGGATGGACAATCATTTTGAATTTCTTATAAAGGATGATCCAGATATGTAGGTAACCACACTCTATTGGGGGTTATATAGGGTTGTTTACTATAATATCCTTAGTATTTTCTTTATTATTTTTTGAGATCTTTCTATTGTTATCTCTTTTGTTTTGGAATTTTTTGGTTTCCCACTTTTTCCTCAAAAGTGACTATGAAATAAAAAATAATAATTTTCAGTCAGTAATGGTGCATTTTTGCGCTGGGAATAAGATTATACCATCCATATACTGGTCTTCCAACAATATTTTCGTGAGTACTAGTTATGGTATGGTCACAGAGGAACAAATGAATTCTCCAATCAAACAAACAACTCAAAAAGAAGAAGAATATACTCAACATCAAACTATGATAAATTAATAGATAATGAATGCTATATCTTCTCTTTATTATGTACTTATACTATAGGTTTTTGCAGTATTTGATGCTTGTTTGATGATGATGTGTTATATTTATGAGGACTTCTCTGCACCTTCCATTGATTTAGGTACATATTCTAATGTTGATGTTATTTATAATGTTGATGTTGTTTCCAATTTCAATGCTGATACTGATGCCAAATGTTGATGTCAATGTTCATGTTGATGATGATTGTGATACTCATATTGATGATGGTGTTATGAGAGGAGGTGGTGATGTTTTTATATATATAGAAGATGTTAATGAGGGATGTGATGGTTCTGGTGATACTGATATTGAGACTCATTTTTATATAAAATATATTCTTGGTTTATAAGTTGAATTTTATTATATATTTTTGTTTTATTATGGTGATAGTGATTTGTATTTTTTTATTGTTGAATTTTATTCTGGTGTGTCTTATGATGTTTGTTTTGTTTCTATAGGAGTGGATGAGAAGTTGGTTTTTATTCTGATTGGAATACAAAGATATAGCCATGGTTATAAATTTTGTCTATAAACCTATAACCATAGTTAAAATGGTTGAAATAGTTATATTTCCACTATTTGAGCCATGGATATATCTTTTTTAAACAAGTGGTTATAGCCATGGTTATAAACTCTAGATATATCTTTGAAATAAGTAGTCTTGATGAAATAAATAGCCATAGTGGAGATTCATGGTAATTAACCTATAACCACAGTTTAAACTGTAGCTATAGAACTATTGTCATGGTTTATAACCATAGCTATAGGTTTAGACCTATTTCCATGCTAATAGGAGGCATGACCAGTTAGACTGTGGTTATTACCTATATCCATAGTTTATACCACTTTATCCATGATTTAAATAGTCATTATAAATTAATTTTCTAGTAGTAGAGGAAGAAACCACACTGGGAAGGTGAAATAAAGAAGAAAGAGGTGCATGAGGAGCCCCATGAATGCCTGGTTCAAAATTGGGGAATATGGGAAAAATTCCCCAAATAAAACAAAGGTGAAAAGAAAAAAACACCCAAAACCAAGAAGGTCACATGGTTTACTTACATGGTTTACCAAACCCTATGTTATAAAATATCAAAATACTATAGGGGTCACATGATTTCTACTTTATAGTTTCATAAATTGTGCACCTAACCGTATGAAACTGGAAAATCATAAAAATCTAAAAATTTCACCTTGGGCCACTCTAAAACTTAAAGGACTCAACCAAGGGAAAAAAACATACACACATGTGGCATCATGATTTTCAAAATTCTCCCCACCATGCCAAATTTTTCCATATAAATTCATTGACAACTTAATATACAGGGAATGTTAATACCAACTCGCAATAAGGACTTGAACCACTACCCCACTTCATAAATCTAAAACCAAGAACACAGGACCCGAATGACCCACTCCTTAGGAGAACCATATCAAAATGATTCAAAACTCGCTAACTAATGAAACACTAAGACTTCAAATAAGTGGAATCCTCACTAAATGAAATAAAATGAGCTATCAGAGATGAGATATGGGAATGTCCACTCCTCTGGTCTTATTTGAATTTTTGAATATACACTTATATACCACTGATCTCAACAGCCCCCCAAAATCCCTAACCAAACCAAAGGTAAAACATAATCACCACCTTTATAATATTTGAGGTCACAAGCACTATAATCCAAAGTTAATACCAATCTAAAGCACCCTGGAATATAACTCCATGAGAATAAGGATAACACACGAAGACCTACTTAAGGTCTCCTTACCATTTATAAATATCTAATAAGAGAAGAAAGACAAGGGACCTTCCACCAAGATCATATACATCTCCAAAATAAGAAAAAACATTCTAAAGAATATTTAATCCATTATATACAAATAAATTAGGATATACATGAGGTGAGATAAGTCTTAAAAAAGTTAAATTTACAAAAGAGGAAACTCCAAAACAATGACTAGCTTCGGACTACTACCTGAATTCTACCTAGGTTCAAGACTTACTCTTCTGCTGACTCGAAAACCAACAAAACCTCTAAACGTGACTGATATGGCCACACTGATGAAAGTTTCCCAGAATTTTTGGGCATGAGGAATTAGGGTTCCTATTCTTTTTAAACTAAAAGCATACTAATGGATTTCACTTCGCTGAAACTAGAACACTTTGGTAAGAAGATATATTCCCATCATCACCACCTTATTTCTCCCACTTCATGCTATCCAGATCGCCCAAAATGACACTAACTAGAGTCAAAGTATCATTTAACATAGGTTTCCCTACCAATATTTCCTCAAAGATGATGACCATATACACCACTTTCATATATGTAGTCAGGACGGGCTGAAACTTTGATTAATGAAGGCCCAAAAGAATGCCTCTAGTAAAAAATGATGTATTATTTGAATCATCAATAACAAACTCTAGGGAGAAAGGCATTATACTAGTGAAAAAATCAACATAATCGTTCACTTACTAATCAGGATGATGAACATCCAAAAATTTCAATGACTTATCCACTCTTATCTCCTTGGGATAAAACTATTGGATGGAGGAAACATTGAAATATCCATAAGAAAATACTCAAAATCCTTGGCATGGACAGTGAGATTCAATTATTCCAAAACCAAATCCTTAGAACAAAGGAATGGTTTACCGTAATGTAGAGGTTTTATGAGTTTATAGTGAATTTAATATCTCTTTATACTTAGTTATCCACTATATTTCATCTTTCTATCCTTTATCACTAAATAACACAAGAAGATACCAATTCAGAAACTCTAAAGCATCATCCATGGGTAGTGATGAACATGTAATTTCCACTCTATAGAGAGTCTAGTAAGAGGTTTGTATTGTAAAGATGACTCCTAGATCACTAAGATGATCACCCAACACATGCCCTTCTTTACTTTTAAATTCCTTTCTGGGGGCTACATTTTAAAACATCACAAAACACAACATTTAATCAAACCACTTAAAATTCCACTGCAAGGAGAAAAAACACAAGTCAAACAAATCGAAATTAAAAACTAACTTAAAACCTCACTTGGAAAGGTTATTGAAATCATCAGAAATTCCTATATAAGGGGAAAAATAATATATCAAATAGTTCAAGATTAGAAAAATATGCTTTATTATTTTACTTCAAAAACCTTATAATATTTTAATCCCAAAAATAGAAGAAACCCACTTATTGAAAACCGTATTAACCTTCAAACCACACATACCAAAATCATTTAATATTAAAAAAACAATTCATTCTTTGTTAAGGTTAAAAAAATTCCTAAATACATCTCAAAATTCCTCAAACATGGTTTTTAAAACAAGATCAAACACCAAAGAATGAAACATTACTTTAAAAATTGATTAAACAAACTTTAAAATCCATAATATTCCACTCAAATGCTCATAAATAGACATCACCAACCATAAGATAAATCAAAATCACCAAAGGAGTGAAAAAAAACAAATTTTTCAAATTTTTTCCTCTGTTCATGGTTTGGATGCATGGTTAGTTAGATCATGTGCCAACCATTCAAGTTCCCTTAGAGTTAACTCAAAAAAACTTTACACAACCTACACACAGTTTTTAGGACTATGAACCTTGACCATAAACCTCTTTAATTACCTATAATTTCACCTTGAAACTATAAATATCTAAAAAAACCTCTTTGGATCTCCCCAAAACTCAGAATAACAACAAAAAATATCAAAATATCTAAAAAATAAATTACTATAAATCTTGAATTCAAAATAAAACTCTTGAACGCCCATGGTAACTCTAGGTTTAGCATGAGGAAGATCTAGCTAGTTACTTTCCTGCACCCATCACTCTATCTTCGATGGTACCGACTCAATTATTCCATGGACCCCCCAAATAACAAGAGGTATCTGAAATTATTTATGAAGAACTAACCTTGGTTACCACCAAAACCAATACTCAAACCGATCCACCAATAGCCTGAGGCATAATCCCAGTTTCCCTAGGCTAGATACTAGTGCTAGGGTATTTTAAGTGATATCATGAGAACTATTTCACCCTAAATAATCCAAAGATAAACAAAAAGTCATGACCATAAACCCAACATGAGTTTTCCATGCATTGGATAACCATTCCATGTAAATTATCATATATAAAAAATGTAAAGTAATAAAATAAGGCATAATGGTAAGAAAAAATAATAAAAACATGTGAGGACATTTCTAAAAAATAAAAACAATTTATAAAAGATTTGAAAACCATAAGTTTAAACTAAAACAGAAGTATAATGTCAAGAGTATTGATACTAAAATGACCTAATTGGTCCAAATAATCCCAAAGACCAACTATGGCATCATCACATGACTATTAAGTCACCTCCAATAACCAACATCCATTAGTTTCCCAAGGATATTGGTACCAATCCAACCCTATATTCAAGATCATAATATCATCGTAAGACATGAAGACTACATACCCACTAATGTGAGTGTTTAGGGTGTGAGACAACAACTAGTATGATACCACCACAAGGCCATTTTATTACTTTTATAAAATGAACTGAATCCACTAGTTTGAAAAAAACATATATAAAAATAGGTTTTAATTTCATTTTAATGGTTTTAAAAATCAAAACTTAAATATTTATTTGTATAATTCTTTAATTTGAAAACCTGAGTTAAACCTTTCATTTTCCATTTAAAATGAAAGTTGGAAACAACCCATCCCTTTTTCCTTAAAACATTTACACACCCTTCATATACAAATAAATAATAAGGAAAAAACACAAGGAAATAAATTTGATGTAAAATTATAAAATAATAGTAATAACGGTGTGAGGAAAACCATATAACAGCAAGGATAAACTATAAATAACTAATGCATCAAAGTAGGCTCAAATCAAGGGGTAAGAAACTCACATACTAAGTAATAAATAGAGAAATCATAAAATACAATACATATCATGAGGAAACACCGTAGGGACTAATGATACAACACTGGATGTATATAGGTAGAACACCTAGCTTATTGGTCTTATGGCTCAATGCTCATCACCCGAATCACTCTCAACAGCCTCATCAGAGGCACACTCCCTAGTGAGGGTCATAAAAATAAAACTAGGGGATTCTATCTATATCATGATCTTAACTATCAAATAATCCATCCCTCTATTTCCCAATTAATAGCCTAGGGTTCCTCATTGAATAGCTAAAGGGGGTGGCCCACTATCAAGCCAATGTTAATCACATATTAATAAAAAATCCCAAGGATAACACCATAATCATATCATTACCACCTCTAAAACACCATTTAAAGGTGAGATACCTACCTAAAAACAATAATAATAATCATAATTCAATCATCAATAACATGGATATACACCCACATCAACAAAAAATAAAAATGATGCTCAACAAGGGTATAACCAACAGTTAATAAAATAACACCTCATAAAGTTACAACCAGGCCTTTAATTTATACTTAGTAACTATATGTTTTAAAATTAACTTTTTAAAATCTATTTTAATACTTAGTAAAAATTAAATGGAAAAAAATTACACTAAAACATAATCACAAACAACTAAAATAATTCACTAAACAATTCCATAAGTTAAACATAACCTTTTAGAGCATGTAAAACCTTTAAAAAACAAATCATATCACTTTATAATTAATATTTGGTTCAAAAAAACATGATTAAATCAATTATATTGAAGAAAATTATCATTTTCATTTTATCAAACATTTAGAATACATAAAGCACCATTTAAAATGAAAGTTCTATTTAATTATGAATTCTATCCATTTTTTCAAAGGAAAAATCTAAATAATTTATGGTAGGAATTTGAAATAAAAATCTATATATCATATAACATATCTATATAGGTTTATAATTTTTTTTTAAAACATCAAGAATATAAGGAACTCTCATATAAAAAGAAATTAAATGGAAACACCAACCTCAAGTGGTCTAACCATGTCACCTTTGACGAATGCAACTAGATTAGGTCTCAAAGGCTCATAAACCCTAGAAAGAGAAGTCCCCAATTATTAGACAACCCTATATTTTAAATTTGTTCAGTATGAACACTAGGGTAATAAAAAGAGAGAAATAGGAAGAACCTAAGGGAAGAAGGAGAAATAGGGAAAAAGAGGTACTTACTTTCAGATTATATGAAGAAATCATGTTTAAATCACCCTAGCAAGGTGAAAGGGATAAGGTAGAAGGGTAGGAGGATCCATACACAAGCCTAGTTAGAAATGGGGGAATAAAGGAGAAGGACCCCAAATAAAAAAAGGGAAAATACAAAAATAACCAAAATTAATAAAGTTTCATGGTTTACTCACATGGTTTACCAAACTAAGAGGTAACCATGTGATCCTCACTGTTAAAAATAGAAGGGGTCTTTTAGTTTATACTACTGAATTTTATAAACCATGAACCTAACTATACGAACTCATAAAATATTAAAAATTATCAAAATTTCACCTTAGACCACTCTAAAACTCAAGGGACTCAACTAAGGACCAACAACATACATACTGGTGACATCAAGGGTGTCACACACTAGGTTTCTTAGGCAAGGATGATAGCCACGATCCTTTATTGACCATGGTTAGAGGCATACCAGGGAGGGAATGAGGCCAAGGTCCAAGGGTGACCATGGACAAATGCCATTCCCACACTTTTATCACACAAATTATTTTCCCATGGGATATCTCAAGCTAAGCTATATCTATGGTCTCATTTGACTATGGTTATATCCAACCTACAACCATGATCATTTTTTGGGTTGTGGCTATAGGGGGCCTATATCCATAGTCAAACTTGATTATGGTTGTATTCCTGTAGTGTTAGGCCCTTTACCACTAGTGGAATTTCATAAAAATATTCATAGTCACTTAAAACTAATGTTTGATCAAGTAATTAGATCAATAACATATCAATATAATTAATATGTTGAACACTTATAGTTGAAAGTTATAGCCATCATCCATTTTCCATCTAGACAGGAGAGGGTATAGATAAGGAGACTATGGATCCACCACCTATCACATAGGATGATGTGGAAACCACTACAGAATATGCTATACAGGAGGTTTATATGCTAGATCATGTGCATCAATGGAAATAGTGTGTAAGTATTATCTATACACCATGTCATGGCACAAAGGATCATCTAAGACACCGATGTAGACTAAAGTGATACATTTTATTATGGTCATAAATTTTCAACTAAGATATATTTTATATGTTTGTTGACTTTTTTACTTGTATGTTATTTAGAAACATGCATTTTATAATACTTAATATAATTAATAATTATAAATATTATTAATAATAATAATTAATTAATTAAATTACTAATTGATAATATAATTCATAATTCATAACAAAATTAAGTAAAAAATAATTCACGGCCACTAAAATATTATATTCTTTGTAATTTTTAATTCTACCTCCCCAACCATTTGTATATATATTAATAAAATCAGTAATTATAATTTGATAATTATATTAATAATTATTATTATTATTAACTATATGTATATAGGGTGGCACTTGAGTGGTAAACACCTTATAATCTTACATCATAAACCCAAGTTCAAATCTGGGTTGGAGAAAATTTCTATAGGCCCCATAACAGTACTATAGAATTATAGAAATATAGGTATTATTGCAGATACTGAAGTGAGATACTATAGAAATGGTATTATTCATCCTGAATAGGATTTTGGGGAAAAATTAACCTCCAAACCATCCATCCATAAAAAATTTCTTCAAGCCATAGAACATATATGACATCTTTAGTGGACAACATGTGACATGGAAGGACCAAAAAAACTACTCAGTGTAATAGGTAGGTGGTGTATTAGGGTGACACGTATGATTCACTAGGTCATAAACCTCAAAATATGGATAGTTGTGTCAGTTCCTATCAACTAGTCATCTATCCCCATAGATTTATGATGTGTGGAAAATTGGTGCCCTACTATGTGACTATCAAGGTAGTGGGACCAGTCAGAAGGTGAGGTGAAATAGGAATGTGATGTAGCATAGTGTCACACCAGTATCACTAAGTTGGTGGACTGAAAGATAGATGGGTGTACTAGAACCTATCATTTATCCCTCTTCTAGAGATATCCCAATATCCATACACCTGGATCTGATTCTAAAAACACATCCTTTACATACTATATTTGATACCAACTAAACAAACCAATTTTAACCAACCATAAATATAATATAAATATCCAATATTGAGTCACTTACATACCCAGACATTTTAGGGTTATATTTTTAGAAAATTAGGAAAAAAATTACATAACAAAACTCACATCTTTCTCATCAATTGGACATTTTTTATTATACTCATATTTTCTTATTCCAAAATAATACTTCAAAGTCTCTCACAAGAATCTCTATACATTATACCCTTCTATACATATCTTATGCAATATCATTCTTCATAATTTGGGTAAATGGAAACATAAGAAAGGGTGGGATCAGATGTCCATTAAGGGTAAGAATATGAGATATCAATAGATGATCATATGAAACCATAAGATAAGAATAATTGTGTGAGATTATGATCATAACTTACAAATTTAACACCCAATTAGTTATAGATAATAAATCATATTTCATGGAATAAATCTTTATCTTTTTAAAATACATGAGTCCTAATATTAAGGAGTCATCATTAATCAATCATGAGACATGTGAGAATATCAAATTAATTACAACATGTCATAGGAATTATGGAACAACCATAAGCATATAAAATCATTTCATTTTTCAATTATTACTACCAAGACCATCATCACATTGTAAAAAAATTCCCATGGTGGATTAAGTTTACTCCCCAACCTACTTTCATTCTTGGGATGGGTTTACTCTACATATTATTTCACATTATCTAATGATATATAAATCATTACCCAATGCATTAGAGGGATTTAATAGACCCACCAATTATATAATGAAAACCATATATATGTGTTCCAAAATATCATAAAACATTCATCAACTCATTATATCATAACTCGTGTAAAAGAAATATGTTTCATAAAGATTTTCTCATCACATAATCTTAAGCCATCCAAATAAATAAAATGTATGGTATCACAAGATTATATCCCCAGTGAATCATAATAAACATTGATGTATGTTGAGATAGATGAAAAATATCTTTAAAAGAGTATTTGAACATTTCTTTGAAAATATGGAAAAATATTCTTTTCCTTTAGTGTCCTTAAAATCTATAATCTCCATAATATTGAGAAAAATATTTTCGTTGAAAATAACCATGGAAACTTTCAAAGGAAGCTTCAAATAATAGAACAGTCATGATGACAGAAAATCTATTCATTAGGTAAATGTTAAAATAAATATTCCTTTCAAACTTTTTTATAAAAATTTATAAATATCATATTTATAAAACATTATAAAATTTAATTTTTAAAACCTTTGAAAATAATGTATAATATGGTTAAATGTGACTTTAAATAGTCATCATGAAAGGAACCATTGGTATTTGTGTGACCACTGAGAGGGGGTGAATCAGTGGTTTTATTTTTAAATTTTTTATTCTTTTAAAAACAACTTTCACCTATAGTTTGAGATAATTGATGCCCCTAAAACAAAACACAAGCACACCAACATGAAAATAAGGATTTAAAATTTCACTACTCAATAAGAGTAGTTATTCCTTGGAATGGTCTGAAAATAATCCGAGACCACACATCCACTAGAAAATAATATTTTTTGGTTTATAGAAAGTAAGGTATATCCACCACTTGAATATAACTATAGTACTTTGAAAGTCTATGTGATTCATGAATAGAAAACATTATAAAACAATTTTTGAAATAATGAAATGAACCTTTACCAACAGTATTTAACACATCTTCACTATGCTACTTGAATTCTTCACACTTGAATTTCTGTAAGTTATTCTTCTTCTATTATTTACACCACACCTTGAAATCCCTAGTATGTAACTTCTCTATCTGATCTAGTCAATTTGGAACTTCTCCATCTAGTACCACTCTATCTGATACCCCTATGTCTGGTGTCTGTATGTCTGATACCTCTTTGCACGGTGACAATCTGTTGGGTAACTCTTTATTTAATACCTCTTTGTATGGTACCCCTCTGTCTAATACCTATCTTTTTTATACCTCTCTATTTGTTATCACTATGTTCATAACCTCTTCATATGATACCTCTCTATCTCGTACCCATCTGTTTGGTACCTCTCTACTTGATGCATTGAAAAAATGATCTCTCAAGCTTCTCTGCCACCATATAACTTATTCAACAACAACATCCACTTCATAGTGCACATACTCCCCTTTATATATCCATTATTTCTTCTAAAAAAATATAGGAGTGAGAAAAAAATTAATTTTCTACTCAAACTTTGAATACCCCACTCGAATAATTCTTCATTTGAAAAACATCAAACTTATAAATAGATTGGAGTTGAACAAAACTTTATAAGAAATTTCCTCAAATATCAGTGTCAATATCCTTTAATACCTCAAAAAAATTTGGCTAGTATCACGATCTTTCCGTTTTGATTATTGGATTGTTGAACATATATCTCAGTGTCATCAGGATGTATGAATTTACAAAAAATCTATAAATATTCTCAAACCTTTGTCTGGTAAATCTTCATAGGAACTCCTCTATCCAAAAATGCTCTATTAGATAATATTTATATTTATCTGTCTGATAATATTTACATGTTTTCTCTATCTAGATCCCTTCGAGTTACTATGTATGATAGATCTATCTAATGAATTCTCTCAAAAACCTTTTTCAGATGATTATTCTTGGAAACCTTTGTTTTATGACTTTACTCGTAAACCTATGTCTGATGATTGCGCTCAGAAACCTTTATCTGATGAATTTACTCAAAAACCTTGGTTTGATGAGTCTGATCAGAAAACTCTATCCTATGACATTTTTTGTCTAAATTTCTTTATCCAAGGAACCCTCAATTTTTCTTCATCTGGTAGAATATTTCTAGAATCCCTGTATTCTTTAAAATCCTTTCTTTTAACAAAATTATCTATAATCATGAATACCTTGAATAAATCATGATATTTGTTACTTTAAAGAACAAAAATGCATCAATTTATTTGTTTTATTCAAAAAACTCAATCTGGTAAAGTCATTGTTATCTATTAAATTTCCTAAGTCTACTAGACTCCATCTAATCACCTTGGTTTGATATCCTCCATCTGATTACCCCTATATACCAACCTCATGTTTCTCTATCTATAATTCTCCATACAAAAAATTCATAAGGAATGTTCAAATTTTTCAGGTGGTTTATGTAATGACAACAAAAGATAATACTATAAGAAATACCATCTTTCTACAAACCATCTTTTTTTAACAACTCAAAAACCTCATGGTCTCAATAATATCCCCCTTTGGATTTTATTTTCAACTAAGGAACATAAATTAGTGAATCTCTAAAACTCAAGAAATAGATTTCTATCCAATAATTTTATGACCATGTGAGTGATCACGGTATAAGAAATAATAATCATTGAACAATAATACCATGTTATCCATAAATTATTAATTATAAATCATTTTGAACTTCTTCTTGAACTCAAAACTTGATCATCACAAATAAAAATAGACTTCAACAAGTTCTTGTATCCACTTCAACAAACTATTAAAATAGTTCACACATACTGGCATCACAACTTTCCCATTTTAATAAAAAATCACCCTAAATGTATGATATATATGAAATAGGTAAGGTATATATTAATGGATTATAATTTTTCATATTTATCCCCCTTTGAAAACAATATCCAAATAAAATAAGAGAGCGGGGGTAGAGATCTCATACCTTAGCCTTGAAGAGAGTGGGTTTGAACACCCATAATAAACTTAAACTTTTGAAATATTTCATGTGACAATGGTTTATTAAAGATATCATATACTTACTCTTTTACTAGTAAAAACTGTATATTTAGTTCATTTATTTCGACGTGTTCTTTGATAAAGTAATATTTAATATCAATATGCATAGATCTTGAATGTTTCACTGAATTCTTTGTGAGATTGATAGAAATATGATTATCGTAACCCAAGAGAAGGGGAAGCTTCAAAGAAACAAAAAAATATTATAGTTATGTATTCATCCACATTAATTATTTTATATATTGAGTGGCAGCTACATATTTAGATTCTACAGTTCTTAGAGTCACTAAACTTTTATTCTTTATATGTCAGATAAAACAACTTTCTCCTATAAATAAAAATACACAACATGTGTATCTTCATTCATTGACACAACTTGCCCATTTCACATTTATTTATCCAAATTATAACATCTTGATTTAATTTAAACCCCCTTGAAATGTTCAAAGAGTTATTTTTCTGGGTTCGAATGCATCTGGGAATTTTCTACAGGAATTGGGCTAGGGGTTGTATGTGGGACCATTTCACATCATGAATGTATGATTCATTATGTGAATACATCGCATGGAATAATCCATGAAACAATTTCATTATGTAACTATAATTTAGGACATAAATGAAATTCACATCAAGTATTGGTCGATCGAGATTATTTAACCTGAAGTAATGTCATTTTTGTTATACTCGCTACTCAGTATATTCATATCATGAATAGAGGATTCAAGATGTAAATTTTTCATTCCCAATGGGTTTTTGTGTGTTGAAGTATAAAATTATTTAATTATTTGTGAATTCTCTTCCCTCAAACCCATAAGGCTACACCAAGTGAGTTTTGGGTGATTCCTTCCCTTCTAGATGTCTCAATTTTTCATTTGATCTCTGGTGAGTTGCTTTATCTTTTTTTCTCTTTCTTGCTACTATATTTCTTTGATATTGTTGTAAATTTTTGTTTATGATTGAATCATAGATTTATCTTTTATGAATTATGATCTATGAATTTTTTATTAATCTCTTTTTCCTTCATTCCTCATTAGTGTTTCCCATTTTGGGTTTTGTTTTGATAAATAATTAAAGGCAGGTGGTTCTATAAGTATTTACCCTATAATTGAATCCCTAATTTTCTTAATTGATTTGAAACAATTTTTTAATTGATTTAAAAACACAAATTTGTGATGATTTGATGTTTGATTTTTTAAAACGGGCATGAAAATTCTAGAAACCCCCAATTTCAATGTAATTGAAATTGTGGGTGGATTTTGAGAAAAACGATAGATCGATTTGAAACCAAATTTGATGAAATAATTGAATGCTTACTCTTGATAAAATTAGCTTAAATTTAAAGTTAATTTGAAAAGGAATAAATCTGATTAAAACCTATGATTTGGTTTTGAAATTGAAAGGCATATTGAAAACTAATTTTGGGAATTTGAACTATGATTAATAATTTATTTGAAATGAACGATTTTCCATAATTGATTTATTGATTGATTGATTGAAATCATATGTGAGCATGGTTAGTCACTGTGTGACTAGGACAATAATGCTAGGATCTGACCCCTATTAATGGATTGATGATGACAATACTGACAAAAACATATTATGACATGATTTCCCTGATGGGGATTTGGGTAATGACAGTCTGATCTGAGGGACGTGTGCACACATTGAGTTGAGATCATTGATTGAGTAGTGTAAAGATCCTAAAAATTAAAACTAACATACCATAGGGATAAATATCATGGTGCTTTGTTTTGTTTGACTTGATTATACATACCATTGATTATATAACTATTTTATTCAAGCGAGCTGATTTTTATAATTTTTTTATATAAAATGTTCATTTAAGCCTATTTTGATATCTTTTCCATCATTTTATTTGAAATAATGATTTTTTTTGGAAATATGTAAATTTCATGCCTTGCCTTGTTTCATTTAAAATTCAAAGCATAAATGGTTTATTGTTATGGAATTTATTATGGAATCTCTTGGTGGTATCCTACTAGGATATTTTGATCACACCCTACCTTTTACTTCTAGTGTTTTTAGATTATTTTATACTGGGTCCAAGAAAAGTAAAACCACAACTTAGAGGTGGTGGGTGTGCTTGATTTGTGGGACCTATAGTCATGGAGGTGATTGGTGGAGATGTGATCTTCCTATTTCATGGGTTTTCTAAGTTTTTATCTTGTAAAATATTGTGTCTTTAATGATGTGTTCTTTTGGTATAGTTTTACCTATTTGATTCTGGTACTTTTACCTTGAGTAATATTGAGCATGCCAACTTTTTTTATTTATCTTTTGTTATTTTTTGGGAAAATGGTTTCCTCTTTATATTTATATGATGATAGGAGATAGTCACAAACCTATGGGGATCAAGAATTCCATTCGATCTTTGTCAAGACCAGATCAGGTATTAGTGTACCAAGGTATTCAGGATGGTTCATGAAAAAGTAGTATCAAAGGAAGGTTATGCATCTTCTATTGATGTCAGTATACAGTTTGGGTTTTCTTGGTGACAGAGGTAGAATTTTTGGGACTTAGGAGGTAGTTTCATGCGAGTGTATAGAAATATCTCATCGTAACAAGCCTTAAGTCACCATGGGTGTTTGGGAAAAGTGACTTTGAGAAATTATTTGATCTTATTCTAGTATTTTCAGTAATTTTTATCTAATTACTCTCGAAATCCAAAAATCATATTATATCTGATTAATTTGATGATTCATGTATCCCTTGATTGATTTTTTGATCTGAGTATCCTTATTAATGTTTTAGTGTTGTCTTTTGATGTTCTATTGCATCATGACTCTAAGAATATGTTTGAATAGGCTAAAGGAGGAAGCTATCGGTGAACCAAAATGAAATAATCCTTCAGTGGATCAAAATCATTTTGAGATAGTGGTTCGTGTTGTTCAATGTCTGGGATAGGTAGCTGCACCCATTCTCATTCAGGTTTTGGTAGTAAAACCTTGAAGGGATGAATAAAGAGATTGTTATTAAGAGTTTATTCATCAAAAAACAATAAATTTCTATTTATATAATGATCCTAAAGAGGATTAGGATTGGTTTAAAAATATTGACTGTATTTTTGAGTTGTTGTAAATTCTAGAAACTATTAAAGTGAAGTGTGCTACCTTCAAGCTTGAGGGACCTACTAGGAGATGGTGGGATTCGATGGTGATAGTGAAGAATCATGAGGGATTTTAATGGAAATACTTTAGAGTTATTTTCACTGAGAAAATATATCTATATTTTATTGTCTTTTAAAAATATATGGATTTTATTAACCTCCAGTAGGGTGACAAGACTGTAACATAGTATGTGAACCATTTTTCTGAGCTTGTTTAGTTTTATCTTGAGGTGGTGATGAGTGAGAAGTTAAAATCATAAATATTTGAGATGGTTCTTAGATCCAACATCTAATAAAATTTATTCTTATTGAATATCACTTCTTATACTAATGTTCTAAAATAGATCATTGATGGTTGATCTAGACCTGACTAACAAGTTAGGGTTGATGAGAGTTCCTTTTTCTCCCTATAGAGGTTTTGTTAATTATTTTAAAGGAAAAAATAAATAATTATAAGTCACATAGTGTATATAGACAAAAATAATCATCCAAACCTTCTATAGTTCCTAGAAGAGGCCCTTTGACTTGTTTCCAGTGTGGAAAGGTTAGACATTTGAAATGGGTTTTCACTGAGGAACCTAAGATCAGGGATGCATGTGGTCGTTTAGGCCACTTATAGAATTTATGTCACATATTTTGTACTCTACATAGTAGAATGGGATCAAAATATCCTAAAAGTATTGCATTTTAATCAAATTATTCAATAACTAATGGGTTCTAGCCATAGAAATCTGGAACAAAGATTCTTCATATAATGGAAGAGTATTTAGAGGAAGTTATTGCGAGTTCAATGATAGTGAGAGGCAACATCACTATAGCTTTCTATTTAGTGGCTAAATTATTTTATATTGGTGTATCTCACTCATTAATATCAAAATTTATTTTTAATCTTATAAATATTAATATAGAGCTTCTATCTTATGTTATGAATATTACTATTCCTCTCAGAATGAAGAGAGAGTCAGGTCTCTGAGGTCCTTCTTGTGTTTCATCTCTATCAGAGATTGAGAACAGTTGTAACTTCCTGTTTCTCAACATGAAACCTCTTGATGTCATTTTTAGGATGGATTGGATAATTTCTCATAAGGACCAAATATACTATTATCTTTGGTGAGTCTTCTTTACTTCACCTGATGGGGTGCACCATGTTTTTTAGGGAGAATCGGACCCGAGATCCATTAGAGTTGTAACTTACTTTCTGAAGTTAGGTAGGGTAATATTTATGTTTTATTTTTATTTGGAGGGAGAATATTTGAGTGATGATCTCCCTCAATTTATCGTTGAGTTTTTCAATGTTTTTTCAAATGAATTTTCTAATTTTCCACTGGTAAGGGAGGTAGAGTTCATTATTGATTTAGTACCTGGTATTCCTTCTTAACATATGGAACCAACTTAATTGAAAGAGTTAAAGACTCAGTTAGAAGATCTACTAGAGAAATGATTTATTCAGCCAAGTGTGTCACCTTGGGTAGATCTTGTTTTTTTCATGAAGAAAACTAATGGAACGCTTTGCCTTTATGTTAATTACTAAAAATTCAATCGAGTCACAATAAATAATAAGTATTCATTTCCACATATTGATGTTTTATTTGACCAATTTAAAGGGGTAAAGTGGTTCTCAACGATTGATGTTTGATCTAGTTATCACCAGTTGAGAATTAAATAATCTGAAATTTAGAATACCACCTTCAGGAGTAGGTATGGCCATTGTGTTATCTTTTTATATCTTTTGGTCTATCCAATGCTCTTGAAAATTTATGTCACTGATGAACATGATATTCCATGAGTACCTTAATACGTTCATGGTAGTCTTTGGGGATTAAATATTGGTTTACTCCAAAATTGAGTAGGATTATTTCTGTAACTTGAGAAAAATTATATAAATCTTGAGGAATCATCAACATTACATGAATCTTTTGAATTTTAGTTTTTGGATTCGGGATGTTAATTTCTTGGGACATTTGGTCTCAGAACATGGTATTTCAGTTGATCCTAAGAGGGTGGAAGATGATACGACATTGTAGAAACTGGGCAATATTTTCAAGATACAGAGCTTCTTGGGATTGGTGGGGTATTATCATAGGTTTATTACTAATTTCTTGAAGATATCTTCTCCAATGACCACTCTCACTCGGAAAAGAGTGAAGTTTATTTGGGATGTGAAATCTTAGAGTTCTTTTGATAAGATAAAACATATTTTTTCTTCTATGCCCGTGTTTAATATTCCAGAGGCTAGGAAGGGCTATGTGGTATTTTTTGATACATCCTATTTGGGTTTGGGATGTGTCCTCGTGTAGGGTGATCACATTGTATCCTATAATTCAAGGTAGATTAGGCCACACTAGAAGAATTATTTTACCCATTACTTTTAACTCGTAGATGTGATGCATGCTCTAAATATTTTTTAGCATTAACTTTTTAGATAATAGCTTACCATTTATTCTAACCACAAAAAACTTGAGTTATATATTCTCTTAAAAAGATTTTGAATCTCTGATACAGTCATTGAGTGTGGTACCTGAACTATTTTGATTTTAATATTGCATACACCCTTGGTAGGGGAATTGTAATTTATGATTCTTTTAGTAGGAAACTTATGCCTCATTCCATGAAAGAATCAATGTAATATTGGAATCTGATGGATCCCTTTTCTAAGTTTCATTTAGGATTCTGGGAGAATGAGATAGAGGTTGTTTTGGAAAGTGTGAAGTTGACCTCCTCTCTTCTTGATATGATTATTCAGTAGAAATAACTTGAGGATGAATTTAATGGAATTTGGGAGTCTATTTATGGTGGGTAGACCATTGGATATTGGTTATCCTCTTTAGAGGGTATTTTATGTTTCCAAAACTAGTATGTTGTACCTTTTCCTATAAGAAAGGTGGTGATGGGGAATTTCCATAATTCTTAGTGGGCGGTGAACCTGAGTACCACAAAGATTTTGTATGATATGTGGTGATTATTTTGGTGGCCATGTATGAGGCAAGACATCACTGACTTTGTTTCTCATTATTATACCTACTAATAGGTTAAGGATGAGAATAAAAAACCTTTGGTTTTTCTTCATCCCTTTCCTGTGCTGACTTGGAAGTGGGATTTTATTTCTATGGATTTTGTGGTTGGGTTTCCATGTACCCCTCAAAATAATAAAGGGATATTGGTAGTGACTAGACATCTGAAAAAATCAGCTCACTTTATACCCATTCATGATACAACCAAAGTTGAGGACCTGTGAAGTCTCTACATGTATGAGATTTTCATATTACATGGAGTTAAATTTTCTATAGTATCTAATAGAGACACTTGTTTTACTTATATATTCTATAGAGGCCTCCATTAGGCAATGGGATCCCATGTATGTTTGAGCATGGAATATCATTCGAAGATGGATATCCAGATAGAGCAAGCTATACATATTATTGAGTACAATCTATGTTCTTTAATTATCAAATTTGGGGGATCTTAGGATGTCCATTTAGGACTGGTTTAGTTTTCCTATAACAACGTTCATCATTCCTCTATCATAATGGCTCCATTTTAGGCCTTTTATGGAGATCCGTGTAGATCTGTGTTGTGTTGGTCAAAGATTATTGAAGCTTCCTTGGTTAGATCAAGCTTGGTCCAAGAGATGTTGCCAAAGATTCAATTTGTTTTTCAGATAATGTTGATGGCATATAGATGGTATAAATCCTAGACTAATCATTATCACTGATCATTGTAGTTTTCTATTGGTGAACAAGTGTTCTTGAGAGTCTCACCTTGGTTGGGCCACTAGCATCTTGGAAAATAGGGAAATATTGAACTAAGATTTTTTGGTCCTTTTGAGATTGTTGAGCAGGAGGGTAAAGTGTCTTACCATTTAGCACCTACACCTCAATTGAATTAGATCAATGATGTGTTTCATGTATCTCAACTCATGAAGTATCTTTCTAATGCTTCTAATGTCATGATCTAGGAAGATCTTGATGTCGAACCTGATTTATCCATGATTGAGAATATAGTTAGGATTGTAGATTCTAAGATAAAGGTTCTTCTAGGAGAAACATACCCACGGTTTATATATTATGGCATCATGTTTTAGACTCACATGAAACGTGGGAGCATAAGGCATTGGTCTGGGAGTAGTGGCCTCATCTTTTTGATGTGGAGTCCTCTTTATGGGATTTCTGGGTACGTAAAGTATTTATTGTGGGGAGGTTATAACACCCTGTTTTAAGCTATTCCCCCCTTGAAAATTTTAAAGACTAATTTTTCTAGGTTTAAAGGCATCTAAGAATTTTCTACAAGAACTAGGATAGGTACTATTTCTAGGACCATTTCATGTCTTGAATGTATTATTCATGATGTGAACATATTTCATGTTAGAAGCAATGAAACAGTTTCATAATATGAAAATAAACTAGTAAATGAATGAAATTCACATCTTGAATTGGTTGATTGAGATTAGTTAACCTTAGGTGGTCCCTTTTTGTGTATACGCTACTCATAATTTTCACATTGTGAATAGAGGATTCACGATGTGAATGGAGGATTCACGATGTGAATTCCTTTTTCCAAGTAGGTTTTTATGTTCTAAAGAAAAAAGTATTTCATTCTTTATACAACATCTTCACTCAAACCCCTAGGGCTACACCTGGAAATTTTTTCGTGATTCCTTCCCTTCTAAATGTCTCAATTTGGCATTTAATCTTGGGTGAGTTTCCTCATCTTGGTTTTATCATTCTCTAGATTATCTTTCTTTGACAGCGGTGTAAATTTCTATTTCTGGTCAAATTAGATATTTATCTTTGATGAATTGTGATCTATTAGTTCCTTATTGATCTCCTTTACCTTCATTATTAGTTGGTGTTTCCTTTTGTGGGTGTTCTTTTGATCACTGATTAAATTTATGTGATTCAATAAGGATTTACCATAAAATTAAAACCCTAATTTGAATGATTTTTTTAATGAGTTTTAAATTGATTTAAAAACCTGGATTTTTTATGATTTTATGTTTGATTTTTAAAAACAGCATGAAAATTTTGGAAAACCCCGATTTCAATGTAATTGAAATTGTGGGGTGGATTTTTGAGAAAAATGATGGATCGATTTGAAACCTAATTTAATGAAATGATTCAACATTGATTCTTGAGAAAATTGTCTTTAATTGAAAGATGATTTGAAAATTCATGAATTTGATGAAAACCTAGGATTTGGTTTTGAAATTTAAAGGCACATTGAAAACTGAGTCTTGGAATTTGAACTTTGATTGATAATTGGTTTGAAATAAATGATTTCCCATAATTTATTGATATATTGATTGATTGAAATCGCATATGATCCTAGGTAGTTCATGGGTGACTACGAAATGTGTTCTAGGATCTATTCCCCTAGTAATGGATTAATGATAAAAACATTGACAAACACTTATTATGACATGATTTCCCCGATGGAGGGTTGATTCTAGAGAGCCTGAGCCGAGGGATGTGTATAAAATTTGAGCTAAGATCATTGATTGAGTAGTGCAAGGATCCTTAAAATTGAAACTAAATTACCTTATGGATTATGAGCATGGTGATTTTTTTGTTTAACTTGATTATACATTCCATTATTATAGATATTTTTTATTCACACCAGTTAATTTATATAAATTTATTTTATAAAATTTTCATTTAAGTCTATTTTAATATACCTTACATCATTGTATTAGAAATCATGTTTCACTGAACTATGTAAACTCTATGTAATTCCTTTTTTATTTAAACTTTAAAGTATAAATGGTTTATGGTTATAGTATTGCTTATGGAATCTCTTGTTGGTATCCTATTGGTCTCTTTTTCTCATACCCTAGCTTTTCCTTCAAGAGTTTTTAGATTATATTATTCTAGGTCCAAGAAAATTAAAATCTCCACTTTTATGTGGTGGGTGTGCTTTATTTATGGGACCTAGAGTGATTGAGGTGGTTGGTAGAGATGCGATACACCTATTTCATGGGTTTTTTCTAAGTTTTTAACTTTTTAGATGCTTTTTCTTTGATGATGTGTTGTTTGGGTATAGTTTTACCTATTTGATACTGGTACTTTATCCTTGAGAAGTTTTGATCATGCTGACTTTTTTTATTTATCTTCTATTTTTTTGGAAAAACTGTTACATCATGATCATGATACGATGCTAGGTGATAGTCTCCAACCCATGGGAATCGAGAACACTATTCAGTCTATGTCCGGACCAGATCAAGTATCAGTGTACCAAGGTATTCGGGTTGGTTTGTGACATAAATAGAATTAACTTTCTATTATTTTCATACATTATCCCATTATCTATTGTTCCCTTAATGTATCTGAGAATTATTTTTTCTAGACAAAAAATGTGTTATTTTTTTTCTCTTTGAAATCTATCACATAAGGTAACAACATAAACCAAGTATGGTTTATAGGTTATTAAATATAGCATGATTCCAATTAATTTCCTAAATTCTTTAGGATAAATATTCCTTCCAACTTTATCCTTAGATAGTTTTTTCCCACTTAAATAAGAGTGGAAATATGTTTTGAATCATCCATTCCAAATATTTTAATTAATTCCTAGGCATTTTTTGTGATAAAAAAATGTGATCCTTCTCTTGATAAATTTTCAAGCCAATAACGTACCTCATTTCTCCCAGCATAGACATTTCAAAAAATATCCTCATTTATTTTGAAAATAATTCAAAAAATTCTTTATTGTCACATAAAAATATGTTATCATAAATATAAACAATCACAATGAGTGATACGTATTTATTTTATTTTATATAGATGTTGGTGTACATGCTTCATTTTTCAAATTAAACTTCTTCAAGAAAGTATCCAGCTTATAATACCAAGCACTTTGAGCTTGTTTCAATCCATACAAAACCTTGTTTAACTTGAAATCATAGTTTTCATATCTTTAAAGAAATAAGACTCATGGTTTCTCAATATTAACCTATTCTTCTAGTTATCCATTGAGAAAATTAAACTTGATATCCATTTAGAATATCTTATATCATCTTTGTGTGGAAATAGAAAGAAATATTCTAATCGTTTTAGGACTTACTAATGGGGAAAATGTCTCATAAAAATCAATACCTTCAAATTGTGGTCAGCTATTACAAACCAATATTACATTATTTCTTACCACTTCACCTCTTTCTTTCAACTTTTTTTTTAAAAAAACCCACTTTGTTCTAATCGCATTTTTATCTTTAGGTTTGGGTACAAGAACCCATGTCTCATTTTTCTAAATCGGATCCAATTCTTCATTCATTGAATAAATCCACTCTTAATGCTCTAAATATTATTCAATATCTCATGTCTCAACCTTTGAGAACAAGGAGGTATGTGAAACTTTCCTCGATGTTCTTTTGGTTTGAACCTATTTTTATTGATCTCCAATGATATTTTTGACCTCCACTTTCTTCCTTATCCTTGGATAAGATGAACACAATTTTCCATCATCACTTGGAATGGTTGGATCAATATCTTCATCCTGAACATTTTTTATATCAACACTTTTATTAGAAAATTTATCGTGTTTTTTTATCAATAACAACTTCATATTTAATTCCTCTTTTATCTATAGCTGGCTGTGAAATATTTTTATCCGAATGTTCAAGAACTTTCACATCTATAGAGTCAACAATCCTTCTATTTTCCTTGTTATAACACCTATATCCTCTACCATTAGGAGGATATCTAAGGAATATTCCATCAACACCTCTTTGATCAAACTTCCCAAGATTATCACCCTTGACCTTGATAATGTAAGTTATACTAAACACCCTTAAGTATTTTAAACTTTTGATCTCTTTGTAATGCATATCATATAGAGTCATATCATATGTTTTCTTATATAAACAATTATTTTTAATGTTAATTGATTCTCTAATATCTTGTCTCCAAAATAATCAATAATTATCATGTTAAATCAGAATGGTTAAAGCCATCTCAACCAAAATTTTATTCTTTCTTTCAGCAACATCATTTTAATAGGGTGTATATAGTGCACTAAGTTCATGATGAATTCCATGTTTTTTATGATAACATTTAAACTTTCCATTTGTGTATTCAACGCCATTATTAGTTTAAATATTCTTCATAGGATATCTACATTCCTTTTTAGAACTTCTCTTAAAATTATTAAACATCTTGTGAGACTCTAATTTGTGTTTCAAAAACATAATATATGTAATATGAGGGAAATAATCAATAAAGGAAATAAAATACTTATCTCAATTTATCGATTAATTTCTCATGGGACCACATGTTTTAGAATGAATAAAATACAAAGGATGGTTTTAATGTATTTAAACCTTCTTATATACTAAGTTTTTAATCATTTCTTTCTATCATATCAAACTACACCAATAAATTTTTCTTATCTTGTAGGAACATCATGAATACTTCCTCTCTTTTTCATCTTCTCTATATTCCTTGGGAACATATGTCCAAGCCTTTTATTCCAAAACTAATTTTCTTCCATCATGCTCAGATAATATGAACTCTTTTCATCTCTAAATTGAAATTTATTTCCCTTGGTTTAGTGTCCTATTGTTACAACTATAACATATTCAATCCTTTTAAAAAAATCTATCTCTTATAAAAACTAATCTATTTCCTTCATCAAAAATATATAAAGCACTCAAAAAATTGTGTTTTTGTCCATCAATAAATAAGGTACTTCTGGATTTTATTTTTTCTTCACCAATGATAGAATATCCAAGGCCTATGATTTTGAGTGACTCATTATTTCAAAATTTCACTTACACTTCTAAATATTCTTTCACATTTTTTAACAATTTTAAATCTCTAGTCATATGTGAAGAACACCCACTATCTAATATCCAAGGTCGTTCTACTTTTATGGCTTTGAGACTAGTTTCAATAACTAAGAAATTATATTTTACTTTTTACTCCTTTACATGAAGATTTTTATATTTTTCATATAATTGTTTTTTATTTGTTATCATTACAAGACATTATCTAATAAGATGTCTAGAATAATAAACTATTTCAAAAATAGTTTCTAGTGGTTGAAATCTATTTTCAGTTTTCAAATTGGATTTTTCATGTTGTCTTCTTTAAGTGGGATAAATCCCCCTCAACCTTTATTTAAAATGAATTCAAGACTCACTTTAGTGTTTATGATTGAACCAAAACATATTTCATGTATTCCCAAAGCATCTATAGTACCAAAAATATCCATAGAAAGTATATTTACCTTTGTAACCTACATATTATCCCGAAACTATGTATTTGTATTCCAATATCTTTATGACTATCAACCTTGGCTCATTTTTTTAAACCAAAGTTTGGGTAGACTCTTTACATATTCTTATTCAAACTTTACTTCTTATTAGAGTTAACAGAGTCTCTAGTTTTAGTGTATTTTTCTTCAAAGTTTGATTTCTAAAATATTTCAAAATTATGGAATTTTCTTTTTTTAGCTGTATAAATGGTCCTCTTGACTTGTTTATTGTTATATGGATTCTTATCAATACTCTAAACATTATGATCAACATTTTAGGATAATTTTTATTAATCCACCTGAGGTTCACCTTTCTTATATCATTCTAAAACCTCCTGATTTGAATTCTAAAATCTACTTATTCCTCATTCTGTTTTAGCCAGTTTCTATTTCAAAATGATCAATTTCTGTCACCTTCACCTTCAATTATTCCCCTAAATTTTTTTAAGAGTGTTCTCTTCATCAATAATTTTTTTTATATCATCGATCTCTTTTAACAACCTATATTTTTTTCAAGTGTTGATTCCTGATTGTTTACTGATAGAACGTATATCTTTAACTTCTTGTTCTCTTTCTCAAGTATAATGATTTTTGAAATACACTATTTTATTTCTATTTTGAGCATAAAATCCGTATTATTTTCCTCTTATTATTCTTCATAGTTAATAATTTTATTACTGGTAAAAGTATCATCATTTACTTTTATAATAAGTAACTTCTCAGCACCATCATCACTAGAATTTTTAGCTTCCATTTAATTGTCATCATATTTCTCATATTTTTACAAAACATTTATATTTTTCTATTTAGATGACTTATTATTATTTCCTTTTGAATAAGAATTTGATTTATCTATATTATTATTTAGATATTTTATTGAATTTACATCTTCTTCATCAATATCTTCATCTTCCTTTAGCCTTGGACAATTTTCTATCAAATTTACAATAGATATATAGTTAAAGTTATTCAAAAATAACATTAATTTATACATCCTTGTATATATTTAAACCTTTATAAAAAATAAATACACGAATTCATCAATATTTTACATCATCTTCAGTTTTAGGGTCAGTGACTTCTTTCTTATAAACTTTCTTATACTTTCTTTGCATAGCATCTTTGAAAGATAATTATTGATCAACATTTTCTTTGTTCTTGATAGCCTTTTATCTTCTCATTTTTTATGTGATGACAATAATATGAAGATCATTCAAAGAGAGATTTTTTGGATATCTATCTTATAAAGATGATACCTTGGTGTTACATTTATCAGGAATACTTTTTAGAATCTTTTATGTAATAATAAAGTCTTTCAATTTCTCCTAGAAACATCTTATGGTGATTACAGTGTCATTGAACCTTTTAAATAATTCACCAATAGATTCATTATCTCCCATTTTAAGATATTCATACTTCAATATAAATATCTATAACTTAGATATCTTCACTTCTTTTCCATTATAAGTATTTTTTTAACTTTTCCCAGATGCCTTTAGCTATCCCAAATCCTTTATCCCTTATAAATTCACTTTCAGAGAGGGAAAGTATTACATTTTTGGATCTCTCATCATTCTCCAGATTATTTTTGTCTATATATAAATTAAGGGATCGCCCTCATTAGGAGGAGTGAAACCATATATAGAATCTTTAAGAACTTTATATCCAATGGATAAAAATAGGGCAATATTCTATCTTTCTCGATATGATAGTTCTTTCCATCAAATGAAAAAATAACTTTACTATTAATATGAAAACCTATATTTTAATGAATTGATTTTATGAATTATTACAGTAAGATGCAGTTAATAAAATAAAAAAATATCATGAGGCCTGATTTTTTGGATAATTAGGTACATAAGATAACAAATTGTAATAGAAATACAGACACATCATTTAAAAACTCCATAACATGTGCTTATATTCCTTAAATCTTCTAAAATTGCATGGGATAACCTAGAGATGTATATAAGAAAGGGGAGAGATAAAAAGAAAAGTAAGGGAATAATAAATGAAAAACATGATGAAGGTAATACATTCAAGTCAATAGGAATATCAACAGGACATTAAATGGGTGATAATCATAAACATTAACATCAAAGCATGATATATGATGATAACATAAAGGAAACATAGGAATGTGGAAACAACATAAAACATGACATCATTAATAGGATTCAAGTATAACCACAAAGACATCATAAAATATTGTTATTATGATAACCTATCTTTAAATATACATGGAATTTCATAATATAAAAACATTACCCTATGCATGGATGGCTATATAATTTTTCGCCCACCCGTCACATTCATATCATGTACATGCATAAGTGTACCACATAGATCATGGAACATAAGAACATATTTTGTCATTTCTAACCACATGAATAAGTTTTGTGGGTTACATAAATGGAAATTCCAAATCAATTAATGATATATACATCTTTGTGAATATCCTTGAGTGTAAATGGGGATGGTTATTCACTACACAAATGTTTGGCATTAAAAGTCACAAGACAATTTCAGCAACATAATAGGGGTACATAAAAGTTTATGGGAGGGGTTAATAAGAGTGAAATGGTTCTATAATATCTTTTAAATAATAATTAAAATAATATTTATGTGAAAAAAAATATCCCGACAAGAACAATTGTAAATCAAAAATCATATTACAAGGAAGTGCTTGAATAAAGAGGAGATAATCCCTTACCTTGAGAGAGAACTTTTAGAAGATTTGGAGGAGCCTATTAAGAGCTTGGGGAACTTGGGAGGACTATAGAGAGGTATGGAAAGATTAAATTTCTGCTAAAAGGGGTTTTATTGAATAGTAATAGGAGGTTGGGTCGGTTTATATAGAATAAGAGAGGAGAATTCTTTATTAATTTCCAAACTTAGGTTTTGGAATCTATATGATAAAGTAATAAAAACCAGAAACCAGCCCATGTTTTTCCCATGTATTATTCCAAATAATAGTGGATTTAATTATTTTAAAATTATAAGAACTGAACACATAAAATTAATACCCTTGGTGATATGGAGGTGAGTCATGTTTATAAAGAATTGATTTTAAAACCTTGAAATATAATATAGGTTTTGGAGGATTCATTAAGGGTTTATAAAATTAATAAAATAACTTAAAAAATAAACTAGTTTAAACAGGAAATATATATTTGGACATATATATCTTTTATGGAATATATTATCACTTTTGGATCATTATGATGTCATAATACATATCGTATATTTATATTGTATTTAATTTTTACCCAAAAATTCAACTATCTATGAAAATAATGAAAAATTCATCATTGGGTAATTTAAATGTGATAATTTAAAAAATAATATTTATTTTATAAAAATAATTTTCTAAATAGGATAATTTACACTTCTAAATCAAAAATCCACATTTATTGAAAAATACTAGTTTTTGAAAATAGCAGTTTTATGACCCTTATAAAAATTAAATTGGACTTCATAAAATTATATTATATTTTATATTTAATAAATATTATTTCATAATAATATTTTATTAAAATATTATTTATTTCAAAAATTCTGGATTTTATCAAAAAGTGTGTCTTGATTGAAGCTTTATTTTTTTCAAAAATATCATTCGAGTTTCATTATATTAAAATATAATTTTTCTCTAATTATTTATTAAATCATTTATAAAGTAAATTAATGAATATAATTTAATAAATAAAATATAAAAATTAATATCGTTAGGTTCTAGATACATAACCCCTTATAACACCAAAGTATTCCCTAAGGGTAAGGTGTACGATGGTGAGATTTTCTTGGGGTGGTTCAGCATACATGGTTTGGGTCATGATCTAGATTATCTTGAACTTCTCCTATAAATGGTTTCCCTTATGATTTATTTATTGAATCCCAAATTGATATTAGTCAAGGTAAATTCCAAATTATGTTATCTCCCTCGGATACTTTGATAAATGGGATTTATATGGTAGGATCCTACTGGTCGAGACCATCACACCTTCCTTCTATGTCAATTGGAATTTATTATAACCCTTAATATATATTAATCATATGGTCACTATATATAAACTATACTATCAATGTTTATGATTCTTAACATTCTTTAAAATCTTACCAGATATAACTTATAATGGTCCAAAATAGCTACAGTAATGCATGTGTTTTCTATAACTACAATACTTTATAAGGAATTTATTCAATCAAAAAGGGAATTTAATTTATAAAAGTTTAACCTATTAAAATATTCCACCTTTATAAATTTCACCATTGAAATTTTCATTTCATATTCTAAAATAGATTAGGGTACTTCTATTTCATTGCCTCTTCTGGTTCCCAATCCGCTTCCTCAAACTTGTGGTTACACCACAACACTTTGGCCAAGTGAGTTGTCTTGTTTCATAGAACCCTATCTCTATGATCTAATATTGTCACTGATTTCTCCTTGTATGAAATATCATTATCCAATGGAAACACCTATGAATTTATTACGTGTGAGGGGTCTGGTTTGTACTTCCTCAAGAGGGATACATGGAACACGTCATGCACTTGAGATAGGTTTGGTGGGAGTTCTAGTCGATAGGTCACAAATCCAATGTTATCAAGGATCTCAAAGGGAACGATGTATCATGCTATAAGATTTACATTATTCCCAAACCTGATAACTTTATTCCATGTTGATATATGAAGGAACATTTTATCTCCAACCTCAACCTTCAGGTCTCATCAATGATTATCTGTATATTTTTTCTGTCGAATTTTTGTGGATTTCATATAAAGATGAATGGTTTGAAAATTCTCTGTAATATCTTTAATAAGATCAGGTCCCATAAACTTATACTCTCCAAATTCATCCCATAATATTGGATTACAACACTTATTCCCATATAGAGCCTCATATGGCACCATTTGAATGTTTGAATAGAAACTATTATTATATGATAACTCCACCAGGGGAAGTTGTTGATACCAAAATCCTTAGAAATCTATTTAACATGATCTTATCATATACTCCAATGTTTTAATGGTTATTTCAGATTGACCATCCATCTAAGGGTGATAATAAGTGATGAATATCAGTTCTATATCCAATACTTGGTGAAATCTTCTCTATAACCTTGAGGTAAACCTCGAATCTCAATCAAATATAAAAGAGTTTGGTACTCCATACAGTATTACCACTTACCTTACTTATATCTTGGAAAGTTGGTCAAAAGATAAGTCTTATTTTATGAAAATGAAATGCGCTTACTTTTTAAGGTGGTAAACTACCACCCATATGGAATTATTGCCTTTAGGGGTCCTGGGGAGTCCTATAATGAAATAAATGGTTATGTTTTCTCATTTTTATACTGGTATGGGAAATGGATGCATTATACCCTTATACTTATATCATTCAGTCTTTAATTATTGGAATACTACTCATCATGATACCAACTCCACAATCTCCCTCTTCATGATCTATTCACATCATCGATAAGTTCCCTCTTCATTTCCAGTTTTGATGGGATTCATATCTGGGTTCCAAACCTTATAACTCCATCTTTAGAAAACATAAACTTTATAATATTATCTACCTTTTTTTAGAACCTCATCATATTTTTCGGCCTCCTTGATCCTCTCAAGGATAGAGGGTTGATCAGTTATTTGATAAAGGTAAGACGAATATCCTTTTATTATTACCATTTCTATCCTTTTCATGTCCAATAATATTGGATTCCTTAAAATCCTCATCATAGATAAGGTTGCGGGATACTTTCTACTCATATCATCTGCCACATTATTTTCATTCTCAGGATGTTAATGTATTCAACAATCATAATCCTTAATCAGTTATAACCACCTCCATTGGTTCATATTGAGATTATTTTATGTGAATATATACTTGAGGATTTTATTATCTATATATATGTCACACTTTTCTCTATATAGATAATGTCTCCAAGTATTTAATACGAAGATCACCAAAGCCAAATCTAGATCATGTGTTGGGTATTTATCCTCATGAATCTTTAATTGGAGGGTGGTATAGGCTATAAAATTTTCATCATGTATGAGTATACAACCCAAGACATTTTTGGACGTGTCATTATAGTTCACAAATCCTTCCCCACTAGTGGGTAATGTGAGAACATGTGTAGTGATTAGACTCTTCTTAAGCTCTTTAAATATTTCTTGACATTCTATATTCTAGAAAAAATTGACTCACTTTCGAGTTAGTTTGGTTTGTGGGCTTAAAAATCATGATAATTTTCTCAAAAATAAATAATAGTACCTAGATAATCTAAGGAAAATATAGAGTTCCGTCATAGATGTTGGTCTTGGACATCCTTCAATTTCCTTAGTTTTTTTAGGATCTACAGATATCCATTTCCTAATGACAACATTCCCCAATAAGGTTAATTTATCTAACAAAAACTCACATTTACTATAATTTTCATATAAATTTTTTTTCTAAAGCGTATTCAATATTGTATTTAAATTCTCCCCATGTTCCTCCTTACTTTTGAAGTGATAAGAACATCATCTATTAAGACTACCACAAATTTGTTGAGTTAATTAATAAAGTATCTATTCATTAATTCCATGAAGATTTATGGAGTATTAGTGAGTCTAAATAGAATAATTATGAACTCATAATACCCATACCTTATAATAAAATTAGTCTTGAGGATATCCTCCTTCTTCACCTTTACTTGATAGTATTCCAACTGAAGATCCACCTTAGATAAGTAATGTTCTCCACATAGTTGATTGAAAAAAGTCATGAACATATGTAATAGTATACTTTTTATTTATTGTGATCTTTTTGAGCTCATGATAATAAATTTAGAGACACATTGATCCATCCTTCTTCTTGATCAAGAGGACTGGTGAACCCCATAGGGAAACACTTGGGTGTATAAACCCTTTATCCAGATTCACTTATAGTTGTTTCTTTAGTTCATTAAGTTAAAAAAACCATTCTATATAGAGTCATGGATATTAGAAAATATATAGGTAAAATATTTATTGATAAATAAAATTCTCATCTAGGAGGAATACCATTCAATTCTTCAGTAAACACATCAAAAAATTCCCTCACAATGGGCATGTATTCAAGGATGATCTTTTCCTTAGTCACAATCATTTGAGAAATATATGCTTTCTCATTGGGAAATAATATTTATGATTTAGATGAATATACAAAATAATATTTATCATCCTCCTTAAACATGTATATAATCAGAGGATAATTCATGATATGGAGGGTGATTTACTTCTCTCAACAATTTATGTTGGATCTATATAAGGAAATTCAATACATGCCTAGAATAGCAACAAATTCAGATAAAGGGAGTATCACAAGGTTTTATAAGAAATATAGCCTACAAATTTGGACACGAGGTGAGTTATATTCTTGGGATATAATTATTGACACATTTTTCATCTTCATTGATAACTTAACTTCCATGTTTTGATGTGGTGTTTGAATATTTCTACTAAACTATCATGATATAAAAGAATTCATAGAACTGCAATCAAAAAGTACATTCTCTATTTTTGAATCAATAACTAGCATACATTTCACTAATTCATTGTCAGGATTCACCTCAGTAGTTGTCATGGAATAATATCACCCTTTATCTCTAGGACTTAGAGGTTTTTAGTGTTAGTTATCATCGAAAACCCTTAGGTTAGTGCATTGATTCACGTAGTGTCATTGTTAATTTTAGTTTAAACACTAGACAATAGGATGAGGGTTGACTGGAGCATTCCTTTATTCCATCATATTGGTGGGTTTCTCCCATTAACAATCAATATCTAGGTTCCCTTTCTATACTTAAAGAATTTCCTTGTACCCTTTAGGAAATTTTTGAGATTATTCTTTCCACACTTTTGAAAAGTGGGATGATGGACTTTCTTACCCCCATGATATTTTTC
Organism: Viscum album; assembly: GCA_963277665.1. Taxonomy (NCBI): domain Eukaryota; kingdom Viridiplantae; phylum Streptophyta; class Magnoliopsida; order Santalales; family Viscaceae; genus Viscum; species Viscum album. The sequence goes on from OY728163.1 coordinate 1,942,668,519, forward strand.
CATCACACCGCCATAATTAAAATCCATTATACACTTCTTGTCTCTAGTTCCAAGACATCCTTAAGATTCACTGATCTCTATTTCAAATTTTAGGTCACATCGAACAATTTCCTCTTAGCTGTTAAAGTCATTAATAGGAAAAACTTTTTTTATATTCAACTTTATCCCACCAAAGAAGCAGTCAACTTTACTTTTAGGGTTAATGAAAAATCTTGAGTCATATCATGCAAGTCCTATTAATTTTTCTTCATACACCCTGATGGATACGTCATTATTTTTCTTGAGGCTAAGGAGATACCCGTCTATTTTAAATCATAGAGTTCTACGAAAATATTTTTCAAAAACCATTTTTCATAATTCATAACACCCCATCACTTCAATATCCTCCTTGTTCTTCATATTCTTGAAAAAAATCCACCATTTATCAAATTATCCTTCCATATGATAAATAACTACCATGACCTTCTCTTTATAAAATCATTGAAGGATGAAGAAGATCTTTTCAATGAAGTTAATTCATTATTTCGTAATTAAAGGATCATAATATTCACTCAAAGTCAGAGTCCTTTATCACATAAAGTTCTCAATTGAAACTTACAATTTATTAGGGGGATTTAGAAATTCCTATATATTTAGATTTCATTTCAAAACTTGAGTTAATTGATAAAATATTGTCATGATGTTCCCGACTCCTTCTCCCATCAAGTTGGGCATTTCATTTGGAAAATCATCATATCACCCCTCACATTGGTTTTTGAATTGGTTTCTCCTATTTCCATCCATTGACTAAAAATAAAGGGAAAATTATTGGTGAGAATTTTTTTAACTATTAAATAGATAAACAATACACCATTAACATTAAATGGATAACTCATAAATGGCATATATTCTTTAACCTATGAATTTCTAGTTTTCAATCTAAGTTATCAATGATCCATTTCTTAACATAAAATATTATAGGAATTTTTATTCCCTTAATAATGGTTCATAATGATTTTATGAATTTACCAAATCATATCACCTAAGAGTGTTAAAATAGATGTTCACCAAGTCACGTTTTCATCCACCAATTGACGATTGATTCTAGCTCAATGTGCCCTTTTTGAGGTTATTACCCCTAGGTACAACTTTCCCAAATCCAAATCCACTTGTAGTATCCAGATAGGGATTTATTTTCTTAAAAACCACTTAGTATATACTTTACCAAAATTTAGGGATTCTTTAATATTTTTAGTCTTATCCCTAAGGATTTCAATATATTTTTCTAATCCTAATACCCAAAAAAACTGGACTTTCCTCTAATACCAACTATGACAACCCATATTTTAATACAATTTATTTCATGAATTATTATATAAAGATACACTTAATACAACCCCAAAAGATCATGAGGCCTAGTGTAGTTGGGAAATTAAGTGGATAAAATAACAACATGAAACTGAAATACAACAATATTATTAAAAACTCCATAACATGTGCTTATATTTCTTGGATCTTTTAAAACTACATGGGATAACATAAGAACATATTTAAGAAAGGGGTGAGATAAAAATCCTAGTAAGGGAATAATCAAAGAATAACATGATAAAGGTAATACATGTGAGTCAATAGGGATGTAAAAAGGACATAGAATTTGTGAGAATCATAAACATTAACATCAAAACATGATATACAATGATAACATAAAGGTAAGATAAAAATGTGGAAACAACATAAAACATGATATCATAAACATAAGTCAAGGATAACTATAAATAAATAATAACATAGTTTATTTATGATAACATCTCATGAACCATAAATGGAATCTCATGAGATAAAAACATTACCCAATTAATTGGAGGGCTATATAATTCTAGGTCCACCCGTCACATTCATATCATATACATGAATAAGTGCGCCACATAGATCATACAACATAAAAATATTTTTCATCACTTTTAACCCCATGAATAAGGAGGGTGGTTTACATATATGTAAGTAAAAAAATAAATTAAGGGTAGGTACATCTAGGTGAATACCCTTGAGTGTAAATGGGTATGGGTACTCACTACACAAATGTTTGTCATGGAAAATCACTGGATAATTTTGGCAACATAACAGGGGTACATAAAGGTTTATGGGAGGGATGAATGAGAGTGAAAGGGGTATCTAATAAATTTTAAATAATAAGGATAGTAATATTTATGTGAAAAAAGATGTCCTAATAAGAATTATTGGAAATCAAAATGCATAGTATAAAGGAATTCCTTGAATAAAGAGGATGAGAGGACCCCTTACCTTGAGAGGGAACTTCTAAAATCTTGGGAGGATCTTCTTAAGAGTTTGAAGAAACATTGGAAAGAATATAGATTGATAAGGGTATAGTAACTTTATGATCCAAGGGTTTTTATTGAGAATGAATGGGAGGTTGGGTGGGTTTATATAGCAAAAGAGAGGAGAATTATTTATTAATTTCCAAACTTAGGTTTTGGAATCTATATGATAAAGTAATCAAAGACACAAACCATACCATATTTTTTCCCATGGTTTTTTACAAAGAGTAGTGTATTTCATTATTTTATAAGGATAATAACTGAACTCATTAAATTAATACTCTTGGTGATGTGGAAGTGAGTCATCTTTTTCTTTAAAAGGGAATCTCTGGGAGTGTCCTTTTCGAACCATCCACACCCAGAAACCCCCCTCCCCACGAAGAGGTCACCCAGAGAAGACCCAGCTAGGAAGGAGTCATTTCTAGCCGAGATGGAAGATAATCCAATAGGGTAACAGCCCAATTATCAATGGTTTGACACAAAAATATGTCAACTAGGTGGGTTACGCCCTTCTTCCCACCCGATGAGACATCAGGTGACCCAGCAAGGAGAGCGGGGCATGGGAGGTGGAAATTACCCCAATAGAGGGATCTCGGGAATTGAACTCCATACCTCACCGAACATCGTTCTTATGGCCCTCAACCTTGCACCACTACTCCACCGTCGAAGCGACGTGTGGAAGTGAGTCATTTTTATAAAGAATTGATATTAAAACCTTAAAATATTATATAGGTTTTAGAGGATTTGTTAAGGCTTTATAATATTAATCAAATAACTTAAAAACACAATATTTTAAAGGGAAAATATATATTTGATATTTAATACCTTTTATGGAATATATTATATCACTTTTGGTTCATTTTTATTTCATAATGCATATCATATATTTATATCATACTTAATGTTTACCTAAAAAATTTGAGTGTCTCATAAATTATGAAAAATTAATCATTGGATGATTTCATTGTTATGATTTAAAAAATAATAATTATTTGATCAAAATAATTCTATAAATATGATAATTTACACTTTTATATCAAAAAACCCCTTTATTTAAAAATACTAGGTTTTTTTTTACAATAACAGTTTTCTGAACCATATAAAAATTACATTTGACCACATAAAATTATAATATAATTTATATTTAATAAATATTATTTAATAATAACATTTTATTAAAATATAATTTATTTATAAAATTCTCGATTTTTTCTAAAAGAGTGCCTTGATTGAAACTATTTATTTTCCAAAAATACCATTTGAGTTTCATCATATTAAAATCTAATGTTTATCTAATTCATTATTTAATAATTTATAAAGTAAAAGAACAAATATAATTTTAATATAAAAATATAAAAAATCATACTATTAGGGTCTAGATACATAACCCTTTATTACACTAGCATACTCCCTAAGGTTAAGGCGTTTAATGGTGAGATTTTCTTATGGTGGTTCAATGTACATAGTTTGGGTCTTGATCTCGATGAGATTGAACTTTTTTTGTAAATGATTTTTCTCATGATTTAGTTGTTGAATCTTGGCTTCATCTTACTCAATGGAAAAGCCCCAGTGATTCTATCTTACTCATAAACTCAGATAAATGGGCTTCATAGGGTATTATCCAATTGGTTAAGTTCATCTCTCCATCATTATATTTCAATTGGTCTTTATTTTAACACGTAATATATAATAATCATGCGATCATTGTATAACATTTATATTATCAATGGTTACGATGATAAATTATATTTTATATTTGATAGTATACAACTTATAATAGTCTAAAATATCCAAAGTAGTTCATGTGTTTTCTATAACCACATTACTTTATAAGGAATTTATTTAATCAAAAAGTGAATTTCATTTATAAAAGTTTGGATCGTTAAAATTAATAGAGTTATGAACATCCATGGTAATCTTATCCTTCTTCAGACAACCAAGATTCAATAAAGGAAACCTTGGCTCTGATAATAGTTGAAAGGATCTATCAGGATCTATGTGACCACTAAGATAGGGGGATGAATCAATGGTATACCTCTTTATGTTTTTATTATTTAAAAAAAACCTTCAGCTCTAGTTATAGAGAATTGAATCCACTGAAAAAACACACAAGCACACCCATAGGAACACAATAATTTACAAGGTTTACTACTCAATAAGAGTATATAGTCTTCGGAATGGTTTGCAAATAATATAAGACCACACATCCACTAGAAAATAATCCTTTATAGTTTACAACAATTAGGGTATATCCATCACTTATATAGAACTATATTACTTTAACAGTGCATCTTCTTATTTCATAGATAATATGATAAAACAATTTTTAAAATAACAAAATGAACCTCCAACAATAGGATTCTACACATCATCATTATGCTTCTTTAATTCTTTAAAATTTCCTTTCTATAAGTTATTCTTAATTTATTTCTTGAATAGTATCTTGAATGCCTTTTTATAAAACTTATTTGTCCAATCCAATTCATCTATAACTTCTCCATATAGTACCACTCTATATAATGCCCCTTTTTTTAGTAAATGTTTGTCTGATACCTCTCTGTCTGGTATCACTCTATCTGGAACCACTTAATATGACACCTCTATTTTAGGTAACCCTTTGTGTGATACTTGTTTATCTGATACCTTTATGTCTAGTACCACTTTGGCACCTCTTCGTCTGATACCCATTTCTTTTGTACCTATTCATTTGGTACATCTCTGTCTGATGATTTAAAAAAAGGATCTCTCAAACTCTCAATTGGAACTTTAATTCTTTAATAACAAAAACCACTTCATAGTACACCTTCTACCCTTTATATATCCATTGTTTCTCTAAAAAATAAGAGAGGAGTGAAAAGTCCAAATTTCAATTTTCCACTCAAATATTGAATATCCCACTCAAATCATTCTTTATTTGACCACCTTCAAACTTCTGAATAGATTTTAGTCAACAAAATTTAAAAGAACTTTCCTCAAATCTCAGAATCAATTATCTCAAATTCCTCTTGAAATATTGGATAATATCATGATCTTTAACTCATGATTATTAGCTAATTAAATGTCCAAATCAACATTGACATGATGTATAACTTTACAAAAAAAATTAAAGATCCTAAAACCTTCATCTAGTATATCTTTGTAGTAACCCATCTATCTAGTAATTATCTATCTGATAATCTTAATATTTTTCCATTTGGTAAGATTTACTTGTTTCCTCTTTCTGGATCAATTTGGGTTACTCGGTTTGATAAATTTGTTAGGAAACCTTTATACAATGATTATGCCCAGAAACCTCTATCCAATGAATTAACTTGAAAACTTGTGTCTGATGATTATACTTTGAAACCTCTATATAATTAATTCACTCAGATACCTTGGTCTAATGCTTATAAACAAAAAACTATGTCTGGTGACATTGTTCAACAAAATTTCCTTATCTAAGGAACCCACAACTATTCTTCGTTTTGTAGAATCTATCTAGAAGACCCATATTCCTTAAATTCCTTACTTTAAAAAACTTATCTAGAATCATGAATAACTTGAATTAATCATGATGTTTGTAACTTTAAATAAAAATAACACCTCATTTTATTTTTTTCTAGGAAAACTCAATCTGGTAAAATCGTTGTTCTTCGTCTGATTTCCACTATCTTTTAGACTCTATATGATCACATTTTTTTCTAGAATATATCCTATCACCTCATACCATTATAATACACCTAATTAAATCTATATTTTATCCTCATATATCTATATCCATAACCATCCTCCCAAAAACATCATAAGTAAGGCCCATCTTTTTCAGGTGATTTATGTATTAACAACAAAAGACAGCACCATAAGAAAACCTTATTTATAAAAATTAGCTTATTTTAACGACTCAAAACCTCTTGGTATTAGTACATTTCACTATATAAAAGAACATTATTTGAAAAAATAATAATAACATATACATGGAATAAAATATTCCCAATCAAAAGGAGAAATAATGTTAGATTTTCTTTAAAAAAATCTTCAATATTTTTGAGTAACAAAGATAGGAAAAAATGGAAAGTATGATTGAAAACCCCATAAATAACCAGAGGAGATGAAAATAGATTAGTTTTAAAATATAAGGATCATATAATTTCCATCATTTTAATTTGAACATAAAAAATCCTAAAAATAAATGAGATTGTAATATAAACCCTTACCGCTTTGGTAACTTTTGAATCATAACCCCTTGAAAGAAATAACTTCAAATGAAACATTAAATACCATGAATATAAATATATTTATGATATAACTTACCAAAGGGGTATTATATACACCATATAACACAAATAGTTGCATAACATGAAACATTTCCTCAATGAAACAATATTGAGATGAAGAACACTTATAGTTTTAGTAATCGCATAAGAAAAAATTCATGAAATAGAGAACCTTATATAGATGTTTAAATCCAAAAAAATAATTAAAAGAATTATAAAATACATTCATGGTTAGTATATTCACCATAGAAAATTAATAAGTGGTGAATATGGTATATGTCTTATAGAAATAAAAGTGAGGTAAGAAACCCTTACCTCAGGTCCTGGATTTCTTCATACATGCTATTAACCTCCTGTATAATAAATTTAGATTTATTATATATTTATACCAAAACCATATTCATAATTATTTTCATGAAATAAACTAGATAACCCAAACCATCCATAACATGAATCGGTCCTAACACTTCCCAAAGGGTATTCCCAATCCCCATGGGCTGGTAATAAGTTCTTGGGAATCAAGAACTATCTTTGAGAATGATTTTTTTCACAAATAACATGAAAACAGGTTTTAAATAAATAGAATATATCATAATTCCAAAAACAAGACAATAACAATTAGGTATAATCAATGAGAATAACAAGTTCCAAGATACATGGAAACAACCGAAGTACTCAAAAACTTCTAAGTCCTAACTCCATGTGAGATGATGTCACCTATATACTCTTACACCCTATTAATAAACAAACTCATTACCTTTATACAGTTCCTTTCCCTTACCTTAATTAGATAAAACAATATCTACATATACCCTGAAGTTCCTAAGGATCATAGAACAACTTAGAGGGGGTTTGAATTAGTTGTTATCTTTCTAAAAATTTCTAGCTGTAAGAAACTCAACCCCTGCAACTTGTTATAGTTATTTTATTATAAACTTTTAATAAACTCACTTGCATGAAAAGTAAGAAATTAAGTAAAACTCACAATATTTATAAGGTTCGGCCTCAGTTTGAGAATCTACATCCTTGTCATAAACACTCATATGGGTCCATAGAAATTCACTATCAAAAAAAAGTGAATACAAATTTTGAGCCAACTCCCATTGGTCTCCTTATATCTCTTGATATGTATGATTATACCGAATCCCATCAGTTTACAAATTTTTTTTACAAAATTTGAGCCATAAAAATATATATAACCTTGTGAAATTTTCTTCAACAAAGGTTATTCTAGAAAAATATGTATGATAATGCCTATTTATGGTATTGTACTTTTGGTGTGGCTATGTTCGATGGAATATATCTAAGGAACCTTTAATGAAACTAATACTATTAAAAAATATAAATTCCACTTGATTAAAAAAATATACACCTCACAAACTCTTCTTATAAATTCTCTATCCATTATTTCTCTATCTGGTTTTTGAACTAGACTCCATCTAATCTTCTAACAAAAACCTTTGTCCAGAATTCTTCAACTCAAAATCAGTTCAATTGGAAACTCACCTCTGAAAAAAAATCTCTAGAGCATCATCCTTTTCATAATTCTCATACACACATACAATGTACTTTGAAACCTCTATTTATAGGCTCTCCATAAGTGGAAAATGTGGGAAACTAATTTTTTTTCCCACTCATTGAAATTCATAAATCTAAATTCCATTCTCATTTGAATCTCATCGAGATTTTTCTCAAATATTCTAAACTCTTTTGGATTCATCTAGAATATTCTCAAAACATCTCTAATTATTCTGAGATTATAACTTTCTCATCTTTCCTCATATTTTTACCTTTAAAAAGTTATGTAAAAGTTATTTTTGAAAACAAAAATCTAAAACTTATCTATTTGAAAGAATCTATGTTTAAATATAAATAGATAAGGACCACCCATGAGATAAGAACAAAAAGGTCTAATGAGAATGTGGCAGCCTATCCTTTTTGTCTTGTGAAGTAGATTCCACGGTTATATTATTTCACATCAGGTGCACCAAATTTTTTTCTTCATAAGGTTGTGGTTGGATTGGCCTAGTGGTTTTATTGTGGGTGTTTAATTTCTGTAGAAGATGAGAATATCCCCTCGTTTGGACCTTCGGGCCACTGATTTGGTCCTTGAGTCCTTTAAGGCCTTCGGGCCACCCAGGCCTTCAGGTCAGTAAGGCCTTCGGGCCACCTCAAGGCCTTCGGGCCACTTTAAGTGCAGATGTAAACCATACAACCTACAAGGAACAAACTTCAGAAGCATGAGGATCAAGGATCTTTCACTATAGCAGAAGCTAAACAGATTGCAAGAATGAAAGGGTATGACACCTACTATCGGGACAATTCTGTGCATGCACAGGAAAGCCTATCCAAACAGCCATGTGAAGGTAGAGTGATGATTTCATGATGAAGATTATGGGGAGGAGCAGTTCCAAGTAGTTAGTCTGGGATGTATGTAATGTTTGAAGCCTAGGGGAAATGAATTCCTCTAATGCCTACGGGCCATGTAATACTTATACCTATGGGCCTTGTGAGGGTTCCACCTCACCCTTTGAAAGGTGGACTATCAAAATCAATAAAAAATGAAGGCCTTCGGGCCATTGGAGGAGGATTAAAGAATACATCTATATTTATCCAAGGTTCTTCATCCATTTCCCATTAATTAGTAGCTTATTATATATTGAAGTTTTATAACTAGGTGTCCTATATTTTTTCATCCAGGGAGGTGGTTAATATTTCGAGGATGGGATTAATCCATTAAAAGAAATCCTATGTATCCTGATTTATAACATGAATCAGAACCCACATATTTCATTAAACCCATGTAGTTTAATATCATGTGGAAATGATATATTTGGGGGAACTTAGGAACCAGAATTGGTATCTCAAATCTCGATAAGGCATCCTATGTATCCTAGTTATAATAGGAACCATATTTCTCATAGTTTGGTTTACTGATCAGTCAGTTAATGGATTGGGGTGAAATATTATCCCATGGGGGAGATTGGTTCCTTATGGTTGAAATGTTTTTTACATAGGGTAAAGTTTCACTAAAGTAGCTATTTATTTAATCTTGGGCCTTAGAAACGTGTCCTACATATCTTGGTTATTGTAGGAATCGAATTACTTGAAGTTCAATTTGGGTCGGGGCTTACACACTGAGGTTTCCCTAATATTGGGTAAATTATACCATGCCACTAATTAGGGATCACACACTAAGGATTCCCTGGTTAGTGAAGATTCTGGAAGTAAATGATATGATCATTGCAACTCCCTTATCACATGTGATCTATGCTCAGTGTGAGAAATAAGGGATATAAATTAATCATTCTCACTACATATGGGTGTGAGAATTATGTGTTTGGATAGCCCTTGGTATTTTTAATATAGATCTCAAACCTTAGGAAGGAGTCCTACGTATCCTGGTTATGACAGGAATCAGATTCATCATAGTTTAGTTTCTTCTCAGTGCACTGATGGAGGAGGAAAAATAATCATCCCATGGGGATGACTAGGTCTCAATAGTTGAAATGTAAGAGACATGGATGTAGTTACACTGAGGTAAGTGTATACATGATCTTGGGCCTTAGTAAGGCATCCTACATATCCCTTTTATTGCAGGAATCAAAGTTCTCATAGTTCTATTTCATCTCAGTCTGCTGTTGGATGAGGAAGAATGACCATCCCATGGGAATGATTAGGTCCCAATGGTTGAAATGTTAGATACATGGATGGAATAACATTAAGGTAAGTGTATGATTGAGATCAGGCCTTAGGAAGGCATCCTACGTATCATGGTTATGGAAGGAATCACAATTCTCATAGTTCTATTAGGATGAGGCTTACACAACATGGTTACCCAGATATTTACACCGGATAGGGTTATCATGTCTTGGGATGCCTTCTTGACCTAGACTGGTTGTCTTCATAACCTTTCTAAGGTTTTCTAGACATGTCTTATGAAAATATTATAATCTAGGTTATCATGTTCTGAGGATGTCACAAGACCTGGTCAATGATGTCTGAATACAATCGCATGATCAGGGATGACATGTATGGAGAGTGTCGCATGACCTGGTTGACTTGTACGGAGGACATCATATGACCCAGGTTGACATTCCTAAAGGACACCACTTGATCTGCATGGAGATCATGGATGGATTTTCAAGACTCGGGTGGAATTCCCATAGAGCATCACGTAATTTGGATGAAATGTCTGCAGGATGTCATGTGATCTAGCTGAAATATCTTGGTGTCATTATGAGATCTAGTTGACATTCTTGGAGGGTGCCACAAGATCTGATTAGAAATCCCAGAGGTCTTCATGATACCTAGCTGACATACACCGGTGTCATTGAATAATTTGGGAAACATTTCTAGAGGACATAACAAGATATAGATAGAAATCTCAAAGGGATTCATGAGGCTCATATGGCACGCCCAGAGGGCATCATGTGACTTTATTGACGTGTCTGTAATACATCAAATGATCCAAATGGTGTTTCAAGGGGACGCTAGATAACTTGGGAGACATGTACCAATGATATCACATGATCTAGATGATTCATGTGAAGCATGTGAGGATTATCATACATGCCTTCATGAAAGTCTCATATCTTTTAGTCTTTATTCTAGTTTTCATTTCATATATGATTATATTTGTTCAGTGTCATCTTTGTTTTATTTTTCATGAGTTTCATCAGATATACAAGATTTCCTTGGCATAAACCTCCATAATTCCTTCTCATGATCTTAAGTGATCACATGCAGTGCCCATGCATACTTTATGATCACTTAGGTTGTTCCATGGATTTTACCTGATGGAAAACCTTTACGATTGTGAGATTGACCACTCCGAGAAGTACACTCTGATGCCTAGGTGTGTCGGTGCATGGATCCAAGGATGATTTTTTTTCATGCTAGGTGGGGGATTTATAGGCCTCTCTTCTATGATTATATGCCTCTTTACACAGTATGTATCTCACAAATCTAGGCTGAAGTTTGTGGTGGAATTTCATGTTACGCACTTTGTGATGTCCTACTGCAAGTTATCCCAAGGGAATCACGTGATTTTTAGAGACCACATGACCATACCATAAACACCACATTTATTGTAATTTGGACAATTAAATGGTTCTTTTCTAATTATATGGACATTCCAATGGGTTTCCATAAGGCCAGGCTGACATGTCTAGTGACCTTCACAAGATTAGGATGCCTACTAAATGGATTTTGAGTGATCTAAGGAATCTAGGACCTTTTGTGAGACAAGGAAGGCTTGCCAGGGGGCCTTAGTGAGATCAATCTTGTCATGATAAGAGGTCTTGAGGGACCATTTTATCTTTCCAAGGAGTTTTTCACATGATCAATGGTGATTTTCTGGGTCGTATAACTCTGTTCACATAATATCAACATGTATGCCCCTCATAATAAGCTCCTGACATTTCCTTTTTTATTTACTTATTTATCTTACAAGGTTTGGGGTCTCATGAGTTTGTATGAGTGTTCTAAAAGATAATCACTCTCCCCCTCGGTGATGCATCTCATGACCAACAAGGGTTCGTGTGTTGATATGCATGAATTTCATGTAAAACCATTCTATTTGTCTTTAGATCTAGAGGGGGAATGTAGGACTGCCTGGACATGTATAAGACCTTCACGTAATAAGGGTGATAAAGGTATCAGGATTTGTTGCAGAAGCAGGTGGGATAGTAATTTTAAAATTTTCATCACTGTAATGATATAACTTCATCATCACTAGTGATTCAATCCCCGGTAGAGGTTTGAGGATCTCATGTGAATTTAATAAGTACAAAATAAATAAATAAAAATGAACCTTGACTGATTCAGCAGCATGATCGAATGCATCTTGTCTTTGGTAATCATTGCTTGGAGGATACAAAGTAGAACCCCTATAGATTGTCCATACACGCTTCAAGAATCTGCACGAATGTCGATCATTGAATTATGAGTGCTAGTGTGGAGCTCCTACTATTCCTTCAATGTTGTGATGATCACCTTGACTCTTTTCCTATGATCCATAAAAACATCCTTGGATTGATAGGTTGAACAACATCTTTCTCTCTGAAGGATGTTGAAGGAGGATAAAGGATCTCTCAATCCATTGTAAAATGAATTCCCTTTCCTATGGAAACGATCTTATCATAAAATTATATAGTGGATGAGAAAAATAACTAATTTGGGTTCCCAGACCCTGTATATATGACGTCCACTAAATAAGTAATGAATAAATAATTATGAACAACTAACTAAGTTATAAATATTATTTATATTTTATCACATAATTGTAAAAAATATTATATATATATCTATATATATATATTATGTGATAAACCTAAGTCATTAACTCGGCTCTTAATTATTGATAATATTAAATAAACCTTGAATATTAAATATAATATTCGTTCATATAATATTATTCCATGTATTTACCAAAACACTTGTAAATACTTTTATTAAATAAATTTATTCCAGTTATTTTATACTCAGGAAATAATGAATTTATTTATTTTTTGGTGATTGATAAATCTTGGACAACTCTCGGACCCCATGGTGGGACCCACCATGTCCCATATACCTATTCCACATAATAGGATAGAATATTAAATTCACTATTATGTGTGATCCTTTAGGACCTTATCTCAATAGCAGTGAATAACATTCACAGACTAAGAGTTGAATCTAGCAATCCATCATGGCCTCTAAAGAGATAATGAGAAGTCATAACAATGACAACCAACCTATGTACACGTACTGTGTAATATAATATCTTTTTCATATGATATCTCATAAAGTAATAGGAACACTTGTGTCATATTCTTTTTCTTTCTTTATTATTTTTTGATCTAACTGGATAGACTTACCTCCAACTACTATGATCATTGATTTAATGAAGGTACTAGCATCTTGATTAAATAGGCCATAGATATCACTTCCTCAACTTGGAAGCAAAAAATTATATCTTGATCATTAAACCAATGTCATACCACCAATGACACACCCAATACAAACCACCTTTCAACAACTTCATTGTCATGTTTTTCACCTTATTTCCAAGTAATAAATCAAATGGAACACATTTATAATTATCTCAAGTCAGTAGACCAATACACATGTTCGTAGATAGGAATAACCAATGACACCCAAAACATGTGGTGTTTCTATTGGTGGGTCAATCATCATGATATCAACTACTAGAGATCACCAAGTACGAACTTCGTGAAAAGAAGTCTCAATACTTATGAGCCCCCAGCACCTTATAGTCACACATCATCTATTCCATGTCAGTACAATATATCGAAACCATAGGACATTACTTCAATATTAGTGTCATAGAATCTCTAGGTTCTCATTATAGCCTGGGATCTTCTATAACCCTTTGATATGACACGTAATCTAAGGAAATTACTATAAATATCATGGACGCATAAGTATCTACACTATTATGGTAAGATAAACACATGTATATATATCAAATTGTATACATGTAGTGGTAATCAAATTATATCACAAGTTGGTTCTAGGGAACCCACTTTCAACAGTCCCACTTGCACTAGAGCCAAGTGCTAACAAGTCTCAATGTGATAGCTCTTACATGAGAATCATGCTTCTAATGAGATATGGATTTAGTCAGGGGGTTTCCATGTTGTCCTTTATGGCTAATTTGATAATTGTGACTCACCTCTCTAACTAAAATCCCTCAAGAGATAAAACCTCTGAAGTATATGCTTTGTCCTATAGTATGAAAACTATTGGAAATTAGAATATTTGTGATGGGGCATTTAAGACGGGGTCTCATCACAAAAGGTCATTTGTGATGGGACCCCGTCGCAAATGCCCCGTTATATAAATGGGCATCACAAAATGATTTTTTTTGCGATGGGATGTGGACCCATCATAAATAGTTTCCCTGAGATTATTTAAAAAAATAGTATTTGTGATGGGTGGTCCACATCACAAAACGGTCTATCGCAAATAGTTTAAAAAATAAAAAAAAATGAATAAAATAATATTATTAATAAAAATAAAATGATATTAGAAAATAATAATAAAATAATATTAGAAAATAATAATAATATTATTATTAATATTAATAATATTAATATAATAATAATATTAATATAATATTAATATTATTAATATTAATGAAATAATAATATTAATATTATTAAAATAAAAAAATAAAAAATAAAAAATAATATTATTAATAATAATATTAATATAATAATAATAATAATAAAATAATATTAATAATATAATGATATTTTTATTAATATTAATGAAATAATAATATTAATATTAATAAAATAATAAAAAATTATAAAATAATAAAAACCCCAATATTCGTAAAAATATAAAAAATAATAATAACAACAAAATAATAAATAATAATAAATAATAAAATAATAAAAATAATAAAAATAATAATAATAAAATAATAAAAT
The DNA here is from genome assembly GCA_963277665.1 of Viscum album. Lineage (NCBI taxonomy): Eukaryota > Viridiplantae > Streptophyta > Magnoliopsida > Santalales > Viscaceae > Viscum > Viscum album. The sequence continues at coordinate 1,942,683,531 of OY728163.1, forward strand.
ATTGAATAAATAATAAAATATTAAATATTTATAATAATATAAAAAATGAACTATATAGAAATATAAATAGTTAATATTGCAAAATAAATTACATTCAAATGTTTTATCATAAAAATATATATCACTGAGGATGAGGGTCATATGGAGGAGCTGGAGCAAATAGTGGAGGGAACTCCATCCCTAAACCACGAGTCAGACACTGCATGTACTCCATCTGCTCATGTTGCTACTACTGTCATCGACACATCTCCCCCTCCTGCTGCTGCTGCTATCGTCAGAGCTCTTCCTAATGCTACTACTACTATTAACATATCTCCTACTACTGTAATTAACGCATCTCCTCCTACTCCCTACGCATACTCTCTATAAGCTCACTCTAAGTTTGCTACTACTCTTGATACTATACAGTAGATGGTGATGACTCTCCACAAACTCCTCTCGAGTTGGACACCGACATCACAACGGTACCATAATAACTCTCAGGTTTCAATTGAGAGTCGATACCAACAACTCAGCTTTTCTCCAAGGCATATTGGGTCACCTGTATTCATGTTGCCTCATCAAATTGGTGGTCACTGGTCTATTCCTTGGTCTTAGCCTGACCCTCAGTCTGTGTCTGAGACGTCGCGGCTTCATATGACTCATTCAATTGTAATTTAATATTAAAATAGTTAAAATATTATTTTTAGTTAATTTTAAAACTCAACAAGAAATTATACTAACCACAATCTAACACTGGCGTTCACCTCTAATCTCTCCAATTACCAGATCATTATACATCCTCCTATAAACATTGAACTCTATAACATCAGGCTGTTTGACTACCTATTTGAATATAAAATAAACTATTAAATTTAAAATTATATAAATTATTTAAAAAAATTGCTTACTATATGTTCCTTATGCATACTGAATGAACGACTGTCGGCTCGATGTGTCACCTCCTATCTCCCCCAGTTTTGTTGGCCTACTAATGATCTCCTCTGAAAATTTCCACCCAACTAGTGTGAATATAATTCATCCCAAACCAAAGATTAAATATAATCGGGTCAGTGGGTGCAACAAGACTCATCAAACTCTAACACTCCTGCTTTCATCATTGCTTTCTTTATCAAATTGTGCAAAAATTGACGTCAACAATCACATATAAACCCCTCTCATTCCTTCCAAATAGCGTCACACATGCTCTCATTGATGGGATACCATAAACCCTAAAAATAATTTATAATATAAAGTTATTAATTAAATAAATTTCAAAATAAATATAATTTATTTACGTACCAGCTAATGATCGAACATGCGGTGATGAACGTCAACGGGAATCTCATCCCATGTGACCCCTACTTTAGAAAAATAATTGTGCAATATAGCGCTCCCCTGGCCAATAACTATATGAAAAAATATATGAAAAAAAAGAACAAATAATCAAACAATTAGTATATAAATAAATTAATGAAAGATAACTAAAATACATAGGTAAGCATACCTCCACATGCATGGATCGAAGCCAAGACGTGGACGTCGCTTAGGGATAAAGTTAAAGTTCATCAATCATGAAAGACCACACCCCCTCCAAGTACTCCATAGACCACCAGCAGTCTATTGGTTAGATGATCCAACATCATGCTTGTCCAAAGGTATATCAGCCTCCTGCAACTGACAAAAAAGATCCTCATCCATCTAAAGCATGAAATTACTGTTGTTAGAAAATAGTTGAAAACAACTATTATATATAGATATATATTATATATAATTATAATCTGCATTTAATTGTTCCAATGTTCATCTTCATCCTTATCTTCATATCTGAAAATTTCAATGTCTTCACATTCCTCCTCAACATCATCAATTTCCATATGAGTTTCAGTTTCATCATCTCTTATCATTTCAAATTCATTTGTAACATCATTAATATCATCATCATCATCAACCCTTAATTGTGGGGTGTCATCATCGATATTCATATCTCTTCATGAAAAAAATTGATTTGGAGAAGTCTCTTGAAAAATTTCAATTATTTTCACTTCAGTAGAACCACATTCACTTTGAGTAAACTGATTTTTTTGAGATTTGATTTTTATTATGCTCCACCAATCACCCAACTCTTTTGAAGTAGAACAGTAATTTGCATTATAAATTTAATGCTCCTGATGATCCAATAAAAATTGTTCATTTACTGTAAGAAGAATTTTATATTTAATATCAATGATTCCATGGATCAGATGAACATGCAAGCCTCTCTCAGTATCCAACCACTAACATTTAAAAATCATTATGTAATTCTTTCCCAAATAACATAATTCAATAATTTCTTCCAACATGCTGTAAAATTCAACATAAATTTCTTTATAATGATATCCTCTCAAGCAGACACCACTATTAATTATTTTTTTATTCCCTATATGCATGTGTATGAAATCAAAAAACATTCACCACATATGAATTATAAGATTTAAACATTTTGGATGGTGGGTTTCTCAAGACACAAAATTGATTATCAATTTTACTAGCATGTTGAGATACCTGAAAATTTGTAAAAAATTTATCAATATAACAAGTAATAAATTTATTTTATATGTTAAACCCTAAATAATTTATGTTACTAGTTTTTTAAACCAGTAGTAAAAATTATTTTTCCAAAGTTCTTCAAGAGCAGCTACTGTAATTTGTGGAATCTATTTCTTGATATGATTATCTTATAACCTAAAAATAAAATAAGATCAATTTATTATAACAAATATTATAGAATAAGTGATAGAATCACTCACAATACAAATGGTGTCATTTATTCACAGTTGAGAAGAACATATGTATGAGCTCTGTGATGTTCATCATCTGAAATCCATTGTTCATGAACTCCACCAAATCCAAGTTTGGGATGATTAAAAACTAATAATTGATTTATTATTTCATCATCAATATTTACCTCTTTATATCCCATGTGATTGTGTTTTGAGGGATATTCAGATTCAAAATAATGAGAGTGGAAAAAAGAAATTTCCTCTTAGAAATAAACTTCTAAAATTGAGCCTTCAACCGATGCTTTGTTATGTGATTTTTTCTTCAATTTCTACATGAATCTATTGAATGGGTACATCCATTAGAACTTTATAAGACCTCCACATTTTACTTCACAAGGAAAATGTAATATCAAATGTTCTATTGAGTCAAAGAAGGTCAGCGGGAAGATCATTTCCAGTTTACATTAAATTAAAACAACATCTTCTTACAGTCTGCTTAGTGCATTGTAGTCTGTTATCACCGCAAAAATGTCTCAAAAAATATGATATGTCTTTTATCATATCCCAAATAATATAATTAAACAAACCTATTAATCCAATTGGTATAATTCTTTACATTATAACATGACAATCATGACTTTTTAATCCGGTAATATGACTAATTGTGACATTTCTACCCAAATTGGAATCATAATCATCTGGAAGTCTCAAATCTAAAATCCACTTACAAAATAATAATTTATTTTCTTTGTATAGTGTATAAAATTATTTTGGATTCATTAACTTCTATGATCTGATATTTTTAAATAGTTTAATTTTTGGTCGCCGGTAAATTTGGGAAAGATTTAATCATGCCTTTACATTATCTTTGGTTTCACCTGGTGTATCCAAAACTATATAAAATAAATTATCAAAATATTTATTCTTAATATGCATGATATCCAACATGTGATAGACTAAAAAATCAGACCAATATAGAATATCCCAAAAAATTCTCTATTTTATCCTATTATGTTCTTTCCCAAAGCCATTAATTTTCTTTGGTTTATTTTTAGTCCAAATGTGATGGGTGGTAATGAAGAGACAATTAATTTTAACTCTGTACTTGAGATCATTGTTGGAGGTTCATCTCTATCAATTGTTCCTTTTCTGAAATGATATTTTTTCCTTCAAAAAGGATAATCAGTTGGAAGGACTATGTAACGATAGTCAAAAAAACAAGATTTTTTTCCATCGATGAGCATAAATACTTTGTTTTCTCTCATACAATATGAACATGATTTTGGACCATGTGTACTCCATCCAGATAACATTTCATATTATAGGAAGTCACTAATTGTCCACATCAATGCATCTTTCAATAGGAAATTTTGTTTTGCAGTAACATCATATGTATTGACACCACTACTCCATAATGAATATAACTCATTAATCAGTGGTTTCAAATAAACATCAATATTACTTTTCAGATATCCTAGAATTAATAAGGTCAAAAATATATATGCACCTTCATCTACATCCAATTATATAAATTGTATGAAGTTATAAAGATAGGACAACATGAATACTAACTACCATAAGAACCAATTGGAAAAAAACCATCATTATAAAGACTCAATCACACGTTTCAGGATTCTAAAGAAAAATACGGATGCACTTTATCAAAATGATTCCATGAATCATCATCAAATGGATTATTTAAACTTTTACAGGTTTAAATATTTGTTTTATCCTATGACATCAATGCTTCTTTACTCTGAGACATAAATAAATGTTGAAATCTGAGTGTAAGCGGGAAATACCTCAACTATTTTACAAAAATCAATCTAGATTTCCCTAGTTGAGCCTCTTTATACCTCGATTTTTCACATGTGGGACAACTATCCAATGACTCATTTTCACCATAATATAAGATGCAATCATTTGACCATACATGAATCTTCTAATAACAATGACCCAGATTAAAAACCACCATCTTTCTCTCATAGAAATTTTTAGACAACACATTTCCTTTAGGTAATAGTGTTTTAACCAAAGAGAACATCTTATCAAAATAGATATTTGACAATCCATTATCTGATTTAATAGCCATAAATTTTTCAACCACTTCAAATTTTCTTATCTTTCTTCTAAGATATAAGGCTTCCTTAGTGGAACTCAACAACTCATAAAGTTGAGATGGTTCCAACTCAAGAGTTAAATCATTATCAACCCGAGTTTTAGTTTTTTGAAAATATGGACCTTCCACATCATGTACTAAATTTTGAAATTATTATGGATCTGGAACCAAATTATTAGTATCTTCTTTGGAACTTTGTTTACCATGTTGATACCAAAAAACATAATCTAGTTGAAAACCAAAATTAAATAGATGACCCCAACATTTTCAAATGTTTCAAATGTTCTCATAGCACATTTTTCACAATGATACTTAATTTTCCCTTCTAAAAAAATTTGATTTTGGTGAGGCAAATGATAAGAAAGTTTCAACACCCTCAATATATATAGGATTTAAACTAGAACCATTTAGATTCTTGTGCTAATTTATCTAAGTGTGGTCATCTAATAATGATTTTTGTTGAATTCCTTGTTCTATATTTCTCAAAAAAATATAAAATACATAGTTTTTTTGAATAATTTGATATAAGAAAAACACTATCCAAAAAAAAGAAGAAAATTAAATTCATTTTTATAGAAATTTATAATAATTTCTATTATTTCATAATTATTTATAGTATTTGTTTTAAAATTTATACTAATTTATACTAATTTATAATAATTTATACTAATTACAACTAATTATTAGTAATTACAACTAATTTATACTAATTATCGCTAATTACGAGCAAAATAATTTTCAGCGGATTGGCGGTAGCTCTTTTGCCTAACAGATCATCTCCTTGCAACATTCTCCGACTAAAATCACTATGAAAAATCTATCCGAAATATGAATATCTATTTTTGTATGCACAAGATTGGAGAGAAGGGAGGCCTCACCATGCTTCTCTTCACTCTTGTGCATAAAAAAATGGATATTCATATGTCGGAGCAGAATTTTTATAGTGATTTTTGTCGGATAAAGTCGCAAGAAGATGATTCTTCAAGAAAAAAGAACCTCTTTTTGCCTGATATTTCATCTCCTTGCAACTTTTTCTGACTCAAATCAGTATGAAGAGTCTACTCTGATGTACGGATATCCATTTTCATATTCAAGAGAATGGAGAGCAGTGCGGTAAGGCCTCCCTACTCTCCATTCTCGTGCATAAAAAATGGATATCCGTACATTTGAGAAGATTTTTCATAGTGATTTCAATGGGAGAAAGTTACACGAAGATGAACTGTCAGGAAAAATAGTTGCCACTAATCCACTGGAAAGTGTGCCAATTTGTTGTTAATTATAACAAATTGTGTTGATTTATTTCTTTTTATGACTAATTATTAATAATTATTACTTTTTATTACTAATTATTACTATTTACTATTAATTATTATTAATTATTATGATTTATTATAGATTATTCCTAATTATTACTATTTAATCCTAATTAATCCTAATTATTAATAATTATTCCCAATTATTGCTAATTAGTCCTAATTATTACTAATTAATCCTAATTCTTACTAATTAAACCTAATTATTACTAATTAATCTTAATTATTACGAATTAATAATAATTATTACTAAATAATCCTAATTATTTCTAATTATTTCTAATTATTGCTAATTATTTCTAATTAATCATAATTATAACTAATTAATTCAAATTAATCCTAATTATTACTAATTAATCCTAATTGATCTTAATTAATCCTAATTGATCTTAATTAATCCTAATTAATCCTAATTATTACTAATTAATACTAATTATTACTAATTATTACTAATTAATCCTAATTATTACTAATTAATCCTAATTATTACAAATTAATCCTAATTATTACTAATTAATTATAATTATTACTAATAATTCCTAATTATTACAAATTATTACTAATTAATCCTCATTAATCCTAATTAATCCTAATTAATCCTAATTAATTCTAATTAATCCAAATTATTACTAATTAATTCTAATTTTTACTTTTTATTACTAATTAATCCTAATTATTACTAATTAATTCTAATTAATCCTAATTATTACTAATTATTACAAATTAATACTAATTATTACTAATTATTACTAATCATTACTAATTATTACTAATTATTACTAATTATTACTAATTGTTCTTAATTGTCACTAATTATTACTAATTAGTACTAATTATTACTAATTAGTACTAATTATTACAAATTAGTACTAATTATTCCTAATTATTCCTAATTAATCCTAATTATTACTAATTAATCCTAATTATTACTAATTAATCCTAGTTATTACAAATTAATACTAATTAATCCAAATTAATACTAATTATTACTAATTATTACTATTTATTACTATTTATTACTATTTATTACTATTTATTACTAATTATTTCTATTTATTACTAATTAACCCTAATTATTACAAATTATACTAATTATTACTAATTATTACTAATTATTACTAATTATTACTAATTATTACTAATTAATCATATTTATTACTAATTATTACTAATTATTACTAATTATTCCTAATTATTGTTAAGTGTTACTAATTATTTCTATTTATTACTAATTATTGCAAATTATTACTAATTATTTCTAATTATTACTAATTATTTTTAATTATTACTAATTATTGCTAATTATTACTAATTATTCCTAATTTTTTCTAATTATTGCTAATTATTCTTATTTATTTCTATTTATTCCTATTTATTTCTATTTAATCCAAATTATTCCTATTTATTAGTATTCAATCCTAATTATTGCTGTTTATTACTAATTGTTACTAATTAATCATATTTAAACTATTTATTACTATTTATTTCTAATTATTACTATTTATTACTATTTATTTCTAATTATTAGTAATTCTTGCTAATTCTTCCTGTTTATTCTTAATTATTCCTAATTATTCCTAATTATTCCTAATTCTACCTAATTCTTCCTAGTTATTACTAATTATTCCTAATTATTTTTATTTATTTCTATTTATTATTAAGTATTCCTAATTATTATTATTTATTCGTATTTATTAATAATTATTACTATTTATTACTAATTATTAGTATTTATTACTAATTATTACTTATTAATTCTAATTATTACTAATTATTTCTAATTAATACTAATTACTACTAATTATTCATATTTATTACTAATTATTACTATTTATTACTATTTATTACTATTTATTACTATTTATTACTATTTATTACTATTTCATCCTAATTATTACTATTTATTACTATTTAATTATTACTATTTATAACTAATTAATTGTTTCTATTTATTACTAATTATTACTTTTTATTACTAATTATTACTATTTATTGCTAATTATTACAAATTATTACTATTTATTACTAATTATTACTAACTATGTCACGACCCGTCCCCGGGGCCCGTGTCGTGACTACCCCAAGCCCACCTTCCATAGGTCAGGGGCTGGCGACTAGCACCAAAGGCGTAATCCCTATAAAAAAAGGAAGGCATTGCCTTTTAACCTGTAACACACACACAGCCTGAACACAACCAGCAGAGTACGCAACTGAAAGTAAACACTAAGTAAAACTGTATACAAAAGTAAGTGCTAAAAGGAAAGGGGCCGGAAATACAAGCCCAACAGTAAAGTACAACTGCAGAAAGGTAAATAGAAACTACTGAGTCGTCCTCCGGGAATCCCACCTAAAGGGTGGGTACAGATGACCTCCTCAGCACCCCAGGTCCGTATGTCCGCTCTGAGTACGTCTCGTCAAGTGGTCCACCTCCGGGTACCGTCCAGCTCTACAACTCTCTGCCTCAATCAGTATTGTCCATCTTCTGCAACCAACACAATGATGTGTGGGCATAGCCCGTGTTGGGGTGAGTATAATGATACTCAGTAGGGGACCCCGAGACCCCCGAAGGTCTCCCAGAATCCCCAAAGGATAAACCACAGTATAAAGATACAATCACAAAGTATCAACCAACCCTACTTAGGTATATGCCCATACATATACCTAAGTTACCAGTCACAGCCCGACTCCAACTCTCGAGCCCAATCACAACCCATTCCACACAGGAAGTAAAGTCAATCGCATCGATGATAATGATTGAAAGACAAGACTCAGCTGACACATGTATACAACTCACGAAGAGGGATAGAGATGATTATATGTAGCCTTTGAATCATATCCTCTGTCAAACCCACGTAGGATCCTGGAACAATTTCAACGTTGTCGAACCCATGTAGGATCCTGGCACAGAAGTCGTCACTGTCGAACCCACGTAGGATTCCGGTACAGTAGTCATCGCTGTCGAACCCACGTAGGATCCTGGTACAGAAGTCACTGCTGTCAAACCCACGGAGGATCCCAATACAGAAGTCGTCACTGTTGAACCCACATAGGATTCTAGTACAATAGTCATCGATGTCGAACACACGTAGGATCCTGGTACAGAAGTCACTGTCGAACCCATGGAGGATTCCGTCATCTCAGTCGCAGCCAGCCCTAGGGTTCCCGCACACAGCACGCTCGATTTCGAGAGGGTCCGCTCCTCGAGCCAAATTTCGATACATCAACTATCATGAATTCCTGAGTTGATGTATCATGTAATTCTGTCTCATCATAAAGAACCCAACGCGACAGACGGCGCGTCAATCAGATGCCCAGTCTGAATGTTATTAGCACTTCCGTTCTAGGGGCCTGGTTGGATTTACACTTGTTCCAAACCCGGCCATTTTCCAAAGTTGTCCAAAACTCACTTAGATTATTGCAAAAGGACCGCCTCGTCGCGAGGGTCCCAGTGTCGCAGACAGCGCGTCGATCGAATGCGCGGTGTAGGAGATATTTGCGTTTAAGCGAAGACGGGTCCGGCCCGTCATGCCCAATGGGCTGGCGGGTCGGCCCGACCCAGTTCGATGGGTCTGACCAGGATGGGGGTCGGCCCGGCATGGTGGAGCGTGGCCCAGCGGCGAACTCGGCCCGATGGGTCTGACCCGGTTTGGGGGTCGGCCTGGCCCGGTGGGGCGCGGCCCACCCGTGGACCCGACCCGCGCTGCGGGACGGTTCGGTTCACCCGGTGGCACCGCCCCTTCTCTGCCCGGTCGGTCGTAGCCGGCCAGTTATTTTTAGCCCGAGCGGCCTGCACAGTGGGCCGCGGTTCTCCCCACGCGGCGCCAAGCGGAGCCGCGGTCTTCCAGCCCGGACGGCTGACGACCGACCGGTTTTCCCAGCAGAGGGGCCCGCATAGCGGGCCGCGGTCTTCCGGCCCGGCCGGCAGGCGGCCGGCCAGTTCGCCCAGCATATCGGGTCGCGATATTCTCTGCACGGCGCCTATAGGTTCCGCGGTCCTTCCAGCCCGGTCGGCAGGTGGTCGGCCGGTTCCTCCAGCCGAGCACCCCGCGGTTGCGGGCCGCGGTCTCCCTCCACACGGCGCCTACGGGCGCCGCGGTCTTCCAGCGGGCTGGCCAGATTGGCCGTCTAGTCGTCCCGTGTACCGGCTTGTCGACGGTCGGTTTAGTCAGCCGCCTCCGCACCTCCACCGCGGCGCGACGGCATTGCGGTCCTGCTACACTCTACGCGGCGCGACGGTGCCATGCTGCCTCCGCCATCACGGTTCTTCTCCAGCGCGGTGCGATGGCACCGCGCCCTTTCGGCTCTGCCTCCGATGTCAACCAAACGAGATTTCACGGAGGGTCGTTGGGCCATGTTTGTTCGGCCCGCGCCCTCCGCGTTAGGTGATATCAATTTGCCACTGTCAAACCGAAGTAAACATCGAAGAATCGAGGATATAATTTTATTCATTTAAAATTAAACAAATCCCCCTACCTCGATTCAAGAACGTTGTCGAAGTCGCGGAAGACGGTGTCGCGGAAGATGGACGTTGTTCCGTCAATGTCGGGGGAAACTCGTTGTCATTGGCGGCGTCCTTTGTGGGCGGCGTCTTCTCCCTTGTCGCAGAAGAAGAGGAAGGAAGACGGGCGTTCCTCATGGGCGCCGCCTCACTTTCTTGCCCCAGTTGAAGAAGTGGAGGAGATGTTATTCGTGCTCTTTGTGGGAAGAATACTCTCCCTCTTCTCCTTAGCTCTCCACAATGTTAAGCCAAAATAATAGAGATTATTCTCTATTATTTTTATGGCACAACAACTCAAGAGTTGTCTCTCATTAAATGTGACAACACATTAAATTAAATGTGGAGGGATGGATTCAAAAATATTTGTATTAAAATTGAATTAATTCTCCTCATTAATGGTGGAGTGTTGGAAAGAATTAAACCATGGAATTCCAAGAGTTTAAGGGGTTCAAGGGAGTTAAAGGGGAGGTGAAGAGTTTGAACTTGTGTGGGCCCCACCACATAATATCCTCCCATGGGAGGTTATGGGGGGGTGGGCCCCACCACCAACCTCCCTTTGGAGGTTTTAACTACTATCCAAATAAAATTATGCTACACATAATTTTATTTTAATTTTACTTAGAAACCCTAAAAAATTAACAGCCACTTCTGATAAAACGCAACTGCAGTAAAGGTCTCTTTAAGCGAATACTGACACTTTGAGTTCATCGGTGTCCTCGGATTTCAATTCCGAGCACCGGTTCAAAAGATAGAAAAACTCGCACGTATGTTTACTGAACGTACCCGAATAAAACTTCAGAAATTGATTCCGGGCACATTGGGCCACGGAATCAAGCACCGTCAGAAACTACGGACTCGTAAAATTCCCATGTATTTAAGAAAAAAATTTCCACAGGATTTTCGGGTCTTTAAAAATTATTACTAATTATTACTAATTATTACTAACTATTTCTAATTATTAATAATTATTACTAATTGATACTAATTAATCATATTTATTACTAATTATTTCTAATTATTGTTAATTATTTCTAATTATTTCTAATTCTTCATAAGTCTTCTTAATTATTACTAATTATTACGAATTATTCCTATTTATTACTAATTATTACTAATTATTGCTATTTATTATTATTTATTAGTATTTATTTCTAATTATTCCTAATTATTCCTAACTATTACTAATTATTACTAATTATTACTAATTATTACTAATTATTACTAATTATTACTAATTAATCCTAATTATTACTAATTATTACTAAATAATACTAATTATTTCTAATTATTAATAATTAATACTATTTATTTCGATTTATCGCTAATTATTACAATTTATTACAATTTATTACAATTTATTTCAATTTACTACTTATTAATGCTACTTTTTACTAATTATCGCTAATTGTTACTAATTATGACTAATTATTAATAATTATTAATAATCTTTCAAATTAATACAAATGTCTACTAATTAATAATAATTAATATAACTATTGATTAATACTAATTAATTCTAATCACACGTAATTATTTGTAAAAACAAATAATGCAAAATAAAATGATCTAATTCTAATTTAATTTAAATAGAGATAATTAAGGATAATTATAACTAATATAAAATAAAATGAATTAACTGAAAACTAAAAGAAATAGATAAATACCTTAAAACTGAATCTTTCGAAGGATATAAGCCGGGAATATTGCTCGGATTTAAAACATTAAACTTTGAAAAGCTTTGAGAGAAAAAAGTAAGTATAGAGGGAGGGAGGGGTGGAATGGGATAAAATGGATGGGGTATATATGGGTTAGAATATTTGCGACGATATTATTTACAATGGGGCCCGTCACAAATACTAACCCCCTATTAATTTTGGGTGGTGGTTAAAAAATTATTTGTGACGGAACTCATCGCAAATACCAACTTACTGACATATTATTTACGATGGGATTGATCTCTCGTCGTAAATACTAAAAAATGCCGCTGGGTATTTGCGACAGGTATAAAATATTGTGGCAAATACTCTTCTCGCAGCTTGTCACATATCTCGCGCCAAACTTTTTACGACGGTAACAATCTCCTCATTGCAAATAACTAATTATTTTCAACGAGAAGAGGGTCTCATCACAAATAGTCCCTTTTGACGAACTATTTGCGACGGGACCCTGCCCCGTTGCAAATATCCATTTTTTACATAGTGGACCTGGGCTCCTTGGAAAGCACCACTACCATAGTATTATCACAATAAACTAGAATAGGGTCAGCACTGCTAGGTATAACACCAATATTTGAGACAAAGATGCATATCTAGATTACTTTCTTTACTGCATCGGAAGCCGCTATATACTTGGATTCTGCTATAGAATCAGTGACCACAGGTTCCTTTGAGCTTCTCTAGCTCATTATACCACCATGTAGGAAAAATATATAGCCTGAGAGTAATTTCATCTCATCAGGATCGATTTGGAAACTAGTATCAGTGTATCCTCTCACTACCAGTTCCTATTCTCCTCTATACACCAAGACCATGTCTTTTGTACTCCTAAAGTACTTTAAGATAGTTTTGACAGCCACCCAATGCATCTCTCTTGGATTAGCTTGATATCTTCCCACCATTTTTAAAGCAAAGGCAACATCAAACAAAGTACATATCATGTCATACATGATAGATCCCACTGCTGAGACATAAGTTATTCCACTCATTCTTTCAATATCCTCTTGTATTTGCGGGAACATTTTCTTAGAGAGATTGATACCATGTGACATGGAAAACAACTAAGGGTGTAATTTTGGCCCGGCGTCTCGAAAGCCCGACAGGCCCGGCCCGGCAAAGCCCGCGTCGGGCCAGGTCGGGCTTGGGTCGTAGGTTTATCGGGTCGGGCCTGGGCCTATCCAAGAAGGCCTGCGGGCCAGGCCGGGCTGACCTGAAAAATCTCAGCCCGCTGGCCCGTGCGAAGCCCAGCCCGCTGGTCCGTGTGAAGCCCACCTGCTATAAAAAAATATAACAGGAAACTGCTGGTAGGGAGATTCAATCCCCCTACCTCAAGCTTCCAAGGCTGCGCTTGGACCAACTGGTCCAGGTGGTGCGCCTATTATATTATCATTAGAATTTATATATATATATATATCATTATATATTAACAAAAAATGATCTATTATATATTATATATTTAATAATGTGTATATATATAGATATAATTATTATTATATATAATTATAATGTGTGTGTGTGTGTGTACAACGATATATAATTATATATATATATATATATGATTTATATATATAAACAAAGCCATTAATAATATATATCAATTACGTGTGGCTTTTAAAAATCCATTAATAATATATATATAAATGATTTAATATAAGATATATATAAACAAAGTTATTAATATATATATATATATAAGTGATTTAATATTATATATATAATAACTTGTTGTATATTAATAAAAAAATAACACTCACCTAATGATGTTTGTGAACGTCCCACAACCTCATTAATTTTTTTAAGTATGTTGTAACTTGCATATATTATATATACTATACATTTATAAATCTATTTAGAAAAAAAAAAGTAACCCACCCTCTACAGTGCACCCCCGAGCCCCTAATTATTATTTTTACAATTTTCTCTTATTACACACACACACATATATATATCAATCATTTAGCATTATATATATATATAATAACTTATTATATATTAACAAAAAAAATAACACACTCACCCAATGATGTTCGCGCAGACCCCCCAACCTCATTATTATTTTTTAAAATATGATGAAACTTTCATATTATATATATAAAAACAAATCCATTAATAATATATATATAAATGATATGATGATATATATATATATATAAACAGAGCCATTAATAATATATATATATATATAAAGCTATTAAAAATATATATCAATTAAGTGTGGATTTTAAAAATCCATTAATAATATATATATATCTCTTTGTGTGTGTGTATTAATGATTTAATATTATATATATAATAACTTAATTTATATTAACAAAAAAATAACACACTCACCTAAGGATGTTTGTGCACGTCCCCCAACCTCATTAATTTTTTTAAATATGTTGGAACTTGCATATATTATATATAAATCTATTTAGAAAAACAAATTAACCTACCCACTCCGGTGCACCCCCCAACCCCTAATTATTTTTTTACAATTTTCTCATATTATATATATATATAATAACTTATTATATATTAACAAAAAAATAACTACTCACCCAATGATGTTCGTACACCCCCAAACTCATTAATTATTTTTAAAATATGATAAAACTTGCATATATTATTTATACTATATATACATATATAAATCTATTTAGAAAAAAAATAACTCACCCACTACTGCGCACCCCCTAAGGCTGTAATTTCGGCCCAGCCTGAAAAGGATCGGGCTGGGCCAGGTCTACCCTGCAAAAATAATTAAAAATTATTTAAAAAAATGTTTTAAATTAAACAAACACTTAAAATAATTTTCATAAATAAGTAAAAAAATAAATGTAAAAATATGTTTTAAATAAATGATAAAAAAACTTTTAAATAACAATGCTTTAAACCCACTAAAGGGGTGTTGTGCACCCCACAATCCCTAATTAATATTTTTTTTTCAATTTTCACATAATATATATAAATTCATAGACATATATAAATCTATTTTGAAAAAAATAACAAATCCACCTACTGTAAAATATTAATAAAATTTTTTTTTTACATAAAACATGTTAAATGTTTTAAAAAATACATGTAAAAAACATGCATCCAAAAAAACGTTTTAAATTAAACGTATAAAAATAAATGTAAAAACATTTTAAACAAGTGTTAAAAAATAGTTTAAATAAAGGTTTAAATAAAAAAAATTAAACAAATGTTTAAAAAAAGTTTTTAAAACAAACACTTAAATTTTTTTTTTTAAAACAAACACTTAAAAAATACTTTTTATATTAAAATATGAAAAATGTTAAATATTTTAAACAAATACTTGTAAACAGGATGCGTTTAAAAAAAATTAAAAAATGTTTTAAATTAATCATTAAAAAAATGTAAAAACATGTTTTAAAAAGATGTTAAAAAATGGTTTAAATAAAAAATTTAAATAAAAAAAAATTAACAATTGCTTAAAAAATTATAAATAAGTTAAAAAAATTAAATGTAAAAAAATGTTTTAAATAAATGTTAAAAAAACATTTAAATAACAAGGCTTTAAACTCACCCACTATTGTGCACCTCCAAAACCCCTCATTAATTTTTTTTACAATTTTCAAATAATATATATAGATTCACAATATATAAATATATTTAGACAAAAAGAAATATCCACCCACTGTAAAATGTAAATTAAAAATAAAATAAACATTTTTATAAAAAAGATCCGTTTAAAAATAAATGTAATTTTTTATAAATAAATGTTAAAAAAATGTTTAAATAAAAAACGTTTAAAAAAAGTTTTAAAACAAACAATTATTTTGAAAATAATAAATTCCCGCCATGGCCCAACTCAAAAAAGCCCGGCCCGACCCGAATAGTGGCCAGTGGCCCGATTTTTTGAATGTCAGGCCCAGCTCGGCCTGGCCCTGTCTGAGCCGGGTCGGGCCGAAATTACACCCTTAGCAACAAACCTCTGTTGTATTATTCCATACTATACCTTTTGAGTACCTTGTCAATATATATACTTTGACTTAGCCCAAGTAGCCTTATTGATCTTTCTCGGTAGATCTTGATCCCTAGAATGTAGGCTGTTTCACCTAAGTCTTTCATGGATAAGGATTTATCTAGCCAAGTCTTAACTGAGTGTAAGACTTGCATGTCATTTCCCATAATTAATATTTCATCTATATATAATACTAGGAAAATGATGTCTTTCCCATTAACCTTCTTATAGACACACATCTTGATTTCATTTTTGAAAAAACCATGTTCTCTTATGGTCTCGTCAAAATGAACATTCCATGATCATGATTCCAACTTCAACCCATAAATGGATATTTTCATATTGTTTACTTTATTGGCATTCTTTGACTTAACAAACCCTTTGAGTCGAGTCATATAGATGTATTCAACTAACTTCCCATTTAGAAATGTAGTTTTTACATTCATTTTCCAAATCTCATAATCATGGAAGGATGTTTTTTCAAGTAATATTCTAATGGATTTCAACATTACTACTGGTGAGAAGGTTTCGTCATAGTCTATGCCTTGACGTTGTCTGAAACCCTTTGCTACTAGTATTTCTTTATAGGTATTGACCTTACCATTTATGTCTATCTTTTTCTTGAATAATCATTTTTACCCAATGGGTTTTACATCAACTGGAGGATCTACCTAAATAAAAACTTGATTATGTTACATGGACTCCATCTTAGAATGCATGGAATCTTTCCATTTAGCAGCGTCCTTGCCTTATACTACTTCCTTATATGTTATAGGTTCATCATCCTCAAGGAATAATGTTTCACCTATCTTGGTGATAAGAAAACCATAACTCTCTAGTTCTCTAACCTCTCGAGTTGACATATATAGTACTTGTGTCTTGGGAACTTCTTGATCTCCCACTATCTCTTGTGGAGATTGTTCCCGTACCAACTCCTGTGTATCTAGAGCATTAAATTTATCTAATTCAATCTTTCTCCCACTATTTCATATGTAAATTTGATCTATTTCTAGAAATGTGTATTATCTTTCCACAATCACTTTTCTATCTGAAGGGGTGTATAGGTAATATCATTTGGTTTATTTAGGATAACCTATAAATTTCACTTTGTGCTTTTAGATGCTATTTTTTCACTTGGTATAGTCCTAAAAAAGCCTTACATCCCATACATGTATATGTGAGAGACTGGGTTTCTTTCCATACCACATCTCATATGGAATCCCATCTGTATATTTAGTTGGTACTTGGTTAAGGGTGTATGTCAGGGTCTTCAAAGCGTATCCCCAAAAGGATAATAAAAGAATAACCTGATTCATCATTGATCTAACCATGTCCAGCAAGGTTCTATTCCTCCTTTCAATAACACCATTCCACTATGGTGTATAAGTAGGAGTGAGTTGGGATACTATCCCATATTCCTTTAAGTTATCAATGAAATATTGGTTAAGATATTCTTTACCTCAGTTAGAGAGGAGTTCCTTGATCTTCTTACCAAGCTGGGTTTTTACTTCATGTTGGTATTCCTTAAACATCTGAAAGGAATCTGACTTATACCGCATTAAGTAGATATATTTATACCTACTATAGTAATCTGTAAAAGTAATGAAGTAAGAAAATCCACCCCTTTCTTCTACTGGAAGTGGACCACATACGTCAATATGAATGAATTCCATTGATTTTATGGCTCTTTCTCCCTTGCCAGAGAAGGTTGATTTTTTCATTTTCCCTTGTAAACAAGCATGACATACATCCATTGGTTATAACTCGACTTAGTATAAATACCATGTTTGATGTAATTTCTGTAAATTATTCTCATTTACATGTCCAAGCATGAAGTTACATCGGTGGGTGTTATACAAGTCATGTCCGCTAGTTTTATCATTGATTTTCATTACTGGGTTTTTGAGTTCCAGTATATATAATCCATTATTAAGATATTCCATACTATAACATATGTTATTATTATAAAAGAGAAAACAATTATTTCCAAACTTAAAATAAAATACCATAGTATCCAAAATTCATACTGAGATTATGTTTCTGGTTACTGAAGGTACATAATAAAAATTATTCAATACAAGAACCAAGCCACTAGGTAAAGATAGGTGATAATATTTCATTGCCAAGGCTTCTAGAATCGCACCATTTGAATCCCATAGATCCACCTCTCCTTTTGAAATATTCTTGAATCTACTTGGTTCCTGTATTTGAATACAAATATGTGATCCACACATTGTATTCAATACCCAACTTGTATATGAAGATAGATTTAATTCAATGAAAAAAATACATGAAACAAAAGCGCCACCTTTCTTCTTCTTCTTCTTCCTAGCTCTGTAGTTTTTCTTATAGTGGCCTTTCTTGACACATGAAAAGAAGATATTCTCCTACTAATTTTCTTCCCTTTATATCTTTTTCCTTTTGGAAGTACAGTGCTTAGATGTCTTTGACTTAGATTTAACCTTAGATGAATTTTCTTTTACCTTTCTCCTCTTGTTCACCATAAAGACTAAGGAATTGGTTTTTTATATCCTTATTATCTTGGAGAACTAAATATAAAATATATGTGAGTGAATTTTTCATGTTATTCATATTATAATTAACAATAAAATGTGAGAAGATCTGCAGTAAAGATGCAAGAATGAGATCATTTTCTAATTCTTGGTTCAATTTTAGTCCAAGGGCTTAAAGTCTCTCAATGTACCCTATCATCTTGAGTAAATAAGGTGTTTCTTGATTCCCTTATACTAGATTTCACCTATACAGTGCATTGGATATCTCATATCTTTATTTCCTTTCTTTCTCCTAGTATATTTCTCGAAGATTAGTTATCATATTGTAGTCATCTTCATCCTCATACATTTTCTACAGTTTACTGGACATAGATAAAAACATGATACATTTTACATCTAGTGAATCATCTACATGATTTTTGTACTTGTATTTATCTTCCTTTCTAGATCCTTGAGGATTCTCATTAGGAAATAAGGATTACAACACATAAATCTTCCTTTATTGGTGTAGTACCATGAATAAGAATTTATACCACTACTGGGAGTTATGGTTGGTGAGGATATTTTCTTTATCCAATATAGATTATAATGATATTGTTCTGGTGGTGTTGGTGATTTCCATTTTTTATCTACAAAAAAAATTAGCAGTCGATACTTTATCTTGAATACCTTTTTGACATTATTGATTAATTAATTATTAAATAATTAAATATCTCCCACTATTTTATCAAACTCTAACAACCATCTGTGCTAGAATTAGAATACTCTTTCACTTGTGTATTCTAGCGGTAAGAATCCTCATTCATCCCCTCATAGTCTAGAAGCTATGTCTATGCCACAACACAGAGAGTTCAAGGTAGGAATTTGGCTAGCCAACCACATTAACTCGTGGCTCCTTGATATGTTTAGTGATGTCCCAACTTATAAAACCATAAAAATATTTATTCAACATTTTCCTCTAAAGTTGCAATAATAAAGCTATGGGAACCCCTTTTCTTCCAACTTCAGTTAAGTCAAACCACCACTCTCATAAAAACTCTTCAGTAGTAGGAGACACCCTCAATTATGGCAGATTTAGCACCCCGTACACCTAATTTAGTTCAAATTCAAACGATGGAAGGCATTTGTGACTTAATATTTCTATAAGGGTTTTAATATTTCGATGAATATTATATGTTTCTATTAAATATGTTTATACTATGTTTTCATTCTCACAACTAAACATGTATTTAACAGAATGCATTCAACATTTCTTTATGTATTTTATTTATTTATTATTTTATGTGTTCTCACATTAAATAATGACATGAATAAATTAATAAATATGGCTTAAAGGAAATAAAATATCCAACTGGTCATGATCATCTAATAATGGTTGATCCATTTAAACTTAATGGTTCAATTGTGACCTATGGGAAATACTAAAAAATAGGCCCATAAAAACGCTGATAATGGGCACATTTATCAGTGCTAAAAAAGCGCTGATAAATTTTACCTTTTATCAGTGCTTTTGTTTTATTACTGATAAAATATACCTTTTATCAGCACTTTTTTTAGCATTGTTAAAGGGTACCCTTTTTCGCACTTTATTTTTAGCACCGATAAAAGGTACCCTTTTTCAGTGCTTTATTTTTAGCACCAATAAAGGGTATCCTTTATTAGCACTTTATTTTTAGTACTCATAAAGGAATCCTTTATTAGTGATTTATTAGTGCGGATAAAGGTATGAATAAAATGATATAATTAAATAAATAAATAATGAGTTTATTAAAAAACATTTAAAAAATTATTAATTGAATAATTATTGATAAAAATGAATAAATTGATTATACTTTATATAAATTACAAATACTAATAAATAGTTTATATTAAATATATAGATATATGAAAAATGAAAATTAAACAAATAAAAATTAAAAATAATTAAATTGAGTAAAATATTAATCATTTTATTAATTAGATAATTATTGATAATGTTAATAAATAGTATATATTAAATATATAGATATATATGAATGTATATAAATATGATTTATATAATACAAAATATTCATGCTTTAAATTAAATGGTAATATATTTAATTAGTGAATAATGGTTTATAATTAAAAATTAATATGAATTAAAAATAGTAACTAATTGCATAAAGTAATGGACATAATTGAATGTCATTTGATTTTTCAATTTAACATAGATCAAAAAAAATTTATATCGATTTCACATATATGTAATTAATGTTTTTTATATAAAACTCTCACACACAAAACTTAACCATTTTTTCAATATTGTTAAAGTGTATTTATTTTTAATTTATTCAATTTCACTCATTTTTTACATGTATGTACTTAAGATTAATTATTCATTAATAATGTTAAAAATATATTTGTAAAAAATATTTATAAATAAATATATTTATAAATTTACATTTACTATATTTATACATTTATACATATATACATTTATATATTTATAATTATAAATAAATAAATATCATTTTTTTAAATTATTTATATAATTATAAATAAATATATATAATTATAAATAAATAATTATATATTTAAATATTTTTAAAATTATAATAAATATATTTACTATAATTATATTTATATATATTTATTAAATATATATATATATTTAAAAAAAATTATTTATAATTATAATTATAAATCCTTTATCAGTGCTTAAATAATAAGCACTGATAAAAGAAGCTTTTATTAGTGTTTTTTTAGCACTGATAAAGATTCCTTTTATCAGGGCTTTTTTACTTAAGTGCTAATAAAAGGTATCTTTATCAGCGCTTTTTTGGAAGCGGTGATAAAAGTGTTCGATCTATTTAAAAAATCCTAACCAGTCGGGAACCTGTCGTGATATTAGAATCTTTCCATGAAATCCGTCCAATGTCAGCACTCCTCCTCTGTGAATTGAAGCTTGAAGAAAGGGTCAAATCAAGGCTCAAATAAATCCAAGGCTTAAATTCAAGGCTTGAACGATTTAAGGGTCAAATGAATCCAAGGCTCAAATGTAAGTCTTTCTCTAATTTCTTTCAAATTCAAGTCTTTCTCTACTTTCTCTTAGGGAACTCGGGGTGTAAAACATCAATGGTTTCAGTCGTGGTGGAGGGTGCTTTATAACTATGAGTATGATGAGTTATCCATTTTGTAGATTTGGCTATGGAGAACGTCCATTTTGATGCTTGGAATTTTTAGAGTGTGAAAAACCTATACTGTGAGCCTTCCCAGCTTCGATCTCAGTCCATACGAGCATCTCCTTCTCAATTGCAGTTGTGAATTAATGTGGGGGATTTATGAGCTACTATTTTATTTATTTGAAAGTGTGCATGAATCGTGCTTTTTTTCATTGGATAAATAGTGTAATTAACCATATGGTAGAAGTCTCGTCCCATTTTACATCGTCTATATAATTTTTAATGTATCAATTTCATGATGGTTTTTAATTAGCTTATGAGACTACTTCTTTGCGTATTAAACTAACTAGTTATTTTCATATCTTTGCAGTGTAGACTTTAGATGGGGACTGGTGTTTTATAGATCTGTTAATTTTGTGATTCAACTTATATTTTTGAGTGAAGTAAGGGTATTCCACTTAGAAAATGTGACCTCATGGGAGTCATTCCATCTTAGTAGAGGATAGTGTGTATGGGATAGATGTTTCAATGGTTGGTGTGTTTTTCTCTCTTGTTTGTGATATATCTTATTGATGTGTATTATTGTTTTATGAAAACTTATTTATGGGCCTCCCTATAATCTTAAGGATAGGTCAATGTGTATTATATGACCTCCCTAGAATCCTTCATATGGGTATATTTGATGTGATGAACTCCCTAGAATCCTTGGGATGGGTTAGTGTGGTGATATGACATCCCAAGAGTCTTGAGATGTTTTCAAATATTTTTTATACCATTAATATTAAATGTAATAATTCCTTTGGTTGTTACATAACTTGTTCCAAAAAATAGAATGGAGATTATCAAATTCTATATATTAGAAATTATTTTTAGGTATTAATCATCTTAGGTCTACATGTATTGGTTCCACCCTTAAGAATCTATGATTATCATCCATGTATGAAATAACTCTTTATTTATTAAAATTTTATCAATACAGTTTTATATATTTTAGTTGATTGAATGAGAGTTTATTATTCTTGTTTATCATATTTGGGTTTATTATTAATCCATAATTGCCTATGTTATATTTTCATTTGTTTAAGGGATTTAAGAAATACTTTATGTGTATCGAACAATAGTTATTATTGAAATTTTTTTCTTGAGACTCATCCCCCATCTATTTTATAGACAACTTTCATTCTCATCAGTTTCATCTCCTGAATAGTTATTTCATTTTGTTGCTTGAGACTCATCATCCATCTATTTTATGTTTCTTGTACTAATCTGAGTAGTAGTCATCCCATGGATGACTAATTCTTAGAATATTTCAAGAAACATATGTTCATGTCCACAAGATATGGGGGATGTGTGTCAAACAACAAAATTCAATGATAAATGTTTGGGAGATGAGCTGATGAGTATGATAGTTTTCTATAATTTTCACCTTTGAATGAATTCATAGTATAACACCTACCATAGTAGAGTAATTATTTTCTTAAATTCAATTACCAATTATCTTCAAATCATTCTGAAATTATTTTAAACAATCAAATGATGGGTTTCCCTTATTAGAATTGTCTATAAATTTCACCTTTGATAATGAATATCTTATGTGTATTTATTTATTTATTATAAAAAAATAAGATTTTATTAACTCAATAGGATTGATATGAATTAAAAATGGATGCACTCTAATATTTTGACAAAAGATTGTAAATATGAAGTTAAATAGTTCATGAAGTTTTCAAGAGAGCAGGTATATGACCCTTCTCAAATCCTTTTTCTGTGTTTACATTGTTTTTATTCAAGAAAAATTCATCTGGAGGAGTTGGAAGAACATTTGATTTTTCACGGAATAGATCAGAGCTATAAATGTTGGACTAAACATAGGGAAAAACTAAATATGAAAACTAATTGGGATAATAATGCGGTTTGTGGATCATTTGATATGAATATGAGTGTAAATGATGATGGAGATCACATGGAATAAATGACAATGGAAATTTAATATGACCTTCATGATTGTACAAAGTTGTTTGAGAAGTTAAATAGTTATGAAAAGAGTCTATTTTATATTAGTTCTACTAAATACACATCATTGTCAGCTGTATTGAAGTTATATAATTTGAAAGCTGGCAGTGGATGGAGTGACACCAACTTTACAGAACTACTCAGTATCCTAAATGATATGCTACCAAAATAAAATAACATGTCAAACATATGACTCTAAATGAATGTTATGTTCAATGGGAATGATCTCTAAAAAATAAATTCTTGTCCAAATGATTTCATATTGTTTCACAAGGATCATGAATCACTCATAAAATGCTCAAAGTGTGGTGCAGATAAATGAATCAAATACTTAAAAATCTGTATGGTATTTTCCAATCATTCCATGGTTTAGAATACTAGATGGATTTCAGGAAACCGCAAGAAAGTTTACATAGAATTTAGATACAAGAATTAAAGATGGGAAATTATGTCATCCAACAGATTCTTCTCAATTGAAGAAAATTGATTATAAGTATCCTGAATTTGGAAATGATTAGAGAAACTTTTAACTTGTGTTATCTATAAATGGAATAAATCTTTTTGTTTTATAGATTAGTACTCATGGTATATGGCCTGTCATGTTGGTAAATTATAAATTTTTTCCATAATTATGCATGAAGCACAAATACATTATGTTGTCTCTGCTTATATAGATACCAAAGCAACCCGATAATGATAGTGGTGTCTATTTTTCTCCATTGATCAAAGATCTAAAATTGATGTGGGATATAGATGTTACAATATATGATGCTCATAGGAGTGAATAATTCATATTGAGGTCTATGTTGTATGGGCCGATAGATGACTTCCCTGCTTATGGAAATTTATTGATCTATAACATTAAATAAATGTTGGGGTGTCCCATTTGTGAAAAAAAACACATACTTAGTTCGATTGAAACATTCCTCGAAGACTGTGTTTTTAGGAAATCGTAAATTTTTACCTCAATGACATAAATACCGATTCTAGACAACAACATTCGATGGGAATATCAAACAAGGTACAACACCTTCTCTAGTAAAGGCCGATAAACTTTACAATAAAGTAAAATATATAGACGTTGTTTTCAGTAAACTATTTTTGAAAAAACTTACAAAATCAGGTTGGAAGAAGAGATCAATTTTCATTGAATTATCATATTGAAATTGTTTGTATGTCAGATAATTTCTTGATGTCATACATGTAGGAAAAAATGTATTTGATAGTGTTATTGGTATGTTACTAAATGTTCCTGGAAAAAATAAAATATGGAAGCAAGGCTAGGATGGACTTTATTGAAATGAGGATAAGGGAATATTTGGCACTGGTGAAGGGTAAAAAGCATAATTTTCTTCCTCCAGTAGCTTACACTCTATCCAGATAGGAAAATTTCAATTTTTCCTTTTCCTTAATAAATTAAAATTTCTACAGGGGTATTCATCAAATATCAAGAATATCCAGTTAATAACTAATTTGAAGTTACAAGAAATAAAATCACATGACTATTATGTTTTGATGCATGTTAATTTCCAGTGCATTCTACCTCAAAATGTATGACATACATTAACCAGGCTCTGTTTCTTTTTCAAAGCCATATGTAGTAAAGTTATAGACATGGAAAAGTTTCCAATCATGAATAAGTAGGTTGTAGTCATATTATGTGAATTATATATGTTTTTCCCACCATAATGTTTTGATATAATGGTTCATCAGATGATTCACTTGGTTAGAGAGGTTCAATTATGTGGTCATATCCTTTACATATGTATGTACCCCATTGAACGATATATGAATATTTTGAAAGGGTAAGTCAAGAATCAAAGTCGGCTAGAAGGTTGTATTGCATAACGATATATTGTTGAAGAATCTATTGAATTATATACCGATTAACTATCAGATGTTGATAGCATCCATCCATCCAATGGCCCGAAGGCCTTAATTTTTTATTGATTTTTGATAATTCACCTTTCAAGGGGTGAGGTGGAACCCTTACAAGGCTCGTAGGCATAAGTTTTACATGGCCCATAGGCCTTAGAGGAATTCATTGCTTGTAGGCTTCAAACATTACATATAACCCAGACTAACTACTTGGAACTTCTCCTCCCTTGGATCTTCATCGTGAAATCAGCTCTCCACCTTTGCATGGCTGTTCAGCTAAGTTGTCATGTGCATGCATAGGCTTGTCCCGATGGCAGGTTCCATACCCTCTCATTCTTTCAATCCGTGTAGCTTCTGCTGTGGTGAAAGATCCTTGCTCATCCTCCTTATAGAGCTTGTTCCTTGTAGGTTGTCTGGTTTGCATCTGCACTTAAGGTGGCCCGAAGGCCTTACTGGCCCGAAGGCTTGGGTGGCCCGAATGCCTTAAAGGACCCGGGGAACAAATCGGTGGCCTGAAAGCCCAAACAGGGGAAAATTCCCGGCTGCTACAGTTCCCGCTACAGTACCTGTTATAGTACTGCACAGTTCCCACTACAGTACCTATTGCAGTACTGCTACAGTACCCTAGAAATTGTTCCTCTTCCTGGACTTGATCCTGGGTTTCCTGGATGCACTTAAGAGTCCTCACCAACTGGGCTGAGGCTCATGTGTAGGTGTTGATAGCATCGGTCTCCCAAATTATCAACACAATGAAGGCCTTATGGGTGATGAGATTTCTGAAAGATATGTTTTTACAATTACCTTGACAGAGAAGGAGTAAGAACACCTTTAAATTTTATATAATAGTGAAGATGTTGATCCATACATTGAAACCGAATTTTTTTTTAGATATTTGAATCTATTAAGGGATGAATTATGGATATCAGATACACATAATCAATAGTTTATAAAATGGTTTTGAGATCAAATTTATAAGGAGTTATCTGAAAATATGAATTCAATTGTCGAATGACTTCAGTGGTTAGCCAGGGGATCAAATGAAAATGGTATATCTTACACTGGTTTTGTAATCAAGGGTTATATTTTCTGTAGAAAACAATAGGATGTCTGCAATACGATGAAAAATAGTGGTGTTATACTTGTGGATAAAGCGATGCACATATTTGGTTCCAAGTATAGAAATCCAATTTATGAAAATATTCCATATTTTGGCACTATTAAATAGATATACGAGTTGGATTATACAACATTTCAAGTGCTGATTTTCCATTGCAAATGGGTTGACAATATTAGTGCAGTAAAAGTTGATGAAATGGGATTCATGAAGGTGAATTTCAATATGTAAGGGGAAAAAGATGAGCCATTCATAATGAAATCATAATTAGTGCAAGTATTTTATGTCTCTGATCCAACAAACAAGAATTGGTCGATTGTCCTGCTGGAGACTAAAACTAATTTTGGGTCAGATGAAAATTCAATTGAGGATGACCCTTTCATTGGGAGATAAAAATTAGTTCATTTCAGTACCAATATAGATAATTTATTGTACATTATAGGGGACCACAAAGAGGGGATTTTGATTCTCGATATGAGAACCAAATCCCTAAAACCTTTAAAAAAATAAATAGAGTTCAATGAGAAGGTAATTTTTTTAATATACTATGTTTTTCCTCATAATATTATATGTTCTCTACTACATTAACATAATTCAAATTAAATTTTTGACTAATCATGAAAATAATGTATTATTCACATGATGATATTACCAATACCTCATAAGAACAAACTATAATAAAGGAACCCCTTTGGAAAGATGTAAAGGTAATGTTATGATATACTTTCTCTATTTTACCGAAAAATTATATAATGTAACGTTGATTTAATTTTCATTATTCCTTATAGAGTTTTTTTATTTTAAAATATTTATATCATTTTTTTAGGCCTTTATAGTAAGATAAATGATGCTATCACTTCTCAATCACAAAGGTAATCTTGGTGTTTTCACAGTAAAATTAGTGTTCATAGAATTAATGTATTGTCTCATATTTACATTTAATTTATTTATTTATAGTATTACTCACATAATAATTTTTTTCTTATACATGAGGATTATTTTGTTCAAGTTGGGGTGGTATGTCTATCTTTTATACCTTTCTGCATCAAAAAATTCATAGACTTCTTCTCCATCAAAACCTTTTCACCCCTGCAGTGTTGACATTTATCACTTTCCTTCAAGTTCCCTCCACTGATCAATCATAGAGGTAATATTGATGTTTTCACAGTAAAATCACTTTCCATAGAATTAATTTATTATTTCATATTTATGTTTTATTTATTTCTTTTTAGTATTACTCATATAATAATTGTCTTCTTATATAGGTGGATTCTTTTGTTCAAGTTGGGGTGTTTTGTTCGAAGCTGCTCATACTCACGAGAGATTGGACTTGGAGCCTGTAACTAAGATAATGAAAATAAGGAAATGCATCAATAATGCATACAACCATCATGAAAATTTGAATCCCTACTACTTATTAAATTATTTTTTTCATAATTTTAGTTAATTTCCTTATCATTTTCATCTATTATTTATTTAGTTTTTTTTCATGTATCTTTTGATAAGTCATATTGCACTACTACAAAACCGGACTTTAAAAATGCTAGAAATAGAATTTATCAGTGCTAGAAAAGTTTTGACTACATGAGATATGTTAAAAGACCTGGTCTTTTATCAGTATTGAAAAATCACTAATGAAGGGGTCCTTTATTAGCACTAAAAAATGTGATGACAAATTGGACCTTTATCAGCGCTTTAATTTAGCACCGCTAAAGAACCCGTTTATTAGTGCTTATAAAAGCGCTGATAAAGGTTCATTTATCATCACTTATAAAAGCACTGATAAATTATACCTTTATCTATGCTTATAAAAGAGAAGATAAAAGACCTTTTATTAGTACTCAGAGAAGTGCTGATAAAATAGACCTTTATCATCACTTTTAATAGCCCTGATAAAGGGCCATACTATAGTGTGTTGTAACAGCAAACTATAGCACCACTACAATGCGTTGTAACAGCACACCGCAACAATAGAAACACACCAGATATCAACAAAAACAATTCCTAATACAATATTTAAATGAAATGAAATTTACAACACAAACACAAGATAAAAACACAATATTATAGACATTTAAAACATTGGTTTATATAATTACATAAATACAAATTATTACATACATTCAAAAACATCAATGTTTCTTTTATCTTTTAATCCTAACCCGACTCATGCAATTACTAAAGAAACCAACCCTAATAGAGCAAAATAATTCACATGTATAAGAAAAAGATTCTTATGTTAGTAATAATTTAAAGAAATAAATTAACAAAAGGTGTTTATTTTACTAAAATTGATGTCAATTTTAAATAAAAAGACGCACTTGGAGTCATACCGGTCACACCGTGCATTAGATTGAGGTGTGGCTAATTCAAAAACATCTCAAATAACTTATGGATCATTTTACTAAAGTATAAAAAATAATCTTATTTTTTTGCTCGATTTTGAGTACGTTAGTTGTCTTTGATACTAAAATGTCATTTTAAACTAGAAACACACACTTTTGACTCATTCTGATCACATCATGTATTGGTTTGATGTGAAACAGATTCATACATGTCATAAATGACTTATGAATCTTTTTTCCAAATTATAAAGAAAATATGAGTGTGTTTGATCGATTTTCAGTGAGTGACTCTTTTTGAACTAAAATGTCGATTTTAAATTGATAATAGACACTATGACCCATACTGAGAACATCGTGTATCAGATTGAGGTGGTGCTGATTCCTACACATCAAAAATGACCTACGGATCATTTTTGTGAAGTATAAAAACAATATTAATGTGTTTTCTTGGTTTTGAGAAGGAAATTTGTCCATTTTACTAAAATTGATGACAATTTGAAATAAAAAGATGCACTTTGAGTCATTAAATTCACACCATGCATCGTATTGAGGTGCGGCTAATTCTTACACATCCCAAATGAATTAAGTATTGTTTTCTTAAAGTATCAAAACAATATGAATGTGTTTTATTGATTTTGAGTACATCACTTATCTTTTTTACTAATATGTCATTTTAAAATTGAAACATGCACTTTGAATCATACCTATCACATTGTGTATCAGATTAAGGTGTGTCTGATTTATACATATCATAAATAACTTATGGATAATTTTCCTAAAGTATTTAAACAATGTGAATGCATTTTCTTGGTTTTGAGTAGGTCAGGTGTCCTTTTTACTAAAATTGATGTCAATTTTAAATAAAAACATGCAATTTGATCATATCAGTCATACCATATGTCAGATTGAGGTGAGGCTGATTCACGCATGTCTAAAATCAATTATGGATTGTTTTCTTAAAGTATTAAAATAATCTAAATGCGTTTGTTCAGTTTTGAGTAGATCAGTTTGTTTTTTACTAAAATTGATATCAATTTTAAATAAAGACACACTTAAAGTCATATCAGTCACACTGTATATTAGATTGAGGTGAGGTTAATTATTACACATTCAAAATCACTTATGTATTTTTTTCCTAAATTAACAAAACAATATGAATGTTTTTTCTTAGTTTTTAGTACGTCACTTTTCTTTTTTACTAAAATGTCATTTTAAACTTGAAACACGCACTTTGACTCATATAGATCACATTGTGTATTGGTTTTATGTGAGACCAATTACTACATGTCACAAATTATTTATGAATAGATTCAATAAATCGTCAAGAAAATATGAGTTCATTTTCTCAGTTTTCAATGAGTGACATTTTTTAAAGTCAAATATCGATTTTAAACTGATAACAAACACATTGAGTCATATCGGGCACATCATGTATCGGATTGAGGTGAGGCTGATTCTTACATGTCAAAAATGACTTATGGATCATTTTTGTAAAGTATCAAAACAATCTGAATATTTTTTATTAGTTTTGAGTATGTAAATTGTCTTTTTTACTAAAATTAATTTCTATTTTAAATAGAAGGAAGTGCTTGGAGTCATAATGGCCACATCATGTGTTAGATTGAGGCACGGCTACATCCTAAAGTCTTAAAACAATCTTAACTATCAATGTTACCATAATTTCCATTGGATTTCTTTTTCAAACATCCAACACTGCATGAGAAGCTTTGAAAAAACCACATCAACTCGAAAAAAAAGAAACCACCAGTATAAGAAAACAATTATTATGAGTAATACTAAAAAGAAATAAATTAAACATAAATATGAAATAATACATTAATTATATGAATAATGATTTTACTGTGAAAATATCAATATTACCTCTGAGATTGAACAGTGGAGGTAACTTAAAGGAAAGTTATAAATATCAACACTACATGGGTGAAAGGTTTTGAGGGGGAAGAAGTATGTGGAATTTTTAGTGTATAAAGAAATGAAAGATGGATAATGCACCCCAACTCAAACAAAATAATCCACCAATATAAGAAAAAAATTTATTATGTGAGTAATACTAAAAAAAATAAATTATACATAAATATGAAATAATACATTAATTCTATGGAAAATGATTTTACTGTGAAAACATCAAGATTACCACTGTAATTGAGCAGAGCCAACATCATTGCTCTTCCTACAAAGGCAGTGGAGTGAACCTGAAAGAAAGTGATAAATACACCACTATAGGGGTGAAAAGGTTTTGAGGGAGAAGAATTATGTAGAATTTTTAGTGTATAAAGAAATTAAATATGGATAAATCACCCCAACTCAAACAAAATAATACACCTATATAAGAAAAAAATTATTATGTGAGTAATACTAAAAAGAAATAAATTATACATAAATATGAAATAATACATTAATTCTATGGAAAATGATTTTACTGTGAAAACATCAAGATTACCACTGTAATTGAGTAGTGGCAGTTTCATTGCTCTTCCTGAAAAGGCAGTGGAGAGAAATTGAAAGAAAATGATAAATGCACCACTGTAGGGGTGAAAAGGTTTTGAGGGAGAAGAATTCTGAGGACATTTTGGTGTATAAAGGTATGAAAGATGAATAGAGCACCCCAACTTGAAAAAAATAATCCACCTGTATAAGAAAACAATTATTATGTTATTAATACTATAAATAAATAAATTAAACATAAATATGAAACAATACATTAATTCTATAGACAATGATTTTACTGTGAAAACATCAAGATTACCTCTGTGATTGAGTAGAGAAAGCATCATTTATCTTCTTAAAAATTCATGACACATGGAAAAAAATCTTCTAAAATAAATGAAATCTATAAGGAATAATGAAAATTAAATCAATGTTCCATTATATATTTTTTCGGTAAAATAGAGAAAGTATATCATAACATTACCTTTACATATTTTCAAAGAGTTTCCTTCATTATAGTTTTTTCTTCTGAGGTATTGGTAACATCGTTATGTGTAGAATAAATTATCTTCATGAGTATTCAAATATTTAATTTATATTATTTTAATGCAATAGAGAACATATAATATTATGAGGAAAAACATAATATATTAAAAAACACTTTTACCTTCTCATTGAACTCTCCTTATTTTTTTAAAAAATTTCAAGGATTTGGTTCCTCTATCAAGAATCAAAATCCCCTCTTTGTGGTCCCCTCTAATGTACAATAAATTTTCTACATTGGGACTAGAATGAACTGATTGTGATGTCCCAATTAAAGGGTCATCTTCGATTGAATTTTCATATAAATCAACATTTGTTTTATTCACCATCAGAACAATCTACCAATTATTGTTTGTTGAATCAGAGACATAAAATATTTACACTGATTGTGATTCCCTTATGAATAGATTGTCTTTTTTCCCTTCCACACTGAAATTCACCTTCACAAATCCCATATCATCAACTTTCACTCCATTTATATTGTCAATCCATTTTTAATGGAAAAGCATCACTTGAAATGTTGTATAATACAACTTGTATATCTGTTAAATAATGCCAAAATATGATATATTTTAATAAATTGGATTTCTATCCTTAGAACCAGATATGTGCATCACTTCAGCCATAAGAGTAACACCATTGTTTTGCATTGTACTGAAGTCATCATCTTCTTTTGTATAGAACATATAACTATTGATTACAAAACCAGTGTAATATATACCATTTTCATTCGGTCCTCTAGATAGCCATTGAAGTTGTTCGTCAATTGAATTTGTATTTTTAGATAAACCCTTATAAATTTGATCTCTGAACCATCTTATAATTTGTTGATTATGGGTATTTGATATCCATCCTTGATCCCTTGATGGATTAAAATATCTAATAATTTCTTTGTGGTATTAAATGTATGAATCAAAATCTTCACTATTATTTAATACATAAATATGTGCTTGCTCCTGCTCTATTAAGGTAATTGCAACAACATCTCTCCCAGAAATCCCTTCTCCCGTAAGTTGTTCATAGTGATAAGACTTTGGGAGACTGATGTTTTCAACATATGATAGGTAATCGATATAGAATTCAATATCTTATTTAATAATATATTGTTCTGCAATACAACCTTGTAGATGACTTTGATTCTTGACATACCCTTTCAAAATCTTTATATATCATTCAATGGGGTACATCCATCTGTAATGGATAGGAAAACATAGTTGAACCTCTCTGACTAAGTGAATCATCAGGTGGACCATTATATCAAAGAATGATGGTGGGAATAACATCTCTAATTCACATAATATTATTGTAATCTCCTTATTCATGATGGTAAACTTCATTGGGTCAACAACTTTACTACATTTGTCTTTGAAAAAGAAGCAGATTCTGGTTAATTTATGTCATACATTTTGAGGTAGAATGCAATGAAAAGCAACATGAATTAAATATTTCATCAAAACATGACAGTCATGTGATTTTAGTTCTTGTAACTTCAAATTAGTCATTGATGCGACATTCTTGATATTTGATGAATACCCCCTATAGAACTTTTACACTAGTAACGAGAAGGAAAATTGAAATTTTTCCTGTCTGGATAGAGTGTAATTTACTGGAGT
This sequence comes from Viscum album, assembly GCA_963277665.1. Classification (NCBI taxonomy): domain Eukaryota; kingdom Viridiplantae; phylum Streptophyta; class Magnoliopsida; order Santalales; family Viscaceae; genus Viscum; species Viscum album. The sequence goes on from OY728163.1 coordinate 1,942,717,494, forward strand.
AAGAAAAGTTTTCCTTTTACCCTTCACTAGTGCCAACTCTTCCCTTATCCCTATTTCAATCAAGTCTAACCTAGCCTTTATGCCATCTTTCATTTTGCTAGGAATATTTAGTAATGTGATAATAACACTATCAAATACATTTTTTTCTACATGAATGACATCAATAAAATGTCTGATATACAACAAATTCCAATATGATAATTCAAAGAAAATTGATCTCTTCTTCCAACCTGATTTTGTAAAGTTTTTTGAAAATCATTTACCAAAAACAGTGTTAATCTTGTTTACTTTTTTGTACAGTTGATCACCCATTACTGGATATGGTGTTGTACCTTGTTTGATATTCCCATCGAATACTATTGTCCATGATCGGTATTTATGTCATCGAGGTAAAAATTTCTAATTTCCTAAAAACATGGTCTTCAAGGAATGTTTCAACCGAACTGAGTATGTGCATTTTTCACAAATGGGACACCCCAAAATTCCTTCAATGTTATAGCCTGATAAATTTCCATAAGTGGGGAAGTCATTTATCATTCTATAAAACATGGACCTCAATGTGAATTCTTCACTTCTATGAGAATCATACATTATAACACTTGTATCCCATATCAATTTCAGATCTTTGATCAATACAGCCAAATATACATCAATATCGTTACTGGGTTGCTTTGGTCTAGATATAAGAAAAGACAACATAATGTATTTTCGCTTTATACATAACCATGGAAACAAGTTATAATTTACCAACATGAAGGCAAATGTATTGTGAGTACTACTTTGTACAACAAAAGGATTTATTCCATCTGTAAATAATGCAAGATGAAAGTTTCTTGTCTCCTCTCAAAATTCAGGAAACTTGTTATCAATTTTATTCCACTAAGGATAATCTTCTAGATGACATTGGTTCCCATATTTAATTCTTGTATTTGTATGCCATGTTAATTTTATCATGGTTTCCTGAAATCCATATATTCTTCTAAACTATATAATGATATGAAAGTACCATACATATTTCAAAGGACTTGATTCATTTTTCTTGTATTGATCTATGCCACACTTAGAGAATTTTATGAGTGATTAATGGTCCTTGAGAAACAATATGCAATAATTTAGACAAGCATGTATTTTTTTAGATATCATTCCCATTGAACGTAACATTCGTTTAGCATCATATATTTTTCATGGTAGTTAATTTTCTTATGGTATCATATCTTTCAGAAGACCAAGTAGTTCTGTAAAGCTGGTGTCACTCCATTTGCTTCCAACTTTCAAATTATATAACTACAATACAGCTGACAATGTTGTGTATTTAGTATAATTAGTATACAATGGTTTCTTGGAAAAACTATTTAACTCCTCAAACAACTTTGGATAATCATGAAGGTCATATTCAATTTCCATTTTCATTTCTTCCATGTGATATCCATTATCTTTTATAAAGGTATTCATATCAAATGATTCATAAACTGTATTATCATCCCAATCTTGGTCCACATTTAGTTTGTTCCCATGTTTAGTCCAACATTTATATATTTGATCTATTATGTGACAAATCAAATGTTCTTTCAACTCTTCCAGACTAATTTTTATTGAATAACAACAACAAAAACATGGAAAGAGGATTTTAGAAGGGTCGTCTGCATGCTCTCTTGAAAAATTAATGAACTCTTTAACTCCATATTCATATTTGTTTGTCAAACGATTAGCATGAATCCATTTTCACTTCATATACATCTTATTGGGTTCATAAAAGATTGATTTTGTACAATATATAAATAAATATGCATAAGATATTCATTATCAAAGATGAAAGTTATAGAAAATTCTAATAAGGTAAAATCAACATTTGATGGTTTCAAATAATTTTAGTATGTTTATAAAAATGGGTAATTGGATTTAAGAAAATAATTACTCCACTATGGTAGGTGTTATCCTATGAATTCATTCAAAGGTGAAATTTTTAGACAACTCATCCTCATCACCTCATCTCCCAGACATTTATCATTTCATTTTTTGGTTTGAAACATCCTTCATCTCTTATGGACATGAACCTATGTTTCTTGAAATATTATAAGCAGTAGTAATCCATGGGATGACTAATGATTAGATTTTTTTAATAAATATAAAAGAGATGGGGATAAGTTTCAAGCAAAAAATTGCAATAATGACTATTCAAGAGATGAAGGTGTTGAGGATGACAGTTGTCTATAAAAGAGATGGCGGATGAGTCTCAAGCAACAAATTGCAATAATTTCTAATATACATAATTTGATAACTTTTATTCTATTTTTTGGAATAAGTGATATAGAAATATAAGGAATTATTACATTTAAAATTATTAGTATATCAAATATTTGAAAACATCTCAAGACTCTTGGGATGTCATATCACCACATCGATTCATCACAAGGATTCTAGGGAGGTTGTCACATCAGATCTACCCATCGGTTGGTAGTGGCTCTGTGGGGTATCGGTGAGGTCTCGGGTTTTAGTCTCACCGAGTTATTCCCTATTTTTATAGAGTAGGATTTTCATTGTATTTCTACCCCTCCTTGAACTCTTTTAATTATATGTGTGTGTGTGTGTGTCTGTCGATTAGGATTTTCATTGTATTTCTACCCCTCCCCAAACTATTTTAATTATATATATATATATATATATATATGTATGTATGTATGTATGTATATATGTATTGATATATATATATATAATATTATTATTTTTGTATTTATCCCCCTCCCTGAACTATTGTAATTATATATATATATATATATATCTGTGTGTGTAGGCATTAATATCATCCCAAATTCACTAAGGATGGTTGAATTTGTGAATCTTTTTCTTTTATATTCCACAACTAAACAACCTTCATCACCTATTAATGTGATATAATTTTATCTTATTATTAATTTCTTACAACTTCATGAAATAAATAATCAGTGGCCCCTACAAATTTATAGATTTTATTATTCAAAATTAATGGCTAGATCTTTAGCATGATTCCTAAATCCTCTTCCTCTATTATACACTACCAATTTTGTGAAACTATTCTCCATTAACTATTTATCTTTATTCTCTATAAACATGTAATCAGTATGGATTTCTCTATGAATAGAAATTTTAATTTTAAATTAAAATTAAAAATATGAACTCCTCTTTAAATTATCCTACTTAAAATTGATCTATTGGATTAATCTAGCCTTCTTTATCACCCTTTATATGATTTAGAGACTCTAAGGATTAATTTTGTGTAGCCTTTGAGTAATCTATGAAGCCAAATCATTAAGTTTACTTGAAAATTGACTTTGGAATAAATAAAGGAATGAAAATACTTGTTATATTATGGTCATGACAATTATAGTGTACTAAGATACTTTTCAATGGGACTATATAGTTACAAAAATGGTTTCTTCCAACTATTCTATAAACTAACTTTCCCTTTAGGTATATTGTGACATGACTCCTTTTTATGTTGTCTAACCCCAAAAATTATTCACAAATATAGAAGAAAAATATTTTATTGTATTCCACATTGTTTCATGGTATAAGGATTCATAACACAACAAACTCTATTATAGTGCAATGCTCTTACCCACACAAATAAACAATAAAAAATCATTATGTTCATAATATAAACAAATTGTTCAATTCCTAATCTAAAAGAATAATAGTATACAAGGACTAGACCACAAATAACTCATGAAATCATCAAATAAGAAATCAAAAATAAAATAAAAAATAAACAAAGAAAATTGCAAGTCCTACCTCACTAGGTTGAAGAAAATCCTCTTTGAAAACCCTAACTACAATCAAACACTGAATGTCCAATGATGTTCGAGAAACTGGAGGCAGTCGAGTGGTGTGGGTCGAGCTTCGATTAACCGAGGAGGAGCACTGACAGTGGGTGGATTCTGCGGGAAGCTTCTGATATCACAACAGGTTCGCAAATGGTTAGGGTTTTTTAAATAGATCGGAACACTTTTATCAGCGCTTACAAATAACCTTTGATAAAATCCATATTTATTAGTGCATTTATTAGCACTTATAAATCCTCATCTTTATCAGTGTGAAAAAAATGCTGATAAAGACCTACGTTTATCAGCTCTTATTACTTAATCACTAAAAAAGGATTTATAATTATAATTATAAATAAAAAATGTAAATATATATATATATATACTTAATAAATATATATAAATATAAATATAGTAAATATATTCCTTTTTAAATATATTAATTATAATTTTATAATTAATTATTTATAATTGTATAAATATTTTTGAAAAATAATATTTCTATCTAATTTTAAGTGTAAGCATGCATATATGTTAAAAATGAGTGAAATAGAATAAATTAAAAATAAGTACACTTTAACAATATTGAAAAAATGGATAAGTTTTTTGTATGTGCATTGTATATAAAAATGCATTAACTATGTATATGTGAAATCAATATAACACACATTTGAACTATGTTAAATTGAAAAATAAAATGATGTATTTAATTATATATCCATTACACTATGAAATTAGTCATTATTTTTAATTCATATTAATTTTTAATTATAAACCATTATTCACTAAATATATGACTATTTAATGTAAAGCGCATAAATATTTTTTAATATATAAATCATATTTATATACATTAATATATACCTATATATTTAATATATATGATTTATTAACATTAATTATCATAATTACCTAATTAATAAAATCTTCAATATTTAATAATGTATAAACAATTTATTCATTTTTATCAATAATTATTTAAATAATAAAATCATTATTAATTTTTTTAATAAACTATTTTTTATTTTTTTTATTTTTTTTATTTTATTTTATTTATTCATACCTTTATCAGTGCTACAAAGGAACTGATAAAATGTATCCTTATCAGCGCTAACAAAAAATCCATGATAAAGGGTACCCTTTATCAGTTCTAAAAATAAAGTACTGATAAAGGATCCATTTATCAGTGCTAAAAAAAGTGCTAATAAAAGGTTACATTTATCAACGCTTTATTTAGTGCTGATAAAGATGTTATTTATCATCATATTTTTGTAGCGCTGATAAATATCAGCGCTGTTAAACACCAGTCTTGTAATAGTGTTGACTCGATGTTCTTAGTAGAAAAACCTTTCTCATTAAAATCCAAAAGAGTACAGGAAGCTCATGTGGTCATTTTAGTAACTTCTCATGATATAATGGGCACATGAGCTTCCTATACTCTTTTGTATTTCAACAACGAGAAAGGTTTTTCAGCTAAGAACATCGAGTCAATATACAATGTTGGAAGTTGGACAAAGAAAGACAATGGAAATCATTGTAACATTTAAAGTTAGGATTGTTTTGAGACTTTGATACATATATGAATCATCTGAACCACAATATGATACATGGTGCGATCGGTATGACTCTAAGTACTTATTTTTATTTAAAATTAAAAATAATTTTAGTAAAAAAGACAACTGACATACTCAAAATAAATAAAAATATTCATATTGTTTTGATACTTTAGAAAAATGGTCCATAAGTCATTTTTTATGTGTAGGAATCATACGCACCTCAATCTGATACAAGATTTCCCCGTTATGACTCAAAGTGTCCATTATTAGTTTAAAATCTACATTTTAGTTCAAAAAGTTTCACTCACTGAAAACCGATCAAAGGATCTCATATTTTCTTGATAATTTTGGACAACAATTCATAAGCCATTTTTTGATGTGCAGGAACCAGTCTCATGTAAAACTGATACATGATGTGATCGGTATGAGTTAAAGTGTGTGTTTCTAATTTAAAATGGAATTTTAGTAAAAAAGACAATTGACTTACTCAAAACTAATAAAACACATTCAGATTGTTTTGATAATTTAGAAAAAATTATCCATAAGTCATTTGAGATGTGTAGGAATCGGCCACACCTCAACCCAACAAACGGTGTGACCGACATGACTCTAAGTGCGTCTTTTTTTTAAAAATTGACATCAATTTTAGTAAAATGGAGAAATGGCCTACTAAAAACCAAGAAAACACATTTATATTGTTTTTATACTTTACTTAAACAATACATAAGTCATTTTTTATTTTTAGGAATTGGACGCACTTCAATATGATACATGATGTTCCTGGTATAACTCCAAGTGTCCATTATCAGTTTCAAATCAACATTTTAGTTCAAAAAGTTTCACTCACTGAAAACCAAACAAACATGATCTTATTTTCTTGATAATTTATTATAATGATTCATAAGTCATTTGTTATGTGTAGGAATTGGTCTCAAATCAAACTGATACATGATGTAATTAGTATTAGTCAAAGTGTGTGTTTCCTATTTAAAATGACATTTTAGTAAAAAAGACAAGTGTCGTACTCAAAACCAATAAAAAAAATTATATTGTTTTGATACTTTATTAAAATGATCCATAAGTCATTTTAGATGTGTAAAAATCTTCCTCACCTCAATCTGATGCACGGTGTGACCGGTATGACTACAAGTGCATCTTTTTATTTAAAATTGACAACAATTTTAGTAAAACGGAAACTGGCCTACTCAAAACTGATAAAACACATTTTTATTATTTTTATTCTTTAAAAAATGATCTATATGTCATTTTTGACATGTAGGAATCAGCCACACCTCAATGTGCTACATGGTGTGCCTGTTATGACTCCAAGTGTTCGTTATCAGTTTAAAATTGACATTTTAGTTTAAAAAGCATCACTCACTGAAAACCAATCAAACACACTCATATTTTATTGATAATTTTGAAAAAATATTCATAAGTTTTTTTATGTGTAGGAATTTGTCTCACATCAAACCAATACACGATGTGATCGGTATGAGTCAAAGTACTTATTTTTAGTTTAAAATGACATTTTAGTAAAAAAGACAACAGGCGTACTCAAAACTAAGAAAACACAATCATATTGTTTTGATACTTTATTAAAATGATCTATAAGTCATTTTAGACATGTATAAATCTTTTTTACCTCAATATTATGGATGGTTGGACCAGTATGACTCCAAGTACATCTTTTTATTTAAAATTGACATCAATTTTAGTAAAACGAACAACCGACCTACTCAAAACCAATAAAACACGTTATAATTGTTTTTATACATTACTAAAATGATCAATAAGTCATTTTTGATGTGTATAAATAATCCACAACTCAATCTGATACACAAGTGTCCGTTGTCAGTTTAAAATCGACATTTTAGTTCAAAAATTATCACTCATTAAAAACCAATCAAACACACTCGTATTTTCTTGATAATTTAGGGGAAATTTTCATAAGTTATTTTTGATGTGTAGGAATTGTTCCCACATAAAACCAATATATTATGTTATCGGTATGAGTCAAAGTGTGTGTTTCCAGTTTAAAATGACATTTTAGTAGAAAAGACAGGTGACATACTCAAAACCGAGAAAAATGCATTCAGATTATTTTTATACTTTATAAAAATGATCCATCAGTCATTTGAGATGTTTAGGAATTATACACACCTCAATTTGATGCATGGTGTGAACGGTATGACTCCAAGTGCATCTTTTTATTTAACATTGACTTTAATTTTAGTAAAATGGATAATTGACCTGCTCAAGATTGAGAAAACACATTCAGATTATTTTTATACTTTAGGTAAATGATCCATAAGTCATTTGAGATGTGTAGGAATCATACACACCTCAATATGATGCATTGTGTGACCGGTATGACTCCAATTGCATCTTTTTATTTAAAATTGACATTAATTTTAGTAAAATGGACAATTGGCCTATTCAAAACTGAGGAAACACATTCAGATTGTTTTGATACTTTATGGAAATGATCCATAAGTCATTTTTGATGTGTAATAATCAGACACACCTCAATATGATACATGATGTTCCTAGTATCACTCAAAGTGTATGTTATTAGTTTAAAATCAACATTTTAATTCAAAAAGTATCACTCATGCAACCACTAGGCTATGCCCGTGGGGATTATTATTGTACTTATTTAATTAATTTTCACAGAGATAATACTTAAATATGAACAAGAAATAGTGTGACATATAATAATCAACCACCAATTAATCCTATATACAGTGTTCCTGGTATGATTGAAAGTTTGGTTTAAAATTAACACTTTCTGTTAATTTATTTGTTTATATTATTAATAACATAAGAATTTTTTTCTAATATAGGTGAATTATTTTGTTCAAGAAGGGGTGTTTTTTTAATCAATAGCATGAGTCGGGGTTATAATCAAAATAAAAAAGGAACATTTATGTTTTTTAATGTATGTAATAATTTTTACTTATGTAATTATATAAAAAATGTTTTAAATGTCTAAAATATAGTGTTTTGTTTCTTGTATTTGTGTTTTAAATATCATTTTATTTAAATTATGTATTGGTACTTGATGTTTTTTATACCTGGTGGTGTTTTTGGTGCTTTGATGATCTATTATAGCAGATTGCACTAGTGTTGTAGTGTGCTATTACATCACACTGCAGTATGCCCCTTTATTAGTGCTTTTGAAAATGCTGATAAATGGGTCTTTTATCAATACTTTTGAATTCATTGATAAATTTTTCCTTTATCATCAAATTTTAAAGCACCGATAAATTCCTCCTTTATTAGTGCTTTTTTAGAACTAATAAATGATAAGGTTTTTTAACCTCACTCCGGTAGTCAGTGATTTTATAGTGCTGATAAAGGTCATTTTTAGTACTGCTAAAGGCCTATTTTGTAGTAGTGAGGCATCATACCTAAGTCTAAGCTTTACTCCTCATGAATATCGTCCCCTTTCATCATGTCCACTTCTCATTTTAGGTATCACCTCCTCTTGGAAGGGTTCATGCATTATAGCGTCATTATCAACTGTACAAATATATATACTCACACATAGGTGAGGGGGTCTTGGGAATGTAATATACAATTGATAAATTGGACGCACATTCCATTATATATATTGAATTAAAATGATGATGTGTTGAATATCTTAAATTAACTACTTATTACAAACATCACACATAGTAATAAATAATTAAATGAAATTAACCAGATAGACATGTTTTCGGTCAATTGCTCAATACCAGTCGATACGAAAAGTAAATGCACGAGAAAACTAAATTGAAATAAATTTAAAGTTAAGAGATATTAAATATAACTTAAATGAATTATATAATTCAAATAATTTATCTTCTTCTTTGGTCCACAAATTAATTTAATTTTTACTCCAAAAATTAAATTAATCAATTAATTTAATTTAACACCAAAATTAAATTAATTATTTTAAATAATAAAATTATTATTATTTTTAACCCAGTAAATTAATTTTGATTAAATAAAATTAACTCAGGCCCAAAAATTCCATCTAGACCCGTTGTAGGTTATAATAAACCCAGGAAGGCCCGTTTCGGTCAAGGAAGATCGCGCTTAGTGCCTCGCGGGTTGGGAATACCCTATATAGGGAGGTTTTGGGATGAGAAAACCAGTTTTGGCCCATTTTGAGTCAGTCCAAATCTGTGTGGATCCAATTAGTGTAGTGGATCATCTAGGAGATATCGAGCTGCCATGAGTATCCCAGGCAGGGATCATTTGAGGGGCTTCATCCAGAAATAGGGAGGAGAAGAGGTTACAGGCATAGGGATCTCAATCGTGGCAGTGAGCAGTTGGCTCCCGTGAGTGGTCATAGTGGAATAGTGGGGAGGGGTTTCCGATGAGGGGCTCAGCAACGAGCGGGGTGTTAGACTGCGACAGTGACGGTGGCATGGTCACAGGCATGGGTTGGACAGTTGGTGGTAGTTCTATCTTGATCACATGGTGGAAGGAGAAGGAGGTGGTCAACTTAGGATATGGGAGGAGTGGTGCACCCTAGGATGCTTTTTCAAAATGCATCTCCCTCAATTATTTTTTTAAATTGGATGTCTGAAAACTTGGCCCCTCTTCAAAAGTCAAAAATACTATAACATTTCCTTTATTTTCTTTTAATTAAAATAATATTATTTTTTTTAAATGTTATTCCTTTATAGGAATCAAACATTGTTTCCCACTCCTTTTTTTCAAGCTTCCAAGAGAAGAAACCCTTATAGGAAAAAATAATCATGCCTGATGGAATTGTGGACATCAGATATTGATCAAATATTGAACGAAGATAGATCATCAAAAAAAATTATGCACATATATTAAATAATATTATTCTTCAATTTTTAATAGGTAACAACCACATTTTTTATCCCTACCAAAAAATTTGGACGACCGTAACTTGGTCATCCATAATACGATCGGCATACGGTCTATTCCATTGGGACCAATTTAATGCTCTCTACTTAATTTAAAGAAAATTAATTTTTTTGTTTGGCTTAGAAAATTCACACGCTCTCTATGATACCAATTAAAGGTACCAAGGCATGTAGTGGAAGTTGGTGGGCTATAAATTTTAAAATTTTCATCACCAAAACATCGTAACTTCGTCGTCTTCGGTGATCCAAGCCCCAATAGAGGTCCTAGGATATTTTATGAATTTAATAAGCAAAAAATAAATAAATAAACATGTTCCTTATTTGATTTAGTGGCATGATAAATAGTATCTTGTCATCAAAGATCATTTTCTGAAGGATCTGAAGTCAAACCCCTCTAGATCATCCACACACACTTCAAGAATATACATGAATGCTGATCATCAAATTCTGAGTGCTAGCATGGAGCTCCGAAGATTCCTTTTATGTCACAATGATCACCTCAACTTCATTCCTATGATCTGCGAAGATGTCCTTGGATCAATAGCTTGAATGAAATCTCTCTCTCTCAAGGATGCATGAGGAGGATATATGAGCTCTCAATCTATTGGAAAATGAATTCCCTTGATTATGGAAATGATCCCCTCATCTACTTACATAGTGGATGATAAAAATACTTGATTAGGGTTCCTAGTCCTCGTATATCTGACATCCACTAAATAAGTAATAAATAAATAATTATGACGAACTAACTATGTCATAAATATTATTTATATTTTATAAAATACTTTTAACAAATATTATATATATATATATATATATGTATATTATGTGATAAACCTGAGTCATTAAATCAACTCTTAATTCCCACTAATATTAAGTGAACCTTGAATATTAAATATAATATTTTTTCATATAATATTATTCTATGTATTTACTTAAACACTTGTAAATACTTTTATTAAATAAATTCATTCTAATAATTCTATACTTGAAAAATAATGAATTTATTTATTTGTCGGTGATCGATAGATCTTGGAAAACTCTCGGACCACATGGTGGGTCCCACCATGTCCCATATACCTATTCCATAGAATATGGAAGAATCTTGAATGTGCTATTGTGTGTGAACATCTATACCCGTATCTCAATATCAGTGAATAATATTCACAGACCAAGAGCAGAATCTTGCAACTCATCATGGACCCTAAAGAGATAAGAAGTAGTCATAGCAACAAAAACCAACCTACATACACGTACTGTGTAATATAATCTCTTTTTCTTATGATATCTCATAAAGCATGATGCACACCTATGCCATCATCCTTTACTTGCTTTATTATTTTTTGATCTAACTGGACGGACTTACCTTCAACTACCATGGACATGGATTTAATGAAGGTACTACCATCCTAATCAACCAGGCCAAATATATCACTTTCTCAACTTGAAATCGAAAAATTCCATCTTGATCATTCAACCAATGCAATACCACCAATGACACTCCCAACAGAAACTACCTCTCCATGACTTTATTTTCATGGTTTTCACCTTGAAAAAAAGTATGTGATCAAATAGAACACATTGATAATGATATCAAGTCAGTAGACCAATACACATGTCTATAGATAGGAACAACCAATTACACCCAAAACATGTGGTGTTCCTATTGGTGGGTTTGTCATCATGATCTCAACTACTAAAGATCACCAAGTGAGAACTTCATGAGAAGAAGTCTTAATGCTTAAGAAACCCCAACACCTGATAGTCACACATCATCTGTGTCCTATTAGTATGATGTATTTGGACTATATTAAATTACTTTAAGATTAGTGTCATGGTATCTCTAGGTTCTCATTATAGCATGGGATCTGATATAACCCTTTGACACAACACATAATATAAGGAAATTACCATAAATATAGTGTAAATAGAAGTATAAAAACAATTATTGTAAGATAAACACATGTATATATATCAAACTTTACACATGTAGCGGTAATAAAAGTACATCACAATTTGGGTCTAGTGCAGCCACTTTCAACAGGTGACATGCCAACGGGTTCTTACGGGATAAGGTGGACATGTCGCTAGGGCTTCCGCAGTGTCTTGAGAACCACATGGGTGCATAAGATGAAGGTTTATGACCATAAGGGGATCCCATATTTTTCATATTTACTCTTTATTTTACAAATATTTTTGGATGGTTTTTTAGGCACCCATCGATTGACATGTCACGTGATCTGTAAGAACTTATTCTGTAGCCACTGCATGATCAGTGAACGTCTTAGAAGAATTTTCAATAATAAGGAGGATTTTTCAAAGGGGATTCACAGTATCTGATGTAGGTATTTTTCTAGTCATGGATCCTTCATGTTACCTTCTAAAGGTCCCATGATCACATGTCTTTTAGAGGCTTACACGATCACGAGTTCTAGCCACCTTCTCTTCCTTTGTTTTGTGGGGGAAAAATAATACCCATATTCAGGTATTTCTTCCCTTATGGATTTTACGATGATCATTTGGAAAGTATCAACAAATTCCCCCCCCCCTCAGGAAATACATCTATGGGGATGAGATCTCGGTTCTAAGGAAAATAATTTCTCATCTGAAGATTTGGCACTATCTTCCATCAGGGTCTTGGGTGATGCTTGGTCTTCTAGGTGACCTTTGTTATTCCATGGAAGACTTTATAAATAGTGTATTAAAGGATGGATCACTCACCATATACCCAAATCTCATAGCACTTTCACCTTTTCTTTGTTTCATAACCTTTTCACAAGACTTTCTCATGAGAACTGATCGCAAGACCCGTTCGTGAGACCATTTTTCAAGAACTACTTCTCAATACTTTCTTTTCCCAGGTACTCATTCAAATCAACCAAAAAATTATCTTCGATAATTTTTCGAACCTTGGAAAAGGGGATGTACATTCATATTTGAAGGTTTTGAAGGATCTACTAGCTCGATCACATTATCACTCGACTATTTTGTGAATCGATTGACCATGTTAGGGTCATGTGATTGCGAGTCATGTGGTCACACAATTTACTTGGGTTTATGTGGTTTGTGAGATCTTTATGGGGTGGTTCAAGATTCTTATATGTGATATCCAATCCATTTGATGATTCATGTGATGCACATGAGGTTTCTGGAGTTATGAATTTCTTTTTACAAGACTTTTTTCATCTGTCAGACATGTGCCACTTACTTTTGTTCAGATGGATTCTAGCTCTTGTCATAGTTCCTCCACTATAGCTAACTAGAGGGACATGATTTCTAGGAATTGTAATGCTGACTCTCAATATCTTGTGTGTTCTGAAAATAAGATTCTAAAAAATATTCTTCCATCAGAACTCTAGAACTATCCTTTATCACATCGGCTTCCACTTTATGGGTTTGTCCTGCTGGACAAAATTTCCATCCCTACAATCTGCCATCTTTCTATGTGTCAACTTCCCTCAAATTCATTCAGACAATGGTTTCCGAGGATGACCACCTGGTCATAGAACTGTCCCAAGGGTTGTCTTATATATTGAAAAACATCCCACTGGGTCCATATGGCTATGATTTCACCCACTAGCCCATCACTCAAAGCTATTTGAGCATATTTTTATCTTCTTTGAACAAATCATCCTCTGGATGGAGCTTAAAATGGGATTTGAAACTAGGTGGAAACTTCTCTAATGAATGGGTGTGGTCATTATCTCTTAGGAAGAGCTGCTTAGATTTTTCCAACCATATACATGCTATCCATATTTATGAAGTTATATGGGTCTCCCAATTCATTTTTTATCATCAATTTGATCATCTTTGAGAACTGATCATCCATTGGTTCCCTGGTACCAACTCATTTGATATGTCCTGTGGAGAAGTAGGAATCCGTCTTAGAGATATCTATCATCTAGGAAGGATATCCCTCCTTGGGGAAATTTATAATGAATTCCTCCCTACCATGGACATCTGGGATGACCCTGTACAAACTCTAGTCTTGGAGAGGGGCATTCTCAAAATCGTGAAGTAAAATCTAAGAAAGGAGTTAACTATGAACATGCTCATTCCTTTTAATTATTAGATTACCATTTTCCTCTATCGTAGTGGGGATCAACTGACCACTATACATCCCCACCATTTCCCTTTCTGGTAGGTTTGTGATAGCACCAGTTCGTATTGGGACATTTTGGAAACTAGATATCAAGTTGCATGGGGCTATCGACTAAAGCTAAAGATATCACCAAGCCTTAGGCTGGAAGGCTTCATGTACATGTTCCTAAACGGGTGGCTTTTCCTGACTAGGGACATGTGCTTAGGAATCTGGGTCAGTACACTGGTGATGGCTACATGGCTAGCAAAGGGTAATCCCTTCAATATGGGGGTACCGACTCTTAAATGCCTTTACTAGATCTTGGTCCATATTCAGCAGGGTAATACCCCTTATAGGATCAGTGGTCCTCTCTAGATTCTATTTGGAAGGATAGGGGAGTATTTCCACTGATACAGATACAACAATACCATCGAGATCCTTGGTGCCTTATCTCATCCCAAGTTGTTGGATATATTCGAGGTTGAGGTTATACTTTTAGGCCCTGATGAGGTTTCTCATATGTTGAGCCAATCTGATCGCTTCGATTTCACCCCTTATCCTGCACCAACCAGACCAATTATTGACAATGGTGGTGGAACTCTTGATGAGAGATCCTACAAGATCTCCCTTCAGTACTGGGTTCTTGTATCCAGGATGGATGAGTTGATTGTTTACGAGACATATACTCCTTATCAGTTCGCTCTCCAGTTTTTCTACCACCAAAGGGTTTCTCCTCTCGCTTCAGCTGGTGTGAAGGGTGAACGACATCCCAAAACCATCCATCAATTTGGATGATATTGGAATTTGAATACACTAATTCTGAGATCATAATTCCACTTGTTTGTGCCCCGTATTTCTATTATGTGATTATGTTCATTCTTGGGTGAAAGCCTACCCACGTGGCATGCTAACCAAATTGGTCTGTCATGTAGACAAACCAGTTACCTCACCAACCACCCTATTTTTAGCAACAATGGAGTTTATTTGGGACTCGAATTAGTTTTTAAGGAAATATTCTTATCCCAATGACAACCATCCCATTATTAGGGAAGAATATGTTAAGGAAGATAGCCCTTTAGCACAAGTAATGGGTTATGCGCCTGTTGAGGGAAGAATATATAGGCCTTCCTCTCCTGCATCCTCATCATCTCAATTGGTCATTCCTTCTTCTAACATGCCCACTCTAGAATCCATAGATGAGGACCAAACCCAATATAGGATGTTTTGGTAGTATATTTATACCCTGATTATTGAGACTCCTCTAGAGAAATTTTGTGACCAAGAGGAACATCTTCTTTAACTTTTCATGATTTATGGGTGGGAGGCTTTGACTATTAACCATTATATAAAATCATGAGACAAAACATACTAATGTGGAAATATTTCACCACCAATGATAGGGTCTTGTGTGATCTTGAAGATGAGAATCCCTTAACAAAATAGATGAAGTAATCTTCAGAGGCGTTGGATCAAAGCTTTCAGTTCATATCTGAGTTTCATGCCTAAATAGATTTCTTGACTGTATAGATATAAAGATATGAAGAGATCGTAAATCACTCAAGGTCTGTCCATTCAGAATTCTCATCCTTATTGGACACTAATCAGAAAAGAGTTGAGTATTTATCTACTCTTATTTATACCCTTTGTCCTATAGACAAAGTGGAAGAAGCAGGGCAGGCAGTGCTTCGGTGCTCTATTGAAGCATCCTGTCAAACTCTTGCTGATTTGGCTAGCTCACCCAATCAAATTTTATTTTAGTTTGATTGTTGATGATTTTTTTTTGTTTTGATTGAATCTTCAGAGAGGCTTTGGAATTTGGATATCCCTCCTTCTATATGCTGTCAATTAATGGATCTGCAACTTTATATATATTTTTTCAGTTTTCATTCTTTCATGATTTTCATGACATTTTTCTAATATGACATTGCATGGATCATCAATGATATACATCCTTTACATAATATCAAGTAAAACTGAATGCCTTGATTTTAATTTTTAAATTCTAAAAGATTTATTCTTGGTAAATGGTCATGAATGACCACCAACATGAGATTACTCATTGACATATCTTCGCTATCTATCTTGATATTACCTAATTAATAGAGGATAATTTGGGTAGAATATATGTCCTGGAGTGAGAGTGCTCTATCCTTTTCTGAATTTTATGGACTTGGTGAGAATAGATTGTTTTTTATAAGGCTATATGGAAATCCTCACAATATTTGTATCTCTTTATTTATATTTCCCTAATTGTTTCCTGATATTCATATAGGGGAATACTTGGTCATCTTGGACTCATCTTTTTCCTAGGATTCCCTTATCGTATTTTCAGCCTCGTAGGTTTTGTGCCTTTTTACAGTATTATAGGATAAACTATTGTTGTACTGTAGTTTAGGGCTCAAACCTTATATCATTATAGTTTAGGATCTTTTAGATCGGACCTTCTACCACTATATTTTAGGTTCTTTTAGCTCAGAACTTCTATCATTGTAGTTTAGGTTCTTTTAGCTCAAACTTTTTATCGTTGTAGTTTAAGGCCTTTTATCTCATACCCTCAATGTCTATAGTTTAGGTTCTTTTAGATCAGGATTTATATCATTGTAGTTTATGGTATTTTATCTCATACATTCTATCACTGTATTTAATGGCCTTTTAGATCAGACCTTCTATCACTGTATTTTAGGGTCTTTCAGCTCAGAACTTATATCACTGTATTTTATGTTCATTTAGCTTGGACCTTCAATCACTGTAGTTTAGGGTATTTTATCTCATTCCTTGAGATTCCATGTAGTTTAAAGTATTTTTGTTAGGAATTTATTGATTAATATAGAATATGGGGAGGACATACCCGGGATGAATCAAGACACCCTAAGATTTTGAGCTCTTCCATGGTGTTTCTAGGGCTCATGAGGAATGGATTTCTTTTCATGTAAGGAGAATATGCCTCTAGTTGGTAGGTCTAATCCCTTTATGAATCGGTAGAATTTTAAAACAAAGGTGTATCCACTCTTTTCCAAGATTCATGGAAAATTTATGGGGGTAATATTGGTTGAGGGTGAAATTTGGGATATTTGGAATGTGGATGATGTAATTCATAACCCAAAAGTTTGAGTTGGTGAATATGGAATGGGATAGACATTCCAGGAATGACCCATAACACCCTGAGGTGCTGGATTCTACCATGGTGTTACCAGGGCTCACAAGGATTGGGTTTCCTTTCTTGTAAGTAGGGTACACCTCTGGTTGGTAGGTCAGATCCCTTATGCATTGATAGCATGATCAAACAAATATTTCCCCACCCTTTTCCATGGGCTATGAAAGATTCATGAAAACTCAAATGCTTGGATGATGAAGTTGGGTATGAAGTAAAATCTATCCAAGAAGGGTTCCAACACCCTAGGGAAATTTAGCTCTTAGACTATAAAGCTCAGGCCCTACGCCCTATGGTTTGGAATCATGAGGTGTGTTCCATCAAAAGGTTTGTGAATGGAGTTTCATATTCTTGCTTTGATAAAGGGTACAAAACACATTAATGTAATATTAAGGATGTCAAATCCATTTGAATAGTCTGGTTATGGGGATTTTAAATCATGGTCCAAAGTGGTCAGGTCATAAGGGTGATGTGGGAAAATCATGTCGGGAATGGACCAGAACACATTGAGTTGTTGAGTTCTTCCCCGATGACGTCAGGGCTCACAAGGATCGGAAATCCCTTTTTTCAAAGAGACACATTTGGTCGATGACCATATGTGCATATATAGGATCCATAGGCATACATGCATAGTAAAAAAAGGTTCCCTTGAATCCGACTATCTTTTTACAAGGGACATAGAAGGTTTACAGTGATATGAGGTGATCAAATCATGAAGTGGGATTTATGGAA
Source organism: Viscum album (assembly GCA_963277665.1). Classification (NCBI taxonomy): domain Eukaryota; kingdom Viridiplantae; phylum Streptophyta; class Magnoliopsida; order Santalales; family Viscaceae; genus Viscum; species Viscum album. The sequence goes on from OY728163.1 coordinate 1,942,735,700, forward strand.
AGTGTAATATCCAAGAGAGGATTTTAGCACCCTAAAAGTAGTGTCGCCACCTAGAAAACATGTTCTCATGGTGAGGATATGTGAAAAATCATTACTCTAACTTTTTCCTAGACCAGGGGTTCTAGTGATAATAGCTTGTATTTTACTAGGGCTACAAAGTAGGTCCTGTGAGATTTATACCTCATTTACTTATTCCCTAATTTTTGTCTAAAATCTGGAGATGTACAGTTTAGCGAGTAAAGAATTGCCTTTTTCTCAGTCCGCCCTTTGTGGGTTTTCATCCTGATAATTTTTGTGTCTCTTTTTCTAGAAGTTTAAGTTCTTATGATTTGGATCATCAAAGGATAGTGTTTAAGTTCGTACAACTTTGACCAAAGTGAAGGAAGTTTAAGCTCGTGACACACATGGACCTATCATGAGGGGAATGTTTCACAAGATCCTAATTAAGATACAAAGGGTAAAGAGTACTCCAACATCCTTCTGAGTGGGAGATAAAAATGTTTTAAATCATAGATTGAGGTTCAAGGGTACTGAGTAATGATATGGGAAAATCATATCGGGGATTACCTAGAACACCCTTAGGTTTTGAGTTCCACCACAGTGATGTTAGGCTTGAAAGGATCAGAAATCCCACCTTACATAGCTCAGATATCTCTGGTTATATGTTTGAGCCCTTATGAATTGATAGCATGGTCAAACAAAGAGATCTCTTTTCCTTTTTAAGGGTCATGAAAGGTTTGCGATAACCTGAAGAGCCCAAGATATAAAGTTTTATTTATGGGATGAGGGTCTTAAAATATGGAAGAAGTACCCCATGCTCTAGTTGAATGGGGTAAGGTTCTTGTGGAACTTTGATAAGGAATGATGATGGGCGATTGGTTTCACATTTTAACATCATATAGTGGGGACATATTTATTGTGTAGTTTTAGTTCCATACGACCTAAACATTTTCCTTATAGTTTAACATCATATAGCGAGAACATATTTATTTCCTTGTAGTTTAATGTCATGAAGTAAGGAAGTGGGAACTGACATGAAAAATTGTACAAGATATATTACGTGCACAAGAAAGACGTACGCATATCTAACTCATATGTAGGAAAAATGAGTTTGTATAACTCGACCATTATGTAGTTGGGGGTGATTTTTTGTTGGTTATTGTAGTTGTACCTAGGATTGGAGATCTGGGAATCACTTCATATCTTGTGATGATAGGAATCAAGCCACACTTTGTTCTTTTAAAGTCGTGTAGTTTAATATCATGCAATAAGGATGTAGGCTTCCCAATGTGAAAAATAAATGTTAAGTATAGACCCAAGAATTGAGATCTGGGGCGTCACTGTGTATCATGTGATGAAAGGAATCAAGTCACACGTAGTTATTGAATGAAATCTCCCTACGTAGGTCTGACTTGTGCGTGGGGAGGGGAAGTTTTTATGCTTATTTGTTGTGATTGAACTCAGAATGAGGATTTGGGTGTAACTATGTATCTTGTGATGGAAGGAATCAATTCACATGTAGTTATTTAATGGGAAATTCTCTACACAGGTCTGACCCATATGTAGAGGGGGGAATTGTTCTTGTTGATTATTGTAAATAGACACAAGATTGGAGATCTGGGCATCAATATATATCCTGAAATGATAGAAATCAATCCACACATAGTTCTTGAATGGATGTGTTGTGAGAAACCAACACCAAGGGTAGTGTTCCTCTTAGGCGAGGTCCACAGTAATGTGCAATTTTTTGTCATGCAAGGGACATCAATAGTGCATTTTAACATCATGTAGTGAGGACTCTTGGTGCACCATTTAAAGTATTTCATCTAGGAAAATGATAATACTATCATCAGCTGATATTCCTTGTTCATGTATAGAATCCATTACTGAAATTCTTAATCTCACATAATCAATTCTTGGTGTGAGAAACAAGGAATGAAAACAGTTTCTCTCACCATGAAGAGGCTATTAAGGAGAGGATAGGGGAATTTTTTATCATTTCATGGCTATACCAAGATACAGGATCAAGGTTTCCCTGTGTATCTCATTAAAATATAAATCAAGTCATATGTTGTTCTAGAAACCCATATAGTTTAATGTCATGCGACAAGGACATGAGTTGTTCAATTTTACGTCTTATGGTAAGGATTTGGGTGAATTGATGTGAAAGAAGAGGAATCTTGTGGATAGACCTTAGAATGGAGGTCTGGGCGTCACTACACATCCTGTGACGATAGGAATCAAGCCATATATAGTTCTTATAAATTGTGCAGTTTTGTGTCATGTGCAGAGGAAATATGTCGTGTAGTTTAATATTTTGCGATAAGGATGGGGGTCACCCAATGTGAATGAAGATGGATTTTTGAGATAAATGAAGTTGTATGTCATGTGGTAAGGACATCTGTTATGTAGTTTGACATCATGTGGTAAGGATGATGGTCACCCGATATTGAAGGAATATTGAGGCTAGGCCTAAGAATTTGGGTTCATGTGTCACTATGTATCCTATGATGGCAAGAATCAAGCTATATGTAATTCTAGAATGAAGATATTCCCTATGTGGACTTGAATCTCTCACAAGGACAAGGTAATTTCATATTTCTTTTGCATAGATCTATCTCATGTGCGATAAATCATTGGTATGATGGTGATTCCTAAGTTATTTAATGTCGTGCGGTGAGGATATTTTCCGTGTAGTTTTAACGTCATGCGGTAAGTACATTTTTTCACAGTTTAACATCATGATGGTCATGATGAGATTCATTCTGTAGTTTAAAGTATTTATGCATGGACTTATTTCAAACATTTTAACATCACGTGATCAGGATGATAGATATTGTTAGTTTAAATTCTTTCCGCCAGTACGAGAGATGCTTGATGACACCTATACAAAGTATTTCTTAAGAAACCTTGCATTGGTGGGGGGTATGAAACGTTCTGTAACGCCCTGACCCCAGTTACCCAGAGTCAGTTCATTATTACATAATATTGGAATGATCACAAAAGATCAAGTCTCGAAATACCAATTAGTTTATTAGCCTTGGAATAACTAGATACATTCATAAAGTTTACATTACATCATAAAGTGAAAACTACTACAACAACATCTGGTCTTCATATCCCCTCATATTATCCCTGCAGGTCATTAATAAATTACTTCTTCACATCCTGGGAAAAATAAAACATTGAAAGGGGTGAGCTCAGATGCTCAGTAAGGATAACAATATAGCGGAAACTTTAATAAATAAGTATAAACATTTAAGGTAATGTATAACTAAAACAAAATCCTTTTAAAATTGAAATTCAGCATAATATGGAAAATATAAAATGAAATAATTCCATTTACTTATTCACATGGATATTCTACTAGTCGAATAATCACATGCAATATCAATAACCACTTTCATAATGATGGAATGCATAATGCCAGACTATCATAACCACATAACCATGGCCTTGTGCCAAGACTACAAATAAGATTTTGTCAAGGCATTGTGCCAAGACACTAGTTTTTCTTATTAGACCTACCAATTAATCAAGGAGATATAGTGGGATCCACCCATCACTTATTAAGTCCAATGCATTCCTCATATGAACAGGTTTAAACATAACATAAATATTTGTATTAAAACTAGCATGCGAAATGTTAATACTTTCTCCATAAACCATGAATGGTATAAAAATAACACATCCACAGTAAAACATATCACAAAACCTTCAATACAATATGGAAGTTTTGTATCACAATAAATCAACTTCAAATAAGCTTAAAATCCATCAAAGGATGTTGAAATAGATGAAATCAAAACTATTTGAGAGAAATATCTCTTTTTTTGAAATCATTAAAAAGTCACGTAATTATAAAATAAAACATTTACTTTGAAATTTATTTATAATCTTGTAAGAGAATCTTCTAAGTTTTTATAATGGAGGAAAATAGCCGCACCCGCCGTATAAGTTAAAAAATACATTCTTACCTTAATTCTGTTGAAAAGGTTAAAAAGGACCTTGTTTGGAAAACAACATAAAGATTCCTTTATAAACTTCTTATAAAAAGTAAAAAAGGGTATAAATGACTTTATCCCATAGAATTTAAAATATTAAGAATTATTTTAAATACATTTTTAGGAAACTTGTATGTGGATGATAAAGAGGTCCTAGTGGATAATTAGGTATAAACAACCTCGGATAATGAAGAGATTGTGAAATAAACCCTTACCTTGTAATTTTCCTTGGTCGAGGGTAGGTTAAACTCCTGTATAATGGTGAAATAATTTTTATTAAATTATACAAGAATAATTTAAATTAATATGATATCATATATGATCTTTTAACATTGCTTTGTTAATAATATCTTAGTATTATCATTGTTTCAGGTGTTAACTTACTCGTTTTCTTTTATATGTTTTGTTACATAAGTCATGTTTGTTATGGATAGGTTGTATCTTATTCATATAAATAATGATATAAAATTCTTAAACATTACTTTTAATCATCAAATGAGAATTATTCTTGAATAGATATGATGGGGAGTGAATCTCATCGCGTTCGTGGAGACGGTAGTCCGTACGTACGCACGAACGACAATATCATTCTTTTGATATTAAAATAATATATATTTGGATGGTATATCATATATACAGAATAATTATCATGTTATATTTATTATTTATATGAATTACACATCATTATTATACCCATCCAAATAATAATATATTGGATAACAATTACACCACGACGTGGAGACGGTAAGCCGTACGTACGCAGGTATGGAGACATGTCATTCAAAGGATGGATAGAATACTGAATATGGTTGTACCATATTTATAATAATATCACAGTATATAGAAGATACTGGAGTTATTATTTTAGAATGGAAATAACAAAGAAAGAAGAAGTTGAAGAATAAAGGAACTTGAAAGAGGGTGGTGAAAACATTACCTCTTCTTCGGGTTCTTCCTTTTGATTTGATCAAAAGGGCTCCTTAGGTTGGCTTTCTGATCAAACTAAGTCCTCTAGGTAGAAGTGAGGGAAGTTTAGAGAATATTTTGGTAGGTTTTGTCCAATCCAAAAGGCTTTGAAGGTGTGAAATTGAGAGAAGGGTGAGTTCCCTTTTATAAGAGGGGTGAGGGGCGCCTTAGGAAAAGCTAGAAATATTAATTTATAATAAATTCATATTCAGTTTCTAATGTCTTAAAAGTGGATTATTTAAATTTTAAGGTGGGGATAGGTCAAAAACCATTCATCCAATATGTTTTAGACAGGTTTGGGTCACTATATTAACCTTATCTTTTAGTTTAAACTCTTAGTTAATTAGTTTTACATTTACCATGTCTCTTTGTATTTTTATATTATATAGTTAATAAACTTATTATAATCTTCCAAGAGACCCCCAAGTGGTCCATTAATGATACTCCTATCATGATATTAGTCCTTTGGACGAAACTTAGATTTTTAGAAATAGAATATTAATTAATAATATAATATTTGTTTTAAAAACTCTTTTATGTCAATTTTGACACTATTTAATAATTGATTTTTTTTAAAGTCTTAACAACATTATTAATTCGAACCAAATTCATTTAAGAAATCCTAAAATGTCATTTTAATCAATAAAATTAGTGGATGGCATCAAAACTTTCAAATTATATTTATTTTAATATTTATAATACCAATTATTTGATTCTTTCATTAATAAGGAAAATACTTCATCATTATTATGTCATAAATAAATTTAATTATTCAACGTCTAAAAATTATAAATAAAATACTATTATGCAGGAAAAAGTTTTAGATTTCTAATGAATATTTATAATCTAAAATATAATATATATATATGTAACCCTATGTAAAAAATTGTTTTTCTAAAAGATATATGCTTATGTCATTTCTGTATTTACTTTAACTTAATTATTATAATGTGTCATTATCACTTACAAGTGGATCCATGGGGTCCCAAAATCGACCCAAAGATGCCCATGGTCGGACATGTATCAACCAATAGGGTTAGGACACGGTTTAGGGTAAATTAATATTATTATAATATTATTTTTTTACCCTTAGTTACTAGATTTACCCTTTAACCATGGTAAATAAAATATTTACCGAAGTAATTATTCAAAATGTATAAAAATAAAAGTTAACTATTTACACAATTTGGACCTCCTGATTCCAAATATGGAATCCATATTTCTAAATTCAAAACACAGAAGTGGCAGAAATTAATTTAAAATTAATTTCCGTTGTTAAAACAAAAAGCGTGTTTTTAAGAGATAATAACTATCAAAAGATTGAAAGTTGTTTATGTCTGATTTAAATGTGAAATTATGTCCAATGACAAACATTGTATTAAATGGTAAAAATATATTCCAAATATACTTTAAAACCACTTAAATTCATAATTTATCACTATTAATTATTTTGATTAAAAAAGTTGTTTTTAATTAAAATTTAGTAATTTTCACTATTCATCAAAATATAAAAGTTATCCGAAAAGTTCCAAAATTTTACCCTAGGATAATTTCGATATTCCGAATCCAAAAGTGAAGTCCATTTTGAGAGATAAAATTTATAAAATTTCAAAAAGTGGGTATTACTATTCATAACGGCTAGTTTGATTGGTTGTGGTGTGTGTTAGAACTCGAAGTTGCGTACAACACACGCTATTGTATTACTCAAAGAGAAGTGTACCATGGAAGATTGGAGTGTTACATTCTCCCCTCATTCAAATAATTTTTTCCTAGAAATTTCTAGAATACTACTGCATGAAAAGACTTATGTGGTTCTTCATCATATGTTCCTTGGGTTCCCACGTTGCTTCTTCCATCTTATGGTTTCTCCACAAAACTTTTACCAGACGGGTCGTCCGGTTTTTCAGTATTTGTTCTATCGTATCAAGAATCCTGACGGGATATTCGCAATAAGACAAATCGAGTTCCAGTTCTAATTCCTCATAGGTGAGTACATGCGTTGGGTTAGGAATGTATTTCCTCAACAGTGATACGTGGAACACATCGTGAACTTTGGAGAGACTTGGCGGCATTGCCAAACGGTAAGCTACAGCCCCAATTAGTTCTAGAATTTCGAAAGGTCTGATGTACCTAGGAATCAATTTACCCTTCTTACCGAAATGTATAACTCCCTTCCATGGAGATACCTTCAAGAAAACATGATCTCCTACCTGAAATTCCAAATCCTTCCTTCGGTTATCGTCATAGATCTTCTACCTACTTTGAGCTGCTTTGATGTGGTTTTGGATTACCTTAACCTTTTCCATTGTTTCCTCCACCAGTTCTGGGCCTACAAGTTTTCTTTAACCAACGTCATCCTAACAGTTTGGTGTGCGGCATCTCTTTCTGTATAACGCTTCATATGGTTCCATATGAATACTTGAATGGAAGCTATTGTTATAAGAAAATTCTACCAGAGGTAAATATTGATCCCACATACCCTGAAAGTCAAGTGAGAAAGATCTCAACATTTCTTCTAAGGTTTGAATAGTCGGTTCTGATTGTCCATCTATTTTAGGGTGGTAGGCAGTGCTCAAACAAAGTTCAGTATCCAAGGCCTTCTGAATACTCTTCTAGAATCTTGAAGTAAAATGGGGATCACGATCAGAAACAGTCGATAGGGGTACTCCATGAAGTCTCACAACTTCATTAATATAAAGCCTTGCAAGAAGTTCAAGTGGTAAATCTTTTCTTATAGCAAGAAAATGTGCTGACTTGGTAAAACGATCAACAATGACCCATATTGCATCATTCCTTCTAAGAGTCTTTGGTAGCCCCATGAAAAATTCCATCGTAATATTGTCTCATTTCCACTCTGGTATGGGAAGAGGTTGCAATACTCCTCTAGGATGTTTCCTTCCAGCTTTCACTTGTTGACAAACCATACATCTTGACACAAAATCAGCAATCTCCCCCTTCATGTTGTTCCACTAAAAATGTTCCTTAAAATATCTATACATTTTGGTGCTCCCAGGGTGTATAGAGAAATTGGAGCTATGAGTATCATCTAACAATTCCCTTTTCAGATTAGGTATATTAGGAACACAAAGTCTCTTCCCAAATTTTAAAATTCCTTCTTCATACACAAAGTCTCTCAATCTCCCATCATTCTCAGCTTTAATCTTCTTTTGAAACTCTTCATCACTAGTCTGAGAACTCTTTATCTTTTATTGTAAATAAGGTTTGGCAACCATTTGAAAAAGTATCGATGTTTCACCTTCTATGGTAATTACCATATCCATCTTCACTCGATCCATGAAAATAGAATCCCTTTCAATTCTCATCATGTTCAAAACTCCATGATCTTTTTTTCTCAAAGCATCTGCCACCTTATTTTCCATCCCCGGGTGGTAGTGTATCGTACAATCATAATCCTTGAGTAGTTCAAGTCATCTCCTTTTCCTCATGTTGAGATCTTTCTGTGAGAAAATATACTTCAAACTCTTGTGATCAGGATAAATCTCACATTTTTCACCATAGAGGTAGTGTCTCCATATCTTCAAATCAAAGATCACAGCTGCTAAATCAAGATCATGAGTAGGATAGTTTTTCTCATGAATTTTCAACTGTCATGATGTATAGGAAATAACCCTATCATTCTGAATAGGGAAACAACCAAGTCCTTTCTTTGATGCATCACTATAAATAACAAACCCATCATTCCCCGATGGTAGAGTCAATATAGGAGCATTGACTAATCTTCTCTTCAGTTCTTCAAAACATTCTTCACACTCTTTTGTCCAAAAAAATTTAACCCCTTTATGTGTGAGCTTCGTTAATGGGTTAGCCAATCGGGAAAAATTCTAGACGAAACGTAGATAATAACCTGTTAAGCCAATAAAACTGCGTACCTTGGTTATACTCATTGGTGCTGGCCATTCTTGGATTGCTCTTGTCTTAGAAGGATCAACAGAGATTCCATATTTGGAGACAATATGGCCAAGAAAAGAAATCTCCTGAAGCCAGAATTCACACTTGCTAAACTTCCCATATAATTCATGTCTTCTTAGAGTCTTTAGGATAATGCGCAAGTGATTTTCATGATCTTCGTAGATTTTGGAGTATACCAAGATATCATCAATAAATACCATCACAAATTCAATGAGATATTCCTTGAAAACTCTATTAATTAGATACATGAATATAGATGGTGCATTATTCCATCCAAAAGGCATTACTATAAACTCGTAATGCCCGTACCTGGTTCGAAATGTTGTCTTCGGAATGTCTTCCTTCTTCACACACAACTGATGATATCCAGATCAAAGTTTAATCTTTGAAAAGTATTGAGCTCTATGTATTTGGTCAAATAAATCATCAATGTGAGGTAGTGGATACTTGTTCTTTATTGTTATAGCATTGATCTCCCTGTAGTCGATACATAACCTCATAGATCCATATTTCTTCTTAACAAAAAGTATATGGGCTCCCCATGGAGAAACACTAGGTCGAATAAATCCCTTATTACTCAATTCCTCTAGTTGTTTCTTTAGTTCAACTAATTCCACAATGGCCATTCTATAAGGGGTCTTCGATATAGGCCTTGAACCATGAATTAAATCAATGGAAAACTCAATTTCTCATTTTGGTGGATGTCCAGGTAAATCTTCCAGAAACACATCTACATATTCTTTCACAATAGGTGCATCCTCTATTTGAACATTCCTTTCCTTACCCATAGTCATTTCATTCTCTTCCTCCCCAATAATTGAATTTAGTTGAGCTACTGGGGGTGGATCTAGATAAGAATTAGGTGGGGAAGATTCTGCTCTAAAGATAAGGTGTTACTTATCATCATCATCAAAAATAGTAACCTCCTTCTTCTTACAATAAATTTTTGCATCATGGTCCAAAAGACAATCCATAATGAGGATTATATCAAATTCAATCATAGGTATGATGATGATATCATCAGATAAAGAACATTTATGTGCTCTAATGGGGACTAATTCACAAAACTTTGTTGCAATGATACTTCCCTTAGAATTTTTAACTGACAAATCCCTTGTTAAATCAAATTGGAAATATCTAATTTTCTTAGTAAACTGGGAAGATATGAAATAATGTGATGATCCAGAATCAAATAATGCATTTGCTAAACTTGAGGAAACCATTAAATAACCTACCACCGTGTCTTTTGGAGCTTCTACCTCAGTAGTAGTGATAGCATAATCTTGGCCTTGATCCCTTGGCCTTTTTTGAGGTAAGTTCCCCTGACGCTTAGGACATTCATTTGCATAATGTCCCATCTCCCTGTAATTGTAGCATTGGACATCGGTAGCTTCCTTCTTCCCCTTGCAATCACGATCTTGGTGGCCTTTTTCACCACACTTGTAACAAACTCCCATTCCTTTTAAGCAAGTACTGGGGTGTCTCTTCCCACATTTACTATAGGATGGATATTTAACTTTTCCATTCTTCCCCTTATTTCCATTCCCAGAGTGATCAGAAGATCTCTTCTTCCCCTGCTTTTCTTTAAAGTCATAAGACTTAGAGAATTCCTTTTCTATCTTGATAGCACATGAGACAATATCTTCATACAACGTGAAGGTTTGTGATACTAATGCTCGAAGGAGAAACGGGTTTAACCCATCAAAGAAACAATCAATCTTACTTCTTGGGTTACATATATAATCTCCAGCATACCTTTCTAACCTTGTAAAGTTAGCCTCATACTTTGTGACATTCTCATCCTCCTTTTGTCTCAGACTCAGAAATTGCCTTTCCATATCTACTCAATGGTCACGAGAAAAGTATTTTTCTAAGAAAAGTTATTTGAACTCCCTCCATTCCATATTTGATACTTCCTTATCATCCTTTGTGTTTTGAATCAAGGACCACCATTGATCAACATCTCCAGTGAGGCGGTAAACTGCCATGATAACTTTTTCCCTTTCACTACTCCCCAAAGCCTGAAATATTTTCTCTAGGGAATTTATCCATTACTCAGCTACTAAGGGATTTTTACTCCCATTGAACATTGGTGGTTGTTGCCTCCTGAAGCGATCTAACATTGATCCTCCACGCTGTGGATCAGGGTGCTCCATACGGGTAAGGTTATTATTCATAACCTGAGTGAGTTGTCCCAGTATGGTGATTAGCTAATCAACACCAGTTTCATCACCAGCTCCACTATAATTATCTTGACTATGAGGGAAATCTCTACATGGAGTGCCTGCATTAATACAGTTTCCATTACTTCCACTAGGAACCATTTCTAAACAATGGCATAAACTAGATTAGTTTATGAATCAAAATACATAATTCCATACTTGTAAAACACTTAACATAAATTGAAATATTTATGAATATAATCCACAATCATAAAAAAATTCTTTGAGGAAGTATATACTCATAAATCCTTCATAATGGTTCGTAAAGAAAATGAGAATTATCCTAAGCATATCCCCCGGGAGTGTCGTAACCAAGAGTGCAGCAAGGCCCACTATCGTGCACCAATTCTTGTTCGAGTCTAGCTCAAAGCGGTGTTTTCAGGTTTTACCCCTAGGTACATCTGTGCCAGAGCCGCCTCAACTTGCTCGTATCCAGACAGGGACGTATTTCTCAGAAAACTCACAAAATTTCTACAATACCAAAATTCTAGGAAGTTCTTCTATACTAATCCTCAAAGTCTATCTTAGGGATATGTGCTCTAATCAGAGTTTATCTAAATCTAGCTTCCAAGGTTTGTACTAAACTTCCTATGATACCAACTGTAATGCCCTGACCCTAGATACCCAGAGTCGGTGCATTATTACATAATATTGACATGATCACAAGAGATCGAATCTCGAAAGACCGATTAGTTTAGTAGCTTTGGAATAACTAGATACATTCATAAAGTTTACATTACATCATAAAGTGAAAACTACCAAAATAAAATCTTGTATTCATATCCCCTCATACTATCCCTGCAGGTCATTCATAAATTACTTCTTTACATCCTAGGAAAAATAAAACATTGAAAGGGGTGAGCTCAGATGCTCAGTAAGGATAATAATATAGCGGAAACTTTCATAAATAAGCATAAACATTTAAGGCAATGTATAACTAAAACAAAAGCCTTTTAAACTTGAACTTCATCATAATATGGCAAAGATAAAATGAAATAATTCCATTTACTTATTTACATGGATATTCTAATAGTCGAATAATCACATGCAATATCAATAACCACTTTCATAATGATGGAATGCATAATGCTAGACTATCATAACCACATAGCCAAGGCCCTGTGCCAAGACTATAAATAATATTTTGTCAATTCCTTGTGCCAAGACACTAGTTTGTCTCATGATACCTACCGATGCATCGAGGAGCTATATCGGGCTCCACCCATCACTTATTAAGTCCAATGCATTCCTCATATGAACAGGTTTAAACATAACATAAATATTTGTATTAAAACTAGCATACAAAATGTCAATACTTTCTCCATAAACCATGAATGGTATAAAAATAACACATCCATAGTCAAACATATCCCAAAACCTTCAATATAACATGGAAGTTTTGTATCACAATAAATCAACTTCAAATAAGCTTAAAATCCATCAAAGGATGTTGAAATAGATGAAATCAAAACTATTTGAGAGAAATATCTCTTTTTTTTAAATCATTTAAAAGTCACATAATTATAAAATAAAACATTTACTTTGAAATTTTTTTATAAGCTTGTAAGAGAAGCTTCTAAGGTTTTATAATGGTGGAAAATAGCCGCACCCGCCGTATAAGTTAAAAAAGACATTCTTACCTTAATTCTGTCAAAAAGGTTAAAAAGGACCTTGTTTGGAAAACGACAGAAAGATTCCTTTATAAAATTCTTATAAAAAGTTAACAAGGGTATAAATAACTTTATCCCATAGTCTTTAAAATATTAATAATTATTTGAAATACATTTTTAAGAAACATGGATGTGGATGATAAAGAGGTCCCAGTAGATAATTATGTATAAACAACCTCGGATAATGAAAAGATTGTGAAATAAACCCTTACCTTGAACTTTTCCTTGGTCGATGGTAGGTTAACCTCCTGTATAATGGTGAAATAATTGTTATTAAATTATACAAGAATCATTCAAATTAATATGATATCATATATGATCTTTTAACATTGCTTTGTTAATAATATCTTAGTATTATCGTTGTTTCGGGTGTTAACTTACTCATTTTATTTTATATGTTTTGTTACATAATTCGTGTTTGTTATGGATAGTTTGTATCTTATTCATATACAGAATGATATAAAGTTCTTAAACATTACTTTTAATCATCAAATGATAATTAGTCTTGAATGGATATGATGGGGAATGAATCTCATCGCGTTCATGGAGACGGTAGTCCGTACGTACGCACGAGCAACAATATCATTCTTTTGATATTAAAATAATATATAATTGGATGTTATATCATATATAAAGAATCATTATTATGTTATATTTATTATTTACATGAATTACACATCATTATTATACCCATCCAAATAATAATATATTGAATAACAATTACAGCACGACGTGGAGACGGTAAGCCGTACGTACGCACGTATAGTGACATGTCATTCAAAGAATGGATAGAATAATGAATATGGTTGTACCATATTTATAATAACATCACAGTATATAGAATATACTGGATTTATTATTTTATAATGGAAATAACAAAGAAATAAGAAGTTGAAGAAGAAAGGAACTTGAAAGAGGGTGGTGAAAACATTACCTCTTCTTCGGGTTCTTCCTTTTGATTTGATCATAAGGGATCCTTAGGTTGGATTTATGATCAAACTAAGTCCTCTAGATAGAAGTGAGGGAAGTTTATAGAATATTTTGGTAGGGTTTAGCTGAGCCAAAAGGCTTTGAAGGTGTGAAATTGAGAGAAGGGGGAGTGCCCTTTTATAAGAGGGGTGAGGGGCACCTTAGGAAAAACTAGAAATATTATTTTATAATAAATTCATATTCGGTTTCTAATGGTTCAAAAGTGGATTATTTAAATTTTAAGGTGGTTATAGGTCGAAAAACATTCAACCAATAGGTTTTATACAGGTTTGGGTTACTATATTAACCTTATCTTTTAGTTTTAACTCTTAGTTAATTAGTTTGACATTTACCATGTCTCTTTGTATTTTTATATTATATAGTTAATAAACTTACTATAAACTTCCAAGAGACCCCCAAGTGGTCCATTAATGATACACCTATCATGATATAAGTTTTTTGGCCGAACCTTAGTTTTTTAGGAATATAATATCAATTAATAATATAATATTGTTTTAAAAAAATCTTTTATGTCAATTTTGACACTATTTAATAATTGATTTTTGTTAAAGTCTTAACAACATTATTAATTCAAAAAATGAATTCATTTAAGGAATACTAACATGTCATATTAATCAATAAAATTCGTGTATGTCATCAAAACTTTCAAATTATATTTATTTTAATATTTATAATACCAATTATTTGATTCTTTCATTAATAAGGAAAATACCGCATCATTATTGTGTCATAAATAAATTTAATTATTCAATGTCTAAAAATTATAAATAAAATAATATTATGTAGGAAAACGTTTTAGATTTATAATGAATATTTATAGTCGAAAATATAATATATATAACTCTATGTACAAATTGTTTTTCTAAAAGATATATGCTTATGTCATTTTTGTATTTACTTTAACTTAATTAATATAAAGTGTCATTATCACTTACAAGTAGATCCATGGGGTCCTAAAATCGACCCAAATATGCACATGGTCAGACATGTATCAACCAATTGGGTTAGGACACGTTTTAGGGTAAATTAATATTATTATAATATTATTTGTTTACCCTTATTTACTGGATTTACCCTTTAACCATGGTAAATAAAATATTTACCAAAGTAATTATTCAAAATGTCTAAAAATAAAAGTTACATATTTACATAATTTGGACCTCCTGATTCCAAATATGGAATCCATATTTCTAAATTCAAAACACAGAAGTGGAAGAAATTAATTTAAAATTAATTCTCGTTGTTAAAACAAAAAACGTGTTTTTAAGAGATAATAACTATCAAAAGATTGACAGTTTTTTATGTCCGGTTTAAATGTGAAATTATGTCCAATGACCAACATTTTATTAAATGGTAAAAATATATTCCAAATATACTTTAAAACCACTTAAATTCATAATTTATCACTATTAATTATTTTGATTAAAAAAGTTGTTTTTAATTAAAATTTAGTAATTTTCACTATTCATCAAAATATAAAAGTTATCTGAAAAGTTACAAAATTTTACCCTAGGCTAATTTTGATATTAAGAATCCAAAAATGAAGTCCATTTTTAGAGATAAAATTTATAAAATTTCAAAAAGTGGGTATTACTATTCATAACAGCTAGTTTGATTGGTTGTGGTGTGTGTTAGAACTCGAAGTTGCGTACAACACAGACTACTGTATTACTCAAAGAGAAGCGTACTGTGGAAGATTGGGGTGTTACACATTCTCCATCCATTATGTACACTGAGTAAGCTCTATTGTTATAGAACTTATGTATGACATAAGTTCCTTCCCATTTGGGTTCTAGTTTGGGAGGATTCTTGCCTAGTATCACTGGGGTCCTAAGAGCCAACACCAATTCTCCTTAGAGGAACGAATAGAGGAAACCCTTTTTATTTAAGGATCATATGATCTAATTATGATGGAATTCAAGTTTGTGAAATGTATTCAACCTTTCCTCATCAAGTTTATCCAGATCATCCATCCGTTTATATGATTTCTCATCATCTGAGAGTTGTCCGCAAATAGTTATTTTAAGGGAGAGAAACTGGACTTCTATGGGAAATGCCACCTCAGTACTGTACAACAATGAGTATGGAATCACTTGTGTAGCAGTATGTGTGGTAGTAGGTAAGTCCATAAAGAATGGAGGAGATTATTTAGCCAGTACTTCTTGTCTTTATTCATCATATTCTAGAGTATATTTCATAGAGTCTTATTGAAGGTATCTATCTATCCATTTATCATTTCATGATAGAGAGATGAGTGATTGGACTTGATTTTGTACTCCTAGTACAATTTTTTCAACTTTTTAGAATAGAATTTGGTGTCATTGTCCATCAGTATCATGCGTGGGATTCCAAACATGGTGATGATATGGGACTTGATAAATTTAATTATATTCTTCATCCCAACTTCCTTAAGGGGTATTGCCTCATCTCATTTGGAAAATAAGTTAGTAGAAATAAGGATCTACTTAAACTACTTAGTTATGTGTGGGGGATATGGCCTCATAACATCTATCCCCCATACAGAAAACAGACAAGATTATTTAGTTTTACGTAGAAATTATGGGGGTTTATGGATGAATTTTTCATGAATCTGGAATGCATGACATTTCCTGGTGTATTCCACACAGTCATATATCATGGCATGTCAGTAGTAACCCATCCTCTTGATTTAGTGGGATATCCTAGTCCCAAACTAATGAATGTCACAGGATCTTGTGTGTAATTCTTCCATGAAGGTGAGAATCTCTCTTCCTGGTATTCATCTTAGGATAATTCCATTAAAGCCACGCTTATAGAGGGATTTCGGCTCATTTTTTCCATCCTGTAGGGTAAAGTTTTCCACTTGTTGTCGAATCTATTACCTCTCATATCATTCTATTGATAGATTTCCGTTTTAGAGATAATCAATTATGAGCTCCATACATCTAGGGGTGGATACTGGTTCATCATGCTATGGGGTGGTGTTGACATGATTGGTTTCTTCCATGTCACATTCGATGATCGATGATACCATCCTTTAGTGTATGATACATAAGATTACTTCTTCCTAATTAGGGTCATCCAAGAATGCATCATGAATTATCCAATTTTTTAGTGTGAGAATTCTGTGATTGAGGGCCATGATGTCACATGGACTCAAAAGGGAACTCCGCCATTAGTCCCCTAACGTAGCTAGTGAGAGGGGTCAGTTCTTCCTTTATGATGGCATATTCTCCATTGATTTTATTTATCACTAGATCTAAATACCCTTTGATATTTATTTAGGCTATCTACATATATAGGGATAGTTCCATGCCAGGGATGAGGGCTTGGTATTTGGACTCATTATTCGTGCAGCCTTCGGATAGTGAGAAATAGTAGGGAAATTCACTTTGTTTAGAGAAACCAATACAATCCCTATGTCAACCCGATTGAGTCTCGGGTTTTCTAGTCTCTTACCGATATGTCTATGGGATTTTCCATCAAAATACATCTCCCAAGCCTAGGGAGTGTCATGGGAATAGAAAACTTCCTCATATGAAATCTCGATGTCTACTGATGTACTTTCCAGAGTGGGATGTGTTGTGAGGAAATCAGTCAGGGTTTTCCCTTTCATCAACTTATGTGATACAAACTGGATGTCGTATTGTTGTAGAATGACCGCCCATTAGGCCAAATTCCTAGTTAGCATGGGATGACCAAGTATGTACTTGAGTGGATTGATATGAGAGACCAGAAGGACTTCATCATGCTACAAGTAATTCCTTAACTTTTTCATTACAAAGATGAGTGCAAGTAAATTCTCAACATCACAGTATTGGGTCTCAGTACGTAGAATCATTAAACTGAGGTATTAGAGACTTTTCTCACTCCCTAAATTGTTATTATATATAAGTAGGGCACCCAATTAACATTCCATGGTGGTCATATATAATATTAATGGCCTCCCTTCCATTGTTGTCATCAGGACCAGTGGGTGCAGTAGGTACTACTTGAGACTCTTGAATTCTTGTTGGAATTCATCATCAAAAATCCCCTTCTTCCTTAGATTAGTGAAGGGGGGATCTTTTATATCCAGGTTGGCTATGAAATTAAAAATTTAGGCAAGGTTCCCTTGGATTCCCCTCAATTATTTAAAATTTCTAGGGGGTGACATTGCTAGAATAACACTAGTTTTTTATGGGTCAACCTTTATGTTGTGGTGGCATACCAAAAAGCCAGGGAACTTCCTAGATGTCACCCTAAAAGCACATTTTAGTGGATTCATCTTCAATTTTTTTATCATAGCTTATTTAATACTATTTAAAGGTACATTAAGTGATCACATCACTGTTGGGATTTAACCACCAGTCTGTCGACATAACATTCGACTATTCATCCTAAGAAGGGATTAAATATATGATTTATTATGTGTTGGTATGTATCTACAACATTATTTAATACAAAAGTAATAACCTGACAGAAAAAGATCCCCTAAGGTTCTCTAAAGGTATTGGATTCCTCATCTTCTAGGGCCATCTTTATCTGATTGTACCCTGAATACTTTTCCATGAAGGAAAAGAATTAGAAGCTAGAAGTTGCATCAATCAATAATTATATGATCATTAATAGTAATTATTCCTTTGGAAATGTCTATTAAGGTCTCTGAAATAAACGTAAACCCTAATATTCCCATTCTTCTTCTTGATAAGGATGATGTTGGCGTCCCATCTTGGGTATTTCACTTCTCAGAAAAAGTTGGATTTGATTAATTTTTCAGCATCCACCTCTAGATTAGTAGTATGAGAGGGTTGCATCCTACTAGATATTTTATTGAAGCCTCGATGCTCATCAGTTATGGTGAGATGGAATGTATACACATATGGATTCAGTTTGGGCATCTCTGTATATTTCTAAGAAAACACATATCATTATTTCTTTACAAATGTGATGTACATATCTTTCTCTTTGAGAGGCATAACAACAATAATCAATGTAGGTCATAGGTCTTCTTCCATTCCCAAATTCACCTTCTTGAGCTCATCAGTGGTGGTGGAGGAGTCTTACTCAAATATGAGAGGGGTATTCTAGAGTTCATACGTATCTTCTTCCACCTCGGAGTCTATGGAGGAATTTTTAGATGAAGTTGGAAATATGAGGGCCTCTTTATCACTATCGGGATGAGAGATTTCATGAGAAAATATATTATCATCTCCTACTACCTAAGTCGTTGTGTAGATATTATAGAGTCGATTTTCTTTTACACTTTAACTAGGTACAGAAGGGTCTTGGACATCTAGGATTAGTTCTATTTCCTCAACTTGATTTATGTGGAGCACATAGTCATTGTTGAGCATACTCTGGGGATTTGCAGAAGCGGTCCCCAAGTAGTTGGGGGATGAAACCTTTATATCATCATCCTCCATTGGTTGTTTGACTTCCCTTTTTTAGAAAATCTATCCAGCATATGTGGCTTCACAAGTCTCTAAGGGTGAACTATCACCATGTAGTATATAGACCTTTTCATCGATGGGGTATTGCAAACACTGATGGAATTTTAAGGGTACCACCACTTGGATATGGATTCAGGGCCTTCTGAGTAGGATATTTTATTCAGTGTCATGCTATATAACCATAAACTCAATATTATATGTGATATCCCCAAACTGAGATTTGATCTTGATCTTCCCAAGATGCCTTTTCTCACACTTAACATACCCTTGAATGGATAGATTTGTGGGAGAAAAATCCCCTTCACTATATCACAAATGTAAGAGGGTTAGAATCGGGATGAGGTTGATTTCATAACCATTTTCAATTAGATCTCTTTGGATATTAACATTATTGAGTCTACTCAAAACATATAGGGGCCTGATGTTTCCCTAGATGACCTCTTCTTAATCCTTCTCTGTGAATGAGATGGTGACATTGCATTCTTATGGCATAGTCTCCACTCGATAAACCTTATATGCAGCGACTTCTATCTTGAACTCCTATGGGATTTGGAGGGATTCAATTAGTACCTCCTTGAGTTATTTTGAAATATGGAGTTCATCCAGGATTGATATCTTGGATGGAACAACTTCCAGCTATTTCAAAATTACATACTTTTGTGCTAGAGGCCGGTTCTTCCTGGGATGGGGTTTCTCTTTATTATGTGGATCTATAACTGAGGTATTTGAGGTAGATGGTCTTCATGATTTTGAAAAGTTTGAGGGAGAATCTACTACAAGTGGTGTGGGTTATTTTGGCCTTCCTTGTTTCCTGGGATGATCAGATAATCACACCCTCACTGGGCGGTCATGCAAGGTGACTAGGGGCATATGACTGCTTGGGTTTCTAGGAAACCTCCATATCTCTGTCAGTCTTGTTAGAGAATTTTCCTATGGCTCTCAACTATATATATGTCCCCTATGGGGATGTGACTGAAATATTTGGTCCAACCATGCCCGTGTTGTCCCTGGTATCCTTAGTTCCTGTGCATGCTACCTCATGTTCCTCGGTTGGGTGCGGGGAACTCATACTAAGAGGTATATATGTCATCAGAGAAGGTTTCTTCTAAGTTTTTCATATTAAAAAATCATATATGATATCTTCATTTGATGAGGGTTTTGTTTAGTGGGGTGGTTCCCGTTCTTCAGATGTTGCAAGTAAGAAATATACAAGGGTTAGAACTTACATCGGAGCTGAAAATGACTCTTCATATTCTTTTTATTCTTAAATTTGATGGTCATTTATACATTTGGGGAAGATATCCAATGTCACCTACCTTAGTGATGGAACTGCTATGGTTCTGAAAATTTTTTCTTTCAAGGTGGCATGAGCTCAGTCAACTATCTTCTGAGTCATCCAGTTGTTAAAATTATACCCACACATGGCCAGAACTTTATACCAATCACCTTCTTCTTATTCTTACTAGGAAATGGTTATACAGGCCACCTACTCTAGGGGGGTTATATAACATCACATATCTATAATTGAACATGCTTTGGAGGACACCTTTGAAGATAAAACAACATTGGATGTTATGATCTAGTCTTCTATAGAAAGGGTAGTAGTCGAGACAATTGGTGAGGTTGAACTCACTAGGATTATTGGGTTATGGAATCTTGAGAAGTTTATTTTCCATAGTTACAAGGAAATAATTGTGGACTGGTTCATTTTAAAAGGATTATGATTTATTCATACATTCATCAAATCACAGGTGAACCTGATCTCTTTTCACTTCTATATAGGGGTGATTTTTTTTTTGTTCCCGCTCGGAAGGAGGCACTGGGAAGTTCAGGACCTTCCAAGGTGCTTGAATGGTCATGGATTCTAGTTTGAGAGTGAAAGATGTAGTCTCTTCTTTTCTGAGGCTTTACCACTATGATGAAGTCATGAGACAATATTTAGCTTAGGTTCTCGGAATGGTGTCTTCCAGATATTACGCCATTTCTATGAACTCACAGAACTCACCTAGATACTTAATTGGGATCATAGGTGTATGTAGATCATCCTAGATAATTTTATCACAGAGTTCTAGAAATTTATCTTGCATTAGAGGGATGTTGAGTGAATAGGTTAAACCCTTCCATCTGGCTGTAAATTCAGATACCCTCTCATTTTCTCATTACTTGCAGTTTTTCAGGTCGAAAATTTTCATATTCCTCAATGTGGATCTAAATTGGTATAAGAATTAATGATAAAGGTATTCCCATCCTACAAAAGATCCTTCTAGTAGACTATTATACCAAACAATGGTTGGCCCTATTAGATTCTGTAAAAAAAACTCATCTTAGTCGCCTCTTGTTGATCTCGATGGGCCATCATCATACCACATTTGGATACAAAGTGAATGAGATGTTTTTTAGGGTCCCTTGAGCTTTTAAAGGTGGAGAAGGAAAGATTTCCAAAATTTGGTGGAGGGAAATTTTCATCCACCCATTCGAGGTATGGATTCCACTCAAACTCAACAGGTGTGTGTCACCCTTCCATGGATTCCATTAAAATAGCAAATGACTTGATGACATTGAGTAGTTTTAGAGATACCATTGTATGATCCACATCTCGTCTACAAGAAGAGGGTGGGGATTGATGAGGTGGCCCCATTTTCATCTCCCGTTGATTCTTGATTCATCCTAAGACTGAATGATTTCCCTTGTGAGGGAGAGGCTATCACCATAATGGAGGGACGTCCTGATCATTTTCGACTTCCTTGTTTATGTATACCAACTACCTAGATCTAGAGTCAGTCTAATGCTTATATTCCACTCTTGTAGGTAGATCATATATTTCCAGATGTATGGGAAGGGGAATATTTTTTCATCCTAATGGAGATACACAGTAGGAATATTTCCCCTGAGTATCTCCTCATTTCATTTTCTAAGAGTTTGTGTATAATTCTCATATTATGACAATTGTTCCTCCATGGAAGTATTTTAAGTTCTTCTTGGTGGTGATTGGGATGTAGTCACATTATTCCTTTATATTTGGTAGTGTTCTTCCATAGATGTGGCAGCTCGATATTTGGAGGTGTCGGGTGTTGGAGCCTCCTCTATTCTAAGTGTGTGTAGCCTTTTTTGGTGAATCCAGATCACCTTCCTCTCAGGGTATGTTTTCTGAATTATATCCCTCTATAACTAAATCTTGATCTACACTATCTATTGTTTTGATGGTGATGAAATTCATAGAGGTGTATCAGGAAATGGTTGTTTTCTTGTTACTTTCAATGGAACAGAATGATTCTTCATTCCCTAAATTAGGTTCATTTCTAAAACCTTTGGCTGTATTGGGTCATTTTGGTTTGGTACCCTAGTGTGGTTTGATTACTTCACCATACACTCCTCTCATATCGACCTGTGAGTAGTGACCTTGAGGGATTTTACGGTCGTGACTACCAAACGAGCTCTGAATGGAAGAGGTTTTTCTTGCAGTGGGAGAAACGAATGAGATGTCGAACATTGATATTTACCTCTAGACCTAGAGAATAATGGTTCCCTCTAAGGTGATGCTGGTGATGATGAAAATACCCCCAACCCTATGGGATGGGGTCTATTCGGGACCACCACTAGAATTTTTTTATCCTTTTTTTGAGGATGTGATTCTTCCAGTTGAGGATTTGATGATTCTTAGGATAGGAATTGAGATATAAATTTCCCCAGCCTATCAATATGGGGTTTATCTGGAACAAAATTTGATTTCTCTAATACCCCCTCGGGGATGATGAACCTGGTGATGACGATTAAGATAAAAATTCCCCTAGCATAGTGGGATGGGGGTTTTTTACATCTGTTGTTGATATGTCTTGAATTCTTATGGTAATTGATGATTTGAGAGGTGGAGATAGTGGTAGATATTCCCTCAACCCATAAGGATAGGTTCACTCTTGGTAGGATGCTATGGAAGCTCCTACTGTGGCCCGTTTGATGTGGTACAGTTGTGCTTGTTTAGGAGTGGGGTGCAATGACATCCCATGAAGAGATTCATTTCTTACAGGAAGTTGTCTGGTTAGTCAAAACATCATATTTTGTGTCTGAAATTCATTCCCATTATTTTGAGGGGCCTAGTTCAAAGACCCATGGACTATCCTCTCCCTCCATTAATTATGTATTAGAATCATTGAAGTAAGGGAATTTTGTTGTAGTGAGAAACTAGCCCGAGCATTACCTGATCCCTTGATTTCTTCAGAGGTTATTAAATTATAGGATGTTGTGTATGAGGGGTTCTACTATTCCATGGGTGAAGGGAAATGTAATTCTCCATACATTCCCCATACTCAAATACAGATGCATGACGTGGCTTCAAAGATCAGTTTCCTAAGGGTTTTGATGCAATGGCAGCAAGCATATTGCATATTTGCATTGTGATTTTCTGGTTTTGGATCCCAGAACATAGAGATAGAATCTAGGTCTAGCTAACAATATAGTATCATGATGGTTTGAAGGTGACCCTCATATCTTGGATAATGGAGGTGTCTAGCCTTCAATAATTTATGATTTTACCACATGTTTTTATATAGATAAGGCATGAACTTCTTCTCTAGCTCATATGGGATCTCATAGTTAGAAGTATAAAGGGGACATAACATGGTGGGAATGTTGTTTCTAGCCAACTATCTCCATATAAAAATGTTGGATTCCTCTTTATCAGACTTATATGCCTCTATCTGACCAGACCACAGAAGATGCTTCTTACGGTCTCCTGCTGATTGGAGTGGAGTGTTGCTAGGAGTTGATGGGGAACTATATATGGTTGACATTGATGTTTAGACAACCTCTCTATACAAAGGAATCTGATTTTTGAACACCTATTTATATGAAGGTTTCTAGGTAAGGGAAGTATGTCCTTGTCTGTGAGATATATCACCGTATGGAGATTGACCACAGTGGATTTCAAGAGTAGAATCCCTAAGATTGACTGTGTTGTTGTGACACGTAAAATTGATTACGATTTTAAGATTGATTTATATTCTAGGTTATACCCTAGATCATCTCTCAAGGAGATTTGGTAGCTTATAGTGTGTATTTTTAATAAAGATTACTAAAAGATGGGGTGATTTTGAAAACAGTTTTAAGAAAATGACTTGATTTAAAGAGTTTAATAGTTGATAAATAAAAGTAGTGCTTTAGAATTATGATATAAAGAGATCATTTCAAGTTCACTACACATCTTGGTGAGTTAATCATTCTAAAAAATACACATGGTTTAATGGAATCCTTTGGTTGAGGGTTGTCAAGATCTCAACTTTCCTCTTGCCTCTTAAAACGATGCTCAAAGAACCTCCCCTTGACACAACAATTGCATTGTCAAGGATTGGGTATCAAACATAGAAAATAAAGGCTAACAAAGTATACTGAAATCTTATGTATGAGTAAGATAAATAGGACTCTTGTCTTTTCCAATCAGAACAATACAAGATTTCCACTTGAAATCTCAACCCAATCGGTGTTGAGATAAAAAGTGTTCCACTTAATTATAACAAAAGAAATGTATTCAGAGGATAAGAACATAAAATTTAAACATAAGTGAAATATTTATCACACAAATTAAATAACACCAGTATAATTTCAAGTACCATAACTCCCTCCCAATTTTGTGTAGCTCCCTCAAAATGATCGTCTACCATTTAGCTCACCATCGAGAGGAGGATGGGGCTCGGGTGGAACTTCTTCTTCATCCTTGATCCCCTATGATGATAGGGGCATCCATAAATTATAGTATGAGAAGTATAATCATCTAGGAATCCAAAATTTCATATATTTTCTTCCGGTTTGAACTTCCCAATGAGGTGCCCATGGTGCCTTTTTCTAGCCAAAATAGAACATGGTTTTGAGTACCCTGTTTTTGAGATACCACTTGTGTCTCAGTTTTGGAATAGTATAAAGCCATATAATGACATGAAAAAAAGATAAGTGTTGTTGGTAGGACTCTTGAATATATCCATGTTAAATTTGGTGGACATTATACATTTCTATTGGTAGATATGGTCAAAATATTGAATCAAACTTTTGAATTTGGGCAGATTCTATCCTCTGGATAGAATGGTTTGGACGGGCCACCAAATAGACGAATTTTGCTTCAGTTACTTGATAAGAGTTGTAGAGAATAATGTTTTAGATTGTACCACAAAGTTTAATCCCATTTGAATGCACGAAATTAGCTTAATGCTCAAAACAGTGGATAGATATCCATGGGATGTCATGCAGTTTGGCCCATTTTTCTTCTAGATCATTTTTGGGGCCTCGAAATCACCTCCACCTTCAATGAAAATATCAAAACCAGTATAATTTCTCCTTTTAACAGTGATAAACACAAAATAAATTAATTAAAAATGAAGTGAAATTTTTTATTATATTTTAAATTTACAATAAAAATTTAGTTTAATACAATGGTGTAAGGGTGGAAATGAAACAGTAAATCGCGGTGTGATCACACCTCCACACTTAAACATTTGTACTCCTAAAAAAAGTTACATTTTCAGAAATTATATATATAGATATTACCAAGATCATCAAGATTTAACATTTGAAGAAATTTTAATTCATTAAATTAATGTGATCAATGCACAAACCACACCAAGGAGTTTTTCCTAGTGAAAATGGAAAAATATGTCTCATAAATCATATCACAGTGAAATTCAAAGAGATTCGTGATAAAAAATCGAGCAAGGAATTCAGAAATAAACCATTCCACTAACTCTCCATGTGTGTGTGTGAAAACCATTCCATGATATTCTTTTCACTTTCTATCTAATAAATATAGGTTATTTTAACATTTTTCAACTTAAATGATTTTGTCCACCAAACCTTCCCTAAATCCTTTGAAATCATATTTCAAGACCCACTCACTTAAGAATTCCAAGAAGTCAAACCATAAGATCCTGACCTAGATATCCCCATATGTTTCACATTTCATCACTCCCCTCATTTATTATTTTTGTTTTTTTAGAAGTTTCATTTGAAACAAATCTCACACTCATCCCGCAACCCTTGTTTGATCTCCTCACAACACTAATTGTAATAGTTATAAAAAGATCAAAGGTTGAGGAGGAGTGTTTTTTGACCTACCCAAGTCACAACCCATTTTTTTATTATTTTTTTTTAGGGTGTACAAGAGTCGGATATCAGGTACACACACATAGTTCAATCTCGTATAGTAGTGAAACAGATCGGATAAGGAACGATCATATGGAAATATCATTTTAAGATGAAAAATATTAACCTAACATATATTTACCTTCTACTAAGTAATAAATATTCACACTTTGTGGTTTGGTGCAAAAATTTGTGAAGATATTAGTGACACGATTTTCCCAAAAACTACTCACACAATGGGCATCAATTATATCAAAGGTTTCACAGAGATACAAAAATTTATATCATTGATAGAAAACCAATTCACTAAAAATCACTCCATGATATTAAATTCATACAAACATTCATTCCATAATAGATTCAGGTTTTCATCAAATTTTAAATCAATATGGAACCAAAAATTTCAACATGCATTTTCAGTAAGTTCCATGATTCGGTGACCATAATGGGGGGAAGTAAAAATACCATAATGAACGAGAAAAAAAGAGAAGAAAGAAAAAAGATGTTGAAAATCCTAATGAACTGAACAAGATGGTGAAAAGTTAAAATACTATAAATAAGTAAAAAAAGAGAAGAAAGAATAACGATAATTAAAATATTAATGAACTCAAAAAGACGGGGAAAAGTGAAAATATCATAAAGAAGGCGAAAAAGAGAAGAAAGGAAAAAAAAAATGATGAAAATTTATAACTAACCCAGGAATGTACCCATACCCCCAAACCTAGAGTGTGCAGTGTCCTCACTATAATAAAATAGAATGTGGGAAGGAAGGATAAAACCTATTGGGTGTAATTGGTATGTTTCTTCTTGAACATGGAGTTCCTCCATCGGGAACTCTAGAAGGGATTCATGGAAGTGCTTTAGTTGCTGCCCATTGACAGTGAAGGTTTTCTTAGTTTCTTCATTTTGAAACTGAAAAACACCAAATGAAGATACATTAGTAACAGTGTATGGTCCAAACCAATGGGAATGAAGCTCACCTTGATGCAACTTCACCCTTTCATTGTAGAGGAGGACCTTCTAACCAATGTGGAATTGAAGATGAAGGATGAGACAGTCATGGGAAGCCTTGGTTTTCTTATTATAAATCCTAGAGTTCTCATATGAATCTCTTCTAATTTCCTCCAGCTCTTGAATATGAAACTTCCTTTGAGAACCTGCACTAGAAAGATTAGAATTGCATTATTTGATGGCCCAATAGGCCTGGTGCTCAATATCAAACGGGAGGTGACAACTCTTTCCAAAAACAAGCCTATAAGGTGATATTCCAATTGGGGTTTTAAAAGCAGTATGGTAAGTCCATAGTGAATCATCAATTCTAACACTCCAATATTTTCTATTGGGTTGAACCATTTTTTTCAAGAATTTTTTTACCTATCTATTTGACACCTCAGCTTGACCATTGGTCTATGGGTGATATGCAGTAGACACTCAATGACCAACCCCATACCGACTCAAAAGTGATTGCATTGTTCATTTGTAGAAATGAGAACCCTGTTCAGTGATGATAAACCTAGGTAATCCAAACCTATAGAAGATTTGGGTTCTCACAAATTCTACAACTTCCTTAGAATCATCAGTCCATATAGCTCATGCCTCTACCCATTTTGACACATACTCAACTACCTAAAAAATGTACAAGTTGCCAAAGGAATTGGGAAATGGCCCCATAAATTCAATACACCAAACATCAAAAATGTCAAGAAAGATTAATGGTTGTTGTGGAATTTCATTTCCTTTAGATACATTACCCATTATTTGAAAATGAGGACAAGATTTGTAAAAAACATGGGCATCCCAAAAAAGTGTTGGCCAAAAGAGACCAGAATCAAGGACTTTTAGAGTAGTCCATTGGGGACCAGAGTGGCCCCCACAATCAAGAGTGATGGTAGAATATAAGGACAGACTAAAACTCGCTATCGAGAACACAACGCCTAAGGACTTGATCACTACATGTGCGCCAAAGGTAGGGGTCATCCCAAATGTACCAACAGGACTCATGTTTTAGACAACTAGCTTGGTTTTTTTTTGAAATCAGTAGGAATGAAAGACGCTACTAAAAAATTTACAATTTTGGCATACCAAGGAATAATATCTTTCACTCGGTACAATTTCTCATTAGGAAACATATCATTTATAGGAATAGAGGGGGATGAGTCAATGTATGAGGATGGGGAAATCCTACTAATATGGTCACCTGCCACATTCTCTGCTCTTTTTTATCTCTAATTTCTAGGTTTAATTATTGAAGGAGGAGCATCCAGAAAATGAGACGTGGTTAGGTTTATGGTTTCTTAAGGAGATACTGGAAGGTTTCATGGTCTGAGAACACAATGACTGTGGAACCAAAAAGGTATGACCTGAATTTTTTCGAGGAAAACACAATGGAAAGGAATTATTTTTCAGTTGTGGTGTAGTTTTCTTGGGAAGGTTCCAAAGTACCTAAGGCATAGGTAATGACATGTGAAGCTCGATCGACCCTTTGTGAAAATACTGCCCCAACAGCATAGTTAGAGGCATCACACATGATCTCAAATGGTAAATCCCACCGAGGTGGATAGATTACCAGGGGTGACGTGAGACTCCATTTTAACTTATTAAAAGCTTCCTCACATTCTTTATCAAAAACAAATTATTTTTATTTTTAGATTAATCGGGAGAGGGGGAATGAAATTTTACTAAAGTTACGAATGAAACGACGGTAAAATCTAGCATGACCTAGGAAATACCGCACATCCCATAAATTTTTAGGGAATGGTAAGGAAGAAATGACATCCACTTTTGATTTATCTACTTGGATACCATCCCTAGAAATTACATGTCCCATAAATATACCTTGTCACACCATGAAATGGCATTTCTCATAATTTAATATGATATTCTTATCAATACAGTGATGTAGGACTGAATCAAGACTACTCAAACATTCATCAAAAGAGGATCCACACACAGTGAAATCATCCATGAATACTTCCATGCAATTCTCTAGGTAATATGAAAAAATACTAACCATACATCGCTGGAAAGTACCCGGAGCATTGAACAGACCAAATGACATCCTCCTATATGAAAATGTGCCAAAGGGCCAAGTGAATGTTGTCTTTTCCTAATCCTCAAGTTAAATATGGATCTAAAAGTATCTAGAATACCCATCAAGGAAATATTAGTGGGACTTACTCACTAGCCTCTATAGAATTTGGTCAATGTATTGAAAAGGGAAATGGTTCTTCCTAGTCTGTTGATTTATTCAGCGATAGTTTATGAAGACACACTAACTATTCTGCACACGAGTTGGAACCAATTCATTGTTTTCATTTTTGATTACTATAAGGCCAGTTTTTTTAGGAACTACTTGAATGGGACTGGTCCATTAGGTTTCAAAGATGGGGTAAATGATTCCAGCAGCTAATAATTTTGTTACTTCCTTTTTCAAAACTTCTAGGAGGTTTGGGTTCAGTCAACATTGTGTCTGCCTCACTGGTTTAGCCTCATCATTTAATAAAATATAATTTATGCAAATTGATGGGATAATACCAGTAATTTCAGAAACATTCCATCCTAAAGCTTTTTTATACTCACTCAAAAGGTCAAGAAGTCTAAATTTATGCTTAGGAGGGAGTGAACTAGAAATGATGATGGGAAACTTGTTTCCATTCTCAAGATATGAATATTTTAAATCTTGAGGCAGTTGTTTTAGTTCCAATTCAGGTAGATTTTAGATTTATGGGAGTTTTTTTAAAGTGAGAGGTCACTAATATCATATAACTACTCAATGGTATCATCCTCAGGTGAGGAATGAGATTTTACAAGCTTAGTGGTATCATTCATGGTTAGGTAATCCTCAGTGTTCAAGAAATCATCAATCAACAAACATGCATTACATTTCTCTAGACCACTAAAATAATCAATGTATGAATCATTTCCTAGAATTTTAATTAAGGATAAAAATTCAGAAATGGGATTGAAGGAATGAAAAGTTGTTTTTTTAGGGGCAGGGAGTACATAAATTGAATTAACAGAGAGAGAGGAATGTTCTTCTGAGGGGTTCTTCATGGTATCAAGGATGTTGAAATGGATTATGTCACCACAAAATTCCATAGATAATATATCATTATGGACATTAATTATGGTTTTGGTAGTTTTCCAGAAGTTTCTCCCCCAATATAATTGGGTCATGTCCATTCATCTTATCATCTTCCATTTTTAGCACATAAAAATCAACATGAAAAATTAAATTTTACACCCTCACAAGAACATCCTCTAACACGCCAAAAGGGTGTACGGTACTCTAGTTGTCTAGTTGAACAACAATTCCAGTAGGCTTTAGTTCCTCGACCAACAATGTATATTAAATTGAGTGAGTCATCACATTTATAGAAGCACCTAAATCAAGCATGGAATTAGAAAATGAATACTCCCCTATGGTGCATGGAATGGATAATGTCCTAGGATCGTTTCACTTGGTGGGAAGTGATGGATCTATCAATGCTGATGTGTTCCTCCCCAATCTCACCTTTTCATATCCAATAATTCACCATCTGTGTGTACACATATCATTTAGAAACTTTTCATATCTTGGATTTTTTTCACAGCATCAATCAAGGGGATGTTTACCTGCACTTTTTTGAAAGTTTCCAATATTTCCTTATCTAGTTCAGTTTCATTTTATTTCCTAGGTTGGGTGTCCCTTTGGGGAAATGGAATAGGAATGGGTTGTCTATGAGACTCGTCGACATACACACTCTTTCCTTTGGAAGGGATTTTATCAAGACATGGTTTTTCAACATTTGGAACATTTTTAATGGTTGGGATGGAGGTTTCCTCAGGAGGGGATGACTCTAATAGAGGATTCATTTGATTTTATTTTTGTTTTCCACTCCTAAGTGTAATGGAACTAACATTTCCTTTATCTCTAGGGTTGAATAATGGTTAAGACGGTAGTTTACCTGACTTGTGACTTTGAATTTCCCCCACCGAGTTAACTAGTTGGCCTAATTGTGTTTTGAGGCCTTGTATGGATGCCTGAGTGGTTTGTTGGAATTGGATATTGTTGGAAGCCATTTGTTTCATAATATCTTCTACGCTAAGATCAGCTTTTGGATGGGGTTGTTGGAAAGACCTTTGGGATGGTTGAGGATCTCTGGGTGGTGGTGGTGGATGACTAATCTGACCATGTTGGTTCCATTGTTGTTGAGTTTGGTTTGAATACCCCCCTTGTTTATAATATTGGGTTTCTTTCCACCTAAGGTGGTATGGATAATAGGGTTCTTTCCTAAAGGGTTGGTTATAGGGACGACTTAGAAATATTTCCTCACAACTCTCAGAAGTTTCTCTCAATTGGGGGCATTGGTCAGAATAATGGGTGTCAGAAGAGCATATTCCACAATGGATGGGAGGAAGATATTGATATTTACCTTGGGATAGAGTGAGTTATCATAGAAGGGTACTTACCTCTTCAAACTTTGCATCCACATTCTTCTCAAATTTAGTACTTTTCACCTCATGGACACCTCGAATGGGTACACTGGACCTTGAACCGAATTATTTAGTGTTCTGTTCCATGTTATCAATCAGGATCCTTGAAGATATTGGGGTTTTATCCACTAGTTCACCACCTACAGCATCATCAATCATGTTACAATCAATTGAAATTAAACCTTCATAAAAATACTGAATTAAAAGTTGATCACTTATTTGGTGGTGTGGAAAACTTAAACATAACCTTTTAAAGAGTTCCCAATATTCATGAATTGCTTCCCCTTGGTATTTTATTATACTGCATATTTATTTCATTGTTGTTTCAGTTTGAGAGGGTGGGAAATATTTTTCAATAAAAACGTGTTTCATGTCTGCCCAGCCACTTATTTGGGAATTAACATACTAAATCCAGTCTTTTTCAATGTATTCTAATGAAAAATGAAATGACCTAAGATTTACTTTTTCTTTATCCACATTTGTAGGTTTTAATTTAGAACAAACAGTATGAAATTCTTTAAAATTATTGTGTGGATCCTCTCTAGGAAGTCCATGGAATCTTGGTAATAGATAAATTAAACCAAATTTTAGTTCAAAATTGGGTGCCTCGCCTTGTAATTGAATGTATGTGGGTTAGATATAGACATCAAATGAGGTTATTTCTTTTAGTGTTCTATTGTTTTCATCTATTTTATACAAGTTAATTTCAGGTTTGACGTCGATTCCAAAAGAATAAGTAAAATGATTAGGAAGAGTGTAGATATTTTGTGTGTCCTCCTTTAAAGGGTTCTCTTCTGTGTCTCGGTGTCTCTGACATAGGATCCTCTCTGTTTCAGGTTTTAAATGAGGTAAATATCCTATATTATAATGTGTCATACACCAAACCTATACAAAAAATTGTTCAGAACACAAAATGATTGAAAATGTAAACAAATATTCACAAAACTTACAAATATCTTATCAAAAACACGCACAAAAAACCAAAGCGCTCCCCGACAACAATGCCAAAATTTGACCACTTTGTCATGACATGTCAAATTGATTAGGATTTTAAGATTTATTTATATTATAGTGAAGACCCTAGGTTGTATCTCAAGGAGCTTTGGTAGCTTATAGTGTGTATTTTTAATAAAGATTACTAAAAGAGGGGGTGATTTTGAAAATAGTTTTAAGAAAATGACTTGATTTAAAGAGTTTAATAGTTGATAAATAAAAGTGGTGTTTTAGAATTATGAGACAAGGATATAATTTCAAGTTCAATACACATCTTTTTGAGTTCTTCATTATGAAAAATAAACATGGTTTAATGGAATCCTTTGGTTGAGGGTTGTCAAGATCTCAACTTTCCTCTTACCTCTTAAAACGATGCTCAAAGAACCATCCCTTGACACAACAATCGTGTTTTCAAGGTTTGGATATCAAACATAGAAAATAATTTCTACCAAATCATAATTAAATCTTATTTATGTGTGAGATAAATAGGACTGTGGTCTTGTCCAATCGGAACAATACAAGATTCCCACTTGAAATCTCAACCCAATCGGTGTTGAGATAAAAAGTATTCCACTTAATTATAACAAAATAAATGTATTCAAAGGAGAATATAATTGAAGTTAAAAATAATTGAAATATTTATCACACAAATTATATAAAACTAGTATAATTTCAAGTGTCTGAACTCCCTCCAAGGTTTTTTTAGCTCCCTCAAAATGATCATCCACTATTTAGCTCGCCATCAAGAGGAGGAGGATGCTTGGGTGGAACTCCTTCTTCATCCTTGATCCCCTTATGAGGATAGGGGCCTCCAGAACTTCTAGGATAAGGAGTATAATCCTATAAGACTCCAAAATAGCATATCTTTTCTTCTTGTTCTTACTTCCCAATGAGGTGCCCATGGTGATTTTTTATAGCCAAAATAGAACATGGTTTTGAGCACCCTGTTTTTGAGATACCACTTGTGTATCATTTTTTGAATAGTAGAAAGTCATATCACGACTTGACCAAAATATAAGAGTTGTTTTATAGACTCTTTAATATCTCCATGTTAAATTTGGATGCCATTAGACATTTATATTGGAAGATATGGTCAAAATAAAAAACCAAACTTTTGAATTCGGGCAAATTCTGTCCCCTGGATAGAATGGTTCGGACGGGCTACCAGATGGCCGAATTGGGATTCAGTTCCTTGATAAGAGTTTTATCCCATGATGTTTTAGAGTGGAAAAAAAAGTTACATACCATTTGGATGCACGGAATTATCTTAATTCTCAAAAAAGTGGACAGATATCCCTGAGATGCCATGCAGTTTGGCCCATTTTTCTTCTAGATCATCTTCAGGGACTCCAAATCACCTCCACCTTCAATGAAAATATCAAAAAAAAAAATAATTTCCCATTTTAAAAGTTATAAACACAAAATTAATTAATAAAACATGAATTTAAATTTGTTATTATATTTTAAATTTACAATAAAAATTCAGTTTAATACAATGGTGTAAGGGTGAAAATGAAACAGTGAATCGCAGTGCGATCAGCGATCTATATCCACACTACTATGAGGAAAAATATCGCAGTAATGATCAAATTATTCTTCGTTTGAAGAGTTTAAAAACCCTTGGTGTGTTGAGAATGTGTCTCAAATAGCCTTAAGGATATATCATTTATCAGATTAGGAATATGAGCCTCATTCTGCATTGTGGATGGAATATACCGACCTAACTTTTGGGATTGTGTAAAGATATGAACTTATTGTATGATGGTTGTTAGACCTTGTTGATAACCTTCTAGTTCTATATGAATATGAACCCACTACTGATAATTTTTTAGGATATTCTGATGATATTATTCATTATTAGAAGGAATATGAGCCCACCATGAGGCATGTGCTACTCTCACTTGGTGACCCTCAGTCAAAATAGGGATATGATACTAATCATAAGACTTTGGAATATTCCAATGGTCCTTCTTGAATGTGATATGAGCCTATCCCGAGACATGTTCCACTCTCACTTGGTGAGCCCTGGTTGGAACAGAAGTATGAACCTGGTCCAAATATGCATTCCCTACCAGAATATGTTGACAGAAACCCAAAATGGGAGAATAGGATATGAGCCTCCTCATATATAGCCTCGGAATGATATTGATGAAGTCTTTTGTCGGTGGAAGTAGAGATATGATCCTGGATTCCATGATCTGCTGGAATATTCTAGGCAGCTTCACTGATATGAATATGAGATTGTCCTGTGGCATGTGTCACTCTCACTTGGTGAGCCCCGACTAGAATGGGAATATGGGCCCGATCCTAGGAAATTGGAGTATTCCACTAGTCTTATTCAATAGTAATATGAGCATTTTATGAGGCATGTGTCGTTCGCACTTGGTGATCCTCAACCAGAACGAGGATATGAGCCTGATCCTGGGCCTTTGGAATATGTCATCAGGCTTTCACGATAGTGATATAAGCCTATATCGAATCATATTCCACTATTACTTGGTGAGACTTGGTTGGAATGAGAATATGAGACTAGTATTCTACCTTTCCCTTTACCAAAATATGCTGATAATCCTCCCAGATGGGAGAAATAATATGTACTTGCTCTGAAGAAACCACTTGTTCATAATGATTATAGTTTTGTACTACCCTGGCTATAATGATAGGAATATGGGCATGTCCCTATATTTGTACCAGTTTCAGAATATGTCGATGGAGTTCTTCATTTATTGCTAAGATGTGATGGAATTTTTGAAAAGTGTACACAAGAATGTAAGCCTGCACATTTTCTTTATCCATTATATACTGAAATATATCTTTAATTGAAGTGGGAATATGATCCCACTTCTGTTCTCCTTGTGCCATTGGAATATGCTGATGGAATTCATGAATAGGGGTAGGGATATGTTCCTCCCTCGTTCCTGCTATAGGGATATACCTACAAACATGTTTTGAGTTAGTAAAGATATGAGCCTGCTCACTGGATATCACCAGAATATATCGACGGGCTTCATCAATAGAAGTGGGGATATGATCCCACTTATAGTTATCCAGAACCTTCTGCACCTAATGTGTCTTCCTTATTTTCTGTTCATGGGTGTCATAGGTGGTAGTGTGTCAGGTGGTACCATCAACAGGTGATTGAAGGGTACCAGTGGGATGGAACTAGTGACGGTGGTTAACAGGATCCCTCCTTGGTGACCCCTGAACCAAAAGGGAGTAATAGTTGACTCTTTAGCCTACCTTCATTAGATAATGAAGGTGGTGATTTTCATGCTCCAGGGATAAGATTATGAAGAAATTTTTTGTAGAAGCAAGGTCCATTAGCTTTACTGCAGATTTATTTGGATAGTGCAAAATCATCAGTTTCAGCACTTGGATACCCTCATAAGTAGCCTCAAGGGACAGGATTGTACCATGTCAATGGTATTGTTGGACCATTTCATTCACCACCATATGATAAATATGTCAGGTGAGTGAGTTAATTCTGAGGCCCACAGGGGTTATAGCCATAAATTGTTTTCCAGAATGGTCACTAGATAAAGACATGTCGGATCAGGGTGTTGTTTGAGAGAGTAGTATATACAGTCATGAAGGCAACAAGGAACCAGTTCACCTATTATTGCATCATCATAGTCATGATATGATCTCAATCATATATGAATGTCCAACACAATTATATTTTTATTCATGATCCAACCATTCTACTCACGTGGAATTTTCAAAACAAGGATGGACTTATTTCATGAGAACTCCAGCTATAGAGGACCAATCATTCATTTGAAAGATCCATTCCAGGCTTGTCAATTTTTTTCATAGAATATGAAAAACAAAATTACCCTACACGTGATTAACTAATCATCCTATTATTTGAGAGGTTCATATTGGATTCACCATTTTTGTTTGCACGGAATATACAAAAAAAATGTCCTGATGAATGATTAACCAATCATCCTATTATTTTTGAGATTCATATCGGGTTCACCATTTTTGTTTTGATAGAAATATATAAGGACCACCCATATGAAAAGAAAAAAATATTCTTCTGAAAATGGGGTAGTCTATCATTTTTTTCTTGTGAAGGAGATGTTGTAGTTAGATGATTTCACATCGGATGCACCACTTTTTTTTTCAGAAGTATATGGTTTCTTGGATTGGTGTTTTGATTATGGGGGTTCAAATTTTTTTGTACTATTATTCAATAAAATTTATCATTTTTATATCTGATAGAAACTCCCAATGGTTCCCATATCCATAACTGAGTACGGACATTCTTTCCAAAGGTAGGTGGTCCTTTGGGGTTTGAAACCCAACGATACTTTAGAACTCATATTGGTCGAGGGGATGGTAGGTCGGGCTCATCATACCCTTTTGTGGGGAATTTTTTCCTAATCTAAGACTCTCTTATATATTTAAGATATGTTCAAGAATCTCTTCTTAATCCTGATATGGGACTGATTACCCTAATAGGTTAATCATAGGTTAAATCCTCAAACAAAGGGGAATCTATTAGTGAATCCATCTGTATGTATCTGAGTTTCTTCATCCATTTCACATTAATGAGTAGTTTCTTATATGTTTAAGTTGTAGGCACTCTAGAGTTTGTTTCCATCCAGGGAGGCAGTTAATATTCCAATGATGGGATTAAGGCATTATGAGGCATCATGTATATCATGATTTATAATAGGAATCAAAACACATGTAGTTTTTTAAACCCATATAGTTTAATTCCATGTAGAAAATACATAAGTGGTGTCACTTAGGAATCGTAATTTTGAGGTTGGACCTTGAGGATGTATCCTACGTATCTTGGTTATTGTAGGAATCAGATTTCTCATAGTTCAATTTGTTTCTCAGTCTGCAGATGGATGAGGGAGAAAGATCATCCCATGGGGGAGATTAGGTCCTTATGGTTGAAATATTGGCGATGTAGGGGAAAATTTCATTGAAGTGGCTATTCATTTGATCTTGGGCCTTAAAAAGGCATCCTATATATCTTGGTTATTATTGGAATCAGATTCATCATAGTTCAATTTGGGTCAGGGATTACACATTTAAGTTTCCCTAATATTGGTGAAATTATACCATTCCACTAATTAGGGCTTACACACCAAGCTTTCCTTGTATGGTGGAGATTCGTGATGTAAATGATATGATCATTGCAACTCCCTATGCCCATGTGATCCATGCTCGATGTGAGAAATAAGGGATAGCAAGTAATCAGTCTCACTGCATATGGGTGCGGGACTTATGTTCTAGGACATTCCTTAGGATGTTTAATATGAATATCAGTCCTTAGGAAGGAATCCTACATATCTTAGTTATGGTAGGAATTAGATTCATCGTAGTTTAGTTTATTCTTAGTATGCTGATGAATGAGGAAGAATGATCATCCCATGGGGATGATTGGGTCCCGTTGGTTGAAATTTTGGATACATGGATGTACTTACACTAAGGTAAGTGTATACTTGAGATCAGGCCTTAGAAAGGTGTCCTATATATCCTAGTTATAGTAGGAATCAGAGTTCTCATAGTTCTATTTCTTCTCAGTTTTCTGATGGATGAGGAAGAATAATCATCTCATGGGGATGATTGTGTCTCAGTAGTTGAAATGTCAGATACATTGATGGAATTTCACCTAGGTAAGTGTATACTTGAGATCAGGCCTTAGGAAGGCATCCTATGTATCCTGATTATGGTAGGAATCAGAATTATCATAGTTCTATTGGGTTGGGTATTACACACTGAGGTTTCCCTAATATTTGTACCAGATAAGGTTATCATGTTCTGGGACACCTTCTTGACCTTTCATGGTTGTTTTACCAACCTATTTAAGGATGATTGAACATAATTGATGAAAATCACATAATCCAGGTTGACATGTATGAAGGATGTCACAAGCCCTGGACAAGGATGTTTGAAGAAAATCACATGATTAGGGATGACATGTCCGGAGAGTGTCTTGTGACCTAGATGACTTGTCTAGAGGACGTTGCATAACCCAAGTTGACTTGTCTAAATGAAATTGTATGATCTATATGGTGATCCTAGAGGTTTTCACAAGACTCAGGTGACATTACTAGAGGGCATCATGTAATATGGATGACGTGTCTGTAGGATGTCGCGTGATCTAGCTGATAAGTCCTAGTTTCATCACGAGATATGACTGACATGCTTGGAGGGTGTCATGAGATCTAATTAGAAATCCCAGAGGGCTTCATGATACCTATCTAACATACAATGGTGTTGCCTCATAATTTGGGTGATATGCCTAGATGAGATAGTAATATATTGATGGTGATCATGCCAGGCTTCACGAGACATAGATGGCATGGCCAAAGGGCATCGCATGACATTATTGATGTTTCTAGCAGACATCACATGATCCAAATGGTGTTTCAAGGGGACATCGTGTAACTTGTGTGACATGTCCCAATGTTGTCATGTGATCTGGATGATTCATTCAAAGCACATGAGGATTAGTGTACATGCCTTTACAAAATTCTCCCATCTTTAAGTCTATATTCTAGTTTTCATTGCAAATGTACCTTATATTTTTTTAGTGTTAGCTTGTTTTTAGGTTTCATGGATTTCATCAGAATTGAGTTATTTCCTTCGCATAACCCTATGAGACTCAAATGGCATGCTCGTAGGGTGTCACATGACTTTATTGATGTTTCCAAAGGACATTTCATGATCCAAATGGTGTGTCAAGTAGATTATACTTAACTTGGGTGACATATCCCAATGTTGTTCCATGATCTAGATGAGTCATTTGAATCACATGAGGATCAAAGTACATTCCTTCCCAAAAGTCTCCCATCTTTTAGTATTTATTCCATTTTTTAATTGCATATGTGCCTTATATTTGTTCAGTGTTAGCTTGTTTTTAGGTTTTATGAGTTTCATCATAATTGTTGGATGTCCTTTGCATAACCCACCAAAATTCCTTCACGTGATCACTTGAGATCATTAAAGTTTCCATGAATACTTTGTGATCTCTTAGGTTGTTCCCCAGATTTTACCTGGCGAGAAACCTTTGAAATCGTGAGATTGGATGCTATGAGAAGTCCACTCTAATTCCTAGGTTCACCGATGTGTGGATCGAAGGATTCATTTTTTCATGTTGGGGTGGGGTATTTATAGGCCTCTCCACCCTGATTATATGCTTATTTTTTGTTTCACATATCATGAAAATCAAGGATGGAGTCAGTAGAGGGCTTTAATGTAACATGTATTGTGAGGTCCTTCCATAGGTCATCCCAGGGGTTTCGCATGACTTTCAGTGACCGTAAGAACATCCCATCAATGAACCATTTATTATATTTTTTTCTAATTAAAGAGGTATTTCCTAATTATGTGTACATAATAAATGGTTTCCATAAGTCTATAATGACATGTCTAGTGGACTTTGTAAGATCAGGAAGCCTACTAAAAGGCTTTTGCATGATCTGAGGAAACATATTTGGGACCTTTTGCGAGACAAGGATGGCTTACCAGGGGGGGACTCATGAGATCAATATTTTCATTCCAAGGGTTCTTTCAAGACCATGATGACATGCCAAGGGATGTTTCGTATGATAAATAGTGATTTTACAAGGTGTATAACTCCATTTTTATAAGATTAACTTATCTACCCCTTGAAATAATCTATCATCATTTCCATTTTTATTTCCTTTTTTATTTTACAAGGGATGGTAGTCTCGCGAGTTTTTATGAGTATTTTCAAAGACAATCACTCTTCCCATCGATGATGCATCGCGTGAACAATAAGGGGTATTATGGTGATGTTCGGGCATTTCATGGAAAAACAATTCTATTTGTATTCAAAGTCAAAGGGGGAGCATAGTACTTCATGTACATGTATGAATCCCTTCGTGTGATGAGGGTGACATGCTAGAGGGATCTTTCGCAACAAGGCATACATTTCACCAAGGATTCCATGGTGTCCTATGAACCACATGGGTGTGTCGCATGAAGGTTTATGACTGCAATAGGCTCCCATATTTTCCATGTTTTCCTCCTTATTTTACAAGTATTTTTTGATGGTTTTTCAAGCACCCACCAACAGACAAGTCGCATGATCCGGAAGAAATTATCTGGTATCCGATTCATGACCAGTGAATTTCTTAGATTCCTTTAAAAGAACAAGGAGTATTTTTTAAAGGGGGTTTACAAGATTTGAATCAGGTCTTATGTTTTGCATGGATCTTTCTCATGACCTTCTGAAGGTATCATGATTGCATGTATTTTGGAAGGTTACATGATCTGTGAGTTCTGAAAACCTTATCTTCCTTTGTTTTGTAGGGAAAAATAATACCCATGTTTAGGTATTTCTTCCCATGTGTATTTTTTTATGATAATTTGGTGAGAATCAAAAATATTCCAAAATTTTTATCTTCTATCAGAAACTCTTGACCGAGTTGAAAAAAAAGGATTATCTTTTTCAGTGCATGCTTTAAAAACTACTTGAAATAAGATTTTTCTTTCTACTACTTTATGCCAAGAGAATATGGTTGACTACATTGTTTCAATATCTAAAGAATTAATTTTCCTAAAATGGATTCCTGGTAGAAACTTCAACATTTCTAATAGTTTCTTTTTCTGTAGATTCAATTACCTCTTTTTGATTCTCTTCTATTTGGTGAATCTTTCCTCCAGCAAAACTTCACAATTTCAAACTTCAAACTACTTATTCTTCCATAAACTATGTCTCATCACAAACTTGAAATTTTATCATTATTTTAACTTAGTCATCATATCATTTTATTTATGATGATGTAACTTCAAATTTGATAACAAGACTCTATTTAGAATAGTTCATATGGAAACCTATGTCTGAAACCATATATGATCTCCCCCTTTGTCTTTCCTCTCAACTTGTATTTATTTTCTCATTTTGATTTATTCCTTCTATCTAATCATGTTGGTATGAATATCTAGATATTTTAACATTGTGTAGACTTATTTTTCTTAAAACTAAAAAAATTCTCATATCCCACTCTCTATATTCTTCTTTATTTATATTTTCTTTGTGAAACAATTGTTTTATTGGAAAGTTTGTACTTATTAAATCTTTAGAAAATTCATACTTCCATATTTTTTTATATTTCATCATCTGGTGATCAGAATTTCAATCTATCCATTGAAGATTTATACATATGTCTGTCTGATGAAACTCTATCTGATAGGATCCATTTGGAACACTATGTCTAGAAACACTTCAACTCATCTTTATTCAAAATCTTGAATCATGAGATATTTCATGATGTTGAGAACTTGGATATCAAAATATCATTATCTAACTTGAGTCTAGAATGTTAAGAACATTATACATTTTTTAATTCTCCTTATCTAGTAACTTTTCTAACCACTTTCTGTATTAGGACTTCCAAAAGCTTCACAAAAAACTTCCTTTGGCAACTTAAACTTGATTTACAAAAATATTCTTAACAAAAAGTTAGTTGTAAAAAAACAAAACTATTTTAAAATATCATAAAGTATCTTCAATATTATTATTTTTATTTTTTTTATAACATCTGTTAAAAAATTTAATCACTCGTCATTTTTCATCACTCAAACCTTTTCACAACTCATTTTTGTAACAACTCAAATTTTTTCAACTTTTACCAAGACATAGTATTTCTCAAAAGAGAGTTCCCTGACACAACACTACTAGATAAAGTAATGTTTTTGAAGGAATTTCCCCCCTCTATGCCAAGAAAATTTGTGTACATATTAATATAAACCCCCATCACTTTGATATTTTCTATTTTTAGATCTCATTTTTTCACTCTCTCCCTTTTTTTAGATATCCCCTATTTTATGATAACAACATATTTAGATTTATTTTATAAATAAATTTAAAAACTTATTAAAATTTTGTTAATTTCCCTCCCCCTTTGTAAATATAATCCAGATAATAGTGGGGGGCTTCCCTTATAATTTTAGGAATTCATTGGGGGAGGATGAACATGAAGTTTCAGCTTCAATTATTCAAATATTTCATTTGGAATAGCTTTGGTAAATATATCATCAATTTGATACTTCATTGAAATATATTCCAGTAAAAAATCTCCATCATAAACTTTATTTTTTATGAAGTGGAACTTAATATCAATGTTATTTTATCTTGAGTGTTGTATAGGATTTTTATAAATATCAATTGCACTCTGATTATCACAAAGTATCTTTAATGGTGTAGAAACTTTCGCTTTCAAAACTTCCAACTAAACTTTCATCCACAAAATTTGAGTACAAACCTGGGTAGAAAAAACATATTCTGATTTCACTGTGCTCAAAGTTACTGAACTCTATTTCTTACTATGTCAACTCACAAAAAAATCTCCTAAGAAAAATATTCCTCCTGAAGTTTATTTTATATTATTTCAATCTATATCTCAATGAACATCAATATAACTATGAAATTTCATATCACATCTTATTTTATACAAAATCCCATGTTAATTTGTTCCTTCAACATAACTCAAAATTATATTTACTACCAATATATGAGATTATATCAGATCACTCTAATATCAAGAACATAAAGTCACATCATAAACAATATTAGGTCTTGAAGCTGTTAGATAAAGAAAACTTCCTATCAGTTTTCAAAATTATTTCTGATTTAGAATTTTTCCAACTTCATATTTACTCATATTCATCCCAAATGAAATAAGAGTATAAACTTCCTTATATTCTTCCATACCAAACTTTTGTAAC
Source organism: Viscum album (assembly GCA_963277665.1). NCBI lineage: Eukaryota > Viridiplantae > Streptophyta > Magnoliopsida > Santalales > Viscaceae > Viscum > Viscum album. Next base: position 1,942,779,205 of record OY728163.1, read on the forward strand.
AATTCCCTAACATACTTCTCTTGAGATAGGAAAATGTATTTTCCTTTTTGTTTAAATTTTAAACCCCAGAATAAAGTTAATTCTCCTATCATTTACATTTCCAAAAAAAATATTCATTTCTTTAGAAAACTCTTTACAAATATTTTCTCTATCCCCAATAAAAATTATATCATCTATGTAAATAATTATAATCAGGGTACTGGAGTTTACTTATTTTACATATAAGTTTCTTTCAACCTTACATTTAGAAAAATCCAAAATTTTTAGACAACTGTCAAATTTGGAGTATCATACACATGGATCTTTTTTTAACCCATACAAGGCCTTCTTTAGATTACAAACATTTCTTCCATATTTTTCAAGTAGAAACCCACAAGGTTTTTCAATGTAAACTTATTCTTCAATCTCCACATTTAAAAAAGATAACTTTACATCTATATGATAAATTTTATAACATCAATGTGTAGAAACTGATAAGAATGTTCTATTGGTTTCTAACCTTGAAACTAGGTAAAAATTTTCTTAAAATTCAACACCTTCCACCTGTGAATATCCTTTACAAAAAAGTATGTCTTTTTTTCTTAAAACTTTTCCATGTTCATTCCACTTGTTTATGTACACCAATTTTGTTCAAATAACATTTTTATCTACTAGGTGTGGAATAAGTTCCCACATTTCATTTTTCTCAATTTGATATAACCCTTAATTAATTATATTCACCCATTCTTTTTCTTGTATTGCTTTTGAAACTTAATCTGGTTCAATTTATGGAATGAGTGATGTCTGATTTTCTAATCTCAATCTTTTTCTTGACTAAATTGAGTCTTTTTTATTCCCAAGAATATTTTCATATTTAACATGTTTCTATAAATTATTAAATTTAAAATTTTATCTTCTAACTTCAATTTACTCATCACATGATTCCTCTGAGTCTTGATATATCTGTTTTGGCTCACTTTCACTTTCATTAAAATTTTCAATTTTTCTTCCTCAAAATTTTAAAGATCCTTTGTTAAGAAATTTGAATTTTCAATAACTTTCACATCATAGAAATCCAAAAACTTTTTTAGATGTTTTTTTAACATTTTTAACTTATTATGTTGGGTGAATATCCCATAAAAATTCCTTATTCTACTTTCTCATCAAATTTCCCATGATCTGGATTTTTTATTTTTAGAAAACAAGGACTTCCAAAAACCATAAAATATTTCAATTAAGTTTTTTTGTTATACCATATTTCATAGAAAGTCTTATTTGATTCCGAAATTAACAAACTTCTATTTTTTCACATGTAAATCAGTGATAAAAACTTATCTCTAGTAGAACATTGAAATTTTTCACTCTGCCAACATGATTCTTCCCATTTCATCCAAAGTTCTATTGTTCCTTTCTACTATTCCATTTTGTTTAGGGGTGTATATATCACTATATTGTTGTCTGATTCCATGATTTTTCAAATAATATTCAAAATTATTGTATATAAATTCTATACCATTATCAAATCTTAACTTAGTTATATAAACCCCCATTTCTCTCTCAATATCTCTTTTGAAAGTATTTAATATTTCTACATCCTCTAACTTGTGTTTTGTGAACATGATGTTGGTTATCTAAGTGGAATAATCAATAAAAGTGATAAAGTAAAAAAACTAATTTTGTTGATTAATGTCTCATTGGTCCAAAAAGATCTGAGGGAATAAGTTAAAGAGGTCTAGTAGATTAAATCTATACTTTATTTTGGATTTTACTAACCATATTTCCATTATGATAATATAAAAAACATCATATTCTCTTCTTTTCAATGTTGTTAGACTTTGTACAACATCAACTTTAGAAAAAAAATCATACTTTTCTACCCAAGGTTCCCAAGTATGTAATGCCACAACTTGTTCTCATCTTCAATACTCAAATAACATGAGTTATCAAGTTTTCCAATCTGAAATAAATTTATGTTGGTTCTTTCTCCTCATGTAATAAGTTTTTCAACTTCCATGCTTCTAATGATATAAGAATATTTTCTAAATATCACTTATTTTCCATCATCAAAAATTTGACTCACATTGAGAAGATTGTTCTTTAGCCCATCAATATATAGAACTTCTTTAGATTTTAGTTTTTGAGGTTCTATCTCAATAATTCCTATTCCACTGATTTTCAAGGAATTTTCATTTCCAAAATTAACTACTCCTCCATCATATTTTTCAACATATTTCAAGATTTTTATATCACTAGTCATGTGTGAGGAACAAACACTATCAATAAACCACAGTTTGTTATTTTTCCTTGATTTTAGAGGTATCTCAATAATAAAATCTCTTTATTCAACTTTATTATTTCCATCCTCCTTTTATTTTCTATCATAGGAACTTTTACCTAGATGTGTAGTCATACATTCTACATAAAACTGACCCAGTTGATCACATATTCTAGAAACTTCCTCCAGATAGTCAAACTAATTTTTCATTAAATATTTTCTAAAATCTTAAGATTTCACTTTTCATACTTCTTGTGGCTTAAGAAAGTTACTCATTTTAATTCCACTATTGCTTCCCCTATTCTCACGATGATTTCCTAAAAGCGACATGTTATTCCAATAGTTATAAGCTTTATTCCCATAAATTCCATAGTACTAGAAAAATTTACCAAATCTTGTTTTCTCTAGAAGTATGATTTCTCTCCAGATAAAATTTGTTGAGGTTCATAAATTCTTTATGTTATTACTTTCTATGGGTGTGGGACATCTTTCCTACATAGGGAATTTTCAACTTTTGGGGATGTGATTGGGTTCTCACATCCATTATAAAACCAAGTTTTCTAAACACTTTTCTTAACACATAAAATGTTAGGAAAATCATATGAACTATTAAATTTAATGGGTGAATATTTCACCTGATTCCTAGATTGAGTTTTTTTTCAGCTTTATATGATTTAGATTTTACTTCTGAAGCCTTGCTAAAATTTTCATTTAACTTTCTTAAGTTACTTTCATCCTCAAAGAGTTTTTATTGAATTTTATTAACATTATCTTATAACTTATTACTAAGGTATTCAACTATATTTTCATGTTCAAAAATTATTATTTTGTAGTTTAATATTTCTTGGTGGTACTCTTATTCTGGATGAAGTACATCTTTTCTTCCTTAAACAAATTTTCAAACTTATTTCATTATAATTTTAATTTCTTTCTTAAGAGTTCAGATTTTCCCAAGATATGTTACATGTTCTTACCTAAGCTAATACTCTATGTAATATTCTTTACCTCATTATTCACTATTTGAAAAATCTTCATTTTTCTCAACATTTACAAAGAAGGTTCTGATTCTTTCTAAAATTTCATCTTCTAGTGAATCAATCTCATATAAGTTATATTCAGCTTTCTTACTCGGTATTATTCTTCTGTTTCTAGTGAACTTTTTCTTTCAACCAATGTACTTTTTTATTCCTTAAAAGTTTTTTTAATTCTTATATTGACTCTTTTCTTTATAATTATCTTCAAATTCACTAAATTTCTTCTTAGGTAAATTCATAGAAAGTACCTGATTCCACCACACTCAAAACATTTGAGAGAAAGTTTTCCTCTATACTATCCTCTTCATATTCAATAACTCTTATAGATGAGATGCATGATTTTTTCATTCAATTAATAATTCTATTTATCTTCAGAATCATAAGGATCCACAACTTTAGAATCTTAAATTTTCATATTTCTAATAGATTCAAAACCCATTTCATCTTTGATTTTCTTTTTTAATGATGGAGATTTTTTCATTTCATATGAAACAAGAAATTCATACAATTCATCAAGTGATAAATCTTATTTATCTTATAAGGCATAGATTTTAGAATCAAACCTGTCTGGAAAGTTTCTCATGAGTTTCTTAAGAAAATTATAATCTTTCAAGATGTATCTGAAACCTCTAATGTTGCATACAACTTCATTGACTATGGTGAAGTAATCATCAATAGTTTTTTCATCTCTCATTCATATATCTTAAAACTTGATATTATAGATTTGTACCTTCGTTTCCTTCACTTTAGTATTTCCTTAGAAAATACTTTTGAGATTGTATCGTATTATCTTTATTGTTTTGAGACCCATAACCTTCATGTAAACATTTTTCTGATAGATACATAATAATGGAATTTATACCATTTCCATCAACTTTAATTTTTATCTTATCAGCAAAATTCATGGGAGGATCTTTATCAATAGGTAAAAACCCAATAGTTTTTGCATCTACAACCTCCAATCTAAGAGATAGAATATATGGTATCATTTTGTTTTTCCATACATGATAATTTTTCCCATAAAATGTAGGAATCCCTCTACTATTGAAAAAATTAATATTTTCCATGATAAATATTTCAAAGGGGAACCTTGGCTCTGATAATAATTGAAGTTCCTAAGGATCGTAGAATAACTGAGAAGGGGGGTTGAATTAGTTGATATCTTTTTACAAATTTCTAACTTTAATAAACTTAACCCCTATATCTTGTTATATTATTTTATTATCACCTTTTAGTAAACTCGATTTCATGTAAAAGTTGGAATGTAAGAAAATCACACAAGATTTACAAGGTTTGGCCTTAGTGTGAGAACCTACATCCTAGACATGGCCACTCCCACTACCACAAAACTAGGTTTCCGTAGCACCGCCCTTTAAAAGTGCTAAAAAACGCTGATAAAGGGGGTATCTTTATCAGTCCTTTTTTTAGCGTTGTTAAAGGGGGCCCCTTTATCAGTGATTTTTTAGTAGTGTTGATAAGGGGGGATTTATCATTGCTTTTTCCTAGTGCTGATAAAGTGTATATTTAAAAAAATTCATAAAAAAATATTGATATATAAGTATATTTATATTGATATAAATATAACATAAATATTTTAAATATGTTTTAGATAAGTATAAATAAACATTTTCACTTAATATGTAAGATATGCAGTGAAAATGGATTATAAAATATCTTAAAATTTTATTAATTAATAACTTTCTAATTATCATCGACTAATAATCATTTAATAACAATTTGTAGACACAAAAAATCAAAAAAAATCAATAAAATATCTAAAATAAGTTGAAAACGTAACTCAAAATTCAAACGGCCATAACTTTTTATCCAAGTGTCTGTTTGAGCTCTACAACATATCAAATCAAAGCCTGTGACGAGCTTTATAAGCTATGAACCAAGGGAACATTTTGTCACATTTTTCAAGGCCAAAAAATGCCCATAAGTCCTCCAAAACTGATTTTTTAGTTCGGATACCCAAATTTTTAACATTCAATGGAATTTCATCCTCGTTTCAGAAGTATTTTGACCTTTTTCACTAGGGACTGAATTTATTTTGAAGGGTTACATTTATATTGATATTATGGATTTGAATTTTTTTCACAATGTAATGTTACTTATAATCAATTATATAACAATTTATACATATTTTTTATATATTCACCCATAAAAATTTAATTTTATAAATAAATAATTAATCATATTTACATATAAAGTATATTTCTCAATATATAAGGCTTATCTAAATAAAAAACTAATATCCACTTTATTTAAAAAAATATATATTTATATACCTATATGATGTGTGTGTGTGTGTCTATATATATTTGTGTGTGTCTGTATTGACAAACTGATATATATTATATATATATTCTAAACATATGTATATACATATTAATATATAATATTTGTAAATATATATAAATATGTATAATTATACTTACAAATAAACATATAATGTGTGTGTGTGTGTTGTATATATGTATTTATTTATTTATAAACACACACAAAAAACATATTTTTTAAATATATTTAAAACAGGTCTTATAAATATATATTAATATATGAATAAATATATAAATATATAAATATAACTATATATATATATTAATATATAGATAGATATATATATTAATATATATATATATTAATAAAACTAAATATATATACATTAATATAACTAAATATATATATTAATATAACTATATATATATATATTAATATAAATATATATATATATATGTCAATATATATATATATATGTCAATATATATATATTAATATACAAGTATATATAACAAAATATATATATATATATATATTAATAAATGAAGAGAAAAACAATATGGTGGAGTGGTAAAGGCTTAGGCGTGCATGCAACAGGTCCTGAGTTCGAATCCTGTGGGAAGCAGGTCGCACGTGTAGGTGGGGAATAAGGCCTAGCGCTATTAAAGGGGGTGGGGGAATTGTTAAAGGCTAGAGGGTTTTCAGGGCGTGTGGGCTATAGTGGGAGGTGGGGTGCTATTGAAGGGGTCCTTCAAGTGCTGTTGAAGCCCCTCCCAGAAATGAAGAAATATTTTTTTTATTTTTTTAATGTTTTTTTCCTTTTATCAGTGCTTTTTTTAGCACTGATAAAAGGGGTATTTATCAGCACTTTTCTAAGAACTGATAAAAGGGACCCCCCCCCCCCCCATCTTCACCTCGATTAACAGCACTTTTCTAGTGTTGTTAATGCCCTTTTCTATGGATGATAAATTCCATATTTGCAGTAGTGTCCTATGGGTCCATAGAAATTCACTATTAGATAGAATTGAATAAATATTTTGAATTATCTCCCATTCATCTCTTTATATCTCTTAATAGGTATGATTATACTAACACCAATTAGTTTGCAAATTTTTCTAACAAAATTTGAGCCATAATAAAAATATTCAACCTTATGAAATCTTCTCTAACAAAGGTCTATCCAAAAAACTCTTTCTGATACTGCCTCTATATATTTCTTTCATATGGAATTCTAAATATGGTTTGCCTATGTATGGTGGACTCTATCTCATAAATCATTATGAAAATTACACCTATTAATAAATCTGAATTCTACTCGATTGACAAAACTTTGCACCTCACAAACTCTGCTCATAAATTCTCTACCCGATCTTTCTTTTTCTGGTTTCTAAACTAGAATTTTTCCAATATTCTGAATGAAAATTCTTCAACTATAAATCATTTTATTTAGAAACTAACATCTAACACAAAATCCATATAGCCACATTTTTGTAAAAAATATCATACACGCATATGATGTACTTTGTAGCCTCTATTTATAGGCTCTCCATAAGTGTTAAAGGCGGGAAACTAATTTCGTTTTCCTGCTCACTGAAATTCATAAATCTAAATATTACACTCATTAGAATCTTATTAAGATTCTTCTAAACTCTTCTCAACTCTTCTAAAGTCATCTTGGATCTTCTCAAAAAATATCTAATTCTTTTTAGATTACAAATTTCTCATCTTTCCTCATATTTGAAACTTTACAAAGTTATATAAAAGTTCTGTCAAGAAATTGTTTGTTCAAAACTTATCTATCTGGAAGACTCTATCTAAACTTTTATTATTCTATTCAAAACTCTTTAAACAGTTGAATAAAAATATGATTATCTTCCTTATTATATGTATTGAAAAATACTTGAAAGAATATTGTTCTGTCTGTTGCTTTAATACCACTGAAGATGGTTGACTACATTGTTGCAATATCTAAAGACTCCAATTACATATAATGACTTTACCGTAGCAACTTCAACATTTCTAACATTTCATTTTTTCATTAACTCGTCTGATTATTTCTAATTGTATTTTTTCCAGTGAATATTTCCTCTCGAAGAACATCACAATTTCAAACTTCAAACTGTATGTATGTCTAGAAACTTTTTATGGTAACAAACTTGAACTTTTTATCACTATTATAACTTGTTCATTTGATCATTTTCTTTATGATGATTCAACTTAAAATTTTAAAACAATACTCTATCTAGAACAGTTCATCTAGAAACCTATATTCGAAACTATAAATTATCTCCCCCTTTGTATTTTCTCACAACTTTTATTTTTTCTCATTTTGATTTATTCCTTCTGTATGATCATGTATCTCTAAAGATTTGTCTGTTTGAAGATCTATATCTTGTAATTTTTTGAAAACATTTTTTTATTCAAACTCACCAAATTCTCCTAGACCAATTTCTATCTTCTTCTCTATTTGAACTATCTGCCTAAAACATTTTTCCAATCCTCATGTTTATACTTCTTCGATCTTTATCAAATTCATACTTCCATATTTATTATAATGTTATCATCTAGTGATTAATATTTTTATCTATATGTTGAATCTTTGTATAGATATATATCTAATGCAGCTCTATCTAATAAGGTCCATTCAGAACATCATGTCCAAAAACACGTCAACTCTTCTTTATTCAAAATATTGAATCATGATATATTTCATGATGTTGATAACTTTGAGATCATCATAGAATAATCTGACTTGAGGTTATAAAGTTAATAACTTTATAATTTTCTAACTGATCCTTATCTAGTAACTTTTATAACCACTTTTTTTGTCTAGACTTCTAAAAGTTTCAAAACAAACATCCTTTGGAAACATTCACCTAATTTACAAAAAAAATATTTACAAGAAATTAGTTGTCAAAAAAACAAAACTTTGTTAAAACATCATAAAGTATCTTCACACCTAAATTTGTATGCAGGGTTTAAGAAAAATATCCTAGTAGTATCCCACCAAATATTTCATAAGAAGACTTTATAAAATAAACCAATTATTCTCAATTAAATAAAATCAAGGCATGAGTTACATTTTAACAAAAAGCAAAGATAAATCACCCTTTTCATGGTTAAAAGACATAATGAATAAATAGGTTTTAAAATCATTTTAATAAGAACTCCAAACATACATTTCAATTATAGTCACTAGATAAAATGAACCCAAGGTTACCAACAGTTCTTGGTCAATGTGGATTCTTATTCAATTATCATGATTAGTAGGCCACCTAGTGTGCACATTACCCTAATAGAACATGTCTAGGGGTTAAGATGACATTCCTGATATTTAATACTTTCCACAACATAGGCAACCTAGTGAACACATTACTCAATAAAAAAATTCTAGAGGGAAAGATTTCATCCTTGAGGGTGGATCCCTACCTCATCATTGATCGCATTCAGGTTTACCACAACATTATAATTAAAGAGCATTTCATCTTTGAAACCACATAATTCATGATTGAAAACCATTTACATTTAAAACACCAGGGGGAGAATCCATTTTCAAAACCATATCCAAAACCACCATATTTCATAGAAACAATTTTCATGCCTTCAACCAAATTTAGAAATAAATTTAATATAGAAATCAAGAAGGGTTCATATCACAAATTCAATCATTAAACTACGTACCTTGAAACACTTGGAATAAAAATTACTATGGGTAAACAATAATCCAAGATGATTCTATGGCCTTAGGAATCAATAAGGTATCCAAGATCAATAATTCCTAGTCATAAATATATTAATTAACATGTTATATAATGAATAAAACCAAAGGGAACACTTACCACCACAATTCTAGATCAACATTCCATGAGGATTGAAGATCCAATCAACACCCCTCAATTATAAAATGAATATAAAAGGAATTAGATTAGAAATTTGGATCGACAATTCCCACTATTGAAAAATCCAATCCATAGAGAGAACCATGAGGAATTGGAAGAAGAAGGATATCCAAGACCAAAATTAAGATCAACTTAACAAGAGAGGATCATATCTTTGATCGTTGCTTTGATTCACTAAAGAATTTAGTTGGGAGATCCAAAGATGATTGAAGAGAGCCTCCAAATTGAATGAGTCAAATTTGGGTTGAATAAAGTTGATTAATAATTAAAGTGTGTTTTGGGATGGAAATACAATACTTCCCAAGAGTTTCTAGGCCCCAAATAGCACCACCGGTTATCTAGTGGTTCCAGAAAAAATGCATGGGCTTTTGAAAACACTATCATTCGATTAGTGGGCTTCTAACAACTAGCCGATGGGATTCCTATAAGAAATCCATACTATCATCCTTTCATAGGCTAGACAGTGGCCTTCACTAGTGATATAGTGGAATACCTGTAGCCCTTCCATCTTTAGGTCCATTTCCACACCTATTTCATCTACCCAGGACACCTCTCTACCTCTCAAACCAAAGTCAAAACCACACCACGACCCTTCTTTCCATCCAAAACCATATAAAAAATAAGAGGAATAAGTCGTAAATGATTAAGGAAAGAAAGAAATAAAAATTATAGTCAAGTAGTACCTAAAAAATATGTGTATTTTATACTTATCTTACCATATATTATTCACTTATAATTTCAAATCACTACTTTATTAATAATTCCTCTTTAAAATCATCATTCTGGGCGTTCACGGTTCCATTTTTCATGCATGTTTTGGATTTTTGGTTCTAGTAATTCACACCTTGGTTATTTTTTCATCATCTATGTAATCATAATCATGTCATAAGTATCATATTTATTCATTATATACACTTTTATAACCATTCATATAAAGTGGTGATGAAAAATGAATTATATCACTTCCTGACAGTGGTAGTCCGCATGTGCACACATGTGATATTTTCACTTTTCGATGGATAAAAAAATAAAATTAAATAGTAATTAACCTTTAAATAATAATAATTATATCATACATATTCATTAAATCTATCATTATGACCATTCATATAAAGTGTTAATGAAAAAAATTGCATCGCTTCGTAGAGGTGGTGGTCCACAGCCACGCATGTGTGATGTTATCATCTTAAAATGGATGAGAGGGTTAGAAATAAGATAATTTTTTATCTTTAATGAATCATAATAATATCATAAATATAATATATAATAATTAAATCCATCTATATGACCATCCATAAGAGGCAGTGATGAAAAATAAAATATGTTGGTCATGGAGATGGTAGTCTGTACGTACGCACGATGACGTTTTAATTTTCCATTAGGGTGGATGATAAATAGATAGTGATTATTATATTAACATAATAAAATTTAATTAAGATAATTTTACTCATTTTAATATGTTAATATGGTTAAAGAATATTTGGAGGAGGTATAAGAAGAGATAAACTTAAAAGGATTTTGTGAAGTTGATTACCTCTTCTTTGAGAAAACTCTTTTGAATATATTATTAAGGACCCTTGGGGTGGTCTTATAAGAATACCAGCACCTCTAGAACATGTATGGGTAAGTTAAGAAGATATTGTTTCAGGTTTTGGTCGAGCTTAATGGCTCAAAAATGTGTTAAGAATATAGGAAAATTGGTTCTTATTTATAAGTGAGGGGAGTGATACACTTGTAATTATTCTAAACTTTAAAATAATATAAGGACACTTTCATGGAAAATCAGCTCCAAATTGGATAAATTTATAATATGGTATGATATATTATTGAAAATCATTCAACCCATGAGATTTAATCAAGTGTTTTGTGTTATTTTATACCTCATCTCTTAGGTTAACCCCTCTTTTAACCCTTTTAACCCTTACCGTGGTAACAAGATACTTAGTCTTCAAGGGTCAATAATATCATTATAAAAGAGAAAGTGAATCATAAGTGTAAAACATTTCATATGATCTACCATTTTCTATTAATTTTAAAAATTAATTTTATTTTCATTATTTTTATAATATTTAATTAAATATTGTTTAACATAAAATATCCTTAAAGTCATTTTTTGGACTATTCACATAATTTGACTTTTAAAACATCAAGATTATCATGAAGTTAGAATTTGAATATTTAAAAAATCACTTAACTTGAATTTTTATCCATAAAAATTGTGAAAGACTTTAAGTTATACAAAAATCATCACTTTTAATATTTTAAAACTATTCACTTTGATTTTTCACCCGCTTTCACAAATTCAGTTATGCTTAAGCATTTTAGGTAATTATACCATTAACAAAAATTAAAAATATATATAATAAAAATAATTATTAATCTTCCAAATAATTTTTTATAACTGTTCATAAAAAAAATTTATTCTTATGAAAATATATTAGAGATATTAAAAGAAAGTGAGTAACATTTTTTACACATTCTTTACTTAAAATGATATAAAGGTCATTATCAAAGAAAAATTACAAAAAAATTGCTATATTTTTAAATATAGGATTGTTTTGGTTGAAATAAAATCATATAATGAAATAAATCAAATTTTTTGAGATATATTTAGACCATATCCATTAGTTTTAACCTCAATTAACCCATTTTACCATTTAATAAGGTGTTAAACTTTTACCACGGTTACTATTCATTATGATTAAAAATGAAATAGAACTCATTACCAAATTAGATAATGATGATCCCAAATATGGATTATGTTTAATAAAAAGAGACTTATTTGTATTTAAAACCAAATAAAATTTTAAATTAACCTTGAAAGATCTTGATTAAAATAGAATTACTAAAAATAGTTTTTATTTGAATAAAAACATTACTTGTTTTTCTAAGATGTAAAAAATAGATTTCTAGGTTTGATATTATATTTTTAAATAAATTATAATAAATTTTAAATATATTTTTTTAATATAAAAATGTTTCATAAACTTTAAAGTCATTCTTATATCATGATAATGTCATAAAAGTGACATTATTTGTAAAATCAGTTATTTTCACTATTCACCCAAATAACAACTATTTCTGAAAAATCTAGAAAATTAAATCTAAGATAATTTTGATATTATGAATCCAAAAAATAAGTTCATTTCATAAAATTAAAATTATAAAATTCATAAATTTATTCTTTAAAATAAAAATACAAAATATAAGCAAACCTTGCTTTTATATAAAAAATACTCTTTCAAACCTAAATTGTTCTTAACATTATGTGATTTAATTATTATCATTAAAAATTGATTGTTTATTTCCCAAGTTATAATTAATAAATTTAGATAATTAAAACTTTTCAATATATATTTCATAATGTGGTCACTTCTATTCATACCTACAAAACCAACAGCTATGTTATAAAATTCATATTTAAATAATAATATTTCTATAGTATATCACATTTTTGTAAGCTCAAAGTTGTGTGTGATACACCCTATAAAACATGATATTTATTTAAAATAAAAATACATTCTAAAATCTTGTTGTGTTACACTTCCTACACGGATCTCTGATGTGGGGTTGAGAGGTGACCTACCACGTTGCGGTGGAGGCCAACATGATGCAATGATTCTTTGTGGGGGAAACAAAACTTTAAAACCAGTAAAATGATGTGATGACTAATGATAGGGGTATAGGGGAATGTTAATAGCGACATGACATAATGTAGATATATTATTTGGTAGAAAACCATGTATTCGACCTTTAGGTCACTGGGCCTTCGCGACATGTATTGTAATAAAAATAGACCCAATATGCATTTTCCATTCCTTGTGGGGTGGATGAGGCTTGACCCACTATGGTGTATGGGTGTGTGTCGCTTGTTTTTTTGTAATATACTCTACCTTAAATAATAATAATAACTATATCATGAATAATTACTAATATTAGTAGTTATATAATTGGTTGATCCAATGGGGTGTTAATCGAGTGGTGTCCACTGGTTATACCCCTCGCTCTCCATAAGAACTAGCCTAGGATTGAGTCGCCCCACACTCAAACACTATTAATATTATGACACTGGTCGATTTAAATCCATTTCCTAGTTGGGAAAGGAGGGGCACAGTTGACCATGTGGTAGGACCAATTAGCTCATAACCTACACTCATTTTCCCCCTGTAGGTGGTCCGGTAGCGAGGGGAGGTTAGGGTGTGGGGCGTGGTCACGGGGTCGAGTCCATGAACTGATGTGTGCATTATAACCAAAAAAATAGTAATATATTATATAATTGGTTGATAATTAAATTACTAACATAATTATTATTTTTTACATTATGATTTAATAATTATTAATTATTTAAATCATGTTATTCATTAATTAATTTTATTTATAAAATTTTTGTTATATTAATTATTTAAATATTTATTATTATTATTTATATTATTAATTATTTATTCTATAATTTATTTTTAAAACTAATATATATATATATATATATATATATATTTCAAAACATAATTATTTTATTAATTAATAAATATATTATAGTAATTAATATGATAAGAAAAATAATATTAATATTATTTTTCAATATTAATTATTTTAATTATTTATATATTTATTAAAATTAGTAATTATTTTACAATAAAAATAATAATTAAGTATGTTATAAATATTTAGTAATCATATTAATTTTATCATTAGTTGATAATTACATTAATTGCATGATTATTATTATTTACATTATGATTAATTAATTATTAATTATTTATATCATGTTATTAATTAATTAATTAATTTTATATTTTAATTATTTTAATTAGAAATTATTCTATCATTATTTTAATTATTTTAATTAGTAATTATATAAATCATGTTATTATTTATATTATGATTAATTATTTAATTAGTAATTATTTCCTTAATATTATTATTATTAATTAATTGGTAATTATTTGAATCGTGTGATTAATTATTCGATTATTATTACTAATTTATTTTTTAACAAAACCTTATATTAAAAAATGCATGAAGGGTGAACCTTGTTCATGCTTCCTCTTCAAAAATGGAAGCATGAACTCAATTCATGCTTGCATGGACCCATTTCCAAAAATACTTGCAACCCTAACCTATTTTCCATTTTTTTATAAAAATGCATAAAAAACCTTTTAGAGGTTGTCATTGGCAGTCTCTCGTTTCTCCCATAAGCTAATAATCATTTCTCTAATGACTATCAATGGAAATTTTCCGCCATAATGTTCACAATGAAAATGCCTAAAACTCTAGTAAATTGTCAATGGTGACTATCAATGGAAATTGTCAATGGTAATTATCACTCATGGATTGTGGTCATGGGCATCCTAGGGAGGGCCTATGACCACAGTCCAAGGGTGTCTGTGGCTATATCCCACATACATGCACGATCATTTTTTTTCATGTGCATATAGAGGGATTATATCCATTCTCAAAATTGATTATGGATATAGAACCATGGTATTATAACCTTTTTATATTAGTGGAAGTTCATACGAAGATCAATAGTTGATTAAAATTGAGGGTTGATAAAGTAATTAGTCCAACACATATCTACATCATCAATATGTTGATCGCTTAGGGTAGAGAGTTCTAGAGCATCCATTTTCTCTCCAGTTGTGATAGATTATAGGAAAGAAGACTTTGGATCCACCACCTATCACACAATATAATGTGGATACCGTTGTAGTGGATGGTATGCATGAGGTACATATGTCAGAGTATAAAAATAGAAATAACTAGCATGGATAAATTGTATATACACTAGGTCATGACATAGAGGATCATCTGAGATAGTGATGAAGACTATAGTGACACATTTACTACTTATCATAAATTTTCAACTAAGATATACTTTATAATTACTTAATATAATTAATAATTAGAAATATTTTTACTAATAAGAATTAATCGATTAAGTTTCTTATTAATAATACAATTAATAATTCATTATGTAATTAAATGGAAAAAAATTCATGACATCTAAAACCCCTAGTTTGAAGAACATCCCTGTTTCATGTTATTCCTATTATGTTTGGAGTACTTGGGTTGAATCTGGGAGTGTTTGGAGGAGGAATTAATTCAAAATCTAAAATTTGGATGTAGGATTATATTCATGATGTGAATGGAGAATTCACAATGTGAATTATTTCTAGTCATTTTTTATGAATTAAATTCAGGTTGTGAATTCATTTCAAGTATAATAATTGAGGTAATTTGAATTTTGATGTATGTGTATATACCAAAGACTCATAGAATGAACTTGTTTTTCACATCATAAATTCGGATTATTCTAGAAAACCCTTTTTAATTCCAATTCCATTTAGTTCTAATTTGGCTTTCCAATTTTTACCTCGACCCCTAGGCTCTATTTATTAAATTTTGGTGATCTTGATCCCTCCTAAGACCAATTTCATTAATTCATAGAGCATCAAACCTAGGGAATCAAAGGTAATGATTCTGGTTCTTCTTCTCCCTTGTAATTTCCTTGTCTTTTAGGTTCCAAGCATTGTGAAAGCATCCTTTGATGGTATGACCAAATTAGATTTTAGTCTTAATTTATGTATAATCATTATCACACATGATTAAAACCTCATGTCCAATAAAACCATATATTTATTGACTAGATTAAAATATTGAAACAAGAAGAGGATGATCTTTACATGTAATATATAATTAATTTATGAGTAGATATAGAATTAACTTATTGTAATTATCTCTTCATTGATGATCTGATTGACTATATCTCATCGTATCATCATTTTTATATATTATCCAAGTGTATAATCCCTCTAAAGGAGATCTAAACATGCACCACAATCTCTAAACATCATCATAGAATCACTGGGTGCTAGCACAGCTAATCCTACTCACTTGAATCATTCATGGTTGATCGCAGCATAATTCTTCTTGAGTAGGAAGAACTGTAGATGTTCTCTCATTGTATTGGGAGAGGAGGGTGGAAGATCACTTTAGATCTCTATATCTCTCTCTAGGTATTAAGAAAGTCTCACTCTATCTATTGTGCACAACCCACATTTTTTTTTTGAAAAGTTATATAATTAGATATTTATTATAGAAGGTTTAGGGTTAACAAATTACACACAAAACCCTTTCCATATTTATAATTCTTAATTGACCCCATGTCCAATAATAATAATATTAATAATATTAATCTCTTGACATGTACAACACCTTTAAGAATATATAAATAAATATAATTTATATCATTTTTTATTAGACCATTAAGCTCATTCTACTTTCCCTCGTCAACTTTTACCAATCCTCTAATAATAATTATTTAATAAATAAATATCACCGTATTATTCTGTAATAAATATAATAAATATTATATTCACCAAACTTTAAAATAAATATTATTATTATTATTTAAATCATTTATTCTTTTTAATAACTTGTGATTAAATTATGGTGATCAACCAAACCTGAACAAATATTATTTATTCAAACTTTCTAAATTCAATACCAAAATTTAACTAATATTTTGAATACACTTAGTTTGTGACCCTCTAGGCCTCTTTCTTAGTGGAATTAGGAATGGACACCTAAAGTCCTAGGTTAGTATCTACCAACATGCCAATATAACCATAGAGAAATAAGTTAATGTCGCAGTGATTTCCAACTTCCTAGAAATTCTTACCATGTAATATAATCCATTATCATGGTATCTCAAATCAATAAAGTTCCATGTAGCTTCTATTAACCTATATGATCAATGTCTCTTTATTTGAATTTACATAATTTAACTCTCCAATAAAACACCATGTCCATGATTTATGAAAATGGTTTCATTCTCATCAAATGTCTTGATATATCAACTTCTATCAAGGGATAGAAGTGATAAATCTTTTCTCACATTATCTATTAATGAAATATCACTTGTGATATATCCAACATATCCTACCTCACCATGAGTATATGTTATCATAATTTTCATCGATACATCAAATAATTTGAGTCATGATATCTATTAATGATAATATTTAAAGTCTAAGGATCAATACATATATTCACATATAGAATCATCCAATTACACATAGAAATGTGGATTTCCTATTAATGAGTATATTCTCATAACCTCCTATCTTAGATATTACCAAGTGAGAACACCATGATAGGGTGTCTCAATGTATTATGAGACTCCTACCCCTGATAGAATGTATCATATGTTCCTCATCATACAATATCATCCATCTATATAACTATATTCAATAATATTATCGTGGAACCTCTAGCTTCTCGTTATAGTGAGGAACTTCTATTACCTTTAAGTGAGACCCATATTATTAGGTAACTGTGCAAAGGAAACTTTACTAATAATGAAAAAATGTAATCAAGTACTAAGAAATTTGATTCTAAGGCACTGACTTCAATAGATTCCCACTTGAACTAGATCCAACTGACAACAACTTTTAGTCTACTAGCTCTCACATGATAGTCATTCCTCTGTTAAGATACATCCTTGGTCAATGTGTCTTCCATGTTTTCCTCCATGGATACTCTACTCACTACAACTTCATCTCATTGAAAAAAAAATATCAAGAGATGAAAATTATGAATTATATAATTTTTCCTTTGGTGTGATCTTGGATATTTGGAGTGATCCACCACTATAGTATTATAATAGTAAATTGTGATAAGGTCTTTACTATTAGGCACCACATAGATCTCTTGGAAAAAGTAGCAAATCCAAACTATTTCCTTGGATGCATTAGAAGATACAATATACTTAGACTTCACTATAGGATCGAAAACAACTTTCTTCTTTGAACTCTTATAGCTCATAGCTCCTCCATTGTGACAAAAAATATATCCAAACTATGACTTCAAATCATTCTGGTTTGTTTTAAAGCTAGAATCTATATAAACCCTAATGACTAGATCTTAATCTCCTCCATACACCAGGAACATATCCTTATTTCAACTTCGATACTTAAGGATATCCTTAATATCACTTCAATGTTGTTCACCTAGATATTCTTGATATATGCCTACCATACTTAAAGCATAGGCAACGTTAAGCCTCATACATAACATGGAATACATGGTAAATCCTATCGCAGAAGAATATGGTATCTTACTCATTATCTCTCTTTCCTCTTGTGTATGAGGACACATATTTCTTGGAAATATGTATACCATGTGATAATATAACTAATCCTATCTTGAATTTTTCTATATTGAACCTATTTTTTATCTAGTCAATGTATATAACTTGACTTAGTCCAAGTAGCCTCTTGGATCTATCACACATGATCATGATAACTAGAATATAGGTTGCCTCACCTAATTCCTTCATGGAGAAGAACCTTCTCAACCATGCCTTAACCTCTTGTAAGGATGGTATATAATTTCCAGTTATTAATATGTCATCAACATATACTATTATGAAAAAAAACTATACTCCCACTAAACCATTTGTAAACACATGGCTCAATTTCATTCTTATTGAAACCAAATTCCTTTATGTCTTTATAGAATTTAATGTTTCATGACCTATATGATTTATTTAATCCATAAATGGATCTATTCAACTTTCATACCTTTTTAGCATTTCTTGGATTCACAAACCCTTCTAGTTGTGTCATGTACACATCCTCTTGAAGATTCCCATTAAGGAATGTAGTTTTGATATCCATTTTCTAAATCTAATAGTCACGGTAAGATGATATGGAAAAAAATTCTTATGTATTTAAACATGTAAACTGGATAAAAGGTTTCATCATAGTAAATGTCTTGAAATTTTCTAAACCCTTTAGCTATTGGCCATGATTTCTAGGTATTTACTTTACCCTCCATCTCCAGTTTTCTCTTGAATACTCATTTAAACCTAATAGGCTTTACACCAACTAGATAATAGATCAAAACCCAAACTTGGTTTTGATACATGGAATACATCTCATAATTCATGGCTTTTTTCCATCATTTATCATCTAATCTCTCTACTTCCTCCTTCTAGGAGAGAGGATTATTATTGTCAACCAATAATGATTCACCATCATTGGTGACTAGAAAAATATATCTCTCTAATTCTCTTACCTCTCTAGTGATCCCATTCAGTACTTGTGCTTTAGGAATAACTTCTTCAATAAGGACCTATGAAATATATTCTTATACCAACTCTTATGTATCTTGAGCATCAACTTCATAGAATTAAATCATGCTCCCACTATCCTCTTGGAGGATGTACTCCCTCTAAAGAAAGATGGCATGTCTTTTGATAGTTACTTTCTTGTCTGAAGGTCTATATAAATAATATCCCCTTATTTGTCTGGGATACCCTTTAAAGATACACTTAATGCCTCTAGGTTCTAGTTTGTTTTTGAGATAGCCTTAACAAAGTCCTCACAACCCCATGCACAAACATATGAAAAAATAGGTTTATTTTCACTCCATAACTCGATTGGAATATTGTTTAATGCTTTATTAGGTACTAAATTTAGTAAGTATGATTTCATCTATAATTCATATCCCCAAAAGGATAATGGAAGGATTGTATGACTCTTCATCAGCCTTACCATGTCTAGTAGTGTACAGTTCTTCCTTTCACTAACATCATTCCACTATGGTTTATAAGGTGGAGTGAGTTTAGATAGAATCCCAAAATCCCATAAAAAAAAAATAAAGTATTGTTTAAGATATTAACCATCCCAATATGATCTAAGTTTCTTTATATTATTACCAATTTTATTCTCAAATTAATTCTTAAAATCTTTTAACTTCTCAAAGGATTCAAACTTACCTCAACAAATAGATATAACCATACCTGCTCAAGTCATCCACCTCTAGCCTATACTTTAAAGGGTCCACACACATCATTATGTACTAAATCTATAATCTCAGTGGCCCTTTCATATTGACCACAAAATATTGGTTAGGTTATATTACCTTGTAAAGAATTGTGACATCTTTCAATTGACTTAATCTCAAAAGAGTCTAAGTAACCATATTGACAGAGATTTTTCAAATGCTTCTCGTTTACATAACCAAGATGGTGATTTCAAAACTGGGTGTTATATAAGTTATGAATATTTGGTTTTTATAATTTAATACATAAAGACCATTATTCAACTATTACATACTGTAACATATGATATCTTTTTAAAAGTAACAAACTTTATTTCCAAATCTAAAAATAAATCCATTCATGTCTAAACAAGAAAAAAAATTAATGTTCTTGTTAATAGTAGGAACATAATAAAAATTCTTTAAAACCAAAATAAATATTTTTGAAAATGTGATATGGTGGTATCCAATGGATAGAGAAGCCATCCTCACCCCATTGGATGTCCATGGATCCATCTCATCTCTATAAATCTTCTGAAATCTATGTGGTTCCTATATTTGGATACAAATGTGAGCACCACATGTAGTATATAATACCCAAATTATAGATATAAAAAGATTATACTCAATAAAAAATTCACCTAGAGCTCCCCCTTTCTTTTTTGACTGGGTGAAATTCCTTTTCCAGTGGCCCTTCTTTCCTTACCAAAAACATATCACATTTTATTCCTTTATTTTACTCTAGATCTTCTTCTTCTATAAATAATGTTGCTTCAGAGCCTTATACTTGGATTAAGTCTTTAGCCCCTTTTCCTTGTTCTTCCTCTTCTTATTTACCATAAGGATAATGGGTTTGTCGCACCTTATATATTTTTCAACTTAGAAAATAAGTGTATGAAGTTCTGATAGTGTCTTCTCACTATTCATCATATTATAATTCATAATAAAACTAGAGAAGGTTTTGGATAGTGAGGAAAGAATGAGATCTATGTGCAGCTCATAAATGATATTAAACCCTAAGATGTCTAGATACTCAATTTTACCAATCATCTTAACTATATGTTCCCCATATGTCACTAAATCTCCAAACTCTCATGTGAAAAATGTATTGGATATCTCATATCTCTATGATTTTTCCTTCTCTTTATAGAGATCTCAAAGCTGAGAAACAATGTTATACACATCCATATACTCATATTTCTTTAGAATCTTATTAGACATATAGGATGACATGAAACATTGGATATCCATTACATTATCCACATGCTTAAAATATAGAGATACTTATTCCTCATTATCCTCTTTGGAAATGAACTCAAGAAGTGGGGTTTCTAACATGTATAATTTTTGTTCGTGGTGTAGTATAACGTGCAAGATCCTATAACATTCTTGGGAATTTATTCCAGTGAGAAGGTTATCCATTTCTAGTATGGATCATAGTGATATTGTTGGAGTTGGTGTCCTAGAACCAAATACTTTGTACTTTGTTCATTAATAAATACCTTATCAGATCTTGATTGTTCTTCTGTGTGACAATGAATGTGATAATGTCCTAAGGATAGTTGTTACATTAAAGTGTAATAGCAGGTCCCTACTATGATGAAAACCCAGAAGTACCATAACACTGTTCTTGAATATATGTTCTATGGCCGGTTGATGTTATTTGAGGGACACAAATAATATAGGCCATTAGGGGTGAGGACTAATAAAACTTTGAGGCACCTTCTCATAGTGTGCGCCCTTGGTAATATCCAGGAGGATATTATGAGAATGAGACCCGTCATTAGGAAATCCACATTTCATAGTGTCATTGGATGTTCCTATCTTCAGACATGTGTATTGGTCCTTAGAGTTTAAGATTATTATTAATGGGTATTACAACTCACACACTTAGATGTATTGATGAAAACTGTGATGAAACACTATTCACAGTGAGGTAGGATACATTGGGTGTGTCATGAGTGATACTGCATTAATAGATAATGTGAGAAATGATTTATCCCTTCTGTTCCATAATGGAAGTAGATATCTCAGTCCCTTTGATGGAATTGATATAGCCTAAATAAATCCATGGACATGGTGAGGAATGGGAAAGTTCAATTCCAAAAATTCAAAGAAAGAATAATAGAGCATATGGGTTAATGTCACTAGCCTGAAACTCTATTAATTCGAGATATCGATACAAAGGGATTATATTATATGGTAAGCATTCATAGGAGGTGACACGTCATTGCGGCATTAACTTCTTTCTCTATAGGTTCCTTGGTGTGTTGTTAGATGCTAACCTTAGACTTTAGGAAGGCTCCACCTAAGGCCACTAAGAAAGATGCCTAGAGGGTCACACACTAAGTGTGTCCAAGTATCTGAGTTAAATATTAATTTAAAAAGTTGAATAAACATTATCCCCGATTGTGGTTTAATAATTATTTAAGGATGTATGATCGCATTTATTTCGACACTAGTTATTCGAGAGAATATATTGTGGGTGAAATAATATATTTATTAGTAAGTAATGTAGTGATATTTATTTTAGAAATAAATATCCATTATTCAAGGTCTAATAAATGTTGTGGAGGAAATAAAGAAAAATGGAAAAACAAAATTACACGCCGTGTATATTAAATATACACACCATGTATTTTTTTCTGAGAATTTATGATAAATTATATTATTTATTTAATTAAATAATTTTAGGTGTAATTCTCTAGGCGTATGTCAGGTAATAATAATAGTCAATTGTTATTATTAGACATGGGGTATTACTAATAATTAAATGAAATTAATAAATTCTTTTAGGTAATTAATTCATTTTATTATTCTATGTAATTAAAAAATACAATTATATATTTATCATTAGCCTAGCCATTTTTTGTGGTTGTGTACAACGGATCTAGAGAAAGCTCTCAATCCAAGAGAGAATCCTTTTCTTCCAAGAATTCTCTCAAGCTAAGAGAGAGAGATCCTCCTCCACCAGATCAAGGCGATCGAAGGCGGACATCGCAAGCGAAGGCTCTTACACACTAGCACTCGGAGATCCCTTCAGCGACGTCCAGAGATACGTGGAGCACATGTAGATCGTTATTGATTCAATAAGCTTTCCTTATGACTTTTCCATTCCATTATGTTTTTAAAATCACAAACACTCTATCTCAAGGAAAATTTTATTTTCCATAATATTTATCTTATTAAGGAAAATTTTCCTTCCCAAGGAAATTTTCTCCCTACCTTTGTTTTCATTGTTCATGTTTTAGTTTCTCTTATTCTAACTCATTTTATTTCTAATTTTAAAATTAATTTTCATACCTAAAAACCTTAGAATCCTATAAATACTTAGATATAGAGTATTCTGTTTTTAGGTTCTGAAATTTAGATTCTGAATTATTTGAAATTCAGATTCCTAATTCTCTGAATTCAGATTCTGGATTCTCTGAATTCAGACTCTGAATTCTCTGAAATTCAAACTCTGAATTATCTGAAATTTAGACTCCGAATTCTCTGAAATTCAGACTCCGAATTCTATGAATTTAGGTTCCAAATTCCTCAGAATTCAAGTTCTGAATTCCTTGGAATTCAGGTTGCGAATTCCTTATAATTCAGACTCTGAATTCCTCAAAATTCAGGTTCCAAATTCAATGTAATTCAGACTCCAAAATCTATATAATTCAGGTTCTGAATCCCTTGAAAAAAATAAACCAAATATTCATGTAATACTGACTCTGAATTTTTTTTTTCCTTAGACTCCAGAAAATTGGATTTGGTTAAGAAACCATATTTTTCTTACCCTTGTTATAGTTATGAAACAATTTCATGCATTTTGTTTCTAACTAACTGTTGTTTGAGTGACACGTGTACAAGTCCCTCCGGGATTCAAGGAAAAATATGATCGTTGGGGGAGGGATCTGACCATTGGAGAAATGCCTATAAATAGGAGCTCATTTGAACGAGCTCAAAACTTTGAATGACTTGTTGATCACTCGATAGATTGCATGCTGCTGAAGTGATTTATAGAGAGAGAGACTCTCATACCTTGTGTTTACTGAACATCTTGTTCATCTTGCTTTATGCGACTCCGATTGTTACTGTATAAAATCAAGGAATTTCGGGTATAGGAAGATAGAGGTACCAACTACCTTAAAGTTTGAGGACTTCTGGAGATTGGAAGACAGAGGTACCGACTACCTTAAAGTTCAAGGACTTTCTTATTTAGGAAGACAGAGGTGTTGACTACCTTGAAGTTAGAGGGATTGTGGGGATAGTAATATAGAATCTGATATTCTTATCGAGGGCTTACCCTGGTGTGGGTAAGACATACTTTCTTGAAAGTATAAATTAATGAAACTTTATCCAAGGCTGTTGGATACCCTTCTCTTTGGTTTAAAAGATTTTATACTTGTTACTTGTGTTGTTTCAAGTTTATTTTCCGCTGCATTTTTATTAATAAAGAAAGTATAACTATCTTATACTTTATTTTACTTTTATACTCTGATTAGTAAGATTCTATATGCTTTAACGTAGAATATTTTTCCTTGTAAACTTTTCTTAAGTTTCATTTCTGGAACCATATTTACAAAACCTAGAAAGTTTTTAGAACTAGAAGAGGTCTTGTGAATTTACCTTGCTTAATTTTGTTAAACATAGTTTTTCCTCAAGATTAAAAACAAAAGTTTAATACCAACTTTAAAGGTTCCATAGGAATTTTTAAAGTATACAATTTACCCCCCCCCCCCCCCTCTTTTATATTGAGCATCTACATTCATATTTCGATCCTACAATTGGTATCAGAGCTGATCTCTGAAATACTTATATTCACATATAAGTTTTCTTGCTCAAGTTTTCATTGTTCTATATTTTCCTTGCTTAGGATTCTTATCCTTATTTACAAACTTTTATTATTAACAAGTTTCTATGGAAAGATATTTACTTTTAGATGGCAGGAATGAATGTTGGTTCGATTGGCAATCTTAATCCTACTAGACCACCTATATTTGATAGGAATGATTATGAATATTGGAGAGATCATATGAAGACTTTTGTTACTAATAATGGAGTGGACAACTTTGTTATGCTTACTGAAGATTACAAGATTCCTGATAAGGAAGTTAGAACTTTTACTAATCAAGAAAAGTCAGAATATCAACTAAACTACAAAGTACGTAATACTTTGTTGTGTTCCATGACCAAGAATATATATAGTCAGATTTCTTCTTGTGAAGTTATTAATTGTATGTGGAATAAATTGGAGTTACTCATTTTGGTATATCCAAGGTTACAGAAACTAGAAGAGTTATGCTTAGAGAAGAATATCATGGATTTCTATTTCCTTATGGAGAACCAGTGTGCAAGGTAAAACAAAGGTTTATGACTATTGTTAATAGTTTACAATCCATGGGTGAGAAAGTTTTAGATGATGAGGCACTTGTGGACAAGATTATAGATATCATGCCTAATGAGTGGGAATCTAAGAGAACATCTATTGATGAGAATAGGAAAGTATCTCAGATTACTCTTGATGAGATTTTTGGAACTCTTCTTCAACATGAGATAAGAACGAAAAGAGATGTTGATTTCAATAAGAAGAAGAATGGAAATGGAAGTATAGACTTTACTACTACTAAAGTCAAGACTCCTGAAAGGGTTACTATATCCAAGTCAAAGAAATTAAATGTTTTATCTGAATCTAGTGAAAGTGAACATTCTAATAATGAACTAGCTAATCTTGCTCGAAGGATGAACAAGATAGTTGGGAAGGAACACTTTCAGTATTGATTTAAGAAGAAAGAAAGAAAGGACAAGAAATACTCTGAAGTTACTTGTTATGAATTCAAAATAGCAGGGCATATAAGGCCAGATTTTCCTATGATTATGAGAAAGGATAGAAAGGACAAGCATTCTGAGAATAATAGAAAGAAGTATTACAAAGATAAATCTAAGAAACTTTTGAAAGCTAATGACACCTGGAGTGCCAGTGGTGGAGACTCTTCTGATGAATCCTCAGAGTATGAATCTTCTGGTCAAAAGAATCTTGGTTTAATTGAAAAGATACCCATTGAAAATCATTTTCTAATGGCCAAGGTACACCATGTTGAATCTATAACCAATGTATCCTTTTATACTAATTATATTGATAATAAATATTATGAATCTTTAGATGAATAATCTTCTTCTGATGAAGATAATACTTTACCTACTTATGAAGAAGTTTCTAGGTTTGCTAAGCTTCTTGAGAATGAAAATTCTAAAGTCAAGAAAAAGATTGATAAGGAAAATTCTAGAATTTCTATTCTTATTAAAGAAGTATCAGATCTTTTTAAATATCTTGATAAGAAAATTTATGATTTTGAAAGTATTTCAAAAACCCTTGAGAAATTTAATTCTAATAATGATAAACTTTATAAGGATCTAGAAAAAGTAACTTCTAAGAAAAATATTTTAGTGACTAACTCTAGTACTAAAAATAATGTTTTTGAAGATAAAAAATTAGTTATTAGACTGAATTCAGAAGTACTTTCCTTAAGGAAGTGTTTTTCAAACTTTACCTTAGATAAGGAAAATTTTGATAAGATGAATTCCCAAATTCAACATCTAAGGAATAATTCTGGATTTGGTTATACTCATTCAAAACCTGTTTTTAGTAATAATTATTTTGTTCCTCAAAGTGCTCCATTTTGTATTAAGTGTCAGTGTGGTGGGAATTGGGAAAAAATTTGTTTCTTAAACAAAAATCAGTCTTTAGGTTTTCATAAAGCTTATTTTTCTAAGAAAATGTGGATTCTTAAAATTTTTATTTCTGAAGTTTCCAGATCCAAGAAATTTTGGGTTCCGAAAGTCTAACACTCTTATTTTCAAGAAAGTAAAGAAAGTACCAACAACAATACATGGTACA
Source organism: Viscum album (assembly GCA_963277665.1). NCBI lineage: Eukaryota > Viridiplantae > Streptophyta > Magnoliopsida > Santalales > Viscaceae > Viscum > Viscum album. The sequence goes on from OY728163.1 coordinate 1,942,806,385, forward strand.
TGGATAGTGGATGTTCCCAACACATGACTGGTAACAAAAACTTCTTTGAAAAGATTATCAAGATGAAAGGAGGAAAATTAACTTTCAGAGATAATACTCAGGGATAAATTATTAGTATAGGTAACATTGTTCTTATTGGAAAAACTTTTATTTCAAATTTTTTATTTGTTAAGGGTCTTAAGCACAAACTTATTAGCATAAGTCAGTTATCTGATGAAGGTTACCTTGTGAATTTTAGGAATGATAAATGTTTAGTACACAATTCTAAGGAAGAGTTTATTCTTTCTACCCATAGGCAAGATAATGTATACAAACTAAACTTAGAAGACCTTAGGAGCCAAGATCTACCTTGTCTTAGTGAAATGGAAGATCATTATTGGTTATGGTATATAAGTTTAGGACACTGTAACCTTAGAAATCTATGAAAACTCGCTAAGAAAAGACTAGTTAAGGATATAACGGAACTTATATTTGATTCTTTGAAAGTTTTTTATCATTATCAATATGGAAATAAACATAAATAAAGCTTTAAATTGGTCAGTGAAGTCTCAACTACTCATTCATTACAGTTGGTTCATATGGATCTTTTTGGTCCAATACAAAATAGAAGCATTGGAGGAAAATATTATGTATTTTTCTTAGTTGATGATTATACTAGATTTACATGGTTCTATTTTCTAGCAAAAAAATATAAAGCTTTTTATTATTTCAAAATTTTTAAAGCCCAAGTTAAAAATGAGAAAAATCTTCCTTTGATAACTATCCATAGTGATCATGGAGGAGAATTTCAAAAAATTTATTTTGAAACTTTTTGTAGTAAACAATGCATTAATCATAACTTCTCAACACTAAGAACTCCTAAAAAAATGGTGTTATTGAATGAAGAAATCGAATTCTTTAAGAGATAACCAGAACCATGTTGAGTGAATATTCGATAGCCAAACATTTTTGGGCTGAAGCTATTAGTACTGCTTGTTATACTATAAATTGAGTTTTGATTGGACCTTTTTTTAACAAAAACCATTATGAGTTATGGAATGGTAGAAACCCTAGACTTTCCTACTTCAAGGTATTTGGTTGAAAAGTATTCATTCTGAATACTAAAGATAATTTACATAAATTCGCACCCAAATCTGATGAAGTAATATTCTTAGGATACTCCACAACTTTTAAGGCTTATAGAGTTTTCAATAAAAATACTTGTACTGTTGAAGAAATAGTACATGTTAAATTTGATGAAACTAATCCTTTTTTTAAACAACCTCAATATATATCTTTGGATGTGTTTTCAAAAACTTATTATCAACCCTTAATAGAAGATCCTTCTGATAAGGAAAATGTTCAAGAAAATATTTCTGAATCATTTACCCCAGAATATTTCCTCCCATATGTTGATGAATAAGTTTTACAAAACCCAAATCATTTTTTTCTTAAAAAACATCCCAGTGATAGCATCGTTGGTGATGTAAATAAACCTATAAGGACTATAAGTTCCTTAAGAATGAATTATAACATCTAGCATTCCTTTCCCAATTAGAACCAAAAAGCACTGATGAATCTTTAGGTGATGATGATTGGATAAAATCTATGCAAGATGAGCTAAATGAATTCGAAAGGAATAAAGTCTAGACAATGGTTGAAAGACCTGAGAAAACTTATTTTATTGGAATAAAATGGGTCTTCAGAAATAAGTGTGATTAAAATGTAATCATAGTAAGAAATAAAGCTAGATTAGTTACTAAAGGCTATAATCAACAAGAAGGAATAGACTATGAAGAAACCTATGCTCTAATAGATAGACTTGAATCTATTCGTATTTTACTTACCTTTGCAACATTCTTTAATTTAAAGCATTTTCAAATGGATGTTAAATGTGATTTCCTTAATGGTTATGTTCAAGAGGAAGGTTTTGTTGAACAACCTCCTGGTTTTGAAGATAAAAAACATCATGAACATGTTTTTAAACTTACCAAAGCTTTATATGGACTTAAACAAGCCCCTAGAGCTTGGTATGATATACTTATAGGGGTTTTACTTAAAAATAATTAAATTAAGGGAAATAATGAACCAACCCTTTTTATAAAGAAAGATAAGGAAATTTTTTTGATTGTTCAAATTTATGTTTATGAAATTATATTTGGTTCAACTCAACAATCTTTAATTGATTCGTTTTCAAATCTAATGAAATATGAGTTTGAAATGAGTATGATAGGTGAGTTAAAAATTTTCCTTGGTTTTCAAATTTATCAAAAACCAGAAGGAATTTATATATCTCAACATAAGTATATTAAATATCTTCTTAAAAAGTATGGATATGACAACACTAAGAGTATAAGTACTCCCATTGGTACCTCAAATTCACTTGATCTTTATAAAGTTGGGAAACCAGTAGATCAAACATCTTTTAGAGGTATGATATGAATTCTACTTTACTTAACAGCTAGTCATCCAGACATAATGTTTTTATTATGCTTATGTGCAAGATATCAATCCAATACTAAGGAATATCATTTAAAGGAAGTGAAAATGATTTTTCGATACTTAAAGGGAACCATGGATTTAGGACTCTTTTATACTTCTAGAAATGATTTTATTTTAAAAAAAATTTGGATGCTGACTTTGGTGGATGTAGAATGGATAGTAAAAGTACATTCGTAACTTGTCATTTCATAAGAAATTCATTAGTTTTTTGGTCATGCCAAACGAAACACTCAGTAGCACTTTTCACTGCTAAAGTTTAATATATAGCAGCTAGAAGTTGTTGTGCTCAAGTTTTGTGGATGCAACACACACTCACAGACTATGGTATGAGTTTTACCAAAACACAAATAATGTGTGATAATACTAGTGACATTGCCTTAAGTAAAAACCATGCACATCACTCTCATGAAAAACACATAGACATTAGGCATCACCTTCTTAGGGATCACACACAAAAAGGAGATATCATTCTTTAATTTATCAGAACACAAGATCAACTTGCTGATATTTTCATAAAGTCTTCACCCTCCAATAGATTTTAATATATTAAACAAAAGTTAGGAATGATAATTGTAAGGTAATATTCCATATTAACTTATTGTTGAAACCTATCTCCTTACAGTAAGAAACTCCTTTCCATAGGGGGAGTACATTTGCTTATTAGTCAAATTCTTCGTAATCAAAATTTTTGATAATCAAAATTTTTCATAATCAAAATATTGTTCATAATCAAAATTTTTCGTAATCAAATTTTTTCATAGTCAAATTTTTCATAGTTAAAATTTTTCGTAGTCAAAATTCTTAATAGTCGTTTTTTGGAATCTAAAGTTCTTCAAGAATAATTTTCCTCATTACGAAAAATCTTCCTAAGTAATTCGAAAAGTATGTTTCCTTTCTTAAGTTTTCGTAATCATCTTTTTACTTGCTGGTATTTTCATTTTTGTGTTAAATTTTTCGGATTCACTTTTACTTAAATATGAATGTTTATCTTAAAAAACTCAAAAGATCAGAACCTATCAAAATCCTTCTTCGGTTATCTTGTCAACCATCAGATTTGATCATAAGTTTTTCAACTATTGGATCAACTATGGAAGTTGAACCGCCATCTCAATCACCTTTATAAATCCTTCTGAATGGTTGTCCCACATTGGGTTTTTTTCAAGCCTTTGCGTGCTGAAGCTCTGTCTCTATACTTAAGATCTTTTTGAATCTTCAAAAGTTTCCTCATTTCTGAATGTCTGCTGAAGCCTCTCCTTAGAAAGAAATATTGACTGTTAAGTAAATCTCTGAGTGGTAGATATACTGATAAATGTTGGTCGATCTGAAGTTTTATGATAAGTATGACTCTATTATATCTAAGAATGTCAAGTTTAATGATTGAGAGAGTGTTTGTGTATCGAAACCGAGAGCACAAGATCCAGTCTATCCAGACTTTTTGATTGAGTTCTATGAGATAGCATGTTTCTTCAAGGAATAAGGTAGAGAAAAGTTTTCTTTTAAGTGTTATGGGAAGACCTACTCTTTTTCTTATAGCAAGAAAGCAAGTCTGATTGGAATTCCTTACAAAGGAGAAGCAAAAGTCTGTACTCACAAATTACCCGATATATTCAGATCTTTTGATAAGGAAAAAGCTATTCAATGTCTTGGCTTGAAAGGAGTGAAGACTCTGAAGATTGTTCATTTGTCTACAAGCTTACGGATTCTTGAATTGTGGGTTCAAGGCTTTATAATTCCAAGGAAAGAGGATAAGGATACTCTCAAGAAGAGTGATGTATATATATTGGATTTATTGGTGAACCTCAGGAAGATAAACCTAGTCAAGTATATCTTGGTTACGATTGAGAATATCAATAATGGAAATCTGAAGTCTCAGATTATCAAGTATCCAGAAATACTTTAAAAGATTATTGTTCTTTGCCTTCAGTCATTCAAAATTCCATGCAACTCCAAGCCAAGAAATTACAAGGTGATGTTGATGAGTGATGATACTCTAAGAAGAATGAAAATTGTTTTTTCCAATGAATCTGGAGAATTTTATGATCTATCTAAAGAAAAGAAGCAAAGGAAGAAATTATCAGATGTTGAAATTTTCCAATCTCTTCTTAAGGCTGCTGAAAATGCATATAAACAAATTCCAGTACTGGAATTGTTTTTGATAGAATCACTTCCTGAGGCTCCGAGAAAGAAGGTGGTGATTCTGGAATCGTAACAAGAAGAAGAAATTGCTCAGGAAGAGGAAGAGGAAATAGAATAAGAATAAGGGAATGACACTGATGATATCATAAAGAAAGTTGAAGATTACCATGATAAGGAAATCCCCTCTGTAAAATTATCGATCTGAACTTCTTAAGCCGAATACTCAAAACTTGATACACCATGGAATGAAGAGAAGGGTTAGGAAGAAGTGAATAAGCCAACAGATGATGAAATCAGTAATCATGAATTCATTCATCCAGAAGATCAAGTGGCTGATGCAGAGAAAGAGGAAGTTGAGGGAGATAAAATTGTTCAGTTATTTGATAGTGAGCATAAATCTCCCAAAGAACAAGAAATCATTCTGAGAGCTGACAAGGGAAAGTAGGTAGAAGTAGATACACCTATTAAATCTATGGTGAAGAAGAAATATGTTGGAGCTTCATCAAAGAGGAAAGCTGAAGACATAGAAAAATAATCCTCACCAACCAAACACTCGAATTCAGAATCATCTTCCCTTGGACATGATTTTTTGTTCAGTCATTAAAAAAGTTGGTTGGTATTATTCCCTTATTACCAATCATAGACTCAAGATGCCATATGCTTCAGAATACGATAAATCAGAAATCAGATTCAGTTTCCATAGTAATGGAAAAATGTGTCACACTAGAGGCAAATTTCAAAACCTTCCTCATTGGTTATGAGTCTCATAAGAGATCTTACAATAATATTACAAGCTGGTCAAAGAAGAAAATCGAATATATGATAATATTTGATGAATTTAATGGTAATGTCAAGGATGCTTTTGACACTGAAGATGGGAAGATCAAGGATATTACTAATAGTTTTGTGGAAAAGCTAACCCTCAAACAGACTACTCGGAAGTAAGAAGTTAAGGATCTAAATGGAAAGCTTAATTATGTGGACAAGAATTGGAAGAGGGAAAGGGATCTTATAATTGAGATTGAAGATAAGCTTATTAAGCAAGAATAAATGTTGAAAGCTCAAGAGGAACATATTAAGTCTTGGGAATAAAAAATTAAATCCTTAGAGAAGAAAACTAAAGATCAGGATCGGTTGCTTAAGTGTATGGAAGAAGATCACAAGGAGCTCAAGAAGCTAAAAACCATTGTGAAGAATCTGATGCCGAAGGATAAAGAATGATAATTTCATTCCATTCCGATCTTTTTTCCCCTTGTACAAATTCTTTCAAAATTAATGAATTTTTTTTATTCTTTATATATTTTGTTGTGGTTTTTTAGTACTAATGTTTCAGGTACCAATTTTTCCATTCCCTTTATTCCTTTTTGAAAATCACAAAGGGGGAGAAAGGAATGATAAAAAGAATACGAAGTAAATAAGATATTTCCTTAAGTAGGGGGGAGTTCATATAGAGGAAAGTTCTTATCGATGAAGTTTTTAGAATGAAAGATAATGTAAACTCTCATTCAAGAAATCAAGAATACGATTTTTAGTGATTCCAAAGCATAATAGGGAGTTATTCATATTCAATTTGATCTATAAGTAAAGGGATATAAGTTTTTATTTTCTAGTCCATAAAATTTCTAAGTCCTTATATTCTTTTTAGTAAGGATGTTTGTGGTTTCCAAAAAAGGTAGATATTGTTGAGTCAATAAGGTTTCCTTATGAATTTTCCATTCCTTTATGTTTTTAAATTAAAAAACACTTTATCTCAAGGAAAATTTTATTTCCCATAAGATTTATCTTATTAAGGAAAATTTTCCTTCCCAAGGAAATTTTCTCCCTACCTTTGTTTTCATTGTTCATGTTTTAGTTTTTCTTATTCTAACTCATTTTATTTCTAAGTGTAAAATTCGGTTTCATACCTAAAAACCTTGGAATCCTATAAATACTTAGATATAGGGTATTCTGTTTTCAGGTTCTGAAATTCAGATTCTGAATTCTCTGAAATTCAGATTTTGAATTCTCTAAATTTATATTCCAAATTCTCTGAATTTCAACTCTGAATTATCTGAAATTCAGACTCTAAATTATTTGAATTCAGGTTCTGAATTCCTCAGAATTCAGGTTCCAAATTCCTTAGAATTCAAGTTCTGAATTCCTCAGAATTCAGGTTCCAAATTTCTTAAAATTCAGACTCCAAAATCTATATAATTCAGGTTTCGAATCACTCGAAAAACAGAATCCGAATATCCATGTAATACTAACTCGGAACTTTATTTTTCCTTAGACTAAGAAAAATTTTATTTGGTTAAGCAACCATATTTTTCTTACCCTTGTTATAGTTATGAAAATATGTCATGCATTCTGTTTCTAACTAACTATTGTTTGAGTGACATGTGTACAGGTCCCCCTGAGATTCAGGGAAAAATATGACCATTTGAGGAGGGAGCCGACCATTGGAGAAATTCCTATAAATAGGAGCTCATTTGAACGAGCTCAAACATTGAATGACTTGTTGATCACTCTAGATATTTCATGTTGCTGAAGTGATTTCTAGAGAGAGAGACTCTCATGGCTTGGGCATACTGAACATCTTGTTCAGCTTCCTTCGTGCAACTCTGATTGTTGTTGTGTACAATCGAGGACTTCACATAGGTACCGACTACCTTAAAGTTTGGGGACTTCTGGGGATTGGAAGATAGAGGTACCGACTACCTTAAAGTTTGAGGACTTCCTTGTTTAGGAAGACAGAGGTTCCAACTACCTTGAAGTTTGAGGGCTTGCAGGGATAGCAAGACAGACTCTAATATTCCTATCGAGGGCTTACCCTAGAGTGGGTAAGACATAATTTCTTGAAAGTATAAATCAAGGGGCCATTATCCAAGGTTGTTTGATACCCTTATCTTTGGGTTAAAATATTCTATACTTGTTACTTGTGTTGTTTCAAGTTTATTTTCTACTGCATTTTGATTAATAAAGAAACTGTAACTATCTTATACTTTCTTGTACTTGTATACTCTGATTAGTAAGATTCTATATGCTTTAAGTTAGAATATTTTTCCTTCTAAACTTTTCTTAAGTTTCATTTTTGGAACCATATTTACGAAACCTAGCAAGTTTGTAGAACTAGAAGAGGTTTTGTGAATTTACCTTGTTTAACTTTGTTAAACATAGTTTTTCCTCAAGGTTAAAAAAAAAGTTTTATACCAACTTTAAAGGTTCCAAATGAATTTTTAAATTATACAATTCACCCCCCCTCCTCTTGTATATTGAGAATATACGTTCATATTTCGATCCTACAATCACCGCTAGAGGAATCCTACACTTGGATTCTATGATGCAATGAAGGATCACATCGGATCGTGACCGGAAACATCAATGAAGAAATAATTCCATCAAGTTAATTTATGTAAATTAATTAAGTTAATAATAACTAATATATGATGATCCTATCTGTGGTTCCAAGACTCCCCTCTTTTCTTTTTCTCTCTCCGTTCTATTCTGAATATGCCGTGTTTTATTATTATGATAGATCTCAGATTGATCGTTGTTAACACTAAAATTAAAGTTGGGTACACCCACCAATGCGCTTCCACTGTGCTCGGAACCTACAAGTGGTATCAAAGCAGCCATATCATTAATTATAATTATTTAGTTTTTCATTGGTGATTTGCGCATTTAATAATTTAGTTGTTTCAATTCAAGTTAATCGTTCTTTAAATCTGAATTTTGAGATCTATTCCTCCTCTCTCGTTTCTCATTCACCTTACAAAAACAAATTTTTCTTTTAATTTTGATTAAAATAAAATAGAGGATCCCATCCGAAGGTGCCAAATGTTCCTGGTCGTACAACACCAGAATACACGGCATGTATTCGGTAGTACATGTTGTGTATTCTAGGTTCAATGCATCGGACTGGTCCGCCAAATCAGGTCATGTGTTGGAGTATTTCTAAGTCTTAAATGACACTGTGTATTGACTAGGAACATGTGGCACACGGTTTCTAGATTACACACCATATGGTCCACTGAACACGACATGTAGTCCCTTCAGGTTAGGGTTGGACCTTGTACCCCATACACGGCTTTCCTGGCTAGAAATTGTGTAATGCAGATACTACACAGCATGTGTCCCACTAAACACGCTGTGTACTCCAAAAAAATTTCCGAAGTACATTTACACGCCATGTCCCTGGGCGTATACTTCGGATGGACGATGAACAAAAGTACACGTCGTGTAGTCAGAACTAAACGTTGTGTACTCATCAAAATAACACAGACTTATTAAAATTTATTATTATATTATACAAACCCTTGAGACGTGTACCATAGTGCAGGCATAAAGCTGAGCCACAACACGTGATAGGTGTTTTATATATGTGTGTTTAATTTAACATATGTTTAATGTTCATTTCTACTCATTAGGTAGTTATGAATGGGAATTCACCAGGTTGCCTCTAAGGTACAAGTTACGTACAAAGATAATTTTAAATGAATTTATTTGTTTAAAATTATGATGGATGAGAATCTCAAGGAAATTCATAAAAATGGTTTAAGATAAAAGTATTGATTAATTAAATATAATTAATTAATTTAAGAATGATTTATCTTAAACAAGAACGATTAAATAATGGAATGCTAGTTTTATTTATGCGTAAATATTGTTGCATGTATGGATGATCATGAGCTAGACCAAGACCTTTGTATGTGAATGGTTTCTTTTAATTTATTTATTTAAATTAAATTTTTTGGCCTGTGAGCCTTCTCCTTATTAATATGTAGGGCCTATGTGCCCAAGGTTTCTTTTATTTAAAACTCTATTTTACCCCTCACTTATGTGTGAGATAAAAGAATATGTAATGGATGGGGCTCCCAAGCTAGTGGAGGCAACTCAAGTTAGGAGCCAAGGTGAAACCAATCCAAGGAGATACAAAGGTGAATAGGTGGAAAGCTGTAAACATGAACCCAAAAGGTTCAAGGTGTTTCTCCCCTAGGTCTTGGGTTAGTTTATCAATCACTAGATAAAATAACCAATAGAACAAGATCATGATCTTACCATTTATTTTATTTATTTCAGTTTTATGGTTTATTTATTGTGGGTGTGTTGTCACGATCACACAATTAATGAATTAAACAAGAATTCAAGATGGAACTAAAATAAGATTGGATTATGTGTAAATATTATCTTAGACATGGTTAATTACTTAAGTATATCCCACTTAATATTAAAAATCATGTAATCAAAGATAATAAAATGGAAATTTAGGTATAACGATAAAATCCCTCAAAGAAAATATCAAGTCGGTATAGCCTTCCACAATCTTGGTTTGAATGGAACCATAGTTCAAAGTGCTTGACCAACCCTAGTTGGGGTGATTTTAATTATCGAGGAATTATAATTCAAGGTTTTGTGTTGACTTGACTTGGTTTACATCAAGGGTTTACTGTCATAGTAGGAATTGGTGTGACCAAGAGGCAAAGGTTGAGGAAATCCAAAATAAAAGGATTTCAGGACCGGGGAGTCCACTCAGCGGATCAAGGAGCTGTGAGTTAATGAAGTTGGAATTTGGAATGCCTACCTAAAACCCTTCAAGTTTCTTGACCAACCCTATTTGGGGTAATTTTAAGGTAAATATGGATACTTTTCACTAGAATATTTAGGCAACAGAATATTTTGAAGTCAATGCTGATGGCTATTGGATTTTGATAAAATAGTGGGAGAATAATAAGTATTAATTTATTTATTTGTCTCATTTTTATCCTGATAAAGTAATAAACCTTTTCTTATCTTAATTTGTAGAAATAGAAAGAAAAATGACTTCAAACATATCATTTTGAACTATACTCAAGAAGGAAAACCTTCTCACCAGCACCGATTTCCAAGAACGACAAAGGCATTTACGCGTCATCCTTCGCCACGAGAGGAAATTGTACGTGCAAGAGGAGCATATTCCAATTGCACATGGAAAAGAGGCTAGTGATGAGGAACTATCTCTCTACATTAAACATATGGATGATGCCACATATTTCCAATGTTTCATGTTATCGTCCATGTATAATGAGCTCTTGAAGTAACATGAAAACATGGATGTGTATAGCATGATGTCTCACCTTAAGCATCTCTACCAAGAGAAGGTGAGACATGAGAGATATGAGATCCCCAATTCTTTGTTTACAACTAATATTGGAGAGTCTACTCTAGATGGTCCTCATGTAGTCATGCTTATTGGATACATTGAACGTCTGGACATCTTAGAGATTAAGTTCTCGGATGAGTTGCGTACAGATCTCATCCTATCATCACTACCCATGACCTTATATAGCTTTATTGTAAATTATAACATGAGAAATAATGAGAAGAGTCTATCAGAACTTATGACCTTAATTCTCCAGGTAGATAAGGACATGGGGCGTGACAAACCCGCAGTCCTTATGGTGAATAAGAAAATAAAGGGCAAGGAAAAGGGGCCAAAGACTTATAAATGGTCTGAATCCCCCAAGCGTCATCCCTCCAAGAAGGGGAAGATCCAGAGGTAGGGCAAGGAACAGGAGGTGGTATGTTTTGCATGTGGAAAGCAAGGCCACTAGAAGAGAAATTTCACCCAAAAGCATGGGGACACTAAAGGTGCATTCGTTATCGAGTGTAATCTTTCCATTTCTACACATTGGGTATTAGATACAGCTTCTAGGGCTCACATCTATATTCAAATGCAGGAACCAAGTAGATTTAGAAAGATTACCAGAGGAGAGGTGGATCTTCGATCTTCCAATGGTGCAAGGATGGTTGTGTTGGCCATTGGTGATTACCATCTCTCATTTCCAATTGGGATGATTTTGGTTTTACATAACTGTTATTATGTGTCTAGTGTTACAAAGAACATAATTTCTATATCTTGTTTTGGATATGGATGTATTTATTTTAAAATTTGGGAATAAGGGTTGTTTCTTTTATAATAACAACATGTGTTATGGTATTGAGCATTTAAATAATGGTTTGTATGTATTAAATTATGAAAACCGAGTGTTGGAAATCGATAATGAAACAAACTCACATGAATCATACATCACCCAATTGTGGCATCACCGTCTCAGTCATGTAAATGAGAAGCGCTTGACAAAGATCTACCAAGATGGCTATTTAGACTCTACTGAGCTAAAACCACTTGATAGATGTCATGCTTGTTTACAAGGTAAAATGACCAAGCCACCTTTCGGTAGACAGGGTGAAAGGGCCACATAGCTTCTAGGATTGGTGCACATGGATGTGTGTGGACCATTCCCAGTAGAAGCTAGAGGTGGATATTCTTACTTCATTACTTTTACTGATGATTTGAGTAGATATGTCTATGTCTAATTAATGAGTTATAAGTCATAAGCCTTAAAAAAATTAAGGAATTCAAGAATGAAGTAGATAATCAGCTTGGTAAGAAGATAAAGAATCTTTGATCGGATCAGGGTGGAGAATATCTAAACCAATAGTTCATCGATCTTCTACGGGAGTCTGAGATTCTATCACAACTCATTCCTCCTTATACACCATAGTGGAATGGTGTTAGTGAAAGGAGGAACCATGCCTTGTTGGACATGGTGAGGTCGATGGTGATTCATGCAGATCTTCCATTATCTTTTTGGGGATATGAATTACAAATTGCAGCATATACATTAAACCGAGTACCAACTAAGGCAGAAAATGGAATTCCCTCTAAGTTATGGAATGAAAAGAAACCCATTCTGTCTCACACACATGTATGGGGATGCGAGGCATTTGTTAAGGCCTTCTCAGGAAACAAACTAGCACCCCGGGGCACGAGGTGTATCTTTATAGGATATCCCAAGAAAATGAAAGGATATTACCTATATAACCCTTCAAATAAGAAAGTGAATGTTGCTAGAAAATCTGTCTTTCTTGAGAGGGAGCACATCCTCAAAAAGGATAGTGGGAGCAAGATTGACTTTGAAGAAGTTGATGCTCAAGATACACAGGAGTTGGTACAGGAATAAGTTCCACAGGTCCCCATAGAAGTGGTTCCAGAAACACAAGTACTACATAGAAGCTCAAGATAGGTAAGGTAACTAGAGAGATTTGGTTTCCTAGTCACCGAGGATGGTGAATCATTATTGTTGGACAATGATTAACCTCTCTCCCACAAGGAAGTAGTATAAAGATCAGATTCTACAAGATGGATAGAAGCTATGAATTCTGAGATGGATTCCATGTATCAGAACCAAGTATGGGTTCTGGTTGATGAGTCAGTTGATGTAAATCCTGTTGGATGAAAATGGTTATTCAAGAGAAAACTAGGCATAGAAGGTCAATTTAGCACTTATAAAGAAAGGATAGTGGCTAAAGGATTCAGATATCATCAATGAATTGACTATGATGAAACCTTCTCGCTAGTTTCCATGTTTAAATCCATAAGAATCATACTTGCCATAGCAGCTTACCATGACTATGAGATTTGGAAAATGGATGTCAAAACAGAATTCCTTAACGGTAACCTTTACGAAGATGTCTATATGACACAACCAGAAGGGTTTGTGACACTAGGTGAATCCAAATGGGTTTGCAAGTTGCAGAAATCCATTTATGGATTAAAGCAAGCATCCAGGTCATGGAACATTTGATTTCATGAAGCCATACAGGAATTTGGTTTCATTAAAAATGAATGTGATCCATATGTTTATAAGTGGTTAATGGGAATGCAGTCGTTATCCTAGTAGTATATGTTTATGACATATTGCTTATTGGAAACGATGTACCAGTCTTACAGTCAGTTAAGGACTGGTTGAACAAGTGTTTCTCTATAAAATACTTGGGTGAAGCATCCTACATTCTAGGGATCAAGATCATTCATGATAGATCCAAGAGGCTGCTTGGACTAAGTCAGGGTACATACATTGACCAGATACTAAAGAGATTTAGTATGGAACAATCCAAGAGGGGATTGGTTCTAGTGTCACATGGCCTACATCTTTCTAAGAAAATGTGTCCTCAGACACAATAAGAGAAAGATAGAATGAGTAAGATATCATATGCTTTAGCTATAGGATCCATCATGTATGACATGCTATGTACTAGGCTTGATGTTTCCTATGCACTGAGCATGGTAGGAAAATATCAAGAAGATCCAGGAGGACAACATTGGACTACTGTAAAGACTATCCTTAAGTATCTGAGAAGAACTAGGGATATATTCCTAGTGTATGGAGGAGATGAGGAGCTTGTCATTAGAGGGTATGATGATGCTGGTTTTCAGATAGAACAGAATGATCTGAAGTCACAATCTGGATATGTTTTCTATCTCAATGGAGGAGCTGTGAGCTGGAAGAGTTCAAATAAACTAGTTGTCACCAATTCTACAGCAGATTATGAATATATAGAGTCTTCTAATGCAGCCAAAAAATCCATCTGGATTCGTAAATTTGTCCAGGATCTTGATGTGGTTCCTAATAGTAAACATCCTATCACATTATACTGTGATAATACTACAGTGGTGTCTCTTTCAAAAGAAACAAGGTCACATCAACGGACAAAGCACATACTCCAGAAGTATCACCTCTTGAGGTATTTCTATCAAAGGGGTGAAGTTATAGTAATCATAGTGTTCACAAAAGAGAATGTGGCAGACCCCATGAATAAAGGCATATCTCAGAAAAAGCATGAATATCATGTGAGAGCTAGCATGTTAAAAGTCGTTAGCATTTCGCTCTAGTTCAAGTGGTAGTTTGTTGGAGTTGGTGGCCTAGAACCAACTACTTTGTAATTTATTCATTAATAAATACCTTATCACATCTTGATTTTTCTTCTATGTGATAATGAATGTGATAATGTCCTAATGATAGTTGTTGCATTAAAGGGTCATAGAGGATCCCTTCTATGATGAGAACTCGGAAGTGTCATAACACTATTCATGAATATATGTTATATGGCCAAATGATGTTATTTGAGGGACATAAATAATACAGGCCATTAGGGGTGAGGACTCATAAAACTTTGAGGCACCTTCACAAGGTGTCGCCCTTGGTAATATCCAGGAGGATATTACCAGAACGAGACCCGCCAGTAGGAAATCTAAATTTCATAGTGTCATTGGATGTTCCTATCTGCGGATGTGTGTATTGGTCATTATACTTTAATAATATTATTAATGGGTATTACAAATTGTGAACTTAGATGTATTGATGAAAACTATGACGACACGTTGTTTTCAGCGAGGTAGGATATGTTGGGTGCGTCACAATTGATACTGCATTAAAAGATAATGCAAGAAAGGATTTTTCCCTTCTATTCCATAACAGAAGTAGATATATCAGGCCCTTTCATGGAATTGGTATAGCCTAAATAAATCCATGGCCATGGTGAGGAATGGGAAAGTTCAATTCTGGAAATTCAAAGAAAGAATAAATGAGCGTATGGGTTGATGTCACTTGCATGCAACCCGCTTGATTTGAGATATCAAGACAAAGGGATTATATTACACGGTAAGCGTTTTTAGGAGGTGACACGTCATTACGGAGTTAACTTCTTTCTCTGTGGGTTCCTTGGTGTATTGATAGATGCTAACCTTGGACTTTAGGTAAGCTCCACCTAATTCCACTAAGAAAGAGACCTATAGGGTCACACCCTAAGTGTGTCCAAGTATCTCAGTTAAATATTAATTTAACAAGTTGAATAAAGATTATTCTCGATTGTGGTTTAATAATTATTTAAGGATGTCTGGTCGCATTTATTTTGACACTAGTTATTTGAGAGAATATATTGTGGGCAAAGTAATATATTTATTAGCGATTAATGCAGTGATGTTTATTTTAGAAATAAATAACCATTATTCAAGGTCTAATAAATGTGGTGGAGGAAATAAAGAAAAATGGAAAAAAGTACACGCCATGTATATTAAATATACACGCCGTGTATTTTTTTCTGGGAATTTATGAGAAAAAATATTATTTATTTAATTAAATAATATTAGGTGTAATTCGTTGGACGCATGTTAGTTAATAATAATGGTCAAGTATTATTATTAGACATGGGGTATTACTAAGAATTAAATGAAATGAATAGATGATTTCGGGTAATTAATTCATTTTGTTATTCCATGTAATTAAAAATCCAAATTATATATTTCTCATTAGCCAATCCATTTTTTGTGGTTGTGCACAATGGATCTAGAGAAAGCTCTCAAGCCAAGAGAAAATCATTTTCTTCCAAGAACACTCTCAAGCTATGAGAGAGAGATCCTCCTCCACCGGATCAAGGTGATCGAAGGTGGACATCGCAAGCGAAGGATCTTCCACACTGACACCCGGAGATCCCTTCGGTGATGTCCATAGATACATGGAGCATGTGTAGATTGCCTCTAGAGGAATCCTAAACTTGGATTCTACAACACAATGACGGATCACATCGGATCGGGACTGGAAACATCAACGAAGAAAGAATTCCATCAAGGTAATTATTTTCAATTAATTAAATTAATTATAACCAACATATGATGATCTTTTCTATGGTTCCAGGACTCCCCTCTTTTATTTTTTGGTCGTCATTATATTCCAAAGATCCAGCATTTTATTATTGTGATGGATCTCGGATTGATCGTTCTTAACGCTAAAATTAAAGTTTTCCACACCCACCAATGCGCTTCCACTGTGCCCAGAACCTACAAATATTGTCAAAGCTTTTTGATTTTCCATTTTCTAAAAATTAAGAGCATATAATTTGTACTTATTTGATTACAAAAACATTTTAATAAATTTAAAATTAATTAAATTACATCACTATTTTTCTAAACCCAATTTCCCTCACCATCTATTTAAAAATATCATGTCACTTATATATTATAGTGTAAATGATCCATATTCCCCTTATCATAACCCAAAATTGGGTTTTGAAATTTATTTAAAGGGTTTTAGGTAGGCATATCATGCCAACTGCATTAACTCACAGTTCCTTGATATGTTGAGGGGACTCTCCAATCCTAAAATCATATTTTAAATATTTCCTCAACACTTTCCTCTCAATTACACCAATTCTTTCTTGGGAATTCAACCCTTGATGTAAAAATTTTAATTCAACCCAAAAATTTAAACTAAAAGTTCCATGATAATTGAAATCACTCCAACTTAGGTTGGTAAAGTGCTTTGAACTATGATGTTGATTTTAACTTAAGTAGTGAAAGGTTGTACTGACTTAATATTTTTATTTATTTATTTTCATTATTTTTGTGTAAAAGACCATTTTATATTTTCACATGCCTTGTTAATATTAAGTGCATTTTACTTAAGTGATTAACCATGTCTTATAAAACATTTACACATGATATATTTATATTTTATTCTATCTTACATTCTTTTTAATTCATTTATTAGGCGATCACACAACATTCAAAAACAAATAATTAACCATGAAACTGATAGAAATAAAACATAATTGGCACGATCATGAGATTCTATAATGGTTAGTTTTTCTAGATGATAATAAATAAACCCTAAACCCTAAGGTAAAAAAACCTTGAACCATAGCTTGGTTTGTGTTGCAACATTCCTCATTTGGATATTATGTATTGTCTTGATTACTTTTTCCATGGATCCTTGACTCAGACCGCATCCACTCACCTAGGAGATTCATATTAACATAATATTTTACTCACAAAGAGGTGATGGGATCCAATGTATTTGATAAAAAGGGGGTTTTACATAAAATAAACCACAGGCATGTGAGACCTTATATAATGAGTAGTGGATGAAATAAAGGTTGTCAATAATAATTTAACAAAAATCAATCATCTTCATAGGGATGGTCTAATATCATGATCATCCACACATCAAGAAATGAGCATACATTTTCAATATAGTTATCAATTACTTTGATTAATTATTTAGTTAACATAATTCACCATGAATTAATCCAATTAATTTAATTTATCTTAATCCCATCCAAGCATCCTTAACTCACCAACATCTATAATTTTAAACAAAAAAAATCATTTAAAATTAATGAATTGCACAATTTTACTTGGAGAAAAAATCATGTTCTTATATAAAATTTTAACATGAAAATATATTTAATATATAATTATCACTCCTATGAAATGGTGTGTACTTTTTCAAATAAATAGCATATGAAGAACATGTGAACAGGTTTGATTATATATTTAATTTTTCTCTATAAAAAATTGAGCACATTGTGTGCAGATGACCACATGGTGTGTACTATAGTATACGACATTTACTATAGTACATGACATGTACTATCTTTTGTTCATGTCCATAGAACATGCCTAGGGACTAGTCATGTTTTCTGCCATGGATGTGTTTAGGGTACATGGTGTATACTTAGAATACAAGGTGTATATACTTGTATTTGTATGGATCTTCAATACATATGTCGTGTATCTGATACATGGATTACTGGGACACCCCATGTTCTTGGCCATAAGAAAACAGGTACTACATGTCGTGTACATAGGTTACACGGTGTGTAGTTCTTCAAGACATGTGCCAGTCTGTTCGAATCTACACATCAATCCACTTTTTTCGGATCTATCCAACTTTATCGTGGGATAAAATCATGAGAACAAAAGTACACTATGTGTACACATTAAATAAATGTTTTTTACTCTATTTTTATCTTGGAAGATCCTTTGACACCTCCATATAGTGCTCATTTAATGAATAATCATTTTTAAACCTTAACTGATTACTTGTTATGTTAGCAAGAACGAAGAAATGAATTGACGATGATTTTTAGATATTAAAAGGATTCATTTTAAGTAAAAGAAAATGAAAACATGTGAAACTAATCAATGAATAATAAATAATTATAAATTAAACATGTGAACACTTTGATACCACTTGTAGTTTCTAGGCGTAGTGGAAGTATCCTTTGGTGGTATGACAAACTCAGATTTTAGTCTTAATTTATGTGTAATCATTTCCAAACATGATTAAAACATCATGCCCAATGAAAACTGTAGATTTCTTGACTATATTAAAATTACATAACTAAAAGAGGAGGATCTTCACATGTAATTTATAATTAATTTATGATATGATATAGAATTACCTTAACTTGTAATTATCTCTTTTTTTATGATATAGTAGACTATATCTCATCGTATTGTCATTACAGTATAGGATCCAAGTGTATAATCCCTCCAGTGATGATCCACACATAACGTCATCATAGAATCACTGGGTTCTGGCATAGCTGATCTTGATGGCTTTCATCATTCGTGGTTGATCATACCATGATTCTTCTTAAGGAGAAAGAACTCTATATGTTCTCTCATTGGTTTAAGAGAGGAGGGGAGAAGAGCACTCTAGATCTCTTGACCTCCCTCTAGGTCTTAAGAGAGTCTCACT
Source organism: Viscum album (assembly GCA_963277665.1). Taxonomy (NCBI): domain Eukaryota; kingdom Viridiplantae; phylum Streptophyta; class Magnoliopsida; order Santalales; family Viscaceae; genus Viscum; species Viscum album. The sequence continues at coordinate 1,942,825,344 of OY728163.1, forward strand.
CTATCTTTTGTGCACAATCCATGTTTTTTTGCAAGTGATATAATTATATATTTATTACAGAAGGTTTAGGGTTATAAAATTACACAAAAAACCCTTTCTATCATTATAATTCTTAATTGACCCCATGTATAATAATAATAATAGTAGTAGTAATAATAATAGTAATAATCTATTGACATGTGAAACACCATTAATAATATGTAAATAAATATCATTTATATCATTTCCAATTGGACCATTAAGCTCGGTTCAATTTCCCTCATCGACATTTACCGATCCTCACTTAGTCATTTTAATAACTTGTGATTAAATTATGGTGATCAACCAAAACTAAATAAATATTTTTTATTCTAACTTATTAAATTCAATACCAAAATTTAACTAATATTGAGAATAATCTTTCTCAGTGTCATTAGGAATAATTTCCTAAAGTCCAAGGTTAGCATCTGGCAACACACCAAGGCACCCATAGATAAATAAGTTAATTTTTTAATGACATCCAACATCCTATGAATTCTTATCATGTAATATAATATCTTATCATGATATCTCAAATCAATCAAGTTCCATGTCGGTGTCATCAACCTATTTGCTTTATGTCTCTTTCTTTAACATTCTAGAATTGAACTCTCCCATTGAACACTATGGACATGGTAGTTCCATCCCCATCAAAGGGCTTGATATGCCAACTTTTTTCAAGGTAAATAAGGGATGAATATTTTCTCACATTATCCATTAATTCAATGTCATTCATGAAATACCCAACATATCCTACCTCACCTCAAACATATATCAGTACAGTTTTAATTAATACATCAAATAATGTGAGTTATCATATCCATTAATAATAATATTAAAGTCTAAGGAACAATACATACATCCATGTATAAAAACATCCAATGACACATGGAAATGTGGATTTCCTATTAATGGATCTATTCTCATATCCTTCTATTAGAGATTACTAAGGGAGAACACCATGAGAAGGTGTATCAATATATTATGAGCCCACCACCTCTAAGAGCCAATATCTTCTATGTCCCATCAAAAAATATCATCTAGCCATAGAACTATATTCAAGAACATTATCATCTAACCTCTATGTTCTCATCATAGTGGGGAACTACAATGACCTTTCGGTGTGAAACATATTCTTAAGACATTATCACATACAAATGTTATGTGAAGAAACAATCGTGATACGATAAGAAAATTTATTAATAATGAAAAAATGTAATCAAGTACTAAGAAATTCGGTTCTAAGGAACCAAATCCAACATGTACTCCTTTGAAAAAACACTAGACCGAGGATATCATGCTTAGATCTATGGGTGAGGGAATGTTTTGATGAATCTTATTTAGTATTCACCAAAGGAACGGGAAGGGGATCTCAGATCTAAAAATCATGGAACAAAACTTCATGTTAAGTGATTTGGAGATAGGTGGATTCTCTCCCCCTATACTTTTCCTAGAAATTGAAGGCTTGGTTTTCAAATAATAACTTGGTTGAATTTCTTGATGTAAATCCCACAATTTTTCTCTCTGTTTTATTGGATTTTGAAATTATGTGTTACGGTATTCACCCGTAATTTGTTTGATAAATTTCTAAAATGAGAAATTTATTTTAAAAAACTATTTTGGTTATGATAAATTGGCATAGAAATGGGTTTTTGAGCTCATGATTCACATGGAAAATGCCTCATTAGGTTATACATAGTGGTGGGTTCAATTTGGGCTCAAATGATTTTACCTTTTAGAAATGACTTGGGTCCGAAGGGAAAAGTATCACTCATGAGTATAGAATATTTGGTGGGAATAATTTGATAGGATGTGAATAGGGTGTGTGAGTTTCATGGGTATGAATTCATGACATGGGATACCTTCATAGTTTCATTTTTATCACTACTTACGTATATGTATATTTTTTACAAAACTTTTTTATTTTTCTTTCTCCTGTTTTATATTAAATGTTAGCTAACTTATGTCCTAGTGGTGTGTGTGATAATTCTTCGGGATGTCCTAATGAGTTGATATAATCACTCCTACATATGAATATTGGTGCATATGTAGATATTTTTTCCATGATACGGGTAAGGTATGGGTATCATAATTTTCTAGAGGAGCACCTTGATATTGCGGTATCATTGTTTAGGAATTAAATCTTGGAGATGTATTGTAGTAGAGTTAGTTATGGTTCCATATTGGTGCCTTGATTTTTTTATATCCCTTACTCTCTTGTTGTTTTAATAATCACAAGTTCCATTTGGTGTTCTAACCATTTAATTTGAGTTTATTTCAGTTATTTTTCTTATACATCAAACAAGGAATTCAACTAGACAATTTGTGGGATCAAGAGGTGAATTAGAGGCATTTTTAAGGTAATTTATGTGTAATGGAACCAGTCATCCTATGAAAAGCCACAATCCATCCTACAATATTTCTACTGGGAGGTAATTCTACCTAGATACCACTATCTAGCTGTTGGTAGGACACTAGACAACCAGTGGAACTTGTACAGCCTAGGTGAGGGTCAAGCAGTGCACTGGCTAGCCAGTGGAGCCTACCATCCAACCAGTGAAACTTTTCTAGAAAGTCAATATAGCCATTTTAGGATGTCCCTTTCAGCCTCTATCACCTTCTAATAGATATAATCATGTCCCAAGACCTCCAAACCCACCATGGGACATTCAAAGGCTATAAATACACCTCTAATAAGTCTTAGACACAAGTGGTTACGATTTTGATACACTTGAGCTCATTTTTTATTCCAATGTTGTACTCAATTTCTCCCTCATCTATCTATATCTTTATATATATATATATTTCCATATAACCTTAATTATATTATTTTTCTATTTCAATCTTATTGAGATAATTGGGAGTGTGTTTCAAAGGGTTTGTGCTAACAAACCACTCCTTTTAATCATTCTTCTGGGGTTCCCACTACCATCAAAGTGAGTATTCTTTGGGTTTCTTACTTAACCACTAAAAAAAGCGTTTTATTGGGTTTATTCTTTTCTACATTGAAAAAAAAAGTTTATTTATCCTTCTCAAGTATCTTGGATACTTTTAAATCTAAGTTATTAATCTAAAACCCTCAAGATTTAAGGGATGGGGTGGGGGCACTCAAGTAATGATTTTTGGACAAACTCTATTATGAAAGTGTTTTTCCTTGTCTTTTATTTTAATTTTACACTTCACTTACTATTTTATTTTAATTTATCACTTAATTGCATAATTTTATCACATTATTAAGTTTTAATTTTTTTAAAGGAAATTCACCCCCCCAACCTCTTGTCATCCTGCTCAGACCAACACTTTTGGTATCTTTGGGTCTTTCCTTGATGTAGACATTTTAGTATCTATTTTAATGTTGTGAATTCAATTATGGTTTTGGTTTCTTATATTGATTGGTTTTTAGTTGGTATTTTTATATCATGCATTCAATAGAACAACTTAGGTTAACCCATAATGTCACCTGAATTAACCCTCCACAAGACCTAAAGTGTGTTCCGAATCACCACAGGTAGGCGACAATTGCTAGGGTATCATAAAAAGATATGTGGGAATGATTTAACCCTAAATATACATATGATAAGACAGTGAAAAAAAAATTATCACAATAGATATCCAAAGATACATCTTATGTAAAAACAACCAAACCATAAATGTAACACCCAAAAATAGGGTAACAAGGTCAAGATGAACAAATTGATAGACCATCAACATGAAATACAAAACAACCCATGGGTACATCTCTACATGGACATATGTCACTGCCATCCCAACCCACTATAAGGTGATATGAACCAAGAGATTTATCCTCTATATTATGCTCTTCCCTTTACTTGTGTTCTATAAAACCATGGCTACAAATGCCCAAAGGAAAAATTACAATGTGAGTAATCTCAGTAGGATACCACCAAAAATATATACAATTTCCATCCACATGCATCCATTAGTTATTATATAAAAAAATATTAAACATTTCCAGAAGAAATCATTTTTCATATAAAATCATCCTTTGGTTTTCTTTTAAAAAATCCATATTCAAATAAAAATGAAATATGACATACCATTTATCCATGAGTAATGAGAAGATGAGTAAAACAAGTTTCAATCATCAATATCCATATCAATTGGGTGAATAATCATATAAATACACATGCATTTAATGTATTCTAAAATCACTAAGGTGACAATAACATCACAAGGGTATAAATAACTCATACAAACAATAAAAAATACTTATAATAAGTGTATTATAATGTCTTGTAATATTAGTCCCTCAAAAACACTACCCACTAGCAACTATGGAAGTATGAGAACCTCCCCTAGTGATAGGTAACTCTACTAGGTTTCATGTATGTTTGGTTTTACCTCTTACCCCAAGGGATTCCTAATGTTCTAATACTTTATCATTATGTTCAAGAAACCAGATCCATATTTCATAAAAAATCTCCAAGGAAAATCCATTTCATTTCCATGACCAAATTTTTATAATACATTTTCTATAGTGATCCACACCGCTTTCATTCTTGAAAAAACATTTCTATTTCAAAACTATATTTGTTGCATTTTACCAAAAACACCATATGTATGGAAATGGTTTTCAATAAAAACTAATTTTATAAATCATTTAGATATCCATCAAAGATTAAACTTACCACTCATGAATTTTAAATAATAAATTTCTTAAATCAAATCCAAATTAAACCATAATAACATAAGACATGCCAAGGGATATACCATAAGATAGAGAAACCTAACTTAAAAGAAAATAAAATTGTATTTCCTTCAAAACTAATGATGGGGAAATAAAGAGATCTAGTCCTCATGAGCCCAGAACTATGAAGAGAAATCCAAAGAAGAAAGGAAACACCCAACATTGCTGATAAATGGAAGAATAATATCAAAAACAATTCTTAGAACATGATATATCTAGAGTTTGAGCCAATGGAGAGAGAAAAATCGGTTTAATATATGGAAACCAAGCCTGGGAATGCACTAAAACCCTTCATTTAAGGTGGCATGTAGCTGGAGTAACCTCCCTGAGAAGATCAGACAAAAAATGAGCATTTCAAAAACCTGAAACCATCACCACCACACCATAGTTATTCCCATCACAACATGGTGGACTCACCTAGGAGACCAACCATGGAGACCATCCATTCCCTAGACCCAAAACCCAAGCCATTTTGGTTTTTCCACATCCTCTAACATTCTCTTAGTGAGGCTTGTTGGCCATTATGCATAGGAAAACCACCAACAGGATGCACTCGGGACCACACCCAACACTGGGTATGGTAGCTCAAACTATTTCACATAGGATGACCAAAGGCATACTATATACTCCACCATGGTTGTGGTGCCTCCTGTTTTTTACTAAAAATACTAAAAACCAATTTTTAATCCACCAAACACCACCAACACTTATGAAACTGAAAATAGAGAAAATAGGGTTTTTACCTAATTCAATATATCGGGGTGTGACAGTTATTCCCACTATAAAAACTTTATATACTCATAAAGGATTAGTATAATAAACTTAAAAAGAGATGAATCCATTAATGTTATGTGAAGGAACAATCATGAACTTGAGCCATATTCGGTGGAAGTGAAAGTCAAGAGGTTAGGACTCCTACGTGATCAAGGATCTCAAAGGAGCCAATGTGCATTGGGATTATCTTCCCTTTCTTTCCAAACTGCATGACTCTCTTCCGTAAAGGGAGACCTTATCTCCAACGTCGAACTCAAAGTCCCTTCGACGGTTGTCAGTGTATCTCTTTTGCCGACTCTTATCATCTTTGATGTGTTTCTGGATGACTTGAACCTTCTCTGTCATCTCTTGCACAAGATCAAGTCCAAATAGCTTTCTTTCTCCAACTTCATCCCAACAGGTTGGAGTTGTACATCACTTTCTATAAAAAGCTTCATATGGATCCCTCTGAATACTCGAGTGGAAGATATTTTTGTATGAGAACTCAACCAATGGGAGATGTTGATCCCATCCACCTTTTAATTCTAAAGATCAGGCTCTTAGCATGTCTTCAAGCATCTGAATAGTCCTTTCAGATTGGCCACCATTTTGGGGGTGATAGGTCATTCTGAAATTTAATTCAGTACTCAAAGCATGTTTAAGACTTATCCAGAATTTAGATGTGAACCTTGGATCATGATCAGATACATTTGAGAGTGGAACACCATGCAGTCTCACCGCTTCTATCACATATAGCTTTGAAAGTGGTTCAAGCAAGAGGTCTTCCTGAATAGAGATAAAATGGGAAGTCTTGGTGAGTTGTTCAACCACAATCCATATCAAATTATTTCCCTTAGACATATTCAGGAGACCCGTGACAAAGTCCATAGTGAAATTCTCCCATTTCCATATGGGTATAGGCAATGGCCGCATCAACCCTTTGGACTTTTTCACTCTGCTTTAACTTTCTAACATACCAAGAACCTTGAGATATATTCCACGATCTCCTTCTTCATGTTATCCAACCAGAAGTGTTTATGGAGATCTTGATACATCTTGGTGCTACCAGGATAGATAGAGAATGTTGAACTATGTGTATTGTCCAATAGATCCTTATTTATCCTGGATGGTGAAGGCACAAAAATTTGCATTCCAAACCGAATCACACCTTCATCATCGATATGGAACTCTTACGGCTTCCCTTTAATGAATTCACCATCTTTGATAACTCCAAATCATCCATTTTTTCATCCTTAATCATCTCTTGGATTGATGGTTGCACAATCATTTGGGCAAGGTAGTATGTATCCCCTACCCTTATGATTTCAAAATCCATCCTTCGCATATTCAAGAAGATAGGTTCTTTTCGAATCCATAAAATGGATAGAGTAGCAGGTTCTTTTCTTCTTAGAGCATCGGCTACCTTGTTTGCCTTTCTAATATGATAGTGAATAGAGAAATTTTAATCTTTGATTATCTCAAACCACCTCCTTTGATTCATGTTGAGCTCCTTTTGTGTGAATATATACTTTAGGCTTTTTTAGTTGGTGTATATATCACACTTCTCACCATAAAGGTAGTGCTTCCAGATTTTCAAGAAAAAAATTGTGGTTTTTAGCTCTAGATCATGCGTCGGGTAGTTCTTATATTAGGCCTTCAACTATTGTGAGGTGTAATCTATCACATTATCATTTTTCATGAGTACACAACCCAAGAATTTCTTTTAATCATAACTTTATATCACAAAAATTTCTCCACTTTTCATAGTGTGAGTACAGGTGCAGTGATCAGCCTTCTCTTTAGATCCTTGAAGCTTCCCTCACATTCTTATCTATAAACATACTTTACCCCTTTCCTTGTTAACTTAGTTAGCGGGCTTGACAATCATGAGAAAGTTTTCACAAAACGTCAGTAGTACCCATCTAATTCAAGAAAACTATGTATTTCTGGGACACTATAGGGCCTGGGCCATTCTCCAATCACATTTGTTTTTGAAGGGTCTATATAAATTCCCTCACTTGTGATCACATGTCCCAAGAACATTACATGCTTCATAAAAAAGTCACACTTGTTGAACTTGGCGTACAACTTCTCCTTTCTCAATGTCACCAACACAAGTCTTAGATGTTCTTGATGTTCCTCCTTGCTCTTGGAGTATATGAGAATATCATTGATAAACACTACCAAAAATTTGTCAAAGTAATGTATAAAGACTCTATTCATCAAATCCATGAATATTTTAGGGGAATTAGTAAGTTCAAAGTGAACCACTAGAAACTCATAGTGCCCATACCTTGTATGGAAGGAAGTCTTATGAATATCATCCTTCTTCACCATTAACTAATGATATCAAGAATAAAAATCCACATTTGAGAAGTATTGATATCCTCTTAAATGATTGAACAATTAATTTATACCTTTAAGAGGATACTTGTTCTTTATGGTTATCTTGTTGAGTTCCCGATAATCGATACACAGCTACATTGTTCCATTCATCTTCTTCACAAAGAGCATCGGCGCTCCCCAAGGTGACGCACTAGGGCGTATGAACCCTTTTTTCAAATGATCTTGTAGTGGCATCTTTAACTCCTCCAGTTTGATATTAGCCATTATATAGGGACACTTTGAGATAAGAGTAGGTTCGGGTATGAGTTCTATTAATAACTCTACCTCATGATCTGGGGGAAGTCCGGGTAACTCTTCGTGAAATACATCATGTATTCCCTCACAATGAGCATTTCCACAAGGTTGTCACTTTCTTTTGACTCAACCATTTGGGTGAGGTATTCTTCTCCATAGGGAATCAACACCCACACAGTTGAAGTATTTTTCAAAAGAGATTCATTATATTCCTTGCATTTGTAGAGGAGGGTGGGATGGTTTGGAATATGAAAAGATATTTCCTTTTCCAAATAGTTGATATGTTCTCTATAAAACGAGAGCTAATCCATGCCCATTATAGTGTCGAATTCCACCAAGGGAAGTATTATGATATTTACTAGAAGAATCGTCCCACATACGCCAATAGAAGAAGAGTCAAACACTTGGGTTTCAATGATTGCACCACTCGGTGTTTTTACAAATATCTCTACTTCAAGGTTTCAGGGCTTCAATTCTATAATTCTAGAAAACTTGCAAGATATAAAGGAATTCTTATAACCAGAATAAAATAATACTTTTTTCATTCTTGAGTTAATAAGAAGTGTACCCTGTACAACTTCATTATCTATCTCCCCTTCCGCAGTATTGATGGCATAAGCATTCCTTTGTTTCTTTGACTTTGGTGGCTACTGATACTGATTACCCTTGAGGACTTGAGGTTTAGTGCACTAACTTGCACAATACCCTTTCTCCCTTTAGTTATAGCATTGAACCATGGGTGGTTCTCTCCTTTATTCCACCACATTATCCTTTCTTATCATGTATTTCTGACAATCTTGAGAAAGGTGTCCTTCTTTCCACACTTAAAGCATTTACCCATCCCTTTGAGGTAGTTCCCATGATGAAACTTCCCACATTTTCAGCATGTGTTTCATTGAGTTTTCATCCCACCTTTATCATTAGATCCTCCATCTTGAAACTCCATCTTTTGTTTATTATCACCATATCCATGGGACCATTCTCCAAAATCCATCTCAACTTTGAGAGAACACCGAACAACTTCTACATAACTCCCAAAGTATCGAATTTCAAGAGCCTTTCGAAGGTTTGGTTTTAATCCACTAAACAATATATTAGTTTTTCTATCATTTTTTATAACAAAACCCAAAGTGTACCTCGGAAGACTTGTGAAACCTGCTTCATAGGTTATGACAGATTCAACTTAATTTTTCTTGGGCTCTATGAATTCTCTCTCCATCTTTGTGTGAAGAGTTCTTGGGAAATACTTGTTAAGAAACGTTATCTTAAAGTCTTCCCATTCCATCTCTTCAATTTCTTCACTTGGATTGGTGTTCTTAATCAAAGCCCACCATTGATCGACCTCTCTATCTAGAAAATAAATGGCTAGTGTCACCTTCCCATATCAGAACAATGAAGCACAAAAAATATCTTCTCCATGGACTTGACCCACTGTTCTGCAACTAGTGGATCAGAAGATCCACTAAAGGTTGGCGGTCATTGACGCATAAAACACTCGATAGCCAGTTTCTCCCTCTTAGGTGACCTAGGACGTTCTCCATTATTCTGGCTATTGTTCATAACCTTATATAGTTGGGTAATAATCACCATGATTTTTTTAATTACTCCTCCCAAATCATTGCGGATTTCATTTGGGAAATTGTTGCTTTATCCCTTGCACGAGTTGCTGGCCTGATTTCTCATGGTTACCACCATTCTATAAAACAGAAAAGGTTGGAACAAAACATAAGTCAACAATTTGTGAATTAATAACTTATTCATTTGTAAATTTTTTACTAAAATAATAACTTATGGGATCACAATGTAAGGCTTCTTATGTGAATATTTTTACTTAGTCTCATACTAGAGGTTTTCTCTAGAGTTTACTAATCCTAATTCCCAAATTAACTAAACATTGCCTCTGATACCAACTATAATGACCCTTCCTTTTAATAAATTACTATTAAATAATTATAATGATAAACAACATAATATTATTACACCATCATGATCCATAGGTTTAGTGTCTTGGGAAAACTAGGACCAAACATAACTTTTACAACATCAAGCTTAAAAATTTATTTAATTCCTTCTTCTCCAACTTCTTATTGGCTCTTGAAATCTCCTTAGTATATGTAGTCACCTGAGGATATACATAAAAAAGGGGTGAGATAAAATCCTAGTAAGAGGATATATATGAAAAATATAAAAATGGTTTGCATAATCATAATATAGGAAAAGGATCATGAACATGAGAGGAATTATGCATAAAAGACTTGAAATGTGGCAATGCATAAAAAATGAAACACCATGTCTTAGTGGTTAACTACCACACATACTTGTGAAAAAAGATATAATTTTTTTCACACATAATTTCACTTTAACTCATGAGATTCATCAGTTTTCACAATGCATTGGATCGCTATATAATTCTGGGCACACCTGTCACATTCAAACCTTCATATTGCGCTATATAATTTCGGGTGCACCCATCACATCATAACATTATCATTATCATGAATTCCACATAGAACATATATCAAAAATGAACATAACTAACCCATGGAAAGGAATTTTTTCATCTCATAATAACACATTCATAAACTTTGGGTTCCCAAAAGAAAGTGGTAATAACATACTTGATACAATAACCATCAGCCTTGAGTGAGAAATAAAAGGTGTGTTTTTGAAAGAAGAGTTATTTTGAAAACATTTGTTTGACATAAACTCCATTGTAAAAAGTTTATATATTATAAAAGTTAATATAATGAGGAAAAAATTATTTCTAAGGAGTGAACCTACCAAAAATTGAGTGAATGATGGAGAACTCGAAAAAAGAAATTTGGGTTCAAGAATTTTCCCTTCCCTTGTATCTGAATGCTTTCTTCACTTTAAAGTCATTTATAACCACATTATATTAATTAATTAACAATTACAGAAACTTTTTTATATTAATATGGTTCATTATGGTTTCATTAGATTATTTTATGGTCATTTAGATGAGTTATAGGGTTTAAATCTATTGTTTGAAAATATTTATTTTTTTTGTTTTCTTGAATGGTTCACTTGTATTCATGAATGGACGTTCGTGTAGAACATGGTTAAACATACAGAACTGATATTAAATTTTATTAATGATATTCCAGAAGTATAAATTATCTTAAAATTAATTATTTTATATATCATGTGGGTAAATCATTAGTTAAAATTTAATGACGATTGTTTGGGTTAATTCGGGTGATTTTTTGACCACAACAAACTTGTTTTTTAATAATTTAACAATATGTACATAAGTTAGTTATAGGATATGAAATAAGATATAATAAATATAACATAATATGGTTCAACAATAAAATTTTTTTCATGACCAGATCTGAATATGGTAAAGTAAAAAATAAAACATGTTGTTCTTGAAGGTGAAAAATTAACACCTTAGGAACAACGTTTTCTTTTCTAAAATAAAAAGAAGAAGAGAAGGGGTTGGATGATATATTATCCCATTAGTATAATAAAATTCTAGTATATGTGAGATACTGGAGTTAACATACCATGTGGATGAGAATAGGCTGGGATAGATTAAGAAAATATCTTGAAATTGAAAGGAAATTAAAGGAAAAGAGAGAGAGGGAAATTACCACTTGAATCCTCCTATTGAGATCCTATTTAAGGAACCTAGGATTGGTATTTTGATGAGAAAAAAATCTCTTGGACGTCAGAGAGGGGATAGGGAAGATTCTTGGGCATTTTTTAGATAGGGCTCGAAGCTTGAGAGGTGTGAGGAAATGAGGTTGTGAAGGGTGGTATTTATAGTGGAGGGGAGAGGGGTTTTCTTAATTTTTTAATCATTAGTTTATTAATTTCTACCAAGATAATAAATAGTGATGATTCCATGAACAATAATAGTAAATAGGGCATGTGCGTTCAAGATTTTGGTGCTTACATAACTTGTGATGTCAGGAATAGTGGTTTTAAATTATAATGTATTTATACCGTAAATTAATGTATTTTACTATTCACCAAAAATTCAAGTATTTCAGAAAAAACCCCAAAAATTCACCCTAACCATTTTTTGATGTGTAGAATAAAAAAATGAAGTCCACTTTTCACAAATAATTTTCTAAATATGATTAATTTAATTTTTTATTAAAATCATAATTTACATGAAAAATAGAGTTTTTAAAACATTTGTTACTTATTCCAAAACATAGGTACATCATGATTTCAGTTAAATCCTACATATATACTATCATATTTGAGGTTACTATTTATAAGGTTATATTACTATTAATAAGGGTATGTTACTATTCACTAAAAGTTAATTTTGTTCTATTAGACTCCAAACATCTTACTGATCGCAACCGCGTATGTTAGATTTTCAAAATTCAAACCATAGAAGTGAAAAATTATGTTTAATGATCACATATTATTTAGTATCATGATATATTATTGTGCTTCCTAATTTGATTATACTATAAGGCATAATTATAAGAAGGGATTTACATTTATAAAACATTGGGTTGTTACATTCTCCCCCCTTATGAAATTTCTCCCTCGATATTTCATTTTACATAAATAGGTGAGGGTACATCTCCTTCATCACCTATTTCGGTTCCCAAGTAGATTCCTCAAACTTATGGTTCCTCCACAAAAATTTGACAAGGTGGGTTGTCTTTTTTTGTAGAACCTTATCTCTCCAGTCCAAAATCTTTACTAGCTACTTCTCATAGGAGAGATCATCTTTCAGTTGTACCACCTCTGAGTTTTGTACATGTGAGGGATCTGGTATGTACTTCTTTAGGAGTGATATGTGAAACACATCATGAAGTTGATCCATATTCAGTGGAAGTGAAATCCAATAGAACACAGCTCCTATGTGATCAAGGATCTCAAAAGGTCCAATGTACCTTGGGCTTAGCTTCCCTTTCTTTCCAAACTGCATGACTCTCTTCCATGATGATATTTGAAGGAAGACTTTATCTCCACCATCGAACTCCAAGTCCTTTAGACGATTGTCAGGATAACTCTTTTTCCAAATCTAAGTAGCTTTGATGTGTTTCTATATTACTTGAACCATTTCTATCATCTCTTTCACAAGATCAGGTCCAAGTAGCTTTATTTCTCAAAATTCATCCCAACAGGTTGGAGTTCTACATTTCTTTCCATACAAAGCTTCATATGGATCCATCTGAATACTCGATTAGAATTTATTGTTGTATGAGAACTCTACCAATGGGAGACGCTGATCTCATCCACCTTTGAATTCTAAATATATGGTTCTTATCATAACTTCAAGTGTCTGAATAGTCCTTTCAGATTGTCCATCAGTTTGTGGGTGATAGGTCATTCTGAAATTTAATTCAGTACTCAAATCATGTTAAAGACTTTTCTAGAATTTAGATGTGAACCTTGGATCACGATTAAATAAAATCGAGAGTGTAACACCATGCAGTCTATCCACTTCCTTCACATTTATCTTTTCAAGTTTTTCAAGCGAGTGGTCTTCCCAAAAAGAGATAAAATGGGAAATCTTAGTGATTCAGTCAACCACAACCCATATCATATTATTTACCTTCGACGTCTTCAGGAGACCCGTGACAAAGTCCATAGTGACATTCTCCTATTTCCACATGGGTATAGTTAATGGTGGAATCAACCCTTTGGACTTTTTTTTCTCTTCTTTAACTTGCTGACATACCAAGAACCTTGAGATATATTATGAAATATCCTTCTTCATGTTATCCCACCAGAAGTGTTCACAGAGATCTCGGTACATCTTGGTGCTACCATGATGGATAGATAATTTTGATCTATGTGCACTGTCCAATATCTCCTTCTTTATCCTAGGTGATGAAGGAACACAAATCCGCGTTCTAAACCAAATCACACCTTCACCGTTGATATGGAACTCTTGCAGCTTCCCTTCCTTTACTGCATTCACCTTCTTTTGTAACTCCAGATCATCCCTTTATTCCTCCCTAATAATCTCTTGGATTGATGGTTGCACAATAATTTTGGAAATTTATGAGTTATCCCCTACCCTTATGATTTCAAAATCCATTTTCTGCATATCCAAGAACATTGGGTCTTTCTCAATCTGTAACATGGATATAGTAGCAGGTTCTTTTTTTCTTAGATCATCAGCTACCTTGTTCTAGTTTTCAGTATGATGGTGAATATATCAATCGTAATATTATATTATCTCTAACCATCTCATTTGAATCATGTTGTGCTTCTTTTGTGTGAATATATACTTTAGGCTTTTGTTGTCAGTGTATATGTCACACTTCTCACCATAAATGTAGTGATGCCATATTTTCAAGGCAAAAATCATGGTCATCAACTCTAGATCATGCATCGGGTAGATCTACTCATGGATCATAAATTTTCATGAGGCATAGGCTATCACATTATTATTTTTAATGAGTACACAACCCAAGCCTTTCTTTGAAGCATCACTGTATATCACAAAACTTTATCCACTTTTCGATAGTGTGAGTACATGTGCAGTGATCATCCTTATCTTTATCTTCTTGAAGCGTCCCTCACATTCTTCCGTCCAGACATACTTTACCCCTTTAATTGTTAACTTAGTTAGTGGGCTTGACAATCATCAGAAATTTCTCAAAAAAGGTCAGTAGTACCCAGATAATCCAATAAAACTATGGATTTCTACGACACTGGAGGGACTAGGCCATTATTTAATCACATTTTTTTTGAAGGGTCCATATAAATTCCCTCACTTGTGATCTCATGTCCCTATAATGTGACTTGCTTCATCCAAAAGTCACACTTTCTAAAATTGGCATACAACTTCTCCTTTCTCAACGTCTCCAACACAAGTATTAGATGTTCTTCATGTTCCTCCATGGTATTAGAATATATGAGAATATCATTGATAAACACTACCACAGATTTGTTGAGGTAATGTCTAAAGACTCTATTCATCAAATCCATAAAGATTTTATGGGAATTAGTAAGTCCTGAGGGCATCACCAGAAACTCATAGTGCCCATATCTTGTACAGAAGGCAGTCTCCTGAATATCTTCCTTCTTCACCTTTAACTAATGATACCATAACCAAGATCCACCTTTGATAAGTATTGTGCTCATATTAATTGATCAAATAAGTAATCTATCTTTGGAAGAGGATACTTTTTATTTATGGTGATCTTGTTGAGTTTTTGATAATCGATACACATTCGCATTGCTTCATCCTTCTTCTTTACATGGAGCACCGATGCACCCCAAGGTGATGCACTAGGGCGTATGAACCCTTTTTCCAAATGCTCTTTTAGTTGCTTCTTTAACTCCTCCAGTTTGATAGGAGAAATTCTATAGGGACTCTTTGAAATAGGAGTAGATCCCGATATGAGTTCTATTAAGAACTCTACCTCACGATCCGGGGGAAGTCCAGGTAACTCTTTATGAAATAAATCATTGTATTCCCTCACAGTGGGAATTTCTTCAAGTTTAGAACATTCCTTTGACTCAAACATTTGGGTGAGGTATGCTTCTTCATAGGGAATCAACACCCACACAGTTGAAGGATTTTTCAAAAGAGATTCAAGATCTTACTTACATTTGTAGAGGAGGGTGGGATGGTTTGGACTATGAAAAGACATTTTCTTTTCTTGAAATTTGATACATTATCTATATAACGAGAGCCAATCCATGCCCATTATAGTATCAAATTACACCAAGGAAAGTATTATGAGATTCGCTTGAATAATCTTACCACATATGCTAACAGGAGAAGAGTCAAACACTTGGGTTGCAATGATTTCACCACTTGGTGTTTTTATAGATATCTCTACTTAAAGGTTTTGTGGCTTCAATTATATAGTTCTAGAAAACTTGCAAGATATACAGGAATACATAGAACCATAATCAAAGAAGAATTTTTACATTCTTGATTAGATAGTAAGTGTACCTTGTAAAACTTCATTATCTTAATCCCCTTATGTAGTAGTGATGGAATAATACTTCAATTGTTCCTTTGGATTTTTTGGCTGTTGACATTGTTTACCCTTGGGGACTCGAGGTTTGGTGCGCTGGATTGCATAGTTCCCTTGTTCCCCACAGTTATAGCATTGAACCATGGGTGGTTCTCTCCTTTATTCCACAACATTCTCCTTCCTTATCATGTCTTTCCGACACTCTTGAGCATGGTTTCCTTCTTTACCACACTTGAAACATTTACTCTTCCCTTTTAGGTAGTTCCTATGATGTAACTTCCCACATTTTTTTCATGTGGGTCGTTGATTTTTCTTCCCACCTTTATCATTAGATTCTATGTTTTGAAACTTCCTCTTTCATTTCATATCACCATAGTCATGGTACCATTCTCCAAACTCCATCTCCACTTTGAGAGAACACTGAACAACTTCTTCATAACTCCCAAATTCTGGAATTTTAAGAGCCTTTCTAAGGTTTAGTTTTAATCCACTAAAGAATCAATCAATTTTTCTATCATTGTTGATAACAAAACCTGAAGCATACCTTACAAGCCTTGTAAAACTGGCTTTGTAGGTTGTGACAGATTCTACTTCCTTTTTCTTGATCTCTATGAATTCTTTCTCCATTTTCATGAAAATATTTCTTGGGAAATACTTGATAAGAAATATTAGCTTAAAGTCTTCCCATTCCATCTCTTCGATTTCATCACTTGGCTTGGTGTTCTTAATCAAATCCCACCATTGATCGGCCTCTCCATCTAGAAAATAAATGGATAATGTTTCCTTCTCCGTCTCAGAAAAATGAATCACCAAAAAGATCTTCTCCATGGATTTAACCCACTATTCTGCAACTAGTAGATCATAAGATCCACTAAATGTCGGTGGTCATTTCCTCATAAAACACTCGACAGCAGTTCCTCCCTCTTAGGTGAATGAGGACCTTTCACATTATTTTGGTTATTGTTCATAACCTGATATAGTTAGGTAAGCATCGCCATTAATTTTTTAATTCCACCTCCTAAATCATTGAGGAAGTCGTTTGGGAAATCATTGTATTGGACCTCACACGATTTGTTGTCCTGATTTCTCCTAGTTCCCACCATTCTCTAAAATATAAAATGTTGTAAAAAAAATTCAAAAAGTCATGAATTAAAAACTTATTCATTTGTACAATTTTTACTAAAATCATAACTTATGGGTTTACTATGTAAATACTCTTGTGTTCATATTTTTACTTACTCTCATACTATAGGTTTTCTCTAGGGTGTACTAATCCTAATTCTCAAATTAACTAAACATTGCCTCAGATACCAAATATAGAAACCCTTACTTTTCTTACATTACTATTACATCATTATAAAGATATAAAATAGTATTAAACCATGAGGATCCATAGTTTTAGTGTCTTAGGAAAACTATTACCAAACATAACTTTTACAACATCAAGCATAAATATTTATTTAATTCCTTCTTCTCTAGATTCTTATTGGCTCTTGACCTATCCTTAGTATATGTAGTCACCTGATGATATTCATAAAAAATGGGTGAGCTAAAATTCCAGTAAGAGGATAGATATGAACAATATAACAATGGGTGATCATAATAATAACATAGGCAAAGGATCATGAACATGAGAGGAATCATTAATAAAATACTTGAAACATGGAAGTGCATAAAAAATGAAACATCATGTCTTAGTGGTTAACTACCACACATACTTGTGAACAAAGATATAATCTTATTCACACATCATTTCACTTTAACTCATGAGATTTATCACTTTACTCAATGCATTGGAGATCTTTATAATTTTAGGCACACCTGTCACATTCAAACATTCATATTGCACTATATAATTCTGGGTGCACCCGTCACATCATAACATTATCATTATCATGAATTCCACATAGAAAATATATCAAAAATGAACATAACTAACCTGTTTAAATGAATTAGTTTCATCTCATAATAAAACATTCATAAACTTTGGGTTCCCAAAATAAAGTGGGAATAACATACTTGATACAATAACCATCAACCTTGAGTGAGAAATAAAATGTGTGTTTTTGAAAGAAGAATTATTTTGGAAAACATTTGTTTGACATAAACTCCATTGGAAAAAATGTATATCTCATAAAAGGTAATATAATGATGAAAAATGGTTTTTAAGGAGTTACCCTACCAAAAATGGAGTGAATGATGGTGAGATCGAAGAAAGAAAGTTGGGTTCAAGAATTTCCCCTTACCTTCTATCTGAATGATTTCTTCACTTTAAAGTCTTGTATAACCACATTAGATTCCTTAATTAACAATTAAAGAACATTTTTTGAATGAATATTGTTCATTATGGTTTCATTGGGTTATTTTTTGGGACTTTGGAAGAGTTATAGGGTTTAAATACATTGTTTGGGAATATTCATTTTTATGGTTTTCTTCAACGGTTCACTTGTATTCATGAATGGAAGTTCATGTAGAACATGGGTAAACATTCAGAAATGATATTACATTTTATTAATGATATTAAAGGATTTTAAATGATCTTACAATGAATTATTTTATATACTATGTTGATGAATCAATAGTTAAAATTTAATGATGATCATTTGGGTTAATTCGGGCGATTTTTTGACCACAACAAACTTGTTTTGTTTACTACTTTACTAATATTTACATAAGTTAGTTCCAGAACATGAAATAGGATATAATAAATATAATATAATCTGATTAAACCATAAAAATGGTTTCATGACTAGATTAGAATATGGTAATGTAAAAAAGAAAACATGTCGTTCTTGAAGGTGATAAATTAACACCTCACGAACAACGTTTTCTTTTCTAAAATAAAAAATAAGAGGAGAAGGTGTTGGATGATATATTATACCATTAGTATCATAAAATTACATTATATGTGAGATATGGAAGTTAACATACCATGTGTATGAGGATAGGTGGGTATAGATTAAGAAAAGAAGTTGAAATTGAAAGGAAATTAAAGGAAGAGAGGGGGAAATTACCTCTTGAATCCTCTTCTTGATATCCTCCTTAAGGAACCTAGGATTGGTCTTTTGATGATACCAGAATCTCTTGGATGTGGTATAGGGGCGGGAGAAAATTCTTGGGCAGATTTTAGATTATACATGAAGCTTGAGAGGTGTGAGAAAATGAGGGTGTGAAGGGTGGTATTTATTGTGGAGGGGAGAAGGGTTTTCCTAATATTTTAATCATTAGTTTATTAATTTCCACCAAGATAAGAAATAATGATGATTCCATGACCAAGAATAGTAAATAGGGAATTTGAGTTATATATTTTGGTTCTTACATCACTTCTGATGTCAGTAATAGTGGGTTTAAATTATAATGTATTTATACGTTAAATTAATGTATTTTATTATTCACCAAAAATTCAAGTATTTCAGAAAAACCCCAAAAATTCACCCTAACCATTTTTTGAAATGTAGAATCTAAAAATGATGTCCATTTTTCAAAAATAATTTTCTAAATATGATTAATTTAATTTTTAACTAAAATCATAATTTTCTTAAAAAATACAGTTTTTAAAACATTTGTTTACTTATTCCAAAACATAGGTACATAAAGCTTTAACTTAAATCCTACATATATACTATCATAGGTGAGGTTACTATTCATACGGGTATATTACTATTCATAAGGGTAAAATTACTATTTATAAGGGTATGTTACTATTCACTAAAAATTAAGTTTGTTCTATTAGACTCCAAATATCTTACTGATCGCAACCGCGTATGTTAGATTTTCAAAATTCAAAACATAGAAGTGGAAAAATTATGTTTAATGATCACATAGTATTTAGTATCATGATATGTCATTGTGCTTCCTAGTGTGATTATAATATAAGTAATAACTATAAGAATGGATTTCCATTGACAAAACATTAGGTCGTTACATTTATATATCCCAATAGATATATCATTTCAAAACAAAGAATGCATCACATATCATATAAAATCCATGGTAGTACACAAAATAGTACAAACCAAAAGCAGAAGCATTGGTAATATCATGATAGGGATCAAACCAGGTCAGGATGGCTAGGAAACTCATACCTAACATAGAAAATTGCATATATATCAATCCACTAGACATCTGCATTGAGTCTAGAGAGTAGAGAAACACCCGAGAAAGTGAACCTACCAACAAGTCTAAAAAGTAACTAGAACAACATTTCTAAGGAGCAGAGGAAATCCCCACAAGAAAACCCCCTAAAAGTGGATGAGACCTATTTCTAAACCTTTCACCTAAGTACCTAAGGCTTCCCATGTGCTCTATTTTCCAAACTAGTTCATCAAACGATTTCCTCATTTCATTCTTTGAAAACTATTCCACAATACTTTCAAAACCCTTTTCATTTACCAAAACTAGGGGAAATTTTTTATGAAAATCTAGTTCTACACACACAAATAAAATCAATCATATCTTGCAATTTCGATTAATAAAACAATTTATCAAACATATGAGCAATTCAGTTCACCAACATAAGATTGAGATAGAACCACTTAACTCAAAACTGAAGGTCACACATGCCCGCAATAGAACCCACCACAAAAGGATTAAAAAAAGACAATTGAGGCCTTAGAACTGATCTACAAATCTTAGAATTGATTCAATTTATTAAAAGGATAAGCATAGAAGAGGAATCAACACATACCTCAAGAACACACACTCATCGCACCACAACCAACAAAGGAAACAGTCCTAAAACAAGACTGCATTGTATATCTATAAAGAAACAAGAAGAAACATCACCTTGGGTAAATGGATACAATAACTCAATGCAAAGATAGTACCATGACCAAAGAAATGAAGAATAAGAAGAAAGGATCACTCAACTGTAGAGATTCAAACCAACCATAATGGTGATCAATCATTGAATTAATAAATATGGATAGAGTGAAGGATCCCAAAATCATCAGAGAAGTTTTCTAGGAAGAGATCCAAAAGAGATGTGGAAAAATAAAATAAAATTTCAGTCGAATGGAACCCTAAAATCCAACACTATGAAATTTACATGGCATGTAATCCCTTTACATGTCGTGTTGTACTTGGGGATTTGATGTTCCAAAAAAACTTGTCTCCTTTTTATTAAAAACTGATCTTTTAACATTACACGACATGTAACCAATACACTATGTATAATACCTTCACGCTATGCACAGGTTCACAGCATATGACCTGTAGAACTTACATGTCATGTTCTACCATTAAACATCCTCTAGTGACTACAAACACTGCATATTCTTACACAAAAACCCAAAACACCTCGATCATCCTCCTAACATGGGGAGAACCCCATAAATCTATTAACACACTTATTCTCAAACTCCGTTAATTAAAACAAACATACATATGTTAACTTTAGTTCATTTTTCTCATAAAGTGTTCTTCATCCTATGAAGCCCCAAGACACACCCAATTCATGTTTAAAATAATCAAAGAAGATGAAAATACCTGAAAGTGGGTTATAGGATCTTACAAACTCCCCACCATAAGACTTTCCTTACCCAGGAAGTCATGTGGAAGAATGAAATCCAGTAAAGAGGTGAGGACAATTCTCCATCATCAACAATTCATTATCCCAAGGATCATGAGAATCTAATCCATGCCTCCATAACACTCTAATCAACGAAATAGACTTCCCATGCAAGAATTTCACTTGAGAGTCAACGATCCCAACTAGATGCTCAATGACGAAAACATCTATATCTAACTCAATATCTTCCCAAATCATAATGAGAGAGGGATCAAGATTATATTTACTTAGTTGTGATATGTGGAAAGCATAATAAATTTATCTCAACTAAACCAAAAATTCCAACCAATAAGAAACCTTCCCAAGCCACTTAGTGACCTCAAATAGTCCCATATATCTCATAGCCAAACTTCCCTATTTTTCATGGAGAGGGTGACCTAACCGAGTAGAAACTTTCAAGAAAACCCAATCACCTTTGAAAAACTCAAAAGGATGATTTTTTTGACCACATAAGACTCTTCCTGATTCTACACTACAACTAGATGATGACATATATCTTGAATCCTCAAAGATGTCTCCTGAACCAAACTCAATTCCACCAAAGAAACTTCATCCACATCTTCCCAACAAAGATTTTATCTACATGATAAACCATAAAAATCCTTGAAGGAAGAAATTGTGATTGAAAACTAATAACTATTGTTATAATAAAAATCAATTTTTCCTAGACGGATATACCACAATCCACCAAAGTTTAAGACACGGGCATGGACCATATCCTCTATAATATTAATAGAATGCTCCATATAACCGTCTTTATATATATAATAAGTTATAATCAATTTTATTTGAGTATCCATTACCTCTTGGATACTTATATAGAACCTAAAATTAAACCTAGGATCCCTTTCTGAAACAAAAACCGAAGGGACCCCATGTTACCTTACAATTCCTTGCACATACACCTTACCTAAATATTCAACTTTTGAGGTGTTTTTTATCATAATAAAATGAGATGAATTATTTAACCAATCAATCACCACCTAGATATAATTTATACCATGGGGAGTCTATGGTAATCCAACAAAAAAGTCTATGGATACCTCTTCCCATTTCCAAACCAGCACTATAAGAGGCTAAAGTAAACCAAAAGGTTTTAGATGCTCTACCTTAATCTGTTTACAAGTGTAACAGTGGGACACATAATTATCAACTTCAAACTTCATACCCATCCACTGGAATCATCATCTCATGTCATAATACACCTTCATATTGCATGTATAAAAGAACCACAAAGAACTATGAAAATTGAATAAAACTAAAATTATTAAAAATTATGGAATGAAAAACGGATCCCCAAAACCAGGAATACCATCTGAAGAGAGAGGCCATCCCAAAATAGTCTCCCCACCATATAAGGATTCTTGAATTTCTATGAACTCATTTTCCTACTACTAATTTTTTATAATATACTCAAGGATAGATGATGATAATTGAACATTGGTCAAAACCATTCCTAAAACATCATCTTGATTATCTAGATGCAACTAAGAAAAAAGAACTATAAGGTTCCACTCTTCCTTTGATTCCTGAACATCTTGTGATGGCACTTTCCTACTAAGAGTGTTTTTAATGATCTTACCATTCCCCTGGGTGTAAGTGATATCAAATTCAAATTTATAATGATATTTTACCCACTAACACTGTCTAATATTCAAGTCTTTTTTAGAAAATACATAACTCAAACAATTATGATCAGAGAAGACTGTGAACCTTTCCCCCAAAAAGATAAAGCCACCAACACTTAAGTTCATGCATAACTACAGAAATCTCCAAATCATGAGTGGGGTAATTCTTCTCATGTGATCTAAGCTGATGAGAACCATAATCCACCACATGATCATCCTGCATGAGCAGACAACCCAAACAAGAACTAGAAGAATTAAAGAAGACCACATATCCGTTACTGGGATCAAGTAAGATCAAAATAGGATCTGATGTCGGAAGTCTTTTTAGCTCATTGAAATAATACCAAAACTTTTCATCCCATGTAAATTTAACCCCTTCCCTAGTAATATCATTCAAAGGTGATTTCTACTTCAAGAAATTCTAGATGAACCATCGGTAGTATCCAGAAAGACCGAGGTGTTGTACATCTCGTTCCCCTCGTTGTTTGATTTTCATGATCACAATCACCTTCTTATTTATCTAATATTGTGTTTTAAGTGTTGTGGATGGTAGGCAATTGATTGCCAAAGGATTGGCCCAAGAAAGCTGGCAAAGTGGACTGAAATTCAGTCCACCGGCCAACCGGTGTGATAGCACCGGCCAGCCGGTGGACCTGGTAGAGGCATTGCCCACTGCCAGGCTCCACCGGTCAGCCGGTGGCTTGACCACCGGCCAGCCGGTGGCACCCAGCCCAAATAGTGTTTGCTACTGTCTTGCCACCGGCCAACCGGTGGCCTCACCACCGGCCAGCCGGTGGAGTCTGGACAGAAGCATCCACCTTTTCCAAGGCACCGGCCAGCCGGTGGCCCTGCACCGGCCAGCCAGTAGCCCAGTCAAACTAGCCGTTGGCTTTGACCAGTCAACCTTCTTTTGGCCTCCAACGGCTCCGAAGACCTCTCCAACGGTTCCGAAGACTCCCCAAGGGTTCCATGAATATAAATAAAGGCCAAGGAAGCCCCGGACACCAACCGGATCATATACCAAGCGCTCGGACATTTTGTTGCACATTTGGCGAACCTCCGGCGCTCCACCTTCAAGGATCCTCAAGTGCTCCAATCCAATTCTCAATCCAAGGAGCACCTCAAGAAGCTTGGGAGAGCACGCTACATCAACTCCATCTATCCAATTGGCGCCCAAGTCTTCCTCAACTACGGTTTTTCTTGTTTATTTATTTTGAGCTTAAAATTGGGTTTGTGCCTACAAACCCCAAACTCTTTCTTCATCCCCCTTTCTTTTGGGTTTCACACCACCATTAAGGTGTGAAGAGGTTTCTTCAAGCCTTTCCTTTTAAAAGGCTTGAGTTTTCGGTGAGCTAGCCTTCACCCGTTAAAAAGGCTAGTGGGTTCTTTCTAAACCATTAAAAGCAAGTGGGTTCTTGCTCAACCATCAAAAGCAAGCTATAATAGGTCCTAGTGCTACCTCAAAGCCTAGTGGGTTTCTTGCTAAAACCATTGAAAAGCAAGCGGTAGGAATCTCTCAACGGTTGAGTTGGGAGCGGAGACGTAGGCCGGGTTTTTGGCCGAACTCCGTTATCAATTTCTTGTGTGATTGCCTCTTTTATTTTCCGCTGCACATACTTTGATTTCACTTTGATTTTAAATTGTTAATCATTTTTTAAAAGGCAATTCACCCCCCCTCTTGCCATCTTTTCCTCGTTTTGTTCCGACCCAACAATTGGTATCAGAGGAGAATTTGAATAATTCCCTAACCGGTTTCAAATTAAAGATCCTTTTTTTATGGCTTCTACCGCTTCTTCCTCTCAATACCCCGAAGGACATTCTTTGGATCGTGCTCCATTGTTTGATGGAGCCGATTATAGTTTTTGGAAAACCCGCATGACCACATTTCTTAAAAGTATTGGCTATCCTATTTTTAGAATTGTTATGCATGGTTTTACCCTCACTTCTTCCGATGAGTCTAAATGGACCCCCGTAGACATTGCAAATTTTGAGCTTGATGGCAAAGCCATGAATGCTCTTCATTGTGGCTTAGACCGTAATATATTTAATCGTATTTCTTCTTGCACATCTTCTCATGATATTTGTAAATATTTAGAGCTAACCCATGAAGGTACTAGCATGGCTCAAAAGCAAGAACCCGCTCTAAAGCAAGAATCCGATCAAAAGCAAGAACCCGACAAAAAGATCAAGCCCGATTGCCCACTCCACAAGAAAAGGGCCAAGAAGAAGAAAAAGAAGAAGGCTTCAAAGGCAACATGGAGTGATAGCTCCACCTCTTCATTCTCCTCCTTCTCCTCGAGCGACCATGGTAATAATTGCCTAATGGCAAAACATGAGGTATCTTCATCATCTTCCGACTCTTCTTCCTCATCTTCTAGTTCTTCAAATTCTTTCAATCATTTGTCATATGAAGAACTCCAACACGTTAGAGATCAATTAGAAAATGGTTTTCATGAACTTTCTTCTAAATTTGTTTCTTTGAAAAAGAATTTCAAAAAACTTTCCTCCGAAAAAGAAAAACTTCTCAAAGAGAAGGAGGAACTCTCCCTAAAAATCCAAAATTTCCCAAATGTTGATTCTTTGGAATCAACCATCAAGGACCTTAGAGAATCCTTAGCCAAGTTCACCCAAGGTGAACAAAATTTGACCAAATTATTGGGTTCTCAAAGGGTTTCTAGGACCACTCAAGGACTTGGCTATACCAACCAAGCCTCCTCCTCCCATGCACCCACTGTTTTTGTAAGGGGGAGCTCTTGTTATAAATTTTGTAATTATTGTAAAAAATCTGGGCACATGATATATGAATGTAATTGCAAAAACGCCTGGTATGGTAGGCCCAAATCGATTTTTTATTCGGATGAATTCTATAGGAGAAGACCCGCTACAAGACAAGTATGGATTAAAAAATCCCTCTTAGTGAGTCTCTCCGGGCCTAAAATCATCTCTTTTCAAAATCCCTCTCCCCGATGATCTTTTGTTTTATTTAGGGGGAGTTAGGATTGATTAAGCTTTTCAATTTCAAATTTTTTTTTCAATCTTTCAATTTCAACACTTGGTTTCAAATTTTCATTCAAAATTTTCATTTCAATTTTGATTCAAAACTTTCAATTCAAACTGTTATTCATTTTTTGATTCAAATCTTTCAATTTCCAAAATTTCAATTGATTTTCAAATCCCATCTCTTGTTTTTCAAAATTTCCCTCAATCAAGTTTTATGCCCCATTCTATTTTGATAATCACAAAGGGGGAGAAATTTCTTGATTGATTGGGGGAGAATCCTTTTCATCATGCTTAGCATTTCCTTTCAATTTCAGTTTTTTACTTTAATTGTTTTGGTGATTGTGATCATCAAAATAGGGGGAGATTGTTGTACATCTCGTTCCCCTCGTTGTTTGATTTTCATGATCAATTTCAGTTTTTTACTTTAATTGTTTTGGTGATTGTGATCATCAAAATAGGGGGAGATTGTTGTACATCTCGTTCCCCTCGTTGTTTGATTTTCATGATCACAATCACCTTCTTATTTATCTAATATTGTGTTTTAAGTGTTGTGGATGGTAGGCAATTGATTGCCAAAGGATTGGCCCAAGAAAGCTGGCAAAGTGGACTGAAATTCAGTCCACCGGCCAACCGGTGTGATAGCACCGGCCAGCCGGTGGACCTGGTAGAGGCATTGCCCACTGCCAGGCTCCACCGGTCAGCCGGTGGCTTGACCACCGGCCAGCCGGTGGCACCCAGCCCAAATAGTGTTTGCTACTGTCTTGCCACCGGCCAACCGGTGGCCTCACCACCGGCCAGCCGGTGGAGTCTGGACAGAAGCATCCACCTTTTCCAAGGCACCGGCCAGCCGGTGGCCCTGCACCGGCCAGCCGGTAGCCCAGTCAAACTAGCCGTTGGCTTTGACCAGTCAACCTTCTTTTGGCCTCCAACGGCTCCGAAGACCTCTCCAACGGTTCCGAAGACTCCCCAAGGGTTCCATGCCTATAAATAAAGGCCAAGGAAGCCCCGGACACCAACCGGATCATATACCAAGCGCTCGGACATTTTGTTGCACATTTGGTGAACCTCCGGCGCTCCACCTTCAAGGATCCTCAAGTGCTCCAATCCAATTCCCAATCCAAGGAGCACCTCAAGAATCTTGGGAGAGCACGCTACATCAACTCCATCTATCCAATTGGCGCCCAAGTCTTCCTCAACTACGGTTTTTCTTGTTTATTTATTTTGAGCTTAAAATTGGGTTTGTGCCTACAAACCCCAAACTCTTTCTTCATCCCCCTTTCTTTTGGGTTTCACACCACCATTAAGGTGTGAAGAGGTTTCTTCAAGCCTTTCCTTTTAAAAGGCTTGAGTTTTCGGTGAGCTAGCCTTCACCCGTTAAAAAGGCTAGTGGGTTCTTGCTAAACCATTAAAAGCAAGTGGGTTCTTGCTCAACCATCAAAAGCAAGCTGTAATAGGTCCTAGTTCTACCTCAAAGCCTAGTGGGTTTCTTGCTAAAACCATTGAAAAGCAAGCGGTAGGAATCTCTCAACGGTTGAGTTGGGAGCGGAGACGTAGGCCGGGTTTTTGGCCGAACTTCGTTATCAATTTCTTGTGTGATTGCCTCTTTTATTTTCCGCTGCACATACTTTGATTTCACTTTGATTTTAAATTGTTAATCATTTTTTAAAAGGAAATTCACCCCCCCTCTTTCCATCTTTTCCTCGTTTTGTTCCGACCCAACACGAGGAAGATTTGAATCTCAAAGACATTTCGTTGATACTCCCAGGACAAGAAAACCTTTAACTTCAAAGGATAAATTTATAATCCATGATCATAAATTATGTTCCCCAAGAATTTAACTTCATGAATCTATAAGTTTCATTTCAAAATATTTCCATTCAAATGGTGACTCCTTAGGATTTCCAAAACCAAACTCAGATGGTGATCATGCTCATGCTCAAATCTCGAGTAAACCAAAATGTTATCTATGAAAACTACCACAAAAGTGTGAAGATACTAATGGAATATTTTATTCATAAAATCCATAAAAACTACAGAAGTTTTATTCATAATAAACACCATCATAAGATATTTTGAATGGAAATACCTTCCCCTGAAAGTCATCTTTGGTATATCACACTCTAGAACCCTGAGATGATGATAACCAGACCAAAGATAAATCCTTGAAAACTAATTTTCTCCTTTAACTGATCAAAAAAATCATCCATGTGAGGTAAATGATATGTGTTCTTAACTGTTACCTAATTCAACTTCTAATAGTCCATACACAATCAGATTGAAACATCTTCCTTCTTAGAAAATAGAATTGGGGATGCCTAAGGAAAAACACTAGGGTAAACAAAACCCTTTTTTACCAAGTCTTCTAACTAGATCTTGAGTTATTTCAGCTCTTTTGGTTCCATATGATAAGAAGTTATCTATATCAGTTGTATACCTGGCACCAGGTTAATCGTAAAATCTACTTCCCTCTTTAGAAAAAGACTGGAGAAATCTTTTAGGAAAACATTAGGAAAACCCCAAAAAATGGTAAGAAGATAAAAAATAGAAGAAAATTCATCAAGATCAATTACAATAATAGACAAAAAAACTTCTAAGCTCTAGGTGGGAAGGTCCTGTATGACCAGACCTAGGATCCCACTCTCCCTAAAACACCAGTGATCTCCCATCAGCCACAATAAATGATACATGTTGATGCTAAAATTCAACCTCATCATGAAAATAAACAATCTAATCCATCCTGATTATGATGCCAAAAAAATCCATATTGAGAACAATAAAATCCCAGACTAACTTTGTATC
This sequence comes from Viscum album, assembly GCA_963277665.1. Lineage (NCBI taxonomy): Eukaryota > Viridiplantae > Streptophyta > Magnoliopsida > Santalales > Viscaceae > Viscum > Viscum album. Next base: position 1,942,854,393 of record OY728163.1, read on the forward strand.
AGCTATCGATAACCACAATAAGGACACTAGAACACCTTCTCTTTACTATTCCCAATAGTTGTTGCTAACTCCATAAAAAAGGATATGAGTTCCATTGTAAGGTTAAGCATGTAAATAAAAAGAATATATATAAATGAGTGGGAAGAACTTTTACCAAATAAAGCTATCATAATATATGATATGATAATTATGGTACCTCTGACTATCGTTGGACCTGCATCTATCTCCATTGGAAACTAATCTATTGGATGAAGGTGCTTCACTCCTAAGGTATGTGGATGTATCCTTATAAAAAAATTGAAGCATATGACTATTCCATAGTATCCTTTAGAGCCAAAAATACATAAAAATATCGAAGAGTATACATAGCATGACAGGAATGTTTCATATGACCATAATTTCCTCAACTATTACACTATTTACATGTGAAGGACAAGAACATCATGTGTGTCTGAACATTACACACTAATAGCATGTTAGAGGCACACCACTAACTGCAAATAGAGGTTCTGAATATACATTATATCAAGAACCACCTCCACCACTCATACAATGATTCTTCTACTCCCTCTTTTTCCTTGGAACACCACTAAAGTTTCCACTAGGTTGGAGAGAAGGGGAAGAATATGCAACCTTTCTTACCGTATTCATCCCTATAATCATATCCCTATTCACTGGCTCTAAATTGGTTTAAGGATTCAGTATGAATACCTATGATCTGATATATGGTCACAAACCCTGTAGATACTTTTGATCTTTTAGTTGTTCATTATTTACAACCTCTGGTGAAAAAAGAACCAGCTCAGCAAACTGATTGGTGTACGCCGACATTGAACACTCTTCCCACTACAAAGAGAGGAAATCTAGAGACATATCCATCATAAGTGACTCTAATAGAAACTTCTAGAATAAGGGAGTCTTAAAAACCTTCCATTCCAAGATCATGTGTCTATCTAACTTTACCAAATAATCCCACCAATGTTTTTTAGGACCCTAAAGTTTAAACATTACACACTTCACATTAATATTCTCAGGTGTATCCAAGAAGTCAAAGACTAGATAAATCTTTTCAAGACAGTACTCTACCTATTGAGGTTCATTATTACCCTTAAAGGATGGTGTATTATTATGAAATAACTCCTATGATTGATCTCTTTCTCCTAAAACTCTGAGTTGTACATCAACAACTGCATCCTAAACTTGTGGAACATTTTGGTCAACAACATGGACTACTAGCACAATTTCCTCGATAAAGTTCTAATCCATCAGATGATACCCTTGAAGAGTATATGTTGCGCCTTCTTGGGGAACTTTCAGAACACATATCATAGGAATAATACTGCACACCAAAACAAAATAAATGATCATAAGACAGAACAATCTTAGTTTAAACTAGAAAAATCATAAGAAAAAACTGATATTGACATCAAGAACTAAAGATAAGAGACACACATCCCAAAATCCCATGGCAACTTAAGTATCATCATGGAAATATTTTTCCAGACACTCACTACAATATACCACTCAAGTCCCAACAATCCTCTCCCCAGTATACCAAATGTCCCAAGATAAGGACTCTTGAGGAAAAAAAGATCTAATATAAAATTGTGATGAACTGACACAAATACCCTCTCAATATGGTACCTGACCTGATATGTCACAAACTTGAAGGGTGTTCCCAGTCCCTATGGGTTGTTTATTGGAACCAAAGAATCAAAAAAAACCATAGGGAATGATTTCATCCAATCTGAAGATATAACATGACATATATATACCAAAGAGACAACAAAAGAAAAGATAAAGATATGTCATAACTGAAAGAAAATAGTGGAAACCAAACAACCCAAGAGTAGAAATAATATCCTAGTAAAATTCCATCCATAAAAGACCACCAAGATAGGAAACTGACTACACCATGTGATATCATGGACAAACTCCCACCATCTCACCACCAGCTACCCATCTCAGCTGATAGAAAACCCTACTACCTCAATGTGGCACCTTTCCATTTCCTACATCGAAATACATAACCAGGTCTACACATCTTTGAATAGGTATGCATGGTGTGATCTAACATGTTCAATAGGGTCTCACCCAGGTTTTTAATATAAATTCTATAAACAATAATCCAATAATTCTAAAATTTAAATAAAATAAGGAATGCTAATATTTTAATTGTTTTTATATCAAAAGCATGGGAAAATAGTTTAATTTCCCCTTTTCCACATTTAAAAATTAAGCAGGTAAATTAGTTTCAAATATTTTCATATCAATATATCTCAATAGATATATCATGTCAAAAAAACATGCATCACATATCATATAAAACCCATTGAAGTATAGAAAATGGAACAACCCAAAAGCAGAAGCACATATAACATCATGCCAGGGATCCCACAAGGTCAGGATAGCTAGCACACTCATACCTAAAATAAACAATCATGCACACATCAAGACACTAGATATATTCATAAAGTCTATAGATATAGGAACACCCTATCAAGTGAACCTCCCAACAGGTCTAACAACTCCCTAGAACAATAGGCCTAGGGAGTAGAGGAAAGCCCCATGATAAAACACCCTCAAAGTGGATATGACTTATTACTAAACCTTCCACCTAAGTACCCAAGGATTTTTATGTTCTCTATTTTACACACCAGTTCATCTAACCATTTCCTAATTTCATTCTTTGAAAACCATTTCATAGTGCTTTGAAAACCCTTTTCATTTACCAAAACTAGGGGAAAACCATATTTTATAAAAACTGAGTTCCACACACACAAATACAATAAATCATATCATGTAATTTCATTTAATAAAACAATTTATCAAAAATAAAAGCAATAATGTTCACCAACAAAGGCTAGAGATGGAACCACCTACCTCAAAACTTGGGGTATCAAACGCCCGTAATAGAAACCACCAAAAAATTATTCAACAATGAAAATGGAGGACTTAGAATCAATCTAAACATATTATAATTAATTAAATTTATGAAATGTATTGTAAGAGAAGAGGAATCAACACATACCTCAATAATGTACACCCTCTTCACCACAACCAACAAAGGAAACATCCCCAAGAATATGATCACACCATAGATATGGAAGGAAACAAGAAGAAACATCACCATGGGTAAATGGATCTGACAATGGAATAAAATATTTTTACCATGAAAAAATCAACAAAGAAGCAGAAATCCTCTCTCACTTGTATATATTCAAACCAACCTCAATAGTGATCAATCGCCAAAAAAATCAATCCAGATCGAGCGAAAACTTCCAAAATCATCAGAGAAGCCTTCTAGGTTGACAGATAAAGAATATGTGGAAGAATGAAATAAAATTTCATCTGAGAGGAACCCTAAAATCAAACACTGTAATATCTACATGGCGTGTAATCTCTTTATAAGTCATGTAATCCCTTTACACATTATGTAATCCTTAGGGCTCAAATACATCATAAAACTCATTTCCTTTTTATTAAAAATCAATATTTTAACATTACAGGGTGTGTACTCTATTAATTATATGTACCATGTTCAAGGCATCTACCTTGTATAAATTACACATTGTTTACTCCTATTACATGATGTATAATTCTCCTGTAGACTGCAAAAACTGTAGATTCTTACACAAAAACTCAAAACACCTTGGGCATCCTCCGAACTCAGGGAGAAACTAGAAAATACATTAACACACTTATACCCATACTCCATTAATTCAAAAAAACATATATCCCTAAACTTTAGTTCATTTTTCTCAAAAAATGTTCGTTATCCTCAAGAGTCTAAAGACACGCCCAATTGAAGATAAAATCAAGAAAAGAAGAGGAAAATACCTGAAAGTGAGTAACAAGATGTTAAAGAAAAGGAAATAAATAAAGATTATTCCATAAAAATAATAACATTTAAGTATATGGAAGATAATATTTTATTATATCATCATTATTAGTAAATAATTGAAGGGGTTAGAAGAATAAATAAAATGAAATAACTCGGTTAAGATTTATACTTCTTCTTTGGAAATCCCCCTTTAGCTTACACCTTAAACCTTAATAGGATGGTCTTAAGGGAAGAAAATAATATCTATAAAGTTTAAAAAGAAGCTATTAAGGTATTTGGATAGATCATGGATGAATTAAATGGATCATGAAGTGTGAATAATAGAGGATATATGGTTCTCTTTTATAAGTGAGGTGAGTGGCACACTTGTAAATACTTGAAATATTAATATATAATATGTTTCTAACTCATGTAAAATGGATCCAAACTACCATATATTCTAAAAAAATGCGTATAAGTTATAAATATTACCAAAAAATAAATTTTAGACAATATTAAGTACCATTTTAAACCTTTTTTTAGAGCCCTTATTAACCCTGTTTAACCATAACCATTATAACAAATGTTTCACACATTAAGAGTCCTGAAAGTAAATTTAAAAATAAAAAGTGGAACATGCATGAACCATGAATTATAGAATCAAAAATTTAACATTATATTGAGTATATATGGAATTTTAATAATTTTATAATGATTTAACGATAAATTTTAAACATTAAATATCATTTAAGGTCATTTTCAAGAAAATTCACATATCTTGAATTTAAATGCATAAAGATAATAACGGAATTAGAATAAAAACTTCCTAACTATAAATTATACATTATAATTATCCATTAAATTCATGATAAACCATAATTAATGCAAAATATATTACTTTTAATTTTTTTAAAATCATTTATTTTATTTTTTCTACTACTACGCACAAACACTATGTCGGTGTTGTGTAAGCATTCAAGGAAATTATACTATATATAAAAATATAAATAAATTACTATCATAAATATTATTTATTCATATTAAAAATAATCATTTATAACCATTAATATATTATTTTTATCCCTATGAAAACATATTATAGATATTAAAATAAAATAGTGATATTTTGTAAATTTTCATAACCTATAATAATATAAAGGTCGTACTCAAAGGAAAGTGGAACCAAAATGCCTTATTTTTTATGTTAGGATATTCATGGTATAATTTATCTCATATAATGAAATAAAGTCTTCTTTTGGGTTGATTTTAATACCTTATCCCATATTTTTAACCTTAATTAACTAGTTTTACCAATTACCACGGTGATAAACTTTTACTATGGTTACTATTCATTGTGACTAAAAATGAAATTGACCAATTTACAAAATTTTAAACATATAATTTTAAATATGAAATCCATTTTTAAATATTAAATTTTAATAATTGGTAGAAATTTATTTTAATATAAGTATACAAAATGCATTGAAAATAGTTTCTAGAAAAATGCATTTTTAAGCATAAAAATAAACTTTACCAAAATAAATTATAATTTTTATTCCTATGATATTAATTATATTATTATTAATCAAAAGGATATTAATTTATTTTAAAACCAAATTCAAAAAAAACATGGTATTTTTAAATTTCTTTATTTAAAGCAAAAAATGCCAATTTTGCAAAAAAGTGGTATTTTTCACTATTCACTCAAAAATCAATCTTTTCAAAAATATATCAAAAATTAATCATAAACCCATTATGAAATGATAATTTAAAAAATAATATATATTTTTTTCAAATAAAATTTATAAAATTTTCATAAATTCATTATAATATTCATTTACAAAATGAAATAAAAACCATTTTTGAAGAAAATGTAATTTTAAAGCATAAAATGAATTTATTATTATTCTTTTACTCACTATAAACATTATATGAATGTTAAAATTCTTTATTTAATTAAATATATGTATTAATTAAAAATATTCTTGCATATATTTTATAATATAGTTATTCCTATTCATACCTATCAACCCAATGGTTATGTTATAACAATTATATTTTTATATTAGTTCACAGTTTGTTTAATATGAGTCTTGTGTGTGGTGTATGATATCAAAAATAGTGTTATTTTAAAAGAAAATATAAACTAAAATATCAATGTATTATAAATAAGTAAATAACTTCCATGGAAAATTCATAAAATAATTGCAATAATGGTGCATGGAAAACCATATAACTTTAAGGCTCAACCAAGAATAACCATTGAATTAAAGTGGGATCAAATCAAGAGTTAAAAACTCACATACTAAATTATAAATAAATAAAACATAAAATATGATACATATCATGAGGAAAACCTTAGGGACTAATGGGACATCACTCTATGTGAATAGGTGAAACCCCTAGCCTTCAGGTCTTACGGTTCTACGCTTGTCACCGGAATCACTCCCAACTACCTCATCAGAAACACACCCCATAACCAGGGTTTTAACAATAAAACTAGAGGACACTAACTATCATGTGATATCAACTATCAAATCATAATTCCATTGATTTACTACTTAATAGCCTAGGGTTCCTCATGGAATAGTTAAAGGAGGTGGGACACTATTACTCCAATTTCAATCTCATGATAATAACAAAGCCCAAGGATAACACCACAATCATATCCTTACCACTTAAAATACCCCCTTTAATAGAAAAACCCTACCCAAAAATCATAACAAGAATAAAAATTTAATCACCCATCACATGAATATACACCCACATCAATAATGATTAATAATGGGGATTAAGAAAGGTTATAAAAAACAATCAATCAAATAGCAGCTCATAAAGTTCCAAATAATCCTTTACTTTATACTTAATAACTATATGTTTTATAAATCCCTTTTAAAAATACATTTTAATTTTATGTATAAATATAAGTGAAAACATAATTATCACCAAAACATAATCGCATACAACTCAAAGAAGTCACTAAAAAATTATGTAAGTCAAACACACCCTTTTAGAACATATAAAACCATTAAACCAAAGCAACCCCACTTTATAAATCATGTATAGTTTAAAAAAACAAGATAAAATAAATTATATTGAATAAAACCATCATTAGTATTTTATCAAACATTTAGAATGAAAAAAACACCACTTAAAATGAAATTCCTCTTTAATTATGAATTCCGCCCATTTTTTCAAAGGAAACCCTGCAGAATTTATGGAAGACCTCTGATATCCACATCTAGATATAATATACCAAATTTATCTAGGTTTATAATGATTTTTAATACATCAGTAGTTTGAGTAATTCTCATTTTAGATGAAATAAAATGGAAATTCCTACCTCAAGTGGTGTAACCATGTATTATTTGATGAATTTCATTGGATTTTGTCTCTAAAGAATGATCAAATTACTTTAAAGATAAAAAACATAATTATTAGACAATCCTAGACTTAAAATTCAACCAACATGGTCATTGGGGTTAGAGAAAAAGTGATAAATAAAAATAACCCAAGGGAAGAAGGATAAAGAGTCAGAAAGAGGCCTTAACCTCGATATTTGAGCACTACTAAAAATTCAGGCTATAGCCATGGGCAATAGAAACCATGGATATATCTAAAATATATCCATGGGCCATAAAATTCTCATATAAGTATGCCTTCCCACTCTCTAATTTCACATTGTACCATAACCTACCCTCACAGCCCTCCTCCTCCCTATAACCCTCCTCCTCTAACCTCCAAGTGATCCTCCTCCTCCAACGTAGCTCCGACATATCCACCCACCTCTCTACAAATGTGGCTCCATTATAGTCTCCCCACCTCTCTATCGATACTACTCTGATGTATCCTCCCCACCTCCCCGCTATCCTCCTCCTCCAATATGGATTGACATGACTCTGGCATATCCACCCCACCTCTTGTAATCCCCCTACTCTAATATAGACACCCCACTCCTCCTATAACAAAGCAAACCCTCCTCCATGAGATCATTATCCTCCAATGTACCCACCCCACCTCCTTGATTTCTTACTTGAACCCAGACCTACCCTCATGATCCACTTCCTCCCATGATTTATCACTAACCACATTCATCTGACCCAAGAAAAATCCTCCATTTCATGATTTCTCATGAAAAATACCTTCCTCCTACTCTTATATTGAATTTCATATGCATAAAGGGTTAGGGTTTCCATCTAATTGTGTTTTTCTAGGATTATAGTAACATGTTTTGTTCCCCCCAGTCTGACACTATAAATGGATTCCTATTTATGAATTTATATTTTCCCCAATATAACCTATAAAATTATTTTTACTCTATTATAATACAAGTTTATTTATATATTTGACTATATTTATTTCATGAACATATAATTTTATTCTTTTATTCCTACAAAAATGACTTATTTAGATCCCATTGTATTCTTCTTTCATAATGTTATTTTCCATTTTTTATAAATTCTTGGACTATGTCATAGGTATGACTTAGTTATATTTCATTTTTTTATTGATTTTTATAAATTTATTATTCTTTAAATATTTTTTATACTTTTCTAAATAGTTTAATTAATTTTAATCTTGTGTTAATAGTGGTTACTTTTACATGGTAAATTATTTCATGTTTAATATTTTTTTTATTGATTATCCATTTTCCATGGAATTTTCCTATGAAATCATATTATATTATAGAATAATGTGATGATATTTTTAAATATAAATATAGTTGTAGAATGTGTGTATTTATAGATTCATGTTCTATTTGGTTGGGATTCATTTTACATTCACCCTTGACATGAAGGTTAGAAAATTTAATTATTTTTTGTTTATCCTTTTCCGTTAATTGAAAAAAAATGATATTTTTTTATTATTATGGGAATTCATTCCCTATGACTTGGTTATAATTATTATATTTACATTTTTATATTTATGTAACTCTATAGTGGATGTGACCAATTTTTGTATTCCCTTTTACATTCTGATCATACCCACCTTGAGATAGTTCTGATATTACCTAGAGATTACAAGTATACTAAAAACTTTGGGAACTACTATAAGATTTACATATCACTAGGGACTATATTATAGCAGTCATAAAAACCTATCTATAGTAAATATCACATATGATAAACATTTAACATTTACAACCAAAGAAAAAATTACCAAAAAATGGGAGGGGACAAACTAGATGAACAAAACCTTCTCATGGCATGTGGGATAAATCCCACCATGTCGCCATAATCAACACCTTCCAAGAAGAAACCACTAGCAAGAGTAACTATCTTCACCTCCATGGAAGGACTTTACTTTACCTGAATTAGAAAGAACGAGGACTAAATACACCTGAGGGTGTATGTAGGGTGTGATATCACCTTCCCAATAGGATACCACCCAAAGGTTCTATGCATATAAATTATACGATAAATAAAAATTATAATTTTTAAATAAAGAAACCATTTAAATTGATACATTCCTTGTTTAAGAAAGAGAGGAAAGCATTTTGTTTTATAAAACATGTAATTATAATTGTGGGAAATTAAAGGTTCATAAACAAAGGAAAATAAGGATAATTATACCACAAGCACCATGAGAAATCCCTAACCAGCTAAGGTTAGTGGGTACCTAGGATCCTTATACTCTCGGTGATTAAACCTAGATGTGATGGTCCATCTTTGAATTGAGAAAACCTATCTCAATCATCAATGTTTTCTTAGTGTTATATCATAATCCTTCAAGGTAAGGTATTTCATGCCTATATTACTTGTCTAAGTCTGCACATATTGTTACCTAGGATTCCTATATTCATTTCCATTTATTAAACCATGAAAACCCCCATCTTTCACAATCCAAACCATCACAAAAAAACACACCAATTTCAAGGGGGTTACCTATTTAAAAACCTCACACACACCCTCAATTTGGAAATAACCCATTTTCACACACCCAATACAATTTAAAATGATTTAGAAAACAATACTACCATATTTAAATCATCAAATAATGGATAATAATGGAACCTCCTACATTCTCCTTTAAATCCACCATAATCCAGTCAGAAATTGAAATCCAAAGAAAGAGGAAACCATGTGAAATCAAGAACATGGAAAACCAAAAAAACCCAAACAAAAAAAGGTATTTAAACCCATTATAGCTCACCAAAACCACTGAAGAAAAGAGAACTCTAGAATAAAGAGATAAGATATCAAAATAAGGAAAGAAGATAGGAGGGGGTAACTTTAGTATTTCTTGAAGATCCAACCACAAAACCACCCAAAAATTGATGCCAAGTGGAGTGGAGGAAGAGAGGAGGTGCACCTTGGGCTAGTGGAGTCAAATGGGGAAAAATGAGTGGGTTATAGGGTTAAAATCAAGAAGGGGGGGAATTAGTATTTCAATTTTTTAAGAATATGGTAGGACTTGTGATTTGGTTACATGGTTTTTGGGGGGTTTCATGGTCATGCGCCTAACCATGTGGCATGTCCAATGCCACTGTATGGGTTTCACGATTTTCACTTGGTTGGTGCACAGTTTCCCCTAACTATACACCTCCTTCTATCCATCCAAAAAACTGACATTTTCTCAAGTAAAATGGCTAGGAAAGATATGGAACACAAGTAATACCAAAACTAAAAAAAATTACCTCAAATAATACCATGGGTGTGATAATTCTCCCCAAAATGAAACATTTCCACCCTTGGAAAGTAAAATTGTTGTCTTTTAATAGAATAAAGGAGAGTATTTCATCTCTACCAAGACTTATATTCCCAAGTCTTATGCTCATCAATTTTTTGTTACAATAGGACCCGATCTGATGGTATAGACTTTCCTCAAAGCACTTTCACCTGAGAATCCACAATTCACACTGGATTCTCAGTCACAGATAGATCTAGTTCTAGCTCAAGTTCTTCCCAATTCAGCATATTGGACAGGTAAGGATTACACTTCTTCAATTTCCATACATGGAACACATCATGAAATGATGTCAAATGGGAAGTAAATGTCAAGTGATATGACACTTTACTGATCCATTTGTTAATTTCAAAAGGTCCTACATACCTTGGAATAATCTTTCCCTTCTTACCAAGATAATGGTGATCCAGGAGAAGTTTCAGTTTTAGAAACACCTATTCACCCAGTAATAAATCCAAGGATTGACATTGTTGATCAAAATATGACTTATAGAAGATATAATCTATCAAAAACAAATTTATAATCATCTAAACCTTACTAGACATCTCCTGCACAAGGCATGGACCAAATAAAAAAGTCTCTCACTTTTGTCCAGCGATGAGGTGACTGACATGGACAACCATAAAGTGGTTTGAAGGGATCCATCCTGATAGAGGATTAGTAACTATTATTATGAGAAAATTCCACCAACCTGAGATGGTTTTCCCAAGAGCCTCCAAAGTCTATCATGCACACATGAATCATATCTTCTAAAATATAATTTTTTCCATTCTAACAAACCATCCATTTGAAGATGGTACACCATAATGAGATTTAACTATGATCCCATTACCTTTCGAAGACCTTCCTAGATTCGAGAGGTGAAATGGGGGACCCTTTCCGAAACAAAGATGATAAGACACTATGCAGCCTCACAATTTCTTGAACATATAACCTACCTAATTCTTCCACCTTAGTTTAATCCTTGATTGAGATGAAATGGGAAGATTTGATCAGATGACCAATAACCACCCAAACGGTGTTCCCTACTTAAGGTTTATAAGGCAACCCGATGATGAATTACATGGTGATATTGTTCCAATTCTAGGTGGGAATGGTGATTGGATGAAGAAGACATGATGGATTCTGGTACTCATAATTAATCTATTGACACATATAGCATCAAGATACAAAGTCAGTTATATCACGCCTTATGCATGGCCACCAGAACTGGCGATGCATATCATAAAACATATTTTTACCCCTAGGATGAATGGACCACTAAGACTGGAGGATATCCTGCATCACCAGCTTTTGTAGAGACAATGACACCATGAAACAACCCTTGAAGTAGAGAATTTCCTCAAAGTAAATCAAACACTCATCAAGAACCTCCCACCATTTATTAGTTGTATGGAGTGGTAGTATTTCTCATCCTTAGGATTTTATTCCCAAATAAGTTTGATAAGGGATGGTGTAAACTAAATTCTAGGAAATAATTTACCTTTGTTATTCCCCTTGGCTTCCAAATGCATCTGAGTAAGAAGTCTCATTAAATTCCACTCATCACTGGACTTCTTCAAATATTGAATCAGCAACTTCCTTCTAAAGTAATTATCCATCACATTTTCTTTACCCAGGGTATAGGTAATATAAAATTCAAAATCCTAAAGGTACTCAATCCATTATCTCTATCTCAGATTCAAATCCTTCTAGGAGAATATATAAGCCTAGCTCTTTTGGTCTGAGTAGATTGTGAATTTCTCTTTGAATATATAGTGATGTCATTATTTAAAATCATTCATTACCACTGGTATCTTGAGTTCATGGGTGGGAAAATTCTTTTTTTTGGCAGATTCAGCATGATCAATACACCACTATGTGGTCACCCTACATCATCATGCATCGTAGACCTGAACCTGAAGCATCACAATAAACCACATAACCCTTTCCAGCCTCAAGTAAAATCAAGAATGGGGTAGTGGTAAACTATTACTTTAGATACTAAAAGGATGTCTGGAACTCTGAAATATAGGTGAACTTCAACCATTTTGGGGTGAGAGCCCCCATGGGAAAATCAAGTTGAGAAAAATATCTGAAAAAAATCCTATAATATCCTGCCAGACCTAAGATGCTCCCCATCCTAAATACATTATTCGATAATTCCCATGACATAACTGCCTTGATTTTATCTAGATCAATTAAAAATCTATATTCTAATATCACATGATCCAATAATTTTACCTCCCAAATACAGAACCTACACATGGAGATCTTAGCATAAAGATGGTGATTCCAAAGCATGCCTAAAACAATTCATATATATTGATCATGCTCCTCTTAAGTTATAGAGTAGACTAGGATGTTATCCATAAATACCACAATAAAATATTCAAGGTATTTATGAACCACCTAGTTTATAAGGGCCATAAAATATGTAGGATAATTCATCATCCTGAATGGAAAAAAATAAATACTCGAACCTTCCATACCTACTTTGAAAAGTTGTCCTAGGAATGTTAGCTCCTCTTACCTAGACCTAATCATACAGGGAGAATAGGTTGATACTATAAAATAATATTTACCCTTGATTTGATCAAATAGGTAATCAATGTCGGGAAATGGGTATTTATTCTTGATTGTAACCCTGTTCAATTTCTGGTAATCAATTCACAACTAGAGAGATCCATCAGCCTTTTTGAAAAACAGCATTTGTGTGGCCTAAGAAGAGATTATCAGGTGAATGAATCCTTTGGATTCTAAATTTTCTGAATATATATTAAATTTACTTAACTTAGTATGGGCTATATAGTATGAGGGAAGAGATATCAGTAGTCTCCTCAGTGCCAGGTTGGTGGTGAACTCCACATCCCATTCTGGAGGTAACCCTAAAAAGTCATCTAGAAACACCATTGGGAACTCATCCACAACTATTGGAATATGAATTATTTAATATCGGTCATTTGTGATGGTAACCTATCACAAATAAACCATAACTTAAAAACATGTTGCAAAATATGTTTTGTATGACAACCCATTGAAGATATTTTTTTTAATGGGTAACTCCTCCATCACAAAAATCTTTTTCCAGTTATATATATATCATCACTTGAAATGAAATTCTTTACCTGTCATAAATAATATAAAAAAATAAATAAAAAAATAAATAAAATCAAAATAATATAAAAAAGAAATACATAAAACTTTAGACATATGAATTAACAATAATATTAAAAATATATGCTTATTGAAATATTTATCATAATAAATGTGTCAAAAAAATAAATTAATCACTAAGGAGTGGGTCATGTAGAGGAGGTGGGAGAGGTAAATCCAACCTTATACCTAGAACCAAGTTTCACATGTAATCCATCACTGATTAGCCACTAAATGAGGCTAATATTCATTGTTAATATACATAATTTTCATGTTCTTTGTTATTCATAAACACCATTTTAGTGCATTTTACACTTTGAACATCATTTCACATTATGTTTGTAATACCTTCTTAAAATGCACTATTATGTGGTACATTTTTGAACATCATTTAAAGTACCCAATGATTCATCTGATTGTAAGGAATTGAATTTTACATATTTTAATTTTATATTTTTGGAAATTTATCTACACTTAAATATGAACATGTTTGATTCAGGGATCAGTGGAGAATTAATGGAGGATGATGGAGATATTTGGCAATGAAAGGAATCAATTCTGGAGAAGGCAGATTGGACACCTTCCCACTGATGAGACTGTGGGGCCCAACATACAGGCCCAATTAATCCCAAATTTCATGGGATGCTAGAAGACATGTATAGGAACAAATCACTCTTCAGGAGTTAATGCTAATTCGGCTTCCATGTTGGTCATTTAGTCGGCCTAAGTTAGAGATAAAATTCTGGGCCAGATTCTGCGGCCCAGAAAAACAGTCCACCACTTTGATCATATATCGGAATCCACAACTCCACATGGGCCCAAATTTTACAGAAGGTTAGAAGGCATCCGGAGCTCAATTTTCTTCTTCTATGTCCCACCCTGATTCTGCCGTCTAGAAGGTCTTCCAGACGTGTCTGTTCGATGAAGTAAAGATGGCTGCCACCTCGGGTCAAACGTGGAAAAGTCCAAATTCCACAAGCTTTCCACCACCTATAGCCTAGCAAAATTAATTAAGATGCTTTGTACTGTTGTTGGTTCGACCCAAGTCTCCCAAAATGCCTATTTAAGGCAGTGGTGGTGAAGTAGTTTAGGATCTTGGATGCTTTGTTCAATTGTAATGTTATGCTGCATTTTTGTTGCCTCAATTTTGTCTTTCACATGTAAGTTGTTCAATTCACTTTAGTTTCTTAATAAAAGTTCTTCTTATACTCTTATTCTGTTGTTCTTAATATCACTTTGATACCGTTGGATTAAGGTGTGAATTTATTCACACCAACCCTTGTGAAATTATTCACACAACGGTGGAGTGATCATTTTATTTTTGTTGTTTTCTTTACTTCTCCATTTCCTCCCTTATGAGTCTACTTTCCGCTTCCATTGAAACCATGGGATCAATGGAGGGCTAACCCACTTATGGGTTGATCCAAGGGAGTAGAAAGGGGCTGGATTGGATGTTATTTATCACCTAATTAATGTATAATCACTTCTTTAATTGGGATTTTTATTTGATGATTTTTAAACTCCATCATCCTTGTTGAATTTAACGCCACACACTTCAAGTACTAATACGATCCTTTACCTTGAAGTGCTCAAAACTTTGATCCTTCAAGTGTATAGGTGATTAGTATTAGAGGGTTTAGGCATTAAACTAGTAAGTGATGATGTTGTTTTATCTCCTTAAATGAACCCATCTCAAATTTAAGAAATTGAAATCATTAAAAAGAAAATACGTCCAATCCACCCCGAGTGATAACCTAGGATCAACTCATTCTTTTAAATTGAATCCACTTAAATATTTTAGATATCTTTAAAACCCATCCAAAATCAATCCAAGTTGGCCACTTAATAGCCAAAAATCCATCCCTTAGTTTGTGTATCTTAGGTATCTTCTTAGGTCTCTGTGGAATCGACAACCCAAGCTACACTACAAGGACCGTTCTACCCTTCTTCTCTTGGGTAAATTTGGGCGTGAACCAAATTTTGGCGCCGTTGCCGGGGACCTAAGTAAGTTATCTTAGACACTATCATCCTTTTTTTTCATTCCACTTCTCTTTTCTCACTCCTCACTCCTATGGAAGTCAATTTTGAACAAGTCCAAACATGGAAAACCTATCCGTACTTTGATCACCCAACCCCATGTACGATGTACAATGACCATCCTAATTCCTACTTGTGGGATAATCAAAAACCTACTGAATCACAATGTTTTTATTCATTTGATCCACAATACATCCCAATATATAATGAGTTTCAATCACCACAAAGCCAATATGAACATCCTCCTGTGCAATTCCAACAACTTAATTATCCACCTGAAATAGACCATATTTCTCAACCCCTTACCCATCATGATCCACAACCGTTACTTGAAAAATTGTGTCAACAAATGGAAATAATGAATTTTTAGGTTTCATCATTGAGGTTAGAACTACAAAGCATTAAAAATTGTGAGGAAACCATCCCTACACAAATGGTCCCTTCCATAACCTTATGTGAAGTGTCTAGTTTCCCACAAACCTCTCATGAATTTATTGAAGAACCAACCTTTGGATTTGGGATTGATTAAGAGGATCAAGGAATTTTTGAAGGGTCTTTAAATCAGGGGGAAATTAACTTTTTGGATTCAAAAGAGGATAATTTGACATCATGGATTGAGTCTCATAAGTATAACTCCATTGATGATTTTTCAAAAACACAAATCACTGAACCATTAAGAGAAATCACAAAGTTTGAGTCCATAACCGTTCCTGAAACTGATCTTTCCAATTTTGTGGTTGAATCTTCTATTCAAAAGGAACCAATTCTGTTGAGCAATTTTGAAAATGAAATTGAGTTTGATTCAAAGTCCCAACCTAGGTCTAAAAGTGTTAGCCTACCTGAACTTGAACAAAAGGACTTTCCATCCACCCTCAAATTTTCATTCATTGGGGATAGCCATAAACTTCCATTTGTAACCATTTCTTATCTTGAAACCACTAAAGAGGTGATTATTCATAATGTCTTAGAAAATACTACAAAAGAAATTGAATCCATCATTTATGATATTCCTTGGATTTACCTGCTCATTTTAGAACAGAGATTTGTGCATGAAACAAATTCTAAACATAGAATCAATATCAACCTAGTAGAAGTGGTGAAACATGTGGTCCTTAAAATGTTGAAAGTTGGTATTGGATAAGTTGGGGGGTTCAAGTCGAGCTAACGACGTTAAACAAAGCACTGCATGGGAGGTAACCCATGGTTTTCAAGTTTCCTATCATTTTGTTGTTTTAATAAAATTTATATTTTAATTAATCATTTTTATATTAAAAAATATATATAGACTGTTGACCTGTTCTTCTATTATGAGTATGGATGGGTATGAAAGGGGAGCACCATATTCATCTGTGTCACGTGGTGTGATCCTTGAGTAATACCTTACCCAAAAATTTAAAAATAAGACAATGTATCATCAGTTTATTTTATTTTATATATATACTTATATTTTAATTATATATATATATACTATTTTGTTTTGTTTTTTTTGTTTTCCTTTTTCCACTAGGGAACTCTGCAAGTGACATGGATATCAATGGACTAAAAGGGAGCATCAAGAACTTCAAACTTCAACCACCAGGTGACTTCATTCCATAACACTTATTTTCAATTTCCTTTTTGAACTTTCATTCTCTACCTCTACCACCTTCTAAATTTTCTTTTCTTTAAACACTGGGGACAGTGTTGTTTTAAGTTGGGGGGGGGAGATAAAATAAAAAAAATGCTTTTGTGTCAAAAAAAAATTGAATGATTTGAAAAAAATAATTAAATTGAAGGAAAAATTCCTTTAACTTTGAACATGGTAATACACATTGCACACTTTGAAACTGAATATCAAATAATTTATCATGCCCTGATTCTGATTTTAATCCTTGTATAATTTCATGAGCATAGATTTTGGAAAGTGTGGCTGTCCAATGTGATATTTCATCGTTTATATTTTCATCCGAATAAAAAAAATGCCACAATGCACGTCCTCTAGACTGTGGGGTACTAATTTGAATTTTTGGGGTCCCATAATAAATAGAATAGGATGGTTTTATTTTTATGAATAATATGAGTATTCAAAAAAAATTTATTAAAAAAATAAAAAAATAAAAAATAAAAATAAAAATTTGCGTGTAGAGCAATGGATTGATAAAATGCGAGGCTTTCGGCACTTGGGGATCGTGACTCCAGAGTTGTCTAGCCCTAAGTTTTTCAATATATCTCTATTTATGGTAATATGACTTTGTTTTTGATTAAGTTAACTCGAGACGATGCCCGAGTATGTGGGCTTCACTTGGTGCCCTAAGGCCTTTGAGTCTGGGAGTCATCGGCAAAGTCTTGCTACATGGGTTAATTTGATTAACTGCAATCTCAATTACTATAGCAATATTGCAAAAAAAACAAAAAAAAAGGATGAAGAATACTCATATTAGGATTAAATGTGATTCCACCTAGCGCTTCCATGATTTCCCCCTTGAATGAAAATGAACCCCCATATCTATTGTGATTCACAACACATCATTACACCTAATTGAGATGGATGAAGTATGATGATGGATTTGATCAAAGGAATGGGCTTGGGATTGGGATCTACTTATGAAAATATCTTGTATTAAAATATTTTGATGGGTTTCATGATTGTTTGGTATAAGGTTTTTTGGTTATCATTGTGTATTAAAATGTTTTTGGAAAAGGGAATTCGAATTTCATTTTTGATGAGATATATTTTGCTCGGGACTAGCAAAACTCAAGTTGGGGGGTGTGATTAGCCACTAAATGAGGCTAATATTCATTGTTAATATACATAATTTTCATGTTCTTTGTTATTCATAAACACCATTTTAGTACATTTTACACTTTGAACATCATTTCACATTATGTTTGTAATACCTTCTTAAAATGCACTATTATGTGGTACATTTTTGAACATCATTTAAAGTACCCAATGATTCATCTGATTGTAAGGAATTTAATTTTACATATTTTAATTTTATATTTTTGTAAATTTATCTACACTTAAATATGAACATGTTTTATTCAGGGATCAGTGGAGAATTAATGGAGGATGATGGAGATATTTGGCAATGAAAGGAAGCAATTCTGGAGAAGGCAGATTGGACACCTTCCCACTGATGAGACTGTGGGGCCCAACATACAGGCCCAATTAATCCCAAATTTCATGGAATGCTAGAAGACATGTATAGGAACAAATCACTCTTCAGAAGTTAATGCTAATTCGGCCTCCATGTTGGTCATTTAGTCGGCCCAAGTTAGAGATAAAATTCTGGGCCAGATTCTGCGTCCCAGAGAAACAGTCCACCACTTTGATCATATCTCGGAATACACAACTCCAAATGGGCCCACATTTTACAGAAGGTTAGAAGACATCCGGAGCTCAATTTTCTTCTTCTATGTCCCACCCTGATTCGGCCGTCTAGAAGGTCTTCCAGACGCGTCTGTTCGGTGAAGTAAAGCTGGCTGCCACCTCGGGTCAAACGTGGAAAAGTCCAAATTCCACAAGCTTTCCACCACCTATAGCCTAGCAAAATTAATTAAGATGCTTTGTACTGTTGTTGGTTCGACCCAAGGCTCCCAAAATGCCTATTTAAGGCAGTGGTGGTGAAGGAGTTGAGGATCTTGGATGCTTTGTTCAATTGTAATGTTATGCTGCATTTTTGTTGCCTCAATTTTGTCTTTCACATGTAAGTTGTTCAATTCACTTTAGTTTCTTAATAAAAGTTCTTCTTCTACTCTTATTCTGTTGTTCTTAATATCACTTTGATACCGTTTGATTAAGGTGTGAATTTATTCACACCAACCCTTGTGAAATTATTCACACAACGGTGGAGTGATCATTTTATTTTTGTTGTTTTCTTTACTTCTCCATTTCCTCCCTTATGAGTCTACTTTCCGCTTCCATTGAAACCATGGGATCAATGGAGGGCTAACCCACTTATGGGTTGATCCAAGGGAGTATAAAGGTGCTGAATTGGATGTTATTTATCACCTAATTAATGTATAATCACTTCTTTAATTGGGATTTTTATTTGATGATTTTTAAACTTCATCATCCTTGTTGAATTTAACGCCACACACTTCAAGTACTAATATGATCCTTTACCTTGAAGTGCTCAAAACTTTGATCCTTCAAGTGTATAGGTGATTAGTATTAGAGGGTTTAGGCATTAAACCAGTAAGTGATGATGTTGTTTTATCTCCTTAAATGAACCCATCTCAAATTTAAGAAATTGAAATCATTAAAAAGAAAATACGTCCAATCCACCCCGAGTGATAACCTAGGATCAACTCATTATTTTAAATTGAATCCACTTAAATATTTTAGATATCTTTAAAACCCATCCAAAATCAATCCAAGTTGGCCACTTAATAGCCAAAAATCCATCCCTTAGTTTGTGTATCTTAGGTATCTTCTTAGGTCTCTGTGGAATCGACAACCCAAGCTACACTACAAGGACCGTTCTACCCTTCTTCTCTTGGGTAAATTTGGGCGTGAACCAAATTTTGGCGCCGTTGCCGGGGACCTAAGTAAGTTATCTTAGACACTATCATCCTTTTTTTTTCATTCCACTTCTCTTTTCTCACTCCTCACTCCTATGGAAGTCAATTTTGAACAAGTCCAAACATGGGAAACCTATCCGTACTTTGATCACCCAACCCCATGTACGATGTACAATGACCATCCTAATTCCTACTTGTGGGATCATAAAAAACCTACTGAATCACAATGTTTTTATTCATTTGATCCACAATACATCCCAATATATAATGAGTTTCAATCACCACAAAGCCAATATGAACATCCTCCTGTGCAATTCCAACAACTTAATTATCCACCTGAAATAGACCATATTTCTCAACCCCTTACCCATCATGATCCACAACCGTTACTTGAAAAATTGTGTCAACAAATGGAAATAATGAATTTTGAGGTTTCATCATTGAGGTTAGAACTACAAAGCATTAAAAATTGTGAGGAAACCATCCCTACACAAACGGTCCCTTCCATAACCTTATGTGAAGTGTCTAGTTTCCCACAAACCTCTCATGAATTTATTGAAGAACCAACCTTTGGATTTGGGATTGATGAAGAGGATCAAGGAATTTTTGAAGGGTCTTTAAATCAGGAGGAAATTAACTTTTTGGATTCAAAAGAGGATAATTTGACATCATGGATTGAGTCTCATAAGTATAACTCCATTGATGATTTTTCAAAAACACAAATCACTGAACCATTAAGAGAAATCACAAAGTTTGAGTCCATAACCGTTCCTGAAACTGATCTTTCCAATTTTGTGGTTGAATCTTCTATTCAAAAGGAACCAATTCTGTTGAGCAATTTTGAAAATGAAATTGAGTTTGATTCAAAGTCCCAACCTAGGTCTAAAAGTGTTAGCCTACCTGAACTTGAACAAAAGGACTTTCCATCCACCCTCAAATTTTCATTCATTGGGGATAGCCATAAACTTCCATTTGTAACCATTTCTTATCTTGAAACCACTAAAGAGGTGATTATTCATAATGTCTTAGAAAATACTACAAAAGAAATTGAATCCATCATTTATGATATTCCTTGGATTTACCTGCTCATTTTAGAACAGAGATTTGTGCATGAAACAAATTCTAAACATAGAATCAATATCAACCTAGTAGAAGTGGTGAAACATGTGGTCCTTAAAATGTTGAAAGTTGGTATTGGATAAGTTGGGGGGTTCAAGTCGAGCTAACGACGTTAAACAAAGCACTGCATGGGAGGTAACCCATGGTTTTCAAGTTTCCTATCATTTTGTTGTTTTAATAAAATTTATATTTTAATTAATCATTTTTATATTAAAAAATATATATAGACTGTTGACCTGTTCTTCTATTATGAGTATGGATGGGTATGAAAGGGGAGCACCATATTCATCTGTGTCACGTGGTGTGATCCTTGAGTAATACCTTACCCAGAAATTTAAAAAGAAGACAATGTATCATCAGTTTATTTTATTTTATATATATACTTATATTTTAATTATATATATATATACTATTTTGTTTTGTTTTTTTTGTTTTCCTTTTTCCACTAGGGAACTCTGCAAGTGACATGGATATCAATGGACTAAAAGGGAGCATCAAGAACTTCAAACTTCAACCACCAGGTGACTTCATTCCATAACCCTTATTTTCAATTTCCTTTTTGAACTTTCATTCTCTACCTCTACCACCTTCTAAATTTTCTTTTCTTTAAACACTGGGGACAGTGTTGTTTTAAGTTGGGGGGGGGGAGATAAAATAAAAAAAATGCTTTTGTGTCAAAAAAAAATTGAATGATTTGAAAAAAATAATTAAATAGAAGGAAAAATTCCTTTAACTTTGAACATGGTAATACACATTGCACACTTTGAAACTGAATATCAAATAATTTAGCATGCCCTGATTCTGATTTTAATCCTTGTATAATTTCATGAGCATAGATTTTGGAAAGTGTGGCTGTCCAATGTGATATTTCATCGTTTATATTTTCATCCGAATAAAAAAAATGCCACAATGCACGTCCTCTAGACTGTGGGGTACTAATTTGAATTTTTGTTGTCCCATAATAAATAGAATAGGATGGTTTTATTTTTATGAATAATATGAGTATTCAAAAAAAAAATTATTAAAAAAATAAAAAAAATAAAAATAAAAATAAAAATTTGCGTGTAGAGCAATGGATTGATAAAATGCGAGGCTTTCGGCACTTGGGGATCGTGACTCCAGAGTTGTCTAGCCCTAAGTTTTTCAATATATCTCTATTTATGGTAATATGACTTTGTTTTTGATTAAGTTAACTCGATACGATGCCCGAGTATGTGGGCTTCACTTGGTGCCCTAAGGCCTTTGAGTCTGGGAGTCATCGGCAAAGTCTTGCTACATGGGTTAATTTGATTAACTGCAATCTCAATTACTATAGCAATATTGCAAAAAAACAAAAAAAAAGGATGAAGAATACTCATATTAGGATTAAATGTGATTCCACCTAGCGCTTCCATGATTTCCCCCTTGAATGAAAATGAACCCCCATATCTATTGTGATTCACAACACATCATTACACCTAATTGAGATGGATGAAGTATGATGATGGATTTGATCAAAGGAATGGGCTTGGGATTGGGATCTACTTATGAAAATATCTTGTATTAAAATATTTTGATGGGTTTCATGATTGTTTGGTATAAGGTTTTTTGGTGATCATTGTGTATTAAAATGTTTTTGGAAAAGGGAATTCGAATTTCATTTTTGATGAGATATATTTTGCTCGGGACTAGCAAAACTCAAGTTGGGGGGTGTGATTAGCCACTAAATGAGGCTAATATTTATTGTTAATATACATAATTTTCATGTTCTTTGTTATTCATAAACACCATTTTAGTGCATTTTACACTTTGAACATCATTTCACATTATGTTTGTAATACCTTCTTAAAATGCACTATTATGTGGTACATTTTTGAACATCATTTAAAGTACCCAATGATTCATCTGATTGTAAGGAATTGAATTTTACATATTTTAATTTTATATTTTTGTAAATTTATCTACACTTAAATATGAACATGTTTGATTCAGGGATCAGTGGAAAATTAATGGAGGATGATGGAGATATTTGGCAATGAAAGGAAGCAATTCTGGAGAAGGCAGATTGGACACCTTCCCACTGATGAGACTGTGGGGCCCAACATACAGGCCCAATTAATCCCAAATTTCATGGGATGCTAGAAGACATGTATAGGAACAAATCACTCTTCAGGAGTTAATGCTAATTAGGCCTCCATGTTGGTTATTTAGTCGGCCCAAGTTAGAGATAAAATTCTGGGCCAGATTCTACGGCCCAGAAAAACAGTCCACCACTTTGATCATATCTCGGAATCCAAAACTCCAAATGGGCCCAAATTTTACAGAAGGTTAGAAGACATCCGGATCTCAAATTTTCTTCTTCTATGTCCCACCCTGATTCGGCCGTCTAGAAGGTCTTCCAGACGCGTCTGTTCGGTGAAGTAAAGCTGTCTGCCACCTCGGGTCAAACGTGGAAAAGTCCAAATTCCACAAGCTTTCCACCACCTATAGCCTAGAAAAATTAATTAAGATGCTTTGTACTGTTGTTGGTTCGACCCAAGGCTCCCAAAATGCCTATTTAAGGCAGTGGTGGTGAAGGAGTTGAGGATCTTGGATGCTTTGTTCAATTGTAATGTTATGCTGCATTTTTGTTGCCTCAATTTTGTCTTTCACATGTAAGTTGTTCAATTCACTTTAGTTTCTTAATAAAAGTTCTTCTTCTACTCTTATTCTGTTGTTCTTAATATCACTTTGATACCGTTGGATTAAGGTGTGAATTTATTCACACCAACCCTTGTGAAATTATTCACACAACGGTGGAGTGATCATTTTATTTTTGTTGTTTTCTTTACTTCTCCATTTCCTCCCTTATGAGTCTACTTTCCGCTTCCATTGAAACCATGGGATCAATGGAGGGCTAACCCACTTATGGGTTGATCCAAAGGAGTAGAAAGGGGCTGGATTGGATGTTATTTATCACCTAATTAATGTATAATCACTTCTTTAATTGGGATTTTTATTTGATGATTTTTAAACTCCATCATCCTTGTTGAATTTAACGCCACACACTTCAAGTACTAATACGATTTTTTACCTTGAAGTGATCAAAACTTTGATCCTTCAAGTGTATAGGTGATTAGTATTAGAGGGTTTAGGCATTAAACCAGTAAGTGATGATGTTGTTTTATCTCCTTAAATGAACCCATCTCAAATTTAAGAAATTGAAATCATTAAAAAGAAAATACGTCCAATCCACCCCGAGTGATAACCTAGGATCAACTCATTCTTTTAAATTGAATCCACTTAAATATTTTAGATATCTTTAAAACCCATCCAAAATCAATCCAAGTTGGCCACTTAATAGCCAAAAATCCATCCCTTAGTTTGTGTATCTTAGGTATCTTCTTAGGTCTCTGTGGAATCGACAACCCAAGCTACACTACAAGGACCGTTCTACCCTTCTTCTCTTGGGTAAATTTGGGCGTGAACCAAATTTTGGCGCCGTTGCCGGGGACCTAAGTAAGTTATCTTAGACACTATCATCCTTTTTTTTCATTCCACTTCTCTTTTCTCACTCCTCACTCCTATGGAAGTCAATTTTGAACAAGTCCAAACATGGGAAACCTATCCGTACTTTGATCACCCAACCCCATGTACGATGTACAATGACTATCCTAATTCCTACTTGTGGGATCATAAAAAACCTACTGAATCACAATGTTTTTATTCATTTTATCCACAATACATCCCAATATATAATGAGTTTCAATCACCACAAAGCCAATATGAACATCCTCCTGTGCAATTCCAACAACTTAATTATCCACCTGAAATAGACCATATTTCTCAACCCCTTACCCATCATGATCCACAACCGTTACTTGAAAAATTGTGTCAACAAATGGAAATAATGAATTTTGAGGTTTCATCATTGAGGTTAGAACTACAAAGCATTAAAAATTGTGAGGAAACCATCCCTACACAAACGGTCCCTTCCATAACCTTATGTGAAGTGTCTAGTTTCCCACAAACCTCTCATGAATTTATTGAAGAACCAACCTTTGGATTTGGGATTGATGAAGAGGATCAAGGAATTTTTGAAGGGTCTTTAAATCAGGAGGAAATTAACTTTTTGGATTCAAAAGAGGATAATTTGACATCATGGATTGAGTCTCTTAAGTATAACTCCATTGATGATTTTTCAAAAACACAAATCACTGAACCATTAAGAGAAATCACAAAGTTTGAGTCCATAACCGTTCCTGAAACTGATCTTTCCAATTTTGTGGTTGAATCTTCTATTCAAAAGGAACCAATTCTGTTGAGCAATTTTGAAAATGAAATTGAGTTTGATTCAAAGTCCCAACCTAGGTCTAAAAGTGTTAGCCTACCTGAACTTGAACAAAAGGACTTTCCATCCACCCTCAAATTTTCATTCATTGGGGATAGCCATAAACTTCCATTTGTAACCATTTCTTATCTTGAAACCACTAAAGAGGTGATTATTCATAATGTCTTAGAAAATACTACAAAAGAAATTGAATCCATCATTTATGATATTCCTTGGATTTACCTGCTCATTTTAGAACAGAGATTTGTGCATGAAACAAATTCTAAACATAGAATCAATATCAACCTAGTAGAAGTGGTGAAACATGTGGTCCTTAAAATGTTGAAAGTTGGTATTGGATAAGTTGGGGGGTTCAAGTCGAGCTAACGACGTTAAACAAAGCACTGCATGGGAGGTAACCCATGGTTTTCAAGTTTCCTATCATTTTGTTGTTTTAATAAAATTTATATTTTAATTAATCATTTTTATATTAAAAAATATATATAGACTGTTGACCTGTTCTTCTATTATGAGTATGGATGGGTATGAAAGGGGAGCACCATATTCATCTGTGTCACGTGGTGTGATCCTTGAGTAATACCTTACCCAAAAATTTAAAAAGAAGACAATGTATCATCAGTTTATTTTATTTTATATATATACTTATATTTTAATTATATATATATATACTCTTTTGTTTTGTTTTTTTTTTTGTTTTCCTTTTTCCACTAGGGAACTCTGCAAGTGACATGGATATCAATGGACTAAAAGGGAGCATCAAGAACTTCAAACTTCAACCACCAGGTGACTTCATTCCATAACCCTTATTTTCAATTTCCTTTTTGAACTTTCATTCTCTACCTCTACCACCTTCTAAATTTTATTTTCTTTAAACACTGGGGACAGTGTTGTTTTAAGTTGGGGGGGGGAGATAAAATAAAAAAAATGCTTTTGTGTCAAAAAAAAATTGAATGATTTGAAAAAAATAATTAAATAGAAGGAAAATTTCTTTAACTTTGAACATGGTAATACACATTGCACACTTTGAAACTGAATATCAAATAATTTAGCATGCCCTGATTCTGATTTTAATCCTTGTATAATTTCATGAGCATAGATTTTGGAAAGTGTGGCTGTCCAATGTGATATTTCATCGTTTATATTTTCATCCGAATAAAAAAAATGCCACAATGCACGTCCTCTAGAATGTGGGGTACTAATTTGAATTTTTGGGGTCCCATAATAAATAGCATAGGATGGTTTTATTTTTATGAATAATATGACTATTCAAAAAAAAAATTATTAAAAAAATAAAAAAATAAAAAATAAAAATAAAAATTTGCGTGTAGAGCAATGGATTGATAAAATGCGAGGCTTTCGGCACTTGGGGATCGTGACTCCAGAGTTGTCTAGCCCTAAGTTTTTCAATATATCTCTATTTATGGTAATATGACTTTGTTTTTGATTAAGTTAACTCGAGACGATGCCCGAGTATGTGGGCTTCACTTGGTGCCCTAAGGCCTTTGAGTCTGGGAGTCATCGGCAAAGTCTTGCTACATGGGTTAATTTGATTAACTGCAATCTCAATTACTATAGCAATATTGCAAAAAAAAACAAAAAAAAAGGATGAAGAATACTCATATTAGGATTAAATGTGATTCCACCTAGCGCTTCCATGATTTCCCCCTTGAATGAAAATGAACCCCCATATCTATTGTGATTCACAACACATCATTACACCTAATTGAGATGGATGAAGTATGATGATGGATTTGATCAAAGGAATGGGCTTGGGATTGGGATCTACTTATGAAAATATCTTGTATTAAAATATTTTGATGGGTTTCATGATTGTTTGGTATAAGGTTTTTTGGTGATCATTGTGTATTAAAATGTTTTTGGAAAAGGGAATTCGAATTTCATTTTTGATGAGATATATTTTGCTCGGGACTAGAAAAACTCAAGTTGGGGGGTGTGATTAGCCACTAAATGAGGCTAATATTCATTGTTAATATACATAATTTTCATGTTCTTTGTTATTCATAAACACCATTTTAGTGCATTTTACACTTTGAACATCATTTCACATTATGTTTGTAATACCTTCTTAAAATGCACTATTATGTGGTACATTTTTGAACATCATTTAAAGTACCCAATGATTCATCTGATTGTAAGGAATTGAATTTTACATATTTTAATTTTATATTTTTGGAAATTTATCTACACTTAAATATGAACATGTTTGATTCAGGGATCAGTGGAGAATTAATGGAGGATGATGGAGATATTTGGCAATGAAAGGAAGCAATTCTGGAGAAGGCAGATTGGACACCTTCCCACTGATAAGACTGTGGGGCCCAACATACAGGCCCAATTAATCCCAAATTTCATTGGATGCTAGAAGAAATGTATAGTAACAAATAACTCTTCAGGAGTTAATGCTAATTCGGCCTCCATGTTGGTCATTTAGTCGGCCCAAGTTAGAGATAAAATTATGGGCCAGATTCTGCGGCCCAGAAAAAACAGTCCACCACTTTGATCATATCTCGGCATCCACAACTCCAAATGGGCCCAAATTTTACAGAAGGTTAGAAGACATCCGGAGATCAATTTTCTTATTCTATGTCCCACCCTGATTCGGCCGTCTAGAAGGTCTTCCGGACGCGTCTGTTCGGTGAAGTAAAGCTGGCTGCCACCTCGGGTCAAACGTGGAAAAGTCCAAATTCCACAAGCTTTCCACCACCTATAGCTTAGAAAAATTAATTAAGATTCTTTGTACTGTTGTTGGTTCGACCCAAGGCTCCCAAAATGCCTATTTAAGGTAGTGGTGGTGAAGGAGTTGAGGATCTTGGATGCTTTGTTCAATTGTAATGTTATGCTGCATTTTTGTTGCCTCAATTTTGTCTTTCACATGTAAGTTGTTCAATTCACTTTAGTTTCTTAATAAAAGTTCTTCTTCTACTCTTATTCTGTTGTTCTTAATATCACTTTGATACCGTTGGATTAAGGTGTGAATTTATTCACACCAACCCTTGTGAAATTATTCACACAACGGTGGAGTGATCATTTTATTTTTGTTGTTTTCTTTACTTCTCCATTTCCTCCCTTATGAGTCTACTTTCCGCTTCCATTGAAACCATGGGATCAATGGAGGGCTAACCCACTTATGGGTTGATCCAAGGGAGTAGCAAGGGGCTGGATTGGATGTTATTTATCACCTAATTAATGTATAATCACTTCTTTAATTGGGATTTTTATTTGATGATTTTTAAACTCCATCATCCTTGTTGAATTTAACGCCACACACTTCAAGTACTAATACGATCCTTTACCTTGAAGTGCTCAAAACTTTGATCCTTCAAGTGTATAGGTGATTAGTATTAGAGGGTTTAGGCATTAAACCAGTAAGTGATGATGTTGTTTTATCTCCTTAAATGAACCCATCTCAAATTTAAGAAATTGAAATCATTAAAAAGAAAATACGTCCAATCCACCCCGAGTGATAACCTAGGATCAACTCATTCTTTTAAATTGAATCCACTTAAATATTTTAGATATCTTTAAAACCCATCCAAAATCAATCCAAGTTGGCCACTTAATAGCCAAAAATCCATCCCTTAGTTTGTGTATCTTAGGTATCTTCTTAGGTCTCTGTGGAATCGACAACCCAAGCTACACTACAAGGACCGTTCTACCCTTCTTCTCTTGGGTAAATTTGGGCGTGAACCAATCACCTACTCATGATGGTCCTCATGTGATCGACATTGCTCCTACTGCTACTATTACTGTTGTTGACGAAGCTCTTCCTTCTCCCTATGTAGGGTCTCCATGACCTCATTCTAAGATCATAGCTTCTCCTCATACTATACATCTAATGATGATGAATCTCCATGAGATACCCTCGAGATATATGATGATCATGCAGTAGTAACATAATAACTATTAGGTGTCAATTGATAAGTTATACCAACAACTCGGTCTTTTCAAAAGTATACTAAGTCACCTACATCCATGCTACATCATCAAATCTTGATGCATAGATAGAATAACCCTCAATATTAGCCTGAAACCCATCATGTGGGTGAGAATTTTTGTTCTTATATGACTCTTTCGAATATAATTTGAAATTAAAATAGTTAAAATATTATTTTGGTTAAATTTTAAAACTCAAAAAAATTATACTAACCATAATCTAACATTGTTGATTACCAGTAATATCTCCAATGAAAAAATCGTTGTATCTTATAAATATCCAACTGTATAATATTGGTATGCTCAACTGACTATATTAATAATAAAATAAATATTTTACATTTATATTTATATAAATTATTAAATAAAATTACTTACCATATGTCATTGATGAGTACTGAATGTATGACTACCAACTCTATGTGTGACATCTTGTCTCCCCCGGTTCTGCTGACCTAATGATTATCTCATCTAAAAACTATCTATCATCCAGTATGAGTGCAATCCATCCCAAACCTAAGAGGAGATGTAATCGGGTTGGTGGTTGTAGCAAGACTGATCAAAAACTGTGAATCCATATTTCTCTATGACTCTCTTCCTCAAATTATGAAAAAATTGATGACAAAGTCCACTCATTAAGGCCTCCAAAATAGATTTCCCCATGTTATCTTCGATGGGATACCATAAAACATAAAAATAATTAATAATAACAAGTTAATAATTAAATAAATTTCAATATAACTATTATTTATTTATGTACCATCCAATGAAATAACATGCAGATCCGAACATCAATGGAAATAGGATCCCATGTCACCGTGATCTAGAAAAATAATTACGTATAATAGAACTCCCTTTTCCAACAGCTATATGGGAAAAATTGTGGGAAAACATAAAAAATAATCAAAAAATTAGTACATAGATTAATTCATGAAAATTAAAGATAATTAATGAAAATTAACTAAATTACACAACTGAACATACCTCTACATGCATGGATCAAATTCAATATGTGGATGTCACTCAGGAATAGAGTCGAGAATCATCAATATCACAAGACCATAACCCTTATAAGTAAACAATGGACTACCTACAACCTAAGGTTCAGATGAAAAAGCATCAAGCTCGTCACCAAGAAGTGTATCCTCCTCAAGGCTATGGAACATCTCATCCATCTGGAACATGAAAAAAATGTTGTCAGTAAATAATTTAAAAAGTATTTTATATATATATACTCTGATAATAACCAACATGTAATTGTGTCATTCTTCATCTTCATCCTCATCTTTGTATATAAAGCTGTTGATATATTCATTTTCATCCTGAAGATCATTAATTTACATTAGATTTTCATCTTCATCATATCTTATTATTTCAAATTCATTTTCTACATCATCAACATCATCATCACCATCAACCCATAACTATGGTGTTCCATTGTTGATATTCATGTATCTTTATTTAAAAGATGTATTTGTATTTGTGTCTTGAAAATTTTAAATTCCTTGCACTTCAGAAGAAATATATTCACTTTGCATAAACTGATTTTCATAAGATTTAATTTTTATAATTCTCCACCAGTCAATTAACTCTCTTGAAGCAGCATAATAATTTTCATAATATATTTGATGTACTTAATGATCCAATATTAATGGTTCATTTATTGAAATAAGGATTTTACATTTAATTTCTATGATTCTATAGCATGGATGAATATTCAAGACTTTATTAGTATCAAACCAATGGAATTTAAATATCACTACATAATTCTTTCTTAGATAACACAGTTCAATTATTTCATCTAACATGCCATAAAAGTAAAATTCACTTCCTCTATGATGATATCCTCTCAAGAAAACACCACTATTCATTGTTTTTTTATTTAATATATTCATGTGTATGAAATTAAAAACCATTCACCACATATGTGTTAAAATATTTAACAATTTTGGATGGTGGGTTACTCAATACACACAATCTATTATCTATTTTATCAGTATGTTGAAATACCTTAAAATTTTAAAAAAATAGAAATATAACAAATAATAAATTGTTTTCTCCTAAAATGAATTATGTCCCTTCATAAAGGATGATCAATAGGAATAAATTTGTGATGATAGATGAAAAAAATAATGTTTTCTCCCATTGATGAGTATAAATGTTTTATGATCACTCATATATTACATACATGATTTGGGACCATATGTACTCCATCCAGATAACATACCATATGTTGGGAAGTCGTTGTTTTTTATATTAATTCATCTTTCATTAGGAATTTATGTTTTGAAACAACATCAAATATACTAACATAATTACTACATGACAAATTTAACTCATCAATCAATGTCTTCAAATGAACATCAATATTATTTTTTTGGATGTCCTAGAATTAATAATTCCAAAAAGATATATGTCTCATACATCAACATTCAAGGAGGTAAATTTTATAGAGCTATAAATATGGGACAACAATAATATTGATTTCTGTAAGAACTAAAAGGACAGAAACCATTAGTAAAAATACACAATCAGACATTATGTGATTCAAAATAAAAATACGGATATACCTGGTCAAAATGTTTCCATGAATCATAATCACAAGGATGATTTAATCTTTTACCAGTTGGAATATTGTATTTGTGCCATGAAATCAATGATGTTGTGTTCTAATACTTAAATAAACACTACAATATAGGAATAAGTGGGAAATACCACAAATGGTTAATGAGAACCAATCGAGACTTCCCTTATTGATCCTCAATCTACCTTTATTATCTACATGTTGGAAAACTAACTAATGACTCATTTTCCCTATAATATAAGATGAAATCATTTGAAAATGCATGCATATTTTGATAACCAAGTCCCAAATTAAAAACCAGCCTCTTGGTCTCATATAAATTTGTAGGCAACACATTTCCTTCGGGTAATAGTGAATTAACCAAAGATAATATCTTATCAAAATAGCTATTTCATATTCCATTATATGATTTAATAGCAATAAATTTTTTAACCACTTCAAATTTTATTACCTCGCAACCAAGATATAAGGCATCCTTCGCGGACTTCAGCAAATCATAAAATCGAGATGGTTCTAACTTATGAGTTAAAATAATATCATTCTGAGTTTCTATTTGTTGAAAAGATGGACCAATTACCTCTTGTACTAATGTTTGAAACTGTGATGGATATGGAACCAAATTATTAGTATCTTCTCTGGAACTGTGTTCACCACACTGAAACCAAAAAACATAATCTTTATGAAAACCAAAATGAAATAGATGAACCCCAATGATTTCAAATTTTTCTAATCTCCTCGTATCACATTTCTTACATAGACACTTAATTTCCCCTTATAATTTTTTGTTGGTTATGATGATATAAATGATAAAAAAGTTTCAACAACTTTAATATATACATGATTTATACCAGAACCATTTGAATTCTTGTGATAATTTATCCAATTATGTTCTTATAATAAAGATTATTTTCTACTTCCTTGTTCTATATTTTTATAAAAAATAGAAAATAGAAAATATTTATTATCATTACTCTGATTTAAG
Source organism: Viscum album (assembly GCA_963277665.1). Lineage (NCBI taxonomy): Eukaryota > Viridiplantae > Streptophyta > Magnoliopsida > Santalales > Viscaceae > Viscum > Viscum album. The sequence goes on from OY728163.1 coordinate 1,942,887,529, forward strand.
GATGATACGATCCAAAAAAAACTAAAAAATTAAAAAATTAAAAATTACTTGTAAATATAATCAATTATATCTAATTACCAATAATTTTTTCTAATTACCACAAATTTCTTCTAATTACCATTAAGGGAAATATAAGGATAACTAAGGGGCATGAGGGAGGCATGGATTTGAGGGGATGGAAATGGAACCAGAGAGAAAAAAATTTAGAACCCCTAGGTTTAGACCGATTAGAGAAGAGTTATTCATGGATAAAACTATAAGAGATGTAAGAGGAAGTTGTGAGAGATAACAATGACACTCTTAGTGGATTATTTCCATTTATGATCAAATCTGTCATCATGAGAAAATAATGTTTTATCAATGATCAAGAATTTATATTACAATTATCAGTAAAAACTTATTTTTCATGAAGATATATTGAAACAAAAAAAGGGAGAAACTCACTAAGCATTTAATTATTATCTCTCGCATCTGTTTCCTCTTCCATCACTCACATTTTTACCTAGGACTTCCTCTCCTCTAAACTATTTGAACTCAGGGGCACTGGAATTCATTCACTCTATTACTACCTTCATCCCCTCCTCTCCATGCCTCCCTCATGCACCTTGGTTGGTATTATATTAGTAATTATGGTTACGTTTTGTTATTTTTGGTTAAATATGTTTAATTATTAACATTTTTACTAATTATCACTAATTTTTACTAATTACGGCTATTTTCTACTAATTTTAACTAATTACTATAATTTTTACTAATTACAACTAATTACCACTAATTTTACTAATTAACGATAATTAACACGCATTTTTACTAATTACCACTAATTACCACTAATTTTTACAAATTACCGCTAATTTTTTTTAATTACTACTTATTTTTTCTAATTATAACTAATTATCCCTTATATTAATTAATTTCCATTTATTTCTAGTTATTTTTACTAATTACTGCTAATTACCACTAATTTTTACCAATTACCCCTAATTACTGCTAATTTTTTCTAATTATCCTTAATTTCCACTATTTGTTTACTAATTTTCACTAATTTTCACTTATTTCCTCTAATTATTGCTACTTGTTTCTAATTTTTACTAATTACTGCTAATTTTCTCTAATTACCCATATTTTTGTTAATTTCCTCTAATTTTTCCTAATTTTTTCTATTTACAACTATTTTTCACTAATTACCACTAATTACGACTATTTTTTGCTAATTACCACTAATTAATGTTAATTAACGCTATTTTTTTTATTTACCACTAATTACCACTACTATTTGCTAATTACTACTAATTAATGACAATTTTTCCTAATTAACTCTAATTATTGCAAATTAATGCTAATTTTCTACTAAGTACCATTATTTTCTACTCATTACCGCAATTTTCGACTCATTATTGCTAATTATTGTTATTTTCTACTCATTTCTGCTAATTATTGCTATTTTTTACTCATTAGTGCTATTTTTTACTCATTACCACTAATTTTTACTCATTATCTCTTTTTTTCCTAATTACCACTATTTTTTCCAAATTTCAGCTAATTTTTTTATTTACCTCAAATTACCACTAATTTTTCCTCATCACCACTAATTACTAATAATTTTTTACTAATTACCGCTAATTCTTACTAATTATTGCTATTTTTTACTAATTAGTGCAAATTTGTACTAATTAGTGCTAATTTCTACTAATTACCACTAATTTATATTAATTACAACTAATATATACTAATTACATCGAATTTTTACTAATTAACACTAATTTATACTAATTACTATAAATTTCTAACAATTATCGCTAATTTTTAATAATTATTTCTATTTTTTTTATTACCACTAAGTTTTACTGATTACCGCAAAATTTTACTAATTAACACTAATTTTTACTGATTACGGCTAATTTTTATTGATCATCGCTAATTATTACTAATTGTTTTTAAATTATTAATATTTATCGTTAATTACTAAAAACACTATTAATTTTTGCTACTTACTGTTAATTATTACTAATTATTGTAAATTGTTGTTTTTTATTACTAAGATCTATTAATTATTACTATGTTATATTAATTGGTACTATTTATTTATCAATTATAAGTAGTCGCTACTAATTACAACTACATACTCCTAATTAAAACTAGTTACTACTAATTAAAACTAGTTACTACTAATTAAAACTAATCATTGCTAAATAAAACTAATTACTACTAATTATTATTAATAATTTCTTATATAAAATAAAACAAGTTAATTGAAAATTAAAAAATTACACAAATACCTCAAAATTAATGTTTTATCATAATTCAAATACTTATGTGAATCTGAAAGTATTCTTTCCCAATAAAAATAAAAAAATTAAAGGAATCAATAAAGAAGTAGAGAGGAGAGGTGAGGAGAGAAAATGTGAAGGGGGGAATTGGCTGGTTTTATATATATAGGTTAGATTAGTAACAATGATATTTTTTGTGACTGAATTCCCATCACAAAAAGGTTTATTTACGATGGAGTGCATCGCAAATAATACATGCCATAAATAAAGGTGTCGGTGATAAAAAAGTAAATTGTGATGGGTTTCATCGTAAATAGTATTTGGTCAACATATTATTTTTGATGGTTTATAAATTTTCATCACAAATAACCCTAAGGTAGAATAGTATTTTCGATGAGAGAAAATTACCATCGCAAATAATTGTAAATAAAAAATTATTTGTGACGGGAAACCCATACTCTCATAAATTGTTCTTACGATAGGACTATTTGTGATGGGATATGGTTTCATCACAAATAACCCATCACAAATAACCCGTCATAATTAATCATTTTTTCTATAGTGCACCATGTGAGGCTACCCATTCTCAGAACCTTTCTCATCATCCTCCAGCATAAGAGAAGAAACTTTCCAAATGAGTTTTCCTAAATCCATAAGTGGAGTCTATCTCATCCAGATTGTGGATCTCATTCACCTTGGAAGACCCGAGTGCTCCCATTGAGGGTTATAAACATCACCCACCAAGGATAGGAATTGATAAGAGCCTTAAAGCATGTCATCCAATCCATTCCTAGGATCACATTAAAGAGATCCATTTCCAAGGTAAGGAAATCCCATTTCAACTCAACTTCTGATAGGGTGAGAGTATAGGATGAACATCTAAAACCTTGCTCCTTCCTCTTTCCAAGTGGTCTAAAAACTCCATAGCATACGACATAAGCTCCATTGAGATTTTTAGAAAATCCACAAGGTGACCAAAGATAAAATAATTAGAATAACCTATATCAAATAAAGAAATCACTATAGATGATACAATATGAAAAGTACCTCATAATCTTACATGATCCACATCTGATTCCAAAAGCGTATAATCAATAGCATGAAGGTTCCACATATTTGTTGATGCCTAAGGTTGACTACTGACTTGGGGCCCTTCCTTGAGCTAACTCCATCCATAAGAAGATCCAGCCTTTCCACCACACCCACTAGTTTATGAACCCATAGATTTGGATGCACCAGATTGATCTACTGATTCTGTGTGCACCATGGATCATGTACCACTCTAAAAAGGGGGATCACTCTTAAAAAATATTTTCAACTGACCCAGGCATCCACACTGATGGTAGAGTTTAGGTGGAATCATACATGTATACTGAATGTGCACAAACCTCCCTCGCTAATGGTACATGAAAGATTTACCACTCAAAGATGCTGACAAAGGTTATCGGGATAGCTATCTAGAGTTTCTGCCACTCTTTCTCCATTTCTCATCATGCTTCCTATTCTTCTCAAACAGACTAATCCCAACTTTCCCCACAGCTAGAACTATTCCAAAAAAAATAGATTTACCTGTCCAATCAATTTCCACCGTCATGGATTGATCAACCACCTTGGAATACGTCTTTAACTTAAAAAGAAATACTTTATATTGAATCTCTAGTCACAACCCCATATCTAACTGATGGTCCTTCAACTTTCCATTGGTAACTACCTTGGGATCTAAACGGACTAACTCTTCAAAAAATTTGGCATACTCTTTCATGGATCATTCTCCCTTATTGAGATACAGAAACACCTGGGTCTTACTAAGGAACAAATTATTTGGGTAGTATTTCTCATTAAATATATCCTTTAAATGCTTCCAACCCATCTTCTCATGCTTCCCTACTTGAATCACTGACTCCCACCACCTGTTACTATGCCCTTCCAACATAAATGCATAACACTTCACTTCAATAGCTTCAAGTGTCCGGAGGAACCCAAAGATCCTCTCAATTTTCTCAATCCAATCTCCCACTTCATGGGGATAAATACTTCCCCAGAAGGAAGTGGTTTTATTCTTGAGGAACTCATGAGCCCTCTTTTTTTATAGAATTGGTTCGATTTCCTTATCCTGAGAAGGACTATAGCCTACTCTCTGATCCAAAGATCAGATATCCCAAACCACTATGTTAACTAACATCTGATCAACTGGTGTTGGAGAACTCTCTTCGACATCTTCCTACAGCTATATAGGAGGTCTCCAAGGAGGAGTGATATTACACAAGTCAACAAACATACAATAAACCATCTATACATCATACCATAGAAAACTAAAAATAACATAATTTAAACACTTCTAAAGAATCAAAATTAAAACCTCCATAATCAAAATTATCAATTTAAACCAGTTCACCATTCCTCGGTTTCCATGCTCGGTCTTTAGCTTGTGAACTACACCTAAATGAGGATTCAACCAATCATATTTATCCCATGGTGAACCAAGGACTTTTATGATTTGTGTTGTTAAAACACCCCACTCTCAAATGATTCATTAATCCCTGAAATCACTATCCTCTGTCTATCTGAACTTCCCAAATAACAAAACCCAAAAGAAGGGGGAAAACCTCACTCTGATAACATTTTTCATGAACTGACCCAGGCCGCTATCTAACCAGACACCTGACATGGTCTATGACATGGGCCAAAGGGTGTTTCTGATCCCCACATGCTAGAAACTAGTTCACGGTAATTGAGTAACTCCTTTGGGAATGATTTTTCCCATGTGAATGACAACTATCATCCGTACCAAAATTCTCAAAACATCATAACCACCATTCAAAACATGTGAAATAAAAGGAAATCACTATAAGCAAGAGTTAAATGTTTAACATTAACAACCATATACAAAGTAGCCAAAAAGGGGAGGGGATCGACTAGATGAACAAAACCTCCTCGTGAAACGTGGGTCGAATCCCACCATTCCACCACCATCAACACCTACCAATAAGAAACGTCTAGTAAGATTAACTACCATCACCTCCATGTAAGGCATTGAGTTTACATGAATCAGATCGAACAAGGTCTATATACACCTGGGGTGTATGTAGGGTGTGATCTCAGTTTCCTAATCAGATACCGCCCAAAGGTTCCATGCATATACATTATAAGATAATTAAGCATGAATTTTTCTTAAATAAGGAAACAATTTAAATTGAAACATGAAATGTTTAGGATGGAGAGGAAAGAATATTATTTTATAAAACAAGTACTTAGAATAGTAGAAAATTAAAGGTGAACAAATAAATGAAAACAAGGATAACCATTATATAAGCACCATGATAAATCCCTAATAATATCAAGTTCTTGGGGACCTAGGATCCCCATAATCATGATGATCAAAAATGGACATGAAGGTCAATCTTCTAATCAATCCACCAAATCCCCATAATCAATGTTTTATAAGTGTCATATCATAATTCTGATATGTATTGTAGGTTATTCCTAGAGTACTTATCCTAGTCTACCAACCTATTTACTTAGGATTCCCATGTGTTTTTATATTTATTAGACCATGAAAACCCCCATATTTCACAAGGAAAACCATCACAAACCAAAACACACTAATTCCAAGGGGGTTCACTATTTAAAAACCTTACACACACCCTAAATTTGGAAATCACCCATTTTTACACACCCAACATAATTTAGAATGATTTATAAATTAGTACTATCTTATTTAAATCATCAAATAATGGATAATCATGGAACCACCTACCTTCTCCTTTGAATCCAACACAATCTGATCGGAAATCGCAATCTAAAGAAAGAAGAGACCCTATGGAAGAAATAGTTCACCAAAACCATAAAACCCAAACAAAAAAATGGATTAAACCCATTCTAGGTCACCACAACCACTAGATAATAAAGAACCCAAGAAGAAATAGATAAGAGATCAAAAGTTGGTAAGAATAGAAGAGAATAGTAACTTACCTAAGGATTTCTTGAAGATTCAAGATTAAAACCACCCAAAAAGTATGGCCAAGATGAGTGTAGGAGGATATGAGGCATGCCTAATGCTGGTGGGGGTTGAAGGGGTCAAAACGAGTGGGTTTGATGGTTAAAATTGGGAAGAGGTAGAATTAAATTTTCAATTTTTTGAAGGATATGGTAGGCCAAATGTTTTGGATGCACGGTCTACCAAACCTTTCAGCAACTGTGTTCTACCTTTATCCAAGAGAAGGGATATGCCACATGGTTTACTGGGAGGGGTGCACAATTGTGCACCTAATTATGCAGTCGAGATAGTGCCACTTTCTAGGCTGCATGGTTTTCACTATGGTGGAACACGGTTTCCACTAACCATGTTCCAATTGTGCATCTCCTTTACACCAAAAAACTGACATTTTTTTCTTGAAAAATTCCTGGGAAAGATATGAAACCTAAGTTAGAAAAAAATGTACCTAAAAGAACACTATTGGTGTGACATGTATTCAAATAGAATGTGAATCATTAAAAACATTTCTAAGTCATCTATATATAGAATAATCACCAAAATATTCTAATTACAAAGAAAATATCCTCAATAAGTATCCCTTAATTCAAGAAGCATAACTATTTCATTAGAGAAACATATAAATTATGTAATTCATATGAAAGATAGATTGAACTCAACAACATATGATATCTCTTAAGATTGTTTACATATAATGTTGAGTATAATAACCCAGTAGGACATTCCAATAATATGTACTTATAGTGAATACATTAACACAACAATATGTATTTGTAAAATAGTTTCACAAAATTTCTATTGATTAATTTGTACTATAACATATTTGAAAACAATGAGTAAATAAATATTATAGATTAGGAATAGAAAATTGACTATAAATTAAAATTTAACAATATATAATATAATATTTTACTTTTCAATCAAGATATTTATTGTGATTTTTTACAAACATGTTATTGATTATTATTTTTTATCTCATGAAACAAGACATATCACATTTTTTTATTTTGTATATTATTTATTTAATGTATGTTTATTTCCATAATAATGAATAAAATTTTGATGTACAACATTGATCAGATCACTAATGATTTCTAGAAGGAGTTATTATATTTTTTGGACTTTGTATTCAATAATGATTTAAATGGAATATTGATTTGATGCCTTTGTTTTGATTGTACTGGATGACCATGGTTAACTTATAAGGAAGTAAGTTACCATATCACTAAAAATCTTTTCCAAAAAATATCATGTGTGGTATCACAACGGAGAAAAATATCATGTGGAGAATGACATTGATTCAACTGAAATGTTTGGTATAAAAAAAATTATTTTTGATCAGTTTCCATTTGTTTCACATGCCAACTCCTCATATATACCATTGTAAGAGGAAATGAATACTGGAAAAAAGTTTTTTCAGTTTTTCAAAATGATTATGTTGAGCATGTAAGAAAGATGATAGAATATGTGAATACCCCATTATACCAGACATGTGGAAAATAGGAAAACTTGATTTTTTTTTAATGTGATTATACCATGGGAAATCAATGTATAGATTTAGTAATACTCTAGTTGACTATATCCTAACATTTATTAAGTTTTTAATAATTGATGATGCATGTATTCTAGAAAATTATTGCATGGAATCAAATTTGGTTGACAAATTTAGATTTTCATCTACTAAGATCAATTATTTCCCCCAAACATTTTTGTTTGTTCTGGAAGGAAAATGCATATTTCAATTGGTTCAAACAATGTGGTACATCAAGATAGAAGACTAATAAATTCAAAACTCTATCCATCATACTATATAAAGTTATGTGGCACTTTACTTTAATTCCCGGGCATCAAATTTTTATTTTCAGAACAAATGATAAGAAATATGAGATGGAATGAAGATGAAAGAAATAAAGATAATAATCTAATAGTGCATCATAAAGATGGGTTACCTTGGAATAAATTTGATAGGTTACATCGAAATGTTTTAGCTAACCCATGAAATGTTAAATTGGTATCATCATGTGATGGTTTCAACCCATTTCTTTAGTTTCATATTGTACATAGTACTTGGCTTGTTTTCATTCACATTTATAACTTTCTATCATGGATGGGTATGAAGAAGCCATTTATTATCATGAGTATATTGATATCTAGACCCATTGATCCTGGAAATGATATTTAAATATACCTACAACCATTAATAGATGAGTTAAAGGAGTTTTCAATTGTTGGTGTGAAAGAATATAATGCATTCAGAAAGGAGTAATTTATGTTTCATGTAGCTTTATTATAGATGATAAATGATTTCCCTTCTTAGAGAATGATTTTTGGTTGGAGTAAAAAAGTGATATTATCCTACCCTATTTTTATGAAAAATACACAATCCAAGAGATTAAAGTTTCCATGAATATTTAGCTTCATATGGTATTGATGATTTTTACCAATGGATCATACATACAAGAAAAAAATAGAGCAATTTGATAATTCTGTAGTGGCTGATGAAATAACTCAACAAATGTCAGAGAATCATATTGTTAAAGAACTTGATGGTTTGGATTATGTTCTTGGAAATTGTCAATCTAATTCCATAAAGTGAAAGAATGGTAATTCAAATTCAAATATAATTTAGATAAAGATAATTATATTATTTTAGTTTTCATATTGGTCATTTAATTTATTTCATAATCTCTTAGACAAAATACTTATTGAGAAAAATATTTGTGAGATTTTACTTAATACTCTTTTAAATGTCATGATTAAAACAAATTGTAATTTTCAATCACATCATGATTTTATAGATTGGGGTATAAGATCAAGACTTCATCCTGATTTAATTGGATAGAACAAGTGTAAATTCTCTTTTACCTATTTTTTTGATGAAAATGTAGAAAAAAAAACAATTCCTTTAGGTCTTGTAAAGTTTGAAGGTTCTATATGTTAATTCAAGTAATATTTTGAAAAGGTTTAATACTCAATATTTGAAACTAAAATATCTTAAAACTCATTATTAACAAGTCTTGTTATATAAGTTTATTCCCATATCCATTCGACATTTACTTTCACATAATGTTATAGTTTTTGTGATTAGGTTATTTCATTTTTATCGAGATGTTTCTGACAAAATATATAAAATAAGTATCAATCAAAAATTATAGATATATGCACAAATTATTCTTTTTGACTTAAAGAAAATTTTCCCACCATCATTTTCCATATGTATGTTATATCTAACAATTCATATTCCTATAGAAGTTCTTTTTGGTGGTCCCATTTCATGTTGATGGATGTATCCAATAGAAATAATGGTCTATACATTGAAATATTATGTGAGAAATAAATATCACCCTGAGGTATCAATTGTAAAAGGCTATTTAGCACAATAATTCATGGATTTATGTTCATTGAACCTGGATAATGTCACTATGAGGTATAATCGTCTAATGATAATAGAATATGAGAAATATTATCCCATTGAGCATGCATTTCCTTCACTATTTCAAAAAGGGGGAATATTAGGATCGTACTCATTAGGTACATTAAGCAGGGAAGAGTGGGAAATGGCTCGTTATACAATATTATTCAACTTTGGGGTGAATGATTATTATATCAAGTAGGTAAACTAATAAATATGTATTTTTTTCATTGTGTTATTTTTTCATAGCTTCTAACATTTTAAATCTTTCATATTTGTAGAGAAAATTTACAAATTATAAAAAGGAGACATTGTTATCTATCTATTAAGAGGATGTAATAATTGAACAAAAAATATTTTTCTTCTTGGTTAAAGTAAAAGGTAATTGATTTATTTTTTTACCTAACTTAATCATATATAATTGTATAATATTTTATGTTATAATATTTTAGGTTCTAAGTTTATGAATTAATGGTGTATCAGATGAAATAATAGCATTGTCATTTGGTCCAAACAATATGGAATATGATTATAAGTTAATGGTTTTCAATGTCCTTAAATTAGCTATAAATAGTTATTCGAAAAAAATATAGATACATCATGATGCTCTCATAATAAGTGTCATGCCATTTTATTATGTGAGTGCATCAGAAAAGAAACCTCAATCAGAAAATATATCATATTATGGGGTTACTAAGAGAATTATTTTATTAGATTTGTTTCTGGCGCTTTCACTGGGGCATGCATCTGTGTGTGGAGGATGTGCTAGCCGTTTCCCCGCATTACCTCTTTCCAATGTTGGGTGGTATCCATCACTTATTCAGGGATGTTTTCTCCTTGATCAAAATGTGATTATGGGATGTCGGTATCTCCTTTCTTGGATTCCTCCTCAGAACTTGTTACCTAGTCCGAGTCTCCCTTAAAGATTAATATGTTTTTTGTGAAACTCTTCCATGGTGCCATATCTTCATGGACACTGGTTAATTATGTTTCTTTTGTCCAGAAATTCCAACCGGTCAAGTCAGGAAAGCAACCTTCGATCGGGGGAGTTGTCATGTTGGACATTGATGGCATGTCTGGATGATGAAACACTGATGCTTCTGGATTTCATCCCCTTATGATAAGGCTTCTCGAGGGTGCGGAAGCCTGAGGCATCCCATGTCGAATGAAGGGAATTATATTCCATAGGCATTTCCCTAAGGTTTTCTTCAACTTACCATATTTAACACAGGGTATGCCACGAGATTAACATCTAGCGGAGATAGACCGGACTGATTAGAACACTGATGGGAGTAGATCAGATGGGCGGATCCAAACGTCCAATGAGTACGGATCTGATGATTCTTGGGTCCCTATAAAGGGGGAAACTAAGGTTTACTGTTGGCTGGGATTGAGCCTTAGGGAGTTTTCATACATACCCAGTCCCGAAAGACAGGTATCAAAACCTATGTAGTTCAAAGGGGTGATGAATTGGGGTGTACACAAAGGAAAACGACCCAATGAAACTTATGGGGTTACACATGGTTAGCAACCCATTGCAAGAGGTACACTCTTGGTTGGATGGTTATGGATTGTGTGGGGATTATGCATGGCTAGCTTCTCGGGTGCCGCAAGGAGCAGCGATGGGATGAATGGCATGATCTCACTTGGATGTGGCAGCCCGGGTAAGAATCAAGATGTATTATGGATGGCTAAGTGAAGTGGATGGGAGGAATGTGATGGAACTGACGTGAAGATGATGGTTATGTTAGTCTTGAACTTCAGGGAGGCTTCCTACATATCCTTGTGGTAGGGAATCAAAGTCCACACAGTTCGGTGGGTTGATGGGACACCTGAGGTGGTGGCTTGCGAGAATGGATGCATGGATGAGACCCAAAGGAAGTATAACCTCCGGGATGGGGCATGACCTTCCCGAAACACAAAGGATCAAGGGAGAGACCATTATGGGACATGGGTGATGGGCTTGAGCCTCAGGGGGGGCATCCTATGTGTCCCCATGGTGGGGAATCAAATTCCATATAGTTTAGGATGGGTCATGGAATCGGGGTGTGCGTAGAGGACAGCGACCCGATGACACGTTGGGGCTTACGCGTGGTTAGCGGCCCGGGTGCTGGTATAAAGTCACAAGGGGATAGACCAAATATGTGGGTCCCAAAGAAGGAGACACCAAATTTTACCATTGTTTGGGGTTGAACCTCAGGGAGGCTTCCTACATACCCTACCTAGGATATGGGGATCAAACCTCACTTAGTTAGAATAGGTGTGAGTCCTAATAAAGGGGACACTGAAGTTTACCAATGTCTGGGGTTGAACCTCAGGGATGCTTCCTATGTACCCTACCTAGGAGACTAGGATCAAAACCCACATAGTTCGAGATCATATAGTTTAACATCATTTGGAATGAATAGGGGTATACAGTTTAACATCATGCGGGAATAGGGTGAACCGACGTGAAGTGGTCAGGACCAATGGGTGTTGGGCTTGAACCTCAGGGAGGCTTCCTACGTACCTTTCTTGGAAAGGTAAAGGATAAAATTCCACATAGTTTGGAATGGGGGATTGGGGATTACACACTAAGGTGGTCCAGAGAGGATGTCATGGTCGGTGCTTACTCTAACCCTACATGAGTCATGCTCGGTTTGAGAAACAAGAGGCAGAAAATACCTAATGATAATGTCGAGAAAGGTGCTTCTGTGAGGAATAGAGCATGGATTACGCGTGGTTAGCGGCCCAGGGAGCTAGATATTGGTACTTACTCTAGGATGGAGGCCCGACCGTGATAAATCCTAGATGGAGATGGAAATTGTAACCAAGGTCATTGTGCCCATCTCTCCTTTGGCCTTTGCACACAGAATAAGATAGGAGTAGCAAGGATGTTGCCTCCCATAAGAAAGGCTTGGGGATTACACCAAGATGCTTTCCCTTCCCCATGGATAGATTTCGTTCTATATAAGGATGATCTCATTCCATGTGAGCAAGATCTCACTCCCATAGAGACCAGTGGGTGTGGAAAATGTCTGAGATGGGGCACCCTGTATATATTTCATGGGGCAAGGATGTAGTTTAACGTCATGTGATGAGGACGGTGGTGCTTATAAATTTAACATCCTACAGATCATACGATGAGGATTCACTCCTCACCCCTAGGACTTAAATAACTGATGTGTATTAACCCTTGGGGAAGGTAAGGCATTAGCAATGTCATGTGGTGAGGGGGTTGTGAAGTGATCTATTGAGGGTCTCACATTGGCGTGGCTATACGAAGAAGCATGAGGCTAAGAAATGCAATATGAAGCACAACCCAAGGGACCTTGAAGTCACTTCTTACAAACCTAGAGGGTCGTATTGAAGATGGATTTGTAAAGCAAAGGGGTTCACAAGAAAGGATCACATGAAACTTTGGTGCTCCACAAATTAAAGAGACTCCACGAAGGGGTATGCTTTATGAAGTGGATTTTTCTAGCCGAATCATGGGGTATACATGCACATAAATGGTGCTTCTCAAAGTGAAAGTGATTTTGTGGAGTAGGACTTCACGGAGCAGGGTTTCCATGCAAAGTAAGGCATTGAAAAGTGATATACTTTGAAAAGCATAGTGATCGTTCCTTAGCATGGGGTTCACATGTATATGGAAGGTACTTTGCGAAGCATGAGTGCTTTTCAAAGACCCGAGTTCCCTTAGGGATATACTTCCTTTTTTATGGCACGTGGGATTCACGAATGGCATCCTTTCTTGAAGAGGGGTTGTATTTTAGCTAAGGGAAAAGTATTTTGCAATGCTCAATTACCTTGAAGAGCTCATTTTTCTCAATTCTTCACATAGCAGAAGGTGCTTCGTGATTTGAGAGCTGATAAGGAAAAAGGTTGGGGTATCCATCCTTTGGGCCAAGGGAATCCTAGTATTTATAGGCGAGGGACGGTGTGAAGCTCTGACAGTGCATTGCGAATCCACTTGTGATTTTCCATCAGAAGCGGATTTTATCAAGTTTGTCGTAACTGCAGAGCCTAACTTCATCCCCTCCTTGGTGCAGAGGCCTTCTTAACTCCCTCCACAGTGCTGGTGGAGTATTCCGTCAATTCATGGATTGCAAAGAAGATATGGTTCCCTCCATGGTGTGAAGCTTTCCATCATTTGTGTCGTAACTGAAGATTATTTCACCTCTTTACTCTACGGCGAGCATAGAGGTAGCCATGGATTTGTACCGGATGTAGTTATAAGGAGATATGTGAAGGCCGCGGTGCTAAAGGGCTTCAAGAAGGTGCTTCATGAATCATCCTCTTTGGATTCTATGTTCTCTTTGTGTATTTGTTTCCTATGCACACATTTTGTCTCCAAAAAATGCCCCCCCCCCCAGACATAGATCCGAGGAGAAAACAAGGGTTGAAGTCTGAGGGTATATCTCCAAAAAATTTAGGCCAATCACAAAGCAATATCATGAAGCAAGTTCACGATGCAGAGAGGTGAGGCGCAGATTTAGAAAGTTGTGAAGCTCACTGCATAGCTTGCTGCGACCATGCATGTCACAAAGCTCAGAGGTCATTGCCTATAAATAGGGGAGGACAACCCTTATTTTTTCTTACTTATCGTATCATTTTCATTCTTGGGATCTCGATTCGCGAATCTCCACATGCTCTATGACATCCCTCTACAAATCAGGCCCTCTTTTCTCTACGGCGCACAACGAGCCTTTCGACTCCACAATTGTGCACTTTGCGGCTTGTGCCTGAGAGATTTGTGGCAAGGCTCTGCGACCTGCCACTATGACTGAGATCTCCAATCAAGCTCTGCAATCCAATACAAAAAATTCTAAAATTTTGATACTGAATGGCTCATCAAGGATTTTCCAAGGGGTCCTTGCAGATGCTGCTCAGAGAGTAGAGATGGCTGATAATCTGGGCATCGGGGAATGTGTGTGGAGTCATTCAGACCACGAATCTATGGTGAAGATTTTTTTAGACATATAGAAGAGATACCCCATGTGAAAAAGACTACCTTTATATGGATTTTTGGTTGAGGGATGATGTTCTCATTCCCAAAACAAGAAGGGATGAGCTGGCCTATTAGTTCAGGAGTATGTCATGCCAACACCAATGGTTCAGAGGTGATGACAATCATACATGGGAGACTCATACACCCGTCATTGCCGACTAATTGTGTAATAACGTTAAAAATGTTGCTGGGAAGGAATTATAGTCAGAGGTATCTCCCCCATAGTACCACACCATTTTGAAGGCGTCTTTGGGAAACCTTGAGAAGGGGTGGAATGATGAGTGGGATCTACACCATGGAGGCAATTTCAAAGATGATGGGGCCTGAGATTACTGGGTCAGTTCCTTCTATGAGGAGTTCGATGTAGAGCTGAGGCGAGTGGTCCTGTATGAGGCAGCATGGGGCTCCCAATTCTACATTTACCAACTGAAGAAACTGATGTCAAATCTATTGGGTAGGTAGTCATTGAGGACCAATACTTTTCATCTTCACCATGGGGAGGTCAGTATCAGCCTCTGGGACCTTCAAAAAATCTTGGGGATTCTGATATTGTGGGCGTTGTATGACAAGTTCCTGCCTTCCATGAATACGTGGGAGGACCCAGAGCATATGTCACTACTTGAAAAGGCATTGATGGACCTAGTACCAGGAGAGGACAAGTAGTCGATGAGGTATTTCCATTTTAAGTGATGGTTCAAGATGTTCCTGAATTCACCTTTATATGGGAAGTTTTCTGTGAGGCCTCCCACCTTCTTGGAGAGGGTCTAGTGTAGAAAAGAGCACTCTTACTAGTGACTCATGGACGACAGCCAGTGGAAGACATGGGGGTTTAGCGTTATCACTGATAAAAAACCAGTGGTCAGGTTGGATGTATTCATCTCAGTGCTCATTTGCGGCTAGATGCTGTTGGTAAGGGATAAGAACATGGGTGTACATCTGAGCACGTTTATCATGGCATCCATATTGGCGATGGGGGAACGGATCAATCTAGGGATCCCAGTGCTGGATAATTTCTACAAAGTAATGTGGAAAATTAGTGAGGGGAAGAATTCACATAGGATGTGTGGTCTAATTCATCTTATGTATGGGTGGATAGAGGCACATATTAGGGGTGTCTATGAATACCCGAACCTCATTTCCCCTCTAGGGTCATATTTCTGACCTGCCATTCTGAATTTGGTGGGGAGTTTCCCGACCAACCTGACCATGTCATTGGTGCTGAACTGGGTCTGGAAGGTGGATGATTTCAACTTAAATCTATTCCCATTTCTAATAGGTGCATTCAATAATGACGGCCAGGGAAAAGAGGAGCATCGGTCCTATCTCCTAGCCTTTTAGGATGGAGTCCTGGTGGCGCAGGTTGACCGCGAGCCTCTCTATGAGCTGTACACCCTGCACTGCATTGTGAGTCAGTTCTAGTGCATGTAGAGGATAACCTCACAGGTCTACTTGGTATTATTCCATGAGGTATATCTATGTATTATGAGGCAGATGTGGCTCATGTTCACATGGGAGGATGGGAATATGAAGAATGATCTACCTCCGCCCACTGCTGTTTATGGGATAGTGAAGGAGTATGCTAAGAGTTGGGAGGTAGCCTACCTAGGGGAGATTTTAAAGCATAATACCATCCATGATAGTGGTGGGGTACCGCCTAAACCTCTAGGTTGGGTCTAGAAGGTAGTAAGAACATCTCATGGTGGCAGGGATTCAGTAGCGGTGAGACCTGCACCAATCGAGAGACAGGTGACAGCGGCGGACCCAGCGGTCCTAGAGGAGAAAAGTTAGCAATATGGGAGGCCACCTAGGGAGTTCTGAAGGATACCCACTCAGGATATGGGGAAGTGGTTTCTCTATATAGACATACTTGAGGATGCTATTTTGTAGGAGGCCTGGTACATCTGGGATGTTAACAGAAAATTCCTCAATCCTTCCTAGATGTGCCACCATTTGAACCATCTCAGAATGGATCTGTCGGGGATTGGTTGCACCAGGGCTGAATTTTTGGTATCCAGGCAGAAGGGGAGCAGTACATCGACGATCTGGAGGACTTTGTGAACTCTTGAGGTACTCTGCATCCAATGCAGGATTGGGTGAAAGTATTGATTGATCAAAAGGTCCCTCTACAGTTTTCGACCACTAAACTAAGGGATCTCTTACCCCTAACTGAAGAATATAAAGGGTCCTCTTGGGGGGGAGAGACTGGTAGAGGGAGCCCTTCAGAGGAAGGTGAAGTTACAAACTCAGAGCTGGAATATTTTGAAGGGGATCTTGAGGTAAACCATAAACCATTTTCTTATGATCAGCATTTAGGATGATTAGGCCTTATCAACTAACATTTGACCTATAAAAGAGGTCCCCATATGCAAAACCATCTCCCACACCATAATGGATGTGGCTTTAGGATCTGCACCTACAAAAATGACTATTACTGCACCTAGTGGGGTCATGACACCCAAGGTGGTTCTCCCAGAGTATTTGGATTTATTGACCATATATGGGGGGCCACACTTCTAGATTATAGCGGCAATAGCTCATGGGGGAGACCGACTATTTGATATCTGTAATTCTTTTTCATAGAATTTGTAACTATCGTCCATTGGATCAGTCCAACTAACGTTTGTGTAATTTCACATACACCATTCTTCAAATGGCGTGGGCTGCATTAGCAAGGTTGGTCAGGGCTCTTGGAACTGCCTTTCCTTGGGGAATGCCAATTGTCATGGAAACATAAGCTCATACTGACCAAGCCAAGGCTGTCCTGATCATAGGTGGGACTGTCAGTATGACGGAACTTGAATTCATCGAGGTGGAATCCAGCTACAGGGATCAAATGGATGACATTAGACCTGACCTATTAGACCAAAAACTAGATGAATATCCTACTGATGAGTTCCTAGAGGAATTCCCCACATACGAACCTACTGACCCTGAGGACTAGGATGAGACAGCTTCCAATGAAGAGGATACCAAGGTCATTCATCGCCAGTTATGTAAGTTGATCAAGCACTTCATTGGGGAGACCCCACACACACAATGGGTAGATCAGATGAGAAGGATTTATTCTCAGTTGTGCGAACTATGCACTAGAGGAGTGCACACCCAACGTACTCACATTCTCATATAAGACTTCATGGTAGAGAAAATATTAGAACATGATCATGGCCTCGGTGTGGGATGGAATTGGAGGAAGTCCGTGAACATCAAGAGACTCCAGGGAGCTGATCATGAGATCTAATGGTTGAGGGTGCAGGTGAATGAGTATTCCACTTTCCTTGACGTGCAATTGAGGATCATATCATGGCTAAAGGCCCAGCTGGCAGAGGATAAATAACAGATGAGGTGAGCCTATGAAGATATGGTTATCATCCTCGCTGATGAGGATCAGGCACAAATCAAGGCTGATAAACTATGCCCTATTTACACTTAGGAGGAGAGGGAGATCAACATGCGACAGCGGATCCTGGATGCTACAATCTAGAGAGTGGTATAGCTAGGATGCTTCATTGAACAGGTCAACCCGTCTATGCGAGGGTCCAATCCTTGGGCGTTTTAGTTTGAGTCAACTCATAAATGTACTCTCGTTCTTTTCTTCTTTATGTTGGTTTTTTTCATGAGTTCCATTATTTGTTTTCGTTTTCTATATTTCCATCACAATTGTGAAATATCCAGTGACCAATCCCTAAGCTCACATGGGTCATGCTCGATGTGAGAAAAAAGGGATGATCACATTGTTATTTCTACTAAATATGAGAGTGCCAACCAGGCTCCAGGCATTTGAGGTCTAAACAACCAATCTGGACCTTTGGGAAGAAAGAGGTATGCCTGACTGGAAAATGACGTTCTCAAAGAAGTTGCATTGTTATTTCCCCAACGTGCTCTAGTGCATGACTGGGGTAATTCCAGGGGCGTTAGGATCAATCTGAATAGAGGGGAGTGGAAAGTTTGAATCATGATACCCAAAATTCAGAACACTGTGGGGATGGCATGACAATGAAGGATAACTGTTGACTATGTTCAAAACATAGTATCCCTATTGTGTTAGCATGAAATGGGGATAAAAAAAAGGGATAACTGCTAACCATGTTTAAAACATGGGCCCTGACTCGAAATGTCATCTATAGTCTTCTGGAACGTTGGACCAGGACAGTAGGCGATCCATAGGCCGAGAATTAATACTGTTATGGGGTACTTTAGACATAAAAGAAGACTAGGATCCAAATAAAGGGCACGAAAATCATGGAGGGTGGAGTGATGGGTTGTTCGAATGGAGTCCAATACTCTTGAAATTACTCCACCATGATGAAAACACATTATTTGAGCACATCGGTCAGATCAGGGATTGTATTTATTTCCAAAAAGGATATCTCTAGCAAGAAAATAGGGTGGACCACATTTTTACATCATGCTAATGAGGATGATAGACATGTAGTTTAACATCGTAGGGTGAGGAGGATGCACATAATAGTTTAATGTCATATGACCAGGATGTTGCACATTGTTTAAGTTCATACTGCCTAGAATAAAGCTAACATTTTAAATTCATGATTCATAGACTATATTCTCCTAGTTTAAGGTAATAGTTTTTTGAACATAATTGGGTTCGATGATCCAGAAGGGTTAATAACCTTGGGGATGGTCCCAAGATAAGATTCCTAGGTGTCGCTGCATATCCCATAAGTATGAGAATCAAGAAAAACTTAGTTCTTTAGCAAAGTGTGGTTAAAGACCAATGTTGGATGGGGAAATCCTCTCTGGCGAGGAAGCTGACACATCCCATAATTTTCATGGGGAATCCTGAACTTGTTCAGGGTAGTTCTATAGACTAAAGTCATGCGTTGATGACCTGTTCATCCCAAAGGAAATGTTCAGTGCAGTACATATCACGATGTAAATAAGGACCATAAGAGTCCACACCACACCACGTGTTCCCTATGGGATTCTTTAGACCCTATAACGGAGGTGGCCTAACTTGGGGTTGGACTTGAGAGAAAGTGCTCGGGCATTTTTACGTATCCCATGAGGATAGGAATCAAGATATACGTAGTTCTGGAGGACCCGTGTAGTTTAACATCATATGGTAGGACGGAGAGTGAAAAGAGGATATCCCAAAATGGGGGAGTATGCAGTGCGTCCATTATAGACTCTACGTGAATGAGGACCAAAGAAATCCATACCACACCATGTATTCCCAGCGGTATTCTTTACAACATAGACCATAGGTGGACTAATCTTGGGGCTGGACCCAAGGAGAAGTGCTCAGATGTTTCTACGTATCCCATGAAGATGGTAATCAAGCCATATGTAGTTCTGAGATTGCAGTTTAATGTCATGCAAGATGAGGGCCTTGTGTGGTTCGGCTCTACCAGTACACATCCTACAAAAAAACTAATCCCACATGATTCATGCTCGATGTAGGAAACAAGCAGTAGTGATGGGATTTTACTAGTATAGGAAGGCATGCCATAGGGTAAATGGAACACTAGGTGAATGACATCCCAATAATACTGACCTACCTATGTAATGCACATAGATTCACGGAGGGGTAAAACCGAGTGTGTTGGAATTCCACTTAAACATAAGAAAGTGGAAATATTTGAATCATGGCACCCAAGATCTGTATCGCAATGATGGTGGCATGATGATGAAGGATAACTGTTGACAATGTTTGAAACCCAGCATCTGTTTCGCGTTAGCCTGGCGTGGGAACAGACAAATGAGGGTCGATCACTAACCATTTTTGAAACACGGGGCCTGTCACAAAATTTCATGTGAGGACTTTCAGGGAATTGGACCAAGATGTTAGGTGATCCAATGTGTCATGAGGACAGGCCATAAAGGGGGTCCCTTCAGACATGGAAGAGGATGTGGATCCAAATAAAGGGCTCATGAAGTGTGGACACGAAACGAGGGAATTTCCATGTGAAATCCAACAATTCGGGCTCTATGCCATGGTATATTCAAGTGGGCCAGTGAGATGTATTAGGTAGAGGGAGTAGAATCCCTTTCCATGGATGAGAGTCTTGGGGGTGAAAATCCTAATATGAGGTCATAAAGTGGACCATTAGGAGGGGACTTAGTTAAATGGAATGTGTGAAGGGTAGAAAAGTAAAAAAAACCTGATGTGGATGTTGACGCTCCTTTTGTCACAGAATCTAAAAATCGGAAAAGGGGAATATCTGAGCTCAAAGTGATTCAACCTTTGAAGAAAATATCAAAAATCGGCAAAGGAATGAACAAAGGATCAAAAGCAACTGCACCGCGCAAGTTATATCACTGTCGCGCAATTCCACTTGCGCGACACCCTTATGATCGCGCAAGTGACTTGCGCGACCTAATTGATAACTGCCTGGTAACTGCCCGGGGTCTTCTCCTGCCTATAAATAGACCCTGTGGGCCCCCCATTCGGGAGGATCTTTTTCCAGAAACTCGGATTGAAGCTCCCGACACCCAAGTCTCTTCTCAAAGCTTCTGGAACACTTCTAAGGTAATTTCTTACCTAGAACGGAAGATCTAAAGAGAGGGAGGAAGGCCTAAGTGTTGAAACTCAACAACACTTGCGCGCCTGAGTGGCCAGCCCTTAAGGGAAGTGGTCACACTTGCGCGCCGCCTTACTCCTTCGATAGAACTTGCGCATCCCTTTTCTGGAAGAACCTCAAGAGGATTCTAAGGGCTTTAATAAAGAGTCGCTCAAGTATTTCAATGCTGGTTGACCATCGCACAAGTACACTACGTGTCGCGCAGGTATACCTGCGCGACCAATACTTGCGCGCCCCCGCAATACTTGTGTGCCTTCCAAGACTTGCGCGCCCCTTTCTTTTTGGGTGCCTTTCTTGCCCATTTCACCCCTCTTAAGACATTATACTTCCTTTTCAAGATTCTGTCTTCAAGACACTCTTCAAAGCCATTTATGGCATGATTTATTGATTTGACTTCCTTATCTGAAAGGAATTCTGTGTAATATCTCTCAAAACCTAGTGATTTAAATATCCTTATGTCACTAAATATGGAGAGTTCATTAATTCAACCTCATCCTTTAAGATGAGAGAATCCTTAACCTGGGTCTCCTTTTCAGGAATAATCCCCAGTCATAAGTCCTCTAATTTGGGCATCCTTTTCAGGAGTAATCCCCAAACCTTAATCCTTAACCTGGGTCTCCTTTTCAGGAATAAGTCCCAGTAATAATTTTGGGATTCCTTCTTAGGAGTAATCCCCAAGTCCCCTAACCTAGGTCTCCTTTTCAGGAATAAGTCACAGTCCTAATCTTGGGATTCCTTTTTCAAGAATAAGCCCCAAGTCCCTTAAATTCTCTTTAACCAGTCCTAATTTACGTTTGATCTGGGATTCCTTCTCAGGAGTAAAACCCAGTTATCAATCCTCTCCTAATTTGGGTTTCCATTTCAGGAATAAGTCCCAAGTTAGAGTATTCAAATCTCCATGAAGCACATATACCTTTATGGACCCTGTTCCTGGATTTTCTCCCTAAAGTAAATCCTCTGGGCAGAAATACATACATAAGCCCCAAACCATTTCTTATGATTGCATCTTTCATGGCATAATTGTATAATTTTTACCAAAACCCCTTATTTCTCACACAGAGCATGACTCACGCGATCTTAGAGGGTAAAAGTAATTATGACATCCTGCTTTGAGCCATCAATCATAAACATCATACTCTTCCATTCGAACTACGTGGGCTCTGATTCGTTTTCCAAAACAAAGGACACGTAGGTAGCCTGTCTATGGGTTCGATCCCAACTTTGAAATAATTCATGTCCTTCTGAATGACAATAAACTTCAAGTGCCCCACTGAGTGGATTTAAAACCATCCTGGTCATCATAATGACCAAGAGACTTTTATATGAATGTTTTGAAGGTTACCATTGACCAAGAATCTCTAAATAGATATAGATGATTCTCTATTGATGAAGAACCTCGAATACATATAAAAGATTCTCTAAATTTCTTACATATTTAATCATTGATTTTCAAAACTAAGGGAAAAGCTCATTTTATACTTGGTAATGTAATAAGGATTCACGAACATAACTTAAATCTATAAAGAGAGTCCCGGAATAGACAATAATTCCCCTCAAAAAAGGTGTGATGAGTCCGACCTCCCATCCTCTCGACCAATGCAAATTCCTAAGCCTCATCAGTCCACAAGATAATGAGCGCCTACCTTTGGAAAGTACTTCCAAATGGATGTGTAATCATTGGATGTTTCCGGTTCTACGAATAAACCCGCTAGAAACCGATCGGAACATTTGAATCTCCCATCCAGGAGGTCATCCCCGAATTCCGAGGGAAACAAAAAATGGTGAACCCGACGTGAATCCTTAACCAAGTTAAAATGATGTTTTACCTATTTGTTAAGCCCCTATTTAAAACTCAATAAGAGGGATAACAAAAACAATCATTGACATGTGTGCTCATCCAAAGGATGAAGTGGCTGAATTTTATCTTGATTACGTCTGTTATATCAAACAGGCACTCTTTTCCAAGATCTTCTGTATTTCCATAATGGCTGCTCTCAAATTCACATATGTGAATACTGCTGCTACAAATACCACTGCTGCTATTCCTACTGGATCGTCATCCGCTCTGAGGATGACATCACCTACTCAGCGTCTTCAACGCTGGGTATAAAATGCGCTGGTTAAGGAGTACCGTCAACACGGTACCATCCCAACTCTGGAGGCTGCCCGACAGGCCCTCCAAGTGAACAACTCACACAGGTCGTCCGGACAACGACGACCAATGATCAAGAGGCAGGCGGTGCTGACTACCGTCTCCAACCGTTTCAGGTCGTTATCCCCGGAACACAATTTCCATTCGCTCCCTTACTCTGAGGAAGTGAATGATCAGGTCCCTCAGGGCCTTAATTCAAAAAAACAGGAGTCCTTCCCGAGGGCTCCCATCAACAATCACCGCCAGACTCGTGCGACAGTGCGCCCTCAACATGATGAGGGTACTGACTCCAGGCATTCAGCTCAGGTTCCTCGAACCCCAGCAGTCAAGACGAACTGCCAGAGACGAAATCAGGTTAACAATGGGTAGGTTTTCATCTCTACCATCTCCGGAGAAGTCCACCAACCTAACTTGGTGGCGAACAATGAGCAGGCACACACACCTGTCCGTTTTAATTCCGCTGTCCAGCAGACTCGTCTGGCAGCATCAAGCCAATCCCGCCAGGCAATTCCGGCGGAGTACTATAGGCAGGAACATACACCTGCTTATACATCATCGGTTAGTTAGTAGGCTCGCCTGACTACATATGATGGATCTCATCAACCGCATTTGGCGAAGTGTAATCAGCAGTCACATACACCTGCTAGTACTAATCAAGGCTACCAACAGTCTCACTTGGTAGCGCACGGAGAAGTCAGTCGGAAAGCTCCGACGACAAATAGGAGGTAGACTCAACTCTCTGCCTCCACACTTGAGTACTGTCAGGATTCACTGACAAGAAAAGGAGGACAGGAGTAGGCACATACACCTACTCCAAGCCCGGAATGGACGTATATCCCCGTTCCGGCAGCTGAAGTCACCAAACATATTTTTTCAATGGTGAAAGAGCAGAATCAAATTCCTGCTCATATTCTGGATGCTTTCCAGGATATCATAACAGCTTCAGCATCATCTCAGGGAAAGACACATAAATCTATCCCTAGCAGTGGAGTGACACATCAACGATTCACTCCGGAACAGACACACACATCTGTTCCAGTCCAAGAGGGTTATGGGGCATACTCCCCCATATCATACGGACAACCAAGTCAGGCACATACACCTGATTTGAGTGGAGATCGTCAGCCTAACCTGACCATATTTCCTGATCAGGCACATACACCTGCTCAGAGTAACCACTTTCGTCAACAAGTGGTTTCCAAAGCGAGTAATAAGGCATCTAAGAAAAAGATCCGCCCAGCACAGTCAGGAGATCAAAGGCCAATCTGTAACAAGGCCTTGCTCGATGCTGGAGTTCTTGAAGCCCTCAGACATTTATCTGTTGGAATTCAAGATTCTACTCCCTCAGTTCCCAATAACGGGAACATTAATTCCGAAAGTCTTCAACAGACACTTCCTCATGAAGGCTTGCTTCATGAAAATTCGGTCAATCTTGGAGTTTCTTCTTCAGATGAGAGCCACAGGAACCCTCTGTGTGGTCAGAAGACCAAGGAGCAAGAGATATCATCTTTTGTTGTAACCCATTATGGTGGTCCTCCCCATGATGATGAATTTCTCTGCGAAAGTCCTCTCCGCATTAGTGATTCACATTGCCTGGAAAACACTCCAGTGGACAATGTAGTGCCGAGAAAGCCCTCTTATCTTGAGGAACTTGCAAATGCGAAACCAGTCATGTCTGATTCTTTATCGCTAGCAAGTGAAATACTTTCTCAATCAGAAGATAGCCCAGGGTGTAGGTCATTCTCTGAACCATCCCTAAGTCATGCATCTTCTAGTTTGATCAATGATCTCTCTACCAATCTTGTTGAATCCGATGAAGCAACAAGGAAACACCAACTCTGGTCAAAACAGGTAGAAGAATCTTCATTTAATGATAAAGAGGAAATGCTGAACATGAGGAAAAAACTGGCGAAAAGTGAGGTACCAGTCATGTTTTGGCCTTTGGCTGACTCCCAGTATGACATTCCAAAGATGTTGACGGAAGATGGAGTCCATGATATTCGTCTCAACATATGTAAAACTCTTTGTCAATTGAAGAAGAAGGTATTATCTTATGATGAATATGAAAATCATCTTAAGATAATAGAAGGGCTACAACGTCAGATTGATTTGGCATCTCTATCAGTCTCTTGGTATCCGAAGGCTGAAAAGCAGCAGAGAACCCTTCAACGTTCATGCCTTGGCGCACTAAGAAAATTGCGTCATTTAATTGCCAATGCTCCATCTGGTGTTCATATCAGAGGATGGGGTGTTCACAGAGCACTACATTTTACAGTTCTTTCCAGTCAGCAAAGCCCGCCGAAAATGGTTTCATGCAATGTTATTGCCCATGGCCGGCCACAGTCAATGGGCTTTGTTCATAATCAAAAGCTTGCTCAAGAACAGGCTTCAACTAGTTCCTCTCAAAATCAAGCATATAGAGAACAATTTTTTGAATTGCTCCTACATCAAGCAGGCGAGAATATTGCACAAGCCTCTCGTATGGAGCAAACACATCATCAAATGACAGAAGTCTCGGAAATCATCCAACGGTCTGTTGAACCAGGTGATAAAAGTGGATACAGGCTAATGCATCCAGCTAATTTCCGAACTAAGATTCGCTAGGTCAAGAGATATTTTAAGAAAGTCTCAGAAATAGCTTTTCAAGAGACACCCCAGCTTGCCAAACTGGGGACTCCTTTAACCCAACCCTCAGAGTCAACAAATGGGATTCGAGGAGTTGAGTGGAAGCAGCAGGAACATCCCCAGTTCTCGAGACTGGGGACTCTTTCAAATCATCAATCCCCTTCTCAGAGAATATTGGTCTTTTCTCGATTAGGGAAGAAGCCCCAAGAGGAACGAAGATCCAAATTATCAGGAGATTCCCTCCAAGTTATAGCTCGTCAAGAAGTTCCTAAAAGATTAAATCAACAAAAGGAAATGTCTCATCGAAGACATGAAAGAAGACAATATCACAGAAATGTCGATAGAAGGTATGCGATGCATTATACATCAATCAATGTCATCAATGCCGTTGTTGCTAATCCACCAGAGGAGAATCACTCAAGGGACTCAGATGATGAGCGTCCTGCTCAAGAAAATGTATGCGCCGATACAAATGAAGAAGGTGTGCGTACACGAAGTCAAAGGATTACTCAGAACCTAGGTAATCCACTTCCTTCTCTCCAAAAAGTATCCGACAAAGGGAGGGGAAAGAATCAGGATACATATCCTTCCTCTGGAGAAGGTCAATCGCTCTCGTTAGAGCAAAGGTTTGCACAACAAGAGGAAGAAATGAAAGAATTAAGAAGGTTGAATGCAGAACTACTTCAGAGTAGTCTTCTTCTTAAGAATGCTGAAGTCCGAAAGCCGAAGGAATTTGTTTCAGTTACTGAGATGGATCAAGAATATCCTTCTTTATCAGTACACCCTCAGAGGTCTAATCCCGTGGGTCAAGCGCAACAACGGTTGGTTGTCCTACCATCAGTTGCAGCACCAATCACCACGTCTGTCCAAGATCCATTCATTGCACCTACCCAAGACCAAATTCAACCTGATGTTTCTCAAAAGTTAATAACTACTATTGGGTCATTAACAGCTCGGTTAGAAACTATGGAAGGGAAACGGGCGCAAGTTCAACCAGAAAAGAAAGTTTACCCTGAGTGGGTAGATTCAATTTCTCCTCCATCTAGTTTTGGAAACCCTATTTTCCCCACTTTCAATGGATCAGGCGACCATGAACAACATTTGATGCATTACATGTCTTGTTGTGATCCTATGATGGGAACTCCAGAGCAGCAAGAAGCAGTGAAACTCAGATGCTTCGTGCGAACCTTGCAAGGACCAGCTTTTGTCTCGTATACAAGCTTGAAATCCCGATCAATCATCGGATGGTAGGATCTTCGTCAAAAATTCCTTCTTCAGTTCAGCTCAACTTTGCCAAAAACGAAAATTTTCGATCTTACAAATTGCAAGAAAAGGGAGAATGAAAGAGTCTCTGATTTCATTGCTCACTGGAAGGGATTAACGTATTCCATGAGTTTAGCACTCCCTCAGGAAGATCTGTTGCCAATCTGTGTGGCAAATTTGCGTGATGAATTACGCACACCATTGATCCCTGTGAAATACACAGGAGGGTTTCGAGACCTTACTTCAATCGCTCAGCAGATTGAAGATTCCCTTATACAGGATAAGGTTAAATCTCGTGTAATTCCATCAGCTCCAGGAAGAAGAATGGGTAAAGCAGAAACTGCTATAGTTATGCTTAAACAAGCACCTGTACCTATTTCTACTTCAAAACCTTCATCTTCTCGAAGGGATCCACCTCCTGAACGCCAACAACAAAGGTCATTTCGTCCAAATGATCAAAGATATCAACGACGAAAACAATTTGAGTTTTTGAAGAGTAAAACATACTCTTTCTGAAGTGAGCAAGTTCCTGGTTACTTCATTTCAGCTCTGGAAAATAATTTCATTCAATTACCAGTGCCCAAGAGGCCAAACAAGGAAGGAGATGAAGACTGTCCCAATTATTGTCCCTTTCATCAAATGTTGGTCCATCCCATCCAGGAGTGTTTTTTCTTCAAAGACCTCCTGCAAAAGATGATCGACTTGGGACAAGTCAAGTTGAAAGGTTCTTTGACTCAGGTAGAATGTGTTACTGCTACAGTTCCAGAGGAGGAAGGTGAATGGAAAGAAGTCAAAAGAAGAAATGCACAGAAATATGATGATTGGATGGTCAGAAAAATAATCAATCAGACTCATGCTATTTTGCGAACACAATTAAAAAAACCAATTGTGTCTTCTGCCATGAATATTGCGGTAAAATCCTCTTTGTCAGAGGGAAAGTCCTCAAAGAAACGGTTGGATTCAAAGAAGGAAAAAGAATCAGAAAAAGATGAGTATGTGTCAAAGGCTAAATTGTCTTTGACTCTAGAAGACTTTATGCCATCTAATTCAAAACAACGGGCACCGCCCCATCAAACGGCACAGCCTAAACAGGCTAGTCAGGCAGAGTCCTTATTAGACGAAGAGTTAATCTTCGGTTCTGTTAATATGATTCAATTAACAGATCTGTATTCCAGTCGTAATTTCAATTTTGATGAGTCTGAATTCCCTGTATCAAATAAGGGAATCCGAGGAAGTTCCAGAGGTTCAGGATACAGGGGAAGACGTGGATCTTTCTGAAGCCACTACTCCAATTCTACCCCTGCTAGCACTGTGTATGCAGCAGAAACTCGTGGTAGAGCCCTTCAGTGAGCTCAAAAAGAACAAGTAAGTTCTTCTGCCAATAGTCAACTCAGTCTTGGCACAGTTATTTTGGAAGACCGATTGAAAATTCCATCTTCTTTATCTCAGCAAGTAAATGAATCTAATCGGTCTAATCTTCCAAAACCAAGGATGTTTCCAACTTCTATTCCAATACAAGATGCATCAGCTTCCAAATCATCTGCTTCCAAGGGACCTGCTAAACCGCATATTCCTGTTGGGAAACGCAGACCTCTAGATCAAAATTATGATATATTGAAACACTTGGCCCAAGTACCATCCAAGTTATCAATTTTGGATGCTTTGAATCTGTCAAAAGATCTTCGGGAAGCACTCATCGAAGCTTTGTCAAGTCCTCAGGAGTTTGAAGCTGAAATTGCTGCAGCTGAAGTCTATCACATAGAGAATAATCCTGCAGAATTCCATACAGTGATATCTTTTACTGATAAAGATGAAGATGATGTTGTTCATGGGCACATAAAACCTTTGTACTTATCTGGCAAAGTAAATGGTGTAGATATCTGAAGAGCTTTCATTGACAATGGTTTAGGAGTCAACCTCATGCCCATCCGTACACTTCGTCGATTGGGCCTCACGGAATCTGATTTATCTCCTTCTACCATGATGTTACAAGGATATGATAAAAATGAACAAGAACCACTGGGCTAAGTTACACTCAGAACTCAGTTTGGAGATCTTGTATCCAATTCGGATTTCATGATTGTTGATCAAGACTCAGCTTTCAACGTCTTGCTTGGAAGACCCTGGCTACATCAGCATGCGGCTATCCCTTCATCATACCATCAATGTCTCAAATACTGTTTCAATGGTCACGTTGGAACATTGTATGGTGATAAGACCCCGTTCAAGACATGTGAGTCTCAATACATTGAGGCATAATTTTATCACATGAAGGGAAGAGAAAAATCTACAATGAAGGAAATTACCAAAGTTAATGCTCCATATGGTTTGGAGAAGATTCCAATAAATCCATTTACACATGTGAGTACAGATTATGTGTTACCTATCAGTCAAATTAACAAAATAGGCCTAAATCAAAATACTCTTATGGAAAGATCCATAATGTCAATTACGGCAGTTGAGCCATACAACATGGGAGAAATTGGTAACCTACCAAATAGTGATGAAAGCACAAGTGGTGACGTCTTTATTTCATCTGTTGAAATCCAGCAGGTCTATACTTCGCCAATCAGGACAGAAGAAGTTATAGCAACATCAGAGGTGAATAATGATGTCAATTCTCAATCCATCATCTCCTCTTTATTTCCCAAAGAAGGCCCTTTATCATCAATAGGGTCGGAAATAGAAGCTTCTTCTTCAAAATGTGCAAATTTTGACATCTCTTCTGGTCATGAAAATTTCGTTTTGTCATCTACTATGCAAGTAGAAATGGAAGAAATAGCACATGATAAAGAGGAAGAGGAAGATCTTAGAGATGCTCCTCCAGCATTTGAAGAGGGTATCTCTACCACTGTGGATGAACTCAGAGAAATAAATCTAGGTACAGAGAAATATCCACGCCCCACTTTAATTAGTGCGTCCATGACCCTTGAAGATGAAGGGATGTATATTTCTTTTCTAAAGCAAAATAAAGATATTTTCGCTTGGAACTATACAGAAATGTCTAGGCTTGATCCTAATATTGCTACTCATCATTTGGGTTTACCAAAATAACATCGAGGATTTAAGCAAGCCGCGAGAAGAGCACACCCAACTTATGCTTCCAAAATTGAAGCTGAAGTGGATAAGCTGATCAAAGCTAACTTCGTCAGAGAAGTTCAATATCCCAAGTGGTTGGCTAATATTGTCCCTATAAAGAAGAAGAACGGACAAATTAGGGTTTGCATCGATTTCAGAGATCTTAATCGGTATTGTCCTAAAGATGATTTCCCAGTTCCGATTACAGAACTCTTAATTGATGCGACGGCTGGCTATGAAGTACTTTCCTTCATGGATGGATATTCCGGATATAATCAGATCTGAATGGCCCCAGAAGATGAGGAATCTACAGCCTTCAGAGCCCCTCAAGGTGTGTTTTGTTACCGGGTGATGCCCTTTGGTTTAAAGAATGCAGGTGCAACATATCAACGCGCCATGCATCGTATCTTCAAACCTTTCTTAGGAAAGTTTGTTGAATGCTATGTAGATGATTTCGTGGTTAAATCCAAACAATGTTCTAATCACTTGGCTGATTTGGAAGTCATATTACACAAGCTTCGACAACATAATTTGAAGATGAACCCCTTAAAATGTGCTTTTGGGGTAACCTCAGGAAAATTCCTCGGCTTTGTTGTACGCCATCGTAGTATTGAAGTCGATCCTGAGAAGACCAAATCAATCCTTGGTATGTCACCTCCTCATAATTTGAAAGAATTAAGAGGACTTCAAGGAAACTTAGCCTATATTCGGCATTTCATCGCCAATTTGGCAGGCAAACGTTTACCCTTTACCAAATTATTGAAAAAAGGAGTCACTTACCAGTGGACTGAAGAATGTCAAGAAGCGTTTGATGTTCTCAAGAAATACCTCTTGATTCCACTAGTACTCATGCCACCTGTTGAAGGTAGACCACTTATCCTCTATGTGACAGATCTAGAGCGATCATTGGGTGCCTTTCTTGCTCAAAAGAATGATGCTGGGAATGAAAATAGCCTCTACTATCTCATTAGAACTATGCTTGAAGCAGAAACCCGATATTCAAGTATTGAGAAGTGCTGCCTGGAATTAATCTTTACAGTTCAAAAACTGAGACACTACCTGCAACATCACGAGGTCCAATTGGTATCTCGCAATAATCCACTCAAATTCATCCTTAGTCATCCAATGCTTACAGGACGTCTAGCAAGGTGGGAAGTTATTTTGCAGCAGTTCGACATTCAGTATGTATCTCAAAAGGAAATAAAGGGCCAAGCTCTGGCGGATTTCCTGGCTGAACATCCTTCAATGGAAGACACGTCTTCAGATATTGAACTCCCTGATAAGGAAGTTTTTTCTATTCAAGATTGTCCTCAAACATGGGAAATGTATTTTGATGGTGCTTCCAGAAGTCCAACAGGGAAGAAAATGGAAAATCCTAAATTCAACAAAGTTGGTTTAGGAATTGTACTCATTTCTCTAGATAAGGAATTGTTACCTTATTCCATTTAATTGTGGGAAGGTGGTACCAATAATGAAGCCGAATACCAAGCTCTTATCACAGGCTTGGAGTTAGCGCTTCAAGCACAAGTGAATCACTTAAAGGTGAAAGGTGATTCAGACCTGGTAATCAAACAAGTCAATGGGGATTATGCCATCAGGAAAGAAGAGTTAATCCCTTTGTATGATTACATCAGAAAGTTAATGGCAGAATTCCCTTCAGAACCGACATTTTCTTATGTCCCAAGATCGAAAAATGCTCAAGCTGATGCACTAGCTAATATAGCCACATCTCTAGCAGATCCAAATCGGGATGAGACAACCATCAGTATTGCCCACCGTCGTGCAATTTCACCTTATGTTCAAGCCAGAACAGAGGAAATTAATGAAATTAGTCTCATTCCTGAACCGTATGGTCATACTACAGGATGGATGTCACCTATCAGGGAATACCTTCAAAATGGAACACTTCCACCTGATAGAGCTGAGAAAGAACAAATCTGGCGATGTGTGGTCAATTTTACTCTTTATGATGGCCCAAACCACCTAGAGAAAATTCTCTACAAATGTGGTTTTGATGGAGTTCTCTTCAGATGCATTGATGGTGAAGAGAAAATGGCTTTCATGAAATAAGTGCATGCAGGAGTCTGTGGTGCCCACAAGTCTGGACATAGATTGTCTGATCAAATTCGAAGGCTTGGATACTTTTGGCCTTCAATGATACAAGATTGTGTTGATTTCACAAAGAAATGTCATTCATGTCAAGTACATGCCAACTTCATTCATCGACCTCCAGAGTTGCTTCATACAGCTAAATACTCATGGACATTTTCCACATAGGGAATGGATGTGGTGGGACCTTACCCTTCAGCTACGGCCAAGCAGTTTAAGTACATTCTTACTGCTACTGATTTCTTTTCCAAATGGGCAGAGGTAGTACCTCTCAAAGAAGTCAGTTCTAAATGCATTGTTAGCTTCATCAAGTCTAACATCATTACTAGATTTGGTGTCCCTCATACCATATTGACGGACAACGGCACCAACTTCTGTTCTTCTGAAGTGAAGAAATTGTATCAAGAATACAACATTAAATCCAACCATTCATCTCGGTATCATGCGGCAGCCAATGGCCAAATAGAATCCTTTAACAAGACTCTTTCAAATATACTGCAAAAGATGGTGGATAAAGATAAGAGGTCATGGCCTAATAAACTCTTTCATGCTTTATGGGCTTATCGGACTACCACCAGCAATGCAACACGGTTAACTCCATATTCGTTGGTATATGGAACAGAAGCAGTCTTTCTAATTGAAGTTCAATTTCCCTCACTCAGAGTAGCCATTTTTGATCAGTTATCTACAGATGAGCAATCCCAAAAGCGATTGAATGAATTGGAACGGTTAGATGAGAAAATATTGTGCACTTTGCACCACTTGGAAATCTATCAGAATCGAATAGCATGAGCTTTTAACAAAAAAGTTCGTCTTCGTTCATTCATTCAGGGAGAATTGGTATTAGTTCTCAGAACTCCAATGATACCAGGAAAGAAACCTCCCAAGCTTGAGCCAAAATGGGAAGGACCTTATTCAATACATAGGGTCTACTCCAATGGAGCTTATTCATTAATCTTGATGGATGGAGAACTCATTACTACTCCAACTAATGCCAGATTTTTGAAGAAATATTTTGTATAAAATACAAAGTATTCACAAGATGTCCCCACAACATGACACTAAACTGTGCAGCACCAGTTCGTCCTTGCTATATGACGTTAAACTATACAGCAATGGTCCTGTATGACCTTAAACTGCAACTTCGTCCCAAACGACGTTAAACTGTGAAAAAGTTCCCTAAATGGTCCAGTATGACCTTAGACTGCAACTAGGTCCAGTATGACCTTAAACTGCATCATCAACGGTCCATGCATATGACCCTAAACTATTTGCAAGTCCCTTACGTCCAGCAAGACGTTAAACTGTGACGTCCCAACTACATGACGCTAAACTGTATAAAAGTATCTTACGTCCGGAAAGACGTTAAACTATATAATCATCAAAGGTCCTGTGTGACCTTAAACTACACCATTGTCCAGCATGACATTAAACTGCACCATCCACGGTCCATGCATATGACCTTAAACTATTCGCACTTTCGTCCAACATGACGTTAAACTATGAAAAAAATCCCCAATGCGTCCAACATGACGTTAAAATGGTGCACTCTTTTGTCCTCACTGCATGACATTAAACTGCACAGTCCCCCTTTTTTGTCCAACATGACGTTAAACTGTATTGTCCCCATCGTCCTAACTACATGACGCTAAACTGTACAGAAAATTCATGATATGTCCTACATGACATTAAACTGTATTTTGTCACTGCTACATGAAACTAAAACTGCGCAGCACCAATAGTCCTAACTGCAAGACTTTAAACTGCATAGTACCTTTATATGTCTTATATGACATTAAACTATGAATTGTTAAGGTTGTTGTTACCTCTTGTTTCTCACACCGAGTATGAATCACATGAGCTTAGAGAAAACCTCAACCGTAACACTCTCTTTGGGCCTCTAACCATGTATAAGTCCCAACAACATTTTTTTTATTATTATTATTAGATAGTTGTCCCCAAGAACAACTTGATCATTAATTCATTATTTAATTGAACTACACGGACTTTGATCCTTTCCCTCCAGGCTGGGTATGTAGGCAACCTCCCAGGGTTCAAGCCCAAAAACAATCTCTTCACATCAGTTCACCACCATCTCATATGATGTTGATTCCTGAAACCGCCCCTAGAATCAATATCTTTACATTGATTCACTTTCGTCCTTATTATATGATGTTAAACTATGCAACACTTTTGTCCGGTACGACAATAAACTAAAATACTCTTTGATTTCCTCATTTGAGAGAGAACTATTATTGACATTGATTTTTCAATCATGTTTCATTTCAAAAGACTATGTGCATACATGGTAATACCTAAACTTTTTATCTCAGGTTAAACCATCATTGCACTAAAGTCCCCTTTCACCCTTCACATGTACGAACAAAATTTGTACAAAGGGTAGTTCTAGAACTACGTGGGCTTGATTCCCATCCTTATGGGATACGTAGGAACGTTCGAGTATCCCTCGAATCCATCCCCAAATCTTTTGGGCCTAACCCCAAATTTCACTTTCAATCACTTGGCTGAAAAGTCCTCATGAAAACACACACTGTGTATTCATTATTATGGTACGAACTCTATGACCCTAAACTAAGATCTCTCATACTTTCGTCCTGCATGACGTTAAACTGCATTTCAAGAACTACGTATGGCTTGATTCCCATTCTTATGAGATATGTAGTGAAGTCCAAAATTTCAATTCAGGACCCAGCCACAACATGATTATGGTTATCATTGACCTATGTATCTCTATATACATTGGACAATACCCATCTTTATGTGTTATAATCCTAACCTTAAATATTTTCAGATATTCATAACCCTTTTCATGACTTTTAGTCACAAAAATTTCAAACTTCTGAGAATTCTTTTGCCTGACTATGCAGCATGTGCCCATAGGTGTCCTTGCATAAACAGTCTACATAACAGACTTGTTATCCAAAAGATACTTTTTTATTTAACTATGCAGCCA
Source organism: Viscum album (assembly GCA_963277665.1). Classification (NCBI taxonomy): domain Eukaryota; kingdom Viridiplantae; phylum Streptophyta; class Magnoliopsida; order Santalales; family Viscaceae; genus Viscum; species Viscum album. The sequence goes on from OY728163.1 coordinate 1,942,922,935, forward strand.
ATGCCCTTAGGTGGACCTGCATAATTCAACCCCCTAACGGGTCTGTTGGATAATAGTAACTTCATTCTTGGGAAGAATGCCTCTTTTGTCCTTATTTGTCTAAAATGGCGGTATGTAGGGATCTGCAAAAGATAGCCATCCTTAATATATTTGTCCCATGTCCTTTTTCATGATCTGAAAGTATTCAAGTCTATGGTTTATTTTTCTTCCCTACGTTTGGGTCAAACCTTCGTAGGAGTGATATTCATCCAGTTCTTCAATAATCTTGTCTGGAAATATCTTCTCCATATTCAAGTACTTCTTTCCATACAGCAAACTCTGTACTTTAGAAAATTTGAATCTCCATAAAATTTCACTGGCTTTTAGCACTAGGAAAGTAAATTTCTGAGAGTTCTTTTTCCTGACTATGCAGCATGTGCCCATAGGTGGCCTTTCATAAACAGTCTACATAACAGACTTGTTAGCCAAAAGATACTATTTTATTTGACCATGCAGCCAATGCCCTTAGGTGGCCCTGCATAATTCAACCCCCTAATGGGTTTTTGTTAAATAATGGTAACTTCATTCTTGGAAACTACTTCTTCTAATGCCTTTTAGCTCTTTTTCATATCATTCCTCATATTCAAATATTCTTAAGTCATAGCTTACATTTTTTCCCTCATACTTGAGTATGGTAATATGTTTTCAGATAAATTGTCAAGGAATTGAATCAATTTTAATCCATTTTGGTCAAATCTATTTCGACCTTAAACATTAGACCCTTTATGTCCGGCATGCATGACTTTAAACTGCCCACAAAAGACAAAGGAACTCTGAATAAAAGTCAAGTTCCAGCTCACTAAATATACATTTTTGTATGATTTAGGTAATATTGAGAAATTAAAAGGTTCAAAGTTTGTAGAGTTATTTGTAATAATCCTAGTAAAAATCAAACTATGCTTACTAAGCCCATTGGCTTAAGTAAATTTAAAGCAGGTAGTGAAAGAATGCAGGTACAAATGATTGAAGATGAAAGTGTTTTTCATTGATACACAAGAGTTAGAAGGACATCCACAGACTGGAGTCTCTTCTCTTTTTCAAGAATTACAAGAGACTTTCAAACATAACACTTCATTTGATTTACGGCATCCCGAGCTTCATCAGCAACCACCTGGAATTCATTCATTCAACTTGATACAATAAGAGATGCAGTGACACCAGCTCTTCTTGGAACAATTGTAAAAGGATGTTCTTGAGTGCGGTTTGAGAAAATTTTCTGTTGATCAAACAGTGACTCTTTTTGTATCCAAGAGACTTGGAAGATGGATACATGGATTTGAGAATGGAGCATTGGAAGTAAAGAGCCATTTGGAGAGAGTACTCTTTTCAGATATTGCTCTAATACCATGTTTGTCTTCTCTCCACCAACCGGTAGTGGAAAACATTTCAGCCCATGGGTTTTCCATTTTCATATCTGCAAGGAAATGACATGGAGGAAGAATTTGAAAGTTCACACCATTGTTGTTACTCTTAATGCACAACATAACCGAAATGAAGGAGAAGCAGAGCAGCTGCATTTCAGGTGTATAGTTCTTTGCATCTGGAACATTGACTCCTTGCAGGTGACCATGACCATATAGAGGTAGGTAGATGCTCTGTGGGAAATTAAGATGATATTTCTTCAAGTGATTAGCCAAATCTGAGAGAGTGTTGTTGCAGATATCATAGTAATCATGGCCAATGATGTTCATCATATCATCAATCCGCTTGCTAGCCAGTTCATCAGACCTTTTAATTCCATTAGTAGCCATTGAATCTGCCCAAAAGTTGAATAAATTAAACTCTTAAATGGGTTTATTTTTCATAAAATTTTTGAAAGATTTCGAAAAAATGGCTAAGGAATTAAGGCGCGCAAGTCTAAAAAATGGCGCGCAAGTATTCGTGTGTCGTGCTAGTTTTTGACACGCAAGTATAAACCGTGCAAGTACAAATGCCTTTACAGTAGCGCGACATCAAGGAAAACACTAGAAAACAGAGAAACCTGCGCGGCTAAGGTGACCTGCGCGGCGAGAGCTCGAAGGTATGAAGTCCGGAAATACGGATTCTTGTACGAAAGTGAGGCCCTCTATTTATAGACGCGGTCGGGACCCTGCACGACCGAGGGTCGTATCCCTGTGCGATGCGTACTTGCGCGCCGCCCTCTGTGCCCTGAAGACTTGCGCGCCCCCTTTTCCTTTGGATGTATTCGATTTCCTCAGAGTCAAATCCTCATTTCTCTCCGGATCCAACTCTGAGGGGGGGACTTTTGTTGACCCTCCTTTTGTCACAGAATCTAAAAATCGGAAAAGGAGAATATCTGAGCTCAAAGTGATTCAAACTTTGAAGAAAATATCAAAAATTGACAAATGCATGAACAAAGGATCAAAAGCAACTGCACCACGCAAGTTATATCACCGTCTCACAAGTCCACTTGCGCGACACCCTTATGATCGCACAAGTGACTTGCGCGACCTAATTGATAACTGCCCGGTAACCGCCCGGGGTCTTCTCCTGCCTATAAATAGACCCTGTGGGCCCCCCATTCGGGAGGATCTTTTTCCAGAAACTCAGATTGAAGCTCCCGACGCCCAAGTCTCTTCTCAAAGCTTCCGGAACACTTCTAAGGTAATTTCTTACCTAGAACGGAAGATCTAAAGAGAGGTAGGAATGCCTAAGTGTTGAAACTCATCAACACTTGCGCGCCTGAGTGGCCAGCCCTTAAGGGAAGTGGTCACACTTGCGCACCGCCTTACTCCTTCGATAGAACTTGCGCGTCCCTTTTCTGGAAGAACCTCAAGAGGATTCTAAAGGCTTTAATAAAGAGTCGCTCAAGTATTTCAATGCTGGTTGACCATCGTGCAAGTACACTACGTGTTGCGCAGGTATACCTGCATGACCAATACTTGCACGCCCCCGCAATACTTGCGCGCCTTCCAAGACTTGCGCGCCCCTTTCTTTTTGGGTGCCTTTCTTGCCCATTTCACCCCTCTTAAGCCATTATAATTCCTTTTCAAGATTCAGTCTTCAAGACACTCTTCAAAGCCATTTATGGCATGATTTCTTGATTTGACTTCCTTATCTGAAAGGAATTCTGTGGAATATCTCTCAAAACCTAGTGATTTAAATATCCTTATGTCACTAAATATGGAGAGTTCATTCATTCAACCTCATCCTTTAAGATGAGAGAATCCTTAACCTGGGTCTCCTTTTCAGGAATAATCCCCAGTCATAAGTCCTCTAATTTGGGCATCCTTTTCAGGAGTAAGCCCCCAACCTAAATCCTTAACCTGGGTCTCCTTTTCAGGAATAATTCCCAGTCATAATTTTGGGCTTCCTTCTCAGGAGTAAGCCCTAAGTCCCCTAACCTGGGTCTCCTTTTCAGGAATAAGTCCCAGTCCTAATCTTGGGATTCCTTTTTCAGGAATAATCCCCAAGTCCCTTAAATTCTCTTTAACCAGTCCTAATTTACGTTTGATCTGGGATTCCTTCTCAGGAGTAAAACCCAGTTATCAATCCTCTCCTAATTTGGGTTTCCTTTTCAGGAATAAGTCTCAAGTTAGAGTATTAAAATCTCCATGAAGCACATATACCTTTATGGACCCTATTCCTGGATTTTCTCCCTAAAGTAAATCCTCTGGGAAGTCATACATACATAATCCCCAAACCATTTCTTATGATTTCATCTTTCATGGCATAATTGTCTAATTTTTACCAATACCTCTTGTTTCTCACACCGAGCATGACTCACGTGAGCTTAGAGGGTAAAAGTAATTATGACATCCTGCTTTGAGCCATCAATCATAAACATCATACTCTTCCATTCGAACTACGTGGGATCTGATTCCTTTTCCAAAACAAAGGATACGTAGGTAGCCCATCTATGGGTTCGATCCCAACTTTGAAATAATTCATTTCCTTCTGAATGAAAATAAACTTCAAGTGCCCCACTGAGTGACTTTAAAACCAGCATGGTCATCATAATGACCAAGAGACTTTTATATGAATGTTTTGAAGGTTACCATTGACCAAGAATCTCTAAATATATATAGATGATTCTCTATTGATGAAGAACCTTGAATACATATAAAAGATTCTCTAAATTTCTTACATATTTAATCATTGATTGTCAAAACTAAGGGAAAATCTCATTTTATACTTGGTAATGTAATAAGGATTCACGAACATAACTTAAATCTATAAAGAGAGTCCTAGAATAGACAATAATTCCCCTAAAAAAAGGTGTGATGAGTCCGACCTCCCATCCTCTCGACCAATGAAAATTACTAAGCCTCATCAGTCCACAAGATAATGAGCGCCTACCTTTGGAAAGTAGGTTCAAATGGATGTGGAATCATTGGATGTTTCCGTTTCTACGAACAAACCCGCTAGAAACCGATCGGAACGTTTGAATCTCCCATCCAGGAGGTCATCCCCGAATTCCGAGGGAAACAGTGGATGAGGAACAAAAAGGCCTTCCATCTTATGACAATTACTAGGGCTGGACCCGAAGACTGAATTTCTGAGCGTTCATATGTAACCCATAATGATGGGAATCAATCCATGCATAGTTCTAGAAAGATTCATGCAGTTTAATGTTGTGCGATAAGGATGAGGGAAGATCTTAGTTTATGGTCATAGAGATCAAACCATAATGGAAATTAGAAAGGGAGACACATGGTGTGGCTATTGAAAAACCTAGCGTGAATGAGTATAGTAGGATCCAGTATCATACCGTGTGCTCTCAGGGGAGATTTTAGGTTGAGGGACCAAAAATGAAAGTTAAGTTGGGCCCGAGGAAAAGTGTATGGGCATTCATACGTACCCCATTATGATGGGAACCAATCCATATGTAGTTATTGAAAATTTCGTGGTAGGATACCAATGCTAGGGACAATACTATTGTGCAGGTCTTGCCCATGCACCAAAAGAAGCAGCTTTTGATGGATCTTGTTTATTATTTAGAGTGGATGTGTGTTTTTTTGTGAAGAAACACACCTAGGACAGATAATATGGGAGTCTCTAAAGGAATCAAGTCATATGTAGGCCTTTACAAATGGCATAGTGGAGAACCGATACCAAACATGATGTCCCATCAAGTTAGAATACCACAATGCAATTTCATTTTTAATCGTGCAGCCTGGTTGATAATGTCATAGTTTAGGGTCATATGATAGGACCAGCCCACATATTTTAATATCGCACAGTGAATATGAAACAATTTAAAGTCATGTGGGACCAGGAATCATAGTTTAAGGTCATATGTATTGGAATCATAATGAAGAATGAGGTTTTAGGTGGAATGCTCAAGGTGTGACAAAGCATACCCGACGTGAATGAGGACCAGGTCCGCACCACACTGCACACAACTATAGGGGAGAAACATCAGGCAGAGGGGCCAGAATAGATCAGAGGATATGGGGCTAGACCCAAAGATGAAACGTCTGGGTGTTTCTACATATCCCATGAGGATGGTAATCAAGCCATATGTAGTTCTTATAGTGCAGTTTAACGTCATGCGGGATGGAAGGCAGGAGATACTATCTCCTAAAAGGGGAGTACGTGGTGGGGATTTTGAAAACCCGACATGCATGAGGATATAAGCCCATACCACACACTATATAATCCTATAAAAATCAGGGCCAAAAGGCTGAATAGAATATATAATTAGTGGGGCCTTAGATGGACCCGGAGATGAAATATCTGGGAATTCCTACATATCCCATGAGGATGGGAATCAAGCCATATGTAGTTCTAAAATTTTCATGCAGTTTAATGATATATGACAAGGACGTGGGAAGATCTTAGTTTAAGGTCGTAGAGCTCGGACCAAAGGAAGTGAGACTCTTCCAAATGGGCGTAAACCTTGACCAAATCCCTAAGACCACATGAGCCGCACTCGATGTGGGAAATAAGGGTGAATAATGTCTTCATAATATGTGGAATACATAAAAAGGGGGAAATGGTGTGGAGCCTCGAATGACACCACACCATGGATTCATCCTCTTAACGTGCAAACGCGCACTGAGGGATAACACCAAGAGTGTTGAAATTCCACTTGGACATGACGGAGTGGAAAAGGATGTGAACACACAACCAATATTTAGGGCTTAATGGGGGTGGCGTAATGATGTAAGATGGTCATTGACCATGTTTGAAACACAACATCCATATCATATTACCTAAAATGGGGAAAAAACAAATGAGTGTCGACCACTGACCATATTCACAATGTGGGACTTGTATCAAATGGTCATCCAAAATCCTTAGGGACGATGGCCTGAGATGGTAGCAGAGCCCTAGGGCCTAGCATCCGTGTCGTTCCGGGGTCCTTTCGAATATGAAAGATAATGAAAGCACAAATGATGGGAAACATGAAATATGGAAATCGTTGAGAACATATCTATGTAGAATCTGACACTCTAGGTCCTAAACCAGAGTGATCCTAAGCATGTTGGTGAATTACCAATGAGGGTTGAGGGGTCTAATTTGAGAGTAGACAACTCAAGAATATGCATGGAGGACAGGGGGATGAAAAGATCTCAAGAGGTAGGTATTTGGTGTGTCTATTGCAAACCTGACTTGAATGAGGACATAAGCCTATACCACACCACATATCCCCTCCCAGAGGACTCAGTCTAGAGGGCCAGAAAGATAAGGAGGTTTCTAAGAAAAAGGGTTGGACTTAAAGACAAAATGTCTAGGCATTCCTACATATCCCATGAGGATGAGAATCAAGCCACGGGTATTTCTAGAAGATGTTGTGCAGTTTAACATCATGCAATAAGGACATGGTAGGTCTTAGTTTATGGTCATAGATCTTGGACCGTACATGACCAATTTAATTTCATCTGCCTAGGACAGATGGTGAAGAGGTTGAATCACTATTATTGTCATTTGGGAGACCACAAAATGGCCATAATGATTGAGGATAACTATTGACCATGTTCTTAACACAGTACCTATATCTTTTTAACTAGAATGGGAATAGAAAATGAGCGCCGTCTACTGACCATATCCTCAATGCGGTACTTGTATAAAATTTTCATTCAAAATCCTCAAGGATGTTGGCTCAAGATGGTATGAGATCCCTGGAACCTAGCATTTGTTCCATTCGGGGTTTCTTTCAGATGTGAAAGATGATGGAAACCCAAATGATGGGACGCGTCAAGCGTGGTGGTACCCGTGAAGTTTAATGTCTTGCGATAATAATGATAGATCGATGAGGGGAATCTCAAGTGGGTGTGTGTGACATGAAAAAGATAGTACGGTGTGAACGAGTACATAGAGTCCATACTACACTGCACAATCCTAAGTGAGAACTTGGGCCTTTGGGGTGGAAAGGTAGAGGGACCTGAGGCTGGGCCACAAATGGAAAGTTCCAGCCAGTTTTCATTTTATCATCATGTGGGATGAGTGATGAGTAGTTTTACATCATTTATTTTGGAGGAATCACGCAGTTTAACATTATGTTGTGAGGACGGTGGTGGTCTTAGTTTAAGTTTATTGAGCTCAGACCATGCTTACATAACCCTTTATGTGGGTATGGCCTTACCAAATCTCTTAAGCCCATGTGAGAAATTCTCGGTGTGGGAAACAAGGAATGGGATCAGGTTATCCCTAGAATATAAGGGAACAACAATAAAGGAAATAGATCGGGAAGGGTGGATCCCAACCAAACCAACATCACTGCTCAAGACATGCTGACGTTCAAAGGGATATCAGGACAAAATGAATCACTACACCCAATATTTTGGACATATATGGGGGGTGATAATGATGGAGGATGGTTATTGACCATGTTTGAAACATAGCATCCATATCATGTGACCTGAAATGGGAACAAAAAATGAGCATCGACTGATGACCATATTTGCAACACGGGACTTGTATCAAAGTGACATTCAAGACCCTCCAGGACGTTGGCCCAATACAGTAGGCGATCTATAAGGTCATGAATTCTTGCCATTCGCGGGTCCTTTCGTATAGTGACCCTAACTTTTCTTATAATACTATTACACCATTATAAAGATAAACAATATAACAGTATTACACCATGAGTATCTAGAGGTTTAGTGTCTTGGGAAAACTAGGACCAAACATAACTTTTACAACATAAATCATAAACATTTATTTAATTCCATCTTCTCTAGCTTCGTATTGGCTCTTAACCTCTCCTTATTATATGTAGTCAACTGAGGATATACATCAAAAAATGGGTGAGCTAAAATACCAGTAGGAGGATAGATATGAACAATTTAACCATGGGTGATCATAATTATAACATAGGAAAATGATCATGAACATGAGAGGAATCATTAATAAAATACTTTAAATGTGGAAATTCATAAAAAAAATGGAACATCATGCCTTAGTGGTTAACTACCACACATACTTTTGAAAAAAGATATCATCTTTTTCACACATCATTTCACTTTAACTAATGAGATTCATCACTTTACCCAATTCATTGAAGCATTGTATAATTCTGGGTGCACCTGTCACATCATAACATTATCATTATCATGCATTCCAAAAAGAACATATATCAAAAATAAACATAACTAACCCATAGAAAGGAATGGGTTTCATCTCATAAGAACACATTCATAAGCCATGTTTCAGGTGTTAACTGATTCGTTTTCCTTTATATGATTGGTTACGTAAGCCATGTTTGTTATGGATAGGATGTATTTTATTCATATACAGAATTATATTATGTTCTTAAATATTATTTTTAATCATAAAATGAAAATTATTCTTGAATTATTACGATGGAGAATGAATCTCATCGCGTTCGTGGAGACGGTAATCCGTACGTACGCACAAGCAAAAATATCATTCTTTTGATATTAAAATCGTATATAATTGGATGTTATATCATATATACAGAAGCATTATCATGTTATATTTATTATTTACATCATTTATACTCATTATTATACCCATCCAAATGATTAAGTGTTTGAATAACAAACTACACCATGATGTGGAGACGGTAATCTGTATGTATGCACGTATGGTGACTTTGTCATTTATAGGATGGATAGAATAATGAATATGGTTGTTCCATTTTTATAATAACATCACAGTATATAGAAGATACTAGAGTAATTATTTTAGAATGGAAAAAACAAAGAAATAGGAAGTGGAATAAGAAAAGAACTTGAAATAGTTGATGAAATATTTACCTCTTCTTCGGGTTCTTCCTTTTCATTTGATCAAAAGGGATCCTTAGGTTGGCTTAATGACTAAAGTAATTCCTCTATGATTAAGGGAGGATAGTTTAGAGGATATTTGGTCCGGGTTTTGTTGATTCAAATGGATTTCAATGTGTGAATTTGAGGGAAGGGTAAGTTCCCTTTTATAAGAGGGGTGAGGGGAACCTTAGGAAAAGATTGAAATATTATTTTATAATAAAATAATTTTCGGTTTATAATGTCTCAGAAATTAATTATTTAAAAGATAAGGTGGTTATGGGTCAAAAATATCTCAACCAATAGGTTTTATACAGGTTTGGGTCACCATATTAACCTTATATTTTATATTTAACTCTTAGTTAAATAGTTTGACATTTACAATGTCTCTTTGTATTTTTATATTATATGGATAATAAACTTACTATAAAATTTCAAGATAACCTCAAGTGGTTCATTAATGACATATATAATATTATTTAAGCCCTTTTTCCGAACGTTAGATTTTTAGGAATAGAATATCAATTAATAATATAATATTTTTTTAAAACTCTTTTATGTCAATTTTGACACTATTTGGTATTTTTTTTGTTAAATTTATAACATCATTATTACTTTGAAAAAAAATTAAATTAATCAACCCTAACATTTCATATTAACCTATAAAATTGGTGGAATTCTTTAAAACTCTCAAATTAGATTTATTTGGATATTTATAATATCAATTATTTTAATATTTCATTAGTAAGGTAATTACTGCATCATCATTATGTCATAAATAAATTTAATTATTTAATGTCAAAAATTATAAATAAATTACCATTATGTAGGAAATCTTTTTATATTTCTAATTAATATTTATAGTCGAATTTATCTTATGTATAACCCTATATTAAAAATGGTTTAGTTATTAAACTTTTATTTTAACTCTTTATCTCTTCTTTAAATAAAATAATAATAAATGTCTTAATCTAATCCAAGTGGACCAAAGAGAATCATATTTTATTCCTAGGGTTTTTTTGGTCGAATTACACTTATCCAATAGAATTAGGACATGTGTTATGGTAATTATGATATCATTTTTACCCTTAATTACCCTGTTTACTTTTAACCGTGGTAAATAAAAGTAAAAACATACTATTCACCAAAAATTATTTTCATCTTATTGAAACACATTTTACTTACTTATATCAACCATGTCTCTAAGATTTTTAAAATTCCACCCATATAAGTGGTAAAATTAAGTTTTATGCAAATTTGCAAATGCTCCTAGGAGGTGGGTAAAAGACAGTAAATAGTTCGATAAAATTTTACATATATAATATTATTACAAAATGACTCCAATGAATTAAATTGAACATATATAGGTATTATGGATCTATTTTTACCTAAAATAAATTTATATAAAATAATTAGTTATTTAAATAAAAAGTCGGTTTTAACCAATAACGCAGTGTTTTTTTTACTATTCATCCAAAATTGAAAGTTTTCATAAAAATACCAAAAATTTACCCTAAGATAATTTCAATATTCCAAATCTAAAAATGAAGTCCATTTTGAAAGTTAAATTTTATAAAATTTCAAAAATTGGGTATTACTATTCATAACGGCTAGTTTGATTGGTCGTGGTGTGTTAGAATCTCGAAGTTGTGTACAATTCAAGCTATTGCATTATTCAAAGGAAAAAAAGTACCGTGGAAGCTTGGGGTGTTACATACGATGAATGGAACGCTGATATGTGGCACCTATATTCTTTAGACCAAAAGGCATCACCTGGTATCATAAAGTACCTTGGGGTTCCCTGAAGGTGGTTGACTATTCATCCTCGGGGGCCATTCAAATTTGGTTATACCTAGAATACCCATCCATGAAGGAGAGAGCCTGGAACCCAGTGGTGGCATCAATTGATAGTTATGTTGTAGGAAGGGGAAACCATCATTCAGACACTGATGGTTGAGATCCCGGAAGCTGATGCAGACTCTGATCTAACTTTTCTTCTTCTTGATGGGCACAATGTTAGACAACCATCTGTGGTACTAGAACTCCTTGACGAAGTTGGATCTGATGAGCTTATTAACCTCGACCTCGACCATGGCACCGTGAAAGGGTTTCATATTTTTGGGAGGCTGTTTAAACCCGCAATGGTTTTCTAGAAGACCGAACCAGTGGACGGAAACCCGGGGATCTAGTCTGGGAATCTCATCATAACCCCAGGAAAACACATCGCGATGCTACATCAGGAAGTCCACATATCGTTGTTTCTCTTCGACGGGCATACCAGCACTGATCAAGGTTGGTTTCAGATCTGTCTCATTACTGAGGTTCACTTGTACCAATTCATCAACTGTAGTGGAGACACCCTCATCGAAAGAAGGAGTAGAATCCTCCAGATACTCTTATTTATCAACAAAGGGGGGATCATCTATAGAAGGTGGCTCTTCTGAGTCGACAGATCCTGATGGGACACTATCACCAGCCTGAGCAGCGGTGGATGCGTCAGGGGACTCTTGTGCTGCGGAAACCATGGCGATGAAAGATGTCGTCCTGTTCCCATATGGTCTTCAGCCCAAGGGGCTGTGCTTGACGAAATCAAAGAAATAGTGGTGTGTCGGCTTGATCCATTTATCTCGGCCTAACGAAACAAGAAAGTATGACGTATTGTTGTGTTAATGGGGAGAGCATCCCAATACCTTATGGGGGTAGGGGATTAGGGATCACCTGAGCCTGATTTGTATAGGAATACGAGGTTATCTTACAACATTCCTTAGACTTTGGAATGTGCTTTACCCTTATTCCAGAAACAACAAAGCATTTCCCCATGTCCGGGGTCGTGGCCTCCAATCACTAGATTGGAAAAATATAGGCATCGTCCAGGTCTGTCCATGGGTAGGTAGCAGCCATAGCATGTTTAACCTTGTTAGCCTGAATTTTCTTTTCCTTTCTCTTGTAGTAGTCGGTATCTAGGTAGCGGGCTTCACAAGAGGCAAAGGGAGATGCATCACCCTAGAGTATGCATACTCGGCCATTAAGAGAGTAATTAAGTCATTGGTGATATGAAGAAGGGATTTTCACGTTCAAGTGGATCCATGGCCAACCCATCAACACGTTGAAAGCATTGTCTTGTGAGATAGTCGTGAACTTGGTGCTAGAAATTAGGCCACTGAACTGGGTCTTCAAGAAGATCTTTCCAATAGGTGTATGTTCTGTCCTATCATAGCCTTAAATTTTCATTTCAGAGGGACTCATATCAGCCTTGGATAGACCCATATTTTGGAGTGTCCGAGTTAGGATAAGGGTGATCCCAGAGCTTTTTTCGACAAGAAATTGGTGAATATCCACACTGTTGAAGTTTCCAGTGATGTACAGTGTGAGGATATTCCCCTATATGGGAGAACCTTCATCTTCTCCAAAGAAAGAGATAATGGTCTGACACTCTACATGCTTGACTACCTCAACATGGAAGGATTTTTCGGCTACTACCTCTACCTCAAACTGAAGGGGGCTCTTGAAAGCCTCTGCGAGGGCTTCGTGCATATCTGCTGACAGGAGAAGATCCTCAAGGATAGGGAGATTTTCAAGAATGCTGTCAAGATTCTTGGAATTTTGTACTTTTGTGCCAAGTGTGAACTTCTAATGACAAGATTTCATTCCACAGCAGGAGGTATGACAATCCCTTTTAGCTGAACAAGTGGTCGACTGGTGCTAGGAATGTCCCGCTGCTCGCTAGTTGAAATTTGTGGAGAGACTACCAGATGAGGTCTAGATGATTGAGGTCGATACACAACAGAATGTGGTTGATCATAGCATGATCGTGGTGGTTCCTCCTAATAGAGTAGTACAAACGGTGGTGAAGGAGAACCAGGTGAAACCAGATGAGATGGTTGTGCATGCTGAGATCTACAATAGGCATGTTTTCTAGTTTCAGTGGAATGAACTGCTTGGCTAGAAACACTGACCAATGCATCCTGGTGATTCATATAACTGTGATTCCATCGACACTGGCATCAAATGGGGATGTTGAGAGGATTTGTATGGAACTCTTCGTCTTCGGGAACCATATAGGGGTTTACCAACACCATGGTATTAATCTAAGTGTACCCTTGGTTGTCACTTGAAGAATATTACATCCCTAAGTGGATTCTGGGGGCATGAAATCACCAAGATTATGGTATGACGATGGTATCGGTGGGGGGATTTGTTTTCCCTTGCATCATCAATGCTTTCCCTTCTAGGAAGAGGGATAGTAAGATGTTGAATCATAAGTAGTATTTATGGTTAACGTGGTGACTTATGAAGACTCGAGTTGATTAAAACGTGTACGAATAATGCCATGGGCATGGAAGACCTCCTTACGAGCCATTTAGTCATCATATTTTTTAGACCTGCGGTTAGGAACCTTCTGCCACTCACCTTCATTCTCACTATCACTATCAGGCTGTATGAATACACATTCCACCTATGCTGGGGCTAGGCCTAACCTGACTATATTTTCATCAACCCAGTCTTGAAGCTAGTCCTTAAACAAAGAGAACTTCTTGAGGGTGTGCCCTGAGATCCGGTTATAGGGGCAGTAATTGGGGCGATTAGTGAGCTCTACCTCTTTGGTCCTCCTACATTCTGCTAATTGTAGAATTCCCTTATCCAATGAACTTCAGAAATAACTAGGAACCTAAGCCTCATTAAATGAGTAGGTTTGGATCCTTCTATCCATGAAGGGGGCTCCGGGAGCCTGTCCCTATCAAGGGGATGGGGGATCCTTTTAAGGAGTTGGAACCTGATTATCTTTCCTAGGTGGAGGCGACTCATTACACAGGGGTGCCTACTGATTTTGAGGTAGACACTACTGGGACGAAGGTTGTTCCTAAGGTGGTGGGCCTCTGTGAAGTTCTAGTATGATAACCCTGGTCTTTATTACACAATTAAACCTGATTTATTACATAAAATTCACTTGATACAACATAGAATATCGAAAGGTCTAGTGTCTATGGGGCTTAGGATCATTACATAACAACTTAAAACATGAGATAGAACATCTTTATTGAAAACTTCCCTTACATGACCACTACATTCCCTCTTACTTAGCATTTCATGGGATAACCTCAGGACATGCATAAGAAAAGGGTGAGATATAAAGCCCCGTAAGGGAATAATCATGGGATAACATGAGGAATATAATACATGTTAGTCAATAGGCATATCAATAGATCACAAGAGAAGCATAAACATAAATTCATGATAAAGCATGATAATCATAACATGGAAATGTGGCAACAACACTTAACATGGAATTAGCATGAGCCAAGGATCATTGCACATGGAGCATGAGTAAATCCTCAATGCACATGAAGCACGAGTAAAACCTAATTGCACTTGAATTAACATGAGTAAACACCCATTGCACATGATGTATCATGATACTATACTTTACCCAATTCATTGGAGCGCTATCAGGGTGAAGCCTTCTTAAACATTTCATTTCATGCATAAGTGTGCCACATGGATCATAAAACATTCAATCATTAAAAATAATAATTTATTCCATGATAAATGAATGTGTAATACATACATGAAACTATTTAAACAATAATTAAATGTTCATAAAGGTGAATACCCTTGATAGAGAAATGGGCATGGTATTCACTACACAATGACTTTGGCTTGGAAAAACGCGGTGCAATTTCGACAGCATAACGGCGTGACATAAGAACTCATAAAAATGGTTGATGAGAGATAAATGGGTGTCTCATCATATTTACATGACATGGAAAGTAAGGGGATCATATATATACATGTCCCAAAAAATTTAATGGAATTTATATTCATGATACAAAAGAATAGCTTGAATGTAAATAGGAGAGAGAAATTCCTTTCAGAATTTCGGCATAGTAACGGGTGTACATGGGAGGATTTTAATGAGAGAGAAATGGGTCTCCCATAATTAAAACATAAAGAGGAATGTATGGGGGAGGTTCAAAACTATACCTAAGAATTTATAATTTAAATTAAAAGGTCATAACAACTTAAATAATATTGGACAAAAATGAGAAAGGAAGAAAAAACCCTTACTTGGAAGTGTGCTTATAAAGGCTTGAGAGAGGCTTCAGAGAGGATTCTTGGGACCTTGGGGAACCTTGGGAGGATTCTAGAGAGAAAAGGGAAAATTTTGGATGAACTCAAAAGTATTTGAGTGAGGATAAAGTGGGAGCTTGGGTGGGTTTATATAGGAAAGGTGAGGGAATTCTTTATTATTTAGGTTTGGGACACCTCACATTAATCTAATTCAAAACGCAAACCAGCCCGTGGTTTTTGCCCATGTTTTTTGGAAAAGGGAAGTTTAAAACAATATTTTATAAGGCCAAAGTCCAAAATTCTTAAAATAATGTGGTTTCTTATGTGGAGGTGAGTCACACTCCCAAGAAAAACAATTTAAAAAGACAAGATGTTTAATAAGTCTTGAAGGGTCCATTAATGCTTTGTAAAATAAGTCAAACAAACCCAAAATCACATTATTTTAATGGTAAAACATATATTGGCCGAAAATAAAGCTTATAGTATTTTATTACATCACTATTGGGTCATTATGATGTCATAAAACACATTATATATTTAAATGATATTTAATTTTTAGCCAAAAATTTGACTGTCTCAGAAAATTTTGAAAAGTTCACCATTGGATAATATCAATGTCATGATTCTAGAAATAATATTTATTTTATCTAAATAATTTTATATTTATTTTAATTTTCACTTTTAAAATAAAAACTGACATTTATCAAAAATTCATGGGTTTTGACAAAAATGGCTTTCGAACCTTAATAAAAATTACAATTGCATTCATAAAATTATACGACCATTTATATTTAATAATAATTAATTTAATAATAATAATAATATTTTATTAAAATATTATTTAATTCAAAAATCCATTAATTCATCAAAATATTTTTCTTAGTTGAACATTAACTAAAAATAATATTTGCGCTTTAAAAAATATTTACAAGGTAACAAAAATAACATGAAAATATATTCATTATTATATACAAAAATAATGTACATAAACATAGTGCTAAGGTCTTGTTACATACCCCCTTATAACACCCGCATAAGACTGAAGAGTAAGGTGTGCGATGGTGACAGACTTTTGGGGTGTCTCGGATAACATTGCTCGGGTAGTAATCTCTATCAACTTCCACTTCTCTCATAGGTGGTCCCGCTCAAGCTTAACATATTCAAGCTCGGCTTGGGATTGCTCAAGAGTGAAGCCCAAAGATGAAAAGTCCTTTCTGAGCTCTGAAAAATGGGCTTCATACGAGGCACGTCTACTGGATGAGGCCATTGCTTCCTTTTTTTGAGTAAATTGGATTTGTTAAAGCTATATATTTTTAATAATCATGTGATCACTGTTCAACTGCTATACTAGAAACGGTCACAATTATTAACATAAAACCAAAGAATTTGACATTTTATATAAACATTTTCCATAAATATAAATTTAATTAGATCAAAAGGGATTTCCATTAATGAAAGTTTGGGTCATTACAATCTTCCCCCCTTAAGAAATTTTGACCTCGAAATTTCCTTTTCCCACACTAAAACAGATGTGGGTAACTCTGATTCATCATTTCCTCTGATTCCCATGTCCCTTCTTCAAAATTTTGGTTTCTCCACAACACCTTGACGAGGGGCATTGTCTTATTTCGTAGAACCTTTTCTCTACGATCTAAGATCTTCACTAGTTTATCCTCATAAGAAAGATCATCCTCTAACTATACCTCCTCTAAAGAGAGTACATGTAAAGGGTCCAGTATGTACTTCCTTAAGAGGGATACATGAAAGACATCATGTACTTTGTCCATGGTATGTGGAAGTTCTAGTCGATAGGCCACAGCCCCGACACGATCAAGAATCTCGAAGGGGCCGATATACCTTGGACTTAACTTCCATTTCTTTCCAAACCTCATGACCTTCTTCCATAGAGATATGCGTAGAAATATCATGTCTCCAACTTTAAACTCAAGGTCTCATTGACAGTTATCCGCATAACTCTTCTTTCGACTCTAGGATGCCTTAATATGCTGTTGAATGGTTTTCACCTTCTCCACCATTTCTTCGACCATTTCTGGTTCAAACAGCTTATGCTCACTGACCTCATCCTAACACGTCGGTGTTCTGCACCTTTTCCCATAAAGGGAATAAAATGGTGCCATTTGGATTCTTGAGTGGAAAATGTTATTATAAGATAACTCAACTAGAGGAATATGTTGATCCCATCCTCATTTAAATTCCATTGAGCATGCTCTCAACATGTCCTCAAGTGTTTAGATAGTCCACTCGGATTGGTCATCAGTTTAAGGATGATAGGCCGTACTGAAGTTCAGTTTAGTATTCAGAGCATGTTGAAGACTCTTCCAAAACATAGAGGTGAATCTTTGATCTTGATCGGACACAATAGATAGTGGTACTCCATGCAGCCTTACCACTTCCCTGATATATATTCGTGCTAGTTGATCCAATGAGAAATCCTCTTGAATTTCAATGAAGTGTGCAGACTTTTTAAGATGATCCACAACAACCCAGATTGCATTGTTACCTTTGGATGTCTTCATAAGTCCAGTGAAAAAGTCCATGGTGATGTTCTCCCATTTCCATTCTAGTATAGGCAATGGTTGCATCATCCCCTTAGACTTCTGCCTCTATTCCTTCACGTGATGACACACCAGGCACTTTGATGTATATACAACGATCTCCCTCTTCATATTATCCCACCAATAATGCTCTCGGAGATATTGATACATATTTGTGTTTCATGGGTGAATAAAGAAATTTGAACTATGTGCATCATCCAAAAGTTCCTTCTTCAGCTCTGGACTTGATGGAACACATAGTCTTTTCCAAAATCTCACAATTCATTCTTCATTAACATTAAACTCCGAGGATTTCCCTTTTCTAATAGCTTCCACTTTTTCCTAAATTCCCGCATCATCGTTTTGAGCATCTTTTAGCCTTTCCAAAAGTGATGTTTGAGCAATCATTTGGGAAAATATTGACGATTTTCCCTTCTTTATGATTCCCATGTCCATCCTCATCAAATCTAAGAAGATTGGATCCTTTTTAATTATCATCAATGATAGAATTGTTGGGTCCTTTATACTTAGAGCATTTTCCACCTTGTTCACTTTCCTAGGGTGGTAATGGATTGAGCAGTCATAGTCTTTGATCAACTCTAACCATCTTCGTTGGCGCATATTCAACTCTTTCTGTGTGAATATATACTTGAGGCTTTTGTGATCCGTATATATTTCACACTTCTCCCCAAAGAGATAATGCCACCAAATTTTCAAATCGGAGATCACTGTACCCAGCACGAGGTCATGTGTTGGATAGTTTTGTTCATGAACTTTCAATTACCTTGAATCATAGGCAATGACTTTTTCATTTCGCATCAACACACATCCTAGGCCCCTCTTCGAAGCATCACTGAATACCACAAAAATTTCTCCAGTTGTGGGTAAAGTGAGCATGGGCACAGTGATAAGTCTCCTTTTTAACTCCTTGAATCTTTCTTCACATTCATCACTCTGAGAAAACTTTACTCCCTTCTGAGTTATCTTGGTAAGAGGGTTGGACAATCGTGAGAAATTTCTCACAAATCATCGATAATATCTAGTTAACCCCAAGAAGCTATAGATATTTGTTACCTATGTTGGCCTCAGCCATCCCTAAATTGAATTTGTTTTGGAGGGATCCGCAGATATCCAATTTCTTTTGATGATATGGCCCAAGAATGATACCTCCTTCAACCAGAACTCACACTTGTTGTACTTGGAATAGAGTTTATCCTTCTGTAAGGTCTCTATTACAGTTCTTAGATGCTCCTCATGATCCTCTTGGCTTTGGAGTATATCAGAATATCATCTATAAATACTACCACAAATTTGTCGAGGTAATCTCTAAAGACTCTATTCATCAGGTCCATGAATATTTATGGAGTATTAGTGATTCCTAAAGGCATTAATATGAATTCATAATGCCCGTATCTTGTACGAAAAGCAGTCTTGGGGATATCTTCGTTCTTTACCCTTACTTGATAATATCACGACCGCAAATCCACCTTGGAGAAGTATTGTGATCCACGAAGCTGATCAAACAAGTCATCAATTCGTGGGAGAGGATAATTGTTCTTTATCATGATTTTTTTGAGCTCACAATAATTGATGCAAAGGTGAATTGATCCATCCTTCTTCTTGACGAAGAGGACTGGTGCACCCCATGGTGAAGCACTTGGGCGTTTAAACCCTTTATCCAAATTCTCTTGTGTTGGAGTTCGTGGCCTAGAACCAACTAATTTGTACTTTATTCATTAATAAAAACCTTATCACATCTTGTTTGTTCTTTTTCTTGATAATACATGTGATAATGTCCTAAGGACAGTTGTTGCATTAAAGGTTCATAGCAGATCCCTACTATTATGAGAACCCGGAAGTGCCATAACACTGTTCTTGAATATATGTTCTATGGACGGATGATGTTATTTGAGGGACACAAATAATATAGGCCATTAGGGGTGGGGACTCATAAAAATTTTAGGCACCTTCTCATGGTGTGTTCCCTTAGTAATATCCAGGAGGATATTATGAGAACAAGACCCGCCAGTAGGAAATCCACATTTCATAGTGTCATTGGATGTTCCTATCTGCGGATGGGTGTATTGGTCCTTAGACTTTAAGATTATTATTAATGGGTATTACAACTCACGCACTTAAATGTATTGATGAAAACTGTGATAAAACACTTTTCGCAACGAGGTAGGATATGTTGGGTGCATCACGAGTAATACTGCATTAATAGATAATTCGAAAAAGGATTTGTCCCTTCTTTTCCATAACGGAAGTAGATATCTCAGGCCCTTTTATGGAATTCATATATCCTAAATAAATCCATGGCCATGGTTGGGTATGGGCGAGTTCAATTCCTAGAAGTCAAAGAAAGAATAATTGAGTACATGGGTTGATGGCATTAGCATGCAACCTGCTTGATTAGAGATATAGAGACAAAGGGATTATATTACACTGTAAGCGTTGGTAGGAGGTGGAACGTCATTGTGGCGTTAACTTCTTTCTCTATGGGTGCCTTGGCATGTTTCTAGACTCTAACCTTGGACTTTAGGCAGGCTCCACCTAATGCCACTGAGAAATAGGCCTAGAGGGTCACACACTAAGTGTGTCCATGTATATCAATTAAATATTAATTTAACAAGTTAAATAAATATTATTCCTGACTGTGGTTTAATAATTATTTAAGTATGCCTGATCGCATTTATTTCTACACTAGTTATTTGAGAGAATATATTGTGGGAAAAATAATATATTTATTAGCGAGTAATGAAGTTACATTTATTTAATAAATAAATATCCATTACTCAAGGTCTAATAAATATAGTGGAGAAAAATGGAAAATAAAAGTACACGTTGTGTGCTAATTATTACATGTCGTGTAGTTTTCCAGTTGGTATTTTGAGGATATAATATTGTTTTATTAAATGATATTAATTATAATCAGCGTGGACGCATGTAAAGGAATTAATAGTTCGATATGGGGTTTCAATAAGAGTTAATGAACTGAATAAAATGCGTAACACATTTATTTATTGTCATAACTCTATTAACCTCAAACCTGATTATAAATATCCTCACAAGCCCAACACTTTTCCTGAGACATTTTTGTTGTGCACAACAGATTTGGAAATACTCTCAAGACAAGAGAGAATTCTCTTTCCACCAAGAATGCCCTCAAGTTACGAGAGCGAGATCCTCCACTGGATCAAGGCGGTTGAAGGCGGACATCGCAAGCGAAGGCTCTTCTGCACTAGCACACAAAGATCCCTTTGGCGATGTCCAGAGATACGTGGCACACCTGTGGATCACCGCTAGAGGAATCCTACACTTGGATTCTACGACGCAATGACAGATCACAGGATCGTGACCGGAGACATCAATGAAGAAAGAATTCCACCAAGGTAATTCTTGTGAATTAATTAAATTAATTATAACCAACATATGATGATCCTATCTATATGGTTCTAGGATTCCCTCTTAAGTTTTTCGTTCTTCGTTCTATTCTGAAGATTTGGCATTTTAAATCGTGATGGATCTCGGATTGAACGTTGCTTAACATTAAAATTAAAGTTGGGCAAACCCACCAATTCGCTTCCGCTGCGCCCGGAACCTACAAGTGGTATCAGACCGGTCATATCGTTGATTATAATTATTTAGTTTTTCATTGATGATTTACGCATTTAATAATTTAGTTATTTCAATTAAAGTTTAATTGCTCTGGAAATATAAATATTGAGATTTGTTCCTCCTCCCTCGTTTCTCGTTCACCTCACAGAAACGAATTTTAATTTTTATTAAAATAAAATAGGGGAACTCATCCGAAGGAGCCAAACTTTTCTGGCCATACAACACCAAAATACACGGTGTGTATTCAGAAGTACACGTCGTGTAGTCTAGGTTCAATGCATTGACTGATCTGCCAAATCAGGTCGTGTATTGGATTCTTTCTAAGAATTTAAGATGTCGTGTGTTGGCCAGAAACAGGTGGCACATGGTTTCCATATTACACGCCATGTGGTCCAATGAACATGGAGTGTAGTCCCTTCAAGTTAGGGTTGGGCCGTGTACCCCGTACACGGCTTGCCCGGCTGGAAGCCGTGTAACGTGGAAACTAAAGGGCATGTGTCCCACTGTACACGCCATGTACTCTGAAAATTTTTGAAGTACATTAACACACCATGTCCCCGGGCGTGTACTTCGGATGGACGGTGAAGAAAAAGTACACGCCATGTAGTCGGAACTACATGCCTTGTACCCACCCAAATTACACAGATTTATTAAAATTTATTATTATATTATACAAACCCTTGAGACGTGTACCATGGTGCAGGCGTAAATCCGAGGAACAACATGTGATAGGTGTTTTATATATATGTGTTTAATTTAACATCTGCGTAATAAATGGGAATTCACCGGGTTTCCTCTAAGGTACAAGTTACGTACAAGGATAATTTTAAATGAATTTATTTGTTTAAATTTATGATGGATGAGAATCTCAAGGAAATTCAGAAAAATTATTTAAGATAAAAGGATTGATTAATTAAAGATAATTAATTGATTCGAGCGTGATTTATCTTAAACAAGAACGATTAAATAATTGAATGCTAGTTTTATTTATGCGTAAATATCGTTTCATGTATGGATGATCATGAGATAGACCGAGACCTTTGTATGTGAATGGTTTCTTTTAATTTATTTATTTAAATTAAATTTGTTGTCCTGCAAGCCATATCCTCATTAATATGTAGGGTCTACGCGCCCAAGGATTCTTTTATGTAAAAACCCCTTTTACCCCTCACCTGCATGTGAGATAAATTCATATGTAATGGATGGAGCTCCCAAGCTAGTGGAGGCGGCTCAAGTCAGGAGCCAAGGTGAAACCAATCCAAGAAGATACAAAGTTGGATAGGTGGAAAGCTGTAAACACGAACCCGAAAGGTTCAAGGTGTTTCTCCCCTAGGTCTTGGGTTAGTTTATCAACCGCTAGATAAACTAACCAATAGAAAAGCTCATGATCATACCATTTATTTTATTTCTGTCAATTGCATGGTTTATTTATTGTGGGTGTGTTGTCACGATCACACAATTAATGAATTAAACGAGCATGCAATATGGAAGTAAAATAAAACCGACTTATACGTGAATATTATCTTTGACATGGTTAGTCACTTAAGTAAATTCCACTTAATATTAACAAGCATGTAATAAAATATAATAAAATGGAAATTTACGTATAAGTATTTAATCCCTCAAAATAAATATTAAGTCGGTATAGCCTTCCATAATCTTGGTTAGAATCGAACTATAGTTAAAAGTGCTTGACCAACCCTAGTTGGGGTGCTTTCAATTATCAGGGAATTCTAATTCAAGTTTTTTGGTTGAATTGACTTGATTCGCATCAAGGGTTGACTTCCACAGTAGGACTTGGTGTGACCAAGAGGCAAAGGTTGAGGAAATCCAAAATAAAAGGATTTCAGGATTGGGGAGTCCACTCAGCGAATCAAGGAGCTGCGAGTTAATGCAGTTGGCATTTGGAATGCCTACCTAAAACCCTTCAAGTTGCTTGACCAACCATAGTTGGGGTAATGCGAAGGGAAATATGGATCCTTGCCACTATAATATTCAGGAAACAGAATATTCCGAAATCAATGGTGAGGGCTATTGGATTTCGATAAAATAGTGGGAGACTAATAAGTATTAATTTATTTATTTGTCTCAGTTTTTTAATAAAGTACTAAACCTTTGCTCATATTAATTTGTAGAAACGACAAGAAAATGACTTCAAACATATCATTATGAACCATACTCAAGAAAGAAAACCTTCTCACTGGCACCAATTTCCAAGAGTGGAAGAGGCATTTACACGTCATCCTTCGCCACGAAAGGAAATTGTATGTGATAGAAGATCCTATTCCAGTTACACCTGGGAAAGAGGCCAGTGAAGAGGAATTATCTCTCTATATGAAATACATGGATGATGCCACAGATGTCCAGTGTTTCATGCTATCATCCATGTCCAATGAGCTCTTGAAGCAACATGAAAACATGGACGCATATAGCATGATGTCTCACCTTAAGGATCTATACCAAGAGAAGGAGAGACAGGAGAGGTATGAGATCTTCAATGCTTTGTTTACAACTAATCTTGGAGAGTCTGCGCCAACTGGGCCTCATGTAGTCAAGCTTATTGGCTACATTGAATGTCTGGACATCTTAGGGATTAAATTCCTAGATGAGTTGCGTATAGATCTCATCCTATCATCACTTCCCAAGACCTTCTCTAGCTTCATTGTCAAATATAATATGAGTGGCAATGAGAAGAGTCTATCGGAGCTTCTGACCTTGATTATCCATGTAGATAAGGACATGGGGCATGACAAACCCGCGATCCTTATGGTGAACAAGAAAAGGAAGGACAAGGCAAAGGGGCCAAATACTTATAAACGGTCTGAAGCCCCTGAGCACCGTCCCTCCAAGAAGGGGAAGATCTAGAGGCAGGGAAAGGAACGGGAGGCAGTGTGTTTTGCATGTGGAAAGCAGGGCCACTAGAAGAGGAACTGCACCCAGAAGCATGGGGACGCTAAAGGTGTGTTTGTTATCGAGTGCAATCTTTCTATTTCTACACATTGGGTATTAGATACAGCTTTTGGGGCTCACATATGTATTCAAATGCAGGAACCAAGTAGATTTAGAAAGATCAACAGAGGAGAGGTGGATATTCGAGCTGCCAATGGTGCAAGGTTGGCTGCGTTGGCTATTGGCGACTATCACCTATCATTGCCAACTGGCATGATTTTGGTTTTACAAAACTGTTATTTTGTGCCTAGTGTTACCAAGAACATAATTTTTGTATCTTGTTTGGATATGGATGGATTTGTTTTCATGTTTGGAAATAAGGGTTGTCTATTTTATAAGAACAACGTATGTTATGGTATGGCACATTTGAATAATGGTTTGTATGAATTAAATTACGAAAACCAAGTGTTGGCAATCGATAATGAAACAAACTCACATGACTCATACATCACCCAGTTGTGGCATCACCGCCTTGGTTGTGTAAACGAGAAGCGCTTGACAAAGCTCTATCAAGATGGCTATTTAGACTCAACTGATCTAAAACCACTTGATAGATGTGACGCTTGTTTACAAGGTAAAATGACCAAGCTGCCTTTTGGTGGATAGGGTGAAAGGGCCACAGATCTTCTAGGATTGGTACACACGGATGTATGTGGACCGTTTCCAGTAGAATCTAGACATGGATATTCTTACTTCATTACTTTTACTGATGATTTGAGTAGATACGTATTTGTCTACTTAATGAGGTATAAGTCAGAATCCTTATAGAAATTTAAGGAATTCAAGAATGAAGTAGAGAATCAGCTTGGTAAGAAGATAAAGAAGCTTCGATCGGATCGAGGTGGAGAATATCTAAACCAAGAGTTCATCGATCTTCTACGGGATTCTGGGATTCTATCTCATCTCACTCCTCCTTATACACCATAGTGGAATGGTGTTAGTGAAAGGAGGAACCACACCTTGTTTGACATGGTGAGGTCAATGATGAGTCATGCGGATCTTCCATTATCCTTTTGAGGATATGAATTACAAACTGCACCATACTTATCAAACTGAGTACCAAATAAGGCAGAAAATAGAATTACCTCTAAGTTATAGAGTGGAAAGAAACCCATTTTGTCGCATACACGTGTATGGGGATGCGAGGCATTTGTTAAGGCCTTCTCAGGAAACATACTAGCACCCCAGGGCATGAAGTGTATCTTTATAAGATATCCCAAGGAAACGAAAGGATATTACCCATATAACCCTCAAGACAAGAAAGTGACTTTTGCTAGACAAGCCATCTTTCTTGAGAGTGAGAACATCCTCAAGAAGGATAGTGGGAGAAAGATTGACTTCAACGAAGTTGATGATCAAGATACACAAGAGTTGGTACAGGAACAAGTTCCACAGGACCTCGTGGAAGAGGTTCAAAAAACACAAGAACTGCGTAGAAGCTCAAGAGAGGTAAGGGAACGAGAGAGATTTGGTTTCCTAGTCACCGAGGATGGTGAATAATTATTGTTGGACAATAATGAACCTCTCTCCTACAAGGAAGCAGTAGAAAGATCAGAAGCTTCAAGATGGCTAGAAGCTATGAATTCTGAGATGGATTCCATGTATCAGAACCAAGTTTGGGTTCTGGTCGATGAGCCAGTTGATGTAAAGCCTGTTGGATGCAAATGGGTATTCAAGAGAAAGATGGACATGTAAGGTTAAGTTAGCACCTATAAAGCAAGGCTAGTGGCTAAAGGATTCAGACAGCATCAAGGAATTGACTATGATGAAACCTTCTCACCAGTTTCCATGTTTAAATCCATAAGAATCATAATTTCCATAGCATCTTACCATGACTACAAGATTTGGCATATGGATGTCAAAATAGAATTCCTTAACGAGAACCTTTAGGAAGATGTCTATATGACACAACTAGAAGGGTTTGTTACACCAGGTGAAGCCAAACGGGTTTGCAAGTTGTAGAAATCCATTTATGGATTGAGGCAA
Organism: Viscum album; assembly: GCA_963277665.1. Taxonomy (NCBI): domain Eukaryota; kingdom Viridiplantae; phylum Streptophyta; class Magnoliopsida; order Santalales; family Viscaceae; genus Viscum; species Viscum album. The sequence goes on from OY728163.1 coordinate 1,942,949,324, forward strand.
GCATCCAGGTCATGGAACATTAGATTTGATGAAGTTATAAAGTAATTTGGTTTCATTAAGAACGAATGTGAGCCATGTGTTTATAACCGGTTTAATGGGAATGCGGTCGTTATCCTAGTAGTATATGTTGATGACATATTGCATATTATAAATGACGTACCATACTTACAGTCAGTTAAGGACTGGTTGAACAAGTGCTTCTCCATGAAAGATTTAGGTGAAGCAGCCTACATTCTAGGGATCAAGATCATTTGTGATAGATCCAAGAGGCTGCTTGGACTTAGTCAGGGTACATAAATTGACCAGATACTAAAGATATTTAGTATGAAACAATCCAAGAGAGGATTGGTTCCATTGTCACATGGCTTACATCTTTCTAAGAAAATGTGTCCTCATACACAACAAGAGAAATATAAGATGAGCAAGATCCCATACGCCTCGGCTATAGGATCCATCATGCATTCCATTTTATGTACCAGGCTTGATGTTCCCTATGCACTGAGCATGGTAGGAAGATATCAAGAATATCTAGGATAACAGCATTGGACTGCTGTTAAGACTATCCTTAAGTATCTGAGAAGAACTAAGGATATGTTCATGGTGTATGGAGGAGAAGAGGAGCTTTTCATCAGAGGGTATGCTAATGCTAGTTTTCAAACAGATCAGAATGATCTGAAGTCGCAATCTGGATATGTTTTCTGTCTCAATGGAGGAGCTATGAGCTGGAAGATTTCAAAGCAGCCAGTTGTCACTGATTCTACAGCAGAGTCCGAACATATAGCGGCTTCTGATGCAGCCAAGAAAGCCGTCTGGATTCGGAACTTTGTCCAAGATCTTGATGCGGTGCCTAGAAGTAAATATCCCATTACACTGTATTGTGATAATACTGCAGTGGTGGATCTTGAAAAAGAACCAAGTTCACATCAACGGACAAAGCACATACTCCATAAGTATAACCTCTTGAGGGGGTGAAGTTGCAGTGAGCAGAGTTTCCATGGAAGAGAACGTGGCGGACCCCATGACTAAAGTCCTATCTCAGCAGAAGCATGAATATCATGTGAGAGCTAGCGGGTTAAAGGTTGTTAGCAGTTGACTCTAGTCCAAGTGGGAGTCTGTTGGATTTGGTGGCCTAGAACCAACTACTTTGTACTTTATTCATTAATAAAAGCATTATCACATCTTGTTTGTTCTTCTGCGTGACAATGCATGTGATAATGTCCTAAGGAAAGCTGTTTCATTAAAGGGTCATAGCGGATCCCTGCTATGATGAGAACCCAGAAGTGCCATAACATTGTTCTTGAATATATGTTATATGGCCGGATGATGTTATTTTAGGGACACAAATAATACAGGCCATTAGGCGTGAGGACTCATAAAACTTTGAGGCACCTTCTCATGGGGTGCGCCCTTGGTAATATCCAGGAGAATATTATGAGAACGAGACCTGCCAGTAGGAAATCCACATTTTATATTGTCATTGGATGTTCCTATCTGCGGACATGTGTATTGGTCCTTAGACTTTAAGATTATTATTAATGGGTATTACAACTCACGCACTTAGATGTATTGATGAAAACTGTGACGACACACTGTTTGCAGCGAGGTAGGATATGTTGGGTGCGTCATGAGTAATACTGCATTAATAGATAATGTGAGAAAGGATTTGTCCCTTCTGTTCCATAACGGAAGTAGATATCTCAGGCCCTTTTATGGAATTTATATAGCCTAAATAAATCCACGGCCATGGTAAGGTATGGGCGAGTTCAATTCCAGGAAGTCAAAGAAAGAATAATCGAGCACATGGGTTGATGGCACTAGCATGCAACCCGCTTGATTAGAGATATCGATACAAATGGATTATATTACATGTTAAGCGTTCGTAGGAGGTGACACGTCATTGTGGCGTTAACTTCTTTCTCTATGGGTGCCTTGGCATGTTGCTTGACGCTAACCTTGGACTTTAGGAAGGCTCCGCCTAATGCCACTGAGAAAGAGGCCTAGAGGGTCACACACTAAGTTTTTCCATGTATCTCAGTTAAATATTAATTTAACAAGTTAAATAAATATTATTCCCGACTGTGGTTTAATAATTATTTAAGGATTACTGATTGCATTTATTTTGACACTAGTTATTCGAGAGAATATATTGTGGGTGAAATAATATATTTATTAGTGAGTAATGTAGTTATATTTATTTAATAAATAAATATTCATTACTCAAGGTCTAATAAATATGGTGGAGAAAAATGGAAAATAAAAGTACACACCGTCTATATTAAATATACACATCGTGTAGTTTTATGGAAAACAAGTACACGCCGTGTATTAATTATTACACGCCGTGTAGTTTTCCAGTTGGGATTTTGAGGATATAATATTGTTTTATTAAATGATATTAATTATAATCAGCGTGGATTCATGTCAAGTAATTAATAATTCGACATGGGGTTTTAATAAGTGTTAATGAAATAAATAAAACGCATAACGCGTTTATTTATTTTCATAACTCTATTAACCTCAAACCCGATTATAAATATCCTCACAACCCCAAAACTTTTCCTGAGCCATTTTTTTTATGCACAACGGATTTTGAAATAATCTTAAGACAAAAGAGAATTCCCTTTCCACCAAGAATGCCCTCAAGTTACGAGAGCGAGATCCTCTACCGGATCAAGGTGGTTGAAGGCGGACATCGCAAGCGAAGTCTCTTCCACGCTATCACCCGAAGATCCCTTTGGTGATGTCCAGAGATACGTGGCACACATGTGGATCACCGCTAGAGGAATCCTACACTTGGATTCTACGATGAAACGACGGATCACAGTATCGTGACCGGAGACATCAACGAAGAAATAATTCCACCAAGGTAATTCTTGTAAATTAATTAAATTAATTATAACCAACATATGATGATCCTATCTATATGGTTCTGGGATTCCCTCTTTTGTTTTTCATTCTTCGTTCAATTCCGAATATTCGGCATTTTAAATCGTGACGGATCTTATATTTAACGTTGCTTAACGTTAAAATTAAAGTTAGGAAAACCCACCAACGTGCTTCCACTGCTCCCGGAACCTATATCCTGTAGTTATTTCTTCAGCTCCTTAAGCTCCACAATAGCCATTCTATATGGAGTCTTGGATATTGGAAATGCCCTAGGTATAAGATCAGTTCAGAATTCAACATCTCTTCTAGGAGGAAGACCAAGATATTCCTCGGGAAACACTTCAATGAATTCCCTCACAATAGGTATGTCTTCAAGGATGGTTGCCTCCTTAGACTCAATCATATGATCCAGATACTTATGCTCATAGGGCAGTAATATCCACTCTTGAGATGAGGGAGCTAAAGAAGATTCATCTTTCTCCTTTCACTTGTACAGAATCGGGGGTCGATTCTCCACATGGAGAGTGATTTCCCTCTCACGGAAATTTATGTTGTCTATATATAAGGAAAGCCAATCCATGCCAAGAATTTCATCAAATTATACCATAGGGAGTATGAGGAGGTTCACTAGGAAGTTCAATCCCCATATTATGATAAGGGAGGAGTTATATTCATGGGATGAAATGACTGCCCCATTTTCCGTACTCACCGACATCTTCACTTCCATGATTTGTGGTGGTGATGGGATTTTTCTACTAAACTTTAGAGATATATAAGAATGCAAAGAACCTGAATCAAAAAGTATATTCCCTATTCTTGAATGAATAACTAGCGTACCTATCACCACTTTGTTTTCGGGTTTCACTCCAGCAGTAGTGATGGAAAAAGCTCACCCTTGCTGCCTTGGAGGTTGTTGATTGCCTCCGAAAACCCTTGGCTTAGGGAGCTGATTTGCAAGATGCCCTAGTTCTTTACAGTTGTAGTAATGAACCATGAATTGAGGTTCGAACGGAGTGTTCCTATCCTCTGTCATAGCCACAGGTCTTTCTTGCTGATATTTAACAGTCAGGTTCCCTTCTCTTCCACACCTAAATCATTTTCTTGTACCCTTTAGGAAATTTCTGGGGTGCTTCTTTCCACACCTTTGGAAAGTGGGGTGCTGGATCTTCTTAGCACCATTGAATTTATCCATAGGACTGCCAGCATTGAATTCCACCTTATTCTTCTTATCCCCATGATACCCCTGAGATTATACGATCTCCATTTCGACCTTGAGGGAACATCAGACAATTTCCTCATAGCTGTCGAAGTCACGGATTTCCAGTGCTTTCCGCAGGCTAGGTTTCAGCCCACCAAAGAAGTAGTCAACCTTGCATTCAGGGGTAATGACAAAGCTGAAAACGTATCGTGAAATCCATGTGAAGTTTTCCTCGTACGCTCCAACAGATTCGTCGTCATTTTTCTTGTGGTAAAGGAAGACCCTTTCCATCTTAAGCCGAAGGGTGCACGGAAAATATTTATCGAAAAACATATTCCAGAAATCCTTCCATTCCAATGCCTCGATCTCCTCCTCAGGTTTCGTATTTTTTATCAATGTCCACCATTGATCAGCTTCACCCTCCATACGATAAGCAGACAGGTGAACCTTCTCTTATTCAGAACATTGAATGATGGATAAGATCTTTTCAATAGAGTTGATCCATTGTTCAACGATTGAAGGATGGGATGATCCATTAAAAGTAGGATGCCTTTGTCTCATGAAGCTCTCGATAGTGATTTGTTCTTTCTTAAGGGGGGTTGAACGTTCCTCTTGACCCATGTTTCTATTCAAATCTTGAGTTAGCTGAGATATAATCGTGACAAATTTCATGATTCCCACTCCCATTGGATTGGGCATCTCATTAGTACAGTCATCACATTGATCTTCACATCATTTGTTAGCCTGAGTCCTCCTATTACCGGCCATTGGATGGAATAAAAGGAAAGTTAGGGGTAACACATAAAGGCTAATCTAAGGAAAAAACTAATGACTTGTAAATAAATTTTATTTCCTTAACATATAAATCTATTGGCTTCAATCTATGTTATCCATGATCTACTTTCTAACATATATTCTTATGGAATTTTTTCATCCCTTAATAATGGTTCATACTAATCTTGTGAATTTACCAAAGAATATCCCCCGGGAGTGTCATAACTAAGAGTGCAGCAAGGCCCATTGTCGTGCACCAATTCCCATTTGAGTCTAGCTCAAAGTGGTGTTTTCGGGTTTTACCCCTAGGATACATCTGTGCCAGAGCCGCCTCTACCTGCTCGTATCCAAACAGGGATTTATTTTCTTGATAAACCACTTACTAAATACCCACCAAAACTTAGGGATGTTTTTATTATATTTAGTCTTGTCTCTAAGGCTTCACTAGGGTTTTCTAATCCTAATCCCAAAAATAACTAAACCTATCCTCTGATACCAACTATGACAACCCTGGTCTTTATTAAACAATTAAACCTGATTTATTACATAAAATTCACTAGATACAACATAGAAGATAAAAATTTCTAGTGTCTTTGGGGATTAGGATCATTACATAACAACTTAAAACATGAGATACAACATCTTTATTGAAAGCTTCCTTTACATGACCACAACATTACCTCGTACTTACATTGCATGGGATAACCTGAGGGCATGCTTAAGAAAAGGGTGAGCTATAAAGCCTAGTAAGGGAATAATCATGGAATAACATGTGTAATATAATACATGTTAGGAAATAGGCATATCAATAGAGCACAAGAGAAGAATAAACATAAAGGCATGATAAATCATGATAATCATAACATGGAAATGTGGCAACAACACTTAAACATTGAATTTGCATGAGCCAAGGCTCATTGCACATGGAGCATGAGTAAATCCTCATTGCACTTGAAGAATGAGTAAAACCTCGTTTCACTTGAATTATCATGAGTAAACACCCATTGAACATGACTTATCATGATACTATACTTTACCCAATGCATTGGAGCACTATCAGGGTGCACCCTTCTTAAACATTTCATTTCATGCATAAGTGTTCCACATAGATCATAAAACATTGAATCATTCAACATAATCATTTATTCCACGATAAATGAATGTGTAATACATATATTAAACTCTTTAAAAAATAATTAAATGTTCATAAAGGTGAATAACCTTGATATAGAAATGGGTATGGTATTCACTACACAATCACTTTGTCTTGGAAAAACACGGTGCAATTTTGGTAGCATAATGGCGTGACATAAGAACTCATAAAAATGGTTGATGAGAGAGAAAGGGGTGTGTCGTCATATTTACATGACATGGAAATTAAGGGTTTAATATAGATACATTTTCCAACAAATTTAATGGAATTTATATTAATGATACAAAATAATTTCTTGAATGTAAATGAGGAGAGAGAAATTCCTTTTGAAATTTTGACATACTAACGAGTGTACATGGGAGGATTTTAATGAGAGATAAATGGGTATTACATCATTAAAACATAAATAGGAAATTATGGGTTAGGTGTGAAACCATACCCTAACATTTATAATTGAAATTAAAAGGTTATAACAACTTAAATAATATTGGACAGAAATGAGAAATGAAGAAAAACCCCTTACTTGGAAGTGTTCTTCCAAATGCTTGAGAGAGGCTTGAGAGAGGCTTCTTTGGAGCTTGGGGAACCTTGGGAGGATTATAGAGATACGAGGGTAGAGGTTGGATGAACTCAAAATGATTTGAGTGAGGAGAAAGTGGGATCTTTGGTGGGTTTATATAGGAAAGGTGAGAGAATTCTTTATTATTTAGGTTTGGGACACCTCACATTAAACTAATCCCAACCACAAACCAGCCCATGGTTTTTGACCATAGTTTTTGGAAAAGGGAAGTGGAAAACAATATTTTATAAGTCCAAAGTCCAAAATTCTTGAAATAATGGGGTTTCTTCTGTGGAGGTGAGTCACACTTCCAAGGAAAACAATTTAAAAAGACAAGATGTTTAATAAGTCTTGAAGGGTCCATTAATGATTTGTAAAATAAGTTAAACAAACCCAAAATCACATTATTTTAATGGTAAAACATATATTGGCTGAACATAAAGCTTATAGTATTTTATTACATCACTATTGGGTCATTATGATGTCATAAAACACATTATATATTTAAACGGTATTTAATTTTTATCCAAAAATTTGATTATCTCATAAAATTATAAAAAAATCATTGCTGGATAATTTAGACATCCTGATTCCAAAAATAATATTTATTTTATCTAAATAATTTTATAAATATGTTAATTTTCAATTTTAAAATAAAAACCGACATTTATCGAAAATTCACGGGGTTTGACAAAAATAGATTTCGAACCTTAATAAAAATTATAATTGCAATCATAAAATTATATGATCATTTATATTTAATAAAAATTAACTTAATAATAATAATAATAATTTATTAAAATATTATTTAATTCAAAAATCCATTAATTCATCAAAATATTTTTCCTAGTTTGACATTAACTAAAAATACTATTTGCAATTTAAAAACTATTTACAAGGTAACAAAAATAACATTAAAATATATTCATTATTATATAAAAAAATAATGTACATAACCATAGTGCTAAGGTCTTGTTACATAACAACTTATAACACCCTCAAAAGACTGAAGAGTAAGGTGTGCATTGGTGACAGACTCTTGGGGTGGCTTGGATAACATTGCTCGGGTGGTAATATCTATCAACTTCCACTTCTCTCATAGGCGGTCCTACTTAAGCTTAACGCATTCAAGCTCAGATTAGGATTGGTCAAGAGCGAATCCCAAAGGCGCAACCTCCTTTTCGAGCTCTGACAAATGGGCTTTGTATGGGGCACGTCTACTGGGTATTTATGTATGATTAGAGAGGGGACCAGTTCTGTTTTTACAATTACCACACACATTATCAATAGTTGTTCTTGAGTTAGTGACATATCAAGGGAGTAGGTGAGGCCTTTCCACCAGGCGACAAAGTCCACGACACGCTCTTCATTCCTTTTCTTGTACTTGAAGAGGTCTAAAATACTCATCTTTTTGGTGGTAGAGCTGAACTGGAAAAGAAACTACCTATGAAGATCCTCCCTACAGGCTATTGATCTAATGGGTAACTGGTTGTACCAGAAAAACACGGGCCCTTCAAATATTTGTATGAAACACCAAAGTTTGGAAGCCTCATCCTATGCTAGAGTTCCCATCATGGGTCCACACCTAGAGATGAAGTGGACCGAATGCTATAGAGGATCGCTCATCCCATTAAAGGGGGGAAATGTTGGGTTTTCAAAACTATGGGTGATAGCATATCATCCACTCATGGCGGATATGGCTTGCTATCAGGAAAAATTTCTACCTATCAAGTTTCCAAGTCCTTAAGGTGGGAAATGAGTGCTATTATTAGATCATTTGGGTAGGGATTCCTATCTTGGAAAGGATCCCTAACCACTAGTGTGTTGGAAGGTTCTTCAACATGATAAACATGCCCAGCATCTCATGGAGCGGCTGGTGGGATGACCTACGGGACTACCGGGGGAATGACCTGTGGAGTGGCTGGGGGAACCTGAGCTGGGTCCCAAGGATGGTTATCGTGGAATTTTGGTGGATTTGGTGATGCATATCATTCCCTCTTTCCATAAAATCTAGATTCTACCCTGTCTATGTGGGAAGGATGGTCAAGGTCACTTGGAGGTAACTCACTAGGGGGAGTGTGTACCTGCCCCTGCTTCCCCAGTCAAGGGTTACCATAGTCTGGTCGCCGCTCTGCAGCATGTTCAGTGAGGAGGTCATCAACCATATTTTTATGTTTTGTGAGCTATTGAGGCAACGCGGCATTTTCATGGTCATCTTCCATCTTCTACACTGAGATATATGGGTCATCAGGTTTGACGACCCCAAGATTCTCTTTTCCCTTTTTGGGATTCTGACCGAGGGCTAATTACTCGGTAGGTACGGGAAGTACATTTCATTTTTGGTGAGTAACCCATCCCAATGGATCCAATAGGTGTGGCACCCCCCAGGGGGTATATTCTCTTCATGGAAATATATACCATTCTCTCCCTCTAATAGGTCGGTCATGTTATCTGCGACTATACCTAAAGGCATGTCCTTAATATCGCATGGTAAGTCGGCCTGGCACTGGATAGAACTAAAATGAAGGGCTGCATACCACCACCAACCATGGATCTAAAGATGGGGGGATTCCTACTTAATAATCCTTCAGAGCACTTTAAATATTCGGACGCATCGTTACTGGAGGGTCTAATGAAGATTGGGTGACTCGGGGTGCTGGGTCACAGGGAGCGCATCCAAGTCGACCATGTGGCATTTCTAGCCAATATCTTCAATATTTTCTTGGATCTTGGGGTAAGGCACCTTCCGATGATGGAGACAGAAGTGTGTCGCCCAGAGGGTTTGATGAAATCACACAAACTTTTCTTGGGTAATAGATTTCAGAGTACTGAAGCTCGTGGTCACAACTGTCTAGAACATCTCTAGGAATTGGTTCACTACAAGAATTTCCCACAAGCTCCTTAGCTCAGACTCGGGATCCAGCCCTTGGTTTCACCATTCATTGACTGGGGGTGGCTGAGGGACCAGTAATGGCACTAAAGAGGACCGTTTAGATGGTAGACTAGATGGTGGAGAATACAGAGAGCAAGCTGAAAAACCACCACATCTCGGGTTATCTTTCTAAGAATACAATGAATGAGTCACCACATCCTATTAAGATAGGTTAGAGACCACATATTACCACATAGGGGTTTTGGTTATAGATGGTGGTTCATGCTATTTCTCATCCTCCATTGGTCCCCAGAAAAATTCCCCATGATCTCTGGTTGAGGTAGAAAATGATCTCGTTGACGATAGGAAGGATTGCACAACCAGTCTTTGGAAAGAGGCCAAATATTCCTCCTCCTGAATGTATCTTCGAAGGAAGGAGGGAATATAGTGGACCTCACATTCTAGAAGTATGAGGATTATATCATTACCGAATCACATTCCGTCTCATAATCTAAGAACCGTACGGGTTTAATCATATTTTAAGACTTCTTTATATTCTTCCTTTGGGGATGTAGACCCGCCCTTTTTCCCTAGGATGGCTCTTCAGGACATGGTAGGCTTTCCACATGAGGAGGACCTTTGGCTAAACTGATACTGGAGTGGAGAGAACTTCCACCTGGGTGAGTTGGGGTGTGAGGAGTACCCAAAAAAATGTCAAAAGGAATATGGAGAGGGCCTCCAAGTATGATGTCTAGTGTACGGGGTAAATCTCTATAGAAAGTTTTGGAGTGGGTAGGACATCCTCTAGAGCTAGTGGGAACATGGGCAGTACTTCCAGGTTTTTTTTTCATTATCTGTGATAGTACGAGGGGGGCCTTCGTACCGATGAAACAGAACACAGGGAAAACCTCCACATTGAATTCCAATGAAGTAGGGAAGACCTCCACTTATCTGGTTTCCAGGATGAGGAGGACCTTCTTCGGTTGTGATAAGAACATGGGGAAGACCCCCACGATGATGGTTGGTCGGGCAAGGAGGCTCTTCACATCGGAGACCTGCGATAGGAGGAACGACTCCATACCTAGGATCACAGGTGTGAGAGAAAACTCCATTCTAGATGTTAGTGCGGTGAGGAGGTCCCTCACCTGGACTGATAGTTGCATGGGTAGGACCTTCATATCGATCTTGGGAGTGGCGAGGACCTACACTCTCATTGGTGGTGGCATAGGGAGGACCTTCGTGCTGGATGTTCGTGTGGTAATGAGGGCCCTTTACTGGAATGATAGTGGCATGGGTAGGACCTCCATGTCCATATTGGGAGCGGGGAGGACTTGCGCTCTCATTGGTGTTGGCACGGGGAGGACCTTTATGTAGGATGTCATCACCGTGGGTCGGCCCGCGATGGGTGTTGCCTATGTCGGCAACCAAGAGAGTCATCCTAACCTGCCCATGGGGCGGTTGAGTCCTCGATCTGGGTCGTGCATATAAGTTCCTCTGCTCAGTGTAAACTAAGCATTGATGGTATGTGTCAGCAGTGTCATGGGGCGCTGTAGTCGTTGATGATGACGCCCCCTAGCGGGCGTCCTCCTCAACTTTCACCCGATGTTGGCATCGGGTTATCCAGATTGGGGCCGATGGTGTCAGTGTATAACTCACTTGCTTCTCAACATGTGGGACTAGGTGGTGGAGTTGATTCAACCTAGTGGGATCCCTTCTTAGCGGCCCCAGAGATGGGACCATAGCTGGGCATGCCCGGACTTCCCTCACCTCATTAGCGTAAGGGATAGATTCGTTAAAGCGCTCTGGGGAGAGTCTCCCGAAATGGTTTTAGGTTAGAGCGTGGAGCAGTGGCTCCCTGCGTGGCCCTTGGGATTAGCAGAGACGGTGAGGTTTAGAAGCCTCTTGGTTATATCAGGCCATGTCCTAAGTTGGGATAATAGATTATTCATCATACCGTCAAATGATATTGTTGATCACCCTCCTCTGAACGAGTTCAGATGGTGAGATGGGGTGTGGTCACCTATAAGTCATGGATGTGGAGGTATTCATAGAAGAGATGGAGTTGAGTGGGATTGTTGCATTGGTGTTTCCCCAGGCCCTGTATTAGTAGGTGGGTGGTGATCGGTTTCCATTCATAGTATCTTGGGTCCTACAAAGAAGGAAGATTCAACCATTAGCGCTAAAAGGAGGAAAGAAACATCTAGTTCCCCAGTGTCGTTCCCTCTCCCATGATAGGTAAGAAGGATCCATGTTGCCAATGTCGCAGACTGGGAAGCCCAAAATTCAACTACCCCAATCTCTAGTGAGTTTCACGCCAGGCCCATTATTTTCTTGGCAGGACCTGGCATTGGATAGTTGGATCTGGTGACACGCTTATCTACTGATGTCTCGAACGCTAATAATCTCCATATTTAGGATAAGAAATTTATGTCAGGTTCACCATTTTTGTATATGATACTTTCACTGGGGTGCACATCTATCTATGGAGGAAGCACTGTCTATTTTCCCACATTCAGTCTTTCCAAAGGTAGGCGGCATCTGTCGCTTATTTAGGGAAATTTTCTCCTTGATTGAAACAGGATGATGGGATGTCGGTCTCTCCTTCCATGGATTCCTCCTCATAACTCGTTACCTAGTCCGGGTCTCCCTTAAAGATTAATATTTTGTTTATAAAACTCTTCCCTGGTGCCATATCTTCGTAGACTCCAGTTAATTACACTACTTCTATCAGTACATTCCAAGGGGACAAGTTAGGGAAACAACCTTCGATCAGGTTAGTAGTCACGTTGGACATCGCTGGAGTGTCTGGATACTGAAACACTGATGCGTCTATATTTCTTCCCCTTATGATAGGTCTTCTCAAGGTCATGGAAGCCCAAGGAATACCATGTAGAATGAGGAGAATTATATTCCATAGGCATGTCCCAGAGGTTTTCTGTAACTTCCCATGTTTAACACAGTGTATGTCATGAGTTTAACGTCTACTGGAGATGGACCAAACTGATCAAAACGCTGATGGGAGTGGATCATATGGGTGGATCAAAACATCCAATGAGGATGGATCTGATGATTCTTGGGTCCCTATAAAGGGGCAAACCAAGGTTTACCATTGACCGGGATTGAACCTCAGGGAGGTTTCCTATGTAACATGTCCTGAACAACAGGGATCAAAACCCACGTAGTTCAAAGGGGTGATGAATCGGGGTATAAAAAAATACAACAACCCAACGAAATGCTGGGGGTTATGCATGGTTAGCGGCCCATCGTAATATGGACACTCTTGGTTGGATGGTTATGGATTGTGTGGGGATTATGTATGGATATCTTCCTGAGTTCCACAAGGAGCAGTGATGGGATGAATGGAATGATCACACCGGGATGTGGTGGCCTGGATAAGAATCAAAATGGATGATGGATGGTTGAGTAGAGTGGATGGGAGGTATGGGATGGAACCAACATGAATATGATGGTGATTTTGGTCTTAAACCTCATAGATCCTTCCTATGTATCTCCATGGTAGGGAATCAAAGTCCATGTAGTTTGATGGGGTGATGGGACACCTGAGGAGGCAGCCCGTGAGAATGGATGCATGGATGGGACTTGAAGGAAGTAGAACCTTCGGGTTAGTGCATTAACTTCTAGAAACACAAAGTCTCAAGGGAGAGACCAAGACGAGACATGGGTTATGAGATTGAACCTCAGGGAGGCTTTCTACTTATCCCTGTAGTGGGGAATCAAAGTCCACGTAGTTCAGGATGGGGCATGGAATTGGGCTGTGCACAGTGGATGATGACTCGACGACACGTTGGGGCTTACACTTGGTCAGCAGCCCAGGTGCTGGTCTAACATCACTAGGGGACATACCAAATATGTGGGTCCCAATGAAGGGGACATTTAATTTTACTAGTGTTTGGTGTAGAACCTCAAGGAGGCTTCCAACGTACCTTGCCTATGAGACATGGATCAAAACCCATGTAGTTCGAATAGGTGTGGGTCCTAGAAAATGGGACACCGAAGTTTACCAGTGTTTGGGGCTGAACCTTAGGGATGATTCCTACATACCCTTACTAGGAGATAGTGATGAAAACCCATGTAGTTTGAGATCATACAGTTTAACATCATGCGGGATGAATGGGGGAATACATTTTAACGTCATGCGGGAAAAAGGTGAACTGACGTGAAGTGGTCGGGACCGATGGGTGTCAGAATTGAACCTCAGGGAGTATTCCTACATACCTTTTATGGAAATGGCAAGGATAAAATTCCATGTAGTTCGGAATGGGGGCTTGTGGATTACACACTAAGGTTTCCCAGAGAGGATGACATGGTCTGCGCTTACTCTAAGCCCATGTGAGTCATGCTCGGTGTGAGAAACAAGTGGCAGCAAAGACCTGACAATCATGTCCCGAAAGGTAAGTCCATGAGGAATATAGAGGGTCTTATGTTTGGTTAGTGTCCTAGGGATATGGAGATTGTGACTTACTTCAGGATAGAGTACCAACGGAGATAAATCCCAAAGGGAGAGGGATAGGGTAACAAATGTCCCTGTGCGCATCTCTCATCTGGCCTTTGTGCACAGAAGAGAAGAGGAGGAGTCAGGATGCTACCTACTAAAAGAAAGGCTAGGGGCTTACACCAAGATGGTTTCCCTTCCCTATGGACAGATGTCATTCCATTCAAGGAGGATCTCATTTCATGTGAGGAAGATCTCACTTCTCTGTAGACCAATGGGTGTGGAAAATTTCCAAGATGGGGCACCCCGTGTATATTTCACGGGGTGAGGCTACAGTTTAACATCATGTGATGAGGTCGGTGGTTCTTGGAAGTTTAACATCCTGAAGATCATACAATGAGGATGTAATCCTCACCCCTAGGACTTACATAACCGGTGTGCTTTAACCCTTGGGGAAGGGAAGGCATCGGCAATGTCGTGTAGTGATGGGGTTGTGGACTGATCCATTGAGGGGCTAATGTTAGAATGGCTATGAGAAGAATCAATATTCGTTAGCATGCCTATGAAATGAAGCTTGAGGATAAGAAACACAATATGAAGCACCACCCAAGGGACCTTGAAGTCATTTCCTACAAACCTATAGGGTCATACGGGAGAGGTATTTGTGAAGAAAAAGGGTTCATGTGAAAGGATCTCAAGAAGCTCTGGTGCTCCACAAAGTAGAGAGACTCCGCGAAGGGTTATACTTCACGAAGTGGAGTGGCCTAGCCTAGACATGGGGTATACATGCACCTAAAGGGTTATTCGCGAAGTGAAAGTGCTTTCGCAATGTAGGACTTCACATATCAGGGGTGCCTTGCAAAGTGTAGCACTGCAAAGCGATGTACTTCACGAAGCACAGTGATCATGCCTTAGCATGGGGTTCACATGTATATTGAAGGTAATTCGCAAAGCATGAGTGCTTTTTGAAGACCCGAGTTCCCTTAGGGAGCTCCTTCCTTTGCGATGGCCCTTGGGATTTGTGAAGGGAATCCCTTCTTGAATAGGAGTTGTATTTGATCTAAGGGAAAAGTATTTATCAATGCTCAAATGCCTTGAAGAGATCATTTTTCTCAATGATTCACAGAGCAGAAGGTGATTTGAAATTTGAGAGATGAGAAGGAGAAAGTTTGGGGTATCTGTCCTTTGGGTCTGAGGGAATCCTGGTATTTATAGGCAAGGGGCGACGTGATGCTCTGATAGCATGTTTTGAAGCCACTTATGCTTTTCCATCAGAAGCAGATTGCTTCAAGTTTATCATAACCACGACATCGACAATCATACCCTCCTAATTGTAGAGGCCTCCTTAATTCCCTCTATGGCACTCGCGGATGCTTCCTTCAATTTCCCAAGGATCGCAAAGGAAATCGGATTCCCTCCACAGTGAGAATATTTCTGTTAATTGCATCATAACCACAGAGTCTTCTGCTTCTTTACTCTGTGGTGAGCACATAGGCGGCCATGGCTTTGCGCCTTACGTGGTGTTGAGGGGCTCCGTGAAGGTCATGGTGCTGAAGTGATTCGCAAAGGTGCTTTGTGAATCATCCTCTTTGTCTTTGGTGTGCTCTTTGCGTATTTGTTTTCTATGCACACATTTTTTCACCAACAATATTAATATACACATGGTTGTGTCATAATGATGAAATGAAATTGGTTTGATTAAATTACATGAAAAGTCATGCATATAGATAACTGTGGATTTTGAGTGATTGATATAAAACATCAACTTCATACTGATGAATCTTGTATTCTTGTATCACAATCTATAAAGGTGTTTTATGTAACTAACTCGTTAAAACAACAATTTAGTGTTATTATTGATGTAATTCCAAGACATATCTTTGATGAATCCATGGATGATAGAGATGTTTTGGATAAACCTATCAATATTTATTTGAATGTTGAATTTTATGACATAGATTATTAAATTTTTAGAATATATTGTAAACTATAAATTATAAAAATCACAAATAGTGTTGTCACATTTATAATTATTTACCTGATATTATTGTAATATTGTACATGTTTTTTAAAACTTTCTTACATGATATCAAATTAATATTTTTAATTATATTTCATAAATTTAAAATTAGTTTTCATTGTGGTAACTGAATATGATAATGTAATTAAATTACTATTTTTAAATTGATAAATCCTTGAATTAAATAGAATTTTGTGTTTTTCATTTTTTTTAAGTTAAATAGTTGTATTATTTAACATTTTAATTATTTATATTTATCTTATAATACTATTTTAAATTTCCATGTCAAAATTCCTGATTATGAAAAATTTTAATGGAGAATAATTTAGAGAAATGAACAGTGAGTTAGAGATTTAGGCACCCTTATGATCACCACTATAAGTACATTTTATGTTTGGATATTATGTTATTCCATATTATTTATCCTTTAATCATTCGTTTTATATCATTATCCATGTTATTTTAGGCTACATCATGGAGGAGATGATTGAATTATGCTGCGGAGGATGGTAGTATAGTCGGGGTACTGATAAAACCAATTATACGATTCATCGTACCACCATACCGCTTTATTCACCAGGTGGTCATCTAGTTATGCCTCCATTTATGCCACTTCAGTCACCAAGAGTTCATCCTCCAATTATTATATCCCCTTATTTTCCATAACCCTGTTTTCCATATGCCTTTACACCCACACCCAGACAGGATGGTAGTGCTTAGGATCCCATCCCTCCTTATTACCCATTCTCACCACCCACTGTACAGGGCACTGCTCCTCCATATATCCCACCACCATATCCATATCTAAATCCACCTTCATCTATATACATATATCCACCATGTTTTTCCTCCATAAGTATATTCATCTCCGTTGACTATACAGAGTACTCCTACTATAGATATCCCACATCCTACAAAGGATACCCCCACCTCCTCCTCCAAGTGTAGAACTCTTGGGGTCAGAAGATCCCCCATATACTGGCATGCATTTAAACATTATTGATAGTGATTAATTATAAATTCATATATATTATTTTTCTTTACTAACTATTTTTCATGATTAGTTGTATCTTCTACCAGATGAAGAGGTCACACAAAAATGCGAGAGGTCTGTAATCGGCGCCCAAATATTATGGTTAAATATAATGAGAAAATTGTTATAATTGTAAAAAATTGTAAGGAATGTAAAATTTTTATGGGTGCACTTTCTAGACACAAAAATATCATTCTGGTTCAACCAATAACTTGGGAGGGAAGTTAGAGACCAAATAAAGGACAATACTCAGGCATAAATTTGGGTAAGTAATGTTAATCAAATTTTATATATATTGATTTATAATATTTTTTTAACAAATATTTTTTCCAATGAAACTACAATATAATTTTTATGATGGAAAAATATTAGGGATGAAATGTTAATTGAGTTGGATAAAATTTAGTGAGTATACAAGTATGACTTGTATGTTGGTCAAAAAGAGAAAGTTGAGACCAAGCTTGGAGAAATACAAATCATTCCTGATTTCCTAATATCGTGGTACTAAGAGTTGATTGGGTATTATAAGAGTCCATAGTTTAAGGTATTGGTTAAATTTATATATATAATGATTTATTTATTTCAAAATTATTTTTAAAGTATAAATTACATATTTTATTGATGTTGATGAAATTATATAATTTTTTTCTTATAGGAGAAATCTAATAGAAATATAATCAATAAAATTGAAATGAAATATATTCACACTCTTGGACACACTTCTCTCCTATATCATGGAAAAGAATATGTAATTTAACATTTTAAATATTCAACATAATTTTATTGAAATATAGATTTATTACCCTTAAATTTTTGTTGGTGGGTCAAATTGGTTTATTTTTTATTATATAATATTTTTGGACACAATCATTGTTTTTCTCATATTCCTTCATTATCATGTTTATTTACACATTACTATTTTTTATTTATCTAAATTGGATTATAACATATCATTCAAAATGTTCCCCACACAATAAATATACTAGTGGACTGAGGAATAACCTTTCATAAATTTGATGATCGAGGTCGAATCAGATTCCATCACTGAAATATAGATTTATTAGAACTAATACTTATCCTTGAGGCTCCTTAGTTATTTTTTATAATAAAATTAGTGTAAGTCTATAACTATTCTTAGAATAACACAAACTGAATCAGATGATTATAAAATTCACTTTAAGGTAACAATTTTTTCACTTCTATTGGACATATACACTAATTTTTAGTTAATACTAAAAAATAAGATGTTAATTAATAATATTACCAAATTTGTTGAACCTATTTGATCTATTCTTTAATCATATCTTTTATAATACTATCTATATTCTCAATCAACCATCTACCCCCTTATTTCCCTATATTTTCCCATTTTATTTCTTCCATATAATAGCTTCTTCATTTCTTTCATATTTGGAAACAACATCTTTCATTTCCAAATTACTATCATCACTCAAATATTCTTTTACATCATCCCAATTATTTATTTATTGATAAATATTTACATTAAATTTTTCATCACCAAATTCTAATGATAAAATTCCAATTTTTACATCAATCAAGGCCCTTACCATTTATAAAAATTTCTTCTTAAGTATAAGGGGGTGTTTTCACTTCATCCATATTAAGCAAAAGACAATCCATCAGTATGTTGTTGAAGAAAGGGTCAGCCTCTATAGGTTATCTATCATCCCTTATGTCCTCACCCCTAAATGCGAGAGGATGTGGCGGTTTGATGAGCTGAATAATAAAATTGTCGTTGTGTGGGGCTTTGAGGGTTGGAAAATGACTGCAATGGGAAGGGGTTTTTTACATGTTGTTTTTCCCAGTGATGATTGCAAGAGGTGGTCTTTGAGCTTCATATTTGTCTCCCTTAAACCTGTTATTCTATGAATTTAGGAATGGGATTGTAATTTTTACCCCTTCAATGTCATAAATACTCATGTGTAGATATGGGTTCAAATTTGTAAGCTCAGTTGGCTGTATTGGCATCCCCAGATCTTATGGGACATTTCATCGTCTATGGAAAATCCAATTAGAATGGATCATCAAACTGATAATACCATATTTGGACACTTTTCCCATGTCCTAATTGAGATTGATATGGAAATAACACTGGTGGAGTAAGTGATCCTTACAACAAGGGATGATAGTATCTCATTGGGAATCTTCTATGAAAGGAAGCCGAAGTTCTACAGGGTGTGCAACTTCTTCAGGCACCTCTCCAAGGAGTGCAAGAGGGCCAGAACATGTTCCTTCTGCATGGTAAAGGGCCATGATGAGGCTATCTATAGGAAGGTTTTTGATAGAAAAAAATCAGACTCCACCTCTTCTAACTTCAAACAAGTGGGAAATGAGCATAAGACTCTATAGTTTGATCTAATTTTTATTATTGGAATTGTGAACATTGAGCAGGTGGCCAAGGATTTTTTTCCCTCAAGATGGTTTCATCTCCATGGGACCGAGTATGGATTTCATTAGAGTGCAAGATTTTTTTTAGGTGCATAAAGACTCTTCCCCTTCTAGAATTTTACATGATGATTCTGATAAGGCTCTGTGTTATTCCGTTAAGGACCTTCATGATTCTGATAAGGATCTTCACGAGACAGTGCAACAGAATCTGCTGAGTGGATCAAAATCCACTAATAAAACTGTCCAGTTACCTAATGAACCTTATGATGAAGTACAACATGATATGACACAGCTTCATCCAACCTCTAATGTTGAGGCTATGACTGATCAGTCAACTGATAAACCCTCTTTTTATGATTAGAATGGCATGTCACAACATCAGCTAACCTTTAATGTTGAGGTTTTGTTGTCCCAGCCCTTGGGGATTAATTTTATGAGTGATATGTTGTATACTACACTATAGGATTCCACCCCTACTGCTAGCTTTAATACAGATTCACTTGATCTTGGGTTACCTTTGGATAGGAAAGTGCACCTTTAAACTGATCCAAAGGATATAATTTTGGGTGGGTATGCACTTTTCACTCACGTTCCATCAGGCAGAGTTGATAAAAGGATAATGGATGTTGAATCAGTTGGGGGAATTCAGTCCCCTAATATTTATCCCACTTTCTGGGGTGTTTTGGTCTGATGATATTGGGGTTGATTAGTCTAATGATAATTCATATGATGAAGTCAAAGACCCTAATTCAGTGATCCTTCGTGAGGGGAATCTCACAATTGCAAAAAAGGGGAAGTGAAACAAGGTCAAAAAAGAAGTCACTCGGGGGGAGGGGGCTCAAACAAGGGCCATGTCAGCTCTCCATAAATGAATATTCTCTTCTGGAATTGTTAAGGGCTTGGGAATTATCCCATGGTCAAGGCCCTTAGACATATTATCATGACCAACAAACCTTTAGTTATTGGACTTATTGAGCCAAGGATGAACTTTATTAATTAAAAAGCCTTCAAGTGGGAATCTCTTGGTTACTCCCTTGTTGATCACAATCTGAATGAGGATAATGTGGAGAGACTTTGGGTTTTGAAACATTATTCTATCAATATTATTTCCCATACCCAAGGTAATCAAATTGTTTCAGTTATTGTTGGCATACAGGGGGGGCATTTTTTATGTGTCTTGTGTGTATGCTTCTAACTCATACATAAAAGGAGGGAATTATGGAGTGATATGGTGTGTTTATCTTCCCAAGTGCCTCACAATTGGTTAATCTTAGGTGAATTCAACATAGTTCTTTGGTCTGAAGAGAAAACTGGATATAATTTTAATCGAATTGCATCCAATGATTTCTATTAATGTATTGATCATTGTAATCGGATTGAAGTGTCTATGGTTGGTGCTAACTTAACTTGGGGAAGATACACCCTTAATGGGTGGAAAGATAGAAAACGGGATAGGTGTTTATTTCAGGTTGATGACAGGAATGACATCTTCAGTTCCGCTGGTCTTCTGCTTCCAAAAACTCATTCTGATCACAACCCCTTAGTGGTTGATATTTCCATTGGTGGTGCTCAGTTGGCTCCTATTCCTTTCAAATTTAACAATGCCTGGCTTGTGATTCTAGGGTGTTGGGAGACTATCATTGATGCCTGGAACTCTGTGACTCTGGGATCTGCTTCCCAGATTTTATCATCCAAACTGAAAATTATCAAGATGAGGTTGAGGGAATAGAGTAAGATCTCTTTCTCCAAGCTGGATGAGGACATCAAGTTTGCTAAAAATCAACTTTTGGGATGCCAAAATATCAATCAACTGAATTCAATACCTTTCATTGATGAAATTAAGGATTTATCAAAGCTTTATGAGATGCTCAACACTAAGGAAGACCTGGATAGAACTTTGTATAATGTCAGGTGGTTAAAATAAAGGGATAGTAACTCTGGTTTCTTCCATCAACTTCACAAAGAAAGAAAAATCAGGAGAGGATTCATTGCCCTAAATATTAATGGATGTTTTCTCACTTCTGAGAATGACATCTCCAATGCGGATTTTGGTTATTTTATTGACCTTTATTCTGAAAAAGGGGCGGATAGAACACACATGATTGTGAATAATATCACCCCAAGCATTGATGATTAGATAAATGGGAAATTGGTGGAGCCACCTGGGGAAAATAGGTTAGGGAATCCTTGTTCTCTCTCAAAGTTGATAGTGTGGTAGGGTCGGATGGTTTCACTAATAAGTTTTTCATGTTTAATTGGGAGATTGTTAATGATGAGGTTATTATTACAGTGAGAGAGTTCTTTCTTAATGCTTTCATGACATATGGTGACAACTCCAATTTCATTGCTCTCATTCCCAAGAAGGAGAATTTTGTGGACATTAAGGACTTTAGACCATTTGCAATTCGTAATACCATTCCAAAGATTATCAATAAAATCATTGCTACAAGGCTAGTCAATGTGGTTAAAGGAATCATTACCCCAAATCAGTTTGGTTTTGTTCTAGGAAGGAACACTCAAACCTATATTTTCACTACATCTAAATGTATTAATGTTATGAGAAGGAAGGTTAAATGAGAGAATTTTTTAGAGAAAGTTGATATTTCTAAGGCCTTTGAAACCCTGAAATGGAGTTTTCTCTTGTCCATTATTAGAATGCATGGCTTCTCCACTAGGTTCATTAATCTGGTTCATGCCATTATTAAGAGTGCCAAGATTTCAATTTTGGTCAATGGATCTCCTAGGGGATTATTTTATTGCTCCGGGGGTTTTTAACAAGGGGATCCCCCTTTGGACTTTTATTTTCCCTTGCTGAGGATTATTTAAGTCTCTTCCTTAATAGTCTTGTTCAAGCTGGTTTGTATAGTAAGATTAAAGCTGGAAGGGATCTCTATGTCCCTACCCATATCTTCTATGTGGGAGAAATTCTCTTGTTTGGACAGGCTAATACAAGTAATGTTTCTTCGATCAAGGAAATCTTTAAGAATTATGAGGATGTGGTTGGACAGGCCATCAGCAGGCAGAAATATTTTGTGGTTTTTGGGGAGGGAGTGACCATCAGAAAATAGAATAAGGTAACAAGGTCGCATGGGGTTAATAAAGGATTATTTTCCTTTTATTATCTTGGAGTTCTTCTATTTTGGGGTAGAGTGAAAAAATGTCACCATGATTCTATTTTCTCTCGTATTATTGCTCAAATGGAAAATTAGAAAGGAAAAGCTATGTCTCAAGCTGGGGGAATCTGCCTTGTTGATTCGGTGATTACTTCGATGTGTGTTTATGGGTTCTCTATATACATGTGGCCCAAGGATCTCCTCAAGGATCTCTATAGGCTCATTAGGAACTTCATATATACTGTCTCCATTAATGAGAAGAAGTTGGTTTGTGTGGAATGGAGGGAATGTACCAAGCCAGTTGATATGGGGGAATTAGGCATAAAAGATTTGGGTCTTTTCAATGAGGCCCTGCTCAGAAAGTTCACGTGGGTTTTGTTCACTTCCAATGATAGTTCAATGGAGTTTATTTCAGCTAGATTCATTCCCAAACTTTTGGTTGGATATTCTTACTATCTCTCTTCTTTGATCTGGACTGCTCTGAAGTCCACTTTTAATGGGATTATTCTTTGTTCCAAGTGGTTTGTTTGTAGGGATTCTTTGTTAAATGCTTGGAGCACCCCCTGGTTAACCAGACCAATAAAATAGGATGCTGAAATTACACCTGAACTATAACATACTTTGATTTCCTTTGTTCAGGATGCAAATCTTGGTACCTATGATTTTATTCCATCTCAGATTCAAACTGAAATTCAATGATACAATTACATTGACAGAGACACTCTTGTTTGGAAGTCGGGCTCAACTGGTGTTTTAAGTACCAAAAAACTATATTAGTACATATGTGATGGGATGATCAACACCCCTAGATGGATATTGGCTTTTAGGACTCACTTTATTCCTCCTGCTAACTATTTATTGCTATGGAGGATCTGGAATTGCAGGATTCCAGTGCAGAACCTCCTCCAAAAGGCTATAATACAACTTACATAATACTGCCCTCTGTGTTCTGCATTAGAGGAGACAATTGAGAATGTATTTTCATCTTGTGATTTTACTTTCAGGTTTTGGTGTTACATATAGGATTCTACTGGGTGTCTCTTGGAGATGAAGAGCTTTGAAAACCTTCTTGCTTCTATTGATACTGCACAATGTAGTGATCAGGTCAGGAATCTGATGCTGGTTGCAACAACATCCACCTTCGGATTCTTCTGGAAGGCACGAAATGGCATGGTATTTGATGATATCAAGCCTACCTTTCAGTCCGATGTTAGGTCCATTCACAGGGTAGTATGTAATTATTCCAAATTACAAGATGGCTGTATGAATAACGACTTTGGTGATCTTTTAATACTGAGGAACTTTGGTGTCTCTAAAAGAATTAAAAAACCTTTGGTGTTGAAATCGATTAGGTGGATTCCTCCCATTCTGTCTTGGGTGAAATTCAATATTGATGGGGCAGCCTCAGGTGCACCCAGGCCTTCAGGCTGTGGTGGTCTTTTCCGCACCTATCAGGGCTTCGTTAAGGGATGTTGTTATCACTATATTGGATAGGGCTCTGCCATTGAATCTGAGCTATGGGAAATGATAAAAGCTATTACCTATGTGGTTCACCTTGGTTGGTGATTTCTTTGGCTCGAATTAGATTCAATGGTGGCTGTTGACATTCTTAAAATCCAGTCCAAGAATGTCCCATGGGTGATGTTGCCTTCTTGGATTGAATGTCTACAGATCCTTGGTGGTCTCACCCTTGATGTGACACATGTTTATAGAGAGGCTAATCAGTTTGATGATGCTTTGTCAAAGAAGGCCATTGTGTATTCAAGTTCTAAGTGGTCTTTCATGGTCCCGGAATGTTTTTTTCCTTTTGTTGAAGCGGATGTGCATGGAACTTGTTTTAATAGGTTGTGTAAATCACCCTTGTGATGTTTTGACTTTGTCTTTTACTTTTTTTAATAAAGTTTGGTAGGAGTGGGTCTGACCTTCTCCTAGTCCTTTTGCGTATTCCTAAATTGTATAATTGAGAATTATCCCATGACATGTATTATAACTATATCCTCAAATTTATTTTTTTAAACTAACTTCTTCTTAAAATTTTCTTATGCGATTATGTTCACTAAAGCTTATATAATAGTAATAGTGCTTGTTAGGATTGTTGTGATTCTTATATAACTTCTTCCTTATCTTACCTTACCTTAACTTTTTGTTTTTGTTTTCTTTTACCACTCCTTAAGGTAATATCTTCACTTCACTACTTGTCTTGAACTCAATGCCACCTGGCCTCATAGTCTCTATTTGAGTTGATTTATAATTTTTTAGCCTAAATTTACTGATTTATTATTAAATCATGATAATTCATGAAATTAGAAACTATCTTCTTGATAGAAACTCCATTAGTGGTCAAGAAGGATGTTAAGATTCATATAATTAACTTTTTTGTTTTGATAATTATTTCCTTCTTATTCGAATATGGAGGAAACATATCTTTATAGAAATTTCATTCCATTAAATCCATGATTTTCTTGTGGTATCCATTCATAAATTAATAACTTTGTTCCTGAATTTTTTTTATCAAAAATCCTCTAGAATTAAAATAAATTATTGAACTATTTCTTATCAAATTCTCAAAACATAACTATATCCATTCTATAGTCATAGTATATGAACAAAGCTACAAAACCATGGAATATTAATTGATGAAGTGCGAAAAAAAGTATTGATAATAGTAATTATGTTCTTATGGTTCTTCATTGACATCACTAAACTACTTAGTATATGTTGAATGATCTTGGATGGTCATCTACAGAATATCTCTCACAACTTATTCTAGCTCTACAATCCTTGAAGTTCCCTAAGATTGTTGTTATTGTAAGTTTTTTAGAGTCACTAGAACATTTTAGTATATGTTTTTAATGACATGGTGAAGTGTTATATCTCTCAATTAAGAAAATTATTCAGTGGATCCACTTTTGATGTTCCCTACACTATAACTTGAGGCCCTAAATTAGTCCAAAACTATTTCCCATCCCAAAAAAAATTCAAAATGACTCAATCACCAACTCAAGAAATCATGACTTTGTCAGTGGTGATTGAATTTTTATCTCATAACACTAGAATTTATTTTTTTTATAGTCTAGGACACCACATATACACTATAAAGAGATAAAACATATTGATGCTCTATTTTTTCCTCATATGATGTATAAGGAACTATAGAAAAAAGGAAAATACCATGTAAATATCCTGATAATAAACAAAGAGAAGGACCTGACTGGGTATGGGGATCATGTTTACAAGATAGGGGTTTACTACCCAATGGAATATGTCATAATTCCACATTATTAAGAATTACATCATAAGGTTCCTTTTCTTTGATAAGTAAAATTACATAATTAAAAGGGTGTGATAATAGTATTTAAATAAAAAAATATGAGTAGAGATTGAAGACCATCCTCTTTCACTTTTATGAATATGTGTGTCCAGTATATCAAAAATTTACTGTTGCCTGATTAGGTATGGTGATCTATTCAACCTTAATTCAAAGATAAATATCCACAAAAATATGAAGTTATAGAGTATACATCATCCCTCTACCTTCAGCATCCTTTTTTGACTCGGTGATGGATCCTCTTACATTAGAGTTGTTGACCCCACTCTAGTTCTCATTAAAGTTCCACCCTTGGTATAAAGAGGAGAGTTTATTAGTTCTTGGGTTGTCTCTACCTTTTGTAAGAAGAAAATAGTTGGGAACATCATAAGATTCCAAAAACTTAAGTTAATATTTTCAAAATAATCTCTATCATGCATATTTTGGGTTAATAATATCATTTCACTATTTTTTAAATGATTGGTTAATCTACCCTTCTATATTTCTATTGTATAGAATCTCATGTATGTGTCATTTGATCAGGATCCTATAATCATTAGAATAAACAAGAATCTCTAGCTCCATGATGTAAAAACCTACCTCTATTGGATTATTCTTATTTTTGATGTTATTATGAGATTTCAAATTAACTATATATGGTATCTGTACACCACATTGATGTGTAGTCAAAAGGTTTTTAGAAACTTCAAAAACTATCCATCTATTCCATAAATTAAAATATTCAACCTATAAATAGTTTAAATATCTAGTCATAGGCCCTTATACAGTCTTAGAAGTGGTTTCTAGTTCCTTAATTTTAGTATTTTATCTAGTCTCTTATATTCTGTTGGAGCATCATCTCACCACCTTTGGATTAATCACCTCATTACAGGTTCATTAAACAACGATTTTACAATTATGATATGCCAAGAGGACCATGTGCATTGTTGATGTAGGTGATTAGATTACTCCATTGTGACCATCCTATTTTTATTATTTTTGGTCATATTATTTCCCTTGTGAGGGTTTTTTTAATTATATAACCCCAGAAACATTTTTTAATAACATATTTCAAGGATAATATTAAAACCATTCCTAAAAATATGTCATTGTTAACCTAGATGACCCATATTTTATATACCCTCTTATCTAAAACACGACCATATTGAGAGAAACTTGGTGCTCGAGATAGGTACCAATAGATTCTAGATGCCCAACTAACCTTGTTGTTATATAGACCCTTGAAATACCATTTAATAAGAGGAAAAACCATGGTATCATTTAAGTTCATGAATCACTTGATCTATATGTTCAGGCCTTCAAAGATCCCCCTAATGCTATTTTTTGGTCAAAACTTATAGGAATTTAATTGAAATAAATAGTATTTTCTTCCTTTGACGATTATGGTCATCGTAAGAGAATAATTTTCTAATTTATCAACTAGATCGGGGAAAATGATCCTTTTTGAGGTTTTCCAAAGAAAATAAGGTGAAACCTCATGGTGCCCAATCAATCCTTCAGTGGAATCATGACCAATATTTAGATTCTATAAATGGGATCACATTTTCTCAAGTATACTATCTGGAATCATTCTCATCCCTTGAGGTGTCTTCAACATGGCACCCAAATCTTCACAATTTGAGCCATGCCTTATTCACCTAATTGGGCACCCATGCACCCAACTCACCAACTAGGCACCCATTAATCTAGTTCACTAAATTGGGAATTACTTTACCCATGTAACCGATTATTAGTTAAAACCAAATTCTAATTCACATCTACTATGATCTCAAATATTTCCTCTATAATAATTCCACACCTATCCTACATGAAGTATAATTGGATTCACCATTCACCCAGGTCAATTAAGTTATTTAAAACCATTTTTAAATATAGATAACTAAAATTCATCCCATGATTGATAAAAAACACATGTAGTCTAGTTCATACACTAAAATAAACCCATCAATCAAAACATGATGTTTATGATTATTGAAATATAAATAATTTATAAAAAAATATAAATATATGAACACAAAACTAAATTATTATTAAAAATATTTGATCCTAAAATATCAATCACCCTTTATTAATAGTTATCAATACAAAAGATTTTTATCCCTATATGTTTTTATAAAACCCCATGAAAAGATTATTATTCTACTAGGATAATTCAAATTCAACATCCTAACTATTACTAACTCACAATATTCAAGATCAAAGAAACTCTTATATGAAATCTCATTCTATTTCATCCCTATTTCTCTATCTATATCCTATTTTTTATATTATTTTTCTATATACCAAAATATATATCATGTACATTTCCACCATGGTATCAGTGTTTTCTTCAAATTTAGACACTATTATAAAATAGGGATATAAATCTTATAATGTTTCTTTATTTCTTTATTTTCCCAGAAAAAGGGCATTGAATATTGAGGTTTTTGTTCCTAAATCTACCTTATTTTGTACAATAAGGATAAAGAGATATGGTACCATTGTAAATAGAGAAACCCAGGAAATGATTGTAATTATATTAAAATTTATTTTATTTTAATTTAATTTAATTATTTATATTATTTTTTCATTTTAATTTATGTTATATATCACTCAAAATATTTCTGTAAAGGCATTGCTAGAAGAAGAACCAAAAAAATTTGGGCCCAAAGTATCATCCCTTTCTCTACCCCTGATTCCCTCCCTCTCTTCCCCAATATCATGATTTTCCCTAAAGTTCCAAATCTCTTTGATGGTTTCCCTCAACTTATGAGTTTGACTATGGAGTTCATGGAGGCCTCGACTCTCCTAAACCTAACATTGGTGGATCATTTTAGCTAACACAACCCATCATTAAACTCCTTTTATAGATTCATGTTTAGTTCTTAGGGTTTATAGGATACCACAATGGCTTTCCTTATTGACAAGTGACATGTTATGATATGGTTCTCCTCAAGGGAAGATTTGATCAGTATGTGGTCTAGAGTTCCCTGATTTTGAAATGGTTCCCACTTATTCCTCTTCTAATGGTCATACAACTCCCAAATGAAGCATTATGCTCTGAATATAGTGATGTGGGTATGTATTATTGAACTTCCTCTTCATTTTAAAAATACATCAATCATCTGCATGTTGGGGAATATGGTAGGTCATATTTTGTGTTCGAATATGTGAACAAACATAGTTTATCACCCTTTTCCCATATTTATATGTGATGAGGTTGAATTTTCCAAACCTCCAATTGAGTGGATCTAGGTTATGGTTATTTAAGAGTTTCAATGAAAGAAAAATATGGTATTTGAGTCTTGGAAAGTGTACTATTATTCTTGAAAACATTTGGGACACTATGTTCCATTTTACTGGTGTGGTAGTAGGGATATACATGGGAAGGTTTCTCACATCCAGTCAATTAGGCTATCTCCTGCTAGCCTCTCCACTAGTCCTTTGGCCTATTAAGAAACACTCAACTCTATTTATCTTCAATAAAAACCGATAGTTGTAAATTCTAACCCAAGATTTTCAGGTATATTTTTCATGTTAGGTGTGATTTGGTTGATTTCAAAAGATAGAGCAGGCTCCAAGAGATCCTGGTTCCTCCATGTTCCCTTATTTTTCTAATACAGATAACATTGGAGGTATAGGTAATGTAAAATAGATTGATCAATTTTTTTCTACCAGTGGTGATAGCACTCAAACAGATTCAAGTTCACTTTCTAAGATCAAGGATTTTCTTGGTTTGAATGTAGAATTGTCTCTAAGATAGAGGCTACCCTACTGATTAGAATCATAAAGGAATATTCAGGTTCAAAATTTTTTTCTACCTTGAATATAAATTGAAAGGATAATTTTGATCCTGATGGGTGGAAAAAATAAATTCTAATATGGAAATAAAATAAAGTTGGGTCAAGGTATATTGAGGATATCGAGCTAAGTGAAAAATAAGTATACTCCCAACCAATGATGGACTATGAGAAGGAATCCCAAGGGTTCATGATGGTTGGGTCTAGCTCAAGGAAGGGAAATCAAGGTAATTTTGTTTTTGGGAACTTCCTAGTCCACAAGGGTAGGGGTGAGGTAAGTCCTCACAAATATTAAACAAATAAAAGGGAATATTACGATCTCATTATACACTCTAAGGATTAAATGTTAGAAATAACCTTTTATATCAATGCCCTGAAGGATTTTATCAACAAAATCTATGAGATAATTATTTGAGTTGGAATTAATGAGGAGAAAAGGGTGTGTATAAACAAACAAGATTTTGTATTAGTGCGAGGTTTAAATGAAATGAAGATTAATTTGGAGGAATATATCCATACTTGAGATAGGATGGACAATCATTTTGAATTTCTTATAAAGGATGATCCAGATATGTAGGTAACCACACTCTATTGGGGGTTATATAGGGTTGTTTACTATAATATCCTTAGTATTTTCTTTATTATTTTTTGAGATCTTTCTATAGTTATCTCTTTTGTTTTGGAATTTTTTGGTTTCCCACTTTTTCCTCAAAAGTGCCTATGAAATAAATAATAATAATTTTTAGTCATTAATGGTGCATTGTTGAGATGGGAATAAGATTATACCATCCTTATACTGGTCTTCCAACAATATTTCCATGAGTACTAGTTATGGTATGGTCACATAGGAACAAATTAATTCTCCAATCAAACAAACAACTCAAAAAGAAGAAGAATATACTCAACATCAAACTATGATAAATTAATAGATAATGAATGCTATAACTTATCTTTATTATGTACTTATACTAGAGGTTTTTTCAGTATTTGATGCTTGTTTGATGATGATGTGTTATATTTATGAGGACTTCTCTGCACCTTCCATTGATTTAGGTACATATTCCAATGTTGATGTTATTTATAATGTTGATGTTGTTTCCAATTTCGATGCTGATACTGATGCCAAATGTTGATGTCAATGTTCATGTTGATGATGATTGTGATACTCATATTGATGATGGTGTTATGAGAGGAGGTGGTGATGTTTTTATTTATATAGAAGATGTTAATGAGGGATGTGATGGTTCTAGTGATACTGATATTGAGACTCATTTTTATATAAACTATATTCTTGGTTTATAAGTTGAATTTTATTATATATTTTTGTTTTATTATGGTGATAGTGATTTGTATTTTTGTATTGTTGAATTTTATTCTGGTGTGTCTTATGGTGTTTGTTTTGTTTCTATAGGAGTGGATGAGAAGTTGGTTTTTATTCTGATTGGAATACAAAGATATAGCCATGGTTATAAATTTTGTCTATAAACCTATAACCATAGTTAAAATGGTTGAAATAGTTATATTTCCACTATTTGAGCCATGGATATATCTTTTTTAAACAAGTGGTTATATCCATGGTTATAAACTATGGATATATCTTTGAAATAAGTAGTCTTGATGAAATAAATAGCCATAGTGGAGATTCATGGTAATTAACCTATAACCACAGTTTAAACTATAGCTATAGAACTATTGTCATGATTTATAACCATAGCTATAGGTTTAGACCTATTTCCATGCTAATAGGAGGCATGACCAGTTGGACTGTGGTTATTACCTATATCCATAGTTTATACCACTTTATCCATTATTTAAATAGTCATTATAAATTAATTTTCTAGTAATAGAGGAAGAAACCACCCTGGGAAGGTGAAATAAAGAAGAAAGAGGTGCATGAGGAGCCCCATGAATGCCTGGTTCAAAATTGGGGAATATGGGAAAAATTCCCCAAATAAAACAAAGGTGAAATGACAAAAACACCCAAAACCAAGAAGGTCACATGGTTTACTTACATGGTTTACCAAACCCTATGTTATAAAATATCAAAATACTATAGGGGTCACATGATTTCTACTTCATAGTTTCATAAATTGTGCACCTAACCGTATGAACCTGGAAAAGCTTAAAAATCTAAAAATTTCACCTTGGGCCACTCTAAAACTTAAAGGACTCAACCAAGGGCAAAAAACATACACACATGTGACATCATGATTTTCAAAATTCTCCCCACCATTCCAAATTTTTTCATATAAATTCATTGACAACTTAATATACAGGGAATGTTAATACCAACTCGCAATAAGGACTTGAACCACTACCCCACTTCATAAATCTAAAACCAAGAACACATGACCCGAATGACCCACTCCTTAGGAGAACCATATCAAAATGATTCAAAACTCGCTAACCAATGAAACAATAAGACTTCAAATAAGTGGAATCCTCACTAAATGAAATAAAATGAGCTATCAGAGATGAGATATGGGAATGTCCACTCCTCTGGTCTTATTTGAATTTTTGAATATACACTTATATACCACTGATCACAACAGCCCCCCAAAATCCCTAACCAAACCAAAGGTAAAACATAATCACCACCTTTATAATATTTGAGGTCACAAGCACTATAATAAAAAGTTAATCCCAATCTAAAGCACCCTGGAATATAACTCCATGAGAATAAGGATGACACACGAAAACCTACTTAAGGTCTCCTTACCATTTATAAATATCTAATAAGAGAAGAAAGACAAGGGACCTTCCACCAAGATCATATACATCTCCAAAATAAGAAAAAACATTCTAAAGAATATTTAATCCATTATATACAAATAAATTAGGATATACATGAGGTGAGTGTAACACCCGAGACTTTTATGTTATCAAAGGAATCTTTTTCTACACAACACTTGCTTGGCTTGCTTTACACGCAATCGCGACCTTCCTCGATAGCTTGCGTCGTACGCAATACCGAGTTTCACTAAACAACAATATGCTATTAAAACTAGCCGTTATGAATAGTAATAACCACTTTTTAAATTTTTTAAATTTTATTTTTCAAAATGGACTTCATTTTTGGACTCAGAATATCGAAATTAGCCTAGGGTGAAATTTTGGTATTTTTCTGAAAACTTTCAATTTTTGATGAATAGTGAAACCACTAAGTGGTAGGTTAAAAACTGAATTTTGCATAAAACTTAATTTTACCGCTTCTGTGAATGGAATTTCGAAAATTCGACAGACACGGTTTATATCAGTAAGTAAAATGTGGTTCAATGAGATAAAAATAATTTTTTGGTGAATAGTAACTTTTTACTTTTTTTACCGCGGTTAATAGTAAATAGGGTAACTAAGGGTAAATATGATATTACTATTACCCTAACACATGTCATAATTCTATTGGATAAGTTTAATTCGACCAAAAACAACCTTATGAATAAAATATGACCATTTAGGCCCACTTGGATTAGATTAGGACATTTATTATTAATTTATTTAAAGAAGGGTTAAAATAGTTAAAATCAAAGTTTAATAAGTAAATCATTTTTAATAATGGGTTATACATAAGATAAATTCGACTATAAATATTCATTAGAAAGCTAAATGATTTCCTACATAATGGTATTTTATTTGTAATTTTTAGACATTAAATAATTTAATTTATTTATGACACAATGATGATGCAGTAATTATCTTATTAATGAAATATTGACATAATTGATGTTATAAACACCAAAATAAATGTAATTTGAGACTTTTTATGAATTCCACTAATTTTCTAGGTTACTATGATATATTAATGTTGATTTAATCAACTTGGTTCGAACATATAATTCATTTATGACTTTCACAAAAATCATATATCAAATAGTGTCAAAATTGACACAAAATAGTTTTTAAATCAAATATTATATTATTAATTGTTATTTTATTCCTAAAAACCTAAGGTTCGGCCAAATGACTTATATAAGGATATATATATTAATAATAAACAATTTGGGGTTCTTTTGTCATGTTATAGTAAGTGTATTAACCATATAGTGAAAGGAAACAAAAAGACACGGTAAAAGTTAAATTACTTAACTTATAGTTAAATCTAATTGATAAGGTTAAAATAATACCCTAAACTTTTCTAAATCCTATTGGTTGATAGGATTTCGACCCATACCCACATTATCTTCGAAATAAGACCCTTTGGAACCATTATAAACCGATTTTGACATTAATATAAAATAATATTTTGAGATATTCCTAAGGTGCCCCTCTCCTCCCTTATAAAAGGGCACCTCCTCCCCCTCCTCCTCACACCAATTTGAGCACTCAAGCTCGGCCAACCCCTACCATTTTCTCCTCTCCACTTCCCTAGAATAATCATAGAGTTCCTGGTCTTCTTTAAAGACCAATCTTAGTTCCCTAAGTGGAGGATTCAAAGAGGCGTTCCAAAGAAGAGGTAATATCCATTACCGATCTTTTCAATTTCTTTCTTCTTCAACTTCTTCTCCTTTAGTTGTTTCATGATAAAGTAATAACATCAGTATTACTTACATACTGATATGTTATTATAAATATTAAACAACCCTAATTCACCTTCTATCCATCCCACGGAAAAATGAAATCACCGCGCGTGCGTACGTACGGAATACCGTCTCCACGCCGTGGTGTAATCTATTTTTCCACCATCACTTTACAAGGATGGGTATAATGGTGTAATGAGTAACTATTTATGATTATTATAAAGTAATATTGATACTGAAATAATATATATAGACTCCAATACAGTTCCACGATCATAGGAACGATATCATCACTCGTGCGTACGTATGGAATACCGTCTCTACGATGTGATGCGACTCGTTCTACATGATCATCATTACATAGTAATTATATAAATGAATTGAATGAATAAATATGATATATGTTACACTAATACCATTATGGATATAAGGTATCTATAACATTAAAAGAAGAATAAGAATGTATTCGGCAAAACACGCATAAGAACAAAAGGCAATAAAGACCCGAGTAACAAGTAACAATGAAATATTACTAACAAGAAGCTAAGAATATGACCATATATGATATCATATCAATATGTATGATTCTGGAATAAGTCAATAACATTATTTAAACCATTATACAGGAGCTTCGGACACGTACAAAGCAAATCGGACCTAAGGTAAGGGAAATATCACAATCTCATTTTTATCCGAGATTGTTTATTCGTAAGTATTTACTGGGGTGTATTTTATCATCCACATCCATGTTTCATCAATATGTAATATTATTTCCATCCACCTACAATTGTTTAAATCCATTTTTACCCTTCGGTGAGTTTTTAGTAATAGGTATGAAAGGAATCTTTTGTCGTTTTTCGTACGAGGTACTTTTTGACTTTTCCGACAAAAGTACGAAGAATGTTTTTTTTAACTTATACGGCATGAATGGATTTTTAAAAAATTATTTCCAAGAAACTTCCTTTACAAGTTTTCAAGTTTATTTATGAATTCTTTTATCTTATATGAACTGTTTTATGATGTCATGTTGTTTAAGAATTCCATTTTTATTACATGGGTTACGCTATGATGTATGGTTTATGATTAGTGGCACACATAAGAAAGGATTCATTATAAGATGGGTGGGACCTATATCTCCCTCCAATGCATTGGGTAAAGATTTTATATCTCATGAGATAGACATGGCTGGAACGGAAGGTTATTTCGGTTCAGTGATACAGGACTAAAACGAGGAGTGAAATCGGTTCAGAAAGGGACTTTGTCCACTAAGATAGTCTTGGCAATGAGTCATGACTAACAAGAAATGATTTTCCATGATTATGTGTGCATGCCACAAAGTTTCAAGTTTTATGTTATGATTATGGGGATTTCATTTTCACTTCTATGATTTATTCCTTGTTAAGATATTATGATCTCTTTTGCAGGTTTTGATTTTCAAAAAGATATGATATGATTTTTATTTCCTTTATTTGCCCTTGCTGAGCATTTGAGCTCACCCTTTTATGTTTTCTTTTCCCCAGGTCAGGAAGATGGATATTAAGTAGAATATGCTAAAAGGGACCCTAGATATGATGAAATAAATGGGAGACACTATAGAAGATTTATGAACCAGTTGTTTATGTTTCCCAGTTTCTAAAGACACTATACCTATACGGTCCTTTGTGGTTTTGTCATATGTTGTAATAAGTGTGCTTCAATTTTGAAGTATTAACAATGTATGTAAAGTATGGGTCGTTATAGTTGGTATCAGAGGAAAAGGAGGTAGGAATGTATCTGATCCTTGGGAACTCTCACATGTGAGCGTTGGACGAAGCATGGCTCTCCGCCCAAGGGCTTCATGTGGAAATGGCTTCCACTGGGGATGGTGGTGTGTCCCGCCCAGGGGGTGTAGCCGCCCATGGAGTGCCCTGATAGGTATCAACTATAGTCCACTGGAAGTAATTCCAGACCGTTATAGTTGGTATCAGAGGAAAGGTATAGTCAACCTTTGGAAACTAGGATGTGAAAGCCTTAGTAAGAACCCTAAGGATAAGTCTAAGCATAGAACACAATATTAGTGTTTTAGAAATGGCCATGAATACCCTAGGATAAAACCTTAAGTGTGAAATTTTATCCTTGATTATGTGGTTTTCCTATTATAATTAGTGTTTCTCACACTATTCTTCTTGGTTTTAGTCAATGGCTGGAACCCGAAGGAACAGTGTTAATGCGAAATGTGTTGGGAAATGCAATGATTGTCCCCCTGAGCAACCAAACGATATGGGAGCTGGAATGCAAAATCTTGTAGCCATGATCACACAAATTTCTCAAGCTATGAATCATGTAGGACTTCCAAACGAGAAAAGGAAGGAGAAACATTCTGTTGAATCCTTCATGAGGCAGCGTCCACCTTCTTTCAGCGGGTCTACTGATCCATTAGTTACTGAACAATGGATTAGTACTACTGAAAAGATATTTTCAGTTCTTCAATGTTCTGAACATGATAAAGTCATCCTAGCAGTGTATCGTTTGGAAGGAGATGCTGATCAATGGTGGAATCTTATTAAGAATACGAGGCAAAGGGATGAAATTGAGTCTATGGAATGGGACGAGTTCAAGAACTTATTTTTCAATAAGTACTTCCCTCTTATTCTCTGAACAAAGATGGAGAAAGAGTTTCTTGAACTGAAGCAAAGGGATGATGAATCTGTTGGTACCTATGAAGCAAATTTTACAAGACTTGCAAGGTACGCTTCTGGTATTATTATCCAACCTGAGAGTAAGATCGATCGATTCTTTAGTGGCTTAAAACCAAGTCTTCGAAGGGCGTTAGCCATAAGGGACTTCAATAGATACGAGGAAATCGTTCGATGTGCTCTCAAAGTTGAGATGGAGATTGGAGTAACCCATCAGTCACATGGGTTTGATAAGAAGAGGAAGATGGAATTCAAATGAAAATCTAAAGAGCACACTGAAAAGAAGATGAACTTTCCCTTATGCTCAAAGTGTGGAAAGAAACATGGAGGGAGTTTTCTTAAAGGGACAAGTAAATGTTTTAAATGTGGAAAGGAAGGTCATCGGGAATTTGAATGCCGTGATAATGGGAAGAAGATGTCTAATGACGCAAACAAAGGAAGGGATACACAGAATGAACCTACTACACTTCAATGTTTCAAGTGCAAGGAGATGGGGCATTATGCCAATCAATGCCCAAATCCAAGTGTTGATGATGATGGTCGACTTCAACAAAATCTTAAGGCTAAAGACAAAGGAAAGTCACATGCAATTTCTATCAGCGATGTGGAGTACGATAACGAAGTGGTGAAAGGTACACTTACCATCCACTCTAAAGTAGCAAATGTTTTATTTGATTCTAGATCCACCCACTCTTTTATTTCTAAAGAATTTTCTAAGGGTATCACCGTATTACCTCAACAATTAGATGTTGAGTTAGCTGTGACAACACCTAATGGCACAACAGTCGCATCAAAAGTTTATAATTCTTCTCCGATCGAAGTTTGTGGGAAAGTGCTTCCTGCAAATCTTGTGATCCTTCCTTTAGTGGAATTTGATGTGATTCTTGGCATGGATTGGCTTTCTCTACATGGAGCTCATATCAATTTCCAAAGAAGGGAAGTCACATTTCATATTCCAGATCAATCTACGATCGTCTATCGATGCAAGGATGAATATAACCTTCCAGTGGAAATTTCTTCCATCTTATGGGTATTGATTCCACTAAATGAAGGTTATTTATCTCAAATGGTTGGTGAGAAACTCACGATTAATAATATGCCCATTGTACGGGAGTTTGATGATGTCTTTCCGGAGGAATTACCGGGTATTCCACCAAATCGTGAAGTTGAGTTTTCAATAGAACTCGTACCGGGCACTTTGCCAATTTCAAAGACACCTTATAGAATGGCCCCAATTGAGTTGCAGGAATTGAAGAAGCAACTCCAAGAGAATCTTCATAAGGGATTCATACGCCCTAGTGCGTCACCTTGGGGAGCACCTGTTCTAGTTGTTAAGAAGAAAGATGGATCAATGAGACTCTACATTGATTATCGAGAACTTAACAAGATCACTATCAAGAACAAATATCCTCTCCCACGCATTGATGACTTATTTGACCAACTACGTGGAGCTCAATACTTTTCCAAGATTGATCTTCGTTCAGGGTATCATCAATTAAGGTTCAAAAGGGAGGATATACCAAAGACGGCTTTCCGTACAAGGTATGGACACTATGAATTTATAGTGATGCCATTTGGTATTACTAATGCCCCTGCTATCTTCATGGATCTAATGAATAGAGTCTTTAGAGACTATCTTGATCAATTTG
This sequence comes from Viscum album, assembly GCA_963277665.1. NCBI lineage: Eukaryota > Viridiplantae > Streptophyta > Magnoliopsida > Santalales > Viscaceae > Viscum > Viscum album. Next base: position 1,942,987,739 of record OY728163.1, read on the forward strand.
TGGTAGTTTTTATAGACGATATTCTTTTTTATTCAGAGAGCAAGGAAGAGCATCAAGATCACTTGAGAATTATATTGAAGACCCTGAGAAAGGAGAAGCTTTATGCCAAATTTACCAAGTGTGAATTTTGGCTTCAAAAAGTTTCATTTTTGGGTCACATAATCTCAAAAGAGGGGATATCTGTGGATCCAGCAAAAACAGAGGTTATCGAAAGATGGTCGAGACCAACAACAGTAACTGAGATCCGAAGTTTTCTTGGTTTGGCTGGATATTATAGACGTTTTGTAAAGGATTTTTCACGATTATCTAATCCACTCACCAAGTTGACTCGGAAAGGAGTTAAGTTTGTTTGGACAGAGGAATGTGAAGAGAATTTCAAGGAGTTGAAAAGAAGGTTATCCAGTGCACCTGTGCTCACACTGCCTTGTAGTGGAGAAAGGTTTGTGATCTACAGTGATGCATCCAAGAAGGGATTGGGGTGTGTTCTTATGCAAAATGATATGGTGATAGCTTATGCCTCACGACAGTTGAAAATCCATGAGCAAAATTACCCAACTCATGATTTGGAGTTGGCTGCGGTAATCTTTGCATTAAAGATTTGGAGGCATTAACTTTATGGTGAAAGGTGTGATATTTATACTGATCATAAAAGTTTAAAGTATATTTTCACACAAAAGGAGTTGAATATGCGTCAAAGAAGATGGTTGGAGCTGATTAAGGATTATGACTGCTCAATCCATTACCACCCTGGGAAAGAAAACAAGGTGGCAGATGCATTAAGTCGACAAGACCATGCTAGTTTATCCATGATGAGGATCACAAAAGATCCAATATTTATGGATTTACAAAGGATGGATCTTGGAATTATAATAGAAGGGGAAAAATCTTATCTTTCTCAAATGAATGTTCAACCATCTATACATGCAAAGATTAAGGAGGCACAGAAAGAAGATGTCGAGTTACAAAAGAAGGTGAGAAATGTTCCTGAATTCAACCTTGATTGTGATGGGATAATAAAGTTCAGGAATCGGGTTTGTGTTCCTCCCATCCCCGAATTAAAGAAGGATCTGCTGGATGAGGCTCATAGTTCTTCATTCTCTATTCATCCTAGAAGCATGAAGATGTATAGGGACCTGAAAGAGTACTTCTGGTGGGATGGCATGAAAAGAGACGTTGCTGAATATGTCTCTCGATGCTTGGTTTGTCAAAAAGTTAAATCTGAGAGACAGAAGTCTAAGGGGATGTTACAACCATTACCCATACCCGAATGGAAATGGGAAAACATCACTATGGACTTTGTCACAGGACTTCCTAAAACATCCAAAGGCAATAATGCTATCTGGGTCATAGTTGATCGTCTTACAAAGTCTGCACACTTCATTCCTATTAGAGAGGATTTCTCTCTAGATCAGCTTGCCAGGATATATGTAAAGGAAATGGTAAGATTGCATGGAGTACCACTTTCTATTATATCTGATCGGGATCCAAGATTTACCTCGAAGTTCTGGCGAAGTCTTCAGCATACTCTGGATACAGAGTTGAGTTTCAGCACTGCTTATCATCCCCAGACAGACGGTCAGTCTGAGAGAACAATTCAAACCCTAGAAGATATGTTGAGATCTTGCTCTATGGATTTCAAAGGAGGTTGGGATCAACACCTACCTTTGGTGGAATTTTCTTATAATAATAGCTTTCACTCCAGTATTCAGATGGCTCCTTATGAAGCTCTCTATGGAAAGAAATGCAGGACTCCAACTTACTGGGATGAAGTTGGGGAAAGAAAGCTATTAGGACCTGATCTCGTTGATGAAATGGCAGAAAAGGTCAGATCTATTCAACAACACATAAGAGCAGCTCAGAGTCGACAGAAAAGTTGTGCCGACAACCGAAGAAAAGACCTAGAGTTTGAAGTGGGTGATAAAGTGTTCTTACAAATATCTCCCTGGAAGAGGGTTATGAGATTTGGAAAGAAGGGGAAGTTGAGCCCTAGATATATCGGTCCTTTCGAAATACTGGATCGTGTTGGGAAGGTAGCTTACCGATTGGCGCTTCCACCGAATCTCTCTCAAGTTCACGATGTGTTCCATGTATCTCTCCTGAGAAAGTACATACCAGATCCTTCACATGTACTCAGCTCAGAAGTTGTACCGCTGGAGCAAGATCTTTCTTATGAAGAACAGCCGATAGAGATTCTAGATCGTAGCGAAAAAGTCCTACGAAACAAGACCACTCGATTGGTGAAAGTTTTATGGAGGAACCACCAACTTGAAGAAGCTACATGGGAGCTTGAGGATATAATGAGGGAGAAGTATCCTCATCTGTTTGTTACAAAGTGAAGAATTTCGAGGGCGAAATTCTTTTTAAGGGGGGTAGAATGTAACACCCGAGACTTTTATGTTATCAAAGGAATCTTTTTCTACACAACACTTGCTTGGCTTGCTTTACACGCAATCGCGACCTTCCTCGATAGTTTGCGTCGTACGCAATACCGAGTTTCACTAAACAACAATATGCTATTAAAACTAGCCATTATGAATAGTAATAACCACTTTTTGAAATTTTATAAATTTTATTTTTCAAAATGGACTTCATTTTTGGACTCAGAATATTGAAATCAGCCTAGGGTGAAATTTTGGTATTTTTCTGAAAACTTTCAATTTTTGATGAATAGTGAAACCACTAAGTGGTAGGTTAAAAACTGAATTTTGCATAAAACTTAATTTTACCGCTTCTGTGAATGGATTTTCGAAAATCCGACAGACACGGTTGATATCAGTAAGTAAAATGTGGTTCAATGAGATAAAAATAATTTTTTGGTGAATAATAACTTTTTACTTTTTTTACCGCGGTTAATAGTAAATAGGGTAACTAAGGGTAAATATGATATTACTATTACCCTAACACATGTCCTAATTCTATTGGATAAGTGTAATTCGACCAAAAACAACCTTATGAATAAAATATGACCATTTAGGCCCACTTGGATTAGATTAGGACATTTATTATTAATTTATTTAAAGAAGGGTTAAAATAGTTAAAATCAAAGTTTAATAATTAAATCATTTTTAATATAGGGTTATACATAAGATAAATTCTACTATAAATATTCATTAGAAAGCTAAAAAGATTTCCTACATAATGGTATTTTATTTGTAATTTTTAGACATTAAATAATTTAATTTATTTATGACACAATGATGATGCAATAATTATCTTATTAATGAAATATTGACATAATTGATGTTATAAACACCAAAATAAATGTAATTTTTAGACTTTTTATGAATTCCACTAATTTTCTAGGTTACTATGATATATTAATGTTGGTTTAATCAACTTGGTTCGAACATATAATTCTGTTATGACTTTCACAAAAATCATATATCAAATAGTGTCAAAATTGACACAAAATAGTTTTTAAATCAAATATTATATTATTAATTGTTATTTTATTCCTAAAAATCTAAGGTTCGGACAAATTACTTATATAAGGATATATATATTAATAATAAACAATTTGGGGTTAGTTTGGCATGTTATAGTAAGTGTATTAACCATATAGTGAAAGGAAACAAAAAGACACGGTAAAAGTTAAATTACTTAACTTAGAGTTACATCTAATTGATAAGGTTAAAATAATACCCTAAACTTTTCTAAATCCTATTGGTTGATAGGATTTCGACCCATACCCACTTTAGCTTCGAAATAAGACCCTTTGGAACCATTATAAACCGATTTTTACTTTAATATAAAATAATATTTTGAGATATTCCTAAGGTGCCCCTCTCCTCCCTTATAAAAGGGCACCTCCTCCCCCTCCTCCTCACACCAATTTGAGCACTCAAGATCGGCCAACCCCTTCCATTTTCTCCTCTCCACTTCCCTAGAATAATCATAGAGGTCCTGGTCTTCTTTAAATACCAATCTTAGTTCCCTAAATGGAGGATTCAAAGAGGCGTTCCAAAGAAGAGGTAATATCCATTACCGATCTTTTCAATTTCTTTCTTCTTCAACTTCTTCTCCTTTAGTTGTTTCATGATAAAGTAATAACATCAGTATTACTTACATACTGATATGTTATTATAAATATGAAACAACCCTAATTCACCTTCTATCCATCCCACGGAAAAATGAAATCACCGCGCGTGCGTACGTACGGAATACCGTCTCCACGCCGTGGTGTAATCTATTTTTCCACCATCACTTTACAAGGATGGGTATAATGGTGTAATGAGTAACTATTTATGATTATTATAAAGTAATATTGATACTTAAATAATATATATATACTCCAATACAGTTCCACGATCATAGGAACGATATCATCACTCGTGCGTACGTACGGAATACCGTCTCCACGATGTGATGCGACTCGTTCTACATGATCATCATTACATAGTAATTATATAAATGAATTGAATGAATAAATATGATATATGTTACACTAATACCATTCTGGATATAAGGTATCTATAACATTAAAAGAAGAATAAGAATGTATTCGGCAAAACACACATAAGAACAAAAGGCAATAAAGACCCGAGTAACAAGTAACAATGAAATATTACTAACAAGAAGCTAAGAATATGACCATATATGATATCATATCAATATGTATGATTCTGGTATAAGTCAATAACATTATTTAAACCATTATACAGGATCTTCGGACACGTACAAATCAAATCGGACCTAAGGTAAGGGAAATATCACAATCTCATTTTTATCCGAGATTGTTTATTCGTAAGTATTTACTGGGGTGTATTTTATCATCCACATCCATGTTTCATCAATATGTAATATTATTTCCATCCACCTACAATTTTTTAAATCCATTTTTACCCTTCGGTGAGTTTTTAGTAATAGGTATGAAAGGAATCTTTTGTCGTTTTTCGTACGAGGTACTTTTTGACTTTTCCGACAAAAGTACGAAGAATGTTTTTTTAACTTATACGGCATGAATGGATTTTTAAAACATTATTTCCAAGAAACTTACTTTACAAGTTTTCAAGTTTATTTTTAATCATATTCTTTTGTTTTAAAGTCATATGACATGTTATGAAAGGAAAAAATGTTTTTGAAATAGAAAGGATATTTTCCTCAAGAATGGAGTTCAAGTATTTTATCAAAATTATTTTCCATCTAAGATAATAAAAGGGTTCTGTTTTTATCCCTATTATTACATGGATTTCATTATGTTGTGATGGAAATATTTTTATGAATTCCTTTATCTTATATGAACTGTTTTATGATGTCATGTTGTTTAAGAATTTTATTTTTATTACATGGGTTACGCTATGATGTATGGTTTATGATTAGTGGCACACATAAGAAAGGATTAATTATAAGATGGGTGGGACCTATATCTCCCTCCAATGCATTGGGTAAAGATTTTATATCTCATGAGATAGACATGGCTGGAACGGAAGTTTATTTCGGTTCAGTGATACAGGACTGAAACGAGGAGTGAACTCGGTTCAGAAAGGGACTTTGTCCACTAAGATAGTCTTGGCAATGAGTCATGACTAACAAGAAATGATTTTCCATGATTATGTGTGCATGCCACAAAGTTTCAAGTTTTATGTTATGATTATGGGGATTTCATTTTCACTTCTATTATTTATTCCATGTTAAGATATTATGATCTCTTTTGCAGGTTTTGATTTTCAAAAAGATATGATATGATTTTTTTTTCCTTTATTTGCCCTTGCTGAGCATTTGAGGTCACCCTTTTATGTTTTCTTTTCCCCAGGTTAGGAAGATGGATATTAAGTAGAATATGCTAAAAGGGACCCTAGATATGATGAAATAAATGGGAGACACTGTAGAAGATTTATGAACCAGTTGTTTATGTTTCCCAGTTTCTAAAGACACTATACCTATACGGTCCTTTGTGGTTTTGTCATATGTTGTAATAAGTGTGCTTCAATTTTGAAGTATTAACAATGTATGTAAAGTATGGGTCGTTATAGTGAGATAAGTCTTAAAAAAGTTAAATTTACAAAAGAGGAAACTCCAAAACAATGACTAGCTTATAACTACTACCTGAATTCTACCTAGGATCAAGACTTACTCTTCTGCTGACTAGGAAACCAACAAAACCTCTAAACGTGACTGATATGGCCACACTGATGAAAGTTTCCCAGAGTTGTTGGGCATGAGGAATTAGGGTTCCTATTCTTTTTAAACTGAAAGCATACTAATGGATTTCACTTCACTGAAACTAGAACACTTTGGTAAGAAGATATATTCCCATCATCACCACCTTATTTCTCCCACTTCATGCTATCCAGATCGCCCAAAATGACACTAACTAGAGTCAAAGTATCATTTAACATAGGTTTCCCTACCAATATTTCCTCAAAGATGATGACCATATACACCACTTTCATATATGTAGTTAGGACGGGCTGAAACTTTGATTAATGAAGGCCCAAAAGAATGCCTCTAGTAAAAAATGATGCATTATTTGAATCATCAATAACAAACTCTAGGGAGAAAGGCATTATCCCAGTGAAAAAATCAACATAATCATTCACTTACTAATCAGGATGATGAACATCCAAAAATTTCATTGACTTATCCACTCTTATCTCCTCGGGATAAAACTATTGGATGGAGGAAACATTGAAATATCCATAAGAAAAGACTCAAAATCCTTGGCATGGACAGTGAGATTCAATTATTCCAAAACCAAATCCTTAGAACAAAGGAATGGTTTACCGTAATGTAGAGGTTTTAGGAGTTTATAGTGAATTTAATATCTCTTTATACTTAGTTATCCACTATATTTCATCTTTCTATCCTTTATCACTAAATAACACAAGAAGATACCAATTCAGAAACTCTAAAGCATCATCCATGGGTAGTGATGAACATGTAATTTCCACTCTATCGAGAGTCTAGTAAGAGGTTTGTATTGTAAAGATGACTCCTAGATCACTAAGATGATCACCCAACACATGCCCTTCTTTACTTTTCAATTCCTTTCTGGGGGCTACATTTTAAAACATCACAAAACACAACATTTAATCAAACCACTTAAAATTCCACTGCAAGGAGAAAAAACACAAGTCAAACAAATTGAAATTAAAAACTACCTTAAAACCTCACTTGGAAAGGATATTGAAATCATCCGAAATTCCTATATAAGGGGAAAAAATAATATATCAAATAGTTCAAGATTAGAAAAATACCCTTTATTATTTTACTTCAAAAACCTTATAATATTTCAATCCCAAAAATAGAAGAAACCCACTTATTGAAAACCATATTAACCTTCAAACCACACATACCAAAATCATTTAATATTACAAAAAACAATTCAATCTTTGTTAAGGTTAAAACAATTCCTAAATACATCTCAAAATTCCTCAAACATGGTTTTTAAAACAAGATCAAACACCAAAGCATGAAACATTACTTTAAAAATTGATTAAAAAAACTTTAAAATCCATAATATTCCACTCAAATGCTCATAAATAAACATCACCAACCATAAGATAAATCAAAATCACCAAAGGAGTGAAAAAAACAAATTTTTCAAATTTTTTCCTCTGTTCATGGTTTGGATGCATGGTTAGTTAGATCGTGTGCCAACCATTCAAGTTCCATTAGAGTTAACTCAAAAAAAAACTTTACACAACCTACAGAGAGTTTTTAGGACTATGAACCTTGACCATAAACCTCTTGAATTACCTATAATTTCACCTTGAAACTATAAATATCTTGAAAAACCTCTTTGGATCTCCCCAAAACTCAGAATAACAACAAACTATATCAAAATATCTAAAATATAAATAACTATAAATCTTGAATTCAAAATAAAACTCTTGAACGCCCATGGTAACTCTAGGTTTAGCATGAGGAAGATCTAGCTAGTTACTTTCCTGCACCCATCACTCGATCTTCGATGGTACCGACTCAATTCTTCCATTGACCCCCCAAATAACAAGGGGTATCTGAAATTATTTATGAATAACTAACCTTGGTTACCACCAAAACCAATACTCGAACCGATCCACCAATAGCCTGAGGCATAATCCCAGTTTCCCTAGGCTAGATACTAGTGCTAGGGTATTTTAAGTGATATCATGAGAACTATTTCACCCTAAATAATCCAAAGATAAACAAAAAGTCCTGACCATAAACCCAACATGAGTTTTCCATGCATTGGATAACCATTCCATGTAAATTATCATATATAAAAAATGTAAAGTAATAAAATAAGGCATAATGGTAAGAAAAAATAATAAAAACATGTGAGGACATTTCTAAAAAATAAAAATAATTTATAAAAGATTTGAAAACCATAAGTTTAAACTAAAACAGAAGTATAATGTCAAGAGTATTGATACTAAAATGACCTAATTGGTCCAAATAATCCCAAAGACCAACTATGGCGTCATCACATGAATATTAAGTCACCTCCAATAACCAACATCCATTAGTTTCCCAAGGATATTGGTACTAATCCAACCCTATATTCAAGATCGTAATATCATCGTAAGACATGAAGACTACATACCCACTAATGTGAGTGTTTAGGGTGTGAGACAACAACTAGTATGATACCACCACAAGGCCATTTCATTACTTTTATAAAATTAACTGAATCCACTAGTTTGAAAAAAACATATATAACAATAGGTTTTAATTTCATTTTAATGGTTTAAAAAAACAAAACTTAAATATTTATTTTTATAATTCTTTAATTTGAAAACCTGAGTTAAACCTTTCATTTTCCATTTAAAATGAAAGTTGGAAACAACCCATCCCTTTTTCCTTAAAACATTTACACACCCTTCATATACAAATAAATAACAAGGAAAAACACAAGGAAATAAATTTGATGTAAAATTATAAAATAATAGTAATAACGGTGTGAGGAAAACCATATAACACCAAGGATAAACTATAAATAACTAATGCATCAAAGTAGGCTCAAATCAAGGGGTAAGAAACTCACATACTAAGTAATAAATAGAGAAATCATAAAATACAATACATATCATGAGGAAACATCGTAGGGACTAATGATACAACACTGGATGTATATAGGTAGAACACCTAGCTTATTGGTCTTATGGCTCAATGCTCATCACCCGAATCACTCTCAACAGCCTCATCAGAGGCACACTCCCTAGTTAGGGTCATAAAAATAAAACTAGGGGCTTCTATTTATATCATGATCTTAACTATCAAATAATCCATCCCTCTATTTCCCAATTAATAGCCTAGGGTTCCTCATAGAATAGCTAAAGGGGGTGGACCACTATCAAGCCAATGTTAATCACATATTAATAAAAAATCCCAAGGATAACACCATAATCATATCATTATCACCTCCAAAACACCATTTAAAGGTGAGATACCTACCTAAAAAAGAATAATAATAATCATAATTCAATCATCAACAACATGGATATACACCCACATCAACAAAAAATAAAAATGATGCTCAACAAGGGTATAACCAACAGTTAATAAAATAACACCTCATAAAGTTACAACCAGGCCTTTAATTTATACTTAGTAACTATATGTTTTAAAATTAACTTTTTAAAATCTATTTGAATACTTAGTAAAAATTAAATGGAAAAAAACAAATTACACTAAAACATAATCACAAACAACTAAAATAATTCACTAAACAATTCCATAAGTTAAACATAACCTTTTAGAGCATGTAAAACCTTTAAAAAACAAATCATATCACTTTATAATTAATATTTGGTTCAAAAAAACATGATTAAATCAATTATATTGAAGAAAATTATCATTTTCATTTTATCAAACATTTAGAATACATAAAGCACCATTTAAAATGAAAGTTCTATTTAATTATGAATTCTATCCATTTTTTCAAAGGAAAAATCTAAATAATTTATGGTAGGCATTTGAAATACAAATCTATATATCATATACCATATTTATATAGGTTTATAATTATTTTTAAAACATCAAGAATATAAGGAACTCTCATATAAAAAGAAATTAAATGGAAACACCAACCTCAAGTGGTCTAACCATGTCACCTTTGACGAATGCAACTAGATTAGGTCTCAAAGGCTCATAAACCCTAGAAAGAAAAGTCCCCAATTATTAGACAACCCTATATTTTAAATTTGTTAAGTATGAACACTAGGGTAATAAAAAAGAGAGAAATAGGAAGAACCTAAGGGAAGAAGGAGAAAGAGGGGAAAAGCGGCACTTACTTTCAGATTATATGAAGAAATCATGTTTAAATCACCCTAGCAAGGTGAAAGGAATAAGGTAGAAGGGTAGGAGGATCCATACACAAGCCTAGTTCGAAATGGGGGAATAAAGGAGAAGGACCCCAAATAAAAAAAGGGAAAATACAAAAATAACCAAAATTAATAAAGTTTCATGGTTTACTCACACGGTTTACCAAACTAAGAGGTAACCATGTGATCCTCACTGTTAAAAATAGAAGGGGTCTTTTAGTTTATACTACTGAATTTTATAAACCATGAACCTAACTATACGAACTCAGAAAATATTAAAAATTATCAAAATTTCACCTTAGACCACTCCAAAACTCAAGGGACTCAACTAAGGACCAACAAGATACATACTGGTGACATCAAGGGTGTCACACAATAGGTTTCTTAGGCAAGGATGATAGCCACGATCCTTTATTGACCATGGTTAGAGGCATACCGGGGAGGGAATGAGGCCAAGGTCCAAGGGTGACCATGGACAAATGCCATTCCCACACTTTTATCACACAAATTATTTTCCCATGGGATATCTCAAGCTAAGCTATATCCATGGTCTCATTTGACTTTGGTTATATCCAACCTACAACCATGATCATTTTTTGGGTTGTGGCTATAGGGGGCCTATATCCATATTCAAACTTGATTATGGTTGTATTCCTATAGTGTTAGGCCCTTTACCACTAGTGGAATTTCATAAAAATATTCATAGTCACTTAAAACTAATGTTTGATCAAGTAATTAGATCAATAACATATCAATATAATTAATATGTTGAACACTTATAGTTGAAAGTTATAGCCATCATCCATTTTCCATTTAGACAGGAGAGGGTATAGATAAGGAGACTATGGATCCACCACCTATCACATGGGATGATGTGGAAACCACTACAGAATATGCTATACAGGAGGTTTATATGCTAGATCATGTGCATCAATGGAAATAGTGTGGAAGTATTATCTATACACCATGTCATGGCACAAAGGATCATCTAAGACACCGATGTAGACTAAAGTGATACATTTTATTATGGTCATAAATTTTCAACTAAGATATATTTTATATGTTTGTTGACTTTTTTACTTGTATGTTATTTAGAAACATGCATTTTATAATACTTAATATAATTAATAATTATAAATATTATTAATAATAATAATTAATTAATTAAATTACTAATTGATAATATAATTCATAATTCATAACAAAATTAAGTAAAAAATAATTCACAGCCACTAAAATATTATATTCTTTGTAATTTTTAATTCTAACTCCCCAACCATTTGTATATATATTAATAAAATCAGTAATTATTATTTGATAATTATATTAATAATTCTTATTATTATTAACTATATGTATATAGGGTGGCAATTGAATGGTAAACACCTTATAATCTTGCATCATAAACCCAAGTTCAAATCTGGGTTGGAGAAAATTTCTATAGGCCCCATAACAGTACTATAGAATTATAGAAATATAGGTATTATTGCAGATACTGAAGTGAGATACTATAGAAATGGTATTATTCATCCTGAATGGGATTTTGGGGAAAAAATTAACCTCCAAACCATCCATCCATAAAAAAGTTCTTCAAGCCATAGAACATATATGAAATCTTTAGTGGACAACATGTGACATGGAAGGACCAAAAAAACTACTCAGTGTAATATGTAGGTGGTGTATTAGGGTGACACGTATGATTCACTAGGTCATAAACCTCAAAATATGGATAGTTGTGTCAGTTCCTATAAACTAGTCATCTATCCCCATAGATTTATGATGTGAGGAAAATTGGTGCCCTACTATGTGACTATCAAGGTAGTGGGACCAGTCAGAAGGTGAGGTGAAATAGGAATGTGATGTAGCATAGTGTCACACCAGTATCACTAAGTTGGTGGACTGAAAGATAGATGGGTGTACTAGAACCTATCATTTATCCCTCTTCTAGAGATATCCCAAGATCCATACACCTGGATCTGATTCTAAAAACAAATTCTTTACATACTATATTTGATACCAACTAAATGAACCAATTTTAACCAACCATAAATACAATATAAATATCCAATATTGAGTCACTTACATACCCAGAAATTTTAGGGTTATATTTTTAGAAAATTAGGAAAAAAATTACATAACAAAACTCACATCTTTCTCATCAATTGGACATTTTTTATTATACTCATATTTTCTTATTCCAAAATAATACTTCAAAATCTCTCACAAGAATCTCTATACATGATACCCTTCTATACATATCTTATGCAATATAATTCTTCATAATTTGGTTAAATGGAAACATAAGAAAGGGTGGGATCAGATGTCCATTAAGGGTAAGAATATGAGATATCAATAGATGATCATATGAAACCATAAGATAAGAATAATTTTGTGATATTATGATCATAACTTACAAATTTAACACCTAATTAGTTATAGATAATAAATCATATTTCATGGAATAAATCTTTATCTTTTTAAAATACATGAGTCCTAATATTAAGGAGTCATCATTAATCAATCATGAGACATGTGAGAATATCAAATTAATTACAACATGTCATAGGAATTATGGAACAACCATAAGCATATAAAATCATTTCATTATTCAATTATTACTACCAAGACCATCATCACATTTTAAAAAAATTCCCATGGTGGATTAAGTTTACTCCCCAACCTACTTTCATTCTTGGGATGGGTTTACTCTACATATTATTTCACATTATCTAATGATATATAAATCATTACCCAATGCATTAGAGGGATTTAATAGACCCACCAATTATATAATGAAAACCATATATATGTGTTCCAAAAGATAATAAAACATTCATCAACTCATTATATCATAACTCGTGTAAAAGAAATATGTTTCATAAATATTTTCTCATCACATAATCTTAAGCCATCCAAATAAATAAAATGTATGGTATCACAAGATTATATCCCCAGTGAATCATAATAAACATTGATGTATGTTGAGATAGATGAAAAATATCTTTAAAAGAGTATTTGAACATTTCTTTGAAAACATGGAAAAATATTCTTTTCCTTTAGTGTCCTTAAAATCTATTATCTCCATAATATTGAGAAAAATATTTTCTTTGAAAATAACCATGGAAACTTTCAAAGGAAGCTTCAAATAATAGAACAGTCATGATGACAGAAAATCTATTCATTAGGTAAATGTTAAAATAAATATTCCTTTCAAACTTTTTTATAAAAATTCATAAATATCATATTTATAAAACATTATAAAATTTAATTTTTAAAACCTTTGAAAATAATGTATAATATGGTTAAATGTGACTTTAAATAGTCATCATGAAAGGAACCATTGGTATTTGTGTGACCACTGAGAGGGGGTGAATCAGTGGTTTTATTTTTAAATTTTTTTATTCTTTTAAAAACAACTTTCACCTATAGTTTGAGATAATTGACACCCCTAAAAAAACACAAGCACACCAACATGAAAATAAGGATTTAAAATTTCACTACTCAATAAGAGTAGCTATTCCTTGGAATGGTCTGAAAATAATCCGAGACCACACATCCACTAGAAAATAATATTTTTTGGTTTACAGAAAGTAAGGTATATCCACCACTTGAATATAACTATAGTACTTTGAAAGTGTATGTGATTCATGAATAGAAAACATTATAAAACAATTTTTGAAACAATGAAATGAACCTTTACCAACAGGATTTAACACATCTTCACTATGCTACTTGAATTCTTCACACTTGAATTTCTGTAAGTTATTATTCTTTTATTATTTACACCACACCTTGAAATCCCTAGTATGTAACTTCTCTATCTGATCTAGTCAATTTGGAACTTCTCCATCTAGTACCACTCTATCTGATACCCCTATGTCTGGTGTCTGTATGTCTGATACCTCTTTGCACGGTGACAATCTGTTGGGTAACTCTTTATTTAATACCTCTTTTTATGGTACCCCTCTGTCTAATACCTATCTTTTTGATACCTCTCTATTTGTTATCACTATGTTCATAACCTCTTAATATGATACCTCTCTATCTCGTACCCATCTGTTTGGTACCTCTCTACTTGATGCATTGAAAAAATGATCTCTCAAGCTTCTCTGCCACCATATCACTTATTCAACAACAACATCCACTTCATAGTGAACATACTCCCCTTTATATAGCCATTATTTCTTCAAAAAAATATAGGAGTGAGAAAAAAAAATTAATTTTCTACTCAAACTTTGAATACCCCACTCGAATAATTCTTCATTTGAAAAACATCAAACTTATAAATAGATTGGAGTTGAACAAAACTTTATAAGAAATTTCCTCAAATATCAGTGTCAATATCCTTTAATACCTCAAAAATTTTTGGCTAGTATCACGATCTTTCCGTTTTGATTATTGGATTGTTGAACATATATCTCAGTATCATCAGGATGTATGAATTTACAAAAAATCTATAAATATTCTCAAACCTTTGTCTGGTAAATCTTCATAGGAACTCCTCTATCCAAAACCGCTCTATTAGATAATATTTATATTTATCTGTCTGATAATATTTACATGTTTTCTCTATCTAGATCCCTTCGAGTTACTATGTATGATAGATCTATCCAATGAATTCTCTCAAAAACCTTTTTCAGATGATTATTCTTGGAAACCTTTGTTTGATGACTTTACTCGTAAACCTATGTCTGATGATTGTGCTCAGAAACCTTTATCTGATGAATTTACTCAAAAACCTTGGTTTGATGAGTCTGATCAGAAAAATCTATCCTATGACATTTTTTGTCTAAATTTCTTTATCCAAGGAACCCTCAATTTTTCTTCATCTGGTAGAATATTTCTAGAATACCTGTATTCCTTAAAATCCTTTCTTTTAACAAAATTAGCTATAATCATGAATACCTTGAATAAATCATGATATTTGTTACTTTAAAGAACAAAAATGCATCAATTTATTTGTTTTATTCAAAAAACTCAATCTGGTAAAGTCATTGTTATCTATTAAATTTCCTAAGTCTACTAGACTCCATCTAATCACCTTGGTTTGATATCCTCCATCTGATTACCCCTATATACCAACCTCATGTTTCCCTATCTATAATTCTCCATCCAAAAACTTCATAAGGAATGTTCAAATTTTTCAGGTGGTTTATGTAATGACAACAAAAGATAATACTATAAGCAATACCATCTTTCTACAAACCATCTTTTTTTAACAACTCAAAAACCGCATGGTCTCAATAATATCCCCCTTTGGATTTTATTTTCAACTAAGGAACATAAATTAGTGAATCTCTAAAACTCAAGAAATAGATTTCTATCCAATAATTTTATGACCATGTGAGTGATCATGGTATAAGAAATAATAATCATTGAACAATAATACCATGTTATCCATAAATTATTAATTATAAATCATTTTTAACTTCTTCTTGAACTCAAAACTTGATCATCACAAATAAAAATAGACTTCAACAAGTTCTTGTATCCACTTCAACAAACTATTAAAATAGTTCACACATACTGGCATCACAACTTTCCCATTTTAATAAAAAATCACCCTAAATGTATGATATATATGAAATAGGTAAGGTATATATTAATGGATTATAATTTTTCATATTTATCTCCCTTTGAAAACAATATCCAAATAAAATAAGAGCGCGGGGGTAGAGATCTCATACCTTAGCCTTGAAGAGAGTGGGTTTGAACACCCATAATAAACTTAAACTTTTGAAATATTTCATGTGACAATGGTTTATTAAAGATATCATATAATTACTCTTTTACTATTAAAAACTGTAGATTTAGTTCATTTATTTCCACGTGTTCTTTGATAAAATAATATTTAATATCAATATGCATAGATCTTGAATGTTTCACTGAATTCTTTGTGAGATTGATAGAAATATGATTATCGTAACCCAAGAGAAGGGGAAGCTTCAAAGAAACAAAACAAATATTATAGTTATGTATTTATCCACATTAATTATTTTATAGATTTAGTGGAAGCTACATATTTAGATTCTACAGTTCTTAGAGTCACTAAACTTTTATTCTTTATATGCCAGATAAAACAGCTTTCTCCTATAAATAAAAATACACAACATGTGTATCTTCATTCATTGACACAACTTTCCCATTTCACATTTATTTATCCAAATTATAACATCTTGATTTAATTTAAACCCCCTTGAAATGTTCAAAGAGTTATTTTTCTGGGTTCGAATGCATCTGGGAATTTTCTACAGGAATTGGGCTAGGGGTTGTATGTGGGACCATTTCACATCATGAATGTATGATTCATGATGTGAATACATCGCATGGAATAATCCATGAAACAATTTCATTATGTAACTATAATTTAGGACATAAATTAAATTCACATCATGAATTGGTCGATTGAGATTATTTAACCTGAAGCAATGTCATTTTTGTTATACTCGCTACTCAGTATATTCATATCATGAATAGAGGATTAAAGATGTAAATTTGTCATTCCCAATGGGTTTTTGTGTGTTGAAGTATAAAATTATTTAATTATTTGTGAATTCTCTTCCCTCAAACCCATAAGGCTACACCAAGTGAGTTTTGGGTGATTTCTTCCCTTCTAGATGTCTCAATTTTTCATTTGATCTCTGGTGAGTTGCTTCATCTTTTTTTCTCTTTCTTGCTACTATATTTCTTTGATATTGTTGTAAATTTTTGTTTATGATTGAATCATAGATTTATATTTTATGAATTATGATCTATGAATTCCTTATTAATCTCTTTTTCCTTCATTCCTCATTAGTGTTTCCCATTTTGGGTTTTGTTTTGATAAATAATTAAAGGCAGGTGGTTCTATAAGTATTTACCCTATAATTTAATCCCTAATTTTCTTAATTGATTTGAAATAATTTTTTAATTGATTTAAAAACACAAATTTGTGATGATTTGATGTTTGATTTTTTAAAATGGGCATGAAAATTCTAGAAACCCCCAATTTCAATGTAATTGAAATTGTGGGTGGATTTTGAGAAAAACGATAGATCGATTTGAAACCAAATTTGATGAAATAATTGAATGTTTATTCTTGATAAAATTTGCTTAAATTTAAAGTTAATTTGAAAAGGAATAAATCTGATTAAAACCTATGATTTGGTTTTGAAATTGAAAGGCATATTGAAAACTAATTTTGGGAATTTGAACTATGATTAATAATTTGTTTGAAATGAATGATTTTCCATAATTGATTTATTGATTGATTGATTGAAATCATATGTGAGCATGGTTAGTCACTGTGTGATTAGGACAAGAATGCTAGGATCTGACCCCTATTAATGGATTTATGATGACAATACTGACAAAAACATATTATGACATGATTTTCCTGATGGGGAGTTGGGTAATGACAGTCTGATCTGAGGGACGTGTGCACACTTTGAGTTGAGATCATTGATTGAGTAGTTTAAAGATCCTAAAAATTAAAACTAACATACCATAGGGATAAATATCATGGTGCTTTGTTTTGTTTGACTTGATTATACATACCATTGATTATATAACTATTTTATTCAAGAGAGCTGATTTTTATAATTTTTTTATATAAAATGTTCATTTAAGCCTATTTTGATATCTATTCCATCATTTTATTTGAAATCATGATTTTTTGGAAATATGTAAATTTCATGCCTTGCCTTGTTTCATTTAAAATTCAAAGCATAAATGGTTTATTGTTATGGAATTTATTATGGAATATCTTGGTGGTATCCTACTAGGATATTTTGATCACACCCTACCTTTTACTTCTAGTGTTTTTAGATTATCTTATACTGGGTCCAAGAAAAGTAAAACCACCACTTAGAGGTGGTGGGTGTGCTTGATTTGTGGGACCTATAGTCATGGAGGTGATTGGTGGAGATGTGATCTTCCTATTTCATGGGTTTTCTAAGTTTTTATCTTGTAAAATATTGTGTCTTTAATGATGTGTTCTTTTGTTATAGTTTTACCTATTTGATTCTGGTACTTTTACCTTGAGTAATATTGAGCATGCCAACTTTTTTTATTTATATTTTGTTATTTTGTGGGAAAATGGTTTCCTCTTTATATTTATATGATGATAGGAGCTAGTCACAAACCTATGGGGATCGAGAATTCCATTAGATCTTTGTCAAGACCAGATCAGGTATTAGTGTACCAAGGTATTCAGGATGGTTCATGAAAAAGTAGTATCAAAGGAAGGTTATGCATCTTCTATTGATGTCAGTATACAGTTTGGGTTTTCTTGGTGACAGAGGTAGAATTTTTGGGACTTAGGAGGTAGTTTCATGTGAGTGTATAGAAATATCTCATTGTAACAAGCCTTAAGTCACCATGGGTGTTTGGGAAAAGTGACTTTGAGAAATTATTTGATCTTATTCTAGTATTTTCATTAATTTTTATCTAATTACTCTCGAAATCCCAAAATCTTATTATATCTGATTAATTTGATGATTCATGTATCCCTTGATTGATTGTTTGATCTGAGTATCCTTATTAATGTTTTAGTGTTGTCTTTTGATGTTCTATTGCATCATGACTCTAAGAATATGTTTGAATAGGCTAAAGGAGGAAGCTATTGGTGAACCAAAATGAAATAATCCTTCAGTGGATCAAAATCATTTTGAGATAGTGGTTCGTGTTGTTCAATATCTAGGATAGGTAGCTGCACCCATTCTCATTCAGGTTTTGGTAGTAAAACCTTGAAGGGATGAATAGAGAGATTTTTATTAAGAGTTTATTCATCAAAAAACAATAAATTTCCATTTATATAATGATCTTAAAGAGGATGAGGATTGGTTTAAAAATATTGACTGTATTTTTGAGTTGTTGTAAATTCTAGAAACTATTAAAGTGAAGTGTGCTACCTTAAAGCTTGAGGGACCTACTAGGAGATAGTGGGATTCGATGGTGATAGTGAAGAATCATGAGGGATTTTAATGGAAATACTTTAGAGTTATTTTCACTGATAAAATCTATCTATATTTTATTGTCTTTTAAAAATATATGGATTTTATTAACCTCCAGTAGGGTGACAAGACTGTAACATAGTATGTGAACCATTTTTATGATCTTGTTTAGTTTTATCTTGAGGTGGTGATGAGTGAGAAGTTAAAAGCATAAATATTTGATATGGTTCTTAGATCCAACATCTAATAAAATTTATTCTTATTGAATATCACTTCTTATACTAATGTTCTAAAATAGATCATTGATGGTTGATCTAGACCTGACTAACAAGTTAGGGTTGATGAGAGTTCCTTTTTCTCCCTATAGAGGTTTTGTTAATTATTTTAAAGGAAAAAATAAATAATTATAAGTCACATAGTGTATATAGACAAAAATAATCATCCAAACCTTCTATAGTTCCTAGAAGAGGCCCTTTGACTTGTTTCCAGTGTGGAAAGGTTAGACATTTGAAACGGGTTTTCACTGAGGAACCTAAGATCAGGGACGCATGTGGTCGTTTAGGCCACTTATAGAATTTATGTCACATATTTTGTACTCTACATAGTAGAATGGGATCAAAATATCCTAAAAGTATTGCGTTGTAATCAAATTATTCAATAACTAATGGGTTCTAGCCATAGACATCTGGAAGAAAGATTCTTCATATAATGGAAGAGTATTTAGAGGAAGTTATTGCGAGTTCAATGATAGTGAGAGGCAACATCACTATAGCTTTCTATTTAGTGTCTAAATTATTTTATATTGGTGTATCTCACTCATTAATATCAAAATTTATTTTTAATCTTATAAATCTTAATATAGAGCTTCTATCTTATGTTATGAATATTACTATTCCTCTCAGAATGAAGAGAGAGTCGGGTCTCTGAGGTCCCTCTTGTGTTTCATCTCTATCAGAGATTGAGAACAGTTGTAACTTCCTGGTTCTCAACATGAAACCTCTTGATGTCATTTTTAGGATGGATTGGATAATTTCTCATAAGTACCAAATATACTATTATCTTTGGTGAGTCTTCTTTACTTCACCTGATGGGGTGCACCATGTTTTTTTAGGGAGAATCGGACCCGAGATCCATTAGAGTTGTAAATTACTTTCTGAAGTTAGGTAGGGTAATATTTATGTTTTATTTTTATTTGGAGGGAGAATATTTGAGTGATGATCTCCCTCAATTTATCGTTGAGTTTTTCAATGTTTTTTCAAATGAATTTTCTAGTTTTCCACTGGTAAGGGAGGTAGAGTTCATTATTGATTTAGTACCTGGTATTCCTTCTTAACATATGGAACCAACTTAATTGAAAGAGTTGAAGACTCAGTTAGAAGATCTACTAGAGAAATGATTTATTCAACCAAGTGTGTCAACTTGGGTAGATCCTGTTTTTTCATGAAGAAAACTAATGGAATGCTTTGCCTTTATGTTAATTACTGAAAATTCAATCGAGTCACAATAAATAATAAGTATTCATTTCCACATATTGATGTTTTATTTGACCAATTTAAAGGGGTAAAGTGGTTCTCAACGATTGATGTTTGATCTAGTTATCACCAGTTGAGAATTAAATAATCTGAAATTTAGAATACCACCTTCAGGAGTAGGTATGGCCATTGTGTTATCTTTTTATATCTTTTGGTCTATCCAATGCTCTTGAAAATTTTATGTCACTGATGAACATGATATTCCATGAGTACCTTAATACGTTCATGGTAGTCTTTGTGGATTAAATATTGGTTTACTCCAAAATTGAGTAGGATTATTTCTGTAACTTGAGAAAAATTATATAAATCTTGAGGAATCATTAACATTACATGAATCTTTTGAATTTTAGTTTTTGGATTCGGGATGTTAAGTTCTTGGGACATTTGGTCTCAGAACATGGTATTTCAGTTGATCCTAAGAGGGTGGAAGATGTTACGACATTGTAGAAACTGGGCAATATTTTCAAGATACAGAGCTTCTTGGGATTGGTGGGGTATTATCATAGGTTTATTACTAATTTATTGAAGATATCTTCTCCAATGACCACTCTCACTCAGAAAGGAGTGAAGTTTATTTGGGATGTGAAATCTTAGAGTTCTTTTGATAAGATAAAACATTTTCTTTCTTCTATGCCCGTGTTTAATATTCCAGAGGCTAGGAAGGGCTATGTGGTATTTTTTGATACATCCTATTTGGGTTTGGGATGTGTCCTCGTGTAGGGTGATCACATTGTATCCTATAATTCAAGGTAGATTAGGCCACACTAGAAGAATTATTTTACCCATTACTTTGAACTCGTAGATGTGATGCATGCTCTAAATATTTTTTAGCATTAACTTTTTAGAGAATAGCTTACCATTTATTCTAAACACAAAAAACTTGAGTTATATATTCTCTCAAAAAGATTTTGAATCTCTGATACAGGCATTGAGTGTGGTACCTGAACTATTTTTATTTTAATATTGCATACACCCTTGGTAGGGGAATTGTAATTTATGATTCTTTTAGTAGGAAACTTATGCCTCATCCCATGAAAGAATCAATGTAATATTGGAATCTGATGGATCCCTTTTCTCAGTTTCATTTAGGATTCTGGGAGAATGAGATAGAGGTTGTTTTGGAAAGTGTGAAGTTGACCTCCTCTATTCTTGATATGATTATTCAGTAGAAATAACTTGAGGATGAATTTAATGTATTTTGGGAGTCTATTTATGGTGGGTAGACCATTGGATATTGGTTATCCTCTTTAGAGGGTATTTTATGTTTCCAAAACTAGTATGTTGTACCTTTTCCTATAAGAAAGGTGGTGATGGGGAATTTCCATAATTCTTAGTGGGCGGTGAACCTGAGTACCACAAAGATTTTGTATGATATGTGGTGATTATTTTGGTGGCCATGTATGAGGCAAGACAAACTGACTTTGTTTCTCATTATTATACCTACTAATAGGTTAAGGATGAGAATAAAAAACCTTTGGTTTTTATTCATCCCTTTCCAGTGCTGACTTGGAAGTGGGATTGTATTTCTATGGATTTTGTGGTTGGGTTTCCATGTACCCCTCAAAAGAATAAAGGGATATTGGTAGTGACTAGACATCTGAAAAAATCAGCTCACTTTATACCCATTCATGATACAACCAAAGTTGAGGACCTGTGAAGTCTCTACATGTATGAGATTTTCATATTACATGGAGTTACATTTTCTATAGTATCTAATAGAGGCACTTGTTTTACTTATATCTTATATAGAGGCCTCCATTAGGCAATGGGATCCCATGTATGTTTGATCATGGAATATCATTCGAAGATGGATATCCAGATAGAGCAAGCTATACATATTATTGAGTATAATCTATGTTCTTTAATTATCAACTTTGGGGGATCTTAGGATGTCCATTTAGGACTGGTTTAGTTTTCCTATAACAACGTTCATCATTCCTCTATCATAATGGCTCCATTTTAGGCCTTTTATGGAGATCCGTGTAGATCTGTGTTGTGTTGGTCAAAGATTATTGAAGCTTCCTTGGTTAGATCAAGCTTGGTCCAAGAGATGTTGCCAAAGATTCAATTTGTTTTTCAGATAATGTTGATGGCATATAGATGGTATAAATCCTAGACTAATCATTATCACTGATCATTGTAGTTTTCTATTGGTGAACAAGTGTTTTTGAGAGTCTCGCCTTGGTTGGGCCACTAGCATCTTGGAAAATAGGGAAATCTTGAACTGAGATTTTTGGGTCCTTTTGAGATTGTTGAGCAGGAGGGTAAAGTGTCTTACCATTTAGCACTTCCACCTCAATTGAATTAGATCAATGATGTGTTTCATGTATCTCAACTCATGAAGTATCTTTCTAATGCTTCTAATGTCATGATCTAGGAAGATCTTGATGTCGAACATGATTTATCCATGATTGAGAATCTAGTTAGGATTGTAGATTCTAAGATAAAGGTTCTTCTGGGAGAAACATACCCACGGTTTATATATTATGGCATCATGTTTTAGACTCACATGAAACGTGGGAGCATAAGGCATTGGTCTGGGAGTAGTGGCCTCATCTTTTTGATGTGGATTCCTCTTGATGGGATTTCTGGGTACGTAAAGTATTTATTGTGGGGAGGTTATAACACCCTGTTTTAAGCTATTCCCCCCTTGAAAATTTTAAAGACTAATTTTTCTAGGTTTAAAGGCATCTAAGAATTTTCTACAAGAACTAGGCTAGGTACTATTTCTAGTACCATTTCATGTCTTGAATGTATTATTCATGATGTGAACATATTTCATGTTAGAAGCAATGACACAGTTTCATAATATGAAAATAAACTAGTAAATGAATGAAATTCACATCTTGAATTGGTTGATTGAGATTAGTTAACCTCAGGTGATCCCTTTTTGTGTATACGCTACTCATAATTTTCACATTGTGAATAGAGGATTCA
This sequence comes from Viscum album, assembly GCA_963277665.1. Classification (NCBI taxonomy): domain Eukaryota; kingdom Viridiplantae; phylum Streptophyta; class Magnoliopsida; order Santalales; family Viscaceae; genus Viscum; species Viscum album. Next base: position 1,943,011,388 of record OY728163.1, read on the forward strand.
CGATGTGAATGGAGGATTCACGATGTGAATGGAGGATTCACGATGTGAATGGAGGATTCACGATGTGAATTCCTTTTTCCAAGTAGGTTTTTATGTTCTAAAGAAAAAAGTATTTCATTCTTTATACAACATCTTCACTCAAACCCCTAGGGCTACACCTGGAAATTTTTTGGTGATTCCTTCCCTTCTAAATGTCTCAATTTGGCATTTAATCTTGGGTGAGTTTCCTCATCTTGGTTTTATCATTCTCTAGATTATCTTTCTTTGACAGCCATGTAAATTTCTATTTCTGGTCAAATTAGATATTTATCTTTGATGAATTGTGATCTATTAGTTCCTTATTGATCTCCTTTACCTTCATTCTTAGTTGGTGTTTCCTTTTGTGGGTTTTCTTTTGATCACTGATTAAATTTATGTGATTCAATAAGGATTTACCATAAAATTAAAACCCTAATTTGAATGATTTTTTTTAATGAGTTTTAAATTGATTTAAAAACCTAGATTTTTTATGATTTTATGTTTGATTTTTAAAAATAGCATGAAAATTTTGGAAAACCCCGATTTCAATGTAATTGAAATTGTGGGGTGGATTTTTGAGAAAAATGATGGATCGATTTGAAACCTAATTTGATGAAATGATTCAACATTGATTCTTGAGAAAATTGTCTTTAATTGAAAGATGATTTGAAAATTCATGAATTTGATGAAAACCTAGGATTTGGTTTTGAAATTTAAAGGCACATTGAAAACTGAGTCTGGGAATTTGAACTTTGATTGATAATTGGTTTGAAATAAATGATTTCCCATAATTTATTGATATATTGATTGATTGAAATCACATATGATCCTAGGTAGTTCATGGGTGACTACGAAATTTGTTCTAGGATCTATTCCCCTAGTAATGGATTAATGATAAAAACATTGACAAACACTTATTATGACATGATTTCCCCGATGGAGGGTTGAGTCTAGAGAGCCTGAGCCGAGGGATGTGTGTAAAATTTGAGCTAAGATCATTGATTGAGTAGTGCAAGGATCCTTAAAATTGAAACTAAATTACCTTATGGATTATGAGCATGGTGATTTTTTTGTTTAACTTGATTATACATTCCATGATTATAGAGATTTTTTATTCACACCAGTTAATTTATATAAATTTATTTTATAAAATTTTCATTTAAGTCTATTTTAATATACCTTACATCATTGTATTAGAAATCATGTTTCACTGAACTATGTAAACTCTATGTAATTCCTTTTTTATTTAAACTTTAAAGTATAAATGGTTTATGGTTATGGTATTGCTTATGGAATCTCTTGTTGGTATCCTATTGGTCTCTTTTTCTCATACCCTAGCTTTTCCTTCAAGAGTTTTTAGATTATATTATTCTAAGTCCAAGAAAATTAAAATCTCCACTTTTATGTGGTGGGTGTGCTTTATTTATGGGACCTAGAGTGATTGAGGTGGTTGGTAGAGATGCGATACACCTATTTCATGGGTTTTTTCTAAGTTTTTAACTTTTTAGATGCTTTTTCTTTGAGGATGTGTTGTTTGGGTATAGTTTTACCTATTTGATACTGGTACTTTATCCTTGAGAAGTTTTGATCATGCTGACTTTTTTTATTTATCTTCTATTTTTTTGGAAAAACTGTTACATCATGATCTTGATACGATGCTAGGTGATAGTCTCCAACCCATGGGAATCGAGAACACTATTTAGTCTATGTCAGGACCAGATCAAGTATCAGGGTACCAAGGTATTCGGGTTGGTTTGTGACATAAATAGAATTAACTTTCTATTATTTTCATACATTATCCCATTATCTATTGTTCCCTTAATGTATCTGAGAATTATTTTTTCTAGACAAAAAATGTGTTATTTTTTTTCTCTTTGAAATCTATCACACAAGGTAACAACATAAACCAAGTATGGTTTATAGGTTATTAAATATAGCATGATTCCAATTAATTTCCTAAATTATTTAGGATAAATATTCCTTCCAACTTTATCCTTAGATAGTTTTTTTCCCACTTAAATAAGAGTGGAAATATGTTTTGAATCATCCATTCCAAAATATTTTAATTAATTCCTAGGCATTTTTTGTGATAAAAAAATGTGATCCTTCTCTTGATAAATTTTCAAGCCAATAACGTACCTCATTTCTCCCAGCATAGACATTTCAAAAAATATCCTCATTTATTTTGAAAATAATTCACAAAATTCTTTATTATCACATAAAAATATGTTATCATAAATATAAACAATCACAATGAGTGATACGTATTTATTTTATTTTATATAGATGTTGGTGTACATGCTTCATTTTTCAAATTAAACTTCTTCAAGAAAGTATCCAGCTTATAATACCAAGCACTTTGAGCTTGTTTCAACCCATACAAAACCTTGTTTAACTTGAAATCATAGTTTTCATATCTTTAAAGAAATAAGACTCATGGTTTCTCAATATTAACCTATTCTTCTAGTTATCCATTGATAAAATTAAACTTGACATCCATTTAGAATATCTTATATCATCTTTGTGTGGAAATAGAAAGAAATATTCTAATGGTTTTAGGACTTACTAATGGGGAAAATGTCTCATAAAAATCAATACCTTCAAATTGTGGTTAGCTATTACAAAGCAGTATTACATTATTTCTTACCACTTCACCTCTTTAATTCAACTTTTTTTTTTTAAAAACCCACTTTGTTCTAATCGCATTTTTATCTTTAGGTTTGGGTACAAGAACCCATGTCTCATTTTTCTAAATCGGATCCAATTCTTCATTCATTGAATCAATCCACTCTTAATGCTCTAAATATTATTCAATATCTCATGTCTCAACCTATGAGAACAAGGAGGTATGTGAAACTTTCCTCGATGTTCTTTTGGTTTGAACCTATTTTTATTGATCTCCAATGATATTTTTGACCTCCACTTTCTTCCTTATCCTTGGATAAGATGAACACAATTTTCCATCATCACTTGGAATGGTTGGATCAATATCTTCAACCTGAACATTTTTTATATCACCACTTTTATTAGAAAATTTATCGTGTTTTTTTATCAATAACAACTTCATATTTAATTCCTCTTTTATCTATAGCTGACTGTGAAATATTTTTATCCGAATGTTCAAGAACTTTCACATCTATAGAGTCAATAATCCTTCTATTTTCCTTGTTATAACACCTATATCCTCTACCATTAGGAGGATATCTAAGGAATATTCCATCAACACCTCTTTGATCAAACTTCCCAAGATTATCACCCTTGACCTTGATAATGTAAGTTATACTAAACACCCTTAAGTATTTCAAACTTTTGATCTCTTTGTAATGCATATCATATAGAGTCATATCATATTTTTTCTTATATAAACAATTATTTTTAATGTGAATTGATTCTCTAATATCTTGTCTCCAAAATAACCAATAATTATCATGTTAAATCAGAATGGTTAAAGCCATCTCAACCAAAATTTTATTCTTTCTTTCAGCAACATCATTTTAATAGGGTGTGTGTAGTGCACTAAGTTCATGATGAATTCCATGTTTTTTATGATAACATTTAAACTTTCCATTTGTGTATTAAACGCCATTATTAGTTTAAATATTCTTCATAGGATATCTACATTCCTTTTTAGAACTTCTCTTAAAATTATTAAACATCTTGTGAGACTCTAATTTGTGTTTCAAAAACATAATATATGTAATATGAGGGAAATAATCAATAAAGGAAATAAAATACTTATCTCAATTTATAGATTAATTTCTCATGGGACCACATGTTTTAGAATGAATAAAATACAAAGGATGGGTTTAATGTATTTAAACCTTCTTATATACTAAGTTTTTAATCATTTCTTTCTATCATATCAAACTACACCAATAAATTTTTCTTATCTTGTAGGAACATCATGAATACTTCCTCTCTTTTTCATCTTCTCTATATTCCTTGGGAACAAATGTCCAAGCCTTTTATTCCAAAACTGATTTTCTTCCATCATGCTCAGATAATATGAACTCTTTTCATCTCTAAATTGAAATTTATTTCCCTTGGTTTAGTGTCCTATTGTTACAACTATAACATATTCAATCCTTTTAAAAAAATCTATCTCTTATAAAAACTAATCTATTTCCTTCATCAAAAATATATGAAGCACTCAAAAAATTGTGTTTTGGTCCATCAATAGATAAGGTACTTCTGGATTTTATTTTTTCTTCACCAATGATAGAATATCCAAGGCCTATGATTTTGAGTGACTCATTATTTCCAAATTTCACTTACACTTCTAAATATTCTTTCACATTTTTTAACAATTTTAAATCTCTAGTCATATGTGAAGAACACCCACTATCTAATATCCAAGGTCGTTCTACTTTTATGGCTTTGAGACTAGTTTCAATAACTAAGGAATTATATTTTACTTTTTACTCCTTTACATGAAGATTTTTAGATTTTTCATATAATTGTTTTTTATTTGTTTTCATTACAAGACATTATCTAATAAGATGTCTAGAATAATAAAATCTTTCAAAAATAGTTTCTAGTGGTTGAAATCTATTTTCAGTTTTCAAATTGGATTTTTCATGTTGTCTTCTTTAAGTGGGATAAATCCCCCTCAACCTTTATTTAAAATGAATTCAAGACTCACTTTAGTGTTTATGATTGAACCAAAACATATTTCATGTATTCCCAAAGCATCTATAGTACCAAAAATATCCATAAAAATTATATTTACCTTTGTAACCTACATATTATCCCGAAACTATGTATTTGTATTCCAATATCTTTATGACTATCAACCTTGGCTCATTTTTTTAAACCAAAGTTTGGGTAGACTCTTTACATATTCTTATTCAAACTTTACTTCTTATTATAGTTAACAGAGTCTCTAGTTTTAGTATATTTTTCTTCAAAGTTTGATTTCTAAAATATTTCAAAATTATGGAATTTTCTTTTTTTAGCTGCATAAATGGTCCTCTTGACTTGTTTATTGTTATAAGGATTCTTATCAATACTCTAAACATTATGATCAAAATTTTATGATAATTTTTATTAATCCACCTGAGGTTCACCTTTCTTATATCATTCTAAAACCTCCTGATTTGAATTCTAAAATCTACTTATTCCTCATTCTGTTTTAGCCAGTTTCTATTTCAAAATGATCAATTTATGTCACCTTCACCTTCAATTATTCCCCTGAATTTTTTTAAGAGTGTTCTCTTCATCAATAATTTTTTTATATCATTTATCTCTTTTAACAACCTATATTTTTCTTCAAGTGTTGATTCCTGATTGTTTACTGATAGAACGTATATCTTTAACTTCTTGTTCTCTTTCTCAAGTATAATGATTTTTGAAATACACTATTTTATTTCTATTTTGAGCATAAAATCCGTATTATTTTCCTCTTATTATTCTTCATAGTTAATAATTTTATTACTGGTAAAAGTCTCATCATTTACTTTTATAATAAGTAACTTCTCAGCACCATCATCACTAGAATTTTTAGCTTCCATTTAATTGTCATCATATTTCTCAGATTTTTACAAAACATTTATATTTTTCTATTTAGATGACTTATTATTATTTCCTTTTGAATAAGAATTTGATTTATCTACATTATTATTTAGATATTTTATTGAATTTACATATTCTTCATCAATATCTTCATCTTCCTTTAGCCTTGGACAATTTTCTATCAAATTTACAATAGATATATAGTTAAAGTTATTCAAAAATAACATTAATTTATACATCCTTGTATATATTTAAACCTTTATAAAAAATAAATACACGAATTCGTCAATATTTTACATCATCTTCAGTTTTAGGGTCAGTGACTTCTTTCTTATAAACTTTATTATACTTTCTTTGCATATCATCTTTGAAAGATAATTATTGATCAACATTTTCTTTGTTCTTGATAGCCTTTTATCTTCTCATTTTTTATGTGATGATAATAATATGAAGATCATTCAAAGAGAGATTTTTTGGATCTCTATCTTATAAAGATGATACCTTGGTGTTAAATTTATCAGGAATACTTTTTAGAATCTTTTATGTAATAATAAAGTCTTTCAATTTCTCCTAGAAACATCTTATGGTGATTACAGTGTCATTGAACCTTTTAAATAATTCACCAATAGATTCATTATCTCCCATTTTAAGATATTCATACTTCAATATAAAGATCTATAACTTATATATCTTCACTTCTTTTTCCTTTATAAGTATTTTTTTAACTTTTCCCAGATGCCTTTAGCTATCCCAAATCCTTTAACCCTTATAAATTCACTTTCAGAGAGGGAAAGTATTACATTTTTGGATCTCTCATCATTCTCCAGATTATTTTTGTCTATATATATATATTAAGGGATCACCCTAATTAGGAGGAGTGAAACCATATATAGAATCTTTAAGAACTTTATATCCAATGGATAAAAATAGGGCAACATTCTATCTTTCTAGATATGATAGTTCTTTCCATCAAATGAAAAAATAACTTTACTATTAATATGAAAACCTATATTTTAATGAATTGATTTTATGAATTATTATAGTAAGATGCAGTTAATAAAATACAAAAATATCATGAGGCCTAGTTTTTTGGATAATTAGGTACATAAGATAACAAATTGTAATAGAAATACAGAAACATCATTTAAAAACTCCATAACATGTGCTTATATTCCTTAAATCTTCTAAAATTGCATGGGATAACCTAGAGATGTATATAAGAAAGGGGAGAGCTAAAAAGAAAAGTAAGGGAATAATCAATGAAAAACATGATGAAGGTAATACATTAAAGTCAATAGGCATATCAACAGGACATTAAATGGGTGATAATCAAAAACATTAACATCAAAGCATGATATATGATGATAACATAAAGGAAACATAGGAATGTGGAAACAACATAAAACATGACATCATTAATAGGATTCAAGTATAACCACAAAGACATCATAAAATAGTGTTATTATGATAACCTATCTTTAAATATACATGGAATTTCATAATATAAAAACATTACCCTATGCATGGATGGCTATATAATTTTTCACCCACCTGCCACATTCATATCATGTACATGCATAAGTGTACCACATAGATCATGGAACATAAGAACATATTTTGTCATTTTTAACCACATGAATAAGTTTTTTGGGTTACATAAATGGAAATTCCAAATCAATTAATGATATATACATCTTTGTGAATATCCTTGAGTGTAAATGGGGATGGGTATTCACTACACAAATGTTTGGCATTAAAAGTCACAAGACAATTTCAGCAACATAATAGGGGTACATAAAAGTTTATGGGAGGGGTTAATAAGAGTGAAATGGTTCTATAATATCTTTTAAATAATAATTAAAATAATATTTATGTGAAAAAAAATATCCCGACAAGAACAATTGTAAATCAAAAATCATATTACAAGGAAGTGCTTGAATAAAGAGGAGATAATCCCTTACCTTGAGAGAGAACTTTTAGAAGATTTGGAGGAGCCTATTAAGAGCTTGGGGAACTTGGGAGGACTATAGAGAGGTATGGAAAGATTAAATTTCTGCTAAAAGTGGTTTTATTGAATAGTAATAGGAGGTTGGGTGGGTTTATATAGAATAAGAGAGGAGAATTCTTTATTAATTTCCAAACTTAGGTTTTGGAATCTATATGATAAAGTAATAAAAACCACAAACCAGCCCATGTTTTTCCCATGTATTATTCCAAATAAGAGTGGATTTAATTATTTTAAAATTATAAGAACTGAACATATAAAATTAATACCCTTGGTGATATGGAGGTGAGTCATGTTTATAAAGAATTGATTTTAAAACCTTAAAATATAATATAGGTTTTGGAGGATTCATTAAGGGTTTATAAAATTAATAAAATAACTTAAAAAACAAACTAGTTTAAAGGGGAAATATATATTTGGACATATATATCTTTTATGGAATATATTATCACGTTTGGATCATTATGATGTCATAATACATATCGTATATTTATATTGTATTTAATTTTTACCCAAAAATTCAACTATCTATGAAAATAATGAAAAATTCATCATTGGGTAATTTAAATGTGATAATTTAAAAAATAATATTTATTTTATAAAAATAATTTTCTAAATAGGATAATTTACACTTCTAAATCAAAAATCCACATTTATTGAAAAATACTGGTTTTTGAAAATAGCAGTTTTATGACCCTTATAAAAATTAAATTGGACTTCATAAAATTATATTATAATTTATATTTAATAAATATTATTTCATAATAATATTTTATTAAAATATTATTTATTTAAAAAATTCTGGATTTTATCAAAAAGTGTGTCTTGATTGAAACTTTATTTTTTTCAAAAATATCATTTGAGTTTCATTATATTAAAATATAATTTTTCTCTAATTATTTATTAAATCATTTATAAAGTAAATGAATGAATATAATTTAATAAATAAAATATAAAAATTAATATCGTTAGGTTCTAGATACATAACCCCTTATAACACCAAAGTATTCCCTAAGGGTAAGGTGTACGATGGTGAGATTTTCTTGGGGTGGTTCGGCATACATGGTTTGGGTCATGATATAGATTATCTTGAACTTCTCTTATAAATGGTTTCTCTTATGATTTATTTATTGAATCCCAACTTGATATTAGTCAAGGTAAATTCCAAATTATGTTATCTCCCTCAGATACTTTGATAAATGGGATTTATATGGTAGGATCCTACTGGTCGAGACCATCACACCTTCCTTCTATGTCAATTGGAATTTATTATAACCCTTAATATATATTAATCATATGGTCACTATATATCAACTATACTATCAATGTTTATGATTCTTAACATTCTTTAAAATCTTACCAGATATAACTTATAATGGTCCAAAATAGCTACAGTAATGCATGTGTTTTCTATAACTACAATACTTTATAAGGAATTTATTCAATCAAAAAGGGAATTTAATTTATAAAAGTTTAACCTATTAAAATATTCCACCTTTATAAATTTCACCATTGAAATTTTCATTTCATATTCTAAAATAGATTAGGGTACTTCTATTTCATTGCCTCTTCTGGTTCCCAATTCGCTTCCTCAAACTTGTGGTTACACCACAACACTTTGACCAAGTGAGTTGTCTTGTTTCATAGAACCCTATCTCTATGATCTAATATTGTCACTGATTGCTCCTTGTATGAAATATCATTATCCAATGGAAACACCTATGAATTTATTACGTGTGAGGGGTCTGGTTTGTACTTCCTCAAGAGGAATACATGGAACACGTCATGCACTTGAGATGGGTTTGGTGGGAGTTCTAGTCGATAGGTCACAAATCCAATGTTATCAAGGATCTCAAAGGGAACGATGTATCATGCTATAAGATTTACATTATTCCCAAACCTGATAACTTTATTCCATGCTGATATATGAAGGAACATTTTATCTCCAACCTCAACCTTCGGGTCTCATCAACGATTATCTGTATATTTTTTCTGTCGAATTTGTGTGGATTTCATATAACGATGAATGGTTTGAAAATTCTCTGTAATATCTTTAATAAGATCAGGTCCCATAAACTTATACTCTCAAAATTCATCCCATAATATTGTAGTACAACACTTATTCCCATATAGAGCCTCATATGGCACCATTTGAATGTTTGAATAGAAACTATTATTATATGATAACTCCACCAGGGGAAGTTGTTGATACCAAAATCCTTAGAAATCTATTTAACATGATCTTATCATATACTCCAATGTTTTAATGGTTATTTCAGATTGACCATCCATATAAGGGTGATAATAAGTGATGAATATCATTTCTATATCCAATACTTGGTGAAAGCTTCTCTATAACCTTGAGGTAAACCTCGAATCTCAATCAAATATAAAAGAGTTTGGTACTCCATACAGTATTACCACTTACCTTACTTATATCTTGGAAAGTTGGTCAAAAGATAAGTCTTATTTTATGAAAATGAAATGCGCTTACTTTTTAAGGTGGTAAACTACCACCCATATGGAATTATTGCCTTTAGGGGTCCTGGGGAGTCCTATAATGAAATAAATGGTTATGTTTTCTCATTTTTATACTGGTATGGGAAATAGATGCATTATACCCTTATACTTATATCATTCAGTCTTTAAATATTGGAATACTAATCATAATGATACCAACTCCACAATCTCCCTCTTCATGATCTATTCACATCATCAATAAGTTCCCTCTTCATTTCCAGTTTTGATGGGATTCATATCTGGGTTCCAAACCTTATAACTCCATCTTTAGAAAACATAAACTTTATAATATTATCTACCTTTTTTTAGCACCTCATCATATTTTTGGGCCTCCTTGATCCTCTCAAGGATAGAGGGTTGATCAGTTATTTGAGAAAGGTAAGATGAATATCCTTTTATTATTCCCATTTCTATCCTTTTCATGTCCAATAATATTGGATTCCTTAAAATCCTCATCATAGATAAGGTTGCGGGATACTTTCTACTCAGATCATCTGCCACATTATTTTCATTCTCAGGATGTTAATGTATTCAACAATCATAATCCTTGATCAGTTATAACCACCTCCATTGGTGCATATTGAGATTATTTTATGTAAATATATACTTGAGGATTTTATTATCTATATATATGTCACACTTTTCTCTATATAGATAATGTCTCCAAGTATTTAATACGAAGATCACCAAATCCAAATATAGATCATGTGTTGGGTATTTATCCTCATGAATCTTTAATTGGAGGGTGGTATAGGCTATAAAATTTTCATCATGTATGAGTATACAACCCAAGACATTTTTGGACGTGTCATTATAGTTCACAAATCCTTCCCCAATAGTGGGTAATGTGAGAACATGTGTAGTGATTAGACTCTTCTTAAGCTCTTTAAATATTTCTTGACATTCTATATTCTAGAAAAAATTGACTCACTTTCGAGTTAGTTTGGTTTGTGGGCTTAAAAATCATGATAATTTTCTCACAAATAAATAATAGTACCTAGATAATCTAAGGAAAATATAGAGTTCCATCATAGATGTTGGTCTTGGACATCCTTCAATTTCCTTAGTTTTTTTAGGATCTACGGATATCCATTTCCTAATGACAACATTCCCCAATAAGGTTACTTTATCTAACAAAAACTCACATTTACTATAATTTTCATATAAATTTTTTTTCTAAAGTGTATTCAATATTGTATTTAAATTCTCCCCATGTTCCTCCTTACTTTTGAAGTGATAAGAACATCATCTATTAAGACTACCACAAATTTGTTGAGTTAATTAATAAAGTATCTATTCATTAATTCCATGAAGATTTATGGAGTATTAGTGAGTCTAAATAGAATAATTATGAACTCATAATACCCATACCTTATAATAAAATTAGTCTTGAGGATATCCTCCTTCTTCACCTTTACTTGATAGTATTCCAACTAAAGATCCACCTTAGATAAGTAATGTGCTCCACATAGTTGATTGAAAAAAGTCATCAACATATGTAATAGTATACTTTTTCTTTATTGTGATCTTTTTGAGCTCATGATAATAAATTTAGAGACACATTGATCCATCCTTCTTCTTGATCAAGAGGACTGGTGAACCCCATATAGAAACACTTGGGTGTATAAACCCTTTATCCAGATTCACTTATAGTTGTTTCTTTAGTTCATTAAGTTAAAAAACCATTCTATATAGAGTGTTGGATATTAGAAAATCTATAGGTAAAATATTTATTTATAAATAAAATTCTCATCTAGGAGGAATACCATTCAATTCTTCAGTAAACACATCAAAAAATTCCCTCACAATGGGCATGTATTCAAGGATGATCTTTTCCTTAGTCACAATCATTTGAGAAATATATGCTTTCTCATTGGGAAATAATATTTATGATTTAGATTAATATACCAAATAATATTTATCATCCTCCTTAAACATGTATATAATTAGAGGATAATTCATGATATGGAGGGTGATTTACTTCTCTCAGCAATTTATGTTGGATCTATATAAGGAAATTCAATACATGCCTAGAATAGCATCAAATTCAGATAAAGGGAGTATCACAAGGTTTTATAAGAAATATAGCCAACAAATTTGGACACGAGGTGAGTTATATGCTTGGGATATAATTATTGACACATTTTTCATCTTCATTGATAACTTAACTTCCATGTTTTGATGTGGTGTTTGAATATTTCTACTAAACTATCATGATATAAAAGAATTCATAGAACTGCAATCAAAAAGTACATTCTCTATTTTTGAATCAATAACTAGCATACATTTCACTAATTCATTGTCAGGATTCACCTCAGTAGTTGTCATGTAATAATATCACCCTTTATCTCTAGGCCTTAGAGGTTTTTAGTGTTAGTTATCATCGAAAACCCTTAGGTTAGTGCATTGATTCACGTAGTGTCATTGTTAATTTTAGTTTAAACACTAGACAATAGGATGAGGGTTGACTGGAGAATTCCTTTATTCCATCACATTGGTGGGTTTCTCCCATTAACAATCAATATCTAGGTTCCATTTCTATACTTAAAGAATTTCCTTGTACCCTTTAGGAAATTTTTGAGATTATTCTTTCCACACTTTTGAAAAGTGGGATGATGGACTTTCTTACCCCCATGATATTTTTCCATCACACCGCCATAATTAAAATCCATTATACACTTCTTGTCTCTAGTTCCAAGACATCCTTAAAATTCACCGATCTCTATTTCAAATTTTAGGTCACATCGAACAATTTCCTCTTAGCTGTTAAAGTCTTTAATAGGCAAAACTTTTTTTATATTCAACTTTATCCCACCAAAGAAGCAGTCAACTTTACTTTTAGGGTTAATGAAAAAGCTTGAGTCATATCATGCAAGTCCTATTAATTTTTCTTCATACACCCTGATGGATACGTCATTATTTTTCTTGAGGCTAAGGAGATACCCGTCTATTTAAAATCATAGAGTTCTACGAAAATATTTTTCAAAAACCATTTTTCATAATTCATAACACCCCATCACTTCAATCTCCTCCTTGTTCTTCATATTCTTGAAAAAAATCCACCATTTATCAAATTATCCTTCCATATGATAAATAACTACCATGACCTTCTCTTTATAAAATCATTTAAGGATGAAGAAGATCTTTTCAATGAAGTTAATTCATTATTTCGTAATTAAAGGATCATAAGATTCACTCAAAGTCAGAGTCCTTTATCACATAAAGTTCTCAATTGAAACTTACAATTTATTAGGGGGATTTAGAAATTCCTATATATTTAGATTTCAGTTCAAAACTTGAGTTAATTGATAAAATATTGTCATGATGTTCCCGACTCCTTCTCCCATCAAGTTGGGCATTTCATTTGGAAAATCATCATATCACCCCTCACATTGGTTTTTGAATTGGTTTCTCCTATTTCCATCCATTGACTAAAAATAAAGGGAAAATTATTGGTGAGAATTTTTTTAACTATTAAATAGATAAACAATACACCATTAACATTAAATGGATAAATCATAAATGGCATATATTCTTTAACCTATGAATTTCTAGTTTTCAATCTAAGTTATCAATGATCCATTTCTTAACATAAAATATTATAGGAATTTTTATTCCCTTAATAATGGTTCATAATGATTTTATGAATTTACCAAATCATATCACCTAAGAGTGTTAAAATATATGTGCACCAAGTCACGTTTTCATGCACCAATTGACGATTGATTCTAGCTCAATGTGCCCTTTTTGAGGTTATTACCCCTAGGTACAACTTTCCCAGATCCAAATCCACTTGTAGTATCCAAATAGGGATTTATTTTCTTAAAAACCACTTAGTATATACTTTACCAAAATTTAGGGATTCTTTAATATTTTTAGTCTTATCCCTAAGGATTTCAATATATTTTTCTAATCCTAATACCCAAAAAAACTAGACTTTCCTCTAATACCAACTATGACAACCCATATTTTAACACAATTTATTTCATGAATTATTATATAAAGATACACTTAATACAACCCCAAAAGATGATGAGGCCTAGTGTATTTGGGAAATTAAGTGGATAAAATAACAACATGAAACTGAAATACAACAATATTATTAAAAACTCCATAACATGTGCTTATATTTCTTGGATCTTTTAAAACTACATGGGATAACGTAAGAACATATTTAAGAAAGGGGTGAGATAAAAATCCTAGTAAGGGAATAATAAAAGAATAACATGATAAAGGTAATACATGTGAGTCAATAGGGATGTAAAAAGGACATAGAATTTGTGAGAATCATAAACATTAACATCAAAACATGATATACAATGATAACATAAAGGTAAGATAAAAATGTGGAAACAACATAAAACATGATATCATAAACATAAGTAAAGGATAACTATAAATAAATAATAACATAGTTTATTTATGATAACATCTCATTAACCATAAATGGAATCTCATGAGATAAAAACATTACCCAATGAATTGTAGGGCTATATAATTCTAGGTCCACCCGTCACATTCATATCATATACATGAATAAGTGCGCCACATAGATCATACAACATAAAAATATTTTTCATCACTTTCAACCCCGTGAATAAGGAGGGTGGTTTACATATATGTAAGTAAAAAAATAAATTAAGGGTAGGTACATCTAGGTGAATACCCTTGATTGTAAATGGGTATGGGTATTCACTACACAAATGTTTGTCATGGAAAATCACTGGATAATTTTGGCAACATAACAGGGGTACATAAAGGTTTATGGGAGGGATGAATGAGAGTGAAAGGGGTCTATAATAAATTTTAAATAATAAGGATAGTAATATTTATGTGAAAAAAGATGTCCTAATAAGAATTATTGGAAATAAAAATGCATAGTATAAAGGAATTCCTTGAATAAAGAGGATGAGAGGACCCCTTACCTTGAGAGAGAACTTCTAAAATCTTGGGAGGATCTTCTTAAGAGTTTGGAGAAACATTGAAAAGAATATAGATTGATAAGGGTATAGTAACTTTATGATCCAAGGGTTTTTATTGAGAACGAATGGGAGGTTGGGTGGGTTTATATAGCAAAAGAGAGGAGAATTATTTATTAATTTCCAAACTTAGGTTTTGGAATCTATATGATAAAGTAATCAAAGACACAAACCATACCATATTTTTTCCCATGGTTTTTTACAAAGAGTAGTGTATTTCATTATTTTATAAGGATAATAACTGAACTCATTAAATTAATACTCTTGGTGATGTGGAAGTGAGTCATCTTCTTCTTTAAAAGGGAATCTCTGGGAGTGTCCTTTTCGAACCATCCACACCCAGAAACCCCCCTCCCCACGAAGAGGTCACCCATAGAAGACTCAGCTAGGAAGGAGTCATTTCTAGCCGAGATGGAAGATAATCCCATAGGGTAACAGCCCAATTATCAATGGTTTGACACAAAAATATGTCAACTAGGTGGGTTACGCCCTTCTTCCCACCCGATGAGACGTCAGGTGACCCAGCAAGGAGAGCGGGGCATGGGAGGTGGAAATTACCCCAATAGAGGGATCTCAGGAATTGAACTCCATACCTCACCGAACATCGTTCTTATGGCCCTCAACCTTTCACCACTACTCCACCGTCGAAGCGACGTGTGGAAGTGAGTCATTTTTATAAAGAATTGATATTAAAACCTTAAAATATTATATAGGTTTTAGAGGATTTGTTAAGGCTTTATAAAATTAATCAAATAACTTAAAAACAAAATATTTTAAAGGGAAAATATATATTTGATATTTAATACCTTTTATGGAATATATTATATCACTTTTGGTTCATTTTTATTTCATAATGCATATCATATATTTATATCATACTTAATGTTTACCTAAAAAATTCGAGTGTCTCATAAATTATGAAAAATTAATCATTGGATGATTTCATTGTTATGATTTAAAAAATAATAATTCTTTGATCAAAATAATTCTATAAATATGATAATTTACACTTTTATATCAAAAAAACCCCTTTATTTAAAAATACTAGGTTTTTTTACAATAACAGTTTTCTGAACCATATAAAAATTACATTTGACCACATAAAATTATAATATAATTTATATTTAATAAATATTATTTAATAATAACATTTTATTAAAATATAATTTATTTATAAAATTCTTGATTTTTTCTAAAAGAGTGCCTTGATTGAAACTATTTATTTTCCAAAAATACCATTTGAGTTTCATCATATTAAAATCTAATGTTTATCTAATTCATTATTTAATAATTTATAAAGTAAAAGAACAAATATAATTTTAATATAAAAATATAAAAAATCATACTATTAGGGTCTAGATACATAACCCTTTATTACACTAGCATACTCCCTAAGGTTAAGGTGTTTAATGGTGAGATTTTCTTATGGTGATTCAATGTACATAGTTTGGGTCTTGATCTCGATGAGATTGAACTTTTTTCGTAAATGATTTTTCTCATGATTTAGTTGTTGAATCTTGGATTCATCTTACTCAATGGAAAAGCCCCAGTGATTCTATCTTACTCGTAAACTCAGATAAATGGGCTTCATAGGGTATTATCCAATTGGTTAAGTTCATCTCTCCATCATTATATTTCAATTGGTCTTTATTTTAACACGTAATATATAATAATCATATGATCATTGTATAACATTTATATTATCAATGGTTATGATGATAAATTATATTTTATATTTGATAGTATACAACTTATAATAGTCTAAAATATCCAAAGTAGTTCATGTGTTTTCTATAACCACATTACTTTATAAGGAATTTATTTAATCAAAAAGTGAATTTCATTTATAAAAGTTTGGATCGTTAAAATTAATAGAGTTATGAACATCCATGGTAATCTTATCCTTCTTCAGACAACCAAGATTCAATAAAGGAAACCTTGGCTCTGATAATAGTTGAAAGGATCTATCAGGATCTATGTGACCACTAAGATAGGGGGATGAATCAATGGTATACCTTTTTAAGTTTTTATTCTTTAAAAAAAACCTTCATCTCTAGTTATAGAGAATTGAATCCACTGAAAAAAACACACAAGCACACCCATAGGAACACAATAATTTACAAGGTTTACTACTCAATAAGAGTATATAGTCTTCGGAATGGTTTGCAAATAATATAAGACCACACATCCACTATAAAATAATCCTTTATAGTTTACAACAATTAGGGTATATACATCACTTATATAGAACTATATTCCTTTAACAGTGCATCTTCTTATTTCATAGATAATATGATAAAACAATTTTTAAAATAACAAAATGAACCTCCAACAATAGGATTCTACACATCATCATTATGCTTCTTGAATTCTTTAAAATTTCCTTTCTATAAGTTATTCTTAATTTATTTCTTGAATAGTATCTTGAATGCATTTTTATAAAACTTCTTTGTCCAATCCAATTCATCTATATCTTCTCCATATAGTACCACTATATCTAATGCCCCTTTTTCTAGTAAATGTTTGTCTGATACCTCTCTGTCTGGTATCACTCTATCTGGAACCACTTAATATGACACCTCTATTTTAGGTAACCCTTTGTGTGATACTTTTTTATCTGATACCTTTATGTCTAGTACCACTTTGGCACCTCTTCGTCTGATACCCATTTCTTCTGTACCTCTTCATTTGGTACCTCTCTGTCTGATGATTTAAAAAAAGGATCTCTCAAACTCTCAATTGGAACTTTAATTCTTTAATAACAACAACCACTTCATATTACACCTTCTACCCTTTATATACCCATTGTTTCTCTAAAAAATAAGAGAGGAGTGAAAAGTACAAATTTCAATTTCCCACTCAAATATTGAATATCCCACTCAAATCATTCTTTATTTGACCACCTTCAAACTTCTGAATAGATTTTAGTCAACAAACTTTAAAAGAACTTTCCTCAAATCTCAGAATCAATTATCTTAAATTCCTCTTGAAATATTGGATAATATCATGATCTTTAACTCATGATTATTAGCTAATTAAATGTCCAAATCAACATTGACATGATGTATAACTTTACAAAAAAAATTAAAGATCCTAAAACCTTCATCTAGTATATCTTTGTAGTAACCCATCTATCTAGTAATTCTCTATCTGATAATCTTAATATTTTTCCATTTGGTAAGATTTACTTTTTTCCTCTTTCTGGATCAATTTGGGTTACTCGGTTTGATAAATTTGTTAGGAAACCTTTATACAATGATTATGCCCAGAAACCTCTATCCAATGAATTAACTTGAAAACATGTGTCTGATGATTATACTTTGAAACCTCTATATAATTAATTCACTCAGATACCTTGGTCTAATGCCTCTAAACAAAAACTATGTCTGGTGACATTGTTCAACCAAATTTCCTTATCTAAGGAACCCACAACTATTCTTCGTTTAGTAGAATCTATCTAGAAGACCCATATTCCTTAAATTCCTTACTTTAAAAAACTTATCTAGAATCATGAATAACTTGAATTAATCATGATGTTTGTAACTTTAAATAAAAATAACACCTCGTTTTATTTTTTTTCTAGGAAAACTCAATCTGGTAAAATCGTTGTTCTTCGTCTGATTTCCACTATCTTTTAGACTCTATATGATCACATTTTTTTCTAGAATATATCCTATCACCTCATACCATTATAATCCACCTAATTAAATCTATATTTTATCCTCGTATATCTATATCCATAACCATCCTCCCAAAAACATCATAAGTAAGGCCCATCTTTTTCAGGTGATTTATGTATTAACAGCAAAAGACAACACCATAAGAAAACCTTATTTATAAAAAGTAGCTTATTTTAACGACTCAAAACCTCTTGGTATTAGTAAATTTCACTATATAAAAGAACATTATTTGAAAAAATAATAATAACATATACATGGAATAAAATATTCCCAATCAAAAGGAGAAATAATGTTGGATTTTCTTTAAAAAAATCTTCAATCTTTTTGAGTAACAAAGATAGGAAAAAATGGAAAGTATGATTGAAACCCCCATAAATAACCAGAGGAGATGAAAATAGATTAGTTTTAAAATATAAGGATCATATAATTTCCATCATTTTAATTTTAACATAAAAAATCCTAAAAATAAATGAGATTGTAATATAAACCCTTACCGCTTTGGTAACTTTTGAATCATAACCCCTTGAAAGAAATAACTTCAAATGAAACATTAAATACCATGAATATAAATATATTAATGATATAACTTATCAAAGGGGTATTATATACACCATATAACACAAATAGTTGCATAACATGAAACATTTCCTCAATGAAACAATATTGAGATGAAGAACACTTATAGTTTTAGTAATCGCATAAGAAAAAATTCATGAAATAGAGAACCTTATATAGATGTTTAAATCCAAAAAAATCATTAAAAGAATTATAAAATACATTCATGGTTAGTATATTCACCATAGAAAATAAATAAGTGGTGAATATGGTATATGTCTTATAGAAATAAAAGTGAGGTAAGAAACCCTTACCTCAGGTCCTGGATTTCTTCATACATGCTATTAACCTCCTGTATAATAAATTTAGATTTATTATATATTTATACCAAAACCATATTCATAATTATTTTCATGAAATAAACTAGATAACCCAAACCATCCATAACATGAATCGGTCCTAACACTTCCCAAAGGGTATTCCCAATCCCCATGGGCTGGTAATAAGTTCTTGGGAATCAAGAACTATCTTTGAGAATGATTTTTTCACAAATAACTTGAAAACAGGTTTTAAATAAATAGAATATATCATAATTCCAAAAACAAGACAATAACAATTAGGTATAATCAATGAGAATAACAAGTTCCAAGATACATGGAAACAACCGAAGTACTCAAAAACTTTTAAGTCCTAACTCCATGTGAGATGATGTCACCTATATACTCTCACACCCTATTAATAAACAAACTCATTACCTTTATACAGTTCCTTTCCCTTACCTTAATTAGATAAAACAATATCTACATATACCCTGAAGTTCCTAAGGATCATAGAACAACTTAGAGGGGGTTTGAATTAGTTGTTATCTTTCTAAAAATTTCTAGTTGTAAGAAACTCAACCCCTGCAACTTGTTATAGTTATTTTATTATAAACTTTTAATAAACTCACTTGCATGAAAAGTAAGAAATTAAGTAAAACTCACAATATTTATAAGGTTCGGACTCAATGTGAGAATCTACATCCTTGTCATAAACACTCATGTGGGTCCATAGAAATTCACTATCAAAAAGAAGTGAATACAAATTTTGAGCCAACTCCCATTGGTCTCCTTATATCTCTTGATATGTATGATTATACCAAATCCCATCAGTTTACCAAATTTTTTTACAAAATTTGAGCCATAAAAATATATATAACCTTGTGAAATTTGCTTCAACAAAGGTTATTCTAGAAAAATATGTATGATAATGCCTGTTTATGGTATTCTACTTTTGGTGTGGCTATGTTCGATGGAATATATCTAAGGAACCTTTACTGAAACTAATACTATTAAAAAATATAAATTCTACTTGATTAAAAAAATATACACCTCACAAACTCTTCTTATAAATTCTCTATCCATTATTTCTCTATCTGGTTTTTAAACTAGACTCCATCTAATCTTCTAACAAAAACCTTTGTCCAGAATTCTTCAACTCAAAATTAGTTCAATTGGAAACTCACCTTTGAAAAAAATCTCTAGAGCATCATCCTTTTCATAATACTCATACACACATACTATGTACTTTAAAACCTCTATTTATAGGCTCTCCATAAGTGGAAAATGTGGGAAAATAATTTTTTTTTTCCACTCATTGAAATTCATAAATCTAAATTCCATTCTCATTTGAATCTCATCGAGATTTTTCTCAAATATTCTAAACTCTTTTGGATTCATCTAGAATATTCTCAAAACATCTCTAATTATTCTGAGATTATAACTTTCTCATCTTTCCTCATATTTTTACCTTTAAAAAGTTATGTAAAAGTTATTTTTGAAAAAAAAAATCTAAAACTTATCTATTTGAAAGAATATGTGTTTAAATATAAATAGATAAGGACCACCCATGAGATAAGAACAAAAAGGTCTGATGAGAATGTGGCAGCCTATCCTTTTTGTCTTGTGAAGTAGATTCCACGGTTAGATTATTTCACATCAGGTGCACCAAATTTGTTTCGTCATAAGGTTGTGGTTGGATTGGCCTAGTGGTTTTATTGTGGGGGTTTAATTTCTGTAGCAGATGAGAATATCCCCTCGTTTGGACCTTCGGGCCACTGATTTGGTCCTTGAGTCCTTTAAGGCCTTCGGGCCACCCAGGCCTTCAGGTCAGTAAGGCCTTCGGGCCACCTCAAGGCCTTCGGGCCACTTTAAGTGCAGATGTAAACCATACAACCTACAAGGAACAAACTTCAGAAGCATGAGGATCAAAGATCTTTCACTATAGCAGAAGCTAAACAGATTGCAAGAATGAAAGGGTATGGCACCTACTATCGGGACAATCCTGTGCATGCACGGGAAAGCCTATCCAAACAGCCATGTGAAGGTAGAGTGATGATTTCATGATGAAGATGATGGGGAGGAGCAGTTCCAAGTAGTTAGTCTGGGATGTATGTAATGTTTGAAGCCTAGGGGAAATGAATTCCTCTAATGCCTACGAGCCATGTAATACTTACACCTATGGGCCTTATGAGGGTTCCACCTCACCCTTTGAAAGGTGGACTATCAAAATCAATAAAAAATGAAGGCATTCGGGCCATTGGAGGAGGATTAAGGAATACATATATATTTATCCAAGGTTCTTCATCCATTTCCCATTAATTAGTAGCTTATTATATATTGAAGTTTTATAACTAGGTATCCTATATTTTTTCATCCAGGGAGGTGGTTAATATTTCGAGGATGGGATTAATCCATTAAAAGAAATCCTATGTATCCTGATTTATAACATGAATCAGAACCCACATATTTCATTAAACCCATGTAGTTTAATATCATGTGGAAATGATAAATTTGGGGGGAACTTAGGAACCAGAATTTGTATCTCAAATCTCGAGTAGGCATCCTATGTATCCTAGTTATAATAGGAACCATATTTCTCATAGTTTGGTTTACTGATCAGTCAGTTAATGGATTGGGGTGAAATATTATCCCATGGGGGATATTGGTTCCTTATGGTTGAAATGTTTTTTACATAGGGTAAAGTTTCACTAAAGTAGCTATTTATTTAATCTTGGGCCTTAGAAACGTGTCCTACATATCTTGGTTATTGTAGGAATTTAATTACTTGAAGTTCAATTTGGGTCGGGGCTTACACACTGAGGTTTCCCTAATATTGGGTAAATTATACCATGCCACTAATTAGGGATTACACACTAAGGATTCCCTGGTTAGTGAAGATTCTGGAAGTAAATGATATGATCATTGCAACTCCCTTATCACATGTGAGCTATGCTCAGTGTGAGAAATAAGGGATAGAAATTAATCATTCTCACTGGATATGGGTGTGAGAATTATGTGTTTGTATATCCCTTGGTATTTTTAATATAGATCTCAAACCTTAGGAAGGAGTCCTACGTATCCTGGTTATGACAGGAATCAGATTCATCATAGTTTAGTTTCTTCTCACTGCACTGATGGATCCCATGGGGATGACTAGGTCTCAATAGTTGAAATGTAAGAGACATGGATGTAGTTACACTGAGGTAAGTGTATACATGATCTTGGGCCTTAGTAAGGCATCCTACGTATCCCTTTTATTGCAGGAATCAAAGTTCTCATAGTTCTATTTCATCTCAGTCTGCTGTTGGATGAGGAAGAATGACCATCCCATGGGAATGATTAGGTCCCAATGGTTGAAATGTTAGATACATGGATGGAATTACATTAAGGTAAGAGTATGATTGATATCAGGCCTTAGGAAGGCATCCTACGTATCCTGGTTATGGAAGGAATCACAATTCTCATAGTTCTATTAGGATGAGGCTTACACAACATGGTTACCCAGATATTTACACCGGATAGGGTTATCATGTCTTGGGATGCCTTCTTGACCTAGACTGGTTGTCTTCATAACCTTTCTAAGGTTTTCTATACATGTCTTATGAAAATATCATAATCTAGGTTAGCATGTTCTGAGGATGTCACAAGACCTGGTCAATGATGTCTGAATACAATCGCATGATCAGGGATGACATGTATGGAGAGTGTCGCATGACCTGGTTGACTTGTACGGAGGACATCATATGACCCAGGTTGACATTCCTAAAGGACACCACTTGATCTGCATGGAGATCATGGATGGATTTTCAAGACTCGGGTGGAATTCCCATAGAGCATCACGTAATTTGGATGAAATGTCTGCAGGATGTCATGTGATCTAGCTGAAATATCTTGGTGTCATTATGAGATCTAGTTGACATTCTTGGAGGGTGCCACAAGATCTGATTGGAAATCCCAGAGGGGTTCATGATACCTAGCTGACATACACCGATGTCATTGAATAATTTGGGCAACATTTCTAGAGGACATAACAAGATATAGATAGAAATCTCAAAGGGATTCATGAGGCTCAGATGGCACGCCCAGAGGGCATCATGTGACTTTATTGACGTGTCTGTAATACATCAAATGATCCAAATGGTGTTTCAAGGGGACGCTAGATAACTTGGGAGACATGTACCAATGATATCACATGATCTAGATGATTCATGTGAAGCATGTGAGGATTAGCATACATGCCTTCATGAAAGTCTCATATCTTTTAGTCTTTATTCTAGTTTTCATTTCATATATGATTATATCTGTTCAGTGTTATCTTTGTTTTAGTTTTCATGAGTTTCATCAGATATACAGGATTTCCTTGGAATAAACCTCCATAATTCCTTCTCATGATCTTAAGTGATCACGTGCAGTGCCCATTCATACTTTATGATCACTTAGGTTGTTCCATGGATTTTACCTGATGGAAAACCTTTACGATTGTGAGATTGACCACTCCGAGAAGTACACTCTGATGCCTAGGTGTGTCGGTGCATGGATCCAAGGATGATTTTTTTTTCATGCTAGGTGGGGGATTTATAGGCCTCTCTTCTATGATTATATGCCTCTTTACACAGTATGTATCTCACAAATCTAGGCTGGAGTTTGTGGTGGAATTTCATGTTACGCACTTTGTGATGTCCTACTGTAAGTTATCCCAAGGGCATCACATGATTTTTAGAGACCACATGACCATACCATAAACACCACATTTATTGTAATTTGGACAATTAAAGGGTTCTTTACTAATTATATGGACATTCCAATGGGTTTCCATAAGGCCAGGCTGACATGTCTAGTGACCTTCACAAGATTAGGATGCCTACTAAATGGATTTTGAGTGATCTAAGGAATCTAGGACCTTTTGTGAGACAAGGAAGGCTTGCCAGGGGGCCTTAGTGAGATCAATCTTGTCATGATAAGAGGTCTTGAGGGACCATTTTATCTTTCCAAGGAGTTTTTCACTTGATCAATGGTGATTTTCTGGGTCGTATAACTCTGTTCACATAATATCAACATGTATTCCCCTCATAATAAGCTCCTGACATTTCCTTTTTTATTTACTTATTTATCTTACAAGGTTTGGGGTCTCATGAGTTTGTATGAGTGTTCTAAAAGATAATCACTCTCCCCCTCGGTGATGCATCTCATGACCAACAAGGGTTCGTGTGTTGATATGCATGAATTTCATGTAAAACCATTCTATTTGTCTTTAGATCTAGAGGGGGAATGTAGGACTGCCTGGACATGTATAAGACCTTCACGTAATAAGGGTCATAAAGGTATCAGGATGTGTTGCAGAAGCAGGTGGGATAGTAATTTTAAAATTTTCATCACTGTAACGATATAACTTCATCATCACCAGTGATTCAATCCCCGGTAGAGGTTTGAGGATCTCATGTGAATTTAATAAGTACAAAATAAATAAATAAAAATGAACCTTGACTGATTCAGCAGCATGATCGAATGCATCTTGTCTTTGGTAATCATTGCTTGGAGGATACAAAGTAGAACCCCTATAGATCGTCCATACACGCTTTAAGAATCTGCACGAATGTCGATCATTGAATTATGAGTGATAGTGTGGAGATCCTACTATTCCTTCAATGTTGTGATGATCACCTTGACTCTTTTCCTATGATCCATAAAAACATCCTTGGATTGATAGGTTGAACAACATCCTTCTCTCTGAAGGATGTTGAAGGACGATAAAGGATCTCTCAATCCATTGTAAAATGAATTCCCTTTCCTATGGAAATGATCTTATCATAAAATTATATAGTGGATGAGAAAAATAACTAATTTGGGTTCCCAGACCATGTATATCTGACGTCCACTAAATAAGTAATGAATAAATAATTATGAACAACTAACTAAGTTATAAATATTATTTATATTTTATCACATAATTGTAAAAAATATTATATATATATATATATATATATATTATGTGATAAACCTAAGTCATTAACTCGGCTCTTAATTATTGATAATATTAAATAAACCTTGAATATTAAATATAATATTCGTTCATATAATATTATTCCATGTATTTACCAAAACACTTGTAAATACTTTTATTAAATAAATTTATTCCAGTTATTTTATACTCAGAAAATAATGAATTTATTTATTTGTTGGTGATTGATAAATCTTGGACAACTCTCGGACCCCGTGGTGGGACCCACCATGTCCCATATACCTATTCCACATAATAGGATAGAATATTAAATTCACTATTATGTGTGATCCTTTAGGACCTTATCTCAATAGCAGTGAATAACATTCACAGACTAAGAGTTGAATCTAGCAATCCACCGTGGCCTCTAAAGAGATAATGAGTAGTCATAACAATGACAACCAACCTATGTACACGTACTGTGTAATATAATATCTTTTTCATATGATATCTCATAAAGTAATAGGAACACTTGTGTCATATTCTTTTGCTTTCTTTATTATTTTTTGATCTAACTAGATAGACTTACCTTCAACTACTATGATCATTGATTTAATGAAGGTACTAGAATCTTGATTAAACAGGCCATAGATATCACTTCCTCAACTTGGAAGCAAAAAATTATATCTTGATCATTCAACCAATGTCATACCACCAATGACACACCCAATACAAACCACCTTTCAACAACTTCATTGTCATGTTTTTCACCTTATTTCCAAGTAATAAATCAAATGGAACACATTTATAATTATCTCAAGTCAGTAGACCAATACACATGTTCGTAGATAGGAATAACCAATGACACCCAAAACATGTGGTGTTTCTATTGGTGGGTCTATCATCATGATATCAATTACTAGAGATCACCAAGTACGAACTTCGTGAAAAGAAGTCTCAATACTTATGAGCCCCCAGCACCATATAGTCACACATCATCTATGCCATGTCAGTACAATATATCTAAACCATGGGACATTACTTCAATATTAGTGTCATGGAATCTCTAGGTTCTCATTATAGTCTGGGATCTTCTATAACCCTTTGATATGACACGTAATCTAAGGACATTACTATAAATATCATGGATGCATAAGTATCTACACTATTATGGTAAGATAAACACATGTATATATATCAAACTGTATACATGCAGTGGTAATCAAATTATATCACAAGTTGGGTCTAGGGCACCCACTTTCAACAGTCCCACTTGTACTAGAGCCAACTGCTAACAAGTCTCAATGTGCTAGCTCTTACATGAGAATCATGCTTCTAATGAGATATGGATTTAGTCAGGGGGTTTCCATGTTGTCCTTTATGGCTAATTTGATAATTGTGACTCACCTCTCTAACTAAAATCCCTCAAGAGATAAAACCTCTGAAGTATATGCTTTGTCCTCTAGTATGACAACTATTGGAAATTAGAATATTTGTGATGGGGCATTTACGACGGGGTCTCATCACAAAAGGTCATTTGTGATGGGACCCCGTCGCAAATTCCCCGAAGTAGAAATGGGCATCGCAAAATGATTTTTTTGTGATGGGACGTGGACCCATCATAAATAGTTTCCCTGAGATTATTTAAAAAATAGTATTTGTGATGGGTGGTCCACATCACAAAACGGTCTATCGCAAATAGTTTAAAAAAAATTGAATAAAATAATATTATTAATAAAAATAAAATGATATTAGAAAATAATAATAAAATAATATTAGAAAATAATATTATTATTATTATTAATATTAATAATATTAATATAATAATAATAATAATATAATATTAATATTATTAATATTAATGAAATAATAATATTAATATTATTAAAATAAAAAAATAAAAAATAATAAAATAATATTATTAATAATAATATTAATATTATAATAATAATAAAATAATATTAATAATATAATGATGTTTTTATTAATATTAATGAAATAATAATATTAATATTAATAAAATAATAAAAAATTATAAAATAATAAAAACCCCAATATTCGTAAAAATATAAAAAATAATAATAACAACAAAATAATAAAATAATAAAAAAATAAAAAAATAAAAAAAAATAAAAAAAATAAAAAATAATAATAAAATAATAAAATATTGAATAAATAATAAAATATTAAATATTTATAATAATATAAAAAATGAACTATATAGAAATATAAATAGTTAATATTGCAAAATAAATTACATTCAAATGTTTTATCATAAAAATATATATCACTAAGGATGAGGGTCCTATGGAGGAGCTGGAGCAAATAGTGGAGGGAACTTCATCCCTAAACCACGAGTCAGACACTGCATGTACTCCATCTGCTCATGTTGCTACTACTGTCATCGACACATCTCCCCCTCCTGCTGCTGCTGCTATCGTCAGAGCTCTTCCTAATGCTACTACTACTATTAACGTATCTCCTACTGCTGTAATTAACGCATCTCCTCCTACTCCCTACGCATACTCTCTATAAGCTCACTCTAAGTTTTCTAATACTCTTAATACTATACAGTAGATGGTGATGACTCTCCACAAACTCCTCTCGAGCTGGACACCGACATCATAGCGGTACCATAATAACTCTCAGGTTTCAATTGAGAGTCGATACCAACAACTCAGCTTTTCTCGAAGGCATATTGGGTCACCTGCATTCATGTTGCCTCATCAAATTGGTGGTCACTGGTCTATTCCTTGGTCTTAGCCTGACTCTCAGTCTGTGTCTGAGACGTCGCGGCTTCATATGACTCATTCAATTGTAATTTAATATTAAAATAGTTAAAATATTATTTTTAGTTAATTTTAAAACTCAACAAGAAATTATACTAACCACAATCTAACACTGGCGTTCACCTCTAATCTCTCCAATTACCAGATCATTATACATCCTCCTATAAACATTGAACTCAATAACATCAGGCTGTTTGACTACCTATTTGAATATAAAATAAACTATTACATTTAAAATTATATAAATTATTTAAAAAAATTTCTTACTATATGTTCCTTATGCATACTAAATGTACGACTATCAGCTCGATGTGTCACCTCCTATCTCCCCCAGTTTTGTTGGCCTACTAATGATCTCCTCTGAAAATTTCCACCCAACTAGTGTGAATATAATCCATCCCAAACCTAAGATTAAATATAATCAGGTCAGTGGGTGCAACAAGACTCATAAAACTCTAACACTCCTGCTTTCACCATTGCTTTCTTTATCAAATTGTGCAAAAATTGACGTCAACAATCACATATAAACCCCTCTCATTCCTTCCAAATAGCGTCACACGTGCTCTCATCGATGGGATACCATAAACCCTAAAAATAATTTATAATATAAAGTTATTAATTAAATAAATTTCAAAATAAATATTATTTATTTACGTACCAGCTAATGATCGAACATGCGGCGATGAACGTCAACGGGAATCTCATCCCATGTGACCCCTACTTTAGAAAAATAATTGTGCAATATAGCGCTCCCCTGGCCAATAACTATATGAAAAAATATATGAAAAAAAAGAACAAATAATCAAACAATTAGTATATAAATAAATTAATGAAAGATAACTAAAATAAATAGGTAAGCATACCTCCACATGCATGGATCGAAGCCAAGAAGTGGACGTCGCTTAGGGATAAAGTTAAAGTTCATCAATCATGAAAGACCACACCCCCTCCAAGTACTCCCTAGACCACCAGCAGTCTATGGGTTAGATGATCCAACATCATGCTTGTCCAAAGGTATATCAGCCTCCTGCAACTGACAAAAAAGATCCCCATCCATCTAAAGCATGAAATTACTATTGTTAGAAAATAGTTGAAAACAACTATTATATATAGATATATATTATATATAATTATAATCTGCATTTAATTGTTCCAATGTTCATCTTCATCCTTATCTTCATATCTGACAATGTCAATGTCTTCACATTCCTCCTCAACATCATCAATTTCCATATGAGTTTCAGTTTCATCATCTCTTATCATTTCGAATTCATTTGTAACATCATTAATATCATCATCACCATCAACCCTTAATTGTGGGGTGTCATCATCGATATTCATGTCTCTTCATGAAAAAAATTGATTTGGAGAAGTCTCTTAAAAAATTTTAATTATTTTCACTTCAGCAGAACCACATTCACTTTGAGTAAACTGATTTTTTCGAGATTTGATTTTTATTATGCTCCACCAATCACCCAACTCTTTTGAAGTAGAACAGTAATTTGCATAATAAATTTAATGCTCCTTATGATCCAATAAAAATTGTTCATTTACTTCAAGAAGAATTTTATATTTAATATCAATGATTCCATGGATCAGATGAACATGCAAGCCTCTCTCAGTATCCAACCACTAACATTTAAAAATCGTTATGTAATTCTTTCCCAAATAACATAATTCAATAATTTCTTCCAACATGCTGTAAAATTCAACTTCAATTTCTTTATAATGATATCCTATCAAGCAGACACCACTATTCATTATTTTTTTATTCCCTATATGCATGTGTATGAAATCAAAAAACATTCACCACATATGAATTATAAGATTTAAACATTTTGGATGGTGGGTTTCTCAAGACACAAAATTGATTATCAATTTTATTAGCATGTTGAGATAACTGAAAATTTGTAAAAAATTTATCAATATAACAAGAAATAAATTTATTTTATATGTTAAACCCTAAATAATTTATGTTACTAGTTTTTTAAACCAGTAGGAAAAATTATTTTTCCAAAGTTCTTCAAGAGCAGCTACTGTAATTTGTGGAATCTATTTCTTGATATGATTATCTTATAACCTACAAATAAAATAAGATTAATTTATTATAACAAATATTATAGAATAAGTGATAGAATACTCACAATACAAATGGTGTCATTTATTCACAGTTGAGAAGAACATATGTATGAGCTCTGTGATGTTCATCATCTGAAATCCATTGTTCATGAACTCCACCAAATCTAAGTTTGGGATGATTAAAAACTAATAATTGATTTATTATTTCATCGTCAATATTTACCTCTTTATATCCCATGTGATTGTGTTTTGAGGGATATTCAGATTCAAAATAATGAGAGTGGAAAAAAGAAATTTCCTCTTAGAAATAAACTTCTAAAATTGAGCCTTCAACCGATGCTTTGTTATGTGATTTTTTCTTCAATTTATACATGAATCTATTGAATGGGTACATCCATTAGAACTTTATTAGACCTCCACATTTTAATTCACATGGAAAATGTAATATCAAATGTTCTATTGAGTCAAATAAGGTCAGCGGGAAGATCATTTCCAGTTTACATGAAATTAAAACAACATCTTCTTATAGTCTTCTTAGTGCATTGTAGTCTGTTATCACCGCAAAAATGTCTCAAAAAATATGATATATCTTTTATCATATCCCAAATAATATAATTAAACAAACCTATTAATCCAATTGGTATAATTCTTTACATTATAACATGACAATCATGACTTTTTAATCCGGTAATATGACTATTTGTGACATTTCTACCCAAATTGGAATCATAATCATATGGAAGTCTCAAATCTAAAATCCACTTACAAAATAATAATTTATTTTCTTTGTATAGTGTATAAAATTATTTTGGATTCATTAACTTCTATGATCTGGTATTTTTAAATAGTTTAATTTTTGTTCGCCGGTAAATTTGGGAAAGATTTAATCATGCCATTACATTATCTTTGGTTTCACCTGGTGTATCCAAAACTATATAAAATAAATTATCAAAATATTTATTCTTAATATGCATGATATCCAACATGTGATAGACTAAAAAATCAGACCAATATAGAATATCCCAAAAAATTCTCTATTTTATCCTATTATGTTCTTTCCCAAAGCCATTAATTTTCTTTGGTTTATTGTTAGTCCAAATGTGATGGGAGGTAATGAAGAGACAATTGATTTTAACTCTGTACTTGAGATCATTGTTGGAGGTTCATCTCTTTCAATTGTTCCTTTTCTGAAATGATATTTGTTCCTTCAAAAAGGATAATCAGTTGGAAGGACTATGTAACGATAGTCAAAAAAACAAGATTTTTTTCCATTGATGAGCATAAATACTTTGTTTTCTCTCATACAATATGGACATGATTTTGGACCATGTGTACTCCATCCAGATAACATGTCATATTCTAGGAAGTCACTAATTGTCCACATCAATGCATATTTCAATAGGAAATTTTGTTTTGCAGTAACATCATATGTATTGACACCACTACTCCATAATGAATATAACTCATTAATCAGTGGTTTCAAATAAACATCAATATTATTTTTCAGATATCCTAGAATTAATAAGGTCAAAAATATATATGCACCTTCATCAACATCCAATTATATAAATTGTATGAAGTTATAAAGATAGGACAACATGAATACTAACTACCATAAGAACCAATTGGAAAGAAACCATCATTATAAAGACTCAATCACACGTTTCAGGATTCTAAAGAAAAATACAGATGCACTTTATCAAAATGATTCCATGAATCATCATCAAATGGATTATTTAAACTTTTACAGGTTGAAATATTGGTTTTATCCTATGACATCAATGCTTCTTTACTCTGAGACATAAATAAATGTTTCAATCTGAGTGTAAGCGGGAAATACCTCAACTATTTTACAAAAATCAATCTAGATTTCCCTAGTTGAGCCTCTTTATACCTCGATTTTTCACATGTGGGACAACTATCCAATGACTCATTTTCACCATAATATAAGATGAAATCATTTGACCATACATGAATCTTCTAATAACAATGACCCAGATTACAAACCTCCATCTTTCTCTCATAGAAATTTTTAGACAACACATTTCCTTTAGGTAATAGTGTTTTAACCAAAGAGAACATCTTATCAAAATAGATATTTGACATTCCATTATCTGATTTAATAGCCATAAATTTTTCAACCACTTAAAATTTTCTTATCTTTCATCTAAGATATAAGGCTTCCTCAGTGGAACTCAACAACTCATAAAGTTGATATGGTTCCAACTCAAGAGTTAAATCATTATCAACCTGAGTTTTAGTTTTTTGAAAAGATGGACCTTCCACATCATGTACTAAATTTTGAAATTATTATGGATCTGGAACCAAATTATTAGTATCTTCTTTGGAACTTTGTTCACCATGTTGATACCAAAAAACATAATCTGGTTGAAAACCAAAATTAAATAGATGACCCCCAACATTTTCAAATGTTTCAAATGTCCTCATAGCACATTTTTCACAATGATACTTAATTTTCCCTTCTAAAAAAATTTTATTTTGGTGATGCAAATGATAAGAAATTTTCAACACCCTCAATATATATAGGATTTAAACTAGAACCATTTAGATTCCTATGCTAATTTATCTAAGTGTGGTCATCTAATAATGATTTTTGTTGACTTCCTTATTCTATATTTCTCAAAAAAATATAAAATATTTAGTTTTTTTTAACAATTTGATATAAGAAAAACACTATCCAAAAAAGAGAAGAAAATTAAATTCATTTTTATAGAAATTTATAATAATTTCTATTATTTCATAATTATTTATAGTATTTGTTTTAAAATTTATATTAATTTATACTAATTTATAATAATTTAGACTAATTACAACTAATTATTAGTAATTACAACTAATTTATACTAATTATCACTAATTACGAGCAAAATAATTTTCAGCGGATTGGCGGTAGCTCTTTTGCCTAACAGCTCATCTCCTTGCAACTTTCTCCGACTAAAATCACTATGAAAAATCTATCCGAAATATGAATATCTATTTTTGTATGCACAAGAATGGAGAGCAGGGAGGCCTCACCATGCTTCTCTTCACTCTTGTGCATACAAAAATAGATATTCGTATGTCGGAGCAGAATTTTTATAGTGATTTTTGTCGGATAAAGTCGCAAGAAGATGATTCTTCAGGAAAAAGAACCTCTTTTTGCCTGATATTTCATCTCCTTGCAACTTTTTCTAACTCAAATCAGTATGAAGAGTCTACTCTGATGTACGGATATCCATTTTCATATTCAAGAGAATGGAGAGCAGTGTGGTAAGTCCTCCCTACTCTCCATTCTCGTGCATAAAAAATGGATATCCATACATTAGAGAAGATTTTTCATAGTGATTTCAATGGGAGAAAGTTACACGAAGATGAACTGTCAGGAAAAATAGTTGCCACTAATCCACTGGAAATTGTGCGAATTTGTTGATAATTATAACAAATTGTGTCGATTTATTTCTTTTTATGACTAATTATTACTAATTATTACTATTTATTACTATTTATTATTAATTATTATTAATTATTATTAATTATTCTAATTTATTATAGATTATTCCTAATTATTACTATTTAATCCTAATTAATCCTAATTATTAATAATTATTCCCAATTATTTCTAATTAGTCCTAATTATTACTAATTAATAATAATTCTTACTAATTAAACCTAATTATTACTAATTAATCTTAATTATTACGAATTAATAATAATTATTACTAAATAATCCTAATTATTTCTAATTATTTCTAATTATTGCTAATTATTTCTAATTAATCATAATTATTAGTAATTAATTCAAATTAATCCTAATTATTACTAATTAATCCTAATTAATCCTAATTAATCCTAATTAATCCTAATTATTACTAATTAATACTAATTATTACTAATTATTACTAATTAATCCTAATTATTACTAATTAATCCTAATTATTACTAATTAATCCTAATTATTACTAATTAATTATAATTATTACTAATAATTCCTAATTATTACAAATTATTACTAATTAATCCTCATTAATCCTAATTAATCCTAATTAATCCTAATTAATTCTAATTAATCCAAATTATTACTAATTAATTCTAATTTTTACTTATTATTACTAATTAATCCTAATTATTACTAATTAATTCTAATTAATCCTAATTATTACAAATTAATACTAATTATTACTAATTATTACTAATCATTACTAATTATTACTAATTATTACTAATTATTACTAATTGTTCTTAATTGTCACTAACTATTACTAATTAGTACTAATTATTACTAATTAGTACTAATTATTACAAATTAGTACTAATTATTCCTAATTATTCCTAATTAATCCTAATTATTACTAATTAATCCTAGTTATTACAAATTAATACTAATTAATCCTAATTAATACTAATTATTACTAATTATTACTATTTATTACTAATTATTTCTATTTATTACTAATTAACCCTAATTATTACAAATTATACTAATTATTACTAATTATTACTAATTATTACTAATTATTACTAATTATTACTAATTAATCATATTTATTACTAATTATTACAAATTATTACAAATTATTACTAATTATTCCTAATTATTGTTAAGTGTTACTAATTATTTCTATTTATTACTAATTATTGCTAATTATTACTAATTATTTCTAATTATTACTAATTATTTTTAATTGTTACTAATTATTGCTAATTATTACTAATTATTCCTAATTTTTTCTAATTATTGCTAATTATTCTTATTTATTTCTATTTATTCCTATTTATTTCTATTTAATCCAAATTATTCCTATTTATTAGTATTCAATCCTAATTATTGCTATTTATTACTAATTGTTACTAATTAATCATATTTAAACTATTTATTACTATTTATTTCTAATTATTACTATTTATTACTATTTATTTCTAATTATTAGTAATTCTTGCTAATTCTTCCTGTTTATTCTTAATTATTCCTAATTCTTCCTAATTATTCCTAATTCTTCCTAATTCTTCCTAGTTATTACTAATTATTCCTAATTATTTTTATTTATTTCTATTTATTATTAAGTATTCCTAATTATTATTATTTATTCGTATTTATTAATAATTATTACTATTTATTACTAATTATTAGTATTTATTACTAATTATTACTTATTAATTCTAATTATTACTAATTATTTCTAATTAATACTAATTACTACTAATTATTCATATTTATTACTAATTATTACTATTTATTACTATTTATTACTATTTATTACTATTTCATCCTAATTATTACTATTTATTACTAATTAATTATTACTATTTATAACTAATTAATTGTTTCTATTTATTACTAATTATTACTTTTTATTACTAATTATTACTATTTATTGCTAATTATTACAAATTATTACTATTTATTACTAATTATTACTAACTATGTCACGACCCGTCCCCGGGGCCCGTGTCGTGACTACCCCAAGCCCATCTTCCATAGGCCAGGGGCTGGCGACTAGCACCAAAGGCGTAATCCCTATAAAAAGGGAAGGCATTGCCTTTTAACCTGTAACATGCACACAGCCTGAACACAACCAGCAGAGTACGCAACTGAAAGTAAACACTAAGTAAAACTGTATACAAAAGTAAGTGCTAAAAGGAAAGGGGTCGGAAATACAAGCCCAACAGTAAAGTACAACTGCAGAAAGGTAAATAGAAACTACTGAGTCGTCCTCCGGGAATCCCACCTAAAGGGTGGGTACAGATGACCTCCTCAGCACCCCAGGTCCGTATGTCCGCTCTGAGTACGTCTCGTCAAGTGGTCCACCTCCGGGTACCGTCCAGCTCTACAACTCTCTGCCTCAATCAGTATTGTTCATCGTCTGCAACCAACACAACGATGTGTGGGCATAGCCCGTGTAGGGGTGAGTATAATGATACTCAGTAGGGGACCCCGAGACCCCCGAAGGTCTCCCAGAATCCCCAAAGGATAAACCACAGTATAAAGATACAATCACAAAGTATCAACCAACCCTACTTAGGTATATGCCCATACATATACCTAAGTTACCAGTCACAGCCCGGCTCCAACTCTCGAGCCCAATCACAACCCATTCCACACAGGAAGTAAAGTCAATCACATCGATGATAATGATTGAAAGACAAGACTCAGCTGACACATGTATACAACTCACGAAGAGGGATAGAGATGATTATATGTAGCCTTTGAATCATATCCTCTGTCAAACCCACGTAGGATCCTGGAACAATATCAACGTTGTCGAACCCACGTAGGATCCTGGCACAGAAGTCGCCACTGTCGAACCCACGTAGGATTCCGGTACAGTAGTCATCGCTGTCGAACCCACGTAGGATCCTGGTACAGAAGTCACTGCTGTCAAACCCACGGAGGATCCCACTACAGAAGTCGTCATTGTTGAACCCACATAGGATTCCAGTACAATAGTCATCAATGTCGAACACATGTAGGATCCTGGTACAGAAGTCACTGTCGAACCCACGGAGGATTCCGTCATCTCAGTCGCAGCCAGCCCTAGGGTTCCCGCACACAGCACGCTCGATTTCGAGAGGGTCCGCTCCTCGATCCAAATTTCGATGCATCAACTATCATGAATTCCTGAGTTGATGTATCATGTAGTTCTGTCTCATCATAAGGAACCCAACGCGACAGACGGCGCGTCAATCAGATGCCCAGTCTGAAAGTTATTAGCACTTCCGTTCTAGGGGCCTGGTTGGATTTACGCTTGTTCCAAACCCGGCCATTTTCCAAAGTTGTCCAAAACTCACTTAGATTATTGCAAAAGGACCGCCTCGTCGCAAGGGTCCTAGTGCCGCAGACAGCGCATCGATCGGATGCACGGTGTAGGAGATATTTGCGTTTAAGCGAAGACGGGTCCGGCCCGTCAAGCCCAATGGGCTGGCGGGTCGGCCCGACCCAGTTCGATGGGTCTGACCAGGATGGGGGTCGGCCCGGCATGGTGGAGCGTGGCCCAGCGGCGAACTCGGCCCGACGGGTCTGACCCGGTTTGGGGGTCGGCCTGGCCCGGTGGGGCGCGGCCCACCCGTGGACCTGACCCGCGCTGCGGGACGGTTCGGTTCGCCCGGTGGCGCCGCCCCTTCTCTGCCCGGTCAGCCATAGCCGGCCGGTTCTGTTTAGCCCGAGCGGCCTGCACAGTGGGCCGCGGTTCTCCCCACGCGGCGCCAAGTGGCGTCGCGGTCTTCCAGCCCGGCCGGCTGACGACCGACCGGTTTGCCCAGCAGAGGGGCCCGCATAGCGGGCCGCGGTCTTCCGGCCCGGCCAGAAAGCGGCCGGCCAGTTCGCCTAGCATATCGGGTCGCGGTATTCTCTGCGTGGCGCCTATAGGTTCCGCGGTCCTTCCAGCCCGGTCGGCAGGTGGCCGGCCGGTTCCTCCAGCTGAGCACCCCGCGGTTGCGGGCCGCGGTCTCCCTCCACACGGCGCCTACGGGCACCGCGGTCTTCCAGCGGGTCGGCCAGATTGGCCGGCTGGTCATCCCGCGTACCGGCTTGTCGACGGCCGGTTTAGTCGGCCGCCTCCGCACCTCCACCGCGGCGCGACGGCATTGCGGTCCTGCTACACTCTACGCAGCGCGACGGTGCCACGCCGCCTCCCCCATCACGGTTCTTCTCTAGCGCGGTGCGATGGCACCGCACCCTTTCGGCTCTGCCTCCGATGTCAACCAAACGAGATTTGACGGAGGGTTGTTGGGCCGTGTTTGTTCGGTCCGCGCCCTCCGCGTTAGGTGATATCAATTTGCCACTGTCAAACCGAAGTAAACATCGAAGAATCGAGGATATAATTTTATTCATTTAAAATTAAACAAATCCCCCTACCTCGATTCAAGAACATTGTCGAAGTCGCGGAAGACGGTGTCGCGGAAGATGGACGTTGTTCCGTCAATGTCGGGGGAAACTCGTTGTCATTGGCGGCGTCCTTTGCGGGCGGCGTCTTCTCCCTTGTCGCGGAAGAAGAGGAAGGAAGACGGGCGTTCCTCATGGGCGCCGCCTCACTTTCTTGCCCCGGTTGAAGAAGTGGAGGAGATGTTATTCGTGTTCTTTGTGGGAATAAGACTCTCCCTCTTCTCCTTAGCTCTCCACAATGTTAAGCCAAAATAATAGAGATTATTCTCTATTATTTTTATGGCACAACAACTCAAGAGTTGTCTCTCATTAAATGTGACAACACATTAAATTAAATGTGGAGGGATGG
Source organism: Viscum album (assembly GCA_963277665.1). Lineage (NCBI taxonomy): Eukaryota > Viridiplantae > Streptophyta > Magnoliopsida > Santalales > Viscaceae > Viscum > Viscum album. The sequence goes on from OY728163.1 coordinate 1,943,050,010, forward strand.
ATTCAAAAATATTTGTATTAAAATTGAATTAATTCTCTTCATTAATGGTGGAGTGTTGGCAAGAATTAAACCATGGAATTCCAAGAGTTTAAGGGGTTCAAGGGAGTTAAAGGGGAGGTGGAGAGTTTGAACTTTTGTGGGCCCCACCACATAATATCCTCCCATGGGAGGTTATGGGGGGGTGGGCCCCACCACCAACCTCCCTTTGGAGGTTTTAACTACTATCCAAATAAAATTATGCTACACATAATTTTATTTAAATTTTACTTAGAAACCCCAAAAAATTAACAACCACTTCTGATAAAACGCAACTGCAGTAAAGGTCTCCTTAAGCGAATACTGACACTTTGAGTTCATCGGTGTCCTCGGATTTCAATTCCGAGCACCGGTTCAAAAGATAGAAAAACTCGCACGTACGTTTACTGAACGTACCCGAATAAAACTTCAGAAATTGATTCCGGGCACATTGGGCCACGGAATCAAGCGCCGTCAGAAACTACGGACTCGTAAAATTCCCATGTATTTAAGAAAAAAATTTCCACAGGATTTTCGGGTCTTTAAAAATTATTACTAATTATTACTAATTATTACTAACTATTTCTAATTACTAATAATTATTACTAATTGATACTAATTAATCATATTTATTACTAATTATTTCTAATTATTGTTAATTATTTCTAATTATTTCTAATTCTTCATGAGTCTTCTTAATTATTACTAATTATTACTAATTATTCCTATTTATTACTAATTATTACTAATTATTGCTATTTATTATTATTTATTAGTATTTATTTCTAATTATTCCTAATTATTCATAACTATTACTAATTATTACTAATTATTACTAATTATTACTAATTAATCCTAATTATTACTAATTATTACTAATTATTACTAAATAATACTAATTATTTCTAATTATTAATAATTAATACTATTTATTTCGATTTATCGCTAATTATTACTATTTATTACAATTTATTACAATTTATTTCAATTTACTACATATTAATGCTACTTTTTACTAATTATCGCTAATTGTTACTAATTATGACTAATTATTAATAATTATTAATAATATTTCAAATTAATACAAATGTCTACTAATTAATAATAATTAATATAACTATTGATTAATACTAATTAATTCTAATCACACGTAATTATTTGTAAAAACAAATAATGCAAAATAAAATGATCTAATTCTAATTTAATTTAAATAGAGATAATTAACGATAATTATAACTAATATAAAATAAAATGAATTAACTGAAAACTAAAAGAAATAGATAAATACCTTAAAACTGAATCTTTCGAAGGATATAAGCCGCGAATATTGCTCTGATTTAAAACTTTAAACTTTGAAAATCTTTGAGAGAAAAAAAAAGTAAGTATAGAGGGAGGGAGGGGTGGAATGGGATAAAACGGATGGGGTATATATGGGTTAGATTATTTGCGACGATATTATTTGCAACGGGGCCCGTCACAAATACTAACCCCCTATTAATTTTGGGCGGTGGTTAAAAAATTATTTGTGACGGAACTCATCGCAAATACCAACTTACTGACATACTATTTACGATGGGATTGATCTCTCATCGTAAATACTAAAAAATGTCGCTGGGTATTTGCGACAGGTATAAAATATTGTGGCAAATACTCTTCTCGCAGCTTCTCACATATCTCGCGCCAAACTTTTTACGACGGTAACAATCTCCTCGTTGCAAATAACTAATTATTTTCGACGGGAAGAGGGTCTCATCACAAATAGTCCCTTTTGACGAACTATTTGCGACGGGACCCTGCCCCGTTGCAAATATCCATTTTTTCCATAGTGGACCTGGGCTCCTTGGAAAGCACCACTACCATAGTATTATCACAATAAACTAGAATAGGGTCATCACTTCTAGGTATAACACCAATATTTGAGACAAAGCTGCATATCTAGATTACTTTCTTTACTGCATCGGAAGCCACTATATACTTGGATTCTGCTATAGAATCGGTGACCACAGGTTCCTTCGAGCTTCTCTAGCTCATTATACCACCATGTAGGAAAAATATATAGCCTGAGAGTAATTTCATCTCATCAGGATCTATTTGGAAACTAGTATCAGTGTATCCTCTCACTACAAGTTCATATTCTCCTCTATACACCAAGAACATGTCTTTTGTACTCCTAAAGTACTTTAAGATAGTTTTGACAGCCACCCAATGCATCTCTCTTGGATTAGCTTGATATCTTCCCACCATTTTTAAAGCAAAGGCAACATCAAACAAAGTACATATCATGTCATACATGATAGATCCCACTGCTGAGACATAAGTTATTCCACTCATTCTTTCAATATCCTCTTGTATTTGCGGGAACATTTTCTTAGAGAGATTGATACCATGTGACATGGGAAACAAATAAGGGTGTAATTTTGGCCCGGTGGCCCGAAAGCCCGACAGGCCCGGCCCGGCAAAGCCCGCGTCGAGCCAGGTCGGGCTTGGGTCGTAGGTTTATCGGGTCGGGCCTGGGCCTATCCAAGAAGGCCTATGGGCCAGGCCGGGCTGACCTGAAAAATCTCAGCCCGATGGCCCGTGCGAAGCCTAGCCCGCTGGTCCGTGTGAAGCCCACCTGCTATAAAAAATATAACAGGAAACTGCTGGTAGGGAGATTCAATCCCCCTACCTCAAGCTTCCAAGGCTGCGCTTGGACCAACTGGTCCAGGTGGTGCGCCTATTATATTATCATTAGAATTTATATATATATATATATCATTATATATTAACAAAAAATGATATATTATATATTATATATTTAATAATGTGTATATATATAGATATAATTATTATTATATATAATTATAATGTGTGTGTGTGTGTGTGTACAACGATATATAATTATATATATATATATATATGATTTATATATATAAACAAATCCATTAATAATATATATCAATTACGTGCGGCTTTTAAAAATCCATTAATAATATATATATAAATGATTTAATATAATATATATATAAACAAAGTTATTAATATATATATATATATATAAGTGATTTAATATTATATATATAATAACTTGTTGTATATTAATAAAAAAAATAACACTCACCTAATGATGTTTGTGAACGTCCCACAACCTCATTAATTTTTTTAAGTATGTTGTAACTTGCATATATTATATATACTATACATTTATAAATCTATTTAGAAAAAAAATTAACCCACCCACTACAGTGCACCCCCGAGCCCCTAATTATTATTTTTACAATTTTCTCTTATTACACACACACACATATATATATATATATCAATCATTTAGCATTATATATATATATAATAACTTATTATATATTAACAAAAAAAATAACAGACTCACCCAATGATGTTCGCGCAGACCCCCCAACCTCATTATTATTTTTTAAAATATGATGAAACTTTCATATTATATATATATAAACAAATCCATTAATAATATATATATATAAATGATATGATGATATATATATATATATAAATAGAGCCATTAATAATATATATATATATATATATAAAAAGCTATTAAAAATATATATCAATTAAGTGTGTCTTTTAAAAATCCATTAATAATATATATATATCTCTTTGTGTGTGTGTATTAATGATTTAATATTATATATATAATAACTTAATTTATATTAACAAAAAAATAACACACTCACCTAAGGATGTTTGTGCACGTCCCCCAACCTCATTAATTTTTTTAAATATGTTGCAACTTGCATATATTATATATAAATCTATTTAGAAAAACAAATTAACCTACCCACTGCGGCTCACCCTCCAACCCCTAATTATTTTTTTACAATTTTCTCATATTATATATATATATATATATAATAACTTATTATATATTAACAAAAAAATAACTACTCACCCAATGATGTTCGTACACCCCCAAACTCATTAATTGTTTTTAAAATATGATGAAACTTGCATATATTATTTATACTATATATACATATATAAATCTATTTAGAAAAAAATTAACTCACCCACTACTGCGCACCCCCTAAGGCTGTAATTTCGGCCCAGCCTGAATAGGATCGGGTTGGGCCAGGTCTACCCTACAAAAATAATTAAAAAATATTTAAAAAAATGTTTTAAATTAAACAAACACTTAAAATAATTTTCATAAATAAGTAAAAAAATAAATGTAAAAATATGTTTTAAATAAATGATAAAAAAAAACTTTTAAATAACAATGCTTTAAACCCACTACAGGGGTGTTGTGCACCCCACAATCCCTAATTAATATTTTTTTTCAATTTTCACATAATATATATAAATTAATAGACATATATAAATCTATTTTGAAAAAAATAACAAATCCACCTACTGTAAAATATTAATAAAAAAATATTTTTACATAAAACATGTTAAATGTTTTAAAAAATACATGTAAAAAACATGCATCCAAAAAAACGTTTTAAATTAAACGTATAAAAATAAATGTAAAAACATTTTAAACAAGTGTTAAAAAATAGTTTAAAAAAAGGTTTAAATAAAAAAAAATTAAACAAATGTTTAAAAAAAGTTTTTAAAACAAACACTTAAATTAATTTTTTTAAAACAAACACTTAAAAAATACTTTTTATATTAAAATATGAAAAATGTTAAATATTTTAAACAAATACTTGTAAACAGCATGCGTTTAAAAAAAATTAAAAAATGTTTTAAATTAATCATTAAAAAAATGTAAAAAAATGTTTTAAAAAGATGTTAAAAATGGTTTAAATAAAAAAAATTAAATAAAAAAAATTAACAATTGCTTAAAAAATTATAAATAAGTTAAAAAAATTAAATGTAAAAAAAATGTTTTAAATAAATGTTAAAAAAACATTTAAATAACAAGGCTTTAAACTCACCCACTGTTGTGCACCCCCAAAACCCCTCATTAATCTTTTTTACAATTTGCAAATAATATATATAGATTCACAATATATAAATACATTTAGACAAAAAGAAATATCCACCCACTGTAAAATGTAAATAAAAAATAAAATAAACATTTTTATAAAAAAGATCCGTTTAAAAATAAATGTAATTTTTTATAAATAAATGTTAAAAAAATGTTTAAATAAAAACGTTTAAAACAAGTTTTAAAACAAACAATTATTTTGAAAATAATAAATTCCCGCCATGGCCCGACTCAAAAAAGCCCGGCCCGACCCGAATAGTAGCCAGTGGCCCGATTTTTTGAATGTCAGGCCCGGCTCGGCCTGGCCCTGTCTGAGCCGGGCCGGGCCGAAATTACACCCTTAGCAACAAACCTCTCTTGGATTGTTCCATACTATACCTTTTGAGTACCTTGTCAGTATATATACTTTGACTTAGCCCAAGTATCCTTATTGATCTTTCTTGGTAGATCTTGATCCCTAGAATGTAGGCTGTTTCACCTAAGTCTTTCATGGATAAGGATTTATCTAGCCAAGTCTTAACTGAGTGTAAGACTTGCATGTCATTTCCCATAATTAATATTTTATCTATATATAATACTAGGAAAATGATGTCTTTCCCATTAACCTTCTTATAGACACACATCTTCATTTCATTTTTGAAAAAACCAAGTTCTCTTATGGTCTCGCCAAAATGAACATTCCATGATCATGATTCCAACTTCAACCCATAAATGGATATTTTCATATTGTTTACTTTATTGGCATTCTTTGACTTAACAAACCCTTTGAGTCGAGTCATATAGATGTATTCAACTAACTTCCCATTTAGAAATGTAGTTTTTACATTCATTTTCCAAATCTCATAATCATGGAAGGATGTTTTTTCAAGTAATATTCTAATGGATTTCAACATTACTACTGGTGAGAAGGTTTCGTCATAGTCTATGCCTTGACGTTGTTTGAAACCCTTTGCTACTAGTATTTCTTTATAGGTATTGACCTTACCATTTATGTCTATCTTTTTCTTGAATAATCATTTTTACCCAATGGGTTTTACATCAACTGGAGGGTCTACCTAAATCAAAACTTGATTATGTTACATGGACTCCATCTTAGAATGCATGGAATCTTTCCATTTAGCAGTGTCCTTGCCTTATACTACTTCCTTATATGTTATAGGTTCATCATCCTCAAGGAATAATGTTTCACCTATCTTGGTGATAAGAAAACCATAACTCTCTAGTTCTCTAACCTCTCGAGTTGACATATGTAGTACTTGTGTCTTGGGAACTTCTTGATCTCCCACTATCTCTTGTGGAGATTGTTCCCGTACCAACTCCTGTGTATCTAGAGCATTAAATTTATCTAATTCAATCTTTCTCCCACTATTTCATATGTAAATTTGATCTATTTCTAGAAATGTGTATTATCTTTCCACAATCACTTTTCTATCTGAAGGGGTGTATAGGTAATATCATTTGGTTTATTTAGGATAACCTATAAATTTCACTTTGTGCTTTCAGATGCTATTTTTTCACTTGGTATAGTCCTAAAAAAGCCTTACATCCCATACATGTGTATGTGAGAGACTGGGTTTCTTTCCATACCACATCTCATATGGAATCCCATCTGTATATTTAGTTGGTACTTGGTTAAGGGTGTATGTCAGGGTCTGCAAAGCATATCCCCAAAAGGATAATAAAAGAATAACCTGATTCATCATTGATCTAACCATGTCCAGCAAGGTTCTATTCCTCCTTTCAATAACACCATTCCTCTACGGTGTATAAGTAGGAGTGAGTTGGGATACTATCCCATATTCCTTTAAGTTATCAATGAAATATTGGTTAAGATATTCTTTACCTCAGTCAGAGAGGAGTTCCTTGATCTTCTTACCAAGCTGGGTTTTTACTTCATGTTGGTATTCCTTAAACATCTGAAAGGAATCTGACTTATACCGCATTAAGTAGATATATTTATACCTACTATAGTAATCTGTAAAAGTAATGAAGTAAGAAAATCCACCCCTTTCTTCTACTGGAAGTGGACCACATACGTCAATATGAATGAATTCTATTGATTTTATGGCTCTTTCTCCCTTTCCAGAGAAGGTTGATTTTTTCATTTTCCCTTGTAAACAAGCATGACATACATCCATTGGTTATAACTCGACTGAGTATAAATACCATGTTTGATGTAATTTCTGTAAATTATTCTCATTTACATGTCCAAGCATGAAGTTACATAGGTGGTTGTTATACAAGTCATGTCTGCTAGTTTTATCATTGATTTTCATTACTGGGTTTTTGAGTTCCAGTATATATAATCCATTATTAAGATATTCCATACTATAACATATGTTATTCTTATAAAAGAGAAAACAATTATTTCCAAACTTGAAATAAAATACCATAGTATCCAAAATTCATACTAATATTATGTTTCTGGTTACTGAAGGTACATAATAAAAATTATTCAATACAAGAACCAAGCCACTAGGTAAAGATAGGTGATAATATTTCATTGCCAAGGCTTCTAGAATCGCACCATTTGAATCCCATAGATCCACCTCTCCTTTTGAAATATTCTTGAATCTACTTGGTTCCTGTATTTGAATACAAATATGTGATCCACACATTGTATTCAATACCCAACTTGTATATGAAGATAGATTTAATTCAATGAAAAAAATACATGAAACAAAAGCGCCACCTTTCTTCTTCTTCTTCTTCCCAGCTCTGTAGTTTTTCTTCTAGTGGCCTTTCTTGACACATGAAAAGAAGATATTCTCCTACTAATTTTCTTCCCTTTATATCTTTATCCTTTTGGAAGTACAGTGCTTAGATGTCTTTGACTTAGATTTAACCTTAGATGAATTTTCTTTTACCTTTCTCCTCTTGTTCACCATAAAGACTAAGGAATTAGTTTTTTATATCCTTATCATCTTGGAGAACTAAATCTAAAATATATGTGAGTGAATTTTTCATGTTATTCATATTATAATTAACAATAAAATGTGAGAATATTTGCATTAAAGATGCAAGAATGATATCATTTTCTAATTCTTGGTTCAATTTTAATCCAAGGGCTTAAAGTCTCTCAATGTACCCTATCATCTTGAGTAAATAAGGTGTTTCTTGATTCCCTTATACTAGATTTCACCTATACAGTGCATTAGATATCTCATATCTTTCTTTCCTTTCTTTCTCCTAATATATTTCTTGAAGATTAGTTATCATATTGTAGTCATCTTCATCCTCATACATTTTCTACAGTTGACTGGACATAGATAAAAACATGATACATTTTACATATAGTGAATCATCTACATGATTTTTGTACTTGTCTTTATCTTCCTTTCTAGATCCTTGAGGATTCTCATTAGGAAATAAAGATTACAACACATAAATCTTCCTTTATTGTTGTAGTACCATGAATAAGCATTTATACCACTACTGGGAGTTATGGTTGGTGAGGATATTTTCTTTATCCAATATAGATTATAATGATAATGTTCTGGTGGTGTTGGTGATTTCCATTTTTTATCTACAAAAAAAATTAGCAGTCGGTACTTTATCTTGAATACCTTTTTGACATTATTGATTAATTAATTATTAAATAATTAAATATCTCCCACTATTTTATCAAACTCTAACAACCATCTGTGCTAGAATTAGACTACTCTTTCACTTGAGTATTCTAGCGGTAAGAATCCTCATTCATCCCCTCATAGTCTAGAAGCTATGGCTATGCCACAACACGGAGAGTTCAAGGTAGGAATTTGGCTATCCAACCACATTAACTTGTGGCTCCTTGATATGTTTAGTGAAGTCCCAACTTATAAAACCATAAAAATATTTATTCAATATTTTCCTCTAAAGTTGCAATAATAAAGCTATGGGAACCCCTTTGCTTCCAACTTCAGTTAAGTCAAACCACCACTCTCATAAAAACTCTTCAGTAGTAGGAGACACCCTCAATTATGGCAGATTGAGCACCCCGTACACCTAATTTAGTTCAAATTCAAACGATGGAAGGCATTTGTGACTTAATATTTCTATAAGGGTTTTAATATTTCGATGAATATAATATGTTTCTATTAAATATGTTTATACTATGTTTTCATTCTCACAACTAAACATGTATTTAACAGAATGCATTCAACATTTCTTTATGTATTTTATTTATTTATTATTTTATGTGTTCTCACATTAAATAATGACATGAATAAAGTAATAAATATGGCTTAAAGGAAATAAAATACCCAACTGGTCATGAGCATCTAATAATGGTTGATCCATTTAAACTTAATGGTTCAATTGTGACCTATGGGAAATACTAAAAAATAGGCCCATAACAACGTTGATAATGGGCACATTTATCAGTGCTAAAAAAGCGCTGATAAATTTTACCTTTTATCAGTGCTTTTGTTTTATTACTGATAAAATATACCCTTTATCAGCACTTTTTTTAGCATTGTTAAAGGGTACCCTTTTTCGTACTTTATTTTTAGCACCGATAAAAGGTACCCTTTTTCAGTGCTTTATTTTTAGCACCAATAAAGGGTATCCTTTATTAGCACTTTATTTTTAGTACTCATAAAGGAATCCTTTATTAGTGATTTATTAGTGCGGATAAAGGTATGAATAAAATGATATAATTAAATAAATAAATAATGAGTTTATTAAAAAACATTTAAAAAATTATTAATTGAATAATTATTGATAAAAATGAATAAATTGATTATACTTTATATAAATTACAAATACTAATAAATAGTTTATATTAAATATATAGATATATGAAAAATGAAAATTAAACAAATAAAAATTAAAAATAATTAAATTGAGTAAAATATTAATCATTTTATTAATTAGATAATTATTGATAATGTTAATAAATAGTATATATTAAATATATAGATATATATGAATGTATATAAATATGATTTATATAATACAAAATATTCATGCTTTACATTAAATGGTAATATATTTAATTAGTGAATAATGGTTTATAATTAAAAATTAATATAAATTAAAAATAGTAACTAATTGCATAAAGTAATGGACATAATTGAATGTCATTTGATTTTTCAATTTAACATAGATCAAACATTTGTTATATCGATTTCACATATATGTAATTAATGTTTTTTATATAAAACTCTCACACACAAAACTTAACCATTTTTTCAATATTGTTAAAGTGTATTTATTTTTAATTTCTTCAATTTCACTCATTTTTTACATGTATGTACTTAAGATTAATTATTCATTAATAATGTTAAAAATATATTTGTAAAAAATATTTATAAATAAATATATTTATAAATTTACATTTACTATATTTATACATTTATACATATATACATTTATATATTTATAATTATAAATAAATAAATATCATTTTTTTTAAATTATTTATATAATTATAAATAAATATATATAATTATAAATAAATAATTATATATTTAAATATTTTTAAAATTATAATAAATATATTTACTATAATTATATTTATATATATTTATTAAATAAATATATATATTTAAAAAAAATATTTATAATTATAATTATAAATCCTTTATCAGTGCTTAAATAATAAGCACTGATAAAAGAAGCTTTTATTAGTGTTTTTTTAGCACTGATAAAGATTCCTTTTATCAGGGATTTTTTACTTAAGTGCTAATAAAAGGTATCTTTATCAGCACTTTTTTGGAAGCGGTGATAAAAGTGTTCGATCTATTTAAAAAATCCTAACCAGTCGGGAACCTGTCGTGATATTAGAATCTTTCCATGAAATCCGTCCAATGTCAGCACTCCTCCTCTGTGAATTGAAGCTTGAAGAAAGGGTCAAATCAAGGCTCAAATAAATCCAAGGCTTAAATTCGAGGCTTGAACGATTTAAGGGTCAAATGAATCCAAGGCTCAAATGTAAGTCTTTCTCTACTTTATTTCAAATGCAAGTCTTTCTCTATTTTCTCTTAGGGAACTCGGGGTGTAAAACATCAATGGTTTCAGTCGTGGTGGAGGGTTCTTTATAACTATGAGTATGGTGAGTTATCCATTTTGTAGATTTGGCTATGGAGAACGTCCATTTTGATGCTTGGAATTTTTAGAGTGTGAAAAACCTATACTGTGAGCCTTCCCAGCTTCAATCTCAGTCCATACGAGCATCTCCTTCTCAATTGCAGTTGTGAATTAATGTGGGGGATTTATGAGCTACTATTTTATTTATTTGAAAGTGTGCATGAATCGTGCTTTTTTTCATTGGATAAATAGTGTAATTAACCATATGGTAGAAGTCTCATCCCATTTTACATCGTCTATATAATTTTTAATGTATCAATTTCATGATGGTTGTTAATTAGCTTATGAGACTACTTATTTGCGTATTAAACTAACTAGTTATTTTCATATCTTTGCAGTATAGACTTTAGATGGGGACTGGTGTTTTATAGATCTGTTAATTTTGTGATTCAACTTATATTTCTGAGTGAAGTAAGGGTATTCCACTTAGAAAATGTGACCTCATGGGAGTCGTTCCATCTTAGTAGAGGATAGTGTGTATGGGATAGATGTTTCAATGGTTGGTGTGTTTTTCTCTCTTGTCTGTGATATATCTTATTGATGTGTATTATTGTTTTATGAAAACTTATTTATGGGCCTCCCTATAATCTTAAGGATAGGTCAATGTGTATTATATGACCTCCCTAGAATCCTTAATATGGGTATATATGATGTGATGAACTCCCTAGAATCCTTGGGATGGGTTGGTGTGGTGATATGACATCCCAAGAGTCTTGAGATGTTTTCAAATATTTTTTATACCATTAATATTAAATGTAATAATTCCTTAGGTTGTTACATAACTTGTTCCAAAAAATAGAATGGATATTATCAAATTCTATATATTAGAAATTATTTTTAGGTATTAATCATCTTAGGTCTACATGTATTGGTTCCACCCTTAAGAATCTATGATTATCATCCATGTATGAAATAACTCTTTATTTATTAAAATTTTATCAATACAGTTTTATATCTTTTAGTTGATTGAATGAGAGTTTATTATTCTTGTTTATCATATTTGGGTTTATTATTAATCCTTAATTGCCTATGTTATATTTTCATTTGTTTAAGGGATTTAAGAAATACTTTATGTGTATTGAACAATAGTTATTATTGAAATTTTTTGCTTGAGACTCATCCCCCATCTATTTTATAGACAACTTTCATTCTCATCAGTTTCATCTCCTGAATAGTTATTTCATTTTGTTACTTGAGACTCATCATCCATCTATTTTATGTTTCTTGTACTAATCTGAGTAGTAGTCATCCCATGGATGACTAATTCTTAGAATATTTCAAGAAACATATGTTCATGTCCACAAGATATGGGGGATGTGTGTCAAACAACAAAATTCAATGATAAATGTTTGGGAGATGAGCTGATGAGTATGATAGTTTTCTATAATTTTCACCTTTGAATGAATTCATAGTATAACACCTACCATAGTAGAGTAATTATTTTCTTAAATTCAATTACCAATTATCTTCAAATCATTCTGAAATTATTTTAAACAATCAAATTTTGGGTTTCCCTTATTAGAATTGTCTATAACTTTCACCTTTGATAATGAATATCTTATGTGTATTTATTTATTTATTATAAAAAAATAAGATTTTATTAACTCAATAGGATTGATATGAATTAAAAATGGATGCACTCTAATATTTTGACAAAAGATTGTAAATATGAAGTTAAATAGTTCGTGAAGTTTTCAAGAGAGCAGGTATATGACCCTTCTCAAATCCTTTTTCTGTGTTTACATTGTTTTTATTCAAGAAAAATTCATCTGGAGGAGTTGGAAGAAAATTTTATTTTTCACGGAATAGATCAGAGCTATAAATGTTGGACTAAACATAGGGAAAAACTAAATATGAAAACTAATTGGGATAATAATGTGGTTTGTGGATCATTTGATATGAATATGAGTGTAAATGATGATGGAGATCACATGGAATAAATGACAATGGAAATTTAATATGACCTTCATGATTGTACAAAGTTGTTTGAGAAGTTAAATAGTTATGAAAAGAGTCTATTGTATATCAGTTCTACTAAATACACATCATTGTCAGCTGTATTGAAGTTATATAATTTGAAAGCTGGCAGTGGATGGAGTGACACCAACTTTACAGAACTACTCAGTATCCTAAATGATATGCTACAAAAATAAAATAACATGTCAAACATATGACTCTAAATGAATGTTATGTTCAATGGTAATGATCTCTAAAAAATAAATGCTTGTCCAAATGATTTCATATTGTTTCACAAGGATCATGAATCACTCATAAAATGCTCTAAGTGTGGCGCAGATAAATGAATCAAATACTTAAAAATCTGTATGGTATTTTCCAATCATTCCATGTTTTAGAATACTAGATGGATTTCAGGAAACCGCAAGAAAGTTTACATAGAATGTAGATACAAGAATTAGAGATGGGAAATTATGTCATCCAACAGATTCTTCTCAATTGAAGAAAATTGATTATAAGTATCCTGAATTTGGAAATGATTAGAGAAACTTTCATCTTGTGTTATCTATAAATGGAATAAATCTTTTTGTTTTATAGATTAGTACTCATGGTATATGGCCTGTCATGTTGGTAAATTATAAATTTCCTCCATAATTATGCATGAAGCACAAATACATTATGTTGTCTCTGCTTATATCGATACCAAAGCAACCCGATAATGATAGTGGTGTCTATTTTTCTCCATTGATCAAAGATCTAAAATTTATGTGGGATATAGATGTTACAATATATGATGATAATAGGAGTGAATAATTCATATTGAGGTCTATGTTGTATGGGATGATAGATGACTTCCCTGCTAATAAATGTTGGGGTGTCCCATTTGTGAAAAAAAACACATACTTAGTTCGATTGAAACATTCCTCGAAGACTGTGTTTTTAGGAAATCGTAAATTTTTACCTCAATGACATAAATACCGATTCTAGACAACAACATTCGATGGGAATATCAAACAAGGTACAACGCCTTCTCTAGTAAAGGCCGATAAATTGTACAATAAAGTAAAATATATAGACGTTGTTTTCAGTAAACTATTTTTGAAAAAACTTACAAAATCAGGTTGGAAGAAGAGATCAATTTTCATTGAATTATCATATTGAAATTGTTTGTATGTCAGATAATTTCTTGATGTCATACATGTAGGGAAAAAATGTATTTGATAGTGTTATTGGTACGTTAATAAATGTTCCTGAAAAAATAAAAGACGGCAGCAAGGCTAGGATGGACTTTATTGAAATGGGGATAAGGGAATATTTGGCACTGGTGAAGGGTAAAAATCATAATTTTCTTCCTCCAGTAGCTTACACTCTATCCAGATAGAAAAATTTCAATTTTTCCTTTTCCTTAATAAATTAAAATTTCTACAGGGGTATTCATCAAATATCAAGAATATCCAGTTAATAACTAATTTGAAGTTACAAGAAATAAAATCACATGACTATTATGTTTTGATGCATGTTAATTTCCAGTGCATTATACCTCAAAATGTATGACATAACTTAACCAGGCTCTGTTTCTTTTTCAAAGCCATATGTAGTAAAGTTATAGACATGGAAAAGTTTCCAATCATGAATAAGTAGGTTGTAGTCATATTATGTGAATTATATATGTTTTTCCACCATAATGTTTTGATATAATGGTTCATCAGATGATTCACTTGGTTAGAGAGGTTCAATTATGTGGTCATATCCTTTACATATGAATGTACCTCATTGAACGGTATATGAATATTTTGAAAGGGTAAGTCAAGAATCAAATTCGGCTAGAAGGTTTTATTGCATAACGATATATTGTTGAAGAATCTATTGAATTCTATACCGATTAACTATCAGATGTTGATAGCATCCATCCATCCAATGGCCCGAAGGCCTTAATTTTTTATTGATTTTTGATAATCCACCTTTCAAGGGGTGAGGTGGAACCCTTACAAGGCTTGTAGGCATAAGTATTACATGGCCCGTAGGCCGTAGAGGAATTCATTGCTCGTAGGCTTCAAACATTACATATAACCCAGACTAACTACTTGGAACTTCTCCTCCCTTGGATCTTCATCGTGAAATCAGCTCTCCACCTTTGCATGGCTGTTCAGCTAAGTTGTCATGTGCATGCATAGGCTTGTCCCGATGGCAGGTTCCATACCCTCTCATTCTTTCAATCCGTGTAGCTTCTGCTGTGGTGAAAGATCCTTGCTCATCCTCCTTATAGAGCTTGTTCCTTTTAGGTTGTCTGGTTTGCATCTGCACTTAAGGTGGCCCGAAGGCCTTACTGGCCCGAAGGCTTGGGTGGCCCGAAGGCCTTAAAGGACCCGGGGAACAAATCGGTGGCCTGAAAGCCCAAACAGGGGAAAATTCCCGGCTGCTACAGTTCCCACTACAGTACCTGTTATAGTACTGCACAGTTCCCACTACAGTACCTGTTGCAGTACTGCTACAGTACCCCAGAAATTGTTCCTCTTCCTGGACTTGATCCTGGGTTGCCTGGATGCACTTAAGAGTCCTCACCAACTGGGCTGAGGCTCATGTGTAGGTGTTGATAGCATCGGTCTCCCAAATTATCAACACAATGAAGGCCTTATGGGTGATGAGATTTCTGAAAGAGATGTTTTTACAATTACCTTGACAGAGAAGGAGTAAGAACACCTTTAAATTTTATATAATAGTGAAGATGTTGATCCATACATTGAAACCGCAATTTTTTTTAGATATTTGAATCTATTAAGGGATGAATTATGGATATCAGATACACATAATCAATAGTTTATAGGATGGTTTTGAGATCAAATTTATAAGGAGTTATCTGAAAATATGAATTCAATTGTTGAATGACTTCAATGGTTAGCCAGGGGATCAAATGAAAATGGTATATCTTACACTGGTTTTGTAATCAATGGTTATATTTTCTATAGAAAACAATAGGATGTCTGCAATACAATGAAAAATAGTGGTGTTATACTTGTGGCTGAAGCGATGCACATATTTGGTTCCAAGTATAGAAATCAAATTTATGAAAATATTCCATATTTTGGCACTATTAAATAGATATATGAGTTTGATTATACAACATTTCAAGTGCTGATTTTCCATTGCAAATGGGTTGACAATATTAGTGCAGTAAAAGTTGATGAAATGGGATCCATGAAGGTGAATTTCAATATGTAAGGGGAAAAAGATGAGCCATTCATAATGAAATCATAATTAGTGCAAGTATTTTATGTCTCTGATCCAACAAACAAGAATTGGTCGATTGTCCTGCTGGAGACTAAAACAAATTTTGGGTCAGATGAAAATTCAATTGAGGACGACCCTTTAATTGGGAGATAAAAATCAGTTCATTTCAGTACCAATATAGATAATTTATTGTACATTATAGGGGACCACAAATAGGGTATTTTGATTCTTGATATAGGAACCAAATCTCTAAAACCTTTAAAAAAATAAATAGAGTTCGATGAGAAGGTAATTTTTTTAATATACTATGTTTTTCCTCATAATATTATATGTTCTCTACTACATTAACATAATTCAAATTAAATGTTTGACTAATCATGAAAATAATGTATTATTCACATGATGATATTACCAATACCTCATAAGAACAAACTATAATAAAGGAACCCCTTTGGAAAGATGTAAAGGTAATGTTATGATATACTTTCTCTATTTTACTGAAAAATTATATAATGTAACGTTGATTTAATTTTCATTATTCCTTATAGAGTTTTTTTATTTTAAAATATTTATATCATTTTTTTAGGCCTTTATAGTAAGATAAATGATGCTATCACTTCTCAATCACAAAGGTAATCTTGGTGTTTTCACAGTAAAATTAGTGTTCATAGAATTAATGTATTGTATCATATTTACATTTAATTTATTTATTTATAGTATTACTCACATAATAATTTTTTTCTTATACATGAGGATTATTTTGTTCAAGTTGGGGTGGTATGTCTATCTTTTATACCTTTCTGCATCAAAAAATTCACAGACTTCTTCTCCATCAAAACCTTTTCACCCCTGCAGTGTTGAAATTTATCACTTTCCTTCAAGTTCCCTCCACTGATCAATCATAGAGGTAATATTGATGTTTTCACAGTAAAATCATTTTCCATAGAATTAATTTATTATTTCATATTTATGTTTTATTTATTTATTTTTAGTATTACTCATATAATAATTGTATTCTTATATAGGTGGATTCTTTTGTTCAAGTTGGGGTGTTTTGTTCGAAGCTGCTCATACTCACGAGAGATTGGACTTGGAGCCTGTAACTAAGATAATGACAATAAGGAAATGCATCAATAATGCATACAACCATCATGAAAATTTGAATCCCTACTACTTATTAAATTATTTTTTTCATAATTTTAGTTAATTTCCTTATCATTTTCATCTATTATTTATTTAGTTTTTTTTCACGTATCTTTTGATAAGTCATATTGCACTACTACAAAACCGGACTTTAAAAATGCTAGAAATAGAATTTATCAGTGCTAGAAAAGTTTTTGAATACATGAGATATGTTAAAAGACCTGGTCTTTTATCAGTATTGAAAAATCACTAATGAAGGGGTCCTTTATTAGCACTAAAAAATGTGATGACAAATTGGACCTTTATCAGCGCTTTAATTTAGCACCGCTAAAGAACCCGTTTATTAGTGCTTATAAAAGCGCTGATAAAGGTTCATTTATCATCACTTATAAAAGCACTGATAAATTATACCTTTATCTATGCTTATAAAAGAGCAGATAAAAGACCTTTTATCGGTACTCAGAGAAGTGCTGATAAAATAAACCTTTATCATCACTTTTAATAGCCCTGATAAAGGGTCATACTATAGTGTGTTGTAACAGCAAACTATAGCACCACTACAATGCATTGTAATAGCACACCGCAACAATAGAAACACACCAGATATCAAAAAAAACAATTCCTAATACAAGATTTAAATGAAATGAAATTTACAACACAAACACAAGATAAAAACACAATATTATAGACATTTAAAATATTGGTTTATACAATTACATAAATACAAATTATTACATACATTCAAAAACATCGATGTTTCTTTTATCTTTTAATCCTAACCCGATTCATGCAATTACTAAAGAAACCAACCCTAATAAAGCAAAATAATTCACATGTATAAGAAAACGATTCTTATGTTAGTAATAATTTAAAGAAATAAATTAACAAAAGGTGTTTATTTTACTAAAATTGATGTCAATTTTAAATAAAAAGACGCACTTGGAGTCATACCGGTCACACCGTGCATTAGATTGAGGTGTGGCTAATTCAAAAACATCTCAAATAACTTATGGATCATTTTACTAAAGTATAAAAAATAATCTTATTTTTTTGCTTGATTTTGAGTACGTTAGTTGTCTTTGTTACTAAAATGTCATTTTAAACTAGAAACACACACTTTTGACTCATTCTGATCACATCATGTATTGGTTTGATGTGAAACAGATTCATACATGTCATAAATTACTTATGAATCTTTTTTCCAAATTATAAAGAAAATATGAGTGTGTTTGATCGATTTTCAGTGAGTGGCTCTTTTTGAACTAAAATGTCGATTTTAAATTGATAATAGACACTATGACCCATACTGAGAACATCGTGTATCAGATTGAGGTGGTGATGATTCCTACACATCAAAAATGACCTACGGATCATTTTTGTAAAGTATAAAAACAATATTAATGTGTTTTCTTGGTTTTGAGAAGGAAATTTGTCCATTTTACTAAAATTGATGACAATTTTAAATAAAAAGATGCACTTTGAGTCATAAAATTCACACCATGCATCGTATTGAGGTGCGGCTAATTCCTACACATCCCAAATGAATTAAGTATTGTTTTCTTAAAGTATCAAAACAATATGAATGTGTTTTATTGATTTTGAGTACATCACTTATCTTTTTTACTAATATGTCATTTTAAAATTGAAACATGCACTTTGAATCATACCTATCACATTGTGTATCAGATTAAGGTGTGTCTGATTTATACATATCATAAATAACTTATGGATAATTTTCCTAAAGTATTTAAACAATGTGAATGCATTTTCTTGGTTTTGAGTAGGTCAGGTGTCCTTTTTACTAAAATTGATGTCAATTTTAAATAAAAACATGCAATTTGATCATATCAGTCATACCATATGTCGGATAGAGCTGAGTCTGATTCACGCATGTCTAAAATCACTTATGGATTGTTTTCTTAAAGTATTAAAATAATCTAAATGCGTTTGTTCAGTTTTGAGTAGATCAGTTTGTTTTTTACTAAAATTGATATCAATTTTAAATAAAGATGCACTTAAAGTCATATCAGTCACACTGTATATTAGATTGAGGTGAGGTTAATTATTACACATTCAAAATCACTTATTTATTTTTTTCCTAAATTATCAAAACAATATGAATGTTTTTTCTTAGTTTTTAGTATGTCACTTTTCTTTTTTACTAAAATGTCATTTTAAACTTGAAACACGCACTTTGACTCATATGGATCACATTGTGTATTGGTTTTATGTGAGACAAATTACTACATGTCACAAATGATTTATGAATAGATTCAATAAATCGTCAAGAAAATATGAGTTCATTTTCTCAGTTTTCAATGAGTGACATTTTTTAAAGTCAAATATCGATTTTAAACTGATAACAAACACATTGAGTCATATCGGGCACATCGTGTATCGGATTGAGGTGAGGCTGATTCTTACATGTCAAAAATGACTTATGGATCATTTTTGTAAAGTATCAAAACAATATGAATATGGTTTCTTAGTTTTGAGTATGTAAATTGTCTTTTTTACTAAAATTAATGTCAATTTTAAAAAGAAAGAAGTACTTGGAGTCATAATGGCCACATCATGTGTCAGATTGAGGTACGGCTACATCCTAAAGGCTTAAAACAATACTAACTATCAATGTTACCATAATTTCCATTGGATTTCTTTTTCAAACATCCAACACTGCATGAGAAGCTTTGAAAAAACCACATCAACTCAAAAAAGAAAAGAAACCACCAGTATAAGAAAACAATTATTATGAGTAATACTAAAAAGAAATAAATTAAACATAAATATGAAATAATACATTAATTATATGAATAATTATTTTACTGTGAAAATATCAATATTACCTCTGAGATTGAACAGTGGAGGTAACTTGAAGGAAAGTTATAAATATCAACACTACATGGGTGAAAGGTTTTGAGGGGGAAGAAGTATGTGGAATTTTTAGTGTATAAAGAAATGAAAGATGGATAAATCACCCCAACTCAAACAAAATAATCCACCTATATAAGAAAAAAATTATTATGTGAGTAATACTAAAAAGAAATAAATTATACATAAATATGAAATAATACATTAATTCTATGGAAAATGATTTTACTGTGAAAACATCAAGATTACCACTGTAATTGAGCAGAGCCAGCATCATTGCTCTTCCTACAAAGGCAGTGGAGTGAACCTGAAAGAAAGTGATAAATACACCACTATAGGGGTGAAAAGTTTTTGAGGGAGAAGAATTATGTGGAATTTTTAGTGTATAAAGAAATGAAATATGGATAAAGCACCCCAACTCAAACAAAATAATACACCTATATAAGAAAAAAATTATTATGTGAGTAATACTAAAAAGAAATAAATTATACATAAATATGAAATAATACATTAATTCTATGGAAAATGATTTTACTGTGAAAACATCAAGATTACCACTGTAATTGAGTAGTGGCAGTTTCGTTGCTCTTCCTGAAAAGGAAGTGGAGAGAAATTGAAAGAAAATGAAAAATTCACCACTATAGGGGTGAAAATGTTTTGAGGGAGAAGAATTCTAAGGACATTTTGGTGTATAAAGGTATGAAAGATGAATATAGCACCCCAACTTGAAAAAAATAATCCAACTGTATAATAAAACAATTATTATGTTATTAATACTATAAATAAATAAATTAAACATAAATATGAAACAATACATTAATTCTATATACAATGATTTTACTGTGAAAACATCAAGATTACCTCTGTGATTGAGTAGAGAAAGCATCATTTATCTTCTTAAAAATTCATGACACATGGAAAAAAATCTTCTAAAATAAATAAAATCTATAAGGAATAATGAAAATTAAATCAATGTTCCATTATATATTTTTTTGGTAAAATATAGAAAGTATATCATAACATTACCTTTACATATTTTCAAAGAGTTTCCTTCATTATAGTTTGTTCTTCTGAGGTATTGGTAACATAGTTATGTGTAGAATAAATTATCTTCATGAGTATTCAAATATTTAATTTATATTATTTTAATGCAATAGAGAACATATAATATTATGAGGAAAAACATAATATATTAAAAAACACTTTTACCTTCTCATTGAACTCTCTTTATTTTTTTAAAATTTTTCAAGGATTTGGTTCCTCTATCAAGAATCAAAATCCCCTCTTTGTGGTCCCCTCTAACGTACAATAAATTTTCTACAATGGGACCAGAATGAACTGATTGTTATGTCCCAATTAAAGGGTCATCTTCGATTGAATTTTCATATAAATCAACATTTGTTTTAGTCACCATCAGAACAATCTACCAATTATTGTTTGTTGAATCAGAGACATAAAATATTTACACTGATTGTGATTCCCTTATGAATAGATTGTCTTTTTCCCTTCCACACTGAAATTCACCTTCACAAATCCCATATCATCAACTTTCACTCCATTGATATTGTCAACCCATTTTTAATGGAAAAGCATCACTTGAAATGTTATATAATACAACTTTTATATCTGTTAAATAATGCCAAAATATGACATATTTGAATAAATTGGATTTCTATCCTTAGAACCAGATATGTGCATCACTTCAGCCATAAGTGTAACACCATTGTTTTGCATTGTACTGAAGTCATCATCTTCTTTTGTATAGAACATATAACTATTGATTACAAAACCAGTGTAATATATACCATTTTCATTCGGTCCTCTAGATAGCCATTGAAGTTGTTCGTCAATTGAATTTGTATTTTTAGATAAACCCTTATAAATTTGATCTCTGAAACATCTTATAAATTGTTGATTATGTGTATTTGATATCCATCCTTGATCCCTTGATGGATTAAAATATCTAATAATTTCTTTGTGGTATTAAATGTATGAATCAAAATCTTCACTGTTATTTAATACATAAATATGTGCTTGCTCCTACTCTGTTAAGGTAATTGCAACAACATCTCTCCCAGAAATCCCTTCTCCCATAAGTTGTTCATAGTGATAAGACTTTGGGAGACTGATGTTTTCAACATATGATAGGTAATCGATATAGAATTCAATATCTTATTTAATAATATATTGTTCTTCAATAAAACCTTGTAGATGACTTTGATTCTTGACATACCCTTTCAAAATCTTTATATATCATTCAATGGGGTACATCCATCTGTAATGGACAGGAAAACATAGTTGAACCTCTCTGACTAAGTGAATCATCAGGTGGACCATTATATCAAATAATGATGGTGGGAAGAACATCTCTAATTCAAATAATATGATTGTAATCTCCTTATTCATGATGGTAAACTTCATTGGGTCAACAACTTTACTACATTTGGCTTTGAAAAAGAAGCAGATTCTGGTTAATTTATGTCATACATTTTGAGGTAGAATGCAATGAAAAGCAACATGAATTAAATATTTCATCAAAACATGACAGTCATGTGATTTTAGTTCTTGTAACTTCAAATTAGTCATTGATGCGACATTCTTGATATTTGATGAATACCCCCTAGAGAACTTTTACACTAGTAACGAGAAGGAAAATTGAAATTTTTCCTGTCTGGATAGAGTGTAATTTATTGGAGTAAGAAAAGTTTTCCTTTTACCCTTCACTAGTGCCAACTCTTCCCTTATCCCTATTTCAATCAAGTCTAACCTAGCCTTTATGCCATCTTTCATTTTGCTAGGAATATTTAGTAATGTGATAATAACACTATCAAATACATTTTTTTCTACATGAATGACATCAATAAAATGTCTGATATACAAAAAATTACAATATGATAATTCAAATAAAATTGATCTCTTCTTCCAACCTGATTTTGTAAAGTTTTTTGAAAATCATTTACCAAAAACAGTGTTAATCTTGTTTACTTTTTTGTACAGTTGATCACCCATTACTGGAGATGGTGTTGTACCTTGTTTGATATTCCCATCGAATACTATTGTCCATGATCGGTATTTATGTCATCGAGGTAAAAATTTCTAATGTCCTAAAAACATGGTCTTCAAGGAATGTTTCAACCAAACTGAGTATGTGCATTTTTCACAAATGGGACACCCCAAAATTCCTTCAATGCTATGGCCTAATAAATTTCCATAAGTGGGGAAGTCATTTATCATTCTATACAACATGGACCTCAATGTGAATTCTTCACTTCTATGAGAATCATACATTATAACACTTGTATCCCATATCAATTTCATATCTTTGATCAATACAGCCAAATATACATCAATATCGTTACTGGGTTGCTTTAGTCAAGATATAAGAAAAGACAACATAATGTATTTTCGCTTCATACATAACCATGGCAACAAGTTATAATTTACCAACATGAAGGGAAATGTATTGTGAGTACTACTTTGTACACCAAAAGGATTTATTCCATCTGTAAATAATGCAAGATGAAAGTTTCTTTTCTCCTATCCAAATTCAGGAAACTTGTTATTAATTTTATTCCACTAAGGATAATCTTCTAGATGACATTGGTTCCCATATTTAATTCTTGTATTTGTATGCCATGTTAATTTTCTCATGGTTTCCTGAAATCCATATATTCTTCTAAACTATATAATGATATGAAAGTACCATACATATTTCAAAGGACTTGATTCATTTTTCTTGTATTGATCTATGCCACACTTAGAGAATTTTATGAGTGATTAATGGTCCTTGAGAAACAATATGCAATCATTTAGACAAGCATGTATTTTTTTAGATATCATGCCCATTGAACGTAACATTCGTTTAGCATCATATATTTTGCATGGTAGTTAATTTTCTTATGGTATCATATCTTTTAGAAGACCAAGTAGTTCTGTAAAGCTGGTGTCACTCCATTTTCTTCCAACTTTCAAATTATATAACTACAATACAGCTGACAATGTTGTGTATTTAGTATAATTAGTATACAATGGTTTCTTGGAACAACTATTTAACTCCTCAAACAACTTTGGATAATCACGAAGGTCATATTCAATTTCCATTTTCATTTCTTCCATGTGATCTCCATTATCTTTTATAAAGGTATTCATATCAAATGATTCATAAACTGTATTATCATCCCAATCTAGGTCCACATTTAGTTTGTTCCCATGTTTAGTCCAACATTTATATATTTGATCTATTCTGTGACAAATCAAATGTTCTTTCAACTCTTCCAGACTAATTTTTATTGAATAACAACAACATAAACATGGAAAGAGGATTTTAGAAGGGTCGTCTGCATGCTCTCTTGAAAAATTAATGAACTCTTTAACTCCATATTCATATTTGTTTGTCAAACGATTAGCATGAATCCATTTTCACTTCATATACATCTTATTGGGTTCATAAAAGATTGATTTTGTACAATATATAAATAAATACGCATAAGATATTCATTATCAAAGATGAAAGTTATAGAAAATTCTAATAAGGGAAACTCAACATTTGATGGTTTCAAATAATTTTAGTATGTTTATAAAAATGGGTAATTGGATTTAAGAAAATAATTACTCCACTATGGTAGGTGTTATCCTATGAATTCATTCAAAGGTGAAATTTTTAGACAACTCATCCTCATCACCTCATCTCCCAGACATTTATCATTTCATTTTTTGGTTTGAAACATCCTTCATCTCTTATGGACATGCACCTATGTTTCTTGAAATATTATAAGCAGTAGTAATCCATGGGATGACTAATGATTAGATTTTTTTAAGAAATATAAAAGAGATGGGGATAAGTTTCAAGCAAAAAAATTGCAATAATGACTATTCAAGAGATGAAGGTGTTGAGGATGACAATTGTCTATAAAAGAGATGGCGGATGAGTCTCAAGCAACAAATTGCAATAATTTCTAATATACAGAATTTGATAACTTTTATTCTATTTTTTGGAATAAGTGATATAGAAATCTAAGGAATTATTACATTTAAAATTATTAGTATATCAAATATTTGAAAACATCTCAAGACTCTTGGGATGTCATATCACCACATCGATTCATCCCAAGGATTCTAGGGAGGTTGTCACATCAGATCTACCCATCGGTTGGTAGTGGCTCTGTGGGGTATCGGTGAGGTCTCGGGTTTTAGTCTCACCGAGTTATTCCCTATTTTTATAGAGTAGGATTTTCATTGTATTTCTACCCCTCCCCAAACTATTGTAATTATATATATATATATGTATGTATGTATATATGTATTGATATATATATATAATATTATTATTTTTGTATTTATCCCCCTCCATGAACTATTGTAATTATATATATATATATATCTGTGTGTGTAGGCATTAATATCATCCCAAATTCACTGAGGATGGTTGAATTTGTGAATCTTTTTCTTTTATATTCCACAACTAAACAACCTTCATCACCTTTTAATGTGATATAATTTTTTCTTATTATTACTTTCTTACAACTTCATGAAATAAAAAATCAGTGGCCCCTACAAATTTATAGATTTTATTATTCAAAATTAATGGCTAGATCTTTAGCATGATTCCTAAATCCCCTTCCTCTATTATACACTACCAATTTTGGGAAACTATTCTCCATTAACTATTTATCTCTATTCTCTATAATCATGTAATCAGTATGGATTTCTCTATGAATAGAAATTTTAATTTTAAATTAAAATTAAAAATATGAACTCATCTTTAAATTATCCTACTTAAAATTGATCTATTGGATTAATCTAGCCTTCTTTATCACCCTTTATATGATTTAGATACTCTAAGGATTAATTTTGTGTAGCCTTTGAGTAATCTATGAAGTCACATCATTAAGTTTACTTGAAAATTGACTTTGGAATAAATAAAGGAATGAAAATACTTGTTATATTATGGTCATGATAATTATAGTGTACTAAGATACTTTTCAATGGGACTATATAGTTACAAAAATGGTTTCTTCCAACTATTCTATAAACTAACTTTCCCTTTAGGTATATTGTGACATGACTCCTTTATTTGTTGTCTAACCCCAAAAATTATTCACAAATATAGAAGAAAAATATTTTATTGTATTCCACATTGTTTTATGGTATAAGGATTCATAACACAACAAACTCTATTATAGTGCAATGCTATTACCCACACAAATAAACAAGAAAAAATCATTATGTTCATAATATAAACAAATTGTTCAATTACTAATCTAAAATAATAATAGTATACAAGGACTAGACCACAAGTAACTCATGAAATCATCAAATAAGAAATCAAAAACAAAATGAAAAATAAACAAAGAAAATCACAAGTCATACCTCACTAGGTTGAATAAAATCCTCTTTGCAAACCCTAACTACAATCAAACACTGAATGTCCAATGATGTTCGAGAAACTGGAGGCAGTCGAGTGGTGTGGGTCGAGCTTCGATTAACCGAGGAGGAGCACTGACAGTGGGTGGATTCTGCGGGAAGCTTCTGATATCACAACAGGTTCGCAAATGGTTAGGGTTTTTTAAATAGATCGGAACACTTTTATCAGTGCTTACAAATAACCTTTGATAAAATCCATATTTATTAGTGCATTTATTAGCACTAATAAATCCTCATCCTTATCAGTGTGAAAAAAATGCTGATAAAGACCTACGTTTATCAGCTCTTATTACTTAATAACTAAAAAAGGATTTATAATTATAATTATAAATAAAAAATGTAAATATATATATATATATATACTTAATAAATATATATAAATATAAATATAGTAAATATATTCCTTTTTAAATATATTAATTATAATTTTATAATTAATTATTTATAATTATATAAATATTTTTGAAAAATAATATTTCTATCTAATTTTAAGTGTAAGCATGCATATATGTTAAAAATGAGTGAAATAGAATAAATTAAAAATAAGTACACTTTAACAATATTGAAAAAATGGATAAGTTTTTTGTATGTGCATTGTATATAAAAATGCATTAACTATGTATATGTGAAATCAATATAACACACATTTGAACTATGTTAAATTGAAAAATCAAATGATGTATTTAATTATATATCCATTACACTATGAAATTAGTCATTATTTTTAATTCATATTAATTTTTAATTATAAACCATTATTCACTAAATATATGACTATTTAATGTAAAGCGCATAAATATTTTTTAATATATAAATCATATTTATATACATTAATATATACCTATATATTTAATA
Organism: Viscum album; assembly: GCA_963277665.1. Taxonomy (NCBI): domain Eukaryota; kingdom Viridiplantae; phylum Streptophyta; class Magnoliopsida; order Santalales; family Viscaceae; genus Viscum; species Viscum album. The sequence goes on from OY728163.1 coordinate 1,943,077,521, forward strand.
TATATGATTTATTAACATTGATTATCATAATTACCTAATTAATAAAATGTTCAATATTTAATAATGTATAAACAATTTATTCATTTTTATCAATAATTATTTAAATAATAAAATCATTATTAATTTTTTTAATAAACTATTTTTTTTAAATTATTTTATTTTATTTATTCATACCTTTATCAGTGCTAAAAAGGAACTGATAAAATGTATCCTTATCAGTGCTAACAAAAAAGCCATGATAAAGGGTACCCTTTATCAGTGCTAAAAATAAAGTACTGATAAAGGATCCATTTATCAGTGCTAAAAAAAGTGCTGATAAAAGGTTACATTTATCAACGCTTTCTTTAGCACTGATAAAGATGTTATTTATCATCATATTTTTGTAGCGCTGATAAATATCAGCGCTGTTAAACACCAGTCTTGTAATAGTGTTGACTCGATGTTCTTAGTAGAAAAACCTTTCTCATTAAAATCCAAAAGAGTACAGGAAGCTCATGTGGTCATTTTAGTAACTTCTCATGATATAATGGGCACATGAGCTTCCTATACTCTTTTGTATTTCAACAACGGGAAAGGTTTTTCAGCTAAGAACATCAAGTCAATATACAATGTTGGAAGTTGGACAAAGAAAGACAATGGAAATCATTGTAACATTTAAAGTTAGGATTGTTTTGAGACTTTGATACATATATGAATCATCTAAACCACAATATGATACATGGTGCGATCGGTATGACTCTAAGTACTTATTTTTATTTAAAATTAAAAATAATTTTAGTAAAAAAGACAACTGACATACTCAAAATAAATAAAAATATTCATATTGTTTTGATACTTTAGAAAAATGGTCCATAAGTCATTTTTTATGTGTAGGAATCATACGCACCTCAATCTGATATAATATTTCCCCGTTATGACTCAAAGTGTCCATTATTAGTTTAAAATCTACATTTTAGTTCAAAAAGTTTCACTCACTGAAAACTGATCAAAGGCTCTCATATTTTCTTGATAATTTTGGACAACAATTCATAAGCCATTTTTTGATGTGCAGGAACTAGTCTCATGTAAAACTGATACATGATGTGATCGGTATGAGTTAAAGTGTGTGTTTCTAATTTAAAATAGAATTTTAGTAAAAAAGACAATTGACTTACTCAAAACCAAGAAAACACATTCAGATTGTTTTGATAATTTAGAAAAAATTATCCATAAGTCATTTGAGATGTGTAGGAATCGGCCACACCTCAACCCAACAAACGGTGTGACCAACATGACTCTAAGTGCGCCTTTTTTTTAAAAATTGACATCAATTTTAGTAAAATGGAGAAATGTCCTACTAAAAACCAAGAAAACACATTTATATTGTTTTTATACTTTAATTAAACAATACATAAGTCATTTTTTATTTTTAGGAATTGGACGCACTTCAATATGATACATGATGTTCCTGGTATAACTCCAAGTGTCCATTATCAGTTTCAAATCAACATTTTAGTTCAAAAAGTGTCACTCACTGAAAACAAAACAAACATGATCTTATTTTCTTGATAATTTATTATAATGATTCATAAGTCATTTATTATGTGTAGGAATTGGTCTCAAATCAAACTGATACATGATGTAATTAGTATTAGTCAAAGTGTGTGTTTCCTATTTAAAATGACATTTTAGTAAAAAATACAAGTGTTGTACTCAAAACCAATAAAAAAATTATATTGTTTTGATACTTTAGTAAAATTATCCATAAGTCATTTTAGATGTGTAAAAATCTTCCTCACCTCAATCTGATGCACGGTGTGACCGGTATGACTACAAGTGCATCTTTTTATTTAAAATTGACAACAATTTTAGTAAAACGGAAACTGGCCTACTGAAAACTGAGAAAACACATTTTTATTATTTTTATTCTTTAAAAAATGATCTATATGTCATTTTTGACATGTAGGAATCAACCACACCTCAATGTGCTACATGGTGTGCCTGTTATGACTCCAAGTGTTCGTTATCAGTTTAAAATTGACATTTTAGTTTAAAAAGCATCACTCACTGAAAACCAATCAAACACACTCATATTTTATTGATAATTTTGAAAAAAATTAATAAGTTTTTTTTATGTGTAGGAATTTGTCTCACATCAAACCAATACACGATGTGATCGGTATGAGTCAAAGTACTTGTTTTTAGTTTAAAATGGCATTTTAGTAAAAAAGACAACAGGCGTACTCAAAACTAAGAAAACACAATCATATTTTTTTGATACTTTAGTAAAATTATCTATAAGTCATTTTAGACATGTATAAATCTTTTTTACCTCAATATGATGGATGGTTGGACCAGTATGACTCCAAGTACATCTTTTTATTTAAAATTGACATCAATTTTAGTAAAACAAACAACCGACCTACTCAAAACCAATAAAACACGTTATAATTGTTTTTATACTTTACTAAAATGATCCATAAGTCATTTTTGATGTGTATAAATCATCCACAACTCAATCTGATACACAAGTGTCCTTTGTCAGTTTAAAATCGACATTTTAGTTCAAAAATTATCACTCATTAAAAACCAATCAAACACACTCGGATTTTCTTGATAATTTAGGGGAAATTTTCATAAGTTATTTTTGGTGTGTAGGAATTGTTCCCACATAAAACCAATATATTATGTTATCGGTATGAGTCAAAGTGTGTGTTTCCAGTTTAAAATGACATTTTAGTAGAAAAGACAGGTGACATACTCAAAACCAAGAAAAATGCATTCATATTGTTTTTATACTTTATAAAAATGATCCATCAGTCATTTGAGATGTTTAGGAATTATACACACCTCAATTTGATGCATGGTGTGAACGGTATGACTCCAAGTGCATCTTTTTATTTAACATTGACTTCAATTTTAGTAAAATGGATAATTGACCTGCTCAAGATTGAGAAAACACATTCAGATTATTTTTATACTTTAGGTCAATGATCCATAAGTCATTTGAGATGTGTAGGAATCATACACACCTCAATATGATGCATTGTGTGACCGGTATGACTCCAAGTGCATCTTTTTATTTAAAATTGACATTAATTTTAGTAAAATGGACAATTGGCCTATTCAAAACTGAGGAAACACATTCAGATTGTTTTGATACTTTATGGAAATGATCCATAAGTCATTTTTGATGTGTAATAATCAGACACACCTCAATATGATACATGATGTTCCTAGTATTACTCAAAGTGTATGTTATTAGTTTAAAATCAACATTTTAATTCAAAAAGTATCACTCACGCAACCACTAGGCTATGCCCGTGGGGATTATTCTTATACTTATTTAATTAATTTTCACAGAGATAATACTTAAATATGAACAAGAAATGGTGTGACATATAATAATCAACCACCAATTAATCCTATATACAGTGTTCCTGGTATGATTGAAAGTTTGGTTTAAAATTAACACTTTCTGTTAATTTATTTGTTTATATTATTAATAACATAAGAATTTTTTTCTAATATAGGTGAATTTTTTGTTCAAGAAGGGGTGTTTTTTTAATCAATAGCATGATTCGGGGTTAGGATCAAAATAAAAAGGAACATTTATGTTTTTGAATGTATGTAATAATTTTTACTTATGTAATTATATAAAAAATGTTTTAAATGTCTAAAATATAGTGTTTTGTTTCTTGTATTTGTGTTTTAAATATAATTTTATTTAAATTATGTATTGGTACTTGATATTTTTTATACCTGGTGGTTTTTTTGGTGCTTTGATGATCTATTATAGCAGATTGCACTAGTGTTGTAGTGTGTTATTACATCACACTGCAGTATGCCCCTTTATTAGTGCTTTTGAAAATGCTGATAAATGGGTCTTTTATCAATACTTTTGAATTCATTGATAAATTTTTCCTTTATCATCAAATTTTAAAGCACCGATAAATTCCTCCTTTATTAGTGCTTTTTTATAACTAATAAATGATAAGGGTTTTTAACCTCACTCCGGTAGTCAGTGATTTTATAGTGCTGATAAAGGTCATTTTTAGTACTGCTAAAGGCATATTTTGTAGTAGTGAGGCATCATACCTAAGTCTAAGCTTTACTCCTCATGCATATCGTCCCCTTTCATCATGTACACTTCTCATTTTAGGTATCACCTCCTCTTGGAAGGTTTCATGCATTATAGCGTCATTATCAACTGTACAAATATATATACTCACACGTAGGTGAGGGGGTCTTGGGAATGTAATATACAATTGATAAATTGGACGCACATTCCATTATATATATTTAATTAAAATGATGATGTGTTGAATATCTTAAATTAACTACTTATTACAAACATCACACATAGTAATAAATAATTAAATGAAATTAACCAGATAGACATGTTTTCGGTCAATTGCTCAATACCAGTCGATACGAAAAGTAAATGCATGAGAAAACTAAATTGAAATAAATTTAAAGTTAAGAGCTATTAAATATAACTTAAATGAATTATATAATTCAAATAATTTATCTTCTTCTTTGGTCCACAAATTAATTTAATTTTTACTCCAAAAATTAAATTAATCAATTAATTTAATTTAACACCAAAATTAAATTAATTATTTTAAATAATAAAATTATTATTATTTTTAACCCAGTAAATTAATTTTGATTAAATAAAATTAACTCAGGCCCAAAAATTCCATCTAGACCCATTGTAGGTTAGACCAAACCTAGGCAGGCCTGTTTCGGTCAAGGAAGATCGCGCTTAGTGCCTCGCGGGTTGGGAATACCCTATATAGGGAGGTTTTGGGATGAGAAAACCAGTTTTGGCCCATTTTGAGTCAGTCCAAATCTATGTGGATCCAATTAGTGTAGTGGATCATCTAGGAGATATCGAGCTGCCATGAGTATCCCAGGCAGGGATCATTTGAGGGGCTTCATCCAGAAATAGGGAGGAGAAGAGGTTACAGGCATAGGGATCTCAATCGTGGCAGTGACCAGTTGGCTCCCGTGAGTGGTCATAGTGGAATAGTGGGGAGGGGTTTCCGATGAGGGGCTCAGCAATGAGCGGGGTGTTAGACTGCGACAGCGACGGTGGCATGGTCACAGGCATGGGTTGGACAGTCGGTGGTAGTTCTATCTTGATCACAGGGTGGAAGGAGAAGGAGGTGGTCAACTTAGGATATGGGAGGAGTGGTGCACCCTAGGATGCTTTTTCAAAATGCATCTCCCTCAATTATTTTTTTAAATTGGATGTCTGAAAACTTGGCCCCTCTTCAAAAGTCAAAAATACTATAACATTTCCTTTATTTTCTTTTAATTAAAATAATATTATTATTTTTAAATGTTATTCCTTTATAGGAATCAAACATTGTTTCCCACTCCTTTTTTTCAAGCTTCCAAGAGAAGAAACCATTATAGGGAAAAATAATCATGCCTGATGGAATTGTGGACATCAGATATTGATCAAATATTGAACGAAGATAGATCATCAAAAAAAATTATGCACATATATTAAATAATATTATTCTTAAATTTTTAATAGGTAACAACCACATTTTTTATCCATACCAAAAAATTTGGACGACCGTAACTTGGTCATCCAGAATACGATCGGCATGCGGTCTATTCCGTTGGGACCAATTTAATGCTATCTACTTAATTTAAAGAAAATTAATTTTTTTGTTTGGCTTAGAAAATTCACACGCTCTCTATGATACCAATTAAAGGTACCAAGCCAGGTAGTGGAAGTTGGTGGGCTAGAAATTTTAAAATTTTCATCACCAAAACATCGTAACTTCGTCGTCTTCGGTGATCCAAGCCCCAATAGAGGTCCTAGGATAGTTTCTGAATTTAATAAGCAAAAAATAAATAAATAAACATGTTCCTTATTTGATTTAGTGGCATGATAAATAGTATCTTGTCATCGGCGATCATTTTCTGAAGGATCTGAAGTCAAACCCCTCTAGATCATCCACACACACTTCAAGAATATATATGAATGATGATCATCAAATTCTGAGTGCTAGCATGGAGCTCCGAAGATTCCTTTTATGTCACAATGATCACCTCAACTTCATTCCTATGATCTGTGAAGATGTCCTTGGATCAATAGGTTGAATGAAATCTCTCTCTCTCTCAAGGATGCATGAGGAGGATATATGAGCTCTCAATCTATTGGAAAATGAATTCCCTTGATTATGGAAATGATCCCCTCATCTACTTACATAGTGGATGATAAAAATACTTGATTAGGGTTCCTAGTCCTCGTATATTTGACATCCACTAAATAAGTAATAAATAAATAATTATGACGAACTAACTATGTCATAAATATTATTTATATTTTATAAAATACTTTTAACAAATATTATATATATATATATGTATATTATGTGATAAACCTGAGTCATTAAATCAACTCTTAATTCCCACTAATATTAAATGAACCTTGAATATTAAATATAATATTTTTTCATATAATATTATTCCATGTATTTACTTAAACACTTGTAAATACTTTTATTAAATAAATTCATTCTAATAATTCTATACTTGAAAAATAATGAATTTATTTATTTTTCGGTGATCGATAGATCTTGGAAAACTCTCGGACCACATGGTGGGTCCCACCATGTCCCATATACCTATTCCATAGAATATGGAAGAATCTTGAATGTGCTATTGTGTGTGAACATCTATACCCTTATCTCAATATCAGTGAATAATATTCACAGACCAAGAGCAGAATCTTGCAACTCATCATGGACCCTAAAGAGATAAGAAGTAGTCATAGCAACAAAAACCAACCTACATACACGTACTGTGTAATATAATCTCTTTTTCTTATGATATCTCATAAAGCATGATGCACACCTATGCCATCATCCTTTACTTGATTTATTATTTTTTGATCTAATTGGACGGACTTACCTTCAACTACCATGGACATGGATTTAATGAAGGTACTACCATCCTAATCAACCAGGCCAAATATATCACTTTCTCAACTTGAAATTGAAAAATTACATCTTGATCATTCAACCAATGCAATACCACCAATGACACTCCCAACAGAAACTACCTCTCCATGACTTTATTTTCATGGTTTTCGCCTTGAAAAAAATATGTGATCAAATAGAACACATTGATAATGATATCAAGTCAGTAGACCAATACACATGTCTATAGATAGGAACAACCAATTACACCCAAAACATGTGGTGTTCCTATTGGTGGGTTTGTCATCATGATCTCAACTACTAAAGATCACCAAGTGAGAACTTCATGAGAAGAAGTCTTAATGATTAAGAAACCCCAACACCTAATAGTTACACATCATCTGTGTCCTATTAGTATGATGTATTTGGACTATATTAAATTACTTTAAGATTAGTGTCATGGTATCTCTAGGTTCTCATTATAGCATGGGATCTGATATAACCCTTTGACACAACACATAATATAAGGAAATTACCATAAATATAGTGTAAATAGAAGTATAAAAACAATTATTGTTATATAAACACATGTATATATATCAAACTTTATACATGTAGCGGTAATAAAATTACATCACAATTTGGGTCTAGTGCAGCCACTTTCAACAGGTGACATGCCAACGGGTTCTTACGGGATAAGGTGGACATGTCGCTAGGGCTTCTGCAGTGTCTTGAGAACCACATGGGTGCATAAGATGAAGGTTTATGACCATAATGGGATCCCATATTTTTCATATTTACTCTTTATTTTACAAATATTTTTGGATGGTTTTTTAGGCACCCATCGATTGACATGTCACGTGATCTGTAGGAACTTATTCTGTAGCCACTGCATGATCAGTGAACGTCTTGGAAGAATTTTCAATAATAAGGAGGATTTTTCAAAGGGGATTCACAGGATCTGATGTAGGTATTTTTCTAGTCATGGATCCTTCATGTGACCTTCTAAAGGTCCCATGATCACATGTCTTTTAGAGGCTTACACGATCGCGAGTTCTAGCCACCTTCTCTTCCTTTGTTTTGTGGGGGAAAATAATACCCATATTCAGGTATTTCTTCCCTTATGGATTTTATGATGATCATTTGGAAAGTATCAACAAATTCCCCCCCCCCTCCCTCAGGAAATACATCTATGGGGATGAGATCTCGGTTCTAAGGAAAATAATTTCTCATCTGAAGATTTGGCACTATCTTCCATCAGTGTCTTGGGTGATGCTTGGTCTTCTAGGTGACCTTTTTTATTCCATGGAAGACTTTATAAATAGTGTATTAAAGGATGGATCACTCACCATATACCCAAATCTCATAGCACTTTCACCTTTTCTTTGTTTCATAACCATTTCACAAGACTTTCTCATGAGAACTGATCGCAAGACTCGTTCGTGAGACCATTTTTCAAGAACTACTTCTCAATACTTTCTTTTCCCAGGTACTCATTCAAATCAACCAAAAAATTATCTTCGATAATTTTTTGAACCTTGGAAAAGGGGATGTACATTCATATTTGAAGGTTTTTAAGGATCTACTAGCTCGATCACATTATCACTCGACTATTTTGTAAATCGATTGACCATGTTAGGGTCATGTGATTGCGAGTCATGTGACTGGTCATGTGGTCACACAATTTACTTGGGTTTATGTGGTTTGTGAGATCTTTATGGGGTGGTTCAAGAGTCTTATATGTGATCTCCAATCCATTTGATGATTCATGTGATGCACATGAGGTTTCTGGAGTTATGAATTTCTTTTTACAAGACTTTTTTCATCTGTCTGACATGTGCCACTTACTTTCGTTCAGATGGATTCTAGCTCTTGTCATAGTTCCTCCACTATAGCTAACTAGAGGGTCATGATTTCTAGGAATTGTAATGCTGACTCTCAATATCTTGTGTGTTCTGAAAATAAGATTCTAAAAAATATTCTTCCATCAGAACTCTAGAACTATCCTTTATCGCATCGGCTTCCACTTTATGGGTTTTTCCTGCTGGACAAAATTTCCATCCCTACAATCTGCCATCTTTCTATGTGTCAACTTCCCTCAAATTCATTCAGACAATGGTTTCTGAGGATGACCACCTGGTCATAGAACTGTCCCAAGGGTTGTCTTATATATTGAAAAACATCCCACTGGGTCCAGATGGCTATGATTTCACCCACCAGCCCATCGCTCAAAGCTATTTGAGCATATTTTTATCTTCTTTGAACAAATCAACCTCTGGATGGAGCTTAAAATGGGATTTGAAACTAGGTGGAAACTTCTCTAATGAATGGGTGTGGTCATTATCTCTTAGGAAGAGCTGCTTAGATTTTTCCAACCATCTACATGCTATCCATATTTATGAAGTTATATGGGTCTCCCAATTCATTTTTTATCATCAATTTGATCATCTTTGAGAACTGATCATCCATTGGTTCTCTGGTACCAACTCATTTCATATGTCCTGTGGAGAAGTAGGAATCAGTCTTAGAGATATCTATCATCTAGGAAGGATATCCCTCCTTGGGGAAATTTATAATGAATTCCTCCCTACCATGGACATCTGGGATGACCCTGTACAAACTCTAGTCTTGGAGAGGGACATTCTCAAAATCGTGAAGTAAAATCTAAGAAATGAGTTAACTATGAACATGCTCATTCCTTTTAATTATTAGATTACCATTTTCCTCTATCGTAGTGGGGATCAACTGACCACTATACATCCCCACCATTTCCCTTTCTGGTAGGTTTGTGATAGCACCAGTTCGTATTGGGACATTTTGGAAACTAGATATCAAGTTGCATGGGGCTATCGACTAAAGCTAAAGATATCACCAAGCCTTAGGCTGGAAGGCTTCATGTCCATGTTCCTAAACGGGTGGCTTTTCCTGACTAGGGACATGTGCTTAGGAATCTGGGTCAGTACACTAGTGATGGCTACATGGCTAGCAGAGGGTAATCCCTTCAATATGGGGGTACCGACTCTTAAATGCCTTTACTAGATCTTGGTCCATATTCAGCAGGGTAATAACCCTTATAGGATCAGTGGTCCTCTCTAGATTCTATTTGGAAGGATAGGGGAGTATTTCCACTACTACAGATACAACAATACCATCGAGATCCTTGGTGCCTTATCTCATCCCAAGTTGTTGGATATATTCGAGGTTAAGGTTATACTTTTAGGCCCTGATGAGGTTTCTCATATGTTGAGCCAATATGATCACTTCGATTTCACCCCTTATCCTGCACCAACCAGACCGATTATTGACAATGGTGGTGGCACTCTTGATGAGAGATCCTAAAAGATCTCCCTTCAGTACCAGGTTCTTGTATCCAGGATGGATGAGTTGATTGTTTACGAGACATATACTCCTTATCAGTTCGCTCGCCAGTTTTTCTACCACCAAAGGGTTTCTCCTCTCGCTTCAGCTGGTGTGAAGGGTGAACGACATCCCAAAACCATCCATCAATTTGGATGATATTGGAATGTGAATACACTAATTCTGATATCATAATTCCACTTGTTTGCACCCCGTATTTCTATTATGTGATTATGTTCATGCTTGGGTGAAAGCCTACCCACGTGGCATGCTAACCAAATTGGTCTGTCATGTAGACAAACCACTTACCTCACCAACCACCCTATTTTTAGCAACAATGGAGTTTATTTGGGACTCGAATTAGTTTTTAAGGAAATATTCTTATCCCAATGACAACCATCCCATTATTAGGGAAGAATATGTTAAGGAAGATAGCCCTTTAGCACAAGTAATGGGTTATGCGCCTATTGAGGGAAGAATATATAGGCCTTCCTCTCCTGCATCCTCATCATCTCAATTGGTCATTCCTTCTTCTAACATGCCCACTCTAGAATCCATAGATGAGGACCAAACCCAATATAGGATGTTTCGGTAGTATATTTATACCCTGATTATTGAGACTCCTCTAGGGAAATTTTGTGACCAAGAGGAACATCTTCTTTAACTTTTCATGATTTATGGGTGGGAGGCTTTGACTATTAACCATTATATAAAATCATGAGACAAAACATACTAATGTGGAAATATTTCACCACCAATGATAGAGTCTTGTGTGATCTTGAAGATGAGAATCCCTTAAAAAAATAGATGAAGTAAGCTTCAGAGGCGTTGGATCAAAGCTTTCAGTTCATATCTGAGTTTCGTGCCTAAATAGATTTCTTGACTATATAGATATAAAGATATGAAGAGATCATAAATCACTCAAGGTCTGTCCATTCAGCATTATCATCCTTATTGGACACTAATCAGAAAAGAGTTGAGTATTTATCTACTCTTATTTATACACTTTGTCCTATAGACAAAGTGGAAGAAGCAGGGCAGGCAGTGCTTCGGTGCTCTATTGACGCATCCTGTCAAACTCTTGCTGATTTGGCTAGCTCACCCAATCAAATTTTATTTTAGTTTGATTGTTGATGATTTTTTTTTTGATTGAATCTTCAGAGAGGCTTTGGAATTTGGATATCCCTCCTTCTATATGCTGTCAATTAATGGATCTGCAACTTTATATATATTTTTTCAGTTTTCATTCTTTCATGATTTGCATGACATTTTTCTAATATGACATTGCATGGATCATCAATGATACACATCCTTTTCATAATATCAAGTAAACCTGAATTCCTTGATTTTAATGTTTAAATTCTAAAAGATTTATTCTTGGTAAATGGTCATGAATGACCACCAACATGAGATTACTCATTGACATATCTTCGCTATCTATCTTGAGATTACCTAATTAACAGAGGATAATTTGGGTAGAATATATGTCCTGGAGTGAGAGTGCTCTATCCAAATCTGAATTTTATGGACTTGGTGAGAATAGATTGTTTTTTATAAGGCTATATGGAAATCCTCACAATATTTGTATCTCTTTATTTATATTTCCCTAATTGTTTCCTGATATTCATATAGGGGAATACTTGGTCATCTTGGACTCATCTTTTTCCTAGGATTCCCTTATCGTATTTTCAGCCTCGCAGGTTTTGTGCCTTTTTACAGTATTGTAGGATAAACTATTTTTGTACTGTAGTTTAGGGCTCAAACCTTATATCATTATAGTTTAGGATCTTTTAGATCGGACCTTCTACCACTATATTTTAGGTTCTTTTAGCTCAGAACTTCTATCATTGTAGTTTAGGTTCTTTTAGCTCAAACTTTTTATCGTTGTAGTTTAAGGTCTTTTATCCCATACCCTCTATGTCTATAGTTTAGGTTCTTTTAGATCAGGCTTTATATCATTTTAGTTTATGGTATTTTATCTCATACATTCTATCACTGTATTTCATGGCCTTTTAGATCAGACCTTCTATCACTGTATTTTAGGGTCTTTCAGCTCAGAACTTATATCACTGTATTTTATGTTCATTTAGCTTGGACCTTAAATCACTGTAGTTTAGGGTATTTTATCTCATACCTTGAGATTCCATGTAGTTTAAAGTATTTTTGTTAGGACTTTATTGATTAATATGGAATATGGGGAGGACATACCCGGGATGAATCAAGACACCCTAAGATTTTGAGCTCTTCCATGGTGTTTCTAGGGCTCATGAGGAATGGATTTCCTTTCATGTAAGGAGAATATGCCTCTAGTTGGTAGGTCTAATCCCTTTATGAATCGGTAGAATTGTAAAACAAAGGTGTATCCACTCTTTTCCAAGATTCATGGAAAATTTATGGGGGTAATATTGGTTGAGGGTGAAATTTGGGATATTTGGAATGTGGATGATGTAATTCATAACCCAAAAGTTTGAGTTGGTGAATATGGAATGGGATAGACATTCCAGGAATGACCCATAACACCCTGAGGTGCTGGATTCTACCATGGTGTTACCAGGGCTCACAAGGATTGGGTTTCCTTTCTTGTAAGTAGGGTACACCTCTGGTTGGTAGGTCATATCCCTTATGCATTGATAGCATGATCAAACAAATATTTCCCCACCCTTTTCCAAGGGCTATGAAAGATTCATGAAAACTCAAATGCTTGGATGATGAAGTTGGGTATGAAGTAAAATCTATCCAAGAAGGGTTCCAACACCCTAGGGAAATTTAGCTCTTAGACTATAAAGCTCAGGCCCTACGCCCTATGGTTTGGAATCATGAGGTGTGTTCCATCAAAAGGTTTGTGATTGGAGTTTCATATTCTTGCTTTGAGAAAGGGTACAAAACACATTGATGTAATATTAAGGATGTCAAATCCATTTGAATAGTCTGGTTATGGGGATTTTAAATCATGGTCCAAAGTGGTCAGGTCATAAGGGTGATGTGGGACAATCATGTCGGGAATGGACCAGAACACATTGAGTTGTTGAGTTCTTCCACGATGACGTCAGGGCTCACAAGGATTGGAAATCCCTTTTTTCAAAGAGACACATTTGGTCGATGACCATATGTGCATATATAGGATCCATAGGCATACATGCATAGTAAAAAAAGGTTCCCTTGAATCCGACTATCTTTTTACAAGGGACATAGAAGGTTTACAGTGATATGAGGTGATCAAATCATGAAGTGGGATTTATGGAAAGTGTAATATCCAAGAGAGGATTTGAGCACCCTAAAAGTAGTGTCGCCACCTAGAAAACATGTTCTCATGGTGAGGATATGTGAAAAATCATTACTCTAACTTTTTCCTAGACCAGGGGTTCTAGTGATAATAGCTTGTATTTTACTAGGGCTACAAAGTAGGGCCTGTGAGATTTATGCCTCATTTACTTATGCCCTAATTTTTGTCTAAAATCTGGAGATGTATAGTTTAGCGAGCAAAGACTTGCCTTTTTCTCAGTCCGCCCTTTGTGGGTTTTCATCCTGATAATTTTTGTGTCTCTTTTTCTAGAATTTTAAGTTCTTATGATTTGGATCATCAAAGGATAGTGTTTAAGTTCGTACAACTTTGACCAAAGTGAAGGAAGTTTAAGCTCATGACACACATGGACCTATCATGAGGGGAATGTTTCAAAAGATCCTAATTAAGATACAAAGGGTAAAGAGTACTCCAACATCCTTTTGAGTGGGAGATAAAAATGTTTTAAATCATAGATTGAGGTTCAAGGGTCCTGAGTAATGATATGGGAAAATCATATCGGGGATTCCCTAGAACACCCTTAGGTTTTGAGTTCCACCACAGTGATGTTAGGCTTGAAAGGATCAGAAATCCCACCTTACATAGCTCAGATATCTCTGGTTATATGTTTGAGCCCTTATGAATTGATATCATGGTCAAACAAAGAGATATCTTTTCCTTTTTAAGGGTCATGAAAGGTTTGCGATAACCTGAAGAGCCCAAGATATAAAGTTTTATTTATGGGATGAGGGTCTTAAAAGATGGAAGAAGTACCCCATGCTCTAGTTGAATGGGGTAAGGTTCTTGTGGAACTTTGATAAGGAATGATGATGGGCGATGGGTTTCACATTTTAACATCATATAGTGGGGACATATTTATTGTGCAGTTTTAGTTCCATACGACCTAAACATTTTCCTTACAGTTTAACATCATATAGTGAGAACATATTTATTTCCTTGTAGTTTAATGTCATGAAGTAAGGAAGTGGGAACTGACATGAAAAATTTTACAAGATATATTACGTGCACAAGAAAGACGTACGCATATCTGACTCATATGTAAGAAAAATGAGTTTGTATAACTCGACCATTATGTAGTTGGGGGTGATTTTTTGTTGGTTATTGTAGTTGTACCTAGGATTGGAGATCTGGGAATCACTTTGTATCTTGTGATGATAGGAATCAAGCCACACTTTGTTCTTGTAAAGTCGTGTAGTTTAATATCATCCAGTAAGGATGTAGGCTTCCCAATGTGAAAAAGAAATGTTAAGTATAGACCCAAGAATTGAGATCTGGGGCGTCACTGTGTATCATGTGAGGAAAGGAATCAAGTCACACGTAGTTATTGAATGAAATCTCCCTACGTAGGTCTGACTTTTGCGTGGGGAGGGGAAGTTTTTATGCTTATTTGTTGTGACTGAACTCAGAATGAGGATTTGGGTGTAACTATGTATCTTGTGATGGAAGGAATCAAGTCACATGTAGTTATTTAATGGGAAATTCTCTACACAGTTCTGACCCATATGTAGAGGGGGGAATTGTTCTTGTTGATTATTGTAGATAGACACAAGATTGGAGATCTGGGCATCAATATATATCCTGAAATGATAGAAATCAAGCCACACATAGTTCTTGAATGGATGTGTTGTGGGAAACCAACACCAAGGGTAGTGGCCCTCTTAGGCGAGGTCCACAGTAATGTGCAATTTTTTGTCATGCAAGGGTCATCAATAGTACATTTTAACATCATGTAGTGAGGACTATTGGTGCACCATTTAAAGTATTTCATCTAGGAAAATGATAATACTATCATCAGCTGATATGCCTTGTTCATGTATAGAATCCATTACTGAAATTCTTAATCTCACATAATCAATGCTTGGTGTGAGAAACAAGGAATGAAAACAGTTTCTCTCACCACGAAGAGGCTATTAAGGAGAGGATAGGGGAATTTTTTATCATTTCATGGATATACCAAGATACAGGATCAAGGTTTCCCTATGTATCTCATTAAAATATAAATCAAGTCATGTGTTGTTCTAGAAACCCATATAGTTTAATGTCATGCGACAATGACATGAGTTGTTCAATTTTACATCTTATGGTAAGGATTTGGGTGAATTGATGTGAAAGAAGAGGAATCTTGTGGATAGAACATAGAATGGAGGTCTGGGCGTCACTACACATCTTGTGATGATAGGAATCAAGCCATATATAGTTCTTATAAACTGTGCAGTTTTGTGTCATGTGCAGAGGAAATATGTCGTGTAGTTTAATATCTTGCGATAAGGATGGGGGTCACCCAATGTGAATGAAGATGGATTTTTGAGATAAATGAAGTTGTATGTCATGTGGTAAGGAAATCTGTTATGTAGTTTGACATCATGTGGTAAGGATGATGGTCACCCGATATTGAAGGAATATTGAGGCTAGGCCTAAGAATTTGGGTTCATATGTCACTATGTATCCTATGATGGCAAGAATCAAGCTATATGTAATTCTTGAATGAAGATATTCCCTATGTGGACTTGAATCTCTCACAAGGACAAGGTAATTTCATATTTCTTTTGCATAGATCTATCTCATGTGCGATAAATCATTGGTATTATGGTGATTCCTGAGTTATTTAATGTCGTGTGGTGAGGATATTTTCCGTGTAGTTTTAACGTCATGCGGTAAGTACATTTTTTCACAGTTTAACATCATGATGGTCATGATGAGATTCATTGTGTAGTTTAAAGTATTTATGCATGGACTTATTTCATACATTTTAACATCACGTGATCAGGATGAGAGATGTTGTTAGTTTAAATTCTTGCTGCCAGTACGAGAGATGCTTGATGACACCTATACAAAGTATTTCTTAAGAAACCTTGCATTGGTGGGGGGTATGACACATTCTGTAACGCCCCGACCCCAGTTACCCAGAGTCGGTTCATTATTACATAATATTTGAATGATCACAAAAGATCAAGTCTCGAAATACCAATTAGTTTAGTAGCCTTGGAATAACTAGATACATTCATAAAGTTTACATTACATCATAAAGTGAAAACTACTACAACAACATCTGGTCTTCATATCCCCTCATACTATCCCTGCAGGTCATTAATAAATTACTTCTTCACATCTTGGGAAAAATAAAACATTGAAAGGGGTGAGCTCAGATGCTCAGTAAGTATAACAATATAGAGGAAACTTTCATAAATAAGTATAAACATTTAAGGTAATGTATAACTAAAACAAAATCCTTTTAAAATTTAATTTCATCATAATATGGAAAATATAAAATGAAATAATTCCATTTACTTATTCACATGGATATTCTACTAGTCGAATAATCACATGCAATATCAATAACCACTTTCATAATGATGGAATGCATAATGCCAGACTATCATAACCACGTAACCATGGCCTTGTGCCAAGACTACAAATAAGATTTTGTCAAGGAATTGTGCCAAGACACTAGTTTTTCTTATTAGACCTACTGATTAATCAAGGATATATAGTGGGCTCCACCCATCACTTATTAAGTCCAATGAATTCCTCATATGAAAAGTTTTAAACATAACATAAATATTTGTATTAAAACTAGCATGTGAAATGTTAATACTTTATCCATAAACCATGAATGGTATAAAAATAACACATCCATGGTCAAACATATCAAAAAACCTTCAATACAATATGGAAGTTTTGTATCACAATAAATCAACTTCAAATAAGCTTAAAATCCATCAAAGGATGTTGAAATAGATGAAATCAAAACTATTTGAGACAAATATCTCTTTTTTTGAAATCATTAAAAAGTCACGTAATTATAAAATAAAACATTTACTTTGAAATTTTTTTATAATCTTGTAAGATAATCTTCTATGTTTTTATAATGGAGGAAAATAGCCGCACCCGCCGTATAAGTTAAAAAATACATTCTTACCTTAATTCTGTTGAAAAGGTTAAAAAGGACCTTGTTTGGAAAACGACAGAAAGATTCCTTTATAAACTTCTTATAAAAAGTAAACAAGGGTATAAATGACTTTATCCCATAGAATTTAAAATATTAAGAATTATTTTAAATACATTTTTAAGAAACTTTTATGTGGATGATAAAGAGGTCCCAGTGGATAATTAGGTATAAACAACCTTGGATAATGAAGAGATTGTGAAATAAACCCTTACCTTGTAATTTTCCTTGGTCGAGGGTAGGTTAAACTCCTGTATAATGGTGAAATAATTGTTATTAAATTATACAAGAATAATTTAAATTAATATGATATCATATATGATCTTTTAACATTTCTTTGTTAATAATATCTTAGTATTATCATTGTTTCAGGTGTTAACTTACTCGTTTTCTTTTATATGTTTTGTTACATAAGTCGTGTTTTTTATGGATAGGTTGTATCTTATTCATATAAAGAATTATATAAAGTTCTTAAAAATTACTTTTAATCATCAAATGAGAATTATTCTTGAATAGATATGATGGGGAGTGAATCTCATCGCGTTCGTGGAGACGGTAGTCCGTACGTACGCACGAACGACAATATCATTCTTTTGATATTAAAATAATATATAATTGGATGGTATATCATATATACAGAATCATTATCATGTTATATTTATTATTTACATGAATTACACATCATTATTATACCCATCCAAATAATAATATATTGGATAACAATTACACCACGACGTGGAGACGGTAAGCCGTACGTACGCAGGTATGGAGACATGTCATTCAAAGGATGGATAGAATACTGAATATGGTTATACCATATTTATAATAATATCACAGTATATAGAAGATACTGGAGTTATTATTTTATAATGGAAATAACAAAGAAAGAAGAAGTTGAAGAAGAAAGGAACTTGAAAGAGGGTGGTGAAAACATTACCTCTTCTTCGGGTTCTTCCTTTTGATTTGATCAAAAGGGCTCCTTAGGTTGGCTTTCTGATCAAACTAAGTCCTCTAGGTAGAAGTGAGGGAAGTTGAGAGAATATTTTGGTAGGTTTTGGCCGAGCCAAAAGGCTTTTAAGGTGTGAAATTGAGAGAAGGGTGAGTTCCCTTTTATAAGAGGGGTGAGGGGCGCCTTAGGAAAAGCTAGAAATATTATTTTATAATAAATTCATATTCAGTTTCTAATGTCTTAAAAGTGGATTATTTAAATTTTAAGGTGGAGATAGGTCAAAAACCATTCAACCAATAGGTTTTAGACAGGTTTGGGTCACTATATTAACCTTATCTTTTAGTTTTAACTCTTATTTAATTAGTTTGACATTTACCATGTCTCTTTGTATTTTTATATTATATAGTTAATAAACTTACTATAAACTTCCAAGAGACCCCCAAGTGGTCCATTAATGATACTACTATCATGATATTAGTCCTTTGGACGAAACTTAGATTTTTATAAATATAATATTAATTAATAATATAATATTAATTAATAATATAATATTTGTTTTAAAAACTCTTTTATGTCAATTTTGACACTATTTAATAATTGATTTTTTTTAAAGTCTTAACAACATTATTAATTCGAACCAAATTCATTTAAGAAATCCTAAAATGTCATTTTAATCAATAAAATTAGTGGATGGCATCAAAACTTTCAAATTATATTTATTTTAATATTTATAATACCAATTATTTGATTCTTTCATTAATAAGGAAAATACTGCATCATTATTATGTCATAAATAAATTTAATTATTCAACGTCTAAAAATTATAAATAAAATACTATTATGTAGGAAAAAGTTTTAGATTTCTAATGAATATTTATAGTATAAAATATAATATATATATATATGTAACCCTATGTAAAAATTGTTTTTCTAAAAGATATATGCTTATGTCATTTTTGTATTTACTTTAACTTAATTATTATAAAGTGTCATTATCACTTACAAGTGGATCCATGGGGTCCCAAAATCAACCCAAAGATGCCCATGGTCGGACATGTATCAACCAATAGGGTTAGGACACGTTTTAGGGTAAATTAATATTATTATAATATTATTTTTTTACCCTTATTTACCAGATTTACCCTTTAACCATGGTAAATAAAATATTTACTGAAGTAATTGTTCAAAATGTCTAAAAATAAAAGTTACCTATTTACACAATTTGGACCTCCTGATTCCAAATATGGAATCCATATTTCTAAATTCAAAACACATAAGTGGCAGAAATTAATTTAAAATTAATTCCCGTTGTTAAAACAAAAAGCGTGTTTTTAAGAGATAATAACTATCAAAAGATTGACAGTTGTTTATGTCCGATTTAAATGTGAAATTATGTCCAATGACAAACATTGTATTAAATGGTAAAAATATATTCCAAATATACTTTAAAACCACTTAAATTCATAATTTATCACTATTAATTATTTTGATTAAAAAAGTTGTTTTTAATTAAAATTTAGTAATTTTCACTATTCATCAAAATATAAAAGTAGTCCGAAAAGTTCCAAAATTTTACCCTAGGATAATTTCGATATTCCGGATCCAAAAGTGAAGTCCATTTTGAGAGATAAAATTTATAAAATTTCAAAAAGTGGGTATTACTATTCATAACGGCTAGTTTGATTGGTTGTGGTGTGTGTTAGAACTCGAAGTTGCGTACAACACACGCTACTGTATTACTCAAAGAGAAGTGTACCACGGAAGATTGGAGTGTTACATTCTCCCCTCATTCAAATAATTTTGTCCTAGAAATTTCTAGAATACTACTGCATGAAAAGACTTGTGTGGTTCTTCATCATATGTTCCTTGGGTTCCCACGTTGCTTCTTCCATCTTATGGTTTCTCCACAAAACTTTTACCAGACGGGTCGTCCGGTTTTTCAGTATTTGTTCTATCGTATCAAGAATCCTGACGGGATATTCGCAATAAGACAAATTGGGTTCCAGTTCTAATTCCTCATAGGTGAGTACATGCGTTGGGTCAGGAATGTATTTCCTCAACAGTGATACGTGGAACACATCGTGAACTTTGGAGAGACTTGGCGGCATTGCCAAATGGTAAGCTACAGCCCCAATTAGTTCTAGAATTTCGAAAGGTCTGATGTACCTAGGAATCAATTTACCCTTCTTACCGAAATGTATAACTCCCTTCCATGGAGATACCTTCAAGAAAACATGATCTCCTACCTGAAATTCCAAATCCTTCCTTCGGTTATCTTCATAGATCTTCTACCTACTTTGAGCTGCTTTGATGTGGTTTTGGATTACCTTAACCTTTTCCATTGTTTCCTCCACCAGTTTTGGGCCTACAAGTTTTCTTTCACCAACGTCATCCTAACAGTTTGGTGTGCGGCATCTCTTTCCGTATAACGCTTCATATGGTGCCATCTGAATACTTGAATGGAAGCTATTGTTATAGGAAAATTATACCAGATGTAAATATTGATACCACATACCCTGAAAGTCAAGTGAGAAATATCTCAACATTTCTTATAAGGTTTGAATAGTCTGTTCTGATTGTCCATCTATTTGAGGGTGGTAGGCAGTGCTCAAAAAAAGTTCAGTATCCAAGGCCTTCTGAATACTCTTCTAGAATCTTGAAGTAAAATGGGGATCACAATCAGAAACAGTCGATAGGGGTACTCCATGAAGTCTCACAACTTCATTAATATATAGCCTTGCTAGACGTTCAAGTGGTAAATCTTTTCTTATAGCAAGAAAATGTGCTGACTTGGTAAAACGATCAACAATGACCCATATTGCATCATTCCTTCTAGGAGTCTTTGGTAGCCCCATGAAAAATTCCATCGTAATATTGTCTCATTTCCACTCCGGTATGGGAAGAGGTTGCAATACTCCTCCAGGATGTTTCCTTCCAGCTTTCACTTGTTGACAAACCATACATCTTGACACAAAATCAGAAATATCCCCCTTCATGTTGTTCCACTAAAAATGTTCCTTAAAATATCTATACATTTTGGTGCTCCCAGGGTGTATAGAGAAATTGGAGCTATGAGTATCATCTAACAATTCCCTTTTCAGATTAGGTATATCAGGAACACAAAGTCTCTTCCCAAATTTTAAAATTCCTTCTTCATACACAAAGTCTCTCAATCTCCCATCATTCTCATCTTTAAACTTCTTTTGAAACTCTTCATCACTAGTCTGAGAACTCTTTATCTTTTATTGTAAAGATGGTTTGGCAACCATTTGAAAAAGTATCGATGTTTCACCTTCTATGGTAATTACCATATCCATCTTCACTAGATCCATGAAAATAGGATCCCTTTCAATTCTCATCATGTTCAAAACTCCATGATCTTTTTTTCTCAAAGCATCTGCCACCTTATTTGCCTTCCCAGGGTGGTAGTGTATCGTACAATCATAATCCTTGAGTAGTTCAAGTCATCTCCTTTTCCTCATGTTGAGATCTTTCTGTGAGAAAATATACTTCAAACTCTTGTGATCAGTATAAATCTCACATTTTTCACCATAGAGGTAGTGTCTCCATATCTTCAAATCAAAGATCATAGTTGCTAAATCAAGATCATGAGTAGGATAGTTTTGCTCATGAATTTTCAACTGTCGTGATGTATAGGAAATAACCCTATCATTCTGCATAGGGAAACAACCAAGTCCTTTCTTTGATGCATCACTATAAATAACAAACTCATCATTCCCCGATGGTAGAGTCAATATAGGAGCATTGATTAATCTTCTCTTCAGTTCTTCAAAACATTCTTCACACTCTTTTGTCCAAAAAAATTTAACCCCTTTATGTGTGAGCTTCGTTAATGGGTTAGCCAATCGGGAAAAATTCTAGACGAAACGTAGATAATAACTTGTTAAGCCAATAAAACTGCGTACCTCGGTTATACTCATTGGTGCTGGCCATTCTTGGATTGCTCTTGTCTTATAAGGATCAACAGAGATTCCATATTTGGAGACAATATGGCCAAGAAAAGAAATCTCCTGAAGCCAGAATTCACACTTGCTAAATTTCCCATATAATTCATGTCTTCTTAGAGTCTTTAGGATAATGCGCAAGTGATTTTCATGATCTTCGTAGCTTTTGTAGTATACCAAGATATCATCAATAAATACCATCACAAATTCATTGAGATATTCCTTGAAAACTCTATTAATTAGATACATGAATATAGATGGTGCATTATTCAATCCAAAAGGCATTACTATAAACTCGTAATGCCCATACCTGGTTCGAAATGTTGTCTTCGGAATGTCTTCCTTCTTCACACACAACTGATGATATCCAGATCGAAGGTCAATCTTTGAAAAGTATTGAGCTCTATGTAGTTGGTCAAATAAATCATCAATGCAAGGTAGTGGATACTTGTTCTTTATTGTTATAGCATTGATCTCCCTGTAGTCGATACATAACCTCATAGATCCATATTTCTTCTTAACAAAAAGTATAGGGGCTCCCCATGGAGAAACACTAGGTCGAATAAATCCCTTATTACTCAATTCCTCTAGTTGTTTCTTTAGTTAAACTAATTCCACAATGGCCATTCTATAAGGGGTCTTCGATATAGGCCTTGAACCAGGAATTAAATCAATGGAAAACTCAATTTCTCATTTTGGAGGATGTCCAGGTAAATCTTCCAGAAACACATCTACATATTCTTTCACAATAGGTGCATCCTCTATTTGAACATTCCTTTCCTTACCCATAGTCATTTCATTCTCTTCCTCCCCAATAATTGAATTTAGTTGAGCTACTGGGGGTGGATCTAGATAATAATTAGGTGGGGAAGATTCTGCTCTAAAGATAAGGTGTTACTTATCATCATCATCAAAAATAGTAACCTCCTTCTTCTTATAATAAATTTTTGCATCATGGTCCAAAAGACAATCCATAATGAGGATTATATCAAATTCAATCATAGGTATGATGATGATATCAGCAGATAAAGAACATTTATGTGCTCTAATGGGGACTAATTCACAAAACTTTGTTGCAATGATACTTCCCTTAGAATTTTTAACTGACAAATCCCTTGTTAAATAAAATTGAAAATATCTAATTTTCTTAGTAAACTGGGAAGATATGAAATAATGTGATGATCCAGAATCAAATAATGCATTTTCTAAACTTGAGGAAACCATTAAATTACCTACCACCATGTCTTTCGGAGCTTCTACCTCAGTAGTAGTGATAGCATAAGCTTGGCCTTGATCCCTTGGCCTTTTTTGAGGTAAGTTCCCCTGACGCTTAGTACATTCATTTGCATAATGTCCCATCTCCCTGTAATTGTAGCATTGGACATCGGTAGCTTCCTTCTTCCCCTTGCAATCACGAGCTTGGTGGCCTTTTTCACCACACTTGTAACAAACTCCCATTCCTTTTAAGCAAGTACTGGGGTGTCTCTTCCCACATTTACTATAGGATGGATATTTAACTTTTCCATTCTTCCCCTTATTTCCATTCCCAGAGTGATCAGAAGATCTCTTCTTCCCCTGCTTTTCTTTAAAGTCATAAGACTTAGAGAATTCCTTTTCTATCTTGATAGCACATGAGACAATATCTTCATACAATGTGAAGGTTTGTGAGACTAATGCTCGAAGGAGAAACAGGTTTAACCCATCAAATAAACAATCAATCTTACTTCTTGGGTTACATATATAATCTCCAGCATACCTTTCTAACCTTGTAAAGTTAGCCTCATACTTTGTGACATTCTCATCCTCCTTCTGTCTCAGACTCATAAATTGCCTTTCCATATCTACTCAATGGTCACGAGAAAAGTATTTTTCTAAGAAAAGTTATTTGAACTCCCTCCATTCCATATTTGATACTTCCTCATCATCCTTTGTGTTTTGAATCAAGGACCACCATTGATCAACATCTCCAGTGAGGCGGTAAACTGCCATGACAACTTTTTCCCTTTCACTACTCCCCAAAGCCTGAAATATTTTCTCTAGGGAATTTATGCATTACTCAGCTACTAAGGGATTTTTACTCCCATTGAACATTGGTGGTTGTTGCCTCATGAAGCGATCTAACATTTATCCTCCATGTTGTGGATCAGGGTGCTCCATACGGGTAAGGTTATTATTCATAACCTGAGTGAGTTGTCCTAGTATGGTGATTAGCTAATCAGCACCAGTTTCATCACCAGCTCCACTATAATTATCTTGAGTATGAGGGAAATATCTACATGGAGTGCCTACATTGATACAGTTTCCATTACTTCCACTAGGCACCATTTCTAAACAATGGCATAAACTAGATTAGTTTATGAATCAAAATACATAATTCCATACTTGTAAAACACTTAACATAAATTGAAATATTTATGGATATAATCCACAATCATAAAAAAATTCTTTGAGGAAGTATATACTCATAAATACTTCATAATGGTTCGTAAAGAAAATGAGAATTATCCTAAGCATATCCCCTGGGAGTGTCGTAACCAAGAGTGCAGCAAGACCCATTATCGTGCACCAATTCTTGTTCGAGTCTAGCTCAAAGCGGTGTTTTCAGGTTTTACCCCTAGGTACATCTGTGCCAGAGCCGCCTCTACTTGCTCGTATCCAGACAGGGACGTATTGCTCAGAAAACTCACAAAATTTCTACAATACCAAAATTCTAGGAAGTTATTCTATACTAATCCTCAAAGTCTATCTTAGGGATATGTGCTCTAATCAGAGTTTATCTAAATCTAGCTTCCAAGGTTTGTACTAAACTTCCTATGATACCAACTGTAATGCCCTGACCCTAGTTACCTAGAGTCGGTGAATTATTACATAATATTGGCATGATCACAAAAGATCAAATCTCGAAAGACCGATTAGTTTATTAGCCTTGGAATAACTAGATACATTCATAAAGTTTACATTACATCATAAAGTGAAAACTACCACAATAAAATCTTGTATTCATATCCCCTCATACTATCCCTGCAGGTCATTCATAAATTACTTCTTTACATCCTAGGAAAAATAAAACATTGAAAGGGGTGAGCTCAGATGCTCAGTAAGGATAATAATATAGCGGAAACTTTCATAAATAAGCATAAACATTTAAGGCAATGTATAACTAAAACAAAAGCCTTTTAAACTTGAACTTCATAATAATATGGAAAAGATAAAATGAAATAATTCCATTTACTTATTTACATGGATATTCTACTAGTCGAATAATCACATGCAATATCAATAACCACTTTCATAATGATGGAATGCATAATGCTAGACTATCATAACCACATAGCCAAGGCCCTGTGCCAAGACTAAAAATAAGATTTTGTCAAGGCCTTGTGCCAAGACACTAGTTTGTCTCATGATACCTACCGATGCATCAAGGAGCTATATCGGGCTCCACCCATCACTTATTAAGTCCAATGCATTCCTCATATGAACAGGTTTAAACATAACATAAATATTTGTATTAAAACTAGCATACAAAATGTCAATACTTTCTTTATAAAACATGAATGGTATAAAAATAACACATCCATAGTCAAACATATCCCAAAACCTTCAATATAACATGGATGTTTTGTATCACAATAAATCAACTTCAAATAAGCTTAAAATCCATCAAAGGATGTTGAAATAGATGAAATCAAAACTATTTGAGAGAAATATCTCTTTTTTTGAAATCATTTAAAAGTCACATAATTATAAAATAAAACATTTACTTTGAAATTTTTTTATAAGCTTGTAAGAGAAGCTTCAAAGGTTTTATAACGGTGGAAAATAGCCGCACCTGCCGTATAAGTTAAAAAAGACATTCTTACCTTAATTCTGTCAAAAAGGTTAAAAAGGACCTTGTTTGGAAAACGACAGAAAGATTTCTTTATAAACTTCTTATAAAAAGTCAACAAGGGTATAAATAACTTTATCCCATAGTCTTTAAAATATTAATAATTATTTGAAATACATTTTTAAGAAACATGGAGGTGGATGATAAAGAGGTCCCAGTAGATAATTATGTATAAACAACCTCGGATAATGATGAGATTGTGAAATAAACCCTTACCTTGTACTTTTCCTTGGTCGATGGTAGGTTAAACTCCTGTATAATGGTGAAATAATTGTTATTAAATTATACAAGAATCATTCAAATTAATATGATATGATATATGATCTTTTAACATTGCTTTGTTAATAATATCTTAGTATTATCGTTGTTTCGGGTGTTAACTTACTCATTTTATTTTATATGTTTTGTTACATAAGTCGTGTTTGTTATGGATAGGTTGTATATTATTCATATCCAGAATGATATAAAGTTCTTAAACATTACTTTTAATCATCAAATGATAATTAGTCTTGAATGGATATGATGGGGAATGAATCTCATCGCGTTCGTGGAGACGGTAGTCCGTACGTACGCACGAGCGACAATATCATTCTTTTGATATTAAAATAATATATAATTGGATGTTATATAATATATAAAGAATCATTATTATGTTATATTTATTATTTACATGAATTACACATCATTATTATACTCATCCAAATAATAATATATTGAATAACAACTACAGCACGACGTGGAGACGGTAAGCCGTACGTACGCACGTATAGTGACATGTCATTCAAAGAATGGATAGAATAATGAATATGGTTGTACCATATTTATAATAACATCATAGTATATAGAAGATACTGGATTTATTATTTTATAATGGAAATAACAAAGAAATAAGAAGTTGAAGAAGAAAGGAACTTGAAAGAGGGTGGTGAAAACATTACCTCTTCTTCGGGTTCTTCCTTTGGATTTGATCATAAGGTCTCCTTAGGTTGGATTTATGATCAAACTAAGTCCTCTAGGTCGAAGTGAGGGAAGTTTATATAATATTTTTTCAGGGTTTGGCCGAGCCAAAAGGCTTTGAAGGTGTGAAATTGAGAGAAGGGGGAGTGCCCTTTTATAAGAGGGGTGAGGGGCACCTTAGGAAAAGCTAGAAATATTATTTTATAATAAATTCATATTCGGTTTCTAATGGTTCCAAAGTGGATTATTTAAATTTTAAGGTGGTTATAGGTCGAAAAACATTCAACCAATAGGTTTTAGACAGGTTTGGGTTACTATATTAACCTTATCTTTTAGTTTTAACTCTTAGTTAATTAGTTTGACATTTACCATGTCTCTTTGTATTTTTATATTATATAGTTAATAAACTTACTATAAACTTCCAAGAGACCCCCAAGTGGTCCATTAATGATACACCTATCATGATATAAGTTTTTTGGCCGAACCTTAGTTTTTTAGGAATATAATATCAATTAATAATATAATATTGTTTTAAAAAAATCTTTTATGTCAATTTTGACACTATTTAATAATTGTTTTTTGTTAAAGTCTTAACAACATTATTAATTCAAAAAAAAATTCATTTAAGAAATACTAACATGTCATATTAATCAATAAAATTCGTGTATGTCATCAAAACTTTCAAATTATATTTATTTTAATATTTATAATACCAATTATTTGATTCTTTCATTAATAAGGAAAATACCGCATCATTATTGTGTCATAAATAAATTTAATTATTAAATGTCTAAAAATTATAAATAAAATACTATTATGTAGGAAAACTTTTTAGATTTATAATGAATATTTATAGTCGAAAATATAATATATATAACTCTATGTACAAATTGTTTTGCTAAAAGATATATGCTTATGTCATTTTTGTATTTACTTTAACTTAATTAATATAAAGTGTCATTATCACTTACAAGTAGATACATGGGGTCCTAAAATCGACCCAAATATGCACATGGTCAGACATGTATCAACCAATAGGGTTAGGACACGTTTTAGGGTAAATTAATATTATTATAATATTATTTGTTTACCCTTATTTACTGGATTTACCCTTTAACCATGGTAAATAAAATATTTACCAAAGTAATTATTCAAAATGTCTAAAAATAAAAGTTACATATTTACATAATTTGGACCTCCTGATTCCAAATATGGAATCCATATTTCTAAATTCAAAACACAGAAGTGGAAGAAATTAATTTAAAATTAATTCTCATTGTTAAAACAAAAAACGTGTTTTTAAGAGATAATAACTATCAAAAGATTGACAGTTTTTTATGTCCGGTTTAAATGTGAAATTATGTCCAATGACCAACATTGTATTAAATGGTAAAAATATATTCCAAATATACTTTAAAACCACTTAAATTCATAATTTATCACTATTAATTATTTTGATTAAAAAAGTTGTTTTTAATTAAAATTTAGTAATTTTCACTATTCATCAAAATATAAAAGTTATCTGAAAAGTTCCAAAATTTTACCCTAGGCTAATTTTGATATTAAGAATCCAAAAAGGAAGTCCATTTTTAGAGATAAAATTTATAAAATTTCAAAAAGTGGGTATTACTATTCATAATGGCTAGTTTGATTGGTTGTGGTGTGTGTTAGGACTCGAAGTTGCGTACAACACAGACTACTGTATTACTCAAAGAGAAGCGTACCGTGGAATATTGGGGTGTTACACATTATCCATCCATTGTGTACACTGAGTAAGCTATATTGTTATAGAACTTATGTATGACATAAGTTCCTTCCCATTTGGGTTCTAGTTTGGGAGGATTCTTGCCTAGTATCGTTGGGGTCCTAAGAGCCAACACCAATTCTCCTTAGAGGAACGAATAGAGGAAACCCTTTTTATTAAAGGATCATGTGATCTAATTATGATGGAATTAAAGGTTGTGAAATGTATTCAACCTTTCCTCATCAAGTTTATCCAGATCATCCATCCGTTTATATGATTTCTCATCATCTGAGAGTTGTCCGCAAATAGTTATTTTAAGGGAGAGAAACTGGACTTCTATGGGAAATGCCACCTCAGTACTGTACAACAATGAGTATGGAATCACTTTTGTAGCAGTATGTGTGGTAGTAGGTAAGTCCATAAAGAATGGAGGAGATTATTTAGCCAGGACTTCTTGTCTTTATTCATCATATTCTAGAGTATATTTCATAGAGTCTTATTGAAGGTATCTATCTATCCATTTATCATTTCATGATAGAGAGATGAGTGATTGGACTTGATTTTGTACTCCTAGTACAATTTTTTCAACTTTTTAGAATAGAATTTGGTGTCATTGTCCATCAGTATCATGCGTGGGATTCCAAACATGGTGATGATATGGGACTTTATAAATTTAATTATATTCTTCATCCCAACTTCCTTAAGGGGTATTGCCTCATCCCATTTGGAAAATAAGTTAGTAGAAATAAGGATCTACTTAAACTACTTAGTTATGGGTGGGGGATATGGCCTCATAACATCTATCCCCCATACAGAAAATAGACAAGATTATTTAGTTTTACGTAGAAATTATGGGGGTTTATGGATGAATTTTTCATGAATCTGGAATGCATGACATTTCCTGGTGTATTCCACACAGTCCTATATCATGGCATGCCAGTAGTAACCCATCCTCTTGATTTAGTGGGAGATCCTAGTCCCAGACTAATGAATGTCATAGGATCTTGTGTGGAATTCTTCCATGAAGGTGAGAATCTCTCTTCCTGGTATTCATCTTAGGATAATTCCATTAAAGCCACGCTTATAGAGGGATTTCGGCTCATTTTTTCCATCCTGTAGGGTAAAGTTTTCCACTTGTTGTCGAATCTATTACCTCTCATATCAGTCTATTGATAGATTTCCATTTTAGAGATAATCAATTATGAGCTCCATACATCTAGGGGTGGATACTGGTTCATCATGCTATGGGGTGGTGTTGACATGATTGGTTTCTTCCATGTCACATTCGATGATCGATGATACCATCCTTTAGTGTATGATACATAAGATTACTTCTTCCTAATTAGGTTTATCCAAGAATGCATCATGAATTATCCAATTTGTTAGTGTGAGAATTCTGTGATTGAGGGCCATGATGTCACATGGACTCAAAAGGGAACTCCGCCATTAGTCCCCTAACGTAGCTAGTGAGAGGGGTCAGTTCTTCCTTTATGATGGCATATTCTCCATTGATTTTATTTATCACTAGATCTAAATACCATTTGATATTTATTTAGGATATCTACATATATAGGGATAGTTCCATGCCAGTGATGAGGGCTTGGTATTTGGACTCATTATTCGTGTAGCCTTCGGATAGTGAGAAATAGTAGGGAAATTCACTTTGTTTAGAGAAACCAATAAAATCCCTATGTCAACCCGATTGAGTCTCGGGTTTTCTAGTCTCTTACCGATATGACTATGGGAGTTTCCATAAAAATACATCTCCCAAGCCTAGGGAGTTTCATGGGAATAGAAAACTTCCTCATATGGAATCTCGATGTCTACTGATGTACTTTCCAGAGTGGGATGTGTTGTGAGGAAATCAGTCAGGGTTTTCCCTTTCATCAAATTATGTGATACAAATTGGATGTCGTATTGTTGTAGAATGACCGCCCATTAGGCCAAATTCCTAGTTATCATGGGATGACCAAGTATGTACTTGAGTGGATTTATATGAGAGACCAGAAGGACTTCATCATGCTACAAGTAATTCCTTAACTTTTTCATTACAAAGA
This sequence comes from Viscum album, assembly GCA_963277665.1. NCBI lineage: Eukaryota > Viridiplantae > Streptophyta > Magnoliopsida > Santalales > Viscaceae > Viscum > Viscum album. Next base: position 1,943,108,609 of record OY728163.1, read on the forward strand.
TGAGTGCAAGTAAATTCTCAACATCACAGTATTGGGTCTCAGTACCTAGAATCATTAAACTGAGGTATTAGAGACTTTTCTCACTCCCTAAATTGTTATTCTATATAAGTAGGGAACCCAATGAACATTCCATGGTGGTCATATATAATATTAATGGCCTCCCTTCCATTGTTGTCATCAGGACCAGTGGGTGCAGTAGGTACTACTTGAGACTCTTGAATTCTTGTTGGAATTAATCATCAAAAATCCCCTTCTTCATTATATTAGTGAAGGGGGGATCTTTTATATCCAGGTTGGCTATGAAATTAAAAATTTAGGCAAGGTTCCCTTGGATTCCCCTCAATTATTTAAAATTTCTAGGGGGTGACATTGCTAGAATAACACTAGTTTTTTATGGGTCAACCTTTATGTTGTGGTGGCATACCAAAAAGCCAGGGAACTTCCCAGATGTCACCCTAAAAGAACATTTTAGTGGATTCATCTTCAATTTTTTTATCGTAGCTTATTTAATACTATTTAAAGGTACATTAAGTGATCACATCACTGTTGGGATTTAACTACCAGTCTGTCGACATAACATTCGACTATTCATCCTAAGAAGGGATTAAATATATGATTTATTATGTGTTGGTATGTATCTACAACATTATTTAATACAAAATTAATAACCTGATAGAAAAAGATCCCCTAAGGTTATCTAAAGGTATTGGATTCCTCATCTTCTGGGTCCATCTTTATCTGATTGTACCCTGAATACTTTTCCATGAAGGAAAAGAATTAGAAGCCATAAGTTGCATCAATCAATAATTATATGATCATTAATAGTAATTATTCCTTTGGAAATTTCTATTAAGGTCTCTGAAATAAACGTAAACCCTAATATTCCCATTCTTCTTCTTGATAAGGATGATGTTGGCGACCCATCTTGGGTATTTCACTTCTCAGAAAAAGTTGGATTTGATTAATTTTTCAGCATCCACCTCTAGATTAGTAGTATGAGAGGGTTGCGTCCTACTAGATATTTTCTTGAAGCCTCGATGCTCATCAGTTAAGGTGAGATGGAATGTATACACATATGGATTTAGTTTGGGCATCTCTGTATATTTCTAAGAAAACACATATCATTGTTTCTTTACAAATTTGATGTACATATCTTTCTCTTTGAGAGGCATAACAACAATAATCAATGTAGGTCATAGGTCTTCTTCCATTCCCAAATTCACCTTCTTGAGCTCATCAGTGGTGGTGGAGGAGTCTTACTCAAATATGAGAGGGGTATTCTTGAGTTCATACGTATCTTCTTCCACCTCGGAGTCTATGGAGGAATTTTTAGATGAATTTGGAAATATGAGGGCCTCTCTATCACTATCGGGATGAGAGATTTCATGAGAAAATACATTATCATCTCCTACTACCTAAGTCGTTGTGTAGAGATTATAGAGTCGATTTTCTTTTACACTTTAACTAGGTACAGAAGGGTCTTGGACATCTAGGATTAGTTCTATTTCCTCAACTTGATTTATGTGGAGCACATAGTCATTGTTGAGCATACTCTGGGGATTTGCAGAAGCGGTCCCCAAGTAGTTGGGGGCTGAAAACTTTATATCATCATCCTCCATTGGTTGTTTGACTTCCCTTTTTTAGAAAATTTATCCAGCATATGTGGCTTCACAAGTCTCTAAGGGTGAACTATCACCATGTAGTATATAGACCTTTTCATCGATGGGGTATTGCAAACACTGATGGAATTTTAAGGGTACCACCACTTGGATATGGATTCAGGTCCTTCTGAGTAGGATATTGTATTCAGTGTCATGCTATATAACCATAAACTCAATATTATATGTGATATCCCCAAACTGAGATTTTATCTTGATCTTCCCAAGATTCCTTTTCTCACACTTAACATACCCTTGAATGGATAGATTTGTGGGAGAAAAATCCCCTTCACTATATCCCAAAAGTAAGAGGGTTAGAATCGGGATGAGGTTGATTTCATAACCATTTTCAATTAGATCTCTTTGGATATTAACATTATTGAGTCTACTCAAAACATATAGGGGCCTGATGTTTCCCTAGATGACCTCTTCTTAATCCTTCTCTGTGAATGAGATGGTGACATTGCATTCTTATGGCATAGTCTCCACTCGATAAACCTTATATGCAGTGACTTCTATCCTGAACTCCTATGGGATTTGGAGGGATTCAATGAGTACCTCCTTGAGTTATTTTGAAATATGGAGTGCATCCAGGATTGAGATCTTGGATGGAACAACTGCCAGCTATTTCAAAATTACATACTTTTGTGTCAGAGGCCAGTTCTTCCTGGGATGGGGTTTCTCTTTATTATGTGGATCTATAACTGAGGTATTTGAGGTAGATGGTCTTGGTGATTTTGAAAAGTTTGAGGGAGAATCTACTACAAGTGGTGTGGGTTATTTTGGCCTTCCTTGTTTCCTGGGATGATCAGATAATCACACCCTCACTGGGCGGTCATGCAAGGTGACTAGGGGCATATGACTGCTTGGGTTTCTAGGACACCTCCATATCTCTGTCAGTCTTGTTAGAGAATTTTCCTATGGCTCTCAACTATATATATGTCCCCTATGGGGATGTGACTGAAATATTGGGTCCAACCATGCCCGTGTTGTCCCTGGTATCCTTAGTTCCTGTGCATGCTGCCTCATGTTCCCCGGTTGGGTGCGGGGAACTCATACTAAGAGGTATATCTGTCATCAGAGAAGGTTTATTCTAAGTTTTTCATATTAAAAAACCATATATGATATCTTCATTTGATGAGGGTTTTGTTTAGTGGGGTGGTTCCCGTTCTTCAGATGTTTCAAGGAAGAAATATACAAGGGTTAGAAATTACATCGGAGCTGAAAATGACTCTTCATCTTCTTTTTATTCTTAAATTTGATGGTCATATCTACATTTGGGGAACATATCCAATGTCACCTACCTTAGTGATGGAACTGCTATGGTTCTGAAAATTTTTTCTTTCAAGGTGGCATGAGCTCAGTCAACTATCTTTTGAGTCATCCAGTTGTTAAACTTATACCCACACATGGCCAGAACTTTATACCAATCACCTTCTTCTTCTTCTTACTAGGAAATGGTTATACAGGCCACCTACTCTAGGGGGGTTATATAACATCACATATCTATAATTGAACATGCTTTTGAGGACACCTTTGAAGATAAAACAACATTGGATGTTATGATATAGTCTTCTATAGAAAGGGTAGTAGTCGAGACAATTGGTGAGGTTGAACTCACTAGGATTCTTGGGTTATGGAATCTTGAGAAGTTTATTTTCCATAGCTACAAGGAAATAATTGTGGAATGGTTCATTTTAAAAGGATTATGATTTATTCATACATTCATCAAATTACAGGTGAACCTGATCTCTTTTCACTTCTATATAGGGGTGATTTTTTGTGTTGTTCCCACTCAGAAGGAGGCACTGGGAAGTTCAGGACCTTCCAATGTGCTTGAATGGTCATGGATTCTAGTTTGAGAGTGAAAGATTTAGTCTCTTCTTTTCTGAGGCTTTACCACTATGATGAAGTCATGAGACAATATTTAGCTTAGGTTCTCTGAATGGTGTCTTCCAGATATTACGCCATTTCTATGAACTCACAAAACTCACCTAGATACTTAATTGGGATCATAGGTGTATGTAGATCATCCTAGATAATTTTATCATAGAGTTATAGCAATTTATCTTGCATTAGAGGGATATTGAGTGAATAGGTTAAACCCTTCCATCTGGCTGTAAATTCAGATACCCTCTCATTTTCTCATTACTTGCAGTTTTTCAGGTCGAAAATTTTCATATTACTCAATGTGGATCTAAATTGGTATAAGAATTAATGATAAAGGTATTCCCATCCTACAAAAGATCCTTCTAGTAGACTATTATACCAAACAATGGTTGGCCCTATTAGATTCTGTAAAAAACAACTCATCTTAGTCGCCTCTTGTTGATCTCAAGGGCCCATCATCATACCACATTTGGATACGAAGTGAATGAGATGTTTTTTAGGGTCCCTTGAGCTTTTAAAGGTGGAGAAGGAAAGATTTCCAAAATTTGGTGGAGGAAAATTTTCATCCACCCATTCGAGGTATGGATTCCACTCAAACTCAACAGGTGTGTGTCACCCTTCCATGGATTCCATTAAAATAGCCAATGACTTGATGACATTGAGTAGTTTTAGAGATACCATTGTATGATCCACCTCTCGTCTACAAGAAGAGGGTGGGTCTTGATGAGGTGGCCCCATTTTCATCTCCCGTTGATTCTTGATTCATCCTAAGACTGAATGATTTCCCTTGTGAGGGAGAGGCTATCACCATAATGGAGGGACGTCCTGATCATTTTTGACTTCCTTGTTTATGTAGACCAACTACCTAGATCTAGAGTCAGTCTAATGCTTATATTCCACTCTTGTAGGTAGATCATATCTTTCCAGATGTATGGGAAGGGGAATATTTTTTTCATCCTAATGGAGATACCCAGTAGGAATATTTCCCCTGAGTATCTCCTCATTTCATTTTCTAAGAGTTTGTGTATAATTATCATATTATGACAATCGTTCCTCCATGGAAGGATTTTAAGTTCTTCTTGGTGGTGATTGGGATGTAGTCACACTATTCCTTTATATTTGGTAGTGTTCTTCCATAGATGTGGCAGCTCGATATTTGGAGGTGTCGGGTGTTGGAGCCTCCTCTATTCTAAGTGTGTGTAGCCTTAGTTGGTGAATCCAGATCACCTTCCTCTCAGGGTATGTTTTCTGAATTGTATCTCTCTATAACTAAATCTTGATCTACACTATCTATTGTTTTGATGGTGATGAAATTCATAGAGGTGTATCAGGCAATGGTTGTTTTCTTGTTACTTTCAATGGAACAGAATGATTCTTAATTCCCTAAATTAGGTTCATTTCTAAAACCTTTGGCTGTATTGGGTCATTTTGGTTTGGTACCCTAGTGTGGTTTGATTACTTCACCATACACTCCTCTCATATCGACCTGTGAGTAGTGACCTTGAGGGATTTTACGGTCGTGACTACCAAACGAGATCCGAATGGAACAGGTTTGTCTTGCAGTGGGAGGAACGAATGAGATGTTGAACATCGATATTTACCTCCAGACCTAGAGAATAATGGTTCCCTCTAAGGTGATGCTGGTGATGATGAAAATACCCCCAACCCTATGGTATGGGGTCTATTTGGGACCACCACTAGAATTTTTTTATCCTTTTTTTGAGGATGTGATTCTTCCAGTTGAGGATTTGATGATTCTTGGGATAGGAATTGAGATATAAATTACCCCAGCCTATCAATATGGGGTTTATCTGGAACAAAATTTGATTTCTCTAATACCCCCTCGGGGATGATGAACCTGGTGATGACGATTAAGATAAAAATTCCCCTAGCATAGTGGGATGGGGTTTTTTTACATCTGTTGTTGATATGTCTTGAATTCTTATGGTAATTGATGATTTGAGAGGTGGAGATAGTGGTAGATGTTCCCTCAACCCATTAGGATAGGTTCACTCTTGGTAGGATGCTATGGAAGCTCCTACTGTGGCCCGTTTGATGTGGTACAGTTGTGCTTGTTTAGGAGTGGGGTGCAATGACATCCCATGAAGAGATTCATCTCTTACAGGAAGTTGTCTGGTTAGTCAAAACATCATATTTTGTGTCTGAAATTCATTCCCATTATTTTGAGGGGCTTAGTTCAAATACCCATGGACTATCCTCTCCCTCCATTAATTATGTATTAGAATCATTGAAGTAAGGGAATTTTGTTGTAGTGAGCAACTAGCCCGAGCATTACCTGATCCCTTGATTTCTTCAGAGGTTATTAAATTATAGGATGTTGTGTATGAGGGGTTCTACTATTACATGGGTGAAGGGAAATGTAATTCTCCATACATTCCCCATACTCAAATACAGATGCATGACGTGGCTTCAATGATCAGTTTCCTAAGGGTTGTGATGCAATGGCAGCAAGCATATTGCATATTTGCACTGTGATTTTCTGGTTTTGGATCCCAGAACATAGAGATAGAATCTAGGTCTAGCTAACAATATAGTATCATGATGGTTTGAAGGTGACCCTCATATCTTGGATAATGGAGGTGTCTAGCCTTCAATAATTGATGATTTTACCACATGTTTTTATATAGATAAGGCATGCACTTCTTCTCTAGATCATATGGGATCTCATAGTTAGAATTATAAAGGGGACATAACATGGTGGGAATGTTGTTTCTATCCAACTATCTCCATATAAAAATGTTGGATTCCTCTTTATCAGACTTATATGCCTCTATCTGACCAGACCACAGAAGATGCTTCTTAGGGTCTCCTGCTGATTGGAGTGGAGTGTTGCTAGGAGTTGATGGGGAACTATATATGGTTGACATTGATGTTTAGACAACCTCTCTATACAAAGGCATCTGATTTTTGAACACCTATTTATATGAAGGTTTCTAGGTAAGGGAAGTATTTCCTTGTCTGTGAGATATATCACCGTATGGAGGTTGACCACAGTGGATTTCAAGAGTAGAATCCCTAAGATTGACTTTGTTGTTGTGACACGTCAAATTGATTAAGATTTTAAGATTGATTTATATTCTAGGTTATACCCTAGATCATCTCTCAAGGAGATTTGGTAGCTTATAGTGTGTATTTTTAATAAAGATTACTAAAAGATGGGGTGATTTTGAAAACAGTTTTAAGAAAATGACTTGATTTAAAGAGTTTAATAGTTGATAAATAAAAGTGGTGTTTTAGAATTATGATATAAAGAGATCATTTCAAGTTAACTACACATCTTGGTGATTTCATCATTCTAAAAAATACACATGGTTTAATGGAATCCTTTGGTTGAGGGTTGTCAAGATCTCAACTTTCCTCTTGCCTCTTAAAACGATGCTCAAAGAACCTCCCCTTGACACAACAATTGCATTGTCAAGGATTGGGTATCAAACATAGAAAATAAAGGCTAAAAAAGTATACTAAAATCTTATGTATGTGTAAGATAAATAGGACTCTTCTCTTTTCCAATCGGAACAATACAAGATTTCCACTTGAAATCTCAACCCAATCGGTGTTGAGATAAAAAGTGTTCCACTTAATTATAACAAAAGAAATGTATTCAGAGGAGAAGAACATAAAATTTAAACATAAGTGAAATATTTATCACACAAATTAAAGAACACCAGTATAATTTCAAGTACCATAACTCCCTCCCAATTTTGTGTAGCTCCCTCAAAATGATCGTCTACCATTTAGCTCACCATCGAGAGGAGGATGGGGCTCGGGTGGAACTTCTTCTTCATCCTTGATCCCCTATGATGATAGGGGAATCCATAAATTATAGTATGAGAAGTATAATCATCTAGGAATCCAAAATTTCATATATTTTCTTCCGGTTTGAACTTCCCAATGAGGTGCCCATGGTGCCTTTTTCTAGCCAAAATAGAACATGGTTTTGAGTACCCTATTTTTGAGATACCACTTGTGTCTCAGTTTTGGAATAGTATAAATCCATATCATGACATGAAAAAAAGATAAGTGTTGTTGGTAGGACTATTGAATATATCCATGTTAAATTTGGTGGACATTATACATTTCTATTGGTAGATATGGTCAAAATATTGAATCAAACTTTTGAATTTGGGCAGATTCTATCCTCTGGATAGAATGGTTTGGACGGTCCACCAAATAGACGAATTGTGCTTCAGTTACTTGATAAGAGTTGTAGAGAATAATGTTTTAGATTGGACCACAAAGTTTAATCCCATTTGAATGCACGAAATTAGCTTAATGCTCAAAACAATGGATAGATATCCATGGGATGTCATGCAGTTTGGCCCATTTTTCTTCTAGATCATTTTTGGGGCCTCGAAATCACCTCCAACTTCAATGAAAATATCAAAACAAGTATAATTTCTCCTTTTAACAGTGATAAACACAAAATAAATTAATTAAAAATGAAATGAAAATTTTTATTATATTTTAAATTTACAATACAAATTTAGTTAAATACAATGGTGTAAGGGTGGAAATGAAACAGTAAATCGCGGTGTGATCACACCTCCACACTTAAACATTTGTACTCCTAAAAAAGTTACATTTTCAGAAATTATGTATATAGATATTACCAAGATCATCAAGATTTAACATTTGAAGAAATTTTAATTCATTAAATTAATGTGATCAATGCACAAACCACACCAAGGAGTTTTTCCTAGTGAAAATGGAAAAATATGTCTCATAAATCATATCACAGTGAAATTCAAAGAGATTCGTGATAAAAAATTGAGCAAGGAATTCAGAAATAAACCATTCCACTAACTCTCCATGTGTTTGTGTGAAAACCATTCCATGATATTCTTTCCACTTTCTATCTAATAAATATAGGTTATTTTAACATTTTTCAACTTAAATGATTTTGTCCACCAAACCTTCCCTAAATCCTTTGAAATCATATTTCAAGACCCACTCACTTAAGAATTCCAAGACGTCAAACCATATGCTCCTGACCTAGATATCCCCATATGTTTCACATTTCATCACTCCCCTCATTTATTATTTTTGTTTTTTTTAGAAGTTTCATTTGAAACAAATCTCACACTCATCCCGCAACCCTTGTTTGATCTCCTCACAACACTAATTGTAATAGTTATAAAAAGATCAAAGGTTGAGGTGGAGTGTTTTTTGACCTACCCAAGTCACAACCCAATTTTTTTTGATTTTTTTTGAGGGTGTACAAGAGTCGGATATCAGGTACACACACATAGTTCAATCTCGTATAGTAGTGAAACAGATCGGATAAGGAACGATCATATGGAAATATCATTTTAAGATGAAAAATATTAACCTAACATATATTTACCTTCTACTAAGTAATAAATATTCACACTTTTTGGTTTGGTGCAAAAATGTGTGAAGATATTAGTGACACAATTTTCCCAAAAACTAATCACACAATGGGCATCAATTATATCAAAGGTTTCACAGAGATACAACAATTTATATCATTGACAGAAAACCAATTCACTAAAAATCACTCCCTGATATTAAATTCATACAAACATTCATTCCATAATAGATTCAGGTTTTCATCAAATTTTAAATCAATATGGAACCAAAAATTTCAACATGCATTTTCAGTAAGTTCCATGATTTGGTGACCCTAATGGGGGGAAGTAAAAATACCATAAAGAAGGAGAAAAAAAGAGAAGAAATAAAAAAGATGTTGAAAATCCTAATGAACTGAACAAGATGGTGAAAAGTTAAAATACTATAAAGAAGTAAAAAAAGAGAAGAAAGAATAACGATAATTAAAATATTAATGAACTCAAAAAGACGGGGAAAAGTGAAAATATCATAAAGAAGGCGAAAAAGAGAAGAAAGGAAAAAAATGATGAAAATTTCTAACTAACCCAGGAATGTACCCATACCCCCAAACCTAGAGTGTGCAGTGTACTCACTATAATAAAATAGAATGTGGGAAGGAAGGATAAAACCTATTGGGTGTAATTGGTATGTTTCTTCTTGAACATGGAGTTCCTCCATCGGGAACTCTAGAAGGGCTTCATGGAAGTGCTTTAGCTGTTGCCCATTGACAGTGAAGGTTTTCTTAGTTTCTTCATTTTGAACCTGAAAAACACCAAATGAAGATACATTAGTAACAGTGTATGGTCCAAACCAATGGGAATGAATCTCACCTTGATGCAACTTCACCCTTTCATTGTATAGGAGGACCTTCTAACCAATGTGGAATTGAAGATGAAGGATGAGACGGTCATGGGAAGCCTTGGTTTTCTTATTATAAATCCTAGAGTTCTCATATGAATCTCTTCTAATTTCCTATAGCTATTGAATATGAAACTTCCTTTGAGAACCTGCACTAGAAAGATTAGAATTGCATTATTTGATGGCCCAATAGGCCTGGTGCTCAATATCAAATGGGAGGTGACAACTCTTTCCAAAAACAAGCCTATAAGGTGACATTCCAATTGGGGTTTTAAAAGAAGTATGGTAAGTCCATAGTGAATCATCAATTCTAACACTCCAATCTTTTCTATTGGGTTGAACCATTTTTTTCAAGAATTTTTTTACCTATCTATTTGACACCTCAGCTTGACCATTGGTCTATGGGTGATATGCAGTAGACACTCAATGACCAACCCCATACCGAATCAAAAGTGATTGCATTGTTCATTTGTAGAAATGAGAACCATGTTCAGTGATGATAAACCTAGGTAATCCAAACCTATAGAAGATTTGGGTTCTCACAAATTCTACAACTTCCTTAGAATCATCAGTCCATATAGCTCGTTCCTCTACCCATTTTGACACATAATCAACTACCAGAAAAATGTACAAGTTTCCAAAGGAATTGGGAAATGGCCCCATAAATTCAATACACCAAACATCAAAAATGTCAAGAAAGATTAATGGTTGTTGTGGCATTTCATTTCTTTTAGATACATTACCCATTATTTGAAAATGAGGACAAGATTTGTAAAAAACATGGGCATCCCAAAAAAGTGTTGGCCAAAAGAGACCAGAATCAAGGACTTTTAGAGTAGTCCATTGGGGACCAGAGTGGCCCCCACAATCAAGAGTGATGGTAGAATATAAGGACAGACTAAAACTCGCTATCGAGAACACAACGCCTAAGGACTTGATCACTACATGTGCGCCAAAGGTAGGGGTCATCCCAAATGTACCAACAGGACTCGTGTTTTAGACAACTAGCTTGGTTTTTTTTGAAATCAGTAGGAATGCAAGACGCTACTAAAAAATTTACAATTTTGGCATACCAAGGAATAATATCTTGCACTCGATACAATTTCTCATTAGGAAACATATAATTTATAGGAATAGAGGGGGATGAGTCAATGTATGAGGATGGGGAAATCCTACTAATATGGTCAGCTGCCACATTCTCTCCTATTTTTTATTTCTAATTTCTAGGTTTAATTATTGAAGGAGGAGCATCCAGAAAATGATACGTGGTTAGGTTTATGGTTTCTTAAGGAGATACTGGAAGGTTGCATGGTCTGAGAACACAATGACTTTGCACCCAAAAAGGTATGACCTGAATTTTTCCGAGGAAAACACAACGGAAAGGAATTATTTTTTAGTTGTGGTGTAGTTTTCTTGGGAAGGTTCCAAAGTACCTAAGGCATAGGCAATGACATGTGAAGCTCGATCGACCCTTTGTGAAAATACTGCCCCAACTGCATAGTTAGAGGCATCACACATGATCTCAAATGGTAAATCCCACCGAGGTGGATAGATTACCAGGGGTGACGTGAGACTCCATTTTAACTTATTAAAAGCTTCCTCACATTCTTTATCAAAAACAAATTATTTTTATTTTTAGATTAATCGGGAGAGGGGGAGTGAAATTTTACTAAAGTTACGAATGAAACGACGGTAAAATCTAGCATGACCTAGGAAATACCGCACATCCCATAAATTTTTAGGGAATGGTAAGGAAGAAATGACATCCACTTTTGATTTATCTACTTGGATACCATCCCTAGAAATTACATGTCCCATAAATATACCTTGTCACACCATGAAATGGCATTTCTCATAATTTAATATGAGATTCTTATCAATACAGTGATGTAGGACTGAATCAATACTACTCAAACATTCATCAAAAGAGGATCCACACACAGTGAAATCATCCATGAATACTTCCATGCAATTCTCCAGGTAATATGAAAAAATACTAACCATACATCGCTGGAAAGTACCCGGAGCATTGAACAGACCAAATGACATCCTCCTATATGAAAATGTGCCAAAGGGCCAAGTGAATGTTGTCTTTTCCTAATCCTCAGGTTAAATATGGATCTAAAAGTATCTAGAATACCCATCAAGGAAATATTAGTGGGACTTACTCACTAGCCTCTATATAATTTGGTCAATGTATTGCAAAGAGAAATGGTTCTTCATAGTCTGTTGATTTATTCAGCGATAGTTTATGAAGACACACTAACTATTCTGCACACGAGTTGGAACCAATTCATTGTTTTCATTTTTGATTACTGTAAGGCCAGTTTTTTTAGGAACTACTTGAATGGGACTGGTCCATTAGGTTTCAAAGATGGGGTAAATGATTCCAGCAGCTAATAATTTTGTTACTTCCTTTTTCAAAACTTCTAGGAGGTTTGGGTTCAGTCAACATTGTGTCTGCCTCACTGGTTTAGCCTCATCATTTAATAAAATATGATTTATGCAAATTGATGGGATAATACCAGTAATTTCAGAAACTTTCCATCCTAAAGCTTTTTTATACTCACTCAAAAGGTCAAGCAGTCTAAATTCATGCTTAGGAGGGAGTGAACTAGCAATGATGATGGGAAACTTGTTTCCATTCTCAAGATATGAATATTTTAAATCTTGAGGCAGTTGTTTTAGTTCCAATTCAGGTAGATTTTAGATTTATGGGAGTTTTTTTAAAGTGAGAGGTCACTAATCTCGTCTAACTACTCAATGGTATCATCCTCAGGTGAGGAATGAGATTTTACAAGCTTAGTGGTATCATTCATGGTTAGGTGATCCTCAGTGTTAAAGAAATCATCAATCAATAAACATGCATTACATTTCTCTAGACCACTAAAATAATCAATGTATGAATCATTTCCTAGAATTTTAATTAAGGATAAAAATTCAGAAATGGGATTGAAGGAATGAAAATTTGTTTTTTTAGGGGTAGGGAGTACAGAAATTGAATTAACAGAGAGAGAGGAATGTTCTTATGAGGGGTTATTCCTGGTATCAAGGATGTTGAAATGGATTATGTCACCACAAAATTCCACAGATAATATACCATTATGGACATTAATTATGGTTTTGGTAGTTTTCAAGAAGTTTCTCCCCCAATATAATTGGTTCATGTCCATTCATCTTATCATCTTCCATTTTTAGCACATAAAAATCAACATGAAAAATTAAATTTTACACCCTCACAAGAACATCATCTAACACACCAAAAGGGTGTACGGTACTCTATTTGTCTAGTTGAACAACAATTCCAGTAGGCTTTAGTTCCTCGACCAACAATGTAGATTAAATTGAGTGAGTCATCACATTTATAGAAGCACCTAAATCAAGCATGGCATTAGAAAATGAATACTCCCCTATGGTGCATGGAATGGATAATGTCCTAGGATCGTTTCACTTGGTGGGAAGTGATGGATCTATCAATGCTGATATGTTCCTCCCCAATCTCACCTTTTCATATCCAATAATTCACCATCTGTGTGTACACATATCATTTAGAAACTTTTCATATCTTGGATTTTTTTCACAGCATCAATCAAGGGGATGTTTACCTGCACTTTTTTGAAAGTTTCCAATATTTCCTTATCTAGTTCAGTTTAATTTTATTTCCTAGGTTGGGTGTCCCTTTGGGGAAATGGAATAGGAATGGGTTGTCTATGAGACTCATCGACATACACACTCTTTCCTTTGGAAGGGATTTTATCAAGACATGGTTTTTCAACATTTGGAACATTTTTAATGGTTGGGATGGAGGTTTACTCAGGAGGGGATGACTCTAATAGAGGATTCATTTGATTTTATTTTTGTTTTCCACTCCTAAGTGTAATGGAACTAACATTTCCTTTATCTCTAGGGTTTAATAATGGTTAAGATGGTAGTTTACCTGACTTGTGACTTTGAATTTCCCCCACCGAGTTAACTAGTTGGCCTAATTGTGTTTTGAGGCCTTGTATGGATTCCTGAGTAGTTTTTTGGAATTGGATATTTTTGGAAGCCATTTGTTTCATAATATCTTCTAGGCTAAGATCATCTTTTGGATGGGGTTGTTGGAAAGACCTTTGGGATGGTTGAGGATCTCTGGGTGGTGGTGGTGGATGACTAATCTGACCATGTTGGTTCCATTGTTGTTGAGTTTGGTTTGAATACCCCCCTTGTTTATAATATTGGGTTTCTTTCCACCTAAGGTTGTATGGATAATAGGGTTCTTTCCTAAAGGGTTGGTTATAGGGACGGCTTGGAAATATTTCCTCACAACTCTCAGAAGTTTCTCTCAATTGGGGGCATTGGTCAGAATAATGGGTGTCAGAAGAGTATATTCCACAATGGATGGGAGGAAGATATTGAGATTTCCCTTGGGATAGAGTGAGTTATCATAGAAGGGTACTTACCTCTTCAAACTTTGCATCCACATTCTTCTCAAATTTAGTACTTTTCACCTCATGGACACCTCGAATGGGTACACTGGACCTTGAACCGAATTATTTAGTGTTCTGTTCCATGTTATCAATTAGGATCCTTGAAGATATTGGGGTTTTATCCACTAGTTCACCACCTACAACATCATTAATCATGTTACAATCAATTGAAATTAAACCTTCATAAAAATACTGAATTAAAAGTTGATCACTTATTTGGTGGTGTGGAAAACTTAAACATAACCTTTTAAAGAGTTCCCAATATTCATGAAGTGTTTCCCCTTGGTATTTTCTTATACTGCATATTTATTTCCTTGTTGTTTTAGTTTGAGAGGGTGGGAAATATTTTTCAATAAAAAGGTGTTTCATGTCTGCCCAGCCACTTATTTGGGAATTAACATACTAAATCCAGTCTTTTTCAATGTATTCTAATGAAAAATGAAATGACCTAATATTTACTTGTTCTTTATCCACATTTGTAGGTTTTAATTTAGAACACACAGTATGAAATTCTTTAAAATTATTGTGTGGATCCTCTCTAGGAAGTCCATGGAATCTTGGTAATAGATAAATTAAACCAAATTTTAGTTCAAAATTGGGTGCCTCGCCTTGTAATTGAATGTATGTGGGTTAGATATAAACATCAAATGAGGTTATTTATTTTAGTGTTCTATTGTTTTCATCTATTTTATACAAGTTAATTTCAGGTTTGATGTCGATTCCAAAAGAATAAGTAAAAGGATTAGGAAGAGTGTCGATATTTTGTGTGTCCTCCTTTAAAGGGTTCTCTTTTGTGTCTCGGTGTCTCTGACATAGGATCCTCTCTGTTTCAGGTTTTAAATGAGGTAAATATCCTATATTAGAATTTTTCATACACTAAACCTATATAAAAATTGTTCAGAACACAAAATGATTGAAAATGTAAACAAATATTCACAAAAATTTACAAATATCTTATCAAAAACACGCACAAAAAACCAAAGCGCTCCCCGACAACAATGCCAAAATTTGACCACTTTGTCATGACATGTCAAATTGATTAGGATTTTAAGATTTATTTATATTATAGTGAAGACCCTAGGTTGTATCTCAAGGAGCTTTGGTAGCTTATAGTGTGTATTTTTAATAAAGATTACTAAAAGAGGGGGTGATTTTGAAAACAGTTTTAAGAAAATGACTTGATTTAAAGAGTTTAATAGTTGATAAATAAAAGTTGTGTTTTAGAATTATGAGACAAGGAGATAATTTCAAGTTCAATACACATCTTTTTGAGTTCTTCATTCTGAAAAATAAACATGGTTTAATGGAATCCTTTGGTTGAGGGTTGTCAGGATCTCAACTTTCCTCTTACCTCTTAAAACGATGCTCAAAGAACCATCCCTTGACACAACAATCGTGTTTTCAAGGTTTGGATATCAAACATAGAAAATAATGTCTACCAAATCATAATTAAATCTTATTTATGTGTGAGATAAATAGGACTGTGGTCTTGTCCAATCGGAACAATACAAGATTCCCACTTGAAATCTCAACCCAATCGGTGTTGAGATAAAAAGTATTCCACTTAATTATAACAAAATAAATGTATTCAAAGGAGAATATAATTGAAGTTAAAAATAATTGAAATATTTATCACACAAATTATATAAAACTAGTATAATTTCAAGTGTCTGAACTCCCTCCAAGGTTTTTTTAGCTCCCTCAAAATGATCATCCACTATTTAGCTCGCCATCAAGAGGAGGAGGATGCTTGGGTGGAACTCCTTCTTCATCCTTGATCCCCTTATGAGGATAGGGGCCTACAGAACTTCTAGGATAAGGAGTATAATCATATAAGACTCCAAAATAGCATATCTTTTCTTCTTGTTCTAACTTCCCAATGAGGTGCCCATGGTGCTTTTTTATAGCCAAAATAGAACACGGTTTTGAGCACCCTGTTTTTGAGATACCACTTGTGTATCATTTTTGGAATAGTAGAAAGTCATATCACGACTTGACCAAAATATAAGAGTTGTTTTATAGACTCTTTAATATCTCCATGTTAAATTTGTATGCCATTAGACATTTATATTGGTAGATATGGTCAAAAGAAAAAACCAAACTTTTGAATTCGGGCAGATTCTGTCCCCTGGATAGAATGGTTCGGACGGGCTACCAGATGGCCGAATTGGGATTCATTTCCTTGATAAGAGTTTTATCCCATGATGTTTTAGAGTGGAAAACAAAGTTACATACCATTTGGATGCACGGAATTATCTTAATTCTCAAAAAAGTGGACAGATATCCCTGAGATGCCATGCAGTTTGGCCCATTTTTCTTCTAGATCATCTTCCGGGCCTCCAAATCACCTCCACCTTCAATGAAAATATCAAAAAAAAATATAATTTCCCATTTTAAAAGTTATAAACACAAAATTAATTAATAAAACATGAATTTAAATTTGTTATTATATTTTAAATTTACAATACAAATTCAGTTTAATACAATGGTGTAAGGGTGAAAATGAAACAGTGAATCGCAGTGCGATCAGCGATCTATATCCACACTACTATGAGGAAAAATATCGCAGTAATGATCAAATTATTCTTCGTTTGAAGAGTTTAAAAACCCTTGGTGTGTTTAGAATGTGTCTCAAATAGCCTTAAGGATATATCATTTATCAGATTAGGAATATGAGCCTCATTCTGCATTGTGGATGTAATATACCGACCTAACTTTTGGGATTGTGTACAGATATGAACTTATTGTATGATGGTTGTCAGACCTTGTTGATAACCTTCTAGTTCTATATGAATATGAACCCACTACTGATAATTTTTTAGAATATGCTGATGATATTCTTCATTATTAGAAGAAATATGAGCCCACCATGAGGCATGTGCTACTCTCACTTGGTGAGCCTCAGTCAAAATAAGGATATGATACTAATCATAAGACTTTGGAATATTCCACTAGTCCTTCTTGAATGTGATATGAGCCTATCCCGAGACATGTTCCACTCTCACTTGGTGATCCCTAGTTGGAACAGAAGTATGAGCCTGGTCCAAATATGCATTCCCTACCAGAATATGTTGACAGAAACCCAAAATGGGAGAATAGGATATGATCCTCCTCCTATATAGCCTCGGAATGATATTGATGAAGTCTTTTGTCGGTGGAAGTAGAGATATGATCCTGGATTCCATGATCTGCTGGAATATTCTAGGCAGCTTCACTGATATGAATATGAGATTGTCCTGTGGCATGTGTCACTCTCACTTGGTGAGCCCCGACTAGAATGGGAATATGGGCCCGATCCTAGGAATTTGGAGTATTCCACTAGTCTTATTCATTAGGAATGTGAGCATTTTATGAGGCATGTGTCATTCGCACTTGGTGATCCTCAACCAGAACGAGGATATGAGCCTGATCCTGGGCCTTTGGAATATGTCATCAGGCTTTCACGATAGTGATATAAGCCTATATCGAATCATATTCCACTATTACTTGGTGAGACTTGGTTGGAAAGAGAATATGAGACTAGTATTCTACCTTTCCCTTTACCAAAATATGCTGATAATCCTCCCAGATGGGAGAAATAATATATACTTGCTCTGAAGAAACCACTTGTTCATAATGATTATAGTTTTGTACTACCCTGTCTATAATGATAGGAATATGGGCATGTCCCTATATTTGTACCAGTTTCAGAATATGTCGATGGAGTTCTTCAGTTATTGCTAAGATGTGATGGAATTTTTGAAAAGTGTACACAAGAATGTAAGCCTACACATTTTCTTTATCCATTATATACTGAAATATATCTTTAATTGAAGTGGTAATATGATCCCACTTCTGTCCTCCTTGTGCCATTGGAATATGCTGATGGAATTCATGAATAGGGGTAGGGATATGTTCCTCCCTCGTTCCTGCTATAGGGATATACCTACAAACATGTTTTGAGTTAGTAAAGATATGAGCCTTCTCACTGGATATCACCGGAATATATCGACGGGCTTCATCAACAGAAGTGGGGATATGATCCCACTTATAGTTATCCAGAGCCTTCTGCACCTAATGTGTCTTCCTTATTTTCTGTTCATGGGTGTCATAGGTGGTAGTGTGTCAGGTGGTACCATCAACAGGTGATTTAAGGGTACCAGTGGGATGGAACTAGTGACGGTGGTTAACAGGATCCCTCCTTGGTGACCCCTGAACCAAAAGGGAGTAATAGTTGACCCTTTATCCTACCTTCATTAGATAATAAAGGTGGTGATTTTCATTCTCTAGGGATAAGATTATGAAGAAATTTTTTGTAGAAGCAAGGTCCATTAGCTTTACTGTAGATTTATTTGGATAGTGAAAAATCATCAGTTTCAGCACTTGGATACCCTCATAAGTAGCCTCAAGGGCCAGGATTGTACCATGTCAATGGTATTCTTGGACCATTTCATTCACCACCCTATGATAAAGATGTCAGGTGAGTGAGTTAATTCTGAGGCCCATAGGGGTTATAGCCATAAATTATTTTCCAGAATGGTCACTAGATAAAGACATGTCGGATCAGGGTGTTGTTTGAGAGAGTAGTATATACAGTCATGAAGGCAACAAGGAACAAGTTCACCTATTATTGCATCATCATAGTCATGATATGATCTCAATCATATATGCATGTCCAACACAATTATCTTTTTATTCATGATCCAACCATTCTACTCACGTGGAATTTTCAAAACAAGGATGGACTTATTTCATGAGAACTCCAGATATAGAGGACCAATCATTCATTTGAAAGATTCATTCCAGGATTGTCAATTTTTTTCATAGAATATGAAAAACAAAATTACCCTACACGTGATTAACTAAACATCCTATTATTTGAGAGGTTCATATTCGATTCACCATTTTTGTTTGCACGGAATATACAAAAAAAATGTCCTGATGAATGATTAACCAATCATCCTATTATTTTTGAGATTCACATCGGGTTCACCATTTTTGTTTTGATAGAAATATATAAGGACCACCCATATGAAAAGAAAAAAATATTCTTCTGAAAATGGGGTAGTCTATCATTTTTTTCTTGTGAAGGAGATGTTGTAGTTAGATGATTTCACATCGGATGCACCACTTTTTTTCAGAAGTATATGGTTTCTTGGATTGGTGTTTTGATTATGGGGGTTAAAAAATTTTTGTACTATTATTCAATACAATTTATCATTTTTATATCTAATAGAAACTCCCAATGGTTCCCATATCCATAACTGAGTACGTACATTCTTTCCAAAGGTAGGTGGTCCTTTGGGGTTTGAAACCCAACGATACTTTAGAACTCATATTGGTCGAGGGGATGGTAGGTTGGGCTCATCATACCCTTTTTTGGGAAATTTTTTCCTAATCTAAGACTCTCTTATATATTTAAGATATGTTCAAGAATCTCTTCTTAATCCTGATATGGGACTGATTACCCTAATAGGTTAATCATAGGTTAAATCCTCATAAAAAGGGGAATCTATTAGTGAATCCATCTGTATGTATCTAAGTTTCTTCATCCATTTCACATTAATGAGTAGTTTCTTATATGTTTAAGTTGTAGGCACTCTAGAGTTTGTTGCCATCCAGGGAGGCAGTTAATATTCCAATGATGGGATTAAGACATTATGAGGCATCATGTATATCATGATTTATAATAGGAATCAAAACACATGTGTTTTTTTAAACCCATATAGTTTAATTCCATGTAGAAAATACATAAGTGGTGGCACTTAGGCATCGTAATTTTGAGGTTGGACCTTGAGGATGCATCCTACGTATCTTGGTTATTGTAGGAATCAGATTTCTCATAGTTCAATTTTTTGCTCAGTCTGCAGATGGATGAGGGAGAAAGATCATCCCATGGGGGAGATTAGGTCCTTATGGTCGAAATATTGGCGATGTAGGGGAAAATTTCATTGAAGTGGCTATTCATTTGATCTTGGGCCTTAAAAAGGCATCCTATGTATCTTGGTTATTATAGGAATCAGATTCATCATAGTTCAATTTGGGTCAGGGATTACACGTTTAAGTTTCCCTAATATTGGTGAAATTATACCATTCCACTGATTAGGGCTTACACACCAAGCTTTCCTTGTATGGTGGAGATTCGTGATGTAAATGATATGATCATTGCAACTCCCTATGCCCACGTGATCCATGCTCGATGTGAGAAATAAGGGATAGCAAGTAATCAGTCTCACTGCATATGGGTGCGGGACTTATGTTCTAGGACATTCCTTAGGATGTTTAATATGAATATCAGTCCTTAGGAAGGAATCCTACACATATTAGTTATGGTAGGAATTAGATTCATCGTAGTTTAGTTTATTCTTAGTATGCTGATGAATGAGGAAGAATGATCATCCCATGGGGATGATTGGGTCCCGTTGGTTGAAATTTTGGATACATGGATGTACTTACACTAAGGTAAGTGTATACTTGAGATCGGGCCTTAGAAAGGTGTCCTATATATCCTAGTTATAGTAGGAATCAGAGTTCTCATAGTTCTATTTCTTCTCAGTTTTCTGATGGATGAGGAAGAATAATCATCTCATGGGGATGATTGTGTCTCAGTAGTTGAAATGTCAGATACATTGATGGAATTTCACCTAGGTAAGTGTATACTTGATATTAGGCCTTAGGAAGGCATCCTATGTATCCTGATTATGGTAGGAATCAGAATTATCATAGTTCTATTGGGTTGGGTATTACACACTGAGGTTTCCCTAATATTTGTACCAGATAAGGTTATCATGTTCTGGGACACCTTCTTGACCTTTCATGGTTGTTTTACCAACCTATTTAAGGATGATTGAACATAATTGATGAAAATAACATAATCCAGGTTGACATGTATGAAGGATGTCACAAGCCCTGACCAAGGATGTTTGAAGAAAATCACATGATTAGGGATGACATGTCCGGAGAGTGTCTTGTGACCTAGATGACTTGTCTAGAGGACGTTGCATAACCCAAGTTGACTTGTCTAAATGAAATTGTATGATCTATATGGTGATCCTAGAGGGTTTCACAAGACTCAGGTGGCATTCCTAGAGGGCATCATGTAATATGGATGACGTGTCTGTAGGATGTCGCGTGATCTAGCTGATAAGTCCTGGTTTCATCACGAGATATGACTGACATGCTTGGAGGGTGTCATGAGATCTAATTAGAAATCCCAGAGGGCTTCATGATACCTATCTAACATACACTGGTGTCGCCTCATAATTTGGGTGATATGCCTAGATGAGATAGTAATATATTGATGGTGATCATGGCGGGATTCACGAGACACAGATGGCATGCCCAGAGGGCATCGCATGACATTATTGATGTTTCTAGCAGACATCACATGATCCAAATGGTGTTTCAAGGGGACACCGCGTAACTTGGGTGACATGTCCCAATGTTGTCATGTGATCTGGATGAGTCATGCAAAGCACATGAGGATTAGTGTACATTCCTTTACAAAATTCTCTCATCTTTAAGTCTATATTCTAGTTTTCATTGCAAATGTACCTTATATTTTTTTAGTGTTAGCTTGTTTTTAGGTTTCATGGATTTCATCAGAATTGAGTTATTTCCTTCGCATAACCCTATGAGACTCAAATGGCATGCTCGTAGGGTGTCATATGACTTTATTGATGTTTCCAAAGGACATTTCATGATCCAAATGGTGTGTCAATTAGATTATACTTAACTTGGGTGACATATCCCAATGTTGTTCCATGATCTAGATGAGTCATTTGAAGCACATGAGGATCAAAGTACATTCCTTCCCGAAAGTCTCCCATCTTTTAGTATTTATTCCATTTTTGCATTGCATATGTGCCTTATATTTGTTCAGTGTTAGCTTGTTTTTAGGTTTTATGAGTTTCATCATAATTGATGGATGTCCTTTGCATAACCCACCAAAAGTCCTTCACGTGATCACTTGATATCATTAAAGTTTCCATGAATACTTTGTGATCTCTTAGGTTGTTCCCCAGATTTTACCTGGTGAGAAACCTTTGAAATCGTGAGATTGGATGCTATGAGAAGTCCGCTCTAATTCCTAGGTTCACCGATGTGTGGATCGAAGGATTCATTTTTTCATGTTGGGGTGGGGTATTTATAGGCCTCTCCACCCTGATTATATGCTTATTTTTTGTTTCACATATCATGAAAATCCAGGATGGAGTCAGTAGAGGGCTTTAATGTTACATGTATTGTGAGGTCCTTCCATAGGTCATCCCAGGGGTTTCGCATGACTTTCAGTGACCGTAAGAACATCCCATCAATGAACCATTTATTATATTTTTTTCTAATTAAAGAGGTATTTCCTAATTATGTGTACATAATAAATGGTTTCCATAAGTCTAGAATGACATTTCTAGTGGACTTTGTAAGATCAGGATGCCTGCTGAAAGGCTTTTGCGTGATCTGAGGAAACATATCTGGGACCTTTTTTGAGACAAGGATGGCTTACCAGGGGGGACTCATGAGATCAATATTTTCATTCCAAGGGTTCTTTCAAGACCATGATGACATGCCAAGGGATGTTTCGTATGATAAATAGTGATTTTACAAGGTGTATAACTCCATTTTTATAAGATTAACGTATCTACCCCTTACAAGAATCTATCATCATTTCCATTTTTATTTCCTTTTTTATTTTACAAGGGATGGTAGTCTCGCGAGTTTTTATGAGTATTTTCAAAGACAATCACTCTTCCCATCGATGATGCATCGCGTGAACAATAAGGGGTATTATGGTGATGTTTGAGCATTTCATGGAAAAACCCTTCTATTTGTATTCAAAGTCAAAGGGGGAGCATAGTACTTCATGTACATGTATGAATCCCTTCGTGTGATGAGGGTGACATGCTAGAGGGATCTTTCGCAACAAGGCGTACATTTCACCAAGGATTCCATGGTGTCCTATGAACCACATGGGTGTGTCGCGTGAAGGTTTATGACTGCAATAGGCTCCCATATTTTCCATGTTTTCCTCCTTATTTTACAAGTATTTTTGGATGGTTTTTCAAGCACCCACCAACAGACAAGTCGCATGATCCGGAAGAACTTATCTGGTATCCGATTCATGACCAGTGAATGTCTTGGATTCCTTTAAAAGAACAAGGAGTATTTTTTAAAGGGGGTTTACAAGATTTAAATCAGGTCTTATGTTTTGCATGGATCTTTCTCATGACCTTCTGAAGGTATCATGATTGCATGTATTTTGGAAGGTTACATGATCTGTGAGTTCTGAAAACCTTATCTTCCTTTGTTTTGTAGGGAAAAATAATACCCATGTTTAGGTATTTCTTCCCATGTTTATTTTTTTATGATAATTTGGTGAGAATCAAAAATATTCCAAAATTTTTATCTTCTATCAGAAACTCTTGACCCAATTGAAAAAAAAGGATTATCTTTTTCAGTGCATGCTTTAAAAACTACTTGAAATAAGATTTTTCTTTCTACTACTTTAAGCCAAGAGAAGATGGTTGACTACATTGTTTCAATATCTAAAGAATTAATTTTCCTAAAATGGATTCCTGGTAGAAACTTCAACATTTCTAATAGTTTCTTTTTCTGTAGATTCAATTACCTCTTTTTGATTCTCTTCTATTTGGTGAATCTTTCCTCCAGCAAAACTTCACAATTTCAAACTTCAAACTACTTATTTTTCCATAAACTATGTCTCATCACAAACTTGAAATTTTATCATTATTTTAACTTATTCATCAGATCATTTTATTTATGATGATGTAACTTCAAATTTGATAACAAGACTCTATTTAGAATAGTTCATATGGAAACCTATGTCTGAAACCATATATGATCTCCCCCTTTGTCTTTCCTCTCAACTTGTATTTATTTTCTCATTTTGATTTATTCCTTCTATCTAATCATGTTGGTATGAATATCTAGATATTTTAACATTGTGTAGACTTATTTTTCTTAAAACTAAAAAAATTCTCATATCCCACTCTCTATATTCTTCTTTATTTATATTTTCTTTGTGAAACAATTTTTTTATTGGAAAGTTTTTACTTATTAAATCTTTAGAAAATTCATACTTCCATATTTTTTTATATTTCATCATCTGGTGATCAGAATTTCAATCTATCCATTGAAGATTTGTACATATGTCTGTCTGATGAAACTCTATCTGATAGGATCCATTTGGAACACTATGTCTAGAAACACTTCAACTCATCTTTATTCAAAATCTTGAATCATGAGATATTTCATGATGTTGAGAACTTGGATATCAAAATATCATTATCTAACTTGAGTTTAGAATGTTAAGAACATTATACATTTTTTAATTCTCCTTATCTAGTAACTTTTCTAACCACTTTCTATATTAGGACTTCCAAAAGCTTCACAAAAAACTTCCTTTTGCAACTTAAACTTGATTTACAAAAATATTCTTTACAAAAAGTTAGTTGTAAAAAAAAACTATTTTAAAATATCATAAAGTATCTTCAATATTCTTATTTTTATTTTTTTTATAACATCTGTTAAAAAATTTAATCACTCGTCATTTTTCATCACTCAAACCTTTTCACAACTCATTTTTGTAACAACTCAAATTTTTTCAACTTTTACCAAGACATAGTATTTCTCAAAAGAGAGTTCCCTGACACAACACTACTAGATAAAGTAATGTTTTTGAAGGAATTTCATCCCTCTATGCCAAGAAAATTTGTGTACATGTTAATATAAACCCCCATCACTTTGATATTTTCTATTTTTAGATCTCATTTTTTCACTCTCTCCCTTTTTTTATATATCCCCCATTTTATGATAACAACATATTTAGATTTATTTTATAAATAAATGTAAAAACTTATTAAAATTTTGTTAATTTCCCTCCCCCTTTGTAAATATAATCCAAATAATAGTGGGGGACTTCCTTTATAATTTTAGGAAGTCATTGGGGGAGGATGAACATGAATTTTCAGCTTCAATTATTCAAATATTTCATTTGGAATAGCTTTGGTAAATATATCATCAATTTGATACTTCATTGAAATATATTCCAGTAAAAAATATCCATCATAAACTTTATTTTTTATGAAGTGGAACTTAATATCAATGTTATTTTATCTTGAGTGTTGTATAGGATTTTTATAAATATCAATTGCACTCTGATTATCACAAAGTATCTTTAATGGTGTAGAAACTTTCACTTTCAAAACTTCCAACTAAACTTTCATCCACAAAATTTGAGTACAAACCTGGGTAGAAAAAACATATTCTGATTTCACTGTGCTCAAAGTTACTGAACTCTATTTCTTACTATGTCAACTCACAAAAAAATCTCCTAAGAAAAATATTCCTCCTGAAGTTTATTTTATATTATTTCAATCTCTATCTCAATTGACATCAAATTTGAGTACAAACCTGGGTAGAAAAAACATATTCTGATTTCACTGTTCTCAAAGTTACTGAACTCTATTTCTTACTATGTCAACTCACAAAAAATTCTCCTAAGAAAAATATTCCTCCTGAAGTTTATTTTATATTATTTCAATCTCTATCTCAATTGACATCAATATAACTATGAAATTTCATATCATATCTTATTTTATACAACATCCCATGTTAATTTGTTCCTTTAACATAACTCAAAATTATATTTACTACCAATATATGAGATTATATCAGATCACTCTAATATCAAGAACATAAAGTCACATCATAAACAATATTAGGTCTTGAAGCTGTTAGATAAAGAAAACTTCCTATCAGTTTTCAAAATTATTTCTGATTTAGAATTTTTCCAACTTCATATTTACTCATATTAATCCCAAATGAAATAGGAGTATAAAATTCCTTAGATTCTTCCATACCAAACTTTTGTAACAATTCCCTAACATACTTCTCTTGAGATAGGAAAATGTATTTTCCTTTTTGTTTAAATTTTAAACCCCAGAATAAAGTTAATTCTCCTATCATTTACATTTCCAAAAAAATCTTCATTTCTTTAGAAAAATCTTTACAAATATTTTCTCTATCCCCAATAAAAATTATATCATCTATGTAAATAATTATAATCAGGGTACTGGAGTTTAATTATTTTACATATAAGTTACTTTCAACCTTACATTTAGAAAAATCCAAAATTTTTAGACAACTGTCAAATTTGGAGTATCATACACATGGATCTTTTTTTAACCCATACAAGGCCTTATTTAGCTTACAAACATTTCTTCCATATTTTTCAAGTAGAAACCCACAAGGTTTTTCAATTTAAACTTATTCTTCAATCTCCCCATTTAAAAAAGATAACTTTACATCTATATGATAAATTTTATAACATAAATGTGTAGAAACTGATAAGAATGTTCTATTGGTTTCTAACCTTGAAACTAGGTAAAAATTTTCTTAAAATTCAACACCTTCCACCTGTGCATATCCTTTACAAAAAAGTATGTCTTTTTTTTCTTAAAACTTTTCCATGTTCATTCAACTTGTTTATGTACACCAATTTTGTTCAAATAACATTTTTATCTACTAGGTGTGGAATAAGTTCCCACATTTCATTTTTCTCAATTTTATCTAACCCTTTATTAATTATATTCACCCATTCTTTTTCTTGTATTGCTTTTGAAACTGAATCTGGTTCAATTTATGGAATGAGTGATGTCTGATTTTCTAATCTCAATCTTTTTCTTGACTAAATTGAGTCTTTTTTATTCCCAAGAATATTTTCATAATTAACATGTTTCTATAAATTATTAAATTTAAAATTTTATCTTCTAACTTCAATTTACTCGTCACATGCTTCCTCTGAGTCTTGATATATCTGTTTTGGCTCACTTTCACTTTCATTAAAATTTTCAATTTTTCTTCCTCAAAATTTTAAAGATCCTTTGTTAAGAAATTTGGATTTTCAATAACTTTCACATCATAGAAATCCAAAAACTTTTTTAGATGTTTTTTTAACATTTTTAACTTATTATGTTGGGTGAATATCCCATAAAAATTCCTTATTCTACTTTCTCATCAAATTTCCCATGATCTGGATTTTTTATTTTTAGAAAACAAGGACTTCCAAAAACCATAAAATATTTCAATTAAGTTTTTTTGTTATACCATATTTCATAGAAAGTCTTATTTGATTACGAACTTAACAAACTTCTATTTTTTCACATGTAAATCAGTGATAAAAACTTATCTCTAGTAGAACTTTGAAAGTTTTCACTCTGCCAACATGATTCTTCCCATTTCATCCAAAGTTATATTTTCCTTTCAACTATTCCATTTTGTTTAGGGGTGTATATATCACTATATTGTTGTTTGATTCCATGATTTTTCAAATAATATTCAAAATTATTGTATATAAATTCTATACCATTATCAAATCTTAACTTAGTTATATAAACCCCCATTTCTCTCTCAATATCTCTTTTGAAAGTATTGAATATTTCTATAGCCTCTAACTTGTGTTTTGTGAACATGATGTTGGTTATCTAAGTGGAATAATCAATAAAAGTGATAAAGTAAAAAAACCAATTTTGTTGATTAATGTCTCATTGGTCCAAAAAGATCTAAGGGAATAAGTTAAAGAGGTCTAGTAGATTAAATCTATACTTTATTTTGGATTTTACTAACCATATTTCCATTCTGATAAGATAAAAAAACATCATATTCTCTTCTTTTCAATGTTGTTAGACTTTGTAAAACATCAACTTTTGAAAAAAAATCATACTTTTCTACCCAAGGTTCCCAAGTATGTAATGCCACAACTTGTTCTCATCTTCAATACTCAAATAACATGAGTTATCAAGTTTTCCAATCTGAAATAAATTTATGTTGGTTCTTTCTCCTCATGTAATAAGTTTTTCAACTTCCATGCTTCTGATGATATAGGAATATTTTCTAAATATCACTTATTTTCCATCATCAAAAATTTGACTCACATTGAGAAGATTGTTCTTTAGCCCATCAATATATAGAACTTCTTTAGATTTTAGTTTTTGAGGTTCTATCTCAATAATTCCTATTCCACTGATTTTCAAGGAATTTTCATTTCCAAAATTAACTACTCCTCCATCATATTTTTCAACATATTTCAAGATTTTTATATCACTAGTCATGTGTGAGGAACAAACACTATCAATAAACCACAGTTTGTTATTTTTCCTTGATTTTAGAGGTATCTCAATAATAAAATCTCTTTATTCAACTTTATTATTTCCATCCTCATTTTATTTTCTATCATAGGAACTTTTACCTAGATGTGTAGTCATACATTCTACATAAAACTGACCCAGTTGATCACATATTCTAGAAACTTCCTCCAGATAGTCAAACTAATTTTTCATTAAATATTTTCTAAAATCTTAAGATTTCACTTTTCATACTTCTTGTGGCTTAAGAAAGTTACTCATTTTAATTCCACTATTGCTTCTCCTATTCTCACAATGATTTCCTAAAAGCGACATGTTATTCCAATAGTTATAAGCTTTATTCCCATAAATTCCATGGTACTAGAAAAATTTACCAAATATTGTTTTCTCTAGAAGTATGATTTCTCTCCAGATAAAATTTGTTGAGGTTCATAAATTCTTTATGTTATTACTTTCTATGGGTGTGGGACATCTTTCCTACATAGGGAATTTTCAACTTTTGGGGATGTGATTGGGTTCTCACATCCATTATAAAACCAAGTTTTCTAAACACTTTTCTTAACACATAAAATGTTAGGAAAATCATATGAACTATTAAATTTAATGGGTGAATATTTCACCTGATTCCTCGATTGAGTTTTTTTTCAGCTTTATATGATCTAGATTTTACTTCTGAAGCCTTGCTAAAATTTTCATTCAACTTTCTTAAGTTACTTTCATCCTCAAAGAGTTTTTATTGAATTTTATTAACATTATCTTATAACTTATTACTAAGGTATTCAACTATATTTTCATGTTCAAAAATTATTATTTTGTAGTTTAATATTTCTTGGTGGTACTCTTATTCTGGATGAAGTACATCTTTTCTTCCTTAAACAAATTTTCAAACTTATTTCTTTATAATTTTAATTTATTTCTTGAGAGTTCAGATTTTCCCAAGATATGTTACATGTTCTTACCTAAGCTAATACTCTATGTAATATTCTTTACCTCATTATTCACTATTTAAAAAATATTCATTTTTCTCAACATTTACAAAGAAGGTTCTGATTCTTTCTAAAATTTCATCTTCTAGTGAATCAATCTCATATAAGTTATATTCAGCTTTCTTACTCGGTATTATTCTTCTGTTTCTAGTGAAATTTTTCTTTCAACCAATGTACTTTTTTATTCCTTAAAAGTTTTTTTAATTCTTATATTGACTCTTTTCTTTATAATTATCTTCAAATTCACTAAATTTCTTCTTAGGTAAATTCATAGAAAAGTACCTGATTCCACCACACTCAAAACATTTGAGAGAAAGTTTTCCTCTATACTATCCTCTTAATATTCAATAACTCTTATAGATGAGATACATGATTTTTTTCATTCAATTAATAATTCTATTTATCTTCAGAATCACAAGGATCTACAACTTTAGAATCTTGAATTTTCATATTTCTCATAGATTCAAAACCCATTTCATCTTTGATTTTCTTTTTTAATGATGGAGATTTTTTCATTTCATAGGAAACAAGAAATTCATACAATTCATCAAGTGATAAATCTTATTTATCTTCTAAGGCATAGATTTTAGAATCAAACCTGTCTGGAAAGTTTCTCATGAGTTTCTTAAGAAAATTATAATCTTTCAAGATGTATCTGAAACCTCTAATGTTTCATACAACTTCATTGACTATGGTGAAGTACTCATCAATAGTTTTTTCATCTCTCATTCATATATCTTTAAACTTGATATTCTAGATTTGTACCTTCGTTTCCTTCACTTTAGTATTTCCTTAGAAAATACTTTTGAGATTGTATCGTATTATCTTTATTGTTTTGAGACCCATAACCTTCATGTAAACATTTTTCTGATAGAGACATAATAATGGAATTTATACCATTTCCATCAACTTTAATTTTTATCTTATCAGCAAAATTCATGGGAGCATCTTTATCAATAGGTAAAAACCCAATAGTTTTTGCATCTACAACCTCCAATCTAAGAGATAGAATATATGGTATCATTTTGTTTTTCCATACATGATAATTTTTCCCATAAAATGTAGGAATCCCTCTACTATTGAAAAAATTAAGATTTTCCATGATAAATATTTCAAAGGGGAACCTTGGCTCTGATAATAATTGAAGTTCCTAAGGATCGTAGAATAACTGAGAAGGGGGGTTGAATTAGTTGATATCTTTTTACAAATTTCTAACTTTAATAAACTTAACCCCTATATCTTGTTATATTATTTTATTATCACCTTTTAGTAAACTCGATTTCATGTAAAAGTTGGAATGTAAGAAAATCACACAAGATTTACAAGGTTTGGACTTAGTGTGAGAACCTACATCCTAGACATGGCCACTCCCACTACCACAAAACTAGTTTTCCGCAGCACCGCCCTTTAAAAGTGCTAAAAAACGCTGATAAAGGGGGTATCTTTATCAGTGCTTTTTTTAGCGTTGTTAAAGGGGGCCCCTTTATCAGTGATTTTTTAGTAGTGTTGATAAGGGGGGGCTTTATCATTGCTTTTTCCTAGTGCTGATAAAGTGTATATTTAAAAAAATTCATAAAAAAATATTGATATATAAGTATATTTATATTGATATAAATATAATATAAATATTTTAAATATGTTTTAGATAAGTATAAATAAACATTTTCACTTAATATGTAAGATATGCAGTGAAAATGGCTTATAAAATATCTTAAAATTTTATTAATTAATAACTTTCTAATTATCATCGACTAATAATCATTTAATAACAATTTGTAGACACAAAAAATCAAAAAAAATCAATAAAATATCTAAAATAAGTTGAAAACGTAACTCAAAATTCAAACGGCCATAACTTTTTATCCAAGTGTCCGTTTGAGCTCTACAACATATCAAATCAAAGCCTGTGATGATCTTTATAAGCTATGAACCAAGGGAACATTTTGTCACATTTTTCAAGGCCAAAAAATGCCCATAAGTCCTCCAAAACTGATTTTTTAGTTCGAATACCCAAATTTTTAACATTCAATGGAATTTTAGCCTCGTTTCAGAAGTATTTTGACCTTTTTCACTAGGGACTGAATTTATTTTGAAGGGTTACATTTATATTGATATTATGGATTTGAATTTTTTTCACAATGTAATGTTACTTATAATCAATTATATAACAATTTATACATATTTTTTATATATTCACCCATAAAAATTTAATTTTATAAATAAATAATTAATCATATTTACATATAAAGTCTATTTCTCAACATATAAGGCTTATCTAAATAAAAAAATAATATCCACTTTATTTAAAAAAAAAATATATTTATATACCTATATGAGTGTGTGTGTGTGTCTATATATATTTGTGTGTGTCTGTATTGACAAACTGATATATATTATATATATATTCTAAACATATGTATATACATATTAATATATAATATTTGTAAATATATATAAATATGTATAATTATACTTACAAATACACATATAATGTGTGTGTGTGTGTTGTATATATGTATTTATTTATTCATAAACACACACAAAAAACATATTTTTTAAATATATTTAAAACAGGTCTTATAAATATATATTAATATATGAATAAATATATAAATATATAAATATAACTATATATATATTAATATACAGATAGATATATATATTAATATAACTAAATATATATATTAATATAACTAAATATATATATATATATTAATATAAATATATATATATATATGTCAATATATATATATTAATATACAATTATATATAACAAAATATATATATATATATAAATATATATATTAATAAATGAAGAGAAAAGCAATATGGTGGAGTGGTAAAGGCTTAGGCGCGCATGAAACAGGTCCTGAGTTCGAATCATGTGGGAAGCAGGTCGCACGTGCAGGTGGGGAATAAGGCCTAGCGCTATTAAAGGGGGTGGGGGAATTGTTAAAGGCTAGAGGGTTTTCGGGGCGTGTGGGCTGTAGTGGGAGGTGGGGTGCTATTGAAGGGGTCCTTCAAGTGCTGTTGAAGCCCCTCCCAGAAATGAAGAATTTTTTTTTTTTTAATGTTTTTTTCCTTTTATCAGTGCTTTTTTTAGCACTGATAAAAGGGGTCTTTATCAGCACTTTTCTAAGAACTGATAAAAGGGACCCCCCCCCCCCCCATCTTCACCTAGATTAACAGCACTTTTCTAGTGTTGTTAATTCCCTTTTCTATGGATGATAAATTCCATATTTACAGTAGTGTCCTATGGGTCTATAGAAATTCACTATTAGATAGAATTGAATAAATATTTTGAATTATCTCCCATTCATCTATTTATATCTCTTAATAGGTATGATCATACTAACACCAATCAGTTTACAAATTTTTCTAACAAAATTTGTGCCATAATAAAAATATTCAACCTTATGAAATCTTCTCTAACAAAGGTCTATCCAAAAAACTCTTTCTGATACTGCCTCCATATATTTCTTTCATATGGAATTCTAAATATGGTTTGCCTATGTATGGTGGCCTCTATCTCATAAATCTTTATGAAAAATACACCTATTAATAAATCTGAATTCTACTCGATTGACAAAACTTTGCACCTCACAAACTCTGCTCATAAATTCTCTACCCGATCTTTCTTTGTCTGGTTTCTAAACTAGAATTTTTACAATATTCTGAATGAAAATTCTTCAACTATAAATCATTTTATTTAGAAACTAACATCTAACACAAAATCCATATAGCCACATGTTTGTAAAAATTATCATACACGCATATGATGTACTTTGTAGCCTCTATTTATAGGCTCTCCATAAGTGTTAAAGGCGGGAAACTAATTTCGTTTTCCTGCTCACTGAAATTCATAAATCTAAATTTTACACTCATTATAATCTTATTAAGATTCTTCTAAACTCTTATCAACTCTTCTAAAGTCATCTTGGATCTTCTCAACAAATATCTAATTCTTTTTAGATTACAAATTTCTCATCTTTCCTCATATTTGAAACTTTACAAAGTTATGTAAAAGTTCTGTCAAGAAATTGTTTGTTCAAAACTTATCTATATGGAAGAATCTATCTAAACTTTTATTATTCTATTCAAAACTCTTTAAACAATTGAAAAAAAATATGATTATCTTCCTTATTATATGTATTGAAAAATACTTGAAAGAATATTGTTCTGTCTGTTGCTTTAATACCACTGAAGATGGTTGACTACATTGTTGCAATATCTAAAGACTCCAATTACATATAATGACTTTACCATAGCAACTTCAACATTTCTAACATTTCATTTTTTTCATTAACTCGTCTGATTATTTCTAATTATATTTTTTCCAGTGAATATTTCCTCCCGAAGAACATCACAATTTCAAACTTCAAACTGTATGTATGTCTAGAAACTCTGTCTAGTAACAAACTTGAACTTTTTATCACTATTATAACTTGTTCATTTGATCATTTTCTTTATGATGATTCAACTTAAAATTTTAAAACAATACTCTATCTAGAACAGTTCATCTAGAAACCTATATTCGAAACTATAAATTATCTCCCCCTTTGTATTTTCTCACAACTTTTATTTTTTCTCATTTTGATTTATTCCTTCTGTATGATCATGTATCTCTAAAGATTTGTCTGTTTGAAGATCTGTATCTTGTAATTTTTTGAAAACATTTTTTTATTCAAACTCACCAAATTCTCCTAGACCAATTTCTATCTTCTTCTCTATTTGAACTATCTGCCTAAAACATTTTTCCAATCCTCATGGTTATACTTCTTCGATCTTTATCAAATTCATACTTCCATATTTATTATAATGTTATCATCAAGTGATTAATATTTTTATCTATATGTTGAATCTTTGTATAGATATCTATCTAATGCAGCTCTATCTAATAAGGTCCATTCAGAACATCATGTCCAAAAACACGTCAACTCTTCTTTATTCAAAATATTGAATCATGATATATTTCATGATGTTGATAACTTTGAGATCATCATAGAATAATCTGACTTGAGGTTATAAATTTAATAACTTTATAATTTTCTAACTGATCCTTATCTAGTAACTTTTATAACCACTTTTTTTGTCTAGACTTCTAAAAGTTTCAAAACAAACATCCTTTGGAAACTTTCACCTAATTTACAAAAAAAATATTTACAAGAAATTAGTTGTCAAAAAAACAAAACTTTGTTAAAACATCATAAAGGATCTTCACACCTAAATTTGTATTCAGGGTTTAAGAAAAATATCCTAGTAGTATCCCACCAAATATTTCATAAGAAGACTTTATAAAATAAACCAATTATTCTCAATTAAATAAAATCAAGGCATGAGTTACATTTTAACAAAAAGCAAAGATAAATCACCCTTTTCATGGTTAAAAAACATAATGAATAAATAGGTTTTAAAATCATTTTAATAAGAACTCCAAACATACATTTCAATTATATTCACTAGATAAAATGAACCCAAGGTTACCAACAGTTCTTGGTCAATGTGGATTCTTATTCAATTATCATGATTAGTAGGCCACCTAGTGTGAACATTACCCTAATAGAACATGTCTAGGGGTTAAGATGGCATTCCTGATATTTAATACTTTCCACAACATAGGCAACCTAGTGAACACATTACTCAATAAAAAAAATTCTAGAGGGAAAGATTTCATCCTTGAGGGTGGATCCCTACCTCATCATTGATCGCATTCAGGTTTACCACAACATTATAATTCAAGAGAATTTCATCTTTGAAACCACATAATTCATGATTGAAAACCATTTACATTTAAAACACTAGGGGGAGAATCCATTTTCAAAACCATATCCAAAACCACCATATTTCATAGAAACAATTTTCATGCCTTTAACCAAATTTCGAAATAAATTTAATATAGAAATCAAGAAGGGTTCATATCACAAATTCAATCATTAAACCACCTACCTTGAAACACTTGGAATAACAATTACTATGGGTAAACAATAATCCAAGATGATTCTATGGCCTTAGGAATCAATAAGGTATCCAAGATCAATAATTCCTAGTCATAAATATCTAAATTAACATGTTCTATAATGAATAAAACCAAAGGGAACACTTACCACCACAATTCTAGATCAACATTCCATGAGGATTGAAGATCCAATCAACACCCCTCAATTATAAAATGAATATAAAAGGAATTAGATTAGAAATTTGGATCGACAATTCCCACTATTGAAAAATCCAATCCATAGAGAGAACCATGAGGAATTGGAAGAAGAAGGAGATCCAAGACCAAAATTAAGATCAACTTAACAAGAGAGGATCACATCTTTGATCGTTGCTTTGATTCACTAAAGAATTTAGTTGGGAGATCCAAAGATGATTGAAGAGAGCCTCCAAATTGAATGAGTCAAATTTGGGTTGAATAAAGTTGATTAATAATTAAAGAGTGTTTTGGGATGGAAATACAATACTTCCCATGAGTTTCTAGGCCCCAAATAGCACCACCGGTTATCTAGTGGTTCCAGAAAAAATGCATGGGCTTTTGAAAACACTATCATTCGATTAGTGGGCTTCTAACAACTAGCCGATGGGATTCCTATAAGAAATCCATACTATAATCCTTTCATAGGCTGGACAGTGGCCTTCACTAGTGATCTAGTGGAATACCTATATCCCTTCCATCTTTAGGTCCATTTCCACACCCATTTCATCTACCCAGGACACCTCTCTACCTCTCAAACCAAAGTCAAAACCACACCACGACCCTTCTTTCCATCCAAAACCATATAAAAAATAAGAGTAATAAGTCGTAAATGATTAAGGAAGGAAAGAAATAAAAATTATAGTCAAGTAGTACCTAAAAAATATGGGTATGTTATACTTATCTTACCATATATTATTCACTTATAATTTCAAATCACTACTTTATTAATAATTCCTCTTTAAAATCATCATTCTGGGCGTTCACGGTTCCATTTTTCATGCATGTTTTGGATTTTTGGTTCTAGTAATTCACACCTTGGTTATGTTTTCATCATCTATGTAATCATAATCATGTCATAAGTATCATATTTATTCATTATATACACTTTTATAACCATTCATATAAAGTGGTGATGAAAAATGAATTATATCACTTCCTGACAGTGGTAGTCCGCATGTGCACACATGTGATATTTTCACTTTTAGATGGATAAAAAAATAAAATTAAATAGTAATTAACCTTTAAATAATAATAATTATATCATACATATTCATTAAATCTATCATTACGACTATTCATATAAAGTGTTAATGAAAAAAATTACATCGCTTCGTAGAGGTGGTGGTCCACAGCCACGCATGAGTGATGTTATCATCTTAAAATGGATGAGAGGGTTAGAAATAAGATAATTTTTTATCTTTAAAGAATCATAATAATATCATAAATATAATATATAATAATTAAATCCATCTATATGACCATCCATAAGAGGCAGTGATGAAAAATAAAATATGTTGGTCATGGAGATGGTAGTCTGTACGTACGCACAATGACGTTTTAATTTTCCATTAGGGTGGATGATAAATAGATAGTGATTATTATATTAACATAATAAAATTTAATTAAGATAATTTTACTCATTTTACTATGTTAATATGGTTAAAGAATATTTGGAGGAGGTATAAGAAGAGATAAACTTAAAAGGATTTTGTGAAGTTGATTACCTATTCTTTGAGAAAAATCCTTTGAATATATTATTAAGGGCCCTTGGGGTGGTCTTATAAGAATACCAGCACCTATAGAACATGTATGGGTAAGTTAAGAAGATATTTATTCAGGTTTTGGTCGAGCTTAATGGCTCAAAAATGTGTTAAGAATATAGGAAAATGGGTTCTTATTTATAAGTGAGGGGAGTGATACACTTGTAATTATTCTAAACTTTAAAATAATATAAGGACACTTTTATGGAAAATAAGCTCCAAATTGGATAAATTTATAATATGGTATGATATATTATTGAAAATCATTCAACCCATGAGATTTAATCAAGTGTTTTGTGTTACTTTATACCTCATCTCTTAGGTTAACCCCTCTTTTAACCCTTTTAACCCTTACCGTGGTAACAAGATACTTAGTCTTCAAGGGTCAATAATATCATTATAAAAGAGAAAGTGAATCATAAGTGTAAAACATTTCATATGATCTACCATTTTCTATTAATTTTAAAAATTAATTTTATTTTCATTATTTTTATAATATTTAATTAAATATTGTTTAACATAAAATATCCTTAAAGTTATTTTTTGGACTATTCACATAATTTGACTTTTAAAACATCAATATTATCATGAAGTTAGAATTTGAATATTTAAAAAATCACTTAACTTGAATTTTTATCCATAAAAATTTTTAAAGACTTTAAGTTATACAAAAATCATCACTTTTAATATTTTAAAACTATTCACTTTGATTTTTCACCCGCTTTCACAAATTCAGTTATGCTTAAGCATTTTAGGTAATTATACCATTAACAAAAATTAAAAATATATATAATAAAAATAATTATTAATCTTCCAAATAATTTTTTATAACTGTTCATAAAAAACTTTTTATTCTTATAAAAATATATTAGAGATATTAAAAGAAAGTGAGTAACATTTTTTACACATTCTTTACTTAAAATGATATAAAAATCATTATCAAAGAAAAATTACAAAAAAATTGCTATATTTTTAAATATAGGATTGTTTTGGTTGAAATAAAATCATATAATGAAATAAATCAAATTTTTTGAGATATATTTAGACCATATCCATTAGTTTTAACCTCAATTAACCCATTTTACCATTTAATAAGGTGTTAAAGTTTTACCATGGTTACTATTCATTATGATTAAAAATGAAATAGAACTCATTACCAAATTAGATAATGATGATCCCAAATATGGATTATGTTTAATAAAAAGAGACTTATTTGTATTTAAAACCAAATAAAATTTTAAATTAACCTTGAAAGATCTTGATTAAAATAGAATTACTAAAAATAGTTTTTATTTGAATAAAAACATTACTTATTTTTCTAAGATGTAAAAAATAGATTTCTAGGTTTGATATTATATTTTTAAATAAATTATAATATATTTTAAATATATTTTTTTAAAATAAAAATGTTTCATAAACTTTAAAGTCATTATTATATCATGATAATGTCATAAAAGTGACATTATTTGTAAAATCAGTTATTTTCACTATTCACCCAAATAACAACTATTTCTGAAAAATCTAGAAAATTAAATCTAAGATAATTTTGATATTATGAATCCAAAAAATAAGTTCATTTCATAAAATTAAAATTATAAAATTCATAAATTTATTCTTTAAAATAAAAATACAAAATATAAGGAAACCTCGCTTTTATATAAAAAATACTCTTTCAAACCTAAATTGTTCTTAACATTATGTGATTTAATTATTATCATTAAAAATTGATTGTTTATTTCCCAAGTTCTAATTAATAAATTTAGATAATTAAAACTTTTCAATATATATTTCATAATGTGGTCACTTCTATTCATACCTACAAAACCAACAGGTATGTTATAAAATTCATATTTAAATAATAATATTTCTATAGTATATCACATTTTTGTAAGCTCAGAGTTGTGTGTGATACACCCTATAAAACATGATATTTATTTAAAATAAAAATACATTCTAAAATCTTGTTGTGTTACACTTCCTACACGGATCTCTGATGTGGGGTTGAGAGGTGACCTACCACGTTGCGGTGGAGGCCAACATGATGCAATGATTCTTTGTGGGGGAAACAAAACTTTAAAACCAGTAACATGATGTGATGACTAATGATAGGGGTATAGGGGAATTTTAATAGCGACATGACATAATGTAGATATATTATTTGGTGGAAAACCATGTATTCGACCTTTAGGTCACTGGGCCTTCGCGACATGTATTGTAATAAAAATAGACCCAATATGCATTTTCCATTCCTTGTGGGGTGGATGAGGCTTGACCCACTATGGTGTATGGGTGTGTGTCGCTTGTTTTTTTGTAATATACTCTACCTTAAATAATAATAATAACTATATCATGAATAATTACTAATATTAGTAGTTATATAATTGGTTGATCCAATGGGGTGTTAATCGAGTGGTGTCCACTGGTTATACCCCTCGCTCTCCATAAGAACTAGCCTAGGCTTGAGTCTCCCCACACTCAAACACTATTAATATTATGAAACTGGTCGATTTAAATCCATTTCCTAGTTGGGAAAGGAGGGGCATAGTTGACCATGTGGTAGGACCAATTAGCTCATAACATACACTCATTTTCCCCCTGTAGGCGGTCCGGTAGCGAGGGGAGGTTAGGGTGTGGGGCGTGGTCATGGGGTCGAGTCCTTGAACTGATGTGTGCATTATAACCAAAAAAATAGTAATATATTATATAATTGGTTGATAATTAAATTACTAACATAATTATTATTATTTACATTATGATTTAATAATTATTAATTATTTAAATCATGTTATTAATTAATTAATTTTATTTATAAAATGTTTGTTATATTAATTATTTAAATATTTATTATTATTATTTATATTATTAATTATTTATTCTATAATTTATTTTTAAAACTAATATATATATATATATATATATATTTCAAAACATAATTATTTTATTAATTAATAAATATATTATAGTAATTAATATGATAAGAAAAATAATATTAATATTATTTTTCAATATTAATTATTTTAATTATTTATATATTTATTAAAATTAGTAATTATTTTACAATAAAAATAATAATTAAGTATGTTATAAATATTTAGTAATCATATTAATTTTATCATTAGTTGATAATTACATTCATTGCATGATTATTATTATTTACATTATGATTAATTAATTATTAATTATTTATATCATGTTATTAATTAATTAATTAATTTTATATTTCAATTATTTTAATTAGAAATTATTCTATCATTATTTTAATTATTTTAATTAGTAATTATATAAATCATGTTATTATTTATATTATGAATAATTATTTAATTAGTAATTATTTCCTTAATATTATTATTATTAATTAATTGGTAATTATTTGAATCATGTGATTAATTATTCGATCATTATTACTAATTTATTTTTTAACAAAACCTTATATTAAAAAATGCATGAAGGGTGAACCGTTTTCATGTTTCCTCTTCAAAAATGGAAGCATGAACTCAATTCAGGCTTGCATGGACCCATTTCCAAAAATACTTGCAACCCTAACCTATTTTCCATTTTTTTATAAAAATGCATAAAAAACCTTTTAGAGGTTGTCATTGGCAGTCTCTCGTTTCTCCCATAAGCTAATAATCATTTCTCTAATGACTATCAATGGAAATTGTCCGCCATAATGTTCACAATGAAAATGCCTAAAACTCTAGTAAATTGTCAATGGTGACTATCAATGGAAATTGTCAATGGTAATTATCACTCATGGATTGTGGTCATGGGCATCCTAGGGAGGGCCTATGACCACAGTCCAAGGGTGTCTGTGGCTATATCCCACCTACATGCACGATCATTTTTTTCATGTGCATATAGAGGGATTATATCCATGCTCAAAATTGATTATGGATATAGAACCATGGTATTATGACCTTTTTATATTAGTGGAAGTTCATACGAA
Source organism: Viscum album (assembly GCA_963277665.1). NCBI lineage: Eukaryota > Viridiplantae > Streptophyta > Magnoliopsida > Santalales > Viscaceae > Viscum > Viscum album. Next base: position 1,943,149,661 of record OY728163.1, read on the forward strand.
GATCAATAGTTGATTAAAATTGAGGGTTGATAAAGTAATTAGTCCAACACATATCTACATCATCAATATGTTGATCGCTTAGGGTAGAGAGTTCTAGAGCATCCATTTTCTCTCCAGTTGTGATAGATTATAGGCAAGAAGACTTTGGATCCACCACCTATCACACAGTATAATGTGGATACCGTTGTAGTGGATTTTATGCATGAGGTACATATGTCAGATTATAAAAATAGACATAACTAGCATGGATAAATTGTATATACACTAGGTCATGACATAGAGGAGCATCTGAGATAATGATGAAGACTATAGTGACACATTTACTACTTGTCATAAATTTTCAACTAAGATATACTTTATAATTACTTAATATAATTAATAATTAGAAATATTTTTACTAATAAGAATTAATCGATTAAGTTTCTTATTAATAATACAATTAATAATTCATTATGTAATTAAATGGAAAACAATTCATGACATCTAAAACCCCTAGTTTGAAGAACATCCCTGTTTCATGTTATTCCTATTATGTTTGGAGTACTTGGGTTGAATCTGGGAGTGTTTGGAGGAGGAATTAATTCAAAATCTAAAATTTGGATGTAGGATTATATTCATGATGTTAATGGAGAATTCACAATGTGAATTATTTCTAGTCATTTTTTATGAATTACATTCAGGTTGTGAATTCATTTCAAGTATAATAATTGAGGTAATGTGAATTTTGATGTATGTGTATATACCAAAGACTCATAGCATGAACTTGTTTTTCACATCATAAATTCGGATTATTCTGGAAAACCCTTTTTAATTCCAATTCCCTTTAGTTCTAATTTGGCTTTCCAATTTTTACCTCGATCCCTAGGCTCTATTTATTAAATTTTGGTGATCTTGATCCCTCCTAAGACCAATTTCATTAATTCATAGAGAATCAAACCTAGGGAATCAAAGGTAATGATTCTAGTTCTTCTTCTCCCTTGTAATTTCCTTGTCTTTTAGGTTCCAAGCATTGTGAAAGCATCCTTTGATGGTATGACCAAATCAGATTTTAGTCTTAATTTATGTATAATCATTATCACACATGATTAAAACCTCATGTCCAATAAAACCATATATTTATTGACTAGATTAAAATATAGAAACAAGAAGATGATGATCTTTACATGTAATATATAATTAATTTATGAGTAGATATAGAATTAACTTATTGTAATTATCTCTTCATTGATGATCTGATTGACTATATCTCATCGTATCATCATTTTTATATATTATCCAAGTGTATAATCCCTCTAAAGGAGATCTAAACATGCACCACAATCTCTAAACATCATCATAGAATCACCGGGTGCTAGCACAGCAAATCCTACTCACTTGAATCATTCATGGTTGATCGCAGCAGAATTCTTCTTGAGTAGGAAGAACTGTAGATATTCTCTCATTGTATTGGGAGAGGAGGGTGGAAGATCACTTTAGATCTCTATATCTCTCTCTAGGTATTAAAAAAGTCTCACTCTATCTATTGTGCACAACCCACATTTTTTTTTGAAAAGTTATATAATTAGATATTTATTATAGAAGGTTTAGGGTTAACAAATTACATACAAAACCCTTTCTATATTTAAAATTCTTAATTGACCCCATGTACAATAATAATAATATTAATAATATTAATCTCTTGACATGTACAACACCTTTAAGAATATATAAATAAATATAATTTATATCATTTTTTATTAGACCATTAAGCTCATTCTACTTTCCCTCGTCAACTTTTACCAATCCTCTAATAATAATTATTTAATAAATAAATATCACCGTATTATTCTGTAATAAATATAATAAATATTATATCCACCAAAATTTAAAATAAATATTATTATTATTATTTAAATCATTTATTCTTTTTAATAACTTGTGATTAAATTATGGTGATCAACCAAACCTGAACAAATATTATTTATTCAAACTTTCTAAATTCAATACCAAAATTTAACTAATATTTTGAATACACTTAGTTTGTGACCCTCTAGGCCTCTTTCTTAGTGGAATTAAGAATGGAAACCTAAAGTACTAGGTTAGTATCTACCAACATTCCAATATAACCATAGATAAATAAGTTAATGTCGTAGTGATTTCCAACTTCCTAGAAATTCTTACCATGTAATATAATCCATTATCATGGTATCTCAAATCAATAAAGTTCCATGTAGCTTCTATTAACCTATATGATCAATGTCTCTTTATTTGAATTTACATAATTTAACTCTCCAATAAAACACCATGTCCATGATTTATGAAAATGGTTTCATTCTCATCAAATGTCTTGATATATCAACTTCTATCAAGGGATAGAAGTGATAAATCTTTTCTCACATTATCTATTAATGAAATATCACTTGTGATATATCCAACATATCCTACCTCACCATGAGTATATGTTATCATAATTTTCATCGATACATCAAATAATTTGAGTCATGATATCTATTAATGATAATATTTAAAGTCTAAGGATCAATACATATATTCACATATAGAATCATCCAATTACACATAGAAATGTGGATTTCCTATTAATGAGTATATTCTCATAACCTCCTATCTTAGATATTACCAAGTGAGAACACCATGATAGGTTGTCTCAATGTATTATGAGCCTCCTACCCCTGATAGAATGTATCATATGTTCCTCATCATACAATATCATCCATCTATATAACTATATTCAAGAATATTATCGTGGAACCTCTAGCTTCTCGTTATAGTGAGGAACTTCTATTACCTTTAAGTGAGACCCATATTATTAGGTAACTGTGCAAAGTAAACTTTACTAATAATGAAAAAATGTAATCAAGTACTAAGAAATTTGATTCTAAGGCACTGACTTCAATAGATTCCCACTTGAACTAGATCCAACTGACAACAACTTTTAGTCTACTAGCTCTCACATGATAGTCATGCCTCTGTTAAGATACATCCTTGGTCAATGTGTCTTCCATGTTTTCCTCCATGGATACTCTACTCACTACAACTTCATCTCATTGAAAAAAATATATCAAGAGATGAAAATTATGAAGTATATAATTTTTCCTTTGGTGTGATCTTGGATATTTGGAGTGATCCACCACTATAGTATTATAATAGTAAATTGTGATAAGGTCTTTACTATTAGGCACCACATAGATCTCTTGGAAAAAGTAGCAAATCCAAACTATTTCCTTGGATGCATTAGAAGATACAATATACTTAGACTTCACTATAGGATCGAAAACAACTTTCTTATTTGAACTCTTATAGCTCATAGCTCCTCCATTGTGACAAAAAATATATCCAAACTATGACTTCAAATCATTTTGGTTTGTTTTAAAGCTAGAATCTATAAAAACCCTAATGACTAGATCTTCATCTCCTACATACACCAGGAACATATCCTTATTTCAACTTCGATACTTAAGGATATCCTTAATATCAGTTCAATGTTGTTCACCTAGATATTCTTGATATATGCCTACCATACTTAAAGCATAGGCAACGTTAAGCCTCATACATAACATGGAATACATGATAAATCCTATCGCAGAATAATATGGTATCTTACTCATTATCTCTCTTTCCTCTTATGTATGAGGACACATTTTTCTTGGAAATATGTATACCATGTGATAATATAACTAATCATATCTTGAATTTTTCTATATTGAACCTATTTTTTATCTAGTCAATGTATGTAACTTGACTTAGTCCAAGTATCCTCTTGGATCTATCACACATGATCATGATCCCTAGAATATAGGTTGCCTCACCTAATTCCTTCATGGAGAAGAACCTTCTCAACCATGCCTTAACCTCTTGTAAGGATGGTATATAATTTCCAGTTATTAATATGTCATCAACATATACTATTATGAAAAAAAAACTATACTCCCACTAAACCATTTGTAAACACATGGCTCAATTTCATTCTTATTGAAACCAAATTCCTTTATGTATTTATAGAATTTAATGTTTCATGACCTATATGATTTATTTAATCCATAAATGGATCTATTCAACTTTCATACCTTTTTAGCATTTCCTGGAGTCACAAACCCTTCTAGTTGTGTCATGTACACATCCTCTTGAAGATTCCCATTAAGGAATGTATTTTTGATATCCATTTTCTAAATCTAATAGTCACGGTAAGATGATATGGAAAAAAATTCTTATGTATTTAAACATGTAAACTGGATAAAAGGTTTCATCATAGTAAATGTCTTGAAATTTTCTAAACCCTTTAGCTATTGGCCATGATTTCTAGGTATTTACTTTACCCTTCATCTCCAGTTTTCTCTTGAATACTCATTTAAACCTAATAGGCTTTACACCAACTAGATAATAGATCAAAACCCAAACTTGGTTTTGATACATGGAATACATCTCATAATTCATGGCTTTTTTCCATCATTTATCATCTAATCTCTCTACTTCCTCCTTCTATGAGAGAGGATTATTATTGTCAACCAATAATGATTCACCATCATCGGTGACTAGAAAAATATATCTCTCTGGTTCTCCTACCTCTCTAGTAATCCCATTCAGTACTTGTGATTTAGGAATAACTTCTTCAATAAGGACCTATGAAATATATTCTTATACCAACTCTTATGTATCTTGAGCATCAACTTCATAGAATTCAATCATGCTCCCACTATCCTCTTGGAGGATGTACTCCCTCTAAAGAAAGATGGCATGTCTTGTGATAGTTACTTTCTTGTCTGAAGGTCTATATAAATAATATCCCCTTATTTGTCTGGGATACCCTTTAAAGATACACTTCATGCCTCTAGGTTCTAGTTTGTTTTTGAGATAGCCTTAACAAATTCCTCACAACCCCATGCACAAACATATGAAAAAATAGGTTTATTTTCACTCCATAACTCGATTAGAATATTGTTTAATGATTTATTAGGTACTAAATTTAGTAAGTATGATTTCATCTATAATTCATATCCCCAAAAGGATAATGGAAGGTTTGTATGACTCTTCATCAGCCTTACCATGTCTAGTAGTGTACAGTTCTTCCTTTCACTAACATCATTCCACTATGGTTTATAAGGTGAAGTGAGTTTAGATAGAATCCAAAACTCCCATAAAAAATAAATAAAGTATTGTTTAAGATATTAACCATCCCAATATGATCTAAGTTTCTTTATATTATTACCAATTTTATTCTCAAATTAATTCTTAAAATCTTTTAACTTCTCAAAGGATTCAAACTTACCTCAACAAATAGATATAACCATACCTTCTCAAGGCATCCACCTCTAGCCTATACTTTAAAGGGTCCACACACATCATTATGTACTAAATCTATAATCTCAGTGGCCCTTTCATATTGACCACTAAATATTGGTTATGTTATATTACCTTGTAAAGAATTATGACATCTTTCAATTGACTTAATCTCAAAAGAGTCTAAGTAACCATATTGATAGAGATTTTTCAAATGCTTCTCGTTTACATAACCAAGATGGTGATTTCAAAACTGGGTGTTATATAAGTTATGAATATTTGGTTTTTATAATTTAATACATAAAGACCATTATTCAACTATTACATACTGTAACATATGATATCTTTTTAAAAGTAACAAAATTTATTTCCAAATCTAAAAATAAATCCATTCATGTCTAAACAAGAAACAAAATTAATGTTCTTGTTAATAGTAGGAACATAATAAAAATTCTTTAAAACCAAAATAAATATTTTTGGAAATGTGATATGGTGGTATCCAATGGATAGAGAAGCCATCCTCACTCCATTAGAAGTCCATGTATCCATATCATCTCTGGAAATATTATGAAATCTATGTGGTTCCTATATTTGGATACAAATGTGAGCACCACATGAAGTATATAATACCCAAATTATAGATATAGAAAGATTATACTCAATAAAAAATTCACCTAGAGCTCCCCCTTTCTTTTTTGACTGGGTGAAATTCCTTTTCCAGTGGCCCTTCTTTCCTTACCAAAATCATATCACATTTTATTCCTTTCTTTTACTCTAGATCTTCTTCTTCTATAAATAATGTTGCTTCAGATCCTTATACTTGGATTAAGTCTTTAGCCCCTTTTCCTTGTTCTTCCTCTTCTTATTTGCCATAAGTATAATGGGTTTGTCGCACCTTATATATTTTTCAACTTATAAAATAAGTGTATAAAGTTCTGATAGTGTCTTCTCAATATTCATCATATTATAATTCATAATAAAACTAGAGAAGGTTTTGGATAGTGAGGAAAGAATGAGATCTATGTGCAGCTCATAAATGATATTAAACCCTAAGATGTCTAGATACTCAATTTTACCAATCATCTTAACTATATGTTCCCCATATGTCACTGAATCTCCAAACTCTCATGTGAAAAATGTATTGGATATCTCATATCTCTCTGATTTTTCCTTCTCTTTATAGAGATCTCAAAGCTGAGAAACAATGTTATACGCATCCATATACTCATATTTCTTTAGAATCTTATTAGACATATAGGATTACATGAAACATTGGATATCCATTACATTATCCACATGCTTAAAATATAGAGATACTTATTCCTCATTATCCTTTTTGGAAATGAACTCAAGAAGTGGGGTTTCTATCATGTATAATTTTTGTTCGTGGTGTAGTATAACGTGCAAGATCCTATAACATTCTTGGGAATTTATTCCAGTGAGAAGGTTATCCATTTCTAGTATGGATCATAGTGATATTGTTGGATTTGGTGTCTTAGAACCAAATAATTTGTACTTTATTCATTAATAAATACCTTATCAGATCTTGATTGTTCTTCTGTGTGACAATGAATGTGATAATGTCCTAAGGATAGTTGTTGCATTAAAGTGTAATAGCAGGTCCCTGCTATGATGAAAACCCAGAAGTACCATAGCACTGTTCTTGAATATATGTTCTATGGCCGGTTGATGTTATTTGAGGGACACAAATAATATAGGCCATTAGGGGTGAGGACTCATAAAACTTTGAGTCACCTTCTCATGGTGTGCGCCCTTGGTAATATCCAGGAGGATATTATGAGAATGAGACCTGTCATTAGGAAATCCACATTTCATAGTGTCATTGGATGTTCCTATCTTCAGACATGTGTATTGGTCCTTAGAGTTTAAGATTATTATTAATGGGTATTACAACTCACACACTTAGATGTATTGATGAAAACTGTGATGAAACACTATTCACAGTGAGGTAGGATACATTGGGTGTGTCATGAGTGATACTGCATTAATAGATAATGTGAGAAAGGATTTATCCCTTCTGTTCCATAATGGAAGTAGATATCTCAGTCCCTTTGATGGAATTGATATAGCCTAAATAAATCCATGGACATGGTGAGGAATGGGAAAGTTCAATTCCAGAAATTCAAAGAAAGAATAATAGAGCATATGGGTTAATGGCACTAGCATGAAACTCTCTTAATTCGAGATATCGATACAAAGGGATTATATTATATGGTAAGCATTCATAGGAGGTGACACGTCATTGTGGCATTAACTTATTTCTCTATGGGTTCCTTGGTGTGTTGTTAGATTCTAACCTTAGACTTTAGGAAGGCTCCACCTAAGGCCACTAAGAAAGATGCCTAGAGGGTCACACACTAAGTGTGTCCAAGTATCTCAGTTAAATATTAATTTAACAAGTTGAATAAACATTATCCCCGATTGTGGTTTAATAATTATTTAAGGATGTATGATCGCATTTATTTCGACACTAGTTATTCGAGAGAATATATTGTGGGTGAAATAATATATTTATTAGTAAGTAATGTAGTGATATTTATTTTAGAAATAAATATCCATTATTAAAGGTCTAATAAATGTGGTGGAGGAAATAAAGAAAAATGGAAAAACAAAATTACACGCCGTGTATATTAAATATACACACCATGTATTTTTTTCTGAGAATTTATGATAAATTATATTATTTATTTAATTAAATAATTTTAGGTGTAATTCTCTAAGCGCATGTCAGGTAATAATAATAGTCAATTGTTATTATTAGACATGGGGTATTACTAATAATTAAATGAAATTAATAAATTCTTTTAGGTAATTAATTCATTTTATTATTCTATGTAATTAAAAATTCCAATTATATATTTATCATTAGCCTAGCCATTTTTTGTGGTTGTGTACAATGGATCTAGAGAAAGCTCTCAATCCAAGAGAGAATCCTTTTCTTCCAAGAATTATCTCAAGCTAAGAGAGAGAGATCCTCCTCCACCAGATCAAGGCGATCGAAGGCGGACATCGCAAGCGAAGGCTCTTCCACACTAGCACTCGGAGATCCCTTCAGCGACGTCCAGAGATACGTGGAGCACATGTAGATCGCTATTGATTCAATAAGCTTTACTTATGACTTTTCCATTCCATTATGTTTTTAAAATCACAAACACTCTATCTCAAGGAAAATTTTATTTTCCATAATATTTATCTTATTAAGGAAAATTTTCCTTCCCAAGGAAATTTTCTCCCTGCCTTTGTTTTCATTGTTCATGTTTTAGTTTCTCTTATTCTAACTCATTTTATTTCTAATTTTAAAATTAATTTTCATACCTAAAAACCTTAGAATCCTATAAATACTTAGATATAGAGTATTCTGTTTTTAGGTTCTGAAATTTAGATTCTGAATTATTTGAAATTCAGATTCCTAATTCTCTGAATTCATATTCTGGATTCTCTGAATTCAGACTCTGAATTCTCTGAAATTCAAACTCTGAATTCTCTGAAATTTAGACTCCGAATTCTCTGAAATTCGGACTCCAAATTCTATGAATTTAGGTTCCAAATTCCTCAGAATTCAAGTTCTTAATTCCTTGGAATTCAGGTTGCGAATTCCTTAGAATTCAGACTCTGAATTCCTCAAAATTTAGGTTCCAAATTCAATGGAATTCAGACTCCAAAATCTATATAATTCAGGTTCTGAATCCCTTGAAAAAAATAAACCAAATATTCATGTAATACTGACTCTGAAATTTTTTTTTCCTTAGACTCCAGAAAATTGGATTTAGTTAAGAAACCATATTTTTCTTACCCTTGTTATAGTTATGAAACAATTTCATGCATTTTGTTTCTAACTAACCGTTGTTTGAGTGACACGTGTACTAGTCCCTCCGGGATTCAAGGAAAAATATGATCGTAGGGGGAGGGATCTGACCGTTTTAGAAATGCCTATAAATAGGAGCTCATTTGAACGAGCTCAAAACTTTGAATGACTTGTTGATCACTCGATAGATTGCATGTTGCTGAAGTGATTTATAGAGAGAGAGACTCTCATGCCTTGTGTGTACTGAACATCTTGTTCATCTTGCTTTATGCGACTCTGATTGTTACTGTATAAAATCAAGGAATTTCGGGTATAGGAAGATAGAGGTACCAACTACCTTAAAGTTTGAGGACTTCTGGAGATTGGAAGACAGAGGTACCGACTACCTTAAAGTTAAAGGACTTCCTTATTTAGGAAGACAGAGGTACTGACTACCTTGAAGTTAGAGGGATTGTGGGGATAGTAAGATAGAATCTGATATTCTTATCGAGGGCTTACCCTGGTGTGGGTAAGACATTATTTCTTGAAAGTATAAATTAAGGAAACTTTATCCAAGGCTGTTGGATACCCTTCTCTTTGGGTTAAAAGATTTTATACTTGTTACTTGTGTTGTTTCAAGTTTATTTTCCGCTGCATTTTTATTAATAAAGAAAGTATAACTATCTTATACTTTATTTTACTTTTATACTCTGATTAGTAAGATTCTATATGCTTTAACGTAGAATATTTTTCCTTGTAAACTTTTTTTAAGTTTCATTTCTGGAACCATATTTACAAAACCTAGAAAGTTTTTAGAACTAGAAGAGGTCTTGTGAATTTACCTTGCTTAATTTTGTTAAACATATTTTTTCCTCAAGATTAAAAACAAAAGTTTAATACCAACTTTAAAGGTTCCATAGGAATTTTTAAAGTATACAATTTACCCCCCCCCCCTCTTTTATATTGAGCATCTACATTAATATTTCGATCCTACAATTGGTATCAGAGCTGATCTCTGAAATACTTATATTCACATATAAGTTTTCTTGATCAAGTTTTCATTGTTCTATATTTTCCTTGCTTAGGATTCTTATCCTTGTTTACAAACTTTTATTATTAACAAGTTTCTATGGAAAGATATTTACTTTTAGATGGCAGGAATGAATGTTGGTTCGATTGGAAATCTTAATCCTACTAGACCACCTATATTTGATAGGAATGATTATGAATATTGGAGAGATCATATGAAGACTTTTGTTATTAATAATGGAGTGGACAACTTTGTTATGCTTACTGAAGATTACAAGATTCCTGATAAGGAAGTTAGAACTTTTACTAATCAAGAAAAGTCAGAATATCAACTAAACTACAAAGTACGTAATACTTTGTTGTGTTCCATGACCAAGAATATATATAGTCATATTTCTTCTTGTGAAGTTATTAATTGTATGTGGAATAAATTGGAGTTACTCATTTTGGTATATCCAAGGTTACAGAAACTAGAAGAGTTATGCTTAGAGAAGAATATCATGGATTTCTATTTCCTTATGGAGAACCAGTGTGCAAGGTAAAACAAAGGTTTATGACTATTGTTAATAGTTTACAATCCATGGGTGAGAAAGTTTTAGATGATGAGGCACTTGTGGACAAGATTATAGATATCATGCCTAATGAGTGGGAATCTAAGAGAACATCTATTGATGAGAATAGGAAAGTATCTCAGATTACTCTTGATGAGATTTTTGGAACTCTTCTTCAACATGAGACAAGAACGAAAAGAGATGTTGATTTCAATAAGAAGAAGAATGGAAATGGAAGTGTAGCCTTTACTACTACTAAATTCAAGACTCCTGAAAGGGTTACTAGATCCAAGTCAAAGAAATTCAATGTTTTATCTGAATCTAGTGAAAGTGAACATTCTGAGAATGAACTAGCTAATCTTGCTCGAAGGATGAACAAGATAGTTGGGAAGAAAGACTTTCAGTATTGATTTAAGAAGAAAGAAATAAAGGACAAGAAATACTCTGAAGTTACTTGTTATGAATTCAAAATAGCAGGGCATATAAGGCCAGATTTTCCTATGATTATGAGAAAGGATAGAAAGGACAAGAATTCTGAGAATAATAGAAAGAAGTATTACAAAGATAAATCTAAGAAACTTTTGAAAGCTAATGACACCTGGAGTGCCAGTGGTGGAGACTCTTCTGATGAATCCTCAGAGTATGAATCTTCTGGTCAAAAGAATCTTGGTTTAATTGAAAAGTTACCCATTGAAAATCATTTTCTAATGGCCAAGGTACACCATGTTGAATCTATAACCAATGTATCCTTTTATACTAATTATATTGATAATAAATATTATGAATCTTTAGATGAATAATCTTCTTCTGATGAAGATAATACTTTACCTACTTATGAAGAAGTTTCTAGGTTTGCTAAGCTTCTTGAGAATGAAAATTCTAAAGTCAAGAAAAAGCTTGATAAGGAAAATTCTAGAATTTCTATTCTTATTAAAGAAGTATAAGATATTTTTAAATATCTTGATAAGAAAATTTATGATTTTGAAAGTATTTCAAAAACCCTTGAGAAATTTAATTCTAATAATGATAAACTTTCTAAGGATCTAGAAAAAGTAACTTCTAAGAAAAATATTTTAGAGACTAACTCTAGTACTAAAAATAATGTTTTTGAAGATAAAAAATTAGTTATTAGACTGAATTCAGAAATACTTTCCTTAAGGAAGTGTTTTTAAAACTTTACCTTAGATAAGGAAAATTTTGATAAGATGAATTCCCAAATTCAACATCTAAGGAATAATTCTGGATTTGGTTATACTCATTCAAAACCAATTTTTAGTAATAATTATTTTGTTCCTCAAAGTGCTCCATTTTGTATTAAGTGTCAGTGTGGTGGGAATTGGGAAAAATTTTGTTTCTTAAACAAAACTCAGTCTTTAGGTTTTCATAAAGCTTATTTTTCTAAGAAAATGTGGATTCTTAAAATTTTTATTTCTGAAGTTTCCAGATCCAAGAAATTTTGGGTTCCGAAAGTCTAACACTCTTATTTTTAGGAAAGTAAAGAAAGTACCAACAACAATACATGGTACATGGATAGTTGATGTTCCCAACACATGACTGGTAACAAAAACTTCTTTGAAAAGATTATCAAGATGAAAGGAGGAAAATTAACTTTCAGAGATAATACTCAGGGATAAATTATTAGTATAGGTAACATTGTTCTTATTGGAAAAACTTTTATTTCAAATGTTTTATTTGTTAGGGGTATTAAGCACAAACTTATTAGCATAAGTCAGTTATCTGATGAAGGTTACCTTGTGAATTTTAGGAATGATAAATGTTTAGTACACAATTCCAAGGAAGAGTTTATTCTTTCTACCCATAGGCAAGATAATGTATACAAACTAAACTTAGAAGACCTTAGGAGCCAAGATCTACCTTGTCTTAGTGAAATGGAAGATCATTCTTGGTTATGGTATATAAGTTTAGGACACTGTAACCTTAGAAATCTATGAAAACTCTCTAAGAAAAGACTAGTTAAGGATCTAACGGAGCTTATATTTGATTCTTTGAAAGTTTTTTATCATTATCAATATGGAAATAAACATAAATCAAGATTTAAATTGGTCGGTGAAGTCTCAACTACTGATTCATTACAGTTGGTTCATATGGATCTTTTTGGTCCAATACAAAATAGAATCATTGGAGGAAAATATTATGTATTTTTCTTAGTTGATGATTATAGTAGATTTACATGGTTCTATTTTCTTGCAAAAAAATATAAATATTTTTATTATTTCAAAAAATTTAAATCCCAAGTTAAAAATGAGAAAAATCTTCCTTTGATAACTATCCATAGTGATCATGGAGGAGAATTTCAAAATTTTTATTTTGAAACTTTTTGTAGTAAAAAATGCATTAATCATAACTTCTCAACACTAAGAACTCCTCAAAAAATGGTGTTGTTGAAAGAATAAATCGAATTCTTTAAGAGAAAACCATAACCATGTTGAGTGAATATTTGATAGCCAAACATTTTTGGGCTGAAGCTATTAGTACTGCTTGTTATACTATAAATTGAGTTTTGATTGGACCTTTTTTTAACAAAAACCCTTATGAGTTATGGAATGGTAGAAAACCTAGACTTTCCTACTTCAAGGTATTTGGTTGAAAAGTATTCATTCTGAATACTAAAGATAATTTACATAAATTCTCACCCAAATCTGATGAAGTAATCTTCTTAGGATACTCCACAACTTTTAAGGCTTATAGAGTTTTCAATAAAAATACTTGTACTGTTGAAGAAATAGTACATGTTAAATTTGATGAAACTAATCCTTTTTTTAAACAACCTCAATATATATCTTTGGATGTGTTTTCAAAAACTTATTATAAACCCTTAATAGAAGATCCTTCTGATAAGGAAAATGTTCAAGAAAATATTTCTGAATCATTTACCCCAGAATATTTCCTCCCATATGTTGATGAACAGGTTTTACAAAACCCAAATCATTTTTTTCTTAAAAATCATCCCAGTGATAGAATCATTGGTGATGTAAATAAACCTGTAAGGAATATAAGTTCCTTAAGAATGAAGTATAACATCTAGCATTCCTTTCCCAATTAGAACCAAAAAGCACTGATGAATCTTTAGGTGATGATGATTGGATAAAATCTATGCAAGATGAGCTAAATGAATTCGAAAGGAATAAAGTCTGGACAATGGTTGAAAGACCTGAGAAAACTTATTTTATTGGAATAAAATGGGTCTTCAGAAATAAGTGTGATTAAAATGTAATCATAGTAATAAATAAAGCTAGATTAGTTACTAAAGGCTATAATCAACAAGAAGGAATAGACTATGAAGAAACCTATGCTCTAATAGCTAGACTTGAATCTATTCGTATTTTACTTACCTTTGCAACATTCTTTAATTTAAAGATTTTTCAAATGGATGTTAAATGTGCTTTCCTTAATGGTTATGTTCAAGAGGAAGTTTTTGTTGAACAACCTCCTGGTTTTGAAGATAAAAAACATCCTGAACATGTTTTTAAACTTACCAAAGCTTTATATGGACTTAAACAAGCCCCTAGAGCTTGGTATGATATACTTATAGGGGTTTTACTTAAAAATAATTACATTAAGGGAAATAATGATCCAACCCTTTTTATAATGAAAGATAAGGAAATTTTTTTGATTGTTCAAATTTATGTTGATGACATTATATTTGGTTCAACTCAACAATCTTTAATTGATTCGTTTTCAAATCTAATGAAATATGAGTTTGAAATGAGTATGATAGGTGAGTTAAAAATTTTCCTTGGTTTTCAAATTTATCAAAAACCAGAAGGAATTTATATATCTCAACATAAGTATATTAAATATCTTCTTAAAAAGTATGGATATGACAACACTAAGAGTATAAGTACTCCCATTGGTACCTCAAATTCACTTGATCTTTATAAAGATGGGAAACCAGTAGATCAAACATCTTTTAGAGGTATGATATGAATTCTACTTTACTTAACAGCTAGTCATCCAGACTTAATGTTTTTATTATGCTTATGTGCAAGATATCAATCCAATCCTAAGGAATATCATTTAAAGGAAGTGAAAATGATTTTTTGATACTTAAAGGGAACCATGGATTTAGGACTCTTTTATACTTCTAGAAATGATTTTCTTTTAAAAAAATTTGGATGCTGACTTTGGTGGATGTAGAATGGATAGGAAAAGTACATTCGGAACTTGTCATTTCATAAGAGATTCATTAGTTTTTTGGTCATGCCAAACGAAACACTCAGTAGCACTTTTCACTGCTAAAGTTTAATATATAGCAGCTAGAAGTTGTTGTGCTCAAGTTTTGTGGATACAACACACACTCACAGACTATGGTATGAGTTTTACCAAAACACAAATAATGTGTGATAATACTAGTGACATTGCCTTAAGTAAAAACCATGCACATCACTCTCATGAAAAACACATAGACATTAGGCATCACTTTCTTAGGGATCACACACAAAAAGGAGATATCATTCTTTAATTTATCAGAACACAAGATCAACTTGCTGATATTTTCATAAAGTCTTCACCCTCCAATAAATTTGAATATATTAAACAAAAGTTAGGAATGATAATTGTAAGGTAATATTCCATATTAACTTATTGTTGAAACCTATCTCCTTACAGTAAGAAACTCCTTTCCATAGGAGGAGTACATTTGCTTATTAGTCAAATTTTTCGTAATCAAAATTTTTGATAATCAAAATTTTTCATAATCAAAATATTGTTCATAATCAAAATTTTTCGTAATCAAATTTTTTCATAGTCAAATTTTTCATAGTTAAAATTTTTCGTAGTCAAAATTCTTAATAGTCGTTTTTTGGAATCTAAAGTTCTTCAAGAATAATTTTCCTCATTACGAAAAATCTTCCTAAGTAATTCGAAAAGTATGTTTCCTTTCTTAAGTTTTCGTAATCATCTTTTTACTTACTGGTATTTTCATTTTTGTTTTAAATTTTTCGGATTCACTTTTACTTAAATATGAATGTTTATCTTAAAAATCTCAAAAGATCAGAACCTATCAAAATCCTTCTTCAGTTATCTTGTCAACCATCAGATTTGATCATAAGTTTTTCAACTATTGGATAAACTATGGAAGTTGAACCGCCATCTCAATCACCTATATAAATCCTTCCCAATGGTTGTCCCACATTGGGATTTTTTAAAGCCTTTGTGTGCTGAAGCTCTGTCTCTATACTTAAGGTCTTTTTGAATCTTCAAAAGTTTCCTCATTTCTGAATGTCTGCTGAAGCCTCTCCATAGAAAGAAATATCGACTGTTAAGGAAATCTATGAGTGGTAGATATACTGAGAAATGTTGGTCGATCTGAAGTTTTATGATAAGTATGACTCTATTATATCTAAGAATGTCAAGTTGAATGATTGAGAGAGTGTTTGTGTATCGAAACCGAGAGCACAAGATCCAGTCTATCCAGACTTTTTGATTGAGTTCTATGAGATAACATGTTTCTTCAAGGAATAAGGTAGAGAAAAGTTTTCTTTTAAGTGTTATGGGAAGACCTACTCTTTTTCTTATAGCAAGAAAGCAAGTCTGATTGGAATTCCTTACAAAGGATAAGCAAAAGTATGTACTCACAAATTACCCGATATATCCAGATCTTTTGATAAGGAAAAAGCTATTGAATGTCTTGGCTTGAAAGGAGTGAAGACTCTGAAGATTGTTCATTTGTCTACAAACTTACGGATTCTTGAATTGTGGGTTCAAGGCTTTATAATTCCAAGGAAAGAGGATAAGGATACTCTCAAGAAGAGTGATGTATATATATTGGATTTATTGGTGAACCTCAGGAAGATAAACCTAGTCAATTATATCTTGGTTACGATTGAGAATATCAATAATGGAAATCTGAAGTCTCAGATTATCAAGTATCCAGAAATACTTTAAAAGATTATTGTTCTTTGCCTTCAGCCATTCAAAATTCCATGCAACTCCAAGCCAAGAAATTACAAGGTGATGTTGATGAGTGATGATACTCTAAGAAGAATGAAAATTGTTTTTTCCAATGAATCTGGAGAATTTTATGATCTATCTAAAGAAAAGAAGCAAAGGAAGAAATTATCAGATGTTGAAATTGTCCAATCTCTTCTTAAGGCTGCTGAAAATTCATATAAACAAATTCCAGTACTGGAATTGTTTTTGATAGAATCACTTCCTGAGGCTCCGAGAAAGAAGGTGGTGATTCTGGAATCGTAACAAGAAGAAGAAATTGCTCAGGAAGAGGAAGAGGAAATAGAATAAGAATAAGGGAATGACACTGATGATATCATAAAGAAAGTTGAAGATTACCATGATAAGGAAATCCCCTCTGTAAAATTATCGATCCGAACTTCTTAAACCGAATCCTCAAAACTTGATACACCAGGGAATGAAGAGAAGGGTTAGGAAGAAGTGAATAATCCAACAGATGATGAAATCAGTAATCATGAATTCATTCATCCAGAAGATCAAGTGGTTGATACAGAGAAAGAGGAAGTTGAGGGAGATAAAATTGTTCAGTTATTTGATAGTGAGCATAAATCTCCCAAAGAACAAGAAATCATTCCGAGAGCTGACAAGGGAAAGTAGGTAGCAGTAGATACACCTAGTAAATCTATGGTGAAGAAGAAATATGTTTGTGCTTCATCAAAGAGGAAAGCTGAAGATATAGAAAAATAATCCTCACCAACCAAACACTCGAATTCAGAATCATCTTCCCTTGGGCATGATTTTTTTGTTCAGTCATTAAAAAAGTTTCTTGGTATTATTCCCTTATTACCAATCATAGACTCAAGATGCCATATGCTTCAGAATACGATAAATCAGAAATCAGATTCAGTTTCCATAGTAATGGAAAAATGTGTCACACTAGAGGCAAATTTCAAAACCTTCCTCATTGGTTATGAGTCTCATAAGAGATCTTACAATAATATTACAAGTTGTTCAAAGAAGAAAATAGAATATATGATAATATTTTATGAATTTAATAGTAATGTCAAGGATGCTTTTGACACTGAAGATGGGAAGATCAAGGATCTTACTAATAGTTTTGAGGAAAAGCTAACCCTCAAACAGACTACTCGGAAGTAAGAAGTTAAGGATCTAAATGGAAAGCTTAATTATGTGGACAAGAATTGGAAGAGGGAAAGGGATCTTAGAATTGAGATTAAAGAGAAGCTTATTAAGCAAGAAGAAATGTTGAAAGCTCAAGAGGAACATATTAAGTCTTGGGAATAAAAAATTAAATCCTTAGAGAATAAAACTAAAGATCAGGATCAGTTGCTTAAGTGTATGGAAGAAGATCACAAGGAGCTCAAGAATCTAAAAACCATTTTGAAGAATCTGATGCCGAAGGAGAAAGAATGATAATTTCATTCCATTCCGATCTTTTTTCCCTTGTACAAATTCTTTCAAAATTAATGAATTTTTTTTATTCTTTATATATTTTGTTGTGGTTGTTTAGTACTAATGTTTCAGGTACCAATTTTTTCATTCCCTTTATTCCTTTTTGAAAATCACAAATGGGGAGAAAGGAATGATAAAAAGAATACGAAGTAAAGAAGATATTTCCCTAAGTAGGGGGGAGTTCATCTAGAGGAAAGTTCTTATCGATGAAGTTTTTAGAATGAAAGATAATGTAAACTCTCATTCAAGAAATCAAGAATACGATCCTTAGTGATTCCAAAGCATAATAGGGAGTTATTCATATTCAATTTGATCTATAAGTAAAGGGATATAAGTTTTTATTTTCTAGTCCATAAAATTTCTAAGTCCTTATATTCTTTTTAGTAAGGATGTTTGTGGTTTCCAAAAAGGGGGATATTGTTGAGTCAATAAGGTTTCCTTATGAATTTTCCATTCCTTTATGTTTTTAAATTAAAAAACACTTTATCTCAAGGAAAAATTTATTTCCCATAAGATTTATCTTATTAAGGAAAATTTTCCTTCCCAAGGAAATTTTCTCCCTACCTTTGTTTTCATTGTTCATGTTTTAGTTTTTCTTATTCTAACTCATTTTATTTCTAAGTGTAAAATTCAGTTTCATACCTAAAAACCTTGGAATCCTATAAATACTTAGATATAGGTTATTCTATTTTCAGGTTCTGAAATTCAGATTCTGAATTCTCTGAAATTCAGATTCTGAATTATCTAAATTTATATTCCAAATTCTCTGAATTTCAACTCTGAATTCTCTGAAATTCAGACTCTAAATTATTTGAATTCAGGTTTTGAATTCCTCAGAATTCAGGTTCCAAATTACTTATAATTCAAGTTCTGAATTCCTCAGAATTCAGGTTCCAAATTTCTTAAAATTCAGACTCCGAAATCTATATAATTCAGGTTTCGAATCACTCGAAAAATAGAATCTGAATATCCATGTAATACTGACTCGGAACTTTATTTTTCCTTAGACTAAGAAAAAATTTATTTGGTTAAGCAACCATATTTTTCTTACCCTTGTTATAGTTATGAAAAGATGTCATGCATTCTATTTCTAACCAACTGTTGTTTGAGTGACATGTGTACTGGTCCCCCTGAGATTCAAGGAAAAATATGACCATTTGAGGAGGGATCCGACCATTGGAGAAATTCCTATAAATAGGAGCTCATTTGAACGAGCTCAAAACATTGAATGACTTGTTGATCACTCTAGATATTTCATGTTGCTGAAGTGATTTCTAGAGAGAGAGACTCTCATTGCTTGGGCATACTGAACATCTTGTTCAGCTTCATTCGTGCAACTCCGATTGTTGTTGTGTACAATCGAGGACTTCACATAGGTACCGACTACCTTAAAGTTTGAGGACTTCTGGGGATAGGAATATAGAGTTACCGACTACCTTAAAGTTTGAGGACTTCCTTGTTTAGGAAGACAGAGGTGCCAACTACCTTGAAGTTTGAGGGCTTGCAGGGATAGCAAGACATACTCTAATATTCCTATCGAGGGCTTACCCTAGAGTGGGTAAGACATACTTTCTTGAAAGTATAAATCAAGGGACCATTATCCAAGGTTGTTTGATACCCTTATCATTGGGTTAAAAGATTCTATACTTGTTACTTGTGTTGTTTCAAGTTTATTTTCTATTGTATTTTGATTAATAAAGAAATTGTAACTATCTTATACTTTCTTGTACTTGTATACTCTGATTAGTAAGATTCTATATGCTTTAAGTTAGAATCTTTTTCCTTCTAAACTTTTCTTAAGTTTCATTTTTGGAACCATATTTACGAAACCTAGCAAGTTTGTAGAACTAGAAGAGGTCTTGTGAATTTACCTTGTTTAACTTTGTTAAACATAGTTTTTCCTCAAGGTTAAAAACAAAAGTTTTATACCAACTTTAAAGGTTCCAAATGAATTTTTAAATTATACAATTCACCCCCCCCCCCCTCCTCTTGTATATTGATAATATACGTTCATATTTTGATCCTACAATCACCGCTAGAGGAATCCTACACTTGGATTCTATGATGCAATGAAGGATCACATCGGATCGTGACTGGAAACATCAATGAAGAAATAATTCCATCAAGTTAATTTATGTAAATTAATTAAATTAATAATAACCAATATATGATGATCCTATCTATGGTTCCAAGACTCCCCTCTTTTCTTTTTCTCTCTCCATTCTATTCTGAATATCCCGTGTTTTATTATCATGATAGATCTCGGATTGATCGTTGTTAACACTAAAATTAAAGTTGGGTACACCCACCAATGAGCTTCCACTGTGCTCGGAACCTACAAGTGGTATCAAAGCAGCCATATCATTAATTATAATTATTTAGTTTTTCATTGGTGATTTGCGCATTTAATAATTTAGTTGTTTCAATTCAAGTTAATCGTTCTTTAAATCTGAATTTTGATATTTATTCCTCCTCTCTCGTTTCTCGTTCACCTTAAAAAAAACAAATTTTTCTTTTAATTTTGATTAAAATAAAATAGAGGATCCCATCCGAAGGTGCCAAATGTTCCTGGTCGTACAACACCAGAATACACGGCGTGTATTCGGTAGTATACGTTGTGTATTCTAGGTTCAATGCATCGAACTGGTCCGCCAAATCAGGTCATGTGTTGGAGTATTTCTAAGTCTTAAATGACACTGTGTATTGACTAGGAACATGTGGCACACAGTTTCTAGATTACACACCATGTGGTCCACTGAACACGACATGTAGTCCCTTCAGGTTAGGGTTGGACCTTGTACCCCATACACGGCTTTCCCAGCTAGAAATTGTGTAATGCAGATACTACACGGCATGTGTCCCACTGAACACGCTGTGTACTCCAAAAAAAATTCTGAAGTACATTTACACGCCATGTCCCTGGGCGTATACTTCGGATGGACGATGAACAAAAGTACACGTCGTGTAGTCAGAACTAAACGTTGTGTACTCATCCAAATAACACAGACTTATTAAAATTTATTATTATATTATACAAACCCTTGAGACGTGTACCATAGTGCAGGCATAAAGCTGAGCCACAACACGTGATAGGTGTTTTATATATGTGTGTTTAATTTAACATATGTTTAATGTTAATTTCTACTCATTAGGTAGTTATGAATGGGAATTCACCAGGTTGCCTCTAAGGTACAAGTTACGTACAAAGATAATTTTAAATGAATTTATTTGTTTAAAATTATGATGGATGAGAATCTCAAGGAAATTCAGAAAAATGGTTTAAGATAAAAGTATTGATTAATTAAAGATAATTAATTAATTTAAGAATGATTTATCTTAAACAAGAATGATTAAATAATGGAATGCTAGTTTTATTTATGCGTAAATATTGTTGCATGTATGGATGATCATGAGCTAGACCAAGACCTTTGTATGTGAATGGTTTCTTTTAATTTATTTATTTAAATTAAATTTTTTGTCCTGTGAGCCTTCTCCTTATTAATATGTAGGGCCTATGTGCCCAAGGTTTCTTTTATTTAAAACTCTATTTTACCCCTCACTTATGTGTGAGATAAAAGAATATGTAATGGATGGGGCTCCCAAGCTAGTGGAGGCAACTCAAGTTAGGAGCCAAGGTGAAACCAATCCAAGGAGATACAAAGGAGAATAGGTGGAAAGCTGTAAACATGAACCCAAAAGGTTCAAGGTGTTTCTCCCCTAGGTCTTGGGTTATTTTATCAATCGCTAGATAAAATAACCAATAGAACAATATCATGATCTTACCATTTATTTTATTTATTTCAGTTTTATGGTTTATTTATTGTGGGTGTGTTGTCACGATCACACAATTAATGAATTAAACAAGCATTCAAGATGGAACTAAAATAAGATTGGATTATGTGTAAATATTATCTTAGACATGGTTAATTACTTAAGTATATCCCACTTAATATTAACAATCATGTAATCAAAGATAATAAAATGGAAATTTAGGTATAAGGATAAAATCCCTCAAAGAAAATATCAAGTCGGTATAGCCTTCCACAATCTTGGTTTGAATCGAACCATAGTTCAAAGTGCTTGACCAACCCTAGTTGGGGTGATTTTAATTATCGAGGAATTATAATTCAAGGTTTTGGGTTGACTTGACTTGGTTTACATCAAGGGTTTACTGTGATAGTAGGAATTGGTGTGACCAAGAGGCAAAGGTTGAGGAAATCCAAAATAAAAGGATTTCAGGACCGGGGAGTCCACTCAGCGGATCAAGGAGCTGTGAGTTAATGAAGTTGGAATTTGGAATGCCTACCTAAAACCCTTCAAGTTTCTTGACCAACCCTATTTGGGGTAATTTGAAGGTAAATATGGATACTTTTCACTAGAATATTTAGGCAACAGAATATTTTGAAGTCAATGCTGAGGGCTATTAGATTTCGATAAAATAGTGGGAGAATAATAAGTATTAATTTATTTATTTGTCTCATTTGTATCCTGATAAAGTAATAAACCTTTTCTTATCTTAATTTGTAGAAATAGAAAGAAAAATGACTTCAAACATATCATTGTGAACTATACTCAAGAAGGAAAACCTTCTCACCAGCACCGATTTCTAAGAACGACAAAGGCATTTATGCGTCATCCTTCGCCACAAGAGGAAATTGTACGTGCAAGAGGAGCATATTCCAATTGCACATGGAAAAGAGGCTAGTGATGAGGAACTATCTCTCTACATTAAACATATGGATGATGCCACATATGTCCAATGTTTCATGTTATCGTCCATGTCTAATGAGCTCTTGAAGTAACATGAAAACATGGATGTGTATAGCATGATGTCTCACCTTAAGGATCTCTACCAAGAGAAGGTGAGACAGGAGAGATATGAGATCTCCAATTCTTTGTTTACAACTAATATTGGAGAGTCTATGCTAGATGGGCCTCATGTAGTCATGCTTATTGGATACATTGAACGTCTGGACATCTTAGAGATTAAGTTCTCGGATGAGTTGCGTACAGATCTCATCCTATCATCACTGTCCAAGACCTTCTATAGCTTTATTGTAAATTATAACATGAGAAATAATGAGAAGAGTCTATCAGAACTTCTGACCTTAATTCTCCAGGTAGATAAGGACATGGGGTGTGACAAACCCGCAGTCCTTATGGTGAATAAGAAAATAAAGGGCAAGGAAAAGGGGCCAAAGACTTATAAATGGTCTGAAGCCCCCAAGCGTCATCCCTCCAAGAAGGGGAAGATCCAGAGGTAGGGAAAGGAACGGGAGGTGGTATGTTTTTCATGTGGAAATCAAGGCCACTAGAAGAGGAATTTCACCCAAAAGCATGGGGACACTAAAGGTGCATTCGTTATCGAGTGTAATCTTTCCATTTCTACACATTGGGTATTAGATACAGCTTCTAGGGCTCACATCTATATTCAAATGCAGGAACCAAGTAGATTTAGAAAGATTACCAGAGGAGAGGTGGATCTTCGATCTTCCAATGGCTCAAGGATGGTTGTGTTGGCCATTGGTGATTACCATCTCTCATTTCCAATTGGGATGATTTTGGTTTTACATAACTGTTATTATGTGTCTAGTGTTACAAAGAACATAATTTCTATATCTTGTTTTGGATATGGATGTATTTATTTTAAAATTTGGGAATAAGGGTTGTTTCTTTTATAAGAACAACATGTGTTATGGTATGGTGTATTTAAATAATGGTTTGTATGTATTAAATTATGAAAACCGAGTGTTGGAAATCGATAATGAAACAAACTCACATGAATCATACATCACCCAATTGTGGCATCACCGTCTCAGTCATGTAAATGAAAAGCACTTGACAAAGATCTGCCAAGATGGCTATTTAGACTCTACTGAGCTAAAACCACTTGATAGATGTCATGCTTGTTTACAAGGTAAAATGACCAAGCCACCTTTCGGTAGACAGGGTGAAAGGGCCACATAGCTTCTAGGATTGGTGCACATGGATGTGTGTGGACCATTCCCAGTAGAAGCTAGAGGTGGATATTCTTACTTCATTACTTTTACTGATGATTTGAGTAGATATGTCTATGTCTAATTAATGAGTTATAAGTCAGAAGCCTTAAAAAAATTAAGGAATTCAAGAATGAAGTAGATAATCAGCTTGGTAAGAAGATAAAGAAGATTTGATCGGATCAGGGTGGATAATATCTAAACCAATAGTTCATCGATCTTCTATGGGGATGCGAGGCATTTGTTAAGGCCTTCTCAGGCAACAAACTAGCACCCCGGGGCACGAGGTGTATCTTTATAGGATATCCCAAGAAAATGAAAGGATATTACCTATATAACCCTTCAAATAAGAAAGTGAATGTCGCTAGAAAATCTGTCTTTCTTGAGAGGGAGCACATCCTCAAAAAGGATAGTGGGAGCAAGATTGACTTTGAAGAAGTCGATGCTCAAGATACACAGGAGTTGGTACAGGAATAAGTTCCACAGGTCCCCATAGAAGTGGTTACAGAAACACAAGTACTGCATAGAAGCTCAAGATAGGTAAGGTAACTAGAGAGATTTGGTTTCCTAGTCACCGAGGATGGTGAATCATTATTGTTGTACAATGATTAACCTCTCTCCTACAAGGAAGTAGTATAAAGATCAGATTCTACAAGATGGATAGAAGCTATGAATTCTGAGATGGATTCCATGTATCAGAACCAAGTATGGGTTCTGGTTGATGAGTCAGTTGATGTAAATCCTGTTGGATGAAAATGGTTATTCAAGAGAAAACTAGGCATAGAAGGTCAATTTAGCACTTATAAATCAAGGATAGTGGCTAAGGGATTCAAATAGCATCAATGAATTGACTATGATGAAACCTTCTCGCTAGTTTCCATGTTTAAATCCATAAGAATCATACTTGCCATAGCAGCTTACCATGACTATGAGATTTGGCAAATGGATGTCAAAACAGAATTCCTTAACGGTAACCTTCAGGAAGATGTCTATATGACACAACCAGAAGGGTTTGTGACACCAGGTGAATCCAAATGGGTTTTCAAGTTGCAGAAATCCATTTATGGATTAAAGAAAGCATCCAGGTCATGGAACATTTTATTTCATGAAGCCATACAGGAATTTGGTTTCATTAAAAATGAATGTGATCCATATGTTTATAAGTGGTTAATGGGAATGCGGTCGTTATCCTAGTAGTATATGTTTATGACATATTGCTTATTGGAAACGATGTACCAGTCTTACAGTCAGTTAAGGACTGGTTGAACAAGTGTTTCTCTATGAAGGACTTGGGTGAAGCATCCTACATTCTAGGGATCAAGATCATTCATGATAGATCCAAGAGGCTGCTTGGACTAAGTCAGGGTACATACATTGACCAGATACTAAAGAGATTTAGTATGGAACAATCCAAGAGGGGATTGGTTCTAGTGTCACATGGCCTACATCTTTCTAAGAAAATGTGTCCTCAGACACAATAAGAGAAAGATAGAATGAGTAAGATATCATATGCTTTAGCTATAGGATCCATCATGTATGACATGCTATGTACTAGGCTTGATGTTGCCTATGCACTGAGAATGGTAGGAAAATATCAAGAAGATCCAGGAGAACAACATTGGACTACTGTAAAGACTATCCTTAAGTATCTGAGAAGAACTAGGGATATATTCCTGGTGTATGGAGGAGATGAGGAGCTTGTCATTAGAGGGTATGATGATGCTGGTTTTCAGATAGATCAGAATGATCTGAAGTCACAATCTGGATATGTTTTCTATCTCAATGGAGGAGCTGTGAGCTGGAAGAGTTCAAATAAACTAGTTGTCACCAATTCTACAGCAGATTATGAATATATAGAGGCTTCTAATGCAGCCAAAAAAGCCATCTGGATTCGTAAATTTGTCCAGGATCTTGATGTGGTTCCTAACAGTAAACATCCTATCACATTATACTGTGATAATACTACAGTGGTGTCTCTTTCAAAAGAACTAAGGTCACATCAACGGACAAAGCACATACTCCAGAAGTATCACCTCTTGAGGTATTTCTATCAAAGGGATGAAGTTATAGTAATCATAGTGTTCACAAAAGAGAATGTGGAAGACCCCATGAATAAAGGCATATCTCAGAAAAAGCATGAATATCATGTGAGAGATAGCATGTTAAAAGTCGTTAGCATTTGGCTCTAGTTCA
This sequence comes from Viscum album, assembly GCA_963277665.1. Classification (NCBI taxonomy): domain Eukaryota; kingdom Viridiplantae; phylum Streptophyta; class Magnoliopsida; order Santalales; family Viscaceae; genus Viscum; species Viscum album. The sequence continues at coordinate 1,943,175,913 of OY728163.1, forward strand.
AGTGGTAGTTTGTTGGAGTTGGTGGCCTAGAACCAACTACTTTGTAATTTATTCATTAATAAATACCTTATCACATCTTGATTTTTCTTCTACATGACAATGAATGTGATAATGTCCTAAGGATAGTTGTTGCATTAAAGGGTCATAGAGGATCCCTTCTATGATGAGAACTCGGAAGTGTCATAACACTATTCATGAATATATGTTCTATGGCCAAATGATGTTATTTGAGGGACATAAATAATATAGGCCATTAGGGGTGAGGACTCATAAAACTTTGAGGCACCTTCACAAGGTGTGCACCCTTGGTAATATCCAGGAGGATATTACCAGAACGAGACCCGCCAGTAGGAAATCTAAATTTCATAGTGTCATTGGATGTTCCTATCTGCGGATGTGTGTATTGGTCCTTATACTTTAATATTATTATTAATGGGTATTACAACTTGTGAACTTAGATGTATTGATGAAAACTATGATGACACGTTGTTTTCAGCGAGGTAAGATATGTTGGGTGCGTCACAATTGATACTGCATTAAAAGATAATGAAAGAAAGGATTTTTCCCTTCTATTCCATAACAGAAGTAGATATATCAGGTCCTTTCATGGAATTGGTATAGCCTAAATAAATCCATGGCCATGGTGAGGAATGGGAAAGTTCAATTCTGGAAACTCAAAGAAAGAATAAATGAGTGCATGGGTTGATGTCACTTGCATGCAACCCGCTTGATTTGAGATATCAAGACAAAGGGATTATATTACACGGTAAGCGTTTGTAGGAGGTGACACGTCATTACGGAGTTAACTTCTTTCTCTGTGGGTTCCTTGGTGTATTGATAGATGATAACCTTGGACTTTAGGTAAGCTCCACCTAATTCCACTAAGAAAGAGACCTATAGGTTCACACCCTAAGTGTGTCCAAGTATCTCAGTTAAATATTAATTTAACAAGTTGAATAAAGATTATTCTCGATTGTGGTTTAATAATTATTTAAGGATGTCTGGTCGCATTTATTTTGACACTAGTTATTTGAGAGAATATATTGTGGGCAAAGTAATATATTTATTAGCGAGTAATGCAGTGATGTTTATTTTATAAATAAATAACCATTATTCAAGGTCTAATAAATGTGGTGGAGGAAATAAAGAAAAATGGAAAAAAAAGTACACGCCATGTATATTAAATATACACGCCGTGTATTTTTTTCTGGGAATTTATGAGAAATAATATTATTTATTTAATTAAATAATATTAGGTGTAATTTGTTGGACGCATGTTAGTTAATAATAATGGTCAAGTATTATTATTAGACATGGGGTATTACTAATAATTAAATGAAATGAATAGATGATTTCGGGTAATTAATTCATTTTGTTATTCCATGTAATTAAAAATCCAAATTATATATTTCTCATTAGCCAATCCATTTTTTTTGGTTGTGCACAACGGATCTAGAGAAAGCTCTCAAGCCAAGAGAAAATCATTTTCTTCCAAGAACACTCTCAAGCTATGAGAGAGAGATCCTCCTCCACCGGATCAAGGTGATCGAAGGTGGACATCGCAAGCGAAGGATCTTCCACACTAACACCCGGAGATCCCTTTGGTGATGTCCATAGATACATGGAGCATGTGTAGATTGCCTCTAGAGGAATCCTACACTTGGATTCTACAACACAATGACGGATCACATCGGATCGTGACTGGAAACATCAACGAAGAAAGAATTCCATCAAGGTAATTATTTTCAATTAATTAAATTAATTATAACCAACATATGATGATCTTTTCTATGGTTCCAGGACTCCCCTCTTTTATTTTTTGGTCGTCATTATATTCCAAAGATCCAACATTTTATTATTGTGATGGATCTCGGATTGATCGTTCTTAACGCTAAAATTAAAGTTTTCCACACCCACCAATGTGATTCCACTGTGCCCAGAACCTACAAATATTGTCAAAGCTTTTTGATTTTCCATTTTATAAAAATTAAGAGCATATAATTTGTACTTATTTGATTACAAAAACATACTAATAAATTTAAAATTAATTAAATTACATCACTATTTTTCTAAACCCAATTTCCCTCACCATCTATTTAAAAATATCATGTCACTTATATATTATAGTGTAAATGATCCATATTCCCCTTATCATAACCCAAAATTGGGTTTTGAAATTTATTTAAAGGTTTTTAGGTAGGCATATCATGCCAACTGCATTAACTCACAGTTCCTTGATATGTTGAGGGGACTCTCCAATCCTAAAATCATATTTTAAAAATTTCCTCAACACTTTCCTCTCAATTACACCAATTCTTTCTTGGGAATTCAACCCTTGATGTAAAAAAGTTAATTCAACCCAAAAATTTAAACTAAAAGTTCCATGATAATTGAAATCACTCCAACTTAGGTTGGTAAAGTGCTTTTGAACTATGAGGTTTATTTTAACTTAAGTAGTGAAAGGTTGTACTGACTTAATATTTTGATTTATTTATTTTCATTATTTTTGTGTAAAAGACCATTTTATATTTTCACATGCCTTGTTAATATTAAGTGCATTTTACTTAAGTGATTAACCATGTCTTATAAAACATTTACACATGATATATTTATATTTTATTCTATCTTACATTCTTGTTAATTCATTTATTAGGCGATCACACAACATCCAAAAACAAATAATTAACCATGCAACTGATAGAAATAAAACATAAGTGGCACGATCATGAGATTCTATAATGGTTAGTTTTTCTAGATGATAATAAATAAACCCTAAACCCTAAGGTAAAAAAACCTTGAACCATAGCTTGGTTTGTGTTGCAACATTACTCATTTGGATATTATGTATTGCCTTGATTACTTTTTCCATGGATCCTTGACTCAGACCGCATCCACTCACCTAGGAGATTCATCTTAACATAATATTTTACTCACAAATAGGTGATGGGATCCAATGTATTTGATAAAAATGGGGTTTTACATAAAATAAACCACAGGCATGTGAGACCTTATATAATGAGTAGTGGATGAAACAAAGGTTGTCAATAATAATTTAACAAAAACCAATCATCTTCATAGGGATGGTCTAATATCATGATCATCCACACATCAAGAAATGAGCATACATTTTCAATATAGTTATCAATTACTTTGATTCATTCTTTAGTTAACATAATTCACCATGAATTAATCCAATTAATTTAATTTATCTTAATCCCATCCAATCATCCTTAACTCACCAACATCTATAATTTTAAACAAAAAATCATTTAAAATTAATGAATTGCACAATTTTACTTGGAGAAAAAATCATGTTCTTATATAAAATTTTAACATGAAAATATATTTAATATATAATTATCACTCCTATGAAATGGTGTGTACTTTTTCAAATAAATAGCATATGGAGCACATGTGAACAGGTTTGATTGTATATTTAATTTTTCTCTATAAAAAATTGAGCACATTGTGTGCAGATGACCACATGGTGTGTACTATAGTATACGACATTTACTATAGTACATGACATGTACTATCTTTTGTTCATGTCCATAGCACATGCCTAGGGACTAGTCATGTTTTCTGCCATGGATGTGTTTAGGGTACATGGTGTATACTTAGAATACAAGGTGTATATACTTGTATTTGTATGGATCTTCAATACATATGTCATGTATCTGATACATGGATTACTGGGACACCCCATGTTCTTGTCCATAAGAAAAAAGGTACTACATGTCGTGTACATAGGTTACACGGTGTGTAGTTCTTCAAGACATGTGCCAGTCTGTTCGAATCTACACATCAATCCACTTTTTTCGGATCTATCCAACTTTATCGTGGGATAAAATCATGAAAACAAAAGTACACTATGTGTACACATTAAATAAATGTTTTGTACTCTATTTTTATCTTGGACGATCCTTTGACACCTCCATATAGTGCTCATTTAATGAATAATCATTTTTAAACCTTAACTGATTACTAGTTATGTTAGCAAGAACGAAGAAATGAATTGACGATGATTTTTAGATATTAAAAGGATTCATTTTAAGTAAAAGAAAATGAAAACATGTGAAACTAATCGATGAATAATAAATAATTATAAATTAAACATGTGAACACTTTGATACCACTTGTAGGTTCTAGGCGTAGTGGAAGTATCCTTTGGTGGTATGACAAACTCAGATTTTAGTCTTAATTTATGTGTAATCATTTCCAAACATGATTAAAACATCATGTCCAATGAAAACTGTAGATTTCTTGACTAGATTAAAATTCCATAACTAAAAGAGGAGGATCTTCACATGTAATTTATAATTAATTTATGATATGATATAGAATTACCTTAACTTGTAATTATCTCTTTTTTTATGATATAGTTGACTATATCTCATCGTATTGTCATTACACTATAGGATCCAAGTGTATAATCCCTCCAGTGATGATCCACACATAACGTCATCATAGAATCACTGGGTTCTGGCATAGCTGATCTTGATGGCTTGCATCATTCATGGTTGATCATACCATGATTCTTATTAAGGAGAAAGAACTCTATATGTTCTCTCATTGGTTTAAGAGAGGAGGGGAGAATAGCACTCTAGATCTCTTGACCTCCCTCTAGGTCTTAAGAGAGTCTCACTCTATCTTTTGTGCACAATCCATGTTTTTTTTCAAGTGATATAATTATATATTTATTACGGAAGGTTTAGGGTTATAAAATTACACAAAAAACCCTTTCTATCATTATAATTCTTAATTGATCCCATGTATAATAATAATAATAGTAGTAATAATAATAATAGTAATAATCTATTGACATGTGAAACACCATTAATAATATATAAATAAATATCATTTATATCATTTCCAATTGGACCATTAAGCTCGGTTCAATTTCCCTCATCGACATTTACCGATCCTCACTTAGTCATTTTAATAACTTGTGATTAAATTATGGTGATCAACCAAAACTAAATAAATATTTTTTATTCTAACTTATTAAATTCAATACCAAAATTTAACTAATATTGAGAATAATCTTTCTCAGTGTCATTAGGAATAATTTCCTAAAGTCCAAGGTTAGCATCTCGCAACACACCAAGGAACCCATAGATAAATAAGTTAATTTTTTAATGACATCCAACATCCTATGAATTCTTATCATGTAATATAATATCTTATCATGACATCTCAAATCAATAAAGTTCCATGTCGGTGTCATCAACCTATATGCTTTATGTCTCTTTCTTTAACATTCTAGAATTGAACTCTCCCATTGAACACTATGGACATGGTAGTTCCATCCCCATCAAAGGGCTTGATATGCCAACTTTTTTCAAGGTAAATAAGGGATGAATATTTTCTCACATTATCCATTAATTCAATGTCATTCATGAAATACCCAACATATCCTACCTCACCTCAAACATATATCAGTACAGTTTTCATTAATACATCAAATAATGTGAGTTATCATATCCATTAATAATAATATTAAAGTCTAAGGAACAATACATACATCCATGTATAGGAACATCCAATGACACATGGAAATGTGGATTTCCTATTAATGGGTCTATTCTCATATCCTCCTATTAGAGATTACTAAGGGAGAACACCATGAGAAGGTGTATCAATATATTATGATCCCACCACCTCTAAGAGCCAATATCTTCTATGTCCCATCAAAAAATATCATCTAGCTATAGAACTATATTCAAGAACATTATCATCTAACCTCTATGTTCTCATCATAGTGGGGAACTACAATGACCTTTCGGTGTGAAACATATTCTTAAGACATTATCACATACAAATGTTATGTGAAGGAACAATCGTGATACGATAAGAAAATTTATTAATAATGAAAAAATGTAATCAAGTACTAAGAAATTAGGTTCTAAGGAACCAAATCCAACATGTACTCCTTTGAAAAAACACTAGACCGAGGATATCATGCTTAGATCTATGGGTGAGGGAATGTTTTGATGAATCTTATTTAGTATTCACCAAAGGAACGGGAAGGGGATCTCAGATCTAAAAATCATGGAACAAAACTTCATGTTAAGTGATTTGGAGATAGGTGGATTCTCTCCCCCTATACTTTTCCTAGAAATTGAAGGCTTGGTTTTCAAATAATAACTTGGTTGAATTTCTTGATGTAAATCCCACAATTTTTCTCTCTGTTTTATTGGATTTGAAATTATGTGTTACGGTATTCACCTGCAATTTGTTTGATAAATTGCTAAAATGAGAAATTTATTTTAAAAAACTATTTTGGTTATGATAAATTGGCATAGAAATGGGTTTTTGAGCTCATGATTCACATGGAAAATGCCTCATTAGGTTATACATAGTGGTGGGTTCAATTTGGGCTCAAAGGATTTTACCTTTTAGAAATGACTTGGGTCCGAAGGGAAAAGTATCACTCATGAGTATATAATATTTGGTGGGAATAATTTGATAGGATGTGAATAGGGTGTGTGAGTTTCATGGGTATGCATTCATGACATGGGATACCTTCATAGTTTCATTTTTATCACTACTTACGTATATGTATATTTTTTACAAAAAATTTTTATTTTTCTTTCTCCTGTTTTATATTAAATGTTAGCTAACTTATGTCCTAGTGGTGTGTGTGATAATTCTTCGGGATGTCCTAATGAGTTGATATAATCACTCCTACATATGAATCTTGGTTCATATGTAGACGTTTTTTCCATGATACGGGTAAGGTATGGGCATCATAATTTGCTAGAGGAGCACCTTGATATTGCGGTATCATTGTTTAGGAATTAAATCTTGGAGATGTATTGTAGAAGAGTTAGTTATGGTTCCATATTGGTGCCTTGATTTTTTTATAGCCCTTACTCTCTTGTTGTTTTAATAATCACAAGTTCCATTTGGTGTTCTAACCATTTAATTTGAGTTTATTTTAGTTATTTTTCTTATACATAAAACAAGGAATTCAACTAGACAATTTGTGGGATCAAGAGGTGAATTAGAGGCATTTTTAAGGTAATTTATGTGTAATGGAACCAGTCATCCTATGGAAAGCCACCATCCATCCTAAAATATTTCTACTGGGAGGTAATTCTACATAGATACCACTATCTAGCTGTTGGTAGGACACTAGACAACCAGTGGAACTTGTACAGCCTAGGTGAGGGTCAAGCAGTGCACTGGCTAGCCAGTGGAGCCTACCATCCAACCAGTGAAACTTTTCTAGAAAGTCAATATAGCCATTTTAGGATGTCCCTTTCAGCCTCTATCACCTTCTAATATATATAATCATGTCCTAAGACCTCCAAACCCACCATGGGACATTCAAAGGCTATAAATACACCTCTAATAAGTCTTATACACAAGTGGTTACCATTTTGATACACTTGAGCTCATTTTTTATTCCAATGTTGTACTCAATTTCTCCCTCATCTCTCTATATCTTTATATATATATATATTTCCATATAACCTTAATTATATTATTTTTCTATTTCAATCTTATTGAGATAATTGGGAGTGTGTTTCAAAGGGTTTGTGCTAACAAACCACTCTTTTTAATCATTCTTCTGGGGTTCCCACTACCATCAAAGTGAGTATTCTTTGGGTTTCTTACTTAACCACTAAAAAACGTTTTATTGGGTTTATTCTTTTCTCCATTGAAAAAAAAAAGTTTATTTATCCTTCTAAAGTATCTTGGATACTTTTAAATCTAAGTTATTAATCTAAAACCCTCAAGATTTAAGGGATGGGGTGGGGGCACTCAAGTAATGATTTTTGGACAAACTCTATTATCAAAGTGTTTTTCCTTGTCTTTTATTTTAATTTTACACTTCACTTACTATTTTATTTTAATTTATCACTTAATTGCATAATTTTATCACATTATTAAGTTTTAATTTTTTTAAAGGAAATTCACCCCCCCCCCCCAACCTCTTGTCATCCTGCTCAGACCAACACTTTTGGTATCTTTGGGTCTTTCCTTGATGCAGACATTTTAGTATCTATTTTAATGTTGTGAATTCAATTATGGTTTTGGTTTCTTATATTGATTGGTTTTTATTTGGTATTTTTATATCATGCATTCAATAGAACAACTTAGGTTAACCCATAATGTCACCCGAATTAACCCTCCACAAGACCTAAAGTGTGTTCCCAATCACCACAGGTAGGCGACAATTGCTAGGGTATCATAAAAAGATATGTGGGAATGATTTAACCCTAAATATACATATGATAAGATAGAGAAAAAAAATTATCACAATAGATATCCAAAGATACATCTTATGTAAAAACAACCAAACCATAAATGTAACACCCAAAAATAGGGTAACAAGGTCAAGATGAACAAATTGATAGACCATCAACATGAAATACAAAACAACCCATGGGTACATCTCTACATGACCATATGTCACTGCCATCCCAACCCACTATAAGGTGATATGAACCAAGAGATTTATCCTCTATATTATGCTCTTCCCTTTACTTGTGTCCTATAAAACCATGGCTACAAATGCCCAAAGGAAAAATTACAATGTGAGTAATCTCAGTAGGATACCACCAAAAATATATACAATTTCCATCCACATGCATCCATTAGTTATTATATTAAAAAAATATAAAACATTTCCAGAAGAAATCATTTTTCATATAAAATCATCCTTTGGTTTTCTTTTAAAAAATCCATATTCAAATAAAAATGAAATATGACATACCATTTATCCATGAGTAATGAGAAGATGAGTAAAACAAGTTTCAATCATCAATATCCATATCAAGTGGGTGAATAATCATATAAATACACATGCATTTAATGTATTCTAAAATCACTAAGGTGACAATAACATCACAAGGGTATACATAACTCATACAAACAATAAAAAATAGTTAGAATAAGTGTATTATAATGTCTTGTAATATTAGTCCCTCAAAAACACTACCCACTAGCAACCATGGAAGTATGAGAACCTCCCCTAGTGATAGGTAACTCTACTAGGTTTCATGTATGTTTGGTTTTACCTCTTACCCCAAGGGATTCCTAATGTTCTAATACTTTATCATTATGTTCAAGAAACCAGATCCATATTTCATAAAAAATCTCCAAGGAAAATCCATTTCATTTCCATGACCAAATTTTTATAATACATTTTCTATAGTGATCCACACCGCTTTCATTCTTGAAAAAACATTTCTATTTCAAAACTATATTTGATGCATTTTACCAAAAACACCATATGTATGGAAATGGTTTTCAATAAAAACTAATTTTATAAATCATTTCCATAGCCATCAAAGATTAAATTTACCACTCATGAATTTTAAATAATAAATTTCTTAAATCAAATCCAAATTAAACCATAATAACATAAGGCATGCCAAGGGATATACCATAATATAGAGAAACCTAACTTAAAAGAAAATAAAATTGTATTGCCTTCGAAACTAATGATGGGGAAATAAAGAGATCTAGTCCTCATGAGCCCAGAACTATGAAGAGAAATCAAAAGAAGAAGGGAAACACCCAACATTGATGATAAATGGAAGAATAATATCAAAAACAATTCTTAGAACATGATATATCTAGAGTTTGAGCCAATGGAGAGAGAAAAATCGGTTTAATATAGGGAAACCAATCCTGGGAATGCACTAAAACCCTTCATTTAAGGTGGCATGTAGCTGGAGTAACCTCCCTGAGAAGATCAGACAACAAATGAGCATTTCAAAAACCTGAAACCATCACCACCACACCATAGTTATTCCCATCACAACATGGTGGACTCACCTAGGAGACCAACCATGGAGACCATCCATTCCCAAGACCCAAAACCCAAGCCATTTTGGTTTGTCCACATCCTCCAACATGCTCTTAGTGAGGCTTGTTGGCCATGATGCATAGGAAAACCACCAACAGGATGCACTCGGGACCACACCCAACACTGGGTATGGTAGCTCAAACTATTTCACATAGGATGACCAAAGGCATACTATATACTCCACCATGGTTGTGGTGCCTCCTGTTTTTTACTAAAAATACTAAAAACCAATTTTTAATCCACCAAACACCACCAACACTTCTGAAACTGAAAATAGAGAAAATAGGGTTTTTACCTAATTCAATATATCAGGGTGTGACAGTTATTCCCACTATAAAAACTTTATATACTCATAAAGGATTAGTATAATAAACTTAAAAAGATATGAATCCATTAATGCTTCATTAAGTCCTCACACTCCCATGTCTCGTGGTTGTCCCTACCATACTTGTATCTCAATCAAACCAATGGGATCATCTTGCCACGCAGCACCTTATCCTATCGGTCCACCATCTGAATAATCCTTTCAAAAAATGAGGTGTTGGGTTCAATCTCAATGTCCTCCCACTCAATCATGTGGGATAGGTATGTTCGATACTTCTTCGGTTGGGAAACATGGAACACATCATAGATGGAAGTCAAAAGAATAGGTAAGTCTAATCGATAAACCGCCTTATCGAGTCACTCCATAATCTAAAATGGTCAGACATAACATGGTTCTAAATTACCCTACCACCCCAAATGTTTATGTCCCAACCGAGGTAAAACTCTAAGGAAAACTCAATCACCTACCTCAAAAACCAATGGATGAATATGTTGATTGGAATATGATTTATAGTGACTCTAAGTTTTCGCTAACCTTCTCCTGATCAAATACACAATATTTTTCATCTCGGGAATGATGATTAGTTCATCTAGGGACCGTTCTCTAACCTATTCCTAGAAAATACATGATCTACAAGGCCTCCCATGCAATTCCTCAAAATACTCCATCCTGATTGATTCATTATAACTATTGTTATCGGAAAAATAAACTAAGGTTAGATGTTTCTCCCAAGATCCACAAAAGTTAATATCATAAGCCTGAAGCATGTCTTTAAGAATATGAATGGTTCAATCAGACTTAAAATCCATCTAGGGGTGATATTTCGTGATCAAATTCAACTAATAAACCATCATTTATTGTAATCCACTCCAAAATTGAGATGTGAAGTAAGGGTCCCTATCTGAAATGATAGCTGAAGACACACCATGAAGTCTGAAAATATCATGTACATACAAGTTCCCAAGATCCTCTATCTTCATCAAAGCCTTAATAAGTGTGATATGTGCTAATTTTGTGATTCTATCAATAATCACCCATATCACATACTTACCTCTAGGAGTATGAGGTATCCCAATCATAAATTTCATGGTTATATCATCCCATTTCTATACTAAAATGGGTAAAGGTTATAGAAAACTAGTAGGCCTTTTATGTTTTACCTAAATTATCTTACACGTAAGGAACTGAGACACAAAATCTATAATCAATCTCCTCATTCTCGACCACCAGTAATTACATATCAATTCATGATATATCTTGGTAGATCTAGGGTGTATTGACCAATTAGATCAGTGTCTATTATCCATTAATTCCTATCTCAGGTTCATTGAAACAACCATACTACCTGGGAATCACAACACTCCATTGGGAGTTTTAGATCACTCACTTGAGGTATCCCCACCATAAATGTTCCTAATAAAGCACTGACACTCTACATTATCATCTTATAAAAGTTAGAAATGATCATTTATAAATGATTAATCATAAGTGAAAGCTAGAAATACATGTTCTTAGGATCTCCCTTAATCCAAATGCATCTCAGCAAACAAGCCCATCAAACACCACTCTTCTACTATTTCCCTCACTGCCTGAGTCAATAATTTTCTGCTCAAAGTGTCTGCAGCCAGATTTTCATTTATGAGGGTGTATTCGATATCAATATCAAAGGTATAAAGGTACTCTAACCAACATCTCTATCTCAAATTTATATCCCTCTGATTAAAGATATAAATTAAACTCTTATGGTCTGAATACAATTTAAACTACTCCCCAAAGAGTTAGTGGTCCCAAGTCTTAAGGATATGAATCACCACCACTGACTTGAGATCATGAATGGGGTAGTTATTTTCATGAGGGAAAAATTGATGAGATCCATAAGATTCCATCTATATTCCTTGCATCAGAACACAACCCAAACCCATACCTAAGGTGTTGCAATAAACATCATACCCCAAACCCAACCCAGGAAGAATCAAGACTGGTGTGGAAGTCAATCTCACTTACAAAACCCCAAAAGATCTCTAATACTAATCTCTCCAAACAAACTTCACACCCTTATAGGTTAACGTTATCATAGGAGATACAATATTTGATAAATCCCTAACAAAGTTCTTGTAGTAACTAGTTAATCCCAATAAACTCTAAATCTAGAACATATTTCAAGGATACTCCTAAGACATCACTGCTTGAATCTTCTCAGGATCCACTGAGACACCTTTCTCATATTTCACATGGCCTAAAAATTTCACTTCTTTAATTGAGAACTGATAGTTAGATAGATTCCAGTGCATATTATATTCTTTCAAGATCCCAAGGATGATATTCAAATGCTTAGTATGATCCTACTCTGATCTGGAATAAACAAGGATATCATCCACAAAAACAACCACAAAATAATCCAAAAACCGATGGAAGATTTTATTCATCGGATCCATAAACATTGTAAGAGCATTAGTAAGGCCAAATGGCATGACCAAATACTCATAATTCCAATAACTTCTCATGAATATTATCTTAGGAATATCTTCCTCTCAAAACCTCAGCTGATAGTACCTCAATCTCAGATAAATTTTTAAAAACCAATGGGATCCTTTGAGCTGATCAAAAAGTTTATCAATACTAGGTAAGGAATAATTTTTATTAACTTCCACCTGGCTAAGTTTTTATTAATCAACAAAAAGTCAGATACTCCCATCCACCTTCTTTTTAAATAGTATTGTCCATTCTCAAGAATAAATGATAATATGAATAAATCCCTTAGCCTCAATATCTCTGAGATGAACCTTTAACTCTTTCAATTCAGTGGGTGTTATACAGTATGAAGGTAAAGATATGGGCCTCATCCCCGGAAGAAATTATATAGAAAAATTAACTTCCATATGAGGTGGAAACCTAAATAAATAATCTATAAAAACTTTGGGATACTCACATGCCACCATAGGAAGAGATAAACTAATATGTAGTTCAAAAACATTAAGAAACATCTCTGACAACTAGCATGAGATCATCTCAGTGATAGGGACAACAGGACCCGGTCTCCCTAATCTAGGATCCCACTCACCCTGAAAGACATGAGTTAATCTATTAAAAGAAAGAAACCAAACCTAACGATGATATAAATAAATATGGTATTTATATATAATAATAAAATCCATGCAAATAATGAGATCAAAGATGGGAAGAAAAACAACTAGAAAATCCCATACAGTTTCATGGTCAATGATCACCACCCAACAATCGGGAGTGGAAATAGTGAGCATGAAATGCATAAGATCTTATCACAATCCCAACACATCGATAAGATTGTATTATATAAATAAATTAGTTTAAACAGCGTCAAATAATTCCATAAATATAGAGGATCTAATAAAAATCATACTTATTATGGTAGTCGGTCCTGTCTTTAACTCCTTTGGTGACCACCCCATAGAATACAGATGTCCATCTTCGTCTTTCCCTTTCTTCACAACCTGATCATCACCCTTGGCATGAGGTTGAGATCCCACCCATTATTTTATTCCATATCTAGACTGATATCCCTTGGTAAAGTTGGATACAAATCTACTTCCCTGGGATTCTCTTTTATAGAAATGATGAAGACGACCAAATTTACCACACGCGTGACATGCCTTAGGTGTTTCCTTACAATCAGGTTTGAGGTGTCCTTTTTCCCACACTAGTAAAAAACCACTCATAAATTCCTTGAAATTTTTTTCACACTCCTACCATAACCTTAGTACAGGTCCCCTCGCTTCCTCTACTGTCCAAAAAATGAACTTTGGAAACCTACCACTAGAAATGATGCTTCAAAGAGTCATATATTCCTATATATATATATATATGCCTCAATCATATCAAAATTGTTCAAAAACTATATAAAGGTGAGTAGGCATATAATAACCAGTATAGACTAAATGTTAGGCCTAAAACCTATATCAAACCTCCACTCCATGAGATATTCATTGGAAACAAAGTCTGGGGATAGGTGCGTCGACTTGAAAAAACTGAGTAGCATACTTTATAAATGAATGCTCCCCTTATTCCAAGGACAAAAATTCCTAAGTATTTTCTACTCACAACATTTCAGGATAAAACTTTTGATTGAAGTATTTCTTGAAAGTAGTCTAGGTCATATCTTTATTCAACTTGGCTTGCACAATAAATTCCCACCACTTTATTTCCAACCTCTCAAGCATATAAGTGTCGAAACCAACCTTGGAGTCTTTAAAAAATTTTAGGAAGTGAAAAATAATCTCAATCATCATGATCCATTATTTCGATTCATGTGGTCCCTTGTCACTATGAAACATTAGTGGATGTTACTTAGTGAATTCCATATCATAGTCTACCTTTTGTTCTGGTTCAACACTTCTACTTTTCCCAAGGACTAGATCATTATGGCTATAGTTTCCACCAATATCGAGTTAGACGAAGGATTTTCCTATGGGGATTTCTTCACAGATTCCTCTCTATCACTCAGAGATGGTATTTTTGAAGGAGACATATTCTAAAATATTAAGATAATGAAACCCATCAAGAACAAAATTTAATTTTGTTATCATAAACTAGTTTTTCAAGAGCTAAAGCTAAGAGTTCCAAAATCATAAACAGGGATGCTAGATAATCCCATAATTCCCATGGAAACTTGAGGTTCATCATGAAATTGAGCTATCTAGGCACACTCCCACACTACCTTCTGAGTTTTGACAATCCATCCTTTGGTCTATCAATAAGAACCAAACATAATAGGGTGATACATAAGCACGAGAATGGGATTTAATTATAAACTAACCCTTTGATGCCAATTTTTAATATACCAACCCGAGTTAACCCATAATGTCACTTGAATTTACCTACCACAAGGACCATATCATTTTCCCAATCCCTACAAGATGGAAACAAGAACCAGGGTACCATAAAAAGATACATGGGAATTATTTCACCCTCAAATAGACATATGATAAGATAGATATAAATAGAGTATCACAACATATATCCAAATATATATTATATTTCAAAATAACCAAACTATAAATGTGGCATCCAACAACAAGGTAGAAAGGTCTAGATGAAAAAAATGATAGTAAATCAACATAGAACCTAAAGAAACCCATAGTTATATCTCTACATAACTATATGTCACCACCATACCAACCCACCTGGAGGTTACATGAACTATGAGAGTTTTCCTCAGCATAACACTCTTCCCTTTACCTGTATCCTGAAAAACCATGGCTAAAAATTCCCAAAGGAAAAAGTATGGAATGAAAACTAAATCTTATTAGTATACCACTATGAATCTATACAATGTGCATCCACATGCATCTATTAGTTCTTATATAAAACAGATTTTTAAAAAATTTCCATAAGAAATCATTTTTTCATATAAAATCATCCTTTGGTTTTCTTTTAAAAACATGCCATATTTAAATAAACAAATAAATATGACATAAAATGTATAAATGAGGCATGATAAGATGAATAAAATAGGTTTCAAGCATCAATATTCATATCAAGTGGGTGAATAAGCATATCAATACACATGCATGTAATGTATCCTCGAAGCACTAAGGAGAAAATATCAACATAAGGGGGTAAAAAACTCAGACAAACAATAAACACTAGAATAAGTGTACTATAATGTTTGGGGACCTTGGTCCCTCATAATGGATACCCACTAGTAACCATGGAAACATGAGAACCTCCCCTAGTGATAGCTAACTCCACTCGGGCTCGCATATGTCTAGTTTTCCCTTATACCCCAAGGTATTTCTAATATGCTAATACAATATCATTAGGTTTAGGAAACCAATTCCATATTTCATAAACATTCTCTAAGATAGACCCATTTTGGTTCCATTCCCACATTTTCATAAAACAATTTTTATAGAGATCCACGCTGCTTTCATTCTTGAAAACCATTTTCATTTTAAAACTATCTTTGATTCATTTTACTAAACAAACCATGTGTATCAAAATAGTTTTCAACAAAATACCATTTTGGAAATCATTTCTATATCCATAAAAGATCAAATTCACCTCTCATGGATTTCAAATAATCAATTTCATAAATCAAAACCAAAGGAAACCATAAGAAAATAAGGCATGATAAGAGATGAACCATAGGATAGAGACACCTACCTCAAGGGAAAAGAAAACCTTATTTCCTTAAAAAGTGGTGATTGGGAAACAAATAGATCTAGTACTCGTGATATTATGACTATGAATAACAAGACAAAGAAGAATGGAAACACCCAAAGTTGCTGCTAGATGGAAGATTAATGTCAAAACCTCTTCCTAGAACATAATACATCTAGAATCCAAGCCAAAAAGGAAAGAAAAAATGGTTTAATAGAGGGAAACTAAGCCAAGGGATACATTAAAACCTTTTATTAAGGTGGCACATGGCTAGACTAACTGCCCATAGAATATTAGGTGACAAATAGGCATTTCAAAAACCTAAAATTACCACCATCAAGACCTTTTTATTCCCACCATGACATGGTTGCCTCACTATTGGCACTAGAAAACGCGTCCACAAGATATTCCAAATGATTCTATATATGATCCAAGATAATATCCCATTTCGTAAGCTTCGATTTTTCAGTTCGTAGATCCCGAATGGATTTACAGTTTAGGAGTTATGGACATTCGAAGTTGGGTTGGAAAACTGGTTCATGGAGCCCATTCACGAAGCTCCCCCCACGATCGCAGAGCAGAGGAACTTGACTGAAGCATCCTCAAGCACCGCAAAGGCCGTAACGATAGCATCTGTGACTATGAGAAACTTGAGGGAACTTTACCAGATCCTCTATGAGCGCCACGATGGTCGTGATGGTCGACTCCACAGTTAGGAAGAACTTGAGGGAACTGCCTCTGGTTGTGGAGCGTGATTTCCTTTGTGGCATCATTTTCTCTTCATGGCATTCATTTATTCTTCGCGGCATGCTCTGTTGACCTCCATCACTTATAAAAATCCAAATAACCCCCCTTTATAAGCATGGTTACACCACCCCTTGGGCGACTGATCTCCCATTTCGTGGAGCTCCTAAGCACCGCGAAGTGATGCCCTTCGCAAAGGGATACTCCATTTGCAAAGGAGGGAGATCCTATGGGTTGCTCGAGGATCCATGAAGCCCCTTTACTCTACGAGAGCCTATGATTCATGAGACTCCATGTTCTGAGAGAATCTTTCCTTTGTGAAGTTGCTTCGTGAGACCCCATGCTCTGTGAGCACCTTTCCTCCGTGAAGATACTTCATGAAGACCTATCCTTTGAAAATATCTTACCTTCGCGCCCACTAATCCATACCATGGGGGTTGTGCCCCCACACCCCCACTTGGGATCAGTTCCGGGCTGCGATCCCGGCCCTTTGGGCCAGTCCCTTCACTTATATCACTGACCTCCATGAAAAATGGAGAGTCTCGCCGTGAACTTTTCAGGTTGGGACGTCGGCATTTTCCATTAGGCCCTTATGCATGCCCACCTTCCACCTGTGGAATACCATGATTCGAGATTCTCCTCTATACTCCATGAAATACCTTGAGTCGACATATTCCTCTTGGTCCCTTTCACATGTCATGAGTTGATATTTTCATCTTCAATTCCTTGAGTACCTTTAGTTGAACCATTCCTTAAGAAACTCCTCCAAATCCTATCACTTGGATCCTATGCCAGGTTGAACCAGAAAGGGCCGCTCTTGCGTAAGTCCCAACACCAACCATTGTTAGGCGCCTTATGCCTAATAGTCCTCTCTACATGACTATAAACTGTAGTACGCCCTATATGACAAACATAGAATGCCTCTTGCTCCAAACAAGAGATGCCTTATGCGCCAAGCATAAGATTACAATAGTCCTCTCTACATGACTATAAATTATAGTACACCCTATGCTCCAAACATAGTATGAATCTTTCTCTAAACAAGATATGACTTATACACCAAGCATAAGATGCTAATAGTCCTCACTACATGATTTTAAACTGTAGCACACCCTATGTGCCAAACATAGGATTCCTCTTGCTCTAAACAAGAGGAGCCTTATGCCCCAAGCATAAGATGATAATATTCCTCACCACATGACTTTAAACTGTATAAAACCCTATGTGCCAAACATAGCATTCACCTTTCTCTAAAAAAGATATGCTTTATATTCCAAGCATAAGAAACTAATAGACCTCACTACATAACTTTAAACTATAGAATTCCCTATCATCCAATAATAATATGCCTCTTGTTTCAAATAAGATATGCCTTATGTGACAAGAATAAGATGCCTCATACCATGACTACAATGGTGTAACTTCAAGAGTGTTGGAATCTGTTCAAACATTCCATCACTCCACCTCATGCTTCATGTGTCCTACATTCGAATATGCATCCTCTTTCATGTCTGAAGGGACCCCCTAACGGCCTGGTCTCATTCCTCCTCAGTTCACCTACCATTTTGGTCTAACGCCTTGGAAGACTTTGGACGACACTTCGAGTTAGGTCCTGTGTTTCAAACACAGTCAACAATTGACCCTCATTTGTTTATCCCCATTTCAGGATAATGCGATATGGATGCTATGTTTTGAACATGGTAAAAAGTTATCCTCCATCGCCACACCACCCTCACTCTATTCAGAATGTTGGGCATGTGACTCACACTTTTAATCTCCCTTTATTTGGACTGATTACAATTCCCTTAGAGTTATCCCACTTGTGCACTAGTGCATAGGTTAGACCTCAATTATATGCCTCAACCCACCAGTGAGTTGGGATTCCCTCATGACCAGACATGAGTAAGACACCCGGGCAACTTCCATGTGTAAGCCCCATTCACTATTACCGCTCCTTAGCGACACCCGGGCAGATTCCATGCGTAATCCACATTCACCATTGCTGCTCCTTAGAGAAATCCGGGAAACTTCCATGAATAATCCCCATACACCACTGTCACTCCTTAGCATCACCCGAGTAGCTTCCATGCGTAAGCCCCATCCACCATTTTCGCTCCTTAGCGGCACCCTGGAAGCTTCCATGCGTAATCCCCATCCACTATTGTCGCTCCTTAGCGACACCCAAGAAGCTTCCATGCATAAGCCCCATCCACCATTACCGCTCCTTAGCAACACCCAGGCAGCTTCCATGCGTAATCCCCATCCACCATTGCTGCTTCTTAGTGGAACCCAGGAAGCTTCCATGTGTAATCCCCATTCACCACCCTTAGTGGCCACACCTTTATGCCATGATCGTCAGGTCTGTTGTTGCCTCTTGTTTCCCACACCGAGCATGACTCACGTGGGCTTAGAGTAACCATTAAACATGGTATCCTTCCTGGGATGCCTTAGAGTGTAAGCTCCAAACCCTTCCGAACTACGTGGACTTTGATCCTTATATCCTAGGAAAGGTATGTAGGAATCCTCCATGAGGTTCAAGCCCAACACCTACTTGTCTCGACCCCTTCACATCAGTTCACCTTCATCCTACAGGACGTTAAATTGTATCCCCTCATTCCGAACTACGTGGACTTTGATCCTTGTCCCCTAGGCAAGGTACGTAGAAAGCCTCCCCGAGGTTCAATCCCAACACCCATCGGTCTTAACCACCCCATGTTGGTTCACCCTCATCCTTCATGATGTTAAATTGTATGCCCCTTTTCGTCCCGCAAGATTCTAAAATGTACCCATTCAAACCATGTGGGATTTGATCCTTGTCTCCTAGATGAGGTACATAGGAAGCCTCCCTAAGGTCCAACCCCAATCGACGATAATCCGTTTTGATTCCCAATCGATGGTAATCCATTGTGATTCCCTATCGATAGTAAACCATTTTGATTCCCAATCGATGGTAATCCATTTTGATTCCCAACCGACGGTAAGCCGTTGGAACCCCAAACAATGGTAAGCTATTGGAACCCCAGTAAGCGGTAAGTCATTGTCAACACCAACCAGCAGTAAGTTGTTGTATCCCCATCCAGCGGTAATCCATTGTATTCCGCAATCGATGGTAAGTTGTTGTAGTCCCCTTTATTGGGACCCGCATCTATGGTCCACCCCTTGGGCGTCAGACCAACCTAGGCTACTAACCATGCATAATCCCTAGTATATCATCGGGTCGTTGTCCTATGTGTACACCCTGATTCTATACCCCCATCTCGAACTACGTGAACTTTGATTCCCTGCCATAGGGATACATAGGAAGCCTCCCTAAGGTTCAATCCCATTACTCATGTCCCATAGTGGTCTCTCCCTCAAGCCTATGTGTTTCAGGAAGGTCATGCCCCAACCTGAAAATTCTACTTCCTCTGGGTCCCAGCCATGCATCCATTCTCACAGGTCTCCTCCTCAGGTGTCCCATCATCCCACCTTTTTAACTACGTTGACTTTGATTCCCTACAACGGGGATATGTAGGAAACCTCTATGAGTCTCAAGCCCAAGGTTGTCATCACTTTCATAATGGTTCCATCTCATTCCTCATCAACTTCACTCAACACTCCATTATCCATCCTGATTCCTACCTAGGCCGCTACATCCCAGTGGGATCACACCATTCCCATTTGGGTAGCTAATCATGCATAAGCCCCACACAATCCATAACCATCCAACCAAGAGTGTCCCTCTTGAGATGGGATGATATCCATGCGTAATCCCCAACATGTCTCTGGGTTGTTGTCCTTTGTGTACACCCCGATTCATCACCCATTTGAACTACGTGGGTTTTGATCCCTGTCTTACATACAGGGTACGTAGGAAGCCTCCTTGAGGTTCAATCCCAGCCAATAGTAAACCTTGGTGTTCCCCATTCTGGGGTGAACTCTCCTTGATCCTCCCTCAGTGATTTCCAGGTCAACCTTCACGGTGTGATATCTTCCCTCTATGAGACACACCACTTAAGATCTGTCCTCAGTGGGAATTCTGATCCATCCATCGAGTAAGCCTTCCAGGTTCCCCCTCTAAGGGATGTACCAATCTGATTCATCTCTATGGGATGTTTTGATCACTATTATTCCTTCTCCATAAGACGTTAAACTCATGGTCTACCTCATGTTAAACATGAGATGCTTGAGGAAAACCTCAAAAGACACATCTTTGGCATAACCGTCTCTGCAAGATGTTAAACTCGTGACATACCTCGTGTTAAGAATGGGAAGCTGAGGAAAACCATAGAGACATGCCTCTGGCCTAAGATACCCCATGACCGACGTGGGATTCCTTAGGTTTTGCACCCTTGAGATTCCCTCTTATGAGGAGGAATATAGGTTTTCCAATGTCCATGCATCTAGAGATTCTCTGACATGCCTGATGTTGTCATCTAGTATGACCAAAGGTTGATACCATGTCAAGACCCAATGGAATGTCCTAATGGAAGTATTTTAATTAACCAGAATCCACAAAGATATGGCATCAGGAATGAGATTCACGAACCATGACTCAAATCTATAGGGGATACCCGAACTAGGTAATGAGTTCTGAGGATGAATCCATGGAAGGAGAAACTAAAATCCCATCATCCCGTTTCGATCAAGGATAAAACTTCCCTGAATAAGTGACAGATGTCGCCCACCATTGGAAAGTGAGAATGTGGGGCAATAGACCAACGCGTCCTCCACAGACGGATGAGCACCCTGGTGAAAGCGTTAGAAACACTCACCCAAGAGACCAGCCATGGAGAATGGCCACACCCTATCCCTGAAACCCAGGTTATTTTATCTGGTGATGTCCTAAAACATTATCATGGTGAGGCTTGTTGGTCATGGTGCATGGGGAATCCACCCATATTCCATGCCCAGGACCATGCCCTACACTGTACATGGTGGATTAGTTCATTTCACACAAGAGGACCAAAGGCACACCATGACCTCCACCATGGTCCTGGTGCTACCCATTTTTTCCCAAAAAGACAAAAAACCAATTTTTAAGGAACCAAACACCTTCAAAACTTTTGAAATAAAAAATACAAAGACAAACTTGGCTTTGTACAGTATCCATATACCAGGGTGTGATAATGAATCATGTTTATCCATTGTATAATGTTGTAGTCTGTCTTTTTAATGTTATATTTTATGTAAGGTCAAATCATCCCCTGAGTTTTGGTGAAGCACTTGGAATTTATTTCCAGAATTTGGTGTCCAAGGGAAATCACCTAAGGTTAGTGGCACTCAGGTCCCTCCCAATCCAATGATAACATAGAGGGTTTAAATTTCTAACATGTTCCATCAGCATTGAATCGGTTCTCTTTTTATGGGACTTTACTATCCTATATGTGTAAATATTCAATATCATCTTGAGAATAGATTGATTAGTATCATTCAAGGAATATATTGACTGTTACACTCAGCAAGTGACTTAAAAATCTTCATAAGCAGTTATCCATTTATTCAAAGGAGAATGGGATTTGAATTCAATAAGATAAGGGCCTTTGGTAATAGTGGTTCGAATCATATCATATTATTTGTTAGAAATCACCTTGGGGTCTAATGATTCTGTTGAACATAGATATTTTCCTACTATAGTAGATTAATACCTTGATGTTTTCTCAATAACTTATCTGGTTTACCACTTAAAATAGAAGTGTAATTTTCTATCAACCTACTCCTAGGAATGAATCTTATTTCAATTCCATCATATAGAATGCTGACAATAGAGTTACAATAAATGAAAGACCATGTAGAGAATTTACTAACTGAAAATTAAATTTTTTAGGTCAAACACTTTTAAGGAAAAGTGAGAAACCAAGTGTCAGCCACATAAGGATAAAGCAAAGTCAATGAAAAGAAACTTAATTCTACCAGACTCAATTTCCCTAAACAAGTTCTAGGAAATAGTGGTTACCTGAGTGCTCGGTTCATCCCTTGTCAGTTTTTCAAATGTAGAGTCCAGCTTATCCCAGGTCTGTATATACTCCTCGAGGCTAATCTTCCCCTTGTTGAATCCCCCAACCATAATCGTGTTCTTATTTTCAATCCAAGTGTATTGATCCTCATTCATAATCACTTCTATAGAATGCCCCATTATTTTGGTTTCTTCCTCTTTAGAATCATTGAGTAACATGACTTGTTTTGTCACCTCATCTTCCAAACTCATAAGAAAATCCAATTTTTGTTCACACAGACTGCTTGATTTCAGTTAACACATGGCCTTGTTGACCATATTCTCATTGTTTTTCTTTTTTGATGAATGAGTCTCTAAGGGAGGTTGCAAAGATGATTAATCCTTCCTACCCTTCCTCTGCCTGTTAATCCTTCTACTTCTCAGGCTTGTTTCCCCTATGGAAAAACTCTTACCAATTTCATTAGGCTCCTCCACACAGACCATGTTTGCATAGTCTGGGTCTTCTTGTTCAGTGTTCAGACCTTCCATTGCAAGACTTTAAAAGCTTTTTCTCGCCTGAATTGAGTAATGGTTCCCTGAAGAAGAACCCCCTTCCTTACAGGCTAAACTTTGGTCATCCATAACCAGTGACTAATTTCCCTTGGGCAGGACATCACTACCATGAGAAGCCTCCACAAAAGAGGCATTAACAGCATCCTCTTAAACTCCTTCCATTTGAACCATAACACCATTACTAACATCCTTTTAAAATTAACTCCAAGAAGCATCAATTAGACCAAAACCTTCTCCTCTGCCATTGCCATTGGATTTTAAATTGTATCGCATGGCTGGACAATCCAAATCCTATCTTAATCGGTTAAAGAATATAGAGACTTTTGGGTTATCCTAAAACTCCACTGTATGTTTCCCCTTAACAGTGTCCAACCTACTCAATTCTGCAACCTTTCCAACACTTTGAACCAACCCATATTGAACCTCAGATGACACAACGTGATCTGTTGAGACACTATTAGTTCGTTCCTCCTCCACAGGCCCCTCTATCCCCTCAGAAGCTAGTAGC
Source organism: Viscum album (assembly GCA_963277665.1). NCBI lineage: Eukaryota > Viridiplantae > Streptophyta > Magnoliopsida > Santalales > Viscaceae > Viscum > Viscum album. The sequence continues at coordinate 1,943,199,938 of OY728163.1, forward strand.
GGTGACTGAACCTGCAGTAGACCCCTAGTAGAGCGAACACCCTAAACATTACCTTCCATACCAGTTGGAATATGATCCCTAAAACCTACCTTCATATGAGCCTCTGAATTTTCCGGTAACTGAGACCCCTGTTGATAGTACTCCATCAAGTGTCCCGGGCACTTGCAGACAGAGAAAAAATCATTCCAGGATTTGTATACCACGCGTTTCTTGCATCGGTACTCCTTGCCAATAGTGATCCAAACATATTCAAACAGAACCTTTGATACATCTATTTCGACACAAACATGTGGGTTGATAGAAATCAAGGTATTAATAATATCAAGTAAATCGCCTTATTCTTATCTAGTTCTTTTTTTCAAGAAGGAAGATGATACTCTTTGACTTTATGTCTATTATCATAATCTGGATCAAGTTATGATAAATAATTCATAATATCTTACTTGAATTAATGATCTATTTTATAAATTAAAAGGATAAAATGGGTTCTCTAAAATTGATCTCTAATCAAGTTATCATAAAATCTAGGTTAGGAAAGTGGATATCCAAAAAATTATTTTTTGAAGCTGTTAGTACCACTATTAATACTTGGTTATGCCCTTTGGTCTCACTAATTCACTAGTAGTATTCATGGAATTGATGAATCTTATATTTCATAGACACCTAGATTCTTTTGTTGTGGTATTTTATGATGACATCTTATTGTATTCTCACATAAAATATGATCATTAAATGAACTTAAATATTGTTCTCAATACATTATGGGGACACATTATTTACAAAAAATTCTCAAATTTGTGACTTATAGATACAATAAGTTTTCTTACTTGGTCACTTCATAATGTAAAAGGGCATATTGATTAGTCCTGAGATGGTAGAGAATGTTATCTCTTAGTAACCACCTAGGAACATCTTCAAGTGTTTATTGTCATAAATCTTTCAAGGAACTCATGGATTATCTTACTTCAGCACCTATCTTAATCCTTCCAAAACTAGATGAGGACAATGATATCTTTTTTTATACTTATGAATCTAGATGGGGTTGTGTTTTAATGTAGGGATATCGTGTATGTAACTTACTAGGTAATTTTTATATAAAACATTTTGATATATTAATTAGTTAATTATAAAATATTAGACAATTTTTCAATCAAAATGAAAAAAGATTTATTTCTAACCAAATTGGATTTTTATCTATTATATGCTTTTTATTTAAAATGTTGATTTCAAACTTATAGAATTTTAATTTTATAAAATTAAATTAATTTTTAAATTCATATTTTTGAAATTATCTTAAGATTAATTTTTGATAATTTTCTAAAAAAATGATTTTTCAATGAATAGTGAAAAATACTGATTTTTATTGAAAATTATAATTTTATTTTCGATTATTTAAAAAGTAAAAATATATTTTGGATTAATTTTAAAATTTAATTAGTTCATTTTGATTTAAAATAATCCAATTATGGTTTTATAAATGAATTTTATGCTTAATTTTAGTATAAAAACATTTTATATTTAAAAAGTGCATTTTTCTGAAAAACTGTTTTTTGTTGCATTTTTTCTGTTTAATTTTAAATTAAATTATTCCACTTCAATGTTTTTTATTTTTAAAAATGGATTCCATGTTTTTAATTAGTGGGTCAAAATTTCTTAAATAGGACCCTTTTATTTTTTTGTCAATGTGAATAGTAACCTTAGTAATTTTGTTACCATAGTAAAGGGTAAATCGGGTAATTAAGGTTAAAAATAAAATGATAAGGACCAAAGAATGAACCTAACACTTGAATTAATTTTATTATATGAGTATATATCATAAATGATCATCCAAATGTAGAATATATGGACTTTTTCACCATTTTAATGTGATTATAACCTTTATAATATTTTATGTAGAGAAAAGTAAAAAATGCCACACTCTTGTTTTTAATGACTATAATATTTTTAAAATGGGGATAACTAAAAGATATTTTAAGTTATAAATATTTTTTTAAAGATAAATGATTTATATTCATCAAGGTAATTTATTTTAAATTTTTAGTTAATATATAATTACCTTAAATTCTTACACAATGCTGATGCAGTAATTATTCAATTAATGGAAAAATAAAATAAATAATATTAAAAATATTAAAAATAGTATAATTTGAAATAATTAATATGATAAAAAAATTAGATAACTATAACATTATAGGTATATTTTAATTTTCTATATTCTATTTATTTGGTTATCTTGATTTTATAAAAGTCAAAGTAAATAAATAGTTCTAAAATAGACTTTATCGATATTTTATGAAAATAATATTTTATTAAATGATATAAAATTAATAAAATCCTATATTCATCCAAGTAATTATTATATGGTTTAAAATATCAAACATGGTCCATTTATGGGCCTATTTTAAATTTATATTAATTATATTTACCCTTAAAGAGTAAAAAACCTTTTTGTCGTAGTAAGTGTGAAAAGTGTTAACGGGGGTTAAAACCAAAAGATAAGGGTAAAAATGTGATTTTAACTTGTAAAAAATATTTTATGAAATTATTTTGAATAATAATTATCTTAAATTTTAATATTATCAATTTGGATCTATTTGGGCATCAAAATTAATTTATATTAAATTAACATTTTAAGAAATTCCAACAGTCCCCCCCCCCCTCTCTTATAAAATGGAACCACTTATTCTCGTTTATTCACACTTAAAAACTAATTTTTTGTCTAATAAATTCCAAAATACCTTAATAGAATCCTTAACCTCATTTTAGAGTTCTTTTTTTAGGTATAATATCAACCTTATATGGCTTAAGGTGTTGGTCAAAGGAGACTTTCCAAAAAAGAGGTATAGTTTTTAACTGCATGTTTTAGATTCAGTTATGTTCTTGCCTGTCGCGATGGATCCATTCTATTTTCTGCTTCATTTTATATGTTCTTTGATGGTGTTCGATTCTGGTGTGGAGTTCGAATGGGGAAGACGAGTTCTATGAAGTTGGGCCCTGTGGTTGTGGCTGATAGTGACTTGTCTCACTGGCGAAGATGAGGTGATGTGTTCGATTTTATGGGTGTGCGGCGCAAATTTTAGCCATTTTAGGCTGATGATTTGGTTAAAATTTGAATCCGGGTATGATGTGTTGTCAATGGAGAGGGAAGACGCAGGGTTCGGCGGTCATGGCGGTGCCCACTTCTCGCTGTTATGACTTTGGTCTTTTCGGAACTCTGCTCTGGCTCCTGGTTCCCCCACATTCTTCTCCAAGTTGGATTCGAATGGTGGTACTCGAGGGGTTTTGGGAGGTGAGTTTTGAGCAGTCGACGCATTTCAGTTCTGGTGGGTCTCACCGGTGAGATTGGCATGATGTCGAGTCGCTGCTACCGATGAAGATGGTGATGGTTCGAGATGATGTCATTATTTAAATTCTATGGAGATGGTGATGGTATCGAGACGTTTAGGTGGGCGGCTTGGAGCCTGGTGGAAGACTTTTCTGGCGATATGATGCGTGATTTCAGGGTGCATAGCACGAGGTGGTTAGTTGGTTGTGATGTGAGGTGTCACGTGCTCCGAGGTCGATGTTGAATCTTTTTAAAATTTGAATGTTTGTACTATTTAAGCGGGATATTTTCTTTCAATTCTTGAATTCCAATGTTTGGTTTCTGCTAACCCTTAAAGCGGCTTTTTCAAAATGAAAAAAAATGGATTGGAGTGTGTACGGCAGACTACCGCCTCATGAACCAATGTAATTCATTTTCTATAACTGTCTATAAAGGCTAGTTATAATTATGGGTTTAATGTATATATATGATATTAATGAAATATTTATTATTATTAAAAGATAATATATCATTTACTTTCTTACCATCACATTCACTGAAAAATGATAACGTCGTTCGTGCATATGTGTGGACTACCACCTCCACGAAGCGATGTGATTCATTTTTCATCATCACATCACATGGATTATATATATAAGTATAATTAGTTAAATAATATGATATTTATTATATTATTATAATTATGTAAATATTAAATTATACTTACCTTCTTTCCATAATGATCTTTGAAAAATGGAAACACTACTAATGAGTACATACGACCTAATATCTTCATAATTGCAACATAGTTAATTTTTCATAACCATATTTAATGATTAGTTTTAAAATTATTATTTATGTATAAAAATTATAATTATTTCATGATTATTATTCTATATATGATGTAATAATGACCACTTTAACCATAGCCTGGCTATAGAAGTCACTTTGGACTTATATACCGAATGTTTTCAAAACATCCGATGTGAACTTAAATGATTAAGTAATTCTATATTACATGATAATAAGTGATATAAAAGGAATAATAAACTTTAAAAAGTTTTTGAATAATGTAAATAATTAAAATAATTTTATTATTTAGGAAGATAAATAACTTGCGTGATGATTTGGACTCAAGGTAAGGGACTTTCTTTTAAAAAATCCTTTTTTAAAGTATCTCTTCCTACTATTTTTATTCCATGTCCATATTTTTAAAATTATTTTATGGATATATTTATATGTAAATAAAATAATTATAAAGTACATTTTATGTATTTTTTTAATTTCTTTTAAAGGGTTTCAAAATTAATCTTTTTATGGAATGTTTTGAAGTTCTTTACAAAAATATAAAAGGAATGTTCTATTTTAACATATATGGTGACAAAAAAAATTTCCATCATCATAACCATTATTTTATGTTTGTATTACTTTACAGTCTTACATGTTTTCTTCAAATAATAACCCTCTTTACCTATATTCTGGTTATTTTCAAAAATGGTTTTAAAATGGAATAGATATTTCAATATCCAGAAATGTTTTCTTATGGGTAAAAGGAATATTTTGAAAACTAAAAGCTTTTATGTGTTATGATTATGTTATGGTTCTTGGAAATTATTTATGATGAATAGTGGTTCTATTACAAACCAAGGGTGGTCAAGACTATTTTATCTCTCCAATTCATTGGTTAAAGGTATGGAGTTAACCGATAATCTTTCTCCTAAGAGAATATGGGAATATACTGTGATGGTCATTCCAAATATGGGACGGAGTTAACCAATTTGGTTTCTCCTAAGAGATTATGGAAATATATGGTGATGGTTATTCCATGTATATCCATGATGGCTATTTCAATTGTAATTGTGATGGTTGCTCCAAGTATAATTGTGATGGTTATTCCATGTGTAACTGTGAGGATTACTCTAATTTTAAGAGTGATATGAAAATGATTCCCAAGTTTTGTACATGCCTTATCAATTCTTTCTATGGGTTTTAAAGTTTTAATTTAAGAAAAAAGTGTGTGTGTTTTTCATGTGAAAATGATTTATTTCATAATCTAAAATAATAATGTGATAAAGTTAAGTGTTTTATGGGTTTTCATGTTTTTCACTGGACTAGACGATTTCTTTATTTTTATTTACCTTATTGATATTTTTGTTCTCATCCCATGTTTTAAAATGTTTTTATAGGGTTTAAGGATGGGTAAGGGAAAATAAGAATTCAATTTAAAATTACTAAATATTTTTCATTCAAATAAAACATGTTTCACTTTAAATTTTTTATATTATGGAACAAATGGATATTGAGTAGAAGTGTCCACTTTTTATATATATGCGTTTGTTATGTAAGATTTATGACCTAACTCTCTAAAACTCTAAACTTAAAAGATCTTTGGGATTGTAAGAAAGTGAATTCTAGTTTAAAGTCACTAGAATATGAAATATTTAAGGTTGGTTCCTTATAGTTGGTATTAGAGAAAATGAGTGATTTTGATCCTTGGGAACTCTCTCATATGAACATTGGGAAAAGAATGACTCTCCACATAAGAGCTTCATGAGGAAAGGGTTTCTACTAATTATGGTGGTAAGATTCCCACTTAGTGGGTGTAGCTTCCCATCGAGTGCTCTGATAGGTATCAATTATATCCCACTTGTAATAAGTCTAGATCATTATAGTTGGAATTCGAGTAAGGTTTATACAAATTTGGAGGTTAGGATAATGTTAATAGAATAACATTAAAATATTTTACTTAATGTTCAAGTTAAAATGATATATAATTTTATTATTACCATGTTGATTCAGGTAAACTATGTTTTTAAAGAATGTTTTTCCTAAGAGGGAATATGTAAACTAAAGTATAAGGGTAATGAAGGGATGGTATCCTTCTAAATCAACAACCCAGAATAGTTAGAATTGGAATTGATTAGTTTTTTATAGTGATGTATCAATTGATAGAGGCTATAAATGGTGGTGGTATACATGCAAGAGAGAAACCAAATCTACCATAGAGGAACGTGATGATAGTGTATAATTTTATGAGATAAAATACTATATCATTCAGTGGATCATCTTACCCAATGATAGATGAAGGATGGATTAAAACCCTAGAAAAGTTATTCGATGACATGGGATGTTCGTATCTTTAAAAGGTAAGTCTTTTTATTTACCATTTTGGAGGTGAAACTGACCGATGGTGGTCAATGTTTAAGAATATCAGGGAAATATATAAAATTAATTCCTTGGAATGGGATGAATTTAACAATATTTTCCTTGAGAAATATTTTCCTAAGTTTGTTTGACTTAGGATAAAAAAGAAATTATTGGAATTGAAACAAAAGGAGGAAGATTTAATGGCCATGTATGAATAAAATTTCACCCGATTGGTAAGGTACACACCACATTTTATCTAGGATATTGATAAAAAATAATCAATTTTACTCAAGATTGAAGCCAATATATCAAAGGGAATTATCTTCCCATGAATTCAAAATTTTTGAGAAACTTTTTCGATGTGCTGAGAAGGTAGAAATGGAGTTTTCTAATGATCATGTGTACATCGATAACTAGTAGAAAAAGATGCCCAAGTTTTAGGAAAACGGGAGGAATAGATCAAAGAAACCTGATGGTAAGATAATTAAGTTTTCATTTTTTTAGAGTTATGGTAAAAATCACACTGGGGAATTCATTATAAATTCTGGAAAGTGCTTCTAATGTGGTAAGTTTGGTCATATGGATCATAATTTCAATGAAAAATATCTTGGTAGTGGTAAGTCCAATTCTGATAGACAAGTAGTAAAGTGTTTTAAATGTAACAAGATGGTTCATTATGCACATGTGTGTCCAAATAAGAACCTTAATGTTGGAAAATAGTTATACTATAAATAGAAAGGTGTGGTGAAATCCTTTGAAACTACTTAAGAAGATATTGGTCCATAGAACTATGTGGTATTAGGTACATTACTAGTTTATTCAGATTATGGTAATGTTTTTTTTTTGATTTGGGGCATACACATCCTTTCATTTCTGAATTTTTTTGGTAAATTAGGAATTTCACCTCAAGAAATGAATCTAAAAATTATGGTAAAAACACTTGGGTAATAATTAAGAAAAAAATAAATTATAAGAATATTACTATCATTGTCTATGGGAAGACTTCACATGAAAACCTTATTGTCTTTCCCCTAGTAGAGTTTGATGTTATTCTGGTTATGGATTGGCTCTTAGTTTACCATGATAAGATAGATTTTATATCTAAAGAATTTTTTTTCCAAAAATAGTTTCAATTTATATACAAGAATTAATCCATACCTTTGATAACATATCAAGAAATGAGAAACTGTTAAAAGAAGGAAATGAAACTTATCTTGCACATATTATAAAAAAATAAGGTAACTTTTCAGATTAATGATGTGTTGGTAGTAAAAGAATACCTTGATGTTTTTTCTAATGAGTTTCTTGATGTTATACCTAATTGGGAAGTTTAATTTACTATTGGATTAGTTTCTTATTCTAATCCAATTTAAAAACCCCCTTATCAAATGGATCAAGTAGAACTTCTGGAATTGAAAAATTAGTTGAAGGTGTTACTTGATAAAGGTTTCATTCATCCTAGTACTTCACTATAGGGTAATCCTTTTTTTTTAAAGAAAGATTGTTCCATGATGATTTTAATTGATTATATAACTTTGAATAACATTACTATTAAGAATAAATATTTATTTCCTTGTATCAATGATTTGTTTGATCAGATCTAGGGATCTCAGAATTTTTCAAAGGTTAACCTAAGTTTTAGGTACTATCAACTGAAGGTGAAGGAGGATGAAAATCTAAAAACAGAATTTTATACTAGATACAGGCATTATGAGTTTGTGGTTATAGAATTTAGGTTGAAAAATTCCCCAACTATATTTATAGATCTTATGAATAGTGTATTTAATGAATATTTGGATAAGTTCATGGTTATTTTTATTGATGATATCTTGATTTATTCAAAAATTTATTAGGATCATGAAAAACAATCGAGGATAGTACTTTAAATCATGAAAGAAAAGAAAATGTATGGAAAATTTAGAAAATGTTATTTTTGGTTACATTAGATTTCATTCCTTGGAAACGTCATAAATAAAGATGGAATAATTATTTATCCCACCAAAAACTAAAGTTGTTAATGAATGTACAAGACCTACAAATGTTACTGAGATTCATAGTTTTCTTGGATTAGCAGGCCATTACCGATGGTTTTTGAAAACTTTTCATGATTATCTATCCCAATAAATATGTTAACTCAAAAGGGATTTAGGTTCGTCTGGATAAAAGAATGTGATGAATATTTCCAGGAACTGAAAATAAGATTTTTGAATTCTCCAGTTTTGGATCTTCCCTCCAAAAATGTTGACTTTTTCATATACAGTGATGCTTCATTAAATGGACTTAGTTATTTCCTAGTGTAGAATGATCAAGTAATTACTTATGATTCAGGTTAATTAAACCCACATGAGAAAAATTATCCTATACATGACCTCGAACTGGAAGCTATAGTTTTTTCTTTAAAAATTTGAATACATCATTTATATGAATCTAAGTATGAAATATATACTGATCATAAAAGTTTGAAGTATATATTCACTAAAAAAGAGTTAAACATGAGATAGACGATATGGATGGAATTGATAAAGTATTATGGCTGCACAATTCATTGTCATCCTAGAAAATAAAACAAATTATTTAATGCTTTGAATTATAAAAGTAAAATTTCATTAACCATGTTGTGTTTGGAACATGACCATTTAATTAATGATTTTATGAATTTTAGCCTAGAAGTTTTGGATGCAGGAACTTCCTCTTTTTTTTAGGTTTTAGTATAGTGAAATCTATTAGATAGAATTAAGAAATCTTAGAAGGAAGACCATGAGTTATAGGAAAAAAGTAGAATTCATTAAAAATGGTAAATTGCCTGAGTTTAACATTGATAAAGGTTGTATTTTAAGATTTTTAAAGAGATTATGTATACCTTTCAATTCCCAATTGAAGAGATATTTGTTGATTGAATCTCATAGTTCCTCATTTTTCATTCATTCTAATAGTACTAAGATGTATAAAGACCTTCAGAAGTATTGCTGGTGGGATGGAATGAAAAGATATATTGTTGATTTTACCATGAAATGTTTTAATTTTCATTAGGTTAAAGAAGAATGATAATTTCTGAAGGGTGTGATTAAACCTTTGACTATGCCTAAGTGGAAATGGGAAAATATATCCATGGATTTCGTAGTGGGGTTGCTAAAGACATATTGAGGTAATAATTCAATTTGGGTTATTGTTGATTGATTAACTAAATTTGCACATTTCCTTCCCATTTGAGATGCTTTATATTTATATCATCTTTCTCAATTGTATATTAAGGAGATAGTCAAGTTACATGGATTTCCTCTCTCCATTGTATTTGACCATGATCTTGGGTTTACTTTTAATTTTTGGAAAGGACTTCAGAAGTTAGTGGGAACTAAATTAAATTTTAGTACATCTTTTCATCCTCAATTTGATGGGAAGTTTGAATGAATGATTCAAACTTTGGAGGACATGTTTCATGATTTTTCAAGGGATTAATAGGGAATTTGGTATCAGTATATTTTATTAGTTGATTTTTTCTATAATAATAGGTTTCATTAAAGTATACAAACGAAACTTTTGAGGGATTATATAGAAAGGGGTGTTGAACTCCAGCTTTTTGGGATGAAGTAGGATAAAGAAATTTGATTGTACCAGATTTGGTAGATGAAATAGTTGAGAATGTAAGTATTTTTAAACAACATATAATGAAGGATTGAAGTAGGAAAAAAAGTTATACGAATAACTAGAGAAAATATCTTTCTTTCTAGGTAGGTGATTATGTTTTTCTTAAAGTATCTTCATGGAAAAGTGTTATACATTTTGGTAAAAAGGGAAAGTTAAAATTACATGGTTTATTGGATTGCATAAAATCATAGAGAAATTTGGATCAATTACCTACCAAGTGGGTTTGCCTACAATTTTATTATAGGTACACAAATTTTTTCATGTTTCGATGTTAATAAAATATGTGTCAGATTCATCTCATGTTTTGAGCCCTGATATAGTTCAGTTGAAAGATAACCTTTCTTATGAGGAACAACCTATTAATATTATTGATCATAGAGAGAAATTATTGTATAAAAAAATAATTCATTGGCTTAAGGTTTTGTGGAAAAACCATATGGTTGAAGAAGCAACATGGGAGTCTAAAATGATATAAGGTAAAGATATCCCCACCTGTTTAATAAGTGAATAAAATTTTGAAGATGAAATTTTAAAAAGGGGGGAATAATGTAATAGCTCAATTAATTTTTATATAAAACATCTTCATATATTCATTAGTTAATTATAAAATGTTAGACATTTTCGATTAAAAGGAAAAAATCTTTATTTCTAAACAAATTAGATTTTTATGTATTATATGGTTTTATTTAAAATCTTGATTTTCAAATTATAGAACTTTAATTTGAAAAAATTAACTTATTTTTTTAATTAAACATGTTAAAATTATCTTAAAATTTATTTTTTGATAATTTTCTAAAAAAATTGATTTTTCAATGAATAGTGAAAAATACCGATTTTTATTGAAAATTGTATTTTTCTTTTTAATTATTTACAAAGTGAAAATATATTTTGGATTAATTTTAAATTTTTATTATTTAATTTTTATTTAAAATAATTTAATTATGGTTTTTGAAATCAATTTTATACTTGAGTTTAGTTTTAAAACATTTTATATTTAAAAAGAGCATTTTTTTTAAAAAAACTATTTTTCATTGCATTTTTCCGGTTTAATTTTAAATTAAATTCTAAAAATTATGTATTTTGAATTTTTGAAAATGGATTCCATATTTGGAATTAGTGGGTCCAAATTTTTTAAATAGGTCCCTTTAATTTTTTTTCAATGTGAATGGTAACCTTAGCGATTTTTTTACCACGATAAAGGGTAAATCAAGTGATTAAGGTTAAAAATAAAATGATAAGAACTAAATAATGACCCTAACATTTGTCTTGATTTTATTTTATGAGTATATATCATATATAATCATCCAAATTTATAATATATGGCCTTTTTTCATTTTTATGTGATTATAACCTTTATAATATTTTATATAAAGAAAAGACAAAATTATCACTCTAATTTTTAATAACTACAATATTTTTAACATGAGGATAACCAAAATATAAATTATATTATAAATTGTATTTGTAAATTTAAATAATTTATCTTCATAATGTTAATTTATTTTTAATTTTTAGTGAATAAATAATTTTCTTAAATTCTTACAGAACACTAACACGCTAATTATTCAATTAATGAAAAAATAAAATAATTGATATTTAAAATATTAAATTTAATATAATTTAAAATAATTAATGTGTTGAATGAATTTTTAAGATAACTACAACATGTTATAGTTATGGTATATATGCAAATTACTTGGTTGTCTTGATGCTATAAAAGTCAAAGTAAATGAATAGTTTTAAAATTGAATTTATTGATATTTTATGAAAATAATATTTTATTAAATGATATAAAACAACTGAAAATCATATCTTCAGATAAGTTATTATTTTATGGTTTAAAATATCAACCATTTTATATTTATGTTCTGTTTTTCCATTTATAGCAATTATCTTAACCCTCAAAGAGTAAAAAACCTTGTGTTGCGATAAGGATAAAAATGGTTAATGGGAGTTAAAACCAAGAGATAAGAGTAAAAATGTGATCTAAACTTGTAAAAAAATTATTTTATGTGATTATTTTAACTAATACTCATATTATATTCTAATATTATAAATTTTGATTTACTTTAACATCAAAATTAATTTATAATAAATTAATATTTTAAGAAATTCTAAGAGTGCCTCTCCCCTCTCTTATAAAAGGGCACTACTTATTCTCATTTCTTTACACTTCAAAACCCATTTGGTTCAGACAATACCTACCCAAATAACTTTTTATAATCCATACGATAATTATATAGGTCTTATTTTAAGCATAATACCAACCTTATAGGGCTTAATGTTTTAATCAAAGGAGACTTTCCAAAGAAGAGGTATAGTTTTTAACCGCATATTTTAGTTTTATTTCTTCTTCCACTTCCTCAAAATATTCTTAAATCATGATAAAATAATAAAAAATTTGTCCTATATATACTAATATTTTATTATGTTAATGTAATAACATATATTCATATACAACCACCATCAAATGGGAAAAGAACTCATAGTTTGTGTGTACAGCAGATTACCACATCATGAACTGATGTAATTCGTTTTCCATAACCATCTCCCAAGACTAGTTATAATGATGGATTTAATATATATATATATATATATATATATACATGTGTGTGGTATTAATGAAATATTTATTATTTTTAAAATATAATATATCATTTACTTTCTTACCTTTCCATTTATTGAAAAATAATAACATCATTCATGCGTACGTGTGGACTACCACCTCCACAAAGCGATGTGATTCATTATTTATCACCACATCACATGGATGATATATATATATAAGTATAATTAAATAAATAATATTATATTTATGATATTATTATTATTTTATAAATATAAAGTGATATTTTCCTTCTTTCCATAATGATCATTGAAAAATATAAACATTACTCATTCGTAGGTACGACTGACCATCCTCATGATTGTAATGTAGTTCATTTTTCATAAACATCATTCATGATTGATTTTAAAAATATAATTTATGTATAAAAAATGATAATTATTTCATAATTATTATTCTTTTTATTATGGAATAATTACCTCTTTGACCATAGTCAACCTACAAAATTCATTTTGGACTTATGTATAGAATGTCGTCAAAACGTCCAATATGAACTTAAATGATTAAGTAATTGTATATAACATGGTAATGAGTGATATAAAAGGAATAATAAACTTGAAAAAGTTTATCAATAAATTAAATAATTAACATAGGTTTATTATTTAGGAATATAAAGAATGGGTGTGATGAGTCGAACTCAAGGTATGGGACTTTGTTTTAAAAAATCCTCCTTTAAAGTCTCCCTTCTTACTCTTTCTTCCATGTACATTTTTTTTAAAATTATTTTATGGATGTATTTATATGGAAATAAAATAATTATAAATGAAATTTTATGTAACTTTTTTCTTTCTTTAAAAGGTTTTAAAAAGGAATATTTTTATGGAATATTTTGATGTTCTTTAAAAAAAGACAAAAGGAATGTTCTATTTTAACATATATAGTAACAATGAATTTCCCCAACGCCATAACCATTATTTTTTTTGAATTACTTTATAAGATTCTATGTTTTCTTAAAAAAATAACCCTCCTTCCCAATATTCTGGTTATTTTCAAAAAGGGTTTAAAAATGGAATAGATATTTCAATATCCAGAAATGTTTCCTTATGGGTAAAATAAATATTTTAAAAACATCAAGATTTTATGTGTTATGATTTTTTTATGATTCTTGTGTATTGTTTATGATGATGTGTCGCAACTAGATTTTTATTTTTTACCTATGATCTGGTCTATCTTTTGTACTTGGGTTTGGCTCTCGAGTTTCGGGTGTGACGGGTTTAAATTTTGAGTTTTGGAGTGTTTTTATTTAGCTGCATGGTCAACGCACTGTTTGGGAAAACCATGCAGCATGCTTCAGGAAACCATGAAACTTAAGTGTTGGTGGTAGAGGAATGAAGTACAGCTTGCGCATGGTTTGTCAAAAAGTGTGATAAGTGTGCGTGGAAGTTCTGTCTTGGGGAAGTGGCGTTTGGAACGGTTGGTGCATAGTATGGAAACCATTCAACCAGCCCATGCGGGGGCCCAGGTGTGTTTAGTGAAGGGCGTATAGTTTGGTAAACCGTGTGGAAAAACCATGTGAGTTTCCCAGATCTAAAAATTTGTTAAATTACAAGTATTCCCTCTCAAGATTTTTATCCCAAAACACCTCCCCTCTCCTCCCTCTGGTTCATATGATCCTAAGCGGCCTCTCCTCTTGTGCTCCAAGGCTCAACTCCTCTCCTATAGTGTAGATATAATATTTATTCAAGGTTTTGGGCTAGATCTTCAATACAAATCCTCTCATATCTTATCCCTATTCCTCTTTCCTCCATTTTCTCTTGAGATCTTCTTCTTTCTAGGTCATGTGGATCTAGGGATTGTATTTATCTTGATTTATGTTGGGGTTTTTGTGTGTTTAAGGTTAATCTTCATATATCTTGGCTCTTGGAACCCTCGTGGTGTGATTTCGAGTGTGCATTGTTGAAGTAACATGAGTTTGAGGTAAATTTCCCATTTCACTTACTTTTTAATTTATGAACCATTGGTTTCATGATTTTATCACCTTCCTTATATATTAAATATTGATGTGTTATCATTTGATAAATTTTTCAGTGTTAAAAGTAGTGATTTATCCCTTATTTTGTGATAAATGGCATTGTTTTATTGAATGTTTCACATCAAGTGTTAGATAAAATGCCCGGTTGGATTTTTTAATCACTTTTTGATTTATAAAGCATGGTTTGGCATTGTTAATAAATTTTTGATATGTGAAATGTTTGATTGGGATTCTTGAAATAGTTTCCAAATGATTTGGGTTTAAAAGAAGTGTGTATTTGGATTTTGAAAGTGGTTTGACATGTGATGGTGGATCATGGCCCGTTTGGCATTTTGATGAAAATGGATTTTTCTTATAAATGTATTGTGAGTGTTTTAAAGGAATTTTTTTAGAAATGATTGTGAAATGGAAAGCACTATGTTTGCACCTTTTTGGAAAGGTGATTTGGTTCTTTGATAAATAATGGTTTTTTTTAAAATAACTTGAGTTCATTTAAAAATTTTGTGAAAATGGTTAAAGTGTTTAATATAAAAACCCTCCTGGTATAATTTTATTGCCCAGTTTATTTTAAATGGGTGGTATGTGCTCGTTGTGGAATCCTCACGGCCCATTAATTAGTGCAGAAATGGGAGATCCTCAGTATGGAATCCTTTGTGATGTAGAGATTTATCCTTGTAGTGACTCAGGTGATACCTATTGTGTGAATTATTATACATGTGTATGTGATTGGATGCTCAATTGGCATCGGTTGGTTCACCCTCTTCTATAATCTTGACATGGAGAACCTGTCATAGCTATTGAATTTTCTGAGAATGATTATTGTACTAGTTAGGTTACGCACTAGATAGTGGCCCATAGTAGTGGAATAATTTGTTATTATTTCTATAGGATAGTGCCCCTCGATCTGTACCATATGGGGTATGGTCGAGCATGTTATTTCATTTGGATGTCATCGATTGAGGCATGCTTTTTGGGATGATTAAACATGTATTAGTATGTTCTAGATTATTCATGAGCTCCTAGGTTCCACCCATGTCTATTGGCACTTGGTTACTTATGATGGATAACTGAGATATATGATTAATTGGATACTCTTGTGTGATTATTTCCATTTCCCTTATTACGAGAATATTGTAGTGCTCTTATGTGTGGTGTATTTTTTTGGAAAGTGATGGGTTGGTTTTCAAAGGGTTTATGAAAAATAATTTAAGGTATGAAATGTTTTATTCTCTCTTGTACCTATTTTAAAATGAAAGCATCACTTTCCCCATAAAAATGTTAATGTTTCTTTTATGGAAAGGAATCTGGATTTGAAAGGAAAAATGTAAATGGACCATGATTTGTATTCTAATGAAAAACATGTGAAAAATATTACTTTTATATATTGTATTTCAAACTTGAAGTTTATGTTTCTTTCATTTTAAAGGAAGTGCATTGGGAATAGACTTGTCTAGGTATGCTTACTAAGTTTTAATAATCACATCTATAGTTCTTCTTGTTTTTAGATTATGGTGAAGGTTTTAGCATGTTATCGATCTTCGTGGGTGATGGTTGGTCTTGGTGTCAGAGAGTGACCCGCAGGGTCACATGGAGATGTGTAGTCATCAAGTGTAGTTAGAGTTTTATTTTATAGTTTTTTTTATTTTTCATCTTCATTGTAAAATATGCTCAGTTTGGATATTGATGTGTATATATGTATATTGGGATGATTTTTTTATCTTCCCACTATTTAATTTATTTATTTATTATTGGGTGAAATCTTTCCTTTTATTTACTCTATTGATTCCCGGCACCAGTTTCCAGCCTATGGGGATCGGGTATTCCCTTCGGGCCATGCCACGGATCGACTTGGGTGACTGGTTCGGGGTTGACTCGGGTTGGTTCGTGAAAAAATGGTATCATAGGAGATCATTCTTTGGAGGACCTTTCTTTCAGAGTGCCTTATGTTATTTGGGATATCAATTTAGATGGATTAGGACTTTTAGAACCTCGGGGTATAGGTATGAGGGAGTGTTTGGCTAACAATTTCTATACCAAAACTTGGTTTTCCATGGTAATTCTAGTTTTTTTGGGTTTTTTTTTTGGGTTCTTATGGTTTATTTGGTATTTGGGATACAAAAAGGGAGTTGGGATAGTGGTCTCAGTTAGCTCATAGGGCCTGGAAAGTCATGTGGATCTGGGGACATGGTCCTAGAATGCTTTCTATGATGGTGGTTTGATTGGCGTATGGCTGCCAACCATATGTCCAATTCACCCATCGATGCTAGTTTCCCTTGTGAGTTTTTTTAAGTATTCTTTAATTATATAAATTTTTTGGGAATTTTTTTTTGGAATTGTGGAAAATGAATTTTTAAATGGAAATGGTTTAGTATTGGAAAGATGGAAAATTAGTTTTCAGTTTCACTTTGAATAAAGTATTGGAAAATTAGATTTTGTAAAATTATTTCTAAGATTTTTTATAATTTCTTGTTTGGAAATAAGAAAGTTATTTTTAAAAATGGGATTTGTTGAATTGCTGAAAATTTTTTGAATAAGATGAAATGAATTTTCAGATGGAAATTAATGGGATTTTTTTTAGAATAGTGTAATGGTTTGAATCATGGAATCTAAAAACGGTTTTTACCTGGTGGTTGGTGATATATTGAAAAGTTTTATGAATTTTTAAAAAGTAAACTGGGTTGAGATTATAAAAAACTTGGGTGAAATGTTTTGTTTTGTAAAACAGAAATGTTTTTTGTTTAACTTTGGTGTATCCTTGGGTACTCTCATGCATGGATGTCTGCGGAAAGTGGTTGGATGATGATGTGGGTGGATGAGTTCTTGGTATGGCATGAGTTGATGATGCTTGGTGTGGTATGAAAATGTGCATTTGAGTGGGACTCCAAGTAATACCATTGGTGAGTGTGTAAATCCACCAAGTTTGTTCTCTTTTTTTAAAGTGTTTTTAAGAGGAAAAAAATTGTGATTTTTTTAATGATCAATAGCTGTGTAGTTTGTTTTCCCTTGATTTGGGAAGAATTTTTCATGTGGTGTTTGGGTTTGATAACTCTTTTTTATGAGTTTTTTTTTATTTATCTCTTGGATTTCTTGTTTCCCAATGTTTTCCCCATAGGGATTCGATGGATGTTCATGGTGCAGCTATGGGTGGTTCCCTATTTGTAGGATTTTCAGTTGATCAACCTAAGGATTTAGTTCTTGAGTTTTAAAAGTTAATTCCACCTCTCTTTTATGGTCAAGTGTATCCTCTCAAAGCAGAAGAGTGAATGAGGAAATTTTAAAGGAACTTTAGCCTTATTGAGTTTCCCAAGTCATTGAAGTTTAAGTTTGCAACCTTTATTCTTGAAGTTTCACCCTGGAAGTGGTGAAAGTTAGTCTCTTGAAATAATCCTCTTGAAGATCTTACTTGGGAGTTCTTCAAGGATTCATTCATCCGTCATTATTTTTCTGAGATGATGAGGATGAGAAAGGGAATAGAGAAGTGTTGTCTACAGTAGGGTAATGGGTTAGTGTTTTAGTTCTATCATTTCATTGTAGAACTAGTTCTAAATGATCTGAGGTATGTTGTGGATGATTCCTAAAAGTCTTAGGATTTCAAGTGTGGGATTCATCCTAATCTATAGTTGAAGGTTTTGGAGTTCAATAAAACTTCTTTTGTCAACTTGGTGAGGCGAGTTATTCATGTTGAAGTTGTGATGGTAGTAGTGCTTGAGGTAGTCATCCCTCCTTCATTTTCTAGAAGCAGTTAAGGGAATTATAGTAAGGAAGTGGGAAATAAGGTTAAAGTTGTTGAGGCTGATCGTGGAATCAAGAGGCCTCAGAATCGTTCATATTATTCTTTTAAGAATAGGATCATGGTGTGTTATCAGTGTGGAAAGACAGATCATAATAAGTTGTCAATCCCAAGTGCACCGAAGACCTTTCATTTTTGTGGGTTCCTAGGGAACTTGCAACGGTTCTGTCGAGGTGTTACAAGGAAGCAACATGGAGCCACTTCACATAAGTAGAGTGTTGTTTGGGCTTGGAAGTCCCTTTTTTGTAATGTTTTCTTATGCTATGGCGATTTTTCCAGGTGGTTTTCTCTTTTTATTTGATGTAAGGGTATGTTGTGGATCTCTAGATAACTCATGTTTTAATTCAAGTGTGTTCTTATTTTTGGAATTCTAAATATTTCTCCATTCTAAATGGAGGTGTCTCCTATGTTCATCTTTTTAATTCTTGTCTTGGTTATTAGAGATTATTGGCTTCTTGTTGTGAGGTAGTATATGCTTCAAACATTAGGGCTCTATCCATAGGCCCCAGAGTAAAGATCACACATAGATAGAAAAATCTAATGGGTGTAAGGGACCTTGGTATTGTTATGTCTTCAGTGCGAGAATGGATATAGTTTAAGGTTCTCTATTATATTTTTTCTTATCACAGTTTAATTGTCATTTATCTTGAGTTTCTTTTAGTGGGACCCCATTATAGTGGAGTTGGTTGGCCTATGTTGGAAAGTTATTATTTTTTCTTACGCTATCGGTTCAAGATATTTGGTTCTTAATGTATGGGAGACCAATCACATGTCTCGTTGTGGTCTCTTTTGAAATGGTTGATCCTAGTAATTTTCTTAATGGTGGGAAGCCTGTTCCGGCCACTGTGTTGATGATTTGGTTTTTTCTGGTGTTGGTCTAGTATGAGGTGGATTCTTTGATGTTGTTTATTTTTATTTCCTTTCATTTTGCATAAATTTTGGGTTTTGGAGTATGATCTATGATCTTATTTGAGGAATGGTTGTGGATGTTGTGTCTTGATCTTTCTCGTTATTCCTCAAGAAGTGGTTTCAGTTTGTTGTTCTATTTCAAGAAAGATGAGTAAGTTTCATTTGGTAGTGGTTGTGATGCTTTTGTTTAAGAGGTTGGATTATAAGGTTTTGAAATCCTTAGTCTCTGATCAATCAACTGGGAAATTTTATGGCTTTTGGGGGGAGGAAATAATTAATGGTGGTGAGAATTATCACAACTAGATTTTATTTTTTAACATCATATCTGTTTTATCTTTTGGCCTTGGGTTTGGATCTCTAGTTTCGGGTGTGACGGGTTTAAATTTTAATTTTTTGAGTGTTTTTATTTAGCTTCATGGTTAGAGAATAGTTTTGAAAAACCATGTGGCATGCTCTAGTAAACCATGCGGCTTAAGTGTTAGTGGTAGAGGTGTGGCACATGGATTGCACACAGTTTGTCAAACCATGTGGTAAGCATGAATGGAGGTTCTGTCTTAGGGTAGTGACATTTGGAATAGTTGGAGTAAGGTTTGGAAACCATGTATCTAGCCTGTGAGGGGGCTAGGGTGTGTCTAGTGAGGGCCTCATGGCTGGCACATGGTTTGGAAAACCATTCAGCCAAACCGTGTGAGTTTCCCATATCTAAAAATTTATGAAATTCCAAGTATTCCCTCTTGGTATTTTTAGCCCAAAACACCTCCCCTGTCCTCCCTATGGTTTATATGACCCTAAGGGGCCTTCCCCTTATGATCCAAGTCTCCACTCCTCTCCTATAGTGTAGATATAATATTTCTTCAAGGTTTTAGGCTAGATCTTCAAGGTAAATCCTCTCCTCTCTTCTCTCTCTTCCTATTTCCTCCATTTTCCCTTGATATATTCTTATTCCTAGGTCATGTGGATCTAGGGTTTGTATTTACATAGATTTATATTGTGGTTTTGTGTTTTTTTGGTTCCTCTTCATAGATCTTGGCTCTTGGAACCCTTATGGTGTGATTTCAGGTGTACGTTGTTGAAGCGTCATGAGTTTGAGGTAGGTTTCCCTTTTCACTTTCATTTTTAATTTAAAAACTATTAGTTTCATGATTTTAGTGTCTTCCTTATATGTTAAATATTGATTTGTGGTCCTTTTATAAATTATTTAGTGTGAAAAGTAGTGATTTCTCCCTTATTTTTGTGACAAATGGCATTATTTTATTGAATGTTGCACACCAAGTGTTCAATAAAATGCCCAGTTGACTTTTACAAGCACTTTGTGATGTATAAAGAGTGGTTTGGATTTGTTAATAAATTTTTAACATGTGAAATGTTTACTTGGTCTTCTTAAAAGACTTTCTAAATGATTTTGGGTTTAAAAGAAGTGTGTATTTGGATTTTGAAAGTGGTTTGACATGTGATAGTGGATTGTGACCCATTTGGTATTTTGATGAAAATGGATTTAGCTTGTAAATGTGGTGTGAGTGTTTTAAATGAATTTTTTATAAATGATTGTGAAATGGAAAGCGGTGTGTTTTCACCTTTTTGGAAAAGTGATTTGGTTCTTTGATAAATGATGGTTTTCATGAAAATAACTTGAGTCTGTTTGGAAATTTTGTGAAAATGGTGAAAGTGTTTAATATGAAAACCCTACTAGGATAATTCTCTTGCTGGGTTTATTTTAAATGGGTGGGATCTCCTCATTGTGTAATCCTCATTACCCATTTACTTAGTAGGGAAATGGAAGATCCTTGGTATGGATTCCTTTGTGATGTATGAGTAGTAAGTCAAGATATTTATCCTTGGAGTGACTCGAGTGATGCATGTTTTGTGAATTATTATATATATGTATGTGATTGGATGCTCTATTGGAATCGATTAGATCTCCCTCTTCTATACTATTAACATGGAGAACCTGGCATAGCTATTGAATTTTCTGATAATAATTATTTCACTAGTTAGGTTAGGCACTAGCTAGTGTCCCATAGCTGGGGAATATTTTGTTATTATTTCTATGGGATAGTTCCCCTTAGTTTATACCATATGGGGTGTGGTTGATCATGTTAGGGAGTTTTTATATCATCAATTGAGGAATGACTTCTAGGATGAGTCAATATGTATTAGTATGTTCTGGATTATTCATGTGCTCCTAGGTTCCTCCCATGTTTATTGGAACTTGGTTACTTATGATGGATAATTGAGATGCATGATTAGTTGGATACTCTAGTGTTCTTATTTCTATTTCCCTTATTATATGAATTTTTTAGTTCTCTCGTGTGTGGTGTATTTCTTTGAAAAGTTATGGGTTGGTTTTCAAAGGGTTTATGAAGAATTATTTTAAGGTTTGAAATGTTTTATGATCTCTTGTACCTGTTTTAAAATGAAATCATCACTTTCCCCATGAAAATGCTAATGTTTCCTTTATGTAAAGGAATCTGGATTTGAAAAAAAAAGTCCAATTGACCATGATTTTTTTTATAATGAAAAACATGTGTAAAAGATTACTTTTATATATTGTATTTCAAACTTGAAGTTAATGTTTCTTTTATTTTAAAGGAAGTGTATTGGGAATAGACTTGTTCAAGCATACCTAATGAGTTTTAATACTCATGCCTATAGTTATTATTGTTTAGCTTGTGTTGTAGGTTTTATCTTGGTATAGATCATTGTGGGTGATGGTTGGTATTAGTGTTGGAGAGTGGCCCTTAGGTCAGATGGAGATGTTTGTAAGGTGTGGTTAGAGTTTTGTTGTATAGTTTGTTGTATTTTTCAGCTTAGTTATAAAAGATTCTTAGTTTTGATATTGATGTGTATATATGTATATTGGGATGATTTTTTTATCTTTCTGCTATTTTATTTATTTATTTATTTATTATTGGGTGAAACCATTCCCTTCATTTACTCTATTGATGCTCAATTCTAGTTTCCAGCCCATGGGGATCGGGAACGCCCTTCAGGCCATGACATGGATCAGCTCGGGTGACTGGTTCAGGGTCGACCTGGGTTGGTTCGTGACATGATGGGTTGTTATGTTATAAACCAAGGGTGGGTGAGCCTGTTATAGATCTTCAGTGCATTGGGTAAAGGGACAAAGTTAACTAATTAGGTTTCTCCTAAGAGAATATGGTAGAATACTGCGATGATTATTCCAAATATGGGATATAATTAACTAATTAGGTTTCTCCTAAGAGATTATGGGAATATATTATGATAGTTATTCCAAGTATAACTATGATGGTTATTTCAAGTATAATTGTGATGGTTATTCCAAATATAACTGTAATAGTTATTCCATGTGTAACTATGAGGGTTACTCCATATATAAGAGTGATATGAAAATGATTCTCAAGTTTCCTAAATTTTTTATCAGTGATTATTATGGGTTTTAAAGGTTTACCTTGATAAAAAGTGTGTTTTTTATATGAAAATGATTTATTTCATAAGATCAAAGAATAATTTGATAAAGGTAATTATTTTATGGGTTTTCATGTTTTTCATTGGACTAATAGACTTCTTTCTTTTTATGTCTCTTACTAAGATTTTTGTTCTCATCCCACATTTTAAAATATTTTTCACAGGGTTTAAGGATGGGTAAGGACAAAGAATAATTCAAGTTGAAATTCCTAAAGATTTTTTATAAAAACAAAACATGTTTAATTTTAAAAGTTTTATATTATAGTAAAAATGGATACTAATTAGAAGTTTCCACTTTGTATATATATAGGTTTT
This sequence comes from Viscum album, assembly GCA_963277665.1. Lineage (NCBI taxonomy): Eukaryota > Viridiplantae > Streptophyta > Magnoliopsida > Santalales > Viscaceae > Viscum > Viscum album. The sequence goes on from OY728163.1 coordinate 1,943,223,093, forward strand.
TTATGTAATATTTATGACATAACTCTTTAACAATATAAACCTAAAAGATCTTTGGCAATGTAGAAAAGTGAATTCTAGTTTAAAGTCACTAGAATATGAAATGTTTAATGTTGGTTCCTTACAATGTGGTAGCTTATGGATCATGAAAACTAAGGATACATGATAAGAACTATCTAACCCACAATTTGGAACTAGTCATAGTGGTTCATACCTTAAAAACATAGAACCACTACCACTTTTATGAAAAGTTTACTATATTCACATATCACAAAATCCAAAAGAATATATTTCCACAATGATACTTCAGTATGTATTTTTAGTGACTGATGCATTAAGTCAAAATTTGTATAATCCAGGTGGTTCAGAGGCCCAATACTAGTGTAAACTAATGGCGATAATTAATAATATGCACTTGGAATGTGTTGATCAGGATGAGGTTGGGGTTTTCTTTCCAGTTACTCCTATTCATAACTTAATTGAATTAGTCAAGTAGGTTCAGTAGACAAACCCTAATTGTCTTAAAGTGAGTTCAAACCTCAATGGTGGTGAGACCATTTATGGTTGGATACAAGATTCAAATTTGATGTTGTGATTTGGAGACCAAATTGTAGTTTCTCTATATTTCTAAGAATAAATATTTGGTTTTTATCATCATTCAAAATGGTAAATCTACCTAGGTACCAAAAAATTATACAAGGTGATGAAGAACCATCACTGGTGGTTAGGTGTTAAAAGGAATATGGTAGGGTATATTGTGAAATGTCTCACTTGTCAATAAGTGGAGGTTAAACACCAACGATCGACTAACATGTTACAGCCATTTCTTATACCAGTATAGAAATGGGAGCAGGTTATTATGGAATTTTGTCATAGATTTTCCATATAAACTTCGTAATCTTGATTCTATTTGGGTGATTTTTGACTAACTCACAAAGGATACACACTTTATCCCAATATGGAAGAAAAACATGGTGGAAGATTTAGAAAAGATCTATCTTCATGAAGTGGTAAAATTTCATGGGGTACCAGTTTATATTATCTCTGAATGAGGCCCTAGATTCACCTTGTGGTTTTGGCAGTCCTTTTAATAGTCCCTTAGAACCAATTTTACCATGATAATGACATATCATCCCCAAATGTATGGGAAATCATAGCATATGATTCATACCTTGGAGGATATACTCAGAGCTTGTGTGATAGACTTTGGTGGTTCATGAGAAGACCATTTTAATTTAGTGTAGTTTTCATATGAAAAATATTATCATTCCATGATACATATGAAACCATATGAGGCATTGTATGGGTTCCCATGTCATAATCCACTTTTTGGGTCGAGACTGGGAAAACTTTATTAATTAGACCAAGTATGGTGTGTGGGACTACTTAGAAGATATAGATGATTAGGAAAAGGATGGATATAGTCCAAAACCATCAAAAATTATATATCAATCATTATTGTCATCCTCTATCTTTTGATGTGGTTGATCATGTATTGTTTCATGTTTCACCAAGGTTGAGGCATCATTGTTTGGGTATGCAAGGGAAGTTGGCTCATTAATATGTTGACCCTTTTAAAATTACAAAATGGATTAGTGAAGTTACTTATTGTCTTACTCTACCACCAAAATTCAGTTCAATTTATAAATGTTTTCTATAACTTACAATTAAATAAGTACCAACTGAGTCTTAACCATGTGATTAGTTAGGATCATATAATTCTATAACCCATGTGGCCTTTTTGCACACCCAAGTTCATATTCTAGATAGGAAATACAAGGTCTTGTATGGAAGACGAATATCTCTGGTACAAGTTTTATAGCAACATGGACAGATTCAAGAAGATACCTAGGAATATGAGAACCATATGATAGATCAATGGTATAAAATATTCCAAATAATCGATGGCCTCAATATTTTTTATGATGAAAATACCAATGGTGGGAAGAATGTGAAATCCCTGTTTTGAGGTATGTACCTATTTTATGATTTTTCCTATTAAGTTTGGTGTGCTTAGGTTGGATTTAGGAGTGGTCATAGGATGAATTTGGAAGAAGTTGGAGTCTGGTTACGGTAGTATATTCATGACATGAATGAATAATTCATGGCATGAATTCTGGGTAGTTTTTGTGAATCCAATTTAGGGAATGAATGGGTTTTAGGGATTGTAATTGAGGTAACATTAATTTTGGTGTATGTGGTTATCCTAAAGACTCATGAAATAAACTCATCTTTCATTCCATGTATTTGGTAAGTTTTATCATACCATTTTAATTCAAGTACCCTATGGTTCTAATTTGGATTTACTCTTTTTCCCTTGAACCGTAGGCTCTCTTTAGGCAATTTTAGTGATCCTACTCCCTCTAGATACCTACATCATCAAGTCTTCAAGAATAAAACCTATGGAATCAAAGGTAATGATTATGGTTCTTCTTATCCCTTTTTATTTCCTCATCCTCCTTTGGAAAAAATCTAGATTGATTCTATAATTCCTAGATCTATGGTTTGGGTAATTTTTATGAATCTTCCTTAGGATTCTCTAAAGGAATGAAAATGGGGGCCTAGATCTGAAAATCATGGAATGACACTTCCTATTGAGAGATTTTGAGGTATGTGGCTTATCTCCCTCTTCACTTTCCTAAAAATTTAAGGCTTGGTTTTCAAATAATAACCCAATTTTGTTTCTTGATGAAAAACACATGGATTTTCTCACTATTTTATTGGATTTCGAAACTATGGGTTTTGGTCTTCACACACAACATGTTTGATAAATTTATTTTAAAAACTTTTTTGGTTGTGAGAACTTTTCATGGACATGGATTCATGAGTTCGTGATGCACATGGAAATGGACTCATCATATTAGACTTTTTCATAGGGTTAAGGTAAAATCCCAATTCGGGTTCCACTAAATGGTGCCCCGATCTATTCTCTACATGACCTTAGGCGTGCCTCCCCATATGCCATAGTCTAACGACTAGTAGAAGGGGTCTTAGATATCATGTGGGGACACTATAACCATTTTATCAGAGTAATCCACAATAGATAAAATAAGAACTAAGAGGAACAACACAAAATATAATCATGATTTACCAAAATGATTTCCCAAAACTGGGTACATGCCCACAACCAAAAATTAATTATGCCATGTCATGTCATACAATGCTAAGTGTAAAGGAAAACCAAAAATAAATACACGCTGAAAATCCTCAAAATGGGTCCTGAAATTAGGTATGGTCCTCTCATCCATGCACATACCTAATACCTAAATCAACCCTCGAGCATGGGTAATTTTTCATTATCTTAACCTGCAACCATAAAGTATACTCAGGTACCCAATGGTGACCCAATCAGGGTGTGAGTACAACTCAGTAGACCACCACCAACGGTGTATAAAAAACAACCAATCTAATACAGTCTATGTAGAAGTATAGATAATAATGAAAACAAATAAATAAAATAGATTACATCATTTAAAATTCATTAGATCAATTACTTTCATTTTTAGTTCTATGTTTTACCCACTTCATCAAACCTTCTTCGGCCCATTTCAATCATCTGAACCAAGTGTAAAAGGGTCATAGGTTTGAAAACATGGATCCTCAATCTATGAATCCAACTAAAATTTAGAACGCCATGTCCAACCATCCCAACCACGATATGAAACACCATGTCCATACCCTTGGGTTCAGTAGCATCAGTCCTTTCCAAAAAAAAACTAATATGCATAGGGGAACCTGGAGAATCAATCTGGCCCACCCATAGAATTGAAGCATCAGTCCATCATCCCACCAACAATTAGTTCACATTACCAAGGCTTTTCATCATTAACCTTTTTATCACATAAAACAAAAAGGGTGTCCCATTTCCATTTAACCATATTTCCATGGTTCTTTACAATCATCATGTTCTCAATTCCCAAAACAAGCCCATTTTACCATTTCAACACATTAAAACCATTTATCCCCCTTTCTAATCCATTTAACCTTGAGGCCAATCCACATTAACCAATTATCACATTCATCCATTTACATCCTATAACTCATTTAACCCTTTAAGTTAATCCAAACACCTCTTCATGTTATTTTATTAGTTTAATCACATTTACAAATGGTTTAATATCATAATCCATTCAATTTATCATTTAAAATCCCAATATTTCATGTTCAAGGGAGTTTCCCGCCCCATGGGTGTTCATAGGCCCAGTCTATTCATACTCATTAAATCCCATGGGAATCATGAGAGGTTCAACACATCATTTAGATACCCAATTAATCATTTACTACCAAGGAGAAAAAAATCACAGTGGCACCAATATCATAACCACATACATATAACTAACATAAATACTATGGGATATAACTTGTAGGACACCTACCTCAAGTTAATAGACGGACACTCGCTTAACGTTATCCCTTGATTCGAAATCAAACACCCTTCAAAGCCCAAACTTAGAATCTACTGCAAAAACAAGTTTTTAGGGATTCAAAAGAGAAGAATAACTACACAAGGACTTTTCCAAAAAAATAGAAGGAAGGGGAGTGTTAAACTCACCCGAATCTTTGATTCAAACCCAACTTCACTCCAAATGACCAAGAATTGAGGAATAATTTTCCTTGAACAAGAAGGGAAGAAATGGTCTGTCACCTAGGCTACTAGGGGATGAAATGAGAAAAACGGTTTGGAACCCTTAAATCCCAAGGGGAAAATGGGAAATTTCTACCTTTTAATGAGGTGCATGGTTTGGATGCACGGTTGGACAAATCATGCACCAAACATGCACCAACCTCTATCCAAGAGGAAGTCTGGGTTGCACGGTCTCCTAGGAAGCCCGCACAATTTTAGAAAACATATGGTGGCTATGCGGAATGGATATTTCCAAGGTCGCATGGTTTGTAGTCTCACCCTTGAAAGGTTTTTCAACCTTACACCCTCCCTATATAGGTTACATGATTAAGGAATATGGTTAGCAATAACCATGTGCCAGCCATGTTCCCTACCCAATATAGCCTCTTTTCTTTCTTTTTTATATCCCAAACCCCTGAAACACCCTTGATCCTACCTATATTCTTGGGAAACATTTCCTTAACCAAAAAAAAGAGTTCAACCAAAAACTTAAACAGAGTGTAACTCATTAGAATTTCATGATCTTAAAAACTACCTGCTTTATAATGGATCATCCTCAATCCAAAATCCCAAACATTACTGAGTCTCTAAAGTAAAAAAGATCAGGCCACCGGTTCCTCATATCCACTTCCCTTTCCCAAGTTTCCTCCTGAACGCTTCTATGCTGCAACAATACTCAAACCAATGGCATGGTCTTACCCCGCAATATTTTCTCACTGTGATCCATATTATAAATCGTATGCTCCTCAAAGCACACATTATCCTCAAGCTCTACATCATCAAGATCGATCATATGAGAAAGTTTGGGGTGGTACTGTCAAAGTTGAGACACATAAAGAACATCGTGTATACCATCATACCGTTGTGGAAGAGCCAATCGGTATGCCACTAGTCTGATCCTCTCTAGAATATCAAATGGCCCCACATACTTAGGCACCATATTACCCTGTTTCTAAATCCAATGGTTCCCCAACCTCAGTGACACCTAAAGGAACACACGATCACCCACTACAAACTCAAGAGGTCTATGTCATCAATCAACATACAACTTCTGCCTACTCTGATCCATATCTATACATTTCTAAATCAATTGAATCTGCTCTGAAATCTCCTTCATGAGACTTAGTCCCAATAACTCTAAATCTATTGATTCCATACAACACAATAGTGATATACACAGCCTATCAAAGATCACCTCATATGGTGTCATCTGAATAGTCACCTGGTAATTTATGTTATAGGAAAACTTAACCAGTTCCAAGTTCTTTTCCCAGATTCCACCAAAATCAAGAAAGCATGCTCTCATAATGTCCTCTATAACCTTGATGATATGCTCTAATTTTACATTTGTATGTGTGTGTAAAGTTATACTCAAAACCACCTAGGTACCAAGTGCCTTCTACAAGCCTTTCCATAAGTGTGAATTAAATCATGGATAATGATCTTAAATGATACTTCTCATAACCCTGTGTAATCATACTATCTCCCGAATATATAATTCTCCCAATTGGTCCACCATAAAAGTCTCTTGAATTGGTAATAAGTGTTCCACCTTTGTCAACTAATCGATAATTACCCATATTACATCATTCTTTTATGGTGTTCTTAGAATACCTATCATGAAGTCCATGTTGACATCATCTAAATTCCATTACGAAATGGGAAATGATTGTATCACACCACCCAGGAACTAATGCTCATCATTCACCTACTGACATGTGTTTTACCACATCACAAAACTTGCAACCTCTTTCTTCATCCCTAGCCACAAATATTGTCTATGAAGATCATGATGTATTTTGGTTAAACTAGGATGTACCGCCCACTTTGAGGCATGGAACTCATGCATCAGCTCCTCTCACATACATATAGGCATAATAACATGACCACGAACATAAACAATCATATCATCATAGACCATCTAATCAAAAGGTGAGTCCCTACCTTCAAGGCTTTCCCTTAAGGTCAAACACTCAGGATTCTCATACTACCTCTCCTTGACCCGGCCCAAAAGTGTAGACTCAACTAAAAAGGATGTGAGATTCATCTATCCCTAACCCTCCTGAACCTCTACATGCATCTTAGAAAACAAATCCATCATCTTCCACTCAGAACTAGACTCATGAACTACTTGATTCGGTGTCTTTTAACTTAAAGCGTCAGCAACACTATTTTATTTTCCTAGCATATAGGCCAACTCAAAATCAAAATATTATATATAATCGACCCATATTTTCTATTAGAGTTTAAAATACCATTGATAGAATATGTACTTCAGGATTTTATGGTTAGTATACACAATAAAACTTTCACCCAACAAGTAACTTTAAAGCATAAATCACCATGGCTAACTCAAGTTCATGTGTAGGGTAATTTTTTTCATGTGACCTCAACATTCGAGACCCATAAACCATGACTCAATCTCCCTACATCAACACTACTATAATTATGACCCTTGAAGCATCACAAAACAAGGTTTACTCTTTATCATGCTCGGGTAGGATCAAAATTGGTGCAGTAGTCAAACACTTATTTAGCTCCTAGAAGGAATTCTCACATACCCTAGACCATTCTAACTTGACACCCTTCTTGGTCAAGCTCAAAAGTGGTGCTTCCAAGTGAGAGAATTCCTTGATAAACCTTTAGTAATATCCCACTAAACCCAAAAAGTTTTGATTTTAAAAACATTCTTGGGATGCACCCAAGATACAATTACTTTCACCTTTTATGGGTCTTTTGAAACACATTCCTTGGATATTATGTGACCCAAGAAAAGTACCCTGTTAATCCATAAAATGAATTTTGATAGCTTTAAAAATAGTTGATTCTCTCTCAGTGTACTCAAGATGATGTCAAGATGTTTGAAATGACCGTCATAGGTCTGGGAGTACACAAATATTTCATCTATGAAAACTATCAAAAATTCATCCAAGAATGGGTGGAAAATTTGGTTAATCAATGCCATAAACACTACCAGAGTGTTCGTTAACCTGAATGGCATCACAATGAACTCATACAAACCATACCTACTCTTGAAAGTAGTTTACAATATATCAAAAGGTCTCACCCATAGCTGATGATATCCTGACCTCAAATCAATATTGGATAACACACAATCACCCCTGATTTGGTAAAAAAGATTGTCGATATGCAAAATAGGATAATAGTTCTTAAATGTAATCCTATTTTACTTCTTATAATCGAAGCACAGGCATAACGATTCATCAGCTTTCTTAGAAAACAAGAATGGTGAACCCCAATGTGACATACTTGGGAAGATAAATCCCTTACCCTCCAACTCCTATAATTGATTATTGAGCTCTTTAAGCTCTATAGGTTCCATCCTATAAGGTGGAATAGAGATCAACTTGGCTCTAGGTACTAACTCAATCATGAACTCAACATCCCTCCCGAGTGGAAATCCCAATAAATCCTTAGGAAACACATCCTGAAACCGATCTAACACAAGAGGAAATAAATCATTCTCTACTTCTCCATCTTCAAGCATAAGTTATGCCACTTGGGCTATGATCTCACCTAACTACTAAAAAACTAGCCTTGCACGGCTCTCCTGGACATCCCATTCCCCATGGTGAACATAAGTGTCTTTATCAAGGGACATGAACATTACCCTTCGGTGCTAATAGCCAATATGGAATCAATACAACACAAACCAATAAATCCCCAATATAAGGTTAAAAATAGAAATATCAAGTATAAACATGTCCCAAAGGAAACAGTACCCACCAAACTTTAGGGAACACTCCTTAAATTTTCAGATACTCTCTGCCCATACTCCTAGTAGTGTGTCGATAAATATATTCCCACACATATTTTCCACTAATAGACCTAAAACATTTATAAAATAATCATATATGAAAGAATGTGAGGTCCCTATATCAAATAAAGCACTAGAAATCATGGAATCTATAAGAATTGTACCTCAAATAGTCGATGGCCCGGGTTCACCACCACCGGGTGTAGGATAAACTGCATGAAGTTGACATGAACCTCTACCTTGGGATCCATTCTAAGTTCATAGTATTTCAATAACCTACTGATATGGATGATCTTGTCCTAAAGTACCAAATCCCCCACCCCAACTAGTATGGTCAGAGGAACTCCAATGGTCTGACTGATATGGGATAGTTGACCCCCTACCGGTGCTCTGTACTGGCCTAGATCCTCCACCACTACCTGACTATTTTGGTTTCTTGTAGAACCTATATATATGAAACATCTTAACACATTATCAACATTAAAATAGTGGTCTTGGACACCAACCTCGCATGTTGCCTTGCCTTCCACACCGATAATAGATAACCGAGCTACCTCCCTGGGAGACAGTTCCTCTTCCTTGAATACTCTATCCACCACTAATCTAGTAGAAACTCTCATAATGAGACTTCCTAATATTAGAATATGTACCACTAGATTTCCCAAAGGAGATTATTTTTCCTCCACCAGAAGATTCATTTAGGTTCCCTTCAGAAATGAGAGTCTGATCCACCACCTCAGCAAACTTCTTCATGTGGAAGATATTTTCCTAGGACTTGATCTCACATCTAAGACCATCCTAAAAACTCCTATATGTAACCTCCTCATCTCCTAACAATGTTGAATAAAAATTCTACAAATATTTGATGCATCCATCATAATCCATCATCGTTATACTTCCTTGAGTCAAGCACATAAACTCTTCATCCTTCCTCTACCTCAAGGTCTTGGGGTAAAAGTGTTCCATAAAATTCTCCTAGAAGTACTTCCATGACAATACCTACATATGCTCATGTTGGGCCTATATATCCCACCAACGCTTAGCTAGTCCTCACAACATATAATTTTTCATCATAACTCTCTTTTTTTGTGGGTTCTCCAAGTGATCTACTATCATATTGATGAACTCAATCAAAAACTTTACTGTCTCAAGTCCATCCTATCCAGAAAATGTTAGAGGGTGCTATAGTTGGAAATATCTTGTCAAGTTTAACATACTCATCACATCCTGACCTATGTCGAGCTCTATAAAATACACAAAATGGGAAAATTTCTCATGGAATTTCTCTTCCCCCTTGTTACCTGGAATCAACTGGGGTTCTTAACCCTCTACTAGAGAAGAATTCTCAGAAATGTCCTCTTGTAGCCTAGCCAGTATAAGTATTCATGGTGGCATCTCACTATAATGTCAAATGCATGTCTCAAAACACATAACATATCACAATTGCGCAAAATATATCTTACATCTGGTAAAAACATGTCACCCCACATGCACTATCCCTACATACATAACCACTAACCAATCAATATTATCAACCACCCCTAACTCGGGCCCTTTATAACAAGGGGTAAACCAACTCCCAAATTTTCACTTTACATTAGAATACATTTTATCTATCCCAAAATCATCATTAAATTATTTATAAAATGATAATATTTTTTTTGACACACATTTTTTTCTTTAAAATTATAATAGTATCAAGATGAATTTTTAATTCTCATACCTGACCATAACCCATTTTCTCATGTGTGCATAACATGATGTATTTCACATGTACCCCAAAGTGCCTAAAATGATGAATTCATATACAAACCTCATGCCATACTAGGCCACAAATGAAATCTCAAAAATTTATAACATCACACAATAAGTGCATCATCGAAGGCGAAATAACATCCAACTATAATAGAAAACATCAAGAACAACAATCCCTCCCTAGGTTCTTGGGTATTTCCCCATATATGGGTTAGCTACTCCCATGAATGAGATCATTATCAAGGCTTGAAACCTCCTAATATTTTATCTACATTTCCCAAATAAAATAAATAATAGAAAATAACTGCTCTGATACCACTTTATAACATTCCAACCCAGGTTCCACTAACTAATGCCTCGAGCTGGTTCACCACATGACCTCAGAGGTTTCTCCCTGTATGCCACAGGCTACCAACTAGCAGCGAGGGTCTGATATATCATGTGGGGAGACTATAATATCTTTATCAGAGTAATCCACGATAAATAAAATAAGAAATAAGAGGAATAACACAAAAGATAATCATGCTTTACAAAAATGATTTCCCAAAACTGGGTACATTCCCACACCCAAACACTAACTATGCCATGTCATGTCATATAGTTCAAAGTGTAAAGTAAAACCAAAAATAAATAAATGCTGAAGAATACCAAAAATGGGTCCCAACATCAAGTCTGGTCCCCTCATCCATGCACATCCCTAATACCCTAATCATCCCTCAAGCATAGGTTCTTTTCCCTTCTTCTAAACTGTAACCATGAAGTCTACTCTGATACCTAATGTCGGACCAAGAAGGGTGTGAGTAAAACTTAGTAGGCCACCACCAATGGTGTCTAAAAAATATATAGTCTAATACAATGTATGTATAAATATAGATAATAATGAAAACAATAAAATAAAACAGATTACATCATTTAACATTTATTATATCAATTACTTTCATTCTTAGTTCCATGTTTTACCCATTTCATCAAACTCGATTTGACCCATGCCAGTCGTCTAAACCATGTTTCAAAGGGTCACGAGTTGGAAAACATGGAGCCTTGGTCCATGAATCCAACCGGGATTCAGTTTTCCATGTCTGACCATCCCAACCACAATATGGAAAGTCGTGTCTATGCCCTTGGGTTCAGGAGCATCAATATTTTCCCTAAACAAATACTATGCATAATGGTGCCTGGTGGATCAGTCTAGACCACCCACTGGAGTGGATAATCATTCCCTCATTACACCAACCATTAGTTCACATTACCAAGGCTCTTAATTATTATCCTTTTTATCACATAAAACAACAAGGGTGCACCATTTCCATTTAATCACATTTAAATGGTTCCTTATAATCATCATGTTCTCAATTCCAAAAACAATACCATTTTACAATTTTAACTCATTGAAACCATTTATCCCCCTCTTCCAATCCATTTAACCTTGAGGAAAATCCCCATTAACCAATTATCACATTCATCCGGTTACATAACATAACTCATTTAACCCTTCAAGTTAATCTAAACACCTTGTCATGTTATGTTATCGGGTTAATCACATATAAATATCATAAAACCTTAAATTTATCATTTAACATCCCAATATTTCATGTTCAAGGGAGTGTCCTGCCCCATGGGTGTCCCTAAGCCTAGTCTATTCATCCTCATTGGATCCCACAGGGATAATGAGGGGTCAAACACATCATTTAGATACCCAATTAATCATTTCCCACCAAGGAGAACAAAAATACAACATAATGACACCAATATCACAACCACATACATATAACTAACATCAAGACTATGGGATATAACTCATAGACCACCAACATCAAGTTTATAAACGAACGTTCACTTAACCTTATCCCGTGATTTAATCTCAAACACCCTTTAAAGCCCAAACTTATAATATGTTAGAAAAAAAAGTTTTTAGGGCTTTGAAAGGAGAAAAACAACTACACAAGGCCTTTTCTAGAAAACAAAAGAAAGAGGAGTGTTAGAATCACCTAGATCTTCAATTATCACCCAACCACACTCCAAATGGAAAAGAATTGAGGTAGAATCATTCTTAGAGAATGAGGGAGGAAACAGTTCATCACCTAGGTTGTTGGAGGATTAAATGGGGGAAAATCGAGTGGAACCCTTAAAGTCTTAGGGGGAGAAATGGAAAATTTCACCCTTTTAATGAGGCATGTGGTTTGGCCACATAGTTGGTCAAATCGTGCAGCAATTGTGTGCTACCCTCTGTCCAAGAGGAGGCTTGGGTTGCATGGTCTCCTGGGAATCCCACTTAGTTTGAAAAACCATGCGGTGGCCATGCGAGATGGTTTTGTCCAAGGATACTTAGTTTTCTAACTCCCCCTTTCATGGTTTTTTGACCTTGTACCGCCTCCCCTATAGGCTTCACAGTTAGGCGCACAGTTAGTACTAACCCTATGATAACCATGTGCCTTGCCCAATATAGCCTCTTTTATTCCTTTTTCATGTCCCAAACCCTCAAAACACCCCTGAACCTCCCCATATTCTCAGGAAAAATTTCATTAACCAGAAAAAAAAAAGAGTTCAACAAAAACTTAAATAGAGCATACCTCACTAAAAGTTAGGGATCTTACAACCTATCCACCTTATAATGGCTCATCCTTGATCCATGATCCCAAACATTACTGAGTCTCCAAGGTAAAAAAGATCATCCCACTAGGTCTGCATTTCCACCTCCCTCTCCCAAGTTTCCGCCTAAATGTTGTCATGCTACCAAAACACTCAGATAAACATCACGATCTTACCCCCACATTATTTTGTCACTCTGATCCACAATATTAACTAGATGTTCCTCAAAGTATGCATCAGCCTCAATCTATACATCATCAACATCAATCACATGACAAGGGTCATGGTGGTACTGTCGAAGCTAAGACACATAAAAAACATCATGTATACCACCGTACCACTATGGGAGATCCAATCGGTGTGCCACCAGTCTGATCCTCTCTATAATCTCTAATGGTCCCTTATACCTGGGTGTCAACTTACCCTGTTTCTGAATATAACAGTTCCCTAACCTCAGCAAAACCCAAAGGAACATACTATCACCCATTGCAAACTCAAGAGGTTGACATCGTTGATCATCATATGAATTCTACCTAATCTAAGCTATATCCATACATTTCTAAATCAAATAAACCTTCTCTAATGTATCTTTCATGATACTCGATCCCAACAACTCTAACTCTCCTACTTCTATACAACACAACATTGATCTACATAGCCTACCATAGAGTGCCTCGTATGGTGCCATATGAATAGTTTCCTGATAACTATTTTTGTAGGCGAAATCAATAAACGCTAAGTGATTTTCCCAACTTCCACTAAAATCAATTATGAATGCTCTCAGCATGTCCCCTAGCACCTGGATGGTATTCTATAATTGACCATTTGTCTATGGGTGGAAATCCATACTCGGAAACACTTGGTTACCAAGCGCCTTCTACAATCCTTTCCAGAAGCATGAATTAAATCATGGATAATGATCTGAAATGATACTTCATAGAACCCCATGAAACCATACCATATCTCGAACGTATAAGTAACCTAACTAGTCCATAGTAAAAGTATCTCTAATCGGTAAGAATTGTTCTGCCATTGTCAACCAATCGACAATTACCCATATCACATGATTCTTCTGTGGTGACCTCGGAAGACCTACCATGAAGTCCATGGTGACATCAACCCACTTCAATTCCTAAATGGGTAATGGTTGCAGCATACCACTCAACTGCTAATTCTAAGCATTCACCTGGTGACAGGTGTTGAATCGCATCACAAAACCTGCAACCTCTTTATTTATCTTTGGACACCAATACTATCTACAAAGATCATGATACATTTTGGTTAAAATAGGATGTACTGACCACTTTTAGGAATGAAACTCACACATTAGCTCCTCTAGAATACACATAGGCACAATAACATTACCACAAACATAAATGATCTCATCATCATCAACCATCTAATCGGAAGGTGACTCCCCACCTTTAAGGCTTTCCCTTAAGGCCAAACCTCCAAATCCTCATACTAAATCTCCTTGAACCGGACCATAAGTGTGGACTCAAATGATAAGGATGTGATGTTCATCTATCCTTGTCCCTCTTGAACCTATATATACATCTCAGTGAACAAATACATCATCTTTCACTCATAACTAGACTCCTGAACTGCCTGAGTCATGTATTTCAACCTAAAGCGTGAGCAATGGTGTTCTATTTTCCTAGATTATAGGCCAACTCAAAATCAAAAGATTGCATATAATTGACCCATATTCACTATACAAGGTTCAAATCCCATTGATAAAATATGTACTTTAGGCTTTTATGGTCAATATACACAATAAACCTTTCATCCATCAGGTAATGTCACCAACACTTTAAAGCATAAACCACCGCATCGAACTCGAGGTCGTCCATAGGGTAATTTTTTTCATGAGACCTCAACTATCAGAACCCATACACCAATACTAGATCTCCATACATCATCACTACTCCGAGTCTGACCCCATATGAATCAAAAAACAAGGTGTACTCTTTACCAGGCTTGGTAGGATCAAAATTGGTGTGGTAGTCAAATAATTCTTCAGCTCTTAGAAGGCATTATAACATGACCTATACCATTCAAACTTGACACCCTTCTTGGTCAAGACATAAAGTGGTGCTACCAAGAGATAGAAGTCCTTGATGAACCTTTGGTAATAGCCTACCAAACCTATAAAGATTATGATTTTAAAAAAATTCTTGGGATACTCCCAAGATACAACTATTTGTAATTTTTATGGGTCCACTAACACACCTTCCTTGGAGATTATGTGACCCAAGAAATATACCTTTTCAATCCATAAACTATATTTGGATAGCTTAGCATATAGATGATACTCTATCAGTGTACTCAAGATGATATCAAGATGTTTGGCATGGTTTCCATTGGTATGGGAGTGCACCAAGATGTATTCTATGAAAACTACCACAAAATGATCCAAGAATGGGTGGAAAATTCAGTTCATAGATTCCATAAACATTCCTAGAGTGTTTGTTAACCCGAATGGAATCACAACAAACTCATAAAGACCATAGCTACTCTTGAAAGTAGTCTGAAGTATATCAGAAGGTATCACCCTCAACTGATGATATTCTGACCTCAAATCGATCTTAGAGAACACATAATCACCCCTAATTTGGTAAAAAAGATCATCAATAAATAGAAGAGGATATCGGTTCTTAACTATCATCCAATTTAACTTCCAGTAATCGAAGCACAAGCATAATGATCCATCAGATTTCTTAGAAAATGAGACTGATGAACCCTGAGGTGACATACTTGGGTGGATAAATACCTTACCCTCCAACTTCTCTAGTCGATTCTTGAGCTCTTGAAGCTCTATTGGTTCCATCCTATAAGGTTGAATGGAGACCAGATCAGCTCCAAGCACTAACTCAATCATGAACTGAACATCCCTATCAGGTGGAAATCCCAATAAATCCTTAGGAAACATGTCCTAAAAATGATCCACCATAGGAGGAAAGACATCATACTCTGTTTTTCTATCATCAAGCACAAGGTGTGCCACTTGGGTTGTGAACTCACCTAACTTCTAATGAACTGGACTTGTAAGGCTCGCCTAGATATCTCATTCCCCATGGTGAACATAAGTGTCACCATCAAGGGATGTGAATGTTTCCCTTCAATGATAATAGTTGATATGGTATCAATACAACACCAACCAATTGATCCCAAAAATCAGGTCAAAACCAAAAATATCAAGCATAAATAAGTTCCAAAGGAAATGGTACCCACGAACCTCGAGGGAACACTCCTTACATTGTTGGATACTATTTTCACATACTCCTAGCAGCATTTCAATTAAAATATCCCCACACATATGTTCCACCAATAGGCCCAAAACATCTACAAACCTAGAAGATATAAAAAATAAGGTAAGGCCATGTATCAAATAAAGCACTAGAAAGTGTGGAAGCTAAAAGAATCATACCTCAAACAGTTGATAGTCCAGCCTCACCACCACTAGGTGCATACTTAAATACATGAATTTGACCTACCCATATACCTTGGGATCTAGTCTGAGTTCTTAGAATTTCACTAACTTGCTGATATGGACGATATTGTCCTGAAGTACCATGTCCCCCACCCTGACCAGTATGGTTAGTTGAACTCCAACTATTTGACTGATACGGGATAGTTGACCCCCTATCGTTGCTCTGTACTGGCCTAGATCCTCTATCATTTCCCTCCTACTATGGGTTTCTATAGAACCTATGTATATGAACCATCCTACCACATGCTCGACATTCCAATATTATTCATGGACACTGATCTCGCATGTGGTCCGGCCTACCACACTGATAGCAGATGATCGAGCTACCTCCTTGGGAGACAGTTCATCTTCCCTCACTACTCTACCCACCACTACTCTAGTGGAAACTCTCACAAATACACTTCCTACTATCAGAATATGTACCACTATATCTCCCAATCATAATGATTTGTTTTCCACCAAATCCTTTATTTAGTTTCCCTTCAGAAATGAGAGTCTAGTCCATTACCTCAGCAAAGCTATTCAAGTGGAATATAGTTACCTAGGACTCAATCTCACATCTAAGACCATCTTAAAAATACATGGCCATAACTACCTCATATCCTTCCAATTTCAGAGAAAAATGATGCAAATCTATGATGTGGCCAGCATAATCCATCACTATCATACTTCCTTGAGTCAAGTACATAAACTCTTCATCCTTCCTCTACCTCAAGATCTCAGGGTAAAAGTGTTTTGGGAACTTCTCCTGTAAGTCCTTCCATTCCATGCCCTACATCTTCTCATCTCAGGTCTATATATCCCACCAATGCTTCAAAGGTCCTCACAATATATAATTTACCATCTTAACTCTTTTTTTGGGTGAGGTCTCCAAGTGATCCAGGATCATCTGGATGGACTCAATCCAAAACTTTGCTGCCTGAGGTCCACCCTCTCTAGAAAATGTCAAAGGATGCTACAATCGAAACTCTCGTATCAAGTCAAAAATTCTTAGCACATCCCACCCTGGGTCTTACTCTATATACTGCACAAAATAAGTGAAGTTCTTAGGGAATCTCTCTTCCCTCTATTACCTAGAATCAGTGGAGTTTCTTACCCCTCTATTAGAGGATCATTCTCAGCAATATCCTCACATATCCCAACCAGTAAACATCGTCATGGTGGTATCTATTTACAATGTAAAACACACATCTCAAAACACATAACATAATGTTTTCACAATTTCATAAAAGAGAGCTTACATCCAGTAAAAACATGTCACCCCTCATACACTATCCCAATAGACATAACCACTAACCCATCACTATTATCAACCACCCCTAACCCGGGACCTTTCTAACAAGGGGTAGACCAAATCCAAAATTTTCAATTTACATTATACATCATTTTAACTATACCATAATCATCATTAAATTCTGTATACAACAATAATAATTTTTTTTGACACACATTTTTTTCCTTAAAATTACAATAGAATCAAGATGCGTTTTCAATTCCCATACCTGACCATGACCCATTTTCCTATGTGTACCTAACATGATGTATTTCACATGTATCCCTAAGTGAATAAAATGACGCATGCATATACAAACCTCATTCCATTCTAGGACACAAATTAAATCTCATAAATTAATAACACCACACGATAAGTGCATCACCCAAGGTGAAATAACATCCAACTGTAACGACAAAAATCAAGAACAAAAATACCACCTTGGGAACTTAGATTTTACCCCATACATGGGTTATATACTCTCATGCATGAGCTCATTTCCAAGGATTGACACCTCATAATCTCTTTTATACCTTTCCTAAATAAAAGAAATAACCGAAAGGAACCACTCTAATACCACTTTATAACGTCCTGACCTGGGTGTCACTAACCGATGCCCCAAGACGATTCACCACATAACATCATGTGTGCCTCCTCATACACCAGAGGCTTACAATTAGTATAGAAGGTCTAATATATCATGTGGGGAGACTATAACCTCTTTATCAAAGTAATCCATATTAGATAAAATAATAATTAAGAGGAACAACATAAAAGATAATCATGCTTTACCAAAATGATTTCCCAAAACTGGGTATGTGCCGACAACCAAACAGTAAATATTCCATGATATTACATACAGTTCCAAGTGTAAAGGAAAACCAAAAATAATTCCATGCTGAAGAATCCCCAAAATGGCTCTCGACATCAGGTCCAGTCCCCTTATCCATGCACATCCCTAAGCCCCAAATCAACCCACAAGCATAGGGATTTTTCCCTTCTCCAGACCCACAACCATGAAGTCTACTTGGGTACCTAATGGAGTCCCAAGAAGGGTGTGAGTAAAACTCAGTAGGCCACCACCAACAGTGTCTAAAAAATAGACAATATAATAAAGTGTATACAGACATACAGATAATGACGAAAACAGAAAAATAAAACAGATTACATCATTTAACATTTATTAGATCAATTAATTTCATTCTCGGTTCCATGTTTTACCCATTTCATCAAATATACTTCGGCCCATGCCAGTCATATGAACCATGTTTAAAAGGGTTACAGGTTTCTAAACATGGAGGCTCATCCCATCAATCCAACCGTGATTCGGAACACCATGTCCGACTATCCCAACCATAATATGGAACACCATGTACATACCCTTGGGTTCATAAGATTCAATCCTTTCCCCAAAAAAACTAATATGCATAGGGGTTCCTGGAGCATCAGTCTAGCCCACCCATGGGTGTGGAGCGTCATTCCATCATCCCACCAACCATTAGTTTACATTACCAAGGCTCATCATCATTAACCTTTTTATCATAGAAAAAAACAAGGGTGCACAATTTCCGTTTAATCACATTTCCATGGTTCTTTATAATCATCATGTTATCAATTCCCAAAACAATACCATTTTACCATTTCAACTCATTAAAACCATTTATCCCCCTCTTCTAAGCCATTTAACCTTGATTTTAAGCCCCATTAACCAATGATCACATTCATCCATTTACATCCCACAACTCATTTAACCCTTGATGTTAAGCCAAACACCCCACCATGTTATATTATCAGGTTAATCACATTTACAAATGGTTTAATATCATAAACCCTTAAATTTATCATTTAACATCCCAATATTTCATATTAAAGGGAGTGTCCCACCCCATAGGTGTTTGTAGGCTGGTCTATTCATCATCACCATATCCCATGGGGACCATGAGGGGTCCAACACATCATTTAGATACCTAATTAATCATTTTCTACCAAGGAGAAAAAAATGTAGCATAAAAGCACCAAGATCACAACCACATACAAATAACTAACTTCAAGACTATGGGATATAACTTGTATACCACCTACCTCAAGTTCATAGATGGACTATCACTTAACCTTATCCCTTGATTCAAACTCAAACACCCTTCAAATCCCAAACTTGGAATCTGCTGTAAAAACAAGTTTTAAGGGATTTGAAAGGAGAAGAACAACTGCATAAGGCCTTTTCTAGAAAATATAAGTAAGAGGAGCGTTATAATTTACCAGATCTTCAATTCACACCCAACTACACTCCAAATGACCAAAAATCGATAGATAATCATCCTTGGAGAAGGATGGAGGAAATGGTTCATCACCTAGGATGTTGGAGGATGAAAGGGGGTATTAGGTTGGAATGATTAAATCTGGAGGGGTAAAAATAGGAAATTCCCCCCTTTTAATGTGGTTCATAGTTTGGCTGCTCGGTTGGTCAAAATGTGCGCCAACCATGCACCACCCTCTATCCAATAGGAGGACTAGGTCTCACAGTCTCCTAGGAAGCCTTAATGGTTAGAAAAATCATGTGGTGGTCATGCAGAATGGCTTTATCTAAGTCCACATGGTTTGTAGGATCCACCCTGTATGATTTGTAAACCTTGCACCCTCCCCCTATAGGTTTCACAGTTAAGGCGCGCGGTTAGTATTAATCATGCACCAACCATGCGCTCTACCCATTATAGCCTCTTTTCTTTTTTATCATGTCCCAACCCCCTATAACACCCCTAACCATCCCTATATTCTTGGGAAACATTTCATTAACCAGAAAAAAAAAAAAGAGTTCAACCAAAAATTAAATGGATCATACCTCATTAGAAGTTCAGGATCTTACAACCTCCCCGCCTTATAACGGATCATCCTCAAGCTAGTCTCCCCAACATTATAGAGTCTCCAAGGTAAAAGATTGGGCCACTGGGTCCACATATCTACCTCACTCTCCTAGGTTTCCTACTGAATGCCTCCATGCTTCCACAACACTCAGACTAACGGCACGATCTTACCCCACAAGATTTTCTCACTATGATCCACAATACGAACTGGATGCTCCTCAAAGTACACATCAGCCTCAAGCTCTACATCGTCCACATTGATCACATGATAAGGGAAAGGTGGGTACTACCGAAGCTGATATGCATGAAAAATATTGTTTATACCAATGTACCACTGTGGGAGATCCAATCGATATTCCACCAGTCTGATCCTCTTGAGAATCTCAAATGGCCTCACATACCCAGGTGCCAACTTACCCTATTTCTGAATCCGATGGTGCCCCAACCTCGATGACACCAGGAGGACCACATGATCACCCACTAAAAACTAAATAGGTCAACATCATTGATAATAATATGACTTCTACCTACTCTAATCCATAATCATACATTTCTCAATCAATTGAACCTTCTCTGACATCTCCTTCACGAGACTCGATCCCAACAACTCTAACTCTCCTACTTACATCCAACACAATGATGATATAAATGGACTACCATAGAGCACCTCATATGGTTTCATCTAAATAGTCACCTGATAATTTTTGTTATAAGTGAACTCAACAAGCATTAAGTGATTTTCCCAGGTTCCACCAAAATCAAGGATGCATTCTCTCAGCATGTCCTTTAGCACCTGGATGGTAATCTATGACAACTCGTCCATATGTGGGTAGAAATCCATAATTATAAGCACCTAGGTACCAAGAACCTTCCACAAGCCATTCCAAAATCATGGATTAAATCATGTATCTTGGTCTAAAATGATAATTCGCATAACCCCCCATGCAATTATACTATCTCTCGATCATATAAGTCACCCAATTGGTCCACAGTAAAAGTATCTCAAATCGGTAAGAAGTGCTACACCTTTTTCAACTAATTAATTACCTATATCGTGTCATTCTTCCATGGAATCCTCAGAAGACCTACCATGAAGTCCATGGTGACATCTTCTCACTTCCATTCTGAAATGGGAAATTACTATAGCATATCACCCAGCTACTAATGCTCAAAATTCACCTACTGATAGGTGTTGCACCGCATCATGAAACCTATAATCTCTTTCTTCATCCCTAAACATCAATACTATCTCTGGGGATTATGATACATTTTGTTTATACCAAGATTCACTGCCCACTTAGAGGCATTGAACTCATGTATAAGCTCCTCTCATGTACATGTAGGCACAATAACACGACCACGAACATAAACAATCTCATCATCATTGACCATCCAATCAGAAGGTGACTCCTTACCATCAAGGCTTTCCCTTAAGTCCAAACACTCTGGATCCTCATATTGCCTCTCCTTGACCCAACCCAAAAGCATGGACCCAACTGAAAAGGATACAAAATTTATTTGTCCATAGCCCTCCTAAACCTCTATATGCATATCAGTGAATAAAGACATCATCTTCCACTCAAAACTAGACTCCTAAACTACCTGGTTCTGTGTCTTTTGACTTAAAGCATCAGTAACACTTTTCCCTTTTATTAGTGTATAGTTCAACTCAAAAATCAAAAAATTGCATATACTCAACCCATATTCATTGATGGAGGTTCAAATCCCATTGATAAAATATGTTATTAAGGATTTTATGGTTAGTATACAAAATAAACCTTTCACCCAAAAGGTAATGCCTCCAACACTTTAAATCATAAACCACTGCGGCCAACTCGAGGTCATGTGTAGGGTAATTTCATTCATTTTTCCTCAATTGTTGGGACCCATACTCTATAACTCGATATCATTTCATCAACACTACTCCAAGTCTGACCTCTGATGCATCGCAAAATAAGGTTTACTCTCTACCAGGCTCGGGTGGGATCAAAATCAGTGTAGTAGTCAAATGATTCTTTAGATCTTGGATGGAATTCTCATATTTCCTATACCATTTGAACTTGACACCCTTCTTGGTCAATCTCAAAAGAGGTGATTCCAAGCTAGAGAAGTCCTTGATAAACCTTTGGTAATATCCCTCCAGACCCAGAAAGCTTCTGATTTTAAAAACATTCTTAGGATGCTCTCAAGATACAACTACTTACACTTTTTTTGGGTCCACTAACACACCTTACTTGGAGATTATGTAACTTAATAAATGTACCATGTCAATACATAAACTATATTTTGATATATTAGAATATAGCCGATGATCTCTCAGTTTACTCAAGATGATGTCAATATGTTTGGCATGATCATCATGAATCTGGGAGTACACCAAGATTTATTCTATAAAAACTACCACAAAATGATCCAAGAATGGGTGTAAAATTCAGTTCATAAATACCATAAACACTTCTGGAGTGTTTATAAATCTAAATGGAATAACAAGGAACTCTTGCAGACCATACCTTTTCCTGAAATCAGTTTGTAGTATATCAAAAGGTCTCACCCTAGAATGATGATATCCTAACCTCAAATAAATCTTGGAGAACACCCAAGTACCCCTGAGTTGGTTAAAAAGATTGTCAGTGTGTGGAATAGGGTACCATTTCTTAACTTTCATCCTGTTTAACTTTCAGTAATCAAAGAACAAGAATAATGATCCATCATATTTCTTGGAAAATAAGACCGGTGATCCCCAATGCGACATAATTGGGTGGATAAACCCCTTACCCTCCAACTAATCTATTTGAGTCTTGAGCTCTTGAATCTCTACTAGTGTCATCTTATAAGGTGGAATGGAAACTAGATCAGCTCCATGTACTAACTCAATCGTGAACTCAACATCCCTCTCGGGAGGAAATCCTGATAAATCCTTAGGAAACACATCCAAAAACCGATCTACCATAGGAGGAAATACATCATGCTCTAATTATCCATTGTCAAGTACAAGGCATGCCACTTGGGTTGTGAGATCACATAATTTTTGATGAATTTTCCTTTCATGGATCGCCTGGATATCACATTTCCCACAGTGAACATAAGTGTCACCATCAAGGGATGTGAACGTTACCCTTCGATGGTAATAGTTTATATGGGCTCGATAAAACACCAACAAATCCATCCCCAATATCAATTCAAAACTATAAATCTCGAGCATAAACAAGTCACAAAGGAAACAGTACCCACCGACCTCAAGGGAACACTCCTTACATTATCGGATACTCTATACCCATACTCCTAGCAGTGTGTCAATTGACATATCCCCACACATATGTTCCATCACTAGACCCAAAACATTTACAAAACGAGTAGATATAAAAAATAATGTGAGGTCTCTATATCAAATAAATCACAAGAAATCATGAAAGCTACATGAATCGTACCTTAAATAGTTGATGGCTCATCATCGCCACCACCAGGTGTAGACTGGAATGCTTGAAGTTGAAATGCCTCTCTACCTTGGGCTCTAGTTTGAGTTTTTAGTGTTGCACTAACTTGATGACTTGAATGATCTTTTCTTGAAGTACCACATCCTCCACCACGACCGATATGGCCAGTGGAACTCCAACTGTCTAACTGATATAGGATATTTAACCCCCTACCAGTGCTCTATACCGGCCTAGATCCTCCATCATTGCCCGCCTATTGTGGGTTCCTATAGAACCTATGTATATGACCCATCCTTCCAAATTATTGACATTACATTGGTGTTCATGGACACTGACCTCGCATGTGGCATGAACTACCACATTGATAGCATACGACCAAGCTACCTCCCTAGGAGACAATTCCTCTTCCCTTACTACTCAATTTGCCACTACTCTGGTAGAAATTGTCACAATGGCGCTTCTTACTATCAGAAGATATACTACTAGATCTCCCAACCGCAACTATTTGTTTGCCACCATAAGCTTCATTCAGGTTCCCTTCAGAAATGAGAGTTGATCCACCACCTCAAAAAACCTATTCAAGTGGAAGATATTTACCTGGGAATTGATCCCACATCTAATCCCATCCTAAAAATGTATATCCATAACCACCTCATCTATTTACAATGTCAGAGAAAAACACTTCAAATCTGTGATGCATACAGTATAATCCATCACCCTCGTACATCCTTGATTCAAGTGCATAAACTCTTCATCCTTTCTCTACCTCAAGGTCTCATGGTAAAAGTGTTCCAGGAACTTCTCTTGTAAGTATTTTCATGTCATTCCCTCCATCTTCTCACCTTGAGCCTATATATCCCACTAATGATTCATTGGTCCTTGCAACATATAAGTCACTATCTTAACTCTCTTTTTGGGTGGGGTCTCTAATTAATATAGGATCATTTTGATGGAATCAATCCAAAACTCTGCTGCCACAGGCCCACCCTCTCCAAAAAATGCTAGAGGGTTCTACAGTTAGAACTCTCTTGTTAAGTCAAATATACTCAGTGCAGCCCGCCCTGGGTCTCACTCCATATACTGCACAAAACGGGTGAAGTTACCATGGAATTGTTCTTCCCCTCTATTACCTGGAATCAATGGGGGGGGGGGGTTTCCCCTCTACTAAAGGAGAATTCTTGGTGATGTCCTCCTATCAGCCAACTGATATATGTCATCATGGTGGTATTTATCTACAATTCCAAATACACATCTCAAAAAAAATACAATATTTTCACAATTTCAAAAAAGTGAGTTTTCATCTGATAAAAACATATTACCCCTCATACATTATCCCAATAGACATAACCACAAACCCATCACTATTCTCAATCGCCCCTAACCTGATACCTTTCTAAAGGGGGTAAACCAACTCCCAAATTATCACTTTACATTATACATTTTTTTAACAATCCCACAATCATACTTCAATTATTTATACAATGATAATATATATTTTTTTGACACACATTTTTTTTCTTTAAAATTACTATAGAATCAAGATGTGTTTTCAATTCCCATATCCAACTATAAACCATTTTCCTATGTGTGCATAACATGATGTATGTAACATGTATCTATCAGTGCCTAAAATGATACATGCATATAAAAACCTCATGTCATGACAAGAAAAAAATGAAATCTCATAAATTAATAACATTACACAACAAGTGCATCACCCAAGGTGAAATAACATCCAACTGTAATCAAGAACAAAAATCCCACCATGTGCACTCGAGTTTTCCCTTATAAATGGGTTAACTACTACCATGAACGAGCTCATTACTAAGGCACAACACCTTCTAACACAACTAGAAAATAGAGATAATGCCACGAACCTATAGCCACAGTTTTAAAACTATGGCTATAGGTGGCTATAGCCACGGTTCTGTGGCCTATAGCCATGGTTTTCAGAACCGTGGAAATAGCCCATGGCTATTGCCATATTTTTGTGGCCTATGGCCATGGTTTGAAAAATCGTGGCTATAGGAAAAAAATTTGATGCCCTATAGCCACGGTTTTCTAAAACCATGGCTATAGGGTTCCCACGCTTCCATGGGAACAAAAATTCTCACCAAAAATTTGGCGGGAAGCCCTACCGCCATAGTTTTGAGTCTATTTCCATGGTTTTTATTAATATATATACCTAAATTGTGGCGTGGTGTAGTGGTAAGTGTGCTGGATTGCAAAGTGGAGGTGCAGGGATCAAAACCCGCTAGGGACATTTTTTATTTAGGCTATTACCACAGTTTTCTGAGGCTATTGCCATGGTTTAAACCATAGATATAGGTTAACTGCCACAATGTCAAATTTGGAGGCCTATTTCCATGGTTTTTAAAACTGTGGAAATAGGCCAGGACCTACTGCCACAGTGATAGCGTCCATGATTGGCCAAAACCGTGGTCGTAGCCTATGGCCACGGTTTTGGGGCCTATTACCACGGTTTTGAACCATGGAAATAGCCCTTTTTTTAGTTGTGTAATATCATATCCACCTTTCCCAAATAATATAAATAACATCAAATAACTACTTTGATACCACTTTATAATGTCCCGAACCGGGTGCCACTAACTGATGCCCCGATCCGGTTCACCACATGACCTTAGTCGTTCCTCCCTATAAGATAGAGGTTTCCGAATAGTAGTGAGGGTTTGATATATCACGTGGGGAGACTATAACCTCTATATTAGAGTAAGACACAATATATAAAATAATAACTAATAGGAACAACATAAAAGATAATCATGCTTTACCAAAATGATTTCCCAAAACTGGGTTCATGCCCACAACCAAATAGTAACTATTCCATGTCATTTCATATAGTTCCAAGTGTAAAGGAAAACCAAAAATAAAGACTTTCTAAAGAATCCCAAAAATGGGTCCCTACATCAGATATTGTCCCCTCATCCATGCATATCCCTAAGCCCCAAATCAACCCTCAAGCATAGGGCTTTTGCCCTTATTCTGACTTTCAACCATGAATTCTGCTCAGGTACTCAATGGAGGCTCAAAAAGGCTGTAAGTAAAACTCATTAGGCCACTACCAACACTATCTACAAAATATTTAGTTTAATACAATGTATGAATAAGTACAAGTAATAAAGAAAACAACAAAATAAAATAGATTACATCATTTAACATTTATTAGAACACTTGCTTTCATTCTTAGTTCCATGTTTTACCCATTTCATTAAACCTACTTCGGTCCATGCCAATCATCTAAACCATGTTCCAATGGGTCATAGGTTAGAAAACATAGATCCTTGGTCCATGAATCCAACTAGGATTCAGAACACCTTGTCCAACCATCACAACCATGATATGGAACACCATGTACATACCCTTGGGTTCAGGAGCATCAATCCTTTACCCAAAAAACTATTATGCATAGGGGTGCCTAGAGAATTAGTCTAGACCTCCCACTGGAATGGATCATCATTACATAATCCCACTAACCATTATTTCACATTACTAAGGCTCGTTATCATTAAATTTTTTATCATAGAAAACAATAAGTGTGCACCATTTCCATTTAATCATGTTTCTATGGTTCTTTATAATAATCATGTTCTCAATTCCCAAAACAAGCCCATTTTACTATTTCAACACATTAAAATCATTTATCCCCCCTTACAAGCCATTTAACCTTGATGTTAATCCCCATTAACCAATTATCACATTCATCTATTTTCATCCCATAACTCATTTAACCCTTAAAGTTAAGCCAAACACCCCATCATGTTATGTTACCAGGTTAATCACATTTAAAAATGGTTTAATATTATAAACCCTTAAATTTATCATTTAACATCCTAATAATTCATGTTCAAGGGAGTATCCCACCCCATGGGTGTCTGTAGGCCCGGTCTATTCATCATCATCGGATCCCATAGGGATCATGGGGGGTTAAACACATCATTTAGATACCAAATTAATCATTTCCTTAAAAGGAGAACAAAAATATATCATAATGACACCAATATCACAACCACATACATATAACTAACATAAATACTATGGGGTATAACTTTTATACCACCTACCTCAAGTTCATAGATGGATGCTTGCTTAACCTTATCCCTTGATTCAAACTCAAACAGCCTTCAAATCCCGAACTTAGAATATGATATAAAAACAAGGTTTTAGCGATTATAAAGGATAATAACAACTACACAAGGCATTTTCTAGAAAATATAAGTAATAGTAGTGTTAGAATCACCCAGATCTTTGATTCTCACCCAACTGCACTCTAAATGGCCAAGAATCGAGGGAGAATAATCCTTAGAGGAGGGAGGAAATGGTTCATCACCTAAGTTGTAGGAGGATGAAATGGGGGAAAATTGGTTTATAACCCTTAAATACCAAGGGGGAAATGGGAAATTTCTCTCTTTTAATGAGGCACACAGTTCGGACGCACGGTTGGCCAAACCATGCACCAATCATGCACAACCCTCTGTCCAAGAAGTGGCCTAGGTCGCACAGTCTCCTAGAAATCCCACATGGTTTAAAAAATCATGAAATGGTTGTATGGAATGGCTCTATACAAGGAAACATGGTTTGTAGGATCCCTCTTTCATAGTTTTTCAACCATACACCCTCCCCTTACAGGATACATGGTTAAGGCACACAGTTAGTATTAACTGTGCACCCTACCCAGTTTAGCCTCTTTTCTTCTTTTTTCATGTCCCAAACCCCCAAAACAGCCCCAATCCTCCCCGTATTCTCAGTAAATATTTCATTAACTAGAAAAAAAGAGTTCAACCAAAACTTAAATGGAGCATACCTCATTATAAGTTCGGGATCTTACAGTTAATTTGGACTTAATAGATTTTTCCATAAAATGATGGCTTGGGGTGAAAGGGATGGGTACCGCCCGTGAGTATGGATTGTTTGGTGGCCATGATTTGATAGGGTGTGCATTGGGTGTGTGAGTTTCATGGGTATGCATTCATGACATGGGATACCTTAATGGTGTGAGTTTTATCACTACTTACATATATGTATATTTTTTCACAAATGTTTTATTTTTATTACTTCTATTTTATATTAAGCATTATATAACATGTGATTTTCCTAATGGAGTGTGTGAGAAGAATTTGGGATTACCTTCTGAGTTGATATGATCACCCCCTTCATATGCATACTGGTGCATATGTAGATGTTGTTTAACATGATATGGGTAAGGGACGTATCTCATACTTTACTAACAGAGCACCTTGGGGTTGTAGACTCATTGTTTGGGAGTTAGAGATTGAAGATGTCTTTTAGTAGAGTTAGTCATGTTTCCACATCAGTGCATTGGTTTCTTTTGGTGTATTTAGGTATTTCATTTATGTAACCTTTTTAGTGTCTATTTTATAGTTTTGAATCTTATTATGGTTCTGTTTTCTTATGTTTATTGGTTTTTGGTTGGTCTTTTTATATGATGCATCATGCTTATCTATTGTATAACATCATAGTATGTATTTTAGAAGTTGTACTCTATATAATGGAAAGTCATCCCCCACATTTTGGTTAAGACCTTAGCATTTATTTATAGATTTCAGTGTCCATGGGATATCACCTAAGGTTAGTGGCACTCAGGTCCTTCACAAGTTAATGGGTTGGGTCAGGGTGTTACATGGCCACAAATATATTAAATTCTTTGTAATTTTCAACTCTCCCTCCCTGGTCATTTTTAAATATATTAATAACATTACTAATTATTATTTGATAATTATTAAATATTTCTTATTATTATTAATTATATACAATTGGGGTGGCACCTAAGTTGTAAATACCCTGTAATCCTACATCATCAACCTAAGTTCAAATCTAGGTGATACTGATTTTTTGTAGGCCCCATAGCAGTAATGTATCATTGTAGAAGTGTGGGCACTGTAGCAGTTACTATAGTGGGGTACTATATCACTAAAACTATTCATACTGAATGGGATTTTGATCTAAAAAATGGGCCTCTAGGCTACTGGGATTTTGGTCTATCCATCCATAAAAAAATTCTTCGGTCCACAGGGTCTCCGGACCATCGTCAATGGATATCAGGTTGTGTTTCAAGACCAAACAAATGAGTCGGGATAATAAACAGGGCAACACATGTGTGTCGTCGAGTGGGTGACCTAAAAAGAGGTATGGTCATGCTGATGACTATCATATAACTATTCATCCCCATGGATTTATGATGTGCGGTGGATGGGTTCCCTACCACGTGATTATAAATATAGTGGGTGAAGGGTTTCGAATGAATCTAATAACACTTAGATCAAGCATAAGCAATTAAACCCATGTATGAGGATCTACCATATAAAAAATATGAAAATGTGTATAAAATTAAAATGAAGAACATTGTTGTAAATGGAGTCCTTTACAACAAAGAGTATCTATAGAATCTCCAAACACCATCACATGGGTTATATAAAGATAAATAAGGGAAAACAAAATAAATCCACTCTCTGAGGTGTATCCATGGTTTGAATATAATCATTTAATGTTTATATGAGATCCATCCTTCCTCCATGGAATTCTAGTACCTCATATTTAAAGGAGAAGAATGAAGAGAGCTACAGGTTTCGAGGAGCTTCAGTCGAGCATCATGTGATCATCTACACCTACAACCATCACATTGTTGTATTATTTATAAGCCTCAAGGATGCTCCTTAGGCTATTTCATTTACTCATACGTTATAAATGCATGATTAAATATTTATACAACCATTTCATGTATCATATAGATGAATGTAACTCGACTCTTGAATTACATCCCATGTAACTCTTTAATAAATGATAGCTTTAAGTGAGTTGATCTATTCAAGTATTAACAGACTTAATACATGACTATTCATATGATCAAAGGAAGTAGAATGCATTAAATCTTATTTCATGCATGCATCTCGATATCTCATATATATGTCTCATGGTTATATCCATCCCATGCATATGGAGTTAGGTAATATATCTCCTTTAATCTCCCACTTGCATTGAATCCTAATAGACCATGTTCCATTTCACCTTATATTGTATCATATACAACAACTCATGAAATCATATCCAAAATTATTTTGGATATCTTCCAAAACTACTTTTATAAAGATATCATTAAATCCACTTCATATCACATTATATGTAATACCATGTGAATACCCATCCAAAAAACTTTTGGATTAACTCTAAAATGCTTTTAGAGTATATCTTTGAGTCAAACTAAAACCTCATTCAGTCAACCATAAAGTGTGACCCCATGGTAATTTATAGTGTTGAAAATAAATATGAATCTCTGAATCCATAAGTGTAATCAAAGATAGACCTCTAGAAAAATTTCAATGCTACTTAAGTTATAAAGAGATATGGGGTGATCTCCATCAAACACAAGTATCTTTATACCTGTGTCTACTAGTCTTCATCATATGCAAGAATGAATTATAATATTTTACCTTTTTCCAAGACATCAGGTGACTATGGGGCACAGAGTATGTCAATCCCATATAGCTAACTCATTTGTTCTTGATTATCATAGTACAAACTGATATGATCGATGAATACATCACATGTCAGTAATCCTTATGGATAGTCTCATCACATGTCCCTTATCCAAATAGATATACTATATCTAGGAGTAGCCACACACGCCCAGAATCTATCTCAATTGAGGGTCCATATGTCATACTTTTCATATGAGAGGAAAATATCATCTTGGTTAAGCTACAACTGATGACATGATCAACAACATACCCAACCACCCTTGTATTAGCTAAGTCAATGTGTAGAATTTCATAAGTAGGGTATCAAAGTAAGAAGGTTATCATGAAAGGTATCTCTCCAACCTCAGGTAATGGGGACTCAGATATGATCTATGAACCCCTAGTATACCAAATACATATGTATGCCACTCCATGTGGTATACTTAGTAGGTCTTCCAATGCACACAAGAATCATATTATTTATTTTGTGCCTCATGAGCATATTTTGTATCTCTATACAAGAATCCTACTCACGCTAACCTTAAAATTTCATCGTAACCTTTAATAATTTGTGATGAACATCGGTTAGGGATAAACTCAAAGTCATATTTTGAGAGGTCTATTATCATTACTCTTCATGAAATGTATATCTATATATACATTTATATAGCCAACATTAAAGAATGATAAAGTGTATATTTCCTATAATATGATACATTTTAATATTATTAAACTCTTTAAGAATATTTAAAAAAACCAACATAATCAATGGTTTATCATATCTTATATGATAAACTACCATATCAGTCTTATGTTTACTACACATTTTGGGTTTTTTTAATACATTACATCATATGTAATCCATGTCACGTCTCTATGTGACCATCTGATAAAACACTCCCACTAAACCTTTTAGTGAGAAACATCTATAAATAAATATAGTTTGAATAATGGTGAGACTTAGAAATCAAATTCCTAATTGTTCAACTACTTGAACATATTCAAACCTATTAACATCACAACATCAAATGTTATGATGTCAACAAAAATCTACTTAGAACTTTTTAAAAGTTCATCATCATTATCCTTGTAACCTTATTCCATAAAACTTTTTCCTTTGAAATAATTTAACCACTGACATTATTTTTTACTGGTCCTCCTAAACTCTTTTATGATAAAGTGAAAATTACTTTAATATGGTAACTAAATGTAACTCTTACATTTCTATTTATCTCCATACCCTGAAATTTTTTAAGATTAAGTGATCAACACTTTTTTACATTAACTAATGTAACTATTTACGTTTCTCTTCACCTCCATACCCTAAACTCCTTTAGGATATCAATTGTAATTCACTTTTCGTTTTTACTAGTACAAACCTTCAAAAATAGTGTCTTTCACTTTTCATGATAACTAAATGTAACTCTTTACATTTTTACTTATCATCACATATACTAAAATCTTTTAGGATAAAAATTGAAAAACAATTTAATCTTAGACTAGTATAATCCTTTAAGAAATAATGATATTCACTTTTTAAATGGTAAGT
Source organism: Viscum album (assembly GCA_963277665.1). Classification (NCBI taxonomy): domain Eukaryota; kingdom Viridiplantae; phylum Streptophyta; class Magnoliopsida; order Santalales; family Viscaceae; genus Viscum; species Viscum album. The sequence goes on from OY728163.1 coordinate 1,943,255,939, forward strand.
AAATGTAACACTTTACATTTTTATTTACCATCACATATCCTAAAAATTTTAGGATATTGATTGGAAATCACTTTAATATTGGCATAATCCTTTATTTGTTAACTTTTAACTTCTTTAATTTCATTCATACTATCATTAGCCTCTTAGACACTATATTCTTTTTAGAATATCTTGTTAAGATTCAACACAAACTACTTTGTGTTTAGTAAATAACACTTATTTACTTCTAGTAGGAACATTTAACAAATAACATATTATTTATATATCATATATATATGGTATTTTATGTTTTTGGATCATTATTACTTTTAGAAGAAAACTTTTTTAAAATATACCACTGATAAGTGGCGGGAACACATTCCCTCATATTTTAACAAATAGTTTGATAAACACTTTTATTCTAGATAAACACTTTTATCCATATCTTCTTCTATGAAAATGTTATAGATCCCAATGAATCGTAAACCATGTGTATACAATTAATTATATCATGTTTTTCATAAAAAATCTTTATTATTTAACATCTTCTCTTATCACATAAGAGAAATGAGATGAAGATACACATTTTTTACTCAGATTAATTTGAGCTTGATAAAATCCTTTACATTTGAATCCTTGATTTAGTAAATATTTCCTTCATCTCATGGACATAAATTACAAGCTAAATAAATTCTTCATTTGACTTTTAACACCTACATATTTACAAAACTTTACAAAATATACATTTAGTATCACATAACTTTCAAAATCTGAGAATTAATTTTTATAACATCCATACCTGACATGGAAATTATATGAAGTTTCACAAACTATTTTAGGTATATCTTGGATAATACAATCATATTTAATTATTAATCTTACTTCCTGACAACCCTAGGTTTCAATGACCTTGATTAGATTCTTTAATAAACATTGTTAAAATTTTCAACCAACTTTTATTCTTCCAGTTTAAACTTTTACCTACTTGTACTATCTATATATCACTTTAGAACCTAGACATCATATGCCTTGTTCATATATATTTTCAATACTTTGAGAATATTAGGTGAATGTTCATTGAATTCAATCATATTGTTGAAATAATTTTATCGATGACAATAGGATAAATTCCCTAACCAAAACAAGTCGTTTTTAGTCTCCCTGTGTATTAAAAACATCCATCTCATTTAATTTAAACAACTATTGTTTGCATGATCTTATCAAGAACTAAATGAGATAAAAATACACATATTGTGACAAGCCTATCCAAGATTGAAGTATCCAAGTTATCAATGTAGTAACTTCTTTGCTTTATTACTTGAAAGACAACCTTCAAATTCTAAACTTCAATTCTTTCTCATATTCTAAAATTTCTACATATTTATAACTTTTGTAAAAAATATTGTTGATATTATATATCTATTACAATAATAGAATTTATTTTTGTAACTAATAAATATTTAAGGAAACCTTTAGTCTCATTATCATATTCAATCATATTGAATATCATGTGGCATACCTAATAATATTGAGTACATGAGTGGATAATAATATTCCTTTAGTTATTTTGAATCTAATGCATTTTGAAACCCTAAATGAATCACTTTGATTCCATAAGAATCTAGATTCACTTGCTGAACAATTTTTATACTTTGTTACTTGGGAAGGAAGTATTTTTACACATAGAATTTTCCTTAAGAACTTTTCTTAAATCACCAATCTTGCTTAAGAACTTTTCTTAAGTTATGATCCTTAAGAGCTAATTACATTAAGATTCTCTTTATCAAGGATTGATCACAGAGTTTAGATTAATGATAATGATGATGATATTATTTATCTATAACAAAATATTTCTTTATATGAGTATCATGTATTATAACCATTTAACATGGACTTCTACTAAATGGTATCCCACTGAAATGATGACCCCTTTTAAAAACATCATATCTATTAGTGGGAAAATATAAATATTTAATCATGACTTATATATATTATCATGTAAAAAAACAATGACTATATCTGGTGGAAAAAAATTATCAATCATATTATATATGACTCTTGGATATTTGAGTGGACAACTCTATGTACAATCCATCATATGGATAAACCCAACTCTATTCCTCTGGTATCCTAACCATTAGAGTTTCTCAACTATTATAACCCAAATTAAACACCAAGAATAATCTAATAAAGTAAAATCAAGGGATAATTGTGATAATATTGATGATACCATCAAGATAATCCAAATTCACTTATAACTTGTTTTCCTTGCACAAGATAATCTAGGGGTGATCATGCTGAGCTCGATAATACCTGATTGAATGATCGATTATTAACAAGTGTTTATTTGGAAGGAATATCACACTTATTATTTGTAAGGGATTTTAATATCACTGTATTATCTCATGTTATTTCCTTTTATATATTCATGCTTCTAGTAATTTAATTTGGAATCATATTTCCTCCACCAAACCAATATATTCAACCCATATTGATGTATAAATATCTACATAGCCCACATGTTTATATTATGCACCTGAAATTAGAATTCAAGTATATTCATACATATTTGAATGCATCGTATGTATAAGGTACATGAACACTTAATGTAAAGGTTTAAAATTATATTAGATTGACAATAACTACATGAGTGGGTCTGAAGCGACAGATATCCAACCTCATTCAATTTTCTATACAAGGCATAGGCCTCCAAGTAAGTAGGTAGTCCAACCCCAAGTCCATCTACCCTAGGATACTTTAATCGAGAGAGAATCCAATCCATCATAACTCTAACACATAATATACACAAACTATATTCAATGAATAAATTCATGCTTATAACTTCAAATACAAATTACAGTCAAGGTAGATGAAAAAATAAATTCATTAATAATAACTAAATTGTAATGTAAGGATTTATCTTAGAATTATTTTGAAATTTTAAAATAAAACATACACAATATTCAAATTTCTTAAACAATTTTCTAAACCTGAATACAAAAGAGAATAAACTTTAAATAAATAAACAATTTAAATATTTAAACATGAGATAAACATTTATGAACAATTGATAAATAAATACTAACTATAAACCCTTTTATATTTTCAATTTTAACATTATGGACATTCTATAATTTGGAATATAAACCCTTTATATTCATTTTAATATGAAATCTTTCATATTCTTCATTATATGGAATTTTAATTTTAAATATGTGATATTTTATGAATTATAAACTATTTAAAATCAAATTTTCTATTATGTAAACAATTTACATGATCTAAATATTAGGAACTCTATCATTATTTAAACCTTAACCATATCATTCATCAAAAAACTTTTTGATGTGGCTTAAATAATATCCAAATAAGGCCCCCTCTTATTTTGAATAGTTCAAGATAATTAATTATGAACAAATCATAATTTAAATATAAAAATTTTATATTTTGATCTTATTACATAATTTATAACCCTTTATAAATTATCACTTGTGATTTCCAAATAAACACTTTTATTTCTTGATCATAAGTCATGCTATATAATTTGTTTAAATGGTATTTCAAATATTAACATTTAATATTTTAGAAAAATGTTTCATAAACATTTATTTAATTATAAACCTTTTATAAATAAATAAATAAATCCTTATAGATTAAATATTCCCCAAATACATTTTAATATGATTTATAAAAACTTTATAAGCCATTAAAACCATTAAATATTTTACAAAAAAACTTTAAAACTTTTTACCCTTACGTAGAATCTATATTCCATATAGGTTAACCTTGTTCTACCTTCACACACACATTTTGTGTAAGGGTAGTCTAATTTCTACCTCTACGTAGGTCTTATGAAACCCTTACGTCGGGTAGAATTGGTTAATACATAGGTTACATTAGGGTAAATTGGTACTCATGTTAAGGTAACCCACAACAAACTTTACACAATCCTTTAAAACAGAGCACTACCTTTACACACAAAATTTACATAAAGGTAAAAACTAACTTACCTTTACATGACTATTCACGTATAGGTAGATCTTGGGTTACCACTACGTGACCTATCACATAAATAGAAGTAGATATGAACCTTACATAGACCAATCTATGTAAGGGTAAAATCTGATGACCCTTATTCATACTGATCCACTTAAGGGTAGATGACCCTTACACAAAACGTTTTTGTGTAAGGGTGTTCCTTTTAACCTAAAATTTTCATTAAACACAAAAACGGTGCTCTGTTTTTCATTTTCTTCATTTACCATGCATGATTTCATAAAACTTAAGCATATATTCCCTCAGATACCATTGAAGGGTTTCGAATGAATCTAATAACACTTATTAGATCATGCATAAGCGATTAAACCCGTGTATGAGGACCACCCATGTAATAAATATGGAACTATGTATAAAACTAAAATGAATAACATTGTTGTAAATGGTTTACCTTACACCAAATATAATCTACAACATCTTCAATCATTATCACATGAATTAGATAACGATCACTAGGGGCTTCCAAAAGACATCCCCTCTATGAGGTGTATCCATGGGTTGAACAAAATCATCTGATGTTTGGATGAGATCCATCATTCTTCTATGACATGATAGTGCCTTGTGTGAAAAGGAGAATAATTAAGAGAGCTATGGGTTCTAGGAAGCTTCGTTCGAGCATCGTTTGATCACCCACACCCACAATCATTGTATGACTATATTATTTATAACCCTCAAGGACATTATAAACGCATGAGTAAATGCTTTTATGAATAGTTCATGTATTGCATACATGGATGCAACTCCACTCTTACATTACATCCCATGTTACACTTTAGTAAATGATTACTTTAAGTGAGCTAAACTATTCAAATATTAACATTGTATTGACTTAGATTTTACATGTATTATTTTTGGATATTGTATGAATTATTTTCGAGACCAGGCACTGAGACGACGTGTGATTCTGAGGCACGGTGCTCCTGTAATAAATGTTTGAAATATATTAAATATATTAAATATAATAAAAACACATTTTTCTTGAAAAGTGTAATAAATTCTAAAAAGGTACCCGGATAAGAAATTTGAGGGAACATTTGAGTTCAGAATGCGGGTTTTACCCTAGGCACGACTTAACCTTGGTCGGTGTGATGCATTTGTAGAAAAGTCTTCACGGGCGTAAAATGAATAAAATAAAATTTATTTATTTATTTATTTATTTATTCATTGACGCAATGACCTAGTTTCTTCCTTAAATACATGCTCATGGAAATTTTTCAAAGTTAGTTGCATAACCCTATAGATCATTGGAGATCAATTGGAGGAAATCCCATTGGCGGACGATGACCAGATCATGGATCGATGAACGATGCACAACAGAATCAAAGGATCTCACCAATGAATGTGACACAACTTTTTTCTTCTCCAGTGATCGATCTGACTCGAGGTAGGGCATGTGTTTTCATTTGATGCTTCCTCATTTTGATTTCTATGATGAATGAAAATCAATCAACAAACAGATTGATCTGTGGTTCGATCGTTATGCGGGGTGGGTTTATTATGTGGTGATTTAATGGGAGAAATTCTTGTGATGTTTGATTCTTTGATTGTCATTATAATTTAAATGAATCGATATCGACACGAACATTGATTGAGTTTTGTTCCTCTTGATCATTATTTTTCTTCTCCCTCCCCCCCCCCCTTTCTTCATTCACCGTGGACATTCTTCATTTGTCCTGAGATTCGAAGAATACCGATGAATCTATCATTGTGCACCCATTTCTTGGTGTAATGATCCAAGATTTTATATTCATACTCGGCATGATACAATGGATGTGAAACGATGATAGAGTCGAGCGGATCAGACCAGATTAGAAACCCCTGATTCAAGTGGGATGAGCAGACAATGATCGGGATGAATGGAATCCATTTTCCAAATTAATTTGAAGTTCATAATTCGGTGAATGGTCATGGAAAGGTTCAGTCAGGGTAGATCCACATTTTATAGCATGATCAAAACTAGATTTCCAGTTGATAGAGACATGGATGCACACAGAAGGAAGAACGGGATTTCTAGAAAATCTCGATCAACACAGTGTGTAATCTGGGATTACATGGCATGTGGTCCCCCCTTTATGGTGTCTAGGGTTTCTATTAAAAGTTAAGGATCACATGGTGTGTGACCCTATCACACGGAATGTGACCTCTCCTAGGAGAATCGGCGTGTACCTCAGAGGGTACATGGACATGGTGTGGAGTACACAGGCAGCCTACATACCGTGTACCCCCTACATGGATATGGCTTGAGATGTTGGTCATTTACATGGGTAGGACTCGGGGTCAAGAGAAACAATGTGTGACCCCTACTACATGCCATGTACTCTTTTGTACATGCCTCGGTGCTCTTGTTCTCTATCTTAGACAAGTTTCGTTAGGGTGTGTTCCCCTTATCCTTTCCCTGAGGGTTAGCATGGTATTTTCTCCTACTCCTAGGACTAAAATACCTTCAGTAGGACTTCTTGGATGGAATCATTGTAATCCCTCTATGAGTCTCAAAGTGAGATCCCTTATTCATCTCCATTCCCTAGGTGGAGTACTTAGTATCATCATGACCAATAGTACATGGGTGTCGATCCTCTACTTAGCAGGTTAATTCAGATGGAGTTATTGGTATCACCTCATGGCCTTGGGAGTGATTCTCATTTGTGTATCGTATCTCTTCAAACCTTCAGCGTATTCTTTCTAATGAAGAGACCTGATGAGCATCACCTCTCAGATGGGCATCATCAATTCCATCAGACTCTAGAGTGTGTTCTCTCAGACGAGTTCTTTATGGGATATTTGAGCTAGAATCCTAGGATAGTATACTATGATTGTGACTTACCATTATACTATGTGTATTTGTTGATATTCCTGTTATATGTGTTCTAGAAATATACTCGTGTAGAACTAATTTTGATTCTTTTTTGTATTCTTTGTAGTTTTAGGGTGTCCTACTGGGTATTTTTATACTCACCCCTACATAGGATTTTCCCACATGTGTCTTATCTTATGCAGACGACCTACCTTTTGATAGAGTCCTTGACGGACTAGGACCAGACAGTGCTTAGTAAGACTAGACAGAACGGGGTGTGTTTCTATGGTATTCAAATAGTAGTCCCTTTACTTTCATATTGGACTTGTGTTTTTAGACTCTTTGTGGTGGGATTGTATTTGGACCTGTTTACTTTTCTTTACTTCCTGTCATACTCTTTTTGTGGGATTTAGATATATGCATGCATGGTTGTTTAGTTGTTTTTATATTTCATTATTGTACGGGCATGGAGATGTGAACATGTGTATAGGTACTTAGTCTAAGGCCTCCCATGTCAGTGATATGCCTACTCGATGTTATTCGTTATCCCCTTGCTTATTGGAGGTGACCTTGGGGAGTTGCAGAATAGGACCCATTTGGATGGGTCTTAACAAAGTGGTATCAGATGATTTGGTTATAACTTAGGATCGAGAGTCAATGAGACTTGTTTGGGGCAGCAATGTTAAGTGTTTTGAGATCATATTTTAGTCTAGGGACTCTAATGTTGGTGTTGTGGCTGGCGTATCCATACATGAAGACTCTGATCACATTTTTTTGATTTGGTACATGAGAACACTGGTTGTAGGGAAAAAATGTTACATGCATCATATAGAAATGAGTTGTATTTTCCATGTCCTTCTTGAGTCAGATCACCATATATAGCCATTGGTCTTGGTATATCTTGTTTATTTCAAGATTCCTTTGCGATGTATGCCAGCTAGGATTCAACATGATGATCACGAGGAAGATCCACTCAGTGATGAGGCATTGATATATGGACCAATTCCTGAGATGTTACCTCCAGGTAGTGCACCATCTATACCACCACCTATGAAGTAGCACGAGGTACCCATAGTACCAGCAGATAACATGCACAGGTTGAGCGCGCTTCATGAGTTTCAAAGACAGAGACCCCTCAGGTTCTAAGGCAAGCCTGACCCACAGGTGGTTGAGGACTGGATTGAGGCGGTGACCCGAATTTTCCATCAGGTTAGGACGCCAACAGAGAAGATGGTGGTCCTGGTGGTGATTCTTCTTCATGGATCAGTAGGGAAATGGTGGGGTTTAGTGACCCAGTCTTACGATGAGGCGAATCTACCATGGTCAAAGTTTGAGTGTCTCTTCAGAGGGGATTTTTCTACAGCTACACTAAGGGTTGTACATATCTAGGAGATTCTATAGCTTCAGTAGGGTAGCACGACAATAGATGAGTATTTATCGAGGTTTACCAACCTCTCTAGGTACGCAATGGATATGGTTTGTGACCAGTTCTTCAGGGATCAAACCTTTGAGAGAGGTTTGCGTAGAGACATATGATCTAGTTTTATCCCTCTATGAATTCCTACCTATATCGGGGTGATAGAGATATCTTTGGTGGTTGAGAGTTTCTTGGATGAATAGATATATCCATCGGTTTACAGTGGTGGGTATATAGAAGTAGAGACCTCAGAAACAGGGAGTCGATGTCAGTCTTAGGGACCTGGGTGTGTGATACATTTCAGGAGGAGGTCCAAGGATGGAGGATTTATAGCTCAGGGTCTAATCGGCCCAGAGAAAGGCAGTGCTACTCATGTGATGGAAGGGGAAATATTACACGAGATTTTACAACCCATAATACAGCTAATAGAGAGACTGTGGATGGTTTGTCAAGGTAGAGTCAGTGGTAGAAATAGGGAGGCCCGTAGGGTGGAAGATGTGGCAGAGGAGCTAGGAGAGAAGCAAGTGGTGTTAGGCACTTTGACTTATTACCACCACTGATGCTAGGCTCTGGGAGCTGGAGGACAGGGGAGGGGACAACTGTAGGTAGTTAAAGCTTATGACCTAGAGGCTCCGGGAATGATTTGAGGTACGGTCTGTGACTTTTCTACCTTAGTTTTAGTATTTATAGACACATGTTATATTCATTCCTTTCTCTTCACATATATTTTTCGAGACTTATAGATTCTAGTTGATCCCTTGGCTCAAACCTTGTGCTTGGAGACTTCTAGTAAAGATGATTCAGTGATCACACACTGGTGCCGATAGTGTGACTTGATTCTTATAGGTGAGAGTTTATATTGGAATATCTTGTTAGTAGTGCCAAGGACTTACGATGTCATCCTTGGTATGGACTGATTATCTATAGTTAATTCCCATATTGATTGTTTTAGGTGAAGGGTGATGTGTGTCCACAGTGATAGAACTAGGTTATCCTTTTTCAGTGAAAAGGAAACACAGGCAGCATAGGATGGACTCATGTATAGGAAAGTGCAGCTGATTACTCATTAAGTAGATAGTATGACCCTTGGTGCAATGGATGTTATGAGTTTCCAATTTCCTTAAGTGGTGGAGGAGTATGAGGATGTCCTCCCTGAGAATGTTCTAGGTTTACCTCCCTGTGGAAAGATAGACTTCTACATTGATCTACACCCCAGGACGACACCAATATCTGCTTCAGCATATCGGATGGCTCATGTATAGCTTCATGAGCTGAGTGTAGGTTTTGAGAATAGCAGAAGCATGTGATGGGTTGTTTCCAACATTTCTTTTTTTCATGTTCAATGATCAATCCAGGATATACGTGATGATAAATGTCGTGTTTAATGGAATTGAATCAAAGAAGACAAACAACATGAATCACACCAGAACCAGAGAGAGAGGATCATCACGTATTATTTATAATTAATTTAATTAAATAATAATTACCTTGATGGAATTATTTCTTCTTTGATGTATTTGGTAACAAATCTACAATACATCGCCGTTGCACTGTAAGAATCAAGTGAATATTCCCTCTAGCAGTGATCCACATGTGTTCCACAAATCTCTAGATGTCACTAAAATAATCTTCGGGTGCTAGCATAGAAGATCCTTATGCTTGCATCATCCACCTTTGATAGCTATGAGAATTGATTCCAAATAATTCTCCTTGATCTGGTGAAGGAATATTTCTCTCTGTTCTTAAGAGCGGTCTTGGAGAAGAGAGATCTCAAGGGCTTGAGAGAATTCTCTAATTCTGTTGTGAAAAACCCAAACAAATGAATTATTCTATTGAGAAAATAACATAACTGGGTTTATGTATCGCTAGGGTTAAAATAAAATTATTTCACAAGTTCCCTTAATTATTTATTTAATCCTAGTGAAAACCCCATGTCAAATATTATTATTATTATTATTATTTCTCAACATGCGAATTAAAATTAAATATTATTTAATCAAATAATATTCAATATTTATTATTTTCTCACCAGATCTAAAATATCGGTATGTCATTCCTCTATAATATTTATCAGAACTTGAATAATGTTTATTTATTTGTTAAATAAATATCACTATATTATTCTACAATAAATAAATAAATGTTATATTTACTAAATATAAAATAAATATTTATATATGGTCAAGCATACATTAATAATTATTAAACCATATGTGGGAATAATATTTATTCAGCTTATTAAATAATAAATAATAAAATATTATTTAACTGAGATTTTGGATACACTTAGTGTGTGGCCCTCTATGCCTCTTTCTCAGTAGAATTAGGTGAAATAGTCTAAATTCCAAAGTTAGCATATAGGAATATGCCAAGGCACCCATAGAGAAAGAATTCAATGTCACAATGACATGTTACCTCATACAGGTGCTTATTGTGTAATATAATCCTTTTATCACGATATCTCTAATTAAACTGGTTTCATGCCGATGTCATCAACCAAAGTGCTTGATGTCTCTTTCTTTGATTTCTTGAAAAATGAACTTGTCTATCAAACACCATGACCATTTATTTATTTAGGCTATATCATTTCCATAAAAGGGCCTGAGATATCAACTTCCATTAAAACAGAAGGGACATATCCTTTCTCGCATTATTCATTAATGTAATATTACCCGTGATGCACCCAATGTATCCTATCTTGTTGCGAACATATATCATCATGGTTTTCATAAATACATCAAATTACACAGCTCATAATATTCATTAATAATAATCTTAAATTCTAAGGATCAACACACACACCTACAGATAGGAATATCCAATAATACATGGAAATATGGATTTCCTATTATTGGGTCTCGTTCTTATAATATCCTACTAGATATTACCAAGGGAATACACCATGAGAAGCTACTTCAAAGTCCTATGAGTATCCACCTTTGATATCCTGTATCATTTGTGTCTCTCAAATTATATCATCTGGCTATAGAACATATATTCAAGAATAATGTTGTAGCACTTGCGGGTTCTCGTCATATCGGGGAACTGTTATGACCTTTTAGCGCGACAACTACTCTTAGGACATTATCACATACTATGTCACTAATAAGAACAATCATGATGTGATAAGTAGTTTATTAATATTCAAAACAATGAATACATGTTATTATAAAGTAAATATAGGTTGGTTTTAGGGAACCAACTCCAACAGACTCCCACTTTCACTAGATCCGACTACTAACAACCTTCATTCCGCTAGCTCTCACACGATACTCATACTTCTGCTGAGATAGGTCTTTAGTCAAGGGGTCTTTTATGTTCTCTTACATGGGTACTCTACTTATTTTAACTTCACCCCTCTAATAAAAATCCCTCAAGAGGTGATAATTCTAGAGTATATACTTTTTCTGTTGGTATGACCTTAGCTCTTTTTCAAGATCCACCACTACATTATTATCACAATAAAATGTGATAGGGTATATACTTATAAGTACCACATCAAGCTCTTGGAAAAAGTTTTGAATCCAAACGGATTCCTTGGTTTCATCATAAGCTGTTATATACTCAGACTCCATTGTAGAATCAGTGAAAACTGATTACTTTTAACTCTTCCAGCTCACAACTCCTCCATTGAGACAGAAAACATATCATGATTGCGACTTTAGATCATTCTGGTCTATCTGAAAACTAGCATCAGTATAACCATTGATGACCAGCTCATCATCTTCTCCATACATTAGGAACATATCCTTGGTTCTTCTTAGATACTTAAGGATATCCTTAACAGTAGTCGAGTGTTGTTCTCCTGGATCTGTTTGATATCTTCCTATCATGCTCAATGCATAGGAAACATCAAGTATAGTATATAACATGGCATACATGATTGATCATATCACTAAAGTGTATGGGATATTACTCATTATCTCTTTATCTTGTTGTGTCTGATGACACATTTTCTTAGAAAGATGTAAATCGTGTGATACTAGAACCAATCCCCTCTTGTATTGTTCTATACTAAATCTCTTTAGTATTTGGTTAGTATATGTAATTTGACTTAGTCCAAGAAGTCTCTTGGATCTATCATGAATGATCTTGATCCCTAGAATATGGGTTGTTTCACCTTATTCCTTCATGAAGAAACACTTTTTTAACCAGTCCTTAACAGACTGTAATACCAGTATGTCATCTTCAACAAGTAATATGTCATCAACATATACTACTAGGATAACAACTACATTCCCACTAAACCTCTTGTAAACACACGACTCACATTTGTTCTTAATGAAACCAAATTCTTTGATGGATTCATTTAAATGAATGTTCCATGACCCATATGCTTGCTTCAATCCATAAATGGATATCTACAACTTGAAAATACTTTTAGAATCACCTAGAGTCACAAACCCTTGTGGTTGTTTCATATAGACATATTCTAGAAGCTTCCCATTAAGTAATGCGATTTTGACATCCATCTTCCAAATCTCATAGTCATGGTAAGTTGTTATATCAATTATAATTCTAATGTATTTAAACATGGAAAATAGTGAAAAGTTTTCATCATAGTCAATTCCTTGATGTTGTTTAAACCCTTTATCCACTAGCCTTTATTTATAGGTATTTACTTTACCTTCCATGTCTAGTTTCCTCTTGAATACTCATTTGTATCCAACAAGATTTATATCAACTGGCGCATCGACCAAAACTCAAACTTGATTCTGATACATGAAATCCATTTCAAAATTCATGGATTCTTTCTGTATTGTATTTTCTGAGATCTTTATTGCCTCCTTATAGAAGAGAGGTTCATTATTGTTAACCAATAATGAGTCTCTATCTTTGGTGACTAGAAAACCATATTGATCTGGTTCTCTTACCTCTCTTACGCTCCTATGCAATACTTGTATTTTAGGAACTACTTCTTCTATGGGGATTTTTGGAACCTATTCCTACTCCAAGTCATGTGTATCTTAAGCATCAACTTCATTGAAGTCAATCTTTCTCTCACTATCCTTTTTGAGGATGTGCTCCCTCTCAAGAAAGACAACTTGTCTAGCGATAGTCGCTTTCTTGTCTGAGGGGTTTTATAAGTAGTATCCCTTTTTTCCTTGAGATACCCTATAAAGATACACTTTGTTCCCTAGGGTGGTAGTTTGTTTCCTGAGAATACCTTAACAAATTCCTCATAACCTCATACATGTGTGTACAACAAAATGAGTTTCTTTACACTCCAAAACTCGAAGGGAATTTCATTTTCCACTTTATTTGGAACTCGGTTTAATGTGTATGTCGTATTTTGTAACTCATATCCCCAAAAAAATAATGGAAGATAAGCATGACTCATCATCGACCTTACTCTATCTAGCAAGGTACGGTTCCTCCTTTCACTAGCACCATTCCACTGTGGTGTATAAGGTGGAGTGAGTTGAGATAGAATCTCAAACTCCAATAAAAGGTACCAAGTTGATTCTATACTTCATTCTTGAATTCCTTGAATTTCTCAAAGGACTCAGAATTATACCTTATTAAGTAGACATAGCCATATCTACTCAAATAATCAGTAAAGGTTATGATGTAAGAATATCCACCTCTAGCTTCTACTAGAAATGGTTCACACACATCAGTGTGTACTAATCCAAGAATCTCTTTGGCCCTTTCACCTTTTCCACCAAATGGTGGTTTGATCGTTTTTCCTTATTAACAAGCATGATATATTTTAAGAAATTTTATCTTAGATGAGTCTAAATAACCATATTGATGGAGCTTTTTCAAAAAATTATCATTTACATGACCAAGACAGTGATGCCAAAGTTGGGTGTTATATGAGTCATATGGACATGATTAATTATCAATTGTCAACACTTGGTTTTTGTAATTTAATACATGAAGATCATTATTTAAATGTTCCATATCATAACATATGTTGTCCTTATAAAAGAAACAACTTTTATTTACAAAATTGAAAATAAACCCATCTGTATCTAGGTATGATATAGACAAAGAATTGGAGATCTTGTACCTCTCTTATCTCACCTTCTCTTTATAGATATCTCAAAGGTGAGACATCATGCTATATGCATCCATGTCCTCATGTTTCTTCAAAAGATCATTGGACACGGATGATAGCATGAAACATTGAACATTTGTGGAATCATTAAAATGTTTCTCATATATTTTTAACTCTTCATCACTAGCCTCATTACCAGGCGCTTTAGGAAAAGGTTTTTCCAGCACATATAATTTCCTTTCATGGTGAAGGATAACACATAAAATCCTTTTCCATTCTTGGAAATTTGTGTCGGTGAGAAGGTCATCCTTTTCAAGTATGGATCACAATGATATGTTTGATGCCATTTTAATGTTGTTTATATAAATAATATGGGAATAGATTTTAGTACTTTATCTAATAAATTTAAACAAATAAATAAATATTATATTTATCAGTCTCCCACTATTTTATCGAAACCCAATAGCCCTCACCATTTGCTTCAGAATATCTTGTTGCTTGGATATTCAAGTGGAAAGGATCCATATTCCCCTTCTCATTACCCCAACTTTGGTTGGTCAGGCAACTTAAATGGTTTTAGGTAGTCATTCCAAATTCCAACTTCATTAACTCATAGTTCCTTGGTCCGCTGAGTGGACTCCCCAATACAAAGATCATTAATTTGGATGTCCTCAACCTTTGCCTCTCAATTACACCAAGTCCTACTTTGGCAGTTAACCCTTGATGTGAACTAAGTTAATTCAACCCAAAATTTCAAGTTAGAATTACCTGATATTTGAAATCACCCCAACTTTGGCTCGTCAATCACTTTGAACTATGGTTCGATTTTAACTAAAGTAGTGGAAGGTTATACCGAATTAATATATATAATTGAGGTATTTTATCCTTTTATGTGTAAATTTCCAATTATTATCTTTATCACATGCTTGTTAATATTAAGTGGATTTACTTAAGTGATTAACCATGTATTAGATAATATTTATGCATAAGCCAATTTATTTTAGTTCTATCTTACATGCTCGTTAATTTCATTAATTATGTGATTACGAAAAAAACATCAATAATGAATTAACCATACAACTTGATAGAAATAAAATAAAGCGGTATGATCATGAGTGTTTACTAATGGTTAGTTTATATAGCAGTTGATAAACTAACCACTGACCTAGGGGGAAAACACCTTGAACAAATTAAGGTTTGTGTTACAACTTTCCACTTGTCCACCAATGTATCCCTCTTGGATTGGTTTTATCTCTGCTCTAAACTTGAACTGTCTCCACTAGCTTGGGAGCTCCATCCATTACATATGCTTTTACTCACACGCAGGTGAGAGAAATGGGTTTACATAAAAGAAACCATGGGCATGCAAACCTTTATATAATAAGTGGATAGAAGGCACGCATACCAAAAATTTAATTTAATAATAAATTAAATGAAACCAATCACATACAAAGGTTTGGTCTAGCTCATGATCATCCACATACATGCAATGAATTACACGTTTAATAAAACTAACATTCAATTCTTAATCATTATTATTTTAAGATAAATTGTGCTTGAATTAATTGGTTATTATCTTTAATTAATAAATTATTTTATCTTAATTCTTATCTGAATTTCCTTGAGATTCTCATCCATTATAATTTTAAACAAATTAAATAAATTTATTTAAAATTACTGTGTACATAAATGTACCTTGGAGGCAACACGATGAATACTCATCTGAATCTACTAAACATGTATTATACTCTTATATAGTTTTACTTTTGTGACATATGGAATACACGACTTATCACATATTTTCATGACGTGTACTATTACATGAATTACATGATTTTTCGGTCACGTGTTATGCTTCAATGCATGTAGAGTAGCAACTATAATATGACTCATACACGGTATGTATATTTTAACTTTATGTAGATATTAATTAAACATTTATATATATATATATATATTAAAACCTATCACAAGGCATTTCCTATCAACTTAATGACCACACGCAAGAACATGTCTCAAGGTTTACATAGTATAAAAAATAAATTTTAAATCTGTGTAATTTAGTATAAGTACACAATGTGTAAATGGAGCGACACGACATGTACATATCTCACCATCAATCTAAGGCACATGAATAGGGACTCGGTCTATAAATTGTGCCTCGGAAAATGGAGTGCATGGTGTGTGGAAAGGAATACATGACATGTGGACTCCGAGTTGCATGGTCACCGATTAGGTAGTCTGTGTATGAAACACATGGTCCATCTGTGACTCAAAGGGGATACATACTATGTATGTGGGATACACGACATGTACTCTAGTTGATCGTGTTCCAGGTTTTCCCGGTCAACACATAGTGTAATAATTAACTACACCGTGTGTCATCAATTCACACGCTTTGAATTAATTTTCAAATTAATTTCTGATGCATTGAACACAAGTACACAACATGTAAATCTGGTTACATGGTGTGTACTCCTGTGTTAGCCATCCAAAATCCTTGGCACCTTCAGATGAGTTCCTCAATTTTATTTCATTCATAAAATTAATTGTATTGATTAGATCTATGATAAATGAAGGAGGAAGAAGCAGATCTTTCAATTCAGATTAAAAGAATGATTAAACTTGAATTGAAAAACTAAATCACATTATGCGTAAATCATAAACGATCTTTAAATAATTATAAATAATTATGTGACTGCTCTGATACCACTTGTAGGTTCTAAGCACACTAAAAGCGCGCAATAGGTTATTCCTAATATTGCTTTTTGTCATGTTCAATGATCAATAAGAGATCTACACGATGATAAACGTTGTGTTCAAAGGAATTGAATCAAAGAAGATAGACAGCATGAATCATGATGGAACCAAAGAGAGAGGATCATCACATATTATTTATAATTAATTTAATTAAATAATAATTACCTTGATGGAATTCTTTCTTCATTGATGGATCTGGTAACAGATCTACGATGCATCATCGTTATGTTGTAGGAATCAAGTGCAAATTCTCTCTAACGGTGATCCACATGTGTTCCACGAATCTCCAGGCATCACCAAAAGAATCTTTGGGTGCTATCATGGTTGATCCTTACTCTTGCATCGTCCGCCTTTGATCATTACAAGAATTGATTCCAAAGCGTTCTCCTTGATCTGGTGGAGGAAGATTTCTCTCTATTCTTGAGAGTGATCTTGGAGAAGAGAGATCTCAAGGGCTTGAGAGAATTCTCTAATTCCATTATGCACAACCCAAAAAAATGAATTGTTCTCTTGAGAAAATAATATAACAATGTTTATATATTGCTAGGGTTAAAATAAAATAATTACATAAGTTCCATTAATTATTTATTTAATCCTAGTGAAAACCCAATGTTAAATATTATTATTATTATTATTATTTCTTTACATGCACTTAACTTGATAATTAAAATTAAATATTATTTAATTAAATAATATTCAATATTTATTATTTCCTCATCGAACCTAAAATCATGATCCTTCATTCCTCCATAATATTTATCGGACCTTGAATAATGTCTATTTATTTGTTAAATAAATATCACTGCATTATTCTCCAATAAATAAATAAATATTATATTTACTAAATGGAAAATAAATATATATATATGATCAAGTATACATGAATAATTATTAAACCACATACAGGAATAATATTTATTCAACTTTTTAAATAATAAATAATAATATATTATTTAACTAAGATTCTAGTTACACTTAGTGTGTGATCCTCTAGGCCTATTTCTAAGTGGCATTAGGTGAAGCAGCCTAAAGTTCAAGGTTAGCATCTAGCAACACGTCAAGGAACCCATAGGGAAAGAAGTTAATTCCATAATGACATGTTATCTCATATGGACGCTTGTTGTGTAATATAATCCTTTTATCGAGATATCTCTAATAAATAAGGTTGCATGTCGGTGCCATCAACCAAATTTCTCGATGTCTCTTTCTTTGATTTCCCGAAAAATGAACTTTCCTATCAAACACCATGGACATGGATTTATTTAGGCAATATCATTTCCATCAAAGGGCCTGAGATATCAAATTCTATTAAAACAGAAGGGACAAATCCTTTCTCGCATTATTCATTAATGCAATATTACTCGTGACGCACCCAATGTATCCTAACTCACAACGAACATATGTCATCATGGTTTTCGTCAATACATCAAAGTAAATGACTCATAATATTCATTAATAATAATCTTAAAGTCTAAGGATCAATACACATATCAATAGATAGAAATATCCAATAACACATAGAAATGTGGATTTCCTACTAGAAGGTCTCATTCTCATAATATCCTACTGGATGTTACCAAGGGCGTACACCATGAGAAGGCATCTCAAAGTCCTATGAGTATCCACCCCTAATAGCCTGTATAATTTGTGTCCCTCAAATGACATCATCCATCTATAGAACTTATATTCAATAATAGTGTCGTATCACTTGTGGGTTCTCGTCATAGCGAGGATCTCCTATGAACTTTTAGTGCGATAACTACTCTTAGGGAATTATCACATACTATGTCACGTAGAAGAACAATAATGATGTGATAAGTATTTTATTAATATTCAAAACAATGAATACATGTTATCATAAAATACACAGAATTTGGTTTTAGGACACCAACTCCAACACTGAGGGTGCAGTTGGAGGACTTGCAGAGGAAGGGCTTAGTTAGACCTAGTGTTTCACCCTAGACATCCCTAGTTTTGTTTTCCAAGAAGGAATATGGGAGCTTGAGGTTGTGTATGGAATACTAGCACTTGAACCAAGTGACTGTGAATAACAAGTATCCACTTATCAATGGCCTCTTTAATTAGTTAATAGGGGCACGATGGTACTCGAAGGTTGGCCTCAGGTCAGGTTATCACTAGTTGCGACTACGGGACGAGGATATACTGAATATGACATTCAGATGTTGCTATGGTCACTGTGAGTACTTAGTGATGACCTTTGGTGTAACGAATCCCACATCTATCTTCATGGGACTCATGAATCGAATATTTAACCCTTTCTTAGTCTAGTTCATGGTAGTCTTCATCGACAATATCCTTGTGTACTTAGTGTCTAAGGAGGAGAATGAGAGACACTTGAGGATGGTTCTGGACGTACTCTGAGAGCACCAACTTTACAAAAATCTCTCAAAGTGTCAGTTCTGGATTTAGGTGGTCCACTTTCTGGGACATGTTATCTTAGTAGATGGGGTGGTAGTGGACCCAGCCAAGGTTAAGGTAGTGTAAACTTGGGAGTCACCCAAGAGTGTGATAGAGGTGTAGAGCTTACATGGGATGGAAGAATACTTTCGAGGATTCATACCTAATTTCTCTAGAATATTATCACCCATGAAAACTTTGACTTGAAAGGGGAAACCATTCATGTGGACAGAGAGGGTCGACAGGCTTTTCAGTAGTTGAGGTGGAGTTTGATAAGCGCTCTCATCTTGAGATTATTAAAGGAGGGTTTCGAGTATGTAATGTTTTGTGATGCATCAAGAACTAGGCTTGGTTGTGTTTTGATCCAGTGGTAGATGGTGATTGCCCATGGTTCACGTCAGCTAAGACCACATGAGCAGAACTACATGACCCACTATCTTGAGTTAGTAACGGTAGTCTTCACAATAATGATTAGGCGACACTACCTAATGGGAAATCGATTTATCATCTATTCTGATCACAAGATTCTCAAGTACATCTTCTCTCAAAGGGATCTTAACTTGAGATAGAGGGGGTGGTTAGAGATCATCTAGTATTATTACTTTGAAATTGTCTATACTACTGGGAAGGGGGTGTGGTGGAAGATGCTCTCAGCAGGAGATCTTGTTCGCAGTTGCTGAATGAGGCATCAGAGTAGTTGGCCTCATTGCAGTTATCCTTTGTGGATAGAGATTGAACAACTTACCTCCAATCGATGGTTGTTACCCCTCCTCTTTTGTAGTGAGTCAGAGAGGCATAGCTTGGGGATGTTGACTTTGAGACCCTATGTACTTAGATATCCACTGGACATACTCATAATGAATTTTCTAAAAGTGGGGAGCACATCATTCTTTTCAGAGGATGCACCTTAGTGTCAATGACGTTGCAGGAGGAGATTCTGAGAGAGTTTCATACATCTCCTTTGGCGGTACATTCAGGTGTGGAAAAGATGTATCAGGACCTCCAATGTTAGTTTCGGTGGTTAGGGATGAAGAAGAGAGTTGCAGAGTTTGTCTCTTGATGCCTTACTTGTTAGCAAATGAAGGCTGAGCACCAAGTTTCAATAGGTATAGCTCAACCCCTTGAGGTGCCAGAGTGGAAGTGGGATGAGATATCTATGGATTTCGTAATGGGATTACCATGTACGTCCAGGGGACATGATACCATATTTGGCTTTTTGGGGATGTAAAACCCCAAAGTGGGGAGAATGTAATGATTCAGATTTTTCATGTATTATTTTTAGATATTGTATGAATTATTTTCGAGATAGGGCACTGAGACGGAGTGTGATTTCGAGGCCCAGTTTTCCTAGAATAAATGTCTGAAATATATTAAATATATTAAATAACACATGAGCGCAGTTTTCCTAAAAAAGTAGAATAACTTCTAAATGGGTGTTCGGATAAGAAATCTAAGGGCACTATTAGTTCAGAATTTGGGTTTTACCCTAGGTGCGACTTAACCTTGGTCGGCATGAGACGTTTGCCAAAAAGTCATCGCGGGCGTAAAATGAATAAAATAAAATTTATTTATTTATTTATTTATTCGTTAATGCAACGACCTAGTTTCTTCCTTAAATACATGCTTATGGTAATTTTGAAGGGTTGGCCGCATAACCCTATAGATCATTGGAGAGCCTTTGGAGCCGTTGGAGGAAATCTCATTGGTGAATGATGACCAGATCATGGATTGATGACCAATATTCAACATAATCGAAGGATCTCACCAACGAACACGACACAACTTTGTTTTTCACTAGCGATCGATCTAACTTGAGGTAGTTAATGTGTTTTGATTTGATTCTTCATCGTTCTTGATTTTTACGATGAACATAGGTCAATCAATGAACAGATTAATCAGCGGTTCGATCGTTACGTGGGATATGTTTATTCTGTGGGAATTTAACAGGAGAAATTATTGTGATGTTTGATTCTTCGATTGTTGTTTTAATGACAACGAATCGAGATCGACATGAACATCGATCTAGGTTTGTTTCTCTTGATCGTTCGTGTGCTTTTCTCCCCCTTTTTCTTCGTTCACCACATACGTTCTTCATTTGGCCCGGGGTTCGACGAATACTGATGAATCGATCGTTGTACGCCCATTTCTCGGCGCAACGATCTGAGATTGTAGATCTGGACTCGGCGCGATGCAACAGAGGTGCGATGGTGGTAGCGACGAGCAGATCAGACCAGATTGAAAACCCCCGATTCGAGCAGGACGAGCGGACGATGATCAGGATGAACAAAATCTATTTTATGAACAAATTCAAAGGTTGGAATTCGACGAACGACCGTGGCAAGGTTTAGCCGGGGTAGATCCACGTTTTCCAGTGTGATCGAAATTGAATTTCCAGGCGACGACGGTGCGGGTGTGTGCGGAAGGAAGAATGAGATTTCTGGAAAATCTTGATCCACACGGCATGTAATCCGGGATTACAAGGCATGTGGGCCCCCCTTTGCAGCAGCTAGGGTTTCCTGTAGAAGTTAAGGATCACACGGCGTGCGACCCTGTCATGCGACGTGTGACCCTGTCACGTGACGTGTGACCTATTTCGAGAGACTCAGTGTGTACCTCAGAGGGTACACAACCATGGGGGTGGAGTACATGGGCAACCTACACATCGTGTACCCCTTATATGGACACGGCTTGATACATGGGTCATTTACACAGGTAGGACTCGGGGTCAAGGGACACGACATGTGGCCCCTACTACATGTCGTGTACTCTTTTATACATGGCTCAGAGCACTTGTCCTCTGTATCTTGGACAAGTTTCGTTATGGTGTGTTCCCCTTATCCTTTTCTTGAGAGTTAGTATGGTGTCATCTTCTACTCCTAAGACTACGATCCCTTCAGCAAGACTTCTTATATAGAGTCGTTGGAATCCCTCTGTGAGGCCTGGAGTGAGATCATCTATTTATCTTCGTACCCTAGGTGGAGCTTTTGGTATCGTTGTGACCAATAATATGTGGGCGTTGATCCTCTACTTAGCAGGGTAATTCATATGGAGTTGTTTGTATCACCCTATGGCCTTGGGGGTGATCCTCATCCATGTATCGTATCTCTTCAGACCTTCAGCGTGTTCTTTCTAATGATGAGACCCGACGAGCAGCACCTCTCGGACAAACGTCATCAGTGTCATCAGACTCAGGAGTGTGTTCTTCCAGACGTGTGCTTTGTGGGATCTTCGGGCTGAAATCCTGAGCTGGTATACTACGGTGGTGACTTACCTTTAAATTGTGTGTCTTTGTTGAGTATATTTGAATATTCATGTTATATGTGTTGCAGACATATACTTATGTAGAGCTAACTGTGTTTCTTTTGTTGTGTGTTCTGTGGTTTCGGGGGTGTCCTACTGAGTATTGTTATACTCACCCCTACATGAGTTTTGTATGCACGTGTCGTGTCTTGTGCGGACAACCGACCTTTCGACAGAGTCCTTGACGGACCAAGACCAGATGATGCTTAGTGAGACCGGACATACTGGGGTGTGTTCTCGCGGTATTCAGACACCAATCTTTTACTTTCAGGTTCGACTTGTGTGTTTTAGACTTTGTGGTGGGCTTGTATTTGACCCTGTTTACTTTTCTTTACTCCCGTCGTATTATGTTTGTGAGATTTAGATGTATGCATGCATGGTTGTTCAGTTGTTTTTACATTTCAGCATTGTATAGGCTTGGAGATGTGTGTGTGTACAAATACTTAGGCTAAGGTCTCTCATGTCACTGATATGCCTACTTGACGCTAGTCGTCAGCCTCTGGCTTGTTGGAGGTGGGCTTGTGGAGTCACGACACGAGCCCCACTGGAACAGGTCGTGACAAACACACTTAATATTCAATTGTTCATATGATCAAATACAGTAGCATGCATGGAATATTTTTTTATGCATGCATCTTGATGTCTAATATGTATATATATGTCTCATGGTTGTATGCATCCCATGCATATGACTTTAGGGCATATATCTCCTTTAGTGAGACCAATCAAAAGGTGTGGTGCAACAGACGAGCGATACAGCGGGGACCACACAAGCATAGTCAGGTGGGTGGCTCGAAAGAGAGAGAGGCGCGACAACGCCCATTATCCGGCCCTCTTCCTGCATGGATCTTCGATGTGGGATGGAGGCGTGTCCTGTCATGCTGCGTTAGAGGCCAACACGATGTAACGATTCTTGGTGGTGGAGGGAGGATGGGCAATGCAACTTCAAGACTAATAACATGGTGTGATGACTGCCGACGGGGGGGGGGGGGGGGGGGGGTCATGTAATGTCATTCCTTTAGGGCAGGGGTGTGGGTGAGACTTGACCCATGGTGTGTCCGAGTGTGTGTGTTTGTTTGGTTGGTTGCATCCCCACAACCTTAAATAATAAGAATAATAATAAGAATAATAATAATAATAATAATAATAATAATAACAATAATAACTATATTATTAATAATGACTGATATCATTATTTATATAATTGGTTGATAATTAAATTACTAACATAATAATTATGATCTACATCATGATTTAATAATTATTAATTATTTAAACCATGATATTAATTAATTGATTTTATTTATCACATGTTAGTTATTTTAATTAGTTAAATATGCATTATTACTATTCATATTATTAATTATTTATTATAACTTTTTTGATAACTAAAAAATACATGTATATATATTACAGAACACAATTTTTTCATCAACTAGAAAATATATCATAGTAATTAATATAATAAAAAAAACAATTCATATTATTTTAAATATTAATTATTATAAGTATTTAAATATCTACTAAAATTGGTAATTATTTGATAATTATATTAATAATTGTTATTATTATTAAGTATATCAAAAATATTTAGTAATCATATTAATTACATTATTAGTTGGTAATTATACTGATTACATAATTATTATTATTTACACTATGATCAATAATTAGTAATTATTTATATCATGTTATGAATTAATTAAATCCTTTCATATTTTAATTATTTTAATTAGTAATTATATAAATCATGTTGTTATTTATATTATGATTAATTATTTAATTAGTAATTATTTATTTAATAATACTGATAATAATTAATTAGTAATTATTTAAACCATGTTGTTAATTATTAGATTATTATTACTAATTTCTTTTATATTTTAACAAAACCTTATATTAAAAAAAACGCATGAAACGTGACACGCTCTCACGTGTAACGGCGCACAGATCTTTCCCATATTTATTCAGTTAAACTGCTGTCCTTCCATGGTGAAATCATGCGCATCACGAGACGCTGGTCAACACGCGCCATCAAACACATTTATTATCACGGAAGTGCAACACATCGCTGAATGAAGATTGCCAAACTCCAGTACGGAGCACCGGGATCACTCGCTCATCCTCCTCCTTTGCTGGGGTTCTCAATCTGTCATCCGTCACCGCCCCACTCCGTTGCTGCCGTGTTAGTCTCCGGCTGACACCTCTTTCGTTTACAGATCTGAGGTGTGAACCCCGATTTGCGCAATTGATCAATTAAAACCACGCTTATTCATAGATCTGCTCGTTATTTCATGCTGCCGGGTCTTTTTATTGCTTTCATGTGCCGGAATTGATGCGGAAGCTTTTGTTTCATTGTGGGGTGACGGATTTGGGTGATGGCTATGGCTTTTAGGTGCGGAGGTCTGAAATTTTTTTGATTCGGGAAAATGTTGACGAAATTTGAGACCAAGAGCAACAGGGTGAAGGGGTTGAGCTTCCACAGTAAGAGACCGTGGATCCTCGCGAGCCTTCACAGTGGTGTGATCCAGCTATGGGATTATCGAATGGGGAGTCTTGTAGACAGGTTTGATGAGCATGACGGACCTGTTCGTGGCGTTCATTTTCATAAATTGCAGCCTTTATTTGTGTCCGGAGGTATTGCTTCATTACCTTGAATGAAATATTTGAGTGCAGTTTTTTATAGGTGCAGTTGTTATCTTGACATAGAAAACCGTGTTTCTTCAGACCAGGTTTTGTTCAATTACATGTATACAGGCAACGCCTTTGGATTACTGCAACAGTTGATGAATGGATGACATCAGATCTGAGTATATTTTTTGATGTTGTTACGGTTCATGTTATTCTTTCAGGCCCTTTTCTGTCTTACTTGAGCTTCTTCATTTTTTATTATCTCTTCTCCACCCGTGAAATTTATAAGAATCTGCACACACACACATCAGCTGCAAATATGTCATGTGTAAAAGCTGTGTTATTCACATGTGAGAATCATTTGAAGAAGAGCATTTTGCACATTTGATCCATCCATCTATATGTTTCCATGGTAGGCTAGTTGATCGAGTATATTTGTTGTTGTGCTTTAATATCATTTTCTAATTTAATAATGGCCGTTCAAATCTGCTTTTACTTTTATAATAAAATCTGTGTTGAATCTCTTGCATCTTTATCGATGAGTTAGTCCTGAATAACTTCTGAAATTTGAAATCTTATTAGCGGCCGGCGGTATGATAGTATTGCTTCTTAGTATATTTTTTGAGGGTTCTTATGCATATGCAAGATGAAATGACTGGGTTTTGCAGGGGATGATTACAAGATCAAGGTCTGGAACTACAAGATGCATAGATGCCTGTTTACACTTCTTGGACATCTTGACTACATACGAACAGTGCGGTTTCACCATGAATCACCTTGGGTTGTGAGTGCAAGTGATGATCAGACAATCCGCATATGGAACTGGCAATCAAGAACTTGCATTTCTGTACTGACTGGGCACAATCATTATGTAATGTGCGCCTCCTTCCATCCCAAGGAAGACCTTGTTGTTTCTGCCTCCTTGGATCAGACAGTTCGTGTTTGGGATATTGGTGGACTTAGGAAAAAGACGGTGTCCCCTGCAGATGATGTGTTGCGGTTGAGTCAGATGAACACTGATCTTTTTGGTGGCGTGGATGCAGTTGTTAAATATGTCTTGGAAGGTCACGACCGAGGAGTTAATTGGGCCACCTTTCATCCTACCTTGCCTCTTATTGTGTCTGGGGCAGATGATCGCCAAGTAAAGCTATGGAGAATGAATGGTAATAGCACAAACCATTGCTTTCCCATGTCTTTATTCTTTTGTCTGGTCATTTACCATTACATATTTAGCTGAAAAATGTAGCCTTCTCAAGCTTGCCTTGGTTTATTTTAACATGTTTTCAATGAACTTTAATTGGGCGATTGTCACTTTCAGAAACAAAAGCTTGGGAAGTTGACACATTGAGAGGGCACATGAATAATGTTTCATGTGTCATGTTCCACGCAAAGCAGGACATTATTGTTTCCAATTCAGAAGACAAAAGTATTCGTGTGTGGGATGCAACGAAGCGCACTAGTGTTCAAACCTTCCGCCGGGAGCATGATCGTTTTTGGATACTCTCAACGCATCCTGAGATGGATCTTCTCGCTGCTGGCCATGATAGTGGAATGGTTGTTTTTAAGTTGGAGAGAGAACGGCCCGCTTTTGCAGTGAGTGGCGATTCTATGTTTTACACAAAAGACCGTTTTTTGAGATTTTATGAGTTTTCAACTCAAAGTGACACACAAGTAATTCCTATTCGGAGGCCCAGCTCAACCGGCCTAAATCAGGGTCCCAAGACTCTTTCATTCAGTCCTACAGAAAATGCCGTTCTCATTTGCTCTGACGTCGATGGTGGAATTTATGAACTATATGTTGTGCCTAAAGACACCTTCAGCAGAGGTGATTCTGGGCAAGAGGCGAAGCGAGGTGTTGGTGGCTCCGCTGTTTTCATTGCTCGCAATAGGTTTGCTGTGCTTGATAAGAGTAACAACCAAGTGTTAATCAAAAACCTTAGAAACGAGACTGTAAAGAAGAGTGCCCTTCCTGCAGCTGCGGACACAATATTCTATGGGGGAACAGGTAATGTTCTATGTAGGGCGGAGGATCGGGTAGTTATATTTGATCTTCAGCAGAGGATTGTCATTGGTGATGTCCAAACCCCTTTCGTCAAGTCTGTTGTCTGGTCAAACGACATGGAGAGTGTTGCCCTGCTCAGCAAACATGCTATTGTTATTGCAAGCAAGAAACTTGTGCAGCAGTGCATTCTTCATGAGACGATTCGGGTTAAGAGTGGTGCTTGGGATGACAACGGGGTTTTCATTTACACCACGCTGAACCACATCAAGTACTGCCTTCCCAACGGGGATAATGGGATCATTAAAACCCTTGATGTGCCCATATATATCACGAAGGTCAGTGGAAACAACATCTTCTGCTTGGATCGGGATGGGAAGAACAAGTCGATAGCTGTCAACTCAACAGAATATGTTTTCAAGTTGTTTTTGTTGAAGAAGAAGTATGATCATGTGATGGGCATGATCAGGAGCTCACAGCTTTGTGGACAGGCAATGATTGCCTACCTGGAGCAGAAGGGTTTCCCTGAAGTTGCTCTTCATTTTGTCAAAGATGAGAGAACGAGGTTTAATTTGGCAATTGAAAGCGGCAGTATTCAAATCGCGGTTGCATCAGCAAAGGAGATCGATGAGAAGGATTACTGGTATCGGCTAGGGGTTGAGGCCCTTCGCCAGGGCAATACAGCTATCGTGGAATATGCTTATCAGAGAACGAAAAATTTCGAACGGCTGTCGTTTCTTTACCTCATTACTGGAAACAAGGACAAACTCTCTAAAATGTTGAAAATTGCGGAGGTAAAGAACGATATCATGGGGCAGTTCCATAATGCCCTGTATTTGGGTGATGTCAGGGGGCGTGTTAAGATTTTGGAGAGTGCTGGCCAGTTGTCACTTGCCTATTTGACGGCCTCGGTCCATGGGCTCCGTGATGTTTCTGAACGGCTGTGTGCCGAGCTTGGAGAGGACACTCCCTCTTTGCCTGAGGGGAAGATTCCTTCCCTTCTGATCCCGCCGTTGCCCATCATGGGCGGTAGAGACTGGCCTCTTCTGAGGGTCATGAAAGGCATCTTCGAGGGTGGGCTTGATAATATAAAGCAGGGCGCCGGCGAAGAATATGAAGAGGCCGGTGATGGTGATTGGGGTCAAGATCTGGACATGGCTGATGCAGATGATCTTCAGAACAGGGAAAACACAGGAGCCATGGAAGACGGTGAAGCTCTTGAAGGCAACTGCGAGGAGGTTGAGGAGGGAGGATGGGAGCTCGAGGATCTGGGTCTGCCCCCTGAAGCAGATACGCCAAAGGCTTCAACCAACACACGATCCCCGGTCTTAGTCGCCCCCACACCTGGCATGCCAGTCAGCCAGATCTGGACCCAGAAATCATCTCTGGCTGCTGAGCATGTGGCGTCCGGAAACTTCGATACAGCGATGAGACTGCTCACCCGGCAACTGGGCATCAAGAATTTCACGCCCTTGAGATCTGCATTTCTCGATATTCACCTGGGGAGCCATTCGTATCTGCGCGCATCCCCGTCTGCTCCGGTGGTCTCGGTGGCAATCGAACGAGGATGGAACGAGTCCGCCACCCCCAATGTGAGGCGCCCGCCAGTTCTGGTATTCAAATTCTTTCAGCTGGAAGACCGGCTCAAGGCTGGCTACAAGGCCACGACTGCTGGGAAATTCACGGAGGCCCTCCGGATCTTCCGCGGCATCCTCCATACCATTCCGCTGGTCGTGGTCGAGTCTAGACGGGAGGTCGATGAAGTTAAGGAACTCATTGTAATCGTCCGAGAGTACGTATTGGGTCTTCAAATGGAGCTTGGAAGGCGGGAAATGAAAGACAACCCTCTGCGCCAGCAGGAACTTGCCGCCTACTTCACGCACTGCAACCTCCAGGTGCCCCACCTGAGGCTCGCGTTATTGAATGCCATGACGGTTTGCTACAAGGCAAAGAACCTCGCGACGGCTGCGGACTTTGCCCGGAGGCTTCTGGAGACTGATCCCACCGTCCAGGCTCAGGCGAAGACAGCCAGGCAGGTGCTGCAGGCTGCTGAGAGGAACATGAATGATGCATCTCAGCTGAATTATGATTTTAGGAACCCGTTTGTCGTCTGTGGTGCGACTTATGTGCCGATTTACCGAGGGCAGAAGGATGTGTCGTGCCCCTTTTGTGGCTCCCGGTTCGTGGTGAGCCGGGGAGGGGAAGTTTGCGCGGTTTGTGATCTCGCAGTTGTTGGGTCCGATGCATCGGGTTTTCTGTGCTCTCCTTCCCAGGTACGGTGATCGAGCTGGTGCATTCTCAGAGGTTCATGTTCATGGAGAATGGATGATTTTTCGGTGGACAAATGTATGATATCAGAAAGAAGAATGAGTGACTGTGTGTGTTTGTGTGTTATTTTGGCCTCTTTTATTTTTGGTAGCCTTTGTTAGTGCTGTTGATCAGCCTTCTGAAATTAGTGAATGCATGCTCTTGGGGAGAATTTTAATTACATTATTTTATCATCCTATGGTTGGTGTTTCTTTTGTTTTTAATATTTAACCTGAGGTTTCGGGTTGAGACTCGCAGAGTTCTTTCTTGTTGGTTTAGAGTAGGAGTAGTATCGCGAGTTGGTTTAGAATAGAATTTTCGTTGTATTTATCCCTTTAACTGTTAGTAATATATAACAATAATTATTTTATAATAAAAATAACAACACTCCCGCAACCTTTTTGGGGGTCGGATTCTTTTGCTGACGTGGGGTCATTTATACCGTACGATGCGGGGTCATTTCGCAGGCCAGGTTTGGAGTGCCAGCTTGGCAACACGTGGATCCAAAGGCGCAGATTCGACTTCGTCGATGAGGGTTCAGATGGGCGGCCGGGATTTATCTACTCGTCGTCCTGAATATTTTCAAAGATCACCTTTGACAGAACGCGGTGTTAGACTCGCTGCGGGGGTGAGGGGCGTCTTCATCCCCTTCGCTCTTCACGGCCCGGTGATTCGGGCGGGAGGGACGGGGAGAATCTTCACTAGGGCTGTCAATGCCCTGACTGATACTCCCAGGGAAGATCCGATCGTCATTGTCTCAGGTGAGGAATTTCTCCTCTATTATGCTGTTTTGGCGAGACACGGTGACAATTGTCGGTGATATTTAGGTTTACTCAATCTTGACTTGCCTTTTAATGTTTTCATTTCTTCTTCTTCTTCTGCTTGATGTAGCCGGCGATTCCGTGTTATGCTAACCGATGCGGGTCCATTTTTATGGAAAATTCTTCTTGCAAGATTATTCTTGCTAGTTTTTTAGGCTCTTTCTCAACTGAACATTGAGTGTTTAAGTGAATATGCTATGTTGTTTGTTAATCTTTTCTATTATTTTTTCCCCTAGGCTGATTATATACCATTGAGTCTGACCCTTTAAAACAAGGCCAATCCTTACTAATCTTCCTTTTTAGTTGGTTAAATTCAGCTTCAAGGGATTCTTCAAAATTTCCCCCCTTTTTTTTGTTGTTGTTATCAACGTGTGAATTATATGGTGGGCTGTTGCTCTGGTGGTGTGAGCAGGCCATGTCGTCCTCTGTAGTTTTTGAGAATCCCAGATTCGATCCTCCATGTAGTAGCTTGCCATTCCTTGTTGACTGATACTGGTCTATTTTTATGGAAAATTCTTTCTGCAAGATTTAACTGCTCTTACCAGAGTTTTAGGGGCTTTCGTAACTGAACAATTGAGGCTTGACGAGAATATGCAATGCTGTTTGGTAATCTCTTCTATTATTTTTCCCCCTAGGCGGATAATTTATCCTTAAGTCTGACCTCGAAAACAAGGTCAACTGTTATTAATCTTCCTTTTTAGTTTGTCAAATTCAGCCTCCAGGGATTCTTCAAAATTTTCATTATTTTATTTCATTTTTGCTCTGGTGGTCTTAGTGGGCCATTCATCCTGTGTAATTTTCTGGAATCCCAGTTTCAGTCCTCTATGGTATAAAAAAAACATATGAATTTAAGGTTATATTACCTTAAACTCGGTTCAGTGGAAGCGACCACACATTACAGGTTAGGCATGCCAAGAAGCATGAATGCTCGTCATAGAAGATTAATTATGATTTTTATATAAAAATATAGAAATGTAATATATATAGATTTGTAAATGCATGCATGCATAGATTAATAATTTATTTAATGGTATCTTGTTAAATCCATGCCTTATGAAAAATTGC
This sequence comes from Viscum album, assembly GCA_963277665.1. Classification (NCBI taxonomy): domain Eukaryota; kingdom Viridiplantae; phylum Streptophyta; class Magnoliopsida; order Santalales; family Viscaceae; genus Viscum; species Viscum album. The sequence continues at coordinate 1,943,287,487 of OY728163.1, forward strand.
TGGTTATGTATCAGTCCCATATCCATTGCTTGGTATTTATGGCTTGGCCATGGTATGTAAGTTTTTAAATGCATGGAGATGCGCTGTCCGCCCTATAGTTTTTCTTTTATTGTTTTTTGTTTATTGTTTAATAGTTTCCAATGTTGTCTATTGCTTAAGTTGTTTTATAGATTGTCTGCATCCACACACATAACAAGGTGTGAAGATGGTGGCAGAGCCCTTTGCTGTGGATTTGAATAAGCCTCTTGTCTTCCAAGTAAGTTTTCATTGCCATTTTATTTATTTGTTCCATGTGTACGAGTTTATAAAAATATATGTTTTATTTTATATGCTCCTCTACTCATTGTTTTTTAATTCTTTCTTATTTTTGATTAAATGTCAATTTATGAATGAAGATAATGTTTTTGTTGATTGAATTTTCGATAAACAAAACAAAGAATGTATGCACATAAACCATTTGGTAGCATCTTCGTTGTTTATTAAGTTGTCTTGCTTGTACTTTTTTTTTGCTTCAATTGGCTGTTCCAACATTTCTTCTCCAATATAATCTTTCACAGGTGGGCCATCTTGGAGAAGCTTACCAAGAGTGGGTTCACCAGCCTATTCTTTGCAAGGATAGCCCCCTGTTCTTTGAGAACAATGTTTTGGAGGTTTGATTTTTTTTTCTTTCAATACTTAATAATTTTCAGTGCTCGGGAAATCATGAAAAATACAACTTGTTATTAATATTTTTGCATTTTTAGAATTTAGTCATTATAAAAAGTTTAAAATTGTTTTGAAATGAGGGATTGCAATGCTAAAATGACCTTTGGGTTTGTTTTTAATTATTAATTGGTTTTATTGTAAAATATTAATATGATATTGAAACCCTATTCTGTTGGACTCATGGTGAAACCTGGACAAGCATAATGAAAACTAAAATACATTATGAATTTTATTTTAACTTGTTAGTTGTTGCATCATCTTTTCATCTAGGGTTTTGCGTGTACCAAATGTTTTGATTTCTTTGTATTAAACAGTTCTTGACACGGACACCGTGGTGGGCTATTCCACTGACTTGGCTTCCAGTTACTTGCTGGTTCATTTCCACATCTGCACAGATGGGTCATGCTCTTCCTCAGATTGCATTTATGTTGATATTTGGCATTTTTATATGGACGTTGATTGAATATGCAATTCATCGCTTCATTTTCCACATGAAAACGAAGAGCTATTGGTTCTCTCTCCCTCCTTCTCCCTCTTCTCCCCCTCTCAATCCCTTTCTCTCGAAAAAGAAGAATGCTGTTTTTTGTTTGCTTGAAGTAAACTTTAAAAATGTTGCACTCTGGTGATTGTAGTTGTCTTTTGTAATTTGTTGCAGGGGAAACACTATGCATTACCTTCTCCACGGTTGCCATCATAAGCATCCAATGGATGGATTGCGGCTTGTTTTTCCTCCTGCAGCAGCAGCTGTATTGATGGTCCCTGTATGTTTTTTTCCTCCCTCCCTCTTTTTTTTTGTAATATCTTGCCTCATATAAGAATTTTTATCTGAATTAGTTTGATTTTGGTCTTTGAAATGCATTCTATTGCTTCTGATTTTATTTTATTCTGATATGTCACATGCCACTTAAGTTTTGTTAATTATTATTTTAGTTTGGATGCATTGGTAGTCTAAAATTGATACCAGCAGTACTTGAACAAGTGCAATTTGATGGAAGTGAATCGTACGGTTGTTTTTGGATTTGGAAAATATTTTTTTTTTGTTTTTATTTTTTAAGAATGCATTAGAAAATGTGTTGGATCTTGTAAATAACATATTTTAGAAAATGAAAATGAACATAAGTTTTTGTTTGGAAAACAGAAATAAAATCATTTTCATGGTTCCAAGAAAATGAGAATGGTTGGATAGATATCTTCTATTTCCTTTTCTTTTCTTTTACAATTTAGATTCTAAAATATTTTTTAATACGTTTTTGAAAATGAACGCATAAAATGTTTTCTAGGGCTGTGTTTGGTTTTGGAATCATTTTTTTATTTTCATTTTCTAAAAATGTAATTTTTTTCTCTTGGTTTTTTAGAAAATGAAAATGAAAATTGTAGATTATTTGGATAACAAATAAAATAAAATTGTTTTCATGGTTTCAGGAAAATGACTGCTTGGATCTTCTATTATTTTTTTCCTTTATATTTCAAATTAGTGTGCAGCATGGCTACATTTGGTTTTGGAAAATGTTTTTTATTTTCATTTTCCAAAAATGTCTTAGAAATGGTTATGTAAATAAAAAACATTTTTTAGAAAATGGAAATGTAAATGAAACAATGAGCAAAAAAAAAAAAAATCACTTGGTTTTGGAAAAAGTTTTTTGTTTTCATTTTCCAAAAAAGTAAAAGATTTTTTTTTAGAAAATGGAAATGCGAATGAAACTTTGGTAGCAAAAAAAAAAAAAAAAAAAACAGTAAAAAAAATGAAAGTGCAAGAAATGTTTTCAAACTTTCTGCTACTTGTGACTCATGAATGTGGACAGCAGATGTGGAAGTTGACCAAATCACTTGCTCCTCCTCTTGTTGCCCCTGGTGTGTTTGGAGGCGGTCTGCTGGGGTATGTGATGTATGATGTTACCCATTACTACCTTCATCATGGCCGACCATCAATCGAAGCAACTCAGAATCTCAAGGTAATGAGAATAAAATGTATGTAGGTTTCAAAACAAACTGAAATAGTGCGATGTTACCCATCTCATCTGTAATGGCTTTGTGGCAGAAATATCATTTGAACCATCACTTCCGAATCCAGGATAAGGGTTTTGGGATCACTTCGTCGCTGTGGGACATCGTGTTCGGGACTCTTCCTCGGAGAAAAGAGAGTGAGTCCAGTCGCGTTGCCGGCTAATAGGGTTGGCAACGTGATGTGTTATTTTGAATCACTGACCCGCCATTCTTGAAATTCTTTATTCCTTTTACAAGCTTGCACTCTGTTTCGCGGCAGCGTTAATGTTCATGTCCAAGGGTGGGGTGATATTTTCTGTACAATCCAAACAACATTGGTTGAGTTAATATGATTTTGCATCAACGGATTATGTTTCTTTTATTCTGTTTTTTTTTTTTGTTTCTTTGACGTGAGGAGAAAAAATAAACAAAAGCACTGCTTAAATAAAGAAAAATTGAAAAAAAAGTACTTATCTGACTCACCTCAATCATCTGCTTGTTGTATTTTACAAGTGCACTGGGGTGGTTGTAGTGTGTCAATTTCCACAGGGACAGGATTCGTTAATTCATCAATTCACTTATGTAAAAAGGATTTAAAATAAAAATGTGGTGGTTTGTGTGGTTTGATTCATGTGCCTGAACTGTTTTTTTTTTTTTTTGGGTATGTGAACGAATCTGGCAGTAGACAAACAAAGCCGAGAGTTGTTAAAATCTATTAAGGATGAATGATGATTTTGTGATGGTAAATTAGATTTTCATAAGATAGATTAATTGATTTTTCTAGAATTGAAATTAGTAACAACACCCTGTTGCTTTGTTGAGTCGATCAAGAATTTACTTCTGAGAGAGCAGGAGAGGGCTCGTAGGGTTGTGGGTAAGTCTCACGAGCAGTAATCCGTTATTTAATGTTGTCACTGAAGTCCCTTAGTAACCACTCTCTCTTGGACCATCTCCAACCCAACATCAAAATGGGGGTGGAACGCCATTTTGGCGTTAAAAACCCCCTCCAACCCAGCGCTATTTTGGAGTTGGGCTACAGTGGCGCCAACACTGTTCTGTTTTATTTTTTTAATTTCAGATTGTTTCTTTGATAAAATATCATATTTTAAAAATATGTATATTTTCTAATTATAATCTATGTTTAGCGCAAGAAATGAATAGGCTGGAGAGAGTTCAATGTAGCTACTTAAATTTTGAAGCACCTTTGCTCCATTTTGGAGTTTTGGGTTGGAGTTAGACTTCAATGTTCATCTCTTTAGTGCATGAGATGAACTTCACCTGCCAGTGTTGCTCACCTTGATTCAACTGAAAAGTGTAATGTCTTCTGCTGCATTTGTCTAAATCATGCCATTCATGAACCATGCTTTTGTTTAAATCACATAGCAATGCTTGAAACAGTAACATTGCAGTGACTCTTCCCGTCAATGCTTTTTATCCGCATTGTTTCTCACTTGCCGTCCCTGCATCTCATGGAGAAACCTCACTACAAATCTCCATTCTCCAAAACATAGACGATAGATAGGCCAACACCAATGAGCCCATCGAGTATGGTATTTACTTGAGATCTAGAAGTGCCGAATGCTTGCTTATGTTCATCTCCCTGTAGCGTGTGGCATGCTACTTGTGGAGCGCCTCTCACCGTCACGGTGAGTGTCTGGATTCATGGTTGGTACACTCATGACGAGTTCATTCCACCCACAGCTAGTTATTTCAGCCCATGGTCATGGCTAGTTCTCACGGTTAGTTCTTCCTTCTAAAGACGATGGAGCTCTTCGTGATAAGGTCCTGGAATCACGCAAGTAAACCCGAATAAAATAAAACCAAACACAGATTTATAAATCCCCTCACACACCTGCAAGCGTCCTCACACGAGTTTTTACATTTTCTAAAGTAAATTCCCTCAATAAAATTTTAATAAGAATTCACAATATTTACAAGTTTTAGCCTAATCCAATGAACTCTAGAAGAATTGGAATTTGTTTGAATTTTCCATTTGATATTTAAAATACGCTCAACTCATCTTAGGAATTTGTTTGAATTTTCCATTTGATATTTTAAATACTCAACTCATCCACTACCAGTTTAATTTCTTTAAAGTCTGTCTATAAATAACATGGTATTAGAAATTTGGCGCACACACCACACTTTTATGATATTTTTCAACACTTTCTATTCTCTTTTTAATAGTAGTCAAACCAACCACAACCATTTATCCTACTGGCAATTGCTTGTGTTGCAGTCAAGGCACAAAACCAACCATCCCTCGAGCCTATAATGACTTCTGGTCATTTCATAAGCATATTAGTCTAATTTATCTGTACTAAACAATTCAAAACCAACCATCCTTTGAGCCTAATAGTCATGGCATGAATGTCGCGTAAAATATTTGTGTAACATCCTGATCCTACCCGTTCAACAGTAATCAAACTAGAGCACCACATGACATTAGAAGCGCCTCCTCATATGCTGGTGGATGCCGACAAAAAACCATAAATCACTAAAGAAGCAACATATAAACAATCATCAAAAAACCATAAATCACTAAAGAAGCAACATATAAACAATCATCACAATATCTCAAAAAATAAACGAAACACCACAATCAAACCAATCAAAAGTGAATAACATACCACCACATGGTGTGACAAAAATGAATTATCTAAAAGTCACTTGAGTAAAGTGAATAACATACATCAATAAGATCTCTTGTGAGTAAATCATAAACAACCTACACCAAAGTAAACAAAATTGAAAATAACCACCACTTGGCCCCGAGTTTGACCCGATCCCATCTCTCAACTCCGATCAGCTATCCAACTCAATCCCAACGTCGGATCTATGATTTACCTGAATCTGTGATCATGAGGTTTGCTTGGGTATCATAGTGTCAGAGTCACCCAAACATGGTGTGAATACAACTCAGTAGACCACCACCAATGACATTTTTAACATATCCAGTATATATAGTACATGAAGGAACCCTAGCACTGCAAAAGTCTAAAATATCGTTATTTTCAAAAAAATTCAACCATATTAGTGATGTTGCATCGAATCCGGTATATCGGTACCCAGATTCTCCCATAGATCTCGTGTGATACTATTTAAGCATGAAGAACAGAAATCAAACAAAACCGTAAACAATACATTGTTCATTTGTCAACGCCAATATCATATGCTTGTTGTTGACTTGTCGTAGCTCAAAGGTGCCAAACGAGACGTTTTTTAGATTGCCCACATGTGCACCACAACTCCTGAATAGGCGTTCTTCGATACCCGTGTGTTAGCACAAGAAATCGAAGTGCTTTACGACGTCCCTTCGATTGCGTGAAGAACACAAACTCGATTCGTGGAAGCGAGATCAATATGTTCTTGTTCTTCCTTTGGTTTCTCTCACTAGAACTTGAGAGAGGGGAGAAGATGAGAGAACTTCTATCTAAATTCATGCAAATAATTAAGGCTACTATCCATGGCTAAAAAATGAGCTTAAATAGTAGGTTAAACTTTCTAAAATTGCACTTAACCCCATGGATAAGTTTAACCTATTAAACTAGCCCAAAATGACACAAATAACTCATTAGATGTGTTGTAAATGTCACAAATATTTTACCATTGACTTGTGACATCATTAAATGTCATGTGGTAAATTACGAGCTATTAACTCAGCCTGTTCCTCTTGTTATTATTTAACAAACCTTTAAAACGCAACATTCGTTCGGAAAAAAATATTTTCTTGTATTCGCTTTTATAATTTAATAATCTGTGAATACTTTGAGAAATAAATCCAATTATTCTTATTCTCAACTCAAATAATATAATTGAATTTATTTACTTGAGATCGTTCATACTCTGATGTTCACTGACCCCTGCACGTGTGACCAATTTCGTACCAAACTCCTATTCATATGAATAAGCTGAACTAGTGGATACACTATGTGTGACCTTCTAGGCTCTTATCTTGATAGTAGTGAATCATACCCATAGACCAAGAACGATATCTAACAACACATCATGACTCCTAAGGGGATAAAAATAAGTCATAATTATGACTACCTCCTATGAACACGCTATATGTAATATAATCCTTTTGTCTCACTATATCTCATAAAGTAGGACACACATTTTGTGTCAGCATCATTCTCTGCTTTATTATTTCATGCTTTACTGGATGGACTTACCTTCTTCTACAATGACCATAGATTTGTTAAAGCTACTACCATCCTCGCCAACTAAGCCCGAGATATCTATTCCTTTCGGAAGCGGCAAATCCTATCTTGACCAATGACATACCACCAATGCCGCACCCAATACAAGCTACATCGCTACTACATAAATGTCACAGTTTTCGTCTTGATCAAAGTACACAATCAAATGCTACACACTCATAATGATCTCAAGTTGAAAGACCAATACACGTGCTCGCAGATAAGACTAATGACACCTGAAACATATAGTGTTCCTATTGGCGGGTCAATCCTCATGATCTCCTTTACTTGAGATCACCAAATGTGAATTTTATGAGAAGTCTCAATGTGTATGAGCCCCCAACACTTGATAGTCATACATCATTTGTATCCCATTAGTATGCTGTATCTACACCATATAACACATGTTTAAGATTACCGTCATAATATCTCGAAGTTCTCATTATAGCTAAAAACTGTTATAACCTGCTGATATGACAAATAATCTAAGGACATTACCATGTAAATAGTGGACACAGAAGTATCAACACTAATATGGTAATAATACATCATGCATAACTCTTTGTATACATGTTATGACAATCGAAAAATACTGCTCTAGTTGGGTCTAGGGTATCAACTTTTACAACACTCCCACTTACAGTAGAGGCAACTTGCGAACTATCAACCCATTAGCTCTCACATTATAAGATCATGCTTCTCCTGAGTTGTAACTTTAGTTACCGGACCTGCCATGTTTTCCTTCATGGTTACTCTGCTATATGCAACTTCGCATTCTTGAGTAAAACTACTTAGGAGATGATATCACTGAGTATATCCCTTTTGTCTCCTGTCTAAACCTTGATATCTTGGCAAGTACTATTTTCATAAGATTATCTTAATTTATATTATGATAATGGCCCCCCTCGCAGGCGGCTGGGGTTGCATGGAGGGATGGGGTGTGGGATGCCGGTCGCGGGGTCGAGTCCCTGAGCTTTTTTTCTTGTAGCGTGCGTATGAATGGAACCCCCCTTTATATTATGATAATACTTTACACTCTAGGCAAGATTCAAAGAACTGGAATAAATTATTGCATATTTATACTACTCTGACTGCATCAAAAGTCGCAACGTACTCGATATTTGTAGATATGAGTATCACTGACTTCAACCTTGGCCCTACCATGATATTATATCAAATTGATCTATATGAAGACTAGTTTGTATCCCCTTTGAAAACTAGTACATATCCCTTGTACTTTCTCAAGTATTATTGGATATCTCTGACTGCTTCTTATGCAGTTCTCCTGGATTTATTTGACATTTGCCTACCATAATGCATGTATTGACAATATCATATATGGTATATAACATGCCATATGTGATAGCTCCATTGCTGGTGCATATGGAAATCTACTCACCATTTTAATCTCCTTCTATATCTTCTAAGTGTTTTCTTGGAGCGGTTTATGCCTTGTTTCATTTGAAACAATTCTCTCTCAAATTGTTCCAACTTGCATTTTTCAATATTTCGTCAGTATATGTATTTGGACTTGGTCCAAACTACCCTTAGATCCACCTCAGTAAATCTTGTTCCCTAGAACTTGAGTTACTATTTTAGTCAATCTTTAGAGAGATTCTTTCAATCTAGTCTTAACCTATTGTAAGACTAAAAACTGTTTTCCATATGTTATCAACATATATTCCTTGGAAAACATTGGTGCTCCCACTAACCTCTTATAAACACATGAAAACTTTCGTTCCAAACAAATATTATATGACCGTGATGCTTGCATTAGTCCAAAAATGGATTTCTACAATTTGCATTTGTTATTGGCATTCTATGGTGTCACTAACCCTTTTTGGTTGCGTCGTTTAGTCACCTTCCAAGAAAGGTGGTTTCGACATCCAATGTCCAATATAATGATCATAAAATGTTGATATGACAAGTAGATATTTAATGTATTTAAGCATGATGATTTGGTATAACCAATCAAGCCTTGTTAGTACCACACTTCTACCACCCATGTATAGTTTCTCTTGAATACCCACCAACAGATTTACATCAATTGAAGAAACTACCAAAATCCAGACTTGATTTTATTGCATAATCCATTTTTCTGAATTCATATGAACTTGTCAATTATAGTTTATTTCCATTTACTGCTTCCTTGGAGGATAAAGATTCATTATTAAAAGGTGGGTTCCATTATATACACATGCTATAAGGAAAACGACCTGGGGACTCGACCCCACGATCGACGCCCCACACCCCATCCCCCCTACCACCCCAGTCGCCTGTGGGGGGGGGGTATAAAGATTCATTATTCTTAATGAATAATATATCACCTTGGTGATCATAAAACCATCTTTATGGTTTTTAACTTTCATATGTAGTATGTGTCTCTGAAACATTCACTTTCCATGAGCTCTTGTGGAACTTGTTCTTGTGCCAACTACTTGTGAATGTCATGCCTTGATTTTTTCCAAGTCAATCTAGCAGAGATGTGCACCCTTTTATGGTCTATCACTCGAGTATAACTTTTCCATCTTATATTTTTTTGTAATATCCTATATAAATTTTAGGATAATACTAAAGATACACTTTGTGTTTTTCTTGATGCATGTTTGTTTATTGTCTTAGGCTTAACAAACTATTTTCATCTAAACACATGTTTTGTGTCATAATGAATGTTCTTCATATTATTACTCATATGATATCCATTTTTCATTATAGTTGGCATACAGTTATGGGTTAACACTGTTATTTATGAACCATATCTCGAATAGATAAAGGAAGACTTTGTGAAACTTATAAGACTCATCATCGATCCTCCTTTTACCATCATCATGACTTTGATGTATATAAAGGATTGTGAGTTTAGGAATAAACCCACTCTACATTTTCATGATCGATGAATACTCGGTTAAGATATTATTCAGCTTACGAGCCCAAAGCAACTCATATCTTCTAACCATGCATATTACTTTTCACTTTTACATTCCTTAAATATTAAAGGAATCTTATGAAGTATTTAAAATTACCTCTAACTTTTCCTCAGAATAGTTTGAACGGTCAATTAGAAATATCTTCAGAAGATTTGTTGTAACACCCTCATATTGAGGTACTTCTCCCTTTTATTATGTATTTTGAAGTTATATAATGTCTTGATTGAGTTTTAGAAGTTTCTGGATGGTTTTAGTCTGTTTTAGAAGCATTTTAAGGGTACACAATTTAAGCATGATTAGGGGAAACCGTGCAACTTCAACAGGAAATCGTGCAAGGGAATCTAAGAGTCACTAGGCAGGTGCATAGTTGGTACATGGTTTGACCAAACTGTGTGAATTGGGAGTTTTGGGACAGTAGCAACACACAGTTGACACATGGTTTGACCAAACTGTGCAGCACAACTGTGTGGTCCCCTATGCATTGTTCAATAGCACTCAGGGATGGCCGCTTTCTCTCCCGAGAACACTCTCTCCCAAGCGACCTATGGTTTTTCCCCTACGATTTCCTCTTTTATCGCCTTATTCGATGATGTTTCTAATCATTCCCGCCTTCTCATGCTCTTCTTCTCCTGGCCTTCGGCTCTCTCGTGTTTCCCTCACACCTTCAAGATTTTGTGGCTCTTCTCTTGCGGCGACGGTGCCCCTTCACGTTGCTCGACCCATGTTTCTTCCCTCGTCTTGCTTGAGGTCTGGTCACTATTCGTCATCAACCACAACTCTTTCTGCCAGTCCCACCACGCCGGACCCCAATCTTGGTCAGCGTGTTGGTAAACATGGTGATTTCAGATTGTGCAGGTGGTTGTGTTTGGTGCTATTTTGCCTCTCGCCTTTGATTAGTGTTCTTACAGCCATAGTTTCTTGCTTCCTCATCCTCTACCCTTTCCGCCTTTCCCATCGTGCTTGACCCCATCTTGGTCTAGGACGATGGTGCCCTAGATGGATTGGGATGGTGATGGTGGAGTGCCGGTACGGGGCTTCAGTTTCTCGGGTGTTGGTTTTATGTGACTGGTTTTCTCAAGATTCATTCAATTTCTGGACCAGTGATTTTTCTTGTTTGTTTCCCCTCGATGGTGACGTGGTTCCTGATTGTCTGGTTATAGAGGTGCATGGTTCTTCATCCTCGAAGACGTTGACGTTTTTTCAGTGACTTCCAATGGTGGTGTCGACACCTACCGACCTACGACTGGCCTATGTGGTTCTGTTTTCCTCGACACTGGTTATTTCTTGGTGTACAAGGTGATGGTGATCTCTCGTACTGTTTGTTTCGACTCCTCCCTTATGTCCATGGTGGAATTTTTCTACCTTTGTTGTGTCATCTCTTTTGTGTTTGATTTTTGTTGGTTTTTTTGTTTGAGCGGTTCTCGCTAGTGAGTGTTTATGACTTTGGTCTAGTGGAGCTGTTGATGGTTTGATCTTCAGGGTGCGCGACTCAAGGTGGTTTGTATATCCCGCTTTTGCTTCAATTTTGAAATCCTTTTTGGATGGCGTGCAGTGAAAAAGGAAAATGGCAGTAAGGCAGTCTATGATGTGGTCTTGTCTTGGTAATTTGAATTTTGTGGTTTGATTTTGAAATTTGAAATTTGGGCTTTGTAATTTGTATTTCCTGTTTGAAGTTTGGGCTGGTTGTATGTTTGGGTTGTTGTTGGGCTATGGGAAGGTTAATGTTTATGTGAGGGTTCACACTTAACCCATAAAAATGTTTTTGAAAATACTAAAAACATTGATTGGGGTGCCTTAATAACATCTGAAAATTGTATTTTTAATCCATTTTACGCTTGAAAATTCTCATTTTTCTCCCGTTGGCCTAGGCTCTCGAATCGGAGGACTCCTCTAGGCAATTTTGGCATCTCCTCTCCCTCCAAATTCCTTTTTCAATAGATCTAAGTGTGTTGGATCTTCATAATCAACGGTATGTCTCACTTTCCTCCTTTCTCTCTAGATATTCTCATCTCCTCCCACACAGAACATTAGATCTGATCTGTTATGGATAAATCTATGGTCTATGATGCATTTTGATGAGATATTTATTGGATCTATTAGAGGAAATAAATTTCGAGCCTAGATCTAGAGGTTTTGTTGTGTCGTTCATCGGTTTTGTCACCCGTTGTGAGGTATGGGACTTCTTGCTTTTCTCCACTTATTCTAGAACTTAAAGACTTAATTTTTATTAAATGCATTGCTTTTAATTTCAAAGGAAACTCGTGTTGATTTCTTTTTGGAAACCCCTTTCGCTTGATGATTTGGAAATATTGGATTTGAATGGTTTTTGTCAAATCTCTTTTGTTTCATGTTTTAAATTGTGAATTTGAGATGACTCATGAAAGAAGTTTGATCAAATGATTTAAAAAGAATTATTGATTTAAGAAATGACTTGGTGTGAGAATTCAACATATGTGGGTGGTGTGTGTTTATCATTGCATTGGATGTGGCCTTGCCATTACAAACTTGGTGTGAGGTGACATACTGGAGGCACTTGGAGAATGGTCACCTAACGACGACTTGGCAGATCGACGAGTAGCCGCTCATGAGTATGAGACTGTCACCTAACATGCATGTGTGTGTGAGTAATGGGTTGTGGTTTGGGTATGCCAAGTGGAATAAATGTATTTTTTACACTTTTAAGTTAAATTGTTTTAAATTGGTGAATTGCTTCTGATGCTCATATCTTTTGTCTTAAATTATATTTTGAACTATGAGCTAATTTGTTTTTGTTCTAGTGGTGTGTGTGAGAAGGTTTTGGTGGATTTCTTACTGGGTATGATTACTCACCCCCTACATATGCACTTTGGTGCGTATGCAGACACTGTTTTCCATGATATATAAAGGGGAAGATTTTGTATTTCTCTAGTGGAGCCTCTTGATGCAGCTATGTCTGGAGTCGGAGCTTTGGAGTTGGTTATGTCCTTGGAGTTTGGAGCGGTGCCACCTTGGTGCTCGAGTCATGCTTTATTTTAGCGCCTTGTTGTTCTAGTTTATTATTTTCACTATTACTATGATATTGTTGTTTCGTTGGTATTTCATTTGAGTTGTATTGTTTATACTTCATGCATTATGTAGTTTAGTTTGGATGTTTTTATTTTGTCTTGACAGGTTGTGGTCGTTTGAAGGAAAAACTGTCCCCTAACGTTTTAGTGAGCGCTTGACATTTATTGACAGCCTTTGGTGTCTTGGGGATACCACCCAAGGATAGTGGCACCTCGACTCTTTCCAAGCCAATGGTTAGGGTTGGGATGTTACAAATGATATCGGTTTTGGTCAGCTCATTATATTGGGATGCTAACAAGGAGATAAAAAATGTTAGAACTTGAAATGTATAGCATAAAAAGACGCAACAAACCTCTTTATACTGGACTTCAAGTTACCAGGATGGTTCAGGTACAAAAGGTGTTTTTGAGACACCTATAAGAGTGTTGCCATCTCATTGTCGTGGGTTTAGATGATAAGTGTAGCATAACATGCATTAATAATGAGACTTCACACCAGGACTGCATTGCTCATATTATATTTGATTATTCTTTGAAATTGGTCATAATGATTGTTGCTTTTGATGAATTGGAATATTCTAAACCTCCAGTTTACTAGCGAGTGATGACTAAGTGGTGTTTTGTTCAGACTATAGCGAAATGACATCGGTTAATCGACTTAGAAACTCACAAGAAGAGGTCACAGAAAATGTGGTTGCACCCGAATCACATGTGAACCAACAGATCGATCAAAGCATTGTTCAAGCTTTTTAAGATGTTGATAAGGGAAATCGAAACGGCGTACCACGATATGCAGATCATTCTATGTAGTTTCAGAAATAGAATCCACTAATCTTTCAAGGGGATTTGAAACCTGAAAAGGCATAAGCGTGGCTTAGCAAAATGAATCAGATCTTTGATTTCCTTGGAACCCTGACTGATATAAAGGTCAAGTTAGTAGTCTATATGCTGGAGGATCTTGCATGCCAATGGTGAGATTTAGCCTTTTAAGCTAAATTCGACCAAGGCCTTACATGGGAGGGATTTGATGAATTGTCTAACAAAAAATTCTTCCCGCACACCTTCAAGGTGGTAATAATGACATATTTCTTCAGTCTTAAGCAAAATTTTTTATCAAAGACAAAATATGTAGCTAAGTTTATGAACTTGGTTCATTTTACTCTAGAAGTAGCTGCTAGCGCGTCATTAAAGGCACACATATTCGAGTTTGGACTGTGACCTGGCATTCATTCTAAGACAGCTGCACTCTTTATTACCGATTATATGAAAATGGTTAATAGAAAGATAGTGAAAGAAAAGGATATTATAGGGAATCCTACTGAGGGAAGTGTGTTGGTTTACACAGGTATAGGTGGGAACTCTAATCTTGAGAACAAGCAGAAGATGGACACCTACTTCCAAGGAGGAATAACGCTACATAATCAAACCACTTGATTAGTTAACTTTCCTCCATGCTCCAATAGCAAGTCCATATGTTTCCAATGTCGTTCGTTAGAGCATAAGAAGCAAGATTGTATAACACCACCCAAAACATGTCACAATTATTATCAGATGGCACATCTTCAACGTTATTGCCCTAACATTACAAAGTTAGTTGCTGGAAATACATCTCATGCATCTCAGACATCTTAAGATTTTACTAGACGATCATGCCAGAATATTTATCATCCACAGAACCGTGCAAACCAGGGTGATTCCAGGAACACCCCAACTTCTTAGACAATGAAACCACAATAGGGAAGAAAGGAACAAGGGGGATCTAGTAAGAAATTATATGGCACTAATAGGATGATAACCAATGATCAATCAAGTCCTTTTATTGTATGAGGTACCATTTTTCTTAATGCTTGTGCAAGATTTGTTTGAAACTAGTACACCCCACTCTTTTATTGCTTAACGTGTCGATAATCAAATGGGGTTGCATATTGAGATGATTCCACACATGATAAGTATCCAAAGACCTCTTGGGCAATGAGAGTACATGATATATAGAACTTGTTCTATAACAATTGATGGAGTTTAGTATTTTTGGGACTTTTCTGTTTATGACATGCATATTTTTGACTTAATCCTGGGAATGGATTGGTCAATTACTTTCAATGCTCATATAGATTGTTATGTCCAATGAGTAACGTTTACATATCTTGATGTGACAACACATCTCTTTAAAGGAGATTGGGATGTGGATTCTAGAAAAGAAGGTCCTTTAGCACAAATGGTTGGAACTATTTCTTATTAATTTGTAGCGGTCACTTTGGGGACTAATGATATAATTGAGACTAGGGGTTTCCTACCATTGTGGATCTATATCCTAACTTATTTCCCAAAAATTTTCTCTAGTTTTCCACTTGAAAGGGAAGTAGAATTTTTGATTGATCTTCTTTCAGGAATGAAACCAATAGAATTCAGGAAATTAAAGCTCTAATTAGAAAAATTGGAAAGTAAAGGTTTCATAAAACCAAGTACGTCGCCTTGACCCGCTCTAGTTATTTTTCTTTTCATAAAGAATGCAGATGGTTCGCTATAATTCTATGTTGATTATCATAAAATAAATTAGGTTATAATAATGAATAGATATCCTCTTCCACAAATTGATGATCTGTAATGACCCCAACCCCAGAAGCCTCGATCCGATGTATAACTTTATTACATTAGTATAGATACAATGGGTCGAATCTCAAAGTATCGATCCGTTTAGTGGTTTTGGAGAACCAAATACATACATGATACCCATTTTACATTGGGAAAGGAAAATAAAACATACTATAAATAAAAGCTTAGCATCCTTGAAACTCATTCCAAGAATTCATCTTCATATCATGGGGAAATGAAACAAAATAAGGGTGAGATCAAATGCTCAGTAAGAGTTAAGTGAAATAGAAGCTATCATGAATCAATAAGCATAAACAATATGGAAGGATAAATATTTGAACATACATATTATTTAAAAAACACGACTACATGAATAGAAAAATCACAATTAATATGGTAAGGTAAATAACTGAAAACTCATGCTATTTAATCAATAAACTGAGAATGAACTGCATCAAGAGATAATATCACAATGAAAATCTTCAGGACAATAATAACTGAATTTTGGATGAAGACAATACTTATTTTTCGGATGTCATGTTTCCCAGGAACATGATATGTCATGACCCCCTCCCCACAAAGTGAAACCCTCCTGGGCCGGTAATGTGAGAAGGAAGATAATGACCCCTGAGTCCCACCTCCAGTAGGCCCCGGGTTGGCAACTAGCACCGAGGGTATAGTAAACACACAAATGGGAGGCATTACCCTCTCAGAGAACACATGCGAAAGAGAGAGATAAGACAGAAACCAACCAACTCCAACCCAGACAACAATATAAAAGAAATCCCAAGTAAAAATATGTAATGTCATGCAAACTACTACAACTGAAAGGGGAAAAAATGCAAATACCCAAAAGAAAGTAAAAACAGCAACAACCACAAGCCTGAACAACTCCTGCAACCCCAAGCTAGTAGAAACCATCTTGATCTCCAACCTACTCCAAGTGACCTGAAAAATAATTTATATATACATAGGGTGAGTATAACAGTATACTCAGTAGGATCCTCCTTGAAGCCTCTCGTGCAAAATTAAGGAAAGCATGCTAAACCACAGTGAACAACAAGTGAAACTAACTCATCACCTAAACAAGTATACTAAGTTCCCAGCCTCACTACGACTACTCTCACCAAGTAACACATACAAGAATATATAATATAATAAATAATATCAAGGGTACCCTGCTACTACTTCCCCACTAGTTTTCCACTTTGCCCCAACGCCGCACGTCCTAAGCATCTCTCTCCAAAAAGGCTTTCCTGCAGACACCTGGGCGAAGCACCACAACATGCACCTCGTGCAACAAAACCACCACGTACACGTAAGAAAAGTAACCAGGTAGTTTCTGGGAGCCACCACAGCTCATATAATGTGTATCATACGTCAGGTATTATACCTCAAGACATTACATCCCATACACCGAGTAAGAATCCTCAAGCCATCACAGCCTATACACGTTACACCTATAGTAGTCCATGGGAAACTATATCCAGAATATATGTGTGTGAATAACCACAAGCCATTACAGCCCTCTACACACATATATGGGGAAAACTAACTGATGTACCAACCAACACAAGTAACTACCAAGAGAAGAGAGCGAGGCCAAAGGGGGTAGTCAGCCATCCATCCTCCCACCAGAATGTTGGGGAAAACACCCCCAGGGCTTAGAATCCTTGGGGTGTTAGTTTCCCTAACTTACATGGTAGAGTAGCATATAGAAACACAACAAGTACAAAATATACTATAGCTCACAACCACACTACAGACATAACCTAGTCTTAGACACAACTGCAACTGACGTCTCTCGGACTCTCAGCTGCCACTTCTAAGACTAGGTATCCTATATGCACACAACCATTTAAAGAGATTAATTACACCACTTCATTCCCTTTTTATCAGTTTCACTTTACATTAATTAATTCTTTAAACATTAATTAACCATTAACAATTTCCACATTATATTTCATTAGCATCACACCCAAAGTCCACCGTCCCTTTAAATTGTAACCTCAGCATTACATCCCAGCAAGATCCAACCCCTTGGGTTAACATCATTTATTCAATTATTTATTTACAACATTACTTTCCTATATTCCCAGGCATTCTAAAAAAATATTCTATGATACTAAACAAAAGGGGGCTCAACACGGTGAGTAGATGAACTACCTGTCGAGTCTTTGCCACCTATACCAAGAGCGTAAACCCATTCTCCCTTGAGAAGCTAAATACAGAAAGCACATGGCATACCCCGTGCGTCTTCACCCCTTTCGAAAGAAGGGTAAGCAAGACCAGCTACCTTGAGCAGTGGGGAATGTAAAGAAGATAAACAACCAAAGAATCAATAAGCATCCAAACATTCACATCAAACCCATTTCATCATCCCTGGTGTCCTCCCCGACACCCACATGTATAAACCAATGCATCTTGCCACTCTAGGCGTCAACTACTACCACAATCAATAGGCCTCCCTACCCCCACATATCACAACAGCCATCCAGACTCACATCACAACACAAGCAGCAGGAAAACAAGAATCATATCAATTAGGATCTTGTCCCTTAAACAAGAAAGAGGGTAACTCAGAACCCTACAAGGAATTATCTTTTATCAAACAACCAGTTTTTTAATCCATCTTGGATTAACCAATTTTTCATTCGTAGGTTCCAAATTCGGGAAAACTAACTAGTAAGCTATCACAAATAATTAAACATGATTACTGCATCAGTTTGATTAACATCAATTACAACAACGACTATCAGATTCATTTATATGCCTCTTTATCTTTATCCAAACAATTGTCAATTAATTCCGGCTTTACGTTCTTTATAAATTTCCTTCAAGAACGAAAAGATAAACAAATAAAGCATAGATATCACACTATCTAGAAAAATAAGAGGCAATAACATATAATGGATATCAATTCATTTATCCAGTTTAAATATTTAATATGTCAATTCCATTGTGACCCAGTGGTCTAAAACATGCTAACTCTACAGTTGCACATAAAAGAAAAGAGAAGCAACGAACCCCCTACCTCAAATAGTTCTTGACGTTCTTTATATGATAACAAGCCACACAACGGGTTATGATCTCCTCCCCCCGTGACAACTGTATCCACCCGAGGATGCAGAGACACCACCGCACCGGTCAACACCCAAGAAAAGTCCATTAGGAACATAGAGATATCATTCCATAAAAGGGTGAGGGGAAATAGAAGGAGATGAACCCAAAAGAATGATGATATAATATACCTTATATTAGAGATCGATCAATACTACTTGGTTGCCCCAAAAATAGAGGGGAACCAATCCAAGGAGTAAAGTTTGATTGCACAACTCCAACGGGATGGAATGAAAGGTTTGAGCATCTCACACCCGAGAATAAGGAGGAAGAACAAGGGAGGAAGATATATCGTCCCTTTAGAATATTTAACAGAGTAGTGGTTTAAGACACACTGGATTTTACATTAAAAGAATATCACATTAAACTACACAGTTTGACCAAGTAAAAGTATCCCGAGCATTAGGGAAATTAATATAGGATTTATGGCCTTTTAATCGGCCTTAAAGTCCTTAAAACAAGGCTTTAAATGCATTTTATGTCAAAGGAAACGTCAAAGGGACGAAACTGTATGAAGATGGAAACACTGTTCATGAACTCGAAATTTGGCAAAGGAAAAACATTGTTCACGAACCTCACCATTGAAACCTCACCATTCTAGAAACACTATTCATAAACCTCACCGTTGGAACCTCACTGTTCTGGAAAGACTGCTCATGAACCTCACCATTGAAACCTCACCGTTGGAACCTCACCATTCTGGAAACACTATTCATGAACCTCACCATTGAAACCTCACCATTGAGACCTCACCGTTGGAACCTCACCATTCTTGAAACACTGTTCATGAACCTCACCGTTGGAACCTCATCATTGGAATCTCACCGTTTTGGAAACACTGTTCATGAACCTCACCATTGGAACCTCATCATTGGAACCTCACTGTTCTGGAAACATTGTTCATGAACCTCACCATTGAAACCTCACCATTGGAACCTCACTGTTCCAGAAACACTGTTCATGAACTCAAAATTTGGCAAAAGAAAGAGGCTACTGTTGGAACCTCACCGTTCTGGAAACATTGTTCATGAACTAAAAATTTGGAAAAGGAAAGAGGCTACCGTTGAAACCTCACCATTGCACTGTTCACCTAAGGTTACCGTTGCACTGTTCACATAAGCCTACCGATGGCATTATTCACATAAGGTTACTGTTGCATTGTTCATAGAAGGTTACTGTTGCACTGTTCACCTAAGGATACCGATGACACTATTCACATAAGGTTACTAATGACACTATTCACATAAGGTTACCGTTTCACTGTTCACATAAGCCTACCGATGAAACTGTTCACCTAAGGCTACCGATGCACTGTTCACCTAAGGTTACCGTTGCACTGTTCAAATAACTAGAAATTTGGAAAAGTGTTGGGGATAAGTCACATTGACCTCCCAGAACACCCCAAACACCATATTTTTGCAAAGGAATGGACCATAGAGGTTTGGGCCATTACATGATACCTTTACTATTAAGATCTTTCACAAGACGATTTAAAACATATTGGATAAAAAACCCATCTGATTTGACCAACTGATTCGTCTCATGAGATCACCGATGCATCAAGAGTCTATCATTAACCGGGCCCCACCTGTGTCTCTAGGTCCAAAACATTCATCATATATCAAATAACCGATTTAATTCATAAACAATGTGCCTTATCAAATATTCGTATTGAGTAGAGGGTACAAATTTATCAATATTTCCCAATTAATCAAATAACTTTAAAAGTAAACACCGTATGTAAAAATGGTATAAATTTTAGGCAATAATCATATCCATCACACAAGAATATGAATATTTAAGAGAAATTAAATTTCCAATGAAAATGATTTCAAGAAATTGATTGTTTCGAGAGAAATTTAACATCAAAAAAGAAAATGTGATTGCACAATAACTCTCACCATTTGGTAAATTTCAAGTCAAGCCATCTTGGATGAATTAATTCAAATCGGAACTTAAAATATCATGAATAATGAATGAATCATGATATTACATGTCAAAAGGGTAGTATATACACCACATAAAAAATAATTGGTGCATAAAAACAAATAAGTCTAAATGGAATGTAATTTGAGATGAAATCTCTTACCTCATGCTTACTTTTGGTTGAACGTGTGTTAACCTCCTGTATAGTGGTTTCAAACATGTTATTAACTTATACCATAACTATATTAATATTTATAATATCATATATGATCCTTTTATAACACCTTATCACCCGTTTGTTAATAATATTTTATTATTTTCATTGTTTTGAGTATTAATTACCTTGTTTTCTCATGTGTGTTTCATTATGAAAGATTTGGTTATTGTATATATTATATAGTTATATCATTTCTAGAATAATAATCATGACATAATTATCATATTTTTACATAAATCACACTTTTAAAACCAATCACAAATGATGGTTTTGAAAAATTAAGTACGTTACGATCATGGAGTGTTACGAAAATGTCGGGAGTTGCAGAGACAGAAACAACGAAAAACAGAAGAGTAAAAGGAAAAAAAGGAACAAAGACACAAAGATTTACATGGTTTGGGAATAATACCTATATCCACAGAGAGAAATAAAATCACTATATTTAGGAGCATAATTATAGAGTGTTTCAGCAAGAAACCCTAGTACGAAATGGGCTACAAATGGAGAAGATGATCCACTGTTCCATCAACTGCACAGGAAGTCCGCGCCACTACAGTGAAATGCGGCCACCTGTTGGAATTCCAAAAGGCTACAGTAAAGTTGACTCCAAATTCCACACTGCTATAATGCTTTGTCGGTGTTGGTCGGTCAGCTCTGCTATAGTGGTCAGAGATGCTACAATGCCTGAAAAATTGGGCCAGGGCCCTTCAGCCCCCGGACCCCTGGAGCAGGGGCGCGTTGACCCCTACAACCCCTAACGAGCTCACTGCGGAGCTCGACCCACGAAAGTTGCGAGCCAGTGCGCAGAACGAGCCACAAGCATTCGACCTAACCAGATTAGGCTACACCAATCCAACAAGGAGACAGTAGGTCGTACGTACACATGAGTAACATTTTCCACTATTCAATGATTATTATGGAAAGAGTGTAAGAAATATTTTATCTTTCCAAAATAATCATAATATCATAATATCATATTATTTCTTTAAGTATACTTATATATATCCTTCATGTGCGCATGGTGATGAAAAGAAAGTCACATCACTTCGTGAAAGTGGTAGTCTACATGCACACAAACGATGTTATCATATTTAAGTGTAAAAAAATAAAATGATATATTATCTTTCCAGAATTATGAATATGTCATTAATATCACAAATATTTCATATATATCATATATAATCATTAATTTTATCTTTATTACCTTCCATGTGAAGCGTTAGTGAAAGACAAATCACATCGCTTCGCGAGGCGGTAGTCCACTGTACACATGAGCGACATTATCACATCTTCTATGAAATAAATGGTAAACAGATATATATATGATATAATTACTCTATAGGTATAATAATGTTATAAATATCACATATATACCTTAGATAAATCATCATATCCAACCTTGAGAGGTGGTAACGAAAAAATGAACGACATCGGTTCATGAGATGGTAGTCCACCGTACAGATGAAAAATGATTTCCTGACCCATTTGATGGAAGTATAGATGGTTTTAGGTTATTCAATTTTTATAAAATCCTATTATATAGAATATAATGAGGTTATTATATCAGTATGGTTTAATAAAAATTGAAGGAGGTGGAGAAAGAAGTAAAATAAAGACGCTCATTGATGAACATTACCTATTCTTCGGGTATGCTCCTTAGGTTTTCACTAAAGTCTTCAAAGGTTGGATTTCTTCCCAAAATAAGGCTGCTAAGATGAGGGGAGGGAAGTTGGGAAGTTATTTGGGAAGGGCCTGGATGAACCAAAGTGGTTTGAAAGTGTGAAGAAGGGGGAAGAATGAGTGCTCTTTAATAGTTGAGGAGTGACATTCTTATAAATACTCAAAAGTATTCACTATTGAGAGGCCCCCTTACCTCACATGGCTCCAAAATTTAATACTAATGGAGGGGAGGATTGATGTGGTTGAGACACACCTCTAACACACACAAAGAAATACCGTTTTATCATGTTATTACTTAGTCTTTAAGTTTATTCAATTTTACCCTTTTAGTTTTTTTACCATGGTAACTTGTTTTTATAACATAGGTAATTTATCCTTTAAGATTAAATTAAAGTGATCCTTATTATATAATTTGGACCCAATGATTATAAATATAAAATCCAATTTATCAAATGAAAAACTTATGTGTGTTGAAAATTAGTTTGAACACAAGCGCATGTAACATACAAAAATACCGCTTTAATCTTAACCGCTCTAACTGTAATGTTCTGAACCAGGTTCCACGTGCTGATTCCCTGATCCGGTCAGTTACATGACCTTAGGCATGCCTCCCCGTACACTAGAGGCTGTCAACTAACAGCGATGGTCTAATATGTAACACGAGGAGACCATATCCTCTTTATCAAAGCAGCACAACAATGGAAAATAAATAACCAATAGCCAAAAGACCATAAACTGTAACTAGAATAATACCATAACCAATACAAACCAGTATCACATGATGAACCAAAATAACAAAACAATATCCAAAACTAAAACAATAGATATGTCATGCCATATATGTGTCAAGTGTCAAATGAAAAACCAAAATAAATATACACTGACACTCCCAAGCGGGTCCTGACACTAAGTCTGGTTCCCTCATTCAAGCTCCATCCCAAATCAACCATCTAACATAGGTCTCCTTCCCTTATCCTGTCTTGCAAACATGAAGTCTATTTAGACACCTATTAGATAACCCAAGTAGGGTGTGAGCACAACTCAGTGGGCCACCACCAACGATGTCTAAAATAATATCCAGTATATAACAACGTATGCAGCTATATAAAGAATAAAGTACAATAAATAAAGTAAACAATTCCCACGTTTAATTATTCTTTAATTAACCACATATTTCCCTAGGTTCACAATGACACCCAAACCATCAATACCTGCTTCATCCTGTGATGGAGTCTGAACCATCTCACATAGGGGATCACAATTCATTATAACACGGGCTTCCATTATCTATTTAATTCCAATTTCATATCACGACTACTTGGAACCATAGAATAATACTAATATAATGGGCTTATAATGTCATGTCTAGCACCCCATGAGTATTTAGAGCACCATTCCCTGTCTCACACCTCATAGGTATTTGGAGCATCAGTCCCTGTCCCATACAATAATATTCACATGCATGAATTTGGGTCTAGAACGTCATGTCTAGCACCCCGTGGGTATTTGGAGCATCGGTCTCTGTCCCACATACCATTTATCAATCAATCAAACATATATCACATATATATCACATTTATCAAGGTTAATCATCATCAACCCTCTTAACAATTATTCACATAACGATGCACCATTTCAATTTACCATAACAAACATGGGTTTTCACTTTAATCATATGGGATAATATGAATAATTCACCATTAAACCATTTACCAACATTTAATCATATAAACCATTAACCCTTCAAAGTTAATCCAACCATCCTCTAATTCCCACTATAAATTGATTTATAATCACATTAATTAACCAATTTCACAATTCAACATTCAACCAATTTCATAAATCACTTTATTCCATCAATTCCATGATTCCATTAATTAATTAACTAATTAATTAATCCAATTCAAGATGTGATTTCCAAACATGACAATTCCAATTTCACAATTCCATACACACAATTATAATAAAGACTATGGGAATTGACATTTATACCACCTACCTCAAGATCTTTGATGAACATTCGCCAAATTGGAAATCCACAAATTGATGCAGAACGATCAATTTCACAATGGAAAAAGATATTTAGAACCAAAACCTAGATCAAAGATCAAACATATTAAGATCTAATAAAACCTATATTTAAACCACCGCCAAAGGAGGAAATCATCCATCCAAAACATGAGAGAGAGATGAGAGAGAGAAAGGAAACCAATTGGGGAAGAATACACTTACCAATAGAGAGACGATCCTTTGAATGATCCTTCGATTCATCAAGAATGGGGTTCGAGGAGCCTTGAAACCCTTCTAGGAGATTTAAAATTTTGAGGAATTGGTTTAGGGTTGAGATAGGGTGTTTAGGTATAATAACTGGGGGGGGGGGGTTGAGAATTTAAAATATTTTTTCAGAGGATTAAAAAATCACACACATGGTTTCTAGGGCAGGGGCGCATAGTTTGCCAAACTGTGCATCCTAACCATGAACCTATCCTTATGGGTCGTAAAATTATTATTAAGAGGGAAAAAAGTTTGAAAAATCATGCGCCAACGATACATTTCCCCTCTATTTGGGAATGTATGATTTGTTGGGGTAGGTCACACGGTTTTTACAAATCGTGCACCAACCTTGCACTGCCCAAAACCCCTCAAAAAACTTCTAGAATTCTGAAAATTCTCCTAAAACAACCCTGAACAAAATCCCAACCAAGATATAATCAGAACAAGGGTAAAAGAGTACCTGAAAATGGGCACATGACATCTCTAGAAAAGGATGAGGTCTTACAATCTCCCCACCTTATAACATCTCATCCTTGAGATGTACTCCCAAACATCTCTAAGATTTTAAGGTAAAAATATCGGTCCAATGAGCCCATATATTTTCTTCTCTCTCCCTTGTTTACTCCTGAACATGTCCATGCTTCCACAATACTCGAACTATCAACACAATCTTTCTCCGCAACACTTTCTCACTGTGATCCATAACACTTATCAGATGCTCCTCAAAGGACGCATCAGTCTCAGGCTCAACATCATCAACATCGATCACATGAGAAGGGTCGGGATGATACCACCAATGTTGTGACACATGAAAACATTGTGTATAGCACTATACCTTTGTGGAAGAGCCAATTAGTACGCCATAAGCCTGATTCTCTCCACAACCTCAAAAGGACCGACAAACCTGATCGTCAAAATTTCCCTGCCTCTGAATCTTACTGTGAACCAATCTAAGCAACACCTGAAGGAACAAAAGATCACCCACCGTAAACTCAAGGGGTCGTCTACGTCTATCTGCATGAAACTTTTGTCTACTCTAAGACATAGATATACATTTCCAAATTATCTGAACCTGATTTGATGTCTCCTGCACAAGACTCAGTCCCAACAAGAGGTGATCTGCATGGCCTACTATAAAGTGCCTCATATGGTTCCATCTGAATAGTCATCTGATAACTATTGTTCTAGGAAAACTCAACAAGTGCTAGGTGCTTCTCCCAAGACCCACCAAAGTAAAGAATGCACACTCGTAGCATATCCTCCAAAACATGAATAGTATGTTCTGACTACCCATCTATCTATGAGTGGAAATCCATACTCAGTAATACCTGCATACTAAGTGCCTTCTGCAAGCCTTTTCAGAAGCGTGAAGTGAAACATGAGTCAAAAAACTATACTCTGTGGCACCTCGTGCAGATGGAATATTTATAAAACATAAAATTCTCCCAACCGATCCACTGATAAAGTCTCCCATATAGGAAAGAAATTCACTATTTTCATCAATTGGTCCACAATCACCCAAATAATGTCATTCTTCCTAGGAGTTCTTGAAAGTCCTACCACAAAATCCACGGTAACATCATCCAATTTCCATTCTAGAATGGGTAACGACTGTAGTAAACCACTGGGTTGTTGATGCTCGGCCTTCACCTTTTGACATGTGTAGCATTGTGTCACGGACCCCACAATCTCCTTTTTCATGCCCAGTCACCAATACTATCGATGCAGGTCATGATAAATTTTGGTGAAACGCGAATGCACCACCCACTTCGATGCATGAAATTCATGCATAAGCTCTTCTCACATACACGTATGCGCAACAACATGACCCTGGACATATATGATCTCATCCTCATCTATAGTCCAATCAGAAGGAGACTCCCCACCTTCAAGGCTTTCCCTTAAGGCCAAACACTCTGGATCCTCATACTGCCTCTCCCTGATTCAGTTCAAAAGTGTGGATTATACTGACACTAAGATGAGGTTCATCTGCTCTTGGTCCTCCGGAACCACAACATGCATCTCTGCCATAAAATTCATCATCTTCCACTCAAAACTAGACTCTTGAACCATCTGAGTTTGTGTTTTCTTACTCAAAGAATCAGCAACACTGTTTCCCTTCCTGGGTGTATATGCAAGCTCAAAATCAAACAATTGCATATACTCAACCCATCTCCACTGCTAGAGATTCAAGTCTTGTTGTGAAAAGATATAATTTAATCTCATGTGATCGATATACACAATAAACTTTTCTCCCAAAAAATAATGTCACCAACACTTCAAGGTATAAAAAATGCAGCTAACTCGAGGTCATACACCACAACTCGATCTACCTGTATCAACACTTCTTCCAATACTACCCCATATGCATCACAAAACGCTGCATACTTCTCACCCGGCTTGGGTAGGATCAAGATCGGTGCAGTAGTCAAATTATTCTTTAACTCCTAAAAATCATTCTCATATTCTCCATACCATTCAAACTTTACCCCCTTCTTGGTTAAGCTTGAAAGTGATGCTTCCAAATGGTAACATTCTTGGATGAACCTTCGATAATAGCTCTCTAAGCCTAGAAATCTATAAATATCAAAAACATTCTTCAGATTCTCCCAAGAAACCACTGCCTGCACCTTCTCCGGCTCCACTAACACACCTTCCTCTAAGATGATGTGACCTAATAAATGTACTTGATCAATTGAGAATTGTCACTTAAATAGTTTGATTTATAGCCGATTCTCTCTTAACATACTCAGTACAATTCCAAGATGTTGGACATGATCGTCATGAGTTTGGGAGTACACCAAGATTTCATCTACAAAACAATCACAAACTAATCTATCTATGGGTGGAAGATTCTATTCATCAAGGCCATAAACATCGTCAGACCGTTCATCAGCCTGAACGATATCACTAAGAACTCATAAAGGCCATACCTACTTTTAAAAGCAGTTCATGGTATATTAGAAGTTCAAAATCTCAATTTATGATACCCTGATCTCAATTCAATCTTGAAGAAAACACAATCTCCTCTTAATCAGTCAAAGAGATCATCAATACGTGGAATAAGATACCGGTTCTTCACTGTCATCTAGTTCAACTTTCTATAGTCAAAATATAACCACAAAGTCCCTCCAACCTTCTTTGCAAACAAAACTAGAGAACCCCAAGGATACATACTTGGATGGATAAACCTCTTATCCATAAACTCTTACAGTTGAGTCTCAAGCTCTTGAAGCTCTATTGGTTCCATTATATATGGTGGAATAGAAACTGGCTCAGCTCCATGTTGGATTGGTGTAGGCCGATCCATTTTGGATGATGTTTGGACCAAATGCTTACGGTCTGTACTGCACACCAGGCCGCAACCTTCACGGGTTGAGCTCCGTGGTGAGATCGTTGGGGGTTGCAGGGGGCAACGCGCCCCTACTCTGAGGGTCGAAGGTCCTCGACCCAATTTTTGAGGAACTATAGTAACTCTGACTACTATAGCAGGGATGACCGACCAACACCGACAGGGCAATATAGCACTACGAACTTTTGAGTCAACAGTACTGTAGCTCCTTGGACTTCCATCCACCGACCACTATATCTCTTTTGACTTGGGTGGCTATAACACTGTAGTGATGTAGACTTCCTGTGTGGTTGGTCGAACAGTGGATCATCTTCCTCCTTTTGTAGCCCATTTTGGGCTAGGGTTTCCATGGTTAGAAACTCTGAGAGATCTCCTTGTAATTATGCTCTTGGATTTCATAGTGAAGTTATTCTACCTCTCCATGGAGATAGGGATCATTTCCAAAACCATATAAATATTTGTGTCCCATGTATTTCTTTCTTCTATCTTTTATTCATTTACAAACCATTTCTGTCACTGCGACTCCCATCATTTCTGCATCACTCCAGGCATGAGCTTAATTGTAAACACAACATACCTCTCAAGTGGAAGCCTTGAGAAGTCCTCCAGAAACACATCTTGGAACCGGTACACAATGGTTGGAAAGACATCATGATTTACACCCCCATAATCTAGAAAAAAACTTGCAACCTGGGCAGTGAGTTCCCCCATTTGCTGACATACTGGCCCCGCACGACCTACCTGGATATCCCACTCTCCACAGTGAACATAACTGTCACCCTCAGGAGACTTAAAGGTCAATCTCTTGTGGTAACAATCAATTTGGACTCGGTATTCTACTAAACAGTCGATACCCATAATCAATTCAAAGTATGACATATCAAGGATGTAGTGATCTCATATAAAACGATACTCTCCAACCTCAAGAGAACAACCCTTGCAAAAACAGACGTCTCTCAACCTCACCCCCAAAGGTGTATCTATCATCATAAACCCACTTAAAAAATCCCCCGTTAGACTCAACCTGTTCACAATTTGTACAAATATAAATGAATGAGAGGCTCCTGTATCAAATAAGGAAATTTCAAGTGTAGAAGCTACAAGAATAGCAGCTCTAACTATCGATAGACCAACCTTGCTATCCATAAGTGTAGGATGAAATTCATGAAACTGTAATGCCCCTCTTTCATATGCTTCAGTTTGAGTCCCCTGAGCTGTACCACTCTGTTGATATGGATGCTCTTTCCCAGAAAGACCTCATCCACTACCTCAATTGCCATGACCAATAAAAATCCAACTGCCAGACTGATATGGGGTAGAAGACCCACATCCAACACCTTGATTCTACCTAGCCCCTCCATAATTACCCACCCATCATGGGATCTTGAAGAACCATTATAGATGCTTGATATCCCCATGTGCATCATTAATTCCTGCCGGGTTACCGAATTTAGAAATTTAAAACACGAAACAGACAAAACACTAAACTATAAGGTAGTATAGGATTTTCAAGTATAAGGTCGAACCCACAGAGATAGGGTTGTAATTTTTTTTAATTAAATAAAATAAACCTAAACTAATTTTGAATTGAAGAAATTGAATCTAAACTACTGAGCATTGGATTTGGTAAAGAAGGTGGGAGAAGACAATATAAAAATGGTGCCGAGTAGAAATGATTCTAGGTTCATGAATGACGATACAAGAAATAATTAATTAGAAATCATGCAGTCATTAGAACTGGGTCTTAACGAGTTCAATGGTCATGATAAATGCACTCCACCACGACTCTCCTTTTATCATGGTCAGGTACTTCAGATTATGAAGGATGAGTAACTCGAAGCCTTATTTAAACACAGGGAAGAGATAAACACAATGGCCATGGAGAAAATATAAACCCTAGACCTCACATTACACAATGGTATTCATTATACTCAGGAAATGGACATGCTAAAAAAAGAATAAAATTAAACCCAATTCCCAACCCCCCTCATAATGGTCATGCAAGAAGAATCAAGAAAGAGATTGAAATGAAGAATAGATGTGAAATCCCAACATAAATTGCAATAAAATATAAAATACCTCATACAATCAATCCCCTTTCATCATGCATGTCATGACACAAAGAAATCACCCACTCATTCTAACCATGAGCGGGTGTGGAAAAAAAATGAAATAAAATCTATAGATCATGGAAAAATAGAGCTCCGTAGGCATCCATCGATGGTCCTCTGTCCAGCTTCGAAATGCATCAAATGGTGTGGTCAAGGGTCTCGATTTATAGGCTGTATATGGGACCTTCTCGAGGATTTTCACAATGTGTAATTAGATTACACATTGTGTAATCTAGATCAGAGTTTTCCTCCCAGATTTATGAATTCGCACTAATATCGTATGCGGATTTGAATCTTTGACTCACTTCACGATGTGAAATCAGGACTCACATCATGTAATCCTTAAATCTTTATATCCCTTGAATCTTGATGCATTTATTATCAAAAAACATATCTAAAAAAATTTCACATCGTGTAGTGAGGTTACACAACGTGTAACTATCTTTCACAGTGTGTACTGCGGTCACGAATTGTCCTAGTGGCGACCTTCCTCTCTGATGAATTCACAATGTGTAATGAGATTACATGGCATGTAATCATGTTTTTTTAGTTTTCTAGCTTCAAATTTCCTCAAAAATCTGATGTCGTGCCGCGAGCGAAGCGAAGTGGCACAAAGTACCTTTTTCCTCCAAAATAAATCCCTTTTTATTCCTTTTTCAAATATTCATTATATCCTACCAAAAATCATAAAACTAGTTAATATATTACCAAATTGGAAATAATATTAATTAAATACATAAATCAACACATTAAAATACCATAAAATATATCCATGAAATATACTTATCAATGCTCTATCCTACCGCAAGCTTGACACTCTACCGATGGTCGGGGCATTATCTATGTAAGTGACCCAACATACCGCACTAGTGGCAGAACACTCAAGTAATATCTTGAGTAACTATTTGTTATTCCTAGACACTCTGCTTTCAACTAATTTGGTTAACATTCTCATAGTGATGCTTCTTACCCTCGAAAGACATACCTCCTATCCATCCAACAGAAACCACTTGTATCTCACTGGAAGCCTCCTTCACCCCCTTAGATATGAGATCCTAATTCATCACTTCTGAAAACTTTTTTTCCCGAAAGATATTAACCAGATACTTAATCTCACATTTAAGCTCATCCTGAAAACATTTTTATGGAGTAGCATCATCCCCTACCAACGCTGGAACAAAGCCCTACAAATCCGTAAAGTGACCAACATAGTCCATCACTGACATAATTTCCTGGTCTAGCCTCATAAACTTTGTTTCCCTCTCATGCCTAAGCTTCTCAGGGTAAAAGTGCTCCAAGAACTTCTCCTGAAATTTCTTCCACTTAAAGTTCTCCAGCTGTCCATCTCATGTCTGGATGTCCCACCAACACCTTGCTTGACCACGTAACATATAAGCTGGATAAACTCAATTCAGAACTCATCTGCCTTAGGTCCACCCTCTTCGGTGAAAGTCAGAGGGTGTTGCAATTGGAACTCCCATGTAAAGTCATACATACTCTTAACTACCCACTTTGGGTCTCTTTCCATAAACTGCATAAAGCGAGCAAAGTTCTCAAAGAACTGATCTCCAACTTCCTCACCTGGAACTATCAGAGCCTCTAGTTCCACTATTGGAGGATCATTTCTAACCATGTTCTCCTACAGTCCTATCAAAAAGTGTCGTCATGGAGGCATAACTCTACAGTTACAAACACACATATCAAGACACATAACACATCATCATCACATTTACATAAAATGGATTCACATAAATTCATAACAAGTCATCCCCCATACCCCACTACACAGTCAAAACTGAGACGCTATCACTACCCTCAACCATCTTTCCTCTAGGCCATGGATAACAAAGTGTAAAACAAAACCACATTTCAAGTTTCTCATTAGACACCCATTTATCCATTTCCATTTTTCCACATTTATCATCATTTTAAATTATAAATTTCTCATTAGGCGCCATTTCATTTTAAATTACACAACAAAGAAAAGAAATTTCATTTAAATAACTCACCCCAAATCCCTCTTTTCCATGCATGCCTAAAATGATGCATGTCATAATAATCCCTGAGTTCCTAGAATGATGCATGTATGCTCAACTCATGCCATATCAGAACATGAATAAAAATATCATAAAAAAATAACATTACACAATAAGTGCATCACTCTAGGTGAAATAACATCTAACTGTAATAGAAAACATCAATAACATCAATCCCACTCTGGGTACTTGGATTCCCCCCCTTATATGGGTTAGATACTCCCATGCACAAGCTCTTGAAAAAGTCCCAAATCATCCTAATATCCTGTTTTCCTTTTCCCAAATAGTAAGATCATTGAAAAGAAAATAAAACCCCTTTGACACTACTTTGTAACATCCCGACCCGGGTGACACGTGCCGGTACCCCAAGCCGATTGGTTACGTGATCTCAGGTGTGCCTCCATATATGATAGAGGCTGCCAACTAGCAGCGGGGGTCTAATATGTAACATGAGGAGATTATACCCTCTTTATCAAAGTATCACAACAACAAAAAATAAACATCAAATATCTAAAAGACCATAAACAATAACTAGAATAATACCATAACCAATACACACTAGTATCACATGATGAACCAAAACAGAAAAACAATATCCAAAACTAAAATAGTAGATATGTAATTCCATATACATGTCAAGTTTCAAATGTGAAACCAAAATAAAGACGCACTGACACTCCCAAATGGGTCCCGACACCAAGTTCAGTTCCCTCATCCAAGCTCCATCCCAACTCATCCATCTAACATAGAGCTTTTTCCCTTATCTTGTTTGAAAAACATGAAGTATATTAGGGAACTGATCAAGAAACCAGTGTAGGATGTGAGTACAACTCAATAGGTCACCACCACCAACATCTAAAATAATATTCAGATATAATAGTGTATGCAATTGTATAAAAATAAAGTACAAAAAATAAAGTAAACAATTTCCATTTTTTATTATTCTTTAATTAACCACATATTTCCTTAAGTTCATAATGAAACCCAAACCATAAATACCTTCTTTGGCCCGTTCTAAATTCTGAACCATCTCACATAACACGGGCTTCCATTATCCATTTAATTCCAATTTCATATCTTGGATACTTAGAACCATAGTCCAATGCCAATATCATGGTCCTATAACATCATGTCTAGTACCTCGTGAGTATTTGAAGCATCAATCCCTATATCACAGCTCATGGGTATTTGGAGAATCAGTCTTTTTCCCATACAATAATATTCATATGCACACATTCATGGGTATTTGAAGCATCAGTCCCTGTTCCACACCCTATTTATCAATCAATCATACATATGTCACATATATGACATTTATCATGGTTAATCATTATTAAACCTCTTAAAAATTATTCACATAACGGTGCACCATTTAAATTAATCATAACAAACATGGTTCTTCACTTTAATCACATGGGATAATATGAACAATTCACCATTAAACCATTTACCAAAATTTAATCATATAAACCATTAACCCTTAAAGGTTAAGCCTACCATCCTATAATTCCCACTATTAATTTATTTATAATCACATTAATCAACCAATTTCACCATTCAACATTCAACCAATTTCATAAATCATGTTATCCCATAAATTCCATGATTCCATTAATTAATTAACCAATCAATAAATCTAATTAAAGATGTGATTTACAAATGTGGCAATTCCAATTTCACAATTCCATACACACAACTATAATCAAGACTATGATAATTAACATTTATACCACCTACCTCAAGATTGTTGACAAATGTTTGCCAAACTTGAAATCCCCAAATTGAAGCAGAACGATCAATTTCACAATAATAGAAGAGATTTAGAACCAAAAACTAGATTCAAGATCAAAAAAATTAACATCCAAGAAAACCTAGATCTAAACCATCACCAACGGAGGAAATCATCCATCCAAAGATGAGAAAGAGATGTGAGAGTGAAAGGAAACCAATTGGGGAAGAAGACACTTACCAACAAAGAGATGATCCTTCTAATGAACCTTCGATTCCTCAAGAATGGGGTTTAAGGATCCTTGGAACCCTTTTTGGAGCTTTAAAATTTGGTGGAATTGGTTTAGGGTAGATATTGGGTGTTTAGGTATAATAATCAGGGGGTTTGGGAATTTAAAATAAATTTTCAGAGGATTAAAAACCCACACACACAGTTTCATGGGTAGGGGCGCATGGTTTTCCAAACCGTGTGCCTCTCCTTAAGGGTTGCACTGTTACTACTAATAGGGAACATAGTTTGAAAAACCGTGTGCCAACCGTGCATTTCCCCTATGTTTGGGAATGTACAGTTTGCTGGGGCAGGGCACATGGTTTAGACAAACCACGCGCCAACCGTGCAGTGCCCAAAACCCCTCCAAAAACTTTTATAATTATCCAAATTCTACAGAATCAACCCCAAACAAAAACCCAACCAAGATATACTCAAAACATGGGTAAAAGATTACTTGAAAATGAGCACAAGACATCTTCAGAAAAGGTTGAGATCTTACACTAACAAAGTTTTTACTATTTAGGAGTCAATATAGTCATCATAAAAGAACATTTGGTATATGAATGGAACCTAGTTGATATTTATTAACATTTTAAAATCACTTAGCGGGAGATAGGTATTTTAGTAATTTTAAATCATTTAATAAAATATCATTTATTATAAAATAACATCAATATCAATTTTGACATAATTCATTTAATTTGAATTTAAAAATATCATGACAATGATGGAATTCAAATCCATTATATCCACACTTGTGTAACATGATATAAAAATCTAAAAAATTAATGGAATACAATAATTCATTCAATTTTCTTCACTTTTAATATTTTTAGTATCATTTATTTAATTAAATTATTAACTAAATAATTCCTATGTTGGTGTTTCTTAAGCATTTAAATAAATTATTTCATCTCAAAAAAATTAAAATTATTATCATGAAAAAAATAATTTATTTTTCAAAATAGTATTTATAACCGAACATTTGAAGCTTTTTCCCTATCAAAAAACTTTATAGATATTAAAGGCAAGGAAGATTCATTTTTTATCTTTTTCTTTACTCAACTTATTATATAGGTCATATTCAAAGGCAAGTGGAAAGGAATGACCATATTTCAGAGACTTTGATGTCCAAGGTCTAAATAAACTCATTCAATAAAATTAAGATAATATTTTAGGGCATATTGACTCTTATCATTCTAATTTAACCCACCAGTAAACCCTTTTTTACCTTAACCGTGATAATTAATTTTAACCGTTTTCACTAATAATTATGGTCAAAAATTAAGTTGAACTAATTAGATAATACAAATTATGCTGATTTCAAATATAGAATCACTTTTTCTAAATTAAAATCATATAAATTATATAATTTAATTTAAAATTAACCTCATAGATACGATGTGAAAGCAGGTTTTTAAAGTGAAAATGTTCAAAAGTTTACAATGTTTTTATATCAAAAATCAACATGAAAAATATTCCAAATACCTAAATTGGATTAATGGATATACAATTGATATAATTTTACTTTAATACCAATTCAAAATATAATTCAATATTATAAATTATTTAAACGAAAAGATAGTTTTTAATTAAAATTCAGCATTTTCACTATTCATCGAAAAATGAAATTTCACAGAAAAATATCAAAAATTCATCCTAAAATAATTTTTATATTCTGATTTAAAAAATAAATTTTATTTTATCATATAAATTTTTTAAAGTGGTAAAAATTAATTTTAAATTATGTGCACAAAGCGCGACTAATCCGTCTTTTAGAAAAAATACTGTTTTCAGAAAACAATTCTTTTTCTTATAAATGATTCTTATTTTATTACTAATCAATAGATAACCATATTTTTCATAATTTATTACTACTCATACCTACCAATTCAACAGTTAGGTTATAAATATTAAATTAAATAAAAATATTTTAATAATATTTTACATTTCATTTAAACTCGATGTAGTATGTAATGAATGCTAAACTGAGTGTTGCGTGTAATGAAAGCTAAACTCAGTGTTGTATGTAATACAATATAAACTAAACATTGCATGTAACACAAGCTATTTAAGAGGTTTAATCTATTTTAAAAAATAAATATATCATAAAGTCTCAAGATGTTATATTCCCTTTTATGCTTGGTGTTACGTGTCACATACACTATTGAATAAAATGTTATTCTTTTAGAATTTTGGGGTGTTAAATTATTCCCACCTTAAATAAAATTATTTCTTTAAATTTAAACTCAATCTCAGTAATCAAAAGTTTTATATTTAAAAATACCATTATTGAAAAAACCACATCATAAAAAGGTTTAATAAAATATATTCTTAATAAGAGAAAAAGTGAAGTATGAAGGTCATCTAGAATAATCACATAACTAGGTTTCCAAGTAGAAGAAAATAAGTGGTAAATGAAAACATTTACATAGAAGAGAAAAATAACATCCTCGTACTAATGGAAAGTGATAGAGAACATGGTTAGAAAGAAGTTAACAACCACAAATCTATAAACCAAAGGTGTGAAAAAGGTCATTGATATCATCAAAATGATGATAGTAGGAAACATTTTTGTTTCAAGACCCTTTTTCTAGAGTTGATGAACTCTTTTAATGTCTAATAATATAAAGAAATATACTTGATATATTTCTATTTTACAAGAATAATTTCATCATTTGGTTATGCTTTGATCAATTTCTAATTCATCGCTTACTCTAAGAAATGAATATCCAAAAATGTTTTTTATGCTCCAAGCACTAAAATTCACTTTTAACAGATTATAATATCCACAAAAGATTGAAAAGTCTTCTAACTATTTTATAAAACCAATATGATTAGCACAAGTTTTCTAATATGCATAAATCTTCATATGTTTAATTAATAAATTAATCACTAAAAGCTTGTCCAAAGTTAAACTTAAACCATTTCATAAATGGTTAACCTTATAACCCTTTTCAAATATTAAGATCCAAAATTTTAGAAATAAGATCAATGAATTTCCAAAATGAACTTATCATTATCCCCCAAAACAATATGAAGTATCTCTTAATCTTCACATTCCAAACATGTGAATACCTTCATCATGCATTTTCTTAAAACATGGTAATAACCTGAATTACCATAAAATTTTATTGAAAACATGCATTCTTTCTTATTCCTTGAGTAAAACACAAATTAATGGATACATTCCTTAAATCCAATGATACTGTAAACTCTATCAATGATAGTATAAACCACTTTTTCAATAAATCATTAATTAGTTCTAAGGTATCTAGTACTATAAAATTTAATTTATCCAAATCAATAATATCTTTATCCCAACATAATTATCTCACCATTAGAAACATATTAAGGGTTATATTTCACTCAATCATGTTTTTTCCAAGAAGTTTAACTTTCCACTGAATCATTTTTCTTGGTCATCGGTACCGTTCAACATACTCTTTCAAATTTTTAATGAAAAAGTACTAAAATACAATCCTTATATATTTCATAATTATTATAACTATGATATCATTTATAAAATACTTAAATTATACCATTTTATAATCCAAACACAAATACATTAATCATTCCCCTTCATCCGTGATAATAGTATATGCTTAACCATGATTTATTAGCTTCTCTTGAGGTGTATTCCTTTGATGCTCGAGACATTGATTCACATAATGTCTCATATCTTTATAGTTAAAGCATTGTACATTGGGAAATTTTTTCTTACCCTTGAAATCATGATAATGGTAGCCTTTCTCTCCACACTTATAGCAAACTCCCATTCCCTTCAATCAAGTACCATGATATTTCTTTGCACAATTATCGCTAGTGGGAAAATCCTTCTTTCCCTTCCCCCCCTATCCATTTTTTTCGATGCCACCATATTCTTATATTTCTTACCTTTGAAGCCATAATACTTAGAGAATTATTTCTCTATCTTGTTAGCACATGATAATATGTCCTTATATGATGAGAATGTTTAGGAGACTAGTTCCCTTTGAAAGATTGTCTTAATCCCATCCAAGAAATGACCATTCTTACTCTTTGGATCACATGCATTGATGTAGTTCCCATTTCTTTTGTTAGGTGCTATTTATAAATGACAGAATACACTAGATTAGACCATTTCATTATGAAACATAATATATAATCCCAAAACTAGTGAAATACATAACATAATTTGGAAAATTTGTGTATAGCTAATCTCATAATCATAAATGTGGTTTCTTTGGGGATATCTTTATGTTTAAATCCTTTATAATGGTTTATAAAGAAAATTCAAATTATCTTAAGCATATCCCTTGAGACTATCAAACCAGGTGTATAGTAAGGACCATTGTTGTAAACTAGGTGATGATCAGGTTTTTCCCAATGTGACCTTTTTTGGAGTTATTACCCCTAGGTACATCTATGCCGGAACCACGCCCACTTATAGTATCCAAACATGGATGCATTTATTAGAAAAAACCACATAATATGTACCTTACCAAAACTTTAGGATGTTCTTCTATACTCATCCTAAAAGTCTATCATAGAGTTATGTTCCCTAATCTATTTTTTTTCTAAAATATAGTTTCTAAGGTTTCTACTAAATTTTCTTTGATACCAATTATAACAACCCCGACCCCAGAATCCTGGAGCCAGTACCTTACTTTATTACATTAACATAGATACAATGGGTCAAATATTAAAGGGATAACTAGTTTATTAGTTTTGGAGAACCAGATACATACATGATACCCATTTTACATTGGGAAAATAAAATAAAACATAATAAAAAAACTCAACATCCATGAAACTCATTCTAAGAATTAATCTTCATATTCCTGGGAAAGGGAACAAAATAATGGTGAGATCAAATACTCAGTAAGGGTTAAGTACAATGGAAGATATCAAGAATCAATAAACATAAAAAATATTATAATGTAAATAAATGAACACAATTCCATTTAAATAACTTGAATACATGAATAGATAAGGTATAATCAATATGAAAAGGTAAATAACTGAAAACTCATGCCATTTAATCAATAAACTGAGAATGAAATGCATCCAGAGATAATATCATAGTAAAAATATTCTAGATAATAATAACTAAATTATGGATGAAGGAAATGCTTAATTTTCAAACATCATGTTTTCCAAACACATGATATCTTTACTATCAAGATCTTTCACAAGACGATTTAAAACATAATGAGTAAAAACTCATCTAATTTGGCCATCTTATTTGTCTAATGAGACTACTGATTCATTGAGGGGATTTAATTAACTGGGTAAAACCTATGTTTGTAGGTCCAAATAATTCCTCATATATAAAATAATCGATTTAATTCATAAACAATTCTCCTTATCAAATATCCATATTGAGTAAAGGATACCGATTTATCAATATTCCCCCAGTTAATCAAATAAATTTCAAAGTAAACACTGTATATTTAAATATCATAAAATTTAGGCAATAATAATACCCATCATACAATAATATGAACATTTAATATAAATTTAATTTCCAATGAAAATTATTTCAAGAAAGTGATTGTTTTGAGAGAAAGTTAACAATCACAAAAGAAAGTGTGATTGCAAAAAACTCTTACCATTTGGTAAATTTCAATTAAAACCACCTTGGATGAATTAATTAAAATTGAAACTTAAAATACCATGAATAATGAATTAATCATGATATTACATTTCAAAGGGGAAGTATATACACCACATAAAAGTTAATTGGTTCATAAAAACAAATAAGTCTCAATGGAATGTAACTTGAGATGAAATCCCTTACCCCACACTTACTTTTGTTTAAACTCATGTTAAACTAATTTATATTGGTTTTAAATATGTTATTAAATTATACCAGAACTATATTAATATTTAAAATATCATATATGATCCTTTTATAACATCATATCACCTATTTGTTAATAATATTTTATTATTTTCATTGTTTTGGGTGTTAATTGCCTTATTTTTTCATGTGTATTTCATTATGAAAGATTCAGTTCTTACACATATGATATAGTTATATCATATCCAGAATACTAATCATGTAATAATTATCATATTTTTACATCAATTATATTTTTAAAACCAATCATGAATGGTGGTTACAAAAAATGAAGTATGTTACGATCATGGAGATGGTAGGTCGTACGTATGCATGAGTAACATTTTCCATTTTTCAATGATCATTATGAAAAGGGTGTAAGTAATATTTTATATTTTAATAATAATCATAACATCATATATAATATATTATTTATTTAATTATACTTATATATATATATATCATTCGTGTGGTGTGGTGATGAAAAGAGAGTCACATCGCTTCACGATGGCGATCGTCCACACGTACATGAATGATGTTATCATCTTTAAGTTTAAAAAATAAAATGATATATTATATTTCTATAATTATGAATATGTAATGAATATAAAAATTATTTCATGTATATCACATATAATAATTAACTTTATCTTTATCACATTCCATGTGAAGTGTTGGTGAAAGACGAATCACATTGCTTCGTGAGGCGATAGTCCGCTGTACATACGAGCGACATTATTGTATCTTCTATGGAATGAAAGGTAAAAAGATATATATGATATAATGACTAAAAAAGTATAATAATTTTATAAATATCATATATATACTTTATACACATCATCATACCCAACCTTGATAGGTGGTAACAAAAAAATGAACAACAACAGTTCATGAGGTGGTAGTCCGCCGTACACACGAATGACGATTTCACAACCCATTTGATAGAAGTGGAGATGGTTTTAGGTAATTAAATTATTATAAAAATATCCCAATATATAGAAGATATTGTTTTTAAAACATCAGAATGTTTTAATAAAAATTGAAGGAGATGAAGAAATAAGTAAAATAAAGACGCTCATTGAAGAACATTACCTCTTCTTCGGGTATGCTCTTTTGGTTTGCACTAAAGATTTTAAAGGTTGGATTTATATAAAAACTAAGGATTCTAGGATAATGGTAGGGAAGTTATTTGAGAATATATTTTCTAAACCAAAGTGGTTTGGAAGAGTGAATAATGGGGGAGAGCGAGTTCCCTTTTATAGTTAAGGAGGAGTGACATTCTTGTAAATATGAAAAAGCATTCACTATTAGGAGGTCTCCCTTACCTCATGT
The DNA here is from genome assembly GCA_963277665.1 of Viscum album. Lineage (NCBI taxonomy): Eukaryota > Viridiplantae > Streptophyta > Magnoliopsida > Santalales > Viscaceae > Viscum > Viscum album. Next base: position 1,943,328,811 of record OY728163.1, read on the forward strand.
GGATCCAAAATAGAATAAAAATGGAGGGGAGGGTTGATGAGTTCAATAAAAACCTCTAAAACAAAAAAATAAATACATTTTTATCATGTTATTCCTTAGTCTTTAAGCTTACTCAATTTTACCCTTTTAGTTTTTTTTACCATGGTAATTTGTTTTTCTAACCTTGGTAATTTATACTTTAAGATTAAATTAAAATGATACTTATTAGATAATTTGGAACCACTGATTATAAATATGAAATATAATTTATAAAATGAAAATCTTATGTGTTTTGAAAATTATTTTGAACATAAGTTCATGTAATGTGTAAAAACATAGTTTTAACCTTAATTGTGTTAATAGAGTTTTTACTATTTAGGGGTCAATATTGTCATTATAAAAGAACAACTGGTGCATGAATGGAACCTAGTTGATATTTATTAACATTTTAAAATCACTTGGTAGAATATAATATTTTTAATAATTTTTAATAATTTAATAAAACACCATTTATTATAAAATAACATTAATGTCAATTTTGACATTATTCATTTAATTTGAATTTAAAAAGATCACAGAAATGATAGAATTAAAATAATTTTTTTCCAAACATGTGTACATGATATAATAATATATAAAATTAACTAAATACAATAATCCACTCAATTTACTTCACTTTTAGTATTTTTAGTATCATTTATTTAATTAAATTATCAACTAAATAAGCCCGACATTGGAATTTCTTAAGAATGTAAAGTAATTATTTCATATCAAAAAAATTAAAATAAATTATCATGATAAAAAAAAACTCATTTATATTTCAAAATAGTTTTTATAACTAAACATATGAAGTTTTTTCTCTATCCTAAAACTTTATAGATATTAAAGGCAAGGATTGTTCTTTTTTTGCCTTTTTCTTTACTTAACTTATTATGTAGGTCATATTCAAAGGAAAGTAGAAATAAATTTCCATATTTCATATAATTTTATGTAAAATTTTGAAAAAATCCGTTCAATAAAATTAAGATAATATTTTAGGTAATTTTCACTCTTATCATTCTTGTTTAACCCCTGATAAACCCATTTTTACCTTAACCATGGTAATTAATTTTAACTGTTTTCACTAATCATTATGGTTAAAAATTAATTTGAATTTTTTAGATAATATAAATTATTTTGGTTCCAAATATAAAATATATTTCTAAAGATTCAACTCACAGTAGTGGTAGAATTTAATTTAAAATTAATCCCACAGATGTGATGAGAAAGTGGGGTTTTAAAGTGAAAATGTTCAAAAGTTTACAATGTTTTTATATCAAAATTCAACATAAAAATTATTCCAATTAACTAAATTAGATCAATATATATAAAATTAATCTAATTTTACTTTAAAACTAATTAAAAATATAGTTTAACATTATAAATTATTTAAACAAAAGACATTTTTCAATTAAAATTCAGTATTTTTCACCATTTATCAAAAAATAAAACTTCTCAGAAAATCCAAAAAATTCACCCTAAGAAAATTTTGATATTCTGATTTAAAAAATGAAGTTTATTTTCTAATATTTTTTTTTTCTAAAACTGGTAAAAATTAATTTTAAATTATGTGCGCAAATCACGACTAATCCATCTTTTAGAAAAAATACTATTTTTAAGAAAACTTTTCTTTTTATTCTAAATGATTCTTATTTTATTAATAATCAATAGAAAACCATATTTTTTATAATTTAGTTATTAATATTCATAAATTATAATTTAATTTTTAGGTTATAACTATTATATTAAATAATAACATTTTAATAATATTTCACATTTTGTTTAAACTCATTATTGTGTGCAATGCAAGCTAAACTGAGTGTTGTGTGCAATGAAAGATAAACTGAGTGTTGTGTGTAACATAAACTAAACTGAGTGTTGTGTGAAATGTAATATAAACTCAAAATTTCATGTAACACATGATACTAAAGAGGTTTAATCTATTTATAAAATAAATATACTGTAAAGTCTCAAGATGTTATATTCCCTTGTACTCTTGGTGTTTCATGTCACATATGCTATTGAATAAAATGTTATTATTTTAGAATTTAAGGGTGTTACATGATCTTTTTGATCAATTTAAGGGAGAACAATGGTTCTTTAAAATTGATTTATGGTCTTGGTATCATCAACTTTGAGTTAGGAAAGAGGATATTCTGAAAACAACTTTTAGAAGTCGCTACGGTCATTATGAATATCTGGTCATTCACTTTGGTCTTATAAATACTCCAAAAGTTTTCATGGAATTAATGAATCATGTCCTTCAACGGTACCTAGAATATTTTATTTTGGTATTTGTGGATGGAATTCTTGTGTATTATTGAACTTAAAAAGAATATGAAGAACGTTTAGATATTGCATTGAACATTTTTTAAGAGCATAAATAATATGAAAAATTATCTAAATATGATTTTTGGATACAAGAAGTTCACCTGTTTGGCTATATCATTTATGAGAAAATTATATTAGTAGATCCTAAAAAGATAGAAGCTATCATCTCTTAAAAACCTCTAAAGAACATCTTTGAGATACACAACTTTCTGGGCTTAGCTAGTTACTATCATTACTTCATTCGAGACTCCTCACATCTCACATCACCTAAGAAAACACTAGAAAGAAAGGGAACTCCATTCCAATAGAGTGTTGAGTGTCAGCAATACTTTTTGGAGTTTAAGACCAGACTCACTTAAGCACTGATTCTTATCTTTACAGAACCTGGGAAAGTTTACATGGTTTATTATGATGTATCTGGATATGGAATCGAATGTGTTCTCATGTAAGGAGATCATGTTGTAGCTTATAGATCATGTCAGTTACAAATTTATGAAAATAATTATCCAACCCATGACTTGGAATTGACTGTAGTGGTTCATGATTTTAAAACATGGAATCATTATCTCTTTGGAGAGAATTTCATTATGTTCATAGACCATAAAATCTTGAAACACATTTCTCAGAAAGGTATTTTAACCTGAGAAAAAGATGATGGATCAAATATCTCATGATGTTTTAATTTAACTTAGTTTATACACCAAACAAAAGGAATTATATAGATAATTATTTAAGTTAAAAGTTTTATAATCAACTAGCTAGAGAAGATCGTGACCAATGATAATTGATGAGTATCATAACAGATATGAATTTGGATCACACTTAGTAGAATTAAGTCACAATATTCTTTCTAATGACACTCATACCTGATTCGGTTGAGAAATTTAAGGATGATCAAAGATTGGATCCTAGTTGACTTACCATTACATCAAAAATTAATGGTGGGGATACTATTGATAGATGAGAGCAAAATGGGAACTCCATGTTTCCTTTTCAAGATCGGATAGTTGTTTCCCCATCTTTTCAAGAACAACTTCTTTCTTCTTATCACCATTCTAAGTGGGAAATTCATCTTGGAATCCAAAAGATGTATAAGCCTCCAAGGACACATTTTTGGTGGTTAGGTATGAAACAAAATGTGGTTGATTATGTTACGAAATTCCTAAATTGTTAGCTGGTTAAGTCTGAACATCAATGATCGACTGGAATGTTACAATATTTACCTTTACCCTTATGGAAATGGGAGAAGATAGTTGTAAACTTTATCATAGGTTTACCATGAAGTATTTAGAAACATGATTCAATCTGGGTGATTATAGACTGACTTACAAAGTTATCCCACTTCATTCTGATCTGTGAATCCAACACGATAGATGAATTGACAAAGATATACATTTGGGAAGTGGTAAAATTGCATGGAATACCCATTTTGATCATCTCTGACCGAGATCCTTAATTTACATCTTGATTTTGGTGATTGTTTCAGCAAGATTTGGGTACCCAATTAACCATGAGTACAACATATCATCCTCAAATAGATGGATAGTCAGAATGAATGATTTAGACACTAGAAGACATTCTTCGAGCTTGTGTTTTGGATTTTAGTGGCTCATAGAAGGATAATTTTCCTTTAGTGTATTTTTCACATAATAATAGTTATCACTCCATGATATAAATGGATTTTTTTGAGACATTGTATGACTGTGCATGTTGATCCTCACTTTGTTGGGTAGTGATCAGAGAAATTACAATATTGAGAACTAGCCTCATTCAAATGATCAGGAAACAGATGGTTTCATCCAAAATCTTTCAGAAATCTTATGTATATAATCGTCATCAACCTTTATCCTTTTTAGTGGGAAATCATATATTCTTGAAAATATCTCTAAGTCTGGGGCATCATCAATTGGTTAAATAAGGTAAATTGTGTCCTCATTATGTTATACCTTTTGACATACTTGAAAGAGTTGGTGATCTTGTTTATCAGTTGTCTTTACCACCATAGTTTAGTTTGGTTCATAATTTGTTTCATGTATCTCAACTGAGGAAATACCAGCCCAATACTAACTATGTGATTCGATGAGATCATGATGATCTGAAGCCAAATGAAATATTTTCTCAAGCACCAATTCATATATTAGACAGACAAGATAAAATATTGCATGGAAAATGTATTCTATTGATTCGATTATTACATGGAAAACATATTACATTAGTTTTATTATTATGAAAACATGGTGAAGTTTAATAGGAAACATGGGAACATGAGAAATAGATGTTAGAATAATGGCCTGAAATTTTTCAAAGCACTGAAAATCTCCATATTTCTAGGGACAGAAAGCCTAAAGGCAGGTAGGATATAACACCCCCATTTTAAGGTACTTCACCCTTTTATTATGTATTTTGAAGTTATATAATGTTTGTGTTGATTTTTTGGAGTTTTTTTGATGGTTTTAGTTTGTTTCAAAAGTGTTTTTAAGGGTGAAAAATTTGAGCACAGTTAGGGGAAACTATGAAACTTCTCAAGGAAACCTTGGAAGGGAATCTGGGATTCATTAGATAGACACACATTTAGTGCATGGTTTGGAAAAACCGTGTGAGTTACCATGTAAATTGGGAGTTTTTGGATAGTATCAACACCCGGTTGGTCCATGTTTTGGCCAAACCATGTGTCCCCATGGGTGTTATCCAGTATAACTCACACGGTTGGAGAACAATTTGTTAAACTGTATGACCTAACTGTGTGATGTGCATTAATAACATCCAAAAATTATTTCTTTAATGCATTTGTGCCCTAAAACTCTCATTTTCTCCTATCAGCCTAGCCTCTCGAACTGGAGGACTCCTTTATGTGATTTTGGAATCTCCTATCCCTCCAGAATCCATTTTCAACCAATCTAAGTGCATTGGATCCCCAAAATCAATGAAAAGTCTCTGTTTCATCTCTTTATCTATAGATATTCTCATATCCTCCCACACAGAACATTATATTTTATTTTTTATGGATAGATCTATGGTCTATGAGGTGTTTTTATGAGATATTGATTGGATCTATTAAAGTAAAGAAGTTTCAAACCCAGATCTAGAGGATTCATTATGTCGTTCATCGATTTCATCACTCATTGTGAGGTAGGTGTCTTCTCTCTTTTATCCACTTATTCTAGAACTTGAAGGCTTAGTTTTTATTAACTGAATTTATTTAAATTTAAAAATAAACTCGTGTTTATTTCTTATTGGAAACCCCCATAGTTTGATGATTTGGAAATATTGGATTTGAATGGTTTATGGAAAATCACTTTTGTTCTCTGTTTTAAATTGTGAATTTGAAATGATGCATGAAAAGTGTTTGTTTAAATAATTTAAAAGAATTATTTATTTAAGAAATGAATTGGTGTGAGAACTTGAAATATATGGGTGGTGTGTGTTCATAATTGCATTGGACACAATATTTCCATTATAGACTTAGCACGAGGTGCTAGAATGGAGGCACATAAAGAATAGTCACCTAGTGAAAACTTGGTGGATCACTGAGTAACTGCTCATGACGATGAGACTGTCACCTAACATACATGTGTTTCTGAGTAAGAGGGTTTTATTTGGGTATGCTAAGTGGAATAAATGGATAAATTGTTTCTACTTTTAAGTTAAATTATTTTAAATTGGTGAGATGCTTCTATTGATCCTCTCTTTTGTCTTAAATTATATTTTAAAACTGTGAGCTAACTTGTTCTTGTCCTAGTAGAATGTGTGGGAAGATTTTGGTGGATTAACTATTGGGTATGATTACTCACTCACTACATATGCATTTGGTATGTATGTGGAAATTTTTTTCCATGATACATGAAAGTGTAATATTTCATATTTCTCTAGTGGAGATTCTTTATGTAGCAGTTTGGATTCAGAGCTTTAGAGTTGGTCATGTCTTTAGAGTCTGGAGTGGTGCCACCTTGGTGCTTGAATCATGCTTTATTTTAGTGTATTTTTGTTCTGGTTTATTATTTATACTTTTAATATGATATTTTTGTTTTATTGGTATTTCATTTGAGTTGTATTATTTATAATTCATCCATCATATAGTTTGGTTTGAATGATTTTATTTTTTCTTGGAAGGTTGTGGTTTTTTTAAGGGAAAACCATCCCCCAACATTTTTTGTGATCCCTTGAAATTTATTTCCAGCCTTTGGTGTCTTGGGGACATTACCTAAGGTTAGTGGAACCTCATCTCTTTCTAAGATAATGGTTAGGGTAGATATGTTACATTTGTGGATAAAATTTATTTCAAAAGGTTTCTTTGTGTAAAAAATGATAAGTATGTCAATGATACTTAAGGTTTTTAGATCTAAAGTGTCTAAACACCATACTGAGTATATGCTTGATATCTAGTTTTAGTTTTACTTGAAAAAGAATTCTCTTACCACAACTAGGTATTATAGAGTCTTATATTTTACATTCATTATTTATTATCGATGAAATAATGTCTCATTGTATCCAATAGACACATGAGATAAATGTTTTGGTAATACTCAATACTAATAATAGCTTAACTAGAATAAGTCAACTTGGTAAAAGTAAAGTCGTGTTCTTCTCACTACTATCATATAAATCACCATTTTTTAAATGTTGGGAGATTTCACCTTACTTCTTATAATATTTCTAAACTTCCTTTTTTGATATATTTAGATACAAATATGCAAGTCACATATTGTATCTAATACCCAAGAAGTAAAATAGAAATATTACATTCAATGATGAATATACATGAAGTTGAAGCCTCTACTTATAATTAAATTCATTGAAATTTTTATTCTAATGGACTACATTGCCACATGTAAAGAAAATATCCTCCTATTAGATGTGATCTCTCTTTACCTTTAGTTTCTTAGAAGTATTTTGTAAAATCTCCATTTAATTAGAAATTTTCATGATTTTTTCAAACTTGAATTTTAGTTTGGTCATTATAAGAACTAAATATTTAATTTTCTTTAGGTTCTTATCAACTTGGAAAACCATAACTAAAAGACATTAAAGAAGTCTCTCTATTCTGTTTGTTTTTATATTCTTAAATGAAGCTAGAGAAACTTGGTGACAAGCATAGAAGAATGTGATGTGTTGAAAGATCACAATTTATATTTAAATTTACATTTGTTTAGTATAATCATTTTGACATTCATTCCTTGCTTAACTTTCTCCTCATATGCTCCTCATAGATGAGATAACATGATATAATTATCCATGTCCTAATGTTTCTTTCACAACTTACTGGACATTGATTAACGATTATTTATAAATTATAGATTTATTATTCTTAAATGTCTCCCATTATTTTATCAAATCCTAGTATCCCTGAACTATTGGATTTAGAATACTCATTCACTTGAATATTTTAGTGATAATGATCCTTAAAACTTTCTTTATAGCTTGAGCAATGACATTAACACTACTTAGAGAGTCTAAGGTTGGATTTTGGTTGGAAAACAACATTAAATCATGACTCTTTGATATGTTGTGTGGAGTCCCATCTTCTATAAAAAATAATTTTTATTTACTCAATACTTTGCCTCTAAAGACACAAAAAGCTAGATATGACTACTTATTTGCAGTCAAATTTAGTTAATTCAACCCATAACTTTTATAAGAATTCCCCAGTAACAAGAAGCACCCTCAACTAGGGCTTACAAGCACCTTAAATACACGGGTTTATTCAAAATCAAGTGCTGTGAGATGTTAATAACTTAATATTTACTTTGAGGGACTTTAAGTATTTATTTTCTTTGAAACATAAAACCGATTCTATTTATCATTATTGTTACTATGTGATCATGCTCACAACTTTAATAATTCATAAATATAAATCATTCACCCCAAATTGTTCATTTATTTAAACTATGCACTCTTGTTAATTATACTATTTGATCATGAATCAACCAAAAAATCACAAATAATTAACTATGAAAAATAAAATAAACAATGACATGATCATGATGTGTTTCTACCAGTTGATCCATCAAGTGAATGATGCATCAACCAATACCCTAGAGAAATTACTTGAGCCATGCACTGACTTGAGTTGAACAACCCATCAAACTCCCATGCATTTATTTTGTTTAGTTACACACCAGCTCTTGACCCAAACCACGTCCTCATGAAATCCTCTATTTTACAACTTATACTCACGTACAGGTGAGGGGGTACTTAGGATGAAAGAATACATTTTTTTTTCAATCAAAATGTGTACACACAAACCCTTATACATTTAAATATGAAGATAGAATATATAAACTGTCTAAAAATAATATTTAGTAATTAATTATTACAAAACAATGCCATTGTAATTTTTTAAATTAAAAAAATAAATAAACCAAATATGCATGATTAGATCTTATCTCACGATCATTCAAAATGAAATAATATTGCATAATAAAATTAAATAAGTTAAAATTCATATCAAGAGTATTTTTAATGCATTAATATTTCATTAAAATAATTTTTAATTAATTATCAATATGTCCCATGACACTCACAATATTTTTCATAATATATAGATAATTAATTTTTTTTTCTTTTTTTATTAATTTTTGGGTATGTTGGGGTCCATAATGGACCCCTAGAAGATAAAATAGGGCTTGGGTGGGTTGACTAGGTTGGGAAGGTTAGGAATGGCCCGACCCAAGTTAGGCGACCTGAATAAAATCGGGCCACGACAAGTTGTGCCTGCACGTCTTGCGGGTTGCGGGACCCATGTGTTGTCTGCACAGTCGCCCACATGCAAGAGACTCTTATTAAAAAAAATATTTTCAGAACATAACCCACGCACTATGTGGGTCTTTTGTGCACTGCCCCCCAAAATCAATTGGTGGGTGGTGGTGGATTCCACGCAGGGCAGATCCGCATGGAAAATTTAAAATTTTCAATTTTTTTATCATTTTTTGTTATCTTTATTGGAAAAACCCACCAAAAGTCCACCCTTTATTTTTTCATTGTTCACCCATGGGAGAAAAGTCCCCACGAGTGACTTTATATATAAAATTTTTAAATTTTGATTTTGATTATTAGTTAAAATGTAAACTATTAAAAAAACCAGTCGATCTTAAAAAACCATATCTTGGATGTTCAAACTCCGATCAACTTTACATTAGGGGAGTTGGGTTCATATCAAATCCCTATATCTAAATTCTAGAAAATTCAATTGAAATTTCAACTTTAATAATCACACGATTGCTTTGATACCATTTGAAGGAACCTCGACATCGCACAAGCATAAAATACTGATATTTTATTCGGATTAGCATCGTTGCATATAATTTTTTATGCTAGTTCCCAAATTCTCTATTGGATCATATGAAATACTATTTAATCATAATAAACAAAAACTTAATGAAACCATAAACGATACCTTATTTGTTCATCATTACCAATATGGTGATTCACTCATTGTTAGCGCATCTTAGCTCGAATGAGCTAAGACAGACACCTTCTATATCATCCACACATGTAACAAAACTCTTGGATATTCATTATTTGATACCTAGGTGCTAGAATATTAAATCAAAGAACTTTATGATGCCCATTTGACCACATGGAGAATGTGGGCTCAATCTGAGGAAGTGGGATTGATCCATCCTCATTCTTCCTTCGGTTTATCTCACCAGAACATGTGAGTGGGGAGGAGAGGAGAGAATTTATCTCTAAATTCATGAAAATTGTTAGAGTTACTATTCATGGATAAAAAATGAGCTTAGATAGTAGGTTAAAATTTCTAAAATTGCACTTAAACCCATGAATAAGTTTAACATATTAAACCTGTCTAAAATGACACAAATAACTTAGTATGCATGTTGAAAATGTTACAAATATTTTACCACTGACTTGTGAGATTATTAAATGTTATACGGTGAACTAAGATCCATTATCTCAGCCTGTTCCTCCTGTTATTATTTAATGAACCTTGAACGTGCAACGTTTATTCGAAAAATAATATTTTATCATATTTAATTTTATAATTAAATAACTTGTGAATACCTTAAGAAATAAATTCAATTATTATTATTTTAAACCCAAATAATATAATTTAATGAATTTACTTATGATCATTCACACTTGGATGTTCATCAACCCCTATACATGGTGCCCACTTCATCCTATATTGTTATTCATATGAATAGGTGGAACTAATGGATATACTTTGTATGTAACCCTCTAGGAACTTATCATGCTAGTAGTGAGTCATACCCACAGACCAAGATAAGTATCTAGTAACACATTACAGAACCTAAGGAGATAAGTATAAGTCATAACTATGACTACCTCCTATAGACATTCTTTATGTAATAAAATCTCTATGTATCGCAATATCTCATAAAACAGGACACACACTTTGTGTCATCATCCTTCCTTACTTAATTATCTCATGAACTTACTCAATGGAATTATATTCTCTTACCATGACCATGGATTTTTTAAAGTTACTACTATCTTGGTCAACTAGGCCCAAGATATCTCTTCCTTTCAGAAGTGAGAAACCCCATCTTGACCATTCAATCAATGTTATATCACCAATGATGCACCCAACACAAGATACCTCACCACCACATAAATTATATGGTTTTAATCTCGCTTAAAAGTATACAATCAAATGATACACACTGGTGTTGAGAGATCAATACAGGTTCTCACAAATAGAAACAACCAATGAAACCCAAAATATGTGGTGTTCTTTTTGGCGGGCCAGTCCTCATGATCTCTACTTGAGATTACCAAGTGAAAAATTCATAAGAATAATTATCAATGCTTATGCACCCCCATAACCTATAACATACCAAACCTTTTTACACATATTATTACATGATTTTTAACATAAACATCCATTAATACCAAGCAAGGTTAAAAAATCCTAGTGACTTTAGAAGACTAGTTTCACAATACATCAAAGTGAGACTAAAATAGAATGACTTTATTTTAATCTCCATAATTAGATTCTAAATCCCTTTGAACTTCTATAACTACATGAGATAACCTAAGGAAATATATAGACAGAATGGGTGAGCTAAAAATCCCAGTAAGGGAATAAACATGATAAAGAAACATTACATGTGAGTTAAAACTATAACATGATATCATAAAAGAGAAGGCTCATGAGTAATCACATGTGAGAAAAACATAAAGAATATGGTATCATAAGATATTTAAAACATAGGTAATGTGGTAGAAACATATAACATGGCATAAACATGAGTCATGGCTAACTACCCAGACAATATCACATGGTGTAAAAAGTCCCATAATGGATTAGGTTTACTCTCTAATCCCATGCATAACGTCTCATGAGACAAAAGCTTTACCCGATGCATTGGAGTGATATCTAGGTGAAACCATCATAAAATTATCATGATTATTTATATCACAAAAATAAAATCAATCATAAGTCATAATTAATATAATTACCAATGGAAATTAAATGGGTTTTATAATCTTGCCTCATATCACAATTAAAAGAGATTTATTAAAGAAAGAATTTGAGAAATGATCATAAGGAATGTATTACCCCATCAAAGGAAGGGATAATAATCTAGGTATAAATGTGAGATACATATATACATATATACACATATATATAGTTTATAAGTATTCCATATCATTAAATAGGGATAAAAAGTGATTTATAGAGAGAATGGTCATAACCCCAAGAAAAGAGTGGTTTAGAGAAATCCCTTACCCTGAGTCTGATTTGTCACATGCATTTTTTATCTTCTTGAATAATAAACATATGTTAATTATTTACTTTATTAAAAAAAAATTTCAATTTTATTATTACTTTTATTTTATTTATCACAATGTTATATTCCATTACTTAATCATTTAGGTTCATATTGGATGTTTTGATGGTATTCAAATCATATGCCAAAAATCACTGTGGTAAGTTGAATCAGGTCAAAAAATTATTATTTCATCATATACAAAATAATAACCATTCCATAATTATAATTTTTATACACCAATTATAATATTAAAACCAATCATGAAGAGTGGTTATGAAAAATTAATGATGTTATAATCATGAAGACGGTAGGCAGTACGTACGCATGAGTAACATTTCCATTTTTTAACGATCATGTTGGAAAGAAGGAAAATGTTATTATATATATATATAATAAAAATTATATCATAAATATCATAATGTTTCTTTAAATACACTTATATATACCATCAATGTGATGTAATAATTAAAAATGAATTACATCGCTTCGAGGAGTAATAATCCACATGTACACATGAACAATATTATCATTTTTCTATGAATGAAAAGGTAAGAAAATATATAGTATATTACTTTTACATAATGATAAATATGTTCTGAATATAATATATACATATTTACATTAAATACATCAGTATAAACAGTCATGAGATATGACTATGGAAAATGAATTACATCAGTTCGTGAGGTGGTAGTCCACCATACACACAAACAAAAATTTCATTTCCCATTTTATGGAAGAGGAGATGGATTTAGGTTATTTATTTAAAATAATAATATATTAGTATACAAGATATATTAATGTTATTATATCAACATTTTTGAATAATATTTTAAGGATTTGGAAGAAGAAATAAAACAAAACACTCAGTTAAGAACAATGCCTCTTCTTTAGACAACCACTTTATATTTGCACCAAAAGCCTTCCTAGAAGGGATTTATAATAAAAAAAGGAATCTAGGATATGTGAATATAATTAAGGAATATATTTGGGTAGGGTTTTTATGAGATAAAGGTATTTATAATTGTGAAGGAAAGTGGAGAGGAGTTTCCCTTTTATAATCAAGAACGAGTGACATTTTTGAAAATACCCAAAACTATTCAATAATGGGATCATTATCAAGACAAGTGCCTCCAAAATATAGAAATAAAGGAATAAAAGGAAATATAAGGTCAATACACACCTACACCATAAAAGTTAAACATTTTTTAAACATATTATTCCCTTTACCTTTATGGTTACTCACTTTTACCATTTTAGTTTTTCACTACGATAACTAGTTTTTACGTAAGTAATTATCCTATAAGCCTAAAGATAAAATGATTTGTATTAGATAATATGAAATCAATTATTATAAATATTAAATCTAATTTATCAAATAAAATTCCTGTGTGAAGAAAATTAATTTTAACAAAAGCACATGTAATGTGCAAAACCCCATTTTAACCTTAACCATGGTAATTAATTTTTACTATTTTTACTATTCTTATGACCAAATATTAAATTAACATTATTACATTAAATTAATTATTATTATTACAAATATGGAATCCATTTTATTAAATTCAATTCACAAAATTGGTATAATTAAATTTAAAATTAAATTTGAAAAATGTGTTGAAAAATGAGTTTTTAAGAAATTCATTTTTCATGCAATAGGTGATCTTATATTAACTTTATGACCGTAAATCACCATTATATGAATTTAAATTAATATGAATAGATATATAATATATATATTTCATTTAAATATTTTATTACCAGGGGTTATTTTAATTAGTTAAAATGGATAAATTTTATACACGTAAAAATAGTTTACAGAAAACCACTTTTTTAAGTATAAAGATAAACTTATACCAAAATCACAAAAATTGATGATTAAAATGAAATTAATTAGATTATAATAAATAATATGATTTATATTTCACTTTAATACTAAATCCAAAGTATAATGTAACTTTTAAATTAATCTATTTAATTAAAATAAATGACAATATTTGAAAAATCAACCATTTAAAAAAATATAAAAATTTAACCCTAAGTTAATTTTAATATTATAATTTCAAAAAATGAAGTTTATTTTATCAAATAAATTCTCTAAAAGGTCTATAAATTAATTATAATATATGCACACAAAAAGAAATAAAAAACATTTTTGAATAAAACATATATTTTTTTAGAATAAAACGTCTTTATTAAAAGTTGAGTGATTATTTCCTAAGAATTTATCAATTAATTTATATATTTTAGGACCTTGATATATATTTCATAAAATAGTTAAAACCTATTTATACTATTCAATTTAATGACTATGTTATAATGGTCATATTTAAACAGTCATTGTTCATTTAGGCTTAGTGTTGCATGTTGTATATGCTATCGAACATAATTTTATTCATTTAAAAACTTAGGGTGTTTCATTCTTACCTCCTTAAATAATTTCACCCTTGAAATTTAATATTACATACTAAGGTGACAATAGGTGAGGGTACTTCTACTTCATGGATTCTTTCAGTTCCTAGGTTGGCTCTTCACATTTATGGTTCTGCCATAGTACTTTGACCAAGTGAGTTGTCTTATTGCATAAAACATTATATTAATGGTCCAAGATATTCACCAATTTCTCCTCACAAGAGAGATCATTTTTCAGATGTACCACCTCTGAATTGAGTACATGTGAGGGATCTGATATGTACTTCCTCTAGAGGGATACATGGAATACATTGTGTAGTTGAGAAAGGGTTGGTAGGAGTTATATTAGATATGAAAAAACGTCAATGACTCCAAGAATATCAAAGGGTTCGATATAACTGGGGATTAGCTTTAACTTCTTCCCAAATATCATGACACTCTTCCATGGAGATATGCCGAAAACTAATTTATAGCATCCTGAACCTAATTCACTCATAAGTAAATAAACTAGTTGGACACATGGCCTCAAGAACACCTCCCCATATACTAGAGGCTGCCAACTAGTAGTGAGAGTTTATGATAGTATGGTGGGGAGACTATACCCTCATGATCAGAGTGACACACAACGATGATAACTAATAAATCAAAAGAATAATAAAAGTGAAAATATCAGCAAAATTAAATCATTAAAATAAATACCAACAGTCAACAATATTCAATATCATATAAAAAATGATGATGTCATGATGATATACACAAAAAGGGGAATAAAAAGGGAACATTGTAGATGACATACACAATATATGCTATACAAAATAAACAAAAAGGCCAAAATCTATCTCCAATAGCATCACAAGCATAATATCAGTCCTCTACTCCCATACTCCATCCTATTATATAAAATCACGTGTCAAAATTTGGATGCTTCCCCTTATCCCTACTTTCATCAATGAAGTCTATATGGGTACCAATTGGCGGCCCAAACATGGTGTGAGATAAACTTAGTAGTCCACCACTAATAGTGTCTAGTTCTATCCAACCCATGAATATATAATGAGTAGTGTTCAAGTAATAAACAGTATAAATTAGTAAATAAATAAACCACATTGGTCTAGGTTCCTTGTGGAACACCTGTTCGACACTACCTACTTAATATTAAGCTGAAATCTCTCCGAAAAATAATATTTTAGGTTCATGTTTATAATATCAAGACCATAGGTATAAAACCAAGGCATCCATGAGTAATGATAGTCACATAAGTTCCATTGTTACCATGTTTTTTAAGTTTTATAAATTGGTTAAGTCCATAGGGGTAATGTGACGTCCCGGACCCGGCTTCCCCTCAACCCGAGCCCCAAGCCCGGTTGGCTACATGACCCCTGGCTCGTCTCCCCATAGGCCAGGGGTTGCCGACTAGCAGCAGGGGTGTAATGGCAAGTCAGTGGGGAGACTGTACCCCTATGTCAGAGTACGAAATGGTATAGCAGCAAATGAACAAAATAGAGGAATCACAACCAATGGATAAACAGGAGAAAAGGGGAAACATATAAACAAAACAACAGAAGTAAGGAAACCCTGATAAATATACAAAATCCTCATAGGCAGTGTCTAGTACAAAATGGATGCATGGCATGCTGATACAATGGAAACAGATGGAAAGAATGCTATGCAGTAATATAAAAAGAGAACAAAAGTAGTCCACGAGCATCCCTAGCCAAGCTCGGTCCTATGCTCTGGAACTCCAGCTAGAACATACATGTATCAACAACCTGAAGCTGGGCCTTTGCCCCTAATAGTACCTGCAACAGTAAAGTCTACACGGGTGCCCAAGAGGCCGCTCGGGCAGGGTGTGAGACAAGTCTCAGTAGGCCACCACCAACGATGTCTACGTGTAATCCAAATAGGTGTTCGTAGTAATAGTGAGCAATAGAGTGCAAGTAAGTAAAACAAGTAATAAACAACCCTCCCACTCAGGTTTTAGAAGGACACCTGGCGGGTCTACCTGCCTCAGCTCATGGATGGTAGTCTGAATGAGTCACCTGCTTATTTAGATATAGATATATATATTCATATATATATATATATATATAATACATTGGGTAGGACCGGGAGGGAACTCACGGACGTCCTTAACCCAGGGGCAGCGATCTCGATCCTACCCCTGGACCAAACTTGGGGAAGCTCTTATGGTCTATCCCTGGCCCGAAGGCTTAATAATTATTCAAGGGAGCTCTCACAGTCTACCCTTAGCCTGAAGCCGTAATATAGGGGAGCTCTCACAGTCTACCCCTGGCCCGAAGCTATATCATTTAATTAGGGGAGCTCTCAAGGTCTGCCCCTCACCCGAAGCCATATCATAGGGGAGCTCTCATGGTCTACCCCTGGCCCAAATCTGTATCATTTAATTAGGGGATCTCTCACAGTCTGCCCCTAGCCCGAAGCCGTATCATAGGGGAGCTCTCACAATCTACCCCTGGCCCGAATCTTAATAATTTAATTAGCATAGGTTATAAGGAATACACTTCTTATGACATTAATATCAATAAAACATGGAATTTCCATCTCACCATATCACATAATCACATTTCAAGAAAACATGCATTTAAAATAATAAAAGGGGTTTAGGCTATCTCATCCTAGACAATCTCTAACAAAGCCATCTCATTTGTCTAACATGGAAAATGCCTTTCAAGACATCTCATTAAGGTTCAAAGGTGAAAACGGGCCAAAACTCAAGGCATAACACCTATGGTTAACCACTCCTGGTCCATACCTCATCTAAACACCCTATCTAGGTCAGATTCCTAGATCTCATACCACATGGGTCATTTAGGCATGAAGCAGTCAATATAAAAAAAGGGTTTGGAAAAGGGAAAACCACGACATGACAATATAAACTCAAGAACGATGAAAACCCAAAAGGAGAACACATGACCACCTACCTTAGGGCAGTATATGTAGGCTCACTTGATATCGACCTCAGATTTGCAGTAGGTTGGAAGAGATCTGAGTTCCATTCCAATGCCCTGAAAATAGGGCATATGAGACTGCATCAAAATAACAAGATAGAAGGAAAAATTTTCCGAGGAAGAAGGGGTGCGTGAGGTTAGCCTTACCTTGGCACTTCCAATGCTTTCGACAAATCGAAGATCGGACACCGGGGGAAGAAACGAAAAGAGATTGACTGAGGAGAGGGTTTTGGATCTCAAAGGAGGCTCCCCTATGGTTCTTTCCACAAGTAGGAGGAAGTAGAATAGATTTAGGCTTAAATAGAATTAAGGGAAAAAAGGTAAATTTACCCAAAACTCGGTCGCATGGTTTAGGCGCATTGTTTATCAAACCATGCGCAAACCGTGCGCACATCACTGACTTTAGATAAAGGGTTGCACGATTCAGGCACACGGTTTACCCAAACCATGCGCAAACCGTGCGCACCTCCCTGCCTCCAGACCAAAGGCCGCACGGTTTACCCAAACCATGCGCAAGCCGTGCGCCCTTGTCTACAAGTCCATTTCTAAAAATCTCGGGCTCCGAACAAACCCCGGATACTCCCCGGAACTTCCTTAGAAGATTACACACATTAAACAAGCTTAAAGGAAAGGTTCGCAAGAAAAACTAACGATCCGTACTTTTACTAAATAGTCGGGTCGTTACAACCTCCCCTCCTTAAAGTAACTCGTCCCCAAGTTGGCCTTCCGCGGGTAAAGAGGTGTCACCAGTGAAAAGATCCGGCCATTGAGATCGTATATCAGCCTCCCGCTCCCAGGTATCGTCCTATACCCGGCCGTGCTGCCATAGCACCCTTACAAGAGGAACGGACCTGCCACAGAGTGTCTTCATGCTCTGGTCAACAATTCACATCAAATATTCCTAAAAGGAAGCATCCAAATCCAGTTCAACCTCATCAGGCTAAAACACATGAGTCGGATCTAAAAAGTACCGGTGAAGCTGAGATACATGAAAAAAATTGTGTATGGCTTGATATCTTTGCGGAAGTGCAAGCTGGTAAGCTACTGGTCCGATCCTCTTCACCACCTCAAAGGGTCCTACAAACCTCGGCGAAAGCTTACCTTTCTTCCGAATACGTCTCTACCCTAACCTGGGCGAGAACTTCAAGAAAACCCGGTTCCCGACCTCAAACTCAAGAGGTCGTCGGTGCTTGTTAGCATAAGACTGCTGTCTAGACTGAGCTATCAGCATACACTTCTTGATAAGCTGTATCTACTCTATAGTCTCCTGTACAAGACATGGTCCTAGAACAGCTGTCTCCCCTGCTTCAAACCAACACAAAGGCAAGTGACAAGGCCTACCATATAAGGCTTCATAGGGAGCCATCTCAATGGTAGCCTGGAATCTATTGTTATAACTGAAATCGACAAGAGTAATGTGTTTCTACCATGAACCTCCAAAATCAAGAACACATGCACGTAACATATCCTCTAGTACCTGTATAGTTCACTCGATCTGTTCGTCAGTCTGTGGGTGATAGGCCGTACTCAAAAGTACCTGCGTACCTAAATCCTTCTGTAAACCCTGCCAAAACCGAGATGTAAAATGGGGATCTCTGTCTGAAACAACCAAAAGTGGTTCTCCATGAAGGCTCACTATCTCCTTGACGTACATTCTTCCCAAGTCATCAACTGTGAAGGTCTCCCTCATAGGTAAGAAATGCATGACCTTCGTCAGATGGTCGATGATAACCCATACTGCATCGTTGCCACGAGGTGACCTGAGTAAACTGGTTACAAAGTCCATAGAAACATCGTCCCATTTCCACTCTGGAATGGACAATGGCTGCAAAAGCCCAGCTGGACACTGATGTTCCACCTTCACTTGTTGACAGGTGGAACAACGCGTGATGAAACCGGCTATCTCCCACTTCATTCTAGGCCACCAATACTGTCGTCGCAAATCACGATACATTTTGGTGATTCTAGGGTGAACTTCCCAAGCTGAGGCGTGGAAATCCCTCATAATCTCCTCTCTGATGTCTACTGGGACCCATACACACCCACAGAACAATAAAGTATCACCCTCATCCATGGTCCAATCTGTAGAGGCATCATCAGTGACACTTTCTCGTAAAACAAGGCCTTACGGATCTGATAACTATCTTTCCCTGACCAGTTCTAAAAGAGTAGATGTTATCGCTAAGGCTGAGAGAATAGTCTGACCCTGACCCTCCTGAACCTCAACGTGCATCTCCGAAAATAGGGCCATCAGCTTCCACTCTTCATCAGATTCCCGAACTACTTGTGACTGCGTTTTCTGACTCAGTGCATCAGCTACTGAATTTCCTTTCCCAGGAGTGTGGGCCAATTCGAAATCAAAGGATTGCAGGTACTCAACCCACCTGCATTGCCTGAGATTTAGATCCCACTGAGTGAAGATATATTTGAGGCTTTTGTGGTCAGTTAATACCACAAAACGCTCTCCCAATAAATAGTGTCTCCAACAGCGTAAGACATGTACAACTGCTGTGAGCTCGAGTTTGTGCGTCAGATAATTCTGTTCATGAGGCTTTAACCGATGAGAACCATACGCAACAAATCGCTCGTCCTGCATCAAGACTGAAGTTCCCAATCAGGATCTAAGTATCACTGAGAGGGGGAGGGGGTGAATCAGTGATATCTTTTTCTTTTTAAGTTTCCCCTTTTTTGAAACAACCTTCGCCTCCTGTTAAAGAGTTTCTTCCCTGCTGAACACACACAACCACAGGAACACAAGATTTACAAGGTTCACTACTCAACAAGAGTAGCTACGTCCTTGGTATGGTACGAAAACAATCCAGTACCACACAATCCACTAGAAAAAAATCCTTTGATGTGGAATACAACGAGTAGGATATACCCTTACACTTGTGCAACACTTTAAAAACAATCTAATAGTGCATGTGCTCCCTCTTAGCACAAATAGGGTAACACAATGTTTCAGTGCTTCTTTACAATTGAACAGATGTATTCTCTGAAGTACAAATCTTCACTTTCTTACCCAGAAGCCGGTAAGAACCCTCTTACGCAAAACTGAATACGTGCGAAGACCCCAAATATTTCACGCAGCCTTTAGGGTGACTTGCGCGCAATTCAAATGACTTGCGCGTAAAAACCCCTTTTGGCGCGAAAAACGTTTTCGCACAACTTTCCTTTTGCGCGCAACTTTTTCTCTTTTCGCGCAACTTCTCAACTTTTCGCGTAGCTATCCTCTTTTCATGCAAACTTCTTTCTTTTCGCGCAACTCACTTAGTGTATAATTTATGCGCACCAGAGCTCGAGATTTCTTCTAAGTGTCGAGCATTAACAACTAACAAGGATTAGCCTCATATTTATAGGCATTTTTGAACCCGCGCGAAAAACACTAATCCGCGCGTAAAACCTCCTCCATGCGCGTAAAAACTCTTTTATGCAACTTCATATTTCGCGTCATGCTTCAAGTTTTCGCGCACCTCATGCCTTTGCCATTTTTCATCCTTCTAAGCATGAAGCACCAATTGCGCGCAAAATTCCGCACCGCGTTCCATATTGCGCGCAAACCCAATCTTTCCTGCAACATCAGATTTCGTGCACTGATCCAATATTTCGCGCATTTTATGCCTTTGCCAATTTTTGATCTTCTGATCTCGAACCATCATTTGCGTGAAAACTTCATTCCTCAATTTAGCGCACCATGCCAATATTTCGCGCATCCCGCAGATTTTTTCGCGCAACCCGCTACTATTTCGCGCATCCCGCAGATATTGCACGCACCACTTTATTTTTGCGCGAAACATGCCTAAATTTCCGCGCACTCCATTACTTTGTCATTTTTCAATGTTCTGACCTTGAATAACTCTTTTGCACGTATAAATCATCTTCAATCTTATGCGCAACATCCATTGCCAAGCACATTTCTTCATCTCCCGATTTTCAGGCCCTAAAATTTGGCAAACACTGGAAAACGGTGCCACCTTAAACTGTGCTTTTCTGCCATCCCCAGATTTTCTATTACTTTGACATTTTATCTCTTTACTGCTTCCCATAACCATTCTTCTTCTCTTATCACAAATCCCACTATCGTGATATTTATCCTTTGATAGATCAGCTTAAGCATCGTCAGAGTTGCAATGAGAACTGAATCTTTCCTATCTTCCAGCAACATCATTCCTTCCAATCAAAACATTATATGACTGGCATCATCATTTCTCCCCCTTTCCTTCATAAGGCTTGCATCACAAGTTCTCCTAACTCATGATTTGTGTGAAATACATACCAGCAAAGCATCATCTGATTTATGATCCTTCTACAAAGTGAATTTATTTATCGCCTTTGACAACAAAATACAACACTCTGCAAAAGCTAATTCTTTAAACTGTCATCTTCATTCAACTTGGTCCCAAAAATCTCCCCCTTTGGATTTTGTTGTCAACAAAGATTCATAAATCACTGAATTTTGAAACCTTTTGCAATGGATTACTTATCAATAATTCTAAGCCTACGTGAGCTAACTCATTGTAGGAAACAAGATTTATTGACAGCCAAAACCATGCTGTCCAAAAGCAGTGACTGTAAAATCTCATGAACATACCTCCTCATCCTTCTTCAGAACATCTTGCAATCTTTTACTTCAGCATTCTTCACTCTTGCAATAGCATTCTTCACTTCTTCAACTTTCCTGTAAAACAACTTTGTTTCTTACAACCACTCCAACAAATAGTTAGAATAGTTCACTCACATACATGCTGAATTCATAGCTTACCCACAACTCTCCCTTAATACATTCTTCCTTATGGATAGATTTATGAAACAATTCTCCCCCTTGACAACACTATCCAAAGATAAGACGAGAGAGGGGATAGAAACATGTACCTTAACCTTGATGAGAAGGAGGTTGTACACCCATGTTCAACCTCAACTTTGCAAATGGTTCCTTCGGTAACGGTTTTGTAAATATATCAGCAATTTGTTCAGATGTAGGAACATACTCCAGCCTCAGTTCATTCTTTTCAACCTTCTCTTTGATGAAGTGGTACTTTATATTAATGTGTTTTGAACGAGAATGTTGTATTGGATTTCTTGTAAGATTGATTGCACTCTGATTATCACAACCCAAGAGCAATGGTAGCTTTACTTCAACAAGTAGATCTTCTAGCTGAGTCTTCATCCACATTAGTTGAGTTGCATCTTGAGTAGCAGCAACATACTCAGCCTCAGCTGTGCTAAGAGTTACTGAATTTTGTTTCTTGGTATGCCAACTAACACAGCTTTTTCCTAGAAAGAATACTCCACCAGATGTGGATCTTCGATCATCAACATTTCCTGCCCAATCAGCATCAGAATACCCAAAGAGATCAATATTTTCAGAGCCATCATACCGGATTCCAAAGTTTGTTGTGCCTTTGATATATCTGAGAATTCTTTTTCCAGCAATCAAATGTGATTCTTTAGGAGCACTTTGAAATCTTGCACATAAAGTAACAGCATAGACGATGTCGGGTCTTGAGGCAGTCAAATATAGCAGACTTCCAATCAGTTTTCGAAACTCTTTCTGATCAACTTCCTTGCCTTCTCCATCTTTAGACAACTTGGTTCCCAATGAAATCGGTGTGGAAACTGGTTTCGAATTTTCCATGCCAAACTTCTTCATAAGTTCCTTAGCATACTTTTCTTGAGACAGAAAAACATGATTCTTCTTCTGTGAAATTTGTAACCCAAGAAAGTACTTCATTTCACCTAGCATGGACATCTCAAATAACTTCTTCATCTCCTCAGAAAATTTTTCACATGATCTTTCATTATCTCCAGAAAATATAATATCATCGACATAAACAATAACGATCAGTGAAAACTCCTGACATTTCTTGATGTAGAGATTGCTGTCAACTCTCCCTTTCTTAAAGTTCATCTTCTTCAAGCAAGTATCTAATTTAGAATACCATGCTCTCGGAGCCTGTTTTAGCCCATACAGAGCCTTCTTCAACCTGCACACATAGCTTTCATCTTTCCCAATAACAAATCCACAAGGTTGATCAATGTAAACTTCCTCGTCAAGATCACCATTCAAGAATGCAGATTTTACATCCATTTGAAAGATTTTGTAACCTCGTTGTGCAACAATGGCAAGAAATATTCTGATTGTTTCTAATCGAGCTACTGGAGCAAAGGTTTCATCAAAGTCAATGCCTTCAATTTGTGAATACCCTTTGCAGACCAATCTTGCCTTGTTTCTTATTACATTACCTTATTCATTCAGCTTGTTTTGAAAAACCCACATTGTACCAATAATGTTCTTGTTGTCCGGCTTGGGTACAAGTTCCCAAGTATTGTTCTTCTCTATCTGATCAAGCTCTTCATTCATAGCATGAACCCATTCTGGATGCTCAAATGCTTCATTTACATCATTCGGTTCAACTTTCGAATAAAGAGAAGTATGTGATATGGCATTCGTTGTTCTTCTTGTTTGAACCCTCTGATTTTTATCTCCAATAATGTTCTGAGCCTCCACTTGTTTCCTCAACCTAGGATGAGTTGTTTGAACTTC
Organism: Viscum album; assembly: GCA_963277665.1. Lineage (NCBI taxonomy): Eukaryota > Viridiplantae > Streptophyta > Magnoliopsida > Santalales > Viscaceae > Viscum > Viscum album. The sequence continues at coordinate 1,943,352,840 of OY728163.1, forward strand.
ATCCTCATCACTTGATATTTCTGATTCAGATTCCTCTTCTTGAGTAGGATGAACAAATTCTGCAACATTATCAGAATTGTTAACAAAATCTTCTCTATCCCGCTCGACTTCCACATCAACATATGACTGCTTTTCTTTCTCAGCACTTTCAACAACTTTTACATCTGAAGAATCAATAATTCTTCCTGTTTCTTTGTTGAGGCATCTATATCCTCTTCCTTCTGGAGCATAGTCGAGAAAAATTCCGTCATCTCCTCTTTCCTCGAACTTTCCCAGATTTCCACCTTTCTTCTTTATAATACATGGACTCCCAAAGACTCTCAAGTGTTTCAGACTTGAAGTTTTTCCATAGAACATTTCATATGGAGTCATATTTGAGTTGGGCCTATAGAAACACCGGTTCTGAATATACACAGTAGTGCTCATGGCTTGCCTCCAATAATAATGAGAGAGACTATGTTCAAGTAACATAGTTCTCCCCATTTCCACCAGACTTCGATTCTTTCTTTCAGCCACCCCATTTTGTTGAGGTGTGTATGGTGAACTAAACTCATGCCGAATTCCATGTTTCTCAAGATAACTTTCAAACTCTTCATTCTTATACTCACCACCATTATCAGTTCTCAACTTCTTCACTGAATACTCACATTCTTTCTCTGCTTTCCTTCTGAAACTCTTAAACATTGTTAGAGCATCTGACTTATGTCTCATGTACATAACACAAGTAATGCGAGTAAAGTCATCAATGAAAGTAATGAAGTACTTATCTCCATTTGAAGATTGGTTGCTCATTGGCCCACATATATCTGAGTGTATGAGTTCTAAGGGTCTTTTTGAGCGAATTTCAACTCTCTTGTGCATAGAATTAGCAATCTTCCCTTTCTCACAAATAGTGCAGCACCAATCTCTTTCTCTTGATAAATCAGGCATATCCCGAACACTTTCCCGCTTTGACAACTTGCACATATTTCTCTGACACATATGCCCCAGCCTTTTATGCCATAATTTATTTTCATCCACCACACTCATGTAACAAGAGTTCTGTCCATCCCCAACTTGGAACAAATTCCCTCTTGTACGCTGGCCCCTTGTAACTATGTTTCCATCATTTTCACTTTTTACAACAAATCCATCTTTTCTGAAGATCACTTTGTTGCCCTCATCACAGAGTTGTGACACACTGAGAAGGTTGTGTTTCAGTCCATCAACATATAGTGTTTTTCTGGATTTCATCTTTTCTTTTCCAATGATGGCCGATCCAACACCTTTGATCCTTAGAGATTCATCATTTCCAAATGTCACAGTTCCTTCTTTAAAGTCTTTCACATTCTTCAACAGCTTTAAGTCTCCTGTCATATGAGATGAAAATACACTATCAAGAATCCATGGACGTTCTCCTTTGGTAGCCTTCAAAGCTGTTTCAACAACAAGTGCTTTTTGTTCTTCCTTTTCCTTCACTTTCTGTTTTGCTTCTTCCAATTTCCTAGCCAAATCAATGTGTTCTGGCCAGAGAACCATGCATTCTTTCTTTTCAGACTTATCATACTTGTCCCTTTTGTATTTTAAAAACTCTGTCTTCTGAGGATTATTAACAAACTTTTGTTGCTCTGGTAACACACTAAGGCAGCCCTTAGCAAGATGTCCAGGTTGATCACATCTTTCACAATAAGTTTCCAGTGGTTGGAATCTATTCCCAACTTTCACACCAGTCTTCTCAGATATCTTCTAAAACTTATTTGGAGATCTTCTATTTTGAAAGCGTTGACTCCCCCTTAATCCTTGTCCTTCAAAACTTTTGGAATAGTTGTAATGTTGTTGGTTAAACCAACACATACTTTCCATGTGTCCGAATCCACCACAATACCAGCAGTAACCATAGAAAGAATATTTACCTCTGAAACTTTTATACTGAATGGAGTTGTGAACAAGCTTCTCAAAAACCATCATATTTTCATTTGTAACTCTCTTCTTCAGCTCAGATTCAATAGTACCAGAAGTATTGGAAGCTTTTCTTGACTCAAGATTTTTATGCACTTCTGATTTTTCTGCATTGCTGATTTTGACCACATACTTTGTCTTTCCAGCCTTGTTCTTATCAGAACCAGTTTTTTCTTTCATTTCAACCTTTGAAGGTAAGTTTTGTAGATCCCTTTTTGGTTCATTCTTACTGGAACATTCCCCTACTTCTGAGATAGAATTTTTGGAACTGATATTCATTTCTTTAGCTTTATGCAGTTTTTGTTAGACAAGTTCCAACTCTTCTTCTTTTGCCTTTAACTTCACTTCAAGATGATCACTACGATTCTTTGTATTCTCAAGAGAATTTTTCAGATCATTAATCTCCTTTTCCATCATGATTTTATCATCTGTAAAACCTTCTTGATTGTTTACTGTGGAATTTTCTTTTATTAACTTGTTGTTTTCTTTCTCAAGTTTTCTGATCTTCCTCAAACATTCCTTCATCTCTTCTTTCAGATACTGTTCAAGTTGAGTCTCTTCTTCTTCAGTACTACTACTCTCATAATCATCATTATTCACTATTGCAAAAAAGGTACTCTCTCTAGTTTTTTCAGTAGCAGATTTTTCTGATTCAGTCTCGCTATCATCATCTTCCTTATCTTTTGACAAAAAGCTTCTTCTTTTTGATTTAAAGAACTTTTTATTATGACTTCTACCAGAATATTTATCTTTTCGATCCTGTTTCTTCCATGACCTTCTTGGTCCTCTGTCTTCTTCATCACTGACAGCATCTTTCCCCTTTTGAGGGAAATTAGCCGCAAAGTGGCCAACTGCTCCACATTCAAAACATTTCAAAGGGAGTTTCCCTTTGTATTTCCCTGTGCCTCTTTTAACATTTTTAGAAAACAAGGATAGAATTTCATCAAAATTTTTACATACCTCATTTTCAGAGTTGGATTCACCAGCTTCTTCATTAATAAGAATTTTCTTCGACTTCTCTTTCTTTTCTACCCTGAAAGACATTTCTCTATCAGTTTTTGCTTTTCTCTTCATGGTCTTCTCTCTTCTCATCTCATAAGTGATGAGAGTACTGTGCAAATCATCAAGAGATAATGTTTCTGGATCTCTGTCTTCTAGTGAAGAAACTTTAGCATCAAATTTGTCAGGCAGAATTCTCAGGATCTTTTCAACAACTGTATCATCTTCTAACTTTTCACCAAGGCATCTGATTGTACTGACAATGTCATTAACTCTGGTAAAGAATTCCCCAACAGATTCAGATTCTCCCATTTTCAAGTCTTCATACTTCAGCCTCCAGATTTGTAGTTTTTCCTTCTTCACTTTTGTATTTCCTTCATAGATATTCATTAGATTATCCCAGATGCCTTTAGCAGTAGTGAAACCTTTCACTCTTAAAAACTCACTCTCAGAAAGTGATGAGAGTAATGCATTTTTAGCTCTTCCATCATTCTCAAGATTCTTCTTATCGACAGGAGTAAGAGGGACCTTGTCATCAATATCAGGAAATCCATCTGTTGTAGTTTCAAGAACTTCATATTCAAGAGACATAAGATACGACATCATTCTGTCCTTCCAGATGTGATAGTTCTTTCCATCGAAGATTGGAATCCCCTTACTGTTCACGCAATTTAGATTTTCCATCACAACTTCTCTTCAAACACTTCAGCAAAGAGTAAACGAAGGCAACCTCCCTCTGATACCAATTGAAGTTCCCAATCAGGATCTAAGTATCACTGAGAGGGGGAGGGGGTGAATCAGTGATATATTTTTCTTTTTAAGTTTCCCCTTTTTTGAAACAACCTTCGCCTCCTGTTAAAGAGTTTCTTCCCTGCTGAACACACACAACCACAGGAACACAAGATTTACAAGGTTCACTACTGAACAAGAGTATCTACGCCCTTGGTATGGTACGGAAACAATCCAGTACCACACAATCCACTAGAAAACAATCCTTTGATGTGGAATACAACGAGTAGGATATACCCTTACACTCGTGCAGCACTTTAAAAACAATCTAATAGTGCATGTGCTCCCTCTTAGCACAAATAGGGTAACACAATGTTTTAGTGCTTCTTTACAATTGAACAGATGTATTCTCTGAAGTACAAATCTTCACTTTCTTACCCAGAAGCCGGTAAGAACCCTCTTACGCAAAACTGAATACGTGCGAAGACCCAAAATATTTCGCGCAGCCTTTAGGGTGACTTGTGTGTAATTCAAATGACTTGCGCGTAAAAACCCCTTTTGGCGCAAAAAACGTTTTCGCACAACTTTCCTTTTGCGCGCAACTTTTTCTCTTTTCGCGCAACTTCTCAACTTTTCACGCAGCTATCCTCTTTTCATGCAAACTTCTTTCTTTTCGCGCAACTCACTTAGCGTATAATTTATGCGCACCAGAGCTCGAGATTTCTTCTAAGTGTCGAGCATTAACAACTAACAAGGATTATCCTCATATTTATAGGCATTTTTGAACCCGCGCGAAAAACACTAATCCGCGCGTAAAACCTCCTCCATGCGCGTAAAAACTCTTTTATGCAACTTCATATTTCGCGCCATGCTTCAAGTTTTCGCGCACCTCATGCCTTTGCCATTTTTCATCCTTCTAAGCATGAAGCACCAATTGCGCGCAAAATTCCGCACCGCGTTCCATATTGTGCGCAAACCCAATCTTTCCTGCAACATCAGATTTCGTGCACTGCTCCAATATTTCGCGCATTTTATGCCTTTGCCAATTTTTGATCTTCTGATCTCGAACCATAATTTGCGCGAAAACTTCATTCCTCAATTTCGCGCACCATGCCAATATTTCGCGCATCCCGCAGATTTTTTCGCGCAACCCGCTACTATTTCGCGCATCCCGCAGATATTGCACGCACCACTTTATTTTTGCGCGAAACATGCCTAAATTTCCGCGCACTCCATTCCTTTGTCATTTTTCAATGTTCTAACCTTGAATAACTCTTTTGCACGTATAAACCATCTTCAATATTATGCGCAACATCCATTGCCAAGCACATTTCTTCATCTCCCGATTTTCAGGCCCTAAAATTTGGCAAACACTGGAAAACGGCGCCACCTTAAACTGTGCTTTTCTGCCATCCTCAGATTGTCTATTGCTTTGCCATTTTATCTCTTTACTGCTTCCCATAACCATTCTTCTAATCTTATCACAAATCCCACTATCGTGATATTTATCCTTTGATAGATCAGCTTAAGCATCATCAGAGTTGCAATGAGAACTGAATCTTTCCTATCTTCCAGCAGCATCATTCCTTCCAATCAAAACATTATATGAATGGCATCATCATTTCTCCCCCTTTACTTCATAAGGCTTGCATCACAAGTTCTCCTAACTCATGATTTGTGTGAAATACATACCAGTAAAGCATCGTCTGATTTATGATCCTTCTACAAAATGAATTGATTTATCGCCTTTGACAACAAAATACAACACTCTGCAAAAGCTAATTCTTCAAACTATCATCTTCATTCAACTTGGTCCCAACAAAGACATCTCCAAGCCCGATACCTGACACATCACAATAGATCGTATAAGCCCTGCCCAGCTTTGGCAAGATCAATATCGACGCCGAAGTCAGTCTTCCATTTAGTTCCTGAAAATCTATTTCACAAGTTTCCGACCACTAGAATCTCATCCCCTTTTTGGTCAAAGCTGTGAGTGGTGCTACTAGGCCTGAAAAGTCCTGAATGAACTACCTATAATATCTAGCAAGCCCCAAGAAACTCCTGATATCAAAGACGTTCTTGGGTTTCTCCCAATAGACTACATTACTGACCTTCTCAGGGTCAACTGAAACTCCAGACTCAGGAATAATGTGACCCAGGAAGTGAACCTTATTTATCCAAAAGTGGAATTTACTGAGCTTAGCATAAAGTTGATGCTCTCTTAGTGTATTCATCATGATCTCAAGATGGTTTTCATGGTCATGTCTCGAGTGTGAATAAACTAAGATATCATCCACAAATACAACCACAAAAGAATCAAGGTAAGGGTGAAAAATCCGATTCATAAGAGCCATAAACACTACAGGTGAATTCTTAAGCCCAAACGGCATGACTAGGTACTCATAGAGACCATACCTGCTCCTGAATGCCGTAAAAGATATGTATGAAGTCCTAACACACAACTGGTGATATCCCAACCTCAAATCTATCTTGGAAAACACCTTCGCTCCTCATAGCTGATCGAAGAGGTCATCAATTCTAGATAAAGGATACCGATTCTTAATCGTCAGCTGATTTAATTTACGGTAATCCACACAAAGACGAAGGGTACCATCTGCCTTCTTGGAAAAAAGGACTGGTGATCCCCAAGGAGAAGTGCTGGGACATATAAATCCTTTTGCTTTCAGGTCCTCCAACTGACTCTTGATCTCCAGAAGCTCCTTAGGTTCCATCCTATAAGGAGGAATGGTCACTGGTGCTGCTCCTGGTACAAGATCAATGGTAAACTCCACCTCTTGCACTGGAGGTAGACCAGAGAAGTCATCAGGAAAGAAATATCCAAAGTGCTCCACTACAGGAGGATAAATAGTGGGTTGTAAACCTTAGTCATCGAGATAAAGACTGGAAACCTGTGCCATGACACCACCCAACTTCTACTGTTCGAGTCCTGTTTGTGTCACACTAAGATCCCATTCTCCCTTATGCACATGTGTGTCACCCTCTGGTGATGTAAACGTCACCCTCCGACGATAGCAGTCAATGCATGCTCTATAGGGAACTAACCAGTCCATCCCAACTATTACATGAAAACTTTTCATATCCAGAACATACAAGTTCCAAACGAAAAGGTAACCGCGCACCTTGAGGGGAAAATTCCGACAATAATGAACGCCCTCTGAACGGATACCCAACAGGGTATCTAGCGTAATCACACTGTGATACGACTCAACATTGAGGCCCAAACTCTCTGTGATAGCCTCCAATATGAAAGAGTGAGAAGCGCCTATATCAGAAAAAACAGATACCAATGTAGAGGCAACTAAAATCGTACCTCGTACAGTAGATGGCCAGGCATACTGCTCCTGCGGCGTAGGCTCGACTATATTTAACTAGCCGGTACCACGACCCTGAGTCACAACCTGACTACCCTGAGCAAACCCGCCCTACTGGTGCTGAGAGTCATACGCTTGGTTACCTCTGCCTCGACTGCCACCACGGCCTGATCGGCCGATGGTATTCCAGGCGCCTGACTTATGTAATCCTGCTGATCCAGCACCAGACCGTGGAGTAGGTGCAGATCCCTACTCACTAGGCACTGGAGAAAAAGTCCTACAGAAACGTTGAAGGTGACCCATCCGGCCACAACCTCTGCATTCCACTGGGTTCCACAGACACTGCGCCCTGAAGTGTCCCTTCCTCCCACACTAATGGAAAATATAAGAACTATCTGTGCTGGGATCCTGACTGCTGCCTCCCCCATGGGAAAACTCAAAACGTCTCTTTCACCCTGAAGAAGACCCACTGGAATCTTTTGGTGCTGAACCGCCCTGGTTCGCACTATCCGCTTCCCTCAGATTCCGCTCAGTAATCAGAGCTTGGTTAACAGTATCAGGAATAGATGTCAACCTAAACACGTTTACCTGAGACTGGATGGCATAAATCAGCCCATCCTCAAAATGCCTAGCGGCCATCAGATCATCAGCAGCTAGCAATGGGGCGAAACGATGCAGCTCAGTGAATTGGGACGAGTACTCCATGACTGTCGTGGTCCCCTGCTGCAAGTTCATAAACTCCCTAGCTCTGTCAGCTCTCAAGGTCTGGGGAAAGAAAAAGTTATAAAAGACTGCCTAGAAATCTATCCAGACCAGGTCTCCCTACTGTCTCGACTAGGTGATGACGTCCCACCACCTTATAGCTAAATCGCGTATCATATAAACGGATAATTTGAATCTCCACTTGGGAGGCATCTCGAGATGTTTAAATATGGTCCGGATTGCCTCTAACCAAGACTCAGCAGCAAGAGGTCCTCCATCTTCTGAAAAAGTTGGAGGATGCTGTAACTGAAACTCATGGGTCAACTCTGCCATACTTGGGGCAGGACGTACTCCTCCTTTCATACTCTACATCATCCTCAAAAAACTCTCACAAAACTGGGCATCGATGCCCATCTCAGGAATAGAAAAATTAGCCACGGGTGGCTCGACTGGGAGAGCAATTGGTGGCTCAGGGCCCGCCACCTCAGAAATGTGGTCGTCACTGCCTTCAGTGTGCATGACTCGAGGACATTGTGGAGGCATAATGCTATAATGCCAAACGAATGTCTTAGAAAAGGAATCCAACAAATTGAAGGCTGAACTCTAGAAGCTAGGATAGGTGCTATGCCTTCCTGCCCCTAAGATCACCTACCCACAACTACAAGGGTTCTTAGAAAAAAAAGAAAACATTCAAAATTTTCAAATCCTTTGATATAAAATTTCCCAGCCCATAAGGGCCCATACTCCTCATGAACTGAAATATGACACACACTTGGGGTAGAAGTAATCATATAAGATCCTCTGAAACTATTCCCAAGCCATATCACGATGACTTCCTTCCAGTAAAACAATATCCCACCATCACTTGGCGGAATTACGTAGAATGTAAGTTTTGAGCTTCACCCTACTCTCAGGAGGCATCTCTAGATGATCCAAGATAGAAAGCATGACCTCCAACCTTGACTCTATAGCCTGTGGACTTCCATACCCTAAAAAAGTGGGAGGATGTTACTACTAGAACACCCGTGTCAACTTTTCCATAGTCAAGGCAGGATGTGGTGCTCCCTAAAAGGTCTGCATCATCCTCATAAATCCTTCACGGAACTGTGCATCAAAACTTACATTCGGTATAATAGATGGTGCCAAGACAAGCTTGATGGGAGGATATTTTGGTATTCCTTGATCTAACATTTTAGGTGTCTAATCATTTCCTTATACCTGGTGTAAAACTAGAGGACGTCTTGGTGGCATGACTCTGTAAGGTCAAGTGCACACCTCAATACGAGATTAATGAAAACTGTAACTTAGAAGTTTATGAATAGAACAAGTGAAGGAAAGCATTAAAGTTTTTCAAAATAGGGTTACATGGTGTGTAAAACCACTACACAACATGTTCCCTTAATCCTTAACATGTGCATATACCCCTACTAACTTGGTCGTGTAACACCCCATACACACGGTGTGTTCCTCATGAGACACAGTGTGTACTTGAATATTCCCTCTTTCCCAAATACTTCTACATATCTATAAATACACAGTTCTACTGGTGTAACACTATATGGTGTGCACAATTTAGACACGATGTGTACAACAAAAGTTCCATTCACCCGTGTCACTAGTCACACTGCTAGATACATGGTCGACTATAACACGACGTGTACTCCCAATACACGGCGTGTTCTACCAAAAGTTTACCAACCCTGTATCTCTTCTCACACAGTCAGTCACATGGTCAAAAAAATACATGGAGTTTACATATGGTACACAACATGTACTTAAGAAAAGTCATTTCTTTCAGAATAGAAGAACACATGATGTGTGTTCATAACATTACACACTGTGTTTTCTGGGTTTTTTGGATAGTAGACCTATGAAACTTCTCAAAAACCCCAACATCTTAAAATTTGGCCAAGGCATTCCAAGTTCCAATCCATGAGAACCCATACTCCCCGTGAATCAGAGTTTGGAATCCTTATTCATATCATATCTTAACAGAATTCAATCAAAGTTCAAACATGATCCACCAAATTCCGATCCAAGAGGGCCTATAACACCTCAAGGACTAAATATTGGCATTCATACAAATGAAACTTTACATATACCAATAACCTATCAAAATAGTAGGTATTTCTATCATGACATCTATCACAACAACATACATATCTAGCATAACATCTATCACAATATCTTGCAATCAATAATGTAACCTACATCGCATGACAATAATGCATGACATGTGATCTCTAGAAAGTGACTATATGATGCATGAGATAGAATACCCTCATCTCATCAGGTTGCTACAAAATATAATCACAATGATATCAATATTAACAGTACAAAACAAGTGCAACACCCAATAGTGAAATCAAATCAACTGTAACAATTGAAAAACCAAAAAAATTGTAATATTCAAGGTAACTTGGCCTTTCCTTGTACACAAGTTAGCTACTCCTAGGCACATATAGTTACCAAAATCCATTTACTTCCCATCCCTTTTCTAATGTCTCCAAATAGTAAGAAAAACCAAAAAAGAAAACCTCCTTTGATACCACTTTGTAACATCCTAGATCCGGGTGCCACCAAAAAATGCCCCGAACATAGTTGGTCACATAACCTCAAGTGCATTTCTGCAAATGCCAGAGGCTTCCGACTAGCAGCGAGGGCTAAGGTAAGACATTAGGCAAATTATGACCTCATTGTAAATGTATACACAAAATAATCTAAATATAAAACAAAAGTGGAAGCAGTAATACCACAAAAAAGTAAACATTGGAAGACTGAAAGTAAATCCAACATAATCCACAATATATATATATATATATATATGATTCATGGAATATGTATCTAAGAAAACATCCAAACAAATCACAATGCTGGAAAGTAATACAAAAACCAAATTACAAAATAAAAAAGTAAACTCCATGAGCATTGCAAGCCTCATCTTGGTCTCATGCTCTCTAGCTCCAACCACAATCAAGTACCTGATGAAGAAGGACGCTTTACCTTGTCTATACCTACAATCATATAATCTACTTGGTTCCAAAATCATGACCCAAATAGGGTGTGATATGAATGCTAGTAGGAAACCACCAAAATATCTATGCCTATCTATCAGTGAATATATATATATCAGGTAATATGAAAAAATGAAGCAATGAACTAATAAGTACTCAAAAGTAAACAATCCTACAATTTTCAATTACATTCATTTAACATTTATCAATTATTCATTTCATTGAATCATGTAACCCTGATATCTAGCCTAATCTTTGTACCCCCCATGAAAAGTAACAAAGCATACATCTTAGAAGACTATCTAAGCAATCAAGTAAGACCAAATCCAAGCTTGTGCTTTGTCTTGGAAGACGCATAATAATCATTAAATTATTCATAAACGACCCTCTGGGAAAGATATCAATATCTAAACCCTTTGATCCAACATAGCTTCAATTCATTAAATAAAAAACCTTTGGGAAATCTCTCATGGTCTAACCCCTTTGGTCCAACATAGCATCAATTTATTAATTCAAATATAAATGACCACCTAGGAAAGCTCTCACAATCTAATCCCCTTAGGTCAAATATCTACACCAAGGCTCTCATGGTTTTGTGTAAATAATCTAGAAGTCCCCTCAATCTTCCTGGTCCAAGTATCTAATATTCCATTGGAAAAATATAATGCGCATATCATATCAAAGCATATCATGTAATCTAAAACTACTACATGGATAAACATTCACAATGCATATAACAGGAATTTCATATAATCAAACAAACTCCATCGTAATCAAACAAGGCATGGAAAACAAGGTATGCCTCATAGGAAACCTAGACCAAATGGTCATAGACAATCAATCTAGGGAAACACACCCATGGGGTGTCCCATAAACAAGGTATCTAACCTTATGCATAAGAAACAACCCTTTATCAATCAGTAAAACCATAACAGGTAATAAACAGGGTTTAATTCCAAATCACACAATACCCTGAATGTGGGTATGTGATACTTTTAGCATATAAAATCCAAGAAAAACAAAGAAAGGCACAAGATCACCTACCTATATTTCATATGATTGATATACCTGAACATCATCCCTTGAATTGCCCTATATCAGTATAGATCTACCAAACGGTGAAAAATTCCCAAACTTGAATAACTCACAAGAGATGATGAATCAGGAAGAAAGGATCTAGGGATTTTTAGAACTCACCGGTGGGATTCCAATGCACCTAACAATGTCTCAACTAGATCTCATATAAAGAATATGGGGATCATAGTTCATCGGTCTCTCCACAACACTCCTGTATGAAACACGGGGAGAAGAAGGTGTTTTCAGACATGAGATGAGACCCCATTCTGATATATAAAATAAAAAGAAAACTACATAGCGTGTTATTTAAAACTACACACTGTGTAGTAGCCTTAACCATCCCCTGAATTAAGCGGGTCTTCCAGGTCACCACAAGACCATGTATTCAGCCATTACACAGTCAAAATGTGTCTATACACAACAAGTTAGGTACACGGTGTGTACTTAGAAGTACACGACGTGTACTCATAAGTACACGACGTGTACTTAGAAAATACTATTTTCTTACTTTTTCCTCAAAACAACCCAAAAACATGATCCATACCTGAAAATAAGATTTGGGTTCTTACATCAACTCTACCATAGAGGAGGAAGGTCATGGGGATCCCTACATAGACTGCATTATTTATAAGAAACCCTCTTAAAACTAAGCATCAACACCAAGATCAGGGATAGAAGGAGGTGCAACATGTGGCACTATGGGGGGTAATATTGGAGGCTCAGGGCCCACCACCTATGGAGCAAGGTCATCACCGCCCTCTTAGTGCATGACTTGAGGCCTTCATGGTAGAATATCTCTATAATGCCAAACACATGCCTCAGGATAAGATTTGATAATAGAATATATCAAAATTATAATAATAGGATATATACAATACTTCCTACATAAGATTCAACCTCACCACCCACTCCTAAAGCTAGGTCTAGGTGTATAAAAGATCATAAAGGACCATAAGAGATACTCCCAACTACCCAGTACTAAGGTCTGGTCTGGGTCAAGGTCTCAAATCTCATAGTTGAGGTTCTGGTATATAGAGTTTCAATTGCAAGTTATAGAGGAAAACACCATTTAAGTTGAAATTATCATCCCCATTTAATGATAACCATTTCATTTAATAATTAAAATTTAGAAGTTATATATATATATATATGTATCATGGTTTAGTTATATTAGTTACCATTCCCAAGTTATAAATTCTGAACTTTATAAATTATAATTGAAATATCATGTAACTTAAACTAAACCTATTACATACGGTATTAGGATTTAAAAATCCATATAAAATGATTTGATTAGATGAATCACCATCCTAAATTTATAAAATTAAAAGATTTATAAATTACAATTGACATTCATGTAATAAAAATCAAATAATGATTAATCTTATGTAACCATAGTTACACAGCTCAATTGTGTAATAATTGGTTAATTAAGGTGCCACCCTCAAGCTATGTGGGAAAAAACTATTTTGTTTAAGGTAGACACTTTAATAACTATTTTTTATCCTATTCCTACAAGAAAAGTTCATCTAATTATAATATATAAATCAAGGTAGCACAACGTGCTGCAGGAAATGCATGCAAGAAAGTAAACATGGAATGAAACATGCACGAAAAATATCCTCAGGTGCCTATAATTACACATGATTAGTACCTATTTTACATACTAGGACAAGGGTAAAATGATAATCTATAATAATAGTAATAATTCCACAAATCATGTGTGTCACCTAACAATGAAATAGTACAACTATAATAAGAAAAAACCAGAATGAAAATTCCCATCCTAAAAAACTTGGGTTTTCTCCTGTATGTGGGTTTTATACTCTTAGACACACAATCATTACCAAATTTTGATACATTCATAGTTTATTATCTACCAATCCAAAATAGTAAGATAAAAGGATGAAGTGCTCTGATACCACTTGTAGCATCCCAGAATTGGTTTACTCATAAGTAACCGAACCTAGTTAGCCACCTAGACTCAAGAGAACCTCCCCGTATGCTAGAGGATATTGACTAGAAATAAGGGTTTATGATGGTATGGTGGAGAGAATATACCCTCATGATCAGAGTGACACATAACAATGATAAAAAAATAAATCAGTGGAAACATAATAATATAAATTCAACTAGAAGTAAAACATCAAAATTAATATCAACAGTCAACAATATCCAATATCATATATATAATGATTATGTCATGATTCTATACACAAAAAGGGGAATACAAAGGGAACAAGGTAGCATACATACATAATACATGCTATACAAAATAAACAAAAAGTCCAAAATCTATATCCAATAGTATCACGAACAAAATATCATTCCTCTACTCTCGTACTCCATCCTAGTATAAAAAATAAATAATCTAAAGCTAAGTGATTCCACTTGTCTCTATTTTCATCCATGAAGTCTGTTTGGGTACCAATTAACGACCCAAATAGGGTGCGAGATAAAATCAGTAGGCCACCACCAACTATGTATAGAACTATCTAGTTCATGAATATATAATAAGAAATGTGTAGGTAATAAATATTGTAAATTAATAAATAAATAAACCACATCAGTCTGGGTTCTTCATGAAACAACCATCCGACACTACCTACTTTAGCTTAATCCAAAATGTCTCTAAACACTAACATCTTAGGTTCATGTTTATAAGGTTGGGACTTGAGGTGTAAAAACAAGACATAAATAAGTAATGATAGTCATGTTAGTTCCATTTTTACCATGTATTTTAAGTTTTATAAGCTAATTAAGTCCAAAGGGGTGTACCCTTGGAAGTTCACCTTAATGGGAACAATTATACCCAAGCCATAAGATCATTTCATAGGTAGCCTCATCCCTAGAATTGAAAGGAACCCAAGGTAATAACCAAGGTGGTCCGAAATATCAAACTGAATCCAAGAAGAATCATCCAAGACATTAAATTCATTTAATTTCTATAAATATAGGTAAACTCTCAGTTCTAAGTTGAGGCATTCACACCCATAAGACAAATACAAAATCCAAGTGTGGTCACTCACTTGGTAGATGCATCAATTAATCAGTGGCATCCCATGAGACCATCCAAGGAAAACCACAATGAGAGTCTAAGTATCACTCAGGGAATGCCTCACCTTTAATTAATTCAAGGTCCACAACTATAAGAAAACATGATATAGTTACATATCAAGTATCCATAATGATGATAATAGTCATTATCACATTTTATAATTAAATAGGGGTGAGGTGACATGAACAAGCTATTCAACCTTCATTTATATCAATTATCCATTTCCATTATATAAGAAAGTCAAATCACCTTAGAAAGTGGTTCAATTACACAACCAAGGCTTATGAGGCCTAAAAAGGTATCAATTCATTTAATTTAATTTCATTAAACCATACCATTTCTCAAATCCAATTCAACTCACCAAAAAGGGTTCTTTAATTTCATTTCAAGACATAACATTCATGGAACCTTAAAGTGACACACCCTAAGGGGTGGCCCACATCAAGGTAGAAATCCTCTGAAGGTACTAGTTAGGATTTAATGACAAACCATTTCAAGTGATAATAATTGAATTCAACATTATAGGGGGAATCACATAGAAGTCCAGCGTGTGGCATGGAGAAGAATAATATAAACATATTTTTTTGGGAAAAAGGGTCAGACAACCTACCTTAGATGGGTAGTAGAATTATAATCCTTTATTGGCATTTAACTCAGGATAGAATGAGGTCAATCAAATAAATTGACAAATACCTTGAAAATAGGGCATATTAGCTCACACAGATTTAGCATTCCATACAGCGAGATAAAAAAAAGAATCAATAGGATTGAAGAGATTACCAATGGCTATCCAAAGTGATGAATGGTGAGTGATTATGAAATAGGATGGAGAGGATATCTTAAATCCTAGATTGAGAGTATGAGGGTTCTATCAATGAAGGATAAGAGATACTATGCGATTTGGGGAAGAAAAGAGAGGAATATAAGTTAAATAGAATAAGGGGGAAAAAGTAATTTCACTCAATTTTAAAGGGAACGTGATTTGGATGCACAGTTGTAAAAACTATGTGCCACAAATTTTTAAGTGTCACACCCCCTCACATGGTTAGGCACACGGTTTGAAAAATCATGCACAACTTGTGTGAGCTCATTGTCCAAGCTCTATTCCCACTTACACGATTTTATCATGATTTGAAAAACTGTGCGCACACCATGGAAATCACCTCTGAAACATGTTTATAGTTTTTTTCATGGTCATGTAGCCTTCATAATATGATTTACCAAACCATGATCCTATACAAATGGGTCACATGGTTGATTTTCACACTTACTACTAACCTTTCACTAATTGTGCGCCTTAATCTGCTTCTCCAAAAAACCAAGGCTTCGGGATCCGAACAAGCCCCAACAACTTCCAAACCCTTCCTTGGTCTCTTATGTGATATTAAAGTATTAAAATAAGCAGTTTAAATATAAATATAAAGGATATATACCTCAATGAAAATTTGGGACATTACACACTTTATCCCTGGAATCAAACTCCAGGTCTCATCAATGATTGTCTGCATAGATCTTCTACCGAATCTGAAAAGTACTGCTGTTTTTCTGAATGGTCTTGAAAATTTCTACCATATCCTAAACCATTTTATGTCCCAACATACCAAATTCACAAATTACATACCAACACATAGGTTTTCTACATATCTTTCCATAAAGGGATTTATAAAGAGCTATTTGGATGCTTGAGTGAAATCTATTATTGTATGAGAACTCAACTAGAGGGAAATGTTGATCCCATCCTCCTTTGAAGTCCATCGAGCATTCTATCCACACGTCTTCTAGTTTCTAAATATCCTGCTCATATTTTTCATCAGTTTGGGGGTGATGATCCATAATAAAGTTTAACTTAGTATTTAGAGCATGTGGGAGACTCTTCCAGAACTTGGAGGTAAATCTCAGATCTTGGTAAGATACAATCAATAGTGGTGTTCCATGCAGCCTCCCCACCTCTCTAATGTATATCCTTGCATGTTTATTGAGTGATAATTCCACTAAAATTACAATTAAGTGAGTAGTATTTGTAAGAAGATCCACTATAACCCATATAACATTATTTCCTCTTGATTTCTTCAAAAGATCAGTGAAAAATTCCATGGCGATGTTTTCCCATTTACACATAGGTATGAGTAATGGTTTCATCATCCCCTTATAATTCTTTCTTTTATCCATCACTTTCTGACATAACATACATTTTGGTGTATAATCCATGATATTCTTCTTCATATTTTCACACCAATAGTTCTCTCAAAGATCTTGATATATCTTTATGCTCCCTAGGTAGATGGAGAAGGTCTAGCCATGTTCATCATTAAATAACTCTTTCTTTGTATTAGGATTTATGGTACACATAGTCATAACCCAAATCTTACAAATCATTCTTTATCAATTTTGAACTCATGGGATTTTTCTTTTCTTAAAGCTTCCATATTCTTCTAAATTTCCACACCATTTCTTTTAGAATTCTTTATCTTCTCCAAAAGGGATGATTGAGAAATAATTTGATACATGAATGGTTATTTTATTTACTTTATGATTCCCATGTCCATATTTTTAAAGTCTAAGTAGATTGGATCCTTCTCAATTCTCATCAGTGATAATGTTTCCAGATCCTTTCTACTTAGAGAATCTACTACTTTATTTTCTTTCCCATTATGCTAGTGGATTGAGTAGTCATAGTCATTAATTAACTGTAACCATCTTCATTGGTGTTTATTAAGCTCCTTATATGTGAATATATATCCCTTTAATGGTGATAATATTCCCTAATAATGATACTTCCTTCCTCCAAAACTCACATTTACTATAATTTTCATATAACTTATCCTTTCACAAATTCAATAGAACATTATTTAAATGATCCGCATGATGCTCCTTGATTTAGAGTATATCAAAATATAATATATAAAGAATACTAAAAATTTGTCAAGGTAATCTCTAAAGTCTCTATTCATTAAGTTCATAAAAATTTCTAGAGCATTAGTGAGTCTAAAAGGAATCACTATGAACTCATACTGTCCATATCTTATTCGAAAGGTAGTTTTGGAAACATCTTACGTATTCACCTTTAATTGGAGATATCTCAACCGAAGGTCCACCTTAGAGAAATATTGTGCCCCACGTAGTTGATTGAACAAGTATTCTATCTATGGCTGGGGATACTTGTTCTTTATCATGATTTATTTTGAGTTCATGATGATCAATTAGATGCGCATTGACCCATCCTTCTTCTTAATGAAAAGGACTGACACAACCTATAGTGAATCACTTAGGCATATAATACCCTTTTCTAGATTCTATTATAACTATCTTTTCATCCATTTCAACTCAAAAATGGCCATTCTATAAGGATTATTTAATATGATCATAGATCCATGTATAAGTTCGATTAAGAACTCAACCACTTGGTCAGGAGGAAGACTAAACAAATCTTTGGGGAATACATGAGTATAATCCCTTACAATGTTCATGTCTTCAAGAATGGTTGTCTCCTTTGTCTCAATCATTTGGGATATATATTTTTTCTCATAAGGTAATAATATCCATGATTTAATAGAATATTATAGAGGAGATTCATCCTCCTCCTTACACTTGAAAAAAATAGAAGGATGACTTGGGATGTGAAGAGTGATATCCCTCTCTTAATAGTTGATATTTGATTTATACAAGGACAACCAATCCATGCCCAAAATGATATAAAACTCCAATAAAGTAAGTAATGTGATATTTTATAGAATATTCAATCAACAAAAATTGACTAGGGAGGATTTATATACTTGGGATGCAACAATTTCTTCATCTTTTGTTTCTGAAGATAGCTCAAACCCCAAATTTTGAGGTGGTGTTTGAATAATTCTAATAAATTTAAAAGATATGAAAGAATTCATAATACTAGAATAAAAAAGTACATTTTCTATTATTGAATGAATAAATATCATACCTATCACCACATTATTATTAGGATCCACCTCAGCAGTAGTGATAACATATGACCTTCCTTAATATCTAGGACTTAGAGGTTGTTGTTGTTGATTTTCTATGACAATCCCCGAATTAGGGCATTGGATGAAATAATTCCCACGTTTCTTATAGTTCAAACACTACACTGTAGGCTAAGTGTTGATATGAAACTTCTTTTATTATTCCAAATTAGTGGGTTCCTTAATTTCCCTTCGATATTGATTACTTGGATTCCCCTCTTTTCCACATTTGAAACATCTTTCAGTTCCCTTGAGATAGTTTCTAGGGTGTTTCTTAACACACCTTTGACATGTGGGATATTGGGTTTTCTTTCCTCCATGATATTTATCTATTGATACTCTCGAAGAAAACTTCATTTAGGTTTTTTATATCTAGTACCACAAGACCCCTAAGAGTCATCGATATCCATATCAACATTTAGGGCATAGAGAACAATATATTAATAACTATAAAATCATAAAATCACCAAATATTTTCATAGATTTGGATTTAATACACTAAATAAGTGATTTTCCTTAATTTTATCATTGATGATGAAGCTGGAGTCATACCATGAAATCTTTGTGAAGTTTTCCTCATATGCCCTGATGGAATCATCTTCCTTTTTCTTTAGTGCAAGGAACTCCCTATCCATTTTAAGATGGAGAGTTAGGGTAAAATATTTATTAAAAAATATTTTCTTGAAGTATTCCCATTCCATGGAATCAATATCCACTTTGGACTTTGTGTTCTTGATCAGTGTCCACCACTGATTGACTTCTCCCTCAATGTGATAAACAACCAGCACAACTTTCTATTTCTCTATGCATTAGAGGACATGTAATATCTTCTCAATAGAGTTAATGCATTATTCCACAATGAGGGGATCAAAATATCCACTAAAGGAAGGAGGCCTTTGTCATATAAACTACTCAACTGCAAATTGTTCTTTCTTAGGAGGAGGAGGGTGTTATACATGATTCAAGTTATTATTCATAAATTGAGAAAGTTGAGCTAGTACTATAATGAAGATCTCATATCCTACTCCCAAAGGGTTTGTAATATCATTGGGGAAATCATCACATTGCCTATCGCATTGTTTTTTGGATCAATTTCTCCCATTTACCACCATAACTATGAAAAATAAAAAACAATATGAAAATATATTAACATAAACAAGGGAAATATAAAAACCTATAATAAATAACTAATAAATGATTAATATATCCTAACTTATGAGTATATAGGTTTCAATCTAGGTTATCCCTAGTAATTTTTCCTATTAGGTTTTCTAACCTAACAATTTGTTCAAGTCCTTCATAATGGTTTGTAAAGATTTTGTGAATTTACAAAACATATCCCATGGGAGTCTCAAACTAGATGTGAAACAAAACCCATTTTTGTACACTAGGTGAATATCAGGTCAAATCCCAATGTATCCTTTTCAAAGTTATTACCACTAGGTACAACTATGTGAGAGCCACATACACTTGTAGTATCTAAAAAGGGATGTAATTTCTTGAAAACCACTCAATCTATACTTCACTAAAATTATAAGATATTTTTCTATACTTAGATTATCCCTAGGGTTATTACAATAGTATTCTAGTCATAATCCACAAAAATAACTAGACCATCCTATTATAACAACTATAGTGACCCAATCCTTTCTACACATATTATTACATTAATTTTAACATAAACATCCAATAATACCGAACAAGGATAAAAAATACCAGTGCCTTTGGGAGACTGGTTTCGTAATACATTAAAGTGAGACTAAAATAGAACAATTTTATTTGAATATCTATAATGAGCTCCTAAAACCCTTTGAGATCCTTAAACATAATGTGATAACCTATGGAAATACATAGACAAAAGGGGTGAACTAAAAATTATAGTAAAAGAATAAACATAATAAGGAAACATTATATGTGAGTCAAAAGTATAACATGATATCATAAAAGAGAGAACTCATGAGTAATCACATGGGAGAATAACATAAATATCATGGTATCATAAGATCATGAAAACATAGGAAACAAGTTAGAAATATATAACATCACATAAACATAATTCAAGACTAACTACCTAGACAATATCACATGGTGAACAAAGTCCCATAATGGATTAGGTTGACTCCCAAATCCCATAAATAACGTCCCATAAGACAAAATATTAACCCAATGCATTGAAGAAATATCTAGACACACCCATAATAAAATTATCATAATTATTTGTACCATAAAAATGAAATCAATCATAAGGAATAAAAAATATAATTACACATAGAAAGAAAATGGGTTCCATAATCTTTCCTTATATCATAATCAAAAGAGATTTCTTAAAGAAGGCATTTGAGAAATGATTATAAGACATGAATTACCACATAAAAGGAAGGGATAATAAGCTAGATATACATTTTATAGAAATCTATACATAATTTAGAATCATTCCATAACATTAAATAGGGATATAAATTGAGTTAGAGAGAGGATGGACATAACCTGAAGAAAAGGGTGGTTTAGAGAGATCCCTTACCTTGAGATTGATTTGTCACATACATTATTTATCTTCTCAAATAATAAAATTATGTTAATTATTTACTTTATTAAGAACATTTTTAAATTTTATTATTCCTTTTATTTTGTTTATTATCATTTTATATTCCATTACTTAATCATTTAGGTTCATGTTGGACATTTTGATGATATTCAATTCATATATCCAAAATTACTTTGGTAATTTCACTAAGGTAAAAGAGATTATTATTTCATCATCTACAGAATAATAATCATGAAATAATTTTTATTTTTATACATTAATTATTCCTTTAAAAATAATCATGAAGTATGGTTATTAAAAATGAACTATGTTACAATCATGGAGACATTAGGTCATATGTACACATGAGTAATATTTCCATTTTTTGACGATCATGATGAAAAGAAGGTAAGTGTTATTTTATATTTATATAAGGATTATAATATCATAAATATAATATCACTTATTTAAATACACTTATATATACTATCCATTTGATTTAGTAATTAAAAAAGAATCACATCGCTTCGTGGAGGTGGTAATCCACACGTATACAAAAAAACATTACCATTTTTCTATGAATAGAATGGTAAGAAAACATATGATATATATATATTTTTACATAAAAATAAAAATTTCATAAATATCATATATATATATATACATTAAATACATAATCATAAATAGCCATGAGATGTGATGGAAAATTAATTACATCGGTTCATGAGATAGTAGTCTACCGTACAAATGAACGATGACTCCATTTACCATTTTATGGAAGAGGAGATGAATTTAGGTTATTCCTTAAAATAATAAAATCTTAGAATATGGGATATATTGGTGTTATTATATAAATATGGTTGAATAATATTTAAAGGATATAGAATAATAAATAAAACAAAATGCTTAGTTAATAATGATTCATATTCTTCGGACAACCTCTTTATGTTTGCACCAAAATCATTCTTAGGAGGTATTTATAATAAAAAAAGATATCTAGGATGTGGTAAGGGAATTAAGGAAGGTATTTGGGTATATATTGGCTGAACCAAAGTTCTTTTGAAGTGTTAAAGAAAGAGGATAGTAGGTGCCTTTTTATAAGTGAGAATGAGTGACATTTTTGTAAATACCCAAAACTATTCAATAATGGGAAGTAAATCTCAATAAAAGTGCCTAAAAAATTGATAAATAAAGGTTTTAAGGGAATATAAGGTTTATAAACACATCCAAAATAACAAATAAACATTTTTTGGATATGTTATTCCTTTTAACTTCACGGTTACTCACTTTTACTATTTTAGTTTTCACCACGATAACTATTTTTTACCTAGGTAATTTATCCTTTAAGACTAAAAATAAAATGAGCCTTATTAGATAATTTGGGATCACTTATTATAAATATTAAATAAAATTTATAAAATAAAAATAATATGATTTTGGATAATTAATTTTAATACAAGCACATGAAATGCGCAAAACCTTATTTGAACCTTAACCGTGGTAAATATTTTTTAGTATTTTTACTATTCATTATGAAAAAAATTAAGTTGAAATTATTAAATAATATTAATTATTATGGTTAAAAAAAGGAATAAATTTTATAAAATTAAATTCATATAATTTATAGAATTAAATTTAAAAATAAACCCGTAAAACATGTTATTTTTTTTTCAAGAAATGCATTTTTCAAGGAATAAGTGATCTTATATTAACTCTATGACTAACAATAATTATTATATAAATTTAAATTCCTATAAATATATATATATATAATATATAAATTTAATTTAAATATTTTCTTACTATGGGTTATTTTAATTAATTAAAATGGATAAACTTTATACACTTAAAAAAACAATTTACAGAAAATTGCGTTTTAAGCATAAAAATAAACTTATACCAAAATCATGAAAATTATTGATTCAAATGAAATTAATTAGATTATTATAAATAAAATGGTTTATACATCACTTTAATACCAAATACAAAAATATAATGGTACTTTTAAATTAATTTATTTAATGAAAATAAATGACAGTATTTGAAAAATCAGTAGTTTCACTATTCACTGAAAAAGAAATCATTTCAAAATATCTCAAAATTTCACTCTAAGATAATTTTAACATTATTATTAAAAAATGAAGTTCATTTTATCAAATTAATTTTTTAAAATTTCAAAAAATTTATTTTAATATTTTCTTACAAAAATCAATAAAAACCATTTTTGAAGAAAATATATTTTTTAAGAATAAAATGTCTTTATTAAAAATTGAGTACTTATTTCCTAAGAATTTATCAATAAATTTATATTGAGTAGAACCTTTATATATATTTCATAAAGTTTTTAATCCTATTCATACCTGTTAATTTAACGGCTAGGTTATAACATTCATATTTAAATAATCATTATTCTTTTAGGCTTAGTGTTTCATGTCATATACAATATCAAACATAGTTTTATTCATTTAAAAATTAACAGTGTTACATAAACTGATATTCATACATGATATATGTATCCTCAGTATGATGTATCTAGTCTATAAGATATATGTTTAAGATTTCTATCATAGTATCTTATGGTTCTCATTATTATTGGGAACTGCTATAACCCATTGATTCAATAATTAATCCAAGGAAATTACCTTGTAAATAGTGGAAAAAAATCACAAAAAATAATATAGTAATAATAAACCAGGAATAAATATCTATATATATGTTATAGTAATTGAAAATTAATGCTCTAGTTGGGTCCTAGGCACCCACTTTTACAATAGTACATGAGCCATGTTCCATGATATATAAAATAAAACCCAATAAAAATAAAATGCCATCAATTCTAAAGTTTTGTAATGAAACCTGAGAATGAACCTACTTTCTTTGAACAATGTTGGTTTTGAGTCTGAACATTCCATGTATCAATAATAAGGGTCATAATGGCACCCACCTATAATACCATCTCAAGGGATGCAATGGAACCCCACCATAATATCTCAAATCATCAATACCAAGAGTAGGAATGATGTATTACCTTGATACCATCTCACATCATCAATACCAAGGGTTAGAATGATGATATCCCCTTGTACCATTCACATCATCAATACCGAGTGGTCAGAATAGAAATCAACCTTGACACCATCTCATATCGTCAATACTCAGTGTGACGCCTCGAATTAGTACACTCAAATTCGATGTTAAAAACATATTATTTATATATTAGATTTTATAAAAATTTAAACAACCCAAATTTAACCATCCACAATTAAAATAATCACAAAAAACATTGAGTTACTTATATATCTAAGACCTTTTAGGTTTGGAGTTGTAAGGAATTGAAAAAAACCTTTAACTAACAAAAATCATACCTTTATCATCCAAATTACATTTTTTCCACTATGAAAATAATTTATTATTTTAAAAAAAGTATTAGAGATATACCACAAAAATTATCAACACATAACCCTTTAATATATATCTTACTTAGGATAATTCTTCACAACCTCAGAAAATAGAACATAATAAGGGTGATATCAAACGCCGAGTGAGGGTAAACATAGGAATTGACAATCAAAGATCATAAGTGAGTATAGAAAAATCATGTGAGTATGAGAACATAATTTATGTATATTATCATATAATAAGAAAATCATAAACATGGATCATAAATCATGAGTCATATCATGAAGGAGGATATAAGACACGAGTAAAAGAAGTGAAAGCATGATTCAATAATCATGATCTATGAAAACATAACATAGATATATTTAAAATTATTAGCTAAATATTTTCATAAAATAATATAATAAGTAATAATAAAAGAAAAATAATAATCATAAAGGTTACTTGGGACAACATATTCATATCACCTTTATAATCACTCTTACAATCACCCTTACATTGGAATAACTTCACCAGTTAATTCGAAAATAATTTCTCCAGAGAATAAATTATTTCCAAGTGCATTGAATAACTATATCAAACCCATACATAATTATATATAATTTTGAAGAACCATTACATGAATAAAACATATAGGGATTTCACTTTCATCATAAAACTCATAAAAACATTCATTTGAACCCACAAACATAAACACTTATAACTATCACATAAAAACAAAAATAAATATCCTATTATTTTATAAATCTTTAAAATAAAAAATTCATATAAAATTTATAATTGAATTTACTTTTGAAAACCATGAAAACTTGAAAAGGAACCATTATAACAAAGAAAATAATTGATGGTGGGAAAGAACATGATTTTAAAGAAAACCCCTTATGGATTTTTAAATCAAAATCTATTGAAAGAAAGAAATAAATTAAAAAGGATAATTAAAAAACATTAATAAAAGGGAAACATGATATAATATATCAAATAGTATTTATATACACCATATAAATGAATATATTTTCATAATATGAAACAAGTCTCAAAGAAGTTAAATTGAGAAAAAAAACATTTACGGCTTTGGTAACCTTTGAATCAAAACCAATTAAAGGAGAGAAATTGGAATGAAATATTAAATAGCATGAATAAGAATAAAATCACGATATAACACATGAAATGGGTATTTTATATACTATATAAAATAAAATACATGTATAACTTGAAATATGTCTCAAGAAAAGAATGTTGAGACAAAGAATTCTTACACAGATCATAACATGTAAAAAAAGAATACATCAAGATAAATAATATATGAAATAAATGTAAATCCATAAAAAAAAATTAAAATACAAAATACAAAATAATTATAGGTTATTATTCACATAATATTAGATTATCATAGCCAATGAATAAATAATGTAACTCAATATAAGGAAATTGAATTATGAATCCCCTTACAATATCATATTTTATGATGTATGAATCTATCAAAAAAATAATTATGAGGAAGAAATGAAAATACCCACTAATATAATATTAATTATAGTATAATTAAATCATATGATAGAATATACCCATCTTATAATGATAAGGTTCAAGAAGAATGATCACAACTCAATGAATGAAAATTGAGTTTAACGAAAACCCTTACATTGTATTCCCACTTTATCAGACATGATATAACATCCTATATAATAAATTAATTATCATTAATTATTTATTTAAGAACCTTATAACCTTTTACATCAATATTTTATATTCATTTATTATATTGTTATTACTTATTTTTTGTTAATATTGATCGCTGGTGTTGGTAATTTTAACCGTTCCATGTCTGTTTTGGTATAATAATTTTAGTTATCATTCCATGGTCATGATTTCATTATATATATAATGTAAAAATTATTATAATTTAATTTCCATAATTATTTATGAAGTTCCAAGTTCATTCCATTGAATTTATAGTTTTGATTATTAAAGATGAAACCCGTAACAAGCTTATTTTCAGTAACTTTTAACGAACTAAATGTTGTATAGTAATAATGAGTTAAATATTAATATTACCATTAAAAAACCAAAAAAAATTATTTTAATATTAATATAATATCTTACTTGTATAATAAAAATTATATAGTCTAATAGGTTGTTTAAAATAGATTCAATTTAAGAAAAGTTTTTCATTATGCTTGTTTTAGGCGGTTAAATTTCATGATGACTATTTATTGTTAATATTATTAATATAATAGAAAAAATATATTTATAGAACCTTAATAATTTTATAAATATAATATTTATTCATTAAATACATTTTTAGAACCACCCATGTAATGTGGTGATGAAAAATGAAATACATCATTCATGGGGGTAGTGGCATGCACGTAACAAAGATGACATTTTCATTTTCCAATGGATGAAAGAGGTAGATAATGGTTGTTCCATCAATAAAATAAAATTTAATAATACTAATGATATTTATTACATTATATTAACATGATTATAATATATTTTTAGGATGTGGAAGAATAAAGAAACTTGAATATATCAGTTAAGACAATTATCACTTCCTTGGATATCCTCCTTTAGACCACACCTTAAGTATTCTTAGATTGGTCTTTTGGTGAGACCAAAACCCTGAGGAAATGATAAATAGAGTCATTTAAGGATTTATTTATATATTGGTAGAGATAAGGTGCTCAAGGTATGCGGATAATTGTAGTGGTGAATGATTCTTTTTGTAGATGAGAGGAGTGGCATATTTGTAATATTAATTTCTTAATATAAAAGGGGAAGTAATTCTCAAAACAAGTGGATAAAATATGGATAAAAATTGACAAGTGATAAGGGGGAGGTCTATTAATCCTCACTATAACCATTCAATGAAAATGTTTTGTGATATTTTATGACCTTATCCCTTAATTTAATCATTTTACCACATTTAACCCTTACCAAAGTGACTAAATTTTACTATGGTAACTTATATTTATGGATAAAAATGAAATGGAACTTATTACCTAATTTTAAAATGAATATTAAAAATTTTAAAACCATTTTACAATATTTAATTTCTATAGATGCAAAAATTAATTTTAATAAAAGTATGTTTAACGTAAAAAACAATTTTCAAAAAAATCTACTTTTAAGCATAGAAATGAATTTATACCAAAATCATTTATAGTATTGATTCCCTTGAAATTTATTGGTTTATGATTAAAATAATAATATTATTTTGACTCTCAAATGAATCTAAAATTGAATGGATCATTATGAATACGTAAGTAAAGGAAAAAAAATCAAAATAGTTTTTTATTAGAATAAAATATCACTTAGGTTCCAAAATGTAAAAAATAGGTTTATAAATTTAACATAATATTTTTAAACGATTTATTTTAATCCTTAAATATAAATTTGGTCAATAAAATTGTTTTTAAAATTTTTATTTCGTACTTATATCAAGACTATGTCATGAAATTAATTGTATTTATAAAAAATGCATTTTTTACTATTCACCAAAAAATAAACCTTTTTGGAAAAAGCTTAAAAATTAATACAAAGATAATTTTTTCATACTGAATCCAAAAATAAATTTAATTTTATCTAATTTAGGGCTCCCTCTCCATTGGGTTCCCCTCAGCGGCGAGCTAGAGGGGGGGGGGGGGTTCTTCGTCGGTGCCTCCCCCTCCCGCTTTCCCTCCTCCTCCTCCTCTCATGTCCCTCTTCTTTCATCTGTGTCTTCATTCAGGTGGTGATGTTCATCTTGGTGAAGCTCAAATGGGATGTTTTGCTGATTTTGATAATGGTTTTTATTGCTGATGCCCATGGACGCTACAACCCAGCTCTGAACTCAGGTTCCTCTGCGCCTCTCCAAGGTAGATCTAGAGCAGGGGTAACAAAGGGGTTTTGGGTTTTTAGTTCAACAATCATTGGTCCAAAGCCCTCAACTGCTCAAATTTTTACTCTGACCCCAAGTTCCACTACTCCTCTCCCAATCAGATATGGAGTAATGAAAACTAAGGGGTTTTGGGTTTTAGGATTTGGTGGCTGATGGTTTCTAAGCTATGATGGTCCTTGTTTGATGAAGCTATTAGATAAGAATGTATCTGGTTTTAAGGTTAATGTTTTCTCTTTCTGTTTTCACCAATGAATTTGTATTAGTTTTGGTTCTTGGATCTCTGTATTCTATGAAGATTTTTGTTCTTATAAGTAGTTAATTTGGTTGTTTCTTATGTTCCAATTTGTGCCTCTAGTTCGGTTTTGTTCATGTTTGGTGACGGTTGAGATGCATTTATGGTTTGATTTGGTTGATGTTTTCACTTATAGTCTGGTTCTATTTGTACTTGGTGATGGTTAGAGATACGTTTGTGGTTTGATTTGCATCTGGTTTTGAGTGATACCCTATTCAAGAAATAATGGATTATGTGGGAGGTGACAATGACGATGATGGTGTCTGATTCAGGTGGTGGACATCAGAGAGAGGCTGCCGATGACGAACGGATGATGGTGAACTGGGTGATGTAAGGACATGTTGGTGGCGACGGTGATTTGTAGGCAATATGATGATGAAAGTGAGGTGATGTGGTCCTCAATGGTATATTTCTCATGCAGTATAGATGTGGGATTGGTGGGATTTATTACGTGGATGGTATATTTTGAATTTTGAAATAGGGTACAATTGACGATCTTGGCATGGTTAATGGTTTTGTGTTATTTTGAAATTTGAACTGTGTAATGTGTAAAATGTGTTTGTGTGGGTGTGAATAGAGGCTAGAGTAAGTTCTATAGGTTCCTACTTACCCTTAAAGTGAGTTTTCAATAAATAAAAAAATGGATTGTGGTTCATTTTATCAAATTTAAATTCTAAAATTTTGAAATTTATCTTTTAAATAAAACCATATAATACATGGAAAAATAATTTACTTAAAAGAAAACATATTTGTTTTCAAATGAAAAACCATATCAATGTTTAATACCTTGATAAAATTATTTTTAATAATAAATATGAATATTAATTAACATCAATATCCAT
This sequence comes from Viscum album, assembly GCA_963277665.1. Taxonomy (NCBI): domain Eukaryota; kingdom Viridiplantae; phylum Streptophyta; class Magnoliopsida; order Santalales; family Viscaceae; genus Viscum; species Viscum album. The sequence goes on from OY728163.1 coordinate 1,943,382,603, forward strand.
TTATAACATATTTAATAATTGAATAATTCTTTTCAGAGTTCAAAATAAGAAATTACATTAAGGAAATTTACTTAACCTTAAAATAAAACATCCCTTATGAGATGAAGTAAACATAAAAACGTTAAATATATTATGAGTATTTAATTTATTATATAATATCTTTTGATACATGATATAAACCTATATAAGTGATTAAATGACATATATAAATGAATATTAATAAACCATTAAAGTGATATCTTATTAAAAATACCTAGGTTGTCACATTATCTCCCCTTAATGAATCACGTCCTCAAAATTTTATCTTGATTCCAATGATAAGGGGTTTATTTTTATACCCCAGTGAAAATTTCATTTATTATTATTATTATTTAATTTTGGTATTATTTTAAATTTTAGGAGTTTCAAGTTCGGTTTATGATATTTCGATGATTTTTCATTCTACCACATGGTTAATGCACATGATTTAGGAGAAATTACATGATTACCCTTATGTTGGGGCCTTTATAGTTCATTTTTATTCATTCATAGTTTTCTACATGGGTAGAACATGGTTGGATCCAAACCATGAAAAACCCAATGGAAATCATGAAAGATTTTTTTTACATAGGGGTGATAACGCACAACTTGTGCACAATTAATAGAAATCATGAAAAAAGAATGCAAAGAGAATTGTGGTTTATTATATATATTCTTGAATAGATGATGTATGGTTAATTAAACTATGTTTCCAAACCATTCAGGTACCCAATGATTTTCTAGTTCCATCTGCATGGTTGATGCATAATTTAAAAAATAGTGTGGAAAAATTGTGCGGCCTACCTTAGGCCACTTGAAAAGTAAATTTAACATGTTTCCAATTCATTTGGTTTTTATGATTTGAACCTATACTAATATCCTATTACATGTGATTATATCTCCTTGGATCAAAGGGAGAGTTCCATCTCTCTTCCCCATCTATTTTTGGCCCCTTTTTCTGGATTTCAAGAGGCTTTCAGGGTATTTCTCCCTCATTTCCCCTATTATTCTTCCCTCTTCCATTATTTTATTTATAATAGATTTATTATTACTAAATAAAACCTAATTCATTGTGAAAGGTAAATATAGGGTTGAGGTTGGTTTCTCCATAGAGGAAAACACGTTGCAGCTTCGTTCTAATTGTTTTGTGGCAGGTGTTTCTATGATATTATTTATGTTTGAAATTATTTGGATGATTGATTTTTAGAAATTATTTTTCAATTAAATTATAGTTTTATATGATTCCATGGGTAAAAATATAAATTATTTTCATGAAATTATTGGCTTGGATTAAATGGTATATTGATGAATTTCAAATGCCTCTTTAAAATTAATGTTTTAATTTTCCAAGCTCCATGTGAAAATACCTATGGGGAAATTTTAAATAATTTTAATAAAAAATTTGGGGAATAGAGGGTGTTGTTTAAATTATTTACTTCTCATGAGATCCTCATCTCCTTCCCCATTTTCTATTTCACCTATTATGGATTATTCATTATAATGTGATGATTGGATGATGTGGAAATGGACTTTTTTGTGCGAGGAGATTGAAAGTGAGGAATGATATATTATTTATGTTATATTTATGTGATTATATAGATTTATTTATCAAATCATGATTTTTTGTTCATGGTAATGCTAGGTAACTAAGAAGAGACCTAGATAAGTGCACATCCTAGTTATCTTGTGTTTTAGCTAGATCCAGAACTGGGTAGTTGAGTGCATATAGTTTGTTGTGCCCCATGGTAGCTTTGGGATCATGGGATGGTTATAGGCCCAAAATAGTTTGATAAGACTAATAGGATAATCATTTTATTATAGGCTGGCCAATAGAAATGGTTTCTAGTTTAGGTTAATCACACTTAGAACCTAGGAAGACAGCCCATGTCACCTTTTTATTGATTGGTGGTTTATATAGTGGATTCCCTCTGTATGTATCCCCTTGAGATTATTTGATTATAGTACCATTTAAATTTTTATATCTTTGTTATAATCCTTTTATATAGTGGGGATTTTATTTGTTATGAATTTATTCTTTATGCTTGGGTTGGTTTATAAAATGGTTTTAAAAGATGTTTTTAGAGTGTTGTTTTAAATAGAAATCCAAATGGTTGTTTTTCATTTGGTTTTTATTAAATGTTATAAATGAGTGAAAAATGGTTTCATCTTGTTTCATTTTGAATCAAAAACCCTCATTTATGGGTTTTAAATTGGTTACTACTAATTGGACATTTCATTTGTTTTTGGTTTTAAAAGGAAATTTTCATTCTTTAAAAGTAAGGGCATATGATTTGATTTCATTACTGCCTTATTAAAAATGAAAACACTATTTTCTATTTTATTTAAATATAGTATTTATAAATTTTTTATTCAAATTAATTTCATAGAATCCTTGGTGAGATGCTACGAGGCCTATTAGCTCACACCCCGCATACATCCTCAATTGAATGTATGCAACCTTTACATTTTATATAGGTTTTATGTTTTGTTTTAGGTTGGATATTATTTTATCAATTTACCAATGGGTGATTTGGGATGAGTTGAGGAACATTTAGTTGTGAAGAGGTGATCTTGCATCCTTGGTTTTCATTTTGGGATGTTATGTTTTATCGATCAATACAACCTTTGCTTCTTGTTTTTTAGTTTCTTTTATTGTATCTATTGTGTATTATTTTTGAGAGTGATTTATGAATATTTATAGAAGTGTTTTGAATCATAATTGTTGTCCACGACTCATTTGATCATTTTTTATATTTAGTCTTATTTGGATTTTCATGGACACCTGATATAGGAACACTCCATGTCAAATTTTTGGTCAAATAATCCACTATCTATTACTCTAATTTGAGGGAATAAATTTTCCAAAGTGTGATTACTTGATGGCCAGAAACTAGTCTCCCACTCATGGGGATCTAGAAAACCCTTTGCGCCTTATGGTGGGCTAGGTTGGGTGATGTTTTTGGTTAGATTGATTCAGTTTGTTACAAAATGGCATCTGATCCTAGGTTCATTATTAGGGTCTAAGTTCTTGGAAGCATCCACTTATTATTTGGGATGTGTTGGGGTAGACTGGATATGGAATATTGGGATTCAAGTGAAGTGTATGGGGGAGTGATTTTCCATATCTTCCCTATAATTAACCTTGAGTTTACAAGGGAAGTGGGGATTTAAGACTCATTTCTTGATTTCATTGATGAATATTGATGTATTTTGATATAGAAGGATGATATTTGGATCTTTGATGAGTTTGGAAGGTAATTTTTGGAGTTACCTTACATTTTGGGGTTAGAATAGATGAAGAAATTGGGATGCATGGTTAGCTATCATGGTTTGGTAAACTATAAAGAGCCCATACAGAATGGTTTTGGGAACTTCATAAGGCCCAGTGCATAGTCCACCAAACCATGTATCTAAATTGTGCATAACTATTCACCCTCTTAGTTTTGTTATTTTAGTCTTTTTTGGTTATAAATTACTCTAATTTTTATTTTCAATCTTTGTATATTGTTTTAAGTAGGATTTTTTGGTGTTTTTACATTTTTAATATGGATTTTTTGATATTTTTTATTGTTATTTTTTTTGTTCATGATGTTTTAAAGGATTTTTTTTGGTGAAATAGAGGAATTTCAAAAGATGTTTGATTTTAAAACTGGTTTTGGTGAATTTTTTGAAAAATTACTCCCCTGTTTCACATGAAGTGATTGATTTCATTATGGTATTCATAAAATGTTTCAAAACCAAGTGGATTTTTATGTAAATGATTAAAAAAATGATTCTGTTGGTTTTGGTAATGATTTCAAATTATGATCAGATTGTAAAATGGTTTCATGAACTCTCAACTAAGATGAGGTATTTTTACAAATATTAGTTATTTTAAAGAAAGAAAGGTTATTTTTTTCAAGTGTATGCTTTCGTAAAATGATTTTTTAAATGGAAAAATCTCTTGCAACATGCTTCATTTTAGTAAGTGTTGATTTGGATTTTTCCCTTGGTTGGAAATAAGACTGTTTTGTTTAATTATGAGGCATGAATTGGTTTAGATATATGTATTGTGATATTTGGTATATGCCTCCTAGAAGGTCTCAATGAAAGTATAGAGTTAGTTCTCAGGGGAGTTTCTACTTATTGTTTACCTTAGAATTTCTAGCAGTTAAATCTGCCTAGAACTCGAGTGGGGTGGTGGATCAAGAACCTTATTCGTCCTTGGATCTTAACCAAGGTTTTGTTTTTTCTTAGATTTATCCCAAGTAACTATCTTTAATATGACCTTATGAACTATCTATAAAAGTTTTATAAGTTGATTTTTTGGAAGAGGTCTCGGGTGTAGTCTTCTTGGGATGTTTTCTATTTTGTGGTGGTTTTTATTTGTGTATTTTAGGTAGATTAAATATTTTGGTTAAAGTTTTGGAGATGGATATTGTTAGATGTTCCCCATTTTTGTTCCTCTTGATAACTCCATATGGGATGTTACCCATTTTGTATTTGTGCTTACACTTTATTAATGGAATTTAATTTATGGGGGTTATTTGATGTTGGTTATATTGAGGATTGTTTGTCGATGGTCTGACATGGAGAGAACCTTAAGTTTTTGTTTGGGTAACTAGGGCATATGATGCATCATTTTATGTTGTGTATTGGAAGATGTTTTATTTAGATTTTTCTGGGTTCTCCATGAGTCAGTGTTCTTGGTGCAAGGTCCTAAGGTACCCATTTCTTGTCTCTTTGATTTAAGGTTAGAACCATGTCACTTTATGATGAGTCTAGTTATGGATTTTAGTTCTTTGTTCATTTTTTGGGGGTGTTTTAGTGGTTTTGATGATTTAACCTTGTTTTGTAGAAGTTTAGTTGTATCTCCTTAGGGATTAGATCAGTTCCTTTTTGGGTAGTCATCTCATTTTATAGAAATAATGTTTTTTATTTGTATTTATATCCTTTTAGGAGTATTTTCACTTAATTTCACCACTTTAGATGACTTTTTAATGGTATAGAGACCTGTTCTAGGTCTCCCTTCTCTTAGGACTCCTAATTTTTTGGTTGTGGTTTAGTTTATGATTGGATATGATTAGTGTAATTTAAGTTTTGGGGTTCTATTAGATGAGGTTGGTCTGATCCTATCTAGTTTTCCCCGATCCACCCTCCTCGAGCTTTGATGTGTGGAGGTTTTAAGGTTTGTTTCTTTCTAAATTGACAAAGAAATTTTTGGGGCCAGAAAGTGGCATGGTGGAGAAAATTGTGAAACCTCACCTATATTTTTTATTAATATTATTTAATTTTGTTTTATTTTAATTTTTTTGAATTTTGGTTACCGTTTTTTAGTTTTCATATGTTTTTACTTCTGTCCCACAATTACTGCTCACGATTTATAAGAAAATATGAAATTAACCTTATGTAGGGTCCTTTTTAGTTCATTTTTGTTTATTCATGGTTTTTATAAACATATAACACACATTTTTACCCTAACTATGTGAGCCTTTTTTACATAGGGGTAATGACACACGACTTGCACACAATTAGTAGAAACCATGAGATAAGCATGTGAAGGTAACCATGGTTTATTATTAAGGGAATTTAATGGATGGAGCATAGTTAAGTAAACCATGAAACAAAACCATGTAGGTTCCCAGTGCTTTTCCAGTTCCATCTACCCAGTTTTCAGACTGTTTACCAAAATATTTGACCAAACCATGCGACCTTCCCATGTTCACTTAAATTAGTGAATTTATTATGTTTCCCCCTTTATTTTTTAGACTTGTCACCCCTTCACCTCTCCCATTATGCATGATCGAATATTCTTAGACCCAAGGGAGAGTTCTATATTACTTTCCTTTCGATTCTTGACACCGTCTAGATTTAAAGAGGTTTTCAAGGCATTTCTCCCTCATTTCCCTTCTTCTCTTCTCCCCTCTTCCTTTATTCTATTTCTCCTTTGTTTCTTCTTCCTCTATGAACCCTAATTCAATTTACATGGGAAATATAGTCTTTAGGTTGGTTTTAATCTTGATTTTTGGTATTTTAGGTCATGGAAAGTGTGATTCCTTGCTTGTTTCAATGTTATCCATATATAGAGACATGTTGAAAATTTGTTTTAATTATTTTGTGGTAGGTGTTTCTATGATATTATTTTGGGTTGAAATTAATGGAATGCTTGGGTTTTAGAAATTCATTTTCAATTAAAGTATAGTTCTATATGATTACATGGATAAAAATATAATTTTTTTTCATGAAATTATTAGCTTAGCATAAACGATATATTGATGAATTTCAAATGACTTTTTGAAATTAATGTTTTAATTTTCCAAATACCTTGTGAAAATTCCTATGGGTACACTTTTAAATGGTTTTGATAAAAAATGTGGGGTATAGGCCTTGTTTTGGATTTTAAAGGAAAGTAACCATTTTTAAATAATTATTTTCATTTAAAGAGGGTGTTGTTGAAATGGTTAGTTTCTTATGAGATCCTAATTGTTTCTCCTATTTTTTATTTCACTTATTATGGGTTATTTATTATTATGCGATGGTTGGATGGTGTGGAAAGAGGATGTTTTGTGTGAGGGTGCCATAGGTGATGTGTGATATATTGTTTATGTTTGATTTATTTGATTATCTTGATTTATTTATCACCTTATTGATTGTTTGGTCATGATAAATCTAGGTAACTAAGTAGATACCTAGATAAGTGAATAATTTAGTTATATTATTCTCCAGATAGAGTTAGAATAGGGTAGATGATTATGTTTTGATGGTTATTCCCCATGGTATATTTGGTTCACTAGGTTGGTTTTAGGGACCAACTAGTTTGTTGGTACCATCGAGACATATATGTTCTAGTAGAATGACTTTGGGTACCAATCACCAATTCAGGTTTTTCATAGTTAAGACCATAGAAGATACCCCATGAATACTTTTTATTTATTGGTAGTTTATATAAGGTATTCTATCTTTGTATGTATCCCCTTGAGATTATTTTCTTGAGAAACCATTTACATTTTTCTATGTTTTTTATACTCTTTTGATATAGGGGTGCCTATATTTATTGTGAATTTATCCTTTATGGTTGGGCTGGTTTATAAAATGGATTTAAAAGATGTTTTTAGAGTATTTTTTTAAATGGAAACCCAATTGTTGGTTTTTGTTTATTTTTTATGAATGTTTGGTAATGAGGGTAAAATTGTTTCATCTTGTTTTATTTTGAATCAAAAGTCCCCATTTCTAGTTTTTAAAGCGTTTTACTACTTAGTAGAGATTTCATTTGTTTTTGGTTTAAAAAGGGAAGTTTCATTCATTAAAAGTGAGGATGTGTGATTTTATTTCATTATTTCCTTATTAAAAAATAAAATTGATATTTTATATTTTATTGAAGAATAATATTTATGAACTATTTATTTAAAATAATTTCATAAAATCCTTGGTGATATTCTACTGCTCCTATTATCTCACACCCCACACACACCCTCATGTGTATGTATGAACCCTTAGATTTTAATTATGCTCTAGGTTATGCTTCAGGATGACTATTATTTTCTCTGGTCATTGTTGGATGAGTTGGGATGGGGTGAGAAACATTAGGTTGTGTGGAGGTGATCTTGCAGACTTGGTTTTTATTTTGGTATGTTATGTTTTATTGTCCAATACGACCTCAAATTCTTGTTTTTTTATTTTATTTTATTGTATGTGTTGTGTATTATTTTTGTAGGTGGTATATACATGTTTATAAAAATTATTTGAACCATAATTTTAGGTTATTAATCATTTTATTATTCTATTTATTTAGTTTTTTTATTTGGATTTTCTTGGACACCCAATATAAAAATGATCCATGTTAGTTTTTTGTTCAAATAATCCACTATATATTACTTTGATTCTAGGAAGAAATTGTTCCCAATTATGTTTCATTGATTCCCAGGAGCTAGTTACTAGCCCATGAAGAATGATAATTACCTTGAGGACTTATAGAAAGTCTGTTTGAGTGATGTTTCATGTCAATCTGGGCCAGTTTATTACATTTATGAAGTTCATAAATAAAGTTGAACATTTTCAAAATCCATTTCAAAAGGGTAAAAGAGGACTTAAAAAACAATAATTTTCAATTGAAGCTCTAATAAAGACACCTTGAAAGGAAATTTAGGTAAAGATAATAAAATTTGAATGAAATATAAAATAGATATATAGAAGTGATAAGAAATACCTTCTCAGTTTTTTTGAATGGATGTTATGGAAACACACATTGAAAATGAAATATAAAAATTCATTCTAATTTTTTTTTCAAATTATGAATTATTCAAAAGAGAATACATGTTTATATTAAAAAAAATAAAAAAATTGTGAAAATAAATAACATGGACATAAAAGAGAAAAATAGTAAACATAGATGAGATAAATTATTCTTAACAACATCATAAAATTTCATCAAAGAAGTAGAACATGAAATGAAAATGTAATTTCACTTAATTGAAAAACAAAATACCATTCAGGAAAGAGAATGGTAGAATATATCAATCATTTAAGAACATGGTCAAAAAAGGAAAATTACGACTTAATAAAAAGAGATTGAGTCAAGAAAATCCATTTTAAATAATTTGGTGTGTGAATTATAAATCAATAAGATTGGAAAAGAGACCATAAATTCATTAGAAATTAAAGTAACATATTATTTTCAATATATTTTATTTGTGTAAAAGAATAGATATATGGAAAATAGATCCTAAATATCAATAACTTTAATTTTGAAGTCAATACTAGGATACTAATCATACATATTTTTTTAACTATGTTTGTATTTTTATAAGACTCATACTAATAAGTGAGTTTCTAAGGTGCAACTTGATAGTCAGATGATGTTTTCCATATAAGACTTGATAGATTTATCATCCCTTTTATTGTGTTTTAGGAATTATTTTACCATCAAGATAAAAAATATGAGAAAAATATACTTACTTTATTTATTTACATTTTTATAATCACAATATCATCCTTTGGCCGTGTGTTTCAATAATTTTCCATCTCTATTTCATCTCACATTTCAAATGATGAATATCCAAGATGAAATTTTCTCATCTGAAGCATGGAAATCAACTCTTAATGGATCAGGATATCCACCAAAAGATAATGTTCCTCATTGTATGAAGGATATTTATAACAAGTTATTTTTCCTATTTCTAACCAATTGCAAAAAAAAATGGTTATCATGTTTAAATATAATACCCGATGAAATATCAATAAACCATTATATGAAAAAGTAATAATTTAATCCCCGAAACCTAAATATTACAATAAAAACTCAAGTTTAAATTAAATAATTTCATAAATAACTAAACCATTAACTCTTCAACACATGCTTGACCAAATTATAAACCAAAAAATCAAAAAAATTGAACACATTTTCTTTCAAAATCAATTTAAATTTTATCCCCAAACAATATAAAGTCACTCATAATGTCACATACCAAACATGTATATTCCCTAATCACATGTTCTCACAAAATATAGTAATCCTTTTCCCAAAATAAATTAACCCATCATCCTAATTAACCATATTTGCCTCAAAATCAAATCACATACCAACCCAAAGGGTTATTTAAACCTCAATCATATATTTTTTCTATAACCTAATAAAAATCTATCAAAATACCATTAATCGCCTGAAAATAATACCTCAAAAGGGTTATCTATGCCTTTGAACTCATAATCAACCATAAAATTATCAACCCATAATGGTATCCAAAATTATTAAATTATCCTTATATGATAAAATCCCATCCTCTAGAGTTATCTAAACCCCACTCTAATACCAATAATGAAGCCCTAAATCCGTACACTCAGATTCAGTGCTAAAAACATGTTCTCTACATACTAGTTTTTAATACCAACTAAAACTACCCAAATTTAACCTTCCACAATTAAAATATCAATAATAAACATTGAGTGACATACACACTCAATACCTTTTAGGTTTAGAGTTTTAGAGAACTAGGAAAAAACTTTAACTAAAAAAACCTGTATCTTTCTTATCCAATGGAAATTTTTTACACTACATTAAGAACTTCTTATTTTACAAAAATTATTCAATATCTCCCACAAAAATTCTCCACACATGACCCTTCTAGAAATATCTTAATTAAAATCATTCTTAATAACTTGGGGAAATGGAACATGTAATGAACCAACCTAGGATACCCTCACAAACTGGTACCTGACCCAATCCTCCATATACCTGAAGGGCGTTCTCGATCCCCATGGGATGGAGAATAGCACTCGAGCATCAATAAAAACCAAAGGTAATGATTTCACACAAACTAAAATAAATTATATGACATATATATACATACATAATAGAAAGTAATAGTGGAAGAATAACTAAAATAAATATATTCCATAACTAAAAAAGACAATATAAGTGATACAACCTAAAGTAGTCAGATCAAAACCAATGTATAAGTACAACAACAATGGAAAATTAAAATAGAAACTAACTAATCCATGTGATAATGTGGGTAATTTCCTATTATATCACCAAAGGCTACCCATACATGACTGACATAAACCTATCCACCTCACTATGGAACCTTGCCTTTTCCTACATCAAAAGACATAACTAGGTCTATGCACCGATGAAGGGGTTTATAGGGTGTGTGTTAAACAGGATCAATAGGATCCCACCCAGGTGTTCCATATCAAGTCTCTATACAAACAATTCCAATATTCTTTTTTAAAGAAAAAATGGCATGATAAACAATAAATTAGTTTATATAAAAAGCATGGTAAATATTTTCTTATTTCCAAAGTTACAAAATAAGAAATAAAAAAAAGTTTCAAAGCATAATTTACATAAAAATTTATCAAAGTAAAAGTAGGTATATTGAAGATAAAAAAATACAAATACAAAGTGAAGGAAAATCATGTCAAGGATTATAGAAGGTAATACTAGTAGACTACTCATACCATAATCAATGACCAATGCACACTCAAGACCCTAGAACAACATGCCTAGGGATTTAAGGAACACCCCATGACTAAACCTCCCAACAATGTCAATATCAAATCCATAGAACAATAGGTCTAGATAGTAGAGGAATAACCCATGAGTAAATCCCCCGATAGTAAAATAGATGATGGTCCTAAGCTACACCTTCCACATAAGTACCCAAGGATTCCCATGTGTTTCATTTTCCCAAATAATTTTAAAAGGGATTTTCACAATTAATTTCAAATAAACATTTCTTTTATAAAAAAATATTTGAAAACCATTTTTTAATTCAATGAAAACACCCATTTTCTTTACCAAAACCAAGGAAAAACCATATTTTATAGAAAATAAATTTATACACACAAAAAAATCATGCCAATTTATTTATAAAAATTTTATAAAATAGGAGAAATCAAGGTTTATTCAACAAAAACTAGAGACATAACCACTTACCTTAACTCATGCCGAATACTACCCTCAACGAGATCCACCAACACCATAAGGAAATAAAAGACAAAAACATAGGTCCTATAATCAATTCCAATATCTTAGAATCGAATTACATAAAATAAACGGTCGATGGAGAGGTTATATCACCACATACCTCGATAACCACACACACATCACCCCAACTAAAGCAAGTATTGAACCCTGGAAGAAGATCAAAAAATAGATCTAGAAGAAACAAGAAAGAATCATCAAAATTTGATCAACACCACATGATTTTAGATCTAAAAATGTATCCAATGTGGATTCCATAACAAATGTAAATGAAGAAGTAGAAAGGATGATTACCTAGGAAATGCAATACAAATGACATAAAGATTGAATACCAAATGGAGTGATCCAGGAGTATAGATCACCCAAATCACCTAGAAGAGCCTAGGAAACGAGGTAGGGAAGATCGAGATAGAATGAATTATGATTCAGGATTATAATGCATAAAACCTACTAGGCATGAAGGGTTTGTGTCATAAAATAGGTATTTATATCTTAAAATCCTTATGAAACATGTACTCAAAAAACCATTTCCTTGGGTTAAAAAAATAGGATAATATATTTATGATGTAAAACATGGGTTGTGATATAAATAGACTCACATTGCAAACCGTTTTCATGAATTATGACCAGTGAAACATTTACACTGTAAATATGTCTTATGTTATAAAATGGTCTTGTAGGTAGTACTAGACTAAAGTTCTGCATAAAATCCCAAAAATAGATCCTAATACCTCTAATCCTGAAAATACACTATTAAACTTTGAAAGAGTTTACCTTAAATCTATAATATTATAATATCACAACCATAAGACTTTCCATCCCCAAGAAGTCATGTGGAAGAAGGGTGCTCCAGAAAGAGGTGAGACCACTGCTCCCTCACTAATGATTCGCACTCCCAAGTCTCTTGAGAATCTGATCCATGTTTCCATAACACTATGAACAACAAGATTGACTTCCCATGAAATACTTTCACTTGATAATCAACAATTTCTACTGGATGCTCTACAACTGAAATGTATAGCTCCAACTCAATCACTTCCCAACTCAGAACATAAGAGGGATTAGGATAATACTTCATGAGTTGAGATATGTGAAAAATATCATGAATACCTATCAATTGAGTTAGAAATACTAACTGATAAGAAACCTTCCCAATTTTATTAGTAACCTTAAATGGTCTAACATATATTAGATCCATCTTTCCCTATTTCCTAAACTGGTGATGACCCAACCAAGGGTAAACTTTCAAGAAACCTCGAACAGAAATGTAAAACTCCAAAGGGTAGTGTTGAAGATCCATATATGATTTTTACAAATATGTTCTATAACCATATGCTAAAATATATCAAGAATACTCACCAGCGTCTCCTAAAAAAGTCTCAGTCCCACAAGAGACCCCACATCTACTTTTACCCAACAAAGAAGTGATCTGCATGAGTGACCATATAAATCCTTGAAGGGATCCATTATAATTGATGAATGATAACTTTTTTTATATGAAAAATCAATAAGTCCTAGATGGATATCGTATAATCCATAAAAATCCAAGATATAGGCATGATAGATATCCTCGAGGATCTGAATAACATTCTATGTATGACTATTCATCTGTGGACGGTACGCTATACTCAACCGAACCTAAGTCCCCCATCACCTATTTAATAATATTCAAAATATGAGAGTTAAACATGGGATCCGTGTCTAAAACAATGGAAGAGGTAGTCCCATGTAACCCCACAATCTCATAAACATATAGATTACCCAGATCATTAACCTTAGTTCCCTGATCAGAATAAAATGACCAGATTTCATCAATTGATCAATCAACACCTATAAAACGTTATTACCTTATGAAGTCCTTGGTAATCCAACAAAAAATTCCATGGAAACCTTATCCCATTTCCAAACTTGCACTGAAAGAGGTTAGAAAAAACCACAAGGTTTCAGATGCTCTGCCTTTATCTTTTGGAAGGTGTAACAGTAAGACACATAATCTGTAATGTCATGCTTTATACCCAACTACCAAAAACTTTGTATAATGTCATAATACATATTAATAGTTCCCAAATGAATAACCCATGAAGAAATATGAAATTTATACAAAACTAAACTCCTCACAGATACTAAGATTACAAAATGATCCCCAAAGTAGATAATACCATTATAAGGGAGAGACCAACTAGAAATAGTCTCCCCACTATAAAGGGTTTTTATGATTTCTCTAAACTCATCATCCTATTGCTGATTCTACAGAATAGACTCAAGGAGAGATAATGATAACTAAACACTGGTTAGAAATATACTTGATAAATCCTCCTGAGTGTCTTGATATAACTGATTGAAGAGTACCAATGGGTTCCACTCTTCAATTCCAAGACAACATGTGATGGTACTTTTCTATTGAGAGCATCCTTGATGAAATTACCCTTACATAGGGTATAAGAAATGTCAAAATCAAACATTTTAAGGTATTTCAATCACCTTATCTATTTTAGGTTCAAGTCCTTCTAAGAAAAGATATATCTCATGATCTTATGGTCAGAAAATACTGTGAATCCCTCCCCAAAAAGATAATTCTACAAACACTTAAGCACATTCATAACCACAACAATCTCTAAATCATGAGTGGTGTAGTTATTATCTTAAATCCAAAGATAACAAGAACCATAATCCCACACATGATCATCTTGTATAAGCACACAACCCAAAACAAAACTATAAGAATCATAGTATACCACACACACTTTACTAGGCTTAGGTAAGATAAAAATAGGTACCAATTCCAGAAGTCATTTTAGCTCATTAAAATAAGTCTGACACTTTTCATCCCATATAAATTTTATCCCTTTCTTAGTAAGATGTATCAAGGGTGATTCCAACTTCAATAAATCCTTGAATAACCACCAATAGTATCTAATAATTCCATGGAAGATCCATATATCAAATACATTTTGTGGATCCTCCCATGAAAAGATAGCCTTCAACTTCTTAGGATCAACTAATAAGTCACGTTCATAAATCATGTGTCCCAAGAAATTCACCTCTTGGATCCAAAAAAGGAATTTCAAAAGCTTTCCATACATATGATGAATCCTCAAGATTTACGTTAATAAACTCAAATGGTGCTTGTACTCACACTCAGACCTCTAGTAAACTATAATATCATCTATAAACACAATTGAAAAGGTGTCAAGATACTGATGGAATATCCAATTCATTCGAGCCATAAAAATTTTAGGAGAGTTCATTAGACAAAATGGAATCACAATATATTCATAATGTACATATCAACTCATAAACACCATCTTCAGTATATCAGACTCCCAAAATCTAATATGATGACAACCCAATTGAAGATCAATCTTTAAAAATAACTTTTACCCTATTAACTATTCAAATAGATCATTCACTTGGGGAAAAAGATACTTATTCTTAATTGTTACCCAGTTCATATTTTGATATTCTACGCAAAATCTAAGTGAACCATCAACATTCTTGGAAAATATCACTAGTTATTCCCACGAAAAAACACTAGGGTTAAAAAACGTTTTTTCTCGAGCTCTGGGCGGTTTGTCCGGTATGACCAGATATTAGATTCCACTCTACCTGAAACACCTGAGTGCTTCCATAGACAATAACGAATGAGACACACTGATGATACAAATAAAACTCAACATGATTAGTGACAAGACAATCCATCTTTATGATGACATCAAGTAGATCCAGATCGAGAACAGATAAATCACAGACTAACTCCATGTTAGCTATAAAAAGAGAATAATATGGACATCAAAACCCCTAATCTATCTATAACAACCATATTATTTTTATTATATTCAAACATGATTTAATTACATAAAATTACACTTAATACAAAACGAAATATTGATAAGTCTAGTGTCTTTGGGAATTAGGTACATATCATTACAGCTTTATACATGAAAAACAATATCTTTATTGAAAACTTCTTTAACATGCTCGAGCTTAAAACTGCATGGGATATTCTTAGGAAAATACATAAAAAAGGGGTAAGATATAAATCTAACTAAGGGAGTAAACATGGAATAGAATGAAGATAATAATACGTTTTAGTCAAGACATATTAATGAGGTATAGAGAAACATGAATCATAAAGCATGATATAGAATGATATTCATAACATTGAAATGTGGCAACAACTTAAAACACTGCATCATAAGTCAAGGCTAAACTGGAAAGACATAATAGTGGGAAAATTTCCATAAATGAATCAGGTAAACCCCTATCCCAAAATGATGTATCATGATAATAAACATTACCCAATGTATTGGAGCACTATATAATTCCGGGCGCACCCGTCTCATTCATTTCGCTCTCATGCTTAAGTGTGCCACATATATCATAAAACATGGATTCATTCATCATAAAAATTTATTCCATGATCAAGGAATGTATAATAAATACATTTAATATCTCAATAAAAAGGAATATGTGCATAAAAGTGAACACCTTGATAGGTAATGGGTATGGTATTCACTACATAATTGTTTTTGAATGGAAATTCACGGTGCAATTTTGGCAGCCTAACGACGTGAAATAAAAATTTATAGAAAGGGTTGCTAAGAGATAAAGGTGTCTCTCATCATATATATATGAAATGGAAAGTAATAACGTCATATAAATACATTTCCTAACATAAGTAATTTGGAAATAGAAGGCATAACATAATAAAGAAACTTGAAGAAAGAGGAAAAATGGAATAACTCTTACGAAACTTTCGACATGGTAACAGGTGTACATGGGAGGGATTAATGAGAGGTAAATGGGTATCTCATCATTTAAACATAATAAGGGTAGTATGGTGGAGTTGAAAAAACATACCCCATCATTTTTAATTGAAAATAAAAGGGTGTAACAATATAAGGAAACTTGGATAAAAAAATAAAGGAACTCTTACTTGAGTGTGTGACTTCAAAAGATTGAAAAGGGGATTCTTGAGAGCTTGGGGTGCCTTAGGATGATTATAGAGAGGGTAGGAAAGAGTAAGGATGTGATACAAGTATTTTTAGTGAAGATAAGTGGGAGATGTGTGTTTATATAGGAAATGAGAGGGGAATTCTTTAATATTTCACAAACTTAGGTTTTGGAATCTATATAATTAAATATTCAAAACCACAAACCTTTCCATGGGTTTTCCCATGGTTTTTAAAAATATGGGAGGTTTTCATTATTTTATTAGGCAAAGGTACTAATATATTAAAATATTATCCTTTCTTATGTGGAGGTGAGTCACATTATTCAATTAATGAATTTAAAATCATGAAATATATTATACATTTTGGAGGATTCAAAAGAGCATTATAAAAATAATAAAATTATCTTAAAATAAACTTATTTTAATGGTAAAACATATATTGGGTCGATAATATCCATTATAGTATTTATTACATCATTTTGGGTCATTATGATGTCATAAAACACACATTATATTTATACGGTATTTAATTTTTACCTGAAAATTTGACTCTCGGAAAAATATTAAAAATTCACCATTGGATAATTTCAACATTATTATTCCAAAAATAATATTCATTTTATCTAAATAATTTTCAAAATATGTGAATTTTCACTTTTAAAATAAAAATTGACATTTATTGAAAATTGACAGGTTTTGATTTTTTTGAACCCTTATAAAAAGTACATTTCACTTCATAACAATTACATGACCATTTATAATTAATAATAATTAATTAGTAATAATATTTTAATAAAATACTATTTATTTAAAAAATACATTAATTCATCAAAATAAACCCCTTAATTGAATTTAAATATTACCTAAAAATACAATTTCTATTTAATTGAATCAAAACCAAAATAATTTAAAAGAAACAATTAAAATAAAAATATATACATTATAATAAAATATACATATTAAAATTATTAATATCTTGATACATATACCTTTATTACACTGGTGTATTCCCTAGGATTAAGGTGTGCGATGATGAGATCATCATGGGGCCGTTCGACGAACATGGTTTGGGTCGTGATCTCAATGAGCTTGAACTTATCTCGTAAATGGTTTTGATCATGATTAAGTCACTAGATATCATCATGGTATTGGTCAAGGGTAAAGTCCAGAGATTCTATCTTCCTCAGAAGCTCTGATAAATGGACTTCATAGGGAAATATTCTACTTATTGAAGCCATCACTTCCTTTTTCTGAGTCAATTGGATTTATTAAATCCCTATATTTATACTAATCATGTGATCACTATTAAACGACTATATTATCAATGGTCAACATTATTAATGGTACTTTAAATCCCAAAACATAAAACCAAGTAAGTTAATTTGTTTTATATAATAATTTTACAAAATAATATATTTAATTAAATCAAAAGGGAAATTTAATTTATAACAGTTCGGGTCATTACACTATCCTCTTCCCAAGAGGCATCTCTAAGTCCATGAAAAAGGACATGAGCTCTATTATAAGTTTTAAAAAAGATAAAATACGGGAAGATACAAATTAGTGGGAGGCAACTGTATCAAATTAAGTAGATTATGTAGAGGATATAATAAAGACGAAACCTCTCACTGTCGCTGGCCCTGAATCAACCTCTACCAACACATCCACTCCTAAGGCATATTGCTAAAGCCTTGTGGACATTTAAGATTATGACTATGCTATAGTAGCCTTTGGATCCAATGATCATCAACCATAATAAGGTGTATAAATATCCTGGTATAGTCAATGTAGATGGACATAGAGGCCAAAATAATTTCACATCTTCATAGGAAATGAATAGGAACACCAAGTGTACCCAATCTTGACACACTAATAGAAATTCAAGGAAAAAATACTGGATGTAATTGATGGTGCATATGAGGAACACTACTAAGAACCACCTCCACCACTACTATGATGCTCATGCCACTTCCTCTTCTTTCCCTACACACTACTTAGCTTCCACTGGGTGGAAGAGAAGGGGAAGAAAATACAATATTGCTGGACATGATTATCTCTTACATCATAGCCCTATCCATTGTATCTGCATATGTATAAAGCTTCAATATAAATACCTACAATCTAACATCCATTCAAAAACCCTACAGAAACTTTTGAGATTTAAGCTAATCATTATTTACCACTTCTAGAGTAAGAAAAACTCTGCAAACTGATTGGTGTATTTTGACATCAAGTGCTCTCCCTAATAAAAATAGAGAAACTCTATAGACATTTCCATAATCAGAAACCCTAGATAGAATTCTTAGAAGAATAGGTTCTTGAAATCCTTCCAGTACAAGCCCATGGGCCTATCTACCTATACCAAATAATCCAACCATCACTTACTAGGACCCTCAATTTTGAATGCTACACACTTCACCTTGATATATCTATCCAGGAAGTCAAAGATCTAATCGATCTTATCCAACCAGTACTCTGCCTATTGAGGTGAACTCATACCCTTAAAGGATGGTGTTTTATCACATAAAAAATCTTAATATTGATCCCCATATCCTCTATCTATTGGATGCACCTCAAAAATTGTGTTCTAGACTTGTGGTACATTTTGGTCTATTTCACAAATCGCTCACATGATATCGTCTATAATATTATGATCTAAAGATAGATTCCCTTGAGGATAATCTACTACATCCTCCTATGGAACTCGTGGAAGATGTCTCGAAAGAATATACATGCATTCCAAAACTAGGATAAATGATTAGACAATAGGTCAATCTAAATTCAAAAAAAAAACTGTAAGAAAAAACTAAGATCATGATCAAGAAATCAACATAGGAGACACACATCCCAACATCCCATGGTAAATTGAGTCTCATCTTTTAAATATATTCCCAAACACTCACAAAAACCTAGATCTCAAGTATTTACAATACTATATCCTACCTAAAAACTTCCCAAGACTGGGAATAACTATGATCTAATACTAAAATTTTAACAAAATGACCTGAAATACCCTCACAAACCGATACTTGACCCAATCCACCACATAACCAAAGGGCGTTCTTGATCCCCATGGGCTGGGGACTAGCACCTGAGAATCAACAACAACTAGATAGAATGATTTCTCCCAATCTGAAATGGATTATATGAAATATATATTCATACATAGAATAAAGGAACAATATAAAAATAACCAGAAGAAATGTATTCCTTAACTAAAAGAAGAAAACCAAAGTGATACAACCCAAAGTAGTAAGAAAAAACCCAAAGTACAAGTCCAATAGAAAAGGAAAAAGAAAATAGAAACTAATCAGTCAATGTGATAATGTGGGAAACATCCAATCATCTCACCACCAGCTACTCGCACCAAGAAGAATAAAATATTACCACTTCACTAAAACACCTTTCCTTTTCCTACATCAAAATACACAACCAGGCCTACACATCACTAGAGGGGTGTGAAGAGTGTGAGCTAAACATGATTAGTAGGATCCCACCATAGTGTTCCATATAAAGTATCTATAAAAAATCCTAATATTCTATTTTTAAATAAATTATGGCATGATAAATTATAAATTAATTTATATAAAAAACATGGTAAATATGTCTATTTTTCCAAAGTTCCAAAACCATCTAGGAAAAAAAGTTTCAAATCATAATTTCTATAAACATTTATCGAAGTCAAAGAAGGTATATAAAATCTAGAACAATACAAATACAAAGAATAGGTAAATTATGCTAAGGATTACAATAGGCCAGACTAGTAGACTACTCATACCATAATCAATGACTAGTGAACACTCAATCTCCTAGGATAATTGTCCTAGAGAGTAGAGGAACACCCCATGAGTGAACCCACCCAACGATGTCAACATCAAGACCCTAGAACAATGGGCCTGGGGAGTAGAGGAACACCCCATGAGTGAACCCCCTGATATTACAATGGATGATATCCCTAAGATATACCTTCATAATCAATTTCAAATAACACTTTTCTTTTATCAAAATCTCTTTGAAAATTATTTCAAAATACTTTGAAAACACTCATTTTCCTTTACCAAAACCAAGGAAAAAACACAATTTATTAAAAATAAATTTACACACACAGAAAAATTACACTAATTCATTTATAAAACATTATAAATAATAGTTCATTCAACAAAGGCTAGATATGGAACCACCCACCTCAACTCGGGTTAAACGCTACCCACAACATGATCCACTAACACTAGAAGGAAAGAAAAGACAACAAAATAGGTCCTAAAATATATTACCACATATTAGAATCAATTTATATAAAATAAATGGTTGAAATAGAGTTTATATCACGACATACCTCGAGAACCACACATGCCATACCACAATCAAAGAAATGGATGACCCTTGAAAGAATATTTCACAATAGATCTAGAACAAACAAGTAATCATCATCAAAATGTAATCAACACCACATGATTTTAGATCAAAAAATAAACCCAACATGGCTATTGTGACCAATATAAATGAATAAGTAGAAAGGTTTCTTACTTTGGAGAAGTGATGAAACCACCACAAAGATAGAACACCAAACTGAGAAATCTAAAAGGAGTGGATATCACCTAAATCTCCTAGAAGAGCCTAGGGTTCTAGGAAGAGAAGATCAAGAGATAATGAATTATGATTCAGGATTATAGTGAATAAAACCTATTGGACATGAATTTTTTATGTTATAAACTAGATATTTATATTGTAAAATCCCCATGAAACATGTAAAATGAAAAACTTGTTTCATTAGGTTAAAAAAATCATCTGATATATTTACGAAGTAAAACAAGGTTTTTGTCATAAATAAACTTATACCATAAACCATTTTCATGAATTGTGCCTAGAAACACATTTATGTTGTAAATATGTCTCAAGGCATAAAATGGTCCTATAGGAAGTACCAAAGCTAGGTTCTGCAGAAAGTCCCAAAAATATCTCCTAAGCCTTCCAAACCAAAAAGCACACTCTTAAACTTCAAAAGAACATACCTTAAAATATATGATGTTATAAAATATAAAAAGGGTGAGTTAAAATGCTCAATAAGGGTAAAAATAGGTGTTAATAATAAAATATTTTAATGTATAATAAGACAATAATGTGGGTATGAAACCAAAATCAAGGTACATGAACATAGCATAGGAAAATCATACCCAATAAAACATGAATCATAAATCTTGAGTCATAGAATGAATCTTGGCATAAAACATGTGTAAAAGGAGTTTGAAATCATGAGTCAATAATCATGATCCATGAAAATATAACATAGATACATTTAAAATTTCGAGCTAAAATTTTTTCTAGAACAATCTCAAAAGTAAGAATAAAAGAAAAATAATTATAATAAAGGTTACTTGGGACAATATATTGATATCACTCTTACAATCACCCGTATAATGGAATAACTTCACCAGTTAATTCCAACATAATTTATCTAAAGAATAAATCATTACCCAATGCATTTGAGGGATCTATCAAACCAAAACAATATCATATATAATTTCCAAGAAACATAACATGAATAAAATATATTTATATTTCAATTTTATCATAAAAATCATAAAAAAATTCATTTGAACCTATAAATATAAAAACTATAGTTATCATATAAAAATAATAAGAATTTTCATTTCATTTAATAAATTTTTAAAATGAAAAATTCATAGAAAAATGGGAATTGAATTTACTTTGTAAAACCATGGAAACTTGGAAATTAATATTTATAAAAAATAATAGATATAATAATGGAAAAAGGTGATCAAACGGTAAATGTTAAAAACATTATTTTTTCACCATTATAAAAAAGTCAACAATGAATCCTATGGAAAATGTTAAAATGATTCCCTATAAAACTTTGTAAACAAATTAAAATATAATAGAAAATGACTTTAAGAAACCATTGAAGTGTATAGAAGAAAATTCTAGAAGGAATATAGACATAGAGGGAAAAGTGTTTGGTAAAAAACTTTAAAACTTTTAAAGAAATGATTTTAAAGAAAACCATTTATGAATTTTTAAATAAAATACCATAAAAGAAAGAACATGAAATGGAAATTTAAATATCACAAATAAAATAGAAAAATGATCTAATATGTCAAAGAGTAAGTATGTACACTACATAAATGAATATAAGTGAATAATATGAAACATGTCTAAAAGATGAAAAATTGAGATGAAAAACATTTATGGATTTAGTAACCTTTGGATCAAAACCCCATGAAGGATGGAATTGGAAATTGAATATTAAATACCATTAATAGTGATAGAATAATGATAGGTAGGGCATACACCATATTAAATAAAATAGGTGTTTTTCTAACAAGAAACTTCGACACATGATTTACTCTTCATGGATGATTTGGTTTTGAGATAAGGAACTCCTATTTTCCTAAGGTAGGTGGTCACTGGGACTTTAACAACAACAACTTAAAACACATGTTAGTCAAGAGGGAGAGAGGTTAGGCGCATCACACTTTTTTTATGGTATTATTTTCTACTCTTGTACTCTCTTATAGATTTAATTTATATTCCTGAATCCTTTTCAAATCACAGTGTGGGATTGGTTACCAATATTCCATAAATTGTCCATTGAATTGTATCGATGTGAAAACTTATTACAAAATAGAGTTACCATATCAGTGTGAATATCTATGGGTATTTAAAGTTCTCCATATTTAATTTACTTATTAGTGATTCTTAATTTATGATGATATGGTTTATTCTCCTCAATGATTTTTTTTATTATTTTGAGAAACCACTTTTTGGTTAGTGGGAACCTTACAAAACCATTAAAATCCACCCAAACACCACAAAAACTAGATAAAAAATTCAAAATTAAAATTTTAAACGCAACAACATCACCTTCTTAGGTCACATCCCACCACATGTAATGTCCATTGACACAAAAAAACCCATTTCTAGTGAGAAAACCGCCAAAATCTATCGACATCATCATTGAGAACCATCATCATCATAAAAAAAAACCACACAACATGAAGAAAATTGCCAAGACAAACTAACATTTCCACTTTAAAAACGTCACTGAGAACTGAACCATGCGAGAGTGCCTCCTGGAATGCCGTCGTCCACTCGAACAACACCTCCCAAAGCCTCCTTCAGAATAATCACACTAGATCTTCTTGGACGGGAGCATTAAACCTTGAATCCAAGTCAGATTTGAGCAGTCGAAGGGCACAACAATGAGTTCCAATTTGCAGGAATACTGAACCAAAAAAAATTCCACCCATAAAGAATAGAACCAATGAAGGAAGAACACCATGAGCCACTATAGGAGAAACAACTACCACCGAAACCTCAGTTTAGAAAACTAGCTATCAAACGGATTATCACTGCAAACTCTCGCAACCCCATCCACTATTGGAGAAATGTTCCTACCGAACACTTGGTCACCGTCAAGTTGAGGGAGATAGACCAATGTCTCTTTGGGTTGGAAGGACCTCCATCAAAACCTTAATGGACCGCCGAGGATGCCACCAGAGAAGTCCCTGATCTAAAGCTACCACTGAGCATTGCCTCCAAACCAGTAACCAAACAGGAAGGACAAAGATAGTTTATGCATGACGAGACACACAACCAAGCAGGGAGGAGGAGAAAGATTTGAAGAGGGATGATATGAAACAGCTAAGAGAACCATCAAATTTTAAAGTACGAATATTGAAGAGAAACGAGAAGAGGAATACCAGTGAGAAGGAAAGGAAAAACCCTAAAAAAACATCAAGAAGAGGTATAAGAGGCTCCAATGAGGGAAAGAGTGAGTGCGAGCATGAGCGAGAGGGAAGAAAATCCTAGAATAGGGGAACTAGGAGAGAACAAACTCATAGTGGGTACCCAATGCTATCATTTTTTAATCAACACAACTAGTAACTTTATAAATTATCACCATCCAGGAAGGTAGAGAGTGATGATGAAGTCAAGATCATACCCATAATAAGGGATTTATATACATCTGTATGAGGGGAATCATAACCCATGTATTTTGATTCCACTTAACAAGGCATGCCCTAGCTTTTAAGGACACATGATAAGGACCAATCCATATAGTTTAACAATATGCGGTAAGGTGTTTAGGTGAAAGATGTATAATAGTGGTTAGTGTGATACCTATACATGAGCTGAAATTTATGGTTAACATCAAAGAGAATATAGCCTAATGAGAGTAGGTTTGGTTCATAGGGAATATAACCCTATGAGATATGTAGTTGGATCTACTGATAGGGATATAGTCTAATGAGAAACTCATATGGAATATGACCTAAATAAGGATAATATAATGATTATATAGAGAGAATATAGATATATAGGTAGGGGAATTATTTCATTAAGAGTAGAGAATAATGAAAAGATGATATTTTTGGATGTTGGGTTTAGACCTCAAAGAGGCATCCACCATATCCTAATAAAATAGGAATCAAATACCATATAGTTTGAGTGAAATAGTTTAAGGTCACATGATGGGACTATACCATGAAGTTTAACGTCATCCAGTAAGGATGTTATTATGAAATTGTGTGTCATGTGACTAGAAAACTAGTCACATGGTTTAACATCATGCTGCAGGGATGTTTGTGTCATGAAAGATATACTAATAGAGGATTGAGTGGAGCATATGAATTAGAGCTACCCTAAAATGCCTAAACCAATAAGTGGATAAGTGAAGGAATGAATATTTAGGGATTAAACCTAGTAGGAGGTCCACCCTCATGCATTCTTTTATATTAGTATGAAAAGAAATATTAAGGATAAACAATCCCAGTCAGGGGGCTAGAAGGGTAGATGAAAGTATTACACCATCTTTGTCTACCTCCCTCTCTAAGTGGAATTAGGAATAAACCAAATTCTTAGGATAATAAAATTCAAGTTGAGGTTATCTAGATTAGGTTCCATGGCCCTATAATGGTCTCACTAATGTCCCTATGATTGGTACCCTCATTATTATGGGAATGCAGGATTTCAAATTCCATAAGGACCCTATTAGTTTGGGAAGACAATAATGACAAACCTTTTATAAATGGAATACATGATCAAAGATGGGATACACTAGAATACACAAAAACCTAATAACATACATATTATGGCTTTGGAATAGGTCTGTACTTGTCCTTTTTTTGGATTCCTCATAGAAAGTGGGCCATAGGTTGATCAGATACACTGTATATAAGTACCGGTGGGAGAGAGGGCTCAGATACCCAAAATAGGATGGTTTGAATGGTTATATTATAAAAGGAAGGTTGGTTTTCATGATAGGCAGACATATGGGAGTTGGATCACATAGTATATAGGCATGTGATGGAGGTTAATCCACCTGATAGGTGTATGATGGAGGGTGGTCTATGTAGTTTGCAGGAGGAAGGCATGGGCCTGCATGAATTGCTCTACCTTCAGACCCTATGAGGGAATCAAGCCCGTATGACACACTCATGAAGGGGATGATCTATCCATAGGATGAATGAATGGAAAGTGGCCTTGTATAGTATTTTAGTAGGATTAGGCTTGCATGGTTGGAATTTACTAGAGGAAACTTGTGTGGTAACCACCAATATAAAGAGCACATAGAGGAAAAAAAATCCATGCACTATCCTAGAGATTAAGACTTCATAGAAGAGGCTTTGTGGAGGAAATAACTTCACATGATTCATGGATTCCAAGAATTACCTTTGCTAATAATTCCTTGATCTTTTTATCTTTTGAGAATCCATAGAGTATCTCTTCTGTTCTATATCCCCCTTTCCCAAATTAGTAATAAGGGTATTTATAGGAAATCCCTAGGTAACTATTTTCTAAAAAAGGCTGGCCATTTTTTAATGGGTGTGCGACCGTGTGTTGAATTTTATTAGAATCTATGTTTGAGGGTACTTATATTATAAAGTACGTGGTGTGATGGCATGCCATGAAGAGTGGGAGAACACTTAGTTGGCGAACAATCTCTTAGTTTCCTCATATCAGAATCACACTATTGGTGTGAATATGCTCACTGGATGGGTGTTATCCTGGTTAGTGGCAAGCTGTGAGGTCTCTTTATCTTAGAGTTGTGTAGGTGGTATACTGATTCATGCTGGATGGGTAGTTTCCCGGTTGACGGGTGGCCACAAGGTCTCTTCTCTCCTTTTTTATTTGGAGAGTCCATTGAAAAAAATAGATTCAACCCTTAAAATGAAGTTTTATCAACACAAAGAGATTTTCATTCCGAGGAAGTAAAATAAAAGTCTGTGTGATTTTAGCACATTGCCTGGTAGGCCTACAGTATACCTATTGAGGTGTGAATCTCACATAGAGGGTGCACAATGGTTAGAAAAAAGGTCACAAACTCACTTATAGATAGGGAGAGACCCTCATGTCATTTTTTACTTTATTTCTTTAGAGATTTGGGTTCTTCTAGAGAAAAATAACATCCATGTTCTCTACTCTATCGACCTTCCTCATGAATATATGGACTCTATGATCTTAGTAAGTGGTGTCACATATTTATATGGATAATAAAATATCCACCCACTGAATTAGTAGTGTCTATATGTCTGTGTGGTTGTTATACCCTTCACTCAAAAGTAACATAATTTTTTGAACATCCATGCAATTATCATGCGTGTTCACCTAAAACCAGGAATTGTTTGGGTGATTGTGTGGTTATTGTTCTATATCCATCTAGCTATTATACGATTTTCCATACTTTACTTTTTTTGGAAATGAATGTAAAAATTTATTCTCAATCATTTTTCATTATTTTATCACTATTTTACTCTATTTTACACATCATGTTGACTTATAAAAATATTAAAAGGAAACATCAAGGTATTTTTAATCCATTTGAACATTGAATTAGGATGAACAAGGTTAATCATGATTCCTAAATACTTGAGTTAGAAATACCTCCTCCTAGGCATGGCCCATGGATGGGTATAAGAAAAAATAACATCACCATAGCACTAAATATGGTCTATTCTAATGAATTATTTCCTTTGGATAATGTATTATAGATAATTATAGGTAGAAATACCATCACCAAAAAAATAGAGTCGATCCATTTGGGTTGAATCAATGTGATGATAATCATAAAGAGGAATTTAAAACAAGGATTTTTATGTTCAAAAAGGGTTTAAGTACCCTAGAGTTATGCATTGACAAAACTTGTGTGGATCTTATGGATTGATATTCTAGGGATGAAGGAATGAATTAATTATCTAAATTTTTACTAGGCCAAAGGGAAGAGCAAGAAAATATTATCTTCAATTGGGATTATATTTTGAACCCCACAAGCTTTGTGTATTTTTATTTTACCAACCTACCTTTTCCTAAGATTCACATGGGGAAACATAGTGGGAAAGAACTCATATTTTTCTTAGTCTTCCATTTATAGGGTTTCAACCTAAAAATGACTTGTGAATTTTCAATTTTACTTAAATCATATAAGGTGCATGTTTAGTGAGCAATGAATAAATTTTTTCCTAGACTTCCCTTTTTGGGGTTTTAACATGGAAGGTTTAATGTCACTTTCCTCAAGAAGTTTTAGGTCGTGAAAGACTATCCAATGTAGAAGATGTTTAAGGTTGAATAAATTTGACCTGGTGTTAATAAAGTTTAAGCTCACATATTTTTGACCATAAGGAGAGGCAGTTTACATAGAAACATGGGGAAACTAAACCCGATGTTTATTGGAATGTTCAATGTTATTGATCAACTCATTAAGAGTGACCATCAGTATTAGTGAAAATGAACTTTTACATGATGAGGGTGTACCAAATATTGATTGTGAAATCTCAAGAGGTAAATGGAAGACTTTCACTCTCTGATAATGTTCTAGAGTTTGATTGTGTAATCTAGGGAGGTGGATGGAGGAATTTCACTCTCCAAGAATGTTCTAGAGATTTATTTTTCAATATCAAGAGGAAGATATGATTTGTAGATTATAAATGGATAAGGTAATGAAAAGGGTTCCCCTTTAGTACTGGAACCTAAGGATTATGATATTTTAGGTTGAATAGATTTGACCAAATATGAGGAGTATTCTATATAAAAAGGGTGAGGAAAAACCTAACATGGATGAAGGTCCCATAACTAGTATAAAATATACCAAAAGAAAGGGGGATTAGTTTTATGATCATGAATCTTAGAACAATATTTCATATGGTTTAAGGTCATGTGATAAGAACCATACATGTAATAGACTCAAAACCTGCACTTATGGATTCAATTATATTTTTTTACATTTTTGGATTTGATACTGATAAATGTGACCCATTTTTTTCCATAAAAAACTTAGAATGTCAAAAGGAAATATTAGATCACTTACATACCCTAAGACCTTTTAGGATTATATTTTTATAGAACTAATAAAAACACTTAATGAATTTGATTCATAAACAACTAGCTCATAAAGATCAACATTATCTCCAACTATACCTAGATTTTCTTATTTCAGAATAGGTCATCAACATCATCAATGTGAAATAATTATAAAAATAATTCATTTAACATATTTTCTTATAACTTAGAAAAAATAAAACATAATAAGGGTGAGATCAGATGCTTAATAAGGGTAAAAATAGGAGATATCAATCTATGATCATATTCAAGCATAAGATAAGAATAAGGGTATGTGACCATGAACATAACTTACAAAGTTCATAACTAATCTTTCATATATAATAAACATGATTCATGGAATAAAACACTATAATTTTAGAATAAATGGGCCATAATAGTGATAAATCATCATAAATTGATCATGAATCATAAGCTCATTTCATAAAAGTATGGAACCACCATAAATATAGAAAACCATTTCATATGTCAAGGTTAACTACTAAGACCATCAACATAATGGATCATGAATTATTAACTATTTCCAATTATTGATTAGGAAAAACCTATTTCCTATTGTGGATCACGAAAAACCTATTTCCCATAGTGGTTTAGGATGCATTAGTTTCCTATAGTGGATTAGGATGCACCTATCTCATATAGTGGATCAGGATGCACCTGTCTCCCATAGTGGATCAAGCCCATCAAATTATTTCCCATTATTATCTCATGAAATATAAATATTTACCCAATTAATTGGAGAGATATATATGTTCCAACAATCACATAATGAAAACCATACATATATGTTCCACAAGATCATAAATCATTCATTATATCAGAACCCATGAAAAGAAATTGGTTTCCTAAATAGTCATCATATCATAACTCATAGAAAATAAATGGTATTCATTTAAATCATGACATAATAAACATAAACATAGAGAGAAAGAATAAGGATGGTATCCTTATATCACATCCCTAGTAAATCTTAAGTAACATCAAAGGATATTATCTTATATGGAAAATGATTTTGAAAGATCACTTGAAATAATTCTTGAGGATAACTTTTCCATTTTAAAATCATTTTTTTAAGAATCTGTGCACTTTTAAGTGAAAAAATTTTCTTTAAAAATAAATTTGTAAAATTATAAAGGAATCTTAAAACCATTGAGGCATAATGACAGGGGTAAAATCCACTTATGTTTTATAAGTTAAAAAAACATTTCTTTCACAATTTTGTTAGAAAAGATATAAATTACCTTCTTTGGAAAATGATAAGAATATTCCTTTTAAAACAATTTGTAAAAATTAAAAAGGGGTAAAAATGATTTTAAAAAACTGTAGGAGAATAGTAAAAATATTTGTCATGAACCAGCCCAGGTACCCTGGTAACCCGATAATCGAGCTGGCCCCAAAATAACCCGAAGGGTGTTCCCGATCCCCACGGGTCGGAGACTAGCACCTGACATCGTACAACATACTAGTGGGAATGATTTTTCCACAAGAATGTGGAAGCAAGAGTAAAACAAAATAGTATGCATAACAAAAGAAACTCCACTGGGATTATTGTACCAGAAAACAAAGAGGCATAAAGCCCAAAGTACTAAAAACTAAGTACAAAAAAGGGGGAAATAGTCCCAAGTCCCAAAGGACACAACTCACCAAGTTGAAAACTCAACAGTTGGATCCACCTCCAAGAGGTCCCTTCCCTTTGCTCGATCATGGAAGAAGAAAGTCTACAAACACCCAAAGGAAAAAGTAGGGTGTGAGATTAAGCCCAGTAGGATATCACCAAAGATTCCATAATAGATTCCAAATAAAGATTATCCAAATAAAAACATTCAATTTTCAAATAAATAGGTTTGGGAATTCAAAAACATATTTTAACAAATCATGCTATACACTTTAAAATGATGTAAAATTCCCCAAGCAAGGATTTACAAGGATGGAATATTTCTAAAACAATGGATTAAATAAAAATAGTTACATAAAATAGTTTATGTAAATTCAACAGGCATGTAAAGCAGTTCAAAAACATTGGCATACATTTATATCTCAAATATAAATAAACAAACGAGCAACATGGTCATCTGCCTAAAGGTACGATAATATTAATCAGCTATAGGATTCCACACTCTCTAGGTGAACTCAACAAGACGTGTATACATGCGTCCCTATGACAATGGACAAAGGAGACTCGTCACCAACCCATTGGGGATGTGACCCACCGCAAGTATGTTTTAGAACGTTGTCGTAGCGTAGAGTGTATCCAAATAACTCGTTAACTACCTAAGGCTTTCATGTGCTCTTACATGATGGGTGAACTATTTTAAGAATTCTTAAAATATGATCAATCCCATTCTTCCATTTTAAAAGTTTCAATTCCATTCCATTTAAAACCACTTCAAGTTTTATTCAAAAACATGCCTTTTTCACAAGATAAAACCAAATGGGTTTCTATCAAATCATTTTAAGCCGTTTTCATAAGTTTGAAATCCATTCAAAACCAATTCCATCATTACACATTTCATTTCCACAATTAAATTCAATAATTAAATTGAAAACATTTTCCATCAATTCCACAATTTAAATTAAACAATTTAAATCGACCAATTTTCCATAAACGCACCCAATTCAATGGAATTGGGGTTTTCCCTAACTTCTATGCCAAAACCATTTCAAATATCTCAATTCAATGGAATTTAGTTTTTTTATCAACTTTAATTTAAAGAAACTTGTGCAATTGAATTTAAATCAATAATTGAAATAAATCAAGAAAATACAATGATAATCAATTTGGCAAGACGGGACAGAACCACCTACCTCAAGGGTTTGGACCAAAACCACAACGGATGAAGAAAACTCAAGAATCCTGGTTGATTCTCAAAAAACCCATCCTAGATCCCTTATCCTAGCAAGATCAAGACAAAAAATCATCATTTTGGCATCTACACACTTAGATCTACCCATAACAGGCGTAGATCTAAGAAACCAAGGGAAGAGAAGAAGTATATCTAAGTAGATATAAGAAACCGATCAAGAAAGAAGAAGAACGATCACATACCTTGAGAATCCCACTTCGATTCACCAAGAGGAGCCTTTGGATCGCCTTTGGAACAAAGAAAGAACCCTCTCTGACCCTAGGAGAATAAAAATCCTGAGTTAGGGCCACCGAGGAGGAAAAACAAAGCATTTAGAGGAAAAATGGACGAGATCTACAATTTAAGGATCTAGTTTTAAGTGACCGCATAGTTTGTCCGCACGATTTATCAAACCGTGCGCACACCGTGCAGATCTCACCGTCTAGGGTTACTGGTCCGCACGGTTTAGTCGCATGGTTTACCAAACCATGCGCACACAGTGCGTACCCCACTGTCCAGTGCTGCTAGGTTGGCACAGTTTTCTCACACGGTTTATCAAACCGTGCACAAACCGTGCACAAGCAATTGCCTTTTGTTTCACTTAAAATTTTTCCCAAATGCACCCCAAGTCACTAATCAAAAATAGAGGAACTTAGAGACATCAAAAAGTACCTGAAAACATAACGGGATGTTACAACCTCCCCACCATAAGACCTTTATGTCCCCAGAAAGACTATGAAGAAACCTCAACGTTAAAAAGATGAGGCCACTGCTCTCTCATTAGTGCCTCCCTTTCCCACATCTCATGAGAATCAGAACCATGCTGCCAGAGCACACAAACCAGAGGTATCGTTCTTCCACGAAGTACCTTGGTCTCAGAATCAACAACCCTGACTGGTCGTTCAGTAATAGATAAATCTATTTTAATCTTAATATCACTCCACCTCACAACATGAGATAGATCAGAGAGATACTTTCGCAGCTGCGATACATGGAACACATTATGTATCGACGTCAGCTGTGGTGGTAGAGCTAAACTGTAAGCAACTTCCCCCACAAGACCAATAACCTCAAAAGGTCCCAGAAAATGAGGAGCAAGCTTCCCTTGCCTCCCAAGCCATCGATGACCCAATCAGGGTGAAACTTTCAAGAACACCTGATCACCAACAAAAAACTCTAAAGGTTTACGGTAATGATCAGCATAAGACTTGTACCGACTCTGCGATGTCAACATTCTCTGACAAATCAACTGAATCTTAGCTGTCGTCTCTTGGACCAAACTCGTTCCTACCAAAGAACTTTCACCAATATCCATCCAACACAAAGGAGATTTACAAGGACGGCCATACAAAGCCTCAAAAGGATCCATCTTGATCGCAGATTAATAACTGTTGTTAGAAGAAAACTCGACTAGCCCCAGATGATCATCCCAAGACCCACCAAAGTCAAGAACACAAGCGCAGAGCATATCTTCAAGAATCTGAATAGTTCTATCTGTCTGGCCATCTGACTGAGGATGGTAGGCCATGCTCAAACAGACCTGAGATCCTAGTGCCTCCTGAAGACCTATCTAAAAGCGATAAGTAAACCAAGGACCGCTATCAGAGACTATAGTAGATGGAACTCCGTGAAAACGAACAATCTCTTTCACATAAACATTTCCCAACTCCTCAACTTTGGTCGTATCTAGAATAGGTATAAAGTGAGACGACTTGGTCAGCCTATCGATCACGACCCATATCGCATTATTCTTCCTCTGCGTTTGAGGTAACCCAACCACAAATTCCATAGAGATTTCATCCCACTTCCATGTAAGGAATGGAAGTGGTTGAAGCAAACCTGAAGGTTTTTGGTGCTCAGCCTTCACCTGCTGGCATGTATAGCAACGAGATACAAATTAAGCAATGTATCATCTCATACCTGGCCACCAGAACTGTCACTTCATGTCATAGAACATCTTCGTGGTTCCTGTGTGTACCGCCCACCAAGAGTAATGGCAAAGCCCCATCACATCCTTCCTTGCCGATAACGACACAACATAACAGTTTCGATAACAAAAGACACCCTCTTTGGAGAACGACCACTGGGTGTCGGTCTCCCCACCATAAAGAGAATTCCTAAAACTATGGAACTCAACATCTAGATGTTGTTCCTGAATAATCAAACCAAGGAGAGAATAATTCAACTGAACACTGGATAAAGAAACTTCATTCCCCTTCCACTGAACTCCAATATGCAACTGTGCAAAAAGAGCCATTAAGCTCCACTCTTCTGAAGACTCTTTCACAGCCTGAGATGGAAGTTTCCTGCTTAACGCATCTGCAACTACATTCCCTTTCCTCGGGGTATAGGCAATGCCAAAGTTTAAAGATTGTAGGTACTCCACCCAACGCCTTTGGCGGAGATTCAAATATTTTTGAGAGAAGATGTAACTCAAGCTCTTGTGGTCTGAATACACAGTAAACCTTTCTCCATAAAGGTAATGTCTCCAACACTTAAGTGCATTCATTACAGCTGCAAGTTCAAGGTCATGGGTAGGATAGTTCTTCTCATGAGGCTTAAGCTGACGAGATCCATAGGCTACAACATGATCTCCTTACATAAGGACACATCCCAACCCTAAACTCAATGCATCATAGAAGACCATGTAACCTATCCCAGCCTCAGGAAGAGTTAACAACGACGTAGTAGTAAAAAGACACTTTAGATCAAAAAAATAACTCTGAAATTTATCGTTCCAGGAAAACTTCACTACCTTTTTAGTCAGAGCAGTCATTGGAGAAGCTAACTTAGAGAAGTCTTTAACAAACCGACGATAATATCTTGCTAAACCCAAGAAGCTCCGAATCTCGAAAACATTTTGTGGTTGTTCCCAAGTCATAACAACCTTCACCTTCTTAGGATAAACTGATATTCCTTGTTATGACATGAAATGTCCCAAGAATTTCACTTCCCGAATCCAGAAATCACACTTTGAAAGATTGGCATAAAGTCGACGATTCCTTAGAAGACCCAAAACTGTCTTCAGATGATGCACATGATCCTCCTTAGACCTGGAGTAGACAAGTATGTCATCCACAAAGACCACCACGAAAGTATATAGATACTCATGGAAAAATTGATTCATCAAGTCCATGAAAACTTCAGGAGCATTTTTTAGGCTGAAGGGAATGACAAGGTACTCATAATGTCCATACCTACTCCGAAAAGCAGTCTTAGGAATGTCAGATTCCTTTATCCTCAACTGATGGTAACCAGATCGAAGGTCAATTTTTGAAAACCACTTTTCCCTTTCAATTGGTCAAATAAATCATCAATTCGTGGTAATGGATATTTTTTCTTTATCGTAACTTGATTGAGCTTTCGATAATCAACACATAAGTGAAGAGAACCATCAGCCTTCTTGGCGAAGAGAACAGGTGCTTCCCAAGGTGACACACTCAGGCATATAAATCCTTTCTAAAAAGATCAACTAACTGAGACTTCAATTCTTTTAGTTCAGCTGGAGCCATTCAGTAAGAAGGGATAAAAACCGGTTGAGTACCAGGCATTAAATCAATTGAAAAATCGATCTCCATCACCGGTGGCATACCAGAGAAGCCAGAAGGAAAAATGTCTGGAAACTCAGCGATGACTGGAGGAAGATCACTACTCATTGGATCTTTCTCTAAATCAAAAGCATGTAATGATATAATTTTCCCCAGCTCTGGATGAGAAGGTCCGGCTCTGCCTGACCTGGGGTCCCATTCTCCTTGAAAAACAAGAGGCACACCACTGGGTGTAGTAATGTAGACCCATCAGAGGTGAAAATCAATCCGAGATTTATTGGCGATGAGACACTCCATCCCAAATATGACATCAAAATATTTCATGTCGAGAACCAAAAAGTCCCAAACAATCTCAACATCTGATAGAAAGAAGACTCAAGCAGGACTACGAAGGCCCTTTTCTCTCATTACACCAAGGGGTGTAGTAATATCCATCACACAAGATAAAAGTTCCATAGGAAGATTAAGAATATTAACTAGATGGGTTGAAATAAAAGAGTGAGATGCACCAGTGTCAAAAAGAGCTGCCACTAAAGACGAAGCTATAGTAATAATACCTCTCACAG
Source organism: Viscum album (assembly GCA_963277665.1). Taxonomy (NCBI): domain Eukaryota; kingdom Viridiplantae; phylum Streptophyta; class Magnoliopsida; order Santalales; family Viscaceae; genus Viscum; species Viscum album. The sequence goes on from OY728163.1 coordinate 1,943,418,353, forward strand.
TTGCAGGACCTGCATCAGCTACCTATGGCGACTCTTTTACTGCGTGAAGAAGCTTCGTTCCGGATGACTAAGGCTAGTACCCTTTTGTATGTGAAGAATTTGATTTCCCCGCAGTATTTTTAGGTGCTGAAGATCCTGTTTGTAACACCCCAAGCTTCCATGGTACGCTTCTCTTTGAATAATAGAGCAGCGTGTGTTGTACACAACCTCGAGTTATAACACACCGCGACCAGTCAAAGTAGCTGTTATGAATAGTAATACCCAATTTTTGAAATTATATAAATCTTATATTTCAAAATGGACTTCATTTTTGGACTCGGAATATCAAAATTAGTCTATTTTGAATTTTTGGTATTTTTCTGAGAACATCCAATTTTCGATTAATAGTGAAAAATACTTAAAAACAACATTTTTAATAAAAATAATTTATATTGATAAATTATAATATTGAGTGGTTTTAAAGTATAATTAGAATATAATTTTACCATTTTATCCAATGGTGGTCATTATAATTAATTTAACTTTGAAATTGGACATAAACAATTGTCAATCTTTTGATATATATTATTTCTTAAAAACACGCTATTTGTTGTGACAGTGGGAATTAATTATTAAATTAATTAATTCAACTTATATGTTTTTAATTTTTTAAAATAATCATAATTTTTGAATTAGGAATATCAAATATATCTTAGGGTGATTTTTTTTGTATTTTTCTGAAAAACTTCAATTTTTGATGAATAGTGAAACCACTAAGTGGTAGTTAATGAACTAATTTTTCGTTTAAATGAAACTTTACCACTTATGTGAATTTAATTTCAAAAATACGACATACATGGTTGTAATTAGTAAGTAAAATGTGGTTCAATGGGACTAAAATAATTTTTGGTGAATAGTAACTTTTAAGTTTTATTAATCGCGATTAGAGGTAATTAGGGTAATTTAAGGTAAATATAATATTATAATAATATGAAATTACATTTAAACTTGTCCTAAACTTATTGGATGAGTCATGGAAGACCAATACAATCCATGGGTCAACTTGGGGACCCCATGGAGCCACTTGGGTAAGAAAATGACATTAATAAATTTTTATTTAAAGTAAAAAAAAAATTGTCACAAACATGTGTTGTTTTACTAAAAAAATTATTACATGGGGTTATATAAGTTAACTGTTCGACTATAAATATCCATTGTAAAGATAAAAAAATTTCCTACATCATGGTATTTTTTTAAAATTTTTAGACATTAAATAAATTAAATTTTTTATGACACGATGATGATGCAGCGATTACCCCATTAATTAACGATTTAAATAAAATGAAAAGATAATGTAAAATCTAAGACTTACACTTGTAAAAAACCTATTTGATGAGTATATTTAGAACCCTCATAAACTTATCCTATAAATATATAATTTTGGGACCTTTTAAATCCGGAAATAATTTCATAATAATGTAACATTTCATGACTTTCCAAGAGTGCCCCTCCTCTCCTCTTATAAAAGGCCCCCACCTCTACCACTTTATTCACACCATCAAAGCCATTTGGATCGGCCAAAATCTAAAAAAATACTCTCTAAAATTCCCTCTCTTACTCCTAGAATCCTCACTTTGGGCAGAAGTCTTCCCAAGGAAGCCTTTGGCTCAAATCAAAAAGAGTTACCCGATTTTAAGGTAATGCCTTATCTTATGTTATTTTGTTTTATTTTGCTTCTCCAACCCATTAAAATCTTTTTATTAATTTATTTTGTAACAAAACCAGTATCTTAAATATACTAGTATGTTGTTATGAGAAGGATTTTATTTACACTTACACACACCTTCGTCTAATGGTTAAAGAACATACTGTTTCTGTGGGTGGAAAATTACTGCCTCACGAGACGATGATTGTTCAATCTTCTTTTAACACCTCTCATGATGGCCATTAAGATGTCACTATATTTATATATTATATATATTATGTTTATGTATTCCTTATGATTCTGTATTTTTCATTTATGGCATACCTTTATGACTTCCATTATGGGTAAACGTGATACTTTCATTTTAGGAAGTGCGGACTACCGCCCCCTCAAAGTGATTTGAATCGTTAATGCCATATGTGGGACGTATAAAGGATGGAGTTAATGATATTATATATGATATTATAATGGAATTATAATATACCTTTATATCATTATGATTTAATTCCATTTAATACGAAATTGAAATGAAAATAGCGTTCATGCGTACGTACGGCTTACCGTCTCCATGAACGGTGCATTTCATTTCTTACCTCTAAATGTTATGTAATATTATAAATGAATGTATATAATGGATATATATGATATATGTAATATCTAAATCATGAATATAATTCTGTATATAATGTATATTTTACCACATGAACAAATTGTAATTATAAAAAGTTTATTTTTGACTCAAGTACCAAAGATCGACAAAACGACCATTATTAACTTAAATAATTACATAATATTAATAAAATGGTAATAAGTGATATAAAAGGAATAATGAACTTGAAAAAGGTTCTTAAGAAAGTATAAATTAACTCTAGTTTATTATTCAGGAGGTTAAAGAATGATCGAGTCAAGTCGGACACAAGGTAAGGGAACTTCTTAACCCAATTTCTGTTCTTTGGGTTAATCTTATACTTTAAAATTATGTCATGATATTATTATGTTATATCTTGTATTTTTACTTTATTTATGTGTAATTATAGTGAATACACATAATAGATCTATTTTATTTAAAAAAATGATCTTTGTAAGGAACTTCATCTCAATCTCCTTTCATTGAGGTATATTTTGTTTTATACACAACTTTCTTTTATAAGATGTATAAACCCCTTTGACTTTTATGTTTATTCAAAAGGAATATTTTTTATACAAAGAATTTTACTAAACGACAAAAATGAATGTTTTTTTTGTCGTACGTATGTGGCGATAATGACTTCTCCACCACCGTTTATGTTTATTTATGAAAGTTTCCGCAATATTGTTATCCTTAATGAGAATCTGAGCTCACCCCTTTCAATGTTTTATTTTTCCCAGGATGTGAAGAAATATTTTATGAATGACCTGCAGGGATAGTCTTAAGGGGATATGGGTGTGGACTATGGAGACTATGTTATTGTAGTTTTTCACTTTATGATGTAATGTAACATTTATGAATGTATCTAGTGTTTCTAAGACTACTAAACTAATCGGTATTTCAAGACTTGATCTTTTGTGATCATGCCAATGTTACATAATAATGCACCGACTTTGGGTAACTGGGGTTGGGGCGTTACACTGTTCCACTATGCGGAGTAGATAAATGATGACAAAATCTCTGTAGGTGCCCTAAATGTCCATAAGAGCTACAGTTCTTGGGTGCCTCAGTGCAAACCCTCTTAGAATTCCTTGTCTTCCCACACTGATAGCAAGTCAAGGAAGCCCCTCCTGGTGCTATGGAGGTCTGGAATGACTCTGTTGCCGAGAACCACTATGAGAAATATCACGATTCTGTTTTCCTTTAAAGGAACCAACACTACCACTAGAAAGAAAAATAACTTCATGCAACCCTGACTTTCCTGCCAAATCAATCTCAACCATCATTGTCCTATCCAGAACATCGGCATAAGTGGGTAGATTTAGTAAGAAAACATGATAATGGATATCTGATCGAAGCCCCAACTCGAATCGTCGAGCCTTCATCCTCTCATTAGATACAATTTCAGGAGCAAACTGTACCAACTCAGCAAAGCGATTTGAGAACTCAGTCATGGTTTTGTTGGCCTGCTTAAGCTTGAAAAAATCCACAACCTTAGCCAACACCATTGATTCTGGATAGAACTGGTTAGTGAAAAGAACCCTAAAGTATTTCCACTCCAAACCCTCATGTTTCCAAGCCGTCACCATCGTGTCCCACCATCTCCTACTTGGTCCCTCCAGCACGAAGGTGGAACACTTCACCTTGATCACATTCGGTGTCTCCAAAAACCCAAACAAACGTTCAATCTTGCTCAAACATTCCTCAGCATGTTGGGGATTAGTGGAGCCTTTGAATACTGGTGGATTCTGGCGTAAGAACTCCTGGGAATGACTTCAGAGAATATCACTATGAGGATCTATAGCTGGAGTCTGAACAGGAACTGGATGTGGTGCCTATACTAGAGCTTGGACAGTGTGAACAATCACCTCTACCAGCCCTGGATCCACAATAGGACTTTCTTGCTGAGATTCAGCAGCAGCCTCTTTTTGGATCTGATTTCCACGTCTTCTCGGAGGCATGATGCTACAAAAAATCAACAGACAACAAATAAGACATTAGATTAACACTCAACCTGAGTAATGAGGAAAACTATTCCTAACATAAGGAATAACAAGATTTGGGTTCCACTCTATCCAAATCAAAATAGGAAAAAGACTAGAAATGATCCACAAGTCGCCTTTCCCTAACCACCCCTGGCAACTTAAGGTTCATTGCGGTGAGAGCTGGCCAGGCACTCAATCGCAACTACCTCCTAAGTCCCGACAAGAAAACTCAAATGCATACTGTCATCAAGGCAAAATGCTTAACCAACCTCCCTCTGATACCAATTTTTCACGAACCAGCCTGGGTACCCTGGTAACCCGATAACCGAGCCAGCCCCGACATAACCCGAAGGGCATTCCCGATCCCCATGGGTCGGCGACTAGCACCTGTAATCGTACAACATACTAGTGGGAATGATTTTGCCACAAGAATGCGTAAGCAAGAGTAAAACAAAATAGTATGTATAACAAAAGAAACTCCACTGGGAGTATTGTACCAGAAAACAAAGAGGCATTAATCCCAAAGTACTACAAACTAAGTACAAAAAAGGGGGAAACAATCCCAAGTCCCAAAGGACACAACTCACCAAGTTGAAAACTCAACAGCTGGATCCACCTCCAAGAGGTCCCTTCCCATTGCTCGATCCTGGAAGAAGAAATTCTACAAACACCTAAAGGAAAAAGTAGGGTGTGAGCCTAAGCCCAGTAGGATATCACCAAAGATTCAATAACATATGCCAAATAAATATTATACAAAGAAAAACTTTCAATTTTCAAATAAACAGGTTTGGCAATTCAAAAGCATATTTTAACAAATCATTCTATACACTTTCAAATGATAGAAAATTCCCCAAGCAAGGTTTTACAAGGATGGAATATTTCTAAAACAATGGATTAAATAAAAACAGTTACATAAAATAGTTTATGTAAATTTAGCAGGCATGTATAGCAGTTCAAAAACATTGGCATACATTTATATCTCAAATATAAATAAACAAACGAGCAACATGGTCATCTGCCCGAAGGTATGATAGTATTAATCAGATATAGGATTCCACACTCTCTAGGTGAACTCATCAAGATGTGTATACACACGTCCCTATGAAAATGGCCAAAGGAGACTCGTCACCAACCCATCGGGGATGTGACCCACCACAAGTATGTTTTAGAATGTTGTCGTAGCATAGAGTGTATCCAAATAACTCGCTAACTACCTATGGCTTGCATGTGCTCTTACATGATGGGCAAAATATTTTAAGAATGCTTAAAATACGATCAATCCCATTCTTCCATTTCAAAAGTGCCAATTCCATTCCATTTAAAACCAATTCAGGTTTTATTCAAAAACATGCTTTTTTCACAAGATAAAACCAAATGGGTTTCTATCAAATCATTTTAAGACATTTTCATAAGTTTGAAATCCATTCAAAACCAATTCCATCATTACACATTTCATTTCCACAATTAAATTCAACAATTTAATTGAAAACATTTTCCATCAATTCCACAATTTAAATTAAACAATTTAAATCGACCAATTTTCCATAAACGCACCCAATTCAATGGAATTGGGGTTTTCCCAAACTTCTATGCCAAAACCATTTCAAATATCTCAATTCAATGGAATCAAGTTTTTTATCAACTTTAATTGAAAGAAACTTGAACAATTGAATTTAAATCAATAATTGAAATAAATCAAGCAAATACAATGATAATCAATTTGGCAAGACGGGACAGAACCACCTACCTCAAGGGTTTGGACCAAAACCACAACGGATGAAGAAAACTCAAGAATCCCGATTGATTCTCTAAAAACCCATCCTAGATCCCTTCTACTAGCAAGATCAAGACCAAAACTCATCATTTTGGCATCTACACACTTAGATATACCCGTAACGGGTGTAAATCTAAGAAACCAAGGGAAGAGAAGAAGTAGATCTAAGTAGATGTAAGAAACCGATCAAGAAAGAAGAAGAACGATCACATACCTTGAGAATCCCACTTCGATTCACCAAGAGGAGCCTTTGGATCGCCTTTGGAAAAAAGGAAGAACCCTCTCTGACCCCAGGAGAAGACAAATCCCGAGTGAGGGACATTGAGGAGGAAAAATGAAGCATTTAGAGGCAAAACGGCCGAGATACACAATTTAAGGATCTACTTTTAAGTGACCGCACGGTTTATCAAACCGTGCGCACACCGTGCGGATCTCACTGTCCAGGGTTGCTGGTCCGCACGGTTTAGTCACACGGTTTACCAAACCATGCGCACACCATGAGTACCCCACTGTCTAGTGCTTCTAGGTTGGCATAGTTTGCTCACACGGTTTATCAAACCTTGCGCAAACCGTGCACAAGCCATTGCCTTTTGTTTCACTTAAAATTTCGCTCAAATGCACCCCCAAGTCACTACTCCAAAACAGAGGCACTTAGAGACATAAAAAAGTACCTGAAAACGTAAGGGGATGTTACAATATTTTTTTATTTTTTTTATAAAACATGGACATGAAATAGAAATATTCCTCAATAAAGACTTAAAAATAAACAATCTTGGATAATGATTGGATTTTTAAATAAGCCCTTACCATTTTGGTAATTTTGAAACATAAGACTAAAGAAATAAATAAAAATATATGGATATGTAAACACCCATAAAATCAATAATCTAAATCATAAAAAAAATTCATGGTTAGTATATACACAACACAAATGATACAGGTGGTGAATATGAAATGCATCTCACAAAAATAAAAGTAAGACAAAAATCCCTTACCTCAAGTCTCACCTTTCCTTATTTACATTAAAAAATACTATATAATAAATATGGATTTATTATACACTTATTATATAAACATATATCTTTCATACCATTTATGATTTATTTATAACATCTTATCACCTATTTATCAATATTTTTTTTATTAAAAGCACTATTCTAAATGATAACTGCTTCATTTTCCAAGCATATTTTGGTTCGACAGTCCTAATCCTTATACTTTGATAATGGTAAAATAATTTTAATAATTTTAATAATGGTATAAAAATAATATATATTCATTATATACATATTTATAATTATTCATAAAAATTAGTGATAGAAAAATGAATTATACCATTCATAGAGACGGTAGGCCATATGTACGCATGAACGCTGTTTCTATTTTTTAACTGATGGAATAAAAGAAAGGTAAATAATAATTTAACCTTAATAGAATCATTTTTATATATTATATATCATATATATTTATAAAATCCATCATATATACTATCCATGTAATATAGAAATGAAAAATAATCACATTGCTTTGTGGAGGTGGTAGTCCACACGTACACACGAGCGACATTATCATTTTCCAACAGTTTAGAAGGTAAAAAGTTAGATATAATATTTTAATTAAGGAAATATAATTATATTATAAATATAATATTTAAATATTAAACCCATCATAATACCCATCCGTAAAATATGGCAATGAAAAATGAATTGTATCGCTATGTGGAGACGGTAAGATGTATGTATGCATGTGTAATACTTTCAGTTCTTATTTGATGGGAAAGAGGGTGTATAATTGTGTTTTAATAATCATAATAAAATTTAATAATATTTAGGATACTGAATTTATTATTTTATGATGAATATCATAGATATATAAGAGTTAAAGAAGAGTATAAAAAGAAAGTGATCGATTAGAGTGATTACCTCTTCTTCGAAACAACTCCTTTAAATCTCCTCTAAAGATCTCTAGGGTTACTATTTTGGAAAGACCAGAACCTCTAGAATGTGTATATGAATTTTTATAGGATAATTTGGAAGATTATGTTTGATATAGAAAGATAAAAGTGGTTTAATGAAGTGAGGAAGGAAGTGACCTTTTATAACTAAAGTGAGGGGTACTTTTGGAATTTCTCAAAATATTAAACAATAATAAGACTATTCTAGAGCCAAATGCTTCAAAATGGAATATAAATTCACATGGTATGGAAATTTAGACTACATATTATAACATTTTTTCTTATTTATAGTTTTATTATTTTAAAATAATTTAATAAAATATTATATTCATAAAATATCATTATTGTCAATTTTAACACTATTTATTACTTTGACTTTAAAAATATCAAGACTATATGATAAATTCAAAAAAAAAACATTTTAATACATCCCTAATATTTCATATTAATATATAAAATTATTTTATCACCTTATTTATCTCAAATTATATTTATTTTAATATTTTTAATATAATTTATTTGATTTCCCTATTAAATGAATAATTACTCTATTGGCATTGTGTAAGCATTCAATGTAATTATTTATTCACTAAAAATTAAAAATAAATTACCATTATGTAAATAAATATTTTATTTTTACAAGTAATATTTATAGTTAAAAAAATCTTCTAGATAACTTCATATTAAAAATATTACACTTATTTAAAACAAGAGTGTGACATGTTTGACTTTTCTTTAAATAAAATACTATAAAGGTCATAATATTATCCATGTGTCCCAAAAGGTCTTAAATTATACCCTTTAATTATTTTGGTCAAGATATAATCATAAAATAATATTTAGTAAAGTTTTTGGGTCATTTAATGGTTCTAAGAATTTTATTTTTATTGTTTTTAAAATCATTTTAATGATTTTTCTTATACTTGTACAAGCACTATGTCAATATTGCATAAAAATTTAAGTTAATTATTTCATATATAAAAAATTAAAAATAAATTAATATTATAAAAATAAATAAACTATTCTCAATAAAATCATTTATTTTCATTCATTAATTATATTTACTCATATCCATGTCAAGACAACTTATTTAATTTTTTATTTTGACTTTTCTAGCCTTATGCAAGCATTACACAATTATTTGGGTAAAATTATTTTTATATAACACCAAAATTATAAATTTTTTGTAAAAATATTCATTTATATATTATATTTAATAAAATGGTCATGAAAATAATTTCTATCACTCAATTATTAGCTATAATACACTGAATTTTACTTTTCCAGTGCTGTACAAGCACTGCGTGAGTGCTGAAAATGATTTTCATATTTATCATGAAATAAATTATAATTAGAATGTTATGAATTATTATTTTTATCATATATATATATATATTATAATTTCATACATTATTCATTAAATAATTTTAATATTTTTTTATATCATAATTTTTTCTTGATTGTATGAAAAAAGATACCGTATTTTATAAAAAACTATATTTTTTACTATTAACCAAAAAATCTAAATTTTTCATAAAATTATCAAACTTTCACCATAGAATAATTTTTATATGATTACTTAAAAAAATAATATCATTTTATCAAATAAATTTTCTAATAATTTCAGAAATTAATTATAATATTTACTCACAAGAAAAAATATTTTTTTAGAGAAAATGTATTTTTGAAGAATAAAATGAATTTACTAAAAATTGAATGATTTTTTACTAATAATTTATCAATAAAATTATATTGATTAGAACACACACACACATTTCATAAAGTAGTTAATCATATTCATACCCTCTAAATTAATGGCTAGGTTATAAATGTCACATAATAATATTTTAATAGTGTATTGTTGTCTATTTAATCTTAGTGTTTCATGTAACACAATCCATTGAAGAAATAAAATTATTTAAATAGAAATATTTTCTAAAATATTAGGATGTTATAATTCACCAGGTTCAAGGATGAGATGTTTTATTTTTTACTCTGAGGGAGAACATGATGCATGAGTAAATAATATCTAGGCTATCAAATCCACTTGAATATTTGGATTATGGGTTAAGTAATTCATAACTCAAGAAATTTGAATCTAGGATGATGAGATGGGGAATTTTTGATAAGGATGAATTCCAACCAAATTTTATTGATGGATTCTATTGAAATGGTGTGAGTGAGTATGGGGATTAGAGGATCCTCTCTTTAAGATGCAGAAACCTCTTATCGATAGGCCATATCAGGGTTGAATATGTTAATATATAGAGAAATATTGGGGGAATGTATGCATAGTCAAAAAAAAGTGTCCTTTGGAGTAGAATATGCCCTCTATCAATAGATAAGAATATTTTTGAGGGATAAAACACTTATAAAATGAAGTAAGTTTATGGAAGAAACATTCAAGAAGGGTTCTATAACCCTAAAGGTTACACCACCATGTATAGAACACAGAATATGGGTAAAGATATATGATATATCACCACTCTAAATTTTTTATGAAATTTTGGGTCCAGTAAGTATGGATTATATTTTCTAGGTCCATATAATGGGACTTGAAAGCTTTGTTTATTTTCCATTTACACTCTAATTTTTGACTAATCCTTCAAATTAAAAGGCTCAAAAAGCGAAGACTTGACCTTTCTAAAGTTTCCATTTATAGGTTTTTAACCTGAAAAGTTTTACATCTCTTTGAATTTTAGTTTAGTGTCTTGTGGTTTGGACCATTGAAGGATATAGTTAAAAGGAATACAACTTTTACCATTGATCTTTAAGTTTAAGTTCATACAACTTTTTCAAAAAAGTGAGATAGTTCATGTAACAATAATGTGGGGAGACCCAATGTGGATAATGCTCCTTTCCATAATAAATTGTCTTGAAAAGGGGTGCACATTGTTTAAGGTTATGGTTCTTGGACCAAAGGGGAAGACTATTTTACCTTACTTGGGTGAGACAAGCCTATCGTGATTTAAAAATCTCAACACTATCATAAATAGCTTCTGAATGGTGCACATAGTTTAAGGTTATGATTCATAGACCAGAGGGGTGAAAATGGAAACCCATATGGGGATTGAAGATTAAGAATGTACCAACACCCTTCAAATAGAAAATGATGATATCATAAATTGTAACTCAAGGTTTTTGGAACATGGATTGTGATATGGAATAGGCATGAAAATTATGACCATTGAACATATTCAAATGATGTTTTTCACTCCAATGCTATGGGGGAATACATATATTAGAGGATCCTCCTTTTAATATGTAGATTCCTCTGATTAACAGGCTATATCAAGGGAATATATACAAATCCATATTATAATAATGTATGCATAATTAAATAGTGGTGTCCTTAATAATTGAATATGATCATTATTGATAGTCATGGAAGGTTTGTGGAAATCCTAGACACTTAAAGAACACAATGTTATTTATGGAAAAAGATGTTTTGAAAGGATGATGTAGGAATTTTAGACCCGCAATTTCCATGAGTAGGATGTTACAATTCCTTTGAAAGGAGTGTGGATGGATAATGACTTGTGAAAAGGTCCTAAATACATGGTTTAAATATCACTACATATCCCTGAGGTAACAATAATCAAGAAAATTTTAGTTCTTATATTTTTGGGGAATCTCTAAGAATTATGGTATAAATTGATAAAGGGTAATTTTATCCTGATGTATGTTTGGAAAACCACCCTATATTAGATATCCTTTATATGGATATAGATATCATGTAGGGATATTAGGCTATATAAATAGATATCTCTAAGAATTTTATGTTCATGAAGAGTGGCATAAATTTCATGTATCTTAATTTCATGTGATAAGGAATTGGGTTACAAGAAATTTAAGTACAAACTATGATGAATTTTGTATGGAGGATTTTCATAAATTTGGATCATGTACAAAATGATTTGGTTTTGTCTCAGTACTGAACTGGTGGAGAGACAACTGATATGAATGAATGGGGGGTTCAAACACTGGGGTGAAGTGGAGGATTGATTATAATTTTTAGCTAGAAATAGGATAAGTGATCCTGGAATCAATACATATCCTATAAAATTAGGAATCAAGCCACACATAGTTCTTAAATAGGGTTCCCTGTGAGGATTAAACTCTTGGATAGGGGGAATCATTTTTTGAACTTTTTTTAAAGGTTCACAAATTATTAAATCCATGATGAAGGATCCTATATAGATCTAGTTCATACATAATAGAGGATTCATTTTTAGAAATATATTTCAAAGATAAATCCATACTGGGAGTTTTTTATGTAAATCTACCCTATATATAGGATGATGTATTTTTATCATTACATACATAGTTATTTTGATAATTTTTCTATATATATTAGATTCATATATAGGGGAAGAAAATTAAGCTTCAATTTAATGTAGTGATATGTACTATGAAGGGTATTTTCCTTTTTGGAAATCACAGTTTCACTTGGGATATGAGATTTGAGCATTACTGTGTTTCCTAAAGTAAGAAGAATCAAGCCATAAGTAGTTATTGCGGAGAAATTCCAAGAATAGATCAATATCATATACAAGGGGTTAGGTCATTGATATCCTTGGGCATAGGATTATTTTGTGCCAAGAACTTATATATAGATCAATATCTTTCATAAGGGAATTAGGCTATACAATATAATCCTCCCTCAGCAGTTTTAGGTCTTAAAAGGTGGACCAAATCATTCCTATATTTGATTATAATGATTTTAGTCATTATAAATAGAGTGATCGACCAAGAACTATAAGATAAAACGAGTCATGATCAGTGTGAGAAACAAATGGTAATTAGTGGATTACTTATACCACACTAGAGAACCATCCAAGTACATTTATAACATAAGCCACATGATTTAACATTCTGTGGTGGGGATCCTTTCATATAGTTTAACATCATGTGACTAGTACATAAGTTATATGAATTTTCACATAATTTTGTGAGGATGATATACTATATAGTTTAAAGTCATATAATCAGGACACTTTTTCATGCATTTTTATGTCATACGACTAGGATCATGACCATGTATTTTAACATCATATGATGATAACCTCATGTGATTCATCATGAAATTATATAAAGTAATTCTTTAGGAACCTTACATTCATGACCTACGTGATGAATTATCCATCCAATTTAAACAAAGAATAATATCCATTGGGATATACTTTGTGCATGACATAATATCCTTCCCACTTTGTTTCAATCTTTGGAGGATTGTTCCTTAGTATCATTAGAGTTTTATAAACCAATAAAAACTCTCCCTAGAGGAATAAATAAAGGAAAAATTTATTATTTAAAGATCACAAAAATTAGTTTTGATAGATTCATAAGTTGTTCAATGTGAACAATATATTCTCATAAAGTCCTTAAAACTCATACATACACTTTTGAGACTACTTATATTTGAATAGCTGAGTGCATATGGTGATGTGAAGTGAAGGAAATTGGACTTCAATGGGTAGGACTACCTATGTACCATATATAATTGAATATGGGGCCTCTTTTATAGTAGTAAGGGTTGTGGTGTGATAATACCACAAGCCATGTAAAATTTTATAAATCCATGAATTCTTTTCTTTATCCACTATCTTCTAGATTATATTATATAGATTCTTTTTGGAAGCCACAATCTATCCATTTTTCATTGCATGGTAGAAGGATGAGTGGTTGGATTGAATGCCATATTGATAATATAACTTTTTTAACTGAGAATAGAATAACTTTTTTCCATTATCCATCAATATTTAATGATAGATGAAAAATATGGCAATGATATTTGAGTTCATGAAGTTGATGATAGCCTTGGTTCTAACTTCTTTGAGGGATATGGCCTTAGACCACTTTAAGAAGAAGTCAGTGATAGTGGGGATGTACTTGAACCACCTAGATGTACCTGGGGGATATGGACCCATGATATATATTCACCATATAGGAAAAAAATAATAATATTTTGTGGTATATAGTAACTTTTTGGGTTGATGAATGAAATTATCATGTATCTAGAAAGAATGATATTTCCAGGTGAAATCTACACAATCATGTGTCATTGATTGCTAAAAGTATCCAAACCTCCCAATCTAGTGGGATACCATGGTTTCTGATTTTTGACCACTAAATTATTATATATATAATTTATATATAACAATGAGGTTATATCCTTCAATTCATATAAGGAGGACTTCAAAAAATCACTCTTCATGGAGGAATTTTTGAGAACTCATGTTATTCTAAAGAATAAAGTTAATGACCCATTATTGAATCTATTATTTCTTGAATCAATCCAATGAAATAATTATTCTATGGAGATAATATAGTATGGGTGACATTCATACAATGGTGAAATAATTTAAAAATTCCATCCATTCACCTTATCCATGGGTGGTGTTGTTCTCATTGATCTTTTCTAGGTCATTTCAAACAAACAAGGAAACTACCCTATGGTGTGAAATGATGATGACTGTATCATCCCAATATGGATATTATAGAGTTTTGGAATTAGAAAATTAATATAAACAGACATTTTATGAACATGATACATGAAACAATGTTGGTTCATAGGGAAATTCTACCATTAACCGATCAGGGGAATCAGTTCCTCTTAATGGTGTATTCACCATTAATTTTCTTGATTTCCAACTCTGAGTCTCCCTTGATATTTAATCGATCCACTAGAATATTCCATTCTAATGATAATCCTTCAATTAGATATTGTAATTTTGGTGCATTATTTATGTATCCTTCTAAAAATAGAAAGGAATAGGGAAAAATGCATTTATTGAAGAGATGAGCATAATCCCCAAGCCGACTCTGTTGAGCTCTGAGTTTTCCATTTTTTTATAGTTGGACTTCTGGAAGTTCCATAAAAATGAATCAACCACATATGTGGAGTATAATTAATGGATATTAATTCTTTATAAGATAACTCTATATCCACTAGTGTGTTCTCTAAGGAGGGATTTTATGCAAAGAAGTCTTCTAACACTTGCATTTTATCTTCCTTCTGTGGTGTGAACTGGATATCTAACTATAATAGGATGAACATCCACCATTCCAAATGTATATTAAAATTATATGACTAAGGATATATTTTAGTGGGTTCATACAAGATACCAAATTAACCTCATTATGATTAAGTTAGTGTCTCAAATTTTGAACCATGAATATTATGACTACCAACGTCATCACAAGTTTTGAAAATTAGTAGAAATTTGAAATTTTTGTTCCTGAAAGTGTTTCAGGGTAAAAATGGTAATTTATACTATGATATGATCTTGTATAATTTTTTTGACCACTCTTTTGGTCTCAAAATAGTGTGTTTACCTAATTATATGAGTTTGGTTGAAATCCGAGATTTTTGAATTTTCACAGAATATTTAATATTTAATTAATTAAATATTAATTTATTCATGCATGTTTATTCATTAGTATATTTTGAATGAAGAATAATATTGATATTCTACCTCTTTAATTGAGTTCATAATTGGGGGGGGGGGGTTCCTATGTGGGTTATAATCTTATGTTGGGTAGTAGGGCTGATCCTGACCCCCTTTTCTTTTCTTTTCTATTTCTATTCATTTTTTATTTTTTGTATTTTTTTTAATTCTTATTTATTTTCCCTTGGATTTATACATAAAACAATGGGGTATTAATTATGAATTTAAAAGAGATGGATAAGGAGAGTAGAGGGAGAGGGAGAAGAGGAGGTGCCACCGTGGAGCTTAGGTTACGCTAGATCTTCTTGTGACAACTGCAAATCACAGATCAGACCAAAGAATCAACCGTTTTTGCAGAGAGGTAGGAATTTTTTATGTTTTATACCAAAAATCTACATATTTTAAATGTTTTTTATTTTTAAAACCTTGTATGGGTTGTTTGGGACCCTTAGTTAGTTGATATGTTGTTTTTTTTGAAAATCGGGCATTTCGGGATGTTTTGATCGGTTTCCGTTTGGAAAAACCCATGTACATGGTGTGAAGTTAAAAGAAAACATACTTTGTGTTCTTTATGTTTGGGGAATATGAAGTTTTTAGGACTTCATGCCATGTACCAGGGTTACACGCCATGTAGGGGGCTTGGGCATGTGGCCAAGTACTCATCCAGACACCCTGTGTGGGGGTACTTGTCCGTGTAGGGAACAAAGCAAGACCCCAAGTGGGATGCATGCCATGTAGGAGTATAAGAAAAGGTGGGGTACATAACCAGGTACACAGGTGGGAACCCATTCGGGGTTATATATCGTATACTGGTGGCACATGCCGTGTACTCAGGCATTTTACATACCGAGTGGGGTTGGGTACATAGGCTGGTATCGATATAGGGGCACAAACCCTGTATCAGGAGGCACAATACATATACTTTGGAAACATACATGCTGAGTGGCCTATAGAACAAGTCCAAAGGGGAACTCTATAAGTATACGCTGTGTACTCAAAAGTGCACACCATGTACTTTTCTTGCCCAAGGCTGTTTTTCTTGTTTTCCCCCTTTTCTCAGAATTAGACTTGTGAGTAGTCTATTCTGAGTGTTTTTACACATTGATCGCAATAGTGGTATCCTTTTGGAATTTAGATCATGTTTGTATGAGTTTTTGCACTATGATAGTTCAATAGGAGGATTTCTTAATTGTGGTTCTAGATTCTTCCTGGAGGTTTAGGTTGTGAGCTATGAGGCCCATGTGAGGTCATGAGCTTATTAGTTGGTAATGGATTGTGTATGTTGGCCAATTTTCTTTAAGGTCCTTTGGAAAGATTTTGATAAACAAAATATAATGGTATCTATAAGGAGATCTTGTTTTTTCCCTACGTGTCAGGACCTATTGCTCAAGGTTAGAGCTGCCGAGGTTTAGCTCTTGGGTTTAGGGACTAGAGTTGTTGGAGACATTATGCTGAATTGAATCCTTTGGATGACAGTTATAGCTAGGAACTATCGAGCTTATTATATGAGTATGAGGAACTCTTAAGGATTCCATTACAGGCTATTTTATGATCTATTGATCAGTGGTTTCTGTATTTGGCTATTGATAATTCCCATATGACATGTTTTGTTATAGATTGTGCTGAGGAACACTTATGGAGGGTCTCTTGAATTTGAGGTGTTCATGAGGACCAATTTGAATGAACCTGTTGGTGGGATTATGCTTTTGCATTCCCCTTTGGGTGCTTTGTTGATCGAGGATCTGTTGGAGGCTGCTGAGGGCCATTTGGGATGTTTCATTATTAGGCATGTCTTGTGATTTTGGATGATCTAGAGGAACCCCTCATAGGGTCTCCTACTCTTGATATGACCTTTTTTCTGGTTGAGGTTGTTTCTGTAGGTGTTTCCTGAGAGCTTGGGTGTATCAGGGGATTCCTATGGTGGACATCACTTTTTGTTGTAGCCTCAGAGACCATGAGAACCTCGATTTTGGATTGACTTTGAGGTGGGTTGTGGAGATACCGTGGTGGATATTTTATTTAGACACTAAGATTCAAGGTATTGTGGGAGCCCCATGCTTGTTGGATGAGAGTGGAAGGAGCTTATAGTTTATCTATTTAGATGGTGGGATAAAGGTTGGATGCTCCCATGTTTGGTTGGACTTTGTTCGCGATGCTTGATGTAGTTTCTTTTTAGGTATGTGGTTGAGGATGAGACCCTTGGGATATAATGTATTGGGAATTGACATTGAGTTTTGATATATTTCTCTCATCAATTATCTTTATATAATTAGATATAATAAAATATATAATAGACAATATGGATGAGTGAAACCACCATCTTGATGAGTGTTATACCTGACTAGTGTGGCCTCAGAATCATGAGGTTCTGAGGCACTCATGGAGTTGGTTTTGTGTACTATAGATGATTTGTGCTCTCAAGGCCATGGATTATATGCTATCCCAATTTTTATGGAGCCCATGGTTCATTTTGTTTGGGTCCATAACTAGTGCCCGATTTGTTGTGTAGGACCTTTGGGTCTGATAGGTTATCTAGTTGTATTAGCCTAGATGTTCCTATTTCTAGTTAAAATTGTTCTATTAGATTTCTAGTGCCTAGTAGATATAGGTTGTTCATGTGGAATCCTATGATTTCACCCTGGTTTCTATCATTCATGCTTGTTGTGTTTAGATTTCTTGGAGCTCCTGTGTAGATCTGGAAGATGCATTAATTGTCTTGTGTCTAGGTGAACCATGTGTTGTAAATCCTCTAGCAGGGTCCAGGGTGGGAGTAGATTTACCATGGGTGTCAGGATAGAACTTGTGGGTTGTCTAATTTATTATGTTTGTTTACCCACTTTTTGTAGATGTTTCTCTTATGGTAGCTTTTATTAGTTTTATTCATAAACTTATTATGATATAAGATTATTGGTCCACCTTTGGGGGTGACCTACTGAGATTTATTTCTCACCCCCTCTATGTGAAACTCAATGTGCATGTAGACCTGTTGCCTACTTTTAGGTTAGAGCATAGGTTGCGCAGTGAATGGGACTAATGAAAAGTGCTTCTTGATTAAGTGAATTTTCTCATGTGGAGTTTTAGAATTAGGCTGGTGCATCACGGACATCATGGTGATCAGGTATGTGGTTTATCTCGATGTTGGTAGTAGATATAGTAGTATTAATTTTCAGTTAGTTTATTTTGTGTATGTGGTCGGCTCAGTGGGTGACTGGTTGTTGTATGTTTTTCATGCTTTAAGAGTCTGTATGAATTTATGCTATATTCCATTTATTTTAGCATGCTTTGTTTTAGATTATTTATTATGTGTACTCTGATGTTTATCCCTATGTATATATGTTTGGTTATTTTTGAATTTTATTACACTCTAACCAAAGCGTATAGTCTCCCCAAAACACATTTTAGACCCTCATCACTAGTCGGAAGCCTATGGAATTAGGGGTGGAATTCTCAAGGCCTTTTGGTGATCCAAATAAGGTGACATGTCAGGTCAACCTGGGATGATTCATTACAAAATTGTATTAGAGGAAAGTTTTTGGTTTTATGATTTGGGGAGTTAGTAGACCAGATATCTTGGAATGTGTTGGAACTTATGATGAATATCAAATTGGTGTGTTGCAAACACCTTTGATGATAGGAGTTCCATGTTTCTAGGATATGAGATTTTTTTCTTGGTATTCATTTTCACAATTTTGTGATTTCACGCAGTGTGATTCACTTGAGTTCTTAGATTTATGGTTTATTCTGGTTTTTCACTTTTGGCCCATGGGAAAGAGTCAAGTGTTCTTGAATCATTATAGGAATATATGATTCACATGACATCTTCTTATATGTGTTGTTTTACTATATATTTTCTTATGACGATAGGTCATGTGGATTCTGTGGTGGTAGGTAACTAGTGTTGGAGATGCATTCCCTTCATTGAGGGATACATGGAAACTACTATGGGTTAGTTTGAGATTTGAGTGCCTTGTCAGTGGCTTGATGAGGGAAAGGATGGCTGAGGGATCTTTTGTTTGGGATCAATTTTCCCTAAGCTAGTGGTTGGTAGGAATCTGTTATTTCCACATGTTGTTTGTTGGGTCATGCGGTAGGGCCCGTGTTCCTACTATCATCAATGGCTTGGGTGTGTGTGGTGCTTCTTCCTTAGTGGGTATGTTGAGGTATTATATCACTAGGATGTGGTCCAAAATGAGTATGCTTGATGTTTGAGAAGTGGAGTACTAGGAGTGCTCCCTATCTCTTGGCTAGCTTGAGAAGGTAGTTTTAGTTGGACATTTGGCCCTACTCATTTTGGTTTCACCTTGGGTAGCGTGGTGAGAGAGTGGTATGTAACAACTGGTCCCCACTGACATCACAAACATCCCACTGTAACATGGTATTTGGGTCCTAGCCTTCCAAGTACCACCAGTTTCCCTATAGACATGTGGTCCCCTCCCTAGGTCTACACACATGCCCGAATGGGTCATCATACTAATGAGTTTCCCTATAGTTCAACACATATTCTTTCTAGTGTTATTTTTAATCACTCGCACAAACCCTAAGAAAATTTCCAAAAGTTTACCCATCCCAATCACCACTCCAGGTTAAGCACACTTAATTGTGGAGTTTTAATCAGGTAGGATTCTAAAACAAAAGGTACACCTTGTTGAGATGATTCTTATCATTTATCTGTTTAACCATTTACCATTATGGGGTTTTAAATTCACCACTTTATAGAACAATGTCTTTATTGTGGACCTTAAATGTAACACCCCAATATTTTAAAAGAACACTATATTCGATATCTTACGTTGCATAGAACACCAAGCTTAAATAAACTCCAAAATATTTTTTTAACATGACCGTTATAAAATAGATATTAAATTGGAGGTTTTGAATAATATTAACTATATTATGAAATAAATATGAAGTTTACATTCAATAAAAATTTAATTATTCTTAAGAAATGAATTCATATTTTTTAGTAAAATCATTTTATTCTTCAAATATATGTTTTCTTCAAAAATATATTTTTATTGATTTCTATGAGAAAATAAATATAATTAATTTTTAAAAAATTTATAATTTTTTTTGATAAGATAAAATTCAATTTTTTACCCAACATGTCAAAATTATCTTAGGGTAATTTTTGATAATTTTCTAAAAAAGATTGTTTTTGGGGTAAAAAGTGAAAATATCAGTTTTACAAAATACAATAACTCTTATGAAATAATAATTATATGATCATGTTTTAAAATTTATTCTTGATCAAAATGTATTTATAGAATGACATAATACATAAGGTCTTACATTTACGAACACATGCTTATCAATTTTGTAAATCACAATTTAAAAAAAAACTATTTTTATGAGTTATACACGTAACATATTTAGAATTGATTTTTATTAATTTTATAAATCGAATAAATTAAAATGGATTCCATATTTTGAATTAGGAGGTCCAAATTAGGTTATAATGTCATTTTAATTTTTAGGCATAAAAATTTTACCATGGTAAAAAAAAGATTTACCACAGTATATGCAAAACAATGTATCAAGTTAAAGTTAAAAGGTAAAGTATTAAAATAACCAAAAAATACTACATTAAATGGGTGGTTTATATGTATCTATATATTAAATAGAATTTAAAATATTAATTATAAATATAATTAAAATTAATTAATTCCAAAAAATGTGTTTATCTTTAAATATAAAATAACCATTATTTAATCACTTAAAACCACCCCTCCTCAAGCATAAATAACACTCCTCACCACCAAATTTCTTATCACAAGCCTTGAATCTCTTAAAATATCTAAAAAACCTATCCTATGCAATATAAACACATCCAAGTGCTTCTGGTCTCACCCAAATACCAATCCCAAGTTCCTTAAGGGGTCTTTCAAGGAGGTGATACCCAAGAGGTAATTTTTTCAAACCACCTCTCTTAATTTTCTTTATTATTATACGTTATACTCACCCCATTCATCAATAAAATCATAATAAATTCAGTATCATGTATATAATATAATATTATATTTCTAATGGAATATTTTATATCCACCCCTTTTTTCATCTCATCTTATTCAAATAAATGAAACTGTTGTCCAAATTATGGTTGTTAATCATCTTCATGGATAATAATTTTGTTTGTTTTTCCAGTATCGCCTTCATGGATGATCAAAAAAGTATTATTATGGTTAAATATGATTTTAATAGGTATATTATAACATATTTAATGTTATATAACTAACATATATATATAATATTAAACAAAACTAAACTAGTTTGTGATGGTCGGAAAAACCACCAAAATAAACTAAACATTTACCATTAACATTTTATCAAATGAATCATCATCATTTCAGAAATAAAAATGATATATGGGGACATTTAAAATTATTTAAGTTCATTAATACCATTTCATTTCAATTATAGAGTTTTACTTCTATTTTAATAGAAAATCTATAATTATACACAAATGAGCCGACCATGAAACCATGAAACAAACATACTCGAAAAAATGAAAATAATGAAATATTATTGTTGAACAGGTGGTAATATGTTATAAAAGGATAAAATAAGGTATTATAAATATTAATATAGTTCTTTAATAATTTAATAACATTATTTAAACCATTATACAATAGGTTAGAGTATAAAAAACTAAAGCGTGAGGTAAGGGTTTCTCATCTCAATTTTACTTCTGTGAGATATATGCCTTATTCACCACTTATTTAATTTTTATGGTGTATATACTAACCTTTGATATATAATATAATTAATATAATTATATTCATGTTATTCAATGTTTCATTTGAAAATTATTACTTTTATGTGATGTACAATTTGACTGATTACAAGTGGTAAGGGGTTTCTTAACTCAATTTCCATTCCTTGGTTTAACTTTTTATTTATTGAGTATGTTAAGCTATGATTATGTGTGAAATGAATTTTGATTATATTATGATTTATTTCTACTTATTTTATATGTATTTACAGATAATACACACAATAAAATCATTTTATTAATGATATTATATTTTTAAGATACTTTCTTTTAGAAAAAATTTCTTTTTAAAAATTTCCTTAGAACTATATTTTTCTTCCATGACCATGTTTTCAAAAACTATTTCCAAAAATGTTTTTAATATTCAACTATGTTTTTTTAAATATATTTTTACTCATTTTTTACTTTTTAAAAAATGGTTTAAAAGTTATATTTTTTAATTTTCTAAACAAGGTTCTTTAAGAATTTTCCAACAAAAATACAGAAGCAATGTTTTTTTAACTTATACGGTGTGAGAAGATTTTATCACCATCCTGAAACCTTAATTATTTAAATATCCTTTTACAATTTTACAGGTTTATTTTCAATGATTTTTTTTATTTTTTAATTGCACAATGTTTTAAAAATAAGTAATTTTCAAAGTGAAAAAGGGTATTTTCCTCAAGAAATTTTCAATGATCTCATTTAAATTATTTTAATCTATGTCAACATCCTTTGCTAAATATTATAATTTATTGAGGTTGATCTATTATGATACCATATTAAATATTTTATTAAATGGTTTATGATTAGTTTGAATGGGGATGCACTATTTTGATACCATCCACCATATTAATCTGGATGGCTTATGATTATGTTTACTGATTGAGGAAAGTTATTTACATTTCATATGATAGTTTCAATAAAAATGTATATGTTGATTATGTTTTAACCCTTTCATATGAGGAATTAATTGGACTTAGTAATTGATGGGTGGGGTCTTCTATATCCCCTCGATGCATCGAAAGGTCTTATGATACAAACTAGTTTAGGTATTGGCTGATGTCTTACCCATTTATGTATTATGTATTGGACAAAGCATTTACAGTGGGTTTATAATCTCCCAAATTATTCATTCCCTCATTATGATATTATTTATTGACTTCATGTAATTATTATATCATTATAATATCCATGTTTAATTTTTTCTAGCTCATGTGATTATTTATATGGCATTAATAGATTATATTTTTAGTCTATCTATATTATTCTCAAGTTATTGATTAAATGAAATATGTTTTAGTTATTTAAACTGCGATAAATGTTATTGCTTATTTATAATAGATTCTACTATATACATACCCTTACTAATAAATTGATATCATCCCTTTATTTTTTTTATTTTTCCCTAGGTTTCCAATAATTTTATTATGATTGATTTTCAGGGTTAATCTAGGATATTAATGGTGTTCTCAATAGATTCACTATGTTGTATTTTATATTTTCAATTTTAATGTATGATTTAATTATGTATCTAGTTTTATAGAACTACTAAACTATTTGGTACTTCGGGATGAGATTCCTTGTATATTATGCCAATGTAATAAAGTAACCACCGAATCTAGGTTATTAGGGTCAGGGTCTCTACAGTTGGTATCAGAGGAAGTTTAGTAGAAACCTTAGGAACTGGATTTAAGAAAACAAATATTAGAGAATGAAACCCTATGAAAGAATTTGGAAATATATACAAATAAACTAATCTTGTGATTTAGGGATTAGTTATACCTATATTTTCAATTTATGTTAAGTGTATCACTAGTTTTGAGATTACACATTGTGTTTCATAATGTTATGATCTAATATAGTTCATACCAATTTTTTAGAAATGGATTCTAGTAGAATAAATAAAAATTGTATTAATCAACATAATCCAACGAGTAATAATGATCATTTATTTAATGGGTTTAAGATAATATTTCAAAGATAACTAGTCTCCCAAACATTCTCATCATACGAGTACATAATATCATGTGATAATAAGATATAATAAGAATTATTCAAGTCTTATGTATTCAAAAGGAAGTGAGAGAAAAATAGGATGAAATATAAAAAGATATTTAAATAAAAGAAAATAAAGAAGGATTTTTCTACATGTGATAATTCTAGAAGGAAACAACTTGGTATATGTTTAACAGGAATTGGAGTTTTGTTCAAGTGTGGAGAAAAAAATCCACCATGCTCATTTTTGTAAGTGAAAGAAATAATTTTCCAATTTTCAGTGTTTCAACTATAAGGAAATGTGGAACTATGAAAATGAATTCCCCAAGCATCAAAGGAATATACCTCAAAAGAAGCGAATGGATCATGTTGAAGCTTATTATATTGCCATAGATGCAGATGAATGATTAATGTGATTGTGTTTTGATTAATTTTTTTTGTAAAAGTATTTTATCAATTATATTCTGGATATAATAATCCTGATATATATAAGTATTTCACTATATTAATTCTTCTTTAAGGTTTTTAGAGCATATGTTGAATGGTACTAATGACCATAAAAAGCGATTCAGTAGAAATTTGATATAAAAAAATGTTTTAAGGAAAGATAACCCTCAATATGTTCATGATGTTGAGATAATGATGTTGGGATAAAGATATGATTGGTATGAATAAAATAAATTGGATAATACTGACTAACTTGGAGTTGATTAATGGTTTTTTGGAAAAGTGGTTTATGACACCATTGATGGTGTTGAAAACATTTTTTTATTTAAGGAAAATATCCAATAATTATGATTTAATTAATGAATAATAAATCATGCATGTTTTTAATATGGTTTTATGATAATTAAGATTATTACCATGTTCAAGAGAATATATAAAAAAGGTATTCACATGTTTGAAATGTGAATATTAAGATATAAATCATATTATTTGAGAGATTAATGGTAAGTTCATTTTGAAAATTTATTAATGTTATTTCTAAATCTTTATATCTTGATATTTTAGAAGATTCATAAGGTTAACCATTTATAAAATGGTTTAAGTTGAACTTTTGATGTGGTTTAAAATTTAATGTGGTTATGCAATTGGATAACTTGTGCTGACCATATTGGTTTTGGAAAATATTTTGAGACTTAATAATTTTTTTTCACTCTTTATAGATCTTAAAATCTGTTAAAAGTTAATTTTAGTGCTTTAGTCATAAAAAAAATTCATTTTTGGATATTCATTTCTTGGATTTAGGGAATACATTACTATGTAATTTTTCATGGATTTACCAAAGAATCCAAGAAAGAATGATAAAATATAGGAATTCAAAATGAAACATATGATATAACCTTTGAGGTTGAAAATTTTATTTAATTTTTAATATATTAAGGTTATTTTTGGAAATGTTAAATTAATATAGTTTTAGAAAAAGGATAACCTATGGGTCAGGCGGAAACCCGTCGCATCTGAAAAGGCTGTGAGGATTGAACCCACAACCAAACTGAGAAAATGGTGAATCGACTACCCCTGGACTAAGTGATGTTCTAATTAGCATAACATAGCTTTATTTGTTTAAATAGTATAACATATAAAGGAGAAGTTCATTTTGGGAACCCTATATGAATAAGATAAATAAAATATGCTGGAATTTTATTAAATTTTGGAGAAAAAGATGAGTTTGTAGTGGAAATTGATTAATGGATGGAACTTTACATGTCATGTAATTATATTTTATTATGTACATACTCTATTAAGTAATATAATTCCTAAACTCTATGAAAATTATTTTGGAAAAAAAAATTATCCATTTCATTTTCTTTATGAGTAATCAATAGCCTTTTTACCCATCACAGATTTACAGTTTGGTGATGGAAATCTTTCTAATAACCATGTTATCTATCACTTTACACCAGAAATTGATAATTATATTTATTTTCCATGTCCATTTTCATAATTCACACTAATGTTATCCTATTCAGAAACCAAGTTTTATGGCGACCTTTTCATTTTACTTTCCATCTTTTTAAGTGGATGTTTTATTAACACTTCTTATGATGTGTGATTTACATAAGGGTATTTTAAAATTTCAAATCCATGATTACTAATCATAAGTTCAAATTGAAAGTATAAAATTTATTTAAGTGGGTTAGAATGTAACACCCTGATATTTTAAAAGAATACTATGTTCGAAAACTTACATTGCATAGAACACTGAGCTTAAACGAACTCCAAAATATTATTATTTTAACATGACTGTTATAAAATAGTAGTAAAATTGGAGGATTTGAATAATATTAACTATATAATTAAATAAATATGAATTTTATATTCAATACAAATTTAATTATTCTTAGGAAATGAACACATAATTTTTAGTAAATTCATTTTACTCTTCAAATGTATGTTTTCTTCAAAAAGTGTTTTTTATTTATTTCTATGATAAAATAAATATAATTAATTTCTCACAATTTTATAAAATTTATTTGATAATATAAACTTCATTTTTTTGACTCAAAACATCAAAATTTTCTTAGGGTAATTTTTTGGAATTTTCTAAAAAATTAGTTTTTTGGGGTAAAAAGTGAAAATATCATTTTTATGAAATACCACAACTCTTAATAAATAATTATTATATGATTATGTTTTAAAATTTATTATTTATAAAAATTTATTTATGTAATGAAATAATACATAATGTGTTACATTTAGAAACACATGATAAGTAATTCTGAAAACCATGATTTTAACATAAAAAACCTATTTTTATGAGTTGTACTCGTAACATATTTAGAATTGTTTTTTTATTAATTATATAAATTTAATAAAGTATAATTTATTCCATATTTTTAATCAGGAGGTCCAAATTAGGTTATAAGGTCATTTTTAATTTTTGGCATAAAAAAGTTACCATGGTAAAAAAAATATTTATCACAGTATAGGTAAAATACTACAGTGGGTTAAAGTTAAAAGGTAAATGATTAAAAGAAATAAAAAATACATAATTAAATGGGTGGTTTATATGTTTCTTGAACTTAACCAGAATTTAAAACATTAATTATCAATCTAATTATTTCAAATTAATGCGACCAAAATATGGTTGGCTTTAAATATAAAATAATCATTATTTAATCACTTAAATCCACCCTCCTCAAGTATAAGTACCACTCATCACCACCCCCTATCTACTAAAAAGACTTTAAGATCTTAAAACATCTAAAAAAAATCTCCTACAAACTCTTCCTATGTCCAATTTCTTCTTCTCTCACCCAAATAAAAATTCTAAGTCCCTTAAGGGGTCCTTCAAGGTGGTGATACTCAAGAGGTAACTTTCTCAAACCACCTCTCTAAATTTCCTTTCTTCTTCTACCTTATAATCACCCATTCATCCATAAAAGGATAATAAATAAAATATAATTTATATATTTTAATTTTATATTTCTAATATAATATTTTATATCCACCCCTACTCTTATCTCGTCTTATTCAAAGAAATGAAACCATTGTCCAAATTATGACCGTTAATCATATATATGGATAATAATTTTGCTTTTTTACATTACCACCTTCAAGTATAGTCATAAAAGTATCATTATAGTTAAATAATATTTTAATAGTTATATTATAACCTATTTAATGTTCTATAACTAATATATATTCATAATATTAAATAAAATGAAACTAGTTCATGATGGTCAGAAAAAATGCCAAATAAACTAAACATTTACCTTTAACATTTTATCAAATGAATCATATTAATTCCATAAATAAAAATAATATATAGAAAAATTTAAACTTATGGAAGTGAATGAATACCATTTCATTTTAATTCTGTATTTTCATTTCCATTTGACACAAAAATCCAAAATTACACACAAATGAACTGACCATGAAACAAATGCACCCAAAATAATGAAAATAATTAAATATTATTAATGAACGGGTGGAAATATGTTATAAAAGGATCATATAAGGTATTATAAATATTAATATAGTATAATAATAATTTAAAAAAATTATGTAAACTATTATACATGAGGTTAGATTACGCAAAACTAAAGGGAAACACAAGGTAAGGGTTTCTTATATCACATTTACTTCTATGAGATATATATGTTATTCTCTACTTATTTATTTTGTGTTTTGTATATAATACTCTTTGATATATCATATAATTAATATAATTATCTTCATTGAATTCAATCTTTCATTTTATAATTATTACTTTATGGGGAATGCGATTTGACTGATTACAAGTGGTAAGGGATTTCTTAACTCAATTTCAATTCCTTATGTTAAACTTTTACTTTATTGATTATGACATGATAAGATTATGTGTGAAATTAATTTTGATTATATTATGTTTTATTTCCACTTATTTTATGTGGATGTATTCCTAATACACATAATCAAACCATTTTATTAATGATATGATATTTTCAAGATACTTTCTTTTAAAAAAATTATATTTTTAAAATTTTCCTTAAAACTCTATTTTCTTACATGACCATGTTTTCTAAAAATATTTCCAAAAATGTTTTTATTATTATAATTTTATTTTTTAAAGTCATTTTTTATCATTTTTTTTACTTTTTAAAGAATGGTTTGAAGGGTATATTTTTTTGTTTTCTAAAGAAGGTTCTTTGATATTTTTCTGATAAAAATATGAAAGGAATGTTTTTAAAATTATATGATGTGAGAAGATTTTATTGATGTCCTGAAGCCTTAATGATTTAAATATTAAGTTATAATTTTACATGGTTATTTTAAAATATATTTTTTTCTTTTATAATTGTGTATCATTTTAAAAATAAGTTATTTTCAAAGTGAAAACAAATATTTTCCTCAAGAATTTTTCAATGATATCATTTGTTGGTCGGAGTAGGACACTTAAGAGGGGGGTGAATTGATTTCCTATAAAAATTTCTGTTAAATATTGGTTCTTTGAAAATTTCCCCCAATTAAAATATAAACCAAGTCAGTTTTTATTGAATTTATAAGAGTCTTAAATGTTCAATTAATTTCTCAAGAGATTGATTAGTTCTTAGATATACTAATCCAAAGATTAATATAACTTTTGAAACTAACCTACTAGTTCAATACTGTTATAAACACTTTCTAAACTAACTATCAGTGTTTGAATTTGTTTGAATGAAATTTGTTAAAAAATAGAGTAAAAAAATAACTATAAACACAACAGAATTTAAAATAAGAGGTTCAGTCTCAAGATGAGACTTAGTCCTCTACAATTGGTAATAACCCACCATGAAGCAATTTAAATTACTAAATTTTTTGATCCACAACCTGGATCAGGGTTCACAATAGCACACAAGGCTTTCCAGGTCACCCTTGACCTCTACCACAATTTTCTGCTGAAAAAACAACAAACATGTCACACATGACCTCTTCTATAGTTCTACGTGGGATATAAATGGATAAATAGAGTGTGAGATTAAGGATATCAAGTATCCTCTAGTTATGCACAGGAGTCAGTGTATGTGTAATAGATAGATACATACATTGCTTAGAAATGTAAATAAATTAGAAAAATAGAGCTAAATATATAGAGATATGTTTAGAAGGATCTGTGTGTTATGCGCTGCAGCTCTAGACTCATTTGATATAGTGGAATTGAAGTTTCAGTCCTCTTCTAGAAGTTGACTCCAAAATAGAGTGTCATAGCCTCTGTGTTCTGGCTTTTAGGAGTATGAGATGTTCATATTCTTGTTTGAAAGATGTTCAGGTCATCTCATCAAGTTTATCTTGATTTCTTGATCTCCTCATATGTTCTTCCTTTTTAGTTCTTTGGTTTTGGAAGTATTCTCAAGAGTTTCAGATGTTCTTCAGTATATCTCACACATTCTCACTTATTTAAGTCTCGTGCTTTTGTTTTTATTTTAGGGTACATGAGTTGGAGCCGACAAGAAGCATGATTTCTACACCTCGTACCTCGTACTGTCAGGTGACATGTCTACAAAGAAATATTAATTATGTCAGTGTCATTCAATGACACAAATATGATTGTTAGAAATAACATTTAAATTTAAACTAAAAAATACTGAAAAGTGATTAAGAAATGGTGTCACAATTTGTCTTGAAATGGTGTCACTGGAAACAATTTCTTGGAGATGGTAGCAATGATCCAGTGTCACAGACTTTATAAAACTTGAAACTAGTTATAGTGTCTAAGTCACGGTGTCAGGGTTACGGTGTATAGATTATGGTGTCAGGGTCATAGTGTCTGGAATAGTGTCAGGGTCACGGTGTCTGGATTATGGTTTCAGGGTCACAGTGTCAGGATTATGGTGTCAGGGACTTTTCCCAAATATAGAACCAGTGGCAGACTTACAGTTTCTCAAACTTATCCAAATATATATAAAACTATCTTAAGAGATAATATTCATCGAATGAATTAGACTTAAGCATTAATATAATAAAACATTATAGAACAATACCAAATGTAATTTATAATATTAAAACATGATTTATAATATTTTGAATCAGGATCTTGTGAAATTTTATACCATGAGTTGTAAGCATTAAATCAGAGGGAAACCAACCATCTCTACACATGATATGAGATAGATTAAACAAGGTTAACAAGATTTCTGATCATTAAAACATGATTAAAACATGAGGAGTCTAACAATCTCCCCCTTTTGATGATCACAAATCATGAGATTTAGATTTCTGTTCTTATTATTTTCTCTCCCTTTTGAGATTATGAAAAATAAATAAGAAAAAGAAAATAAACATGGAATGAATGTAAGTAAGAAATTAAACAACAATAGTTCACATTGAATTATATAGAAAGAAAGAGGTCATTATAATCATTAGGAAAAATGAAAACCATCCCTATAAAAATACATTTTTCACTTCTCTTCAACACTAAAAGTATTCTATTTTCCCTTGGAAGAAACATCAGAAGGGACCACATGAGCATAAGTGGAGGTTGAAGAAGGGATTGAGGCAATTGTGAGAGAAGAAAGAGGGACTCCTTAAAAAATAGAAGGTTCTAGAGTTGGTTTATTGGAAGACTGAGGAATGGATTGGTCAATGATAATAGGTTTGATCTGGCTTAGATCCTGAGATAAAAACATAGAGGTAGAAGTAAAGGCAGTGGATGAGAAAGGGGTTTAGCTAGGTCGTAAATAGGTAGCTGTAAGAGCCACAATGGAAGTGATTTTCACATGAAGATAAGGCTTCAACAACTTAATGAAATCAGTAATGATCTCACCACCATACTGCATTGTCTTCTCAAAATTATCTTTGTTATCTATGAACTTGTCCAACAGAGGAGTGAAATATTTTAGCTTTTGAACTTGAGTATTGAAGTCTTGAGTGAAAGGAGGAATTTTCAAATTCTCTATGAGGTACTTGAAATGATTTTCCAGACCATTCTTAGAGTAAATACTATTAAATTAGAAATCCACTTTCTTAGTAATTTCTTCCTGAGAATCATTGGAAATTTTGGAGAGAATCCTCACTAAGTTAAGTACTCAGTCACTATTCTTGATGATAGGAGATAAAATTTCCTTGTTAAAACCACTTAAAGATAACTAAAGTTCTTCTTTAACAATAGTTATAACCATATCACTGTCTATAGGTTGAGATGAATGTCTAGAGGAATTTTAAGCTGTAATGGCTGAAGTGAGAGACTTAAGCTGATTTAGAACTTTCTATAAACATCCCTTATACTCATCAGTCATATTTCTAAGGCCAAAAACAATCTCATACATTTCATTTACTATATTTATGTTTATCTCATCCAATTTTTCATATATTGAAGTCAAATTTAGTTAAATCAGAGAGACAACTTTCTATGGAATCTGATCACTAACATCCTCAACAGGATGAGAAGCAGAAGCTTGTCCAATTTGCAACACTTTTTTTCATATCTTCAACCATAGATCCGTGATACTTCACCTCATCACTGAAATGTTTATTATCAATTCTAACTTCTTATATTTCCGGAAGCATTTTTAGTTGAATTTTCCATATGATTTTCTCTAACAGCAAGGCGACATATCTTTCACTGAGATTTTTCACAGGAGAAAGTTGTGATTTCATGATCCTTTCAAATCCAGCTAACAAAGTGTCTCCAAACGTTTTAAAATCACTAGGACTCATATAATCAGAAGGTTCTTGTGTAAGTTCAGAAACAAGAGCTGAAATAGGTTCATGGTCCTTAACAGATATTACTTCTAGAGAAAAAAATGGTTTCAATTGAAACACAGTGGAAAGGTTTATGCCTTTAACTAAGTCCTATTGGGTATTTTTTACATCAAAATAGCTAGGAAACTTATACCAGGTTTCCACAGTGCTTTGATCAACAGGATTGGGAACTTGAACACTTTCTAAACCGGGGTTATGCTCCCCCTCAATAGGTTCATCTCTTATGGGACTAAGAGATTCAGTCCCTTGACCCATTTCTAAATTTTCATCTCTAATAGGCTCACCCATTTCTTTTCTAGACAGTTGAAAGTCCTGTTTTATTTTTTCCTCAACAGATAGGATAAGTTCAAGATTAGATTTTTCTTTTGATTTTTCCCCAATAGCAGCCTCTTTCTCAATAGAAGGTTCTTTTTTAAATTCTTCTTAGGAACAACTAGTTCCTCTACACTACCAGGAGGTTATTTTTCAAAATTAGGTTCTTCTATTGAATCAACACTTATTTTAGAAACATGTACATCTTTTACAACTACATCTTGTGGAACAGGTAAGCCACTATCTTCTTTGCCCAAGATAGTCCCTTACTTAGGTGCAACAACTGCATCTCCTAATTATTCAACTTAATAATAAACAACTTCATATGGTTCAAAACTAGGGTCAGATATGTTCTTAGGTCTTGAAGGATTGTCAACTGGATTAAAATTTTCATAAACCCTTTCATTTTCATCCACCTAAGACTTTTTCCAAGGATTCTGACTTATTTTCATCCTTCTAGTTGTATACTTTAAGATACAAAAATCATAATCTTCAATGAATTCTTCATTCTGGACAACTACTCCTTTAGCTGACAGCATTGCAGAGATTAATTTTGAATAAAACAAATCGGTATACTTCAAAGTTGTCTTGATCATTTCACACATGTGAAATATAATATACTTACACAGGTTGATCTTGTACTCATTTTTTATAAGATGTATCAAGAATACATCTTGATACTTAAGCATAGAAAAATATCCTTTCCTTAGACAAATAATATTTGGGATAAACTTAAACAACAACCTTGTCTCACCATCCAACTCAACAATAATATCCCTTATTTTCTTCTTATTTCTAGTGAAACTTCCTAGGGCCTCTTCTAGGTAATCCTCAAATATTCATTTCTGAGGTATCCCTAGGAATAAAACCTATAAAATTGAAGAAAAAGTACACCTTTTACCATTAATACAAATTCTTATTACAAATAATTCTTCAATATTGAATGAAAACTGAACATACTGATAAAAATGAGAAACAAGTTTTGGCTAAATTGCCTTTTCTCTTTTTTGAACCAGTCCAGCCAACCCTACTCTTCTAGTACTTTCAAAACGAGTGACTTACTTGTCAGCAACCACTTCGGGCAG
The DNA here is from genome assembly GCA_963277665.1 of Viscum album. Lineage (NCBI taxonomy): Eukaryota > Viridiplantae > Streptophyta > Magnoliopsida > Santalales > Viscaceae > Viscum > Viscum album. The sequence continues at coordinate 1,943,452,138 of OY728163.1, forward strand.
ACTTCCTTTTCTAGTAATACTATTATATCAGCAATATTTAGATTCAACGGTCCCTCAGGCATTACTTTCAGTGCCTTTTTCACTTTATTCTAAGATTAGCGCTTCTTAGGAGTCGATGAAGATGGGTGCTTCATTCTGGGCATTCAACGAGGGTTCGAGAAAGGTGAAGGGATGAAAGGGAACTAACGGTTTGAGAGATAAGGGTTTTAGTTTTGAGAGAAGAGATCTTGGGTGAAGATATGAGTGAAAGATATTGAGTCTTTATCATTTAGGGATTTGAAGCACCACAAATTCAAAAACATATCATAAAAACAATAAAATATTCAACATAGTGATACGTGAAATAAAATTCTAAAAAAAAATAGAAATATGAGTCATTATGGTGAGACCAGAATAGGTTGTTACGCTGTCATCATTATGGCGTGACTCCAAACGGTGCGACTATATTATTGAAATAGAAATTATAAGATAGTAATCGAGAGATAATAACTATGAGACAGTAAACGTGAGATAGTAACTTCAAGAGAGTAACTTGTGAAACTATGAATCATGAAACCGTAAACTTTGAAATAGTAAGTGTGAGACAGTAACAAGAGACAGTAACCGTGAGACCGTAAAATTTTTACATAAGACCTATCATTCCAAAACCATGTATGATGTAATTTATCCTTTCAGAATTTTATGGTTTAGTGAATATATCAGCAAGATGATGTTCAATGCCAATTAATTCCAAAGTGATATCACTTTTTTGATAATGATCTCGCAAAAAGTGATTCCTTACATCAATATGTTTTTTTCTAGAGCCTGAAACAATATTCTTTGAAATGTTAATAGCACTTGTATTTTCAAAATTTATAGGTACATGTCTGAATTGATATCTATAGTCTAGTAATGTGTGATTCATCCACAAAATTTTCTCACAAAAACTACCAGAAGCTATGTATTCAGACTCGACAGTAGATAATGAAAAAAAATTTTGTTTCTTAATACACCATGAAACCATAGACTTTCCCAAAAAGTAACATGTCTCATAAGTCCTATTTCTATCTAACTTACATCCACCAAAATCAGCATTAGAATAACTCACTATATCAAAGATTTTCCTTTAGGGTAAAAAAACCTAAATTGATAGTTTGTTTGAGGTATTTGAAAATTCTTTTAACAATATTTAAGTGAGATTATTTGGTATTTTCTTGAAAACAAGAACACATACACACACTAAACATTATATCTGTCCTACTAGTAGTTCAGTAGATAAAACTTCCAATCATTCCTCTATAAGTGGTTTGATCAACATATTTACCATCTTCATCAAGATCCAACTTACAAGTAGTACTCATTGGAGTATCACTACTTTTAGTGTTGTCCAACCCAAAACGTTTTAAAATATCTTTAGTGTATTTACTTTGATTTAAAATGACACCTTCCTTATTTTGAAAGATTTTAAATTCAAGAAATAACTTTAGTTCACCCAAAAAACTCATTTAAAATTCATTTTGCATCATCTTTGAAAACTCAATACATAAAGAATTTCTTGAAGATCCAAAAATAATATCATAAACATATAGTTGAATAACTAAAACATATTTAAAAATTTGTTTTATAAAAAAATGTGGATCATTAATTCCTTTTTTAAAAATTTTGGAAATTAGAAAACTACTTAATCTATTATACCAAGCTCTTGGATCTTGTTTTAAACCATATTAATATTTTGTTATTTTGAAAACATGATTCATAAAATTAGTGTTTGTAAAACCAGGGGGTTTTTCAATGAAAATGTACTAAACTATATACCCATTTAGGAATTCACTTTTAAAATCCATTTGATAAAGTTTTAAATTAAGATGGGAAGCATAAGAAAGAAGGATTCTGATGGCTTCAAGTCTAGCTACTAGTGCAAAGGTTTCTTCATAGTCAATGCCTTCTTCTTGAATATAACCTTGTCCAACCAATCTAGATTTGTTTTTAACTATGTTACCGACTTCATCTACTTTGTTCCTAAACACGCACTTAGTGCCTATGGTCAAAGATTATTTGGGTCTATCCACAAGTTTCCAAAATTTTATTTCTTTCAAATTGATTAAGTTCTTATAGCATAACCATAACCCAAAATTCATCATTGATAACATCATTGATGTTTTTAGGTTCAATCTGTGACACGAAATATTGATGTTCAACTTGATTTCTTAGAGAATCTCTAGTTTGTGTCCCTTTATCTAAATCTACAACAATAGAATATAAAGGATGGTTCTTGAGAGTTCTAGTTGGTCTAGAAAAGGAGGGGCTAGTAATTTTAGGTTCATATATAGGTTAGGGTTCATTATGTCTAGATTTTGAAGAATTTCCAGAACTATTTGATTTAATAGATTGCTTGACAAGACAATTAGATGATTTTTCATTTAGGTCCAGGTTTTTCATATCATCTTCAATATTATCTAGAGAGGTCTTAGGTTCATGTGGATCTATTTAATCAAATTTTATATGCACAAATTATTACACACACTTGGTTCTTTTGTTAAAGAATCTATTTGACTTAATAGAGGTTGAGTAACCTAGAAAAATTCCTTCATCACTTTTGGATTTAAACTTATCAAGATTATCCTTGGTATTAAGAATATAGACTTTTTAACCAAAAACTTTGAAGTAATTAACTTTGGGTTTTCTATTGTTCCACAAATCATAAGGATTCTTCTTAAGGATAGGTCTAATTAAGAATCAATTAATTATATAGAAAGCTGTATTCATAGCCTCAACCCAAAAGTAAATAGGTAAGTCATATTCATTAAGCATTGTTTGGGCTATCTCTTGTATGGTTGTATTCCTACTTTCCACAACTCCATTTTGTTGAACTATCCTAGGGGTAGAGAAGTTATGACTATAGTCATTGCGTGAGAAAAAAAATCAAAGTATTTATGTTAAAAATCATGACCATGATCACTTCTTAAGGATTTTATTCTAGGTACACTTAGGTTTTCCATTTTCTTAGCATACTTGGTGAATTAAGTACATGCTTCACTTTTGTGAGCTAAGAAATAAGTCCAAGTATACCTAGAATAGTAATCTACAAGAACATAGACATAGTTCTTCCCATTTAAACTAGAAACTTGAGAGGGTCCAAACAAGTCCATGTGAACCAACTCTAAAGGTTGAGAAGTTGAAACATCTTTATTTGATTTGAAAGATATCTTGTGATGTTTACCTTTTTGACAAGGATTACAGACTATCATTTGGAAACTCAAGTTTGGGTATATCCTTGACTATTCCTTTTTTGGTAAGATTTCTAAGAGAGTGTATATTACAGTGTCCTAATCCTCTATGCCAAATCCAATACTCTTTGTGAAATAAACTTAAGAAAGAAACATTTTGAGAAACTAAATAATCGAAGTTAACAACATAAACATTTTCATTTATAAAGGTAGAAAATACTAATTCATTATTAGAGTTAATAACATTGAAAGCATCATTATCAAAATTAAAATGAAATCCATCATCACATAATTGTAAAATAATAAGAAAATTATATTTCAATCTATAAAAAAAATTACTTTAGAAATTAAAACTGAGTAAGAGTTACCAATTTGGACTAAGCCAATTATTTTTCCTTTAGCATTGTCACTAAAGGTGACATATCCACCACCAATCTTGATTATATTCTTGAATATTGAATAATCAACTGCCATGTGTCTTGAACATCCACTATCCAAGTACCACAAGATTTTACAAGATCTCTTTAGACATATTTCCTATAAAATAATCAAACAAAAATAGATTTTGGTACCCAGACTTGTTTGGGTCTAGTGATATTAGTAATCAATGTTTTAGGTACCCACATTCTCTTCATGGGTTTACTATAAGAATTATATAATATATTTTAAAGATAAACTCTATTTGGTCTAGAATAACTAGATGTAGTAAAATATTTTCCATAACTGAAACTAGCAACAAAATTTTCATTTTTAGTAGAAAAACAAATTTTCCAGATTTAGTTATAAACTTGGTTTTGGTAATATTTCTTTTCCCATTCTCATATCCAATACCAGAAGTGTATTTAAGAGCTATATGTTTACCAAGAATTTGAGTAAGAGTATTTTTTCCATTGGTAAAATTTTCTAGATATTTCTTCAATTGATCATTAGAAATTTTTAATTCATTGTTTTCTTTGAGCAGTTGAGAATTATTTTCCTTTTTAGTGTAAAGTTCAGACTTAATAGTTACAGTAAGAGCATGATATTTGTTTAAATATTTATATTTATCTTTTAGTTCATTAAATTTCTCTTCCAGTATGTTATAATATTGAAATAGTTCACCACTTTTCATATTTTCAGACTCACTTTCATTTTCAGAATAGTAAGAATTATGTATAGGAGAATCTAAGGTTACATCAGATGTGTTTTTCATAAAACACATATTTTCCATGTTATCTTTTTCATCATGAGATGATTCTAATTTACTAGAGCTATCCTTAGAGTCACTCTAGGCATCCTTTATAACTTTCTTATACTTCTTGTATTTGTTTTCATACTTCTTCTTGTATTTTAATTTTGGACAGTCAGCTTTGACATGTCCTCTCCTCTTACATTCATAGAATACAATCTCATCTGAGTTTTCATTTCTTATCCAGTCCTTTTTCTAGTTTCCCTTGTTATCATACCTTCCTTTATAATTGGGCTTCCTGAAGAAATTATTCTTTCTATAGAATTTTTTGAATCTTCTGGCCAGTTGATCCATCTCTTCATCACTATATGATGTTAACTCATCATTACTGGAGCTTTAAACAGAGGCCAACACCTTATCTTTTTTCCTTGTTCTTAGAGGTAGTAGTCTTTAATGCTACCAATTTCCTCTTAGGTTTATCTTCTTCTTCCTTGTTGACTTTCAACTCTTCTTCAAACATCATAAGTTTTCCAATGAGTTCTTTGATAGGTAATTTATGATATCACATGATCCTCTAATGGAAACAAAATTTCCTCTCCATCTATCAGGTAAGCATATGAGAATCCTCACAATTTTCTATTTGGTATTAATATCTCTTCCAGAGAGATCATAGTGTTCACTATTTCATTAAACCTGAGATACATTTCTAAAATAGGCTCATCAGAATTCATTTTAAATTTATCATATTTTATAGTATAGGTGTTAAGTCTCATTTCCTTAACACTAGAAGTTCCTTCATGTGAAATAGACAAAGTATCCTAAATTTCATGGGTTATTTTACATGAAAAAATTCTGTTAAATTCTTTATCTCCTAAAGAATAGTATGTGGAATTCATGTATTTTCAATTATTTTTATAAGCAGTATTAGTTGTGTCATCCCAGGTGGTTCTTGTAGTAGTAGTAATCTCATATTCATCAATAATTGAAGACCAAATCTTAAAACCCATACTTTCTATGTGAATTTTAATTTTAATTTTCCATTGTGCATAATTAGTTCCATTAAAGAATGGAGGTATGTTGGTAAAAACACCTTCCAATATATTATCCATACTTATAGAATCAAGTGTAGATTTTTTGTTTTAGAGAACTAAAAATTTATAACTAACATAAATTTTAAGATCTTTAAAACACAACTAAAATCACAGTTGAAAAATATTTTAAATATATTAGAAATTTAAAATTTTGAAAATAGGAATTTTACATACTCCTTTGATACTAAATGTTGGTTGGAGTAGGACACTCAAGAGGGGGGTGAATTTATTTCCTATAAAAATTTATGTTAAACATTGGTTCATTGAAAATTTCCCCCAATTAAAATATAAACCAAGCTAGTTTGTAGTGAATTTATAAGAGTCCTGAATGTTCAATTAATTTCTCAAGAGATGGATTAGTTCTCAGCTATACTAATCTAAAGATTAATATAACTTTTGAAACTAACCTTCTAGTTCAAGACTATTATAAACACTTTCTAAAATAACTATCATAGTTTTCTTTGTTTGAATGATTTATTTTAAAAAAAGATTAAAATAAAATAACAATAGGCATAGAGGAATTTAAAACAAGAGGTTTAGTCTCAAGTAGAGACTTAGTCCTCTCCACTTGGTGATCACCCACCACTAAGCAGTTTAAATTAATAAACAAGTTTGATCCACACCCTATATCGGGGTTTACAACATCACACAAGGATGTCCAGGTCACCCTTTACCTCTACCATAGTTCTTCGTGGGGAAAAAAACAAACATGTCACACATGACCTCTTCTATAGTTCTATGTGGGATACAAATTGATAAATAGATTGTGAGATTGAGGATATCAAGTATCCTCTAATTATGCACAGGATTTAGTGTGTGTGTAACATACAAATACACACACTAATCATAAATGTAAATAAATGAACACAATAGAGATTAATATGTAGAGTTAGGTTTAGAAGGCTCTGTGTGTTATGCGGTCTAGATCTGGACTCATTTGATGTAGTGGAATTGAAGTTCGAGTCCTCTTTTGGAAGTTAAATCCAAAACTGAGTGTTGTAGCCTCTGTGTTCTGGTTTCTAGGAGAATGAGATGTTTAGCTTCTTTTTTGAAAGATATTCTGGTCAACTCAGTAGGTTTAGATTGATTTCTTGATCGCCCCATATGTTATTCTTTTTGAGTTCTTGGGTTTTGGAAGTATGCTTGAGAGTTACATATGTTCTTCAGTATATCTCACACATTATCACTTCTCTGAGTCTCAGGCTTTTGTTTTTATTTCAGGGTGCATGAGTTGGAGCTAACGGAAAGCATGATTTCTACACCTCATACCTCGTACTATCATGTGACATGTCTACAAAGAAACATTAATTATGTTAGTTTCATTAAATGACATAAATATGACCGTTAGAAATAAATTTTAAATTTAAACTACAAAAGATAGAAAAGTTATTAAGAAATGGCATCACAGTTTTTCTTGAAACAATGTAACTGGAAATGGTGTCTTAGAGATGGTAGCAAGGAGTTGGTGTCCTAGACTTTATAAAACCTGAAATTGGTTATGGTGTCTAAGTCATGATGTCAGGGTTGTAGTGTTTGGATTATAGTGTCAGGGTCAAGGTGTATGGATTATGGTGTTAGGGTCACAATGTTTGGATTACATTATTGGGGTCACGATGTAAGGATTACGGTGTCAGGAACTTTTCCAAAATCTAGAACTGGTGACAGACTTACGGGTTCTCAGACTTATCCAAATATTTGTAAAACTGTCTTAAGAGATAATATTCACATAATGAATTATACTTAAGCATTAATATAATAAAAAATTATAGAACAAGATCAAATATTGTTTACAAGATTCAAACATGATTTATAAGATTCTGAATTAGGATATTTTGAAAGTTTATACCATGAGTTGTAAGAATTAAATCATAGAGAAACCAACCATCTCTACACATTATTTGAGATAGATTAAACAAGTTTAACAGTATTTTTGATCATTAAAACATGATTCAAACATGAGGAGTCCAACATCATTTAAAGTATTTTCATATATGTCAACAACCTTTGCTAAATCTTATACTTCATTGAGGTTGATCTATTATGATACCATATTCCATATTTTATTAAATGTTTTATGATCACTTTGACTAGGGATGTATTTTTTTGATACTATTCACCATATTACTCTGGATGACTTTTGATTATGTTTACTGATTGGGGAAATTTATTTACAATTAGTATTCTAGTTTCAATAAAAATGTATATGTTGATTATTTTTCACCCCTTTAATATGAGGAATTAATTGGACTTAGTAAGTGATGTTTGGGTCCTGTTATAACCCCTCGATGCATCAGTAGGTCTCATGAGACAAACTAGTTTGGATATTGGCTGATATATTACCCGTTTATGTATTGTATTTTGGATGAAGACTTGATGGTATTTTTATAATGCCCTATATTATGAATTCTGTCATTATGAGATTAGTTACTAACTCCCATGTGATTATTTTATTAGTAGAATATCCATGGTTAAATTTTCTAGTTAATGTGTGTATTTATATGTAATTATTTGATCATTTTTTTGAACATATTATTCTCAAGTTATTGATTAAATGGAATGTGTTTCAGTTATTTACCTTTACATAATTTTTATTACTTATTTATGATAGCTTATATTGTATACATACCCTTATAGAGCATCTAAGACCACCCCTTTATTATGTTTTATTTTTTCCTAGGTTTCCAAGAAGTTTATTATGATTGATTTTCATGGTTAAGATATAAGATTAATGGCGTTATAAAAGTATTAAACATGTTGTATTTTATATTTTAAATTGTAATGTAAGATTCAAGTATGTATCTTGTTTTGAAAAACAACTAAACTATCCAGTCCTTTTGGATGCAATTCCTTGTATATTATGTCAATGTAATAAAGTAACCACCGAATCTGGTTTACTGGGGCCAGGGTATTTACACTATATCTCAACCCAGGCAGTGACACCGTACTTAAGTATGAGTTCCTCCTTTGATACCAATGTAGCAATTGGGCCCTAATGATAACACAAACACCCTACCTTAAGATGTCCATCGGGTCCTGGCCTACCTGGTACAAACAGTTACTCAGTAGACATGTAGTCCCCTCCCTAGGGACCACCCACACATCCAAATAATTTATCATACTATTGACTATCCCCATAGTCCAACACATATTCCTTCCAATGTGTGTTAGATACTTGTGGATTTGGATCAATGCCTTTGTGGAGTGTGGGTGGTGGTTTTAGGTTCTTTCACCTATTTTCATTAGGAATTTTCCCATGTGAGTGTGAGTTCTATTACATTCTTGAGGAGAGGAGTAAGGAAATCCTTATGGTGTGGAGTTCCCCATAGGTTGTTAGAGGTTGTGAGCCTCATTTAAGTGGTTTGTTGACAATGGAGGTTATGGGTTTTTGTGTTAGTTCTTAGGTGTGAGTGGTTTGGCCATGTATATCCATTGAATTCAATGATAGACATAGCATGGGATATGTGGGTTTCTTTAGGAAATTAGGTAATGATAAGGATACTCCTATAGTGGGGAGTATCAGATCATTCATAGTAGAATGTATATTGTGTTGTGAGAGAGTTGTGGATTCTATAAGATCAGTCATTGGATAGTCAAGATAACATTAGTTTCACTGGTGCTTTGGGGATATCATAGCTACTAGCTATCCATCAAGGCTTCTTGGGGGTGAGAAGCATTTGTGATAGGAAGTGTGTGATGACCCATGTCATCATTGGTTGTGAAAATCAGGGGAAATTTGAATTTTTTGTTCTCAAAAGTTTTTTAGAGGAAAAATGGTAATTTATCATGTGATATCATATCAGATAATTTTTATGACCACTTAGTTGGTCCAAGAATAGGTTTTTTAACCTAGTACAGGAGGTTGGTGGAAATCTGAGCCGTTCGAATTTTCATAGAATATTTTATATTTAATTAATTAAATATTAATTTATTCACACAAGTTTGTTTATTTTTATATTTTAAATAGAGTATTATATCGATATTCCATCTGCACTATTGAGTCTAGAATGGGGTGTTTTTCATAGGCGGGGAATAGATTTGTGTTAGGTGTTGGGATCGGGCTCAGTCCCCCTTTTCTTTTCTTTTCTTTTTTTCTTTTCTTTTTATTTTTTAATTTATTCTTTATTTTCCCTTGGATATACGCATATGTCTATGGGGGATTCATTCCATGCAACTGAGAGAGGGAGAGGGAGAAGGTGAAGAGGAGACACCACTGTTTCCCTCGGACTTCGGGGATGACCTCCTTTGATGGGAGGTTCAAACATTCTGATCGGTTTCTAACGGGTTGATTCGTAGAACCAGAAACATCCAATGATTCCACATCCATTCAGACCTACTTTCCAAAGGTATGTGCTCATTAGTTTATGGAATAATGAGGCTTAGGAATTTGCATTGGTCGAGAGGATGGGAGGTCGGACTCATCACACCTTTTTGAGGGGAATTATTGTCTACTCTGGGACTCTCTTTATAGATTTAAGTTATATTCCTGAATCCTTATTACATTACCAAATATAAAATGAGTTTTCCTTTAGATATGACAATCAATGATCGATATGTAGTAAATTTAGAGAATCTTTTATATGTATTCGAGGTTCTTCATTGATAAAGAATCATCTGTATTTGTTAGAGATTCTTAGTCAATGGTATCCTTTGATATGTAAAAGTCTCTTGGTCCTTATGATGACCATACTAGTTTTAAAGCCACTCAATGGGGCACTTGAAGTTTATTTTCATTCATAAGGACATGAATTATTTCAGAGTTGGGATCGAATCCGTAGATGGGCTACCTACGTATCCTTTGTTTAAAAAAAAGAATCAGAACCCACGTAGTTCGAGTAAGGGAGTATGATGTTTATGATTGATGGCTCAAAGAAGGATGTCATAATTACTTTTACACTCTAAGCTCACGTGAGTCATGCTCGGTGTGAGAAACACGAGGTATTGGTAAAAATCAGACAATTGTGCCATGAAAGATGTAATCATAAGAAATAATGTGGGGCTTATGTATGTATGACTGCCCAGATAAATGAAGATTAGGATTTAATTCAGGGAAGAAATCCAGGAACAGGGTCCATAAAGGTATATGTGCTTCATGGATATTTTGAATACTCTAACTTGGGGATTACTCCTGAAAAGGAAGGCCCAAATTAGGAGAGGACTTATGATTGGGTTTTACTCCTGAAAAGGAATCCCAGATCAAAGCTAAATTAGGACTGGTTAAGAGAAATTAAGACTGGGGCTTACTTCTGAAAAGGAGGCCCAGGTTAAGATACTTGAAACATTAAGGGACTTGGGGCTTAATCCTGAAGAGGATTCCCATATTTGAGACTAGGGATTACTCCTGAAAATGAGGCCCAGGTTAAGAGAATTATGGTTGGGACTTACTCCTGAGGAGGATGCCCATATTTGAGAATTATGACTGGGGCTTATTTCCTGAAAAGGAGGCCCAGGTTAATGAGGACTCGGGGCTTACTCCTAAGGAGGATGCCCAGATTTGAGAATTATGACTGGGGATTATTCCTGAAAAGGAGGCCCAGGTTAATGAGTTCTCTCATCGTAAAGGATGAGGTTGAATGAATGAAATCTCAATCTTTAGTGACATGAAGATGTGTAAATCACTAGATTTTGAGAGTTATTCCACAGAATTCCTTTCAAATAAGGATGTCAAATCAAGAAATCATGCCATAAATGGCTTTGAAGAGTGTCTTGAAGACTGAATCTTGAATAGGAGAGGTGTAATGAAATAAGAGGGATGAAATGGGCAAGAAGGGCACCCATGGAGGCAGAGGCGCGCAAGTCTTGGCAGGCGTGCAAGTACTGCGTGGGCGCGCAAGTCCCAATCGCGCAGGTATACCTGCACGACACATGGGTATTTGCGCGACAGTTAACCAGCAAGGTAATACTGGAGCGACTCTTGGTTAAAGCCTTTAGAATCCTCTTGAGGTTCTTCCAGAAGAGGGGCGCACAAGTTCTATTGAAGGAGTAAGGCAGCGCACGAGTGTGACCTTTTTCCTTAAGGGCTGGCCACTCAGGCGCCCAAGTGTTGATGAGTTTCAACACTTAGGCCTTCCTCCCCCTCTTTAGATCTTCCGTTCTAGGTAAGAAATTACCTTAGAAGTGTTTTGGAAGCTTTGAGAAGAGACTAGGGTGCCGGGAGCTCAAATATGAGTTTCTGGAAAAATTCCACCCCTTATGGGGGGCCCACATGGTCTATTTATAGGTAGGAAAAGACCCTGGGCGGTTATTCCTTTGGTCGCGCAAGTCACTTGCGTGACCATTATGTGGCGCGCAAGTGGACTTGCGCGACTATGAGGGAACTTGCGTGACCTCTGGGCAATTTTCTCTTTGTTCATCCTTTTGTAGATTTTTTGATGTTTCTTCAAAGGATGAATCAATTTGGACTATGGTATTTCCCTTTTCCAATCTTTAGATTCTGTGACGAAAGGAGCTTCCACAAAAGTCCCCCCTCAGAGTTGGATCCGGAGAGAATAGAGGATTTGACTCTGAGGAAATTGAGAATCAAAAGGAAATTGGGGCGCACTGGTAGGGAGCGCAAATTAGCTTCAGGCGCGCAGGATTTGGCGCGTAGGGTAGGGCCTTTGGTCGCACAGGGTTACGACCTTGTCTATAAATAGAGGGACTCACTTCCGTACAAGCATTTGGATTTGAAACTCTCGAGCTCTCGCCGTGCAATTTGTATTTTCCATTCAAGTTGCTCTATTTACCGCTGTTTCCTTGATGTCGCACTACTGTCAAGGTATCTGGACCTGCGCGGTGATACTTGCGCGCCAACTACTTGCGCGAAACATCCATACTTGCGTGCCAGGTTTAGACTTGCGTGCCTTAATGCCTTAGCCATTTTTCTGAATTCCTTCACAAATTTTATGAAAAAATAAACCCATTTAAGAGTAAGTTTATTCAACTTTTGTGCAGATTCAATTGCTCCCAAGGGAATTGGAACGGCTGATGAACTGGCTAGCAAGCAGATTGATGACATGATGAACATCATTGGTCATGATTACTATGATATCTGTGACAACACTCTCCCAGATTTGGCTAAGTACTTGAAGAAATATCATCTTAATTTCCCACAGAGCATCTACCTACCTCTATATGGTCATGGTCATCTTCAAGGAGTCAATGTTCCAGATGAAAAGAACTATACGCCTGAAATGCATCTGCACTGCTACTCCTCTATTTCGGTTATGCTTTGAATTAAGAGCAACAACAATGGTGTGAACTTTAAAATTCTTCCTCCATGTCATTTCCTTGCAGATATGAAAATGGAAAACCCATGGGATGAAATGTTTTCCGCTACCGGTTGGTGGAGAGAAGAATAACATGGCATTAGATCAATATCTGGAAAGATTACTCTCTCCAAATGGCTCTTTACTTCCAATGCTCCATTCTCAAATCCATGTATCCATCTTCCAAGTCTCTTGGACAGAAACAGAGTCACTGTTTGATCAGTAGAAAATTTTCTAAAACCGCACATAAGAACATTCTTTTACAATTGTTCCAAGAAGAGATGGTATCACTACATATCTTATGGTATCCAGTTGAATGAATGAATTCCAAGTGGTTTCTGATGAAGCTCGGGATGCCATAAATCAAATGAAGAGTTATGTTGAAAGCCTCTTGTAATTCTTGAAAAAGAGAAGAGACTCCAGTCTGTGGATGTCCTTCTATCTCCTATGTATCAATGAAAAACACTTTCATCTTCAATCATTTGTGCTTGCATTCTCTTTTGCTACATTCTTTAGATTTTACTTAAGCCAATGGGCCTAGTAATCATAGTTTTATTTTTACTAGGATTAATGTAAATAACCCTACAAACTTGAACCTTTTAATTGCTCAATGTTACCTAAATCATACAAAATATATGTTTAGTGAGTTGGAACTTGACTTTTATTCAGAGTTCCTTTGTCTTTTATGGGAAGTTTAAAGTCATGCACGTCAGACATAAAAAGGCTAATGTTTAAGGTCAAAATAGCTTTGACCGAAATGGATTAGAATTGACTCAATTCCTTGACAACTCATCTGAAAACATAGTACCATACTCAAGTATGAGGGAAAAAATGTAAACTATGACTTAAGAATATTTGAATCTGAGGAATGATATGAAATAGAGCTAAAAGTCATTAGAAGAAGTAGTTCCCAAGAATGAAGTTACCATTATTTAAAAAACCCGTTAGGGGGTTGAATTAAGCAGGTCCACCTAAGGGCATTGGCTGCATAGTTAAATAAATAGTATCTTTTAGATAACAAGTCTATTATGTAGACTGTTTATGCAAGGCTGCCTATGGGCACGTGCTGTATAGTCAGGAAAAAGAACTCTCAGAAATTTACTTTCTTAGTGATAAAATCTAGTGAAAGTTTATGGAGATTCAAAATTTCCAAAGTATAGAGTTTGCTGTATGGAAAGAGGTACTTGAATATGGAAAAGATATTTCCAAACAAGATTATCGAAGAACTGGATGGATATTACTCCTACGAAGGTCTGACCCAAACATAGGGAAGGAGAATATAAACCATATACTTGAATAATTTCAGATCATGAAAAAGGATATGTGACAAATATGTTAAGGATGGCTGTTTTTGCGGATACTTACATACTGTCATTTAAGACAAATAAGGGCAAAAGAGGCATTCTTCCCAATAATGAAGTTACCACTATCCGAAAAACCCATTAGGGGGTTGAATTATGCAGGGCCACCTAAGGGAATTGGCTGCATAGTTAGATAATAGTATCTTTTGGCTAACAAGTCTGTTATGTAGACTGTTTATGCAAGGCCGCCTATGGGCACGTGCTGCATAGTCAGGAAAAATAATTCACAGAAGTTTGACATTTTTGCGACCTAGAAGTCATGAAATGGGTTTATGAAGATCTGAAAATATTTAAGGTTATGATTATGACACATAAAGATGGGTATTGTTCAATGTATACAGAGATACACAGATCAATGCTAACCATAATCATGTTGTGGCTGGGTCCTGAATTGAAATATTGGACTTCACTACGTATCCCATAAGGATGGGAATCAAGCCATACATAGTTCTTAAACTACAGTTTAATGTCGTGTGGGACAAAAGGATTAAAGATCTTAGTTTAGGGTCATAGAGCTTGGACCATTGTAAGAAATACACAGTGTGTGTTCTCATAGGGACTTTTCAGCCAGGGAACTGAAAGTGGAATTTGGGGTTAGGCCCAAAGACTTGGGGCTGGATTCAAGGGACACTCGAACGTTCATACGTATCCCATAAGGATGGGAATCAATCCCACGTAGTTCTAGAAAGACCCTATGTACAAATTTGGTTCGTACATGTGAAGGGTGAAAGGGGATTTTAGTACAATGATGGTTTAACCCAAGATAAAAGGTTTGGGCGTTTCCATGTATGCACGTAGTCTTTGAAATGAAACATGATTGAAAAATCATTGTAAATAATGGTTCCCTCTCAGGTGAGGGTATCAAAGAAAAATTGTAGTTTATTGTCATACTGGACAAAAGTGTTGTATAGTTTAACATTGTATAGCAAGGATAAAAGTGAACCAATGTAATGATATTGATTCTAGGGGCGGTTTCACGAATTAACATCGTATGAGATGGAGGTGAACCGATGTGAAGAGATTGGTTTTGGGATTGAACCTTGGGAGGTTGCCTACGTACCCAGCCTGGAAGGCAAGGATCAAAGTCTGCGTAGTTCAATTAAAGAATGAATTAATGATCAAGTTGTTCTTGGGGACAACGACTTAAAAAAATGATGTTGTTGGGACTTACACATGGTTAGTAGCCCAAAGAGAGTGTTATGGTTGAAGTTTGCTCTAATCTCACGTGAGTCATACTCGGTGTGAGAAACAAGAGGTAACAACAACTTTAACGATGCATAGTTTAATGTCATGTAGGGCATATAAAGGGACTATGCAATTTAAAGTATTACAGTTAGGACTATTGGTGCTGCACAGTTTAATGTCATGTAACAAGGACAAAGTACATTTTAATGTCATGTAGGACATATCAAGGACTTTCTGTACAGTTTAGCATCATGTAGTTAGGATGATGGGGATAATATAGTTTAACGACATGTTGGAAGAAAGGGGGACTGTGCAGTTTAATGTCATGCAGTGAGGACAAAAGAGTACACCATTTAACGTCATGTTAGACGCATTAGAGATTTTTCCCCAGTTTAGCGTCATGTTGGATGAAAGTGTGAATAGTTTAAGGTCATATGCATGGACCGTGGATGGTGCAGTTTAATGTCATGCTAGACAAAAGTGTAGTTTAAGGTCATACATGACCTTTGATGATTATGTAGTTTAACATCTTTTTGGATGTAAGGGACTTATATATAGTTTAGCATCATGTAGTTAGGACATCACAGTTTAACGTCTTGCTGGACGTAAGGGACTTGCAAATAGTTTAGGGTCATATGCATGGACCGTTGATGATGCAGTTTAAGGTCATACAGGACCTAGTTGCAGTTTAAGGTCATACTGGACCATTTAGGGAACTTTTTCACAGTTTAACGTCGTGTGGGAAGAAAGTAATACAAATAGTTTAAGGTCATATGTATGGACCATTTCCGTACAGTTTAACGTCATATATCAAGGACAATGGAGGTTTTTTGTTTATACAAAATACTTCTTCAAAAACATGGCATTGGTTGGAGTAGTGACGAGTTCTCCATCCATCGAGATTAATGAATAAGCTCCATTGGAGTAGACCCTATGTATTGAATAAGTTCCTTCCCATTTTGTCTCAAGCTTGGGAGGTTTCTTTCCTGGTATCATTGGAGTTCTGAGAACTAATACCAATTCTCCCTGAGTGAATGAACGAAGATGAACTTTTTTGTTAAAAGCTCGTGCTATTCGATTCTGATAGACTTCCAAGTGGTGCAAAGTGCACAATCTTTTCTCATCTAACCGTTCCAATTCATTCAATCGCTTTTGAGATTGTTCATCTGTAGATTATTGATC
The DNA here is from genome assembly GCA_963277665.1 of Viscum album. Classification (NCBI taxonomy): domain Eukaryota; kingdom Viridiplantae; phylum Streptophyta; class Magnoliopsida; order Santalales; family Viscaceae; genus Viscum; species Viscum album. Next base: position 1,943,468,575 of record OY728163.1, read on the forward strand.
ACAAATGGAAACTCTGAGAAAGGGTAGTTGAACTTCAATGGGAAAGACGACTTCCGTTCCATATACCAATGAATATGGAGTTGACCGAGTTGCAGCGCGGGTGGTAGTCTGATAAGTCCATAAAGCATGAAAGAGTTTATCAGGCCATGACCTCTTATATTTATCCACCATCTTTTGTAGTATATTTGAAAGAGTCTTGTTAAAGGCTTCTATCTGGCCGTTGGCCGCTGCATGATACCGAGATGAATGGTTGGATTTGATGTTGTATTTTTGATACAACTTCTTCACTTCGGATGAACAGAAGTCGGTGCCATTTTCCGTCAATATGGTATGAGGGACACCAAATCTGGTAATGATGTTAGAATTTATAAAGCTAACAACACATTTATAACTGACTTCCTTGAGAGGTATTGCCTCTGCCCATTTGGAAAAGAAGTCAGTAGTAATAATAATGTACTTAAACTGCTTGGCCGTAGCCGAAGGGTAAGGTCCCACCACATCCATTCCCCATGTGGAAAATGGCCATGAGTATTTAGCTGTATGAAGAAACTATGGAGGTTGATGAATGAAGTTGGAATGTACTTGGAATGAATGAAACTTCTTTGGGAAATCGACACAATCTTGTACCATTGAAGGCCAAAAGTATCCAAGCCTTCGAATCTGATCAGACAGTCTATGTCTAGACTGGTGGGCACCACAGACTCCTGCATGCACTTCTTTCATGACAGCCATTGTCTCTTCACCATCAATGCATCTGAAGATAACTCCATCAAAACCACATTTGTAGAGAATTTTCTCTAGGTGATCTGGGCTATCATAAAGAGTAAAATTGACCACACGTCGCCAGATTTGTTCTTTCTCAGCTTTATCAGGTGGAAGTGTTCCATTTTGAAGGTATTACCTGATAGGTGACATCCATCCTATAGTATGACCATACGGTTTAGGAATGGGACTAATTTCATTAATTTCCTCTGTTCTGATTTGAACATAAGGTGAAATTGCACGACGATGGGCAATACTGATGGTTGTCTCGTCTCGATTTGGATCTTCCAGAGCTGTGGCTATATTAGCCAGTGCATCAGCTTGAGAATTTTGTGATCTTGGGACATAAGAAAATGTCGGTTCCAAAGGGAATTCTTCCATTAACTCTCTGACTTAATCATACAAAGGGATTAATTCTTCTTTTCTGATGGCATAATCCCCATTGACTTGTTTGATTACCAGTTCTGAATCACCTTTCACCTTTAAGTGATTCACTTGTGCTTGAAGTGCTAATTCCAAGATTATGATGAGATCTTGGTATTCTGCTTCATTATTGGTACCACCTTCCCACAATAAGAAAGAATAAGCTAACACTGCCTTTTCTGGAGAAATGAGCACAATTCCTAAGCCAACTTTGTTGAATTTAGGATTTTCCATTTTACTCCCTGTTGGACTTCTAGAAGAACCCTCAAAATACATTTCCCAGGCCTGAGGACTTTCTTGAATAGAGAATAATTCCTCATCAGGGAGTTCAATATCTGAAGATGTGTCTTCCACTTAAGGGTGTTCATCCAGGAAATCAGCCGGAGCTTGGCCCTTTATCGCCTTTTGAGACACATATTGAATGTCGAATTGCTGCAAAATAACTGCCCACCTTTCCAGACGTCCTGTAAGCATTGGACAACTAAGGATGAATTTGAGCGGGCTATTGCGAGATACCAATTAGACCTCATGATGTTGCACGTAGTGTATCAAATTCTGAACTACAAAGATTAATACCGGGTAGCACTTCTCAATACTTGAATACCGGGTTTCTGCGTCAAGCATAGTTTGACTGAGATAGTAGAGGCTGTTTTCATTCCCAGCATCATTATTTTGAGCAAGAAAGGCACCCAATGATCATTCTAGAGCTGTCACATAGAGGATAAGTGGTCTTTCTTCAACAGGTGGCATGAGTACCGGTGGAATCAAGAGGTATTTCTTGAGAATATCGAATGCTTCTTGACATTCTTTAGTCCACTGGTAAGTGACTCCCTTCTTCATCAATTTGGTGAAGGGTAAACTTTTTCCTGATAAATTGACGATGAAACGCCGAATATAGGATAAGTGTCCTTGAAGTCCTCTTAATTCTTTCAAATTTTGAGGAGGTGACATACCAAGGATTGACTTGGTCTTCTCAGGATCGACTACAATACCACGATGGCGTACAACAAAGCTGAGAAATTTTCCTGAGGTTACCCCAAAAGCACATTTTAAGGGGTTCATCTTCAAATTATGTTGTCAAAGCTTGAGGAATATGACTTCCAAATTAGCCAAGCGATTAGAATGTTGGTTGGATTTAACCACCAAATCGTCTACATAGCATTCAACAAACTTCCCTAAGAAGGGTTTGAAGATACGATGCATGGAACGCTGATAAGTTGCACCTGCATTCTTTAAGCCAAAGGGCATTACCCGGTAGCAAAACACACCCCGAGGGGCTCTGAATGCTGTAGATTCCTCGTCTTCTGGGGCCATTCGGATCTGATTATATCCAGAATATCCATCCATGAAGGAAAGTGCTTCATAACCAGCTGTTGCATCAATTAAAAGTTCTGTAATCGGAACTGGGAAATCATCCTTAGGAAAATGCCGATTAAGATCTCTGAAATTGATGCAAACTCTAATTTGTCCATTCTTCTTCTTTACAGGGAAAATATTATCCAACCACTTGGGATATTGAAATTCTCTGATGAAGTTAGCTTTGATAATCTTATCCACTTCAGCTTCAATTTTGGAAGCATAAGTTGGGTGTGTTCTTCTTGCGGCTTGCTTAAATCCTTGATGTTCTTCTGGTAAACCCAAATGATGATTAGTAACATCAGGATCAAGCCCATGAATTTCTGTATAGTTCCAGGCAAATATATCTATATTTTTATTTAGAAAAGTAATATACATCTCTTGCTCTTCAAGAGTCATGGCCGCATTGATTAAAGTGGGGCGTGGATATTCTTTTATACCCAGATTTATTTCTCTGAGTTCATCCACAGTGGTAGAGATACCCTCTTCAAATGATGGAGGAGAATCTCTGAGATTTTCCTCTTCTTCTTCATCATGTATTATTTATTCCGTTTCTGCTTGCATAGTAGATGATAAAATATAATTTTCATGATCAGAAGAGATGTCAAAATTTTCATATCTTGAAGAAGAAGCTTCCATTTCTGACCCGATTGATGATAAAGGGTCTTCTTTGGGTAATAAAGAGGAGATGATGGATTGAGAATCGACATCATTGTTCAGCTCCGATGTTGCTATAACTTCTTATGGACTAATTGGTGAAGCATAGAATTGTTGGATTTCAACAGATGAAATGAAGACGTCACCATTTGTGCTTTCATCACTGCTTGGTAGATTACTAATTTCTCCCATGTTGTCTGGCTCGATTGCCGTAATTGACATTATGGATCTTTCCATAAGAGTATTTTGATTTGGGTCTATCTTATCAATTTGACTAATAGGAAACACATAATCTGTACTCACATGTGTAAATGGATTTACTGTAATTTTCTCCAAACCATATGGAGCATTAACTTTGGTAATCTCCTTTGTTGTGGATTTCTCCCTTCCCTTCATGTGATAGAATTCTGCCTCAATGTATTGAGACTCACATGTCTTGAACGGGGCCTTATCACCTTACAATGTCCCAAATTGACCATCGAAACAATATTTGAGACATTGATGGTATAATGAAGGGATAGCCGCATGTTGATGTAGCCAGGGTCTTCCAAGAAAGATGTTGAAGGCTGAGTCTTGATCAACAACCATGAAATCTAAATTGGATACAAGATCTCCAAACTGAGTTCTGAGTGTAACTTCGCCCAGTGGTTCTTGTTCATTTTTATCATATCCTTGTAACATCATGGTAGACGGAGATAAATCAGATTCTGTGAGGCCCAATCGACGAAGTGTATGAATGGGCATGAGGTTGACTCCTGAACCATTGTCAATGAAAGTTCTTCGGACGTCTACGCCATTGACCTTGCCAGAAAAGTACAATGGTCTAATATGTCCATGCACAACATCATCTTCATCTTCATCAGTAAAAGATATTATTGCATGGTATTCTGTAGGATTATTATCTATGTGATAGACTTCAGCTGTAGCAATTTCAGTTTCAAACTCCTGAGGACTTGACAAAGCCTCAATGAGTGCTTCCTGAAGATCTTTTGACAGATTCAGACTATCCAGAATTGATAACTTGGATGGTACTTGGGCCAAGTGTTTCAATATATCATACTTTTTATCCAGAGGTCTGAATTTCCCAATAGAAATATGTGTTTTAGTAGGTACCTTGGAAGCAAATGCTTTGGAAGTTGATGCATCTTGTATCGGGATAGGAGTTGGCAATATTCCTGGTTTTGGAAGATTAGACTGATTAGATCCATTTACTTGCTGAGAGGAAGAATATGGAACCTTCAACCGGTCTTCCAAAATAACTGTGCTAGGACTGAATTTGCTATTGGTAGAAGAACTTTCTTGTTCTTGTTGAGCTCGCTGAAGGGCTCTACCATGAGTTTCTACTGCGTACACAGTTCTAGCAGGGGTAGAATTGGAATGGTGGCTTCTGAAAGATCCACGTCTTCCCACGTATCCTGAGCCCCTGGAACTTCCTCTGATTCCCCTATTTGATACAGGGAATTCAGGCTCATTGAAATCGAAACTACGACTGGCATATGGATCTGTTAATTGAATCATATTAACAGAACCAAAGATTAACTCTTCGTCTGATGAAGACTCTGCCTGATTAGCCTGTTTAGGCTGTGCCATTTGGTGGGGCGGTGCCTGTGTCTTTGAAGTAGATGGCATAAAGTCCGCCAAAGTCAAAGACAACTTAGGCTTTGACACATACTCATCTTCTTCTGATTCTTTTTATTTCTTTAAGTCATGCCATTTCTTTGAGGACTTTCCCTCTGATGAAGAGGGTTTTTCCGCAACATTCATGGAAGAAGACACAATTGGTTTCTTTAATTGTGTTTGCAAAATAGCATGAGTTCGATTGATTGTCTTTCTGACTATCCAATCATCATACTTCTGTGAATTTTTGCTTTTTACTTCTTGCCATTCACCTTTCTCCTCTAGAACTGTAGCAGTAACACATGCTACCTGAGCTGAAAATCCTTTCAGTTTGACTTGTCCTGAGTTGACCATATTTTGCAGGAGGTATTTGAAGACAAAACACTCATGGATGGGATGCCCCAACATTTGATGAAAAGGGCAATAATTGGGACGGTCTTCATCTCCTTTCTTGTTTGGCCTCTTGGGCATTGACAATTGAACCAAATTGTTTTCCAGATCCGAAATGAAATAACCAGGAACTTGTTCATTTCGAAAAGAGTATGTTTTGCTCTTCAGATCCTCAAATTGTTTTTGTCTTTGATCTCTTTGATCGTCTGGACAAAACGGCCTTTGTTGTTGGTGCTCATGAGGTGGATACCTTCGAGAAGATGAAGGTTTTGAGGTAGAAACAGGTACAGGTGCTTGTTTAAGCATAACTGTAGCAGTTTCTGCTTTACCCATTCTCCTTCCTCGAGATGATGGAATTACACAAGATTTAGCCTTAGCCTGTATAAGGGAATCTTCAATCTGCTGAGCGACTAAAGTAAGGTCTCGAAACCCTCCTGTGTATTTCACAGGGATTAATGGCGTGCGTAATTCGTCACACAGATTTTCCACACAGATTGGCTAAAATTCTTCTTGAGGGAGTGCTAAGCTCAAGGAATATGTTAATCCCTTCCATCGAGTAATGAAATCAGAGACCCTTTCATTCTCCCTTTGCTTACAGTTTGTAAGATAGAAAACTGTTGTCTTTGGAAAAGTTGATCTGAACTGAAGGAGGAATTTTTGGCGAAGATCCTCCCATCCAGTAATTGAACGGGATTGCAAGCTTGTATACCAGACAAAATCTAGTTCTTGAAAGGTTCGCACGAAGCATATGAGTTTAACTTCTTCTTGCTGCTCCGAAGTTCCCATCATAGGATCAAAACAAGACACATAATGCGTCAAATTCTGTTCAGGATCACCTGATCCATTGAAAATAGGGAATACAAGGTTCCCAAAATTGGATGGAGGAGAGATTGAATCTACCCAGTTAGGGTAAACTTTATTTTCTGGTTGAACTTGCGCATGTTTCCCTTCCATAGTTTCTAACCAATCTGTTAATGAATCAATAGTAGTTATTAACTTTTGAGAAACACATGGTTGAACTTGGACTTGGGTAGGTGCAATGACTGGAGCTTGGATAGATGTGGTGGTTGGTGCTGCAACTGATGGTAGCACTGCCAGCTGTTGTTGCACTTGACCCGTAGGATTAGAGCTGTGAGGGTGTACTGATAGAGGAGGATATTCTTGATCCATCTCAGTAGCTGCAACAAATTTCTTTGGTTGACTGACTCCAGCATGCTTAAGAAGAAGACTACTCTGAAGTAGTTTTGCATTCAACCTTCTTAATTCCTTCATTTCTTCCTCCTGTTGTGCAAACCTTTTCTCTAGTGAGAGCGATTGACCTTCTCCAGAGGAAGGATATGTAACCTGGTTCTTTCCTTTACCTTTGTTGGATCCTTTTCGGAGAGGGGGAAGTGGGTTACTCGAAGGATTACCTAGGTTCTGAGTAATCCTTTGACTTCGTGTACGCACACCTTCTTCATTTGTGTCAGTGCGTACATCTTATTGAGCAGGAACCTCTTCATCTAAGTCCCCTGAGTGAGCCTCATCTGGTGGATCAACAACAATGGCATTGATGACATTGATTGATGCATAACGCATCACATCCATTATATCAGCATTTATGTGATTTTGTCTTCTTCCATGTATTTGATGAGACATTGCCTTTTGTTGATTTGATCCCTCAGGAACTTCTTGACGAACCGTAATTTGAAGGGAATCTCTTGATAATTTGGCTCTTCGTTCCTCTTGAGGCTTCTTCCCCAATCGAGAAAAGACCGACTTTCTCTGGGGAGGGGATTGATGATTTGAAAAAGTCCCCAGTCCAGTGGACTGGGGCTGTTTCTTCTCAACTCCTCGAATCTTATTTGTTGATTCCAAGGGTTGGTTTAAAAGAGTCCCTAGTCTGGTGAGCTGGGGTGGCTCTTGACATGCTATTTCTGAGAATTTCTTAAAAGCTCTCCTGATCTTGTGAACCTTAGTCCGGAAATTAGCTGGATGCATTAACCTGTATCCACTTTTATCACCCAGTTCAAAAGACCGTTGGATGATTTCTGAAAAATCTGTCACTTGGTGACGTGCTTGCTCCAAATGAGAGGCCTATTCAATATTCTCGTTTGCTTGATGCAAGAGTAATTCAAAAACTTGTTCTCTGTATTCTTGATTTTGAGAGGAACTAGTTGAAGCATGTTCTTGGGCAAGATTTTGATTACAAACAAAGATCATTGACTGTGGCCGACCATGGGAAATAACATTGCATGATACCATTTTTGGAGGGCTTTGCTGACTGGAGAGAACCGTGAAATATAGTGCTCCATGAACACCCCATCCTCTGATACGAATACCATATGGGGCATTGGAAATTAACTGACGCAATCTTCTTAGTGCGCCAAAGCATGAACATTGAGACGAATATCATAAATTTCATCTTCCGTCAACATTTCTGGAATGTCATACTAAGAGTCATCCAGAGGCCAAAACATGACTGGCACTTCACCTTTCGCCAGTTGTTTTCTCATGTTTATCATTTCCTCTTTATCATTTGATGAATATTATTCTACCTGATTTGACCAGAGTTGGTGTTTCCTTGTTGCTTCATTGGATTCAACAGGATTGGTAGAGAAATCAATGATCAAACTTGAGGATGCATGACTTAGGGGTGGTTTGGATAATGACCTACACCCTATGATATCTTCTGATTGAGAAAGTATTTCTCCTACTAGCGATGAAGCTTCAGACATGACTGGTTTCACATTTTCAAGTGCCTCAAGATAAGAGGGCTTTCTCGGCACTACATTGTCCACAGAGCATTTTCTGGGAAATATGCATCACTACTGTGGAGAGGACTTTCACAGAGAAATTCATCATCATGGGGAGGAACACCATAATGGGTTACAACAAAAGATGAGATCTCTTGCTCCTTGGTCTTCTGACCACACAGAGGGTTCCTGTGGATCTCATCTGAAGATGAAACTTCGAGATCGACCGAATTGTCATGAAGCAAGCCTTCACGAGGAAGTGTCTATTGAAGACCTTCAGAATTAATGTTCCCACTATTGGGAAATGAGGGAGTAGAATCTTGAATTTCAACAGATAATTGTCTGAGGACTTCAAGAACTCCAGCATCGAGCAAGGCCTTGTTACGGAATGGCTCTTCATCTCCTGACTGTTCTGGGTGAGTCTTTTTCTTAGACGCCTTCTTACTCGCTTTGGAAACCACTTGTTGATGAAAGTGGCTTCTCTGAGCAGGTGTATGTGCATGATCAGGAAAGATGGTCAGGTTTAGCTGAAAATCTCCACTCAAATCAGGTGTATGTGCCTGACTTGGTTGTCCGTATGATATGGGGGAGTATGCCCCACAACCCTCTTGGACTGGAACAGATGTGTGTGTCTGTTCCGGAGTGAATTGTTGATGTGTCACTCCACTGGTAGGGATAGATTTATGTGTCTTTCCCTAAAATGCCACTGAAGTTGTTATAATATCCTGGCAAGCATCCAGAATATGAGTAGGGATTTGCTTCTGCTCTTTCACCATTGATTGAATATGCTTGGTGACTTCAGCTGCCGGAATGGGAATATACGTCCATTTCGGGCTTGGAGTAGGTGTATATGCCTGCTCCTGTCCTCCTTTTCCTGTCAGTGAATCCTGACAGTACTCAAGTGTGGGGGCAGAGAGTTGAGTCTGCCTCCAATTTGTTGTCGGGGCTTTCCGACTAACTTCTCTGAATGCTACCAAGTGAGACTGTTGGTAGGATTGATTAACACTAGCAGGTGTATGTGCCTGCTGATTACACTTCACCGAACGTAGTTGACGATATCCATCATATGTAGTCAGACAAGCCTGCTGACTAGCTAATGATATATAAATAGGTGTATGTTTCTGCCTATATTACTCCGCCGGAATTGCCTGGTGGGATTGGCGTGATGCTGCTAGACAAGTCTGTTGGAAAGCGGAATTAAAACGGGCAGGTGTGTGTTCCTGTTCCTTGCTTGCCACCAAGTTAGGTTGGTGGACTTCTCCGGAGATGGAAGAGATGAGAACCTTCTCACTATTAACCGAACTTCGCCTCTGGCGATTTGTCTTGCCTTCTCGGGTTCGAGGAACCTGAGCCGAATTCCTGGAGTCGGTACCCTCATCATGTTGAGGGCGCACTGCCGCACGAGTCTGGCGGCGATTGTTGGTGGGAGCCCTCAGGAAGGACTCCTGTTTGCTTGAATTAAGGCCCTGAGGGACCAACTCATTCACCTCCCCAGAATAAGGGAGAGAATGGTGATTGCGTTCCGGGGATAACGACCCAAAATGGTTGGAGATGGTAGTCAGCACCGCCTGCTTCTTGATCACTGGTCTTCGTTGTTCGGACGACCGGTGTGAGTTGTTCACTTGGAGGGCTTATCGGGAAGCCTCCAGAGTTGGGATGGTAACGTGTTGACGGTACTCCTTAACCAGTGCGTTTGATACCCAGCGTTGAAGACGCTGAGTAGGTGATATCGTCCTCAGAGTGGACAATGATCCAGCATGAGTAGCAGCAGTGGAATTTGCAGCATCAATATTCACAGGTGTGAACTAGAGAGCAGCCATTCTAGAAATGCAGAAGATCTTGGGAAAGAGTGCCTGTTTGATATAACAGACGTAATCAAGATAAATTCAGCCACTACATCTTTTGGATGAGAACATATGTCAATTATTGTTTTTGTTGGCCCTCTTATTGAGTTTTAAATAGGGGCCTAACAAATAGGCAAAACATCAGTTTAACTTGGTTAAGGATTCACGTCGGGTTCACCATTTTTGTTTCCCTCAGACTTCGGGGATGACCTCCTTTGATGGGAGGTTCAAACATTCTGATCGGTTTCTAACGGGTTGATTCGTAGAACCGGAAACATCCAATGATTCCACATCTATTCGGACACTACTTGAAAAATAACCTTTACCAACGGTTTGGAACCATTGGTATAGGCCTCCAAACCGTTGGTATAGCCTATACCAACGGTTTGGAGAACCGTAGCCAAGTAAGCCGCTGGGATAGGTCTATACCAACGGTTTTCCAAAAACCGTTGGTATAGACCTATACCAATGGTTTTGGAAACCGTTGGTATAGGTAATATGAAATCTATACCAACGGTAATGGAACCGTTGGTATATAAATTCCAAAAATAAAACATCCGCTGGGATTTGATCCCAGGACCCCTCGTTTATAATCGAACGACTTAACCACTAAGCTAACATCACTTTTGTAAACATAATTTCATAAATATATATATGTATTATCATAATTATTTAAAATTTTGATTTATATAATGTTCTCGGTTAGTAGATCTGGAAAAAAATTAAATAACCTATCCCAACGGTTTTCAAAACCGTTGGGATAGGTTAGGGGTGGGTTGAGTTTTTTAGGCCGAAGGTTAGTTCTTTGGGTGTTTTTCCCAACGGTTTTGGTGAACCGTTGGGAAAGAGGTTCAAAAAACACCCTTTCCCAACGGTTTACCAAACCGTTGGGAAAGGTGGGGAAATCTATGGCTTCCCCAACAGTTTTGGTGAACCGTTGGGAAATGGTAGCTATACCAACGGTTTTTACAAACCGTTGGTATAGAAGTGTTGGGAAAGATCATCTTTCCAGTAGTGGGACCTACTTTCCAAAGGTAGGTGCTCATTAGTTTATGGACTGATGAGGCTTAGGAATTTGAATTGGTCGAGAGGATGGGAGGTCGGACTCATCACACCTTTTTGAGGGGAATTATTGCCTACTCCGAGACTCTCTTTATAGATTTAAGTTATGTTCGTGAATCCTTATTACATTACCAAATATAAAATGAGTTTTCCTTTAGATCTGAAAATCAATGATCAATATGTAGGAAATTTAGAGAATCTTTTATATGTATTCGAGGTTCTTCAGTGATAAAGAATCATCTGTATTTGTTAGAGATTCTTAGTCAATGGTATCCTTTGATACGTAAAAGTCTCTTGGTCCTTATGATGACCATACTGGTTTTAAAGCCACTTAGTGGGGCAATTGAAGTTTATTGTCATTCAAAAGGACATGAATTATTTCAGAGTTGGGATCGAACCCGCAGATGGGCTACCTACGTATCCTTTGTTTAAAAAAAGAATCAGAACCCACATAGTTTGAGTAAGGGAGTATGATGTTTATGATTGATGGCTCAAAGAAGGATGTCATAATTACTTTTACACTCTAAGCTCACGTGATTCATGCTTGGTGTGAGAAATAAGAGGTATTGGTAAAAATCAGACAATTGTGCCATGAAAGATGCAATCATAAGAAATAATGTGGGGCTTATGTATGTATGACTGCCCAGATAAATGAAGATTAGGATTTACTTCAGGGAAAAAATCCAGAAACAGGGTCCATAAAGGTATATGTGCTTCATGGAGATTTTGAATACTCTAACTTGGGGTTTACTCCTGAAAAGGAGGCCCAAATTAGGAGAGGACTTATGATTGGGTTTTACTTCTGAAAAGGAATCCTAGATCAAAGGTAAATTAGGATTGGTTAAGAGAAATTAAGACTGGGGATTACTCCTGAAAAAGAGGCCCAGGTTAAGAGACTTGAAACATTAAGGGACTTGGGGCTTACTCCTGAAGAGGATACCCATATTTGAGACTGGGGCTTACTCTTGAAAAAGAGGCCCAGGTTAAGAGAATTATGGTTGGGACTTACTCCTGAGGATGATGCCCATATTTGAGAATTATAACTGGGGCTTATTCCTAAAAAGGAGGCCCAGGTTAATGAGGACTTGGGGCTTACTCCTAAGGAGGATACCCAGATTTGAGAATTATGACTGGGGATTATTCCTGAAAAGGAGGCCCAGGTTAATGAGTTCTCTCATCATAAAGTATGAGGTTGAATGAATGAAATCTCAATCTTTAGTGACATAAAGATGTGTAAATCACTAGATTTTGAGAGTTATTCCATAGAATTCCTTTCAGATAAGGATTTCAAATCAAGAAGTCATGCCATAAATGGCTTTGAAGAGTGTCTTGAAGACTGAATCTTGAATAGGAGAGGTGGAATGAAATAAGAGGTGTGAAATGGGCAAGAAGGGCACCCATGGAGGCAGAGGTGCACAAGTCTTGGCAGGCGCATAAGTACTGCGTGGGTGCGCAAGTCCCGGTCGTATAGGTATACCTGTGCGACACATGGGTATTTGCTCGACAGTTAACCACCAGGGTAATACTTGAGAGACTCTTGGTTAAAGCCTTTATAATCCTCTTGAGGTTCTTAAAGAAGAGGGGCGCGCAAGTTCTATTGAAGGAGTAAGGCGGCGCGCAATTGTGGCCTTTTCCCTTAAGGGCTGGCCACTCAGGCGCGCAAGTGTTGATGAGTTTCAACACTTAGGCCTTCCTTACCCTCTTTAGATCTTCCGTTCTAGGTAATAAATTACCTTAGAAGTGTTTTGGAAGCTTTGAGAAGAGACTAGGGCGCCGGGAGCTCAAATATGAGTTTCTGAAAAAATTCCTCCCCTTATGGGGGGCCCACAGGGTCTATTTATAGGCAGGAGAAGACCCCAAGAAGTTATTACTTAGGTAGCGCAAGTCACTTGCGCGACCATTATGCGGCGCGCAAGTGGACTTGTGCGACTATGAGGGAACTTGCGCGACCTCTGGGAAATTTTCTCTTTGTTCATCCCTTTGTCGATTTTTTGATGTTTCTTCAAAGGATGAATCAATTTGGAATAAGGTATTTCCCTTTTCCAATCTTTAGATTCTGTGATGAAAGGAGCGTCAACAACTACTGTAGAGCATAGGTCACGCCAGATCATTGTGTAGTAGCTGAGGATTGCAGATCAAACCGAAGCATCAGTGGTTTCTGCCTGTAGTTAGGCCTATTTTATAATTTATACTATAAATCACCATATTTTATGTTTTTTTTGTTTTTAAAGACTTGTATGGGTTTTTGATACCCCTAGTGGGTGAAACTGTGGGTTTTGTGGGGGGAAATAGGGTGCTTCAGGCTATTTTGAGGGGTTTCCATTTAGGAAAACCCACATACACGACATGTAGTTCAGAGAACACATGCTGTTTATTATTAATATTTGAATAAGATTAAGTTTTTTGGGATTAAATTCCATGTATTGGGGGTATTCACTATGGAGGGGGCTTGGGCGTGTGGTAGAGTACTCAACCAAACACCTTGTGTGGGGAGGTACTTGGCTGTGTAGGGAACACAGATTGACCTTGGGAGACATAGACACCATGTAGAAGTACAAGAATATGAAAGGTACATGTATAGGTACACGAGAGGGTATCCATGTGTGGTTACATTCCATGTACTATAAGTACACACTGTGTAATCGAGCATTTTACAAATCGAGTGGGGCTGGGTACATGGGATGGTACAGATGTTGGGGCACACACCATGTTTTAGGAGGCATACACCATGTGCTCAAGAAAAATAAAGACCAATTTTCCTAAGGAACATGTCCAGGGGGACCTATGTGGGTACACACCATGTAACTGAAGTGCATTCCATGTACTTTCCCTACCCTGGGTCATTTTTCTTATTTCTACATTATTTTTAGACTTGGATTCATGAGTAGTTCATTTTGGGAATATTTTTATATAGATCATGATGGTGGTATCCCTTCAACATACAAAGTCCATTTGGATGTTTTTTGTACCATGAGAGTTTAATAGAATGATTTCTTTATAGTAGTTCCAGATTCCTCCTAGAGGTTTGGGTTGTGATTTGTGAGGCCCATGTGAGGGTTTGATCTCTTTTGTTTATTGTGGAATGAGGATTACTACCAATGTTCTTTGATTTCCTTTGGATATATTATGATAGGTATAATCGAGTGGTATCATAAGGAGTTATTGATTTTACCTTGCATGTAGGGACCTGTTGCTTGAGGTTAGAGATACCGAGGTTTATCTCTTAGGTTTGGGGACCAATGTTATTGTAGCTATTGAGATGAGTTGATGCCTTTGGATGGTGGTTACGACCAGGTTCCATCAAACTTTTGAGATGAGTCTGAGAGACTCTTGAGGAGGCCTTTGTGGTAAGGTTTCTGATCAAGTGATCAATGGTCTCCATAGTCGGATGTAGATAATTCCCATATGGCATGTTTTTTTGTGTCTTGTATTGGGGAACCCTTATAGAGGTCCTCCAGATTTTGATGTGGTCATGAGGACTATTGTAAATCCTTTTTTGGTGGGATTATGCTTTTGGATTCCCCTTTGGGTGCATTGTTTATTGAAGATCAGTTGGAGGACACTGAGGGCCATTTGAGATGTTTCAGTACTGGGTGTGTCCCATGATTTTGGATGATCTAGAGAAACCCCTCATAGGGTATCATGATATTACTATGGCATTGAGGCCATTTGATGTTGTTTCTTTGGGTGTGGCCTGAGATCCTGGGTGCAGCAAGGGAGTCCTATGGAATATTTCACTTTATGCTATGGACCTAGGGACTATGAGACCCCCAAGTTTGGTTTGACCCTAAGGTGGGTTGTGGAGATCCTATGGTGGATTTTTTTTGGATACTGAGATCCAGGGTGCTGTCGGAGCCCCATTCTTGTTTCCTGAGAGTAGTTTGGAATTTTTAGTTTAGTTTTTTGTATGGTGAGTTTGAGGTTGGATCATCCCACATTCAGTTGGCATTCGACCATGATATTTGAGGATGTTTCTACCCAAGACTATGGTTGAGGAGGATACCCTTGGGATATAATGTATAAGGAATTATCCATAAGCCTTGATATGGTTCTATCCTCCATTATCATGTTGTGGTCAGAAAATATTAGGGAGCTAATGGATGATCTGGATGAGTGAAACTTCCATCTAGTTGAGTGTTATCCATGACTAGTGTGGCTTCAGGCTTGTGATGTTTTTAGGAAATCATGGAGCGGATTTTGTGTACTGTGGATATTTTTCACTCCTGGGTCCATGGATTTTGTGTGATCTTGGTTTTTATGGATCCCTTGGGATATTTTTTTCAGGTCTGTAGATGGTGATCGATTCATTCTGAAGGAACTTCTATACTGAAAGATTCTATAATTTTGTTGAACTAGATGTTCCTATCACTAGTTCAGACCATTCGATTAGAGTCCTAGTGCCCAGTAGATGCACCTTATTTATGTGGATGGTTATGATTATGACTTGGGGTATGAAATTCATGCCTATTGTGTTTAGATGTCTTGGAGATCCTGTGTAGATCTTGAGGATGTGCCAAGTTTTGTGTGTATGGGTGAGCCATGTGCTATAAATCCTCTATAAGGGGATAGGGTAGGGGTAAATTTACCATGTGTGTCAGGATAGAACCCACTGTTTAGATTCTTTATTTTGTTTACCCTTTTCATAGATTGTTTCTTTTATGACAATTACTACTAGTTTTCATCTAGGATGGGCATATCACTTGTGCATTCACTTGTTATGACAATATATTATAGGTCCACCATTGGGGGTGGCCTACTGATATTTATTTATTACCCCTATACATGCACCTCATTGTGCATGAAAACTTGTTGGATGATTTTATGTTAGATAATAGGCTATGCAATGGATGGGGCTGAGGCACAATGTTGTTGATCAACCGCAGCTACTTGTGTGGAGTCTTAGGATTGGGCTGGAATAACTTGAGCATCTTGGAGATCAGGTACGTGCTTTGGCTCAGTGGTGAAAGTAGTGATGGCTGTATTTATTTTTAGTTTGTTTATTTTGTGTATGTGGTCTACCCAATGGGTGACCAATTGTTGAATGTTTTTAATGCTTTGAGAGTCTGTATGATTTTATGTTGAATTCAATTTATTATAAAATTCTTTGTTTCAATTTATTTATTTTGTGTACTCTAAAACCTATCAATTTTTATGGATATTTGGTTATTTTATGATGTTATTTTACTATGAATATAGGGTATAATCTCCACACAACACCTTTTAGACCCACACTACTGGTCGAATGCCTCTGGTATTCAAGGAGGTGTTCTTGAGGCCTTATAGTGAGCCAGATCAGGTGACGTTTCAGGTTGAACTGACATGGTTCGTTACAAAGATCAATGCAAGTCATTTATTCTTAAAGTAAGAATATTGAGTCTTAGTATCCAAAATAGTTATTCTAAGATAGTAGATACCATTTTCTTTTCCTATTTCATTCTTCTATGTGAGAAAGGAACAAAGTGATATCTCCATGGATCCCACATGAAAAATGAGTGGATTTTCTTCAACTATCAGCATAAACACTGGAGGGATGGATATACATTTCTTGATATTATTGAAATATTCTTCACAATATTTATCCCATCGATAGGTGACTCTTTTTTTCATCATCTTGGTTAAGGGTAAGAACTTTCGCATAAGGTTAACTATGAATAATATGATGTAAGTAAGGAATTATTGAATCCTTATCAAATATTTGATATTTTGAGAAGGTGGAAGATTAAGGGTTTCCTTGGTATTATTAGGGTTGAACTTGATGTTATGATTAATTACTACAAAGCTAAGAAACTTTAATGATGTTACCCCAAAAAATAATTTTAAGGGGTTCATCTTTAGTCTGTGCTACCACGGTTTGTTGAAAAACATTTCAAGATCAATAACATGGTCTCCATGATAATGAGATTTGACCAGTAAATCATCCATGTAATATTACATGGTCTTAATTGAAAATGTTTTGAAGATATGGTGCATAGAAAATTGATATTCAGTGCCATAATTATTTAAGAAAAATGGAATTACTCAATATAGATACACTCCTTGGGGTGCTATGAAAGCATTAAACTGTTTATCTTGAGGATCCATTATGATATGGTTATAACCAGAGTATCTTTCTATGATGTAGTGGGATTGGAAATGAGTAGTTACATCAATCAAAGGTTTTGTGATTGGGACTAAGAAGTCATCCTTTGAGTAATAATGATTTAGATCTCTGAAGTCAATGAAAATTCTAATATTATCATTCTTTTTTTTGATAGGAACAATGTTGGAAAACCATTTTTTGTAGTGAACCTCCTGAATTATGTTGAATTTGATGATATTATAAACTTTATCTTACACCTTGGAATCATGGGTTAGATGAATTCTTCTGGATGCCTACTTATATCCATGGTGATCTTTGAGTGGACCTAAATGATAGGAGACCACATTAGGATCTAGTCCATGAATTTATATATAATTCAAAGTGAAGTCATCTCGGTGCTATTTCATGAAATTGATATATGTATCTTTCTCCTTATAAGACATGGAAACACTGATTAATGTGGGCCATGAGTCATACTCTATACCAAAATTCACTTGTCTGAGTTCATGAATAGTTGTAGAGACACCTTCCTCAAATGATATAGGGGAATCAATGAGATCTTCCTCTTCATATTTTTTTGTTTCTTATTCTTCTTCTTCTTCTTCCTTTTTTACTCTTCCTTAATTTTAATGGTGGTAAGAAATGAAGGGACATTTTTGGGGGTGAATGAAAATGTGAGGGAATTTTTATCTCTAATGAATGAAGGGGAGTCATCTCTAGACCCCAAGGGTGCCAATTCATGGGAATCATCATTGGGGAAATTTTGGATATGCTATCCTTATTCTCCACTATAATTAGGGGAAGAAGAGGTGTCTAAATTGTAATATTCAAAAGACTACAGAGGTTTTTTTTAAATTTATACTAGTGATTTGGGATAATTTTCTAATCCAAGTGCCGATATGATTATCTCCTCAGATTTTAGAGACAATGTGGGACCATTATCATCTAATGAATTATCATCATGGCTAGGAAATTCCCTTTTTCCACCCAACTAGATTAATTTTATGTGATTCCTATCATGAAGAGAGAGTCAAATTAACCCAATCCCCAGGCCTTCCTATCATGACCCATCCCAGAGGGCCCCATGTTGCGACTACCCCAAGATGATCTCCAATAGGCTAGGGGATGGTGACTAGAACTGAGTAGGAATTTCCCACAAATGAGAGGAATTTTCCTAAAATACCTATACACATGAATCCATCTACAATCCAAAAAATTCTTAAATGTAAAAAAACTGAAAGAATGAATGCATACAACTAAGATCCCAAAACCAAAGTACAATAGTAAGTAAAGGAAAAGTAAACAAGGACAAATACAAGCCCACCACAGAGAGTCTATACACAAGTTCAATTGAAACTATAAAGATTCCAACCTGATCCAAGGGTGGGGACTAAATCAATGTTATGTTCCCGGTAAACACCTCGGTCTTCCAAGCTCTACCTATGATCCACCCACTCTTGTTCCTCTTAGGACATTGTAAAAAAGGGATGCCATTTGCATAAGACATGACTCATGTGAGCAAAGTCTGTGTAGGGGTGAGTATAAAAATACTTAGTAGGACACCCTAAAAACTCAAAATATAAAGCACCAAGTATTGTCATATCAATACAATATGTAAAAATGTATCACATATACAAGTAACACAAAAATATAGATATACTCAGGAAAGGAACCACACTATCAATTGGTCATAACTAACTTCCAACAACAAGATCTGCTTGAAGCAATGCTCATTCCGATAGATATCACTCCTCAAACCATGATATCATCAAAGACACTCGACGAAGAGGTCTAGCTAATTTGGGCCCCACCCAAATAGAAAACACTAGTATGAGAAGACTATGATACATAGAGAGGGGGTCATGCCTAGAACCACTGGGAAACACCATGAACCCAATCTGGATCAACCTATAATATAGGGGATCAAATGCTAATGATTCCACAAACCCTAACAATGCAGACCACTGGATGGAGGATCAATACCCTGCTCAAGGAGGTCATGAAAATTCCAAAAACTTCACTTGGGATGATAGAGTATCACACTCTAGTTACAGAGGGACATCACAAATCTATCTAAGACTTGGCCTCTAGAGGGGATTACAATCCAGTGATGTGGATGTAATGCCGCACTATACCCTCGAGGAAAGGATCAAGGGAACACAATCAAACTATACCTGTCCAAACTAGAAAAAATAAGAGACTCAAATCTGAAGAAGATACCCAAAATTGGTCTTGAGTAGACCATCTTAAAATTAGGGTCACACTTCCTTTGATTCTATGCTGTTTGGACGCTCTGTTTAGGACTTATGACCATTTGAATGAAGCTTCTTGCAGACCTACCGGGGCTTATAGACCAATTTTTGTGGTCGATCCACCTATTTCCACAATTGGTGCACCTACTGCTATGGTCCGACCACTCATGGATTGACTTTCATGGTCAGTCCACCTACTATGCCTAACTGACCAATGCGGTCAACCGCGCATGCCATGTGGTTGTTGCGCTCCCAACAGCTCAAGCTACTGTGACACCATGGTCAACCATCATGGTTGATTGTTACGGCCGATCACTGTGGCCAACCTCAATGGGGATCTTCCCCAGTTTCTCTGGATCTGACCGGGTTCCATCCAACTCAAATCTAACCCGATAGCCCGACCTAGATCCGACCCATTGACCCGACCCAGATCTAACCCAACAACTCAACCTGTTTATGACCTGCTAGCCCAAGACACTCCACATCCTCCACCACTCCTGTGTCTGACACCTCCACTCTCATGGTCGCCACTACCACACCCTGAATCCGTCTCCACCGATCCCAGCCGTATGTGGATCCACCGCCCACATGAAAACCACCAGTGCGCACCACCTCTAGCCGCCACTTCCACACACTGACGGTCCCTGTTCTGGATCACCACACCTCATCTGATGCCTAAAATAAAAACTATCGTAGATCCAAGTTCCTTGGGTTTTAATCTACACTGATCCAGCCTTAGTTGTCAGTTTTTCTGCAAATCTGGGGGTCCGATCAAGTTTAGAACCACCCAACAACGTCGATCCAAGACCACAGGGGTCCAACGGCGAATAATGAGAAGAAAGGAGGGAAAAAATTCACAATAACAAAGATTTATCATTGTTGGATAAGTGTTATTAGCCAATGATCAAGAACATGGGATTTGGGTTAGAAAATCAGATCAAATAAATCCCATTTTTCAATATGCACAATCTGTGAATCAATACATTCATTAATTGATTCACATTAATTGTAGAAATAAATAATGGGGAATAAATTAATTAAATCCCACTACCTACCTTAATTTGGATTGATCATTGATGAAGAACGAAGCTGCGTCGGGTTCGTTGGTGAGATCCCTCACTATCTCGTACCGATCATCGATCTCTGAAAATTCCATTGTTGATGTTTTTCACCCAAGGGGTCTCCTCCAATGCTCTAATGGAACTATTCAAATTCATAGGGTCATGTGGCCAACCCTATGAATTTTCAATAAGCGTACACTTAAAGATATAATTAGGTCCCTACATCAAAAATAATTTTTATTAAATTATTTTATTCCTTTTACATCCATGATAACTTTTTTCACAAACAACATGCGCCAAATAATGTTAAGTCATGCTTAGGGTAAATCCACTATTTTTAACTCAATTGTGCCCTTAGATTTCTTATCCAGGAACCTATTTAAGATTTATTCCACCTTTTTCTGAAAATTGCATGTGTGTGCTATTAAATATTTTAATATTTTTCAAACATTTTTTCCAGGCACCTTGGGCCTCATAATCGCACACCATCTGAGTACCTAGTCTCAAAAATAATCTATATAATATCCAAAAATAATACACATAAAATACGAGATGTTACATTCTCCACAACTTGGGGATCTAAATCCCTAAAAAGCTAAAACAAGAGCTACTGAAATAGATGGGGGTACTAGGCACGAATCTGAACCTCCCAATCCCATGTGATCTCTTGGAGATTCCAATGCTACCACAGAATATGCACCAAAGGAATCGATCACCCCCGAAGAATCCTATCCAGACGATCCTCGATTTCTATTGGGTACTTAGAAAATGTCGCTCCATCCTCGTTGTCAAGCTCTATCCAATCATAACATTTGCTGGGTCATGAACGTACCTCCTCAGCTATAACACATGGAAGACATCGTGTACCCAGTCGAACTGCAATTGTAGAGCTAAGCGGTATGCCACCTCACCAACTATATGCAGTATCTCAAAAGGGATGATTAACCTCAGAGATAGCTTTCTGTACTGGATAAATATTCATAATCCCCACTGTGGTGAAACCCAAAGGAACACATGGTCTCATTTCTTGAACTCCGAAGGCCTCCATCACCTTTAAGAATAAGACTTCTGATGGATCTGTTCAGTCTTCATCCACTCATGGATGATCTTCACCTTCTCTATAGTATCTTGCACCAACTTCGGGCCCATGAGTGCTGAATCTCCTAAGTTAGTCTAGTAAATTTGTGACCTGAAAGGTTATCCATAAAAAGCCTTGAATGGTGTCACACCAATGGTGGAATGATATATCTTGTTGTGTGAAAACTCCACCAGTGGTAGGTGATCCTCCCCATTACGACCAAAGTTTAACATGCAAGCCTGCAACATGTCCTCCAAATCCTGAATGGTCCACTCAATCTAGCCATCCATCAATGGGTGAAATGTTATTTTCATGCATATATTGGTCCCAAATACCTCTTATAATCCCCTAAAAAACCAACATGTAAAGTGAGAATCATGATAAAAAACAATCATCAATGTAACTCCATGGAGTTAAAATATCTCCTACATGTAGAGGAATCCCAATCTCTCTAGAGAACTTTGCTCTTAGATAGCTAGGAATTGGACTGACTTGGTGAATCAGTCAATGATCACCCAGATGATATTATTTACCCTAGACATATGTGGTAATTCCATCAATAAATCCATATATATCCCATCCCAATTCCATTCTAGCACCAAAAGGGGTTGAGCTAAACTCATTGGAACTTGGTGCTCAACCTTTACTTTCTGACAAGTAAGGCATTAAGAAACAAACTCTAAAAATCCTTTATTCATCCTTGGCCACCAAAACTAGCATTGGAGGTACTAGTACATCTTATCCACACCTGGATGTACCACAAAAGGGTATGGATGAAACTCCCTCAAAACCTCCTCCTGCAATGTCATTGGTACCATAATGAGTAATTCGAAGAGAATGATGTGCTCCCCACCTTTAGAAAATCCATTTGAAGATTACACTATGGATATATGAGAACGTAGGGTCTTGCAGTCTGTATCCCCAAGCTGTGCCTCCCTGAATTAATGTAAGAGTAAAGGGGTGACAACCATCAAATGGAGGTAAGTTGCTCCATCTCCACCCAAAAAGTATAAGTACAATGAGGCTAACTGATCTGATTCCTCATTCAGAAAATGCGAACTAGATTTTTTGATGAGAGAATATTCCACCATATTCCCCTTCCCAGGAGTATAAAAATGTCAAATTCATAGTCCTGGAGGAACTCTATCCATCACCTCTATCTAAATTTGAGATCCTTCCGAGAGAAGATATACTTGAGACTCTTATGGTCAGATTAGAAAACAAACTGCTCACCCATCATGTAGTGTCACCACATCTTCAAAGTGAAGAATAAAATTTCTAACTCAAGATCATGGGTCATATAATTTTTCTCATGTGGATTCAACCGGTGTGAACCATATGCAATCATCACTTTCCTCTACATTAGGAAACAACCAATCCTAGTTCCTAAGGAATCATAGAATACCATGTACTCTAAACCTTCCTCCGATAACCTCATGATGGGAGTGTTCTTCAACCTATGCCTCAGCTCCTAAAAGCACTACTTGAACATTTCATGTCTATACAAAATGCTGCCCCTTTCACGTCGAAGCTTTCAAGGGTGATTCTACTCTGGAGAATTCGGGTACAAACCTCCAATAGTACCCAAACAATCCAAGGAAACTCTGCACCTTGGTAACACTCTTGGGTGGATCCCAAGTAATCACTTACTCAACCTTCACTGGATCCACTATAACTCCATCCTATGAGATGACATGTCCTAAAAAATAGACTTCTCGAATCCAAAACTAGAAATTCAAGAGCTTACCATAAATTTCATTCTCTCAGAGTGTGTCTAGGACTATCCTTAAGTGTCTTGCGTGTTCCTCCTCAAATTTGGAATACACTAGGATGTCATTGATGAAGACTACCATGAACTGGTCTAAGAAAGGTTGAAATATCTAGTTCATGAGTCCCATGAACACTTTTTGGGAATTCATCACACCAAATGACATCATCAAGTACTCATAGTGACCATAACGCCATCTGGAGGCCATCTTTTGTATATCCTCATCCTGTACTCATAGTTGGTGATAACCTGATCTAAGGTCAATCTTTGAGAACCATCACTCCCCTTTCAACCGATCAAAGAGGTCATCAATCCTTGGTAGTGGATACTTATTCTTCATGATCACCTGGTTCAAGAGCTCGAAATCTACACATAACCTGAAGCTCTTATCTTCTTTCTTATAAAATAAAACTGGGGATGCCTAGGGTGAAACACTAGGTCTCATGAAGCCCTTCCTCTGAAAGTCCTCCCACTATACCCTTATCTCATGAAGCTCTTCAAGAGTCATATGATATGATGGTGTAGATATTAGTGTCTTCTATGGGTGTAGATCAATGCATAAGTCCATCTCTTGGTGGAGAGGTAAACCTGAAACATCTTCAGAAAATACTTCCTCATACTTTACCACCACTATAAGAAACTGAGGATTCATATCATCCACTACACCAAGGGAGAGGCTATCAAACTGATGAGTAATTATATACACCCTCCTATTTTTGATTCCACCCTACACCTCCTAGATTTCCCTTTCACCAACAAAGGAAAACTTTGTTTCATCACTACGGACACACCACACTCTTCGCCTTTTTTTCAAGGCCCATAGGCTTAGGAATTACATTTCCCATAGGCTTGGAGACATTACATGAACCATAAGTCTTAATGAAATCATACAGATTATGAATACTTGAAACTGCTCCTCCCCAGCATCTGTATCATGATCAACTCTCCACCATTTCATGACTGTTCGTCTAGCATGTCCTTGTGCAGGGGTGCACAGGCATGGTACCAATGGAAAATTACATACCCTCTCATTCTTCCAAAGTCTGTTTATCCCTACTCTGGTGGATGTTCCCTGCTCTTTTCTCCTTTGGAGTGGTTCCTTGTAGAACTTTTCTATGCAACTGAAAATCAGGTGGCCCTGAGGGTCTTGAGGTGGCACAAAGGCTATGTGGTGGCCCGAAAGCCTTACTGAACCGAAGGCCTTGGGTGGCCCAAAGTCCTTAAGGACTCCAAGCCCAAACCAGTGTCCCAAGGTGAATAGTTTTGGCTGCTACAATACCGAACAATACCTACTACAGTGCCTGCTACAGTAACTGCTACAATACCTGCTACAGTACCTACTACAGTCCCCCTCGAAATTATTCCTCCGCCTAGTTTTGAACCTGGGTCTCGTGGATGCACTTAGAGAGACCTCACCAACTGGGCTGAGGCTCATGTGCTTCGTCTAAAATAGTCAATCTAAACATGAACTGTGGAAAACCAGTCCATACCAAGAATGGTGTAGTAAGGCCTCAAATTTGTTACTAAGATATCCCAATTGAAACTCTTTCCCCTAAGATTCAGGTCACACTGTCGGCACTAGTGTATGATCATCGAGTCTCCTCTAGTAGGAGTCTCCAAGCATAAGGTTTGAATCAAGGGTTCAACCAGGATCTCCGAGTCTTGAACAATATTCATGGTAAGAAAAGAATGACTAGAACTTATGTCTATAAATACTACATCTAAGGTAGAAAATACACACATCGTACCTCGTATCATCCCCGGAGCCTCGGGTCCATAAGCCTCCATATCCTGTAGTTGTCCTCATCCCTTTACACCAGCTCCCTGAGCCTAGAATGGACCACCTGGGGTGGTGGTGGTAATAGGTCAAACCTCTGACCACATCCTATTGCCCTACCAACCCTTCTTCTATATCTGCCACCCTATGTACCACCATTCTCCTATCTCTATCTCTGTATTGGAATTCCGTTGACCATCGCACGATCAGTTGTATGACAGGTCAGGAAATATCGTTCCAGATGTTCCTGATCACCGCATGAGAAACAATGCCTATACATCAAATGATTCAAGCCTCCCTAGGATCCCTAAACCACTGACCCAGAGTCCTGTGATCACCTCTTAAAGTGCCTAACCTGTTTGGATCCCTGTGACTGTCATTGGCTACCTGCTTCTGAGGTCTCAGTTACCAGGTTCCCACTACTATCTCCCACTAATGGTGTCTACACTGCCATAAAAATTTCCATTAATAGGGATCTCTAAAGTACCCCTGCATAAGTAGAAATTCTAAGTGATACCATTGATACCATGATGTCCCGACGTAATCCTTGCTTGAAGGTCTGATCCCTGAAGAACTGGTCTCATACCATATCCAAGGAGTAACACAGAATATCAGTAAACTTTGCTGAATACTTATCCTTGGTCATACTACCCTACTGAAAATGCATAAGTTCCTATATACAAACCAATCACAAAATGGCCGAATAGATTTCCTATCTGAATAAATGCTCAAATTATATCCTAGAGAGATCTATCACATCATGTGACTGAGTAACCAAGCTCCACCATCGCCCCACATAGTCCTGAAGAAGACTCACGGTAAGGACTGCCATCTAGTCGGTATGTGTCCTCAAAAGGTGTAAAACATGGGTGACTTCCTCTAGATAATCCTTATCCATTTTGGGGTCTATCTCACCCCAAAAAATGGGAGTTCTCTACCTCTAAAACTTATGCAACACACTTATCCCACATGTATCCTCAACTGGTAGTGATGGTAGTACCTACTTCTCGACAGGTGGTAGTATAGCCGGTAAACCACCTGGAGGTACTATCTCTGGTATATGCCCATGTACTAACGCCTCATCAATAAGATAACCATCATTATGATTATGTAGTGGAATCCCAGCTGACTGTCTATATAGAGGCATCTAGAAATAAAACAAGATGTACCATGGTTAATAGAGTATATCTAGGGAGATGACTCAGGAAGTACATGGAAGACATAACCATTACTTTTTGAGGAATGTACCATTTTCCCCCTAAAACTAGTGTTCTCATGTATCAAGTTTAAAATAGGGGATCAGATTCTTGGTGTATGGATACGCCGACCACCGTACCAACACTAGAGTACCTGGCCTGAAAGCCAAACTAGAAACACTTAACACTATTGCCCCAAACCAATCTCACAGACTCCCGATTCTAAAGTATAACTAACCCACTTTGATACCACTCTGTCACGACCTATCCTAGAGGGGATGATGTTGTGATTACCCAAATCTTACCTTCAATAGTCCATGTGTTGGTGACCAGCACCGAGTAGGCATTTCCCACAAATGGGAGGCATTAGCCTAAAGTACATGTACACACACACCCATATCCAAGATACACAATACTAAAATGTAAAACAATTGAAAGAATGCATGTATAAAAATAAGATCCCACAAATAGAGTTCAATAGGAAGTAAAGGAAAAGTAAAAGGGAAAAACAAAATCCCTCCACAAAGAGTCTGTACACAAGTCCAACTAAAACTGTAAAGATTCCAACATACACCAAGGGAGAGGAGTACGTCAAAGGTATGTTACTGATAAACACCTTGGTCTTCCAAGATATAGCTATGCTCCACCCGCTCCTTTTCCTCTTAGGACACCATCAAAGAGAACGCACTAGTCTAAGAGAACGCACTAGTCTAAGAGGACTATGATACAAAAAGATGGGGTCATGCCCAGAACCACTAGGGGACACAAAAAACCCAATATAGATCAACCCTTTATGTATGGGATCATATGCCAATGATTCCACAAACCCTACCGATGTAGCCAGCTAGATGAAGGATCAACATCCTACTCAAGGAGTTCATTCCAATTCCATAGACTCTACTAGGGATGATAGAGGATCACAATCTAGTCTTAAAGAGGGAAACCAAAACTCTATATGAGACTTGGCCTCTAGAGGGGATTACAATCCAATGATACAGATGTAATGTCACACTATACCCTCAAGGAAAGGACTAAGGGAACACACTCAACCTATACTAGTCCAAACTAGGAAAAATAAGAGCATAAACTCCAAATAAGGTACCAAATTTTTTTCTTGATTCTACCTTATTAAAATTAGGGTTACACTACCACTGATGACATGCTATTTGTACACTCAGTTTAGTAGTTATGACCATTTTAATGAAGCTTCTGGCAGACCTGTCAGGGCCTGTGGACCTACTGTTGTAGTTGGTCCACTTACCACCATTGTTCGACCACCCATGGTCTGACCATCATGGTTATTCCTCATGTCGTTATAGACCGGACACCGTGGTCACTGTGGTCCTAGAGACTTGATATTCCATGGAACCATGGTCGATCACCATGGTCGACCACAATAGGGATCCACCCTAGTTTCCCTAGATATGACCTAGGTTCGACCCGACCCAAATCTGACCCACTAGCATGACCCGGATCCTACCCAGGTATGACCTTCTATCCTACCCCACTCCATATCTACCGCCGCTTCCACATCCATCACCATTTCTCCTCTGGATGCCATCACCACACCCCACATCCGATGTCTTCGATCTCGGCCGCACGTGACTCTACCACCCACACATGGATTGCCGATTCATGCCACCTCCAACCACCAGCCTCCAATACCATGCACCGTCAGTCCCTTCCATGGACCACTATGCCTAATTCAATGCCCAATAATAAAAAAGATCATAGATATGTGCTCCTTGGGTCCTGATCTACACCGATCCAGCCACGATTGTTGATTAGTCACAAATTTGGGGGTCTGATCGAGTTTCGAACCACCCAAAAACATTGAGCCAAGACCATAGGGGTCCAAAAACAAAGAAAACAATGAAAAAAGGGAGAAAAGGTACAAGAAGAAATTTTTATCATCATTAACCCAACATTATTGTCCAATGATCAAGAATGGCGGATTTAGGTTTGAAAATCAGATCAAATAAATCCCATTTTTTAATACGCACGATCCATGAATCAATCCATTCATTGATTGAATCACATTCAGCATAGAAATAAATAATGGTGAATAAAATAATTAAATCACATGCCCTACCTCGATATGGATAGATCGTTGATGAAGAGTGAATATAAATCACATTCATTAGTGATATCCCTCACTATCTTGCACCGATTGTCGATCTTTGAAAAATCTGTCGTTGACGTCATCCTCCCACAGGGCCTCTTCCAATTCTATAATGTCACTCGTCAAATTAATAGGGTTATATAGATAACCCTATGAATTTTCCATAAGCATATACTTAAAGAGAGAATTAGTTCACCATGTTAAAATAATTTTTATTAAATTATTTTATTCCTTTTACATCCGCGACAACTTTTTTCACAAACGACCCAGAATGACTAATGTTAAGTCACACCTAGGGTAAAGTTGCTATTTTGAACTCAATAGTCTCCTAATATTTCTGATCAAGACACCTATTTAATTGTTATCCAACTTTTTTAGGAAAATTTAATGTGTGTGCTATTAAATATTTTAATATTTTTCAAACATTTGTTCCGAGCACCATGGGCCTCATAATCAAACACCGTCTCAGCTTCTGGTATAAAAAATAATCAATATAATATCCAAAAATAATACACTAAATATGAGATGTTACACTTCCATCTTCTCCTAAGATCCATATACTCTTGGTTTAAGAGTATTTGTTGTGTTGATTGAAGTTATAGATTAGTCATAATGATCTTATCATAGAGGAACTAAGGAATTAGATTGATTTTCATTGTTGAAGTGAGATTATTTATTTCTAATATAGGTGGAAATTCTCGGGGAACTTTAACTTTTACATCATATAAAGAAAAGGTTTTCAAATGATTCTTCCTATCAAATGGGGGTTTATATGACCCAATGAATCACTCAATTTGATTGATGGGAAATACACAATCTTTACTGTGTTCATGGAATAGATTGATAGGGTCCATATCCAAATCATTAGGGGTGGTGGTTTAAATGGAATCACCTATCACTAGCTATTTTCCCTCCCTTTGATAGAATCTTGTATTTTTGTATTAAGATTCATGGGAATCAAAAATGGAACCATCACAATGAATAATACAACCTATTCATTAAGTGAGTATTGATATATTTTTGGTATGATGAAGGCATTACCATATGGGAATGAAACCAAGGTATTCATAATAGGTCATTGAAGGCCGTGTCTTTATGAAAAACCATTAAATCAAAATCAGAGATCAGTTATCTAAATTGAGCTCTAAGATTAATCTATCCTAGAGGCTTTTTCTCACTATTGTTGTAGCCTTTTATTTTTTAGAGTTGATGGATTAAAGTTGAATTCATTATTACCCAATATATGGAGGGCCCAAAATAGAATAATATTAACCTCATAGATGTTATCAATGAGGGTTTGATGAATGTCAAAGTTGTCTATCTTGGAAGATATGTACACGGGTCTAATATTTCTTTTATGAAGGTATCCCTATATTTCTCTATGAAGTATATGACTGCATGAAACTAAACAAGGACAGTTTCTATATGATATAATTCATTAGTAAAGACCTCAAATTCAAATTTTTAAGGTTCTAGGAGAGCCTCAATAAGTGATTATCGAATCTCCCTTGAAATATAAAGGGTGTTAAGAATTGAAATATTGGGGAAAATGATGAACAACTATTTCCGGATGTCATAATTCTGAGTCGAAGGGATGTTCTTCCCTATGTGAAGTCATTCCTTGGTTTTAGGTTGTCTGTGTTGGTGATTTCCTTGATCAGAATTGGATGGAATATTTTCCATCTGTAGGTTGATTTGAGATTACCTTCTGATAATTTTATGTAGATTAGATAGATGTTGATTAACCAATCGTTTATCCATTATAATTAGGCTTGAATGACCCCTGATTAACTCTAGAGTATAATGGTGATCCCGTTGGTCCATCTGGAGTGTCTGTCTCTAGGTATCCATAGTATATATGGTTTCATTATGAATATAGGATGACTATTGAGATTTATATCAACCTCATATTCCTCAATTTCCGTGATCACTTGTTCTCCATCCCCAATTTTTGTTAGGGAATTCATGTTTGTATATAGGTTCATCATCAGAGAATTTTTCTACCAAGTGAATGACATTGAATGATTCATATTGAGACTCTTCATATGATGATGGTTTTATTTGATTGGTTAGTTCCCATTGGGCCATTTGGTGAGATGGTTACCATCCTCCTAATGATGAAGGTATGAAATCTCAAAATTCCTAAACCAAATTAGGAATCATCTTGAGTTCCTATTATTGTGACTTATTCTTATTATGTTGGTTACATAGATTATTGGAAGACCAGATCTTGGAGGATTATAGTGCTAAAGAAGTTTTCACAATCGCTGTAGATGGATTTGGGATTACAACTAGTTGTTTTAGATATTCCATGAGGATAAAATGATATCAGTTGATGATATTTAAGGTAATCTAGTTATCAAACTTTAATTTTCCCTTTCTTAAGAATTCATTCCATTCTACTTCCTCTTCTAGTGGGATAGTAGAAACACAATCCACTTGTGTTGGAAACTTGACTAACTTGACTTTCCCAGAGTCTATCATATTTTAGAGGATGTTTTTGAAGATAAAACAATATTATACAGTTGTCCCAACATTTAATAGAAGGTATAGTTACTGGGTACACCACTGAGACCAAATTTATTAGGATTTATTAGCTTTATAGAATTATTCTACACATCCATAATAAAATACCCAAGAACATGCTCATTTCATAAAAAATAAACTTTATTATTTAAGCCTTCATATTGAGGGTGCCTATGTTCTTTTCTATCTTATTAGAAAGGATTATTCTACTATTTTTGTTACTCAGGAGGTAGTACCACACGATATTGAATGGGTTTGGGTGCTATATATAGTGTTAAATCTAGTTTAAGCATAATAGTCACTGTTTTTTCTTTTTCAGTTATCTTTCCTTAAGACTGTTGGAATTGGCCAAAACATAGCCTTGGTTTGTCGAATGACATCTTCCAAATTTTTTTCCATATCATAAACTCATGGAATACATCAGAAAACTTGAGTAGGATCAATGAAATTTGTAATTCGTCATATAGATCCTCTATATAGATCACCAACAGATTATCCTATAGAAGTTTATTGTCCAAGGAATGGATTGATCCTTCTATCTAGAAATTTAGTCCAAGAATATATCATTATGAAATTACTTGAAATTTGATAAGACAAGGATGGTCATCTTCCTTAGTGCTAAGTTAAATTGGTAGGGAAACTACCAATGAAGATCTTACCAATCAGTGATGGACCCAACCAATAAGTCACTCTACCAGATAAATTTTGGTCCCTCCAGAGTTTATAAAAAACATCCTAGTTTTTCCACCCTTTGATTCTCAAGAGTTTCCATTATCAGAACACATCAAGAAGAAGAATATTTTTCAATAAAATATAAATAAAATGATGATATCAGTCAATTTTCTCAAAAGATAATTTTTTTATAACAATAGGTGAGGTTTTAGAAGATCCTTCAACAAACACAGGAAGCATGGTGACAACTCTAATGAGCTGAGATGCTATGAGTGTAAAAAATTGGGACAAATCATGCCTGAAAATCTTAAAATTAAAAGTGACAAGAAAATAAAAAATAAATACTTTAAGATGACTAGATATAATAAATCTAAGAAAAATATGAAGGCCACCCAAAGTTCTTATGAAGATTTTAGTGAATGCACATCATTAGAATCATAAGCTGAAACTACAAATCAAAAGGAAAACATATGTTTTTAGCATAGTCAGATGGGTTGCATTCTTATTAATCTTATGAGCATGAACATGAATCAGAAAATAAAAATTGATCATAAAGATAATTAAATGAGTATTTCACCATGTTGGAAATCAAATATTAAAGGCTAAAAAAAGTAAATCCATTCTAAATTCTTATAAAAAAATTGTTAGTGATGAAAAAAATCTGAATAACCAGATTTTAGACTTAAAAAGTCAATTGAAAAAATATACTACCTCAAACATTATACAAGTAAAAAAATGAGAATATATAGAAGGAGGTTAAAAATTTGAAAGATTTTTCAACTGTCTTTACTAAATGGGAAGATTATTTAAACATAATTCTTGGCCAAAATCAACTCAGAAAAGAAAAATTCGCAATTAGAAGCCAAGGTGAAAGGCCCTAACTTTATAGAAAACATTTTGTTCCTTGATATAAAAATAAACACCTTCCCAAAGTTACTTGTTTTCAATGTAGTGAAATAGGATTTTTTTACAATATTTTTGATTTGAAAAATCCTCAATTTTGTGTAATCAAAAATATTTTTCCTTCAAAATATTTTTCAAAACAAGTTATAAAGTTTTATGAAAAAATAAGAAAGTATAGATTCCTAGATATCTTATAGCTAACATTTCCAAACCAAAAATAATTTGGATACCAAATAAATCTGTTATTTGATTTTTCATTGTAGGGAACTAGCCATATGAACATAAGTAAAAAATGGTTTATGGGTAGTGGATATTCAAGGCATATGAGTGGATATTACTCCAAATTTCATACTCTATCCAAAATAGATGGAGCATAAGTCATGTTTGGTGAAAATTGAAAAGGAAAGATAGTTGGCATTGGATTAGTTGGAAACCCTTAGTCGATTCTCATCAACAAAGTACTTTATGTTGAAGGTTTGAATCATAACCTGATAAGTATATCTCAACTTTGTGATGATGGGTAGTATATTGATTTTTTTAACAATGAATGTTTCATTTTTAAATATTAATGTATCAACATTAAATCACCCATAAAATAAAATGTTTACACACTAGATCTTAATTATTTGTGTAGATAGAATGAAAACTGTATAAATAATGAAATTGATGAATCATGTATTTGGCATAGAAGGCTTGGACATTACAATGTTTATTATTTGATAAAATTGTCTAAAATACATTTGATTTCTGACTTTCCTGATCTCAAATTAGACAAAAAGAAGCCATGTGATGCATGCCAAATGGGTAAGCAACACAAGTCTTATTTTAAATGAATTAAAGAAGTTTCTACTTATAGACCTATTAATCTAATCCATATAGATATTTTCAGACCTACTAGAACCACAATTATTTCTAGTAATTCTTTTTTATGTGTTAGTTGATTATTTTTCATTATTTACATGGTTTTACTTTTTAATACTCAAAAGATAAGCATGTTCTATTTTTATTGATTTCTGTAAACTTGTGAAAAATGAAAAAGATCACAAAATCATGTATTTGAGAAGTGATCATAGAGGTGAATATAATAATCATGAATTTAATACTTGTTTATCTAATAAATTAATTAAACATACATTCTATACCCCTAGGAAACCACAAAAATGGTGATTTTTAAAGAAGGAATAGGACTTTGCAAGAAATTGCTAGAACTATGTTATGTGAATATAACATGCCCACTCATTTCTGGGATGAGGCTATTAACACAATGTGTTATATCATTAAAAAATTACTAATAAGACCTATCTTAAAGAAAACACCCTATGAGTTATGTAATAATAGAAAACCCTAGGTATGATACTTAAAAGTATTTGGATAAAAGTTTTACATCTTGAACACCATGGATAATCTTGGAAAGTTTGATCAAAAGGATAATAAAGGTATCTTCCTAGGTTATTCCACTACTTCCAAATATTATAATGTTTTCAATAAAAGTTTAAGTATTTTTAAAGAATCATATCATGTGAAATTTTATTAAAGTGATCCCTTTGGTCACAAAATGATTCAAATTAACGATCAAAATGATTTAGTCAAAAATATGTTACCTAAACCTATATTTAATTATAAAAAGGATGATGATTTTTAACTTGATTAATTTAAATCAAATCCAGTAAGGGTAAACACCAGCGAACCAAAAAGTGAGTTTACTAGAATAACTATAAACCTTAAGGACTATCCTTTAGAAATAGTTATTGGAAACTTAGATGAAGAAGTAAGAAATAGAAAAAAATAGGAAATAATGTAAAATTATCTGCCTTTCTATCTCAACTGGAACCTAAATCTGTAGAAGAATACTTATCATATGAAAGTTGGTTCTTGGATTTGTAAGAAGAGTTAAATTAATTAAAAATAAATAAAGTGTAGGAATTAGTTAAAAGAACCAACAACCATTATGTAATTAGAACCAAATGGATTTTTCAGAAAAAAACAAGATGATCATAGTGTTA
The DNA here is from genome assembly GCA_963277665.1 of Viscum album. Classification (NCBI taxonomy): domain Eukaryota; kingdom Viridiplantae; phylum Streptophyta; class Magnoliopsida; order Santalales; family Viscaceae; genus Viscum; species Viscum album. Next base: position 1,943,502,858 of record OY728163.1, read on the forward strand.
TAACTATAAATAAATCTAGATAAGTTTCCAAAGGATATAATCAAGAATAAGGAACTGATTATGAAGAAACTTTTCCCCCTGTATCTAGATTAGAATTAATTATAATCCTTATAGCATATGTATCATATATTAATTTTAAATTATATCATATGGATGTTAAATCTACCTTTTTAAATTATTTTTAATGGAGGAAGTTTATGTAGAACAACCTCATGGTTTTGAAGATCCTCATTTTCAAAATTCTATGTTTAAACTTAATAAAGATCTATATATACTTAAACAAAATCCAAGGTCATGGTATGAAAAGTTAAGTTCTTTTATTTTATCAAATGGTTTTATAGTAGGAATAAAATATCCTACATTATTTAAGAAAACTTATTTCTATGATATTTTTTAGTAAAAATATATGTATATGATGTTATTTTCAGATCAACAAACCAAAAATTATGCCTTAAATTTTCAAAATTTATGAAAAATTTAATTTAAATGAGTATAATGGGTGAAATAAAATATTTTATTGGATTTTAAGTTTTACAAAAAGATTTTGGAAATATTTTAAATCAAATAAAATACATACTTTATTTAATAAATAAGTTTGGACTTGAAAATAGTAAGACCTACTCAACTCTTATGAGTTCCAATATCAAAATTGACTCGAATGAAACTAGAAAACTATTTGACAACAAGTTGTATAGACGAATCATTGGAATTTTGTTTTACCTTACTACAAGTATACCATGAATTATGTTTTTAGTATGAATTTGTGTAAGATTTAAATCTAATACAAAATAATGACATTTGAATGATGTGAAAATAATTTTAATATATTTAAAAGGGAATGTATCTCTTTATCTTCTTTTTTTAAAAACAATTGATTTTAATTTAATTTCATACTGAGATGATGATTTTTCTACATGTATATTAGATTGAAAAAGAACTCTAGGAAACTATTATTTTCTTGGTAAATCACTAGTGTATTGATGAAGTATGAAACATCACTCTATAACACAATCAACTTCTTAAGTTAAATATATTTATGTAGGAAGTTGTTGTGCACAAGTGTTGTGGATGAAACACACCTTAATGGATTTTGGATTTAATTTTAATTGTGTTCCAATTAGGTGTAATAACAGAAGTGCTATCAACATATCAGAGAATCCAATAAAAAATTCAAGAACATAGAACATTGATTTATAAAATCATTTCTTGAGAGATTATGCATAGAAAAATGACATCTCTTTATAATTTATTTTCATATAAAATCAATTAGTAGACATTTTTACAAAACCATTTCCTAATTATAGAATCGATTTCATTAAATCAGAATTAGGTATGTTTAATTTTACTAAATAATAATATATAACATATTTCTCATATTCAAACTAAATATATTATTTTCATTATTTAAGTCAATTTTTGTGCTTCTATTTTGAGTACTAGTCATATTAAATAGGCCACATCACCTACTTTTAGTAATAATTACCCTACACATCACTGTGCGATCCCTCGATTACCACAAATGAAAAATATTGTGTATCAAATCTATGTGCGAAACAACTTGATAATATTTGAATCCATTTAAATCTCTTTATATACTGAAACCTTAATTACCCTAACCTTATGACTCTCCAACCCTTCAAAACATCTTTCAATGGATAAAATTAAAAAAATTGATGGTGCCTCAACTAATAGAATGAAATGAAAAAGTATCTCAAGGAAAGTGCTAAGTAGAAGAGATATTGAATTTCAATGGTTAGACTAGACTGATATGCTGTTGAAGAATTCATAAATCATCAGGGATGGGAGTATATATTAGTTGATACACAAACCATGTTTTTATTCAAGAAGGAATTAAATGAGTTTTACAAATCAATAGTCTTTCATTTTGGTGATGATTATGACCTGATTACTTCAACGGTCAACTAGAGAAATATCTTGACAACCACAATTCAATTATCTGAATCCCTGAAAATACCTCATGAAGGCTACCCATTTTTTATAACCTCTTTAGATACCATGGATGAAGTCACCCCTCTAAAAATATCAAAGTCACTATTTGGCACAACAATCATTGATAATAAGTAAGTAAAGGGTTTAGAGCCTAAAATAAAAGTTTTGACCAAGTTCATTCAGTTGGGGATGGAACAAGGAAATGGTGAGTTTGGAAAAAATTATTTTTCAAGATATCAATTTTATTGATTTATTTATGATAGAAAAACCTGTTAATATAACATGTTATATTCTGTGATATATGTGTATTTTTTTAGAAAAAGTCACTGAATTTTTATCCTTTTGGATGAATTTTAAACCTTGTTTTTTAAAACACTGGAGTTAGCTTGGATGATATTAACTCAACACTTTGTCATGGTTTGACGACTTTAAGTGAAAGTGTGTCACGAACCGAATCTGGTCGCCGCCAAAACCGACACCAAACCCAGCCCGTGACAAGGCCCGAAGGGCGTTCCCGATCCCCACAGGCTGGCACAAGTGCCCGGGTATCATATAATGATAATTGGGAACGATTTACCCGATTTTATAAACATTAAACAACAAACAAACTCAATAAAATAAATCTGGATTTTTCAACTAAAACCATCTCTTACAAAATTTCAGAACTGAATTACATACGTTAAAACTATGTTTCAAGACCATTACAAAGGTAAAAAAAAATAAGGACTGCCCAAGAACCCTCATGGCAAGGGGCACCGCCCTTAAGCCATCTCCACAAGACTTCACCACCAAGGACCTTCCAGAAACCTGAACCACTGGAACTAAAAACTGTACCCTACCTAGAACAACAAAAAAACCCAGTATACTTACACCCAAGGGTGTAAGTAGGGTATGAGACAAAGCCCAATAGGATACCACCACTAATAGATTCCATGTGATAAACATTTAATGATGATAAGCATGCAAGTTTTCAAAAACATGAGATGCTTGTTAAAATTTTTAAAAGATGAAACATTAAATAAAAACAGTTTTTAGGTGGGATAATTTAAAGAATAAAAACATTAAAAATAAATACCATAGCTACTTAATTTTACAGCCTCTCATACCGTATGCCGACGATAAGAACAAAATATCCAGTGAGCACAAGCAATGGGAAATAACCCCTAGGCACTAGCTAGCTGTGGGTCCCAGGTACCTCGTATCTCGGTGAGAGTAACCATCAAAAATATCCGTTCTCATGCATGATCCACTTGTAGGGAAGATACCCATAACCTAGTGGTCCCTAATAATAATCATCATAGTTTAGTTAGAGTTGTAAGCATCAATCTTGCTAAGTGAAACTGAGGCCAAAGCCCACGGATTCACTAGCATACTAGTACACGTCCACCCACTTAGATACCCAGGTTTTCCCTTTGTGCTCAAACAAGTTCAACAAGTCAAGATATATACTTTGCACATGAAAATATCATTTACATATAAAAAATTCACCAAACAGCCCACATGTATACCACACAAGTCACAAAAGTACACTTTTCATTCAAATTTATTTTGAAATTCGACTCATACAAAAATAGCCCACAACACTCTTCACATTACATTGACACTTCTAGAAATCCTTTAAATTTTTTTTATAAACCATTCCAAGACATTCTAACTCACATAACAGCCCACTCAAATAACATATAATACCACTTTCATCAACAAAATTCAAATTTCACAACACACTCACACAAAACAGCCCACAACCATGTTTTGCAGCTCTCTTTCCATTTTCTAAAACATTTCAGCACTTTATAAAACATTATAAAAAAATATTTGAAATCTTAAATAACCACCATACCTTTAAAAAACCCATATTAGGTGAACACACCCCCAAAACAGTACATATACACCCTTTTATACACTTTTTTTAACCAAACAAAACATTCATAATTTTCATAAAACAACTCAAGTGGTGTAACTATGTCTTGCACACAAAACCCATTTCAAAAACCCCATTTAAGACCAAAACCATACAAATTACTATAAAAAATAGAATTGGAAGCCCTAGATACATTTATAAAAACACATTAAAGTGTTATAAAATAACCTTAAATAATACCACAAAAGATACAAATGAAAACACACATTTTCCTAAAATGACCTCAAGAAGTATAACAATGTTTTACACATAAAACCTATTCAAAAACCTTCTTTTTAGGACCAAATGACACTAGTAAATTACCAAACCAGAATTGGCAGGCCAAACAAGATTTAATAAACCAATTTCATAAGTTATAAACCACACCCAAATAAAACCCCATGAGTTACACATGAAAACACCCAATTTCATGTTAAAAAGCGACTATAAAATTTAACACATAACCAAATCAATAATAAATAGTTTTAGAACCACAAAAAACATATGAGGAATATTAAAAATGGTTAAATACAACAAGATAACTCATCAATAATTGTTTACACATGGAACCACCTACCTTTTGAGTCAAACCCTTGAATCTTGGTGCGAAACCTCAACCGCACCTTCGCCGCACCACAAGGATGTGAAAACAAACCCTAAACCATAATATTTCACCAAAAATACCCCAAATCAAACCCTATGTATAAACCCTAACTTCTGTACACTCTATAAATTTATGAAAGTGGGAGGAAACCCTAAAGAGAAGGAAGGAATTAAAGAGAGAAACACATACCCAAAATAATCTTGAATAAAACGACCCAAAATCCACCAGCATATGAATTTGAAAACATCCAAACATTCATGGTAGGTTCTAAAAAAGGTTAGGAGATATTTTAGGAACTGTAATGGGGGAAAAAGAGTAAAAATAGAAGAAGTTATTAAAGGATCAATTTACCTCTCCAAATATGGAAGATTTCTAAAATCCAGTGGAGTATAGACCATTTTATAGATTTTATAGAGCTCCAAATTGTGGTAGGAGGGAATGGGATCGTGGATTAGGTATGTGGGCTCGGGTGAGAGGTGGAATCACCGAAAAAACGCAAATAGTGAAGGAGATATTAAAGAATTAAAATTTATTTTTAATGCAGAAAATGGGCTTTCGGGCAGGCCCAATCCCTTACATAAAAACCCATATCCAACATGATTATGGATTTATAAATGGTAAAAATTAATATGGTGTTTTTAATAGGTCAGGGTATGACAATTAGGAATTGGAATGGATGAAAAATGTTGAAAAATTAAGGAGTTATAATGGAATCAAAATTTATTTTTAAATCTTGAATTGGGCTCACGGTTTGGTCCAATTCATAAAAACTCCCCCATTCCTCCATAAATGCTTGGGAAACCCTCAAAACAAAGCATGAATGGAAATTAAATAGAATTTAACTTTAAAATAAGTCATTTATGTGACAATTCTCCCCACCATGAAAACTTTCCACCCCGGAAAGTCACATCCAGGCCAAAGTAACAACCAAACCCAACTGAGAAACCAAGAGGTACTCCCTTGCCAAGTTTCACCCCCAAAGGCCAAAACACCTCCAGTGATCAAATAAGGATTACTCTCACAAGAAAAAAATATACCACCTTACTGAAATGATCAATCACATTCATAATTCATCCCAAAATAAAACTCCTCAAACACTATCCAAACAAGACTCAAGCAATTCACCCAAACAAACAACAACACCGAACAAGGTTACACTTACCTTTAACTAAACCATTGGGCACTCTCCAATCCCAACGTTTACTCAAGGAATTTGTTGTTATCTAGATAGTTCTGAATAAGACTACCTACTACCAATCCAAGACCATGGATAAATCTGAGTTATTGGTACGAGGTGGACACAAATAGGCTCCCCGCCAAAAAAGACAACCTATATTTTTTTGAGATAGAATCAGGACACTAATAGGGGAGGCCTGAACGGACTCCTTAGTACAAAGGGTATAATTCCATTCAATGTTTTGTGAAGGAATGTACATGATAATCATATTGGGTCTCCCCACCATAAGAACTAACCATCTTAACTGACCATCATGGGATGACATAGACATGCCCATTTTTTTTAAAGATTTGGGAAGGGCATAGGGTTAGTCTGCACGATTTGGGAAACCATGCACTAGCTGTGTAGATCATTCTTTCTGCATGGATTCCTAGAACACGGTCACTACTAATCGTGCACAAACTGTGTCCTCAGTATTTCTATCAAAATTTCCAACCATTCTCTAATGAATCCATGGAAACCAAAGTGGGAAGGAATGAAATTACGCGAAGTCATGGGTACATGACCCTCCACCTGTTTCAATCGAACGGGAACAAAAGAGAAAATATGATGACACCATAGGTTTAAAATCTTCCTATCTTTAATGATGAGGACATGACATTGTACATGGGTTTAAATGACCATGGGATTTCCCCAGACTACGAGCCAGCTTCTCTCCGAGACCTATGGCTGGAGCTCAAATGATTGAAGCATCTTTGGCCTCACAGTTAGGCTTTGGAAACCCCTTGAACGATAATTATTCTTTCGATGCAACCAACAACTACACCGTAATCCCCGATATGTTTTCCATGACATAACACATTCCAAACTCACATTACCCTAACCTAATGTTTCACTGAAACAAGGGCTTAGAAAATGCACACACAACAATCCTTGTTTGTTCGAGTGAGAAACAATAGAAGTAAAGAACACCTAAACTCACCTTACTCTAAAATGGAATATTTTGAAGTTTTTCCAAGGGAGAGATTCGCCCAACATAACAGGGACTCTCAGAGGATTTCACAACTTTCACCTATACGGTCAATCGAGAACATGAAATCATAATGCATCACTGAACATGACCATTGCGACTGATATAAACAATTCATGGAGAGGGACCTTATACGACATCCCCAAACAACACACAATTCTAGAAAGTGGCTACAATATCCTATCGTGACAATATTTCCCACACCGATGGTTTAACATGAACTCATGCTTCATAGAAACTTTGAAGAACCCAAAGGCCCTCTTAGACACCATCGAGACACTCATCCACACTAACAACCCTAGACCACATCCACCTTCAACGAATCATGAAACTTAAGAAACTAAGGTCTCTTTCAACCTTCCACGAGCACTATCCCGTTACAAGAGGATCTAAAAATAAAATAAAGAAATGGGTTTAGACTCAATCTACAGATCTCGAGAAAAAAAAATTCCTTATATTGATCAACTGGAGGATTTTTGAATGGAAAAACAATCTGGGTTGCACTTCAGTTATGCATTAACCCTTAATGGGGGAATACCTTATCCAACAAGAGAACCTAAAGACCCAACCAAGCTGGTCCATTGGTCAAAAAGTGCCAAAAACCAGATCCAAACACATGAAGGGATCCACCATAAAGGTGTCCCGAAACATATCTCGGAGGAGACTACTAACCAGTCCTACCCAGCTTACCGACCAAACATAAACTCAAAACACAGTTTGAACAGGAGGGGTTCTTGGACTCAAAACATCCCAAAACATCAACATTTTACAAAAACACATAATATAAACTAGCTCAAACAATTCATCAAGACATCATGTTTCTCTTTAAAAACCTTTCTTTTAAAAAAAATGGTTCAGCGGTTAGCGCATCCACCAATGGTACCCCATGGGTCTTACACATGCATGTTTCTGTGCCACACCGGGCACCCTCCTCATATCCATCCCGTTACTCATCCTGTCATGTCATCAACCATCCATCTTCCCATATAACCCCATGCATGTGGTTGCTCATGAAAATACCGAAGGTTAAAACAAAAATTCGTTCAACTTTTCAAAACCAAAATGGTCAACCAACACATCCCTTTTCTCAAAACCGCTAACCACGAGATCAAAATCCCAACTCAAATCTTACAAAACTTTTCATAAAGACACAACAATTTTGAAAATAACTCACTTTCAAGATATTCACATCAATTTCAAAACATCTCATCCCATTAAAACACCCTTTGATTGTTTAGAAAACTCTATTGGAAACACTTTTCAAAACCAACTTCAATATAGTTCCTGCTTTCAAAAGAGGTGTTAGAACACCATTTTCTCTTTCAAAACAATTCTAAAAATTCAGTTCTACCATTTCATAAATCAAACCATTCCCTCTTTATTTGAAAATCATTTCACAAAAACTTTACACTTCTTAAAACCAAAGTGCCAAGATTTCAAAACCTAAAAACAAAACAATGTGAGAGGAAACTAGTTTCAGTGGGTGATTTGGGCATATGGTTGGCATCCATACTCTAATCACTTCACTATCACAGAGAGTGTTCTAGGGAATATCCTTTGCTCCACATGGCTTTCCAGGCCCTATGAGCTCACTAGGACCATTAACCCAACTCTCTTTTCATTTCCCCTAATCATCATCGAACCATGAAAACCAAAGGACTTAGATAAATCCCAACTTCTCCTGGAAACTTGAATCCCATTATGAGGTGTGGTGATCAGGAACACTACCCATAACAGGAATTCCATGTCCCAACAAACCTAACTCCAGACTATCCTGACTCTTCCCCAAATAACATGACTCAAAGAGTTAACCTGAACCTCCTCTAATACCATTTTGTCACGAACCGAATCTGGTCGCCGCCAAAACCGACACCAAACCCAGCCCATGACAAGGACCAAAGGGCGTTCCTGATCCCCACGGGCTGGAAAAAGTGCCCGGGTACCATATAATGATAATTGGGAACGATTTACCCGATTTTATAAACATTAAACAACAAACAAACTCAATAAAATAAATCTGGATTTTTCAACTAAAACCATCTTTTACAAAATTTCAGAACTGAATTACATAAGTTAAAAATATGTTTCCAGACCATTAAAAAGGTAAAAAAACAAATAAGGACTGCCCAAGAACCCTCATGGAAAGGGGCACTACCCTTAAGCCATCTCCACAAGACTTCACCACCAAGGACCTTCTAGAAACCCGAACCACTGGAACTAAAAACTGTACCCAACCTACGACAACAAAAAAACCCAGTCTACTTACACCCAAGGGTGTAAGTAGGGTATGATCCAAATCCCAATAGTATACCACCACTAATAGATTCCATGTGATAAACATTTAATGACGAAAAGCATGCAAGTTTTCAAAAACATGAGATGCTAGTTAAAATTTTTAAAAGATGCAACATTAAATAAAAACTGTTTTCAGGTGGGCTAATTTAAAGAATAAAAACATTAAAAATAAATACCATAGCTACTGAATTTTCCAGCCTCTCATACCGTATGCCGAATATAAGAACAAAATATCTGGTGAGCACAAGCAATGGGAAATAACCCCTAGGCACTAGCTAGCTGTGGGTCCCAGGTACCTCGTATCTCGGTGAGAGTAACCATCACAAATATCCATTCTCATGCACGAGCCACTAGTAGAGAACATACCCATAACCTAGTGGTCCCCAATAATCATCATCATATTTTAGTTAGAGTTGTAAGCATCAGTCTTGCTAAGTGAAACTGAGGACAAACCCCACGGATTCACTAGCATACTAGTACACGTCCACCCACCTAGATACCCAGGTTTTCCCTTTGTGCTCAAACAAGTTAAACAAGTCAAGATATATACTTTTCACATGAAAATATCATTTCCATATCAAAAATTCACCAAACATCCCACATGTATACCACACAAGTCACAAAAGTACACTTTTCATTCAAATTTATTTTGAAATCCGACTCATACAAAAATAGCCCACAACACTCTTCACATTACATTGACACTTCCACAAATCCTTTAAACAATTTTTATAAACCATTCAAGACATTCTAACTAACATAACAGCCCACTAAAATAACATATAATACCACTTTCATCAACAAAATTCAATTTTCACAACACACTCACACAAAACAGCTCACAACCATGTTTTGCAGCTCTCTTTCCATTTTCTAAAACATTTCAGCACTTTATAAAACATTCTAAAAAAATATTTGAAATCTTAAATAACCACCATACCTTTCAAAAGTCCATATTAGGTTAACACACCCCCAAAACAGTACATATACAGCCTTTTATCCACTTTTTTTAACCAAACAAAACATTCATAATTTTCATAAAACAACTCAAGTGGTGTAACTATGTCTTGCATACAAAACCCATTTCAAAACCCCCATTTAAGACCAAAACCATACCAATTCCTATCAAAAATAGAATTTGCAGCCCTAGATACATTTATAAAAACACATTCAAGTGTTATAAAAAAACCTTGAATAATACCACAAAAGATACAAATGAAAACACACATTTTCCTAAAATGACCTCAAGAAGTATAACAATGTTTTACACATCAAACCTATTCAAAAACCTTATTTTTAGGACCACATGACACTACTAAATTACGAAACCAGAATTTTCAGGCCAAAAAAGATTTAATAAACCAATTTCATAAGTTATAAACCACACCCAAATAAAACCCCATGAGTTACACATGAAAACACCCAATTTCATGTTAAAAAGCGACTATAAAATTTAACACATAACCAAATCAATCACAAATAGTTTTATCACCACACCAAACATATGAGGAATATGAAAAATGGTTAAATACATCAAAATAACTCATAAATAATTGTTTACACATGGAACCACCTACCTTTTGAGTCAAAACCCTTGAATCTTGGTGCGAAACCTCAACCGCACCTCCGCCGCACCACAAGGATGTGAAAACACACCCTAAACCATAATATTTCACCAAAAATACCCCAAATAAAACCCTAGGTATTAAACCTAACTTATGGACACTCTATAAATTTATGAAAGTGGGAGGAAACCCTAAAGAGAAGGAAGGAATTAAAGAGAGAAACACATACCCAAAATAATCTTGAAGAAAACGACCCAAAATCCACCAAAATCTGAATTTGAAAACATCCAACCATTCATGGTAGGTTCTAACAAATATTAGGAGATATTTTAGGAACTGTAATGGGGAAAAATAGTAAAAATAGAAGAAGTTATTAAAGGATCAATTTACCTCTCTAAATCTGGAAGATTTGTAAAATCCAGTGAAGTTTCGACCAGTTTCTCAACTCTATCGAGCTCCAAATTGTAGGAGGAGAGAATGAGATCTTTACTTAGGTATGTGGGCTCAGGTGAGAGTTGGAATCACCGAAAAAACGCAAATATTGAAGGAGATATTAAATAATTAAAATTTATTTTTAATGCAGAAAATGGGCTTTCGGGCAGGCCCAATCCCTTACATAAAAACCCATATCCACCATGATTATGGATTTCTAAATGGTCCAAATTAATATGGTGGTGTTAATAGGTCAGGGTATGACAATTATGAATTGGAATGGATGAAAAATGTTGAAAAATTAAGAAGTTATAAAGGAATCAAAATTTATTTTTAAATCTGGAATTGGGCTCACGGTTTGGCCCAATTCATAAAAACTCCCCCATTCCTCCATAAATGCTTGGGAAACCCTCAAAACAAAGCATGAATGGAAATTAAATAAAATTTAACTTTAAAATAAGTCATGTATGTGACAAAGTGTGTTAAGGAAAAGTGGATTATGTTGGGACTTTTCATCAAGTAAGTTGGATCCATTGACCTCAATTGTTGGAGTAGAACCAACATTGACTCAGGGGGAGTTATCTCATTTACAAGAGATACCAATGATGGTGGGAGGATCCTCTCATTACAATGAGATCAGATAAATTCAGAATGACTAAGAAACTCTATAATTAAGGTGAATAATAGTACAAATTGGTATTCTAATAGACCAACAAACTGGTTTTCAAGAGATCACCCCTCCTACTCCTACTTCGGTACCTATACAAGTTCACAAAGAAAGGACAACCTAGACTATCAATAACATATTTTCAGTTTTCCAAGACAATAACCTTTCTATAAGACTGAGAATGCATCCTCTCATAATAGAGTATTATTCTCAATAATTGGAAAATTTGGATGAAAAAAGAGTTGGTAGAACAAAATCAAAAGAATAACATCATGTAGATGAAGTACCCTATGTTTCATAAAAAAGGAGTTAGAGAAGAAAGAGTATAATTCCACCAAGAAAGGATTTCACTCATTATTCAAGAAGATGGAAATGCATAAGTACTATAAATTGATATAAGTGTTTCTAAAATAGAACAACAGAGCTACTCAAAGTTGTTGTCTAAAATTGAATCAGTAAAATCTAAAGTCATTGAATCTAGTCAAGAAGTAAGAACTATTTATAATCAGATTTAATCAAAGTCTAAGATTTATGAAGTAAAGTTGTTGGTTCATTTTGTTATGGAAGTTTTATTGAAAGAATCTACTGTAGAAACAATGAATGTTTCTGATCAACAATAGAAACTAATAGAATTATCTCAAGATATTGATATGATGACTAAAGCTATTGAGTCTCTACAGTGTGAAATAATCCCAAGGTAAATGTTTCATGATCTTTAGAAAAATGCAGTAGTTGAAGTTATATGGTTACTAGTTCCTCCTATGGAATCTGTTGAATCCATTGAAAAATTAATGAAGGACATTGTGTCTATGTTGAAACAAAAGTTTCCAGAAACCCGATAAAATCTAGTTCAAGTGAAGAAGGATGTAAGATTCATCATCTCAGGACTAAAAAAGATGGATATATCATTTTCAAACAACTTTTAAGTTATAGAAAAGAAAGTTTAAGGGTTAAATGAAGTAGTTGTTAACTATATCAAGCCATATTTCTCAGAATATGATGAGGTATAAGATGATGCCTTTGTAGAATCTTTAGAAAGACAAGTGTCTATAAAAGAAAAATAAAGTGCCTCTATTGTTGGAATGACATAAAATTAGTTCTATGTGTTAAAAAATTTGATATCAAATTGAAAAAATAGGGGAGATATTCATACCTTTTTAGGGAATTTATCTCAACATGTGTGGAATGGTTTTTCAGCCCTTATGGACTATTGCAAAAATGATATGGTGAAAATAATTGATTCCTGTGTAGATTATCCTTTTCAAATTCAGGGAATTCAATTTCCTAAACCATAATTTTTTGATCAACATCTATCCACATCTTAACATTGGGAGTAAATCTTTGATCCTTCTGATGTCTATCAAAGGGAAAATATTAGGTTTTCTAAATAAGTGTATCCATACTTACCTAAACCATTCTCTAAATTATCGTTTTCCCGTGTAAATAACTTCAATTTAGAGAGGTCACAACAAGTTGATATCAAAATCCAATCGACACCAATAAGGTTTTACCATGAAGATCGAGGTGATCTTAGAGCATCCCTATTAATGTAGGGTGATGTCATTGGCACAATAGCTAACACTCCTCTACTTTCATCCTCATTACCTCATGATCAACCCTTATCTTTCAAGAAGCCTCCTATGAAAATTCATTTCATGACTAGTAGTTTATACACTCTCCTTATTCAGTTCATGAAATGATTTTTCCAGTGGATGGGAAATCTTAAAAACATTTTAATCGTGAAAACTTCATGTAATTCTTACAAACATTTGAATCTATTTACATTGAAATTTATTTGAATGATCTTAATGCTTTAATGACTTTAATTATTTTTTTAGAATGTTTAATTTTACTATAATCCTATCTTTTTTTCCATACATATTCTATATTCTTGTTTTATGACTACTTTTCAATATATTGTTTTATTATATTTTTATTCTATATTGTTTTAATATTTCATTATGACCTCTATTTAATTTCAAATCCTATTTATAAGTAGTAACATTAACTATTTAATAACATTTATGTTCAATATAAAGTGTTCCTTATTCTACTTATTTTTGATATTAAAAAAGGGGTAGAAGAAAAGGAAGATACAAAAAACTAATTCCTTTCATATTTCAAAAAAGGGGAGGAGGAAAGGAAAATAAAATTTTTAAAAATTATTTTTAGAAAGGATAAGAATAATAGAAATTTCTTTATTTCTAAAAGTTTAAAGATTAGTATATGATTTTTTTCTATCGCATGGGTTTTGTGATCATCAAAAAGGGGTAGATTGTTGGAAAGAATATATTATTCCAATATACCTTCATGTTATTTGTTTTGATGACTCATAAAATCCCCAATTGTATTCCAAAAAGTTTATACTAAGAATTTCAGATTATATTTATCTTAAGTTGTGTGTCCAAGTTTTTATTTTATGATATCAAAGAATTTTGTCTTATGAGAGATGAATAAAATATTTTATTTCTCAGAATCAGAAAATTCCAAAGTCTTTTCTATTACATAAAAATTTATCTTATGATGAATGGATGAGTTTCTAAATATAAATGCTTTAGTCATATTGAAAGGAAATTATATTCTAAAAAGAATATTCATAGCCAGAAGAAGTTGAAGAAACTAAGTATTACATCATAGTAACATTTTATCTTATGATGGTGAATTATATTTTTCTATATTAATGTTAGGTTATATTATGAGGAAGAGTTACTTTATCTTATAAAATTTATCCTATGATGAAAAATACTTTTAGTTGGTCTCTTAAAAATATTTGGTATTGAATAATGTCATGATTTCTTTTTTAATCTCTCAATAAGTCACTTCTTGAATTTAGATCATATCAAAAGAAGAATATATATATAAGGAAATATTGGTCTACACAAGACTTTTTATGAATAGGACGATATGAAGAATGAGAAGATTTTTGTCATCATTGATGCAAAATAAATTCCTATATTTGGAAAGCTTAGACTCATATCCTTAATAGTTTGTCTATTCAAGATAACTATACAAGCTTTCCAAACCATTAGAATTATATCATTCTCAAGTTTAAAAAACATATAGAAAGATCAGTTAGCCTCTAAAAAAAGAAGAAGAGATAGTAATTCTTACATTTTCCTTAACAAAATGAAAAACACTGGAGACTTGTAAATAGTTGAATCCAAATATTGTTCATGTTGTGCTTATTACTTATATTAGTTTACCTAAAGATCATCCCAAGATATACCTTGAAGTATATATTTTTCACAGGATTAATCTTTATCTGTTGTCAGTTGCTGCTTGAAACTGTGTGCTACATACACTCATTTCAAAGTTTCATTTAATTCTATGTTGTTTACACTTAGTGTAATAGTGTGCTTAAGGTCATGGATAAGTATTGTAAAGGGAGATCATGGTTAAAATCTCTTGTACCTTTGTATTAAGTGACAACTACTTTTACTCAGCTGAGATCCCCCGATGAAAGGATTGTTATAGTGAAAATAACCAAACTCATGGATTAGAGTGTTGGTGGAGTGGACTAGGGGTTTTTTGTTCCTTGAAACACCATAAATCCCTATGTTCAATTTCATTTGTACATACTTTCATATTTCTGCTGCATATATTCTTAAGGAAAGAATTTAAGTCACATACCATAAAGAGGGTGGTCTAATATTTAGGAAAATTTTACAAACTCAATTCACCCCCCTCTTGAGTTACTCATCCAGTCATCCTCTGGGAAAATAGATTGTATTTATCGATGCCTTGTCACATTTTAATATTTTCATAGATAACCAAAAAATAAATGTTGCTACTGTAAAACATATAATTAACTAATAATAAAATAAACCTGATTTGATATCATTAAAAAAAATGAATTTATGGACTATGAAAAGAAACCCCATATTTTTATGATCATAAATCATGTCATAAATAAATTAATAAAGTGAAATGATAGACCATTTAAATAAATCATTCTTCCATATGAATCCATACAATATTTAGTCTCTATTTTGGGATTATAAAAATAATTCATATGAGAGTTTGATAATTGCTTACATAGACATCAAAAAGTCACTAGATGATGTAATGAAGACACATAAAAAATAAAATAAAATGAAATTTATAAAAATGAAAGAATGAATAAAATAGATTGTATTGATTTCAAAAAAGTTATGGATAATTACAATATCCCTATTAGTGGCCTTAATCAGAATAAGAATCAGTAGGGTCTCTAACTGTTGAAGGGTTAAAATGTGTTTTCCATTAGTTATTGTTTAGAGCAGGAGAAGGTGTAGGGATATCCTAAGGAGAAGGAGAAACTCTTATAATTATAATTCCTTTATAAATAGGTTTGATGTGATAGATAATCTAAGGAATACTGAGACCAAAGGGAGTGATAGGAGCTGTAGATGCTAGATTTGTAGCTATTTAAGCACTAGACCTAAGAAGAGATAGAGGATATAGGATTATAGTGTTTGATATATAAAGATAAGGCTATAAAATCTGAGTGTTGTTAGATATATCTCTAAATCCATGCTTGATGATCTATATGAACTCATCCTTATCAGTCATGAACTGAACCAATAAAGGACCCATGACTATCAACTTTTCAATAATGGACTTAAAGGATTGTATTAAGGGAATCATTTTTAAATCTCTATCCATAGTCCTAAAGTGGGTCTTTAAATATATCTTTGTGAGAATTTAATTAAGATAATACTTTATGTAACCATTTATAAAATCCCAATCCTTTGAATTAAACAATTTCTCACCATGAGCATCAAGGTTTATATACATAAAATTATTTGGAAATCTAAAACTATCTAAAAGAGTTTGAATTTTGTCACACACAATTCTTAGAATGAGTTATTCATCTATAGTCACCAGTGAAAGAGTTGAATCATCATGAGTTCTGGAAGAACTTATGATAACATTGATATATCCCTGATCAAGCTTAATCAACATGTTTACCAAATCTGTCTAGAGAGATTCCACTTGTTCTCTAAAACCTTCATGATCATGATCCATATGATAAAATTTAAGAAACAAATTTAACTAAATATGAGAAACAACCCTTGAAATGATAAATTCTATGTCCACTTTCTTACCATATTCAATAGCACTACCCAAACTTAGAAATATATCTTTAAAAACATCCAAAAAGTCACTCTTAAACTAAATAAAGTAATTTAAAGTAATTATAGACATAGATGCAGAAACATCCAGTTGAGATGGAATCGGGATAGATGTTGAATCACTGAATACCAAATCACAACATGTCAACATGGATCCTTTATCATCTGATGGGTAAAACTTAGGCTTTTAAATCTCATGAATCAAAATATAAAAATATTCTACAAGTAAAGTCTATATTCGAGGAGATAAATCAAAAAATAGAATAACCATGGATAGATAAATCTGAATCATAAACTGGAGAATAGGTCTTAGCTGGTTCTGTAGGAGTTGAATCAAACATATTTAAAAATACATCATAAACTAAGATGTCCAATTTTCTTTGTTCTTAAAGAACTGATGAAGAAGGATCCATAACAACTATCTATGGAGCTTGGGGAAAATAAGATATGGAATGTCCACTAGGTTTGGGTGGAATATCATCATTCTATTTATCCCCACCACCACTATTTGGAGTAGGTGAATCCAAATTAATGATAGGGGTATTAGGATAATTATTCTCTCTAGGAGGTGCATAGTCAAATATTGGTGCTCCTCCAATATCAGACATAGGTGGTCTATCAGAAACTAAAGGGTCATTATCATCACTTCTATATTCGCTAATATTTGTTCTAAATAACAAGGATCCTGATGTACTCTCCCCCTCATGATTTACTACTCCTTCCAGGGGATCTACAACTTTTGAAACCACATGATACTGATTAAATGTTTCTTTATAAGACTTCAAGGATTCCTCATTAAGGTCTACTTATATATCCTCATCACTATTATTTGATGAATAATCAGCTTCAACCTCTTGATCAGGTTCCAAATCTAGATCAATTGAATCTTTTGGTCTGGTTGGATTCTTTAGAGGGCTGTAATTATTATAAAACTTATCAACATATGAAACCTATATCTTCTTTTAAGGGTTCCAAAAAAATTTAATTCTTTTATAGGTGGATTGATTTATAAAAATACCACTTGAGGTAGTAGAATCCCCCCTCTTCCTAAGTAAAAAGTCCTTTAAGCTCTAGTAAAGTTGAAATGAATTTTTGATAAGCTAAATAATTAAAATGAGAAGAGTTATTTTCAAGTCATATATATGTATTATATAGAATATTTGTAGACTTATCTATAATCATTTCACCATTAAATAAAGAAAAATAGTTTTTAGTGTAGTATAATACTAAAAATTCATGTTGAATGAACTTGATAAACAACCTAGATTCACCACTGAACTCTATAAAATTTGAACCTATAGGATTTCTATTACCATTCACCAATTTCAAGGAACTCTAAAACTAATAATGAGGATTATTGATGGGGTGAAAACTTTGAAAATCATCATACTCACTCTTGTGTGGTACTTCTAGACTTTCAAACCATAATGTTGAAGAAAATATTTATTATTGGCCATCAATAACCATCTAAATGTGATCCCATCTGTCACCATATTCAAAAGCATATTTACATATATTTCTTTTACCAAATGAGGATAAAAGGGGTTTTCATTATCTATGAACCAATTTTTATATCTTTAATATAGCATAACTCTCCACACTATGGACCAAATTGATCTAAACCACTCCAAATCCATTTAATTTTCTAGAATGACTTAATGAGATATAATGTGTGGTTTTAAGAGATTTTTAGTTCAACCAGAATTTTATTTTGATATTTTATATGTTTTCAAGGCTTTTGGATCTACATCGTTAAGATAACACTTTATCTTATCTATTATCGACATATATTCAAAGGTTAGAAGGATAAAGTTTGGTCAAAATCATGACATGTTTAGGTTTAAAAGGAGAGAGATGATTCAGATTATAACTAGGGATATTAAAATCATTTAAGGCTTGAAAAACAGTATATAATGGGAAAGAAATAAAATTTACTTAGAGGAAATAAAAACACATACATTATCTTTAAAATAAGGTAAAAAAAGTTTAATCGACCGTATGTTTAATATAATAAGAAACATAACATTTACATATTAATTATAAAAATAAATTGGAAAAATTACATAAAATGAATACCTTAGATTAATTCAAAATATATTATATTAAATATAAAATAGATTAGAGAGAGTGGATCATCCCTAATTCATGTATGATATAATTCAGTCTCTCACCATTGAAAATATTTTTAAATATGTAAAAAAGATTATGTTCAATGATTTTGAATTCAAGAGTGATATCTCCTTTTAGAAAATTATCTCTCCAAAAGTGATGTATTATATCAATATGTTTAGTCCTGAAATGATATATAGGATTCTTAGAGTTATTAATAGCACTTGTGTTATCGTAGTTGTAACATCCCAGGTAAATAAAGAACATGACAATTTTCAAATTTATCAATATTTGTGAACTAAATTCTACTTTAAAGGGGACACTATGTTCGATGGCGTACCCGATACGCAATAATGGGTTTCTTTGAAATCTTACACTGTACACTAATAATATAATATTATTATTTTAAAAGGTAGTTAACACCTAGACATTGTAATGGAGGGAATGAACATAACTAACTACAAAATAATTATAAATGTTTGTTAAATGTTTTTACATTTATCCAATAAAAGTTAGAGGATTAAAATGTGAATGAATCTAATTTTAAACATAATTTACTTTAAAAGGCTGATTTACAGCCTTTTAATGGAAAACCCTCTTTAAATATAGTTTTGGTCACTTTTATATCTTCCATTTTACAAAATAAAATTCTTCTTTAGAATCGGGACATCAAAATTTACTTTGGGTAAATTTTTGGTGTTTTTCTGATAAAATTCATTTTTTATGAATAGTGAAAAATACTATATTTTAATTCAAAAGTGCCTTTTAATCTAATTTATTTATACGACTATATTATCTTATTAATTGGTTTTAAAGTGTAATTATATTATGTTTTTACCATTTAATCTAATGTCAGTCATTACAATTAATTTCACTTTGAAATTAGACATAAACAAGTATCAATCTTTTGATAGTTATTATTTCTTAAAAACACACTATTTGTTCTAATAATAGGAATTAATTTTAAATTAATTAATGCAAATTATATGTTTTAAATTTGGTAAAATGGACATCATTTTTGAATTTGGAATATAAAATATATCTTAGGCTGAATTTTTGGTAGTTTTTTGAAAAACTTCAATTTTTGATGAATAGTGAAACCACTAAGTAGTAGTTAAAAAACTAACTTTTTCATTTAAATGGAATTTTACTACCTTTGTAAATTGGATTTCAAAAATAAAACATACATGGTGGTTATTATTAAGTAAAATTTGGTTCAATAAGATGAAAATAATTTTTGTTGAATAGTAACTTTTGACTTTTATTTACCGCAGTTAAAGGTAAATAGGGTAATTCAAGGTAAAAAGAATATTATAATAATACAAAATTACCTTAAAACTTGCCCTAACCTTATTGGTTGAGTCATTTACGACCATGGGCATCTTTGGGTCGATTTTGGTACCCCATGGAGCCACTTGGGAGTGATAATGACACTTTAGATTAATTAATTTAAAGTAAAGACCAAAATGACACAAACAAATATCTTTTAGTAAATTAATTTTTACATAGAGTTATATAAGTTATATTTTCGACTATAAATATTAATTAAAAATAAAAATATTTCCAACATCATGATATTTTTTTATAATTTTTAGACATCAAATAAATAAGATTATTTATGACACAAAAATGATGCAGTATTTACCTCATTAATAAATGATTTAAATAAATAAGATTATAAATATTAAAATAACATACAAAAACTGTACATTTCTTATTGGATGATTTTATTTATACAATTAGTAATATTATTTTCTACTTTAATTAGTTTTTGACTTTTCGAAACTGAATATAATTAAATAATAAAATAATATTTTCACACTTTCCTAAAGAGCCCCTCCCCACCTTATAAAAATACCTTACTTCTAAACCATTCCTCACACCTCTCAAGCCACTTTTATAGTCCAACCCCTACCCAAAAAATCTCTCAAGATCCCCTATTCATCCTAGAAGCCTTACCTTTGGAAGAAGGCACTTCAAGAGGTCATTTTGGTTCAAACAAAGAGAGTTACCCGAATTAAAGGTGACTGTTTCTCTTAAATTATTTTCTTTTATTTTACTTCTAAAACCCTTAAAATCTTTTCATTACTTTATTTTATAACAAAAAAATTATCCTAAATATACTAGGATGTTGTTATGAGAATTATTCGAACTACACTTACACACACCTCCATCTAATGGGTAAAGAACATATTGTTTCTTTGGATGAAAAACTAATGCCTCACGAAACGATGATTGTTCAATTATATCCTACCACCTATCATGGTGGCCATTAAAATAGAAATATATTTATATATGATATATATTATTTTTATGTTTTATTTATGCTTTGGTGCTTTCCATTTATATCATTCCTTTATGGTTTCCATTATGGGTAAAACGCGATAATTTCATTTGAGGAAGTGCGGACTACCGCCCCTTAAAGTGATATGACTCGTTAATGGATTATGTGGGATGTATAAGGGATGAATTTAATGATATTATATATTATATTATACTGGAATTATAATATACCTATGTATTATTATGTTTTAATTCCATTAAAATACAAAATAGAAATGAAAGTAGCGTTCATGCGTACGTACGACTTACCGTCTCCATGAACAATGCATTTCATTTCATATCTCCAAATGTTATGTACTGTTATAAATACATATATATACTGGATATATAATATATATATGACATCTAAATTATGTATATAATTCTGGAGATAATGGGATTTTGACCACATGGAAAAATTGTAATTATAATAAGTTCATTTTTTACTCAAGTTCCGAACATCGATAAAATATCGAATATGAACTCAAATAATTAACTAATTGTTATAGAAAGGTAATAAGTGATATAAAATGAATAATAAAATTTAGAAATTTTCTTAATCAATTATAAATTAACTTAAGATTATTATTCAATAAGAACAAGGAACATACAAGACAAGTCGGACTTGAGGTAAGGGGTTTTCATCTCACGTTTAATCCCATGAGATTCATACTATATTTTCCACTATTACCTTTTTTATGGTGTATGTACTACCCATGATTGTATTGTTTTCATAATATAATTTAATTTATGGGTATTTACATCATCATTGCATGATACTTCCTTCATGGGGTGTATGTTTCGTAAGTTACCAAATCGGTAAGGGAATTTCAAATATCAAATTTCACTCATTCGGTTTTACGCAAACTTCATTGATTACTTTACTCCAAGATTATGTGTGAAATCACTATTTATTTACTTATATAGTAATTTACCCTCCCCTTTGTGTGGATATACTTTTGATACACATAATCACTCCATTTATAAATTCTCAAGTCATTGATATAAACTTGATAAGAGTAATTATAACTCAATTTCTATTCATTGAGTTAAACATCCATGTCATTCGTGCTGTTTTTAAAAGAATATGTGTGAGTGTCCTCTAAATGAATTACAATAAATATCCAGTCATATTGTGTGTATTTTTATTTTTCAAACATAATTATTTCATTGATTTATCCTTAACTTAATGATACGGTCTTTATAAAGGAATTCATATCAACTTACATTCCATTGAGACTTCTTTGTTGTTATGCACCAATTCACTTTTATTTGGTGTATATACTGTACTTTGACATAGTATATCATGAATACATTTATTCTCATGATATTACAAATTTTTTATTACTTCAATTATTTTTATTCAAGCATATCTCATTTGGTTAGGAACTCTAACTAAAATATCATTCTAAATGTTTTAAAAATTTATTCTTATAAATCTTTATCATTAATGTCCATGTTTTAAAAATGGTTTTAAGGTTTTATTTATATGGACATTAATATTTTAAAATTGAAATTATTTTTAAAAGTTTCAAAGTGGTATGGGACACTTTGATAAATATTGAGACTTTTAATTGTTTTCAAGAAAAAGGTGATATTTCACTCAAATAGTTTTAATAAATATTTTCATCTTTGTTAATATCCTTCAGTTTATTTTATTATTTATTGAGGTTTATTTATCATAATAAAATAATCCATATTGTATTAAATGATTTATGTTTGACTGTGGATGTGCTATTTTTATTCCATTCATGGTTTGTGGTTAAAGTATTGACATTTCATATGATAGTTTTAATATAAATGTTTAGATTAAGTTTCAACCTTTCATATGAGGAATTCATTGGACTTAGTAAGTGATGGGTGGAGCCCACTATAGATCGTTGATGCATTGGTATGTCTCATGAGACAAACTAGTATCTTGGCACAAGGTATTGACAAAAATCTTATTTGTAGTCTTGGCACGGGGCCTTGACTATGTGGTTATGATGTTCGACATTATGAATTCCATCATAATGAGATTAGCTATTGATATTTCATGTGGTTATTAGACTAGTATAATACCCATGAATATGTTTTATTCTAGAATTATTTACTCAGCTCATATTCCTTCCATAAAGTGTTTATGTTTACTATTTGTAAAGGAATGCGTTTTCAATTATTCATCATGCCTAATGTTTATATTATATTATTCTATATTTCTTACTCTTATTGAGCTTTTGAGATCACCCCTTTCTTATGTTTCATTCTACCAAGATATGAAGATTTTTTTTATGAGTGACTTGTAGTAATAATCTTGGATACTTGGATGTTTATAATGGAATAAATTAGTGTTGTTTTTCTTTTCAAGTTGTAATGTTGAACTTATGTATGTATCTTGTTTCCAAGACTACTAAACTGATCGGTCCTTCAGGACTTGATTCCTTGTAATCATGCCAATGTATTAAAATAATGCACTGGATCCTAGATTCTGGGGTCGAGGCATTACAATAGTTTACTCTGACTTATCTAAAATGATATCCATAATCTATTAGTGTGTGTTTTATCCTCAGAATTTGTGCACAACAACTGCCTACATCTATGAATTCTGATTCAACAGAAGATAATGCAAAACTATTCCATTTCTTACTACACCAAGATACTAGATACTTTCCCAAAAAGTAACATGTTTTAGAGGTGATTTTTCTGTCAAGCTTACAGCCACCAAAAGTTTCATCCAAATAACCAAACAACTCAAAATAATATCCTCTTGAGTAAAAAAATATAAAATTAATTGTATTATTGACGTATTTAAAAATTATTTTAACTACATTAAGGTGAGATTACCTAGTGTTTTCTTGAAAAAGAGCACTCACACAAACAATGTACATAATATTGGGCCAACCAGCATTTAAGTATAGTAAACTTCCAATAATACCTCTACAAGCTATTTGATCAACTAGTTTTCTAATTTTATCCAAATCTAGTTTATAGTTTGTATTCATAGGAGTGTCTCTACCTTTTGTGCTATCCATTACAAAGTGTTTTAAAAGATATTTTTTCATAATTTATTTGATTTAAAATAATTACTTTCTTATTTGATCCTTTTGATGTCTATCAGAGGGAAAATATCTGGTTTTCTAATGAAGTGTATCTATACTTACATGAACCATCCTGAAAAATTAGCCTTTACCCATGAAAATAACTTTGATTTGTAGAGGAAAAAAAAGTTTCTCTCAACATATAGTCTACATTGGTAAGGTTTTCTCATGAATTTCGAGTCAATCTTGAAGCATCCTTACTGACATTGGGTGATGTTTTCAGTATAAAAGCTGACGCCCCTCTACCTTCATCCTCATTACCTCACGATCCACCCTTATCTTTCAATAATCCACCTATAAAAAGTTATTTCATGACCAATAGTTGATACACTCTCCTTATTCAGTTCATGTAATGATTTCTCTAGTGGATGATTACTCTTAAAAACATTTGAATCATGAAAAAGTTATGTAATTCTAGAAAACATTTGAACCTCTTTACATCAAATTTTTTTTGAATGATCTTATTACTTTAATTCCATTAATTATTTTTTAGAATGTTTAATTTTACTATGCCCCTATATTTTTTTCCATACATATTCAATATTTTTCTTTTATGACTTATTTTAAATATATTGTTTTATCATCTTTTTATGCTATATTGTTTTAATGTTTCATTATGACCTTTATTTAATGCCAAATCCTATTTATCAGTAGTAGAACTAACTATTTACTAACATTTGTGTGAAATATAAAGTGTATTCCATGTTCTACTTCTTTTTTATATCAAAAAAATGGGTATAAGGAAAGGAAAATAAAAAAACTTGATTCCTTTCATATTTTAGAATGGGGGAGGAGGAAAGGAAAATAATTTTTTAAAAAATTATTTTCAAAAAGGATAAGAAGACTAGAAAATTTTTATTTCTAAAAGTTTAAATCTTAATATATGAATTTTTATTTCGTCCCATGGGTTTTATGATCATAAAAAAGGAGGATATTATTGGAAAGAATATATTGTTCTAATATAACTTCATGTTATGTGTTTTGATGACTCAAAAAATCCCTAATTTTATTCTAACAAGTTTATCCTAAGTGTTTTAGATTATAATTATCTTACACCATGTGTCCAAGTTTTTATTTTATTATATAAAAGAATTTTGTCTTATGAGAGCTGAAGAACATATTCTATTTCTCAGAATTAGAAAGTTCTGAAGTACTTTCTATTACGTAAAAAATTATCTTATGGAGAATGAATGATTTTCTAAATACAAATGATTTAGTTAGATTAAAAGGAAATTATCATATGAAAAGAATATTCATATCTAGAATAAGTTGAAGAAACTAAGTATTAAATAACCATAACATTTTATATTACGATGGAGAGTTATCTTATGTTTCGTTAAAGTTATATTATCTTATGAGGAATTGTTACTTTATCTTATAAATGTTATCCTACAATGAAAAATACTCTCAGTTTGTCTCTTACAAATATATGGTATTGAAGAATGTCATGATTACTTTTCTAATCTCTCTATAAGTCACTTCATGACTTTAGATAATATCAAAAAGAGAATATAAATTTAAGGAAATATCATTCTGCCCAAGAATTTTCATGAATATAACAATCCAAAGAATGAGAATATTTTTTTCATCACAACTAAAAAAGATATTCCAATATTTGGAAAGCTTAGATGCATATCCTTAATATCCCGCCTCTTCAAGATCACTGTACAAGCTCACCCGACCGTTATAATTATCCTGTGATCAAGTTGAAATAGCATATAAAAAGTTCAGTTAGCCTCTAAAAGAAGAATAAGAGATAGTCGGTATTGCATGTTCCTCAAAAAAATGAAAAAATTTGGAGACCTATACATAGTTAAATCCAAAGATTGTTTTTTTGTGATTGTTAGTTCTATCAATTTCACTAAAGATCATCCCAAGATATAACTTGAAGTATATCTTTTACATAGGATGAATCTTTATATACTATTAGTTGATGCTTTCAACTGTGTGCTGTATACACTCATCTCAAAGTTTCTTTTCATTATATGTTGTTTACACTCAGTGTAAGAGTGTTCTTATGGCCACAGATAGGTATTGTAATGGGAGATCCTAGTTAAAATATTTTTTACCTTTCTATTAAGTGATAACTTATTGTACTCACATGGGATCCCCTAATAAAAGGGTTGTTATAGTGAAAATCACTAAACTCGTGGAGTAGTGTGTTGGTGGAGTGGACTAGGGAATTTTGTTCCCCAATCTACTATAAATCCCTATGTTCAATTTCCATTGTGCATTCTTTCATAGTTCTGCTGAATATATTCTTAAGGAAATAACTGAACTCACATACCTTAAAAAGGGTGGTCTAATATTCAAGAAAATTTTAGAAACTCAATTCACCCCCTCTTTAGTTATTTATTCAGTCATCATTTGGGACAATAGACTATCTTTACGGCAGCCCTAACACATTGGAATATTTTCATAGATAACCAAAAAAATAAATGTTACTACTTTAAAATGTATGATTAATTAATAATAAAATAAAACTGATTTTATATCATTAAAAAAATAATTTATTGACTAAGAAAACAATCCGAACCATTTTTATGATCATAAATCATGTCATAAATAAATTAATAAAGTAAACTAACAAACCATTTAAATAAATAATTCCACCATATGAATCTATAAAATATTTACTCTCTCTTTTGGGATTATAAAAGAATACATATGAGAGTTTGATAATTTTTTACATAGACATCAAAAAGTTAGTAGATGATGTAATGAAGATACATAAAAAACAATTGAAATGAAATATATAAAGAGGAAAGAATGAAAAAAATAGTCTGCATTGATTTTAAAAAAGTTATGAATAATTCCAATATCCCTATTAGTGGCATTAATTAGAATAAGAATCAGTAGGGTATCTAACTATTAAAGGGTTAATAAGTGCTTTCCATTTGTTCTTGGATAGAGTAGGAGAAGGTGTAGGGATATCTTGAGGATAAGGAGAAACTCTTAGAATTAGAATTACTTTAGAAATAGGTCTGATGTGTTGGATAATCTGAGGAATATTGATACCAAAGGGAGTGGTTGGAGTAGTAGAAGATAGATTTGTAGCTATTTAAGCACTAAAAATTAGAAGTTCTGGGGGAGATAGGATTATAGTGTTAGATATATAAATATAAGGATATAAAATCAGAGTTATCTTAGATACATCTCAAAATCCATGCTTGATGATCTATATGAAGTCATCCTTATCAGTCATGAACTGACCCAACAGAGGGTCCATGACAAGAAGATTTTCAATAATGGACTTAAAGGCTTAGGTTAGGGGAGGCATTTTTAAATCTCTAACCAAAGTCCTAAACTGGTTCTTTAAATATAACTTTGTGATAATCTAATTAAGATAATACTTTATGGAACCATTTATAAAATTCTAATCCTTTTAAGTATTAACTATCATAGTTTTAACCATATCAAACAAATTCTCACCATGAGCATCAAGGTCTATCTGTATCAAATTCTTTGGAACTCTGAAAATGTCCAAAAGAGTTTGAATTTTTTCATGCACAATTTTGAGAATGACATATTCATCTACAGACACCGATGAAGGAAGAGAAGCATTATGATTTCTATAAGAAATTATGATAACATTGAGATATCCTCGATCAAGATTAATCAACATGTCTACCAAATATGCCTAGAGAGATTACACTTGTTCTTTAAAACCTTCATGATCATGCTCTATATGATCAACTTTAAGAAATAACTTTAGATGAATACAAGAAACAACACTTTCAATGATAAATGATATATCCTCTTTCCTACCATATTCAACAGCACTACCCAAACTGAGAAAAATATATTCAAAAACATATAAAAGGTAATTGTTAAGATGAATAAAGGAATTTAAAGTAATTATAGACATAGAGGTAGAAGAATACAGTTGAGATGGAATAGGGATAGGTGTTGAATCATCAAATACCAAATCATAGGGTATCAACATGGATCCTTCATCATTTGATGAGTAAAACAAAGGATTTTCAATCCCATGAATCAAAATATCAGAATATTCTACAAGTGAAATATATATTTGAGGAGATAAGTCAAAAATAGGATAACCATGGATAGAGAAATCTGAATCATAAACTAGATAAGAAGGATTAGCTGGTTATATATGAGTTGAATCAAGTATATTTAGAAATACATCATCAAATGAGATGTCCAAATTTCCTTGTTCTTTAAGAACTGATGAAGAAGGATCCACAACAACTATCTATGGAGCTTTGGGAAAACAAGATATGGTATGTCCACTAGGTTTGGGTGGACTATCATCATTTTATTTATCCCCACCACAATTTTTTGGAGTAGGTGTATCCAAATTAATGATAGGGGTATCAGGAGACTTATCCTCTCTAGGAGGTGCATAGTAAAATATTGGTGCTCCTCCTATATCAAACATAGGTTGTATATCTGCAACTAGAGTCTCATTATCAGCACTTCTAGATTCTCTAATATTTGTTCTGAATAACAAATATCCTGAAGTAATATCCCCCTCAGGATCTTCTAGTCCTTCCATGGGTTCTATAACTTTTAAAACCACATGAGACCAATTAAATATTTATTCATAAGACTTAAAGGATTCCTCATTAAGGTCTAATTATACATCCTCATCACTATTATAAGAAGAATACTTATCTTTAAACACTTGATCATGTTCCAAAACTAAGTCAGTTGAATCTTTTTGTTTAGTTGGATTATTTATAGGATTGTAATTATTCTAAAACTTATCATCATCTGAAACCCATATCTTCTTCCAAGGGTTCCAAACAAATTCCATTATTTTATAGGTGGATTGATTGAGACAAATACCACTTGAGGTAATAGAATTTTCCTCCCCCTGCGTAACAAATCCTTTAAGCTCTAGAAAAGCTAAAATGAATTTTGGATAAGGTAAAAAATTAAACTGAGAATAGGTCTTTCTCATGTAATCCATATATCTCATATAGAATCTGGGTAGACTTACCTACAATCCTTTCACCATTATATAAAGAAAAAATAGTTCTTGAAATCATATAATACTAAAAATTCATGTTGAATGAACTTAAGAAATGACATGAATTCACCACTAAAATCCACAACATTTGACCTTATAGGATTTTTATTACCATTTATATATTTTAAGGAACTCTAAAACTAAGAATGAGGATTACTGATGGGGTGAAAACTTTGAAAATCCTCATACACACCTTTGTGTGGTACTTATAGACTTTCAAACCAAAATTTTGAAGAAAAGATTTATTGTTGGCCATCAATAACCATCTGAATGTGATCCCATCAGTCACTATATTTGAAAGCATGTTTACATAGAAATATTTTTACCAAATTTGGATAAAATGTATTTTCATTATCTATGAACCAATTTTTATATCCTTACTCTAACACGACATTACACATTATGGACCAAATTGATATAAACAACTTCAAATCTATTTCCTTTTCTAGAATGACTTCATGAGATAGAAAGTGTGGTTTTAAGGGATTTTAAGTTCCGCAAAAAATTTCTCTCAAGATTTTATAGGTTTTCAAGGCTTTTGGAGATACATCCTTAAGCTAACACTTTATCTTATCTATTCTCAACTGATATTCGAAGGTTATAAGGATAATGTTTGGTCAAAATTAGGATATATTTAGGTTTTAAAGGAGATAGATGATTCAGATTCTAACTGGGGATATTAAAATCATTTAAGGCTTGAAAATAGTAAATAATGAGAAAGAAATAAAATATACTTATAGGAAATAAAAAAACATACAATAGCTTAAAATAAGGTAAAAAAAAGTTTAATCGGCTGTATGTTTAATATAAGAAGAAGCATAATATTTAAATATTAATTATCAAAAGAAATTTGAAAAACTACATAAAACCAAAAACTTAGATTAATTGAAAATATATTATATTAAACATAAAATAGATTAGAGAGAGTGAATCATCTATAATTCATGTATTATATAATCCATTCTCTCAACATTCATCAGCTTCGTTAATATGTTAGAAAGATGATGTTCAATGCTAATGAATTCAAGAGTGATATCTACTTTTAGAAAATTATCTCTCCAAAAGTGATATATTATATCAATATTTTTAGTTTTGGAATGATGTATAGGATTATTATATATGTTTATAGCACTTGTGTTATCACACTTTATCAGGACATGTCTAAATTGATATCCATAATCTTTAAATGTTTGTTTTATCCATAGAATTTGTGCACAAGAACTACCTATATATATGTGTTGTACTTCAATGGTAGATAAGGAAAAAATGTTCCATTTATTACTACACCAAGATACTATATATTTTCCCAAAAATTGATATGTTCTAGAGGTTATTTTTCTGTCTATATTTTAGTCACCAAAATTAGCATCCAAATAACTAACCAACTCAAAATAATATCCTCTAGAGTAAAAAAATATAAAATTAATTGTATTATAGAGGTATTTATAAATTATATTAACTGCATTAAGGTTATATTACCTAGGGTTTTCTTGAAAAAGATCACACACACAAACACTGTACATAATATTGGGACAACTAGAAGTTAAGTATTGTAAATTTCCAATCATACCTCTATAAGCTGTTTGGTCAACTGGTTTTCCAATTTTATCCAAATCTAGTTTATAGTTTGTATCATAGGAGTGTCTCTACCTTTTGTGCTGTCCATGCCAAAGTGTTTTAAAATATATTTTTCATAATTTATTTTATTTAAAATAATTACATCCCTATTTTGGAAAATTTGAAAAATAAGGAAATTTTTTAACTCACATATTAAACTCATTTAAAATTTATTTTTCATTATTTTAGAAAATTTAATACAAAATGAGTTTTTGGAAAATCCAGAAATAATATCATCATCATAGATTTTGAACTACTAAAACATCTTTTGAAATTATTTTTATAAATAGGGAAGGATAAGCAATTACTTATTAAAAACCTTTATAAATCAAGAAAGAGTAAAGCCT
This sequence comes from Viscum album, assembly GCA_963277665.1. Classification (NCBI taxonomy): domain Eukaryota; kingdom Viridiplantae; phylum Streptophyta; class Magnoliopsida; order Santalales; family Viscaceae; genus Viscum; species Viscum album. The sequence goes on from OY728163.1 coordinate 1,943,534,060, forward strand.
ATCCTACTAATATTTAGGAGCCTATTTTAAACCATAAATGGCTTTAAAAGGTTTAAAAAAATAATTTGAAAAATGATAATTTTGAAGTCTAGGGGGTTGTTCAACAAAAAAACCCTAAAAAGTATAACCATTAAGTAATGTACTATTGACATAAATTTTAAACAGTTTTAAATTAAGATGTGTTGTATAAGAAAGTAGTATTCTAATGGCCTACAATCTAGCTAAAGGTGCTAATTTTTTTTCCTAATCAATACTTTTTTCTTAATTATAACCTTGTGCAACAAATATAGATTTATTTATAACTATAGTTCCATATTCACCAACCTTGTTTCTATACACCTATTTAGTTTTAATATTTATATAGTCTTTAGGTATATCCACTAGTTTCCAGAATTTTTTTCTTTTAAACAAATTTAACTCTTCTTTTTATCCATGATCCAAAATTCATCATTGATAGCTTTAGTAATATTTTTAGGTTCATTCTATGAAAAAAAAAGATTGATGTTCAACCTAGTTTCTAAGATAATATCAATAATTAGTTCCTTTATTTACATATCCAATAACAACATCTAAAGGATCATCTCTATGGGTTATAATTGTCTTAGGAACAATGGTACTTGGTTCTTCAAAGTCTTCCTCAAAAATAGGTTGGCCAGAATGGTCATCTTTGGGGGATTAAACATGTGAATCTATATATTAGTTATGAGACTTTGATGGTTTATTGATATTCAAATTTGAGATATCATCCTCAATATTTTATAGAGAAGGCTTTGGCTCATGTGGATCTGTTCCATCAAAGGTGATGTGTACATATTCTTCCACAACATTAGTTCTTTTATTAAAGACTCTATTGGATTTTATAAAGGTTGAATAACCTAGGAAAATAACTTCATCACTTGATTCTCATGTGTTCATTGATGTGCGTTTCAAATTTAATTATTATTTTAAAACCTACAAACTACTAGTAAAGTAGTGAGTAGAAGTATCGAACCATAGAGAAGTAAATAAGAAGTGTACGACTGGAATTAAGAAAAAAAACAAAAAAAAAAATGAAATAGAGGAAGATTAATTATGATGGTGATTATGAAACAAAAAGTAGAGAGAGAGAGAGGGTGGGGGGATTTGATGGAAAATTGTGAAAATAATAAGAATAGAGTCAAGTAGAATATGAAATTAGAGAATCAGACCATACTGCATTAATTTAATAATTTTTTGACTCTAAATACAAATTATAATATCTATGATAATGTTGTAAAGAATATGTGTTGAGCATAAAACTATCATTAAGTGTTAAGTACTACTCAGTGAACTATCCTGAGTAATGACTTGTCAATAAAAACTGATAATATGTTTAGTTATTTAATAGAGAGAAGAATAATCAACATTTTCTAGTTTTTAATACTTTGATTCATGAAAATAGGTAAATAATTCACTACCATCACCTACTCGTATATAGAGTAGTGTAAAAATGATAGTAATTAAGAATGAATATGTGATCATTGATAAAAAATTCACTGACCTAAAAGCAAATAAAAGTGAAGAGTAGTTGAATAATTTCAATTCATTACAGTTTTATCACACTAAAAATGATTATCTATTAATATTTAGAACAAAAATAAAATTATTTTTAATAAATACATCACAATAGATGAAGAATATAAAAAGTAAGAAAATAGAGAGAGAAATACTCTCTATGGTATTCGATTTTCTATTTGTTTTGACCTTCCACAAATTCATTGTCATTGTTCTTTGTTCTTATCTACCTCTAATATCTATTAAATTGTAAAAAAAATTTCCATTGTAAATATATAGTGAGATGAATTTATTTTCAAACCAAGTTATAGCCTCCAAAACACAAACTTTATTTGATGAGATCCACTTGATAGAATAAATTCTCTGACCTTGAGTCACTATCATCAGTACTTTAGTAAAGCTCCAAATCAACCTCACTAAAAATTCATGTAGGGGTTAAATGTTGTATAAAAATAAAATTTTAATTATCTTTGAATTTTACATTAAAATTATTTTTTCTATTTCCATCATTTCGATGGACACATGTCAATCAACCCCAGGAGTCTTCATTATTCTTTAAGAAGATTAAATCCTACAAGTAGAACAACCCTTACTCAATATATTTAGCTCAACTGTGGAATCCAATCAAGAGAATTCCTTAAATTGATTATATTTCTCTGATTTGAGATCAATCATTGGGATTAGTATTCAATCTTTTGTAACCTCCACTCGATCTCATTGGGTTCCACTCAGAACATGACCTCAAACTTGACTAGGTGGATAGACTTAACTTCAATCAGACAAAACGTCAAACATGTGGGGTGTTTCATCCCCAGACCAAGAAACCATAACATTGGGAAATATGGAGGTCCCATAAATATTTGTTAATGAACCATCATTGGGAAAAAGAAAGTCGTGAACCTATTTCCTTTCATCTGGATTATGTACCTTAGCATCACTCAATACTAAAATTCAGCTTCAATGAGTTTTGAGGAGAAACTCAGTTGTCTTCATCATAAATATTCTAAACTTGAAATAAAAAAAAATCCATTCAAAGATCAAAATCATTAAGATTATGGTATCACCAAATGAATTTGTAGTTCCTATACATTTCAGCCTTTGTTGGTCTTCAATTTCAGCTGACCTTTCCAGGACCCAATCTTCTTCGGTTTATAATTTCGTGAGTTAATAGTACTCATCTAAAAGCTTTATCTAATTATCTCTAATGGTTTCCCAGGATTTCACCTCTCCTCTGGTCATGTAATCTCCGAACCAAAGGAACCCTTGATCTGTTATGGCTCAATCAGAATCTCTGGTACAACTCTAGCTCATGTGCGGCAATGGATTCTACCCTTCAATGAGCTTTATCATCTTAGTTGGATTAAATTGACCATTATTCTTCTCAATGAATCATTATATTATTCCTCACCCCATCAGCCCCTATTAATACATATTCAACTTATTAGATTAAATATAATTGGTAAAGAACAACATGAGATGTTAACTTCAGTCTTCAGACCATCGAACTCAGATACTGCAAACTTCAACATAGGAAGCATCGAGATATTTGTGCGGCAAGCTCATTTTGGAAGAGAAAACATGGTGGTTTGGCTTCCTGATTCATCATATCCAACTTCTTCTTTGATGTTCTTCAAAACGCTTGAGATTTATCTCACTCTGATCAAGTGGATTGAATTCAGATATAGGGAGAAATCTGGATTGTATTCATGTACTTGAATTTTGGATACATGGTTCCCAGAATTTAGCTATGCAAAAATTCCCTTATTTAATTCCCCTACACATTTGGCTTCATTGGTGGCCATATTGAATTTCATTACATGGATAATACACATTTGGATATGGTGTCAGAAATTTGAATTTGGATACGTGAAGCCCCTATATATTAGAGATTTAAAACCAATAAAAATTCATCTTCTGAAAGTTGTAAATTAAAATTGTGATAATTAGTTAGTCAATTAATTATTAAATAAAATAAATAATACAAATTACAGAAGTATTAAATTGTAAATTAAAGTTGAAAATTATTAAATCATTAAATTCATTAAATTATAAATTATCTTAAACATAAACTAACTAATTAATAAAAAACAAAAACATGGAAAATATAAAGTAAAATAAACAGTACACAAATTAAACAATTACACTAATTAAAAACAATATTTTAAAATAAACTTCAAAATAAAATAAAACAAACTCAAAGTTAGACTAAAAATTATAATTAAAACTTCAAAACAATAATTTAAACATGAAACTAATAAATTTAATTTTTAAATAACCATTACAAAAACTTTATAATTAATGAATAAAATCAACATTTTTTAATTAAAAAAAAAAATTACCAAAAATGATGTGATAAAATGTAATGAATAAATTCCAAATTAAATTTCACCACACTTAAAACATTTCTTGTCCTTAATAAATCTTTAGTCAAATTTAATAGTAGAAAATAGATCTCAAAATGGAAAAGCTGAAATGCTATAAAGAATTCATTTTCAAAAACATTTTCCCTCATAGATTATATCAAGTAGTAAATATGAATTCCCTCAAAAATTAAATTTCCTCTATGTAAAATTGGTTACTATTTTATAGAAATGATTTAAATGAAAATTTAAATAGAATTTAAAAAACATCAATTTGCATCCAACTTAGAGTCCAGAATACTTTTTACCTCTGGGTGAACTGAATTACATAATTTAAGAAGCCATAATAAATAGATAGACCATTATATGGGATAGAGTGAGAATTTATTGGTGGAATAAATGACCCATCCAACAGTTTAATGAATAAATAATTAAAATAATAAAAGAATGAGATTTACCTAGATTAGGATTTTCATTTCATGATCCATTTGGATTCATATCTTATGAGTTAAATTATAATTTAAAAGTTTAAATTTAATGATTTTTGTATAAAATTTCCCCAAAGTTTTACCATGATCCATTATTTTCAATAGGGAAATAAAAATGATTTACCTAATAAAATCCAAGACTTATTAAGGATTAAGCTCGTCAAAGTGGCATCATAACCTTAAATTTTGCGAAACAATTTGACCTTGTGAAAATTTACAAGTGATGCTCAAAAAATAAAAATTCTGAAAACTTTTGGGATTTTTTTATGATATTTCAATGAATTACAGTTTAGTACATTTAAATAACCCTACCCACACTTAAAACCTAACAATTTCCCTATAGTTAAATGATAATGTGGGAGAAAATATTTTACAGTAAAGATTCAAGAAAAATAAATTTAAAAATGTATGATTCATGTTTGAGGGTCATAAGTTAGCTAAAAAATTATTATTCCACATAACAAAAAACCAAAAAAAATAGATAATGCAAAAAAATACCCAAAAACTTCTACTTAACAAATCAAGCACACAAGAAGAGAATTTCAAAGAAGATTCATATTAACACTTTTTAATTTAAAATAGGTAATCATTAAAGTACCAAATTGTTAATTTAATTAAAATATTCATAATTCAAATATTTAAATTATAAAATCAATTACTAGTAGGTGATACATGATAATTTCAACATGAAAAATCACTAAAATATGAACTCTACAATCATTATTTTCAAGAATCAAGATAATTTTTGAACTAAAAAAAGAATGTAATGTTTACAATTTAAAATAAAACTCCCTTGTAATAGATATTTAACAATTTAATTTTTATCATGAGACACATCACTTTTAAGAATGTGAATAAGTCCCTCTGGTACCCCAAAATTGAGCTCCTACAAAATTAAAAATTTAAACATTAACTTCTAGAATTTCATGTTTAATCAAAACAAAAAAAGAGAGGAGAGTTAGGGAAATGTCATAAATTTTTTTCAAAAGCAACTCATTTATCATTTTTTCACACCTGAACTCTTCTAAGGAAGTACCAAAAAGAAAAGAAAGGATGATCAATAAATTCATTCTTTAAAAGTCATAAAAATGAGTCCAAGTAAAAAGTTGTATTTTTGAGTGAAAATGGAGATCAAAAAACAAATAATTTGGAGAAATTTATTTAAAAACAATGGAAAAATGAAAAGGCTAAGAAAATCATGGGTTTCATCCCATATAGTTCTAAATTTTAACTCTTATGATAGACTTTTTCCCCTAACATGTTTTATCTGTGTTCATTAAATGAGTAGGGATTATTATTAATTGAATCCTTGGTATTGTGTTTGTAAATTTCAGTAAGTTCACTCAATTCTTCATGTAATTCAGTAGATTGAAAAATTATCCCAAACACTCTAAAATTCTAGGAGTAATCCTTTATCCACCAGTAGCCTCAAGACTAAAAATTTCATTCAAAGAATCAAGAAAAGTAGAATAAAGCTCATAAATTTTCCCCAAATGACTAAACTCACTACTTAATTTCTCCCACACACTCTCCACCACACTTGAGTCATTCAACAATTCAGAATTATATATAGTAGTTACTATAACATGGTCATGATGAATCTCATGAAGACTCTAGAAAAAACTACCTTGGTTGAAGAAGAGGAAGATTTCTCAAGTACAGATAAGAACTTCTAAAATTTATGGACATAAAACCAATCATCCAAATAATGAAAATAATTATAGATATAATTTCTATCCAAATTAGGTGAAATGTACATAAACTCCTCTAACTCACTCTCAATAGAATAGGAAACCACAAAATCAACCCCAAACTGAACAAAACTGAATATAGACTAAACCAAAACATTAGAACTATCATTTTAAGCATAATAGAAACCGTTAATAGACTCACAATTATTAGGTTCCAAAGAATAATAAGTAACAACAGGGTTGGGAATAAGGTAGGGTTGTGAACTTTGAACATCATCATATGACACCCTTTCAACTTTAAGGTTTGAGAGTGGTATAAAAACCCTGATTTTATTACACACTTAAACATGATTTATTACATAAAACCTTCACTTGATAATACATAGAAGATCGATAGGTCTAAAGTATTTTGGAATTAGGAAAATTACATAAAAAATTAAATCATAGAATACAACATCTTATTGAAAACTTCCTTTACATGACCACTACATTTCCTCGTACTTAGCATTACATAGGATAACCTGAGGACATGCATAAAAAAGGGTGAGCTATAAAGCCCAGTAAGGGAATAAACATGTAATAACATGAGGAATACAATACATGTTAGAAAATAGGCATATAAATGGAGCACAATAGAAACATGAACATAAAGGCATGATAAATCATGATAATCATAACATGGAAATATGGCAACAACACTTAACATGGAATTAGCATGAGCCAAGACTCATCGCACATGGAGCATGAGTAATCCATAATTTCACATGAAGCACGAGTAAAACCTAATTGAAATTGAATTATAATGAGTAAATACTCATTTAAAATGATATATCATGATACTATACTTTACCCAATGCATTATAGCGCTATTAGGTAACACCCTTCTTAAATATTTCATTTCATGCATAAGTGTGCCACATGGATCATATAAAATAGAATCAATCAACTTAATAAGTTATTCCACGATTAAGGAATGTGGAATAAATAAATGAAAGTACCATTAAATATGTATATATTCATAAAGGTGAATACCCTTGATAGAGACATTAGTATGGTATTCACTACACAATTATCTTGGCTTGGAAAAACGCGGTGCAATTTCGACATCATAACGGCGTGACATAAGAATTCATAATTTTTTTATGAGAGATAAATGGGTGTCTAATCATATGTACATGAAATGGATAGTAATATGGGTTATTTAGAAACATGTCCCAACAAATGTAATGTAATTTAGATACGTAATAATAATTGCTTGAATGTAAATGAAGAGAGATAAATTCCTTATGGAATTTCGGCATGGTAACAGGTGTACATGGAAGGCATTAATGAGAGATAAATGGGTCTCCGATCATTAAAACATAAATAGGGAAGTATGGGGGAGGTGTGAAATCATACCACAACATTTATAATTGAAAATAATAGGGTATAACAATATAAGGAAACTTGGAAATAAATAAGGAAAGTGAGAATCCATTACTTGGAAGTGTGATCCATAAAGCATGGGAGAGGATTGAGAGAGGATTATTAGAAGCTTGGGGAACCTTGGGAGGATTATATATAGAGGAGGGAAGGGGTTGGTCGAACTCTAAAGGCTTTGAGTTATGTGGAAGTGGGAGCTTGGGTGGGTTTATATAGGAAAAGAGAAGAAATTCTTTATTATTTAGGTTTGGGACACCTCACATTAAACTAATCAAAACCACAAACCAGCCCATGGTTTTTTACAAAGGGGATTGAAAAAAAATATTTGATAAGTCCAATGGCCGAAATTCTTAAAATAATAGGGTTGCTTATGTGGAGGTGAGTCACACTCTCAAGGAAAACAATTTAAAAAGACAAAATGTTTTATAAGTCTTGAAGTGTCCACTAAAGATTTTTAAAATAAATAAAACAAACCCAAAATACATTATTTTAATGGTAAAAATTATATTGGCCGAACATAATGTTTATAGTATTTTATTGCATCACTATTGGGTCATTATGATGTCATAAAACACATTATATATTTAAATGGTATTTAATTTTTACCCAAAAATTCGATTGTCTCAGAAAATTATGAAAAATTCACTGTTAGATAATTTCAACATCCTGATTCGAAAAATAATATTAATTTTATCTAAATAATTTTCTAAATAAGTTAATTTTTTTACTTTTAAAATAAAAACAGGCATTTATTGAAAATTCATGGGTTTTGACAAAAACAACTTTCAAACCTTAATAAAAATTACAATTACATCCATAAAATTATACGATCATTTATATTTATTAAAATTTAATTTAATAATAATAATAATATTTTATTAAAATAATATTTATTTCAAAAACCCATTAATTCATCAAAATATATTTCTCAGTTAACTATTGACTAAAAATAATATTTTTGCTTTAAAAACTATTTACAAGGTAACAATAATAAAAAGAATGTATATTATCTATACAAGAATAATGTACATAATCGTAGTAATAGGGTATTATTACATAACCCCTTAAAACACCTGCATAAGACCTTAGGATAAGGTGTGCTATGGTGATAAACTCTTGGGGTGGCTCGGATAACATTGCTCAAGTGGTAATCTCTATCAACTTCCACTTCTCCCGTAGTTGGTTCTGCTCAAGCTTAACATGTTCATGATCAGCTTGAGCTTGGTCAAGAGTGAATCCCAATGATTCTACATCCTTTATGAGCTCTGAAAAATGGGCTTCGTTTGGGGAAAGTCTACTGGATGAGGCCATCGATTCCTTTTTTCTGAGTAAATTGGATTGTTTATGCCCTATATTTATACTAATCATGTGATCACTGTTCAATAACAATATTAGAAACAGTCACAATTCTTAATGGTATTTTAAAATCCAGAAACATAAAACCAAGGAAATGCATATGTTTTACATAACTATTTTACATAATAATACATTAAAAAAAAACAAAAAGTATTTTTTTATTAATGAATGTTTGGGTCTTACAAGCGGGTTGACCACTTCATGTACTTGATAAATGTACTTACTAATTTGGTTCTGAATTCTACCTAGCCTTTCCAACTCAAGTATAGGTTTTATTTGAATAAAATTTACTTTAAAATGTTCATTTACAGTCTCACTGATTAAAACATCATAAGGATGGTGATTTTACCTTCTAAATTTAGCTCTAAAAACTTACTAGAAAACAACTATCATCCTAAAACTCAATATAATAATAAACTCTTAAAAACATTAAACTCTTCTTGATTATCACTGGATTGAAGGACCAATTTTCCCTTATAAACATAAATAATAGCCTCATTTGTGTCTTAAAATGATCTACCTAATATGATCAGAACTTTTTTATCACAATATATTTCAATTAAAGGGAATTATATTAGAAAATATAACTTCACAACATCAACTAATAGGTCATCCAGCCTCCTATAAGGATAATAAAGTGACCTTTTAGCTATCTGTATAGAAAAAATTGGTTTCATCTCGTTAAGACCTAAATTTTTGAGTAAGGAGTAGGGCATAAAGTTAATGATCACACCTAAGTCACAAAGGCACCTAATATCCTTACTCCCACCAATTCTACAAGAGATGAAAAATGAACCTAAGTCTTTCAATTTGGGATTAATATTTTTTGAACTATGGTACTACACTATTTGTTAAGATTTATTATTGAACTCTCACCCCAATCTCTCTTATTAGCAAGAAATATTTTTTCAAAATTTCATATATGATAGGATCCTATTCAAATATTCTCCAAAATGAATATTAACATTAATTACCCTAAATATATGAAGGAATTTTAGATAATCAGGTTTATTTTTTATTTTAATCCTTTGTGGAAAATGGATGAGATGAGTATAATTTTTAAGGAATGGTTGAATACTCTCCTCATCCTAGAAACTCACATACTTATTTACTCCATTAATAAGTTCCCACTTAAATTTATTTTTTATTTGGATTTCTTAATTTAATATTCATCATTTTTTTGGTTCTAGACACTACTATTCATATTTTCAAAATTGTAGTTTTCAAGATTTTCATTTTTAGGTTTATCAAAAAATTCATGTTCAAATTTACTAGGATGTTCACTAAATTTTTCTTTATTTTTTTGAATTGATCTTATAGTGAAAATCATCATATTATCTCTTAAATTAATAGTTTTTGTGATTAGAAACTTTCATTTATCTTTCCATCCTAAATCCCTATCAAGTTGGCCTAATTGTCACTCAATGTTATGGATTTTTGAATATGTATCTTTTTTAGGGAACCAATTTTAACTAAAAATTATTGTATTAACCCCTTTAAATTCCCTTAATAATTTGAAGGCATGAACTAATTATAACTTTGTAATTGAGGTCTAGATTGTGTTTAGAAAGCAATGGCAGTAGGAGGTCTGAAAACTCTTTTCTCTTTCCAAGATAAGTTCAGGTTATTCATATAACCTTGTTTGAAAGAATTGGAAAAAGGATAATTATTTCCATGATTTCTAGCCCTGTAGTAAAAAAACTAAGAACTATCATCCCACTAAATGGATAAATCAATGTTTGGACATTATTTTATTCTATGACCAAACATACCACAATGTAGGCATTTCTCTTTAAGAGTGTTATCATTAATTGTAGAAACCTAAGAGATGTTCTCACTCCTATAGAAGGTTAATTTACTAGAGATTTTATGTTTAGAGTTTTGATCCATTTTATTGAATATTTCCTTAAAATCATTAGGTGTTTGATTAGAAAAATCACCACTATAAAACTGGTCAACAACATTCTAGTGATATTGAGTGAGACCATTATAAAAAATTTCTATTAAAATATAGGGATCTAAATGATGGTTGGAAAATTACATTAGAAGACATAAAAATCTATCCCATGTTTTGTGAAAGGGATATCCCTCATCTTGGATGAATCCTATGATTTTATACCTCACCTCAGTATCTATATTCCTACAATAAATTTTCCTAACAAACAAGTTGAATAACTTGTCCCAAGTATCAAATATTTGTTCTTATAAATTTTTGAAAAAAAATATAGTCTTAATATTTAAAAAAAATGGGAAGACTCTCAACTTAATATCCTCTTCAAATTTCCCATATAGTGGCATTTTTTGAGATATACTATAAAATTATCGAATAAAATATAATGAATCCTAACTGGGATATCCATTAAAGGAGGGTAACATTGAAAGGTATGATTGTTTTATTCCATAATTCCTAGATCTTGGGGATAACTGAATATGTAAAGGATTACTTGAAACTATAGGTAGTTGGAAATAACCAAGTATAAGTGTCTTAAAAATACAATTCCTAGGTTGAGGAGGGATAATATTTTTATTTTCCTTAATAAATCTCAAAACTTTTGGTTTTTTATTTTTATTTTTATTATTCATTTCAAATTTATTATACTTATTAATGGATATAAAATATATATTAATTTTAGATATTAATGGTTCAATTTCATAACTAGTATTTTATCTAGTGTGCATAAAATCCAGGTTCAAACAATTAAAACAAAAAGAAAACATAAGTGAAGTAATTTCAAGAAGATTTCAACAGATACTCACATGGTCATTGACATGCGATTCAAATTTAATTACTTATTTTACCTATAAATACTAGTATAGTGGAAGTAGCGAGTATGATTATCAAACCACAAAGAAGGAAATAAGAAATTTATAATCGAAACAAAGTAAAAAAACAGACTAATATATTAGAAGATGAGTTGTGATGGTGATTATGAAACAGAAAGTGAAGATAGAGAGAGTGAGTGGTGATGTGATAGAAAATTGTGAAAACAATAAGTGAGGCAAAGAGAATATTAAATTAGGGAATCAAACTAAATTATAACGATTTAAGATAATTTACTATCTAACTACAAAATTATCATATCTATTCCAGTTTTGTAAAGAAGATGTGTTGAGGACATAACTATTGTTAACTATTAAGCACTGCTTAGTGAAATCTCCTAAGTATTTACTTGTCACTCAAAACTAAGGATATTATTAGTTATTTAATGGAGAATAGTATTATCAAACTTTTCCAACTTTTGATACTTATATTTATGAAAAAATGTAAATAATCATCTACCATCACCCATCAATATGTAGAGTAGTGTGAAAATGATACTCATTGACAAAAAATATGAGATCACTATGAAAAATGCACTAACATAAAAGTGATGACAAGTGTAGAGTAGTTGAATAATTTCAATACATTATAATTTTATCACCCTAAATATGATTAGATATTCATATTCAGAGAAAATACTACAATTATTTTTAATAAATACCTCACAATATATGAATAATATAAAAATCAAGAAAATAGATAGAGAAATGTTCTCTATCAGATCCCATTTTCTCTCCGTTCTAAGGTTTCACCAATTAATTTTCATTGTTCTCTATTATTCTCTACGAACTAACATTATTTTTACATTTATTTATTGCCTCCCAAACACCTCCTTTATTTGGTGACAACCACTTGAGAGAATAAATTCTTAGACCTTGAGTTTATATCATTAGTACTTTAGAAAATCTATAAAAAAACCTCACTAAAAATGCATTCATGCATTAAATACTCTAGAAAAATATTTTTTATATATCATTTTATTTTATCTTAAAATTATTATTTCTCTATCTCTATAATTTAGATGGTCATGTTTCAATCTACCTCATGAGTATTCGTTATATTCAATCATGAAAGCAGAACAACCCTCACTCTTAATATTTGGATCAACTATGGAATCCAATCACAAGTCTTCATTTACTCGATTAGATTTATCTAAGTTGAGCTCGGTCACAAAGACTAACCTCTAAGCTTATGTAACCTTCTCTAGAGCTCATCAGGTTCCGCTCGGAACATGACATCAAACTTAGACCGGGTCATTAGCCTCAGCTTCAATCAGAGAAAATGTAAAATATTTGGGGTGTTTCATCCCCAAACCAAGTATCCATAGAATTAGAAAATATAGAGGTCCCCTCTATATTTTATAATGCATCTTCATAGGGAATAGGCAAACCAATTTCCTCTCATATAGATTTCATACCTCAACATCACTCAATACTCACATTCAGATTCAATAGGTTGTGATGAGAAACTCGGTTGTATTCATCATCAAATTGTTATCCTTGAAATTAAAAAACACCCCTGAAAGGTTGGAATATTCTAGATTCTTACATCCAAAAATGAGTTTGTAGATCTTATATGTTTCTACCTTCATTTGTCTTTGATTTGAGATGACCTCACCAGAACCCAATATTCTTCAGTTTGGAATTTCATGGGTCATTTTTAATATCGAACTTGGTCCAACAATCCTTACACACAAGATTTATTTGATACCCTCATATGGTTTCCTAGGCTCACACCTCTTATTTGATCATGAGATTTCAGACCCAAATTGTAACACCCCAGGTAAATAAAGAATATGACATTTTTATCCCTATTTGTGAATAAAATGTTAATATTAATTTAAAGGGAACTCTATTCTCGATGGCTTACCCAATACGCAACAACGAGTTCCTTTGAAATCTTACGTTGCACTATAATAATAAAATAATTTTATTTTAAATGGTAGTTAACACCTAGCCGTTGTAATGAAGGGAATGAACAGAACTAACTAAAAAATGATTATATATGTTTGTCAAATATTTGTACTCTTTACAATAAATGTTAGAGGATTAAAAATGCGAATGAATCCAATTTTAAGCGTAAACATTCTAATATTCTTTAAAAGGCAGATTAACTACCTTTTGATGGAGAACCTCTTTTAAATACAGTTTTTGACAATTTTATGTGTTATATTTGACAAAATAAAATTCTTCTTTAGAATCGGGACATCAAAATTTACTTTCTGTAAATTTTTGGTATTTTTCTGATAAAGTTCATTTTTTAATGAATAGTGAAAAATGTTATATTTTAATTCAAAACCTCTTTTTAATCTAATTTATTTATATGATTAGATTATCTTTTGAATTGGTTTTAAAGTGAAATTATAATATATTTTTACCATTTAATCCAATAGTGTTCATTTGAATTAATTTCACTTTGAAATTGGACTTAAACTAGTGTCAATCTTTTGATAAATACTGTTTCATAAAAACACGCTATTTGTTCTGACAGCGGGAATTAATTATTAAATTAATTAATGTAACTTATATGTTTTGAATTTTTTAAAATAGACATCATTTTTGAATTTGGAATATCAAATATATCTTAGGGTGAATTTTTGGTATTTTTCTGAAAAACTTGAATTTTTGATGAATAGTGAAACCACTAAGTCGTACTTAAAAAAACTGATTTTTCATTTAAATGAAATTTTACCACCTCTGTGTTTTGAATTTCAAAAATCCGACATACATGGTTTTCATTAGGAAGTAAAATGTGGTTCAATGAGATTAAAATAATTTTTTGGTGAATAGTAACTTTTAAGTTTTTAATCGTGATTAGAGGTAATTAGTGTAATTTAAGGTAAAAATAATGTTTTTAATAATATGAAATGACCTCGAAACATGTCCTAACCTTATTGGATGAGTCATGGACGACCAAGAAAATCCATGACTCAAATTGGGGACCCCATGTAGCAACTTTTGTAGGAAAATGACATTAATAACTTTTTATTTAAAGTTAAAATTAAAATGTCACAAACATGTGTTGTTTTACTAAAACAATTTTTACATGGAGTAATACAAGTCATATTTTTGACTATAAATATTAATTATAAATCTAAAAATATTTCCTACATCATGATATCTTTTTTATAATTTTTAGACATTAATTAAATTAAATTATTTATGACACCATGATGCTGCAACGATTACCTCATTAATGAACGATTTGAATAAAATGAAAAGATAATGTAAAATATAAGACTTAAACTTGGTAAAAGCCTATTGGATGAGTATATTTCAAACCCTTATCACCTTATCCTCAAAATATATCAATTTGGGACCTTTCAAATACGAAAATAATTATATAATAAAGTAACCTTTCTTGACTTTCCATGAGTGCCCCTCCTCTCCTCTTATAAAAGGCCCCCCCACCTCTACCACCTTACCCACACCGCTCAAGAATTTGGATCGGCCAACCCCTGACCATTTAATATCTCCACATCCCTCTCTTAATCATTGAAGGCTCAACTTTGGAAGAATTCTCTTCAAGAAACCCTTTTGGTTCAAACCAAGAGGAGTTACCCGATTTAAAGGTAATGTCTTCACTTGTGTTCTCTTGTTTTATTTTGCTTCTCCAAACCCCTAAACTCTTTTTATTCCTTTCTTTTGTAACAACAAAAGTATATTAAATATACTAGGATTTTTTTATGTGAAGTATTCGAGCTAAACTTACACAAACCTTCATCTAATGGTTAAAGAACATATTGTTTCTGTGGATGGCAAATTACTGTCTCACGAAATGATGATTGTTCAATATTCTCTTAAAAACTTTCATGGTGGACATTATGATGTCACTGTATTTTATATATGATATATATGGTATTTATGTTTCATATATTCTTCTGTATTTTATATTTAAAACATTCCTTTATGCTTTTCATGTTGTGCAAATGAGATAATTTCATACGAGGAAGTGTGGACTACCGCCCCCTCAAGTGATGTGACTCGTTCATGCAATACATGGAATGTATAAAGAATGAAATTAATGTACTTATGTGACCTATATAACATATATATTATACTGTAATTATAATATATATATATCTCAATTATTTTTAATTCCATTAATATGACAAAGAAATGAAAGTAGCGTTCATGCGTATGTACGGCCTACCGTCTCCATGAACGGTGCATTTCATTTCTTTTTATCTCCAATTGTTATGGAATAGTATAAAATGAATATGTACTGGATATATATGATATTTTAATCATTAATACTATTTTGGAGAGGATTTACTTATAACTACATGGACAATCATTTTCAAACAAGTTCATTTTTGACTCATGTACCAAACATCGACAAAAACGTCTGATATGAACTCACATTATTAACCAATTATTATAACATTATAATATGTGATATGAACTGAATAATAATATTTAAATTAGTACCTTAATAAATTATAAATTGACCAAAGTTTATTATTCAGGAATATAAAGAAACGAACAAGACAAGTCAGACTTGAGGTAAGGGATCCGACCTCTCTCTTTCTTTTCAAGTACCCTCTTTTATGTCATTTCATTTATGATCCATGTTATTATGTTGGAATATGTTCTTTAACATTCACCATACTGTAATTTTTATTTTAATATGATGAGTTACTCCCTCTTACTCTCATCAATTCATTTTAATAATTTTTATGTGGCGCCATTAGGTTGCTGAATTTTCGTAAGGGATCTTACCTCCCTCTTTCTTTTTAAGTACTCTCTTTTATGTCATTTCTTTTAAGCTCATATTTATTATGTTTGGGGATGTTATTTTATATTTAAAATTCTGAAAATTTTAAGTTAATATTATGAGAGACCCTATTTTATCTCATAAATCCATTTTTGGAAGTTTTATGTGGCGCTGTTAGGCTGCCGAATTTTCATAAGGGGATTTTCATCTCACTTTTTATTCCCGTGAGATTCATGCTACATTTGCCACTATTTCCTTTTGTGTGGGGTATTTAATTACCATTATTCTACTCTTTGTGTAATATAATTTCTTTTATGGGTATTTACACCAACGTTGTATGGTCCTTCTTTCATGGGGTGATCGTTTCGAAAGTTACCCAAATCGGTAAGGGAACCTTTCACACTCCTCTTTTAAAAGACTTATTTTGTTATGTCTTTTAATTTACATCTTTTTATATTGGGATATGTTATTATATATCCTTATTGATGTAAATTTTATGTCCAAGTTATATGATACCATTTTCTCCCTCATCAACTAATGTTATGAATTTTAACATGACGTCGTTAGGATGTCGAATTTTACCAAGGGAACTTCTTAACCCAATTTTGATTTATTTGGGTTCAACTTGTAGTTATTGAATATGTCATACTATGAATATGTGTGAATGACCTATTGTTGTTTTACACTTAATATACAATTATATTGGGTGTATTTATATTTTTCACACATAATTATGAGATTGATTTATCCTTAATTTAAGGATACCTTCTTTATAAGGGATTTCATCTCATTTTAAAATTCTATTGAGACTTCATTGTTGTTATGCACCAATTCACTCTTATATGGTGTATATAATATCCTTGGGAATAATATATCATGAATCCATTTATTCTCATGATATTATAAAGTTCTGATTAAATGTTATTCCTCAATTATTGTATTCAAGTGTCTCTCATTTTGTTAAAAACCCTTCAACTAAAATATTGTTTTAAATGTTTTAATGATTTATTCTTATAAATATTTATCATTAATATATATGTTTTCAAAATGATTTTAAGGATTTATTTATATGGATATTAATGTTTTAAAATGTTAAAGGCTTCAAAGTGGTATGAGACACTTTGATTCAAAAATATCTTTATTAAATATTTTAAACGGTTTTGAAAAAGGTTTTTAGAATGGATTCATTATTTCAATATCTTAAAATGGTATATTGTTATTGTAATGTGGGAATGTTATCTTTACTTTATTCTTAAGTTATGTGCTATGATTATGTTATGGTTCTTGGGCATTGTTTATGAAGATGGGTGGTTCCGTGATAAACTAAGGGCGGGTGAGTCCGATATAGCTCTCCAATGCATTGGGTAACGTGAAGGAGTAAAACACTAAGGTTTATCTGAATAGATTTAGGGAATATACTGTGATGGGTATTCCAAACGTAACCATTAGGGTTACTTCCTACGTAAGAATGTTATTAATGCCTCAAGTTACCTTTATGTATTATGATTTTTATTAAGATATGCATAAATCTTATGATTTCTATGAGTTATTCGTAAATCTTATGATTTCATGAGGTATGTTAAATTGCTTATTATTTATGAGTAAAGTATTATTTCATTGATTCTTATGTATACATGGAATGATTTTTTATTTTCGTACTGTTATAACACTTACTGAGCTTTTTATGCTCATCCCAGGTTTTTGAAATGTTTTCACATGACATAAAGTTGAATAGGGTCAAGTATGGGATCAAGGAAATGCCAGGCTGTCTAAAAAAGGAACTAGATATGACTCTTTTGTTCAAGAGTTTTTATTTTTGTGAAAAAAATGGAAGCTGAGTAGATGCGTCTACTTTTTAATGTTTGAGATGTAATAGTTATGTCCTAATTCTCTAAAACTCTAAACCTGAAAAGATCTTCAATGTGAATTATTCATTTAATTCAATAATAAGTAATATTTAAGGCTGGGTCTTTATAGTTGATATCAAAGGTCGGTTTAGATAACTTTAGATGTTAGGGTATTCTCTAAGCATAAGGGACATTACCATAATGGTTAGGATTACATAAAGAGTCACAATTTTTAGATAAAGTGAATTATTAAGTATATCTTAGTGTTTATCTTCCTCATTAGTACATGATGATTTTGTTGATATACTCGCACTGAATTTTTTGGTTTTAGTAAATGGATGGATCTAGAAGGCGCCAAAGTGACAATGGATTTGAAGGAAGCTGTGGTGGTTCTCTAATTAAGAGACTAGATGAAATGGGGGATTCAATGAAGAAATATCGTGGTTATTCTAAACCAACTATCAGGAGTCATGATCAACCACTTGAACCTTGGTGAGTTCTCTAATGCATCATGTACGAGATGACGAAATCGATGTGGAAGTTCAGGTAATAATTATAAAGGTAACCATTAGGTTTTATATGGTCCTTACTTTTGAGGTAATTATGGGTTATTATATTTTATGATGGAAAATGGAAGGCATGAGATAAACTTGAGGTTAAATTATGTTATGGTTATTTTTTAATATTTTATTGTTTTTTGGGGAATGTTATAATAATCATGTAGTTTTGTAAAAAGGACAACACGTAGACCGTGTGAAAACCTGTCGCGTCGGACGAAGCTGCGGGAATTGAACCCACAACCAAAGTGCGAATGTTATTTATTGCCTACCACTGGACTACGAGAAGTCCCTAGTTAGTTTGACTAATTCTTTTTAGTTAGATGATTTTATGAATTAAGAGTATGTTGATTTTGGGTTATCTATGGAAATTATTAACCTATCATGGAGGATATGTGATTAGGTTAATTACTTTTTGAGACTTTTAGAGCAACTGATGTTATTTAGAGATAAGTGTTAATTTGTACCTTGGAAGACTATGTGACTAAATCCTTCAAATATTTGGGTTTCAATCTTATTTTGGTTTACTTTGAATAATTTTATGGACAAATTTTTTATCGAATGGTCCTCGTTGAACCTTGGATTTTGTTAGACAAATTTTGGGGATTAAGAATAGATTTTCTTTTTATAAAGGGTTATCCTTTTCTGGATTATCTGATCTTGTTCTAATAATTTTGGTTTTGGTAAGGGTCTAAAGACATGGGAAATATATATTTCTCTTTTTTGTATTAGGTGATTCTATAGAAGTTGATTATAGTACTCTTAATGTGAACAAGTCTTCCTAAATACTCATCATTTGGGGAAAGTATGAGTTTGTGTAAGAAATCTAGTAAAAGTTGAAAGTCAATATGACAAGTAAGTATGTTTCCTTAAGATCAAAAATAAACTCCTCAATGAAAATTAACTTAAAACAAAAATGTTTTCTATTAAATTTTCCTACTGGGGAATCAAATACCGTTTAACCCACCACAAGTTTTTCTTGTTGTTAACTTTCTCCTAAACATGTTTTCTATCACTCTCCCTCAGAACATGACCATTTTCCTTCCATATCCATGTTTTCCTACATGGAATCCTAGTATGGGTTAACTTGGGTGACCTCTGTACTTATCTTTATTTCTTTTAAAGTGATTGTTTTACCGAATCTTGTTTCGATGTGGGACTTTCAATGATGTTTCCGAGCCCAATTTTAAAATTGCAAGGACGCGATTCCCAAAAGGGGGGAAGGATGTAACACCCCAGGTAAATAAAGAATATGACATTTTTATCCCTATTTGTGAATAAAATGTTAATATTAATTTAAATGGAATGCTATGCTCGATTACTTACCCAATACGCAACAACGAGTTCCTTTGAAATCTTACGTTGCACTCTAATAATAAAATAATTTTATTTTAAATGGTAGTTAACACCTAGTAGTTGTAATGAAAGGAATGAACAGAACTAACTACAAATTGATTATATATGTTTGTCAAATATTTTTACTTTTTAAAATAAATTTTAGAGGATTAAAAATGCGAATGAATCCAATTTTAAGCGTAAACATTCTAATATTCTTTAAAAGGTCGATTAACCACCTTTTGATGGTGAACCTCTTTTAAATCCACTTTTTGAAAATTTTATGTGTTATATTTGAAAAAATAAAATTCTTATTTATAATCGGGACATCAAAGTTTACTTTGTGTAAATTTTTGGTATTTTTCTGATAAAGTTCATTTTTTAATGAATAATGAAAAATGTTGTATTTTAATTCAAAACCACTTTTTAGTCTAATTTATTTATATGATTAGATTATCTTTTGAATTGGTTTTAAAGTGAAATTAGAATATATTTTTACCATTTAATCCAATTGTGGTCATTGGAATTAATTTCACTTTGAAATTGGACTTAAACTGGTGTCAATCTTTTGATATATATTGTTTCATAAAAACACGCTATTTGTTCTGACAGCGGGAATTAATTATTAAATTAATTATTGTAACTTATATGCTTTGAATTTTGTAAAATATACATCATTTTTGAATTTGGAATATCAAATATAGCTTAGGGTGATTTTTTGGTATTTTTCAGAAAAACTTGAATTTTTGATGAATAGTGAAACCACTAAGTGGTACTTAAAAAAATTGATTTTTCGTTTAAATGAAATTTTACCGCCTCTGTGTTTTGAATTTAAAAAATATGACATACATGGTTTTCATTAGGAAGTAAAATTTTGTTCAATGGGATTAAAATAATTTTTTGGTGAATAGTAACTTTTAAGTTTTTAATCGCGATTAGAGGTAATTAGTGTAATTTAAGGTAAAAATAATGTTTTAATAATATGAAATGACCTTGAAACATGTCCTACCCTTATTGGATGAGTCATGGACGACCAAGAAAATCCATGGGTCAACTTGGGGACCCCATGGAGCCAATTTGGTAGGAAAATGACATTAATAACTTTTTATTTAAAGTTAAAATTAAAATGTCACAAACATGTGTTGTTTTACTAAAACAATTTTTACATGGGATAATAATAGTCATATTTTTTACTATAAATATTAATTATATATCTAAAAATATTTCCTACATCATGATATTTTTTTTATAATTTTTAGACATTAAATAAATTTAATTATTCATGACACCATGATGATGCATCGATTACCTCATTAATGAACGATTTGAATAAAATGAAAAGATAATGTAAAATCTAAGACTTACACTTGGAAAAAGCCTATTGGATGAGTATATTTAAAACCCTTATCACCTTATCCTCGAAATATATCAATGTGGGACCTTTAAAATACGAAAATCATTTTATAATAAAGTAACTTTTCTTGACTTTCCATGAGTGCCCCTCCTCTCCTCTTATAAAAGGCCCCCACCTCTACCACCCTACCCACACCCCTCAAGCCTTTGGATCATAAAAACTCTGCCCATTTAATCTCTCCACATCCCTCTATTCATCATTGAAGCCTCACATTTTGCAGAAATCTCTTCAAGAAACCATTTTGGTTCAAACCAAGAGGATTTACCCGATTTAAAGGTAATGTCTTCACTTGTGTTCTCTTGTTTTATTTTGCTTCTCCAAACCCCTAAACTCTTTTTATTCCTT
The DNA here is from genome assembly GCA_963277665.1 of Viscum album. Lineage (NCBI taxonomy): Eukaryota > Viridiplantae > Streptophyta > Magnoliopsida > Santalales > Viscaceae > Viscum > Viscum album. The sequence continues at coordinate 1,943,555,945 of OY728163.1, forward strand.
TATTTTGTAACAAAACCAGTATATTAAATATACTATTATGTTTTTATGTGAAGTATTCGAGCTATAATTAGACACACCTTCGTCTAATGGTTAAAGAACATACTGTTTCTGTGGATGGTGAATTACTGCATCACGAAACGATGATTATTCAATATTCTCTTAACACCTTTCATGGTGGCCATTATGATGTCACTGTATTTTATATATGATATATATGGTATTTATGTTTCCTATATGCTTCTGTATTTTATATTTAAAACATGACTTTATGCTTTGCATGTTGTGCAAATGCGATAATTTCATACGAGGAAGTGTGGACTACCGCCCCCTCAAGTGATGTGACTCGTTCATGCAATACATGGAATGTATAAAGAATTAAATTAATGAACTTATTTGACCTATATAACATATATATTATACTTTAATTATAATATATATATCTCTCAATTATTTTTAATTCCATTAATATGACAAAGAAATGAAAGTAGCGTTCATGCGTACGTACGACCTACCGTCTCCATGAACGGTGCATTTCATTTATTTTTATCTCCAAATGTTATGGAATAGTATAAAATGAATATTTAATGTATATATATGATATTTAAATCATTAATACTATTCTGGAGATTATTTACTTATAACTACAGTGACAATCATTTTCAAATAAGTTCATTTTTGACTCATGTACCAAACATCGACAAAAACGTCTGATATGAACTCACATTATTAACCAATTATTATAATATTATAATATGTGATATGAACTGAATAATAATATTTAAAGGATTACCTTAATCAATTATAAATTTACCAAAGTTTATTATTCAGGAATATAAAGAAACGAACAAGACAATTCAGACTTGAGGTAAGGGATCCAACTTCTCTCTTTCTTTTCAAGTACCCTCTTTTATGTAATTTCATTTATGATCCATGTTATTATGTTGGAGGATGTTATTTAATATTCACCATACTGTAATTTGTATTTTAATATGATGAGTTAACCCCTCTTACTCTCATCAATTCATTTTTAAGAATTTTTATGTGGCGCCGTTAGGCTGCTGAATTTTCGTAAGGGATCCTACCTCCATCTTTCTTTTTAAGTACTCTCTTTTATGTCATTTCTTTTAAGCTCATATTTCTTATGTTTGGGGATTTTATTTTATATTCCAAATTCTGTATTTTTTTTTCATATTATGAGAGACCCTATTTGATCTCATAAATCCATTTTTGGATGTTTTATGTGGTGCCGTTAGGCTGCCGAATTTTCATAAGGGGATTTTCATCTCACTTTTTATTCCCGTGAGATTCATGCTACATTTGACACTATTTCCTTTTGTGTGGGGTACATACTTCCCATTATTCTACTCATTGTGTAATATACTTTCTTTTATGGGTATTTACACCAACGTTGTACGGTCCTTCTTTCATGGGGTGATCATTTTGAAAGTTACCCAAATCGGTAAGGGAACCTTTCACACTCCTCTTTTAGAAAGACTTATTTTGTTATGTCTTTTAATTTACATATTTTTATATTGGTATATATTCTTATATTTCCTTATTGATGTAAATTTTATGACCAAGTGATGTGATACCATTTTATCTCTCATCAACTAATGTTATGAATTTTAAAGTGACGCCGTTAGGCTGTCGGATTTTACCAAGGGAACTTCTTAACCAAATTTCGATTTCTTTGGGTTCAACTTGTAGTTATTGAATATGTCATCCTATGAATATGTGTGAATTAAATCTGGTTGTTTTACACTTAATATGCAATTATATTGGGTGTATTTATACTTGTCACACATAATTATGAGATTTATTTATCCTTAATTTAAGGATACCTTCTTTATAAGTGATTTCATCTCATTTTACAATTCTATTGAGACTTCATTGTTGTTATGCACCAATTCACTCTTATATGGTGTATATAATGTCCTTGGGAATAATATATCATGAATAAATTTATTCTCATGATATTATAAAGTTCTGATTAAATTTTATTCCTTAATTATTGTATTCAAGTGTCTCTCATTTTGTTAAAAACCCTTTAACTAAAATATCGTTATAAATGTTTTAACGATTTATTCTTATAAATATTTCTCATTAATATCCATGTTTTCAAAATGGTTTTAAGGATTTATTTATATGGATATTAATGGTTTAAAATTTTAAAGGATTCAAAGTGGTATGGGACACTTTGATTCAAAAATCTCTTTATTAAATGTTTTAAATGGTTTTGAAAATGGTTTTTAGAATGGATTCATTATTTCAATATCTTAAAATTTTATATTGTTATTGCAATGTGGGAATGTTATCTTTCCTTTATGCTTAAGTTATGTGCTATGATTATGTTATGGTTCTTGGTCATTGTTTATGAAGACGGGTGGTTCCGTGATAAACTAAGGGCGGGTGAGCCCGATATAGCTCTCCAATGCATTGGGTAACGCGAAGGAGTTAAACACTAAGGTTTCTCCGAAGAGATTTAGGGAATATACTGTGATGGGTATTCTAAACATAACCATGAGGGTTACTCCCTACGTAAGAATGTTATTAATTCCTCAAGTTACCTTTATGTATTATGATTTTTATTAAGATATGCATAAATCTTATGATTTCTATGAGTTATTTGTAAATCTTATGATTTCACGAGGTATGTTAAATTGCTTATGCTTTATGAGTAAATTATGATTTCATTGATTCTTATGTATACATGGACTGATGTTTTCTTTCCGTACTATTATAACCCTTACTGAGCTTTTTATGCTCATCCCAAGTTTTTGAAATGTTTTTACAGGACATAAAGTTGAACAAGGTCAAGGATGGGATCAAGGAAATGTCAGGCTGTCTAAAACAAGGAACTAGACATGACTCTTTTGTTCAAGAGTTTTTATTTTTGTGAAAAAATGTAAGGTAAGTAGATGCATCTACTTTGTAATCTTTGAGATGTAATAGTTATGTCCTAATTCTCTAAAACTCTAAACCCGAAAAGATCCTCAATGTGAATTATTCATTTAATTCAATAATAAGTAATGTTTAAGGTCGAGTCCTTATACAAATAACTCCTTGATCTGTATAAATCGATTTGAAGCTTCAACATAGATTAAGATCGGGTGTATAGGTTACTATGACCCATCAATGAGCTTCATAATATTCTTAGGTTTTGGTTGGAGATTATTCTTCTTAGTGAAGATTAATCTTTTTTATCACCACGTTAGAACCTGTTCAGTCATCTTAAACTTTTTTGATTTGATGACATCAGGAAACAATAACATGGGAAGTCAACATCGGTCATGAGACCATCAAACTCATATATTTATGACTTCAACAGAGGAAAAGTCAAGATCATTATTTGGTGAGATTAGCTTGGAAGATAAAACATAGTAGGTCAGCCTCTTGATTCAACATATCTTACTCTATCCATGTTGTTTTTCAATAATATTAGGTTCAATTTGTTCAACTTAGTAAATATCTCTTTGGATTCATGCTCAAGCTTCCCTCTAAAGCTTCAAATGAACTCTGGATATTCGATTCTTCTTCAATGTCGCCTCATCCAAATCACGTGGATTCACTTTAGATATACAGATAAATCAAGTACGTATTCACATACATGAATTTTGGATATAATGTGCCCAAAATTTGGCTCTGTGAAAATTCAATTAAGTGGTTCCCCTCCACATTTGTCTAGGTGGGTAGTCATTTTGAATTCCCTTACATTGATGCTGCACATTTGGATATATGTATAGGACATTGAATTTGGCTACATGAAGTCCTTGCACAATAAAAATTAAAAACCAATAGAAATTCATCTACCGAAAACCATTTATTAAAAATTTGATAATTAATAAATTAGTTAATTATTAAATTAAATAAATAATAAAAAATTAATTTTTTTGAATTTTTTAATTAAATTTAAAAATTATTAAATCATTAAATTCATTAAATTATAAATAAATTTAAACTTAAACTAATTAATTAATTGAAAAAAAACATGGAAAATATATATTAAAATAAATAGTACAAAAACTAAACAATGACACTAAATAAAAATAATATTTTAAAATAAGATTTAAAATTAAATAAAACAATGTCAAAGTTGGAAAAAAAATTATAATTAAAACTAAAAAAACTCATCTTAACATGAAATTAATAAATTTAATAATTAAACAACCATGAAAAAACTATATAATTAATGAATAAAATACACATTTTTGAATTGAAATACATAATAAATTACTAAAAAGGATATGGTTAAATATAATGAATAAATTCAACATCATCACTCTTTAGGGAAAACTTTACCATATTGTTTTTTTATTAATAATGAATACTTTACATCCAAATACATTAAAGTAATTAAATTTATGTTTTCTACCATTCTATAATTTATAGGGAGTCTTCTTTAAAAGAGGTCTACCAAGAAGCCTATTAATAATATAACAATCTACATTTATAACTTTTTCCCAAAAAGTATATAGGTAACTAAAACTCATTAAGAATAGTCCAAAAAATTTCTTGATATGTTATGTTTTTTCTTTCAACTATTCTATTTTGTTGTGGAGTTCAAGAAGTATACAAATTATGATTATAGCTATGTTGTGAGAAAAAGGTTTCAAAGTATTTATTTTTGAACTCACTAACATGTTCACTTCTTAAGGTCTTAATGGTAATTCAATTAAGGTTTTCTAAAAACTTAGTATATTTTGAAAAAAATATATAGGATTCACTTTTGTTATCCAGAAAATACACCCATGTGAATCTTGAATAACCATCAATAATCATATAATCATACTGTTTTCTTGTTAAAATAGAAATTATAAATGATCAAAAAAAATCCATTTAAACCAATTATATGGGTTTATAGGTAAAAGCCTATTTCTTTAGTTTTAAATGAATATCATTTTTCTTCTCTTTTTGGCAATGATTTCAGACTTTATCTTTTGAAAGTTCTAGATTAGGAAGATACCTGACTACATTTTTATTATAAATAGTTTTAAGTGAGTGTATATTGTATTAAATTAGTCTCTTATTCCACAAACAATATTATTTATGAATTTTACTTAATAAAGAAACATTTTTAGAAATCAACGAATATAAATTAGCAGTATATACAATATCATTTCATAAAGTAGTAAATACTAAAGCATGTTTGGGATCAAAAATTTTATAAGAATTATTTTTAAAATTAACTTGAAAAAAAACATCACATACTTGATAAATAATAAGAAAATTATATTTTAAACCATCAATATATAGAACTCTATAAATTAAAAAATATCTAGAGTTACTGATTTTCCAACGTTAATAATATTGCCTTTAACATTTTCACCAAAAGTGACATGCCCACCATAAAATTTTAAAAGATTATTGAAACTTGATAAGTCCCCAATAATATGCATGTAACATCCAATCTCTAGATACCATAAGTTATTATTGGTACTTTTCAATCATTTATCCTATAAAAAATTAATTAATCAATGATTTTTGTACCCATATTTTCTTGGGTCTAGAAATTTTAGCACATAAAGCTTTATGAATCCATACTTTCTTAACCGATATATCAAAAAAAATTAAGACTTCTTGAAATAAATAATATCTTTGGGGAAAGGGTATATAAACTATTTCCAGAAATAGATGATTTAGAACTATGAATAAAACAATTTTTCTAAATTTTTATTTGACTAGCCTGGTAACTAATTCCAGTAGTATGTATTGGGGTGGTTTGTTTACCTAGCATCATTTTAAAAGTTTTTATTCCATGTGTTAAATTTTTAAGGTCCTTATTGAGTTGTTTGTTATACAATTTTAGTTCATTGTTTTATTTTAATAGTAATTTTTTTCTTTTTTAATACATAGATCATATTTTAAAGTGGTAGAAATAACATACTATTTCTATAGATTTTTACATTTATCATTTAACTCTTTAAAGGTTTATTATATTATATCAAAATAATCAAATAAATATTCAATAGAAATGCCAAATTTATCATAATTTTCATTTTTATAAGGAATACGAATGATATCTGTTACCTCATGTGTTATTCCCAAAAATTACATATATACTTTCTCATGAGAACCATCTCTTGATGCGTTTGAGTCACTTGATATTTCCTCTAAATCAATACAAGTTTACTTTATGGATTTCTTGTGTTTCTTTACTCAATACTCATATTTTTTTCTTATGTTTTAAATTTATAAAATTATCTTTTATGTGTTTTTTCTTTTATAATCATAACTAGTATCTTCTCCAAAGTTATCATCCTTATTCCAATTTCATTTATTAGCATATTTTACATTTATTTTTTTAAGAAATACTTATTACTATAAAACTTATTAAATCTTAGTGTTAGATAATCCATTTCTTCATCTCTATCCTAATCAACTTAAATTCCACTGGTACTATCAGATTTAACAACTTCCTTTGATCTTGATTGATATTTTTTTAATGCAATCGAATTATTGGGTTTCATATCTTCATTATTCACTTCGAAATCTTATTTATACATAATTAGTTTTCCAATAAATTCCTTGACTAGAAGTTTAAAAATGTTAAAATATTATCTAATTAGAAAAAAATTACTCTTTAGTGTTCAGGTAGATATATCAAGATCCTCAATACTTAAACTTTTTCATCCACATTCTATCTAAGAGAAAACATAGTGTTGATGATTTTAATGAAACTAAGCTACAAATAAATATAGATTTATTAGGTTCATTTTTAATGTATTATATTTATTCATACAAGTATTTAATCTCATTTATTTAACATTTAATGTCCCTTTGTGTGATACAAAAAGAGTATCCCAGATTTGAAAAGCAGTGCCATAAGAATATATTCTATTAAATTAATCATATCTTAAGGAAAAATATAAATAATTCATGGATTTGAAATTATAGTTATAACCAGCCTTAGTGGATTCACTATAATCAGCTTTAGGATCTTTTGGTTTCTCAATATGAATTTTCATTTTGATTTTCCATTGAGAATTGTTTTACGCATTAAAAAAGGTGGTCTATTTATAACATGAACTTAAAATCTTTATTTATATATAATTACAGAATTCTAATAATAAAATAAAACTAAGATCTTATCCAGGTGACTTGATTAAATTCTGATACAAAATTTATAAAGGATAATAAAGAAAAAACCTTTGATACTAAATGTTGTTCAGAGTGGAGTACTCAAAAGGGGGATGAATTGAGTATCCAACACCAATAATAATAAAGAATAAACCTATATTCCTTCTCATTTTTAATCACATTGTCACATCCTGATGATGATAAAAGGGTAGACCCATATTATTTCCCCATTTTAAGAAGTTCATTGGCATACTCTGACAACAAAACATGAGTTTCCTAGGTGGAATCCCACCTGTAAAGTTTATTATACACAACTAATGACTCAAACTTCATGAGAAATAGTATCCTAGATTAAGTATCACTAAGGGAAACAAAAAACACAATAGAAGACTCATATACCCATCACGATCAGTGGTAGTTTTCTTAAGGACCTTAAACATCCCTCAATACTATCCCAATAGATTTTCAAATCATAATAAGAAATACAATTAAACCATAATTATTGAGGTATTTCCTATGATATTTCTATCAGCAGCTCTGGTGGTCCTCCCTAAAGTGTCTTTCATGTAGTACTCCCTGTGAAAACATCAAGGTCGATCCTGATAACATTTTTCATAGTGAGATATTTGAAAATACTTGTCATTTATAGAATATAAATCAATAATATGGTCCTCCACTTGATAATACATCGGGCACTGGACATCATGAATTCAATCCCCATAGAATCTATAAAGTCCACCCTAAAGGTCCTCCCTAGGTAATATTTTACAAAAATCATGTTTATAACTAAACATAATTTATAAATGAAAGTCCTCCCCATGATGAAAGACATGAAAATGACCATATATGTCAACCCCATAGAGTTTACTATGAATCGACTTCCAAAAATAAAATACCATTTTGATAAGAAGGCCCTCAGATTGAGAGGAACTCAGTAGACTCAGGCTAGCTACACCAAGCACCTTATCTAAGATTGGGAATATTACTTCTCAACCAAAACATAATTTGAGGTAATGGTTATCATATATAATTCCTTAAGACCATTCCCACATTGATATAGTTGAAAAGATTTTAACCAATCATGCTCCTCTCAATAAGGAAGCTGAGAAACAACTTCTCTAGTCAGACTTGGTAGAGGAATATTTTTTTGGATGACCAAGAGGACACCATAATCATGAGAGAAGATCTAATAGAAGATAATATTCTGGTTATATTTTGGATTATTTTCATACCTTAGTATGATGTTACTAAGACATTATATGGAGAATACATGCATTACCTAGGTGTGAATTTGTGGATGACTCACCACCACCTAAAGGAAAATCATGGCTTATGAAGAGCGTGTAATCCATGTTAAGGTAATGAAATAACTCCTCCTATATATTGATTGGACACCCTTTCAAATACATAACACCAAAATTTGGGAAAACAATGTGAATATCTCCAAAATTTGGGCCTTATTACTTTGAAAACTATCTTCCAAATAGTTTTTGACACCCCATCAAATTTATATGTCAGAGGATGGGGTGAACATAGAGAACTTCATTTCATACCGAACCCTAGTTAGTATATTTCACCAAGAACAAATTCATGCAATGTCATCACATCATGATCAGTTTTAGGTTCAAAATCTATACATGATATTTTATCTATCTAGTAGGATCTTATCATTTATAAAGCTCAAAAAATAAAAAACTTTATGGGAGAGTGTTGCTGATAGACTCATACATCAATACTCCAAGAAGGTTGAATATTCCTCTTTATTAATAAAATAAAAACCCATGGATATGAAAATAGACTCAATAGAGAGTAGCTCGCACTTAGATTATACACTGCATCAAGCTCATGCTTAGACTAAATCTTGAAAAACCAAAAGGGATGCAGTAATATACATCACATTAAGAATACCGGGACAACCATAGCCTATAAGTCTAGGGAAATTTTTACCACTATCATTACCCATGGGATCATAAAATACTTTGGGTCCAAGATTATATAATGGTAATACCATTTCAACCCCAACCCTTAAGTATGAGGGGATTTATATCATAACCTCCTCCACCATGGAAATTGGTCTTCTCTAGATTGGGGGAAACATCACAGGGAAGGCCTTCAAAGTTCCTCCAACTATGTGATCTCCCCACTTTATAAAATACATTCTAAATAAATATTATTATGGATTCCCTCAATATTTCACCATACAAATAATTTTGGAGAAAATATTCAGAAGAGGAAGTAAATACTTACAGGGTCCTGTAAGCCAAAATGGCCTACAAAAAAGGGGAAAAATAATGGTGAATAAAATTTTCCCTTGAAAAATAATAAAAAAGAAATCCCTACCTATATAAATTTGATAAATATATGATTATTATAGTGTATTATGCTTTAGATAATGTCATTAGTGTCAACCTTGTAAATGACTTAGGGAATGATGCTGGTGTAGAAGAATAAGATGAGTATGTATTCATCTGAAATATGGTCCACACCGAAAAAACATGAAGAAGGTGAACATAATCAATACTAAAGATAGGTTCAAAATTTAGGGGTTCCATTAAATAATAAATTTTCACCTCTGTAGTGAGATTTAACTAAAGGAAAAAGGGGAGAGTGTGACTGCATCCCTTCCACCACCTGAATAATTTGAGGATTCTGCCATCAAGGAAATAATTTCCCAATATAAAATAAAATTAAAGGAGGTAATTGACTCAATGATGAACTACATAGGGAAAAAATATTTTATGATCATAATTTCCAAGTAGAGACTCATGGTTCTTCTCTAAAACATCTCCCCTTAACAATAAGAAACCATTCTATAAAAAAATTTAGAATATGGTTATCAGAAAAATATGGGAATTAGGTAACTTGTATATCCAAAACTGATGAATGAGGGATATTATGAGTTCTCTACACTAGGGATGAAGCTAGATCCATATCAGGTGAGCTACCTAATGCCAACTCATACTGGTCATTAATGAAAAAATTAGCGAGCTGAAAATATTGGGATATACCCACCACATATACTCAAATATCAACATAACTAACTATTATTACAAATATTATTGTCTCTATATAATCCTTAAGAGCTCAAATGGAGGCCATAGAAGGGATTAGTGCACTATTACAATAGGAAAGTAATCCATATTCTGAGTGGGTTGTTGTGACCCCATCCTCCCAACTTCATAAATCTAAACTTCCCAATATCTAATGAAATTGGATACCAAGAGAAAAATATTACACATTTTATATCTTGATGTGTTCCCTTGATGGTAACACTCAATATGTAAGAGATAACTAAAATTAAATGCTTTCTGTATACTCTGGAAGGACTAGAATCTATCTAGTATAAAAACTTTCCAATAGATTAGTTGCAGGTCAAGAGGACCTCCATTGAAAATTTATCTACCAATTTAGCTCAATGATAAAAAATATAATAATTCTAAATATATAAAATTATTGTCATCATGAGAATGATAGGGTATCATACTTCATTATTATATGGTAGGGTTTGACCTTCTCCTTGAATATGAAACTTCAATAGGATAAAATATTGGATATTTTTATTGAAAATATCCATGATGAATTAAAGACAACATTGATCACATTGAAATACCCTAGTGTATTTTAAGAGTTCATGAAAATTGTCAAAAGGTTAGAGGAATCTATTTGAATCTTGAAGGAAAAATCTCAGTTGACATCGATAGATTAAGGAAATAGAGATGGGAAATGAGAAATATAAAATATTATTCTAAATCCATCTCTAACACTATCTATGTAACCTAAAACCATGAAGTATCATATGGTGCCTCCTCACAATGACAAAAGTAGCAACAAAATCCTAAATAAGATGGAATAAAAGATCAGCGTTTCCCATTGTATGAATATTAGAAGAATAAAGTTTATTCTTCTCATAAGTAGAAGGTTCTAGGATACTTCTTCATGGTTATGGAGAATAATATCCTCAATCATATGAAAGCTAATAAACTTCAATAAATTATCCTCAAAGACTTCTCTAATTATTTTCCATCCCATTGAATGCTGGGGAACACCATGTAGGTGTTTTTTTATTATATACATCCTTTAAAACATGGTTGATTCTAGATAAGTTAAAATGGGAAATCCACCAATAGAAGTGGATTATGGTTCCATAATCCCACTAGAATAGTAATGAGAATGAGAGAGAGTCCCAATAAAGGGTACAAAAAAGTTTGATGACTAGATGAATAAAAAGGTAGTGAATCGAGCACATGATATCCTCAAGGAACAAATGAATCAATGATTTGAGACCCAAATTCTCTTTGAGACAATTTATTAAGTTTCTTCAGAAATAAAATCCTCCAGAAGAAGGCATTAGAAGAAATAACATCAATCAACATAACAAGAGTAATTCATAAGAAGATTAATCCAAGATGATGGCTATGTTGGTCTAGAATCTTAAATAATTCTTACTGTTTTCATTAAGATGATGGGAACCATCCTATAAAATAGTATTATAGGAACCACCCTTCTACACAGAATTCTCACCAGATAAAGAATATAAATATATCTCTATAAATTTGATTTAATTGGGAAATCGATTCTCAAAAAATGAAGATATATGAAAAACTAAGTACCCCTCCCATAATTTTGGAGGATGGGGAAGAGATTAAAAAGGTCGATGGGGTCAAGGAATATGAGTTCAACATGGATCTATATATTGATGCCATTCCTTGATTAAATCCATATATTCTACAGAGACATAAATATAGACACTTCATCAGGATCAATAGTAGAACCAATATACTTAAAAATAATATAGGATGGTTCATGCTCAATTATATTAGAGGGCTGATTTACAAACCAGAATTCTCATAGAATATGATAAATTGTGGTGGGGGTGGTAGGGGGTGGGGTCATCTCAAATTAATTGAAAAATTGAAAAAAATTACCTCAAAATATGTTTTGGGAAAGTTTCCAATAACATAGAAAACTTTGGTTTCCAAGCCTCAGACAAGGAAGTATCCTCATAGTGGGAAGTGTATTCCACTTGTCCCTAAGTATGAAATCTTGAAACTACTTTTTGTGTTTTATACAAGATCTCAATCATGGATGACCTCCATATATAAAAGTAGATCTAAGAATCACTCGTTGCAACCCTTTTAATCCTTCAGGAGTTCAAAGATGAGGTTACCACTGCTGAAGTGTATCTTGTAGAGACCGACCCCGCTGAATGCCATATAGTCATATCCTTCATAGAACAAGACAAGAAGACCATTATACAAGGACATATTAGGATATTTTATATATTTGGTAAGCTGAATGAAATTGAATTCTATCAGGACATTATTGGAAATGACTCTATAATGAATACTATACCAATATGAACTCTCCAAAAATTATGCTACATTGAAGTAGATTTTCCCCCTTTAAACTTGACAATATAAGGTTATGAAAAGAGAGAGTAGAAGTTTATTTTACAGATCAAGCATAGAACCTAGTTTGGAGACCTTGTTTCCAATTATAATTTCATATTTTTCCATTAGGATACATCCTCAAAATATTTATTGGGATAACCATGGCTTTATTTGTGTATGAATTTGGCTTTATCATACCACCAGTGCCTTAAATATTCTCTCAAAGGACAAGTTATACTGATGTATGGTGACAATTCCCCTTTAGAATCCCTAAAATCTCATTACATAGATTTAGAATTATACCAAAGATAGGGGAAGTTACCAATGACTAATAACATTGCCTAATTCACTAGTCCCAATGGTTTATAGATAGATCCTATCAACCCACTAAATTAACTTGATGAATACTATGTACAACCCATAAATCATATCAATGTAATCACCCCAGATTTGGGAATTCATTTGGTTGTGAACATCCCATTTGTAAGTTCAAAGAATCCAATTACCTTTATTTCATATGAGGATCAAGAACATGTCCCTGTTGAGAAACCATCACTGACAAAGAAGAAGGTAACCAGACCTCTTATACAAGGCAATATCAATTCTATGCATTTCTATATGAGGGATAGTTTGAAAAATATCCATAACACACAATAAAAGTTATTCAATCAATTAGACCTCAACCATGAGATAAGGATACAAGCATATGGTTTTGGAATATTTCCACCCATATTCATGATATCATCCATGTTAGCTGAATCAATCCATATGTGAGAAATATTTGATCACAACAGTGGTGGTAATTACCTAGATAAAATTTCTCCCTCTTTATCTCAAAGACCCGAGCTAATATTTACATAATTTTTAGGATCAAATGATACCTCCACATATTATATAGAAACTAAGCATTACATAATATTATCCCATGAATCTTTGGATTTGATCATATATTATATCCCCAATGATAGTGTAGAATAAGGACAAAATATTCATAATTCCACCAATTCCCATGCATCGACAACCTTGGAGTTTGAAGACACCTACTTATCATTCACAGAAGATGAAAATGACCTTGTACTTTCTCCCAATTCAAAAAATATCCCATCATCACCCATGTACATAGAAATTGAGGCTGAGGAAGAAGAGGAATAAGGTCTCAGGGATTCCCCTCCAGTATTTTATGAAGGAATCTCTACCACCATTGATGAGCCTGAATAAGTGAATCTAGGTACATAGAAGGATCCAAATCAAACATTAATAAGTTCCTCCTTATATTATGAGTATAAAAGGACATACATTTACTTATTGAAATAAAACTAAGATTTATTAACCTATAATTTCTTAGTTATACTTGATCTTAATGTGGCCACCCATAATTTGGTTCTTCCAGAGGATCACCATCACTATAAATAAAAATCAAAGAGAATACATCTGACTCATATTGTGGAGTTAAAAGTTGAAGTTGACAATCACATCAAAGAATACTTCATTCCAGAGTTTAAGTACCTGAAATGGATTTCCAACATCATTCCCATTACAAATAAGAATGGACAGTTTAGGGTTTTCATTAACATTAAGGATCTAAATCAGAATTTCCAAAAAGTTGACTTCCCAATATCTTCAATGGTACTTTTTATCAATGTAATTTTCTATTTTAAGATCTATATATATATGGATTCTGAATATGTGGAGTTAATTATTTTTAGGGAACCCCAAGGGTTTTATTTCTTTTGAGTAATACCCTTTGGGTTGAAGAACACTGACACCGCATATTAATGTACCATGCACCATACCTTCAACCCCCTATTGGGGAAGACCATATAATGCTACATTAAACTTTTTAGTCATTTCTCAATAAATTTATGATCATTTTACTAAACTCAAGATATTTTAATATAAAATATGAAAACATATTCTAAAAATGAATCCCTTGAAATTCACTTTTAGGGTAACATTAGGAAAATTTCTTGGCTTCATGATACACTATTAGGTATCGAAGTCAATATCTAGAAGACCAAGGCGATCCTTAATATTATACGTAATCAAATCTCAAATATTTGAGATGAATTTATGGGAATATTTCTCACATAGAATTATTTATAGAAAACCTTTTAAGAAAGTTCCTAACCTCTAAAAAGCTAATGTAAAAGGGATTAACCTATCGATGGGATAAATAATGTTAAGAATCATTGAATGATACTAGTGTTAATGAAGCTTATGGAAGGAAATCCACTCATTATATATATGTTAACATTGTAATGATCACTTGGTTCCCTTATCACACACAAGAATGATTAATTGAAGGATCATAGTCTCTAATATATCAGTATAACTATGATAGACACTGAGAATCACTACTACGACATTGAGTAAAATTTACTTACATTAATATTATAAGTCTAGAAGCTGAGAAAATTCCTACAAAATGAAAATTCCACTTAGTATCTCATATTGATGTGATCAAATACATTTGCAGCCATCTGATGCTAACTGGACACCTGACATGTTGGGCAGTCATCTTACAATAATTTGAATTCTAATTTTTATCTCAAAAGGAAGTTAAAGAAAAATCAGGGACATACTTTCTAGTAGCACATCACACATCAAAAATAATTATAGTGGATAAAGAAAAACCTGATTAAGAGGTTTTCTCTATCCAGGAAAATCCCTATAAATGTTAGATGTATTTTGATGATACTTATAAAATACCTACATGAAGATTAATGGAAGAACCAAAACTCAATAAAGTGGGTCAATGAATTATCCTCATTTCTCCAGAAAAGTTATTATTTATGTATTTATTCATGTTATTAGAGTACTGCACTAAAAAAAGGAAGAATACCAAAAACCAATTACAGTCTTAGAATTATCTTTGGAAATATAAATTGTTGGACTGAATGTCAAATAATATTTAGATTTTATGATTAAGAATATCAATGGTGTATATTCTATTAATAATGAAGAGTTTATTACCCTTATTGGTTATGTTTGATTGTTGGTGGATAAATTTACCTCTATGATAACATTTTCTCACATTATATGTTTTTAGAATTATTCCACTGACACATTTTCTAAGACAACCACAACTCTGGAAAATCTATACTGGGATGTGACATGTTTCATCATTGTGCATAACATGTTGGTGTTTCTATTCATAAAAAATGACAAGGAATAGATCAATGAGATCAATTACATCCCTAAGAAGGTAGAGATGATATCCTCTCTAAATTATCCTTCAATTAGATGGACATATCCCATAATAGAATATAACAAAGGTAGGATTCTTCCATCACACAAATCTAAAAAAATAAGACCGGATAATGGGAGTTAAAGTTCATTATTTAAACTAACCCAAATTCTTAGAAAGTACTCTATAAACAAGGATTTAATGGATTCCTCCTCATATGTATTGAAATAGGATAGACCTTCATTGTTATTATAGTAGTCCAAACAAATTCCTATAATATCTTGTTACTAATTTTAAGGCACCCATATACCCTCCTTTTTAATCACGATTTAGTTGGGGTTTCTCTCAAGTTATTTTGGGTGGAAAGTTGATTTTTTTTAAAATTATGGTTTGTGTACAGTCGGTGCACTATTTTCCCAAACCGTGCACCCAACAAGTGTAAAACATGAAACACTAGGCAGTGGGGGTTTTCAAGATTGGGGAATGGTTTAAAAAACAATGCACCTACCTAGTAGAGACTATGCTCCTTGGACAGTGAGTCTAAGGGGGGTTCATGGTTATGGAACATGATTTGTCTAACCGTGCATCCCTACCTAGATGACGGTGCACATGGTAATTTTTATTTCTAAAAATCAATTTAAAATTTACCAAACCCCCATATAAACTATTTATCAAATATAACTCAGGATTACTCGAAATCATTGGTGTTGGAGGCTCTCAAGAACCATTTTTTCTCCTCCAAACTCCTTATTAGGAAAATAAAAGTGCAGAAAACCTCATTCAATCCCTCACTAGTAAGTGATGTTATCTTATTCCTTATCTCATGCTCTCTCATTATTTACTCTATAGGGGTTTCTATATTTTTTTTTGTATTTTTTGATCTAAAATCCATTTATTTGAATATTAAATCTAGGCTAGATTTGTAGATCTCAGTTTCCATTATTCATTATTGGAAATTCCTACTATGGGTATTGAGTTTTGATATCGTGATTTAAGGTATGTGGTCATGTTGATATTTTCCATGTAATAAACCCATTATTTTCTTGATTTAAATTAGATTTATTTTAATTGAACTATGAAAAATAAATTTGAAGAAAAGTTTATTTTGAATTGATTTGGTATGGATTTTGTGGGAAGCCCCCAATTCTGATGAAATTTTAATTTGGGGTGTACTTTGTAAATTGATGGGAATTGAAAATTGATTTGAGAATTCAATTTCGAAAATGGATTAAATTGTTTTTTAATATATGATTGGTTTTATTTTAAAAGGGAATGAAATGATGAAAAATCCATGATTTGGTTTTGAAATTTATTTGGAATATTGAAATGATAAATTGGGAAATATAATTGTTTTTATTTGGCATGAAATGAATAACCTGATATCAATTGATTGATTGAATAACATGAGAGAATTTTTAGTTAGTAAGTGGTTGGAAAAAACACACTAGTATGGAAATTCCATAGAAATGCATTAAAAATTAAAACACTAACTTAACCATGATAGGAATTTAAATTTACCTAAAGTGAGAGTGGATGATTATACTTTTCCCTAAAGTGGGAGTGGATATTTACCATGATCACTGATATGAGAGTATGAGAATCCCATAGCCAGTAACTAATGCACCTGAAGGAATTTGAACATTGTGATATGAATTTTTGTGATTACTTTGATAAATATTCCATTAATTAAGAAATTTCTTTACTCATTCCCAATCTATTTATATAAACTATTTTATAATTTTTTTTATTAATATATTGTTTTAAATGTTTCCATATTTTGAAATAAAAAGAATGTTTTGATTTAAATATGTTTTTGTATTTCTATTCATGTTTTTTTTAAATTGGAAGCATATTTTTGGTCTATATATTATGGAATATTGTTATGGAATAATTTATGAGACCCTATTATCCTTTTAGATTAGACACTACCTTTTCCATGAGGTGTTTGTATATTTTCTTCTTCCAGGTTTGAGTAATTGGAAATAACCTCTTAGAGGAGGTGGATGTTCTTGACCCTTTGGGATTGGAGTGTTGATACCTTCGGGATGTTTGAGTTTTATTTTCTATTTTTGGTACTTTGATGATGTAGTGTTTGGGTTTTGATATACCTTTTTGGTTTCTAGTACTCTCTCCTTTGGGATTTTTTAGCATGATGGTATGTATTTGTTTCTTCTACTATTTATGTTTAAAATTCATTACCACTCTTATTTTTTATTATGTAAGGTCCTAGTCACCAACTTTTCAGGATCAAGAATGAACTTTAGGATATATCAGGATCTTCTAGGGTGTTAGGGTACTAGGGTATCTAGGCCGATTCATGATTAAGTGGTATCAAAGGTGTAGGATGTGCATCTTTCCTTAATGTTAGTATGTAGTTGAGATATCTTGTCGGGACTTAGAAGGTAGTTTTGAGTTAGTGAATGGATAGATCTCATCTTAATGAGCCTTAAGTCACCATGAGTGGTTTGGTAAAGGCATATTGAGGATTATTTATAGTCATTTTCAAACATTATATTTGGATAGGTATAAATCCAAATCTTGTTTTCTTATCTGATAGGATTAATTTCCATTTTTCTCTTGTTGGGTTGTTGATATGAGTAACCTTATAATGTCTTAAATGTTGTTTTCTAATGTTTTGTAGCATCATGACTTGAAGAATATGGGTGAATAATATCCCAGATGAAGCTTTCGATGAACCACAATGAGAAAATCCTCCCATGGACTGGAATATGGTTAAGGTTATTGTGTGTGCTGTCCAAGATCTAGGATATGCACCTACACCCATTTTGGTTTAGGCTCCAGTTGTGGAAACTTAAAGGGATGAACCTCAAAATCATGTTGAGGAGTTCCTTCTCCATAGGCCACCATTATTCCAAGACTCAAATTATCCTCAAGAGGATGCGGATTTGTTAAGTAATATAGAACTTTTGTTTGAGTTCTTGGAAATTCCTAAATCGATCATAGTGAAATATGACACCTATAAGCTAGAGGGACCTAGAATTAGATGGTTAGTATCGATGGTGATGGAGAAATTCATGAGGTTTTAGAGTGTAATGGAATTAAAGTTATTTTTCCAACCATTCCTATCTAGAGTGTATGGTGCTAGCTAAGGCTTTGGAGTTTTTCAAACTTAATCAAGCAGATATGACCATGGAAGAATATGTAAACTAATTCACTGAGATCATGAAGTTTTCAATTGAGGTAATATTGAATGATAAGATAAATAATTTATGGTTTGATATGGTACTTCTATTAGATATTTTTTCTCAATTGTTTTACCAAATCTCTCTACTTATGCTGATTTACTAGATAAAGCATTGATGGTTGAGAATGAACTAGCTGATAAGTCAGTGTTGATAGGAGATCCTTTTCTCCCAGTGGTAGTTTTGTGAGTTCCTTGAATGTAAATATAAATAATTATGAGTCTCATAGTAGTTTTCAATATTATGGTTATTCTATAATTCCTATAGTGCCTAGAAGAGGCCCTTTGACTTGCTTCCAATGTGGAAAGCCTAGGCACTCGAAACGGGTTTGCACCGAGGCACCCAAGATATATGGTTCATGTGGTTTCTCAGGTAATTTGTAGAATTTATATCATATTTATTATGATCTACATAGTGAAATGAGATCATTATCACAAAAAATTACTATAATGAAATCAGATGCTTCAAGATTTAAGAAGTTATAGCCACAGACATCCAAAATGAATCTTCTTCACATAGTGGAGGAGTCTCCATAGGAAGTAGATATAGGTCCAATGAATGTGAGAGGCACCATCACTATAACTTCATCCTTAGTGACTAATTTATTTGATACTGGTGTATCTACTCCATTCATTTCAACTCATATTGTGAATCTACAAAATATTGATGCAGATCATTTATCTTACATAATAGATATTACTACACCTCTCAGGACGAAGAGAGTGCATGGTCTCTATTTTCCTACTTGTGTCTTCTCTTTATCAAAGATTTTACTTACATGGGTTTTCTTGGTTCTCGACATGAAACCACTTGACATAATTTTTGGGATGGATTGGATCATTTCAAATAAAGTCTGAATTGATTTTTATCTTCAACAAGTCTCTTTTACTATACCTGATGGGGTGTGTCATATATTTCAGGGAGAATTAGACCCGATATCGAGTAGATATGAAACATATTATATAGATTTGTATAATGTAATATTAGTGTTTTCTTTTTATTTGGAGTGGGAACTGTTGAGTAATGATCTCCCTCCAGTTGGCTTCGAGTTTCCCCATATTTCCCTTAAAAATTATCTGGGTTTTCTCTAGTAAGGGGGGTAGAATTTTATAATTATTTAGTGCCTGTTACTCAACTAGTGGCTATAACTTCTTACCATATGTAACCATCTAAAATACAAGATTTTAATACTCAGTTGGATGACCTTTTAGATATGGAATTTATACGCCCAAGTGTTTCACCTTGGGAGGCACCTGTTCTCTTTCGGAGAAAGAAGATGGATCACATATTCTATATGATGATTTTAGAAAATTGAACCAAGTTATGGTAAAGAAAAAATATCCATTACCATAGATTGATGATCTATTTGACCAGTTGAAAGGGGTGAAGTGTCTTTGAAATATTGATCATATATCTAGTTATCACCAATTGCGAATAATAGAATATGACATTCATAATACCACATTTCGAAGCAGGTATGGACATTATGAGTATCTTTTCATGCCATTTGTTTTAACCAATTCCCCTGTAGTCTTTATGTCCTTGATGAAAAATATTTTCCATGAGTATCTTAATACATTCATGGTGGTATTTTTGGATGAAATTCTGGTTTACTCTAAGTATGAGGATGATCATGTGCGTTATTTGAGAGTAGTTCTAGAATTTTGGAGAAGTCACTAAATTTATGTCAAGATATGAAAATGTAATTTATGGATTCAGAAAGTGAATTTCTTAGAAAATGTGGTCTCATAACATCTTATTTTAGTTGATCATGAGAAGGAAAAATCTATTATGACATGGGAGAAACCACATAATGTTTTCAAGATTCAGAGCTTATTGGGGTTTTTTGGATATTACCATCAGTTTGTAAAGGATTTATTGAAGTTGGATTATCTGATGACTACTCTCACTCAGAAGGGAGTGAAGTTTTTTTTTGGATGAGAAATTTTAGAGTTATTTTGTTTAGATGAAATGTATTTTGACTACTGAGCTAGTGTTTACTCTTCTAGAGGCTGAGTAGGGGTATGTGGTCTTTTTGATGCATCGGGTTCGAGTTTGGGATATGTTTTTATGCAGGGTGATCATTTAATTTCTTATGGATATCTAAAGCATAGGCCACATGAGAATAATTATCCAACCGATATCCTTGAACTTGTATATATGATGTATTCACTTAAGATTTTGTGGAATTACCTTTTCAAAGAAAGGTTTAATGTGTTTTACAACCATAAGATCTTGAGTTATAGATTAAATAAAAAATATTTGAATCTTTACCAGAGGTTTTTGGTAGAGTAACTGTAGTATTTTTATTTCAACATTTCCTATACTTCAGGGAAAGGGAGTGTCATCACATATGATTTGCATAGGAAAATTCCAACACAGTTCCTAAAAGAATCATTAGAAGAGTGGAACTTGATTTCCCTTTTTGTACAGTTTATATTGGAGTTCGAGAAATCACAGACAAGGTTATATAAGAGAGACTGTTAATTTTCACGGGGTTCCATATTATATAGCCTCAAATAGAGATCCCCATTTTACTTATCACTTTTAGAGAGGCCTTCAGGAGGCACTGGGTTCTTAGGTTCATTTGAGTATGATATATCATTTTTAGATGGATGGCTAGATAGATAGGGCTATACGAATTCTTGAGGATATCCTTCATACTTATATACTTGATTTTGGTGGATCTTGGAATGACCATTTGGGGCTGTTTGAGTTTTCTTATGATAATAGTTACTAGTCCACGATCAAAATAGACCCTTTTGAGGCCTTGTATAGAAGTCCATGTAAATATTTGTTCTGTTGGTTGGAAATTGGTGAAAGTTCCTTAGTTGAACCATGCTTGGTCTAGGAGATGAAAAAAATATTCAATTGATTTGTTAGAGTATGTTTACAACATAGATCTGGTATAAATATTATGCTAATCATTAGTGTAAACTATTGGATTTTTCAGTTAGTGACCAGGTGTTCTTCAAGGTTGCACCCTGTTTGGGTCATCAGTGACTTGGGAGGAAAGGGATGCTTACTCCTTTTTTTGTGGGAAATTTTGAAGTTGTTAATCAGGTGGATAAAGTGTCTTACCATTCATCACTACTTCCATAGATGACATCGATACATACCATGTTCTATGTATCTCAGTTTCATAAATATCTTTATGATCCATCTTATATTCTAAGCTAGAGTGATCTAAACGTTGAGCCTAATTTATCTAAGGCCAAGAATATATTTAGGATAGTTTATTTTAAAACCAATTTACTTCATGTTAGGATTATACCTTTGGTTATAGTGCTATGAAACCATGGTTTTTATATTCATGAGACATAAGAGAGAGATGTATTGATAAGAGAGCAACAACCTCATCTTTGTGATATATAAACTTATTGATAGGCTTTATGGGGAATTTTTTTTCTATTTTGGAAAGGTTGTAACATCATGCTATATATTTTTAGGTACCCCTTGACCCTCCCTTTTAATCATGATTTGGTTGGGGTTTTCTCATGTTTTTTCGGTTGGAAAGTTAAAAATTTAGGAAAAATTTGGGTTGTGCATGATTGGCACACGGTTTTCCCAAAACATGCACCCACCCAATGTAAACCATGAAACCCTAGGTAGTGGGGGTTTTCATGTTTTCTACATGGTTTGAAAAATCATGCACCCAACTTGTAGAGATCTTGTTCCATGGATAGTGAGTCTATGGGGGATTCATAGTTAGGGAACATGGTTTGACTAACCATGTGGCCCTTCCCAACTTACCATGCACGCGGTAATTTTTATATCCAAAATTAATTTAAAAATTCCCAAACCTCTATATAAACCAACTCTTGATCCTAAATTAGGATTAATCTAAATCCTAGGTCTTGGAGGCTCCTAAGAACCATTTTTATCTCCTCTAAATCCCTTTTTCTAGGCCGATTGAAGCATAGTAAACCTCGTTTAATCCATCTCCATAAAGTGATTTTCTTCCATTCCTTCTCTCCCACCCTCTATTTATTTCCTCCATAAGGTTTTAGATCATCATGTGTTGATGGATCTAAACTCCATTTATTTTAATCTTGAATCTATCTTATATTTCTAGATATCTATTTCCATCATTCGTTGTTGGAAATTCCCAATACGAGTGTTGAGTTTTGATACCATGGTTAAAGGTAGGTGGTTTCATTGATATTTTCCATGTAATAAACCCTTGATTTTCTTGATTTAAATTAAATTTATTTCAATTGAACTATGAAAACCCAATTCAATTCGAATTGGGTTTTAATTGATTTGGTAAGGATTTTGTGGAAAACCCACAATTCTGATGAAATTATAATTTGGGATGTACTTTGGAAATTGATGGTAATTATAAATTTATTTGATATTTCACTTTAAAAAATAGAGTATATTTATTTGTTTAAAAAATATTATTGGTTTTATTTTTAAAGGTAATTAAATGATGAAAAATCCATGATTTGGTTTTGAAATTAATTTAGAATATTAAATGAGAAATTTTGAAATGAAATTGTTTTGATTTGAGGTGAAATGAATGGACTAATAATGATTGATTGATTGAAGCACATGGGTGCCTAGGTAGTTATTAGGTGGTTGGGACAATCATACTATGATTAAATTCCCTAGGAACATATTAATGATAACAACACCATTAAAGCTAGATTTACATGTAATTTTTCTTTAAGTGGGAGCAGATGATTTTACTTTTCCCTCAAGTGGGAGTGAATATTTTCCATGATTACTAACATGAGAGTGTGAGGATCCAATAACAAGTAACTGACATACCACATGGAATTTGGCCATTGATATATGAATTATTGTGATTACTTTTATATTTATGCCATTTATTATGAAATTGATTTACTCATTTTGAGTTTATTTATATAAATTGTTTTATATAAATGTTTATTAAGACATTTTTTGAAATGTTTCCATATTTTGAAATGAAAATCATGTTTTGATTTAAATATGAAATTTTACTTCCATGCCCATTTTTCTAAAAATTGGAAGCATATTTTTGTTTTATTTATTATGGTATCTTATTATGGAACACTTTGTGAGACCCTACTAGGATTTTAGCTCATACTCTACCTTTTCCTTTGAGCATTTGTATAATTTCTTCTACCTAGTTCGAGTAAAGGGAAAGTGCCACTTGGAGGAGGTGGATGTTAATTGACCTTTGGGCTTGAAGTGTTGATAACTTTAGGATATTTGAGTTTTCTTGTCTATTTATGGTACTTTGATGATGTACTATTTAGGTTTTGATATACCTATTTGGTTTCTGGTACTGTCACCATTGGGAGTTTTTGAGTATAGTGATTTGTACTTGTTTCTTCCACTATTTATGTTGAAAATTCCTTCCTATTATTATTTTGTATAATTCCAGGTGCTAGTATATAACCCATGGAAATTTTTAATTCCCTTAAAGATATGTTAGGATCATCTCGGGTGTCAAGGTACCAGGGTATCTAGGATGGTTCATGAAAAAGTGGTATCAAAGGTGAAGGTTTTTCATCTTTTCTTAATTTCAGTATACAGTTGAGAGATCTTATCGGGACATTAGAGGTAGTTGTGAGTAATTTTATAGACAAATCACATAGTAATGATCCTTAATTCACCATGGGTTGTTTAGGAAAGGTGTCTTGAGGATTATTTCTATTATTTTCCCTAATTTAGGTTTGGATTGGTAGAAATCCAAATATTGTTTTCTTATCTAATGGGATTAATTTCCATGTTTCTCTTATTGATTTTTTGATATAATTATCCTTATAATGCCTTAAATGTTGTTTTATGATGTTTTATAGCATCATGAATTCATGAATATGTGTGAATATGGTATATTAGGAAGATTCTATTGAACCATAGTGACAAAAATCATCCCATGGACCAGAATATGATTGTGGTTATTGTGCATGCTGTCCAAGCGCTGTGATATGAACTTGCACCGATTCACATTTAGGCTTCAGTTGTGGAACCTAAGAGGGAAGAATCTTAGAATAATTATTATAAGTTACTTCACCAGAAGCCAATAGTTTTCCAAGTCTCAAATGATCTTCAAGAGGATGATGATTGGTCGAATAAGATATAACTTTTTTTTTGACTTCTTGGAAACACCTAAATTAATCAAGGTAAAATATGCCACCCCTAAGCTAGAGGGACTTAGCAGGAGATGGTGGGATTTAATGGTGATGATAAAGTAGCATGAGGATTTAGAGTAGACAGAATTTAAATTTATTTTCACTGAACATTTATATCCGGAGTGTATGGTGCTGGCTAAGGCTTTGAAGTTTTTCAAAATTGAGTAGGTTGATAGGACTGTGATAGAATATGAAAACTGATTTCCCAAGATTGTGCAATTTTCACCTAAGATAACATAAAATTAGAATATGATGTCTCAATGATTAAAGATGGGAATTTGATATGATATTTGTTCTTGGGTTTTCTTGTTGAAGTTCTCTTTTTATGCTGATGTACTAGATAGAGCACTAATGGTTGAAATAGACCTAGTTTGTAAGTTAGGGTTGATGGGAGATCATTTTCTTCAATAGGAAGTTCTATGAGTTCCTTCAAAGGAAATTGAAATAATGATGATTCTCATGGTGGTTTTCGATATAAGGGTTCTTCTAGACCTCCTGTAGTGCCTAGAAGAGGCCCTTTGACTTGCATTCAATGTGGAATGGTTGGGCGCTCAAAATGGGTTTTTGCTGAGGCACCAAAGATATGTGGTTTCAATATATTCTCATGTCACTTTTAGAAGTTATTCCATATTTATTTTACTCCATGTAGTGGTACATGATCATTTTAACCTAAAAATAATACAGTACAATTAGATGCTTCAAGATATAAGGGGTTCTAGCCACATACATATATAATGAAGATTATTTACATTGTGGAAGATCTCCAGAGGAAGCAGATATGGGTCCAGTGATTGTGATAGGTACCATCACTATAGATTCATCTTTAGTGACTACTTTATTTGATATTGGTGCATCTCATTTGTTCATTTTGACTTGTATTGTGAATATACTAAATCTTCATACAGATATTTTATCTTATGTAATATATATTACGACACCCCTCAGGATGAAGAGAGAGAAGGGTATCCATTTTCCTACTTGTATCTTCTCTTTATCATAGATTGATCTTACATGGTATTTTATTGTTCTCAATATAAAAACTCTTGAAATAATTTTTTTGGATGGATTTTCTCATTTCCAATAAACTATGAATTGATTTTTATCTTTGATGGGTCTTATTTATTCTGCCTTATGGGGTGTGTTGTGTCTTTCAGAAAGAATTGGACCCAAGATCGAGTAGAACCAGACCATCTTATCCGGACTTGGGGAAATTAATAACAATGTTTTCTTTTGATCTAGAGCTGTAACCTTTGAACGATGATCTCCCTCCAGTTGTTGTTGAGTTTCTCGATATTTTTCCTTCTAACTTATCTGGTTATCCACCGGTATGGGAGGTAGAAGTTTCTATTTATTTAGTGATTGGTACTCCGCTAGTGTCTATAACTTCTTACCACATAGAAACAAATGAAATGAAATAGTTTAATACTATATTGGAAAACCTTTTAAGGGAGGTATTTATAAGACTGAGTGTTTCACCTTGGGCGGTGCCTGTTCTTTTTTCTAAAAAAGATAAGAGGTCACTTCACCTATGTGTTGATTATTGAAAAGTCAACCAATTTATGATAAATAAAAAATATCCATTTCCATATATTGATGATTTTTTAACCAGTTTAAAGGGTAGAAGTGGTTTTCAAAGATTGATCTTCAATCTGGTTTTCACTAGTTGGGAATAAATGAATATAACATTCAGAAAACCACCTTCCAGAGAAAGTATGTGCATTATGAGTATCTGTTCATACCATTTGGTATAACCAATACTCTTACAGTCTTTATGGACTTGATTAATAGGATTTTACATGAGTATCTTGATACGTTCAAGGTGGTCTTTGTGGATGACATCCTGGTTTAATCTATATCTGAGGAGGATCATGTGCATCATTTGGGACCAATTTTGGAATTTCTTAGAAGTCACCTAATTTATGAAAATATATTGAAATGTAATTTATAGATTTGGGAAGTGAAGTTCTTGGACACGTGGTCTCAGAACATGGTATTTTAGTTGATCCTAAGAAGTTGAAACCTATTATGACATGGGAGAAACTACATAATGTTTTAAATATTTATAGCTTATTGGGTTTAGTTGCATATTATGACCGGTTTGTAAAGGATTTATCGAAATTGGATTCTCTGAAGACCTATTTCACTTAGACGAGAATTATGTTTTCTTGGGATGAGAAATGTGTGAGTTATTTTGTTTATTTAAAATGTATTTTGACTATTGTGCTAGTTTTGACACTTCTAGAGGGTGGTCAGGGCTATGTGGTCATTTGTGATGCATCAAGTTTGGGTTAGGGATATATTCCTATGCAGGGTGATCACATAGTTTCTTATAGATCTCTTAAACTTAGGACACATGAGAAGAATTATCTAACCCATGACCTTGAACTTGAATCTTTGATGCATGCACTTAAGATTTTGCGACATTACATTTTTGGAGAATGGTTTACCATGTTTTCTAACCACAAGAGATTGAGTTAAACATTCTCTAAACAATATTTTAATCTCTTCTAGAGGTATTGGGTGAAGTACCTATAGTCTTTTTATTTTTACATTGCCTATACCCCGAGAAAATGGAACGCCATTATAGAATCTTTGAGAAGGAAAATTCCAACCCAAGCTATGAAAGAATCATCAGAAGAGTGGAACTTGATGGATATTTTTCATAGTTGCATATTATAGTTTTAGAAAATAGGTATGAGGTTGTCTTAGACAATATTCAGTTGATATTTTCTCTTCTTAAGATGGCTATTCAAGAAAATCATATTGATGATAAATTCTGTAGAATTAGATACTCTCTTTATAATGGGAGACCATTGTGGAGTAATCGTTCCCCACCAAGGGTATTATATGTTTTTGTAATCAGTTTATTGTGCCTTTACCTATGAGAAAAGATAAGATGTGGGATTTCCATAATCCCTAATTGGATGTGCATCTAGGAACCACATAGATGTTCTATGACATGTGGTGATGATTCTGGTATCTAGGTATGTGATAGGACATTGCTAATTTTTTCTCCTATTGTTATACTTTACCACAGGTCAAGAACGAGCACCAAATAACTTTGAGTTTGATTCAGTCACTTCCAGTGATGAATTGGAAGTGGGATGAGATCTCTATGGAATTTTTGGTTGGGTTTCCATGTACCCATATAAATAACAATTCCATATAGGTTGCGATTGAAAGTCTTACCATATTAGCTCACTTTATACCCATTTTTGATATAACCAAAGTTGAAGAGATGTGAAATCTCTATGTAAGAGATGTTGTTCATTTGTATGGGGTTCCATATTCTATAGTCTCTAATAGAGATCCTTGTTTTACTTATCTATTTTGGAGAGGCCTTTAGGGGGCACTGGGATATCAGGTTTGATTGAGTATGGTATAACATCCACAAATTGATGGCCATACAGAGAGGGATATACATATTCCTGCGGATAAGATTCATACCCGCTTCCTTGATTTTGGTGGATTTGGTAAGAACATTTTGGACTAGTTGAGTTTATTTATAACAATAGTTACTAGTTTATGATCAAAATGGATCCTTTTAAGGCCTTTTATAGAAGAATGTGTAAATATCCATTGTTTTGGTCATATATTGGTGAAAGTTTTTTAGTTGGAATGAGATTGGTCTAATGGATGATAGAAAAGAGTCAATTTATTCATAAAAGGATGTGGATAGTACAAATTTAGTATAAATATTATGCTGATCATCAGGGTAAACCATTGGAGTTTTTAGTTGGTGACTAGGTGTTCTTGAAAGTTTCACCCTGTTTGGGTCATTAGTGGCTTAGGTGGCAAGGGAAGCTTACTCCTCATTTTGTGGGAGCTTTTGAGGTTGATGAGAAGGTGGGGAAAGTGTCTAATCATTTATCACTTCCTTCATAGATGAAATATATACATAACGTGTTCCATGTATCTTAGTTAATTTTTTTTAATGATCCATCTCATATTCTGAGTTTAAGTTATATGGATGTTGATCCTAATTTATCTGTGAATAAGAATCCAGTCAGGATAGTTTATTTAAAAAACCAAGGTACTTCATGGGTGGAATATACCTTTGGTTCTAGTGATATGGAAGCATGGTTCTGATATGAATGAGACTTGTAAGAGAGAGGCACCGATGAGAGAGTAGTAACCTCATATTTTTGATATGGAAACTTGTTGATAGGATTTCAAAGGACAAAATATTTCTATATTGGAGAGGTTGTAACATACTGTAGCTAATTTTCAGGTACCCCTCAAACCTCCTTTTTAATACTGATTTGGTTGGGGTTTTTCTAGGGTTGTTTTAGGTGGAAAGTTGAAAATTTTGGAAAATTCTGGGCTATGCATGGTTGGCACATGGTTTTCCCAAACTGTGAATGCACTAGTGGAAACCATACAAACCCAGGTAGTGGGGGTTTGCATGGTTGGCACACAGTTTGAAAAACTGTGCACCCGCCTAGTAGAGACCATGCACCTTGGATAGTAAGTCTTAGGGGGGTGTACATTTAGAGTGTATAATATGTCAAATCATGCGGCTTTTCCTAGCTAACAGTTTATGTGGTAATTTTTATTTCTGAAAATTTATTTTAAAAATCACAAACCCCTATATGAACCCCTGCATGACCTTAAATTATAATTAGTCAAAATCCTAGGTCTTGGAGGCTCTCAAGAACCATTTTTGGATCCTATAAACACTATCTTAGGTAGATCTAAGCATATTGAACATCATTTGATCCCTATCCAGTAAGTGATCTTCTCTCATTCCTTCCCTCCCACTCTATATTTCTTCCTCCATAGGGTTTGTTAGATCATCATGTATTGATGGATCTAAACTCTATTAATTTTAATATTTAATCTAGGTTGTATTTATATATCTTAATTTTCATCATTCATCATCGGTAATTCCCTCTATGGGTGTTGATTTTTTATACAATGATTAAAGGTTGGGGGATCCATTGAGATTTTTCATGTAATAGACCCTTGATTTTCTTGATTTAAATTAAATTTCTTTCAATTGAACTTTGAAAACCCAATTTTATGTGAATTAGATTTTGAATTTATTTGGTATGGATATTGTGGGAAACCCCTAATTCCGATGAAATTTGAATTTGGGGTGTACTTTGGAAATTGATGGGAATTGTAAATTTATTTTAGATTTCACATTAGAAAATAGATTAAATTGATTTTTTAAAACTAATTATTGGTTTTATTTTGAAATAGAACAAAATGATGAAAAATCCATTATTTGGTTTTTATATTTATTTAGAATATTTAAATGAGAAATTGGGAAATTTAATTGTTTAGATTCAAGGTGAAATTAATTTTTTAATATTTATTGATTGACTGAGGAACATTGGAGCCTGGGAAGTTAGTAGGTGGTTGGTATAAGAATGCTAGGATGAAAATTTCCTTATAATAGATTGGCGATGAAAAAAATAACTTAACCATGATTGACATGTAATTTTTTCTTTAGTGGGATTAGATGATTGTGATTTTCCATTTAGTAGGAGTGGATATTTTATGTGATCACTGATATGAGAGTGTGAGGATCCCATATCTAGTTACTAACAAACTACAGGGTGTCTGACCATTATGTTATGAATTGTTGTGATTACTTATATATATATATATGCCACTTATTTTGAATTTTTTTACTCATTCCTATTTTATTTATATAAAGTGTTTTATATAAAATGTTTATTAAGTCGTTATTTGAAATGTTTCCATATTTTGAAATGAAAATCATGTTTTTTGTTAAATATGAAATTGTACTTGCATTCTTGTTTTTTTTAAAATTTAAAGAATATTTTTGGTCTATTTATTATGGAATTTTATTATGGAACACTTTTTGAGACCCTACTTGGCCTTTAACTCACACACTACCTTTTCCTTTGGGCATTTACATATTTTCTTTTTCCAGGTTTAAGTAATGGGAAAGCACCACTTAGGGGAGGTAGATGTTCTTGACCATTTGGGCTTGGACTATTGATACCTTGGAGATGTTTGAGTTTTCTTGTCTATTTCTGGTACTTTGATGATGTAATGTTTGGGTTTTGATATACCTGTTTGGTTCTGGTACTATATCCATTGGGAGTTTTTGATAATATTGATATGTATTTGTTTCTTCCACTATTTATATAGAAAATTTGTCCCCAATATAATTTTGTATGATTCTAGGTGCTAGTCGCCAAGCCATGGAGATCAGGAAGACCCTTCTAGCTATGTCAAGATCGGCTCGGGTGTAATGGTACCAGGGTATCTGGTCCAGTTTGTGATAGTGCCTATGGTGCTCATAAATTAGGGACAAAGCTCTCTCATTAGATCAAGAGGATTGAATAATTTTGGTCATCGATGACACACGATGGCTTGAATTTCACTAGGAAATGACATGTTTGTTAGATAATTCTAATTTCAGAAATTAACCCCTAGATTTAATATATACCACTATGTATTTTTGGTCATTTTTCATCTTGGGAATTGATATCATGGAGAAATATCTCCCAGCCACACCTAGAAAATTCAAGTACATACATACTAAAACTGAATTATTATCCATGTGGACCAAGGCTATATCCCTCAAGGAATTTGGGATGAAGGCCATTATCAACTTCAAAAATTCAAAGAAAAGTACCAAATTTAGTGTCCTCTACACAATATTGATGGAAAATAGAACCGATTTCTATTATTATGAACTAAAAAAGATTTATCAGTAATATAATATTCTATCAAACCACTCAACCTACTACCATGAAATGATAAATGGATATATAGAGGCTTATTCTTTTTAACATACTTCAAAAAAAATGGTGGACAATGATAACAAGTCTAGTACTAAAAATCCTCTACATGATTTGTGGGATTATCACACCACAACTCATACTATTATATAGGAAACCTCATATTAGATTGTATATGGTAAAAAGGTAGCCTTACCCATTGAAATCCAAGTGGGTTCACTCCTTATTACTATATTCAACTGATTGACTTGGGCAGACTAGTCTCAGAGGAGACTTGATGATTTTGTGAATCTTGATGTGAAAATATTTCATATGATGCACAACTTAGAGGTTCTTCAAATTTGAGTTTCATGGGCCTTCAATAAAAATGTTCACCTTCAATCATTCCTATTGGGAGAGATGGTTTTGGTTCTCAAAACCCTAATGATATGAGGGAAGAAGTCTAAAAATATTGAATCAAAATTTGTATACCTTATTCTATGCCCAAGGTATACCCCCCAAAAGCATATTATTTGACTAACAAGAATTGGGAGCACATAAACACTCCCACTAATGAAATATTTCTCAAAAAATAATTTTCATAACCTTTATGCAGGCTCACTAGGTCTATTTTTTATGACCTTAAACTACACAACACCAAGGTTTGGTTTATAAGACCGTAAACTACATAACACAAAGGCCCGATCCACAAGACCTTAAAATACAAAACACCAAGGATTGATTTATAATAAATTAAACAATATAGAATCAAAGTTTAAGATACAAGAATTTAAAATTCATATAAAATTCCATTTAACATGACTCTAAACTTCTTGAAACACGTATTAGATATATGATGATAAAATGAATATCCACTTTTTTTATTAGTTGCATGATATTAAACCACACAACTTAGTACTTATTGAATGACCCTAAATTAAATTACACATTTAGTCCAAGAATCATGACCTTAAACCTCATTACCCCTAAGTCCATTATAAAATACTTTAAACTCCTTAGAATTTTTCCTGTTTCATGAAATTAAATTGCACAACATTTGAGACCATGTTTCATGATGTTAAACTGTCTAACACTTGGTCAAGTCTACAAGACCTTAACCTGCTTAGATCAGTATACTTTGTGAGACCTAACTTTATTATATATGATTTATATCTACTTAAATAATTCCCATATTTCAAGAATGCAATCCTATTCTTTCATCCTTCTCATTCATGGTGGGTCATTCCCAAATATAATCTATTATATGGACTATATTGGGAAATTACCCACAAAAATCTATTCAATCATGGGATTTTAGTTTTCCCCCATTCTTAGTGGGTCCCTTGACCCACACACCATGGTACTTTTCGCATGACCATAAACTACATGGCACTTATATCTTCACTATGTGATGTTAAACCGCATGGTCAATACCCCCTGGTAGTTGTTCTTTCATGACTTGGGTGATCTTTTAATCACTTATTGTTTATCACATAGAGAATGATTCACATGAGCCTATGTGTTTTGGTTGATTTCCTTTATTAGTGATATTGAGATGTCTCATGTTTTATATCATGGAAGAAATTTTATCCCTATTTCATAACATTAAACTATGTAATATTCAGTCCATTTTGTAAGACCTTAAACTACTTAAATTGTCTTAATATATATGTTATAACTCCCTTACACAATAGGAACATCCATGAAATATTTCATTAACACATATTCTCATGTTCATGTCAAACTACCATCCCCTATATATGAGTTAGATCTATATAAGGTCTATTTTCACAAGAATTACATGTTGCTTGATTCTTGTTATCAAAAGATACATATTGATTCTAGGATCTCATAACCTAGGCCTAGTCAAAAATTATATCAACAAAAAACAGTCTTTTACCTTAGTGTTCATGAATTACCATCCACATTGAGTCAATGTCCCTATATTAGGGTGAAAACCAATTTCCTTCCACTATACGAGAGTTTGATCTGTGCAGAAGGGGTGAAAAGAAATTCATGTGGCTTGATTCCTACCACTTCAAGATGCATAGTGACTCTAGGACCTATTATCCTAGGCCCACCAATAAACCCAATAAAACCCCCATTCCATCCCAGTGTTTAGACCCCCTCATTCATGTTGGGTTTCCTTTCATAAGTTCATCCCTGAGACGAAGCCTTCCCATTTTTCACAAATATCCCCATAAAATTTCCTCATCACATGAACCTAAATTGTATACCATTTTATTAATTATTTTATAATGTTAAAATGAAAACTATAGTCCATCCTATAATACTTTAAACTACATAGAGTAACCTACCTTGACCTAATATTCTCACACTAGAGTCAGATATGAGTAAGATCAACATCAACACATACATCCCCATACATGGTTCCATAGTGAGATAAAAATTACCCCTCCTATTTATGATCCAAATATATATAGGATCCTCCAATATAGGTTCTTCCATGAACACACACTAGGAAAAATTACTGAATTCTAGAGTTTGGATCCTCTTTATTCATATTGGGTCTTTCCCAATGAACTCTTATAATAGGAATTGATAAAAACTATGTATGGATTGATTCCTATTCTTATAGGATATTTTTTATTGGATGGATATCCAATCCTAGTCCTATAAAAAAGTTCCATACAATCCTAAACCCAACTTGATCATTTATTTGATATTTTTACTCCTTGTTCGACATACAGGAAAAGTTATTTCATTTTTTTTGTTAGAAAAAAAGGATTTCAAATTATGGTTACATATCCATAACCTTATCCTATGATAAAATTTCCCCACTTTTTTATAATTAAATTTGAGTCTTAGTCTTATGACGTTAAAATGCATGACATAAGGCCCTCATCACATGACCTTAAACTGCATAAAATCTAATTCCTTATCCATGAAATTAAATTAAATTACATATGGTCTACTATATATGAACCTAAATTTTTTATATTAATTTTTGGTATATGACCTAGATACCCTATATAGAATCTTGATTCATATAGAAAACATGGCATACACGACCCCATTCCAATATAAAAATGTCCCTTTTCCTTTTAAATCCCTGGCAGTTGGATCGCCCACATTAATATTTTTCTATGCACTGATGCATTTCCTAGGATATTTTTATGGGGTTACTTGGGTTTAAAATCCTATACCAGGATATACAATTTTCCTTAATTTAATTAGATGTATATCAATAGATGTAAATTCATTAGATAAGAAAGATACGTAGCTTTATTCTTATTATTTCAGGATACATAATGAAATTCAAATGAAACATTCTAAACTCATACATGAGTCATCTTTCATCTTAACCCCTCATTAAGGGACCATAAAAATATAGTCTTGAAAAAATAAAGTCCAAAATTCCCCATCACATTTCCTAAACATAATTTTTATATAAATCACACTTCACACCTTGAGTGTCTCATAATTCCATAAACCTTTCATGAGAATCGATAACAAGTTATTACAGATATAATGGAATATTTTTTTAGATATTAATACAATCCCCTGATATGGATATGCATATGTTCCCCCAATATGTTCTTATAACTAGAAGAATGTTTTTTTCACGAGGAGAAGGTCCTCTAATCTCTATATAACTCCACAAAAATGTAATGAAATCTTCCATTTGAATATAGTCAATGGTAATCCCTTTATTACATTTCCCATATCGTTATTCCTGATCCAAAAACCTCAATTCATGATTTATAATATAAACATTCCCTGTTCAAAATCTGCTGGGTACTCTTAGACTTTAATCCCCATTTGATTTGTTACTCTTTACCCCCTTGGCCCAATAATCATGACCTTAAACTATGTACACCCCTACAAGATATGCTAGAAATGATCTATAAATTTATGTTCGGTTTATCCTAGAAATTTTTAGATGGAATATATCACTATTTGGTACAAGAATCATGACCATAAATTGTACTCACCTAGGTCATAGATGCATGACCTTAAACTCTTGCTTTCAATTGGTATAAACCGTAAGACCTTAAAATATGATTGAAAGAGACAAAAAAATTATGCTGAAAACACATAAAGGGAGGCATGAAAAGAAGTAAAGTATTATCATTCTAAGACTCCCACTTTCATGGATTAGGTAAAAAAATATAGTGCTAATGAAAAAGGTACAATGCTTGTATACCCACTACATGGACCTTGAAAATGTCGAGTTTTGCTCACTGGACCCACTAGAACATGAAAAAGTTAGAGAAATTTCTTTCGAAATTTATTCACCCTAAATATGTGCTCTATACATAGTATCATGACTTTTAGGGTTCCAAAAGCCTTTTTGAATATCCATTTCCATCATAAACCCACTTTATTTCTCAAGTGTAGTAATCCTTAAAAATTTTCCATGATTATTGGAAACGAGTGAATCTAACTTGAAATGGAACTTCTATTTGATATGGATAGAGGTCCCTAATATGGCTATGAATATGCACCCCCAAATATGGCCTACCAACCAGAATAATGTTTTCATCATAATAATAAGGCCCTAAATTCTCTATACTCCTCAATTCCATTGTAGTGAAACCCATTGTTCGAATATTGTTAGTGGTCATACCAAAAATATGTGTCCTATATCATCACCATTGATTCAAACTCCTTGATTTATGATTTAAACAACCCACCATACCACTATTCAAGATAATTTTATACCATAAATACTACAACTACATGCATTGTACTCATTTTCAATGAAGAGATATGAAATTTTGTCCGTGAACCTTTGACTAGCCCTCATCAAGCAATCCTAAACCACATGACCCAATAGTTTGAGATTCATAACCATAAACTGAATGCCGCCATTTTTGGGATATTCTATATTAGAAGTGGGTTATATATTCACATTAGGGTTTCCATCTATTTTCTATGTTTACTTCTCCACACATTTTGGTTAAATCTATACAACCATAAACTATGTTTGGTCAAAGTAATCAGATCTTAAACATTATCTCTCAATGGTTTGAGAACTATGAACTTAAATTATATGCACTATACGTTGAGGTTGTTTTCATATGTGATAATGGGATATCTATTGAAGTTTTGTTTTTCCTCACCCATGTTACTATATAGACTACTTCATTTGGTGAAATCTGTTCGACCCAAAACATCAACTCCCATTGATTCGACCTACAAGACCTAAAATTGCCTAAGGAAAGAGACCCAAAAAACCCACCAAATTAAAAAACCATTAAGGGAGTCTTGGGTAAAAGTTAATATTATTATTCCTATACATACACTTCACATGCTCCTAAAAAAATCATGTCTTGAGAATGAAAAAGGCATAAAACTTGTCAGGTTGAAAGCTCAAAAAGGGAGGCCTAAGTAAAATCCAAGTTCCTACCCACTAAGATTCCCCCATGTAAGGCTTTATAAAAATTCAGGTATATTGAAAAGGAAAAGATGCAAAGATTTTGGGGTATACTATATGATTCCAACTAAATTTAAGCTATGCTCGGTAGGTCCCTTATCTTAGGAAAACATAATATAACTCCTTATTTATTGAAATATTGATCCATACATTCCTATAAAATTCACAAAATAATTAATTCAGGGTATATTATCCCACTTTAAAGTTGGAATACTCATTTTTAAATGTCCCCTTTGTGATTGTCATCATATTGATTCACCCTCTATTCTATATCCAAATGGACCGACTCTAACGTTACTATGATGGTTCTATGCCTATACCCATCTGTTATCCATTTCTAGGAGGAAATAATCCATATGTAAATAGACCAAATCAAGTTTTATAATTATAGGTATATTCCTGTATCTATCTATGATCCATACCTTGGAGGAAGTCATCCATAGACAAGTGGACCAAATCTAGTTTTACGTTGATGGTTCTATGCCTATAACCATCCCTAATCTACACACAAGAGGAAATCATCCACAACAAAATAGACAAAATTTATATTTATGGTGGTGGTTTTATTAATATACCTATTCTTGATCCACACCCAAGAGGAAACCAGCCATATCTAAATAGACTAACAATAGTGTTACGATGAAGGTGCTACACCTATACTTATCCATGGGCCACACCCAAAAGGACACCATTCTGATTCAAGTGTTTAGGGACTATTATTTACTTTATCCATTCCAAGTTCAGTGTTCAAGTGGATTTAAGTTATCTTGACTTTACTTTTTAGAGTTTTATAGAGTATTATGAAGTGATAATAATATTGAAATAGAATTGAGGAATGGAAAGATGATTGATAATTTTTTTATCCATTTTTTAAAAGGAAGGAATGTCTATAAGTTGGAATATATCTCCATTGTTACATCTAAAGGAAAATAAGTAAATATATCTACAATAATATTTGACTAGATAAGTTCAACAAATCAACTAATGTGTGGTAGGAATTTTCAATGGAATTTTGAAAATTTGACTATTTGGTAGCTTTATCCCTATCCAATGGATGAATCTTTTTAATACAAAAATCTTCCTCCTAACTTCTTTCTTGGAAGGTTTCAATTAATAAATTAACTCCCAACAACTAATCTTACAATTTTTTCATATGATTATCATATTAAATAATCTCTATAGTATGGATAGCCATCCATTTGTGAATTCATGATTCTACAACAATAAAGTGATTCATCTCCTTCATGGTGCCCTCTACAACCCCCACATGATGATTGGTACTATTAAATGAATGGAGGACCCTATTTTGAGATGAAAATTTCTCTCAGTTAACTAAGACCTATCAAATGAGAGTATGTAGGTACTGGTAGTTGAACCTAGATGCACCTATGCCATGAAAAGGTTATAAAGGACTCCCAGCATTGTTAAATATCTCTTCTAGTCGTGTATCTATGATAATGGCATGGAATTGGTGCCAAGACCATCTTATCACAACCTAGTTTTCAGTGGAAATGTTGGGATCTAAACTCTAATTACTTTTGACTACTAGTATATAGTCTAAAATTAGGTCTACAATGAAGGAAACTGATCTTGATGGTGAGACAAGTATGGAAGAAACTTTATCTATTTATTACAGGTTGGATTTTAGGATAGATTCAGTAGAGGTGGTCTCCACCAATGGTTCACTTACCCCTAAGATAGAAGGATCAATCTAAGTATTATAAAAAGAAACCTTGGTTAGTGAAATGGGATCCATACCAATCCCAATGTAAAGGAAATTTGAAAAATTAATATTACCTACAATGCTTGGAATTCTTTTCTAGGAGATTCTTTGTTTTGAATATCTTATCCCAGAGGATATCAAGCAATGGAATCTGATTAGACAAGAATTTACTTACCCATCAGACTAGTTTTTCCAATATACAATTGGGAAAATTCACTACCCATAACTTAGAATAATCCCATGATATATATTTTTTGTCTCAAATGGGAGGAAATATAAAATAAACTTTTGTATCCTATTACACAAACTTCAACCAATACTGGTGGATGAAAGATGGTTGTTGTTCACTTTTAACCTCGGTGGAATGAAGCAAGGATAATCTTGGTATGCATCCAAACTGGTGAGTGAATCTATAAGGGTAATAGGGTTCATAGATAGTCAACTAATATATCCATTCAACTAATACCCATTATATAACGAAATAATAAAAGATCAATACTCCAAGGCTCCACTATTGTTGTCGATGATTGTTTCTGAAGGTGTATTATAAGGAACATTAGTGAAACATGAATGATTTATTAGCATGTCAGAAACATTGTGAATGTTCAAATATTTCATATGAATGATGTAAATATTGAGTATCCCTGAATGAGATATAGACTGAGGGATTATTGCAGTATAATGATACTTATAGAACTAGAAATTATCTACCACCTAGCCATACAAGAATTGAAATGGACCACTAATAAGATACATGGTCCTCCGCCCTTATATATGGAACAATATATGGTAGATTTAGGAAATAAATAACACCACCAAATTAAATGATATTCCTTGATATAGTAGTGCTTCCATCACCAGGGTACCGACCCCGACACCTAAGTGGGAATCCCCAACTGGAAAGAGCCACCCACTCAAGAAATTTTTATGAATCCCACCATCCTAAATATTGGGGGGGGGGGAGGCTCACACTTGATTTAAAAATATACCCACATGAAGTATATTGTCCTACCTCTAGTGTGTCCTAGTATAAAACCTCAGTATTCCAAGATTGTTGGAAAGGGTAGCTCTTCGAGTTCCTGACTCCCAACCTCAATCCATTGGGTTGGAGGAAGATATCTATCAACTCTCAAAAAGATAGGATTGATCCGAGATGGAGTTCCTTTCCAAATTCCCTTTCATAATTAGTTAGTAATTCCCTCACCAGAGCATGAATTTCTTCAAAAATTTTCTAGACATTATCCGAAAAAATAAATACATTATAAATTATTCCAAGGATTGGGATTCTATCTAGTTGATGAATATCCTAGAATCTAATTTCTACATCTCCACATACTGTATAGAAATTTTTTGTACTCGAAAACAAATGTTTGAAAAGTTATGTGAGAATATAAAATGTTTGATACACCACAGATTGAGATATCTATACTGATTCATATAGACTGATTTCCCACAGCTTTTCAGTGATCTCTGCACAACTCTTATTCTCCTAGAAGACCCATACCCACTCATAAAAAACTATCACTCGAACATAAATTACACTTTAGATTCCATAATCCACTTGTATGGTTTAAAAAAATTGTGAAAATAGATTAATAATTCAGATAAATGAGATGTTCATGATGATAATTCCAATATTTATCATCTTATATTAGTGAGGAGCTATTTAGGACATATAAAATTTCTTGATGAGCCTCTAGGATAAACTATAATTAGACTAAGATATTTTCCTAAATATGACTTATAGAAGAAGAAAACTATGTCGATGGTCTATTATGATTAGTAATTGGGATAAAAACATTATCCTCAATACCAAAGTCATATACAAGTAGTCTGTTAGATAGTGGGTAATCATGAAGTTCTAGGTTGATAAAATTATTCAAAGATTCACTATTAGAAATAACATAGTAAAAAGGGACAACCTTGATGTTTCCAGTGATAAAGACTCTCCTTTCAACCATATTAATTGAATAGAATGGATTTTTGTATCCTCAAGCCATTGTATTTATAAGAATAAAAGATAATTTTGTAAAATTAATTAGATAAGACTTACAAAAATGGAAAATTGCGGGTTCCCATGTAGTACTATGATGTTCTCGCACAATAAATATACAAATGAAATAGTGAAAATGAGGAAAGAGGTAATTCTATGTGTATAAAAATATTATGTTCCAAATTTTATGGAGGTTTCTATTATTCATGAAGAAATTATGTGGGCCTTTGTGTGAAAGTATTGTCAATAGAGTCGCTAAGTGGGATCCCATACATGACCCCCTACCACCAATTCACACATCAAAACCAAAGTTCACTTAGAAGATTAAAAGAAAAAAAATTGGGGTACACCCTATTTATAAAGATGGACCATGAATCTTTAGCTATATACACACTCTCTATGCAGACCACACTATAATCTATATAAATCATGGGCCTTCTAAGTGAATTTCATTTTAATGATGTGGGATTATATTACTTAGAATTTACACCTATTCATACTGATTCAACTCTATTCTGTGGGGGGGGGGGGGGGGGTTAATTCCCGACAACTTTTGATCTACCCACTAAATTATAAACAGGATAAAACCCCCAAAATATAGACAAAATATATTTCCACATACAATATTGTGACTGCTCAACAATCATGGGGGAATTTATTAGAGTACCGTGTGCAGACAAGACGTGGAAGGAATATAAGATACCTTTATGAGTGTGTAGTATTCACGTGATGAACCTAACATATGCGGTGCAATAAAGTAACCCTCTACAGACACCCCCTAACTATGCAATGAGTCAATATTGTGTGATGTGATGATAAAACCTTCCATGAGCGCTCAATATCCTTGATCTGATCCCATCATGCATGGACAGTTAGAGAAGAACTTATATAGTCACGCGCCCTATCTTACACAGACTCCCATTTAAAAAATTGGTTTACCCAATACTTTCTTATAAATACCATGGTTTCTATTTGGAGAAATAAGAGGGTAATAGAAGGAAGACATAGAGTAGAAATGGAGATTTAGAGCAAAAGATTGTTTTCTAGAGATCTCAGAGAAGCCCATAGGTAATTACTAAGCATCCAAAACTTTAGATGAAGTCCCTTATATTCTCCAAGTGAGGGTTTTTTCATAAGACAACCATTCATAGATCTCTTCCATAGACTCTCTGCATAAACGGGTACTATGCAAGAACCCTATGGAAAACCTACCATGTAGGATTCATGACACTTTTCTACCATGAAAAACATCCTCCTCCATGAGATTTCCATGAGAACCTACCTCACACATAATCATTTCATAAGCTTCCCTCACCTGGGAATCCTCTATGAATTGAACACATAGATTGAAATCCCTCGCATGCCTACCAAATGGATCAACCTCCTTTAGGATGTCCAATCCTCTCCTCACACTAATTCCAACACATGGAGTTTTTAATATTCCTATGACATCTTCAAAACGAATCCTTGATATAATAGAGGTACAAACCTCTCTGTTGTCCTATATATCATCTGGATTGGATCTCTAGGGAAATCCCTTTCAAATGACCTTCATGGTTTCTTTTCTCAAAGATCAAAACCCTAAAAATAACAAATACATATCTTCTTCAAAACCACATATCATACACCATCAAGGCATACACATCCACACGCGCCCCTTCGATTATGTATTTACTTGATAAAAAAGGATTAGGAATTTACATCGTATATAGGTGGAACCCTCAAGGTAATCACTATTATGTATTACCTAGATAACAAGGATCCCTATTAGGCGGAAAATAAAGTGATATATTCTATATTAACATGATCATATTGGATATTTATACCAATTAATGAGCTATATGAGGATGGGATTACTTTTTAAGTGTAAACCCAAATCATGTTCCCATTTATTATTTCATTACCATGAATCATCAATAAGATGGGGGCATCTATATATGGAAAAATAATTCGTAAGACTCAACATATCTTCCTCATAAGGCCATATTACCCATGAGTCTAGTCATTATTCATTATCCACCAGAGGATAAGAGGTGGATACACATATCATAGGACTCATCTTTAAGTGTAATCCCCAATGCATCATGCCATAATTAATGATCTCCCTTCCAATGTTCATTAATGAGAGTCATTCATATCCGGGAATCCATAATGTGTAAT
This sequence comes from Viscum album, assembly GCA_963277665.1. Classification (NCBI taxonomy): domain Eukaryota; kingdom Viridiplantae; phylum Streptophyta; class Magnoliopsida; order Santalales; family Viscaceae; genus Viscum; species Viscum album. The sequence continues at coordinate 1,943,598,905 of OY728163.1, forward strand.
CCCCATTCTATCATCTATTGTTTCCCCTTTTATAACACAGACGTCCTAGCCACGTGATGTAAAAATGCATGACTATGTCCTTATTGAAAGATGCTAAACTAAATGCTATGGTCCAATGACATGACCTTAAACTCTCCAACCTAAAATATGTGGGATTTGATTCATATATCTATTGGATATATAGGATAACTCACTAATGTTCAAACCCAATATCACAACCCCTTGCATATTTCCTCATTAGGATATATTACCCATAATTCTGGACATCTTTCTACTAGGTACATATTCCTTGGAAGCCTTCCCCATTAGTCCATATTCCTAATGAAACCATATCCTTCTCATTGGGACATATCCCTACTAGCTAAAAAAACCACTTATCTCATAGATCCATATTACCTCTGAAATGAACCCATCCTTATTGGGCCATATTCCCATTGAGGTCGACTAGAAAGATATGATCATGTGTAATTCCCACACAAACCATTTCTAGGAATAATTCTCCTTATTTTTCATACCACATTATGTTAAGCTACATAGGTTGGAAATTTTACCATCACCTTAAAAGATATGATGTGTCTTGTTACGTGGAACCAAACTACACTAGTTCTAATTCCCTTCATGGATATTTATAAGAATCCCTTCTTAGGAGAATGATCTCAACACCATGAATACTTACTACCTCCCTAGATGTTGTTAAACTATATAGTGCCCAATTAAGTGTCTTTAAACCATAATAACATTGATAAATGAAAAAAATAGATATCTTCTAATACAAATAGATGTTCACATCAACACATGTCAACAATTATCCACTAGCACAGGGGTAACTAGTCCCATTATTGGATATGGGATGGATTCCTGATTAAGTCTTAAATATATAAGAGAATCCAATAGTAGGTAACAATTCCCCTTTAAAAGTGAATATGATCCTAAAATCCCACCCCCTTAACCAACATGTATTATAAAGTTTTGCTGGTAGGAAACCCCAATGACCACCTGCCATTGGAATATAGGATTGTTATGATGCCCACAATAAGAAATCATGGATGCAGAATCATGTTATGTTTTTCTAATAGGAAATAGTTTGGTTTTTATCTTGTATATTTTATGAAAAGAGGATCACGAGGTTACCAAAACCAGATTTTGGAGCATGACTCAGTGTATTGGCTAGGATGATTGGACTTCCCATTTCCACTCTTTAAGATTATATGGTATGTTCGATCAAAATATGGGATTATTTTTGTGGTTAATGTTTTTCTGTACCTGATTACTAGAAGGGTGAACTTTTTGTGATCAGATCTGTGACCTCATCCCCAATAATGAGCCACCACTAAGCCAACCATTATTAATCCATCACATTCCCCTACAAGGAGTGGACTAAGGGAACCCATCCCAAGTTAAACTATGTTTTTTTACAAAAAACTTGATACCTATATAGGGTTCAGATGTCATAAATATCAAAATTTAAGTCAAGTCCACATCCATCGATGAATGATGCATCAAGATTAATAATCAAGGTTCTATTATTTCCTAGAGATATTTTTACCACACATGTGGGAAAAGGAATGTCAATTAATTTTAAATTTAAGTTTGATCTCCTAAAAGAATTGAAACATAATATCATATGTCACATAGAAATATTTATAACATTTGGAGATTATTTAATTAACACCTACTTTAAACCAAAGCAATGTCCTTTAGAAAATCCTATCCACCATCATCAACCAATTTCTACTAGACTATGTCTATCAATAAAAGGCCCTAAAACAACCAAATAAACAATCCCATTAATTAAAAAACCATTATAATTAATTAAAATAATTACTTTAATAATTAATTCCTTAGTAATAAATAAATAACAATTCACCTGGTAACCTCCTACACCCTTAACCTTGAGCAATGAGGTGTGCATCACCCTCGATACTCACTCAGAACTTTAGCACAAAAAATACTAAAACTATTCTAAATTCATCCATAAATTTAAAAAAAATCAAATTAAATCCATAGATAATTCATTGAAGTATAATACATTAAGAAAAAATAACACAATACCTAGTGAGTTCATCCTCCTAGAGCTTCCTCTAGCCAATCAAAATGAATGTCCCACTATCTATCCTTTATTTAACCATGGTTTGATGAAATTTGAATCAAAACCTAACCTAAATCATAATAAATCAACAAAAAACCTAGAGAAGGAAGAATAGATGAGGAAATAAGATATCATACCTCAAATCACCATAAAAATCACTATAGAAATTCACTCCACTTCATGGAGGATCAAAGGAGGAAGAAAGAGGGGAAGTACCAGCTGAATGGCCTAAAAGGAAGAAATATGGAAGGAACCACCTGAATGGAACTTCTAAAACGTTATTTACCTTCTAAAATACAAGAGGGTCCAACCTAAAATAGACTAGTATTCCACTATTTTTAAAAACTATAAAAATAGACACAAAAATATGATATAGGGGGGATATAATGAAATGCCCCTCATCTGGGGTTGCACTATGGTATGACCCACCAGGTAATGATGAAATGCCTATCCATAGATACCCATTGTGGAAAAAACCTAGGATCCATAGTGAAACTAAACAAATAAAGTAGATCAATATCCTTTCTTCCTGAACACCCTTCACAACACAACCTTGGGTTATGATGTGATTATTTTTTAATGCGCTGTACTCATAATTTAGCACCTCCCACTGTGGTGTGAGACTTTCCCCATGAGAAACATCATGGTGAAATATCCCTTGTTACAATGTAATATTTTTAAACTTCATAAATTTAATTTTACATAGAGTGTTCATGGAAATCCCCATTCCTTCATGGATCCACTCTCGACCCTCCATAAAAATTTAATCTCATACAACACATTCCACACCAAAACACCCTTGGTTGCAATGTGATTTGTTTCATATAGTATATTTCTACTATAAATACACCCCAAAACTACTATAATTCTCACCCAATCATAGGGGTCACCTTTCAGGCCTCTAAATACATCCCAAAACACCTTATAGAGATGTTCAAACTCTTAGAATTCCAATTTTAATCCCAATTATAAAAAATTACCTTATTATGGGATCACAATTTCAAATTTATTCTAAATTCACCAAACCGTAACATCATGGGTCATTATAAATTCCCAACCACAGTGATTCTCATCCTAGACAATCCTCCTCAAGCAAATTCTATAAACTATCTTAGTCACCTAGCACTGATTCACAATCCAAATTCTATGTCTCCATTTGGTTATGGTTATGCCGATATTGAACCTGAATTAACTCCTTTGATCAAAACCTTGGGAACTCTCTCCATGAACCCTCATGATGTTGTTCATTCCCCAAAAAATGTGTTCTGAACCTCATCTAAACATTTGCACTCAAACAGGGAAAAAATACCCTAGCCAGAACCCCACCACACTGACCATTCCAAAAGAACCCAATGGTCGGCGCACCACAATACCAACTATCTCCACCAACTCCATGAAGATTCCCCACTAATGAGTACATTCATGTATTTTTAAACCAAAGATGTCATAAACCATTGGTTGATGTAATTGGTTTACACCATACCTTTACTCGCTCGACGTCACACTCTAGCATCACCCGACCATTCTCATCAGAATCCGACATCTCATTCCCAGGCTTATATCCAAATTAAAAGTCCCTAACTTTTCAGCATGTTGTCCATAAAAATCAAAATTCCATGAACTCAGTTACCCTACTAGTTTTCTCCTATAACTCACGACTATCATCTATTGAATATACCAACTCTACTTGATCCTCATTTGAATAAATGCACACATCTAGGTATTTTCCATTTACCATTCATAACCTGATCTATTTCATCTAAGAGCATACATAAAATCACAACCAATTCCATTTTTAGTGCACTAACACATTACATCCCAAATATACCAATAAATTCTGAAAATTAGCATCAAATTATCATACCATCCATGGTGTACTTCCCGCCATAAAATTTCTTATATCATTAATCAATGAGCACGATCCTTCTTGAAATGTACCATCAATCAAACGTTGACACTCATGATCTTCACTTGTATTCCTTGACCATTTATATATACTGAGACCTCTCCTAGGGTCCAATGATACCATGGTGCCTCACACAACAAATTTCTAACTCCACCAATAATCCACTACTGTACACCCAGTCCTGATGGATCCAAATCCAGGTCCACAACCTTTCTCATTTCTACAAAACATTCACATTACATCTTTCTACGAGCTACACCAAGCCTTAATAGAAACTCAAAATCAAATCTGTGCCCAAATCACCAAATTTAAGGAACTATACTAATTCCTTATCCATTATACTGATCCGTTAAGCCCCTCATAATTTCATAATACCCAACAGTCATGTCATCACCCTCCATATTTCACAAAAAGATTACAACTCATCTCACATTTGAGATATCAATTAAAAATTGGCCACAATTCTCACAATCCCTCAGTTATTTCATCACCGCTCTATATAAACCTCATATCACATATTAATCATTTTACTATGCATTATTTCTCATTGTTCAACTACAACTAACCATTATAAGACCCTACTATGACCAATTCACAATCATACCATCAAGGTCCAAAACCCTTTTCCATTTTCTTATCATAATAAGGTGTCTCAAACCTTTCCACTATCACATCATACTTGGTTAGAGAACAAGTGTAATTTCACACTAAATTCCATCAACACCCCATGACCTAGTTCCATACAGGAAGGGAACTAAGGAGTCCTAGACCCCACCAAAACACACAGACACCTCTCAAGGTCCTACCCCCAACGGGTCTCAAAGATCCCAAAACACATCCTAATTCATCCTATCCACAAACTAGGAAGGAATAAAATGAAATCACTATGAATTTACATCCATTATCATGACCTCATTCATCGAGCTACATACCTTTCTTAACCCAAATTACCTATCCCATAGATCTTCCCAAATCCAAAAATTGATATTCCCTACATGTCTTCTAAGGCCAAACACACCCAAATAATCTCAAATAATAACTTATTAGGATAATATTGTGTTATTACAATCCACATACCCCATTGGTCAAACAAAACCCCACTATCACAACATTTCTTAACAACCCCCATTGATTATCACATCTCTCAATAGGGAAGACATACACTCTAGTGATTCCCCATCACATAACTTAGATTATAACACTATGAGCTACATCACAAAGTCCTATCCCCCAATGCTTAACCAACATCTGACCATGCCTACTATACATGTCATACTAAACACAAAGAAAACACCACCCATGATTTCAAATTCACAATACCAGAGGCATCCTTATTATTAACGAGATACACAATCACACACCACTTTCATGTCATTTCTATAACATGAGGCATCTTACCAAGCTTCAATCTTCTAAGGAATCCATATATCAGGGCTAAAACCTCTCTTTTGGGTTAACCTAATACATCATAACTCATCTAAAAAAATAACCGGAAAATTCCATGCTACTCAATTGCATAAATTGTATCACTAATATCTTAATCCACATTTCAACATCAGTATTCCATCTCACATAGGGGTATAATTTAGTTTATTGAGTTGAGTATTTTAGTTTTTGAGCTTGAGATCAGTACTTGAACTCAATGATTGATCTCACCATGTTTCTTGATCGAGTATCAATTTCCTAACTCAATCTCAAGCTTAATCAAGATACTTAATTAGTCTCAACTTAATTTGATTTTGATACTTTACCTTAATTTAAATAAAAAAAATATATCTCTAATTTGAGAATAATATTGAACTTGTACTTGAGATTGAAAGATCAAGCTTGAAATTAAATGAATATATATTGAATAAAAATAATATATTAAAATATGATGTGTTCAATTAGGATCATGAGATACTCAATTATTTTATTTTAATACTCAAACTTAGACTAAGTTATTACTTGAGTATCTCCAGCTAGATCTCAAGTAAAAAAAACTAACAAACTGAATTTGGGTATTTGTTGAGCTGTGCCCAGGTAACTTGTAGAAAATCATGCTCATTTACAAAACTACTCTCACCAAGTATATAAACCCCACCCTAATAGTTCATAGTTTATGAATAAATATCCACACTCTGTCTTAGATACCAATAGGAAAATCATATCCTGTAACACCCACTCCAGGTTCCTCATATATGTTGGGAATACCATACCAAATCCAACCACCCAATCTAGGATAAAAATACTCATTGAGGATCTGCATACCATACTACCCATTGATGATATATCTCAAATCCAGCTGCATATAAATGACATATCCCTATGATGATTCATATTAGGAAAATCATAACCATCTAGTGAGGAACATATCCTTCATAATTTGGTCTCAGATAAAATTGTTAGTGAAGTGAATTAAGTTTTATTAGGAAACTAAAAATAATTCAAAGTGGTGAATATTTATTATAATAAGTTTCTATGGAAGTGGAATAAATTATCAATTTTGTTTGACCACAAGTTTCCCCCTAAATTTTTGATGAATGGAGACTCTTTTTCTAAATATGGGTGATTGTGGTTGAAGTGGGTATTTCTAGTTGGTTCTTTTTTATTTTTTATTTTGTACATATTTTCCTTATTACCTTCCTTGATTTCTTAAGGAAGGTTATTGTTTTTATTTTCTTTTGGAATTTTTATGTTAAAAATTCTTATTGAATACAATCCAAGAACACAATTATAATAATTCCTCCCCATACACTAGAGGCTACCAACTAGTAGTGAGGGTCTATGGGTATATTATTAGGGAGACTATACCCTTTAGTACAAATAATTATAAATCATAGTATAATTAATATATATAAAATCATCACAATATCAAAAATAATAAGAGAAACACCACAACCAAATCCAAAATAAATTAAATAACATGCTATATAATATAAAAAATTAATTATATAAATGTAATATGAGTCAGAAAAACCTAAAAAAGATCTCCCATATGTAGATCATATGAAAACAAAACCAAAGTAGAAAAAACTAAAAATAACCACCACCAGGTCTCATGTTTTGGATTGGTCCTATCTCTAGACATTGACTAATAATCCAACTCAACCAATCAACGTCAGACCTATTCTCTACTTGAACCTATGGACAAGAGATATTCTCAGGTACCAAAGTATTTGGGCCACCCGAACAGGGTGTGAGGATAACTTATTAGGAAACCACCAATGGTTTTCTTAAAATATCCAGTATATATAGTGCATGAATCATGTGACATGATATATAAAATAAAGAAAAATAATAATAATATTTCATCGATCCTCAAGTTTCACAGCGACACCCAATAATGACCATATCTACTAGGATAGATCCAATGTAAATTATAAACACATCACATATCAATACCAATGGTATGAATGGTACCCTATAATCAATATATAAATTTTAATTTTTTTAAAAATTTTATAGGTTTTTTACATTTTTTCCATTAATTCGTAATAAAAATCTTCAATCTAGGTGTAGGGTGAATCCAGAATTTATTTTACAAATACCTTAAATAATTATTTTTAGTGTTTTATTAATTTTGGAATAAATTGAAAGGTTATACATTTATTTTTTGAATTTTGGGTTTAAAATATTAATAAACTTTTAAATCTAATCCTTCATTATTTTAAATTAATTTGAGAATAACTGGACAAAGCCTATAATGAGTAAATGGTTTTCATGGTTGTAGGTATAAAAATGAAAAATGGGTATCATGCATGACTTTGACCTAGAATAGTACTTTACTCTCCATTCAATATGACTTTAACCTCCTATATGAATATATTCTATAAGGCTTTATCCCTACATTTGACTTCACCTAGAGCCGCTAAATGCATCAAACTTTCTTAGAAATTCCACAAGACTTATTGGATGTGTAAGAATTTGTGCGTAGGACTTCATGGTAGTGTATTTATTTAGTTCCCCATTTCATATTTCTCGAGAACATCATAATAATTTTAAGTCATATGAAATGAGATACCTACTACACATATGACTTTCGGAGTTTTCCATTTTTTGAACCTCAAGAAGTAAAATATGGAATTTCCAAAATAAGTAGGGAATGACCTAAAATAGATTTTCATTTCCATAATATTTTCAAATCAAGGAATAATTATATCAATCTTCTATATGTCCATCATCCATCAAGAAGAATAAGAATAAGATTGTGGGAAGGAACTTTAAGTTCATGAATATTTTATAGGAACTTGTTGGTGTAATCAAGATTGTCAACCTATAAAAGTATAATCACTAAAAGAAATGGGAGTTGAGAACTAAAATATTGGAGGATTAAAAAGTTGTTAGAGTTTATAAAATAGGAATAGGAGGTCCATGTAGAACATGTGGGAGATGAATCTATTGAAGCTCTCAAAAAATCATTGAGTCATTCTGCTACTTCTATAAAGAGAATGAAAATTCACTATTGGTTGATTGAGATGGAATAAACTAATTGAGATTTTATTTTATTTCATTCTTTGTGAACCTCTATAGTAATGGAACACTATACACTTAGTGGTCAAGAAAATGACAATCTCCCCACCAATGTTAATGAATTCCAATTTTAATTGTCAACTCTCTTGAGATTAAATTCTATATAAGTTTTAGATTTCTTAGGTAGTATGAGGGTTTCATTACCCTCCACATTTAAATTATTCTTACCTTCTTCATTTTTTTCAGAAAAATTCCACATAGACATTTGTTTTGGTACTGAACATGGAATGAAAGCATGAAAGTGTGGGGAATTAAAATTTTTATGTTGTTATTGACATTAAGACATCATTTTTAAAAGAACTACACTCAGTTCATAGTCTCAGGATCTCTTGTGAATTAATTAATCATGAAAAATAAAACTAAAGTCATACATCATTCAATTTATATTGAAAACATATTTTTATCATCTTTGACGATCATTTATTGAATGAACTAGAATTAGAACCCTCTAGATCATCCACACGCACTACAGAATCTTTATAATCACCGACATTTATACTTCGTACACTAGAATAGATAAACTAAGGACTTTTTAAAGTTTTTATTATTGAGAGAACAAAATAAGTTTAATCAAGGGATACATTCTTGTTTCTGGGTGCCCCTAAACACTTTCTTCTATCTCTATAACTTGGTAGCAGATAGATTTAGTGTGGAGGAATAGTTTTCTTGAATTTGGCATAATTTTATTTATATAAGTTGTTTAATTTATGAAAATTACAATTAGAAACTTAAATACATCAAACCTTATAAATTAAACCATATTTATCACTTATGAATTGATGAATGTGTTAAAAATGTCATAAATAATTTATCACTTACATGTAATATTAAAAAAGTGATATGTGATAAATTACAAGACATAAAATAGACTCGAATCTCCCATAATAATATTTGATAAACCTTGAATACTAAATATTAAATATTGTATTCAAAAAATATTTTTTCTTTTGTATTCACTAAATATATAAAAAATATAACATTTTAATAAATTCAATTTATATTATTATAAAAATGAATAATATTGAATTTATTCATTTCCTTGTGGTTTTTCAATCTCTTCCATTTCTTTCCCCCCATTGCGGGGCTCACCAAGTCATAAACTCTAATTAACTAGAATTTGACAAGCTTCTGAATACAGTGTGTGTTTTATTCTCTAGAAAATTATCTCTATAGGAATGAAAAATACCCATAGATCAAGAGTGGTTTTTGTTAACAAATCATGTCCCCTAAGGAGATAAGGTATAATTATAGCAACAACAACCTCATATGAACACACTCTTTATAATATAGTCTCTTTATCTCATGATATGACATAAATCTAGATACACACTTTAGATCATCATCCTTTATTACTTTATAATTTTATGAACTTACTATATAGACCTACCTTCTACTAAAATGGCCATGTATTTAGTAATGGTATTATCATACTAGTCATTTGGGAACAATATAACTATTTCTTTCAGAAGATAAAAATCTTATAATGATTATTCAATCAATGCCATACCACTAATGACACACTAAGCATAAGATACCTCGCCAAAACATAAATATCATGGTTTTTATCTTGAATCAAAGTATTCCATAAAATTCTATACGTTTATAATGATCTCAAGTTGAGATAAAAATAGATATACTTATAAATAAGAACAATCAATGAAACCCACAACATGTAGGGTTCCAATAGGTGGTTTAGTTCTCATGATATTTTTTACTTGAGATCTCCAAGTGAAAACTTCATGAGAATAAGTCTCAATGTTTATAAGCCCCCCCAACATTTATAGTCTAACATTATCTATGGACATTCAATATAATGTATCTAGACCATAAGAAATATGTATAAAATTACTATCATAACATATCAAGGTTCTCATTATAGATGGGAACTGCTATAATCTATTGATAAAACAAATAATCTAAGGAAATTACCATGTAAATAGTGGATATAGAAGTATAAAAACTATGATAGTAAGAATAAATCATATATACTATTTATATAAATGATATATTAATAAAAAAATACTACTAAAGATGGGTCTAGGGAACCCACTTTGACAACACTTCTACTTGAACTAGAGCAAACTTTCTAAATATCAACCTATTAGATCTCACATGATAAGATCATGATTTGTCCAAGTAATATATTTTTTCATTGGTCCTACTATATTTTATTACATAGAAACTCTGTTATCTATGAATTAACCTTATTGAGTAAAAACCCTAATGATATGATATCCTTAAGTATAACCCTTTTTTTCCTCTATCATAATCATTTAATCTTTGCTAATACCTTTAGTATGACTCGAATAAATGGAACAAATGGTTTTGTATTATATACTACTTCTTTAGCTGCATTAAAATCCCCAACATAATCAAAATCTTATGATATGAATACCACTATATATAATGAGATACTCTTGATAATTACCATATAATAATTATGATATTAGTTCAAAATGATCTATACAAAGAATTTTTTTATATCCCAAGGATTACTAGTGTTCCTTCCTCTCTATATACCAGGTTCCACCCCTTAAATTTTCTCAAGTATAGTTGGATATCTTTTATTTATTCTTGTGAAATTATCCAATATTTATTTGACATTTAACTACCATGATGTATGTGTCAAAAATATCACATCTAGTACATAACATGGAATATGTGACAGATCCATCATAGAAGTGTATGAATTTATACTCACCATTTTTATATATTCATATGTCTCATACATGTCTTGTTGGATAGATTTATTCCTTGTGACATAAGAAAAAATTCATCTTTTAATTTTTCAAACACGTATTTTCAATACCTTGTTAGTATATATACTTTGACATAATCCAAGAAACCCATAGATCTAAATCAATAAATATTTTTCCTTAGAACTTAAATTACTAATTTAAGTAAATCTCTAGAGAGTAAATTTAAATATAGTCTTAACTAACTATAGAATAACAACTATTTTCCATATGTTATAAATATATTTTAATTTGAAAATAATAACAGTCCCTCTAAATACTTAAAAACACCTAGAAAACATTCATTTCAAATGAATATTCTTTTTTCATGATGCATACTTTAATATAAAATTGAATCTCTATAACTTTAATCCCTTATTTAATTTATTTGATATCAAAAACCCTTTTTGGTCATTATATATAGACATCTTCCTTAATGTTTCCTTCAATGAATGTGGTCTTGACATCCAATTCCTAATATAATGATCATAGAATGTTGCTATGATAAGCAGAATTCTGTTGGATTTAAGCATGATGATATGGTATAACCAATCAAGACTTATTAGTATCACTTTTGTAACACCAATGTATAGTTTCTCTTAATTAGTCACCAAATAATTTAAATCAATTAGAGAAACTACCAAAATACAGACTTGATTTTGGTGTATATAATCCATTTTTCTAAATCCCTAAAAACTTTTCAATCATAGTTTAGTTTCTTTTATTGTTTCCTTATAGGTTAAAGATTAAATTTTCTTATTGAATAATATATCACCTAACTTGGTGATTATAAAACCATCTCGCTTTGGTTTTATCGTTTCTATGCGGTATGTGTAAATGGAATATTCCATTTCTATAAAATCTTATGGAATTTATTCCCATGATAAATAATTGTGCATATCAAGCCTTGACTCTATGCTAGTCAATATTTCTCCCGCTATCTCAAACAAATATTCACCCCTCTTATATAATGAATTATTTTACGAATATAACTATTATAAATCAGGAATTTATGTAATATCCTTAGTTTTTTTGGATAATTACACAAAATGAACTTTTTGTTTTTATTGAAACAATTTTGTTTATTTACTTAGTCTTAATAAACACTTTGCATATATACACATGGATTATGGCATAATGGATATATTTTATATTATAAGTCATGTTATATCCATTTTTCATAATAGTTCACATATTATTATGGGTTAATGATACTATTTCAGAAGCTTTTATTGAAGAGATAATAGAAGAAACTATATGATACATAAGGATAATCATTGATCCTCATTCTACTTAAATAAATTATTTGAAATGTATAAGGAAATGAAAGTTTAGGAATAAATGGACTTTACATTTTCATGATCAATGAATTCTTTGTTAAGATATTCTTCATATCAATTGACTAAAGCATCTCGTATATTCTAACTAAGAATATTCCTTGATTAAATTTTACATTCCATAAGATTATTAAAATAATTTCATGAAGTATAATAATTTACCATTTTATCTGACCTAAAATAATTCACATGTATCTTGTTGAACTAGTTCTAGAATGTTCGTGGATTTATCTTCTTTAATGTAAAAAGGTGCCTTATTAAATGTTAAAATAAATAAACAATAAATACCTAACAGTTTTATCTCATGAAGAGTCTAAAAACACTTATTTGTATTGCCTTGAAAATTTCTTCTAGATTGAATTGACTAATAACCAACTTTTCACAACTTGGAATAATTGAGGGTGACATTTTTATATTCTTCATGAATTTCTGATATAGGAAATTTATGATTCCTATGTAGTGGAACTATTAATTAGATGTGTTATACCATAAAATTTTATTTAAAATGTGTAATAAAAAATCAAATTGTCTAAATTAGACACGAGATATTGTTTTGGTAGAACACATTTCATAAAATAGTTTTCAAATACAAGAATATATCTAATTGGAATTATGATGTTTGGATATTCTCTAGTTGATATTAGATTTTTTATCTATCATCAACTTAAATATCCACTTCACTCTATTGATATATCTATACTTATGTGGTTTCTATGTTTGGATCTAGTTATGCTAGTCACATACTGTATCTAATAACCAATAATTGATATATAAATATCACATACAATTATTAATATACCTAAAGTGGAATGCTATGCTTAATTTTTCTTCAATTCAATATAGTTTCTCTTCTAGTGAACTATCTTACCACTTAAAAATCAAATAGCCTCATATTCAATCCTATCGCTCTTTATCTTTGGTTTCTTATAAGGATGTTGAAAAAGTTCCTTTCGTGGTGAACTTTCCATTGTCCTATTATCCTTGTATTTATTCTCATTCAAAATAATTACTAAATATTCAAATTTCTTTAATTTATCATCTTCTCAATGAACCTTACCCAAAAGTCAATGAAGTGATTTATACATACCTTTTGTTTTACAATTCACAAAAAAACTATATTAACTGGGTGATAAGTATGAGATAACGATACGTATCAAAAGTTATTTATTTTACTTGAATACCAAATCTTCTAATTGTTCAATTTACTCTAACATATTGGGTACATGGAGACCAACCAGAATTTCATCTTTCAATCTATACATGATTAGTGTGATAATAATATCATTAATATCTTACTTCACTTTATCCTCATACATATATCTGAGATGAGAGATCATGATATAACTATCCATTTCCTTATGTTTCCTTTAAAACTAATCGAAAATTGATGATATAATTATGATGTAAACATCACATGTGTCTTGTATTAATCTTGCATAAGTATAATTGTCACCCAACATTTATTCATAATGGGGATGATTTAGGTAGAAGGGATGATGGGATTGAAATGGGTGTTGGCGGGGGGAGCAGTGTGCCAACTTAGCAGCTCTAGTATTAGGCGTTAGTGGATATCAATGGAGCATCATGTAGGGGTGGTCGAGCTCGAAAAATGTGGAAATGGGAGTGGAAGTTGGGTGATCTCAGTCAGTAAAGGGAGATGATGTGACATTATCAGTGGTAGAATGAATGGATGACCATGGGATTCCCAACTCAGGTGGTAGTGATGATCATGATATGTGGGTGAAAATAGTGGAAACCTTATCAGAATGGTAGGAAAATAAAAATTAAGAGATCCTTTCCACCGATGAAAGACCCAAATGAGGCTCAGGGAATTAGCTTCTTGCTTCACAGGCTTCCAGATTGGAAAAAATGATAGGGTATGGAATTTTCCATCGAGACCAGGCACTGTAAACTCTATACGGGAAAATTCTTGCTATGAAACCTTGCAAAGTTTGGGATTTTGTAAAAAAAAATATATATATAGGGTGGTTCTACTCTTATGGTGTCAGATCTTTGGGTCCCTTAGGATCATGTAAGAGGCCATTTTTTCCTCTAGGTCCTAAAATCCATGTAAGGTTCCCCTCCACCAATAAACGAAGATTATCCAAAAAATAATAAAAATATGTATGGCCTTTGGGCTTTTGAGTAATGTGTCCAATTATTTTATCAAATCATAGTATCCCTCAAATACTAGATTACGAATCCTTAGAATCTTGATTATTATAGTGGAAATTATCCTTAAAAAACCTATCTTTATAGCCCAATATATGGATACACCACTACCCAGAGAGTATCAAGGTTGGATTTTGGCTAGCCAATGACATTTACTCATGAATTTTTGATTCGTTTAGGGGATTCCCATCTCCTTTAAAGAATAAACTTGTATTATTCAATGATTTTCCTGTAATGTTGAAAAAATCAATCCATGATTAATTATATATTCAAATTTTTTGATAAGATGAAACAACACATTCATAAGAACTCCCCAGTAGTAAGAGACACCCTTAACTAGGTCCGATGAGCACCTCAAATATTCAATCTTGTTCTAATTCAAGTGATGGAAGAGATTAATGGATTAATATTTTATTTTAGGATTTTTTATGGTTCTACCAGTGAATTCAATCTATTTCAATTTATCATTATTTTTTCATGTGATTGAACTCACAACTTATCCATGCTTAAGTAGTAAAAATTCACCACAAATGTTCATTTTATCTACGAATGATCATTTATTATTTTATGTGATTGCCTCTAAAATACACAAACCTAATAATAATAAAAAATAATAAATAAACAAACAAATAAATAAATAAATAAAGTGACTAATCATGAGATATTACTACTAG
Source organism: Viscum album (assembly GCA_963277665.1). Taxonomy (NCBI): domain Eukaryota; kingdom Viridiplantae; phylum Streptophyta; class Magnoliopsida; order Santalales; family Viscaceae; genus Viscum; species Viscum album. The sequence continues at coordinate 1,943,614,330 of OY728163.1, forward strand.
TTGATCCATTGAGTGGATAATGGATCAACTGATACCCTAGGGGAAACTCACGGAGTTGTGTCCGAATCGAATTGCATCACCCACCATTTTCTAATGTATCTATGTCTTGACGGGTACTTCTATAAACCTCAGCTCGGTCCATATTCACTTTAATCCTCATCAATATACATAAATAATATTAATAATGGATAAACATACCCTTATACATATAAAAATATCAAGTAATGATACACATACCATTATTTATAATTTAATTATTATAAACATCACACACATTACAATAATTAATTAAATAAATAAAAGAAAAGAAAAACATTAGCCGTTATTGATCATGATAAGTTGAAAGACAATAAAATCAAAAAATAAAATTATATTTGGAATTAATTATACTCAAGGGAATTAATTATTAATTAACATAAATTAATATATTTTAATTAAAAATTTATAAATCAAATGGTTCTATAAATATTTTATTTAATTCAAGAAATTTTTAATTATTTTTTTGTAATTTTTTGGATCCCTGAGACCTTGAAACAGCCCCAAAGGGGTTTTGGGACATAACTGGGTATGGAATGGTTGGGAAGGCTAGGGATTACCTAAATCGACTTAAAATGGTTTGGTGGATCACGATTCCCCATGTGGGTGCATGGTGAAATTGTTAGAAGTGCACATTTCCTGTGCTAATTATGTTAACAAAATATTATTTATTTTCAAATATTCCATTCCTCACATGAATTGGGGGGGGGGAGTGGTTGAAATTTTCTGACCACAAAGCAATATTTTTAAATATTTTAACATGCCATTAGGCAGCCAAAATCCCCCCTAATTCCTTTTTCTAGGTCTTATAATAGATATTCCAATAAATGTTTTCTTTTTTTGTTATCTATCTGTGTTGACTTATGAAAACCAGGGTGTCCACCAATACTATTCCAACCATACCTATTGGAAACAACACTCTCACATATTTATTGTGACACACACACACATAGATATATATATATATATATATATATATATATATATATATATATATCAATGCAATTTTATTCCCAGAATTCATATTTCGATCTTTGAACAACCATATCTCGACCATCCAACCTTATATAAAATTACCAACAGTGGTGTTGAAACCATTATGATTCACTCTACTCTAATTCATGTAAATAAAATTTAAATTTGTATTAAATAATCATAAAATTTATTTGATAACACTTGATAGTACCATACATGAAATGAATAATTAGTTTTTTATGTTATAATAGACATTTTAACATTGTTACTAGTGTAAATATACCCGGTTCACAACCTGAGAATCTCATGTGAATTAATTAAGAATTAAAAATAAAATTAAAACCATACATCATTCAATTTTTATGGGAAACATGTTTCGATCATTATCGGTGGCCATATTTTAAAGGAACTAAATCCAGAATCCTCAATATTGCCCACATATTCTCTAGAAGCTAGTAGATCAACGACCTTAGGTTGTTAATGTGGAGAAAATAAGGGCTTTTAGATGTTATTATGATCATGAGAACACTAAAACTTCCATTGGGTAATTATTTCTTGGATTGGTGAGGTGTCCCAATCATTTCATATATTAATATTAAATATTATTAGATTCATATTCATTAGATATCATTATGATCCATGCCAGAACCATAATACTTTAGTATTTTTGGAAATTATGATGCATAAAATATCTACATCATCTCCCACTATATTCTTTACAACTATAACCCTTCTTAGACGTATCCAACTTAGAACCTTTCTTCACATCCCAAGGAAAAGGAAACATTATAAAGGGTGAGATCATATTATCAGTAAGGGTAAAAAAGGGTGATATTAATGAGTAATCATTTTTAAGAATAAAATGAGAATAATGGTATGAGAACATGATCTTAACATTTTAAAATCATACCTATAAATTTATAGATCATAATCACGAGTCATCACATATGGTTTGGAAGTTCATAAGACCTGAATCATAAATGATTCAAAGAATATAATCCATGAGAGTGTAAAATTTTTATAATATCATATCATAAAAGAGTGTAATGAAGTTTGGAATAATGATAATAATAGAAATCATATTTCAAGCCCACCCACCATGAAATTCATCGCATGTTAAGCTTGGGATAACCACATGTGTACCTATTTTGGGCTCAAGATAAATTCCAATGTACCCTTTTTGGGGATGGGATAACCTCCAATATACCCTTTGATCCCATAAAACAATAATATTTACCCAATTCATTGGAGGGATATAAGGGACCACCCATCACATAATTATAATCGATTCATATGTATACAACAAGATCATGAAAACATTTATCATTTCATATAAACTTACCCCATATAAAAGCAAATACGGTTCACTAATATTTCATCATCATAATCATAAACCATATTGAGAAAGAATAAGGAAGGTATAATAGGAACATATCCCAATTAAAATAAAAGTAACATTAAAGGAAGTTATCATAGATAAAAATTTCATTAAAAGAACGGTGTAATATTTATTGTGGAAAAAACCATTTCATTTTGGAAATTAATTATTTAAAATAAAAAAATTTCCAAAATATTAGGAAAAAATTTTCTTTGAAAAGAACCATGAAAAAATTTAATGTAAGATTAAAATAAAATAATAGTCATGACGGTAGGAAACATCATTCATGCGATATATGTTAAAAAAATATTCCATTAATACCTTTGGTAAATAGTACCTCATTCAGAAAATGAAAAGCAGATTACTTTTAAATATTTTTATCTAAAGCCAAAAATGAATGAAAATTAATTTAAAAAATAAGTTTAGAATATTAAAAACGTTATTGAAAACATTTTAAATAAAATATATACATGGAATAAAAAATATCCTTGATCGAATAGAAATACAAAGTTAGTTTTCCTTTAAAACATTATTTTATACTTTTGAGCACCTAGAGAGAGAAAAATGAAAGGAAACTGGTAATTTAAATAAATTACCAGAGGATAATAAAATACATAATTTTTTAGAGATAGATAATATAATTTAATTATAAAAAATTTAATCATAAACAATCCTGAAAAAATGTGAGATTGTAAAATAAAACCCTTACGTCAAGTTTGACTCACTTAATAAGAGATCTAACCTCCTGTATAATAAATTTAAATTTATTATAATACTATAATAGTGACATATTTATAATTATAATTCCAAAAATTGTTTACTTATAACATGTTATTACCTAATTATTAAAAATTCTATATTAAAATTACTGTTCTGGGTGATAACTATTTCATTTTTCATTTATGTCTCGATTCAACTATTGTAGTCCTTGCATCTTGATCATGGTTCCATCATCTATAGAATTTTAATAATTATAAAAATATCATATATATTCATTGAATATGTATTTATAACCATCTATAAAAGTTATATATTTTAAAATTAATTACATCGTACATGGGGACGATAGTCCATATATATCCATGAATGCTGTTTTTATTTTCTAATGAAAATAAGGAAAGAATGATAAATAATATTTTATTACTATATAATCATTATTATATAAAAAATATAATATATTTATATATATATCTGTTAAATACTTCATTATATCCATTAATTCTAGGTGGTGGTGGAAAACGAATCATATCACTGCATGAAGGTACTAGTCTACGCACACATACATGCGATAATTTCAACTCCCATTTGATGGAAAGGAAATAGAAAAAAGATGTGATTATAATAAACCAGGATTAAAATAAAAATAAATTACATCATTTTTGTGGAAAATATATTACACTACACAAACACACGTATGAGGACTGTAATATTGTAGTGTCTTCGGAAACATAGAAACATAAGAATTGGTTCATAGGAGAGCGATATAATCTCCTACCACATTATTCACAAATATCACACTTATTATAAAAATCATACATGATAAATATCTTAATAACCTAGTAAAAGGAAACATAAGAAAGGGTAATATTAGATTCCCAGTAAGGGAAAACAAGGGAGATACGTAAGCATAATATGAGCATAAGTGTATGATAACATGAGCATAACACCTGAAAATCATGCCCTACATATCAAAGATCATAATCTTGAATCATGGAATAATTATTGGAAATTCATAAGACATGAATCACATGTAAATAAAATAACATGACTCATTAGAGAATAACATTGGCATACGACATGGAATTTTTGGCATACATATAAGCATAGAAAATCATTTTATATAATTCAAGACCCACTAAAAAGACTATCATAGCAGAAAAACCCCTTTACTAAACTGGGTTCACTCCCTATTCCAGCCTTGAATTACTGAAATAAGTTCAATTCACATTCTAACCCTATATTAATAAATTTATTTCACTTCCCATTCCAGCCATGTATTACTGAATTGATTTTACTTCTTGTTCTAGTCCTGTCTATCTAATTAGATATGAATATTTAACCAATACATTAGATGAAGATATATGTCCCATATATCTCCTAATTAAAACCATATTCATGTGTTACAAAATATAATAAAAATTTATCATATCATAATCCATGAAACAAAATGGGTATCATAAACATTTCATCATATCATAACCCATGAAAAAATAGGTTTCATAATCATTTCATTATAGCATACCCCATGAAATGAGGTGGGTTCCATAAGTATATAACCTATGGAAGAGAAACAGGTTTCATAAACATCATGAAATCAAACCATACACCATTAAAAGAAATAATATGAATGGTACCCTTGGATAATATCCATAGTAAGGAATAAGTAACATTTTTTTTATCTTAGATAGAAAATAATTTTTAAAGGATAATTTAAAACATTTCTTGAGAAAAATATCATTTACACTTTGAAAATGTTTTTTAAAAAATAAAAACTTTTTAAACCTTTTTATTTGAAAATAAATTTGAAAATTGTAAAGGAATATTAGAATGAATGATTAGTCATGATGTCATAATATTCTGTTCATTATGTATGCATAAACATGAAGGTTCATTTCACATTTTCAGTAAAATCCAAACGAGCATTGTTTTGAAAAATGAAATAAATATTCCTTACATTTTTTATAAAAAGTCAATAATTGATACAAATATATTTTAAAAATAATTATTGATTAATAAAACATTTTTAATTTTTTTTGAAATACTTTTTTGAAACCTTTTTAGAAAACACAGTTTTGAAATAAAACAGATTCCTCAATGAAGAGATAAATAAAGTTATATTTTACTATTTTTTTATTAGTTATCATAAGTTAAAAAGGGTAAAAAATGGTAAAATTACATGATGATATCATAGATAACCAGAATAAAAGAAAATTCATGAGAATCACCGAGACATGGAACATAATATTTCATCAATGGAAGCATAATCATAAAATATCTTGATAAACAATGAGATTTTTTCAATAAACCTTGACCACTTTCGTAAATTTGAATCATAATCCCCTTGAAAGGATAAAATTAAATGAAGCTTAAAGTATCATGAAAATATAGAGATTTATGATATAATATGTCAAAAGGGAAGTATATACACCTTGTAAATGAGTATAGGTGTATAACAAAACTTGTGTCACAAAGAAGGAAAATTGAGACAAAATTCCATTACCGATTTGGTAACTCTTGAACCATAAAACCCATGAAAAAGAGATAATAAAATGGATATGTAAATAAAAATAATTATCATTATATTGATCATAAAATAAATCCATGAGTATTATACACACCACAAACAAGAAATAAGTGTTGGACATGGCTTGTGTCTCATAGAAAATAAAAGTCAGATGAAAATCCCTCACCTTAAATCTTGACTTTTGTCAAACTCATTGAAAAATGCTATATAATAAATATAAGTTTATTATAAATATATTAAATAATAATATTAATAATATAATATCATATATTATTTTCTTATGACCTTTTATTACCCTTTTATTAATGATCCCTTATTAAATTTATGTTTCGGGTAATATCTTCTTTGTTTTCATAAATGTTTTTATTCATTATGTTTTTGGTTATATTACATTAAAAATGATGTAAAAATATATATAATGATAAAAAATATATAAATATAACATATATTAAGTATATGTGTATTTATAACAATCTATAAAAGATATATATAGGATATGAAATACACTATTCATGGAGACGATAGGATGTATGTACGCATGAACATTGTTTCCATTTTCTTGTCGTATTGAAAAAGAGAAATATATATGATATATTTTCATTAAATAATAATTTTTATGTCATATATATCACATATTTTTGTTAAAACCGTCATTAATACATTCCATGAAAAGCATTAATGAATCACATTGCTTTGCAAAGTGATAGTCCGTCATACACACGAACGACGTTATCAGATTACCACAAAATGGAAAGCATGAAGTTACATGTGATATAAAAATTATAGAATAATAATAACATAATAAAAATAATAAAAATAATATATAAATAGTATTTACATCAATTTTACCAACCTTTATAGGTGGTAATATAAAAATGAATGACATCGGTTCAAGAGGCGGTAGTCCGCCGTACACATGAATGATGATTTCGTAACCCATTTGATGGAAGTGTGTCTATTTAGAGGTATTAAACTTAACATGAAAAAATATAATTATATTTTATATAATTATTTTTCTATATAATAATTATATAAAAATAATTGAAGGAGTTTTAGGAAGAAATAAAACGAAAACATTTGTTGACAAACATTACCTCTTTTTTCGGGTATCTCGTTTAAGTTTTCACCAAATACCTTCCTTGTTTGGATTTATGAACAAAGTAAGGATTCTAAGAAGAGGGGAGGTAATTTGGAAATATATTTTTATAGTTATTTTTTGAGCCAATGGGATTGAGCTGTGTGAAGAGAGGGGGAGAACGGGTGGACTTTTATAAGAGAGGTTAGTGGAAAACTTGTAAATTTTTGAAAGACAGAATTGCACCCACATTTTTCAATTTTAAAAAGTGAGAAAAATTAATAAAATTAGAACCTTAAACATAATAAGGTCTAAATATGGCCATAAAATGGGTTTTGGGTAAGTTTTAGGTCATTTTTACACATTATTTTCTAAGTTAATCACTAAGCAATATTGTTTTTACCTTAATCACTCTAATTAATTTTTAATTTCTTTCAATAATCACTTTGGTAAAAAATTAAGTTAAATTTATTATAAATTATAAATTATTATTATTAAATTTATTTAATCCATTTTCAAAATTCTAATCATATAATTGACAAAAATAATTTAAAAATTAACCCCGTAGACATGTCCAGAAAGTGGTTTATTAAAGAGAAAAAGATCAAAAGTTTACAAACTTTTTATATTAAATTACAATATGAAATTGATTAAACTAAAATAAATTAGATTAATATATGTATAATTTAACTAAATATAATTTAAAAAAAATTAAAATATAATTTAACAATATAAATAAATTAGATGAAAAATTAGTTTTCAACTAAAATTCATTATTTTTTACTATTCATCAAAAAATAAAACTATTAAAAAAAACCACAAAAATTAACCCTAAAATAATTTTAAAATTATTAATTAAAAAATGAAGTTTGTTTTATGAAATTAAATAAATAAAATTTTCAAAAATTAATTTTATTATTTTTCACAAAATACATAAAATGCATATTTGTGAGAAAATGGTATTTTCAAAACATATATAGACTTTAAAAAAATTATATATGTTATTATAAATATGTTTGCTTTATGTAAAACTATTATAATTAATATTTTAAAAACAGTTATTAATATTCATTTTTCTAACTCTAATATCTAGGTTAGAATGAAACGTTTAAATAACTATATTAATTATATGTTGATGTTTTGTTAAAACTCAATGTTGTATGTCACACAAGTTAATTGAGTGTTTAATGTAGTGCAATGTAACCCAATGTTGGATTTAACAAAATTCTAAATTGGTTTAGCATATAATTTATGCCATAAATGGAATTTAATTTATTCAAAAAAAGTTCATAAAATTTCATATCGTTACATTCTACCCCCCTTAAAATGAAATTTTCCCTCAAAATTCATCACTATAATACAAAAAAATGAAGATAATTCTGCCTCATCATATCATCAAGTTCTCATATAGCTTCATCAAAATGGTAGTTTCACCATAAAACTCTGACTAGGTGAGTATTATGGTTTCGTTAAACATTATTTGTATGATCAAAAATCTCCACCAGTTTTTCATCATAAGAAAGATATTTCTCTAATGATATTACCTATGGGTTCAGTACATGTGATTGGTCAAGTATGTACTTCCTCATGAGAGATACATGGAACACATCATGGACTTGAGAGAGGTTCATTGAAAGTGCCAAGAGATAGGATACCTTCTTAATATGATTAAGAATTTCAAAGGTATCGATATACCTAGGGATTAATTTCCATTTGCTCCCAAATATCAAAACCTTCTTCCATGGAGAAATTCATAGATACAACTTATCACAATATTGAAATTTTGGATCATTTTGGAAATTATCAGCATAAATTTTCTACCAACTCTGAGCTACATAGATATGATACTAAATGGTTCTAACCTTTTTTTAAAAGGATGGGGCCAAAGCCTCAATTTATTATTTAAAGTAAAGACCTCTTTATACTGGGTAGAGGGTGACCCATTACATAACCCAAAGGCCCAAGGGAAAGTGGCCTGAATACAAGGCTTGAGAGCCCATTTTTTGGCCCAAAGGACCCCTCATTGAATAGTACTTCTACAGTACCCATGCAGCTATAGTACCTACTATAGTACAACCACCACTACAGTTCCTGCTACAGTCCCTCCACCGCTACAGTTTCGCCGCTGCTACAGTTCCACCGTTGCTACAGTACTGTTATAGTGCCATTTACTGTACTGCTACAGTACCTATGAAATTCTCCCCTGCCCAGATTTGATCCTGCTACAGTTCCCTTCTCTTCTATTTCTTCAGCAATCTCAAGTCATAATAGCTTTATTTCTCTAAATTTATTACAAAATGTTAGAGCTCTACATTTATTTCAATAGAGGACTTCATAAGGATCTATCTAAATTCTTGAGTGGAAGATATTATTATAAGAAAAATCAACTAGAGGAATGATTTTATCCTAACCACCTTTTAAATCCAATGAAAAAGATCTAAACATATATTATAGGGTTTTAATTATTCTTTTTGATTGACCATCCATATAAGGATGATAAGAAGTGATGAAACTCAGTTCTATATCAAAGGATTGCTAAATACTTCACCAGAACATTGAGGTAAACCTCAGATCTAGATCAGAGACATTGGAATATGGTACTCCATGTAACCTTACCACTTCCTTAATGAATAACCTAGCAAGTTTATCCAGAGAGAAGTATTTTATGATAGCAATGAAGTGCGTCAACTTAGTAAGATGATCAACTACAAACCATATAAAATTATTCCCTTTAGACATTTCCAATGATAAAATCCATAGTTATATTCTCCCATTTCCATTACGATATGGGTGATGTATGCAATATCCCCTTATACTTTTGTATTTCATCCTTAACTTACTCGAATACCAAGCACCAAGATACAAAATCTACAATATCATTCTTCATTACATCCCACTATAAGTATTATTTTAAATCTATATACATCTTTACACTTCTAGGATGAATAGAGAATGACGAACTATGAGATTACTATAACAACTCTTTATTTAAGTAATCTATAGAAGGAATGTATACATAGTTCCTAAAACTTATCATCCCATCATAACCAAGTTTAATTTTATGAACATTTCTAACATTCCTTTCTAGCTATTCATCATCCTTATGTGCCACTTTAATCTTTACATGGACATATGGTTGAATATTAAATTGAGTAAGACGATATTTTTCCCCTTTCTTTAGGATTTCTAGATCTATCATCTGTAAATATATAAATATTGGATCTTTTTTTATCCTCATCATAGATAAGCTATCATGATCCTTTTGTCTCAAAACATCCTCCACCTTGCTCACTTTCCCAGGGTGGTAATGTTTTAAGAAATCATAATCCTTTATTATCTCTATCCATATTCACTGGATCATGTTCAACTCCTTCTGTGTGAATATATATTTTAAACATTTTTTATCGGTATATATATCAAACTTTTCTTCATAAAGATAATTCCTCTATATCTTTAATGCAAAAATTATCACGAGTAACTCCAAATCATGAGTTGGGTAATTTTTATCATAAAACTTCAATTGCCATGAGGCATATTCTATAAAGATTTAATTATTCATAAGAACACAACCAAATACTTTATTGGATGCATCATTATATATTAAAAACCCTTCTCCACTATAGGGTAATGTAGGCAATGGTGCACTGACTAACCGTCACTTCAGTTCCTTGAAAATTTCCTCACATTCATCTTCCCAGAGAAACTTTGATCCCTTCCAAGTCCACTTGGCCATAAGATTAAATAGTCATGATAAATTATCCAAAAAATATGAATAATATCTAGATAAACTAAGAAAACTAAGGATCTCAGTCGCAATGGTTGGTCTGGGACGACATTCAATAGTTTTCATCTTTGATGGATCTACAGATATACCCTCTCTTGAGATTATATAACCAAAAAATGAAACCTTTTATAGACAAAATTCACACTTTGTAAATTTTTCATATAGTTTATCCTTCCTTAGGGTACTTAGTATAATTCTCAAGATATCTTCATGATCTTTCTTTCTCTTTAAATAGATAATAATTTCATCTATTAATACTTCTATAAACTGATCAATGTGATCTCTAAAGACTATATTCATTAAATCCATGAAGATAGAATGGGAATTAGTAAGACTAAAAGGAATCAATATATATTCATAGTTTCTATACCTTGTATGGAATTTCATCATGGGTATGTCCTCCTTCTTAACCCTCAATTGATGATATCTTGAATGAAGGTCAACCTTGGAAATGTTTTGAGCTCCATATAGTTGATCAAACAAGTCATCAACGTGGGGAAGATGATACTTGTTCTTAATTGATATATTATTTAGATCCCAATAATTAATAAATATTCATGTTTATCAATATTTCATTTTAATAAAAATAATAGGTGAATCCCAAGGAGACACACTAGAAAAAATGAATCCATTATAAAGGTTTTACTAAATTTTATTCTTCAATTCCTACTACTCAATTAGGGAAGTTCTATAGGGAGTATTTGAAATTAGTGTGGGACCAGGTATAAAATTTATTGAGGCCACAACATAAAATTTTAGTGTAAGGTTAGAAAATTCTTTTATAAATACATAAATAAATTCCTGAAAAATAGGTATATCATCGATGTCAAGTTTCACCCCAACCATTTGAGATGAATAGCCCTTCCGAAGGGTAATTAAGACCCATAAAATATATGTAATCTCCATAATAAGTTCATACTTATTGTCACATTGATATATGATCATAGGTTGGTTTGGAATATCAAAAATAACTTCCCTTCCTTAAAAATTAATGTTGGATTTATATAGAGAAATCAAATCCATGACTATGATGACAACAAATTCTACTATAGGAAGAATAAATTGATTTTTGGGAAGCACATTCCCACCAACATCAATCAAAGAGGAATTATAGACTTGAGATGAAATCATCTAACAATTAGGGGTTTACTATGCTAATTCCACATCTAATCATTCTATTAGAATATTTATACCCTTATAAAATTCATTAGATATGAAATAATGGGTAGATTCAGAGTAAAATAAGGCATTAATAGTTCTAGAGTGGATCATAAGTGTACCTTTCACCACATCGTTATTGAAACTCTCATAAAAAACAGTAATTTCATGAGATTTATATTTGTACCTTGGATTAATAGGCTGTTTATGTTGATTATCATCATTAACTCTTAGTTTTGGGCACCAATTATCATAATTCCCATTCTCCTTACACTTGAAGAATTGAAGTGGGGTAGGTGAATTCTATAATGATTTCTCTCTATTTTCATCATTAACTAACTTCTTCCAATCACTTAGTTAACAAATTTGTAGATGAAATTTCCTTCCATACTAAATACATTTAATAGTCCCCATAAGGAAATTTCCTCCATGTTTTATCCAATACTTAGAGAATAAATTAAATCTCATCTTCTTCTCACCATGGTTCTTAGATTTTCCTTTGAACACCATCATCATTTTCTTGTCAAAACTATGTGTATGATACATAATTCCAACTTCCATTTTGACCTTGATTTGAAATCGAACAATATCTTCATAGATACTAAAGTATATTGTGGATAATTCCCTTTAGAGACTTGGTTTTAAGACACCGAAGAATTGATCAACCTTACTTTTAGGTTGGATGATAATACCATAATCATACCTTTAAATTTTTCTAAAATTTTCCTTGTAGATTCCAATAGATTCATAACCCCTTTACCTTTTCTTGAGGAACTTTTTCTTCATATTTATATGAAGAATAAGAGGGAATTAATTATTTAAAATAAGTTATTGAACTCATCCTAATACATGGGGTTAACTATTCTTATTTCCTCGTATTCTTGATAAGAGTCCACCATTGATCCGATTCACCTTCCAAATGGTAGGCAACCAAAATTAATTTTTCATTTTTTGAACATTGGAGAATGAAAAATATATTTTTAGTGGTACTAATCTATTTTTCCAAAACTATTGGATCAAAATACCAATTTAAAGATGGTAAATGTTTCCTCATTAAGGACCCAACATAATTTTGTTCCCTCTTTTCTCATTTGGAAGTCCAACATGATTGATAGATAGGGAAAGTTGTGTGAGAATAGCAATGAAATTTTGTATTCTAGTTCCCATAACATTTGGGTTATTAAGAGTAAATTAATTTCATTTCCATCACACTCAGCATTAACATAGTTCTTTCAGGTTCCATCCAATGACTAAACCAAAAAGCATAGTGTAATAAATAATAATCGTGATAGGGAACCACATAATCAAGAAAAATCACTTATAGGATGTCTACATCATGAAACCTTATTTTTAATATATGACACATTAGATTTATCCAGGGTTATTCATATTCATATTCTATTTAAATCCTTCATGATGGTTCATAAAGAGTTTATGAATTTTCAGAGAATATCCCCTGGGAGTGTCAAACCTGGTGTACAACAAGACCCATTATCATGCACCATTTCATGATTGAGTCTAGATTAATATGGTGTTTCTAGGTTTAGTACCCCTTGGTACATCAATGCGAGTGACACATCCACTTGTAGTATCTAGACATAGATATATTTCTAGAAAACCACTCGCTTTATCATTTACCAAAATCCCAAGCCATTTTCCTATACTTTGAGTGACTCTTTATTCATAAGAAAATATGTGATCTCCCTATATAGAAACCACTATCTATATCATTTAACAAAATACCAAGCTAGTTTTGACTCTTCCATAGTGTAGGTAATGCTATGTGGTTATTTGTGATGCATCAAGTTTGGGTTTGGGATATGTTCCTATGTAGGGTGATCACATAGTTGCTTATGAATCTTAGTGACTTAGGAGACATGAAAATAATTATCTGACCCATGACCTTGAACTTTAAGTTGTTATGGATGTGCTTAAGATTTTGCGACATTACCTTTTTATAGAAAGGTTTACCATGTTCTCTGACCATAATAGATTGAGTTATACCTTCTCTAAAAAAATATTTTAATCTCTTCTAGAGGTATTGAGTAAAATACCTAAAATATTTTTATTTTGACATTGACTATACCTCGATAAAATAGAATATCATTATAGATTCTTTGAGAAGGAAACTTCCAACCTAGGATATGAAAGAATCATCAGAAGATTGTAACTTGATGGCTCTTTTTCACAGTTTCATGTTAGAGTTTGAGAAACTAGGGTTGAGGTTGTCTTATCCAATATTCAGTTGATCTTTTCTCTTATTGAGATAGTTCTTTGGGAAAATCAGCTTGATGATGAATTCTGTAGAATTAAAGACTCTCTTAATATTGGGAGACCATTGTAGAGTGGTTATTCCCCACCAAGGGTATTATATTTTTTTGTAATCAATTTTTTGTGCCTTTACCTATGAGAAAAAATATGATGGGTTATTTCCATAATCCCTAATGGAGTGTACATTCAAGAACAACAAAGACGTTCTATGACATTGGGTGATTATTCTGGCAGCTAGGTATGTGATGGTACATTGCTGATATTTTCTCCTACTGTTAGACATTACAATAGGTCAAGAGCGAGCACCAAAGAACTTCGAGTTTTCTTTATTCACTTATAGTGATGACTTGGAATTGGGATGAGATCTCTAAAGACTTTTTTTGGGTTTTCATGTACCCATATAAAGAATAATTCTATATAGGTTGTGATTGATAGGCTGACCATATTATCCCACTTTATACCCATTTTTTATGTAACCAAAGTTGAGGAGCTGGTAAATATCTATGTTAGATATATTTTTAATTTGTATAGGGTTTTATATTCTATAGTTTATAATAGAGATCCCAATTTTACTTATCTATTTTGGAGAGGTGTTTAGGAGGTACTGAGATCTTGGGTTTGATTGAGTATGGTATAACATCCACAAATGGATGTCCATACAAAGAGGGATATACATATTCTTGAGTATATGCTTCATACCTACTTCCTTGATTTTGGTGGACTTGGGAAGACTATTTGTGACTAGTTGAGTCTGGTTATAACAATAGTTACCAGTTCATGATTAAAATGGATCCTTTTGAGGCCTTGTATAGAGGACCATGTGAATCTCTATTGTTTTGGTCAGATATTGGTGAACATTTCTTAGTTAGAATGATCTTAGTCTATGAGATGATAGAAAATATTAAGTTCATTCTTCAAAGGATGATGATAATATAGATATGGTATAAATATTATGCTGATCGTCAGGGTAAACTAATGGAGTTTTCTATTGGTGACCAGGTTTTCATGAAAGTTTCACCCTGTTTGGGTCATCAGTGGCTTGAGAGGAAAGGGATTATTTCTCCTAATTTTGTGGGACCTTCTGAGGTTGTTGAGTAGGTGGGGAAATTGTCTCACCATTTATCAATTCCTCCATAGATGATGTCAACACATAACGTGTTCCATGTATCTAAACTAAAAAAATATCTTTTTGATCCATCTCATAATCTGATTTTGAGCGATCTTGATGTTGATCCTAATTCATCTGTGAATAAGAATCCAATTAGGATAGTTTATTTTAAAAACCAAGGTACTTATTGGGTGGAATATACCTTTTGGTTCGAGTTCTATGGAATCATGGTTATAATATGAATGAGACATGGGAGAGAGAGGCACTGATGAGATATTAGTGACCTCATATTTTTGATATGGAAACTTATTGATATGATTTATGGGGAAAACAATTTCTATGTTGGGGAGGTTCTAACATCATGTAACTAATTTTCAGGTACACCTTGAACCTCCTTTTTAATCATGATTTGTTTGGGGTTTTCACTAGGATTGTTTTTGGTGGAAAGTTGAAAATTTTGTAAAATTCTAAGATATTCATGGTTTGTACATGGTTTTCCTAAACCATGCACCCACCAGTGGAAACCATACAACCCCAGGTAGTGGGGGTTTACATGGTTGGAATAGAGTTTGACAAACTTTGTTCCCACCTATTAGAGACTATGAACCTTGTATAGTGAGTCCAAGGGGGTGCATGGTTAGAGTACATGGTTTGTCTAATCATGTGGCCTTTCCTAGATAACTTTTCTTGTGGTAAATTTTATCTATGAAAATTCATTTAAAAAAATATTGAACCCCCATATGAAACCTTTCTTGACTTTAAATCAGGATTACTTAAAATCCTAGGTCTTTAAGGCTCTCAAGAACCATTTTTTGATCCTCTAAACCCAATAATAGGTATATAAAATCACTTTGAACATCATTTTGTCCCTCTCTAGTAATTGATCTTCTTTAATTCCTTCTCTCCTGATCTCTATTTCTTCCCCCATAGGGTTTTTAGATCATCATGTATTGATGTATCTAAACTCTACTAATTTAAATCTTGAATCTAGGTTGGATTTATAGATCTTCATTGTCATCAATCTTCATTTTATACAATGATTAAAGTTTTGTAGATCCATTGAGATTTTACATGTAATAGACCCTTGATTTGCTTGATTTAAATTAAATTTATTTCAATTTAACTATGAAAACCTAATTTTATGTGAATTGGATTTTGAATTTATTTGGTATTGATGTTGTGGGAAACCCTTAATTTTGATGAAATTTGAATTTGAGCTATACTTTTGAAATTGATGGGAATTGTAAAGTTATTTTGATAATTCACTTTAGAAAATGGATTAAATTGATTTTTTAAAACCAGTGATCGGTTTTATTTTGAAATAAAATAAAATGATGAAAAATACATTATTTGGTTTTGATATTTATTTATAATATTGAAATGAGAAATTGGGAAATTGAACTATTTTTATTTGAGGTCAAATGAATGTTCTAATATTGATTGATTGATTGAAGCACATTGGAGCCTGGTTAGTTAGTAGGTGGTTAGGACAAGAATGCTAAGATGAAAATTCCCTAGTAATATATTGACGCGATCAGTGATATGAGAGTGTGAGGATCCCATATCTAGTAACTAGCATACCACATTGTGTTTGACTATTATGATATGAATTTTTGTGATTATATATATATATATTTATATTTATATTTCATTGATTAATTTTTTTTTACTCATTCCTATTTGATTTATATAAAGTGTTTTATATAAAATGTTTATTATGTATTTATTTTAAATGTTTCCATATTTTGAAATGAAAAGCATGTTTTGATTTAAATATGAAATTGTACTTTAATTCTTGTTTTGTTTAAAATTTAATGTGCATTTTTGGTCTAATTATTATGGAATCTTATTATGGAACACTTTTTAAGACCCTACTTAGCTTTTAGCTCACACACAACCTTTTACTTTAGGTGTTTGCATATTTTCTTTTACTAGTTTTAAGTAAAGGGAAAACACCACTTGGGGTAGGTGGATGTTATAGACCCTTTGGCCTTAGACTGTTGATACCTTCAAGATGTTTGAGTTTTCTTGTCTATTTCTGGTACTTTGATGATGTAATATTTGGGTTTTGATATACCTATTTGGTTTCTGGTATGGTATCCTTTTATATTTTTTGAGCATATTGATATGTATTTGTTTCTTCCACTATTTATGAAGAAAATTTGTTCCCACTCTTATTTTGTATGATTCTAGGTGCAAGTAACCAACCCATGGGGATTGGGAAGACCCTTTTGGCTATTTCAGGATTGGTTGGGTGTTATGGTACTAGGGTATCCAGACCAGTTTTTGATAATGCCTATAGTGCACATCAATTAGGGACAAAATCTCTCTCATCAGATCAAGATGATTGAATAATTTTGGCCATCGATGACACACGATCTCTTGGATTTCAATAGATAATTACATGGTTGTTAGATAATTATAATTTTATAAATTATCCTCTAAATTTTCTATATACCACTATGTATTTTTGACCATTTTCCATCTAGGTAATTGATGTCATGGGAAAATATCTCCCATCCGCACGTAAATAATTCAAGTACATCCATAATACCACAAAATTATTATCTAAGTGGACCAAGGCTATATACCTTAAGGAATTTGGGTTGAAGGCCATTATCAAATTCATAAATTCCAACAAAAGTACCATATTTATCATCCTCCACACAATATTGATGGAAAATAAAACCAATTTCTATTATTATAAATTAAAATGATTTATCAGCAATATAATATTCTATCCAACCACTCAAACTACTACTATAAAATTATAAATGGATATATAGTGGCTTTCATAAATATTCATTATAACATACTTCAAAAACATGGTGGAAAATGATAAAAAGTCTAATACTAAAAATCTTCTACATGATCTATGGGTTTATCACACCACAACTCATACTACTATATAGGCAACCCCATATTTGATTGTCTATGGGATAATGGTAGCCTTTCCCATTTAAATCCATGTGGGTTCACTCCTTATCGCTATCTTCAATTGACTGACTGAAGAAGACTAGTCTTGGAGGAGACTTGATGAGTTAGTGAAGCTTGATGTGAAAATATTTCATATTATGCACAACTTAGAGTTTCATCAAAATTGAGTTTCATGGTCCTGAAATAATAAATTTAACCTCTGATCATTCCTCTTGTGAGAGATGGTATTGGTTCTTAGAACCACAATGATATGAGGGATGAATTCATCAAATATTGAATAAAAATGGGATATACATTATGTTATACCTTAGGTCTACCCCAACATAGCATATTATTTGATTAGAAAGAATTGGGAGTACATCACCCCTCCCAATAATGAAATATTTATCAAAAAATACATTTCATAACCTTTATATAGGCTCACTAGGTCTAGTTTTTATAACCTTAAACTACATAGCAACAAGGTTTGGTTTATAAGACCTTACACAAAATAACACCAAGGACTGATCTGCAAGACCTTAAACTACACAACACCAAGGATTGATCTATAAAAAATTAAACTATATAGAATCAAAGTTTAAGATATAAGACTTTAAACTACATTGAAAATTCCATTCCACATGACTCTAAACTTCCTGAAACACATCTTATCTATACGATGATAAAATGAATATCCACTTTATTTCGTAGTTTCATGATATTAAACTACACAACTTAGTATTTATTGCAAGACCCTATAATTAAATTACACATTTAGTCCAAGAATCATGACCTTAAACTTCATCACCCATAATTCCATTATAAAATACTTTAAACGACTTAGAATTTTTCATGTCACATGAAATTAAATTGAACAACATTTGAGACCATGTTTCATGATGTCAAACTGTGTAACACTTGGTCAAGTATACAAGACCTTAACCTTATTAGATCTCTATACTTTGTGAGACTCAACTTTCTCATATATGAGCTAGATCCACTTAAAGAACTCTCATATTTCTAGAATGCAATTCTATTCTTTCAGCCTTCTCATTCGTGGAGGGTTATTCCCAAATATACAATATTCTATGGACTATATATGGAAATTACCCACTAAACTCTTTTACATCATAGGGTTTTGGTTTTCCCCCATTCTTAGTGGGTCCCTTGACCCACACACCATGGTTCCTTTTGCATAATTATAAAATACATGGCACTTTCATCTTCATTGTATGATGTTAAACCGCATGGATAATACTTTCCCCTGGTAGTTGGTCTTGCATGACTTGGGTGATATTTCAATAACTTATTTTTTATCACATAGAGAATTATTCACATGAGCATATAGGTTTTAATTGATTTTCGTTATTAGTGATATTGAGATGTCTCATGTTTTATATCAAGGAAGAAATTTTATCACTATTGTATAACATTAAACTACGTGACATTCAGTCCATTTTGTAAGAACTTAAACTAATTAAAGTGTCTTAATTTATATGTTCCAAAACACTTACACAAGAGGCACATCCATGTAATATTTTATTGACACATAGGCTCATGTTCATGTAAAATCCCACCCCCTATATATGAGTTAGTTCCATATAGGGGCTATTTTCACAAGAATTACATGTTGCTTGATTCCTATTATCAAAAGATACATAGTGATGCCACGATATCCTATCCTAGGCCTATTCACAAATTATATCAATAAAAAACACTCTTTTGCCTCATTGTTCAAGAATTATCATCCACATTAAGTCAATATCCCTATATTAGGGTGAAACCCAATTTCCTTCCACTACAAGGGAGTTTGATATATGCGGAAGGGGTGATAGGAAATACATGTGGCTTGATTACTACCACTTCAAGATCCATAGTGACTCTAGTAAATCCTATCATAGTCCCACCCATAAATTCAAATAAAAACCCCCATTTCATCTTAGTGTTTAGACCCCTTCATTCATGTTGGGTTTCCCTTTATAATTTCATCCCTGAGATGAAGCCTTCTCATTTTTCACAAATCTCCCCATAAAATTTCCTCATCACATGAACCTAAATGGTAGACCATCTTATTTATTATTGTATGATGATAAATAGAAAACATATGGTCTATCCTATAATACTTTATACTTCTTATTTTACCCTACTTACATGGCATAATATTCTCACACCAGAGCCAGAAATGAGTAAGAACAACATCAACACATTGATCCCCATCCATGGTTCCAGGGTGAGATTTAAATTAATCCCTCCTATTTATGATCCAAATCTATATAGAAGCCTCTGGCATAGGTTCTTCCATGAACGTACACTAATAAAAAGTACTGAATTCTAGTGTTTGGGTCCTCTTTATTCATAATGGGTCCTTCCCAATGAACTCTTATAATAGGAATTGATAAGAACTATGTATGGATTGATTCCTATTCTAATAGGATATTTTGTAATAGAGTGATCTCCAATCCCAGTCCTATCCACATGTTCCACTAAAACCAAAACCCATCTGGATCATTTCTTTGAGATTTTTACTTCTTGTTCGACGTACAAGAAAAGTTATTTCAATTTTTTATTAGAAAACAAAAAAAGGATTTCAGAATATGGTTACATATCCATAGATTTATCCTATGATAAAATTTCCCCACTTTGTTTATAATTCCATATGAGTCTTAGTCAAATGACGTTAAACTACATGACCTAAGGCCCTCATCACATGACCTTAAACTGCATAAAATCTAAGTCCTTATCCATGACATTAAATTGAATTAAATATGGTCTACTATATATGAACCTAAATTTATTATAGTAATTTTTGGTATATGAGATTGCTACCCTACATATATGATAGATTCATATAGAAAATATGGTATATATGGCCCTATTCCAATATAAAATGTCCCTTTTTCCTTAAAATTCATGGTGGTTTGATCCCCCACATTAATATTTGTCTATGCACTGATGCATTTACTAGGATGTTTTTATGGGGTTCCTTGGGTTTCAAATACTATAAAAGGATATAAAATTTCCCTTAATTGAATTTGAGCTAGATTAATAGATGGGAAAATCATTAGATAATAACTATACGTAGATTGATTCTTGTTATTTCTAGATACATGGTGACATTCAAATGAAACATTATAAACTCATCCATGAGTCATATTTCATCTTGAACCCTCATTAAGGGACCATAAAAATATAGTCTTGAAAAAGTCAAGTCCAAAATTCCCCATCACATTTCCTAAACATAATTTTTACATACATCACACTTCACACCTTAAGTGTCTCATAATTCCATAAACCATTCATGAGAATCGAAAACAAGTGCATCCTGATACAATGGAATTTTTTTTAAGATATTAATACACTCCCCTAATATGGATCTGCATATGTTCCCCCAATATGTGCATCTAACTAGAAGAATGTTTTTTCCTAAGGAGAAGGTCCTCTAATCTCTATATAACTCCATGAAAATGTAACAAAATCTTCTATTTGAATATGGTCAATGGTAATCCCTTTCTTACATTTCCCATGTCATTATTCCTGATCCAAAAACCTCCATTCATGATTTATAATATAACCATTCCCTATTCAAAAGGTGTTGGGTACTCTTAGCCTTTCATCACCATTTGAGTTATTACTCTTTACCCGCATGGCCCAAGCATCACTACCTTAAACTGTGTAAACCCCTACAAGATATGCTAGAAATGATATATAAATTTATGTTAGGTTTAACCTGAACCTTTTTAGATGGAAAATATCACTATTTGGTATAAGAATAATGACAATAAATTATGCTCACCTAGGTCATAGATTCATGAACTTAAACTATATACTTCAATTGGTCCAAACATTAAGACCTTAAAATATGATTTAAAGAGACATAAAATTTTTTAGGATGAAAACCCAGAAAGGGAGGCCTAAAAATAAGTAAGGTCTTATATTTACAAGACTCCCACTTTCATTGATTTGGTAAAAAATAGAGTGCTAATGAAAAAGGTACAATGCTTGTATACCCACTACAAGGACCTAGAAAACGTTGAGCTGTTCTCACTGGTCCCACCAGAACATGAAAAAGTTAGAGAAATTTATTGTGATATTTCTTCACCATAAATATTTTCTGTATACATAGTGGAATTACTTTTAGTGTTCCAAAAACCTTTTGGAATATCCATTTCCATCATGAAACCACTTTATTTATCAAGTGTTCGAATCCTCACAAATATCCCATGATTATTGGTAATGAGTGAATCTAAATCGAAAGGGAAATTCTTTTTGATATGGATAGAGGTCCCCAATATGTCTATGTATATGCACCCCAAAATATGGACTACTAACCAAAATCATTTTTTCATCCTAAGAAGAAGGGCCTACATTCTCTATGTTTCTTAATTCCAATAAAGTGAAACCCATCATTTGAATATTGTTAGTGGTCATACCCAAAATATGTGTCCCATATCATCACCACTAATTCAAACTCCTTGAGTTATGATTTAAACAACCCACCATACCACTATTCAAGCTAATTTGATACCCTAAATACTACACCTACATGCATTTTATTCATTTTAAATGAAGAGATATGACATCACATCCTTGAACCTTTGACTAATCCTCATCAAGTAATCCTAAACCAGAAGACCCAATAGTCTGAGCTTCATGACCATAAACTGAATTCCACCATTTTTGGGATAGTCTATATTAGAAATGGTTTATCCATTCACATCGGGGTTTCCATCTCTTTTCTATGTTTACTTCTCCACACATTTTGGTTAAATCTATAAAACCATAAACTATGTTTAGTCAAAGCCATTTGACCTTAAACATTAGCTCTCATTGGTTTGAGCACAATGAACATAAACTATGTGCACTATACCATGAGGTTGTTTTCATATGTGATAATGGGATCTCCATTCATGTTTGGTTTTTTTACACCTATGTCACTATATAGACTGCTTCATTTTGGATAAAGTTGTTCGACCGAAAACATCGGCTCCCATTCATCCGACCTACCTAACCTAAAATTTCCTAGGGAAAGAGACCCCAAAACCCACCAAGTTAAGAAACCATTAAGGGAGGCTTGGAAAAAAGTTGATCTTATTGTTTCTAGACATACACTCCACATGATCCTGGAAAAATTGAGTGTCTTGAAAATGAGAAAGGCATAAAACTTGTGAGGTTGAAAACTCAAAAAGGGAGGCCTGATTAAAATCCATGTTCCTACCCACAAAGCTTCCCCCATATAAGGATTTATAAAAATTTAGGTATATTGAAAAGGAAAATATTCAAATATTATGGGGTATACTATATGATCCCAACTAAATTTAAGCTATTCTCAGTAGGTCCCTTGTCATAGGAAAACATTAGATAACTCCTTAATTTTTGAAATATCGATCCATAAATTCCTATAAAACTCAAAAAATAATTACTTCAGGGCATATAATCCTTCTTTAACATTGGAATCCTCATTCTAAAATGTCCTATTTTTTATGGTAATCATATTGATTCACCCTCTATTCTATATCCAAATGGAAAAACTCTAGTGTTACGTTGATGGTTCTATGCCTATACCCATATGTTATCCATGACTAGGAGGAAATAATACATATATAAATGGACCAACTATAGTGTTATAATTATGATGATATGGCTTTATCCATCTATGATCCATGCCTTTGAGGAAATAATATATATCAAAGTGGACGAAATCTAGTATTATGTTTATGGTGCTATGCCTATAACCATCCATAATCTATACATAAGAGGAAATCATCCAGATCCAAATAGACTAAATCTAGTTTATGGTGGTGGTTCTATGATTATAACTATTATTAATCCACACCAAAGGGGAAACCATCCATATCTAAATGGAAAAACTATAGTGTTATGATGAAGGTGCTACACCTATACTTATCCATGGGCCACACCCAGAAGGAAAACATTATGAGTCAAGTGTTTAGGGACCATGATTTACTTTATCCATTAAAAGTTCAATATTAAACTAAGTTTAGGTTATATTTACTATAATATTTAGTGTTTTTAGAGTATTATGAAGTGATTATAATAGTGAAATAGAATTGATGAATGAACATATGACTGATAAAACATTTTCATTCATTTTTTTAAATAGAAGGAATGTCCATAAGTTGGAATCAATCACCATTGTTACACCAAAAAGAAAATAAGTAAATATATCTACAATAATATTTGACTAGATAAGTTCAACAAATTTAAAAATGTGTTGAAGGAATTTTCAATGGACTTTTGAAAATTTGACCATTTGGTAGCTTTATCCCTATCCAATGGATGAATCTTTTCATTACAAAAATCATCCTCCTAACTTATTTCTTGGAAGGTTTTAATCAATAAAGTCACTCCCTACAACTGAGCTTTAAAATTTTCCACACAAGATGCATATTTAGGAAGCTCCATAGTATTGGTAGCTATCCAGTTGTGAATTCAGGATTCTACAACAACAAATTGATTCATCTCCTTCACAGTTCCCTTTAAAACCCCCACTTGGTGATTGGTACTATTAAATGAATCGAGGTCCCTATTTTGAGATGAAAATTTATCTCAGGTAACTAAGACCTATCAAATGAGAGTATGAAGGTATTGGTAGTTGAACCTAGATGCACCTATTCCATGAAAAGGTTTTAAAGGACTCTCGGCCTTGTTAACTGTTTCCTTTAGTCGAGCCTCTTTGATAATGGCATGGAAATGGTGCCAAGACCATCTTCTCACAACCTAGTTTTTAGTTGAAATGGTGGGATGTAAACTCTGGTTACTTGTGACTACTAGTATATAGTCTAAAATTAGTTCTAAAATGAAGGAAATTGATTTGTATGATGAGAAAAATATGGAGAAACCTTTATCTATTTCTTCCTGGTTGGATTTGAGGACAGATTCGGTAAAGGTGGTTTCCACCAATGGTTCACTTACCCTTAAGATATCAATATAAATATAAGTATTATATCAAGAAACCTTGGTTAGTGACATGGGATCCATACCACTCCCAATGTATAGAAAATATGAAAAATAAATATTCACTACAATTCTTGGAATGCTTTTCTAAGAGATTATTTGTTTTAAAGACCTTATCTAAGAGGATATCAAGTAATGGACTCTGATTGGACAAGAATTTACTTACCCATAAGAGTAGATTTTATAATATACCATTTGGTAAATTCATTACCCATTAATTAGAATAATATGATGATATATTTTTTAAGGTTCAAGTGGGAGGAAATATAAAATAAACTTTTGTATCCTATTACACAAACTCCAACCAATGCTGGTGGATGAAAGCTGGATGTTGTTTTCTCTTAACCACAATGAAATGAAGCAAGGATAATCTTGGTATGCATCTAAACTGGTTTTTGAATCTATAAGGGGAATAGGTTTCATATATGATCAACTCATCTATCCATTCTACTAATACCCATCATAGAAATAAATAATAAAAGATCAATCCTCCAAGGATCCAAGGTCATTATCGATTATTGCTTCTGAAGGTGTATTATAAGGAAAATTGGTGAAACATGAATGATTTATTAGCATGGTATAAACTTTGTGAATTTTCAAAGATATCATCTGAATGGTGTAAATATCGAGTATCCCTGAAAGAGATACAAACCAATGGATTATTGCAATATAATTTTACTTGTATAACTAGAAATTCTCTACCACTATCCATACAAGAATTGAAATGGAACACTAATAAGATACAAGGTCCTACTCCCTTGTATATGGACCAATATATGGTAAAGTTATGAAATAAATAGCACCACAAAATTAACCAATATACCTTGATCTAGTAGTGATTCCATCACCAGGGTACCAACCCTATCACCTATGTGAGAATACCCAACTAGAAAGACCCACCAACTTGAGAAATTCTCTAGGAATCCAACCAGCATAAATATGAGGGTGGGGGGCTCACACTTGATTTAATAGTATACCCCCATGAAGTATACTATCCTACCTCTAGTGTGTCCCAATATGAACCCTCAATATTATTTGGTTGTTGTAAAGTGTATCTCTTTGAGTTCCTGACTCCCAACCTCCATCCATTGGGCTGGAGGAAGATATCTATCAACTCTCTAAAAGAGATTATTGATTCATGATGGAGGTAATTTCCTAAGTTCCTTTCAGAATTAGTCAGTAATTCCCTCACTAGAAGATGATTTTTTTTTAAAAAATTCTAGACGTTAGCCGCAAAAATAAATCCATCATAAATTCTTACAAGGATTGGGATTCCATATAGTTGATGAATATCCTAGAAGATAATTTCTACATCTCCACATACTAAATCAAAATTTTTTGTAATATAAAACCAATGGTTGAATAGTTATGATAGAATCTCGAATCGTTGATACACCGCAGATTGGGATATATATAATGCTTTATATATATTGACTACATGAAACTTTTCAGTGAACTATGCACAACTCTTATGCTCCTAGAAGACCCATACACACTCATAAAAGAACTATCACCCAAGCATAAATTACACTTTATACTCCATACTCCACTAGGATGGTTTAAATAAACTGTGAAAATAGATGAATAATTAATATAAATGATATGTTCATGATGATAATTCTAATATTTATCATCTTATATTAGTGATTATCTATTCAGTGTTGAGTCAATAAGGTTTTCCTTATGACATTTCCATTCCTTCTTGTTTTGAAAATCACAAACACCATATACTTAAGGAAATATAAATTTTACCTTCATAAGGAAAATTTACTTCTTCAAGGAAATTTACCCTAACCTATATTTTCTTGTATATAGCCATATTTTTCTTAAGTAGTTCGACTCCGAACTCTTAAGAAGTTCAACTCTAAACTCTTAAGTAGTTTGACTCTGAACTCTTAAGTAGTTCGACTCTGAAATCTTAAGTAGTTCGACTCTGAACTCTTAAGTAGTCCGACTCAGAACTCTTAAGTAGTCCGACTCCGAACTTTTACTAGTTCGACTCCGAACTATGCAAGTTCAGATTCTGATATCTGGTGAAACGAGACTCCGAATTCCTATAAAACAGAATCCGAACATTTCTTAACATAGACTCCGAATTTCATTTTGGTTAGACTCTGAACTTTTAATTTTCTTACACTCCGAAATTTTGTATAACTTTTACTTACATTTGATCCATTTAAAAACAATGTCGTGCATTCAGTTATACATGGTTTGTTATAAAACAATGTTGTCTATTTTGTTTATAATTAACTGTTGGTTGAGTTACACGTGTATAGGTCCCTCCAAATTTCATGGAAAATATGACCATTGGAGGAGGGAGCCGACCGTTGGAAATTTGACTATAAATAAGAGCTCATTTGAAAGAGCTCTACAACAACAACACAATTTAATGAAAAAGGTTGATCAATCTAGAGACCACACACTATTAAGGTGATTTGTAGAGAGATGCTTTTCATGCTTTGTGCGTACGGAACCGCTCATTCAGATTGCTTCGTGCGACTCTGAATGTTGGTGATTACATTCGAGGACTTCCGGGGATAGGAAGACAGAGGTGCTGACTACCTTAAAGTTCGAGGGCTTCCTTGCTGAGGAAGATAGAGGTTCCAAATACCTTGAAGTTGAGGGCTTGTGGGGATATCAAGACAGATATTCCGATATTCGTATCGAGGGCTTACCCTGGTGTGGGTAAGACATACTTACTTGAAAGTATAAATCAAGGGACCTTTATCCAAGGTTGTTGGATACCCTTCTCTTTGGGTTAAAAGACTTATATCTTGTTACTTGTAGTTTTACTACTTGTTTGTTTCTGCTGCATATTGTTTTGTAAGGAAAGTATAACCTTATTATATTTCCTTACACTTGTACTCTGATTAGTTTAGATTCTATATGCTTTAAGGTAGAATATTATATTGTTAACATTGGTTCCAATTCTCCAGTTGGTGATTAGAGGTGTTGTGAATTTTCTTAGTTTAACTTTGTTAAAATAAGATTTTTTCCTTGTCTAAGGAAAACATAGTTATCTGTAACCAACTTTAAAGGTTCCAAAGGGATTTTTAAAAGTGTACAATTCACCCACCCTCTTGTATATTGAGAATCTACATCATTATTTTGATCCTAAAATTGGTATCAAAGGAGGTCTCAGAAATACTTGTACTCACGTATAAGTTTTTCTTGCTCATCTTTTTTTTGTTCTTCATCCTTTCTTAGAAAGAACTTTGTCTTTCAGAACTTTGTCGTTCAGAACTTTGTCATTCAGAACTTTTTCATTCATAACTTTGTTGTTCTGAACTTTGTCGTTCTAAACTTTTTTGTTCCTAACTTTGTCGTTCCAAACTTTGTCATTCCAAACTTTATTTTTCCGAATTGTCATTCCAAACTTTGTGGTTACGAACTTTTTATATTAACAAGTTTGGTTGCCAAGTTTTTTTAAGAATGTCAATAGTCAATGTTGGTTTTATTGACAATATAAACCCTAAAAGACCACCAATATTTGATGTTAATGACTATGAGTACTGGGGAGATCGAATGAAGACTTTTTTTATCAATACTAGAGTAGATAATTTCGTTATGCTTACTGGTGATTATAAAATTAATGATAAGGAAGTTAGAACTTTCGCTAACCAGGAAAAGCAAGAGTATCAACTCAATTATAAGGTATGAAATACTTTACTGTGTTCAATGACTATAAATATATATAGCTAAATTTCTTCTTGTGAAGAAGCTAATTGTATCTGGAAGAAGTTAAAAGTTACACACTTTGGCACTTCTAAAGTGATTGAGACTTGGAGAGCTATACTTAGAGATGAATACCATGGATTCAATTTTCTGTATGGAGAACCAATATGTAAGGTTCAACAGAGGTTTATGACTATAGTCAACAGCTTACAGTCTATGGGAGAGAAAGGTTTGGATGATGAAGCCCTTGTGGATAAGATAATTGATATTATGCCTAATGAGTGGGAATCCAAAAAGAACAGCTATTGATGAGAACAGGAAGGTCACTCAAATTTCTCTTGATGAACTATTTGGAACTTTTCTCCAACATGAAACAAGAATGAAGAGAGATACTAACAACATCAAAAAGAAGAATGGAAATGGTACTGTTGCTTTTACAACAACATAGAATCATATGAAAGCTAAGACTCTTGAGAGAGTAACCAGATCCAAGTCTAAGAAGGTGATTATTCAATCAGAATCCAGTGATAGCGAAGTCTCAGAAAATGAGTTAGCAAATCTTGCTCGAAGGATGAACAAGATAGCCGTCCAGAGAAATTTCCAATCCAAGTATAAGAAAAAGGAAAGTAAAGACATGAAATATGGAGAAGTTACTTGTTATGAATGCAAGAGAGCTGGACATATTAGACCAGATTGCCCTCTACTAAAAAAGAAAGAAAGGAAAGAAAGGCATTCTGAAAGGAACATGAAGAATTATTACAAAACCAAAGCTAAGAAAGTTCTGAAAGCAAATGACACCTGGAGTTCCAGTGGTGGTGACTCTTCAGATGAATCTTCTGATTATGAATCTTCAGGATAGAAGAATCTTGGTCTTATAGCCAGATTACCCATTGACAATCATTTCTTTATGGATAAGGTAGGAAATGATGAATCATTGACCAATGTTTCTTTAAATTCTAATTATAGTAAGTATTATAAATCTTTAGATGAAGAATCCTCTTCTGATGAAGAAAATATTTCACCTACCTATGAAAAAGTGTCTAGGTTTGCTGAACTTCTTGAGATTGAGAAATCTAAACTCAATAAAAAACTTGATAAGGCAAACTATAGTAATTATATACTTACAAAATAAATATCAGATCTTTATAAATATCTTGATAAGAAAAATGCTGATTTTATAAGCATTTCAAAAAATCTTGAGGAAGTAAGTTCTGAGAGGAACAAACTTTATAAAGAGTTAAAAAATGTAATTTCTAAGAAAAGTGTTTTCGAGCCTAGTTCTAGTTCTATATCCCATGATTTTAAAGATAAAAACTTGGTTATTAAACTCAAGTATGAAATTTTTTCCTTAAAGAAGTGTTTATCAAACTTTACCCACGGTAAAGAAAATTTTGATAAAATGTATTCTCAAATACGACCTTTAAGAAACAAATCTGGATTTGGTTATACCCATGCAAAGCCAAATTTTAGTAACAACTACTTTGTTCCACAAAGTGCCCCATTTTGTACCAAGTGTCAATGTGGTGGTCACTGGGCAAAGAATTTTTCTTTAAATAAAACCCAATCTCTAGGTTTTCATAAAGCCTATTTTTCTAAGAAAGTGTGGGTTCCTAAAATTTTGTTGTCTAGAAATATCGGATCCAAACAAGTTTGGATTCTGAAAGTCTAATTCTTTTCTTGTTTTCAGGAAGATAGAGGAAGTACCAACAACAATACGTGGTACATGGATAGTGGATGTTCCCGACACATGACTGGTAACAAAATCTATTTTGAAAATATTATCAAAACGAAAGGAGGAAAGGTAACTTTAGGAGATAATGCACAGGGAGAAATTGTTGGTATAGTTAATATTTTTCTTCTTGGTAAAACTTTGATTTCAAATGTTTTATTTGTTAAGGGTCTTAAGAACAACCTCATTAGCATAAGTCAGTTATGTGATGAAGGTTACCTTGTGAATTTTAGGAATGATAAGTGATTAGTACACAATTCCAAGGAAGAATTTATTCTCTCAACCAATAGTCAAGAGAATGTTTACACTATGAACTTAGAAGACCTCAGGAGCCAATATTTACCTTGCCTTAGTGAAATGGAAGATCATTCCTGGTTATGGAATAGAAGACTAGGTCACTGTAACCTTAGAAACTTATGTAAAATCTATAATAAGAAACTAGTTAAGGATCTACTAGAGCTTAGATTTGATTCTTCTAATGTTTGTGATCCTTGTCAATATGGAAAGAAACATAAATCTAGTTTTAAATAAATTGTTGAAGTCTCAACAACTAATTAATTATAGTTAGTGCACATGGATCTTTTTGGTCCAACACAAACTAGAATCATTGGAGGTAAACACTATGTGTTTGTTTTAGTTGATGACTACACTAGATTTACTTGGGTATATTTTCTAGCAAAGAAGTCTGAAGATTTTTCTTATTTCAAAAGTTTCAGAGCACAAGTTAAAAATGAGAAAAATCTTCCACTAAAAACTATTCATAGTGATCATGGAGGAGAATTTCAAAATTCTGATTTTGAAGCTTTTTGTAGTAGAAAAGGTATTACTCACAATTTTTCAGCACCTAGAACTCCTCAACAAAATGGTGTAGTCAAAGGAAGAAATAGAATTCTTCAAGAGATAACTAGAACCATGTTGAGTGAATATTCTATAGCTAGACATTTCTGGGCTGAAGCTATAAGTACTGCTTGTTATACTATAAATCGAGTTTTGATTAGACCTTTTCTTAATAAAACTCCTTATGAGTTATGGAATGGTAGAAAACCAAGACTTTCCTACTTCATGGTTTTTGGTTGCAAAGTATTCATTATGAATACTAAAGATAAATTACATAAATTCGCACCAAAATATGATGAAGGAATTTTATTAGGTTACTCCACAACTTCTAAGGCTTATAGAGTTTTTAATAAAAATACTTGTACTATTGAAGAAATAGTGCATGAAAAAATTTGATGAGTCTGATCCTTTTGTTTTTAAACTATCCCAACCTACATCCTCAGATGTGTTTTCAAAAATTGATTGTCAAACTTTGATATAAGATCCTTCTGACAAGGAAAATGTTCAAGAAGATACTTATGAAACATTTACCCTAGAAGACTTTCTACCCTATGTTGATGAAAAGGTTTTACAAAACCCAAATCAGGTGTTTCTTAAGAATCATACCAGTGATAGTATCATCGGTGATGTAAATCAACCTTTAAGGACTAGAAGTTCCTTAAGAAATGAAGTAGAACATCTAGCATTTCTTTCCAAATTAGAACCAAAAAGCACTGATGAAGCTTTAGGTGATGATGATTGGATCAAAGCCATGCAAGATGAACTAAATGAATTTGAGAGGAATAAAGTCTGGACCTTGGTTGAAAGACCTAAGGAAACTTCTATCATTAGAGTAAAATGGGTCTTCAGAAACAAGTGTGATGAAAATGGAGTCATAGTAAGAAATAAATCTAGACTCGTTGCTAAAGGCTATAACCAGCAAGAGGGAATAGACTATGAAGAGACCTACGCTCCAGTAGCTAGACTTGAATCTATTAGTATTCTATTTGCCTTTGCAGCATTCTTCAATTTTAAACTTTTTCAAATGGATGTGAAATGTGATTTTCTTAATGGTTATGTTCAAGAGGAAGTTTTTGTTGAAAAACCTCCTGATTTTGAAGATACAAAACATCCTGATCATGTTTTTAGACTTACCAAAGCTTTGTATGGTCTTAAACAAACCCCACGAGCATGGTATTATAGACTCATAGGATTTTTGCTTCAAAATAACTATGTTAAGGGAAATGCAGATCCAAACCTTTTTATAAATAAAGATAAGAAAAATGTTTTGATTGTTCAAATTTATGTTGATGACATCATATTTGGTTCAACTCAACAATCTTTAACTGATTCTTTTGCAAGTCTAATGAAATATGAGTTTGAAATGAGTATGATGGGTGAGTTAACTTTTTTCCTTGGTTTTCAAATTTCTCAAAAACCAGAAGGAACCTATATATCTCAATATAAGTATATTAAATATCTTCTCAAAAATTATGGTTATGACAATACTAAGAGTATAAGTACTCTCATTGGTACCTAAAACTCTTTAGATCTTGATGGAGCTGGGAAACCAGTAGATTAAACATCTTTTAGAGGAATGGTAGGAAGTCTACTTTACTTAACATCTAGTCGACCAGACTTAATGTTTTTAGTGTGCTTTTGTGAAAGATATCAATAGAATCCTATGGAATCTCACCTAAAGGAAGTAAAAATAATTTTTCTCTACCTAAAGGGAACCATGGATCTAGGATTATTTTATACTTCTAGAAATGATTTTGTTCTAAAAAGATTTTATGATGCTGACTTTGGTGGATCTAGAATGGATAGAAAAAGTACATCCGGAAATTTTCATTTATTAGGAGATTCATTAGTTTCTTGGTCCTTCAAAAAGCAACATTCTGTAGCACTTTCCATTGCTGAAGCTGAATATGTAGAAGCTGGAAGTTGTTGTTCTCAAGTGTTGTGGATAAAACACACACTCACAGATTATGGCCTGAGTTTTACTAAGACTCAAATTTTGTGTGATAACACAAGTGCCATTTCCCTAAGTAAGAACCCTGCACACCACTCTCATGAAAAACACATAGATATTAGGCATCAATTTCTTAGGGATCACACACTTAAAGGAGATATCATTCTCCAGTTTATCGGAACGCAAGATCAACTTGCTGATATTTTCACAAAATCATTACCCTCTGATAGATTTGAATACATTAAACAAAAGTTAGGAATGATAACTGTAAGGTAATCATTCTTCATTAACTTATTGTTGAACAATTCTCCTAATAGTAATAAACTCCTTTTCATAGGGGGACTACATTTGAATGTTAGTATAACTAAAATTTTCGGAATCTGTTTTTCAAACTTAGTATAACTATTTTTTTCTTCTTTCGTAGTTAGTTTTTCAATCTTTTCAGAACTGAAGTTTCCGGAATGGAAATTTCTGAAAAAAAAATTCGGAATGGGAATTTCCGGAACTGAAAATTTTTAGGATTAAAATTCTTGAAATGAGAACTTTCAGAATGGAGGTTTTTCGTACTGGAACTTCCAGAAGGGAGATTTTCAGACTGGAGTTTTCGTAACGATATTTTTGTACTGGAACTTTCATAATGAATTTGTTTTTAATTTCTTTTTCTTCAAGAAGAATATTACTAATTACAAATAATCTTTCTAGCCAATCCGAGAGCTGTGATTTCCTTACTTATAGTTTCGTAATCATATTTTTCTTGCTGGTATTTTCCTAAGTTTTTAAAAGATCGGATTCTAGTTTTCTTCAAATCCGAATGTTTTCTTTAAAAACCTCAAAAGATCGGAGTCAAGTTTTCCTTGCGAGATTGTTCTCAACCGTCAGATCAGATCAAAAATTTTTCAACGTTAGATGGATTTTGGAAGACCAATGGTCACTTCCATTGCCTATATAAAGGGGACCCTGAGACTCATCCCACATCGGTTTTTCAAGATTTTGCATCTCAAAGCCTTGATTCTCTTCTTAATGCCGGTTCCAAACTTTGCAAAGCCGATCTGAATCTTTCAGATTACTTCACTCCGAATGTCTGTTGAAGCAACTTCTCAAGATATGTCAACTGCAAAATTGATCTCTAAGTGTTTAGTCTTCAGGGAAAGGTTTGTTCATCCAAGTTTCTATAAGCTTTATTACCTTATTTCAAAGAATATTATAATGAATTGATGGGAATATGTCTGCATAGAAAAGTCAGATAAACATGATCCGATTTATACTGATTTGTTGATAGAGTTTTACGAGTCTGTTTCCTTCCAGATGGAAGATGCCAGAGAGTGATTTTCTTTCAAGTCTTATGGGAAGACTTATAAGCTTTCCTACACCAAGTCCGCGAGCTTTGTTGGTTTATCCTATGAAGGAGAAGCCTAATTCTGCTCACACAAACTTCCCGATGTGCAAGGAAGTTTCAATAAGGAGAAGGAACTGAAGTGTCTTGGGCTTAAGGATGATTCAATAATTAAGATTGCTCATCTCACTCCGAAAAATAGAATCCTTCAGCTTTGGGTGCAAGGATTTCTGGTTTGAAGAAGAGGTGATAAAGACAATTTGAAGAAAAGTGATATCTATGTCTTAGATTTCTTGGTAAATCTAAGAAAGATAAATCTGATGAGGCATGTCTTGGTTACGATCAAGAACATCAAAGAAGGCAATTTGAGAGATTAGATAATCATGTTCCCTGCCTTACTATCTAAGCTGATAGTTTGGTGATTATAATCTTTCAAGGTTTCCTGCAAATCAAAGATCCAGAATTGCAAGCTCATGTTAGTTAGTGATGATACTCTCAAGAGGATGAAGATGGGTTTTTCCAGTGAATCTGAAGAATTTTACCCTCTATCTGTTGAAGAGTTTGAAGCAGCTAAAAAAGAAACACACTCTCCAGAACCATCCAAAAAGCAAAGGAAGAAGAGAAAGGTTAAGTATGTGGTTGCTGATGAAAAAAATCCTCAGGCTAAGGAAACTCAGTCTGCTCCCCCCGAGCCGAAGAAGCAGAAAACATATACAGATGAAGTGGCAGCCAAGTGGAGGGAAGATAAAGAAAAGAGGAAGGAAGAGGATCTTCAATTCGGATTGGACCCTGCAGAGGCTAAGGCCTTAAAATAAAAAGCTGATGAGGAGATAGAGAAATAAGCGTAGGAGAAGAAAATGAAAAAGAAAATGTCTGAAGCTGAAGTGGTACAATCTTTGCTGAGAGCTACATAGTTAGCTTCTGAGTTGATCCCGGTTCCAAAATCTTTCCTTACAGAGCCTTATTTACCGGAAACTCCATACAAGAACTATATCACTCCGGAAAAATCCAAGGGTAAAGAAGTTGTTGAAGAAGCTGAAAAAGAAGTTACTGAAGAAGAAGAAGTTGAGGAAGAAGAAGAAGAAGAAGAGGAAAGTGAATATTTGTATACCCTGATCAAGAAAGTATAAGACTATAAAGATAAAGCTGAATCCGTAAATTTAGTTACTCCAGGAAAGGGAGATGAGGAAGCTAGCAAGAAAAAACAAGAAGAAGAAGAAGAAAATATCTTGTATGATGAAGAAGAATCTTATGAGAGGAATTTTATTGAGGAAGGTAAAGAAAAAAAAAACAAGATGATGAACAGATTATTCAAGTTTCTGAATCCAAGGAAGTATCTCTTGATGAGCAACCCATTCCGAAATCTGACAAGGGGAAGCAAGCTCTCATGGAGACACCTATAAAAGATGTCATTAGGAAGAAAGAGGTTGGTGGTACCTCTAGAAGGAAGCTAGTGCAAGTTGAAGAAGAGTAATCTCAAAGAGAAGTTTCTGATTCGGAATCATCATCTCATGGGCATGATTTTATGGTTCAATATCTGAAGAAGTTGGTCGACACCATTCCAATTTTTCTAAAAATAGATTCCAGATGCCAGATGCTGCAACAAAGTATGAATTAGAAATCAGATTATTTATCCATGGTCATGGATAAGTTTGTGAAGCTCGAAGCTGAACAAAAAAGTTTTCTTATTGACTATAATGTGTATAGAAAGTTCTGAAGTAAGGTGACAAAGTGGTCTAAGAGAGTTGATTAAGATTTAGTTCAGTTTGAATGTTTTTAGGCTAAAGTTCAAAATGCCTTTGACATAGCAGATAAAAAGATTAAGAATCTTCAAGATGAGCTGATTATTGAGCATATTTCCCGGAGTCAGCAAGTGAAGGAACTAAATGACAAGGCAAATTCTCTGGCTCAAAATATTATAAATGATATAAATCTTCGGTTTGAGCTTGAGAAAAAAGTCGTTCAGCAAGATGAAATAATAAAGTTATAGAAAGAAGCCATGGAGGTTCAGGCAGTAGCTCAGGCAGAAGCTTTAAGAGTCCAAGAATAAAAGACAAAATCATTGGAGAGGCAAGTCGAGGAAGATCAAAGAGACCTAAAGAAGCTCAAAACCTTGTTAAAGAAGCTCATCCCGAAGGAAAAGGAAGACAAATGAACCCACTCCGATCTTTTGCTGTAGTTTTATTTCTTTGTAAAAATTTTCCCAACTCTAATGAAATGTTATTTGGTTGAATATATCTTGTTATATACTAATGTTTCTTGTACCATATTTTATTTTCCATTCCCTTTAATTCTTTTTGAAAATCCAAAAAGGGGAGAAGGAAAAAGAACCACTCCTATGGAGGAGAAAGGAAACATTTCTAAGAGAAATATTCTTAAAGGAAGGGGGAGTTTCCCACTACGAAGTTTTTCATTCTTACAATAATGAAAACTTCACTCTAAAAATTCAGAATACAATCCTTAGTGTTTCAATTCCTAAGGGGGAGTTAGTTGTATTCACTTTCATTCATGAACAAAGGGAGATAAGTTTTAATTTCAAAGTCTAATGAAAATTTTCAAAGTCCTTATATTCTTTTTCATAAGGATGTTTGTGCTTTCCAAAAAGGGGGATATTGTTGAGTCAATAAGGTTTTCCTTATGAATTTTACATTACTTCTTGTTTTGAAAATCACAAACACCTTATACTTAAGGAAATATAAATTTTACCTTCATAAGGAAAATTTACTTCTTCAAGGAAAATTACCCTAACCTAGATTTTCATATACATAGCCATATTTTTCTTAAGTAGTTCGACTCCAAACTCTTAAGAAGTTCGACTCTGAACTCTTAAGTAGTTAGACTCCAAACTCTTAAGTAGTTTGACTCCGAACTCTTAAGTAGTTCGACTCCGAACTCTTAAGTAGTTCGACTCCGAAATCTTAAGTAGTTCGACTCCGAACTTTTACTAGTTCAACTCCGAACTATGTAAGTTCAGATTCCGATCTCTGGTGAAACCAGACTCCAACTTCCTATAAAACAGAATCTGAAAATTTCTTAACATAGACTCCGAATTTCATTTTGGTTAGACTCCGAACTTTTAATTTGCTTACACTCTGAATTTTTTTATAGATTTTACTTACATTTTCTCCATTTCAAAATGATGTCGTGTATTCAGTTATACATGGTTTGTTATAAAATGATATCGTCTATTCTATTTCTAATTAACCGTTGGTTGAGTTACATGTGTACAGGTCCCTCTGAATTTCATGGAAAATATGACTGTTGGAGGAGGGAGCCCACCGTTGGAAATTTTCCTATAAATAGGAGCTCATTTGAAAGAGCTCTACAACAACAACACAATTTAATGAAAAAGGTTGATCAATCTAGAGACCACACGTTGTTAAGGTGATTTCTAGAGAGAGAAGCTTTTCATGCTTTGTGCGTACTGAACCACTCGTTCAGATTTCTTCGTGCGACTCCGAATGTTGGTGATTACATTCAAGGACTTCCGGGAATATGAAGACAGAGGTGCCGACTACCTTGAAGTTGAAGGGATTCCTTGCTGAGGAAGACAGAGGTTCCAACTACCTTGAAGTTGAGGGCTTGCGGGGATAACAAGACAGATATTCCGATCTTCGTATTGAGGGCTTACCCTGGTGTGGGTAAGATAGACTTTCTTGAAAGTATAAATCAAGGGACCTTTATCCAAGGTTGTTGGATACCCTTCTCTTTGGGTTAAAAGACTTATATCTTATTACTTGTAGTTTTACTACTTGTTTGTTTCCGCTGCATATTGTTTTGTAAGTAAAGTATAACCTTCTTATATTTCCTTACACTTGTACTCTGATTAGTTTAGATTCTATACACTTTAAGGTAGAATCTTATATTTTTAACATTGGTTCAAATTCTCTAGTTAGTGATTAGAGGTGTTGTGAATTTTCTTATTTTAACTTTGTTAAACTTAGATTTTTCCTTGTCTAAGGAAAAAAATAGTTATCTGAAACCAACTTTAAAGGTTCCAAAGGAATTTTTAAAAGTGTAAAATTCACCCCCTCTTGTATATTGATCATCTACATCATTATTTCAATCCTACATTCAGGACATATAAAATAACTTTATGAGCCTCTAGGATAAGCTGTACTTCAACTAAGATATTTTCTTGAATATGAATTATAGAAGAAGAAAACTATGTCTATGGTCTATTATGATTAGTAATTGGGATAAAAAAATTATCCTCAATCCCAAAGTCATATACAATTAGTATATTGGATAGTGGGTAATCATGAAGTTCTAGGGTGATAAAATTATTAAAAGCTTCACTATTAGGAATAACATGGTACAAAGGGACAACCTTGATGTTTCCAGTGAAAAATACTCTCCTTTAAACAATAGTCATTTAATTGAAAGGATGATTGTATCCTCAAGACATTGTATTTATAAGAATAAAAGATAATTTTCTACATTTTTTTAGAGAAGACTTAAAAAATGGAAAAGTACTGGTTCCCATGTAGTAACTATGATGTTCCCACAAAATAACATTGCAAATGACATAGTGACCATGAGGAAAGAGGGAATTCTATGTGTATATAAATATTGTGTTCCAAAGTTTATAGAGGTTTCTATTGTTCTTGAAGAAATTATGCAGGGATTTGTGTGAAAGTATTGTCTATAGAGTCACTAAGAGAGATCCCTTATGTGAGCCCCTACCACCAATTCATGCATCCAACCCAAAGTTCACTAATAAGAACAAGAGACAAATTAGCGGGGTAAACCCTATTTATAAATATAGACCATGAATATTTAACTACATCCACACTCTCTATGCGGACCACACTATCATCTATATGAAATATGGTCCTTCTAAGTGAATTTAATTTTAATGATGTGGGATAATTTTACTTAGAATTTATACCTATTCAGTCTGATATGACTCTATTTTGGGGGGGGGGGGATTTTTGATGCCATAAAACTTTTGATCAACCCACTAAAGTATCAACTGGATAAAACCCCCAAAATATAGACAAAATATATTTCCCACAGAAAATATTGTGATCGCTCAATAATAATGGGGGAATGTATTCGAGTACTTCGTAATGACATGAAAAATATGGAATAGAGGATACCTTTTGAGTGTGAAGTATTCACATGATGAACCTAACATATGTAGTGAAACAATGGAACCCTCTACAGACACCCCCTAACTATGAAATGAGTCAATCTTTTGTGATGTAATGATAAAACCTTCCATGATTGCACAATATCCTTGATCTGATCCCATTATGCATGAACACATAGAGAATAACTTATATATTTATATAACCTATCCTACACATAATCCTATTTAAAAAATTGGTTAACCCAATAATTTCTTATAAATACCAGGGTTTCTATTTTCAGAAAAAGAGGGTAATAGAAGGAGGTAATAGAGTAGAAATAGATATTTAGAGGAAAATATTGTTTTCTAGAGATCTCAGAGAAGCCCATAGGTAATTCTAGAGAAACCAAAAATTTAGAGGAAGTCCCTTATATTTTCCTAGGGAGAGTTTTATCATAATACAACCATGCAGAGATCTCGACCATAGACTCTCTTCATGAACATGTACTGTTCAATAACCATATAGAAAACCTAACATGTAGAATTTATTCCATTTGTGTACCATGAAAAACATCCCCCTCCAAGATATTTCTACTAGATCCTACCTCACCCATAACAATTTCATAAGATTCCCTCATCTAGGACTCCTCCATGAATTGAACACATATATTGAACTCCCTCACATTCCTACCACATGGATCAACCTCCTTTGGGATGTCCAAACCTCTCCTCTAACTAATGCTAATACATGGTGTTTTTAATAAGCCTATGACATATTCACAAATAATCCTTGATATAAGAGAGGTACAAACCTCTCTATTATAATATATATCATCTATATTGGATCTCTAGGAAAATCCATTTCAAATGACCTTCATGGTTTCCAATCTCAAATGTCAAAAACCTAAAAAAAATCCATACCTTCTTCAGAACTACCTAGAATACACCACCAAGGGATGCAAACCCACACATACCCATTAGATCATGTATTTATTTGATAAAAAGGATTAGGAATTTCCATCCTAGATAAGTGTAACCCTCAAGTTAATCAAAATTGTGTATTAATTTGATAATAAGGGTCTCTATCAGGAGGATACTAGAGTGATCTCTCCTATATTAACATGATCATCCTGGATCTTGATACCAATCAATGAGCTATATGAGCCTGAGATTTCTTTTTAAGTGGAAGCCCTAATCATGTTATCATTGATTATTTCATTACAATGAATAATTAATAATATGGGGGCATCTATATATGGAAAAATCATTCTTAAGACTCAATACATCTTCCTCATAAGGCCATATTCCCCATGAGTGTAGTCATTCATCATTGTCTACCAGAGGATAAAAGGTGGATACACATATCATATGACTCCTCCTTATGTGTAAGCCCTAATACATCATTCCATAATTATTGAACTTTCTTCCAATGTCCATTAACTAGAGGCATTCATATCCAGGCATCCATAATGTGTAAGCCCCATTCTATCCTATATTGTTCCCCTTTTATAACACAGATGTCCTAGCCATATGATGTAAAATGCTTGAACATGTCCTTAATGTAAGAAGTTAAACTGAATGCTATGGTCCAATCACATGACCTTAAACTCTCCAACCTAAACTATGTGGTATTTTATTCCTATATCAGTTGGATATATAGGATAACTCACTAATGTTCAAACACAATATCACAACCCCTTACATCTTTCCTCATTAGGATATATTCCCCATATGTTTGGACATATTTTTACTAGGTCCATATTCATTAGAAGCCTTCCCCATTAGTCTATATTCCCAATGAATCCATATCCTTATCATTGGGACATATCCCTACTAGATAAACCAACCACATATCTCATAGATCCATATTCCTTATGAAATGAACCCATCCTTGTTGGGCCATATTCCCGTTGAGGTCAACTAGAAAGAGATGATCATGTGTAAGTCCCACAATAACCATTTCTATGAATTTTTATCCTTGTTATCCATAACACATGATGTTAAACTATATAGGTTGGTACTTTTACAATGACCTTAAAAGATATGATGTGTCTAGTTAAGTGGAACCAAACTACACAAGTTCTAAT
Source organism: Viscum album (assembly GCA_963277665.1). Lineage (NCBI taxonomy): Eukaryota > Viridiplantae > Streptophyta > Magnoliopsida > Santalales > Viscaceae > Viscum > Viscum album. The sequence goes on from OY728163.1 coordinate 1,943,655,936, forward strand.
TCCATTCATGGATATTTATAGGAAGCCCTTCCTAGGGGCCCATTTTTAACACCATGAATAATTACTACCTCCCTAAATGTTGTTAAACTATATAGTTACAAATTAAATGGATTTAAACCATAACATCATTGATAAATGAAGAAAAGATAGATATATTCTAATAAAAATATTTGTTCACATCAACGCATGTCAACAATTACCCACTAGCATAGGGGTAACTAGTCCTATTCTTGGATATAGGATGGATTCATGATTAAGTCTTAAATCTATAAGAGAGTCCAATATTAGGTAAAAATTCCACTTTAAATGTGAATATGATCCTAAAATCCCACCCCCTTGACCAACATGTATTCTAAAGTTTTTCTGGTAAGAAACCCTAGTGCCCACCTGCCTTTGTAATGTAGGACTATTATGATGCCCACATCTAGAAATCATAGATGTAGAATCATGTTATGTTTTTCTAATAGGAAATAGTTTGGTTTTTCTCTTGTATGTTTTATGAATGGAGGATCACGAGGTGACCAAAACTAGACATTAGAGCACGACTCAGTGTTGTGGCTGGGGTGATTAGACTTCCCATTTACAATATTAAAGATAATAGGGTATGTTCGATCAAAATATGGGATTATTTTGGTGGTTGATGTTTTTCTGTATTGGATTATAGGAAATATGAACTTTCTGTGATTGGATCTATGTTCTCATCCCAAAAAATGACCCACCACTAAGCCAACCATTCTTAATAAATCACATTCCCTACTAGGTGTGGATGAAGGGAACTTATCCCAAGTTCCAATATGTTTTTTAGACAAAATTGATACCCCTATAGGGTTCACATGTCATACACATCACAATTTAGGTCAATCCCACAACCATCGATGACTGATGCATCAAGATTAATAATCAAGGGTATATTATTTCTTAGAGATATTTTTACCACTCATGTGGTCCATGTAATATCAATTAATTTTAAATTTAAGTTTGATATCCTAAAAGTAGTGAAACTTAATATCATATGTAACATAGAAATATTTATAACATTATAATATTTTTAATGACCACCTACCTTAAACTGAAGTAATTCCCTTTAGAAAAACCTGGCTACCATCATCAACCAAGTTCAACCATCCCATATCTATCAATACGAGGCCCTAACACCAGAAAATCACCAATACCATTAATTAAAAAACCATTATAACTAATTAAAAAATTACTTCCATAATTAATTACTTTCACAATTAATTAATTATTAATAAATAAATAAAAATTCACTAGGTAACACCCTACAGCCTAAAACTTGAGCAATGAGGTGTGCATCACCCTCGATACCCACTCGGACCTTTTGCCCAAAAAAATACTAAAACTATTCTCAATTAATCTATAAATTTCATCCAAATCAAATTAAATCCATATATTATTCATGGAAGAAGAATACCTTAATAAAAAATGACACAATATCTAGTGAGTTCACCCTCCTAGAGATTCTTATAACCAATCAAAATGAATTTTCCACCATCTATCATTGATTCGACCATGGTTTGGTGAAATTAGCATCAAAACCTAACCTAAATCATGATAAATCAACAAAAAAATCCAGATAAATAATAATAGAGAAGTAAAGAAGATATCATACCTCAAATCACTATAGAAATCCACATAAAAATTCACTCTTCTTTATGCGGGATCAAAGGAGAAAGAAAGAGGGGAAGTACCAGTTGAATAGACTAGAAGGAAGAAAGATGGGAGGAAACAGAAGAATAGAACTCCACAAACCTTATTTTCATTCTAAAATAAAAGAGGGTCCAACCTAAAACATAATAATCTACCACTATTTTTAAAAACTAGAAAAAATATCCCCTAAAATGTGACCTTGGGGGGAATAATGAAATTACCCTCATCTGGGGTTGCACTATGGCATGACACACTAGGTAACGGTGAAATGATTATCCCTAGATACCCATTATAGAATAACCCAAAGATCCATAGTGAAACTAAATAAATAAATCAAATCATCATCCTTTAATCCTAAAAACCCTTTACAACACAACCTTGAGTTATGATGTGATTCTATTCTAATGCACTATCCTCATAATGTAGCACCTCCCACTGTGGTGTGAGACTTTACCCATTAGAAACCATCATGGTGAAATATCCCTTATTGTAGTGTGATATTTTTAAAATTCATAAATTTAATTTTACATAGAGTGTTCCTGGAATTCCCCCTTCCTTCATGGATCCACTCTCGACCCTCAAAAATTTAATCTCATTCAACACATTCCACACCACAACACCCTTGGTTGTGATATTATTTGTTTCATATAATAGATTTATAATATAGATCCACCCCAACCCTACTCAAATTCTCACCTAATCACCTGGGGCACCTTTTAGACCTCTAAATACATCCCACAACACCTCATAAATATGTTCAGACTCTTAAAATTCCAATTTGAATCATAATTATAAAAAATAACATTATTATGGGATCACAATTTCAAATTTACTCTGAATTAACCAACCCATAACAACATGGGTCATTATAAAATCCAAACCATAGTGCTTCTCATCCTATAAAATCCTCCTCATGCATATTATATAACTCATCTCAGTCACTTAGCCTAGATGCACGATCCAAATTCTATATCTCCATTTGGTTATGGTTATGCCGACATTGTACCTGAATTAACTCCTTTGATAAAAACCTTGGGAACCTCTCTCCCCGACCCCTCATGATATTTTTCATTCCCCAAACAATGTTTTTTCCCCTCATCTATACTTTTTTCACTCAAAAATGGATAAAATACCCTATATGGAACCCCACCACACTAACCATTACTAAAGAACCCAATGGTTGGTGCACCACAATACCAACTAGATCCACCAAATCCATGAAGATTCCCTAATACTGAGGACATTCATGTATTTTAAACCAAATATGTCATAAACCATTGGTTGAGGTCATTGGTTTATACCATACCTTCACTTTCTTTCCATCACACTCAAGCATCACCTGACCATTCTCATCAGAATCCAACATCTCATTCCAGAGATTATATCAAAAATACAAGTCCCTAACTATTTAGTATGCTATCCATGAGAATCAACATTCCATAAACTCAGTTACTGAATCGGTTTTTCTCCTATAACTCACAACTGTCATCTATTGAAAATACCAACTATAATATATCCTTATCTAAATAAATGCACGCATCTAGGTATTTTCCATTTACAATATGTAACCCAACCTATTTCATCCAAGAACATACGTAAAATCACAACCAATTCTATTTTGAGTCTACTAACACATCACCTCCAAAATATACCAAGAAACCCTCAAAATGAGCATCAAATGCTCATACCATCCATGGTGTACTTCCCACCATAAAATTTCTTATATAATTAATTAATGAGCATGATCCTTATTAATGTCCACCATCAATCAAATATTGACACTCCTGATCTTAACTTGTATTCCTTGACCATGTCCATCTATAAAGATCTATCCTAGGGACCAGTGATACCATGGTACCTCACACAAACACTTTCTAAATCCACCAATAATCTACTACTATACACCCAGTCCTGTTGGATCCAACTCAAGGTACACAACCTTGCTCATTTCTAAGAAACATTCCCATTACATATTTCTATGAGCCACACCAAGCCTTACTTGAAACTCAAAATCACATCAGTTCCCAACTCACCAATGTTAAGGCACTATAGTAATTCCTTATCCATTATACCAAGCCGCTAAGCCCATAAATATTTTATAATACCCAAAGGCCATGTCATCACCTTCCAAATTTCACAAAAAGGATACAACTCATCTTGTATATGAGATGTCAATTAAAAATTGGCCACAATTCTCACAATAACTCTATTATTTCATCATCTCTCTACATAAACCTCATCTCACGTACCAATAATTTTACTCTACATTAGTTCTCATTGGTCAAATACACCAAACCATTGAAATCCCCTACTATGAAAAATGCACAATCATACCATCATAGTCCAAAAAACTTTTCCATTTTCTTACCATAATAAGGTGTCTCACACATTTACACTATCACATCATACTTGGTTAGATCACAAGTGTAATTCCACACTAAATTTCATCAGCACCCCATGACCTACTTCCATACAGGGAGGGAACTAAGGAGTCATAGACCCCACTAAAACACATAGACACCTCTCGAGGTCCTACCCCCAATGGGTCTCAAAGATCCCAAAAACACATCCCAATTCATCATATCCACAAACTTATAAGGAATCAAATGAAATCACAATTAATTTCTATCCATTATCCTGGCCTCATTCCTGGAGCTACATAACTTTCATAACCCAAATTCCCTATCACATGGATCTCCTCAAATCCAAAAATTGATATTCCTTACACGTATTCTAAGGCCAAAAATAACCAACTAATCTCAAAGAGTAACTTATTAGGATAATATTGTGTTATTACAATCCACATACCACATTGGTCAAACAAAACTCCACTATAACAAAATTTCATAACAACCCACATTGATGATCATATATCTCAATAGGGAAGACATCCACTATAGTGCTTCCCCATCACATAATATAGATTATAACACTGCGAGCTACATCAAAAAGTCTTATCCCCCAATTCTTAACCAAAATATGACCATGCCTACCATACATGTAATAATAAACACAAAGAAAACACCACCCATGATTTCTAATTCACAATACCAGAGGCATCCTTATTTTTAATCAGATACACAATCACACACCGCTTTCATGTCATTTTTATAACATGATGAATCTTACCAAGCCTAAATGTTCTAAGGAATATGTATATCAGGGCTAAAACCTATCTTGTGGGTTAACCTAATACATCATAACTCATCAAAAAAAAAAATAGGAAAATTCCATGCTACTCAATTGTAGCACTTGTATCACTAATATCCTAATCCACATTTTAACATCACTAGTCCCTCTCCCATAAAGGTATAATTGAGTCGATTTGAGTTGAGTATCTTAGTTTTTGAGCTTGATATCAGTACTTGAACTCGATGATTGATCTCATCTCTTGCTTGATCGAGTATCAATTTCCCAACTCAATCTCAATCTCAATCAAGATACTCGATTAGTCTCAACTTGATTTTATTGTGATACTTTACCTTAATTTTAATAAAAAATATATCTCTAATTTGAGAAAAATCTTGAATTTGTACTTGAGATTGAAAGATCAAGATTATATATTAAATAAAAATAATATATTAAAATATTAAGTGTTTAATTAGGCTCATGAGCTACTAAATTATGTCATTTTAATACTAAAACTTGGATTGAGTTAGTACTTGATAATCTTTAGCTTGATCTCAATTAAAAAAAACTAACAAACTGAATCCAGGTATTTGTTGAGATCAACCCAAGTAACTTGTGGGAAATCATGATCATTTACAAAACTACTCTCACTAGGTCTATAAAACATACCCCAATAGTTCATAGTTTATGAATAAATATCCACACTCCATCTTAGATACCAATGGGCAACTCATATGCTATAATACCCACTCTAGGGTTCTCATATATATCGGGAATCCCATACCAAATCCAACCACCCACTCTAAGATACTAATCCTAATTGGGAGTCTAAATACCATACTAACCATTGAGGATATATCTCAAATACATATACATATAAATTACATATCCCTATGATGATTCATATCATGAAAATCATAACCATCTAGTAAGAAACATATCCTTCATAATTTGGTCTCAGATAATTTTTTTTGTAAAGTGAATTAGGTTTTATTGGGGCACTAAAAAGAATTAAAAGTGGTTAATATTTATTATAATAAGTTTATATATAAGTGGAATAAATTATCAATTTTGTTTGACCACAAGTTTCCCCCTTATTTTTTGATGAATTGGGACTCTTTTCCTGAAGATGGGTGATTGTGGTTGAAGTGGGTATTTCTAGTTGGTGATTTGATATTTTTTATTCTTTTTCATATTTTTCTACTTACCTTCCTTGATTTCCTAAGTAAGGTTATTTTTATTGTTTTATTTTGGAATGTTTCTATTGATAAATATTATTGAATACAATCAAAGACCCCAATTATAACCATTTCTATCTATCCCTTCATCATAAGGGATGATTGTTATAGTCACTTTGGTCGGTTAGGGGAGTGGTGTTTTTTTGGATGTGGGATCATTGGTTTTTTTTGGTTTTTTTTCATTCTCATTGAGAATTTTATTTACCATGGGTCTTAGTAATTTTATTACTCATTCAGAATAAAATTTCCATTTTTTTCAAAAAAACTTATTTTTATTTCTATAACCAGTATCAAAATAACACATAATCATCTACATGTCATGTGAACCTACATGCATGATACGATTACAAAAAATAAACTCTCTTGATACCCTAATCCAATAAAAAAACTAGAAATCAAATAATCCAAAATATATCACTCAAAATCAATCAAACCAACTATTAAATAAAAAAATAAAGAACATAAATCCCAACTCTTGACAATGTGGACTTCAGCTCATGAATGCATAAACATAGCATCCATCACAAGTTATAATTATTACTATACCCTATGTACCATATAAGAAATAGTAATATAAACAAATAAAATCTCTAAATCTACTTTTTAATGATTTGACATAACTTACATAATGGTAACTGGACCAAATCACCATGTCACCTTAAGAATTCCTCCCTATACACTAGAGGCTACCAACATGTAGTTAGGGTATATGGTGATATTATTGGGTATACTATAACTTTTAGTACAAATAATTATAAATCATAGTGTAATTAATATATAAAAAAATCACAATATCCAAAAGAATAAGAGAAACAAGACAAAAAAATAAAAACTAATGTAAATAACATACCATATACCATAAAAATGATTTATATAAAAGGAAAATGAGTCATAAAAACATCAACAAGATATCCCATAATCATATCATACACAAACCAAACCAAAGTAGAAAAACTAAAAATAACCACCACTAGGTCTCATGTTTTGGATTGGTCCTATCTCTAGACTTTGACTAATAATTTAGCTCAACCAATCAACGTCAGACCTCTTCCCTACATGAACCTATGAACAAGAGATATTCTTAGGTACCAAAGTATTTGGGCCACCCGAACAGGGTGTGAGGATAACTTATTATGCCACCACCAATGGTTTCCCTAAAATATCCAGTATATATAGTGCATGAATCATGTGACATGATATATAAAATAAAGAAAAATAATAATAATATTTCATTGATCCTCAGTTTTCACAACCACACCCGATAATGACCATATCTACTAAGCTAGTGAAAATTTAAAGTTTAAAAATGTAATGTATCAATACTAATGGGTTGAATGATACCCTATAATCAATATATAAATGTTATTTTTTAACAATTTTATAGGTTTTTTACATTTTCCCATTAATTTGGAATAAAAGTATTCAATCTAGGTGTAGGGTGAATCCAGAATTTATTTTCTGAATACCTTCAATAATTATTTTTAGTGTTTTATTCATTTTTGAATAAATTGAAAGGTTATACATTGATTTTTTAGATTTTGGGTTTAAACTATTAATAAAATTTTAAATCCAATCCTTTATTATTTAAAATTAATTCTAGAATAACTAGACAAAGCCTATAATGAGTAAATTATTTTCATGGTTGTAGGTCTAAAAATGAAAAATGGGTAGCATGTATGACTTTGAACTAGCCTAATACTTTATTCTAAATTCCATACAACTTTAACCTCCTATATGAATATATTATATAGGTCTTTATCCCTTCATATGAATTTACCTAGAGCTTCTTGATGCATCAAACTTTCTTATAAATTTGATAAGACTTATTATATGTGTAAGCTTTGTGCATAGGACATAAAGGTTGTGGATTACTTCAGTACCCATTTAATATTTCTCTATAACATCATAATAATTTTATGTCATATGAAATGATATACCTACTACACATATAACTTTGGGATTTTTCTAATTTTATAACCCTAAGAAGTAAAATATAGAATTTACAAAATAAGTAGGGCATGACTTAAAATTGATTTTCATTTCCCTAATATTCCCAAATCAAGGAAGAATTATATCAAACTTCCATATATCCATCATCCATCAAGAAGAATAAGGATAAGATTATGGGAAGGAACTTTAAGTTCAGGATAATTTGATAGGAACTAGTTGGTGTAATTGAGATCGTCAGCCTGTACATGTAGAAGCCATAAAAGAAATGAGAGTTTAGCACTAAAATATTAGAGGATTCCAAAGTTATTAGAATCAATAAAATAGAAATAGGAGGTCCATGTAAAAAATTTGGGAGATGAAACTATTAAAGATCACAAAAAATCATCGAGTCATTCTGCTACTTATATAAAGAGAATGAAAATTCACTATTGGTTGATTGAGATGGAATCTACTACTTGAGATTTTATTTTATTTCATTCTTTGTGAACCTCTCTATTAATGGAACACTATATCATCAGCAGTCAAGAAAATGATAATCTCCCCACAAATGTTAATGAATTCCAATTTTAATTTTCAATTCTCTTCAACTTAATTTCTTTATAAGCGTTAGATTGATTAGGTAGTACGAGGGTTCTATTACCCTCCACATTTAAATTCTTATTCTCTTCTTCATCAGTTTTCCCACACATGACACATAGAATTTTTTTTCTAGTACTGGGCATGGAATAAAAGAATGAAAGTGAGGGGAATTAAAATTTTTATGTTGTGCTTGACATTGAAAAATCATTGTTATCATAACTACACTTTCTTCACAACATGAGGATATCTTGTGAATTAATTAAGCAGGAAAAATAAAACTACAATCATACATTATTCAATTTCGATTGGAAAAAACTTTTGATCATCATTCATGATCATTTATTGAAGGAACTAGAATTGGAACCCTCTAGATCATCCACATACACTTCAGAAGCTTTTTAACCACTGACCATTATACTTCGTGCAATAGAATAGATAAATTAAGGCCTTTTTAAAGTTTCGATTATTGCGAGAACACCGTATGTTCAATCAATGAATCCATTCTTGGATAGGGGTTCCCTAAATACTTTCATCTATCTCCAGAACTTGGTAAGAGACAGATTTAGTGTGTAGAAATAGTTTTAACAAATTTTTATTAATTTTATTTATATAAGTAGGTTTAATTTTTGAAAATTACACTTAGGAAATTAAATAAATTAAACCATATTTATCACTTATGAATTTTTTAATGTGTTAAAAATGTCATAAATAATTTATCACTTACTTTTAATATTAAAGTAGTGATATGTGATAAATTCTAAGACACTGAGTCAACTCGAATCTCCCATAATAACATTTAATAAACCTTGAATACTAAATATTAAATATTATATTCAAAAAATATTTTTTCTTTTGTATTCACTAAATAACTAAAAAATATAACATTTTAGTAAATTCAATTTATAATACTCAAAACATGAATAATATTTAATTTATTCATTTCCTTTGATTTTTTTAAATTCGTCCATTTCTTGGCCCCCATTGTGGGGCCCACCATGTCATAAACTCTAATTCACTAGAATTGGCCAAGATTCTAAATACACTTTGTGTTTTATTATCTAGAAAATTATCTCGATAGGAATGAAACATGCTCATAGATCAAGAGTGGTATTTTTTAACACATAATGTCCCCTAATGAGATAAGGTATAATCATAGCAACAACAACCTCATATGAACAAAGTCACTGTAATATAGTCTCTTTATATCATGATATGACGTAAATAAGGATACACACTTTATATAATCATCCTTTCTTACTTTCTAATTTTATGAACTTACTATATAGACCTACCTTCTACTATAATGGCCATGTATTTAGTAATGGTATTACCATCCTAGTCATTTGGGCCCAATATAACTATTTCTTTCGAAAGAGAAAAATCCTATATCGATTATTCAATCAATGCCATACCACTGATGAAACTCTAAGTATAAGATACCTCACCACAACATAAATATCATGGTTTTTCTCTTGAATCAAAGTATGCCATAAAAGATATACATTTATAATGATCTCAAGTTGAGAGACCAATAGATATGCTCATAAATAGGGTGAATCAATGAAACCCAAAACATGTAAGGTTCTTATTGGTGGTTTAGTCACCATGAAATCCTTTACTTGAGATCAAAAAGTGAAAAATTCATGAGAATAAGTCTCAATGATTATAAGACCTCCAACATTTATATTCTAACATTATCTATGGATAGTCAATATGATGTATCTAGACCATAGAAAATATATATAAAATTACTATCATAACATCTCAAGGTTCTCATTATAGATGGGAAATGCAATAATCTATTGATAAAATAAATAATATAAGGACATTACCATATAAATAGTGGATATAGATGTATCAACACTATGATAGTAAGAATACATCATACATAACTCTTTCTATATATGATATATTAATAAAAAATTACTACTAAATATGGGCTTGGGGAACCCACTTTGAAAAGGCTCCTACTTGTACTAGATATAACTTTATAACTATCTACATATTAGATCTCACATGATAAGATCATGATTTTTCCAAGTAATAGATTTTTTTCATTGGGGATACTATATTTTATTACATGGAAACTCTGTTATCTATGAATTAACCATATTGAGTAAAAACCCTAAAGATATGATATCCTCAAGTATAACCCTTTTTTCCTCTGTCATAATATTTTCATCTTAGATTATACATTTAGTATGGCTCAAATAACTAGAATAAATGGTTGTGTATTATATAATACTTTTTTATATGCATTATAATCCCCAACATACTCAACATTTTAATATATGAATAACACTATATACAATGAGATACTCTTGATCATTACCATATCATAATTGTGATATTAGATCAAAATGATCTATAAAATGACTCATTTTATATCCCAATGATAACTAGTGTTCCTTCCTATCTATATACCAGGTTATACCCCTTAAATTTTATCATATATAGTTGGATATATTTTATTTCTTCTTGTGAAATTATCCAATATTTATTTGACATTTAACTACCATAATGTATGTGTCAAAAATATCATATCTAGTACGTAGCATATAATATGTGATAGATACATCATATAAGTATATTAATTTATACTCACCATTTTAATATATTTATATGTCTCATACAAGTCTTGTTCGATATATTTATTCCATGTAACATAATAAAAAATTCCCCTTTTAATTTTTCAAACATGTGTTTTCAATACCTTGTTAGTAGATATACTTTGAAACAGTCCAAGAAACCCGTAGATCTAAATCAATAAATCTTGTTCCTTAGAACTTGGGTTACTACTTTAAGTAACTATCAAGAGAGTAAATTTCAATATAGTTTTAACTAAAAATATACTAACAACTATTTTCCATATGTTATCAATATATTTTACTTTGAAAATAATAACACTCCCTCTAAATACTTACAAACACTAAGAAACTATTCATTTCAAATGAATATTCTTTGATCGTGATGCATAATTTAATCTAAAATTGAATCTCTATAAATTTAATCCCTTATTGAATTTATTTGACATCAACTACCCTTTCTAGTTAATCTATATAGACATATTCCTTAATGTTTCCTTCAATGAAGGTGGTCTTGACATCCAATTCATAATATAAAGATCATAGAAAGTTTCTATGATAAGTATAATTCTAATGGATTTAAGCATGATGATATGGTATAACCAATCAAGAATTTTTAGTACCACTATTGTAACACCCATGTTTAGTTTCTCTTGAGTACTAACCAAAAATTTTACATCAATTGGAGAAACTACCAAAATACAGACTTGATTTTGGTATATATAATCCATTTTTCTAAATCCATAAAAACTTTTCAATCATAGTTTAATTTTTTTATTCCTTCCTTGTAGGTTAAAGATTAAATTTTCTTATTGAATAATATATCACCTAACTTGGTGATTATAAAACCATATAACTTTGGTTTTATCTTTTCTATGCAGTATTTGTAAATAGAATATTCCTTTTCTATAAACACTTATGAAATTTATTCCCATGCTAACTACTTGTGCATATCAAGCCTTGAATTTATCCTAGTCAATATTTCTCCCACTATCTTAGAAAAATATCCACCCCCTTTTATATAATGAAGTCTTTTACTTGAATATAACTATTCTAACTTAGGAATTTATATAATATCTTTAATTTTTTTGGATAATTATCAAATATAAACTTTGTGTTTTTATTGAAACAATTTTATTTATTGACTTATAATTAATAAAATATTTTCTACTAAACATATGGATTATGATGTAATGGATTTATTTTATATTATAAGTCATGTTCTATCCATTTCTATAATAGTTCACATATTATTATGGTTTAATTGTATAATTTATGAAGCATGTATTGAATAGACAATGGAATAAAATATATGATATATAAGCCTCATCATTTATCCTCCTTATACTTAAATCAATGATTTGACATATATAAGGAAATGCAATCTTGGGAATAAATTCACTTTAAATTATCATGATCAATGAATTCTTAGTTAAGATATTCTTCAGCTCAATAGTCTAAACCATCTCATATATTATAACCAAGAATATTCCTTGATTAAATTTTACATTCCTAAAGATTATTAAAATAATCTCATGAAGTATAAGAATTTACCACTTTATTTTAACTAAAATAATTAACATGTCTCTTGTTGAACTAGTTCTTGAATCCTTGTGGCTTTATCACCTTTAATATAAAAAGGTGCCCTGGTCAATGTTAAAACAAATAACCAATAATGTTGAATACCTAAGAGTTTTAGCTCATGAAGTGTCTAAACAAACTTCTTCATATTTCCTTGAAATTTTCTTTTGGATTGAATTGACTAATAACCAAATGTTCAAAAATCATAATAATTTAGGGTTACATTTTTATATTCATCATGAATTTATAATATATAATATTTTTTAATTATATGTAGTGGAACTATTAACTAGGTATAGTATACCATAATAATTTATTTGAAATGTGTAATAAAATATAAAATTTTCTAAATTCTACATGAGATAATGTTTTGGTAGAACACATTTCATAAAATAGTTTTCAAATATAAGATTCTCTCTGATTGGAATTATGATGTTTGGATATTCTATAGTTGATGTTGGAGTTAAGATCTATCATCAACTTAAATATCCACTTCACTCTATTGATATATCAACACTTTCATGGTTCTAATATTTGGATCCAGTTATGCTAGTCACATATTGTATTTAATAACCCATAATTGATATATAAATATCACATACAATTATGAATATACCTAACGTGGAATCCTATACTTAATTTTTATTCATATCAATATAGTTTCTTCTCTAGTGACCTATCTTACCACTTTCAAATGAAATAGCCTCCTATTCAATGTTATCACTCTTTATCTTTGGCTTCTTAGAAGGATGTTGAAAAAGTTCCTTTAGTGGTGTACTTTACATTGTCCTATTATTATTTTATTTATTCTCATTCAATATAATAAATATATATTCATATTTCTTTAAGTTATCATATTCTCAATGAACCTTACCCAAAAGACAATTAAGTGATTTCTACGTACTTTTTGTCTTATAATTCTCAAAAAAATTGGATTAACTAGGTGATAAAGATGAGAGAACGATATGTATAAAAAGTCATTTATTTTACTTGAATACCAAATCTTCTAATTGTTCAATTTACTCTAACATATTGGGTACATGAGGACCAACCATAATTCCACCTTTCAATATATACATGATTAGTGTGATCAAAATATCATTAATATCTTACTACAATTTCTCCTCATACATTTCTCAGATATGAGAGATCATGGTAGAACCATCCATGTCCTTATATTTCCTTTAAAACTAATTGAAAATTGATGATATAATTATGATGTAAACATCACATGTGTCATGAATTAATCTTGTATAATTATACTTGTCACCCAATATTCATTCCTGATGGGGATGATTCAGGTAGTGGGGATGATGGGATGTAAATGGACATTGGTGGGGGAGCAGTGTTCTAGATTTTAAGCTCTAGTAGTAGGCGTTAGTGGATTGCAATGGAGCATCGGCAGGGGGTGGTCGAGATTAATGAAGGTGTAAATGGGATGTAAAAGGCAGGCGATAACAGTCGGTAAAGGACAATGATGTGATGGACTTAACAGTAGAACGGATGGATGACAATGGGATTCCCGGCTTAGGAAATAGTGATTCTCATGATGTGTGGGTGAAAATAGTGTAAAACTCATCAAAATGAAAGGAAAATAAAAATTAAGAGATCTCCTCCACTAGTGTAATATCTGGATGAGGATCAAGGAAGTAGCTTCCAACTTCACATGCTTTCTGATTGGAAACAATTGAGAGGGTATGGAATTTTCCATCAGGACCAGGCACCATGCACTCTATATTAGGTAATGCTAGCTATGAAACCTTTAAAACATTAGGAGTTTTTAAAATATATATATATGCTGGGTGGTTCTACTCTTGTGGTGCTAGATCTTTGGGTCCCTTAGGGTCATGTAAGATGCCATTTTTCCTCTTGGGACTATAGGCCATGTAATATTCCCCTCAACCAATAAATGGGATTTATCAAAAAATTATAAAAATATGTATTCTCTTTAGGATTTTGAGTAATGTGTCCAATTATTTTATCAAAGAATTGTATCCTTTAACTAAAAGATTATGAATCCTCAACATCTTGAGTATTATAGTGGAAATTATCCTTAAAACCTATCCTCATAGTCCAATATATGGCTACACCACTACTCAGAGAGTCTCAAGGTGGGATTTTGGCTAGCCAACCACATTAACTCATGACTTCTTGATCTATTGAGTGGATTCCCATCTCTTATAAAGCATGAACTTGAATTATTCAATTATTTGACTCTAATGTTTCTAAAATCTATCCATGATTGATTATTTATTGAGGAATTTGGTTAAGATAAACCAACACATTCATAAGAACTCCCTAGTAGTAATTGAAACCCTCAACTAGGTCTGACAAGAACCTTAAATATACAGTTTTGTTCAAATTTAATTTATAGAAGAAAATAATGGATTAATATTTTATTTTAGGATTTTTATGTTTCTACCAGTGAATGAAATCTATTTAAATTTATCATACTTGATATATGTTATTGAACTCACAACTTATCCATGCTTAAATAGTAAAAATTCCCCACAAATGTTCATTTTATCTATGAATGATCATTTATTATTTTATGTGATTTCCTCTAAAGTACACAAACATAATAATAATAAACAATGCATAAATAAATAAATAAATAAATAAATAAAGTGACTAATCATACGAGCTTACTACTAGTTGATTCATTGAGTGGATAATGGATCAAATGATACACTAGGGGAAACTCACTGAGTTGTGTCTGAATCGAATTTCATCACCCACCCTTGTCCAATGTATCTATGTCTTGACTAGTACTTCTACAAACCTCAGCACAGTCCATATCCACTTTAATCCACATAAATATACATAAATACTATTAATCATGGATACACATAACCTTATACAAATAAAAAGATCAATTAATGATGCACATACCATTATTTATAATTTAATTATTACAAACATCACACACATTACAATAATTAATTAAAAAAATAAAATAAAAGACATAAATTAGCCGTTATTGATCATGATAAATCTAAAGACAATAAACCCGCAAAATAAAATTATATTTTCAGTTAATTATAATCATGGGGATTAATAATTAATTAAAATAAATTATTCTATTTTAATTAAAATTTATAAATCAAATGGTTCTATAAATATTTTTATTTAATTTAAGATATTTTTAGTTATTAGTTTTGTAATTTTTTGGAGCCCTGAGACCTTGAGACACCCCCATAGGGGTTTTGAGACCTAATTGGGTCTGGAAGGGTTGTAAAGGCTAGGTATGACCTAGCTCGATTCAAATTGGGTTGGTGGATCAGGGTACCCCATGTGGGTGCATGGGTAAATAGTTGGAATTTCACATTTACTGCACTAATTATGTTAAAAAAATACTATTTACTTTTCAAATATTCCACTTCCCACATGAATTGGGGGGGGGGAGTGGTTGAAAATTGTTGATCACAAAGCAATATTTTTTTAATATTTTAACATGCCATTAGGCGGTCAGAAGCCCCCCGAATTCCTTTTTCTGGGTCTTATAATGGACATTCCAATAAACATGTTGTTTTTTTGTTATTTATATGTGTTGAATTATGGAAACTGGGGTCTCCCCTAATTCTGCTCTGGACATACCTATGAGAAACGACACTCTCACATATCTGTAGTGACACACACAAATATATATATATATATATATATATATATATATATATATATATATATATATATATATATATATATCAATGTAATTTTATTCCCAAAAATCATATTTTGATCTTCAGATGACCATATCTCAACCATCCAACCTTATATCAAAGTACCGACAATGGTGTTGAAACCTTTATGATTCCATCTAATATAATTCATGTAAATATAATTTAAATTTGTATTATATAATCCAAAAATTTATTTGATAACACTTTCTAGTACCATACGTACAATGAAGAATTATTTTTTTATGCTATAATAGACATTGTAACATTGTCATCTTTTTAACTATACCCGATTCACAACCTGAGGATCTCATGTGAATTAATTAATCATTAAAAATAAAATCAAAACCAAACCTCATTCAATTTTGATGGGAAACATGTTATTCTCATTTTTGGTGGCCAGTTTTTAAAGGAACTGAATCCATAACCCCCAATATTTCCCACATATTCTCTAGAATCTGGTCGATCACCAACCTTTGGGTGTTAATGTGGAGAAAATCAGAGCTTTTAGATGTCATTATGATCATGAGAACACTAAAACTTCAATATGGTAAGTCGTTCTTGGATTGGTGAGGTGACCTAATCATTTCATATATTAATATTACATATTATTAGATGAATATTCATTGCATATCATTATGATCCAAGATAGAAACATAATGATTTAGTGTTTTTGGAAATTAGGATGCAAAAAATATCTATATAATCTCCCACTACATTCTTTACAACTAGAACCCTTCTTAGACATATCCAACTTAGAACCTTTCTTCACATCCTGGGTAAAAGGAAACATAATAAAGGGTGATCTCAGATTATCAGTAAGGGTAGAAAAGGGTGATATCAATCAATAATAATTTTTAAGAATAACATGAGAATAATGGTATGAGAACATGATCTGAACATTTGAAAATCATACTTATAAATTCATAGATCATAATCATGAGTCATCACATATGGTTTGGAAGTTCATAAGACATGAATCATAAATGATACAAAGAATATAATCCTTGAGAGTGTAACATTTTCATAATATTTTATCATAAAAGAGTTGAATGAAGTTTATAATAATGATAACCATATAAATCGTATTTCTAGGCCACCCCCAAGAAATTCATCACATGTTAGGCTTGGGGTAACCACATGTGTACCTGTTTTGGGCTCGGGATAACTTCCAATGTACCCTTTTTGGGGATTGGATAACCTCCCATATAACCTTTGAGACCATAAAACATTAATCTTTACCCAATTAATTAGAGGGATATAATGTAACACCCATCACAAAATTATAATCCATTCTTATGTATTCCACTATATCATGAAAACGTTTATCATTTCATCACAACTTACCCCATATAAAAGAAAATATGGTTCATCAATATTTCATCATAAAAATCATAAACCATATTGAGAAAGAGTAATAAAGGTATCATAAGAATATACCCCAATTGAATAATCATTAATATCAAAGGATGTTATCATAGATAAAAAAATTCCTTTAAAAGAACATCATAATATTTATTGAAAAAAACCTTTTCATTTTTGAAATCTATTATTTAAAATAAAAACATTTCCACAATATTAGGAAAAAAATTATTTTAAAAAGAACCATGAAAAAATTTAAAGGAAGATTCAAATAAAATAATATTCATAATGGCAGGAAACACTATTCATGTGACATATATTAAAACAAACATTCTGTTAACACCTTTGGTAAAAAGTACAACATTCAAAAAATGAAAAGTGAATTAATTTTAAATATTTTTATCGAAAGTAAAAAATGTTTGAAAATTAATTTCAAAAATAGTTTGAGAATATTAAAAACATTATTAAAAATATTTAAAATAAAATATATACATGGAATAAAAATATTCCTAACCAAATAAAAAACAAATTCAGTTTTTCTTTAAAATATTATTTTGGACTTTTGAGCTCTTAGAGAGAGAAAAATGAAATTAAAACTTGTAATTTAAATAAATTACTAGAGGATAATAAAATACATAATTTTTTTAGAGATAGATCATGTAATTTAGTTATAAAATTTTTAATCATAAACTATCCTTATAAAATGCGAGATTGTAAAATAAAACCATTACCTCAATTTTTACTCACTTCATAAGAGCTCTAACCTCCTGTATAATAAATTTAAATTTACTATACTTATATACCAGATAAATATTCATAATTATAATTCCATAAATTGTTTACTTATAACATGTTATTACCTGATCATTAAAAATTATTAATTAAAATTACTATTTTGGGTAATAACTATTTCATTTTTCATTTATGTCTCGATTCAGATGTTGTAGTCCCTATATATTGATCATGGTTCCATAGACTACATAATGTTAATAATGATATAAATATCATATATATTCATTGTATATGTATTTATAACCATCTATAAAATTTATATATTTTAAAATGATTTGCATCGTACATGGGGATGGTAGTCCATATATATCCATGAATGCTGTTTTTATTTTCTAATGAAAATAAGGAAAGAATGATAAATAATATTTTATTACTTTATAATAATTATTATATCATAAATAATATATATATATATATTAAATACTTCCTTATATCCATAAATTCTAGGCAGTGGTGGAAAATGAATCATATCAGGGCATGTAGGCGCTAGTCTATGCACACACACCAATGAGAATTTCATCATCCATTTGATTGAAAGGAAATGGAAAATGGATGTGATTATAACAACCCAAGATTAAGATACATATAAATTACATCATATTTTTGGAAAAACTATTATACTACAGAAACACAAGTCTGAGGACCATAATATTTTAGTGTCTTTGGAAACTTAGAAACATAAAAACTGGTTCATTGGAGAGCTACATCATCTCCTTCCACATTCTTCACAAATATAACCGTTCTTAGAAAAATCATACATGATAAAAATATTCATAAACTAGGAAAATGAAACATAATAAAGGGTGATATTAGATTCCCATTAAGGGAAAACAAGGGAGATACGTAAGCATAATATGAGCATAAGGGTATGAGAACATGATCATAACACCTGAAAAGAATACCCTTTATATCAAAGATCATAATATTGAATCATGGAATAATGATTGGAAGTTCATAAGAAATGAAACATATGGAAATAAAATAACATTATACATTAGTGCATAAAATTGGCATAAGACATGGAATTTTTGGCATACACATAATCATAGAAAATCATTTCATATTAGTCAAGGACCACTAAAAGGACCATCATAGTGGACACAACCATTTACTAAACTAGGTTTATTCTCCATTCTAACCCTGTATTACTAAACTGAGTTCAATTCACATTATATCCCTATATTACTGAACTAATTTCACTTCCCATTCCATCCTTGTATTACTGAATTGATTTTACTTCCCGTTCTAGCCCTGTCTATCTAATTCGATATAAACATTTACCCAATGCATCAAATGAAGATATACTTCCCATCCATTTACTAATGAAAACCATATTTATGTGTTCCAAAATATCATAAAAATTTATCATATCATAACCCATGAAATGAAATGGGTATCATAAAAATTTCATCATTTCATAACCCATGGAAAAGAAACAGGTTTCATAATCATTTTATCATAGCGTACCCCATAAAAAGATGTGGGTTCCATAAGTATATAGCAAGTGGAAGAGAAAAAGGTTTTATAAGAATCATGGCATCAAAACATAAACCATTAAAAGAAGGAATATGAACGGTACCCTTGGATAATATCGCCAGTAAGGAATGAGTAACTCCAAAAAATTTCATCTTAGATGGAAAATAATTTTGAAAGTATCATTTAAAACATTTATTGAGGAAATATCATTTAAGCTTTGAAAATGAATTTTAAAAAATAAAAACTTTTTAAAACCTTTTTATTTGAAAACAAAATTTGAAAAATTATAAAGGAATATTATAATGAATTACTGGTCATGATTTCAAAATATTCTATTCATGCTATATGAATAAACATAAAGGTTCATTTAACATTTTTAGTAAAATACAAACAAGCATTGTTTTGAAAAATTACATGAAGATTCCTTCCATTTTTTTTGTAAGAAGAAAATCATTAGTAAAAACATATTTTAAAAATAATAATTCTATAATATTTTTTTGAATTATTTGAAAACATTTTTTAAATCCTTTTTAGAAAACATAGTTTTGAAATAAAACAGATTTCTGAATGAAGAGAGAAATAAATTCAAACTTTACTAATTTTTTATTAGTTATATTAAGTTCCAAAGGGTGGAAAAATGGAAACATTACATTAAAATATCCTAAATAACCATATTATAAGAAAATTTAGGAGAATTATTGTGAAATGGAACATAATATTTCATAAATGTAAGTATAATAATAAAAAATCCCGATAAATGATGAGATTGTAGCAACAAACCCTGACCACTTTAGTAAATTTGAATCATAATCCTCATGAAAGGATAAAATTACATGAATGTTAAATTATCATGAAAATAAGTATATACATGATATAAAATGTAAAATTGGAAGTATATACACCTTTTAAATGAGTATAGGTGTATAACATAACATGTATCTCAAAGAAGGAAAGTTGAGACAAAATTCTATTACCGATTTGTTAACTCTTGAACCATAAACCCCGTAAAAAATAGATAATAAAATGGATATGTAAACAAAAATAATTCTCAGTATATGAATAATAAAATAATTCCATGGTCATTATACAAACCAAAAACAAGAAATAAGTGGTGAACATGGCTTGTGTCTCATAGAAAAAAAGTTAGACGAAAATACCTTACCTTAAGTATCGACTTCCATCATACTCATTGAAAAATCATATATAATAAATATAATTTCATTATAAATATATTAAATTATAATATTTATATATATAATATCATATATTTTCTATTACCTTTTGTTACATGTTTATTAATGATCCCTTGTTAAAGGTACGTTTCAGGTAATAACTGCTTTGTTTTTCTAAATGTTTTGATTCATTATATTTTGGGTTATATTAAATTAAAATGGTGTAATAATATATATAATGATAAATATGATATAAATATTATATATATTAAATATATATGTATTTATAACAATATATAAAATATAGATATAGGAAATACAATACACCATTCATGGAGACGATATGTTGTATGTACGCATGAACACTGCTTCTATTTTCTTGTCATATTGAAAAAAGAGAAATGTATATGATATATTATCATTAAATAATATTTTTTATATCATATATATCATATATATTTATTAAACCCATCATTAATACATTCCATGTAAAGCATTAATGAATAACATTGCTTCGTGCGACGTTAGTCCGCCGTACACATGAACAATGTTATCATATTCCCACAAAATAGAAAGAATGAAGTTACATGCGATATAAAAATTAAAAAATCATAATAAAATCATAAAAATAATAAATATAATATATAAACTATATTTATATCATTATTTACAACCTTTATAGGTGGTAATGGAAAAATGAATGATAATAGTTCATGAGGCGATAGTCTTCCATACACACAAATGATGATTTTGTAACCCATTTGATGGAAGTGTGTCTGGTTCTAGGTATTAACCTTAACATGAAAAAATATAATTATATTGGATATAATTGTTTTTTTATATAATAATGATATGAAAATAATTTAAGGGGTTTGAGGAATAAATAAAACAAAAACATTTGTTGATAAACATTACCTCTTTTTCGGGTATCTCATTTTAGTCTTCACCAAAGGCCTTCCTTGTTTGGATATATGCCCAAAGTAAGGATTCTAGGAATACAGAAGGAAAGTTGGAAAGATATTTTTGTAGGTATTTTCTGAGCCAAATGGATTAAGAGGTGTGAAGAGAGGGAGAGAGCAGGTGGCCTTTAATAAGGGAGGTGAGTGGAAAACTTGTAAATTTTTGAAAGAGAGGATTCCACCCACATTTTTGAATTGAAAAAAGTGTCCAAAATGAATAAAATTAAATCCTTATACACTATAAGGTGTAAATATGGACATAAAATGGGTTTTGAGTAAGTATTGATTCATTTTTACGCATTATTTTCTAAGTTAACCACTACGAAATCTTGTTTTTACCTTAATCACTATAATTAATTTTTCATTTCTTTCATTAATCACTTTTGTAAAAAATTAAGTTAAAATTATTAAAAATTATAAATTATTATGATTAAATTTATGGAATCAATTTTTCTAAATTATAATCACATAATTGACAAAAATAATTTAAAATTAATCATGTAGACATGTCGAGAAGGTGGGAATTTAAAGAGAAAAAGATCAAAAGTTAACAAAATTTTTATATTAAATTTCAATATGAAATTGATTAAAATAAAATAAACTAGATTATTATATGTATAATTTAACAAAATATAATTTAAAAACAAATTAAAATATAATTTATTAATATAAATAAATTAGATGAAAAATTAGTTTTCAATTAAAATTCATTATTTTTCACAATTCATCAAAAAATAAAATTTTCAAAAAACCCCAAAAATTCACCCTAAGATATTTTTTTAAATTATTAGTTGAAAAATGAATTTTATTTGATAGAATTAAATTTATAAAAATTTCCAAAATTAATTTTTTTTTCAGACAAGACATAAAAAACATATTTTTTAGAAAATATTATTTTCAAAACAAATAAATTATTTAAACATATACATATATATATATATTATTTAAAATATGTTTAATTGAGGTAAAAAAATTATAATTAATATTTAAAAAATATTTATTAATATTCATTTTTTAACTCTAACAACTAGGTGACAATGGTGACGTTTAAATAACTATATTAATTATATGTTGAGGTTTTGTTAAAACTCAGTGTTGTGTGTTAAAAAAGTTAACTGAGTGTTGCGTGTACTGAAATATAATCCAATATTGGATGTAACAAAAGTCTAAATTGGTGTAATGTCTAATTTAATCCATTAATGAAATTTAATTTATTCAAAAAAAGTTTACAAAAATTTATATTTTTACATTTTATCCTCCTTAAAATGAATTGTTCCCTCAACATTCATCAATATGATACAAACAATTGAGGATACTTATACCTCATCATATCCTCAAGTTTTCAGGTAGGTTCCTAAAAATGGTAGTTTTCCCACAAAACCATGACTAGGTGAGTGTTCTTGTTTAGTAAAAATTTCTTTGCATAATAAAAAATCTCCACCGGTTGTTCATCATAAGAAAGATCTTGCTCTAGCGATACAAACTATGGGTTCAGTACATGTGAAGGGTAAAGTATGTAATTCCTCAAGAGAGATACATGTAACACATCATGGACTTGAGAGAGGTTCTATGGAAGTTCCAACTGATAGGCTACCTTCCTATTATGATTAAGAATTTCCAAGGTATTGATATACCTAAAGAATTGTTTCAATTTAATCCCAAATATCAAAACCTTCTTATATGGAGAAATTCATAGATACAAATTATCACAAGATTTAAATTTTGGATCATTTTTGAAATTATCAGCATAAAGTTTCTACCAACTTTGAGCTACCTAGATATGATACTAAATGGTTCGAATCTTCTCTTCTATTTCTTCATTTATCTCAAGTTCTAATAGATTTATTTCTCCAACTTCATTCCAACATGTTGGATCTCTATATTTATTTCAATAGAGGACTTCAAAATGAGCTATCTAAATTCTTGATCTAAAGCTATTATTATAAGAAAACTAAACTAGAGGAAGGTTTTTATCCCAATAACCTTTTAAATCCTATGAAAAAGTTCTAAATATATCCTATAGGGTTTGAATTATTATTTTTGACTAACTATCCATCTGAGGATGATAAGAAGTGCTGAAACATAGTTCCATATCAAGGGATTTATAAATAATTCCCCATAACATTGAGGTAAAACTCAGATCCAGACCAGAGATATTGGAATTTGGTACTCCATGTAACCTTACCAATTTCTTAATGTATAACCTAGAAAGATGATCCAAATAGAAATATTTTATGATAGCTATGAAGTGTGTAAAATTAGTAAGATGATAAACTACCCACCATATAACATTATTCCCTTTATACATTTCCAATGATAAAATCCATAGTGATATTATCCCATTTACATTACTGTATGGGTGATGGATGCAACATCCCCTTAGAATTTTTTCTTTCAGACTTAACTTACTGGCATACCAAGCACCAAGATACAAACTCTGCAATATCATTCTTCATTCCAACCAACTAGAAGTATTCTTTCAAATATCTATACATATTTACACTTATAAGATGAATATAGAATGAATAAATATGTGATTACTCTAACAACTCCTTCTTCAAGTATGTTATAGAAGGAATGTATACATAGTTCTTAAAACTTATCATCCCATCATGATCAAGTTTAATATTAGGAACATTTCTAACCTTTTTTTATATATTTTCATCTTCCTAATACACATCTTTAATCTTTGCATAGATATATAGTTGAACATTCAATTGAGTAAGATAATATTTTCCCCTTCCTTTAGGATTTATAGATATATCCTTTGTAAATATAAAAATATTTGATATTTTTTTATCCTCATCACAGATAAGCTAGGATGATCCTTTTGTCTCAAAACATCCACCACCTTTCTTTCTTTCTTAGGGTGGTAATTTTTTAAGAAATCATAATTCTTTATTAGCTATAACCATATTATCTGGAGCATGTTCTACTCCTTCTATGTGAATATATATTTTAAACTTTCTTTATTGGCATATATATCACACTTTTCTCCATAAAGATAATTTATCGATATGTTTAATGAAAAAATTATCACGGCTAACTCCAAATCATGAGTTGGGATAATTTTTATCATAAAACTTCAATTGTCATGAGGCATATTCTATAAACATGTAATTATGAATAAGAACACATCCCAATACTTTCTTGGATTCATCAATATAAATTTTAAACCCTTCTCCACTGTGAGGTAATGTAGGCATAGGCACAAAGACTAACCGTCTCTTCAGTTTCTTGAAATTTTCATCACATTAATCTGCCTAGAGGAAATTTGATCCATTCCAAGTCAACTTGATCATAGGATTAAATAATCATGATAAATTATCCAAAAACCATCAATAATATCCAGATAAACTAAGAAAACTAAGGATCTTAGTCACAATGGTTGGTCTGGGACCACATTCAGTATCTTTCATCTTTGATGGATCTATGGATATACCCTATATTGAGATTATATGACCCAAAAATGAAACCTTTTGCAGATAAAATTCGCACTTTGTAAATTTTTCATATAGTTTCTCCTTCTATAGGTTACTTTGTATAATTTTCAAGTGATATTCATGCTATCACTTTCTCTTGAAATAGATAATAATATCATCTATAAATACTTCCATGAACTAATCAATGTGATCTATAAAGACTATATTCATTAAATCCATGAAGATAGCAGGGGACTAAGTAAGAATAAAAGGAATCAATATATATTCATAGTGTACAAACCTTTTATAGAATGTCATCATGGGTATATCCTCCTTCTTGACCCTCAACTGATGATATATCAAATGAAGGTCAATCTTGGAAATGTTTTGATCTCCTCATAGTTGATCAAACAAGTCATAAATATAGGAAATATGATACTTGTTTTTAATTGATATATTATTTAGATCCCAATAATTAATACATAATCACATTTATCTATCTTTAATTTAAATAAAAAGAATAGGTGCACCCTAAGGTGGAACAATTCGACAAATGAATCCCTTATCAAGGTTTTCCTAGAGTTTCATCTTCAATTCCTATAACTTAATCAGAGACATTCTATAGAGAGTCTTTAAAATTGTTATTGGACAAATTATTAAATTTATTGAGAACACAACTTCACATTTTAGTGTAAGTCTAGAAAAATCTTTTAGAAAGATATAAATAAATTCATGAACAATAGGCATATCATCAAAGACAAGTTTCTCCCCAAAAATTTGAGATAAATAACCATCTAGAATGGGAATTAAGACCCATAAAATAGATTTAATCTCCATAATAAGTTCACAATTATTGTCACATTGATAGATGATAAAAGGTTGGTTTGGAATATCAAAAATAACATCCATTCCTTGACAATTAATGTGGGGATTATGTAGAGAAATCAAATCCATGACTATGATGACATCAAATTCAACTAGAGTAATAATGAAAAGATTTTTGGGAAGCACATTCCCACCAATTTCAATCATATAGGAGTCATAGACTTGATATGTGATAATCACACCATTAGGGGTTTACTATGATAATTATATATATAATAATTTTGTTGGAATATTGATACCCTTATAAAATTCATTAGATATTAAATAATGGGTATATTTAGAGTAAAATAAAGCATTAGCAGTTCTAGAGTGGATGGTAAGTGTACCTTTCACAACATCATTATTGCATACATTGTTAGAAATAGTGATTGTATAATATTTCCACTTGTACCTTGGATTAATAGGTTGTTGATGTCAATCATCATCCTTAACCCTTAGGTTTGGGCACCAGTTAGAATAATTCCCATTCTCCTTACACTTGAAGAACTGAAGTGGGGTAGGTGCATTCTGTGAAGCTTTCTCTCTATTTGCATCATTAGCTAACTTCTTCCTATCAATTATGTAATAAATTTCTAGATAACCTTTCCATATACAATTAAAACATTTACTAGTCCCCATAAGGAAATTTGCTCTAGGTTTCATCCCACACTTAGAGCATAAAAGAAATATCATCTTATTCTCACCATGGTTCTCATATTTTCCTTTTAACACCATAATAATTTTCTTGTCCAAACCATGTGTTTGATACATAAATCCCAATTCCATTTCCACATTGATTTCACATAGAACAATATATTCATAGATACTAAAGTATCTTATGGATAATTTCCTTCAGAGACTTGGTTTTATGACACTAGAGAATTGATCAACCTTACTTTCGGGTTGGATGATAATACCATAAGCGTACATTGAAATTATTGTAAAATGTTCCTCATAGATGGAAACAGATTAATCACCCCTTTTCCTTATCTCTAGAAACTCTTTCTCCATCTTTGTACAAAGAATACGAGGGAAGTACTTATTTAAAATAGTTTATTGAACTCATCCTAATACATGGGGTCAAATATTCTTATTTCCTCATATTCTTGATAAGAGCCCACCGTTGATCCACTTCACCTTCCAAATGGTAAACAAACGAAATGATTTTTTCATTTTTTGAACATTGGAGGATGAAAAATATATTTTTAGTGGTACTGATCCATTTTTCAGAAACTAGTGGATCAAAATACCATTTTAAATATGGTTTATATTTCCTCATGAAGTACTCAACATAATTTTGTTCCCTATTTTATCATTTGGAATTCCAACATGATTGATAGCTTGAGAAAGTTGTGTGAGAATAACAATTATATTTTTCATTTTGGTTCCCATAACATTGGGGTTATTAAGAATAAATTAATTTCATTTTCCATCACACTGAGAATTAATGTAGTTCCTTGGGTTCCATCCAATGACTAAAACCAAAAATCATAGGGTAAGAAATATTAATCATGATAGGGAACCACATAATTATGAAAAATAACTTATAAGATTTCTACATCATAAAAACTTATTTTTATTCTATGACAACTTAGATTTATCCTAGGTTATTCATAGCCATATTCTATTTAAATCCTTTATGATAGTTTATAATGAGTTTGTGAATTTTCAAAGCATATCCCCTGAGAGTGTCAAACATGGTTTACAAAAAAACCCATTGTCATACACCATTTCACGATTGAGTCTAGATCAATATGGTGTTTCAAAAGTTATTACCCCTTGGTACGTCTTTGTCAGAGCCACATCATCCAAACATGGATGTATTTTGAGGAAACCACTCGCTTTATCATTTCCCAAAATCCCAAACCATTTTCCTATACTTTGACTCATCCTTAGACTTATCCTTAAAAATTTTCTTTGGGATCTCATTGTGGTTTTATCATCCTATTTTTTAAAAGTTAACTAAAAATATCTTCTAATACCAACAATAATGACCCAGTCTTAACATACATGGACATTACAATGTGTTTGCGGAAAATATATTACATTACACTAAGACACACCCAAGGACCATAATAGTTTGGTGTATTTGGAAACCTTAAAACATAGACACTAGTTCATAGGTGATCTACATCATTTCACACTATGTTCTTCACAACTAGAAACCTTCTTAGACATATCACACATAATATATATATTCATAACCTAGAAAAAGGAAACATAAGAAATGGTGAGATCAGATGCCCAGTAAGGGTAAAAAGGGCAGATACATTGGCACAAACTGAGCATAAGGGTATGAGAACATGAGAATAACAATTGAAAAGAATACCATACATATGAAATATCATAATCTTGAATCATGGCATAAATATTAATAGTTTGAAAGACATGAATCATAAGGAAATCAAAGAACCAGATCCATGAGAGCATAAAATTAGTATAATAAATGGAATTTGTGGCATACACATAAGCATATAAAATAATTTCATATTAGTCAAGGCTTACTACCAAGACCATTATAAAGGACAATTCCTTTACTAAAATTGTTTCACTCACCATTCCATCCCTATATTATGGAACTGGGTTCACTTTCCGTTCTATCCCTATATTACTAAACATAGTTCACTTCCCATTCCAGAACTATATTACCGAATCGAGTTTACTTCCTATTCCATTCCTATCTATCTCATGAGATATAAATCTTCACACAAATAATTGGAGGGAGATATATGTACCACCCATATCATAATGCGAACCATATTTATGTGTTTCACAAGATCATAAAAATTAATCATATCATAAACCATGAAATAAAGTGGCTTTCATAAACATTAAATCATATCATAACCTATGGAAAATAGACTGGTTTTATAATCATTTAATCAAAGCATAACACATGAAAAGAGGTGGTTTCTATAAGCATATAATTCATGTAAGAGAAATAGGTTTGATAAACATCATTCCATCAAAACATAAACCACTATAAGAAAGAATATGAATGGTACCCTTGGATAATATCCCCAATATGGAATGAGTAACACCAAAGGATTCCATATTATATGGAAAATAATTTTTAATGGATTGTTTAAAATATTTCTCGAGGAAAATATTATTTTCTCTTTGAAAATGCTTTTTAAAACATAAAACCTTTAGAATTTTTTTTAAAAATAACTTTGAAAACATAAAAATTAAGATTCTAAGTAATGATTGGGCATGAAATTGGAATATTTTTTCATTATATACATGCAAACACAAAGGTTCCTTTCACATTTTTAGTAAAATCCAATCGGGAATTATTTTGGAAAACAACATGGATATTTCTACTAAATTTATTTGTAAAAAGTAAAAACTGGGTAAAAAATTCTTTTAAAAATAATAATAGGGTAATAAATAATTTTTTTTTACAAAATTTGAATTCATTTTTATAAAAAATTGTTTTTAAATAAAACATATTTCTGACCGAAGAGAGAAATAAAACCAAATTTTCTTAAAAACATTTTCTTAATTATATTAAGTTCCAAAGAGTAGAAAAATGGTAAAATTACCTGAATATATCATGAATAACTAGATTATAATAAAATTAATGATAATTCATGAGATATGGAACATAATATTCCATCAATGTAAGCCTAATCATAAACAATCCTAATAAACGATGAGATTGTAGAAATAAACCATTACCACTTTGGTAACATTTAATCATAATCCCCATTAATGGATAAGATTACATGAAGCTTAATATATAATTAAAATAAGGAGATTAATTATATAAAATGTGAAAGGAGAAGTATATACACCTCATAAATTATTATTGGTACATAACATAACATGTGTCTCGAAGACGGAAAATTGAGACAAAATTACCTTACTGATTTGGTAACTCTTGAACCGTAAAACCTGTGAAATTGAAATTATAAAATTGATATGTAAATAAAAATAAATATTAATATATTAATCATAAATTAAATCCATGGGTAGTATACACATCATAAATAATAAATAAGTTGTGAACACGGCTTGTGTCTTGCAGAAAATAAAAAGTGAGATGAAATCCCTTACCTTAAATCTTGACTTTCATTGTACTCATTGAAACATATTGTATAATTAATATACGTTTATTAGACATATATTAAATAATAATATTAATATATATAATATCATATATTATTTTCTAATGAAATTTTATTACCTATTTATTAACAATCCCTTGTTAAAGATACGTTTCAGGTAATAACCGCTTTGTTTTTATAAATGTTTTGATTAATTATATTTTTTGTTATATTAACTTAATAATGATTTAATCATATATAGAGTGATAAAAATTATATTAATATCACAAATATTCAGTATATATTTATTTATAATAATCTATAAAATATAGATATAGGTAATGGAATACACCGTTAAAGGAGACGGTAGGTCGTACATACACATGAACGTTGTTTCTATTTTATTTTCATATTGAAATAAGAAAAATTATATGATATATTATCATTAAAGAATAAATATTATATCATATATTTCACATGTTTTTATTAAAACTATCCTTAATACATTCCATGTATATAGTGAACAAATCACATCACTTTGTGTGGCTGTTGTCCACCGTACACACAAATGACGTCATCGTATTCCTAGAAAATGGGAAGCACGGAGGTATACATGATATAAAAATTAAAGAGTGATAATAACATCATGAAAAAAATAAATATAATATATATAGAGTAAAACCATCATTATTCCCAATCTCAATAGGTGGTAATGAAAAAATGAACGACATCAGTTCGTGAGGTGGCAGTCTGTCGTACACATGATCGATGGTTTCATAACCCATTTTATAGAAGTGTGTGTGGTTTCAGGGGAAAAAATTAACACAATTAATATAATTAAATTTAAGATATAAATTTTAATATATAATCATGATATAAAAAATTTTAATGGGTTTGATGAAGAAATAAAACAAAAACTTTCATAGATGAAAGTTACCTCTTTTTTGGGTATCTCCTTTTGGTTTTCACCAAAGGACTTACTTGGTTGGATTTTTTCCAAAATTAAGGATTATAGAATGATGGGAGGGAATTTTAAAAGATAATTGGATATATTTTTGCTAATAAAAAGGGATTTAGAGGTGTTAATAGAGGGGGATAGGGTGTGTCCTTTTATAAGATAGGTGAGCCAAAAACTTGTAAAATTTTGAAAGAGAGAATTACACCCATGATTTTCATATTTAAAAAGTGTAAAAATTATATAAAATTATAAAATTAGACATTATAAAGTCTATATAGGGACATAAAATGTTTTTTGGACAATTTTTGGGTCATTTTTACATCTTATTTTTTTAACTTAACCACTAAGTATTCTTGTTTTACCTTAATCACTGTAATTAATTTTTAATTTCCTTTACTGATAAATTTTGGTAATTTTTTTTGAAATTAATATAAATTTTAAATTGTGATGATTAAAAATATTTATTCAATTTTTACAAATTATAATAATATATTGGTAAAAATTAATTTAAAATTAATCCTATAGATGTGTTGAGAAAGCGGGTTTCTAAAGAAAAAAAGATCAAAAGTTTACAAGGGATTTATTTTCAATTTCAATATAAAATAGATTAAAATGACTTAAATTGGATTAATAGATGTATAATTTAACTAAATATACTTTAAAACCAAATTAAAATATAATTTAACTCTATAAATAAATTATATGAAAAGAGAGTTTTCTATTAATATTCATTAATTTTAACTATTCATCTAAAATGAAACTTTTCAAAAAAATACTAAAAATTCACCCTAAGATAATTTTGAAATTATGAATTAAAAAATGATGTTTATTTTATCTAATTAAACTCATAAAAGTGTTAATAAATAATTTTATTATTGTTCAAAAAATAAATAAAAATTATATTTTTATGAAAATCGTATTTTCAAAACATATAATGAATTTACCAAAAAAAATACATATTTTATTATCAATATGTTTCCTTTACGAAAAGAAATTATAATAAATTTTTTAAAAGTATTTATTGCTATTAATTTTTCTATGTATAATGACTAGGTTACAAAAATCACATTTAAATAACTAAATTAATAATATTTCAATGTTTTGTTAAAACATAGTGTCGTGTGTCATGCAAGCTAACTGTGTGTTTTGTGTAGTAAAATAAAAAAAAGGTTTTATGTAAAGAAAGATTTAATTAGTGTATGATGTAAATCATTCCATAAATGAATTCTAATTTATTCGAAAACATAGTTTATAAAAACTCGATGTGATGCAATGAAATCATTATAATGACATCTCAATTGATTATTATACTAGAGTCATAATTTTATTATGGATAAAACATATTTAGAGAAATCTTGAAGAAGAAATAAAATTGATAGAGCTCGGTTAATATTTATACCTCTTCTTTGAGATACCTCCTATAACTTACACCTTAAGCCTTGAAATATTTTTTTAGAAGAATACTTGCAGATTTATGATGAAGAGAAGGAATCTAGGATGGTTTTGGTGCATGGATTACCTGATACAAGAGGATTAAAATTCATGAATATGGGTGGAGGTGGGGTTCCCTTTTATAAGTGATAGAGATGGCATACATAGAATTACTTAAAATAATTAAATAATATAAGGCCACTTTCTAGTGTAAGTGGAAATAAATAGAAAATGATTAGAATTTAAGATTATATAGGGTCCAAATATATTCAAAAAATAATAATTAGAAATTTTTATGTGGAATTAATACACTCATCTCTTAGTTTAACCCCCATTAAACAGATTTTAACCCTAATAATATTAACACATTTTTAATGTTTTTACTATTCATTATGACAAAATATTAAAGTGGCCTCATTAAAAAAATTTTACATGATTATTTAAAATATTTAAACCATTTTTTCAAATAAAATTTCCATAAGTGGTAGAAATTAATTTTAAAATAAGTGTGAAAAATGAAATAAAAACACATTTTTAGACAAATGCATTTTAAACATAAAACTGAATTTACTTTCATTCATTTCCTAGTAACAACTATCAAATTAATTTTAAAATATTTTATTTAATATATAATATATAAATTTAATTTAAAATATTAATCAATAATGATTTATTTATTTTATTATGATAAAAACACATTGTCCATATAAAAATAGTTTTATGAAAAATAACTCTTTTTAACTTTAAAATATTTCATCTTCATTACTAATATTTAGATAAGTAATGTATGGATGATTATTAATTTATTTTTATAAATTATAATTATATTTTATTGAATTAATTTTTGAAAAATAATAAATATACTTGGTTTAGATAATAAATACATAACATGTATAAAAATACATATCTTTAAAAAATAGAAATTTTAATCATTAAATGATTTTATGAAAATTGAGTGCTTATTAATTTTTTTATCATTATACATATTTTTCATAATGTGATTAATCCTATTCATACCCAATAATAAAGTGACTAGGTTATAAATGTATACTATTTCATGAGTTCATTTATATTTCAAGTTATATGTAAAGTAAGCTTTCAAATACCTCAAGTATATTTTAAAGTAAATAAACAAGAAATCTTGGTGTGTTACATTAAACCCCCTAAAAATGAAATTTTCCCTAAACATTTTATTACTATAATAAAAATAAATGAGGATATGTCTTCTTAATCACATCCTCAGGTTCTAATGTATCTTCCTTGAATTTTTTATTCCTCTATAGAACTTTAAACAAGTAAGTAGAATTGTTTTATAGAACATTAGATCTATGATCCAAGATTTATACCATCTGTTATTTATAGGAAAGATCACGACATAGTGGTAAAACCTTTGAGTTCAGTACATATGAATTATTAGGTATGTACTTATGTAAAATATATATATTAAACACATCATTAACTTGAGTGAGATTTTGTGGAAGAACCAAGTGATAAGCTATTGTCCTTACTCGATCAAGAATCTTGAAGGAAAAAATATACCTAGGGATCATCTTTCACTTATTTTTGAATCTCATAACCTTCTTTCATGAAGAAATTCATAATAATACCTTCTCACCAACTATTAATTCAAAATCTCCCCAAAAATTATCATCTTAACTCTTTTGTTGACTTTGAGATTCCTTGATGTGCTGCTAAATTGTATTAATTTTCTCAGCCATTTCCTTAAGTAGCTTAGGTCCCAATAGATATTTTTCTCAAAATTCATCCAAACATGTCTGATTTCTATGTTTATTTCCATATAGGGCTTCATAAGGACCCATATAAATTCTAGAGTGAAAGATATTGTTATAATATTATTCAATAAGAGGAATGTGTTGATCCCAAACACCATTGAAATATTAGAAACATGATCTTAGTATATGCTCTAGGTTTTGAAAGGTTCTCTTAGATTGAGCATCTATTTTAGGATGATAGGTAGTACTAAAACCTAACTTTGTATCCAAATATTATTGAATGATTCATTATACCCTTGAGGTAAACCTTAGATGTCGATCATATATAATAGAATGTGGTACTCCATACAACCTGACAACTTCATTAATGTATATCCAAGAAGGAATATAGAGAGAGAAATATTCTCTAATTGTAATAAAATGTGCTAACTTTATAAGGTGGTCAACTAAAACCCAAATAGAATCATGGAATTTATATGTTTTGGGGAGTCAGATAATTAAATCCATGGTAATGTTTTCCCATTTCCATTCGGATATGGGTAGTAGTTGTAATTTACCCATATAATTATATCAATTAGACTTAATTTACTGATATACCAAGCATCAAGATACACAATATGAAATGTATCACTTTATATTGTCCCAAATAAAGTACTCAGTCAGTTATCTATACATATTCATACTTCCATGATGAAAAAATAATGATGAGAAATGAGATTCTTCCAATAACTCCTTCTTCAAGTCTCATATTGATCAAACACATATTTTTTTCCTAAAAATTATCATTATATTACAATCCAGTTTGAAGTCAAGAAAATTTCTCACATTATTTTGTAGTCATAAAATTTCCTTCCATTCCTCTTTAATCTTCATATGGGTAGAAAGTTGAACACTCATTTGTGAAAGATAATATTTCTCCCCTTCCTTCAAGATTTCAAGGTACATCCTTTGAAAATCCAAAAATATTGGATATTTTAATATCCTTATCATAGATAAGATAACATTATCCTTTAGACTTAGAGTATCTGTCACCTTACTTTATTTTTTAGGGTGGCAATTTATTGATCATTCAAAATCATTAATCTACTCTGACCATCTTCTCTAACACATATTCAACTCCTTTTGGGTGAATATTCTCTTTAATATTTTATGATCAATATATATGTCCCACATTCTCCCATAATGATAATTACTCAATATATATAATTCAAAAATTACTATAGTTAACTCCAAATCGTGATTTGAGTAATTATTCTCATGATCCATTAATTGGCATGAGGCATAAGTTATCGCTATATCATTCTACATAAGAACACATCCCAACCCATTCTTTGATTCATCAATGTAAATAAAAAAATCTTCTCCACTATATGGTAGTATGATAATAGGTTAACTTAGAAACCTTATCTTCATATACTTGATATTTTAATCACATTAATTAGTCAAAAGAAACTTAAATACCATCTAATTTAACTCAGTGAGTGGATTAGATATCCATGAGTAATTATTAAAAAACAATATATAATATATATCCAATCTAAAAAAACTATAGATCATAGTCACAGTGGTTGGTCATGGATAATTTTTAAAAACTTCTTTCATTGATGGATCTACTTATATACCCTCTTTTTAGATTATAAGACCCAAAAATGAAACTTTACTTAGCCAAGATTCACATTTGGTGAATTTTTCATATAATATATCCTTCCTTAGGGTCTTTAGTATAATACATAAGTGATCTTCATGGTCATAATTTCTCTTATAATATAAATTAATATCTTCTACAAAGTTAACCAAAAACTATTCAAGGAAATTGAAGTTCCAAAGGATAAAATAATAATTGAGAATGGGGGGGGGGTTGAATCATTTTTTTAACTTTTTACATGTTTCAATAATTTTCAAAACCTAACCCTTATAACCTGTTAATATTTATTTCCTTACCATATTTTTAAAAAATTCATGCATGAAAAATTAGAAAAGAAAGTAAATCACTTGCGATTTATAAGGTTTGACCTCATTCTGATAACCTACATCCTTTCCATTATTAATCCCATGGGTCTATGAAAATCCACTATTCGAATATGTGAATACAACTTGTTCCAAATACCAATAGACCCATTCTATATCGCAATATGAAATATTATAATGAATACTATTAGTTTACAATGATTTATTATAAAAAAATGATCCAAACAAAATAATAAAGAATTTTATGAAACAGCTCCACAATTGCTCAGTCTGAATCCACAGTCCAATTTGGTTGGATCTGATTTTCTTAATACTATGAAGCCAATAGGATTCTACCTTACATAAAATTCACTTCTTAAAATTTTAAAAAAATCTCAATATCATGGAATAAATATTATGAACCCATTATCTATCCACAAAACTAAAACTCTTCTCAAATTATCAATATGATCTTCTTCAGTCTGATTGACTCAATAGGATATTCTCAATAAGATATTTCTCAATCAGGTAAACAAATATTCAACTATCTGATCCTCTTCATGGGATCTCTAGCCTAAAATTAATTTCACTTTATTTCTTCAGTTCTCCTTCTTTTATTATTTTGTGAAAAGTTGTAAAGAATTAAATATTTGAGAAAGTATTTATAGTAAAATTAGAAAAACAAGAGTGGGAAACATGAAAACTCTTCATCCTTCCTAAGATTTAAAAAACTCTAAAATATCTCACATTTAAACTTCAACTTTGACTTCTTCAGTCCTCTTTATATTTGTTAGAGATTTATGAAAATTTTAATTTCAAGTTTGACCTCTTAAACTCTTACTAAAACATATGGAATCTTATTTTGAGTCTTCTTCATGATCATCTCATTACGAATTTGTTTCCTTCTTAGCTCATTATGAATATGTTTACATCTCATCTCATTATAAATACGTGTCCTTATTATCTTATTATGAATCTGTTTCCTTCACACCTTATTACAAATATTTTTCCTTCTTAGATCATTACGAATCTATTTCTTTCCTAGCTAATTATAATTTCTATTTCTTTCTAATATTATTATGATATCTGTTTCTTTCTAAGCACATTATGATTCTTATTTCCTTCTTATCTCATTGTGAATCTATTTCCTTATCAGCTCATTATAGAGGCCCAATATTGTCGTACATGTATATTAAATTAATTTTGAGGAATAATTAATACATTACACAAATAGATGCCCAATTAAAAAATTATTTTAGTGTCTTTGGAAACAGGGAACACATTTTTCTAACTTGGTGAAAGATCTTCAAAATCTCTCATAAATATTTTCCCCTTTATATTTCCTACTTAAAAACTTTCTTTATATCCTGGGGAAAAGAAAACATATGAAAAGGGTGAGACCAAATGCTCAGTAAGGGTAAACATTGATAATATCAAACAATACATAAACATAAGAATGTAAAAACATGAACATAAATTTTGAAAATCACACCATCAATAACAAATATCAAAGTCTTGGGTCATGAAATAAAGCTTGGCAGTTCATAAGGCATAAATCATAAAGGAACATGAACCATGATAAAATAGAATTGGTATAAAACATGGAATTGTTGAAAATATATAAGCATATAAAATCATTTCCATATTAGAAAAGGATTATTTCCAATACTACCATAGTGGAACAAGTCTATTATTTAACTATTTTTACTTGCCATTCCAACCATGTATTACTGAACCAGATTTACTTGTCGTTACTACCCTGTTTTTCTAAACTAGATTTATTTACCATTCTAGTCATTTCTATATCATGAGATATAAATATTTTCCCAATTCAATAGAAGGAGGTATATGTCCCACACATCTCATAATGAAATAATTCATACATGTTCTATGAAAACATAAATCAATCATCATAGCATAACCCAAGGAATATAATGGGTTTCTTAAACATTATTCCAACACAAAATAATCCATGTAAAACAAATGTATTTCATTAATAGAATTCCATCATAAACACAATCAAACTATATGAAGAATAAGGATATCATACTTGAAACAAAACCCTATTAAATAATTCCATCTTATATGGAAAATAATTTTGATATAACACTTGAAATTAATTATTGAGGAAAATATTCTTTCTTCTTCAAAAAAAATTTATTTTCTCAAAATGCCATGAAATTTTAAAAGAAAAAATTTATTTTAAAATAAACTAGATTTTTTATAGAGAAAGATTCATGGAAATAAGTTATGGAGAAAATGTATAAAATCTGTTCATTCCGTATAAGTTAAAAAAAATTCTCCTTGTACTTTTGCAGGAAAAGTCAAAAAGTACATCGTACTGAAAATGAAAAAAAATCCATTCATATGATTTAATAAAAATTCACCAATGGGTAAAATTGACTTTAAAAAATGTATAAAAATAGATATAATATTACATATTTTTGAAACAAGGGCATGGATGGTAAATATACCACCATCAATACTTACGAATAAACAATCTCAGATAATAAAGAGATTGAAAAAAAACTTATCCCTTACCAATTTATAATTAGTTGAATCATATGACTCATAAAAATAATAAAATTATATGAATATGTAAATATCATAAACTTCATAATAATAATTATAAAAACATTCATGGGAAGTATAAACACCACACAAAAGAAATTGTTTGTGTATAAGGCATATGTCCCACCGAAATAAAAGTGAGAAAAACAATACCTTACCTTAGGTCTAATATCCTTTGTATGTATCTGAAACTCATGTATAATGATATAAAAAATGTAATTTATTTATTATATAATCATATTAATTTTTATGGTATCATATATGATCATATTATCATTCGTTTGTTAATAATATTATTACTCATCCATTGAGTATTAACTACTTTATTTTCCTACACATGTTTCATCAGATAAGATGTTGTTCATATTATTATATTATAGTTATATCATTTAATGAATGATATTAATACAGTATATATCATATTTTTTCTTTAAATACATTTGTATAATCATTATTTAATGGATATCATGTAGAATGAATCACATCGTATCGTGGAGACGGTAGACCGTATGTACACACGGGAGGCAAAATCATTCCTGTAAGTTTGAAATGGTATGGAAGTGAATGGTATATAATTTATTAAAAAAATAAATATAATGTTATAATAATCACATATATTTATTATTTCCATCATTATACACATCCAAGTAATGTGGTGGTGAAAAACAGATTACACCACGGCATGAAGACGGTTGACCATACGTATGCACACGTGATGAATTTTTTTATAGGATGGATAGAAGGTGGAATAAGGTTGTTACATAAACATAATAAAATATAATTATATAAGTAATATTTTATTTATTACTTAATAATGTAAACAACAAAGTAATAGTAAGTAGAAGAAGAAATGATCTTGAGAGAGTCGATAAAAGAGATTACCTCTTCTTCAGCAAGCTCCCTCTAGATCTCCCTTTAAAGGCACTAAGATTGATCTTTTGAGAAAACCAGAACCTATATAATGTGACTGAGAAAGTTTATAATATAAATTGGTATGGGGTGGATGAAATTTAAGGATAAAATTGAAGTGTATAAGTGAGGGATGAGGTACCTTTTAATAATTGAGGTGAGGGGAAATTTTGGAATCTCCAAAAATATAAAATTATAATAAAATTTATCGCAATTCAAATACCACCAAAATATCATTTATTATATGATAGAATTATATAAGGTTTTAATATCATTAACCAATAAATTTTATACAAGTTATTATGTAAATTTAAACCTTATCATTCTAATTAACCCTTAGTTATTCTATTTTAATTTTAACCAGGGTAATATATTAGTCAATATTAAAATAGTGTAATATTTACTTATTTGATTTCAATTTGACCATAAATGAATAATTTAGAATATTTTAGAACATATAATAATAATTATATATTTTTTAAAATGATCAATGATTTTTATATAATTTAATAATACATAATTTTGATAAACAATCAATAGTGTCAATTTTGACACTATTCAATTTAGTGATTTTTTAAAAATATCAAGATAAGAAGTTATACTCAACCCAAATATTTTATTGTATCCATAAGGGGTCAAGATAATCTATAAAATTATTTGGATATATTAATTATCCCAAATTACATTTATTTTAATATTTTCAATAAAATTAATTTGGTATTTCCATTAATAAAATAATTACTACATTTGTATAGTATAATTATTTAATATACATATTTGTTTAATAAAAATTAAATATAAAATACCATAATGAAGATAATTATTATATATTTCAGATGAATATTTTTAGTCAAATATATCTTTTAGAAAATCCTATATTAAAAAATGTTATTTATTAAAACAAGAATGTGACCACTTTAACATCACTTTAAATAAAATATTATAAGTATCATAATATTTTCTATATGGATCCAAATGGTCCACAAATCGACCCTTTGAGGATTATGGTCGAGATATACTCCACCAATAAGATTTGTACAAGTGTTATTGTCTTTTAATGGTTATTATCATTTTAATAAAAAAAATTTTTTGTCAACTAAATAATTTATGCATCATCAATGTATAAGACTTTGAGGAAATTATCTATCTCCTAAAAATTAAAAATAAATTAACATGATAAATAAAATAATTTTAGATTTATAATTATTATTTATAGTGTAATTTATATACTATATAATCTTATATTAAAAATGAAATATCTATTAAAACATTAATATTACATCTTTAAATTTCTAATAAATAAAAAAATATAAATATCATAATTCCACCTAGGTGGTCCAAAAAGTCAAAAATAAGATTTTATCATGAATATGTATTTCATAAGTTAAAAAATTTCATTTATATTCGTTCATAATATAAATTTGTTTCCATGTGGACAGATAATATATATTAAAGACATAGAAAATGACACTTTGTATCTTTCTTTGATTTAAATATTATTTAAGTCATTTTCCTGGACAAGTGTCCATTAAATGACATAATTTTGATAATTAATTGTAAAGGGTATAATTTCATTCATAGAATAAAATTTTACCATTTTAGGGTTATTTTATAGTCTTTATAATTTTATTTTAAACCTAAATTACCTAATTTACCCTTCACCTTGGTAACAAAATTTACCATGGTTACTATTCATTTTGGAAAAAAATAAAAGGGGCCTATGTAAAAAAAATTGACCTTTTGAATCCAAATTTAACATCCATTTTTTAAAATTCAAAACCCATTAGTTGAATAATTAAATTTCAAATAAAACCGGTAAAATTTCATAAAAAATATTTTTTTTCAGAAAAAATGACCCTTTAAAACGAAAAATTGTTTTTATAATAAATTTGTGTATAAAATACATATAAAAAACAATAAATGTATAAAAATCAACTAATAAAAATTTAAAACTAATATAAAACATAAATTTACTTTGTAATGACTTTAAAATAAACTACGGTTTTTTCAATAAAAATAAGTATTTTCACAATTCATCAAAAAATGAAACTTATCATAAAAATACAAAAAATTAAAAAAAAGTGAATTTAGATACTAATATTTAGAATATGAAGTTTTTTTTTAAATTGAATATAATTTTTTTCCAAAACTAGATCTAAAATAGGTACCCCATCAAAAGGCGACACAACTGTATTTTTTTTTGAAAAATAATTCTTTTATTCGAAAAATTGAATTTGTTCTTATATAATGTCTAGAAAACATATAAGATGAATTTTAAACATTATATTAAATATATATTTCCTTAATAAAATCCATCAAGTGTGGTTTTATTATTTTATAAACTCACTTATTTGCATTTAAGTATTTTTTTCATAAGAAAGTTAATACTTTTCGTACTCACCATTCTAATGACTTGGTTATAAGATAACATAATAATTTTTAGTTGTTAACATATAATATATATTTTGTAAAATGAATTATATCAAAATAAATTGAAATTGTGTGTGACACAATCCAAGAATAACATTATATATACCGCAAGCTAAGACGATGTTGCGTATTGCACAAGCTTATCTTGGTGTAGCATAGAACATAAGACATCAAACAAATTAAAAAAAACACCATCTGATTAAAAATATTGGGGTGTTACACTCATTATGATTTATATTTATTTCTCAGCTCATTACGATTTCTGTTTCTTTACCATCTCATTATAATTTCTTTTTCTTTCTCAACTCATTACGATTTCTATTTCTTTCTTAGCTCATTATGATTTTTATTTCATTATCAACTCGTTACGATTGAATTCCCATTACGATGGAAATTTCATTATGATGATTTTTCCATAATGATGGAATATATTCATTGATGAATCCAATTTGAAACTTTGAACTTATTTAAACATTATCAACTTCTTTCTTACTTCTGAAAAATTATGGGTTTCGTACTTATGGATATCATGTATAATTTTTCTTGACTTCTAGAATAGATGTAATCTTTACGATTACTCTATTTATTCAAATTATTTTACTATTATAGTTCTCATGATTTGTGAGAACTTCTTGATTAGAAAAGTATCATTTGATTTGGATTATAAAGTTTGAAAAGATTCTAACTCCTGACTTTACAATCTTCTTTCAAAACTCTTTAGCAACAATACAACTTATTCAAACAAAAATATTTTTCTTTCAAAAAAAGATCATTAAGATAGAATGGGTCTGATTCCAGAGTGACCAAAACATTCTTATACAAAAGGTTAGTTTTTAAAAAATAATTTTTTTTGTTAAAACAATTTATCACAAATATTCTTCAATCTCTCACTTTTAATTTGTTTAAAACCCTCATTAATAACTTTTCCAACTCTCATAATTTTTTCACTTGTCAAATTTTGTAAAAAAATCATGTTTTTTGAGTTTTATCAAAACATGTACTTTTTCAAAAGAGAGTATCTTGACACCACACTACTAGATAAAGTAATTTTTTTGAATAAACTTCATCCCTCGGTGGAAAGAAAATTTTACAACCATGTAAAAATAAACTCTTCCTCAATCTTATTTTTCTCTCACTTTTATTTTTCTCTCCCCCATTCTATGATAACCACAGATTTAGATTCATAAAATAAAGATAGGTAAAAACTTTTTACAAAGTATAAAGTTGTTACTTTATCTCCACATTTTTCAACATAATCCAAATTAGAGTGGGTGAATATTCTTTATGAGGTTTAGGAAGTCATGGGAGGAGGTTGAACATGAAGTTTCAGTCTCAATTACATAGACCTTTATTTAAACATTTCGTTGTGAATATATTAGAAATATGATACTTTTTTGAAATTTATTCCAAAAAAAATCTCCAACGGAAAATTTCACTTTTATAAAGTAAAACTTTATATAAATGTTCTTTGATCTTGAATATTGGATAGGATTGTTAGAAAGATAAATTTCACTCAGATTATCACAGAGCATCTTTAATGGTTTAGAAACTTTTACTTTAAAATCTTCAAGCTGAAATTTTATCCACAAAATTTGAGTACAAGCCTAAGTAGC
Source organism: Viscum album (assembly GCA_963277665.1). Taxonomy (NCBI): domain Eukaryota; kingdom Viridiplantae; phylum Streptophyta; class Magnoliopsida; order Santalales; family Viscaceae; genus Viscum; species Viscum album. The sequence continues at coordinate 1,943,700,031 of OY728163.1, forward strand.
TATAACATATTCAGATTTAGCTGTTCTCAAAGTTACTGAACTTTGTTTCTTACTATTCCAACTCATACAACATTTGCCCAAGAAGAATGTAACTCTTGAGGTTGATTTTCTATCATTACAATATCTAGCCCAATCAGCATCAGTATAACCATGAAACATCATCTCACAATTTATTTTATATAAAAACCCATGTGAAGTTCTTCCTTTGACAAATCTCAGAATTTGTTTTGATACCAACATATGTGATTCTTTTGGATTACTTTGATACCTCACACACAAAGTCACAAAATAAAAAATAGCAGGTCTTGAGGTTATAAGTTAAAGTAGGATTCTTATCAGCTTTCATTTTTTTTATTCACACATTTTTCAGATTCATATTTACTCAACTTTATACTCACTGAAATAGGAGTAGAAAATTCTTTATATTATTCCATCCCAAACTTCTTTAAAAATTCTCTAGCATACTTTTATTAATATAAGAAAATGTATTTTTTTATTGAACTTGTATTCCAAAGAAGAAATTTAATTCTCTAGACATTGAAATTTAAAAATTCTTCTTCATTTATTTAGAAAATGTTTTAAAAACATATACTATCTCCCTAGAAAATATTATATCATCCATATAAACAATTAAAATTAGATTTATGGATTCAACATCTTTCATATATATGTTACTATAAACTATTCCATTAGAAAAGTTCAATATTCTAAAAAAAATTCAATTTTATAATACCATGAATGTGGATCTTGTTTAATCCCATACAAATATTTATTCAATTTACAAACTTTTTTTCACCCTCATCAAGTAAAAACCCAAAAGGGTTTTCAATGTAAAATTATTCCTTAATCTTATCATTTAAGAAAGATGATTTTACATCAATCTGAGAAACTTTTTAATTTTGATCAGCAGCCACTACAAGAAACATTTGAAAAGTTTATAGCCTTACAATGGGGTCAAATGTTACATCAAAATACACACCTTCCAGTTTTGCATATCATTTACAAAATAGTCTTGATTTGTTTCTTGAAAATTCTTCATGATCATTCAATTTGTTTCTATAAACCTATTTTTTCTAATAATTTTTTTATTTTTTGGATGTTGAGAAATTTCCCATGTTTCATTTTTCTCAATATGATACGACTATTAATTCATATAATAGAACCATTATTGGTGTTTAATCACTTTTAAAAATGATTATGGTTCAACTTTTGCGATAAGTGAAGTCTAATTTTCTAATCTCAACTTTCTTCTTGTCTGAATTGTAGAATTTTGATTTCCAGTAATGTTTTCAGACTCCACATGTATTTGTAAAGTAAGAAATTTGAAAGCTTCTTTCCCAAATGTACTTTCTTCATCACATGAACTTTTTGAATCTTGATAGGTATGTTTTGAATTACTTTCACAATTGTTCGAAATCTCTAATTTTCCTTCTCAACTTTATCAACAACTTTTTTTAAGGAATTTTTATTTTCAATTACTTTCACATCATACGATTCCAAGAAATTTTGTAAACATTTTTTTCCAAATTTTTTAACTTCTTCCATTAGGTTAATAGCCCACAAAAATTCTTTCCTCATCTTTTTCATCAAAATTTCCTAGATCTGGATTTTTTTATTTTAATTAAACACAGAAATCAAAAAACCTTGATGTATTTCAATGATTTTTTGTTATACCAAATTTCTTAAGGAGTCATATTCGATTATGGTCTTAGTAAACATTTATTATAAACATGTACATTATTAAAATAGCTTCTTTCTAGTAAAACTTTGAAATTTTGTATTCTGCTAACATACTTTTTCCCATTTCCACCAAACTTCTATTATTTCTTTCTAAAACTCCATTTTATTGCGGTGTATAAGGAGACCTATACTAATGTTTGATACCATGATTTCTAAGATAAGTTTCAAAAGTATTTGTTATGAATTTGGTACCATTATATATTCTCAACTTCTTTATATAAACCCCCATTTCTTTCTCAATATATTTCCTAAAAAACATAAACATTTCCACATCGTTTGACTTTTGTTTCATAAATATGATGTTTTTCATCCAAGTGAAATAATCAATAAAATTGATAAAGTATAAATCTCCTTTTTTTGATTGACGTATCATCGGCCCACATAAATAGAAATGAATAAGTTCCAGAGGTTAGGTAGACTGAATGTCAACCCTCTTATGACATTTATTAGTCATTTTCCCCTTCTAAGAAGGAATACAAACATCTTTTACTCTTCTTTTCAATTATTTAAAGTTTCTAACAACATCAAACTTAGAAAGTTTTTTCATGATTCTCTACCCAAGGTGTCCAAGTATTTGGTTCCACAACTTATTTTCATCTTTAGCAATCAAGTAATAAGAGTTATGAAAATCTTCTATTTAGAAAATATTACCACTATTTCTTTATCCTTTTGTGATAACTTTTCCATCTTTCACACTTTTTATGATATAAAAAAATTTTCTAAAAAAATTATTTTCCATCATCGCAAAGTTGAATTTTCCTAAGTATGTTATGTTTTAGTCCATCAACAAATAAAATATCCTTATATTTTAACTTTTTTACTTCAATATCAGTCGTTTTGATTCCTAGTATTTTTAACGAACTATCATTACCAAAGGTAAATGCTCCTCCATCATGAATTTCAATATTTTTCATGATTTTTATATCACTTGTCATATATGACGAATTTTTTTTATAAATTATCCATGGTTTGTTCCTTTTACTTTCTTTAAAAGTTATCTTAATAAAAAATTATGTTTCCTTAACATTATTCTTTTCAACTTATTTTTCTTTTCTATCATAAGAAACTTGTTCTGGAAGGAGTGTCACACATCTTTGGGCATGATGACTAGCCTGAACATATCTTCCAAAAAATTATTCCAAATAGTCAACTTGATTTTTTTGTAAAGTTTCTAACATTTATTGAATTTACCTTTTTAGCTTTATATAAGTTAGGAAAGTTACTCATTCTACTTTCCCTATTTCTTCCACTTTTCTCAAACCTTATTTTAGGTGGAGTTAGGTTGTGCCAAAAATCATAATCTCTGTGGCCATAGATTACACAACAACAGAAATTTCAATCACATCTTGATTTTCTATTCAAGGAAGATCTTTCTCTATAGAAACAATATTGATGTTTGTAAATTATTTCAACTCTAACATGCTGAGGATGTGGACCATATTTTATTTTGAGTGAGTTTTATACTTTTTTAGTTTTGATAGGTTTCTCATATCCATTATCCACTCAATATTTCCTAACACCTTTTATGAAACCAAAAATGTTAAAATAATTAGACAAAACATTAATTTTGGTTAGTGAAGATTTCATATAATTCTCATATTAAGACTTCATCGAAACTTTATATGTCTCAGCTTTTACTTTTGAATAATTTTTGAAATTTTCATTCATCTACCTTAAGGTACTTTCAAACTCAAGAAGTTTTTATTGAAACTTGTTAACTTATTCTTATTTATATTCTATATTCTTACTAATATCTTTAACCATATTTCTCTGTTCATCATTTCTAAGTTTGTATATTAATATCTCCTCAATGTATTCTTCCTCCTCCTTTAGGATATGTTTTTGTTCTATAAAAAACTTATTTACAATATTTCTTCATTACTCTAATTTATTTCCTGATAAATTTGTTTTCTCAAGACACACAACAAGTTTTATTCTAAGTTGATACTATCTATAAGATTCTTCACCACCTTCTTCACTATGTGAGGAATATTTTGTTTTCTTAACTTTTTCAATGAAAGTTTTTATTTTTTATGAAATTTCATCTTTAGAAGAATTATTTTCATTTGATTCTAATCAAAATTTATTACTCAACATACTTCTTCTTTTATCTTTAATATGACTTTTCTTATTTATAATTTTTGTTCCACTCCATCCATCGAGGTTTTTCATAGAAATTATCTAGATATTCTCAAAATTTGTTCTTGGTGCAATTCATAGAAAGGTTTTTGATTCCACCACACTGAAAAAATTTGATAAGAAGTTCACCTTCACATTTTCCTATTCTTCTATGATAGTTTTAGAGATAAGATACATAATCCTATCATTAAACTCATCACATTACTTCTCTTCAGACTCATAAGGACCAGCTTCTTCAACATCTTGGATTTTCATCTTTCTCATATCTTGAAAATCCATTAATATTTAATATTATTTTTGAAAATTGTATCTTTCATCATTTCATAAGCAACAAGTAAGTATAGATAAATCATCCATGTCTTATAAAGGGGAAATTTTAAAATCAAACCTATCTGGAATGTATTTCATAAGTTTCATCACAATTTTAGAATCTTCCTGGACATCTGTGAATCCTATGATGTTTCAAACAATTTCATTTACTCTGGTGAAGTATTCATCAATAGTTTCTTCATTACTCATTTTGATGTATTCATACTTACTATTCTAGTTTTGTAGCTTTAATTCTTTCACTTAAGTATTCCCTTTTAAAATACTTTCCATCTTGTCTCGCATACTTTTTGAAGTATTACGACCCATAACCTTTTGATAAAAATTATCTTATAAGGACATAAGGATTGAATTTATAGCCCTTCCATTAAATTATATATTTCTCTTATAAACAAATTTCATAGGAGCATCTTTCTTAATAGGTGGAAAACCAATAGTAACAACGTCAAAAACTTCTAGGATAAGAGATAAGAGATAAGGAATTATCCTATTTTCCCATCTATAATAAATTTTTCCATAAAATTTATAAATTCTTCTACTATTGAAAGAATTGATATTTTCCAAGATAAGGATTCAATAAGGGAACCTTTACTCTGATACCTATTGAAGTTCCAAAGGATCAAATAACAATTTATAATAGGGGGGGTGAATTAGTTGTATTAAATTTTATAAGTTTCAATAATTCTCAAAACCTAACCACTTAAACTTGTCAAGATTTATTTATTTATCATCTTTTGTAAAAACTCATGCAAAAAAAAGTAGGAAAGAAAGTAAATGTCCTATGGTTTAAAAGGTTTTTCATTAGTGTGAGAACCTATATCCTTTCCATAGCCACTCCCGTGGGTCTATAGAAATCCACTATTATGAACAAGTGAATACAACTTGTTCCAAATCCCAATAGAAACATTGTATATCCTGATAGAAAATATTATACCTTCTCATATAAATTTATAATGTTTTATTATAAATCAATTGATCTAAATAAAATAATAAAGTCTTTGTTGAAACATCTTCACAATTTCTTAGTCTGAATCCTCAGTCTGATATGACTGGATCCGATTTTCATAATACATTGAATTTAATACGATTCTCCCTTACTCAATCTAAACTTCTCAAACTCTTCTAAGAAACTCAATATGATGGACTCAATACAATGAACCCATTCTTAATATGAAAAACTAAAACTTTTCTCAAATTCTTAATAAGATCTTCTTTAGTCCAAATGACTCAATATTATTGACTCAATATGATCTTATCAATATGATATCGCTCAATTTGGTAAGCGAACATCTAGCTATTTGGTCCTCCTCATGAGATCTCTAGCCAGAAATGAAATTCACTTTATTTTTTTATCTCTCCACCTTTTCTACTTATTTCAAAAGTTTCAATGAAAAAAATATCTAATCAAGTATTTGTAGGAGAATTAGAAAAAAAAAGAGCAGGAAAGTTGAAAAAATTCCCCACCTTCTCATATTTTAAAATCTCTAAAAATCTATTACATTTAAACTTCAACTTTGATTTTTTAAAACCTTTTTATATTTCTATTATATTTATACAAAATTTAATTTCAATTATGACCTCTTCAACTCTTCATAAAACTTCTAGAATCTTATTTTCAAGTCTTCTTTATATTCAGATCATTATAAATATATTTTCTTCTCATCTCATTAATAATATCATCCCTTCTCATATCAAAATGAATTTTTTTCCTTATCATATCATTAAGAATATATTTTATTCTCATCTCATTATGAATATATTTCCTTCTTAGATCATTATGAATTAGTTTCATTCTCATCTGATTATGAATATGCTTCTTTCTTAGCTCATTATGATTTTTGTTTCTTTCTAAGCACATTATGATTTAAATTTATTTATTATCTTATTAAAATTATATTTCCTTATTAACTCATTAAGAATATATTTATTTTTCTATCTCATTATGATTACTGTTTCTTTCTTATCTCATTACAATTTTTGTTTCTTTCTCAACTCATTACAATTTCTGTTTCTTTCTCAGCTCATTATGATTTCTATTTCTTTCTTTTCTCATTACGATTGAATTCCCATTATGGTGGAAATTTCAATATGATTATTTTTCCAAAATTATTTAAAGTATTCAATGATTAATCCACTTAGAAACTTTTAACTTCTTCAACCTTCATCAGCTTCACACTTTCTTACATCTGAAAACTTTTGGGTTTGGTACTTTTGGTTATGGAGACTTTTTCCTGACTTTTGGAATTGATAAAATCTTTATGATTCATCTATTTATTAAAAGGATTTTATCATGATAGATTCATGATTTGTGTAAACTTATTGATTAGAAAATCATAATCTAATTTGGCTTAAATTGTTTTAATACTTTCTAACTCCCGACTTCACAATCATTATTAAAAACTCTTCAACAACAATATGAATTCTTTAAACAACAACATCTGTTTTTCAAACAAATATCATTAAGATGGATTGGTTCCAATTCATGAATAAAAAAAATATTCTTATACAAAAAGGTTATTTGTTAGAAAATATAAAAAAATTTAAACAATTTATCACAAAGGTTCTTCAGTAATCTGTAAAGACTCTATTAATTAAATCCATGCACCTATTGAGGAAATTATTAAGATCGAATGACATATCTATTAATTCATAGTAGCCATACCTCATATGAAAGGATGTCTTGTGTATGTATTTACCATTTAACCTTAATTGATATTATCTATATGGAATATTAATCTTGAAAAAATACAAAGATCCTCATAATTAAGTAAAAAAATTATCAATATAGGGAAGAGGATACTTATTCTTGATTATGATCTTGTTAAGTTACCAAAAATCAATTCAAAGTCACTTTGATCCATATTTCTTATTAAAAAAAAGAGAACAGGTGCACCCTATGGTGATTCAATTGGATAAATTAATCCCTTATTAATATTTTCATGGAATTTCTTCTTTAATTCCAATAACTCAATTAAGTTCATTCTATATGGAGTCTTTGAAATAGCTGTAGTACCATTTATGAGTTCTATTAAAGAATAAACTTCATGATTTAGAGGAAGAACTAGAGACTCTTCTAGAAAGACATAAAAAACCATAAAATAAGAATAAATTTTTTGTTGAGTTTCTCCCCAAAAATATAAGATAAATACCCCCTTTTAATAGGAATCAATACCCATACAATGGATATAATTTACAATGGAAGTTAATATCTATCTTCCCACTGATAGGTGATCATAGGTTTATTTAAAATATATAATGTGGATTCCCTTATTTATAAATTTATATGAGATATATATAAATAAATCCAATCCATTCCCAAAACAACATAAAAAGAAACTTTATGGAGAGTAATGATATTTTCAGGAAGCAGATACCATCATACTTTAATCAGAAAAGAATAATAGTCTTGAGATGTGATCATCATACCCTTAAGATTTTTCATAGATATTTAAAAATCTAATTGTTGAGGTGGTAATGTGAAAACCTTATCAAATTATTTAGATATAATAGATTTGGGTAGATCCATAATCAAATTTGAGATTAATATTTTTAGAGTGGATGTTAAGTTCACCTTTCTCTACTTCATTCTCAAAACCCAAATCAACAAAAGTAATCTCATGTGATTTCCATTTTTATCTGGGATTAAGTGGTTGCTAATTCTGATCATTTTCATTAACCCAAGAATTTGAGAATTAATTAGTATAATGAACATTCTATTTGAATTAAAAAAATGGAGTTTGGGTGGTGTATTCTGTGGTGATTTCTCTCTATTCACATAATTAGATAACTTATTCAAATCACTTCAGTATTTGATTTCATAATAAACTTCCTTTCCACACTTAAATAATTTACTAATCCCCCTAATACAGTTTCCTCCATATTTCTTTCCATGATTCTCATATAAATGAAGGCTCATTTTTTTACCTCCTTGGTTTTTATTTTTAGAATTTACTTAGAATTACAAATTATTTTTCTTATCAAAACCCTGAGATTTATGGATGGATCTAATATATAATTATACCTTAAGAGAACATGATTTTATTTCTTTACAACTACTAAAATCTCGTATAGATAATTCCTTTTTTAAACTCTATTTTATGCCACTGTTTAATCAATAAATCTTTCCATATGGTTGTATAAAAATTCCATAAGCATACCTCACAAGTATTTTACAATTTTCCTCATAGGCACTAATGGATTCATCATCATTCTAAATTATCTCAAGAAATTACATCTCTATTTTCATATGGATAATAAGAGTAAATTACTTACTAAAAAATAACCTACTAAACTCATCCCACTCCATAGAGTCAATTTATTCATGTTTCCTTGTGTTCTTGATAAGAGTCTACTATTGATATGCTTATTCTTTTAAATGTTAAGAAACCAAAATAACCTTTTAATTCTATGAACAATAAGGAATGAAAAAATATATATTTTTGGGTAATGATCCATTTATTAGTAATTAGTGGATCAAAAAACCCACTGAAAGAAGGTGGATATAGCCTCATTAAAGAATCAATAGAATATTTTCCCTCATTTATTAATTTGGAATCTGAGCATGATTCATGACTTGATTAATTTTTATAAGAATTGTAATGTGATTTTGTATTATATCTCCCATAAAATTTAATTTCTTAAGGAGAAAATAATTACATTGTTCAACACATTTAGTGGTAACATGATTCCTAAATGTTCCATCTAAAGAATATATCCAAAATTCATAATGTGAGAAAAAATAATCAGAGTAATAAATCATTTAAACATGAAAATAATTTATACGATATATAAATTATGATACCTTCTTTTCAGTATATGACACCTTTGGTTTAATATTAGGTCATCTATGGTAATCATCTATTCAAATACTTCACAATGTTACATAACAAAATATTAATTAATATAATCCAATCCTCTAGGATTTTTTATTTTGCGGCACAGTGTTAGAACCACTCATCATGCACCAGTGACGATTGAGTTAATACCCAATACACAACTTTGAGAGTTATTACCCAAAGGTGAATCTATTATACAATAGAACCCACTTGACAATATCCATCCAAGGAATAATTTTATAAGAAAAACTCACTCCTTTATATTCCATAACATAGGTTTTTCTATTATAATTAGTCTTATCCTAAGGGTTCTCATTAATGTTTCCTCATCCTTGTTCCCAAAATTAACTAAACCTTGCTCTAATATCAACTAAGCCAAACCAATCATTTAATACATAAATATTACATATTTTTAGTTGAATATTCATTACATATCATTATGATCCACACTACAACCATTAAGTTTTAGTGACTTTGGAAACTTGGATACATAAACAACTAGGACATAAAATATCTATATCATATCCCACTGAGTTATTCAAAACTATAACCCTTATTTGATATATCATACTTAATAATTTTTTTTAAATCTTATGGAAAATAAAAAATAATAAAGGGTGAGATAAAATTCTCAATAGGGGTAAAAAAGAGATATTAGTCAATAATCATTTTAAGAATAACATGAGCATAAAGTCATGGGAACATTAGATTAAAATTTGAAAATCATTACTAGTAATTCATCGATCATAACCATGAGTCATGGAATAAATAATGATAGTTCGTAAGACATTAATCATAAATTATTCAAATAACATGATCCATGAGTGCATAACATTAGCATAAGATCATGTCAAAAAAGAGTGGTATAATTATAATCATATAAATCTTATGTCAAGGTTACCCACAAAGACATTCATCACATGTTTGGCTTGGGATAACCATCTATGTACCTACTTTGGTCTTAGGATAACCTCTCATATACCCTTGTTGGGATTGGGATATCCTCCTATGTACGCTTTGATCATATAAACCATTATAATTTACCCAATAAATCTGAGAGATATAATAAAACCCCCATTTTAATAATCACAATCTATTAATATTTAATCCAAAAGATCATGAAAACATTTATCATTTCATTACATATTACCCCATGGAAATTAAAATGGGTTTCATTAATATTTTATCATCATAATCATAAAAATATATAGAAAGAATAAGGATGGAATCAAAGGATAATATCTCTAATTAATTATAATTAACATCAAAGGATATTATGAAAGATAAAAAATTCCTTTAAAGATAACTAGAATATTTCTACAGGAAAATATACTTTTTATTTTGAAATAACTTATTTAAAATTTAAAATTTCTAGAATATTAGGAAAAAAAATTTCTTTGAAAGTAACCAAAAAATAATTTAAATTAATCTTAAAATAAAATATTAGTCAATATGGAAATAAATAATATTTTTTTGGTATGTGTTAAAACAAATATTCCATTCACACCTTTGGAAAAAAGTTTCTTATTCAGAAAATGAGAAGCAGATTCATTTAAAACCTTTTTATAGAAAAAAACATTGGTAAAAATTAATTTAAATAGTAATTTAAGAATAGTAAAACCATTATTTATTTTTTAAAATAAAATATACACATTTAATAAAAATATTCTTGATTGAATAGAAATACAATGCCAGTTTTCCTTAAAAATATTCTCTTAAAATTTTGAGAACATAGAGAGGGGAAAATGAAAGGAAAAATTTTATTTTCTATAAATAACCATATTTGAATAAATGAAATATTTTTTTGATATATATATCATATAATTTCATTATTATAAATTTATGTATTAAAATCCCAACAAAATGTGATATTTTAAAATAAAACCCTTACATCAAGTTGGAATTTCTTCGTACATTCTCTAGAATATTTTATAATAAATTTAAATTTAATATAATTATATACCATAAAAATATTCATACTTAATATACTATACATGGTTTAGTTATGGAATCTTATTATTTATTCATTAAGAATTCTTTATTAAAATCAATGTGTCGAGTGACAAATATTTCTTTTTTCATGTATGTTTCCATTTGTCTATTATGGTCCTTGAATCTTGATCATAGTTACATAATCTAAAAAAATTTAATAATGATATAAATATCATATATTATAATTATATAAATATTTATTACCATCCATAAATGGTATTTATAGAAAAATGAATTACACAATTCAAAGAGATGATAGTCCGTACACAAGTGTGGATTTTATTTTTATTTTCTAACAAAAAGAAGGAAAGAAATATAAATAATATTTTCCCACTATAGAATAATAATTATATCATAAATATCATTTTAATTTATTATATCCTTAATTATATACATCCATTTTTGGTAGTGATGAAAAATGAATCATATCACTATGTGGAGGCGGTAGTCCGCACGTACGCCCAAGTGATAATTTCATTTCTAATTTGATGGAAAATATATCAAATATAATCATAACGTTATCATAATAATATATCAGTATGTTTATTATACTAGATTCATCATTTTATTATTGATAAAATAGGTTTATATAAGGTGTAATAAGAAATAAATTTGAAAGTTCTCGATTAATAATTATACCTCTTCTTTTGGATACCTCCTTTGGATTACACCTTAAGCCTTGAAATATTAGTCCTAAGAGGAGACCGGGGGATCTATGATGAAGGTAAGGAAGCTAGTAATGTTTTGGGGTAGGAATGTTTTTGATATAGAAGGTTCAAAATTCATGAATAATGGAGGGAGGAGGTTCCCTTTTATAAGTGAGGGAGATGACACACATGGAATTACATAAGTTATTTAAATAATATAAGGTTATTTTCTAATAAAAGTGGGAAAAATGGCCATGTATTAAAATTTAAGATAATACAAGGTTTAAAAATATATAAAAAATATTAATTAGTCAATTTTATGAGAAATATTTATTCTTATCTCTTAGTTTAACCCCCTGTAAACTCGTTTAACCCTAACCATGTGAACAAATTTTTACTATTTTTACTATTCGTTATGATAAAAATTTGAAGTTTAATAATTAGAAAATTTATAAATTATGATTAAAAATATAGAATAAATCTATCAAATTCAATTTATTTAATTGTTATAAATTAATTTTAAAATAATTTCACAAAACACAACAAAAATCAGTTTTTAGAAAAATGTATTTTTAGCATAAAATTGAAGTTTAATTCAGTAATTTCATATGAAAACTATAAAATTAATGTTAAAATATTTTATTGAATATACAATCTACATATTTCATTAAAACCATTAAGCAATAATAATTTATTTAAATTATAATGATAAAAAACTTTGCACATATAAAAGTAGTTTTATGAAAAATTAACTCCCTTTACCTTTATTTTTTGTATCCTCATTCATAACCTTTAGATAACTAATATATATATGATTATTCATTTATTCATATGTATTATCAATATATTTTATTTAAATAATTTTTAATGTCAATAAATATAATTTTTTTAGATAAAAATGTATAGTACATAGAAAATACAATTCTTTAAAAGACATTCCTTTTAATTATTAAATGATTTTATTAAAACTAAGTGCTTATCAAACCATTTTTACATTTATGCATATATTTAATAATGTTTTTAATCCAGTTAATACCCACTAATACAACTACAAGTTTATAAAGGTATATGATATCATAGGTTTATTTAGACCCAGGGTTTCGTGTAAAGCAACCTATCAAATACTTCAAGTTTATTTGGAAGGAAATACATATAAAATCTTGGGGTGTTACAATTGGGGTTCCCCAAATTATCAATTATCTATCTTGAACTTGATAGAGATATATCTTGTGAGGAGATATAATTTTAGTGGTGGAATAGTTCCCTCAAATTTTTCTTAAGTTGATTTATATTGGTTGGTCTAATTTTTGAAAATATTACTTAGTCCTTTAATAAATTAAACCTTTCAAATAAATAAAAATTGATCAATTGTGAATTAATTTTTTTTTTCAAATTTCATAAGTAATTTATCACTTACTTATAATATTAAAATAATATTATTTGATAAAATCATGATTAATTAACTCAAATTGACTCTCCCATAAAAATATTTAATAAACCTTGAATATTAAATACTGAATATTTATTTAATTTTTTTTATTTATGATCCCTAAATATATCATGAATAAAATGAGTTAATAAATTTAGAAATTATTATTCTAAACTCAAATAATATTTAATTTATTCATTTCCTTATGATCATTTAAATTCAAAAATTTCATGGTCCTCACTAACGGTGCCACCATTTACTAATCTCTAATTAACTAGAATTGGCCAAGCTTCTGAATATGATTATTGTTTGACCCTCTTGGATATTATCTCAATAGTAGTGGTTTATATTCATATACCAAGATAAGTTTATATAAACACATCATGGCCCCAAAGGATATAAATTTTAGTCATAGCAACAACAACCTTTTATGAACACACACTGTGTAATATACTCTCTTTATCTCAGGATATGTCATAAAGAATTACACACACGTTATTCCATTATCCTTTCCAAATTTTAAATTTTATGATCTTACTAGATGAACATACCATTTTTTACCATTTTAATGGATTTATTAAAGTTACTACCATCCCATTCATCTGGGGTAAAGATATATATTCCTTTCAGAAGTGAAAATCCCATCTAAATCATTCAATCAATTTCATACCACCCATGATGCACCCAATACAAGACACCTCTCCATAATATAAATATCATGGTTTTCACCTTACATCAAATTATACAATCAAATGGTACACATTTATAATGATCTCATATTGCGATACCAATACATGTGATTTTAAATAGGAACAACCATTGAAACTCAAAACATGTGGTGTTCATATTTAAAGACATGTCCACATGATATACTATACTTCAAAATTTCATGTGAAGAAGTATAAATTATTATTATCCCCCAAAATTTATAGTAAGACATTATCCATGTCTAATAAATATAATATATCTACACTATAGATCATATGTTAAATATTACTATCATAGTATCTCGAGGTTCTAATTATTTATTGGAACTGCTAAAACCTATTGATAAAAAAATAGTCTATGTACATTACCATGTAAATAGTGGATATAGAAGTATCAAAACTATTATGGTAAGAATGTATCATGTATAAATATATATATACATGTAATAGTAATTGAAAATTACTACTAAAGTTGGGTATAAGTCACCAACTTTTACAAAATTCTTCACTTCTTATGATTGTGAGAAGTTGGTTGATTTAGGAGTGATTAGAGATATACAACCACATGGATATAAAAGGATAGGGAATTAAATTGTTATTTCACATCTCCATTAAATATTAAACTATTATGTAAGGTTGATTAGTCATGGTTTTTGTTGATCAGAGAGAGGGAGATAAGGAGAGTTTAATTTAATAATGATTTAGAAAGCTAAGTGAGGGGATATCCAAGGTTAGAAAACTACTTGTATAACTAGATCCAAGAACCCTTTTTAATTACATTCTAAAAAACACACACCAAAACCATAAAAAAATGAAATGAAACCATAACACCTTCCTCACTAGATACAACTAGATTCCCACTATTTCACTAAATTTTACATTGGTTAATTTTTTTCAATGAGGCCCACAATAGCCACCATATTACCTTGACACTATTACTTGGGAGGTAGGAAAATGTTATTATTTTTCTATTGATTGTTTTTTTTCATTTGAAATGTTTTTCATACATGAACAGGTTTAGTTAGGATCACCTCTTTGGATTTTATCTATAGGTTGAGAGAAATGTATTGGCTAGAGTTAGAAATCTAAGAATCATTGAGAAAGTGGAGAGGGAGTCTATTATAATTCCTTTTATAGACTCTCTATCCCCATATTATTATTCTAATAGAGTTACCTTAGAAAGTGAAAACATGGAAGAAAATTTGGATGAACTAAATAGAAGTTTGAGAGAGTTATATTCACTAAATTAAAAAAAAATCCCATGTTTCTCAACAAACAAATAATAATCTTGATTTTGGAATTAAATTGGAATGATCCAACAACTGTCTAAGTTCCATGGATTGGTAGGAGAGGACCCTAATTGATATTTGAGATATTTTGGGAATGTTTTCAATAAATTTAAACCCAAAGGAGTTTAAGAAACTCATATTATATGGTAGTTTTTTCCCTTTACCCTTTAGAAATCAACCAAAGAGTATATTTATAATATATAACCTAGATAAGTCACCACCTAGGATGAAATCCTGAGGGATTTCCTCTAACAATTACTTCATAGTTCAAGAAACACCCATTTTACGAAGGAAATCAATGGGATCAAGAAAGATAATAGAGAATACTTTTATGAGTTTTGGGATAGATTAAAAAGGATGAATACATCATTCCCACACCAACCTTTTTAAGACCACTATTTCATAGTGTTTTTACCAAGGAATTCTAGAAATTGAAGGATTACTAAGGTTGAATCTAGGGGGTATCCTTTATTTTATTTCTTTTTGTTCTACATTTTCATTTTATTTCCTTTTTCATTAATAAAACCCCATTTCTATATTTCTTTCAAAACATAAAAATACAAACAATAACAACCATAAGTGATTGAATAGTGATTCTATAGGCTTTGATCATTAAGAGATGACCTTATTTAGCCACTTTAATATATTCTAGGTTTTAAAAATTCTATTTGACCATGAGACTACAACAACCATGTATCACCCACCCATAATATCATATCAAGGTCTCAAATGGCACCCAAACTTTATACCATGTCATATTATCAATACCAAGGGTCTGAATGAAACCCCCTTGGTTCCATCTCACATCATCTGTACTAGGGGTCAAAATTGAACCCACCCAAAGAACCATATCATTTCATCTATAACACGTTTTAGAATGATTCACACCCTTGATATCATCTACTTGAAATAGTTGGCGTGATGTCTAACTCATCCCACATCTATATCGGAAGTAATCATTAACTACCAACCAACTAATCTGTTAAAAAACAATTAGTGTGGCTCCATACTCATCCCATTCTGATACCCATGATTGACATGATCTCCCAACCCATAACAGAATCCTTTGATAGTTAGTATGATATCCCAACCTTATAATACAAGCCTCTTATAGTTGTAATAGATCCCAACCCATACTACACAAACTATTTCATTATATCTTGCACATCCATGGTTAGCATGGTTCTCAAAACACATTTTATATATATCTCAAAACCATGGTTAGCATGAATTCCTAACATGTTTCATAATATATAATCATTTATAATACCAAACATAATTATTCACATAATATAAATCATTTCTTATTTAAACACATAAGTAAAGAAATATGTCTACAATATCATGGGTTAGAGACATTCCAAAAACCAAGGTAAAATTCACAAAAGTATGGTCTCTCAATAAAAAAACCTAATCTCGTATCCCATTTATCTAATGTTACCACAATGTTAGTCTAATTCCACTATACCCCCAGTTTATAGATCGAGACCAAGTTGGTCAACTAAGTTACATCACAGTCAGAGAAACCCTCCTAAATTCCATTAATTTATTTCCAAAATTAGGGTCAAATCCCATTACTCAATGGGAATAACATTTATCAAAACATATCCATGATCACATCATGGCCTAATTGGGAATAGATGTAATAAAATATATGAAAAAACAAAAGGGATGGAATAGATACCATCTCACTTTCCAAGGAAATATATGTTGGTCCTCTCACATCCAACCTATATGAAAATCTATTCCATAGTATACCCACCTAGAAACACACATTCCAATGGAGGAGGAACACTTACCCTATATATTAATCAATTATATAATAGGAAATATGACAACTTAAAGTTCTATAATCCAAACATTAATCATCCACAACACTATCCTACTCAGTGGGAACTAAGGGTACCTATGACAAGGTACACTATGATTCATTACACCATAGTAATACTATTATAGGAATCACATTTCATACATCACACACTTTAGGTTAACCCCCTGACCATCAGTGTACGAGGAATCAGGATTAATAATCAAGGGTCCATTGTGGCCCTATGATATTTATACAAATTATCTAGGTTAAGGAATATCAATTAATTTTTAATTTAAGGTAAATTTCACACAAGTGTTGAGATATTATATAACATGTCACATAAAAATATTTATAAACCATACAAAGAATATTCATAGGCCACCTACTTTAAACTGGAGGCATTTCCTTTAGAAAATCCTAGTCACCATCACCAAAAAACATCAACCAGTTTCCATCCATCAATATGAGTATATAACACAACCAAACATTACTCAAATTAATTAAAGTACCATTATAATTAATTAAAACAATTAATTTCTCAATAAATTACTTTATTATAAACAAATAACAACTCCCTGGGTGACCTCCCATAACCTAAACCTTGAAAAATGAGGTTTGCACCACCCTTAAAACCCACTTATACATATAATAAAAAACACACCAAAACCTTCTCAATTAATCAATAAATTTCAACCAAATGAAATAAAAACCATAAATAATTCTAGGAAGAAACATAACTTAAGTTAAATGACATAATATCTAGCACATTCATCCCATTGAACCTTCCTCTAGACAAGAAGAATGATATCCATTCCATCTAGGACTAATTCCACCATGATCTAGTGAAATTGACATCAAATACTAACCTAAATCACAAAAAATTAGTTAATAATTTAGGGAAATAAGAGCATGGAAAGAATTAAGAGATCATACCTCAAATAACCATTTAAACTAGCATAAAAAATCACCCCTCTTCAAGGTGGATAAAAGGAGGAATAAAGTGAGGAGGAACCACCAAAATTTACCTCCCAAAACTCCTTTCCAATTCTAAAATGAGAGAGGTAATGAATTTGAAAAATATGGATCATCTATTATTTTTAATAATAGGAAAGGAGGCCCATTGTGGCATGGCCTAAGGGGGTTATGGTGTATCTTTCATCCAAGGATGCACTACAATATGACCAAATGGGTCACAATGTAGTGTCTACCCTTGATTTATCACTGTGAAATAGCCTCAGGATCCACAATGTGACCAACCACCTAAATCATATTGACACCCATACCTCCTACATACCTTTTATGACACAACCTTTAGGCTGTAACATGATTCTTCCCCACCATGTCACCCTCATGGCACAATGCCTCCCGCTACGATATGAGCCTTTCCCCATGATCACTCCCCATGTTGAAATATACTTCACTATGATGCGATCACTTAAAAATCCTTTACTTTTAATATTATACATAGTGTTCACTTTTTAGATCCCTTATTTCATGGCATGAACCTCTCCGCCCTTAAAAATATAATTGCATGCAACATGATGCACTCATTTTTCATGAAAATATTTAAATATGTTTAATGATTTCAATTATTTTTAATCTATTTTCCCATGAAATTAAATGTTTTATTAAAATATGTGGAAACTAAAATTGAATAATTAATATGTATGAAAATGGATTAAAATTTTGAATTTGTAAATTTGTAAGTTCACTTATGAATTTATTGATTAAATTTGTTAAGTGTTTGATTTTATGTTGGTAAAAAAATGACAATCCTTGATATCCCTCAACAAAAGGACCAACAAGCCACTTATATAACCCAAGAATGGACCACCATCCAAGAAATTAAAATGGAAGATCCCACTCTATAAATAGGAAGAATACTAGGATACACACAGTACACACATACAGATGGTGTGCCAAAGTTTGCAGACCCATGAACATTAGCCTAGGCCCATGTGGTGTGTGAGTATGTATGTGGGAGTTGATCCCCATAGTATACATCCGAGTTGATAGAGAAACATGATGAATTATATGAAACAACTCTACTATCGAGAATTCTGATGTGGGACACAGTGAAGCAACAACTATTCATTACATTTAAAAATGACACCACTTCACATTAAAACAAGCAACCCCATGCTCAGACAGATCCCTTTACCACCTATCGCCCTCTACATTATCAAACCACCTTTGATACTCCCCTATTACCCCCATGGGTTCCATTTAAAAGATCAATGTTGAGCTAAGAACCACTATTGATGCTTGAGATCACCATAAATCACATTGGGAGCATGCGATGACCCCCATAAAGCCCATTAAAAGATGCAATGCCCTACATGTTAATAAGAAATCAATTCATCCACTATGAAGGTCAGATAACTTTGATAACCTAGCTCACTAATTCCACCACTTCTATTCCATGGGATCACCAAGGATGTTTGGGTGATATACCATGGATGTAGAGCTAGCTTTGTAGAGTTTTAAATATTTTAAGTTACTAGATTTTAAGGAAAATGTAATTTGAGAGGCTGCAATGTGGAAAGGGAGATTCACTACAGTGGTATAAATATGGGAAGTGGAAAGGCATTGATTAAAATAATTAATATATTCCATGGGTTCTACATTGAACAATGACAATATAAGAGAGTAGTGACTGCATCATAGTAACCACCCCCACACTATAGGGTTTACTTCATTAAAAACTCTATATCCTCAGAGATTCCATGTGGTTAAGATCGATATTAAATTTTAAAGAAGGAAGATTTAACTAAGGATTAAAGAATATATGTGTAATGACTCCAGTTTTTCTAGTTTGATCCTTTGAATATTTATATATATAAATATATTTATTTTTCCTTGGATTTAGTGCTGTGTTTGGTCATCACAGGACCCCATAATTAATATATTTAAAATATTAATATATATAAATTCACACATACATATATTTCCAGAATAAAACTTTTCCCTATTAATTGGGAGAAAATATGGGAAAACGAGACCTTATTTATTTCTAGATTGTGGATTTTACCCTAATAATGATAAAAAGTTGGTCGGTGTCAAATGTTCAGGTGAAGGAAACTTTTGGAAGGCACATTAAGTGAATTAATAAATTAAATTAAATTATTTATTTAATAAACCAAACCTATTTCCTTATTTATAAGTATTAAATTATGAAAAAACCATAGGGTTCGCTTCATAACCTTGAGATATTAGATAGAATAAGGTGGTGATATTAATTGGAATTGGCGGATCTAGAATGTTGATTACTGATGAACAATCAACGAGAATCATGAGATGGATGATGAGAGTAGTGATATCATCATCTTCTTTGATAAAAGATGCATTCTTCCCCAATGATCGATCCATTATTGAGGTAGGGTTAGTTATTTCATGGATTTATTACCTTGATTTATTTAAAAATCATGGATTCTTTATCTACTATTTTTCCAGTGATTTCATTCCTTCACATAAATATAATTATTTATTTATTTATTGTTTCTTAATTTATTTATTTATATTATTGATTTGTTTATCAAAAAATTGAATCCAAACTATAAAATTTCCATGTTCATTTATCATTTTTTTTAATTATTTTCTCCCCACTTTCTCTATGAAATCTTCATATGTGTTTCATTTGGCCTGTGGTTTGAAAAATACCTGGAAACCGATAGTTTCACAATCGATATTTGGTGAAATAGATCATTTTTATTATCCAAAATTTGGGATAGAGTGCACGAATAAGGTACAATTCAGCGTGAAAGGAGATCATATATGGATCAAAGGTGGATTAGGGGTTCTTTGATCATGGGTTTTGGAATTTGGAAAAGTGGTGTGATGAGACAAAATCATGAGCATATTGGGTGGATAGAATCTAGAAACTGATGATAGATCGAGTGTGGTCAACCCCAAATTCGTGTTCCTTAGTGAATTACATGATGGAATTGGTGGTGGTGGTGGAAATAATGATACATGTGAATACTTTAGGAGTTTATAGAAAATACCAAGTTACACGGTGTGTCTTTTGGATGAACACATGTTGTGTTATCCCCTTACAATGGTAGCTAAGGTTTTAGGTGGAATTAACTATCAAACATTGTGTGGTCTTTCTACACACTGTGTGAATTGGTGTTGTTGGCTCAATGTGTACCCCAAGAGTACAAAAACACAAACCTGGCTAGGTAAACTAGAACCACTAGGTTACATAGGCATGAATATGGCCATTGAGCCCAAACAATACCAGAGAACCTAAACATGTCAAGAGTACCCGTACGTAACCATAGTACACAAGCATAGTCCAGAGTAGATGGGAATGAACTATAGTACATGTTTATAACTAGGGTAGATGTCACACCCTGACCATTTAAATTATTTTATTTTATTATTTTTTTGGATTTAGTTAGCCTCATCAAGGTGTTGGTTGACTGCATGCTTAAGTTTATTTTTTATATTTGATATTTTTGGTGGGTTTCAGACCGGTGAACGGGCACCGCACTGTTGGCAGTAACCATGCGGTCGGCCCAGATGCCCATGCAGTTACCCATTAAATAAAATAATAAAACATTATGAGAATGAAATAATGGTAATGTTTAAGACATAATAATTATAACATTACTGCATAGATATAAATGTTTTTTTAAATTGTTAACGATCTTATTATCATTAAAATGGTTATAAATATAATTATTCTTCAGTTGTTATTAATTTTGTTATTATATAAAAGAAAATGAATAGAATTATTAGTATTATTATGGTTATTATTTTTATTAATCTTATTATTATTATTAGTATTATTTTCCTTAAAATTACAATTATTAACAATTTTTTATTATTATTTATTTTAAATTATTATTAAATTTTTAAGGGTTTTATTATCTTTTTTTATCCCCCATGCCACATCCCTCTCCCATTTATTTTCCCTCTTTTTTATCCCGCTCTCCCCTCACCCCTCTCTCCAAGCACGCATCCCCTTTATTTTTATTTTATATCACACCTCTCCCCCATCTCTCTCCCTATCTCCCTTTTTATTGTTTTTACTCCCCATTATCTCTCTCTCTCTAATCACACCTCCCCAGTTTTATATAACCCTCATGCATAACCCCTCTTTCCACCATTAATTCATTTATTTTTTTATTCACTCTCTCTTTAATCACCCTTCCGCCTTATTATTTCACGCTTCCAATATCTCTCCCCATTACTCCCTTTTTTATTATTTATTTTATTTTATTCCATAAACACCACTCTTTCTATTAACTTCCCAGGCACACAACTCTACCCCCTTATCCCCTAAATAACTCACCCTTATCCCCAATAATTCATTTTTCATATACCTATCTCCACTCACCCCTCTCTCCCCATATTCTATCACACACATAGACTCCCTATTATCCCTCACACATTCCCTCCTTCCCTTCGGCATTCCTTTCGGCAGCCGCTCCTCCCTCTGATGGTTCCTTCCGATAAGTTCTCTTCCCATATTCTCATATCTTCACTCGATTTTGTGGGCTTTACATGTGAGGTTTAATTTTGTGTGAAAACTAAATGTTAGGGTTAATATGTATCTCAGTCTTCCTTTGGATTTAAGGGGTGTGTTTTTTCCTTAGGGCATCGTTCTTTCTCCCATTGAAGTTTCATTCCAATTGCACGAAGTTTCGGTAGGTGTTTCCAACTTTTTCCTTTTTGAAACACTCCATGATCACTTTTGTGTTTTCATTTAATTTTTAAATGTCTTTATCACCTAAAATATATGTATATCTTGATTTGAATTATGATTTTTTGTAGGTATAATTTACTAAAAAAATATTTTCAAAGGGATTTTTTTGAAATACCTAGGTTTATTTCACCTCGGGTTATTATTTAAAATGTCACTGTTCATTAAAGAAAAATTGGGGTTTTTTTATAAAATGTTTTTCCTTGATTATGGTGGGATGGTTATTTATTTATTGTGGTCTAGATTTGGTGTGTATGGTTTGGTAATGATTTATCTTGTTAAATGTGTTAAAATTTTTTAAAAATGGTTTTATGGTTATAGTGGGGTTGTTTTATGTTCATTAAATATTGTGGATGGTTGGATGTGGTTTTAAAGAAAATGGTATGTTTTGTGGAAATGGTTTTTGGGTGCTCCTTGAAATATTTTTTTCCTAAATGTGGTTTAAATTGGAATCCCATGGGGGGGGGTATCTCTTTGGATTTTTGTGTGTGTTTTGGAAAATGTTTGGCTTAAGGGGTCATTTGACATTGTGCACTTTCAGATGGTTTTAGAAATGGTTTGTAATTTTTTTTATAAATTTATTTAGTTTTGTAAGCATAAAGGCCCGATTGTATGTTTTTAGAGTTGTAAGTTTTTTTTAAAATTTGGAAAGGCATGTTTAGTAAAATCTCGGGGACATGGTGTTCCTCATGGTTTTTGAAGTGATTTGGAAATATCTGATGTGCATAAGTTTTCAATAATGGATTTGTGATATAAAAGTGGTGGTTTATGAAATGAGATGCTTTGTTCGGTTGATGAATTGTGTAAGTGGCATCATGTGATGTGGAACTTGTTTGAACACAAAATGGGAATCCCGAGTATCTAGGTGGGCGGACGTGTACTTGTATGCTTGTGATCCCGTGTGGTTTGGCTGTTTCACATAGCATGTTTGAATATGACAACACTAACTAAACTATGATGATTATGATGTTTGGGACCACTAGGTTATGGGTATGTTCCCTACTAGTGGCTCATGCATGAGAATTAATATTGATCTTATTACCCTTACACCAAGATACGAGGTACCTAGGGCCCATAACTAGCTAGTGCCTTGGGGTGCTCCTGTGACTAGTGCTCAATAACTATATTGCACCTTCCACCGACATATGATAGGTTGGGTTGGTAATTTTAAATGTAATTGTTTTTTATTTAAAGTATAATTCTTTGAAAATTCTTTCCATTTAAATTTATTCCATTGAGAATTGTTACTAATATTGTTTGGTTTGGGTTTTTGTTATAAAATTGTAGTTCCATGAAAAATAGATGGTGATGTATGTTATCCTTTAAATTAGTAAATTTTTGGTTGTTTATTAAAATATAAAAAATATATTTTTATTATTGTATTTCAAACTAGTGTTAATGGAATGTTTTGGGAAAGAAAAAACTTGGAATATGTGGTGAATGCCTACTGAGTTGTTAGCTCACACCCTACCTGTACCACTCGGTCTCAGTAGATCGAGGCTGTTTTGCAGGTTCATCGTTTGTTCAAGATTCCTGGCTCAAGAGATTTTGGTTGGAGTGAGTTTGGTCTTCTAGTTGGAGGTGACCAAGATGTCACATGGAGATAGTGGTAGCTTGATCCAGTTTTAGTTTTGTTCTTAGTTTCTTTTTGCATGTTTTAATTTTTAGTCTATTTAGTTGCATAATGTATTTGGATAAGATTTTTATTTATTCATGTTCAGTTGTGGGTTGTTGTTGCATGCTCATTTTGGTTAGTTTATTTATTTGATCCTGTTTATTGGGCTGAAATCATTCCCACTCGTTATATATATATATATGATGTCTGACACTAGTTTTCAGCCCGTGGGGATCAGGAATGCCCTTCGGGTCATGTCACGGATCGGGTCGGGTGTCGAGTCAGATGGAATACCGACTTGGTTCATGAAAAATGGTATCAGAGGGGGCCCTTGTTATTTGGGGTGTCTGGTATATGTATATTAGGACTATCAGGACTTGGGAGGTAGGTACGAGAAGGACGTCATGAACACTTTCTCGTTCCGAACCCCGAGTTTCCAGGGGTAGTTTGGGTTTTGAGTCTTCTTCTTTTCTTTTGGGATTGAGGAATGAAAATGGAATCAGGCTGGTGTCATGTCGTGACCTCACATAGAGTAGTGACCCATGTGGAGTCTGAGTTCTTGGTTGAGCTCCTCCTAGTCATTCACGCTTGCTTAGGGTGTGGCTCCGTACCATGTCGTTGGGTTAAGCATAACTGCTAGATCCTCATTCAATCATTTTTTTTGTTTTGGCGCAAGTTTTGTTTCTCTTTTATTTGATTCTAGTCGGTGTAAGTGGGTTTTTGAAAAAAATGAAAAGGGTTTTTGAAATGAAGGAGTTCTCTTTTAAATCACTTACATTGGTAAAATGTGTTCTAAAATTGAATTTTTCTTGGTTTGATAATTTGTTAAATTCTTATATTTTCTTGGAATTTGTTTGGAAGAAACATTGGGTACTCCTTAGGAACATTGGAACATGTGAGGGCATGTATGGGAAGTGTGAGTTGGTGCATATGGGTGGAAGTAGATGAAAACATGTGCAATGGTTCATGGGATTACTCAGGTGTGTTTTGAAATTAAAGACTTGACCTTATTGTTCTAAAGTGATTTTTAAAAAGGGGAAATGATTTTTAAAAAATTGAATTTGGTTTAAAAAGTGGAGTTTGGTTTATGGAAATTGTCCTTGAAGGAAGAAATTTTTTTTAAAAAAATTGAATAAAAAAATAGGGCTTTTGAAGGAAATGTTTTGGAGGCGTTTATATTTGTTTGTTTATTTCCAAATGTAGTTGCCTTTATTAATGTTTCTTTGGATTGATATTGGTTTTGGCTTGACGTAAGTTTTGGTATTGTGTTTCTTATGTTGTTTGGAGTATGCCGCCTAGAAAGGTCCCTAGTGTTGCTGATGAGTCATGATCAGGTTTTGGTTCTTTTAAGTGTCATCACCCTTTGAGGTTTTGGAGGTCTGTTAGAGGTGGTAGAATGACTTAAGGAAAGTGGAGTGTGTCTTTGGGTGGTTAGGAACTCCCTAGGATATTATGGTTTGTTCCATTTCAGGTTTGTTTAAGGGTTCAATTTGGGACTATTGGAGGTTAGTTGTCTTATCATCTTTGGAGTTTGGGGAGTAGTTGGTGATAATTGGTTTCAGTTAAGGTTCCCTATCTGGAAAAGAGTGCGTGTAGGAGGAACATTCACTAAGAGGTTATCTTTGTTGATCCTGGCAACTAGTTCATTAGGATGCCTTTGGGTGTGTCATTAGTATGGCTAGTTAAGGCATTCCAAGCCGTCAGGACACATCCCTCTGAAGTCCTATCATCGTTGTGGTCTTTCGGTTCACTCTGGAAAGTTCAGTGGGAAGCGTCATTTGAGGAACGAGTTCTGATAAGGGGGATTCTATTGTCTAGTTGTGAGGCATAAGATGCTTCAGCCATCAAATCCCCAGCCTCAGATCTCGGGGTGAAGCTCATGCACAGTCAGCATGTTGGAGGCATGTGAGACCTTTTCATGGTTCTTTATCTTTCGTCATGGAATAGAGACATTCGAGGTTCATTTGTTCCTATTTTACTGCAATTGTAAGTTCATATTTTGTGGTGGTAGTGTGATTAAATTATCCTTTCATGATCTTAGTAGTTGCAGATTTGACCTCTAGAATATTTAGTTTTTCATAAAAGTGTTTTTCCCTTGTATGGGTTGTTCCTAGTTTCATTAGTGATCTTTTAGAGATGTGAGGTGTAGGGGAGTTTTAGATCAGTGTAGGGGAATTCTTAGTTTTGGTGGTGTTGCTATAGGGAGTTCCTTATTCTGGTGCCTTGGTATGTTAGGTGGCCTTGTAGTGGTTTTCTGTTTAAGACTCAAGTGTTCTATTCAACCCAAGTGGGGAAATCAGTATGTTCGTTTGGGAGATTCCATGTTGCTCCCCAGGGTGGTGTGTTCGAGTTTTAATTATTGCATTAGGAGAATTCTTGTGGTGGGGAGAACCCTCTCATGTTCGCCCATTGTTTTGTGCTATGGCCTCTCTTTGAGTCGGTCAGGTGTAACTTGTAGAGTGAATAATCATCTTGAGGATATATATATATATATATATATATATATATATATATATATATATCTAATGGTTTTGGTTAGGCATCGACCTGCGTTTTGGTTGTCTTTCAGCTGGGTGACTTTCTTGGGGCAGAAAGTTTTGTGGTGGGGATAATTATCACACCCTAACCTTTTAAATTGTTTTATTTTATTATTATTTTGGCTTCAGTTAGCCTTGTCAAGGTGTATGTTGACTGCATGCTTAAGTTTTTTTTTGATATTTGATGTTTTTGGTGGGTATCAGACCGGTGCACGGGCACCGCACGGTTGGTAGTAACATTGCGGTCGGTTCAGATGCTCATGCGGTTACCCATTACATAAAATAATAAAGCATTATGAGAATGAAATAATGTAAATGTTTAAGACATAGTAATTATAACATTATTGTGTAGATAAAAATGTTTTTTTAAATTTTTAATGATCTTATTATAAATTAAATGGTTATAAATATTATTATTATTCAATTGTTATTAATTTTGTTATTATTTAAAAGAAAATGAAGAAAATTATTATTATTATTATGGTTATTATTATTATTATTAATCTTATTATTATTATTAGTATTATTATCATTATCATTACTATTATTAACATTTTTTATTGTTATTTATGTGATATTGTTATTAAATTTTAAGGGTTGTATTCTCTTCTTTATCCCCCACGCCACATACCTTTACCATTTATTTCCTCTTTTTTATCCCTCTCTCCCCTCACCCCTCCCTCCAACCACACCTCCCCTTTCTTTTTTTTCCATCACACATATCCCCCCATATCTCTCCCAAACTCCCTTTTTATTGTTTTTACTCCCCATTATCTCCCTCTCTCTAATCACACCTCCCCACTTTTATTTAACCCTCACACATCACCCCTATTTCCACTATTAATTCATTTTTTATTCCCTGTCTCTCCAATCACCCTTTCCCCCTTGTTCTTTCACTCTTCCCCCTATCTATCCCCGTTACTCCCTTATTTATTATTTATTTTATTTTATTCCATAAACACCACTCCTCCCATTAACTTCCCATGCACACAACTCTCCTCCATATCCCCTCACGGACTCACCCATCTCCCCAATAATTCATTTTTTATATACCTAACTCTACTCAACCCTCTCTCCCCATATTATATCACGCACAACCCCTCCCTATTATTCCTCACACATTCCCTCCTCCCATCCAGTACTCCTTCTGGCAGCTGCTCCTCCTTCCGATGGTTCCTTCCAGTAAGTTATCTTCCTATATTATCACATCTTCAATTAATTTTGAGGGATTTCCATGTGAGGTTTATTATTGGGGTGAAACTTAAATGTTAGGGTTAATATGTATCTTGGGGTTCCTTTGGATTTAGGGTGTGAATTTTTTCCACAGGGGTGTCGTTCTTCCTCCCATTGAAGTTTCATTCGAGTCGCATGAAGTTTCAGTAGGCGTTTCCAACTTTTTATTTTTCGAAACACTCCATAAGCCCTTGTTTGTTTTCATTTAATTTTTAAATGACTTTATCACCTATAATATATCTATTTCTTGATGTGAATGATGATTTTGTGTTGGTATAATTTTCTAAAAAAAGGTTTTCAAAAGGGATTTTTGTGAAATACCTAGGTTTATTGCATTTAGGGTTATTTTTTAAAATTTCATTGTTCATTAAAATAAAATTGGGGTTTTTTATGAAATGTTTATCCTTGATTAGGGTGGGATGGTTATTTATTTTTTGTGGTCTTGATTTGGTGTGTATTTTTTGGTAATGATTTCTCTTGTTAAATGTGTTAAAATGTTTTAAAAAAAGGTTTTATGGTTATAGTGGGATTGTTTTATATTGATTAAATATTGTGGATGGTTGGATGTGGTTTTAAATAAAATGTTGTGTTTTGTGGAAATGGTTTTTGGGTGATCCTTGAAATATTTGTTTCCTAAATGTGGTTTAAAATGGAACCCCGTGAGGGGGGGGGGTATTGTAACATCCAAGGTAAATAAAGAAATAATATATTCTCTTTTTTATTAATAGTTTGTGAATTAAATATTAATTTTACTTTAAAGGGGTTGCTATGTTCGATGGCGTAACCGATACACAACAACGGGTTTCTTTGAAATATTCTATTGCACACTAATAATATAATATTATTATTTTAAATGGTAGTTAACTCTTATCCATTGTATTGGCGGGATTGAACAAAACTAACCACAAGATGATTATACATGTTTGTTAAATAAAAGTTAGAAGAGTAAAATGTGAATGAATCTAATTTTAAGAATAATTTACTTTGAAAGGTCGATTTACTGCCTTTTAATGGAGAAACCTCTTGAAATCTAGTTTTGGTCACTTTTATATGTTCTATTTGAAAAAATAAAATTCTTCTTTAGATTCGGGACATCAAAATTTACTTTGGGTAATTTTTTTGTATTTTTCTGGTAAAGTTCATTTTTTAATGAATAGTGAAAATACTGTATTTTTATTCAAAAGTTCCTTTTAATATAATTTATTTATAGGGTTATATTATCTTTTTACTTGGTTTTAAAGTTTAATTAGATTATATTTTTACCAATTAATCCAATGTTGGTCAATGTAATTAATTTCACTTTGAAATTGGAAATAAACATGTGCCGATGTTTTGATAGTTATTGTTTCTTAAAAATACGCTATTTGTTTTGACAGTGAGAATTAATTATAAATTAATTAATGCAACTTATAGGTTTTTAATTTGGTAAAATAGACATCATATTTGAATTAGGAATATCAAATATATCCTAGGCTGAATTTTTGGTATTTTTCTAAAAAAACATCAAATTTTGATAAATAGTGAAACCACTTAGTAGTAGTTAAAAAACTGACTTTATCATTTAAATGAAATTTTACCAATTTTGTGAATTGAATTTAAAAAATACAACAAACATGGTTTTTATTGGTAATTACAATTTGGTTCAATAAGATGAAAATAATTTTTGGTGAATAGTAACTTTGACTTTTATTTACCGCGGTTAAAGGTAAATAGGGTAATTCAAGGTAAAAAGAATATCATAATAATACAAAATTAACTTAAAACTTGTCCTAAAATTATTGGTTGAGTCATATACGACGATGGGAATCTTTGGGTCGATTTTGGGACCCCATGGAGCCACTTGGAATTGATAATGACACTTTAGATTAATTAACTCAAAGTAATGACAAAAATGACATACACTAATATCTTTTAGTAAATTAATTTTTACCTAGGGTTATATAAGTTATATTTTAGAATATAAATATTAATACAAAATATAAAAATATTTCCTACATCATGGTATTTTTTTTATAATTTTTAGGCATCAAATAAATTAAATTATTTATGACACAACAATGATACAATATTTACCTCATTAATAAAATATTTAAATAAATAAGATTATAAATATTAAAACAATATCCAAAACCTATCAAATTATTATTGGATAATTTTATTTCGACCACAAGTCATCTTATTCTTGAATTTAATTTGTTTTGGACCTTTAGAAACTGAATATCATTATATAATCAAATAATATTTTCACACTTTCTTAAAGAGACCCTCCTCCCATTTATAAAAATCCCTCACTTCTTACTCATTCCTCACACCTCTCAAGCCCCTTTTCTCGTCCAAAACCTTACCAAATAATCTCTAAATATCTCTATACTCCTCCTAGAAGCCTTACCTTAGGCAGCTGGCACTTCTAGAAGTCTTTTTGGTTCAGACTAAAGGGAGTTATCCAAGTTTAAGGTAATGATTTCTCTTAACTTATTTTCTTTTATTTTACTTCTCCAACCCCTAAAATCTTTTTATTACTTTATTTTATAACAAAAAAATATCCTAAATATATTATTATGTTGTTATGAGAAGTATTTAAACTACACTTACACACACCTTTATCTATTGGATGAAGAACATACTGTTTCTGTGGATGGCAAACTAATGCCTCACGAAACGATGACTGTTCGATTATCTACTACCACCTCTAATGGTGGACTTTAAAATGGAACTATATTTATATATGATATATATTATGTTTATTTTTTGTTTATTCTCTTGTATTTTACTTTTATATCCTACCTTTATGGTTTCGATAATGGTTAAACGCGATAATTTCATTCGAAGAAGTGCGGACTACTGCCCCTCAAAGTGACACGACTCATTAATGCCATATGTGGGACATATAAAGGATAGTGTTAATGATATTATATATTATATTATGCTGTAATTATAATATATCTATGTATAATTATGTTTTAATTCCATTAAAGTACAAAATAGATATAAAAGTAGCGTTCATGCGTACGTATGGCTTACCGTCTCCATGAACGGTACATTTCATTTCTTATCTCCAAAATATTATGTACTATTATAAATACATATATATACTAGATATATATTATGTATATGATATATAAATCATGAATATCATTATTGATATAATGGACTATTGACCTCATGGACAACTTGTAATTATATGGTGTTCATTTGTGACTCAAGTACCAAATATCGACAAAACAACCATTATTAACTTAAAAGATTAAATAATGTTTATAACATGGTAATAAGTGATATAAAAGGAATTATAAACTTTAAAAAGGTTCTTAATAAAGTATAAATTAACTTTAGTTTATTATTCCAGATATTAAAGAACGAACGGGTCAAGTCGGACACAAGGTAAGGGACTTCGTCTCAATCTCCTTTCATTGAGCCATATTTTTGTTTTATACAAGACTTTATTTTATATGGTGTATAAACCCCTTTATCCTTTCATTTCATTCAAAGGGAATCTTTATATATGAAGTATTTTACTAAACGACAAAAAGGAATGTTTTTTTAACGTAAGAGGTGACAACAACCTTTTTCCGCCGCCGTGAGTATTATTTGATATTTGGCTTCCTTAACAAGACTTAGTGTTTTTTTAAAGGAAAATAGATACCATATACTTTTTATGTATTTTGGTATTGATAATGGTTTTGAGAATGGATTTGGTTTTTCAATATATTTTTATGATATATTGTGTTTGAAATGTGGAAATTTCATCTTTCCTTTATGTTTGTTTTATGTGTTATGAATATGTTATGGTTCAGGGGCATTATTTTTGTATACAGGTGGTTATGTGATAAACCTAGGGCGGGTGAGCCTGAGATATCTCTCCAATGCATTGGGTAACGTGACAGAGGTAAACATGAATGTATCTCCTAAGATATTTAAAGAATATACTGTGATGGGTATTCCAGCGTAACTCCCTATGTAGGTGTGATAGCTAAAATGTAAGTATGATATGAATTCATTAAGTACCTTTATGATTTGTGATTACTATGTGTCATTCATAAATCTTATGTTTTCATGAGGTAAGTAAAAGAGTTTATGTTTTTTATGTATTGATGGACTAATGATTTCTTTATTATTTTATAACCCTTACTTATCTTTTTTATGCTCATCCCATGTTTTGAAATGTTTTTTCACAGGACTTAAAGGTGAATAGGGTCAAGGATGGGATCAAGGAAAAGTCTTGTTGTCTAAAACATAGAACTAGACATGACTCTTTTTTTCAAGAGTTTTTAATTTATGAAAAAAATGGATTCTGAGTAGAATTTTCTACATGTAATATTCATGTTGTTATGTAAATGTTATGACCTAACTCTCTAAAACTCTAAATCTGAAAAGATACTCAATGTGAATTATTCATTTAATTCAAAATTATGTAATGTTTTAAGGCCAAGGACTTATAGTTGGTATTCGAGGTTGGTTTAGGAAACTTTAGGAGTTATAATATAGTTAAATTAATATCCATAAATTATTTTTAGCTTAAGTTAGGATTGAAATGATATAGAATTTATAGATTACCATGTTGCTTCAGCTAAGATATTTATATGTTCAGAATGGTTTTCCACAGAGGAAACATGGTAGCTATGTTGGGACAACATCTTGAGGAAGTCAACATTCCAAATCAGCAACCTGAGATGGTCAGAATCAGAACCAAACGATTTGTTATAGTGATGGCATAATTGAATCAGGCTATAAATGGTGGTGGTATCCATGCATGAGATTAGCCAGATAAACCACAGAGGAACATGGTAATAGGGGAGCATTTTATGAGGCAACATCCCCCATCATTTAGAGGATCATCTGACCTTATGCTAGCAGAAGGGTAAATTAAAGCACTAGAGAAAATATTCGACGTCATTAGTTGTTCAGAACATCAAAAGGTTAGTCTTGCTATTTACTGTTTTGAAGGTGAAGCTGATCAGTGGTGGTCGATGGTGAAAAATACCAGGGATAATGAGAATATTTATGATCTTGTTTAGGATGCATTCAATGGTATGTTCCTTGAGAAATATTTTCCTAAAGTGGTTCAACTTAGGATGGAAAAAAATTCTTGGAATTGAGGTAGGAGGATGACTCAGTGGCTGTTTATGAAGGAAAGTTCACTCAACTGGAAAGGTATGCTCCAAATTTTATACTATATATTGATAGTAAAATCAACCGTTTTTACTCAGGATTAAATCCAAAGTATCTAAGGGCTTTATCATCTCATGAGTTCAAAAGTTATGAAAAACTTGTTCATTGTGTGGAGAAGGTGGAAATGGAGTTTGCTGATGATCAGGTATTCTTTGAAAAAACAATTGAATAAGAGGTCAAGATGGTAGGAAAAAGGGAAGAAATCTTTAAAAAAGTCTGATGCTAAGAAACTTAAGTTTATAGTTTGTGAAAACTGTGGTAAAAGCATGCTGGGGGTGGTAAAATGGGATATAAGGCTCGAAATTGCATTGAAAAAGATCAGGTTAATAG
This sequence comes from Viscum album, assembly GCA_963277665.1. Taxonomy (NCBI): domain Eukaryota; kingdom Viridiplantae; phylum Streptophyta; class Magnoliopsida; order Santalales; family Viscaceae; genus Viscum; species Viscum album. The sequence goes on from OY728163.1 coordinate 1,943,733,540, forward strand.
TAAGAAAGAAATCTGATTTTCAGTCAGTAAAATGTTTTGAGTGTAATGAAATGGGTCATTATGAAAATGAGTGTCCAACGAAGAACTCAACTGAGGGAAAACAGTCATACTACGAGAAAAATGGGGTGGTAAAAACCTTTGCAACTACTTCAGTAGATGTTGGGCCATAAAATGAAATAGTATCAAATATACTGTTTGTATGTTCATATTATGTCAATGTGTTGTTTGATTCAAGGTCTACACATTATTTCATTTCAGAGAAGTTTTCTAGTAAATTGGGAATTCCATCTCAAGATATGAATCCTGAACTTATGGTAAAAACATCAGGGGGAAATGTTGAGACAAAAATAAATTATAAGAACCTTTATGTCCTTGTGTGCGGGAAGAATCTACCTGAAACCCTTATTGTTTTACATCTAGTAGATTTTGATGTTATTTTGGGAATGGATTGGCTTTATGTTTATCATGCTATGATTGACTACAGAGATAAAGAGTTTTCTTTTCAGAAATATTTTCAGTTTTCATACAAGAATGAACCCTTACTTTTGATAACATATTAGGAAGCTGAGAAACTAGTAAAATTTGGAAATGAATGTTACCTTGAAAAAATAGTTGAAAACAAAGGAACTGTTCAGATAAATGATGTTCCAATGGTAAATGAGTATCTTGATGTTTTTTATGATGCGTTTCCTGGTATTATACCTGATCGAGAAGTTGAATTTATTGTTTACTTAGTTCCTGATGCTAAGCCAATTTCAAAACCCCCTTATCAAATGGATCAAATTGAACTTTTAGAGTTAAAGAAGCAATTGCAGGAGTTATTAGATAAAGGTTTCATTCAACCTAACACATCACCATGGGGTGATCCTATCTTGTTTGTTAAAAAGAAAGATGGTTCAATGAGTCTTTGCATTGATTATAGAGCATTGAATAACATCACTGTTAAGAACATGTATCCTTTGCCTCATATTGATGATTTGTTTGGTCAACTCCAATGAGATATGTAATGACCCGCCAATTCTCATTGGCTTGAGAGTACACAAGTCATTACTAGGCCTTAAGCGGCATCCCCAAGAAGCCAAAGGCTGGAAATAAATGCTAAAGGGTTTCAAATACAATTTGGGGGATGATTTACCCTTTAGGAAAATAACCCATAAACCAACCAAGAATAACCAAAATTCACTATATGATGGATAAACAAATTAAAGACCAACTCATGCATTACCAAAAGAGACCTACACTGCTCCAAAAACCAATACATAGCCAAAACAAAATCAGAGTACCAAGCGAAAGAATAAACAAAAGACCCAAAACAAGCCAAGATACAATCCACAGCTCCACACTGAGATCCATGCTCCAAGCACCACCACATCTCTAAAGAATCACTACGAACCACTATAAATAAGATGCTTTGCCTTTACTTGTGTCCCGAAATACGACATCTGCAAAAGCACCAACATGCCAAAGTAGGGGTGAGTATAAAACACATTAGGTTTTCCCCAATGACTTCCCTACCCATGCCACGAGGATAGAAGAGTTAGCCACATTTATATAAAAACGGTTTATATAAAACATTTTCTCAAAAAAAATTTATAACTAAATATAAACGAGTTTCCAAAACAATTCATAACCAAAGGCATTCCAAGATCAATTTAAACAAATTTTTCCATCAAGTTATTTTTCCATAAAAATAACCAAACAAGCTTTAGAACCATTTCACAAACATTCCTCTTTGGCATACCCAACCATTTCCCAACCCATGCTACCAACCATGCATGCTTCGTTATGACAGTCCCATACTCATGAGTGGTTTCTCATCAATCTACCATGTCTTCACAAGGTAATTTTTTCCCATGTGCCATTACACCTTTTGTAACCGATCATAAGGTCATATTTCAACCAAGCCTCGTACTTAAAAGTATCATGTGCCATTAAACGTTTGGCACCGAGCATAAGGTCCTATTTCTACCAAGCCTAGTATATGCAACATGAACACACTCCACACATTCACAACATTCATGCAAAAACAATCCTTTTAATAAAACACCCTTTTTATTGAAAACCATTTCCATCAAAACCAAGTGTGTTCAACCAATTCAAACCATTTCAATAAAATCGTACTTTTATTGAAAACCAAAGAATGAACCAATTTCATCAAGCCATTTCAATACCAAAACATTTCAATAAAACACCCCTTTTTATTTAAAACCCATCTTTCATCAAACCATTCACCATTCCAGCAAATCCATAATTTAAAATCAACATTTCAAATTCAAGAGGCCAAATCACTTTGCACAATAATTCACCCAGATTTCACAATTTCATCAAAACCATAAATCATCACTAAAGAAGATTTATTCCATGATTTTCACAATCAATTTCATTCAAATAACCCAATTTGAAACTAAGACAATAAATTCTAACAAAAGGAGTTAAGAGTGAATCCACCTACCTCAAAGGTTTTGATGAAAACCATAACAAACGAAGAACACACAAGAAAACTGGGCCGATTCACCAAGGATCCTCTTTAGATATATTCTCCTAACACAACCAAGACCAAATCTCATCATATTTGGAATACACACACTTAGATCTACCCATAATGGGCATATATCTAAAAAACCGAGAGAATATGAGAAGTAGATCTAAGTAGATCTAAGAAACCAAACAAGAACGATCACATACCTCAAGAATCCGACTTTGATTCATCAAGAGAAGCCTTAAGATCACCTACAGAATGATGGGAGAACCCTCTTTGACCTTAGGAGAACCAAAATCCCAAGTTAGGGCTGCTTAGGAGGAAACAATGATCCAATTAGAGGCAAAAACGTATGAGATCCACTTTTATAGGATATCATTTAAGTGGCTGCATGGTTAGTCCGCACGTTTTGACAAACCATGCACTAACTGTGCGTTAGCTACTGCCTCAGCCACCCTTCTCGCATAGTTTGGCTACATGGTTTGACAAACTGTGTTCTACCCATGCCTAAGGTACTTCCTCCAATGCCAACTCTACACGGTTTGTCCGCACAGTTTAGACAAACCGTGCGTCGCCCGTGCGACTTCCCTTTTTGCCTCCAAAATTCATTCCGAGTTCTCCCAACTCTCCCATACATCACCCTTAACTTTATAACCATCAAAATCATCAAGAAAGGGTTACATACTAGAAACCGGGGGTACTACATTCTCCCCACCACTGGCCTTTCCATCCCCAAAATGTAGAAAACCATCGCTTGCCTGAAAGAGTTCTGGCCACTGCTCTTTCATTTCTTTCTCGCGTTCCCAAGTCTCTTCTTGAATCTGACCATGCTTCCATAAAACCCACACTAGACTGATTCTTTTTCCATGAAAGACCTTATCTTTCCTATCCACAATCTTTACCAAGATATGTATCAATGAAGCATCCGGCTCTAGGTCAACATGATCCCATCTGATCACATGGTCAGGATCAAGCTGTTACTTTTTCAATTGTGATACATGGAACACATTATGCACTGAACTAAACCATGGTGGTAATGCCAACAGATATGCCACCTCTCCAATACATTCCAGTATCTCAAAAGGGAAAATGTATCTTGGAGATAACTTGCCCTGCTTCCCGAAACGACGATGTAATGACCCGGAAATTCAATAAAAGTCCCATGTGCCATTAAACGTTTGGCACTAAGCACAAGGTCCTATTTCAACCAAGCCTCGTATATACAACATGAACACACACCACACATTCAAAAAATTCATGCCAAAACCATAATTTCAATAAAACACCATTTTTATTGAAAACCATTTCCATCAAAACCAAGTGTGTTCAACCAATTCAAACCATTTAAATAAAACCATACTTTTATTGAAAACCAAAGAATGAACCAATTTCATCAAGACATTTCAATACCAAACCATTTCAATAAAACACCCATTTTTATTAAAAACCCATCTTTCATCAAACCATTTAACATTCCCGAAAATCCATAATCTAAAATCAACATTTTAAATTCAAGAGGCCAAATCACTTTGCACAACAATTCACCCGAATTTCACAATTTCATCAAAACCATAAATCATCAGTAAATAAGATTTATTCCATGATTTTCACAATCAATTTCATTCAAATAACCCAATTTGAAACCAAGCCAATAAATTATAATAGGAGGAGTCAAGAATTAATCCACCTACCTCAAAAGTTTTGACAAAAACCCTAACAAACGAAGAACGCACAAGTAAACTGGGCCGATTCACCAAGGATCCACCTTAGATCTCTTCTCCTAACACAACCAAGACCAAATATCATCATATTTGGCATCCAAACACTTATATATACCTATAAAAAGCATAGATCTAAGAAACTGAGAGAATAGAAGAAGTATATCGAAGTAGATCTAAGAAACCAAACAAGAACGATCACATACCTCAAGAATCTGGCTTCGATTCATCAAGAGAAGCCTTCAAATCGCCTCCGGAATGATGGGAGAACCCTCTTTGACCTTAGGAGAACCAAAATACCGAGTTAGGGACGCTTAGGAATAAAAAATGAGCCACTTAGAGGCAAAAATGCGCGAGACCCACTTTTATTGGATCTCATTTAAGTGGCCGCACGGTTAGTTCACACGGTTTGACAAACCGTGTGCTAACCGTGCGTTAGCTACTACCTCGACCACCCTTCTCGCACAGTTTGGCTGCATGGTAAGACAAACTGTGAACCACCCAAGTAGAATCTACTGCCTCCAATGCCAACTCTGCATGGTTTGGTCGCACAGTTTAGACAAACCGTGCACCGCCCGTGCGACTTCCCTTTTTTCCCCAAAACTTCATTCTGAGGTCTCCCAACTCTCCCATACGTCACCCTTAGCTTTATAAACATTAAAAGCATCAAGAAAGGGTTACATACCAGAAATTGGGGGTACTACAAGCTTAGTATTTTTTGAAGTTGATTTAAGGTTGGGGTACCATCAGTTGAAAGTAAAGGAAGTAGACATTTTGAAGATCACATTTCGTACTAGATATGGCCATTATGAATTTGTAGTTATGAATTTTGGTATAACCAATGCACCTACTGTATTAATGGATCTTATGAATAGAATTTTCTGTGAGTTCTTGGATAAGTTTTTGGTTTTTTTCATTCATGATATTTTGGTTTATTCTAAAACTAAAGAGGAACATTAAAAGAATTTAAGTGTTGTCTTACAAACCTTAAAAGAAAAGAAGCTGTTTGGGAAATTCCGCAAGTGTGAGTTTTGGTTAAAACAAATTTATTTCTTTGGTCACATTGTTTCAAAAAATGGCATAACTATTGATCCTGCTAAAACAAAGGTTGTTGAAGAATGGCCAAGACCCACAAATATAATCGAGATCTGTAGTTTCCTTGGTTTAGCTGGTTATTACCGGAGGTTTGTTGAGAATTTTGCACGGTTATCTAGCCCACTGACAAAGTTAACTCAAAAATGTGTTAAGTTCATTTGGACAAAAGAATATGATGATTGTTTTTAGGAATTGAAATGAAGATTTTTGAATGCTCCAATTTTGGCACTGCCTTCCAGAAATTGTGAGTTTGTTATTTACAGTGATGCTTCTTTGAAAGGACTTGGATGTGTCCTTATACAGAATGATCAGGTAATTTCTTACACTTCACATCAGTTGAAACCTCATGAGTTAAATTACCCTACACATGATTTGGAATTAGCTGTTGTTGTTTTTTCATTAAAAATTTGGAGGCATCATTTGTATGGAGTAAAATGTGAAATTTATACTGACCACAAACATTTGAAGTATATATTCACTAAAAAATAATTGAACATGAGACATAGGAGATGGTTGGAATTAATCAAGGATTATGATTTCACGATTCATTACAATCCAGGAAAGTAAAATAAAGTGTTTTATGCTTTGAGTCAAAAAAGTAATGCTTCATTAACCATGATATGTTTGGAATGAGATCCTTTGGTTTTTGATTTGATGAACTTTGGCATAGAAGTTTATAGTGCAAGAAATTATTATGTTTTGTTTCAGGTGTCAGTGAAATCATCTCTATCTGCCAGAATAAATAAAGCGCAGAAAGAAGACAGTGAGTTGTAGAAAAAGGTAGAGTTGGTTTAGAAGGGTAAGTTGCCTGATTTTAAGGTTAATAATGATTGTGTTTTGTGGTTTGGGAAAAGATTATGTGTGCCTTGGGGTTCATAGTTGAAGAATGAGTTGTTATGTGAAGCTCATAGTTCTCCGTTTTCAGTTCATCCTGGTAGTACAAATATGTATAGAGAACTTCAGGAGTATTACTGGTGGGATGGAATGAAAAGAGATATTTCTGATTTTACTATGAAGTGTTTGACTTGTCAACAGGTTAAAGCAGAGCGGAAGTTACCAAAAGGGATGCATCAGTCTTTACTGGTGCTAGAGTGAAATGGGAAAATATATCCATGGACTTCTTTGTGGGATTACCAAAGACATCTCAAGGTAATAATGCAATCTGGGTTATTGTTGATCGGTTGACTAAATATGCTCATTTCCCTCCTATTCAAGATACTTTGTCTCTAGATCAACTTTCTCAGTTGTATGTTAAAGAGATAGTCAAGTTGCATGGAGTTCCCCTCTGCATTATATCTGATCGTGATCCCAGGTTTACTTCTAACTTTTGGAAAGGCCTTTAGAATTCATTGGGTACTGAATGAAATTTTAGTACAACTTTTCATCCGCAGTCAAATGGGTAGTCAGAATGAACAATTCAGACCTTGGAGGATATGCTACGTTCTTGTTTACTAGATTATCAGGGAAGTTGGGACCAACATCTTTCTTTTGTTGAATTTTCTTATAATAATAGTTTTTATTCCACTATACAGATGAATCCATTTGAGGCATTATATGTAAATCATTGTCGAACTTCAGTATTTTGGGATGAAGTAGGTGAAAGGAAGCTGATGGGACCATAATTGGTAGAAGAGATGGAAGAAAAAGTTCAGTTGATTCAGAAGAACATGAGAATAGATCAGAGTAGGCAGAAAAGTTATGTAGATAACCAGAGGAAGGATCTCTCTTTTGATGAAGGTGATCATGTCTTTCTCAATGTTTCTCCATGGAAAATAGTGTTGTGTTTTGGTAAGAAGGTAAAGTTGAGCCCGAGGTTCATTGGACCTTATGAAATCCTGGAGAAAATTGGATCAATTGTGTACATAGTGTCTTTACCACCATGTTTATCTCAGGTACACAATTTTTTTCATGTTTCAATGTTGGGAAAGTATATGCCAGATCCATCTCATGTTTTGAGCCCAGAGGTAGTTCAATTGGAAGAGAATATCTCTTATGAGGAACAACCAGTCCAAATTCTCGACCATAGAGAGAAAGTGTTGCAGAATAAGTTAATTCACCAGTTAAAGGTTTTTTGGAAAAACCATATGGTTGAAGAGGCAACATGGGAATCTGAAAATGCCATGAGGGATAAATACCCCCACTTATTTGATAAGTGAATAAAATTGTGAGGACACAATTTCCAAAAGGGGGGAAGGATGTAACATCCTGGGTAAATAAATAAATAATACACTCTATTTTTTATTAATATTTTGTGAATTAAATATTAATTTTACTTTAAATGGGTTTCTATGTTCGATGGCGTACTCGATACGCAACAACAGGTTTCTTTGAAATCTTACACTGCACACTAATAATATAATATTATTATTTTAAATGGAAGTTAACTTCTATCCATTTTATTGGTAGGAATGTATAAAACTAACTACAATATTATTATACTTAATTTTTAAATAAAAGTTAGAGGCTTAAAATGTGAATGAATCTAATTTTAAGCATAATTTACTTTAAAAGGTCGATTTGCCTCCTTTTAACGGAGAACCCTCATTAAATCTAGTTTTGGTCACTTTTATATGTTCTATTTGACAAAATAAAATTCTTTTTTAGATTTGGGACATCAAAATTTACTTTGGGTAAATTTTTGGTATTTTTCTGGTAAAGTTCATTTTTAATGAATAGTGAAAAATACTATATTTTTATTCAAAAGTGTCGGTTAATCTAATTTTTTATATGGTTATATTATCTTATTAATTGGTTTTAAAGTGTAATTATATTATACTTTTACCAATTAATCCAATTTTGGTCATTGTAATTAATTTTACTTTGAAATTGGACATAAACAAGTGTCGATCTTTCGATAGTTATTGTTTCTTAAAAACACACTATTTGTTTTGACAACAGGAATTAATTATAAATTAATTAATGAAACTTATATATTTTGAATTTGGAAAAATTGAAATAATTTTTGAATTTGGAATATCAAATATAGCTTAGGCTGAATTTTTGTTATTTTTTCTGAAAAACTTCAATTTTTTATGATTAGTGAAACCACTTAGTAGTAGTTAAAAAACTGACTTTTTCATTTAAATGAAATTTTACCGCTTTTTTGAATTGAATTTAAAAAAACCAACATACATGGTTGTTTTTAGTAAGTAAAATCTGGTTCAACAAGATGAAAATAATTTTTTGTGAATAGTAACTTTTGACTTTTATTTACCGCTGTTAAAGGTAAATAAGGTAACTGAAGGTAAAAAGAATATCATAATAATAAAAAATTACCTTAACACTTGTCCTAAACTTATTGTTTGAGTCATTTACGATTAGGGTCATCTTTGGATCGATTTTGGGACCCCATAGAGGCACTTGTGAGTGATAATGACACTTTAGATTAATTAACTTAAAGTAATGAAGAAAATGACAAAAACAAATATCTTTTAGTAAATTAATTTTTACATGTGGTTATATAAGTTATCTTTTTGAATATATATATTCATTGTTAAACTAAAAATATTTCCTACATAATGGTATTTTTTTATAATTTTTAGACATAAAATAAATTATATTATTTATGACACAATAATGATGCAGTATTTAACTCATTAATAAAATATTTAAGTAAATAAAATTCCAAATATTAAAAAAATATCCAAAACCTGTCCAATTATTATTGTATTATTTTATTTAAACCATGAGTTATCTTATATTCGATTTCAATTAGTTTTGGACCTTTAGAAACCGAATATCATTATATAATAAAATAATATTTTTACATTTTCTTAAAGAGCCCCTCCTCCCACTTATAAAAAGCCCTCAATTCTTACTCATTACTCACACCTCTTAACCCCCTTGGCTCATCCAAAATCAGACCAAATAAGCTCTCAATATCCATAAACTCCTATTAGAAGCCTTACCTTTGGCATAATTCACTTCAAGAAGTCCTTTTGGTTTAAACCAAAGGGAGTTACCCAAATTAAAGGTAATGATTCCTCTTAACTTATTTTATTTTATTTTACTTCTCCAACCCCTAAACTCTTTTTTTACTTTCTTTTATAACAAAACAAGTATAATAAATATACTAGGATGTTTTTATGAGATGTATTAGAACTACACTTACACACACCTCCATCTAATGGGTGAAGAACATACTGTTTCTGTGGATGGAAAACTAATGTCTCACGAAATGATGACTGTTCAATTATCTCCTACTGCATCTCATAGTAGCCATTAAGATAGCACTGTAATTATATATGATATATATTATGTTTATGTTTTCTTTATGATTCTGTATTTTACATTTATATCCTACCTTTATGGTTTCTATAATGGGTAAACACGTTAATTTCATTTGAGGATGTGCGGACTACCGCCCCCTCAAAGTGATATGACTCGTTAATTCCATATGTGGGATGTATAAAGGATAGTGTTAATGATATTATATATTATATTATTCTGGAATTATAATATACCTATGTTTAATTATGTTTTAATTCCATTAAAGTACGAAATAGAAATGAAAGTAGCATTCATGTGTACGTAAGACTTACCGTCTCCATGAATGGTGCATTTCATTTCTTATCTATAAAATGTTATGTATAGTTATAAATACTTATATGTATTGGATATATATGACATATATGATATCTAAATCATTAATATAATTCTAGAGATAATGGACTGTTGACCACATGGACAACTTGTAATTATATGGTGTTCATTTGTGACTCAAGTACCAAATATCGACAAAACAACCATTATTAACTTAAATGATTAAATAATGTTTATAACATGGTAATAAGTGATATAAAAAGAATAATAAACTTTAAAAAGGTTCTTAAGAAATTATAAATTAACTTTAGTTTATTATTAATGAGATTAAAGAACGAATGGGTCAAGTCGGAAACGAGGTAAGGGACTTCGTCTCAATCTCATTTCAATGAGGATATTTTGTTTTATACATGACTTTATTTTATATGGTGTATAAACCCCTTTTACCTTTAATTTCATTAAAAGTGAATATTTTTATATGAATTGTTTTACTAAACGACAAAAATGAATGTTTTTTTAACGTAAGCAGTGACGATGACTTTTTTCCTCCGCCACGAGTATTATTTTCTCTTTGACTTCCTTAATAAGCCATAGTGTTTTTAAAGGAAAATAAATACCATATAATTTTTATGTATTTTGGTATTTAAAATGTTTTTTATAGTGGATTTTTTATGTCAATATATTTCAATGATATATTGTGATTGAAATGTGGAAATTTCATCTTTCCTTTATGTTTGTTTTATGTGTTATGAATATGTTATGGTTCTTGGGAATTATTTACGTATACCATTGGTTCCGTGATAAACCTAGGGAGGGTGAGCCCAAGATAACTCTACAATGCATTGGGTAACATGACAGAGGTAAACATGAATGTTTCTCCTAATAGATTTAGGGATTATAACGTGATGGGTATTCCAACGTAACTCACAATGTAGCTGTGATTGCTACAATGTAAGTATGATATAAATTCCATAAGTACCTTTATGATTTGTGATTACTATGTATCATTTATAAATCTTATGTTTTCATGAGGTAAGTAAATGAGTTTAAGTTTTGTATCTATTGATGGAATAATTATTTATTTCTTATTTTATTACCCTTACTGAGCTTTTTTATGCTCATCCCATGTTTTGAAACTTTTTTCATAGGACTTAAAAGTGAATAGGGTCAAGTATGAGATTAAGGAAAAGTCTTGCTGTCTAAAACATGGAACTAGACATGACTCTTTTTTTCAAGAGTTTTTATTTTATTAAAAAATGTATACTAAGTATAATTGGATACATGTAATATCCATGTTGTTATGTAAATGTTATGACCTAACCCTCTAAAAATATAAACCTGAAAAGATCCTCAATGTGAATTATTCGTTTAATTCAAGATTATGTAATGTTTTAAGGTCGGGGCCTTATATGTATCCCATTTGTTTTTTGGTGGTGTTTGGGAAATTTTTTTTCTTATGGGGTTGTTTGACATTGCACACTTTAAGATGGTTTTAGAAATGTTTTGATAAATGTATTTGGGTTTGTAATCATAAAGTCCCGATTGGTATGTTTTTACAGTTTTATGTTTTTATTAAAATGTGGAAAGGATTTTTTTAGAAAATTCTCAAGGAGGTGGTGTTACTCATGGTTTTTAACATGATTTGGAAATTTCTGGTGGGTATAAGTTTTCAAGAATGAGTTTGTGATGTGAAAGTGGTGGTTTATGAAATGAGATGCTTTTTTCGGTTGATGAATTGTGTAAGTTGAATCATGTAGTGTGGAACTTGTTTGAGCACAAAAACGGAAACCCGGGTATCTAGGTGGGGGAAATGTACTAGTATGCTAGTGATCCCATGGGGTTTAGCCCCTATTTCACGTAGAAAATTTGATGGTGACAACACTAACTAAACTATGATGATGATGATGTTTGGGACCACTAAGTTATTGGTATATTCCCTACTAGTGGCTCATGCATGAGAATCGATATTACTATGGTTACTCTCACACCGAGATATGAGGTACATGGGGCCCATAACTAGCTAGTTCCTAGGGGTGCTCCCATGACTAGTGCTCAATAACTATATTGCACCTCTCGTCGGCACACGGTAGGTTGTGTTGGTAATTTTAAATGTAATCGTTTTGTATTTAAAGTAGCATTCTTTGAAAACGTTTTCCATTTAAAGTTGTTCCATTAAAAATTGTTACTAGTATTTTTTGGTTTGGGTTTTTGTTATAAAATGGTATTTCCTTGAAAAATGGATAGTGACGTGTGTTAGTCATTAAAGTAGTAAAATTTTAGTTGTTAAATAAAATGTGAAAAAATTATTTTTATAACTGTATTTAAAACTAGTGTTAATGGACTCTTTTGGGAAAGGAAACACTTTGAATATTTATTGAATGCCTACTGATCTGTTAGCTCACAGCATACCTATACCACATGGTCTCGGTATACCCGAGCTGTTTTGTAGGTTCAACGTTTGTTTAGGTTTCCTAGCTCAAGAGTTCTTGGTTGGAGCGAGTTTGGTCTTCTGGTTGGAGGTGAGCTAGACGTCACATGGAGATAGTGGTTGCATGATCCAGTTTTAGTTTTGTTCTTAGTTTCTTTTTGCGTGTTTTAATTTTTTGTATGTTTAGTTTCATATTGTATTTGGATCAGATTTTTATTTATTCATGTTTAGTTGTGGGTTGTTTTTTCATGCTCATTTTGATTAGTTTATTTACTTTATTCTATTTATTGGGCTAAAATCATTCCCAATCGGTTTATATATATGATGCCCAACACTAGTTTCCAGCCTGTGGGGATCGGGAATTCCCTTTGGGTCATGTCGCAGATCAGGTTGGGTGTTGAGTCAGATGGCATCCCGACTTGGTTCATGACAGTAGATTAGACATTCCATTTATATTCTATACACATTGTGTGATTTTTTCCAAGGACTTACACCTTTTGTATCTCCTTCTTTAGGACTCATATTTAGGCTCTCAAGTATCCTATCATGATATTTTTACCATGTATGACATAATGGTGTCCTTCATTGTGGTGTCATAGATATGAAATTAGGTGTTACAATGTGGTTACCTCCTTCAGTGATTCTTGGAAGATGGGAGTGATTGGGTTTGATCACCAGAGAGATGATGATATTGGTACTCCACTATCTTACGAGGGCATGGGTCCCCCATACTTTTTAAATAGGTAGAGTCAGTCCTCCACTATACGTCTATAGTATGGAGGACCTCTATCTATAGAGTGGTACTCCCCTGTCTTCAATCTTTGGTTGTGAGTGGGTCCTCCACTAGAGTTAGTGCTCCCTCAACCATGGAGTGTAATGGCAATGAGTGAGCACTCAACTTGGATTCTGTTGTGGTTTCATGTGATCATGGTAATTAGATATGGACCTTTGGAGCTTTGGGTAGACTCATAATTCTTAGATAGTTTCTGAGATGTAGATCCCCTTTCTATATTCATTTGGGTTTCTTTATGAGTATATCTTCTAGGTCTCTCTTCCCCCTCTTGCTTTTAGATTGATCTGATTGTAACTATTTCTATTTCTACCTTTTTGTTTTTTTTTCAGTGTGTCCTATTGTGTATGTATATACTCAATCATTAATCGGATTTTCACCCATGTGTTGTGTCTTATGAAGATTATAGAAATATTGACAATGACATTAGTGGACACAGTTTTGCTAGAGCATAATGGTACTTAGTGGAGGTGACCATTTTTGGTGGACAGACTTAGAGATTGTGAGTTGTAATCTCTTTATTTTTACCTTTTTTATTAGTTAATAGATTGGAACCTATTTTATGGTTGGTTGTATAGAAAAACATAAATTTACACATATCATGATAATTTATGTCAATTTGAATAGGTAACATGCAAGAAGATCATTTAAGAAACTTCCAAATTAAAACATTTTAGTGCAGTTTAAGGAAAATATCAAAGATCACGTAAAACAGTAAACAAAATAATATTTTATATAAAATTAGAAGTGAAAAAGAATTTTTTATAATAAAAATATTCGTTTTATAAAAATAATTGTGGATAATAAAGAGATTATATAATTTACTTGAAAAAGGGTAGGAATTCAGAATGTTTCGTTAAATGGGTTTGCTTATTGGAAAGTTTTGAGGAGGTAACCACTTAAAAAGTTGTATATACCTAAAATATAATTATGAATGGAAATTGAAAAATGAGTTTTTATAATGTAAAATTAATTTATAATATGTAAATAAAAATAAAACATAATTTAATTTGGGTAAAAAAAGATAGAGCAACCTGAAGGAATAATGGAGGTTCGGGTAGAATCCCTTAACTTAAGTCTGAAGGTGTTGTTCACTTGATCTTATTGACCTGAATAATCAAATTAAATTAATTAATTAATATTTAAAGATATATTCTTCATGTAATTGACTTATTATAACATTATTAAGTTCATTCATAACCTTTATGATGGGTTAAGAGGTTCAATTTCATTTTTTGGAAGGATTTGTTTCATAGGTTTTCATGATTGGTTTACTTATATATATGTAAGGATAAACATATAAGATGATAATGGTTGTACAAATTTATGTTTTATGTTATTAGTTAACATACAGTAGATAACATATTTATAAAACTAATTTGGTTATTTGGAGTAAAGATGAATCATTATATAAAACTTTAATGATATCTGTTTTGGTTAATTGGTGGTTTTTTATCATAATGAACTCATTTTGATTTATAAATTAATAAAATGTGTAAAAAAGATTCAAGAAACTCACATAAAATATAATAAATATATTATAGTTTGGTTCAACCAAAAAAAATTATGACCAGAATTGAAGATGGTAATAAAAATTGAAAACCCATCGTCCTTGAATATGATAAATTAACACATCTCGGATGGTGTTTTCATTTCTAGTATAAAAGGAAGGGGAAAGAAGAGATGATTATGAATTACTACATTATCATAACAAAATTATAGTACATTTATGGTAATGTATTTATCATAACATTTTTATGATAGGAGGTGAGGAATGAAAAAGAAAGAAAGGAACCTGAAAGAAAATAAAAGAAATGAAAAGATGAATTTAACTCTTGAATATATCTTCGTTGAGAAGCTCTTTAGGGGAGAGGTTTTGGTCTTTTGAAGATACATAGGAATGCTGTAAGTGGGTATTATAATGGGAGGATATTTTAATAGAATTTATAAAAGACACACGGCTTGAGAGGAGTGAATAGAAGAGGTAAAGATGGGTGGTATTTATATTGGAGGAGAGGAGAGGTTTCCCATTATTTTAATCATTTGTTTAATATTTTTTCTCAAGACTATGAATATTCTTCATTATTATGACCAAAATAGTAAAACGATCATGTGAATTTGAACTCAGGGTTATTACATAAGAAATGTTTCTAGGAATAGTGTATTTTACTCATAATGTATATATATGGTAAATTACTGTCTTTCACTGTTCATAAAAAAATTAAGCATTTCAGAAAAATACCAAAAATTAACCGTAACCATATTTAGATGTTTGGAATCCAAAAATATATTCTATTGTATGAAAAAAATTCTAAATATGATAAATTTAATTTTTATTTAAAATCATAATTTACTTGAAATATAAAAATTTTAAAATTAAAAATGCTTTTTTAACACTTTGAAAAATTACTTAAGGTCTAATAAAATTATCTTATAATCATATGTTTTCAAAATAATTATTTATGAATACATTTTATGAAAATAAAATTTCTTTTAATTTATTAAATTAATATGAAAAATGTAAATAAATATAAATGACTTAAAAAAATACCGACACTTTATTAATATTTTTTACAAAATATATTTACTTATACTATGATATTATTATACCATATTGTCACTTATAAGATGGATAAATTTTATTTATGATTTAGATTGGTGAGGTTACTATTACATTGGCTGGTTTACTATTCATAAGGGTCACATTACTATTCAAAAGGTCGAGTTACTATTTCATCGGTATATGTTACTTAACTTCAAGAGATCCCCTTTTATTTCACTTATTCTTTATTTATAAGGTTCGTATTGTGTTCTATATGTAATATAATGTGATTATACTATAAGACATAATTATAATAAGGTAATTACATTGATAAAACATTGGTTCGTTACATTCTTCTCCCTTATGAAATTTCACCCTCGAAATTTCGTTTTACATTTTATGTTGTAAATTAGTGTGGGTACTTTTTCTTTATTTCTCCCTCTAGTTCCCATGTTTCCTCTTCTTACTTATAGTTCTGCCATAGTAATTTGACCAGGTGGGTAGTCTTGTTATGTATAAATTTATCTCTACGATCCAAGATCTTCACCAACTACTCCTTGTAATAAAGATCATTCTCCAACTATACCACCTCTATAGAGAGTACATGTGAAAGATCTGATATGTACTTCTTTAATAGGGATACATGGAAGAAATTGTGTACTTTAGATATGTTAGGTGTAAGTGCTAGTCGATAGGCCATAGCTCCAACACAGTCAAGAATCTCAAAGGGGTTGATGTACCTAGGACTTAGCTTTCCTTTCTTCCCAAACCTCATAACCTTATTCCATGGAGATATGCAGAGGAATACCATGTAACCAACTTTAAAATTAAGGTCTCATTGAAGATTTTCTATATAACTCTTTTGTAAATTTTGGGATTCCTTGATGTGCTGCTGAATGGATTTCATACTATTCACCATCTCTCCGACCATTTTCGGTGTTATCATCTTACACTCACCGACTTCATCCCAACACACCAGTGTTCTGCACCTTTTCCCATAAAGGGATTAATATAGTTCTATTTGGATGATAGAGTGGGAACTATTTTTGTAAGATAATTTGACCAGTGGAAGATGTTGGTCCCAACCTTTTTTTAAGTCCATAGAACATTCTCTAATCATATCTTCCAATGTCTGAATAGTTTGCTCAGATTGGCCATCAGTTTGAGGATGATAGGTCGTACTAAAGTTTAGTTCAATAGTTATAAAATGCTAAATACTTTTCTATAACTTCAAGGTGAATCTCAGATCTCTATTGTATATAATAAATAACTGTACTCCATGATTCCTTACCACTTATTTGATATATATCCTTGTAATTTGATCTAATGAGAAGTCCTCTCAAATTGTGATAAAGTGAGATGTCTTTATAAGATGATCCACAATTACCCATATAGAATTTTTTCCTATGGATGTCCTTTTAAGTCCAGTGACAAAGTCCATGGTGATGTTCTCCCACTTCCATGTTGTTATGGGTAGTGGTTTCATCATCCCCTTAGACTATTGCCTTTCATCCTTCACTTGTTGACATACGAGGCACTTTGATGTATACTGAAAAATATCCTTCTTAGTATTGTCCCACTAATAATTCTCATAAAGATCTTGATATATTTTTTCTCTCCCTGGGTGAATAGACAATTTTGGGCTATGTGTTTCATTAAAAAGATCCTTCTTTATATCTGGATCAGATGGTACACATAATCGTGAACCAATTATTTCAACTCCTTCCTCATCAGTCTTGAACTCAGAAGATTTATCATTTCTAATAGATTCCACCCTTTTTAAACATTCCACGTCTTTTATTTGAGAATCCTTTATTTTCTCCATGAGGGATGGTTGAGAAACCATTTGAGAAAGGATTGATTATGTTCCTCTATTAATGATTCCCATGTCCATCCTCTACAAATCTAAGAAGATTGGATGATTTTCAATTATCATCATTGATAAAGATTAATGATCCTTTCTACTTAGGTAACAAACCACCTTATTTTCCTTACCATGATGGTAGTGGATTGAGAATTCATAATCCTTGATGAGCTCTAACCATTTTCACTGGCTCATATTAAGCTCTTTCTATGTGAATATATATTTCAGACTCTTGTGATCAGTATATATCTCACACTTCTCCCCATAGAGATAGTGTCTCCATATTTTCAACACAAAGATCATATCCATCAACTCCAGATCATGCGTGAGATATTTTTTCTCATGGTTTTTTAATTTCCTTAAGGCATAGGCTATCACTTTATCATTTTAATCAGTACAGTACCTAAGAATTTTTTTTAAGCATTGTTGTACACAACAAAGAGTTATACACTTGTTGGGAGTGTGAGAACTAAAACAATGATAATCCTACTTTTGAGATCCTTAAAACTTTCCTCACATTCTTGAGTCCCAAAAAAATTCACCCCCTTCCATGTCATCTTGGTCACTGGGTTTGACAATCATGAAAAGTTATTCCCAAATCTTCAGTAATACCCATCCAGACCAAGGAATCTACAAATATCCATTACAGATGTTGGCCTGGGCTATTCTGTGATTGCCTTTGTCTTGGAAGGGTCTACACATATCCCTTACTGGTGATTACATGACTTAATAATGACACTTCCTCCATCAAAAATTCACATTTATTGTACTTTTCTTATAGTTTTTTCCTCCGCAAAGTCTTTGTAATAGTATTAAAATGCTCCTCATGTTCCTCCTTACTCTTGGAGTAAATCGGAATATCATCGATAAAGACTACCTAAATTTTTTTGAGTTAATCTCTAAAGACTCTATTCATTAGATTCATGAAAATTTCTAGAGCATTAGTGATTCTTAATGGAATCACTATGAACTCATAGTGTTCATACCTTGATTGAAAGATAGTCCTGGGAATATCTTCCTTCCTCACCTTTAATTTGTGATGTCCCAACAGAAGATCCACCTTAGAGAAATAACTGGCCCTGTGAAGATGATCAAACAACTCATCTATATGAGACAAGGAATACTTTTTCTTTATCATTATTTTATTGAGTTCATGATAATCAATGTAGAGGTGAATTAAACCATCCTTCTTCTTGATGAAGTAGACCGGTGATCCCCAAGGTGAATCACTCGGGAGTATAAAACTCTGGTATAGATTTTCCTACAACTGCTTCTTTATCTCACCTATCTCAATGATGGATATTCTATAAGGTGTCATTGATATAGGTAGGGATCAAAGAATAAGTTAAATTGGGAACACAACCTCTCGATTAAGAGGAAGACCAAGAAATTCTTTGGGAAATACATTAGTGTAGTTCCCTACAATGGTCATGTCTTTGAGCATGATTATCTCTTTTGTATTAATAATTTTAGCTAGAGATGATTGATCATAGGGCAGTAATATACACACTTGAGATAATGATTCTAAAATAAATTCATCTTCCTCCTTATACTTGTAAAGAATTGGTGGATGATTTGAGATGTGAAGAGAGATCTCCTTTTCCCGACAGTTGATGTTGGCTTGGTGTAAAGATAGTTAATCCATGACCAAGATAAAATCAAACTCCACTAAAGGAAGTATGACAAGATTTGCAGGGAGGTTTAGTCCACATAATATGATCAAGATGGAGTTATATCATTTGGATACAATAATTTCCCCATTTACTATTCTCACCGATAATTTAATCTCCAAACATAGAGGCAGTTTTTGAATAGTTCTACTAAACTTGAAATATATAAAAGAATGCATAGAACTAGAATAAAATAGTACGTTCACTATTCTTGAATGAATAACCACCATAACTGTCACCACATCATTGTATGACTCCACCTCAGTAGTAGTTATATCATAATCCATCCTTTATTTCCATGGAGGTTTTTGTTGTCTCCCTCTAATAACCCTTGGCTTAGGGAAATTGTTCACATAATTCCCATGTTCCTTTCAGTTGTAACACCGCACTATAGTATAAGTGTTGATATGAACCTTCCTTTATTCTTCTATATTAGTGGGAATATTCATATCCCTTCAATAGTTTTTAGCAAGATGTCCCATTATTCCACATTTGAAGAAATTAATAGTTCCCTTTAGACGGTTCCCATGATGATTTTCCCATAATTTTGACACATAGGATGTTCAATATTGTTTCCATCATGGGATTTATTTTCCAAACCACCCATATTAGACTCCATTTTATGCTTTTTATCACCAGGAACGTGAGACCATTGGGAGTCTCTGATCTCTATTTCAACCATGAGTGAACAAAAAAATATCCTCATAACTATCAAAGTCTCGAATCCCCATAAATTTTCATAGGCTCAACTTTAGTCTTATAAAGAAGTGATCCACCATTCTTTTAGTGTTCATGAAAAATCAAGAGGCGTATCTTGAAATCCTTGTGAATTTTGCTTCATATGCCTTGATGGACTCATCTTCCTTCTTCTTAAGCCTGAGGAACTCTCTTTCCATCTTTAGATGGTGGGTTTGAGGAAAATATTTATTGAAAAACATTTACTTGAATTCGTCCCAATCCATAGAATAAATTTCCTCCTAGGACTTCTTATTCTTGATCAGTGTCCACCACTGATCAACTTCCCCATCAAAATGATAGACCGTTAGTACGACTTTATCTTCTTCCAAGCATTGGAGGACAAAGAATATCTTTTCAATGGGGTTAATCCACTATTCCATGAGGAGGGGATATTAATATCTACTAAACATGGGAGGCCTTTCCCATATAAAGTATTCTACAACAAATTTCTATTTGCTTGGTGGAGGAGGGAATTCCACATCATTCAAGTTATTATTCATAACTTGAGCTAGCTGAGCAAGTACTATCATAATGTTTTGATCACTCATTCCCATAATATTAGGAATATCATTAGGGAAATCATCACATTTCCTATTACATTGACTTTTGTCACATGTTCTTATATTTCCCTCCATTAAATAAGAAAAAACCATACAATTAGGTGGCTTGAATACTAAGCTAATAAGAATAAAAAATAAAACTTTAAACATAAAAGGATAAACTCTTAAAATAAAAGTATATACCAACTTTTGATTACCTAGGTTTCAATATAGGTTACCAATGATCTATTTCCTCACATTTATTCTTATGGGCTTATTTGTTTGTTCCCTTAATAATGGTTCATACTAAACTTATGAATTTACCAAATCATATCATTTGAGAGTGTCATATCAGGGGTGCAGTAAGGCCCGTTGTCGTGTAACTATTTCCATTTGAGTCTAGATCAAAGCGATGTTTTTGGGTTTTATGTAACACCCCAAGCTTCCATGGTATGTTTCCCTTTGAATAATGCAATATCTTGCGTTGTACGCAACTTGGAGTTTTAACACACCACGACCAATAAAACTAGGCATTATGAATAGTAATACCCACTTTTTGAAATTTTATAAATTTTATTTTTCAAAATGGAATTCATTTTTGGATTCAGAATATCAAAATTATCTTAGGTTGAATTATTGGTATTTTTCAGAAAACTTTCAATTTTTGATGAATAGTGAAAAACACTACATTATTGTTTAAAACTGACTTTTTTTAAATAATTAGTTCTTTTATTTAAACTTATATTATGTAAAAATAGATACACAATACCTATATTTGTTCAATGTATTTATTTGGAGTCATTTTATAATAATATTAGATATACAAAATTTTATTGAACTTTTTACTGTCTTTTACCCACCTTCTAGGCGCATTTGCAAATTTGCATAAAATGTAATTTTTCCACTTATGTGAATTGAATTTCAAAAATCCAAGAGATACGGTTGATATCATTAAGTAAAATGTCTTTTAATAAGATGAAAATAATTTTTGGTGAATAGTAACTTTTGACTTTTATTTACCACAATTAAAAGTAAATAGGGTAATTAAAGGTGCAAATGATATTATTATTACCCCAACACATGTAATAATTCTATTGGATAAGTTTATTTCAACCAAAATCAACCATATGAATAAAATATTATTCTTTTGGTCTACATGGATTAGATTAAGACATTTATTATTATTTTATTTAAAGAAGAGTTAAAAGTGTTAAATTCAAATTTTTGTAACTAAAACATTTTTCATATAGGGCCACACATAAGATAAATTCAACTATAAATATTAATTAAAAAGAAAAAAATATTTACTACATAATTTTATTTTATTTATATTTTTTAACATTCAATAATTAAATTTATTTATGACACAATGATGATGAAGTAATTACCATATTATTTAAAGATTAAAAAATTAATATTATAAAGATTTATATAATTGTAAATTTAGATTTTGGATGAATTAAACTAATTTTATAGGTCAATATTAGATTTTAGGGTTGATTAAATAAACTTTTTTTGAAGTGATAAAGTTGTTATGACTTTCACAAAAACGAAATACCAAATAGTGTCAAAATTGACATAAATGAGTTTTTAAAACAAATACTATATTATTAATTGATATAATATTCCTAAAAATATAAGGTTTGGAAAAAGGAATTAGATAAGGTTATATATATCAATATTAAACCACTTGGGGTTCTCTTGTCTTTTTATAGTAAGTTTATTAACCATTTATTATAATAATACAAGAATATGTGGTAAAATTTAAACTATTTAACTAAGAGTTAAATATAAAAGATATGGTTAATATGGTGACCTAAACCTGTCTAAAACCTATTGGTTGATAGGTTTTCAAACCACCACCACCTTAGCCTCAGAATAAATCTTTTTGGAGCCATTATAAATTGAATACGATTGTATAATAAAATAATATTTCAAGCTTTTCTTAAAGTGACCCTCACCTCTCTTATAAAAGGGTACTTCCCCTTATCTCAAAATAACACATACAAAGCCATTTGGATTGGACAAAACCTTCTAAAATATCCTTAAAACTACCCTCAATTCGACCTAGAGCCCTTACTTTGATCCGAAAGCCAACCTAAGTATCCCTTTTGATCAACTCTAAATGGAAACACCCGAAGAAGAGGTAATAATTTCACCACCTCTTTCAAAGTTATTTTCTTCTTCCGCTTCCTCTTTCTTTGTTGTTTCTATATGAAAATAATAAATCTAGTATCTTATACATACTATGATGTTATTATAAATATGTTACAACCATATTCATTATTCTATCCATCCTATGAATTACAACTAACCATACGTGCGTACGTACGACTTACCATCTCCACGTCGTGGTGTAGTTTGTTATTCAAACACTTCATTATTTGGATTGGTATAATAATGAGTATAACTGATGTAAATAATAAATATAAAATTTTAATGATTCTGTATATATGATATACCATCCAATTACATACTATTTAACCATCAATAGAATGATATTGTCACTCGTGCGTACGTACAGATTACCGTCTCCACGAACACAATGAAATTCATTCCCCATGATAACCATTCAAGAATAATTTTTATTTTATGATTAAAAACAATTTTTAAGAACTTAATATCAATCTAGATATGAATAAAATAAATCCTATCCATAAAAAACATGGCTTACATATCCCATCATATAAAGGAAACTGAATTAGTTAAAACCCGAAACGATGATACTTCTGAAATATTATTAACAAAGCAATATTAGAAGATCATATATGATATAATATTTATGTATTTGGTTATTGTATAAATTAATAGAAATTATTTAACTATTATACCGGAGTTTAGCATACCCTTTACCAAAGAAAATTACAAGGTAAGGGTTAATTCTACAATCTCTTCATTATCTGAATTTGTTTATACATGTGTATCTACTATGACCTCTTTATCATCCTCATTTGTGTTTCTTAAAAATATATTTCAATTTTTTTTTAATATTTCATAGAATA
Source organism: Viscum album (assembly GCA_963277665.1). Taxonomy (NCBI): domain Eukaryota; kingdom Viridiplantae; phylum Streptophyta; class Magnoliopsida; order Santalales; family Viscaceae; genus Viscum; species Viscum album. The sequence continues at coordinate 1,943,756,947 of OY728163.1, forward strand.
TGGGTTAAAGTAATTTATACCATTGTTTGAATTTTTATAAAATTTTTATAAATGAATCTTTCCGTCATTTTCCAAACAACTTCCTTTACAATCTTTTCAACAAAATTAAGGAAAGAATGGTTTTTAACTTATACAACGGGTTAGACTATTTTCCACCGTTATAACACCTTATAAGATTACCTTACAAGATTATAAGAATATTTTCAAAAATAAATGTTTTTTATAATTATGTTACTTTTAAATGATTTCAAAATATAAAGTGTAATTTCTTTCAAATAGTTTTTATTTCATCTATGTCAACATCATTTAATGTATTTTACACTTGTTTGAAGTTTATTTATTATGATAAAATTTTTACATATTGTATTTAAGGTTTTTTGATATTTTTTAATGTGGATGTGTTATTTTTATACCATTCATGGTTTATGGATAATGTATTTACATTTTTTATGCTAGTATGAATGTTTATGTTATGATTAAACCTTTTTCTGTGAGGAATGCATTGGACTTAGTAAGTGACAGGTGGAGCCCGCTATTACTCCTTGATACATCAGTAGGTCTCATGAGACAAACTAGTGTCTTAGCACAAGGCCTTGACAAAATCTTATTTTTAGTCTTGGCCCGAGGCTTTGACTATGTGGTTATGAAGTCTGGCATTATGCATTCCATCATTATGAAATTGTCTATTGATATTGCATTTGATTACTCAACTAGTAGAATGTCCATTTGAATAAGTAAATGGTATTATTTGATTTATATTTTCCTTATTATGCTGAAGTTTATGTTTAAAAGGACTTTGATTTATTCTTATACATTTCTTTAAATGTTTATTATTATTTATGAAAGTTTCCGCTATATTGTTATCCTTACTGAGCACCTGATCACACCCCTTTCTATGTTTTATTTTTCCTAGGATGTGGAGAAGTATATTATGACTGACCTGTAGGGATATTCTAAGGGATATGAATATATTCGAAGGAGACAATTTTGTTGCTGTTTTTCATTTTATATGTAATTTAAAACATATGTATGTATCTAGTACACCCAAGGCTACTAAATTGATCGGTCTTTCGAGATTTGATCCCTTATGATCATGCCAATGTTATGTAATAATGCACCGACTCTGGTTAACTGGGGTTGGGGGGTTACAGTTGGTATTAGAGGAAGTTTAGTACAAACCTTGGAAGCTAGATTTAGAAAAACTCTGATTAGAAAACATTGCCTTAAGATAGAATTTGAGGATTAGTATATAAGAACTTCCTAGAATTTTGGTAATGTATAGATTTTGGGAGTTTTCCAAGACATAAATACTTGCATGGATACGAGTAGGTATAGTAAGATCTTGTATATATGTACCTAGGAGTGAAAAATTTGATAAGTAGATTTGGGCTTGACCTAGGGTATCCAGGTACACAACAACTGGCCTTGATTCACTATTGGTTACGACACACCTAGGGGATATGTTTAGGATAATTCACATTTTCCTTACAAACCATTATGAAGGATTTATAAGTATATACCTCCTCAAAGATTTTTTTTTATGATTATGGATTATATCGATAAATTTTTCAATTTATGTTAAGTGTTTTACATGTTTATAATTATGTATTTTGATTCATACACTAATCTACTGTATGACATTGTTTAGAAATGATTCCTAGTGGAAGGAATGGAAACCGTATCAATGAATGTAATCCATGTAGGGATTTCCCTCCTACTCAAGATAATTATAGTGTATTTGGTGATGAAACTGGTGTTGATCATATTATCACCATACTATTACAACTCACTCAGGTTATGAATAATAACCATACCTGTATGAGGCACCCTAATCCACAACGCAGAGGATCAATGTTAGACTGCTTCATGAGGCAAAAACCACCAAAATTCAATGGGACTACAAATCCATTTATAGATGAGAAATGGAAAAGTTACTTAGAGAAAATATTTCACGCTTTGGGGAGCAGCGAAAGGGAAAATGTAACGCCTCGACCCCAGTTACACAGAGTCGGTGCATTATTAAAAAACATTGGCATGATCACAAAAGATCAAATCTCTAAAGACTGATTAGTTTAGTAGCTTTGGAAACACTAGATACATTCATAAAGTTTACATTACATAATAAAGTGAAAACTACAACAACATCTTGTCTCCACACTCATATCCCCTTATACTATCCCTACAGGTCATTTATAAAATAATTCTTCACATCCTGGGAAAAATAAAACATAGAAAGGGGTGAGCTCAGATGCCCAGTAAGGATAACAATATAGCAGAAAATTTCATAAATAAGTATAAACATTTAAGGCAATGTATAACTAAAACAAAAGCCTTTTAAACTTGAACTTCAGCATAATATGGAAGAAAAAAATGAAATAATTTCATTTACTTATTCACATGGATATTTTACTCGTCAAATAATCACATGCAATATCAATAACCACTTTCATAATGATGGAATGCATAATGCCAGACTATCATAACCACATAGTCAAGGACTTGTTCCAAGACTACAAATAATATTTTGTCAAGGCCTTGTGCCAAGACACTAGTTTGTATCATGAGAACGATCGATGCATCTAAGAGCTATAGTGGGCTCCACCTGTCACTTATTAAGTCCAATGCATTCCTCATATGAACGGGTTTAAGCATGACATAAACATTTGTATTAAAACTAGCATACAAAATGTCAATACTTTCTCCATAAACCATTAATGGTATAAAAATAACACATACATATTAAAACATATCTCAAAACCTTCAATACAATATGGAAGTTTTGTATCATAATAAATCAACTTCAAATAAGCTTAAAATCCATCAAAGGATGTTGACATAGAGGAAATCAAAACTATTTGAGAGAAATATCTATTTTTTTAAATCATTTAAAAAACACATAATTATAAAAGAAAACATTTAACTTGAAAATATTCTTATAATATTGTGAGGGAATCTTCGATGATTTTATAATGGCAGAAAATATCCGCACACGCCGTATAAGTTAAAAAATACATTCTTTCCTTAATTCTGTCGAAAAGGATAAAAAGGACCTTGTTTGTAAAATGAAAGAAAGATTACTTTATAAACTTCTTATAAAAAGTCAAAAAAGGGTATAAATGACATTAACCCATATTATGTAAAATAGTAAGAATGTTTTGAAATACATTTTTACGAAAACATGGATGTGGATGATAAAGAGGTCCGCGTAGATAATTACGTATAAACAACCTCGGATAATGAAGAGATTGTGAAATAGACCCTTACCTTGTACTTTCCCTTGGTTGAGGGTAGTTTAACCTCATATATAATGGTTAAATAATTGTTATTAATTTATAAAATAATCATATAAATTAATATGATATCATATATGATCTTTTAACATTGCTTTGTTAATAATATCTTAGTATTATCTTCGTTTCGTGTGTTAACTTACTCATTTTATTTTATATGTTTTGTTACATAATCCGTGTTTGTTATGGATATATTGTATTTTATTCATATTCATAATGATATAAAGTCCATAAAAATTATTTTTAATCATCAAATAAGAATTAGTCTTGAATGGATACGATGAGGAATTAATCTCATCGCGTTCATGGAGACGGTAATCCGTACGTACGCACGAGCGACAATATCATTATTTTGATATTAAAATAATATATAATTGGTTTTTATATCATATATAAAGATTAATTATCATTTTATATTTATTATTTACATGAATTACACATCATTATTATACCCATCCAAATAATAATGTATTGAATAACAATTACACCACGACCTGGAGACGGTAGGCCGTACGTACACACGTATGGTGACATGTCATTCAAAGGATGGATAGAATACTTAATATGGTTGTAAAATATTTATAATAACATCAAAATATATAGAAGATACTGGATTTATTATTTTATAATGTAAATAAAAAATAAAGAATATGTTGAAGAAGAAAGGAACTTGAAAGAGGGTGGTGAAAACATTACCTCTTCTTCGGGTTCTTCCTTTTGATTTGATCAAAAGGGCTCCTTAGGTTGGATTTCTGATCAAACTAAGGCATCTAAGTCGAAGGGAGGATAGTTGAGAGATTAATTGGGTAGGTTTTGGCCGAACAAAAAGGATTTTATGGTGTGAATAATTGGTTATAAGTGGTGTCCTTTTATAAGGGGGAGGAGGGGCTCTTTAGGAAAAACTTAAATTATTATTTTATAATAAATTCATATTCGCATTATAATGGCTCCAAAGTAGATTATTCGAAGTATAAGGTGGGTATGGGTCATAATAATTTCAACCAATAGATTTTAGATAGGTTTGGGTCATTATATTAACCTTATATTTTAGTTTTAACTCTTAGTTAATTAGTTTGACATTTACCATGTCACTTTGTATTTTTATATTATATGGTTAATAAACATACTATATAGTTCCAAGAGACCCCCAAGTGGTTTATTAATGATATAAATATTATTATATAATTCATTTGGCCGAACATTAGATTTTTAGGAATAGAATATCAATTAATAATATAATATTTGTTTTAAAAACTCTTTTATGTCAATTTTGACACTATTTAATAACTGATTTTTGATAAAGTCTTAACAACTTTATTAATTAGAAAAAAATTAATTTAAGCAATACTAACATGTCATATTAATCAATAAAATTTGTGTATGGAATCAAAACGTTCAAATTATATTTATTTTAACATTTATAATACTAATTATTTGATTCTTTCATGAATAAGGAAAATACTGCATCATTATTGTGTCATAAATAAATTTAATTATTGAATCTCTAAAAATTATAAATAAAATACCATTATGTAGGAAATATTTTTATATTTCTAATGAATATTTATAGTCGAAAATATAACTTATATAATCCTATGTAAAAATTGTTTTTCTAAAAGATATATGCTTATGTCATTTTTGTATTTACTTTAACTTTATTAATATAAAGTGTCATTATCACTTACAAGTGGATCCATGGGGTCCCAAAATCGACCCAAATATTCCCATGGTCATACATGTATCCACTAATAGGGTTTGGACTCGTTTTAGGGTAATTTAGTATTATTATAATATTATTGTTTACCATTATTTACCAGATTTACCTTTTATCCATGGTAAATAAAATATTTACTGAAGTAATTATTCCAAATGTCTAAAAATAAAAGTTACCTATTTACAAAATTTGGACCTCCTAATTCTAAATATTAAATCCATTTTTATAAATTCAAAACAAAGAAGTGGCAGAAATTAATTTAAAATTAATTCCCGTTGTTGAAACAAAAAGCGTGTTTTTAACAAATAATAACTATCAAAAGATTGACACTTTCTTATGTCTAGTTTAAATATGAAATTATTTCCAATGAACAACAATGGATTAAATGGTAAAATTATAATCTAATTATACTTTAAAATAAATCAAATTCATAATTTATCACTATTAATTATTTTGATTAAAAAAGTTGTTTTTAAATAAAATTTAGTAATTTTCACTATTCATCAAAAATATGAAAGTTATCAGAAAAGTACCAAAATTTCACCCTAAGATAATTTTGATATTACAAATCCAAAAATGAAGTCTATTTTACCAAATTCAAAACATAAAAGTGACATTTATTAATTCCCGCTGTCAAAACCAAAAGACGTATTTTTAAGAAATAATAACTACCAAAAGTTTGACACTTGTTTATGTCCAATTTCAAAGTGAAATTACATAAAATGACCATAATTGGATTAAATGGTAAAAATATAATCTATTTATACTTCCAAACCATTAATATGTATAGTTTAACAACAAAAGTTATTTTGATTTAAAAAAGTTGTTTTCAGTTAAAATATAATATTTTTCACTATTCACCCAAATATGAAAGTTATCAGAAAAACCCCAAAACTTTATTAAAACTATATTCTTATGTCCCGATTCTAAAGAATAATTTTATTCTGTAAAATTGAATATATAAAAGTTTCAAATATGGGATTTAAAAAGGCTTCTCCATGAAATGGTGGTAAAATTGAATTTTTTGAAAAATACTTATTTTATTTGAAACAAATGTATTTGTTCTTACATTATGTCTAAGAAACTCATAATATAGATTCTAAAATTATAAGGATTATATTAAGTTCCAAATTCAGTTAATATTATTCATAACCGCTTTTGAACGACTTGTGTGGTAAGTCATGGTGCGCTAGAACTCGGTGTTGTGTGTAGTGTAAGTTATTGAATTACTTTGAAGAAATAACATACTATTAAATCTTGGGGTGTTACATTCTTCCCTCTTTAAATAAATTGCATCCTCGAATTTTTAAATTAGATTTCGAAAATAAAAGGTTGAAAATAGAAAATACCTTTGGGAAAACCCACATCGGAAATTAGGTTAACAAAATTTAGTCTTAATAAGAGGAAAAGGGAAATGAAAGGGTCACCACCAAATTATGATCTCGATTAGGAGAACATTGGTGGAAATTAGAGACATATAATTGGAGGAAAAACATAAATATTTATAGGTAGTGATTGAGGTCATCAATCACAAACAAGTGTAAAATTGAGGGCCTTAAATTCATCAATATATGATGATTTAAATACCATCGGTTCAACAAAACATATGGTATTAGGATAACACATTTTTTGTTTTAATATCCCTTTACAAAAGTATAAGAATAAATTTTTCATAGAATAAGAGAATAAGAAAAATATATACTTGACACGTAGAGTTTCATCCTTCAACTAATTCCTACCACAAGTTCACCTTTCATTCCAAAAGATTTCAAAAATATTCCATTTATCCTAATCATATAGGGTTCCAAAATAATGAAATTATAATTCATTTGTCAGACTATTAAGAAAACTACATTATACAAACCAGGACATTACGTAGGCCAGTGGTAGGTGATGCACCCTTGTCGCCCTTCAGTTGTGGGTTCAAGTCTCGCGGCTTTTCCGGACGCAACGGGTTGTCACCCGACCTCCAGGTTTTCCTTTTTATAACAATCCAAAAATAATATTTAGAAATTATTTAACCTTAAAAATAGTATAAAATGTCAAATATAATCCATTCCAACCTTTAGAATTATCCAAATTACTTCTATCCAAACTTACAGTCCAAAATTTATAAGGTAAATATATTGAAGATCTTTTTTTCCACGTAATAACATGTGAATACCTTCATCATGTATTCTTTTAAAATATGGTAACACCCTAAATTACCATAAAACCTTAATGATTACATTCATTCTCCCTTATTTCTTATAGAATACGAGATATATTCCTTATATCCAAAAACTTTGAATACTCCAACAATGATGAAATAAACAAACCATTAATCAGTGCCAAGGTAGTCAAGAATATCCAATATAATTTATACAAATCAACCTTCTCTTATTCCAAAATTAATACCTCTGTATCAAGACCATATTAAGGATTAACTTTCCTTTAACCATGTATTTTCAAAAAAAAAATTAACTTACTGTTGAGTCACTTTTCATAGTACCATATAATATCAAATCCTCAATGAAATAGTATTGCAGTACAATCCATATTTATCTTCATAATTCATATAACCAGTACATCGTTGATACAATACTGAAATGAAATAATTATTTAATAAAAACATAAGAACACTAGTCATTCCTCTTCATATGTGGTAGCCTCATAACTTTATTATTATCTTATAGTATCATTTGGGGGATAATCTGATGATTTGAACATTGATTCACGTAGTGTCCCCACTCCTTGCAGATGAAGCATTGTACATTTGAAATCTTTTTCTTACCCTCGCAATCACGAATGTGGTGTCCTTTTTCTCCACACTTATAACATACTCCCATTCCCTTCAAGAATTTTCCAAGGTAATTCTTTCCACAGTTATCACATATGGGAAAATCCTTCTTTACCTTCTTCCCTTTATCTGTCCTTCTCTCTACCATCCTTTTCTTCTTTGGATTCCCTTCAAAGCCATAGGACTCCGAGAATTCTTTACTTATCTTATCAACACATGATACTATTTCTTCATATGATGATAATACATGGGAGAATATTTACCTACTAATTTCTGGATTAAGCCCATGAATGATATGATCCTTCTTACTCTTTGGATCATGCGTATTACTGGAGTTCTCATTCCTTCTACTAGGCGCCATTTCTATACAATAGCATAAACTATGTCAGTTTATGAATTGTAATGAATAATTCCAAACTTGTAAAATACCTATTGTAAATTGAACGGTTTATGGATATAATCCATAATCATAAAGATGTTTTCATTGAGTAAGTATATACTCATAAACCCTTCATAATGATTTGTAATGAAAATGAGAATTATCCTAATCATATCCCCCGGGAGTGCGGTAACCAAGAGTGCAGCAAAGCCCATTTTCATGCACTAGTTCCCGTTCGAGTCTAGATCAAAGTGGTGTTTTCAGGTTTTACCCCTAGGTACATCTGTTCCATATCCACCTTTACCTGCTCGTATCTAGACATGGATGTATTGCTCGGAAAACTCACAAAATCTCTACAATACCAAAATTCTAGGAAGTTTTTCTATACTAATCCTCAAAGTTCATCTTAGGTCTATGTGGTCTAATTAGAGTTTATCTAAATCTAGCTTCCAAGGTTTGTACTAAACTTCCTCTGATACCAACTGTAACGCCCCGACCCTAGTTACCCAAAGTCGGTGCATTATTACAAAACATTGGCATGATCACAAAAGATCAAATCTCGAAAGACTGATTAGTTTAGTAGCCTTGGAAACACTAGATACATTCATAAAGTTTACATTAAATCATAATGTGAAAACTACAACAACATCTTGTCTCCACACTCATATCCCCTTATACTATCCCTACAGGTCATTCATAAAATACGTCTTCACATCCTGGGAAAAATAAAACATAGAAAGGGGTGAGCTCAGATGCCCAGTAAGGATAACAATATAGCAGAACTTTTCATAAATAAGCATAAAAATTTAAGGCAATGTATAACTAAAACAAAATCCTTTTAAACTTGAACTTCAGCATAATATGACAGAAAAAATGAAATAATTCCATTTAATTATTCACATGGATATTCTACTCGTCGAATAATCACATGCAATATCAATAACCACTTTCATAATGATGGAATGCATAATGCCATACTATCATAACCACATAGTCAACGCCATGTGCCAAGACTACAAATAATATTTTGTCAAGGCCTTGTATCAAGACACTAGTTTGTCTCATGAGACCTACCGATGCATCGAGGAGCTATAGTGGGCTCCACCCATCACTTATTAAGTCTAATGCATTCCTTATATGAACATGTTTAAATATAACAAAAATATTCGTATTAAAACTAGCATACAAAATGTCAATACTTTCTCCATAAACCATGAATGGTATAAAAATAACACATCCATAGTCAAAAATATCACAAAACCTTAAATACAATATGGAAGTTTTTTATTATAATAAATCAACTTCAAATAAGCTTAAAATCCATTAAAGGATGTTGACATAGATGAAATCAAAACTATTTGAGAGAAATATATCTTTTTTTAAATCATTTAAAAGAAACATAATTATAAAATAAAACATTTAATTTTAAAATATTCTTACAAGATTGTGATGGAAGCTTTGACGATTTTATAATGGTGGGAAATATCCGCACACGCCGTATATGTTAAAAAAGACATTCTTACCTTAATTCTGTCGAAAAGGTTAAAAAGGACCTTGTTTGGAAAAGGACGGAAAGATTCCTTTATAAACTTATTATAAAAAGTCAAAAAAGGGTATAAATGACTTTAACCCATATTTTTTAAAATAGTAATAATGTTTTGAAATACATTTTTAATAAACATGTATGTGGATGATAAAGAGGTCCCAGTAGATAATTACGTATAAACAACCTCGGATAATGAAGAGATTGTGAAATAGACCCTTAACTTGTAATTTTCCTTGGTTGAGGGTAGGTTAACCTCCTTTATAATGGTAAAATAATTTTTATTAAACTATACAAGAATCATATACATTAATATGATATCATATATGATCTTTTAACATTGCTTTGTTAATAATATCTTAGTATTATCATCGTTTCGGGTGTTAAATTACTCATTTTCTTTTATATGTTTTGTTACATAATCCCTGTTTATTATGGATAGATTGTATTTTATTCATATATATAATGATATCAAGTCCATAAAAATTATTTGTAATCATCAAATGATAATTAGTCTTGAATGGATACGATGGGGAATGAATCTCATCACGTTCGTGGAGACGGTAATCCATACGTACGCACGAGCGACAATATCATTCTTTTGATATTAAAATAATATATAATTGGATTTTATATCATATATAAAGAATAATTGTCATGTTATATTTATTATTTACATGAATTACACATCATTATTATATCCATCAAAATAATAATGTATTGAATAACAATTACACCACGACGTGGAGACGGTAAGTCGTACGTACACACGTATGGTGACATGTCATTCAAAGGATGGATAAGATACTAAATATGGTTGTAGAATATTTATAATAACATAAAAATATATATAAGATACATGAGTTTTTATTTTATAATGGAAATAACAAAGAAAGAATACGTTGAAGAAGAAAGGAACTTGAAATAGGGTGGTGAAAACATTCTCTCTTCTTCGGGTTCTTCCTTTTGATTTGATCAAAAGGGCTCCTTAGGTTGGATTTATGATCAAAAAAGGCCTCTATGTATAAGGGAGGATATTTTAGAGAATAATTGGGTAGGGGTTGGCCGAAAAAAAAGGATTTTAAGGTGTGAATAATTGGTTAGAAGTGGTGTCCTTTTATAGGGGGGCTCTTTAGGAAAAACATAAAGTATTATTTTATAATAAATTCATATTCGGTTTATAATGGCTCCAAAATAGATTATTAAAATTATAAGATGGTTATGGGTCTAAATCCATTCAACCAATAAATTTTAGACAAGTTTGGGTCATTATATTAACCTTATCGTTTAGTTTTAACTCTTAGTTAATTAGTTTGACATTTACCATGTCACTTTGTATTTTTATATTATATGGTTAATAACCTTACTATATAATTTAAAGTGACCCCAAAGTGGCCCATTAATGATACAAATATTATTATATAAGTCCTTTGGCCGAACATTAGATTTTTAGGAATATAATATCAATTAATAATATAATATTTGTTTTTAAAAACACTTTTATGTCAATTTTGACACTATTTAATAATTGATTTTTGTTAAAGTCTTAAGAACTTTATTAATTCGAAAAAAATTCATTTAATCAATCCCAACATGTCATATTAATCAATAAAATTCTTGTATGTCATAAAAAATTTCAAATTATATTTATTTTAACATTTATAATACTAATTATTTTATTCTTTCATTAATATGGAAAATACTGCATCATTATTGTGTCATAAATAAATTTAATTATTCAATGTATGAAAATTTTAAATAAAATAATATTATGTATAAAATATTTTTACCTTTATAATGAATATTTATTGTCTAAAATATAACATATATTACCCTATGTAAAAATTGTTTTGCTAAAATATATATGCTTATGTCATTTTTGTATTTACTTTAACTTTATTAATATAAAGTGTCATTATCACTTACAAGTGGATCCATGGGGTCCCAAAATCGACCCAAAGATGCCCATGGTCGGAAATGTATCAACCAATAGGGTTAGGAAACATTTTAGGGTAATTTAGTATTATTATAGTATTATTTTTTACCCTTATTTACCAGATTTACCTTTTAACTATGGTAAATAAAATATTTACCAAAGTAATTATTCAAAATGTCTAAAAATAAAAGTGTCCTATTTAAAAAATTTGGACCTCCTGATTATAAATATTGAATCCATTTTTATAAACTCAAAACATATAGGTGATAGAAATTAATTTAAAATTAATTCCCACTGTCGAAACAAAAAGCGTGTTTTTAACAAATAATAACTATCAAAAGATTGACACTTTCTTATGCCCAGTTTAAATATGAAATTTTTTCAAATTACCAACATTGGATTAAATGGTAAAATTATAATCTAATTATACTTTAAAATCAATCAAATGTATAATTTATCACTACTAATTATTTCGATTAAAAAAGTTGTTTTTAAACAAAATTTAGTAATTTTCACTATTCATCAAAATATGAAAGTTATCAGAAAAGTTCCAAAATTTCACCCCAAGCTAATTTTGATATTTTGAATCCAAAAATAAAGTCTATTTTACCAAATTAAAAACATTAAAGTGATATTTATTAATTCTCGCTGTCAAAACCAAAAGGCGTATTTTTAAGAAACAATAACTATCAAAATTTTGACAATTGTTTATGTCCAATTTCAAAGTGAAATTACATACAATGACCATAATTGGATTAAATGGTAAAAATATAATCTATTTATACTTCCAAACCATTAAAATTTATAATTTAACAATATAAATTGTTTTTATTTAAAAATTTGTTTTTTGTTAAAATATAATATTTTTCACTATTCACCCAAATATAAAAGTTATCAGAAAAAAACCAAAACTTTATTTAAACTAAATTCTTATGTCCTGATTATAAAGAAGAATTTTATTTTGTCAAATTGAATATATAAAAGTTTTAAATATTGGATTTAAAAAGGCTTCTCCATTAAAAGGTGGTAAAATTGCGTTTTAAAAAAATACTTCTTTTATCTGAAAAAATGTATTTTTTCTTACATTATGTCTAAGAAACTCATAATATGGATTATAAAATTATAAGGATTATATAAAGTTCAAAATTCAGTTAATACTATTCATAACCGCTTTTGAACGACTTGTTTGGTAAATCATGGTGCGCTAGAACTCGGTGTTGCGTGTAGTGTAAGTTATTGAATTACTTTGAAGAAATAACGTACTATGAAATCTTGGGGTGTTACAGAAAAATTTTACATGGCAGTTTATCGCCTCACGAGAGATATAGATCATTGGTGGTCATTAATTCAAAACGAAAAGGAAGATAAAGAAGTATCAAATATGGAATGGAGGGAGTTTAAAGAGTTTTTCTTAGAAAAGTACCTTCCCCGTGACCATCGAGCGGATATGGAAAGATAATTTTTGAGTCTGAGGCAAAAAGAGGATGAGAATGTCACAAAGTATGATGCTAACATTACAAGGTTAGCAAGGCATGCAATAGATTATATACATAACCTAAGGAGTAAGATTGATCAATTCTTCAATGGGTTAAAATCTTTTCTCCGTCGAGCATTAGTCTCACAATCCTTCTCATCGTACAAAGATATTGTCTCATGTGATATCAAGACAAAAAAGAAATTCTCCAAGTCTTACGAATTTAAAGCAAAGAAAGAGAATAAGAGATCTACTGAACAATCTGGAAATGGAAATAAGGGTAAGAAGGGAAAATTTGAATATCCATCCTATGGTAATTATGGGAAGAAACACCCCAGTACTTGCCTGAAGGGAATGGGTATCTCTTACAAGTGTGGTGGAAAAGGCCACCAAGCTCGTTATTACAAGGGAAATAAAGTGCCTATCAATGTTGAATGCTACAATTTTAGAGAAAAGGGGCACTGTGAAAATGAATGTCTTAAGTACCAAAGAAACTTACCTCAGAAAATGCCATGGGAGAAAGGCCAAGATTATGCGATCACTACTGCTAAGGTTGAAGCTGCAAAAGACGTGGAGGTAGGTAATTAAATTGCTTCCTCAAGTTTAGTCAATGCTATATTTGATTATGGATCATCACATTGTTTCATATCTTCTCATCTTGCTATGAAAATTAGATATTTACAATTTTATTTAACATGGGAGTTTTCAGTCAAAATTCCTAAGGGAAGTATCATTGCAACAAAGTTTTGTGAATCAATCCCCATTAAGGCATATAAATGTTCTTTATCTGCTGATCTCATCATCATACCCATGATTTAATTTGATATAATCATTGGTATGGATTGGATTTCATACCACGATGCGAAAATTTATTGTAAGAAGAAGGATGTTACAATTTTCAATGATGATAAAGAGAACCTTGTCATTATATCAGAAACGTCACCACCTGATTCTTATATTGATGCACCCCCAGTATCTATACTAAATTCAATTATTGGGGAGGAAGAGAATGAAATAACTATGGGTGAGGAAAATAATTTTCAAATATATTATGTAACTATTGTTCAAGAATATGTCGATGTGTTTCTAGATGATTTACCTAGACATCCTCCAGAATGAGAAATTGAGTTTTCCATTGATTTAATTAATGGTTCAAGGCACATATCAAAGAACCCTTATAGAATGGCCACTGTAGAATTAGTAGAACTAAAGAAATAACTAGAGTAATTGAGTAATAAGAAATTTATTCTCTCTATTGTTTCTCAATGGGAGCCCCTGTTATTTTTGTTAAGAATAAATATGGATCTATGATGTTGTTCATTGACTACAGAGAGATCAATGCTATAACAATAATGAACAAGTATCCCCTAACTCTCATTGATTATTTGTTCAACCAAATTCATATAGATCAATATTTTTCAAAGATTTACCTTTGATATGGATATCTTAAGTTTTGTGTGAAGAAGGAATAGATTCCGAAAACAATATTTTGAACCATGTATGAGCATTATGAGTTTACTATATTGCCTTTTGGACTGCCTAATGCACCCTCTATTTTCATGGATCTAATGAATAGAGCTTTCAAGGAATATATTTATGAATATTTAGTAGTATTTATTGATGATATATTAGTATACTAAAAAATCTATGAATATCTTGAAAAGCACATGCGCACTATTATAAAAACCCTCAGAAGAAATGAATTATATGGGAAGTTTAACAAGTGTGAATTATGGATTCAATAAATTTATTTTCTTGGCCATATTGTCTCTAAGGATAGAATCTATGTTGATCCTTCTAAGAAAAGATCAATAAAAGAATGGCCAGCACCGACAAGTATAATTTAGGTACGTAGTTTTATTGGTTTAGCATGTTATTATTATCATTTTGTAAAGAATTTTGCCTGATTGGAAATCCCATTAAGCAGGTTCACATATAAAGGGGTTAAATTTGATTGGAAAAAAGTGTGTGAAGAATTTTTTGAAGAACTGAAGAGAAGATTAGTCAATGCTCCTATCTTGACTCTACCATCGGGAATGATGGGTTTGTTATTTATAGTGATGCTTCAAAGAAAGGACATGGTTATGTCATTATGCAGAAAGATAGGGTTATTTCCTATGCATCACGATAATTAAAAATTCATGAACAAAACTATCTCACTCATGATCTTGAGTTATCAGATGTAATATTTGCATTGAAGATATGGAGACACTATCTCTATGGTGAAAAATGTGAGATATATACTGATCACAAGAGTTTGAATTATATTTTCTCACAAAAATAACTCAACATGAGGCCAAGGAGAAGGCTTGAACTACTCAAGGATTATGATTGCACTATACACTACCACACGGGGAAGGAAAATAAGGTGGCAGATGCTTTGAGCAGAAAGGATCATGATGTTTTGAACAATATGAGAGTTTAAAGGGATCCTATGTTCATGGATATAGTAAAAATGGATAAGGGAATAATCATGGAAGGTGAAACATAAATACTTTTTCAAATGGTTACCAAACCATATTTACTAGAAATGATAAAAAGTTCTCAGACTGATGATGAGGAGTTTCAAAAGAAAATTAAAGCTGTGAATGATGGGAGATTGATCAACTTCATATATGAAGATGTGATTTTGAAATTTTGGAAGAGACTTTGTATTCCCGGTATACTTGATCTAAAGAGGAAACTATTGGATGATGCTCATATCCCCAATTTCACTATACACCCTGGTGGCACTAAGACATATATAGATTTGAAGGAAAATTTTTGGTGGGATAACATACAGAGGGAAAGTGCTGATTATATGTCAAGATGTATGGTTTTTCAATAGGTGAAGGTTAGAATACAACATCCTAGAGGTGTCATGAAACCTCTTCCCATACCTGGGTAGAAATGGGGTGATATTATGATAGACTTTGTCATGGGGCTACCAAAGACTCCTAGAAGGAATGATGCAATATGGGTCACTATTGATCGTCTTACCAAGTCAGCACATTTTCTTGCTATAAGAGAAGAATTGCCACTTTAACGTTTAACAAGACTATATATTAATGAAGTTTTAAGACTTCATGGAGTACCCCTATAAATTATTTTTGACCGTGATCCCCGTTTTACATAAAGATTCTAGAAAAGTCTTCAGAAGTCCTTGGATACTGAACTTTGTTTGAGCACTACCTACCACCCTCAAACTGATGGAAAATCAGAATAGACTATTCAAACCTTAGGAGACATGTTGAGATCTTTCTCACTTGACTTTCAAGGTATATGGGATCAATATTTACCTCTGGTAGAATTTTCCTATAACAATAGTTTCCATTCAAGTATTCAGATGGCACCATATGAAGCGTTATATGGAAAGAGATGTCACACACCAACTTGTTGGGATGATATTGGTGAAATAAAACTCATAGGACAAGAACTTGTTAAGGAAACAATGGAAAGGTGAAGGTTATCCAAACCCATATCAAATCAGCTCAAAGTAGGAAAAAGATCTATGCTGATAACCGGAAGAAAGATTTGAAATTTAAAGTTGGAGATCATGTTTTCTTGAAGGTATCTCCATGGAAGGGTGTTATATGATTCAGTAAGAAGAGACAATTAAGTCCCAGGTACATCAGAACTTTCAAAATTCTAGAATGTATTGGAGTTATAGCTTATTATTTGGAAATACCACCAATTCTCTCCAAGGTTCATGATGTGTTCCACGTATCAAAGTTGAAAAAATACATACCTGACCCAACACATGTACTCACCGATGAACAAATAAAACTGGAACTCGACCTGTGTTATTGCAAAGAGCCTATCAGAATTCTTGATACCAGAGAACAAGTGTTGAGAAACCGGGTGACTCATCTGATGAAAGTTATATGGAGAAATCATAAGATAAAAGAGGCAACGTGGGAACTAGAGGAACTTATGATGAAGAACCACTCGAATATTTTTATGCAATAAAATTCTAGAAATTTTTAGGATGAAATTTTTTGAAGGATGGGAGAATGTAACACCCCAATATTCCACGGTACATTTTCCTTTGAATAATGCAATTGCTTGCATTATACGCAACTTGGAGTTTTAACACACCACAACCAATCAAACTAGCTGTTATGAATAGTAATACCCACTTTTTAAAATTGTATAAATTTTATTTTCCAAAATGGACTTCAATTTTGGATTCAGAATATCAAAATTATCTTAGGGTGAATTTGTGGTATTTTTATAAAAACATTCAATTTTTGATGAATAGTGAAAAACACTACGTTATTGTTTAAAACTGACTTTTTATTTTAATAAATAGTTATTTTATTTAAATTTATTTTAGGTTCAAATAGATACAAAATACCTATATATGTTCAATGTAATTCATTGGAGTCATTTTATAATAATATTAGATATATAAAATTTTATTGAACTTTTTACCGTCATTTACCCACCTTCTAGGCGCATTTGAAAATTTGCATAAAACATAATTTTACCGCTTCTGTGAATTGAATTTCAAAAATTCAAGATACAATATCGATATCAGTAAGTAAAATGGGGTTCAATAAGATGAAAATAACTTGTGGTGAATAGTAACTTTTTACTTTTATTTACCGCTGTTAAAAGTAAATAGGGTAATTAAATGTTAAAATGATATTATTATTACCCTAACACATGTACTAATTCTATTGGATAAGTGTATTTCATCCAAAATAAACCTTAGGAATAAAATATGATCTCTTTGGTCCACTTGTATTAGATTAATATATTTGTTATTATTTTATTTAAAGAAGAGTTAAAAGTGTAAAATTCAAATTTTTGTAACTAAAACAATTTTAATACAGGGTTACACATAATATAAATTCGACTATAAATATTAATTAGAAATATAAAAAATATTTCCTACATAATTTTATTTTATTTATAATTTTTAGACATTAAATAATTAAATTTATTTATGACACAATGATGATGCTGTAATTACTTTATCATTGAATGATTAAAAAATTGATGTTATAAATAGTAATATAATTGTAAATTTATAAATTTGATAAATTCCACTAATTTTCTAGGTTAATATTATATGTTATGGTTTATTAAATAAACTTTATTTGAAATGATAAAGTTTGTATGACTTTCACAAAAATGAAATACCAAATAGTGTCAAAATTGACATAAATGAGTTTTTAAAACAAATACTATATTATTAATTGATATAATATTCATAAATATATAATATTCGTCCAAAGTAAATATATAAGGTTATATACATAAATATTTAACCACTTGGGGTTCTCTTGTATTTTTATAGTAAGTTTATTGACCATTTATTATAATAATATAAGAATACATTGTAAAAGTTAAACTATTTAACTAAGAGTTAAATCTAAAATATAAGGTTAATATGGGGACCTAAACCTGTCTAAAACCAATTGGTTAAGATTTTTTCTACCTAGAACCACCTTATCCTCTAAATAAATTCTTTTTTATCCATTATAAACCGAATATGATTGTATAATAAAATAATATTTGAAGCTTTTCTTAAAGTGACTCTCACCTCTCTTATAAAAGGGTACTTCCCCTTCTCTCAAAATCACACATACAATGCCATTTATCTTGGACAAACGCTTCTCAAATATCCTCCCAAATACCATCACGTAGACCTAGAGTCTTTACTTTGATCATAAATCAAACCTAAGGATCCCTTTTGATCAACTCAAAATGAAACACCCGAAGAAGAGGTAATAATTTCAACACCTCTTTCAAAGTTATTTTGTAATTCCACTTCCACTTTATTTGTTGTTTCCATACCAAAATAGTAAATCTATTAACTTGTACATAATTTTATTTTATTATAAATATGGTACAACCATATTCATTATTCTATCCATCCTATGAATGATAAGTCATTATATGTGAGTACGTATGGCTTACCGTCTCCACGTCGTGGTGTAGTTTGTTATTCAAACACTTCATTATTTGGATGGGTATAATAATGAGTATAATTGATGTAAATAATAAATATATTATGTTAAGGATTCTGAATATATGATATACCATCCAATTACATACAATCTCACCATCAATATAATGATATTGTCGCTCGTGCGTACGTATGAATTATCGTCACCACGAATGCGATGAAATTCATTCCCCATCATAACCATTCAAGAATAATTTTCATTTTATGATTAAAAATAATGTTTAAGAACTTAATATCATTATGGATATGAATAAAATACATTATATCCATAACAAACTTGGCTTACGTAACCAAGCATATAAAGTAAAATGAATCAGTTAACACCCAAAACGATGATACTACTGAAATATTATTAACAAAGAAATATTAGAAGATCATATATGATATCATATTTATGTATGTGGTTCTTGAATAATTTAATAACAATTATTTAACTATTTTACAGTAGGTTAACAAACCCTCTACCAAGGAAATTAATAGGGTAAGGTTTAATTCTACAATCTCTTCAGTATCTGAGGTTGTTTATACGTGAGTATCTACTGGGACCTCTTTATCATCCACATCCGTATTTCTTAAAAATGTATTTAAAAACATTTTTACTATTTCCTATACAATGGGTTAAATTCATTTATACACTTTTTTGACTTTTTACAAAAATTTTATAACGGAATCTTTCCGTCATTTTCCAAACAAGGTCTTTTACGACCTTTTTGACAAAATTAAGGAATGAATGATTTTTAACTTATACGGAGAGTGCGGCTATTTTACACCATTATAACACCTTAGAATATTCCCTTACAATAATATAATAATATTTTCAAAAATAAATTATTTCTTTTATAATTATGTGACTTTTAAATTTTTTCAAAATATAAAGAGGTATTTCTTTCAAATAGTTTTTATTTCATCTATGTCAACATCCTTTGATGGATTTTACACTTGTTTTAAGTTAATTTATTATAATAAAAATCATCCATATTATATTTAAGGTTTTGTGATATGTTTGAATGTGGATTTTTTATTTTTATACCATTCATGGTTTATGGATAATTTATTGACATTTCATATGCTAGTACGAATATTTATGTTGTCTTTAAACCTTTTCATAGGAGGAATGCATTGGACATAGTAAGTAACAGGTGGAGCCCGCTATAGCTCATCGATGCATTAGTAGGTATCATGAGACAAACTGATGTCTAGTCACAAGGACTTGAAGAAATATTATTTTTAGTCTTGGCATGAGGCCTTGACTATGTGGTTATGAAGTCTGGAATTATACATTCCATCATTATGAAATTGGCTATTGATATTGCATGTGATTATTAGACTAGTAGAATGTCAATGTGAATAAGTAAATGGTATTATTTGATTTATATTTTCCATATTATGTTGAAGTTTATGATTAATTTTTTTTTATTCTTATACATTTCCTTAAATGTTTATACATATTTATGAAAATTTTCACTATATTGTTATCCTTACTGAGCACCAGAGCTCACCCCTTTCTATGTTTTATTTTTTCTAGGATATGAAGAATTATATTATGACTGACCTACAGTGATAGTATAATGGATATGAATGTGTTAAAATGAGAAAATGTTGTTGTTTTTTATTTTATATGTATTGTAAAACTTATGTGTGTATCTAGTACTTCCAAGGCTACTAAACTGATTGCACTTTTGAGATTTGATCATTTGTGATAATGCCAATGTTATGTAATAATGCACTAACTCAGGGTAACTGGGGTTGGGGCATTACATTTTACCCCTAGATACATCTATTCCAGAGCCACATCCACTTTTTTATATCCATACATGGATGTATTTTATTTATAAACCACTTACTTTGTACTTAACAAAATTTATTGATGTTTTTTATACTTTGTCTCATCCCTAAGCTTATTAAAAAAGTGATCAATTATTAATCTCCAAAAATAAATAGACCATCCTATGATATCAATGATATAAATATATCCTTTTACACATATCGTTACATGATTTTAAGCATAATTAAACTTCAAATTACAAGCCAAGGATCGTAATGTCTAGAGTCCTGGAAGCCTAGGTACATAAAACTGATAACATGGGACTAAATAAAATATTTCTTTATTTAACCATCATAAAGATCTTTTAAATTCCATTGTTCTCAAGAATATTCATAGGATAACCTAGGGATAAAATGAACATAGGGATAAGCTAAAAATCCTAGTAAGGAAATAAACATAAGAATAAATCTTTAGAACATGGGTTAAAAGGAGTGACATAATGATATTAAAGGCATGGAACATATGTAATCATAACATATAATCATGGGATCAAATAAACATGGAGTCATAGTTCTGTGAAATCAATATAAAAAATGAATTTAGCATTATTAAAGTATCATTTCACATTGAATAACACAAGTCAAGGTTAACCACCAAGAACATTGCACATGGTAGCACAGGTCAAGGCTAACAGCCAAGACTATTGCACATGACGTATCATGAGACTGAAATTTACCCAATTCATTGAAGCACTATCTGGGTGAACCTATCATAACATGTTTATGAATATGATTTCCACATATATAATCATACACAATCAATAATACATAAACATATGGGTTACCCATGGAAATAATTGGGTATCATATTCATGTCATAAAGCATAACAAATGGGAATATCATAAAAGTGTCCTTGAAGAAAATGAATTATATTATTCATGGAAATTAATAAGTTATAATAGGTATATATCAATATAAGTGATGTAAATTTGAAGAGATAACATGAAAAAAGACAATTTAAGAAACTTTAGAATTAACACATTTTAGTGTGGTTTAATAAAAATATCATTGATCACTTAAAATAGGAAAGGGAATAATATTTTATAAAAAACCAGAAGTGAAACAAAAAGTTTATAATAATAACAATAGTGGTTTTATAAAAATAATCATGTCTATAAAAATAGATTATATTGTGTACTCGAAAATGGGTAGGAATTCAGAAAGTTCCCTTAAACGGGTTTGTTTATCGGGTAGTAATGAGGAGGGAACCACTTACAAACATGTATATCCTCAAAAGATAATGAATAATGGAAATTGATATGTGATTTTGGAGCATGTAAACAGAATTTATAGGATGTATCATAAAAATAAATGATAATTTCTGTTGGGAAAATATCCCTCTAGGTAACTTTGCAGTATTTTTGGGTTGATTGTGTTTGTTGACAAAGCAGGTTTTCATGGATATTTGTCGAATTCCCAAGAAGTTGTTGACAATCCTTGTTGACAAAGAACGATGACAAAGGAAAGGACGATCTAGAGGCGGTACAAAAGAGCAGTACAAGGTGGCGCTGTTTCCCAGTGTTTTCCAAATTTTTGGGGTCCAAAATCTGGAATTTGGTGAGCATCGCAAAAACAGGATTTCCATGAAGATCATAATTTAATATGGAAAAGGCATGAATTTCACGAAGATAGGATTCATGGTTTGCAAATCGCGAAGACCAGAAGAATGGAAGCGGTGAGTCTTCGCGATTACGTCAAGTTTCACGAACGGTAGAGGCTGAAGCGCATCGCGGCGGTGAAGAGCTTTAGAAGGGATCTTCACGGAGAAGGCGCGAAGGAATGCTGACGGTGATGCTTCGCGATTACGTCAAGCTCTACGAACGACAAATTTCCGTGGTGCTTCGCGATTTGGAAAAAATTTCGGCGAAAACTTTGGAGCTTTGTGATTGGCGATGATGTGGCGTTGACTTCACGCAGAATGGTCGAGGGTCGGTGGAATCACCTATAAATAGAGGCCGACCCCCTCGAGAGAAGTAGAGAGAATTTTCAGAGAAAATCCTTTGCTCTTGATTTGCGAAGATGGTTCACAGAGCCAGTGTGCTTTGCGAAAAAGGAGCTTCGTGGTGGCTATTGTAGCTCCGCAAATCCTACGAGATCCGCGTTGGCTTAGTAAGCTTCGTGAGGGATGTTGTTTTGCGATGGCTTGAGCTTCGCAAAAGTGCTTCGTGAAAGTGCTTCACGAAAAGGCAGGAGATTCGTGAAGGCTTGTTTGATCTTCGCGAAATTGGGAGCTTCGCGAAGTAGGGTGCTTTGTGAAGGTGTTTCCAAAAGGAATTTCCCAGTGTTCAGAGGCAAATAGGTATTCATACGTGGATGAAATTTGGACATTAACAGAGCATCCATCATCAGTTAAGGATGCATTTATTCATGAAAATGAAGAGACCTACAGGTCTATAAACTGTGAGTGGATTCCCTTCTGGAGCAGTGAGCTTAGGATTAGGAAGTATGTGATCCTCTCCACCGGCAGTGAGCCAGAGAGAGAGAAACAAGGAGTGACCCTTGGGAAAGAAGTGAGCTAACCCTAAACTTTTTAAAGGCAGTGAGCCTAGGCATAGAAGTGATCTATCCCAAACTTTGTATCCACATCTAGTGAAGAATAGTGGAATTTGGTACGACCGACAACATGTCGGTGTATGCTCCTTGGACGTAGCCCAGTGAGGGTGAACCAAGTAAAAATCTCTGTGTCTTCCTGTTTTCTTCCCTGCATTGCATTCAAAGCATCATCATTAGATAAAGAAGTAAAGAAGTGATCATAGTTTACACACAAGAGCAAACAAAGTGACCCTTGTAATAAAGAGGTCAAGATCCAGTGGGGTAGGAAGAACTTTGAAAAAGAATATCCATACCCTGATTCACCCCCCATCTTAGGGTATATAGGCCCCTATTGGTCCTAACAGTTTCATTTGGGTAAAAAAAGATAGAGCAACCCGAAGGAATAATGAAGGTTCAGGTAGAATCCCTTACCTTAAGTATGAAGGTGTTCTTCACTAGATCTTATTGAACTGAATAATCAAGTTAAATTAATTAATTAATATTTAAAAAACCTCTTATTAATGTAATTAATTTATTATAACCTTATTAATTTCATTCATGACATTTATGATGGGTTACGAGTTTCAGTTTCATTATTTAGGAGCATTTGTTTACAAGGTTTTCATGAGTGGTTTACTTATATACATGGAAGGATAAACATGTAAGATGAGAATGTTTTCCCATAATTTAAGTACTATTTTTTTAGTTAATATCCATTAGATTACATGGTTATAAAATTAATTTTGTTATTTGTAGTGAAGACGAATCATTATATAAAACACTAATGATAACCATTTTGGTTATTTGGCGGTTCTTTGATCACAACGAACTCATTTTTATTTATAAATTAATAACATGTGTGAAAAAAGATTACATAAAATTAAATAAGATATAATACATATATTATATTATTTCTCAACCATAAAAATGGTTTCAGGACAAAAATTGAAGATGGTAGTAGAAATTCAAAACCCTTCGTCCTTGAGTGTGATAAATTAAAACATCTCGGATGGGGTTACCATTTATATTATAAAAGGTGGTAGAAAGGAGAGATAAAGATGAATTATCAAATTATCATAACAAAATTCTAGTAAATGTAAGGTATTTTAGATATAATATCATTTGGATTAAAGGAGGTGATAAAAGAAAAAGAAAAAAAAAGAAAGGAACTTGAAAGAAAATAAAATAAATGAAAAGAGGAATTTACCTCTTGAATATATCTTCCTTGAGAGCCTCTTTAGGGAAGAATTTTTGGTCTTTTGAAGAGACCAAGTGCTGATGGATGTGGGTATGATATTGGTAGGAGATTTTAGTAGAATTTATACATGTCACAAGACTTGATATGAGTGAGGAGAAGAGGTAAAGAGGGGTGGTAGTTATAGTAAAGGGGAGGAGGGGTTTCCCATTATTTTAATCACTAGTTTAATATTTTCTCTCAAGAAATGAATGTTATTTATTATTATGAACAAAAATAGTAAAGAGATCATGTGAGATCTAACCAAGGGTGATTACATCGGCAATGATGCTAGGAATAGTGTATTTAAGTCATAATGTATATATACGGTAAATTACCGTATTTCACTATTCATAAAATAATCTAGTATTTCAAAAAATTCCCAAAAATTCACCCTAACCATTTTTAAATGTTTAGAATCCAAAAATAAATTCCATTTTATGAAAATAATTTTCTATATATGAGAAATTTAATTTTTAATTAAAATCATAATTTACATGAAAAACACAAATTTTAAAATTAAAAATGATTTTCTAAAACATTGAAAAATTACTTAGGTTCTCATAAAATCATCTAATAATCATAAGTCATCAAAGTAATTATTTATGAATAAATTCTATGAAAATAAATTTTCTTTTAATTAATTAAATTAATTAGAAAATTGTAATTAAATATACATGGCTTACAAAAATACTAACACTTTATTAATAAATTTTAAAATATCTATTTACTTATACTATGATATAATTATACCATACTGTCACTTATAAGATGGATAAATTTTATTTATGTTTTCATTGGTGAGGTTACAATTACATTGTCTAGTTTACTATTTATAAGGGTCACATTACTTTTCCAAAGGTCAAGTTACTATTTCATCGGTATATGTTCCTTAACTTCAAGAGAAACCATTTTATTTCACTCATTATTTATTTATATGGTTTGTATTGTGTTCTATATATAATCTTATGTGATTATACAATAAGACATAATTATAAGAAGGTAATTCCATTGATAAAACATTGGGTCATTACAGGGTGTGTATTTTTCTGATTAATAATCATTATACTATTATTTTTTACTTTGATGCTTTCCTATAAGATGTTTCACATGGTTTACACACTAGATGTTCAATCTTCTTTATTTATGTTTTCACTATTGCATAGAGTTGGTTGTGTGTGTGCATATATGTAGTTAGTCTAAGGCCTCCCATTTCTTTATTATGCCTACTTGGAAATTTTCACCAACCCTTGGACTATTGGAGGCGGGTTTGGGATGTCACATTTAGCTTACCGCCCGAAAGGTGAGCCATGATGGTTTAGGTCATGATCGAGTGGTATCAAAGGTGGTATTTCCATCGATTCGGTGTTTGGAGTTGGAATTTTTGTAAGGTTTGGTTTTAAAACTTAGTGAAATAATGTTAGAGTGTCTCAAGTTCATCTCTTAGGTTAGGAAACCAAGTTTTGGTGTGGCGACTGATGTATCCATACACCAAGAATCTGACTACCAGGTTGTCATCTCAGTAAGTCGAGGCATTGGTTGCAGGGAACCAAAGGTACATGCATCATATATGATTGATTTTCATGTTCATATTGAGTCAACTCACCATATATTCTCATTTTACAATTATACACCATGATAACTTTTATGATTCCTTTATAATGAAATCCATCTAGGATACCTATTCCGGATTATGATGATGATTAGTTGAGTGATGATACCTAAATTCAGGGATCCAATCATGAGGTGTTTCCTTTAGGCGGGTATAGAGTAGTGCCACCAACAATTGAGAAACTAATAGTTCTAGCAGGTTAGCATTATTATGCACGTAGGATTAGTATGTTATGAAAGTTTCATTGATAGAGACAGTTGAGGTTTCATAGTGATCCAGACCCTCAGGCAATAAAGGGTTGGCTCATGGTGGAAATATGAATTTTTAGGCTTGTTCAAAACCCAAATGATTATATGGTTGAATTTGTGACCAATATTCTTCCTAGAGTAGTAGTCCACTATTGAAGTTTGTCCATCTAGACTCAAGATGAGGCAATACTCTCATGGTTATAATTTTCTCAGTTGTTCCATGATGAGTATTACCCTTCGATATTTCACTATATATTGACCCCTGACCTTCCGACACTACAGTAGGGTGATATATCATTTTTTGAGTACACCACATAGTTTATCAACCTCATCCATTACTCTCCAAATATTGTTTGGGATGGATATTTTAGGTGTGGAAGTTTGAGTAGGGACTTCACATAGTCATTCATTCTAGTGTGGTATCCTTATGCATTCCTACTTATGCTGGAGTGATGGGGTGAGCTTTGGTAACAAAGAGCTTCCTAACAGAGGCATGCCAAAATAAAATAGATGAAAATGGATATCATGGGGATGATTCATCTACAGTAGTTAGTGGGCATCAATAATTTGGGTCATAGTGTAAGTGGTATACACATGCCCAAACTCATACATACAGGTCTATGGCATAGGTTTTCCCTTGAGGATCCAGTCCACCCAAAGACGGGTGATGCTATTCTTGGGATGGGTGTGGTCACAAGGCTCATGATTTATTAACCTGGAATATTGAGGAAGGTATAAAGGTAGTGGATGGAACTCCATGATAAAGTCGGCATCATGACCATGGATATCACAGGTATGGTCAAGGTGGACCCTAGGGAGGTGGTGTAGATAGATGAACAAGTGGATATCTATAGGGAGGAGCTTATGGTGGAGGAAGATTCTACAAGATACTTACACTACCACCATATTTACAACACCTAGAATAGAGGGTTAGAGATAAAGGGTGAAAGTAGTTATAGTCCCAGGAGGGATATGATCAGGCTACTCATGAGATGATTTGAAGTATGATCTATGTCTTGTCTACTTTAGCACTAGTACTTGTAGACACATGTGCAAGTCATTTTTGTATCTTCATTTCCCTTTTGAAAGAGCTAGATATTATAGTTGAGTCTTTATCCCATAAACTATGGATAGAGGTTCTCACATAAAGTGATTATTCTATATCACACATCTACTAGTAGTGAGAGTTAGAATTTGGTGGAGAGAGTTTCTCATGAGGCCTATTAGTCATTATGATGAAACCTTATGTAATCATATTGGGCATGGACTAGTTTTCTTTGGTGTACACCCATATTGATTTTCATCATGAGGGAGATAGATTACTTCATACATATAGGAAAAAATTATTCTTTATGGGTGAGATAGATCTTATGGTTAAGCAAGTGGGGATCACAAGAAGGAGGCTACAACCTATCTCCCATCAGTTAGAGAGTTTAACCATTGGTGTAGTGGGCTCTTATGGTATATATATTCCAATAGTAGTGGAGGATTTTATGGTCATTGTTTCCGATGATTTCTCCGGGGCGCACGCATCCGTCTGCTTGAGTACGATAGGTGCAGCTTTGTTACCCCGCATTCCCGCTTTCCAAAGGCGGGAGGCATCTGTTCCCTATTCAGGGACGTTTGTTCCTTGATCAAAATGGGATGATGCGATGTAGGTTCGTCCTTCCGTGGATTCCTCCTCAGAACTCATCACCTAGTCCGGGTCTCCTTTATAGATTAAGTCGTGGTTCGTGAATCTCGTTCCCAGTGCCGTATCTTTATGGACGTCGGTTAATTACACTACTTACATCAGGACATTCCATGGGGTCTTGACATGGTAGCAACCTTAGGTCGGATTAGATGACAACATCAGGCATGTCGGGGCATATCTGGGTGCGTGGACATTGGGGAACCTGTATTCTTTCTCATAAGAGGGAATCTCAAGGGTGAAGAACCAGAGGCATCCCATGTTGAATGCGGGGAATCACATGTAATAGGCATGTATCTGATGTTTTCCTCATCTTCCCATGTTTAACACAGGGTATGCCACATGTTTAATGGCTTGCGAATACGGTTACACCAAAGGTGTGTCACCCGAGGTTTTCCTCAGGCATCTCATGTTTATCATGAGGTAGGTCGTGAGATTAACATCTTACGAAGACGGAGTGAGAGTGATCAGAATGTCCCATAGAGATGGAATAGATTGGTACATCCTTAAGAGGTAACACCTGGAAGGTTTACCGAGTGGATGGATCAAAATTCCCAATGATGATAGATCCGAGGTGGTGTGCCCCATGGAGTGGAGATGTCACACCGTAATGGCTAATCTGAACACCACTGAGGGCGGATCAGGGAGAGTGCACCCCAGAATTGGGGACACCAAGGTTTACCATTGGCTAGGATTGAACCTCATGGAGGTTTCCTACGTACCCTGTATAGAGGAGAGGGATCAAAACCCACGTAGTTCGAAGGGGTGATGAATTAGGGTGTACACAGAGGACAACGACCTGAAGACATACTGGGGCTTACACATGGTTAGCTTCCCGATTACTGTTAGGAGTAGCGAGGAGGGTGGATGACATGATCCCACTGGGATGTGGCCTCCTGGGTAAGAATCAGGATGGATGATGGAAAGTTGAATGGCGTGGAGGGGGAATGTGATGGGACCATCATGAAGATGACAATAGTGATAGGCTTGAGCCTCAAAGAGACTTCCTACATATCCCCATGGTAGGGAATCAAAGTCCGCGTAGTTCGGTGGGATGATGGGACACCTGAGGAGCCGACCCGTGAGAATGGACACATGGATGGCACCCAATGGAAGTGGAACCTCTGGGTTGGGGAATGACCTTCCCTAGACACATAGGCTAAAGGGAGAGATCAATATGAGACATGAGTAATGGGATTGAGCCTCAGGGAGGCTTCCTACGTATCCCTATTGTAGGTAATCAAAGTCGGTGTAGTTCATCTGATGATGGCTTACCGTCGATTGGGGTTTTCAACGGCTTAACGCTGGATGAGGTCGCAATGGCTTACTGCTGCAATGAAAACGGCTTACCACTGAATGGAGTGACAATGACTTACCACCGAATGGAGGTCCATAGTTTAACATCGTGTGGGACGGGGGTGAACTGATGTGATGGGGGTCGGAACGACTGGGTGGTGGGATTAAACCTCATGGAGGATTCCTATGTACCATGCATTAACATGGATCAAAGTTCCCGTAGTTTGGGATGGGTGTGTCGGCGAACCGACGTGAAGATGGACCGGGGGTCCAATGGTTGTTGGGCTTGAACCTCATGAGGATTCCTATGTACCATGCCTTGACATGGATCAAAGTCCTTGTTGTTCAGGATGGGGCTTAGCACACCGACACAGATATGGTCAGGGCCAATGGTTATTGTGATTGAACTTCGTGGAGGACTCCTACGTACCCATCCTTGGCAAGGATCAAAGATCACATAGTTCAAATGGTGCAGGACTTACACTCTGCGGTGGCCCAAGGTGTTGGTGAACCAACGTGAATGGGGTCAGAATGACCGGGTGGTGGGATTGAACCTCGTGGAGGCTTCCTACGTACCATGCCTTGTCATGTATCAATTTCCACATAGTTCAGAATGGTGTGGGGCTTACAATCTAGCATTTCCAGAAGTTGGTGAACCGACGTGAAGGGGGTCAGAGCGACCAATGGGTGGTGGGATTGAACCTTAGGGAGGCTTCCTTCGTACCCTACCTTGGAAAGGATAAAAGACCACATAGTTCAAAAAGGATGTGGGGTTTACACTCTAGGATTCCCAAGTGTTGGTTAACCAATGTGAAGGGGGTCGGAGCGACCAACGGGTGGTGGGATTGAACCTTAGGGAGGCTTCCTACGCACCTTGCCTTGGGAAGGATCAAAGACCACATAGTTCAGAAAGGATGTGGGGCTGACACTCTAGGATAACCTAGTGTTGGTGTACCGACGTGAAGGGGGTCAGAGTGACCAATGGGTGGTGGGCTTGATCCTTAGGGAGGATTCCTATGTACCCTGACTTGGCAAGGATCAAAGACCACGTAGTTCAGAAAGGATGTGGGGCTTACACTCTAGGCTGCCCAAGTGTTGGTGAACCAATGTGAAGGGGGTCGAAGCGACCAATGGGTGGTGGGATTGAACCTCGTGAGGCTTCCTACGTACCATGCCTTGGCATGGATCAAAGTCCACATAGTTCGAGATGGTGTGTTGGATAACTGACGTGAATAAGGACCTTGGTCCAGGTGGATGGTGGGCTTGAACCACAGGGAGGCTTCCTACGTACCATGCCTTGACATGGATCAAAGTCCTTGTAGTTCAGGATGGCGTGGGGCTTACACTCTAGGTTTCCCAAGTGTTGTTGAACCGACGTGAAGGGGGTCGGAGCGACCAACGAGTGGTGGTCTTGAACCTCAGGGAGGCTTCCTACATACCCTGCCTTGGAAAGGATCAAAGACCACATATTTCAGAAAGGATGTGGGGCTTAAACTCTAGGCTGCCCAAGTGTTTGTGAAACGATGTGAATGGGGTCAGAACGACCAACAGGTGGTGGGCTTGAACCTCAGGGAGGCTTCCTACGTACCCTGCCTTGGCAAGGATCAAAGACCACGTAGTTGAAAAAGGATGTGGAGATTACACTCTAGGTTGCCCAAGTTTTTCTATGGAGCAATAATGGATGGACGGGGCTTACACAAGGAAGCTAGTCAGGTGCTGTTATGAAGAAGCTCTGGTGGATGGGGCTTACGCAAGGAAGCTTCCCGGGTGCCGCTATAGAGCGACAATGGTGAACGGGGCTTATGCTAGGATACTTCCCGGATGCCGCTAAGAAGTGGAAATGTTGAATGGGGATTATGAAAGGAAGATGCCTGGGTTCCGCTATGGAGCAGAGTTGGTGGATGGGGCTTACGCAAGGAAGCTACCTGGGTGTCGCTAGGGAGTGACAACGGTGGATGGGGCTTACGCAAAGAAGCTACCCGAGTGCTGCTACAGAGCAGCAACGGTGGATGGGGCTTACGCAAGGAAGCTGCCCGGGTTCCGCTACAGAGCGGCAATGGTGGATAAGGCTTACGCAAGGAAGCTTCCCGGGCGTCGCTATGTAGTGGAAACGGTGAATGGGTCTTATTCAAGGAAGCTGCCCGAGTGCCGCTATGGAGTGGTGACGGTGGATGGGGCTTACACAAGGAAGCTGCCTGGGTGCTGCTATGGAGCGACAATGGTGGATGGGACTTACACAAGGAAGCAGCCCGAGTGCCACTATGGAGCGACGACGGTGGATGGGGCTTAAGCAAGGAAGCTATCCGGGTTCCGCTACGGAGCGAAAATGGTGGATGGGGCTTACGCAAAGAAGATACCCAGGTGCCGCTACGGAGCGACAATGGTGGATGGGGCTTACGCAAGGAAGCTGCCCAGGCGCCGCTATGGAGTGACAATGGTGAATGGGGCTTATGCAAGGATGATTCCCTGGTGACTCTATGAAGCGACGATGGTGGACGGGGTTTACGAAAGGATGTTGCCCGGGCGCCGCTATGGAGTGACGATTGTGGATGGGGCTTACACAAGGAAGCTACCCGAGCGCCGCTATGGAGCGACGAAGGTGGATGGGGCTTACGCAAGGAAGATGCTCGGATGTCGCTAGGGAGCGTCAATGGTGGATGGGGCTTATGCAAGAAAGTTTCCCAGGTTTCGTTACGGAGTGGCAACAGTTGATGGGGCTTATGCAAGGAAGCTGCCCTGGAACCGCTATGGAGTGACAATAGTGGATGAGGATTACACAAGGAAACTTCCCATGCACCGCTATTGAGTAGAAATAGTTTATGGGGCTTATAAAAGTAATCTACCCAGGTGCCGCTAGGGAGCAGAAACGGTGGATGGGGCTTACGCAAGGAAGCTGCCCGGGTGCTACTACGGAGCGACAACGGTGGATGAGGCTTATGCAAGGAAGATGCCTGGGCGCCGCTATGGAGAAACAATAGTGGATGGGGCTTATGCAAGGAAGCTACCCAGGCGCCTCTATGGAGCGGAAATTGTGGATGGGATTTACGCAAGGAAGCTGCCCATAATGTCTTCCCCATGTCTAGCCATGGGGGCATCCCAACTCACTGGTGGGTTGAGGCCTTCACTTATGTGCTAGCACACAAGAAGGATAATGCCAAGGGAAATGGAATCAGTCCAAAAAAAGGTAGATAGAGAGTGTGAATTACATGCCCGACATTTGGAATGCAATGAGGGTGGCATTGCGATGGAGGATAGCTGTTGACCGTGGCGAAAACGTAGCATCCACATCGTGTTAGCCTGAAATGGCGATAGACAAATGAGGGTCGACTGCTGACCGTGTTTGAAACATAGGACCTATCACAAATGTCATCTAAAGTCTTCCGGGGCGTTGGGCCAGGACGGAAGGTGAGCCGATGCGGCATGGGACTAGGCCGTTAGGGGGTCCCTTCAGACATGGAAGTGGATAGTGATCCGAATGAAGGACACACCAAGCGTGAGGTGGTGTGATGAAATTTTTGATCCGATTCCAACTCTCTTGAAATTACTCCACTGTAATCATGGCATTAGGCATCTTATGCTTTTAACATAAGGCATCTCTTATTTGGAACAAGAGGCATCCTATTATAGAATGATAGGGAGTACTACAAATTATAGTCATATAGAGAGGACTTATGGCATCTCATGCAAGGATCATAAGGCATCTCTTGTTTGGAGCAAGAGGCATCCTATTATTGGAAAATAGGGATTACTACAATTTATAGTCGTATAGATAATACTATTGGCATCTCACGCTTGGAGTATAAGAAATCTCTTGTTTGGAGCAAGAGGAATCCTATGTTTGGAACATAGGGAGAACTACATTTTAGAGTCATGTAG
Source organism: Viscum album (assembly GCA_963277665.1). Taxonomy (NCBI): domain Eukaryota; kingdom Viridiplantae; phylum Streptophyta; class Magnoliopsida; order Santalales; family Viscaceae; genus Viscum; species Viscum album. The sequence goes on from OY728163.1 coordinate 1,943,790,331, forward strand.
ATAGGACTATTGGCATCTCATTCTTGGAGCATAAGGCATCTCTTGTTTAGAGCAAGATGCATCCTATGATTGGAACATAGGGATTACTATAGTTTATAGTCATGTAGATGACTATTGGCATCTCATTCTTAGAGCATAAGGCATCTCTTGTTTGGAGAAAGAGGCATACTATGATTGGAACATAGGGATTACTATAGTTTATAGTCATGTAGATAGGACTATTAGGCATAAGAAGCCTAAAAATGGATGGTGTTGGGACTTACGTAAGGGAGACCCCTTCCTAGTTCAACCTAGTATAGGAGCCAAGTGATTGGATTTGGAGGAGTTGCCTGAGGAATGGTTTGACTCAAGGTAGTCGGGGAATTGAAGATGAGAATATCAACTCATGACATGGGAATGAAACCAAGAGGAGTATTTCGAATCAAGGTGTTTCATGGTGTATGGAGCAATATCTCAAATCATGGTATTCCATAGGTGGAAGGTGGGTGCGCAATGGAAAATCCTGACATCCCAGCCCGAAAAGTTTGTGGTGCGACTCTCCAGTTTTCATGGGGGTCAGTGATGGCAGTGAAGGGATCAGAACGAAGGGTCGAGACCATAGCCCAGAACTGACCCCGAATGGGGGAGCGGGGGCTCATCCCCCACGGTATGGACCGGTGGGTGCGAAGGTAGGAGTCTCACAAAGGACAGGTCTTCACGAAGTAGCATCACGGGGCAAAGGGGCTCGAGGAGTATGCAGTCTTGTGAAGCATGGACCCATGGAGCATAGAATTGCGAAGCAGCATCGCGGAGCATGGACTCACAGAGCATGGACTCATGGAGCATCAGCTCACGGAGCAGCAACGTGAAGGATGCCACTCGCTGAGCAGGGACTCGCGGAGCAGTAACACGAAGGAAGCTGTTCGTGGAGCATGGCCTCACGGAGCCACTTCGTGAAGGAAAGCAGAGCTCTGCGAACCGGGAGATCGGCCGCCCAAGGGTTGAAGTGGCTGTCTAGAGAAGGGGGTGATATGGGTATTTATAGGGGAGAGGTGCCATGAAGTAGAGCTCTCTCAGCGCGATGACGGTGCTTGCTCCACGGTGGTTCACAAACGTCAAATGCAGTAGCGGAGCATCCCTCCTCCTAGCTTCATGGTGGGTCATGAATGTCAAAGGGGTTCGTGGAGCATCCTACCTCTTTGCTTCGTGGCGGTGCTCCACGATCACAGATGGGGCTTCGCAAACGGGCTTCACGAACCAGTTTTCCAGCCCAACTTCAAATGTCCATAACTCTTAATCCGTAACTCCGTTCGGGCTCTACGACCTACCAAATGGAATCTTGAGAAATGGGATATGATCTTGGATCATGTATAAATGTATTTGAAAAATTTTGGGGACACGTTTTCTGGTACCAACAGTCATATTTTCTAAAGATTTACTAGGACTACCTCTATGGAAGGAGTTTGACTTCTACATCGACTTTCACCTTAGGACCACATTGATATCTTCAACAACATATCATATTATCCCCATAGAGCTATGAGAGTTAAGGGTTCATTTGAAAGAACTTGGAGAGAAAGGTTTTATTAGACCTTTCATGTCCCCCTGGGAAGCTACAATTTGATGATGAAAAATATAGATGGGATTTTGAGGCTTTGTGTTGATATTCAACACCTAAATCTAGTAATGATTAAGAAAAAGTTCTTCTTGACATGGATTTGTTACTTTTTCTAATAATTGAAAGGTTCGTGTTGTTTTTTGAAGATTGATATTAGGTTTTCCCACCACCAGTCAAGGGTTCATGAGGATGATATTATGAATACATAATTCTGCTGTCTCTATGTGTACAATGAGTTCCTTGTGATTCCTTTTAGTGTGATTAATTCCCCTTATATGTTTAAGACTCTTACGAACAAGATCTTAAATCCATACTTGGAATGACTCATAGTTTTCTTTATCGATTACATTCTTATACACTCTACATTAGAGGAGGATCATGCATATCATTTGAGGTGGGTCCTAGACTCACTATGGTGGTAGTACCTTTACGGTAAGCTCTTGAAGTGTTAGTTTTGGATTATAGAGGTCCACTTTCTAGGACATGTCATCTATGAACATGGTTTAATTATGGATCCTATAAAGATTGATGCAATGATTGTTTAAGATCCCAGGTTTTTCTTATGGTAAATATCTTTTATTTTCAGGATAAATGTGGTTTAGTTTTCTTTTTGGATTAGACCCTATGTTGTTCCATGGGCCGGTTGGGTTGTACTTGGGAAAAAAGGTGAAAAAAGGCTGAAGGCTAATTAAAGGCCGATTAAATGATGTGAATGAAGGATACACATTGTGTAATCCTAGGTCACGACATGTAATGATATGGAGAGGACCTTTCATGATATGTATGAGTTTTTTTTTAGAAAAGGAAAACCTTGAATTACATGCTGTGTAATGGGATTACACGTCATGTAATTGACATCTAGGGTTTTTTATAAATAGAGGTAGTAACCACTTATTTTTGTATATGCACAACCCTTTTCTATCTTGTTTGAATCCTAAAGCCACCTAAAATGGTTTTTTAGATCTAAAATCCATCTAGACTTCAATTCTTACACAGTTAGTCACATTGGAACTAAATCAGTAAGCACTCAATTCATTTTTAGCCATTCATGATTCTTCGGAACAATGACTACACTATTTGGATTGAGGATCATTTGCCCTAATTTATTAGTATTTTTCCATTCCTCAGATTTATCTAAAACCAAGGTGAATTCAAACCTGATATTGGACAAGAACTCTACTACAGAGATAGGGTAGGTGGTATATGCTTTTCATAGGATTTTCTAGTGCTTTTCTGGTGTTTAAACTTTTCTCCACCTGTCAGAAATTCTAGCGTGACCCTGTTTTTGAGAGAGATACTTGTAGTAGTCTTAGTCGGGCCTAGTGAGGATACCCATTGGTTCTTTTTAGGTGCATTGGCACCCATTTCGCGATTCATGGTCACCCATGGGGTGAGAATTAAAGAAATAACATGTTTATTCCGAATTAAACCACCCAAGGGGTGTGCGCTTTTTCTTTCTTGGTTAGAGTAATCTCGTTAATGCTTTAATGAGATGAATAGATTACTTATGGGATGTAATTAATCCTTGCTTCATGTTTCCATGTTATGCCATGTTTATTTTGATAAATTGGTGTGAATTAAAGTAGATGAACAAGTGGGTATACTTATTCATAACTGTAAACATCTCAAGGGGTGTGTTAGGAAATGTTGATATGTGAGAGGGTATGATCACATGCCATGTTTAATTGTAAGTGATGTGATATGGGTGGGTATACCTATATGAATTGATTAATGGCATGTTTGAATGGGTAATATGGGAGGGTAGGCCTATACGTTTTGTAAGTGATAAATGGAATGCATGAGTGGGTATACATATGGATTGTAATCAGTTTTCTCAATGGGTATACTCACATGGAAATGAAAGGATTAAATTGAATGAATTGAATGGATGGTTTAATAGATTGCATGGGCTGCTCTCCATGGATCTGGAATGCGGTAGTGGATTCCTTGGGTTGACTCTCTCCCTTGGGTCTTGATTCTGTGGGATTCCTTGGGCCTTGCTACCCCATGGATCCGCCTTTCTTGGACTCACATAGGACATGTCAGTATACATGCTCCTAGGACTCCAACCAATGCCTAGACCGAGTTTCCATTGGGATGCACATGGGAATCGATGTGGATTCCTTGAATGAGTTCCTTGGATCTGGACCTTTGTGGTATAGATTTATTCTATGTATGTCCTGGTACATGACACCTTGGATCCATCCCTTGGGGTCTACACTTTATTATATGGTGTGCCCATGGGTTACTAGATACAGATGGATGTATAGAGTGTCTGTGGGTTACTTGATACTGATGGGAGTGTGGTGTGGCCATGCGACTTAGTTAATTTTCTTTAAGATTCCTGGTTATGAGATGAAGTTTGTTGTAGGTATCCTTGAGGGGTAGTTTGTTTGGTTTTTTACTTATTATAGTAGACTCATTCCATGGGCATTCACTTTTACATTACTTCTCTACTAACACTTACTAGCACTTTGTATATTGTTATTAGAACTATATAGACCCTTGTTGGTTACATATTGGGATGTTTATATCACACCCTGTTTGGGCCTCCTCAGGGTCCCAAATATATTATATGTTTGTAGGTGATGATAGGGGAAAGCACCTTGGTTTAGTATATTGAACGTGGTTTCATTGAAGGAGATCATAAGACCAAGATAAGGCTTGGGATGATGTGGAAAATTTTTGGTCTTTTTGTTTTTTTGAGACTTGTTTTGTACTGTATTGACTTGTACATATTCTAGCTACTTTATAAATACATGTATAGTCTTAATCACTGTATATGTGAAATCACCAGACTATTTATGTATTCATGTCTTGTCTATTTTTCTTGTTATCTGCTTTTCGTACCTTCTTTCACTACTCATATGATATTTATACTGTGATACTCTAGTAATGAGGGCATAATCTCCCCATTGAATCACCTAGGACCTCACTGGTAGTCAATATACTCTGGCATTTGGGGAGATTTTCTTGAGGCCTTGTGACCAACTGGGCATGGAGTAATGTTGAGTGGCATATGAGTTCGAGACATTAAAAAGTAGTATCATAGGGTATTTTTGGTTTTCCTCAATATTTGGTGAAAATAGATTGGGATTGGAAGGAAATAGAGTTTGGTAATAATATGTTTTCGGGAGTATCTACCCCGCTTATAGGAAAAATCCAAATTGCCTCAAATGGATTTCTATTTTTCTGTAATTTGATGGTTACAATTATTTTGATTTCACCATTGGGTGACACACATGATTAATGTTATTACTGTTGATGCAATTGTGGGTTCTATTTCCATTGAAACCCAATGAGATGAGGATATTCCATCTCATTCATCATATATATACTTGATATAAATCACATGCCAGGCATTTTTCCATGCCATTTAGGATACATTACTTATTTCATGCTATTTTGATAGATGTTGGGATAATTGTGCCTGCTATTGTGATAGACTTTTTGCAGAGGCTAGAGGAGTGATGTCATCTTTCAATTCGTAAGGACTATGGACCATTATGGATTGGGTAATGATGCACCAAAGAAATTATAAATCAAAATTTAATTTGATATGTATGAATTATATGGAAATCAAACTTTATTTCATGAGGTGTTATGGGACATTAAGGATTGAAACTTGGTGGAACATTGGTTGAATCATTTGAAAAAATGACAATTGAATACAAATTAATGAAATGAAGAATAGAGAGTTGACCAAGATCCAGATTTTGAGTGGTAAAGAAGCATATTTTATAGTGATTTTATGGCTATTCTTTAAGCAGTTCTATTTTTAGGAGAAGGTTGTGGGTTGACTTGGTTTCTAGGAGGTTTTTTACTTGTCCTATTCTTTTGAGCGGTGAGCTTTGATGTCGTTCTTTTTTTAGGCTTGTGTTTGACATTGTAGAGAGATGCCACCATAAAGACCTCTAGTGGTATTTCATGAGGGAGGTGATGACCATACTCTAGAGATGGTTGGAAATGCAATACTAGTTGATCCTTGTTTAATGCCAGCTGAGGCACCAGGGTATGTTCCAAATAGAGGTGTTGAGGCATATTTCCACGAGGGATTCTATCTCCATATGCAAACTTTTTAGGGATCGCTACAACCTGACTTTTCTATAGTTGAGCTGATGTGGGTGTTCCAATAGTAACATACTCCCATGTTTTTTTGGGATGGTGGTCCTCAAGCTGTATAGTTATGGCTAGAGAACACATTATAAAATTTTGATCATATGAAGACTCCTCCTAAGCGGAGGGTCAAGCTTGCTACTTATATGTTACGTGGAGAAACAAAGCATTGGTGGGATATTATGAACTAGGTTGATGAGCTGTGAGATATAGGTTGGTATGACTTATAGACCCACTTCTTTGAATACATTTACTTCGCAACTCCATGAGAAGAGTGGTCTATAGATTTTATACATTTGGAGTAGGGCGTGATGACAGTTATGGAATACCCGACATACTTTACATAGTTTCCTCATTTTTCACCGATGTATCTTATTAACAAGCTATTGAGGGAGATATGCTTTAAGGAAGGTATCAGAAATGCTATCAAGTCTTAGGTAAATGTATTTAGGTGGACTTATATCACTATTATTTTGAATCAAACTCTTATTATAGAGTGGAATATGAGGGAAGATGGGGGTATAGAATAAGGGAGTGTTGTTTCTCGACCCATTGGTTCCATGTATCCATGCATGAAGCACTGTTTTGAGGCTTCCCATGACATGATTTATAGTATTTTTGTTGGTGTATAGAGCTTGGTGTTTTTTCATCAGTGTGGTAGGTGATCCCACATTAAGAATCAGTTTGAACACAACCCAATTGAGTGTTGATCTGGCGATAGGATAGGGAACATGTAGTAGTTTTATAGGGCCTTACCTAAAGCTATGAGTGGTAGGGGTTCAGATCTAACATCGGGTTCAGAAGAAGGTTTTGAAAATACATGTTAGGCTGGGAGCTGGAGTAGTGAAAACTAGTTAGGCCGAGGTAGTGGGGGTCATGGCAGAGGCATCCAGACACTGATTACACCTAAACAGTCGGGTGGATCAACTTAGGCTATTCAGGTAGTGTCTTAGGGCCATAGTACATGTCGTAATTATTCAATGAAAAAAACCCAACATGAGAAAGATCCCAGACCATCAATGGTGAGAGGTACGATCTTAGTATCTTCTACTATTACATATTCTCTCTTTATTACTGGTTCATCACATAGTTTTATATTTGCACCAGTGGTTAAGAGCCACAGGCTTGTTGTTTTTTTCTTTTTAAGGGTTTTATGATTCAAGAAACACCATTTAGAGTTAGAACAGGTGATGTGAACCTATGTATGGAGTTTCCCCTTGAGATTTGTGGGTTTCACTTCGTTAAGGATCTTTATTTCCTTGAGATGATAGGGTTTGACATCATTCTTGGGATGGAAAATCTAGTAGATTATCGATCTTACATTGACTGATATTATTGAATAGAAAATTTTACATCACCAGAGGTTGTAGTGTTTACTCAAAATAGTGAATGGGATTTTCAGGAAAGTGGAGCTGGACCCGAGCATCATTAGCTGGGCGGGATGACAGACCAGATTACCAGTTTGTTTCTAGATGAATAGGGAGTGATTCAGACAGACTTTCATCCAGTGGTTGAACACTTCAGGGACATCTTTCCTAATGAATTTTCTTATTTACCTCTTTAGATATAGGTGGAGTTCTCCATTGAGAATGTTCCAGAAGCTGCACCAGTATCTATTCCTCCTTAAAGGATGGCTACGACGGATTGAAAGGCTCACAAGAGGTAGCTAGAGGATTTGGAGGTGAAGGGGTTTGTTATACCCAATACTTCTTTGTGGGGTTCAGCATTCATTTTTTGTGAAAAATGTGGATTTTACCCTTAGGATATGTGTGGAATATTGAAAACTGAACGATTTGAACGTTAAAAACTGATATCCCTTACTGTGGATAGATGACCTATTTGATCATCTTTGAGGAGTTTGAGTGTTCTTATAAATTGACTTGAGATCGATATATCATCAGGTTCATGTTCAACCTATAGAAATAACTCGTACAAGTTTTCATAGCAAGTATGGTCTATATGAGTATCTGATTTTTCCATTCGGTCTCACGAATGTGCTGGTGGTTTTAATGGATTTAATGAACTGGGTGTTCCAGCCTTACCTAGATTATATTATCATGGTTTTCATGGATAATATATTGGTGTATTATCACTATATACAAGACCATTCCAAAATTCTTGAGATCATTTTTAATACATTGAGAGAGCATCATTTATATGCTAAGTTAACAGAGTTCAACTTTTTCATGGATCCTATTCACTTCTTAGGTCACATTATCTCTATGAAAGGAGAATCAGTGGACCCATAGAAGGTGAGAGTAGTAGTTTCCTTGGAGAAACTGAAGAATGTTTTTGACATACAAAATTTCTTGGGGATAGATAGTTACTACATGTGTTTCATACAGGACTTATTACACTAAGAAACACCATTGAAGGGATTATCTAAGAATGGTGTGAAGTTTTTTTGGTCAGAATCTTGGGAGATAACCTTTCAAGAGTTGAAAGGGAGGTTGACATCAGCACTAGTCCTAATACTACCAGATTAGGGAAGGAGCTACACTATGTATTGTGATGCATCAGGTATTAGGTAGGGAGTAGTACTGATGTAGGGAGATAGAGTCCTGGAATATGATCCTCATTAGTTGAGACCACACAAGAGGAATTACCTTATGCATGATCTGGAGTTAGCTGTGGTTGTTCATGATTTGCGTTTTTTGAGACACTATTTAATGGGAGAGAATTTTTTGGTGTACATAGACCACAAAATCCTCAAGTACATATTTACACAGCGTGATCTAAATTTGATGCAGTGAGGCTAGGTGGAGTACTTATAGTCCTTTGAATTTGATCTTTCTAATACACCTAGTAAGGGAAATGAAGTGGCTGATGCACTGAGCAAGAGGACTCAGATACAGGCAGTGCAGAAGACCAGTAGCGAGTGGAAAATTATGGAATTGTTCTTTGTGATGAATTTAAAGGTGTAATATATATAGGGATAGACTTTTATACCATCCTTATGTGTGACCTCTACCCTGCTGGACAGAGTAAGGATGAGGTAGCTATTGGATTCAAAATTCCTAGTTCTACAACATTTTGTGGAAGGTGTGGACCCTTTTATTGGTTAAATGGTAGGAAGGATGAGATATTTCATATCCATGGATGAATTTGGGTTCTAGTGGATATATGTGAGGAGTTGATGTGGTAGTTTTAGGCTTCATCTTGGGTAGTGAACCCCAGGGTCACTAAGATGTACTATGACTTGTGTCGTCAGTACTGGTGGCCGGGTATGAAGAGAGAGGTAGCTAGTTTTTTTATGAGGTGTTCCACCAGTCAATAAGTGAAGGAATAATACTAGTGAACAGATGGTATTTTATAGTAGTTACCTATTCCTGAGTGGAAATGGGATGATGTCGCGATGGATTTCGTGACTAGTTTACTGAGGTCACCTCGAAGAAATGATGTCGTGTGGGTGTTTGTCGATAGGATTACAATGATTGCTCATTTCTTCTTGATCAAGGGACCTCCAATGTTGATGTTATTGGGAGGATATACATCTGGGAGGTGGTACCAATTCATGGGGTCCCTCACACTATCATTTCGGATAGGTAAACCCAATTTAAATCTCATTTATGGTAGAGTTTTCAGATGGAACTGGGTACACAGGTGCTTTTGAGCACAACGCACCACCCTCAGACTGATAGCCAATCAGAGTGTACAATACAGGTGCTAGTGGACATGCTGCGAGCATGCGTACTTGATTTTTAGGGCTATTGGGAGAGGTACATTCTCCCAGTTGATTTCTCATACAATAAAAGTTATTAGGTGACTATACAGATGGAACCTTACAAGGATTTATACAATAGGACATGTTTTTCTCCACTATGATGGTTAGAGGAAGGTGAGTCAACTTTACTGGGAGTGTGTATCATGCAGAAGACTTATGAGATGGTCCAGTTGATTCATAAGTGGATGGCTACAACACAGTATTTTCATAAATCTTATGTCAATCGCCGAAGATTACCTCTAGAGTTTGAGGTTGGGTATCGTGATTTCTTGCATGTTTCATCGAGGTTGGGACACAAGAGGATCAGGATACAGGGTAAGCTTTCACCACGATATGTCTAGCCATTTTAGATTATGGAGAGAGTCAGGTCAGTTGCCTTTCTGTTTCAGTTACCTCTGAGGTACTAATTCATACATGACGTCTTCCACATATCTCATCTTCACTATAATCATTCAAACCCATCTCACATTTTTTAGCCCAAGGAGGTTGATCATCAGGTTGATTCATCCTTTTAGGAGCATCCAATTCGTATCATTGATAGGAGCACATAGGTTCTATGAGTCTGGTCATTTTATCTAGTATAGGTTATATGGTAGAATGACCTTTTATGGGATGAGACATGGGAGAGGTAGGCCGATGTATTTGCTCAGTGGACAGATTTTTTCTCAGGCGAATCTTGAACACCCTTCAGAGAGAAATTCATGGATGAATTTCTATAAGGGGTGAGGATTGTAAGTTCCTGAATTTTTTTTGAGGTATGGATATTTTATTTTTGGGTTAAATTTTATTTAATTTCCTTTTTATCTTATACCCTAAGCTGGGATATGGTTTGGTTAGGTTGTACTTGGGAAAGAAGGGGAAAAGAGGCTGAAGGTTGACTGCAATTCAATTACACACTATGAATGAAGTATAAACATCATGTAATCCCAGGTCATGACATGTAATGATATGGCTAGGAAATTTCACAATGTGTATGAGTTTTACTTTAGAAAATAGAAACCAGGTATTACAAGACATGTAATTGGATTACACATCATGTAATTTCTCACCGAGGTTTTTTAATAATATAGGCCGTAGCCTCTTTTTTTTCTATGGACAACCCTTTTCTCTCTAGTTTGAATCCTAAAACCCACTAAAATGATTTTTTATATAAAATTCATCTAGATTATAATTCTTAGGACATAAGTTACATTGGAACCACGTCAGTAAGTAACCTATTTTTTATCCATTGTTAATTCTTCGAAACAACGATTTCACTATTTGGATTTAGGATTATATGACCTAATTTCTCATTCTTCATCCAGTATTTAGATTTATCTTAAACTGAGGAAAATCAGGACTTTATACTGGAAGATCACTCTACTATCGAGCTAACGTAGGTGGTCTATGATTTTATTCATATTTTCTGGTGCTTTTGGAGTATTTGGTCTTTTCATTGCCTGTTGAACCCTCTGACATGACCTCGTTTTTGAGCGAACTACTTGTAGTAGGATAATTTGGACCTAGTGAGGATGAATGTAGGTTCTTTTTAGGTGTGTTGGAACCTAGTGCTTGATTCATGGTCACCCACGGGGTGAACCTTTAGTAAATAACATGTTTATTCTTTTTTTAAACCACCCAAGGGGTGTGTTCTTGTGCTTTCCTAGTTAGAAGAAGTCCATTAATGATTTAATGAGTTTAATAACTTTATTAGGAGATGTATTGAATAATTTATTCATGTTCCATGTTATTACATGTTTGTTTTGATAAATTGGATTGAAAGAAAGTGGATGAACAAGTGGGTATACTTATTAGTAACTATTTACTGCCCAAGGACTGTGTTGGGAAATGGTGATATGTGAGAGGGTATGATCACATGACATGATTAATTGTAAGTGTTGTAATATGGGTGGGTATACCTATATGAATTGATCAATGGAATGTTTGAATGGGTAATATTGGAGGGTAGGCCCATATGTTTTGTAAATGATAAATGGAATGCATGAGAGGGTATACTCATGGCTTGTAATTGGTTATGTGAGTGGGTATACTCATGTGGAAATGAAAGGATTAAATTTGATGAATTGAATGAATGGTTTGATAGATGACATGGACTGTTCTCCATGGATTTGGAATATGGTATAGGACACCTTAGGTTGACTCTACCCCTTGAGTCTTGATTCCATGGAAAGCCTTAGGCCCTGTTACCCGTGGATCCAGATTGCTCGGACTTGCATAGGACAAGTCAGTATACATGATCCTAGGATTCCAACAAGTTCCTTGGCTGAGTTTCTACTAGGATGCCCATGGGACTCTATGTGGATGCCTTGGATGAGTTCCTCGGATTCTATACTTCATGTTCTAGATTTATTTCAGTGATTCCCTGGTACATGACACCCTAGATCCAGCCCTTGGGGTATACACTTAATTATACGGTGTGATTGTGGGTTACTCAATATAGATGGATGTATGGCATGGTTGTGGATTACTTGATACAGATAGGAGTACGACATGGCCATGTTACATGGTTACTTTTATTATAGCTTCCTGGATAGAATATTTCATTTGTTTCAGGTATCCTTGAGGTTCTTTTTGGTTTTTTACTTATTGTAGTAGACTCATGCCATTAGAATTTAATTTTATGTTACTTCTTTACTTACACTTGTTATAAATTTGTGTATTAATGTTAGAAATGTGTATACCTTGGTTGGTTAATTACTAGTATGTTTTTCTCAAACCATGTTTGGTCCTCCTTGAGGACCCAAATAGATTATATGGTTGTAGGTAATGATAGGGAAAAGTACTAGGGTACAGGTTGTTCGCCATGGTTTCAGAGTAGGAGTACATAGGACCAAGATGAGGCTTGCGATGCTGTTGGGATTTTTTGGTCTTTTTGTTATTTTGATATGTGTATTGTATTGTATCACCTTGTACCTATTATATATTCTTTCTAGATACATGTATCACTTACATCATTGTATATGTTATATCTCTGGAATATTTATGTATTTATGTCTTATCTATTTTTCTTGTTGTCTTCTTATCATACCTTCTTCCACTACTTGTATGATATTTCTACTATGATACTCTGGTAATGAGGAAATAGTCTCCCCACTAACTCACATGTGCCCTCACTACTAGTTGGAAGCCATTTGTGTTTGGGTAGATGCGCTTGAGTCCTTGTGGCCAACCAGGAACATAACACTGTTGAGTGGTATCTAGATCCGAGACATTACAAATTGCTTGGAAACCTCTCAAGAGCATGTTCGAGGTACGTAGTTATCCTTTGTTAGGAAAGCTAATATAGGAGGTTTGTGCAATAATTTTCTAGGATAACAACCCCTTTGACTGAATTGATGTGGAAAGGGTAGTCATTTTACTATATTGATCAGTGTTAGAGAGCCTTTGAGGAGTTGGGTCAGTGGTTGACCAGTTCTCCTATTTTTAGACTACCAGAGGTGGGTTCAAGGATGTAGTGTATTGAGATTCTTCTTGTTCTAGGCTTAAATTAATGTTGATGTAGAGGTAGGAAATCATCATTTATGGGTTGAGGAAATTAGGACACCATGATCAGAATTATGTGTTCCATGACTTAGATTTTTCGGCTATAGTATTAACCTTGATTATGTGGATGAATTATCTCCTAAGAGAACATTTCATTGTTTAATCAGAGCACTAGAGTCTCATGTACATATTTAATCATAAAGATATCAACCCAAGATAGATGAATTGGTTGGGGTTCCTGTATGACTATGACATTGAGATAGTCTACACTCCAGGGAGGGGAAATAATGTGGGAGATTCCCTTAGTAGTAAATCCATTTCTTGGTTAGTGGAGGAGGATTATAAGAAATTAGATTCATTACAGATAAACTTTATAGAGGAGAGGGGTTTATCTTATCTATAGTAGATGGTAGTGAATACAATTTTTCCTAAACATGTGAGAGAAGCTCAGTTGGGATATGTTGACTATGAGGTACTACATGACCATATATCCTTAGGAGATGCACCATATAATTTTTTTGAAAGAGGAGAGTATGCCATTCTTTTTCAGAGATAGATGGAAGTTTTGGTGGAATTGTGTGAATATGAGTTTAGGATGTTTCATATTCCCATTGTATATATATAAAGGTGTGGAAAATATATAAAAGGACCTTCAAAAGGTAGTTTCGGTACACTGAAATGAGATGAACCGTTGGTGAGTTTGTTTCATGATGCCTCAAATGTTAGAAGGTAAAGGTTGAGGATCAGGTTCCTACAAGTTTGAATAAACTTATTAAGATATCATAATGAAATTCGGATGACATATCGATGAAATTTTAGATGTATCTTTAACTAAAAATGAGAGGCCAAAATTCTATTTGGGTGATTATCGACCAATATACCAAGTTGAAGAACTTTCTTTATATTAGGGAGTAGAGTTTTATTAAGAGTTTTGGGTGGTTTTACATGCATGATATCATTTAGATCCATGGGATTCCTATGAAGATCTTCTATAAACATGATGCCTAGTTCACATCATAGTTTTAAAGAGGTTTATATAAGTATTTTGAGACCCAGTTACAGACAAGCATAGAGTTTCACCCCTAGATAGATAGGAAGACTTAGCAGACCATCCATGTGTTGGAGGATATTCAAAGAGCCTGTGTGTTGGACTTTGGGCGAAGCTAGGAGGATCAATTTTCATTATTAGATTTTGATTATAATAACAGATATAACTCTAATATCATCATTAAAACTTTTGACACCCTATACGGGACACCCTACTGGTCTCCTTTATGCTAGACTGAGACTGGATAGACATATCTTGTTGGGTCAGATATGGTACAAGAAACAAAAAATAAGGTTTGGGGGATCTAAGAGGGTATGAGGACAACCCAGAGATAACATAAATATTATGTTTATTGAAATTAGTTTCTTTTTGAGTTAGATAAGTTAGGCCTTGTTTTCTCGATAGACTCCCCATAATGAGGATTTTGATGTTTTGGTCAAAGAAAAAAACTTTTCCCAATGTTCATTAGGCCATTCTAGATTCTTTGATTGGTTGGTGAGGTTTCTTACTACTTGGTCTTACCTCCAAAGTTTAACTGAGTACATGATGTCTTCTATGTATCATAGCTAAGGAGATACATGCATGAACCATCACACATTATTGACTGGGGCGAGCTAGACATCGATGAGGTTCCCCCTTCTCAGAATACCTGATTGTGATAGGGGACCAATTGGAGAGGATCCTATATATATGTATCATACCTTTGGTTTGAGTTCTTTGACAACATATGAATATGTGGGAGATCTCCTTTGATTGTGAGAGTCAGATGTAGTCTAAGTACCCTGCATTTTTATATAGCTTGAAATTTTCATGGTGAAAATCCTTGAAGGAGGAGAGAATGTAACAACTCAAATTTTGGTATTTTGATACTTTTAATACTTATATATATATATATATATATATATATATATATATTTGTTTTCTCCTCAAAGTCGACACTGTTTTTGGTAGTTGTAGGACCCAAAAAATAATATATTAGAAATATTACTATATATTAATTAACACACACACATGTTTTCAAAATTAATGGTTTCCCCATTTAGAGAGACCTTGTATTAGAAAACCAAGACTGTGTTTGATTTTGGAATGCATGGTTTACCCTAGGAGTGACATAACATTGTCAGTGTTGGATGTTTAGTTGAAGGCAACCATTGGCATGTGTGTTAAGTTAATTAATTTAAGGACCGAAACATAGTCCTGTATATATAAGTATACTTCTATGGAAAATAACAGGGGTTATCTATATAAACATAAGAGATTAAATAGGATGAGGAGTGATTGGATGGTGTTGGTTGATCAAGAACATGTATTACCGATAATCGATCAAAGAGAATTATGAGATAGATGATGAATGCAATGACATCACATTCCTCTTTTCTAGTAGATTCATTCTTCACTAGTGATCAATCCATTCATGATTAATGGAAAATTATTTCCTGAATTTGTATCATTAATTTATTTTAAAAGCATGGTTTTTATCTTATTTTGTTTTCTAGTGATTTTCATCCTTCGCCTGAACCCATGTACTTATTATTTATAAATTTATCCATTGAGATCGAAGATTTCTCCATAAAATAATAGAGGTCAACCAAAACAATGTCCAAGCTAGTTTCCCACTTTTTTGTTTCTTTATTTTCTACCTAAGTTCTATGTGTGATCATCATCAGTGTTTAATTTGTCCAGTGGTTCAAAAAATACCTAGAAACTGATTATTTCATAATCATTCTTTGTTGCTTAAAATCATTTCCATGAGTCCATATTGAGGATTTAGATCTTGGAAATGGTACTATTTGATATTAAAGAAGATAAAATATGGATCATAGGTGGATCGAGGGCTCTTCATTCATGGGTTTCAATGTTTAGTGAAGAAGCATGATGAGACTGAATCACAAGTAGAGCAGGTGGTTGTAATGTAATGACCCAAAGTTTTTTAATGGAAATTAGCTTCTTATAATTATGTTATAAAATCACATGAAAACATAACATAATTAACTAATAAGTGTTAATTTACCTTTAAACATAAGTTTTTCACTTTCGTGTTTGGAATTTCAAAAATCCGACATACACAGTTGTGTTCAAGAAAATTTTTGGAGTCTATTGAAACAAAAATAATTTTCGGTGAATAATAACATACCCTTGTGAATAGTAAAAAACCCGTATGAATAGTATTATGAATCCATGAATAATTAAATAAAATTTAGACATCTTAGAAAGTGACAATTTGACCTTAGTAAACGTTTTGGTATTTTGTAAGTCATAAATAATTAATTATAATTAATTAATTAATTTAAAAGAAAATTTATTTTTGTAAAATATGTTCATAAATTATAGAAACAATATCTTATAGTTTTTAGATAATTTTATAAGACCCTATGTAATTTTTGGAAGCACTATAAAATCAGTTTTAACATTTAAAAACTATTTTTTAAGTAACTTATGATTCTAATTAAATATCAAATTAATAATATTTAGAAAATTATTTTTGAAAAATGGACTTCATTTTTGGATTCTACACATAGAAAAATGGTAGGGGTAAAATTTTGGGATTTTTCTGAAATACTTAAATTTTTTATGAATATTGAAATACCGTAATTTACAAAAATAAGCTAAATAAGCTAATTATAGAGTCATGTGTGATGTTCTTCTGATGTAAGCCCACTTGGTTCGGGATCATATGATAAAATTAATATTCTTGGTCATTCAAGACTCACTATTCCTTGTATTAGGGGAGATTAATAAACTAATGAATTTTATATTAAGGAAACCCCTCTCCCCTCCACTATAAATACCACCCTTCACACCCTCATTTCCTCACACCTATCATGCTCCAAGACTTCTCTAAACTATGCCCAAACATCTTCCCTATCCCCTATACCACGTCCAAGAGCTGTTTTTATCATCAAAAGACCAATCATAGCTTCCTTAAGGAGGATCTCAAGAGGAGGATTTAAGAGGTAATTTCTCTCCCTCTTCTCCTTTTTTTCTTTCAAGTTCAAGTTCATTTCTTGATCTCTTCACACCTATATTCATCCAAATTGTATTGTAACTCTAGTATTATACATGTAATTTAATTTTATGATTCTAATAGGATATTATATAATCCAACCCACTTTCTCATATCCTTTTATTTTATTAAAGAGAATGTTGTTCGTGAGGTTTTAATTTATCACCTTCAAGAACGAAATTCTTTCTTCTTCCATTTCGACCTTCAGAACTGATCATGAAACCATTTTTATGGTTGAACCAGAATATGTTATATGTATTATCTCCTGTTTAATGTTCTGTATCTAACTTATGGCCATATTTCTAAGTGATAAATTAAAACAAGTTCATTGTGATCCAAAAACCGCCCAAATTAACCCAAACAATCTTCATTTAATTTTTATCTAATGATTCATCCACAAGGTATATAATATATCTCATTATAAAATAATTTTAAATTATTTAATTTCATTAATAACATTTAATATTAGTTCTGGATTTTTACCCATGTTCTACCCGAACTTCAATTTAAGAATACAACTGAACCACTCAAGAAAACCATAAAAACAAACATTCCCGAACAATGTTTTTAAACTCTATAACTCATCCAAAGGCACATAAAATCGCTTAATGAAACCATAATGAACCATATTAATGCACACAAGGTTCTGTATTTATAATTAATTAATATAATGTCATTATACAGGACATTAAAGAGAAGGAATCATTCAGATACAAGGTAAGGGGAAATTTTTGAACCCAACTTTCATCCTTCGGGTTCTTCCTCTTTCACTCCATTTTTGATATGGTTACTCCTATAAAATCATTTTTTCATCATTGTATTTCCTTTTATGGGATATAAATGTTTTCCACTATTTTTTATGTCAAACAAAATGTTTTCCAAAAGAAATCTTCTTTTAAGAACACACCTTTTACTTCTCACTCAAAGTGGATGGTTTTTGTTTCAAGTATGTTGTTCCCTCTTTATTTTGGGAACCCAGAGTTTATGAATGTATTATTATGATATGAAACCCAATCCTTTCCATGGGTTATTTATGTTCATTATTGATATATGTTCTATTTGTCATGCATGATAATGATGATATTATGAGGTGACTGGTGCGCCCGGAATTATATAGCGCAATATGAATGTTTCAAAGTGACGGGTGCGCCCAGAATTATACAGCGCTCCAATGCCTTGGGAAAAGTGATGAATATCATGAATAAATGTGAAATTATGTGTGAACAAGATGATATCTTGGTTCACAAGTATGTGTGGTAGTTAACCACTAAGACATGATATTTCATTTTTATGCATTGCCACATTTCAAGTC
The DNA here is from genome assembly GCA_963277665.1 of Viscum album. Taxonomy (NCBI): domain Eukaryota; kingdom Viridiplantae; phylum Streptophyta; class Magnoliopsida; order Santalales; family Viscaceae; genus Viscum; species Viscum album. The sequence goes on from OY728163.1 coordinate 1,943,808,615, forward strand.
TTTTATTTATGCTCCTCTCATGTTCATGATCTTTTGCCTATGTCATGATTATGCTCGCCCCATGCTATATTTTTGTTATCTATCCTCTTACTGGGCTTCTAGCTCACCCCTTTTTATGTATATCCTCAGGTTTCTACATGTACTAAGGAGATGGCAAGTTCCAATAAGAAGCTAGAGATGAAGAAATTAAATAAATGTTTATGCTTGCTGTTGTATTTGTTATGCACGGTCCTAGTTTTCCAAAGACACTAAACCTTTGGATCCTCTATGTGTAATACTATTATGTTTTTTATCTTTAAAATGATGTAATAGTAATGTAATAAAAGTAAAGGATGCTATAGTTGATATCAGAGGAAAGGTTTAGTTAATTTGGGAATTAGGATTAGTGAACCCTAGAGAAAACCTATAGCATGAGACTATGTACAAATATGCACACAAGAATATTTACATAGGGATCCCATATGTTATGTTTTTTGTATAAATTTTTTAAATGAATTAGTTATTCAGGACTTTTTTACTTATGTTTTGTTCTAACCTTTTATATTTTAGAAAATGGTGGGAACCAGGAGAAATCAGGCCAATAACTCATGTGAGGGCCAATGCAACGATTTCCCCGAACGACATCCCCAATGATTTGGTAGGTGGAGTTCAAAACTTCATGGTGATGCTTAAACAATTGTCTTAGGTTTTGAACAATAACCATAATAATGGGGAACACCCTCCTTCACCAAAGAGGGAGCAACTAGCTATCGAATGTTTTATGCCACAACGACCACCGATGTGTAGTGTATCCTCTGATCCACAAGTTGCGGAATAGTGGGTCAACTCCATGGAGAAGATCTTTTCTGTGCTTCACTATTCTGAGACGAAGAAGGTAACCCTAGCCATTTATCATCTAGATGGAGAATTAGATCAATGGTGGACTTTGATTAAGAACACTAAGCCAAGGGAGGAAATTGAAGAGATGGAATGGTAAGACTTTAAGATAATGTTTATTAATAAGTATTTCCCACGAACTCTTCGTACGAAGATGGAGTAAGAATTCATAGAGCTCAAGAAAAAAAAAGGAGATTGCAGAATATATATCAAGGTGCTTGGTATGTCAGCAAGTTAAAGCTGAGCGAAAAAAGTCCAAAGGTATGATTCAACCATTTCCTATACCCATGTAGAAATGGGAAAATGTTACTATGGAATTTGTCACAGGTCTCCTGAATACATCGAAGGGAAATAATGCGATATGAGTTGTGGTTGACCGACTCACCAAGACTGCCCATTTTATCGCTATTTGAGAAGATCTTTCGCTTGAACAACTTTCAAAGATATATGTGAATGACGTGGTGAGAATGCATGGTGTTCCACACTCGATTATCTCTGACCATGATCCAAGGATCATATCTAAATTATGTAGGAGTCTTCAACATGATTTGAGTACTAAATTAAATTTTAGCATGACCTATCACCCCCAAACTGATGGACTGCCTGAAACAACTATTCAGACGCTTGAAGATATGATAATAGACTACTCTCTTGAATTCAAAGGTGGTTGGGATCAGCTTCTCACATTGGTTGAGTTATCATACAACCATATCTTCCACTCGAGTATTCAGATGGCTCCGTATGAAGCTCATTATGGGAAGCAATGTATAACTCCTACCTGTTGGGATAAAGTTGGAGAAAGAAAGCTACTTGGACCCGATCTTGTTCAAGAGATGACAAAGAAGTTTCAATTCATCCAGAAACACATAGAAGATGCTTAAAGTCATAAAAAAGATCTATGATGAAAACTATCGAAGGGACTTGGAGTTTGAAGTTGGAGATAAAGTCTTCATTCGAATATCTCCATGGAAGACAGTCATGTGATTTGGGAAGAAAGGGAAGCTAAGCCCAAGGTATATTGGACCCTTTGAGATCCTTGGCTGTATAAGAGCTGTGGCCTATCGTCTTTCACTTCCACTGAATATGGCTCAAGTTCATGATGTGTTTCATGTATCATTACTGAGGAAGTACATACCAGACCCCTCACATGTACTAAACTCAGAGGTGGTGTAGTTAGAAGATGATCTCTCCTATGAGGAGCAGCCAGTAAAGATTCTGGATCAGAGGGATAAGGTTCTATGAAACAAGACAACCCATCTTTTCAAAGTGTTGTGGAGGAACCATAAGTTTGAGAAAGCAACTTGGGAACCAGAAGAGGCAATAAAGGAGAAACACCCTCACCTGTTTGTGTAAACTGAAATTTCTGGGGTGAAATTTCTTAAGGGGGAATAATGTAACGACCCAAATTTTTTCAATGGAAATTCCATTCTTATAATTATGTCATAAAATCACATGAAAACACACAATAATGAACTACAATGTGTTAAGTGACCTTTAAACATAAGTTTGTCGCTTTTGTGTTTTGAATTTCAAAAATTCGACATACACGGTTGTGTTCAAGACGTTTTTTGGAGTCTATTGAAACAAAAATAATTTTTGGTGAACAGTAACGTACCCTTGTGATTAGTAACAAACCCTTATGAATAGTATTATAACCCTTATGAATAGTAAATAATCCAACATAAGAGTAACCTTACCCATGAATAATTAAATAAAATTTAGACATCTTAGAAAGTGACAATTTGACCTTAGTAAACGTTTCAGTATTTTGTAAGTCATAAATAAATAATTATAATTAATTAATTAATTTAAAAGAAATTTAATTTTACAAATAGATTTTAATAAGTAATCTAAACAATATCTAATGGTTTTTAGATAATTTTATAAGACCCTATATAATTTTGGAAAGCACTATAAAATCAGTTTTAAGTTTTAAAAACTGTTTTTTTAAGTAAATTATTATTTTAATTAAATATCAAATTAATAATATTTTGAAAATTATTTTTGAAAAATTGACTTCATTTTTGGATTCTACACGTTGAAAAATGGCAGGGTTAAATTTTTGGTATTTTTCTGAAATACTTGAATTTTTTATGAATAGTGAAATACCGTAATTTACAAAAAAAAGCTAAATAAGCTAATTATAGAGTCATGTGTGATGTTATACTGATGTAATCCCACTTGGTTCAGGATTAAATTATAAAATTACTATTCTTGTTCATTCAAGACTCACTATTCCTTATCTTAGGGGAAATTAATAAACTAATGAATTTTATATTAAGGAAACCCCTCTCCCCTCCACTATAAATACCACGCTTCACACCCTCATTTCCTCACACCTCTCAAGCTCAAAGCCTTCTCTAAACTCTACCAAAAAATCTACCCTATCCCCTCTTCCACATCCCAGATTTTCTGGTCTCATAAAAAGACCAATCTAAGCTTTCTTAAAGAGGATCTCAAGAGGAGGATTTAAGAGTTAATTTCTCTCCCTCTTCTCCTTTTTTTCTTTCAAGTTCAAGTTCATTTCTTGATATCTCCCCACCTATATTAATCCAAATGGTATTGTAACTCCATTATTATACTTTTAATGTAATTTATGATGCTAATATGTTATTATATCATCAAACCCCCTTTCCCTCTTCCTTTTATTTTATTAAAGAGAATGTTGTTCGTGAGGTGTTAATTTATCACCTTCAACAACGACATGCTTTCTTCTTCCATTTCAACCTTCAGATCTATCCATGAAACCATTTTTATGGTTGAAACATAATATTTATTATGTATTATCTCTTATTTAAAGTTCTAGAACTAAATTATGTCCATATTTATAAGTGATAAATTAAAACAAGTTCATTGTGATCCAAAAACCGCCCAAATTAACCCAAACAATCTTCATTTAATTTTTATCTAATGATTCATCCACAAGGTATATAATATATCTCATTATAAAATCATTTTAAATTCTCTAATTTCATAAATAACATGTAATATTAGTTCTTTATGTTTACCCATGTTCTACCCGAACTTCAATTTAAGAATACAAGTGAACCACTCAAGAAAACCATAAAAAACAAACATTCCCGAACAATGTTTTTAAACTCTATAACTCATCCAAAGGCACATAAAATTGCTTAATGAAACCGTATTGAAACATATTAATGTAAAAAAGGTTCTAGATTTATAATTAATGAATATAATGTCATTATACTGGACATTTAAGAGAAGGAAGCATTCAGATGCAAGGTAAGGGGAAATTTTCAAACCCAACTTTCATCCTTCGAGTTCTTCCTCTTTCACTCCATTTTTGATATGGTTACTCCTATAAAATCATTTTTTCATCATTGTATTTATCTTTCTGGGATATACATGGTTTCCACTATTGTTTATTTCAAAAAAAATGTTTTCCAAAAGAACTCTTTTTTTAAGAACACACCTTTTACTTCTCACTCAAAGGGGATGGTTTTTGTTTCAAGTATATTGTTCCCTCTTTCTTTTGGGAACACAATGTTTATGAATGTATTATTATGATATGAAACCCAATACTAACCATGGGTTATTTATGTTCATTATTGATATATGTTCTATGTGGGATGCATGATAATGATGATATTATGAGGTGACGGGTGCGCCCAGAATTATATAGCGCAATATGAATGTTTCAAAGTTACAGGTGCGCCCAAAATCATACAGCGCTCCAATGCATTAGGTAAAGTGATGAATATCATGAATAAATGTGAAATGATGTGTGAAAAAGATGATTTCTTAGTCAACAAGTATGTGTGGTAGTTAACCACTAAGACATGATGTTTCATTTTTATGCATTTCCACATTTCAAGTCTTTTATTTATGCTCCTATCATGTTCATGATCTTTTGCCTATGTCATGATTATGCTCACCCCATGATATATTGTTCTTATATATCATGTTAATGGGATTATAGCCCACCCATTTTTATGTATATCCTCAGGTGTCTACATGTACTAAGTAGAGGACAAGTGCCAATAAGAAGCTAGAAAAGAAGAAATTAAATAAATGTTTATGCTTGCTATTGTATTTGTTATGCATGGTCCTAGTTTTCCCAAGACACTAAACCTTTGGATCCAATATGTGTAATACTATTATGTTGTTTATCTTTACAATGATGTAATAGTAATGTAAGAAAAGGACGGAATGCTATATAGAATCTGGTCATTGATGATGGATTGGGTGCCTCAACCCCATTTCTGAGTCCTTGGCCTAATTCATGAAAAAATTTGTAGTAGTGGGGGAAAGGGTGATATGTGTGAAAAATGGGAGTTTCTATAAAAAATTCTACATGTTACCTATTTCACATGAATATACTCAATGTAGTCAACTTACTACAACAACTAGAGTTTTGGGTATAATAAAATATTACATGCCACATGGAATATCCACACACTATGTGACTTAGTGTTGGTGGATTAGTGTGTACCCTAGGAGTACATGGGAATGGATGTGGCCAAGTATATGGGAACGACTAGGGTACATTGGAACATACATAACCAAGTTCTCATACATGGCCAGAGTTTCTAAACATGGCTATAGAACATTGGCATGGCCATAGTACATGACCACAATCTAGAGTACATTGGTAAGGGTTGTAGTATAAGAGAATTCCTGAGGTATTCTATATATTCTATGTCTTACCTATAAACACCATTTAATTTTTTCTAAGGAAATCCACCTTGTGTATCTCTTTCTTCGAGACTTAGATTTGGGCCCATGAGTAGTCTATATTGAGTAGTTTTATACATATGACATGATGGTGGCCTTCATTGTGGAATAAGAGATATTAAATGAGGTTTTACGAGTTTCATTATTATTTTATGATGATTTTCCAATTGAAGTGATTAGGTTTGATCACCAGAGAGATGCTGGGTTGGTACTCCTCTTCCATACCGGGGAAAGGGTCCCGCATACTATTTACATAGGTAGATTTGGTACTCTACAATAATAAAAAAGGGAATGATATATATATATATATATTTGTACTACCTCGTATTCAAGTTTTGGATGTGAGTGGGTCTCTAACAAAGTTGGTGCTCCTTCGTTTGTGGAGCACATCGTCGAGGAGTGGGCCCTATAATCAGATTCTGGTGAGGCTGCGTGTGATGGTGGGCATTAGAGATGGAAATTTGGAGCTACATGGAGACTCATCATTTCTTAGCTGTTTATGGAGATAGAGATCACCTTTCTCTCTTTATTTGTTTATTTATGATCTTATATACTAGGTTTCTCTCTACCCACTTTCTAACAAACTGAGCTAAAATTTTCTATTTATATTGACCCATTTTTGTGTTTTTGGGGTATTCTACATGGTATGTATATAATCACCCTTGTATGGGATTTTATTTCATTTTTTGTCCTATGATGTTAAAATATAGATCAAATGTGACCTTGGAGGGCCTATTTTTTTTTATAATTTCAATCCAAACTGGAGGTGACCATGTTCGGTGGCTAGCTTTAGAGATTTTGAGCTAGGATGTCTTTAGTTTTCCCTTTTCAATTGTAGTCTATCTACTACCTCTTTTCTAGTTATGTTTGTATTTTTCTTTTTTATATTAATTTTATTATTCTACTATACATTGATGTTTTCCTAGACGATGTTTCATGCATGGTTACACACTAGATGTCCAATATTATTTATATATCTGCATCTTTTTATAGAGTTGGTTGTGTGTGTGTGTGTGCATATAAACTTAGGATAAGGAATATCGTTTTATCATTATGCATGCTCGATTATTGTTTCCATCCCTTGGCCTATAGGAGGTGGGATTGGGGTGTCACAATTGTCTTAATGCTATCCATGCATTCCCTAGTGGGATGGGTCCTGAAAATATGGGGGATTCAAATTATTAAGATATATGGATAAAAATCTACTAATAAATAGGGGTTGCTGCACCAAACTACTAAGGAGAACTCTCGAATAGGAGAAGTGTTGCTGCTGCTATTTTAGTTTTCTTATTCTATAGATTAGTTTCATATTTTTCAAGAAATTAATGCGTATTCTTATTAAAATTTTACACTTATTCTATTCCAGTATCTATCTATCTCTCATACTCTTCCATCATTATCTATTTCACTTGATAAAGAGTGAATAATCTTAGATTTGTCCTTGGGGGAGGTTTGTGTCATTCTTGAATTCCATTTTTCAATTATTTATGATTTTAAATATGTATGTGGTGAATAAGGGAGAAGTACACATGTGAGGTGATCATCCACCATTGAATAAATCTCAACATCATCTCTATTATTTAATTTACATATTTCCCTAAATTCCATTGAATGAAAAATCTTCACGTGATGGATTTGTGTTTTTTAAAGTATGAAATTAAATATGATGGAGATAGGTCCTAAAAGGTGACACACTCAAGGTGTGTTATCAACCTTGATTATAGGAGGAGGAAATGTTTTGTGTGCCAGATAATTCTCCCAGGCATGAATGATTTCACACTAAACAAATTAAAGGATAATAATTCAAGAGTGTGATTTTATGATTGAATTATCAAATTGAATTTAAACAAAAAATATAAACAATTAAGGAACCTGCATAACCAAACTCTAGGACCAAGACCTTTCCTCCCAAACCTCATTTTTTGTCATGTTAGGATATTTATTTCATTCTCTTTATCCCATACCTTTTAACTATTTTCAAAAATAACAAAAAAAATGTATAGTAGGTGAATTAGAATTAGCGAATGAACCATTTGGAAGCTTCTAAGTTGAGATTGCCCTGGTCAAAAATTGTACTACAATAATAAAATAAATAACAGCTTTTCACTACCCTATGATAGGCATGTCAAAAACTTGGAACCATTATTGAATGTCCATGTATTTATTCATTTACTTTTTTCTTTTCACATTGTATATTATCTTTTATTTTTTTTCTTAAAAATGTAAAAAAATTATTTTACCTCAATATTTTAAAATGATTGTTATGATGCAGGGAATAATTAATCTCGGGTGGAAATGTAAGTGGATAAAAATGATGAAGATTCCATATAATTAATAGATAATGATCTCCAATTTCTGGTTAAATATATGATTTATGGCTAAGAGATAGGACTCTGACTTCAAGAAGTGATATGAATGGTTAATCAACTCCAAACTAATAATAACAAACCGAAGGTTAAGAAGGAAGTTCTACCCCATTTTACTTAAAAGATATAGTAGGTTTAGTCCTTTATTAAAGAATATTGAAAAACCAACCATATATAAAATAAGATCCATACCTACCATGAAGAGATAGAGAGTTATGATGAAGAATCATGTGTTGATATCAATTTGTGGAATCAACAAGATTCAGACCAATTTTGGAGTGAATTGGAAAATAAAGAAATTCAACCTGATAGATTTAGCTTAAAAAAAAGCATAAAAACCACTCTACGTGTATATATATTTCAAATAAGAATAAACCACCAAAGTGGTGGAATTTTAACAAAAGATGTAGGAGCCTAACTATACCCCTCTATCCAGTGAAATTCAAATTCAAGAGGAACTTTCAACTAAAGAAGAGACTAAAGCTAAACCAACTCAGGGAAATGATCATTTATTAAACTATATCCCATATGATTCTGTTTAAACTTATTTGAGTATCACTCCTTACTATTTTGAATTTTTAAATTTGTAAAATCTATGTTTTACCTTGGAGGAGGATAAAGAACATGAATATTCACCTACTGATGAATACATAATCTCCCTAAACATATTGAATATTTATTAGAGGAATCACATGAGGAGAGGAAAGTTAAAATTATATATAAAACAAAACCCATGATACTAACATTAAAAGGGAATATTTTCATATCGATTATTCATGTATAAATATTTCAAGTAAAATTACATTCTAAAATTCCCTTAGAATATTCAATTGATACAACCCACATTGAGAAAGAACTGTATAATGAAGATGATGTTGTTCAAGAAGAAACTGAGAATGGGGAGGACCTTTATTTTATCCTACCATCATAATATAAGATATAAATTATTTCAAAGGGGGTGTATTTTTTATAAACTATATATGGAATCTTCAAAAATAAGGAAGAATAAGTGAAAGCTGAAAAAAAAACATGTGGTGGTTCAAATCTAATAAAATCCACCCACTATTAAATTATGGATGACAACTGATACTACCCATATAGAGTCATTAAAAATCTATGTCCAACTTGGGAGATCAAACCAAGGATTATCTTTTGATTTTATTTCTAGAAACTTTTGATTTCATTCCAAGGAATTAGTTTAGGATACAACATAATCAATCTATCTTTTTAAGCTTACTTTGACATGGTACTTAAATTTCAAATGAATGGTTCTCTTTTTTAGGTCCATGATTGAGAAAGGTATCCCCCACAAACAAAAAAGGAGTACTAAAGGTTAATTTAAAAGGGGAGTTCATTATTACATTCTTTATATTTTAACTCCATGTGTTTTTTTTCTGAAATTCTATTTTTATCTTCAAATTGGAATTGCATGACACACTTAGAATTTTTTATTTACTTGACTTATCTAGGATACATGAGTTTTTTAGGAAACATATTATTCCATGTTTTTTTATTTTAAATAAAATGACATTGAATTAGTATAATGGATAATTTAATGATTAAAGTGAATAAAGATTTGTAGGAATTGGTTGATTCATGTAGATGAAATTTCGATACCATTTTTCAAACATTGCATTTTATGGAATTTATGTGGATTTATTTTTTATTTTTATTTAATTACATGATTCACTGTACAAAGTCATATATTTCATTCATGATAGGATTTATATATTCAATTCATTTCTTTTTAACTTGATCATGTTTTTGAGAGATCTGGGGGCATTCCACCTACTAGAACTGGAATTGGATCTTTTCATGGCTATGATTGAACAAAAACACATTTAATATGATTGATTAATTTTTATTGATAAACCGTTATCCATTAGACCACCTTTTACATTTATCCTTGTTTCTCCCATAAATATCATGAATGACCTTGTTAGTAATGATCCACATTACAACCCATTTATATCCATTCCTACAATCCTATGTGTATTTTAATGGTATTTTAATATTAAAGTATGGGGGAGATGGAGGTCATTGTATAAGGGATGCACTTCATTTTAAAGAAATATATGGAGGTTTTTATTTTGGATTTTGAAAAAGGGTTAGGATTCCTTCATTGTAATTATATTATTTTACCTTGTTGAAAAAATGCAAAAAATAAAAATAATGGGTTTTGACTTGGGAAAATTAAAAAAACATTATGAGGATGATGATTTTTATCATATAGGGGTAGGTGGTGGATTTTAGGTTTTCACCAAGCATAGATTTTAAAAAAGTAAAAAAAATGAAAATTAGCTTGAAAGTAGAAAAAAATAGAGTAAAAATATAGAAAAAATTAAATAACATGAAATTAATTGATTATTATTACATTTTCAAGGACCGTTACTTTGAGTTATGGGAAGTGGGAGTTGTCACTTTGAAGGAGAGATTTTAATTAAGCTTCTACTTTTGATATCATGCAGTATGCTTTAGAGATAAACCTCATATTTTTAGCCTTAATTTTTTTTACATCAACACCCTCCATCATTAATCCTCATAGTAATTTGAACCAAAATTACAAAGTCCTCATGATTTTATTAGTTTTTTTCTTTACAAATTGAAGAATATATATTCTTTTCAAGCTTTCAGAAATGTTTATGTGTTCAAGGTATGACCATAAATATACTTCAAATTGTACCTTGATTAATGAGAGAAGAGGATTAAAAAGTGAGGTATATCATGAATTGAAATGTTTGATAATAATTAATTAAAATTCACGAATGTATTATAGGAATAGATCCACCTTTTTTCAATGGGAAAAAGTAAAATACATGGTTCGATTGTTTGTTTAAAAAAATGTGAAGTTGAATTGATGTTCTATATGGAATGCTAAAATTTGGTTTAAAATTAATAATAATTTTGTTTTATTAATTTTAGTTTTAAATATTGGCATAATTAGTTCCTTATTTAATTAAATGTTATGATTCATTGGTTGAGGACAATTATAGTTTAAGTTTAGGGGTATTTGAAGCAGTCATTTTTTATATAAATATTTATATATTTTTTAGTGATTTTTAATGGATTTTAATCAATTTTACCATGAAATTAGATGTTTTCTTAATATATGGGGAAATTGAAATTGAATAATTAATATGGATGAAAATGGATGAAAATGTATAATTTGAAAATTTGGATGTTCACTTATGAATTTATGGTTGAAATTTTCGAAGCATTTGATTTTATATAGGTAAAAAATGTCCAGACTACCTAGACCTCAAATAAAGTACCTATAAGAAACTTAGACATCCCAAGAAGGGACATTTTTCCAAGAAAGTCCAATGAGAGAGACCTCTTGGGTGGAAGTAAGAAGACCAGTCTGCATATAGTATGTGCACACATGTAGTGGGCCAAAGCACGCAGGTCCATGCATGTCAACACCGACCCATGTGGCATGTGAGTGTGTATGTGGGAGAACATCCCCATTGCAGGATTATGAGATGAGAGATCCATGTTATAGCTTATATGTGAGAACTCTACCATGTGAAAATATAATGTTGTACATAGCGAAATGACCACTATTTATCACTTGAAAAAACATTTTCATTTTTGCACCCGAGCAAGAAACCCTATGCTCAGACAAACACCATTATCACCTTCCACGCTTTGTATCACTAGAAAATAATATTAAACCATTTAGAACCACCATATAAGACACTTAAAAGACCAGTCTCGAGTAAATAACCACTTCCATGTCCCGAGATCACCATAGATTTCATTAGAAGCTTGAGATGACCACCATGAAGCCCCTTAGAAGATTAAAGGGCCTTACATGTTAACAAGAGGTTGATCTATCCATTATGAAGTATAGATGAATTTGACAAGTTGGATACACTGTTGCCACCTCCATTGTACCATGGGTATCCAAGGAAATTCGGGAGCTTCAGTGTTGAGGAAGATCCTATGACTTGGAGATGTCAATATTGGAAGTGATTGGTTTTTAAGAAAAATGGGCTTTATGAGGCTGCATCATGGAGACGGTGTTATGTCATGTAGTTATGGATATGGGTAGTGGTAAGGGTTTTATGAATAAAATGGTTATGTGTCATGGATGATATATAACACCACGTATATGAAATGAAGGAAGTGACTATGACGTCATGACCATGCCCTCATAGTAGGGGTTTCTACATTAAAAACCTTATATTATTAGATATTCCACATGGAAAATATCAAAAAATGATTTTAAGGAAGGAAAATTTATCGAAATAAAAAATAATATAAGTTCAATTCAAATTATTAAGATACATGGATAATCCTCTTCCTATAAATAATAGGTACTATGAAACACTATTAGGGATATCTCTTGACTGTGAGAAGTGTTGCTAATGCTATTTTAGTTTTCTACTTCTTTATATTAGTTTTATATTTTCCATTTAATTCATATATATTTTTATTAATTTTTTCCACTCATTATCTTTCATTCTCTATCTCTCTTTTTTTCTCTATTTATCATACACTTCCACCATGATCTCTCAAACTAGAAAATGAGTGACTTGCCTGAGGATTGACCTTGGGGGAGGTATGCAGTTTTGTTGAATTATGTAATTCAATTATTTATGATTTTAATATTTTTGTGGTGAATGAGGGAGAAGATCAAGAGTACGGAGATCATCCACCATGGAATTAATCTCAACTTCATCTCTATTCTTTAATATACATTTGTCTCCACCTTTTATTGAATGAGAACCCTTCACATGATGAAGTTGATTAGTTCAATTGATGAAACCAAATATGATGGAGTAGGATATTTGAGGGTTACACAATCTCAATTGAAGTGTTTCATCAACCTTTATTATAGTATGGGATGGAGTTTCATGTTCCATGTATTATCTTAGTAATGTAATATTTTACACTCAATAATTTGAAGGATAATAATTCAATAGTGAGATTTCATAATTTATTTTATCAAATTGAATTTAAACAATAAATATGAATAATGAAGGAACTCATGAAACTTATACCTTAGACATAGAACTATCTTCTCTAAAATAATTATGTTTTCATGTTAAGATATGAATTTTATTATATTTCTCCCATATCCTTTCACTATTTTCTAAAATAAGAAAAACACAAAAAAATAGAATAGGTGAATTAGAATTTGTGAATGAACCACTGTGAAAATTCTCAAGTGATATAGCCCTACTCAACCATTATTATGATCTATTAAAATAAATAGTATCTTTTATACTTCCATATAATAGGTGTTTTACAACACACACCACACTACAACACTCTATGGTAGTGATGTGATTTGTCAATTACAATAGATTTCTACAATAATACCACCATGAAAATGATCTAACACTAACCCAATTACCCAAGAAACCTCCCAGGATTCTAAAAATATCTAAATGTACATTCTATATATGTTCCAACTCTCATAATTCTGATATGTAAACTAATTCTCAAAATTCCCCATGTTCTGAGTTCAAAAATTCAAATTTCTTCTAAATCCACCAACCCGTAACGACACAAGTCATTATGAACTTCCCTCTATAGATATTATTATCTCTAAAAAGTCTCCTCATGCATATTCTATGAACTATCCCAGTCATCGATCCTTGTTTCATGTTCCAAATACTATGTCTCCCTTTGGTTATGGTTGTGATGACATTGCACCCGAACCAGATCCATTGCTCCAAAACTCCAGAATACTCTCCCTTGATCCCTCATAAATAAAATCATTAACTGAATAATTCATTTCACCCTTTTCTATACTCTTACCCTAATATATGTATAAAATCACTTAGATAATATCCAACCACACTAACCATTCCTAAAAAACAGAATATACCCAAGCTCTGTGGAACTAACTAGCTCCACCAAATCCTGTTCAATGCCCCAATATTGATAAAATTGATGAATTCTTAAACTGCATATGTCATTCACCATTGGTTAATATCATTGGGCTACACTAGACCATCACTTTCTTAACATTGCACCAGAGCATCACCCAAATACTCTCATTAAGACCCACACTATCACATGTGAGGATATATCCATAACATAAGGACCTGCCTCACTGTACATGATATCGTGTTTTACACAACCACGTAAATTCCATGAACTTGGAAACACTACTAGTCTATATCTCACAACTCATGTTTTTTAACAACCATTTTTATTTATTCATTAAAATCCTCACATTGATCAGTACCCTAACCTAGGTAATTTCCATTTACCATACGTAACAAGGTAACTTTCATCCAAGCATTAACATGAACCTACAACTACTTACGAGTTAGGTCTATTAACACATCACCCATGATATCTATTAAAAACTACTTGAAATAAGTGAAACATAATCAGTACGTCCATGTTTTTCTATCTATCATAGAATTCACCTTATCATTGATCAATGGGTAAGATCCCACCCAACATCCACTATTAGTCGAACATCAAAACTCATGAACCCTACCCATATTCCTCGAATAGGTCAACTTCTTGAGTCCCACTCTAGGGTACAATGACATCATAATAACCTACACAATAAATTTACAACTCTATTGATAATTCATCACTATACACATAGTCCCAAAGGATCCAATTCAATGTTCATGACCTTTCTCATTTCCACATGTCTCTCACTTTCCACCCCACTACATGAGCCTTCTTGTCCTACTAGAAATTCACAAGTACATCGGTTCCAAAATAATCATAGTTAAGGAACTCTATTGATTCCTTATCTATCATGTTGAGCCTATCATCCCATAAACATTTCAAAAGATCCAACATTTATTCTATCACCTTACACATTTTAGAAAAAAAGGTCACAACTCATCTCCCGTATTAGCTGAACGTTCAGACTTGACCACAATTATCATAACCCCTATATTGTTTTACCAGCTCTCTATAGAGTACTCATCTCATGCACTAGTCATTTTATTATGTACTAGTTTTCACTGGTCAACTAAACTTTTCAACCCCCTCTGAGAATCCCCTGCTCTGATCAATGCATAATAGTAGTGTCAAGGGTCAATAATATTTTTTATTTCCTGATTACAACAAGGTGTCTCACACATTTCCTCAATCACATTATACTTGATCTCAACCCAAGTTTAATTTCTCATTGAATCCCATCAACACCCCATGACTTAGTTCCATACATTTAGGAAACTAAAGAATCTTTTACCCCACTATAACCCACAACCACCTCTCAAGGTTCTACCCTAGCAGGTCTCAAAAATACAAACACACATCCCAATTCAGTATATCTCTACACTTGGAAGTCATCAAATGAAACAACAATTAATTTCCATCCATTAACATGATCTCACTCTAGGAGTAATGTAAATTCCCTAACCCAAAGTCCTTATCTCAAGGATCTCACCAAATATAATCATCCATATTCTCCACACATCTTCCAAGGCCAACCAAACATAATTGATCTCAAAGAATAACTTCCAAGGATAATATTTGGTCATACCATCCATATAATACATAGTTTAAGATAAACCCCACTCTCGTAATTGTTCTGAACAACCTATATTGATGATCACATCTCACAATATGACATTTTTACACTCTATAACTTCCTAACCACAAAAATCAACTCATAACATAGTGAGATACATCACAATGTCCAAGGACCCCACTCATAACCAACATGTGAGCGTGCCTACTATACATTTCAGATAAAACAAAAATCAATAACCACCCATGATTTCCTTTACAAAATACCTAAGGAATACCCACGCCTAAATGGACACATGATTACACAGCACTTTCATGTCATTTATATAACACAATTAATATACCTATATAGAGACTATATTTTTTCCTTTTAAGATTTGGGAATATATCTAGAAATGTTTTTAGAGATATGCACTGAGATGGCGTGCAATTATGTGGCCAGATGTGCATGAAATTAATTTTATAAAAATATTAAATGTATTTTATATCATGCACACATAGTTTCTTAAAGAAAATTATATAAATCTAAAATGGTGTCTTAGATCAAAAATATGGACCTTGATTGAATATGGAAAATGAGGTTCACCCTATGGGTGATCTAAAATTGGCCATCATAGGGAGTTCGGATAAAAGGGTTTGTTGATAGGTGAGTTTAGATAAATAAATAATTAAATTATTTATTTGAACTAAAGGATATAAAATTTAAATCCCTATATAAATACAATGTTATGAAATATTTACAGGGTTATCTACATAACCCTGTGAACATTTAGAGGAAAATTATTTCACCTCTCATTAGAGGATCAAGATGAGATGATAATGAGATTCTAGATCTAGGAAAATCGAGGCTCAATGAATG
This sequence comes from Viscum album, assembly GCA_963277665.1. NCBI lineage: Eukaryota > Viridiplantae > Streptophyta > Magnoliopsida > Santalales > Viscaceae > Viscum > Viscum album. The sequence continues at coordinate 1,943,824,869 of OY728163.1, forward strand.
AAAAAAATCTTCTTATTCTTTGGTGGGAAAGTTATTCATCAATGAACAATATAATATTGAGGTATGACTCATCATTTTTTGGATTCTTCGCCAATTGATTAAACTATTGACCATGATCATACTATTTCTTTTATTTTCATTCAAATTGAGCCTTTCCAATATCTCATGCAACAATTTCAAATTGCATATTTAGTTTATTCCATGTTTCTCACCCCAGACATCCCAATTTGTATCCATTAGTCAAGAAAGTTTGAAAAAATATCATTTAAACTCTTTTCTTGTTTCTTTATCCCAATGATTCTTCACATTCTTCATCAATTGGCCTATGAGGTCTCAGTTCAACATTACAGGGTGTGATCAAGCCCAATCAGACCCCCAGATCCATAGAGGATTCGAATATGATGTATTGATTAACGAATAAGGGGTGTATTAAAATGTATTGGGGGATATGGGTTATTCCACTATGGATTTGTAGATCCAGTGAGTCAGTATAAGCACTAAGGGTGATGGTTTAGTGTATGGAGTTGAATAAACTGATGAAGATTAGATTTCTGGACACCAGATGGATGAAAATAAAAAATGGAGAATCTTTCTCTTTATTTTGGACAGCCTGGAGGTGAGATTTAAAGTAATGATCCTGGATCCAGGATTCAAAGGTTTGGATCCTACTTTCTAGAAAAAACAAGACTTTATGATGTGTAGTTTATATGAACACTTGGAATGTAGTACCCCTATAGCTGTGACTCTAGGTGTTTGAAAAAAGTTAAGGATCACATTCCCTATTTATGGGCCACACATCGTCTGAAACTATCTAGGTAGATAGGCCATGTGGAAGAGCTCACAAGCAGTACCCTGTGTGGGAGGACACATTGTGTACCGAAGTACATGGGTACAACATGTATATAGAGACACAACCAGGAGCATGGGTAGGACCCCGGGTGGATGAGGCACACCAAGTAGTCCCCTTACACACCGTGTAGGGATACAAGGTAAGTGATCCATGTACCGTTAGGGAAACATCCAGGAAGGAGAGGGATACCACACACCATATGGGTCCCCTAACACACTGTGTTCCCCCATTTCTTTTTTTGGGGAAACTTTTACATATTGTATCTCCTTCATTTAGAATTAGATTTTGGACCGTGAAAAGTATTTCCTCAGTGTTTTTATATGTATAACATGAAGGTATACTTTGTGGTATATTTTTAAATATGATGAGAGATTTTATGAGTGTTAATCTTCTTTAGGTCATGATCAATGACGAAATTGATCATGTAGGATCATCGGTGAGATCATAGTGGCACCCTCGTGTTGAGAGGAGAATGTGTCCTCAATAGACTATTAGAGTGGAACCCCTTACTAAGATAGGGAATGGTCCCTATACCTATCCATTAGAGTGGAACCCTCATACTGGGACATGTCATGGGTCCTCTACCTATCAATTAGAGTGGCACCCTCCTACTAGGAAGGTAATGGGTCCTCTATCTGCTATCTGAGTGGCACCCTCTTGAGGTATTAGGGAATGGGTCCTTGAAAACTAGAGTGGAACCCTCTTTATAGGTAGGGAATGGTTTCTATATCTGTTATCTAAGTGGAACCATCCTATAGTATTAGGGAAAAGGACTTTGACCACTAGAGTGAAACCCTCATGTTGGGAAGGGCATGGGTCCTATACCCGTTATTCAAGTGGCACCCTCCTACGGTATCAAGGTATGGGTCCTTGACCACAAGAGTGGAACTCTATTACTGGTAAGGGTATGGTTCTCTATTTACTATTAGAGAGGAACCCTCCTATAGATTCAAGTAATTGGTCCTCTATCTATTGAGTGACACCCTCTTATTTTACCAAGGTATGGGTTCTCTACCAAGATATTGTGTCCCCTCAATTTTGCAACATAGTGGAGAGGTGTGGATTGAATATGATGTTTCTTCATAAAGAGGTGTGAGATATTGGGTATCATTAATGGAACTCTTGGAACTGATGTCACTCTTTCCTGAGCTGGGATGTGAGATGAAGATCCCTTTTTCCACTCATTTGGGTTTCTTTTATGTGTATAAATGTATATATATATATATATGTATCCATGTCATTGTATTTTTTTACTCCCTTTATTTGGGTTGAGCTATCTATTCCCATTGTGTCTCTTACAACCCCATTTAGCTTTCTAATCATCCCACTAGGTATGCATATACTCACACCTATATGGGAATTGACCACATGTGTCATGTATTATGAAGATGGAGATGGGTCAGTGGTGATTACATAAGAGTATAGGGATACCCTGGTGCATTTGTTTGTGTATAGTGGTTGCGGATTAGAGGTTTGGAGTCAGGATGTATCAACATAGTACTTTTCCATTTTTTAGGTTTGGGAATATTTTTGGTTGGGAATTTATTTTTCCATTTTTAATTTTCATATTACACTATCATACTCTTGTACTCTCTATAGGTTTTACATGTATGGTTTATTCTCTATATGTTTCATATTTTATTATTATTCCTCTACAATTCTATATAGATATGTTCAGGTGTTTTCATATAAGTAAATTAGGAAAAAGCCTCCCATATTAGTTATTCCTTTCAATACTTGTTTCCACCCACTGGCCTATGGAGGCAGGCTTAGGGTAGTTGTGGCTCGGTCCCTGCTGGTTCAGGTCATGAAAGATTGGTATAATAGGTTGTTCTTTCCTTGAGACTATTTTTGGATTTATCCCCTTATGAGTATTTGGTTTGGAATTAAGGAAAAAGTGTAAAAGTGTCTCAAGTGAGGCTCTCAAGATATAGAACCTAATGTTTTTGTAGTGGATAATGTATCCATACATATGGACTCTAATTATATACTTATTGACTCAAAATACCGAGAAATTGGTTACAAGGAAATTTGGTAATTGCATCATATAGGATAAAGTATTTTGACTATCCTTCATGAGTTATCTCTCCATATATATATACACATATGACCATGGTACATCTTGATTAAATTTTTAGGATTCCCTTATGATGACATCCAGCTAGGTTACCAATTCTGGATTGTGATGATGATCTAATGAGTGATGAGGCTTTAGTTTAGGGTCTATCCAACAAGATCCTTCCTCTAAGTGGATAGGTAGAATCATCTACACCTTTTCAGAAAAAGATCATACTACCAAAGAAGGATGATGATGTATGCCAGATTAGCACACTCCACGAGTTCCAACATCAGAGGATGTTATGGTTCTTTGGTGAACCAGATCCCCAGGAAGTGGAGGATTGACTAGATTTAGTGATATGTATTTTTAACCTTATATGGACACTAACTGATTAGGTGGTTGTGTTGGAATCCAACCTTTTGCGTGGAGCAATTGGGTTATTGTGGAGTCTAGTTACATAGATTCATGATGAGTTGACACTCTCATGGTCCTAATTTTGATAGCTATTTCTTGAGGAGTACTAACCATATGATTTTGGTCGATTCAGATTCAGGATATTATGGAGCTATAGTAGGGGGGGGGATTTTTAGAGTATTCTATGAGGTTCACAAACCTTACAAGGTACTCCATCTTCACGATTCAAGATTTATAATTTCAGGCGTAGAAGTTTGAGAAGGGTGTTCATAGAGATATTCATGTTTTTGTTGTAAAATTTTCAATTCCCACTTATGTCGAGGTGTTGGAGTAGGTGATGGTGATAATGACATTATTTTCAGAGGGACACTATGAAAATGAAGTTGGAAGAGGGTGTTATAGGGATAAGTCGTCTGTAGCAGCAAGTAGGAACCAATCAATAGAAACTTAGTGCAGAAGATATTTCTAGGATTAGAATCAAGAACATGGATAGGGAAAACACAGAAAAATAGGCTAGCCTGGAGAGGAGTGGTACTATTCACATGATGAGTGAGGTCATATGGTGCATGATTTTCTGACCAGGCATACAGAGGAGGGATGTCAAAAAGAAGACATACCACCACGATAGAGGCAGTGTCATTATAATGGATCTCCCAAGAGAGGGAAGGGTTCCCCCAGGGATGTGGAGCTAGAAGAGGATTAAGTGGGGATCCTAGAAGAGGAGTTGTAGGTGGTGTAAGATTCTAGGAGATCCTTGCTCCACCACCACCATGCGACCCATGTTAGGCTCAAAGAGTTAGCGGTCGGGGCCACAGAAAACTTCAAGCAATGGATGCATATGACCCAATGGGACACATGATGATTATAGTTATAATCTATGTTTATTATAATATTTATTCAGTATTATTAGAAATAAGTGGTAATAATGAATTCATCTATTTATTCCTAGAATGAGAGCTGAAGCTCCCAGTTAAGGCTTTAGGGAAAAAACTACATCTTGAGGTTCATACAGGGAATGCTTATTCTATATATTTTATCTTTTGGTAGTGAGGGATATCTCTTGGTGGATAGATCTTCTTGTGGGAACTTTTTTATCGCATCATGGAACCCTATGAATTCATCTTGGGTATGGATTAGTGGTCCATGGTTTCAGATCACATGGGCTATCATCAAAGATGCGTCAGATGCCTTCCCACTAATGGGATTATATTCCACTTTGTGATCAAGAGAGATCTCATGGATGGATGAGTGGGTTATGAATTCATGAGGCTATAACCCATCAACCATCAGTTGGTGAGTGTATCCCTTGGTGAAGCAGGCTCTTCAAGCATCTTGATTCCTTCAGTCAGAGAGTATTTTATGGAATTTTCCCTGATGAGGTTCCAAAACCATATCCAAGTTTTGATAGGGAATATTTAATAAAATTTCACCCTAGGACTACTATAATACTTTATATAGAATATCAGATGGTGCCTAATGATATTCAGGAGCTACGATTGCAGTTAGAGGACCTTTAATATAAGGTTTTCATTAGACACAGTGTTCCCCCTAGGCAGTTTTGATGTGGTTCATAAATAAGGAGGAAAGGATATTTGTGATTTATGTGGATTATCATTTCCCAAAAAAGGAAATGATAAATAAAAAGTACCCCTTACTGAGTATTGAAGAACTATTTGATAATTTGTGAGGATTGAGTTGGTTCTCGAAGATCAGTCTTAGTCATGACTACCACGAGTTGAGAGTTCGCATGGATGATATTCCGAAGTTGGAATTATGATGTTTCTACGGACACTATGAGTTCTTGGTGATTCATTTTAGTGTGATGAATTCCCCCACTATGTTTATGGATTTGATGAACCAAATCTTACAGGAATTATTTTATAGATTTTTTGTTGTCTTCATTGAAGATATAATCATATACACCATGTTAGAGGAGGATCATGTATAACACTTTTGAATAGTCCTAGATTTTCTTCAGGAGCACTATCTGTATAATAATCTCTCGAGGTTCCAATTTTGGATCCATTAGGTTCACTTTTATGGAATTTCATTTCTAAAAATGTATTAGCTATGGACCCAGCGAAGGTCTATGTAGTTCTTTCCTGGGAGAAACCCAAGAGTGAGTCAGAGCTGTGAAGTTTCCTAATCTTAGAAGGGTACTACACAAGGTTTATAGCATAATTATCCAAGATCTAAAACTCTTTAAATACCCTAATGTAGAAATAGTATCCACTTACTTGGATTGAGTAGTTCTAGAGGTCCTTTAAAGAGCTGAGGCTTAGGCTGATGAGTGATGCTATTTTAAGACTATCAGAGGAGGGTATGGAGTATGTGGTGTATTGAGATGCCATAGAAGATGGGTTTGGATATTTGTTGATACAATGACAGGCAGTTATCACATATGGGTCAAGACAATTAAATCCCCATGAGAAGAGCTACATGAATCATGACCTAGAGCTAGCCGAGGTAGTCATCTCTATGAGGACGTGGAGGCACTATCTTATGGGAGAGCGCTTTATTGTTTACTGAAACCATTAGAGTATTAGTAATGTATTCATGTAGATTTTCTTAAACCTAAGATAAGGGAACTGGTTAGAGTTCCTTTAAGACTATAAAATTAAGATAGTCTATACTCTTAAGAAGGGGAAGGTGCAAGAATATTACCATAACAAGAATTTATAGCCTCGTTTGGTGCAGGAGGATTCATAGTAGTTAGCTTCCTTATAGATGAACCTATTTGAGAATAAGGGTGTATATTTTCTTCATTTGATGGTCTTGAATCATATACTTCTCCATCATGTGATAGAGTCTCAGTTGGGAGACATCAACTCTGTGGTTTTGCGAGATTAGATATCCTCATGAGATTCACTAGATAGATTTTCTGAAGGAGGGAACCACATAAACGTTTCCCGAGGATGGATAGTGCTTCCAGTCACGATGTGGGAGAATGTTATGATAGTGTTCCAAAAATATCATTTAGATTTATATCCTAGTGTGGTGAAAATGTATGGAGACCTTTAGGGGTAGTTTTGATGGGACAATATAATATAGAGAATGGTTGAGTTCATCACTCGGTGCCCTATATGTATGCAGTTGAAGGATGAGAACTAGGTGATAATAGGTTTGTTATATCCCCTTGAGATCTCAAAGTGGGAATGATATGGTATATCCATGGAATTTCTAATATGGATTCTATGGAAAACGAGTTTCCATGATTCTATCTAGGTGATAGTTGACCAACTCATGAATTCGGTGCACTTACTTGCTATTAGGAACTAGAGTTCGATGAAGAGTTGGGGGAAGTTGTAGATACAAGATATTATTCACCTTCATGGGGTTACCTTGAATATTTTTTCTAACCATGATGCATATTTCTCATCATGGTTGTGGAGATTCCCTCATGATTCATTCAGGACCTAGATGAGGATTAGTACAACCTTACACCCTGTTGATGCTCCTTTCCGTCACAATTTCTAATGACTAAAAAAAGGGAAATACCTTAGTCCAAAGTGATTCACCCTTTAATGAAACATAAAAAATCAATAAAGGCATGGAGAATGATTTATTCCAACTTATGTCGTGCATGTTTCATCATGGTCCCACAAGTATACTTGGGCGTCGCATAGTGATCACACAGGTGACTTGCACGCCCTCTTTGATTTTCGTCCAGGGTCTTCCCTGGCCTATAAATACCCCTTGTGGGCCCCCCATTTCAAGGATGGAAAAATTCCAAAACTCATATTCGAGCTCTGGTCGCCCATGTCTCTTCTGGAAGTCTTCCGAACACTTCTAAGGTAATTTATTACCTAGAATGGAAGGTCTAACCAGGGGAAACAATGCATAAGTGTTGAAACTCATCAACAATTGTTCGCCTAAGCGGCCAGCCCTTAAGGGAAATGGACACACTTGAGCGTCACCTTATACCTTCAAAAAAACTTGTGCGCCACTCTTTTGGAAGCCTTTAGGGATAATACTATGGTCTTGAGCAAAGTCTCGCCCAATTATTACCCTAAGGGTTGACAATCGTGCAAGTACCCATGTGTCGCGCAAGTATACTTGCGCGACCAGGACTTGCGTGCCTCTCTCTTTTTGGGTTCCCCTCCTATCTATTCACTTTATTTCTTCAAATCCACCTCTCCTTTTCAATATTTATCCTTAAAAACCCTCTTAAAAGTCATGAATGACATGGTTTTTTTGTTGGCTTCCTTATTTGAAAAAAATTCTGTGGAACATTTCTCAAAACCAAGTGATTTACATATCTTTACATCACTAAGGTTAATGATTTCATTCATTCAACCTCATCCTTTAAAGATGAGAGGATCTTTAACTTGGGCCTCCTTCTCAAAAGTAATTCCCAATTTCAAAATCCCAAATATGGGCCTCCTTCTCAAGAGTAAGTCCCAATCTCAAAATCCCAAATATGGGTATCCTCCTTAGGAGTAATCCCCAAGTCCCCTAACCTGGGCCTCCTTTTCAAGAGTAATCCCAAATCTTCATGTTCCCTTAATTTTGGACATCCTCATCAGGATTAAGCCCCAACCATAATTCTTTTAATATGGGAATCCTCTTTAGGAGTAATCCCCAAGTTCCAAAAATCCAAAATCCCTTAACCTGGGCCTCCTTTTCAGGAGTAAGCCCCAGTCATAATTCCCTTTAACCTGGGCCTCTTCTTCAGGAGTAAGCCCCAGTCATAATTACTCTTAACCAGTCATAATTTAATTTTGATTTGGTCTTTCTTCTCAGGAGTAAAACCCAATCATAAGTTCTCTATAATTTGGGCATCTTTCTAAGTATTAAGTCCTAAGTTAAGTATCCAAATCTCTATAAAGCACATATACCTTTATGGACCTTGTTCTCGTGTTTCTTCTATGAAGTAAATCCAAATATTCATATATCTGGGTAGTCATACATACAAAAGCCCCGCATCATTTCTTAAAATTGCATCTTTCATGACACAATTGTCTGGTTTTACCAATACCTCTTGTTTCTCACACCGAGCAAGACTCACGTGACCTTAGAGTGTAAAAGTAATTATGAAATCTTTATTTGAGCCATCAATCATGCATAAACCTCATACTTCTTTACTCCAACTACGTGGGTTCTGATTCCTTTTCCAAAGCAAAGGATATGTAGGTAGCCCATCTGCAGGTACGATCCCAACTCTGAAATAATCTATGTCTTTCTGAATTACAATAAACTTCAAGTGCCCTGCTGAGTGGATTTAAAACCAGTATGGTTATCATAATGACCAAGAGATTTATATATAATGTGTCGAAGGATACCATTCACCAAGAATCTATAACAAATACATATGATTCTCTATCAATGAAGAACCTCGAATACATATAAAAGATTCTATAAATCTCATACATATTAATCATTGATTGTCAGATCTTAAGGAAAGCTCATTTTCATACTTGGTAGTGTAATAAGGATTCACAAACAAAACTTAAATCTATAAAGAGAGTCCCAGAGTAGACAATAATTCCCCCCCAAAAAGGTGTGATGAGTCCGACCTCCCATCCTCTCGACCAATGCAAATTATTAAGCCTCATTGTTCCACAACTACTGAGCGCCTACATTTGGAAAGTAGGTCCAAAAGGATATAGAATCATTGGATGTTTCCAGTTCTACGAACAAACCTGTTAGAAACTGATTGGAATGTTTTAACCTTAAATAAACAAGGTCATCCCCAATTCTAGAGGAAACAAAAAATGGTGAACCCGACATGAATCCTTAACCAAGTTAAAATGATGTTTTACTTATTTTATTAGGCCCCTATTTAAACTCAATGAGAGGTCCATAAAAACACTCAATAACATATGTGATCGTCCAAAAAAGGTAGTGGCCGTACTTATCTTGATTATGCATGCTATATCAAACATACACTCTTTTCCATGATCTTCTGTGTTATCGAAATGTCTTCTCTAAAGTTCAGGCATGTGAATACCTCTACTGTGAATGCAACTACTGCTACTCCTACTGGATCGTCGTCCACTCTGAGGATGACATCACCTACTCAGCGTCTTCAACACTGGGTATTAAATGCACTGGTTAAGTAATACCATCAAAACGGTACTATTCCATCTCTGGAGTCTACTCGAAAAGCCCTCCAAGTCAATAATTCACCATGATCGTCCAGATAGCGATGACCAGCGATCAAGAAGAAGGTGGTGCCAACCACAATTTACAACTGTTTCGGGTTGTAATCCTCGGAACGCAACTACCATTCCCTGCCATATTCTGAGGAGGTGAATGAGAAGGTCACCCAAGGCCTTAATTCAAGGAAATATGAGTCCCTCCCGAGGGATCCCACCAACAATCACCGCCAGACTCATGCGGCAGTGCACCCTCAACATAATGAGGGTGTCGTCTCTAGGCGTTCATCTCAGGTTACTCGAACCCGAGCAGGTTAGACGAACCACTAGAAGTGGTGAAAGGTTAACAGTGAGCGGGTTCTTATCTCTGCCATCTCCGGAGAAGTCCACCAACCTAACTTGGTGGAAAGCAACGAGCAGGTTCACACACCTATCCGTTTTAATTCCGTTGTCCAACATACTCTTCTGGAAGCAGCACACCAATCCCATCAGGAAATTCCGGAGAAGTACTATAGACAGGAACATACACCTATTTATAAATCATCATCTAGTTAGCAGGCTCGTCTGACTACATATGATGAAGCCCGCCAACCCAATGTGTTGAAAACTGGTAAACATGCACATACACCTGCTTACACTCATCAATCCTGCCAGTAGCCTCGTCTGTCAGTGTTGAAGGAAGATCGTCAACCATGTTCTGCATAGTGGAATCAGTAGGCACGTACACCTTCTAGTATTGATCAATCCTACCAACAGTCTCATTTGGTAGCACTTTGAGAAGTCAGTCGGAAAGCTCTGACGACGAACATGAGGCAGACTCAACTCTCTTCCCCCACACATGAGTACTGTCAGAATCCACTGATAGGAAAAGGAGGATAGGAGAAGGAACACACACCTACTCCATGAATGGAATGGACATATATTCCCATTCCGGTAGCTGAAGTCACCAAGCATATTCTTTCAATGGTGAAAGAGAAGAAGCAAATCCCTGCTCATATTCTGGATGCCTTCCAGGATATTATAACAGCTTCAACATCATCATAGGGAAAGAAATGAAAATATATCCCTACCAGTGGAGTGAGACATCAACAGTTCACTCTGGAACAGACACACACCTCTGTTCCAGTCTAAGAGGGTTGGGGGGCGTACACCCCCATATCATACGGACAACCAAATCAAGCACATACACCTGATTTGAGTGGAGATAATCAGCCTAACTTGATCATTTATCCTGATTAGGCACATACACCTCCCCATAATGACCACTTTAATCAACATGTGGTTCCTAAAGTGAGTAAGAAGGCTTTTAAGAAGAAGACCCACCCAACACAATCAAGAAATCAAGGGCCAGTTGTAACAAGACCTTGCTCAATGCTGGATTTCTTGATGCACTCATACAATTATATGTTGCAACTCAAGATTTTACTCTCTCAGTTCCCAATAGTGGGAACATTAATTCCGAAGGTTTGCATCAGATAATTCCTCATGAAGGCTTGATTCATAACAATTCGGTCGATCTCAAAGTTTCATCTTTAGATGAGATCCACAGGAACCCTCTGTGTGGCCAGAAGACCAAGGAGAAAAATGTTTCATATTTTGCTGTAACCCACCATAGTGGTCCTCCACATGATGATGAATTTATCTACGAAAGTCCTCTCTGCAGCAGTAATTCACATTACCTGGAAAATGCTCCAATAGAAAATGTAGTAACGATAAATCCCTCTTATCTTGAGGCACTTGAAAATGTGAAGCTAGTCATGTCTGAGGCTTTACCAATAGTAGGTGAAATAATTTCTCAATCAGAAGATATCCCGGGGTGTAGATCATTCTCCGAACCACCCCTAGGTCGTTCATCTTCTAGTTTGATCAGTGAATTATCTACCGATCTTGTTGAATCTGATGAAGAAAAAAGGAAGCACCAACTTTGGTCTAATCAGGTAGAAGAATCTTCACTGAATGATAAAAAAGGAAGTACTGAATATAAGAAAACAACTGGTGAAAGGTGACGTGCCAGTTATTTTTGGCCTTTGGATGACTCTCAGTATGACAATCCAGAGATGTTGACAGAAGATAGAATTCATGATATTCGTCACAGTGTATGGAGAAATATTTGTCAGTTAAAAAAGAAAATATTATCTTATGATGAATATGAAAATCATGTGAAGATAATATAAGGGTTACAATGCCAAATTGACTTGGAATCTCTCTTAGTTTCTCGATATCCAAAGGCTGAAAAGCAGCAGAGAGCCCTTCAACGTTCATGTCATAGCGCACTAAGAAGATTGCGCCAGTTAATTGCCAATTCCCCATCTGGTATTCATATCAAGGGATTGGGTGTTCATGGAGCACTAAATTTCACTGTACTCTCTAGTCATCAAAGACCTCCGAAAATGGTCTCATGCAATGTTATTGCCCATGGAAGGCCATAGCCAATTGGCTTTGTTTGTAATCAAAGGCTCGCTCATAAACATGCCTCAACTAGTTCTTATCAAAATCAAGCATACAGAGAACAAGTTGTTGAATTACTCCTGCATCAAGAAAACGAGAATATTGAATAGGCCTCTCGTTTAGAGCAAGCACATCATCAAGTGAGAGAAGTGTCAGAAATCATCCAACGTTCTTTTGATCCGGGTGATAAGAGTGGATATGGGTTGATGCATCCAGCCAATTTTCGGACTAAAGTCCATAAGATCAAGAGAGATTTCAAGAAAGTCTCAGATATAGCAGCTCAAGAACCACCCCAGCTTGCCAGACTGGGGAATATTTTAACCCAATCCTCAGAATCAACAAATAAGATTCAAGGAGTTGAGAAGAAACAACAGGAACAGCCCCAGTCTACAGGACTGGGGACTTTTTCAAATCCTCAATCTCCCCCTCATAGAAATTCAATCTTCTCTCGATTAGGGAAGAATCCATATGAGGAATGAAGAGCCAAATTATCAGAATATTCCCTCCACTTTACGGTTCGTCAAGAAGTTCCTGAGGGATCAAATCAACAAAAGGAAATGTCTCATCAAGGACATGGAAAAAGAAAATATCACAGAAATGCTTATAGAATGGATGCAATGCATTATGCATAAATCAATGTCATCAATGCCGTTGTTGCTGATCCCCCAGATGAGGCTCACTCATAGGGATCAGATGAGGAAACTCATGCTCAAGAGGTTGTATGCATAGACACAGATGAAGGTAGTGTGCGTACACAAAATCAAAGGATTACCCAGAATCTAGGTAATACTTCAAGTAACCCACTTCCCCCTCTCCGAAAGGTGTCCAATAAGGGGAAAGGAAAGAATCAGGTTACATAACCTTCCTCTGGGGAAGGCTAATTGCTCTCATTAGAGAAAATATTCACCCAACAAGAGGAAGAAATGAAGGAATTGAGGAGGTTGAACGCAGAACTACTTCAAGGTAGTCTTCCTCCTAAACGTGCTGGAGTCAGTCGTCCAAGAAAATTTGTTGCAGTTACTAAGATGGATCAAGAATATCATCCTCTACCAGTACGCCCTCACAGGTCTAATTCTACGGGTCATGTGCAACAACAATCGGTGGTGCTACCATCAGTTGCAGTACCAACCACAACATCTGTCCAAGCTCCAGTTATTACACCGGCTCAGGTCCAAGCTCAACCGAATATTTCTCAAAAGTTAATAACTACTATTGAGTCATCAACAAATCAGTTGCAAGCTATGGATGGAAAGTGTTCTCAAATTCAACCAGAAAAGAGAGCTTACCCTGAATGGGTTGATGCAATTTCTCCACATCAAATTTTGTAAGTACCACATTCCCAATATTTAATGGTTCGAGAGACCCAGAGCAACACTTAAAATATTTTTTTTTCTCGTTGTGATCCTATTATGGGAACCACTTTGTAACAGGGAGTATTCAAGCTTAGGTGTTTTGTACAGTCATTACAAGGACCTGCTTTTCTCTAGTACAAAAGCTTGCAATCCCGGTCATTTACTGGATGGGAGGATCTCAGCCAAAGATTCCTTCTTCAATTCAGCTCAACGTTTCCAAGGAAAACAATTTTTGATCTTTCAAACTATAAGCAAAGTGATAATGAAGGGGTTTCTGATTTCATTACTCGCTGGAAGGGATTAACAGATTACCTGAGCTTAGCACTCCCTCAAGAAGAATTTTTTCCAATCTGTGTGGAAAATTTATGTGATGAATTACACACATCATTGATCCCTATGAAATACACAAGAGGGTTTTGAGACCTTACTTCAATCGCTCAACAGATTTAAGACTCTCTTATAAAGACTAAGGATAAATCTCATGTAATTCCATCAGCTCCAGGAAGGAGAATGGGTAAAGCAGAGACTTCTACAGTTATGCTTAAACAAGAACCCGTACCTACTTCTACTTCAAGGCCTTCATCTTCTCAAAGGGTTCCACCTCCTAAGCGTCAACAACAGAGGTTGTTTCATCAATATGATCAAATAGATCAAAGATGGAAACAATTTGAATATCTAAAGAGTAAAGTTTACTCTTTCTGAAATGAACAAGTTCCTGGTTACTTCATTTTGGCTCTGGAAAATAATTTGGTTCAATTTCCAAGGCCCAAGAGGCCGAACAAGGAAGGAGATGAAGACCATCCCAATTATTACCCATTTCATCAGATGTTGGGGCATCACATTCATGAGTGTTTTGTCTTCAAATACCTCCTGCAAAAAATGGTGGACTCGGGACATGTCAAATTGAATGGTTCTTCAGCACAAGTAGAATGTGTTACTGCTACAAATCCAGAGGAAGAAGGAGAGTGACAAGAAGTCAAGAACAAAAATGTGAAAAAATATGATGATTGGATGGTCAGAAAAATGATCAACTGAACTCATTCCATTTTTCAAACGCAATTGAAGAAACCAATTGCATTTTCTGCTATGAATGCCACAACAAAACCCTCTTCATCAAAGGAAAAATCCTCAAAGGGGCGGAATAATTCAAAGAAAGAGGAACAATCATAAGAAGATGAAATCGTGTCAAACCCTATGCTGTCTTTGACTATGGAATATTTTATGCCATCTAATTTGAAGACACGGGCACTGCCCCACCAAATGGCACAACCTAAATTGGCTAATCATGCAGAATATTCATCAAAAGAGGAGCTGATCTTTGGTTCTGTTAATATGACTCATTTAACAGATCCTTATGCCAGTCGTAGTTTCGATTTTGATGAGCCTGAATTCCCTGTATCAAATAGGGGAATTGGAGGGAGTTCCAGAGGTATGGGATACAAAGGAAGATGTGGATATCCCAGAAGCCACTATTCCAATTTTACCCCTGCTAGAACTGTGTATGCATCAGAAACTCATGGTAGAGCCCTTCAACAGGCTCAACAAGAACAAGAAAATTCTTCCACCAATAGAAGACTCAGTCATGAAAAAATTATTCTGGAGGATCGTTTAGAGATTCCACCTTCTTACTCTCAACATGTAAATATACCCATTCTGTCTAATTTTACAAAGCCTAGAGTATTTCTAACTCCTACACTAATACAAGATGCATCAACTTCCAAAGCATCAACTTCTAAGGCACCTGTGAAACCACATGTTCCTATTGGGAAACACAGACCTTTGGATAAAAAGTATGATGTATTGAAACACTTGGCCCAAATACCAGCCAAGTTATCAATTCGAGATGCTTTGAATTTATCAAAGGATATTCGGGAGGCACTCATCAAGGATTTTTCAAGTCCTCAAGAATTTGAAACTGAAATTGCCGCAGCTGAAGTCTACCATGTAGAAAATAATCCGGAAGAATGCCATGCAGTGATATCTTTCACAGATGAAGATGATGTTGTGCATGGACATATTAGACCTTTTTACTTATTTGGAAAGGTCAATGGTGTAGACATCCGAAGAGTTTTCACTGATAATGGTTCAGGAGTCAACCTCATCCCCATTCGTACACTTCGTCGATTGGGCCTCACAGAATATGATGTATATCCTTCTACTTTGATGTTACAAGGATATGATAAAAATGAACAAGAACCACGGGGTGAGATTACACTCAGAACTCAGTTTGGAGATCTTGTATCCAATTCAGATTTCATGGTTGTTGATCAATCCTCAGCCTTCAACATCTTGCTTGGAAGACCCTGACTACATCAACATGCGACTATCCCTTTATCATACAGTCAATGTCTCAAATATTGTTTCGATGGTCAAATTGGGACATTGTATGGTGATAAGTCCCCGTTCAAGACATGTGAATCTCAATACATTGAGATGGAATTCTATCACATGAAGGGAAAGGATAAATCCAAAACAAGGGAGATTACCAAAGTTAATACTCCATATGGTTTGGAAAAGATTCCAGTAAACCCATTCACACATGTGAGTATAGATTATGTATTTCCTATCAGTCAAATTGATAGGATAGACCCAAATAAAAATACTCTTATGGAAACTTCCATAATTTCAATTACGACAATCAATCCATACAACATGGGAGAAAGTGGTGATCCACCAAGCAATGATGAAAGCTCAAATGGAGATGTCTTCATTTCATTAGTTGAAATCTATCAAGTCTATACTTCGCCAATCAGGCCAGAAGAAGTTATAACAATTTCAGAGGTGAACGATGATTTCGATTATCAATCCATAATCTCCTCTATATTACCCAAGGAAGACCCTTCATCATTATTCAGGTCAGAAATGGAAGCTTCTTCTTCAAGATGTTCAAATTTTAACATCTATTTTGATCATGGAAATTCTACTTCGTCATCTACTATGCAAGTAGTTAAATAAAAAATAACACATGTTAAAGAAGAAGAGAAAGATCTCAGGGATGCTCCTCTAGCATTTGAAGAGGGTATCTCTACCACTGTGGATGAACTCAGAGAAATAAATCTGGGTACAAAAGAAGATCCACACCCCACTTTAATTAGTGCAGCAATGACTCTTGAAGAGAAAGAGATGTATATTTAATTTTTAAATAAAAATCAACATATATTTTATTGGAACTATACAGAGATGCCAGGCCTTGATCCTGATGTTTCTACTCATCGTTTGGTTTTTCCAGAAGAACATCGAGTATTTAAGCAAGCCGTAAGAAGAACACACCCAACCTATACTTCCAAAATTGAAGCTAAAGTGAATAATCTTATCAAAGCTAACTTCATCAGAGAAGTTCAATATCCCAAGTGGTTGACTAATATTTTCCCTATGAAAAATAAGAATGGACAAATTAGAGTTTGCATTGATTTCATAGATCTTAATCGGCATTGTCCTAAGGATGATTTTCCAGTTCTGATAACAGAACTCTTAATTGATGCAAAAACTAGATATGAAGAACTTTCCTTCATGGATGGATATTCAGGATATAATAAAATCTTAATGGCTCCAGAAGATGAGGAATATACAACCTTCATAGCCCCTCAGGGTGTGTTTTGCTATCAGGTAATGCCCTTTGGCCTGAAGAATGCAGGTGCAACATATCAGCATGCCATGCATCATATCTTCAAACCCTTTTTAGGGAAGTTTGTTGAATGTTATGTGGATGATTTGGTGGTTAAATCCAGGCAACATTCTAATCACTTGGATGATTTGGAAATCATATCCCACAAACTTCGACAACATAATTTGAAGGTGAACCCCTTAAAATGTGCTTTTAGGGTAACCTCAGGAAAATTTCTTGGCTTTGTTGTATGCCATTGTGGTATCAAAGTCGATCCTGAGAAGAAAAAGTCAATCCTTGGTATGTCACCTCCTCATAATTTGAAATAATTGAGAGGACTTCAAGGACACTTATCCTATATTCGGCATTTCATCACCAATTTAGCAGGTAAAAGTTTACCCTTCACCAAATTGATGAAGAAGGGAGTCAATTACCAGTGGACTGAAGAATGTAAAAAATCATTCGATATTCTCAATAAATATCTCTAAAGTCCACCGGTATTAATGCCACCTGTTGAAGGAATACCACTTATCCTCCATGTGACAACTTTAGAGCGATCAATAGGTGCCTTTCTTGCTCAGAAGAATGATGGTGGGAATGAAAACAGCCTTCACTATCTCAGTCGGACTATGCTTAAAGTAGAGACCCGATATTCAAATATTGAGAAGTGTTGCATATCATTAATCTTTGTAGTTAAGAAGTTGAGACACTACCTCCAACATCACAAGGTCTAATTGGTATTATGTAATAACCCGCTCAAATTCATCCTTAGTCGTCCAATGCTTACAGGACATCTGGCAAGGCGGGCAGTTATTTTGTAGCAATTTGATATTCAGTATGTGTCTCAAAAGGAAATAAAGGGCCAAGATCTGGCTGATTTCCTTGCTGAACATATTTCAGTAGAAGATACATCTTCAGATATTGAACTTCCTGACGAGGTAGTCTTTTCTATTCAATATAGTCTTCAAACATGGGAAATGTACATTGATGGTGCTTCCATAAGTCCAACAGGGAAGAAAATGGAAGATCCTAAATTCAACAAAGTTGGGTTAGGAATTGTACTCATTTCACCAGAAAAGGCAGTGCTACCTTATTCCTTCTCATTATTGGGAGGCGGTACAAATAATGAACTAGAATACCAAGCTCTTATCGTAGGATTGGAATTGGCGCTTAAAGCACAAGTGAATCACTTAAAGGTAAAAGATGATTCAGACCTGGTAATCAAACAAGTCAATGGGGATTATGCAATCAAAAAAGAAGAACTAATCCTTTTGTATGATTAAGTTAGAGAGTTAATGGCAGAATTTCTTTCGGAACTGACATTTTCTTATGTCCTGAGATCACAAAATGCTCAAGCTAATGCACTGGCTTATATAGCCATAGCTCTGGCAGATCCAAATCGGGATGAGACAAGCATCAGTATTGCCCATCGTCGTACAATTTCACCTTATGTTCAAATCAGAACAGAGGAAATCAATGAAATTAGTCCCATTCCTGAACCATATGGTCATACTACTAGATGGATGACACCTATTAGGGAATACCTTCAAAATGGAACACTTCCACCAGATATAGATGGGAAAGGACAAATCCGGCAACCTGTGGTCAATTTTACTCTTTATGATAGCTCAGATCACCTAGAGAAAATTCTCTAAAAAAGAGGTTTTTATGGAGTTCTATTCATATGCATTGACGGTGAAGAGACAATGGTTTTCATGAAAGAAGTGTGTGCAGGAGTCTGTGGTGCCCATCAGTCTGGACGTAGACTATCTGATCAAATTCGAAGGCTTGGATACTTTTGGCCTTCAATGATACAATATTGTGTTGATTTCACAAAGGAGTGTCATTCTTTCCAAGTACATGCCAACATCATTCATCAACCCCCATAATTGCTTCATACAACTAAATACTCGTGGCCATTTGCCACAAGGGAAATAGATGTAGTGGGACCTTATCCTTCAGCTACAGCCAAGAAGTTTAAGTATATTTTTACTGCTGCTGACTTCTTTTCCAAATGGACAGAGGAAATACCCCTCAAAGATGTCAGTTCTAAAAGAATTTTTAACTTCATAAAGTATAACATCATTACATGTTTTGGTGTCCCTCATACCATATTGATGGACAAGGGCACCAACTTCTGTTCATCCTAAGTGAGGAAGTTGTTTCAAGAATAAAACATCAAATCCAATCATTCATCTCAGTATCATGTAGAGGCTGATGGCTAGATAGAAGCTTTCAACAAGACTCTTTCAAATATACTGCAAAAGATGGTGGATATAGATAATAAATCATGTCCTGATGAACTCTTTCATGCTTTATGGGATTATCGGACCACAACCCGCACTGCAACGCGGTCAACTCCATATTCATTGGTATATGAAACATAATAAGTCTTGCCCATTGAGGTTCAATTACCCTCGCTCAGAGTAGCCATTTGTGATCAATCATCTACCGATGAACAATCTCAAAAGAGATTGGATGAATTGGAACGTTTAGATGAGAAACGATTGTGCACCTTGCACCACTTGGAAGTTTATCAGAATCGAATAGCATGAGTTTTCAACAAAAAAGTTCATCTTCGATCATGTGTTCAGGGAGAATTGGTATTAGTTCTCAGAACTCCAATGATACTAGGAATGAAACCTCCCAAGCTTGAGATAAAATGGGAAGGACCTTATTCAATACATAAGGTCTACTCCAATGGAGCTTATTCATTAATCTCAATGGATGGAGAACTCATCACTACTCCAACCAATGCTAGATTTCTGAAGAATTATTTTGTGCAACACAAATAGTTTATCGTCCAGAAAGATGTTAAACTGTAACATTGACGGTCCATGCATATGACCTTAAACTATTTTCACCCTTGTCGTCCAACATGATGTTAAACCGTGACGTCCTAACTACATGACGCTAAACTGTACATAAGTCCCTTACAGCCAGCAAGGCATTAAACTGCATAATCTCTGGTCCATGTATATGACCTTAAACTGTCCATACCATCATCCAACATGACGTTAAACTGTGAAAAAAGTCTCTAATACGTTGAACATGATGTTAAACTGTGTCTCTTTTAGTCCTTACTGCATGACATTAAACTGCACAATCCCCCTTTCATCCAACATGACGTTACACTGTATTTTCCTCATTGTCTTAGCTACAGGACGCTAAACTGTACAACACCCTTTACGTACAATATGACGTTAAACTGTGTCCCTATATTTTTCCTACATAACTTTAAACTGTACTTTGTCCCTAATACATGACACTAAACTTTGCAGCACCAATAGTCCTCACTACAAGACTTTAAACTGCATAGTCCCTTCATACATCCTATATGACCTTAAATTGTGCATCATTAAAGTTGTTTCTACCTCTTGTTTCTCACACTGAGAAAAAATCACATGAGCTTAGAGTAAACTTCAACCATAACACCCTCTCTGGGCCGCTTACCATGTGTAAGTACCGACACCATTTTTTAGGTCGTCGTCCTCAAGCACAACTTGATCACCAATTCATTCTTTAGTTGAACTACACGGGCTTTGATCCTTGCCTTCTAAGCTGCGTATGTAAGAAACCTCTTGAGGTTCAAGCCCAAAACCAATCTCTTCACATCAGTTCACCACCATCTCATATATTGTTGATATGTGAAGCAGCCCCAGAACCAATACTTTTTACATTGGTTCACCACTGGTCCATGCATATGACCTTAAACTACTTGCACTTTTGTCCTATACAACAATAAACTACAAAATTCTTTGAAACCCTCACATGAGAGGGAATCATTATTTACATTGATCTCCGATCATGTTATATTCCAAAAACTATGTGCATACATGGCAATGCTCGAACCTTTTATTTTGGGTCAAACCATCATTACACTAAAGTCCCCTTTCACCCTTCATATGTACGAACCAAATATGTATAGAGGGTATTTCAAGAACTACGTGTGGCTTGATTCCCATCCTTATAGGATACGTAGGAACGTTCAAGTATCCCTCAAATCCATCCCCAAGTCTTTGGGCCTAACCCTAAGTTTTACTTTCAGTCCCCTGGCTAAAAAGTCCCTATGAAAACACACACTGTGTATTCATTACAATGGTCCGAGTTCTATGACCCTAAATTCAGATTTTCAATACTTTCGTACCACATAATGTTAAACTGTATTTCAAGAACTAATTATGGCTTGATTATCATCCTTATGGGATACATAGTGAAGTCCAACATTTCAATTTAGGACCGAGTCACAACATGATTTTGGTTAACATTGATCTATGTATCTCTTTCATTCATTGGAAAATACCCATTTTCATGTGTCATACTCATAGCCTTAAATACTTCCAGATCTCCATAACCATTTTCTTGACTTATGGTCACAAAATGTCCAATTTCTGAGAGTTCTTTTGCCTAACTATGCATCACATGCCCTTAGGAGGCCTTGCCTAAAGAGTCTACATAACAAACTTGTCAGCCAAAAGATACTATTATTTGACTATGCATCTGATGCCCTTAGGCAGCCCTTCACAATTCAACCCCCTAATGGGTTTGTCAAATAGTGGTAACTTCATTATTGGGAAGAAAAACACTTTTGTCCTTATTGGTCTTATCGACAATATGTAAGGATCCGCAGAAAATAGCCATCCTTAACATATTTGTCCCATGTTCTTTTTCATGATCTGAAAGTATTCAAGTATATGTTTTATATTTCCCTTCCGTACGTTTGGGTCAAACCTTCGTAGGAGTGACATTCATCCAGTTCTTAGACAATCTTGTTTGGAAATATCTTCTCCATATTCAAGTACCTCTCTCAATACAGCAAACTCTATGCTTTGAAAAATTTGAATCCCCATAAACTTCCACTGGCTTTTTAGTAGTAGAAAAGTAAAATTTCTGAGAGTTCTTTTTCTTAACTATGCAGCACGTGCCCTTAGGCGGCCTTGCATAAATAGTCTACATAATGGACCTATCATCCAAAAGATGCTATTATTTGACTATTCAGCCAATGCCCTTAGGCGGCCCTGCATAAATCAACCCCCTAACGGGTTTGTTAAATAGTGGTAACTTCATTCTTGGAAAATACTTCTTCTAATTCCTTTTTGCCCTTTTTCATATCATTCCTCAGATTCAAAATTTGTTAAGTTATATTTTACATTTTTTTCCCTCATACTTGAACATGGTAATATGTTCTCAGATAAATTATCAAGGAATTGAGTCAATGTTAATCCATTCAATCAAAGCTATTTAGACCATAAACATTATCCTTTTTATGTCCGACGTGCATGAATTTAAATTTCCCACAAGAGACAAGGGAACTCTGAATAAAACTCAAGTCCCAGCTCACTAAACATACATTTTGTATGATTTTAGGTAATATTGATCAATTAAAAGATTCAATGTTTGTAGGGTTATTTATAATAATCCTATAAAAAATAAAACTATGCTTACTAGGCCCATTGGCTTAGATAAAAATTTAAAACATATAGCAAAAGAAGTCAAGCACAAATGATTGAAAATGAAAGTGTTTTTCATTGATGCACAAGAGTAAGAAGGACATCCACAAATTGGAGTCTCTTATCTTTTTCAAGAATTACAAGAGGATTTCAACATAACTCGTCATTTGATTTAAGGAATCTCGAGATTCATCAGCAACAACCTGGAATTAATTCATTCAACTGGATACAATAAGAGATGCAGTGATACCAGCTCTTCTTGGAAAAATTGTAAAAGAATGTTCTTGAGTGCAGTTTGAGAAATTTGTTTGCACATCAAACAGTGACTTTGTTTCCATCCAAGAGACTTGGAAGATGGATACATGGATTTGAAAATGGAGAATTGGAAGTAAAGATTCATTTGGAGAGAGTAATCTTTTCAGATATTGTTTCTAATGTCATGATAGTCTTCTCTCCATCAACCGGCAGCAAAAAACATATCAGCCCATGGTTTTCCATTTTCTTATCTACAAGGAAATGGCATGAAGGAAAAATTTGAAAGTTCACACCATTGTTTCTGCTCTTAATACACAGCATAATCAAAATAGAGGGATAACAATGTGGTTTCATCTAGGGCGTATAGTTCTTTGGTTCTGGAACGTTGACTCCTTGCATATGACCATGACCATATAAAGGCAGATAAATGCTCTATGGGAAATTGACATGATATTTCTTCAAGTACTTAGCCAAATATGGGAGAGTGCTATCGCAGATATCATAACAATCATGGCCAATGATTCTCATCATGTCATCAATTCGCTTGCTATCTAGTTAATCAGCCATTCTAATTCTTCTAGGATCCATTGAATCTGCACGAAGGTTGAATAATTAACTTTTAAGTAAGTTGATTTTTCATAAAATTATGAAGAAAAGTGAAAAAATGTCTAATGCATTAAGGTGCTCAAGTCCCAATTTGGCATGAAAGTATAAGTGTGTCGCGCAAGTTTTGGTGCGCAAGTATCACCGCGCATGTCCAAATACCTCTAAAGCAGCGCGACACAAAAGGAAGCAGCGGAAAACTGAGCAACCTACGCGATGAAGGAAACTTGCGCGGTGAGAGCTCGAAAGTTTGAAATTCAGTGATTTTCAAGAGGAATGACCCCATATTTATAGGCAAGGACGCAACCCTGTGCGCAGAAGCCAGCACGTCGAAGCCTGTGTGACGCCATCTGCGTGCTCAACACCTGCGCGACGTCATTTGCATGCTCAACACTTGCGTGCCACATGTTCCTTGGTTTTATTCTTTACCTCAGAGTAACATCCTCATTTATTTCGGATCCAACTCTGAGGGGGGGACTTTTGTTGACACTCCTTTCCGTTAAAAAGTCTAACGACTAAAAAAAGGGAAATACCTTAGTCCAAAGTGATTCATCCTTTGAAGAAACATAAAAAATCAATAAAGGCATGAAGAAGGATTTCTTCCCACTTAGGCCACGAAAGTTTCATCATGGTCGCACAGGTATACATGTACGCCACATAGTGATCTCATAGGTGACATGCGTGCCCTCTTTGATTTTTTACCAGGGTCTTCCCTGGCCTATAAATACCCATTGTGGGCCCCCCATTTCAAGGACAAAATAATTACAAAACTCATATTCGAGATCTGGTCGTCCAAGTCTCTTCTAGAAGTCTTCCGAACACTTCTAAGGAAATTTCTTACCTATAATGGAAGGTCTAAATAGGGGAAACAAGGCATAAGTGTTGAAACTCATCAACACTTGCGCACCGCCTTATCCCTTCAAAAAAACTTGCGTGCCACTCTTTTGGAAGCCTTTAGGGATAATACTAAGGGCTTGATCCAAGTCTCTCCCAATTATTACCCTAAGGGTTGACCGCCGCACAAGTACCCATGTGTCGCGCAAGTATACTTGCACGGCCAAGACTTGCACGCCCACGCAGGACTTGCACACCTCTCTCTTTTTGGAGGCCCCTCCTGCCTATTCACATGATTTATTCAAATCCACCTCTCCTTTTTAAGATTTAGCCATCAAAACCCTCTTCAAAGTCATGAATGACATGGTTCCTTTGTTGGATTCATTATCCGAGTGGAATTCTATGAAACATTTCTCAAAACCTAGTGATTTACATATCTTTTCATTACTAAGGTTAAAGATTTCATTCATTAAACCTCTTCCTTTAATGATGATAGGATCTTTAACTTGGGCCTCCTTTTCAAGAGTAAGTCCCAATCTAAAAATCCCAAATATGGGCCTCCTTCTCAAGAGTAAGTCGCAATCTCAACATCCTAAATATGGGCATCCTCCTAAGGACTAAGCCCCAAGTCCCCTAATGTGGGCCTCCTTTTCAAGAGTAAGCCCCAATATTCACGTTCCCTTAATTTTGGGAATCCTCCTCATGAGTAATCCCCAACCATATTTATTTTAATATGGGAATCCTCCTTAGGAGTAAGCCCCAAGTTCCCAAGATCCAAAATCCCTTAACCTGGGCCTCCTTTTCAGGAGTAATCCCCAGTCATAATTACTTTTAACCTGGGCCTCTTCTTCAGGAGTAAGCCCCAATCATAATTCCTCTTAACCAGTCTTAATTTACTTTTGATTTGGGCTTCCTTCTCAAGAGTAAAACCCAATCATAAGTCCTCTCTAATTTGGGCATCCTTATCCGGATTAAGTCCTAAGTTAAGTATCCAAATATCCATAAATCATATATACCTTTATGGACCTTGTTCCCAGGTTTCTTCCATGAAGTAAATCCTAATCTTCATCTATCAGGGCAGTCATACATTCATAATCCCCACATCATTTCTTATAATTGCATCTTTCATGACACAATTGTCTGTTTTTACCAATACCTATTGTTTCTCACACCGAGCATGACTCACGTGAGTTTAGATTGTAAAAGTGATTTTAACATCTTTCTTTGATCCATAAATCATGTATAAACCTCATACTTCCTTACTCAAACTACATGGGTTATAATTCCTTTTCCAAAACAAAGGATACGTAGGTAGCCCATCTGCGGGTATGATCCCAACTCTGAAATAATATATGTCCTTCTTAATGACAATAAACTTCAAGTTCCCCACTGAGTGGCTTTAAAACCAGTATGGTTATCATAATGACCAAGATATTTCTATATAATGTGTCGAAGGATACCATTGACCAAGAATCTCTAACAAATACAAATGATTCTCTATCAATGAAGAACCTCGAATACATATAAAATATTTTCTAAATATCATACATATTAATCATTGATTGTCAGATCTTAAGGAAAGATCATTTTCATACTTGGTAGTGTAATAAGGATTCCCAAACATAAGTTAAATCTATAAAGAGTGCCCCGAAGTAGACAATAATTCCCCCCAAAAAGGCGTGATGAGTCCGACCTCCCATCCTCTCAACCAATGAAAATTCTTAATCCTCATTGATCCAAAACTACTGAGCACCTACCTTTGGAAAGTAGGTTCAAATTGATATAGAATCTTTGGATGTTTCGGTTCTAGGAACAAACCCATTAGAAACCGATTGAAATGTTTGAACCTTAAATAAACAAGGTCATCCCCAATTCTAGAGGAAACACACCCCTAGATATATGGGAAGATAGAGAACACAATCCAAGTGCTAGAGGATATGTAGAGGGATTTCATATTAGACTTTATGTGGATCTATAATGATCAATTTTACTTGGTGGAGTTTTTGTAAAATAATAGATATCACTCTACTATCAGCACAAAACCTTTCAAGGCCCTGTATGGGAGACCTTTTAAGTCACCCTTATGTTGGACTAAGATCAATAAGGCATCTCTTATTTGGCTGTAGATGGTGGTGGAGGCAATAGAGAACCTCCAAATCATCCATGAGTAGATGTGGATATCTCAAATAAGACAAAAATATAACAGAGATCAATTATTAGTCCCTTGAAGTTCTAGAAGGGAGACAATGTTTTCCTAAGATTTTCCCCACGATGAGGATTGTAGAGATTATAATAGGTAGGAAAGATATCCTCAATGTTTATTGGGTTGTTTTATATATTAAATATATTTAAAAGGTTTTTTCACACATTAACCTACCCCAAAAATTGGAATGGGTGTACAATGTCTTCTATGTGTCATAGCTAAGGAGATACATGCATTAATCCATGCATGTTATTGACTGGGGATAGATGGACATTGATGATGGAAAAATTTTGTAGAGAGCCTAGTGGAAATCAAGTATATGTAAGAGATGACCCTTCATGGATGGAACATCCCATTAGTTCGTGTGTTCTGGCAGTATGAGAACGTGTAGGAGAACTCTTGGGAGTGGAAAACCATATGCGGGCTCAGTTTCCTGATATTTTTATTTAGATTTTTTATTCTTAGGGATGAAAATATTGAAGGATGGAATATTGTAAAGTCTCTATTATTTCCTTTTAATACTTCAGAATATATCTAAAAATATTTTCATATCTAGGTGATGAGATGGTGTGTGATTATGAGGCCCAATGTGCTTGAAATTAATTTTATAAAAATATAAAATATATTTTATATAACGTGCACACAATTTTTTAATGAAAATGGGATAAATCTCAAACTAAGTCTCAGATCTAAATTTTAAGACCACGATTGGATCCAGAAAATTAATTTTTCCCTAATTATGATCTAAAATTGGTCAGCACAGGGCATTTTGATAAAAGCAGCTGTTGACGGGTGAATTTAATTAATTAAATAATTAAATTATGTATTTGAACTAAATGACCTAAATTTAGAATCCCTACATAAATTATTATTATGGAGTATTTATAAGGTTTTCCAAAAAATCTTGGAACCATTTAGTGGAGTCTTCTTCAAAATCTAGTTGGAAGATTGAGATCAGGCGACAACAAGATTTCAGATCCAAGAGAATCTAGGTGTAGCGAACGTAACTACTTCTCTTATTATTTGGAGAGAACATTATTCATTGAATAATGATAAAATATTAATATATGAATCTTCATTTTTCCCCCAATTTATTAAATTGTTAATCATAATCACATTGTTTCTTTGATATGTGTTCAAATTTATCCTTTACATGAGCATGTGAACCAATTTTAATTGTTTATTCAGTTTATCCAATGTTTCTCACATCGGAATTCCAAATTTGTATCTTTTCGTCAATAATTATTAGATAATTATTTTTGTACATTTTTTATTATTCATTTCTCCCAATTGATCTTCATGTTCTCCACTGATTGGCCTTCAAGGTCTCCGTTCGACATTGTCGGGTAGGATAGAACATGATCAGACCCCTGAATCCATGGGGAATTTTCATGTGATGAAAAAATTGAAGAATTAGGTATGGATTAAGATGGTTTTCAAGATATGGTCAATTAACCTAAGTATTTGTAGATCCAATGAGGTAGAAGGAGCACCACAAGTCATAATTATGCACATGAGAGTTGAACACACCAATAAAGATATGATTTCTATCCATATGCTGGCTGAAAAAGATGAAAAAATACTCATTATCTCAATTTCAGGAGGTCAAGAGGCATGATTAAAAGTAGATTTCATAGATATGGTATTCACAGGCTCATATCTCATTTTTTAAAACACGACAATACGCTGTGTAGTTTAGATAAACACAAAATGTGTAGTACCCCTATGGATTCTGTGGTAGGGTTTTAGAAAAAGTTTAGGATCACATGCTATATGGATAGGATATATATTGTGTGACCCTACTTGGGTAGATAAGATGTGTGGAGGAGCACATAGGTAATACCCCTTCAGGAATACATTCTATTTAACAGAGTATATGAGCACAACCACTACACACACAATATAGAGAATGATAAGGACCCTGGGTGGATGAGGCATGCCATGTAATCCCAGTACACACCATGTAGGGATAAAAGGTCAATGATATGTGTATGGGAAGAGGAAAATCCAAAAATCATAGTGGGAACACATTCCATGTGGGTCCCCTTACACATCATGTGCCCTCGATTCCTTTTCTAGAAAACTTCTGCCACTCATATCTCATTAGTTTGGACTCAGATTTTGGAATGTGAGTAGTATATACTGAGAATTTCTCCATTTAGAATGTGAAAGTAGACTTCATGGTGGATTTTTAGATATGATGCGAGATTTTACAAGTGTAACACTTCTTAAGGTGGCACTAAATGATAGTATTCATAGGGTAGGATCATCAGAAAGATTAGAGGGCTAACCTCCTTTTAGGAAGTTCATGGGTCCTCGATTGGATATTAGAGTGTCACCCTACTACTCGAACATGGCATGGGTCCTATACCTATCTATTAGAGTGGAAAACTCCTACAAAGGCATGGCATGATTCTTATACCCATCCATTAGAGTGGAACCCTTCTATTGGGCAGGGCATGGGTCTTCTATTTGCTATCAGAGTGGCACCCTCCTAGGGTATCAGGGAATGGGTCCTTGACCACTAGAGTGGAACCCTACTACTAGACTAGGCATGGGTTCTCTATCTACTATCTGAGTGGAACCCATCTTTGATATTAGGGAATGGGTTCTTGACCACTAATGTGTCACCCTACCATATGGAAGGGTGTGGGTCCTCTACTGACTATTAGAATGACACCCTCCTATGGAGTTAGGGAATGGGTCTATGATCTATTCAGTGGAACCCTCCTATTGTACCAGGGAATGGGTAATATACCTATAGATTTCATCCCATTGACTGTGTGTCATAATTTCAAGGTATGGATTTACTTATATGTTTCTTCATACAGATTCATGAGATGCTGGGCATCATCGATGGACCTCTCGAAACTGATGGCACACAATAATAGACTTGACTATGAGATAAATACCCCCTTTATCTCCATTTTGGGTTTATTTTATGTGAATATATATATATATATATATCCATTTCATTGTATTTTTTTTACTCTATTTCTTTGAATTGATCTATCTATTCCTATCATGACTCTTACTACCCCCCTTATACTTTTGGGGTGTCCAATTGGGTTTGTATAAAATCACTCTTTCATGGGATTTACCCACATGTGTCATGTCTTATACAGATTATGGGAAGGTTGGTAGTGATTACAGATGAGCATAAGGATAACCTGTTGCATTTTACTACATACGGTGGTTGGGGCGTGGAGATATAGAGCCGGGATCTCTTAGCATATTGCGTTTCTAGTTTTTTTAGGTTTGGACATCTTTTTAGTTGTGTGTTTATTTTTCCATTTTTTCTTTTCAATTTACACGGTCATACTCTTGTACTCCCTAGAGGTATTACATGCATGGTTTATTCTTTATGTGTTTCATATTTCATTATTATTCCTTGGAACATCCTTATAGAGATGGTTGGGTGTGTGAATATTGGTACATTAGGCAAAGGCATCCCATTTTAGTAATGCCTTTCAGTTCTTGTCGCCCCATATCCTTTGGAGGCGAGATTGGGGTAGTTATAGATCGAGCCCCATTGGTTCAGATCATGACAACCCATGTTTCCATATCTTAATCTATGTATGGGCTAGTGCCTCTGTAGAATCCCCGACCCGAACAATGTTAACAGGTTGGGTGCCACCAGCCTTAGGCGCACCTCCCCAAATGCCAAAGGCTCCCGACTCGTAGTGATGGTGTAAAAAAGTATATTGGAGAGGCTATACCCTATGAGAATAGATAATATACTGGTCTAAGCATAATAAGATAATATAAAATTGAAATTTAAGACTCATTAGAATCAAACCAGATTCGTAGAGCGAAAGCACATCAAAAATCAATAAATAGTGGAAGTAATATAGAAAAAACTACAACAATAGAAAGTAAACAAAACAGTATGCTAGAAAATAACTTATATCCACTCAAAACAAACAAAACAAAGTATACATTCCATGTCAGGTCATACAATACAATATCTAAGGTGTTGCCCATGGTAGACCATAATTGCTACATATATAAGCATGATGACACTAAAAATGAAACTAAAAAAAAGTAAAGCTCCATATAGGAATGAATTCAAGGTCCATGATAATCTCCATGAAAAACAGTACTATGATTCAGCTCCTGAGGCTAATCCTTTAACTGTTTGTAAATCCATAAAGTCAACACGTATCCTGAAGGGCCTATAAAGGGTGTGATATAGATCTTAGTAAGATACCAATCAGTGGTAAATACCTAGAATAAGTTTTTAAGAATATAATCATATCTTAAGAAAAGTAAATAGTGTGATGCAATAATTAAACACAATAACCTCTATTTCTTATCAGCTGCCAAGGTACGTCACATGATTCATCCAACACCAGAATCTTAGAAGCAAATAGATTCCTCGAACCATGGCCCAAGGTACCCCTATAGTCACAAAGTCCTGGTCAACCCTCAGGTTCCACCTCAATCATATTTCTTAGCACCACATACCTCCTAACACCACAAGTCTCAAAGTACTGACATCCTGAACACATTCCCAAATAGTAGTATCCCAATCTCACGAACCCCTGCTCAAAATCTCACATCAGACCATGGCACAAAAACCAATGGAAAAACGATGTATTTCCTCAAATAAATATCCAGGAAATGGCCTCAATCATGTCAAGCCTCAGCTCTGAAACTGATAGCCTTATGAATAACAAATGAATGATCCTCATCTTTCACATGGCTTTGTACAATAAGAACCCCCAAACCACAAATAAAAAAGCCACAATTATCAGGGGCCCTTACCCACACTAGTGGTTAAAACTACCTCATCATAAAGTCTACCGGTGTACATATGACTCAATCAGTTCTTTGGATATCACAAGTGAGTGAAAATTACCAAATAATAACCTAATCCACACTATCTATAGCACATCGTGCCCCTACGACTATGTCGCTCAAATATAATGGCCATGCCATCCAAGTATCTCGGGCCATGCCCAACCAGAGAGTCAAAAAACCTCAATACGATGTCCATGATGCACAATCTTTTGTTCAAAACCACTCAAGTAAATCCGAGCCATACACAACTAGCGATAAACATCACTCAACCCCGATGGCCATGACATCCCAACATCAATCCTACACAGTCACAACCCCAAGGGTATCAGCATATGTAATCTCAATCATTACATGAATATAACAAATTTAAGCACTTTAAACAAGTAATTCAATTTAAACATATTGAATTACGCTAGCTACTAGTTATATCACATTATCATGTTGGACTTGAATGCCTCTAAGACACTTAATCAAGCTTCAACAAATTAAACATACCAGTTTAAATAAAAAACATTTAAAACCACTTTGGAACCCCAACCAAAGTATCCGAAGGAGAAACATAATCTTTCCCAGCCTTGGTCAGGTGTAATATTTATAGTTCATGCCCATGATATCCCAAATAGTCTTACATTTAAGTCAATATTATATAATAGGGTTCTGCTAAAAACAATCATCTCACTAAAAATACACAACCCCCAAAATCCTACAAAAACTCAAAAAATGGTATGAAACACCTACCTTAAAATTGTATGCATAGAAATGCCCAATAAAAAGCTCTAATGGAAAGCCAATCGACGTAGATCTGAGTTTACATATTAAAACATTAAACTGGTTTTCATGGAAATAATGGTATGTAAGATGAAAGATCAAAGAAGAAGAAGGGTGCATGTGGTTAGCCTTACCGAGGAGATCCTATAACTTCTGATAGATTTAAGAATAAATCTCATAGGAGAAAGATGGATCAAATCCAATAGAAGATATGAGTTGGAGGATTTGTTATGTTTTGCATGTGACGTGGGAGAAGAAAAGGGAGATGAAGAAAGAAAAAGGAAAAAAGAAATAAAAAATAAAATAAAAGGAAAAATTATGAAAAATTACGCAGTACTAGATGCGCAATTTTCCCACATGGTTTTCCAAAATGTGTATAACCCACTACCTAAGGTTTTAGGCCCGCATGAATACCCACCATAGTTTGAAAAATCTTTTGGAAATCGTGTGTAGATCTCTACAATTATGTAGACGAGTTTGCACAGTTCCCCCTAAGACGTGCGCCTACACCTGCTTCCCAAAAACTAGGCCTTTGGGCCTCCATCACTTTCAAAACCATTAGGAACACCTGAGGCACTTTCTTAACCTCCAAGAAAACCCAAAAACACAATTTAAGGCCAATTGAACTCTCATAATTGAGTTCCAATCAATGAATAAAAAAGTAGCATAGCCACTAATTGAAAAATTCAAACTGAGTGTGGATTTTGACCCATTCCAAAAACCTGGGAAGTTAAAATCTCCCCACAATAACACAGCTTGTCCTTAAGTTATCAAACAAAACCCAAATATGGTTCTAAACACACACATCCTAGTACAAATAAGCGGGTTTACCCTAGTCTCAAGGGTTCTGGACAAATTCCTCAAGGGGCTCCCGACCTTAGGAATTTCCTAACTTCGTCTCAACCCGACCAAAACTCAAATCACACAAAGGTCCATCAACATGTTTTCAGGCCCATGGTCCTTCTGTGACACATCATCAACCCTACACCTCATTAGGTGATTTTGTATCACTCCGGACTCCCAATCACTGTAGCGACTCGGGTTTTTGGCCCTGTCAGACTTTGGAATATTTCTACGAATAATTCCAGAGCTAGGCGCGAAGACGGCGTGCGATTCCGAGGCCCGGTGTGCCCGGAATTAATTTTAGAAAAATATTAAGTATTTTTATACTATACACGTGGCGGGGGGTGTGTTATCTCCTAATCGGTAGCTCAGAACGGGAATCTGAGGGCACGGTTGCGTCCGGAACGTGCCGTTTACCCTAGGCGGGGTGTAATCTTTGCGGGCGCGGGCGTGCAGTGAGAAACGCCACTAGGGGCGTTTCCGTAAATAAGTGGCAAGTTTGTGTGCGAGCGTCGGCTCAAATAACTTCTGAACGGAGTCTCGAATGGAAAATCTGAGACCGCCGTTGCGTTCAGAACGACGCGTTTACCCTAGGTGTGACCTTACTTTTGTTCGCATCGGGCGTCGGGTCTGAGGCGGGTTTGGCGCCGGCGGGCCGCTGATATAAATATCAGCGCCCCCCCCCCTTTTATCGTTCTTCGTCGTTCTTCGCCGTTCTTCGCCGCCACTCCGCCAAATCGAGCAAACGGAGCGCCCACGAGCTCAGAATTCGACGGCGGACGTTCCAGGAGTGCGCAGCGGAAGCTCGGGAGCGCGGATCTGAGGCAGAACGTCGGCGTTTCACCCGCGAGGTAGGCAGTTTGAGTTTTAACCCCCGATCCCGTTTTTGCTGCGTTTTTCTGCAAATTGAAGCCGTAGTAGTGTAGATCGGGTCCCGAGGGTCGCGTAGACGCCTCCAGATCGCAAAACGGACCACCGGGGTGCCCCCGGCGGTCCGCGGAAGATCCGCCGGCGCGGCACCGGCGCGGCGGCGCCGGCGCCGACGGATTCCGGCGGCCCGCGGCGGCCAAGCGCGGCGGCGCGCGGCGGAGCGCCGCTGGCCAGGGCGGGCCGGCGGCGGCGGCCGGTCGGGGCCGGTCCGGCCCCTCTTCGCATACGGGGGTCTTTAAACCCCCGTATCTTGCACACCGGGAGTCGGATTCGCGCGCCGTTTGCGGCGACGTGACCCTGTCGACGAGGCGAACCCTCCGGTTTGGGTTCGAGGGTTTAAAGGTTTGGGATCGTGGCCCGGGAGCTAGAAACGTCGAATAAAATAATATTATTTTATTATTTTACGACTTCGGGCCTTTGTAACTTCTACCCGGAGCGTCTGATTGACGTGTCGTCAGTGGTGTTGAGACCCTGATGGTATGACGGACTTTTTGAGATGGTTTCTGGGCGTTGGGGCTGAGAACGGGGTGCGGGCCCCACGAGGCCGGGTTTTGGCGTTTGCGGGGAAACACAGCTTTTGTACCAGGAGTCTGATTTTGACGGATGATTAGTCGATCCTGTGTGTTTTTCCGAGAGGATCGCAATGGTTCAATCCGTTCGTTGAGATTCGGAATCCAGGCGTGGGCCCCACCCGAGCCGGCCTTCGGTGAATAGTACCTTTTTCACCGGGTGTCCGTTTTGGGCGAGCGAGTAGTCGATTCCGCTTGTTTTTCCGAGGGGATCGCCGTGGTGTGATCCGCCCGATGGGTTTCGGGATCGTTGTGTGGGCCCCGCACGAGCTAGCTACGGTGAATAGTGTCGTTTTCACCGGTGCTCCGTTTCGGGCGAGTAAACAGCCTATCCTGCGTGTTTTTCCGCGGGGAACGCGATGATGGCCTCGGTTTTGGCTTCGGAGGTGCGCAGTGTGGCTTTGGGGCGAGTCTCTTGGGTTAGGGACGTTTGGACCAGCAGTGGTTGAGGGTTCTCCCTTGGTTCGTTCCTACGAGGGTTCGTGTGGTATCACAACCTTCGTATGGGTTTGTGATCCTCTCGATGGGATGTTTAAACTGTTAGAGTTGTGGTATCCCTCCGGAGGGCCCGGAGTGGATCCTCTAGCATCTTTACCCTAGATCGGGTTCTTGGTATCGCTGTGACCGCTTATTTATGGGCGGCGATCCCCTATCTAGTAGGTTAACCCCGTAGGGTTTGTGGCATCATCAGGAATATGATCCCCTACGCGGTGGGTCGTGCACAGTAGGGTTGTGGAATCGTCGGGTTTACGATCCCCTACTCAGCATGATGTTTATAGTAGGGTTGCGGTATCGTTGGTTATACGATCCCCTACTCAGCGCTTGGTTTCGGTAGGGTTGCGGTATCGTTGGTTATGCGATCCCCTACTCAGCGCGAGGTTTCGGTAGGGTTGCGGCATCGTCGGTTCGATCCCCTACATCACGAGTTATACCAGATAGGGTTCCGGTATCGTCGTGACCATCTTTATATGGACGATGATCCTCTATCTGAGTGTGGAGCTTCTGTCGAGTGCCAGATCGGGTTGTGGTATCCCCCAGCGGATCCTGGGTGTGATACCCTATCTGTGAGAACTACGTATGCCAGATCGGGTTGTGGTATCCCCCAGCGGACCCTGGGAGTGATCCCCTATCGGAGAGCTACGTATACCGGAGTGGGTCTTAGTATCCCCCTAGAGGACCCTAGCGGCGATCCCCTCTCCGAGGAGTTTGGTGGTTATGTTGCTACAGTGATGTTTCCTCAGTGATGCTATCCGATGAGCGTGGTCTCTCGGGTGAGCGTCTGTGATGTTTGCGAGTAAACCGATGGAGTGTATCTCTCGGATGAGTGTCATCTGGTATGACAGTGTTCGTGGTGTACTCTCCTGGTTGGGACGATTGCTGGTGATGAGGTCGGTACCTCTTGTGGCTTTGTGGCGTGAGCTGTGTATATCTGGATTGTTCAAGGTGTATGTATGGGCATACACCTGAGCTGAGTTGAGCTGACTAGTTGTGTTTAGCCGAGGATGGTCACGAGATGGAGTTTCTCTCTCGCCTGGGTTCCCTCTGGCTGGGTTGAGCGGACTATTGCCTTTCAGTTGCTCCCTTGGGTTTTGGGTTTTTGGGGTGCCTACTGAGTATGTTTATACTCACCCCTGCACGGGCTTTGCCCGCACATGTTTGTGTCTTGTGCAGACCACAGGCCTTTTGACGGAGTCCCAGGAGGACCCGGAGTAGGCGGAGCTTAGTGAGCGAGTTGACCGGGGTGTTTACCGGAGCTGTGCCGAGGGAGCTTTCCGGCGGGTGTTTGTGGCAGCGTTCCCCTTTTTCAGAGCAGGTCGGACGCGCTTTGTAGTTTTCTTTTGGTGGGCCCTGTTTTTCCCTTTGTACTTTTTCTGTTGCACTCTGGTTTGGGATATATTGTATGCATGCATTTACTTTTCAGTTTCTATATCTCTGCACTGTTGCATGGAGGTGTTTGTGGGTGCGTGTGTACAGGTACCTTAGGCTAAGCCTCCCATGTGTGTGATAGCCTACTCGGCGCTGGTCGCCAGCCCCTGGCCTATTGGAGGTGGGCTTGGGGAGTCGCGGCTCGAGCCCCGTTGGGTCGGGTCGTGACAGAGTGGTATCAGAGGAGGTTCCACCTTTGGGATCTCTGAGCGTAGCTGGTCTAGCTGTGAGCTTGTTTTGGGTTGAATAGCGGTAGTGTTAGGATGTTTCGAGTTCGACTTTCAGGCCAGGGACTCCAGTGTTGGTGCGGCGGCCGACGTATCCATACACCAGGACTCTGATAACCTGCCTTTCGACTCGGGACATTCGTACACTGGTCGTGGAGACATCGTGGTACATGCATCATATAGGACTAGGTTTTTGGTTTTTCCTTGTCCTTCTTGAGTCAGCTCTCCAGATATACTCTTTGACTGTGGTGTGTCTTGAATGTATTTCAGGATGCCTCCACGACGGCAGCCAGCGAGGGTTCCACAGCAGGATTGTGGTGATGACCCGCCCCGTGTAGTGGCTGTGGAGCAGGGCGCAGGTTCTGAGGTTGCACCACTAGGTGGTCTGCCAGTTGATCCACCACCTGTTGAGCAGCTGGTTGTGCCGGCGGTGCCGGACGAGGTTGCACACAGGCTGAGTGCGCTACACGAGTTCCAGAGGCAGCGACCTCTGGGGTTCCGGGGTGATCCAGACCCCGAGGCAGCTGATGACTGGCTTGAGGCAGTCACCCGAGTTTTCCGCCTAGTAAGGACACCTCCAGATCAGATGGTGGTCCTAGCGGCGAGCCTTCTGCATGGTTCTGCCGGGCGATGGTGGAGTTTGGTGACGCAGTCCCATGATGAGGAGACGCTCACGTGGGCAGAGTTTGAGCAGCTCTTCGGGGAGGAGTTCTATCCGGTGACGCTGAGGTCAGTGCGGATCCAAGAGCTTCTACAGCTTCGACAGGAGAGCCTGACTGTGTTGGAGTACTCAGCGAGGTTTACAGACCTGTCGCGCTACTCCCTGCATATGGTTCGAGACCCGTTCTTTAGGGCTCGGACCTTCGAGCAGGGCTTACGCCGGGATATCCGAGCAGGTGTGGTTTCTCTATGTTTGCCCACCTATGCTGGAGTGTTGGAGCGAGCGCTGGTGGTGGAGAGCTTTCTGGCCGAGCAGATCTCGCCTGTTAGTGCTGGGCACTCGAGAGCGGAGACTTCGTCGGTCGGATTGGCATCTGGTAGCCGATGTCAGACTCAGGGGTCTGGATGTGGCCGACGTTTCAGGAGGCGACCCCAGGATGGGGGATCCGAGCCTCGGAGCTCACAGGGCTCGCAGGCCAGTTTTGGTCAGCCGCAGGAGAGGCGGTGTTACGCTTGCAATGGTCGGGGACATCTTGCTAGAGATTGTCCGACCCGACATGCTGCTGAGAGGGAGCCGGTCTATGGACCGCCTTGGCAGAGGCAGCGTCTCGAGCAAGGAGGTTCGCAGGGCGTCGGACGTGGCGTCGGAGCTGGTGCAGCGGGAGGCGGGGGTAGACAGTACCAGTTGCCACCACCCCCACCCCCAGGTGGGCCACGCCAAGCTCAGGGAGCTGGTGGTCGAGGGCGAGGACAGCTGCATACCCTGGAGGCTGTTGACCCAGAGGCACCGCGGATGGATAGAGGTACGCCTTGTGTCTTTTCTACTTACTGCAGTAGTTTGTCAGACACTGTTTAGCGGTACTCTTTCCTTTCGTTGCTTGCTCGAGTTTTGTTCAGGGCGTTGGTAAGACCCTGAGTGGTTGTTGCTGGTGGGCTCGCTGGTATGTGAGACCCAGTTGAGAGTTCAGTCGCTTTCCTTGTGCTTGGGGCTTTTCGGGGACGAAAAGTTCTAAGGGGGGGAGGATGTAGCGACTCGAATTTTTGGACCTGTCATACTTTGGAATATTTCTAAGAATAATTCCAGAGCTAGGCGCGAATACGGCGTGCGATTCTGAGGCCCGGTGTGCCCGGAATTAATTTTATAAAAATATTAAGTATTTTTATACTATGCACGTGGCGGGGGGTGTGATATCTTCTAATCGGTAGCTCAGAACGGGAATCTGAGGGCACGGTTGCGTCCGGAACGTGCCGTTTACCCTAGGCGGGGTGTAATCTTTGCGGGCGCGGGCCTGCGGTGAGAAACGCCACCAGGGGCGTTTCCGTAAATAAGTGGCAAGTTTGTGTGCGAGCGTCGG
The DNA here is from genome assembly GCA_963277665.1 of Viscum album. Taxonomy (NCBI): domain Eukaryota; kingdom Viridiplantae; phylum Streptophyta; class Magnoliopsida; order Santalales; family Viscaceae; genus Viscum; species Viscum album. The sequence goes on from OY728163.1 coordinate 1,943,863,120, forward strand.
CTCAAATAACTTCTGAACGGAGTCTCGGATGGAAAATCTGAGACCGCCGTTGCGTTCAGAACGGCGCGTTTACCCTAGGGGTGACCTTACTTTTGTTCGCATCGGGCGTCGGGTCCGAGGCGGGTTTGGCGCCGGCGGGCTGCTGATATAAATATCAGCGCCCCCCCCCCCCCCTTTTATCGTTCTTCGTCGTTCTTCGCCGTTCTTCGCCGCCACTCCGCCAAATCGAGAAAACTGAGCGCCCACGAGCTCAGAATTCGACGGCGGACGTTCCAGGAGTGCGCAGCCGAAGCTCGGGAGCGCGGATCTGAGGCAGAACGTCGGCGTTTCGCCCGCGAGGTAGGCGGTTTGAGTTTTAACCCCCGATCCCGTTTTTGCTGCGTTTTTCTGCAAATTGAAGCCGTAGCAGTGTAGATCGGGTCCCGAGGGTCGCGTAGACGCATCCGGATTGCAAAACGGACCGCCGGGGTGCCCCTGGCGGTCCGCGGAAGATCCGCCGGCACGGCACCGGCGCGGCGGAGCGCCGCCGGCCAGGGCGGGCCGACGGCGGCGGCTGGTCCAGGCCGGCCGGACCGGCCGGTCGGGGCCGGTCCGGCCACTCTTCGCATACGGGGGTCTTTAAACCCCCGTATCTTGCACACCGGGAGTCGGATTCGCGCGCCGTTTGCGGCGACGTGATCCTGTCGACGAGGCGAACCCTCCGGTGTGGGTTCGAGGGTTTAAAGGTTCGGGATCGTGGCCCGGGAGCTAGAAACGTCGAATAAAATAATATTATTTTATTATTTTACGACTTCGGGCCTTTGTAACTTCTACCCGGAGCGTCCGATTGACGTGCCGTCAGTGGTGTTGAGACCCTGATGGTACGAAGGACTTTTTGTGATGGTTTCTGGGCGTTGGAGTTGAGAACGGGGTGCGGGCCCCACGAGGCCGGGTTTTGGCGTTTGCGGGGAAACGCAGCTTTTGCACCAGGAGTCCGATTTTGACGGATGATTAGTCGATCCTGTGTGTTTTTCCGAGAGGATCGCAATGGTGCAATCCGTTCGTTGAGATTCGGAATCCAGGCGTGGGCCCCACCCGATCCGGCCTTCGGTGAATAATACCTTTTTCACCGGGTGTCCGTTTTGGGCGAGCGAGTAGTCGATTCCGCTTGTTTTTCCGAGGGGATTGCTGTGGTGTGATCCGCCCGATGGGTTTCGGGATCGTTGTGTGGGCCCCGCATGAGCTAGCTACGGTGAATAGTGTCGTTTTCACCGGTGCTCCGTTTCGGGCGAGTAAACAGCCTATCCTGCGTGTTTTTCCGCGTGGAACGTGATGATGGCCTCAGTTTTGGCTTCGAAGGTGCGCAGTGTGCCTTTGGGGCGAGTCGCTCGGGTTAGCGACATTTGGACCAGCAGTGGTTGAGGGTTCTTCCTTGGTTCATTCCTACGAGGGTTCGTGTGGTATCACAACCTTCGTATGGGTTTGTGATCCTCTCGATGGGATGTTTAAACTGTTAGAGTTGTGGTATCCCTCCGGAGGGCCCGGAGTGGATCCTCTAGCATCTTTACCCTAGATCGGGTTCTTGGTATCGCTGTGACCGCCTATTTACGGGCGGCGATCCCCTATCTAGCAGGTTAACCCCGTAGGGTTTGTGGCATCATCAGGAATATGATCCCCTACGCGGTGGGTCGTGCACAGTAGGGTTGTGGCATCGTCGGGTTTACGATCCCCTACTCAGCATGATGTTTATAGTAGGGTTGCGGTATCGTTGGTTATATGATCCCCTACTCAGCGCTTGGTGTCGGTAGGGTTGCGGTATCGTTGGTTATGCGATCCCCTACTCAGCGCGAGGTTTCGGTAGGGTTGCAGCATCGTCGGTTCGATCCCCTACATCGCGAGTTATACCAGATAGGGTTCCGGTATCGTCGTGACCATCTTTATATGGACGATGATCCTATATCTGAGTGTGGAGCTTCTGTCGAGTGCCAGATCGGGTTGTGGTATCCCCCAGCGGATCCTGGGTGTGATCCCCTATCTGTGAGAACTACGTATGCCAGATCGGGTTGTGGTATCCCCCAGCGGACCTTGGGAGTGATCCCCTATCAGAGAGCTACGTATACCGGAGTGGGTCTTGGTATCCCCCTAGCGGACCCTAGCGGCGATCCCCTCTCCGAGGAGTTTGGTGGTTATGTTGCTACAGTGATGTTTCCTCAGTGATGCTATCCGATGAGCGTGGTCTCTCGGGTGAGCGTCTGTGATGTTTGTGAGTAACCCGATGGAGTGTATCTCTCGGATGAGTGTCATCTGGTATGACAGTGTTCGTGGTGTACTCTCCTGGTTGGTACGGTTGCTGGTGATGAGGTCGGTACCTCTTGTGGCTTTGTGGCGTGAGCTGTGTATATCTGGATTGTTCAAGGTGTATGTATGGGCATACACCTGAGCTGAGCTGAGCTGACTAGTTGTGTTTAGCCGAGGATGGTCACGAGATGGAGTTTCTCTCTCGTCTGGGTTCCCTCTGGCTGGGTTGACCGGACTGTTTCCTTTCAGTGGCTCCCTTGGGTTTTGGGTTTTTGGGGTGCCTACTGAGTATGTTTATACTCACCCCTGCACGGGCTTTGCCCGCACATGTTTGTGTCTTGTGCAGACCACAGGCCTTTTGACGGAGTCCCAGGAGGACCCGAAGCAGGCGGAGCTTAGTGAGCGAGTTGACCGAGGTGTTTACCGGAGCTGTGCCGAGGGAGATTTCCGGCGGGTGTTTGTGGCAGCGTTCCCCTTTTTCAGAGCAGGTCGGACGCGCTTTGTAGTTTTCTTTTGGTGGGCCCTGTTTTGCCCTTTGTACTTTTGCTGTTGCACTCTGGTTTGGGATAGATTGTATGCATGCATTTACTTTTCAGTTTCTATATCTCTGCACTGTTACATGGAGGTGTTTGTGGGTGCGTGTGTACAGGTACCTTAGGCTAATGCCTCCCATGTGTGTGATAGCCTACTCGGCGCTGGTCGCCAGCCCCTGGCCTATTGGAGGCGGTCTTGGGGAGTCACGGCTCGAGCCCCGTTGGGTCGGGTCATGACAATCACACCCTGCATCACCTCGTTTCCCTCCTCGAGCCCATGACACCCATGTGCACTGAGGTCTCGCATCCCATGAATGCTCAAAACAACCCAGTTCCTTATACCTCAATCAAAAACTGCATAATCGATTCCCTAATTCCCAAGACACCTCATGTTACCCACATCCCATAGATGCCTCGATTCCCAAGGGACGTCAAGTATGTCAGGTACCCATATGCCCAAGACACCTCAAGTAACATGCATCCAATGATGATCCTGATTGCAAGCACCTAAAATATCAATAATAACACACCCATACCAGTGAAAAACAACTAACCAGTGTCTGGTCAATCTATATACAACCTGTTCACCTCATGCACTCAAAAAAACATGCATCAACATGTCATTGAAAAGAAAATAAAAAATAAACTATGATCATGCCTGTGGAATACCTATGATCATCATCAATTATCCATCCTGTTCCGACCCTGGGAGCTCCACAACATGCACCTATCCTGACACATGGCTACCTAAAGCCTATCATCCTTGTGGTGCTGCACCATCCACTGTCCACTAACCCCATGGCTAGGTCCCACTATCATTGTCGTGTCCTCTACGTGCAATTGAACTTACACTACCCTTGAATGGTACCAGTCCTAAACCGATCTATGAAGCTTGCACCTACCTCAGTACCTATCTGATGGCTGTTTGAGAAGGATGCCTACAAAACCTCTTAAAATGACTAACCTTCCCACATTCCTGACACTCCTTTGGAGGCCGCTCACAGTAAGTTCGGACATTCCTCAGCTGCCCCCACGGAAAGAAAACCACCGTTGAGCTACCATGAGGTGCTCTAACTGGGTACTTGGCCTTAACACCCTTATGGAACTCATCATAAACTCATTTCTTACCATTTTAACCATCACCTAAAGCCACTACCCAACCCAAGTGAGACCAGTCTGTCAGGTTACCCTCAGCTATGAGCGCCTGATTCACCACCTCTGAGAATGAGGCCAATCTAAAGTTTTTTACCTACACCTGTATGGAATTCCATAATCCATATTCGAAGAGCCTCACCCTCAAGGTTTCATATCTTACCATATATGGTTAAAAGCAAGACAACTCAATGAAAGTAGTTGTATAGTCCCTGATAGGAAAGTCACCCTGCTAAAGGCTCAAGAACTCCCAAGATCTCTCCGTGCTCAGTGTCTCATGAAAAAAGTGCTTAAAGAAATTATATTCAACATCCTTACAAGTTAGTCCCTCATGTATATGAGCCTGAAACTTCACATCCCACCAACGCTTAGCTGGAACTCTAAGAATATACTTTTATAGCTTGACCCTCCACCTTGGAGGCATCTTCAGCTGTTCAAAGATCATCTGCATGCTCTCTATCTAGTTCTCAGCTGACTGTGGACCACCCACACTCTAAAAAAGAAGTGGGTTCTACATATGGAACTCTAAAGTTAGATAATCTATATAGGTCTTTGTTCCCTAAGAACCTATTTTGATTCCCTTCAAAAAAGGTACCAAGCTAGATCGGAGCTGCTCGTCGAGCCATGACCCAAATGCTATCAAGACTGGAAGACACCCTGCTAGCACTAGATCCAAAACATAATCCTATGCTTGAGCCTGTAACTAAGGATCATGATCTACCTTCCCCTCAAGGTTCTAAACCTGATCATTGGCCTACATAATTGTAATATCACCTTCCTAACACTCCATCCGAGCCATCCAGGAAGAACCTACTGAATACCAAAATTGGATAGACAACCCATATATATAACAATATACAACACAGATAGGGAAAGCAGTAAAATGGTATCATATAAAGACTACCATTACTCTCCCACATCCTAACCATTCCCCATATAATAATGGCCTCATGGAATCCTTACCCACCTTTAACAGAGCCAAATATCACAATTTCCCCATGCCATGCCTATCCTGACAACCAATGTTACCTAGAACCGAGGACCTAGTCACCCAATCCTGGTGATCAAAATCACCCCAATCATAGTACCTTATTAATCCCATAATATCCAAGCCCATTATTCATTCCACATGCAATTTTACATATATATAAATCAAGGCATATCACAGTTAAAATTTCAAAAGCATTTAAAGCACATAATTTCACATTTTCACATGGAATTTGATATTATTCACATTGTATAATCATTTTAAAAATCATACATGAATTTATAAATTTGAGATACCATAAAATGTGACAATCAAAGCCAAACTATGACACCCCAAGCTTTCACTGTATGTTTCCCATTGAATAATGCAAAATCTTGCATTGTACGCAACTTTGAGATTCTAACACACCGCGATCAATCAAACTAGCAGTTATGAATAGTAATACCCACTTTTTGAAATTTTATAAATTTTATTTTTCAAAATGGAATTCATTTTGGAATTCGGAATATTGAAAATATCTTAGGGTGAAATTTTGGTACTTTTCTGAAAACTTTCAATTTTTGATGAATAGTAAAAAATACTAAATTTAAATTAAAGACAACTTTTTTAATCAAAATAAATTATAGTGTTAAATTATACATTTGAATGGTTTTTAAGTAAAATTAGATTATATTTTTATCATTTAATATAATTTAGGTCATTGTATGTAATCTCATGATTAAACTGGACATAAACAAGTGTCAATCTTTTGATAGTTATTACTTCATAAAAACAAGATTTTTGTTTTGACAACGGGGATTAATTTTAAATTAATTTATGCCACTTATGTGTTTCTAATTTGGAAAAATAGATCCCATATTTGTATTTAGTAGGTCAAAATTATGTAAATAAGAACTTTTATTTTTAGACATTGTCAATATTTAATTCAGTAAATATTTTTTTTTACATGGTTAAAGGGGTAAATCCAGTAAATAAGGTTAAAAAAATAATATTATAATAATATTGAATTATCTTAACATGTTTAATAACCCTATTGGATGATACATGGCCAACCATGGGAATCCTTGGGTTGATTTTAGGACCCCATGGAGCCACTTGAGAGTGATAATGACATTTTATATTAAATAATCTAAAGTAAAGAACAAAATAACAAAAGAAAATATCTTTTAGTAAAAAAAATATTATATGAGGTTATATAATTGATATATTAGACTATAAAAAGTCATTATAAAGATAATATTATTTCCTACATCAGGATATTTTATTTATAATTTTTAGAAATAAAATAAATATATTTATTCATGGCACAATAATAATGCAGTATTTTCCTTATTAATGAAACAATCAAATAAATGATATTATAAATATTAAAATAAAATAATTTAAAGTTTTGTTTCCATACACGAATTTTATAGTTGAATATGTCATGTTAGGGTTGATTAAATGAATTTTTTTTGAATTAATCATGCTGTTATGACTTTAACAAAAACAAAATACCAAATAGTGTCAAAATTGACATAAAAGGGTTTTAAAGACAAATATTATATTATTAATTTATATAATGTTTCTAAAAATATAAGGTTCAGCCAAAAGACTTATAAAATTATATGTGTATCATTTATGAACCACTTCGGGTTCACTTGTAAGTTTATAGTAAGTTTAGTAACCATATAATATAAATATACAAAGAGACATGCTAAATGTCAAACTATTTAACTAAGAGTTAAATCTTAAAGATAAAGTTAATATGGTAACCTAAACCTGTATAAAACCTATTGGTTGAAAGTTTTTTGACCTATCCCCACCCTATCCTCTAAATAATTCATTTTTGAGCCATTAGAAACCGAATATTATTTTATTATAAACTAATATTTTAAGCTTTTCCTAAAGTGACCCTCACCTCTCCTATAAAAGGGAACTTCCCCTTATCTTAATTTCACACCTCCAAAGACAATTGTCTCGGCCACACCCTACCCAAATATCCTCTAAAATATCCTCCCTTAAACCTATAGGCCTTAATTTGATCATAAATCCAACCAAAGGTGCCCTTTTGATCAAATCAAAAGGAAGAACCCGAAAAAGAGGTAAATATTTCATCACCTCTTTCAAGTTTTTTCTTCTTCCACTTCCACTTTATTTGTTGTTTCCATTATAAAATAATAAATCCAGAATATTATATATATTTTTATGTTATTATAAAAATGGTACAATAATATCCATTATTATATCCGCCATATGAATGACAAAGACACCATACGTGCGTACGTATGGCTTACCATCTCCACGTCGTGGTGTAGTTTGTTATTCAAACACATCATTATTTGGATGGGTATAATAATGAGTATAACATATGTAAATAATAAATATAACATTTTAATGATTCCTTATATATTATATAACATCCAATTACATACTATTTCACCATCAATATAATGATATTGTTTCTCGTGCGTACGTACAGATTTCCGTCTCCATGAACGCGATGAGATTCATTCCCCATCATAATCCATCAAGAATAATTTTCATTTTATGATTAAAAATAATGTTTATAAACATATTATAATTATTTATATGAATAAAATACATCCTATTCATAAAAAACATGGCTTATGTAACCAATCTTGTATTGGAAAATGAATTAGTTAACACCCAAAATGATGATACTACTAAAATATTATTTACAAAGCAATATTAAAAGATCATATATGAAATAATATTATGTATATTGTTATTTTATAATTTAATAAAAATTATTTAACTATTATACAGGAGGTTAACATACCCTCGACCAAGGAAAAGTACAAGGTAATATTTAATTTCACAATCTCTTCATTATTTGAGGTTGTTTTTACGTAAGTATCTACTGGGACCTCTTTATCATCCACATCCATGTTTTCTAAAAATTGTATTTCAAAACATTTTTATAATTTAATATACTATAGTTTAAAGTCATTTATACCCTTATTTGACCTTATATGTTTTGAAAGGAATCTTTCCGTCATTTTCTAAACAAGGTACTTATGACCTTTTCGACAAAATTAAGGTAAGAATGTTTTTTAACTTATATGGCGGGTGCGACTATTTTCCACCATTATAACATCACCAAAGATTCCCTTACAACATTATAAAAATATTTTCAAAACAAATGTTTTCTTTTATAATTACATGACTTCTAAATGATTTCAAAACAGAAAGTTATATTTCTCTCAAAAAGTTTTTATTTCATCTATGTTAACATATTTTGATGGATTTTAAGATTATTTGAAGTTGATTTATTATGATACAAAACTTCCATATAGTATTGAAGGTTTTGTGATATGTTTGACTATGGATGTGTTATTTTTACACCATTCATGGTTTATGGATAAAGTATTGACATTTCTTATGCTAGTTTTAATAAGAATGTTTATGTTATGTTTAAACCTTTTCATATGAGGAATAAATTGGACTTAGTAAGTGACAGGTGGAGACCGCTATAGCTCCTCGATTCATCGGTAAGTCTCATGAGACTAACTAGTGTCTTTGCACAAGACCTTGAAAAAATATTATTTGTAGTCTTGGAACAAGTCCTTGACTATATGGTTATGAAGTCTGGCATTATGCATTTTTTCATTATGAAGGTGGCTATTGATATTGTATGTGATTATTCGAATAGTAGAATATCCATGTGAATAAGTAAATAGAGTTATTTAATTTTATATTTTCCATATTATTCTAATTTTTAATTTTTAAAAGGATTTTGTTTTAGTCTTATACATTGCCTTAAATGTTTATTCTTATTTACGAAAGTTTCCGCTATATTGTTATCCTAACTGAGCATATGAGATCACCCCTTTCTGAATTTTATTTTTCCTAGGATGTGAAGAAGTATTTTATGTTTACCTACAGGGATAGTCTATGGATATAAGTGTGTTCAAAAGGGGACAAAATTTTGTTGATGTAATGTAAAACTTATGAATGTATCTAGTACTTCCAAGGCTACTAAACTGATCGGTCTTTAGGGACATGATTACTTGTATCATGCCAATGTTATGTAATAATGAACCGACTCAGGGTAACTAGGGCTGGGCCATTACAACTTGTATCAAAGGATGTTCAGTAAAAACCTTGGAAACTAGATTTAGAAAAACTCTGATTAGAGCACATTACCCTAAGATAGACTTTGAGGATTAGTATAGAAGAACTTCCTAGAATTTTGGTACTTTAGATATTTTTTGAGTTTAAAATTAATACATCCCTTTATGGATACGAGCAGGTAGAGGAGGGTCTGATACATATATACCTAGGGGTAAAACCTAAAAACACCGCTTTCAGCTGGACTCGAACGGGAACTGGTGCGTGAAAATGGGCCTTACTGCACTCATTGTTACGACACTCTTGAGGGATACACTTAGGATAATTCCCATTTTCTTTACAAACCATTATGAAGGTTTTATGAGTATATAATTCCTCAAAGGAAACATTTTTATGACTATGGATTATATCTATAAACTTTTCAATTTATGTTAACTATTTTTCAAGTTTGGTATTACGTATTGCGATTCATAAACTAATCCAGTGTATGCCATTGTTTAGAAATGGTGCCTAGTGGAATAAATGGAAAATGTATCAATGCATGTAATCCATGTAGGGATTTACCTCCTACTCAAGATAATTATAGTAGAGATGGTGAACCAACTAGTGCTGATCAACTTATCGTCATACTGGGACAACTCACTCAGGTTATGAATAATAACCATACCCGTATAGAGCACCTTGATCCACAATGTAGAGGATAAATGTTATAATTATTCATGAGTAAACAACCACCAACATTAAATGGGAGTAAAAATCCATTAGTAGCTGATCAATGGATAAATTCATTAGAGAAAATATTTCACGCTTTGGGAAGTAGGGAAAGGGGAAAAGTTTTCATGGAAGTTTATCACCTCATGGGAGATGTATATCAATGGTGGTAATTAATTCAAAACACAAAGTAAGATGATGAAGTATAAAATATGGAATAGAGGTAGTTTAAAGAGATTTTCTTAGAAAAATACTTTCCTAATGACCATCTAGCGGATATGGAAAGTCAATTTCTATGTCTGAGGCAAAAGGAGGTTGAGAATGTTGCAAAATATGAGGATAACTTTACAAGGTTAGAAAGGAATAAAAAAGATTATATATGTAAACCAAGGAGTAATATTGATCAATTATTTGATGGGTTAAAACTATTTGTTCATCAAGCATTAGTCCCACAATCATTCTCATCATACGAAGATATTGTCTCATGTGATATCAAGACAGAAAAAAAATTCTCTAAGTCTTATGACTTTAAAGAAAAGCAGGAGAAGAAAAGATCTACTGAACATTGTGGAAGTGGAAATAAGGGGAAGAAGGAAAAAGTTGAATACCCATCCTGCGGTAAATGCGGGAAGAAACACCCTGGTACTTTCCTGAAGGGAATGGTAGTTTGTTACAAGTGTGGTGAAAAAGGCTGCCAAGATCGTGATTTCAAGGGGAAGAAAGAGGTTGTTGAATGCTACAATTGTAGAGAAAATGGGAATTAGGCAAATTAATATCCTAAGAGCCAAGTTAAATTGCCTCAGAAAAGGACAAGGGAGAAATTCCAAGCTTATGCGATCACTACTGTTGAGGTTAAAGCTCCGAAAGACATGGTGGAAGGTAATTTAATGATTTCCTCAAGTTTATCCAATGCTTTATTTGACTCTGGATCATTGCATTTTTTTCATATCTTCCTAGTTTGATAAGAAAATTTGATATTTTCAATTTGACTTAACAAGGTAGTTTTCAGTCAAAACTCCTAAGGGAAGTATCATCACAACAAAGTTTTGTGAATCAGTTCCCATTACGGCATATAAATGTTTTTTATCTGCTGATCTCATCGTCATACCCATGATTGAATTTGATATAATCCTTAAAATGGATTGTCTTTTAGACCATGATGTGAAAATTTATTGTAAGAAGAAGGAGGTTACAATTTTAGATGATGATAAGAAGTACCTTATCTTTAGAGCATAAACATCCCCACCTTATTCTTATCTAGATCCACCCCCAATAGCTCTACTAAATTAAAATATTGTGGAGGATGAGAATGAAATAATTATGGGTGAGGAAGAGAATGTTCGAATAGAGGACATACTTATTGTGAAAGAATATGTTGATGTGTTTCCAGAGGATTTACCTAGACATCCTCAAGAATGAGAAATTGAGTTTTCCATTGATTTAATTCCAGGTTCAATGCCCATATCAAAGACCCCTTATAGAATATCCATTGTAGAATTTGTGGAACTAAAGAAACAACTAGAGGAATTGAGTAATAATGGATTTATTCACCCTAGTGTTTCTCCCTGGGGAGCCCCTATCCTTTTTTGTTAAGAAGAAAGACAGATCTATGAGGTTGTGCATTGACTACAGGTAGATCAATGCTATAGTAATAAAGAACAAGTATCCCTTACCTCTCATTGATGATTTATTCAACCAACTTCATGGAGTTCAATATTTTTCAAATATTGAACTTTGATCTAGATATCATCAGTTGTGTGTAAAGAAGGAAGACATTCCGAAAACAACATTTAAAACCAGGTACAGGTATTACAAGTTTACAGTAATGCCTTTTGGGATGACTAATGCACCCTCTATTTTCATGGATTTAATGAATAGTTTTTTCAAGGAATATTTTGATGACTTTGTAGTGGTATTTATTGATGATATCTTGGTATACTCAAAAAGATATGGAGATCATGAAAATCAGTAGTGCAGTATCCTAAAGACTCTTAGAATAAATGAATTATATGGGAAGTTTAGCAAGTGTGAATTCTGGCTTTAGGAGATTTCTTTTTTTTGGCCATATTTTTTCTAAGGATGGAATATTTTTTGATTCTTCTAAGACAAAGGAAATCCAAGAATGGGCAGCACCAATGAGTATAACTGAGGTATGCATTTTTATTGGTTTAGTAGGTTATTATTGGCATTTTGTCCTGAATTTTTCCTAATTGAAAAAACCATTAAACAAGCTCATACGTAAAGGGGTTAAATTTTTTTGGACAAAAGAGTGTGAAGAATGATTTGAAAAACTTAAGAGAATATTTTTCAACGCTCCTATCTTGACTCTACCATTAGGTAATGATGGGTTTGTTATTTATAGTGGTGCTTTAAAGAAAGGACTTGGTTATGTCCTTATGCAGAATGATAGAGTTATTTCCTATGTATCACAATAGATAAAAATTCATGAGCAAAACTATCCCACTCATGATATTGAGTTAGAATCTATAATATTTGCTTTGAATACATGGAGACACCATCTCTATGGTGAAAAATGTGAGATTTATACTGATCAGAAGAGTTTGATGTATATTTTCTCACAAAAAGAACTCAACATGAGGCAAATGAGATGACTTGAACTACTCAAGAATTATGATTGCACTATACACTACCACATGGGGAAGGAAAATAAGGTGGAAGATGCTTTGAGAAGAAAGGATCATGGAGTTTTGAACAAAATGAGAGTTGAAAAGGATCCTATTTTCATGGATCTAGTAAAGATGGACATGGGAATAACCATGGAAGGTGAAACATCAATAAATTTTCAAATGGTTGCTAAACCAACATTAATAGAAAGGATAAATATTTCTTAGACTGATGATGAGGAGTTTCAAAAAAAGATTAATGCTGTAAATGATGGGAGATTGAGTGACTTCATATATGAAGATGGAATTTTGAAATTTGGGAAGAGACTTTATGTTCCTGATATACCTGATCTAAAAAGGGAATTGTTGGATGATGCTCATTGCTCCAATTTCTCTATACACCCTGGGAGAACCAAGATGTATAGAGATTGGAAGGAACATTTTTGGTGGTACAACATGAAAAGAGATATTACTGATTTTGTGTCAAGATGTATAGTTTTCCAACAATTGAAAATGGAACACAACATGCTAGAGGAGTCATACAACCTCTTCCCATACCTGAGTGGAAATGGGATGATATTACGATGGACTTTGTCATGGGGATACCAAGGACTCCTAGAAGGAATGATGCAATATGGGTCATTGTTGATTGTCTTACCAAGTCATCAAATTCTATTGCTATAAGGGAAGATTTACTACTCGAAAGTTTAGCAAGACTGTATATTAATGAAGTTGTAAGACTTCATGGAGTACTATTATCGATTGTTTTTTATCATGATCCCTGTTTTACATCAAGATTCAGGAAAATTATTCAGAAATCCCTGGATACTGAACTTCATTTGAGCACTACCAACCACCCTCAAACCGATGCACAATCAAAGCGGACTATTCAAACCTTAGAAGACATGTTGTTATCTATCTCACTTGACTTTTGAGGTATGTGAGATCAATATTTACCTCTAGTATATTTTTACTATAATAATTGCTTCTATTCAAGTATTTATATGTCACCATATGAAGCGTTATATGGAAAGAGATGTCACACACCAACTTGTTGGGATGATATTGGTGGAAGAAAACTAGTAGGGCCAGAACTTGTTGAGGAAATAATGGAAAAGGTGAAGGTTATCCAAACCCACATCAAATAAGCCCAATGTAGGTAAAATACCTATGCCGATAACAAAATGAAGGATTTGGAATTTCACATAAGAGCCCATGTTTTCTTGAAGGTATTGTTCAGACCAAGTTGGATGGATAAGGAAGTAAGAAAAGTCTGCTGTTACAGAATGTTGTCTTTTATTTTCAAAGAAGCGAAATCAATTCACTTTTTAAAGGACTTGGAAACTATGAAGATGCTTTGCTGATTTGTATTTCACAAATATCATAATTTTGGAGAACTTTTGATGTAAGACTTATGAAGAGCAGAGAGAGTAATGAAGTGATTTTGGAAAAGGTAAGAAATTGGCGCTCAAGTCAAGAGTGGCGTGCAAGTATTTTCACTCAAGTATTGGTTTGAAAGTGTAAGTGACGCGCAAGTCATATTTCAAGATCATAACATCACAATTTGACAAAGGAAATAAAATGGTTCGCATGTTAAAGATTGGCACGCAAGTCAAAAGTTGCTGACAAGTATAAGTGGTGTGCAAGTGTGGTGCACAAGTGTAAGTGGCGTGCAAGTGTGGCACACAAGTATAAGTGCCTCACAAGTTTATGTTGCGTGCAAGTCATATTCCAAAATCATCATATCAAAATATGACAAATGAAAGAAAGTGTCGCACTAGTGATGGAAGGGCGCTCAAGTGATGGAGCGGCGCACAAGTGATGAAGCGGCGTGCAAGTAGGAATGAAGTGCAAGTGTATGTGGCGTGCAAGTCACCAAAATGCCTATAAATAGACGACTATCCTCCTCATTTTTTAGTGCTCAACACTTAATAGAAAATTCAAGCTCTGATTGCGCGAGTAGAAAAGGGCGTCATGCAAGATGAAGTGGTGCGCAAGCTAAGGGTTATTGATAAGGCACACAATTTGGGTGGCACGCAAGTGTTGGAACACAAGTGTTGGCGCGCAAGTAGGTGACACACAAGCTGAGTGGCGCGCAAATAGGGAGGCGCGCAAGCAGGTGGCACGCAAGTAGGGAGGCACGTAAGTAGGGAGTGGCGTGCAAGATGTCTGCACCAGGAGGTTCTTACCAGCTTCTGAGTAGGAAATTAAAGAATTGTTTTGAAAGATTTGATTTCTGAAAGTTAATTAAGAAGAAAAAAATCATTACATTACCCTATTTGTGCTAAGAGGGAGCACACACACTATTGGATTGTTTTCAAAGTTCTACACGAGTGTAAGGGTATATCCTACTCGTTGTGTTCCACATCAAAAGATTGTTTTCTAGTGGATTGTGTGGTACTAGATTGTTTCCATACCATAACAAGGATGTATCTACTCTTTTTGAGTAGTGAACCTTGTAAATATTATGTTCCTGTGGTTGTGTGTGTTCATCAGGGAAGAAACTTTTTAACAGGAGGTGAAGGTTGTTTCAAAAAAGGGGAAACTTAAAAATAAAAAATATATCACTGATTCAAACCCTCCCCCTCTCAGTGATACTTGGATCCTGACTAAGAACCTCAATTAGTATCAGAGGGATAGGTTCCCTTCGTTTATTCTTTTCTAAAGTGGTTGAAGAGAATTTGTGAAAGATGTGATCGACCTGGACATCTTGCCAAGGGCTGCCTTAGTGTGTTACCAGAGCAACAAAAGATTCTTAATAATTCTCAAAAGCCAATGATTTTGAAAGCTGCAAAATAATAACATCCATGGATTCTTGATAGTGGGTGTTCTTCTCATATGATAGGAGACTTAAAGTTTCTAAAGAATGTGAAAGACTTCAAATAAGGAACGATTACATCTGGAAATGATGAATCTCTGAGAATCAAAGGTGTTGGATCAGCCATCATCAGAAAATAAAAAATTCAATCTAAGAAAACATTATATGTTGATGGGTTGAAACATAATATTCTGAGTGTTTCACAACTCCGGGATGAAGGAAACAGAGTTATATTCAGAAAATATGGATTTGTTGTGAAATGTAAAAATGATGTAAATATAATTACAAGGGGCCAACGTATAAGATGGAATTTGTTCCAAGTTGGTGAAGTGGAGAACTCTTGTTACATGGGTGTAGTGGATGAAAATCAGTTATGGAATAAAAGGCTAGGACATATGTGTCAGAGAAATATGTGCAAGTTATCAACGTGAGACAGTGTCCGAGATACGCCTGATTTATCAAGAACAAGAGATTGGTGCTGTACTATTTTTGAAAAAGGGAATATTGCAAACTCTTTTCATAAGAGAGTTGAAATTCGTTAAAAACAACCCTTGGAACTTATACATTTTGATATATGTGGACCAATGAGCATGAAATCAACAAATGGAGATAAGTACTTCATTAATTTCATTGATTACTTTACTCTCTTTACTTGTGTTATGTACATGAGACATAAGTCAGATGCTCTGAAAATGTTTAAGAGTTTCCGAAGGAAAGTAGAAAAGGAATGTGAGTATTCAGTGAAGAAGTTGAGGACTGATAACAGTGGTGAGTATAAGAATGAAGAGTTTTAATGTTACCTTGAGAAACATGGAATTTGGCATGAGTTTAGTTCACCATACACTCCTCAAAAAAATGTGGTTGCTGAAAGAAAAAATAGAAGTCTGGTGGAAATGGGGAGAACTATGTTACTTGAACATAGTCTTTATCATTAATACTAGAGGCAAGCCATGAGAATTGATTTTTATATTTGGAACTGATGCTTCTATAGGCCAAACTTAGATATGAATCCATATGAAATGTTCTATGAAAAAACTCCAAGTCTGAAACATTTAAGAGTATTTGGGAGTCCATTCATTATAAAGAAGAAAGGTGGAAACCTTGGAAAGTTTGAGCAAATAGGAGATGATGGAATTTTTCTTGGCTATGCTCTAGAAGAAAGAGGATATAGATGTCTCAAAAAAGAAACATGAAGAATTATTGATTATTCATATGTAAAATTTGTTGAAAATGTTGATAAAGAAAATAAGTCATGTGTTGATGTGGAAGTTGAGCAGGATAGAGAAGCTTTTGTTAATTATTCTGATAATGATACAGACTATGTTAATCCTACCATTGAAGAGGAATACAACTCATAAATCTCGATTGATGAGGATGATGTTCGAAAAACTCATCCTAGGTTGAGGAAACAAGTGGACGCTCAGAATATTATTGGAAATAGACATCAGAGGGTTCAAACAAGAAGAACAACGGATGCTATATCACATACTTCTCTTTATTCTAAAGTTGAACTGAATGATGTAAATGAAGCATTTGAGAATCTAGAATGGGTTCATGTAATGAATGAAAAACTTGATCATATGGAGAAGAATGATACTTGGGAACTTATAACCAATCCGGAAAACAAGAACATTATTGGTACAAAGTGGGTTTCCCGGAACAAGATGAATGAAGAAGGTAAAGTAATAAGAAACAAAGCAAGATTTGTTTGAAAAGGGTATTCAAAAATTGAAGGCATTGATTTTGATGAAACCTTTTCTCCGGTGGAAATATTAGAAACAATCAGAATCTTTCTTGCTATTGCTGCACAATGAGGTTACAAAATCTTTCAAATGGATGTAAAATCCGCATTCTTCAATGGTGACCTTGACGAGGAAGTTTACATTGATCAACCTTGTGGAATTGTTTTTGGAAAGGATGAAAGATATGTGTGCAGGTTGAAGAGGGCTTTATATGGGCTAAAACAGTCTCCGAGACCATGGTATTCTAAATTAGATACTTTCTTAAAGAAGATGAACTTTAAGAATGGGAGAGTTGATAGCAATCTCTACACCAAGTAATGTCAGGAGTTTTCACTAATCATTATTGTTTATATCGATGATATTATATTTGCTGGAAATGATGAAAGATCATGTGAAAAGTTTTCTGAGGATATGAAGAAGTTATTTGAGATGTCCATGCTGGGAGAAATGAAGTACTTTCTTGGGCTACAAATTTCCAGAAGAAGAATCACATTTTTCTGTCTCAAGAAAAGTATGCTAAGGAACTTCTAAAGAAATTTGTAATGGAAAATTCGAAACCATTTTTCACACCGATTTCAGTGGGAACAAAGTTTTCTAAATATGGAGAAGGCAAGGAAGTTGATCCGAAAGAGTTTCGAAAGCTGATTGGAAGTCTTTTGTATTTGACTGCCTCAAGACCCGACATTGTCTATGTTGTCACTTTATGTGAAAGATTTCAGAGTGCTCCTAAATAATCACATTTGATTGTTGGAAAAATAATTCTCAGATATATCAAAGGAACAACAAAATTTTGTAATCAGGTATGATGACTCAAGAAATATTGATCTATTTGGGTATTCTGATGCTGATTGGGTAGGAAATGTTGATGATTGAAGATCCACATCTAATGTAGATTTCTTTCTAGGGGAAAGTAGTGTTAGTTTGCATACCAAGAAATAGAATTCAGTAACTCTTAGGACAACTAAAGTTGAGTATGTTGATGCTACTTAAGCAGAAACTCAACTAATGTGGATGAAGACTCAGCTTGAAGATCTACTTTTTGATGTAAAGCTACCATTTCTCTTGGGTTGTGATAATCAGAGTGCAATCAACCTTACAGGAAATCCAGTACAACATTCTTGGTCAAAACACATTGATATAAAGTACCACTTCATCAAAGATCATGTGGATAATAATGAATTGAGTCTAGAGTTAGTTCCTACATCTGAACAAGTTGCTGATATATTCACAAAACTGTTACCGAAGGAACCATTTGAAAAATAGAGGTTGAACATGGGTGTCCAACCTCATTCTCATCAAGGTTAAGGTACGTTTTTCTATCCCCACTATCATCTTGACTTTGGATAGTGTTGTCAAGTGGGAGAATTGTTTCATTAATCTATCCTTATAGATGCATGCACAAAGGGGGAGTTGTGGGTAATCTGTGAATCCAACATGTATGTGTGTGAACTATTCTAACTGTTTGTTGGAGTGGTTGTAGGAAACAATTTTTTTTGTATTCCAATAATGTTTAAGAAGTGAAGAATGCTGAAGTAGAATATTTAAAGATGTTCTAAAGAAGGATGAGGAGGTACGCTCATGAGATTTCATAGTCACTACTTTTGACCAACATGGTTTTGGCTGTCAATAATTCTTGTTTCCTTCAACGAGTTAGATCACGTAGGCTTAGAATTGTTGATAAGTAATCCATTGCTTAAGGTTACAAAGTTTAGTGATTTATGAATCATGGTTGACAACAAAATCCAAAGGGGGATATTGTTGGGACCAAGTTGGATGGATAAGGAAGTAAGAAAAGTTTTCTGTTACAAAGTTTTGTATTTTGTTGTTAAAGAATCTAAATCAATTAACTTTTTAAAGGACTTAGAAACTATGAAGATGCTTTTCTGATTTGTATTTCACAAATATCATAAGTTTGGAGAACTTGTGATGCAAACCTTATGAAGACTAGAGAGAGTAAATGAGTTATTTTGGAAAAGGAAAGGAAGTGGTGCGCAAGTATTGGCGCACAAGTATAGGCGCGCAAGTGTAAGTGGCGTGCAAGTCATATTTCAAGATCATCACATCAAAATTTTACAAAGGAAATAAAAATTAATGCTTGTTAAATATTGGCACGCAAGTCAAAAGTGGAGCGCAAGTATAATTGGCGCGCAAGTGTGGCGTGCAAGTATAAGTGGCGCGCAAGTGTGGCACGCAAGTATAAGTGGCGCGCAAGTGTATGTTGCACATAAGTCATATTCCAACATCATCATATCAAAATATGACAATGGAAAGAAAGTGTCATGCAAGTGATGGAAGGGCGTGCAAGTGATGGAGCGGCACACAAGTGATGAAGCGGCGCACAAGTAGGAACGACACACAAGTGAATGTGGCACGCAAGTCACCAAAATTCTTATAAATAGACGACTATCCTCCTCATTTTTTAGTGATCAAAACTTAAGAAAAAATTCGAGCTCTGATCGCACAAGTAGCATAGGGAGGCGCGCAATATGACGTGGCGTGCAAGCTGAGGGTTATTGATAAGGTGTGCAATTAGGGTGGCACGGAAGTGTTGTCACACACGTGTTGGCGTAAAAGTGTTGGCGGGCAATTAGGTGGCATGCAAGCTGAGTGGAGTGCAAACAAGGAGGCGTGCAAGAAGGTGGAGCACATGTAGGGAGGCGCGCAATCTGGTGGCGTGCAAGCAGGGAGGTGCGCAAGTAGGGAGTGGTTCACAAGATGTCTGCACCAGGAGGTTCTTACCAGCTTCTAGGTAGGAAAGTGAAGAATTATTTTGAAAGATTTGATTTTTGAAATTTCATTAAGAAGAAAAAAATCATTACATTACCCTATTTGTTCTAAGAGGGATCACACACACTATTGGATTGTTTTCAAAGTGCTACATGAGTGTAAGGGTATATCCTACTCGTTGTATTCCACATCGAAAGATTATTTTCTAGTGAATTGTGTGGTACTGGATTGTTTCTGTACCATACCAAGGACATAGCTACTGTTGTTGAGTAGTGAACCTTGAAAATCTTGTTTTTTTATGGTTGTGTGTGTTCATTAGGGAAGAAACTCTCTAACAAGAGGTAATGTTTGTTTCAAAAAATGGGAAACTTAAAAAGAACAAGATATCACTGATTCACCCCCTCCCCCTCTCAGTGATACTTGGATCCTGACTGGGAACTTCAGGTATATCCATGGAAGGGTGTTATATGTTTCAGTAAGAAGGTTAAATTGAGTCCCAGGTACATCATAACTTTTGAAATTCTAGAACGAATTGGATTTGTAGCTTATCATTTGACAATGCCTCCATGTCTCTCCAAAGGTCACGATTTATTCCACGTATCACAGTTGAGAAAATACATGCCTTACCCAATACATGTACTCACCTATGAGGAAATTGAATTGGAACCTAATCTGTCTTATTTTAAAGAGCCTTTAAAAAGTCTTGATACCAGAGAACAAGTGTTGATAAACCGGATGACTTGTCTGGTAAAAGTTTTATGGAGAAACCATAAGATGGAAGATACAATGTGGGAACCCGGGGAACATATGATGAAGAACCACCCAAATATTTTTATGCAGTAATATTCTAGAAATTTCAAGGATGAAATTATTTTAATGAGGGGAGAGTGTAATACCCCAAACTTCCATGGTACTTTTCCCTTTGAATAATGAAAATGTTTGCATTGTACGCAACTTTGAGATTCTAACACACCATGACCAATCAAACAAGCCGTTAGGAATAGTAATATCCACTTTTTAAAATTTTTAAAATTTTATTTTTCAAAATGGTATTATTTTTGAATTCATAATATCTAAATTATCTTATGGTGAATTTTTTGTAATTTTCTAAAAACTTTCAATTTTTGATAAATAGTAAAAAATACAAAATTTTAATTAAAAAAAATTTTTTTAATCAAAATAATTTATAGTGTTAAATTATAAATTTGAATGGGTTTCAAGTATCATTAAATTATATTTTTATCATTTAATATAATTTAGGTCATTGGATGTAACATTACGATTAAAATGGATATAAACAACTGTCAATCTTTTGATAGTTATAATTTCATAAAAACATGTTTTTTGTTTTGACAATGGAAATTAATTTTAAATTAATTTCTTCCACTTCTACATTTTGAATTTGAAAAAATGGATTCCATATTTGGAATCAGGAGTTCCAAATTGTGTAAATAGGTAACTTTTATTTTTAGACATTATGAATATTTACTTCAGTAAATATTTTATTTACCGTGGTAAAAGGGGTAAATCCAATAAATAAGGTTAAAAATATTATTATAATAATATTAAATTACCCTAACATGTGTCCTAAACCTATTGTCTCATACATGTCCGACCATGGGCATCCTTGGGTTGACTTTGGGACCCCATGGAGGCACTTGGGAGTGATAATGACATTTTATATTAAATAATCTAAAGTAAAGGAAAAAATAACAAAAGAAAATATCTTTTAGTAAAACATTTTTTATATGAGGTTATATAATTGATATATTAGAATTTAAATATTCATTAGAGATCTAAAAATATTTTCAACATCAGGATATTTTATTTATAATTTTTAGACATAAAATGAATATATTTATATATGACACAATAATAATGAAGTATTTTCTTTATTAATGAAACAATCAAATAAATGATATTTTAAATATTAAAATAAATTTAATTTGAAAGTTTTAATGCCATCCATGAATTTTATAGGTTAATATTACATGTTAGTGTTGATTAAATGTATTTTTTTCGAAGTAATCATGCTATTATGACTTTAACAAAAACAAAATATCAAATAGTGTCAAAATTGACATAAAAGAGTTTTAAAAACAAATATTATATTATTAATTGATATAATATTTCTAAAAACCTAAGGTTTGGCCAAAAGAATTATATTTTTATATTTTTATCATTAATAAACCACTTGTAATTCTCTTGGAAGTTTATATTAATTTTATTAACCATATAATATAAAAATAAAGAGACGTGGTAAATGTCAAACTATTTAACTAAGAGTTAAATCTAAAAGATAAAGTTAAAATGGTGATATAAAGATATCTAAAACATATAGGTTGAGAGGTTTTAGACCCATCCCAACCTTAGCCTCTAAATAATTTATTTTGGATCTATTAGAAACCGAAAATTAGTTTATTATAAAATATTATTTCAAGCTTTTCCTAAAGTGACCCTCACCTCTCTTATAAAAGGGCACTTCCCCTTATCTTAATTTTGCACCTCCAAATCCATTTGGCTCGGCCAAAACCTGGCCAAATATCCTATAAACTATATTACCTTCAACCTAGAGGCCTTACTATGATCTTAAATCCAACCTAATGAGTCCTTTTGATCAAATCAAAATGAAGAACCCAAAGAAGAGGTAAATATTTCATCACCTCTTTCAAGTTATTTTCTTATTCCACTTCATCTTTCTTTGTTGTTTCCATTATAAAATAATACCTAAAGTATATTCTATATACTATGATGTTATTATAAAAATTTTACAACCATATTAATTATTCTACCCATATTATTAATGACAAAGTCACCATACGTGCGTACGTACGGTTTACCATCTACACGCCGTGGTGTAGTTTTTTATTCAAACACTTCATTATTTGGATTGGTATAATAATGAGTATAAATGATGTAAATAATAAATATACCATGTTAATTATTCTGTATATATAATATACCATCCAATTACATACGATTTCACCATCAATATAATGATATTTTCGCTCATGCGTACATACGGATTACCGTCTCCATGAACCCGATGAGATTCATTCCCCATCGTAATAATTCAAGAATAATTTTCATTTTATGATTCAAAATAATTTTTATGAACATAATATCATTCTTTATATGAATAAAATACATCCTATTCCTAAAAAACATGGCTTATGAAACCAATCATGTAATGGAAAACGAATCTGTTAACACCCAAAATGATGATACTACTAAAATATTATTAACAAAGCAATATTAGAAGATCATATATGATATCATATTTATGTATATAGTTCCTGTATAATTTAATAATAATTATTTAACTATTATACAAGAGGTTAACAAACCCTCGACCAATAAAAATTACAAGGTAAGGGTTAATTTCACAATCTCTTTATTATCTGAGGATGTTTTTAAATAAGTATCTACTGGGACCTCTTTATAATCCCCATCCGTGTATTATTAAAAATATATTTCAAAACTTCTTTATAATTTACTAGACTATGGGTTAAATTCATTTATACCTTTACTTGACCTTATATGTTTTGAAAGGAATCTTTCCGTCATTTTCCAAACAAGGTACTTTATGACCTTTTCGACAAAATTAAGGTAAGAATGTTTTTTAACTTATATGAAAGGTGTAACTATTTTCTACCATTATAACATCATCGAAGCTTCCATTAAAAGATTATAAGAATATTTTCAAAATAAATGTTTTCTTTTATAATTACATGACTTCAAAATTATTTCAAAATAGAAAGAGATATTTCTCTCAAAATTTTTTGATTTCATCTATGTCAACATCCTTTGATGGATTTTAAGCTTGTTTGAAGTTGATTTATTACGATACAAAACATCCATATAGTATTGAAGGTTTTTTGATATGTTTGAATGTGGATGTGTTGTTTTTACACCATTCACAGTTTATGGATAATGTATTGACCTTTTTTATGCTAGTTTTAATACAGATGCTTATGTTATGTTTAAACTTTTTCATATGAGGAATGCATTGGACTTAGTAAGTGACGGGTGGTGCCATATATAGCTCCTCGATGCATCGGTAGGTCTCATGAGACAAACTAGTATCTTTTCATAAGGCCTTGACAAAATATTATTTGTAGTCTTGGCAAAAGGCCTTGACTATGTGGTTATAAAGTCTGGAATTATGCATTCTATCTCTATGAAAGTGGCTATTGATATTGCATGTGATTATTTGACTAGTAGAATATACATGTGAATATGTAAATGGAATTATTTGATTTTATCTTTTCCATATTATACTGAAGTTTAATGTTTAAAAGGCTTTTGTTTTAGTCTTATACATTGCCTTAAATGTTTATGTTTATTTACGAAAGTTTCCGCTATATTGTTATCCTTACTGAGCATCTGAGGTCACTGATTTCTATGTTTTATTTTTCCTAAGATGTGAATAATTATTTTATGGTTTACCTGTAGGGATAGGCTAAGGATATAAGTTTGTTCAAAAGGGGACACAATGTTGTTGATGTATTTATTTCATGATGTAATGTAAACCTTATTAATGTATCTAGTACTTCCAAGGCTACTAAACTGATCGGTCTTTCAGGAAATAATTTCTTGTATCATGCCAATGTTATGTAATAATGCCCTGACTCAGGGTAACTGGGGTCAGGACACTACACAAATGAACAAGCGTCACAACCCCTTACCAAACCGGGCTAAGGGTCCATCTCGTCCATCACTATACTAGGCCAATGGTCCATGTCTCACATCATAACCAATAAAATCACATTCCAAAAGAGGAACTAAGGTGTCAATGATTGGAATTGTAATATAAGAAAAAGAAAAACAACATAACCTACCTAAGGTAACACAATCCATCCCTCATACATAGGGCTGAAAACACCCAAGAACGAGTTTGAAATCCAGTTCCAACAACAACTTATATCTAGTCTACCATAGTCCAAAATAGTAATACCAAGACAAGAGGTAGAAGAAAATCATATGATACCATTTTTAGCATCCCCAACCTGAATATCTACCCAAAAAATGTCAATGGGCCAATTTCCACTTGCCTTAGGTGCACCTCCATGAACTCCAAAGGATACGGACTACCAATGAGGGTGTAAAAAAGTGTAGGGGGGGATATACCATCTAGGAATATATAATATACTAGTATGAGCATAGTAAGATAAAATAAAATGGAAATAAAAGACTTAGCAGACTCATACTAGACCCATAGAGTGAAATCACATCCAAAATCAATAAAAAAAAAAGACAATATAGAAACAATTGTAGCAATAGTAAGTAAGAATAATAGCATGCCAAAAAATCAATTGTAGCCACTCAAAATAAATAAAACAAAGCATGCATTCCATGTCAGGTTGTACATTATAATATACAATGTGCTACCCATGGCATACCATATTATCTACACATATAAGCATGTTGAAACTAAAAAGGAAACTAGAAAAGTAAGGCTACAGCTAGGAACTACCTCAAGGTCCATGAAAATTTCCATGCCAAATAGTACTATGATCCAACTCCTGAGGCTGATCCTTTATCTACACATAAATCCATAAAGTCTACATGAATCTCAAAGGGCATGTACATGGTGTGTGATCAATCTCAATATGATACCACCAATGGTTCATACCTAGTATAAGTGTTTAAGAAGATAATATTTTCTTAAGAAAATTAAATTTTACGATCCAATAAATAAACACAACCTCCACTGGTTCTTAGAAGCCACAAGGGAGTGTCACCTGCTTTGGCGAATGCTGGAATCTCAAAAGAAAAGAGAGTCCTTGGCCCATGTCCTAAGGTACCCATATAGTCAAAATGTCCTGGTGAACCCTCAGGCTCCACCTCAATCATATATCCTGACACAACATACCTCCTGACACCATGTGTATCAAATTACCAACATCCCGAAGGCACACCCAAATAGTAGTATCCTGGTCCCATTGAGCCCTACTCAAAATCTCACATTAACCCATGAAATGACAACTGGAGGAACAATTATGTTTCTCCTCAAATAAATATATGGGCCCATGGACTCAATCAAAGCAAGCCTCAATTCCCAGACCGATATCCTCATGGCTACTTACCGATGGCTCCCCACCTTCCATGTGATTTTTTACAGAAAGCACCCCCAAACCTCAAATAAATAATCCATAACTATCGGTGGTCTGTAACCACATGAGTGGTAAAAACCACCTCATCATGGAGTCTACCTATGTGTACAAGGCTCAATCTGTTATTTAGCCATCACGAGTGAGAGACAATCACCAAAAAAGAACCTAATCCACGCCATCACTAGAACCTCTTTCCCTTGCAACCATGTCTCTCAAATCCGATGGCCATGCCATCTAAGTATCACATGTCATACCCAACCTGATAGTCACACTGCCTCAATCTAACTTCTACGATGCCTGATATTGTGGTCAAAACAACTTAAGAAAATCCGAGCCATGCCCAACTAGTGATCAACATCACTCAATCCTAATGGCCAAGCCATCCCAACATCATTCCTAGACCATGACAACCCCAAGGGTATTAGTATATGTAATCTCAATAATTACATGAATATAAAAAATTTAGGAACACTAAGAAAAAGTAGTAAAATTGAAACATATTTAATTTTTCAATCTACCAGTTTTAGTAGATTAGAACGGAGGCCTTTAATGCCTATAACACACGTAATCAAGCTTCAAAAAATTAAATATACCAGTTTAAATAAAAAAACATTTAAAACCACTTTGACACCCCGACCAAAGTATCCCAAGGAGCAATGGACTCTCACCCAACCTCGCTCCAGCGTAACAGGTATATGGAATGACCAAATTATCCCACATAGTCTAATAGTCATGTCAATATGATATAATAGGATTGTGCTCAAAACCCACCATTATGCTAAAAAGCCGCAACCCCCAAAATCTCGTGATAACTCAAAACAAGGTATGAACCAACTACCTTAAACTCATAGTCATAAGAATGCCCAATACCAAGATCTAATTCAAAGATGATTGATGTAGATTTGGGTTTATGTCTTAAAAAATAAAATTGGTTTGAATGGAAATAGTGGTTCGTAAGATGAAAGATCAAAGAATAAAAAGGGTGTGTGGGGTTAGCCTTACCAAGGAGATCCCATAGCTTATAACGGATCAGAGAATGGATCACTAAGGAGGAAGATGGATCAAATACGATGAAAGCATGGAGGAGGAGGATTATTCCTTCTATGTGTGAAATTAGGGAGATAAAAAGGGAGATGAGGAAAGAAAAAGTAAAAATAAATAATAAATAAAAGAAAAGGAAAAATTAAGAAAAATTACCCAGCACTGGCCACATGGTTTACCTGAATGGTTTAACAAACCATGAAACAACCATGAGGAACCCAATGATGTAGGATACATTCCCACAAAACTAACCTTCATTGTTTGAAAAACCATGTGGAAACCATGAACATCTCTCTGTAATTTTGTATACGAGTTCACACAAGTTCCTCCAATCACATGGTTTCTCCTAAATCGTGTGCCTACACCTGCTTCCCAAAAAACTAGAACTTTAGGCCTATGATGTTCCTTAAACCCTTCTGAAAACCCAAGGAACTATATTAGCTTCCAAACCAACCCAAAACACCATTTAAGGCTAATAGAACTCTCAAAATTGAGTCTTAATCAACAAATAAAAAAGTAGCATAACTACTAATTGAAAAATTCAAATCTGGTAGGGATTTTGACCCATTCCAAAAACCTAGGATGTTACAACCTATCTTTTGAGTTACCCTTATAAATCACTACTCATATAGAACAATAATATGAAAACACCATGATACCCAACTATACCACTCATATAACCAATATCCTAATCCACTTCTCAACATTAATAGTCCTTATCACATAGTTTAAAAACAAAACCCTGATTGGTTAAATCTCAGAGATAAAAATCCAAACTTCATATAAGATAAATTTATACAATTATCATGCTATAGAATATAATCTAGGGTTATCATATGTATCAATAATCCTATACCCAACCCAACCACCCATTATAGGGTAGAAATCCTCATTGAGAATCCTTATACCAGACAATCCCCTTAACGATCAAGGTCACATCCGCATTCATATAAAAGAAATAAACTTATGAAAATCTATATTATGAAAATAATAACCATATAATTCATCTATATGAACACCTAATCTATTTTCAACCCATCCCAAGAGTAAAAAAATCAGATAATCAAAAACAACGTGGTTACCAATAACTAACTCAATAATAACATCAAAAAATAAAGAACATCAATCCTAACACCCTAACAAATCAGACTTTAGATCATGTAGGTATTGGTTAGGAACAAAAATAACATCCATCCCAAGTTTTGACTAGTCCTTTCTACTGTATACCAATTCAAAAATAATAATACAAATGAAACAAATATCTGATACTAGTTTATAACCTCCCAACCAAACTCAATCAGTAGTAACTGGACTAGAGAAACACATGACCTCAAGCACGTATCCCTATATGTAAAGGGTTACCAACTAGTAGATAGGTTCTAAGGTGATATCATGTGAATACTATACTTTATGGTGTGTACAAAAATAAAACCTGATAGAAAAAATATATAAAAATTCATCATAATACTAATGATAAGAAATGAAACACCACAACCAAATACAACCAAAAGTAAATAACATACCACATGCTATAATATAATGATATATATAAAAGAAATATGAGTAAAATATATATGAATAAGATCTATCTTTGGGAAGTTAAGAAAAACCACACAAAACTAAAATAAATTAAAAATAACCACTACCTGGTCTTGACTTTTGAACCAGTCCCATCTTCTAACTATAACCAGCTATCTAGCATAACCATCATCTGTTGAGCATCTAACCTACATGAACATGTGATCATGAGATCTTATTGGGTACCAAAGTTTAAGGTCATCCCGATTAGGGTGTGAGTACAACTCAGTAGGCTTCCACCAATGATGTACCTAACATATTGAGTATATATAGTTCATAAACATGCAACATGATATATAAAATAAATTATAACCATCAATCCTCAAATTCCATAGTGATGTACAGGAATTAACTTACCTACTTTAGCAGTGTCAGTGTTGAGTCTTAACATGTCATATATAAATATTAAGGTTTAGAATTTTACCTTCCCATAATAAAATCTCAAATCATCAATACCAAGGGTCAAAATGGTTGTTTTATTTGATACCATATAATATCATCAATACTAAGGGTTGTACTGGAACCCTCCATTGGTACTATCTCACATTATCAATACCTAAGGGTTGAAATATTTACCACCCAGTTACCATC
The DNA here is from genome assembly GCA_963277665.1 of Viscum album. Taxonomy (NCBI): domain Eukaryota; kingdom Viridiplantae; phylum Streptophyta; class Magnoliopsida; order Santalales; family Viscaceae; genus Viscum; species Viscum album. The sequence goes on from OY728163.1 coordinate 1,943,892,092, forward strand.
TCATATCATTAATAACTAAGGGTTGGAATGGCACCTTCCCATAAAACCATATCATATCATCTATACCAAGGGTTTGAATGATTCCCACTCTTGATACCATCTACCAGAAATTATTGGAATGGAACTTAACTCATTCTCCATCCACATCCATAGATGGTATTAATTCCCAACCTATTTATCAATCCATAAATTTTTTGCGTGATTCCCAACTCATCCCATTCACATACCCATGGTTGGCATGATCACCTAACACATAACATCCAAGGGTTAACATGATTTTCTAGCCCATAACAAAAATGTATGATGGTTGAAATGACACAAAACCCATACCACATAACCTATTCCATGTTATCCTATAAATTTTGGTTAGTGTTCTTCCTAAACCATCTTTTTATATATCACATAAGCATAGTTGGAATGAATTTGAAGCCTGTTACAAAATCCATAATCATTTAGGATACCAAACATAAGATTTCATATAATATAAATCATTGATTATTTAAACACATAAGGAAACTTTTAAATAGTCTCATGGGATGGAAACATCCTAATACCAGAATGAAATCCACCTAAGTTTAGTCTCAAAACCACACAACCTAATCCCATATCCCATTTATCTGAGGTTACCGCAATGTTAGTCTAATTTCAAAATACACTTGGTTTCTATAATGAGACAAAATTACTTATAGGTTCCACTAAGTTTCATCATAGAGGGGGAACCACTCACAAATTCCCTTAGTCAATTTCCAATAGTCTGATCAATTCCCATCACTAAATGAGTATAGTGTCCCTAAAATATAGCCACAATCACTATAATAACACAATTTTTCTATGTGGTATGGATCCTTTAAATTTTATTCCAATTATTTCTTTGGACATAATATTGATGCCCAATATAGTTATTGATGTTTGAGGGGTCTCTAGGGATTGTTCAGAGCTCATAACCCCAGCGAATATAAGAAACCACTAGGATTCATGGTTAGTAGAAAATGTGTATCCCAACCCACACGATTAGTAGAAACCATGCTACCTAGCCCACATGGTTTCCCCTAACAATGTGGGGAATTTCAAAGGGAAACTCAGGATTCACAAATTTATGTGATAGTAATCATAGGAATTCACACTCATAAATATGGTCCGTAGTTTATGGAAAATACAATTAGCATAGTTGGCACATGATTTATCAAACTGTACATCCTAACCATGCGGGTTCCCTCTTGAGGCAGTGAGTTGTGCATGGTTTCTGCACTATTTGGCCAATCGTGTGACCTAGATTTTTTTTGGGTAAAATGACCATTTTCCATTTAAATTTATTTAAACCTTACCCAACCCCTTTTTTCTCGTCTAATGGATTGGAGGCTTCCCATTCTTTACAATGAAGCTCCCAAGCCTCCTCTTCATACATTTTGATCCCAATAATTGTACGATCTCAAATTCAAGAACCATTCATCTCATTGGATTCCTCTAGGAAATATGTTCAATATTTTGGTTGATTTCATTGTTCTTCATCCCATCTAATACACTATTTTTGTTCGAGATCATATGCCCTATTTTCAGGGAATTGATCCATTCTTCCATTTTCTTCAGATCTAGGACAAACTAAGGGCCGGTAATGGATGAGGAGAGTGATATAGTATTAAGGAAATTATTATACGACTCATCCCTTAAGTCTCACCATTTTATAAACTACAATCATTTTTTTCATGCTGTTTTCACTGGGAATTTCTTATAAAATTGATATTCCTTGCTTATAATCACTATGCTCAAATTCTAGAGCCCTTCATATTTATGATCATTAAATCATTAGAGGTTAAGACCTCAAGGAATCCAACCACAAGTAGGGTTCTTTCCTTAATTATTCCATAGTGACGCATGTCGGTCTATCTTTGACAACATTCGGGTGTGCTTTGAGTTGGACTTTATAAATTTAAGTGTTTTAATTAAACAAATGAATTGTTAATGTATAGTTATTGTATAGTATCACTTGAACATTATAAGGTAAGTGTTCCAAATGGATAAGTGAATCTTAATATCTTAATGGGAAAGCATATTTATAAATATCACTTGGCCTATTTAATTTTAATTGAATGGTAATTAGGTGCATGTTATTATCCCACCTTATCATGACTATGAAAGGTAAAGTAATGGTACTAATAATTGAATATGGAATGAAAGTAATAAATGGTTTCAGGTCCTTTTAAGTCTTGTTACTTTGTATGAAAGGAAATGGAATGAAACTTCCAGATTATTATATAGAATGAGTATTAAATGGCCTAAATTAAATAATGAATTATGTATAATGTGCCTACTGAATATGGACCTCTTTATCTTTCTAAGAGTGGTCAGAATTGATCTATCCTTGGATTCCTGAGGGAATTAATTGATCAATTAGAGGACGTCATTCTGATTCAAGGATCCATCTTCCAAGGGAGATACCCACCTTATAATATGGTCCTCATCTATTAGAATATTCTTGACATGATCTTGTAGGATAACTTCACTATAACGACCCTAACCTGAATAGCCTCCCGAACAGTGCCAACGGGTCGGGTGTTACGACCTTAGGCACACCTCCCCGAATGCCAAAGGCTGCCAACTAGTAGTGAGGGACTTATAGGTATAATGAGAAGGCTATACCCTCTCAGAGGCTAATAATGGTACTGGTCCGAGTATAATAATAAAAATGCATAAAAATAAATGACTCAGCAAACTCGAACCAAACCCGCAGAGTGGATGCACATTCAATATCAATAAACAGCGGAAGAAACAGATATAAACAATAGCAGTAGAAAGTAAACACAAGATCATAATGATCACTTATAAATACTAATGCACAACAAACTTGCATCCCAAGCAGGTCATACATATTTATATGTATAAGGGAGATAATGGCTAACCAACTTTAGCTACAAAACAATTAATCATGCTGATACAGGATAGAAATCAAAGCAAGTTAAACTCCCTCTAGGTAAGACATCAAGGTCCCTACCATCCCCATGCGACAGCTAATACAGTCCTTCTCCTGAAGCTGATCTCTTTCCTGCACGTAAATCCATAAAGTCTGTATGCGTCCCAAAGGGATCATGCAAGGTGTGAGACGAATCTCAGTAGGATACCACCCAATGGTGCTTACATAATATAAGTGTTTAAATAGGCATGTGGTTATAAGGAAAACAGTAAACAATACAATGTACAAATGAACGCAAACTCTACTGGTGCTCAGCAGCCACCTTGGAGTGTAACCTGCTTCGGCCAATGCTAGAATCTTTGTCATGTAACATGGAACCATGTGGCCCCTAAAACCGCTTGTCTCAAGTACCGACGTCCTGAGATAACGCCCAAGAAATAGTCTCCCGGAGGAACAACGATGTCTATCCTCAAATAAGCAATTGGAGGGACAATGATGTCTGCCCTCAAATAAAGTAACTAGAGGGACACTGATGTTTTCCCTCAAATAAAGTAACCGGAGGGACAACGATGATTTGCCCTCAAAATAAAGTAATCGAAGGGACAATGATGTCTGCCCTCAAAATAAAGTAATAGGAGGGATAGTGATGTCTGTCATCAAAATAACGGTGAGCCTCTTCCCCCAACCTAATAGTCTCAATGATATCCCTGAAAGGCTTATCACCTTCCACGTGGATTCCTACGACAAGTACCACCAAACCAATAGTACCTAAACCACAACTAACAGGGGCCTCTACCCACATTAGTGGTCAAAACCACCTCATCACATAGTCTTCCTATGTGAACACTACCCAAAGTTCGGGGTGAGAGGTAATCACCAAAATAGTACCCAAGCCACAACATCTCTAACACCTCGTGCCCCTACGACCATGTCACTCAAGTCTGATGGCCCTACCATCCAAGTAACCTAGGCCATGCCCAACCTGAAAATTATCTTGCCTCAAACCGACGTCCATGACGCCCAATACCATCGTTACAACCATCCAATGTAACCTGGGACAAGCCCAAACTGATGATCAGCATCACTCAAGAATATATGTGCCGTTCCCAACACAACTCAATGTTTCCAGCATATTCAATTCAGTAATTATATATATTACATATTTAAACAGAACACAGAAATAGGAAAAACAATCTAAATAGTTGAATTTCACTAATAAATTGTTGTCCCATACCAGCATTGAGGTCTTTAAGGTCTCCAAAAATTCATATGAAAGTTCAATAAACTATATTCAACAGTTTAAACAATACAAAACAATTATAAACATTTTGGTATTCCTGGACAAAATGGCCCGATGAGCAATGAGCACTCGCCCGACCCCACTCAAGAAAAATAGGTAACAGGGCATACTCAAAGGCATCCCATAAGTTAAATAATAGTTAAATAGGAAATAAAAGGTAAAAATATGTCACAATCAAAATACCAAAAAATGTGCCAAAGTCGTGCCGCACAAAAGTCTATGAAAACAAAAAAAAGTATGCACCACCTACCTGAGACTCATACGATGCTACTCCTCTGATAACAACCTCCAATTAACTCTAAAACATGATAGATATATAAAATAATCAAAGCTGATCAAAACCCTATCACTCATTCTAGAACATAAATCAAGAAAAACGGCTCAAGAGGAATCAAGGATTTACCTAGGGGGTTCTAACGCATCAGACGGAGATCGAAATAGAGTTCGGATGGACGATCGGAGAAAAAAATGATCTCTGACCATCTCACCCTACTCAAACCCCTAAAGGGTTTGGGTTTCTACCTCAAAATGAGCCTACTGCCCATTTTAGTGAAAAAAAGTAAACGGAATGTACTTATAACTACACGCCATTTATCAATTTACAGTTCACAAGGTGGCTGATATTTCACCGAGGACTTGCTGATTGACTACTCGGCGTCTCCCAATGGTACATGGCATATACCTCTTTACTCGGCTTACATCCCCAACACGCCATTTATATCCCCATACATGGCTCCTCTACATGGAATGTACAAATAGTACATGATGTGTACATGATAAAAACATTATACCCAGCCAACGGGCCTACACGCCTTGTATGGGATCGACACGGTCAAGGGTACATGACGTGTCTATAACTACATGCTGTGTAGAAAGAAATTCCTACACGGTTAACACACACCATGTACTGGGTGAGTACATGGTTGGTACTCGCCCAACCCATACACGAAGTGTACTTTAGAGTATACAATGTGTAGTCTAGAAATTTCCAGAACATCCCAGATTTTCCTAGTTTTCTTAGGAACAAGTCATAATTCAAACAAGGTCGGGATTTTGACCAGCTACAAAAAACATGGGTTCTTACAATCTCCCCCCTTAACATAGCTCATCACCGAGCTATCAAAAAAAACCCGGAGATGGTACTGAACATACCACCCCAATTTAAGTAACCAAAACTCCCCTTGTCTCAATGGTTCTGCATAAATTCATCAAGGGGCTCCCCACCTTAGGAATTGCCTAGCACATTCTCAACCCAAAAAAATTAAAACAATCAAAGGTTCACTAACCTATTTTCTAGACTCTTGGTCCTCTCATGAAACATCGTCACCCCTGCACCTCATTGGTGCTCCCGTTTCATTCTTGAAACCCAACGTATCCCGTACCACATCGGTGTCTACTTCCAAGAGGTCCTGCATCCCATAGACGCTCAAAATAAAACTTGATGCCATGCACCTCATGTAACCCACATCCTCGATGCCCCGATGCCCAAGGAATCTCAAGTAACCCGAATCCTCGATGCCCCGATGACCACGACACCCCAAGTAACATTAATCCTCGATTCCCCGGATGCTACGCATCTCATACATATATATAAATATATCATGCACCTGATAAGACGCCAATCCCACTGACCAACATCTAGTTAGTCCACATAGGTCTTGTGCATCACATGCACTAAAAACAGACATGCCTCTACAGGTCATGAAAAAAAAGAAAGCCTGGAAATCACGGCCACACCCATGGTATAACTCTAACCATCGTCGGCTCACCAGCCTACTTAGCCTCTGGTAGCTCCACTGCATTCACCTAGCCTGAAGTACGGTTGCCTGATGCCTGACCTCCCTATGGTGCTACTCCAACCACCAACCACTGACCCCTTAGCTTGATCCCACTGTCTTTGTCACATCCTCCACAGGAATTTGAAACTCGAATACCCTCTCCTGGTACTGAATCCAAACCAACTCCAGATGCCACTCTCTTTCCTGGTCCCTACCTGCCTACTGTCTAAGAAGGATGCCTGCAGAACCTCTCTAGATGCATGACTTGTTCACATGCCCAAAACTCCTTTGGAGGCCTATCACACGGAGTCTGAACATGTGCTAGTTTTCCACACTGAAATCAAAATACTGAAGAGATACTTCTAGGTGGTCTAGATGAGTCCCTGGCCCGACTGACCTACTGGAACTGATCCCATCCTTGCTTCCTACTGTCTGAACCGTCACCTGAAACTATTTCCCACCCAACCTGGGGCCTATCCCTCTAGTTTCCCTCTGCTATGAGCACCTGATTCACCACCTATGAGAATAAACCAAGCTTGAAGATATTCACCTGAATTCGAATGGTGTGTCGCAAGCCATCCATGAAGCACCTCACCCTTGCTGTGTCATCACATAACATTCCATGTGCAAAGCGCGATAGCTCATTAAAAGTAGATGCATAGTCCATGACAGACATGTCTCCCTAATGAAGACTCAAGAAATCCCGAGCTCTCTCGTCCCTCAATGTCTCTGGGTAAATGTTCTAAATGAACCAGTACTTGATGTCCTTCCTTGCTAGACCCTCATGCCAGCGAGCCTAAAACTGTACATCCCACCAACGCTTTTCCGGTCCTCTCAACATGTACATCTCCATATTGACCCTCCACCATGGAGGCATCTCGAGCGACTTGAAGATCATCTGCATTCTTTCTATCCAGTTCTCAGCCACCTGTGGACCACCCTCACCCTGAAAAAGTAGAGGGTGCTACAAATGGAACTCCCGCGTCAGATATTCCATAGATGGCTCTGTACCCTGTGCACCTCTATTGATCCCCTGCAAGACACGTACTAGGCTAGCTCGGAGCTGCTAGTCGAGCCACGGCCTGAATGATGATAAATTCAGATACTGCCTTGCCTGCATGGAATCCTAAACCCAACCCTATACCTGATCTTGTACATGCGATTCCTTCTCTGCCTGCACCAGATCCTGAACCAGATCCTGAACCTACGGCACTGTATCATCTCCCACCTGACACTCCATAGAGACGTATAAAAGGAACCCATTGAATACCATAAATGGTCAGAAAACCTACATACATAATAATACACATATATATATAACACAGATAAGGAAAGAAGTAAAAGGAAGCACACAATTACCATCCTTACTCTCCCACACTGTAACCATGCCCCCACAACATCCTGGCCTCATGGCCTCCTTACCTTCCCCCAACAGAGCGAAATATCAAAAGTACCTCAGGCCATGCCTATCCTAACAACCAACGTTTCCTCAAACCAATGACCTAGTCACCCAATCCTAGTGATAAAAATCTCCTCAACCATAGTACATGCCCGCTCTCATAAGATCCAGACCCAAAATACCCTGCAATTCTACAAATATACAAATCATGGCATAACACATTGCAATAAGATATCAATTTTATTAGAAATTTCACCTATTCACATTTTAAGTGAACACAAAGCATGGAAATCAACATTTTTTTCACATGGTATTATCACATCACAAAGAATACGTTTAGTTATGAAATTTAAATACCCCTAAATTTTCCTATCAAAAGACAAGAAAACAAGCCTTGACATACCGGGCCAAGGTCCAATTCTACCATTCTGTTCCGAGTCAAGAGTTACGCATCAAAATCAATAACATGACAGACCAAATGATCCACCAAGTTGAAAATCATATAAACTGTAATATGATCAAAAGAAAACAACAATTCCCACCCATGGCAACTTGGTTCATCCCTCATACGTGGGGCTACAGGAACCCAAGAACAAGCTAGAAACCGAGTTCCAGTGACAACCTATCCCCAGTCTACCATATCCAAAAAAGTAAAACTAGTAGAAAAATAAAAGAGAAGTCTCAATCTCATTAGTATCCAATGAAAAACTACTACTAAATACCTGCCAATAACTCCTCTGGTACCACTTTGTAACGACTCGGACCTGAACAACCTCCCAAACAGTGCTAAACGGGTCAGGTGTTACTACCTTAGGCACACCTCCCTGAACGCCAAAGGCTACTAACTAGCAGTGAAGTTCTTATAGGTATAGTGGGGAGGCTATACCCTCTCAGAGGATAATAATGGCACTGGTCCAAGAAAAATAATAAAAATGTAGTGGAATAAATGACTCAGCATACTTGAACCAAACCCGTAGAGAGGAATCACATTCAATATCGATCAATAGTAAAAGCAATAGATATAAACAGCAGTAGTGGAAAGTAAACACAAAATCACGAGTATCACTTAAAAATTCTACTGCACAAAAAACTTGCATTCCAAGAAGGTCATACATATCCATATGTAAAAGGGAACCAATGGATAACCAACTGTAGCTACAAAACAAGTAAGCATTATGATATAGGATAGAAATCAAAACAAAGTAAACTCTATCTAGGAAAGACCTCAAGGTCTCTACTATCCCCATGCGACATCTAATATAGTCCATATACTAAAGTTGATCTCTTTCCTACACGTAAATCCATAAAGTCTGCATGCATCCTGAATGGCCCGTGTAGGGTGTGAGACAAATCTTAGTAGGATACCACCTAACGGTGTGTGCCTAATATAAGTGTTTAAACATGAATGAAGTCATAAGGAAAATAGTAAATAGTACGATGCACAAATGAACACAAACTACACTGGAGGTCAGCAGCCACTATGGAGTGTCACCTACTTCAGCCATTGCTAGAATCTCTGTCATGTAACCCAAAACCATGTGCCCCCTGACATCGCATGTCTCAAGTACCAATATCCCGAAGGCACACCCAATAAATAGTAACCTGGAGGAACAACGATGTCTGTCCTCAAATAATCAATTGGGGGGAAAATGATGTATGCCCTCAAATAAAGTAACCGGAGGGACAATGATGTCTTGCCTCAAATAAAGTAACTAGATGGACAACGATGTCTGCCCTCAAAATAAAGTAATCAGAGGGACAATGATGACTAACCTCAAAATAAAGTAATAAGAGGGACAACGATATATGCCCTCAAAATAAAGGTGAGCCTCTTCCCCTAACCTTATAGCCTCAATTTTATCCCTTGAAGGCTCTTCACCTTCCATGTGACTTCCTATGGCAAGCACCCCCAAACCAATAGTACCTAAACCACCACTAACGGGGGCCTCTACCCACACGAGTGGTAAAAACCACCTCATCACGAAGTCTCATTATGTGCACACTACTCAAATTTCTGGGTGAGTGGAAATCACCCAAATAATACCCAAGACACAACATCTCTAACACCGCATCCCCCTACGACCATGTAGCTCAAGTATGATGGCCCTACCATCCAAGTAACCCGGGCCACGCCCAACCTAAAAATCATCCAACCTCAAACCGATGCCCATGACACCCAATACCGTGGTCAGAACCATCCAATGTAACCTAGGCCATGCCCAAACTGATGATCATCATCACTCATGAATATCCGAGCCATGCCCAACATAACCAAAAGGTTCCAGCATATTCAATTCAATAAATACATATTTAACATATTTAAACAGAACACATAAATAGGAAAAACAATCTAAACAGTTTAATTGCTCTAAGAAAGTGTTTTCCTATCCTAGCACTAAGTTCTTTAGGTTCTCCAACAATTTATATCCTATTTTATTGAGCTATAATAAATAGTTTAAACAATACAAAACAATTATAACCATTTTGGAATTCCGCAACCAAAATTCCCCGATGAGCAACGCCCACATTCCCAGCCCGGCTCAAGAAAAATAGTTCACATGAAATACCCAAAGGAACCCCATAGGTCAAATAATAGTTAAAAGGCAATAACAGGTAATATAGGGTCACGCTCAAAATACCTGAAAACGCGCCAAAGGCCACACAACCCAAAAATCTGAATAAAATACAAAAAAAGTATGCACCACCTACTTGAGACTCATACCATAATACTCCTCCGATAAAAGCCTCCAATTAGGCCTAAAATGAAGTATATCTAAAAAAATAATCAAAGTCTCTCAAAACCATATAACTCAATCTAAAATAGAAATAATGAAAAACGGATTAAGAGGAATCAAGGCCTTACTGAGGGGGTTCCAAAGCATCTTACGACGATCGAAATGGAGTTCGGACGGACGATCAGGAGAAAAAATGAGCTCTGACCAGATCTCCCCACTCAAACCCATCAAGGGTTTGGGTTTCTACCTCAAAACGAGGCTACTACCTGTTTTAGAAAAAAATAAAGATAGTACATGGCATGTAATTATAACTACATGCCATGTATAATTTTACTGTTCACAAGGCGGCTGATATTTCACCAAGGACTTGCCAACTGACTACTCAGCTGTAGTTGTGTACCTCTTTACTCGGCTGGCATCCCCAACATTCCATGTATATCCCCATACACGGCCCCTCAACACGGCGTGTACAAATAGTACATGACGTGTACATGCTAAAAACATTCTTCCCAGCCAACAGGCCTACACTCCATGTATGAGCTCCACACCATCGAGGGAACACAGTGTGTCTACAACTACACGTTGTGTAGTAAGAAATCCCTACACGGTTAACAAATGGAATGTACTCAGTGAGCACACGGCCGATACTCGCCCAAGCCATACACAGCATGTACTTTAGAGTACACGACGTGTGGTCTGTAAATTTATAGAGCTTCCCAGATTTTCCCAGTTTTCTGAGGAATGAGTCAAAATTGAAACAGGGTTGGGATTTTGACCCACTACAAGAAACCCAGGTTCTTCCATTCACTATCATATGAATATTAGGATTCCTTAGCCACACTCCTTGGATCCATATTTATTTCGTCGGAAATGTTGTGCCATGGATTCACCCCATTGGGCCCAGTCATGGTTGGACCATTTTACCATAGATGATATCCTTAGACTTAGTTAGAATATATTATAGTGGAATGTCTTGGGCGATTCCACTTGGATTACACTCATACCCATTACAGCAAGTTTGTATGTAATTATTGAGTTGTATCTACCCCTGAGGTCACATATTCATTGGTTATAAACTTAGATCCTCTTTTCTATTATCATCATATGATTACATGGTTAATACCTTGTATCCTCTTATTATTATCATCATTACAGGATTCCTTGTTAAACATTGGATATTTTTTTTTATTTTTTTCATGATACATTGTTAGTGTTTTTACAGCTCACATGACTTATTTATATAAAATAAAGTCAAATTAATTAATTAAATGATGATATATTCAATGAAATCTCTATCTGAAGAAAAAAATAGGTATCAATTATAATTATAACATTACCTTACATTTATATATACCTACACACTGTCAATTTATATTCATAGATTGGATCATATAAACATAATTTGTGTTTCCTATTAATATTTATCTCACACCATATATAGGTCATTGATGTTACCAAGAATATTATTTGTATTCATGTGTTGATAAGGGGAATCATCCCACTTAGAAAACCTGATATTGATTGCTTGTATTAGGATGGAGCTTGGTAGCAGATGACTGAACCAGTGCTCGGGATGCTTGGATTGTTTTGGATAGTTTTTTATTATTTTTTATAGCATGTGTTTCATGCTTCCATGTATACCTATTTTAAAATTTTTTAGAAACTTGACATGACATCATCATGTTTTATATACTTCACTCTTCATCATTAGAGTATTATCATTAGTTTCTTTGTTGTTTATGCTTGTTTCCGTCGAGTTGTTAATTGATATCATACTTATTCTATTTATCTTCTTATCTATATACTCTATGATCCATTCTGACATGAGGGAATGATATTACCAAGGACACACCCTAGTCCCCTAGTACTAGTCGGCAGCCTCTGGCATATGGGGAGCTGCGCTTATTGTCATGTCGCCCACCAGCATGTGGAACCTTTGAGTGGAACCCTAGTCGGGACATCACAAAGTGGTATCATAGTTTCTATTCTTTCCTTATTATTTTGTGACAATGGACCAAATATTAGGAATAATTTTTAACTTTTTTATAAGACATTATTGGGAGTATCTAACCCATGTTTAGGGGTAAATATCATGTTTCTTGAAATAAGAAATATTGTTATGTATTTCACTTATTACAGTTGATATACTTCCACTATTGGTTGAAACACATGCCATGTGATGGTTATTATTATTATTATTGAATATTTCATTTTAATCTTGGACCAATGAGATGAGGGGAAGGAAGCATTAATCATGCATCATTATATGCACCTATAATTCACATTCCATGTATATAACATACCATATAGGTGAATTTCATTGCTTGTGTTGATTGTTTTCCCTGTTATTGTTGAGTGAGATATGGTATTTATATTTATGCATGTGATACTAAAATCTTATATAGGGTTGGTTGTTGGTTATTTAATGTTTTGGTATCAGTCTAAATTGTGTTTTCTTGTATAGGTTGATAGTGGAATCTTAAATAGATGGTTTCTACCCATGTCAGCAATGTACCTCTGGTTACATGAGTTTCTCTTCGGCTATGATTGAGTAATATAAAATATAAATTCGTAATATATATGGGACCTCATGGATTCGAATGTGTAATTTATAAAGTTGATCCATCATATACAAATCGTTACATTTTTGAGACTGAATGTTGATGGGGTTAAATATAAATTAAATGGGTATCGATTTCCATGATATGGTGTACGTTCCCTTAATCATTGGTAATGTTGATCTATTTTAAATCAAACCTTGGTGTATGTAAACTAGTAAATAAAAACATAAAATGTAAATATTGGCTTATAAAATGAAATTGTTTTCAGTAAATGAATAAGAAAGGTATAGTTGACCCTTCACTTACTAGAACACTTGTAAATAAAAATTGAACACTTACCAATACCACGTCCTTATTAAGAAGATAGTTGGGGTAGTAACTTGTATAATGATCCATTATTATTATGTTCCACTCCATATAGTTCTTAAAAATACTCTCAATATTATTTTGAGGCATGTTTTTGGAATTTTTAGATCTACACCCCTAGGATGTCCTCTTTTCATGCTCGAAGAGGTGGAGATGACCATGCTCCAAATATGGTGGTCCCTAAGATTCTAGTCTTACCGTTATGATTTCTAATTGAGGCACAACATGTTATACCCAAACTAAGAACCGATTATTAGTTTAGAGACAATTTTCTATGTCTGATCCAGTCCATATAGGGTGCTTCATTACTTGAACCTATGATGGATGATATGACACTTAAGATCTAGTAGTAGTATCCTCCCATATTTTTGGTAGATGGTGGTCCACATAATACTTATTCTTGGATAGAGGACACCTTTTCTATCTTTCAGAATCTAGATATTACTCTAGAGAGGAGGTTCAAGCTTTCCACATACATTTTGTGTGATTTTTTCAAGAATTGGTGGGATGTGATTACCCTAGATGGTCATCATCATGGTATGCTCTGGGGTAACTTTAAGACTATATTCTATGAGTTCTTATTTCCTCAAATATTGAGAGCTGAATATGTTATGGTGTTTATGCACCTAGAGTAGGGTGTTATGACTTTTATATAATATTTAGAACATTTTACCAAGTTGAATTGATTATAACTACTTCTATATGGTGATGAGATATCGTGTTCTAGATGCTTTGAGGATGGGCTTAAGTATTCTATCGATACTCAGGTGAATGTATTTATCCTTCGTACCTTTTCTGATATCATTAATCAGTCTATTATCACTGAGTAAAATATGAGATAAGATTATAGGTATAGGCATAGAGGTTCAATGCTGAGATAGAAAATTATTTCTTCCATTAGTATGAAGTGTACCCTAGAGGTTTCTCATATGGGAAATGGATTCCAGATCACCCGCACTAACAGATCCATTGTGTGATATCAGTGATGATGATAGGGGCATCTAAAGCCTCAGTGTGATAGAGACACTCTTGAGTTATGTTATTGTAGTCATATGGGTAATAAAAAAATATTATGCTGGACCTTTCCATCTAACTCAAGAGGAAGATAATCCACAACATCTCCATCATTAGGGAAAAGATCAGTTGCACTACGTTAGGAAGGGATGCAGAGTTTCATCAGAAGAAAAAGCCAAGGAGGAGGTCATTGCCGTAGTATCCAAACTTTTGATTACTAGTGCCAGCAGAGTTGACCTACTCAAGGTTCTCCGTCTCTATCGTAGGGCCATATATCCGGACAGTTGCATTTCGTATAGAAGATTCCCTGGTATTAGAGTACACGACTGTCTATAGTATGAGGTACTATTCTAGTAGCATCTACTAGTGTATCTAATTTATTCAATATAGTTTCTTATCATTCCATTATCACTTTATCTATCTTGGAAGGTCTTGGGATAGAAATTCAATATTACTATGGTGTGATGATCCTAGACACACCATTGAGAGTGTTATCAGAGGGAATACACCAGTGTAGGGACTACCCCATTAAGTTTGGAAATTACCCTTTCTTATGGGATATCTTCATCCTTGAGATGACGAGATTCGATGTCATTCTTGATACGGAATGGTTGGTTCCCTATCACACCTATGTAGACTGCTATCACTAAAGGGTGTCTTTTATATCATGAGAGGAAAATAGTTATTTCCCAAAGGGTGATTAGAATGTATAGGTTTGAAGAGGTAGACCATAAGATTATGGTCTTACTATAGAGACCGCCCAAATTTATAGTCTTTTCATAGAAGAGCAAGGCATGCCTCATATTGATTTTACTCTAGAATTAGATCATTTTAGGGATGTCATTCTAGAGGATTTGTCTATATTTTCTTTTGATAAAGAGGTAAATTTTTTTATTGATATTATTCAAGGATCACATATAGTTTCCATTCCTCCTTTCAAGATGACACCTACTTAGCTCAAAGAGCTGAAGTGATAGTTGGTGGATTTAGAGGTAAGGATTTTTTCCGACCTAAAACTTCTTCCTGGGTGTCACCCATGATTTTCACAAAGAAGGAAGATGGGAACCATAGTCTATGAATGTATTAATTATGGTTGAACCATATTATAGTTAAGAACCGGTATCCACTACCTCAAATATATGATCTCTTTATCCAGATTCAAGGAACTAAAGCGTCCTCAAAGATTGACCTAAGATCGGGCTATCATCAAGTGTGAGTCAAGCCTTAATATATAACATGTGTGGATTTCAAATGTTGGTATGATTTATATGAGTATCTTTTTATGTCATTCATTCTTATGAACATGCCCTTAGTTTTCATGGCCTTGATGAATAGTTTTTTCCACCCATATCTTGATTCTTTTATCATGGTCATTGTAAATGAAATCTTGGTGTATTATCATACTCATGGTGATAATGCAAAAAACCATGAGATTATTTTTAATACACTGAAGGAGCATCTTATTTTTTCTAATCTTTCTAACTACCACTTCTAGATTGACAATGTTTACTTACTCGGTCATATTCTCTTAGAATTAAGAGTATATGTTGACCTAGAGAAGGTGAGTATTGGGATTTCCTAGGAGAATCCAAAGAATGTATTTGATATGGGGAGTTTCTTGGGGATTTATGGATATTATAATAATTTCATAAAATAATTTTCACACCTCTCCAAACCTCTTACTGGTCTTATAAAGAAGGGTGTAAAGCTCCTATGTTCAAAAACATTTAAGAAATCCTTTTAGGAGTTAAAATGAAGGCTTACCTTGACACTTATTTTGATTATTCTAAAGCCTAGAAGAGGCTATAAAGTATTCAATGATTCATCATGAATTATATTGGGTGTAGTTTTGATCTAGTAGGATCAAGTTATTTCATACAGATCTCAGTAGTTGAGGGCTCATGAGAGAAATTACCCGGCACACGATCATGATATTACAACAGTTTTCCAAGCCTTACATTGCTAGAGATACTATTTGATGGGTGAAAACTTTGTGGGGTATACAAATAACAAGATCCTCAAGTATATCTTTACTCAATGTGACTTTAATCTCAGACAATGAATATGGGTCGAATACCTTTAGTCCTTCAATTTTGAGCTTACCTATATACCTAAAAGGTGAAATGCAGTGGATGATGCACTGAGCTAGAAGACTCAAGAACATGCCATAAAATAATCTACTGATGAAAAGAAATTTATGGAAGTTATTTATGATATGTATCTAGAGTTTCATGATAGTAACATTAGTCTTATTTTATATCTTTGAATGTTACCTCCTCACTCCTTGATAGGGTAAAGAGCAAGCAGTTTTTAGATCTCGAGGGGTTGGTTCTCTAAGAGAGTATTTCTGGTGAGGTCCCACCTCCAAATTGGTCTATTGATGGAGATCACATCTTATGTATACATGGAAATTTATGTGTTATTATAGATATTAGAGATGAGTGGATGATGAGTCTCACACTTCTTAGTGGGAAGTTCATCCATGAATCTATAAGATGTATAGATATATGCAATGCCAGTATTGGTGGCCTAGGATGAAATGTTAGAAAATAGGTTCAATCACTAGGTGTTCCACATATTAGCAGGTGAAGGTGGGGAACCAAGGACTTGCTAGATTGTTACATCCATTACCAACCACATAATGGAAATGAGAAGATGTTTATATATATTTCATAGTTGGATTACTAAGGTCTCCTTGAGTTAGCGATGTAGTTTGGGTAGTCATGGATCAATTGAGGAAATTATCCCACTTTGATTCTATCATAGAGACTTTATAATTTGATGACATGGGAAGATTTTATGTTTGTGAGATCATATGACTGCATGGGGTCCCTCTTAAAATCATTTTAGTTAGGGATGCTCATTTCACATTGTGGTTTTGGAATGGGTTACAGAAATCTATGGGCACAAAGGTGCTTCTGAGAATAACCTTTCACTCCCAGACTGATATCTAGTCAGAATGGACTATACAAGTGTTGGAGGATATGATCTAAGCATTTTTCCTTGATTTAATCAGTTCTTTAGAGAATCATATCCCTCTCATTGAGTTCATCTATAATAATATCTTTTAGGTTATGATTCATATAGATCTATATGATGTCTTTTATGGTAGGATGTTCCATTCACCCTTGTACTAGTTGGAGGAAGGAGAGACAACCCAACTACATCCTCGTCTTATATAGAAGAATTCACTGTAGGATCAACTAATAAGAATGTGTATGTCAAGTTCTCTGTCAAGAGAGAAATGTTATACCGATCTCCATCAACAACCTCTAGAGTTCGAGGTTGGGGATAATTATTTCTTGTGGGTATCACCTAGAATTCGGCATAGATAAATAAAAAGGAAAGAGAAGCTATCAACAAATTATGTTAGGCCATTTGAGATTCTAGATAGAGTTGGTCTGATAACTTATCAGTTGATATTACCTCATACGTACCATGCCATGCATGATGTCTTCCACATTTCACAGCTTCCCCGTTATCATGTTAGCCAATATCATACTTTCAATCTCAAGGATATTTATTTAGATTCTCATGATTTGTTTGAAGAGTATCACATATGAATCATTGAATGAATCATAAAGGCTCTAAGAGGCCGGTATATCCATTTAGTGTGGAATTTATGGCCGCAGAGTCATGTATAGGATGAGACTTGGGAGCAGGAGGCCAACGTACATGCTTAATGGCTGGAGTTGTTCCTATATAAAGTTTTTCTTCCCTTAGAAGGTGAATTCAAGGACCTATTCTATTAAGGGGGAAGATTTAAAAACCTAATATTTCTATGAGGTATAGATCCGTTAAAATATTGTAAAATTATTTATTTATACATAACATGTATTCCTAATGAGGTTACATAAGTTTTGGGGGTTGTCTAGGGCTTGTTAAGAGCTCAAAACCATGGATGGTGGAAGACAGCATTGGGCTGAATGGTTAGTAGAAACCATGTAGCCCAAACTGCAAGGTTTCCCCTAACCATTCCTAGGATTTCATAGGAAAAATTAATGAGCAAAAATTTCCCAAAACATGTTCCTAAGGATTGATGCATGTGCGGATGGTTTGTAGTTTTTATTAGATCCAATTATTATAGTTTTCTCATGGTTTTTCAAACCATGTACCTAACCATGTGGGTCCCTTCTTGAGTTAGTGAGTTGTGCGTGGTTAGCACATGGTTTGGCCAACCGTGTGGCTAAACCATGTGATTCAAATATTTTTGGGTAAAATGATTGTTTCCCATTAAATCTAATTAAACCTTACCCCTTTCATTTTTTTCTCCTCTACTGGATAAGAGGAATTCCATTCCTCACATTGGAGATACCAACCCACCTCTTCATATCATTGGATCCCATTTAATCATCAGATATTGGGTTTTAGAATCAATAATCTTTTTGGATTCCTCCAGATACTTTCTTGAATCCTTAGGCTCATTTCATTGTTCTTCATCCTATCAAATTTGATATTTTGGTGTGAGATAAAATGCCTTATTTTTAGGGCATTGATTTTTTTATTTTGTTTTCTTCTGATCTAGGAAAAAATAAGGGCTGATATTAAATGAGGAGAGTGAAATATGCTAATGGTAGGCAGTGTATGAATTATCTCTCAAGTCTCACTGTTTTATAAACTGTTTTTGTTGTGCGCATGTCTTTTTCACTAAGTGTTTATTATTAAATTTATATTCCATGCTTATAATATTTGTGTTTATATTATATAGACCTTCCTATTAATGATTATTACATCATTGGAGTTCATGAACTCAACTACTTCTACCCCATGTAGGGTGCTTTTTTAATTATTCATTAGTTACCCATGTGGGTAAATCTATTCCATTGATCGAGTGTTCTTTGACTATTCCATTATTAAGTTAACTATTTTAACTAAATGAATATATTTTTAATGTCTAGTACATGTATAGTATCACTTGAACCTTCTAATGTAAGTAAACCAAATTAATAAATGAATATTAGTATTTTAAATAGAAATTATATTTATAAATATCACTTGGATTATATAGTTAAAATGGAATTATAATTGGTTTCATGTCCTCATTTTGACTTGTCATGATTATGAATGTTAAATGAATGAACCTAATAATTGAATATGGAATGAATGTAATAAATGGTTTAAAGTCATTTCTATTCTTGTCACTTATTATTAAAGGAAATGGAATGAACTTTCTATATTATCATATGGAATGAGTATTACATGGACTGAATTAAACAATGAATTTATTACAGGTTGACTACTTCATATGGACCTATTTATCTTTATAGAAGTGGTCTGACCTGACCTGACCTTGTATTATCAAGGGAATGACTTGAGCACTCAGAGGACACCATTCCGATTCAAGGAGATAGTTTACAAGTGAGATAACCAGATTAGAACATTGTACTTTTCTATCATTGGATGCCCGACATGACACCATAGGAACCATTCACCATCTTTCAGATATTAAGATGCCTTGAATACACTCCTTGTATCCATTTTGTTGTATTCAAACATGTGGAACCATGGATTCATCCATGTGATCCAAGTCATGCTTTGGCTATTTTACGTTGGATGAGATCCTTATACTTGGTTATAATATATTACTGTGGAATTCCATGATAAATGACCCTTGGATTACACTCAGACCCATTAAAACCAGGCTTCATATTATTATTGAGTTGGTTCGACCCTTGAGGTCAAGGATTCCTAGGTTATTACCTTGGATCCTCTTTAATATTATCATCATAGGATGACTTGGTTATTACCTTGGATCATCTTATTATTATTGTCATTACGAGATTCCTTATTAAACATTGGATCCTTTATTATTATTATTATTATGATAAATTTTCAATTTTATAACACCTCATGTGACTTATTTAAATAAACTGAACTCAAATTAAACAGTTAAATAATTTCATGCTTAGAGACATTATGAGATGAGGCTGAAGAAGGTATCAATTATCATTATAGAATTGATTTAATTTTATTTATACATGTATACTGTTAGTTTATATTCATGGACTAGATCATATTGACACCATTGGTGGTGGCCTATTGTGATCTATCTCACACACTATTTGAGATACCAATGGTACTTGGGAAGATTATATGTATGCAGATGTTTATTGGGGTAAGCATCCCACGTTGGACACTTGAAATTTATTTCTTTCATTAGGATGGAGCTTCATAGTAGATAACCTAGCTCATAATAATGATTATTTGATAGTTTTGGATTATTTTTTATTCTTTTGTGCATCATGTATTTCCATCATCCATGTATACATGTTTTCAGGTTTTTTAGAAACATGATATGACATCACTATCTTTTTTAGTTTGTACTATCCATCTTTTGAGTATTATTATTAGTTTCTTAGTTGTTTGTGACTTCTTCTACTGAGTTATTAATTGATATCATACCTCCACTATTTATCTTCTTATCTATATCCACTATTCTCCACTCTAACATGAGGGAATAGTCTCCCTGCAAACACACTTGAGGCCATCACTACTAGTTAGTAGCCTCTGGCATATGGGGAGGAATTCTTGATCCCATGTGACCCATCAGCATGGGGCACATTTTAGTGGCACCCGAGTTAGGACTTTACAATCCCATCATGGAGTAATTGGACACACATGAAATAAAATATAATAAAAACAAAAAGGGGTGGCATAATGACCATATCAATTTTCAATCCATTCCAGGTTAGTCCTCTCACATTCAACCTATAAGAAAATAAATTCCATGGTATAACCTCCCAGATAAGAGGAGGAAAACTCTCCACACACACCAACCAACTATAAAAGAGGCTACAAGGTAACTCAATGGTCCACATGGACTAACTTATATTAAATTTCAACTAAGTGTGAATTATTTATTTACACGATATGAAACTTAGTTGAACAAAAGGATAAATTATAGAAGGGTAATTTCCAGAACACTGATGGTGATGGTGGAGTGGAAAATGTGAAGTCTAGAAGTTTGGAAGTTATTCAGGTTGGAAGATATAAGATAAAAGATGGAAATCAGATGTTACCGCTTAACTTAGTCTGATGAAATTAGTATATAAACTGAAAATAAATTTTATGAAAGTAACTCTAGAAAATATAAGAGTCCTTATAAAGGATTAGACTAGTGGGTTCAATGTAATGGGAATAAAATCAGACTTACTTTCATGTAATGTAAGTGTAAACACATGAGAGTTTTAAAAGAGCACACAATTTACCACTTGTTGGAGTTGAGGTAGTTGGAGAATTTGAACAAAATGAGAGATAAATATGAAGATAAGAGTTATGTGGGAGAAATATATATGTATATTTGAATATATAGTTATTTGTTTCACCTAATAAAATATACTATAATTAGTAGCATGGATCTCTTTTGATTAGCATGAAATAATTGTAATATTAATTTGATTCTTAAATCAAAATTAAATCAATATTCCCCTATAGAGTAATAATCAAATCAAAATCACATAAAATTTTGTTGTTATTTTATATTATTTCATTTCATTTGTTGTATTCAAAAAATATCATCAGTGTTCATTCAAGGTGGTTTGTGCATTGGGGTATAGTGATTTCTGTGCATTCTTATTTTAGGTTATGGATACCATAATGTGGTCTAGTTTCCAGTACTTTATTTATACACAATAAGTTTTGGGGAACATCTTCTATGTGATTTACAAAAGATATCCATAATACCAATAAGTGGTATTAGAACATTGACTATTGAGGATTGGATGATTAGACCCTAGTGAAGGTGTTTCATAGCCCAAATCAGTATCATCATTCTTCCCATTTCATTATAAGATATTCCCATTAATTAGTTCATGATACCTTTTTTTATGTTATCATATTTAGTGGGAGTTATTTCACTTTTGTCAAATTGTAATTAGGTGAGGGTAATGTCTAGGTGTAGAAGTTAAAAGATATAGATTTTTATTTTTGGAGAATGCATATGAAGGATTATCTACTACATAATTACCTTGATCTACCATTGATGGCTATTGATATGGGAGTGATAAATAATGAAGAATGTGAGATTCTTGAAAAGATAGTATTGGGTTGATTTAGATGTTATTTTACCAAAATGTGTCTTATAATATCCAAGAGGTAAAGAATACATCCAAATTTATGTATGTTTTCACAGATTTGTATGAGAAGCCAGTGATGATGAACAAAGTGTTCTTATTTCCAATGTTGTTTGGCATGTAGATTTCAAAAGGTAAACCAATTATTGATAATATCAATGAATTTAAAATGATAAGGATTCAGTTGGAATTGATGAAGGTTATATTTAGATATGTAGAGTGGGTACTATTGTTACTTTCATCACTCCCTAAATATTGGGATGTGATGGTGACCATAATGAGTAACTCAAGTAGAAAAGATGATATTTTGGTTTCTGACGTTAGATAAATGATCTTTAATGAAGATATTCATTAGAAGGAGATATATTTATCTTCTATAAATTATTTACATGTGTAATTAAGGGGGAAATACTAGAGTATAGAGAGGCTACAATAAATGTAAATGATGAAGAAGTAAGAGCAGGAGTATCTCAACAGAAGGTAGTCCTATGTGTTGGCATTATGGGAAGAAAGGTCACCAGAAGAATGATTGAAATGAGGAGAGAGTTAATTCTAGAAGATATTTTTTATAGAAGTGGATCTTCAAATCATTTGTTTGGAGATAATAGTGGTATACTATTTGTCACTATTAGTTCACTTGGGTCTTGGATCATAAAATTTGGAGCTTTATTTAACTCATCTTATAAGTGTGAAGGTATGAGGAACTATACATCCATAAGATTAAAAAAATTGAATCTTGTGGATGATTAAGCCCTTGAAAATGTTAGGCATTGTTATTTTTTTCATCTAGATAAAGAAATAAAGTTTGTTGGAGTTGTAAGGCATGAAAGTCATCCTAAGGTTAAGGAAGAAATTATTTTCAGTTGGATAGTTAGATGATGAAAGTTTCTATACAACATTCACATATGGTGCATGAAATATTTCATGAAATTAAATTATTGTGTCTAAAGTAGTAAATTTTAAAACATTTAACCTATTATTAGTATCATAATGTATGATGCATACAAGAGAATTAAATTTTGAAAAGTTATACAATGATTATTTGAGCCTCTTAAGTGAGAAGGGTATCAAATTCCTTACATTTAAAGGATTTATAAAGATCATAAATATGGAATATGATACATAAAATGATTTTATATTATGAAAATAGTGGAAGGTATCCTTCCAAATGGAAGTTAAGTAACCAAAGAACTAGAAGTTAGATTTGGTCAATATAGATTCATAGAGACCAACTCCAATTTTTTTTCATAGAGGGTCATGAAACTATATGAAATTTATCATTGATGGGTAACATAAAGTGTATGTGGTATTTATCAAGAACAAATATAATGTGTTTGGAACCTTCAACTGGTGAAGATACATGGTAGAAAAGGAGGATGATTTTTTGATTAAGTTCCTATGATTTGATAATGGTGTCGAGTATGAATGTAGAGAGTTCTAGATATTATAATGGAGAAAGAGAACATGGTTTTAGAAGAACATAACATGTATTATAAAACATAATCAAATCATAAATAGTATGAATCAGATAAAAGTTAAAAATTAAAGGACTTTGAGAATTCATATAGGATTACCCAAGGTTTTTAAGGTTGAAACGGTGAATTTAATGACATAATTGATCAACAGGAGCCCCTACCCCTCATTGGAGATAGATCTTCTAGAAACCTTTTGGTTAATAAAGAAGGTTAATCTCAACCATATCCAAGACTTCGGTGTACTTGCTTATATCCACATTAGTGATAAGAATAGGGAAAATCTAGAGGTTAAGTCCCAAACATTTTACTTAGTGCGATATTGTGATAAATAATTTGTTTTTCAGGTATAAGATAATGACTCTTGAAAGGTTGTCTGAATTTGAAATGTTATCCTTAATGAACAGATCATATGAAATAATAAAAAATTAGCTAAGGCTACTGATTAGATAAAGGTTTCATCACATGATTAAGTTCAATTTAATAGATATTCGAATGTATTAAATTTTGGGGAGAATTCAAGAATTGATGTAGTATCTGAAAACAAGCTAGTCTGAAGGATGTTCCAAAAAGCGGTCAAGTTTTGATGGTGTTTCCATGGAAGGATGTTCCTAAAAGAGATAGGACTATGGAAACACAAGGAAGTGTTATAGAAGAAATATTTTCAGAAGATTTAAATCTAGAAGTTGAAGTAATTGATGGAATTGAACCAAAAAGGGTGTTATAGATATCTATAATATTTAGGCACTAATTGAAAAGGTATGGAAGTGATCTACACTACTTTATTTTAATGTATGATGAAGAGCCCGAGAGCTTAAAAGAGGAAAACAAGAAGAAATACTCAAATAAGTGAGAGTTACCTATAAGGGATTAGATTAATTCCCTCAATGTGTCTAGAACATGAGATCTAATAAAAATGATTTCTATAATGAATGTTATTTATAAAAAATGAGTGTATTGTCTAAATGAAGAAGAAGATGGAAGATAAAGGCACAAGGAATGAATTTTCATGAAAGAGTGTCAAAAAATATAAGGTGTGGATTTATCTAAGTTATTTTTAACAAAATTGAAACATATTGAATATTTTAATGATACATAATATGGTTTACCTTGATGGTTTTCATATGAAATAATTGTATCTGAAGATAACGTTCCATTATGGGTAATTAGATGAGGTGATCTATATAGACTAACATATAGATTTCATGGAGTATCATATTTAGGACCTTGTGTGAAAGTTAAAGATGATCCATTATAGTTTAAAGTAGGTGATATGTTAGTGGAATTAGAAGTTCAATTCCATTCTATTAGAGAAGAAGTTCATCTAGTGAAATGTTTACTATTACTATTACTATAAGGTGTTTGATGATGGGAGTTTTATCATTTTTATTCTCTACATTGATGACATGATTATTGATGGTATGGTAAGGGAAAGGGTTGATAAGATAAATATTGAATTATCTGGTAGTTTTGAGATGAAGGATCTTGGTTTGGATAAATAGATCTTAGGGATTAGTATTGAGAGGGACTCAAGTTCAAGTAATTTTTACTTAACTCAATTAGATTACATATGGAAAGTTGTGGAGTGATACAACATGAGTGTGTATAGACTTATAACCACCCCTATCCAAAAATTTAAAACATAGTGAGGAGTGGGAATCAAGAATGGAAGATGAGGTAGAGTACTTGGTGAATATTCTATATGAATCAGTATTTATAATCCTGATGTATGCCAAGGTCTATACTCAACTAGAAATTTTTAAAGTAGTGGGTGTTGCTAACAGGTATACATCAAATCATAAATTAGAATATTAGGATGATATTAAGTGTATTATATCATAATTAAAGGGTTCTTGAGGCATGAAATTTCTCTTATAAATATATGATTAATTTTAAGGGTTCACTAACTCAAACTTTTGGAGAGATATAGACACTCAAAAAAGAACCACTTAATACATGTTCACTTTTAGAGGATCGATAGTGATATGGTCTTTAAATATTCAACTAGTGGTTAAAATCTAGATAATGGAAGTAGATTAGATTACTCTAACAGAATATATAAAGGGTTTTATATTGGTTAA
Organism: Viscum album; assembly: GCA_963277665.1. Lineage (NCBI taxonomy): Eukaryota > Viridiplantae > Streptophyta > Magnoliopsida > Santalales > Viscaceae > Viscum > Viscum album. Next base: position 1,943,917,778 of record OY728163.1, read on the forward strand.
GGGGATTTTATAAGACATCTAAGTAAGTTGGGATGAATTTATGGGATTTAATGATTCAAAAACTATGGTTCACTTAGCTAAAAATACAACATTTCATCCCAAGAAGAATAATAATAATTTAAAGTATCACATCATTTTATATCTATTATTTGATGAAGTGTTTGATCTATTAAAGATGTAAGGAGATAAAAATATAAAATATATGCTCGAAAATGCTGTAATCTAATATTTTCCAAGGAAACGTTTCAACCTAGTTAGGATGGGATGGTTGGATGCATGGGAGGGAGGGGGTGGGGTGGGGGTCATAATAATACAATAAAAGTTTGGGGAATAAATGGGTATTATAGAAGATGAAGGAGGATTTTTTAGTGAATCATAGAAAATGATTCTCAAGTAGGATATTTTTAGGTATTATTCAAGTGTGAAAACCATTTTTTAGGAAACGAATCTTAGTTAAATGTAAGTAGAAAATTCTAAAGTCAAATTTTCAGAAATATGATGGGAATGGTGGAGTGAAAACGATAATTCTATATGTTTGGATGTTATAATGGATAGATTATGGAAGCCATAATATGGCGTTCTAATGTTATCCCTTGACTCCATATAATGGATTTAGTGTCGAAATCCTGAAGGATTTACATGAAAGTAACTATGGGAAATATAAGAAACCATCTAAATTATTAATTTGGGATTTTGTTAGGAAAGGGAAAAATATCATAATATTTTTCATGGAATTTAAGAGTAAAATCCAAAGAGTTTTAGTAGCATGAATAGTGTAGTAGTTGACAAAGTTGAGGTGGTGGAATCCTTTCCCCAAACGAAGCGATAAACATGAATATAATAGGTGCATGGGACTACTCACCATGGAGATCGAAATATATGGTGATAAGTACTACTAGATGAACTCTACTATAATTAGAAAGGTGGATCACTAATGATTAGTATGATGTTGAGACCAAAATTTGGATAAGGGACGCATTAGGTGGATAAAAGAGGAACAAATGAATTCAGGATAACAAGAGGAGATTTCGGGGCCTAGGAGGTGGGCACACGCAATATTAGGGGGATGCGTGCAAGGGGCCTTACAACGTGAAAAATATTGCATGTTGTACCCCTTTCTATGCCCAAGGCGACGTCCATCGTGGTTTTCTATGCCCAACCCCATTTCCATGCACAAGGCGATGTCAAATAGGCGTTTGCGCCCCCAACCCCCTTTCCACACACAAGGCAACGTCAACCACGACTTTGCACGCCCAACCCCCTTTCCATGCATAAGGTGATGTCAAACAAGTGTTTTTACACCCGACCTCATTTCCGCACACAACATGATGTCAAACTGGCATTTTCATGATCGGCCCCATTTCTGTGCACAAGGAGACATCAAATGGGTTTTTGCGCGCTTGGCCCCATTTGCGTGCCCAAGCTGGTGTCAGACCGGAGTTTGCGTGCCTCTCTAAGGACTCCAGCTATAAAATGAACCATATCACTGCCTTTCAGGGGGGTAACAGAAGACAAATTGATGCTATGATGTATGAAAACCATGTATTTTGTGACTGCTCAAAAATCCCCATGGCCTTCAGGTACTATATTTTGTGGGACAGGTCCCCCAAGGGGGCTCCTTTGGGTGGGCCCTATTGGGCTTGATCATCAGGAATTCATTTTCTACTTAGGTCATTTGTGTGCAAGGGATCCAATTTTGCATGAAAATTACCTCTACATCAGGTGCTCTTGCACGCAACTAGTCCTTATGGCGTGTAACCAGTCCTTCTTGTGTGCAACCCATCCTTACTGCGCGCAAACCTTCTGTCTTGCGCCCAACGAGTCCATCTAGCATGCAAAATTTTTTTCTTGTGCACACACCTTCGTCTTGTGCACAATCCCTGCATCTTGTGCGCAGACCTTCTATCTTGCCCTGACTCATTCTCTTATGCACACTCCACATGTTTCCCTCACCTTAAGAAACCCTGTCTGAGCCCCTTTTATGTGCAACACACTTATGTCACATGCCCTCTTTTCATTTGTCCCTTCAGGTTTGGACGGAGCAATTTCAAAGTCCCTTGGGTGGAACTTTCAATTGCATTGCTTCGCCCCATGATTCTTCGCATTGGAAGGATAACAGTTATTTCTTCTTCAAACAGGCATGCTAACGTGGGCCCCCCAATGGATCGCTCCATAACACCCCCCTTTCACGGCATTTCCAATGCCTTCCTTCCCTCAAGGGTGGGCAGGTATCGGTTATGTAAGTCCTAAGGGTGCGGAGTAAACCCACCTCATCCGAGCTGCAGGACATTAAACTGCCAAGCACCATCATCCTCAGCACATGACGTTAAACTGTGGCCTCACCCCGAGCATCATATGCAGGGTACCCCACCTTGGAAATTCTGCACGCTCACTGGTCTCCATGAGAGTGAGATCATTCCTCACATGGAATGAGATCCTATTCATCAGAGTGATGTCTATCCATAGGGAAAGGGAAACCACCCTGGTGTAAGCCCCTAGATTTCCTCGCAAGAGGTAGCATCCCTGCTCCTCTCTTCCTGGGTGCCAAATTCCTCTCCCGCTGGACTTTGTCACCACTTGGGCCTCCATCCTTGAGTAAGTCCTAATCTCCATCACCCTTGTGCTATTAACCATGCGTAAGCCCCTGTTTCCTCTTTAGGCCGCCAACTATGTGTAAGCCCCATTCCTCTTCCCACGGACGCACCTTCCATGACATGATTGTCAGGTCTTTGCTGCCTCTTGTTTCTCACACCGATCATGACTCACATGGGATTAGAGAAAGAATCGACCATGAAATCCTCTCTGGATAGCCTATAGTGTAAGTTCTACACACCCTACATGAACTACAAAGACTTTCATCCCTACCAAGGCAAGGTAAGTAGGAAGCCTCCCAAAGGTTCAAGCCCAATAACCATTGGTCCTGACAATCTTCATGTCGGTTCACCAAACTCCTTCCGAACTATGCAGAATTTGATCCTTATCAAGTCAAGGTACGTTGGAAGCCTCCCTGAGGTTCAATCCCCCCAACCATTGGTTTTGAAACCCTTCACATCGGACCACCATTTTCCTGCATGATGTTAAACATCATGCCCTCTTTTTCATCCTGCATGACATTAAACTGCATCCACCACCTTTTTACTGCATGACGTTAAACCGCATGCCCCCTTTTTCTTCCTTTCCAACATTAAACTGCATCCACCTTCCGAACTATGTGGGATTTGATCCTTGTCTCCTGGATAAGGTATGTAGGAAGCCTTTCTAAGGTTCAAACCCTATCCAGTGGAAATCCATCATGACCCCATCAAGTGGTAAGCCATTATGACCCCATCCAGCGGTAAGCCATTGTGACACCATCCAGTGGTAAGCTGTTGTGACCGTATCCAGCAGTAAGACATTGTGACCCCATCCAGCGGTAATCGGTTGTGACCCCATCCAGCAGTAAGGCATTGTGACCCCATCCAGAGGTAAGTCGTTGTGACCTCATCCAGCGGTAAGCCATTGTGACCCCATCCAGCGGTAGGCCGTTGTAACTACATCCAGCAGTAAGCTCTTGTGACCCCATCCAGTGGTAAGCCATTGTGACCCTCGTTCAATGTTCAGCCATTGGCAACCCCATTAGGTGGTAAGCCGATGAAGTCCCCTATCGATGATAATATATTGTTAGGTGAACTACGAGGACATTGATTCCCTACCATAGGGATATGTAGGTGGTCTCTTTGAGACTCAAGCCCAAAATCACCGCCATTCTTGAGTCGACTCCATCTCATTCTCCAACCACTTCACTTAACCATCCATCATCCAGTTTGATTCTTACAAATGCTGCCACATCCTAGTGGGATCATGCCACCTCATTCCCCATTCCCTTTAACAACAATCTGGTAGCTAACCACGTGTTAGCCCCAACATCGTTGTTCCCTCCAGGGGTTCCACCCACATGATCCTCTCTAGTCAGTGTTACGATCAGTTCGATCTGTCACCACTAGACGTTAAACCTGCGACATATATTGTGTTAAACATAGGAAGCTAAGGAAAACGTTAGATACATTTCTATGGAATATAATTCCCCACATTTTACGTGGAATGCCTCGAGCTTCCACACCCTCAAGAAGCCCTATAATAAGGGGAAGAAACCCAGATGCTCCAATGTTCCAGCATCCAGACATGCCAGTGATGTCCAAAGTGACTACACCCCGGACCGAAGGTTACTGCCCTGACTGGACCCCATGGAATGTCCAGACAGAAGCAATGTAATTAACTGGTGTCCATGAAGATGTGGCACTGGGAAGAGTTTCATGAACAACCTCTTAAATATTTAAGAGAGAATAGGACTAGGTAATGAGTTCTGAGGAGGAATCCATGGAATAAAGAACCGACATCCCATCACCCAATTTCGATTAAGGAGAAAACGTCCCCGAGTAAGGAATGGATACCGCCTGCCTTTGGAAAGTGAGAATGCCGGGCTACAGTTGTGTGTCCTCCATAGATAGATGTGTGTGCCCCGAAAAAAGCATCAGAAATAGAAATGGTGAACCTGATGTGAATATCTTCTCCTCAATAGGGAGGAACAAAGCTACTGTATGAATTCGATAACCACCCACCCACCGGTGTAGGGGCATGGGAAATGCCAACATGGCAGTCCCATGCGGCTCCACCTCTTCGGTGACAATCTCCATTCCTATAAACATCGGCCGCCCACGCCCCATCTCCCCATATGATGTCATTCATCGGAGAGTGATCAAAAATCTCGTATACTGATACGAGGGGGAGGGGATTATCCCGACTTGGGATATGGCCCGCCAGGATCTAGAGGAATCTGTGCCTCACCACCAATTCCACCCCCAAGGTCCATGCATGGATCTACTGCTCCCCACTTTACCTTACAATCGTTTCGGGAGCCTCTCCTTGGAATTCCTCAACAACTCTCTCCCCTACTTCAATGAGGTAGGGGATCTTTGGGCCAGCCCAATCGGGATCCCATTTTCGGGGCCCCCAAGGAGGCCTCCCACTAGGCTGCGCCAGCACTGCTTCCCAGTCCCACAAGTCGAGGAGTAGGTAATCCATGCACCTAAACTGTTGGCCCCAGTCCAGTTGACCGGACGCCAGCGTCGGGCACAAGCTGAGGAAGATGCCCACCAAGGTGTATCAATGTCCGCAACTACTATGGTTCAGGACACCACTAACGTATATCATCAACCCCTGATGTTTGTTGAGTAGGTTAACTTGTATACCCAGCTCGGATTGAGGCCCCAATAGCCCCATGGGAAGGATTGGTTGACTCTCTTGGTCACTGGTGTAGGTAGTGGACGCTACTAGTACGAAGGCCCTCCCCATTCCGCCATCATGAAAAACACGGGTCTTCCCCGCTTCCAAGCTCGGTATAGAGGTCCGCCTCATGCTACCCTCATTTTGAATGAGGGACCTCCCCACGATGGTGACACTCAGAATGAAAGTCTCTCCCATGCTCATTACATCGGGTATGGATTCATCCCTCCTTCCACAGACCGCCGGTGTAGGGATGTTGCACATTCAGTCAATCTCCAGTGTGGGGTCCCTCCCCATTTTCTTATAGCAGACGGTGAAGGTCCTCCATGCCTCAACAACTATAGGGGTGAAGTCCAACCTCGCTTCAACAGCACCCAGCACAGAGGCCCTACCTGTGTTCTGCTCAACCAGTATGAGGACCCTCCTTGCACTGATGTCGCTAGGGGAAACAAGCATGGGGGTCCCACCTGTGCTCCTATGGGCTCGAGTAGAGGTCCTACCTGCTCCAACACTTCCCACAAAGGTCTTCCCCATATCCCCTTTGATATCTATCCTGATGCTCCTCACACCCTGGCTTGCTCAAGAAGAAGCCCTCCCCGCCCCAACACCAGTACGGCCGGAGGTCCTTCTCATTCCAGAAATATGCCTTGTCCAAAATAACCATTCCGGGGTAAGAGGGTGGGTCATCTCTTCCATAAAAGGAACACTGAGAAGATTCATACTGAGATCAAACCGGTTTTATTCTCATATTCCGAAGCTGAATACGAATCAATTATGGAACCCTCACCCAGATCCTTCATGTCAAGGGTTGGGGCAGGAACAACACACATCAACCTAGTACTCCCAGAATGCGAGGTCCATTGGATTCCCACCTCCCTCCATAGGTATATACAGGAGGAAAACAATTTGGTGACTCCATAGGTTCTGGTCGTGCAATATCCACCATCATCACCATAAGCACTCTTTACCTCGACTAGAGATCACAAAGATCTAATTTGGGGACCAATGACAGACGAGAAATAGTTGTGGTCCCCGCGCCAAAAACTAAAATCATTAGCCCATCTTACCACAACATCATGGCTAAGTCACTACACTCTTTATAGGGTAGCCTAATATGAAATAGTTTATCAGCTCGCTCGCAGTATTCTCCACCAACCAGCCCGCCATCCTAGCGGTCAGCTTTAGTACCCCTACCCATTACCCAGCCGCCTCTAGTTGGCGAGTGGAGAAAAGAAGGGCCAGACTCTAAATCTGATCCCATGAGCTTATGGTATATCATCATGAAATAACTCTTCCTAGAGATGTTTTGTCCAGTTTCAGCGTTGAATTTTTGTGCGCCAGAATCCCTCACCCAAGAGGAAGTTGAGTGTTTCCGCTAGACCCTATGGGTGACTCATTTCCATCTTCGTCATCAGCGAGTGGATTATCCTATGACCCAAGTTCATTTTGAAGACATTGGAAAACAATAACATCTGGTGGATTTGGCCGCATTCCATGTGGCCCCGGGCCCTGAGTCACCAAGTCACTATAGGGCCCTCTAACAACGGTGCGTTTAGAGCTTCAGGGTAGTCCACAGGATTATCAAAGAGGCTTCTCCCCATGTACATATATGTGTCTAGGGGTAGTATGTTACCCTTCTCTTCAGTCCTATCCGGAGACAACCCAATTTGCCTAGCGACATAGAGGTTATGCCTCCAAGAAGAGTCACAGTTAACATGGCGGACTACCAGAGGGTGAGAATGAGCTAGAGCTTCTTGGAGAGGACCTTCCCCCAGAGGGAGCTTCACACTTCTTGGATCCATCAGAAAGAATTACTCTTCAACAGAGGAATCTACTGGGTCTTCTTGTTCCCACTAAGGAACTGTTACTTAGCCAGAATCCCAACATGGGAAAGGAAATCCTTAGAGATGTCAAGCCCTACGACCCATTTGTCTTAGTGCGAAATGTGTAGGACAACCCCGAGAAATCCACATTGCGTTAGAAACTCTAAAAATAGAAGAAGGTGGTCGATGAACTCAATTCTGAATGCGTTGTAGAGAGATGACCAGACTACAGTGATCCTAGTCTAGGGCAGCAGGGGCAGGCATAGCTTCCCCTCAGAAAATTGCCTTTATTTGACCCTGACCATCTTGCCCATGCAGATAGGGTTGAGACTGGAACCTACAGAAAGAGGGAGTGGTATGGCTCGCCCAATCCTCTTGAAAAACGTGACAATCCTTGAGACCCATCTCAGATTCCCCCAGCTGCCGCGTAGGTCATTCCACCAGCCACTCCACAAGCCTTTGGGCCACCTTATCATCTTGAAGAACCCATCAACGCACTGGTAGTCAGGGATCCTCATCAAGACAGGAACCCCCGCCCAAATAATCCAATAGCGACACTCATTGACCATCTCGAGGAATTAGAGATGCGACAAGTGGCGCTCTCTCCCGATGGAAAGCATTATCTGGTGTGGGTGGATGATATTCCAGAACCCCCGAGTTTTAGGAATCCCACATTTTCCACCTTAAATGGGACAGGGTACCCGCCACAACACCTAGCCCACTTTACCTCAAGGTGTGGCCCCATGTTGGGAACTCCAGCACAGTAGGAGGCTGCCAAGATCCAATGTTTTGTGTAGACATTTGTAGGGCCTGCATTTGTCTGGTACAATCATCTTTCCATCGAATCAATAGCCGGCTGGGAGGACCTCTGTAGGAAATTCGTCTACCAGTTCAGTTCTACCATGTGGAAGATGGGTATTGTGGACCTTTTCAAGTGCAAGCAGAGTCCTGATGAGTGCGTCGCTGACTTTGTCGCCCAATGGAAATGACTCACGTATTCCCTTAACATACCACTGACTCAGGAGAAATTGTCAATGATTTGTGTAGGGAATTTTTAGAGAGAGTTGGTCCCCTCTTTGATCACCCAAAACTATCCCGGGGGATTTCAAGACTTCTCTGACAAAGGCCATCGCCTAGATGAAGCCTTACAGTAGGATAAGTAGTAACGTTTTTTCCTCGTATGATCCCCGTGAGAAGGGCCACTAGGACCGAACCTGCCATAGTGGCCCAAATAGTGGTCCCTAGGAGACTAGAGTTTTTTCTAGTGGATCCGTCTCCATATCCTTGTAAAGGCCATCTACCTTAGGTGTATCCACCGACCTAGAAACACCCACCTCAGAATAGGAAGGTTCCCCCTCGTAATGCGCCGCCACTGCCCAGGTGAGATAACCAAGCTCCACCTCCTTGGTAAGCTCCTACAACCCCTCATCAGATTCAATCTCCAAGGGCCCCTTTACAGATATGAGAAACTATACCTACTCATTCAAGAGGCACAGGTCCCCAATTTCTTCAGTAGTGCCTTGGAGCAGGGGATTCTACATTTTCCTAAGTGTAGAAGGCCGAAAAAGTAAAACCTCACTGATCACCCTAATTACTACCCCGACCACCAGATCCTAGGGAAAACTCTCCAGAAATGTTATGTGTTCAAAGAATGGCTTCAAGACTAGGTAGATAATAACATAGTCTATTTAGGCTCGACTCCGGTACATGTGTCATGCATATTCGTGAGGCCAGACGACAACAACGATAGGGAGGGTGAGTGGAATCTAGTTTCCAGTCACTAATCCCAGAAGTATGATGACCGAATGACTTGAAAAATAGTTTCCTATGACCATGGTGTCATCTGAGCGTGCCTGAATTGGCCAGAGCTGTAAGAAGATACAACCACCACTTCTGCATCACCGTCTCAACCGACCTCTTCCCAGAAGAGAAAACACCAGCGGCGTAAGTGAAAACAAAGTCCCCCACCGATGCCATATTCATCGCGTACTCTTGGTGACTTCATGCCCCAAAAGATGGAAATCCTTCTTAGAATCCATCTAGTACTGTATGACTCTTCGAGTGACGGTCAAGGGTATGCCTCAGTTAACACCATAGAGCTGGTAAATCTCTACATGATTCATGATGATGAGGAGTGCTAGGAAAATCCTCCCAACGTCCCCAGCCATCGCCAACATTGAAAAATCCATGGCTATATGGGCCATTGGAGTGAATCAGTCAGCACTTCCACCCAGGATATTCATGCTACAGAAACTAGGCAACAAGCTCAACGCAGAGCTCAACATGCACAACATTATCATCTGGTCACATCATGCTCGCCTTTGCCTCCATTTGTGTAACTGGATCAGGCAAAGCCACCCCGACCATGCTGCGACCAGCCACTCCCTAGTACAGACCAATCTTAGTCGTCTGGACCTCATCCGGTAGACACTTTTTCAAGCCTCTACTAGTGGGAAGTGGGATGTTCCCAGTACCAGTTAGCCGCTGGTCTAGTCGGTAGGGCCCACCATACCTCCTGTCATAGAGCGACCTACTGCAAGAAGAAGTTCACGCCTGGCATTGAAGTAAACTGTTCTTAATAATCTTTCCAGTATTCCAGCAACGATCTCCATCCTTAAGTCCCTTCACCTATTTTGAGATATGTGTGAGGCCCTCACTGAGGCTTTAAGAAGCCCCCACCAGTTTGAGATAGAAGTAGAAGTCGCATAAGCCTTTCATGTTGAGGTGATTGAGAATGCTGAATGTCAGGCCCTCATCTCATTCTCTGGAGAAGATGAAGGCTCTCCCATAAAGGGGCACATTCTCCCTCTGTACATCACCATCCAGTTCAATGGAATAAAGGTTCATCGCTGTCTTTTCGACACGAGCTCTGGAATCTACTTAATCCTGACTCGGACACTATGAAAACGGGGATTTTCTGAAGATGATATGAGTCCCTCTGACCTAAGAATCCAAGGTTCTGATAGGATGAAATAGACACCGGTCAGCAAGATATGCTTGAAGACTCAGTTCGGTGGCCTACTTTCCAGCACCAAATTTCTTGTCGTCTCCCAAGACACGGCCTACAATGTGTTTATGGGAAGTCCATGACTCCATCTACATGCGATGGTTCTCTCAAGACCTTTTTCCTGATAGGGGGAATCGACTCCCTCTATATGATACGTCTTACTATCATACTCTGATGCATTGTGGAAAAATATGAAGTGTGTAATTTTTACAGGGACATTCCCTCATTCCATTTCCAAACTTCGTGATCCCATTATTTGGATCCTCATCTTCTTCCACGTCTGGAGGGACCCCCTTTACATCTGATTCTCATGCCACATTAGCTTACCTACTGACTTGGGCCAACATCCCCAAGGACCCAGGACAGTATTTGCGATAGGTCCCATGTTTCAAACATGGTTAGTGGTTGACCCTCATTTTTCTGTCCCCATTAAAGGCTAAAACGATATGGATACTGTGTTTCAAACATGGTCAATGGTTATCCTCTATCGTCATGCCACTATCATTTTGGTCTAGATCTCGAGCATCATGATTCACATATTTCCACTTCCGTATGTTCAAGTGGAATTCTAAAATACTCACCTTTACTCCTTCATGTATCTAGGTGCATTATATAGGCAGATCAACATCAGTGGGATGTCATTCACCTAGTGTCCCATCACCCCTAACATGTGCCTTCTTATGCTAGGAAAGTCCCATAACTACTCCTTGTTTCCCACATTGAGCACGAATCACGCGGGATTGGTAATTTTGGTAGAACGTGTACTAGCACAACCATGCCACACATGCCTTTCATCATCCCACATGATGTTAACATGTGCCTTTAGAACTTCTTATGGATTTATTCCCATCCAAATGGGGTACTTAGGAACATTGAGGAACCTTTATTTGGGCCCAGCCTAACTTTAACTTTTTTCCCCTTGTCTTAAAAAAACTTTCTTCAGGGATATGTGGTGTGGTGCAGACTCCTTATGTCCCCTCATTCACATCGAGTTTATAGCTACCGCACTGCATACTCCCTTCTTGGGATCTCCCCTTTCACCCTTCGTCCTATCGTATGATGTTAAAATTTATGAGTCATTATATCCCCTCATTCACGCCGGGTTTCATAAGTATGTTTGATCCATGATCAGACGGATACACCCACCTAATTTTCATTCTTCACGATGGCGTGATTTCAAGAGTCTTGGACTCTATTCGAACAACCCATCACTCCAACTCCATGATTTGCGTGCCCTTTATTTGGACCCTCATCCCCTTTCACACCCAAAGAAACTCCCTAATAGTATGTATGCTCAGCCTATGGCTCACCTACTATCCTAGGCCAACATTCTAGAAGGCTAATTGATGACATTTCTAGTCAAGCCCCACAATTCAAACATGGTCAGCGGTCGGCCCTCATTTGTTATCCCCATTTCAGGATAACACAATAAGGATATTGTGTTTCGATCATGGTCAATAGTTATCCTTCATTGTCACTTCATTCATATAGTGTTCTGAATTTTGGGTATCGTGAGTCACAATTTCTACTACCCTATCTTCGAATCGATTCTAACGCCCCTGGAGTTACCCTGACTGTCAACTAGAGCATGTTGGGGAAGTGAAAGTTCAGCTATTCTGTGGAATTTATTCTCCAGTCAGGTCTCCCCCCATTCTTTTCGGAAGCCCAAAAGAGTCGCTTCTACCTTGGGTTTCCGAATTATGATTGTCACTCCCACATCGAAATGGAGTAATAGCACGAGCATCCCTTGTTTCTCACATAGGGCGTGACCCACATGAGCATAGAAATGGATCACTATTTACTTTGGGATTGTGGTCGAAGTGTATTAAAATAAACAATCCAGTAGTCCATTCATGCATACAATTCAGAGCTAGAAGTAATAAAGAAGGATGAGTTTATGGGGGTTGGCCAAAACAGGGACCTTAAGGATCGACATTTTGGATGGACTACTCCAATACTTCCACCTTCCGACTCCTGGCCTCCAAAAACACTTACCGTCCCCTGAGATCATTCTCTTTGACAACAGCAGCGTGGCACAATTCGTTAGCCCTGGCCTATTCTTATGATTGTTCAGTCTGGAGCACAATCATTTGGAAATTCACCTGTGCTATTTGCTTCTGAGCATCTGCAAGCTGGTCCTTCAATCTCTCAATGAGATCAGATTGGTTTGCAATGAGTGCATCCCTTTTCTTCATTTTCTCCTCAAGGCATTGGATCTCCTGCTCCGCCTCCCAGAAGGCCTGAGTATTCTTTGAATCCTCCCATTTCTGGGCAACATATGAATGTTGGTTGTCTTCCTGTATCTTTTCCACCATGTAATCATGGATCATTACATGACAATGGAAAGCATCTACTCCTCTGACGTAGAGAAAGCATAGCCCAAGTGTGGAGTGACCCCATCCGGCTTAGCCATTCTGCCTGTGGTTGGATGAGAAAGCATCTGATTCACTTCCACACCATGTGCAGTGTCATACGACTCACCTCTATAGCATCTGAGTCAGAATCATCAAATTCTTTAGGGTTCGCGAGCCTGTATTCGGGGAAATTAGTGAGGTGTTCAGTAGCAGGGTCTTCTTCGGGAATGTCTTCCTCATCAGCAACTTCACACTCTTTAGGCGGGAAATCCACCTCATCAGCATTACCATCCCTCATTGCAATCTCCATCTCATCGAGTATCGAGGTAGGGCCACCTAGAATGGTTGCTTCTATAAAGGCTGACATAATTGCTGCTCATCCAACTCCTACAGATGTCCCCAACTCGACAGTTTATCATGCCTACAACATTGAGATCATTGCATTAGGAATCTATATCTTGATTAGCTGAATTCTCCAGCAAAGAGGAAAACCAATGATAAATGACTTATGGGAGCCAAGTGCGGAGATGTCCAATTCCTATTTCATGGCAGGGGCCGCCGCCATAGGGGAGCCTTTGACGCTTGTAAACTCAATCATCGACGTCAGCTCCTCTTGAATAATAGGGATGGTAGGGGACTCTCCTTCTGGATCATTATCACCAAATCCAGCAGAAATCGGTATCCCACTAAGCTCAATCCTGAGGACTAGCCCTCGAGGTTGCTCCCCAATCTCTATAGGCAGACCTGCGCCCCCTATGGGAAAGGATTCCTGGGGACCCTCTGTAACACCCCAGGTAAATAATGAATATGACATTTTCATATTTATCCATATTTGTGAATAAAATATTAATATGACTTTAAAGGGGACGCTATGCTCGATGACGTACCCAACACGCAACAACGAGTTTCTTGGGAATCTTACGTTGCACTCTAATAATAAAATAATATTATTTAAAATGGCAGTTAACATGTAGCCGTTGTATTGGCGGGAATGGATAGAAATAACTAAAATATGATTATATATGTTTTTAAATGTTTTCACATTTATCCAATAAAAGATAAAGGCTTAAAATACAGAAAGAATTTAATTTTAGGCGTATATGCCCTAGTTTTCACTAAAGGTTCACTTATCGCCTTTTGATGGAGAACCGTCATTAAATATAGTTTTGTTCACTCTTATACATCATTTTGGACCAAATAAAACTCTTCTTAAGAATTGCTTCATCAAAATTTACTTTGTGTAAATTTTTGGTATCTTTCTGATAAAGTTCATTTTTTAATGAATAGTGTAAAATGTTGTATTTTAATTCAAAACCTCTTTTTAATATAATTTATTTATATGATTAGATTATATTTTGAGTTGGTTTTAAATTTAAATTAGAATATATTTTTACCATTAAATCCAACAGTGGTCGTTGGAATTAATTTCACTTTGAAATCACACTTAAACTAGTGTCAATCTTTTGATACTTATTGTTTCATAAAAACACGCTATTTTCTCTGACAGCGGGAATTAATTATTAAATTAATTAATGTGACTTATATGTTTTGAATTTTTTAAAATAGACTTCATTTTTGAATTCTGAATATCAAATATAGCTTAAGGTGAATTTTTGGAAATTTTCTGAAAAACTTCAATTTTTGATGAATAGTGAAACCACTAAGTGGTACTTATAAAAACTGATTTTCCGTTTAAATGAAATTTTTCCACCTTTTTGTTTTGAATTTCAAAAATCCAACATACATGTCTGTAATTAAGAAGTAAAATTTGGTTCAATGGGATTAAAATAATTTTTTTGGTGAATAGTAACTTATTAAGTTTTTAATCGCGATTAGAGGTAATTAGTGTAGTTTAAGGTAAAAATAATGTTTTAATAATATGAAATGAACTTAACACAGGTCCTAACCTTATTGGATGTGTCATGGCCGACCACAAAAAGCCATGGGTCAACTTGGGGACCCCATGGAGCCACTTTGTTTGGGAAATGACATAAATAACTTTTTATTTAATGTTAAAGTAAAAATGACACACACATGAGATGTTTTACTAAGACAATTTTTATATGGGGTTATACAAATCAGATTTTTGACTATAAATATTCATTGGAAATATAAAACTATTTCCTACATCATAGTATTTGTTTTATGATTTTTAGACATTATATAAATTAAAATATTTATGACATCATGATGATGCAGCAATGAACTCATTATTTAACAATTTAAATAAAATGGAAAGATAATGTAATATCTAGGACCTACACATGTCCAAAACCTATTGTATGAGTGGATTTAGAACCCTTATAACCTTATCCTCGACATACATCAATGTGGAACCTTTAAAATTCGAAACTCTTTTGAAAATATAAGTAACATTTTGTAACTTTACACGAGTGCCGCTCCTCTCCTCTTATAAAAGGCCCCCACCTCTACCTCCTTACCCACACTCCCAAAGCATTTGGCTCGGCCAAACTCTTCCCATTTTGTCTCTCCACTTCCCTCTATTACTCCTTGAAGCCTAACTTTAGGCAGAAGTCTTCCCAAGGAAGTCTTTGAGCTCAAACCAAAGGGAGTTACCCGATTTTAAGGTAATGTCTTCACTTGAGTCCTTTTGTTTTATTTTGCTTCTCCAACCCCCTAAACTCTTATTATTATTTTCTTTTGTAACAAATCCAGTATCCTAAATATACTAGTATTTTGTTATAATAATTATTCTAGCTACACTTACACACACCTATATCTAATGGTTAACGAACATACGGTTTCCGTGGATGGCGAATTTATGCCTCCCGAAACGATGATTGTTCAACATTCTTTTAACACCTTCAAAGGTGGCCATTAAGATGTCACTATATTTATATATGATATATAATATGTTTATGTTTTACTTAATCTTCTGTATTTTTCATTTGAGTCTTACCTTTATGGCTTCCATTATGGGTATACGCGATATCTTCATTTTAGGAAGTGTTGACTACCACCCCCTCAAAGTGATGTGATTCGTTAATGCCATACGTGGGACGTATAAAGGATGAATTTAATGTTATTATATATGATGTTATACTGGAATTATTATATACCTCTATATCATTATTATTCTTTCCTTTAAAGTATGAGATAGAAGTGAAAGTAGCATTCATGCGTACGTACGGCTTACCGTCTCCATGAACGGTGCATTTAATTTCTTATCCCGAAATATAATGTACTATTATAAGTACATGTATATAATGGATATATATGATGAATGATACATCTAAATTATGAATATAAATCTGGAATTAAAATATACATACCTCTCATTTAGTTTTAATTCCAGTAATATGACAAAGAAATGAAAGTAGTGTTCATGCGTACGTACGGCTTACCGTCTCCATGAACGGTGCATTTCATTTCTTACCTCTAAATGATTATGTGATATTATAATTACATGTATATTCTAGATATATATGATATATATGATATCCAAATCAGGAATTTCATTCTTGATATAAAGAACCTTTGACCACACGAACACCATGTAATTGTAAGAAGTCCACTTTCGACTTAAGAACCAAATATCAAAAAAAAACATTATTAACTTAAATGATTACATAATGTTTATAACATGTAAATAATTGATATAAAAGGAATAATGAACTTGTAAAAGGTTCTTAATCAAGTATAAATTAACTCAAGTTTATTATTCAGGACGTTAAAGAACGATCGAGTCAAGTCGGACCCGAGGTAAGGGATCCTACTCCTCTCTTTCTTTTTAAGTACACTCTTTTATGTCATTCCATCTAAGCTCATATTTATTGTGATTGGGATGTTCTTTTTTATTACTCTTACTGTAATTTTTATTTTCATATGATAAGAGACCCTATTCTCTCTCATCAATCCATTTTGGAAGTTTTGAGTGGCGCCGTTAGGCTGCCGAATTTTCGTAAGAGATCTAACCTCTCTCTTTATTTTTAAGTACTCTCCTTTATGTCACTTATTTTAAGATCCTCTTTTTTTTTTATGATGGGGGATGTTATTTTATATTCCTCTTTCTGTAAATTTTATTTTAATGTGATGAGATAACCTATTTGATCTCATCAATCCATTTTTGGAAGTTTTAAGAGGCGCTATTAGGCTGTCGAGTTTTCGTAACGGATTTTTCATCTCACTTTTATTCCTGTGAGATTTATGCTACATTTACCACAATTTCCTTTGATTGGTGTATGTACTGACCATTATTTTAATCATTGTGTAATATTCTTTAATTTATGAGTATTTACATCAATGTTTTATTGTTCTTCTTTCACGGGGCGTATGTTTCGAAAGATACCCAAGTCGGTAAGGGAACCTTTCACCCTCCTATTTTTAAAAGACTTCTTTTGTTGGGTCTTTTAATTTACATTTTGTTATGTTGGGATATGTTCTCATATATCCTTATTGATGTAACTTTTATTTCCAAGTGATGAGATACACTTTTTAACTCTCATCTACTCATTTTGATGTGACGCCGTTAGGCTGTCAAGAGAACTTCTTAACCCAATTTCTATTTCTTTGGGTTCAACATGTAGTTATTGAATATGTCATCCTTTGAATATGTGTGAATGACCTTTGATTATTTTATACTTAATATCCACTTATATTTGGTGTATTCATTGTCACACATAATTATGTAATTGATTTATCCTTAAACCAAGGATACCGTCTTTGTATGGGACTACGTCTCAATCTCCTTTCATTGAGGCATATTTTGTTTTATACACAACTTTATTTTATACGGTGTATAAACCCCTTTGACTTTGACTTTTATACAAAAGGAATCTTTTTATACGAAGCGTTTTACTAAACGACAAAAAGGAATGTTTCTTTTAACGTACGCGGTGACAACGACCTTTTCCGCCGCCGCGAGTATTATTTAGTCTTTGGCTTCCTCAACAAGCCATGATGTTTTTAAAATGAAATAAATACCATATACTATTTTATGTATTTTTGAATTGAAAATGGTTTTTATAATGGATTTGTTATGTCAATATATTTGAGTGATATATTGTGATCAAAGTGTGGAAATGTTTTCTTTCCATTATATTTGTTTTATGTCTTATGATTTTATTATGGTACTTGGACATCTAACGGGTGGTTATGTGATAAACCATATGACGGGTGGTTCCGTGAATACCAGGACGAGTGGTTATGTTATAACCTCCAATGCATTGGGTATGGAAGTCAGCCGTATGGCTATTCCATTAAGTATGTATGGAAGTTGGCCGAATGGCTATTCCATTAAGTGATATGTGTGGAAGTCGACCGTATGGTTATTCCACTTAAGTAGGTTTATGTCCCAAGTTACCTTTATATGTTATGTGTTCTTTATATGGGTTTTATGGTAATCTTTTGGTTACAAAAGGGTAACTAATGAACTTTTATTCAGCAAAGTGTTTTTACTACTTGGAAGAGGTGAAAAGGATTACATTGATAAAGTATACATGGTTTACTTGTTGTTTTGAAAAACTAACAGTTTTTATTCTTTGTGTATCCCTTACTGAGCTTTTTATGCTCATCCCAAGTTTTTGAAATGTTTTTCACAGGACTTAGCGTGGAATAGGGTCAAGGATGGGTTCAAGGGAAAGTCATGCTACCTAAAACATGGAACTATATATGTTTCTTTTTAAGAGTTTTTATTTTATGGAAATTTAGTAGAAGCGACTACTTTGGAATCTTTTGAGATTTAATAGTTATGTCCTAATTCTCTAAAAGTCTAAACCTGAAATAGTCCTCAATGTGAATTACTCATTTAATTCAATATTAAGTAAATTTTAAGGCTGGGGCCTTATAGTTGGTATCAAAGGTCGGTTTAGATAAATTTAGAGGTTAGGGTATTCTCTAAGCACAAGTGACATTACCATAATGGTTAGGATTTCAGAAAGAGTCCTAGTTTTAGATAAAGTGAATGAGTAAGTATATCTTAGTGTTTATCTTCCTCATTAGTACATTATGGTTATGTTGATATACTCACACTGACCTTTTTGGTTTTAGTAAATGGCTGGATCTAGCAGGCACCAAAGTGACAATGGGTTTGAAGGAAACTGGGGTGGTTCTCTGATTAAGAGACTAGATGAGATGGGGGATTCAATGAGGAATCTCATGGTTGTTCTAAACCAACTATCAAGGAGTCATGATAAACCACTTCAACCTTGTTGAGTTCTCTAATTCATCATGTACGAGATGGCCAACTCGATGTGGAAATTCAGGTAATAATTATTAAGGTAACCATTAGGGTTTATATGATCCTTAATTTTTAGGTAATTATGGGTTACTCTATGATATGATGGAAAATGAAAGGAATGAGATAAACTTGAGGTTAAAATATGTTCTGATCATTTTTGAAGATTTTATCTCGTTTTGGGGGATGTTTTAAGAATTATATAGTTTTGGAAAAAGGACAACACGCAGACCGTGTGACAACCCATCGCGTCAGACAAAGCTGCGGGAATCGAACCCACAACCAAAGTGAGACTGGTATTTATCGCCTACCACTGGACTACGTGAAGTCCCTGGTTAGTTTGACTGATTCATTCTAGTTATATGATTTTATGAATTAAGAGTAAGTTGATTTTGGGTTATTTATGAAAATGATTAACCTATCATGGAGGATATGTGATTAGGTTAATTACTTTTCAATACGAGACTTTAGGAGCAACTGATGTTGTTTGGAGATAAATGTTACGATTTAACTTGGAAGACTATGTGACTAAATCCTTCAAATATTTGGGTTTCAACCTTAGTTTGGTTTACTTTGAAGAATTTTATGGAAAAATTGTTTATCTAATGGTCCTCGTTGAACTTTGGGTTTTGTTGGACAAATTTTGGAGATTAAGCATAGATTTTCTTTTTATAAAGGGTTATCCTTTTCTGGATTATCTGACCTTGTATTAACGTTTTTGGTTTTGGTTTTGGTTAAAGCATAAAGACATGGGATGTATATAGTTCTCTTTGGTGGATTAGGTGATTCTCTAGAAGTTGATTATAGTACTCTTAATGCGAACAAGTCTCCCTAAATACTTGTCTTTTGAAAAAAAAATGAGTTTGATTAAGGAATCTTGTAAAAGTTGAAAGTCAACATGATAAGTGATTATGTTTCTTTATGAATAAATTCCTCAATAAAAAGTAACTTAAAACAAAAATGTTGTCTATTAACTTTTCCTACTGGGGAATCGAATACCGTTTAACCCATCACAAGTTTGTGATTTTCTTATGGTTAACTTTCTCCTAGACATGTTTACTATCACTCTCCCTCCAGAACATGACCCTTTGCTTTTTCTTCCATGTCCATATTTTTCTACATATGGGTTAACTCGGGTGACCTCTGTACTTATCTTACTTTATTTTAAAGTGATTGTTTTACCAACTCTTGTTCTGATGTGGGACTTTCAAGGATGTTTCCAAGCTCAATTTTAAAAATTACGAGGTCGCAATTCCCAAAAGAGGGGAAGGATGTAACACCCCAGGTAAATAAAGAATATGAAATTTTCATATTTATCCATATTTGTGAATAAAATATTAATATGACTTTAAAGGGGACGCTATGCTCGATGACGTACCCAACACGCAACAACGAGTTTCTTGGGAATCTTACGTTACACTCTAATAATAAAATAATATTATTTTAAATGGCAGTTAAAATGTAGCCGTTGTATTGGAGGGAATGAATATAAATAACTAAAATATTATTATATATATTTTTAAATGTTTTTACATTTATCCAATAAAAGATAAAGGCTTAAAATACGGAAAGAATTCAATTTTAGGCGTATATGCCCTAGTTTTCACTAAAGGTTCACTTATCACCTTTTGATGGAGAACCATCATTAAATATAGTTTTGTTCACTCTTATACATCATTTTGGAACAAATAAAACTCTCCTTAAGAATTGGTACATCAAAATTTACTTTGTGTAAATTTTTGGTATCTTTCTGATAAAGTTCATTTTTAATGAATAGTGTAAAATGTTGTATTTTAATTCAAAACCTCTTTTTAATCTAATTTATTTATATGATTAGATTATATTTTGAATTGGTTTTAAATTTAAATTAGAATATATTTTTACCATTAAATCCAATAGTGGTCGTTGGAATTAATTTCACTTTGAAATCACACTTAAACTAGTGTCAATCTTTTGATACTTATTGTTTCATAAAAACATGCTATTTGCTCTGACAGCGGGAATTAATTATTAAATTAATTAATGTGACTTATATGTTTTGAATTTGTTAAAATAGACTTCATTTTTGAATTCGGAATATCAAATATATCTTAGGGTGAATTTTTGGTAATTTTCTGAAAAATATCAATTTTTGATGAATAGTGAAACCACTAAGTGGTACTTATAAAAACTGATTTTCCGTTTAAATGAAAATTTGCCACCTTTTTGTTTTGAATTTAAAAAATCCGAAATAGATGGTTGTCATTAAGACGTAAAATGTGGTTCAATGAGATTAAAATAATTTTTTGGTGAATAGTCACTTATTAAGTTTTTAATCGCGATTAGAGGTAATTAGTGTAGTTTAAGGTAAAAATAATGTTTTAATAATATGAAATGAACTTGAAACATGTCATAACCTTATTGGATGTGTCATGGACGACCAAGACAAGCCATGGGTCAACTTGGGGACCCCATGGAGCCACTTTGGTTGGGAAATGACATAAATAACGTTTTATTTAATGTTAAAGTAAAAATGACACACACATGAGATGTTTTACTAAAAAAATTTTTACATGGGGTTATACAAATCAGATTTTTGACTATAAATATTCATTGGAAAGATAAAACGATTTCCTAAATCATAGTATTTGTTTTATAATTTTTAGACATTAAATAAATTAAATTATTTTTGACATCATGATGATGCAGCAATGACCTCACAATTTAATGATTTAAATAAAATGGAATGATAATGTAATATCTAAGACCTACACATGTAAAAAACCAATTGGATTAGTGTATTTAGAACCCTTATCACCTTATCCTAGACATACATCAATTTGGGACCTTTAAAATCCGAAACGCTTTTGAAAATAAAGTAACATTTTGTAACTTTACAAGAGTGCCCCTCCTCTCCTCTTATAAAAGGCCCCCACCTCTACCTCCTTACCCACACTCCCAAAGCCTTTGGCTTGGCCAAACTCTGCCCATTTTGTCTCTCCACTTCCCTCTCTTACTCCTTGAAGCCTTACTTTATGCAGAAGTCTTCCCAAGGACCCCTTTGAGCTCAATCCAAAGGGAGTTACCCGATTTTAAGGTAATGTCTTCACTTGAGTCCTTTTGTTTTATTTTGCTTCTCCAACCCCCTAAACTCTTTTTATTCTTTTCTTTTGTAACAAATACAGTATCCTAAATATAATAGGATGTTGTTATAATAAGGATTCAAGCTACAATTATACACACCTACATCTAATGGTTAACGAACATACTGTTTCTGTGGATGGCGAATTTATGCCTCCCGAAACGATGATTGTTCAACATTCTTTTAACACCTTCAAATGTGGCCATTAAGATGTCACTATATTTATATATGATATATAATATGTTTATGTTTTACTTAAACTTCTGTATTTTTCATTTGTGGCTTACCTTTATGGCTTCCATTATGGGTATACGCGATATCTTCATTTTAGGAAGTGCAGACTACCGCCTCCTCAAAGTGATGTGATTCGTTAATGCCATACGTTGGACGTATAAAAGATGGATTTAATGCAATTATATATGATGTTATAATGGAATTATTATATACCTATATATCATTATTATTTCTTTCCATTGAAGTATGAGATATAAATGAAAGTAGCGTTCATGCGTACGTACGACTTACCGTCTCCATGAACGGTGCATTTCATTTCTTATCCCGAAATGTAATGTACTATTATAAGTACATGTATATAATGGATATATATGATGAATGATACATCTAAATTATGAATATAATTCTGGAATTAAAATACACATACCTCTCATTTAGTTTTAATTCCATTAATATGACAAAGAAATGAAAGTAGCGTTCATGCGTACGTATGGCTTACCGTCTCCATGAACGGTGCATTTCATTTCTTACCTCTAAATGATTATGTGATATTATAAATACATGTATATTCTAGATATATATGATATATATTATATCCAAATCAGGAATGTCATTCTGGATATAAAGAACCTTTGACCACACGAACAGCATGTAATTGTAAGAAGTCCACTTTCGACTTAAGAACCAAATATCGAAAAAACAAACATTATTAACTTAAATGATTACATAATGTTTATAACATGTCAATAATTGATATAAAAGGAATAATTAACTTGTAAAAGGTTCTTAAGCAAGTAGAAATTAACTCAAGTTTATTATTCAGGACGTTAAAGAACGATCAAGTCAAGTCGGACCCGAGGTAAGGGATCCTACTCCTCTCTTTCTTTTTAAGTACACTCTTTTATGTCATTCCTTCTAAGATCATATTTCATGTGATTGGGATGTTATTTTTTATTACTCTTACTGTAATTATTATGTTCATATGATGAGAGACCCTATTCTCTCTCATCAATCCATTTTGGAAGTTTTGAGTGGCGCCGTTAGGCTGCCGAATTTGCGTAAGAGATCTAACCTCTCTCTTTCTCTTTAAGTACTCTCCTTTATGTAACTTATTTAAAGATCCTATTTTTTTATGATGGGGGATGTTATTTTATATTTGTATTTCTGCACATTTTATTGTAATGTGATGAGTTAACCTATTTGATCTCATCAATCCATTTTTGGAAGTTTTAAGTGGCGCCGTTAGGCTGCCGAGTTTTCGTAAGGGATTTTTCATCTCACTTTTATTCCTGTGAGATTTATGCTACATTTGCCACCATTTCCTTTGAGTGGTGTATTTACTGACAATTATTTTACTCATTGTGTAATATTCTTTCATTTATGAGTATTTACATCAATGTTGTATTGTCCTTCTTTCACGGGGCGTATGTTTCGAAAGATACCCAAGTCGGTAAGGGAACCTTTCACCCTCCTATTTTTAAAAGACTTATTTTGTTGGGTCTTTTAATTTACATTTTGTTATGTTGGGATATGTTCTCATATATCCTTATTGATGTAACTTTTATGTCTAAGTGATGAGAAACACTTTTTATCTCTCATCAACTCATTTTGATGTGACGCCGTTAAGCTGTGAAGAGAACTTCTTAACCCAATTTTGATTTCTTTGGGTTCAACATGTAGTTATTGAATATGTCATCCTTTGAATATGTGTGAATGACCTTTGATTATTTTACACTTAATATCCACTTATATTTGGTGTATTCATTGTCACACATAATTATATAATTGATTTATCCTTAAACCAAGGATACCGTCTTTGTATGGGACTACGTCTCAATCTCCTTTCATTGAGGCATATTTCGTTTTATACACAACTTTCTTTTATACGGTGTATAAACCCCTTTGAAGTTTACTTTTATACAAGAGGAATCTTTTTATACAAAGCGTTTTACTAAACGACAAAAAAGAATGTTTCTTTTAACGTACGCCGTGACAACGACATTTTCCGCCACCGCGAGTATTATTTAGTCTTTGGCTTCATCAACAAGCCATGATGTTTTTAAAATGAAATAAATACCATATAATCTTTTATGTATTTTGGCATTGAAAAAGGTTTTTATAATGGATTTGTAATGTCAATATATTTGAGTGATATATTGTGATCAAAGTGTGGAAATGTTTTCCTTCCATTATATTTGTTTTATGTCTTATGATTTTATTATGGTACTTGGACATTTAACGGGTGGTTACGTGATAAACCATATGATGGGTGGTGCCGTGAATACCAGGACGGGTGGTTACGTTATAACCTCCAATGCATTGGTTATGGAAGTCAGCCGTATGGCTATTCCATTAAGTATGTATGGAAGTTGGCCAAATAGCTATTCCATTAAGTGATATGTGTGGAAGTCGACCGTATGGTTATTCCACTTAAGTGTGTTTATGTCCCAAGTTACCTTTATATGTTATGTGTTCTTTATATGGGTTTTATGGTAATATTTTGGTTACAAAAGGGTAAGTAATGAACTTTTATTCAGCGAAGAGTTTTTATTACTTCGAAGAGGTGAAAAGGATTACTTTGATAAAGTATACATGGTTTACTTGTTGTTTTGAAAAACTAACAGTTTTTATTCTTTGTGTGTCCCTTACTGAGCTTTTTATGCTCATCCCAAGTTTTTGAAATGTTTTTCATAGGAATTAGCATGGAATAGGGTAAGAATGGGATCAAGGTAAAGTCATTCTACCTAAAACATGGAACTATATATGTTTCTTTTTAAGAGTTTTTATTTTATGGAAATTTAGTAGAAGTGACTACTTTGGAATCTTTTGAGATGTAATAGTTATGTCCTTATTCTCTAAAACTCTAAACCTGAAATGATCCTCAATGTGAATTACTCATTTAATTCAATATTAAGTAAGGTTTAAGGCTGGGGACTTATAGTTGGTATCAAAGGTCAGTTTAGATAACTTTAGAGGTTAGGGTATTCTCTAAGCACAAGTGACATTACCATAATGGTTAGGATTTCAGAAAGAGTCCTAGTTTTAGATAAATTGAATGAGTAAGTATATCTTAGTGTTTATATTCCTCATTAGTACATGAGGGTTATGTTGATATACTCACACTGACCTTTTTGGTTTTAGTAAATGGCTGGATCTAGCAGGCACCAAAGTGACAATGGGTTTGAAGGAAACTGTGGTGGTTCTATGATTAAGAGACTGGATGAGATGGGGGATTCAATGAGGAATCTCATGGTTGTTCGAAACCAACTATCAAGGAGTCATGATCAACCACTTCAACCTTGGTGAGTTCTCTAATGCATCATGTATGAGATGGTTAACTCGATGTGGAAATTCAGGTAATAATTATTAAGGTAATCATTAGGGTTTATATGATCCTTAATTTTTAGGTAATTATGGGTTACTCTATGATATGATGGAAAATGAAAGGAATGAGATAAAATTGAGGTTAAAATATGTTAAGATCATTTTTGAAGATTTTATCTCGTTTTGGGGGATGTTTTAGAATTATATAGTTTTGGAAAAAGGACAACACGCAGACCGTGTGACAACCCGTCGCGTCAGACAAAGCTGTGGGAATCGAACCCACAACCAAAGTGCGACTGATATTTATCACCTACCACTGGACTACGTGAAGTCCCTGGTTAGTTTGACTGATTCTTTCTAGTTATATTATTTTATGAATTAAGAGTTAGTTGATTTTGGGTTATTTATGAAAATGATGAACCTATCATGGAGGATATGTGATTAGGTTAATTACTTCTCAATACGAGACTTTAGGAGCAACTGATGTTGTTTGGAGATAAATGTTACGATTTAACTTGGAAGACTATGTGACTAAATCCTTCAAATATTTTGGTTTCAACCTTAATTTGGTTTACTTTGAAGAATTTTATGGACAAATTGTTTATCTAATGGTCCTCGTTGAACTTTGGGTTTTGTTGGACAAATTTTGGAGATTAAGCATATATTTTATTTTTATAAAGGGTTATCCTTTTCGGGATTATCTGACCTTGCACTAACCTTTTTGGTTTTGGTTTTGGTTAAAGCCTAAAGACATGGGATGTATATAGTTATCTTTGGTGGATTAGGTGATTCTCTAGAAGTTGATTATAGTACTCTTAATGCGAACATGTCTCCCTAAATACTTGTATTTTGGAAAAAAATATGAGTTTGATTAAGGAATCTAGTAAAAGTTGAAAGTCAACATGATAAGTGATTATGTTTCCTTATGAATAAATTCCTCAATAAAAAGTAACTTAAAACAAAAATGTTGTCTATTAACTTTTCTTACTGGGGAATCGAATACCGTTTAACCCATCCCAAGTTTGTGATTTTCTTATGGTTAACTTTCTCCTAGACATGTTTACTATCACTCTCCCTCCAGAACATGACCCTTTTCTTTTTCTTCCATGTCCATGTTTTTCTACATATGGGTTAACTCGGGTGACCTATGTACTTATCATCCTTTATTTTAAAGTGATTGTTTTACCGACTCTTGTTCCGATGTGGGACTTTCAAGGATGTTTCCAAGCTCAATTTTAAAAATTGTGAGGACACAATTCCCAAAAGGGGGGAAGGATATAACACCCCAGGTAAATAAAGAATATGAAATTTTCATATTTATCCATATTTGTGAATAAAATATTAATATGACTTTAAAGGGGATGCTATGCTCGATGACGTACCCAACACGCAACAACGAGTTTCTTGGGAATCTTACGTTGCACTCTAGTAATAAAATAATATTATTTTAAATGGCAGTTAACATGTAGCCGTTGTATTGGTGGGAATGGATAGAAATAACTAAAATATTATTATATATGTTTTTAATTGTTTTTACATTTATCCAATAAAAGATAAAGGCTTAAAATACAAAAAGAATTTAATTTTAGGCGTATATGCCCTAGTTTTCACTAAAGGTTCACTTATCGCCTTTTGATGGAGAAACGTCATTAAATATAGTTCTGTTCACTCTTATACATCATTTTGGACCAAATAAAACTCTTCTTAAGAATTGGTACATCAAAATTTACTTTGTGTAAATTTTTGGTATCTTTCTGATAAAGTTCATTTTTTAATGAATAGTGTAAAATGTTGTATTTTAATTCAAAACCACTTTTTAATCTAATTTATTTATATGATTAGATTATCTTTTTAATTGGTTTTAAATTGAAATTAGAATATATTTTTACCATTAAATCCAATAGTGGTTTTTGGAATTAATTTCACATTGAAATCACACTTAAACTAGTGTCAATCTTTTGATACTTATTGTTTCATAAAAACACGCTATTTGCTCTGACAGCGGGAATTAATTATTAAATTAATTAATGTGACTTATATGTTTTGAATTTTGTAAAATAGACTTCATTTTTGAATTCGGAATATCAAATATAGCTTAGGGTGAATTTTTGGTAATTTTCTGAAAAACTTCAATTTTTGATGAATAGTGAAACCACTAAGTGGTACTTATAAAAACTGATTTTCCGTTTAAATGAAATTTTGCCACCTTTTTGTTTTTAATTTCAAAAATAAGACATACATGGTTGTCATTAAGAAGTAAAATGTGGTTCAATGGGATTAAAATAATTTTTTGATGAATAGTAACTTATTAAGTTTTTAATCGCGACTAGAGGTAATTAGTGTAGTTTAAGGTAAAAATAATGTTTTAATAAAATGAAATGAACTTGAAACATGTCCTAACCTTATTGTATGTGTCATGTCAGACCAAGACAAGCCATGGGTCAACTTGGGGACCCCATGGAGCCACTTTGGTTGGGAAATGACATAAATAACGTTTTATTTAATGTTAAAGTAAAAATGACACACACATGAGATGTTTTACTAAATCAATTTTTACATGGGGTTATACAAATCAGATTTTTGACTATAAGTATTAATTTGAAATATAAAATGATTTACTAAATCATAGTATTTTTTTTATAATTTTTAGACATTAAATAAATTAAATTATTTATGACATCATAATGATGTAGCAATGACCTCATTATTTAACGATTTAAATAAAATGGAAAGCTAATGTAATATATAAGACCTACACTTGTCCAAAACCTATTGGATGAGTGGATTTCGAACCATTATCACCTTATACTATACATGAATCAATGTGGGACCTTTAAAATCCGAAAATCTTTCGAAAATAAAGTAACATTTTGTAACTTTACAAGAGTGCCCCTCCTCTTCTCTTATAAATAGCCCCCACCTCTACCTCCTCACCCACACTCCCAAAGACTTTGGCTCGGCCAAAATCTTCCCATTTTGTCTCTCCACTTCCCTCTATTACTCCTTGAAGCCTCAATTTAGGCAGAAGTCTTCCCAAGGAGGCCTTTGAGCTCAAACCAAAGGGAGTTACCCGATTTTAAGGTAATGTCTTCACTTGAGTCCTTTTGTTTTATTTTGCTTCTCCAACCCCCTAAAATCTTTTTATTATTTTCTTTTGTAACAAATCCAGTATCCTAAATATACTAGGATGTTTTTATAATAAGTATTCGAGCTACACTTACACACACCTACATCTAATGGTTAACGAACATACTGTTTCCGTGGATGAGGAATTTATGCCTCCCGAAACAATGATTGTTCAACATTCTTTTAACACCTTCAAAGGTGGCCATTAAGATGTAACTATATTTATATATGATATATAATATGTTTATGTTTTACTTAAGCTTCTGTATTTTTCATTTTTGGATTACCTTTATGGCTTCCATTATGGGTATACGCGATATTTTCATTTTAGGAAGTGCGGACTACCGCCCCCTCAAAGTGATGTGATTCGTTAATGCCATGCATGGGACGTATAAAGGATGGATTTAATGTTATTATATATGATGTTATACTGGAATTATTATATACCTCTATATCATTATTATTTCTTTCCATTTAATTATGAGATAGAAATGAAAGTAGCGTTCATGCGTACGTATGGCTTACCGTCTCCATGAACGGTGCATTTCATTTCTTATCCCGAAATGTAATGTACTATTATAAGTACATGTATATAATGGATATATATGATGAATGATACATATAAATGATGAATATAATTCTGGAATTAAAATATACATACCTCTCATTTAGTTTTAATTCCATTAATATGACAAAGAAATGAAAGTAGCGTTCATGCGTACGTACAGCTTACCGTCTCCATGAACGGTGCATTTCATTTCTTACCTCTAAATGATTATGTGATATTATAAATACATGTATATTCTAGATATATATGATATATATGATATACAAATCAGGAATGTCATTCTGTATATAAATAACCTTCGACCACACGAACAACATGTAATTGTAAGAAGTCCACTTTCGACTTAAGAACCAAATATCGAAAAAACAAACATTATTAACTTAAATGATTACATAATGTTTATAACATGTAAATAATTTATATAAAATGAATAATTAAATTGTAAAATGTTCTTAAGCAAGTAGAAATTAACTCAAGTTTATTATTCAGGACGTTAAAGAACGATCGAGTCAAGTCAGACCCAAGGTAAGGGATCCTACTCCTCTCTTTCTTTTTAAGTACACTCTTTTATGTAATTCCTTATAAGATCATATTTCTTGTGATTGGGATGTTATTTTTTATTACTCTTACTGTAATTTTTATGTTCATTTGATGAGAGACCCTATTCTCTCTCATCAATCCATTTTGGAAGTTTTGAGAGGCGCCGTTAGGATGCCGAATTTTCGTAAGAGATATAACCTCTCTCTTTCTCTTTAAGTACTCTCCTTTATGTCACTTATTTTAATATCCTCTTTTTTTATGATGGGGGATGTTATATTATATTCCTATTTATGAACATTTTATTGTAATGTGATGAGATAACCTATTTGATCTCATCAATCCATTTTTGGATGTTTTAAGTGGTGCCGTTAGGCTGCCGAGTTTTCGTAAGGGATTTTTCATCTCACTTTTATTTCTTTGAGATTTATGCTACATTTTCCACAATTTCTTTTGAGTGGTGTATGTAATGACAATTATTTTACTCATTGTGTAATATTTTTTCATTTATGAGTATTTACATCAATGTTGTATTGTCTTTCTTTCACGGGGCGTATGTTTCGAAAGATACCCAAGTTGGTAAGGGAACCTTTCACCCTCCTCTTTTTAAAAGAATTATTTTGTTGGGTCTTTTAATTTACATTTTTTGATGTTGGGATATGTTCTCATATATCCTTATTGATGTAACTTTTATGTCTAAGTGATGAGATACACTTTTTTTCTCTCATCAACTCATTTTGATGTGACGCCGTTAGGCTGTGAAGAGAACTTCTTAACCCAATTTCGATTTCTTTGGGTTCAACATGTAGTTATTGAATATGTAATCCTTTGAATATGTGTGAATGACCTTTGATTATTTTACACTTAATATCCACTTATATTTGGTGTATTCATTGTCACACATAATTATGTAATTGATTTATCCTTAAACCAAGGATACCGTCTTTGTATGGGACTACGTCTCAATCTCCTTTCATTGAGGCATATTTCGTTTTATACACAACTTTCTTTTATACGGTGTATAAACCCCTTTGAAATTTACTTTTATACAAAAGGAATCTTTTTATATGAATCATTTTACTAAACGACAAAAAGGAATGTTTCTTTTAACGTACGCGGTGACAACGACCTTTTCCGCCGCCGCGAGTATTATTTAGTCTTTGGCTTCCTCAACAAGCCGTGATGTTTTTAAAATGAAATAAATACCATATACTCTTTTATGTATTTTGTCATTGAAAATGGTTTTTATAATGGGTTTGTTATGTCAATATATTTGAGTGATATATTGTGATCAAAGTGTGGAAATGTTTTCTTTCCATTCTATTTTTTTTATGTCTTATGATTTTATTATGGTACTTGGAAATTTAACGGGTGGTTACGTGATAAACCATATGACGGGTGGTGCCGTGAATACCAAGACGGGTGGTTACGTTATAACCTCCAATGCATTGGGTATGGAAGTCGGCCGTATGGCTATTCCATTAAGTATGTATGGAATTTGGCCGAATGGCTATTCCATTAAGTGATATGTGTGGAAGTCAACCGTATGGTTATTCCACTTAAGTATGTTTATGTCCCAAGTTACCTTTATATGTTATGTGTTCTTTATATGGGTTTTACGGTAATATTTTGGTTACAAAAGGGTAAGTAATGAACTTTTATTCAGCGAAGAGTTTTTACTACTTCGAAGAGGTGAAAAGGATTACTTTGATAAAGTATACATGGTTTACTTGTTCTTTTTAAAAACTAACAGTTTTCATTCTTTGTGTATCCCTTACTGAGATTTTTATGCCCATCCCAAGTTTTTGAAATGTTTTTCACAGGACTTAGCGTGGAATAGGGTCAAGGATGGGATCAAGGGAATGTCATGCTACCTACAACATGGAACTATATATGTTTCTTTTTAAGAGTTTTTATTTTATGGAAATTTAGTAGAAGCGACTACTTTGGAATCTTTTGAGATGTAATAGTTATGTCCTAATTCTCTAAAACTCTAAACTTGAAATGATCCTCAATGTGAATTACTCATTTAATTCAATATTAAGTAAGGTTTAAGGCTGGGGCCTTATACCCTCACCCATGTATTCTTGAATAAAACAAGGTTTTTTTGACATATTGAGATTATTAAAATATAAAGGTCGGTATAAGGTTTAAACCATACCTCTAGTTTCTTTTCCAGTTATGCATCGGAGCCAATGATTTTTCCACTCTATTGGGAACTCCGCTGGTGAGTGGGAGATTCTGCAGTCCCCTCTCTACCAAGACCTTCAACTTGGTCATCTTCTTCATGTCCTTATTTTTATTAATATTCTTCTTCTTCTTCTTTTCCTTCCTCTACACTTTCATCCTCGAATGGCAGCTTCTATGGGTCATGCTTCTAGCCAATCATTACTTTCACCAGGAGATGGGATTCTTCATATCACCCCCGTTGTCATGTGTACATATACATGGCTATTAGGTATGCATGCCAATGATGAAAGTTTACCCTATCTGATGTCTGAATGCACCCTATGTTAGGCAGATCGAGCTCGGTGCATATCAACCTCCACCAAAACTCTTCAGCGGACATGGACTATCATAACATTCTCCAAGAAGACCACAGAAAAGGGAAGATAGCATCGGCAGATGGAGTTAGGAGGTACCTGAGTTGATTTCCTGGGAGTTCCTAGTTGGACCATGGGGTCGTACATGAGACCACCCTTCCCCAGAGGGTGGAGGCACATTCTCAGCCCGTTCTGTCCCTACTGATGAAGGACCAGCCTATGCCATGCTAGCTTCCCAACCCATTATTTGACTCACTTCCCCCATGGAACCTCGTCTACATTCCTGGTCTTTAGGCTCTGCACTATCTTCCTTGATCTTTTGGATGCGTTTCCAAAGAATATCCTTGGGATACATTCTCATATAGTGTTCGACATACCCTGTTGAAAGTCCCTCACTAACATCAGTGGGGGGGAAGAGTGATGATTTCACCCAAGCCTTCCACTGTGAACATAAGCCACAACTGGTGGAGAATGCAGGGATGCCGCTCTTCCCGAACCTCTATGTATACATTCTTGGGCATCCGCTACATGCACCTGAATTTCCTGGTGAATCTAGTTGGTACATACGGTTCACAGAATATTTTTCCATCAATTTGGGCCACCAGCACACCACGCCGGATGCTCTGCAGGTACTCCCTCTACTCTAGTAGACCCCACCCATCATCTACCATTGGGCGGACCTGGGTTTGGAACGGGTGGAATTCAAAGTGGGTGTGCCTTCCAATCTTAAGCTTGATTCCTTCATCCCTGAGTGTCAATGGGCAGATTACAGCAATGTTCAAGAATGATGGATGCTTACCATTACCAGGGGTGAATGGCATTCAGGAAGTCATACCCACCACAATGGGCTGCAACCTAGCCATGGAGAATCTAGAATGGCCCGCATATCCTCCTGCACATACTTCCCCTCGAGATGCGCCCTAGATTATTGTATAGCATAGACAACACTGGAACCCCTAGGTTAACATTGTTCATTACTACCATAATCTCATCCACCACTAATGTCCCTGGGTGGACTCCCATCCTCGTGTCCCTCATAGGAAACAACCATCTACTCAAGAACATGTCAAGGAACCCAGAATATAGAACATTCGGGTCCTGACCTTCAATAATGCTACAGCCCCACGATCGGTACTCTCCTATCTCCACAATCTTCAAATATGATCCTACTTTACCCTCTGAGATGTGTTCAGGCATTTCTTCCCTCGGTCTGGCATCTTCACGGCTATGTCCTGTGCCAGGAAGAGACTAAACCACCCTAAATAAGATATTTCTTTCAGGATATATTTTATTTTGAGCTCCTCTTTATCCAGCTCCAGCAGGTGCCATGACATGATTGGGGTGCGTGTCCTATCCTTCTAGACATTCTCTGCTGGGAGGAACTCGTCATACTAATATCCCTCCAAGGGGATTCCCCTGATACAGTGGAAATACCCCATGCGGATTCCCATTTCCCCATGGTGGAGGTGAAAAGTGTTGGTATTAGGCGACCAATGACTGAACAGCCCTGCTACCAAGTCCTGTTATCGGTAGAAGTGGAATTGGGACATCCAAACAACCTCAAAAAATCCCAATGGACCACAACTCTGGCCCGAATTCCTTGCATGTATGACATAACCAATATTAACATGCCCATTCATTGGTAAAGTTTCCCCCGGATTTGAAATCCCACTCCTGCCAGCCCTTTGTTTCATCAGTAATTCTGCTTCTGAAAGTACTTTCATAAATAGCGGGAGATTCCTCGGGGGCTGGATCACTTCCCACAACCATCCTAGTCTTTGGATTTAGGACATAGATGGTTGTGTTCTGGATTTCCCTAGTAGGATGGATGTTGTTGGTAATATGGAATTGTGGAAGACTATCCTCACATGTCACTCACGGCTGCGGTGTGTCCGTCTCGAAACCGTTCATCAACACCTCTTCCGAAAGATCGAAGTTCCATAGCGGTAGGCTACCGCTCAGGACGTAATCTTTTTTGAGCTTGTTCAAGAATTCCAAAAATCATTTGATTATCAGACGCGTCCCTCCCTTCATGAAAAATATGAGGGTTCATGATCGTTTGAGTTCTTCTTGCAGCAGCGAAAACCTCCCTCTCGACGTCGGTCTGTTGAGCAGCCATTTTGGAAATCTGAAGGGATCAACACAAAAGAATGAAGATTAAGCGCACCAAAGTAGTGGCATCACAAAATAGGGTCGACATGCGTGGAAAAAATTTGGATGGCGTACAAA
The DNA here is from genome assembly GCA_963277665.1 of Viscum album. Lineage (NCBI taxonomy): Eukaryota > Viridiplantae > Streptophyta > Magnoliopsida > Santalales > Viscaceae > Viscum > Viscum album. The sequence goes on from OY728163.1 coordinate 1,943,952,102, forward strand.
ACTCAAAGTCAGTTACGGAATCTTATGCTCAGATCATGACTATTTTCGCGCACGAGAGCAAAATGAATGTCGCGTGAAAAAATTCAAAGTAGGGCCTAGGGGGGACCTTGACCTATTTATAATGCGCTGACATGCCTTCCACCTGTGAGTAACAATATTGCACAAGAAAAATGCATTTTTGCACGCCGCTGAAGAGGTTTTTCCTATTTTTCAGTATACCTTCAGAATCCATCCTTCATTGTCTCCTTCAGCCCCGATTCTGAGGGGTTCATTTGTTGACATCGAAATTCGTAGAAGGGCCACATCGGGTAGATAAAAGAGCAACAAATGAATCTGGTATAACAAGAAGAGATTTTGGGGTATGTAAGGCACACACGCGCAAGATTAGGGGGACGCGCACAATGGGCCTTATGACATGAAAAATATTGCATGTCGACCCCCTTTCCATGCCCATGGTGACGTCCACCATAGCTTTCCACGCCCGACCCCATTTCCACATAGAAGGAAATGTAAAATGGGCATTTACGCACCCGACCCCCTTTCCTCGCACAAGGTGACGTCAACCGCAGCTTTGCGCGCCCCCCATTCTTTCCACGCACAAGGTGATGTCAAACATGAATTTGTGTTCCCGAACCCATTTCTATGCACAAGGTAACGTCGAATGGGAATTTTTGAGCCCGAACTTTTTTCTACGCACAAAAAGACTTCAAACGGGTGTTTGCGCACCCGACCCCCTTTCCACACCCAAGACGACGTCAGATGGGAGTTTGCACACCCGCCCCTTTCGCTCTACACTGAGGACTCTGGCTATAAAAAAAACCATATCCCCACCTTTCAGGGGAGTAATAGAAAAAAAAATGATGCTCTACTGCATGAAAACCACATCTTCTGCGACCGCATGAAAAAACCCCATGATCTTCAGGTATTGGATTTTGCACAATAGGTCCCCTGTGGGGGCTCCTTCAGGTGGACTCACTTGGGCCTTATCCTCGGGGCTTCATTTTCTCCCCAAGTCATTTGAGCACACAGAATCCACTTTTTCGTGAAATTTCCATCCGTGTCAGGTGCTCTTGCGTGCCACCAGTCCTTCTTTTTTGCAACCAGTCCATCTAGCGCGCAACTCATTCTTCCTGCTCACAAAACTTCTATCTTGCATGCAACTAGTCCATCTTGCATGCAACCTTTACCTCTTGCGTGTAACCCCTTCATCTTGCGTGAAATCCTTGCATCTTGTACGAAAAACATCTATCATGCCTCTTCTCATTCTCTTATGTGCACACCATGTGTTACCCTCACCTTAAGGCACCTTTTCCAAGCCCCTCTAATGCACAACACACCAACATCACACACGCTCTTCCCATCCAGACCTTCATATTTTCATGAAGAAATTTCAACGTCCATTGGGAAGTGATTTTCATTTCATTGCTTCACCCAATGATTCTTCACATAGCCACGCTAACATGGACCCCCCCAATGGATCACTCCATAACCCCCCTTTCATGGAATTGCAGATGCCTTCTATCCCTCAAGGGAAGGCATGTATCAGTTATGTAAGTCCCATGGGTGAGAAGAAAACCCACCTCGTCTGAGCTTCAGGACATTAAACTTCCAAGAACCATCATCCTCATCACATGACATTAAACTGTGGCCTCGCCCCATGCATCATACCCGGGGTACCCCACCTTGGACATTCTACATGCCCACTGGTCTCCATGAGAGTGAGATCTTTCCTCACATGGAATGAGAACCTCTTCTTCATATTGGTGTATGTCCACGGGGAAAGGGAAACTACCCTGGTGAAAGCCCCTAGCTTTTCTCACAAGAGGTAGCATCCCTACTGCTCCTCTCTTCCTAGGTGACAAATCCCTCTCCCGCTGGGCTTTGTCACCACTTGGGCCTCCATCCTTGAGTAAGTCCCAATCTCCACCACCCTCAGGCTATTAACCACGAGTAAGCCCCTGTTTCCTCTTTGGGAAACCAACTACGTGTAAGCCCCATTCCATTTCCCATAGACGCACCTTTCACGACGTGATTGTTAGGTCTTTGATGCTTCTTGTTTCTCACACCGAGCATGACTCACGTGGACTTAAAGCAAGCCTCAACCATGAAATCCTCTCTGGGAAACCTAGAGTGTAAGTCCCATACACCCTACCTAAACTATGAGGACTTTGGTCCCTGCCAAGGCAAGGTATGTTGGAAGCCTCCCTACGGTTCAAGCCCAACAACCATTGGTCGTGACCATCTTCACGTCAGTTCACTAATCTCCTTCCGAACTATGTGGACATTAATCCTTGTCAAGGAAAGGTACGTAGGAAGCCTCCCTGAGGTTTAATCCCCACAACCATTGGTTCTGACTCCCTTCACATTGGACCACCTTTGTCTTGTATGATGTTAAACTGCATGCTCTCTTTTTCCTCCTACATGATGTTAAAATGAATCCACCACCTTTTTCCTTTATGACATTAAATGACATTCCCCTTTTTTCATCCTGTGCGATGTTAAACTACATAAACCTTCCAAACTACATGGGATTTGGTCCTTGTCTCATGAATAAGGTACGTAGGAAGCCTCCCTGAGGTTCAAACCCCATCCAGCAGTAAGTCGTTGTGACCCCATCTAGTGGTAAGCCATTCTGACCCCATCCAGTGGTAAGCCGTTGTGACCCCACCCAGTGGTAAGCTGTTGTCACCCCATCCAGCGGTAAGCAGTTGTGACCCCATCCAGTGATAATTTGTTATGACCCCATACAGATGTAAGATGTTGTGACCCCATCCAGTGGTAAGCCGTTGTGACCCCATCCAGCAGTAAGACGTTGTGACCCCATCCCGCGGTAAGCCGTTGTGACCACATCCGGTGGTAAGCCATTGTGACACCATCCAGCGGTAAGCCATTGTGACCACATCCAGCGGTAAGCTGTTTTGAGCCCATTCAATGGTAAACTGTTGTCAAACCCATTCAGAGACAAGTTGTTGAGGCCCCCAATCGACAATAAGTTGTTTTCAGGTGAACTATGAGGACATTGATTCCCTACCACAAGGATACATAGGAGGTCTCTTCAAGACTCAATCCCCACATCACCATCATCCTTGAGTCGACTCCATATCATTCTCCACCCACTTCACTTAACCATCTTTCATCCATTTTTATTATTACTCAGGACACCACATCCCAGTGGGATCATGTCACCTCATTCCCCATTCCTTTTAACAACAATCGGGTAGCTAACCACGTGTTATCTCCAACATCGGTGTTCCCTCTAGGGGTTACACTCACTTGATCCACTCTAGTCAGTGTTCGATCAGTCCGATCCATCTCTGTTAGATGTTAAATCTATGGAATACCCTATGTTAAACATAGTAATCTAAGGAAAACCTTAGATACATGCCTATGACATATAATTGCCCACATTTTACATGGGATGCCTCAGGCTTTCGCGCCCCTCAAGAATCCTTATAATAAGGAGAATATACCCAGACGCGCCAGTGTTCCAATGTCCAGACACACTAGTGATGTCCAACATGACTACTCTCCCAAACGAAGGTTACTACCCTGACTGGACCCCTTGGAATGTTCTGACAGAAGCAATGTAATTAACTAGTGTCTATAAAGATGTGGAATTGGGAAGAGTTTCATGAACAATGTCTTAAGTCTTTAAAAGAGACCCAGACTAGGTAACGAGTTTTGAGGAGGAATCCACAGATGGAAGAACCGACATCCCATTATCCTGTTTCGATCAAGGAGAAAACATCCTCGAGTAAGGAACAGATGATGCCTACCTTTGGAAGGAGGGAATGCGCTGCAACAGTTGTGCGTCCTCCATAGACGGATGCATGCACCCCGAAGAAAGCGTCATAAACATAAAAAGTAATTGGAATAATTTTCTAATTCTTTCATTGAATGTAATGTAGTCCCTCCCATAGATTATGTCTCATGTAATGAACCATATAAACTTTTTTGTTATTTTGATTTCTTTTATTTTTTTCATTGAATTATGGAAATCTTGTAATAAATTTTATAGGATATTTGAGTGTTGTGGTATAGTGATTTAGATGTGATTTTATTCTATGTTATGGACACTATAATGTAGGCACATTGTCGATACTTTGTTTCCACCTAGTATGTTCTAGTGGTCATCTTCCATGGGATTTATAGAAGATATAAATGATCTTAACACCCCTAACCCAAGAATTCTCAATCCATCATATTCCCCAACTCATAGGGTACTAATTGAACCTATTCAATTATAAACATGTTTAATTATAACAAATTCATACCCATATAGGGTTCACATGTCATACATCTCACACTTTAGGTTAGGACCACATCTATCAGAGACTGAGGCATTACAATTAATAATCAAGGGACTATTATGGATCCAAGGAATTTATACAACTCATGTTGGTCAAGGAATATCAATTCATTTTTAATTTATGGTTGATCACCCATAAACTATAAAGGCCCATACTTTCTTATGATAAGGACTTAGATAATTTATGAGTTTGGAAGCCCCAAACCACTAAAAACTATATATTAGTGATTTACCCTAGAAACTGGTGTCAATTTTTTTTCTAACTGTACTGTTATTCAAGGGATGTGATACTTACCCTTGAGATGAAATTAATATTTTGGTGAATCTTTTGAGATATTTAATATTTATTAAATAAATATTATTTAATCCCATGTTTAATAATGTCAATATATCCTAAACAGAGCCCCATATTGTAATTATTACGTCATAGTTGAGTTTAGAACATGTATTTTTACTTAGGGGAGGTATAAAATTTATTCAGGTTCTAAGTCTTGGGTTGAGACATTAAATGAGTATTTATTTTATTTTATTTTTTAATTTTTATTTACCCCTAACCCTATTATCTCCCCATTATGCTTGATGTGGAGTAGAATCTATCCCCTAACTGATGTTGCTGAACTAAAGGGAGAAGGATATATAGTGAGGAGTATTTTTTGAGGAGGTTGATTAGCGTCGGATTAGGATGTAGTGGAAATGTTGCATGAATCATTGGGTTGTGAACCATGAAGATTTTGTAATTCACCACAAGGTAGAGATCATTATTTTGATTTCAACTCATCTCTATTTATTTTATCTTTTCAAATTTTTATGAAATTTGGTTTGTTGTGGGATGGTTGAAGGTTATTGAGGAGCAATTTACTGTGAAACTGGTGATTTGGGCAGTTTATAGGGTGATTGCTTTGAGAAATCCTAATCACATGGAGTTAAGTTCTATGAAAACACATATTTTAGCTCTTCAATGGTGATAAGGTTATACAATGATGATAACATGGTATGTAGGTCACATCTACATTTTATATAGGTATGTTGGGTACACGAACCTGGGTATGGCCAAGTACATGTCCATACAACATGTGTGAGATACATGGAATGTAAACATATATACCATATTAGGTTACATAAAATGGATTGGGGTAGAGTAAATTAATCATGATATCATGTGAATTACACTATCATGACCTAACTCAAAGGGGCCTAAGTCATGACTACCCCAAGCCTGCTTCTAATAGGTTAGGGGTTGGTGACTAGTGACAAGAAGGAATATCACAAACATGGGAGACATTGCCTAAGGTACCTATATTAATTCACACATACCCAAGCACATACAATGATGAAATGTAAAAATAATTATAAAAATGAATTCATACATCTATAATCCCGCAATCAGAGTATGATATAAATTACTCGAAAGTATAAAAAGGGGCCAAATACAAGCCTAGAAAAAACTGGAAATCAAGTCCAACCTGCTTAGAAATAGGGGACTATTTTCAAATGAAAAACTAGTATACACCTAGGTATGTTTTTTCCAAACTAGTTCTATTTTTAATTATTCCAATGAGTACATCACATAAACGAACCTCATATGCATAAGACACGACATGTGTGGGAAAATCCCATGCTTGGTTGAGTATAACAATATCTAGTAAAACAACCTGAAATAACCCAACATAAAGCATAAAGAGTAGTCACATCATTAGAGGATATTTCAATAAAAAAAGTGATACATACAACAAAACATACCGATATACTCACAATAGATACATAGTCTCAAGGTAACATCACAACCACAACACCAGCTAAGGATTCCTGCTTGAAGGTTCTATAGAACACTCATTCAAGAGAACAGACTCCACGAGCTATACCGCCTCTGTTGAAACTCATCTTATAGGTAAAAATAATCTAGTAGAACACATTAAATGATCCACAATACTAATGAAGAAACTTAGTAAAATGAGATGGTTCACCTGAGATACAAACTCGATCAGACTACACCATATAAAAAAGATCAGATATTGATACATAGATATGGTTCTACACCCATGGATTAATTGGAGACACCATAACCTACTATAAACATCATCCTAGATTGGGGATCAACACTCACATAAATATAGGTCACAAAGATACCAAAAAACCTATCTCTAAGGTTACGTGAAGGAAATGAGGATCTCTCAAGGACTCTCGGAGGGACACACGCTCCAAGCCATTGAGTTAGTAGTAAAAGTAGTCTGAGATAACTCACTGCAAATATGAGAAATATCCCTCACCAAAAATATCATCAAGTTGAAGAGGGTTCAACCTATATTATGAGAAAGGGATACTATACCAAAACCACATTGGAATGGACCAGGGGAATACACTAAACCGATACTGGCCTGGGGAAGCTCACACAAGCTCTCAACAAAGCTAAGATAAAGAGAAAGAGGAATCCAAAATTTTATCAAAGGAGTACATGATATGTACCTAAGGGTACATGACATGTATCACTATTCCTAGAACTACCTGTGTATCTCACTCACAAAACATTTACTTTTCCAAAATATAGTTCATGTCCCTTGAGTTTCACGGAGTGTAGAAGTCACCCTTCCACTTTGGCATGTCTTTATGCTCGTGATCGTGTACACCATGTTTTTTTACTTGGCCATGCATGAGTACATATATCTGCCAGTGTACTCTGACATACCCGCGTACTTCCCAAGTATATGGTGTGTGGGGACACATGACCACCTGGGTGTGAACTCCTTGTACACACCGAGTAGTCTTCCATGTGTTAAAAGACGTGCGACATTGTACACAGTATGTATCACTTTATGGACTCCTAGGTGTGTACACCCCCATACATTCTAATCTTGATTGCTAAGGGTCACATGGAATTTCATATTTATCTCTATAATGAAATCCTAGTGTAGCATAGAAGGGGCTACTCGGTGCATGTTTATAATACTACACACCGTGTAGTTTTGTTTTTTTATAGAACCCAGATAAGAACATCATGATTCTTATAACAAGCTTCCATAGACACTGATTCTTCCAAGTATCATGCTGCACACTCCATATCAGAGGTTGATTGAACCACCTCACCACTGATGGCCTAAATCCGGCTGTATTTGTTGCTCATGAACCTCCATCAATATGTCTTGTCGGTGATGAATTCCCAAACTGGGAAGAAAAAATTTTGATCCATTTTTCTATCTGCTTAAATATTAGTATACAATAATATTATCATCAAATATCCATCCTAAACCCATGGTGTCAATCTGCTGTTCCAAATACCTAATGTGCAATGATTATTCATTGGGTATTTTCCGAATTGTAGACCAAATAAAAATTCCAACAATGAACGCACGTAGAATAGGGTGATAAAACCATAAACCATGAACTCAAGGAATGAACCTTGACCATTTTTATTTCATTCTTGTTTCACTATCATAATAAAGCTAAACAAAAGGTTATAATCATAAATGAACAATCAAATAAATATTATCCCCAAATCCCAAAAATAGCCCATACCTGAAAAACTGATGATTCGTGACCCAATCCATTAGTTGATTGATTTTTATTCTTCATTGGATAAGAAATGGGGATAAATACACGAATAAAACTTCCTACATTGAGATGGATTAGTCATTAATGAATAATAAATCTGCATCATTGTCATCAGTGATACCCTTGAGCTACATTACTACATGATCCTCAATCTGATCTGATCCAAAGTCTTATTCTAAGAACCCTCTCCTCCAATGGTCATCTTGGTCTCTAGGTTTTAGATTTCAATCCTCAGATCTCCTCATAAACAATTATTAAAATAATATTTCAGGCCTCTATGTAAATATAAATAAAATAATTAATTTAACTAATTTATTTTATTTATTAACCTGCGGCTGCACTTTAACCAAACTCCCAATACCAAAAAAGCTTATGTCACGACTAGGGTAAAACCCATGATATAAAACCAATGAAAGACTCATATTTCTGATCAAATCCTTCATTTTATATTTATTCCACTTTTTCATGAAAACTGTATGTGTGCAATATTAATATATTTAATATATTTTGAAAATTAATTTTAGGTTCACCAGGCCTCAGAATCTCACACTACCTCAACACCTGGATATGAAAATATTATGAGAAATATTCCAAAGACATATATGGGAACAACTAGGAAATTACATTATTCCATCTTTTAAGTATTTTCATCTTTGAAATAACAAACTAAGAAAAAGGTGGGGATACTGACCTTTCAATTGGGTCTCCCACTCCCTAGAGCTCTCCAAATGGTTTCCTATGTTTTAAACAAACAAAAACCAAATGAAAAAACTTTACCATGAAGGGTATTTCTCCTATAAGTTCTCAATGCCACCAACTCTTTGAAAAAAGGAAGCTCAAATCTCATGACCCAATTAACCTAGGTCAGTATAGTACAATGAGTCATGTACATACCTCCTCCGTTGTGACATGTAGAGAACATTAAGAAACCTAAAACTACTATGTCCATGGTGTTTAGTGGTACACAACATCACTAAACTAACATAGAAGCAGGAAAAGAAAGGGACTAAGATTCCCAGAGATATCCTACCAACATGGATAAGACTCCATAACTTTACAACTCCAATAGACTCCATCATCAATCCTATGAGGACTCCGGAAATTTACTTGGCATATCTCATCCTCTGCTGGATGAACTTCACCCCTTAAAACCACCACTACCACAAAAAACCAGAACCATAAACTATTACCCGCTAGCCTCGACTAGTATAATAGTGTCCTATACGACCCCTCACACCTGGAATAAAAAAGAAGATACTCTGGTGGTGGAGTGGTAATCATACTAATACAAAAACCCCATGGATTATATATGATCCTACTATATATGGATCAAAAAATGACATGAAAACCTAAATCATGTTCACCAAAACTTTAGCATTCCACTTCATCTATCCAGATGGATGAGGAAAAATAGTATTCCCAACTACAAATGATTTCCCAAATGTTTCTCCCATCCTCTCATTATTCTTTATTTGAAGTAATATTCATAGTCTGTAAAGAACATTGAGGGAATTCCATGATGTAGGACTACCTCTTTCATGCACAAGTTTCCCAAACACTCCACAAATCTCTATTGGTTATCATCCATAAACAGACGAAAAAACAAGATTTTAACTCAAAAACTTTCTGCAACTCCCTTTGTTGTCCAACCATTTCCAAGAGATCCTAGTATATCCTAACCCCACTAGATATACTAACAAGTGAAAAAAACTCCTAAATACCTTATCTATCATCATGATAGGAATCATAATCCATCCTTGGAAAAGGATGACATGATTCCATCCTTTAAGAAATGTATCTTGTGGATGTCTGGTCACGCGACATCTCACAATTGATATCTTGATTCGTACCACCCCAGATCTCAGAAGAAGTGAAGGGTAACAACTATCAAATCAAGGTACAATACACAATCCTCATTTGTATCATGTGATCCAACTTGAGGTCGATCACACATGGATTCCATTGAAGAAGACTACCAAAAACTAATCCAAAAAGGATTAAGGATCCAGTACAAAAGTCTCACAATTATTATATGGCTTATAAATCTCCAAAGGTATCACCAATAACTCAAAAAAACCAAAATAGAATTGGAAAACCACTTCTAGTATACCCTACTATAAAACTAGAGTTGGTAATAACCTATCTTGAGGTCAAAATTTGAGAATCACTTCGGCCCAAACCACTGGTCGATGAATCCATTAATTCTTAGGAGTAAGTACTTACCCTCATGTCATATGGTCTAAGTGACACCAATCCATATTCAACCTCAAGAACTCATCCATCTCTCAGGAAAATAAATATGAGATTCCCATGTGAAAACACTGGGTCTTACAAAAACCATTTCTAAGAAAACTCCAAACTAAAAATTCAACTTATAAAGCTCAACAGATTATGTCAGATGTGATATCAAAAAAATCAAGGCTATACCATGTTTTAGTCCTTATAGTAACCCAAATCTTGGTATAGAGTTAAAATTGAGACATACTCAAGAAGGATGAACTCATACTCCTCCACTGTCATAGGAACTAAAAGATCATATCATCTGATTCTCCAAAGGCATTACTCTCCAACAGATAGTAATTTAGTCTAACATCCTTCACATGATCTAATCTTACTCTTCTTGGGATCACTCGTTATCAAATGAGGAAAGCTTCGACCCAAAAAATAGAAATCACTTATATACTCATTATTAGAAAAACATTGATCATGGATGGTGGGAAAGTAGTCCATACTGAGGAAAAAACCATAGGGTCTCACCTCCACTATGAAGAGATTCCGCACGAGGCTCTCTTTATCCTCCCCTAGTCACACTATTGGTAGATGTGTGTAATCATTGATCCTCTCTATAGGTTCCTCCAATACAAGGGTCGATCAAAAATGGATACATTGGTATCAATAGGCCTTAAAAAGGGGATACACTCAATGAAAAGTGGCTCACAAATTTTCATAAAAACTGCAATTGGGGTAGTGAAGACAGATATCATACCTCGAACCACACTCAAAGCCGATGTGATCTACTACTACTTCCAACAGATAAATTCACTTTCTTATAAATTTACCAAAACTAGGGATTTTTCATTCAACTTATTAATCCAAAAAACCTCAAACACACAAGTTTGAGAAACTCTTTCACAAGACGCCAACCCTATCCTCTTTGGGCGGCACTGACTCACCTTCACGGTTTTTGGATCATACCTCAAGAACATGTCTTGGTGGTTGAATTTCCTATCTTACTCACACATCCAAATTCTTCCATAAAATCACCAACATAGGGTTATATTAATGACTTGAATCAGCCAATAGTTATATCACTACATGTACCACCATTAGGGAGGGGTACTATCCAATTGAGACATTCACACCACAGGTTCACGCGAGTCTTCTACTACTTGAGATGGGGCTATATCCCACCATGTAACCTGGGAAATATATAACTCTGGAACTCATGATTCATACTCAACATGAGTGCATCATCCTATGATATCATTTAATCCAATAACTATTCTGTGAAGAGAATGAGTAACAAGTGGAAACACCTGATCAGTTGGGATCCACACACACTGAAAAGCCGAACCACTACATCGAATCAAACCTATACTGCCTGAGGTTCTATCTAGTCACGGAACCTTAGTGACCTATGTCACTATAACTCACATAGTGCATTAAGAATATTCTTATCATCATCATATCCTACTGGAGCTATCAATTTCTCAACATGCACAAAATCATCTTCTTGATCCATAGAAGGATCCATTCTCTCTTCAACAGGTGTTAGCATTGCTTGGTCCCCACCTAGAGAAAGCACCTCATGACTGGGTCTCTAAATTGAAACCTCAAAAATCATATAGTTTTCATCATGAAACTATCTCAAAATCATAGATGGGTGTCATAGTAGATGGATCTTGAAGATTATCAAGATGTACTATGGTCAATGAGTATATCTGGGGAGCTGACTCAATAAGGACATGGAAACCACAACTCATTCTTATATAATGCATGTACAAATGTTTTCCCTACAACCAGTGTCTGTATATACTAAGTTAATAAATAGTTTGTCCTGGTCCAAGTGATTTGAAATGTTAACTGCCACACCAACACTAGAAACCCTAGTTTGAGAGCCAATCTTGTAACACTTTAACATTGTTACCCTTATTCCCAAACCAATCCTCAAATCTAGATAAAAGAAAATCCAAACTGCAATCATAAACCCTAGTAGTGTGGTAAAAAATCTGGACGAGTACTTCTATGATACCTTTCTATCATTACCAGACCTAACAGGGCTTCATATGTGTCTACCCCAAGCCTACCTCCAATAGTCTCAGGGCTGGTGACTAGCATCAAGAAGGCATATCACACACATGAGAGGCATTAAACTAAGGTACCGATACACATGTACACATTTTGAAGCCCATAAAACGTTGAAATATAAAATAACTAATAAAAATTCATGTATACATCTATAATACCACAATAATAGTATGATATAAAGTAATAGAAAGCATAAAAAGGGGCCAAATATAATCCCACCAAAAACTAGAAATCAATTCCAACCTACTCAGTAGGGGACTGCTGGCAAATGAAACCATGGTATACACCTTAGTATATTTAGATCATACTATATTATCATTCTCTTAGTCCATCTAGGACTCTACTAAATGGTCTGTCACCTGTATAAAACAAGAGATGTGTGGGAAGAGCCCATGAAGGGGTGAGTATAATAATACATAGTGCGACACCCCAAAAATAACTAAACAAAAATCTTCAAGAGTATTCATCTCATTACAGGATCGGTAAATAATAAAGTGTTACATTCAAAAAAACATCCATATATTCTCTCAATATACACATAGTCTCAAGGTAAGATCACAACCAAAAATCCAATGTATGATTCCTCCTCAAGGGTTCTATACAACACTTGTTTGGGAGAACACACTCCACAATCTATACTTCCACTGTTGACACTCATCCTAGTGGTTACAATTGTCCAAGGGAAAAATTCCATTAGCAATACTAATACTGATCATATTGAGGAAACTGAGAGGGTTCATATGAGATACACACTCGATCAGAATCCACCACATTGGAAGGATTGGATCTCGATACCCAGATAGGGGGTTAATTATTAGGGTTCACTGGGGGGGATTCTAGACTCTACTGGAAACATGATCTTAGATAGGGGATCAATTCCCATGTAAATATTGGTCATGAAAATACCCAAAACCCTATCTAAAGTAAGATTAATGAAATGAGGATCACTCTAGGCATCATAGAGGGATACACACTCCAATAAATTGAGTCAGTCGTCAAAGTACCCTAATTAAACTCACTCTAGAACATGGGAACTCTCCCAGAGTAAACAAATCATCAAGAAGCTATAGAGGGCTCAACTTCTATGATGAGAATGAGATACTTCCAAAAACCCACATAAAAATGAACTAGAGGAACACACTCAACAGATACTGTTATCGGGAAGCTCACACAATCTCTCAATGAAAATGATCTAAGGAGAAACAAGAATCCAACCTATCCTCAAAGGATTAAAGAGTGTTTACCTATGGGTATATGGTGTGTCTCAATAATCCAATAACTACCCATGTCTCTCATTCTCATAATATGTACTTTTATAAAATACATGACATGTATCTGGAGGTACATGGTGTGTACAATTTTTCTTGCCACTTTGGAATTCCATTCTGCTTGTGCCCATGTACACTGTGTCCATGTACTTGGTAGTGTCCGAGTATATGGATCCACCTATATACTATGTACTACCCATGTACATCCCAAGTACACGGAGTGTGGGGCCACCTGAACACATAGGCGTGTATTCCATGTACACGTCGATCTATCCACCATGTGTTTTACAATGTGTGACTTGGTACACATGATGTATAACACTACATGGACCCCTGGCCATGTAACCACTATACATGCTAATATATTCAGCTAAGTGTCACATGGAATGTGACAGGTATCACATGTTGTGTCATCCTTATCTTTACACTAAGACCCTAGAGCCACATAGAAGTGACTACATGACATGGGTTTATTGGACTACATGTTGTGTATTTAGTTTTTTCACAGAACCCATGGAATAACATTACATATCTTTGATCGGCCCTTTCTAGCCACTGATTCCACTAAATATTTTTCCGTATGCTACAAATATAAGGTTGTCTAAACTTCATCACCACCGATGGCTAAAATACCACTATATCCAGTGCTCTAGAACCACTGCTATCATGACTCATCAGTCCCGCATGCCAAAATGGGGAATAAAACATTCATATCCATATGGGGATCTATTTCTATAGTCATATACCACAATCATGTCATCAAATTTCCATCCCAAACCCATGGTAGAAATCCATTGCATAAAAGACCAAATTCACAATGATCTTTCATTAGGTATTCATCGAATCATAGGCCAAATAAAAATGCCAATGAGGAACACACATAGAACATGGAGAGAAAACCATAAAACAGAAACACAGGGAACCGAACTTGACATTTTTTCATTTAATCCTTGATCTATTATCATAGTAAATATTAATGGAGAGTTATAATCATTAACAAACAATCAAATAAATAATGTCCCCAAACCCAAAAAATAGTGCATACATGCAAAATAATCAATCCATTAACCAATCCATTAGTCAATTGATTCACATTAATTATGGGATAAGAAACGAGGATAAATGTAAAAAACAACAACATACCTCAATATGGATCGATCATTGATGAATAATTAATACATGTCATTTTCATTGGCGAGATCCTCAAGCCTCATTGGCGCATGATCCTCGATCAGATCAGATCCGATGTCATCTGCCAAGAATTCTCTCTTCTAATAGTCCTCTAGGTCCCTAGGGGTTAGTTGATAACCCTGGGATATCATTATAATTGTGTATTTAAAGAGTATATCAGGTCTCGAAATCAAGAAAAATAAAATAAATAAATAAACTATTTAATTTATTTTATTTATCATCTATGGCTACACTTTAACCAAATGCCCAGTGCCAAAAAATCCTATATCACAACAAGGATAAAACCCCCATTATGAACTCAATGGTGGCCTCTAATATTTGATCTAATACTCCATTTAAGAGTTAATTCGCTTTTTTAGGAAAAATACATGTGATTAATATCAATATATTTCATATATTTTAAAAAATTAAATTTGAGCTCATCGGGCCTTTGAATCTCACATTGTCTTAGCACATGTATTTGGAAATATTCTTTGAAATATTCTAATGACTTACATGAAAAAAACTGGGACATTACAAAATATGTGTATGACTTGGGGTATACCATGTATTTGGGTAATATATATGACTAGATAGGCTGAGGGACACAAGAAAGTGGACTTATCATGAATACATGCCTTATATGCTATAGATAACACTATATAATTGAAAAAATAAATGACATGATAGTGTTGGTACACAACCAAATAGAAAATATGGGTATATATTCCATATACCTTCCCTATGATGGGATTTTTCATTTTCTCTCACCCTAGATCTAGATTTGGAGAATTAGGTATTCCAATTTAGGTATCTTTCTTACAGAATGAGATGGTGAATACCTCTATGTTATCAGTGGCTATTAACAAGATGATTCATTCCTAGTTTTAGATCTTGGCCCTATGATAATGATGAAGGGATCTAGGTGATAATCCAAGTAAGGTGTAGAGATGGTGATTCCCATGGAAGCATTTAGATATCAGTGCATGTAACCCTTCTAGTTACTCAAAGATCAATGATCTATGTGAGTTTTTTGAGATATTGAATCTTAGAGGATGGAGGATCCATTAAAGTAGAAGTTTAGTCTTGTCCTTAGTAGTTCCCTCTATATGACATGAAGTGATCCAAGATAAACATATCTTAGATAATACATTAATCTCATGATTTAAATAATACAACTCAATTAAAAATCACATAACCCATGGACATAAAGGCTATGATTCTTGGATATTAGTTATAAAAACAAATTAATTTACTATACATGCGAACATTTATCCATAATAATTCTATTCTAGACCATTTTAGTTCAACTCACATGTTATAATTATCTTTATAACCTAGGTATTGGAAACATAATAAAGGCGTGGGATCAAAATGATCATCAAGGGAAATGCATATCACAAAGTATTAGATCAAAAACATAAAGGTGATTATGAGGAAGACAAAAATATCATAATAAAAGATCTAAATACCATAGATTATAATCATAAAACATTATAAAGAAAGATAAGATCATGTAAATATCTTCATGTAATCATAAATGATATAACAAGACTCAAAACCCATATCAATAATCATAAAAAATGTTAGCATGATATAAAAGTATAGACTACTTTAAAAATAAATAATGTGTACTCATGAAAACATTGTATTTCATGATAAAAAACTTGAAAATTTGGATCAAACATAATCATAGTATTTCTTATTATTGTTAAACTTGTTACTCGATAAATTATTCAGATGTAGTATTATGAGAATATCTAAATTCCATCACATTAACCCTTTGTGAACCTAACTTCTTACTAAACCATTAACACAAAAAATCACGAGTATATATTAATTCCATCACACTGAAACTTTTTGAACCAATCTACTCACAAACCTATACACATGTAATTTTTTTATTAGAGCTTAATGCCACCACACTCACCCATTTTGAACCTAACTACTCATTAACATATTCAAATAACATTAATATCTCATGAGAAATAATAAATTACTAAATTCATTGAAGGAATATATAGGTAAAAAAACATCATATAATTCATACATCTATGTGCCACTTGAAAATTAAACCGTTATCATCTATTAAATAACCCATAAAAATAATGGGTTTCTTAAAACATTAAAAAACATAACACAACATGAACTTAAGAAATCTTAAAATATGTGAATACTTATTTTCAAAAAGAAATCATATCATAATAACATATAAATTGTGATAAAAAATCACTTCATGATTAATAAACATTGGAGGGTAAATATAAGTGAAAATAAAAAAGTTTTTTAAAAAACCATGTTAAAAATCGAAGTGAAAATTACATTTAAAAACATTTTTGTGAAGGGATGGAGATGAATTTTGATTTTTTTATAAAAAGTTACTATAAAAGGTCCTTGAAAATTCAAAGAGGTCATAAAAAGGAAATGTAAAAATAGTTTGGAAACTTTTAATTTTAAAAATAATATTTTATAATGGAATCTTAAAAAATACATAAAATTTTCAATAAAATAAGTTAAAATAATTTAAAAAATTTTACTTTTAAAAGAATATTTAACAATGTAAACATAGAAAATATTTAATTTTTTAAATAAAATGAGGTAAAAATACTTTGAAAACATTTAATTTTCAAAATAAATTTTTAATAATGGAATCTTTAAGATGACATAAAAGTTATCGAAATAAAATATGGAGTGAATGATAAAAATTTTTATCCTAAAAGTATAAAAATACCTTTTTAACGATTTGAAGTAAAATTATTGAAAACCCATATAATTAAAAAGGATAAAGAAAAATTTGAATAAAAAAATAATGGTAATAAAAAGATCATTGGATATAAAATAAATTTGAGTCTCTACTATGTAAAGGAGAAAATTAGTTGGAAGTAAAAATAAGGACATGGAAGAAACATCCATTAAAAGTAGTGTGAATTATTCTTAACAAAAATGACTTTAAACGAAACATTAAAATCATAAAGGTATAATAATTTGGTGTGAAAAATTTTTCACTAGAAAATAAGATTAATTATATAACAAAATTATTTTAGGTTATAATATCTCAATATAGAAAGATACTAGTCCGAGAAAAGTGATTATGACCCAAGGAAAATATTTGAGTCACGAAAACCCCTTATGAATTTTGTAAATTTTGAATAAAAAAACATTTAGAGTTATAAATTGAAATATAACATAGAATATAATGATAAAAAATTACAATATAATAGTATTTACACCATTGAAAATGAAACATTGAGTATATCAGAAACATGCCTTGATGGATTAAAATTTGAGACAAAGAAACCCTTACGACTTAAGAAAAATTATAATAAAAAACCACTAAAAAGGGAGATATTTAAATTGATGTTAAAATATATTGATAAATATAATTCATGATATTATACAACCAATAGGAACTATAAACATTATTTACAAGAAATTAGGTGTATAAAAGAAAGTGTGTCTTGAAGGAGGAAAATTTGAGACGAGACCCTTACCTTGTTTGCTTTCTTAGATGATCACACTCTAACAAAATTTAACACAATAATAACTATATAATAATCTATTTAATTGACTTACTCATAAATATTTCTCTTTTATAATCATTATTATAATTATTTATCATGATTACATTGATTTGTTATAGCGTATTGTGACCATCGAGTGTTATTAAATTTAAATATTTTGAACATGTTTAATAATTTTGATATCAATATCCATAACATTATACAAATTTCATTATTTATATATAATTTAATATTATATAATATATAACTTATATTTATTTAAAATTTTCTTATTCTATTCATATGTGTTTTGGTTATGTTACGTGAAAATCGAATTAATAATGAATTATTTTAGTAATGTTAGAGAACAAAAATGCAACTTTAATAATAAGATATATAATTACTATAATATGTATATAACCATATAATAATAGTTATATTATTAATATATTTTAATAATATTAGTTTTCATGTTCCCACATTCATCTATAATAAGATTTTAAAGCATTGTTCATTTAGGTGAACTGAACAAAACTTAAACACGATTTAACCTGATTGGTGAGTCTGGCTCAAGAGGTGTTTATTTTGAAATAATATCATTATAATAGAATTATAATTATATATTTCTTATTTTTTATTATGGTTAATTTTTTTTAATATTTTTAGATAATTTACAAAAATATAGATGAAAAATGAAAAACATTTCACTGTGGAGGCGGTAATCTTCACATACACACGATTAGTGTTCCTGTTTCTCAACACGTGAGAGGGGTGAATGTGGAAATTAAATTGAAATTAATTATAATAATTATGTTATATATATCATATTTATTCATCATTTACACAATTAATACCATCCAATAAAACATGAAATGAAAAAAAATGACGCCACTTTGTAGAGGTGATAGTCCGTGCAATGCACTAACAGTGTTCTTTTGTTTTTCTAAGTGGATGAAAATGAATAAATAAGGATTGTATCACTAATATAAAAAAATATAAATATAATAATGATAATAAATTCATCATATTATTATTGTGATAAGTAATTTTCGAGATCAATATTAAGAATAAAAGCATAAGAGGAGATAATACTTACGTTGGAGGCAAGATTTTCCACTTGGAAGTTCCCTTTAAATAAGAGGGTTTAGGATAAAAAGTAGGAACCATAAGCCTCTTTTTTAGGATAGAGTTATATTTATATGAAAATTTAAAAAATTATTTTATTAATTCAATGGATAGGTGTATCTTTGAAGTGATATATTGGAATTGTTTATAAGGGGAGAAAATGGGCACTTTTGGAAACACTCATCATTTTTCAATAATGCCATAAAAATATTGCAAGGTAAATAGATCCAAAGACTAGAAATTATTAATATTTGGGGGATATTTTGGTCTATAATGGAACAAAAATGTTTTTCTACATATTTTTTGAACATGTTTTATTGTTTTTATCAATAAGTTTACATGTTATTTTTTTACTTATAAATGTGATGAATTATTTTTAACTATAAGAGTTTTTGATTTATTAATCATATAACATAACCAATATAACAAAATTTGAGTGTTATTGAACTATATTTAAAATATTTTAAATATAAATAAATTTAGAAATATTATAAAAATTAAATTTTTAATTTAAACAGATAATCTATAGAAAATCTATTTTAGTAGAAAATGAGGACATTTTGACCATTATGGATTCTCAATCCTATTTATAATTTATTAAAAATTAAATGAGTGTTAATATATTTAATTAGGTGTTTATAAATTATATTATATCAATTATTAATGTAAATACATTTAATTGATTCTATATCAATTACATTATATTAATAAAACAATAATTTTAAAAAACTTTATTTCACCATTATCATGATAATTAGCATTATTTATAATAATCTAAATTTTATACCTAAAAATGAAATTGACCATATTAAATAGTATGAAAATTATAATATAAAATATAATAAATACTTTAAAAATTAAATTTCTACATTTAGATAAATTAATCATAATGTTAGCAAATATGATGCGTAAAACCCATTTTTTGAAAAAGTTTATTTTTAATAAAAAATATTTATGATGAGGATAGAATTATCAAATCTAATGATTAAAATTAATTCAAAAATAATAATAATAATTAAAATTTTTTTATTTATAAATAAAATAAATCAAAAACTTCAATTCAACTTGTTATAATTAATTAAACAAAATAGTTGAAAAATAGTGTTCATTAAAACACTAGAATTTTTTTTTAAATTGGTGAGAATGAGTTTATAAATTTAACATAATATATTAAAATACTTTATAATACTCTAAAATATTTATTTTTAATATTTAAAATGTATCAAAAAAATTATATATCTATAACGTCCTGAACTAGGTGCCACATATCGGTGCCTCAAGTCGGTTGGTTATGTGACCATATATGCATATCCCCATATGCCAAAGGCTATTGACTAGAAACTAGGGTTTAATATTTTTCATGGGGAGAATATAACCACTTTATCAATGTATCAAAATAGTGAAAATAAATAAACCATATCCATTTGAGAATAAATAATAATCAAAAATCATACCCTAATAAAGAATACCAGCCTCACATGGATACAATATAAAAATCTAAAGGAGTATATATGTCATGCCATATGCGTGTCAAGTTTCAAATGAAAACCCCAAAATAAAGAAATTGAAAACTCCCAAGAGAGTCTCAAAACCTTTTTTTATCCCTCATCCATGCTCCACTCCAACTCATCCATCTAATATAGGGCTCTTTCCTTTATCTTATCTTGAAAACATAAAGTATATTTAGGTACGAGTTTGGAAGCTTGAGTAGGGTGTGAGTAAAACTCAGTAGGCCACCACCAACGATGTATAAAATAATATCCAATCAACAATAATTTATGCACTTTTATAAATAATAAATTAAAATAAAATTAACATTTATGACATTTCATTATTCTTTAATTAACCGTATACATTACCTTGGTTAATGATGACACCTGAACCGTCAATAACTGCTTCAGCCAATACCAGAATATGATCCATATCACATAAGGAAAATGAAAATTTATTACAACATGGGATTTTATCAATCATTTAATTTCAATTCATATCATAGATACTTATAACTATAGTCCAATGACATTATTTTAGGCCTAAAACACCATGTTTATCACCCCATGGGTATTTAAAGTATTTTTTCCCAATCCCATAACCCGTTGTTATAAAATATGGAATGTTGAAGCATTATACATGTCCCACACACCTATATAATTCAATCACATATTAGATTTTTAATCATCAATCCATATCCCACACACTTATATCACATATATCACAATTTCATATATATTAATGTTAAGCATCATTAACTTTATTACCCTAAATTTTCATTAAAGTGTAACTTTTCAACTTATTAAAAAAAATTCATCACTTTAATTCAAATAGAATAACTTTAAAATTCAACATTAATCCATTTTCCAAAATTCAATCAAATAAACCATTAACCCTTTAATATTAATCCAAACATCCCTTAATTCCCATTAATCAATCAATTAAACAAACCAATAATCAAAAAATTCCACAATTCAATTTACCAAATTCAATTGATCATGATTAAAATATTTAATTATCACATTTAAATTCAATAAATCAATTCAACTAAGAATACAATTTCCCAATGTGGTAATTTAAATTTCTCAATTGCATACACACAAAGATAAATCAATACTATAGAAATTGATATTTAGACCACATACCTCACAATAATTGATGAATTCTCACACAACCACAACCCTAAATTGATGTTGAATGGTCAGATTAATAATGAGAGAATAGATCTAGGAGCAAAAACTAGGACCTAATTATGACCCCAAATAAAAAACTATCAAAATGTTCCACTGATTCATATGATGAAGGGGGAATATAAGGAAACCAAAGAAAAAAGGATTACTAGGAATCAAACACTAATTTGTGATGATCAGAGTTGAAGAAATCACTTCATAACAATTGAGAGTCACCCTAGGGTCAAGAGAATGAAGGATTCAAAAAGCAATGAAACCAAAATGAATCGTATGATACCCTTTAATTTTATCATCTTATAATTACATGACGTGTAATTTCATTATAAATCGTGTAGTTATTTTTAATGGTTTACCCTGGAAAACCCATCACCTTGGGTGATTTTATCCCAAATAAAATATCATATAGCATGTAATCATATTACATGATGTGTAATTTTCTGCATACTCTTTTCACCGCAACAAAATTTTACGTAAAGGATCCAACCACCTTAAAAGTCTTACAAACATAAAATCAAAACATCTCTGACCCTATACCAAAAGAGGAAACTCAAAAGGAAATTTACCTTTAAATGAACGGGATATTACAATCTCCCCACCTTATAACTGATCATTCTCGAGTTGTACTCCTAAGAATCTCTATGATTCCGAGATAAAAAGGTTGGGCCACTGAGCCTGCATATATGCCTCTCTCTCCAATGTTTCCTCTTGAACACAACCATGTTTCTATAATACAAAAACTATCAACACGATATTTTCCCATAACATTTTCAAATTGCAATCCATAACAAGTATCATATGCTCCTCAATAGACATATTAGTCTCCAAATCAACATCATCAACATTGATCACATGAGAAGGGTTAGGGTGATACTTACAAAGATATAACACAAGGAAAAAATCATTTACACCACCATACCTCTATGGAAGATCAAATAAGTATGCCACTAGCCCAATTCTCTCCAAAATCTTGAAAGGTCTAACAAACATGGGCACCTACTTTCCCTTCCCTTGAATTTTACTATGACCCAATCTAGGAGAAACCCAAAGGAACCCATGATCACCCATTGTAAACTCAATGGGTCATCAACATATAATAGAATATGACTCATGTCTACTCTAATCCATAGCTATACACATCTGAATTAGATAAACCCACTTTAATGCATCCTTCAAAAGTCTCAGTCCCAAAAACTCTGACTCACCTGCCTCCATTAAACATAGAGGTGATATGATTGGATTACCATAAATAACCTCATATAGTACCATATAAATATTCACCTAATTACAATTTTTATAGGAAAACTCAATGATTTCAAGGTGCTTCTCCCAAGAACCACCAAAATTTAGAATGCATGCCTGTAACATATCCTCCAAAACCTATATATTACGTTCCGACTGCCCTTATTTTTGTGGGTATAAAGCCATACTCATTAATATCTGCATACCAAGAACCATATTCCTGCCTTTCTAGAAGTGAGAAGTAAAATGAGAGTCATGGTCTAAAACAATACTATGTGGAACCCCATGTAGATGGAATATCTAATGAATGTACTAGTCTCCCAACTAACCCACTAAGAAATTCTCCCCTATAGGGAAAAAAATGCGATACTTTCATCTATCAGTCCACAACCAAAAAAAATTTTCATTCCTCTATGGTTTCTATTGAATACCCACCTCAAAATCCATAGAAACTTCATCCCACTTACATTCATAAATGATTAATAAATTTATTAAACCACTGAGTTGTTAATGCTCATTCTTCACCTATTGATAGGTGTAGAATCATGTCATGAACCCTAAAATCTCCCTTTTCATTTCCAACCACCAATATTTCCAACATAGGTCACAATGGTTTTTTTCAAACCTGGATGTACCACCCACTTTGAGGCATGATTTTCATGCATCAAATCCTCTCATATACATGTCAGTATAACAACACATCCCCAGACATAGATGATCCTACCCTTATATATAGTCCAATAGTAATGCGAATCTCCACCTTCAAGGTTTTCCATCAAGGGAAAAAAATCCAGATCCTCATATTTATATTCCTAGATCTGGTTAAAAAGTGTGAAATCAACTGATACTGATGTAAAGGTCATCTTCTCTTGTCCCTCCCGAACTACAACATGTATCTCAACCAAAAAATTTATTATCTTTCACTCAAAACTAGACTCATGAACTTCATGAGTCTATGTTTTTATTCCAAAAGTTTCAGCAACATTTTTTCCTTTCGCAAGTGTATATTCTCGCCCAAAATCAAATGAATTCATATACTCAACCCGTATCTACTACTAGATATTGAAGTCTCGTTGTGAAAATACACACTTTATGCTCTTGTGATCAGTATAAACAATAAAATTTTCTCCTAATAGATAATATTGCCAACACATCAAATAATAAACCACTATAGCTAACTCGAGATTGTGCATAGGGTAATTTTTGATGTGGCATCAACGATATTATCCCATATACCACAACTCAATCTCCATGCATTAACAATTCTCCAAGATTGATCCTAATGTGTCACAAAAAACAATATACTCTTCCCCTGGCTCAGGTAGGATCAAGATCATTGTGGTAGTCAATCACTAATTCAACTCTTGGAAAGCATTCTAACATGATATAGACCATTCAAATATAACTTCATTCTTAGTAAGGACTGAAAGAGTTTCCTCCAAGAAGGAAAAGTAATAGTTGAACCTCTAATAATAACTTTTTAAGCCCGAGAATCTACAGATATAAAGACATTCTTGTGTTGCTCCCAAAAAACAACTACCTTAAAAATATTTAGGTCCAATACCCACCCTTTCTAGATATGATGTGATCCAAGAAATGAACCTTGTCAATCTATAATTGACACTTAGATATCTTGGTGTAAAGATTATGCTCTCTGAGTATACTCTGATTGATGTTAAGATATTGGGAATGATCTTCATGAGTGTTGAAGTAAACCAAGATTTCATCCAAAAAATCAACCATAAACTGGTCTTGGTATGGGTGGAATATTTTGTTCATCAAGGCCATAAACACTGTTAGATCATTCGTAAGCCCAAATGGAATCATGACTAACTCATAGAGGACATACCTACATCTTAATTTCGTATGTGCTATATCATATGGACGAACTCTAAACTGATGATACTTTAATATGAAGTCAATATTTGATAAGACACAAGCTCCTCTCAATAGGTCAAAGATATAATCAATACATAGAAGAGGATACCAATTACTCACTATAATCTGGTTCAACTTCCAATAGTCAACACATAAGTGCAAGGTCCTGTTATCCTTCTTAGCAAACAAAACTGGAGAACCCCAAAGATACATACTCGGATGGATAAATACCTTATCCATCAAATCTTATAGTTGAGTCATAATCTCCTGATGCACTATTGGTGACATTATATATGGAATAATAGAAATTGGATCATCCCCAAACATGATCTCAATCATTAAATCAATATACTTTTAAGGTGGAAGCCTTGAAAAGTACTTAGGAAACACATCTTAAAGCTACTACACAATGGTTGTAAAGACATCATTCCTCACACCCCCATCATCTAACAATAGACTTGAAACTTGGGTGGTGATCTCCACTAGTTGTTAATGAATTTTCCCTACATGACCTTACTTGATATCCCACTCTCCACTATGAACATAATTTTCACCCTTAAGAGACATAAAGGTCACTCTCCCGTGGTAACAATCTATGTGGGATCAATATGCTACTGACAAGTCCATACCCAAAAATCATGTTAAATCCTAACATTTCAAGAATGTAGATATCCCATAGGAATCGATACTTACCAACCTCGAGAGAACACTCATTGCATAAATAGTTTTCTCTTGAGTGTACTCCCAAAAATTTATTGATTGTCATAACCCCACTCAAAAAATCCACCGTCAGACTCAACCCATTCACAAGTTGTGCCGATATAAAGTAATGAGATGATCTATTATCAAATAAGGAACTAAAAATAATAGAAACTATAGGAATAGTACCTCTTAATGTTGATAGTCTTTTCTCACTATCCATAATTGCATGCTGAACTACATGAAAATGTCCTACCCTTATTCTTTGTGTTATAGTCGGAGTCCCCTGAGCTGCACCACTCTTTCGATATGAGTGATGTTTCCAAGAATTACCATATCCACAAAATCAACCACCATGGCCAATAGAACTATAAATTTCATACTAGTACAATATAGAATACCTCCATCCCAGAATCTGGTTCTACCTAGCTATTTCATCACTACCCATCTATTTTGGGTTCTTAAAGAACAACTGTAGATATCCCATCCTAACGCAAGATCGAAACTCTACCAGTGGTTGGGAACATTGCCTACAAATGTGCCATGACTTACCACATTAGTGGAAGTTCCCCTGGGTAATTTCTAGGGTAACCTATCCTTCCCCTTATCCACTATACTTTTTATCTCCTTGGTTGAATTTCTTAAAGCAAGGCTTCCTTCTCTCAAAATATGTACCTCTTGGTCATCCAACTGATACCACCATAATTCCACTAGAATCCTCCTTCATGTTCCCTCAGATATGAGAGATTCATTCACAACTTATGAAAAGTTATTCATATTGATGATGTTAACCTAGGATTTAATTTCATATTCATTCCCATCTTTGTGAAAAAATTCTACAGTATCCTCATCACTTTCCAATTCTAGAAAAAATCGCTACAAATTTGTAAACTGTCCCACAAATTCCATAATGAACATACTCCCCTGGTCTAGCCTTATGAACTCTAATGCTCTCTCCTCTCTGAGCTACTTAGGGTAAAATTGCTCCAAGATGTTATCCTGAATGTCCCAAAAACTATATTCTATAGATGTCCATCCCGAGTGTGGATGTCCCACAAATGGTTTTCTTGACCAAATTACATGTAAGTATCTATTTTAACTCTCTTTCTTATTAGAGTACTTAAGAGGTCAAGAATCGTCTGGATAGAGTCAATCCAAAACTTAGTTTCCTCAGGTCTATTCTCTCCAGTGAAAGTTGGAGAGTGATCCAACTGCAACTCCCATGTTAGGTCTAACATACTATTTACAGCCTACCCTGGGTCTCTTTCAATAAAATACATAAACTAAGAAAATTTCTCACATTACTGCTCTCCGACTTCATCACTTGCAACTATTGGAGCCTCTGGTTATGGTACTGGATGAACATTTCTAGCCATGTCCTCCTATCATCATCTCAATAAGCATCGTCATGGTGACATACCTGTATAATTCCAAACACACATATTAGGATACATATCACATAATTATTACATTTACTTAATATGGAATCACATAAATCCATAACGAGTCATCCCCTATATCCAACCACATGGTTAACACTGAGGCAGTATCACCACTCTTAACCATCCCTCAACTAGGTCATGGATTACATAGGGTACAACACTTCTAAATTAATGTTTCTCATTAAAAACCCATTTTATCCACTTCCATTTTCCACAATCAGCATCATTTCCAACTTGAATTTTTATATTAGGCACCATTTTCATTTAAATTACACAAGAAAGAAAATAATTTCTATTTAAATAAATCAACCAAAACCTTATTTCCTACGAATTCATAAAATGATGCATGTTATAATAATTCATGAGTTCCAAAAGTGATGAATTTATACAAAACTATCATGCCATATCATTCCATGAAGAAAAATACCAGAAAACAATTATATCACACAAAACGTTTATCACCCAAGGTGAAACAACATTCAACTAAAATTTTAAAAAAAGTAACAGGAAACCCCCAGGGTAATTGGGTTTCCTCCCAAACATGGTTTAGCTACTCTCATGACCAAGATCATGAAAAAGGATTGAATAATCCTAATATCCTGTCATCCTTTACCAATTAGTAAGACAAAATAAAATAAAAATAAAAGGAAACAAACTTTGATACGAATTTATAATGTCCTGAACTAGGTGCCACATACCGGTTCCCCGAGACTATTGGTTTTGTGACATCAAGCACACATCCTTATATACTTGAGGCTACTGACTAGTAGTGATGGTCTAATATTTATCATGGGGATAAAATACTACCTTCTTCAAAGAAAAACAAAAAACACATCCATATGGGAATAAAAAATAACCAAATATCATACCATAATAATAAATACTTGCCTCAAATGATAATAAAAATACAAAAGTACAATATCCCAAACCAAAATAGTAGATACTTCATGCCATATGTGTGTCCAGTATCAAATAAAAACCCAAAATAATGTCACTAAAAACTCCCAAACAGGTTTGAAAATAATGTTCATATCCCTCATCCATGATCTACCCATAGTAAACCATCTAACATAGGGATTTTTCCATTATCCAGTCCTATAAACAAGACTTATATTTAAGTACCAATCAGGAAGCCCGAGTAGGGTGTGAGTATAACTTAGTATGCCACCACCAACAATTTCTAAGACAATATCCATTCAAAAATAGTGTTTGTGGTTTTATAAAGAATGAAGTACTATTAAATAAATTTTTATCACATTTAATTATAATTTAATTCACCAAATAAATTACCTAGGTTCATGATGACACCTGAACCATCAATACATGCTTATGCCTATGCTAGAGTCTGAACTATATCACATAAGGAAAATAAAAAATTATTACAACACAAGATTTTATCAATGATTTCATTTAAATACAAATCATGACTACTTGGATTCATAGTCCAATACCAAAAATTTGGGCCAATACTAACATTTCTAGTAACCCATAGGTGTTTGAAGCACTAGTACCTATACCACAAGATTTTGTAATCAAATATAAGCTTTTAAAGCATTAATATATTTCCCAAACATGTATATTAGTCAATCACATATGAGATTTTGAAGCATTAGTCTATCTCTCACACAATTATATTACATATTTCACTATTTCACATATATCAAGGTTAAGCATCATTAACCCTCTTACCATAAATTTTCATTAAAGTGTACCTTTTCAACATATTAAATAAACAAGGTTCATCAATTTAATTCAAATGGAATAATATGACAATTCATCAGTAAAGAATTTATTAACATTCAACCATATAAACCATTAACCCTTCAAGGTTAATCCAACCATCCCTTAAATACGAATAATCAACCAATTAAAAATCCCAATAATCAAACAAGTCCACAATTCTATTTTCCAAATGCAATTACTCAATATTATCCCATTTCATTATCCCAAGGAGATTTAATTAATAAATTCAATTTAGAATGAAATTTCCCAACCAAGTAATTTAAAATTTTCTATTGTAAACACAAAAAGATAATTAAAGACTATATGAATTGACATTTAGACCACCTACCTCAAGATCATCGATGAACGCTCTCCCAAACACACCCCTCAATTGATGTAGAACAGTCTGATCAACAATAGCATAAATGATCTTGGTACAAAACCTAGGATCAATATCAAACCCCAAATATACATCTGTCAAAAGGTTATGCCACTTCATTGAATGAAAGGTGGAAAAAAGGAAACCAAGGAAAAAAAAGGATTACTAGGAACCAAAAACCAATATGTGATGATCAGAGATGAATAAATCACTCCAAAACTATTTAGAGTCTCCCATGGGTCAAGAGAAGGAAGTCTGCCTGAAGGAATGAAACCAAAATGAACAACATAGAACCTGTTAATTTTCTACTCGGGGAATTGCACAACGTGTAATTCCATTACACGTAGGGTAATTATTTTTGATGTTTTACACTAAAAAACTTGTATCCTTAGGCGATTTTATCCAGAATAAAATATTACAAAATGTGTAATAGTATTACATGGAATATAAATCTTCTGCATACTATTTTTAAGCCCATTTTTTTTACATAAAAGACCCGACAACCTCCAAATCCATCTAAAACAAAAATCAAACCCTCTCTAAACCTATAAAAAATATAAAAATCAAATGGAAATGTACCTGTAAAATAATAGGATCTTACAATATCATATAAAAGTGACACTATTAAAAAAATTCATTCGTATTCACCATTCACCTAAAAACCAATTGTTTTTAAAAAATATGAAAACTAAATCCTAAGATAATTTTATTGCGAGGAATTGAAAAATAATTATTTATTTATCAAATTTAAATTACAAAAAATGTAAATTTATATTTTAAAATAAAATATATAATGTAATTTTTTTTGAAAACAACCTTTTCAATATTAACTCATATTAATTGTTTACCTTTTAAAGGTAATAACTATTAATGGTTTTCCATGATAGTGTTTATTATAGCACCATTAATGTCATATTAATATGTTTTTGTTCATTTACATTGGGTATATCTTGTGATACAATTTATAGAACATATTATGTATTTTAAAGGATCTAAAATCTTGTTTCATTAAATATTACCCCCTTTAAATATATTACATCCTCAAAAATTTTATTATTAACCACTGATGAAGTAAATAAAGGGTAATCTTAATATATTTATTTTCATAGATTCAACTTCTAATATGAAATCTATCTGACTATATTAATCTAATTCATCATACATATCTTTCCTCAAAAAACATTGATACCCTAATTATATATTCTTTAGATTACATATTACCCAAAAATACTTAAGTCTTCAAGTCATAAAACCAAATTTAAATTTCATTTTATTTAAAAAATTAAATCTATGATTAATACTCATATGGTATTAGCCACAATTTCATCAAAACACACACTATACAATATATACCATAATCCAAAAAATGAAATAAAATTCACCAAAATGAATTATTACAAATATTAAGGATATTTATAATACATAACAATTATTTTTAAAAGCACACAACCCTTTAATATCTTGAAATTAAATATATACTAAACCTAAAACTTATCCATCCCTTAAAAATGTTATTCAATAGTAATCTCTAAAAATATAACCTTGATAAAAATTATTTCTCATGTTTATTGATACCATTTAATATATTATTTCAAACCATTAATGAAAAAATATAGAAGAAAATCATTATATGTTTCAAATAAACCACATTAACTTTTAGAATATATCAAAATAGCATCTATAGATATTAATTCGCTAATTAAAATAGATAAGAAAGTCTAGATTTAATTTCTATTAGGTTATCAACTTCATTAACTTATGTAAGACTAGAAAACTCACTTTTCCATCATAATAGACATATACTAAGATTCAAATATTTAGTTATGCTCTCTTATTTGGTTATAAGTCATATTGGTTTTTGGATACATACCTTCTTCAGCTTTAACCTCAAGATCTTGTTTCAACCAAATAAAAAAAAATATTTGTTATGATAATATCATAAAGAATCATAAAATATGAATATGAAATCTCAATCCTATGATATATTCTCCAATGACACCTTTAATTAAATATATGATACTTTCATTTAAACTATGTCATACTTGGTAAATCTAATAACTCTCTTGGTTCTACCTTTGTTACTTTAATGTGTGTTCTGTTATAATTATTAACCAAAACACTTAATTTAATTAGGAAATATATACTTCATAATAGTTCTGGAAGAGTATGAAATAATTTAAAGAATATGCTTTAGGAGTTTTTATCTATATGTGCAGTCTTATTACCACTCATCGGGAATCAAGGTGATGATTGTGTCATTTCTCAAACAACCATTTTTAGGATGGTTACCCCTAGACGGATCTATTCTATAGTCATATCAACTTTCTAATTTACATATAAGGATGTATTTATATGAAAAACACTTACTCAATAATTTTACAGTATTTGAAAATATCTTCCTATACAAAGATTCAACTATCGAGTTTTCTATAATGTCCTCTAATACAAAATCGAAAGGTAACTAAATCGATTTCCAAAAATAAATAAATTAATTTCCAAAATAACTAAACTTTATTGTAATACAATGAAGAGACAAAAAAACATGATTTAAATTATATATTAATCTCATGATTTAAATAAAACACCTCAATAAATAGTCTCACAACTGAAGGACCAAAATGCTTAGTGTCTAGGATATTAGTTACAAAAACACATTATTTTAAAACATATGAAAACATTTATTCATAATCATTCTCGTTAAGAACCTTTATAGATATATCACATGATATAATCATCTTCATAACCTGGTGATAATAAACATAATAAAGGTGTGAGCTAAAATTATCCATAAAGTAAAGACATATAATAATGTATTAGATACACTACTAGATATTTGAGTTTCTGCGCCTATGGAAACGGGCGACCGCCATTGGCGGTCGCTATTAAAAGCATTAGCGACCGCCAATGGCGGTCGCTAATCTGGAACAAAAAAACCGCGGGATTTTTCCCGCCCCGTTCATCTTCCATGTCATTTTTCCCCGCTACCGCTGCAAATCTGGTGGCGTCGCGCCGATGCCCCCGCCGCCGCCCCCCACCTCATTCCGGTCACCCTCGATGTCACGTGTGTCACCCTCCGCTGCCCCCTCTACCATCGCAGCGTCCGCCTATCACCCCGCCGCCGCCCCCACCTATCACCCCACCGCCGCCCCCGCCTATCACTCCCTCCGGCCGCCGCATGTCCGCCATTGATGGCCACCGAAGGTCACCCGAGGCCCCCATGCCTTCTGCGTTTCTCCGGTACCGTTTCTGCATTTCTGCGTTTCTTTTTTTACATGAGCTACAGCGACCGCCATTGGCGGTCGCTGTTGCTCATTACCGACGGAGCAACAGCGACCGCTTTTGGCGGTCGCTAAAGGCCCTTATTTTAGTAGTGATCATAAACACAAAGGGTAATATGAGGAAGATATATATATAAATATATATCTTAATAAAATATCAAAAATAAAATGGATGGTATCCTTAAAACAGGGAGTAATATATGTTCATATAAATATCATGGATGAATCATAAAAGATATGAACTAGATCAAAACACATATTTATAACCATATAACACTTGAGCATGACAAAAATGTATAGAATACTTCAAAAAATAGAAAAGGCATAATCATGAAAACATGGAAATTTATGATAAATAATTTGATAAAATGGAATAAACATGAGCATAGGTTTTCTTATCATTAATATCCCATATACTCACTAACCACTTCACATGTAAAATAGTGATTATATTTAAACACCATCAAACCCACCCTTTATGAACCTACCTAATCACAAACTAGTTCACACATAAAATTATTATCAGATATTAACAACGTCACACACACCCTTTCTGTAGAGACCCGAATCTTGACGTACATGAACATTACATTACTTTTGCGGAATACTTAGTACATAAAAAAAACACACACACAAGGATCGTAATAGTTTAGTGTCTTTGGAAACTCAGAACGTAATCTTCTAATCGTGGTGAAATATCTTCAACATCTCCCATAAAGATCTTCCCTTTTTTTACCTAAAACCTTTCTTTATATCCTGGGGAAAAGAAAACATAAAAGGGTGAGCTCAAATTCTCAGTAAGGGTAAACAAAAGAAAAATCAATCACATCATATTCATAAGAACATGACTTTTGGAAATCTTAACATGCAAAAGAGAGCATAATTTTATAACATCGGATAAATCATAGTAGTGAAATGAAATCCCAATAATCATAACTTAAAACATGAAACTTTGTGGCATACACACATAATCATAGAGAATCATTTCTTATTAGTCAAGACTCATTGCCATGACTATCTTAGTGGACAATGTCCCTTTCTGAACCAAGTCACCCTCGTTTCAGTCCTGTTTCACTGAACCAGTATAACCTACCATTCCAGCCATGTCTATCTCATGAGATATAAAATCTTTACCCAATGAATTGGAGGGAGATATAGGTCACACCCATCTCATAATAATACCATTCTTATGTGTGCCACAAAATCATAAATCATACATCATTGCATAACCCATGTAATAAAAATGGGAATCTTAAACATCATAAAACAATTCATATACAATAAAGGAATTCATAAAAATAATTCCATCACAACATAATCAAATAAATGTAATAATAGGGATAAAAACAGTACCCTTTATTATCTTACATGGAAAATAATTTTGATTAAAAACTTGAACTCCATTCTTGAGGAAAATATCCTTACTTCTTCAAAAACATTTTTCCTTTCTTAACATGTCATACAACTTTAAACTAAAAGAAGTTGATTAAAAATAAACTTGAAAACTTGTAAAGGATTCTTATTAGAAATAATGTTTTAAAAATCCATTCATGCCGTATAAGTTAAAAAAACATTCTTCGCGTACTTTTGTCGGAAAAGTCAAAAAAAGTACCTCGTACGAAAAACGACAAAAGATTCCTTTCATATCTTTTACTAAAAACTCACCAAAGGGTAAAATAGGTTTTTAAAAAAATTGTAGGTGTATGGAAATAATATTACATGTTGAGGAAACATGGATATGGATGATAAAATACACCCCAGTAAATACCAAAGTATAAACAATCTCGGATAAAAATGAGATTGTGATATTTCCCTTACCTTAGGTCTGATTTGCTTCGTAAGTGTCTGAACCTCCTGTATAATGATTTACATAATGTCATTTACTTATTAAAGAATCATATTCATTGTTATGATATCATATATGGTTCACTTATGACTTTATATTACCCGTTCTTTTGTAAATTCCATGTTAAAGAGCGTTTTCGGTAAAATTGTTTCATTTATCGTAGGTGTTTGGATTTGTTGTTCTTGACATTATTATTACTTATATCATGATTTAATTACTTCCAGAATATAAAATATGATTTATATATCATATATATTCAGTATATATATATATATAATAGATAGATAGATGAAATGAAACACACCGTTCATGGAGACGGTAGTCCGTACGTACGCATGAACGCTGTTTTCCTTTCCTTATTGTCTTGAATGGAAGTAAGTAGATGACATATATATATAAATAAATCTAGTAGATTTACCATGTCATATATTTCATGATTACTTATTATATATACTTTATAATCATTCATGAATGGTTTAAAGTGGAGAATGAATCTCATCGCGTTGTGGAGACGGTAGTCCGTACGTACGCACGAGCGATGATATCATTCTCATGATAGTGGGACTATATTGGAGTGTATGTATACTATTTAAGAATCAATATCACTTTATAATAGTCATATATAGTCATTATTTACACCATTATACCCATCCAAGTAAGGTAGTGGTGGAAAATAGATTACACCACGGTGTGGAGACGGTATTCCGTACGTACGCACGCGCGGTGATTTCTTTTTCCGTAGGATGGATAGATGGTGAAATAGGGTTGTTTCATACTTATAATAACATATCAGTATATGAGTGATACTGATGTTATTACTTCATAATTAAACAACTAAAGAAGAATAAGTGGAAGAAGAAATAAAGATGAAAGAATCGGTAACAGACATTACCTCTTCTTTGAAGTGCTTCTTTGAGACCTTCTTTTAGGGCACTAAAATTGGTCTTTGAGGAAGACCAGAACCTCTAGGATGTTTCTAGGGAAGTTGAGAAGATAATTTGGCAGGGGTTGGCCGAGCTTGAAGGCTCAAAGTTGTGTGAGGAAGAGAGGGAGGAGGTGCCCTTTTATAAGGGAGGAGAGGGGCACCTTT
Organism: Viscum album; assembly: GCA_963277665.1. Classification (NCBI taxonomy): domain Eukaryota; kingdom Viridiplantae; phylum Streptophyta; class Magnoliopsida; order Santalales; family Viscaceae; genus Viscum; species Viscum album. Next base: position 1,943,987,582 of record OY728163.1, read on the forward strand.
GGAATAACCAAAAATATTATTTTATTATAAAGTCAAGTTCGGTTTTAAATAGCTAAAAATTGATTTATTTAGAGGCTAAGGTGGGGATGGGTCGAAATCCTCTCATCCAACAGAATTTAGACAAGTTTAGGTTCCTATTTTAACCTTATCATTTAGATTTAACATTAAGTTAAATAATTTTACTTTTACCGTGTCTTCTTGTGTTCTTACACTATAAGGTTAATAAACTTACTATAAGAAGCCAAACGAACCCCAAATTGTTTATTATTAATATATATAACCGTATCTAAGTCATTTGGCCGAACCTTAGATTTTTAGGAATAAAATAACAATTAATAATATAATATTTGTTTTTAAAAACAATTTTATGTCAATTTGACACTATTTAGTAATTGATTTTTTTGAAACTCATAACAGAATGATAAGTTCGAAAAAAGATAATTAAATCAATAATAACATGTCATATTAACCTAGAAAATTAGTGGAATTCATAAAAAGTCTCAAATTATATTTATTTTAGTATTTATAACATCAATTATGTCAATATTTCATTAATAAGATAATTACTACATCATCGTTGTGTCATAAATAAATTAAATTATATGATGTCTAAAAATTACAAATAAAATACAATTATGTAGGAAATCTTTTTATCTTTCTAATTAATATTTAAAATCGAATTTATCTTATGTATAACCCTATATTTAAAATGTTTTAGTAAATAAACTTTGATTTTAACTCTTTTAACTCTTCTTTGAATTAAATAATAATAAATGTCCTAATCTAATCCAAGTGGGCCTAAATGGTCATATTTTATTCCTAATCTTGTTTTTGGTAGAATTACACTTATCCAATAGAATTTGGACATGTGTTAGGGTAATAATAATATCATTTTTAACCTTAATTACCCTATTTACTTTTAACCGTGGTAAAAAAAAGTAAAAAGTTACTATTCACCAAAAAATTATTTTCATCTCATTGAACCACATTTTACTTACTGACATCAACCGTGTCTCTTGTATTTTTGAAATTCCACTCACAGAAGTGGTAAAATTAAGTTTTATGAAAAATTCAGTTTTTTAACTACCACTTAGTGGTTTCACTATTCATCAAAAATTGAAAGTTTTCAGAAAAATGCCAAAAATTAGGCCTAAGCTATATTTGATATTATGAACTCAAAAATGATTTCTATTTTACCAAATTCAAAACATATCAGTTGCATTAATTAATTTAAAAATTAATTCCCGTCGTCAAAACAAAAGGCGTGTTTTTAAGAGATAATAACTATCAAAAGATTGACACTTGTTTATAACTGGTTTAAATGTGAAATTACATACAATGACCAACATTTTATTAAATAGTAAAAATATATTCTAAATATACTTTAAAACCACTCAAATTAATAATTTATCACTATTAATTATTTCGATTGAAAAAGTTGTTTTTAATTAAAATTTAGTAATTTTCATTATTCATCAAAATATGAAAGTTATCCGAAAATCACTAAAATTTCACCCTAAGCTAATTTCGATATTCCGAATCCATAAATTAAGTCCATTTTGAAAAATAAAATTTACAAAATTTCAAAAAGTGGTTATTACTATTCATAACGGCTAGTTTTAATAATATCTTAATAGCATATCGTTGTTTAGCGAAACTCGGTGTTGCGTACAACACACGCTATCGTGGAAGGTCACGATTGCGTGTAATTCAAGCAAGGCCAGAGATGTGTGTTGTGAGAGCTCCTTTTGGTGTAGCGTATAACACAAGACATTAATGAAATTAAAAAGAATATTTTTCATAAAATCTTGGGGTGTTACATTCTACCCCCCTCAAAATGAATTTCGCCCTCAAAATTCTTCGGGGTTATAAATGGTTTACTATTCGAAAGTTTCTTTAATCGAAACCCAAATCGTAAAAAGGAATACCAAAACCAATATTTAAAAACAAAAGTATGAAATGTAACGGTTACCCAAATAAATTAATCACTGGGTTTCCACATAGGTGAAAATATGGATATGGAAGAGAAATCTAACCATCATGTTCTGATGGAGAGTGGTAGAGAACATGGATATGGAAAAGCTAGCAATCACAAATCCATAAATTTGTGACGATCTAAGGTACCATCTGATTAATCAGATATAAGAGCACTAGGACAACATTTCTGGTTTTCAAGATCGTTTCCCTAAAGTTGAAGAATTTGAATTAGAATAAATACTTACTTTATTTTGGTACAATCTCACTATTGTTCGTGCCTTGAACAATTTCCACTTCATCTCTTAAATAAATGAAGTTGAATTTGTTATTCGTGAAGTGTTAGTATGACAGGTCATTCCATCTGTCTCAAACAAAAGGTTAGCAAAAGTTATTAAATATACATAAGTCATTCTTTAGTGAGATTAATCATATATGGTTCCTAAAATGGACTTATACTTCATATATCATACCGCTTAATAAAATAAAACTAGTTTATACTAAACAGGGACTTCCTGTAGGCCAGTGGTAGGCGATAAAGGCCAGTCGCACTTCAGTTGTGGGTTCGATTCCCACGGCCTTGTCCGACGCGATGGGCTGTCGCCCGTCCTGCAGGTTGTCCTTTTTCTAAAACTATATTACTATAACATCCCATCAATAATATCAAAAAACTTCTATCCTTAAACAATACTATCTTATGTCCAACATAGTCCATTCCAATCTTTAGGCTTATCCATAATACTGCAGTCCACTCTCATAATATAGTGAAAACAATTACTAGAGATTTAATACCATCGTTGATCCCCATATATCATAAGATATGTATTGTTGGTCACATTCCAATCATGTGAATACCTTAATCATGTATTCTCTTGAAAAATGAATACCAATTAAACCTTAGTGAAAACATGAATGCTGTCAAAAGTTAACTCTTTCCACATACCAAAATCCAAAAATTCTATATACTCAAACCATGATATCACTTAGTCCTTATATCAATCATGAGATCATGAATACTATCAAACATTTAATTTTCTCCTTATCCCTTCATTTTGCGTATATCATCTACATTCCAAAAATATCTGAATAACCTTTCATGGATACTGGTAACATTAATCATACACTTTCAAAACTCAAGGAAAGACAATAGTGTAACAATCCTTATATGTATTTTTATTCTATAGTACAACATTACACTTGATAAACAAGTAATCATTCCACTACCTTCTTAAACCATTGACCGAGCTTCAACAATTCTTTCATCTCACATATCATTTGTAGTCTCTTCATCATCATCAACAAAAATACTACCCATACGACCATACCGATTCTCTTCATGAGACATTCCCTTAGGGCATTGGTTTGCATAATGCCCGTACATTCCACATTTAAAACATTTAACCATTGTTGATGTCGTAGCAATAACATTAACCTCATCCATGGTGTTAACTGAAACTTTTCCATTGCACTTACTGGCTTTGTGTCCTTCTTTTCCACACCCAAAGCATCTTCCAGTTCCTTTGAAACATTCTCCTTGATGCCTCTTCCCACATGATTTACGTAGGGGAAATTGAACTTTTTTTCCTCTATGATCATCATGAAACTCCATCTTTCTCTTATTAGCCGAGTCAGGATACTTACCAAATTTTACTTTATTGATCATATTCTGAGATTGCTGATTCGGCATAATAATGATGTTTGGACTTCCAAAGCCCATTTCATTTGATTGCTTATGAAGAATATCATTCCATTGTCCATCATATCCTCCATTATCGTGAATCATCTTGTTTCCATCCATTTTCTAAAACCCAAAAAGAATAGTGTGAGATACAAAAATCATAATAAAGGGGGAGTACCTTCAATATCTAACATCTTAGGTTTAATTTTATGATCGTTAGCGTAATTCTAGTACTATAACCTATACGTATACTTAACCTTAGGGACATCCCTAGACATACCTTAGAAATATCTCTAGGGATCTCACTAACGTTTTCGCATCCTAGTTTCCAAAGGTTGACTAAACCTTTCCTCTGATACCAACTGTAGAGACCCGAATCTTGACGTACATGAACATTACATTACTTTTGCGGAATACTTAGTACAAAAAAAACACACACACAAGGATCGTAATAGTTTAGTGTCTTTGGAAACTCGGAACGTAATCTTCTAATCGTGGTGAAAGATCTTCAATATCTCCCATAAAGATCTTCCCTTTTTTTACCTAAAACCTTTCTTTATATCCTGGGTAAAAGAAAACATAAAAGGGTGAGCTCAAATGATCAGTAAGGGTAAACAAAAGAAAAATCAATCACATCATATTCATAAGAACATAACTTTTGGAAATCTTAACCTGCAAAAGAGAGCATAATTTTATAACTTGGGATAAATCATAGTAGTGAAATGAAATCCCAATAATCATAACTTAAATAATGAAACTTTGTGGAATACACACATAATCATAGAGAATCATTTCTTGTTAGTCAAGACTCATTGCCAAGACTATCTTAGTGGACAATGTCCCTTTCTGAACCGAGTCACCCTCGTTTCAGTCCTGTTTCACTGAACCGGTATAACCTACCATTCCAGCCATGTCTATCTCATGAGATATAAAATCTTTACCCAATGCATTGGAGGGATATATAGGTCCCACCCATCTCATAATGATACCATTCTTATGTGTGCCACAAAATCATAAATCATACATCCTTGCATAACCCATGTAATAAAAATGGGAATCTTAAACATCATAAAACAATTCATATACAATAAAAGAATTCATAAAAATAATTCCATCACAACATAATCAAATCAATGTAATAATAGGGATAAAAACAGTACCCTTTATTATCTTAGATGGAAAATAATTTTGATTAAAAACTTGAACTCCATTCTTGAGGAAAATATCCTTTCTTCTTCAAAAACATTTTTCCTTTCTTAACATGTCATACAACTTTAAACTAAAAGAAGTTGATTAAAAATAAACTTGAAAACTTGTAAAGGATTCTTCTTATAAATAATGTTTTAAAAATCCATTCATGCCGTATAAGTTAAAAAAAACATTCTTTGCGTACTTTTGTCGGAAAAGTCAAAAAAAGTACCTCGTACGAAAACCGACAAAAGATTCCTTTCATATCTTTTACTAAAAACTCACCAAAGGGTAAAATAGGTTTTTAAAAAAATTGTAGGTGGATGGAAATAATATTACATATTGAGGAAACATGGATATGGATGATAAAATACACCCCAATAAATACCAAAGTATAAACAATCTCGGATAAAAATGAGATTGTGATATTTCCCTTACCTTAGGTCCGATTTGCTTCGTAAGTGTCCGAAACTCCTGTATAATGATTTAAATATTGTCATTTACTTATTACAGAATCATATTAATTGTTATGATATCATATATGGTTCACTTATGACTTTATATTACCTGTTCTTTTGTAAATTCCATGTTAAAGAGTGTTTTGGGTAAAATTGTTTCATTTATCGTAGGTGTTTGGACTTGTTGTTCTTGACATTATTATTACTTATATCATGATTTACTTACTTCTAGAATATAAAATATGATTTATATATCATATATATTCAGTATATATATATATATATATAATAGATAGATAAATGAAATGAAACACACCGTTCATGGAGACGGTAGTCCGTACGTACGCATGAACGCTGTTTTCCTTTCCTTATTGTCTTGAATGGTAGTAAGTAGATGACATATATATATACATAAATCCAGTAGATTTACCATGTCATATATTTCATGATTACTTATTATATATACTTTATAATCATTCATGAATGGTTTAAAGTGGAGAATGAATCTCATCGCATCGTGGAGACGGTAGTCCGTACGTACGCACGAGCGATGATATCATTCTCATGATCGTGGGATTGTATTGGAGTGTATGTATACTATTTCAGAGTCAATATCACTTTATAATAGTCATATATAGTCATTATTTACACCATTATACCCATCCAAGTAAGGTAGTGGTGGAAAATAGATTACACCACGGCGTGGAGACGGTATTCCGTACGTACGCACGCGCAGTGATTTCTTTTTCCGTAGGATGGATAGATGGTGAAATAGGGTTGTTTCATACTTATAATAACATATCGGTATATGAGTGATACTGATGTTATTACTTCATAATGAAACAACTAAAGAAGAAGTGGAAGAAGAAATAAAGATGAAAGAATCGGTAACGGACATTACCTCTTCTTTGAAGTGCTTCTTTGAGACCTTCTTTTAGGGCACTAAAATTGTTCTTTGAGGAAGACCAGAACCTCTAGGATGTTTATAGGGAAGTGGAGAAGAGAATTTGGCAGTGGTTGGCCGAGCTTGAAGGCTCAAAGTTGTGTGAGGAAGAGAGGGAGGAGGTGCCCTTTTATAAGGGAGGAGAGGGGAACCTTTGGAATAACTAAAAATATTATTTTATTATAAAGTCAAGTTCGGTTTTAAATAGCTCCAAATTGATTTATTTCGAGGATAAGGTGGGGATGGGTCGAAATCCTCTCATAAAATAGAATTTAGACAAGTTTAGGTTCCTATTTTAACCTTATCATTTAGATTTAACATTAAGTTAAATAATTTTACTTTTACCGTGTCTTCTTGTGTTCTTACACTATAAGGTTAATAAACTTACTATAAGAAGCCAAACGAACCCCAAATTGTTTATTATTAATATATATAACCTTATATAAGTCATTTGGCCGAACCTTAGATTTTTAGGAATAAAATAATAATTAATAATATAATATTTGTTTTTAAAAACTATTTTATGTCAATTTGACACTATTTAGAAATTGATTTTTGTGAAAATCATAACAGAATGATAAGTTCGAAAAAAGTTAATTTAATCAATTCTAACATGCCATATTAACCTAGAAAATTAGTGTAATTCATAAAAAGTCTCAAATTATATTTATTTTAGTATTTATAACATCAATTATGTCAATATTTCATTAATAAGATAATTACTGCATCATCGTTGTGTCATAAATAAATTAAATTATTTGATGTCTAAAAATTACAAATAAAATACCATTATGTAGGAAGTATTTTTATATTTCTAATGAATATTTACAATCGAATTTATATTATGTATAACCCTATATTAAAAATGTTTTAGTAAATAAACTTTGATTTTAACTCTTTTAACTCTTCTTTGAATTAAATAATAATAAATGTCCTAATCTAATACAAGTGGGCCTAAATGGTCATATTTTATTCCTAAGCTTGTTTTTGGTCGAATTACACTTATCCAATAGAATTTGGACATGTGTTAGGGTAATAATAATATCATTTTTACCCTTAATTACCCTATTTACTTTTAACCGTGGTAAAAAAAAGTAAAAAGTTACTATTCACCAAAAAATTATTTTCATCTCATTGAACTACATTTTACTTACTGACATCAACCGTGTCTCTCGGATTTTTGAAATTCCACTCACAGAAGCGGTAAAATTAAGTTTTATGAAAAAATCAGTTTTTTAACTACCACTTAGTGGTTTCACTATTCATCAAAAATTGAAAGTTTTCAGAAAAATGCCAAAAATTAGGCCTAAGCTATATTTGATATTATGAACTAAAAAATGATTTCTATTTTACCAAATTCAAAACATATCAGTTGCATTAATTAATTTAAAAATGAATTCCCGTCGTCAAAACAAAAGGCGTGTTTTTAAGAGATAATAACTATCAAAAGATTGACACTTGTTTATAACCGGTTTAAATGTGAAATTACATGCAATGACCAACATTGTATTAAATTGTAAAAATATATTCTAAATATACTTTAAAACCACTCAAATTAATAATTTATCACTATTAATTATTTCTATTGAAAAAGTTGTTTTTAATTAAAATTTAGTAATTTTCACTATTCATCAAAATATGAAAGTTATCCGAAAATCACTAAAATTTCACCCTAAGCTAATTTCGATATTCCGAATCCATAAATGAAGTCCATTTTGAAAATTAAAATTTACAAAATTTCAAAAAGTGGTTATTACTATTCATAACGGCTAGTTTTAATAATATCTTAATAGCATATCGTTGTTTAACGAAACTCGGTGTTGCGTACAACACACGCTATCGTGGAAGGTCGCGATTGCGTGTAATTCATGCCAGGTTAGAGATGTGTGTTGTGAAAGCTCCTTTTGGTGTAGCTTATAACACAAGACATTAATGAAATTAAAAAGAATATTTTTCATAAAATCTCGGGGTGTTAAACTTTCTGAACCTATCTACTCTCAAACATGTTCACATGTAAAATTGGGAGTAGAACCTAACATTATCTCACTCATAATTTGTGAATATTTATACCCACCAAACAATTCAAATATCATTTCTATGTCAAGATATATAATCCTTTCCCCAATTCATTAGAGGGAGATATAGGTTCAAACCCTCTTATAATCTATACATTTTTGGAACAATTGAAAATTAATCATTCTTCATAACATAAATAACCCATGTAAAAATAACAGGTTTCACAAAACATTCAAAAAAATCACATAAAATGAACATAATAAATCATATAATATAACAACCCTCATTTTTAAAAATAAATAATATCATAATAACTTATAAAGGGTGATAAAAACATCACTTCATGAATAATAAACCATATATTATAAATATAAGTTAAAATAAAAAAATTTCACAAACCTTTTTAAATCATTGAAGTGAAAGTTACTTTTAAAAAAATTATGAATGGAATGAAAATAATTTTTAAAACCTAATTATAAAGAGTTCCTACAAAAAGTTACTTGAAAATACATAATGTTTTTAAAAAAGATAAGTGAAAATACTTTGTAAACATTTATTTTAAAAATAATCTTTAATCATGGAAACATGAAAAATACATAAATTTTTCAGAAAAGTAATTTAAATACTTTGAAAGAATTTTCTTTTAAAAAGAATCCTTAATAATGGAAACTTAAAAAATATATAATGTTTTCAAAAAAATGGAGGTGAAAATACATTTAATTTAAAAAAATTATATTTAAAAATAGATCCATGAATATGTTATAAATTTATCAAAAGCAAATATGGAGTGGACGATAAATCATTTTTTTGTAAGGATAGAAAGACGTTTTAACCATTTTGAAATAACCTTATTAAAAACCCACATCCTTAAAAATGATAAAGAATAATTTTACATCAAAATGAAATAATTGGAATAAAATGATCATTGGAGTAAAAAAATCATTTCTACTAGGGAATGGAGAACATTAGTGAAAATTAAAAATATGAACTTTGAATAAAAATATATCAAAAGTAATGTGAATTATTCATACGAAACAATAATTTTATGAAACATTAAAATAATTGAGTGTTGACACCTTCCAAATAAGAAACAGAAAAAATAATAAAGGAATAAATACTTGAATAGGGGCATTACCTTCTCTAACAAAACAAAGGAGCTGAGACTTACAAATCGCATGAGCCACGATGGGACTCACAATCATGTGACCATTTCACGTTCCCATGAATTATCCATGCACAATGCATAACCTATAGCAAATACCATAGATAACCTCTTCAACTAACCTTCTTAGTCATATGAAGGCTCTCCAAAAAACTGAATGAGCAGACCTAGGCCACAAGGTTTGTCATTGTAAAGTGTTTGAAAAACCATCCAAAATTATTTTTTGCATAAGGAGGAATAATATCCAAAAGTATATAACCCCTATAATCATAAAGATCATGCACTATATCATCTTTGTAAGGAATAAAATTCTTTTATGATATCCAATCAAACTCACAAGACCTAAAAACCTTTGTAGATTAAAACAAAGGAGATAAAGGGGAGGAGGTGAGATGTAATTGAAGTTGCTGAAAGATATATAACACACCCATGGCGATCCGAAAGATACCGCAAGACCTCGACAACATGTCTATCTCATCCCATGAAAGGCTTTTGTCTTGTCAGCCTCACCAAAAACATGTCCCCGGGTATATCCAGAAAACTCCACACATCACCTTCACTGGTCTAGGGAAAATAGATATATTTTTCCATGGCATGCTCGCACATCCTCATATGAACCATATTGGTCACATGAGGAATCATCAAAAATCAAGTTAATATCCTATAAATTACTTGTGAAAACTAACATAATATCTAACCTATGTAAAAAAAACAAATGGAACAAAACGGGAGGAGGCGAGAGCTCTCATGGTCGCCTTACAAGAAAGGCATCAAGCTCTCATGAAGGCCCTTGGGAATGTACACTAGACAAGATTAAATGTCCATTAACATTCTCATATGATCAAATAAGATATCATTAATTGGAAATAATTTGATAAATAAATCATTGAAATAAGGGACTCACGATCACTAAATATTAAGTGACACACTCAGAATAACCCCTAAAAAAGACTCGAGAAGCTGCGTGGCACCATCCCCCTTCACCGAATCCAGCCTGGATCCATGCCGGATACACCGGAAAAACTAGAGGAAAACTCGAATGAAGAGTCCTATAAATCCCCCAACCTAGTATGAAAAACATTACAACTACCATGAAGATATGATGAATAAACTAAGGAAACTCTTAAGTGTAATAGTAGAATTCTCATAGAAACTGATCACATGATCGACCAACCTCCCTTCAGGTAACATACCGGTGAGTAGACGGAGTAGTCATACAATAGTCATAAGACACTTTGCGTGATAATTTATAGTTCATGTGAAGGATATCTAGTGGGATATGGGATGAAAATCCCATATTCCCACTGGATCACACCATACTCAAGATAAAACAACACTAAATAAAACCAAGGAATCTGCAAGGAAAAGGACAAGAAAAAGAATAAAGGTGGAAAAATTAAATAAAAATAGGTTTTATGACCCACATGTGTTTCGCAGGAGCCTCTCAAAGATATAAAAAATCATTGGAACATGTTGCCTATATTTCACGACACTCTTTAAGAATGCTATATGGGTCATAAGAAGCCCTCCATACATGTCAAAGAAAAGTCACACAACCACCTTGTACATATCACCATAGTCTCATGGAAGTCCCCATGGAATTGTCACCAAAGCCTCACGATGTCCTTCATATGCATCTTCTAACTCATATAATAGTGCCTTCTCATATAAGATAAGTCTCAAAAAATAACCTAGGAATAACAATGGGATCTCATGTCATCCTCTGGGAATATCAGGTAAGACTCACGATGCCCTTCATGGATGTTAGAAAAGATATGAGACATCTATTGTACATGTCAAACAAGTCTTGTGAGATAATCAGGAAATGTTAATGGGATCTCGAAACATCCTATAGAAATATTGGCCAAGACTCATGATGCCATATGGGTATATTACCTAAGAAACACAATGCCCTTTAGGGATTTTAACCAAGACATGTGACACATTCTTGACATGTCAGCAGGGATATGTAATAGATTCTAGGGAAAAACATTTGGATCTTGTGATATCCCTTGGAAAGGTCAATTGGGTCATACAACACCATCTAGACAAGTAGGGCTAGGTCTTCAGGACATTTCACGATTTGATAGCCTCATGCACACACAATGTGTAATCTCTAAATAAAAGGGCAACTTCATAGTGTAATCCCTAATCAAGGGAACTACAATGACTTTAATTCCTATCATATTCATGATATGTAGGCCACCTCCTCAAGTTTCAAGTTTCATATTGATCATTAAGGGAGATCCCAATATATAATCCCCTTACCCAAAGCAATATAATTGATCACTTGATAACCCTTGTTTCTAACAACGAGCATGAATCATGTGGGATTAGGGAGTTTCAATGATAGTATATCTCCAATAAATAGGAAATCCATCTCAATATAAACCCCTAGAATTACTGAAACCTTGAGGACATTCATAGTGTCCCAAGTGTGATCATCCAACTTAGCCTATCAGTAGGTTAAGTGATTACCAAACTATGATGAATCTGATTCTTCCCATACTCATGATACATAAGATTCTTTCCCAAGGCCCGATATCTATACCAAAAACCCCAAGGACTGTCTTAGTACATAATTTCCAAATCTACATGCCATGATACTGATCATATATTCCACCTTTTTTCTCACAATGAGAACCACTCATGTGGGCCTAGGGAGATAAAAATAACACCTCATTTGGAATCATGAATTTCCACTAACCAGGGATATCCAAGAATGTAATCCTAGATGAGTGGTATAGAATGAACACCCCTCATATAAGGAAATACACCTTGGGGAGAGTCCCAATGAATTTGGTCATACAGATTCCACACATAAAAAACTATTCACTGTTAGAAAAATGGATAGAAAACCTTGAATACATACCGATGGATTCACTAAATGAGACCTCACTTCCCATGGTTCATCAATGTGACTCCCCTTCTTTTTTAAGGAGAAAATTAACTAATGAATCATTTTTTCAGAGTAACCAATCATGTATCTAGATTATGAATATATTCATGAACATATATTTAATCTATAAGAGAGTCTTGAAGTAGGAAACAATTCCCCCCAAAAGGGTGTGATGAGCCCAACATCCCATACTATTTACCAATGCAAGTGTCCAAGAGTCACTGGGCCTAAAAACCCAGGTGACTGACAGCAATTGGGATGTAGGCCTATACCCAGCTATAGAAGGGGAACCATTGGGAGTTTTTGGAAAAATTGAAAAAGGTATCATAATAAGAGAAACCCATTTCACACCTCAAAAACCCAAAAAATAAAAAATGGTGAACCCGACTTGAATAGAATTAACTACGACACATCCTTATTAAGATAAAAAGGATATACTATCCAACCCACATAATTTTTTTTTGTTTTGGGTATAATATAAAAAACCTGACGAAACAAAAATGATGAAACCAATGTGAAAAGACATAAATGCAGCATGTAATTAGTGAGACAAAAATGATATATTTTCTAGCCACCATTAGAAATTTTTTTTCTGGGTATAATATCAAACACTAGACAAAAAAATAGTGAACCTGATGTGAAAATAATTAACTACAACATTTCCTTAGTGAGATAAAAAGGATATACTGTCTAGCCCATGTGAGACCATTTTATTCTGGGTACAATATAAAAAACCCAATGAAACAAAAATGGTGAACCTGATGTGAACATACTTAACTACGACATGTACTTAGTGAGATAAAAGGATAAAATATCTATCTCCCATCATACAATTTTATTCCAGGTATAATATACAATACCTAAAAGAACAAAAAATGGTGCACCCATTGTGAATCTCTCTAATGAAAAGATGATTGTTTATTATCCATCAGGCCATTTTGTTTGCCTCTATATGCAAAAAAATGATAAAACTAACATAAATCTTTGTAATAATAGAGCAATTGGGTTATAATGCTACATAACACTTTGTTTTGAAATCCCTACGCAAAAAAAGTTGTAAAACTGGAATAATCTTAAAAATGATTCTATGCAACCAAGGTTCTCATAAGTCCATCCCCCTTTTGACAAGTCCAAATTATTTAAATGGATGAATGAGAAATAAAATAACAAATGAGTTAACCATGAATATTTTATTTAGAATATTATGTCTATGATACTGCATTAAGAGGAAACCTTGTTCCTTTTCATCTATGTAATTTCAGATTCTGCTTCTAACAGCCCGATTCATCACAATGAATTCATTATCCAGTATTCTCTTCAGTAAATAATTTGTGATGAAACCCCTGTAGGTCAAAAAATGAATTCACCTAATTGACAAATCAAATGATAGGTGGAAAGAACTATTGTCTAGGAGTAACACCGACATGGTACAATCTCGACCCTGGAAGCTACTTATGAAGTTCCTCAACCATGATGACCGACAAGTCCAAATCACCCGGGAAAGGCTGCTTCTAACCCATTAGCCCTTTTTGATATGACCAATATCTTTATGGGATTATCCTCATAGCGTGAAAATGACCATCTTTCATGTCAGATGAAGGTGAAACAAGAGGCCAAATCCGACTACCTTTCAGTTTAGATACCATCAATGAGGGAACCTAAAAAATGCTGTCACAAACAACATCTCACTAGTACCCATTAGACACCAAATGAGGATACTATTATGATACCCTTTCATGGGCTACAAGGAAGACTCTTTGGAGGAGGAAGGTATTGGATATCAAAGAGACAAATCATATTCCCACTTCTGCTGATAATGAATGGAACCATATTTAGGTAGGAACCAATAAGTATGCTCACATCCCAACTTCTTTAGAACAAGTCTGCATGCATATCCCCATAGCTGGCGTGGGGGAGGCTCATACTCCTACCCCCATGCACGAATCACATAAACATATTCTGGTGGCACATAGATGATAGAAGTGGGCATATATTACCACTTCAATAGATTACATATTTCAGTATATAATGGAGATGGAAAATGTGTAGTCTTATATTCCTACACACACTTTGCTGAAATGACAATATATTCTATAAATAGTTGAAGAACTCTTCTAGAATATACTGGCACTATTGCAGATGAAAGGAAAAATGCATAATCCTATCCCTACAACTAAGATAGCTCAAAACTCTGATCATCATGAACAAGTGGATCTACCTAAGAAAGCACACACTCTTGCCCCGATTTGGGAGGATTATTGACAAATTTCAATGAAGGGTGAGGTATTGGACCAGGATTATATAGAAGTTACAACTGGGGCCCACTAGGTGAGAGAAACAAGTCCCTCAGAGTAGGGGTTCATTCCTATAAAAAAAATTTGGTGTATATTTCAAAGGCCTTGGATCGGGTTCATATCCCCAGTCTGGACAGGGATCACCAAATGAGAGGAGAACCTGCCTCGAGACATGATCATATTCGTGTCAAAGAAGTAAAATAGCATACTACAAAGGGACAGGATCAGGAACATATCCCCATTTTGGATGGGGTGAACCATGTGAGAATGGAACAAGCCTCGGTACATGATCACATTCTTGTCAGTGAATCTACCTTGTATATTTCGAAAGATTATGGAAGCTAGGCACATATTCCTACTTCCACCGTCGAACGATTGTTCCATCATCATTCCAAGGAAATATAGGGGGATACTCATATTCCTTATCACATTTTAGAGGTACATTGGAATATTCCAATGGGGGAATGCATATTCTTACTATGCTCATATTCGTGATCCAACCGGGGCCCACCAATTGAGACTGGCACATGCCTCGGGGAAAGATGACATTCCTAACAAGAAAGTCCAACTGCATATTTCATAGACTTGGGATTGAGATCATATTCATGTCCTAACCGAGGCTCACCAACTAAGATTGGAACACGCCTTGGGAAAACTCACATTCCTGTCAATAATGAGATAGATCATCATCATATTCTGATAGAATCTCAGCAGTAGGATCATAATCTATAAACACCAAAAGTTTATATACAAGTTCCAACAATTGTCATACAATAGTATCATACCCTTGTAAAACCCCAAAAGGTAGGTCATCATATCCCAAAAAAGATATAAAACATGGACCATACTCCTAATCTTCTCAATTCCAGTGTCCTTGAGGATGTTCGAGACACATTCTAAACACTACAATGGTCTGTCAACTCTTTTATTGAAGCAGAATCATAAGAAGTTCATTACCACGATAGTCCTCCATGTGTTACTATGGAGTACGATTATATGACTTTTCTTCTGACATCCACTATGGGAAACCTCCCCAGGGTGATATCTCCCATGGATAAGGAAATCCTCTACTATCCCAGAAACCACTATATGGGGAGGACACTTCTACAAAACTATCCTTTAACATTGCTAGAAATGGTCTTTATTAGGTCTAGAAAAGAACTGACTACATGAATGAGATTAAAATCCCATGCATTTTATCAACACTGATAAATGGGTATTTTATCAGTGATAAACAAAGTGATGTGAAATGGGACCTCTATTAGTTATTTTAAAAGCACTTATATGGGAACCATTTATCTGTGATTTAATTTAGCATCGCTAAAGGAACCATTTGTTAGATCATATAAAATTGATGATAAAGAGTCTTTTATTAGTTCTAATAAAAGAATTGATAAAGGAACTTTTATCAGTTCTTTTGAAAGTGCTGATAAAGGTCCATAGTGTAGTGTGCTATAACAGTACACTGTATCACCACTATAATGTGATGTAATAGCACACCACAACACCAAAAACACCCTAGATATCAAAAAAAGTTCCAATACATGATTTAAGTGAAATTAAATTTACAACACAAACACAAGGGAAAAAAACTATATTAGAGACATTTTAAACATTGGTTTATACAATTACATAAATATAAATGATTATATACATTCAAAAACATCAATGTTCCTTTATCTCTTAATCATGACTTGAATCATACCATTTCAAAAAAAATACCCTTGATCAAGAAAAAGAACGCACCCATATAAGAAAAAAATAATTATGTTTGTAATAATATAAAGAAATAAATTAATAGAAAGTGTTAATTTTACTAAAATTCATGTCAATTTTTAATAAAAAGACACAATTGGAATCATACTGGTCACACTGTGCATCATATTGAGGTGTGACTAATTTCAATACATCTCTAATGAAGTGTGGATCATTTTCCTAAATTATTAAAATGATCTGAATGCGTTTTTAGTACGTTAGTTATCTTTTGTACTAAAATATTTTTTTAAACTAGAATCCTGAACTTTTCACTCATTATGATCACATAGTTTATCGGTTTGTTGCGAAACAGATTTCTACATATTGAAACTAACTTAGGAATCATCATCTTAAATTAAAAATTATATCCTACCACATTTGATCATTTTTAAGTGAGTAACACTTTTTGAACTAAAATGTCAATTTTAAACTGATAATAGATACTTTGAGTCATATCGGACACATCGTGTATCATATTGAGGTGGAGATGATTCCCACACATCAAAAATAACTTATGGATCACTTTCCTAAAGTATCAAAACAATCTAAATGTGTTTACTCAGTTTTGATTAGGATAGTTGTCCATTTTACTAAAACTGGTGATAATTTTAAATAAAAATATGCACATTGAGTCATACCGATCCCATCATATGTTATATTGAGGTGTGGATAATTTATACATGCCCCAAATGAATTATGGATCATTTTTATAATTTTTCAAAACAATATTAATGTGATTTCTTCTTTTTGAGTATGTCACTTGTCATTTTTAATAAAATTTCATTTTAAAATTGAAACACACACTTCAACTCATACCGATCACATTGTGTATCAGATTTAGGTTTGGTTGATTCCTAAACATAAAAAATGAATTATTGATCATTCTATTAAAGTATTTAAACATTGTGAATGTGTTTACTCAGGTTTGAGTATGTCAGTTAGCATTTTTACTAAAATCGATTAGAATTTTAAATAAGAAGATGCACTTGAAGTCATAACAGTCACACTAGGTGTCAGATTGAGGTGATACTGATTTGTACACATCCTAAATGACATAAATATTTTTTCCAAAAGTTTAAAAACAATATTAACGTGTTTATTGGGTTTTTAGTACACCACTTGTCTTTTTTTACTAAAATTTCATTTTAAAATTGAAACACATACTTTGAATCCTACTAATCACATTGTGTATTGGATTGGGGTGTGGATGATTCCTACACATAAACAATTACTTATGTATCATTTTACTAAATTATTTAAACAATGTGAAAGCATTTTCTCAGTTTTGAGTAGGTCAGTTGGCCTTTTTACTAAAATTGATGTCAATTTTAAATAAAAACACACACATGGAGTCATACTATTCACACCATGCATCAGATTGTGGTGCAGATGATTAATGCACATCTCAAAGAAATTATTGATCTATTTTATTAAGTATAAAAACAATATGAAAATGTTTTCTCGGTTTTGAGTATGTCATTTTTCTTTTTTACTAAAATGTCATTTTTAAATTGAAAATCACACGTTGACTCATACAGATCACATCGTGTATATTTTTGATGTGATACCAATTACTACATGTAAAAAATGATTTATGAATCAATTCCTTAAATTATCAAAAAAAATACTAGCATGTTTTCATAGTTTTCAGTGAGTGACACTTCTTAAAGTCAAATGTAGATTTTAAACTCATAATTGACACATTGAGTCATATCAGGCACATCATGTATCAGATTGAGGTACGATCGATTCTTACACATAAAAAATGAAATATGTATTGTTATATTAAAGTATCAAAATAATATGAATATGTTAGCTTAGTTTTTTGTATTTCATTTGTCTTTTTTACTAAAATTATTGTCAATTTTAAATAGAAAGAATTACTTGGAGTCATACTAGTCACATCATTTGTCAGATTGAGGTGCAGCTGATTCCTACATGCTGCAAAGTATCTAAAAAATCATAACTATCAATGTTACAATGATTTCCAATGAATTTATTTTCCAAAATTCTAACACTACATTTTAAACTTCAAACAAACCACATCAACCTGATAAAAAGAATCCACCTATATGACAAAAAATTATTATGAGTATTACTAAAAAGAAAAAAAATTAAACATAAACATAAAATAATAAATTATTTATATGGAAAAATATTTTACTATTCAAATATCAATATTACCTCTATTATTGAGTAGTGGAGGGAACTTAGAAAAATGTTATAAATGTCAACACTACAGGGGTCAAAGGTTTTGATGAAGAAGAAGTCTGTGAAAATTTTGGTGCAGAAAGGCATGGAAGAAGGATAATGATCCCCAACTCATACAAAAGAATCCACCCATATAAGAAAACAATTATTATGTGATTAATACTAAAAATAAATAAATTAACCATAAATATGAAACAATACATTAATTCTATGGAAAATAATTTTTATATGAAAACATCAAGATTACCTCTGCAAATGAGTAGAGACAACATTGTTTCTCTTCCTACAAAGGTAGTGGAGGTAACTTGAAAGAAAGTGATAAATGTACCACTGTAGGGGTGAAAAGGTTTTGAGGGAGAAGAAAACTGTGAATTTTTTGGTGCATAAAGGAAAGAAAGATGGACAAATCACCCCAAATTGAATAAAATAATACACCTATATGAGGAAAAAATTATTATGTGATTAATAAGAAAAATAAATAAATTAAAAAAAAAATATGAAAAAATACATTAATTATATGAAAAATGATTTTACTGTGAAAACATAAAGATTAACTCTGTAATTTTGCAAAGGTAGTGTCATTTCTCTTCCTATAAAGGAAGTGGAGGTAACTTGAATGAAAGTGATAATATGAACCACTGTAGGGGTGAATAGGTTTTGAGGGAGAAAAATTTTGCGAATGTTTTGGTGTTGAAAGGCATGAAAGATGGACAACGCACCCCAACTCAATAAAATAATCCACCTGTATAAAAAATTATTATGTGGGTAATACTAAAATGAAATAAATTAAACATAAATATGAAATAATTCATTAATTATATGGAAAATCATTTTACTTAGAAAACATCAATATTACCTCTGTTACTGATCAGAGACATCATTGTTTCTCTTCTTGAAAAGGCATGATACAATGATAGAAATATTATAAATAAATGAACTTTTCAAGGAATATTGAAAATTAAATCAACATTCCATTATATAATTTTTCTACAAAATAGAGAAATCATATCATAACATTACATTTACAAATTTCCAAAGGGTTTCCTTCATTATAGTTTTTTCTTCTAAGGGATTGTTAATATCATCATATGTAGAATATATTTTTAACATGATTAGTCAAAAATTTAATTTAGAATATTTTAATATAGTAGAGGACATATAATATTATGAGGAAAAACATAATATATTAAAAAACACTTTTACCTTCTCATTGAAACCTATTTCTTTTTTAAAGGTTTCAAGGATTTGGTTATTCAATCGAGAATCCAAATCCCCTCTTTGTGGTCCCCTCTAATGTAAAATAAATTTGATAAATTGGGACCGAGATGAACTAAATGTCATATCTTAAAGAAACAGTCACCCTCAATTGAATTTTCATCTGATTCAATATTTCTTTAGTCACCAATAAAAAAATAAAGCAATTCTTGTTTGTTGGATCAGATACATAAAATACATGAACTGCTTGTGATTCCATTATGAATGGCTCATCCTTTTCCCCTTCCATACTGAAATTGACCTTCCTAAATATCATTTCATCAACTTTCTATCCCTTGATATTGTCAACCCATTTGTAACAGTAAATCCACACTTGAAATTTTGTATAATATGACTCTTATATCTGTTAAATATTTCCAAAATATGATATATTTTCATAAATTTTATTTATATCCTTATTAATAGATATGTGCATTGATTCATTCACAATCATAACACCACTGTTTTTCATCTTACTAAAGTCATCATGTTCTTTTGTATACAAGATATAATCATTGATTACAAAATCAGTGTAATATATAATATTTTCATTTGTTTCTATGGCTATCCATTGAAGTTGTTCGACAATTGAATTCATATTTTAAGATAACTCCTTATAAAATTGATCTATGAACCATCCTATAAACTATTGATTATGTGTATTTGATATCCATCCTTCATCCCTTGATATATTCTAATATCTAAGAATTTATTTTTGGGATTCAATGTATGGATAAACATTTTCACTATTATGTAATATGTAAATATGTGATTTCTCTTTCTCTGTCAAGGTAATTGTAACAACATCTCTTCTAAAAATTCCTGCTCCCTTAAGGTGTTCATTGTGATGATATTTTGGGAGACTGATGATTTAAAAATATGAAAGGTAATCAGTACAAAATTCAATAGCATCTTCAACAATATATTATTTTGAAATACAACCTTATGACTGAATACAATTCTTGAAATACCCTTTAAAAATCATCATATAATATTTAATGGGGTACATAAATCTATAATTTATAGTATTTTATAGTTGAACCTCTATGAACAAGTAAGCCATCAGGTGGACCGTTATATCAAAGAATTATGGTGGAAAGAACATATCTAATTCACAAAATTTGAATGAAATATCTTTATTCATGATGGGAAACTTCACCAGGTCAACAACTTTACTACATATGGATTTTAAAAAGAGGTAGAGTTTGTTCAATTTATGTCATACATTTTGAGGTAGAATGAAACAAAAAGCGACATGCATTAAATATTGCATCAAAACATGACAGTTATGTGATTTTAGTCCTTGTAACTTCAAACTATTCATTGACACGACATTCTTGATATTTGATGAATACCCCTGTGGAACTTTTACACTAGTATGGAAAAGAAAAAATCACAATTTTTCATGTCTGGATTGTGTAAGATATTGGAGGAAGAAAATTCATCCTTTTAACCTTTATCGGTGCCAAATCTTCCCTTATCCCCATTTTAATCAAGTTTAACCTAGTCATGATGCCATGTTTCATTTTTATAGGAACGTTTAGTAACATGACAATAAGACTATCAAATAATTTTTTTTTCTATATGCATGACATCAATAAAATGTCTGACATACAAACAATTCCAATATGGTAATTCAAAGAAAATTTATCTCTTCTTATAACCTAATTTTTTATGGGTTTTCAAAATGGTTTGTCGAAAATAATGTTAATCTTTTTTACATTTTTTATAGTTGTTAACCCATTACTAGAGACGGTGTTGTACCTTGTTTGATATTACCATCAAATGATGTCATCCAGAATTAGTATTTATGTCATCGAGGTAAAAGTTTCTGATGTCCTAAGAACACATTATTTGAGTAATGTTTCAAAAAAACTGAGTATGTGCGTTTTTCACAAATAATTTCATATTGTTTATAATTGCATATTGTTTCACAAGGATCATCCCAATCAATTGGGTTAGATAAAGTATGTTGAATCATCTCGAAGATTATTATAATGAGAGGGAGATAAAGGTAGATAATAAATGATATTATCACTAAATTTTATAGGTGTAAGCCAAAATATGGATGGTGTAATGATCATAGCCTGAATTACCCAAACAACACTAGGTCAGATCATTGTATGACCTCTAACACACCTCAATGTCAATAAAGTATGGTTTAAACTTTGGGAGTAGAAAACCATAAATGGGAGCCCCCCCCCAATAGAAAAAGTTAGTACTAGAGGTTGAACAAAATTCTAGCATGACCCTTCGGGTCAATAGACATGCAGGCCCAAAATCATCATTACCCGATATAGGCAAACCTGTTAGATTAAATATGGAAATAAATGTTGCAATAGCTATATAAAAACACATAAATGTCATATATAAAAACTCTCTTATAGTCTATTAGAAATATCAAATAGATAAAACCCTAATATTCAAAAATAACGTGAACTAAAGGAACCATAATGATTCAAAAAGTGAAGGTTTAATGTGATAAAACCTCATGTTCTTAACTGGGGATAACCCCTTTGAATATGCTTCATAAGAAAACAAAGGGCCATAGTGAATTCTAAGAGGAACTAGATCCTATGATACATATAAATAATAGAGAAACATACATCACTCCACTAACATTGTTCCTAAAAAATAACATCTAAAGATGCATGTCCACTAATGTGTCCATGAATCGCGTTAACATATAAATTATCATTTGGTAACCTCCAATGTGCCTCAAATTAGTAGTCAATAAACAAGAATATACATGAAAATTTATTTTCATTTATATACATAGATGGAAAGATTATTTATTAAGAACATATAAAACATAGAAATAAAACAATAATGAATAAATCTAAGGTTTAATGTCAGATATAACTAAAAAATACATATATAAACAGGGTCCACACATTGGTATTCAATCAAACAACGTATCATAAAAAAATAATTCTATTCGTAATCTAAAATAAAATTAGTATACAATCACCAAACCAAAAATAATGACATTGGTGAAGAATAAATAAAAAATGAAACAAAAAATACAAAAGGAGAATTGGAAGGCCTATATCATTAGGTTGAAGAAAATAAAAGACCTTCTTCAGAAACCCAAACTGTAATCAAACACCGAATGTCATAAAAGATGTTTGAGCAACTGGAGGTAGTTGAGTGGTGTGATTTATGCTTCAATTCACTGAGGAGAAGAGCCAGTAGTGGATCGCTTCCATGGAATGCTTCTAATATCGCAATGGGTTTGAAAATGGTTAGGGTTTTAAATAGATCAGGATAATTTTATCAACGATTACAAATAAGCACTGATAAAAGGACTCTTTATCAACACGTTTTTAGCACTAACAACGGTAGGTCTTTATCAGTGCTAAATAAGAGATGATAAAATAAATTTGAATTAGCGCTAAAGTAATAGTGATAATAAATATTCATTTTATTAGCACTTTGTTTAGTGATGATAAAGCCTCATATTTATTATCATGGAAAAGTGATGATAAAGATTATTTTACCATCACTTATTTCTTAAGCGATGATAAATGATTTATTATTATAATTATAAATAATTTTTTTAAATATTTATATATACTTAATAAATAAATATAAATATAAATATAGTAAATATATTACTTTTTAAATATATTTATTATAAATATATAAATATTAAATATATAAATACATATTTATAATATAGATTTTAAAAAAAAAATTATATCATGATATATATTTTTATAATTATATATATATATATATAATAAATATATATAGATATAAATAAATTAAATATATTCATTATTTTAATAAATTTGTTATAAATTTAATAATTATTTAAATATATATAATTATTTATTTATAATTGTATAAATATTTTTTTAAAAAATAATATTTATTTATTTATAATTATAAATATATAGTTGTATAAATATAGTAAAACCACATTTATAAATATATTTACTTATAAATATTTTCTTATAATTATATTTTTAACATTATTAGTGAATATCTAATATAAAGCGCATAAATATTTTGTAATATATAAATCATGTTCATATATATTAATATATATCTATATATTTAATATATTCAATTTAATAACATTAATTGTCATAATTATCTAATTAATAGGTTTTTTAATATTTAATAATGTGTAATCAATTTATTCATTTTTATCAATAATTATTTAATTAAAAAAATTATAATATTTTATTGATAAAATCATTTTTTATTTTAATATATTTAAAAATATCATTTTATTTATTCAAACCATTATTAGTGCTAAAAAAGAACTAATGAAAGAAATATTTATCAATGCTAAAAATAAATAACTGATTAAGTTTACCCTTTATTGGTACTAAAAATAAAGCGCTCATAAAGGTTCCTTTTATCAGTGCTAAAAAAAGTGCTGATAAAAGGTTAAATTTATTAGTGATTTATTTAGTGATGATAAAGATTCCATTTATCAGTGATTTTTTTTCACTGATAAATACCAATGTGTTTCAACATGGGTTTTATAGTAGTGGGTGTTCAAAACTCTGACACGATCATATAGAGAGGTTATCAAATCATCAGGGTCAACTATATATGGTTCCCCATCAACTTCCAGTGGCACCCACTCCCTTGAAAAGAAGTGCATGCCTTATCTATGCCAAAATATGTGGGATACTCATCAGAAACTTAAGGATTGACATCTCCCTTATCTAGGATACGAGTGTCACCTTCATAAAATCAATATACTATGTTGTCAGTTAGACCTGGATGTTATCTACATTGACTAGGATCCAAAAAAGGAAAAGCACAGAGTAAATCTACAACATGATTGCCTCCATTGTATCACAACACATCAAAAGTTAATCTCTAAAGCCACATCATGCATCCATATTCAAGGATGGGGATGTAAGAGAGTGTTACCCTTTTCTACTCCCTTGGAACAATAAATCCCCTCAGATGTGGAATCCTTAATGTTACAACCTCTAATGACATCAAGGGACCAGGTAACGCTCAAGACATTTGATCACTAAAATGGAATTCCTATGCTGCAAAAGTTCCCACACACCCCAAATAGAGAGGGAAGATAGACAAAATGACTTCAAACTGACCCCCTCAAATCAATAAGAATGAATTTCAAACATAGAGACTAAGGTTTTGATCACCCAGAATACTTCTCATAAGAATTGGATACCATTAGGGGTCTTCATAGATCCCATATTCTATAGGAGTAAAACCATGCCACAAAAAATGGGGGTTGATTGTAGTTTCCATGTTATCCATCCCAGAGTAGACCCAGCCCGTCGAGCCGAGGAAATATCTACCATCACCTCCACCTCCAAGATTTTCAATTTCTGAGAGGATTTGGGACACATCGGTAGTAGCTATCAATGAACCCCATCCCACTAGGCTGGGAGAATTTATATCTCAATAACCATCACCAGGTTCATCATACCTTATGAAGACCCTAGAAACATCATCGGTGATCACGGAACAACCCCACCCCATTGGACTGGGGGCATTTATACCTACATATCCATCTTGATAGTCATCAAGTCCCTGACCGGAGCCATTGGATCCTCAAAAAATAGATCAATCCACGCCAACTACATCCCCAAATGGACCCCACCCCATATGGATGGAGGGATGTTTATCATCATCAACACCAAAAAGGGAATCAATCTTCTCCAGGTTAGGAGGAATCAATCAGTGGTTTGCATTCCACAAGCTCCTCCCGCTACAAGAAAATTCCCTACTAGTTGGGGAACATTTGGAAACCATGATAAGAATCTCCCTCAAAGTCAATATTAATATACCAAAAAAGGGAGGAAAATGTTATTAAGAAAATCATACGCCATCAGTTTCATAATCTAAAATGAACCAACATAGATACGGGTTCAAATAATGACCCTAAAAAAGATAGTGTAGAATCAACCTGTTGCATCGAAAGTAATGGAACAACCACTATTTCCTTATTTTCCTATGTGAATTTTATCATTATCAACATGTAATATATTGATCATGATGAAAATGTAGAGGGCCGTGACACAGAAAACATACCTCAGGAGGAGGTTGACTTGTATGCACCAAAAGAGGTTGCACACTCTAGGAACTGAAGACGACTCAAAAACATGGAACCACCAAATATAGAGTTTTCACCTTGACAATGTAAAATTACCCAGGGGAAGGGTACAAAAACATCCCAATCACCTACTAGAAAAAATAGGGTTCCTTCCCTGGAGGAACAATTATCACAATATGAGAGAGAAATACAAACTCTACAACAACTCAATGAGGATCTACTCATAGGAAATATTCTCACTGGGTATCATCTTTAAGAAGAGAGAAATACTCCTCCCCCATGGAAAATCCACTAGAAAGAGAAGTATCTGATCATAAATTTGGATCTAGATCTATAAATCTAGTCAACATAAATTATGAAGTCGAAAATGATCACAACTTCCCTCAATTTTAGTAACCACGTCTCCCTCATTGGGAAAACTACTCAATATTGGTACGAATCAAAAATGGGAAGGAGATAAAAGTGGGGGCACCTCATGAATCCCCAATGGCTCCCTATTTATGTAATAAAACTGAGGTAATGGTGCACTCATAGCTTCTTAACATCATCGAGTCCTTGGATACTCGAATTGAAGCCATGGAAGGGTGATGCATGGCTGTGCAGCCTGAGAGGAAGCAATGTCACTATTTGGTGGACATCACTTTCCCCCACCAAATTTCAGAAATCATACCTTCTCAATATTTGATGGCATGGGTTGCCCATAAAAACATTTCAAACACTTCATATCCTGATATGGGATGATGATGGGCCCTATAGATCAAAAAGAGGCAAAAAAGATGAGGTGTTTTATACCAACTCTGACAGAGCTGGCCTTTTTTTATAGCAGTCTGCCAGTAGGATCTGTGTCAATATGGGAAGACCTCTATCATCAATTCCTTTATAAATTTAGTTCTATATAGAGTAAGACAAAGTTCATTGAACTGATGAAATAAAAATAATGAGAAAATGAGAGGGTTTCTGAATTCTTAGCAAGGTAGAGGGTTTAACATACTCACTCAACATCCATCTCTTACAGGAGACGTTGTTGGAACTATGTGCTAAAAATATTAGGTATGAGTTGAAGATGCCTCTGATTCCAGTGAAATATATAAGTGGATTCCATGAGTTTTCTGAAATGGATGAATGTCTATATGAATCCTTCAAGTGTACCTGATCTAGAACATGACTCATGCCCATAGTAGAGGAAAAAATGACAGCCAGAGAAGAAGTTATATCTATCACTCCCAATCCAATAGTGATGCTTGTACAAATACCCAAGTAGGCCTTAATCCTCCCAACACCTCCCATCAAGCAGTGAAAAACATAGAATCACCCTCATCCATAAGTATAGAGAAATCAGGGTCGTTCGAGTTTCAAATAATGAACAAATAATGTGTACTTCTTCTAGAATGAACAAGTCCCTGATTACTTCTTGGAATCCATAAAATTTAATTTTCTCACACTCCCACTACCCATGAATCCTAACTAGATCAACCTCACCAACCATCCTAATTTTTTCCATTTCCATAGAAGGCTAGGTCATAATATAAAAAACTGATTTATCTTCAAATATGTCCATTAAGCCCTAATCAATTTCAGACAGGTGGTTTTAGATGACTCCCCAGAACAGGTGTCTTTCATAACCACGATCCAACCGAAAGAAGCAGGTGATTTGAAAAAAAGTCTCAGGTAGATGTCTGTGAAAAATGGATAATTGGATGTCCTGAAATATAGTTGATCAAAACCATTCCACTCTGAGAAAAAAGTTATGCAAACTAGCAATAGCCCCACCACCCAAGAAAGAGACACCAAATGTTCCTTTAGAAGGTGTGTGTGACCACGAGAAGCAAGTAGAGATAGAGGATAGAGAATAATATTCTCCTCCAAATAGAGCATTATCTCTTGTTGAATTATTTCCTAAAACATATGAAACATGAGAGATACCCCACTAAATAGAACCCAGATTCGATGAAGAAATAATGTTTGGTTCTGTCAAAAAGATACACTTGCAAGACCCCTTCCCCGATGATGAGTTTTCCCTAGATCATGAGTTTCTTACACATAACCAGGGGAATGGGAGGTGGAATGCACAGTAAGCGAGGATATAGAGGACAGAGCAGGCATGGTAAGACCCAATATTCTAGTCATGTCCTTATAGTTGAGCCTCATGGGAAAGCTCTCTAGCAATCCCATTAAGGGAAGGGAATCGTTTCAGAACCCTACACTAGCTTTTCGCTCCAAATTTCCTTGCATGAATGCCTGGTAGGGGCTTATACGGATCATCCTTGAAAAAAGGGAAGGATAAGATGACTTTTTCCATCGAGAGTAGATGCTCCTATAACCCCTACAGAAGCACCGGGTTCGACCACCCAAAATTCATCATCTCCTCATCCACACATCGAAGAGAAACCCCATATAGGGAAGCGCTAACCTTTAACACAAAAGTATGATGTTATGAAATAGTTGGTGGTTATCTATCCAATATCTTTGTCCTCGATGAAATACATATTTTCAAAGAATATGGGGAGTCACTTGTTGAAGCCCTCTAGATCCCACAAGTGTTCAAGACATAAGTCAGTGCATCCGAGGTCTATCAAGCGGAGACCATGGCCTTATAATTTCATGTTGTTATCTCATTCAATAATAAAGATAAAAAATAATCCCCTTAAGGAAACATCATATCCCTATATATCTCATAAAAACTCAGTAATGTCAATGTATAAAGGGATCTGATTGATAACAGTTTTGGGATCAATCATATCCTAGTCCAAACCTTACCATGTTAGGGATATGGAGAAGGGGACTTGTCTCCCACTAAGATAATAATACAAGGGTATGATAAATATGAGTAAAGAACTCTCTAAAATATAAATATTGAAGCCCACTTTGGCGATCTTACATATAAAACTGAGTTTATTGTAATACAGTAAGACATCACGTACAACATCCTGCTTGGAAGGCCCTGGTTCCATAGGAACCTGAAGATACCTTCAACATTCCATCAGTGTCTGAAGTATCCCATTAATGGATAAGTCAGCATACTACATGGTGATAGTTCTCCATTCGAGACTTGAAGGGCCACTTATGATAAAAAATATTTCTATTAAAAGGAAAAAATGACAAATGGAGGATGATGATATATAGTTTTTCTCTCTTAGTGGCTTGGGGACCACCCTTGTGAATCCCTATAGTATGCTCTATGGTGACTATGTAATATCCATAAACCTGGTCAAGGTTACATATATAATCCCAAAGGTACAATCCATTCATATCCCTAATGAGAGCATGAAATACTATTAGCCCCGACATCTCTCTATAATGACTCAATCAACAAGGGATGGCAATGTATCTTCTCATGTCCTCTCTCACCTTAATAATGAAAAAGGGACCCCCATATTTCTATCTTATTTTGAAAATCTCTCCACAAGTTCTGAGATGGAAGAAGATATGGCAGACCTTAGGAATGCCCTTCCAGCATTTGGGGAAGGTGTCTCCACCACCATCGATGAACTCATGAAAATAAATCTTGGAAAAGGGGAAGACCCAAAACCTATATTGATTAGTGCCTAGATTCCCCTAAAAGAGAAAGATATTTATATCATATTTTTGAAGAAACATCGATATGTGTTCTCATGGAACTACACAGAAATGCTCAGACTAAACCTAGTTGTGGATACACATCACCTTGGGTTATCAGATGAGCATCGAGGCTTCAAGTAGGTATCTAGAAGGATGCACCCCTACCATTCCACTAATATATAAGTATATGTTGATAAGATGATCGAATCCAACATCATCTTATAAGTGAAATACCTGAGATGGATTGCCAACATTATCCCAATCAAGAAGAAGAATGGGAAGATTAGGATCTGTATTGATTTTAGGGACATTAATCAGTATTTCCCAAAGGATGATTTCCCATCGCCAATCACAAAACTCTTGGTCAATGTAGCTATTAGTTTCAAAGACCATTCTTTCATGGATAAGTACTTGAGGTAAAATTAGATAAATATTCCCCCTGAAGATGAAGAATCCAATGCATTTAGAGCACTATCGTGGATATTTTACTATCCGGTCATGACCATTGGTTTGAAGAATACTGGAACCACTTATTAACACACCAAGCAACATATATTTAATCCATTCATAGGAAATGAAATTGAATGTTTTTGTTGATGAAAAGGTATTTAAATCTCAATAGTGATGTGACCACTTCATGGACCTTCAAACTATTTTTTGACATTCTTCGACAAAAAAGTCTAAAGATAAATCTACAGAAATGATCTTTTAGGGTAACATCATTGATATTCCTTGTATTTATGGTACACCACCATGACATTGAAGTCAACCCATAGAATACAAGTGCTATCATAACAATGTAACCTCCTAGAAGTCTCAAATAATGGATGGGGATCCAAGGTAACCTCTATTATATTCAGAAGTTCATTTCCATCATAGCCGACAAAGCTCTCCCCTTCACTAGGATAATGAAGAAGGGAATAACCTACCAATGGGAAGATGATAGCCAAAAAATCATTTGAAAGCCTCAAGAAGTACTTGCTGAACCCACAAGTTCTGATGATTCTAGTGGAAGGGAGGCCAGTCATATTATATGTAGCCGCCGTGGAATGCTCTTTGGGAACCCTCCTTGCACAAAATAATGACACCAGAAGAAATAATAGTCTCTATTAACTCATCCAGACTATGATAGGTACTGAGACCTGATACTTTTATGTTAAGAAGAACTACCTCACACTCATCTTCATAGTGTAAAAGCTGAGGCATTAAAATCAACACCATGAAGTCCAATTGGTCTCTCGTATCAGTATACTCAAATACATCCTTGGTCATCTGATGATGACAAGGTGCTTATCCTGATGAGAGGTTATTCTTCATCAATATAAAATTTAGTTTGTGTCATTTAATTTAGTTTAAGGAAAATCCCTCACTGATTTCCTTGCAACACATCCTACCTCTATAAATATGCTTGAACACACTGAGCTTCTAGATGAATAGTTCTTTTATTCCCATGACACTGCCCAAACATGGGAAATGTATTTTAATGGAACCTCATGAATTCCAATAAAAATAGGGATGGAAAACCCAAAAATCAACTAGGTTGGTGTAGGTATTATATTTTTATCTCCTGAAAAAGCGGTTTTACCTACTCTTTCGCACTATTTTAAGCCTTTACAAATAAAAATTTAGAATACCAAGCCCTTATAGCTGGCTTGGAATAATCCCTATAGCTGTAAATAGCCTACATGAACATCAAAGGGGATTCATAGATAGTGATAATGTAGTTCAATTGAGAATAGAACATTACAAAAGGGGAATTGGACCCTCTCAAAGGCTAGGTCCAGGTACTAGTGGAAGAATTCACTTTTGAGACCATATTGCAACATATCCTCGATCAACGAATTTTTATGCCACTCCATTGGCCAATGAGGCTGCCATCTTAGCTGACCATGAGAAGGAATAAGTAATCTTCCATATTAAACATCATAGAATTTTCCCAGAAATCATCATATGTGATATGGAAGAGATCAATTAGGTGAACACTTCCATAGAGCATGATGCACCAATAATCACCCCTAGATGGATGAGAACCATAATCAGCTATCAGTAAAATGGGACTCTCTAAATAGATAGAGCCAGAAGGGAACAAATTCTGTACCGCGTAGTGAAATTTACCCTACAGGATGGACCGAACTAGAAGAAAACTCTCTATAAGTGGGGATTTGATGTGATCTTCCTCATATTCATAGTATAAGGAGAGATTTATTCCATCATGGAATAATTTCGTGTGGGATCTTGTGGTCCCCATCAATTTGGCATTCGGTTCTTCCACCAGATCAGGAGGTTAGTATATTACTGTATAAGTGGGGATTTGATGTGATCTTCCTCATATTCATAGTAGAAGGAGAGATTTATTCCATCATGGAATAATTTCGTGTGGGATCTTGTGGTCCATATGAAATGTAATGTATTCCAAATCCATGAAAAATTCATTCATAAACCACTAGAATTGATAAATATAGCTAAATATTCCTAGAACATTACTATTTTGGGGATGGATATCCTAGGTCCATATCTCCAAGATACAACCAAACATTTCAAGTACATAGTTATTGTTACAAACTTTTTTTCCAAATAGGATGAGGCGATACCCCTCAAGGAATTTAGGAAAAAGAATATCGTCAAGTTGATAAATTCCCATATCATCACCAGGTTTTGGGTCCCTTTCACAATATTGATAGACAATGAAACCAATTTCTATTCTATGGAATTGAAGAAGTTGTACTAGGAGTACAATATTGAGTCCAATCACATATATCACTATCATATAGTAGAAAATTGAAAAATAAAATCCTTCAATAAGAATTTATCAAATATACTTCAGAAGATAGTGAATAAGGATAAGAAGTCTTGGCCAGAAAAACTCCTCCATGCTTTATGGGCCTACCATACTACCACACACACGACTACACAAGCAACACCATACTCACTAGTGTATAGTACCAAGGAAGTGTTACTCATGGAGGTTCATATACCCTTGTTATGAGTTTCCATTTGTGGGAAACTATAAGATGTTGAGAAATCAGAAAAGTTATTTAACGAATTGGAATGACGTGACAATAATTGGTTGTGAACACTACACAACCCTGAGGTCCAATAGAATCTTATTTCACAAGTCTTCAATAAATTGGTTATCATCTACTCATTCCTCTAAGGGGAATTGGTGTTGGTCCTAAAAACCCTAATGATACCTAGAAAGAAGTCCCTAATGATAGAACCCAAATGGGAGATACCTTACATCATACATAAGGGGTACCATAATTTGGCCTACTCATTGGCCACAATGGATGGGGAGCATGTTACACCACCCACCCATGCAAGATTTATCAAGAAATACTTTGCATCGATATCATCACAAGGGCATCCCCATTAGTGTAAAACCCATTGTTCTTCCTACTTACATGATGTTAAGCTGTAAAAATTGTTCTTGGAAGAAAGATGTTAAACAACACGATACCTTTCAACCTAAGAAAAAGAAATTAAATTGCAAGAAAAATATCATCCTTGCAGCAAGAAATTAAATTATACAAATCCATTATAACCATATCTATTCATGTCAAGTCACCTACATTCTTACCTCATGAATTTAAACTGAATAGTTTTTTTAGAACTACATATTGATTGTTTCTCATTTATAATGAGACACGTTGGGATGACTCAATCCTATATCTTGGTCGAGCCACTACTTTATACCAACCACCCTTGTTGCACCCTGAACTATCTCTCCATTGTACGGAAACCCTTTCTATACCTTGTTTCATTTCTGCAGTCATTCATTATCATTGTTATATATATTTTGTTTGTTAGTACTCCATCTGTTATCATTTTTAATTTTTTTTTTCTGCATAATTTTTTTGAAATATATATTCTGAACTAAATTTTATTTGATTAAATGACAAGAATTCCAAGGAAGAAGCGGTACATTAGTTCATCCAATTCTGTGATAGATGACTATCCATTTGGCTCCCTCCCCACAACATCTAAGGCACCGGATGCCAACACCCCTACACCATCTCCCCCTGCACCTTCTCTCACACCATCTGTGGATGTCCCAATAGAGGCTGAGTTGTCGACTCCCCCTTCAGGATCCTCAGCAGTGGGGCAGCGATGCGCCCCTTCCAGTTCATCTCGGACATACAGAAGTGTCACTATCATAGGTACAAATTTTAATTAAATAAATTTATTGCATTTTTTATACTAATTGCTTTCTCATTGAAGATGAAAAAAATGCAACCGTGGAGAAAAACATAAAAAGTTCAGATGTTTGGAATATGAATAGAGAGAATATTGTTGTGCCATTTGATTCTTACGGGGTCCCTACGGATGATGCCGCGGGGTTACTTGGCCAGATTCTTGTCCAGCAGGCAGTGAAGCCCATTTCCCTTCCCATTTCATATGACGATTGGTGACATATGTCTCTAAGATGAAAAAATGAAGTGTTTGATTCTCAAATCAAGGTAAATTTATTACATTATGGTTTAATTTAATGTCATGTTACTAATATATTCAAAATTATTTTTTTATACAGATGTTCTTCCACTTTACCGTTGCTGATGTGATAACACGGAAGTGGACGTTGAAAAATCTAGGTAAGAAGTGGAAAGATTTTAAATGGATATTGTGGTGTGATGTCAATGATGCTTCTCTGACCACGCTGCAAATGTATGAGAAGCTACCCAGTGGGGTACCTAAAGAGCAATGGAAAGTGTTTGTTGACAGGCATCAGGATCAGATGCGGATGGTATTAAAAAATATATATTATTATATTATCCTCATTTTACATTTATACATGTATATGAAAAGGACATGACATTAAATACATCAGTATTATATTGCATTTTATTTATTTTTGGATCTCTCAAGACAGAATGCGTCAAACTGAGCGAAGAAAGTCATCCTGCACACTGCGGGATCAAAAAGTTTTTATAGAAGTCGAATGACATTGGTAATCTTTTAATTAGTTTAAATATTTATAATACAATATTATATGTTTAATATATTGAATTGTTGATTTATCTTTGATTAATTTAGTCATAGAGTTTAGGCCATGAAGCATCCAGAACTGTACTGTGGTTGGATGTTCACAATAAATCAGATGGATGTTTTGTTAATGAGCCTGCTAAATAAGTTGGGGTATGAAGTCAATTTTTTATCATAATAACTTATTATCAGTTTTTACTATGTTAATATATATTGATATTTGATTTATAGGTCAAAATTAAAGAACTATGGGATGCCAATCTTGTGCATTCCTACTCTGTCCCCTAGGACGACCCGGTTGCTAAAGTCCTTGGGAAAGAGCATCCTGGAAGAGTGTGTGGGATGGGTTTGGGACCCATGCCATCTGAGGTTTTTAGTAGGCCACCGAGGATAGCTGCTGCATCTACTCCTGACTTTATTCATCCCATACCCGGAGATTCTAAGAAAGAGATTGTTTCTTTATGAAACACAGTTCACCAGCAGGGGGATCAGATATCTGCATTACAGAATGATTTGACTGAAATATGTCAGAAGATGAGTAGATATGCCCCCGGTGGGAGTGAATCTATTGGTGGTATGCAGGTAAATCACAGAAATTCAAAATCATTTAGTTTTATAACTTTCATTGGTTTTAAGTTTTAATATAAATATGTAACCGTATATAATTTTCAATATAATGTTCTTACAGGTGACAGCACAAAGTGGAAATGAAGGTGGAGAGGGTGACGATGCATCATCGGACCCTGAGTAGTTATATTGTTGATGTGTTGAACAAAAATGGAAACAGTTGGTTTGTATATGTAATATTTGTGGCACATAGTTTCCACCAAACATTTTCATGTCCTAAAATTTCCTTAATTTCTCATGTTTCTTTTTATGAATTTTATTTATTTATGATGTTTCTTTTTATGTCTTCATTTCTAGATTGTGGTATATATCATTCTATTTAGGTCTGTGTTTGAATTGGTAGTTGAGATTTTGGATGACTAAGATTTAAACCCATTGTTGATGTGGGTGCAACAGTTGCATGTAGTAGAGTTTTATGCAAAAATTGTTATCACTATACCATTAAAATGGCCATTTTATAACTTTTATGGAAGGTTGTGTTGTTAATCATTGTTCTAGATAGGCATTGGGAAGGCAGGTGTTCTTGGCCCAGAGTTACTACAGAGCACAACAAAGAATTTTGATATCATGCAAGATATGATGAATGCAGCTCTAGATAGGAAGATGTCAAATGTCGATCATATGAGGATACCATTAGAGTTCATGGTTATGGAACATGTTTTCTTTAAGTTTTCCCATAGACATGGTTATAAAAGGTTTAGTAAGGTGAGAAATCTCCCTTTCACGTTCATTATACCTTTCTAAGTGTTTGGGCAAGTTGGTGTGGTGGCATATCAGCTGGAATTTACAACTCATTTGGGGAGGATCCATGATGTTTTCCAAGACACCTAGATCTATCAGTATCTACATGATAAATCTCACGTATGATACTTGGGAGAGCCGGATGTTGATAATGATGCAATGTTCATTGAAAAACTATTAATAATCTAGGATCGTAAGGATAAAGTGCTCTGTGGATGGATGATTCATTTGGATCACGTGTTGTGGAGGAATTTTTTCCATGAGGAGAGTACTAGGGAGTGATAAGAGAATATGTGTTCCCAGTACAGTAATCTGTATTGAGTTGATGTTCTGAGCATTACTTTGATGTTTTAATTTTTTAATTTTCATTGAAGTGATATCTGACCTTGTTTTGCAAAATATATGTTGTATCTTGAAATGGAGGAGGGATCTCTCTAATCCATGGGTCTAGATGGTGTGACCATATGTGATTACATGGTTGTTAGGTGTAGTGTGAGGCCTTGGGGATTACACAATTGTTTTGGAGAAAGATAACTATTGAGGAGGGGTTCTGGGATGTCGAGGTTTTCATTCTATCTTTAGAACAAATCATGGTGGTTTATAACTGATAGTTATGTTACAGGGTTGTTGTTAGGACCCCTCTCTTCTTGGGTAGTTTTTCATTCAATAGGGTGAGGCTGTTTTAAGAGCT
Organism: Viscum album; assembly: GCA_963277665.1. Classification (NCBI taxonomy): domain Eukaryota; kingdom Viridiplantae; phylum Streptophyta; class Magnoliopsida; order Santalales; family Viscaceae; genus Viscum; species Viscum album. Next base: position 1,944,024,066 of record OY728163.1, read on the forward strand.
ATATGATGTAATGGAGTAAACCTCTTAGATTAATTACATTGTGAAACTTCAGTGATTAGGGTGTTCTAGGGGATGTTTTTCACTCATTCCAGGAGTTTTTCAAAAATATAGTTTTTAACTATCCATGAGTTAGCATGTCAATGAGTCGGGTTTTCAGTGAATCATCATATCCGTGACATAGGGATTTGGTGTTAGTGAGTCAAGGGTTTCAGTGCCATAGTGTCGGTTCTAGGTCATCGATACAAGGTTGTTGCTCACATGGATTCAATTCTAGGGTATCGATGCTAGGGTGTTGGTGCCAGGGTGACAATGTCATGGCATCGGTGATAGGGTATCAATGAGCCTCCCATCAGTGATTCATTTCATGTTTTCCCCAGACATCCCAGTCTCTCCCTTATGAATTTCTTTTAACAAAAAAATATGTTACCTATTGAGTTTGACTTTGCTTAAATATTTTTCCACTATATTCAAGGAGAATTATTGTTTCTCCAAACCGTAATCACCCTTAAATTTGAAAAAACCAAATTAACGATACGTGGTGTTGACCACAACACGTATTTCAAGTATTTTGAAGTCGTCTCTCTAATTTTATTGTTATATGTTTTCAAAAAACCGAGTTTGATGCTATGTTTGTATGTTTTTAAGAGCTTTTTGAAGGATGTTTTTTATATATTTAATTTCCTAATGTCCTAGAGGATTTGAGATATTCAAATAGCATGGTCAATCCATGATCTATTTTATCCAGTACATTGAAATTATATCCCTTGTTATTAGGATCTCACTCATTCTTAAGCCAAGATCCTCTAATTTCCAGTGGATTCTTTTCCTTCTCCCAAGGTGTGGAAAGAGTCCTTCCTCCTTATAAGATACATTACCCCACCCTTTTCTACTTTCATGTAGTTCCTTGGAGTTATTCCTTACTCCTCACGTGATATCATTCTCTTTATTCAAGGAGGAAATTCGATCCTTTGATCATCCAAGTAAAGATTTCCTTCATTTCAGTTCCTATGAGCATCTTGCATAGTAGGTTTAGTAATGTTCTATGTGAATACGACTGAAATATATTATTTGACATAAGGAATAATTTATTGAGTATGATGATAAAAATTCATTGAAGGGGTTATAATACATTTACTATTTCTACTTGTTATCTTTTTTTATTGTTCTGACTTGTTGTGGATGTGTGCCTTATAAAAATCATGGCAATTGGTGGTCTTTTCTTACACACTATTAATATTTATATTGGTTATAATGCTGGGAAAACATGTTTTAATGTGGAAACTGGTTAATCATGTACACATGGTTAATTAAATGGATGCTCGAGGAATAAGAACCATTATGTGATACCCCAGTAAAAAAAATGTAATTCAAGAACAGTGTTGGCTAAATCTGAATTTACCCTTGTTTGATGGGTGTGGTCATGTAATGTGTGTTATGGTTGGGTTTTATGGTTTATGTGGAATGTTTGTGAATTGAAGTGACAGTTCTATCTATGTTTGTGGGATTGATTTTTGAATGGAATAACTTGTAGGCAGTTGAACTACCTTTGGTTGTATTGTGTCCATCAGACAAGCTTCTGTATGGGGACTGCAATGTGGCATTGGTGGTGTTGTGCAGTGGGACTACAAGAAGGGTTTTCATTCATTTTTGAGTTGGTTAGGGATTTTATTTTTTGGTAGTAATGGAATATATAATGTGAATCCATTTAATAAATGAATAGAACGTGGTTAAATAAAAAGTGGCTAGATTATTCTTTGGAAGTATCTGTTGTGTGGGTTTGCATATAGCGGTAGCAAAAAAAGTGTTACTATTGGGTTGTTCATTGTTTGGTTGAAACCTATAGGTTGGGATAGTGTTTGATTATCTATATGTATATGAACATATTGTTTTTTTTGATTTCTATACACACCCGACCGTCAATTACCACCATTTGTTTAACACCCCCATTCCATTGGATATGGTGTCTTTTCCCACCATCTCGGCTTTTCATAATGTATAGTTATTGGATCGTCACTTCTTCACCTTACATGCCACTCATGTATTCCGATCAGTCTATGATGGCTTGATGTTTTCTATTTCCCAAGGCTCTTTGGGTATGAGGTGTTGTGGATGGGATGCCTAGTTGTCTAGAGGCTGGTTTGTTTCCAAAGTGTATTCTGGATGAGTTCCATGTGTCTATGGATGGAACGTGTGATTTTGGTGGCCTATATGGTTGTTGTTTATGGTAATGTATGTGTGTGGTTTTCATGGCCTAGATGTTTATTATTGGAGTAGGGGTATGTTTGTGGTTGGGGTAGACCATATGGTTGCTTTTGTGGTCAAGATATTTGTGTGGTTTTGGTGGACCACATGGTTGTTGTTGTGGGAAGGGTATGCATGTTTTTTGGTGGACCACATGGTCATTATTTCAGGATTGATAAGCATGTTGTTGTTGCAGGAAGTATAGGTGTGTGGTTATGGACCTGGTGTGAGCGGGTGGGTTGTGGTAGTAAGATTATAGTGGGATTTGTGGGGGAGGTCTGATGTGTCAGGATGTCTCAATTAACTAGTGTCAAAGTGATGATGGGTACCCAAATAACAATGATCTAATACTACTACTTTAGTTGACTTTTTTTATTCAGTGAGTGTGTCGTGGTGAGGATGTGTGGTGAGTATTCCATGATAGGTGATTTTGGATTCTACTATCTTCACAAGAATATTAGTATGTTCCCCACCTATGCATGAGTGACTTGGGTTTCCATAAAGAGTATACATGTATGATCACCTTATATATATACAAATACAACCAGGTTTCCAGGTGGATTTGAGGAGCACACTAGATATTAATAGCTTAGGCATCGTAATAGTTGATGTTGCTACATAGTCCCTTTTATTTTGTTACATTGAAGTTTTATTGCACCGTGTATTGATTTTAGTTTTGAACATTAATATTGGAATGGAATTTGGTTCTATATTGAAACATTTTTTTTTGTGAGGCTGATGACTTTGTCCTCCTACACAGGAGGTGTAGTGACCTGGTTGGTCGATATGATATGTGATTCCTTCTTATTGATCCCCATGTTGGGTGTTGTTTCTCAGTTCATTCTCAGGTGGTTTATATTTCTAGTTTTATTTGTTTTTCAGGGCAGTGGTGCAGTAGAAGCAAAGAATTATTATTTTTTATTCTGGGCAGCTTTTCACGGCAGTTTTAACCGCCGCTACATGCATATTTGCGGTAGTTTCGCGGTGGTTCACACCTCTGATAAATTGTGAAAACCACCGCTAAATAGGAGCATCGTGGCTGCCTCATTCCGTGGCAGTTACCGTGACTTTAGTGGCGGTTTTACGGCCGTTGGAATTTGAGTTTATTCGCGGCGGTTATAACCGCCGTGAATAAGGTGATTTCCAGGGCTCGTAAAACCACCACTAAAATCAGAAACACCGCTGAGAAATGAGGTAGTTACGATGCTTTCCTGAAACCACTTCTAAACAAAAATAACCGCTGCTAATAGATTGGTGACGCCCTATTTCGCGGTGGTTTCTGTAAACCGCTACCAAACAATGTTGCGGCAGTTTAAACCGCCGCTAAACGGCAATTCTGTTGTAGTTACTATATCTGCATTGTTCGGAAACCCTTTCCATACCCTGTTTCCCACATAGAGCATAGCTCACGTGATCTTATGAATTAAGGCAGGGACTTACCCTCACAAATAGGTAGAAAAGTACACAATAGGTACATTATGATACTAAATGAATGAATTTAAAGGCATACCATGAGTCCTCACCACATGATGTTAAACCACATGGTCAATGTCTTTACTACGTGACTTTAAACTATAAAGTTCTTCTAAACTACATGTGATTTGATTCTCATTCTCACGAGATATGCAGTGATGCCCAGATTTCCACCCCTAGTCCCAATCACAATATTCCCCTAAATTCACATTGGTTCACCTCTGTCCTCACCACATGATGTTAAATTTCATGGTATTTTAAAAAACTACATATGGATTGATTATCATCCTTATGATACATGCAATGAATCTCAAGTCTCCATCTTTGGGAATAGTTATAATATTGCCATTTATTCACATCATTTCACCCTCTTACTCATCTCATGATGTTAAACTACATGTAACATCAAGAACTATGTGTATCATGATTCATGTTGTCACATGATACATAGTGACACCTAGTTTTCTAACCTCAAGCCTAACTACAACAGTAAATGGAAATGATTCCCACCTCTATTTATAGGTTAAACATACATAGAGTATTTCCTATTAAAGAGATACATGTTACTTTATTCCTTCTATCACAAGATACATAGTGATGTTTGAATTTCCTACACTGATCCTAGTCACAATAACTCATTATAAAAATCCCCCCTCATTGCATATGTACTAGAACTGCACAAGAAAAATCATTTATAACTACATGTGTCTTAATTATCATCTTCATGAGATACATAATGATTCCCAAGTCTCCATATTTAGGTCCATCTTCTACATTCCCACACTTTCACATCAGTTCCCACGTCCTTACCTCATGATGTTAAACTACAGGGAAATACATCCTTACCACATGATTCTAAAATGCATGAAAGTACATCTTTATTTCATGATTTTAAACTTCATATAATTATGTCCTTACCACATTATGTTAAACTGCATGAAAGTACATCCTTACCGCATGATGTTAAACTACATGGAAGTACGTCCTTACAGCATGATGTTAAACTAAATTAAAATACATTTTTATCACCTGATGTTAAAAGGACATGGAGGTATGTCCTTACCACATGGGGTTAAACTACATGGAGGAAACTACATCCCCACTACATGACATTAAACTGGGAAAACCATCACCCATTCATCCTTCCCTATCAATGGACCACAAGATCCTTACCTCTTCCAACCAAAGAATGGGGTGCTTCCATTATCTTTTTAAGCACCTCAATCCATACGCCACACTTCTTGTATCAATCATCTTAGGTCCTCGCCAACCTTTCATTTCCATTGAAAAAGAAAATATATCTTTATTTTTGACCATGATATTGATGAAAAAGGTATTAGAACCCCCAATCAGAGAAATATTGACCGAGTATAAAGGGATTTCTAATTCTCATTATCCTCACATAACCATATAAGAACATATAATCCCATTAGTTTTTAAGATATCCCTAGAATGATTGTCCCATATAATCATTAATGACCTTAGAACCTTGATACATGATTTAAAACACTATCACCTATCCCTCATAAGGATGTTGGAGTACTTTTGAACATATGCTTCCTAATTAGGCTCTTGTGTAACATCTCCCATGTAGGTCCATATATGTCATGACCCTAAACTATTTACACTTTGGTCAAAGTTGTATGACCTTAAACTCTTGCCTATAATAGTCCAAATCACAATAATTTAAACTACTAGTGAAAGAGACACAAAATGTTTCAGGTTGAAAACCTACATAGGGATACCTAAGTAAAATTCAAGTATTCATTCTCTAAACTCTTAATCTTCAAAGTTGAGGTAGAAATAAGGGCATAAATAAATAAATCCTAAATCTCATAGGTTCTACTCTGTAACTCTATAAAAATACAAGTTATTATCACTAGACACCCTGGTCCCTGAAAAAAATTAGGTCAATGATTCTTCACATTTCCTCAATGTGAGAATATGTTTGATAGATGGTGGAACACGTTTTAGGGTCTTTTAACCCTTCTTGGATCTTTAATATTCCATAAATCCCACTTAATGATCTAAATCATCTCATAACATTTCAAATCATTCATTTCCCCTGAAAAAATAGATCTCTTCACTTGGACATGCTATTGATGCAGAAGGGCTCAAACCCACCAACTAGAGACATCATGGACCAGTTTAAAGGGCTCTCAGATTCTTATTTTCTTAGTGTCATAATGTTTGAAGTTAACACCCAATTATGTTTTACGATATCCCCAGTGTGACTGTCCCATACATTCGTTGTGACATGGACACTTTGGACTATGATTTGAAATCCCATCTTAGAATATTCAAGAAGATCTGACATCCCCGATGTTGAATCACCATGTTTTTTACCCTTTCTCAAGGATGTAATGAAACCATTCATTCTTGAACCTTTTGATGGCCCAAACCTCGTGATTTGAAACCACATGGTGTAGGGATCGAGCTTTTCAATTAGAGCCAAGTTTCCATAGGGTTCTAGAATCCTTCTCTAGATAGCCTTCCTTCCATACCCAAATTCATCATCTAGATGTTTGAGTCTTCAAAAATATTTCATATCCCCTAGAAAAGAAAAGGTATCTCTTAGTTTGGCTATGATATTGATATAGAGGGGATCAGACCCACTGACCCGAGACATCTTGGCCTCGTATAAAGGGTCTCCAAATCCATGTGAACCACAATGAAACCATGGTAGAACCTGATACCCTATAGTATTAAAAGACATCTCAATATTTCTACCCCATTCCCTTATACATGGCTCATACTTTTTGATTGTGAATTACATAACCCACATTCCAACTATCTAGGCAGGCTTAGCTTCCCTAGTATTTCACCCTTAACCATATTAACCCCATAAATCTTCTATAAGACCTTGTAAAAGAGTAGAGATAATATTTTATTGGCCATGATGTTGATTCATGAGGGATTTAATCCTCCAACTAAATGGATTTCCTCCTTTCAAGAAAGGAAATCCAATCCTTGTGAGCCCTGGAAATACCACAGTGGAACTCAGTAACCCATAGTGTTTTGAGTCATCTCAAGTCTTCCAGCCCCATATTCTATTAGGACCATGCTAAAATACCTTAAACTAAAAGAAACATTAATTCCATGAAAAATACCATAAACTAAAAGAAAAAATTGTTTTAAGCTAAAAGTCATTAAACTAAAAGCAACATTAGGTCCGAGCTAAAAGACCCTAAACTAAAGCAATGCTAGGTCAGATCTAAAAGACCCTAAACTAAATCAAGACATCAATTCAGTATGTAAAAGAATTAAAGGAACTCCATATGGAATTGAAAATCATTCTCTTATCATAATTTATATCGAAATTCAATAAATAATAGAGCATTATCACTATAGGACATAAATAATACAAGATAACTAAAATAGATTTATTAGTAAGGAATGCCATGTTAGTGGTATTTTTTGATCATTTCCTAAAAAAATCTCTAGAATCATACATTTTGGTTTACTTGATGATATGAAAAGGATGGGAATCATTGGAAATTATCATAATATCAAAACAATGATATATGATACACATCATGAAAAAATGGAAAATGGATGATATCATGTAATGTTCATCTAATCTACTCATTGATACCAAATGAGGGATCTCCACATGTCAGAGACTCTCCTATTAAAATAAAAACCAAAAAAATATTGTAAAATTTGGATTCAGTTATAATATATTCTTGGATAAGTCTTTAATATCAGTAAGCCTTTGCTCAAATAGAGCAGAAAATTGGAATAGTTTATCAATAGGTTCTGTCTCCACCTCCACAACATGTTGTAGCTCCTCCACTTAGCAAAAAAATCAATTCTTTATTTCTCTTCCATGTCCAAGAGTCCTTGCTACTCCATAATAGTATTTCCCAATATCTATAATGCATACTGAAACTGGGATAGTTCATTTTGGAGATGTCAAATTTCAGACTAAAGATGATTGATGTCAGATTGGAGATGATCATATTGAACTTTCCTAGAATTAATTTCATCCAGGAGAGAAGCATCCTCCTTCGCACATTGGGTAGCAACATTCACATCTTTTCTACAACTCCACTTTACTGAAGAGGATGATCCAATAGCTTCCACATTCAATTAAAGGCCCCTCTTCTGTTCTCGCATAGAGACCACTTCCTTTATCTAATAAATAATGTTATAATAGAAAATCCTTCATAGATAAGGGTGATAAACAAGGGTTGAAGATAATCCAATCAATCTTACAACTCATCCAAAAATGTTACTAACACTAAAATCTTGATATCCCTCCACATCTTTCATAAAATTGATTGATAAAGTGATGGAGACCTAGGACCTCTGTCTAGGTTTACCTTAGGGATAAGAACATATTCCGGAACAAGATCACTCAGAGACAGGGTTGTACCCACAATCTTTGATGATGATGGGAGAGAACCAGCCTCAGTGTTGGTAAAACCAGTCGGAAGAACTCTTAGAGGTGTGGGAACTAAGGCCTCCAAACTTTGGGTAAGGATATTACAACAAGGTGTGTGGACTATTTCAATTATTAGAGTAATCATGCAGTATCTCCAAATATCAGCAGATACGACTAAGGTTTGGAATATAAATTTTTCATTCATATAATTGGAAACATCCACCGCCTCAACCATATCCTTGGAAGAATATGAAACTCCATATTATAATGAATGACTTCTTGGTACTTCCATCACTTTTTTGAATAATTACTTCTCCCTCCATTATTAACGACATAAAAAATATTACATAACATCAGGAGGTGCGATAGAAATAAACAAAAGGGTTTGGCCTTGAATAAGTATTTACCTTATTTAAAATTATTCTCAATGTAGGCTAATTTTTCTAAAGAATAGATACCTATATTAGTTCCCTCAAAAAATGAATCCATCCGCACCAGATCAGTTGATACATATGTTGAAACGTATGCGGTAGGAAATGAACACGATTGAATGGGCCCCTCAGCCATATCTTCTTCTTGATGGGTTGGATCTATGAGTGAGGGATTTTCTAGATCCACTAAACACTCATCTGCATCCTCATAAATAGAAACATGATATTCTAAATGATCCTAACCGGGAGCTAGATGTTTTCAAAAAATTGTGAATGTGCTACCCAGATAATTAATGATAAAGCGGGGAATGGAATACCCTACTTACTTGGGGATTATGAAGGAGAAGTATATGAAAATATAAATTGATTCATTTTTTCTTCCTCCTTGATGAATAAGGTCCCCAAAAAGTCATAAAAGATGGATCCGTCATCTCAAAAGTGGTAGTCTCCACCCACATATGAGCCTGTAAACTTAGGTACCCTTCATCATCAGTTCCCTGGTCACTACTAGATCCCTCTCCCATGATGATACCATGGGGATTATATTCGAGGGATGGAATGTTTGGATGATCTCCAACAACCCACTATGTCCATACATATAAAATATATCGATAGAGTTGAAAAATAACTACGATATATTTAAATCCAAAATAGACTTAGACTCACCGCTTCCCCGAGAATAGGGTAACCCAATTCATGGAAAACAAACTGATGCGTTCCTAGGAGGATTTATTTTGGAATCATGAAGAATAAAATATCAAACCCCTGGAACTCACCAAAACCTCTTAAATATCTCATAGGAAGGCCCTCACTTCCTCAAGATGTTCATTAGATGTTATGCCGCGATGCATAGTGATACATGGAAATCCATCCAAAAGCACCCCTAAGAGTTGCAATATTCCCCATATCACAAGTTAGGGATAATTCACCTTCCATGTCACCCATTTATGAGATGAGATATGAAACATTATGTCATGGACATCCCTCATATCCATGGTGTTAGATTCCTCTAACGACAATGTTAAACATTTGGTTTCTTTGCAAGGTGCTTCCTGATATTTTGACCTTATAGAATCCAACTACTTTTGAGGAATAGGATTGTATTTAGCCACTGGGGGTTCGAAGGCCTCACCTACCAAATTGGATAATTTTCCACTAGGATATGAGTGAATACAAACATTATTATAACCTTGGGATAAACCGATTCCTGCATCACGAGGAGGAAGGAATATTCACACACCTATTTCTTCCCTCGCAAATATGAAACAAAATTTGTGAGGAACCATTGGGTGTTCCTTAGCTCTAACATAAAAAAACCAAGACACCTTGATTAGATGCACAAAAATTGGTGGCTAAACTAAAATGGAAAATACCACTCGCAAATAAGGTTGTCATTGATATAGGTAGAAAGAACCCCCTCAAGAAGTGCCATCATATAAGCATGTTCTTCAAGGCTTGCCTTACTAATGTCAACAAAAATTCCTATCAAAATGGGTTCATATGAATTGAAGGAGAACCTTTCAGGACATTTTATATAATCCTTGATATCTCAATCCTTTAATATGATGGATTTACACCTTTAATGCATTTAATATACAATATGAAGATAGTATCATGGATTTAATGATTGTTTAGGTACTCATAACCACCCATATGAGCCCCCATCCAAACCCATAATACTTTTATGGGGCCCAATATGCTATAAGGGGCCTTGTCTATATAAAAATGGAATAGGAGGATACATATATCTTCAAACATAGGGATAGCTAGCCCAATATGCTTCCCCAGACTATCATTATTTCCATCGTAAATGTGGAGACCAAAAATCCCCCTTTCCCCTTCATCATAAGTATGTACCTGACTAGGTATATGGTGAGGAAACTAGCAAGTTGGACAAACCGATCAATTTTGGGGACAATCTCCCATCCCCAATCTCTAAAACTCCTACCCTCAATTAAGGGTCAATAATCCCCTGATGCACAATGAAAATCCTTCATGATAAAGGTCTTAAGATTCCTGAACTTTAGCTCAAAACCAATCTTCTAAATGAAGTAATTTACCCATATTTTTAAAGGGAATCCTCCCAAGAAGCACCCACTTTCGATAGGACTTCTCAGCCATCTTAATAAGATTCTAATTTAAATAAGGAGTATTCATCATGTTATCCTAAGTGGATTGAGGAGGAAATAATTCTTCATAAAAACCATTGAGTATAATCACACCAAAGATTTGTTCCATGTCCTAAAGACTGATGCCAACCTCACTATGTGTAATTTGGAAAGTGTTTGTATTCGAGTTGTAAAAGTTAAAAAACCACACTATCAGTTCCTTATTGAAATAGGTGGATGTCTTTGATATCTAGATGAACTCATACATCCTAATTTCCTTAAGCTACCTAGGAATTCCAGAGAAAATATATTGAACCTAGAAGGGCCATCCTTAGTCCAATTTAATGATTCCCCTTATCAAAAGTATTAGCTAGAGGTCTATCCAAATGTATGATCAGAGGTGGACTACCGTATTATTGAATGATACATATGGACATCCTTATCATATGTATGATCACTAATTTCAATGTTTATATGAATAAATTTCAATAGGTGGCTAGCTTCACTATCCCCTTTAGAGATAAAGTGTCCCCATGGAGAAATGTTCACTCAGAGAGTGTTCGGGCCCTTCAGATATTGGAAGAGGGTATGAACGATGAATTTAGAGGAGGAATTAGCGTGTCATTAGTTATACAAAACCCATAAAGGGGTAAGAATTATAAAATGGGATAGTTTGTGATTTTTGATCCCATCAAATTTATCATACCCTATTGAAACAATCTAACTGAACGACAGTAAGATGGATCCACGCTTTCCACTATAGCATCACAGAGGTCTATTAAAGCTCTTTCCCCCCCCCCTCTTCAAAACATTTTCAGTGTATTTTTTGGGACAATAATCCATTTAATTATATTCAAGTAGAAAATACTATCAGAATAAAATAAGTATTTTCAATGTTTGACACAGACTGGTGGCATCAGGTGCCTCACATGACTTGGAAAGGGATTCTCTAACGACATAAGGAGTTCATGGATCGCCTGACCTCTAGAAGACTCACAAGTTTCATAACCCCATATGGAATCACATGAACCAAATGAACCCATTTGATAAATGCGATCACATTAACTATGAAAGGATATTTGAGTTGCAAACAGTCAAATGATCAGGCCAACAACTCTCATGAAGTCCTTAAGACAACCAAATCCCTTATAGATGATTTTCAAGAAGTTACCAAGTTATGATTCATGGTTGGATAAGATGATATTATGAGTAAGAAATAGTCTTTCCAAATAGATCTGATGGGATGGACTTATGAAAAAGATTCACAAACGAGTCTCACAAGCAGGGTTTGCGGTACAGTCTTGAGACAATACTCAATGAAGGAAAAAATGAGAGTACTCTAGAGAAGGGGTGACTAGAAGAACGAATTATCCTTGACCCCTCCCTATATATAAGACATTTTTCAGAACACCAAACCTCACTTTATAGATTGAACATCACCTAAGATAACTGGTTCGTGACAACCCCAAGGAATTAGGTGGACATTTTTTCCAGAGAATCAAGCCCTTGTCCCCATGGACGTCACTCTTGAGGGGGGGGGGCTCATTTTTTGAAGGTCAAATAATAAGCATCAACAGAAATCGAAATGGAATAAATACTTGAATATGGGTATTTCATTCTCTACAAAAGTAAAGGAGTCGTGACTTTTAGATCACATAAGCCTCCAAGTGACTCACAATCACACGACCATTTCATGGTCAGATGAAGACTCCATGGGCCATGCATAACCTACGGTGACGATCTGAGATCTCCCCTTTAAAGAACCTTCTTTCTCTTGTGAAGGATTTCCAAACAACTAAATGAGAACCCCTAGGGAACATTGTTTGGCATTGTAAAGTGCTTGAAAAACCATCCTAAATTCTTCTGAGAATAAGGGGTAATAATATCCAAAGGTGGATAACCCTTGTGTTCATAAATCTTGTGCGCCATATAATTATTGGGAAGAATAAAATCGCTTGATCATATCAAATCAAACATGAAAGACCCACCAACCAATATAGAATAAAAAAAGTGTAAAATGGGAGGAGGTGAGAGGTACTCGTAGTCGTTGGGAGACATGCGATACACCCCTGGTGATCTGAAAGACACTGTGAGAGCTCAACGATGTGTCTTACTTGTCTTGAAAAACACCTTTACCTTGTTAGCCACAACACATGGAAATCCTCAGGATTGTCTAAGAAACTTCTCACTCCCCCTATGGTGCTCTAAGGACAAAAAGAATTTTTTTTCCATGACATGATCACACATCCTCATATAACCCATCTTGGTCACATGAGGTATCATCCAAAAATCAAGTAAATATCCTTGGCATTACTCATGAAAACTCACAAAATCACTAACCATTATAAAATAAAACAAAGGGAATAATAAGGGAGGAGGTGAGATCTCTCACGATTGCTAAATGACATGTGATGCACCTAGGGAACCCAGATTGTTGCCCTAAGAGACCTCCTAAGAAGTCAAAAAGACCTCATGAGGACACCTCAGTATGATTTATTTTGCATTATAGGCAATCCATCGAGCTCTCATGAAGACCCTTTGTTATGTAAATGGGAGAATATGGAATGTCCTTTGACATTTCCACATGATCAAACAATCCTCTATTAATTGGTTATAGTCTAATAAAGGGAGCCTTGACAGAAGAGTCTCGTGATCACAAAAAATCAGGCAACACACTTCAAATAACCCATGACAAAGACTCACGAAGTTTCGTGGTGCCAACCCCCATCATTGACTTCATCCTGGATCCATGCCAGGTATGCTTTGAAAATTGGAGAACAACCGAGGTGTAAAGGCCTAAAAATACCCCACCCCAATATGAAAAACCAGACAACTACCATGAAAATACGACAACTATGTTAAGGAAACTATTTATTTAAATAGTATACTTCTCAGAATGACCAATCATGCGACCAGTGATCCTACCATTAGTTAACACACTAGTGAGCAGCTAGAGTAGTCATGTGATAGGAATAAATCACTTTTCATGATATTTCATAGATCACATGAATGATCTCTGGTGGGATATGTGAAGAACATATCGCACAACCAATAGATCATGTGGGACTCAAGATAAACTGACACCGAATACAACTAAGTCATCCTCAAGGAAAAGTAGAAATAAAGACTAAAGGTGGAAGAATTAAATCAAAACATTTTCACTGACCCACCTGTGTTTCACATGAACCTCCGAAAGACAAGTGATAACCCCAGAACACGTCACCTAGTTCTCGTGAAGCTCAATTAGCATGCTACCTGGGTCATATGAAGCCCGACGAACATATTAAGGAATAGTCACATGATCAACTTGGATGTATCACTATAGTCTCATGGAAGTCCCCATGGAATTGCTTCCCAAGCCTCACAACATCCTTCAAATGAATAACATGACTCATATAGTAGCACTTTATCATGTCAGAAAAGTATCACAAAAGCACCTGGGCATAACAATGGGATTTCATGATATAATTTGGGTGTATTATCTGGGACTCAGGATGTCATTCAAGTATGTTATTCAATACATTCAATATGTTCTAGACATGTCAATCATGTCTCGTGAGAGCATCAGGGCATATCAACGGGCCCTTGTGGCATTCTCTGGGTATATCGGCCAAGACTCATGACACACTCCGGGCGTATTAGATGTGGCTCATGATGCTCTTTAGGGATTTCATCCAAGACATGAGACACCTTCTGGACATGTCACTAAGGACATTTGATAGATTCTAGAGGAAACAATTTGGATCTTACGATGTCCCCTAAATATGTCAACTGAATCATGTGACATCCTCCATACAAGCGGGGCTAAGTCTCCAGGGTATCCTAGGATTTGATAGCCTCATCCACCCCAATGTGTAACCATCAAGTAAAAGGGAAACCTTAGAGTTTAATCCCTGATAAATGGTGATGAAATGACTCTTATTCTTGTCATATTCATGATATATAGGCCACCAATTTGAGGTTCAAGTTCCATATTGATCATCCTAGATGATCCTAGTATCTAAGACCCTTAAACAAAGAAATGTCATTGATCACTTTCTACCCCTTGTTTTTCACAACGAGTATGGCTCATGTGGGCTTAGGGAGTTTCACAATCAATTCATCAACACTAAACAAGCCAAGGCTACAAGTTCATCCCTAGTGCATAAGCCCATACTACTGAAATCATGTAGTATGTCCTTGATCAATAGGGAATCCATCTCGATATATACCCCAAGCATTCTAGAAACCTCATGGATAGTCGTAATATCTTCGAGTGTGATCATTCACCTTAGCATATTGGTACATTAAGGGATAATTGAACTGTGATGATTTTGATTCCTACAATACTCGGGATATGTAGAATGCCTTGTCAAGGCCTACTATCTATACCAAACACCCCAAGGACTCTCCCAATACATAAGTCCCATATCTAAACTCTATGATACTGATCATATATTACTCCATGTTTCTGATAAGAAGAACAAATCATGTAATCTTAGGGAGATACATTGAACACCAAATTAGGCACCATGAATTTCCACTAACTAGGGATATCCTAGTATGTAAACCCAATCGAGTGGTATGGCATGAAAACCCATCATATAAGAAAATAACTATGGGGATAGTCCCAAGGACATGAATGAACTACGCAGGTTTTGATTTCTGTAATAATCAAGATACATAGGATCCCTCATGATTGGTCAATCCTATCCTCGAAATATTAACCCCTACCACACATGGCTGAACTTTCTAAAGCATTTGGTCATACAGATTCATGACATAAAGAAACTATTCACCATATGAATAAAATAGAATACATAATGACAGATTCACTAGTGAGACTGAACTTCCCTTGGTTCATCAATGAGACTCCCCATCACTGTTTAATGAGAAAATTAACCAATGAATCAATTTTAGGGTAACCAGTGTCATATCAGTATTATGAAGAGATTCATGAACATATATTAAATCTATAGGGGAGTTCTGAAGTAGGCAACATTTCACCTCAAATGGGTGTGATGAGCTTGATCTCTCATCCTCTTGACCAATACCAGACCCCAAGAGTCACTGGGCTTAAAACCTAGATGAATGTCAGTATTTGGAAAGAAGTTATGTACCCAACTATAGATGGGGGAACCATTGGGAGTTTCTGGGAAATGTGACAATTGTAACCCAAACAGAGAAGCCCATTTCATGCCTCGAAAACCCAATTAAACCAAAATATTGAACTTGACATGAATTGAATAAACTGAGGAATTTCCTTAGTGAGATAAAAAGGATATACTTTCCACCCCCATCAGACTATTTTGTTCATGGTATAATATAAAAAACCCAACGAAACAGAAATTGTAGGCCCGATTTGAAAAGACTAAAGTGTACAATGTACTTAGTGAGATAAAAAGGATATACTGTCCATCCCCCTTCAGGCCATTTTTTGGGTATAATATCAAAAACCCAAAAAAAACAAAAATGGTGATCCTGATGTGAAAAGACTTAACTGTGGCACACACTTAGTGAGATAAAAAGGATATACAGTCCAATCCCCATAAAAACATTTTATTTCATGTATAATATAAAATACCCTATGAAAAAAAATGGTGAACCCTACCTAAAAATATTTAACTACAACACGTCTTTAGTGATATTTAAAGGACATACTGTCCAGCCCCTGTTGGACCATTTTTTCGGTTCTAATATCAAAAACCCGATGAAACATCGAGGAAGAAGAATTTGGTGTAAAAAATGATTTCCAAAAAAGGTAGAATACATATTAAAATAATAATTGTTTTTAATATATATAACAAAAAATATATTAGTGAAATAAGAGTGATTATGACCTAAGTAAAATATGTTGAGTCACAAAAATCCATTGGGACTTTTGTAATGTTTTAATAAAAAACCCATGAGAGATATAAATTTAAATAGAACATAGAATATAATTAAATATAATAAGATCATGATATAAAATAACATAGGGAAATATTTACACCATTGAAAAGGAAACATGGTGTAAATCTTATACATTTCTCAAAGGATTCATATTTGAGGCAAATAAGCCCTTACAAATTAAAAAAACTAATAAAAACCTTTTTAAAGAAATAAAGATATATATAGAGAGATTGAAATTGATTTTAAAATATCACGATAGAGTAAATTACTAATATTGTAAAACAAATATGTAGTATACACACCATTTATTTGAAACTATGTGCATAAAAGAAAGTGTGACTCAAAGGAGGAAAATTCAAGTTGAAACCCCTGCCTTGTTTCCTTACTTAGTTGATCACACTGTAACTTCCTATAAAAAAATAGCTTATATAATATCCTATTTCAGAACATTACTCATAAATGTTAAACTTTTTTAACATTTATTTTAATTATTTTTCAAGAGTAAATTAATATTTTATGGTGTATTATGACCATTGGATGTTAATAAATTTAACTATTTTGTGCATGTTTAATAATTTTTATACTATTACCCATCAATTGATACCAAGTAAATTATTGATACATAAATTAATATTATTTAATGTATAAATTATATTTATTTAAAGTTTTCTTAGTTTATTTCATATGTGTTTTGGTTCCATTATGTGAACACCAATTTGGAAATGACTTATTTTGGTAATTTTAGCAAACAAAAATGATACTTTAATAATAAGTTATATACTTGGTATAATATTTGTAGAACCATAAAAAAATCATGAATTAATTAATATATTTTAATAATATTTTTTTTCATGTTCTCATAGTCATCCATAATCATATTTTAAATAATTTTTCTTATAGGTGGTCAAACCAACCCAAACATGAACACACGTAAACTCGATTGGCGAGTATGGTTAAAGAGGTTTTTATTTTGACCAAATATCTTTATAAAAGAATAATAATAATATTATATTTATTTTTTCATTATTGTGAATAATATTTCTATATATTTATATAATGTATGAAATAATATATGAAAAATAAAAAATGTTTCATCGTGGAGGAGACAATCCACACGTACGCACGATTAGCGTCCCTGTTTATCAACACGTGAGAGGGGGTGAAGGTGGATATTAAATGTATATTTAAGTATAAAAATTATATGATATATATTATATTTAAACATAATTTACATCATTAATATCATTAATTAATAGTGGTAAGAAAAAATAAATGATGTCGTTTTGTGGAGGTGGTATTCCACACAACACACTAACAGCGTTCTTTTGTATTTCTAATTGGTTGAAAATGAAAAATTACAGGTTGTACCATTAATATAAAAAATATAAGTATAATAATTACACTTTAGTAATAATACAATTATAGTGATAATATATTTTTATGATTATTATTAATAAGCAAAGCTTAATAAGAGATAACACTTACGTTGGAAACTTGGTTTCCCACTGGAAGTTACCTTGAAATTTACGAGATTAGGATAACAGTGAATGATGAGAGGATTATTTTTTTGGGAGAGGATTATATAGAGGGTAAAATTTCATATATTAAAGGATTTATTTGAAGAATATCTACATATTTTTAGGTTTATAGTCATATTATTTTATAAGGGGAGAAATGGACCACTTTTAGAAACACTCATCATTTTTTATTGTCATAACACTATTCCATTGTCAATGGCCTGTATGCTTAGAAATTATTGATTTTTTGGTGTATTTGTGTCAATAAGGTAACAAAAATGTGTTTCCATTCATATTTTAAACATTTTATTGGGTTAACCATTAATTATTTATATTTTTGTTTGTTTACATTCAACCTAGATAGCTTTTGTTGAACTATTTGATTTAATGTTTTATAAAATATAGAACATAACCTATATAAATTTTTTGGGTGTCATGGAAATAAATTTAAAATATATTTAATCTAATTTAATTTCTAAATACTATAAAATTAACTTATAAATTATAATAGATAATGTGTAGAAAAACAATTTTATTATAAAAATCAAATTTTCACCATTTTGAATTCTTAATCTAATTTAATATTTATTACTAATTAAGTGAGTTTTAATATATTTATTTATGTTTTTATATATAATAAAAGATTAATTATTCAATTTAGTTACATTTAATTGATTCAATATAAATTCATTGATCTTAATAAAACAATAATTTTAAGATAATTCTTTCACAATAATCTTAGTAATTAGCATTAATCATAATAATCTAAATTCTATACCTAAAAATGAAATTGACTATGTTAATTAATATTAAGATTATGATCTAAATCAAAATAAAAAAATTTTAAAATTAACTTTCTATATGTTGTAAAATAATCTTAACGTAAGCATATGTAATGTGTAAAACCCATTTTTTGGAAAAAGTTTATTTTTAAACAAAAAGATTTACATTT
Source organism: Viscum album (assembly GCA_963277665.1). Classification (NCBI taxonomy): domain Eukaryota; kingdom Viridiplantae; phylum Streptophyta; class Magnoliopsida; order Santalales; family Viscaceae; genus Viscum; species Viscum album. The sequence goes on from OY728163.1 coordinate 1,944,043,046, forward strand.
AAGATATAATTCTTAATTATATTGATTCCAATGAATGTAAAAAAATAATTATTAATAAAAAATTATTTATTTAGTAATAAAATAATTTAAAAACTTCATTTCATATTATTATAATTAATTAAAAAATCGTTGAAAAACCGTTTTCATTAAAATAATACATAAAAATTCAAAATGTTGACCATGGGTTTATAAATTCAACATATTATTTTAGAATTATTTATTATACTATTTAATATATATTTTTTAAGTTAAAAATCTTTGAAAAAGTTTTCTATCTTATAAAAGTTGTTATATTAGTAAAATTTAGTATTATACACTGTTCACTTAAAAACCAATTATTTTATAAAAATGTCAAAAATACAACCTAAGATAATATTGTTGCGAGGAATTAAAAAATGAATTTTTATTTATCAAATATAAATTCTAAAAAAATTAAATATATATATACAAAATAAAATATATATTATAAAGAAATAAGTTTTTATTAAAAAATCAACTTTTCAATATTAACTCATATTAATTTTCTACCTTATAAATGAGATAAATATAAATGGTTTACAATATTAGTGTTCATTATAGATTCATTAATAATCTATTATAAATATTTTTTGGTTTTCTTTTTGTTGGGTGTATTGTGTGACACAAACTATAGAATAGAAAATGTATTATAAAGCATTCAAAACCTCATATCAATACACAATAGGGTGGTCTGATTGAGCTTATTGAAGGAAGTGGAACTCATAAAGATTATATTATTCTCATGAACCCTGGAGTTTGAGCTGCATAATTTTGGACTTTATAGGAGTACGTGGGTTTATCCATATAATATAATTACACTATTGTATTTATGATTGGTTTTTTCTATGGGTGAATGATTTTCTCTCTCTCTTTGGTAGAATCATGTGATTTTCTATGGGATATGGAGTAGGAGATTAGGAAATTATTTTGGATAGACCCTTTTGTAAGAATATAGGTTCATATAACTATAAGGAAAGGATAATATGGAGATAATATTTATGTAATCCCTAGGTCTTGTATCATGTGACAATGTGTAAGACATCTCTTAAATTTAAGGAGTTAGTACTCCTCCAGATATATGGGGTGAAACTCCTCCATAATTGGTGATGTTTTCTCAAAGATCCCACTTCAAGGCATGATCTAAAAATTATGTGGATACATAAAATATTATCCATGATTGATCTTGGCCTTTGGTTAGGTGAGAGGTCCTACACAGGTTTGGTACTCCCTTTCATGGCATGTACACTTTGGTATGGTGTAAGTACCCTAATACATTTACAAGTGATGAATTAATGGATATTATGATTGAGTAGTAGGTATGGTTTCAAATCTTGGGGTTAGTAACTCCCTGAATCAGTATTCATACTCCATTGATGCATGAGTCCCCTGATTTCAGTATCAAATTAGTTGTATGATTGTGGTTTAATCCTCACTGCGTGGATAATTTTGGGTGTATGGGGATATGTGGTGCTTGTGATTCTCTAGGTTCCCATAAGAATAGTACTATAGTGGATATGGAATAAGTGGTTGTGGATCCAACTAACTATTGTATGATTTCCTAGTTTGATAATATTAGGGTTTTAGGACTTATTATAGTTTTGTGTGGTTTAATAGGTTTTTATTCCATCTTATAGGATGAGGTGGGGAACTACTCCATGGAATGGGGTTTGGGTCACCCATTAGTGAGGTCTATAGCCCCTCAGACATCATTTCATTATATAGGTGTGGCTTCCCCAATTCTATCATAATATCAGTTCTAGGATTCAAGTGTGAGGTGTTCAGATTAGCCTTTGGTGCATGAGTCATTTTTCTAGGAAAAAAAATACACTGATAAGTTCTTCTTTTCACCATGCATGACATGTGTGTGGTGATGTTACTGCATGTAGAGTGGATTTCTGTTTATGAAACTCCTCAGTTGATATCTTTTCAATTAGAAACCTTGGATAAGACATGATTATTTAGATGGAAGTTCCCTTGTTCAGGCCAATGTGGTTGGATATCCCTTTAAGAATTTGAGTAGGGAGGTGTTTTCCCCTAACGAGGATGAGAATGGAGGCATTATCCCCTAATATGAATTGGTAGGGAAGTGTTTTCCTTGAATAATTTAGATATTTACATGTAATTCTCATTCCATAGAATGAATTGATATTTAGGGGTTATCCCTTGTTTTACTTATGACATGGGATAATAATCATATTGGAATGTGAAGTTATAGTTGTTTACATAGCGGGAAGATTCCCCTTTATTGAGTTGCGTGACTATATGATTCAGCCCTTGTTTGTGAGATAACCTATATCTCAAAGACCATTATTTTTTCGATACGTCATATAGGGTATTTTTATACTCACCCCCTATATGGGACATATTCCCACACATTTTTTATCTGTACAGATAGTACAGATGTTGGTGGATTGTTTTGTAGGCCTGGAGCTAGTGGGGATAGATTATAGTAGATCCTGTTTATATTCATGGATGTATGTGATGAGTATTATAGGTTATACAATGTGATTATCCTCTTTCCCATTCTTTATTGGTTGGTAATTTATTTTGGGATGAAAATCATTGTATTTATTCCCTCTTGTACTGGAATTTATTTTGTAGGCACTAAAGATATTTATAAATGTATGAATACATTTTTTAGATAGATATGTATTTTTAGTGTGATTTGGGATATTTTAGTTTTTTTGGTGATATATATATATATATGATATAGGTTTAATCGGCTAAGGACACCCATGTTGGTGCTATGACTTCTTAGGGCTGGTCACCAACCCCTAACCAATTGGAGGCTATCTTATGGTGGCACATTCAGCTTTATACTAGCCCACCCAGTGGCCCAGGTTATTTTATATTAGAATAAATATGATTTTGGTCCTATGGATGGAGTTTATAGATTGGTTTCACATGATCTTGGTTTAGGACATGCATGAAGACATTTCTCAATGGTCATTAGGTTTATTTTACAAAATAAGGACCTAAGTATGGCATGACGACTGAAAGATTCCTATATAAGGACTCTGATAATCTACTGACTAGATTGAGTTCATAGGGAATCAGTTTCATGTTATATATTATCGTTCCATGAATCATATAATAGTCAATGTATTATTAGTTTTACAACATGTAATTATACCTTGGAGATGTCATAATAGGATATGGACATTGATTTCATATTGAAAATAATTTTTCTAGAGGCGTGGAATGGACATTCAGTGGATGATGGGAGAAACAAGACTACTCCCACACATGCGATATTTTTTTGGTGATGTTCTCACAATATCATAGTAGTTTTATTCTAAGAGTATTTTCTCGGTATGATCATAGTGTTGGTATATTGATCCCGATGGCCTTGGGTGTTTGATACAAACATGGTGGGTAACCTCCCTAGGTGTTAAGTGGATACCCATGTTATGGTCCTTTATATGTGATTGTGGAGTTTGGTTTTAAAACATGGATATAAGGGAATGTAACACCATTATGGGGTGTGTAGTTCCTCCATTTAGACATGGGGTTTGATACTCCCTTAACCAATGAGGTGTGGGTCCCCTCTATATAGTGGGGTTTAGTAATCCAAAGGTAAACGAAGTGAGTGTACTCCAAGGGAGGGATTATTGATACTTAAAACTATGTACAATCCATTTATTCATGGATCTAGTACTTATAACACCCTAATATTTTTATGAAATAGTTTTTAAATAATCATATTTAATTGATAGCTTGCATTGTACACAACCAAAAGTTTATAAGAACAAAGAAATATAATTAAAATATTATATATCCATTATAAACTAGATTTTAAATTAATGATAATTAATAGGAACAAATAATATATGAAATAAATATAATGGTCCAACTAAATATGAATTCGTTGGCATGTTTTTAGGAAATGTCACACAATATTTAGTAGTCATTTTATTCTTCAAAATTTTGTTTTCTAAAAAAATGAGATTTTCTTCTTTTTATTAGTGATTATTAATTTATAGAAGTTATAGAAACATGTATTTGATAAAATTAATTTCATTTTTTAATTCATCATTTAACATTTTATGAAAATTATTTTATTGAAAATCATTTAAAAACATTTATTTTTCAAGGAATTGTGAAAAATACTGATTTTTTTGAAAATTATAATTTCTTTTTAAAATTTTACATGGTAAAATTAGGTTTTGGATTAGTTTTAAATTTTCATTATCTCATTATATATTAAAATAATATAATTTTGGGGTTTTAAATGGATTTTATAATTGAATTTATTATGAAGACATTTTATATTTAAAAAAGGTCATTTTTAAAAAAAACTATTTTTCTTTGCATTTTTCTAGTTTGATTTTAAATTAAATGATAAACCTTATATATTTTTAATTATATAAAATTAATTAAATATTTATAATTATGAGGTTCAAATTTTTTATTTAAAACTCTTTTATTTTTTAGTGAATATAAATAGTAGTTGGGGTAAAATTCATTACCTTAATAAATGGTAAAATAAGTTAATCTGGATTTAAAATAAGTGTTAAGGCCATAATTTATCACCCTATATATTATTGGATGATGTTAATTAGACCCTTAAGACACTAGATAATAAATTTAATTATTTAATGGACAATTTTTCTGGAAAATGACTTAGATATTATTAAAATCATAGAATGTGAAAAAAATTCACTCTTGTTTTTAATAATTATATTAATTTTAATATGGGGATTAATAGAAGATTTGTTTGACTATTAATATTATTCAGAACTATAAAATATCTTTATTCCTCATTTGAATTTATTTATAATTTTTAAGAAATAAATAAATACCCTAAATTCCTACACAACACTAATGTATAAATTATTCAATTAAATAAAAAATAAAATAAAGGATATTAAATTTTTTAAATTAAATAAAATTTGAATAAATTAAGGTGTTACATGAATTTTCTATATGTGTTTGACATTTTTAGGGTATATTAAATTATTTTTTTCAAATGCATCTTATTTTAATTATTTTATTAAAGTCAATGTAATGAATAATATCAAAATCGACACAAATGAAATTTTATGGAAATAATATTTATTTAATTATTTAAAAATAAAAAATATTAAATAAGGATAAACTAGATAAGGTATGGTGTAAAATATAATAAATCTTCAATTTATGGACAAATTAATACTTTATAAGTAAATATTATATCCTCTTAATAATGGAAAATATGTTACCATAGTTAAAATTAAAATAGGTTAACTTAGGGTTAAACACAACTATAAGATTTAAAATAACACCAAAAAAATATAAAAATTCTATTAATGGATGATATTACAGCATTATTATGTCTCAACTTATAATCCCTTTCCATTTGGTGGTACTTGGATAGAAAATGAAATTATTATACTTTAATCTTTTGAGAAATTCCAAAAATGCCCATCACCTCAATTATAAAAGGTCTCTTCTTTCCCCACTTATTTATACCACTTTGATCACTATATATTTACCATAATTTGTTAATTTAGCTTTTAAAATTCTCTAGATATATTATATAGGTGCTGTTATTCTCAAAATAACAACCCTAGAGCATGTTACAAGAGATCCAAAGGTGACATTTCGAAAAGAGGTAATATCTCTAACCGATCACTTTCTTTTTTCTACTCTTCCTTACCTCATATAAATCTAAAATTTTTATCATAAAATAAAAACATCAGTATATTCAATATTATGAAATGTTATTATGATTATTAAAACACCATTATACACCCTCTTTACAATTAAATAAGAAGTGAAAGTATAACTTGTGCGTACATACAGATTACATTCTCCATGTAGTGATACAATTCATTTTAATCATCATCTATTATGGATGGGAATTATAATGGTTTTAATGAATAAATATTATATATATTATTTAATAATTATTTTGTAAATATGAATTATTATTTCCCTTTGTTTCATTCCATCAATCAAAAAATTAAAATAATATTCATGCATACGTACAACCTATCATCTCCATGAATGTTGTATTTAATTTTTCTATTTATAATTTATATAAAATATATCTTCAATAATTATTTATAAATTTCTAATTTCCTTCAAATAAATTTTTAGTTATTATTCATGAATATAGAAATGGTGGCGATCTTGTTTTGGTAATTTTTAACAAAAAAAGGTGGCATGTTAATAATGGGATAGATATTAATAAATTGAAAATTTTATCTTTATATGATTTTAATCATTCTATAGGTATCATTTTAATTCAATAATACATTATTATATCTATTCATGTTATTCGCTGATGAAAAATTAAATACACCATTCATGGTGGCAACAGTTCGCACATGACACATGTCACGACCCATCCTCGGGGCCCGTGCCGTGACTACCCCAAGCCTGCCTTTCATAGGCCAAGGGCTGGCGACTAGCACAAAAGGAGAATACCTAATTGAAAGGGAAGGAATTTCCTTTAAACCTGTAACACACACTGTCTGAACACAAGCAGTGGGAGTAACAAGTACTAATATAGAAAAGAAAAGTGTGCTGAAAGTAAGTGGGCCAGAATACAAACCCAACTGATCAACAAGTACAAGTACAAGTAAAAAAGAAAAATAGATCCTTGATCATCTTCCGTGGAACCCTACCGGAAGGGTTGGTACAGAACTAAAACAAATTTTCCCTGAGGTACGTCTCGTCTAGTCCACCTCCGAGCATCCTCCCGTCCGTCACCCTCATCCTCGATCACAGATAACCGTCGTCTGCACAGAACACAACAACGTGTGGGCGAAGCCCATTCAAGGGTGACTATAACAATACTCATTAGGGGACCCCAATACCTTATAAGGTATCCCATAATCCACTTAGGATATTCCACAGTAGTAAGATACAATCAAAAAGTATCAACCAACCTTACTTAGGTATATGCCCATACATATACATAAGTTACCAAACACAGTCTGACTCCAACTCTCGAGACCATGCACAACCCAGTACACAAAGGAAGTAAAGTCAATAATTATAACAAATGAAGGCAATAATCCTCTAATATAGGTATAAAACACAAGAAGAGGGGTACATATGATTAGATGTATCCTATGAATCATCTCCTCTATTGAACCCACGTAGGATCTTGGAACAATATCAGCACTGTCGAACCCACATAGGATTCTGGTACATAAGACATACCTATTGAACCCAAGAAGGATACCGATACAGAAGTCACTGCTGTCAAACCCACGGAGGATCCCAGTACAAAAGTCATCACTGTCAAACCCACGGAGGATCCTGTCATCTCTGTTACAGCCAGCCATAGGGTTCCCGCACACAGTACGCTCAATTCTAAGAGGGTATGCTCCTCGATCCAAGTGCTGATACATAAACTACCACGAAGTCTTGAGTTGATGTATCCCATAGTTCCATAACATCATAAGGAACCCAACGTGACAGATGGCGCATCAATCAGATGCCTGGTCTGTGAGTTATTGGCATTTCTGTTCCAGGGGCTCGGTTGGGTTTTAAGCTCAAACCAACCCAACCGTACCACAACTGTGTCCTAACTTCAAGTGGAGTATTCCAAAAGAATCATCTCGCTAAAATAATTCCATCCTCACAGACGGTTCTTCGATCGGACACCCGTAGCCCAAGATGCGGGCTAGAAGGTGTAAATGGCCATAGGGGGTCCGGGTTCGGTCCGACCCAGTCAGACCGACCCGGTCCGCAGGTGAGGCCCAGTTTGAAGGTGCGGCCCAACCCGAAGGAGCGGCCCGACCTGAGGGTGGCCCGACCCATTGCAGCTAGGCCGAAGGGCGGAATAGCCCATGGGGTCCCGAACGAAGGGCGGCCCGGCGCGTGGGGGCCTGGCCTGTGGCGGCCTAACCCGTGGGGGCTTGGCCTATGGCGGCCTGGCCCGTGGCAGCTCAGCCCATGGCGGCCCGGCCGTGGCGGCCCGGACAAGGGGCGGCCCGGCCGTGGCGGCCCGATCCGTGGTGGCCCGGCTAAAGGGCAGCCCGGCCGACCACGTGAGGGAAGGGGGTGCTTCCCCACCACTTTATCGAATAGAACTGGCGCATTTCACCGGATCCGGAGCCGCAGGACCCGGGTGGTCCATCTTGTCCGGCTCCCCGGTGGCCGGCCTGACTGGCCGCCACCGCTCCTCCACTACGGTGCGACAACGCCATAGTCCTCCTTCCCTCCGGGCGGCGCGACGGCGCTGCGCCCCCACCGCCGCAGCCCGACCTAGCCACAACCCCTTGGTCCTCCGTGCGGCGCAACAACGCCACACCTCTTCTGCGGTGGCACGGTTTGGCCGCGACCCTTGGCTCCTCCATGCGGCATGATGATGTCGCGCCTTTCCGGTGAACTGGCGGCCTTGCGCCACCGGTTTCTTCGTGGCCGGCCCGATGCCGGCCGCTATTATTGTTCCACCTCCATTCTTCAACAAAAGTAATTAACAAAGGGAGAGGGTCGAGCCATGTTTGTGCGGCCTGAGCCATCCACGTTATTATGATATCAATTGGAAAATTAAAAACCAAGATCGAACGATGAAGAACGGAAATGATAATCAAACTTAAATCCCCTACCTTGATTCAATGATGTTCGTTGACAAAGTCGCTGAAAAAGGTGGCATCATTTCGTTGACGTCGGGGATCGTTTGAGGAAGAAGCGTCATCAGCATTCTTCACGGGTGGCTCCTTCTCTTTTAGCTTGGTCGAAGATCGAGGATAGTGTTCATCATTCTTTGGAGATGAGGAGTGTTCTTCATTAGGAGGATGAAATTCTCCCAAAGATTCTCCAAAGCTCTCCAAGGATTATGCCAACCCAAAATAAAAGAATATGATCTCTTATTTTATTGCTGGCATAATGAATTCAAAAGAATTCAAATCACTTCAAATTAATTTATTATGCCATTAATTAATTTGTGGTTTGGCACACTTATGAAGGAAGATGAAGAGGATCTGCAATAAATTGGGAGTTCCAAGGGTTAAAGGGGGTTGGGGGGGGGGGGGTTGAGCTCGTATGGGCCCCACCACAAAATATCGCCCCAAGGGAGATTATGCGTGGGTGGGCCCCACCTCCAACCTCTCCTTGTAGGATTAAACCACCACAAAATAAAAATATGTTGCACATATTTTTATTTAATTTATTTAGAAAACACACAAAATTAACTTCCGCTCTTGTTATAACGCAACTGCGATGAAGGTCTCCTTAAGAGAATATTGGCGTTGCGAGTTCAACAGTGCCCTCAGATTTCAATTCTGAGCACCGGTTCCAAAGATATAATATCCCGCTCGTATGTTTTCTGAACATACATGAACAAAACTTCGAAAATTTATTCCGGGCACACCGGGCCTTGGAATCAAGCGTCGTCAAGAACTAAAAACTCGTAAAATCCCCATGTATTTAAAAAAGAATTCCCACTGAAATTTTGGGTCTTTAAATTCTCCCCACCTCAGGGATTTACGTCCCCGTAAGATACAACTCACATGAAGGAAACAAATGGGGGTATTGAGCATGCATCTGAGCCTCCCGCTCCCATGTGCTCTCCTAGAGGTTCCCGTGATGCCAACGAACTCATACCAGAGGAATCAACCGTCCATGTAGGACTCGATCCTGTTGATACTCAATATCCACTGTAAACTCTGTGAATGTATCCCCGTCATTGATGTCCATCTCCCAACGGTCGATGAAGTGGGAAGAGTCATACCTGTTTTTCCTCAGCTGAGATACATGGAATACATCATGCACCCGGTGAAAATGAGGTGGAAGGTCCAAGTGGTAATCCACCTCACCTACTCTGCTGAGGACCTGAAAAGGTCCGATAAATTTTGAAGATAACTTGATGCCTCCGCCAAATATCCATAGACCTTTTTGAGCCGAGACCCGTAGAACGACGTGGTCACCATCCTCGAACTCCAGTGGTCTCCGTATCCTATCAGCATAGGACTTCTTCCTGGTTTGTGCAGTCTTCATCCGCTCCTGGATGATCTGCACCTTTTCCATCGTAGCCTACACCATCTCTGGTCCTATGAGTGCTGACTCCCCTGGGTCAGTCCATCATAGAGGGGATCTACAAGGTCGGCCATACAGTGCCTCGTAAGGAGCCATCCTGATGGTGGAGTGGTAGCTGTTGTTATACGCAAACTCCATCAAGGGTAAGTGATCCTCACAGCTATGAACAAAGTCGAGGATGCATGCACAGAGCAAACCCTTGAGAGTTTGAATGTTCCTCTCAGTCTATCCATCCATCTGAGGATGGAAGGAGGCGCTCAAGTGAAGTTGCATCCCGAAAGCCTCCTGAAACCCCTTTAATAGCCGGGAAGTGAAATGAGCATCTCGACCAGAGACGATCATCTATGTCACACCATGAATCCGTATGATCTTCCGTATGTAGAGGCATCCTAGGCTCTCTACTGAAATCTTCTTTCTGATCGGTAGGAAGTGGGCCAACTTGGTGAGTCGGTCTACGATCACCCAGATAGAGTCGTGTCCTCTTGATGTACGTGCAAGTCCCGTCAAGAAAACCATGGATGTCCTGTCACACTTACACTTTGAGACCTCTAAGGGCTTAACCAAACCTGCTGGAACCTAGTTCTCCACCTTCACTCGATGACAAAGGAGGCAACGAAAGACAAACTCTGCTACTGCCTTCTTCATACCAGGCCAGTAGTACTATTGTCGGAGGTCCTGATACATCTTCGCCACTCCTAGATGTACCATTAAAGGAGATGTGTGGAACTCTCTCAACATATCCTCTTGAAGTGCAACTGGTACCATGGTACATCCTTTGAATAGAATGACGTGCTCCCTACCTTTAAAAAATCCATCATGTGCCTGACCTATGGATATCTGAGCACGTTGCATCTCACAATCATTGTCCCCACACTACCCATCCCTGACTCTCTGAAGAAGTGGAGTGACTGTGAGAGACTGTAGAAAGACTTCTCCATATTTATCCACAAAGGATATATGCAATGTGGCCAGCTGCTTCGTCACCTCTCCTAGCAGCTGAATGCTTGATCTCCTACTGAGAGCATCTTCTACAATGTTACCCTTCCCAGGAGTATAGAATATCTCGAATTCATAGTCCTGGAGGAACTCAAGCCATCGCCGACGTCTCAGGTTCAGGTCCTTCTGTGAGAAGATATACCTGAGACTCTGATGGTCAGAGTAGACTATAAAATGTTCTCCCATAAGATAGTGCTGCCACATCTTCAAGATGAAGACCACTGCTGCTAACTCCAGGTCATGGGTATCATATTTTTTCTCATTCTGTCTCAACTATTGAGAACCATACGCGATAATTTCTTGCTCCTGCATCAAGATACACCTGATTCCGGTCCCTGATGCGTTGTAGTAAACTACGTACCCAACTCCCTCCTCAGGTAGCCTCAAGATGGGCGCACTAGTCAACCTCTGCCTCGGCTCTTGAAAGCTCTGCTGGCATCTCTCTGACTACACGAAGTGTTTCCCCATCTTTGTCAATGTTTAAATCAGTGCTGCAAATCTATAAACGTCTGGAACAAATCTCCGATAGTACCCATCTAGTCCAAGAAAACTCCATACCTCAGTCGCACTCCTGGGTGTCTCCCAAGCAAGCACGAACTCAATCATCACTGGATCCACTACAACAACAGCCTCTGAGATGACATGTCCCAGAAAGTGTACCTCTCATATCCATAACTGGCACTTCAGGAGCTTACCATAAAGCTGGTGCTCATGGAGTGTGTCCAGTACTACCCGCAAATGGTAGGCATGCTCCTCCTCAGTAGTCGAGTAGATCAGTACGTCGTCGATGAAGACTATGACAAAGCGATCGAGGTAAGGCTGGAAGATCCTGTTCATGAAACTCATGAACACTGCTGGAGGGTTGGTTATGCAGAAGGGCATAACCAAGAAATTGTAGTGGCCATACCGACACCTGAAGGCCATCTTCTACACATCCTTATATCGAAATCTGAGATGGTGATAGCCCGACCTAAGGTCTATATTCGAAAACCATCGTGCTCCCTTGAGATGATCAAAGAGGTCTTCAATCCTTGGGAGTGGGTACATGTTCTTCACGGTCACCTGGTTCAGGCGACGATATTAAACATATAATCACAAGCTCCCATATGACTTCTTGGTGAACAAAATCAGAGATGCCCAGGGTGAAACACTGGGTCAGATAAATCCCTTCCCCGGAAAGTCCTCCAGCTGTACCCACAGCTAACAAAGCATGGAAAGAGCCATCCGATATGCTGGAGTAGATATCGGTGTCGTCATGGGGTACAGGTCAATGTAGAAGTCCACCTCTTTATGAGGAGGTCGTCGTAGAACATCGTCAGGGAAAACATCTGCGTACTGATCCACCAAAATAGGAAAACTCAGAATCTGCATATCAACCGCACCGAGAATGAGGCTATCCAACTGATGTGTGATCAATTGCCCCCTCCTCTCGGTAAGTCCATCCTATACTGTAAAGTCTCCCTTCTCACCGGTGAAGGTAAACCTCATCCCATCCTCATGGACCCACCACACTTTCTGCCTAATATAGTCAATATGAGCATGAACCGTGGATAACTAGTCTATATTCATGATAACGTCGTAAGGCCTCGACGCTCCTACGAGGAGATCCCAGCCGAAGCTCTCACCTCCTAGAGTAATCTCACACTATTGACACCGATTTGTAATCATAGAGTATTCTCTTGTAAGAGTATATAGTCTTAAGGATGGAGCCAACGACTCTATCAGAATCTCCGAGCTCCGAATGAGGGCAGCAACAATAAAGGAATAAATCACACCTGTGTCTAGAAGAACTACAACATGGGTGGAGTAGACACAGATAGTACCTTGAATCATCTCAGGTGCGCCGTGGTTGTAGGCCTCGACTGTCTGGAGCTGAGCCCACCTCTGTTTTCCAGCTCCCTGTGGTTGGGGTGGACCTCCTGGTGGTGGTGGTGGTGGTAGGGCCTCGAAAAGTCGTCCACCATATGCTGCTCAGCCAGCTCCTTTGCCACATACACCTTCTCCTGGAAGACCACCACGGTCGAACCTCTACTTCTTCCTAAGAGGTCCATCTACTGTCTTCTACTCATTTGCATGGAGGGTCGGGCAGTCACGAGCCATATTACCGTGCCCGCCGCATGCATAACACTGCCTTATCCTCTTATGACTAGCTCTATCTAGTGTGTGCCATGCACAACCATATCTATATCCTAAGGTCACCCACCTAACGTCCTGGTTTGCTTGGACCTCTATGACATCTGTCTACTTCCAACTATAGAAGACTCTACTACATGTCTCCCTGTGGTGGGTCTCGCTGCTGGTGACTGCTCAGCTAGAAAACTCTTCACAAAAAGGGATCGCTCCCACACCCCTGCCAGTGTCGAGATGTTGAGGGAGATCACCAAAGCCCTAATATCATGCTCGAGTCCCTACTCGAAGGTCTGGGCCCTGAAGAATGGGTCCCTCACCATATCTGTGGAGTAGTGTGGGAGGTTGGTGAACCTCACTGAGTACTGAGCTATTTTCATGCTACCATTTTATAGATGAAGTAACTCCTGAATCTACACCGCACGAAGGGTGGCTGGAAAAAACTTTGATTGGAAGAGATTCTTGAAGTCAATCCAGATTAATGATGCATTGTCATGCACCTGGAGCATCAGGATCCACCATCAACCTGTTTTTCCAAGCAGGATACTTGCGGAAAGAATCACCATGAGGTCGGCTGGTGTCCCTAATAATATGAAAACTCTCACAACAGCCTCCAGCCAGTACTCAGCTGCCTGTGGGTCCGTCTCTCCCTGGAACCTGGGTGGCCTCTGGCACTGGAACTCGTGTAATGCACTCAAACAGTGTGCAATCTCTACTACTAGAGCTGGTGGTATTGGTGGCCCAACGGGTAGTGGTACTACTGGTACCTCCGCTGTGATGGGGCCTTGCACCGAGGCCTCATCCCTCAGTGGGCTACCATCTCGTATGAAACTCAGAACCCTAGCTGGCTGCCTTCATGGGGCCATCCTGAAACGAAACAGGTGTGCCACGGTCAAAACAATATACCTGGTGAGCTGACACAAAGTAATCACGAAAAAAACTTTTCAAAGGAAACACACACGCAATCAGTGTTTTCGTGCAATGAGTCGGAAATCACAAGTCAGTGTCCTAGTGTATGGATACGTCAGCTGCCACACCAACACTGTTTTACCTAAACTGATAACCACAAACAAAACACTTTACACTATTTCCATTAAAATAATTAGAATCCAAGTCTTGTAGTAGAACCGACTCTTCTGATACCAATTTGTCACGACCCATCCTCGGGGCCCGTGCCGTGACTACCCCAAGCCCGCCTTCCATAGGCCAGGGGCTGGCGACTAGCACCAAAGGCGAATACCCGATAAAAGGGAAGACATTGCCTTTAAACCTGTAACACACAAAGTCTGAACACAAGAAGTGGGAGAAAAAAGTACTAATATAGAAAATAAAATCGTGCTGAAAGTAAGTGGGCCAGAATAAAAACCCAACTGACCAACAAGTACAAGTAAAAGTAAAAAATAAAACAGCTCCTGGATCATCTTCCAGGGAACCCTACATGAAGGGTAGGTACAAAACTTGAACAACTCTTCCCTGAGGTACGTCCCGTCTAGTCCAGCTCTGAGCAGCCTCCAGTCCGTCACCCTCATCCTCGATCACTACTGACCGTCATCTGCATAGAACACAACAAGGTGCGGGTGAAGCCCGTGCAGAGGTGAGTATAAAAATACTCAGAAGGGGACCCCGAGACCCCCGAAGGTCTCCCAAAATCCACTGAGGATATTCTATAGTAGTAAGATACAGTCAAAAAGAATCAACCAACCTTACTTTGGTATATTCCCATACATATACCTAATTTACCAAACACAGTCTGGTTCCAACTCTTGATCCCAAGAACAACACATTTCACAAAGGAAGTAAATTCAATCATCTCAATGTTGACAACTGAAGACAAGACTCAACTCACATTGGTATACAACACAAGAAGAGGGGTAGAGATGATTAGATGTAGCCTCTGAATCATCTCCTCTATCGAACCCACATAGGATCCTGGAAGAATATCAGCATTGTCGAACCCACGTAGGATCCCGGTACAGAAGTCATCACCGTCGAACCCACGGAGGATCCCGGTACAGAATTCACCATTGTCGAACCCATGTAGGATCCCGGTATAGAAGTCATCACTGTCGAACCCACAGAGGATCCTGTCATCTCTGTCACAGCCAACCATAGGGTTCCCTCACACAACATGCTCGATTCCGGGAGGGTCCACTACTTGAGTCAAGTGTCGATATATGAACTAACATGATGTCTTGAGTTGATGTATCTCGTATTTTTGTCTCATCATAAGGAACCCAACGTGATGGATGGCTTGTCAATTGGACGCCCGGTCTGTGAGTTATTGGCATTTTTTGTTCAAAGGGCCCAGGTTGGTTTTTAGGATCAAACCAATCCAACCATACCCCAACTGCATCTGAACCTAAAGTGGAGTATTCCAAAATAATCATATCGCTCCAAGAATTCCATCTCCACAAACAGTTCATCGATCGAACACCGGTAGCCCAAGATGTGGGCTAAAAGGGGTAAATGGCCATAGCAGGTCTGGGTCCCGTCTAAACCGAGGTCTGACCTGGTACGTGGGTGCGGCCCAACCCATGTGGTCTGCCCAGCCCATAGGAGTGGCCCGACCTTTGGCGGCCCAACCGAAGGGCGGCCCGGCCCGTGGTGGCCTAGCCATGGTGGCCCAACCGTGGTTGCCCATCCCGTGACGACCCTGCTAAAGGGCGGCCCGACCTACCATGTGAGGGAGGGGGGTGCCGCACCCCCCCCCCCCATGGTTTTTCGAATAGAACCGGAACATTTCGCTGGTTCAGGAGTTGCAGGACCCGGGTGGTTCCGCTTGTCTGGCTACACGGCGGCCGGCCTGACTGGCTGCCACCGCTCCGCCACCACGGCACAATGGCGCTGTGGTCCTCCTGCCCTCTGTGGGGCACGATGGTGCTGCGCCACCACCACCGCAGCCCGACCTAGACACACCCCCTTGGTCCTATACGCGGCGCGACAGTGCCGCACCTCTTCCACCGTGGGCCGGTTTGGCCGCGGCCCTCAGATCCTCCGCGTGGCACAATGATGCCGCCCCTTTCTAGTGACCTGGCAGCCTTATGCCACCGGTCTCTTCACGGCCAGCCCGATGCCGGCCACCTTTGTCATTCCACCGCCGTTCATCAACAAAAGTAATTCCGAAAGGGAGAGGTTCGGGCCGTGTTATTACGACCCGAACCTTCCACGTTATTACGATATCCATTGGAAAATTAATAACCAAGATCGAATGCCAAAGAACAGAAATGAGAATCATACTTAAATCCTCTACCTTGATTCGATGATGTTCGTTGACGAAGTCGCAAAAAAAGGCGGTGTCATTCCATTGACGTCGGAAAGCGTCCAAGGAAGAAGCGTCGTAGGCGTTCTTCACCGGCGGTTCCTTCTCTTTTAGCTTGTTCAGAGATCGAGGACGGTGTTCATAATTCTTCGGAGATGAGGAGCATTTTTCATTGGGAGGATGAAATTCTCCCAAAGATTCTCCAAAGCTCTCCAAGGATTATGCGAACCCAAAATAAAAATAATATGATCTCTTAATTTAATGTTGGCATAATGAATTCAAAAGAATTCAAATCACTTCAAATTAATTAATTATGCCATTAATTAATTTGTGGTTTGGCACACTTATGAAGGAATATGAAGAGGCTCCGCAATAAATTTGGAGTTCCAAGGGTCAAAGGGGGGTTAGGGGGGGTTTGAGCTCTTGTGGGCCCCACCACATAATATCCTCCCATGGGAGGTTATGTGAGGGTGGGACCCACCTCCGACCTCTCTTTGGAGGATGAAACTGCCACAAAATAAAAATATGTTGCATATATTTTTATTTAATTTATTTTGAAAACCCGCAAAATTAACTTCCGCTCTTGTTAGAATGAAACTACGGTTAATGTCTCCTTAATCGAATACTAGCACTATGAGTTCAATGGTTCCCTCAGATTTCAATTCCGAGCACCGGTTAAAAAGATATAAAATACCGCTCATACGTTTACTGAACCTACCTGAAAAAAACTTTAGAAATTGATTCTGGGCACACTGGGCCTTGGAATCAAGCGCCGTTAGAAACTGCAGACTCGTAAAATTCCCATATATTTAAATAAAATTTCCACGGAAATTCTGGGGATTTACAACACACTTTAAATTTTCATTTCTCAATAGATGTGAGAGAGATAGATAATAGTCACTTTATCAACATAATAATTTTTTCGTATAATGATTATACTGATGTAATTACATTAGTAGGATTATAATAGTTTTATAAGAGGGTGGATGAGAAAAATAGCGAAGAAAATGTTAGGGAGTGGATAATACTCACATTGAGGAATAAGGAAACTTTATTATAACAATGGGAGACTATAAAACCTTTAAGAGGGATCTAGGGAAGGTAAAATGGGTATAGTTTCAAGGTAATTTAAAAGGATAAGTGTGACTTGATGTTGGTGGATGTGACATCATTTTATAGGGGAAAATAGTGACATTTCCTTGGAAACTAAAGTTAGGTGAGGGGTAAAGATGTAATAACAATAGATTTAGGTGATTAAATGTTTGTGAGACATGTGGGCATGAACATACTACCTAATAATGGTTTTCTATAATGTCTATGTTTCATGTTGATTTTGTAAAATTCGAGCTATGGTAGAATACCTCCCTATTATAGTTTAATATTTATTTAATATTTACTATTGTAATTATCTTTTTAGTAAAAATTTATAATGACCATCCTTAAGAAATTTATATGCATTGAATTATAATTTTTACTATATTTAATCTAATTCAATTTCAAAATATTGGAAAATTAACAGTTAAATTAAAAAATAAGATGTAGAAAAAGATACTTTGGTATAATAATGTCTCTTTTATTAATTAAGTGTTGTTATTATTATTTCTTGGAAATTAATAATTAAATGAGTGTTAATATATTCTATTATGTGTTTACAAAACTATTTTGAGTCATAATATAGAGTTAAATTGATTTATATAAAATTTATACAATGTTTATAAAAACAATTTTTTGAAAAATAATAATTTTAATGTGGTAAAAAATATTTAATTTGGTAAATTATTTTTATATTAAAAAATAAAATGAACTTATCCCAAAAATATAAATATTATAATTTAAAATATGATTTTTTTAATTTACTTAATTTCTAAATTTATTAAAAAAATTAATATAAGTGAGTATAACATATAAAAAAATCTAGGCAAAATTAAATCATTTAAGAATAAAATTAATTTATTTTTATTACTTTATTACTAATAATGATTAGATGGATGTTAATTTGTTATATATATTTTCAATACATTTCATTAACATAATTATTTTTTATAGATTAATTAAAAATATACAATGCTTTTAAAAATGGAGTTCTTTGAGGAATATGAATTTTATATTAAAATATTTTCACCATATTCTATTAAAATAAATTATTTATATTATAAAAAATTAATTTCATAAATAATTTGATATTAAAATCTTTCTTTGAATTTTATAAATACATGATATCATTCATTAATAAAAAAAACCTTTAAAAAATAAAATATATTTATAAATAAATATTTTAGTTAAATATTATATTATATTTTCATTATTTTTTTTATTTTTGAAATACGTTATTTTAATTTTTCTACAAACAATAATAAAATTCATTATACCTATTGGATACATGCATATCAAATGACCATATTTTTAATGACCATATTTATTATGACCATATTTTTAATGACCGTACACCACTATATAAGGGATATATTACCCCCATCACCTCCTATAAATTCACTCAATTTTTACCTATTAAATCAAAATTCTCATTCCCTTAATTTTTATTTCATATTTAACAACCTCATTCCTCCATTGGATGAGTTATAAGGAAACCACACCAGAATGCATGAGGTATTAGGTTCAACCCCCAACAACTCCCAATTTGGGGCGTAATTTCATAGCCAGTGAATTTATTCATGGTTTATAGAAGGAATATGAAGGATTGTATCATTATATATATGAAGGTAGAAATGATATAGGGACACATGACCATAGGGATAATGTGATTGATGTTGATGCTGGCTCGACAGTGCGGTTGTGGTGAACTTGCAAGATGATGACACCAGATAGTGGGGAGGAAGCTCAACCATGACTAGGATTATCTAGGATGGAGTGTCAGGGTTTATAAATAACATTGATTTGGGGACACATGAATCTGTTGAATGATAGAATGATAGCTAGTGCACAAGTGGTTGGTAGAGGGTAGAGGGTCCAGTGGTGTAACTTAAGAGGGGTTGGCAGTAGGCATATGTGGTGGTTAGGAGGCACCGATAAGGGCCCTATTCATGATAATGTGACACCAATTGTGTGAATTTTTGATGAAATAGGCACACAGTAGCACAAGTGGGATTTCAGGCTGGTTATGAATGGTCTACATGACATTCCAAATGTGGGCCTTCATGCTTGTTTCAAGGGGGCCTACGAGCAAAGTATTTTGTATCTTCAAGAAACTTATAATATGGGGCCTACATGGACTATAAAATATATATTAATATATGAATAAATAATTTATATGTGATTTTTATACCTAGGGGTTAATGAGGTATCTTGGATAAGGTTGGGTCAGGTGTTTGAGTTTGTTTTGTTATATTAAAACTCGTATAAATAGTATTAATTATTTAAGTTATGAACATTTAATGGATTTAATTATCCTTGGTATGTAATATTTCATGTTATGCAATACATGGTTTCATGTAATGTTAAAACCCTTTCCTTTTCATCATGAGAATCCCTTAGGGAGTTTGAAATTTCGATTTGATGAGAGGGTTGTTTTTAAAAATAATAGTAATATTTGAATTCCAAGAGTAATGACATCTAAAGATATTTCTTTTAGACGCAATTCAAGACCGTGTAGGTGGTATGTGTGCTCAGGTGAACATTATAGTAGGTATGGGTGGCCCATGATATGAGTTTTCAGCTGCTTTATCCATTCATACCAAGAACCACAGGGCTTACATCATGAATATGATTTGTTAAAAGGTTTGACCCTCTTCCTTTAGGATTTTATTGTGCGAACTATGGTTCAGACCCTGGATAGAGTTTTCTAAGGGGGAGGTAGAGCTATTTCATGAGTGGTTTATGAGATGAACCTATTTTTCATGCCATCAATGGGTGTTGGGTGTGTTTTTTTAGATGGGGAAAACACATCATTACTAGGAATCATGCCCACATAGATTTTAGTTGAGAATAGGATTGGGAGGTACTATTTTTGGTTTGCGCTCCTCCCCTCATTCTCTATTTTATTCTCCCCATGAGAAGGAATATCTCTAAATGCAATTTAGGGTCAATTTTTTGTACTCTTCTCCGCTCCCTCATTCTTTATTTTTTTCTTTATTGGTAACTAATTATTTGATTTCTTAGTTTAGGGTATGGTTCCAATTTCACCAAATCATGATGTAATTGGATAATAATGATAGGTATTTTTTATGGAATGGCTATAGGGTGTCTTGAGACAATGTAATTAGGTATTTTTAGTTAAGGTATGCCTCAATATTAATTTTAATAGAGTTTGTAGCTAAATTAGATTACGTTTTTGTTTAAATAGGTTTTGTTTGTTGAGGATTTTATGAGGCTTGGGTTAGAGGTGATAGGAGTGGTTCAAACCATATTTCTTGAGGTTTTAGTGAGTATATATCTCTTGGTGAGTTTTAAGGTATTATTCATATTTAAATTATATTTTTAAATTAATCATATATTGTTTAATTAATTATAATTTTTTTAAAGTGATTTTAATAATTAAATATAATTAATTATAATTAATTTTTGGATGTTAGGATTAGATTTAACACCTTAAGTATAAATAATATGGATTATTTACTTAGATGAACATGGTAGATACTTTCCTGGCTATGTTTTAAAGGGTAATAACTCCAAAATTGAGGTAGGTTGTGCTTATGCATTTCCCTATGGCGTTGTACATTTTATTTATACAACATGTGACATGTGGCCTTTACACTTAGGGGTATTTTATTTTTAAAATTATATATATTTTTAATTAAAAATGAATTTTTATGTTTGGAAAACGTGTCATGGTCCATGATGGACCCTTGGAATTGGCTTGATTTCTCAGCTGTTGATGGCCACGACCTTGATTATAAACGAAATCCATGTGGTACATAGATAACTTGAGGGGTTTAATTGTATTATGTATACATAATTTCCCTCATTATAGGTTTCTTGTTAACCCCCAAGTGGAGAGTGGAGATGATATCATAAAGAGTGACTCTATTGGCCCTTAGTTGACTGTTGAGATTCCATAGAGTCACTAGTTTAAATGAGGTGAGAATAGGGTGAGTGTTCCTCCCCCCTTGAGATGTGAGAACTATGGTAGGTGTACTATGTGTAAGATTTGGAATGTTTGGATGTGTGAGGATTGAACTAGGGATAAATTCGTATATGAGACGAAAATTATGACATCCCTATAGACTGTTGAAATCATGACTTGGATTTCAAGGTATTTGAGGTATGGATGAGACATCGACAATGATGGTTGGTGTTATAAACTTTTATTGATTATATTGGACCCAAGTTATAGAAATGGTATAGAGGAACCTGAAAAGGGTGTCTGGGTGGGGATGTGACCTAGGGGATCTTCGTGGATACACCCATGATATGTTGACCTCTTAGAGGGTGTGTGTGGGAAAATGGGTAGTGATAATTATAGGTGTCACCTAAGAAATTGAATCAATGATTTGTGAATATAATAGATTTAATTAGTATAGGATATTTACTTGATAGTAAGACCTTGTATTCGTGGGAATAATTTAGAAACATGGACAACCTCATCGATATCTTCCATATGAGACAATTTTAGAGGTTATATTTTACCACTAAGATATATTGAGATAAATGGGACACCTTGGATGGTCTTCTTGGATCCAAACATTGTGCTTGACACTATGATTTTCGATTTCTAAAAGGATACAGTCTATCTATGAATAAATTTATCTTAGAAGGGTATTCCTTGGATTCATGTGATGGACTCCAAGTAGGGTATGGCGTAGATATTGATGTCATTTTCTTAGTAGGGTACTCCCTTGATCTAGGTGATGGATTCTCAATAGGTTACACCCTGGCTCTAGAGGTAATTTTCATAATAAGGTATTCCTTATCTCCAAGTGATAGATCACAAAAAAGGTAAAACATGGATCTAGATGTAGTTTTATGAGATGGGTAAACCCAGAATCTTGGTGATGGATTCCTAGAAGGGTATACCATGACTCTAAATGTATTTTTACTGGTAGGCTATACCCGAGATTCTATTGATGTATTCCTGATAGGCTACACATTGGCTCCAGATTCAGTTTTCTCAGTACAATACACCCTTGATGAAAGTGATGGATTCATAGTAGTAAAGAGACGAAACTTTGAATAGAGGCAGTGGTATTAGTTAGAATGAATACATGACGTGCTTAGAGATACCTCAAAATTGGCTGAAGGGATATTTATTTAATAAAGATATTGTAAGGATATTTTTATCTATTATTGTTCACTATGATATGAGGTTGTTGTCTCCCCATGTTATTACCCTAGGCCCCCACTCCTCGTTGGTATCCTTTTGTGTATGGGGATATTTTCTTTATGTACCAGTAGGGACTTATCCAATCTAGGGATTTCTCAATGGGCATAAATTAGTGTTGGAAGTTACAAAGTGGTATCATATGTTTATTGTGACTAATATCCTAGAGAGTATCTAAGTTTTATTTTTGTATTACTTTTTGGGATAAAGTAGATAGGTGATATAGAAATTTATTAGATATTTTGATGTACATATAACTAGTTCATTAAGAACACATTTTATTTGGTAAGATGTAAAGGTTACAAGGGTTTTGGTACTACTATTTTGTCTTTTGATATTATGATTTTATGAATTTAACAAATCATGACAGACATATGATTTGGATATTATGAATTATGGTCTATTGCAAGTTTGAATCTCAAACCATTGTAAATAGTTATATATTAATCCATTAGTATATAATATTCACATAACATACATGTGCTTGTATATAATTGATATCACTGATGAAAGAGGGTTCAAATTTTTAAAGAGTCAATAATAACTTATATGGATTTTTTCCATATAACATGGAGGTTTTATTCTATTTAGTTGAACCCAAACTTATTTTATTCTGACGATCAGTCATGTTTATCTGTGATGGGATGCTTTATGATGATGAATATAAAGTTACTTGGTATAAGGGATGTATAGTGACCCTAAAAGGTCTGTATCAGAACATGATTCCTTATTTGTGAACTCATAATGGATGATTATGATATTGGTTCTAAGTAGAAAATTAGATTGTTTATTTAATGTGTCAAAAAACCAAGATGGAGTTTTTCAAATACTGAATCTTGGTGGTATTCAACATAATAAAATAGTCTAAATTAGGTTTACATGATACTGATCATGGTAGAGTGATTCTGTTATATATGTGTGTACCTAGATGGGACTATGGTCCTTGAGGGGGTGACTCCCATACATGAGTACCCATTTATGATCGTCCTATAATTTTGGTCATCAAGGGGGTGGATCCTGTATATAGAGGCCTAGTGAGGATCAGTCTATAATCATGATTCTTGATGGGGTAGTCCCACATATAGATTCCTGGTAAGAATTAGTGCTATAGTAGGCTAGCGATTTGGCATGTGATTCCTAATACATGTTATACATTAGATAAGGGTATTTTGACACATCAGTTTCTATGTGATTTTTTATGGGAGAAAATATGTGCTTCAGGAGCTATTACCTACATGATATATGTGTATGGTTTTGTAGGGAGAGACTATTTCTATGAGATGTAGCTCAAGATATATGTGATTCGGGTATTGGGGACAAAATGAGATGTAATATGTGGGAGGGTAACCCAAAATAGAGATTTACCCGTGTTCATGAGTACTTTTAGAGATGAAACTAATGAGTAGATGCTTCAGTTTATGTGATCTGTGCACATAAGATTCTACTGAGTATAAGGTATAGGGATGGTGATACCTTGGAATGCATGACAAAAATCACTAGAGATATGTTTGGTTTCAAAGTTCAGTTTTAGAGAGAGTGATAAGTAGGATGTCTTTTTCAAATCGATTCTAGATTCAATTTTAAGAGAATGGATATATTGTAGGTGGATGCATTATATTTTGGAATGATGTAAGTTGGTGGGTGATAATTCCATAGACCATGGTATGGGTGAAATTCCAGATTTTTATGAGAATCATGAAGAGTACTTCTATCTTGATGAGATCAACATGAAAAGAGATCATGGTCACATGTTTAGGTGTGTGATCCTAGGGTTAATGATGTGTGACTCAGGAGATAATTATTCAATTAACGCAACAGGAATTTAATGTATAATTAAATTTAGGGTTTTGGATGATATTAAAGTGGTACGCACTGTTTACATGTGGTACCATTAGAAATAGAAATTGGTGAGTAGCCATATATGAGTTTAGGATTAATGGATTTAGTGAGATTATTTTGATCTTGGGTTACTAATGTTTTAATAGATAAGAAATTACTCTATAGAGAGGGCTATATTTGAAATTAGTTTGAGATTCCATGTGATGGTCGAACTAAGGTGGTACATTGAAACCTATTATCAAGAAGGCATGGTGTGAGTATTAACGATGGATGGGCATGGATCAAGAGGAGAAAAAAATGAGATGATGAAACCTACTGAAGTTATGAATGAGTATAGGTATAAGAAATTTCATATGGAAGGTATATAACCATAGGATGATGGAGTGTGTAACCCACATTGTGGATAAATTTCAGTGGGTGCTGAGGATTCCATTTCCATGAGCTGGTAACGAGTAGCATTTTATGTTTCATACTAGTGCTTGGGTATGATGAAGATGATAAAATCCATTAATTATATAGTAATGGATGAAATTTGGGCCCTGAAGATATGAAACCATGTCAGTAGGTTCATGGATAAAATAAGACCCATCATTGAATAAACAATATGGAATTTGGATGCCAGTGAGAAGATGAATCTAATCATATATGGTTCTATAAAAATACCAGATATGTATTTATATGAGGTTTTGGATGAATGTTTTTCATTGGAATCCGACTTGGTATGTTTTTGACATGATACATGGGTGTTTCATATTATTGGTGCACTAGTTCTAGGGGTAAGATCATGGTAGAAGTTTTGGTTGGTCAAGGATCCAACAATGGGATAACACTGAGGGTTGGGTTAGAGCTTTGGTGTGGGTGTTTAGATGGTGATGCAATGCCTTTGATAGTAAAGTCGTTACGATTAGGGGATTATAAAACATGTCAATGGGTTTGGATGAGAGTTATTAAAAAAAGTCATCCAAAGCATGTTTGACTGGTACATTTTCATTTAATTTGATATGGTGGGTTTGAAGTGGCATGTTGTATCAGGTACGATAAATGATTTTAAGGACTGTTTTTGGTATTTTGAGGAAAATATGATGTATTCAAACCATGTACACGGATATGGGTACTCATTTGATTTGTTATGGGTATAGGGATGAGGGGAGGTACCAGATTTCAACTGGTGTTTCATGTATGATCAGGTGTGGTGAGATGAAAACCATGTCGATCATGTCATTTGATTGCTTATCATCTATTTCAATATGTGATTAGAGTAGTGGGGAGCACCATGGCTCGAATCATCCTGTATGAATCGAGTCTTATATTGGGGAGTGCCCTACATAAGATGATGGATTGATCAATAACACCATTTTGTTATTTAATAATTGAGTGTTGGTACATGTTTTCTTAGTGATCTAGTAATGGTGATGAGATCATGACTTTATTTTTGATGAATAATTAAACTCATGTTGGGAGTGGTGCAATGATAGCTCATTTGATATTTAATGATAGAAAATCATGAATTATGCATGAATTAAGGATAAAGTTAGGATGAGATTTTTGATTAAAATATCAAAGATGCTTCTGAGTGAAGATAATTGTTATGGTGGAGAGGATATAAAAATGTGCACCTTTTAGAGTGTGAATACCTAATAGAATTTAAAATTTTCATTTGGTGAGAGGGTTTTTTGGAAATTGATATTTGAATTTTAATTGTAGGAGTCGTAACATCTCAAGATATATCTTCTGGTTGTCATTTGAGACCAAGTTAGTGGTATAAGTTCTATGATTAGTGTTAGAGTATGGATAAGTGACTCAAGAGTAGAATTTATAGTTCTATCCATTCATACTGTGAACCATGGGGTTCACACCATCAATGGGGATGGTCGAGGAGTGTCGACATATTTTGTAAGGGTTTCATAACATGAACCATGGTTCATTCCATTAATGGAGTTTATTTGGGGAGAGTTATCCCTTTTCTATGATTGGTTTATGGAATCACTACTAGAAAATAGGCCTTTAACATCATTAGAAGTGGCCTTAATCAGAGTTAGAGAAGTACTGACTATTGGAGAGATATTAATGGCCCTAATCTTTTATCCACACTAAAATAGCATTGATAAAGTGTTATACTCTAGTGTTCTATAACAACACACTGCAACACTAGTGGAGTGTGCTATAACAATACACCGGAACACCAAAACACCATCAAATCTGAAAAATCATGTACGGATATAGAATTTAAATGAAATATAATTTAAAACAAAAATACCATAAAAAATAATGTGATAAAATAAAAAAAGATGATATTATAAACATTTTAGACATTGGTTTGTCAAATTACATAAGTACAAATTATTACATACATTCAAAAATAGCTTTCTTCCATTGTCTTTTGATCCTAACCCCCACTCAAGTAAAACAATAACCTTTATAAGAAAATTTTTCTAATGTTAGTAACAATATAAAGAAATAAATAAACATAAAGTGTTAATTTTAAACTATACTTTGAGTCATAAAAGGAACTCTACATATCAGATTGAGTTGTGTTTGATTATTTCATGTCACACCATTTCTTGTTCGACTTCAAGAATTTTCATTTTGAAAATTATCTAAATAAATATAAGGTAAAAAATGATAAGGAGATTAATTAAGTAATATAAGATAGAATGATGATAAAATAATATAGGCTCATTTTCTCAGTTTGGGAGATGTGATGCACATTTTAAACTAAAATGATACTTTTATATTAAAAAGACACACTTGGAGTCATACCAATCACACCATGCATCAAATTGAGGTGTAGATGATTATTACAGGTATAAAATGACTTATGGATAATTTTCCTAATGTATCAAAATAATAAAAATGTGTTTTATTGGTTTTGAGCACATCCATTGGGGTTTTTACAAAAATGCCATTTTAAACCGGAAACACACAATTTGATTCATATCAATCGCATCAGGCATCGATTTGATGTGATACCAATTCATACACATAATAAATGACATTTGATTCATTATACTAAATTATAAAGACAATCTAAGTGCATTGGTTGGATTTTAATGACTGAAACTTTTTGAACTAAAATGTCGATTTTAAAATGATAACAGAAACATTGATCCATACCAGACACATTGGGTATCAGATTGAGGTGAGGCTAATTCCTACAACCATAAATGACTTATTGATCATTTTCCTAAAGTATCAAAACAATAAAAATGAGTTTTATTAGTTTTTGTTTGATTATTTGAATCATCAAAGATAAATTAAAGTTATCCTATTGGGTACATAAAATATTTATTTTTTATAATAAATAAATAAATACACATAAGATATTCATTATCAAAGGTGAATGTTATTGATAATTCTAATAAGGGAAACTCAAAATTTAATTTTTTAATGAGTTTCATTATTATTTGAATAAAATGGTTAATTAAATTTAAGGAAATAATTACTCTACTATGGTAGGTGTTATCTTATGAATTCATCCAAAAGTGAAAGTTGTAGACAATTTTTATCCTCATTAGCTCATCTTCTAAACAGTTATCATAGAATTTTATTTATTTTTTTCACTCAAACTCCATATATTGTGGACATACACCTATGTTTCTTGAAATACTACAAGAAACAATCATTCATATGATGATTGCTGATTATAGTAGTAAAAGAGACATAAACAATATGGGGGATGAGTCCCAAGAAAAAAATTAGAATAAAACTTTTTGGGAGATGAAACAGATGAGGATAACAATTTTACTCCATTTTATTCTCTAAAAGAGGTAATGCCTCCCATTTTAGAGAATTACATGGATAGTAATTAGATATTCCTAAGGGTGGAACCCAAAGGTAATGTTAAAGAATGATATATTTTTAGATGGATTAAAGTAAAACATACATAGTGTTTATTAGATATGTAATGAAAGAAATTTAGTGATTTTTAAGAAGTATTGATGAGTGGGTTATCATTTCAAAGATGACTATATTTATATCAACTACATGAAATAAAAGAAAGTCTAAAATCAATTAATAAAATGTTAATGATGATCGTAATGTTTCTGTTAAAACTTGAAGAAGTAAGACTCTACAAAAAACATCATTTTTCCCGTGTGGAGCATAAATAATTTGGATAAGATGACAAGATGATAATTGGATCAAATACATACATGTAGAGCCTGATTCGATTAAGAAAAATGTGATATGGGAAACTTTTACATGGCTGGAAGATGGAAATGTTATCAGAACCAAGTGGGTGTTCAGTAATAAATTCATTGAATATGGAAAAGTGGATCAAAATAAATAATGGATAGTCTGAAATGGGAAATTCTAGATCAAAAGAATTTATATTTATGATAAATTTAATCCCATAGAGTAGTTGGAAACTATTTGATTTTTTTGTCTATTTCATTACAAATGTAGTTAAAAGTATACACAATGAATTTCAAATCTATGTTCCCTAATGGAGTTTTAAGGGGGGGGGGATTATACATCGAGGAACCAAATGGTTCTATTATGGATTAAAATGAGATAAAGGCATGCCAGTTAAAGAATTATTTGTATAAGATAAAGAAATCACTGAGTAACTAATATTCAAGGTTGGATCAATACATAAGAAAGCTTGTTTTTTAGTGAGGTAGAGTTGATCACACCATCTATATCAAAAAGAAGATTGATAAAATTATGTTGTTACTAATATATGTTGAAGACATAATATTTGAGGATTGGAGAAAGCACAATGATTTTTTTTGGATCATATATGGTACGATATGGAGATATTTATGATTGGTGATAAATATTCCTTTATTTATAGGAGAATCAAGAAAGTCATATCAAATTAATTTCTTATTAAAAATATGAAAATGAGGTTCCCAAGTGATTTTCAATGGAATATTCCAAACCAATGACAACATCGACCAGTATATGGATAAAGTTTTCAAAAGTTGATGATTGTAAAGAGGTAGATGTCATTGAATATATATATTGAGAGCCTATTATACCTCACAAAAACATGACCCAACATTGGGTTCAATATATTTCAATTCACACAGTACTAATGTTGTCCCAAGGAGAGAGACATGTTATGGGGGAAGACGATAATTGAATATATCTAAAAAATAACGAATATTGGGTTTTTTTATTATAGGATAGTGAAAATGGACTTGTTTAGATACCCAAATTTGGGATAAGAAGGTTTAGTGGATAAATGAGGGAAATTGGAGATATTAAAAACCCTAGATTTTGTTTGACCCTTGGTTTTGTTCAACCAATGAATAATTGAAGCCTTGGATTAAGCCTTGGAATAGATGGATCCTTGATTCTAGCCTAGATTTGAACTCAGATTCGATAATGAGGAGTACCGATAGTAGGTCACTTATGTGGAGAGTTTTGAAGATTGTGAACTCGTTTTCAAGGGGTAGGGTTATTAAAATAGATAATGACATTTTTATTAGTGCTTCCAAAAAATTGCTGATAAAGATACCTTTTATTAGCTCTAAGTTAAAAGGCATTGATAAAATGACTCTTTATGAGTGTTTTTTTAGCACTGATAAATACTGATATTTTTTTTAAATAATACTTTTTTAATAAGTATTATTATTATATATAATTATAATACTTATAATAATAATTTAAATAAAATAATAAAATAATAAATATTTAATATATAATTAATTATTTATAATGATATAATTAATTTTTTAAAAAATAATATTAATATAACTATATATATTTATATAATTATATATATATAGTAAATATATTCGTTATTTAAATAAATTTATTATAATTTTCCAATTATTTATTTATAATTATTTATTTATAATTATAAAAATTGCTTTTAAATAAATATTATTTATTTATAATTATAAATTTATAAAAATAGTAAATATACATTTATAAACATATTTATTTATAAATATTTTTTTATAAATTTATTTTTAACATTATTAATTAATATTTAATCTTAGGTGTATGCATGTTAAAAAGGAGAAAAAATGATACATTAAAAATGACAACAATATTGAAAACTTGGATAAGTTAGATTTATATAAATAATTAAAAAATGGATATATATTGAAATATATATGAATACATAATGAAAATATTAAAACATTGTAAATAAATATATATAAAATAAATAATATAAATTAATTAAATTCCAAAAAAAATACTTGTGTGAGTGCCTATGTATATATAAAATTTCATTAATTATGTATATGTGAACTCAATATAAACGTACAAAAAATAGATTTGGTAATAAGGTGAAATGACCCCGTTCTCCCCTAGAGTGCTCCCTCAAGCGTAGTTTTCTTCCCCCTAGGGTGTGCTCGTAACGACGCGGCTCCTTCCGACCCGTCCCTTTCACTATTTACCTCAAATTTTTTTCCCCATGGGTTTCATCATGACAACGCAACTCCTTCTGGCCCGTTTCTTTCTCCGATTCCTTTGCTCTTCCCTACTTTCTCTCCTCTCCTTGGATATGGGTTTTCGTTTCTTTTAGGTTCATTTATCTTTTATGGTGTTGTTGTCGAAGGTGGTTCATTGTGGAAGCCTCAGACCGCTCCAACCTAATCTGATAGTGTGTTCCACTGTGACTCTCCAGGTCAGATTTGGAGTGGTGGTTAATTTTGGTTTTGGGATTTTTGGTTCGTCGGTCGAAATTTTTCAGGCGCGCTCCTATGTCGGCTTGTTCTCCAATTTGGATCTTGTTGTAGTCTCGTTGGGATGTCATTATTTGGAGCCCTCTTCCATTCAAACCTCTGCCCTAGCTTCAAGTCCCTTAGCTCCTCTCCTGGTCAGATCTACAACAGTGGCTTCTTAGAGGTTTTGGGAGGTGATTTTTGATGGCCGATGGTTCCCCTTGCGCGACATACTCAGTGTTTCTTATTCCGTGACGTTTAGGTTTCTGCATCGTCACTGGGTTGCTTCGGTTTCATTCAAATTTTTTTCCTCATGTAATCTATGAAGGATTGGTGCTTATTCTACTACTGTCGATCTGCTCGATGTTTCTTCATCAATGAACCCCTTTTTATGTTTTTGTAGTGGTTTCTGTTAATGTTTGGTTTTGATGGTCGACAGATTTTTGTTGAGCGTTCTCATGTGGTGAGTTTGTTCTATAAATTGGGTGTTTTAGGGGACGATGACCGAATATCTTTGGCATTCTGGTGTGGCATTTGGATGGTGTGGATGATGGAAGATGTTCTGTTGGTATGGTGTTTAAAGGTGGTTATGTTTTCCAGTGATGGGTGTAGTGACTGTGACGATGGTGTTGAGAGGATGGCATGACAAAGGATAGACGTTTGGCATGGATGGCGACAATGTCATGATGCCTACTGTGTTGTGATAATGATGGTGTCAGTGAGTTTACCAGCAGTGTGGGATTTGCGGGATTTAGTTTCTGAGGTTGTTCCTTTTCTGTTTTGAATTTTGAATTCAGACCCAACTTTTGAATTCTGGTATTGTATGGTGTAATGCGTTTCCCACTTTTCCAAGTGGGTTTTAGGAAAAAATGTATATTTGGTAGTGAAGTCAATATAATACATTTGATCTTTGTTAAATTGGAAATTTAGTTAGTATTTAATTATATTCATTACTCGATTCAATAAGTCAGTATTTTTAATTCATATTAATTTTTAATTATGAACTATTATTCACTAAATATTTTACTATTTAATTTAAAGAAAATATAATATTTTCTATTATATAAATCATATTTATATATATTAATATATATATTTATGATAGACTATTAATTAACATTATCAATAATTATTTAATTATAAACTTTTTAATATTTTTCTCAATTTACTTTTTTTAATTTTAATTTACTTATATTTAAATATTTAATATATAATATTGATAATTCATATATAGTATAATCAATTTAGTTGTTTTTATCAACAATTATTTAATAATTTTTTTTTTAATATTATCGTAATAAAAACATTTTTATTTTTTGTTTATTTAATTAATTCATTTTATTCATACTTTTATTAGTGCTACAAAAGTGATG
Organism: Viscum album; assembly: GCA_963277665.1. NCBI lineage: Eukaryota > Viridiplantae > Streptophyta > Magnoliopsida > Santalales > Viscaceae > Viscum > Viscum album. Next base: position 1,944,075,530 of record OY728163.1, read on the forward strand.
ATAAAGGATTCCTTTATGGGTGATAAAATAAAGCGCTGATAAAGGGTGTCCTTTATCAGTCTTAAACATAAAGAGTTGATAAAGGACACACTTTATCAGCCCTAAAAAATGAGCTCATAAAGGTTGAATTTTATCAACACTAAAAAAATGCACTGATGAAGGGTGCATTTTAGCTGTTCTAGAAAAAAAGCACTGATAAAGGATACCTTTATCACCGCATTTTTATAGCACTGATAAAGGCCAACACTGATAAAGGCTTGTTTTGTACTAGTGCATGAGCCCTATGTTCATGACATGAATGGGTTCCAAGTGTGTTTTTTAGACTGGGGAAAACCCATTTTTCCTTAGGTTATATACCTTTATATTTTAGTCCAGTAAGGGGCTAAGGGGTGCTATTTTTGGTTAGTACTTCTCCTCTATTTCTCCCTTTTTCTGCCCTAAGAGGTTATGGTTCTTGATATGATTTCACAATTTTTTTGTGTACGATTATCCTCTTAATAATTATTTCTTGTTTCTTCATTGTTAGACACTGATTTTGTGCATATTTAGTTTAGGATTTGGTGACAATTCCATTATATCATTGTGGAACCAAATGATAATAATGAAAATTTTGAATGGAGTGGCAAGAAGAAATCTTGAGATGAGGTCTTCATACTATTGAAAACTATTTCAGTGATGGTACGGCATGAAAAAAAAATTTATAGGGTTTTTGGATAAATTAAATTAAATTTCTGATTGAATTGATACTATTTTAGGTGTTTATGTAGAATAGGTTTGTGGGGGGGGTATCAGAGTGGTTCACACCCTATTTCCTGAAGCATCAGTGAGTGGATGTTGACCAGGGAGGTTTACGAATTATAACTTTTTAAATTAAATTATTTAATTAATTTTAATCTGTTCAATGTTATTTGAATAATATGTTATAATTTTAATAATTAATTATTGGTTTTTATGATTGGAGTTATGTCCATGGGTGTTCAAACGATTTTTATTGTACTAAAAAAAGATCATGAGAGAGTTTTTAGGATACACTTTCAATGGGAAAAGATGCTAGAAATGAGTTAGGTGGTCGTTATTACTACCTTACGATATTATGAATTTCATTTATGTAGCATGTGACATGTGGTGTCTCAACTAAGGGTGTTTGAACTAGGTGAATTATAAAAGTTAGTTAATTTAAAATGAATACTCTTGTTTGGACAAGGTGTTATGGGATGCAACATACCCTTATTACTGGATTAATGCCTCTCTTTCCAATGGTTGAGAACTTGATTATAAATGTAAGCGTTAAGTTACTTAGACACCTTAAGAGGTGTAATTGGATTATGTATGTATAGAGGCCCTTTGTACAAGTTCCTTGTTGAAAACCTTGTTGAGGGATGAGATATAATGGTAATGAAGGGACCAATTGGTCTTTAGTGGACCCTTGAAACACCTTAGAGCCACTAGGCTAGTTTTGATGAGAATATGGAATTTGTTCCACCCCCTTTGAGATGTGATCACTTGAGTAGGTGTGTCATGGGTAAAATGAATATATTTGAATTATCTAGAAACTAAAAATATTTAGATATATTTTATTCCTTTTTTATTTATCATATTAATATATTTAATTTAAATAAATTTTCCAATAACGACCAATTTATATAAATAAAAAACACAGAATAAAACATTTTTCTGAAAAATATCACTTTTATATTAAATAATCTTCACCAAATAACATTAAAATTATTTATTTATATTCTAAAAAATTAATTTTACTCTTCCAATTAAATTAAATCCATTCTTTGAATTTTATAAATATATCATATCAAACTTTAATAAAAATAACATTTAATGTATAAAGTATTTTTAAATTAAATATTTGAGCCAAATATTATATTTATATTTCATTATTTATTATTTGTTAACAATATTGTTTTTTATTTTATTTCTAAAATTAAAAAACATCAGGGTACCTATTAGATGCATGTATATCCAATTACCATATTACTAAAATCTATTTTCCAATGACCATATTTGTAAGGACCATATTCCCTTTGTAACAACTATATTCCCCCCACTACATATTCAAAATTAATTTCAGTCTTACCTCTTAAATATTAGTACTAATTAGCTTAGTTTTCATTTAAATTTCAAAATATAATTCATCCTTTGATGATATCCTTTCATTTTGTAGATTTTTTATACACATGATGATTCTCAAAGGGTAATGTAGTCTAGGGGAGTTTTTGGTTTTAAGGATATTATTCTTGTCAATTTTTCCCTTAAAGTTTTTACAATTTTAATGAATGTAATCATCCATGATGTATAACAATCCATCATGTTCAATACATGGTTTCATGTAACTTTTTTATAATATTCCATTATAATTTAATAATGTATCATTAGTTTGGTTCATACCTTGTATGACACCTTCTATAATAATATTTTTCTTCTTTTTAAAAAATAGAAAAATAATTATTTATTATTATAGACTTATAATTTAAGGAAAGATAATGGATCCTAAAACCTGGGGTGTTATATTATTCCCCCTTAAATAAATTTCACCCTCACAATTTTGATTTTTATTTTCTAATGAAATAGATAAGGGTATCCATAAGATAAAAAATACTCAAGATATAATATCAACCTTACTATCTTAGGTGAGAATTTTAAATCCATCTATTCATTCATAATAAGAATATCCCAATTTGAGTTTATTTTATACCACTTGAGCCCAGAGTCCCTCTTTATTTGGTATCTTGACCCATGTTATATAATTTTATTACCAAGGGAGTTCATAATCATAATTTCATTTATAGAATATCATAGGTTGATATGAGATGGGATTTCCTTATTCTAATAATTATTTTTTCCCATTATGTAGAGATAACCAATAAATTCCCAAAATCACATTAAATTCATGTAAATGAATAATTTATTGACTTTCATAAAGAAATTACCCATAATTTTCAACATGGGATACAATAATCATACAAATTGAAGTCTTATCCATTTACTCACTATAAAATCATTGGAAATATGATTTGATACACTTAGAAAAATTATGAGATATTACAATGTGTCTATAACTTGAATCAATTTTGTAATTCATAATTTTAGAATATAGTATATTCGTACTTCGATTACCACTAACCACATCTATTGTAATTATTTTATAGGATCTTACTTATTTTAGAGATTGATCTTTCCTATCAATCTTATTAAATCTTGGGTTAGTGTATCAACTTATATAATTTCCAAGATTCTTAAATTTTTAAAAAAAGAACCATAAGTGATACCTTAGGATACAATTTATTTCCTTTCATTTCAATTTTCATTTTTACTTGAAAATTAGCTTCACTATGACCTCTTTTTCTACACATAAATAAATATTCCTATTCTTTTGAGACATTTTCCTTGGGGATTCATCTCACATTTTTTAGATATATAATATTGAATATTTATTCCTCCTTGTTATTAAGCACTTTATATTTTAATAAACTCATGTTTTATCTTATTTATAGTTTTAGAAAACTCAATCATGTTCAAGTAGTTAATCATAAGAAAGATATTTATTACTCCATATTCTATCCCATTTGGTTTCTCATTGATACATGTTCCACATTTTCTATCACATACATTATTAACTTGTTTTCTATTTGTCCCATACAATAATAAAATAGAGGAAAGTTAGGGATAATAATAATTATAAAAGAAAAACAACATAGATTAAATTACTCATAAATAATTTGTGTTCCCTAATTTATGAACTTCTTGGTTTCAATATATATTATCCATGGTAATTTTAGTATTAGTTTCTCTAACCTATATTTATTATAATACTAATTAATGGTTCATAAAGAGAGTGTGAATCATAAAATAAAATCCCCATAGGGTTTCAAACCACGTGTCCATTTATGCCTCATTATCATACACTAGGTGAGATTGAGTTAATAACTAACCAAAAGTTTTAGGTTTATTAACCCTAGGTACATCTATTTTAGAGTCTACACACGCTTATTTCTATATATACATGGATTTAATTTATGTGAAACAATAAATTTCCAGTTTACAAAAATTTTGAGATGTTTTCATTTACTTAGATTTACCCCTCTGGTCTTTACTATTGTTTTCTAATATTAATACACAAAAATAACAAAACTAATCCCCAAAAATAACTAAGCCTTAATTTGATACCAATATAGGTGACCCGAGAGTCACTTACAAAAATAATACATAATTTTAGATGAATTATTCAATATATATCATAATAATACATACCCAATAACCATAATGGTTTCTTTAGATACAATATATATAGCTAAATTAGTTAAAAAAATTATTCAACATTTACAAAAAATATACTTGACAAGAAACATCCTTATAGTATTATTATACCTAATAAAATTCTTCATAACTTGAGGAAAATGGTAACATAATAATAGAGAGAGATCAGATGATCAGTAAGGGTAAACATGATAGATAAAATTCAAAGATCATAGGTGATCATAAGATGATCATAAGGGTAGAAGGACATAATCAAGGTATATAAGGAAAATCATACATAAAATTATAGATCTAAAATCAGGAATCTCGGTATAAAGAATCAACAAAACATAATAAGGGAGAAACATGAGTCAATAATAATGATCCATGAAATCATAACATATGAGTAAGAGTATGGAAATAATATAATAATAATAAATCATAATATTATAGATTATTTATCACAACATGATTCCTATAACATAGTAGAGCAGACATCACTACATAATTCCCATAACGTATTGAGTATCCACACTCATTTACCATAATTATATCATGAGATATATAAACATAACCAATGAATTAAAGGATGATATATGAACACACCAGACATCATCTAAACATATATATGCCACATGAAAATATTCATTGATCATATTATAAAGAACCCACATAATGAAAATAGATTTCGTATCAATTAAAATTTCTATCTTATCAATAATTCAATTGGATTTAACCAAAATTAAATCACCCAAAAAGAGTATTTTTTAAAAGTATTTAGTGAATAATATGGAGAATTACTTCATAACCAATAGATATTTTTAGAGGTAGAGAGGAAAATAGAATCCAAATTAAGAAAAAGGATTTTCTTTAGGATTTTTCAACATCATTGTAAAAACAAATTTATAAATCATTTCATAAATACTTTTTGAGTAGTGTAACAAAAAAATTTCATCAAGAAACATAATATTATAAGAATTAAATTTGTGGAAAAATTAAAGATAAATAAGAATAAATTTAAAAAATTTAGGTGGAAGATAAAAATTCACATGTGAAAAAGAAATTCTTTTACTAATTTAAAATACATTACTAAAACCCACATCATTTAAAAAAGGGAATCAAAAATATTTCGAAAGAAATAAAAGTAAAACATAAAGATTACATAATCTAAAACATATTTGGGTTTCCATTTAAGAAAATTAAAACATTGGTGGGAATAAAAACATTGATATGGGAAAAAAATTAAATTAAAAATAAAATGAAATATTAATAACAATGTAGCATTTTTAATAACAATTATTAATTATAACAAGCATTATACTCGTTGGATATTTGGGAAAGGTGATTTATCTATATGGAACCACAATTATAGTGGGGTGATCATTCAATACTTGGGATGACCTGCTATTGACAATTATTTCATGGAATCCAATTAGTATCTGGATCTCATCAAAGAAGTTCTAGATATGGACCATCAGGATTAGTATAATCTCATCGAGCTAGACTCAGACCTAGATAGGTGTGTCTTCATCCCATCCCCCTCTAGTTCATTCACGATGAAGGGATACCATTAGATCCTACCATAAAGTCCCATATGTATGCATAGAATTATGTTATTTTATCCATGAGTATCCCCACTAAATAAAACTTTCTCACCTAGAGAATAAGAAACAAAGAAGTCCCCACCTATGAGAACATTAAGAATTGTAGAGTCAACATTGATTCTTTGTGTGGTTGTTTTAGGATGCATATGGATGAAATTTTAGGCCACTATTTCATTGAGTGTGAGTGGGAATGTGATGTGTAGAATTATTTTAGTGAGTTTACTAGTTTATTCACTTATTCCATGGATGATCAGTCCTTCCTAAAATACTAGCACCATGACATGGGAGTTGATGGATCAGATAGAATATCTCACACTATAGTGTTACATGGAAGATGTTGGTGCATGTGGAAGGTGAGGAATAAATGGATACATGAGGGGGTGGACCTGACTGGACGTTCTATCCTTATTTGAACAAAAAATCTTCTTATCAATATATTCAGTGTCTTAAGAAACTGGAGGGAGGCCCCATCTTTACAATGGTTTAAAACATGGTTGCATGGTTCTCAACTTGTAAGTAGTATCCCTATGGGAAACTAGGTCTATTGAAATCCTCCTTATAGGGTATTTATTATTAAATTAGATGGATATTGCGCCTCATGTGTTATGTGAGGACAAAGAGTCATTCATGGCGGCAATGACCCAATCATCTTCACGTATACTCTCTGGCTGGGCTAGGGAATGTCTCTCTAAGAAGAGGTTGTGACCATGATCATGGGTCTTAGTGTGTATAGAAAAAGGAGTTTATATATGATGGAAGATGAAATGGATTCAATGCTACTTCAAAATTCTCTGCACGGACTCGAATTTTATCCCTTGTTAGATATACTATATCATCATAAAATGATGAGGCATCCTCAAGAAACAACACAAAAGTGATCCATACATGTAGGAAGGGTAATAAAGTCCCGGATTATCTGGACTTGATTTATATCATTGTCCTTGAGATATTATTTTTTCATAAATTAAAAAACTTGAAGCTTATGGGGTTCAGTATAATTAGAGGAGATTCCATCAGTCTCCACCATTTTAGACCACCGTAGCTCCATGTTCCATTGGCCTATCTTTACAAGACGTAATTTCCATGTACCTTTATTTCCTTGAATAAAAATGCACATGATGATGATGATATAACTTGATATGGATTTTAAAATATGTTTAATTTCATGAAAGTATGATAAAAACATACATAGGTTAGAATTTACACCACACAACATAAACTAAGTAGTGAATATGGAATATGTCTCAAAGAAATAAAAGTGAGATGAGAAAACCCTTACCTAAATCACTTACTCACTTGGTGAATTCATATAACTTCTTGAATTATAAAATTAAATTTATTAAATACTTTCTCTAGAACTTTTTTCACCTATATTTTCTTTATTTATATTATTCAATGTTAATTTATAATCATTTTATTATTACATAAAACTTATTATTAGAATCTTTAGGGTGTTCGTTTCATGATTCAAAGACAGTCTCAATTTTTTGATGGTTATAAGAGTCCTTGTAAAATGATACCACAACACTAGAAGTTAAATGATATGATTTTAATTTCATTTCAGAAGATAAATTCTTTCAAATATTCATATGTGTTCTACTTAGTCATGGTTTATCGAGAATAAATGTTTTTGTTTAATGGAATGTTAATTTATGTGGTTTTACAAACCATTATGAACTAACTTAATTTTATTTAGTTTAATGATTATTAATAATTTCAATAATATTAAATATGTTGTAAAATACTTATAAGAATCATATTTATGAATAAAATTGATTCATTAACCATCCATGATGTTGGTGAATAAAAAACACATCATCCATGAAGGAGGTATTATGCATGTTCAAAAATGTGGAATTTTAATATTTTTTAAAAATTAACAGGTAGGAAAATAATGAATATTCCATTAATATCAGTATATGTATGATATTTATGTCACTTTTTCAATTATTATAGTATACATTTATAGGAGGTAGAATAAGAAAATATTAAAAGATCTCTATTTAGAATATTATCTCTTCCTAGAGATATTCTCCTTTCAATTGATCTTAAGCCCTTATTAGGATAGGTTCATGGCCACATAATGGGCTTGAGGTAATTGGAGTGGAAGTTTAAATAAGGACTTGGGTAGATTATTCAGAGAAAAATGAAATCACCTACGTATTTTAAAGGATGAGAGTAAGTCCCCTTTTACTGGAAAAAATCAATAGTGTTTTCACAAGTACATAATTTTTAAGGGTCATAAATGTCATTAAAAAGGAATAACATAGATCATAAGTGGATATTGGTTTATATAACAGACTATGTTACATTTAAATTTCAAAATATAAGTTTTTTTATTATTTTAAATCAATTAATTAAATGTTTTTTATCATAAAATACCCTTTAAATTCATTTTAAGTATTATCCACATAATTTTACTTCTAAAATAGATTATAATGATATTATAATTTGAATATTTAAAACATTACTTACCATTATTTTTTATCTATACAATTTTTCAAGGCCCTAAAATATCCAAATAGCTCACTTTTAATATTCTTAAAACTATTTACTTCGATTTTTCACCCACTAACACAAGTGCTGCACTAGTAATGTGTAAGCATTTTATGTAATTATAACGTCACCCAAAATTAAAAATAAATTAATATCCAAAATATTTTTTTTATTAATACATTTTATAAAATATTTGAATTAATATATTATTTCTTTATTTATCATTTTCACAAAAATATAATAAGTTAGAGAGAGTGATATTTTATAATTATTCTTTACTTAAGATAATATAACACTCATTAAAAAATGAAAACAAAACCAAATTGGCATATTTTTGAAGATAGGATGATGATGGTAAAAATAAAATAATCCATTGAAATAAAGGAATGTGCTTGAGATATTTTGAGGCCTTATCCTATTGTTTAAAACCCATTTAAATCATTACCCTTTACCAAGGTGACGAACTTTTACCATGGTAACTATTCATTATAACTGAAAATAAATTGAGTCTTATTATCTAAACTGGATATTTTGATTCAGGATATGATTTTTTTGAAAATATTATATTTTCAAAACATTTAAAAACTGATTTTATTATAAATTCATAAAGAAAAATGAAATATAGTTCTTAGATAAAAGTTCATTTTTAAGAATAAAATTTGTACTCACTCTAAAATCATGTATATAATTGATTCTTATGAAATTTATTGGTATGTAAAAAAATTAGAGTTATGTTAAAATAAAATAAATTCAAAACCTAATGGTACCTTGTGAATACATAATCAAAGGTAAAGTTATTGTAATTTAGATCATGATATTTTTCATTACTCACCTAAAAATAATTTTTTTTAGAATAATCCCAAAAATATAGCCTAATATACTATTGAAATACTGAATCCAATTTTTTTTTTCAAATTCAAATTCTAAATTAAAAAATTTAACTTCTATGTGGAAATATATAATTTGATGAAAAATAATTTTATAGGAATATTAATTTTCAAATATTAATTATTATTATTCTTATTTTCCATCAATTACTAATGTCAATTAATTTTATTATATTATAAATATAAAAATACATTTAAAATCATTTAATAATAATATATTTGGATTTTTAAAGATAAAAATTCATAGTGTATACAAACAATTTTAGGGAAAAATGTATTTAAAGTATAAAATGGATTTATTCTTATTAATTTCCATGTAAAAATATATAGATGGATGAAAATTAATTTGGTTATATATAATATCAATACCTTTTATTTAAATCATTATATAGTAGTGATCAATTTATATATATATGTGACAAATAATGAAATAATTTTATGAAAAATATTACTTTTACATTAAATAATCTTCACAAAATACAATTATAATTATTTTTTTACATCATAAAATTATAATTTTACTATTACATTGATATTAAAACATTTATTTAAATTTTATGAATGCACCATACCATACTTTAATTATAGTAATATTTAATGCATAAAATATTTTTATAATTAAATACATTATTTATATATATTATTATTTTTCATTATTTTTTATTTGTGAACTATATTATTTTAAATTATTTGTCTAATAATAAAATATGTCAATATAACAATAAGATACATGTATATCCATTGACCACATTTCTGATGACCAATTTTCAAACAACCATATTTTCAATGATTGTATTACTTTTATAAAAACTATATTTCCTCTATTACATCATATAAATTAATTATATCCTTACCACTTAAATATAACTTCTAATTTGATTTTTTTTCATTTATATTTCACAACATTGTTTCCCCTTTCCTAACATTCTTTATTATTGTGAGTTTTGTTATACTCATGGTGAGTCTAAGGCAAATGTGGTCAAGGGAAGTTTCTATTTTTCATGAAACAATTATTATCTATTAATTATAACATTCTATTTTTTTCACTGTTAATGGATGTTATCATCCATGATATATAATAATCCATTGAATTAAATACATGGATTCATTTATCTTTGTTGTAATTTCTTATTAAAATTGAATAAAGTATTGTTAATTGAGTTCATATATTGTATCGAAACTTCTCCAATTAATTTTTAATTATTTTGAAATAATATAAATTCATTCATTATAATTATAGACATTTAATTTAAGTAAATAAAATGTATCCTAAAACTTGGGGTGTTACAGGGTCATATACTTGTACATTGTTTCTTCCTTGTAAGTTATGATGAACATATTCAAATGGTTTACCAGAAGATAGTTGTGAGGCCAAAAATTACAATGTGACTTAGTTAGTGGTCGTATAAAATCAAGACCCCATATATAAAATATTTCAACCTCTAATATACTTTTTTATTCCATTGCTTTCATTTTACCCATAGTCTTAATCATTTGAAATATATCAGAAGTTTTTTTAAATTCACTTGCATTCTTGCAAATTATGGGCTAGTGGAATCCACATTACATCACCTTGGTTGTTTTATTTCCACTTATATAATTACCTATTGTTAATAAAGTATGTTAATGGGTTATAACAAAGGTTACTACCTATTTCAATATAAAAAAACTAATAAATCTACCAGATCCTCTCTTAAAACACATGGGATCTTCCCAATAATAACGTCTCACATCTACTAAAAACCTTTCCACTGATTATAAGAAAAATTATTAATAATGATTACAACATAAATATAATTGAAAAATTCTGAAAAATATGACAGATTTCATATTTTCATAGACAAAAATTCCTTTTACAAAAATATTTTTTTGATGGGATTAGAATAAATTTCTTTTTTTCCCTTCAATCATTTTTAAGTGTTCTTACACAAGATTATCCACTCAATGTTTTCTATAATTTCTAAAAAAAATCCCAAAAAAATAATACCTAGTGAATAAGAATTTATTTTGAATCTTTATTTTCAACTAAAAACGTTACCGTTGAGTGGTCAACACTATGAACTTAGAACCATAGAGGTGTGATCTAAACATATCTATAGAATATACAATTATAAGAATATTTTTTTCCTATTGTTTAATAATTCAATTGAGAATCAGTTAAAAACTTAATTAAGCATTGATATCTCTAAAAAGATGTATTAACAGTTAATATATACATTATACATAATAAGAAACACAAAATATAATATCTTCTGTAAATGAATATTAAAATCAAGAATAACTGAAATGAATAAATTTTCAAGTTACTATCCTTATAGAGCTTCTTCACCCACTTTATCTATTACACATGTTTGATGAAGACCAATTAAAGGTAGCCAATGGAATCCTTCCACCATAGAATATACACAAGTTGTACCAGATCACCCATCATATGGGAAGGGACCACCTTGATCCTAAGATATGATAGTATATCATGGACTAAATGGGAATATGTTGAGACAACATTGAAGAAGGATGATAATTAACCTATGAAGTCTTAAGAAATATTTTACACCATCAATGTGGTGTAACACTTCATATATAGGTATCTAGGGAATTCTTATAAACATCATACATTTTCTCAAAAATAACATTCGAGTTGATGGATGCAGTTACACATTTTTTTAACTACAAAAAAACATACATTTATCATATGAAAGCACCATTTCTACCATATATTTCATGTAATTAAATAATATTTATTAATTATTGATTTTTCATGGTAGATTATTTTATGTAAATTTTTAACATATTATTTACAATTCATCCTTGAGTGTTGGAGGATTCTATTATACAATACACCTCATAACACTGCTATATGATATATCCAGTCATATAGTATGATTGATTGAGGTAGTGGAATGAAATATATATTTTAGGCATTAAGAAATACCAAAATCAAACCATTTTTAATATATTAAACATGTTATATGTGTTTAATGATTTAGGGTACATCTTCTTTAATATCCCACTTTCATTAAAGACACGTAGAATTAATACCATTTCACCTTATATTGTATTATATAAAATAACTTATAAAATCATATCTAAACTAACTTTGGGATATTTGTATGATACTTTTCTAAATGGTTCATAAACTTTAACTTATATCACATATTATGAAATAACTTAATAATAACCATCCAAAACTCATTTTATATGAACTGTAATCTCTTTTGGAGCATCTCTATGAGTCAAACTCAATCCCCATTTAGTCAACCAAAAATTATGATCCCATTGGAATTTGTCACATTAAAAATAAATATGATAACCCAAATTCAAAAATTTAAGAAAATATTGACCAATAGAAAATAATCAGTGCTACTAAATTTTCCAATGAATTTAACCTAATAACTATCAAACACATGTATCTCTATAACTAGGTCCACCAAATGTTACATGTTCAAGAATAAATTTTGGTATTATCCTTTTTTCCAAGACATATAGTGGCCATGGAATATAGAGTAGTCAGTCCCATATAACCTCCACATACGATATAGATTCATTGAGTATAGGCTTACTAATTCAATGAACACATCACATATCATAAACCTATATGGATGATAACATCACACACACCTCACTTGAATAGATAATAACATCATGTAATACTCATAGTATAAGAGGGGAAACCCCATATTTGATAATATCTAACCTATAAAATGATCAAAAACATACCCAATCATCCCATAATCAGATAAGCCTCAAGGATTATGTAATAAATGTATTAAAGTATAAAGGTTTCCATGTTAGGTATCTCACCAACATCAAGTAGTCGGGAATCCAAATATGAAGCATGAACCACTAGTATACCAATGAGATAGTGTATGAAACTCCATGTTGTCTATACATAATGGGCCATAAAGTGTATAAAACTCATTTTGTGCCTCATGAGCATATTTTCTATCCTAATACAATAATCCTACTCTAATATTATTATTTTTTTCACAACCTATAATAATCTATAAAACCATCAGTTAGGGAAAACTGAAAATAATTATTTGATAGGCCAATTATCATTTCACTTTATGATATATAAATATATCTATATATATCTCAAACATGAAATAATGATAAAGTGGACGTTATGCTATGTATAACATGATACATTTTATATCCTTAAACTTCCTTAAGAATACTTAACAAAACCATACATAAGAACCTGGATAACAGATCACATATGATAGAATGCTAGATTAACCATATATTTGATCCACTTTCAAGGTTTTTATTAAAATCAACACATCTCTATGTATTTCCCACTACATAACAATGTTAAATATAATAAAACCCTCCCAATAAAATTCTTAGTGAGTAACATCTATAAAGTAGACTATTTTGAGTAATGGCATGACTTAGGAATAATATTACTAATGTTTAACTCCTTGAACATATTCGAACTCCTTAAATTCACAACATCAAATATTATAATGTTAATATCTTCTATTTTATACTTATAAATCTTTCAAAACATATCAAAAACATTCTCAGAACCCTTTACGTAAAAATTTTCCCTTGAAATATTTTTATAATGAATACAACTCTTTATGTTATTTAATAATCAAAATACCCTAAACCCCATTATAATATTAATTGATAATAAATTTGACAAGAATAATGCTTTATTTTTCAAAATTTGAATTTTTTTATATCTAAACAACCCCCACTGGCCTCTTAGGAACCATATTCTCTCAAAAATATTATGCTAGGATACATTAAGTGGTAATATTTAAAAAATAAACTATTATTTCCATAACAAGTATGTTATTATACATATTTAAAGAAATAATGTTGTTATTGAATCTAATGAATCATAAACCAATTTTATTAAAACCACCATCTCATATTATTCATAGAAACTTGTTGTTAACAAGCAATTTCACTTATCATATAATAAAAATGTGAAAATAATACACATAATTTATTTATATATAGATGAGCTTGATATAATACATTGTATTCAACTCTTTTAGGAATAAAATCTTTATATTATCATTTGAATAAAAAATAAAACCTTCATAAAACCAATCCTTGATTTTGAACTCCAGTATATTTAAAATAGTCATAAATTATACATTTGACATCATCTACCTCTCAAAATCAAAGAATTTATTTCAATAACATCAATAATTTACATGTAAATTCTATAAAAATTTAAAAACCTATTAAAGAATTTTAAAAAATACAATATATTGTAAGAAGGTATGATATTACTAATTTTACCTATAGGTTTCTATGACCTTGACATGCTATTATGAAGAAAAATTGTTACAATTTCTAGCTAACATTTATCCTTTTAGATTAAACCCACTTACACTATATATATAAAACTAATACTAGACATGTCATGCCTTAATTCATTCATTATTTATAGTTGAGAAAGAAGGGTAAACATTTTTTGAATACAATAAAATTTCTATAACATTTCCAATGATGAAAATAAACTGAATTCCATAATCAGAAAAAGCCTTAAAGAGACCATGGTTTAATCATTAAATTATTTACATAAGCATCTAGATATACTCCATTAACATCGCATTACTCCAGAAAGAGTTACACTTTCATATAATTTTTTCCATTTCGTGAGAATAATTATTAAGATTCTAGTCATACGAGTGAATTACATTAAACATATCATTTTAAAATATTTATCTCAAATTTATATTACAAGTTGAATGGTTTCATTTTTCTATAACAGAATTTTTTATCATATGATTATCATATATTGAAAATGTTTAATAGTAATTTTGTTAAATGTTCTCCCACTTAAATGATGACCCCTTTTAAAATCCATCATATATGTTATTAGGATAAGATAAATATTTTACTATAAAATTAGTCCTCTAGGATATTTCCATAATACATCATGATTTTATAATGTATTTTTTCCTTTAAATAAGTACTATGATGACTAGATTTTCTTACACACAACAGTGAACTAAAATAAACCACAGTACATTTTATTAATATAAAATATTACAATGCGAGATAAATATTAATTCATTATGAAACATCATTAAGAAAACTGTAAGAGGGATAAATTCAAAGTAAATAAAAATAACATGAATATATAATCATTATTATAATGTTTTTCCATGAGGATCATAATCCCTGTTGAAATTTTTTAGATACGTAAAAGAATTAAAAATATAATAGACAAGTAGAGAGATAATTAAACAAATAAGATGGATGATTCTAAGAATGTATGTAAGGCTATATATAGGAATGGAATTCAAAATCTTGTATATATAGTCATTAAAAATATAGTCATTGTAAATATGGTCATTGGATATATGGTTGTTTGGTATTCATGTATCCAATAGGTTTATTTAAGTTGTTTAATTGTTAGTAATAAATTGAAAATAATATATTTCACAAATACAAAAGTGAAACAAAAAGACAATATTTAATTACAATATTTTTTTGATACATATTATTATTAATAATATTAAAAAATGATTTGATATATTTATTAAATGTAAAAAAATATATTTTAATCCCAATTTAATAATAAAATTTAATTTCTATAAGGTGAATAATTACATTTTTTAGGATGTGGTTAAAATTATTTAATTTAAATTTTATCCAAAGAACTATTTTTAAGTGTTGTTTATTTTTATCATAATAATTAAATTGATCACTTTTAAATGAAGAATATAATTTAATGTTTTGATGTATAATATATAGGTTAATTATAATTTAATTATTTGTTGATATGAAATAATATTAAGAATGCTTAGTGTCAAAAAAGTAATTTTATATAGAAATTTCTATCTCTCTCTTTATATATATATATATATATTATGTTTTCATTTAAAATTTAAATTTATCATAATTATAAATTGATTTAAATTCAATGGATTTTTAATTTTTAATATAAACATGAAAATTATGTGAGATGGTCGTCTTTATCTTTAGGAATAAAAATAAGTAAGTGAGATAAAACTTGAATTACCGTGGTAAAGTTACAATGATGTAAAATGTGTTAAATTATATAGTAAATCCTTAAAATTTCATGAAAATTTATCTTTAATTGTGTGGATGAAGGGATTCATGACCGAACTCAATTATTGTTTACACATTTTATCTACTTTCCATTTAAAATAACAACCTCATGCATTAAAGAATAAATATTTATAGAAATTCCACTCATGAATCACTTATAAAAGGTCCCCTCTTATACCCCTCTCAAAACACTATTTTACTTTAGTAATATCTCAAATATCTATCAACTTTACCTCTATAAAATCATTTATAAACGTTTTATATATTCTTTCTAATAATGAAGCATAAATCATTCATTTTAAAGGAACCCATATTGAGAAGGATGGAATTTATCAATATAAGTATCTAAGTTCTTATTTAATATTTCCAAATTCCTTAAAATATAGTTTTTTTGTAAATATCATTCTCTTTAGAAATGATGTAATATTAACCTAATTATTCTTATGAGAAAATTATTCTAATGTTATATAACTCTAAACTCTTACTCATTCATTAGTATAAAAACTGCTTGTTTTGGTCGATTCAACCTGCCATAAGAATGATGTTATACCAACATCATAATTATTATCATGAATAAGTATCGAGACATTAATAGTGGTAATATATGATATAAAGAGTAATTTATTCCATCAAAATGGCTCCATAAGTATTACACAAAAAATGAATGGTCATTATAAATTAACTTGTTATTATTATTATATCACATGAAACATGATCATTATAGTTTCCATTATCAAAAACCATACACATAATTTTCATCAAAAAGACATGAGAATGAAAAATTATTGGAAAAAAATTATTCCACTAAGATAAATAATCTATTAATTTTTAACATGATGTCAAATAATGAGGATCAACATCACCATTATGAAACTTGTTCAAAACTATTAAAACCACTAACATAAAATGATGAAAACAAAAAATAAATAACTAATTTACTTGTAATAATGATTATAATTTAATAGTATAAAAATAAATAGATCGGAATCAGGTTATAAAATAAGTCATTAATATATTTATATTTATTATATATGATGTTAATCCACTTTCATGTAATTTGGGAGTAAAAGTAATTATTTCTTTACTAATATCCATTTTAAATAAACATTGTTTATATTTTAACATCCATATAATGATATTATATATTCTTCTATAGAAAATGAATATATTTTATTCAACTCTATTTATTCCTTAATATTTCATGTATTTATACCATTTAAGATCCATTGGGTTAAAATTTAAACTAAATGGGTATTTATAAGGGGATTTGAACTTATATTATTTTAGTCTGGAATATTTATCTTCCATGTGCTTATTCTCTATATAATTTTATAGACCTCCTTATCTAACCTTTATTTGTTTCTTAATATATATTTTTAATGTGATTTAATCTCTTTATAAAATTAATATTCTTTTATCTTTTTTGATATGATCATTTTCCATCAACTCTGACCTTCATTACAGATGTGTGAAAACAAATATCCATTTTAAACATTTTCTCTATGGGCATATTTTTCTACCATCATCATTACTATTATTTAAGAAACTTCCTCTTTATGTTTTCATGTTTTTTCAAATTAATTTATATTCCCTTTATTTTATAAATTATTATAAAATGTGTCAACAATATAAATAACATTTCTTCTACTTTATAAAATTTAAATTTTATCCTCTTATAAAAATGTTGTTCATCAATATCACCATCCTTTAATGTTTCTTATACATCCCTAGGAATATGATCTAATGGTACTGTCCACCTTCTTTATTTGGATGACTTATGATAATGTATTATTGAAATTTTCATGAAATCCATTTTCCCATGGATTAATTAAGTTATGATGGAATATAGAATATCTTTATGATTATGTGGTATACATATATACAGTTTTTCATTATTTGATGAGTGGTTCCAAAATTTTATATCCCTCCAATGTATTGGGTAAGATGATAATTATTGTACTGGGGGTTTAAACCCAATATTTTATACCTATATCTCACTATCAAGGTGTTTTAATTATCATAGACACTCTCTTGTGTATCTAACATTTCCATTCGAGTGAATTTCAGTCTCACCTTTTTGGTAGTAAGTGGTATCATTGATGGAATTAATGATGTTATTAAAGTATATTCAAATTATTCTTGGTGATCTTTTTAAAGTCTTCAAATATTCTTAAATCATGAATTGATACCATGGAATGAAGTTGGAAGACCAATAGAAGGCCATGAAATGATGTCTAGGAGGAACTTGTTGAATATGGAGGTTTCATCTAACACTGGATAGCTAGTGCAGATCCACTGGCTAGTTGGTGGTGATGCAAAGAATATTTATATAATTGCCCTATATTTTCAAACATAAATATTAAATATATTTAGATGAATATTCATTACATAAAATAATATCCTATTCCATAATCATATAGGTCTAGTAACTTTGGAAACATGGACACATAAAAAAATACTTCATAAATTATTTATATCATCTCTAACTTATTTCTTCAAAACTGACACACTTATTAGAAATATCATACATAATATTTAACATAACATTACCATATTTTAGTTATTTCCAATATATCTATTAATTTTTTTTGGGTTCATTTTGGGGATTTCAAGGATGAATATCTTTTTCTTCGTAAAAAGACCTAAAGTTTGGGGTTGTATGTTTGTTGGAAATAATGGATTTTGGGTATAAATTTGAAAAATTATTTAGAATATTTCATTTTTAATTTTTGTATTATAGGGAGGATTTTCTAATTGTTTCTAAAGAAACTTCCTACTGGGATATGTCAAGTTTTGGAATGGTTACATTATGTGAATTTATTGCTGGGATGATGCTGTGAATTGGTTAAGAGTATGAAATATTTACACATCATGAGATTGGTTTACTTCATGAATAGTTATATGGGTTTATTTTTAACCAAGGTGAGGCATTTTTTTACATATAAGTATTTTGTGGATTTCACATCATGAACCCTATATTCACATTTTGTAATTTTCATGATCTATATGTTTTTATGTGCAACACATCTGATTATATTTTCATTAGACTTAAACCTTCTCTCTTGGGACCTTAGAGCTCTCCCAAGAGATTTTGTGTATCTCCTTTCATTTTGTGTCATTTTTGTCAGCAATTTATCTTCATTGTAGTTAGATTAAATCTATTTGGGTAAGTGATTTTTTTTTCTTTTTCACTGTCGTCTCTCACAGTAGTGATGTTGTGCTATGTTTTTAGATCTTTCAATATTGTGGTGTTTGTTTTATTGATTATTTCTAGATCCATTATGTGATATTACTCTGAAGGATGAAATTTATGTTGGTTGGGGTGTGGTGTGTATTTTTCTATTGGTGTTTCCGACGATTTCTGCCGGTGCGCGCGCATCTGTCATGCAGGGGAGGACGCAGGACTTGTTGCCCCACATTCCCGCTTTCCAAAGGCGGGCGACATCCATTCCTTGTTCAGGAAAGTCTACTACTTAATCAAAACCAGAATGATGGGATGTCAGTTCTTCCTTCCATGGATTTCTCCTCGGAGCTCGTCACCCAGTTCGGGTCTCCCTCATAGATTTAAGACAAGTTTGTGAATCTCGTTCCCGGATCCATATCTTCATGGACACCAGTTAATTATGCTGATTCTGTCGAGACGCTCCAAGGGGCCTAGTCAGGGGAGAAACCTTTGGTTAGGAGAGTGGTCACGCAGAGGTGTCATTGGCGTGTCTTGACGCTGGGGGATTGGCATGTATGTCTTATGTCCCTTATTATAGGGCTTTTTGAGGGCACGGAAGCCCCAGGTATCCCACAAAAAACGCGGGGAATGGCATGCCATATATGTGTATCTGAGGTTTTCCTCAGCTTCCCATGTTTAACACAGGGTATGCCGCAAGTTTAACGTCCAGCGGAGACGGATTGGACTGATTGGAACACTGAGAGTGGATCAGATTAACGAACCCCCTGAAGGGAACTCCGATGTTGGGGCCAACATGTGGGCGAATTTGTAACGCCCCGACCCTAGATACCCAGAGTCGGTGCATTATTACATAACATTGGCATGATCACAAAGGATCAAGTCTCGAAAGACCGATTAGTTTTGTAGTCTTGGAAACACTAGATATATTCATAAGTCTTACATTACATCATAAGGTAAAAAAACTACAACAACATCTTGTCTTCGTATCCCCTCATTCTATCCCTATAGGTCATTCATAAATTACTTCTTCATAATTCTGGGAAAAATAAAACATTTAAAGGGGTGAGATCAGATGCTCAGTAAGGATAACATTATAGAAGAAGCTTTCATAGATAATCATAAACACTTAAGGTAGTTTATAACTAAAACGAAAGCCTTTTAAACTTGAACTTCAGCATAAAATGGAAAAGATAAAATAAAATAATGCCATTTACTTACTCACATGGATATTCTACTAGTCGAATGATCACATACAATATCAATATCCACTTTCATAATGATGGAATGCATAATGCCAGACTATCATAACCACATAGCCAAGGCCTTTTGCCAAGGCTACAAATAAGATTTTGCCAAGGCCTTCTGCCAAGACACTAGTTCATCTCATGAGACCTACCGATGCATCAAGGAGCTATAGCGGGCTCCACCTGTCACTTATTAAGTGCAATTCATTCCTCATATGAACATGTTTAAACATAACATAAACATTCGTATTAAAACTAGCATATGAAATGTCAATAATTTAACTACAAACCATTAATGGTATAAAAATAGTACATCCAAAGTCAAACATAACTCATTTAATACAATATGGAAGATTGTATTGTATCACATTAACCTCAATCAAGAATAATGAAGGATGTTGACATAGATGAAAATAATCATCAAAACAATTTGAGAGAAATATCCCCCTTTTTCTTGAAATCATTTAAAAGTGACACTATTTGTCAAGAAGCCATTTAAAAATATATTTTTGAATCAAAGTGTCCCATACCACTTTGAAACTTTTAAAATGAGTTTTAATTTCAAAACATTAATGTCCATATCAATAAATCCTTAAAACCATTTTTTTAAACATGGACATTAATGAGCAAGATTTAGAAGAATAAGTCTTTAAAACATTTAAAAATGGTATTTTAGTTAGAGTTTCTAACCAAAATAGAGACTCTTGAATAAAAACAATTGAAGTAATCAAAAATTTGTAATATCATTAGAATAAAGGGATTCATGATATACTATGTCAAAGTACATTATATACACCACATAAAAGTGATTTGGTGTATAACAACAAAGAAATCTCAATGGAATTTAAATTGAGATGAAATATCTCATAAAGGTCGTATCCTTAGGTTAAGGATAAATCAACGACATATTTATGGGTGAAAAATATAAATACACTAAATATGATTGGACATTTAGTGTAAAACAATCAAAGGACATTCACACATATTCTAGTAAAAACAACACCAATGAATTGGATGTTTATCTCAACAAATCGAGATTGAGTAAACATTACTCTTATCAAGTTCATACCGATGAATTAAGAATTTATCAATGGATTGATTATGTTTATAAAAATAATATCCACAGAAAGGGGAGTGGAAATTATGACATAATCAAATGAATAGTGATTCCATACATAATCTTGGAGTAAAATAATCAATGAAGTATGTGTAAAGCCGAATGAGTGGAAATTGAAATTTCAAATTCCCTTATTGATTTGGTAACATGAAAAACATACACCCACGAAAGAAGGATCATACAATGACGATGTAAATATACATGAATTAAAGTATATTACACAATGAATACAAACATGGGCAGTACACACACCACATGTAATAAATAAGTGGTGAACAATGGAATTCTCACAGAATTAAAAGTGAGATAAGAAACCCCTTACCACGTTGTAATCAACTGAGTCGTATGACCAAAAGTTAATAAACACCAAATGATTTACAGAATAAGATGAATATAAAGAGAATAATGATAATATATATCAAATGGCAGTACACAATATACCACTTTCAATAAATTAGTGGTGAACAATGGAAATATCACGGAATTGAAAGTGAGATAAGAAAATCCCTTACCACGTTGTAATCAACTGAGTCGTATGACCAAAAGTTAATAACCACCAAATGATTTACCGAATAACATGAATATAAAGAGAATAATGATAATATATATCAAATGGCAGTACACAATATACCACTTTCAATAAATTAGTTGCGAACAATGGAAATCTCACGGAATTGAAAATGAGATAAGAAAATCCCTTACCTTGTACTTTTCCTTGGTTGGGGGTAGGTTAAACTCCTGTATAATGTTGAAATAATTGTTATTAAATTATTCATGAATCATATACATTAATATGATATCATATATGATCTTTTAACATTGCTTTGTTAATAATATCTTAGAATTATCGTCGTTTCGGGTGTTAACTTATTCATTTTCTTTTATATGTTTTGTTACGAAAGACATGTTTTTCATTGATAGGTTGTATCTTATTCATATCCATAATGATATAAAGTTATTAAGAATTATTTTTAAATAATCAAATGATAATTATACTTGAATGGATATTATGGAGAATGAATCTCATCGCGTTCGTGGAGACGGTAGTCCGTACGTACGCACGAGCGAAAATATCATTCTTTTGATATTAAAATAATATATAATTGGATGGTATATCATATATACAGAATCATTATCATGTTATATTTATTATTTAAATGATTTACACATCATTATTATACCCACCCAAATAATAATATATTGAATAACAATTACACCACGACGTGGAGACAGTAAGCCGTACGTACGCACGTATGGTGACAGGTTATTCAAAGGATGGATAGAATACTGAATATGGTTGTACCATATTTATAATAACATCATAGTATATATAAGATACTGGAGTTATTATTTTAGAATGGTAATAACAAAGAATGAAGAATTGGAAGAAGAAAGGAACTTGAAAAGGGGTGGTGAAAACATTACCTCTTCTTCGGGTTCTTCCTTTTGATTTGATCAAAAGGGCTCCTTAGTTTGGCTTTCTGATCAAACTAAGGACTCTAGGTTGTATTTAGGGAAGTTTAGAGAGTATTTGGGAAGGTTTTGGCGAAACCAAAAGGCTTTGAAGGTGTGAAGAAATGAGAAGGAGGAGTGCCCTTTTATAAGAGGGGTGAGGGGAACCTTTGGAAAAGTTAGAAATATTAATTTATAATAAATTCATATTCTGTTTCTAATGGCTCCAAAGTTGATTATTTCAAGGTTAAGGTGGGGATATGTCGAAATACATTCAACAAATAGAAGTTATACAGGTTTGTGTCATTATATTAACCTTATCCTCTAGTTTTAACTCTTAGTTAATTAGTTTGATATTTACCATGTCACTTTGTATTTTTATATTATATAGTTAATAAACTTACTATATACATACGAGCGACCCCAAAGTGGTCCATCAATAATATACCTATCATTATATAAGTCCCTTGGCCTAACCTTAGATTTTTTTTGGAATTTAATATCAATTAATAATATAATATTTGTTTTAAAAACTCTTTTATGTCAATTTTGACACTATTCAATAGTTGATTTTTGTGAAACTCATAACAGAATTATTACTTCGAAAAAGGTCAATTAAATCAATCCTAATATGTAATATTATCCTAGAAAATTAGTGTAATTCATTAAAAGTCTTAAATTATATTTATTTGGATATTTATAATATCAATTATTTTAATTTTTCACTATTATGGTAATTACTGCATCATCATTGTGTCATAAATATATTAAATTATTTAATGTCTAGAAATTATAAATAAAATATAATTTTGTATTAAATCATATTATCTTTCTATTTAATATTTACAATCTAATTTATCTTATGTATAACCCTATATTAAAAATGTTTTAGTAAATAAACTTTGATTTTAACTCTTTTAACTCTTCTTTGAATTAAATAATAATAAATGTCCTAATCTAATCCAAGTGGACCTAAATGATAATATTTTATTCCTAAAGTTGTTTTTGGTCGAGATACACCTATCAAATATAATTAAGACATGTGTTAGGGTAATATTAATATCATTTTTACCCTTAATTACCCTATTTACTTTTAACCGTGGTAAATAAAAGTAAAAAGTTATTATTCACCAAAAATTATTTTCATCTCATTGAACCACATTTTACTTCTTGATATTAACCGTGTATCTCAGATTTTCTAAATTCCATTCACAGAAGCGGTAAAATTATGTTTTATGAAAAATTCAGTTTTTTAACTACCACTTGGTAGTTTCACTATTCATCAAAAATTGATGTTTTTCAGAACAATGCCAAAATTTCACCCTAAGATATAATTGATATTCCGAATTCAAAAATGATGTCTATTTTAAAAAATTCCAAACATATAAGTTACATTAATTAATTTTATAATTAATTCCCACTGTTACACCAAATAGCGTGTTTTTAAGAAACAATATATACCAAAAGATTGACAATTGTTTAGGTCCAATTTCAAAGTGAAATTCATTATAATGAACACCATTGGATAAAATGGTAAAAATATATTCTAAATATACTTTAAAACCACTCAAATTCATAATTTATCAATATAAATTATTTATATTAAAAAAGTTGTTTTTAATTAAAATTTTGTAATTTTTCACTATTCATCAAAATATTAAAGTTATCCAAAAAGTACCAAAATTTCACCTTAGGATAAATTCGATATTCCGAATCCAAAAATGAAGTCCATTTTGAATGATATAATTTATAAAATTTCAAAAATTAGGTATTACTATTCATAACGGCTAGTTTGATTGGTTGTGGTGTGTTAGAATCTCGAAGTTGCGTACAATGCATGCCATTGCATTATTCGAAGGGAAACGTACCATGGAAGCTTGGGGTGTTACATTCTCCCCTCCTTCAATAAATTGCGTCCTCGCAATTTTTAAAATTGTGCTTGGGAATATAATGGAAAGTCCCACATCGGAAAAAGAATCAATAAAACTATCACTTTAAAAGAAAGAAAGAGAGGTATAAGGGTCAACCAAGATAACCCATACTCGGATTCCATGTAGGATAACATGGATATGGATGATAAACTAAGTGTCAAGTCCTGATGGAGAGAGATAGAAATCATGACCAGGAGAAAGTTAACTATAAGAAAACCACAAACTTGTGTTGGGACAAACGACCATTAGTTTCCTAGTAGGAAAGTAAACGGACAACATTTTTTTTGTTTTAAGTTACATTACATAAGGATGAGGAATTAATTTATGATATTGACTAAGAATATAAAGATATATACATACATTTTATGTAGAGTTTCATTCTTTAATAAATTTCCACCACTAACTCATTTTTTTAAACGATGAGTATTCAAGAAGACTTGGTTACACTGAAAGAGCTAGAATAAACTTCTATAGAATCACATGATCCGTGCAGGATGAACTATATATTTACATTGTCTTTAGAGATTAATCAAAACCAAAATGGTTAGTACACGATCTAATGACCCCCCAAAAGGATATTCCTTGAGAGAAATAAACACTAATCTTAATTTACAAAATTAAACCAACAATACCCCAAAGTTAAATAAATACCATTCAATAATCAATTTTCCTTAAAATCCTTTAATATAATAGAAACTATTATTGAAAACCAAAACTTATTAAGAATGTAGTCTTCCACGTTAAATTGTATCTCCAAATGACATTAATTACTCTTAAAGTCACATACTTAAAAGTAATTAACCTAATCATTTCCATAAATAACCCAAATCATTATAAATCCACAATAAAAACATAGATAAAAATCCACCAATACTCCTCAAATGAAATCCCATACTACTCTATTTTCCTTTGGCATATAGTGTTCTCAACAAAGCGAACAACTTCCAAAATAACATTTATCACTTAATCACCAAATCATTTTTCTATACTAAGGGTATTCATTTTATAAGACATAAGATCCCAAATAAAATTATTATTGATCAATAAAATCATTTAACTGAAATATAATAGTCACACTAACTAGGGACTTCACGTAGTCCAGTGGTATGCGATAAATCCCAATCGCACTTTGGTTGTGGGTTCGATTCCCACAGCTTTGTCCGACGCGATAGGTTGTCACACGGTCTATGTGTTGTCCTTTTTCAAAAACTATATTTTATAACATTACCAAATTGAAATAAATTCCTCAAAATAACCATAACATAATTTAACCACAAATTTTATCTCATACCTTGCATTTTCATCCCAAATTATAATAATTTGTAATTTCCTCAAGCACAATGATCATATAAAACCAAATGGTTATTTATAACTATATCCACAAGAGAAAAGATAATTCTTCCATAAATATCATTCTCACATGGAAAACATTACGGTTACAAATAAAAGAGAAAATTATTCCAAAGTAAACCCTTCAACAAGGATCACTAATAATTTTTAAACATTTATCCAACCATTTATTTCCACATAGCTTCTTCTCTAACCAAGAAAATATCCTATAGAATAGGAAATTCACTCGGGTAATGGCCAGGTCCCCTACATTTACGGAAAATGACTGTAAATGGATTCTTGGGACCATTTTTATCTTCTTCCATAGTACTCTTCATTTTTCTTTGGAAATTCTTCACTTTATGTCCTTCCTTCCCGCACGTAAAGTAATTCTTTGTCCCATTGAGACACTTTCCTTGGTGTCTCCTTCCATATTTCTTGCATGATGGAAATTGAGAATTTCCTTCTCCATGGTCTCCACTACTGGAGCTCTTATCATTCATCACCTTTCTCTTCTTTGTTGAGTCCGGTAATTGGTTAATATATATATTGTTGATCATATTTTTAGAAAATTTATTTGGAATAAAGATGATATCTTTTATGCCTATCAACATTCCATTTTGTTGCTCATTTCCACCACCATTCCCACCTTGTACATCATTCTCAAAGTCACTATGACTTCCTTGGAATCCAGCCATTGACTAAAACCAGAAAGCATTATGTGAGTAATATTAGTCATACAATCATTTAGAGATTAACATGTCACCATATTCTCAATTTGAAGAACATTAGGATTAACCAAGGTCAGTTACTCTCATCTTACATATATAATACTTTAAATCGGTTTGTAATGAAAATGTAAATTATCCTAAGCATATCCCCCGGGATTGCCGTAACCAAGAGTGCAGCAAGGCCCGTTGTCGTGCACCAGTTCCCGTTCGAGTCTAGCTCAAAGAGGTGTTTTCAGGTTTTACCCCTAGGTACATCTGTGCTAGAGCCACCTCTACCTGCTTGTATCCAGATAGGGATGTATTGCTCGGAAAACTCATAAATCTATACAATACCAAAATTCTAGGAAGTTCTTCTATATTAATCCTCAAAGTTCATCTTAGGTCTACGTGCTCTAATCAGAGTTTATCTAAATCTAGCTTCCATGGTTTGTACTAAACTTCCTCTGATACCAACTGTAACGCCCCGACCCTAGATACCCAGAGTCGGTGCATTATTACATAACATTGGCATGATCAAAAAGGATCAAGTCTCAAAAGACCGATTAGTTCAGTAGTCTTGGAAACACTAGATATATTCATAAGTCTTACATTACATCATAAGGTAAAAAAAAACTACAACAACATCTTGTCTTCATATCCACTCATACTATCCCTGCAAGTCATTCATAAATTACTTCTTCATAATACTGGAAAAAATAAAACATTTAAAGGGGTGAGCTCAGATGCTCTGTAAGGATAACATTATAGCAGAACCTTTCATAGATAAGCATAAACACTTAAGGCAGTTTATAACTAAAACGAAAGCCTTTTAAACATGAACTTCAGCATAAAATGGAAAAGATAAAATAAAATAATGCCATTTACTTACTCACATGGATATTCTACTAGTCTAATGATCACATGCAATATCAATAACCACTTTCATAATGATGGAATGAATAATGCCAGACTATCATAACCACATAGCCAAGGCCTTGTGGCAAGGCTACAAATAAGATTTTTCCAAGGCCTTGTGCCAAGACACTAGTTTGTCTCATGAGACCTACCGATGCACCGAGGATCTATAGCGGGCTCCACCCGTCACTTATTAAGTCCAATGAATTCCTCATATAAACAGGTTTAAACATAACATAAACATTCGTATTAAAACTAGCATACGAAATGTCAATACATTAACTACAAACCATGAATGGTATAAAAATATCACATCCAAAGTCAAACATAACTCATTTGATACAATA
Source organism: Viscum album (assembly GCA_963277665.1). NCBI lineage: Eukaryota > Viridiplantae > Streptophyta > Magnoliopsida > Santalales > Viscaceae > Viscum > Viscum album. The sequence goes on from OY728163.1 coordinate 1,944,104,038, forward strand.
TGGAATATTTTATTGTATCACATTAACCTCAATCATGAATAATGAAGGATGTTGACATAGATGAAAATAATCATCAAAACTATTTGAGAGAAATATCCCCCTTTTTCTTGAAATCATTTAAAAGTCACAGTATTTGTCAATAAGCCATTTAAAAATAGATTTTTGAATCAAAGTGTCCCATAAAACATTGAAACTTTTAAAAGGAGTTTTAATTTTAAAACATTAATGTCCATATAAATAAATCCTTAAAACCATTTTTTAAAACATGGGCATTAATGAGAAAGATTTAGAAGAATAAGTCTTTAAAACATTTAAAAATGGTATTTTAGTTAGAGTTTCTAACCATAATAGAGACACTTGAATAAAAACGATTGAGGCAAAAAAAAAACATTATAATATCATGAGAATAAAGGGATTCATGATATGCTATGTCAAAGTACATTATATACACCACATAAAAGAGATTTGGTGTATAACAACAAAGAAATCTCAATGGAATTTAAATTGAGATGAAATCTATCATAAAGGCCGTATCCTTAGGTTAAGGATAAATCAACGACATAATTATGTGTGAAAAATATAAATACACTAAATATGATTGGATATTCAGTGTAAAACAATCAAAGGACATTCACACATATTCTAGTAAAAACAACACCAATGAATTGGATGTTTATCTCAACAAATCGAGATTGAGTAAACATTACTCTTATCAAGTTCATAACAATGAATTAAGAATTTATCAATGGATTGATTATGTGTATAAAAAGTATATCCACAGAAAGGGGAGTGGAAATTATGACATAATCAAATGAATAGTGATTCCACCATAATCCTGGAGTAAAATAATCAATGAAGTATGCGTAAAGCCGAATGAGTGGAAATTGAAATTTCAAATTCTCTTATTGATTTGGTAACATACAAAACATACACCCATGAAAGAAGGATCATACAATTATGATGTACATATACATGAATTAAAGTATATTACACAATGAATACAAACATGGGTAGTACACACACCACATGTAATAAATAAGTGGTGAACAATGGAATTCTCACAGAATTAAAAGTGAGATAAGAAACCCCTTACCACGTTGTAATCAACTGAGTCGTATGACCAAAAGTTAATAACAAGAAAATGATTTATAGAATAACATGAATATAAAGAGAGTAATGATCATATATATTAAATGGCAGTACACAATATACCACTTTCAATAAATTAGTGGCGAACAATGGAAATCTCACGGAATTGAAAGTGAGATAAGAAAATCACTTACCACGTTGTAATCAACTGAGTCGTATGACCAAAAGTTAATAACCACCAAATGATTTATATAATAACATGAATATAAAGAGAATAATGTTAATATATATCAAATTGCAGTACACAATATACCACTTTCAATAAATTAGTGGCGAACAATGGAAATCTCACGGAATTGAAAGTGAGATAAGAAAATCCCTTACCTTGTACTTTTACTTGGTTGGGGGGAGGTTAACCTCCTGTATAATGTTGAAATAATTGTTATTAAATTATTCATGAATCATATACATTAATATGATATCATATATGATCTTTTAATATTTCTTTGTTAATAATATCTTAGAATTATCGTCGTTTCGGGTGTTAACTTACTCGTTTTCTTTTTTATGTTTTGTTATGTAAGCCATGTTTGTCATGGATAGGTTGTATCTTATTAATATCCAGAATGATATAAAGTTCTTAAACATTATTTTTAAATCATCAAATGATAATTATATTTGAATGGATATGATGGAGAATGAATCTCATCGCGTTCGTGGAGACGGTAGTCCGTACGTACGCACAAGCGACAATATCATTCTTTTGATATTAAAATAATATATAATTGGATGGTATATCTTATATACAGAATAATTATCATGTTATATTTATTATTTAAATGAGTTACACATCATTATTATACTCACCCAAATAATAATATATTGAATAACAATTACACCACAACGTGGAGACGGTAAGCCGTACGTACGCACGTATGGTGACATGTTATTCAAAGGGTAGATAGAATACTAAATATGGTTGTAAAATATTTATAATAACATCACAGTGTATATAATATACTGGAGTTATTATTTTATAATGGTAATAATAAAGAAAGAATAAGTGAAAGAAGAAAGGAACTTGAAAAGGGGTGGTGAAAACATTACCTCTTCTTCGGGTTCTTCCTTTTGATTTGATCAAAAAGGATCCTTAGGATGGCTTTATGATCAAAATAATGCCTCTAGGTTGTAGTGAGGGAAGTTTAAAGTGTATTTAGGCAGGAGTTGGCCGAATAAAAAGGCTTTTAAGGTGTGAAGAAATGAGAAGGAGGAGTGTCGTTTTATAAGAGGGGTGAGGGGCACCTTTGGAAAAGTTAGAAATATTAATTTATAATAAATTCATATTCGGGTTCTAATGGATCCAAAGTTGATTATTAAAAGTTTAAGGTGGGGATGTGTCGAAATACATTCAACCAATAGAAGTTAGACAGGTTTGGGTCATTATATTAACCTTATCTTTTAGTTTTAACTCTTAGTTAATTAATTTGACATTTAACATGTCACTTTGTATTTTTATATTATATAGTTAATAAACTTACTATATATATCTAAGAGACCCCAAAGTGGTCCATTAATGATATAACTATCATGATATAAGTTTCTTGTCCGAACCTAAGATTTTTTTAGGAATTTAATATCAATTAATAATATAATATTTGTTTTAAAAACTCTTTTATGTCAATTTTGACACTATTCAATAGTTGATTTTTTTGAAACTCATAACAGAATGATAACTTCGAAAAAATTCAATTAAATCAATCCTAATATGTCATATTATCCTATAAAACAAGTTTAATTCATTAAAAGTATTAAATTATATTTATTTGGGTATTTATAATATCAATTATTTTAATTTTTCACTATTATGGTAATTACTGCATCATCATTGTGTCATAAATATATTAAATGATTTAATGTCTAAAAAATATAAATAAAATATAATTATGTAGTAAATCATATTATCTTTCTAATGAATATTTACAATCGAATTTATCTTATGTATAAACCTATATGAAAAATGTTTTAGTAAATAAACTTTGATTTTAACTCTTTTAACTCTTCTTTGAATTAAATAATAATAAATGTCCTAATCTAATCCAAGTGGACCTAAATGATAATATTTTATTTCTAAGGTTGTTTTTGGTCAAGATACACTTGTCCAATAGAATTAATACATGTTTTAGGGTAATATTAGTATCATTTTTACCCTTAATTACCCTATTTACTTTTAACCGTGGTAAATAAATGTAAAAAGTTACTATTCACCAAAAATTATTTTCATCTCATTGAACCACATTTTACTTCTTTATATTAACTGTGTCTCTCAGATTTTCGAAATTCCATTCACAGAAGCGGTAAAATTAAGTTTTATGAAAAATTCAGTTTTTTAACTACCACTTAGTAGTTTCACTATTCATCAAAAATTGACATTTTTCAGAACAATGCCAAAATTTCACCCTAAGCTATAATTGATATTTCGAATTCCAAAATGATGTCTATTTTACAAAATTACAAAAATATAAGTTTCATTAATTAATTTTATAATTAATTTCCGCTGTTACAACAAATAGTTTTTTTTAAGAAACAATATATACCAAAAGATTGACAATTGTTTAGGTCCAATTTCAAAGTGAAATTAATTCTAATGAACACCATTGGATAAAATGGTAAAAATATATTCTAAATGTACTTTAAAACCACTCAAATTCATAATTTATCAATATAATTTATTTCTATTAAAAAAGTTGTTTTTAATTAAAATTTAGTAATTTTCACTATTCATCAAAATATTAAAGTTATCCGAAAAGTACCAAAATTTTACCTTAGGCTAAATTCGATATTCCGAATTCAAAAATGAAGTCCATTTTGAATGATAGAATTTATAAAATTTCAAAAAGTAGGTGTTACTATTCATAACGGCTAGTTTGATTGGTTGTGGTGTGTTAGAATCTCGAAGTTGCGAACAATGCATGCCATTGCATTATTCGAAGGGAAACGTAACGTGGATGCTTTGGGTGTTACAGGCTTCCCGGAAGCTGGGGAGTGGTGTGAAGTGGCATGATACCACCGGGATGTGCCGAATCGGTTACGAATCAGGATGGATGATGAAGTGAAGAGGGGCTTAAACCTCATGGAGGCTTCCTACGTATCCCTATGGTAGGGAATCAAAGTCCGCGTAGTTCGATGATACGGTGGGACTCCTGAAAGGAGACCCATGGTAATAGACGCATGGATGAGACCTAGAATGAGTAAGACCTCTGGGCTAGGGCATGAGCTTCTCGAGGCACGTGGGATTGAGGGAAAGTTCAGGATGAGACATGGGCGTTGGGATTAAACCTCGTGGAGGCTTCCTACGTACCATGTCTTGACATGGATTAAAGTCCACGTAGTTCAGGTATACAATTTAACGTTGTGCGGGATGGGGACATTTGGGGCCTACGATCTAAGGCGGCCCACAATGATGGATATGGGGCTTATTCTCTTAGGTGGCCCACAATGATGGATATGGGGCTTACGCTCTGAGGCGACCCACAATGATGGATATGGGGCTTACACTCTGAGGCGGCCCACAATAATGGATATAGGTCTTACGCTCTGAGGCGGCCCGCAATGATGGATATGGGGCTTACGCTCTGAGGCGACCCACAATGATGGATATGGGGCTTACGCTCTGGGGCATCCCACAATGATGGATATGGGGCTCACACTTTGAGGAGGCCCACATGGTTGGTGTACCGACACGAAGTGGTTGGAACGGCTGAGTGGTGGGCTTGAACCTCGTTGAGGTTTCTTACGTACCGTGCCTTATCATGGATCAAAGTCCACGTAGTTAGCTGGGATGGGTCTTACGCTATGAGGCGGCCCATAATGATGGATATGGAGCTTATGCTCTGAGGTGGCCCATAATGATGATGTCATGGTCGATGCTTACTTGAATCCCACGTGAGTCATGCTCGGTGTGAGAAACAAGGGGCAGTAGGGACCTAACGATCACATCGCGAAGGGTGCATCCGTGAGAAGCGGAGATGGGATTATGCATTGAGCGGCCCATGGTGTCGGGACATAATCTAGGATGGAGGCCCAAAATGCGACAAGGTGCAGAGGGAGAGGGATTTGGGATCAAATAAAGGAGATGCCTCGTTCCCTATCACGCCCTCCCCTGGCCTTGGTAGTGGGGAAGTACGGAGGTGCATGGGTGCTACCTTCTGCAAGAGAGGCTAGGGGCTTACACCAAGGTGGCTTCCCTTCCCCTGTGGAAAAACGCCACTCCGAGAGGGAGGATATCATTCCATGTGAGGAAGATTCCATTCTTGTGGAGATGAGTGACATAAAGAATGTCCGAGCTAGGGGGATCGTACACGCGAGGCACGGGGTCGTATCATAGTTTAACGTCGTTTGTTGAGGACGAGGTGCTTGGATGTTTAACGTCCTGCAGCTCGGATGAGGTGGGTTCACTCCACACCCCTAGGACTTACATAACTGGCACCCTCTACCCTTGATGGGACGGAAGGCATCGGCAAGGCCGTAGTGAAGGGGGGCCGCAGGGTGAACCATCAAGGGGTCCATGTTAGTGTGGCTATGTGAAGAAGCAATAACCGTTAGCTTGACTATGTGAAGGAGCATGAGGCAAAGCAACCCAATGGGAAACACCGCCCAAGGGACCTTGAGGTTACTTCGTACTATCCTGGAAGGCCGTATGGGAAAATAGTGCATGGCTTGCATGCTCGGTATGGGGGACATCGGGCGCCTATGCGGGGAGGCATCCCGGGGGTTTCAAGATGAGATGCCCTGGGGATTGCGCGCAAAGGGAAGGTTTGCGCGCAAAAGAACGGGGTGGCGCGTAATTGGGGAAGAGGGATTGTGTGTGGCTTAGGATAACTGCGCAAAAAGGAAGTGAATTGCGTGCAAGGGGCAAAGGCCAAACCCTAAGGCAAGGCCACACCCAACGAAGGGACTGCACACAATTGGAACTTTTGTGCGCAATAGAAGGAATTACGTGCAAGGGAGGAACCCTAAGGAGTTTGGAATTTTATTTAAACCAGTGGGATTGCGCACAATGGCGGATCCCAGGGCGAGGTTGCATGAAAAGGGGAAATACCTGAAGGCCATATTGATTGTGTGAAAGTCCTATTTCGCGCACAAGAGCCGGTTGAAATTATGAAACCCCAAAATTGAAGGGGCCTCCTTCTATTTATAGGCTCTCAGTGTCGCAAAATACAAGAGGCATGCGAAATGTTGTGCGCCAGAGACAACGATGTGAAAACGAGAACCACACGGGGGTGGGTGCCCAAAATTGCGCGCCGACGTTGGGGAACATTCACGAATCCCATACTCATTTCACGCGACCATCCTTTTTTCATGCACATCCTCATTTATTTTGCGCAACGCTTCTAAGCCATTCGGACCGGGCTTCCGGGCCTGAATATGACTTCGCTTTGTAATTTCGAAACTTTCTTCAGTACTTACAGACTTTTTCGGAATCTAAAAATTCCCCCCCTCAGAATTGGATCTGCCAGAGGTCGTAATGATCGGATTCTGAGGGAAATGCCAAAATGATGAAGTTTTGGATTTCGTGGGGCCCTTTGCGCGCAAAACTCCGATTCAGCATGGAATTTGCTTTCTGCGTGGCACAGAACCCTGACCTCGCCTATAAAATGGTGCGCTGGGTCCCTCGGTCCATACCCAAGCATTCTCGCGTGATAGGCTCTGAGCTCCCGCACACGAAATTGCCTTTACGACTGCGTGGAAAACCACATTGTGTTAGCACGGAATTACTTCCGAGTTTCAGCTGCATTTACGCGCAACCCGGGATATTTCGCGTCGACGGTTCTGATTTCGCGCCCAACTCTGGAATTGCACACCACTGCTCTAGATTTCGCACAACTCTTCCCCATTTCATGAAACCCATTGAAATTTCACGTGACTCCCAAAGAACTCAAGATGGCTGCGAACCAAGTCGATGAGGGGGAAGCTGCCGCTGGTAGAGCCGAAATGGCGGTGAATATTGAGGTTTATGGTGCCAAGGTGGTTTTTTCCAAAAACCTTACCTTATTCAACATGCTAACCCCTTCGCAGAAGGAGTATCCTCTATCCAACAACCTCCTGCTCTGGAACTTCGGCATCCTGGAGGAGGTTCCACTACCGGGCTTCGAAGTGGACACAACGCGGTCATGGGGGACCCAAGAGGACAACCTCCCCTAATACAACATCACCAAAAATGGCCATCCTCCTAGGGAGACCAGAAATATGGATGTGTATGTCCTGAACCCGAGGACTAGGACCATTGCTGGGGGTGATCCTGACGACACCAAGGGCTGGATGCAGGATTGGGACCTATGGTCCAGAGGTAACTTCACCAGTGAGTGGGCTTGGGCATACTGGTTATGTGATACATGCGACCAATTTGGGGCTAAACTGCGGCACATTGGTCTATTCAAGGCAGTGTGGACGTCGCAGTTCCACTTCTACCACCAACCTGAACTCAGGTCAGATATGTTTACCCGATGGTCCCCTTACACCAACACGTTCCATCTTCAGCATGGGGAAGTCAGCATTAGCCTTTGGGATGTTCGCTGCATCAGAGATATCCCACTGGAGGGCTATCAATACGATGAGTTCCTTCCCCCAATGAACACCTGAAAGGACAGATCATAGGCCCCCATGCTGACGTGGCATTTGCTGGACCTGGCCAAAGAGAGGCTGTAGGTCAAGGACTTCCTGAAAGAAATCACCTACAAGGACTGGTTTAGCTTATTCTTTGAGAAGGACCCGACAGTCAAGATGCCGGGATGGGGAAAACGGTGCCCAACCACGGCTCAGAGGAGCAAGAATGGATCATACTAAAGGACCCTGAAGACGGGATAGTACCAATCATGGGGCTACCGTGTTATCGAGGCCCGGGACCCGAATGTCCGATATGCCGGGTTCCTTGCCCCCTTCTTGAGCAGGTGGCTTCTTCCGGTGCGAGACACAAGGATGTGCGTCCATCCAGCAACTCTAGTGATAGCGGGCACCATGGCCACCCACAAAAGGTTCAATCTGGGGGTCCCCGTGCTGGCTCGGTTGTACTCCATTATGGGACACATCTCCATAGGGGGGTCGTCTCGGAGGCTGTGTGGCCCCTTCTAGATATTTAATGGCTGGGTGGCGGCTCATCTTGGCGGATACACATTCCCAAATGTCGTTCTTCCTCCAGTCAACGACCTGCGGCCATCTCTCCTAAACATTGTCGGGGTTCCATCGATGACCCTCAATGAGGAGGGCGTAAGGATCCGAATTGGTAACCACGCCAATTTCAACTTCATCTCATTCCCCACCCCGGTCGGCTAGATGTTGGACACTGGGAAAAGCTCACTGGAGCAGTAAGAATACTTCCAGAGCATCCGAGGCGGGGTGCTTGTGGCTCGGATTGACGGGAGGATCATCTGCGAGCCTTACGTACCGTCCCGATTCACCAGGCAGTTCGGGTGCCTCCAGTGAATGATAAATAAGGTATTCCCAGATGTTTGGGAGGAGAAGAATCCCTGCGTCCTTCACAAGATGTGGTCAATGATCACCACTTATGGCTCTAGTGACGTCATTACCCTTCCTCCCACTGGGGTCGACGAAGTCCTATCAACTGAGTATGCCGAGCATTGGACTATCGCGTACCCTGAGGGGATTTTACGCAAGCGAGTCTGGCAACTTAAGACTACCCACGTGGAACCCATGCGACAAGAGAGTAGGCAAGGTTCTGCTAGAAGGGGGGGGAGCGGGGGCGCGTCAGGCAGTGAGGTCTGCGCAGGCCGGGACCTCAGCAGCGGGGACATCGCATGGTGTCACTGCGACCTCGTTGCCCGGAGGGGGGTCACATGAGGCAGCCAGAGAGCTGCCCGAGAAGAAGATAAGATACATGCTTGAACCTTCCCATGATGTAATCTTGCCAGCATTGTGGTCATCCTAGATGACCCTACGACAATCAATGAGCGTCAAAGCCCTCTGGCAGAAGATAATACAGGATGGGATCCAGCTGCCAGAGGTCGGGCTCATCCGGGTTACCGACCAGGTGAATTTTCATCGGCAGCATGCTTATCTGATGGCCATGGACACATACGCATGCCAAAGGGGGCGGCGTGTGGATCCACCTTTCCTGTTGAAAGTGATTCTCGACCAAGAGCATGATTCAGAAGTGATTCCACTGGGAGAAGGCGACAGTGATGAGGAGTTAGAGGGAGAGGAGGAGACAGGAGAGGACAAAGGATCTCAGGGAAGGTCCCACCAAGGGAGCCTGCAAAAGTGCGATGAGATCATCGGCTCCGACATGGACATAACTGATCTTATCGAGGTCTATCTCTATTCTTATTCATATTACTCATTCTTCCATTCCCTCTTGCAATTTCTGACTCATTTCTCTATCTCATTCAGGAGCATATAGGCGCTGATCAGACGTCCCCCATAGAGGAGGGAGAAGAGGCGCCGGTTGGACAGGGTGGAGCCCCGACACTTATCATCGAACTAACAAGCGATGAGTGGTCTCCTGTCACGATAGCTCCTACAGTGGCCAAAATGCCAGAGGATGATGCTCTGGGTTCCCGTAAGTTCCTTTCCTTGCAACTGGTGATTACTGTCAGAGAACTCAACTAATCGGGATGTTCCTTGTACAGTGATTATGGAATTGGAGGCTCGTCGGGCTGGTGAGCCCATGCCGTCTGCAAGAGAACTAGCGGAGAACGTACCACCTTCTCCATAACATACTTCTCAGACTGAGTTGGCCCTGGCAATGGGTGAGCAGGGGGCGGCAGACATCAGTGGTGTTATCATTAGAGCGAGGCTGGAATCTGACGAATGCACTACCGCTGACAGGGAAAGAGAGGATGGTCACCTAGACATTGAGGCTCCTATTCCTCATGAAGACATCCCCGAGGAAGACCCTGCTACCGACCTTCTGGTTGCCTTTCCTGCATACCAGCCCACTGATCCCGAGGAGATAGATGGCTCAGACCCGGAAGCGGCCGAGGAGAGCCGGATGACAAGGCGCAAAGGGTGGAAGTGTATCCTGTGCTTTCTCAGGCATCCTCAGACGGATTGGCTGAGGCAAATGGGATCACTCTAGACTTGGCTGCATTTCTTGTGTGCTGGAGGGGATGACACTCAACGCTTTCATCGGACGGTCTGTGATTACATGGCCAAGAATATATGTGAGAGCAGTCGGCGCACCGACATGGCCTAGTGTTAGGAAAGATCGGTGAGCAGCTGAGCATTCCTGAGGGTAGAGAAGGAAGTCTGATGCCTCGAAGGGTAGGCAGTAGAGAAGGAGTCCTTTATCGCCACAGGCTCTGAGCTCGTGGAGCAACTGACGGCCCAGCTGGTTGACGCCCAAGAACAACTGATGGAGGCGAGTCACCAGATAACCGTACTTCAAACCGAATGGGCACATCCACAAACTAGGATTGGAGAACTGTGCTCTGCGGCCACGAATGAAGAAAGAGTCTTCAGGGAGCGAGAAGCAGTCCTAGAGGCTACCGGCCAAAGGGTAGCGCGTTGGAAAGATCAATCCAACACGCTGATCCGTTAGGGCTATGTTCTGGTCGTCTCATGAACTTCTTGCTTTTATTGCTCACCATTTCGAACCAATATATAGACGAATCCATTTATCTGTACCCTTTGGTTTAACATGCTCAACCATAATCAAGAAATAAATAACAATTCACCCCAAATATTGTGTGGGTCATACCCAATGTGAGAAACAAAGGATGCTCGTGTTATCATTTCATCCAACTATGGGGTGTTAACCAAACTTTAGGCATCCTAAATCGGGCTAGGATTCTTGAGGAGGAAAGGGAGGTCCAACCGAAGGGAGAGGACCTCAGACCGATTAATGTAACGTCTCCTCAACGTGATCCAATGCATGAGCAGGGCAATGCCGGTGGAATTGAAATCAATCCAAACATAGGAAGATGAAAAAGGTGAATCATGTTACCCAAATTCGGAACACTATGGGGGGAATAACGATGGAGGATAGCTGTTGACCATGGCGGAAATGCAGCATCCATATGGCATTAGCCTGAAATGGAGACAACAAGTGAGGTCTGACCACTGACCATGTTCACGACACGGTGCCTAACTCAAATATCATCGATCAGTCTTCTGGAACGTTGGACCAGGACAGCAGGCGGACCATGGGTCAGTCATCCATACCATTAAAATAGGCGGACCAAAGATCTATCATCCATATTGTTATAGTAGGCAGACCATAGGTAGAGCATCCATACTATTAGGGAGTCCCACCAAACATGACCAGTCCTCCAGAACGTTATCCCAGGACAGCAGGCAGACCATGGGTCAATCATCTATACTGTTACAACAGGAGAACATGGGTCTATCATCCGTATTGTTACAGCAGGCGGACCACAGGTCAAGCATCCATACTTCTAGGGGGTCCCATCAAACATGAAATAGGATTAGGATCTGAATAAAGGGGCACACAATGTGTGGAAAGTAGAGTGGTGGTTTGTTCAAACAAAATCCAAGACTCCCAAAATTACGCCACCATGGTCGAGTCACATTAGGCAGACGTATTAATCTGGTCCCGGATCATCCCTACTTTTAGACATGACCTCTCTGTCGAGAGAACTGTTGCTTCCCAACATCACTATAGGGCATCTCAAACTTATTTGGGGCAGATAATGTAGTTACACAACTACCCAAAAACCCAGGCCAAGGGGCCGATAGTGAGGAGGGCCAGGATTTGGTAATCCCTGGGGCTGGACCCAAGACGAAATGTCCAGGCATTCCTACGTATCTCATAAGGATGATAATGAAGCCACACATAGTTCTCAGAGGTTCCTTTTAACATCATGCAGGATAGGATCCGGGAGGGATAATTCTCATAACAGGGTGTACGCGGGGTGGCCATTGCAAACCCAACGTGAATGAGGACATAATCCCATACCATGACACGTGATCCTGTAGTCAAGGTCCCAAAGGCGGTACAGACACGATGAATTAGCGGACCTCAAGCTAGACACAAAGACAAGAGGTCTGGGCATTCTTAAGTACCCCATTAGGATGGGGATCAAGCTTCATGTAGTTCTTGAAAGGGTGGCACGACATGACATGGTACTTGTGAAAAGGGTGAAAGAGGCGTGTGGGTCTAGCCCTGGAACTAAAAGAAGTGGTATTTGATGAATCTTTTTTGTTATTGAAGGTAGGTGGTTTTTCTTTTGTGGAACGACCGACCTAGGGTAGAAATTCATGGCATCATCACAATAATCAATCTGTATACATGTGTTGAAAAATGGTATGGTAATTGACCAATACCAAATGTGATGTCCCATATGGAGAGGTCATCACAATGCAGTTTCGTTTTACATCGGGCGGCCGGGACGATATCATCACAGTTTATGGTCATATGGTAAGGCCAACCAGCACAATTTAAGGTCGTATGGCTTGGACCTGGGGAAACACACACGATGAGGTAAAGCATACCCGATATAGATGAGGACATAACCTCATACCATCACCGCGTGTGATTCTGGGAGAGGAGCCTCGGGCCAAGGAGCCGACGAGGGTCCAACAATCAGGGGAAGGAGACGCTAGATTCCAGCTGAGCTGGGCCCAAGATGCAACGTATGGGTGACTCCTCGTTTCCCATGGGGGTGAGGTCAAGCTGCGCATGGTCCTTAGAGACAAACCCAGGCATATAATCTTAGCTCTTGTATTGCGGGAGCCCCAAGAGACGCCGTAATGCAGTTTTATCTGCCTGACGTGTGGAGGTGCACTCAGGGTTAGTGCAAGGAGTGTCGAGATTCCACCTTGACATGATGGGGTGGAACATAATGTGAATCATGCAACCAAAATTCAGGGCCTGAAGAATTTGGCATGACGAAGGAGGATTACTACTGACCATGTTCACAACACAACATCCTGTCGTGTTAGCCTTGGGGACAAACAAATGAGCATCAACTGCTGACCATATTCGCAACACGGGATTTGTATCAATTTGTTGTCTGAAACCCTCAGGGGAATTGGCCCGTGACGGTATGAGATCCCTTAGGCTTTGTATCCAGGATGTTCTTGGGGGTCCCTCTGGGTGTCAAAGATAATGGGGGCCCGAATGAAGGGGAGCATGAAGCTTGGAAAGTGGATGGAACTTGCCTAAGTTGAATCTGACACTCAGGTCCTAGACCAGAGTACTCTGAACACATTAGTGGACCACTAGAAAGGGTTGAAGGGCTCAATTTTAGAGAGGACAAAAGATGGAGGATTCCTGGGAGAAGGGGGCATGAAAAAAAAAACCATGTACCACACCTATATATCCCCCCTTGGGGAGGGACATGCCAAGAGGCCGAGGTGACCGGGAAATCATGGAATCTCATAAGAGACAGGGCTGGACCTGAAATATAGGTGTTCAGGCAGTCCTACGTATCCCATATGGATGGGAATCAAGCCACACGTAGTTCTAAAAGCACAGTTTAATGTCATATAAGACGAGCATGTTGTTTAACGTCATGCGGGATGGGGGAAACATCTCATCTGGGGATATAAATGGTGCGGCGAGTAACCTGACGTGAATGAGGACATAATCTCACACCAGACCATACAATCCAACAAGAGAGACTGAGTCGTGGAAGGCCAAGGGGCCTGAGGCTGGGCCTCGGTCAGGGAGGCTTGACCGCCCTACATCTTAACGTCTTACAGTGAGGATGAATGTGCAGTTTAAGGTCATGCGGGACCGTGGGCCAGTTTAAGGTCACGGGGGACCGTAGGGGACCAAATATAGGACCAAATGCAGTTTAGGGTCCTACGGGACTGCAATCTAGTTTAAGGTCATGGGGGACCGTAATCCATTTTAAGGTCATGGGGGACCGTAGTTGCAGTTAAGGGTCATGCAGGATCTGAAGGCTCAGGAAAAGTACTGCTTGAGGAACTTGGTGTTGGTGGGAGGAGTTATATGCTCACCATCCATGGTCACCAAGGAGTATGCTCCTTTGGAGTAAACATTATGGATAATGTAAGGTCCCTCCCATTTTGGCTCCAACTTGGGTGGTTTCCTGCCGGGAATCATTGGCGTCTTGAGGGCCAGTACCAAGTCACCTTGCAGGAAGGAGTGGAAGCGATCCTTCTTGTCGAATGCTCGATCCATCCTGCTCTGATGCCATTCCAAGTTTTGCAAATCACGAAGCCTATTCTCGTCCAATGCTTCCAATTCATCTAGATAGATTTTGGAAACTCTATCTGACACTTGCTAGTCATAGACCGTCGTACACAATGAGGGCAACTGAATCTCGATGGGTAGGACAGCCTCGGCTCCATACACCAGGGAATACGGGGTCACCTGGGTTGAATTACGGGTCATCATCTGATAAGCCCAGAGGGCGTTGGGGAGTTTATCCGGAAAACATTTATTGTTCTAACCAACCATCTTTTGTATGATGTTAGAGAGGGGTTTTTTAAATGCCTCGATCTTCCCATTTGCATGTGCATGATAGCGGGAGGTAGGGTTAGAGAGAATGTTGTACTTGGCATACAATTTCATCAGCTTGACCGCTCGGAAGTTGGTGCCATTATCTGTGAGGATCGCGTGAGGTACTCCAAATCAATAGATGATGTTGGAACTCACGAAATCGGTGATAGAATGGGCTGTGACTTCCTTCAGAGGAATTTCCTCTGCCCACTTGGAAAAGAAATCTGTAGCGGTCAGAATATATCATCATTGGCGGGCCATTGCCGGTGGGTAAGGTCCTACAACATCCAACCCCTAGACTGCAAAGGTCCAGGAATACTTGATAGTGTGGAGAGGCTCTAGTGGCCGATGCACGAAGTTAGCATGAACTTGGCATGCATGGCCCCTCTTGGCGAACTCGATGCAGGAATGGATCATGGAGGGCCAAAAGTATCCCAATATTCAAATATTGTGAGACAACTTTGACTTGGCCTGATGGGCTCCACAGGAACCAGCATGAACCTCTTGCATGACCTATGGAATCTCGAATCCTTGAAGGCAATGGAGGAGAACACCATCAAATCCGCGTTTTTAAAGGATATGCTCTAGGATGGGACCGCTCTGAAGGGTGAACTATAGTGCGCAGTGTCAGATTCGCTCGTGCTCTGCCCGGTCTTCTGGGAGATTACCGTGTTGGAGGTACTCAACCAAGGGTGTCCTCCAATTGGGAACTATTTCAATCACCGTATCTGAAGTACCCGGGGCTCTAGATGTAGGGGAACCAGTGGTAATATGGTTTACCCGTGGGCCACGATTTTCCTCCGAGGTAACGAGGGTGATGAATCTCCAGTGCGCCACGTGGATAATCATGTCATCATGTTCGGGCTCTACAAGCGACATGGCCAAGCTGGCCAAAACATCTACTCGATCGTTCTGTGACCGGGGAACATGAACGACCTCTGGCCGAGAAGGGAATTGGGCCGTTAGATGGAGGGTTCACTCCAACAACGACACGAGTTCTGTATTTCTGAAAACATAGTCACCATTGACCTACTTGATGACCAGCTCGGAATCCCCTTTCACATGCAGGTGGGACAGGTCGATCTTGAGGGCCATCTCAAGGCTGATGATGAGGGCATGATACTCTACCTCATTGTTGGTGCAACCTTATAACAACATGAATGAATATGTCAGAATGGCTTGCTCTGGGGTGATGAAGACGATACCCATGCCCACCCTATTTATCCTAGGATCGTTGAGTCTCCTACCGGTGGGGCTCCGGGAGGCACTGTCAAAGTGGATCTGCCAGCATGGGACGACATGATCGACTAAGAGGATTGACTCAACAATAAAACCTAGGTCCAGTGGCTGATCCACATAGGTTGGGTGGGTAGCTAAAAAGTCTGCCAATGCCTGTCTTTTGATAGCCTTCTAAGTCATAAACCTGATGTTGAACTGCTGGAGGATCACCTCCCACCGTGCTAGTCGGGTAGTCAGCATAGGTCGGTTCAGGATTTACTTCAACGAGTCTACCCGAGAAACTAGCTGTACCTCGTGGTGCTGCAAGTAGTGCCGCAATTTATGTATGGAAAATACGAGCACTAGAAATCTCTTCTCGATGGGAGAATATCTAATTTCCGTATCGAGGAGTATGCGGCTGAGGTAGTAGAGGCTATTCTCTATTCCCTCATTATTCTTCTGGGCAAGAAGTGAACCAAGGGACCATTCCAGGGCGGTCACGTAAAGGACCAACGACTTCTTGGAGATGAGTGGAATCAAGACCAGAGGCTGGAGCATATACTTCTTGATTTCCTCAAAGGCGGTTTGACACTCTTCATCCCACTCATAGGTGGTGCCTTTCTTCATGATCCGGGAAAAGGGCTTACACTTTTCAGCCAGATTCGCAATGAATCGGCAGATGTAGGCTAAGTGGCCATGGAGACCCCGAATATTGCTCGGGTGAGGCATCTGACTAATGGCCTTGATCTTCTCTAGGTCTATCTCGATGCCTCCATTCTTGAAAACAATGCCAAGGAATTTTCCGGAGGTGACCCCGAAGGCACACTTCAACGGGTTCATCTTCAGGTAGTGGGAACGAAGGGAACCGAACAATTTCTCAAGATCCTTGAGATGGTCCTGGTGTTGGTGAGATTTGACTACCAGATATTCCACGTAGAATTCCACCAATGTTCCCAGAATCGGCTTGAATATGGGATGCATGGCCCATTGATAGGTGGAACCCGCATTCTACAGGATGAAGGGCATAACCTGGTAATAGAAGGTACCTTGGGGTGCCCTGAATGTAGTGGACTCCTCGTCCTCGGGGGACATCCAGATCTGATTGTACCTGGAATATCTATCCATGAAGGAGAGGGCTTGAAACCCGGCTGTGGCATCAATCAACAGCCTTGTCACTGTAAGGGGAAAATCATCATTCAGACAGTGGCGATTGAGATCATGGAAGTCGATACAAACTCTGATTTGGCCATTCTTCTTCCGGACTGGCACGATATTGTCCAGCCACCTAGGGTACTGGACCTCCATGACAAAGTTGGCTTCAATGAGTTTATCAAATTTGACCTCAACCGTGGCACCGTGAGAAGGGTGCATCTTTCTGAGAGACTGCTTGAACCCACGATGGTTTTCCAGGAGACCAAGGCGATGGATGGATACCTGAGGATCTAGTCCTGGAATCTCGTCGTAACTCCAAGTGAACACATCATGGTGGTGTCTGAGGAATTCCACAAAATGTTGTTTCTCCTCGGGGGGCATCATGGCTCTAACCAATGTGGGTCTCAGGTACACCTCTCTACTGAGGTCCACCTGTACCAACTCATCGACTGTGGTGGAGACGCCCTCCTCAAAGGCGGGGGGAGCATATTCTATGTCCTCCTCTCCACTTTTGGAGGGATCATCAGTGGGGGGAGTTACTTATGGGCTACCAAACCCTGATGGGAAGCCGGTGACGACCTGGGTGGAAGTGTTCATCATATTAGGAGACTCATGCGCCACTAAGACCATAGCAATGAAGGCATTTGATCCAATCTCATCTAGTCTCCGGCCCAAGGGGCCACACTTGATGACATCAAAGCAGTAGTGGCGCGTTGGCTTGAGAAGGTTAATTCCAGCTCAGTGAAAAAGACATGTATGATGTACTGCTATTGCCATGATCCTGACATACCGATACCGTATAAGAGTAGGAGGTTCCGGGATCACCCGAGCCTGGTTGGTGTAGGAGTACGACGTGATTCCCCAACATTGCTTGGAATTGGGAATATGCATTCCTATTTCACTCGAAACAACAAAGCAATGCCCCATATTGGGGGTGGTGGCCTCAAACCGATGGACCAGGAAGAGGTAAGAATCATTCAGACCTACCAAAGGATCACTTGTGTCGGTGACTGGCTCGATCTCACCTGCTAGAATCTATATATCCTTTCTCTTGTAGTAGTCTGTGTCCATATAACGGCCTTCACAAGAGGCAAAAGGAGACGCATCTCCTTGGAGCATGCCTACTCGACCATTAAGGGAGTATTTAAGGAATTGGTGATATGATGAGGGGACTTCCGCATAAAGGTGGAGCCACAGGCTGCCCATTAATGTGTTGTAGGCGGTGTCCTAGGAGAAAACCATAAATCTGGTGCTGGAAATTAGGCCACCGAACTGGGTCTTCAAGCGAATCTTTCCGACTGGAGTTTGGTCGGTCCCATCATACCCCTGGATTCTGAGGTCGGAGGGTGTTAAATCATCCTCAAACAGCCCCAGCTTTCGCAGTGTCTGAGTTGGGATTAGGTTAATCCTAGAACCTGTGTCGACAAGACCGTGGGGGAATTCCATGCCATTGAACTGGACAGTGATTTAAAATAGGTGAATGTGCCCCTTTATGGGAGGGTCTTCATCGTCATAGCAGAATGAGATAACTACCTGGCATTCAATGTCCTCAATTGCCTTAGTGTGGAAGGATTCTGCAGCCACTACCTCCATCTCAAACTGGTGGGGGATCATTAGGGCCTCGGCGAGCACCTCACGCTTTTCGGATGACAGGCGAAGAGCCTCAAAGATTGAAATCCTTGCGAGAATACTGTCCAGGTGCTTCAGAACATCGTACTTTCAAGCCAAACGCATACTCCTACTTACAGGAGGCCGTTCTACGATTAGAGGCATGACATGCCCTGCTAGCTGGACTGAGGGCTGACTGGTACCAGGCACACCTCGCTGCTCACTAGTCGAATCCTAGAGAGCGGCTTCCGGATGAGAACTGGAAGGATGGAGTCTGCTAGTGACAGGCCAGAGCTGGTCGTGGCAGGACCGAGGTGGATCTTCCTGATCCAGTAACGCAAACGGTGGTGGAGGCAGACCTGTCAACACCAGATGAAGGGGCCGCATGTGCTGAGCTCTGCACTCTGCCTGCTGTCTGGCCTCAGCAGCATGCACGGCCTAGCTAGAGGTGCCAACTGTCATGCCCTGGCGATTCATTTAATCACGGCTCCGACGACGTTGGCGACGGCCGGGGACATTGGGCTGGTTTACCCGACTTTCCTCACCATCGGGAGTCAAAAAGGGATTTGCCAACTCTACAGTGTTAACCAATGCATACCCCAGACTGTCACTGGAGAATTCATCTGCCACCAGGTGGATTCTGGGAGGAATCCCCATTTCTGGGGGTATAATGTTTCCAAGAGTGTGGGACAACGACGAAATTGGAAGAACACATTCTTTCTTCTTGTGTCGCCGCCGCTTGCACTTTTGGGAAGAGGTTGGATGAGATGACGATGCCGAATTAGTAACCGTAGCTCCTAAGGGATCTGGGTGATTCAGGCGTGCATGGATGATGCCATGGGCACAGGCGGCCATCTTGAGGTCCATCCAATCATTATAATTTTGGGACCCACGGTCAGAACCCTACTACCATTCATCCTCGTCGCCGTTACTGCCATATTATCTCACAAAGACACCTGCAACATGTGCCGGGGCTGGGCCCAACCTGACAACATTATTATCAATCTACTCTTGGAGCCAGTCCTTGAACAAGTAGCATCGCTGGATGGTGTGCCCCAGGGTCCGGTGATAAGGGCAGTAGTTTGGGTGATCAGTAAGATGTGCTTCTTCTGGCATCCATCACTCAGGCAGCTGCACAATCCTCTACTCCAAGGCACTACGGAAGTAACTAGGGACCTGAGACTCGTCAAAATAGTAGGACCAATTCCTTCTATCCGAAAAGGGGGCTCTAGTAGGTTGGCCCTGACGAGGGGCCAGAGGAGCATGCTGAGGAGGTGGGGCCTGATTATCTCGACTAGGCGGTGGCAGTGTGTTACGCGGAGGCACTTGCTGATTTTGAGGCCGTCACTACTAGGATGGAAGCTATGCCTGTGGAGGAGGACCCCTGTGGGGCTGCAGATCTGGCCTCACTGGTAGCAACTCTAGCTGCCTGGTGGCCTCAATCTGGGCCACAGCAGCGGGCTCGGCTCTGGAAGCTCTCCTTGCAGGGATTACAGGAGGCAACAATCGTGTCTGACTAGCCTGTTGCAGGGCTTCTTCGAGGTGATGGACCTTGTTTGAGAAGTCTTGAAATCCCTCGGGGTAATTCTGAGTGATCAAGGAAGGAACCAGCTCTGCCTTGACATTCCCTACACACATTGTCAGTAATTTCTCCTATGTTAACGGCATGTCAAGGGTGTATGTGAGCCCATTCCATGGGGTGACGAAGTCCTCCACTCGCTCATCGGGCCTTTGCTTGAACCTGAATTGGTCTGCGGTGTTCGTCTTCTGGGTTGTGGATCTGAACTGGTAGTTGAATTGCCTACGAAGGTCCTCCCAGCTAGTCACAAATCCGACAGGGAGCGGATTTTACCAGACGAATGTCGGCCCCTCCATTGTCTGAACAAAGAAACGGATCTTGGTAGCCTCATGCTGCACTAGAGTCCCTAACATAGGCCCAAACCTCAATTTGAAGTGGGCTAGGTGCTGTGGCAGGTCTTTTATCCCATTAAAGATTGAGAAATATGGATTTCCCAAAAACTGGAGGTGTTGGTATATCATCCACCCATGCTGGGTACAAATTTCCATCTAGCGGGTTCTCCACCTTCCAAGTCTCCAAAGCCTCTAAGCATGCAATGAGTGCCGCCATCGTATCGTCTGGACACAGGTTCTTGTCTGGACAAGGATCCCTAACCACAATCGCATTGCTTGTATCTTCAATTTAGTAGATAAGCTCAGCAGCTCGCGGATCAGCCGGTGGAGTGACCCTTGGCGCGACGGGAGGAACCCGAGCAAGATCCATTGGGTGATCACGCCGCTCAAGAGGGTTTGGAGAAAAATATCATGCCCTATTTCCATGAGCTCCGCCCTCTCCTCTGTCAGCGAACACGGCATGATCGGGGTTGCCTAGAAGAATCTTGCTGAGGGGTAGTTGTTCCTTCCCCTGCTACCCCGGCTGAGGATCACTGTAATCTGGTCACCGCTCTGCAATGCATTCGACCAGGAGCTCATCGACTAACCTCTTCTGCTTAGCAAGCAGTTGGCCCAGTGTGGCCTTCTTGGGCTCTTCCTCTGCCTTCTTCACTGAGGCAGATGGGTCGGCGAGCATGACAGTCCCAACGTACTCTTTACCATTGTCGATGTTCAGGCTCAGTGTTAATGCCTCAGTGGGCATGGGGAGACCTAAGAGGTTCCTCTACTGATGAGTAATCCTCCCTCATGGGTCCAAAAATGGCTTGTCCTCATGGGGTGAGTCCCCATAAAGAATTTCCAGACTATTCCCCTCTCCAGACAGATCGACCATATTGACCATCGCTGCCCTCGGGGGAATTCCCTCAGAGCTGTCTAGTGGTTCGGGCTACCGGCGAATCCCACTAAATAGAGGAGCAGTGTACTGCCCCCATCCACGGATGTGCACATGGGTGGTGTATTCCTCAATAACTTTGTGGAGTACTTGAAAGCTCTGAACGGATTATTTTTGGAGGGCCCTGTGGTGGCCATGTGATTCGGGGTGCCGAACCGCAGGGAGTGTGGCCAGGTCGAACTGATGACATTGTTCACCTATATCCTCAATATTTTCTTGGATCCCTGGATAGGTCACTTCATGATGGAGAAGACGAGAGTGAGTCGCCCAGAGAGTCTGGCAGAAACATTCAAGCTCTCTCGAGGTGAGTGATTCTGGTGTATCAAAATCCGACTCTGCAATCAGCCAAAACATCTCGGGGAAGCGACATGATGCGGGGATGGTCTAGAAGCTCCACGAATCAGGTTTAGGATCCATCTCTTGATAGCCTCGCTCATCAACTGGGAGTGATTGGGGAACCGATAGTGGATCTGAGGCAGGCCTCTGGGCCAGTGGGATGGCCAACAGGGAATACGACGAACTTGCTGATTGGCTTCCGAATCCTAAGCCACCCTCCAAGGATTGCAGTGTCCTAGCTGCCACGTCACGATATCATGGGCCGGCGAATAGGCCTCCTGTCACAGTGTCGGTGCTTGCTGGGAATGTGCTATGTTGTGGATCTTTCACCATCGACCCCCAAAAAAGGTCTTTGTCACCTCTGGCCAAGATGGAAGGCACTTCCGGAGAGGCTGATGGTGACTGCATGTTTGATCCCTGGGGGTACACCAGGTCCTCGTCCTCCTGGATATACCTTCGAAGGGAGGTGGGGATAATATGTATCTCGCATTCAAGGAGTACGAGGCTGACACGCCATGTCCCTGTCCTGACCCTTGACTCAAAGGACTGAGGGGAGGGATACATCACCGAGTCGTACTCCGCCTCGGTGTCTGAGAAACGGACTGATCTGATTTTTGTCTGACCTTCCCCGAAATTCCTCTTATGACGACGACATCCTGCCTTCCTGCCCCTGGGTGGCTCTTCAGGGCGGGGCTGATTTCTGTCATGGATTCCTCTGGTCGTACTAGCGCCGGAGCCGAGAGGACTGAGAGCCGGGGTGTGGGGAGAACCGGGGAAAATGTCGAAATGGGCATGGGGAGGACCTCCATGAGAGAGAGTGACCAGACACGCAACGACTCCATACTCACGGTCTGCGGCAGGGGGAGTGACCCCACACCCTGTGCAATGGGCGCTGGAGAGAGCCCTACCTGGAGTGTTCCTGTTACGGGGAAGCCCCTTACCTGCAGTGATGGTGGTTCTAGGCAGGCCTCCAAGCCAAGGTTGGATGGAGGGAGGGCCCACGCCTTCCAAAGCGATGGCACAGAGTAGGCCTTCACGCTGGATGGCACTACCGTGAATTGGACCGCGACGACCAGTGCTTGTACCAGCGACCAGGAGAGTCAAAATAACTTGCCCGTGGGGCAGTCGGGGCCTCGATCCGAATCGGGCATATAACTTCACCTTATCAACGCATGCGGGGGTTTGATGATAGGAGTCAGCAGTGGCTCGGGCCATAGTGGTTGATGACGTTGATTCCCCAGGGCGGGCATTCTCTTCCGCTCGTGCCCGATACTAGCGTCAGGTCAGATGGGTTGAATCCGGTGGTGCAGGCAGAGGGATTGCCTGCTCCTCTGCCTGGGGAGTCAGGTGGCAGTGTCGACACGGCCTGGCGGGGGCCCTTACTGTGTACCCTTGAAGCGGGTCCTCGATCGGGCGAACCCGGACATCCCCTAGCTCATCGGCATAGGGAAGGGAGGTGTCGAGGCGTTCTGGGGATAGAATACTGAAACGGTTGAATGTCGGGGTGGGGAGCGGTGGCTCCCTACGCGGCCCTCAGGGGCGGCGTCGGCGACGAGGCTTAGCTGCCTCAAGATCCAAATGGGCCATGTCCCTGGTGGGGATGAACACTTCCTCCTCGTACCTATGCACAAGGTCGTTGATCACCCTCTATTGGATAATATCTGATGGGGAGAGGGGGCGTGAGCGCCTGGCAGTCGCGGAAGTTGGAGCAGCTGTGGAAAAGGCGGAACCACGCGGGGTGGCCGCGTCGGTACTGCCCCTGTCCCTACGCCGGTGGGCAGGTGGCGATCGAGCTCCGGATGCAGCGATTTGATTCCTAAAAGCAGAGAGATGAACCCATTAACACTAATAGGAAAAGAAATCGACAACCAATATCCCAACTCCATTCCATATTCTGTGATTGGTAAGAGGGGTCCACGCTAACAATGTCGCAGAACGGAGTGCTCAACGTCTTGACTGCCCCAACCCCTGGCGGGTTTCACGTCCTTACTGGGTACCCAGACCTAGTGACATGCTGATCTTCCGACACCCCAAACACTACCAACCTCCATATCTAGGAGAAGAGATTCACGTCGGGTTCAACATTTTCTGTTTCCGATGATTTCCGCCGGGGCGTGCACATCTGTCACGCAGGGGAGGATGCACGGATTGTTGCCCCGCATTCCCACTTTCCTAAGGCAGGTAGCATCCATTCCTTGTTCCGGGATGTCTACTCCTTGATCGAAAACGGGATGCTGGGATGTCGGTTCTTCCTTCCGTAGATTTCTCCTTGGAGCTGTTCACTTAGTCCGGGTCTCCCTCATAGATTTAAGACGAGTTCGTGAATCTCGTTCCCGACACCATATCTTCATGGACACCAGTTAATTACGCTGCTTCTGTCGAGACACTCCAAGGGGCCTAGTCGGGGCAGAAACCTTCAGTTAGGAGAGTGGTCATGCTGAGGTGTTGTTGTCGTGTCCTGATGCTTGGGGATTGGCATGTCTATCTCTTGTCCCTTATTATATGGCTTCTCGAGGGTGCGGAAGCCCAAGGTATACCACATCGAACACAGGGAAAGGCATTCCATAGGCATGTATCTGAGGTTTTCCTCAGCTTACCATGTTTAACACGAGGTATGCCACGAGTTTAACGTCCAGTGGAGACGGATTGGACTAACCAGAACACTGAGAGTGGATCAGATTAACGAACCCCCTGAAGGGAACTCCGATATTGGGGCCATCACGTGGGTGGGTTCCCAAATGCTGGGGAGTGGAGTGAAGTGGCATGATCCCACCAGTATTTGGCGGCCTAGGTAAGAATCAGGATGGGTGATAAAGTGAAGAGTTTCTTGAACCTCGTGGAGGCTTCCTACGTATCCCCATGGGAGGGAATCAAAGTTTGTGTAGTTCGATGATACGATGGGACACCTGAAAGGCGTCCCATGGAAATGGATGCATGGATGGGTCTCAGAGGGAGTAAAACCTCTGGGCTAGGGAATGAGCTTCCTGGGGCACGTGGGCTCAAGGGAATATCATGATGAGACATGGGTGTTGGTCTTGAAACTTGTGGAGGCTTCCTATGTACCATGCTTTGACATGGATCAAAGTCCCCGTAGTTCGGGTATATAGTTTAACTTCATACGGGATGAAGACATTTGAGGCCTACACTCTGAGGTGGAATACAATGATGGATATGGGGCTTACGCTCTGAGGCGGCCCAGAATGATGGATATGGGGATTACGCTCTGAGGCAGCCCACAATGATGGATATGGGGCTTACGCTCTGAGGTGGCCCACAATTATGGTTATGGGGCTTACGCTCTGAGGCGGCCCACAATGATGGATATGGGGCTTACGCTATGAGGAGACCCACAATGATGGATATGGGGCTTACGCTCTGAGGCAGACCACAATGATGGATATGGGGCTTACGCTCTGGGGTGACCCACAATGATGGATATGGGGCTTACGCTCTGAGGTGGCCCACAGGGTTGGCGTACCGACACGAAGGGGTTGGGACGGCTGAGTGGTGGGCTTGAACCTCATGGAGGATTCCTACGTAACATGCCTTAGCACGAATCAAATTCCAGGTAGTTCGCTGGGATGTGACTTACGCTCTGAGGTGGCCCATAATGATGGATATGGGGATTACACTCTCAGACGACCCATAATGATGTTGTCATGGTTGATACTTACTCTAAGACCACGTGAGTCATGCTTGGTGTGAGAAACAAGAGGCAGCAGGGACTAGACGATCACATCGCGAAGGGTACATCCATGAGAATCGAAGAGGGGCTTACGCGTTGAGTGGCCCATGGTGCCGGGACTTACTCCAGGATAGAGTCCCGAAATGCAACATGGTGTATAGGGAGAGGGATTTAGGATCGAACAATGGATATGCCTCGTTCCCTATCACACCCTCTACTGGCCTTGGCAGTGGGGAAGTACGAAGGTGCATGGGTGATACCTTCCTAAAGAGAGGCTAGGGGCTTACACCAAGGTGGATGCCCTTCCCCTGTGGAAAAACGCCACTCCGAGAGGGAGGATATCATTCCATGTGAGGAAGATTCCATTATCATGGAGATGAGCGGCGTAATGAATGTTCGAGCCGGGGGGACCCTGCGTGCAAGGCACGGGGCTAGATCACAGTTTAACGTCATGTGATGAGGACGAGGTGCTTGGAAGTTTAACGTCCTGCAGCTCGGAGGAGGTTGGTTCTCACTACACCCCTAGGACTTACATAACCAGCACCCTCTACCCCTGGTGGGAGGGAAGGCATCAGCAAGGCCGTAGTGAAGGGGAGCCGCAGGGCAAACCATCGAGGGGTCCACGTTAATGTGGCTATGCGAAGAATCAATAGCCATTAGCATGCCTTTGCGAAGGAGCATGAGGCAAAGAAACGCAATGGGAAACACTTCCCAAAGGGCCTTGAGGTTACTTCGTACGAGCCTGGAAGGCCGTATGGGAAAACAGCGCATGGCATGCATGCTCGGTATGGGGGACATCAGGAGCCTATACAGGGAGGAACCCGACGGTGTCATGATGAGGGGCCCTGGGGATTGCGCGCAAAGGGGAGGTTTGCGTGAAAAACAATGGGGTGGCACATAATTGGGGTAGAGTAATTGCACGTGGATTAGGAGAATTGCGCGCAAAGGAAGTGAATTGCGTGCAAGGGGAAAGGTCGAACCCTAAGGAAAGGCCACACCCACCGAAGGGTCTACGTGCAATTGGAACTTTTGCGCACAATGGAAGGAATTACACACAAGGGAGGAACCCTAAGAAGTTTGGAATTTTATTTAAACCAGTTGGATTGCGTGCAAAGGCGGATCCCGGTGCGAGGTTGTGCGAAAAGGGGAAATACCTGAAGGCCATATTTCACGCGTGGAAGTCCTATTTCGCGCACGAGAGCCTGTTGAAATTCTGCAACCCTGAAATGGAAGGGGTATCCTAATATTTATAGGATCCCAGTGTCACGGAATCCAGGTGGCGCGCGAAATGTTGCGTGCCAGAGACAGCGACATGAAAACAGGAACCGCATGGGGGCGGGCGCGCAAAATTGTGTGCCGACGCTGGGGATGTTTTTGCGAATCCCGGAATCCTTTTGCGCGGCTAACCATTTTTCTTTAACATCATCCTTTATTTCGCGCAACACTTCCGGGCCATCCGGATCAGGCTTCTGGGTCCGAATATGACTTCGCTTCGTCATTTCGAAACTTTCTTCAGTACTTACGGACTTTTTCGGCGTCTACAATTGGTATGTGTTGTGTTATTTTCTATGCTGATCATTTTTCTTATTAAATTGATTCTGAGATGTAAGTATTTATTCTAGGGAATCTATTTTAGTCTTTTCATTCTTTTCGGATGTTGGATCCCGTTGCGGGCATGTAAAAACCAAGTTTTATGTAGGTGGTTCCATCTCGAGCCTATATTAGATGAAATTTATTGCTTAGGTTTTATAAATTTATTTATAAATGAATTTTAATGATTGAATTGTGTGTGTGGAAATGGGTTTTTGAGAAAATATGGGTTTCCCATGGTTTTGGTAAAAGAAGAGGTATTTTCCAATCATTGTGAAATAGATTAATGAAGTAGTTTTCAAAGAATGGTTTAGATGAAATGGTGTGTAAAATGTAGCACATGGGAAGACTTAGGCACTTAGGTGAGAGATTTAGTAATTGGCCTCATCTATTGATACTGATAGGGTGGTCACTCATGGGGTGTTACTCTACTTCCTAGGCCTATTGTTTATGGGACTTGTTAGAACTATGAGAGGTTTCTTTTTTGGGATGTTCCACAAATATCTAGATTTGATTCCTATATATACCGATATAATGAAAATGATTATCTATGTTTGGGTATGAGTTTATTATCTAGAGTGACCTGTTGTGATCCTTGGAATGATGTTACATATGATATGGTTTTCACTGAATTGGATTGTATATAATATATTTTACATGATTTTCTTTAAGTACATTGAAAATGATTTTTTTTACCTAGATTATTTGAAAATGTTGAAAAAGGGAATTGTTTTACCCTAATTTTGATATAAAAACTATTTAACTAATTATCATGACTTGTTTTATTTAAGTTCGATAATTTTTCATATTTTCGTACTAAGACTTGACATAGAACACATGGGTGGAATCCTACTAAGCCTGTTTAGATCACACCCAATAAACCCCTTTTTTAGTACATATATTGTGTTATATATTTTGATGTAGGGAAAGGAAAGACACTGTAGTGATCTAGTGAGGTGTCTATCAACTATTTCTAGGTATCTGGTGGTGATATAGTTAGAGTTTTCCCTCTCTATCACATGGAGTATCCATTTTTGTTATATTTTCCTTTGTAGTTTAACTTGTATCTTGGAGGCTGTTTAGAAACTTTTGAGTTGTATCTCTTTCGCCGTTTCCTTTTTTTATGGAATATATTTACTTTTATATTTCCACTATTTATCTATGCTTCATACATGTATTTCATGTTATTTTCTTTTGGTTTGGTGATATTATTCCTTCTGGTTTTGGTCGATACACAAGTTCTAGTCATTATCCCACTTGGATCGGGAATTCTCTTTAGATATGTGTATACTTTGGTTGGGTATTAGTTTGAGAAGGTATTCTGGTAGGGTTCATCATAGTCTAGTATTAGAGTTAAATGTGCTCAGTTTTTAGAATTTGGTAGTCTAGAGAGTGGATTTTCCGGACTTGAGAGGTCAATTGGGGAGAGTTACTAGATAGGTGGTGAGACTCATGTTACCATGATATGTTGGGATATGTGTCTCATATTTTGAGTTCTTGATCTAAATCTCAGTTTTTTCTTACAGTTTTCAAGTTGATATTTATATTATATTTTTTTCAAATAATTTCTTATGTTTCGGCATGCAATGGAATGCCCCTGAGATGTCATCCATGGCTTCTTTAGAAGGGTGTAGTGGATGCTCCAAAATGGGATCCAAATCTAGATCATAATATTATTAAGGCTATCACGTGGTTTGTTTATTCTATATGCCAAAACATATTTTAAGTGCAGAACATAGTTTCTGAGGTATATACAGGAGTTGGAGGGTTGAAGGATCGATTAGAGGAGTTCCTATATAAGAATCCACCATCCTTTAAAGGCATGAATAAAACCAAAATATGGATGACTATGTTGACAATATTTGTAGGATCCCTGAATTCTTTGATAGACCTGAGAATATCAAGGTGAATTACATGACGTTTATACTTGAGGATCCCCAAAAAAAGTGGTGGTGGGATTCTATGGTATAGTAAGATATACATGTGGGATTAGATTTAAATGGTTTGAAGACCCAATTATTTCAATAGTTTTTCTTGATTGATTGATGATAGATAAGTCTATAGGGTTCCACTTATTAATACAAGGATAGAATTTGGTGTGGGTGTACACCAATCAATTTGTGGAGATCATTTTATTACTATTGATGTAGTAAGTAATGACCTACTAAATGCTCGAAATTACCTTCAAGTATTGTGATCAAATATCATATTATAGGTATTTATGCTAAAGATTTTTACCTATGTAGAGAAATTAGATAAGGAAATGATGGAGGAGATGGATATGAGAGATGTGGTTGGTTATTATTCCCATTTTATTCAACTTAGTGGAAGAATCAATGGTTTTTAGGGGCATAAGAGGAAGTGAAATTATTATTATAAGAGTGGTGGTATGGGTTCTCTGTAGTGGGTCTCCTATTCACATTCACTTGTATCTAGTAGTGCACCCCTGACTTACTATTAGTGTGGAAAGGTTGGACAAACCTGATTTTCTTGTGCTGCACTGATGAATATGTGTAATATTTATGAATGCTATGGTAATCTACAACATTTTTTAGCCTATTTATACACCTCATTATTGTCAAGAACCAACCTAATTCAGGGCTTGAGCTACAACTACCCCAAGCCTACCTCCATAATCTAGGGAGTGGCAACCAGCGCCAATGGAAAAACAAACCTGGAGGGTTTTTTCTTAAGTACATGTATGAACACACACACCCATATCGATTCAATGTGAAGTGGTAAAGTATAAAATATGCACCAGTACTACAAAGTATATAAGTATGCACATACCTCTTAGACAGTACGAAAGCATGGTAGTGAAAAATGAAAATTAAAGGGAAAAAGTATATGCCTAACTAGAATTTTTTTGGACCAAGATGATAATAAAGAGTATATTTTTCAGGTATTTTATTTTATTATCAAGGAATTTTGAGGAGAAAGGAAATCAATTCACTTTTTATATGTGGATGAGGGAAGATTGGGAAGTTGAAATACTTTCCATGGTAAATGAGATGATTCATTGATGATTTTTATTTCCCAAATATCATAATTTTTGAGAAATTATGATGAAAGCCTTATGAAAGAATGGGGGATAAAATTTTATGCTGACCAGATTCAGTTTTGGTTGGAAATAATGATGTTGCTGGAAGATAGGGGAGTAAAAGTACTTTCTGGTGAAAATATGATGATTTTAAAGGTGTTCAATCTAATACAATATATAAAGGATTATATGGTTCATTATAAAATAAGTTGTTTTTGGATTAATCTATATGATATTAAATAATCATTGGTGTTCTTTCCGAAGCATATTTTAAGGTGGTTCCGTTTTCCAATTTTTTCCAAAATTTTGGGGCTGAAAATCTGGTGATGGAGAAATTTTCTATTGGAAAAGAATATTACATGAAAGTTTGAAGATGTATTGGTATGTTTCACACAAGTGGAGTTCCATAATCCAAACATCAAAATATTGAAACGGAAAGACATGTACGAAATATTGGTTTTTGTGCACAAGATTGAAGGGAGCTTGGAATGTTGCACACAATGCATAATTGAAGGTCAAAACATCGAAAAATGTCCTAGGCATAAATTGTGCGAAAGATTAAAGAAGTTCATTAAAGATGAGGTTGACATGAAAGAGACTTAAACTCCTAATATGACGTCAAATGGGGTTTTGTACGATGGGTCAGGATCTTGCGCGACACATCAAGGTTTTTGTGTGCCGGGGTCAGTGTTGCATATAAATAAGAGGTGACCCCCTCTTATTTTATAAGATCAACACTTAGAGAAATACCTAGAACTTAAGCATAGATGAATTTTAAGTAAATTGTGTTCAGTGAAATAAATAGAGTTGTCTGCAAGGGGAATTTGTGCATAAGAAGAGATTTGCGTGTAATATTGAAGTTACACACAAGAGGTGTTTCACAAAAAAAAAGTAAAATCTTATGCGTAGGGAATTTAAGTTGCGTCCAAGACACCTAAAAGGGTGTACAAAAGATTTGAGTTCAGAATAATTAGTAAGTTTCATTCTAGGTATTTCTTACCAGCTTCGGGGTAAGAAAGAGAATAATTTTTTTGAATTATCAAATTGTGAAAGGTGATTAAGAAGTAATGAAACTTTGTTTTTCCCTATTTTTACAAAGAGGGTTCACGCATTATTCAGGATTTTTTTCATGTGCTACATGAGTGAAAGGGTATATCCTACTCATTGTATTCCACATCAAAGGGTTTTCTTCTTTTGGATTGTGTGGTACTGAATTGTTTCTATACCATACAATGGATGTATCTACTCTTGTTGATTAGTGAACCTTATAAATATTATGTTCATGTGGATGCGTGTTTTGATTGTGTTCAGAAGGGAAATAACTCTTTAATTGGAGGAGAATTTTTTTTTCAAAAAGGAAGGAAACATAAAAGAAAAATATATCATCAACTCACCCACTCCCCCTCTCAGTGATACTTGGATCCTAACTAGGTAACTTCAAAAATATGTCCCAACCTGACAAAACTGGAGAAGTAGACAAATGAGATAGCCTAGCTCATAAATCCCAAGCCACGAACACTATACATAGTCCAAGAACCCATTATACCTAAGGACCTCTATAGTCATGATCTACCTTTCTTCCATCTCTATATGATACAACACATGCAATAAAATCCCATGCATAGGTGAGTATATAAAAACCTAGTAGGAAACCCTGAAAGTTAAAGGGGGAGTAGTAAGAGATACAATTGTAAAGGTAATACAGTAAATGAAAGATACAATCAAAAATATAAACTCATCCCAAATGAAGAGTTAATGTAAGATCATCCAAACACAAGGGTTTAAACATGATGAGTTAATGAACTACCCATCATGTCTTTACCCCATATAGTCAGAGAGTAGACTCATCCAACCGTGAGAAGCTAAACATAGAATGAACATGAAATACCCCACATTTCTTCATATATTTTAGAAGGAGAGTAACCAAATAGATGGTGTGGATATAGAAGAAGATTATGTATATAAATTCCTAGAAAAATAATCCCAAATGAGAGAGTGGGGGATCTCCTTATCAGAACTCAACCCAATAAGAATAGTAGAAAATAGTTCCAAAAGTACATCAGTGATGCACATCATCTCATGTGTCTTCCTAAAAGTAACCATCCAAGTCAAGACACAACTCACCATTATGCCACACAGTCAAGGGGCCACAAAATCTAGTTAGGGAACCCATTCTGTGGTACAACAGGAGAGCCCCACTCTAATAAATGTTGAGGAATTCCACTGCTCAACCTTGATTGGTGGTATTACTTGATAGTTTCTATAGATAACCCACACCCATACGAATGGGGGGTTCCAATCTCGTATCATGAGGAACTGTCCCCTTGATGATGGGGGGTCCACTTGGTAATTTAGAGGAACCACACTAATGCAGATGGGGGGTTCCACTCTAAAGGTCAAGGTCTTGTGCCCTATCCAATAGAGGGTCCACTCTGATTATCGAGGACTCGTTCCCAATATGATAGGGGGTTCCACTTGAAAGTTGATGACCCCCACCCCTAAACAATATGGGGTTACACTATGATCATTGAGGTCCCACACCATAACCTATAGGTGAGTTCAACTTAGAAGGTAGCTATAGAGGACCTGCACTAATGCTGCTAGGGGGTTTCACTATAAGGATCGAGGACTCCACTACCCAGCTCTATTGGAGGGTAAAACTCAGTAGTCTATGGTTATTTTTTTGATCACTATCATCATCAGGCATCGCCACCATAAGCGTTGTTACTAGAACATTTAACATCATATATCTAAAGAAAAAACCAAGGGAACTATCACATTCTATGTTGAAAAACACCAAGGATAGGCTACTCATGTTCCAAAATCCGAGTTCAAATGAAGGAGATATGAATAATTGATATTTCCTTAAAAGGGGACAAGGGGTATACAACACATGAGGGGACCCACATGACATGTGGTCATGTTCCACCACCTGGTCATTTCCCTATCCATCATGCTACCCCATTCCATGTATTAGTACACACTGTGTTTGGGGACTACACGATGAGTCCAAGATAACTGGGATCGGGTCGTGTCCCACTCGTCGTATCTATGTACTAGACCCCATGTTCATGTATCCAAGAACACGGACATATACATCCATAGGGATTCCCACCCGTGTGATTTATCACATATGTTACCAACCGAGGAAGGGGCACACAGTATGTAGGATGATTAAACACCATGTCATCCTTATGTTTTTTGAAAACAGTAGCCACTACTGCTGAGGGGCTATACACCATGTGTTCATCATTGTACACGACATGTGTTCGGTTTTTTTTCCAGAAAACCATGTCCACTATCCATTCTTTAATATTTCTGTTCTACCATCTATTTTGGTATATCTTCAACTGAAAATGGATGTTATTGTCGTGGCTCATAGATTCTAGCTTTCGCTCGATAGAAATCAGATTCGTAGGTTCATTATATGTTTGTCGCAACTCACACACCCCACTATAACTAAAAACATATATTAAATTATTTGAAATCACTAAAAAATAGATACACAACTCATAAATACACAACATCTTTTCTAAGATCATCGATTCACTCTTTGTTTGTGAAACCACTATGAATCCAGGGGTTCGAATGCTCTCGGTACCAGCTAGAAATTTCAAACCTGGAACTTAGGGTCTAACCGATGATGAAAAAAAACAAAAAAGGGGAGAATAAAATAAACTGTTTAAAAATATTTATCAAAATATTATTGTCCAATGATCAAGAATAGTAAAATACAGCTAGGAAAAAATTTAGATAATCAGATTAATCAGTACCTGAGTGCATCGAAAGGTTCTATCTTAACACAGAATAATTTGGGGGGTCAATCCACACAAAATATTTAATAAAAATGCATAAAACATAAACTAATGATTCATACCTTAATTATGGAACATTTTTTGATGAATAACGTGTCCGCAAACAATCAAGAGATGACATTTTATTCATTGCGTCTAGATCTGATCCGATTTGGAGTTTCTTCACCACCCAATGAGATCCTACAATGAAGGAGTAATGAGAGAATCGTTGGAGATTCAAGTATTATGAGTATAAATCAGGAAACTTCTCCATGATGATATATTTTTAAACATTTTTTATAGGTTAAAAATGACCGAATGAATGAATTTAAAAATTAATTAAACCACTAGATGTACCATGAATTAGCAAGGAGTCAGAATGTCCCGCACTAACCCATTTCATGTCTCTCCTAGGGTAATCATAGTGTTATGTACTCAAAAATTGTCTCAAATTTATGATATGATATTCCATATAATATTTATCCCAATTTATTTAATAATTTACATGTGCACAATATAAAATACATTTAATATTTTTATAAAACTAATTTCATGAACTATGGGCCTCAGAATTGCACATCATCTTAGAACCATGATCTAAAAATAAATATAAAAATATCCCAAGTATTATAAGGAAAAAAGGTCTATAAATCATTTCCTCCTTGAATAATTTAATACCCAAAATGAAAAACTAATAAAACAACTTAAGATACTAAGCCTGCACCTAGCTCTCTTGCTCATAAGAACTCTCTTGTTAATTATTGTATTGCCACAACTCATAGACCAAGGGGATGGTTTTTCCATACAGGGTCCCCCTCTTTCTTGTCCTAAATGACCTCTAGGTTCTCCACAGTGGTGGCTCAATCCTTGATGTCTAGCTCTCCCAAATTGATGATGCGTGTTGGTTCATGTATGTATCTCCTTAACTACAACATGTGGAAGATGTCGTGCACCCGCTCTAGATGTCGGGGTAGGGTGAGGTAGTAAGAAACCTCTCTAACCCTATGCATGATGTTGAATGACCGAAAGAACCTCATGGGTATATTTCCTCCCCAGATGAACCTCCTTGACCATTGTTGTGGGAAGACTCTCTCGAAGATGTGGTCTCCCTGCACAAACACCAAGGCTATACAATGACGATCTTCATAAGATTCCAGTTTTCTCCGGGCCTTCCTCACTACCTAATGGATGACATGTATTATCCACTTCATCTTCTATATGACCATAGTAGATGTCTCACATATTTTTTTCTAGCACAAGGGTGACCTACAAGGTCTCCTATGAAAGGCCTCAAAAGGATCCATGATGATGGTAGAGTTGTAGCTATTGTTTTAGACAAATTATACCAATGGAAGGTGATCCTCACATATTTTGATGAAGTCTAACCTGCAATACCTTAATATATCCTCCAACATCTGGATTGTGCACTCAGTCTACCCATCATTTGGGGGGCTAAAAATTTGTACTCATCCACATTTAGGGCCCTGAATACCTCATGCATGCCTCTCCAAAAGAGTTATGTAAACCAAAAATCATGATCATAGAAAATCATAGAGGGAACCCCATGAATGTGAACAATCTCCCATATGTACAACTACTCCAAACTCTCCACCAAACTCTACTACCTGGTAGCATGGAAGTCTGCTGACTTCACAAGTCGGTCAACTATCACCTAGATGAAATCATGGTCCTTTTATGTGCATGGAATACCTGTCATAAATTCCATTGATATGACATCCAATTTCCACTATAGGATATCAAGGGGATGTAGTAAAACTTTTAGAACAAGGTACTCAGCCTTCACCTAATGATAGTTGAGGAACTAAGAGACAAACTCATCTACGCTTTAACTAATGCCAGAAAACCAAAACTACTGCTAAAGGTGTCTGTATATATACCCCACTAAGGAGGTACAACTATGAGAGAACTGTAGAACTCTAACATCAATTCCTCCTACAATATGACATGGACCATTTTCCGCCCCTGGAATTTGATGACAAGATTCCATCCTTCATAATACCTATTTGGTGTATTGCGTATAGATATATGATCATGTAAGACTTCATAGTTATGTATATATGATGGGACTCTCTCAAATACTCTAGAATAAAAAGATTCAACACTATCGAATACACAAAAATTTTACCCTCCTTCTCTACCAGGGTTAGCTGCAAGGAGGCCAACTACTCTGAATCCACACACACTAAGTGAGATTGGGACTTCCTTCTAATAGTATCTACTATAATGTTTCCCTTACCAAGATTATATACTATCACAAAGTCATATTCATGTAGGAATTCCAACAAGAATCACTGTTTAAGGTTCAAGTCTCTCTATGTGAAGACTTATCTAAGACTCTAATGGTTTTAGAAAACCATAAAGTGATATTCCCGAAGGTTGTGCCTCTTTATACTCAAGTAAAAGACTACCACTTCCAACTCTAGGTCACGAGTCACATATTTATTCATTTGGGGTCTCAACTACCTCAACCCGTATGCAATAACTTCCTACCACTACATCAATAATATGTTGATACCATTTCCTGAGGAATCACAATACACTATGAACTCCATGCCTTCCTATGGTAGTCCCAACACTAGAGAACTCATTAGCCTCATCCTCAACTCCTCAAAGTCACTCTGACAGTTCTCAAACTAGGTAAATGACTACCCTTTTTTACATTAGGGTGGTCAAAGGTGTTGAAATTATAGATAAGACTTCCAAAATCCACCTGTAGTACCCCACCAAGACAAGAAAACTCCCCACCCCCTCTGACTCACTTAGGGGTGGATCCCAATAATGCACTACATCAATCTTTACTGGATCCATGGATAAAAAATTTTATAGAGGAAATTCCCTAGAAATTTAACCTCATTAATCAATAACTATAAATTCAAGATATTTCCATAAAGCTGGTGCTCTAAAAGAAAATATAGGACCATCTGCAAGTTCTATGCATGTTTATCCTATGATGTAGTTTAGATGAGTATGTCACCAATGAAGAAAACAAAAAACTAGTCCATGTATAGTTAGAATACATTGTTTATCAAATCCATAAACCTAGAGGAGGAATTATTCACACCAAAAGGAATCACTAAGAACTCATACTGGCCCTAGCGACATCAAAATGTCATCGTTTTGAATATCAACCTTACTAAACCTTAGTTAGTGATAACCAGACCTAAGATGGATCTTCAAGAACCATATCACACGTCATAACTAGTCAAAGCATTTATCAATCCTCATCAAGGGGTACTTTTTCATTATCATGGTTTGGTTTTGGTGATGATAATCCATGAAATGACACATACTCTCATCCACCTTTTTCATGAACACCAATGGGGTTTCCCTGGGGGAAACGTTGGGTCTAATGAAGCATTTCTATTAAAGATCCTCCAACTACAACCATAGCTCCCAAAGCGTGTTAGGGTCCTTACGATATTCAAAAGAAGATATTAGAGTGGCGTTGGAATGCGAGTTGATGCAAAAATCCATCTCTCACCTTAGAGGTAGTCCTTGAATTCCCTTAGAGAAGACATACATATAATAATACATGACTAAAGGAATCTGGATTCCTGAAGATCCTATCGCAACAAGGTATATACTAGAAAACTTATGGGTGATGGGATGTTGACTCCTACTTGAAAAAATCGATTACCCTTCCATGAGATCACTTTGGCTAGAAAAGGAGAAACATGTCCCATTACTGTGTAGGAATATATCTTATATGTGGTGAAAATTAATCTTGGATATGAACATGGAAAACCATCCATACCCAAGATGACATCATAGGGTTCCATCATCATGACCAATAGTTCTATCATGAACATATCTCCATAAATCGATGGCTCGAACTATTGTTAAATAAAAGAAACATAAGAATAATTCCTTATAGGAACCTCAAGATGAAGATTCTAGGATAACACCTCAATTGGGTACTATATCTCTCACATCAAGAGTATAGAGATAATGGAATGGTTGTAACCTATTTATAGTGATATTGGATCACAAGTATAAAAACATAGATCATATTTCTTATTATCTCATGCACTTGGGGATATTAAACCTCCATGTCCTACAACTATCTCTTGACTCAACCAACATCTCCCTGAGCCTGATTTGAGCCTCTGGCAGTGGTGGTGGAAGGATATCATAGCATCATAAACCTCCAATAGATTACCCTCCTCATCTTCTATATCTGCCTTCCTAGGGACCACCGTATCCTTATATGGGAGATCCCTGATCATGGGGACACATTTTCCATGGAGGTCCATCAGATATCTACATATGATGATTAGCAGGTTTGGTCGGGCAGTCTCATGCCATGTGACCTCTCTTGTCAGAAGTAAAGAACCACCCCTCTCCAACCTTCCCTAGTCGTCTGAGCTACCTATGGCCACATGCCTGAGTCTGATCATGATACGGTGTCTTGCGTCATGATCCTGTTACCTGGCGTCTATTAGTAACTACATAATACTTTTCTCTATGGCACACACATTCAACTTTCAATGTCTGGAATCCCTCTAATAGAAACCGCTCTATCACTAGCGCCCACTCCAACACCCATGAATAAGTGGCGGTTTACAAGAGAACAATGCTTGCTTAGATCTCTCTATGGAGTCCTTTCTCAAACTTCTGTTCTCAGAAGTAGCCATCCTGAATCATGTCAAGAGAGTAATACATATTGTCTATAAACCTCACTGCATACTCAACCACTATAATCCATCTCTGATGAATCTTATGAACCTCCTAGATCTCTACTAAGAGAAAGCACTAGGGGAATTACTCCTCACCAAATAACTGCTAGACGTTAGGCCCTGAGAGTGTCGACTCATAATTCATTTATGTAACGAGGCTATATCAACACTCATCCACTGCATTATAGAGGCTAGTTTCCAATGCAACCACCTAATCCGTCAGTTTCTAAATAAGCATAATGATATGGACCACCAACTCTTGGAAATCCTATACTGCCTAAGGATCCAGCTCACAATGGAACCTAGTAGCCTATGAAGTTGCAATTCACAGAGAATTCTAGGTATGTTCTTATCCTCATACTGATATACTGTAAGAATCTAATACTAGATAGGTTGACGTGCTCGTACCTCCCCACCTAGAGGAATGAGATAATGGGATGAACCCTGATCTGAGGCCTCATCGCTCATTGGATCTTTTTCATAATATGGAATCAGTATCCTAGATGAATATCACTATGGAGGCATCCAAAGATTTATTAAGATATACCATATTCAGATGAGAATATATATATAAATAAATATATATATATATATATATATATATAAGAATGGGGAGGTAACTCAATAAGGATAGTTAAAGAATCAATCCTATATGATTAATGTACCATTGATACCAACAAAAAATGTCTCAGCATTCCAAGTCAAAAAGTAGGTATTCATGATCCTGGTGAACGAATATGTCAGCCACCGCACCATCACTGGACTCCCTAGCCTGAAATCCACACTCGAGATGCTTCCAAACTATTTCCCAAAACCCAACCAAATACTCCAAAGGGGAGTGGTCTGAACAACATCCCAGGGAATTATTCAAATAACAATTTTTTTTATGACCAATACCAAGTTAGGGATCGCCTCAAAACTACCCCAAGCCCACATCCATAGTATAGGTGGTGGTGACCTGTTTTGAAGGCACAAATAACTTGGGGATACCTTTGCCTAATTACATGTATTAACACATAGATCCATCTCAATATAATGTGTAGATAGAAAGAGTAAAAGATGAAACACTGCTATAAAGTAAACTATGTAATCATGAACTTCTTAGATAATACAAAATTATGGTAGTGAAAACTGAAAATTAAAAGGGGAAAATGCATTCTCAAATAGAAATATACCCCTACCTAAAAAAACTAGAAATGTAAATAGTTGTGAGAGTTGAGATAATAAATCCAAAGCTAGGAAAACAATATGTGGTCCAAGCCCCCATTATCCCTAAGATACTATATAGCCACGATTGACCTATCCATTATCTTTATAAGGCATTACATGTGTGAGGAAATTCCATGTAGAAGTGAGTATATACATACCCAATATGACACCCTAGAGTTGAAGGGGGAGAAGTAAGAGTTACAATATGAAAGGAAAGACATTAAATACATGATACAACCAAATAGGTCAGCTCTACCCAATCTAAGAGTGAATGTATGCTCATTAAAACACAAGGGAATACAAACAGTGAGTGTATGAACTACCCTTGATTCTTCACCATCTGCAACATGAGAGTAGACTCATGAAACCATGATAATATAGAAATGGAAATTAGGTGGCCTAACTTACGCGTATTCGCTTCTCCAGGAAGATGATTAACCAAATATAATATGTAAATATAGAAGAGGAATATATATATATATATATATATATATATATTTTCATTCCATGAGTCCCAAATGAGAGAGTAAGAGGATCTCTAACTCATAGCTCATCTCAAGAAGAAGAGTTTCCAACAATTCCAAAAGTCCATCAATGATGCCCAATATCTCATGTTTCTACATAAAAGTAACCATCCAAGTTAAGCCATGCCTCTTCAATGTGCCGCATAGTCAAGGGACAAAAAATATAGGTAGGAAACCTATACCCTGATACAATGGGGGGGGGGGGTTCTACTCTGATAGTAATCAAGGAACTCTACTTCCCATCTCTGTTAGAGGGTACCACTCAATAGTGTATCTAGAGGACCCACACCCATGCGGATGGGGGTTCCACTCAGTAAGGTAGATGACCCACACCCATGTTGATGGGGAGTTCCACTATAATGACAGAGGACCCATGAACTATATTATAGGGGGTTTCACTCTGTTCACTGAGGAACCATGCCCTATCCAATAGGGGGCTCAATTCGGAAGTTGAGGACCCATGCCCTGGTATAACAAGGGGTTCCACTATAGTCATCCAGGACCCATGCCCCACCCATTAGGGGGTTCCAATTAGAAGGTAGTTGTAGAGGAAATGTTCCCATGCCACTAGGGGTTCCACTATAAGGCTTTAAGACTCCACTTCCCTACTCTACTGGAAGGTACAACTCGGTAATGTTTTGAGATTCTATATGACCACTATCATCATTGAGAATTATGTTCATAAGAATCATGCTCGGAACATTTTACATCATATCTCCAAATATTTAACTGAGGGAATTATCAATTTCTATGTGGAAAAAAATTGGATAAGCTACTCATGGGCCAAAATATTAATTCAAATGATGGAGGTACAGATAACTGAAGTTTCCTAAATAGAGGTAAAGGGATACACTATGTGTGAGGGGACACACAGAAATCTGTTCCTACTCCACTACTTCACTATGTCCTTAGAATGAACACGGATCCAACCCATATAGTAGAACACACAGTGTAGGTGGACTACACAACATGTCTAAGAAATTGTGGCATAGTCATGTCCTTCTCACAGTGTCAATGTACTGGACCCCATGTCTATGTACCAGAACCCATGTCCGTGTATCTGAGTACATGACCTTATACCTGGAAGTGTACTTCCTTATGTTTTCTAGCCCATGTGATCCATCACATGGGTTCACATCAAGGGATGGTGTACATGGTGTATTGGAGGAATTCATGTCATTTCATCCATATGTTTTCTGAAAACCCTAGTCACCACTATCGAGGGGTTACACACCGTGTGTTCATCCTTGTACCTGATGTGTAGTCAGGTTTTCATTAAAAACTAGATCCACAATCGATAATTTAATATATCAGTTCCAAATTTTTTTGGGAGTATTTTTGACCAAAAATGGTGGATCTAGTTGTGGTTCATGGATTTCGGCCTTCGCTCTCTAGAAATTGGATCCGTAGGTTTTTCATACATCTGTCACATATCACACACACCAACACACCCATAACCATCTATTAATTGATCTCGAATCACCAAAAAATATCCACAACTCAAAAAAACTCTAGATATGTGCTAAAACCATCGATCCACACCTTGTTTATGAAATTATGATGAATATGGGGGTCCAATCGAGATTGGTACCACCCAAAAATTATCAAATCAGGACCTCAGGGTACAACCGGTGATGAACGTGAATAAAAAAGGAGTACAATACCATGAAAAAAAATATTAAACATAGTTATCCAAGTGTTCGTGGCTATCAATAATTAATGGGTAACTAAGGTAATAATATAATTGAGATAATCAAATTAATCGGTACTTAAGTGCATGTAAAGGATCTAACTTAGCACACATTGATTGAATGGTCGATCATCTAAATTTATTCAACCAAAAGAATGTATAAACACCAATTGATGAGTGCTTCAAAGATTATGTATCGTTATTTGATGAAGAACATGTCTTCCAATGATTGAGACAAGTTGTTGCATTCATTGCATTCTAATATGATCCAATATGGCGTTTCATCATCATTAAATGAGATCTGCCTCTAGAGGAGGAAGTAGAGCCTTATTTTAGATTCTAGGATTATAAATCTAACCCTAGAAGTGTTTCCAAAATGATATATTTATAAAAATATTATCTTGGTAAAAAATGAATTAATCAATTAATTTAATAATTAATTAAATCACTGAATGTACTTCCAACAAGCGAGGAGTCCGAACGCTCTAGGACTACTCATTTAATGATACACCTTGGGTAAACACCATGTTCTAGAATCATCTGGTGTCTCATATTTATGATATGTTTGTCCATTTAAGAGATATCCTATTTTCATTATGAATTTGTACACATTCAATATAAAATAAATTTAATATTTTTTATAAA
The DNA here is from genome assembly GCA_963277665.1 of Viscum album. NCBI lineage: Eukaryota > Viridiplantae > Streptophyta > Magnoliopsida > Santalales > Viscaceae > Viscum > Viscum album. Next base: position 1,944,146,601 of record OY728163.1, read on the forward strand.
ATTAATTATGGGAACTCTAGGCATTGTAATCATAAATCTTTTTAGCATGCATATTTAGAAATATATATAGTAATATTTAAATGTATTATTAGGGAAAAACAAGTCTCTACAATTATAGTTATTGATCATCGATTCCAAAGGAAACTATAGTGCAATTAGATGCTTCAAAGACTATAGGTCTCTATCCGAAGGCCTTATGATTGATGTACCCTCACAAAACGGATGAGTTTCCAGAAGAGGTTGATGCAGGTCTAGTGATAGTGACATTTACCATATTTATTAAATATTCAGCTGTGACTACTTTTTTTTATAAAACTTCCTCCCACTCATTTTATATTTGTTTATTTTTTTTGGATATACATAAAAATCCAATTAAACTCATAACCTTTATTATGGATTTATTGAAACCACTTGGGAGAGGAAAGAGCATGGGTTTTGGAGTCCTTTATTGCTATTGATATCTGATGTAGAGCTAGTCTTGTATTTCTTCATTCATAATTTGTATTTTCTTGGTGTCATCCTTAGGAAGGATTTTATTTCTTCTCCTCATACCAAGGTTAATTTTTATCATCAATATGTATCTTTTCTAACAGTTGATGGGTTCTTTTATGTGTTTCAGGGAGAGTAGGATCTCAGGTCAGATCATGTAGGAACTTCACACACAAATATCTGGAGTTTATTATTGTAGTAGTTGATCTTGATGACATTTATTTTTTTGTTGATAATCCCATAGTTATTTTAGATTTTAATATTCTTTTCCCATATGATTTCTCTAGTATTCATTCTGATATAGAGGTATCATTTATTATTGATCTTGTGATAGGTACAAACTATTTTTGACACCCTCTTATTGCATAGAACAAGTGGAGCTATAAGAAAACAGGATTTAGTAGGATGATCTGATGGAAAAAGTTTTCCCCACCTAGTGTCTTTCCTTGGGAATCCCCTGTGCTATTTACTAAGAGGGTTCCTAGTTCACTATGATTGTGTATGGACTATCATAATTTTAACAAGGTAATGATTAAGAATAATTATACGTCTCATCATGTGGATGATTTTTTGACTTGTTTGAGGGAGTATATTGGTTTTCAAATATCGATCATTGGTCGGGTTATCATAATTTCATACTTTGGGATTATGATAGACCAAAAATTTATTTCACTATAATGTGTGGCCATTATGAATATCTTTTGATGATATTTTTTATAGATAAAACTCTTATAGTTTTTATGGATTTCATGAGGCAAAAATTTCATGAGTATCTTGACACTTTTTTGGTAGTTATCATGGATGATATTATGGTTTATTTGAGATCTGAGTGTGAGCACAATCACCATTTGAGTTTGGTTCTATAAATCCCAAGGAGTCACCATTTTTATGGGAATATTTTTAAATGAAATTTCTGGATCCAAGAAGTGAGGTCCTTGGTGCATGTGATTTATAATCATGTATTATCTATTGATATTGAGAATAAAAAGTATTTCATGTCATGGGAAGAGCTACATAACATCTTTGAGATTTATAGATTTATTGGTCTTGCTGGATACTACTAACCGCTTGTCAAAAATTTCCCAGAGTTTTTGTCCCCTTTGACTGCTCTTACTAGGAAAGATATGAAAGTCATATTGGATTCAAGTGCTTGTCTTATTCCAATGAGTTAAAATGATTTTGTACATCTCCTCCAATTATGATCTTACCTATGCACAATAAGGGGTATTTGGTTTTCCTTAATGATTTTGGTGTTTTCCTAGGTTGCATTCTTATATATGATGATCATGTGGTGGTTTATAGATCTTTCCATCTTCGGCCTCATGAGAAGAACCACCCCAATCAGGATTATTAGCTTTATGTAGTTATTCATGAACTTATATATTGGTGATAATATGTTTTTGGGGATATGTTTGTAGTATTTTATGAACTTAAGAGTATGAGATATATATTTTCTCATAAATAGTTGAATATATTATTGAGACAATGGTTAGAATACCGTCATAAATTTGAGTTATACATTACCTATACCCTGGGAAGGGGAATTATTTTGTAGATTCTCTCATTAGAAAATCACCATCAAGTAATTTTCGTGAATCGAAGGAGGAGTGAAACCATATAAGACTCTTCACTCAATTTCACCAAGATACTTAGGAGAATGTTTCAATTATTATTCTAACCAATGTTTAGTTATCATCATCTCTCCTTTAGTATATTTTGTAGGATCAATAGTATGTTAATGGTTTCAGGGGAATTTAATAGACACTATATAATTTGTAGATTTGTTTTGGCCAGTCTCTCCCTATAGATGGTATTCTCCATTTTGGGGATTAGTTATTCATACTAGCATCTATGAGGAGTGAAATTTTGTTTAACTGTCATAGTTATTTGTGGTCTGTTCAACTAGTAACTATAAATATGTGTTAAAACCTGAGACGATGATCCAAGTGATTGGGTTTGAAGCATGACATTGCAGATTATGTGCCATAATGTTACACCCACCAAAAAAATAAAGTATGAGCATCTAAAACCTTATGAGTTTCTCCAACCTATTTCAATGATGGTATGAAAATGGGATGAGGTGTCTATAGATATTTTTGTTGGATTTCCATGGACTACCTGAGGGAGTAATTCTATTAGGATGGTTATTTATTGGTTGAAAAGTTTGGCTTACTTCATTTTGATCGAAGACATTACTAATGATAATTTCCTAGGTAAGCTGTATATGAAGGAGGTTGTGAAGTTACATGGGCTTCCCTTAACTATTATTTTGGACAAGGATCCTAGGTTTACCTCAAGATTCTGAAAGAGTCTCTAGGACTAAATGGGGGTTCCGGTCAAGTTGAGTATGACATACCATATACAGATAGATGTGCTGATAGAGTAAGATATTATAGTATCAAAAGATATGCTCCGTGACAACGTATTCTATTTTGGTGAATTGTGGGATAGATATCTAGGACTAATTTAGTTTTCTTACAATAATAGTTATTAGTCATTGATAATAATGGATCTTTTATATGTTGGTATTATCACCCATGTAGGTCACCTATTTATTGGATATATGTGGGAGATTCTTATCTTGTATGATAGAGTCTTATTCGGAAGGAATCAGTGTGGATTCAAGATATATTTTGGCATCAGGTTACAGACCAGAGTCGGTAGAAATCATAATCGGATCACCTACATTGTACTTTGGAGTTTTCCATCATTTTTTGGATTTTCCAAAAATTTTCTCCTTAGTTGGGTCACCATTATCTTGGAAAATTAGGAAATTTGGATCAAATATATGTTGGACCATTTGAGGTCACTGAACTTCTTGGGTAGGGTTCTTATCATTTTATATTTATAGTTTTTTTATTGGAATTCATGATATTTTATACATGTATCACCATTAGAAGTACCATCTTGATCCCTATCAAATTATGAGTTGGAAAGATATTGATTTGGATCCAAACGTTTCTATTATTGATAAACCAGTAAGGAGCATTGATTCTTAGGTAAAATTATTACATGGGAACTGGATTTTATTAGTCAGAGTATTATGATGATACAAATCAGATTCTCACACTACATAGGAGTGTGAGTCATTGATGACTAAGTACTAGACTCACTTCTTTGGGTTACCATTCTTTTATATGACTTTATAAGGGTGGAAAGTCTTATCGTGGGGAGTTTATAAAATCTCATTCTTCTTTTAGGTATTTCTCATATATCCTTTCATTTCACTCTTTTTTTGGGTGCATTTTGGGGATTTTAAGGCTGTAGATCCCTTTTTTGTGAAAATTTTGTAAATTATGGGGATGTATGTTTGTTAGAATTAATGGAATTTGGTTTTAAATGTTAAAGAGGATTTAGAGGATATCGTTTGGGGTATGGGTTGACTTGGTGGAATTTTTTATGTGTGTCTATAAAATCATTATTTTGGGAGATTTAACATCATGAAAGGGTAACATGAGATGAATATGTTATCAGGTTGATTCTATGATCTAGTTTAGGGAGTGAAATATTTATAGGTTATGAGACTGATTTAAATCATGAAGTGTTCAATCATTGTTTTTTAACCGAGATGACACCTTTTTTGGAATATATGGATTTCATAGATTTCAGATTGTGAACCTGGGATTCATGTCATTTACTATTCGTAGTATACGAGGCTTTATATACTACATGTTTGATTTTCTTTTCATTCAACCACAACATTTTTTCCCAAGGCCTTGGAGTTCTCATAGGAGATTTTGGGTATCTTTTCTCTTTTTGGATCATTTAATATAGTAATTAATCCTTTTTGTGGTTGTGCTGAATCTCTTTGAGTAATTGATCTTTCAGATTCTTCATTTCTATGGCCATGGAAGCACTTATGAACTAAATTTTCTGATCCATTGATCTTGTGGTGTTGATTTTGTTGATTCTTTCTAGATCTTTTATGTGATTTTCCTTCATAGGTAGACCTTTATGTAGGTTTTTGTTGTGGCATGTGAGTTTCTTGAATAATGTGATGTGTTGTATTCTCCATCAATCATTTCTTTTGAATTGGGTTTCATGTGTAAGGATTATTTCTAGGGTCTCTTTTGTTGTCTATTCTTTATTCCATGTTAGTGGATCCAATTGTAGGCATGTGCAACCTGGGTTTGAGGTAGGTGGTTCTGTATCTAGTCTATGTTGAATGAGGTTTATTTCTCTAGTTTTATAAATTGTTTTATAATTTAATTAACATGATTTAATTGTTTTTATGGGAATGGGTTTTTGAGAGAAGATATTTTCTCCTTGTTATGGTGAAAGAAAAGGTATTTTCAAATCATTTTGAAATGGATTTATGATTTTTTTAAAATGATTTTGATGTAATGGTTTTGAAAATATACCACATGGTAAGCCTCAGGTACTTAGGTGGAAGGTGTAGTAATAGGCCTCATCTATTGATACTATTTGGAGGTTCACTCATGGGTTGTTCCCATTCTCCATAGGCCCGTTGTTCAAGAGAATTTTTAGTTATATTGGAGGTTCACTTTCTGGGGTGTTTCTATATTCTCTATATTCGATACATATATCTAGAGAGTTGATGTTCATGATTGTATATGTTTGGGTAGAAGTGTCATAGATGGTCTTACCTGTTGTGATCCTTGACATGATGTTACCTATGCATTGGTTTGACCTGATTTGGATATGATATTAAATATGATACCTAATTTTATTTGATTAATTTGATTTATGTGAAATTATTTGTAACTATTTTACATATATTATTTGTAAATGTGTAAAAGGGGAATTTTTTTACCTCCCTATAATGTAAATTTTTATTCAAGGAAAAGGAAAGGTACAAGACAAGATACGACAAGCCACTAAAATCCAAAAGAACATGAACCTAAGGATGCCTAAAATATTGTATATCAAATGAATCTCCTCTAATAAAATTGACCCTCTCAGGATTCAATATATTGAATTTATGTAAAAATAAGTGCTTTGGAATAGGGACATCAAGACAGGCTAGGTGCTCCGCAATATTATTACCCTCCCCCCATGTGTGGATAACTTTAATGTTGTTGTTAGGAAAGCCTCGGAATTTTCTAATGGTGTAGGATATCGACCAAGGGATAGATCGAATTCCATGAAAAGTGTTGTGAAAAATCATAGTGTCAGTTTTAGCTTATGTGATATCAAACTTCCTCTAGTGATACAATTTTATGACTGTGAGGATCACCATTGGCTCCTCTTCGAGAGAGGATCCCTGACCCAGTCAAGCTGTAAATGATAAGATGACCGAATCATTGGAATTACGAAAGAAACCACCACTACATATAGATCCAAAGATTCAAGACCCATCCACACTGAGATTCAGGTCCATGGTGGGGTGGGTATTCCATCGAACCCAGTTACTCTTTAATATGATACTACCTAGTTGGCAAACATGGATACTTTCTTGGAGTCATTATAGAGTGGGAGCCTCCCACTAGTTTCTAATGATGCTGACCATGTCAAGTAATAGGTTCTTTGATCTTACAATGATATCTATTCCTAATGTATAGGTCCCCTCATGTCTCACTTTATTCATTTCTTGTCATAAGCACCAGCAACCAGCATGTAAAACTATGGTTTGGGACATTTTCTCTAGGAATCCATCTCCTGAGCCATGATACCAGTGATCTAGGAATGGTTGATCATCCATGTTAGGATTAGGGAAGTCATTTAACTCACTGATTAAGTTCCACACCGCACGTTCCCACTCACCCTCAAAGAAGATATGGGTGGTATTATCCTCCCTATAAGTTTTGTAGCAGGCACATCTAGATACAATGTTAATGTTCTAGTGTTTGATGTTCTTATATATAAGGACATACATGTTCCTTATCCTCTAGGTGAGGATGTTGTATTTTTTTGGTATTTTTTTAGAAGATATAAAATATTTCCAACCATCTTCATAAACCTAGACACTCAAGGTCTAAAAAAATCACTTGTTGTGAAGGACCTTGATGAGGACAAGGTGAACACACACCTATCATGATTTGAGTTCATCTCAATGATATTCCAATTGATATTTGTTCAGAATAGCCTTTATGAGAGGAGAGTATAGTATAAACTCCTTGAAATATATATATGTGGAAGGGAATAAAAAAAACAATGTTATCCCTACTCTAGTTCAAGTGCTAATAGGATATATCCACATTCCCTATGATCCAAAAGGTATGAGTTTGACGAGCTATGAGTAGGGGGCCAATCACAGATTAGAGTGGAGATGCATGTACATCCACCAAATATGGATTGCTGGGGAGATTTTTGTGCATGGTTATCCATTATAAGGTATGTTTCTCTAGGACTTCCCATTCCAAATTTTCATGCATGCAGAGGAGGGTGACCTCAAAACTATGAATTTTGATACCAACTTCCTTAACATGCCTTTCCATCTTAGTCCACGATACCTAGTGTCTTTTACCTTCTGATAGAGGGTACTAGATGAAACCAGCTAGGATCATGTCAATGTTATTGATGATGATTTTTGGGAGTTAGATAGATGAGAGGGTATTGATCAGAGTTTCAAAGAGAACACTATTAACTAATGCTACCCGACCCCCAAAGAATGGATATTTATTTATCCAGTTGAGTACCTGATATGTGATCTTATGGATGAGGGGGTCAAAGTCTCAAATATAAATCCTACCTAAAGATATGTGGGCACCTAGGTATTCCACAATAAGATATCCTCTTGTAATTTCATGATTTTGGCTCACATTAAAGATATGGTCGGGATCAGAACAATTATAAATATAAATGTTTCTCTTGCACTTATTAATAACCTGGATGATCTAGTAACTATATTCCTCCATCACCTTGGTCATACCTCATATCGATATACTATTATAATTAATTAATATGATAGTGTCTTCAACAAAAATTTAGTGGGGAATAGAGGGAGATATCATTCTTCTTTGGTAGGATATAATTCTTCTGTTGCTTAAGCTTCTTTGGATGAGGCAGATTTGGATGTCCTGGGTGAGGATGAATATTCTTGTAGATATTGGGTCACCCTTCCTTAGGGAATATGTTGTCTTAAAGAAACCATATTTATTCCCCATGAATGTAACCACCAACTATTAGGATATGAAACACTAGATAATGATATCAATATTCTATGAGGATAGATCCATTCATACTGGCACCTTGTTGATGAAACTCCACTCAACATGGTCATATGCTTGGTTCATATCTAAATTAATGGCCATGTTTGATCTAGGGGTCTTTAATTTAATGTCTCTAATTATCTCTTAATCCAATGCAATATCCCATAGATCCAGTGGCCCTTCACAAAACTATGTTGTTTGATGGAAAACCATAGAGAGAGGTGAATAGATAGCTTGAAGTTGATGATGCTGGCCAAAATTTTATATGACAAATTACACATGCTCATTATCCTATAATAGAGAATAGAGGAAGGATTATTGGTTTTGGGGAGGAGGACGATGGTGGTGGAACATGTAATGTGAGGTATGTTACCTCCCCAGAAGATGTCTTGGGTAGCCGCAATCAAATCAGCTTTCATCGTATCCCAAGAGATCATATTAAAATAGAAAGGGAATCCATATGGTCCCAACACACTTTTAGGGTTAAGGTTCATAAAAGCTTCAAGGATATCATTATCTTTAGGAATAACCCCTAGGAATTCAATTTTCTAGTTAGAAATTAGGTTTGAAACCACATCATTCCTCTACTCTGAGTTGAAAACAACATTGAAGTCTTCCTTGACTATCCATAATGATTTCTATGATCAATCACATTGTGATATTTCCAAAAGTTATGCCTTTATTGGGAGTGACAACTCCAATTAATGAGGGACACAAAGAGAGATTGGTGGATTGGAGTTACCTTAATGGTGTTGAATTGGTTTCCAAATTGAACTGGATCCACAATGGATTTTATGTTCCATAATATCCAGATGTGCCGGTTGGATGGGTCAACATGCATGTAACCATGAATCATGACATTTCTATAAAATTCATAGATCCTAGAAGGATGTTATTTTTGTTAGAGTATAGAGACAATAGAAGCCTTTATGTTTGTTAATATTAGAAGCTAAGAAGGCCGACTTGACCTGGGTGCCAATTCCGCAGGCATTCCAGATGAGCATGGGAATCATTGATGAAATTGTGCTCTAGAACAAGCTCCAGAACTCTTATCCTTCTCATAGTGGAGGATGGACTCACCATTAAATTCTTTGACTTCAACCTCATTCATACTCAAGTACCCCTGGATGGGAGCACTACTGAGGTGGTGGATGTTTGTAAGAAATGAATATTTAACTTTCTCTAAGAACAAGAGGGAGATGGGGAAATCCAACCTTCCTCACCAAAACTTCAGGATGAAGAGCTCACTATAGAAAACTGGAGGGAACCATAGGTAGGCGAAGAAGAATTCCCTTTGGGAGGAGTTCCTAGTGGGAGGGAGGCCTCATTACAATCACACTAATAGTCTTCAATAGAACATAGAGGCAGATCTTTATGGGGCGGAGGCAAGGCCAAAATACCGGTAGGGGTTAGAGGGAAGCCTTGCGTGCCCTCCTTTATATGTAACCTAAGAAGATGAATGAAATTGAAGATGAAAGAGGTAAAAGATCCAACCTGGAAGGAGGGGAAACATGTTGGAATAAAGGGAACCATAACCCAACATGCCACCCTATCAACTTCAAGAAAGGTAACAAGTGTAGGCTCTTGTTTTGGATCCGGGGTAGGGGACCTACACTAGATCATCTTCAAAGGCATGAGCCCAATCCTGTAATTATTTAGTAGGGAATACATTGGATGGAGCCATATATTTATCCTTGACCATGAACACTGGGGGAGGGGGGATGGAGATGCCCTCCATAGCAGTGTCGACAACATACCTACAATGAGTTCCCCAGAAGGAGACAATGTGAGTAGTATCTGGGAGAGATAGGGTAAGAGATTTATAGATTCTTACAGATGGAACTATGCACCTAAAGAATGATATTATCCATCATGGCACAAGATATATCCATTTACACACATATTCAAGCCATCGAAGTATCATCATAACAACATTTCCTATTATCCAAGAAGAGGTAGCTGCCAAGAGAGTCGCTAATCTCTTTGAGGAAACCACCATTCTGAATGGGTAACGAGAGGCTGGGGAGGCTAATACAGCCCACAACGAATGGGATCTCATTGTTGTAGTGAACATATAGAGACCCCCAAGATAGGATGAAGCTATAAAGAGACATGGAATGATGGTCCTTGTACCACACATGGATGAAATAATCATTCGATGTGAGGAAAAGGTAGAACAAGTTCTTGTGGACTACAAGGATTTGCATCAAAAGATAGAGGCCCCAAGAAATTTCAATGTACTGTAAAGATAAGATCAGTGGCTTGTCATCCCCAAAAAGAGCTAAAAGAGTCCACTTCATGTAATCCATCACATTCACTAAGGTATACATAGGGATATCCAGGGAGATATTGGAACCCTCCCTCGACACCTTCAGTAGCGACAAGAAGTTATCTGGGTAGCAAGGATGGGAGATGCTTGAAAAAATATATAGAGGGTGTCCCTAAAGGAGGGTCCAGACTAGGGATATTTACGGGTGGGGCTGGGAAAAACTAGATATCAATAGGGGTGTTGTGATCAATGACTGAGCTAGGGACAAGGGGCTACAAAGTAGGGGGAACCGACAATGTCTAGGGACTGGGAGGCCTAGGATAAAGCAGTAAGGCTATGACGATGCCACAATGTAATATAGGGAAGACCCTGATCTAAGATCAATGATCATTAGGGCCAGGGGATCACCGAAGGCCATGAGGAAGAGGGCACAATGGGGAAAAATTGAAAACCCATCGGAGCGTGAGGTGCATTCTCATGGGTGAGCGAAGGAGCCATCTACCCTTGTTAGTGGGATATAATTTGACCTTGATTTTAAAATAAAAATGTTTAACTGATTATCATTCCTTGTATTATTTTAATATAATCCATTTTGTATTTTTATATACAGACTTGACATAGAACTCGAGGGTGTGATTGTATTGATCCTTTTTATCTCACACATTGTGCACCAGTTGAGTGGTGCATAGACCTTGTTATGTATTTTGATGTAGGGAAATTAAAGGTGTAAAAATGACATGGAGAGGCTTCCATCATATGTTTCTAGGTAGGTGGTAGTGAGATGGTTGGGTTTCACCATGTTATAATACAGAGTATCCATTTCAGTTCTAGATTTCCTTTACTGTTGAACTTATCTCTTGGAGACTATTTTCTACTTTTGATTTTTATTTCTTCAACTATTTCCTTTTTTCATGGAATATATCTCTTTTTATATTTTTTCTATTTATATTTTATTTTTACATGTATTCCTTTTCTTTTTTTCATCTGGGTTAAACTCATTACATCTATTTTTATGATGCACTATTTTTTATACCAGCCCATGGGAATAAAAAATTACCTTCGATTATGCATTTGTTTGGGGTAGGTATAGGTTGGAGAGGGTATCCAGGTCTGGTTCATCACATAATACCTTTCTTCATTACCTTGGGAAAGGAAACATAATAAATGGTGATCTCAGATGATCATTAAGGATAATAATGGGATATATAAATTAATGATCATATAAAAGTATAAGATAATAATAAGGGTATAAAGTCATGAACATAACATATAATGTTTATAACCAATCAGAAAAATATCATAAAAATTAGTTATAGTATAAAACATTATCATTTCAAAATATATGAATCCTAAGAATGAGAATTCATCATAACTCAACCATGATACCTAAGTTCATTTCAAAACTGTGTATGAGACCATCATAAGTATAGAAAACATTTCATATGTCAAGGTTAATTAACAAAACCAGCAGATCAGGAAACAAAACCTATTTTATATGGAGGATCAAGGACATCATCTAGTTTCCCATAATAGATCAAACTCTTAGACTTGTTTCTCATAACAGATCAAGAACATTGACTTGTTTCCCATAGCAAGCTCATGGGATATAATACTTCACCCATTGCATTTAGGGGAGATATATGTATCACCTATCACATAATGAAAATCATACATATGTGTACTATAATATCATAAAAAATTTATCATATTATAACACAAGAAAATAAATGGGTTTCATAAACATTTCATCATAATATCAACCAAGGAAATTATTTTCATAAAACAATTTCATCATAATCATAATCCATTTAGAGAATGAATAAGGATGGTATCCTTAGATTATTATTCCAGTAAAAAATATTTAGAATCAAGTGTTATTTATGCTGATGAATATAGATACTAATAAGAGTTCATTAAAACATTTTTTAGAAAAATACACTTTAAAATTTAAAAATAAATTGTCAAAATATAAAAATTACACACATAATAAAGAATCCATTTTATTTGAAAAAAATAAAATTACCTAATTTTTTTATAAAAGGTCAAAAAGGTAAATATTCCTTTAAAGAAATTGTAAGATAATCATAAAATCATTCTTTAAAACCTTTTATGAAAATATTGATGTAGATGAAAAATGATTTTAGACCGAAGAGTGAATTAAAGTTTATTTTTCCTAAAAAACTCCCTGGATCTCTTATATAATTAAATTAAGAAAAATGAAAGGGAAAAATATAATCTTAAGAAATAAACAAAGAAAGATAAAATTAAATCGATTTACTAGATAAGGATAACACAATTTCCTTAACAGAAATTCATGTTTGAACAATCTAGATAAAAATAAGATTGAAATATAAATCCCTTATTACTTTGGTAACATTTGAATCTTAAGACACATGAAAGAAAAAACATTATATGGATTTTTAAATCCACATAAAATTCAATGAAAAGATTATAAAATATATTTATTTTTAGTATATACACTACATAAAATAAATAAGTTTTGAATATGGCATGTGTCCCATAGAAATAAAAGTGAGTTAAAAATCCCTGACCTCAAGTCTCAACTTTCCTCATTCACATTGTAACCTACTTTATAATAAATATGTATTTATTAAAAATTAATTACATAACCATATTTAAATATATCATAACATTTATGATTTATTTATGACATCCTATCACCTATTTATTAATAATTTTGGAATTAAAATCACTATTCTGTGTGATAACTGCTTTGTTTTCCAAACACATTTTAGTTCGACAGTTCCGATCCATAAAATTTGATCATGGTTATATAATTTATATAATTTTAATCATGTTATAAAAATAATATATGTTAACTATATACATATTTATAATCATTCATAAAAATTAGATATAGAAAAATGAATAACATCATTCATCAAGATGGTTGGCCATATGCATCCATGAATGATGTTTCCAGTTTTTCATTGATGTAATGAATGAAAGTTAAATAATTATAATACTTTAAAAATAATTATTGAATTATATATATATATATAATATTCCTTAAATTCATCCTCATTTCCATTAAAGTAAAATTTAAATGAAAAATGAATCACATTGCTTCATGGAGGTGGTAGTCTATATATACCCACAATCAAAATTATCATTTCTAAACGGATTGGATGGTGAGATTATAGGTCTGATTTTATAATTAAATAACCATAATTATGTCATAAATATCATATATAAACATTAAAATTATCATAATACCCATATATAAAATATGGTGATGGTAAATGAATTGTATCTCTAGGTGGAGATTGTAAGACTTACGTATGCACAATTGATACTTTTACTTTGGTTTTAAGGGGAAATGGATGTATAACACTGTTTCAACAATAATAATAAAATTTATAAAAATTTTGGATAATGAATTTATTATTTTATGATAAATAACATATATTTATAAGAAGTATATAACGGTAGAAAATAATGTTTTTTGTTACCAGAAATTAACTATTATTTGAAAAGTCACATTTATATCTCCTCTAAAAGGCTCTAGAGTTGGTATTTTGGGAAGCAAAAAACCTCTACGATGTGTGTAGGTAAGTTTGGAAGATATATTTTTATAGATTTTTCATGATAGAAGGATAAAACTGGTGTAAAGAAGGGGTAGATGAGGTTTCTTTTTATAATTGAGGCATGGATCACTTTTGGAATTTCATAAAAGAATTAAAATATAATAAGACTATTTTAGAGACTAATGCTTCCAAATAGACATTTATTCAATTTTAAGATTAGATAGTATTGTAATACAATAAAAAATAAAATTTTGATAAGTTGTTATGTCATTTTACTCCTTATCTGTTTTTTGACCATTGGTTAATAAATTTTAAGTTTAAATATGGAAAAAACCTTTTCAATATTAATGGTTGTAATTATAACTTACAAGTTAATTTTTTTCTAAAAAAACTAATTTAAGAAATTTCAGACTATATAATATCCAATTTTTCATATTTCATTATTTTTATGATTTTTAAATATTTTAATAGAATATTATTTTTATAATATATCATTATTGTCAATTTTGATACTTATTCATTTAATTTACCTTTAAATATATCAAGAAAAAGTGTTATTTCAAATATGATACTACACAACTTCCCTAAAATGTTATATAGATCTTTAATTTTTTATAAACATTAATTACTTCAAATTATATTAGTTTTATCATTTTTAAAACCATTAATTTTATTTTTCTATTAATTAACTAAATGATGTGTCGATGATGTGCTAACATTTAAGGTATTTATTTAATTACTAAGAATTATAAATAAATTATAATCTTGAAAGAAATTCTATTATTCTAAAAATTTAAATTTATATTTCTTAAAAATTCATTATAAATAATATATATTTCACAAAAGCATATTTAACATGTTATTTTGACTTTTCCGGCCATACACAAGCATTTCACAAGAATTTAGATAATCCACTTGTTATATAACTTGAAAATATGTATCTAAAAATAATAATAATATATAATAAATAAAATCTAATAAAAATATTGACCAAGTACCTAATATAACTCAATTATTTTCTTATGGTACCAAATTTGAATTTTCCAGCGTTGTGCAAGCACTGCGTCGATACTGAAAATGATTGTCATATTTATCATGGAAGAAATTCTAATTTATATTTTTTTGAGTTAAATTTTTATGAAATCTATAGTATTTTATTACAATTTATTCATTACATATGTTTCATAAATTTATTTATATTATGTTTATGTCTTAGTGATATTATAAAAGATATCATATTTCATAAAACATTATTTTGTCACTACTCACTTAAAAATTATCTTCAAAAAATTAAAGAAATCCAAGGATAAATTTAAATTTATGAATCCAAAAATAAATTATATTTTATAAAATTCATTTCCTATCATTTATATACATTATTTTTATTTTAAATATGTAAAACACAATAAAAATTAGACTTTAGAAACATGCATATTTAAGTATAAAAATTATTCAATACCAAAATAAATAGTAAAATTGATTAAAATGAACATAATTATAAAATTAATAATCTAATATAAATAATTTTACAATAAAATGTTTTTAAAAATTATGTGATACTTTTTAAAAAATTTAAACATAAATACAGTTTTCAATAGAATTTAGTATTTTTCATTATTCACTGAAAAATCAATCTTTAAAAAAAAATAAAAAACAAACCGTAGGATAATTTTTATTAGTTTATTTAAAAATGATATTTAATTTATTAAATAAAATTTATAAAATTTCAATAATTTAAATATAATATTGTTTGGAAAAGATAAATGAAATCATTTTTGAAGAATAAATATTTATGGAGAATAAAATAACTTTAATAAAAATTGATTGATTAGTTACTAATAAGTTATTAGTAAATTTATAATGAGTATGATATATATATATATATATATATATATATATATATATATATTTCATAAATCATTTAATCCTATTCAAACCCTCTAATTTAATTTCTAGGTTATAACAATAACCTTAAATAATAATATTTTAATTGCGTATTATGGTTTGTTTAAACTAAATGATGCATGCCACACAAGCTATTAAAGAAATAAAACTATTTAAAGAGAAATTTTTTCTAAAATATTAGGGTGTTATAGTATCCAACCTTTAGTAAATTTATTCATCATAATTTAAACTTGTGTTCAGTAATCAAGGGTTTGATATTTGAAAATTATTTTGTTGAAATCCCTCATCTTAAAAAGTGTTAATAAACTTCCCTTTAAAAAGAGGGAAAAGGAAGTATGAAAGTTAACACAAAACTAGGTTTCTAAAAAGGATAACATCCTTGGGAAGTAAAAATATGGAAATTGAAGACAAAACTAATGCTATATGACTAACAGAAAGTAAAAAATAACATTGTTAGGGGAAAGTTGACAACAAAAACCATGAATCAATAAGGGGTTAAAAGACCATAAATTCATCAAAATTGAATGTTATTAGACTAAATTTTTTCCTTAATACACCTTTAGGAGTGTTTAAGAATTCATTCATTATCTATAAAAATAACATAAGGAAATATACATACTTGATGAGTATAATTGAATCATTTAATCAATTTCCACCACAATATAATCTATTTCTCCAAAAGTTGAGTATTCAAGATGAAATTTTTATGCCTGAATCACTAAAATAAACTTCCAATGGATAAAAAAATCTATAAAAGTATAATAATCACTTCCTCATATCTTTATACAGTAACTAAAACAAAAATGGTTAACATAATATAATTATCAAAATGAATAAACCAGCATATGAAAAAATACACCATTAACCACCAAAGGTTTAATAATAACCCCAAAGTTCAATATATATAATTTGATATATTACTAACATTATATTTATTTAAAATATTCCACACTAAGATTGAAACCCATGTATTATAATGATATTATACCATATACTTCCAAGATAAATTTAACATTTATATCTAAATAACACTAATCACTCTTAATATCACATAACAAATATTTATATGCACTAATCATATAATCTATCGAATCACCATAAAGAAAAAATAAAATCATATATAATTACAAAATATTACTGAAAATTTATATCTAATAAAATACTATAATGTTCTATCTTGTCATAATCATATCTAGTTCTCAAAATAGTGATCATTCCAAATAAAATTATTCACCAAATCCTTTATTTAATCCCATGGCTATCTATAAAAAGAAACATATGTTCCCAATATCAAATTATTATTTATTTATGACATCATTAAAAAAATAAATGTAATACTAACCAAGAAATCATGTAGTCTAGTGGTAGGCATTTAAACCTTTTCACCCTTTGGTTGTGAATTCAATCCAGATGACCTTGCCTAACGTGGCTTATTATCTGTTTTACAAAAAAAATATTAATATTATTATTATAACATCCCAAAAAATGATTAACATCATTAAAATTAACCATAATCATTAGAGATCATATAATCCAAAATTATTATCAATACCTTTAAACTTATTAAAAGGGAATACTTACTTAAACAATACTTCGTGTTGAACCTATGGGTTATATATACCTTAACACACAAAAATTTCTCCAAAAATTTAATTATTTTCATTAAAATAAAATCACTTACAACCTATAGAGGTTTTTCTAAGACTTTGATCATATAATAATCCTTAAAGTAATAAACCCATGATGGTTTCAATAATCCTTTGTTAATCTTACATCAAGAAATATAAGTTTCAAAAATTTAACATATTCACTACTATAAAACATGCCTTTAACCATGCTAAAATCAGCCTTTATCAGCACAAGAAATGCACTTACTTTTGAAAAACAATTGAAAGTTGTAGGATTTTATCAATGATAGAAAAACATTTATCAATAAATCCTTAATCAATACAAAAAAAATCACTAATAAAGGTTCCTTTTATCAGGGATTTTAGAAGTGCTAATAAAAGAAACCATTTATCAGTGCTTTTTTTAGTGTTGATTTAGGGGTATACTATATTGTACTATTAAATTTACAGCACATTAGAACCCCATAAACCATACCAGAAAGTAGAAAAAATAAGTAGATATACATATTTTAAATGAAATTAAATTTACAACACAAATACAATAACAAAATATATTATTGACCTTTCAAACATTGGTTTATGAAATTACATGAGTAAGTGAAAATTATCACAGACAATAAAACACATCAATGTTCCTTTTTTCTTTGGCCCCTAACCCTGGATCATGATATTTCTGAACTAACCACCCCTGATCGAGAAAAATAATTCACATCTATGAGGAAAAAATTATTATGTTATTAATAATATAAAGAAACAAATTAAAAAAATGTTATTTTTAAACTAAAATTTGTTTTATACCAGGAACACTGTGTATTAAATTGTGTTTTGGTTGATTCTTACACATCACATCATTTATTGTTCATATTTAAGCATTATCTCTATATAAATTTACTAAATATTTATAAGATAAAAATGATAAACAAATTAATTAAGTAATATAAGTTATAATGATGAAAAAAAATCTAGGATCCTTTTCTCGGTTTTGCTTATGTGATGCGTGCTTTGAACAAAATGGCACTTATATATTGAAAACACGTACTTAGAGTCACACTGAACACACCATGATTCATATTGAAGTTCATATTATTCCAAAAAATCACAAATTAATTATGTATCTTTTTTTTAATGTATCAAAACAATCTAAATGCATTTTCTCTATTTTGAGTACGTCACTTGTGTTTTTTTTACAAAAATGTCATTTTAAATTTGAAATAATTACTATGACTCATACTAGTCACATCGTGAGTTAGTATGATGTTAAAATAATTTATACATATAAAAATGACTTGTGAATCATTTTACTATATTATCAAGACAATCATTGTCTATTTTATTGGGTTCCAATGAGTGGCAATTTTTGAACTAAGAAGTCAATTTTAAAATTTAACAGACACTTTGAGTCATACTGAGCATATATTTTATCAGATTTAGGTGAGTCTGATTTATAAAAATAAAAAATGACATATGGATCATTTTAATAAAATATAAAATCAATATAAATGTGTTTTATCAGTTTTGAGTATGTCATCTATCTTTTTCAAAAATATTAATGTCAATTCTAAATAAAAGAAGAAAATAGAGTAATACTGATCACACCATGCATCATACTGAGGTGAGTATGATTCATACACATACCAAATTACTTATAGATCATTTTAATAAGTTATAAAAACAATATGAATGCGTTTAATTGGGTTTGAGTACATCAATTGTCTTTTTTTATTACTAAAATGTCATTTTAAACTAAAAACATGAACTTTGAGTCATATAAGTCACATCATGTGTCTGTTTGATGTGATATTTATTTTACACATAATTAATGACTCATGAAACATTGTACAAAATAATAAAGAGAATATGAGTGTGCTAGCTAAATTTTTAGTGAGTGATTCTTTTCAAAATTAAATTTCAATTTTAAGATGATAACTGACACTTTGAGTCATAATGTGCACATCATGTATCATATTAAGGTGATTATGATACCTAAACATCCAAAATGACTTATAAGATATTTTACTAAAGTATCCAAATAATTCAAACGTGTTTTATATATTTTGAATATGTCAAATGTCTTTTTAAAAAAAATTAATTTCAATTTTAAATAAAAAAGAAACACTTTGAGTCATATTGGTCACACCATGAGTCAGATTGAGATTAAGGTGACTACTACACATCCCAAATTAATTATGGATCATTTTAATAAATTTTAAAAAAGAATAATTTTTTTCTTTGTTTTGATTAAGATAGTTTCCATTTTTATTAAAATTTCATTTTAAACTAGAAACACACACTTTGAGTCATATAGGTAAAATCATGTGTTGGTTTGACATCAGATTGATTTATAACCTTCAAAAATGAATTGTGAATCATTTTTTTAAATTATCAATACAATCCAAGAATGTTTAGTCATATTTCCATGAGTGACACATTTTTAAACTAAAATGTCAATTTTAAACTGATAACATATACTTTGTGTCATAATGGTACATCGTGTATCAGATTGAGGTTCATCTAATTCCTAAATGTCAAAAATGACTTATGGATCATTTTAATAATGTATCCAAACAATCCAAATGAAGTTTCTCAGTTTTGAGTATTTCATTTGTATTTTTTACTAAAATTAATGTAAAATTTAAATAACAAGACACACTTGGAGTCATACTTGTTAAATTGTGCATCAAATTTTGGTGAAGATGATTTTTATATGACCCAAATGACTTATGGATATTTTAAAAAAATTTCAAAAAATATGAATACAGTTTTATGGATTTGAGTTTGTCACTTTTATTTTTAACTAAACATTTATGTTATACTAGAAACACACACTTTTAGTTATACCAACCACATCATTTTTTATTGTATGTGAGACTAATTACTACACATCAAAATTGTCTTATGAGTCATTATCCTAAATTAATAATAAGTTATTATCATGTTTTATCTATTTTCAATGAGTGAATTATTTTGAACTAAAATTTAAATTGTAAAATGATAATAGAAACTTTGAGTCATACCTAGAACATCATGTATCAGATTGAGGTGAGGCTAATTTATTCACATAGAAAATGACATATGGATAATTATACTAAAGTATCAAGATAATATGAATGCCTTTTCCTTATTTTGAGTATGTTAGTTTTATTTTTTGTAAAAATTAATGTCAAATTTAAATAAAAATACACACTTGGATTCATTCTAATCACATAGTGTGTTGGATTGTAATTTGGATGATTCCTACATATATGAAATGACATGTGGATTTTTTTCTTATAGTATAAAGATAATCCAAATTCATTTCCTTAGATTTGTTTATGTCACTTGTCTTTTTAAAAAAAATGTAATTTTAAACTAGAAACAGGCACATTGAGTCATAATGGTCACATCATTTTTCAGTTTTACATGATAATAATTCCTACGCATCAAAAATTACATATTAATCATTGTACTAAATTATCAATACAATCTAATAATGTTTTCTTATTTTTTAGTGAGTTACACTTTTTGAACTAAAATAGAAATTTTAAATAGATAACATGCACTTTAAGTCATACCGGGAACATCGTGTATCAGATATAGATGTGGATGATTAATACACATAAAAATGACTTATAATTTTTTTTAATAATGTATCAAAATAATATGAATTTGTTTGTTCAGGTTTGAATATGTCAACTGCCTTTTTTTACTAAAATTGATGTTAATTTTAAATAGAAAGACACATGTGGTGTCATAACAGTCACATTATGCATCATATTGAGATGGGGATGATTTTTACATGTCACAAATGATGTATGGATCATTTTAATAATGTATTAAAATAATATGAATGTTTTTTTCACAATTTTTAGTATTTTACTTGTCTTTTTTACTAGTTTTCATTTTAAATTGTAAACATGAACTATAAGTAATAATGGTCACTTCGTGTGCCAGTTAGATGTGATAATTATTACTACTCATTAAAAATTAATTATAAATCATTTTCATAAATTATAAAGGTAATTTGAGCATGTTTTCATGGATTTTAGTGAGTGATTTTTTTGAACTAAAATGTCAATTTTAAACTAATAACAGACACTTTGATTCATACCAGGAACATCGTGTATCATATTGAAGTGAAAATGATTCCCACACATAAAAAATAACGTAAATATAGTTTTCCTAAATTATCAAAATAATAATAATTCTTTTTCTTGGTTTTGAGTATGTTAGTTGTCTTTTTTTACTAAAATTAATGTCAATTTTAAATAAAAAGACTCATTTGAAGTCATACTGATCACACTGTGTGCTACATTGATGTGCTAGTAATTCCTACATGTTCCTAATGACTTGGTGATAGTTTTATTAATTTATATAAATAATATGAATGCGTCTTATTATTTTTAATAATGTAACTTTTCTTTTTGAGTAAAATGCCATTTTAAAATGGAAATAGTCACTTTGAGTCATATTGGTCACATCGTGTGTTAGTTTGATGTGAGACTAATTCCTACACATCAAAAATGAATTATGAATTTTTATTATAAATTATTAAGAAAATATTAATGTGTTTTCTTAGTTTTTATTATGTGATGTGTGTTTAGAACTAAAATTTAATTAAAAATTAAAAAAATACAATATGAATCATATTAAGGACACAATGTATTATATTGAGGTTTGGATTATTGACCAAGTGATTGTTGTTTTTTATTAAAATATTTGAAAAAATATAGATTAAATAGAACATGTTCTATTTTGATGAAAAAGGAAACCCCATGCTTCCTCAAATAATTCACGTTTCAGGCATCATGGGGTTTCCACTTCCATCGGAAAGGAACATGTTGTCTCTTTTATGGATTTTTTCAGATATTTTAAAGAAAAATATAACTTCCCAAAAGTTTGGTGAAAAAAATAATTAGGTTTTAGATAAAATTGATAATTAAACTAACTTCCAAATATTAAATAAAATAATGAAAAAATTAATTAAATAAGTAGTAAGAATTCAATATTTCATGATAGTTGGATACGTTTTGGGGGATATACCCACGGTTTTGAACCGTGGGTATAGGCCCTTTTTCCAGTAGTGTAATTTAAGAAATTTCAGACTATATAATATCCAATTTTTCATATTTCATTATTTTTATGATTTTTCAATATTTTAATAGAATATTATTTTTATAATATATCATTATTGTCAATTTTGACACTTATTCATTTAATTTACCTTTAAATATATCAAGAAAAAGTGTTATTTCAAATATGATACTACACAACTTCACTAAAATGTTATATAGATCTTTAATTTTTTATAAACATTAATTACTTCAAATTATTTTAGTTTTATCATTTTTAAAACCATTAATTTTATTTTTCTATTAATTAACTAAATGATGTGTCGACGATGTGCTAACATTTAAGGTATTTATTTAATTATTAAGAATTATAAATAAATTATAATCTTGAATGAAATTCTATTATTCTAAAAATTTACATTTATATTTATTAAACATGTATTTTAAATTTTATATATTTCACAAAAACATATTTAACATGTTATTTTGACTTTTCCGGCCATACACAAGCATTGCACAAGTATTTAGATAATCCACTTGTTATATAACTTGAAAATTTGTATCTAATAATAATAATAATATATAATAAATAAAATCTAATGAAAATATTGACCAAGTACCTAATATAACTCAATTATTTTCTTATGGTACCAAATTTGAATTTTACAGCGTTGTGCAAGCACTGCGTCGATACTGAAAATGATTGTCATATTTATCATGGAAGAAATTCTAATTTATATTTTTTTGAGTTAAATTTTTATGATATCTATAGTATTTTATTAAAATTTATTCATTACATATGTTTCATAAATTTATTTATATTATGTTTATGTCTTTGTGATATTATAAAAGATATCATATTTCATAAAACATTATTTTTTCACTACTCACTTAAAAATTATCTTCCAAAAAATTAAAGAAATCCTAGGATAAATTTAAATTTATGAATCCAAAAATAAATTATATTTTATAAAATTCATTTCCTATCATTTATATACATTATTTTTAATTTAAATATGTAAAACACAACAAAAATTAGACTTTAGAAACATGCATATTTAAGTATAAAAATTATTCAATACCAAAATAAATAGTAAAATCGATTAAAATGAACATAATTATATAATTAATAATCTAATATAAATAATTTTACAATAAAATTATTTTAAAAATTATGTGATACTTTTTAAAAAATTTAAACATAAATACAGTTTTCAATAAAATTTAGTATTTTTCATTATTCACTGAAAAATCAATCTTTTCAAAAAAATAAAAAAACAAACCGTAGGAAAAATTTTATTAGTTTATTTAAAAATGATATTTCATTCATTAAATAAAATTTATAAAATTTCAAGAACTTAAATATAATATTTTTTGGAAAAGATAAATGAAATCATTTTTGAAGAATACATATTTATGGAGAATAAAATAACTTTAATAAAAATTGATTGATTAGTTACTAATAAGTTATTAGTAATTTTATAATGAGTATGATATATATATATATATATATATATATATATATATTTCATAAATCATTTAATCATATTCAAACCCTCTAATTTAATTGCTAGGTTATAATAATAACCTTAAATAATAATATTTTAATTGCGTATTGTGGTTCGTTTAAACTAAATGATGCATGCCACACAAGCTATTAAAGAAATAAAACTATTTAAAGAGAAATTTTTTCTAAAATATTAGGGTGTTACAGTCTCCACCCATTAGTAAATTTATTCATCATAATTTAAACTTGTGTTCAGTAATCAAGGGTTTGATATTTGAAAATTATTTTGTTAAAATCCCTCATCCTAAAAAGTGTTAATAAACTTCCCATTAAAAAGAGGGAAAAGGAAGTATGAAAGTTAACACAAAACTAGGTTTCTAAAAAGGAGAATATCCTTGGGATGTAAAAATATGGACATTGAAGACAAAACTAATGCTATATGACTAACAGAAAGTAAAAAATAACATTGTTAGGGGAATGTTGACAACAAAAACCATGAATCAACAAGGGGTTAAAAGACCATAAATTCATCATAATTTAATGTTATTAGACTAAATTTTTTCTTTAATACACCTTTAGGAGTGTTTAAGAATTAAATCATTATCTATAAAAATAACATAAGGAAATATACTTACTTTATGAGTATAATTGCATCATTTAAACAATTTCCACCACAATATAATCTATTTCTCCAAAAGTTGAGTATTCAAGATGAATTTTTTATGCCTGAGTCACTAAAATAAACTTCCAATGGATAAAAAATCTATAAAAGTATAATAATCACTTCCTCATATCATTATACAGTAACTAAAACAAAAATGTTTAACATAATATAATTCTCAAAATGAATAAACCAGCATATGAAAAAAATACACCATTAACCACCAAAGGTTTAATAATAACCCCAAAGTTCAATATATATAATTTGATATATTACTAACATTATATTTATTTAAAATATTCCACACTAAGATTGAAACCCATGTGTTATAATGATATTATACCATATACTTCCAAGATAAATTTAACATTTATATCTAAATAACACTAATCACTCTTAATATCTCATAACAAATATTTATATGAACTAATCATATAATCTATCGAATCACCATAAAGACAAAATAAAATCATATACAAGTTACAAAATATTACTGAAAATTTATATCTAATAAAATACTATAATGTTCTATCTTGTCATAATCATATCTGGTTCTCAAAATAGTGATCATTCCAAATAAAATTATTCACCAAATCCTTTATTTAATCCCATGGCTATCTATAAAAAGAAACATATGTTCCCAAAATCAAATTATTATTTATTTATGACATCATGAAAAAAATAAATATAATACTAACCAAGAAATCATGTAGGCTAGTGGCAGGCATTTAAAACTTTTCACCCTTTGGTTGTGAATTCAATCCATATGACCTTGCCTAACGTGGCTTGTTATCTGTTTTACAAAAAAAAATATTATTAGTATTATTATAATATCCCAAAAAAATGATTAACATCATTAAAATTAACCATAATCATTAGAGATCATATAATCCAAAATTATTATCAATACCTTTAAACTTATTAAAAGGGAATACTTCCTTAAACAATACTTAGTGTTAAACCTATGGGTTATATATACCTTAACACACAAAAATTTCTCCAAAAATTTAATTAGTTTCATTAAAATAAAATCACTTACAACCTATAGAGGTTTTTCTAAGACTTTGATCATATAATAAACCATAAAGTAATAAACCCACGATGGTTTCTATAAATCCTTTGTTAATATTACATCAAGAAATATAAGTTTCAAAAATATAACATATTAACTACTATAAAACATGCCTTTAACCATGCTAAAATCATCCTTTATCAGCACAAGAAAAGCACTTACTTCTGAAAAACAGTTGAATGTTGTAGGATTTTATCAATGATAGAAAAAAATTTATCAATAAATCCTTAATCAATAAAAAAAAATCACTAATAAAGGTTCCTTTTATCATAGATTTTAGAAGTGCTAATAAAAGAAACCATTTATCAGTGCTTTTTTTAGTGCTGATTTAGGGGTATACTATATTGTACTATTAAATTTACAGCACATTAGAACCCCATAAACCATACCAAAAAGTAGAAAAAATAAGTAGATATACATATTTTAAATGAAATTAAATTTACAACACAAATACAATAACAAAATATATTATTGACCTTTCAAAAATTGGTTTATGAAATTACATGAGTAAGTGAAAATTATCACAGAAAATAAAAAACATCAATGTTACTTTTGTCTTTGGCCCCTAACCCTGGATCATGATATTTCTGAACCAACCACTCCTGATCGAGCAAAATAATTCACATCTATGAGGAAAAAATTATTATGTTATTAATAATATAAAGAAACAAATTAAAAAAAATGTTATTTTTAAACTAAAATTTGTTTTATACCAGGAACATGGTGTATTAAATTGAGTTGTGGTTGATTCTTACACATCACATCATTTATTGTTCATATTTAAGAATTATCTCTAAATAAATTAACTAAATATTTATAAGATAAAAATGATAAACAAATTAATTAAGTAATATAAGTTATAATGATTAAAAAAAATCTAGGATCCTTTTCTCAGTTTTGCTGATGTGATGCGTGCTTTGAACAAAATGGCACTTATATATTGAAAACACGTACTTAGAGTCACACTGAACACACCATGATTCATATTGAAGTTCATATTATTCCAAAAAATCACAAATTAATTATGTATTATTTTTTTAATGTATCAAAACAATCCAAATGCATTTTCTCTATTTTGAGTACGTCACTTGTGTTTTTTTACAAAAATGTCATTTTAAATTTGAAATAATTACTATGACTCATACTAGTCACATCGTGAGTTAGTATGATGTTAAAATTTTTTATACAATAAAAATGACTTATGAATCATTTTACTATATTATCAAGACAATCATTGTGTGTTTTCTTGGGTTCCAATGAGTGGCACTTTTTGAACTAAGAAGTCAATTTTAAAATTTAACAGACACTTTGATTCATACTGAGCATATATTTTATCAGATTTAGGTGAGTCTGATTTATAAACATAAAAAATGACATATGGATCATTTTAATAAAATATAAAATCAATATAAATGTGTTTTCTCAGTTTTGAGTATGTCATCTATCTTTTTCAAAAATATTAATGTCAATTCTAAATAAAATAAGAAAATAGAGTAATACTGATCACACCATGCATCATACTGAGGTGAGTATGATTCATACACATGCCAAATTACTTATAGATCATTTTAATAAGTTATAAAAACAATACGAATGCGTTTAATTGGGTTTGAGTACATCAATTGTCTTATTTTTACTAAAATGTCATTTTAAACTAAAAACATGAACTTTGAGTCATATAAGTCACATCATGTGTCTGTTTGATGTGATATTTATTTTACACATAATTAATGACTCATGAAACATTGTACAAAATAATAAAGAGAATATGGGTGTGCTACCTAAATTTTTAGTGAGTGATTCTTTTCAAACTTAAATTTCAATTTTAAGATGATAACTGACACTTTGAGTCATAATGTGCACATCATGTATCAGATTAAGGTGATTATGATACCTAAACATCCAAAACGACTTATAAGATATTTTAATAAAGTATCCAAATAATTCAAACGTGTTTTATCTATTTTGAATATGTCAAATGTCTTTTTTAATAAAATTAATTTCAATTTGAAATAAAAAAGAAACACTTTTAGTCATATTGGTCACACCATGAGTGAGATTGAGATTAAGGTGACTACTACACATCCCAAATTACTTATGGATCATTTTAATAAATTTTAAAAAAGAATAATTTTTTTCTTGGTTTTGATTAAGATAGTTTCCATTTTTATGAAAATTTCATTTTAAACTAGAAACAAACACTTTGAGTCATATAGGTAAAATCATGTGTTGGTTTGACATCAGACTGATTTATAACCTTCAAAAATGAATTGTGAATCATTTTTTTAAATTATAAATACAATCCAAGAATGTTTAGTCATATTTCCGTGAGTGACACATTTGTAAACAAAAATGTCAATTTTAAACTGATAACAGATACTTTGTGTCATAATGGTACATCGTGTATTAGATTGAGGTTCATCTAATTCCTAAATATCAAAAATGACTTATGGATCATTTTAATAATGTATCCAAACAATCCAAATGAAGTTTCTCATTTTTGAGTATTTCATTTGTATTTTTTAATAAAATTAATGTAAAATTTAAATAACAAGACACACTTGGAGTCATACTTGTTAAATTGTGCATCAAATTTTGGTGAAGATGATTTTTATATGACCCAATTGACTTATGGATATTTTAAAAAAATTTCAAAAAAATATGAATACAGTTTCATGGATTTTAGTTTGTCACTTTTATTTTTAACTAAAAATTTATGTTATACCAGAAACACACACTTTTAGTTATACCAACCACATCATTTTTTATTGTATGTGAGACTAATTACTACACATCAAAATTGGCTTATGAGTCATTATCCTAAATTAATAATAAGTTATTATTATGTTTTATCTATTTTCAATGAGTGAATTATTTTGAACTAAAATTTAAATTTTAAATTGATAATAGAAACTTTGAGTCATACCTAGAACATCATGTATCGGATTAAGGTGAGGCTAATTTATTCACATAGAAAATGACATATGGATAATTATACTAAAGTATCAAGATAATATGAATTCCTTTTCCTTATTTTTAGTATGTTAGTTTTATTTTTTGTAAAAATTAATGTCAAATTTAAATAAAAATACACACTTGGATTCATACTAATCACATAGTGTGTTGGATTATAATTTGGATGATTCCTACATCTATGAAATGACATGTGGATTTTTTTCTTATAGTATAAAGATAATCCAAATTCATTTCCTTAGATTTGTTTATGTCACTTTTCTTTTTTAACAAAATGTAATTTTAAACTAGAAACATGCACATTGAGTCATAATGGTCACATCATTTTTCAGTTTTACATGATAATAATTCCTACGCATCAAAAATTACATATTAATCATTGTACTAAATTATCAATACAATCTAATAATGTTTTCTTATTTTTTAGTGAGTGACACTTTTTGAACTAAAATGGAAATTTTAAATAGATAACATGCACTTTAAGTCATACCGGGCACATCGTGTATCAGATATAGATGTGGATGATTAATACACATAAAAATGACTTATAAATATTTTTAATAATGTATCAAAATAATATGAATTTGTTTGTTCAGGTTTGAATATGTCAACTGCGTTTTTTTTACTAAAATTGATGTTAATTTTAAATAGAAAGACACATGTGGTGTCATAACAGTCACATTGTGCATCATATTGAGGTGGGGATGATTTTTACATGTCACAAATGATTTATGGATCATTTTAATAATGTATTAAAATAATATGAATGTTTGTTCTCAATTTTTAGTATTTTACTTGTCTTTTTTACTAGTTTTCATTTTAAACTGTAAACATGAACTATGAGTAATAATGGTCACTTCGTGTGCCAGTTAGATGTGATAATTATTACTACTCATTAAAAATTAATTATAAATCATTTTCATAAATTATAAAGGAAATTTGAGCATGTTTTCATGGATTTTAGTGAGTGATTACTAAAATGTCAATTTTAAATTAATAAAAGACACTTTGAGTCATACCGGGATCATCGTGTATCATATTGAAGTGAAACTGATTCCCACACATAAAAAATAACTTATATATAGTTTTCCTAAATTATCAAAATAATAATAATTCTTTTTCTTGGTTTTGAGTATGTTAGTTGTCTTTTTTTACTAAAATTAATGTCAATTTTAAATAAAAAGACACATTTGAAGTCATAATGATCACACTGTGTGCTAGATTGATGTGCTAGTGATTCCTACATGTCCCAAATGACTTCGTGATAGTTTTATTAATTTATATAAATAATATGAATGCGTCTTATTAGTTTTAATAATGTAACTTTTCTTTTTGAGTAAAATGCCATTTGAAACTGGAAATAGTCACTTTGAGTCATATTGGTCACATCGTGTGTTAGCTTTATGTGAGACTAATTCCTACAAATCAAAAATTAATTATGAATTTTTATTATAAATTATTAAGAAAATATTAATGTGTTTTCTTAGTTTTTATTATGTGGTGTGTGTTTAGAACTAAAATTTAATTATAAATTAATAAAATACAATATGATTCATATTAAGGACACAATATATTATATTGAGGTTTGGATTTTTGACCAAGTGATTGTTGTTTTTTATTAAACTATTTGAAAAAATATAGATTAAATTGAACATGTTCTATTTTGATGAAAAAGGAAACCCCATGCTTCCTCAAATAATTCACGTTTCAGGCAACATGGGGTTTCCACTTTCATCGGAAAGGAACATGTTGTCTCTTTTATGGATTTTTTCAGATATTTTAAAGAAAAATATAACTTCGCAAAAGATTGGTGAAAAAAATAATTAGGTTTTAGATAAAATTGATAATGAAACTAACTTCCAAATAGTAAATAAAATAATGAAAAAATTAATTAAATAAGTAGTAAGAATTCAATATTTCATGATAGTTGGATACGTTTTTGACACATTTTATTTTTTTTATGATCTCAGTTGAATCCTAGATGTCCAATATTTCACGAGAATGAGCATCTTAGAAGAAACCACCCCAACTCGAGCAAAAGAACACACATATATAAGAAAATAATTCTTATGTTTGTAATTCTAAAAACAAATAAATGATATATATATATATATATATGAAATTATAAATTGCTTATATGGAAAATGATTTTACCGTGAAAACATCAAGTTTTGAAATATCATACAAGATAAAAGAATTTTGAAATATTCAGAAAGAACCAACCAACCATGTTGTATTTTAACTCAATAAAATTCTTTGATAAAATATTGATATAGGTGAATGTAGTTTAGATCTTAGAGAATATGATTTCTAGTTTTTAGTATGTGATGTGTGTGTTGAACTAAAATGTAAAATATAAACTAAAAAAATATAGTTTAAGTTGTACTAAGAACACTATGTATCAGATTGATGTGAAACTAATTGAGTATGTGATGTCTGATTTTCTTTTAAATGTATGCACTAAGCCTGAAAAGAAATGAATGTTCTATTTATCTTGAAGAGGAAACCCCATGCTTCTTGAAATTACTCATCCAAAAGTAACATGTTCTATCTTTTCAGACATGCTGTGGAATATTGAAGAAAAAATATGACTTCCCAAAAGATATGTGAAAACAAATAAATAATTATTAGATAAAATTGATAAGAAAATTATCAAAAATATAATAGATAAAATGGTTAACAAATTAACTAAATATGTAGTAGGAATTTACATTTTCATGATGTCAATATAAATTCTTGGTCCATTTTCTTGTTGAAGAAGTCATTTCCCCATGACCTCTATGGAAAATTTAAAACAAAATATTGGATAAAAATGTTGAGGAAATTAATTAAAAAGTAGATAAAATGATAATAAAACCAACAAAAAAGATTTTTTTTTCTAGTTATATATCATTACAATATACTATTATTATTCTCTATCTTATAAAACTAAAATAAAATGAATATAGTCAATCTTACACGAAGTTAAAAGAATATATTTTTGAAGTTAAATCCCAAAAACATGATATATTAAACTACTTTATAATAACATAACATTCATCTATTACAAAAAAATCTCATAAAAACTTTTATCTTTTTGAGTTGGTGTAAAACTCATATGTAAAAATTTTCATTCTTATTTACTATAAAAACTATAATAACACATTATATATTCCTTGATTATACTAAACATTAGCATATCCATTGACTTTTTCCTAGAAATAATCAACCATTAGAGTAAATATATCTTCATTCATTGATTGATCTAAAATAAATATTTAAATTTGAGATTTTCACCATTATAGAGAGTAAAAACTCCATGATAAACAATTTACCTTTTTTGATGTAGAATCCTTCAGTGTGACCCATTATTTATTTTTAGAATACACTAAACTAAATTATAAATTGGTTACCCATTTTTGAAAGTATTGAAAATAAATATATCCCTTTATAGTATCCAAATGTAACTAATATCTAGCAAATCCATTAAGTCTTTATGTATTTTTCTATATATTAGTATATATATTTAGTATACTTGATGATGATAAATTCTAACATAACATCATCATTATTTTTTCATCAAAATTAGAACATCCCAATTCTCATGTATTTTTATTAAGAATGATGATGAGTTTTTTAACGAGACTATGAAGAGGGATATTTTTACAAAATGAATGGGAACATGTATATTAGTGAAGAACTTAGTGGATTCATTTTTTTATGGTGTAATTATGAAAAAGTTTCTATATGCCTAATAAGGATAGGTTAAATACCTCTAAACATGTAATTATTGTGAGATTACATGTTATATAAGGGTGGGATGATTCAATATCACATCATGTGCATTAAAAAGAATCAATTTTACTCAATCTATTTCACTAATGTAAACATGATGTATTACTTGTATTGATTTTACAAGAATTTGTGATGCTATATCATGCATATAATCGATGATCAAAAAGACCAATTAATTCCACCACCCACCAAAGTGAAACCATTATATTTTTATTTACTTCTATCATTTACAACCACCCACGATGAAATCCTAGAGATATATATTTTATTATATTATTCTAAAAATGATAAGGAAATTACCTAAAAAATTATATTAAATGATAAGAAAATTAACTAAATAAATAGTAGGATTTCACCTCTTTATGATTTCTGTATACATTCTAACACCATGTATATTTTTTTCATTTGTTTCTAACTAAATTTATTTCATCCATTATAATTGTCCTTGAAAAACAAAAAAAGAATAATATATAAGAATTCTGATACAAGTGATCAACACCCCAAATATATTTCTAATGTTATAGCTCGTACAAGATCCCAAACATAGCAGGTAATCACCTATTTTTTTTTCAAAAAACATTTTGACACCATGTACATTTCCCACTAATATCTAATCAAATTTATGTCTTATATTGAAAATGATGTTTTTTTAGAAATATTGAAATTACCAAATAAATATATACAAAAAAATGAATAAAAATAATTTTAATGAAATTTAAATTTCCTTTGAAAATTACCTATTGAGGGATGATGATATTTTTATGGTTCATGATCTCTCTCATAAATTCACAAACATAATAACCAAAATTATTACGATTATTTTGGTTCAGAAAATATAGAAACATTGACCAAAAAAATTATGTTATTTTGAAATATATTTTGATTTTAAAATATTTCTATATATACCTAAATCTGTTTCCATGTGAATCAATCGAAAGTATTTTTTATGTTTAGTCATCAACTTCATTTAATAAATTGGCCTATATTTAGAAACCACCTTATTATAACAAAATTATTGTTAAAACATAGACCTAAACATAAAATTCTAAGTTTATCTATAAAATATTGATTGTTGTGTATTGAAAATTTACAATACACATCATGTGAGGTCGGTTTGTTGGATATCCATGCATTGGATCTAAGAAATAAATATTTGGGGTACCTATATTGAATGCGATCAGAATTTAGTGCTTAAAAAACATTTAATGAAAAAACTAGAAATATATTTTATGTGATTATATTATAGTGTATTTTCCCTCCATTATAGGCATCAAAAAGATCCTTTCACCTATTTTTTTCTCAAACGTATTTTATATCTCATTTTTCTTCTTCTAGATTTCTTTTTTCTACAAAGAAGTATGTTGTGTAGGAATGATATAGGGATTAATTAATCCAAGTCATGCTTCACATGGTTTTTCCATTTTATAGTAGTGAAATCAATAACTATATAAAATATGAATATTTATTAAATTTAATAAGAAAATTGTATCACTACTTAGATAGACATATTTTGAAAATTTACCTTATGTATGTATTCACAACGGAGAACCCCAACCATTGAAACTTGAGAATCTCAATAATACTCTGAAGACCATCTATGTTTATAGCGAAATGTCCAAATATTTATTCTTCATATGTTATTTAAGAAATATTTAAATCACTTAATGTTGTTTCTCCATGAATTTGTAATGATAATAATTTTTTCCTTAGAACTAGTGGGGGGAAGGTACTCCCATAAGGTCTTTTTGATTTATTGGTCAATTAACGGGACTATATTAATATGAACTTATGTTTCCTAATAGATTTATCCATATCTAATACAATACATCAATTAAAACCTTTTTTCATTAATTATTATAAGTTTCTAATAATAATTTTTTTAATTACATACCTAATGTATCTTTATAATATTAGTCTGCTATTCTATGAAAGTTACAATAACATTATTTACTATTGTATTATCCTAACCATCAAGTGGGAAGGGAAACTCAATGTTAAGATCATGATCTAACTCAATACCTACTATCATGTGATATATTTGGAGTTGTTTATGATGTATTTTGTCTCCCGGTATATTATACATCGTACCCTAAACCGTACGGTGGAGCATGGGTGTTAACAGATATAAATCACATACAAGTTTACCCTAAATTTTTTTATTAATATAAATTTATTTGAAGTTTTTTTATTAAAATTTACGATAAAGAGTAATGAAAAATTAATTTCTTTAGGTAAATTATGCAGTTGAGGTGAATGAACAGCCTCAATGATGGTGGGGTCATTTTGTTTTTCATGTGTGGATATTTGTTCCACTACCGGTTCACATTGATCCTTCCCCAAATATTGTACTGTGAAACCAAACAAAACAATAATATCTTAAAAATAATATATTTCTTCATAAAATCCTTTTATCATCTTATATATATCTTCTTGTGGTTTTATCTTCTCGAAATATAATCATGGAGACAGACTAAAACCTACTCCTCTAACTCAACCATATTATTCCAACTACATTAAAGATACTCAATGTATTTTTTATTCTTGTACGGTCACATCCAATTCTTGTCTCCAAATCATATAAAAACATATTAACATAAATATATGTTTTTATAAAATACTATTATAAAGCATAATTAATTACTATTATTTCAAACTTAAACAAGTTTCCCATACTTCTTTTGTGTTTTTGTCTACTCGTTTACCCTCCATATTTACACAACCCTCCTTATATATAACATGATGTGGGATGGAATTGGATTCAGATTTTGATTAATCAATCTACATATAAAAAATAAACATATGTTGTTTCATATCACATAAAACAATTATTTTTTATTTAAAATACAAACCAATTTATTATCTAGTAAAGTGTATCTGATCCTTACATGAAGAAAGGGGTACATTGGGTTTCATGCATGTTATTTATTGTTATTAATATTTTATTTTAACATAAATTAATATTTTTCAATCAATTTGGATGAAATAAATAATTTCAAATAATATATTATCAACTAAAATGCACCTAAAATAATTTATCATCACAATGGATGATAAAATAATTCTATTTTTTCTACTTTATAATGTGCACATAACTAACTGGTGGGTGGAACAGTACATTCCCCACAACATCCCTTATATTTAACTTGGTACGAAGATTCTAGAAGACTCTATGGTCTTTTCCAATGGCAGTTAAGACATATTTCTTACAGAAATATTCTAAAATAAATGAACTCTATAAGGAATAATGAAATTTAAATCAATGTTTAATTACATAATTTTTCAGTAAAATAGAAATTGTATATTGTAACATTAACATTATATATTTCTAAAGAGTTTTCCTTATTATAGATATCATGCGGCACAATGAATATATATGAATTGAAATATTCATCCTCATTTTCACTTAATCATAACTAATGAACATTGAATTTTTGGGTTCAATTAGTTGGTAGCATTGATTCAAGAAAACCTCAAATATTATACCCTTACTCATTGCCTTGAAAATTTTAGTCAACACTATGATTCTGCATCATTATAAATGAAAAAAAGAGTGTAAGCTATTGGAGGAAAAAGAGTCCCCCCATTCCACTTCACTAGTACAAATATTTCCCGAATACCCATATCAATAATATCCAACCTAGTCTTGATGCCATATTTTTTTGTTTGAGGACCATTTAGTGATGCACCAATAACAATATCAAATACATTTTTGTATACATGCATGACATCGTGAAAATTTCTGACTTACAAAAAATTTTAATATTGTAATTCAAAGAAAATTGATCTATTTTTCTCAACCTAATTTCCTAGGTTTTTTCAAAAATGTTTTATAAAAAATAGTGTAAATATATTATAATTTAATGAAAATTTGATCACCCATTAGTAGATATGGTATTTTACTTTGTTCGGTATTCCCATTGAATATTGTCATCTATGATCGATATTTATGTCATCGAGGAAACAATTTATGATGTTGTAAAAACACAGTATTTGAGGAATGTTTCAACTGAACTAAGTGTTTAAATTTTTCACAAATGGGACTCCCCAACTTTATTTTAATGCGATAGCTTGGAAAATTTCCATAAGAATGAATTTCATTTTTCACCCCAAATAACATGGACCTCAATGTGAATAATTCATTTCTCTGAGCATCATACATTGTAACATCTATATCACACATAAATTTCAGTTCTTCATTCAATGAAGAAAATGGAAATCAATATCATCAATAGGATTATTTTGTCCATATATAAGTAGAGACTACATAATTTATTTGTGCTTCATTCCTAAAAATGGATAAAAGTTATAATTTACAAACATGATGGACCATATACTATGAATACTACTCTATACACCAAAAATATTTATTCTATATCTATATAACATAATATTAATGTTTCTCATCTCATTTCCAAATTGAGGATACTCGTAGTCAATTTTCTTCTATTGAGAAGAATCATATAGATGACTTATATTAACATATTTAATTCTTGTATCTTCATACCATGTCAATTGTCTCATGGTTTACTAAAATCTATATAGTCTTCTAAAATTTAGAATTATAGGAATGTAACATACATTTTATAGAGGACTTGATTCACTTTTCTAGTATAAATTCATGAAAGCTTAGGGAATTATATGATTGATTCATGGTCCTTGTGAAACTATATGAAATCATTTGAAAGATCATGTATTTTTTAAAGATCATTCCCATTGAATGTGGAATTCTTTTAGTGTCATATTTTGTAAATAGATGCTCATTTTCTATTGGTATCAAATCATTAAGGGGACCATGTATTCTATAAAGCAGGTTTCTCTCCATATGATTCCATCTTTGAAATTATATATCTTCAATAAAGTTAAAGATGTTGTGTATTTAGTATAAACTTTGTACAATGGTCTCTTATAACTACTATTGACATTCTCAAACAACTTTAGAAAATCACAAATATAATCTCCAATTTCCATTTTTCATTTCTTCCCTATGATATCCAAAATCATTTACACTAGTATTCATATCAAATAATCCATAAATTATAGTATTATCTCAATCATTGTGCACATTTAGTTTTTTCCCATGTTTAGTCTAACATTTATAGCTCTGATCTATTCCATGAAAAATACAATATTTTTCCAACTCTTCTGGACTTGTTTTTGTTGACTAACAATTATGTAAACATAGAAAAAGAATTTGAGAAGGGTTATTTACATTCTTTATTAAAAACTCAATTAAATATTTAAATCCATATTCATACTTTTTTTTAATAATTAGCGTGCAACTATTTTCAATTCATATCCACCACATTTGGTTCATTAAATATTAATTTTTTAGAAAAAATAAATAAATACCCATAAAATATTCATTATCAAAGGTGAATGTTTTAGAAAATTCTAACAAGGAGAATCCAACATTTTATTATTTCTAAAAATTTCAATATTCTTTGAAGGAAAATGCAAATTGAATTTAAAAAATGAATTAATCCACTTTAGTAGGTGTTATCCTATTAATTCATCTAAAATGATCACTGATACCCGGTATGGGATGACTAATGCTCATAGTAGTTCAAGAAACATATGTGCATGTCCAGAAGAGATAGGGTTTGAGTCTCAAGAAACAAAATGAAATATTAAATATTAAAGAGACAAAGCTAATGAGGATGATAATTTTCTCCTTAAGACCTTTTACATTTCCACGTCAAAATTTGAAATTTCAAATATTATCTCAAAACTAATTTCAAAATTCAATTTTTTTAAAATTTTTAATACCCCTCTTGAAGTCAATATTTTTAATTTTTCATCTAAATTGAATATTTTTTTTCAAAACAGTAAATGCCATATGAACCCCCTTTTGTTTAAAAAATATTAGCATCAAGTGAATTTTTTTAAAATCATATTAAAAAACCATTACCAATAAATTAAAAGATTAAAATTGTCTCCATAGAAAAATATACATTATGAAATGATTAAAAATTTATGTTTTCGCTTCAAAATCGCTTCATGAGTTTCGAAACATCGAATCCATTTGAGTTCATTTCAAAGGAAAACCTCATTTTTTATTTCAAAACACACTTTAACATTTAAAACCAAGTTTCCTTTTTCCAAATTGAGATCTCAAATAGGGTGTGATCTAAATAGGCCTAGTATTATTTCACCAAATATCCACCTATCACAGCATACAAGAATGACATAATAATAATAACACTAATGGTAATATAGCCTTTCCCAACGGTTCTGCAAACTATAGGGAAGTAAGCCATTGGGAACGGTTTTCCAAATGGTTTACTGTGAACCATTGGGATTGGGTGGGGAAAGCCTCACCTATCCCAATGGTTGTGCCAAACCGTTGGGATAGTTTTTCCCAACGGTTTGGCTTGAACCATTGGGAAATCCCAAGGTTTACCATCTTTCCCAACGGTTCATTGAATAGTTGGGAAAGGACTTTTAACAATGGTTCAATGAAATGTTGGTAAAAAAGGAACCAAGGTGTTATGCCAATGGTTTTGAACTGTTGGCATAGCCTATGCTGTGAAAATTGCACAGCAGCCTGCAATTTTCACAGCAGGTCTACAATTTGCACAGCATGCCTCATTTTGTGCCCTCCCATTTTCAATCCAATTATTGTACCTGCAATGAACTAACACATAAATATACAATTATTATACCTGCAATAACCAACTAACACATACATATAGAGAACAAATTCATACAAATTTAACATATAATGCATCCTGGAACTATACACATCCATAATTAAATTAGATTTCATAATGTAATTATAAACATACATAATTCATTTAGAATTCAATTTAAAATTTAGATGACAATTATATGTGGAATCTGGAAGTCAATTCATAATTTTATTGGTTTTTTGTATACCATATATTTTTACCTGAAATGATGTCCATTTTAAACAAAATATATACACCTAGAGTGATACTGGCCACACTGCGCCTCAGATTGAGGTGGGGTTGACTCGTACACGTCACATATGACCCATGGATCGTAGTGATAAAGTATCGACACAATCCGAATGCGTTTGGTCGGTTTTCCATATACCAGTGGATGTTTTTCAATTAAAATGACGTCCTTTTGAAACAATAGGCAGACACTTTGAGTGGTGCCAGCCACACCGCATCTCGGATTGAGGCGTGGTTTATTTTTACATGTTAGATATGACCCATGGATCATTCTCCTAAAGTTTCAATGGAAACCGAATGCGTTTGGTAGGTTTTACTTATGTACTTAAAATGTTGTCCATTTTAAACAAAAGAGTGTCACTTAGAGTGATTTCGGCCACACCGTGCCTCTGATTGACGAGGTGGTTGACTCGTACATGTCACATATGACCCATGGATCGTTTTTTCTAAAGTATAGACACAATATGAATGCTTTTGGTCGGTTTTCCGTATGCCAGTTGACGTTTTTCACTTAAAATGACGTCCTTTTGAAACAAAAGATAGATACTTTGAGTGGTGAAGGCCACACCGCTCCTCGGATTGAGGCAGGGTTGACTCGTACACATCACATTTGACCCATGGATTATTGTACTAAAGTATCGACACAATGAGAATGCATTTGGTCGGTTTTCCGTATGCCAGTTGATTTTTTTTTATTAAAATGAGGTCCTTTTGAAACAAAAGGCAGACACTTTGAGTGTTGTCGGCCACACCGTGTCTCATATTGAGGCGAGGTTGATTCGTACACGTCACATATGACCCATGAAGCGTTCTCCTAAAGTTTCAACGGAAACCGAATGAGTTTGGTCGGTTTTCCGTATGTACTTAAAATGTTGTCCATTTTAAACAAAAGAGAGCCACTTAGAGTGATTCTAGCCAGAACGTGCCTCAGATTACTGCGGGGATGACTCTTACACTTCACATATGACCAATGTATTGTTGTGATAAAGTAT
This sequence comes from Viscum album, assembly GCA_963277665.1. Lineage (NCBI taxonomy): Eukaryota > Viridiplantae > Streptophyta > Magnoliopsida > Santalales > Viscaceae > Viscum > Viscum album. The sequence goes on from OY728163.1 coordinate 1,944,186,496, forward strand.
AGACACAATCCAAATGCGTTTGGTTGGTTTTCCGTATTCCAGTTGATGTTTTTCACTTAAAATGACGTCTTTTTGAAACAAAAGACAGACACTTTGAGTGGTGGTAGCCACAACACACCTCGGATTGAGGAGGGGTTGACTCGTACATGTCACATATGACCCATGGATCATTTTTCTAAAGTATCGAAACAATCCGAATGCGTTTGGTCGGTTTTCCGTATGCCAGTTGATATTTTTTAATTAAAATGACATCCTTTTGAAACAAAAGGCAGACACTTTGAGTGGTGCCAACCACACCATGTCTTAGATTAAGGCGGGGATGATTTTTACACATCACATATGACCCATGAATCGTTCTCCTAAAGTTTCAACAGGAACCGAATGTGTTTGGTCGGTATTCCGTATGTACTTAAAATGTTGTCCATTTTAAACAAAAGAGAGACACTTAGTGTGATTCTGGCCACACCATGCTTTAGATTAAGGCGGGGTTTACTCGTACACGTCACATATGACCCATGGATCGTTGTGAAAATGTATCAACACAATCTGAAAGCATTTGGTCAGTTTTCTGTATTCCAGTTGATGTTTTTCACTTAAAATGATGTCCTTTGGAAACAAAAGACAGAAACTTTGAGTGGTGGCGGCCACACCGCGCCTCGAATTGAGACGGGGTTGACTTCTACACGTCACATATGACCATGGATCGTTTTCCTAAAGTATCGACACAATCCGAATGCATTTGGTCAGTTTTCCGTATGCCATTCGATGTTTTTCAATTAAAATGGCGTCCTTTTGAAACAAAAGGCAGACACTTTGAGTGGTGGCGGCCACACCATGCCTTGGATTGAGGTGGGGTTGACTTGTACACATCACATATGACCCATGGATCATTGTGTTAAAGTATGAACACAATCCGAATGTGTTTGGTTGGTTTTATGTTTGCCAGTTGATGTTTTTAAATTAAAATGACATCTTTTTGAAACAAAAGGCAGCCACTTTGGGTGGTGCCGGCCACACCGTGTCTCAGATTGAGGCGGAGTTAATTCTTACACGTCACATATCTCCCACGAATCCTTCTCCTAATTTTTCAATGGAAACCGAATAAGTTTGGTCCGTTTTCTGTATGTACTTAAAATGTTGTCCATTTTAAACAAAAGAGAGACACTTAGAGTGATTCCAGCCACACTGTGCCTCAGATTAAGGCAGGGTTGACTCATACATGTCACATATGACCCATTGATCGTTTTTCTAAAGTATTGACACAATACGAATGCGTTTGGTTGGTTTTTCGTATGCCAATTGATGTTTTTCACTAAAAATGACGTCCTTTTGAAACAAAAGATAGACACTTTGAGTGGTGGCAGCCACACCACGCCTCGGATTGAAGCACGGTTGACTCTTACATGTCACATATGACCCATGGATCGTTGTGATAATGTATCGACAAAATCTGAACGCGTTCGGTCGGTTTCCCATATGCCAGTTGATGTTTTTCACTTAAAATGACGTCCTTTTGAAACAAAAGACAGACGCTTTGAGTGGTGGCAACCACACCGCACCTCGGATTGAGGCGGGGTTGACTCTTACACGTCACATATAACCCATGAATCATTGTTCTAAGGTATCGACACAACCCGAATGCGTTTGGTCGGTTTTCCATATTCCAGTTGATGTTTTTCAATTAAAATGACGTCCTTTTGAAATAAAAGGCAGACACTTTGAGTGTTACCAGCCACACTACGTCTCATATTGAGACGGGGTTGATTTTTAGACGTCACATATGACCCATGAATCGTTCTCCTAATGTTTCAACAGAAACCGAATGCGTTTGGTCAGTTTTCCGTATGTACATAAAATGTTGTCCATTTTAAACAAAAGAGATCCACTTAGATTGATTACGGCCACACCGTGCCTTAGATTAATGCGGGATTGACTCGTACATGTCTCATATGACCCATGGATCGTTGTGCTAAAGTATCGACACAATACGAATGAGTTTGGTCTGTTTTCCGTATGCGAGTTGATGTTTTTCACTTAAAATGATGTCCTTTTGAAACAAAAGACAGACACTTTGAGTGGTGGTGGCCACACTGCACCTCGGATTGAGGTGGGGTTGACTCGTACACGTCACATATGACCCATGGGTCATTGTGATAAATTATCGACTCAATTCGAATGAGTTTGGTCATTTTTTCTTATGCCAGTTGATGTTTTTTAATTAAAATGACGTCCTTTTGAAACAAAAGGTAGACACTTTGAGATGTGACAACCACACCACGCCTCAGATTGAGGCGGGGTTGACTCGTACACGTCACATATGACCCATGGATCATTTTTCTAAAGTATCTACACAATCCGAATATGTTTGGTCGGTTTTCCGTATGCCAGTTGATGTTTTTCAATTAAAATGACATCCTTTTGAAACAGAAGACCGAAACTTTGAGTGGTTCCGGCCACACCACATCTCAGATTGAGGCGGGGGTGATTCATACACGTCACATATGACCCATGAATCATTCTCCTAAAGTTTCAAAGAAAACTGAACGCGTTTGTCGGTTTTCCGTATGTACTTAAAATGTTGTCCATTTTAAACAAAATACAGACACTTTGAGTGGTGGCAACCACACCACACCTCATTTTAAGGTGGGGTTGACTCGTACACGTCACATATGACCAATGGATCATTGTTATAATGTATCGACACAATACGAATGCGTTTGCTCGGTTTTCCGTATGCCAGTTGATGTTTCTCAATTAAAATGACTTCCTTTTGAAAGAAAAGGCGGACACTTTGAGTGGTCCCAGCCACACCACATCTTAGATTCAAGAGGGGTTGTTCTTTACACGTCACATATGACCAATGAATCGTTCTCCTAATGTTTTAACAGAAACCTAATGCATTTGGTCAGTTTTCTGTATGTACTTAAAATGTTGTCCATTTTAAAGAAAAGAGAGCCACATAGAGTGCTTTCGGCCACACCGTGCCTCAGATTAAGGCGGGGTTGACTCTTACATGTCTCATATGACCCATGGATCGTTGTGCTAAAGTATCGACACAATCTGAAAGCGTTTGGTCAGTTTTCCGTATGCCATTTGATTTTTTCACTTAAAATGACGTCCTTTTGAAGCAAAAGACAGACACTTTGAGTGGTGGTAGCCACACCACACCTCGTATTGAGGCGAGGTTGACTCGTACATGTCATATATGACCCATGGATAGTTGTTCTAAAGTATTGACACAATCCAAATGTGTTTGGTCAGTTTTCTGTATCCCAGTTGATGTTTTTCAATTAAAATGACGTCCTTTTGAAACAAAAGGCAGACACTTTGAGTGGTGGCAGCCACACCGCACCTCGGATTGAGACGGGGATGACTCTTACACATCCCATATGACCCATGGATCATTTTTCTAATGTATCGACCCAATCCGAATGCGTTTGGTCGGTTTTCCTTATGTTAGTTGATTTTTTCAATTAAAATGACGTCCTTTTGAAACAGAAGACATACACATTGAGTGGTTCCAGCCACACCGCATCTCAGATTTAGGAAGGGTTGATTCGTACATGTCACATATGACTCATGAATCGTTCTCCTAAATTTTCAACATAAACCGAATGCGTTTGGTCGGTTTTCCATATGTACTTAAAATGTTGTCCATTTTAAACAAAAGACAGAAACTTTGAGTGGTTAGAGCCACAATGCCCCTCAGATTAAGGCGGGGTTGACTCGTACATGTCACATATGACCCATGGATCGTTGTGATAAAGTATCGACACAATACGAATGCGTTTGGTCAGTTTTTCGTATGCCAGTTGATGTTTTTCAATTAAAATGATGTCCTTTTGAAACAGAAGATAGACACTTTGAGTGGTGTCAGTCACACCACATCTCATATTAAGGCAGGGTTGATCTGTACACATCACATATGACCCATGAATCATTCTCCTAATGTATAAATGGAAACCTAATGCATTTGGTTGGTTTTCCATGTGTACTTAAAATATTGTCCATTTTAAACAAAAGACAGACACTTTGAGTGGTGGCGTCCACACCTCACCTTAGATTAAGGCGGGGTTGACTCATACACGTCACATATGACCAATGGATCATTGTGCAAAAGTATAGACACAATCCGAATGATTTTGGCCAGTTTTCTGTATGGTAGTTGATGTTTTTCACTTAAAATGACATCCTTTTGAATCAAAAGACAGACACTTTGAGTGGTGGTGGCCACACCGCGCCTCGGATTGAGGCGGGGTTGACTAGTACACATCAGATATTACCCATGGATAATTGTGCTAAAGTATCGACACAATTCGAATGCGTTTGGTCGGTTTTTTGTATGCCAGTTGATGTTTTTCAATTAAAATGACGTCCTTTTGAAACAAAAGGCAGACACATTGAGATGTGGCAGCCACACTACACCTCGTATTGAGGCGAGGTTGACTTGTACACGTCACATATGACCCATGGATCATTGTTCTAAAGTACCAACACAATCCGAATACATTTGGTCGGTTTTCCGTATGCCAGTTGATGTTTTTCAATTAAAATGACGTCCTTTTGAAACAGAAGACAGACACTTTGAGTGGTGCCGGCCACACCACGTCTCAGATTGAGGCAGGGTTGATTCGTACATGTCACATATGACCCATGAATCGTTCTCCTAAAGTTTCAATGAAAACCGAATGCATTTGTCGGTTTTTCATATGTACATAAAATGTTGTCCATTTTAAACAAAAGACAGACACTTTGAGTGGTGGCGGCCACACCACGCCTCAGTTTATGGCGGGGTTGACTCATACACGTCACATATGACCAATGGATCATTGTACAAAAGTATCGACACAATCCAAATGCGTTTGGTTGGTAATCGTATGCCAGTTGATGATTTTCAATTAAAATGACGCCCTTTTGAAAGAAAATGCAGACACTTTGAGTGGTCCTGACCACACCGCGTCTCATATTGAGGCAGGGTTGATTGGTACACATCACATATGTCCCATGAATCGTTCTCCTAAAGTTTCAACGAAAACCGAATGCGTTTGGTCAGTTTTCTGTATGTACTGGAAATGTTGTCCATTTAAAAAAAAAAAGAGAGCCACTTAAAGTGATTCAAGCCACACCGTGCCTCAGATTAAAGAGGGGTTGACTCGTACACGTAACATATGACCCATGTATCGTTTTGATAAAGTATCGACACAATCCGAATGCGTTTGGTCAGTTTTCCGTATGACAGTGGATGTTTTTCACTTAAAAAGACGTCCTTTTGAAACAAAAGACAGACACTTTGAGTGGTGGCGGCCACAACACGCCTCAGATTGAGGATAGGTTGACTTGTATACGTCACATATGACCCATGGATCATTGTTCTAAAGTATTGAAATAATCCAAATGTTTTTGGTCAGTTTTCCGTATTCCAGTTGTTGTTCTTCAATTAAAACGACGTCCTTTTGAAACAAAAGGCAGACACTTTGAGTGGTGGTGGCCACACCGCACCTTGTATTGAGGCGGGGTTGACCCGTACACGTCCCATATGACCCATGGATCATTTTCTAAAGTATCGACACAATCTGAATGCGTTTGGTCAGTTTTCCCTATGTCAGTTGATGTTTTTCAATTAAAATGACGTCCTTTTGAAACAGAAGACAAAAACTTTGAGTGGTGCCAGCCACACCGCATCTCAGAATAAGGTGGGGTTGATTCTTACACATCACATATGACCATGAATCGTTCTCCTAAAGTTTCAATGTAAACCGAATGTGTTTGGTCATTTTTTCGTATGTACTTAAAATGTTGTCCATTTTAAACAAAAGACAGACACTTTGAGTACTTGTAGCCACAATGCGCCTCAGTTTAAGGCAGGGTTGACTCGTACATGTCACATATGACCCACAGACCATTGTTCTAAAGTATCGACACAATCCAATTACGTTTGGTCGGTTTTTCGTTTTCCAGTTGATGTTTTTTAATTAATATGACATCCTTTTGAAACAGAAGATAGACACTTTGAGTGGTTCCAGCCACACCACGTATCAGATTAAGGAGGGGTTGATTCGTACACATCACATATGACCCATGAATCGTTCTCCTAAAGTATCAATGGAAACCGAATGCGTTTGGTCGGTTTTCCATATATACTTAAAATTTTGTCCATTTTAAACAAAAGACAGACACTTTGAGTGGTGGCGGCCACACCTCGCCTCAGATTAAGGCGGAGTTGACTCATACACGTCACATATGACCCATGGATCGTTGTGATAAAGTATCGGCACAATCTGAATGCGTTTGGTCGGTTTTCCGTATTCCAGTTGATGTTTTTCACTTAAACTGACATCCTTTTGAAACAGAAGACAAACACTTTGAGTGGTTCCGGCCACACCACATCTCATATTGAGGCAGGGTTGATTCGTACACGTCACATATGACCCATGAATCATTCCTCTAAAGTTTCAATGGAAACCGAATGCGTTTAGTTGGTTTTCCGTATGCCAATTGATGTTTTTCAATTAAAATGACGTCCTTTTGAAACAGAAGACAGGCACTTTGAGTGGTGCCGGCCACACAGCGTCTCATATTGAGGCGGGGTTTGATTCGTACACGTCACATATGACCCATGGATCATTCTCCTAAAGTTTCAATGTAAACCGAATGCGTTTGGTCAGTTTTCCGTATGTACATAAAATGTTGTCCATTTTCTGAGAATCCTCAGGTGTCTATTAGTGGAATGGTATTTACTTAAAATCTTGTAGACATTCATATAAAATATTTTTATATCATTCTTAGTATGGATTAGATTTTAGTTTATCATGCTATGAAACATTTCGGAGCTAACAATGTCATGCCCAATGAATACATCACTTTTATAACCTACCAAGAATCTATGATATTGATTAGATGTGTAAATGTGATTTACATTGATTATCATGATAAAAATAAATAAAATATATATTATATATTTTCTAGTATTAAATGAAATAAAGGAGGGTGGGGGGGTGTCCGGTGGGGCTATCCGGGGGGCTGTCCGGTGGGTGTTCGGGGGGCTGTCCGGGGACCAAGGAGGAGGGTGGGGGGGCTGTGCGGGGGGCTGTCTGGGGGGTGTTTGGGGGGTTGTCCGGGGTCCAAGGAGGAGGGTGGGGGGGGAGGGCTGTCAGGGGGGCTGTTCGGGGGGATATCCGGGGGCTGTCCTGGGGGTGTTCGGGGGGTTTTCCGTGGTCCATGGAAGAGGGTGGGGGGGGGGGGGCTGTCCGGGGGGATGTCTGGGGGGCTTTCTGGGGTCCAAAGAGGAGGGTGGGGGGGCTGTTCGGGGGGCTGTCTTGGGGCTGTCTGGGTGGTTTTCGGGGGGTTTTCCGGGGTCCAAGGAAGAGGGTGGGGGGGGGGGGGGGCTTTCCAGGGGGATGTCTGGGGGGCTGTCCGGGGTCCAGGGAGGAGGGTGGGGGGGCTGTCCGGGGGGCCATCCAGGGGGGTGTCCGGGGTCCAAAGAGGATGGTGGGGGGTTTTACAGTGTCTAAGAAGGAGGGGGGTTCCCAAACACACAACCACTAAAAGAAAACAACATCCATAAAAATAGATAATATATAAAAATAACTCAACTCCAATACTATACTACGAGTCTAGATAAAACCAACAACTAGAATAGATTAAATATCAAATCTCAGTAATATTAGTCAAAAATGTAATGGATAAATTTTTCCCACATCACCATCACCATCATCACCATCATCATCACCCTCGTCCTCGTCCCCATCATCATACTTTCCCTCCTCAGTGCTCTCCCCCTCGCCCTCACCCTCATCCTCGCCCTCGCCACCCGCTTCGCCCTCCTCCTCTCCCTCCTCTTCTGCATCAGACTCCTCGCCATCATCGTCGTCAAGCTAGACATCATCATGAACACCACTATAACTTCCACCCGGTGCACCATATATAGAACATATCGATAACATATATTCATCAAAAGCTGGTCTGGACTCTGCTGGAAGTGTTGGACATAGAACTTCAATAAATTTCATAAACGCAATATTTTCCCTAGCAGACTGTTCTTCCGTCTCTGTGGACCTTTTATCAGCCTTTTCTTCATCTGCCCTAACTTTATAGATCTCAGTGGCACTATATCTCGTACCTGAGGAGGTCCAATACCTTGTCGGGGCTATCCTAGGTCGGTAGAGTACTCGTCCAGAATGCTCCTCTCCCAACACCTGATGTAAGTGATCTGTTGGCCCAAAATTGTCTAGTTTTTGGGAATCGAGGGCCTCTAAAGCAGCCTGTTACAAATATAAAAATATCATTAAGCTACAAAATAGATATTAAAATATAAATTCAATAGATTAAAACTTACAATCTACTGCTGAGTTGCTTCATTGACGACACTTCCATCCTTTTTCTGTCTACTCGAGCAAAACAGTTTTGCTCAAGGCACACATCCTTCAATATTCTATATTTTCCTCTACAATGACATTGAAAACTAAAGTTATATGAAAACATTAGCAAACTATTAAATTATTGAGGAAACAAAATAAATTTTAAGTCATGAATAAAACTTATAAACAATTGTCAAACCTGATTCCTCTCATGATCAGGCATCATAGTGCGTCCCACTGTGTGGAGGCATTTTTTTTGCATCAATGTTCTTTTTATTTTTTCTAGATGATTCCGAAATAAAATTCAAAAATTCAATAGATAGTATTAATGAAAAATATGAAAGTTATTATTTAAATACCTCAAATATTAACAATAACTTAAACTGGTTACTCGTCCAATGAGTAATCATCTGACGATACTGCTCTATAGGAAAATCATCCACCAATTGTACCGCCTCTAACTCAGTGCCAACTCTAGAAACCCAGCCAATATACAACTCATGATTGTAGGATCTCCAAAGCTCGCCTAAATATATTAGACATTCCGGTCATGCACCCTCACCATCGGGAAAATTAAATCGAAGCTGAAATCAAAATATTAATTCATATAAATACAAAAAATAATTCATGGAATTAAATAGAACAGATTTTTTTACCCATATCTCTACCAAAGCTCTATCCTGGAACTCATGTGGAAAATGTCTCTATGATAGCGGGCTGACAGGAATGATGTTGGAGTATTTGGAAAGCGTCATCAAAAAACTCAAACATTGATGCCTTATTTTCTCAACCATTTGGTCGTCTTCATTATAAACCACCATAACCTGTGTGCGGCGGTTCCACACCGAATGCATGCGTGTACGCCCCCGCCCACGCCTCCTGTCAGTAGATGTATCTGTCATGAAATAAAAACAAATATTTTATCAAAACATGTTATAATGAAATTAAATATTTCTATAAAAATTTGTTAGGGTTCTATAAATATACATGTGTCGGTTTAATCGCTGAGCGCCACTGGGTCCACAAAATCTGATGGAACACCCTGTGGTGGAATAGGAGTCGAAGATGATGGAATATAGATGCTCGGAGAGACAGAAGTAGAAAGAAAAGAAGATGGGATAACTGTCTGACCAGATGCTGACTGGGGAGTGAGAGTCATCATGGGATGTGAAAATGATGGGCCAGAAGATGCAGAAGGTAGCGAAAACATGGGAGGCCTAAATATCTCACGTGTCACTAACGACACACCAGGATCATAATGTGGGAAGGATGACATGTCAGTGGGAGGGGCAGAGTCTAGTCGGGTACACGTAGCTGCTCTTCCACCTCTGGTACGAACCCTTCTCGTACCATCGGCCTGAGTATTAGGACCAGTACTAGGCTCCTCATCGAATAACTGTTGACGTATAGGTGGATCCTACAAATATGTTTTTCAAAAAAATTAATCACATGACATTATATATTCTTTAAATATATCAATTTGAAATAAAGTACTCACTACAAGCATTAATGATGGAATTCCCAACTCTGTCATTCAATGATTGTTCTCCATCATTTTTTTTCCTTCGTCTCTCTTCAATTGGCTTAATTTCCTGCTTTTGAAAAAAAATATGTAATTAATTAGAAAAAGGAAACTAATGTGTAACCCAAAAAACTAAATATATGAGGGAATAGGGGGATTCATTGGTAATTTATCTATCAATTGTTTTAGAAGATCTTGAATGGATTTAATAAATCATACAAGTTGTAATGTTCACTAAGTTAGAAATATTGTTTGACTATGTTTGAATACCGTTCAATTCCAAATTAGAAAATTCAACTCAAATAAAACTGTAACCAATAAACATTGAAAATTCACATAATGGTCAAGTCAGCTATCAATTGTTTTAGAAGAGCTTTAATGGATTTAATAAATCATACAAGTTGTAATGTTCACCAAGTTATAAATATTTTTCGACTATGTTTGAATACAGTTCAATTCCAAATTAGAAAATGCAATTCAAATAAAACTGCAACCAATAAACATTGAAAATTTACATAACGGTAAAGTTAGCTATCAATTGTTTTAGAATATATTGAATGGATTTAATAAATCATACAAGTTATAATGTTCACCAAGTTAGAAATATTGTTTGACTATGTTTGAATACAGTTCAATTCCAAATTAGAAAATGAATTTCAAATAAAACTGCAACTAATAAACATTGAAAATTCACATAACGGTCAAGTCAGCTAAAACATATTTCTGATCAATACTAAATCAATTTGAATATTACCGACCTTAACAACCCAACTCGAGGTAAACCAAAATAATTGATAACATGGATGAATAATTCTATATATTTTGAACGACAACATCAGGTTCACAATCAACTCTGACAATTGAGCTATTGGAGTCATCAAAAGAAATAAATGGATTGGTTCCAATGGCACTAGGGATAGTGTCAAAGCCATCATCACCATCATAAAAAATATGTCTTGGAATTACTTCAACTATGACACCAAATTCAGGTCGAAGTTGGTCTTTGACATAAAAAACTTTTTTAGCCATTAATGCCAACGCATATGGTTCTTCGGTAGCAAGCGTGCGCGTCATATTAATTACTCGAAATAAAAAATCATCAATAAATGTGCCATGTCTTGCCATCGAATCAAACCAATGACATTTCATCATTGTGACTCATCCATGAGAGTAATAATCCAATATTATTATTTTCTCTAAAACTCCATAATAACCCACATTTTCAAATCGCGGACTACTATCTGATGCACTGACATAACAATCTGTTGTGGGAGTAACTATAACACCATCATGTTGTGTTCTCATATTATTTTCTCATTCAGTGACAATAAATGAGTACCCATTGATAACAATTGATTTATAGTCACGAACCATGGTATTAGGACCAAAATCCAAAGCTCTTATTTCCTCAGAGACAGAGTTTGCAGACAAACTCAATACCTGAAATATAAATGACTATTAAACTTAATTAAATATTGATATAATTATTTTAAACATTAATATTTTTACCTTTAATTTAAACCAAGAAGAAAAATCTTTGCTATGAAAAGTCTTTCTCCTTCTCAAAGATAAAGAACGATGCTTACTATTTATCATTGTTTTATGTTCCCTGTAGATAAAAAATATGAATAGTTTAATAGATATATATTTAAGATATACATAATCAATTTAGTTACCTGATATAGTCATAGAACAAATCAAAGTTGAACAAAACTGTGCGATGTGACATCTCCTGCTCTTTATGGCTTAATGGCTTCAATGTATATGATCCGAAAATTCCTCCTGTTTGAGGAAGTAATGGAAAACTGGGTTCAATTTGCTCATACAATTCTTATTCATTTCTCATTGGTCTGTTCAATCTTGTACTTAGATCAGACAAATTCATCGAGCAGAAATCCATACATTCTTGAGCCAGGTAACCGTTCACGATAGAACCTTCGGGATGATTTTTGTTTCGGACATAAGACTTTAATGTGAACATATTTCTTTCAGTTGGATACATCCAACGAAAAGAAACAGGTCCTCCGAGAAGTATTTCAGTGGGAATATGGACAGTCAGATGCAACATGCATGTGAAAAATGATGGAGGAAATATTTTCTACAAATCACACAAAATTAATGGGGCATATGTCAACATTTTTTGCAAAAAATACTTGGAAAAATTCTTAGCACAAAGATCTCTAAACAAATGGCACAACCGAATAACAACCACCCTTACATTATTGGACAGAAGATGACGAATTGCTATTGGAAGCAACTCATGTAGTAGAACGTGATAATCATGAGCCTTCAAAGATTTTAGCTTCAACCCTCTTCTGTTTACCCGTTTAGATATGTTGCTTGAATATCCATCATGAACTATAATAGTCTCTAATACTTCCAGATTTTTATTCCGTAGGTGTCATCACATAAGAAGCACATGGAAGTTGCCATTTATTTTCACTGATACGCACATGATTCAATTCTGGTCTGATGCCCCAATCCACCAAGTCACACCGAGATCGTAAATCATCTTTTGTCTTCCCCTTGACATTTAGAAGAACCGAAAGCAACTTTTCTCATATAATATTTTCAATATGCATTATGTCTAAGCAATGAAGTAAAAAATTGGTTGACCAATAAGGAAAATAAAAAAAGATACTCCTCTTCCTCCAATTGTAACAGGTTTTAGTGGAAACATTCTTTCTCTTTCCAGATTTCATTTGACCCTTCCCGAATGAAAAACTAAAATATTTCAATTCATTAAGCACGTCAGTTCTAGACATATTCTATGGTGGATCATCGGTCTCTATGGTATTATCAAATCTTAGACGATTCATTCTATATGGATGATCCTTTGGCAAGAATCATCGATGTCCCATAAAACTGAAACTACAGTGATGTTTCAGTCTTCTGGATCGTGTATTCTTCATACAAACTAGACATGATAGTTTTCCCTTCGTGCTCTATCCAGACATCATTGCATAAGCTGTAAAATAATTGACCATCCATATAAGCACAACACGCATCTGAAATATTTCTTTCGAACATGCATCGTATGTGTGCACACCCACATCCCAAAGAAGTTTCAACTCTTTTATTAAAGGTTGCATGTATACATCAATATCAATGATGGGATCAGAAGGACCAGATATGAGTATACTCATGAAAGTGATTTTTTTTCATACACAACCATGGGGGAAGATTATAAATGTGTATAAAAACTGTCCATGTGTTGTGCGAAGTAAGAATCTGCCCAAATGGATTAAAACCATCGCATGAATGACCCAGCCTCACATTACACACGTGAGCTGAAAAATCAGGATGTCGAGCATCAAATCTCTGCCATGAAAATCCATCTGCAGGATGAACCAACTCATCATTAGTCTTCTTTCTCTCGGTATCATGCCATCTCATTTTTATTAATATTTCATCAGACATAAAAAGATTCTGGAGTCTGGGGAGCAATGGAAAGTGCCACATTACTTTCAGTGGAACGTGGGATGGTGTTCTATCAGATTTTGAATTCCAGCGGGATGTGCCACATTTTATACAATCATTTCATTCAGTGGTTTCATCCCAGAATAAACTGCAATCTTTCAGACAAGCATAAATTTTGTTTCTTGAAAATCCATGTTCCTCAACTAACATCCATTCCATATAGTGGTTTGAGGGAATATCTGCATCATCTGGAAGTAAATAATTCAAGAGGGTAAGAATGTAATCGATTGCTGTATTAGAAATACCATACATAGTTTTCCCATGAAACAATCGGATTAAAAATTCTAGCCTTTTCATTTTATCACATTGTCGATATACTGGAGTCGTGGCAGCATCATTCAATTTTTTCACCCTATCAATATCATCATTTTCAATAGATGCATCAGCTGTTCTCATTTCGAAGTCTTCATGAGTCGAAATCCTTTATTTTTCATGATGACGAATAAACGGAAACCAATCATCTAACAAATTCTCCATTCCAACCCTTTCATTTCGACCATCACCAATTTGATATTTCATTTTCTCCCCATTGTGATACCACACAAAGTAGTTTTCTTGAAAACCATTTTTGGTTATGTGGTAGCTGACTTCTTCACGGATCAACCAAGGTCTACCAATACAATTGGAACATGGGCAGTGTATGCGACCACTATCTGAAGCATTGTGAAATGGAAAATCTATAAAGTTCTCAAAATTGTTTTAAAATCGCTTGAGATCTGATCAGTTTCATACATCCAACTTCTGTCCATTCTGTAAAAAGAATTTATATAAGTCATTTTGTCATAAACAATTTAATAGGATTGAACTTTAATAGAAAATACATTTAAGTAAATGATAAAGGAAGAAGTTTCTAGTTGATGTAGTGAACTATTAAAATAATGTAAAGAACAAGTACTCATAAATTAAATTAAAATTTATTTATATTCATTTTCATTAGGTCTATTAGAGTCACATGACTCAGGTCCTATAATGTGTTATATGCATCCCAAATCATTCACTCATGTTCAATAACTCATTATTGACACCTCTATGGCCATACCTTTCATTACCCAATTACTTCTCTAAGTCAAGCGCACCCCATGGGTGAATAAATTTTAGGCTTCTACACAATTTGTTTGTTCATGGCTTGTAAAAATATTTAATTTCATTAGGTATAGACAAAAACATTTATTTTTTAATTTGAAATTCTTAATAAAGTATGTTAATGAAAACAACATTACTGAATTAAACTTGTGACTTATCTAACATTTTTATGGTTGTCTACACATGCCAGAATGGGTAGTGAAAAGCACCCCACCCTCATAAAATTGTGTATTGGCCAAGAAGGACACATAATTTACCATGTACAATGATAACCATATTTAGTTGACCCTAAAGTTATATTAGTACAGTCATCTTGAGGAAATGGAATAAATGATCATGGTTAAATAATGAATTCAAAAGCTCATATTCCATATGTTGGACACTATCTATGGTAAGAAATAATGTGAGGATGGGTTTACATAATTCAATTTCTTACATGCTAGTGAGAGTGAAGGATTAAATTAATGACTAGAGTTCACTGATTAAATGAGGGTAGAGGTTGTATACCTTGTGTAAACAGAATGATTAAACAAGGGTAGAGGTTTCATACATTGTGCATGGTGGGGGAGTCTCAGACGATTTAGAAACTAAAATAAATTCCCATCATAGGTAACAATAAGAAACATCACCATCAAAAGAAACTCCAAATAAAAAAGGACTAAATACATCAATAATTTCAATAATTCACTACTATGCAAGGTTTATCCACATGTTTAGCAGTAATTATATGTCATAATCATGAACCACCTTTACAGCTCCCAGTTTTTACCAATAAATATAAGGTAAATATCTTAAAATATCTATAAAACAACTCATTAATAGCCCTTAAACGTAAATATAATCTTGAACAAACCATGGAATCTCTTTCACAACACATTCTCACACACCAGTTATCTCATGTGTTACTAAATACCAAACATAGTAACATAGTGTACTATAACAAATTTCATTACACAAGCCTTATTAAAAAAATTTTCATTTTAATAAAACACTTTCCTCAAGTAATTTTAATGAAAAAATTCATAAAAACATTGCTAAAAAGTATTAAACACATATAAATAAATTTCCAAGTAACAATTAATTACAAGATGTAAAAAAAGCATAATAACACATACTTAGAAAATCTAGAATCCAATGACAATGAATTTGAGATGCTTCTTCTTTTATGGAGGGTTAAGGATTTAATTAATTAAATGGATTGGAATACATAAAGTCTAGATTAAATCAAAACACAAAAAATTATATACACATCAAAATCAAAACTTAAAACTAAAATATAAGATGAAAAACAATAAAAACAAGTTAGAACCTAAATATTTTACGTGTATGAATAATAGAATACCTGATTTGAGATGATTTGGACGTAGTTTGACTGGTTCGGATGGGGGAAGTCACGAGAGCAGTGAAGCCGTGGACAGATTAGGGTTCTGTCGTGAATGGGGGAGAGAGTGGCTGATTCTGTATTTGGGGAAAATCTTTCCCAATGGTTTTTAAAAACTATTGGGAAAGGGTGACGATTTCCCAATGGTTCTACAAGAACCATTGGGAAATGGTGTCGTGGACACCCCTTTACCAATGGTTCAAGAGAACCGTTGGTAAAGGGGTACACCTTTCCTAATGTTTCAAGAGAACCGTTGGGAAAGGGATTCTTTACCAACGGTTTGTTTAAACTGTTGGAAAAGAAGCGTTGGGAAAGGGGTAGTTTCCAGTAGTGTAAATACACATCCTATAAAAGGGAAATAGCCTATAGAAAACACTAAACCAAGGGTTTCTTAATATAGGTGATTAAATCGTAATGGAACTTTTATTAATAAAGTGAAAATAGGACTTTACTAACTAGATGGATGAAAATATTATAACAAAACCATCCAAGTTATAAATTAAGGATACCAATTATCAATCACCAATAAAGTTAGTTTGAAATACATATGGATAATATGTATTTATTATTTAAAGAAAATTCAACCATGAACATTTCCTAACATCAACCTCTAACAATAAATAGTATTTAAAATATGAATTTAGAATAGTTTATTAAAATATTTCATTTTTCCTTATAAATGAAAAGAATTATTTGAAAATCATTTTCCTTAGCCTAGTAATTATTTATTAAAAACACACATTTAGAAATCCATTTTGAATTTGTTTTTAAAGAACTGTCACTAAGAAGTAAAAACCAATATAACGAAATGTAACTAAAATGAAATAAAAAAATAAAAAAAATAAAAAAAGATACTAATGTGTATAAGATGTAACCACTAAAATTATATAAGGGAGATGAGAAAAACCTTCCATTAAAGTGAAAGTTGGTACCAAACAATACATATAATATCACAAGTATAAGCCAAAACACATGGTGTTGAGATCAGACGTATAGTTTCTAAAGGTAACTGAATCACTCATAGAATACAATCTGGTTAAGCAACCAAAACAAGTAATAAATCTTTGTCCTTTCAAGGAAACCAAAAAAATCCCCAAGATAATACCTCAATTATGATAGAGAATCACCCATATATTTTCCATCATATATAAGATTTCCCATGTGAAAACCATAAAACAATCCAGATAGAATTCATCAATTACATTAACAATAAAAAAAAATTAAGAACACAATTGAAACCATTACTCCTTTTAAAAAACCATTTGAAATATTACTAAAAAATAATTCATTTTTCTTAAATTCATTTAAAAAAATTGGTAAACTAAAAAAAATCAAATAAAAAAACCATTTCAAAAATAATATTTAAAATCCTGTATAAGAAAACCAAATTTAATGAATGTTATAAAATTTGAAAACTTCTATTTAAATTTTATAAATATATTAAATTACACGCACAAATATTTTAGGTTCTAAGAATAGTGGAAGCATGGGATGGGCAGTGCCCAACTTTAGTTTTTTTCCATATTCAATGAACAATATGGGATCAGTACGATGATGAATGCCAGTATCCATGGAATTAAATCAAGGATTTAGTGAAAGGAATGGAAACTCATAACCAAGAGAGAGGATCATTATATTTTTTATAATTAACATAATTAAATTATAGAATTAACTACAAGGTGATTCATTCATCATTGATGTGTTTGACCGCAAATCTGCAGTGCCCATTCATTGCATTATAGCGATCAAGGGTCGATATCTTCTAATGGTTATCCACACGTGTTCCATATATCTACAGACATCGTTAAAAGAGTCTTTGAGTGTTATTATGGAGGATACTTTCACTTTTAATGTTCACCTTTGGCCACCTTGAGAATGGCTTCCAAAGTTTTCTCCATGATCTGGTAGAGGAGGATCTCTGTCATTCTTGAGAGCATTCTGGGAGAGGGATGAACTCTCTAGGCTTGAGAACTTTTATCCACTTTATTATGCACAATAATAATAATCTTCACTTGGCTAGTTCTTGGCTAATAAGTGAATAATATAACTGGGCATTTAATTCATAAGGTTAATAATAAATAATTTTCACAAGTTCCTTATTTATTTTGTTAATCCTAGAGGAACCCAATGTCAAATAATAACAAAAAAATTATTATTTCCTGACATTAAATCAACTTGAGAGTTATAATTAAATATTATTTAATTAAATAATATTCAATATTATTTATTAAAATAATATTCAATATTATTTTTTCTCATCAGACCCTTAACTCAGTCCACCAATCCTACCCCATAGTTATTGAACATTGAATAATCACAATATATTTATTATATAAATATCACTTCATTATTTTCCAATAAATATATAAATATTATATTCAATAAATAGAAACAAATTGTTTATTAATTATTCCGACCACAATATTTCTCTTGAATAACTTGTGTCGAAATAAATGTGATCTAGCATCCATGAATAATTACTAATTCACAATTGGGAATAATCTTTATTCAACATGTTAAATAATAAATAATATATTATTTAACTGGGATACTAGATATAAATAGTGTGTGACCCTTTAGGCCTCTTTCTCAGCGGCATTAGACAATGTATCCTAAAGTCCAAGGATAGCATGTAGAAACACACCAAGGCACCCATAGAGAATGTATTTAATGCTGCAATGATATGGCACCTCATACAAACACTTACTATGTAATATATTCTCTTTATCTAGATATCTCTAATCAAGTGGGTAGCATGAAATTTCCATCAAACCATGTGATCGATTTCTCATTCTAGGACTTTCGGGAAATTGAACTTTCCTATGGAACACCATGGCCATGGATTTATTAAGCCCATATCACTTCCATAAAAGGTCCTAAAATATCAACTTGTATTATGGAATATAAGGAAAAAATACATTCCCACATTATTCATTAATGCAATACTACTCATAACACACCCAACATATCCTACCTCACTGTGAAAATATGTCGTCATGGTTTTCTCCAATACATCTATGTGAATGAGTCATAATACCCAAAAATAATAATCATAAAGTCGAAGGACCAATACACACGTCAACAGATATGAACTTCCAATGACACTTACAAATGTGGATTTCTTAATACCGGTTCTTGTTCTTGTAATATCCTACTAGATATCACCAAGGGTGTACACCATGGGAATTTTTCTCAAAGTCCTATGAGTCTCCACCCCTGATTGCCTTTATCATTTTTGTCCCCTAAATTATGTCATCTATCTATAGAACATATATCTTATAATAGTGTCATAGCACTTCCGGGTTCTCATTATAGAGGGGAATTGTTATAACCTTTTAGTGAGACAGCTACTCTTGGGACATTATCATATGAAATGTTACATAGAAGAACAAACATGATGTGATAATAAGTTTATTAATACCCATAAAATAAATACATGTTTATCATAAAGTATGATAAAGCCGGTTCTAGGTCACCAACTCTAATATACTCGCAATTTCACTAGAGACAAATACTAACAATCTTCAGTCCGCTAGCTCTCACTTGATATTCAGGCTTCTGGTGAGATAGGCCTTTAGTTAAGGGTTCTACCACATTTTCTTCCATGGATACTCTACTCATTGAAAATTCACCCCTATGATAGAAATCCTTCAAGATGTGATACTTATAGAGTATGTGATTATTCCGTGGATGTGACCATGGATCTTTTGAAAGAGCCACAACTATAGTATTATCACAATAAAATGTGATAGGTTATTTACTACTAGGCACCACATCAAACTCCTAGACAAAGTTATGAATCCAGAAAGATTGATTGGATGCATCAGAAGCCTCTATATACTCAGAATCCACTATAGACTCAGCTACAAGTAGCTTCTTTGAAATATTCTAGCTCACAAATCCTTTGTTGAGATAGAAAACATATCCTGATTATGAATTCATATCATTCCGATCTATCTAAAAACTCACATCATCAAACCCTCTGATGAAAATTCCCTTGTACACTACATACACTTGGAACATATCTTTAAATCTTCTCAGATACTTAAGGATAATCTTAACAGTAGTCCAATGATATTATCCTATATCTTCATGATATCTACCTACCATACTTAGTGAACATGAAACATCATGTTTAGTACGTTACATGACATACATGATAGATCCTATATCTGAGGCGTATGATATCTTACTCATTCTTTCTTTCTCTTATTTTATAGGGGACACATTTTCTTAAAAATATGTAAACCATGTGACACTGGAACAAATACCCACTTGGATTTTTCCATACTAAATATATTTAGTATTTATTCAATATATGTACTTCAACATAGTCTAATAATCCTCTTGGATCTATCACAAATGATCTTGATCCCTAGAAGGTAGGTTTCTTCACCTAAGTCATTTACAGAGAAGCAGTTTTTCAACCCGTCTTTAACTAACTATAAAGCAGGTTTTTCATTTCCAATAAGTAATATGTCGTCAATATATTCCATTATGATAAATACCAAATTCCCATTAAACTTTTTTTTTAAAATGGATCACATTCAATTTTAATGAAACAATATTATTTTGTAGATTCATCAAATTAATTGTTCCAGGACCTAGATGCTTGCTTCAATCCAAAAATGGATCTATGTATCTTGTAAATCCTTTTGGAATCTCCTTTTGTCACAAACCCTTCTAATTGTATCATATAGATATCATCCTAATGTTTTTTATTAAGGAATGCAGTTTTCACATCCATATGCCATATACCATAGTCATGGTAAACTGCATTGGAAAATATGATTATGTTGTATTTAAACATGGAAAATGCAGAAAAGGATTCATAATAGTCCCTTACATGATGCTTTTTAAAACCTTTATCCATTATCCTTGATTTATAGCTACTTACTATACCTTCCATGTCTATTTTTCTCTTCAATACCCATTTACATCCAACATGCTTTACATTAAGTGGAACATCGACAATAACCCAAAATTGGTTTTGATAAATGGAATCCATTTTAGAATTCATAGTTTCTAGCCATATTGCATCTTCAAAGACCTATATTACCTCCTTTTAAGATATAGGTTCATCATTTTCCAACAATAATGAGTCACCATACTCAATAAAAATAAAACCATATCTATCTAGTTCCCTTACATATCTTACACTCCAACATAGTACTTGAGTTTCTAGAACTACTTCTTCCATGGGGACTTATGGAACATTTTCCTATACTAGATCCTGTGTAACTTGAGCATCAACTTCATCTAGGTCAGTCTTGCTCCCACTTTCCTTTTTAGGGATGTGCTCCCTCCCAAGAAAGACTATTTGTCTGGAGACAATTACTTTATTGTATGAGGTGTTGTATATGTAGTATCCCTTTGTTTCCTTGGGATACCCTACAATGATACACCTCATGCCCTGGGGTGGTAGTTTGTTTTTTGAGAAAGCCTTTAAAAATGATTATAATTCTTATACATGTGTATACAAAAAAATGGGTTTCTTTCCGCTCCATAACTGGAAGGGAATTCCATTTTCTGCCTTAATTGGTACTCAGTTTAATGTTTATGTCATATTTTGTAATGCATATCCCCAAAAGGATAATAGAAGATCTGCATGAATCATCATCAACCTTACCATGTACAACAACGTATGTTTTTTCCTTTCACTAACACCATTCCAATGTGGTGTATAAGATTGAGTGAGTTGATATAGATTCACAAATTACAGTATAAAGTTGATGAAAACATGGTTAAGATATTCTCTACCTCGATCTGATCAAAATCTTCTTTATCTTCTTACCAAAGTGATTATGTACATCATTCTTGAATTCGTTAAATGTATCAAAGGACACAGACTTGTATCTCATCAAGTAAATATATCTATATATAATCAATTCTCCCATAAATGTTATGAAGTAAGAATATCCACCACTATTTTCAATTTTAAATGGTATACACACATCAATGTGTACCAATCATAGAATCTCTATGGCCCTTTCACCCTATCCACCAAATGGTGGTTTGATCATTTTCCCTTGTAAGAAATAGTGACATCTATGAAGTTGTTTTAGCTCAAATGATTTTAAATAACCATCTTGAGAGAGCATTGTCAATCACTTATCATTTACATGAACTATATGGTGATTCCAAAATTGGGTGTTATATGAGTCATGTGAACTTGATTTTTTATCAATTTCCAACACTAGGTTTTCTTAATTTAATAAATAAAGACTGTTATTTAAATGTTCCATACCATAACATATGTTATCCTTATAAAAGAAACAACTTTTATTTATGAATTTGAAAATAATCTCATCTGTATCTAAAATTGATACTGAAGTTATGTTCTTGTTAAAACATGGTTGAAAATAATATCCATGTAAAACCAAAATCAGACTGATCATAAAAGAAAGGTGATTGTCACCAATGTAAAGGGAATCCAACCTCAAACCATTGGTAGCTCACAGTTCTACCTCCCCTTTGGCAATTTTCTAGTATCTACATGGTTCTAGAATTTGAATACAGATGTGCATACCAAAAGAGATATCTAATACCCAATGTGTAGAAATTGAAATATTTCACTTGATAATGAATTCACCTTTGGCTTCCCCTTTCCTCTAGGTGTACTTCCTCTTCCACTGGCCTGACTAGCCACATGAAAATCATACAACCTCCTTTTCCTTTCCCGTCATCTAGATATTCTTCTTCTTAGTTGGATGGTGCTTGGGGGATTTAGATTATAATTCTTAGACCCCTTTTCCTTGTCCTTAATCTTACTATTCACCACAAGGACTGTGGGGTTTTTACACCCCATTTCGTTATCCACTTGGATAATTAAAGTAATATGTTTTGATAGACTCTTTTCATTTTTTATAATATTATAATTCACAATAATACTAGATAAGGACTTGGGCAGTGATGATAGAATGAGATTTGTACAAAAATAAACCACGAATTTAATCCCTATGATGTCTAGATGCTCAACATAGACAATAATCTTGACTACATGTGGCCCAGTTGGTGCAGACTCTACATGATTTGTGTTGAACAAAGTGTTGGTGATCTTATACCTCTATCGTATTGCATTATCTTGATAGAGATCCCAAAGGCGAGACATCATACTATAAGAATCTATTTCCTCATTTTCATCAAGAGATCACTGGTCATGGATGATAGCATGAGTTAAAGAACATTTGTAGCATCATTTAGATGTTTCTTGTACACATAGAGCTCCTCATCACTCACCTCATTTCTAGGTGCAACTGGTAATGGTTCTTCTAGCACATATAGTTCTCTTTCATGGTGAAGTATGACCCAAAGGTGCATTTGACACTCCTAGAAAATTGTGTTGGTGAGAAGGTTTTTATTCTTTAGTATGGATCACAATGAAATTTTTTATGTCATTTTTAATTTAATTTATAAAAATAAGAGTAATAGAGTTTTAGTACTTTATCTGATAAAATTAAGACAAATAAATAAATAAATATTCATTACTCTTCAACAGTTTTATCGAAACCCAATAGCCCTCACCATTGGCTTCAGAGTATTATATTTCTTAGACATTCTAGTTTCAAGGATCCATATTTCCCTTTGCATTACCCCAACATTGGATGCTCAAGAAATTTTAATGGTTTTAGGTAGGCATTAAAAATTCCAAATGCATTAACTAACAACTCCTTGATCTGTTGAGTGGACTCCACAATCCAAAAATCACTAATTTTTAATTTCCATAAACCTTTGCCTCTATGTTAAACCATGTACTTCTTTGGAAGTCAACCCTTGATGTAAACTAAGTCATGTAAACCCAAAACCTCAAATTTTAATTCCCTAATAATTAAAAGAAACCAAGATTTGTCTGGTCAAGCACTTTGAACTATCGTTTGATTCTAACCGAAGTAATGGAAGGCTATACCAAATAAATATTTTATTGAGATATTTTATCCTTTATGCGTAAATTTACAATTATTATCTTTATTACATTATTTTCAATGTTATGTGATTAACCATGTCTTAGATAATATTTATTCATAATATGATTTATTTTAGTTCCATATAGCATGATTTTTTAATTAATAAATTATGTTATCACGATGATACATCCATAATGAACAAACCATGAATCTGACAAAAATTAAATAAAGGGTATGATCCTGAGCTTATTCTAATGGTTTTTATCTATTGGATGATAAATTAACCACTGACATAGGGTATAAACTCCTTAAACCAATTAGATTAATTTTTACGGCTTTCCACCTATCCACCATTGTATCTCCTTGGATTGGAATCTCCTTGGCTCCTAACTTGAACCGACCCCACTAAACTTGGAGCTCCATCCATTATATATGATTTTACTCACATACAATTGAGGGGTAAAAGGGGGGTTTACCTAAAAGAAATCTTGGGTTTGTAGTCCATACATATTAATGAGGAGATAAGGCACATATACCAATAATTTAATTTAATAAATTAAAAAGGAAACAAATCACATAAAAAAGGCCATGTCTAGATCATGATCATCTACATGCGTGCAAGGAATTTACATATCTAATAAAACTAGCATTAAATTATTTAATTGTTCTTATTTAAGATATATCATGCTCAAATCAATTAATTATTATCTTTAATTATTAAATCATTTTATACTTATATTTTTTTGAATTTTCTTGATATTCTCATCCATTATAATTTTAAACAAATAAGTATTCATTTAAAATAACCTTGTACATAACATGTACCTTTGAGGAAACCAAGTAAATACCCATCCAAAAATATCCAACATGTATTATACTTGTATACACTCTCTTCATTGTTACATGTAGCATGCATAGAGGGTTATAATTGTAATACTACTCATACATGATGTGAAGGTCTTTGAACATTAAAAATATATTAATTAAACATAAACATATCAAACACCTATCACATGTTGTGTCCCAAATTTACACCCACACAATGTTACATGTCTCTAGGGTTACATAATATAATAATAAATTTTAACTTTGTGTAATCTAGAAAGAGTAAAAAGAACATAGATCTGAAAAACACAACGTGTACCCTCCTCACCATCCATCATAAGTACATGCCTGGGGAAACGACATGTGAGGTATAGATCAAAAATATTTTGAGTATACGGAATGTCCAATGGGCCACACACCGTTTAGACTCCGCATTACATGATCACCAGCCCAGAAAGCCATGTATGGGATACATGACTCAACCATAATCTGAAAGGACTACACACCATGTCCAGTGGTCCACACAACATGTAGTTTGGTTTCCATGCACCGGTTAATACTAGTCAAATCCGTGCGGATTAAAGTTCATTAATGGTTTCATTAATTCCTTATTAACAAAAGATATCAAATTCATTACCAAACCAAATTTTGATGTGTTGAACAATACTACATGGCGTGTAATTCTGATTAAATGGATTTTAGTCTAGTGTGGTATGTCTAGGATCCTTGTCACCTCTAGATGAGTTCCTTGATTTTATTTTGTTCATAAAATGGATCGTTGTTGTTAGATCTATGAGATTAGATGATGTAATAAATAGACATCGTAATTCATTATTAAAGAATTATTTAAATCGAATTGAAAAACTAAACTATAAATGCATAAATAATCAATGAAAAGAAATAATTATAAACAATAATATGTCCTATCTGATACGACTTGTAGGTTCTAGGCACAACGGAAGCATGAGATGGGTGGTGCACAACTTTAATTTCTTCCATATTTAATGAAAAATCTGGGATCAATACGAAGATGAATGCCAGTATCCACCTAATTGAATCAAGGATTTTTTAAAAGGAATGGATACCCAGAACTTGAAGAGAGAATTAACATATTTTGTTTATAACAAATTTAATGAAATTAATTAATTACTTCCAAGGTGATACTTTTTTTTGTGAATGTGTTTGACCAAAAATATGAAATGCACCTTTGTTGCGTTGTAGAGATCAAGGGAAGATCTCCTCTTGTAGTGATCCACATGTGTTCCATGTATCTCCGAACATCACCAATGGAGTATCTAGGTGATATCATGGAAGATCATTGCACTTGATATGTTTTCCTATGATCTCCTTTAGAACGACATCCAAATCATTCTCATTGATTTTGTGGAATAGGATCTCTCTTGTTCCAAAGAGCATTTTTAGAGAGGGATGAACTCTCTAGTCATGAGGTATTTTCTCATATTTTTCATTCACAACAATAATAATCATTGTTTGGCTACAAATTTACTAAAAAGAGTCTAATATAACCAAGAATTTAATTCACTAGGGTAATAATAAATAATTTTCAATAATTCCTTAATTACTTTATTAATCTTAGTAAGACCCCCATGCCAAATAATAACAACAAAAATATTATATCTTGATGTGTGCTTACCTTGTGAGTTATAATTAAATATTATTTAATAAAATAATTTTCAATATTTTTATTTCTCATCAGACACTTAACTCCATCCACCAATACTCCATCCACCAATCCTCCACCATATTTATTGAAAATTTAATAATAACTATTTATTTATTATATAAATATTATTTCATTGTTCAGAAATAAATATATAAATATTATATTCACTAAATAGAAAATAAATATTTATTAATTATCCTTCCCAGATTATATTCTCTTAAATGACTAGTGTTGAAGTAAATGAGGTCAGGCATCCATGAATAATTATCAAACAATAACAGGGAATAGTATTTATTGAACTTTTTAAATATTAAATAATATATTATAAAACTAAGATACTGGATACAATTATTATGTGACCCTCTCGGTCTCTTTATTAGTGACATTAGGCCAAGAATCCTAATGTCCAAGTTTAGTGTCTCGAAACGCACCAAAGTAACCACAAACAATGAAGGTAATACTGGAACAATATGTCACATCACCTGAATGCTTACCATGTAATATAATCTCTTTTTCTCGATATCTCTAATAAAGAGGGATGCATGCAAGTGCCATCAACCCATGTACTCGATTTCTCATTCATTGACTTCCTGGAAATTGAAGTTACCTATAGAACACCATGTCTATGGATTTATTTAGGCTATATCATTTCCATAAAAGGGCCTGAGATATAAACTTCTGTTATGGAACAGAAGGGAAAAATCCATTCTCACATTATTCATTAATGCAGTATTACTCGCGACACACCCAACATATCCTACCTCACCATGAACATATGTCATCATGGTTTTCGCCAATACATATAAGTGCACGAGTCATAATACCCATTAATAATAATATTAAAATATAAGGAATAATACACATGTATATAGATTGAAAACATCCAATGACACTTAAAAATGTGGATTTCCTACTATCAGGTCTCATTCTCATAATATCCTACTAGATATCACCAAGGGCGTACAGCATGAGAAGGTATCTCAAAGTCCTATGAGTCTCCACCCCTGATATCCTATATCATTTATGTCCCTCAAATGATATCATCTGGATATAGAACATATATACAATAATAGTGTCAAAACACTTTCGAGTTCTCAATATAGCGGAGAAATGCTATGACCTTTTGGTGAGACAGATACTATTGGAACATTATCACATGTAATTTTATGCCAAAGAATAATCATGGTGTGATAAGGAGTTTATTAATATCCATATAATGAATACATGTTTATCATAAAGTAGAAATAAGTTGGTTCTATGGAACCAACTTCAACACATATCTAAACATATCTCAATACAAATATTCACATATTTTCATGTGAATATATGAATATGACTAATATAAATATTTAAATACACCAATACAAATGTCTATAAGCATAAAAAATGGGAGGAATCCATAATATTAGAGATACATAAATAACACAAGAATAAAATCAAACATAGAAAAACTTCTCAAACAAGGAAACCCCAATTAATCAATTTCATAAACTCATGAATTACCCAAAATAATTTAATAATCAACCTCCGATAATTTCAAAACCCCAAATTACTTCATTAAAACCATGGGAAATATTTTATTGGTCAAAAATGTGTTTTATCATTTGAATGTAGATAAAAAAACAGGGCTAGATCCACAAGAATTTAATTTGAAATCATTTGTAATCCCTTAACAACATTAAGAAACAAGTATATTTAAATGGAACTAATCCCAAATATTAAATATAATTATACAGAAACCAATGTCAAACTTCTAAGAACATGAAACAAATTAGGGAACAAATAATTCCTAAATACACCTAACTAAGGATATTATAGATGATGCAAAACCTTTAGCACCACTGAGTGGAAGGCTTGAAGATGAAGGGAATGTAGTGACCACATTAAAGGGAAGGGTAGGAGAAAATAACATTCCTTGGATTTGAGATTTGATTCATCCGAGAGAAATTAGAGATATCATGCAAGCTTGGATTCGTTCAAGCCTTGATTTGAGACTTGGATTCGTTCAAGCCATGGATTTGTTCAAGCCTTGGATTCAAGGCGGAGGAGCAACGACAATAGGTGGATTCCATGGAAAGTTTGAGATATCAAGTCATAAATAGTGAGAGTTTGGGTTCTTTAAACAGATCAGCGAGACATTGATCAATGATTTCAAAGAAGCACCAATAAAGATACATTTTTTTAGTGCTAAATTAATACGCACTAATAATGGTTTTAAATTTATAATTAAATTTTTAAAATATATATTTTTTATAATTTTATAAATATAGAATTACAGAATTAATTATATATAATTATATAAATACATTTAAAAAAATTTTATTTTGTATTTAAAATTATAAATATAAATTTCGTTAAATATTGTAAATATACCCTTATAAATACTTTTAGGAATAATTTTTTTAAATATATTTATATTTATTTAATTGAAAATATATTTATATTTATATCATTATATATATATATATATATATAATTATTTATTAAATATATATAAATATAAACATTTTTTATATATTGATTATTTAAATACATTTAATATAATTTTATAATTATAAAAATATTTAAATAATTATCTTTTTATATGATTATATACATACACACATATATATATTTGATAAATAAATATAAATATAAATATAAATATATTCAATATATTCATTATTTAAATATATTTATTATAATTTGCTAATTATAAATATAATTATATAATTATATATTTGTAAAATCATATGTATATATATACAATAAATATTTAGAAATATAAATATAAATATAGTAAACATATTCATTATTTAAATATATTTATAACAATTTTATAATTATGTTAATATGTTATTATTTATTTCTAATTATATAAAAACATTAAAAAATTATATATATATATATATAATTATATATATATATATTTAATAAATAAATACAAATACAAATACAAATACAAATACAAATAAAAATAAAAATACAAATAAAAATATAAACATAAATATAAATATAGTAAATATTTTCAATATTTAAATAAATTTTAAAAAATTTATAATTATATAAATAAATATTACTATTTATTTATAAGTATATAAATAATTTTTAAAAAATAATATTTCTTTCTTCATAATTATAACTATATATGTTTACAAATAGTAAATAAACATTTATAAATATATTTATTTATAAATATTTATTTGAAAATATATTTTTTAACATTATTAATGAATACATAATATTAAATGCATGCATATTTAAAATGAGTGAAATTGAATAATTAAAAATGAGTACACTTAAAAACTATTCAAAACATGATAATTTTTTTAATTAAATATAAATTATTAAAAAAATATGGGTATATATTAAAATAAATATGAATACATATCATAAATATTAAAACATATTAATTAATTAAATATAAATAAATAATAGAAAATGATTAAATTTGAAAAAATTTAAAAAATATAAAATATTAAAAAATAATAAATAATACCTAAATGTAGTAATATTAAAAATAAATAAATTAAATTTGCTAATTAAAAGTATAATATATTAAATTTATCATATTATAATGAAAATAAAAAAATTAATATTAAAATTTGAATAAATTACACAAATATTATGTGTTTGTGTATCTGTACAGGATTTAATTAATTATATAAATATTTTTATGTGTGCATTGTATATAAAAATATATTAATTACCTATATGTATTTTAAATCAACGTAACACATGTTTGGTATATGCTAAATTAAAAAATCAAACAACATTAATTTATGTCCATTACTCTATTCAAATTGTCAGTATTTTTAATTAATATTAATTTATTATTATATGCCACTCAATATATGAATTATTTAATTTAGGCATAAATATTTTTTATTATATAAATAATAAATTAGAAAATATTATACCCATTGATTTACATATAGATATATATATGATTATATTTGTTTATTAAATGTATTAATAAATAATTGTGTAAAAAAACTCTTAAAAATGAATAATACATTAATATATATTTAATTATTACATTTTATTCATTTTCTATATTTATATTTAATATAAATTATTTATTAATATTTATAATTAATATATATATATATATACATATTAAACATAACCATTTTCATTAATAAGAAGGAAGATGAAGGCACATGAGAGGTACCCACCAACGATCAATGACAATCACGATGGTCGTGATCATCCAAGGAGTCTTAATATATTCTCTAATGTTAGGAATCAACTAAATAAGCATTAGGGGATGATCTAAAAGGTTAATTACAGTGATAAATCAAAGGCTGCTTCATCATTCTCTATATTTTTGAGTGGCTCCTTCACATTCCTCAAGGATAATGTCGCACAACAGATTATTAGAAAAGGTAATACTGCCCATGTATCAGCCTCTAATGGCACTATTTCTGAAAAAAATGAGCTTTTAAGGACTCCTTCATCACTAGTATTTAATTAATGTAGTGTTTGAAACCATATTAGTTCTATGACCTAGTTTATCATTTTTCTCCAATTTGGGGTTTTTCTTATTTCAAATGTGTATCCATCGGTCTTGTATTATTCCACATTCTATTCCCTTCCACTAACCTGAAAGGGATTTCTTGGAGTGTGGGTTAAATTAACCTTTGGTTGGGTATCCTCAGGATTCATGATGGGAATTTTTGTTTCAAACATAACATGTTTAAGGAATCTTGTGCATATTTGTAGGTCAAAATCCATGGAAAAAACTATGTCCTATGGTATCTATAAATACTTTTTGACATATCTTTACCAATTAGAATTCTAATTCTAATTGACAATGCAACAGAAATGGTTTTTTTTCACTTTTCAATGATACTAGATGAGATGTATCTATGTTCTATCATAATTGATGATTTAGTTCTTTACACCCTACAGGACGAGGTTGGCCTTTTAATCAAGTATAAAAGGGCACCCCTTTCTGCGATGCATGTGGTTTCCATGGAAATTTGAAATCTTAAATCAAGTGTAATATTATTTTTTCTAATTTCTATATAAAAGGTCATGAATATCTTTATTATATAAGGAGAAAAAATGATGTGATTTCTCATCTTAATATCCAACCTAATGATCAAGGAAGAGATGATGTCATGCATTCTCCTAACATAAAAATAAATAATACTATTGTGGTTCACAATATTGATTTTATAGATGGGCCTTCTCAGGACTAGGAAAAGGCAGGGGTTCGTGAGTTTTTTACAAAGATGGAAGGGCATACCTAAATCTCTCCTAAGAATACTCTCACCCTTCCTTATGATAAAGATAGTTCAATGATCTCTCTTGTCCTTTTGAGGCATAATAATCCTAATATGTCTTAGGATGACTTGGTAAACGAGTCTCACATGTCTAATGTTGGATATCTTAAAGATGCCTCTTACAAATGATTATTGGATCATCATGTTAAAGAAGAATATGATGATAGTTTGGTTCCTAAGGAAATATCTATTCTAGATAATGTTGATTAAAAAAAGTGATAGGAACAGAAAATGATTGCCTTCAAGGGTTGAGAAGGAAATGAAAAAATTAAGGCATCCACCTCTCTGAAATACCAAAAAAAGGTCTCCTACTTATTCAGAATGAGGAAAAACCAAAAACTAAAGTTATATACCTAAAAAATGTATGGATAAGGATGAATATGGGTCAATTGATTTATAAGGTCAACAATTGGATTCAGATGTCTCAAATAATGTGTGGAATTTGGTTAGTGGTAAACACCAGGCTGAGAAAGCCCCTATTAATGTAGGGATGGATTCAACAAATCATGGTAGGGACCCACAGGCTGCTGTTGTAATATCATGGGTCTCAAATCTAGATAAATCTGATGTGATTTGAAAAAAATGATGTGTTCCATAATCAATATGTGATTTTATTTCATACATTAGTTGGTAATAAGTATTTGGTTTCTGATGTTTATATTATGAAAACACCTACTATTTCAATTCATTAATAAGGTAATGGTTCATCATCATAATATCATCAGAGTAGAAGGACCCATAATGTTGCTGCTACACCTTTTTAGATTTAAAATATACTCATATAAAGGATTTTAAATGTTCTTAGATTGTTAAATCTCCATCAAGGAGGTATGTTGATAATGGAATAAGATCCATGTATGCCCTCTCCAAGCATTAGACTGGCACTAATCATGACCCATGTGGCTTGCAAACCCTTGTTGTTACAATTTCATAGCTAAAATTTGGATATGGTTTTGAATCTTATAAGGGTAGGTGTATGAAAAATAAAACATCTATTTCTTTAATAACTCTTACTAATATTCAATTACTAAAGGAAAAATTAATTTCAAAGGTGAACACACAAAACTCTTTTGATCTTCTGGCTTCTAGAAGTATTGAGGAGGTAGTTCAAGGAAGTGATTAGGCATTTTGAGAGGAATAAATAAAGGAATTTATGGGTTAGGGACTCTTGGATGATGGAAGTCGGCCATGAATGCATATGAAATCAGGGATAAGTGATCGAAATCCTCATGGTAGTGGTGGGTTCCCCTATCTCCATAGCATGAGCACTCGATATCGAGTTATATGAGTTTTCATTTTTTTATGTTTTGCTTGTTGACATCATATGTTTACATGTTTCTCTATTATAATTATTTTTTCTTTATTAAATAAATGGGTCGTTGATCCTCGACTATTAAAAAAAGAAAAACAATAATTTTTCCATGAGTATTTTTTTATTAATTTTGATTTTTTTAAATTATTACAGTTTATTCATTTTTAATTAGTTATATTTAAATATTAGAATTTATTCATTTTATATATCTATATTTAGTATATAAAATTTATTAATATTCAATATATATAAATATATATATAAATTTATTCATTTTTATAAAAAATTATTTAATTAATTTTTTTAAATATCTTTCTTAATTTACTCATTTTTAATTTTTACTTGTTTAATTATTTGATTATTTTTATACATATTAAAATATTTAATATATTCTATTTATTAATATTTATAATATACATACATATATATTAAATCTATTCATTTTTATCTATAATTATTTATCTAATAAATATTTTAATATATATATATATATTTTAATTTAATCAATTTTAATTTTAATTTTTTTAATTATTTTATTTAATTTGGGAACCTTATTATTGTTATATAAGTGATAATAAAGGATTCCCTTTTTTGGCACTAAAAATAAATTGTTAAAAAGAGTACCTTTTATCTTCTCTAAAGAAAATTGATGATAAAGTTTACCCTACATCAGTACTAAGAAAAAAGTGCTAATACAAGGTATATTTTATAAGTGCTTTTTATAGAATTGATAAAAGGTACCCTTTAACACCACTTTTTTAAGGGCTCATAATGTGAGCCTTTATCAGTGATTTGTTTTTAGCACTGATAAAGGACAGTGATGCTAAAATCCTATTTTGTAGTAGTGAATCATTAAATGTTTCAGGATTCTTATAACCAAAGTTTCATTAATACAACTCCTAAATCCAAATACATAAACATTTCAATTCTTCCACTTCATATATTATCATATCATAATTCCTCTTTTGTCTAGTAGTTAACATTTAGAAGAGGGTATTGAATAATATATTTTCTATGTCCCCCACACACAATTCGTTGAATTCCATGGAAATTTATTTTTCTATTCATTTTCGTTACACATATAAATCATATTATTCTTCATTTAATAAATTATTC
This sequence comes from Viscum album, assembly GCA_963277665.1. NCBI lineage: Eukaryota > Viridiplantae > Streptophyta > Magnoliopsida > Santalales > Viscaceae > Viscum > Viscum album. The sequence goes on from OY728163.1 coordinate 1,944,220,430, forward strand.
TAGGTGATTATTTACAGATTCATGATAAGAATAAAAATAAAATATCTTACATCCATGATCGTTTTAACTTGAACTTTCATAAAAGTAAATATTCCTCTTTTTTTTTTAATTTCTATGAAACTAAATTATTTTTATGTTGTTAGTCATATACCGTGATAGATGATTAGTCATAATCACACGGCTTATTCTTCCTCTTACAATCTCATTCTATTGATTAAGTGGGAAAACATTTCATTTTCCTTCAAATTAATTGTTATCATGACTTATTATTGATATATCCATTTACTAAAACCAAAAAACATAGACTAAGAAACAATATTCATAGTGGGAAACCACACAATTCTAAAAAATAATTTATAGAATTTCTAAAACACAACACCCACTTCAACAAAGTCTTAGGATTAACCTACTTCATTCATGATAATTACAAGAACTATTGTATTTTATCATATACTTAAAACTATCCCCAAGTTTCTCACAAATATTTTCTCAACCTAGTTTCAAAAGGTTAAATAAACCTTTATTTGATATGAACTTTATTGTCCTGAGATATTCATTAATTAATATTACATATATTTTAATGAATATTCATTGATCTGCATAAAAGTCTAATCTAGAATAATATAAGAATAGTTCATTAGAATTATGGACACATAAAAAATTATTTCCTAAAAGATCTACATCATATCCCACTAATTTCTTCATAATTAACACCCTTCTTAGACATACCATACTTAAAACATTTCTACATTAGCTAGAGAAAGGAAAAATAAGAAAGGGAAATATTAGATTCTTAGTAAGGATAAGCATGGAAGATTGTTAGGTCCACAAGGCAGAATACCCTAAGACCGGGGGTGAATCAGGGTATGACTTATTTTAAAATTAACTCCTATTTTGATCTTGTTTCGCTGTTAAGAAAAACACTCTTCTCTCTCTTTCCTATTACACAATGTAAACAGAAATTAAAGCACGCACAGGACACAATGATTTTTACTTGGTTCACCGTCACTGGGCTACATCCAAGGAGAATATGCCGACAAGTTTTCGGTCTTACCAAATTACACTAAACTTCACTAGCTGTGGATACAAGGTTTGGGTATAGTCACTCTGTCCCAGGATCACTGCCTTTAAAAGATTTAGGGTCAGCTCACTGCATTCCCAAGGGTCACTCCCTGTTTCTCTCTCTCTAGCTCACTACCGGTGGAGAGGATCAACTTCTCCCTCTTCCTTTGCTCACTGCTCTGGAAAGGATCCACTCATAGTTTATAGAACTATATGACTCTTCATTTGCATGATAGAATGCATCTTCCTCTGTATGTAGATGCTCTATTGAAGTACAACTTTCACCAGTAGATGAATATCTCTTTGCACTGAAGGTATCGGGAAAACTTCCAGCTTCCACGCAGCCTGAAAATCATTGTTGGAAATAATCCTTACTTTGCGCGCAAGTCAATCTCAGCGCGCAGGTATCAGCGCACAAGTCACAACTGGCGTGAAAGTCTTCCTCACCTACTTGCATGACTCAAACTTATTCAACTCAAAACCTGTGAGACTCACTTCCTTCCATGCCTAAACCACCTCAGGCACACAACTCACCCTTGGAGCACAACTTCCTACTCTAGCGCGCAAGTCCCACTTGCGCGACACACCACCACTTGCACGACTTCCACACCTGCGCGACGGGAGCTCTGAATCTTCAAAGTGTTGAACTCTGGTGAAGAATGAGGAGGGGTGGTCCGGTATTTATAGTCAATTTGACCACCCTGCGCGACTGCGCGCAAGTCTCCCTTCGGCGCGCAAGTCTCGGCGCGCAGGTCTCTTCTCCGGAATGTCACTTGTGCGACCTAATTCCAAACTTGCACAAAACTCTTTTCTTTTCCATATTTTGATCTTCTGATCATTAAAAACCATAGGCGTGCAAGTTCTCAAGCTTCCAAGGCATCAGCACACAAGTCTCTTCATGGTGCGCAAGTCATCTGCGTGACACCACCAATACTTGTGCGACACTTATCCCATTTCCATATTTTGATGATCTGATCAATAAAAACATATGGCGTTAAAGTTTCCAAGCTTTCATGTACACAACATGAAATTCCCTTTTCCAAAAACTATTTTTCTTCATTTGTAGATTTATTTGCCAAAAAATTTTGTAAACACTGGAAAACGACGCCACCTTGTATCTGTTCTTTTTATGCCACCTCCAGATCATTCATTCCTTTATCGATGTTCCTAAATCAAACATGGATCGTTGACCACAACTCTTGAACTCGACATTCCACCATGAAATCCCCTTTGTCAAAAAAATTTTATGTCATGGTTTTCTTTGTCAACAATTACAACAAAGTTGTCCACTTTTTCAACAAACACAATCACCTCAAAAATGCTTCATTATGTCTTGAGGGATTTTTTCCCAACACTCTCCCCCTTTGGGTTTGTTGACAACTCTTCCATAAAAGGATACATCATTGATTCTTCAGCCACCATTCGCCTTTTTTGATTCTGTTAGTGATCAAGGATTTACCCAACACATACTCTAATCCCACATGAGCAATGCATGGCGTGAGAAACAAGATTAAATGAAAAGTTCATCAATGAATTACTTCATCTATGATATCCACTATTGACACCAAACTGATACAAATTTTTACCAAACTGATACAAATTGTTGGAAATATTCTTACCACATTCCAACATCTCTCTTTTTCTATTATCAGGATCATCAGATGTCGTGATATCTATTCTTTGATCAATCACTTCCAGCATGGTCAAATTTTATACGCTCCCCCTTTCTGCTCACAGCTTCAACACCTCTTTAGCCCTATTTCCTGTGTTTTCCAAGATAAGCTCTGGCCAAGCACGTTCAACTATCTTCAACTCCCCCTATCTGGATGCTCCAACTGTCAGCTTCTCCCCTTATCTGTCAATGTTTCTTAAATAGCCACACTGTCTCCCCCTTGAACAATCACTATTTTCTCAACCTTTGTCAATGAACCCAAAGGTTACTCTTTTGAAGTCTGTAACAGAGCATAGAACACATATCAACACATTAGGGAAAACACATCATACATCGGGGAGAGGGGGGGGGGAATTCCACATCCGCACTATTTCAAGTGAGAGGAGTCGACTGAACTCCCAGAGCCATTCGATGCCTCTCAAAAGCTTCCTTGGGTAAGGCATTTGTTAGAATGTCTGCAACCTGTAGCTCTATAGGCACAAACTCCAAATTCACGATTCCCTGCTCAACCTTCTCCTTGATAAAATGATACTTTATCTCAATGTGCTTTTTCCTTGAGTGATGAATGTGATTTTTACTGAGATTTATAGAACTTGAGTTATCACACTGGATTCTGATCAGAGACTTCACTTCAACTCCCATATCTTCAAGCTGCTATTTCATCCATAATAACTGTGTGCATTCTTGAGTGGCTGCAATATACTCAGCTTCTATAGTTCTCAATGAAATGAAATCTTACTTCTTGCTAAGCCATGAAATACACAATCCACCAAGATATAACGCAACACATGACATTGATTTTCTATCATCCGCTGAACCGGCCTAGTCTACATCAGTATATCCCAATAACTCTGTCTGAGATTTGTTAGTATATGTCAAGACAAAGTCCACTGTGCCCTTGATATACTGAAGTATTATTTTTTCTGCAATCATGTGGCTTTCCTTGGGATCACTCTGATATCTCGCTTCTTGGGATGTGGCAAAAACAATGTCAGGCCTTTTTGCGGTCAAGTATAGAAAACTTCCAATAATTTGCATGTATTCTGTGATATTAACTTACTTTCCATATGCATCTTTTGATAATTTTATCCGAGTAGCAACCAGAGTCTTCATATCCTTGGAATTAACCATTACAAACATTCTTAGAACCTCCTTGCCATATTTGGATTGAGAAATGAAAGTTCCATTACTTCCTTGTGTCACCTATAAACCAAGAAAAAATGTTAGCTCTCCAATCATTGACATTTCAAACTCATTTTTCATGAATTCAGAGAACTGTCTGCACTGAGCTTCATCTGATCTGCAAAATATTATGTCATAAACATAAACCAACACCATCATCCTTTGATTACTATCATTGCTGAAATAAAGATTGTAATCAACTCCACCATGCTAGAAACCAAGCTTCTTCAAGTACTGATCAAGCCTTGAGTACCATGCTCTTGGTGCTTATTCCAGCCCATAAAATTCCTTCTTCAGCCTACAAACTTTTTTCTCATCCTCATGAATGAGAAAACCATCTAGCTGCTCAATGTTCACCTCTTCTTCTAGAACCCCATTCCCGAATGCAGATTTGATATCCATCTGGAACACATTGAACTTTCTTTGCACTGTTATGGCAAAAAATAATCTGATTGTCTCCAGGCTTGAAACCGGTGAAAATGTCTCATCTAAATCTATTCCCTCTATCTGGGAGTATCCCTTGAACACTAGTTGTGCTTTGTTTCGAATCACAGTTCCATATTCATTCATCTTATTGTGATAGACCCATTTAGTCCCAATGAAATTATTGTCTGCTGGCCTGGAAACAATCTCCCATGTCTAGTTCTTCTCGATTTGATCAAGTTCTCCATCCATAGCCTGAACCCAGTTTTCATCTTCAGATGCATCGGAAAAACATTTCAGCTCCACCTGAGATAAGAACGACGTTTGCTATAATGACTTCATTCTTTGAGTCTGAACTGGAGCTGTCTGATCACCAATGATATTTTTCCTATCAATTTTAGCTCGACTCTTTGGCTTCCTTGCAGACACAGACTTGACACTTTCTTGTTTATCATCAGTACGTTCTTCCGAGTCAGCCTCTACCACTTCTGCTCCCCCTGTGTCGCTTATCTCGTCATCACTTTCATCCAAAAACTGTTCACTAGGTCATTGAGCATTCTGTTCATTTTTGACTATAGTGACATCATTGCTCTCAAAGATTTTTCCCAGCCTTTTGTTGAAGAATTTATATGCTTTACTTTTCCCAAAGTAACCAAGGAATATCCCCTCATCTCCTCGTGCCTCAAACTTCCTGTGATTTTCTTTGTTGAGAATGAAACACTTATATCCAAATATTCTAAATTATTTTAACGTTGGCTTCATTCCAAACCACAGTTCATATGGAGTCTTCCCTTGCTTCAGACACAATAGAGACCTATTCGAAACATAGACCGATGTCAAAACTGATTCCTTCCGAAATTTCTCTGGTAGGACCTTATCAATAAGCATCATTCTGGCCATGTTGTTGATGATTCAATTTCTCCTTTCAACCACTCCATTCTGTTGGGGAGTTCTCACTGATGAAACTTGATGCCTTATTTCGTGTTTCTCGAGATAGTCTTCTACTTGAATGTTTTTGAATTCCGTACTGTTATCAGTACGAAACTTCAGAATTTTCTACCCAAGCATCCTTTCTGATTCCCTCCTATACAGTTTGATACAACTGAACACCTCTGTCTTATGGTTAATGACAAATACCCAAGCCATTATGCTATAATCATCAATGAAAATAATATATTACCTTTTCCCAATTATGGCTCGTGGTGAGATAGGTCCACATACATCAGCATGAACCAATTCAAGCACTCTGGTTGATTTCTGTTCCTTTGGCCAATATGTCTTTCTGATGATCTTCCCTTGTTGAAAAATATCGCATGTATGAGTACGATCACATGATAGTTTGGGAAGGTCTCTAACAGCATCACATTTTACCAGATCTTCCATGGATGGTTGACATAGGTGACCAAGTCGCTTATGCCACAACTGGTTTTCTTTATCTCTGGATAAAAGGCACAAATCATGTTCCCCACTTACAAGGTAAAGATTTCCCTTTGTCCTTTTTCCTTGTAGAACAACTGCTCCATCATTTTCTTTCACAACACACATCTTCTTGGTAAATCGAATAGAGTGCCCAGAGTCACATAATTGACCGACACTGAGTAAGTTATGACTAATCCCCGCTAATACTAAGACATCAGCACGTCTTATTTCTTTTTCCCCAAATTTGTCCTTTTCAGAACCAACAATCTTCAGCCCTTCATTATTCCCAAACTTGACAACTCCTTCTTTGTCATATTTTATGTCTGTAATTAGATCCTTGTTTTCTGTCACATGGGATGTGCAACCACTGTCAAGGATCCATATTCCTGAATGATCTGAAGCTTTAAGGACAATTTCCACAACTACTGCCTTTTCTTCTTTCTTCTTCTTGGTCCAAACTTTTTCCTTCCCACTTGGCATAGATCGAGACTTCTGTTCTTTCTCAAAGTATGATGGACCAACTTCATCTTGCAAATCCACAAATCTATTCTGCATTTTTAACTGACATGTGGGTTTATTGATCTTCTGCTTGCAAACTTTTTGATTCTTCTTTGGCTCATTTCTCTGTATGGTCGAAGTATAGTACCTAGCCATGTGTCCAAATCCTCCACACCAAAAAAAGTGTCCTTCGAAATATGTTCTGGAAAACTATTCTCTGTTTGGCTGGCACCTCTGTTCTTGTTCCCTTCTATATCTCTTGGCTATGGAACACACATACTGTGAATGTCCCATCTTCCCACAACAATAACACCTGATATAGGGTTCATTCCTTCATGTTACTTCAGCACTATGATTTTCCCTTTGCGATCTTTGAATACTCTGATTCTATTTTCTACCCAAATCAACCTTCAATTTCGGGACGGGTTCCTGCGGTCTGACATCAACAACCACAGATTTTTGTTTCTTATCAAGCCCTGAATCGACCTTAGTATATGAGATTTCTTGCTTCTTCACTCCTACTGAACTACAAGCCACCTCTTTCATCTTCTTTGTCTTCTGAATGGCCGACTTTTCTAATATCACATTAGGGGTCAAGATTTTTTCTTGATCCTTCATTTTTCATCACAGACTGACCACTTCTTCTTCAAGTTCTTTGATACGTCTCACCTGCTTCTTTCATGTGTTAGTCAAACAATCAATTTCCTTCTTTTATTCCTCAATTTTAAGCTTATGCTCAATACTATTTTATGAGCTCTCTGGTGTTGAGGATATTAGTTTTTCAATTTCTTATAACAGCTCAGACTTTTATTCATCTTGTTGTTGTAGATAGAGTTTGGCATCATGAACCAATTTATTGGATTTCATCATTTTGGCTCTCCAAACGACTATCTCCTCAAGAGCTGCTTCTAATTAGGCTTCCATATCAACTCTCCCTTCAATTTCTACTTTTTCTTTAGCGTCAGATTCTTCTTTTTCTGAGAACTACCAAAAATCACCACCAAGGCATTTACTCCACGATCTCTGTAATTTTATATCTCCTCAACCTTTTCATCCTCAGACTCATATAAACTTTCAAATTCTTGTGAAAGAATATTCTTCTTCTTGAAGAAATTTCTCTTGAATTGTTTCTTCCCTTTCAAAAATGCTGAAGACTTATTCTTGGGAATTTCAACTTCATCTTCATCATTTTCTTCTTGAAACTTTTTGGGGAATCATGTAGAAAGATGACCAACTTTTCCACATCTAAAGCAAGATAGTGGAAGTTTCCCTTTGAACTTTCCTTTTATCTTTAAAGATTTGAGGAAAGGAATGACATAACCTCATCTATATATTCTTCTTTCTGAGAATCTTCAATGGTGAGCTTTTTCATGGCCTTAAATTCCATCTCTTTGGATTTTCCCTTTTCCACAGCCTCGTTGTCATCATTCCTCATCTCATATGCAACCAAGGTACTATGCAAGTTGTCCAGTGTCAGCTCTTTGGGATCTTTATCTTCTAGAACAGAAACTTTCGGATTGAACCGAGGTGGAAGCTTCCTCAAGATGTGCTTTACAATCTTTATGTCTTCAATGACTTCACTAAGACCTTTCTTATCTTCCACAACAATATTTACCCCATCAATGAATGCATCAACAGACTCATTTGGGTTCATCTTCATATATTCATACTTATTCCACAACACTTACAGGTTTGCCTCTCTGACCTTGGTATCTTCTTCATATATATTCAATAACTTTTCACACATGGCACGTGACGTTTTTCATGATATCATCTTTGTATAGATAGGATTGGATAGAGATCCCCCTAAGGCATTAATTTCTTTGAAATCTGCATCCAACTCTCTACATTCATCTTCTGATAATGCCCCAATGTTAATATCAACTATTATGCCATGCATTGATGCTATGAAAACATCCATTTCCAAATATCGGAAGTATTGTTTCATCCGATTCTTCCATAGCTGAAAGTTGTTCTCGTCAAAGATCGGAATCCCTTTATGATTGGTGACCTCCATTGAGAGAAGAACTAATATCAAACTTTCCCTATGATACCAATTGTTAGGTCCACTGTAACATCCCAAGTAAGTAATGAATAATAAATATTTTTATCTATGTCTATTTATGAATTAGATAGTGTTTTAGAGGCTTAAAATGAAAATAAATCCAATCTTAAGCATGGAATACACTAATATTTTTAAAGATTGTTTTACTGCCTTTTAAAGGCAAAACATTTTTAAATCTATATTTTGACAATTTTATAAGCTATGTTTGTCAAAATAAACTTATTCTTTATGATTGGGACATCAAAATTTACTTTGTGTGAATTTTTGGTATTTTTCCGATAAAGTTAATTTTTAATGAATAGTGAAACATGTTGTATTTTAATTCAAAACCTCCTTTTAATATAATTTATTTATATGATTAGATTATCTTTTGAATTGTTTTTAAAATGAAATTAGAATATATTTTAACCATTTAATCCAATGGTGGTCATTGGAATCAATTTAACTTTGAAATTAGACTTAAACTAGTGTCAATCTTTTGATACTTATTGTTTCATAAAAACACGCTATTTGTCAGGATGACGAGAATTAATTATTAAATTAATTAATATAACTTATATGATTTGAATTTTGTAAAATAGAAATCATTTTTTGAATTCAGAATATCAAATATAGCTTAGGGTGATTTTTTGGTATTTTTCTGAAAAACTTCAATTTTGGATGAATAGTGAAACAACTAAGTGGTAGTTAAAGAAACGGATTTTTCATTTAAATGAAACTTTGTCACTTATATGATTTGATTTTCAAAAATCCGACAAACATGGTTTTCATTATGAAGTAAAATGTGGTTCAATGAGATTAAAATAATTTTTTGGTGAATAGTAACTTTTAAGTTTTTAATCGCGATTAGAGGTAATTAGTGTAGTTTAAGGTAAAAACAATGTTTTAATAATATGAGATGAGCTTGAAACATGTCCTACCCTTATTGTATGTGTCATGGCCGACCAATAAAATCCATGGGTCAACTTGGGGACCAAATGGAGCCACTTTGGTTGGGAAATGACATAAATAACTTTTTATTTAATGTTAAACTAAAAATGACACAAACATGAGATGTTTTACTAAAACAATTTTTACATGGGGTTATACAAGTCCGATTTTTGACTATAAATATTATTTAGAAAGATAGGAATATTTCCTACATCATGATATTTTTTTATAATTTTTAGACATTAAATATATTAAATTATTTATGACATCATGATGATGCAGTGATTACCTCATTAATAAAGGATTTAAATAAAACGAAAAGATAATGTAAAATCTATGACCTACACATGTCCAAAAACTATTGGATGGGTATATTTAGAACCCTTATCACCTTATCCTTGAATAATATCAATGTGGGACCTCTTAAATCCGAATCTCATTTTAAAATAAAGTAACTTTTCTTTACTTTCCAAGAGTGCCCCTCCTCTCCTCTTATAAAAGGCCCCCACCTCTACCTCCTTACCAACACTTACAAAGCCTTTGGCTCGGCCAACCCCTGCCCATTTTGTCTCTCCACATCTCTATATTACTCCTTGAAGCCTCACTTTGGGAAGAAGACTTCCCAAGGAATCTTTTGAGCTCAAACCAAACGGGAGTTACCCGATTTTAAGGCAATGTCTTCACTTGAGTCCTTTTGTTTTGTTTTGCTTCTCCAACCCCTTAAACTCTTTTTATACATTTCTTTTGTAACAAATCCAGTATCTTAAATATACTAGGATGTTTTTATAAGAAATATTAGAGCTACACTTACACACACCTACATCAAATGGTTAAAGAACATACTGTTTCCATGGATGGCGAATTTCTGCCTCCCGAAACGATGATTGTTCAACATTATTTTAACACATTCAAAGGTGTCCATTAAGATGACACTATATTTATATATGATATATAATATGTTTATTTTTTCCTTAATCTTCTGTATTTTTCATTTTGGGCATACCTTTATGGTTTCCATTATGGGTAAACACGATATCTTTATTTAAGGAAGTGCGGATTTTCTCCCCCTTAAAGTGATTTGATTTGTTAATTCCATATGTGGGACGTATAAAGGATGTAATTAATGGTAATATATATGATATTATACTGGAATTATAATATACCATTATATCATTATGATTCCATTCTATAAAATACGAAATAGAAATGAAAGTAGAGTTCATGCGTACGTACGGCTTACCGTCTCCATGAACGGTGCATTTCATTTTTTACCTCTAAATGATTATGTAATATTATAAATGAATGTATATACTGGATATATATGATATATACATCATTATTATAACTCTGTATATAATGGATACATGAACAACTTGTAATTATAAAGAGCATATTTTGACTCAAGTACCAATGATCATTAAAACGATCGTTATTAACTAAAATAATTACATAGTGTTCATGACATGGTAATAAGTGATATAAAAGGAATAATGAACCTGAAAAAGGTTCTTAAGCAAGTATAAATTAACTCAAGTTCATTATTCAGGACATTAAAGAACGATCGAGTCAAGTCGGACCCGAGGTATGGGACTTCGTCTCAATCTCCATTCATTGAGGCATATTTTTTTTATACACAAATTTCTTTTATAGGGTGTATAAACCCCTTTGACTTTTACATTTATCCAAAAGGAAATTTTTTTATACGAAGCATTTTAAAAAACAACAAAAGGAATTGTTTTTTTCGTACTTATGCGGTGACAACGACTTCTTCACCGCCGTGACCATTATTTGAGTTTCGTCTTCCTCTACAAGCCATACTTTTTTTAAAGAAAAATAAATACCATGTTTTACTTTTCTTTTATTTTGGTATTGAAAACGGTTTTCATAATGTTTTTATATCAATGTTTTGTATTGATATCTTGTGATTTAAAGGTGGAAATGTTATGTTTCCTTTATGCATGTTTTATGTGATACGATTATGTTGTGGTTCTTGGGAATTATTATGAAGACGGATGGTTCCGTGATAAACTAAGGGTGGGTGAGCCCGTTATAGCTCTCCAATGCATTAGGTAACATGAAGGATTGAAACGTTAAGGTTTCTCCGAAAAGAGATTTAGGGAATATACTGTGATGGGTATTCCAAACATAACCAAGAGGGTTACTCCCTACGTAAGAATGTTATGAATGCCTCAAGTTACCTTTATGTATTATGATTTCTATGATTTATTCATGATTTGATGAGGTATGTTTAAGTGCTTATGTTTTATGGGTAAAGTTTGATTTCATTCTTATGTATATATGTACCCATGTTTCCTTTCCATATTTTTATATCCCTTACTGAGCTTTTTATACTCATCCCAAGTTTTTGAAATGTTTTTCACCAGTCAAGGGAAAGGTACATGATATGATGATAGTGTCAAGGAATTGTCAAGAAAGAATCCATGTTTAATTTTAAATATGTTTCTGTTGATGGGAAAAGTGAATACTATCTTTTATGTAACCACTTTGTTTAAATGTGGAATGTAATGCAAGTTTTATGTTCTAATTCTCTAAAAATCTAAACCTGAAAATATCCTCAAGGTGTAATCTTGTAATAAATCAAGATTAAGTAAGGTTTAAGGATGGGGCCTTATAGTTGGCATCTGAGGGAGGTTTAGATAACATTATGAGTTATAATTTTATTAAATGATTATCCAAAAATATTTTTTTTATGTTCAAATTGAAATGATATAGAATTTGAAGATTACCATGTTGATTCATCTAATAAATGTTTTTTCAGAATGGTTTTCCACAGAGGAAACAAGGAAGTAGTGATAGGAAGACATATAGAAGGAAATAAACTTCCGAATCAGCATCCTGAGATGGTCAGAATTGGAACTGAACAATTTGTTGCAGTAATGGCGCAGTTGACTCAAGCAATAAATGGTGGTGGTATCCATGTAGGAGATCAGCCAGATCAACTGCAGAGGAACCTGTTAGTGGTGGAACATTTCATGAGGCAACATCCCCCATCATTCAGAGGATCATCTAACCCTATGTTAGCTGAAGGGTGGATTAAAGCATTGGAGAAGATTTTCGGTGTCATGGGGTGTTTAGACAATCAAAAGGTTAGTCTTGCTATTTACCATTTGGAGTGTGAGGTAGATCAGTGGTGGTCGATGGTTAAAAATATCAGGGATGCTGATGAGATTGATGCTCTTGACTAGGATGAATTCAAAGGTATGTTTCTTGAGAAGTATTTTCCTAAGGCTGTTCGACATAGGATGGAAAAACAATTCTTGGAATTGAGGCAAGAGGAAGACTCAGTGGCTACCTATGAAGAGAGGTTCACTCGATTGGCAAGGTATGCTCCAAATTTTATCCGAGACCTTGATAGTAAAATCAATCATTTTTACTCAGGATTAAAACCAAAATATCTAAGGGCACTAGCTTCTCGTGAGTTTAAAAGTTATGAAAATATTGTTCGATGTGTTGAGAAGGTGGAAATGGAGTTTGCTGATGATCAAGTGTTCTATAACAATCAGCAGAAGAAGAGACCGAGGTGGCATGAGATAGGGAAGAATTCTTTAAAAAAGTCTGATGGTAAGAAAACTAAGTTTCCAGTTTGTGATAAATGTGGTAAAAGGCATGCTGGGGAATGTCTTCTGAATTCTGGAAAGTGCTGCCGATGTGGTAAAATGGGACATAAGGCTCTTGATTTCACTGAAAAAGATCAAGGTGATGGTAAGTCCAAATTTGATTTACAGTTAGTGAAATGTTTTAAGTGCAATGAGATGGGTCACTATGCAAACGAGTGTCCGATAAAGAGCTTGAGTGATGGGAAGCAGTTAGACTACAATCAGAAAGGGGTGGTGAAATCCTTTGCAACTACTTCAGCAGATTTCGGGCCATCAAATGATGTTGTATCAGGTACTTTGTTTTTTCAGATTATGCCAGTGTGTTGTTTGATTCAGGATCCACACATTCTTTCATCTCTGAAACCTTTTCTAGTAAAATGGGAATACCATCTCAAGAAATGACTCCTGAACTTGTGGTAAAAACACCTAGGGGAAATGTTGAGGAAAAAGAATTTATAAGAATCTTCTTAACCTTATTTGTGGAAAGAAACTACTTTCAAACCTTACTGTTCTACCTCTAGTAGAGTTTGATGTTATCCTGGGTATGGATTGGATCTCTATTTACCACACTAAGATTGACTGTAGAGCTAAAGAAGTTTCTTTTCAGAAATACTTTCAGTTTGTGTACAAGAATGAACCCTTACTGTTGATAACTTATCAAGAGGCCGAGAAACTTGTAAAAGATGGAAATGAATGTTACCTTGCACATATTGTTGAAAACAAGGGAACTGTTCAGATTAATGATGTGCCAGTGGTAAATGAGTATCCTGATGTTTTTTATGATGAGTTTCCTGGAATAATACCAGATCGGGAAGTTGGATTTACTATTGACTTAGTTCCTGATGCTAAGCCAATTTCAAAACCCCCTTATCGAATGGCTCAAATTGAACTTTTAGAGTTGAAGGAGAAATTGCAAGATTTATTAGAGAAAGGTTTCATTCGACCTAGCACATCACCATGGGGTGCTCCGGTTTTATTTGTTAAAAAGAAAGATGGTTCTATGAGACTTTTCATTGATTATAGAGCCTTAAATAACATCACTGTTAAGAACAAATATCCTTTTCCTCATATCGATGATTTGTTTGATCAGCTCCAGGGAGCTCAGTATTTTTCAAAGATTGACTTGAGATCGGGGTACCATCAGCTGAAGGTAAAGGAAGCAGACGTTCCGAAGACTGCGTTTCGTACAAGATATGGCCATTATTAATTTGTAGTAATGCCTTTTGGGCTAACCAATGCACCTTCTGTATTCATGGACTTAATGAATAGAATTTTCCATGAGTTCTTGGATAAGTATTTGGTGGTTTTCACTAATGATATTTTGGTGTTTTCTAAAAGTATAGCAGAGCATGAAAGACATTTAAGGGTTATTTTGAAAACCTTGAAAGAAAAGAAATTGTATGGGAAATTCAGCAAGTGTGGGTTTTGGTTGTAACAAATTTCTTTCCTTGGTCAAATTGTTTCTAAAGATGGGACAACTGTTGATCCGACAAAAACAAAGGTTGTTGAAGAATGGACAAGAACCACAAAGGTAACAGAGATTCATAGTTTCTTTGGTTTGGCTGGCTATTACTGAAGGTTTGTTAGATATTTTTCACGGTTATCTAGTCCAATGACGAAGCTAACTCGGAAGGGTGTTAATTTTATCTGTACAAAAGAATGTGATGATTGTTTTCAGGAGTTGAAAAGAAGATTGGTGAATGATCCAGTTTTGGAACTACCTTCTAGGAATGGTGAGTTTGTTATATACAGTGATGCTTTATTGAAAGGACTTGGCTGTGTCCTAATGCAGAATGATCAGGTAATTTCGTATGCTTCACGACAGTTGAAAACTCATGAGGTAAATTACCCTACATATTATTTAGAATTAGCTGCTATTGTTTTCGCTTTAAAAATTTGAAGGCATCATTTTTATGGAGTAAAGTGTGAAATATATACCGATCACAAAAGTTTAAAGTATATATTCACTCAGAAATAATTGAACATGAGATAAAGGAGATGGCTAGAATTAATGAAGGAATATGATTGTACAATTCATTACCATCCGGGAAAATAAAATAAAGTGGCTGATGCTTTGAGTCGAAAAAGTAATGATTCATTAACAATGTTGCGTTTGGAACGTGATACTTTGGTTAAGGATTTGATGAACTTTGGCATAGAATTTGTTGGTGCAGGATGTTATTCTGTTTTATTTCAGGTATTAGTGAAATATTCTCTATCAGACAGAATCAAGCAAGCACAGAATCAAGACAGTGAGTTACAGAAATAGGTGAAGCTGGTTCAGAAAGGTAAGTTTCATGAATTCAACATTGAAAGTGATTGTGTTTTGAGATTTGGGAAGAGATTGTGTGTGCCTTGTGATTCAAGGGTGAAGAGAGAGTTGTTATGTGAAACTCATAGTTCCCCATTTTCAGTTCATCCTGGCAGTACTAAGATGTACAGATATCTTCGGGAGTATTACTAGTGGGATGGAATGAAAAGAGGAATTTACTTATTTTACTATGATGTGTTTGACTTGTTAGCAGGTTAAAGCAGAGCGACAGTTACCAAAAGGGATGCTTCAGCCTCTACCAGTGCCAGAGTGGAAACATGAGAATATATCCATGGACTTTGTTGTGGGATTACCGAAGACATCTCGAGGTAATAATGCAATCTGGGTTATTGTTGATCGCTTGACTAAATCTGCTCATTTACATCCTATTCGAGATACTTTATCTCTAGATCAACATTATTGATTGTACCTTAATGAGATAGCCAGGTTGCATGGAGTTCCTCTATCTATTGTATCCGATCGTGATCCCAGGTTTACTTCTAACTTTTGGAAGGGCCTTCAAAAGTCATTGGGTACTGAATTGAATTTTAATACAGCTTTTCATCCTCAATCAGATGGGTAGTCAGAACGAACAATTCAGACCTTGGAGGATATGCTACGAGCTTGTTCGATGGATTATCAGGGAATTTGGGACCAAAATATTTCTTTGGTTGAGTTTTCATATAATAATAGTTTTCATTCCAGTATACAGATGGCACCATTTCCGGCATTATATGGGAAGCGGTGTCGAACTCCAGCTTTCTGGGATGAAGTGGGTGAAAGGAAGTTGATAGGACCAGAATTGGTAGAAGAGATGGCAGAAAAAGTTCAGTTGATTCAAAAACACATGAGAACAGCTCAGAGTAGGCAGAAGAGTTATGCAGACAATAGGAGGAGGGATCTATCTTTTGAGGCAGGTGATCATGTTTTTCTCAAAGTATCACTATGGAAAAGTGTGATGAGATTTGGTAAGAAAGTAAAGCTGAGTCCAAGGTTTATTGGACCATATGAAATTCTGGAGAGAGTTGGATCAGTTGCATACCGAGTGGATTTACCTCCGAGCTTATCTCAGGTAAACAATGTTTTCATGTTTCGATGCTGAGAAAGTACATGCCAGATCCATCTCATGTTTTGAGTCCAGAGGTAGTTCAACTGGAAGAGAACCTATCTTATGAGGAACAACCGGTCCAGATTCTTGACCACATGGAGAAAGTTTTACAGAATAAGGTGATTCATCAGGTAAAGGTTTTGTGGAAAAACCACATGATTGAAGAGGCAACATGGGAATCTGAAAATGCAATGAGGGATAAATACCCCCACTTATTCGATAAGTAAATAAATTGCGGGGACAAAATTTTCTAAAGGGGGGAAGGATGTAACATCCCAAGTAAGTAATGAATAATAAATATTTTTATCTATGTCTATTTATGAAATATATAGTGTTTTAGAGGCTTAAAATGAAAATAAATCCAATCTTAAACATGTAATACACTAATATTTTTAAAGATTGTTTTACTGCCTTTTAATGGCAAACCATTTTTAAATCTAAATTTTAACAATTTTATAAGCTATTTTTGTCAAAATAAACTTATTCTTTATGATTGGGACATCAAAATTTACTTTGTGTTAATTTTTGGTATTTTTCCGATAAAGTTCATTTTTTAATGAATAGTAAAAAATGTTGTATTTTAATTCAAAACCTTTTTTTAATCTAATTTATTTATATGATTAGATTATCTTTTTAATTGGTTTTAAAATGAAATTAGAATATATTTTTACCATTTAATCCCATGGTGGTCATTGGAATCAATTTCACTTTGAAATTAGACTTAAACTAGTGTCAATCTTTTGATACTTATTGTTTCATTAAAACACGTTATTTGTCATGACATCGGGAATTAATTATTAAATTAATTAATGTAACTTATATGATTTTAATTTTGTAAAATAGACATCATTATTTGAATTCAGAATATCAAATATAGTTTAGGGTGAAGTTTTGGTATTTTTCTAAAAAACTTCAATTTTTGATAAATAGTGAAACCACTAAGTTGTAGTTATATAAACTGATTTTTCGTTTAAATAAAACATTGTCACTTCTGTGATTTGATTTTCAAAAATCCGACATGCATGGTTGTCATTAAGAAGTAAAATTTGGTTCAATGAGATTAAAATATTTTTTTGGTGAATAGTAAATTTTAAGTTCTTAATCGCGATTAGAGATAATTAGTGTAGTTTAAGGTAAAAATAATATTTTAATAATATGATATGAGCTTAAAACATGTCCTACCCTTATTGTATGTGTCATTTCCGACCAAGACAATCCATTGGTCATCTTGGGGACCCCATAGAGCCACTTTGGTTGGGAAATGACATAAATAACTTTTTATTTAATCTTAAAGTAAAAATGACACAAACATGAGATGTTTTACTAAAACAATTTTTACATGGGGTTATACAAGTCATATTTTTGACTATAAATATTAATTAGAAATATAATGATATTTCATACATCATTATATTTCTTTTATAATTTTTAGACATTAAATATATTAAATTATTCATGACATCATGATGATGCAGCGATTACCTCATTAATAAAGGATTTAAATAAAACGAAAAGATAATGTAAAATCTATGACCTACACATGTACAAAACCTATTGTATGGGTATATTTAGAACCCTTATCACCTTATCATTTAATTATATCAATGTGGGACCTCTTAAATCCGAATCTCATTTTAAAATAAAGTAACCTTTCTTTACCTTCCAAGAGTGCCCCTCCTCTCCTCTTATAAAAGGCCCCCACCTCTACATCCTTACCCACACTTCCAAAGCCTTTGGCTCGGCCAAACCCTACCCATTTTGTCTCTCCAGATCCCTCTATTACTCCTTGAAGCCTCAATTTGGGCAGAAGTCTTCCCAAGTAAGCCTTTGAGCTCAAACCAAAGGGAGTTACCCGATTTTAAGGTAATGTCTTCACTTGAGTCCTTTTGTTTTATTTTGCTTCTCCAACCCCATAAAATCTTTTTATCCATTTCTTTTGTAACAAATACAGTATATTAAATATACTAATATGTTGTTATAGGAAATATTCTAGCTACACTTACACACACCTAATTCTAATGGTTAAAGGACACACTGTTTCCGTGGATGGCGAATTTCTGCCTCCCGAAACGATGATTGTTCAACATTTTTTTAACACATTCAAATATGGCCATTAAGATGACACTATATTTATATATGATATATAATATGTTTATGTTTTCCTTAAGATTCTGTATTTTTCATTTTGGGCATACCGTTATGGTTTCCATTATGGGTAAACGTGATATCTTCATTTAAGGAAGTGCGGACTACCGCCCCCTCAAAGTGATTTGATTCGTTAATACCATATGTGGGACATATAAAGGATGTAATTAATGGTAATAAATATGATATTATACTGGAATTATAATATACCATTATATCATTATGATTCCATTCTATAAAATATGAAATAGAAATGAAAGTAGCATTCATGCGTACGTACGACTTACCGTCTCCATGAACGATGCATTTCATTTCTTACCTCTAAATGATTATGTAATATTATAGATTCATGTATATACTAAATATATATGATGTACACATCATGATTATAACTCTGGATATAATGGATACATGAAAAACTTGTAATTATAAAGAGCATATTTTGACTCAAGTACCAATGATCGTTAAAACGACCGTTATTAACTAAAATAATTACATAGTGTTAATGACATGGTAATAAGTGATATAAAAGGAATAATAAACTTGAAAAAGGTTCTTAAGAAATTAGAAATTAACTCAAGTTTATTATTCAGGACATTAAAGAACGATCGAGTCAAGTCGGACCAGAGGTATGGGACTTCGTCTCAATCTCCATTCATTGAGGCATATTTTGTTTTATACAAAACTTTCTTTTATACGGTGTATAAAACCCTTTGACTTTTACGTTTATCCAAAAGTATTTTTTTATACGAAGCGTTTTATAAAACGACAAAAGGGAATGTTTTTGTCATACGTATGCGGCGACAACGACTTCTCCGCCGCCGGGACCATTATTTGAGTTTCAGCTTCCTCTACAAGCCATACTTTTTTTAAAGAAAAATAAATACCATGTTTTACATTTCTTTTATTTTGGTATTGAAGATGGTTTTCATAAGGTTTTTATATCAATGTTTTGTATTGATATCTTGTGATTGAAAGGTGGAAATGTTATGTTTCCTTTATGCATGTTTTATGTGATACGATTATGTTGTGTTTCTTGGGCATTATTATGAAGACGGGTGGTTCCGTGATAAACTAAGGGAGGGTGAGCCCGATATATCTCTCCAATGCATTGGGTAAAGTGAAGGAGTGAAACGTTAAGGTTTCTCCAAAGAGATTTCGGGAATATACTACGATGGGTATTCCAAACGTAACCAAGCATGTTACTCCCTACGTAAGAATGTTATGAATGCCTCAAGTTACCTTTATGTCTTATGATTTCTATGATTTATTAATGATTTGATGAGGTATGTTTAAGTGCTTTTATTTTATGGGTAAATTTTGATGTCATTATTATGTATATATGTACCCATGTTTCCTTTCCATATTTTTATATCCCTTACTGAGCTTTTTATGCTCATCCCATGTTTTTGAAATGTTTTTCACAGGTCAAGGGAAAGGTACATGATATGATGATAGTGTCAAGGAAGTGTCAAGAAATAATCCATGTTTTATTTTAAATATGTTTCCGTTGATGGAAAAAATGAATACTATCTTTTATGTAACCACTTTGTTTAAATGTGGAATGTAATGCAAGTTTTATGTTCTAATTCTCTAAAACTCTAAACCTGAAAAGATCCTCAAGGTGTAATCTTTCAATAACTCAAGATCATGTAAGGTTTAAGGTTGGGTCCTTATATCCACAAGGCTGAATACCCTGAGAGGGGGGGGGGGTGAATCAGGGTATGACTAATTTTAAAATTAACGCCTGTTCTGATCTTGTTTCGTAGTTAATCAAAACACTCTTCTCTCTCTTTCCTGTTACACAATGTAAACAAAAATTAAAGAATTCATGGGACACAAGGATTTTTACTTGGTTCACCCTCACAGGGCTACGTCCAAGGAGCATACGCCGACAAGTTGCCGGTCGTACCAAATTCCACTAAACTTCACTAGATGTGGATACAAGGTTTGGGAACAATCACTCTATCCTAGGGTCACTGCCTTTACAAGATTTAGGGTCTGCTCACAACTTTCCCAAGGGTCACGCCATGTTTCTCTTTCTCTGGCTCATTGCCGGTGGAGAGGATCATCTTCTCCCTCTTCCTTTGCTCACTGCGCTGGAAAGGATCCACTCATAGTTTATAGACCTGTAGGTATCTTCATTTTCATGAAATAATGCATCTTCCTCTGTATGTAGATGTTCTATTGAAGTACAAATTTCACCTGTAGATGAATATCTCTTTCAATCGAAGGTATTGGGAAAACTTCCATCTTCCAAGTAGCCCGAAAATCACTACTGGAAATAAACCTTACTTGGCGCGCAAGTCAATCTTAGTGTGCATGTATTGGCATGCAAGTAACAACTGGAATGCAAGTCTTCCTCAACAACTTGCGTGACTCAATGTTCTTCAACTCAAAACCTGCGCGACTCACTTCCTTCCTCACGTAAACCACCTCAGGCGCGCAACTCACCCTTGGCGTGCAACTTCCTACTATGGTGCACAAGTCCCACTTGAGTGACACACCACCACTTGTACGACTTACACACCTACGGGAAGGGAGCTCTGAATCTTAAAAGTATTAAACTCTAGTGAAGAATAATTAGGGGTGTTATAGTATTTATAGGCAATTTGACCACCCTGCGCGACTGCGCGCAAGTCTCCCTTCGGCGCGCAAGTCTCGACGCGCAGGTCTCTTCTCCGACAAGTCACTTGCACGACCAAATTACAAACTTGCGCGAACCTCTTTACTTTTACATATATTTTGATCTTCTGATCTTGAAAAACCATAGGTGCGCAAGTTCTCAAGCTTCAAAGGTATCGGCGTGCAAGTCTCTTCACGGTGCGCAAGTCATCTATGCGACACCACCAATACTTGCGCGACACTTATCCCATTTCCATATTTTGATGATCTGATCATGAAAAACATATGGTGCACAATTTTCCAAGCCTTCATGTACACGGCATGCAAGTCCCTTTTCCAAAAACCACTTTTCTTCATTTGTCAATTTTTAGGCCCAAAAATTTGGCAAACACTGGAAAATGGCACCACCTTGTATCTGTTCCTTTTATGCCGCCTCCATATAATTCATTCATTTATCGACGTTCTTGAATAAAACATGGATCATTGACCACATCTCCTGAACTCGACATTCCACCAATAAATCCCCTTTGTCAACAAATTTATATGTCATGGTTTTCTTTTTCAACAATCAGAGCACAATTGTCCACTTTGTCAACAAACAAAATCTCCTAAAAAATGCTTCAATGATGTCTTGAGGGATTTTTGCCCAACAAAGATATAAATCAATTTTTATATGAAATAAAAATATAATCAATAGGGAATAATATCATAACCATAAATTATACAGTTTATACCTAATTTTATAAAGATCTTAATCATGAGTTATGGTATAAAACAATAGATTTTCAAAATACATGAATCATAAGAATGACCAGTCATCATAACTCAATTAGAAACCATAATTTCATGTTATAACATTGTGTGGAAACATCATAATTATAGAAAACATTTAAAATATCAAGGTTAACTATCAAGACCATCAGATCATGCATCAACACCTTTTTCCCATATCAAATCAAACACATCAACTTGTTTCCCATAATGGATCAATCACTTTTACTTGATTCTCATAACTGATCAATCACAATGACTTGTTTCCGAATAATATCTAATGAGATATAATACTTTACCTAATGAATTGGAGAGATATATATATCCCACTCATCACATAATTAAAATATATATGTGTGTTCCATAATATCGTAAACCATTCATAACATTAGAACTCATGAAAAGAAATTCGTTTTATAAACATTTCATCCTAGAATAACCCATGGAAATGGGTCTCATAAACATTTTTCATCATTATAATAATCTATTTAGAGAAATAATAAGTATGATATAATTTAATTATAATACTAAAAAAGGATAAGTAAAATCAAGGGTTGTTGACATTAATAAATAAAGATACCATAAAAAGATCTTTATAACCTTCTTAAAGAAAATAGCCTATCAAATTTAAAAAGAAATTTTCAAAATATAAAATCAATGAATGTAATAAAGAAACATTTTTATTTTATAAAACCTATTAAAATGGTAAAATAACCTTCAAATCATTAATGCATCATGGTGGAGGTAAATTCTGTTCATTTTGTATATGCTAAAAGAACATACCTTTCTCATTTTTTTGTTAAATGTTAAAAAGTACCTCACTTAGAAAAAATAAGAATATTCCTTGTAATTTCATTAAAAAAATTTAAACAAGAGTAAAAACTTCATAAAAAATGAAATTATAATCTTAAAATCATTATTGAAACCCCTCTTTTTAAAAATATGGATTTTAATGAAAAAAAATTACATCGAAGAGAGAATTAAAATTGATTTTCCTTAAAAACAATATTTTGATCTCATAAGAAGTTAAAATAAAGAAAAAATAAAGAAATATAATACCAATAAATAAAAATAGGATAATAAAATAAAAGGTATTCATTATATAAGTATCATATATTTTATTTAATAGAAATTTAAGTGTAAAAAATCCTGATTAAAATATGATTGAAACTTAAATACCTTACCGCTTAGTAAAATTTCAACAAGAAGAACAATTAATGAAATAAATTTATATGGATATGAAAATACCAAGAAAATTAAAAATATGTTTCATAAATGGCATTCATGGGAATTATATACACCACCTAAATTAATCAAGTAGTGAATATGGCATGTTTCCCAGAGAAATAAAAGTATGATCAACATCCCTTACCTCAAGTCTCACCTTTCCACATTAATATTAAAACATCAGGTTCAATAACTATTAATTTATTATAAATTTATTACATAAACATATTAATATCTATTATAACATGTATGATTTATTTATGGCATCTCATCACCCATTTACTAATAATTTTGTTACTAAAATCACTGTTCTGGGTGATAACTGCTTCATTTTCCAAGAATGATTCAGTTCGATAGTCCCTATACTTATACATTAATAATGGAAATGTCATTTAAAATTTTTTAATCATGTTATAAAAATCATATATATTAATTAAATACGTATTTAATATCATTCATAAATACTATAGATACAAAAATGAATTATATCATTCATGGAGACGGTAGGTCATACGTAATGATGAACACAATTTCCATTTTCTGACTGATGGAATAAAATAATGGTAAATATTAATTAACATTTTAAAAATTATTATTATATCATATAAGTCATATATATTCATTAAATTTATCATAATTATCATTTACATAAAATATAAATTAAAAACAAATCACATCACTTCGTGGAGGTGATAGTCCACACGTACACATGATCGATATTATATTTTCCCAAAGAATTAGATAGTAATAATTTATAAATGATATTATCATTAAAAAAGTATATTTATTTCATAAATATAATTTATAAACATTAAACCCATCACAATACTCATCTATAAAATATGGTCGTGAAAAATGTATTATATCGATACATGGAGATGGTAAGCCATATGTACACATGAGCGATACGTTCATTTATCATTTGATGGGCGAGAGGGGTTGTTTTTGTATATTAATAATCATAATAAAATTTAATAATATTAAATATTATAATTTTATTATTTTATGATAGTAACCATAGATTTATCAGAGGTAAAGAAGAGTAGAAAAGAATGTGATTCGTTAAGGTGATTGCCTCTTCTTCAAAACGACTCCTTTAGATCTCCTATAAAGGGATCCAGGGTTTGTCTTTTGGGAATACCAAAACCTCTATAATGTGTATAGGTATGTTTATAAGATAAATTGGTACAATTTGGTTGATATATAATATTTAATGTAGTGTAAATAATTGAGGGATGATATTCTCTTTTATAATTGAGGTGATGCTTACTTTTCAAATTTTCTCAAAAAATTAAAATATAATAATAATATTCTAAAGATAAATGAGTCAAAATGGAAATATATTTTATTTTAATATATTATAGTCTTTTAATTCCCTAAAAAATATTTCGGAATGTTTTTATGTTATTTTTAGCAATATTTGTTTTGACCCTTGATTAATTAATTTCTCTTTTAACTATGGTAACACAATATTCAATATTGAAGGTTGTAATTTTTAATTATAAAGTGATAGTTTTAAAATAAATGAAAGAATTAGAAAATTTTATACCATATTATATCCATTTTTTCTTATTTAAATATATTAATGATTTTGAATTAATTTAATAAAATATTATTATTGTCAATTTTGACACCTATTAATTTAATTAAATTTTAAATACATAAAAAAACAGTGTAATTTAAAATATAATTATATAAAATTTCCAAAAAATTTAATATATATATAGAAACTTATTGGAAAAAATTAATTATTTTAATTTATTTTAGTTTTAGAAATTTTAAAATCAGTTTTTATTAGTTAAATAAATTCTACATCAGTGATATACATGAATTTAATGTATCTATTTAACACATTAAAATAATAAATAAATTTAAAACATTAAAATAACTTTATTATTCTATAAATATCCATTTATATTCATTAAATATAAAAATTTACTTATATCTATTTTAGGAAAACTTTTTTAATATGTTATTTTGACTTTTCTGACGTTGCGCAAGCACTGGACAAGCATTTGGATAAACCACACGTTATATAGCTCCAAAATTCATGTATTATAATAAAATAATATATAATACTTAAAATTTAATAAAATACTCTAAGAAATACTTATTCCATCTCAAATAGAATCTTTAATGTACTAAATTTGACTTTTCCAGCAATACACAAGCTCTATGTCAGCTCAAAAACTGATTTACATATTTATCATAAAATAAATTATAATGTATATATATATTTTAAATTAAATTTTTATTAAATTTGTATTATTTTATTATAATTGATTCATTTGATAAGTTTGGTAATTTTTTTATAATATTTTTATGCCTCGACAATG
Organism: Viscum album; assembly: GCA_963277665.1. NCBI lineage: Eukaryota > Viridiplantae > Streptophyta > Magnoliopsida > Santalales > Viscaceae > Viscum > Viscum album. The sequence continues at coordinate 1,944,245,821 of OY728163.1, forward strand.
CCATAAAAGATATCATATTTCATAAAAACTAGACTTTTTTACTATAAACTAAACATTTATCTTCTTAAGAAGAAAGTGAAAAAATTATTGTAGGATAAATTTTAGTTACTAAATTTAAAAATAAATTCAATTTTTTCAAATTAAATTAATATATGTTATAGAAATTAATTTTAATATATATATGTAATACATATTGAAAGTCATATTTTTGAAAAAATCATTTTTATGTATAAAAATATTTTTATACCAAATTCAACCATATAATTTATTATAATGAACATAATTGCACTATTAATAATATAAGAGAAATAATTTTACTTTTAAACCTTTTTAAAAATAATGATGTACTTTTTAAATGTTTGAAACAAAAATACAGTTTTCAATAAGATTCAGAATTTTTCACTATTCAATGAAAAATCAATCTTTTCAGAAAAATATAGAAAGTACACCCTAGATAATTTTGATATGTTTATTTAAAAAATTATATTAATTTTATAAAATAAAATTGATAAAATCAAAAAAAAATTAAATATAATTTTTCTCACGGAAAGAAATGAAGTCATTTTTGTAGAAGAAATCATTGTGGAGCATAATATTACATCACTAAAAATTGAGTGATTAATTACTAAGAATTTTCGAATTTATTTATATTGAGTAGGATATATATACATATACATATTTCCTAAAATATTTAATCATATTCATACCACCCAATATAAAGACTAGGTTATAACTGTCAGATTAAATAATAATATTTTCATAGTTTATTACAATTCATTTAAACTAAGTGTTGCATGTAACACTAGTTATCAATGAAGTAAGATTATTTAAAGTGAAATATTTTTTAAAATATAATGGTGTAAAATTTGATATTCTCCAATACTCCACAATCCATCTAGTGTAGGAGCACTGAATAACCGATAAAAGTAGCCAGAACTTGAAATCCCCAACAATTTCACTAGCTAGTCAGTAGGATAGTCCAGCTTGCCAGTGGGTTTGGTATTTCAAGTGAATATTATTCAATTTTGTGGGTTCCACACCTCTTAATTGTATATTGAAAATTATTTTTGATCATAATGAATTATATAAGTTTTTTATTTTCATTTAAGTCTATAAATAGAAGACCTTAGTGGCATGGAAGATAAAAACACAAGTAAAACAACTCTGTAATCGATTTAATGATTCCCTCATAGAGAATATCATGTGATATCAAAGAGTCCCCTAAAAGATCAAATTAAAAAATATCAATCTCAAAGGATATGATCTTCTTTATTATCTATCTATCTTCTATAAAGTTGTATCAATACTTTTAGGTATATTATAGAGTTGTTTTGTAATATATTTCTATTGATAAAATATTTCTCATCTCATCATACCTTCTTCAATTTGTTTCTTTAAAATTATGTAAAAAATAAATAGAGGCTTGGTTTATAGTTACATTAACAAAAAGAACGGGAGGGAGTGATTAATCAAAATCTATTAAAATCAAGGGAAAAAGAATACAAACCTCTAAAATTGACGGGACAAGATGTTGAGGCTTACACCAAGATATATCCAAACTCCATTATCAAAACATGTTTTTTATCTATTTATATTATTTCATTTAATCATATGATATTGGTATGAATAATTTCATAAGTTTAATTTTTCTATTTTTTGTTGTACTTACTCGATTAATTAAATTTTATATTAAATTTTTAATTCAGATTGAATATACCAATTTATCACTTCATTATATCTAAATATTTTTGTTTTTAATTTTATCTTTTCATAAATTATTTTAATTTTTAAATTTAAATTTACCCACTCTTTCTATTTTCACTCTTACCAATAATTTGTATCAAATGAGATCTTTGTTTTTTTTCTAAAATCCTTATTTTCCAAAATTATTTTTAATTTCCCAAACCATAACGAGTTTCAAATTTTTTTAAGTATTATTATTTTCATAATTCTCAAGAATGGATTTCATTGGGATGAGATTATTTTGTTAATAGCTCAAATTAATCATTTTATAAAAATCACGTGTCTAACTTTCTTAGTAGTAGAGAATATATTGTTTTTAAATTGGTTATGCATCGATAAAGTCTTATAAAATAATCAAAAGATAAATGGACTCCTTATGATATTATAGCCTTTGAACTTAGAAGAAAAATCCATGAACACTCTCCATTACAGGATTGACCAAAATGAATTTAATCACTTATCTACATATAAAACAATCCATGAAATAAAAAATATTTAGAATCACACAAAAAGGAAAAAATAAATTTAAAGACAATATTTTTTTAAAAAAGACTTATTAAGTGATTATATGCATTTTAATTAATCTATTACTGATATGTTTACATGTTTTGCTTACATTTTCAATGGTAGAATGTTTCTTGGTGAAGGTTTATCTACATAGAATTTTGAAGATAATATTGTCTAGATATTTTATAGATCATAGTAAACTATGATGACAACTATAAATGAATTGAACGACATCAAAAATATGATTCTTAAAGAATTAATTAGATCTCTCATGACACATGAGATAACTATGACATGAATATTCAATAAAGAATATAATGAATCCAAAGAATATAAAATAAAATTTTATTTAAAAGATATTGAAAAAAATGAATATTCATCTAATAATGAACATGAGATTGAATTCTTGAAAAAGTAATGAATCTAAGAAATAAGGAAAAATAAATCCTTATATCATGATAAAAAAAAGAAAAAATAAAATTGAATTACCAGATATGGCATGTTATTAATGTAACATGAATGGTTATATTAAAATAGAATTTAACATATATAAAATTAAGTTTAAATAAAATAATAAAGGTAATAAATCACTAAATGTTTCCAATTGGAGTGTAACTGATGACTCCCTTGACACAACATCGTCAAGAGACCAATGAACTAAATGCCTCATGGAACATATGATGGTTGGTGATGAGGTTAGTTCTCATTTTATCATTATATTTATCATTAATACCTTTATCCTAATTAATCCACTTGATTATTCTTTTCTAACCAATAAAATGAGTTGGATAATTTTTTTGATGAACTCTTTTCAAAATACAATGATCTAAAAAAATTTCTTGTTGAAAAAAATAAAATTTCTAAATAAAGAGAAATTTTTTATAAATAACAAGATTACACGGTGTTGAAAATAATCAAAAACGAAATTTGGATAATTTAAAATCCAAAATCAAAGAGCTTAATAATACACTCACTATGTTCACCCATGATTATCAGTATATTGATATGATTTTGGGTTCTAAATTCCCTTTAAATAAATGATATGGTTTTAATTTTTCAAATAATTCTAGTTCTTCCATAAATAATACTAATTTTTTGTTGAACTGAAAAAGGATTTTAGAGTGTATTAGTTAACAACATGTCTTTTTATATGTTGAATAATGGAAATATATATGCTGAAGGATACGAATTTTCATAAGGGTATGCTGTAGTTTTCATACCCTGTTTAAAGGTAGAACCCATCACACATAATGGTAATTGAACATGTGTAAGAATATATGATGAAGGATATACACTTGTGTAAAGGTAATCCTATGCAATGTGTAAGGGTATAAGTACTCATGCAATGGAATGGTAGCTTATTTAATGGTAACTGTAAAGTTGTGTAAGGGAAACCCACATGTTTTTTAGCTCACATAAGGGTCCAATAACTTGCGTAAGGGTATATGAAAGGATGCGTTAGGGATTCTTTTGGTTTTTATGAATTACCTAAAGGTATATGGGATCCATGTAAGGTTATATTCATACATATATAAAGGTAAAAAACAACCACATAAGAGTACATGAAGGCTCATGTAAAGGTATAAGTTGGGTTTTGAAGGCAACATAACAGTAGCTATAATCTTGTGAAAGGGTAGAAGACACATTTATAAGGGTAAAAAGATCCTATAATGGTAAAATGAATTCCTTATAAAAGTATATGAATGATTTTATAAGGTTAGTATTTTTTTTGTAAGGTCACACATGAGGCTATATAAGGGTATATGGGCTTCTTCATACTCACTATGGTGTAGAAGAATATACCACATCATAGTCCTTATAAAGATGAGATTAAGAGGTTTCACACATGATGCAGAGACAAATATTACACCATGTAAGATGATTGAATTGAATTTATGGTTTTGGATACACTATAAGGAATAATCCACATTATAGTATTATTAATTTTATACCAAGGATACAATGGATATGCCATGAAGGGAAGGGAAGTTTGTTTTTAGTATTATTACATTTAAGAGGTGTACACACTATAGATAAGAAGATAAACTATAATATCATTTGGTCATTTTAGGATTAAGATGATATCTCACCATGTAGGAAAATACCTCTCTTATAGTTTCTATTCATGAATATATAAGTATATTTCAAGATACCCCTAACAATTAAAAAATTCATGAAAAAATGCATTCATCCTTAAATAAAGAGTTAACCATAGTTAGTGGTGAGTTTTATTATCATGAGTCATTAATAATTAAATTTTTAATATTATGATTGTGGGGCTATGAAAAGAATTTTTTCCATTTTTATGGAATTTTATGCATGAATATGGAGATATTCTCCGGTGAAGTTATCATAGGAATTCATATCTTTCCCAAATGATAATATCCATAAAAACATGGATAATTTAAGAGAAACTTATTACTCTAAATATAAGAATGGTTCACAATCAATTTTACATATTTATAGTTATTATTATTTTTTGATAAAAATAGATATTTTATCACCTTGTTATATCCTTTAGATATGGAGATATTCTATGTAGTTACACCAAAGACACATGGGGAAATTAGAATCAACTTAGGTAATAGGATATTCAATAAGAAGTATTGGATTAATTGAAGGGAGAATAATTCCCTATAAAACTACATGTAGTGATTCAAGATAAGTAGAACTCAATGAAATGAATATTGACGATCTTGTTTTTAGAAGAAGAAGAAGGTGTTGTACCAGTGAGTGGCTAGAATCTTAGAGAATTTAATCATTTAAGAACTTACTAAAAAATGATGGTTTTCACTAAAATAAATAAAGTGAATGTATTCCAACATTATTATAAAATGGTATTCCAAAATTATTCTAGAAATAATAATCCATGACATCTGGTGAAGGATTTTCCAAATAAAGAGAATAAAGGGTTTGATTGTTTTTCATAAAATTAAGTGAAGTTTTTCAGATATATTATGGAAGGAATATGGTGTCTCTAAGGTGTTTTTCATAGTTTATGAAGGATAAGTAAGAGGGAATTTTATAGGGCATATATATATAGCGTGGGATTTATTATATTCTAGATTTACTAGAGAAGGGATCTACATGTCCATAAACTATGCGGAGGTGATCCTTTCCACTGATAATGAGCCAAAGAAGGAATATCTATGGGAGTAAAACTTGAGACACAATGAGATATCCCTAAAATTGTGTGGTAGTGATCTTGGACATAGAAGTGACTTATAATTAACCGTTTTATGTTTTTAGATTTTTAGTATGTTTGGTTCATGGGACACTGATGATTCATGCTCCTTGGATATAGCCCACTAAGGGTAAACCAAATAAATACTCATTTATATATTTACCTTATACATGAAGACCAAAATAGAACAATAAATTTTATGAATATCTAGTTAAATGACATTGAAAAGTTACCCTAAAGGTTTATAGGTCACGATTCATTAATGGAAAGTGGAAAATTTAAGAGAAAGAGTTTTAATTTTCATTTACAATGTACACCTTGATTCACGCATTTTCAAGGTAATCTCACTCTATGTGCATTGAGTATTTCCAAAAAAATTTGTTAGAGGGATATTTATATCTTAATATTTTTATATTTATAACTTGATCATAAGTTTTATTGATGATGTAATACATAGTGAAGGTTCCTTTGTTTGATAGGAAAATTTTCAAATTGATGAAAAATGATTCGTTTTAGTTCCTGAAATTTTCTCATGAAGTTTCTGGATAAGTGGTAGAATATGGAATTTTTATTTTGAGTATACATGAATTAATATTTGAAATAGATCAAAGAAAAATTAAAATTGTTTATTTAGTCAAGGAGGAATTAAAGGAGGCTCTCGAGGAAGACTTATTCAAATAGGTGACTCATGATGAGTTCTATGATGACATGTGAATGAAATTGGTATAGTTTTTTTGTAAAATAAAAAAAATTTGATTTGTTTCTTATGAAAAAAATGAAAAAGAATATTAATAAAAATTAGTGATCCTAGAAGATTGGTTCTCTAGTAAAAGTAAAATATGAGCCTGATGACATTTCTAATTATATCATTGGTATGAAGAATGGATGAAAAATTTAAGACTCTCTATTGGAGGTGAAAAGGAGACGTGATTCTAGAGATGAAATGGAAACAAAATCAAGTTTCAATTCCATGGAATTCTCATACAGTGAAAATAAATAATAATGAAGTGTCATATATAGATTTTAATTTTTAGTGATTGAATATTTATCCTTGGAAAAAAATATGTTAATGGATGAAAAATTTTCCTTGAATTTCAATATGAAGAAAATGGGAACAATGATGTAGTAGAAAATTGATATGATTGAAAATAATTACCAAGACATCATAAACAAAGTGAACTTGTAAAAGAAGTTTAAGGTTAACGTCATACCTCTCAACACCCATATTTAAGAACATAGATAATTTTGTATGGATGAAACTTCAATTATGAATGTAATGGATGACTAGTTTAAAGAGAAATAATTAAAAGTAAGATACATTGAGGAGAGTAAGAACACAATAACTGAGAAGAGGAAAATACCACTAAAAGCTATCTTATCTTGGGAAGAAATAAAGAGAAATCTAGATCTCAAATATTAAAGAAAAGTGTTCTTCAATATAGGATCTAGAAGTGTGGTTCCACATAAGATGAAACTACCAAAGTGATTTTTTATGTAGAATATTGGGGGAAAACATGAGTAGATGTTTTGAAGAAAACAATCCCAAATATTTAAGAATAACTCCAATAGTTATGGAAAATCAATCAAGGATATACCAAATGAGGCATGAATCCTATGGTTAATTATTATTTTTTTCTACCCTCATAAAAATGGAAAGGTATTTAAACTGTATAAATTCTTGTAATGGTAAAAAATACATACATAAAAAATCATCTCATATAAATTAATTAGATAATTATTATCATGGAATAAGGCCTATTAAGAAGAAAAATTGGGTCAATGTTTTCGAGAATGGAAATAAGTCTTAATAAAGGGTGTATCAAGAAAAAATATCTAAATACTTGTAAAAAATTTCTTAGTGTCACAAAATAATAATATATAATTAAAAATAAGAGGTTTTTACAATTATTAATAAGTTGGAATAGAATGTAATGTTTACTACACTAAGGAAGATATATTCAAAGATGAAACTTTTGGACATCCTAGAAAGGGTTTGTAAAAGTGGTATTAGACAAAACACTAAAGGGAAAAATTATAAGATTGAATGGAGAAGTAACTTTTAGGTTAGATCCACTAGTGATGTTACCCAATTTTATACTTATTCAAGTGTGACCAATTGCACAATTGTGGAAAATACCAAGACACGGGACATTGAAAATGTTCAAATGCATGAATATAGGTGTGTTAGTGATATCAAATAGACTATATCATTTGTAAATCTATTTAGTTATCTGAAGACAAGTGATGATAAATAACTTGAATAGATTATTTCAACAATTTCCCAAAAATATAAATATAGAAAAGTAAATATAGAAGGTGATGTGATGGTTTATCTAGACTAACCGTATTCCTCAACTTGAAAAACATCAAAGCACCCCACTCCCCATATGATTTGTTATTTATAACTATTTGTTAAGAAGTTTATAAATAATGTTGAGATTCGATCCATGAGGGTATTGTGCTTTAAAAAAACATGAATGATTATGCTAGAAGAACCCAAGTGGGTGAAGATGAATTTAAATCTAGATAAATCCAAATTTTCAGGAAAATGGTTTTAATGTGTAGAATTTCCACGCAAAAATTACTTTGAATGAAGGCCTAGATGGTGTTAAAAAAATTTGTTATCATATTATATTTTTGATTCATGCCTATAAAAGGAATAATATGATTGGGAAATAATAGTATTCTAAAAAAAATTATATTAATATATTTTTTCTTATAAAAATTGGATTTTTATTTGGTATTATGTAATGTTTTCATGATATCTAAATTATATGATTCTGAATATATTTTCAATGAGTGTTATCCCCATTTTTACACCAAAAAGTGATATTATTTTTTTAATGATAAAATTTATCTGGTGGATTTGTGATGAACATAAAAAACAACTAATCATCATCATATTTTTCTAATAAATATGAATATATGAATGGAATGGAGTGAAAATGATATCATCTGGTCAAAATAAACCACTCTTGTGAGAAGTGGTGTCAAATGTTTATAAAATGTTATCAATTGCATGATCATGTTGTCTGATTATCCCAAAAGTGTAATTTAATATTATTTATTAATAATTTAGTGTGATGTGATAGAGATAATTTGTTTCTTTGAAAGTGGAAAAATCTAAAGATGTTTTGTGTGTTTCTTAATATTCATGAGTGACACAGACAACAAATATATTTTCTATAAAAACTATTTTTTCTACACTGAGCTCTAGATTATTATGATTAGATTATTTATTGATATTTAAATTTTAAAGTGGTAAATTACCCTAGTGAATCTCTTGAAAAAATATAACAGGGAAGGATATTGGCTTGTGAAACATGTGGTTTCAATGGATTTGACCAATAAACATGTGGATGATTCCAAAGAATGATGTTATTTTAAAATATGGGTGAAAATATCATTAGGTGGAGAATAAATGAACAATGGGTGAATTGAAATTTCTTTAAATATTTACCTACATTGCTGGGGAGATGATGTGAATATTATGTTCCTTTAATATGGATGTGAAGGAATGAAATTTCACCCCTATATCTACTACAGAATGTTTGAAAAGAACCTTTTATATTCAAAATAATCTATTGACATAGATGAACAAATTTCTTACAAAACATAATATTTTTCTTATGTAATTCAGAATTCTAGGGAAAGTAGAAACACATATACTAACAACTTGTATTTAATTGAAAATAAGGGGGAAAAGTGAAAATATAAATTGGTTCACTTAGTTATATTCTCAAAAGGATATTTTCAACTAAATCCATGTGGGATATTGTTGAACACCAAATAATGCATGGAGTGGATTTCTTGACAAGTGGACTTGTTGAAAAAATGAATTTATCTAGGTGGAATAATGGAATTATATGTGATCAAGGATATAGAGTTTTTTAAGGGTAAGATGTGGTTTTCACACCATATGTAAATTTAAATTCCATAATACATAAAGGTAACTGAAATTTTATTATTGTACATGTTGGAGGATGTGAACTTGTGAAGTGGTAAGTTTATGTGCGATGTGAGGGTGAACACATTCACATAAGGGCTTGGAATATTGTGTAAAGTTTACTTTGATACATAATAGGGTAACCCAAAAATTTCTTATCTTGCATAAGAGTAAAATACCTTGAGTAAGGTACATGAAATATTAAATAAATGTTTCCCTGTGTTATTAACTAATGTATGATCGTTATGGTGCAGAAAAATATACCACATCATAAACCTTATAAATATGATATTTTTAGGTTTCATACATGATATGGTAAAACCTATTACACTATTCAAGATGGTTGAAAGTATTTTATAGTGATGATTGACCCATAAATAGTATAGCAGGTCATATGAGTATGCAGTTTTCTCTAGGGAGCCAATGAATAATCTGAAAATTTAAAACAAATCTATTTTTTGTATTCCTCTATTTTATAGTTTTCCATACTATAGAGAAGAAGATACACCATATAATCAATATGTGTATTTGGATGATACTTCACCATTTAGGAGAAGAACATGCCTTAGTATCCATGCATGAATACAATAGCACATTTTTGGGTGACTCTTCTCTATTAGTAAATTCATGAATGTATTTTGTAATTAATAAATAGAAGGTTAACTGAATTTAATGGTGGTTTTTATGTTCATGATTTATAAACAATTAAATTTCGAAGCTTATGAATTTGTCCTATAAAAATAAAATTTTCCATATTTTATATATGTATATACTGGAAGATACAGATATTCTCAAGGGCAGGTATTATAAGAATTCATTTTATTCCAATATGATAATATCCACCTCGAGAAAAATAGAGAATTTAGTAGAAATTTATGGCTATAATAATTATAGTTGGGAACCATTAATTTTTAATATTTACACACATAAAAATAAATTCTATAAAAATTATTTTTTTATCATGTAGTTATATCCATTATATATGGAAATATTATATACAGTTACACCCAAGACACGTGGGAAACATTGAATGACCTTATTCCAGAGGATATTCAATCCCAATAATTGGATTAAATGGATATAGTTTAATTATATAAAAAATACTATAGAATTTTTATATAATGTGAAGTCAACAAATAGAATATTAATTATTTAGTTTTTAAAATAATAAGATGGTGTGGTTCATGTGATGGGAGAAAAGATTTATGAATTTCCATTCATGAAAATATTTCAAAAATAGAATAAGGTGTTTGTTACATCCAAAATACTGAAGCTATTATATAATTGTTATGGAAGGTAATTTTAGAGTTATTCTAGAAAGTTAAATCCTTGGATTCTAAGGATTGATTTTCTATAGAATAATAATAAAGAGTTTGATTACTATGCCTATAAAAAAGTGAATTTACTCATAGATATTATTGAAGGAAGAAGGTACTACTAAGGAAGTTTTCTCAATTTGTAAAGGAGTATCAAGAGAGACTTTAACAAACCATATATCTATAGTAAAAGATTCATTTCATTCCATAGTTTCTATAGAAGGGACATACATTTCTATAAACTATATAAAGGTGATACATTCCAATTGAAGTGATCCAAAGAAGCAATGTTCGAGGGAGTAACCCTTGGGAAGTAGTGACTTGTCCCTAAACATGTGAGGAAATGATCATGGGAATAAGAGTAACCTATCCTAAGAATTTATATGCATTTAGATTCATATTAAGTTTGGTACATGATGAAATGCAGATGCATAATCCTTGGACATAGAATAGAAAGGTTAACTAAGTAAATATCTATGTCAATATATACTTTATTAATTTACACAAAAATAGTTCAAGAAACCTTCATAATATTTTTTTAAAGATAATAAAAAAGTAACTCTCAATGTTGGGAGGTATTCACCAATTAAGGGAATGTGAGACTTCAAAGGGAAATTTTTTAATTATCATTGATACTGCACACCCTGATTTATACCCCTCTTAGGGTAATCTCACATTAAGTCCCTTATATATTTTTTACATTTTTCAAGAGGATTACCTCAAGATAATCTACGTAATTATTATTGTAAAACTAGATATCTAATTTATCAGTGTGATTGAAAACAAATGATATATATGGAAGATATAAATATATCCTAATTTAATCTCATATAAATTATATAATATCTAATAATAATAAGTTTGGGTTCCTAAATATTATAGAGAAATCGTAGTGGATCCATGATTATTTCAATTTCAAAACGTTTATTAGAAAATATGCCTAGACCCAAACCCAAAATGATTCCAACAGGATGTTTCTTTTGTTCTTTTATAGGTATAACACACCGGATATCTTTTATGTATCAAATATGTGTCCTCTAAATGTTTAAAAGATCATTAAACTCAAAAATAAATTTTTTATCAATATTGATGATCCATAGAGTTTAAATTAATCATTTTTGAGAGCTTATATTTTATATTTCCAAGAAGTTTATCTCATGGAGAATAGGTTTTTGGTAGTTTTAATTTTTTGTCACATTTTATTTCCTCTATTGAACTTAATTTCAAGATATTTCCTTCTTATCTATTTATTATTTTTCTTCTTATTCATAATAGATGATAAGTTATAATTTTTTTTGTTTTTATCATTCATTATTTTTCTTGAATTATTCTTCAAAAGAAATCTTTTTCTTTTCAAATTTTTATATTGTTTTTCTATTTTCTAATTTTTTTCTTATATTTTATTTGAAATTTATTTTTTGAAATATTTCAATATTTTTAAATCTTGTGATTCACTCTTATCATTTAATTTAGAGATGATGTGATATTTATTTTTCTATATTGAGTCAATATCATGTAATTTAACTTTTATTTATATATTATTATTTAACTTTTTTAATGTATTAGTGTAATATATTGGTTTTTAATCTTATGATAATAATTAATGTGGGAGAGAGTTTCGAATGTCTAATATTTTAGCATATGTGAATTTCCATTCTTGTTTTAAAAATATTTTCAATTCCATTAATTATTTTATTTATGATAATCACAAGGGGGTAAGTTTTTATTATTATTATGGATAATTGTTTTATATCACAAAGGGGGATATGTTTCATGGATTTTGTGGAGAATAATATAGTTTAAAAATCATTATTGTCTTGAGAATATTTATTTTTTAATCTCTTAAGAATGTTGAATATATTGAACTTTAATATCTTCAAATAATTTTAATATATGTTACTCTTATGATTTACACATGATACTACTTTTTTATTTTATGCAGTTGTGATCATCAGAAAAGTTGATATTGCTATAGCTCTCTCTCAATCATGGGGTTTCCATGATAAAAAATAATCTAATTTGTATATAAAAATCTAATTTGAGTTACTTTCATTCTCACATTTTGGTATTTAAGTGATGTCATTGATAGAATTTATGGAGTGATTATGTTCTATTCAAATTCATCATTATGATATTGATAAAGGATTGGGACCGTCTTAAATCCTGAATTGAGACTATGGAATGAAGTTTATAGACCAATGAAAACCATTGAAGGATGTCAAGGATAAAATTGGTGATGATGAAGGTTGCAGCAAGCACTGGCTAGCTAGTGAAGATCCACTAACTAGTTTATGGTGATAAAAAAGAGATTCATTTGCTCACTGATTTCACCAGCTAGATGGTGGGGGAGCACTGTCCATTTTGTAGAAGCAAACAATGCTAGGAAGCCCCAAAAACTCTATAGAGAGATAGTGCGATAGTCTATCTAGTTTATGGGGCCAATCCATTAGGTTAAGCTTCTTCAAATTTGTGGAACCACACCTCTTAATTTACTATTGAAGTTTTATAATTGTCCCATTGAAATATAATGTTTCTTAGATCCATTTAAGGATATAATTACAGGACTTTGGTGTCTTCGAAGATAAATACAAAAGTGAAAGAAGTATTTGATGGATTAAAATATACCCTCAAAACCTAATCTATAGTGATCTCGAAGATTCATCTCAATGATCCAATTCTTAATTATCAATATCAAAGGTTCTCATCTCTTTTTTCTGGCTATCTATTTTTTAAAGTTACATAAATTTTTTATGGAGATAAGGGTGCTATTTTGTAAGGGATTTTCATAAAACAAATCTTTCCTTTTTCATTATACCTTATTAAATTGGTTTCTTTCTACATAAATCAAAAATTAATGGAGGATTTTTTTATTGCTAATTCCATTAGAAAAGGACAGTGAATTTACTTGATCTCTATTAAAATCAACTGTCTAATATGACAAATGTAACATCCCATGTAAATAAAGAGTAAGAAATTTTCATATTTACTAATATTTTTGAATTAAATATTAATTTTACATTAAAAAAGATTCTATGTTCGATGGAGTACCCAACATGCAACAACGAGTTTTTTTTGAAATCTCACGTTGCACACAACGTTGAGTTATATCGAAAAATAATATAATAATATAATTATTTTAAACGGTAGTTAATGCATAGTTGTTGTATTGGCAGGAAAGAACAGAACTAACTAAAATATGAATATACATGTTTATTAAATGTTTTTACATTTAGCCAATAAAATTTATTGTCTTAAAATGTGAATGAATACATTTCTAAGCATAAATACTCTAATATTTTTTAAAAGGCCGATTTATTGCCTTTTGATGGAGAATCATTTTTAAATATAGTTTTGGTCACTTTTATATGTTTTTTTGACATAATAAAAATTTTCATTAGAATTGGGATTTCAAAATTTACTTTTGATGAAATTTTGGTATTTTCTGATAATATTTATTTTTTATGAATAGTGAAAAATACTGTATTTTAATTCAAAACTACCTTTTAATCTAATTTATTTATAAGGTTATGTTATATTTTTAAATGGTTTTAAAGTGTAATTGGATTATATTTTTACTAGTTTATCAAATTTTGGTCATAATAAGTAATTTCACTTTGAAATTGGACATAAAAAATTGTTAATCTTTTGATTGTTATTATTTCTTAAAAACACGCTTTTTTGTTTGGACAATGGGAATTAATTTAATTTTAATTTCAAACACTACTATGTTTAGAATTTGGAAAAATAAATTCCATATTTGGAATTAGGAGGTCCAAATTGTGTAAATAGGTAACTTTTATTTTTAGATATTAGGAATATTTACTTCAGTAAATATTTTATTTATCGTGGTTAAAGGGTAAATCTGGTAAATAAGGGCAGAAAAAATATAATAATAATAATATTAAATTACCTAACATGTGTCCTATTCCTATTGTATGATACCTTTTCGACCATGGACATATTCGGGTCGATTTTGGGACCCCATGGAGCCACATGGGAGTGATAATGACACTTTATACTAATTAATTTAAAGTAAGAACAAAAATGGCCAAAACATATATTGTTTAGTAAATAATTTTTTACATGGTGTTATATAAGTTATATCTTAGACTATAAATATTAATTAGAAAGATAAAAATATTTTCTACATCATTGTATTTTATTAATAATATTTAGATGTCAAATAAATAAATTTATTTATGACACATTGACAATGTAATGATTACCTCATTAATTAATGTTTTAGATAAATGAAATTATAAATGTTATAATAAATTTATTTGGAAACTTTTTATGCCATACTAGAATTTTAGGGATGAGTAAGAATTTTTATATTTACATTATTATAGTTTTTTTGAAATAATCAAGTATCTATATATTTTTTAAAAGTCTTGATATTAATAGTATTTAAATTGTCCTAAATAAGTTTTTAAATCAATCAATATTTTATTAAATGATATAATAATCCTAAAAATAAAAAACTCTTCCAAATTACTTAAATAAGGTTTATAATTTCATTAATTAACCACTTTAGGTTCTATTTTCATTTTATGTTAACTATATTAACCATATAATATGAATATATAAGAGAACATGGTAAATGTTAAATAAGTTAACAAAGGGTTAAATAAAAACGATAAAGATTAAAAATAATCCAAAACTTTTTCAATTCTTATTGTATTATTTTATTTAGACATATATCTACATTATATTATAATTAAATATGTTTTGAAACTTTTGAAATCGAAAATCAGTTTATAATACAATAATATTTTCAAACATTCCTAAAGAGCCCCTCCTCCCTCTTATAAAAGGACACCACCTCTAACCCATTGCAAACACCTTTCAAGCCCCTTGGCTAATCCATAATATGCTCTAAGAAGACCTAAACATCCCTCCCTTCTGCATTTAAGCCTAAATTAGGCTGAATTCACTTTAAGAAAGCCTTTTGGTTTAAACCAAAGGGAGTTACCTGATTTAAAGGTAACATCTTCACTCGAGTTCACTTATTTTATTTTAATTATTCAATCCCTATGCTATTTTTATTTTTTTTACATATAAAAACCAATATCCCCAATATAATAGGTTGTTTTTATGATAAGGATTATAAATACAGTTACAAAAACTCCATCTAATGGTTATATAACATAATGTTTCTATGGACAACGAACTATTGCCTCACGAAACGATGATTGTTCAATATTACCCTACCACCTTTTATGGTGGCCATTATGATTGCACTATAATTATATAGGATATATAATATATTTATTTTATCTCTACTCTGCTGTAATTATCTTTTATGACACACTTTTATGCTTTTCATGTAGTATATATACGATAATTTCATTTGAGGAAGTGCGGACAACCGTCTCATCAAAGTGATATGACTCATTCATATCATACATGGAATGTATAAAATATGGTGTTAATGAAATTATGTAATTTATATAAAATACTATATTATAATGGAATAAAAATATACCTATGTATCATTTGGTTTTCAATTATTTTAAAATAAAAAAAAATGAAATGGAATTAGCGTTCATGCGTACATATGGCTTACCATCTCTATGAACGGTGAATTTCATTTTCATATATCCAAATGATATAGACTATTTTAAATACATATTTACTGAATATATATATGGTATATATGATATATAAATCATGGATATCATTCTAGATATAATGTAATTTCGACCATAGGGACAATTTATAATTATAACCAGTTCATTTTTAACTCAAGTTTCGAACATTGACAAAATGTCAGATATGAACTCAAATAATTAACTAATTGTTATAGAAAGTTAATAAGTGATATAAAAGTAATAATAAACCTGAAAAATGTTCTTAATCAAGTATAAATTATTTTATGTTTATTATTTAGGAAATTAAAAAACAAGCACATCAAGTCAGACACGAAGTAAGGGACTTCATCTCAATATCCTTTCATTGAGGCATGTTTTGATCATATACAAATTCTTATTTTATAGGGTACATAATAAACCCCTTTGAATTTTAATTTCATTCAAGGGAATAATTTATCTACGAAGCATTTTACTAAATGATAAAAGTAATGCTTTTACCGTTTGCGGCAACACTGACCTCTCTGCCGCTGTAATCGTTATTTGGATTCCTCTATATGACATAATGATTTTAAAAGGAAAAGAAATGACATATTGTTTTTTGGGTGTTTTGGTATTGAAAATGGTTTTTAAAATGGATTGATTATTTCAATATCTTGAAATTATTTCTTGTGATTTCAAATGAAATGTTATTAGTGAAATAATTATATTTACAATATTTTATGTGTTAAGATTTTATAATGGTACTTGGACATTTAAATGGTGGTTACATGATAAAAAAATGACGAGCGGTGCTATGATAAACCAGGATGGGTGGTAATGTTATAAACAACAATAAATTGTGTAATGAAGTCGGTCTTATGGCTATTCCATTTAGTGATATGTGTAGAAGTTGACCGTATGGTTATTCCATTTAAGTATGTTTATGTCGTAAGTTACCTTTATAAGTTATTTGTTATTTATATGGGTTTTATGGTAACATTTTGGTTACAGAATGGTAGGTAATGATCTTTAATTTAGTGAAGAGTATTTACTACTTTATAAAGGTGAAAAGTATTACTTATGATAAAGTATTCATGATTTATTTATTGATTTAAAAAACTAATAGTTTTACTTCTTTTTATATCCCTTATTGAGATTTTTGTGCTCATCCCATATTTGTTTAAATTTTTTTCATTGGAATTAAAGATGAATAGAGTCTTGGATGGGTTCAAGGAAAAGTAATGATGTATAAAATATATAACTAGACATGACTCTTATTTTCAAGAGTTTTTATTTTTTGAAAAAAAAATTATACTGAGTTGAAGTGACTACATGTAATATTAAAATTGATATGTATATTTTTTTACCTAATTCTATAAATCTATAAACATGAGAAGATCCTTAATGTTAATTATTAACCTAATTCAATATTTTGTAATGTTTAAGGATAGGTACTTATTTTTGGTATCAGAGGTCAGTTTAGACAAATTTTGGAGTTAGGGTATTGTTAAATTAATATCCACAAATTAACTTATGTTATGATTTAAATGACTTAGAATTTACAGATTACCATGTTCTTTCACCTAAGATATTTCTATATGGAGAATGGGTTTTTTTTAGAGATAACTATGAAGTTGTGCTAGGAAATAATACAAAGAGAAATAACCTTCTAATCAGTATCCTAAGATGGTAAGAATCCGAATTGAACAGTTTGATGTAGTGATGGCTTAGTTGAATCAGGTGATAAATGGTGGTTGTGTTTATAGACGATATTTTGGTTTATTCCAAAAGTAAAAAAGGAACATGAAAGTCATATAAGGGTTATCTTAAAAACTTTAAAAGAAAAGAAACTGTATGGTAAATTCAGTAAGTATGAGTTTTGGTTACAACAAATTTCTTTCCTTGGTCACATTATTTAAAAAAATGGCATAACAGTTGGTCCTGCTAAAACAAAAGTTGTTGCAGAATGGACAATAACTACCAATATCACATAGATTTGTTGTTTTCTTGGTTTATTAGGTTATTACTGGAGGTTTGTTGAAAAATTTTCACAGTTATCGTTTCCAATGACTAAGTTAACTCGAAAAGGTTTTATGTTCATTTGGTTAAAAGAATGTAATTATTGTTTTCAGGAATTGAAAATAAGATTGGTGAATGCTCCAGTTTTGGAACTGCCATTCAGAAATTGTGAGTTTGTTATCTATAGTGATGCTCCATTGACCGGACTTGTTTGTGTCCGAATGGAGATTGATAAGGTTATTTCTTATGATTCATGTTAGTCGAAACCTCACGAGTTAAATCACATTAAACATGATTTTGAATTACCTGCTATTTTTTTGCTTTAAAATTTTGGAGGCATCATCTGTATGGATTAAAATGTGAAATATATAATGACCAAAAAAGTTTGAAGTACATATTTACTCAGAAGGAATTAAACATGAGACAGAGGATATGGTTAGAATTAATCAAGGAATATGACAGTATGATCCCTTACCATCTTGGAAGGTCAAATAAAGTGGATGACACATTGAGTCGAATGAGTAATACATCCTTAACCATGATACATTTGGAACAAGATCCATTGATTAATGATTTCATGAACTTTGGAATATAAGCTGTTGGTGCAGAAAATTCCTCTAATTTTTTTTCATGTTTCAGTACAATCATCCCTAGAAGACAGAATTAAGTAAGCATATAAAGATGACAACGAGTTATAGAAAAAGGTATAATTGATTTATAAGGGTATGTTATATAAGTTTAATACTTATAAATACTATGTTTTTAGGTTTGTAAAAATATTATGCATTCCTTGTGATTCAAAGTTGAAGAAATAGTTGTTATGTGAAGCTCATAGTTCTCCATTTTCAGTTCTTCCTGGAAGTACTAAGATGAAGAGATATACTAAAGTGTATTACTGGTGGGATGGAATGAAAAGATATATTGCTGACTTTACTATGAGGTGTTTTACTTGTCAACAGGTTAAAGTAGAGTGGAAGTTTCTGAAAGGGATGCATCAGTCTTTACCAGTGCCAGAGAGGAAATGGGAAAATATATCCAAGGACTTCATTGTGATATTACCAAAACATCTCAAGGTTACAATACAATCTGTGTTATTGTTGATCGATTGACTAAATCTACTCATTTCCTTACTATTCGAGATAATTTTTTCTCTAGATCAAATTTCTTGGTTGTATGTTAAATAGATAGTCAGGTTACATGGATTTCCCCTATCTATTGTATTTGATCATGATCCCAAGTTCACATCTAAATTTTGTAAAGGCCTTTAAAAGTCGTTGGGTACTGAATTAAGTTTTATTAAGGATTTTCATCCACAATCATATGGGCAGTCAAAACAAAAAATTTAGACTTTGGAAGATATGTTGCATGCTTCTTCAATGGATTGCCAAGAAAGTAGGGACCAACATCTTTCCTTGGTTAAATTTTCTTACAATAATAGTTTTCATTCTAGTATACAGATGGATCCATTTGAGGAATTATATGGAAAGTGATGTCGAACTCCAGCTTTTTGGGACGCAGTAGGTGAATAGAAGATGATAGGACTAAAATTGGTAGAAGAGGTGGTAAAGAAAGTTCAGTTGATTCAGAAGAACATGAGAATAGCTCAGAGCAGGAAGAAAAGTTATGTAGATAACTGGAGGAAGGATCTTTCTTTCATGGTTGGTGATCATGTCTTTCTCAAAGTTTCTCCATGGAAAAGTGTGATGTGCTTTGGTAAGAAGGGAATGTTGTGTCTAAGGTTCATTGGACCCTATGAAATTCGAATGAAATTTGGATCAGTATCCTACAGATTGGCTTTACCTCCAAGTTTATCTAAGGAACACAATTTTTTTCATGTTTCAATGTTGAGAAAGTATATTCCAGATCCATCTCATGTCTTGATCCCAAATGTAGTTCAGTTGGAAGAGAATATCTCTAATGAGGAACAACCAATCCAGATTCATCAATGAAGAGAGAAAGTGTTGAAGAATAAGATAATTTATCAGGTAAAGGTTTTATGGAAAAAACATATGGTTGAAGAGGCAATGTGGGAATCAGAAAATGCAATGATGGATTAATACCCCCATTTATTTCATAAGTGAATAAAATTACGGGGATAAAATTTCCAAAAGGGGGGAAGGATGTAACATACCAGGTAAATAAAGAGTGAGTAATTTTCATATTTATTAATATTTAAGAATTAAATATTAATTTTACTTTAAAGTGGATGCTATGTTCATTGGCGTACCTGACACACAACAATAGGTTTTTTTGAAATCATACATTTCACACAACATTGAGTTATACCGAAACATAATATAATAATATTATTATTTTAAATGGTAGTTAATGAAAAACCATTTTATTGGTGGGAATGAATAGAAATAACAAAAATATGATTAAACATTTTTATTAAATGTTTTTAAATTTATCCAATAAAATTTATAGGCTTAAAATGTGAAGGGATCCAATTTTAAGCATAATACTCTAATATTCTTTGAAAGGTAGATTTACTGCCTTTTGATGGTGAACCCTTTTTAAATCAATTTTTTGACACTTTTAAATGTTATATTAGAAAAAATAAACTTATTATTTATAATTGGGACATCAAAATTTACTTTGGATGAAATTTTGGTATTTTTCAGATAATATTCACTTTTTTTATGAATAGTGAAAAATACTGTATTTTAATTCAAAACTACATTTTAATCTAATTTATTTATAAAATTATATTATCTTTTTAAATGGTTTTAATGTGTAATTAGATTATATTTTTACCATTTAATCCAATTTTTTTCATTGGAAAAAATTTCACTTTTAAATTTGACAGAAACAAGTGTCAATCGTTTGATAGTTATTATTTTTTAAAAACACGATTTTTGTTTTGACAACAGAAATTAATTTTAAATTAATTTATGGCAGTTTTTTGTTTTAAATTTGGAAGAATTGATTCAATATTTTTAATCAGGAGGTCCCAATTGTGTAAATATGTAACTTTTATTTTTAGACATTATGAATATTTCAGTTAATATTTTATTTACCATGGTTAAAGGGTGAATCTGGTAAATTAGGGTAAAAAATGTTATAATAATAATATTAAATTACACTAACATGTGAAATATTCCTATTGGTTGATACATATCTGACCATGGGCATCCTTCGGACGATTTTGGGACCCAATGGAGCCACATGGGAGTCATAATGACACTTTATACTAATTAATTAAAAGTAAGAAGAATAATGACATAAACATATATCATTTAGTAAATTAATTTTTACATGGTGTCATATAAGGTATATCTTAAACTATAAATATTAATTAGAAAGATAAAAATATTTACTACATCATGTTATTTTACTTTTAATTTTTAAACATCAAATAAATAAATTTATTTATGACACAATGATGATGTAATGATTACCTCATTAATTAATTTTTCAAATAAATGAGATTATAAATGTTAAAATAAATTTATTTTGAAACATTTAATACCATAATAAAATTTTAGGGATGATTATGACTATTTAACTTTTCATTATTGTAGGTTGTTCGAAAGAATCATTTTTTTAAAAAAAAATTTAAAGTCTTCATATGAAGAGTATTTAAATTGACATAAATGAGTTTTTAAATCAATCTATATTTTATTAAATTATATAATAATCCTAAAAATAAATGATTTGGACAAATTAATTTGATAGTGTGTCATTAATGAACCAATTTGGTTATATTGTATTTTTATAGTAATTATATTCACCATATAGTATGAATATACAAGAGAACATGGTAAAAGTTAAATAAGTTAGCAAAGGGTTAAATAAAAAAGATAAGGATTAAAAATTATCCAAAACATGTCCAATTATTATGGGATGATTTTTTTTCAACTAATTGCACATTATCATTGAATTAATTATATTTTGGATATTTTTAAATCAAAAATAAGTTTATAATAAAATAATATTTACAAGCTTTCCTAAAGATCCCCTTGTCCCTATTATGAAAGGCCCCCACCTCTAACCCATTACACACACCTCTCAAGCCCCTTGGATCAACCCAAATATTCTCCAAGAAGCCCTAAAAATACCTATATTCCACCTATAATCCTTAAAATAGGAATAAATCACTTAAAGAAAGCCTTTTGGTTCAATCCAAAGTGAGTTACCCGATTTAAAGGTAACGTCTTCTCTCAAGTTCTCTTCTTTTATTTTAATTCTTCACTCCCCTTGCTACTTTTATTCTTTGTTTACATAACAACACCAATATACTCAATATAATAGGTTGTTTTTTGAGAAATATTCAAACTACACTTATACAAAACTCCATATAATTGTTATAGAACATAATGATTCTATGGAAAAAAAACTACTGTCTCACGAAATGATGATTGTCCAATATTATTCTACCACCTCTTATGGTGTCCATTATGATGGAACTATAATTATATATGATCATTATGACATTTATTTTATCTCTATTATTATTTTATTCTCTTTTATAACATAACATTATGCTTTTCATGTTGTATATATATGATAATTTCATTTGAGGAAGTGTGGACTACCACCCCCTCAAAGTGACATGACTCGTTCATACCATACATGGATCGTATAAAGTATATTGTTAATGAAATTATGTAAAAAATATAAACAATGATATTATACTGTAATAACAATGTGCCTATGTATCATTTGGACTTTATTCCTTTGAAAATGAAAAAAATGAAATGGAAGTAGCATTCATGCGTACGTACAGCTTACCGTCTCCATGAACTGTGCATTTCGTTTTCATATATCAAAATGATATGTAATATTCTAAATAAAAATATACTCGATATATATGATATATATGATATATAAATAATGAATATTATTCTATATATAATATAATTCTGACAACAAGGACAATTTATAATTATTAATAGTTCATTTTTAACTCATGTTCTGAACATCGACAAAATATCCGATATGAACTCAAATAATTAACTAATTTTTATAAAAAGGTAATAAGTGATTTAAAATAAACAATAAAATTGAAAAATTATATTAAGAAATTATAAATTAACTTATGATTATTATTCTAGAAATTATTGATGAAATGGTTTATGTCAGATATGAGGTAAGGGACTTTGTCTCAATCTCCATTCATTGATTCATTTTTGATAATATACATCTCATTATTTTATACGGTATATTATAAACCCCTTTGACTTTTAATTTCTTTCAAGGGTATCTTTTATCTATGAATCATTTTACAAAATGAAAAAGGAATGTTTTTAACATTTTCGATGACAATGACCTCTCAGTCGCCGTAATTGTTATTTGACTTCCTCTATAAGCCCTAATGTTTTTAAAAGGAAAAGAAATCCCTTATTCTATTTTTGGGTGTTCTGGTTTTCAAAATGATTTTTAAATGGATTTATTATTTCAATATCTTAAAAAGTTTTTTTGTGATTTCGAATGAAATATTGTTAATGAAATTTTTATATTTTAAATATTTTATGAGTTATGATTTTATAATGGTACTTGGACATTTGATGGGTGGTTATGTGATAAACCAAATGACGGGTTGTGATGTGAGAAACTAGGATGGTTGGTTATGTTATAATCGTTAATGCATTGGGTATGGAAGTCGGCCATATGGACATTCCATTTAGTGATATGCATGGAATTCGACCATATGGTTTTTCCATTAAATTATTTTTATTTCTGAAGTTACCTTTATATGTTTTATGTTCATTCTATGGGTTTTATGGTAATATTTTGGTTACAAAAGGGCAAGTAATGATTTTTTATTCGGTGAAGTGTATTTACTACTTCATAAAGGCTAAAAGTATTACTTATGATAAAGTAGTCATGGTTTACTTATTCATTTGAAAAACTAATAGTTTTCTTTCTATGTGTATCCCTTGCTGAGATTTTTATGCTCATACTAGGTTTTTTTGAAATTTTTTTCATAGGACTTAAATATGAATATGGTAAATTATGGGATGAAGGAAAATTAATGATGTCTAAAATATAGAACTATACATGACTCTTTTTTTCAAGAGTTTTTATTTTATGAAAAAATGGATACTGAGTTAAAGTGTCTACATGTAATATTCTAATTTTTATGTATATGTTATGAACTAATTCTCTAAAGATCTAAATTTGAAAAGATACTAAATGTGAATTATTTACTTTATTCAAGATTATTTAATTTTTGAGTCTGGTTCCTTATAAAAAAACTCTCAAATTGAAGACATGAGATGTAGGGGCTCACATCGAGCTATTTCCAAACATCTTTATCATATCATATTTCATCTCTATTTCTATCTATTCATTGCATCATCTTATCTTGTTATGCATAATTTTTTAAATAAAATTCATCAATTTTTCAGAATTATTAATGTATTAATTTACACAAATATTAAAACTTTAACATATATTGAATTTATTTATTTATCACAACATCATATAAAAAAATTTATTTTGATTTTCCCTTTACATTTATTGTTTAAATTTTCAAAAATAAATTAACCCCCTCTTTTCATTTTCTCCCCAAAAAACCCAATCCAGTATAGGAATATATCCACTTTGTTTATGAGATTGTGAAGTGGACCCCATCAACTATGGAACTCTATCCACTATGCGACGATGGCCATCATAGTGATAATTGATATAGGAAATTATTTTCAATTCTTATGTGTGCGCCACATTCTTATTCCTATATCATATTTTCATAACTCCCGATTATTGAATCATGGTAACACACTCCTACCACTGATGTCTTATGTTATGAAAAAACCCTTATTCCTTTCACAATGACTTATGATATATGATTTAGTAGGTATAATTGTATTATGTGACATCCATGCACTATGATTATGTTTTTTTACCCACACATTGATCTTATGCTCAAGATAACATTTGATAGTTTTCTCTCATGTTTACCCTTTCTATGAATTTGAGATTACCCTTTCTTATGTTTCCAATTTCCCTAGGTTATGAATATTATTATTATATATGTTATATCTATAATGGAATGGTATGTAAAGAATATATTTGGTAGATGTTTAATAATGGTTGTAAAATAATTTGGTTATGTATCTCATATCTAAACACACGAAACCGATAGTTTTTGGGGTGTATTTTATTTTTATATGTAACAAATATTCATATAAAATTATGTAATATGCATTTATATTGTGATTGGGTTGTCTAGGTTGATATTATAGTTTTTGTTTGTTATTTTTGTGGATTAGGATAGTAAAAATATGAGGATAAAACGAAAAAATCCCAACGATGAACATAAAGTGATATTTGATGAAACTAAAATTTCATAGGTTGAAATGAACCTGTCATAATTTAGGACATCTTTGGATTTTTTTTAATTACCATATTATTTTTTATGATGATTATTGTTTCTTGATACTCACATTAACCTTTTCGTTTTTATTCAATTTATTAAACTCATAATGATTAAGTTAATAACGAGTGTGATGGATAATGCAATGATTTTACCAATGAGAAACTAAATATTTTGGGACATGGAACGAAAAATATCATGGCTATGTTCAACCAACTCTCTCAAGATATGAACAATAACACAAATATTGTTGAACTCCCTAACACATTAAGTAAGTAATAACTTTAAATTGATTATTTAAAGTGGTAATGTCCACCACCTATTAGTGGGTCTTCAAATAAACCTATTACTAATAAATATATCAAGAGAATATAATTTTTTATTTAGTTTTCTATTCATAAAATCTTATTTTTGTCATTTATTGTTTTTAAGGTGAAGTTTTAAAATGGTGGAATCTCATTTAAAATAAGTTCTATGAGGAATAAAATGATTCCATCGAATGATAAGAGTCTAAGAAGGTATTCTTTAATAAGTATTTTACCTAAAATATTTTCACTAAAATAATGGGGGATTCATGGATCTAAAAAAAATAAATTTGAATCCATTACTACATATGAATAAAACATAAAAACTTTTTTAATGAACACTTCTTGTTTTTTCATTGACCCTTGATAAATAAATTATAATTAATTTATTGGCTTAAAATCATGTCTTAAAAATTTTTTATCTATAAGGTACTTTCGTAGCAATGAATAAATTGTTCGGTGTGCTCTAAAGGAAGAAATGTAAATTGGAGATCCTCTTATTCCCATGGTTTTGGGGAGAAAAAGAAGTAAATAAAGCTTTATGGAAACTCAAATGATAAAAACAAGGAGAAAATAAAGTTAATATTAAAAAATACTTAAAATAAATGAATAATAATGGGTGAATCACCTCAAAATAATTGGTAATGCTTCAACCGTGGAGGGAAAGGACACCAAGAACATGAATGATGAAAATATGTGAAGATTCAAACCAATGAAATGGATGTAAATAAATATCTTTGTAATGAACCTCCCATAATCTCATGCTTCTATTATAAGGAATATTGACATTACTCTAACTAGTGTACTAATACAAGAGTTAATGATGACAATCAATGTTAGAAACATACAAATACAAGAGATAAAAGGAAAGAATATGTAATCACACCTCTAAAAGTGGGCCATGAAAAGGAGGAAGTGAAAAATACACGTACCATTCAATCTAAAACTATAAATTTCTTCTTTGATTCTGGATCTACCTACTCTTTCATATATAGGAAATTTTCTAAGAGCATGAAATCACTTCCTAAATGAATATATATTGAATTATTAGTGAAAATCCCAGTGGTAAATGATTTCATCATGTGTACATAAATACTATCCAATATAAGTTTATGGTAATGTGATTCCTACAAAATTTATTATTCTCCCTTAGTTAAATTAGATGTGATCTTGGGAAAGGACTATATCTCACTAAATTGATCCCATATTAATTATCAGGATAGGGAAGTAAAATTTCATATCTTAAATCAACTTATAATCATCTATTGATGCATGGATGACCATGAATTTCCTATGAATATTATTTCCATCATATGGGTCGTAATACCCAATAATGAGGAAAATTTAGCTCAAATGGTTTGAGAAAACATGATATTGAAGATATTTTTTTATTGTGTGGGAATATTTTGATGTATTTCTAGAGAAGTTTCATATTATTACCTCGTTCCAAGTGTTTTAATTTTCTATAAAACTCATACTTGATGTTATTTGTATATCAAATAATCCTTACATAATTTCACTAATTGAATTATATGAATTAAAATAGAAAATCTAAGAAAATATTGAAAAGGGTTTTATATTCCTATGTAATTCACCAGGGGAACTGGTCCTCCTTGTTAATAAGTAATACGGTTTAATGTGTCCCTACATTGATTATTGTGAACATAAAAAGATCATGACCAAAAAAAAGTATCCACAAGACTACATTGATGACTTGTTCACTCACTTATAATTGGTTCAATACTTCTCAAAGATTTAACTTTGATATGGATATCATCAATTAGAGAAAAAATAATAATATGTATCCAAGATAACATCTAATATAATATATGGGTGTTATGAATTCATAATGATTCCATCCAAACTCATATATACCCCTTCTATATTCATGGATATGATTTATAGAGTCTTTATAGATTACCTTACTCTTATATTTTTGTATTTATATATTAAATTCTAATATATTCCAATATAAAGTAAGATCTTGGAGAACATTCATGTTTTGTGCTATAAACCTTGAGAAAGTAGAAACCAAATAAAAAGTTTTGCTGGTGTGAATTATGGTTACATAATATATCATTCTTGGGTCATATAATCATAATCAATGGTATATATTTAGGTCCTTCAGTGATAGCGATGACTAAATAATAGACCATACAAACCATTGTAATATGGACATTTAGTTTTCATGGATTGGATGGATACAATCAATTTTTTTTGTGAGATTTATCACTACATTCAATTCAAATATCCAAGTTAACTTAGAAGGGATTAGTGTTTTTAAAGATAGATGGATGTGAAATAATTTCAAGTATATCAAGAGAAAGTTTGACACTACACAGGTACTCAATATAACCTATAGTATAGAAGAGTTTGTAATATATAGTGCCACATCAAAGAAAGTATTGGGATTAGTCTTCATACCGAATGACATGGTGGTAGCATATTCCTTACACCAATTAAAGATCCCTGATAAAAGTGACATAACACAGTAGTGAGGATATTTGAATTGAATATATGAATTAACTATCTCTGTAGCGAAAATTGTGAAATATATACTAACCAAAAGTGATTAAATTATTTATTAACATTGATAGAATTGAACTTAAAACAAAGGATATGGTTTTATATGATCAAGGAATATGACTTCTTGAAAAACTACCACCCTAGGAAGGTAAAAAATGTCGATGATTCTTTGAGAAGTAAATATCATGAAATGTTATCCTTGGTGAGGATGGTAATATACCTAATAGTCTTGGAGTTACAAAGGATCAAACTTTAAATCACGAGGAATGGTGAGTGATCTTATCTTTTCCAAATGGCTGTTCAACCATCCCTATATGTAAAGAACAGAGTGGAACAAAAGGATGATATTAATATATATAAATAGGTTGGGAATAGTCAATAGTTCAACATTGAAAATTATGGAATTATAATTATAGGATGGATAAAGAATAATGACCTATGTGAATCATCGAAAACCTATAGATTAAATTCTGGTGGTCGGTCGTGCTGGCCTTTTGTACTTTTTGTAGCCCAGGAAACTCCTTCAGGGTGGAGGTAAGAGCTCTCCATTCTAGTTTTTCATTATTCAAAACGTTTCGTATTCATGTAAAGGATGTGGAATTTGATCCAAAGGTGTTGGTGAATATGTTTCATGGGAATGTTGATACTCCTTGGGACCTGGTTTTTCTTGTTTATGGATGTATAATGGAATTGTCTCTTGGGGCTTCAGTGAGCCTTATTTGGTAGGAAAGTAATTTTGCGACAGACAATTTAGCTAGAGGAGGTTTCTAAGGTAACCCTCTCATCATATACACTGCATTGGGTTCTCTCCCAAATCATTGTAAAGTTGTTATTTTAGGGGACACCCAAGGTATTCATCATTTTCGGACTCCCTAGAGATTTTTTGGGGTTTTCATGTTTATGGGTGGTCTTATCCACCTTATTTAGTAAAAAATTAATTTTTATTTTGTATTTAACATGAATTGAATAAGGAGATGATATCCTCATACTAATGTTCAAACTGAAAGGACCTTTCCAACTCTAAAATATATATAGAGATCCGATTCAATGGATTTCAAAGTATGTCAGGATAAATAACTTCCCAATGTAGAGTTATTTTATCAAAAAGGTTTCCATTTTGTCATCCAAATGGAACTATATGAGTCTTTGTATGGGAAGAGGTGAAATATAAAATACATTTGGATAAATTTGGATAATGTAAATTATTGGGACAATATTTTTCTCTAGATATGAAAGAGAAGATTCAAACCATTCAAAACCATAGTAGATCATTAAAAAGTTGACATGATATCTACATTGATGATCATTTATGAAATTTGTAGTTTTAGGTTAGAGATAAAGTATTTTTTTAA
This sequence comes from Viscum album, assembly GCA_963277665.1. Classification (NCBI taxonomy): domain Eukaryota; kingdom Viridiplantae; phylum Streptophyta; class Magnoliopsida; order Santalales; family Viscaceae; genus Viscum; species Viscum album. The sequence goes on from OY728163.1 coordinate 1,944,275,610, forward strand.
TATCACCACTTTATAGGGCTATTTGATTTAGGAAAAAAAAATTGATCCCTAAAAATATTGAGACTTTTGAAATACTCAATAATTTTGGGATTATATCTTATCATCTAAGACTTCCAAAAAACCACTCCTATGTTTATTACATATTCCATGTATCACTTTTTAGGATTTACGTACTTGGTCCTTCATGTGTAAAAAACATAGATGTGGTAATAATAGAACAAGATCTCTCTTAGGAGGAACAGCTGGTATAAAGTTTTGATTATAGAGAATGTATTGTGAAAATAGAACAACCACTTAGTTAATGTTATCTGGAGGAATAATAAACTTGGGGAAGCTACATGGGAACCCAAATATGAATGAGCATAAGGAACCAAATTTATTTAGATCGTAGTAATGACATTTCAAGGGTGAAGTCATTAAAATGGGGTAGAATGTAACACCCCATTATTTTTATATATTTTTCTCTATTAAATGAATAATATGTTGAATGAATTTTTTTGACATGAAACAATAAACTGGAATGATCTGGAATACATTTTATTGAGAGTAAATATTACAATGAAAGATAAAAATTATTATATTATTAGAATACAATATGAAATATCATAATGAAAAATACAAGAGGAGTAAAACCATAAGTACATACAAATAAAAAAACAATGATGTATTTATCCTCATGTTTTTTCATGAGGATCACAACCATGATTTTAGCTATGAAGATAAGGTAACGAATTATAAAAATAATATATATATATATATATATATATATGTTGGTAGACAATTAAATGAATGTTATTAATTATTCTAAGAATGTATGTAAGGCTATATATAAGAGTGAAATCTAATTATAAAATCTATGGTTATTAAAAATATGGTCATTGGATATACAGTAATTAGATATGTATGAATCCAATAGGTATATAATTTTTTTTTAATTTTCAGTAACAATTTTAAAATGATTTAATTCAAAAATAATTAATAATGAAATAAAAATGTAATATTTAATTAAAATATTTTTATGCATTAAATTTTATTATTTTTATTATTATTAAATAATGACTTGATATGTTTATAAAATTATAATATATATTTTAAATATCAATTAATTGATAAATTTAATTTTTTTAGAATATGAATAATAAATTATAATAGGATTTGTTTAGTATTATTCAGTCTAAAAATGATATTTTTTAGAGAACTACTTATAAGTGTTGTTTTTTATCTTATTTTTTTAAATTGATCAATTTAAAATGATAAATTAAATGTAATGATCCAATTTATAAAAAATTTGTTAACACACATTTAATTAGTAATTGTTATGAAATATGTTTAAGAACACTAAGTGCTTTAAAAGTAATTTTTCTATAAAAATAGTTTATATATGTATATTGTCTTTTCAACTTAAATTTAAATTTTTCGTATTTAGAAATTTAATTTTATTAAATGGAGATAAAAACTTTAATAAAAGTTAATTAATTATATAATAAGTTCAATTTCATTTTTAAGAATAAAAATAATTTATTGAGGAAAAATTTGAGTCACCATAGTAAAGGTAAAATTTGTTAAAAAGGGTTAAAATAAGAGGTAAATACTTAAAATATCGTGAAAAGTTTTCATTTATTTTATTTATGATGGGATTAAAGTCCCATTTTCATTTTTAATTTTTTTTTCTCAGTTTCTATTTAAAATGAAAACCTTATATAATAAAGAATGAATATTAAGGATAACACCACTAAAAACTCACCCAAAAAAGGACCCCACATTTTCCCCATAAATCAACAATTTTAATTAAATTATTTATTTAATATCACCCATTTTACCTCCACCAAATAATTCATAGAAATTAGGTTGAAACATTATTTAATAGGGAATCCTAAATCCTTCAATCCAAAGGAACCCATATTTTGAAGGAGAGAATTCATCAATGTAAGTATCTAAGTTCTTCTTTAACTTTTTTAATTACCTTCTCATCTATAAAAATTCTAAATATCACAATCCACTATAATAATTTTATATTAAAATCATTATAATTTTTTTAAAATTATATTACTATTATATAACTCTAAACTTTTACCCAATCCCCAGTATAACATGTTCTTATTTGATTCGGTTCAACCATCCACATAAATGATGCTAGACTAAAATTATAATTTTTATAACAAATAAAAATCAAGTCATTAATAATTAAAATATATGATATTAAAGATTTATATATTTCATGAATATAGTTCTAGAAGTGTAACACCAAAAAATGAAAGGTCATTATAAAGTAACATGTTATTATCGGTAAATTAACCAAAACATGCTCATCATTGATTCCATTATCAAGGATGTTGGGAGTAAAGGTTAGGGTTTATTTAACAATATCATTTTAAAATAAATATTGTTTATGTTTAAAGTTACATATAGGGAAATTATATTATCTTATCTATAAAACTAGTCTATTTTATTCCCATTAGGTTATTCATAGTGTTTATATGTATTCATGTCATTTAACATTCCATGGGTTTATAATTTTAATGAAAATGTTGTTTGTATGTATAGCCAACATTATCTATTCTTTTTCGTTAGGAATATTTATCCTCCATGTTAATTTTATCTATATTATTTTATGAACATCCTTATATTTTTTTTTTGAAAAGGTTGATGGTCATGCCCCATTTATTTAACATAAAAATAAGACATTTTTTTAAAATAGTTGAAAGAGGAAACTCATTACATACAGAGTAAGAATTACTTATAAAATATGACAAAAATGATTGTCCTATAAGTAAAATTGGAAGAATACATCATGGAAAGTACTAGAAAAATCCTCATCTCCCCCATCTCTAATAGTGAGATTGTGAAAATCATTAAAGATGATGAATTACCACCATTCTAAGAAGTTGTGTCTTTTAGGATCAGCACAACGAGGAAGATTACCCCTCCACTATAAGATGATGGTCTAGTCAGTGAGCCTTGAAATTTAAAATTATTTTATATTCTTATATATGCGAAACATTCTTATTACCATGCAATGATTTTATAGATCATGACTATTGGCTCACATTTCCACACTCCTATTACTCATGTCCTATGTTATGAAAAAGACTTATTCCATGAAATTTGACTTATGATCTATGATTTATTGGGCATGCTTTTATTTTTTATAACCATTCACCTTGATTTTTTTCTCATAACCACATTATTATCTTATAGTTACTTATGAGCTTAGTTTTTTTCTCTCATGTTTATACTTACTATGAATCTTATCTCACCCTTTCTTAGGTTTTTATTTTCCCCTGGTTATGAAGATTGTTTTTATGTATGACATATAAATAAGGGTATAATGTGTAAATAATATTTGCGGGATATATTTAATAATATTTTTAAAATAATTGGATTATACATCATTCCTCCAAAGGTAATAAACCCATAGGTTATGGGCTATGTTTTATTATGAGCTGTAATGATTATTAATTTAAAATGATGTAATATGAATGTATGTTGTACATGTGTTTTCTCAATTTCACCCATAACTAAACTATTTTGGTAGGTAATGACCAAAATCATATTATATATAAATCTTGGAATGTGATCAGACAACTCTTTTACAAATTCTTCATATAGGTAAAATTAACTCTATTCCATTAGCAAATTAAACATATTATGTTCATTCATATAAGTATAACCTAATGAAAACAATAGGAATATGAAAATAATATTATTAGGGTCACCCATTACTTTTTTTACTTATACAAGGTAATCAAGGGAACCCAACTACGACATGACCTACTCTATGGATGATGAAGTGATGTAAAAGTGAACAATTTAGATGTAATATTACTCTTAATAATTTAGTGGTATTTAATCTCACCATATTATCTCATGTTATTCCCTTTACATTTATTAATGCGTCTAATGATTTCATTAAGAATCCCATTACTTCAACCAAATAAACATATTCAAACCTTATTGATGTGTAATTATTTTCAAAACTCATATCTTATGTTACTAACCAAAAGCAGAAGTCAATTATATTCATATATATATATAAATTCATCACTTTCATATGGTCTATGATACACTTTAATGTAATCTATCAGAACTACATAAAGTCCACAATCCACATATGAGTAATATTGGAATGACATATTGAAAACCATCACTTTTATTGACAAGGAATAAGGATAATGGATAATAAGTAATACAAACTAATGTATTTATACCAAAGGATACTTTTTTGGGAAATTAAATATGTGAAATCACCCAAACCAAGATCTTATTTCCACTAGAATATCTCACTCAATAGAGGGTCTATGGCATGAAACTGAAACATCCAAAACATCATAAGATATTAGTTTAACCAAATCTGAGATGAAACTTCACTAACTAAATTCACTAAGATAAAATTTATATATTTTCTTTTAAAAAATTTAGAGAAAACAAATTCGAGAAAAAAAGTTACATACATAGATTACATGGTTTATACTTTTAATTATATATCTAAAAAAGAACAATAATATTATTTATTACTAGGATAAGATAAGGATTAACATTCTAAAAAGATAATTTCTTATTTGAAATTATTTTATCCACATTACAATATTAGATCATTATTATAATGAAGGTTTATACACCGCTATTTAATAGAAGTGTCCAGTTAGAAGAAAAAATTTCTCCACCATTAAAAGACTGTGTAAAACCTTCCCATGGAGTTGGTGACCTTTGATTCCCTATATCTTCCCCCACCTCAACTAATTATATTTTTAATCCAAATTTGGACATCACCAGGCACTCATTAGAAGTCATGGTCTTCAGATCAGACTACATCCAATTAGAGTTCCATGATTCTGTGGAAGAACATCAAAGTTAATGTATCTTCTAGTGAACTATCTTTATGGTAGATGTAATTGAAATAAGAAATATGATTACTATCCACAAAATATCCCACATGAATATTATTTATTTAAACATCTTAGATATCCTATAATTCCTTGGAAAACTATGTAAACATACTTCCTTCCACATGATCCATATAATGTTCTCTACCATCAAATTATTTTCACCCGAGTGTAATTGAGACACAATGCTACCTCAGAATTTATTAGACCAACAATTCATGAAATATCTTCTATATTATTATTCTTGGATATATTTCAAAAATGTAACACTTTATCATCTAGAATATTTTAAAATAAATGGAATTTTAGGTCAATAAGTTTCATCCTTTCACAAAACACTATATTTTAAGAAAGTTGAATGACACTCTAACTATTATAGAATTGAAATCATCCTTTTGGAATGTTTTCAAGATACATCAGCAATAAATTTAATTAATTTTTTTAGATTCCATATATGATATGAATTTTATTTTTTTCATATACAAAGTAACCATAAGTTGTAGTCAAGATATCCAGTTGATCATCATTTTTACCAAGGTAAAAAAAATGATAGACTTTCTATTATGGGTTTAATAGTCTTTAAAAAAATATATATCAATGATATATTTCAAAAAAATATCTTACCTTCACATTTAAATAAAGATAATTACAAATATAACTAAAAAATAAATTTGTGGCCATTAAAAATCACTAAATACATAAAACTTTTGACAATTAATGGAAATGGAACTCTTTCCATGAACTAAGACCCATCATACACTTTCTGTGCTTTCTACATGGATAAGATATAGTTTTGGGAAAGAGGGGTTGAGATACAGATGTATTTAGACATGATAAAATTTTAAAAGATCATCTAGATAAAGTATTTATGGGATAAAACCAAAGTTATGGGTTTTATATCCCTCTATATCATTATCCACAAGATTAACTTGAATTATCCCAGATCCTTCAACGTGATTCTTATAAAAAAATAAATCTTTATTTTATAAATTTGTGGAACCCTTAAACCCAGCACATACATGTCATCCATATAATAAGTAAGTATTATATAAGCACAATAATTCCATGAATTTTGATAAAAATAATGATCAAAGACTATCCACATGAAAACACATTCAATTGTAAAATTATCAAAATTTTAGTTCCATTTTAGATGTGACACTTTTAAGACTTAGAGGTTTCAATTCAACTTATAAATAATATCCCTATTATGATTATCATAAAAAATATTATGATGTTACATATATATCACTTCCTCTAAATCACCTTGAAAAAAATATTTTATTACATACCTTTTTTCCAGGTGTAAATCATTAGAAGAAAGTAAAATAATCACTATAGATATTATTGTATTATTATCCATCGATGTAAAGATTTATGAGAATTAAACTACCAATTTTTTATAAAAATGATTAACTACTAGAAACACATTATATATTATGATTCTATCAGTTTATTCCTTTAAACAGAAGACCCATTTGTATTTGAATCTTCATTGAGATTCTTATAATATAGTTAGTTCCCAAGTTCAATTGAACTTCAAAGAATCCATTTATTAATTCAGTTACGACTCCCACTACTTTTTTGTCATTTATTGTAACCAATTATTCTAGGAATTTAGTTTATATAGAATATTTTAAAAGTAAGAAACTCATATATCTTAAAATATTTTTAATGGTCACCTAACTCTTGAGGATATCCTCAATAATGATTGAGATTAATATATTTACAAGACCAAATTATATTTAAAAGTAACATCATTTTATTTGTAAACTTGTAGAACAATTCCTTGGGATTCAGCCATTCATGAGTATTATGGTATTTCTTCTGATGGTTTTACTTCTAGAAAATCTATGAAAATATATAAACTCATTGGGGCTTGTGATCTTCTAGTAATTTTATCTATATCAACTTGATCTTTCAATGTTGACTTAATCCCCTAAAATTTTGATTCATAAATGTTCTAGTCCTTCCACATGAACTTATCATTGAAAAGAATTTTTTAACTCGCATTGAATTGGTTCTTATCATCATCACATAATCTTAAAATAAATTCTAAATTTTGATAACTAAAAAGGTCATAAAACTTGGAAGTAGACTCAATTTTTTATCTATTTTTAAAATTGACATGAAGATACAAAAAAACATATAAATACATTATGATATCCATATTTAGATAACATACCAGGCCATATATCTTCTATTAGACTCTATACCATAGAAGATGATAGACTTATATTAGATAAGAATAGAACTATGTTGATTACGTCCACTAAGACTATCATGGGAATACAAGAGTTAATTCTCTTGCATCAAACCATTTTAGTTAAATTTTGACACATTATATCCTCTACAATATATTGTTTTGGTGTTTTAGGTATGTTCACCTCTATCCCAATACCTTTCTTTTAGAAAATGTTTTGAATGCTTCTACCACTGTACTCTCCACCATTGTTAGATATAATGTACTTTAAATTATAGAAAATTTCACTTTCAGCCATGGACTTACAATAAAAAAATCTACTAAAAAGTTTAGATTCATTCTTATGTAAATACACCAATTCCTTACTCATTTCATCATTAATGAATGTGAAAAATTAAATAGATCCTCCATAAGCATGGACTATGAATTCCCCCCAAACTTATGATGAATGAACTTTCATATTTTTAGACTTTGGATTTCAACCATTAATATTAAACAAAATGTGATTTTCCCCCAGAATAAGACCCTCACAAATTTTGATATATGTGTTAATTAGCTGTAAAAAGCCTCTCCCAGTCATAACATTCAAAATATTTTTACTAATATGTCTATGTTTGAAATTAAAAACTTTTAGATCTTTAAAAGTTATAAATTTAATTATTGTAGTTATTTATGATATTATATTAAAATAGAGAGTTACATCCAATACAATATATACCCCTACCATAGACCCACAAGTCTCTTTATAGAATCATTTTTTAAAGGTTGTATAATATCCTTCCTTATCAAGTTTCCCTATGGATATCAGGTTCTTGCATGTACTAGAGATGTTTGTGACTCCATTGAGTCTCAACAATCCTCCATTCTTCATTCATATGTTAACATCTCTCTTTCCAAAGAATTTCAAAGCTTTATCATCTACTATATAAAATTTTAACAATAATCTAGATACATAGTTAACTATGATCCCATTCCATTTCATTGAATGGAAATATTATATAGAATCAACCACCCATCAATCCACCAAAATTTTGACACTAAAAAACATTTTTTTCCTCACTCCATTAAAATTATGAAAATTATACTTTTTAGAGGATTCCCTTTTTCATACTTATTTATGACTTACATAATCTCTAGAGAGATTTAAACATTTCCCACAGCGCCATCTAGTGATACCTAAACCAATTAAATTTCATTCATTCATATATATTTATTTACCTTCTGATCCCCTTTAAATTTTCCTCTGAGGTGATGACATCATTTTGTCAGTATTTAATACACTACTAAAAGGTGATTGAACTTATCTTCTCCTGATTTTTTACTCATGATCAAGTTACACGTTTCATCAAACAAAAAGTCAGTTTTCCCACCAGAATTACTCATTAATATGCTAATTTTGTCCCATGATTATGGAAACATTGAAAATAATATAATTTCCTAAACATTATCTATGAATGTTAACTTAACATGTTTGACTAGCTCTAAATCATGTTAAATCACTTAACATGATATTTCACTATCCTTCCTTTTGATAACTTCATAAAAAATAACCTTTTCATCGTAAAAACCATATTTAGTGTTGTTTATTTCTCATATGTATCATCTAGGTCCGCTAAAAACATAAATATTGTTTTCATCTATCTTAAGTTAAAGTCCATTTTCTAGGTCAGTGAAATACATAATAATCCAAGTGATTTTTTATCCATATTTTATCTTTCACATTTCTCCAGCATTTGTATATTGAATACACCTAACAAATATTCTATGTTCTTTTTGATGCAATAATCTTATATCTATATATTCTATAATTTTAAGTTTGTTCCATTGAACTTATCTACCTAAACCCCTCCGTCTTCTGACTTTATTTCATCATATAAAAAATAACTATTAATATATTTATATTTTATGACTAAGAAAGAATCATAATTTCACCAAATATACTACCAAGAATGCAATGAGAAAGAACCAAATTATTTTATGTACCGTCATGGTAAGGTTCATCTATGAAATCACCAAGACTAGGATCTTCAATAAATCTGGATATTACACTAACCATAGGCTATACACATCAAATCATTGAACTCTAAAACATCCCACAATCATAGAATATCATATTTTGGGATGAAAATGCACTGTACTCAAAATAGTAATTCAACCTTCACAAAAATTCTTTCAAACAACACATAATACAACATTCAAGAAAAGGAATGAAAATGAATGTACAACCGAAAAAAAGTATTATATAGTTTAGACTTTAATCCTAGGGTCATGGGACAACACTGACAATTTTTATTGCTTGGAAGAGATAATGACTAATATTATAAGTTAGTAATTTTAATAATCCAATTAGTTAATCTAGATTACAAGATCAATTCATTATTACAATGTATAAAGACTCATCAATAATTTATAGAAGTTCATATCCACTTGAACAAGTTTCACTACCATTCAAATATTGATGAGGACTATTCGCTTGAAATAGAAAACTCTGATCCCTAGTAACTACCATTAACTCAAACTTTCCTATTGATAAACTGCCATTGGACATTACTATGCACTCATAAGAAGTTTTTTTCTTCCAATCAGTCATCCCCGCCTATTGGAGTTCCCTAATGTTGGTAGCCAAACATCAAGGTTAGTGTATCTTTTAAGGAACTTTCCTTCTGATAGATTTAATCTAAACATGAAACAATCTTTATTTCCTAAGATTATTTATTAAGAGATATCGAAATTCCATCATAACTCTAGAACATAATATATATAAACTATAATTAACCTTTAAATTAATTCCAGAAAAACAAACAAATCCAATGTCAAGGGAGAAAAAAACTAAATCAATTATTATACCTAACATGCAACAACTTATAAAAATATATGATAACTTAGAAGTAGTATAATAAATTTAAAATAATGTATACATATGAAAATTCATAATATAACAATTATAATGATGAATAAATCAGGGAACAAATTAAATAAATAAATAATTCATAAATTTATACAAGAGATAAGCTATTGATGAATAGTTAATAAATATAGCTAATTATAAGAATTTTATAATTTATTCATACATTATTGATATTCCATAATGAAATAAATATAAATATTTTATAATTATTCCAAATATAATATCCATACTATTCATTATATGTCATTTACTTTAAATACATCATTTTAAAATCAAATATAAACATTTTTTATTCCAACTATATTATGTAAACATTTTATATAATATAAATATAACATATTAAAGGTTATTTAAACCCTGATGAAATAATTTATCACATATCCTTTTGATATTGTTTAAGTAATTTCTAAAATAAAGAAATTTCCATTTGAATAATTCAAATCAAATAATTATGTCCAATTCAAAAATTTAATTACAAACTATTTTAATTTTTTTTCATATTTTATAATTTATAAACATTTTATAAATTTCTATTATAATTTATATATTACCAATTTATATTTAAATTATATGTTATTCATTATAATTTGAAAGAATAACTTTAAAAATAAAAATTAATATTTATGTATATTTATTTAAAAAATGTTTTGAAAATAATTAACTAATAAATTATTATAATTTTGTAAGTAATTAATTTATAATAAAATTTATAAATTAAATAAATAACTAAAAATACATTTTTATATAATTTATAAATTATATAATTTAATTGGTTATTGAAAATACGAAAAATAAAAATTTTCTTCAATATCATATATAACAATATGGGTATATCATATGATACAATCCAAAGGCCATGATGATTAAAGGCCTAATCAACAATCAGTTGTATTTTAGGATTGAAATATTTTATATGTGACTACATATAGTGGTTTCTCATGATTAAATTAGTGGATTTCAAACCATAGGCAATTATTAGGGAATTTTGTAAGATTAATCCCATACGTGAAGGCTTGTATAGGATTAAATCAATGTGCGAGTCTTGATTATGAGTAATAATACATACTTAGAAACAATTAATTACAATGTAAGGAATATATAAATTAAAATCATCATGAAAGGTCCTATGTAGGATTAACACCAAAATATATTGATCTCATGTTGGTATAAAATTAAATTCTATTTCATGTGGCCTGTGTTAGATTAACTTCATCACACTGGTAGATTACAACCAATGGAATGATCCAATGTAAGGATAAACTGACATGACCAATATTTTTATAAGATTAAACTAGAATTGTCGCATAACATGGCACACACAACATAAATCCTTTTCCACTTAGGCATCATCAATTATGATATCATATTTATTTTAATAAAAATACAATTATTTTTTTTCTTCAAATGAAACAATGGTATTAGATGTTTTCACACTCGATTCCAACCAATTTCATCTATTGTGATAAAAAAACCATAGGTTTTAACTGAGTTTCAGTCAACTATCATAAATATGACATGCATATAATATTCATTATTCATTATTTTAAGAATGATTTTATTATAAAAACTATATTTCTTTGATCTTATACCACTAAAAAATTTCCAATGATGGATTAAAACTTAATATATTTAGAAGAAACCTAAAATAATCCAAAGTACAATGTATACCAAACATGAATAATAAATCCAAACATAACTAAAATAAAGAAACTACTATGTACCTTTCATCATTGAGTTTTTTCTTCCAATATCTATATCCCACATGATAGATGAAGAGATCTTACAGAAATTCAAATGAATCCCTCCTCTATAGTGTTTCCATGGGTTCTACTGAATCAATCATTATATAGGAATGACCCTTCTTGATCCCAAATATTGAAAATTTCTTATGAAGTATAGGGAATGGGGGGAGAGGGATTTAAATTAGGGAGAGAATCAGTCTATAAAGACAAGGTTAAGACCTCAAACTATCAACATGATTCAATCATTCATATATAGATCTTAGGGAAATTCCCTAAGAATTCATGAATTTACTCAAACATAATGTTTGTGTTAATTCATTAAATTACAAATTATTATAACCAAAATCGAAACATGTACACACTTTATAAAATATTCATTTCTCCAATGAAATTTATCTTATGAAATGGGTATTATTAATCATTTCTTATGAATGAAAAATTATTATATTTTAATTTTTAATAAACAGTTTCCAATAAATCAATGATATTTAGAGGATTGTATTATATGATACACCTTATTAAACTACCATATGATATACCCAATCATATAGTAAGATTGATCACGCTAGTCCTATGAAATATATATTTTATTCCTTATAACATACAAAAATCATCAATCATGATATGGACTACACACTTCATATAAGTTTAACGATTTAGAAAATATATTTTTCAATCCATAGATATCAACTAATTTATTCACTTTATTATCCTAAAAATACATGAATATTAAAATCATTGATATCACATTTAATTTTTGGGTAAGATTTCAATTGGATGCAATGATTATGGGTACTAAAATCAACATTTCCATCAATAACATTAATTCATCTATTCCTATATGATAAAAATATAGTTTGGAATCCATCTATGGTAGAGATCAATTTTTGTTTCATTTTTTGAAATGTCATTGATAATACTCTAGTAAAATTCCTCATGTCCCATGAATCATTAATATTATTTGACTAATATATGAGGATTTAAAATTTCAATGACCTGCACCTTCGAATAAACCTCAAACACTTCCCTGGAAATATTTTATTCCAACATAATTCCTTTGTGTGCTATAAAATGGTGGTTTTCCCAATTTAATAAGGAAATAGATTCATTACACCTTTTCAATATCAATTAAATATTGTTGAAAATTTCCTATAATGTCAAACTAACTATAAATCATAAATAATTATATACTCTTCTCCTCGGTGTCTGATAATATAGCAACCATGAATCATTGAAATGTTACTAGAGCACAACATAGTCAAAATAAAATTTTTCTATAGTAAAATATGTCTTATAATCTATAATATAGTATTCTACTAACATTTAAGAGAAATAAAAACCTAGTTATAAACCAAATACTCATCCAAAAAGAAATGAAATATATATCTTGAAATCCCCTCTAATAGTTTTCAATAAAAAAGAGAGGGAAATTATCCATCCATGTACCTAAATTTAACTTTCTATATTTAATGCATATGATCTATCTTATTTTCAATACTTATTGGAATAAACATATTCTTTTATATTTTTATCACTGTTGGTATGAGGTATATTATTATATCACCTATAAATTTTATCTATGTTATCATGACTTAATATTTGGATTTTTCTTATACTTTCATTCACCCATTAGTTTATCATTAATATTTATATTAATTTGGTGCATGTAAATTTTTTGTCCATGACAATTTGGTATATATATGTTTTGAAAATCACAATACATATTTTAGGATGTTTGATTTAACTTTCAAAGTTGGTTTGTAGTTGTCCTTGAAATACAGAACGAAAAATCCATTTCAATTAGATTTTATTCCTTGATTAATCTAATTGGAAGCATAATAACTATAGATATATAGTATTGAATTCATTAGATGATAAAGAGATACTCAGAGTTCATTTAAATAAGTAAAAGTTTCTTCCGATGTAGTTACAACTGACTCTAAAGTATACGGAATTAAAGCATTTGTTTTTGTAAAAAAATCATCTAAAAGAGTACTAAAACCTATAAGATTAGAAGAAATTTTATATACAAGCATTCTTAAAGGATTTGGTTGTTTTGAATTTGTTCAACTTCTTATTATTGAGAGTGATTCCTATTAGTGTAATTTTTTTTGTTCAGAGTGATTTTGTTAAAATACAATACCATAAGATTTTATGCATTATAATGAACATTAAAACTATCCATTTTTATTCATTATATTTTTATAATTGTTATTAGGGGAATCTAGGGGTAGTATGACATAGAATATATTGATTGAAATGATTGAGGGTTTTCATAGAAATGAATATAGAGAAACCTTATGAGAGGTGTAAGTTGAGGGATTCTTGTCTTGCCCAAATTAACCCAATTTTAGGGTTGAGGTGGTCTCTTAATATGTATCATGGGTTTTTGAATCATAAAATACCTAAGAAGAATCCTATATACATTTACATTCAAAGAATTTATTTTAGGAGCTGAAGTGGTCAACATCAGTTTGATATGTATAACACTTTAGCCCAAACCACTAGGTATGAACATGATTTCCCCATGAACTCATGTGTTCCTCCCTATATACTAGAGGTTTTTGAATATTAGTGAGGTTCTAATCCCATTTGTGGGGAGTCTATACCATAAATATCATTCCCTTTCACAAATAATAATAAAAATGACTATAAATAAGTAAACAAAAATTAGAGTAATATGAGAAACTATATAGATGCATAAAAGTCCTAGAAGAAAAATAAACAGGATCCCAGAAAAAATAGAGTAAAAGTGTGGTAGGTAATAAATAAATAAAACTATGATATTCCACCAGAGTTTATCACGGTACCGCTCCCCACTCTTTTCTCATTAGATAAATCATCTTCCATAGTCCCCTTTACCCTTATCAAATCCATATACATGAAGTCTACACATGAATTTAAGTTACCATATAAGATGTGAGTATTGAAACCAAGTAGTACAGAACCAATGGAACCTTAAAAAATGTTTATATGTATAACAATTGAATTCCATTGTGATAATAGAGGAATATAAATCATAACAAACATATAACCATATACTAATTTTTCTCTCACTAACTAAGACACCAAAAAAGTTTGACTGTACTAGATTAAGCTCCATATATGGTGGTTAATCAGAAGATTCCATTAGTAACAAAAACTAGACATGATTTCAATGAATATATCACTTGGAATCTTCATTGATTAATGAGTACTAGTGACCAAACATTCCCTAAGAATCAATAACATCATTATAATCAGCATAAAAATACAAATCAATATTTCTACCCAAAAGTTCACATGGAACCGAGTAATAAAATACTTGGAATAACACTAGGAATAAAGTGCATCATCAACATGGTATTCCATGGAATCTTTGTATCTTCACACTGTTCTCAGGTCCATCATCTCCATCATCGTATGTCGTGCTGATTCCCCCATAAGGGAAAACATGTCACAACAATCCATCTATTTTGAGAACTATGATTGATGACACTAAAGGAATGGTAATAATGATAACATGGTAGAAAATACAAGTAAATCATATTATAATGAGAATAAATTAGTCACATATATTGGACATCCCATGTTTTTTAAAAAGAAATACTTCATTCGATAGTGCACATGATACAACATATGAAGCTTAAAGAAACAACTAAATATTATTATTTAAATGTTTCTATTATAACCGAGTTGTTAGAATGGAGGTAATGAATAATATTTATCAAAGTATGAAAATTGGGTTTACCCATGTTTATATAATGATTCATTAGTTAACAAATTAATTAGAAATGAAAATAAAAACCAACTGAATATAAATGGTGTGTTTTTAAGAAAAAACTATTTAAGTGCTAATAATTATGATTATAAAATAATAATATCACTATTTCTAGATTATATTAGTGAAATATATATTTAATATAATGTTTAAATTTTATATTATTTGTTTTCTAGGCATTATATAAGAAAAAAATTCAATTTTATACCTAAAGGGAGTATTTTTTAAAAAAATGCATTTTTACCACCATTTGAGAGAGAACCCATTTTAAATGTAGTTTCTACCAATTTTAGAAATTATATTTGAAGAAAAAACTACTTATATGAATAAGGACATTAAATTTTAATTTCATTAATTTTTTTTGTAATTTTTTGATAATATCCAAATTTTCATTAATCGTGAAAAATACTGCATTTGAGTTCAAAAATACATTTCTTCTAATTTATTTATATATTTAGATTATGATTTTACCTGGTTTTAATGTATAATTAGATTTTATTTTTCATTTAATCTAATGTTGGACATTGAAATCAATTTCAAATTGAAATTGGGTATAGAAACTATGCGATCTTTTGGACGTTTTACTTAAAAAAACCTGGTTTCTCATTATGTGTAACAAACCGAACTGAGTTTACCTAAATCCTGACACCCAAACCATTCTATGATATACCCATAGGGCACTACTAATCCGCATGGGATGGAAACAAGCACCTGAGAATCTAACAACAAAATATAGTGAATGATTTCACCAAATCCAAACAACCAAATGGAATACATATATAAATAATGAAAGAAACAGTGGATGACTAACAAATACATATGCATTAACTGTAAGGAAACAATTGAAACTAAAAACATAAAAAGAATCCAAAAACTCCAAGAAATTCCCAAAAAAGTACTAAAAACCAAAATTCTACTCTAAATGTTGGTAGAGAGTCTCACCACCAACTACCAACTAGATGACATGAACCATACTGCCTCGCTACGATACCTTGACTTTCCTTGCACTAAAAGACGGAAAAAGGTATACGCACCACCAGGGAGGTGTCAAGCGTGTGAGATAATAGTCTTAGTAGGATCCCACAAATGTGTTCCATAACCAATCACTGTATAATGATTCATGTATGCTAATTTAAAGTAAAATCATTTCATTATAAGAAATAAAGAAACATTATAGAAAACATGGTAAACATTTCCATTTTTCTGTAGTTTTAAACAAAATATGGTATACAAATTTCAAATCATATCTTACATATCATTTTACAAAAGAATAAACATGCATATCAAGGATAAATCCAAAATAAAAGAAATATAATATAGAAACATAGGTATCACAACGCCAAGGAGTAATATAGGTCCAGGTCATATACTACTCATACCATAATAAATCAATCAAGTTCACAAATCTGATCCTAGAATATATACCTTGGAATTAGAGGAATACCACATGAGTAAACCCCAAAAATTTCAATATTGATCCCCTAGAACAATATGTCTAGGAAACATAGTAAATATCCAAGAAAAACATCCTTGATAACCAACAACAATGGACAAATGACCCAAGAAAACCTTTCACCTAAGAACCGAAGGTAACCTATGTGCTCTATTTCAAAATTAATTTTGATTCTTTGAACATACCTATTTTCTCTCCATTTATCAATAACCATGGAAAACCATTTCTCTTTGAAAAATCATTTCAACACACATAAAAATATCATACCAATTTCATTTATAAATAAATTTATAAATCAAGAATAACCAATCTTATCAAGATAGGCTATATAAGAAACCACCAACCACAAAACATGGGATGAACACACCAATAACAGAATCCAAATCAATAAAAACCCAAAAAAAGTCAACAAAGGCCTTAGAATCAAATCCACATCAAGATCAAAAAAATTTAAAGATTATGTGTTCGAGGAATAGAGGAAACCCACATACTTCAAAGAAGAATGTTAGCCACACCACAACCAACTGAATAAAAGGCCTCTAGAATGAGATCACACAACATATCTAGAAGTAACCATAAATAGTTAACACTTTAAACAAAAGGATCTGATAAGAAAACCCCAAGGCATTACCAAGATCAAAATAAATAAATAAATTTAACAGAAACTTACTCAGAGTGATAAACCACAATCTTCATGAAGATTAGACATTAAACTGATCAATATTGAAGGTTTTGAGTCTCTTAAAAACACACAAAAACTGCCTTAGGTCAAGAGCCATGAGGAACTAGTGAAAAGAATAAAAAAATAGATGCACTTGTATTTTAAAAACAGAATGCGATCCGTTACATGATGTGTAACCTATGTTCATGATGTGTAACTTCCACATCCCACATACTTCAAAAAACACGTCACCTTAGATTAAAAATCCATTATTTAAACCATACACGGCATTTAATCATCATTCATGATGTATACCAGTTCACGATGTGATCTTTCCTTTCATGAATTACATCCAACACTCATTACACGGTGTGTATCCTAGTAATACAATATGTAACTTCTCTACAACCTTCATAAAATCCTGAAAATAACTTCTAAATATTTCAAACCAAAAGGAAACTTGGAGTGAAGAAAAAACTTACCTGATCATGGTATTAGGATGTTACAAAATTCCAACCATAAATTCCTTCCATCCCCTTGAAGTCATGTGGAAGATGTTATCCCCAGAAATAGATAAGGCCGCTACTCCGTCATCAAAGATTCATATTCCCAAGCCTCATGAGAATTTGATCCTTCTTTCTATAGAACCCTAAACAATTGAATAAACTTCCCATGCAATACTTTCATATGAGATTTAACAATCTCAACTAGTTACTCTAAAAAATAATCATATGGATCTAACTCAATTTCTTCCCAACTCAGATAATGAGTGTGATCAGGGTGATACTTCATGAGTTGAGATATTTAGAAAACATCATGAATTCATATCCACTAAATTAGAAATGTTAACTGATGAAATCCATTCTGAACCATTTTGTGATCTTAAACAGTCCAAAATATCTCATAGGAAAAAGTCTTTATTTTCAAAACCGACGGTGACCCAAACGAGGATAAACTTTCCACAAGACCCAGTAAAATATGGAAAAATCTAATAGATGTTACTGCCACTATGTATAATATTTTCTCCTACTTTGGGATGTGAAAAGACATATTTGTATATCCTAAATCTTCGTTAACATCTTCTGATCTATACTTGGTCCAACCAAATCTACTTCACCCACCTCTACACAATAAAAAGGTGATATGCATGAGTTTCCATACAATTCCTAAAAGTGATCCATTCTGATTGAAAAATGATAACTATTGTTATAAACAAAATCAACCATTCCCAATTGACTATCACATGATCCACTAAAATCTAAGATGCATGCATGAAGTATATCCTCAAGGATCTGAATTACATGATTCGTCTAACCATATGTCTATGGATGATAAGTTGTGTTCCACTTGATCTGAGTTCCCATTTCCTCATGAAGAATCCTCTAGAACCTTGATGTAATCCTAGGATTCATTTCCGAAACAATTATTGAAGGAAGCCCATGTAACCTCATGATATTCAGCACATACAGATTACCCATATCTTCAATCTTAGTGGTGTCACTAATCAGAATAAAATAATAAGACTTCATCAACCAATGAATAACCACCGAGATAACATTCCTCCCTCAAGGAGTCTGTATTAATCGAACAAAAAAATCCATGGATACCTCATCCCATTTCCAAACTAGAATTCGAATAGGACAATGAAAACTAGAGGGATTCAAGTGCTCTACCTTTATTAGTTGGAAGTCACTACAGTGGGAAACAATCTCCATGAGGTCACGCTTCATACCCTACCAATAGAATCACCACCTCATCTCGTAATACATCTTTGTAGTGCTTGGATGTACGACCCATGAAGAGATATGAAAATCAAGCAATACTAAACTCCACACAGATGTTGGGATGATAATCCTTTTCCTAAAGTAAATAATACCATATAAAGAGAGAGACCAACCCGAAATAGTCTCCCCACTATAGATGCTTTCTCGTGTCTTCTAAAATTCATCATCCTGCTACTAACTCTATATGATATAATCTAGGAGAGATGATGATAACTAAACACCATCCAAAACCATGCTTGAAACATCCTCCTAGTCATCTAGATGCATAGGAGAGAAAATCCTCATAAGGTTTCACCCCTTCTTTGATTCTCGGATAGCCTGTGATGGTACATTCCTGTTATGATCATCTGAAACAACATTCCCCTTTCCTAGGGTTTAGAAGATATCAAAGTAAAAAGTTTGGAGGTATTCTTACAATTGTATCTATTTGAGATTCCATTTCTTCTAAGAAAATATATAACTCAGAGTGGGGTAATTCTATTCATGAGGCCAATGTTTATGATATCCATAAGCTACCCCATGGTCATCCTACATAATAACACATCCCAAACCAGCACCCAAAGCTCACAAAATGCCATGTATTTTTACAAGGCTCATGTCAGATTAGAATAGGAGAAGATATCGTAATCCTTTTCAATTCATCAAAATAAGTCTGACACTTTTCATCCAAGATTAATTTCACTACTTTTCTGGTAAGAGCAGTCTAATGTGATTCCATCTTAGATAAGTTCTTGGAAAAATATCGTTAGTATCTAGAAAGTCTAAGTAATCTTCATATCTTAAAGAAATTCCATGGTTCCTTCCATGAAAAACATCCTCCACCTTCTCTTAATCAACTAATAATCCATGCTAAAAAATTTAGTACCCTAAGGAATTCACTTCATGAATCTAGAAAATACATTTTGAAATCATTCCATTCAAATGGTGACTTCTTAAAATTTCCAAAACCAAACTCACATGGTGCTTATTTTCACTCTCATATTATGAATAAATCAGAATATCAACCATAAACACTACAATAAAGTGTCAATATATTGATGGAATATCTGATTTATCAAATCCAAAAAAACTATAGGATAATTATTCATACAAAAAAAAAGATATTCCAAATGGCCAAAACTAATTCTGAAGGATGTCTTCGGTATATCAGACTCCTAAACTCTGAGCGGCTGATAACCAGACCAATGATTGATATTGGAAAACCATTTTACCCCATTTAATGATCAAAAATATGATCTATGTGAGGAAAAGGATAATTTTTGTTCATCATCACCAGACAAAAATGTTGATTGTCCACACATAAATGAATTTTAACATCTACTTTCATAGAAAATAGCACTTGGGCTACCAAAAGAAAATGCCAAGGTGACTGAAATCATTCTCTAATAGGTCATCCAATTAAATCTTGAGCTGTTTCAACTCTACTGGTTCCATATGATAAGAAGGTATTGATATATTCCACGTACCTAGAACTAGATCATTCATAAACTCTACCTCTCTCCCAAGAAGAATACATGAGAAATAATCAGGGTAAACATCACGAAAGCCTTGAAAAAAATGGAAAGATCATCAATAGAGGAAATGTCATCGGTCTCAAATACAACAACAAAAACAATACTCCTGATGTATGGGTGGGAAGTTCTTATACAACCTAACCTCAGGTCCAACTCTACCTGAAATAGACAAGTTCTCCAATAGGTAGCAGGAAACAAAACACATCGATGATAAAAATCATCCTCTTCTCGATGAGAGACAATCCAATCTATACAAATTATGGCATGAAATATATCCAGATCAAAAATGAGAAAATCCTAGATCAAATCTGTATTAGCTATCCTCAATGAACAAGAACACGAAACCCCATTATATTTACTCTTACTAAGAGGTTTTTTCTAACTACATTGTAAAAGAAATAAGTTCTATTAGAAGTTTAAGAACATTAAAAGAATTTGAAGATATAAATGAGTGGGAGGCACCAGCAGAAAATAATGTAATTTCTACTGAAGATGAAATAAGGATTGTGGATCTCACTGTCACCTGAACCGTATCAACTTCCACTAGACACACATCTGATGTGTGAAATTTCATCACTCATAATTCCTCTGGCTAGATCCTTATATCCTTTAAATCTTCATACTACACCGCAATAGCCTTTGGAATTGAAGAAAACCTGACCGTAATGAGGGATAGTCATAACCTGATTCAAGCACTATAAGTGACCAATTCCTCCATAATTGTTGCACATATTCAAGGGAATATGGAAAGAACATATTGTGTGTCTTTTTTTTCACATAGATAAAAAGTCAAGGGCACATTACCCTCTATAAGAGATGGTTCATAGGATGCTCGCTATTGAGACCCACCTCCCTCACTCCTATGATGATCTTTCCATATATTCTTTTTCCCATGTGTGCCACTGAAGTTGTCCCCCAATGGAAGAGAAGAGGAGGAAAATCCACCAATTCATTCCATATTCATTTCTGTCATCATAGATCAATCTAAAATCTCTTAATAAGTAGAATTCTTCACCATAAACACCCATAATATTATATCCAATTTCAAAACCTACAGGTACTTTTGAGCCATCAGCTGGTCATTCTTCACTATGTCTGGAGAAAAACGAACAAGATTAAAAAATGATTGGTGCACTCCAACACCAAAAACTACCTTTTTTTTAAATTCAAGATCTATATACACTTGTACCGCAACAGCGACTCTAGAAAAAAGTACTGAAATAACGGGGTTTTTGAACTCTTCCAATCCAAGCCCACATGTCTATCTTCATGGGACATAGAATACAATCATCACTTCTCAGATCCCTTGAATCTAAATTCTGCACACTTCACCCTAATGTTCTCATGTGTCTTAAGAAATTAAAAAATTTGATCGATCCTATCAAGCCAGTCATCCACATCTTAAGGTTCATTCATTCTTTTAAAGGGCGGTGGATTCTCAATCCAAAAACCCCCGCGATCAATCTCTCTCTTCTCGAGCTCCTGGTTGTACCTCAACAAAAACATTCTGAACTAATGGAACATCTGGATCAATAACATAGATTTCCCATATGATCGCCTCAATGATGTGAAGATATATAGGTGGGTTTTATTGAGGATAATCAGCTACACCTTCCTATGGAACTCATGAAAGTCATCTTGGAGGCATACTGATACACACCAAAACACAAGAACAATCATATAACAAAAAAAATATCATCTCAAACTAGAAAACCCTTAAGAAAATTTTGAGATTTTTAAAACAAAAACCAACACTAGAGAAACATATCCTAACATCCCATGAAAAAATGAGTTTTGTTGCGATAATAGATGACCATTCACTTATCACAACATGCCTCTAAAGTCCCGAAAATATTATCTACAGTCTAAAAAATGTCCCAAGACTAGGACATTTGAGGAAAGTCCTCCTCCAATACCAAACATTGATGAACTGACCTGATTTTTCCTCTAACCTAGAACCCAAAATATTCTTTCACATACCCAAAGGGAGTTCCTAATCCCCACAGGCTGGCGGAATGTACCCAAGCACTGAAAAAAACAACAAAGGGATCAATTTCTACGAACTTGAACAAGAACATAGAATACATATATAAAGAAATAAATAAATAGAGGAAGACTAACAAATACATATTCCATAATAGTAAGGATACAACAAAAATAGGAAACAACAAAAGTTAAAAAAAAACTCTAAGACAAGTCCAACATCAATGGAATAAAAACCAAACAGCTTCCCCAAATTATTGTAAGGATGGACTCCCACCATCTCACCACCAGCTAGCCAACCAGCTGACATGAACCATGCCACCTCACTATGGTTCTTTTTTTCCCTTCATAGGAAGACAAATAAAGGTCTACGCACCACCATATAGGTGTGTAGGGTGTGAGCTAATAGTCTTAGTAAGATCCCACCTAGGTTTTCCATAATAAGTATTTGTATCACAATAGTTGTAAGATAATTTTATGCAAAGAACATGGCATGATAATTAGTAATGCAGTTTTATAGAAGACAAGGTAAACATTTCCATTTTTTCAATAGGTCTAAACAAAATAAGGTGTATCAGTTTTAAATCATATTTTCTATATCATTTTCAGAATCATAAACATGAATATCAAGGCTTACCTAGAATTCCAATCAATAAAAAATAGAAGCACAAGTATCACAACTCCGATAAATACAATAAGTCTAGGCTAAAAACTAATCATAACATAATAATCTAATCAAGTGCAAAAATATGATCCTAGAAAATAGGCCTAGGAAGCATTGGAATACCCCTTGAGAAAACCCCACAAAATTTCAATATCGGTCCCCTAGAACTACGAGACTAGGAAACAGAGTAAATCCCCAAGAAAAACATCCTTGATAATCATAATATAGTAAATAATTACCCCAAGAAAACCTTACGCATAAGTACCCAAGGTAACCTATGTGATATATTTCACAATTCAGCATGATTATTTGAAAATAACCATTTTCTCTCAATTCATCTATAACCATAGAAAAACCATTTCCCTTTGAAAAATATATTAAACACACACAAAAATATCATGAAAAATAAATTTATAAATAAAATTATAAATAAAGGACAATTAATCTTATCAATAAAGGCTAGATATAGAACGACCTACTTCAAAACTCAGATCGCACACACCCATAACCGAATCCAAAATCTACGAAAATCCAACAATGTCAACGAAGGATATAGAATCAAATCCACCTCAAGATTGATTCAATTTAGAAGATGAGGGGTTGGTAGAAAGAGAGGAACCCACATAAATAAGTGATGGACACCCACCACCCCATGACCAATGGAAGAAAATGAATCTAGAATGAGATTACAGCATAGATCAAGAAGAAACCATGAAGAATTAACAACTTTAAACAAAATGATATGATAAAAAAACCTATAGTCATTAAAGTAATCAAAAGAAATGAAGAAATGGAAATGAAACTTACATGGAGAGAGAAAAAACGTTCTTCAAAGAGATTTTATGTCGAAAAGATTGATCTAGAAGGGGTTGAGCATATAAAAACACCCTAGAACTACCTTAGGGAGAGAGCCATGAAGAACCAGTGAAAGGACTGAAACAAAATATCCACACAAACATTTTAAAAACTGGAAATGATCTGTTACAATATTTCTAACCTAGGATCATGATGTGAAACTTCCACATCCAAAATAAACTAAAAAATTAATTTCCTTGGATTAAAAATCCTTCATTTAAACCATACACGATGTGTAATCCCCATTCATGATGTGTACCAGTTCACATCGTGATATTGCTTTTCATTAATTACATCCAGCGCTCATTAAACAGTGTGTAACATAGTTACATGGTTTGTAACTACTCTCCAGCTTTTATAAAATCCCGAAAAAAAATGTCTAAAGACTTTGAACCAAAAGGGAAGTTGGAGAGAAGAAAAAACTCACCCAATCAAGGTAATAGGATGTTACATTCCATCATTGAAATTAATTTTTAATTCATTTATATGAATTCTATGTTTTAAATTTAGAAAAATGGATTCTATATTTGAAATCAGAAGGTCTAAATTATTTAAATTGGTCCCTTTTTTGGATATTAAGAATAGTAACATTAGTAATTTTTTTATTACCACAGTTTAGGGTAAATCAGGTTATTAAAAGTCAAAATAATATAATAAATATTATAAAACTACCCTAATTATTGTAACAATATTATTAGATGAGTTATAGTCGACCAATAAAGAAATTGCAAAAAAATATGGCCTTTAGAAGCTACTTGAGTATTATTATGAAAGTTAAAACATTTTATTTGAAGAAAATAGAAACATATCAAAATCACGTCTCTTATAAATATAAAAATTTTAATATGGGGTTATATAAGTGATATCTTAGAATATAAATTCTACATAGAAATGTAAAATTAAAACCTATATCATGGTAATTTATTTACAATTTTTAGGAAATATATAACTTAATTAAATGTTGACAAAATAATGATGTAGTAATTTCGTAATTAATGAAAGAATAAAGTAAATAATATTATAAATATTAAAACAAAAATAATGTTACATAATTGATGTCATCCATGATTTTCATGTAGGAATTTTAAATTATGGTGATAATTTAAATGATTTGGTTTGAAATTATCAACGTGTTATGATATTTTTAAAAAGTCAACTAATGAATAGTGTCAAAATTGACACTATGTATATTTTAAAATATAAAATATTTTATTTAATGTCATAAAATTTATATAATTACAAGATTCATAAAAATAGTTTTAAAATTTCTTTATATGTCATAAATTATATTTTATTAGTCTTTTGAAATTTTATGGTTGTATTATGAACCAAAAAATTGTAAATAATATGATATCATTGCAAGATTAAAACGAGTAAAATAGGTATTAAAATAAAAGAGGAGGATTAAAAAGTAATCAAAACAAGTATAATTTTTATTGGATGAATGTATTTCGACCCATACTCTTCCTATAATCTAAATCAATCAATTTCGACCAATTTGGGATTGAAAATTAATTTATATTAATTTAATACTTTTAATAATTCCATGAGTTCCCCTCTCCTATCCTATAAAAGGTTACCCATTCATATCTATTACTTACACTTAAAAAAAATTGTTTTATAAAATATCCTCCCAAACACCTACATGGAATCCCTCCCAACATTCACGAAGCCTTATTTTATATAGAACACCCTCTATAATGGTGTTTAGCTGTTAATAAAAGGTGATCTTCCGAAGGAAAGGCAACGTTTTTATTTAAGAATATCTATTTTAGTTCCTTATAATTTATTTTCAACCAAGATGAGACAATAACTATAGTATACTCAATATAATGATAGGTTATTATGTTAATTTCATCACCTAAATCCATCTCCACTTCCATCAAATGAGAAAGTAATTAATTTTTTGTTCGTACATGTGAACTATCACCTCCACGAACTGATATAATTTGTTTTCCATATTAATATCTCATGAATGATTATAATTATGTAATTAATTTTCATATGAAATATTTATTTCATATTAATCATTATAATATCATAATTTATCAATGACTTTATTGCTTTCCATGCACATAAAAATGAAAATGTCGTTCGTGCGTACGAGTGAACTATCACATCCATGAAGTGACATGATTCATTTTTTTTCACCACATCCCTTTTATGATTTATATAATAATATTTAAATGATTAATATGATGTTAGTAATATTATTTTCATTTTGTTAAGATAAATTAACTATTACCTTATTTCAATAATGATTAATGAAAAATGGAAATGTTACTCAGGCGTTTTTAAGGCTTACCGTCTCCATGATTGTAACATTATCCATTTTTCAAATCCATATTTAATGGAAAAATATAAAAGTATAATTGATATATAAAAGTGATTTTTATGTCATAAATATTATTATGGATATGATGGAACTATGACCACATGGACTATTGACATCATCCCAAGTTTATTTTCTACTAATGTACCAAATATCGACAAAACATCCAACTTGAACTTAAAAACTTTTGTAATTTACATAAAATGGTAATAAGTAGTAATCCTGAAAAAATTACTCAATAAAGTATAAATTGACCTAGTTTTAATATTTATAAAGTTAAATATTGTGCGTTATGAGTCAGACACAAAGTAAGAATCTTTTTAACTGAAAACCTCGTTTTAAAGTTTTGATGATTTATTCTGAAAAATATTTATATTTTATGTTCATGTTTTAAAAAACGGATTTTATGAATGTATTTATATATAAGTGAATCTTATAAAATGGTAAATTTATAATTTCTCTAAAAAAATTTCATAAAAGGATCCTTGTAATGGACTTCATCTTAATCTTTTTTCATTGAGGCATATTTTGATAATATTGAAGGCCTTCTTTTATAAGGTGTATAATCAACCCATTTTACTTTTAAATTAATTAAAAAGTTTTTAAAAGGATTATTTTTATAGGAATATTTTTACATTCTTTAGAAATTGAAAAGAGGAATGTTTTTAACTCTTGCAATGACAAAGGATTCTCTATCACCGTAACTCTTGTTGATATTTTTCTTCCTCTATAAGACTTCATCTTTTTAAAAGGGAAAATAAATCCATTATTCACTTTTTTGGATATTTGGTATTTAAAATGGTTTTAAAATTGGATTAAATATTTCAATATCTAGAAATTATATACAATTATAACAAATATAATTTTATGAGTGAAATGTTGATAATTTCAATATTTTATGTGTTATGATTATACAATGGTACTTGAACATTTTAAAAGTGGTTATGTGATAAACAAAATATGAGGGGTTCAGTGATAAACCGAATTTGGATGGTTTTGTGACAAACCAAGGATAAAATGTAACATTATAACCACTAATGCATTGTGTATGGAAGTCGTCCTTATGACTATTCTATTTTTAAGAGTGATATGTATGGGAGTAGACTATATGGTTATTTCATTTAAGTAAATTATTTCCCAAGTTACCTTTATATGTTTTATGTTCTTTATATGGGTTTTATGGAAATATTTTTATAACCAAAATGGTATTTAATTAGTTTATATTCAATAAAAATTATTTACTACTTCTTAAAGGTGAAAATTATTACTTTATGATAAAGTATTCCTGGTCTAATTTTTTTTTTCAAGGCTTACAATATTTATTATTTGTGTATCCCTTAATGATATTTTTATTCTCATCCTAAGTGTAATTTTTTTTTCATAGGATTTAAGATAGAATATATACAAGTATTGGTTCAAGGGAAGATTTTTGATAATTGGAAATTAATAGAAATCATGTTTCGTTTTAATAGTTATTGTTTTTGTGAAATAATTTATATTGAGTATATGTGTCCATTTTGCAATATTTGAGTATTTATGTATGATTTATGGACTAATTATCTAAATCTATAAACTTTAAAATATCATAAATGTGATATAAAGTCAAATTATTGACTGAACTCAAGATTATGTAAGGTTTTAGGCCAGGTCCTTAGAGTTAGTGTTAGAGGAAAGGTTTAGATAACTTAATAGGATATGATGTTATATGAGAGTAGGTTAAAGATCCCATATAACTAAGAGGGTTATTATCACATAGAAAATTTTATATGATTATGGTAAATTATTTGGATTGTGTAAAAACCTAAACTACAGATGTATAAATAAGTTCATGGATTAGATTATCATAAAAAAATTATTTTATCTTTACCCTATAAAGGATTCTTCTTTTAATAATTCATTTCATGTTTAAGTGATGATTCTTTAAAATAGAATAAGTATAATTTTTCAATATATGAGGAAAGAGATATTGAAAAAAATTCTTATCCCTCCCTGATGATTTGATCAACACAATTATCAGAAAATCATGTTCTAATGATTTTGATAGATTCTTGAGTATTCAAATCACCTATTATAAATTGTTTTATTTATCCAACTACTACTATTTTTTATAAAATAATTTTATTGGTTATAGTTTCTTTTTCATATTATTTCAAGATCTCAACTCATCCAACTCTTTTGAAAGGTGAAATACCCGAGGTGGTGTGAAAGTTTACATTTTTAAAGTTGGAAAACATGACGAAAGAGAAAAGGAACATCAAGAAGATCATGATATTTGGATTCAAGGTATGAATTATATTATTATCAATAAAGTTTGAAATGTGGTATAATTGATATTTATAAATCATTATGATATAATTCATATCTATTATTTTTAGGAATGAGGTATTGAGATATAAGGTGGAAATGCATTGATATTGTATTATGAAGAATGGTTAAATATTAAGATATCTACATATAAAGGATTTAATAGATTTGGTATACTTAAGGATGTTAAAATGTGTAAAAGTACTGATACTCTTTTAATGATAGAGGTAATATTAAAGACTTTTCTTTTTAGTTTTTAAATATATAACCCTAATTATTTATTGTGAAAATGTTATTTGAGGAAGAATTATCTTTTTTGGAAATAAATATAAAGTTTTAGATAACCTTCATATGATATTTTGTTTTTGAAGTAATAAAGGGTTATTATATTTTGTAATGAAAATGAAATGTATGAGATAACCATTAAGGTTAAAACATTTTATGTTTATTTTTGAGGAAATTATCATAATTTGTAAATGTTATAATAATTATATAGTTTTCAAAAAAGGAAAACCCATAGGAAGGGTGAGAACCTGTCACATCAGAAAAGGCTGTGAGAATTGAACCTGCAATCGAGGGGTGACAAGAATTTAGTGCCTACCACTAGCCTATGTAAAGTACCTAGATAGTATGATTTTTTATTTTCTATTAATGTGTGTTGATGGAATAATAATAATTTGTTTTTGGGAAGTCATGTTTTATCAAATAGATATCCTTGGTGTTGGAAAATAATTTTTGGATTAAGTGAAAAATTTTATTTTGAAATACTTTCACATTTTTTGTAAATTATAATGATTAAGGTAAATAGAATACAATGTGATTTTAATTGAGGATTAATGATTTAATTATATTTTGGAATAATATATGATTTTAATCATGGACTTATTAGGAATTCAGTTATTTATGGAAATTATTAACCTATCATTGAGAATATGTGTTTAGGTTAATTAATTTTTGGTACATGACATTATGAGTGGTTGATGTTATCTAGAGAAAAATGTAAAAATTTATCTTGGAATACTATGTGATCAAATCCTTCAAAATTTTGGTTTTTTATCTAATATTGGATTATTTTGAGGAATTTTGAGGGTATTTATTTGTTGAGTGGTCTATATTGATCTTTAGGTATCATTGTTGAATTTTAGAGATTAAAAGTTATTTTTCATCATCCAATGGGTTATTATTTTTAGAGAATTGTTTTAAATAATCCTAAACATTATTTTGGTTAATGTATAAATATAGTAAAAATAAATAGTTTATATTTTGGGGATTATACGATTTTCTAGAAGTTGATTCTAATGCTTTAGGCATTAAAAATACATCTTAAATACTCATCATTTGGAGAAAAAAATATATTTGTGGTGTAAATTGATTAAGGTATGAAACTATAATTTTCAAGTATGTATATTACCTTATTATCTTAGTCCAAGTATAAATAGAATTCAACAACTTGATGAAAAGGATCTTAAAACAAAAACTTTATCTGTTTACTTTTCCTACTATGAAATCATAGACCATTTTAATAGTGACAAATTTATCATTTTGTAATTGTTAAATTTCTTCTTGATCATGTTTTATATAACTCTATATTATAACATGATGGTTTTTTCCCTCCATACCCATATTTTCTTACATGGAATCCCTATATGTGTTATCTCAAATGACCTTTGTACTCCACTTTCAATATTTTAAAGTGAAGGTTTTATTGTCTTTTTTTTATGATGTGGGATTCCAATGAAGTAATTTATAAAATTCAAACCTTAGTTACCAAAAATGAAATAAAAATTACAAGGATAAAATTTCCAAAATGGTGGGAGAATTTAATATCCAATTTTTTTTTTTGAAAGGAATACTTGTTCGACAACATACATGATACATCATATCGAGGTTAAACAGAAAACTAAATATTATTATTTAAATGTTAATGTTATAACCTAGCTGTTAGAATTGAAAGAATGAATATTATTAATTTAATTATGAAAATAGGGGTTACATATATTCTTATAATGATTCATTTTTTAACAAATTAATTACAAATGAAAATAAAAACCAATTTAATATAAAGGTAGTGATTTTTTGTTAAACTATTTAAGCGAGAATAATTGTGTTTATAAAATAATAAAATCACATTTTTTAGATTATATTAATAAAATATAAATTTAATATAATGTTTTACATTGATATTATATGTTCTCTAGACATTATATAAGAACAAATTCAATTTTATGCATAAAAGGAGTATTTTTCAAAAAAAGAATTTTTACCACTTTTTGATTGTGAACCGATTTTAATGTAGTTTTTTTTCAATTTTGTATATAATTTTTTACAAAATAAAACTCTTTATTGTAACTAGGAAATAAAATTTTATTTTGGTTAATTTATTCGTATTTTTTCAGATAATATTCATACATTGAAGAATAGTAAAAATACTACATTTCAGTTCCAAATCTCTTTCA
Source organism: Viscum album (assembly GCA_963277665.1). Classification (NCBI taxonomy): domain Eukaryota; kingdom Viridiplantae; phylum Streptophyta; class Magnoliopsida; order Santalales; family Viscaceae; genus Viscum; species Viscum album. The sequence goes on from OY728163.1 coordinate 1,944,307,112, forward strand.
ATCGAATTTATTTATATAGTTAGATATTCCTTTTAAATGGTTTTAATGTACAATTAGATTAATTTTTTTATCATTTATTTCAATTTAGGTAATTTAAATCAATTTCATATTGAAATTGGATATAAAAACTATGTGAACTTTTGAATGTTTTACTTTTAAAACCCGTTTTACTGTTCTATGCAAAAGATTAATGTTTATTTAACTTTTAATAATTATATATTTTGAATTTTAAAAACTAAATTAAATATTTGGAATTATAAGGTTTAAATTATTTAAATATTTCTCTTTTATCTTGGAAAATTATGAATAGTTATGTTAGTAATTATTTTTATTACCATCGTTAAAGGTAAATAACGTAATTAAAAGTTAAAATAATTTTATAAATAATTTAAATCTACACTAAAAGTTTTTTTAATATTATTTTAGGATTTAGAGTCGACCATAGAAATTCTTGGGTATAATTTATGGACTTTTTAAGCCTCTTGGGTGTGATTATGAAAATTATAACTTTTTATTTAAAGAAAAGATAAAGATTCCATAATCATGTCTCTCATAATTAAATTTTTTTAATAAGGGGTTATATAACTGATATAATTAAATTTAAATAGTATTTTGAAAGATAAAAATATTACCTACATCATGGTAATTTATATATAATTTCTAAGAAACATATATTTCAATTAAATGGAGACACAATGTGGATGTTTTAATTTATTAACTAATGTTTGAATCAAATAAATGATATTATAAATATTAAAATAAATATAATATGACTTAATTTATTACATAAACGTTTTTTAGATTAATTTGACATGTTGGTGATGATTTAAGTGAGTTTTTTGGAACTTATATTTCTCTTATGAAATTTTTAAAAATTCAACTAATAAACAATGTCAAAATTAAAACTTGGTATTTTAAAATATAAAATATTTTATTAAATGTAGTAAAATTTGTAAAAAATCCAAGATTCATCCAAATAGTTTATAATAGTACTAATATGTCATAAATAACTCTTTTATTTATCGTTATTCATGTTATAATAAATATATTAACCCATAATGTTTTTAATAACATGATATCACGGTAAGATTAAAAAGATTTAAATAAGTATTAAAGCCAAAAGATAAGGATTAAAAAATACGAACAACATGTATATTTATTATTGAATTAATTTATTTCGACCCATACTCATCCTATTTTATAAATAAATAAATTTGGAACCATTTGGAGTATATATGTAATTTATATTAATTTAATAGTTTTAATAATTACAAGAGTTCCCCTCCCCTCTCATATAAAGGGAACCCATTCCTCTATATTCCCCACACATAAAAAATCTTTATTTTGTCCAAGATCTACCAAAACCACTCTCTATAATCCATGCATACATTCTTGAAGCCTTAGTTTAGTCAGAACACCTTTCGTATAGGTGTTAAAATGTTATGAAAAGGCGACTATTAGAAGGAAATATAATGTTTTTATTTAGGTATTTCTATTTTACATTCTTCAAATATTTTCCAACTATGATGAGATAATAAATCCATAATCCAAATAATACTGATATGTTATTATATTAATATTATCACCTTAATACATCTCCATTTCTATAAAATTGGAATGGAATTAATCATTTATGCCTACGTGTGCACTATCATCTCCACAAACTTAAATAACTCGTTTTCCATATCCATCTCCAATGAATAATTATAATGATTTAATTAATGTTCATAAGTGATATTTATGACATATTAATAACTATAATATACTTATATATCCATTATTTTGTTACTTTATATGAACATAAAAATGATAACGTCGTTCGTGCGTATGTATGAACTATCACCTCCATAAAGAGATGTGATTCGTTTTTATTCACCACTTCACTTGTTTGATTTATATATGTATATTTAAATTATTAATATTACTTTTATAATATTATGATCCATATGGAAAGATAAAATAATAATTATATTATTTCCATATTGATTAATTAAAAATGGAAATGTTGCTCATGCATACATACGACTTACCATCTCCACGATTGCAATGTTATTGATTTTTCATATCTATATTTAATGAATGGATTTAAAGGAATAATTGATATATAAAAGTTCTTATTATGGAAATTATGGAATCATGAACACATGGAATATTGACATCGTACTGAGTTCATTTTCAACTCATGTACCGAATATCGACAAAACTTCCAATACAAACATAAACAATTTTGTAATTGTAATATCACCGTAATAAGTGATATAAATGGAATAATAAACAAGAAAAAATTTCTAAAGAAAGAATAAATAAACCTAATATTATTATTCATGGAGATAAACATTATACGAGATGAGTTGGACTTAAGGTAATGTACTTTTAAACTTAAAACCTCATTTTAAGGATTTAATGATTTATTCTTATAAATATTTCAAATATTGTCCACTTTTTCAAAATAATATTTTTGAATGTATTTCTATATACAATAATTTTTTAAAATGTATTTTTTTTAATTTCTCTCAACTGTTTTCTTAAAGGGATCCTTGTAAGGGACTTTGTCTAAATCTCTTTTCATTGAGGAATATTTTGATAATATAGACCAAATTATTTTATAATGTGTATAATCAACCCATTTGAATTTTAATTTCATTTAATGGTTTTAAAAAGGAATATTTTTATATGAATCACATTATTTTCTTTAAAAAATGACAAAAATAAGGTTTTTAACATGTATGGTGACTATAAATTATCCTCCACTATATCCATAATTTTATATTTGGATCCCTCTATAAGTATTAATGTATTTAAATGGGAAAAAATCCCTTATTGATTTTTTGGGTATTTTGGTATTGAAAATGGTTTTGAGAATGGATTGACTATTTTTATATCTTGAAATGATTTCCAGTGGTTTTAAATGAAAATTTATGAGTAAAATGTAGATAATTATAATCTTTTACGTGTTATGATTATACAATGGTACTTGGATATTTGATGGGTAGTTATGTGATAAAACAAATATGGGTGGTCCCATGATAAACCAAAGATGGGTGGTAACATTATAACCTCAAATCCATTGGGTACGAAAGTCATACATATGGTTATTCCATTTTTAAGAGTGATATGTATGGAAGTCAACCATATGATTATTATATTTATGTATGACTATGTCCTAAGTTACCTTTATATGTTATATGTTATCTATATGGATTTTATAGTAATATTTTGATTACTAAAAGGGTAATCAATAAGATTATATTCAGTAAAGATTATTTACTACTTATTAAAGGTGAAAAGTATTACTTTATGATAATGTATTCATGGTTTACATGTTTTTGTAGGGCTAACATTTATCCGTATTTATGTATCTCTTACTAAGATGTTTATAATCATCCCATGTTGTAAATTTTTTCACAATATTTAAGTGAGAATGGAGACAAGGATGGGATCAGGGGAAATGTTGTGATAATATAACATCAAAAGAAACAATGTTTCATTTTAATAGTTTTTATTTCACAGAAAAATGGATTGTGAGTGGAAGTGTCTACTTTGAAATATTTGAGTTGTTATATATGAGTTATTTCCTAATTCTCTAAATATATAATTTTGATAAGATTATAAATGTAATATAAAGTCAAATTATTAACACAAAAAAATATTATGTAATGTTTAAGGTCTAATTCTAATAATATATATACATGTGATCTTCATAAAATATGATAAAAAAGATATAAGAAAAAACAATTGAATCAAGAATCATAACATATATCACTGGTACACCCACCCAAACACCTGTGATGAAAATCAATCACAGTCATTAAGGTTTTAAATTAAAATAATTAAAATAAGGAAAAAAGTGTTTATGAGAGTCCCAAATGGGAAGTAACTTCCTACCTCAATTATGTCAACATCAATGTCAAGGTTCATTAAAGGTAGCATCTTTCAAAAAAAATCAAACAAACTAGAATATGATTGAATTCAAAGGTTGACTACATGGATTATCGATTCAAGAGAAAGAAGTTTACAAGATAATTCAAGGATATTACATGAAAAGAATATTATTCAATAATCATAAACCCTAATGATACTTCCAATGATATGAATTACAAGGTTTATCAAAAGAATGGATATCAATTCACCAAATATATTATCAATAAATTAAATGATAATGACATCATCACTAATTATAAAACAATATTTGTGTTTAGACCAATAAAATTTACCTATCATGATTATTTCATAAAAAAAGAAATAAAGAATTAAATTTAATAAGAATAAGGTCTCCCAATGATCGATCCATAATACTTACCTAGAAACTACACTATTATTGAGTGTTCTATCTCTGGTCAAGTGTGCCTTCGTATATCTTCAAGAAAATGGTCGGAAGACCAATGCCAAAATATAATCTCTATATGGAATAAAATCTTCATTTATATTCCACAATACCATCAAACCATGATTTAATTAGAGATTAGATATGAAACACTCCCAACAAGAAATTTTTTACCAAACTTGAAGAACTCATCTGAAACAACAAATTCAAAATAAAGAATATAGGAGAGAGAACCAAAGATTTATTTCAATAAATTATATGAGTAAATGGACCCAAAAAATAAGTAAGTATACATATTTTAACAAAAATTTCATGAATTAAAGGGGTTCTAGAGTTTCTTAAAAAAAACAAATGATAGGAATTTAACAAATCAAATATTAAAAATTTATTAAAAGGGATTATAATAGATTAAAAACCCCTTTAAAGAACCATAATTTACCCCACATGTTTTTGAACTATTAGTTTGTTTACTATATGAAAAAGAAAGAGATTTGGTTTTTTGAAATAAATTCTCAAATAGAATCAACTTCCATTAGAATGTGGTGTTCATTTCTCAGGTGTTGTCCCCTAATAATGTCTTCCAAAACTGTTTAAAAATATATTTTACTTGGGTAATCTAAGAAATAGGGAAACCATGGATAAAACCACTTGCACTAGTGAATTTTGTATGAAATTTTGAATAGAAAAAAACTAAAATGCCACTTTTTATATTCTAAAGGCTACTCAAATCCGACTAATATTTACCAAATCATGGATCCACCTAAAAATAAATAAAAATAGGTGAAAAAAGGATTTAATTTAAAGAAAAAATTATAATCTATGATTTTATAATTTTATTGGATTACTCAAATAATAAATCACTATAGTAAATTTAATTAATGGGAATGGGTCGACCCTAGGTTGTTTCTAGTAGTGTATTGGATGAATATCTCTTTAGGATTTTTCAGTTTCTTAAATCAAGATATATTTAATCAATAAAATAGGAACCCCCTCATCACTTGATAATTATGTACATACACAATATGAAGGATACTCACATATAAAGTTGGAGAATAATTTTTATGAACACTCTAAGTGTATTAACATGATTTTAGTATACTAAATCCTGTGACTACATTGTTATATTGGTATAAGATACAAGAATCACACCCCAAAGCAATAAATACTGAAGTATTCTTGGTAAACTAGATACATACATGAAAATATTATTACAATTGAAAACATAAAATAAACTAAGTATTTTATTTTATAACACCATTATTCCTTTTTACACATCCCTATATATCAATAAAAATATTTCTTGATATCCTATGTAAAATAAAACATAAGAAGGGGGTGATATCAGATTTTATGTAAGGGTAAGAATATAATGGAAGCAATGAAAAAAATAAGATTCAATCAATATGGAAAGGTAAATTACTAAAAAACATTTCATTCGATAAATGACTATAGCATAATATGACACGAATGATTGATGATCAAATAATTCCATATAAATAATCACATGAGCATGAAACTTAACCATGGATATTCTATCTAATCAAATAATCACTTAGAATATCAATAACTAAATTCATAATTATGGATTAATAATGATGGAAATCTAAAATATACCATTGAGGACTTCTTCCAATATAACTATATGAATGGGTAAGGTCTCAACCAACACCCAATATAGTTTGTCTCATGAGACCTAAAGATTCATTGAGCAGCTATAACATGCCCATGAATAACATAATAAGTACAATTCATTCCTTATATAAAAGTGGTGAAACATAACAAAAAAACATTCATATTGAGAACTAACATATGAATGTTAATACTTACCCAAATCAATAAACATAATAATAAACCATCTAGTGTAATATGGTTAATGTTAATAGAATTACACATCCCTAATCAAACTGATCATAAACCATCCATAGAAATAATAAGGACTATTTCAATACAACATTTACCAATAGGATCATAAATACATTAAAAAGTTTGATATCATTGATGAATATAAATACCGTAAAAACATCATTGAAAACATTTTTGAGGAAAATAACCTTTTTAATTTGAAAATCAAAATTTTAAAACAAAAATTACACAAAAATTTTTGAAAATAATTTTCTTTTAAAATATATTTTTTAAAATTTTAAAATAATATTTAAAATGTTAATTGTTCATGATGACATATAATTCTGTTCATTTCATACATATTAAAATAAATATTCCTTTCACATTTTCAGTAAAATCTAAATAGAATTTTTTTTAGAAATGATAAGAATAATTATTTCAATTTTTTTGTAAAAAATAAAAAATGGGTAAAATTTTATTTAAAAATTAATTTTAAAAATGTTAAAAGAATTTTTTATTATTTTGTAAAATATATTTTTTGATGAAAAATGATTTTGGACCAAAGAATAAAATAATGGAAGATTATATGAAATAAAATTATTTATCATTTTAAGTACCAAAGAGAGGAAAAATAGTAATATTACATGAAAGAGTTAATTAATAAAACTATTTGTAGAAAATATATTTATTTTAATATATAAAAATAAAATAATTACCCCAAGGGAGATGTAAACAGAAAACCTTGAATAATGATGAGATTTTGAAATAAACCCTTACTACATTGGTACTTCTGAATCGTAATCCCCATAAAAGAAATAGAATCAAATGAAAATTTAAAACCCATGAATATAAATTGATACATTATATAACATATCAATTGGGTATTATATACACCACATAATGTAAATAAGTGTTGAATAAATAATATGTCTCATGGAAGTAAAAGTGAGATGAGAAGCCCTCACCTTGATCCCGACTCATTACGTACGTTCTTTATCATCAAAAATTATAAAATTTGGTTAAATATTTAATTTATTAATAACTTTTTTCAAGTTTTTTATTCCTTTTATTTGAATTATTACCATTTTTTATAGTATTACTTAATCAGTTGAATTTACATAATATTTTTCAATGAAATTTTTATTGTGTGTCAAAAATGACTTTGTTAGATTGACTATGGTCAATGAGTTCATTAATTAAAAATATATGTAATAATAATCATGAAATTATTATCAAATTTATATTTAATTTATACTTTTCAAACCAATCATAAAACATAAATATTTAAAATGAATCATGTTACAATCATGGAGACAATTGGATGTACGTACGCATGAGTGACATTTCCATTTCTCAATGATCATTATAAAATAAAGTTAAAGAATATTTTATATTTCCGAAAAGATAATAATATAATATATACCATATTTTATCCGTAAATATATTTATAAATAATATATTCAGTGTGGGGATGAATGGAGATTCACATCGCTTCGTGAAGGTAGTAGTATACACATACATGAACAATATTATCTTTTTTTAGTTTATGAAATAAAATTTTTATTTTAAATAATGATGAATATTTCATTAATATCATAATTAATTCGTCTATATCACATATATTAATTAAAATTAACATTATTACCTTCCATTTATAGTGTTAGTAGAGGAAAAATTACATCACTTCAAAAGGTGATTGTCCACCGTACACAAGAGCGATGTAATCGTATCCCCTATGGAATGGAATGTAAAAATGTACATATGATATAATTAATCTATAGGTATAATTATTTTAAAAATATTACATATATAATTCTTATCAATCATCATATCCAACCATGATAGGTGGTAATGAGAAAATAAATGACATTGGTTCATGATGCGGTTGTCCGCCACCCAACGAATGATGAATTCATGACCCATTTGATGGAAGTGAAGATGGTTATAGCTAATGAAATTTACATAAAAACAACTATTTATAAGTAATAAACTTATTTTATTATATAATCATGGTCTAAAAAAAATTTAAGGAGGCCGATAATGAAATAAATTAAAAATTATCATTGAAGAATGTTATATCTTCTTCATGTACCATCCTTAGGATTTCACAAAAAACCTTCTAGGGTGGTAATATACCCAAAATAAGGATTATAGGATGAGTTAACAGAAGTTGGAAAGTTATTTAGGTCTATATTTTACAAAACAAATGTTTTAAGGTCTTAATAATTAGGAGATTGGTGTCCTTTAAAAAGTGAGGTGAGTGGCACACTTGTATTTTTTCGAAAGAAAATGTTATAAACATTTTTTTGCATGAAATGACGGTAAAAAGGATTATTATTGATAATTATACATTTGGGTTCTACATAATCCCTTATAATATTTTTTTTAAAAGTATTTATGTTATTTTGACCACTATTTTTTGGTTTAACCCCGGGTAAATTCATTTTTACCATAACCGTGGTAAATAATTTTTACTATTTGTGCTATCCGTTAGGGTAAAACAATAAGTTGATATTATTAGAAAATTAAAATTAAAATTATTAAATAATATTTAATCAATTTTCAAAATTGCATTTCCATAAGGGAAAAAATTTGAATTAAAATTCATCCCACAAACACGATGAGAAAGTGGGGTTTTAAAGAAGAAATATTCCAATGTTTACAAAATTTTTATATGAAAATTAAATATAAAATTGATTACAATGACCAAAATTTTATTAGTAGAAGTAAAATTGTACTAATATTACTTTAAAACAAAAGTAAAATATAATTTAACTTTATAAATAATTTAAACCAAAAGGAAAATTTCTTTTAAAATGCATTTTTCACTATTCATCAAAAAATGACACATATCAGATAAATACCAAAAATTTCATCCATAGATAATTTTTATATCCTAATTTAAAAAATAAGTTTAATATTTCAAATAAATTTTCTAAAATTGATAAAAAAATAATTTTAAAATTATGTTCGCAAAGCATGACTAAACAATTCAAAAGAAAGTATATAGTTTTTTAAATAACAATCATTTTTCTTTTAAAAGATTCTTATTTTATTTATAATCCATATATAACTATAATTTTAAAAATTTATTCTGTCATATTAATACTCTCCAACATAATAGGTAGTTTATAATGATATTCTATATTTTAGTTTATTTTGACTCGGGGTTGTGTGTTCTGAAAGTTATAAAAGAGATTATATTTATTAAAAAAATATATTTCATATTGTAATAGGTATAATATTTTCTTCTATTTTTGGTGTTGTGTGTCATGCACACTATCAAAAACAATGTACTTATTTTAAAATATTAGGGTGTTACATACTCCCCACCTTAAAAATATTTTTTCTCGGAATCTTAAACCCGATCTTAGTAATTAAGGGTTTGACATTTAGAAATACCATTATTGAACAACCCACACCATAAAAGGGTTAATAAAGAATCCCCTTATTCATAGTGAAATGGGAAGTGCATATTTCACATGAAATAACATATAACCAGGTTTCTGAGTGGGAGAACATTTTTTGATTATGAAGATATAGATATAGAAGAAAAGTATAAATAATTATTGAGTGTGATTTGAGGAGATTGATCAAAAGAAAGTGAATGATAAATAAAATGTTAAGGGCCTAAAAAATATAAATATAAGATGATTTAAAATACTATCTGATTCATCATATATGAATGTAATTACATTAATTTTTTATTTTGAGACAATTTTCCAAAGGATGAGTAATTATTTTACTATCTTATAATATATGGAAATATACTTAATATATTTTTATTTCACAAGAACAATATCATCCTTTGGTTATTATTTGATCAATTTCCAATTCATAACTTACTTCAACAAATTAATTTCCAAAAATGAATTTGTTATTTATGAAGCACTAAAATTCACTTTTAATGGATCAGAAGATCCATAATATAATAAAAATAAATTCCATAGTTATATATTTATTATTATAATAAAATGGTTAGTAATGGTTATCCAAAATGCATAAATCGTTATATAGAGAAGTAATACAGTAATCTCTAAAACCACATCCAAAGTTCAACTTACACCATTTCAAAAATGGATAACCTTATGAACATTTCAAAATATTAATATCTAAAACGTTAAGAAAAAGGTCAATATATTTCTAAAATGAACTTACCATTGATCTCCCTTGAAAACATGAAATAACACTTAATCATCACATACCAAACATGTAAATACATCGTCATGTATTATCTTGAAACATGGTAATAACTTAAATTGATATAAAACCTTACAAAAAATATATATTCTTCCTTATTTCTTATGTAAAAAACTGACTATTGGATATATTACTTAAATAAAAAAATATTTTAATCTCCATTAATTATAACATAAACCACCTTATCAACAAATCATTAATCTTTCCCAAGGTAGTTAGTACTATCCAATTTAATTTGTCCATATCAATCAACACTTTATCCCAACATCATTATATAAACATTAGGAACATATTAAAGGTTATTTTTTCACAAATCATATATTTCCATGAATTTCAACATGCCACTATATGATTTTTCTTGCTTGTTAGTACCATTTAACAAATACTCTCAAATACTAAATGAAAAAGTATAGTAGTAAAATCCATATACATTTCATAATTCTAAGAACCATGGTATCTTGAAAAAATAATCAAATAAAATATTTCATAAATCTAGATTGAAGAACATTAATAATTCCACTTTGTCTTTGGTAATATAATAATCTTGGCCATGATCCATTGGCTACTTTTAGGTATATTCCATTGATTCTTGAGGTATTCATTTGTGTATCACCCCATATCCTTAGAGTTGATATATTGAAAATTGGAAAACTTTTTTATTTACCTTGAAATCATTAGCATGGTAGAATATCTCTCTAATCTTGTATAAAACTCACATTCCTTTTAAGTTATAACTAGGGTTTTTATTTCTACAAGTGTAGAATTTGGAAAAATCCTTCAATCCCTTATTACCTTTATCCCTATTATTCCAAAATATTCATTAATTCTATTTCTTCCCTTCAAATCCATAATACTTAGAAAATTTTTCATCTATCATGTTAGCATAATATATTATCTTTTGATATGGTGATAATGCCTATGAGAATATTTCTCTTTGAATAGTTGGTTGAAGCCTATCAAAGAAATATTCATTCTTTATATTTAGATTACATGCATTAATTTAGTTCCCATTCCTTCTACTAGCCACCATTTCTAAATGATGGAATACACTATATTAGACCACATCATTATGAAACATAATGTATAATCCCAATCCTAGTGAAATATTGAACATAAATTGAAATAGTAAAGCATAACTAACATCATAATAATAAACATGGATTATTTGGGGATACCTCTATTTAAAATCATTTCTAATGGTTTAAAAAGGAAATGTGAGTTATCGAAAGTATAACCTCTATGATTGTTAAATTAGGTACATAGTAAAGAACATTTTCATGCACTGGGTGATGATTCGGTAAATCCCAATGTTATTTTCTTATAGTTATTACCCCTAGGTATATATATTCTAGAAACAATGTAGTATTCAGACATGGATATATTTCTATGAAAGACCATATAATATATACCTTACAGAAACATCCAGATGTTCTTCTATACTTATCATCAAAGTCTCTCATAGGATTATGATCTCTAATCTATATCTTCCAAAAAAATTTTACCAAGGCTTCTATTAATATTTATATAATACCAACGATAGAGACCTCACCCCAGTTGCTCAAAGTTAGTGTTTAATTTATTACATTAGAGTAAGATATAAATAATCACATCCCAATGGAAGGAATAATTTATTTGTATTGGAAAACAAGATATATAATTGAAATTATTATTATATTTGAAAACATAAAATAAAAAATGAGTTTATGGGGGGATGAAGCGTGCTTGGGTTTTTCGATCACCACCATAGCCGGTGATGGTCTCTAAGAAGATCCTTACTCAATTGGTGTAGGGGGGTCTTCGCTACCCTATGGTCATCGCTTTCTTACTTTCTCAAATCCTAATTTCTTGCCCTCATTTCCCAAAGTCTCTATCTATCATAATGTTTCTAAGTTATATGACAGTATCCCAATGCTCTCGATCATGGTTTTCGAATTTTCCGATGCCTCTTTCTTGCTGAATATGACATTGATATTTCACTTCCAGCATCAGCGCCCGTCCATGGACCTCTATGATTAATTAATCATTGATTATTGTAATTTACAAAAGCGCACAACTGTCGGTCTCCTTGACTCAATAGACATAATTATTCATTTCGTCTCATAGGAGGATCTGATTTTCGCCTAGTTCTTTGCTCTTGGAACATGCGATGGTGCAAAATTTTTTCTATTAAAATGGTCTTAAGATTACCACCTAAGGTGTGCTTCTGCGACCATGGGAATTGAGGTAAGATTTCTTGAATTTCTGTTTCCATTTCATAATCATTCCATCATTCGTATGCTTGGAAATTTGGTAGGTCACTATCTTTGTTCGGACAGTAGAATAAGGGTCGTGGGTCATCCGGTTTCACTGATAATATGTGTTGAAGTAGGATTATCGAAGCCTCCAGTTAAATATTTCTTCATCGTAGTGAGTAAGGAGTTTAGATACACGAAATCTATGGTTTTTGAGTCATGGATTGACTACTTACCCCAATGTCTCATTGTTGGGAATCAGAAGGATGTTTGTAGGGGGTATAAGAATGGTTTCACAGGTTTCTTCAGATGGAAAGATTGATGAGGATTTACAAGAGAAGCAGGTCCTAGGTCATGTTAGTGTCATGACAGTGCATGGCACTAATGTGATCGCAGTGGGGGTGCCTTCAAACCCGAGGGTGGATTTGGTGATTGGAAGGTTGAAGCATGATCTTGGTGTGTACAATATAGTAGGTCTGGTGGCAAATGTGAATGTTGTAGTTCAATCCACTAGGATCAATGATACATCCATTGAGGTTCTAAAGACATGAGGAATGGTGTATGTGGTTAACCAAGAAGTTAAAATCTCTAGGGATGACGATACAGTGAGGGAAACCCATATTAAGGATATGCAGGAAGGTGATCCACTGGATGAAATTGGTGGGTGGGTGAAGGTTTCAACTGGACTGCAGACACACCATGAGAAATAGGCATACAATATTGAACAAGGAAACTATTTTGTGGGTCTGGTGAATGTTAAAGTGGAACCGGTCCTGGATCAGGCTGTATTGTTGACTGCTCAAGCTTCCTCTCTTATGTCTCCTAGCTGGTAGTTGGTTGAACTTGTTGTTGAACTAGATGATAGAAGGCTAACAATTCTAGGAGAGATGTGTAACCTAAGTGATACTGGGAATGGAAAGTTGCAAGATCAGGCCGCTGGTGACTATTTAAATGATTTGAATCATGGGAGGTTGTCTCATGTTGAAGAGAAAAGCTACAAGGAATGAAGTTTAAAATATACAGTTTGACTCTCAGTCCCAAGATGTTGTATTTAGAGAAGGTATACAATAGAAGGGGATGTATGGTGGTGAGGAGCCTATGGAGCATCCACAATGTTTAGAAACGGTTGATGCTAATAGTCACATAGAGCATAAACAATGAGTGCATGATGATTACCAGGTGGTGCATATCCCTAGAAATTGGGGGGATATCTATGATAGTGAAAAGTAGAATGCTGGCGGTAGGGTGTAGACCTCTTATAGTTACATTGTTCTGGGTGGGAAGAAGATTGTGTTCGGGAAGGAAGAAGTTATGACTGCTCCACCAAGAAGAAGGCAAAAGAAGGACTATTATTATATGTCGAAGCCAATGCCCACTAGGTCCTCTATCAGAAAGGATAAGGTACACAACCTTCCAAGGAGTTTCTATATATGGAAATTTTAAATCTCAGAAAGATATATGTTATGATGCTAAAGCATTATGAATGCTTGGAGTGGGAGTCGGCCACTTCATATGAATAAATCAGTCATGGATATGGTGACGAGTATGGATTGTATGATATGTAGCTATTTTTTATCGATTGTGTTTCTTTCTTGATGTTTTTTTCCTTTATTTTAATAAACGGTCGGAGAATGTGTCTCTGACTAAGCTTTCAGGTAAAATACAAAAATGTTTTCTTTGATAACACCCTTATTCCCCTTAGCTCATCCCTTCATGTTAATCAGAATAAACATCTTTATATCCTTGGGAATGTAAAACATAATAAAGCTGTGTTCCCAGATTCCCAATAATGGTATGATTATAGTGGAAGCTATGAATAAATTATTCATAGTAAATATAAAAAGGTAAATAACTGAAAAACATTCTATTTATTTAATAACTTGAGCATAATATGTAAAAATTAATGGTGATTAAATAATTCCATATAAATAATCACATTATTTTGAAACATAACCTTAGATATTCGATCTAATCAAATATTCACATGGAATATCAAAAATTTATTTCATTATAATGGAATTCATAGTGATGGACATCTAAAAAAATACTATTACAACCTTTGGCCAAGACATATAACTCCATCAAGGCCTTATTCCAAGGCATCGATATTATTGTGTAAGACCTGAATCAAAATCCTATCTAGTTCCTGTCATGAGACCTACTGATGCATATATGGGCTCTATGGGGCCCCATACATCTCTTACTTTGTCTAATTAAGTAATCATAGGAAATGGTAGCAACTTAATTAAAATAAAAATTCATATTGAAAAACCAACATATGAAATGTTAATATTTACCTCAAAAAATAAGCAAAATCATAAACAATCGAGAGTAATAGAGTGAATGGTAATAAAATTTTACATCCTTAGTCAAAATTATCATAAAACTTCCATATAAAGAATAATTATTATTTAAATACAACTTGTAACTAGTGGACTATAATTAAAATAAAGGGTTCCATGTAATTGATGAATAGAAATACCATGAAAATGTCATTGAAATCATTATTGAGTAAAATTAACATTTCACTTTTGAAAATAAAATTTTAAAACAATAAATTCTCAATTTTTTTGAAAACATTTTTATTTTAAAATATTATTTTAAAATTTTTAAAAAAATATTAAAAAAATTAAGCAGTCGTGATGGAAGAAATTATCATTCATGTTGAACCTATTAAAACAATGATTCATATGAGAATTTTGGTAAAATAAATACGAGAATTATTTTGAAAAAACATATATATTCCACAAAAAAATCATCAAAAAGTAAAAATGTGTAAAAAAATATTTAATAAATTATTTTGAAAATTTTAAATACAATTTTGAAATCATTTTTTGAAAAAATTTGGTTTTGATGAAAAATGATTTTTGACCGAAGAGAGAAATAAAGTGATATTTTCTTAAAAACATTTTATCACACATTTAAAATACCAAAGAGTTGTAAAATGTTATTTTTACTTGAAATAGTTTATTTATAATTCTATTTTAATAAAATAGATTAATTTTATGATAGAAATATTAAATAACGCCCAAAATGGATATGTAAACATAAACAACCCTAAATAATGATGAGATTGTGAAAAAACCCTTACCAATTTAGTACTTCTAAATCATAAGACCCATAAAAGAAATGAAATAAAATAAAACATTAAATATCATGAATAAAAATAGATTCATTAAATAACTTATCAAATTGTAATTATATGCACCAAACAAAGTAAATAATTAGTGAATGTTGGATATGTCTCACAGATGTAAAAGTGGGATGATAAACCATTACCTTGAGTCTAAATCATCAAATAGATTCCGTATATTATTAAATAATAAACTTATGTAAAATTTTCTACTTTATTAATAACATTTTTTAATTTTATTATTCTTTTTATTTCACTTACGAACATGTTATATAGAATTACTCAATCTACTATGTTTACATCAGATGTTTTGATGATATTCAACTAATATGTCAAAAATGACTTTGGTAGGTTTAATATGGTCAAAGAGGTTGCTATTTAAAAATATATAGAATAATAATCATGTAATAATGATCATATTTATTCATCAATTATACTTATTAAAAAAATCCTGAAATAAGGTTATAAAAAATGAACTACGTTACAATCCTGGAGACAGTAGGGGGTACGTATGCAAGAGTAACGTTTCCATTTTTCAATGATCAATATGGAATAAAGGTAAGTAATATTTTATCTTTATAGAATAATGATAATTTCATATATCCCATATTATTTTTTAAATATACTTATATATCATCCCTGTGGTGTGGTGAAGAATATATATTCACATCGCTTTGTGAAGGTGGTAGTCCACACATACATAAACGACATTATAATTTCTCACTGTAAGAAATAAAATGATATATTATATTATAATAATGTTGAATATTTATTTAATATAATAATTATTTCCTTTATATCACTTATAATCATGTATATTATCCTTATTACCATTCATGTAAATAATTTGTGAAAGAAAAATCACATCACTTCGCGTGGCAGTAGTCTGTCGTTCACACGAGTAACATAATAATATCCCCTACAAAATAGAAAGTAAAAAATTTATATATGTTATAATTAATATATATGATTAATTATTTTTACAAAAATTATATATATACTTTTTATCCATCATCAAACCCTATCGTGAGATGTGATAATGGAAGAAATTACACTGGTTTACAAGGCGGTAGATAGTCGGGCACATGATTGATGATTTTATAATCCATTTAATGAATGTGGAGACAATTTTTTTCATAATATTAAAAAAACATACCATTCTATTTGAGATACTAATTTTATTATATAATAATGGTTTCATAATAATTTAATGAGGTGGAGGAATAAATGAAAATAAAATGTTCTTAAAGACGTTACCACTTCTTTAGTTTACCTCCTTATGTTTGCATCAAAATCTATATTAAGTTGTATTTATTAAGAAAATAATGTTTCTAGGTTGAGGGGATGTAATTTGGGATGTATTTTGGCTAGGTATGGTCTTAAACAAAAGGGTTTTATGGTGTATATAAGAGAATAAAGTGGTTGAAAAATTATAATGTGAGGTGAGTGGTGCACTTGTAAATTTTTGAAAGAAAAAGGTGTATCCACATTTTTCACATGAATAAAAGAAAATAGTTTATTATTGATTATTTGATATTATAGGGTTGATATATTCCAATAAAAATATATTTTATTGATGTTATAGTTTATTTAAACCCCTAATTTATCAGATTAACCCCAACATAAATCTATTTTTACCTTAATTCCGGTAAATAATTTTTACTTAATTTCCTATTATTTTGGGTAAAAGATTAATTTGAAATTATTGGATAATATAAATAATTTTAATTCCAAATATTTAATCCATTTTGAAAAATTCTATTCACCTAATTAAAAACATTTAATTTAAACATAATCATACACACATGATGAGAAAATGAGGGTTTAAAGAGAAAATGTTTAGAATTTTAAAATGCTTTTAAACTAAAATTCAATATCAAAATGATTAAAAAGAAATAAATTAGAATAATATATATATATATAATTGAACTAATTTTACTTTAAAAGAAATATAAAATGCAAATTAAATTTATAAATAATTTAATCAAAAGTCAAATTTTAATTAAAATTCATTATTTCTAACTATTTATCAAAAAATTGAAACATTCCAAAAATAACCCAAAATATCCACCCTAATATAATTTATATTTCATGATTTAAAAAAATAGTTTAATTTTTTTGAATAAATTTTCTAAACTTGGAAAAAATTAATTTTAAATTATGTTTGAAAGGTGTGACCAAATTTTCCTTTAGAAAGAATACATTTTTTTGGAAAATGTTGCTTTTTCTTTTCAATGATTATATTATTATTTCTAATTAATATATATCCTTGATTTTTAAAATTTAGTTATTAATATTCATACCTTACTACTTAATGGCTATGTTATAAGATTATATTATATTATGGTTTATTTCGACATGGGGTTGCATGTTTTACAAGCAATATAAGAGATTAAATTTCTTAAGAAATATTTTTGTAAAGTATCAAGTATTATATTTTATTATAATATTTTTATTTATTATCATATACACTTTCTTAGAATAATTTCTTTTTTAAAATATTTGTGTGTAAAATAAGGGAATGGGACAGTTTTATCCGATAAAATTTATATCCTTAAAATTATCAAGGGTAAAAGAGGATATAAATCATTGAACAAAAATCTTAAATAGAATATATTATTAAAAAAAAATAGAACAAAAAATAAAATCAAAACCATACACTTAAAACTAACTTGGATCAACCAATAATATTTTATCCACCCATTTATTGAATTCTCTCAATGGAAGCCAGAAGTAGACTCAATTGCGTGGATTTGAAGAAGTAAAAACAATGAAATAACAAATTGTCCACCATTATGTGAGGAATTTAACAAATATTATTGTGAATAAATTCACACAATGAGAAAATGAAATATATTATTTATTAATAAAAACATGATATGTGAATAGAAAGTCCTTTTATAAATAAACTAAGGTGATTCATGTATCTTACATAAGAATGAAAATGGTTACAAATACAAAATGGTAGAGTAACATTACAATCAAGGAACAAAAATATTAAAATAATTCAATTATAATTTCTTAAATAAAAAATTTATGGATACTCATTTAAACAACACATATTTCCATGATTTTTTACTATATTTTTGTATCCATTCTGTGGCATATTTTTTTGTGAAATTATATTTTTCCACCCTTGAACTGAAATAGGATCCACCTTTCATTACTGTAATAGACAGGACAAAATGAGATTTTATATGTTCAAAATATTGTGAAACATAGTAGAAGAAAATGTGTCTAACTATGTAATTTAAAATTATTTTAAATTTTACCCCAACTGAATTTTGTATGTTGGAGTTATGATAAAAATTTTGGGCTATCATTTTTGGCAAAAAATTCAGGCCAAAAATTTTAACTTCAACTTAGGCTACTTGGATCACTAAAGAGACATCTGAATTTTCAACACAAATAGTTTAATGAAATATTTTAATCTTTTTCCTCTATATATGGTTAAAATATTAGATTCAGTGGTATTGTATCATATTGGATACATTAATTATAATGTCAAATTTTCATGTTCACTTCCCCCTAAATTTTATGTATTCAATGACCAAGATGAGCATCTTACAATGAGAATCTCAAAGTGATTCTGAAGAAAGAAATATTTCCCATAACATGGGTAACATGATGCAACAATATAATTTCAAAATTATAACTATAGTAAAGTTTGTATTGTAATAAAAAAATTTACTAAGTATCAACATATTTTAAGAAAAGATTGAAAAAATGATGTGAAAATATGTTCTAATTGCATAATATACTATTATTTATGTTTATGAATAATTAATATCATGAAGATAAAAATATAAATAATGAATATTAGAATATTTTAGAGGATAATCACACCCCCTGAAATTGAGTTTTTCTTGTCCTGAGTAATAAATTTCTCTCAAAAATATGAAAATTGAATTCCATTTTATAAACACATTTTATCATATCGTACTCTCTATTTAGGCCTCTCCTCAAACAATATATATTCACATAAAAATCATATAAAATGAGATAGTTCACTAGAATATACCATGATTAAGTCTATTCCTTAGTTCAAATTCATCATCATATTTCATCCAATTTTAATTAAGTATGATTTTGGTTTTTCATCACAAAATTCATGGATGTTCATTTTATTTATGGGAAAAATTATGTATGCAATATGTGTAATCATATTTTAATCCTATGCTGTGAGTATAAATTTTATAATTTTTTTGTTATGTTTTTTATTTCAATTTTTACATTGAAATTGAAATTGAAATCAATCAAATAAACCCTTATAGTGTGACATTTTGAATGATTTCTAGGCAAAAAGGCCTTATAGAACCATGTGAAGTTCATATAATCAAGCATAATCTCGAGTAAAATCCATAAATAATATAATTCAACATTAAAAAATGGGATAACTCCAAAATTTGGGATAAAAATATGGATACACGTTCCCTAAGGTCCGAAATCAACATATTATTTCAATCCATTACTCTACCTCAAATTTAATGTTGTTATATAAATTTTATTTATTTGTTTGTTATTTTTGAATACTCATGTTTAAACTAAAATAATAAATAAACCAATACTATTCTTTAGGGACCCAAAAAACTCAAAAAATACCCAAAAATCCCTACAATGTGCATTTTGGAACTTTAATTAAATGGATAAAAATTAAGATGATGAAAATCACAATGGAAAAGGACACAATAAAAAATTTATACTTCTGAAGATAAAATTGAATTAAAATTAGAATCAAGGCATGTGAAATTATTTTATATTCAATTTCAAAGTTTATAAATTATGTTATCACATTCAATGTTATATACCAACGTTTTTATTTATTTTCACCCCAAAATTAGAATAACACTATAAAAAATTATTAAAAATTAAATTAATTTCTTGATTAAAGAATCATTATCGTTCTAAAATTAAATATAAAAAAAAATTATGTAGTAATGTATACCCATAATTTTTTAATGATGTTCATGTCATACAAAATTATTAGATTGAACCCCATGCATCACATACTCCTCATGGAAAATGAAAAAAATTGTCTAAACTTCTGGATTCATGTGACTTAAATGTAAAGCATTCTTTTGTAGGATCCCCTATGACTTACACACAAACTAATATAAAAAATTAAACCCCTTTAGGGTTCTCATAATATAAACTAAATGGAAAAAAGAAATAAATAGCAATTTAAGTTATAAAAAAATTCCAACAATAGGTTTATATAAGAAAACACAGAAGGAAAACATTTTTTAAAACATATACATAATTTTTTTAAATAAATTTATATATAAAAAACATTGAGAAGAAAGAATCAGGAAAATACATATTATAATATTAAGAATTACCCACTATCACACTCAATTCATGGGTTCGATTCCCGTGATGAGTTTTTCCACCTTGGAATTGTGGCCTTCCATTTCAGATTTTCTTGATTTTATAATTTTTTATTTTTTTAAAACAAATTTTAGTTCTTTTTTGAAAAACAATAAAACATTGAAATTAAAATAAAATAAAAACTATACAAAAAATTGGGGTTCCTCCTAGGAAATGGTTAGTCTGGATTCCTTATATCAACTTAAACCCCTAAATTTTTAAATTTTTTCATGGTTATCAACTGGATCATTTAACTCATCCTCAATTAAATTTTTATGGAATGATTATATGAATGGTTTTATATTATGAATATTAACATTAATGATTTAACCATAATTGGGATCCTAAATCTCAACTACCCCATGGGGATACACATGATGCACTCTATAGGTCCCTGGCACATATTAAAATTAACTTCCTCAGGAGAAAAAGATTTTTAAAAATTACAAGAGAACAGATTTACCCAATTCAAAGAGTTTGAATATATTATTCTGAGATTGAAAGGCTTGAATTAGTTATTTTTTAATTATTAAATTTTTATAAGACTGAATCCTAACTTTTTAATGATCATTATGGTCTAAATTCATCTCTTTTCTAGCTAAGTATATGTCAAAAATCATTTTATTTATTTAAAAAAAAAATAATTATGGTAAATTTTAGCCATTAAATGGAAATTTATTTCTTAAACCAAACTATATGGTGACATGAATATGATGGTTTCGAACATAGTTAGATATAATCAAAGAGAATACATGAGTTTCACTTACTAATATTTAATAGATATTTTGATAGTTTTTTATTAATTATCAAATTTACCTGTTTTCTAACATAGCTTGACCATTGGTTTGATGGTGGTTGGTAATTCACACTTTGTGAGAGATACCATACATTAAAGTCCTTCGGGCTATTGGAGAGTGAGATCTACCATTATTTGAAATTATTTCCTATAAGGTTCAATGGAAAAAATGGGTTCCATGATCAATAATGATTGATTTAGTAATTCCTAATTGAGAAAAGTTATTTTCGTTGAGGAATCATATCACAATTTTATGATAATTAGAATTGTGGGGAATGAACTCAACCCATTTTGAGATGTAATCAATAACTAAAACCATGAAAAGATATCCTGTAGAGTTTGTAAATAGTCCCATGAAATAACTTCTACAATAATCAATTATTTTTAATATCAAAATGAGAGTAAGGGGAATTCAATTACTTTTGTTAATAGATCCCAATTTTTTACATCAAGGAAAGAAATAAAAGAATTTATATGAATCCTTAGTTAGGGTAGGCCATAATAAACCATGATTAAAGATCTTTGAGGTTATTTTATTTGAGTAAAATTTCCTACAAATGTATCTCTATGATTGAATGTGATAATGGTAACTTGATCATTCTTTGGAATAACTCTACTAATAACCTAATTGGGTTATTAGTTTTGAATGCATGGATCGTTGAACACATAGTGTTTGACATCAGAAATGAATCTTCTCCTATGTTGAGTCCCTATGAATTTTGTAATGAGAAAGATAACTATGTTGTTTTCTAGTTCAGTATATCATGGGTAGTCACTCATAGAATAGAGGTGATCATATTGAAATGAATCATTAATAGAAAGTTGGGGTGAATTATCCTCAAATTAAATCCAAGATAGGTGAAAAAATACAACATTTTTAAAATCCATTTTCCTTACAAGTTATATGAAATTATTTAAAGAGAAGTATCCAATTAATAAATACACCCTTGACATCATGTTTTTGAAAAAAAAATTCCATATAGAATTTTCAATAAAAAAATAGGTGGGAGAACCTAGGAGATGCAAACTACATTTTTGAATGGAAAAGACAACAACAAGAAATTATTTCCTAGTGGTGGTGTAGTTGATTTGAGAATCATTCAATGTTTTGCTTTGAAAATAAATGAAAAATTTTGTTTTATCACAACATTATCCTAATAAGGATATTACTACACTATCACTTTCATTACAAAAGAGTTATAAAATATGTTTCTAATTGGGAGTTTTCATTATGGGTGGAGATATTATAAATAATTTGAGAGCTGAGAATGTTTCGCTATAGATATTTTTCTATATAATTGGAGAATATTTTACTAGATAGGAGAATGGGAGTCATGTAATTGATCTAAAGTTCCTAATAAACCATTTATATTAACCAAAATGTCCTAAGAATAACCACTTGTATTTGACTACTTTTGGATAGGTACGTTTATGAATGATATTTACCACCGATTTATTTACTGTAATCCCTCTACTAGAGACCATATGGACTAAAACTAATCTATATATAACCATGAAATAAAATTTTACATAGTTTAGGATGAGATTGTTATCCTAAAATATTTATAAAACTCACTGAAAAAATATTAGGCATACCTAAAATGCATCCCAAATGATAGAGAAGTCATACATAAAAACAATTAAACAACACTCACAATGTTACAGAATATTCCCATCATGTAATGATGAAAGGTACTTATGGTAATAAATAACCTAAAAGTCTTGATCTGGAAGGAACAAATTATAAATGTACATTTGATGGTTTTACTTCTTTTAGCTTATAAGGATACTTCAATTTGATTATACCCTGAGTATCTATTTAGAAAATAGTATAACTCATGCCCCACCATTTTTTCAAGGACTTGGTTAATGAAGGTAAAAGGTAAATGATATTTCATGATACATATGTTTAACATCACATACTCAATGCACTCTACATATTCACTACTCACCCTTGTGGGAATAATATCACCATCATCATTGGTAGTCATAATAATTACAGCCTTCATAGGAACCACTTGAATTGGGATTACCCACAAATTCTCACTAATAGGGTGGATGATACTAGATTTGAATAACATGAGGAGTTCCTTAAATACCATGTCTATTTTACTAGGATCAATTCCATAATAGGGTTGGAAAAAAGGTTTTAATTAGTTTCTAGAATAATTATGTGGGTCCCAATGAGCAGGTGGACCCCTAGAATATGAAAAAGGGTTTATACAAGTTCATTCTTATGCCTGCGAAAGACAACCCAACGTATTCACTATTAGTTGGGTTTGAGATAAGAATAAATTAAATGATGGAATGTTTTATTATCTTATAATAATTAAGACTCAAGTGTTATAGTAAGGACCTTGAATACAATATTTGATTTTTTAACACTTTTAGATTTAGGTCGGGTATTTGAATCAAAATTAAATTCTTTTTCTTGATTTCTTAACCAAATTGCATCCTTTTGAACAGATATTCCATTAACCAAATTAGTTGTATTATAGTTATAAATATGCATAGATTCAATGTTTTTTATTTAAATAATGGTTTCATTGATTTTTTATCTTGAAATATCAATAAAAATGTCTATCTAAAAGATATTAAATCCAAGATGAAAATTTCCTCATTTGAACAAATTAAATCAATATCATCTAAACATAAAAATCCTTCAACAATTCCATGTTATTCCTCAGGTTAAAATTAAACACTACCTATCTAATTCATATCATTAACATTATAATAATTAGAGAGTGTGGAGCCCCACTGTTGGTGGTGGGGTGGTAAGGGCTTGGGTGGGGTGAGGGGCAGGTTGTGGGGTCAAGTCCCTGGGCTTGCAATTTACTATAATTTTCTTCTTTGTGTCCTATGCCAGTTTCGCGGTTGTATCCAATTTTTTAAAAAAAATTATAGAGTGTGGATCCTTTATAGTAAATGTTTATATCATGGCTCATGGTCATAGAGGTTGTGGTCATGTTCCCCTTCCTTATCCGGGTGAATGAGTAGATTGTTTCTAAGATGGTACGACCATAAATGAATGGATTGTGTTCTCTAGTTACCTTGTTTTGATGTTTTCAATGAAAATTAATTTTTAATGGAAAATTATTTTATTAAAAACTACTAGGGAATCCCTTAAAATTCCATTAGGTACCATACACACTGTGATTGACAAGGAAAAGAGTGGTAGATGTGGGTTGGATTTCCTTAAGACCTAACTGAAAATACATGATATATAAAATGAGTTTCACAGTAGATCCTGGATCTATTATTTATTTATTTATTTTCCCTCATTATTCAATATTGATGTATAGAAATTTAGGGTCTTTCAACTTAGAATTCATGGTTTTTTTTAATTTTAGTGCTTACATTAGAAGCTATAAGAACTTGTTGTTTATGTGAGAACTTCCTTATGAATGTATATAGGTCCTTGATCTAAATGGATTATAAAGGTATGCTTTTTATTATATCAATAATGGGTATGTTCACCATAACTTGGGAAAATATTTACCTCAATGTTTATTTTAGTCCAGGTTTATCTTTTCCTCTCATGCATTGAGGGAAATATTTGGTTGATGTAATTTTTAGGAAGTTTAGGTTCCTCTTCATTATCATCAAATTTTATAGATTGAGTGAGTTTTTTTCATTATTTTCAATATATATTTATGTTTTATATGATTTTGGAAGATTTCAAACATTTTAAGATGGGATACTCTTTGATTTTTCAACATGTGATTGTCTACCATTGGATTCTTCCATTAAGGTTGATGAAGGGATAAACTATATCGGTATGGGTGACTTTTCATATTTAATATTTTCTTGTTTATATGTAAGGTATGAAGTTTTGGATTTAATTATTCACATTTGTTTACACAGCATTTCAAGTAATGGAAGTGGAGTAGATTGGGTAGGGGTTTGCGATATTTTTTTATACCTAGTGGATACTTAGGAAATTAGATAGGTTTTTGGGATAGGGGATATTGTTATTGGACTAGATTGGATTGGAACTCGTTTTGGGTTAGATAATTTTGTGGTGGGTAGAGATTTAGACATTATGACTAGCCGTGTAATTGATTATATTTCCTAAAAAACCATGGATGGTTATTGTACATTCAATTGAATGTGTTTTGGTACTCTAGATTCTGAAAATTTAGAGCATTGAACTCTTTTGGTGGTCCTTCAAAAATAAATTCCTTTACGGAATAAATAGTTTTTAATTTTACAATATCTTGGTCACATTTTTCACAAATTATACAAACAAGTTCAATAGTTTGGATTTCTTAGACATTCCTAAGATTGAACAATTTAACCATTATTGCAAGGGGAAAATGTTGGACCTTTGGATTTATTATTACATAAGAGTGTGAATCAGACTAGATATTGGAGGAATCTCATAGTAGTGTGAGGTTCCCCATGTTTGGTTCTATTCACCAAAACATTCTAGATACTCATACACATCATTTAGGGTTTAATTTTTAAAGGATCCTTTACACATCATGTCTATGAAATATTTATTTATTATCCTTAAAAATTCATAAAAGACTATCAATTGTGTTCGGATCTAAAAACCATGTTGTGGTACCATTTTTAGTGTGTCTTTGAACCTTGACCATGTTTGATAATGTGACTCTCAATATTTTTCAAAAAAGGTTTGCATACATTTTTATGTGAAATTCATTTTTAATTAGGAAAGTATTTTTTGTAGAATTCTATTTTTAATTGGTCCCAAGAATTGATGGATATTTGTATCATGTTTTTTATCAATTATTTGTCAATACATCCATGAGAAAGGAAAGAGACTCATTTTAATTGACTAAATCTTATGTGGTGGACACATAATTTCTAAAATTTAATTGGATTCCTTGACAAAAAGGTATGAAATTTATGTCTCAATCTCATGAATGGTTTAAGTGGTTTAAAAAATAGGGTTTAAATACATAGTGGGAATATCCTAGGGAAATATCTATAAGGAAATATGGTTTATTTGTCTAGTCTAGTGTGAGGTATTTACTCATATTTTTATTTCCATCATTTCATATGTTTGTGGATACATGATTTGGATTTCCATTTTGGTTCCTGCCTTCTTTATAATAGGATTTTATAGAGAATCCTCAATTTTAATGGACACAATTTTATAATCTAGAGTCTTATGTAGATTAATATATGGATTAAATAGACCCTTAGTTGTGCTTCACTACCAAATCCTAGGAACTATCAAACCTAAAAAAGTCTATTTGAATGATCTTGAGTATATGAAATCATGTTACAAAAAAATAAAGGGGAAAAGATAATAGAAATTTTATAAGAATATAGAAACATGGGATGATAGAAAGTGTCTCTATGTTTACTTACATTTTTCCCTAATAATGATGGGAAGTTTTTGTCTCACCCAAATTTGTCCATGTTTAGGGTCAAATCAGTGACTTGTAATAAAAATTGAGTTTTCAAATCCATATTGACCTAAGATGAAACCTATGGAAACATAATTTCTATGAAGTGGGAAAAATTGATTTGTTGGGTATGTGTCATTAAAACACAACATTACTTATGTGAATTTAATTAAATTAAATGGTTTGATCATAGGTTATTGGTTGGGTTTTATTGGATGAATATCCTTTTAAGTGTTTTTAATTTCATAAATTTAAGATAAATTCATTCAAAAAAATAAGAATTCACTTTCAATTACTAGTTTAGTACATACAGAATCCAAAGGATATTCACATATACACTTGGAGAATCATTTTAATGAATATTCAAAAGAATAAGATCATTATATCCCAATAATGTGTTGCCTTTAAATTAGTGAGTATGAAGGAAAAATTATATCATAGAATCAAAATCATAAATAAAATATATTCATAAAACATTTCTATAATGAGAAATAAAATCCAACATGTGCCCCTTGATATTCCCTTCGATAAAACCATTATATGATTATCTCTCCATTAATAAAATCATACCAATGGAAGATGAAATTAGACTCAATATTGTGGAATTGAAGAAGTGAAAATAATGGAATAACAAACACTCTACCATAATGTGAAGAATTTTGAAACTTTTGGTGTGAATAAATTTAGACCTTGATACCATAGTGTCAATTTTGTATTAATATGAACATAATAATTAGTTCTAAAGAACTTATATTAAGAAACTAATGTTACTTGAGAAAGATACATGAGAAAGAAAATAATTACAAATAAAAACAAGAGAAGTAACATTACAATAAAATCAAAAAAATTACTTCAGATCATTCAACACCACTACCTTAAATAAGATTATTTAGTTCCTTTGGTTAACAACCCATTTATCAAAGTATTTACACTTTATATCTATAGGCATGGGTTTTTTAATGTTTTATGGAATTTGAATTTTCTACCCCTGACCCAAAATAAGTACCAACTTTCATCCCTCTAACAAAAATTCAAAAAATATATTTGATATTGATAAATTGGAGTGGCTAAAAAATTATTTCTAAAGATTTATTCAAAAAAATGGTAAAATTTCATCACAATTGAATTTTTATCTTGTATTTAGGAATTAAATAATGGGATACCATTATGGGGCATATAATCTATAAAAAAAATTATCTTCAACTTGGGCTACTTGGATCACCTAAGAAACCTCTTAATTAGCTCCATAATTTTTTTTGAAATGTTTCTCATGGTGTAATCTATTCATGCTTAAAATACATGGTTTTATGGTATTGTAACTTGGTTTGTACATGCATTTTAATGAACTAATATCCCATTTAATTCCACTATAATTTCAATATTCAATGCCCATGATGAGTGTCTTCTAATGAGAATATCAGAGTGTTAAAAAAGGAAATAAATTCTTCATAACATGGGTAACATGATCATAGAATATGAAATAAAAAATAAATAATAGTGATCATTTTTCAAGGTGGAGAAAATTTAAAGAGTGTTAGTACATTTTAAGAAAATACTGATAACATGATGTGGAAATATGATCTCGTTATAAAATGAAATAATATTTGATGTTTATGACCAATTAAGAATAAGAAAATATTAATGTAAATAATGAATATTATCCTCTCTATGCAACTAATTTACTTAGGGTTATTTGAATAGAAGATATATTGGATCATGTTTTTAAGATCATCATAACACTTTGGATAAAAGTGTGATTTTGTAATATCATTTTAAAAAAATTGCTTCTTTGAATTTCTAAAAAACTAAAATTGTCACTATGTGTACTAAAATAGTTTATTTTCATTAAAATTATAATATTCATTATTTATATTCAATTTATTCTTATAATTCTTTTATGGGAACATCTAATTTCAGATCAATTTACTTATTAAGGTGGTATAAAATTGTAAATTACATTTTAAAATACAATTAACCCAACTATTATAGTTTTCCTAACTTCATTAATTAGGAAACACTTAGTATTAGAGCCTAAATCGATCAGATTATGATAATTAGTTAATTTTTTCCCTGAATAGTATTATATTCATTGATACTCTATTTGTTTATAAAAAATATCTTAGTCTACTCACACAAATAGTGTGTTAGAGGAAAAATTGTTTTTAATGGAAGGGATGCCTATTCAATCTATTGATAATCTAAATCCAAATATTGCTATTTTCTTATGTAAATGATTATGAGTGGATAAATAATCAAATAAATACTTTTATTATCAAAACTTGAGTGGATTGATGACAAGAAAATATAATATTTTTGAGAAGAAATTTTGTATGTTTTCTAAATATGAAAATCTTGTGTTTTGAGGCTAACTATAAAGCGAGAACTAATTTGTTATGGTTATTATGAGAAGAATTTATAGTCATATATCAACCTTTGAAAATTTTAACAAAATTTAAAAATATATGGAGCTTACTCACTTAAAATCATTCCATATTATTTGAACTAGAATAACCTTGTTACATGTGGATTATCTTGAATTTTTATTTTTTTCCCAGAGATTTTTTTACTCAGATTCATCATCTCTTTATAGAATTTGTAAATATTATTCTACATCTTGGTGAAAAGGATATATCAAACTATCAATATGTGTAAAACTTTATTGATATACTTATGATGTAGGGTTAGTCAAAATATTAAACTATTGATGATACAAATCTATTGACATAGCTAATAATTTATGATTCGATTGGTACTATCCTGAAATATAATAGTAGATTAAAAAGAGAACATAAGAAAGATAAAAGGAATAATGGGGTAACATTTTCATATATATATTTGATAATTTTTATTCTATAGTTATATTTTATTGAGATAATCATAAAAATAGAGAAATCTAAATGAAAATTGGATGTTAGAAATGTTGAATCTAGGAAAGGTGAAACTTTTCTATTTGCAGGATGAAGGAATAATATTGTTAGAAATAATTTTTTTTGATATGATTATTGAATGTATATAAGGGGAAAAATGGTAATTGTAAACCCCATCCCCAGCTAACTAGAGTCGATGCATTATTACATAACATTGACATGATCACAAAAGACCAAGTCTCGAAATACCGATTATTTTAGTAGCCTGGGAAACACTAGATACATTCATAAATATTACATTACATCATAAAGTAAAAAACTACAAAAAAATAGTCTCCATAGTCCAGATTCATATCACATAGGCCTATCCCTGCAGGTCAGTCATAAAACAATTCTTCACATCCAGGGAAAAATAAAACATAGAAATTGGTGAGCTTAGATGCTCAGTAAGGATAACAATATAGCAGAAACTTTCATAAATAAGAATAAACATTTAAGGAAATATATAACTAAAAACACTTTTTAAACATGAAATTCAGTATAATATGGAAAAAATAAAATTAAATAATTCTCTTTACTTATTCACATGGATATTATACTAATAGAATAATCACATGCAATATCAATAACCACTTTCATAATGATGGAATGCATTATTCCAGACTATCATAACCACATAGTCAAGGCCTTGTGCGAAGACTGTAAATAAGATTTTTTCAAGGAATTGTGACAAGACACTATTTTGTCTCATGAGACCAACCGATGCATCGAGGATCTATAGTGGGCTCCACCCATAACATACTAAGTCCAATGAATTCATCATATGAACAGGTTTAAACATAACATAAACATTCATATTAGAACTAGCATACGGAATTTAAATAATTTCTCCAAAAAACATGAATGTTATAAAAATAACACATCCACAGTCAAACATATCAAAAAACCTTCAATACAATATTAAAGTTTTGTTTTATAATAAATCAACTTCAAATAAGCTTAAAATCCATCAAAAAATATTGACATAGATGAAATCAAAACTCTTTGAGAGAAATAACTCTTTTTTAAAATAATTTAAAAGTCACATCATCATAAAAGAAAATATTTACTTTGGAAATATTCATATAACTTTTTAAGGTATTCTTTGATGATATTTTAATGGCTTAAAATAGCTGCACCCACCATATTATCTAAAAAAACATTCTTACCTTAATTTTTTCGAAAAGGTTAAAAAGGACCTTGTTTGGAAAATGACAGAAAGATCCCATTATAAACATCTTATAGAAATAAAAAAAGTGTATAAATGACTTTAACCCATATTTTATAAAATAGTAATACTATTTTGAAATACATTTTTAAGAAACATGGATGTGGATGATAAAGAGGTCCTAGTAGATAATTACGTATAAACAATCTCAGATAATAAAGAGATTGTGAAATTAACCCTTACCTTGTACCTTTCCTTGGTCGGGGGTGGGTTAAAATCATTTATAATGGTGAAATAATTGTTATTAAATTATACAAGAATCATATACATTAATATGATATCATATATGATTTTTTAACATTTTTTTGTTAATAATTTCTTAGTATTATCGTCGTTTCGGGTGTTAAAGGATTCATTTTCCTTTATATTATTTTTTATGTGAGTCATATTTGATATGGATGGGATGTATCGTATTCATATCCAGAATGATATAATTTCTTTAAAAATTATTTTTAATCATGTAATGAAAATTATTCTAGAATGGATACGATGGGGAATGAATCTCATCGCGTTTGTGGAGACGGTAATATGTACATACGCACGAGCGACAATATAATTCTTTTAATACTAAAATGAAATGTAATTGGATGGTATATCATATATAAAAAATCATTAACATGTTATATTTATTATTTATATGACTTAAACATCATTATTATACCCATCCAAATAATAATGTATTGAATAACAATTACACCACGACGTGGAGATGGTAATCGATACGTACACACGTATAGTGACATGTCATTCAAAGGATAGATAGAATAATGAATATGGTTGTACCACATTTATAAAAAATAACAGTATATAGGAGATACTGGAGTTATTATTTTAGAATAGAAATAACAAAGAAAGAAGAAGTTGAAGAAGAAAATAACTTGAAAGAGGGTGGTGAAATGATTACCTCTTCTTTAGGTTATTCCTTTTGATTTGATCAAAAGGACTCCTTAAGTTGGATTTTTGACTAATGGAAGGAATATAAGATGAATTGAGGGATTTTTAGAGGATATTTGGGTAGAGGATGGCCGAGCCAAATGGCTTTGAAGGTGTGAATTAGAGAGAAGGGGGAGTTCCCTTTTATAAGAGGGGTGAGGGGTATTTTAGGAAAAGATAGAAATATTATTTTATAAAAAAATCATTTTCAGTTTCTAATGGCTACAAAATGGATTAATTAAATAATAAGGTTGGGATGGGTCGAACACCACTCAAAAAATAGTATTTAGACAGGTTTGGTTAACTATATTAACTTTTTATTTTAGATTTAACTCTTAGTTAAATAGTTTGACATTTACCATGCCACTTTGTATTTTTATATTATATGGTTAATAAAACTACTATATACATACAAGATAACCTCAGGTGGTTAATTAATGATACACATATCATTATATATGTCCTTTTTCTGAACCTTAGATTTTTAGGAATAGAATATCCATTAATAATATAATATTTGTTTTAAAAACTCTTTTATGTCAATTTTGACACAATTTGGTATTTTGTTACTTCTAAATTCATAACATCATTATTACTTCGAAATAAATTCATCTAACCAACCCTAATATGTCATATTAACCTAGAAAATTAGTGTAATTCATAAAAAGTCTCAGATTACATTTATTTGGATATTTATAATATCAATTATTTTAATATTTCATTAATTAGGTAATTACTCCATCACCATTGTGTCATAAATAAATTAAATTATTTGATGTATAAAAATTATAAATAAAACACCATTACGTCGGAAATCGTTTTAAATTTTTAATTAATATTTATAATCAAAATTATATTATGTATAACCCTATATTAAAAATGTTTTAGTTATTAAACATTGATTTTAACTCTTTTAACTCTTCTTTGAATTAAATAATAATAAATGTCGTAATCTATTCCAAG
This sequence comes from Viscum album, assembly GCA_963277665.1. Lineage (NCBI taxonomy): Eukaryota > Viridiplantae > Streptophyta > Magnoliopsida > Santalales > Viscaceae > Viscum > Viscum album. The sequence continues at coordinate 1,944,340,413 of OY728163.1, forward strand.
TGGACCAAAGAGGTTGATATTTTATTTCTATGGTTGTTTTTGGTCGCATTATACTTAGCGAATATAATTAGGACATGTGTTAGGATAATAATAATATCATTTTTACCCTTAATTACCCTATTTACTATTAACTGTGGTAAATAGAAGTAAAAAAGTTACTATTCACCAAAAATTATTTTTATCTTATTGAACCAAATTTTACTCCTTTTTATTAACCGTGTATCTCGGATTTTCTAAATTCCACTCACAGAAGCGGTGAAATTAACTTTTATGTGAATGTGCACATTCTCTTAGAAGGTGGGAAAATGATGGTGAAAAGTTCAATAAAATTATATAAATATAATATTATTACTAAATTACTCCAATGAATTGCATTGAACATATATTGGTATTATGTATCTATTCTGACCTAATAATTATTTTAAATAAAATAAATAATTATTTAAATAAAATTCAGTTTTAAACAATAACTCAGTGTTTTTCACTATTCATCAAAAATTGAAAGTTCTCAGAAAAATATAAAAAATTCACCCTAGGCTAATTTCGATATTACGAATCCAAAAATGAATTACATTTGGAAAGATAAATTTTATTAAATTTTAAAAAGTGGGTATTACTATTCATAACGGCTAGTTTGATTAGTTGTGGTGAGTTAGAACTCGAAGTTGCGCACAACACACGATATTGTATTATTCAAAGAGAAGCATACCGTGGAAGCTTGGGATGTTACATTCTCCAATCCTTCAAATAATTTCGTCCTCGAAATTTCTAGAATATTACTACATAAAATGACTGAGGTGGTTCTTCATCATAAGTTCCTCAGGTTCCCACGTTTCCTCTTCCATCTTATGGTTTCTCCATATAAATTTTACCACATGAGTCGTCTGGTTTCACAACACTTGTTCTATGGTATCAAGAATCCTGACGGGCTCTTTGCAATAAGACAGATCTGGTTCTACTTCTACTTCCTCATAAGTGAGTACATGTGTTAGGTCAGACATGTATTTTCTCAATAGTGATACATGGAACACATCGTGAACTTTGGAGAGACTTGGTGGAATTGCTAATTGGTAAGCTATACCCCAATTCATTCTAGAATTTCGAAAGGTCCTATGTACCTGGGACTCAATTTACCTTTCTTACCAAAACATATAACTCCCTTCCAAAGAGATACATTAAATAAAAACTGATCTCCTACCTGAAATTTGAAATCCTTCCTTCAGTTGTCAGCATAACTCTTCTACCTAATTTGAGCTGCTTTGATGTGGTTTTGGATTACCTTCACCCTTTCCATCGTTTCCTCCACCAGTTCTGGTCCTACATGTTTTCTTTCACCAACATCATCCCAACAGGTTGGTGTGCGACTTCTCTTTCTTTATAACGCCTCATATGGTGCCATCCAAATATTTGAATGATGCTATTTTTTTAGGAAAACTCTACCAGAGGTAAATATTGATCCCACATATCTTTAAAGTCAAGTGAGAAAGATCTCAACATGTCCTATCATGTTTGAATAGTTCGTACTGATTGTCCATCTGTTTGAGGGTGGTGGGAAGTGCTCAAACAAAGCTCAATATCTAGGTCTTTCTGAAGAATTTTCCAGAATCTTGAAGTAAAATGTGGATCATGATCAGAAACAATCGATAGTGGTACTCCACGAAGTCTCACAACTTCATTAATATACAGTCTTGCTAGACGTTCAAGTGGTAAATCCTCCCTTATAGCATGAAAATAGGCCGACTTGGAAAGACGATCAACAATAACCCATATTGCATCGTTCCTTCTATGAGTCTTTGGTAGTCCCATGACAAAGTCCATCATGATATTATCCAATTTCCACTCATGTATGGGAAGAGGTTTCATGACTCCTCCAGGCTGTTGACTTCCATCTTTCACTTGTTGACAAACCATACATTTTGACACAAAATCAGCAATATCCCTCTTCATGTTGTCCCACCAAAAATGTTCCGTCAAATCTCTATACATCTTGGTGCTCCATGGGTGTATAGAGAAATTGGAACTATGAGCATCTTCCAACAATCCCCTTTTTAGATCAGGTATATTGGGAGCCCAAAGTTTCTTCCCAAATTTCAAAATTCCATCTTCATACACAAAGTCACTCAATCTCCCATCATTCACAGCTTTAATCTTCTTTTGAAACTCCTCTTCATAAGCCTGATAAATTTTTATCCTTTCTAGTAAATATGGTTTGGGAACCATTTGAAAAATCAATGATGTTTCACCTTCCATGGTCATTCCCATATCCATATTTACTAGATCCATGAAAATAGGATCCCTTTCAACTCTCATCTTTTTCAAAACTCCATGATCCTTTCTACTCAAAGCATCTACCACCTTATTTTCCTTCCTCGGGTGGTAGGGTATCATGAAATCATAATCCTTGAGTAGTTCAATCCATCTCCTTTTCCTCATTTGAGTTCTCTCTGTGAGAAAATATACTTCAAACTCTTGTGATCAGTATAAATCTCACATTCTTCACCATAGAGGTAGTGTCTCGAAATATTGAAAGAAAATATTATAGCTTCTAACTCAAGATCATGAGTAGGATAGTTTTGCTCATGAATTTTCAATTGTCGTGATGCATAGGCAATAACCCTATCATTCTGCATAAGGACACAACCAATTCCTTTCTTCGATGCATCACTATAAATAACGAACCCATCATTCCCCGATGGTAGAGTCAATATAGGAGCATTGACTAATATTCTCGTTAGTTCTTCAAAAAATTATTCATACTCTTTTTTCCAAACAAATTTAACCCCTTTACGTGTGAGCTTTGTTAATGGGATAACCAACCAAGCAAAATTCTGGACGAAATGTCGATAATAACCTGCTAAACCAATAAAAATGCGTACCTCTGGTATACTCTTCAGTGATGTCCATTATTGGATTTCCTTGATCATATAAGGATCAATAGAGATTCCATCCATAGAGACAATATGGCCAGGAAAAGAGATATCTTGAAGCCATAATTCACACTTGCAAAACATCCCATATAATTCATGTCTTCTTAGAGTTTTCAGGATAATGCGCAAGTGATTTTCATGATATTTGTAGCTTTTGGAGTATACCAAGATATCATCAATAAATACAACTAAAAAGTCATCATGATATTCCTTGAAAACTCTATTCATTAGATCCATGAAAACAAAGGGTGCTTTAGTTATCCCAAAAGGCATTACTGTAAACTTGTAATGCCCATACCTGGTTCGAAATGCTGTCGTCGGAATGTCATTTTTATTCACACACAACTGATGATATCCGGATCGAAGGTAAATCTTTGAAAAGTATTGAGCTCCATGCAGTTGGTCAAATAAATCATCCATTCGAGGTAGGGGATACTTTTTCATTATTGTTATAGCATTGATCTCCCTGTAGTCAATACACAACCTCATAGATCCATCTTTCTTATTAACAAAAATAACAGGGGATCCCCATGGTGAAACACTAGGGAGAATAAATCCATTATTAATCAATTAATCTAGTTGTTTCTTTAGTTCAACTAATTCCATAGTGGCCATTCTATAAGGGGTATTTGATATGGGCCTTAAACCAAGAATTAAATCAATGGAAAACTCAATTTCTCGTTCTGGAGGATGTATAAGTAAATATTTTGGAAACACATCAACATATTCTATCACAATAGGTACATCATCTATTTGAACATTCCTTTCCTAACCTAAAATCAATTCATTCTCTTCCTCCCCAATAATTTAATTTAATTGAGCTAGTGGGGGTGGATCTAGATAAGAATTAGGTGGTGACAATTCTGCTCTAAAGATATGGCCTTCTTTATCATCGTCATCAAAAATAGTAACCTCCATCTTCTTACAATAAATTTTTAGGTCATTGTCCGAAAGCCAATCTATACCGAGGATTATATCAAATTCAATCATGGTTATGACGATGAGATCAGCAGATAAAGAACATTTATATTCCCTAATGGGAACTGATTCACAGAACTTTGTAGCAATGATACTTCCCTTAGGAGTTTTGACTAACAACTCCCTTGTTAAATCAAATTGTAAATATCTAATTTTCTTAAGAAACTAGGAAGATATGAAACAATGCAATGATCCAGAATCAAATAAAACATTTACTAAACTTGAGGAAACCATTAAATTACCTGCCACCATGTCTTTAAGAGCTTCTACCTCAGTAGTAGTGATAGCATAAGCTTGTCCTTGATCACTTGGGCTTTTTAGAGTTAAGTTCCCCTAATGATTAGGAAATTCATTTTCATAGTGTCCCATCTCCCAACAATTGTATCATTGAACATTGGTAGCTTCTTTCTTCCCCTTGAAATCACGAGCTTGGTGGATTTTTTCACCACACTTGTAACAGACTCCCATTCCCTTAAAGCATGTACCGGGGTGTTTCTTCCCACATTTAATACAGGATGGATATTCAACTTTTCCCTTATTTACCTTATTTCCATTTCCAGAGTGATCAACCTATCTCTTCTTCTCTTTCTTTGCTTTAATGTCATAAGACTTAGATAATTCCTTTTCAGTCTTGACATCACATGAGACAATATCTTCGTATGATGAGAAGGATTGTGTGACAAATTCTTGAAAAAGAAATTGTTTTAACCCATCAATGAAATGATCAATCTTACTTCTTGGGTTACGTATATAATCTGCAGCATGCCTTGCTAACCTTGTAAAGTTAGACTCATACTTTGCAACATTCTCGTCCTCATTTTTCCTCAGACTCAGAAATTTTCTTTCCATATCTGCTCGAGGGTCATGAAGAAAGTATTTTTATAAGAAAATATTTTTAAACTCTCTCTATTCCATATTTGATACTTCAACATCTTCCTTCATGTTTTGAATTAATGACCACCATTGAACAGCATCTCCAGTGAGGTGGTAAACTACCATGACAAATTTTTCCCTTTTGCTACTCCCCAAGGAGTGGAATATTTTCTCTATGGAATTTATCCATTGCTCAACTACTAGTGGATTTGTACCCCCATTGAATTTTGGTGATTTTTTCATCATGAAACGATCTAACATTGATCCTCCTTGCCACAGATCAGGGTGCTCCATACGGGTAAGGTTATTATTCGTAACCTGAGTGAGTTGTCCAAGTATGGTGATTAGATGATCAACACAGTTGCATCATCGGATTCACCATAATTATCTTGAGTAGGAGGGAAATCCCTACGTGGAGTGCGTGCATTGATACAGTTTCCATTCCTTCCACTAGGCTCCATTTCTAAAAAATAGCACACACTAGATTAGTTTATGAATCACAATATATAAATCCAAACTTGTAAAACACTTAACATAAATTAAACAGTTTATGGATATAATACATAATCATAAAAATGTTTTCTTTGAGGAAGTATATACTCATAAACCCTACATAATGGTTTTTAAAGAAAATTAGAATTATCCTAAGCATATCCCCTAGGTGTGTCGTAACCAAGAGTGCATCAAGGACCGTTGTCGTGTACAAGTTTCCATTTGAGTCTATCTCAAAGTGGTGTTTTTGGGTTTTACCTCTAGGTACATATGTTCCAGAGCTGCCTCAACCTACTCGTATCCAAAAAGGGATGTATTTCTCTGAAAACTCACAAAATCTTTATAATACCAAAATTCTAGGAAGTTCTTCTATACTAATCCTCAAATTCCATCTTAGGTATATGTGCTCTAATCAGAGTTTATCTAAATTTAGATTCCAAGGTTTGTACTAAAATTCCTCCGATACAAACTGTAACACCCCAACCCCAGTTACCCATAGTCGTTTCATTATTACATAACATTGGCATGATCACAAAAGATCAAGTCTCGAAAGACCGATTAGTTTAGTAGCCTTGGAAACACCAGATATATTCATAAGTATTAAATTACATCATAAAGTGAAAAACTATGACAACATAGTCTCCATAGTCCACACTCGTATCCCCTCAGACTATCCCTATAGGTCAGTCATAAAATACTTCTTCACATTCTGGGAAAAATAAAACATATAAAGGGGTGAGCTCAGATGCTCAGTAAGGATAAAAATATAGAAGAAACATTCACAAATAAGCATAAACATTTAAATCAATGTATAACTATGAAAAAAAGCCTTTTAAACTTGAACTTCAACATAATATGGAAAATATAAAATGAAATAATTCCATTTACTTATTCACATGGATATTATACTAGTCGAATAATCACATGAAATATCAATAACCACTTTCATAATGATGGAATACATAATGACAGACTATCATAACCACATAGTCAAGGCTTTATACAAAGAATACAAATAAGATTTTTTCAGGTCATTGTGCCAAGACACTAATTTTTCTCATGATACCTACTAATGCATCGAGGAGCTATAGCGGGTTCCACCCGTCACTTACTAGGTCCAATACATTCCTTATATGAACATGATTAATCATAACATAAACATTCATATTAAAACTAGCATACGAAATGTCAATAATTTCTCCTTAATCCATGAATGGTATAAAAATTACGCATCCACAGTCACACATATCACAAAACCTTCAATACAATACGGAAGTATTGTATCATAATAAATCAACTTCAAATAAGCTTAAAATCCATCAAGGATATTGAAATAGATGAAATCAAAACTATTTGAGAGAAATATCTCTTTTTTTAAATCATTTAAAGGTCACATAATTATAAAATAAAATATTTTAATTTGAAAAAATTATTATAATCTTGTAAGGGAAGCTTCGATGATATTATAATGGTGGAAAATAGCTGCACCCGCCGTATAAGTTAAAAAGACATTCTTACTATAATTTTGTCGAAAAGGTTAAAACGGACATTGTTTGGAAAATGATGGAAAGATTCCTTTATAAAAATATTATAAAAAGTAAAACAACTATCTAAATGACTTTAACCCATAATTTATAAAATAGTAAGAATGTTTTGAAATACGTTTTTAAGAAACATGGATGTTGATGATAAAGAGTTCCTAGTAGATAATTACGTATAAACAACCTCAGATAATAAAGAGATTGTGAAATTAACCCTTACCTTGTAATTTTCCTTAGTCGGGATTGGTTAAATACATGTATAATTGTGAAATAATTGTTATTAAATTATACAAGAATCATATACATTAATATGATATCATATATGATCTTTTAACATTGTTTTGTTAATAATATCTTAGTATTATCATTGTTTCGGGTGTTAACGGATTCGTTTTCCTTTATATTATGTGTTATGTCAGTCATGTTTGTTATGGATGAGATGTATCGTATTCATATCCAGAATGATATCAAGTCTTTAAATATTATTTTCAATAATCAAATTAAAATTATTCTTGAATGGATATGATGGGGAATGAATCTCATCGCGTTCGTGGAGACAGTAATCTGTACGTACGCATGAGTGATAATATCATTATTTTGATTTTAAAATAACATATAATTGGATGGTATATCATATATACAGAATGATTATCATGTTATATTTATTATTTATATGAATTATACATCATTATTATAAGCATCCAAATAATAATGTATTGAATCACAATTACACCACGACGTGGAGACGGTGATCCGTACGTACGCATGTATGGTGATATGTCATTCAAAGGATGGATATAATAATGTATGGTTGTAACATATTTATAATAACATCACATTATATATAAGATAATAGAGTTATTATTTTAGAAAGTAAATAACAATGAAATAATAAGTGGAAGAAGAAAATAACTAGAAAGAGGGTGGTGAAATTATTACCACGTTTTCGGGTTCTTCCTTTTGATTTGATCAAAAGGGATCCTTAAGTTGGATTTATGAATAATGAATGGCCTCTAAGATGAATTGAGGTAATTTTAGAGGATATTTGGGAAGAGGTTGGTCGAGCCAAATTGCTTTGAAGCTGTTAATTAGAGAGAAGTGGGAGTTCCCTTTTATAAGAGGGGCGAGGGGCTCCTTAGGAAAATCTAGAAATATTATTTTTTAATAAAATAATTTTCTGTTTATAATGGATAAAAAATGAATTATTTAAATTATAATGTGGGGATGGGTCTAAAAACACTCAACCAATAGATTTTAGATACGTTTGGGTCACTATATTAACTTTATCTTTTAGATTTAACTCTTAGTTAAATAGTTTGACATTTACCATGTCACTTTGTATTTTTATATTTTATGGTTAATAAAATTACTATATACATCCAAGGGAACCTCAAGTGGTTCATTAATGATAAACCTATCATTATATAAGTTCTTTGGCCAATACTAATATTTTTAGGAATAAAAAATCAATGAATAACATAATATTGTTTTCAAAAACACTTTTATGTCAATTTTGACACTATTTGGTATTTTGTTTTTTCTAAATTCATAACAGCATTATTACTTTGAAAAAAATTCATCTAACCAACCATAATATGTAATATTAACCTATAAAATTATCAGAATTCATAAAAATTCTCAAATTTTATTTATGTGGATATTTATAATATCAATTATTTTAATATTTCATTAATTAGGTAATTACTGCATCACCATTGTGTCATAAATAAATTAAATTATTTAATTTCTAAAAATTATAAATAAAATAAAATTATTTAGGAAATATTTTTATATTTTTAATGAATATTTATAATCTAATTTATCTTATGTATAACCCCATATTAAAAATGTTTATGTTTTTAAACTTGGATTTTAACTCTTTTAACTCTTCTTTAAATTAAATAATAATAAATGTCCTAATCTAATCCAAGTGAACCAAATAGGTTCATATTTTATTCCTGAGGTTGTTTTTGGTCAAATTATACTTATCCAATAGAATTAGGACATGTTTTAGGGTAATAATAATATCATTTTTACCCTTAATTACCCTATTTACTTTTAACCATGGTAAATAAAAGTAAAAAAGTTAATATTCACCAAAAATTATTTCTATCTTATTAAACCACATTTTACTCCTTTATATTAACCTTTTTTCTCGGATTTTCGAAATTCCACTCACAGAAGCGGTAAAATTATGTTTTGTGTGAATTTGAAAATTCTTCTAGGAGGTGGGTAAATGATAGTGAAAAGTTCAATAAAATTTTATATATTTAATATTATTAAAAAATGAATCCAACGAATTTAATTGAACATATATAGGTATTATCAATCAATTATATCCTAAAATAAATTTAAATAAAATAAATAATTATTTAAATAAATGTTAGTTTTAAATAATAACTCAGTGTTTTTCACAATTCAACAAAAATTGACCGTTTTCAGAAAAATATCAAAAATTCACCCTAGGATAATTTCAATATTATGAATCCAAAAATAAAGTCCATTTTAAAAGATAAAATTTATAAAATTTTAAAAAGTGGGTATTACTATTTATAACGGCTAGTTTGATTGGTTGTGGTGATTTAGAAGTCGAAGTTGCGTATAACACACACTACTATATTATTCATAGAGAAGCGTACCGTGGAAGCTTGGGGTGTTACAGTAACAAATAATCTTAAAAAGTTATTTTTTTTAATATAAAAATTAATTTTCATATAAAAATATATTTTTTCATATTAAAAAGGAATTATAAATAGTATTGTAGAACTTATAAAGGTAGAGAGAAGATAAATTTGAATGCTCTTGATACATAGAGTTCGGTTTTAGGGCACACAACCTCTCATATTTCATCACAAGAAAGTGTTAGTGGAATTTAAAATATTTTCGGATTCTATGTGAATATTATAAAAGAAGAGAGATATATAATGTGTAAGGTAACTATAAAATTTCTTACTGATTTTAAACATGGATTCAAAAGTTTCTTATACATTGGTTGATGATTATTAAACATCACCATATGATGAAAATGTTACTTTATCATATTTTGAAAAGTCCATTCATAATTGAAGGAGGATGTATTTCTTAAAAATTAAGAAATGATATGATTTATAACACTCATTGAAAAAAAGAATAAATATTTAATAACAATAATGATTGTTCTATGTCTGATTTTTTTAAAGGTAATAATATAATTTTAAAAAATAATATTGAAATATATTAAATTTCATTGAAATCAGAGTCTAATTTTAGTCCATTTTAAACTTCTAATTGTTGTTATTTAATTATAAAACATATCATTTGGGTTAGTAGTTTGGAAAAACTATTTTAAATCTTTAATTATATTAAATAAATATTTGTAAATATATATAACTAATCAAACACATCAAAAAAATATAACTGAATTGGTCAGACTTATATGAAAACTCATTTTTAGTCATATTACATTATAGGTAATACTGATCTATTTTGTATAAAATAAAAAAAATTAGGTCACTAGATAAATTATTATTCTTTGAATAATGTTAAATCTTTTAGATTTTATAATGAATTTATTGAAAAATAATTATCAATTGTCAATATAAATTTTTTGGATTGATTTTGGTTTTAGAAATTTTATTTTTCAATATTTCCAGACATTAGGAATAATAGTTATAATGAAAATTGTCTTAATATTCTCAATAAAAGAGGTTATGTAGTAAAAAAGAAATTTTTTCATCTGTAGAGTGTTTTTCCATGACATATGATAGGATAAATGTACTACTTTCCTAACATGAAAAAGTTAAATGGTAGATGTCTTAATTTTTGGGACAATTCGTAGGGTGAAATCACTAGTAAAAGAGATAATTTTATGAATTTATAGAAATGAAAAATTGTCTTGATGAAATTTTTACAAAACCTTTAAATTTGTAGATATTAAAATATATTAAAAAGAAGTTGGGAATGATCATTTTAATGTGATATTAATTTAAATTCTTATTTAACGTATCTCTTACCATTGAAGAAATCACCGAAAAATAGGGAGGGAATATATTTTATAATTATTCAATATTTTTATGATGGTTTTATTATTTTATGATGTTTTAATAAAAATAAGGTTCATTTCATTATAAATACATATAACATAAGTTATTGTCATTATATATAATGATTTAATCTAATCTAGATCAAATTATTATAATGTTTTTTCAATATTTTTGATTTCCACTTATGTGTTTGTTTAGATATTTAAAAGGATATATTGATTTACTAATGACCCTTATGCAAGATACATAATCAATATTTACACTAAATATCATAATAAATTCCAATTTTATCATTCACTAGAATTTCCTAAAAACTAAAAATCATTTGTAGGCATTTGAAGATTACATTTAAGAAGTGGTTTAATTTCCCATCTCATTATTCCTTTATTTTTCACGAATACTAATTATAAAATAGATATAAAGGTTTTTTATGTCTATGTTTTCTTTTTAGTACAATAATTCATTTTTTAAGAGAGAAATGTTTCCACATCCATAAGCTAGTATATCTAGGATATTAAAGAAAATTTGTACATTTACATAATTTAAATATATTGAATGATTATTTGTTTTGTTTTTATTTTATTTATAATATTTTTAAGTCATTAATTAATAGACATTGATTTTTGAAAACCATAAATTTATAATGTTTTTAGGATGATTTTATTAAGGGGTGATTTTTTTAATAAATATTGTTCATTACATTATTTCATCTCAAAGAGGGAAATATTAAATATTTATTTTCATATATATTTATTTTCTAAAGGTCAAGTTTTCTTTTAGAAAATTATAATGGGGAGATATATAAGAACCTTTTTTTCCTTAATTGGTAATTTTTCCCATGTTTTTCATACATATCTTATACTAGAATTTTTGGGGAATATTTTGAGAATGACAAGTATTTTACTTATATATATATTATTAGTGTCTTGGGATAATTTTTTGGAATAAATTAATAATGTTTTTTATTGAGTGTCTTTTAGAATGTGAAAATTAAATAGATTAAAAAAAATAATTATTTTATTTTATAAATCATTTAGACTTATAAATTTCATTATGTGTCTTTTTATTTAAAAAAGAGGAAGACTGTTGAGTCAATGAGTTTTTAATCTTCTGTTTGGGAAATAAAAATACACTTTTTATCGAGTTTATTTAAATTGAATTTTTTTTGTACTTTTTTGTTTTATGTGAGAGATGAAAATATTGTTAACCGTGGTTTCATGTAATGATTAGTTTTATGGGATTATTCAGAATTATAGAGGTGCAAGATTAATTTCATCAAAAGATAAGATACTATGATGTGTTCATTAGAAGGTGAAAAATACACTTATAATATAGTTTTGACTTTCTCTAAATAATGGGGGAATTAAAACATTAGAGTTAGTTATAAATACATATATAAAATTAAAAAATATCATGTATAATAAAATATGTAATATATAAGCATTTTGAAGGGATCATGTCATTTTGATGTTCTGAAACTACATGTATTTAAAGGTGCTTCTAATCAGAGTAATATTTTAAATGTTTAGTGTTTTTTCTAAGAACTACCATAATTCATGGTTTTCCTTTTTAAATCTATTTTGATTTTCTATTAGTATTCATGAAATTTTAAATCATTTTGATCGAGGTATTCAATGGATATTAAGCAAAAACCTTTTCTAATTAGATGGATCATGGGATTTTGTGGATAGGAAGAGAGAGACAATTTTCAATGGGTTTAAGTAGAGGGATTCCATGGATATGATTATAGGATACCTTAGTGTAGGTTTAATGACATTAATAAATTGGATAAAATTGTATATTTATAACATCCATTAAATTAGTATTTGGATTTTAACCCACTACACAAATTTTATGGAATTTTCCTCTATATATATTTGTTGCTCTTATCTTTTTCAGGTTTTTTTAATTTCTGATAAATTAAATTTATTCTAAATTTACTACCTTATTCAGTGTGTTATTAAAATTATGATAGTTTTTTCCAATTACATTTAATTTGAAAATATTTTTTTATTTTACTATAATATAAAACTTTTAATCAAATAACTTCATGAGGTCGTAGAAAATATTATTATTGGACTCACCTATTTTGATAATCCAAAATCATGTTTTGATAATCCCAAATCATGTTTTGATAATGCCAAATCTTGTTTTTATTTAAGTGAGAACCATGTTTTCATTCTATGATCATTATGTTTGAATAATGTTTTATGTTTCTATAGAGTAATATTCATATAATCTCAATCTCACTACTTGATTGGTTAAGCTTACAGTGAAAATTTTAACTAAGTACAATGGTCACCAATACAAAGGTCGCTATTACAAGGTCACCATGAAAAGGTCACCTTTACAAGGTCACCGCTACTAGGTCACCGATACAATACCACTACTGAAGGTTACCACTGAAGGTTACCGATGAAAGGTTATAGTTGGATGTCGATATACACCTGATGATTTAATCCTACCGATGTGAAGGCTACCATTACCAGGTTAACATACTCTTCTACTCTATACATTGTCAAATTTTTTATGATTATTTTAACGGTCATATTTTGCTAACTTTAATGCTTCTAACTTAATTAATTCTTATTTTAGAAATATTAGGAGACCATATCTTGATAGTATGAGGTATGTAAAATATTGCACGTTATGTACTTTATCTTATTGTTGGACCAAAAATATGAAAGAAAAGGACCGAAAAAAAGAATATATATATAGAGACACTGAGAAAAACAAAAAGAGAGAGTGAAGTTCACAAGTCGAGTGCATAAGGAAGAAACCTTTAAAGAAAAAGTAGAAGAACACTCCAGTGCATATACTGAAATTCCAAAAGATTCACGAATATCTTTTTGAAGAACATACTCAAGGCTATCCTACGGTGCTTCATCAACTCCCTTATACAAAAAAGTTGAACATCTTCTAGAAGCTAGTACTTGGAAGTTGCGACACTCTGTGTTGGAGACAACATCCAGAGATAGACTCAAACTTCAAATTACTTACTTCAAGGAGTCAAGAGATGAACTGCAAAAACATAGAGCCTTGTAAACTCCATCTCATCCTAAATTCTCTATTGTTTCCTTCATTTTTACATTTCTGAGAAGTGTGTCTGTCTGTCTCTCTCACACACTATCTCCTGTGCTTTAACTGGAGGATATTGAATATCCTCACATAAAACTTCATCTACATTTTTCCACACATATAACTATGTAAGAGACTGTGTCCGGTCTATATCTTTTGTAATTCCCATGAAGAATAGTTTTAGAGGGTGTGAACCCTGGACAGGTTGTGAAAACTATTGTGAAGCCTGATACAGGCTGTGTATCAAGTTTATTGTTTATATAAACTGCTTGGTGCAAGGTGATCACCAAGAGGAGATGACTAAGTCTCGGATTGAGATTGAACCTCTTATTTTTTCATCACTATGCACTACATTTTTTTATACCCTATTTTATCTCTTTTATACTGCTTACATTTGCTAAAACATAAAACTTTTTTTCATTCACTTTGATAGTTAGTTTTGGTTAGTGTGTGTATTTTTTTGATTCAGTAAACTTGTTTCAAAATTAAGAGAAGTGTTTCTCATTAATTCAACTGAGGACTAATCACCTTTTGAGAAACCTTTTGACTATTTAGACATCTATATCTCTACTTCTTTAATTAACTGGGCTATTTTCATAACATGGGGGATCTTTTTAATAAAGTTTTTAATAAAAAATTTAAGTAGGAACTCAATTTCACCCCCCTAGAGTGTCCACTCTGACCAACATTTAGTATTAGAGGACTTTTTATTTCCAAGTGTTCAAATTCATTTTCAACTGTGATTTTAGTTGTATCATAAAGATTATAACATTTCTGTCATATCTAAATTTTCAGTTCTTTAAATTCTATGTAACTATGGAAACTAGAGTTGAGGGTGATGCTACTAACATGCCACCTTTCTTTAATGGTAATAACTATGCTCAATGGAAATTAAAAATGGGAATATATCTAGAGAGCATAGGACCTAAAATCTGGGACACAATTGAAGAACAACATGTATTTCATGCTACTTCTAGGGACACATGGTCATAGTTGAATAAACCCACATATAATAATAACTATAATGAAATGAATTCCTTGTACAATTCTCTAGGTGATGAAGAATTCAATAGAATATCTGCTTGTAAAACTACATATGAAATTTGAGATACTTTAGCTGTTTCTCACGAAGGAACAACCAATGTTAAACAAATGGGATTAAATAAATATACTATTTAATATTATAATTATAAAATGAAGCCTGATGAACCTATCTCTGAAATGTATCTTAGGTTCAATGAAATAGTGAACACCAGGAGTCTGCTTGGAAGACCAATGGATAACAAGGACCAAATCATGAGACTACTTTGATGCCTACCTGACAGGTGGGTAGGAACCTCTTTTTCTATCTAGTAATCTTGTGACATAGGAAAACTTCTAGTAAAAGAACTAATTGGAAAGATTATGATGTATGAATAAGAGCTTAAGGTGAATCAAGAAGTAGATGAGTAACTTAGGAAGAAGTCATTGGCATTCAAGACTACAACCTCAAAAAGGAAAGACAAAGAAAAGGTTCAAGCTCCTGTAGATAGTTATACTAGTGAAGAGTCAGATTCAGATAGTGAGGAAGAGATGAATCATCTTAAAGGAGATTCAAAAATTTCTAACTAAAGAAGAAATTCTTTAGGAAGTCAGACAATAAGGGAAAGTATGATAGTAAAGGACAATGGAAGACAGACAGAAAATGGAATGACAACTCAAATGAAATAATCTGCTATGAGTGAAAACCAAAAGGTCATGTGAAGGCAGACTTCCCCAAGCATAAATTTTATAAGAAGTATGATGAAAAGGGAAAAGGATATAAAAAGGATATGAAATCCACCTGGAGTGATTCAAAATAAAGTTCCAATGGATCTGATGCTTCTGATAGTGAATAGAATAATCATGCTAACTTATGTTTCTTGACAGAAACATTAGATGTAACACCCAATTCTATTGTACATAATGTCTATTATTCTAGGAATGAAATTGAATCACATAATGATGAAAATATGACAAAGGATAAACTATATAAATATTGTGGAATTCTTGAGGATACCTTTAATTAACTCAAGGATAAATATAAATTATTGAAAAGGCAACATGATTTAAATGCCAATTATAAGTCTGATTTGGATATTGAAAAAGAAAAATTCTCCATGTTGTTAAAAGAAAATATTGAACTCAAATTATCAAACAAGTAATTAAAGTAAGATCTTGGGAAGTTTAATTTTGGTAGAGATATCTTGACTCAGTTTCTAAGAAAATAGATTGCCCCAAAATATATAAATGGTTTAGGATATCAACCAGGATAGAGAAGGATCGTTAAAACTAAATTTATTCCAAAACCTGGACAATTCACAGCTAGTTAATGTTCTGGACTATTTTTGGAAAAACAGTTCTATAAAGGACCAAACAAAGTGTTTATGTCTCAAACTATATCTTCTGATTATAAGAAATCTGTGAGATAAGTATGGGTTCTCAATTTTTTTTATTTCTAACATCTCTAGACCCAATAAAATGTGGGTACCAAAGTTACACTACACTTAATGTTTTTTGCAGGAAAATTGCCTAAAGAGTTCCTAGAAAACTCTGTGGTACTTGGACAGTGGATGTTCAATACATATGATAAGAAATTATTCTTGATTCAAGAGCCTAATCAATGTTGATGGTGGACATGTAACTTTTGGTGACAATGCTAATTGAAATATCATCGACTTAGGCCAGATTGGTAACCCTAATACAATATTAATTTCCAAATTACATTTTGTTGTTGGGTTAAAATAAAATCTACTAATAATCTCTCAGATGTGTGATGATGGTTTTAATGTCGAGTTTAAAAATGATTCATGTAATGTTTTTAATTCTAAAAATGATTTAGTATTCACTGCCTATAGGAATGAAAATGTATATGTTGTTGATTTAGATTCTTTAGCTAAGAGAAATGTTTCTTGTTTAAATGAGTTTCATAAGGAATACGTGTTGTGGCACAAAAGATTAGGACACTACAATGTGAAATCACTTAGGAAACAGAATAAGAAAGGTTTATTTAGAGACTTACCAAAATTGGAATTCCCTCTTAACAATGTGTGTAATCCTTGTCAAAAGGGAAAACAACACAAGGTTTCTTTCAAACCAAAGAAAGAAGTTTCTACTTCTCAATTGCTTGAGTTGGTTCACATGGACTTGTTCATTCCATCAAGAGTTTCAAGTTTAAATGGGAGGTACCATGTGCATGTTTTTGTAGATGATTTTTATAGATACACTTGGGTATAATTTCTGGCTCAAAAAAGTTAAGCTTGCTATTATTTTATCAAAAACTCCATGTATGTAGAAAATCTTAGTGGACCTAAAATTAAGTCCCTGAGAAGTGATCATGGTCGTGGGTTTGAAAATCAGGATTTTGAATCTTATTGGTCACATAATTTCTATATTCACAATTTCTTTGCTCCTAGAACACCTCAATAGAATTGAGTCATGGAAATAAGAAATAGGACCCTTCTAGAGATTTCCCAAACTATGCTTAGTGAATATGATCTACCAATTTATTTTTGCGATGATGCTATAAATAAAACATGTTATACCATCAATAGTGTCTTAATTAGACCTATTCTTAAGAAGACCCCATTTGAGATTTGGAACAATAGGAAGCCTAAGGTTAATTACATTAGAGTTTTTGGTTGCAAAGTCTATCTCCATAACACTAAGGAATATATTGTCAAGTTTGCTTCCAAAAGTGATGAAGGAATTTTCCTAGGTTATTCAATCTCTAGTAAATCCAATAGAGTATTTAATACTAGAAACAAATGTGTGGAAGAATCTGTTCATGTGAAATTTAATGATACTAATACACATGAACCCAAAACATCTCTTGAACACCTCGAGGAATATTTGTCAATTCTGGACCTTAATGATAATGATAGTGAACCTCCTGTATAAGTAACCAGTTAAAGGAATCCTTTAAATTTTTCATCTTTTGATTTTGAACATGTAAACAATCTTGAGGAGTCTAGTTCAACTCTTTCTAGAGGTATTAGAACTCTCACGAATCATCCTTTGGATGATGTAATAGGTTGTTTAAACAGAGGAACAGAAAATAGAACTTCTTTGAGAAACTGGGTTGAACATCAATCATTTATTTCATATCTTGAACCCAGAAATATTAACAATTCTATCACTGATGAATTTTTGGTGATGGCTATGCAAGAAGAATTAATTTAATTTGAATTAAACAAATTCTGGGAACTAGTTGAAAGACCTAAGGACACTTTGATAATAGGCACTGAATGGGGTTTTAAGATCAAAGTTGATGAGTCTGGAAATATTGTTAGAAACAAAGATAGGTTAGTTGTATAAGGATATAGTCAAGAGGAAGGAATAGACTATTAAGAGACCTTTTCACCTGTTTCTAGACTTGAATCCATTAGGATACTACTTGCTTATGCGGCTCATCTAAATTTCAAACATTATCAAATGGATGTCAAAAGTGATTTTTTAAATGGGTACATAGTTGAAGATGTATTTGTAGAACAACCCCTTGGTTTTACAAATACCTACTTTTCAATCCTTATTTTTAAATATTCTTATGCTTTATATGGTTTAAATAAAGCTCCAAGAGCTTGGTTTGATAAACTTAGTTCCTTTATTATTTCATAAGTTTTTACTAAAGGAATAGTATATCCTACTCTATTTACTAAAAGGGATTCCAAATATGTTTTAATAGTACAAATTTAAGTAGATGATATATTTTTTGGATCTTCTAAAAATTATTTATGTACTGATATTCAAAAAATTGAAAAATGAATTTGAAATGAGCTTAATGGGGGAACTTAAATTTTTTCATGGATTTCAGATTTTTCAAAACAAATATGGAATTGTTTTAAATAAAAAATAAATACATTAAGGATTTTATAAAACGTTTTGCTTTGGATAGTAGTAAAGGTAGTGATACACCTATGAGTACCACGTGTAAGTTGGATGTTGATGAAACTGGTGAACTAGTGGATCAAACCAACTATAGAGGTATGATAGCGAGTCTTCTATACCATACAGCTAACATACATGATATTATGTTCAGTGTATGCATGTGTTCTCATTTTCAAGCTAATCCCATAGAATCTCATTTAACTGTTGTTAAACGGATTTTCAAATCTCTCAAATATACTTCCAACTTATAATTGTTTTATCTAAGAGGACAACCATTTGATTTTTTAATTTATCTAGATGCTGACTTTTCTGGTTGTAAGTTAGATAGAAAAATAACCTTTGGAACATGTCACATGTTAGGCAAGTCACTAGTATCATTGTATAGTATGAAATAGAATTCTATTTCATTTTCTACTGCCAAAGCTGAATATATAGCTTCTAGTAGTTGTAGTACAAAAATTCTGTGGATGAAACACACTTTACTAGACTACAGAAATCAATTCAAACATGTCGCTATAAATTGTGACAACACAAGTGCTATTAAAATTTCTAAAAATGGAGTATCTCATGCTTGTACAAAGAATATCGATGTAAGACATCAATTTATGAGAGATAATTACCAAAGAGGTGATATCACTCTTGAATTCGTTGGTACTGAACACCATTTGGCTGATATATTCACAAAGCATTTAAATTCTGAGAGGTTAAATTACATCAAACATGAGTTAGGTATGATAAACTATGAGAAACTCACCGTTGAAACTCATTGTTAAAACCTCACCGTTCCACCTCACTGTTAGAACCTCACCATTGCACCTCACCATTAGACCTTACTGATAGAACCTTACCATTAGACCTTACCGGTAGAACCTTACCGTTAGACCTTACCGATAGAACCTTACTGAAACACCCCAGATTTTTATGAGTAATATTTTGTTTTTATATATATCATCAAAGGAATCTTTCACTACATACTATCTTGACTTACTTTACACGCAATCGCGACCTTCCTCGATAGCTTGCGTTGTACGCAATACCGAGTTTCACTAAACAACGATATGCTATTAAAATATTATTAAAACTAGCTGTTATGAATAGTAATAACCACTTTTTGAAATTTTATAAATTTTATTTTTCAAAATGGACTTCATTTTTGGATTCGGAATACCGAAATTAGCCTAGGGTGAAATTTTGGTATTTTTCTGAAAACTTTCAATTTTTGATGAATAGTGAAACCACTAAGTGGTAGGTTAAAAACTGAATTTTGCATAAAACATAATTTTACCTATTTTGTGAATGAAATTTTGAAAATCTGACAGACACGGTTGATATCATTAAGTAAAATGTGGTTCAATGAGATAAAAATAATTTTTTGGTGAATAGTAACTTTTTACTTTTTTTTACCGCGGTTAATAGTAAATAGTGTAACTAAGGGTAAATATGATATTAATATTACCCTAACACATGTCCTAATTCTATTGGATAAGTGTAATTCGACCGAAAACAACCTTATGAATATAATATGACCATTTAGGTCCACTTGGATTAGATTATGACATTTAATATTATTTTATTTAATGAATAGTTAAAATAGTTAAAATCAATGTTTAATAACTAAAACATTTTTAATATGGGGTTATACATAAGATAAATGCGACTATAAATATTCATTAGAAAGATAAAAAGATTTCCTAAAAAATGATATTTTATTTATAATTTTTAGACTTTATATAAATTAATTTATTTACGACACAACGATGATGTCGTAATTACCCTTTTAATGAAATGTTAACATAATTGATGTTATAAATGCTCAAATAAATGTAATTTGAGTCTTTTTATGAATTTCACTAATTTTATTGGTTACTATGATATATTAGTGTTTCTTTAATAAACTTTTTTCGAACATATAATTTTGTTATGACTTTCACAAAAATCATATATCAAATAGTGTCAAAATTGACACAAAATAGTTTTTAAATCAAATATTATATTATTAATTGTTATTTTATTCCTAAAAATCTAAGGTTCGGACAAAATACTTATATAAGGATATATATAGTAATAATAAACAACTTGGGGATCTTTTGGCATGTTATAGAAAGTGTATTAATCATATAGTGTAAGAAAACAAAAAGTCACGGTAAAAGGTAAATTATTTAACATAGAGTTAAATCTAATTGATAAGGTTAAAATAATAACCTAAACTTGTCTAAATCCTATTGGTTGATATGATTTAGACCCATCCCCACATTACCTTCGAAATAATACCCTTTGGAACCATTATAAACCGATTTCGACTTTAATATAAAATAATATTTTGAGATATTCCT
Source organism: Viscum album (assembly GCA_963277665.1). NCBI lineage: Eukaryota > Viridiplantae > Streptophyta > Magnoliopsida > Santalales > Viscaceae > Viscum > Viscum album. The sequence goes on from OY728163.1 coordinate 1,944,361,562, forward strand.
AATGTGCCCCTCTCCTCCCTTATAAAAGGGAACCTCCTCCCCCTCCTCCTCACACCAATTTGAGCAGTCAAGCTCGGCCAACCCCTGCCAAAATCCCTTCTCCACTTACCTAGAATAATCCTAGAGGTCCTGGTCTTCTTCAAATAACAATCTTAGTTCCCTAAGTGGAGGATTCAAAGAGGCGTTTCAAAGAAGAGGTAATATCCATTACCGATCTTTTCAATTTCTTTCTTCTTCAACTTCTTCTTCTTTAGTTGTTTCATGATAAAGTAATAACATCAGTATTACTTACATACTGATATGTTATTATGAATATGAAACAACCCTAATTCACCTTCTATCCATCCTACAGAAAAATGAAATCACCGTGCGTGCGTACGTACGGAATACCGTCTCCACGTCGTGGTGTAATCTATTTTCCACCATCACCTTACAAGGATGGGTATAATGGTGTAATGAGTTACTATATATGATTATTATAAAGTGATATTGATACTGAAGTAGTATAAATACACTTAAATACAATTCCACGATAATGGGAACAATATCATCGCTCGTGCGTACGTACGGAATACCGTCTCCACGATGTGATGCGACTCGTTCTACATGATCATCATTACATAGTACTTATATAAATGAATTGAATGAATAAATATGATATATGTTACACTAATACCATTCTGGATATAAGGTATCTATAACCTTAAAAGAAGAATAAGAATTTATTCGGCAAAACACGCATAAGAACAAAAGGCAATAAAGACCCGAGTAACAAGTAACAATGAAACATTACTAATAAAAGACTATGAATATGACCATATATGATATCATATAAATATGTATGATTCTGGAATAATTCAATAAAATTATTTAAACCATTATACAGGAGCATCGGACACGTACAAAGAAAATCAGACCTAAGGTAAGGGAAATATCACAATCTCATTTTTATCAGAGATTGTTTATACTTTGGTATTTGCTGGGGTGTATTTTATCATCCATATCCATGTTTCCTCAATATGTAATATTATTTCCATCCACCTACAATTTTTTTTAAAACCTATTTTACCCTTTGGTGAGTTTCTAGTAAAAGATATGAAAGGAATCTTTTGTCATTTTTCGTACGAGGTACTTTTTTTGACTTTTCCGACAAAAGTACGCGAAGAATGTTTTTTTAACTTATACGACATGAATGGATTTTTAAAAAATTATTTCTATGAAGAATCCTTTACAAGTTTTCAAGTTTATTTTTAATAAACTTCTTTTAGTTTAAAGTTGTATGACATGTTAATAAAGGAAAAATGTTTTTGAAGAGGAAATGATATTTTCCTCAAGAATGGAGTTCAAGTTTGTAATCAGAATTATTTTCCATCTAAGATAATAAAGGGTACTGTTTTTATCCCTATTATTACATTGATTTTATTATGTTGTGATGGAATTATTTTTATGAATTCCTTTATTTTATATGAATTGGTTTATGATGTCTTGATGTTTAAGATTCCCATTTTTATTACATGGGTTATCCAATGATGTATGATTTATGATTTTGTGGCACACATAAGAATGGTTTCATTATGAGATGGTTGGGACCTATATCTCCCTCCAATGCATTGGATAAAGATTTTATATCTCATGAGATAGACATGGATGGAACGGTAGGTTATACCGGTTCAGTGAAACAGGACTGAAACGAGGGTGACTCAGTTCAGAAAGGGACTTTGTACACTAAGATAGTCTTGGAAATGAGTTTTGACTAACAAGAAATGATTCTCTATAATTATGTGTGTATGCCACAAAATTTCATGTTTTAAGTTATGATTACTGTTATTACATTTCACTGCCATGATTTATCCCATGTTATGAAATTATGATCTCTTTTGCAGGTTAAGATTTCCAAAAGTTATATTCTTATGTATATGATGTGATTGATATTTCTTTTGTTTACCCTTACTGAGCATTTGAGCTAACCCTTTTGTATGTTTTCCTTCCCCAGGTCAGGAAGAAGGTTATTAAGTAAGATATGCCAAAAGGGACTATAGATATGATGAAATAAATGGGAGACAGTGTAGACGCTTTATGAACCAGTTGTTTATGTTTCCGAGTCTCTAAAGACACTATACCTATATGGTCCTTTCGTGGTTTTGTTATATGTTGTAATAAGTATGCTTCAATTTTGAAGTATTAACAATGTATGTAAAGTATGGGTCGTTATACTTACTGTTAGACCTTACTGATATAACCTTACCGTTAGACCTTACCGATAGAACCTTACTGTTAGACCTTACCGATAGAACCTCGCCATTATACCTTGCCAATAAAACCTTACCATTAGACTTTACCGATAGAACCTTACCATTAGACCACACCGATAGAACCTTACCGTTAGAACTTACTGATAGAACCTTACCGTTAGACCTTACCGATATAACCTCATCATTAGAACCTTACTAATAGGACCTCACCATTAGACCTTACTGATACCTCCTTACCGATAGACTACTTGAATCTAGGACTTTATGTTTTTCTGATCTCAGATGGAATATGAAATGTTTTCTGCATATTACTTATTCATTTTATCTATTTTATTTTTCTGATCCCTAAATGATAAAATTAAAACACGGATCACTTCTTAATCCACATCAAACCCTTTCCCGAACCTTTTCCTCCCCAATCTTAGAACCTAAACCTCTACTGAAACCTTTAACCTCTCTAGATCGATGACAAGAGTCAAAAGGCCATCTATTACTGATGAAGGAGATGACCCGATCCTAAGAGACCTAGAGCCAAATCAAGTAGTGGAAGCCAGACACTGGAAAAGGTGGTGAACCTACATTTATCCAAGAGGAAAATAGTAGTTTAGAAGGAGTTACGATTACAGTGGCTCTAGTAAATATGGTCATTCGAACAAAAGGCACTGGAAGCTCAAATCTAGGTTGAATGTTTTCAAACAATAATGGACCCTATTACCTGAAGTTATTTAAGGAGCTTTATATGTATCTCAAATTCGAGCAGTCTTGAGGGTTCCACATTAAGGGATTTTTTATTTTTAATCAAAATTGGTGCCTCCCACTAGTGAGTTTTTCTACTATGAAGAATCATTAACTGAATTGATAGGGAATGGAATTCCTAGAAAAGTCATTGCTACTGAGATGGAAGAAGAATACAAGTAGCTATTTATGTTTTTCCAACATGTGTTGAGTCCCAGGAGAGGGGAATTTTCATCTTTAAAGTATTAGGATGTCTTTCTTTTGTATCTGTTAAAGAAATAATATAAGATTAGATTATGTAAGATATTGATGATTCAAATAGAAGATATGAACAATCCTAGTTCGAAAACCAATGCCCTATTCCATGCTATGTTCATGTACCTTATGTTGATAGTGAACAGAGATGCTGGAGAAAAGGAGGAAACTGTTGTTGTTCAAGATAACCACTGCATCACCAAAGTAATCTGCAAGTTGATGAAGATCAACTAGAATCCATGGATGAGGAGATGGGTAAATGATGAGGCTAAGGTATATGATGAGTTTAATCCTGTGACCCATCCTACTAGGCCTAAGAATAAGAGATACCTCGGTCTTAATCCTAATGAAGTTGAGCCTACCTATTCAGATGAAGAAGGAGAAGAGGTTGTTGTTGTGAAAGAAAGAGAGGATTATCCTATAGATGAAAAGAGTGATCTAGAACTTCCCTCAAATCCTCATGTTAATACATTATCCTTTGGTGAGCCCAGCCCACCAAAGAAATTTCCTAGATGGGAGACTGTCCTAAGGGACAGTGATAAAGAAACCAGTGAAGAAGAAGGGGATGAAATTGTCTTAAGAGAAGATAGAGATACCTCAAATGAGGATGAGGACTCTGAATAAAGTCATGCTGACTTCGAGATAGCTGCTACTGAAAATGAAGAGGAATGTTTAAGTATAAGTCCTTTAATAGGTCTTACAGAAAGTTTAGAATGTAGAGATGAAGAAGTTGTTGATTTAGTTGAAGTTGGACTTGTTCTGGAAGTTTGTGGGGATTCTTTGGAGGAAGTGTCAGTAGAAATTCCTACTGATGAAGCTAATCAAGGAGGTTATATGGAGATAGATGTGGTTGTTCATAAGAATGCTCAAAGTGAGGGGGAGGAACCAGTTGCGACATGATCAGTTGTTGTTTCTCATGAAATGGAGGACTATATAGAAGCTCCTGGCTTTGTGGTTTTTGGCCTATATTATGGAGACTCTGAAGATGACCAGCCTATCAGAAGCCCTCCAATTCCTACTATCTCAGAAACTATCATTGTACTTATAGTGGTTCTCTTACCTCGATACTATGTAAAGAAAAATGAATTGGATTCTTTGAAATCAGAACTGAAGTGGTATATTGATGAGAAAAACAATGAGATAGCAAGAAAAATAACTCTCAAACAAGAATTCATGACATATATAGTGGAAAAGATAGACTCTACCTCTTACTCAGCTGTGTTACATGAGGTAATGGAATGTCAGAATCAGGTAAGAACTTTGACAGAGTCTATGGAATTAATTAAATAGTCTTTTTCTAGCATAGATGCATATATGGATTCGAGAGCTCATGTGGAAAGAGACCTATGATATGTTAAAAGTTTGGTTCAAAAAATGGTCACAGTGTCTGAGGACTATAAGAAGTATATGGAAACACATGTGAAAGGCCAAGATGATGATGTAAAAACTATGATCTGTGGGATAAAAAATCATTTAAGGAGATTTTGGCTTTCACTCTAGAACCTCTGGGTCCATCTGAATCTTCTTCCACCTCTCCTCCAGTTGACATTAAAGCTTTCAGGACCGTTATTAGAGAAGAAGTAAAAAATATCTCTGGTACTAGTAATTCAGACTCTCAAGTCATTTCCATTACCAGGGAAATTCAAAATCTTGTAGGAAATTATTTAAGGGAAGCTTCTAAAGATCATAAGTCCATCAAGGATCAAGTTGACTACCATTACAAATGGGTTTACACTAAGCATTAGATGGATGGACATTTAATGTTTCTATTGGAAAACTTGAGGATTCCACCTGTCACTCAGAAATTTAAGGATCAAGTGAGCATGCTACGAGAGACGACTCCTTCCTTGGAGAAATGTATAGAAAATAAGGATGATTTCATATCGGCTATAGAAAGAGGATTCCGTATCATTATGGACTTCAAGAATCTTATCTTTCCTTTCCTCCATGTGGAATATACACCCATCATTGTCCCTATAGCCTTTACATCTACCTCTGGTGCCTTAGGATCTTCCAGTGATGCTCCTATGATGTGTCATGCTCAAGACATCAGAAACTGGACCCCTACCTTGTCTCAGAGATCTAATCACTACAAGTATACTGATGCTTCTGTTGCAGGTCCACCTACCCTGCTAATAGCCATCCCTCGGCCTATCCCTCCACCTTCAGAACCTGCATCCTCTACTTCCAAGGGAAAAACTTCAATGGACATTTCTGATGTGGATTGATTGTGGGCTATCTTAGCTTATAAGGATTAGTGTATTTATTTTTGTATATTGTACTACTGTGGTATTAATTCAAACTCTCTATTCACTATTTTTTTCAATTCTTTTTGTTAATAACAAAGGGGGAGAAGATATTCAAAGAACCCTAAAAGAGGAGAAGTGTTTATATGTGTTTATATCTATTATATATTTTCTAGCCTAAATGTAGTTTTAACCATAATAATTTTGTATGTTCACATCACTGATGACATTAGCAGATGTGTTTAACCTTGATTCAAAACTCTTAAATCTAAATATTCAATGACATTATTTGTGATTATCAAAAATGGGAGATTGTTGGATTCACCTGTTTTGATAATCCCAAATCGTGTTTTGATAAACCCAAATCAGGTTTTGATAATCCCAAATATTATTTTAATTTAATTGAGAACCATATTTTCATTCTATGTTAATTATGTTTCATTAACATTTCCTATTTCTATAGAGTAATATTCATATACTCTCAATCTCATTGCTTGATCGCTTAAGCTTACAATGAATAATTTACATAAGTACAAAGGTCACAGATACAAAGGACACCATTACATGGTCAATGTTACAAGGTCACAATTACAAGGTCACCGCTACAAGTTCACCATTACAAGGTTACTAATACAGGGTCACCTTTACAAGCCTACTATTGAAGGTTACCGCTGAAGGTTACCAATGAAAGGTTACAGTTGGATGCCGATGTACACCTGCTGATTGAAGCCTTCCGATGCGAAGGCTACCACTACCAGTCTACCATACTCTTCTAATACATACTTTGTTAAAATCTTATTATTATTTTAATGGTAATATTTTTCTATCTTTAATGCTTTTGACTTAGTTAATGCTCATTGTAGACATATCAGGAGACCATATAATGATAGTACGAGGTACAAGAAAGATTGCACGTGATGCACTTGCTCCTATTGTCGGACATCAAATACAAAAGAAAAATACCAATGAAAACGAAGATATATATAGAGGCACAGAGAAAAAAAAGTGAGAGTAAAATTCACAAGATGAATGCATAAGGAAGAAACTACTACAGAACAAGATGAAGAACACTCTAGTGCATATACTGAAAATACAAAAGCTTCACGAAGATATTTTAGAAGAACATACTAAAGGATATACTACTATGCTTCATAAACTCCCTTATACCAAGAAGTTGGACATCTCTTAGAAGATATTACCTGGAAGTTTCAACACTCTGTTTTGGAGACAACTTCCAGAGATAGACTCAAACTTCAAATTCATCACTTCAAGGAGTCAATAGCTGAACAAAAAAAAATAGAGCCTTCTAAACTCTATATCATCTTAAAGGCTCTATTGTTTCCTTTTTTCTACATTTATGAGTAGTGTGTGTGTCTATCTATCTCACACACTGTCTCTTGTGCTATAACTGGAGGATACTGAATATCCCCACATCAGACATCATCTAAATTTCTTTCCAATGTATAACTGTGGAAGAGACCATGTGTGGTCTGTATCTTTTTTAATTCTCACGATGAACAGTGGTAGAGGGTGTTGACCCTGGATAGGTTGTAAAAACTATTTTAAATCCCTATACAGGCGGTGATTCATGTTTATTTCTCATATAAACTACTTGGTGGAAGGTGATCACCAAGTGGAGAGGACTAAGTCTCGTCTTGAGACTAAAACTCTTATTTTACGTCACTGTGCACTACATTTTTATTATACTCTATTTTATATCTTTTTCGCTGCTTACATTAGCTAAAATATAAAACTATTTTTCTTTCACCTTGATATTTAGTTTTTGTTAGTGTGTGTATTTGTTTGATTCAGTAAACTTGTTTCCAAAGATAGAGAAGTTTTTCTCACTAATTCAACTACGGAGAATTCACCCTTTGAGAAACCTGTTGACCAATTAGACATCTATATCTCTATTTCCATAATTAACTGAGCCATTTTTAAAACTTTGGGGATCTTTTTAATAAAGTTTTTAACATAAATTTTAAACAGGAACTCAATTCACCCCCTCTCGAGTATCCACTCAGACCAACAATTATGTCATATGTTAGACTAACATTCACCCTCACCTATTAGTTTGTATGAATTTATTATTTATTAAAATAATAAATAGCTAGGTCGACGCTAGGTATATAATCATATTGAGATGAGCTATGTATCTCCACACTCAAGATCAAAATTAGTACTTGAATTTGATGCTTGGGCATTACTCAATTCATGTTCATGTATCAATTTTCACACTCTAGTTTAGGCTTGTGCTCAAATCAGGATTAATCGAGCTACATGACTTGGATCAACTCAAATTGATTACAATACATTACCATAATTATTATTATAATACAATGTTTGAATTTTAATTTTAGATTGAATTTATACTTGAGATCAAAAGATTAAATTACTAAACACGCACACACACATATATAATTAAAATACTTTGATAAAATATTAAATACTTTATTAGTGTGGAAGCATACTAAATTATGTTATTCTAATACTCAAACTCATATTGAGTTATTATTTGAGAATCTAGATTTTATATTAAAAAACCAAGACAAATTCCTGTAATTTTTTTTGATACCATGTTTCTTGTGAGAAATTTGAGGTTTTATAGCCTTAAATGATTACCATGTCATCCAAAATAAAAAATTCCTAATTTATTATGTGATTATTTAATTCCTTCAATAGGTTTTAAATTTGTTCCTTGTTAATCTCTAATTAAATAATCACTGATTAAATAATCACTGATAAGATGATATTTTTTCTAATAAATTCATATATAAATTTTTATGGTAGAGGATTCAATTATAGTGTATGTGGTTCTTCAATTCATTGGTTTTAAGAAACCATTAGGGTTCTCAAAAAGTTATTTTTGCAAAAATTACTAACTTTTGATCCATCATAAAATTCACCCCCTTTTCCTTATATTATTTATTACCATCTTACAAATCTTCAAGTAATGATAAATATTAAAGAGGGTGTTCTTATAATGCACACATATCATATTGACTAATTATTTCAATTATAATATAAATATTAATTTAATATCCTCTGAGATCAGATTCCTTCATTTCTTTAATTAAATTTAATAGAAAAAAATTCCTCTCAAGCTCTGAATTTAATTTTCAATTATGAATGTTTATTAATGTTCTACAGATGTACAAATGGGTTTCATGGAATGATGGAAACATCTCAATCCATTTTTCTATCCAAAAAGGAAAACACTATAGTCATGATCAAATTTCCAATTATGATAAAAATATTAAATATTTATAATGTGGTTTGTAACCAACCTGTCATCCAATTGAACCTCCATAATGGTGTTCTTTAGATCTATAATTTCTAACTCCCAGAAATATATAAATTTGATTAGACATTAACATACCAGACTAAGTCGACCCAAAATTTCACCATAATTGTCCCTCCATAAGGCTTGAAGTACATTCCTGATCACCACTATTTAGAAACAAGCAACAATGTATCATCCAATGAAAGTGGGAATTATTTAACCTTTATAAAAGATACGATAATATAAAAAATGGAATAAGAATATTTTTCTAGAATATATCATATATCTAAAAACCATAAAATTTACATCTAATAAATTTATAAAAATTTCATTATGGAAAAATATAATAATGACAACTTAACACATAAATGAACCCATGGGTTCATATTCTCATGATCATATATCACCACCATCCTTACCCATTATAAGACAACATAATCTAGGAGAGGCATCCACGACTTAGTGCACTTCCCTTTACCGTTATCATCAAAAACCATGGATAAAAACAGAAATAGTAAAAAGTAGGGTGTGAGCACTGAATATTAGTTCGATATAACCAATATTTAATACAATTTATATCCACATACTTTTGTTAGTTATTATTTAATCTAGATTTATAGGACACATTAAAAGAAATAATTTCCCATATAAAATCATCATTTGTTTTCTTTTAAAAAAACATACCAAATTTTCATAACAATGTACATAACAAATATCTACGGGGAATAAGAAAATGAATAAAATTGGTTTCAAGGATCAATAAACCTATAAAGTGGGAAATTAAGAATATCAAATAAACTATTCATGTAATGTAACCACAAATAACTAAAGGAATTCCATTACATGAGGGTGTACATAACTAAACCAAAAATCCACATAGAAGAATAATGGATGGAAAATGTTACTCCAAAATTCTAATTACATTAATACCTCATAAATGATACCCATTAGCATCTATGAAATCATGGGCAACTAAAATAGTGATATCTCACTCCACTAGGGCTCATCCATGATTTTTCTCCAAACCCCAAGGTCTCTTAATGTGCTATATATCATCATTGCATCTAAGAAGCCAAATTATTGTTTCATAAAAAGCATTCCAAAGAAAAATAAATATCATATCCATACCCACATTTCATTCAACATTTTATAAAGTGATTCCACACTTCTCCAATTTTTGAAAAAACTGTTTCCATTTGAACAACATCTTTGAGACATTTTTTTGAACACATGATGTACATATAATACAGTTTCCAAAGGAAAACTATTTTGAAAGCCCTTTCCATTACCACCAAAGTTCAAATAAATTTTAAATATTCAATTTCATAATAAAAATAATTTAAATAATCATTAAAACCAAATTTTTACCATGGTTCAAACCATAATAGAGAGTTAACTTCTTTAAGAATAAAGAAAACGGTTTCATATTTGAAATCAGTGATGGAAAAAAATTGATTGGGTACACACAAAACTAGAACCAAGATAAACACAACCAATTCACTATGAAAACCAAAATATTTAGGTATCATAGTCTATCATGTTTCTATATAGGAAAATAAATGAATGATAAAGGAAATATATCGAAAAAAGACGATAAATTGGGAGGAAGACCGAACAAATATTGAAGAGAACCACAAAAATAATCAAGGATCACCATGAAATCAAGGGGAGAGTAATATAAGGAATAATAGTGTTCATGGTTTAAGATAATGAGTGATTAATAAAATATTGGATTTGAAAATTAAAAAGGTGATTTGGGAGATTTCCATTTTATGATGTTTACATTTGGTTACACAGTAAGGGTGCATGATTAAAATATATTTCACAAACCATGAAGTAGACATTGTCACTTGAAAAAAAATCACATAGTTTCTTAGGAACAACTGTACATGTTGAAAAACCAAGACCAAACCTTGAAAAACACCATTAAAACTCACATATCCATTTTTCACAGTTATCGCAAGGTTAACACTAACCGTTCACTTAAACCGTGCACCTGTCATGTTTTTCCTGATATTCTAAATTTTTATTTCCTAGATTCAAAAGGCCTAAAAATGTCAAAATAGATAATATAAGATCAAAATGAAACATATCTATGACTCATATAGTGTCATTGTTTTCACCTCCATATAATAATTCATCCTTTATAAGGGATTAGGATCATGAACAATTAAATGATATAAGGCCATTTTTTCATCATCGCGGTCTCACAGTCCCATGTGTTATGGCTCTACATACCATTATACCTTATCATATGAACCAATGAAATAATTTTTCCATATAGTACCTTATCATGTTGTTCCACTATCTGAACATTCATTTCAACCATGAAGGTCTTTTGTTAATTTTAACATCCTTCCACTCAATGACATGGGATGGATCTAGATGCTACTTTTTTATTTGGGAAACATGAAACTCATTAGGGATTGATTTAAAATGAGATGGTAAGTATAATAAAATATAACCTTCCCAAGTATCTTTATAATATCGAATAATATAATAATATGAGGTGCTAATTTCCCTACCTCTCCAAAAATATATGTCCCAACTGAGGTGAAATTCTAAGAAATAGCCAATCACCCGCTTCAAACTATAACTTGTGATGATGCATTTCTATATAAATTTTATGGTGTCTCTGAGTTATCTATAACCACTTCCTAATCAGTTTTATGATATTTTTTTATCTCTAGAATAACGTTAGGTCCAACCAATAAATGTTCTCTAATATCTACCCAACAACGAGGCAATATTCAAGGCCTACTATATAATGTCTCAAATGGATCCATCTGGATCAAAGTATGATAACAATTATTATTACAGGTAAATAAAACCAAGGGAATATGTTTCTCCCAAGATCTACTAAATTCAATAGTGCATCCGCAAATTATGTTTTCAAGAATTTATTTAACTCACTCAAAATAACCATCTTTCTGGTGGTGATAATCCATGCTCAACTTCAACAGAGAACTCATCACTACCAATAATCCACTCCACAACCGGGATGTGAAGAGAGGGTCCCAATCTAAAATAATTCCATAAAAACATCATAGAACCTGAAGATCTATTATATATAGGTAACTAAATTAATCTACCTTCAATGGCTACTTAATTTGTTGGAAGTTCACTAATTTCATGAGGTGATCAATAACCACCACATTATATCCTTACCACTTGGAGTTCATGGTCGCCTAATATTGAATTTAATGGGAATACCATACCGTTTCCATTCTAGAATGAGTAATGATTTTATAAAACCATCAATAATATAATGCTCAACTATAATTTTTTTCCAAACAAGGTATTAAGTCACAAAATCCATAATCAATCGTCCCAGTCCTAGATAATAGGAATGAATTCTCATGACATGAGATATTTTGGTAGATCTAAGGTGCACGAGTAGTAGATTAGTTTCCATAATCAAATAATTTCTTCCGTAATTCTTTTAGAAAAACAATGCCATCTAAAAAGTTAAAAAACTCAATGGGAGGCTAATACCACTCACCTCTGGTCTCCCCACTATCAATATTCCATCTAAATTGCTATCATTTTATGTCCTTGACCTATCTAAGTAAAATTTTATTATCTATAGATAATGTTTCCAAAACACAATCTATTAATAACCTACCATCATTTTTCCCTTTATCCATGTGTATCTCAGCATACAATTTTTCCATCATAATGATTCCAATTACTCCTTCCCCACTTGATTCAAGAATTTTCTACTCAATGAATCTTTGACCACATTTCCTTTTCTAGGGGAGTAAGAAATATAAAAATCAATGGTTTGAAGGTACACAACCAAATTTATATGTATCAATTTTAGATCCATTTATGTAAATATATACTTTAGAATCACATAATCTTAATTCAATATAAACCACTCCATGAAGAGACAATAGTTTCATGTATTTAGATAATGAATCACATCTGCAAACTCAAGATCATGAAGGGGATAGTTCTTCTCATGAGGGTATAATTGATGAGATCCATAAGCTACCTACTACACTCCCTACATTAGAACACAACCCAAATTCATAACTAAAGATTCATAGTAGACATCATAAACCAAAACCAGCTCAAGAAGAATTAGGACTAGAGTTGATGTCAATCTCACAATAAACTCCTCAAAATATATCTCGTGTTGATCACTCTAAAAAAACATTATACCCTTACTAGTTAACTATTTATTCAATGACACTATATTGGATAAGTCCTGAACAATAAACCTTTAATAACTAGATAATCCCAATAAAATTGGAATTTCAAACATATTTCTAGGCTACTCTGAAGACATCATAGCTCGAATATTATCAGGATCCAATGAGATACCTTTTTTAGAAATCAAAGGGCCCAAAACTTCCACCTTTGTATTCCAAAAAGGATATTGTGATAAATTTTCATATAGACGACACTCTTTCAATATTCCAAGGATGACAAACAAATTATCTACATTAACCCACTTTGATCTAAAATAAACAATGATATAATCTAAAAAAATAACTCTAAAAGAGTCCAAGAACTGATTGAAGATTAAAATAATCAAAGACATAAACACTATCGGAGTATTAGTAATGAAAAAACATGAAAAAAACTGATAATTCCTATACCTATTCCAGAACACTATTTTGGGAATGTCTTAATCCCAAACCCCCAGTTGATGGTACCCCATTATCAGATGAATTTTCTAAAACCACCAGACTCCCTTAAGTTGTTCAAAAATGCAATCAATCCAAGAATATGGATATTTTTTCTCAACTATTACCTGGTTGAGTTTTGGATAGTTAACACAAGGATAGAGAATCAGATAAACCTTTTAAAAAAAAGAACTGGTGATGCAGAAGGTGATAAATTGTGGGAAATAAATCCTTCAACCTAAATATCCTCATAAATAACCATTAACACTTTAAATTCAGTGGGTTCCATATGGTATAATGATAAGGAAATGAAACTTTTACCTAGAATAAAGTGTATATAAAACTTATCATTCATATTAGTAATAAACCCAAACAAATCACCAAGAAATTTATTGGGATAACCATTCACCACTACTAGAAGAGGGACATTTTGAAATTGATAAACAACATAAAGAAATAACTCTAAAAACTAGAATGAAATAACCTTAGCACTAGGACCAATGAGACATGATCTCTTAGATCTAGGATCCCACTAACCTTGAAAGACATAAGTGACTTTATCCAAATAAAGAAGGTATAATAAACGATGATAGAAATAAATATGATATTTATATATAATCATTTAATATATGCCAATGATAAGATCTAACATGTTGAGATCAAGAACCAAGAAGTCCCATATGGTTTCATGGTGATAAATAACCACCTAACACTCAGGACATTTAAATTCATGCTCCAACTTATTTCCCAAAGGATTATAAAGAATCATTAATAAAGGCATAATCCCTAAACACAATACCACCACTTCAATAATATTGGATAAGTTAATGGATTGTGTTGGACCAATATTAAAAAAATCCATAACCATATAAGATAAATTGAACTTGGTATCCCTTAGGGTAGTTTTTCTGGTCTCTGACTACTTTGGTGCACATTCTACTATATAGGTACATTTAACATCATCTATACATTTATTCACAATGTTAGAATCACCCTTGGCATGATGTTAATATTAGACCCCCTCTTTTCTATGTCAGATCTAAAATAAGAGCGCTTGGTGAAGGTGGTTCTAGTTATATTACCCATTGATTCTCTCTCACAGAAACACTAAAGACAAATAGATTTCACACATGTGTTACACACCCAGGTGGATATCTTATAATCAGTTCTAAGGTGTCCCTTTTTTAATAGTGGTAATAGAGAACCTAATTTGGAATTAATGATTACAATACACTCTCTCCACTGCCTTGATATTGGTCATCCCACTTCCTCTTCTCGATATAAAATTTCCTATGGTTTCCTCTTTTATCTAACAATCTCAATATCCCGGTATTCCAAATTATGTCTAACTCAACCTTAAATACCTTTGGTATGACCTATGTGAATATGGTTAGAAAGATAAGAATAATTATATATTGAATGTATGACATTACTCCCATTTCAAACATCCACTCCTTGAGATAGTCATTAGAAAAAATATCTAGAGATAGGTGCACTAACTCATCTAAATGAGTATCCTACTCCAGGATAGAATGATATCCTTACTCCAATGTAAAAATCCCCCATGTCTTGACCTTCTCTAAGTGTCTTAGGATAGAACTATTTTTGGAATTAATTCTTGAAATTAGTACTGGTGAGATCATTGTGTAACTTTCCTTAAAAAATTGATTTACACAACTTCCTTCCCAACCCTTTAAGTATGTATATTGAGAATCCAATCTTGGTGTCTTCTAGAGGTTTCAAGAAGTAAAAATCATCTCAATCCACTCCATTAATTCTTATAATTCATGGGGTATATTTTCACCATGATGTATTAGTGGATTTTTCTTATTGATTTCTGAATAATAGTCCAGCCTCTGTTCGAGTTCAACGTTAGAAAAATGGCCCATGGTTAGGATTGTTCAGACTATATTTTCCACTAACAGCATGTCAACTAGAGGATTCAATTTTGGGTATTTCCATCTATATTCCTCTGGTATTATGCGATTTTATTTTCAGAGGAGGCCTATGGAATTGAATGAAAACTATTTAAAATAGAATTAAATTATATTATGATAAACTAAATTTAAACAAAAAATATAGCCCAAAAGGCTAAAAACACAAAAAATAATGCAACATAAACCCAATAATCCGATGTTGAATCAAGGTTTATCATTACTGTGAGATGGCTAGACATGCTCCCACACTACCTGTATAGTCTCAAAAGTTTTTTCTCTAGTATATCATCAACCCCAAAAACAATATAATGATACACGAACATGAGTTCTTGTTTTAATGAAAACATGGACATTTGATAGAAATTTTTAATATAATATATAGGGTCAACCCAGAGTGTCACCCATATTGGCCTTCCATAATGCCTGAAACATGTTCCCAATTACTATATGATGGAGACCAGAACCTGAGTACCATACAAATAAATGAGGGAATAATTTTACAATCGATAGACATTTGATAAAAAAAGAAAATAATAGAGAATCATAACAAATATCTAGAATATATCATATGTCAAAACAACAAACCATAAAGGCCCCATCCAAAAATTGGGTAACAAAGTTTAGATAATGAAAACATAAGACCAACGACATGGAACCCAATGAAACCCATCGGTCCATCTCCTCTTTACCATATCAATTATCCCAACCCACTGGATGAAAAAAAAATCCAAGAGAGTCAAACACTACATTACTATCATCCCGTTACTAGTATCATATAAACCAAGGCTACAAACATCCAAAGGGAAAATCAGGGTGTTCGTATTAAAGCATAGAAGGATATAACCATGAAATAAATCAATTAGTTCTTCGTTGATACATATTTTTAAATAACTATAAAATAAATCATTTTCTATATAAAATTATAGTTTTTTATTTTAAAAACATTCTATATTCTCATAATAATGAAACATGACATAACAAATCACCATAAGGAATATTAAAATGAATGAAATATGTTTCAAGAATAAATATATATATCAAGTGGTAAAATAACAATATTAAATAAATAACTAACTTAATGATTCCACAAAAAAGAAAAGTCAATCCTTGACATGAGGGAATGAACAACTAAACCACTAAAACATACAATGAAGCACTAGAAGACATAAGTGAATCCTAAATTATAGGAACCAAGTTCCCTAAAAAAGGATACCCATAACAAAACATGGACTTAAAGGGAACTCCCTTTGTGATAACTTAACCCACTAGGACACTTACACATTTAGTGTTTCTCTATACCCTAAGATATCCCAATGTACTATACAACATTATTACATTTATGAAACCAAATTCACATTTCATAAAAAAATAGAAGGAAATATAAATTTCATCCCCATGACCATTTTCAAAAAACAATTTTCTATAGTTTGATACACATATCCCATTATTGAAAACCATTTTCATTTCAAACCCATATTTGAGGCATTTTATCAAACAAATAATGTTCATAAATTCCACTTTCCTTAGTATGCCCATTTTTAAAACCCTTTAAATTGACACCAATGAAAAAATAAAATATTAATAATCAATTTCATAATAAAAATAACAAGAATTCATTATAAGAACTCAAGGATCCTGACAGTATAGACCTTGTGATAGAGAACCCAAAGTCAAAAATTAAGAAAACAATGACTTATTCAAATCTCATGTTGGGAAATGAATATATCAGGTACTCACAAACATATATTCTAGAGAAACACCATAAATTCCAAATTAGACCCTCTATATTTTGAAATAACACCTCATTTAGGCTCCATCAATAAAATGGGATGAGACATCAATAGAATATCGAGAGAAATGTGGTGAAACTATGAGAAAAAACAAAAATACCTCAAATATTTTATCCCAAAACAATAAAGGATGACTAAAAATTAAGGGGATTGTCCGTTACAGCAGAATGGAGGGGTCAGTTTGAGCTAATACAAGACTAAGATGATATTATAGTTAAAAACAACCAAGGAAGTCATGGTAATTTTACATTTTAATATATTCAGATCAGGTCGTATGGTTTTTCCACACAGTTAGAAAAACTATGTAGTAACCACTTTCATTTGAAAACCAATTTGTATGGTTCCTTATAATAACCACCCGGTTTAAAAAATGCTCAAACAATGAAAACCCCCACCAGATCACATAGATCTACTTCATACAGATTCCACATGGTCATAACTAATCATGTTCCAAAACCATATTCCAATTCTCTTTTTCCTAATCTCTAAATTTTCATCACCCCACTCTAAAATCCTCAAAAACAACAAAAGATATAAGGATAAGTAAACATTAATCATACTTGTGACCTATAGGGCATCACATCCCCTATTGATAAGAAAAGCGTAAATATTTTCCCCCCAAATTCACATTTTATCTTGATGTACCCAGTTTTTTCTATATTTATAGGTATTTTTAACTAAATGTTTTTGATTTACTAATTAATAGGAGTAAATTAAATTCTCCTTCCAATTATTTCAAAATAAATACTACTTTTTTATTTTTGTATACAAATATTTTTTATTGATTTTGAATATGGTATTTTATTTAGTTTTTTTTAATTTTTTTGAAAAATAATTATTGTTTTTATCTCTATCATTATCTAACTTTGGGTAAAATTGGTGGATATGTAATATGTGTTCCATACTTCTCCACTTACAAGGTAGTTAATATAATATTATTTCTTCTAATTTTTTTTCTTTCCTCTTAATTAATTTTCCTTAACTATTTTTTCTATAATAGTGAATTCTACTTATAGTGATATGATTTACTATATAACATTATTTGGTTTAATCTCAGCTAATATTGAGCTACCTCCATCAACAAAATTACCACTCCTTGTAGTGATTTCCATCACATTTTATCTTGGATTGTCCTCAGTGGTGTGGGTATGTTTTACTTTAACCCTTTCTCCATTTTCCAAATATACTTTCCTAAATTGTACATATATATTTTTCATAATAGCTTGAGTAATCTATGAAAATTGATTAATTATTACATCAATTTTTGAAAACGTTTTATTGAGCACTTTAAAAAAAATCTTCCACCCTTAAATTACTATTTTAAACATTTTATAGATTCTCTAAAATATCATCTATTCTATCGATATTTTTAGATAAAATTTAGGTTTATTAAATATAATTCTTTTGTCTGAGCCTTCTTTAATACCCATTTATATACTGTGATTGAATTCTATAATGTCTAATGAGTTTTAATTCTACTTTATGTTATGTAGGAAAATTTATATGGTTCTTTTATCCATGATTTTATGAACTAAAAATGGGCATGACTTTATAGGTTACATCCCTCAGTAATTTATCATATAATGAATTGAATTCAGTTATGGTGATATATTTTCGTTTTACATATCAAATTTATTTAGAGTATTTCAGAATTTAAAAACATCACATAATAATAAAATTGTTCCTTACTTAATTGTGTTTTGGACAAAAAATTGTAAAGGTTATTCTAAAAATCATCAATCTATGAGTTAAAATTATTAGTGACTGTAAATTATTTTACCACAACTCTTCTCCCTATGACTTCCATTTAATGAGAGTTCACAAATAACATGTTAAATATGTATTCCACATCTTAAATCGTTTATCTATAGCTTAATTTTACTATTTTATTAACTAAGGCCTATACTATGAAATTTATTCAATCAAGAAAACACTAAATTAATAAGGATGTTGGAGACTAATTATATGGGAAATATTGTTAATACCCCCTAAATTTTTATGAATCCTCATAAAAGGACCAATGTTCCTTCTAAAAAATGTAAATACTCTAACTCTGGAATCCATTTTCATTTGTGAGGAGAAAAATCTTATATTGAATGTATAGTGAATATATTACTAGGATCCAATCGGCCTCTCCTATTTAGACAATAATTTATTCCTATATTATTTATTTAAGAAATATAGAAAATATATTAATCTAAAAACATCATTATAAATTCCATTCAATGGGAAATATTAGACAGTGTTGAATAAATCGATAGTAAATAAATACGAATCCTCATTAGAAATATTATTAAAAATTTTAGATACTAAATATAGTGATGTTTCAAATCATAAATCACTATATTGGGAGTTAGTATGACAAATAAGGTAGTTCCAAAAAAATCTTGGTACATGATGATCTCTCTACCTTTGTGACACTTGTTATAACAATCTCATCCTGACATATATAGACATTACATCATTTTTGTAGAATACTGAAAACATTATAAAAATAGATGCCCAAAGACAATATTAGTTTAGTGCATTTAGAAAGATGAAAATGTAATCATTCATACATTAGTGATCTAAATTATCTCTTACTATGTTCTCTATGACTTGAAACCCTCTTATATATATCATACATAAAATATATATTCTTAACCCAGAGAAGGAAACATAAAAAGGGACGAGCTTTGATGCATAGTAATGGTAAAAATGGGATATATGTAAGCATAATCATGGTTATAAGGGGTTGAGAACGTGATCCTAACAATATAATGTCATACCCTTTATATCAAATATCATAAACATGAATCATGGCATAATGGTCTGTAGTTCATAAGGAATTAATCATATGGAAATAACAAGAATTAGACATGAAATAAAAACATATGAGTAATAAATGGAATTTTGGAATACACATAAAGATATAATATTATTCCCAATAAGTCAAGGTGAATTTCTAGAACTTATCAAAGAACTTAATGGGGAGTATACCTAATGAACATGACACACCCAATCCCCTATCACAGTCCTTTAATTATAAGGGACTGGGTTTCCCCATCTTCCCATAGTGAATCAGGTTTTACCATCTTTCCATAGTTGATAGGGTTTCCCTATCATCCCAATATAGATCTAGTTTCTCTATATTCCTATAGTGGACGAGGTTTCACTATCTTTCATAGTAGATCAAGGTCATCGACTGGATTCCCATCATTATCTCATGAGATATAAATCATTAACCAATGGATTGGAGGGACATATAGGCCCCACCCTTATCATAAAGAAATAAGACATACATATACGAGAAGATGACCAAAAATCATATAATGACCCATGAAATGAAATTGGTATCATAAACATGTAATCATATCATAACATATGTAAAATAGATAGGTTTCGTAATCATTTAATCAAATATGAACATGTAAAAATAAGTGGGTTTCATAAACATATAACCTGTGAAAGAGAAACATGTTTCATAAACTTATAAATAGTGAAAGTGGAATGGTTTTCTTAAAAAAATTCCATAAAAACATAAACCATTTATAGATATAATAATAATGGAAGCTATTTATCACTTCTGTAGAAATGCTTGAATAACACCCCAAAATGTCATCTTAAGTGGAAAATAATTTTGAAAAGTCTTTTTAAAAAATTTCATTCGGAAATTATCTATTCATCATTCAATTTTTGTTAACATAAAACCTTTTGAAAACTATTTTCATGAAAATAAACTTAAATTCTAATATAGGAAGCTTTGAAAACATTTTGGAAAAAATGTTATTTCAAAAATTATAATGAAATATTGAAAATAAATTCTTACAAATTATATTGAAAACTTATAAAGAATGAATGGAAACATATTAAAAACCTTTTTATATGAAAATAATTTGAAAACATATAATAAATTTTGGAAATCATTGAAATAGTTTTCTTTTAAAACAACATTTTTAAAAAAAATAAAGGTATCATTGAAAATCCATTGAAACACTTTTTTAAATATATTTATTTTTTCAAAACCTCTTACTTGGAAAAGAACTTAAAAATGAATTTCTAGAATATTAGTAAAAGAATTTAAAAAAAAACATTAAAAGTTATAAGGAAATGTTAATGTAAATGATGGTCATTAAGGTGGGTGATTCTGTACATGCTGAGCATTCCTTTTTCACAATAAAAAGTTTATAAAATAACCTCAATTGGAAAAAGGGAAGAAGATTAATTTTTAAAATACATTTTTTTAATAGGTAAAAAATGGGAAAAATTTTATTTTTAATATTAAATATGGATAGTATAAATTTTTTGAAATATTGTTTAGAAAACAATGTTTGAAAGAATATAGTTTTTTGTCCGAATGGAGAGATAAAGTCATATTTATTTAAAACACTTTCTTAGATATCTTAAGTAAAAAAAAGTAGAAAAATGAAACTAACACATGAAAATATTAGGAAATATCTAGAAGAAATTAAATTAATGATATTTACTGATATATGTATCATAATATTTCACCAATAGATGCATAATCATAAAAAATCCCAATAAATTATTAGAATTTTTGAATAAATTCTTACCACATAATAACCATAAATAATAATCCCTATGTAATAAAATGAAATAAAATGAATCTTAAAATGTAATTAAAATAATGTTATTTATGTTATAACATTTCAAAGGGTACTATATATGCCTCATTGAAGATTATAGGTTCATAAAATGACATGTGTCTAAAATAAGAAAAACCGAGACACAACTACATCACCGATTTGGTAACTTTTTAATCACAAACCATAAGAAAGAAAGATCATAAAATGGATATGTAAATATAAATAAATTTAATTATAATTATAATAGAATAAATTCATGTGAATTATATACACCACACAAAAGAAACAAGTGGTGAACATGGTATATATCTCACGGATATAAAAAGTGAGATGAGAAAACCCTTACCTTATGTTTGGAATCTCCTCATAATCTTTCAAAAATCATGTTTGAAAAATATAAGTTTATTATAAATCTACCATATAACCATATTATTATATCTAATATCATATTTGGATTTATATTACCCTATTATTAATTATTCCATGTTAATTTTATGTTTCAGACAATATCCGCTTTGTTTTCCACATTTTTGTGAATTTTTTATATTTTTTCTCTTCCTACTTATATAATGATTTAAATAATGTAAAACATGATATAAAAATTAGTTTCATTAATAATATATGTATTTATAATAATATATTAATAAAATAATTATGAAATGAAATCATCATTTATGGAGACAGTAGGCCATACATTTGCTTGAAAACTATTTCTGTTAACTTATCCTATTGAATGAAAAAGTAAAAGAAATATATTTATTTATATACTAATTATAGTATAATTATTAATTAATATACATAATATAAATTTAATTAACACATCATTAATACATTCCATGAAGAGGGTGAATGAATAACATCTCTTTGAGGAGGCGGTAGTCCACACTTCCCCAAATGAAATTTTCGTATTCAAACAAAATAGAAATCATGAAGGTATATTTTATATTATAATTAAATAAGGATAAAAAATCCTAAATATATTATATATTGTATTAAAATTTAGTTTCCATCATAATTCCATACTATGATATGTTGTAATGGAAAAACGAACAACATCGTTTTGTGATGCGACAGTTCTCCAAACACAAGAATAATAAGGTTGTTACTCATTTGATGGAAGTGTGTGTCATTATAGGTATAATTATATTAATAAAATATCTCAGTATATAGAAGATATTATTTTATTATATAATCATATAATAATAAAGGTTTAGGTGATGGATAATGAAAATAAAACAACAGATATTGAGGAGGAATGTTACCCCTTCTTTGGGTAACTCCTTTTGGTTTTAACCAAAGGGATTCTTTGGTTGGATTTATTATGATAAGTAGGAATAAAGTATTATGTTATGGATATTGGAAGTATATTTGGGTAGATTTTTTTTGAGTGAAAGGTCTTTAGAGGTGTGAATAATTGGGAGGTTGATTGCCTTTTTATAGTGGAGGAGGAGTGGAATTCTTGTAAATTTTTGAAAATGAAATTCCACCCAAGTTTTTTCTATGAATTGTGGATCCAATAATGAAGAATATTGTATAAAAAGGAGTATATGTTAGAAATATGGTCATAAAATGGATTTTTTACAAGTGTCTATGTCATTTTTTCTCTTAAGTGAATGGTTTAGGACTTTTTTGGGATAATTGTTTTTATTCACTGTAATTATTTTTAAAAATGTTCACTAACTGTTTTTTGTCAAAAAATAAGTTAAACATATTATAAATTATAAATTATTATGATATAAAATATTTATATCCTCTTTAAAAATTCCACTAACATAGGTGGCATAAATTAATTAAAATTTAATCCCAGAGACGAGATGACACCACATGTTTATAAAGTGAAAACATTCAATAGTATGGTACGTTTATATATCCAATTTCAATGTGAAATTGATTACAATGACATAAATTGGATTAATAAATATAAAATAGATCTAATGTAAATTGAAAAACAATAAATACCATAATTTATCCTAATAAATAAATTACATTAAAAAGTTGTTTTTAATTAAACTTTAGAATTATTCACTATTAAAAAAAATGAAACTTCACAAAATAATATAAAAAAATCACCCAAATATTTTTTTTATGTTCCTATTTAAAAAATATAGGTAATTTTTTTCAAATAAAAAGTAATTTTTTTTAAAAATTTAGATTCAAAATGGGTTCTCTATTAAATGGTGGTAAAATTACTTTTGAGAATAATACATATTTTTATTTATAAAATTGGAATTATTATTATATTATACATATAAAATATATTTAAAAGAGAAATCAGAAGTGTTATATTAATTTATTGAGATATTGTTTTTGTACATAGAAATATTTTTTTCTTAGAAATGTAATTTTTTTATTTTCATATATTTCTTTCATTCATGTATAGTAATTGGTAAACAAAGGATTTATTTTTTATACATCTTCAAATGATATTTTCATAATTTATTTGATCTTATTTTAAACATCCATTCCAATTGATTGGCGGAAACTTTAATAATATTATTAATTAAACATTATAGTTTGGAAAAAACTCTATCCTTTAATATAAGCTATCTAAGGGACACGATATTGTGTGTAATATAAGAAAAACATCGTTCTTCATGTATCGCAAGATAATCTATGTGTGGGATGTTGTCCAAAAAAGAAAAATGAAATGCTTTATTATATAAAAAACTATATTCTTTGATGCATGAAATAAAAAATATCAAAAATATTAAATTAATCTAAAAAACTTATTTCAAAAAACATCAGGGTGTTACACTGGTATAAAATTTTTTATAATTAAACTTTCAAATTATAGAAATAAAACTTATTATTTAAGCATAATTAGATTCATTTTCTCAATGCATCTTATTTTCTTCTTTAATTATGAGTAAAAACATCTCTATATTTGGTATGAGTGGTAAAAAAATCTATACTTAGAGCCCTTATTTTTTTCATTTTCTATAACTAAATAAATAATATTAGTAGTTAAATATCATATGTAATATATATATATAACTATAAATGATACATAAAAATTATTTTGCATAAAATTTTATTCTAAAAAATTTTAATATAATTTATAGACAATCTAAATTTGTGAATTAACAGAAATCTGTCTTCGAAAATGACACAAAATGTTAGTATATTTCAAATTATAATTAGTATGTTTATATAGTTAGTTATAGAATATTAAAAAATTATATATGAGGAAATTTATATAGGAAAAGTTATTATTCATTCACTGATTCACCTATATAAAAATATTTTAAAATAAAAATGGGGATGGTTTCTGTGTTTTTATTTATATAGTTAATAATAAAATATTTTTACACATTGTGTATTAATTATGTAAAATGTACATATTAATTTGGTAATAGATAAATATGATCAGTTTTTTATAAAATATATTAAGTTAAAGAAGTATTTTTTTGTAGTAGATTATATTTTCAAAGGCACGTTAGTAGATTTTTTATAGAATTGAAATTAACACAATCACCTTCTTCATCAGCCACTTTATTGAGTCAATCAAGAACTTGCGCATGTGACCATGTGTCCCAACAGGGGTATAGGTAAGTCTTACAAGTAGTTGTTAACTAAATTAATACATGTTTTAATGATTCCCCTAAAATAATGAAAAAAATTTATATCTTAAATTTTAGTGTTTTTACATTTGGATGATGGGATAAACTTCACATGTTAGTGTCACTAACCCCCAATGATCTATTAATTTGTGACAAATCAATTAAGAATTTAAGAAATAAATATAAAATATTGAAAAACTAGTTCAGTAACAAAATTTTAAAATCAATCTAAATACATTACCTAAATCCCCACTATAAAATTATCCACTTATAATCAAATGAATATTAGAAATATAATTGATAGAGATAAACATAATTTCTAGATTATTGGTTTTTTCTTGAAGGTATTTGTTCTCTATTATGATTGCCCACAAATTATTGGGTGGAATAAAATATATTATCTATGAATCATTTTATCATAGTAAAAATATTAAACTATTTTATAGAACCAATATTATTTGATATTTGAAAACTATAATTATAAATTAAAACATGCAGTAAGAAAATAATAATTTTATATCATCTAAAAAACAATATTCATCCTTTATTCAGGATTAAATGATATTTTATATGAATAATAACATCAAATATTGTGGAGGGTAAATTATTATAAATGATATTGAGGATTATAAGGAATATATTTTCCTTTATAATGGTTACAATAAATACCCATGTTTTGAGACAAGTTATAATTCCATGAAAATTTAAATTTTGGTGTTTGGTGGATGATACTTTCTTTGAAATGAGATTTGAAACATAATTATGGGAGGTGGGACAATCCAAAGTGTTATTTTTTGTCTTGGTTAAAGGCATGAGTGGTGCCTCGGGTGCTCTGTTGAGGATTATAGGCAGTATGAATGCACTGTTTGGAACATGGTTATGGAAAACCATCGTTCAAAAATTCATGAACAAGTTTTTAAGGGTAAATTGTATTTTTTCCCTTAAATATCTTTAAACCCCATTTTCTTCTTTCTTTCTCTCATTTCTAGTGGACAAATCTTCTTTTTTTCTTTTGTAATACATCTTCGAACCTATTTTACGTTCTTCAATATCTCTAAGATCTAGACATTGAATGAAGCACCATAGGATGTTTTATATCTTTATGGGTAAGATTTCAATTCATATTACTTCATATAACAGTTTCTATTGTTATTTGTTGGTCTAGTTTTGTGCGAGCTCATTCAAAATATTTTTATGGTGTTGGTTACTTCTATCGATTTATCTATAACTATACCAAATGAAGCCTCAATTTTGGACGATTATAGAATCCAAATAATATGTTAGGTGTTCTATTTCACTTTACCGATGTTTTTGTTGATATATAAATTTATATATTGTGTCACACGCTGGCCTTTGTCATGAAATTCCCTAAAAATAGTTATTGGTTTTTAAATTGTTAAATGCATGATGTATTACTCCCACTGAGACTTTATATGTCATTAAAGGATTTAAAACTCACATATATATACCCCTTTAGTTTTCCAAGTGATTTATTATCTTTAATATAATTTTTAAAGGACTAAAATTCCACCATTGTGTTTGGATTGGATTGTAAATGAAGTTACCCTTACATGTAATATTTATAAACCATGAAATTGTTTAACAATGTTTGGTAGTTTTCTAAAATTCTTATTTTTGTGGAATTGAGTTCTACCTCATGAATGTGATTCTCGGTTGTTCTAAATTAGTATTTCATTAACAATTTCACGTTTTATAATAAAAAACCTCAAATAAGGTGATCAATCTTCTAAACTAAAAAGTGTTGATTAGTTTTTTAATAGGGATTGGCCTTATGAAATTGGTGTTTTCCTATGCTTTTATGTTATGGTTATAAATTTAAAATAATAAGTACATGGCATTTAATGATATTATTAGATGGACAGAATAATAGGGAAAACATTCCTTGTCAAAAACTATTTTTAAGACCAACCACCTTCTAATTGGGTTGGAAAGCCTTGTGTATAAATTTCTATGTCTTGATTATAAATTTCCATTCATTGATAAATGAAATAGATTATTTAAATTGGCTGGTTTCAATTAAATTTAATTTAATTGGGTGGTACGACTACACCTCTTTCTATATATAAATAAGAACAACTTATGTGAAATAGTATAAATTATTATGCCGTTGGTTATTTTGGGATTATTGATTATTTATGTTTAATAGGTAATGCCTTATTATTATAATTATTATTGCAACATTGAAACTGGATTTGGAATGATGGTAAGGGATCTGTTGGGCATAATGTTTCATGATCCCTTATATTAGGTGTTGAGCATGACATCTCACACTATTGACACTATTTAGACGGCATGCATGACGCACCACATCCCTTGTTTTGGGTGTTGGTATGAAGAAACAACCACTATCTCAAGTGTTGAGCATGAATTCTCACATTAATTACGATATTTAGGGCATGTAACCTTTGTTGGAGCTTATAGGATCGTTTATAATTGTTATACATGACTAAGTTGGGCTCCGGTCTATCCAGAACCTAGTATTCTAGGTATATGGAAACGTATGTTCCAATGTACTTATCACATAAATGTGGATGAAATATATAAATAAAATATATATTTTTATTACTATATATATTGTGGTTGGTTAGACATTCATTATGTCCTATGCCAAATTAGGTAGAGTTGGCCATGTGTCATATTGGGACCTGAACCGACTGATATTTATTAATTTGACATTGTTTAGTATACTTTATACTTACACAGTACACTTCTTTATATGCACGGATTGTATTGAACTATAAACACCATTGGTGGTGGCCAACTGATTATATCTCACAGCCTGATGGGGCTGCCATTACACTAGGGTAACCGAGAAGTCTCATGTTTGTAGGACCATTGATTATTAACTATGCTATCATGCAAGTACCTAGGAGTTAGAAGAAAGGGGAAAATACAGATCTCATGATACTCAAAGAGATCACCCTTGGGGTTTTTTTATTATTTTCTTATTCAATGAATACACTATTTTTTGTTCTATGTATAATATTTAAGTTTTTGTATCATCATCTAGACATGCATGTATTTCTTTATATGGGAGTTTTCTATCTCATATTTAGTTTACATTATTCTCCCATTTTTGTGTATTTTATTTATAAATTCTTCTTATATGGTATATTTTTTATTTTTCCAATATACCATTATGACACTCTGATATGAGGGTATAGTCTCCTCAATATCTTTTCGTGAGACCCCTGATTCTAGTCAAAGGCCTCAAGAATACGAGGAGGTGTTCATGAGGCCATGTGATGACCGATTCGTCTACTGGTTTCATAGTCAACTGGGGCGTGATGTTAAAAAGTGGTATCATAATAAATCATTTCTCGTTTTCCTACTATTTGGAGCTAGTATACACGAGATTAATAATGTTTTGGCGCATGGTAAATAGCCATGTATGGGAGTGATCAACCCACCCACAAGGAAGTTTCCAAAGAGGCAAGATATGGGATTGTTGTTCATGTTTGTTATTATTATAGTTTATCATGCTTTCAACTTGAAGGATTACTGTAATTTATACTACTTATGGATTTATGAAATTTATATTATTTTTTCCTTGTATTGGAATGAAAAGGATATAGAAATACATGAATAATTATAGGAACATAGAGATTCACATGTTATGCATATGTCATTAAATGCGGTTTCATTTGTAGGATTTCTAATGATGGTGATGGTGTTCATTGTTTGTCTATTATCATAGATGTTATATACCATGTTAGGTATTTTAGTGACACACTTAATTTTGTACCTATTTAGGAATTTCTTTATCATAACAGTATATATAACATGCTTGGGTGATTTATTTATCTTGTTGAAAAACTACCATGAATAGGTAATTATGTTCCATACAACATGATTATTTAGAATTTCATGCCTATGTATCATGATTATGTCGTTATTTATCATGTTCCTCTGTGTATATTTCTTATGGTAGCATTATCTGTTATAAACATGATATATAGATGGTTATTAAAGTTCACTCACTGGTCTAAATAGAGTTTTCTAATATTTATTGCTGATGTAAACCTAACTAAGCAATCATGAGATGTTTGAGCCACTAACCATTGGTTTCATGGGATGAAACATATTGGTCTTGATAAATGGGATCCAAATTTCAATCTGTTAAGTATATAGGCACTTTATAGACTAGGATATATAAACCTATATAGTCAAACCATTATATAAGATCATGATACATTTTTAAATGATTATAAATGTAAATGCTATTTAATTTTGATCTGAATTGATTTGGTTTCTTATAGACATCTTATGTGACTCAACCCTAGTAATATGATTATGGTATTTAATGTTATCAGATAAAACCCATTAATAGAAATTTAAAAAATTAAAATATTAAAGGCTTCATCTATAAAGGCTGGTAACTCTATCAAATAGGCACAAAGATACATATAATTAACTTTATAAATTAAAAACCAGACCCATGTAGGCCAGTTGGGGAACTCTTCTTAATAGATAAGCCACTACGACTAATTTGAAGTATTAGAAATTATGAAACTTCAATTGGGATTCATTCTGATGAACCCTGGTTGGCTTAGCATGACCATCGTAGTATTATTTATTTATTTAAATGAATTTATACGTTAAATTTAATAAATATGGTGGGGTGCTAATAAATTATTATTTTTTAAAAAGAAGTTTGACAAGGCCTGCCTATTTTTCTTTAAGGCATTAGTTAATTAGGTACCAAGTGATTCTTTCTTGTAATTAGTAGTTGATGTTATTAATTGAATAATTGGAATGTTTAAATATTGAATTTGAATCAATGTAATGGATTAAAATGGATCCTTACTTGGTATCCTTAGTTTAAATCATAGTGTAAGGCCAGTTTAAAAAACTTCTGGAGTTTAAATGGAAATAAAATACAATCATTTTCAACATGCCTTTTTACCTTTTTATCAAGGGAATAAATGATAGGCATATGGCCTAGTGAAATATTTTTGGCATGAATTATTGATTGCGTCAATGCTTATTATTTTGTAAGGGGCTATCTAGAGGTAGTTAAAACCCTTATAACTAAAATTACTTGATAAATGTTGTGTTCCTTTTGACCCATGGTTCCATTGATGTGCCATTTTCTCTAATAGGACTCTTAAATTATAAATGAAACCCTTGTTTAGATGGATGGTTTTTCTATCCTTGTCCCTTGTCCCAGGCTTGAGAATCAAGTAATGCTTGGTTTTATTAGGTTAGGCAAGCCTTTAGAATGGTCTTCCACTTTTTTGGTCTCATCACCCTCAATTCATCCATAGTAATGGAGTACTTGGTATGTCATCATCCAGGTTAATAGTCATATACAGAATTATGACCATGGCTTAAATCACTTGTACAAACCACTTGATACATGAATGAATACGGAATAAAACCTATGGATTGTATAGAGGATGTGTTGTGTTTCTTATGAATCCTCATGCTAGCGTGCATTCATAAATGTGGAACCTTTTGAGTTGCTAAATGATAAAATGATCCAATTGACATTGGTGGAAACCTTAAGACTAGAAAAGATGAGAAAATTCTTGTGTCATTTTTTGAGTCAAGGGACATGTGTGTTAATGGAATCAAATTTGTCCCAATTTGTGGGATGGTGTTCCTAGAGGTCTGAGTGCTTTTACATGCCAATCAAGATGGGTTTTTATTTTATGTGAAATGATATTCCATATGTGATCATGAATCTAATATGTGTTAGTAACACATTTAAGGTTAATCTGATCTAGCAAATTTATGATTTGATGGTCTATCTCTTCTTTTCACAACTAGGAAACTACTAATGTGAGGAGTGTCATGTCAATTTGAGTAAATATGTGTCCTTCCATTTAGAAGGGACACAACTGAGAAATACCTATTGAAAATAGACAGTTTTGTTCTTGAATTTTGGTAAGTTTGGTGTGTCTTCTTATGTGTATGTGCTTTAAAGACATCATAAAAATTAAGTGGATGGATATATATACAACCTTTGGAAACAAAAATGGTCATGGATGAACTTTGAAGGTAAATCTTGGGTGATCACATGATTCCTCAGGGTGAAAAGGCATTACAATTAGTTAATTGTGACGTGTCATCCGGTGACGTTGAGATTATTTCGAAAGAAGTCAACTAGTAGTGGTTCAAATTCTATTCTTTTCAGTAATTGGAATTCATTAGGTGTGAATAAAAAACAAACTTCATCATGAACATTATAGAGGCATCAAAAATATTACTGGTAATATTTTATATCCTCTTAGTGTGATATTTCTCTAGTATCGATAATGTCCCCTACATTGACATCATCCATGTACACTGAGAGAATCATTTATATTCCATGATAAATTTTTAAATGTCGTTGGGACAGATAAGTAAAATTCAAGGGAGTTATTCTTCTGAAATGTGGTTGTTTAAAAATAATGGTTATTTATGAGTGATATTTGGGTTACCAAGTAAGAATGCTTTGTTCAGACTCACATACACTAACCAACTGTTGACTTGACATCCATTTGGATCAGTCAATGTTCTTGAAATGTTGAAGTGTTAGATATGCACTGATATCTCAATTGTAAATTCCAGAGTATAGGATATCTTGGATGAGCTCCTTATATTCAATTTCATGATTCCAATGTTACATCAAACCCTAGTCGAATTCAAATGAGATGTTTCAGAAGTGATGAACCTAGTATACCAGTTTAGGTGTACATCCATGATCATATTTAGCATGATAACATAAATGGATTTCGGTATTGAAAAATAAATAGAAGCCAAAGAAAATATTCAATGGATATGAACGAGGGTAATGAAAAGTTCATTAGAGGAAGGCACATGTTTTTGGATGTAATATGCTGGCTATCAAATTTGATCATTTTCATAATGGTCAGATGATGGTGGATTGACTTTTTTTATTATTCTCGAAAGGAATATGGTAGATAAAGATCCATTTCAGGCACGTCATTAGGTGGATATAAGTGTAGTATGTGTTGATTGTGTATTTTAATTAATAGTCTTTTTGACCTATCTAAATAAGGTTGTTATAGGTAATTGACCATTTTACTAATTGAAAATAATTCCAGGAGCATTGTTAAAATGATTATGGTGTTCTCTGTAGAAAATTTTCATGGTGGAGGTGTCGTGGAAAAAAATTGGACCCTTTGGATTTCAAAACCTACAGTGGGAAGCACCATTGGTAATTTTCTTAATGTGATAATGAAGTTATTGTGTCAATAGATAAAAAGACTCGGGTGATCGTTCTTTAAATTTTTTTCTTCAGAAAACAAGAATTTAAATGATAATTAGAAAATAATTATAATATTTAGAACATTGAAAAGTGATTTTTAGGTTTTTAAAGGACCAAGAGGTTCCTCAGGGGCTCTGTCATGTTCCAAGAGTTTCTAGATCCCAAAACCCCAAAATGAGAAATTAGGGTAGATGAACATGATTTGTCTAAAACTATGTGGCCCTCCAGGAGAAACTACGCAAGGAAATTTGTGTGAATTGGGAGGAAACATAGTTTTTCTTAATCTATGTGGGCTAGGAATAATTATCATGTGAGGATTTGTAATTCTTTTTTGCAGAGGATGTGCATGGGTTGCACATTGTTTATCAAATTGTATAACAAATCCTTAAAGCTTAATTCCACTTAGGAAGTATGTTTACTCTGTTTGGTGCATGGTTGGAACATGATTTTTCCAAACCAAGTGTCCAAACTATGTGAACTAGTTTTTAAGGGTCAATTTTCCTTTTCCCCTTAATGATCATTGAACCCCATTTTCCCCTTTCTCTATCCCATTTACATTGGATGGATCTTCTTCTATTCTCCCATAATCCATCTTCAAGCCTATTCTGGGTTCTTCAATATCTATTAAATCTAAACATAAAATCATTAATGGTTAGTCACAATGGATCCATATCGGTATGGTGTGAATTCTTCTTACTTATTATATCATTTTATCTTCTGATCAATTCTTTTATTTTAGTGTGGGATAATTCTTCCCATTTTCAGGGCATTGGTCAATTTCATTTATTTCTCTCAAAGGGAACCAAATCAAGACTTTATATTGTATGGGTAGATATTCCTAATTATATGGTAGGTTCTATATAGCTCTTTCCCTAAGTTTCCATTTTTTATAAATATTTTTATTGTGCTGTGAATTAGCCATTCCCACGTGTCACCCTAAAATGAATTCTTCATTTATAATTTGTTAAACACATGATGTATTACCCTCGTCGAGTCTTATAATGTAATTGTAGTATATAAATCTAAATTATTTCCACCCATTGGGTGTGGTAAGTGGGTTTTCATATTTTATATAATTGTCAAAATCTTATAATTCCTTTTAAGTTTTCATATTTGATTGTTAATGAAATTCTAATTATAAGAAATATTTATAAACCATGAAAGTGTTTATCTATGTATGGTATATTTACAAAATGATTCCTTTTAGTGAATTGATTTATTACTAATTAATGTGATTCTTGGTTTTACTAAATGAATTTTTCTTTAACAATGTTAGGTTTTAGAATAAAACCCCTCATATTAGGATCACTTCCTTTGAAAATAAGTTGTTCTTAATGATTTAAATATTTCTTTTCCATATGGACTTGTTGTTTTCCTATGAATTTATGTAATGGTTTTAAATATGTAATTCTTAGTAATGTAATATAATGATATTATTATATGGATTTAATGAGGGGTCATGAACTTATTTATGGCCAATTGATTTAAGGACCAACAAACTACTATGTGGGTTGGAAAGCCTTGTGTATAAATTTCCATGTCTTGATTATAAATTTCCATGATTTGATAGATGAAATGGATTTTTTAAATAGAATGTTTTAATTAAAAGTTATTCTAATAGGATTCTACTACCACACCTATTTCTATTTATAAATATGAATACCTTATGGGAAATAATATGAATTGTGATTCCCTTTGGTTATTTTGTGCTTGTGGATTATCTATTATTAAGAAGTATTGACTTATTGTTGTTATTATTATTAATCCTTCGAAAAGTCCATGAAACCATGGTAAGAGTTCAGTTGGGAATAATGTTTCATTCTCTCCAACATCATGTGTTGATCATGATGTCTCACACAATTAACACTATTTGGATGGTGTACATGAGACACCATGTCCCTTTTTCAGGTGTTGGAATGATGATATACCCACCATCTCAAGTGATGAGCATGAAGTCTCACAATCATTAGGATATATAGGGATTGTACACACTTTTGGATCCAATAACATTGTTCAAACTAGTTGTGGATGATTGAGTTACGTCCCGGTCTAGTTAGCACCTAGAATTCCAGGTATATGTCTACTTAGATCCACAGACAATTAGAAAATATAGATGGAATCAATATATAACTATAATATATATACATATATATATATATATATATATTACTACTATATATATAGTGACTTATCAGACATTCATTTTTCCTATGCCGAAGCAGGTAGAGTCAGCTAGGTGTCCAATTGGAACATGATATGGCTGGTATTTATTTATTTGTAATTTTTTATTATAAATTATAAAATAAAACTATAATTCCTTATATTCTTGGCGTGGATTTAGCTGTATACACAATCAGTAGTGTGTAACATCTCATTACATCAGACATGTATGACTTTAACCTTATCATAGATTTTCTATTTTATTGACTGGTTAGGGTTGAGAATGATTTGAGAGGATAAAAATAATTGAGAAGTCAATGATTTTTTGGACTCTCAGCTTTTGCCATCCCATTTCTATAGGATTACATAGGGTTACATGCTATGTAACTAGGTTACACGATGTGTAATGGTCGCTAGGAGAACACCTTGAGAAGTATCATGTCATGAGAAGATTAAAAATATGAAAGGATTCATTTCATGAATAGAATTTACACTCCATGAGTTATTTAGTGCTCCATTTTCAATTTAATGAGAATCATTTTTCAGTAGTTATGAAACTTAACTACTACATGATGTATGTGGGATTACATGTTGTGTAATACTGAGACTTCCGTTTTCTAAACAGGAAACATGACTGATATCTCTTTTCCCCTACTCTATAGTTTTTTTTTCTCTCCAACCAATTCCTTCCCAAGGAAATCATAAAGCTCTCAAGCTCTTCTGGATCCTCTCAATCGCCTTTCGATCATGGCTCTATTTGCAGTGTGATTCCCAGGTAATATTTCTTCTTCATTATCCATCTTTCTATCTATCTACTCCCTTGGTATTTTAATATATCATCTTAAATTGATGGATATATGCTCTATGATTTAAGATCTCATCTCTAGGTCGTGTTTTCAGGACTTCTACACATTCTTTCTCATTGACGTGTTTCATTGCGAGTGTTGATTTTCAAAAAATAATTAGGTTATTCCCTCCAGTTTAGAAAAATTGGTTGACTTTGAATTGATTGATTATTTTTCAAATTCTTAAAATTTCTTTCAATTGATTTGATAAAACTCAATTTTAGTGAATTTGGAGATTTGGAATGGTTTGGCATGGAAATTGAGGAACTCTATAATTCCATTGAATTGTGGAGTGTTTGTGAAAATTAGATTATTTAAATTGTTCAATTCAAATTATAAATTTAATGGAATATATTTCAATTAATTTTTTGAATTTAATTGTGGGAATGAATTGTGAGTTTGATGGAATTGGTTTTGAATGGATTTCAAACTTGTGAAAATGGCTTAATAAGTTTTGGTGAAAACCCAATGGTTTTATCTTGTTAAAGAGTCATGTTTTTGATTAAAACCCCTTTTAGTTTTAAAAGTAAAATTGTAATTTAAATGGAAGAATGTGATTCAATTATATTTTACAAAGTCTTAAAATAAATTTCCCATCATTGATTGTGTAAGAGCACATGCAAGCCTTAGGTAGTTGGTGAGTTATTTGGATGCACTATACACTATTACAATGTTCTGAAACATACATGAAGTTGGAAACATCTTAGATGAGATAGTGATGAGTAACCTTTTTCACATGTTAAGAGGATGTGTGTATAAAAATATTGTAGAGATCACTTAGAGAGTGTGGTTTAGTATAGCCTAAAATATTCATACCTATTTGAAGATGAACTTCTTGCTCGCTTGTTTTATATTGAAGATATAAATATATTTTAATGTTGTTGGACTAATTTAAAAGAATTCATAATTTATAATATATTGTTTTATGTAACTATTTTATTTAATTCATTGTTTTATAAATATTCCATCAGTTTTTAAGTTGTTGCTTAAATTATTTTTCCATAATTTCAACCGTATAACATGATTTGCTTAAATATTCTTAACAAATAAAACCTCATTATTTATTTTAAATTTAAAGAATTCATTTGGTTATTATATTGTTGGCATATGATATGGAATCCTTGGTGAGACCCTATTATGATTTTCATCTTACACCCTATTTTTTAGTTTGGGTGTTTGTAGATTATGACCCTCCATGTTCGGGCAATGGGAAATGATCTCATTAAGGTGGATCCAGCTATTAAACCTTAGACGTTGAGTGTTGTTTCCTTAGGGACATGGGTGGTTTTTACATATTTTGGTACTTGGTTTGTAGTACATTGGGATTTAATGCCATGTTATCTTCGGGTACATTACCCAAGTGGAGTTTCTTCAGTATGCCTATTGACTTATCTTACTTCCACTATGTTTTTTGGAAAATTCATTCCCACTTTCATGTTGTATAATGTTAGGTGCTAGTCACCGAAACATGGTGATCTGGAACACCATTCGATCTATGTCAGTGGTAGCTCAGTTATCAGGTTACCAAGGAACCCAGGATGATTTGTGACAAAGTGGTATCAGAGGAGGCTGTTGAGATTTTGTCTTGAAGTTAGTATGCATTTTTGAAATCTTTTCGGGACTTATGAGGTAGTTATGATTGAGTTCCTGGATATCTATTACCACAATAAACCTTAAGTCTCCAGGGGTGTTTAGGAAAAGAATCCTTGTGGATTAGTTCTAGTCCATTCACTATTTTTATTTGGATTTAGTATAATCCAAATCTCATTGTTCCATCTGCTGAGAATAATTTCCCTTGTCACTCAGTTTGAGTATTTTTCTAATGTCTTCTTTGTTGACTATTGATGTTGTGTAGAATTATAACTCTAAAAAGATGTGTGAATTGTATCCAAGATGATGCTATTACAGAATTTAAGTGAGTAAATCCTCTAGTTGACTCAAATTGAGTTGAGGTGATTGTGCGCATAGTCCATGCTTTCGGATACGAACCTAATCTAGTCCTCATTTAGGCTTGAGCAATGGATCCTTAGGGGGATGTTCATTGAAATCATTATCTAGAGTTCCTTCACAAAAATCCAATAGTTTTTAAAGGTTCCAATGATCCTCCACATTTTGAGGAATGGTTGGGTAAGATAGAACTTCAGTTTGAGTTCTTAGAGTCCCCAAATGAGATCAAGGTGATTCTTACCACCTTTGTTCTAGAAGGACTGCACACGAAATTGTTGGACATGATGGTGATGGAAAAGAAACATGGGGGGTTAGAGTGGAAATACATTAATGTTCATTTCACCAAATAGTTCTATCCAAATTAAATGGTGTTGGACAAGGCTATAATGTTTTTCATGCCTGTGAAGGTCGATAGAACCATGAATGAGTATTCTAATTGACTTCCTAAGATGGTGCAGTTTGTGTTTAAGATAGTATTTAATGAGTGGATGAAGGATCGATGGTTTGAGTTGGGAGTGAAATCAGATAACCATTCCTAGGTTATCATGATAAATATTCCCACATATATTTATGTTCTAGATAGGGTGATGGTGGTTAAATGGACCTATATAGAAATTTATTATTGATGAGAGTTCCTTTTTCATCAAGTAGTTGCATCATTTCATTGAAGTGAAAATAAAAGTGTGATTATTCTCATGGTAGTTCTCGATGGAAGGGTCATTCCAGACCTCCTACAGTGCTACTAGGAAGTCCATTTATTTTCTATTATTGTGGAAGGTGACGAAAATTCTAAGAGGGTTTGCACTGAGGCACCCTTGAACTGTATCTTCTTTAGATGTTCAAGATGGTTATAGAGATTTTTCCCTAACTTTTATACTCTATGTAGTGGAATAAGAATATCAACTCCTCTTAAAACCGTGGGGATATCAAATTCTTCACATATAAAAGGGTTCCAGCCACAGGCATCCAAAATGAAGGTACTTCATATAGTTAATGAGTCTATAGAGGAAGAATACATGGGTCCGATAACTGTGAGAGGCTCTATTACTGTAGATTTGTTATTAGTGACTGCTCTATTTGATATTGGTGCATTTCACCTGTAACGACCCAAAATTTTGAATAAATCTTGTTTCCTAATTTTGTGTGTTATTCTATTTTTTATACTCAACAAAACTCTTTCATTTGATCACATGAGTATAATTAAAATGAGACCATTGGGTTTTGACTGTTATATGACCATTGGTCAATATGACCACTGGAAACTAAACGTTTCGATTTTTGACTCTAAATACAAGTAATCTTAATTAATTAATATAGAAAGAAGATTCGATGGCCTCACCCAGTAGTATTGAACCAATCGAATCCCATCTAACAGAACTTGGGAAGGAGGTAGCACCACTAGGCTTTTCTCTGGACCAAACCCAAGCCGAACTTCATTGTGTGAAGTTAGAACGGAATCTCCTTCGTGAGAAGTTCAAACTGATAGAAATTACTACTCGTGCGATGTTGGCCGAGCCTCCCTCGAATTCTCTCACCTTAGCACACCTTACACTTAGGTCATATGACGGTGTGATAAGGGGCTATGTAAGGAGACCTTAACTGCCTTGTGTAATCCTTTGTTTTAAATAAAAATTTTGATTTCTTCTTATGATGAAGTTTATGAATTTTCGAATGACCGGATAAATATAGTATGCATATTTCTGTTGAATTTTAGAAAAAGGATATTTTAAAAATGTTTATGTAAACCTTAAATAATTAAAAATGTGTAATGATTTTCAAAAAATGGTCTTCTACAATTATGTTCAGTATGAAATTTAGAGTCTAATAAGATCAACTTAATTTTTGCTGAATAGTAAATTATGAATAGTGATTTTATGCTTAGGATTAGTAATGTGACTAAATGGATTACTAATATCACTTAAAGAAATTATTAATATAATCTTGGCACCTTGATTAAGTAATGTGATTCAATAAAATGGTTAAATAACGGTTTCATATATTATTATTCAAGTATTAGTTTTCTCGGGTGAATAGTGTTTTTAATTAAAAATTTAATTAAAAATATTCACAAAAATATTTTTATAAAATTGATTTCATTTTTTTAATCAGAGCATCGATATTTGGTTAAGGTGAAATTTTGGGATTTTTCTGAGAAAGTTGAATTTTTAGTGAATAGTAAAAATATAGTTTTAGGGTTTCGGTATGTTTAATGACATCATAATTGTGTCATGATGATGTCATGAGATATTTTATGGGTTGACCGACCAAAGGTGATGCATTATTGTATTGGGGGCCCCATGTGGCCTAACTTCATGGGAAATATCTTGGGAGAGCACATGGTTTTGAGAAACCCACTTTTGAGGTGTCCCTTGGCCATTAATGCCTTGTCCCCTCACTTTCCCTATAAATACCAAGCCATAATCTCATCCATTTCGACTCCCCACTCTCCCCCAACGAATTTATGGTCTCATTACCTCCCAAGGAGTCCTCCCAAGGTGCCCCCAAGCCCTCGAGGTCCCAACCTTTGAGTTTTAAGAGTTACGTTTTAAAGTAAGGGATCTGACCTCTCTCTCTCTTTTCAAGAAATCTCTTTTATGTAATTTCTTTTATTCTCCATGTTTTTATGTTAAAGGATGTTATTTTATACTCCTATTACTTCCATTTTAATGTTCATATAATGAGAGATCCCCTCTTGCTCTCATTATTTCATTTTATGATGTTTTAAGTGGTGCCGTTAGGCTACCGAAATTTTTGGTAACGGATTCTTTCTCCCTTCTCATTTTTCAAGATCTATATT
Organism: Viscum album; assembly: GCA_963277665.1. NCBI lineage: Eukaryota > Viridiplantae > Streptophyta > Magnoliopsida > Santalales > Viscaceae > Viscum > Viscum album. The sequence goes on from OY728163.1 coordinate 1,944,401,826, forward strand.
CATGTAATGTATTTCATGTTCCTTTTTATTATGTTGGGGTATGATCTCTAAATTTATCCTAATGATCTTTTATGATTTTATGATGAGAGACCCCATTTTATCTCTTCAATTCAATATTTTTGAAGTTTTAAGTGGCGTCGTTAGGCTGCTGAATTTTTAAGTGGTTATTTCACATTTCTCCTTTTTCAAAGTTCTAATTCCATGTCAAGTCTTGAAAGTTCCTTTTTATTATGTTGGGGTATTATCTTTAAATATATCATACTGATATTTTATGTTCATATGATGAGATACCCTATTTGATCTCATCAATTCATTTTTGTTGAAGTTTAAGTGGCGCCGTTAGGCTAACGAATTTCTAAGGGGTTCTTTCACCAGTCTCGTTTTCAAGTTCTAATTCCATGTCTAGTCTTGAAAGATCCTTTTTATTATGTTGGGGTATGATCTCTAAATATATCATACTGATATTTTATGTTCATATGATGAGAGGCCCTATTTGATCTCATCAATTCATTTTTGTTGAAGTTTAAGTGGCGCTGTTAGGCTGGAGAATTTCTAAGGGGTTCTTTCACCCTTCTCGTTTTCAAGATCTAATTTCATGTCAAGTCTTTCAAGTTTTTTTTATTATGTTGGGGTATGATATCTATATCTATAATACTTATCATTTATGTTCATATGATTAGACACCCTATTTGATCTCATCAATCCATTTTTGGATGTTTTAAGTGGCGCCATTAGGCTGCCAAATTTCTAAGGGGTTCTTTCACCCTTCTTGTTTTCAAGATCTACTTTCATGTCAAGTCATTCAAGTTACTTTTTATTGTGTTGGGGTATGATATCTATATCTATCACACTGATCATTTATGTTCATATGATGAGAGACCCTATTTGATATCGTCAATCCATTTTGGATGTTTTATGTGACGCCGTTAGGCTACCGAATTCTCATAAGAGAAATCTTATTTTTGTCTTCCTTTCATGTTTTTCATTTCATATGGTATGTATTTAAAATTTTATTACCATGTTCTTAAATACTATATATTCTGTTCCCCTACTGTTTTATGTATCATTTTTTAGTGGGTTACCCATGTCCCCTCTCTTTTCAATGTTTTCTAAAACCATGTATCGTAGACGTTATGCTACATAGTTTTCATCTCAAAATGCCTCCCACTTTATCTCAAAATTATTTTATGTTATTAAGTGAATACTCAAAGATCTTATTTCTACAGGGGTATTCTCATATATATCAAAATGTTCTATTTTAAATTCTGGGATTTACATACATGAAACCCACTTTCCCTTTCTGTGGGTTTAAAGTGTCATAAAGATCATGTCTTTAAAGCAGTTTTTAAAACGTTATGATTATGAAATGAAACTCATTTCTTTATATATGGGTTGTTTATGAAATGATTGATGATGATATATGTGGCTCACATGATAATAAAGACATGTCAAGGGTGCGCCCATATAGCGCTCTAATGCATTGGGTTAAGACTTAATCTCTAGAGATGACTTTTTAGACTGATACCTTGGTGAATAACCTTGGTAATTTTTAATGACACCTTGAGGATGGACCTTGGTGAAATGAAATGATTGTCAATATTAAATGTTGCAGCCACATCTTCAAGTTATGAAAAATGTTATTTTTATTATGATATATCTCATTATTTCTTTCTCATACCTTAAAGTTCTTTTCATGACATTGTTGATGTATCCCAAATTCACATGTTAAATGTTTCCCTTGTTTCCTTTACTGGGCCTTCTGATCACCCTTTCTTTTGATGTATGTCCCCAGGTTATGAGATGCATTAATGAACCTAGGGTGAACATGAGGAGAAGCCTTTCAAGTGTTTAATAATAATGCTTTTTTTCATGTTTTAAGTTCTTGGTTTCCAAGACACTAAACCTTAAAGATCCTCAGTTTTGGAAAATGTAATGAATGTTTATGTGATAAAAAGGCGGGATGCTATAGTTGGTATCAAAGGATGGTTTAGTTATTTGTGGAAATTAGGATATGAAAACTTTAGGAAGAAACCTATAGAAAAGTTTAAATATAGGAAGTCTTCCTGGTATTTTGGTGAGTATTGAGTAAGGGGTTGCCAAGCAAATACATCCATGTCTGGATACGAGCAGTTAGAGGTGGCTCTGGCACAGATGTACATATGGGTAAAACCCGAAAACACCGCTTTGAGCTAAACTCGAATGGGAACTGGTACACGACAACAGGCATTGCTGGATTCTTGGTTACGACACTCCTGGGGGATTTGCTTTGGTAAATTCATAAGCTTAGTATGAACCATTGTTAAAGGAACAAAGATAAAATAAAATAAAGATTCACATAAGAATATATGATCATGGATAACCTAGATGGGAACCTAGGGGATCACAAGTTAGGGTATACTTTTCTTCTACAAGTTATCCTTATATGGTTTAAGTTCCTTTTCATGATTATTGGCTAAGTATTCAAGCACCTAATTGTACTTTGTTTTTATAGTTAATGGAGGGAAATGGAAGAACATGTCCCAACAACCAATGTGATAGTAAATGAGATGATTGTCGTATTAATATGATAGAGATGATTAGGGGATTAAAATATGATTATTATTTTGGAAGACGTTCACTATTTTGGGGACCCTATATGATCGAGGAAAATAGATTACTATAGTATTTTCATTGAGGAGTAAGGTTGACTTATATTTTGAAGAATTGATGAATTTAAGGTGGACTTATAGTAATTTAGGTTAATTATAGAAATGATTAACCTATCTTGGGTAAAATATGTTTAGGTTAGCTACTTTTGTTATAAGATGTTAAGAGTGGTTGATGTGTTTTTGAGATGAGCAATGAAGTTTATTTTGGAAGACTATGTTATCAAATTCTTCTTGTATTTGGGTTTCAATCTTAGTTTGGTTTATTTTGAGGAATTTTAAGAACAGTTATTTATGGAATGGTCTATGATGAAATTTTGGTAGTACCACGGATCTTTGAAGATTTAAAAGTAGTTTCCCTTCCTATGGGATTCTTTCTTTTTTGAAGAGTTGTTTTATCTTACCCATTCTATTTTTGGGATAATGTTAAAAGGTAGAAGAAATTGATAGTTAATATTTTGTGGATTAAGTGACTCTCAAGAAGATGATTCTTCTTGTTTTGATGAGACCAAGTGTTTTTGAATGCTCATCGTTTGGTGAAAAGATTAGTTTTGGGTAGAAACTTATTAAAGGATGCAACTCTACATGAAGGTAGGTATATTTTCTTATGTTTTTGTTCTATGTAGTAAATGAATTCCTCAAAATTATGAAAAGGAATGTAAAACAAAAACATTGTTGGTTTACGTTTCCTACTTGGTAATCAAAGACCGTTTACACACATCATAAGTTTGGGATTTTCTTATGGTTAACTTTATCCTAATCATGTTCTCTATCACTCTCCCTCAGAACTTGACCCTTTGCTTTTCCTCCATGTCCATGTTTTCTTACATGGAATCCTAGTGTGGGTTAACTCGGGTGACCTTTGTACTTCCCTTTCTTTCTTTTAAAGTAATAGTTTTACCAACTCCTTTTCCGATGTGGGATATTCAATGAAATTTCAAAACCCAATTTTAAAAATTGCGAGGACACAATTTCTTAAGAGGGGAAGATTTTAATGACCCAAAATTTTGAATAAATATTGTTTCCTAATTTTATGTGTTATTATTTTTTTTATACTCAAAAAAACTCTTTCATTTGATCACATGAGTATAATTAAAACGAGACCGTTGGGTTTTGACTGTTATATGACCATTGGTCAATATGACCAATGGAAACTAGATGTTTCGATTTTTGACTCTAAATACAAGTAATCTTGGTTAATTAATATAGAAAAGTGATTCGATGGCCTCACCCAGTAGTCTTAGACCAATCGAAGCCCATCTAACAGAACTTGGGAAGGAGGTATCACCACTGGGCTTTTCTTTGGACCAAACCCAAGCCGAACTTCATCATGTAAAGTTAGAATGGAATCACCTTTGCGAGAAGTTAAAACTGATAGAAATTACTACTCGTGCAATGTTGGCCGAGCCTCCCTCGAATTCTCTCACCTTAGCACACCTTACACTTAGGCCATATGCTGGTGTGATAAGGGGCTATGTAAGGAGACCGTAACTGCCTTGTGTAATCCTTTATTTTAAATAAAAATTTTGATTTCTTCTTATGATGAAGTTTATGAATTTTTGAATGACCGGATAAATATAGTATGCATATTTTTGATGAATTTTAGAAAAAGGATATTTTAAAAATGTTTATGTAAACCTTAAATAATTAAAAATGTGTAATGATTTTAAAAAAATGGTCTTCTACAATTATGTTCAGTATGAAATTTAGAGTCTAATAAGATCAACTTAATTTTTGATGAATAGTAAATTATGAATAGTGATTTTATGCTTAGGATTAGTAATGTGACTAAATGGATTACTAATCTCACTTAAATAAAGTATTAATATAATATATGCACCTTGATTAAGTAATGTGAATCAATAAAATGGTTAAATAATGGTTTCATATATTATTATTCGAGTATTAGTTTTTTTCGGGTGAATAGTGATTTTTTAATTAAAAATTTAATTAAATATATTTAGAAAATTATTTTTATAAAATGGATTTTATTTTTTTAATCAGAGCATCGATATTTGGTTAAGGTGAAATTTTGGGATTTTTCTGAGAAAGTTGAATTTTCAGTGAATAGTAAAAATACAGTTTTAGGGTTTCAGTATGTTTAATGACATCATAATTGTGTCATGATGATTTCATGAGATATTTTATGGGTTGACCGACCAAAGGTGATGCATTATTGTACTGGGGGCCCCATGTGGCCTAACTTCATGGGAAATATCATGGGAGAGCACGTTGTTTTGAGAAACCCACTTTTGAGGTGTCCCTTGGCCATTAATGCCTTATCCCCTCACTTTCCCTATAAATACCAAGCCATACTCTCATCCATTACGACTCCCCACTCTCACCCAACTAATTTCTTTTCCTATTACCTCCCAAGGAGTCCTCCGAAGGTGCCCCCAAGCCCTCGAGGTCCCAACCTTTGAGTTTTAAGAGTTACGTTTTAAGGTAAGGGATCTGACCTCTCTCTTTTTTCAAGAAATATCTTTTATGTAATTTCTTTTATGCTCCATGTTTTTATGTTAAAGGATGTTATTTTATACTCCTCTTACTGCCCTTTTCATGTTCATATAATGAGAGATCCCCTCTTGCTCTCATTATTTCATTTTATGATGTTTTAAGTGGCGCCGTTAGGCTGCCGAAATTTTTGGTAACTGATTCTTTCTCCCTTCTCATTTTTCACGATCTATTTTCATGTAAAGTATTTCAAGTTCCTTTTTATTATGTTGGGTTATGATCTCTATATTTATCATAATGATATTTTATTATCATATGATGAGAGAACCCATTTGATCTCTTCAATTCAATATTTTTTAAGTTTTAAGTGGCGCCGTTAGTCTGCCGAATTTTTAAGTGGTTATTTCACCTTTCTCCTTTTCAATGTTCTAATTCCATGTAAAGTCTTGAAAGTAACTTTTTATTATGTTGGGGAATTATCTCTAAATATATAATACTGATATTTTATGTTCATATGATGAGAGACCCTATTTGATCTCATCAATTCATTTTTGTTGAAGTTTATGTGGCGTCGTTAGGCTACCGAATTTCTAAGGGGTTCTTTCACCATTCTCGTTTTCAAGTTCTAATTCCATATCAAGTCTTGAAAGTTACTTTTTATTATTTTGGGGTATGATCTCTAAATATATCATACTGATATTTTATGTTCATATGATGAGAGACCCTATTTTATCTCATCAATTCATTTTTGTTGAAGTTTAAGTGGCGCCGTTAGGCTGCCGAATTTCTAAGTCGTTCTTTCACCCTTCCTGTTTTCAAGATCCAATTTCATGTCAAGTATTTCAAGTTCCTTTTTATTATGTTGGGGTATGATATCTATATCTATCATACTGATCATTTATGTTCATATGATTAGATACCCTAGTTGATCTCTTCAATCCATTTTTGGAAGTTTTAAGTGGCGCCGTTAGGCTGCCGAATTTCTAAGGGGTTCTTTCACCCTTCTCATTTTCAAGATCTACTTTCATGTCAAGTCTTTCAAGTTCCTTTTTATTGTGTTGGGGTATGATATCTATATATATAATACTGATCATTTATGTTCATATTATGAGAGACCCTATTTGATCTCGTCAATCCATTTTTGGAAGTTTTAAGTGACACTATTAGGCTACCGAATTCTCATAAGAGAAATCTTATTTTTTTCTTCCTTTCAAGTTGTTCGTTTCATATGGTATGTCTTTAAAATTTCATTACCAGGTTCTTAATGACTATATATTCTATTCCCCTACTGTTTTATGTATCATTTTTGAGTGGGTTACCCATGTCCCCTGTCTTTTCAATGTTTTCTAAAACCATGTATCGTAGACGTTATGCTGCATAGTTTTCGTCTCAAAATGCCTCCCTCTTTATCTCAAAATTATTTTATGTTATTAAGTGAATACTCAAAGCACTTATTTCTAAAGGGGTATTCTCATATATATAAAAAAAATTTATTTTAAATTCTGGGATTTACATACATGAAACCCGCTTTCCCTTTCCGTGGGTTTAGAGTGTCATAAAGATCATGTCTTTAAAGCAGTTTTTAAAACGTTATGATTATGAAATGAAACCCATTTCTTTTATGCTATATGGATTGTTTATGAAATTATTGATGATGATATATGTGGCTCACATGATAATAAATACATGTCAAGGGTGCTCCCAACTAGCGCTCCAATGCATTGGGTAAAGACTTAATCACTAGAGATGACTTTTTAGATTGATACCTTGGTGAATAACCTTGGTAATTTTTAATGACACTTTGGGGATGGACCTTAGTGAAATGAAATGATTGTCAATATTAAATGTTGCAGCCACATCTTCAAGATATGAAAATTTTTATTTTTATTATGATATATCTCATGATTTCTTTCTCATGCCATAAAGTTCTTTTCATGACATTGTTGATGTATCCCAAGTTCACATGTTAAATGTTTCCCTTGTTTCCCTTACTGGGCCTTCTGCTCAGCCTTTCTTTTGATGTATGTCACCAGGTTATGAGATGCAGTAATGAACCTAGGGTGAACATGAGGAGAATCCTTTCAAGTGTTTAAGAAGAATGTTTTTTTTGTTTCATGTTTTAAGTTCCTGGTTTCCAAGACACTAAACCTTAAAGATCCTCAGTTTTTTAAAATGTAATGAATGTTTATGTGATAAAAAGGCAGGATGCTATATCACCAGATTATTTTAACCCATATTTTAAATATTCTTATTCTTCCTATAGATATTTTATCTAGTACTATTGGTATTATGGAACCCCTTATTACAAAGAGAGAATGAGATATATGTAGTCCATCTTATATCTTATTTTTATCAGATGTCGAGCTGTCTATGAGTTTTCTAGTCCCCAACATGAAATATCTTCACATCATATTTGGGATGGATTGGATCATTCCCAATAAAGCACCGATTTATTGATATCATTGATGGGTCTACCCTACTACACCCAGTGGTGCATCTCTAGGCTTTCAAGGAGAATGGATACCAAGGTTCATTATGGAAATAAATTCTTATCGGGAGTTAGGGAGAGTAATATCAATGTTTTATTTTGATATAGAGAGTGAATATTTGAGCAGTAACCTCCCTCTAGTTTTTGTTGAGTTTCCTGAAGAGTTTCATTTTGAATTATCTTTTCTTCCACTAGTAAGGGAGGTCATGTTTTCCATTTACTTAATGTCTGCAGAATCAACTAGTTTATATTTACTCTTACCACATGGCTCTAGTATAAATGAATTATTTGATGTCCCAGTACGGTGGTCTTCTTGAGAAAGGATTTATACTCCCATGTGTGACCCATTGGGTGGTGCATGTTCTCTTTGATAAGATAGCTGATAGTGTTATTCGCCTATGTGTTGACTACATAAAGCTGAATTAATTTACAGTGATGAAAAAGTATCAATTTCCAAATATTGATGATCTTTTTGATCAGTTGAAAGAGTATAAGTGGTTTTCAAAGATCGAACTTCAATCTAGTTACCATTAGTTTTGGATAAAATAATCTGACATTTATAAAACCACCTTTGGGAGTAGGTATGTCCATTATGAGTAACTTGTTATTCACTTTGGTCTAATAAATGATCATATAGATTTTATGGATTCAATGAAAATGATTTTACATGAGCATGTGGATACCTTTTTGGTAGTCTTTTTGGATGACATACTCATTTACTCTATAACCAAGGAGGATCATATGGATTATTTGAGAATAGTTTTGAGTTTTATAAGAAATAAAAAAACGTTATTCCATTCTTTCTAAGTGTGATTTAAATATTTGAGAAGTTAAATTATTAAGAAAAATGATGTTGGAAGAAGGAATATTAGTTGATATTGAGAATGTAAATGTTGTTATGACTTTAGAGAAACTATGAAATGAATTTGTGATTCAGAGCTTCTTGGTCTTAGCTGGATATTATGACCGTCTCATAAAGGACTTCTCAGTGTCAGATTCTCTTATGACTAATCTAAATTAGATTAGGGTGATGTTTTCTTGGAATGATAATTTTCAGAGTTCTTTTGTTAAGCTGAAACATATTTCGAATACTACACCAACATTGACTCTTCTAGAGGTTGGGTAGGGCTATGTGCTCTTGTTTGATGCATTAGGTTTATGCTTGTGCTACATTCTTATACGGGCTGATCATGTAGTATCTTATGGATCTCATCAGATTAGGCCACATGAGAATAATTATCCTACCCATTAACTTGAACTTACACCTATGATGTAGATGCTTGAATGTTTTAAAAAATACATTTTTTTGGAGAATGGTTTACTATGTATTAATACCAATAAATCTTGAGTTATATCTTATCTCAAAAAGATTTTAATCTCCACCAGAGGCATTGGGAAGAGTACCTACAATCAATCAAATTTGACATCACCTATACCCTGAGGAAAGGGAATGTCATTGTAGATGCATTAAAAAGGAAAATTTCATCCCAAGTAGTGAAAGAATCTTCAAAAGAGTGGAATTTGGTGGCCCTCTTTACACAATTTCATATTTAAGTTCAGGTGAAAGGGGATGAAGTTTCCTTAGCCATCATGCAGTTGATTTCCAATCTTCTTGAGATAATTCTTTAGGATTAAGAGGTTGATGGTGATTTCAATATAATTAGAGACACTCTTTTTGGTGGGGAGATAGTTTCCAAGATATTATTCTCCAAATAAAGTGTTCTATTATATCTCAATCACTTCATTGTATCATTTACAGTAAGGAATGTTGTAATAGGAGATTATCATAATTCCATGTGGGATGTGTACCCATTAACCACTAAGACATTTTATGATATGAAAAAATAGTTATGGAGTCTACGTGTGAGACAGGGGATTGTAGTGTTTGCGTTACATTGCAATAAGTTTCAGTAGGTCATGGATGAGCACTTGAAACCATCAAATTTGCAGCAGCCACTTCTAGTCCCTAATTGGGAGTGGGGTGAGATATCTATGCAATTTTTTGTTCGAATTCCATATACACAGATAATGAATAATTTGATAAGGGTTGAAATTTATTGGCTGAACAAGTCATCTAACTTCATACCCATATGTGATACAACCAAAGTTTAGGATTTGACAAGTATCTATGTAAAATAGATTGTCCATTTTCATGGAGTTCCATGTGCAATGGCTTCTGATAGGGGTCTATAGTTCACATCCCAATTTCTGAAAGGATTTTAGGAGGCACTGGGATCTTATTTCCATTTGAGCTCGGCCAACCATCTATAGTCATATGACCATCTAGAGAGAACTATACATATTCTAGATGATATGATCCACGTATGTGTTCTCAACATTGGTGGAGAATGGGATAATCATTTGGGGATTTATGAGTTTTTTATAACAATTTTTATCAATATATTACCAAAATAACTCCTTTTGAGGACTTTTATATATGTTCATGTAAATATCCATTGTGATGTTGAGAGATTGGTGTAATTTCCTTGTGTGGACTAAGCTAGGTGCAAGATATGACAACAGAGATTCATTTAATTCGTTAGTGAATATTGAGAAAAATAGAGGTGATATAAGTCTTCTGATGATCATCACTATGGAAATTTGGAGTTGTCAGTTGGTGACTAGGTGTTCTTGAAAGTTTCACCCCAGTTGGGTGATTGATGGATTCAAAGGCAAGGGAAGCTTGCTCTTTATTTTGTGGGACCTTTCAAGGTTTATGAACTGGTGGGGAAAGTTGTATTCTATTTATAACTTCCACCATATATGTAGTTGATTCATATCACATTCCTTATATCACAGCTAAGAAAGTGTTTATCTGATCCTTCTCATGTTTTGAGTTTGAGCGGTCTTGAGATTGAACCTAATTTATCTCTGACAGAGCTGCCAATCAGGATAGTTGATTCGAAGATGATGGTACATCATGGGAGGAAAATACCTTTGGTTATTGTTCTATGGAAGCATGGATATGATAGTCACGAGGCATGAAAATGTGATTAAATTATGAGAGTGCATTAGACTCATCTTTTTGGGAATGGAGTCTTCTTCATAGGCTTTCTATGGACCAAAATGTTTTACGGTGGGGGGATTGTAACATCTTGTTACCGATCTAACTGGTATGACATTATCCTTGTCAGGGATTTTCCATTTTTTTAACTAGGTAGGGTTGAGAATGTATTGTGAGGATACCTATCATTGTGAATTTAGATATTTTTTGGACTCTCATCTTTAACCGTCCCTTTTCTGAAAGCTACTAGAGGGTTACACGTCATGTAACTTGGTCCCGCGACACGTAATAGTCGCTAGGATCATACAATTAGAAGATTCATGTCCTAAAAATATTCACACCACTAAAAGTAAACATGGGGACCAGCCTTTACACATCATGAGTTATTTAATGAATGGTTTTCAATTTAATGTGACACATTTTTTGGACGATATGAAACTTAATTATATCACGATGTGTAGTGGGATTACATCTCATGTAATACCCCAAAATAAGTATTTTAAATAGATATAATTATTGATATATCTTTTCCCATCCTCTCTATTTTCTATTCTATTGACCCAAAGCTTTATCCTGGTGATGTTGAATTTATCCAAAACTTATGGATCCTACCATTCAATGTTCGATCATCGTTGTGCTTACGATGTGATTCCCATGTTTGATTTCTCCCTCATTCTTTATCATTCCCTCTTTATGCTCCTCTGGGATTTCAATATATTATCCAGAAATTCATGGATCTAAGCTCTGTGATGTTGGATACCATATTTGGGTTGTGTTTCGAGGTCTTCTACACCTTCATTCTCATTGACAGGTGTTGTTGCCAGTGTTGTGTTTTAGAAAAATGGTAGGCGATTCCATCCAATTTGTCCAAATTGGTTAAACTTAAATTTATTGATTTATTTTAACTCACGATTTAAATTCAACTACTAAAACATTATTTCAATTGATTTGATAGAACCAAATACTAGTGAATGGGAATATTTTCCATGGTTTTGGCATGAAAATTGGGAAAATCCCAAATTCCATTAAATCAGGGAATGTTTGTGGAAATTGGATTATTTATATTGTTTAATTTAAATTTATAATTTTATGGATGCTATTTAAATTATATTTTTGAATTTAATTGTAGAAATGAATTTCTAGATTAATGGAATTAGTTTTGAATGGATTTCAAACTTGTGTAAATGGATTAAAAAGTTTTGATAGAAACCTAGTGGTTATATCTTGTTAAAGAGGCATGATTTTTTATTAAAATACATTGTGGTTTTAAATGTAAAATTGGAATTGAAATAGACTAATTATATTTAATTGTATTTTTAGATGTCTTAAAATTAATTTCCCATCATTGATTGTGTAAGATAACATGTAATACATAGGTGTTTGGTGAGTTATTTGGACGCACTCGACAATATTACCTCATTTTAAAACATACATGTAGTGTGCCACATTTCGGTTGGGAAGGTGATGAGTCACCTTTGGCCAGTGTCAGGGGATGTGTGTATATAAATATTTATGATATCACTTAGAGTGTTCGGAGTCCTATATCCTAAAACATTCATTCCAATTAGGAAGACGACCATGTTTCTCACTTGTTTTATTTTTGAGATATAATTATATTCCAATGTTGTGGAATTTCATTACAATACTTTGGAATTTAAATAAACTACTTAATATAAAAAATTTATATAAGACGTTTTTCTAGAAATATTACACCTCTTGTGAAGTTGTTTCTTAAAGTATTTTTCCATCATTGGAACTGTACAACATGATTTTTTTTAAATATATTTTAAAATGGAAACTTATATATTTTATTAAAAAAATTGAAAGCATAACATTAGTTAATATAATATTGGAATATGATATTGAATCATTTCTATGACCCTACTGTGATTTTTAACTCACAACATAATAGTTCCTTTGGGTGTTTGTAGGCTATCACCTTCTAGGTTCGATTATGGGGAAAGTATCTCTGGGAGGTGGATCCTATAACGTCCCGAGTCCGGAGCCCCTCCACTGGTGCCCCGTACCCGGTTCGCCACATGACCTCAAGCGCATTTCCCTGAATACCAGTGGTTGCCGACTAGCAGTTAGGGCCTTGGAGAGTCAGTGGGGAAACTATTCCCTCATTCGGTAATGTATACGAGGTAAGAAAACAACAATAACAGTAGAAGCAGCAACCAACATGCATAATAACAGAAACCAAATAGCGGAAGCAATGTAGATATATAACAATGATGATAATAATACAGCAGGTACAAGTATCTAAGGAAAAAATCAAACACAACAACGTGCTTAAATACAATTGAAACCAAGTGAAAAAAAAACAAATAAAGCTCATCAGCATCGCGAGCCACGGCTCGGTCCCATGCTCCCTAGATCCTAGTGCAATCAAGATCCTGAAGTAGAAGGGTGGTTTCCCTTGTCTATACCGGTAGCAACATAGTCTTCCTGGGCCCAAAAGCATGGCCCAAACAGGGTATGAGATACAATCATAGTAGGCAACCACCCAAAGATTTGTGCCTAATAGTCAATGAATACATGGCAGTAATAAAACAAGAAGCAGTAAACGGAAAATCACAAACAGCTACAACCCACAGTTCTAACAAGTATAGCACACAAGTAAGAAACCATCAAAAAAAAGATAAAACAGGTAACCCTATGGGTATCTCTTACAGTCTAGCCCCTATGGTTCAACCTCTATGTACTAGAAACACTCTGGGAGGCACACACAGTCTCACCCCTCTGGTTCAGCTACGTAATTAAGCAGACTCTCTGGGGAAGCACTCACCGTCAATTCCCCCTATAGTCTCATATCGTGCTAAAGGATCTCTGCAGAGGCATTCAATGTCAATTCCCCCTGTGACCCGCGTCGTAATTAAAAGACACTCTGAAAAATCCCTTCCGTCAATTCTCCACTTGGTCTCGCATCGTGATTAAAAGACACTCTGGAGAAGCCCTTCCGTCAATTCTCCCTTTGGTCTGCTACTCTAGGTTCTCATAGTCCTGAGTAACTAAACATGCTCAGCGCATGTGTATCTTCCAAGTAAACCTCAATAACTACTTGGATATCAACTAAGGCTCAACAACAATAAATAACAACAGTCCACAATCCTACAACTAGGCATGGCAACTGGCAAAACGCCAAATAGGCAGAACTAGCATGGAAAATCAATCTGAGCACAAAAAAATACTCTAATCACAAGCAATAACTTATACTAAAGAAATCAAGCAATGAAGGAAAGTAATAAGGGAAAAACAGGAAACACAAAATACCCCGTTCAAGGGTATTGGTGGAAATTTTACAAAATATTCATCAAGTTTCTGCAGAAAGTCACAAACCACATACCTCGATCCTAGGAGATCGATATACGTGAACCTCAATGACAGATTCCCCTTAGAACGACGTAGATCTGAGAAAATGCACAAAATGTTTATCCCACGATAACTTGAAAAAATGTAGGAATCAAGAAACAAGGCTCAAGAAGAAAGAATAACTCACCGCTGTGATTCCAACACAATAAACCGTGCTCGAATCGGAGAACAGATGGCGAGGCAGGACTCCGTCGAAGATCTGGCCGTACAGACGCTCCCAGATGGTCTAAAACTGGAGAAGAAGACGTATATGGGGGTTAGGCACAACCCCGGCCCGTTTAATGAAAAAAAAGAAAGTACACGGCGTTTACTTCTAGAGTACACGACATGTACTTTAAATTTCTCTATACTCCGAAAAACTGGCCTCCACCTCAGCCTTACACACCGTGTGTGTGGCCCGGACACGGCCACCACACGGCTTCGAGCCGGAATATAGTACACGGCGTGTACTCAGAAAGTACATGGCGTGTACTTCTGAAATTTCCAGAAAATTTATTTTCCTTAAAAACTCTAGAAAAAGGGAAAACATACCTGAACGAAGATCCGGGTTCTTACAAACTTATCCCCTTAATGAAATTTGTCCCTGAATTTCTCTAATGAGGTGGAGAAGAATAATCCCCGAACAGCTCTGGCAACTGTGATCGTACATCGGTCTCCCTCTTCCAGGTCTCATCCTGTACTCACCCGTGCTTCCATAGCACTCATACTAGAGGAACAGACCACCCGTGAATAACCTTCGTACTGTGATCGACAATCCAAATAGGATGCTCCTTGAACGACAAATCTTCTTCAAGCCCGACTTCCTCTTGCTGGAAGACGTGATAAGGGTCTGAAAAGTAAAATCGGATTTGAGAGACGTGGAAGACATCTTGCATGGCCCGATACCTCTGAGATAGCTGAAACTGATAGGCGACCAGACCCACACTCTCAAATACCTCAAACGGCCCGACATACCGCGATGAAAGATTTCCCTGTCTCCAAATCCTTTTATGTCCCAACCTCGGTGCAACACGTAGGAAAACCTAATCACCAACCTCGAACTCCAGAGGTCATCTCCGCTGATCATCATACGACTTCTGTTGAGACTGTTCTATAGTCATCCTCTTCCGAATCAGCTCTATCTTCTCTGAAGTCTCCTGAACAAGACGAGGTCCCAGCAAAGCTGCCTCTCCTGCCTCCAGCCAGCATAAGGGTGATCGACATGGCCTACCGTACAAATCCTCGTATGGTGCCATCTGGACGGTCGACTAGAAACAGTTGTTGTAGGTGAACTACACCAGAGGAATATGCTTCTCCCAAGAACCTCCAAAGTCCAAGATGCAAGCTCGGAGCATATCCTCAAGCACCTGGATTGTGCGCTCGGACTGGCCATCAATCTGGGGATGGTATGATGTACTTAAAAGTTCCTGTGTACCCAAGGCTTTCTGAAGTCCCTTCCAGAACCGAGAGGTAAAGCGTGCATCTCTGTATGAAATAATAGAGTGCGGAAATCCGTGCAGACACACAATCTCTCTGATGTAAAGTCGTCCCAAATCATCGACACTAAAGGTCTCTTTGATCGGCAAGAAGTGAGAAACCTTCGTAAGCCTGTCGACAACAACCCAAACAGCATCGTTCCCTCGAGGTGATCTCAGCAACCCGGTCACGAAGTTCATCACAACATCGTTCCACTTACACTCCGGAATGGGTAACTGCTGTAAGAGCCCCGCTGGTCGATGATGCTCTTCTTTCACCAGCTGACAAGTTGAACATCTCATGAAAAAACCAGGAAAATCCTTCTTCATACCTGGCCACCAGTACTGGCGATGAAGATCCCGATACATCTTGCTGATGCCAGGATGTACTGCCCAAACCGAGGAATGGAAATCCGGCATCAGCTCCTTGCATATGTCTGCTGGCACCCATATGCATCCTTTGAAATGCAAGATCTCATCCTCGCCCACTGTCCATCTAGGAAGAGGGTCCTCTCCTAACACACTCTCCCGCAGGACTAAGCCTTCCGAGTCTGATAGTTTCCTCATCCGTACTCGATCAAGTAGCGTGGAGGTAACAGCTATAGAAGATAGAAAGGTCTGTCCCCGTCTGTCGTGCACCTCTAGATGCATCTCAGATAATAGAGCCATAAACTACCACTCACTACTAGCCTCCTGAACTTCTGGAATCTGAGTTCTCCTTCTCAACGCATATGACATGGCGTTTCCCTTTCCCGTTGTATAGGAAAGCTCTAAGTCAAAGGACTATAGATATTCAACCCACCTGCGCTGCCTCAGATTCAGATCACGCTGAGTGAAGATATACTTGACACTCTTGTGGTCAGTGAAGACCACAAAGTGCTCTCCGAAAAGATAGTGTCTCAAATAGCATAAGGCATGAACAACAACTGCCAAATCCAGATCGTACGTAGGGTAGTTCCTCTCATGTGGCCTCAGCTACCGAGACCCATACGCAACGACTCCATCTTCCTGCATAAGCACAGCTCCCAGCCCGATACCCGAAGCATCACAGTAAACAATGTAGCTCTTGCCTGGCTCTGGAAAGACTAGTATCAGTGTTGACGTCAACCTCCCTTTCAACTCCTGAAAGGCTGACTCACAAGAATCTGACCATAAGAACTTCTCCCCCTTCTTTTTCAGACATGTCAAAGGTGATTCTAGATGAGAAAAGTCCCGAATGAAGCGTCTGTAGTATCCATCCAGCCCTAAGAAGCTTTGTAACTCAAAAAAAAATTCTTCGGATGCTCCCAGGAAACTACAGCTCTCACTTTCTCTAGGTCTACAGATACTCTTGCCTCTGAGATGATGTGACCCAAGAAGTGAATCTATTCTATCCAGAAGTGGAACTTCGAGAGTTTAGCATAAAGCTGATTCTCTTTCAGTGTACTCATAACAATCTCAAGATGGGTGGCATGGTTGTGTCGAGTGTGAGAGTACACCAAGATATCGTCCATGAAGACCACAACAAAGGAATCCAAGTAATGATGGAACAATCAGTTAATCAGCACCATGAAAACTGTAGGTTCGTTCGTGAGACCGAACAACATGACTGTATACTCGTAAAGACCATACCTGCTTCTGAAGGCTGTCAGAGGTATATCTGATGGTCTAACGCGCAACTGATGGTAACCGAACCTCAAGCCAATCTTCGAGAAAACCCGGGCTCCTCAAAACTGATCGAAAAGGTCATCAATATGCAGTAAAGGATATCGGTTCTTGACCATAAACTAGTTCAGCTTCCGATAATCCACAAAAAGCTGAAGGGTACCGTTTTCCTTCTTCACAAACAGAATAGGTGAACCCCAAGGAGAAGTACTGGGTCAGATGAAACCCTTAGCCTGTAACTCATCCAACTGCTTCTTGAGCTCCTTCAACTCAGGTGTGGCCATCCTATAGGGAGGAATGGACACTGGTGCCACTCCTGGAACGAGATTAATAGAGAATTCTACCTCACACTCCAGAGAAAACCTGAAAAGTCCTCTTGAAAGACATCCCTGAAGCGATCCACCATTGGAGGAAAGTCCAACTATGGAGTCCCATGAGATCCAGATAAAGGCCAGAAATCTGGACTGTCACTCCTCCTAGCCCAAGATGCTCGAGTCCTGCCCGACTCGCCCAAACATCCCATTCGCCTCTATGAAGGAAAGGTTCACCCTCTGGTGAAATGAAACTGACTCTATGACGATAATAGTAAATGAATGCCTGGAAGGGAATCAACCAGTCCATGCCGAGAATGACATCATATCCTCTCATATCTATGACATAGAGATCCCATAAGAAGTGATACCCTGAAACCTCAATAGGGTACTCTCTACACTGGCGTACACTAGATGTACTCATTCCCAAAGGTGTGTCTATTGTCAATGAGTCGGCAGAAGAAAAGATGCAGATTCCAAGGCTCCCCACAACGACAACAGAGATAAAACTATGTGTAGAACCAGTATCAAAAATGGCTGAATATAAAACTGAGGCTACTAAAATCGTACCTCAAACAGTAGAAGGGCTGGGATCCTACTCATGATAAGTCTGCTCCACGACGAAAGACTGGCCTGCACCGCGGCCCTGCACCCCTTACTGACCACTCTGAGCTGAACCTCCCTGCTGGTGCTGAGGAACTGGTGGCTGACCGCTATGACCTCGACCTCCACCTCGGCCCGAATGGCCGGAAGAACTCCAGTTCACTATCTGGTGAGAGACCGGTGGCGCTTCTCCTGAATGAGGAGTCATGGAGGAACCCCGGTCACCAGCTGCTGGTGAGAAAACCTGGCAGAAACGCTGAAGGTGACCCATCTTTCTGCATGATCAGCACTCCACGGGGTCTCTCTGGCACTGTGGCCTCGTTTTCCCTATCCGACCACACTGGTAGCATGTCACCTGGCTACCTGATTATGTGTCTTGCATCCTCGAATCACCACGTGTAGGTTCCCTACGGCTCTTCTTGCTCTTATCTAAAGGGAATCTAGCTCTAGAAGAAGAACCGCCCTGACTCGCAGCTCCCGAGTCTCTCAGATTGTGCTCTACAATCAATGCCTGGTTCACGATGGAAGTAATAGAAGTCAGCTAGAAGATGTTCACCTGTGAGAAAATCTCCCGCCTAAGTCCATCCTCAAACTTCCTTACCAAAAACACCCCACTCCCATCCCGAAGGGGTGTAAAATTCTGCAGCTCAGTGAAACAAGAGGAATACTCCATGACAGATAGATCACCCTGCTCTATGCTTAGGAACTCCTGGGCTCGATCGGCCCTCAGGGTCTCCAGGTATAAGTAGTCATTGAACACGCGCTGGAACTCCTCCCAAGTCATAGCCTACTTCTGACCCGCCTGTGAGATCACGTCCCACCACCTCTTGGCGGAGTCTCGGAGCATGTAGGTGGCGAGCTTGACTCGCCTCTCTGGAGGCGTCTCCAGATGATCGAATATAGTCAGCATGGCTTCCAGCCATGCCTCTGCAGCCTGAGGTCCTCCCTCCCCCGAGAACGTGGGAGGATGATGCTGCTGAAAGACCCACGTCAAGTCTGCAATAGATGAGGCAGGAGGCGATGCTCCCTGGAAGGCCTGCATCATCCTCATGAAACCCTCCCTGAACTGCGCATCGGTGCCCGCAACTGGTACAACAACCGGTGCCAAGGCTGGCTCAGCTGGGGGATTGACAGGAAGTCCCTGATCAGCCCTGTCTGGTGTCTGATCACTGCCTGACGACAGACGTTCGACTAGAGGACATCTCAGAGGCATAACTCTGAATGATCAAAAGCAGACCTTAGATCAGGAAAACAAGGACAAGGAACACAAGAGTACAAAACGGGAACAGGGGAAGAAAACACACAATATTGCAAAACACGACTACATGGCGTGTATAAAACTACACAAAGTGTCTTCCAATACCACTGACATGGGCGTGTACTCCTGTCCTACGAGTCGTGTACACTTAAAACTACACGGCGTGTTGACCCCCACACACGGCGTGTACCTGAAAACTATTCCCCTGCCCGAGTCTCCTTACATGGATTTCCCACACAGTCTGACTCAACCCGAGACTACACGGTGTGTTCGAATAAAACACGGCGCGCACTAGACGAGGCATCGACAGTCCGTGTCTTTGAGTACACGGCTGTCTACACGGCTGAACCTTACACGGCGTGCTCTGAACAAGCACGACATGCATAGGCAAAGGCGACACCTTCCCGTGTTGTTTGTGACACGGCCGGGTACGTGGAAAGACTACATGGTGTGTTCCAAACTAACACGGTGTGTGGAAAGGAAGGTCACGCAGGCCCGTGTTGTTCGTGACACAGTCGGGCACCTGGATAGGACTACACGGTGTGTTCCCTATGGACACGACATGTTCTACCTAAGCTTCTCCGGCCCAAGTTGTTAGTGACACGGCCGGGTACACGGCTCTGAACTCACACGGCGTGTACCAATGGTACACAGCGTGTTCCTGAAGTTAGTCCTACGACACTGTGTTCTGCTCACACGGTTAGTGACATGTCCTGAAAACTACACGGAGTGTATCTAAAAGTACACGCCATGTATTCTGGGTTTTTCTGGGAAGTAGCTCAGAAACTGCGCAGAATTCCATAAACACTAAAACAAGGGAAAAGGTGCCAAATTCTGATCCATGAGGGCCCGTAACCCCTCAAGAACCAAAATTTGGCATTCATTTTATGCAAGGAACAAAGAAAAAGTTTTCTAACACAACAGCAGAGAATCTATCAAACAACTATCACAACAGCATGCATAATCTGAACAAAGTCTATCACAACAGCATGCAATCGCTAATGCACCCTAGATGTCATAGTAAGAATGCATGACATGTGATTTCTACAAGTGCCTGTATGATTCATGAGATGGAATGCCCTCATATAATTGGGTTGAGACAGAAATAGAACCAAAATATCAAAACAATAACCGCACAAGTCATACGAATCACTCTAGGTGAAAACATACCAACCATAAAATCTCAAAGCCAGAAAATTGCAATTAACGAGGTAGTATGCCTTTTCCCTGTACACTGGTTATCTACTCCTGATAACAGCTTAATGCCAAGTACTGAATCCATCCTATCCCTGGCTAAGGTCTCCAAATATTAAAGCAAGAGAAAAGAACTCCTCTGATACCACTTTGTAACATCCCGAGTCTGGAGCCCCTCCATGGGTGCCCCGTACCCGGTTCGCCACATGACCTCAAGCTTGTTTCCTCGAATTCTAGAGGCTGCCGGCTAGTAGTGAGGGCCTTGGTGAGTCAGTGGAAAAAACTATGCCCTCATTTGGTAAGGTATTCGAGGTAAGAAAACTACAATAACATCGGATGAAGGAACCAACATGCATAACAACAGAAACCAAACAGCCGAAGCAATGCAGATATATAACAATGATGATAATAATGCAGCAGGTACAAGTTTCAAAGGAAAACAGAAAAAGAAACAATGTGCCGAAATACAACTGAATCCAAGTGAAAAAGAAAACAAATAAAGCTCCTCAGCATCACGAGCCACGACTCGGTCCCATGCTCCCCAGCTCCTGGTGCAATCAAGATCCTGAAGTAGAAGGGCGCTTGCCCTTGTCTATACCTATAGCAACATAGTCTACTTGGGCCCAAAAGCATGTCCCAAACACGGTGTGAGATACAATCCCAGTAGGCAATCACCCAAATATTTGTGCCTAACAGTCAATGAATACATGGAAGTAATAAAACAAGAAGCAGTAAACGGAAAAGCAAAAACAACTACAATCCACAGTTCTAACAAGTATAACACACAAGTAAGCAGCCAGCAACAAAAGAGAAAACAGGTAACCCTCTGGGTAGCTCTCACAGTCTATCCCCAATGGTTCAAACTCTAAGTACTAGAAACCCTCTAGGAGGGACACACAATCTCACCCCTCTGGTTCAGCTACATAATTAAGCAGACTCTCTAAGGAAGCACTCACCGTCAATTCCCCCTATAGTCTCGTATCATGCTAAATGCTCTCTGGGGAAGCACTCAACATTAATTCCCCCTGTGGCCCACGTCATAATTAAAAGACACTCTGGAGAATCCCTTCCATCAATTCTCCACTTGGTCTCGCATCGTGATTAAAAGACACTTTGGAGAAGCCCTTCCGTCAATTCTCCCTTTGGTCTACTACTATAGGTTCCCACAGTCCTGATTAACTAAACATGCTCAGCGCGTGTGTATTGTCCAATTAAAACTCAATAACTACTTGGATATCAACTAAGGCTCAAAAACAATAAAAAACAACAGTCCAAAATCCTACAGCTAGGCATGGCAACTGGAAAAACGCCAAACAGGCAGAACAAGCATGGTAAAGCAATCTGAGCACAAAAAAATACTCTAATCTCAAGAAATAACCTCTACTAAAGCAATCAGGCAAAGCAGGCAAGTAATAAGGGAAAAACAGGAAACACGCAATACCCTGTTCATGGGTATTGGTGTAGATTGCACAAAATATCCATCAACTTTCTACAGAAAGTCACAAACCACCTACCTCGATCCTAGGAGATCGATATACATGAACCACGACGACAGATTCCCCTTTGAACGACGTAGATCTGAGAAAACACACAAAACGTTCATCCCACGATAACTTGAAAACAAGGAGGAATCAAGAAACATGGCTCAAGTAGAAGGAAGAACTCACCGTTGTGATTCCAACTCAATTAACCGTGCTCGAATCGGAGAACGAACGGTGAGGCAGGACTCTGTCGAAGATCCGTCCGTACAGACGCTCTCGGACGGTCGAAAACTGGATAAGAAGACGTATATGGGGGTTAGGCACGACCCCGACCCATTTAAAGAAAAAAAAGTACACGGTGTGTACTTCTAGAGTACATGGCGTGTACTTTAAATTTTTCCGTACTCCGAAAAACCGGCCTCCACCTCAGCCTTACACACCGTGTGTGTGGCCCGGACACGACTAGCACACGGCTTAGAGCTGGAAGAGAGTACACGACATGTACTCAGAAAGTACACGGCGTGTACTTATGAAATTTCCAGAAAATTTATTTTCCTTAAAAACTCCAGAAAAAGGGAAAACATACCTGAATGAAGATCCGGGTTCTTACAGATCCATTTGTTGAACCTTGGAATTGGTGAGTTGTTTTCTTATGTAATGGGGTAATTTTTACCTGTGTGGGTACTTGGGTTCTAATTATTTTGGCATTAAAGGCATGTTGACTTCTTGTATATTACCCCTAGTATAGTTTCTTTTTTATTGGAATTGAATTATTTGTCTTTCTTCCGCCATGTTTTATGGAAATTTGTTCCCACTTTTATGTTGTAAGTTGTTAGGTGTTAGTCACCAACCCATGGGAATTGGGAATTCACTTTGGGCCATGTTAGTATCAGCTCAATTATTGGGTTTTTAGGGTTACCAGGCTATTTCGTGACATGGTGGCCTATTGAGTATATCCCACACCATGCTTGGGCTTCCATTTCACTGGGGTACCTGAGAAGATCTCATGTTTATAAGACCATGGATCATTACTTGTGATGTCATTATTTATCTCAGGAGTTAGGAGCAAAGAATTGAGACAAATCTCAGGATACCGGAGGAGATCACCCTTAGGGATTTTTAATCTTTTCATATTCATCTAATTTACTATTTCCTGTTTCCTGCTGTATGTATAATATTTTATTTTATCTATCATCTTCTAGACTTGCATGTATTGTTCTATATAGAACTTGGAAGTCTCTTATTTAGTATATTTTATTATTCCATTTATCTGTCTTTTATTTATTACTACTTTCGCTATTTTCTGTTGTTTATTTTCTGATATACCAATGTTCTAATTTAATATGGGGGTATAGTCGCCCCACTATCACTTCCAAAGATCATTGTTACTAGTCATCATCCTCTATCATTTAGTGAGGCGTTCTTGAAGTCATGTTGTGAGCGATCCTTCTTATGGTTTTATTGTCAGCTGTATCGGGCATTCCATTTATTGTATAATTATCACCTTGGACATCTATTTATAGGAATCATGGGCCAAGGATTTGGTCCATATCAATTATTATATTAAATATCAATACTCAAAACTATTAAAATTGTTTAATTTGATGAATTAATATAATCTATCTATTTTTCATTGAATTGGTTGAATAAATATCAACGATAAAAAATAATTGAAATCCTTTATAAATATGTATATAAATACCATATATATTAATAAATATAAAATGATATTTAAAATATTCTTAAACATATATCATTATATATATATATACATTATAAAAATAAAACACCAAAACATTTAAAAATATACATACATCACATAGTTATATAAAAATAATATGTTTTAAATAAAAATAAAATATATTATTTAAAATATATTATTTTTTTCTAATTTTTATATAAATCCAAATAAATAATAGAATTTCAAAAAAAAACTGGAATAGTAATTCTATCATTGGAAAACTTATTTTTCTAACTCATTTTAACTTTTTATATCATTAATTTAAATTAATAACATAATTTATAGTTATAATATAACCATTAAAAGGTTCAGTGTGATCCCATTACCCATGTGTATACTATATGGAGTTATTGTTATCCTTGAAAACAAGTATTAGTATATGACATGGATTATTTCAAAATTATATCACAAAACATTAGGAAATCGAACATATTCACATATCCAATTTATTAAGAATGATAATTCATATTATTAGTATAACTTAAAAGAGCATTATGATGTCAAACTTGTCATATCAGCAAAAAAATCCCCTATATAGTCTCTAGTGATTTCCCACCCATGATTAATAACATGCCTATTGAATTTATAGTTATCTCAATTTCTAAATGTAATTTTTGAAGTACAATTACTAAATTTCTATTATCAATCATAATTTAAACCCATATGTCAATAGATACATAAATAACACCCCACTAGATACATAAATAAGAACTAAATGGGTTAATCCATGTGGTGTTTCCCAAGTTGAGTCACATATGAATAAATAGGTCTCATCTACAACCTGTGTGAGATATATTTACATCTAACTATATACAAGCACTTTTCATGCTAACATTACATCAAGATCCTTAATTATATTATGGCATTCAATAAATTATAAACCATAGACATAATTATGGATATATGTCTGAAATCTATGATCACATATGATGCAATTTTGATATATAATACTATACAGTTTTTTATATCAAATGAAATGTTATATAAATTTTATTACATATCCATAACAATTATATTATATGACTTGGTTTAATATTAGGGTTGTACTATGATTTCAATCACATGGTAGTATTTTAATTTTAATGGTATGGTATGATTCTCTCAAATTCCCAATGATATACCATGTTATTAAATTATTAGTGTTATCATTTAGTAATATTCTACATGAGAAATAATCAAATGATCATTTTCATATGGTGAAAAACTTGTGAGGAGTGATGTATTCATTCCATTAATGTATGGTTGGCACTAATATAAAATCATACATTATCAATGTTTGTGTTAATGCATGGGAGAAACATGAAAGGATGCTTAAGGAAGTAAACCCCATTGACGTAATGGGGTGGGTTCCTACCTAGGTTATCTTCAATTCTCCATATACATATAGATATCTATATTATTCATTATTTTTTATGATAGGAAATAGCTTGTAATGGATTGAAGGGAAATCCTATCCATGAGATGAGTGATTCATATAATCCCATAGATACACCAAGGATAGGGGAGTTTGATGGATAATATTAAGAGATCTTTATCAAACATGTTAACTATGATTGATGGAATAATGATACGTTAGTGAAAGCTAAAAAATTTCTTCATTATATGTATATCATGGTCTCAATTTCAAGCATGGTGATAATGGGATTAAAGGTTTCTAATTTAATTTTTTTAGATAGACAGGTTTTATTTAATCAATAAGAACCCATCAGTGGTATTAGAGTTGTACCATGCCCTTTGAATCACGATGTAATTTTTTATTGTATATTATGCAAGAGATTCATTTGGATATGTATTCATATTTCTGGATTTAATTTGGATTAACAACACACTTTGTGATTTGTGTAAAGAGTTAGACATCAATATTATTTGAACATAGTAATTTTTTTGGAGTGAATTGAATTTCAAAATAAATCATTAGAACAATGAATACATGTAAAGGGAATAACATGAGATAATATTGTGAGATTAAATCCCCTCTAAAATAATACGTTTTAGATAAATTCTAAATAAAAAACTTGTCTAGAACTTGATCATCCAACCAGGTTGGTCATACTAAAGGTCGATGCGCATAGATAATCTAGTACAGTATAAACAAGTAATGGGTAACCCTAATAGGACTACATGTCTGTTATGATCATTTTATTTTGGGTTAATTTTATTTGAGAAACCCTAATTAGATTAGGTTACCCATGTAATGGAGCTGAGTTTATCCATATAATGGATTTGGAATGGAATTTTCCAATTAACTATCCATGATTCATAAATGATGTCATTGAGATGATGGGATGCCTAAATATCCATGTTATTAGAAAAACACTAAAGAGACCCAAATCCTAGTGAAATAAAGATATTGTCCTACTAATGGACATGAACGATTTTAAAATGGGTCATCATTTTAGTGCGAGAACATAGAATAAAATTAGTTTTTACATGATTGAGAAACACGATGATCATAAGATAAATGCTTCTATTAATAATAATTAATCACTAACAACATCCAATTGGTATTTGAGATCTTACCAACGAAATGAGAATCTTAATTTAATAAAATCATAAGATAGAAATATTATGAAATGTTCTTATTTATGAGAAAAAATATATGTGTTTGGGATTACAACTTCATATATAAATTTTTTTTATGTTTTTCAATAGGTGAATCGTGATGTTCATGAGAAGTATAAAATGATTAACTCAAGTTTTCCTAAAAACTTGTTTTGGCTATGGAATTCAATTTAGTTTCATTTATGAAAAAGTTTTAATAATTTGAATGAGTTTATGAATTTTTTTCCCAATTTAATCAATGCGTGGAGAATAGATGAACATGGGATGTGATGTCTAGATTTTGGTGCTATATCAATATTATAAGTGGGTAAAATTTCCATCTAGAAGAAAAAAAGTTAGTTGGAATGAAAAAAAATGTTTTTTATAGTATCCATTCAAGGTCCTTGAATCATAGTGTTATCCAAAAGGAGGCATAATATTCCCATATAATGGAATGATCCTAAATTATATAGGGTGTTTATAAAACTCGATGGAATATCCACATCAAGTATTAGTGTTATAAAAATATATACTTCAATTTTAAAGGGTATATTATACTAAATTTATACATTACAACTTTATGAGTATGTAGAATATCAAAATTGAGTTAATAATGAATTGATCTTGTATTTTGTATTAAAATTATGAAGAAAATGGTTTTTCAATTTGGAAATTGAATTCCAAGTAATACTTAATGTTTATATGTATCTTAGTAAATGATGTGTATTCTTCTCATATGATATGATATTTTTTTACTAATAAGAAGTTGTTATAAAAAATATGAGTTGATGGATACAATACATGTGTCATGACCCATCACACGGGGCACAAACATTACAACCCCAAGCCCACATTCCATAGGCCAGCGGTTGGTGAATAACACCTGAAGGATTTTCCCAAACAGGTAAGGCATTTCCTTAGAGATATATATACACTCAAAAGGGGAATTTAAGTGAACAATCAACAAAAGTACAGTATTAACACGAGTATAAAGTACAATCACAAGTAAAAATGAAACTGAAAACATTAGGCAAGAACACAAGCCCAAGATACTGAAAAGAAAGTAAACATATATCACATTTTCCCTAGAGATCTTCCTAGAGGGTGGTAGCTTTAATTATGAAGTCGAATAAGAGGATCCCGACTGATCCTATCGAACCAAGAACCACCAAGTTCTGAACCTCCAAAGTCTGCCTCAGAGCATCAGTAGTCTTCACCAGAAACACACGTGCGGATAGAGCCCGTGTGGGGTTGAGTATAACAATAATCAATAGGGACCCCAATACCCCCGAAGTTCTATTTTTTGGGACCAAGTTGGATTGAGAAGGAAGTAAGAAGAGTTTTTTGTTAGAGTATTCTATATTATCGTTGTCAAAGAAGAAATATCAAATCAATTTATAAAGGACGTGAAAATCAGAAAATTCTTTGATGATTTTTATTTCAAAAATATCATAAGTTAGAAGAACTTGTGATGCAAGCCTTATAAAGGAAAGGGGGTGTAAAGATGCTATCAGTCATATTCTGTTTTGATTGGAAGGAAAGATACTAGTGAAATACATGGAAGGGTTAGTAATTTACATTGAGAATATAATGATTCAAAATGTGTTTGATCGAAGAATATATATCATTATAAATATGGTTTATGATGAAAGCAGTTTTTTGTTGAATACACCAGATGATAATGAAGCATCATTGGTGTTCATTCAAAAGCTGATTTTATGGTGGTGTTATTTCCCAGTGTTTTCCAAATTTTTGGGCCTAATAATCAAGAAATTATGAAATGTGTTTTTGGAAAAGGATGTTGTGTGCAAGATTGAAGATGACTTGGTATGTTGCATGAAAGTGGAGTTCCATGATATGAACATCAAAATCTGGTAAAGGAGAGGCTTGTGAAAAATATTGGTTTTTGTGCGCAAGATTAAAGGGAGTTTGGAATGTTTCATTCAAGGCATGATTATATGTCAAGGACATAGAAAAAATGTAAAAGGCATGATGTGTAAGAAAGATTCATGATGTTTTGGAAATAACAGGTTGGCGCGAAAGAGAGTTACGTGCCCAATGAGACGTCAAATTAGGTTATGCATGATGCCTCGGTGTCTTGTGCAACACGTCAGGGGTTTTTCACGCGATAGAAGATAAGGTCTATAAATAAGAAGTGACCCCTCACATTTTTATGCCCAACACAAAGATAAATCCTATTCTCTAATCTAAAAAAGAATTTTTTATAAAGGTGAGTGCCAGAATGAAATAGAGTTTCATGCAAGAAGAGAGTTGCATGCAAGATTGAAGTTGCGCACAAGAGGTGTTTTGCAACAAAAGTCAAATCTTACGTGCGAGGAATAAAATTTGAACGCAAGACACCTGGAGGGGTGTGCGAAAGATTTTGGTTCTTCACACATATTTAGTTTTGTGTAAGATATTTCTTACAAGCTTTTGTGTATGAATGTGAAGATTTGTACTTCAGATAATACACTTGTTCAATTGTAAAGAAGCACTGAAATACTTTAATTCCTAATTTATACTAAGAGGGTGCACAGACACTTGCGGATTGTCTTCCAAGTTCTACACGAGTGTAATGGTATATCCTACTCATTGTATTCCACATCAAAAGATTATTTTATAGTGGATTGTGTGGTACTGGATTGTTTTCGTACCATACTAAGGACATTGCTACTCTTGTCGAGTAGTGAACCTTGTAAATCTTGTGTTATTGTGGATGTGAGTTTTGATTATGTTTATAATGGAAATAAATATTTAATAGGAGATGATGGTTGTTTAAAAAAGAATGAAATATAAGTGAAATAGATATCACTGATTCACCCCTCCCCCTCTCAGTGATACTTGGATCCTGACTAGGTAGCTTCAATCTCAGTAATCCAAAAAAGAAAACATCACGAGAAATACCATACAGGTAATATCACAAGCATGATCTAATTCATGAAGCACACAGAAAAAGAGATAGCTCACTCTAATAGTATAACTTCAAGGTTATTGGGATATGGATGACTAGTTGTAAATCCAGACCATCCTATCTGTAGTAACTCCACTGCTGACCCATATAGGTCACTATATGCTTACTCGTATTGGTGTCTAGATGATGACCAGCATTATTTACTGGTGCTGACCCGTGTTGGTCGCTAGTTCTGAACTGTATAGGTCACTAGTGCTAACCTATATTGCTCGTTGGTGCTGACCCGTATTGGTCGCTAGTGATGACCCGTTTTGGTCTCTAGTATAGTATTTGGGATGATTAGTCATACATCTAGATCATCCCACTTTTGGAGTTTTTAATGCTGACCCGTATTGGTTGATATTCTTCTATATGTCACATCCAACCACTGAATTCTGACACAAAGCACACCTAATCTTTAGAAGATTATGCTCCTCAATCCATCAGTCATTTTTTTAACCGATACAAAGTCCATCATGAATTATACCCAAGGGAACACCCCATCATAGGGGTCCCAATGTGACAAACAATGCGTTGATCAGATGACCAGTCTGTGAGATATGTGCACTATTGTAAAAAGGCCTCGGTTGGATTCAAGTCTGATTAAACCTAGGTTTCATGTCAAACTCTTCCAAAAACTCACTTATAGTATCTCCAAATTACCACCTTGTCATAAGGGTCCTTATGCCACAAACGGCGCATCGATCAGATGCCCAATCCATTAGTTACATCCCTTTCCATAAATAGGTGTGATCGTACCTTGGACCAGATCGGCTTGGTCAGGCCTCCTGGAATATGCCAAAGGGACCACATCCCAAAAAGGGTCACAGGGCCTCATACAACTTTCAAAATTGACACCCAGTTTGTCAGTTACAAGCGATCCTTTATTCGAGGGCCGTTTGGGTCTGGGCCCAGTCCGACTCCGTCAGGCCGACTCGGCAAAATGGGTCCTGGGGTCTACCTGACCCCACCAAGGTCCGACCCATTAAGAGCCATCCCAGTTCATTAGCGGGCTCAAGACGGGGTTGGCCCGACCCGCTGGGTGGGGCTTGGCCCACCAGTGCTGGCCTGCTAGGCAGGTCCGGCCCGTTCAACCGGCCCGCATCCAGCACGACCCGTATGAAGGCGGACCGCTTCTCCCAACTGGCCCCACGAATGTGGGGCTGTTTTTACCAGTGCGACGCGACGCGGTGTGGGTTCCGCATCACTCCCTCCTACCGCCAGCAGTGTATGTGGGTGTAGCCCATCTCCCGCATGACCGTCTTGGGCCGACCACCACTATCCACCGCGGTGCATGACGACGCACAACCTTCCACTGTCCGCAACTGGTTGCCACGGGACTCATAAGGCAAATGTCGTCCGTTTCTTGCATGGAATGCCAGTGGTTGTTTCCGCAGGCTATAGGAATTCCACCATCATTTTGCGGCCCTCAAATGTCTTTTCGTCGAGTTTGTTGTTCCCCTATGAAGAAAGCACCAAAGATAAGCTTAGTAGAGGGTCCAGGACTTGTTGGTTTTGGCCCGCGCCCTCCATGTTTCCATTTTAAGCATGAGGAAAAAATTAATAATAACAAATGGAAGAATAATCCCAGAGTTTAAGAACCTGTAATTACCA
The DNA here is from genome assembly GCA_963277665.1 of Viscum album. Lineage (NCBI taxonomy): Eukaryota > Viridiplantae > Streptophyta > Magnoliopsida > Santalales > Viscaceae > Viscum > Viscum album. Next base: position 1,944,432,580 of record OY728163.1, read on the forward strand.
CCCACCTGATTTGAAGAGATGTGGATCAACCTTTTAGTCAGTTGGTTCGCATTTTTTATATTTTTCAATAATGGGAAGAGAGGGAACATACATGAATATAAACCCCCTACCATTTATGATGTTCATTTTCGCACGTTCATCCTTGAGGGTTTATAGCATCGATGACGCTTCCTGGTTCTGACCGTTGAAAGGAATTCTTCATCATTTGTTGTTCTTCACTGGGGTGGAGGTGTGTTAGAGCTTCACCCAAGAATCCTCCAATTCCTTAATCCTCATTATTACCAACACATTGAACCATTTATAGAACCACGATGCAGTGTTTCTACAACAACGTGATGTCACATTGTTATGTCGTTTCATTTATATAACATCATTGTTGTTTCACACCATTAAATTCATTGTTACATTGAGGAATATGGGTCATCAACATGTTTCCTTACAGTGACCCATCATGGAATTGTCACATCCCAGCAGCGTCGCAGTCTTCCACACAATGGGGAGAATAAAATAAAATAATTTTTTTAAATAATTTTATTATTTTTCTAAAAAAGTCCAAAAATTAACTTTTCCAGTCAGCCCTTGCTGACCGAAGTTAATTTGTTTCTAGGAGAATCCTGGCATCTCATATTAAATAGTTCCCTCTGATTTTTAATCTGAGAATTGATTCAAAATGTAAAAAATTCCACCCGCGCGTTTACTGAATGTACCCGAAAAAATGTTCAGAAATTCATTCCGGGCACACCGGGCCTCAGTATTACGTGCCGCCAATTTTCACAAACTCATAAAAATAACAAATAATTAAAAATAATTCATGGAATTTTCTAGGACATTACAACATGGGGCTTCAGATTCATCGAAATCTATAAAAACTTTTGAGGTGAAGATTACAATATAGATTTTTTATCCAATTTAATATTGATTATCAATATGTTTTTTAAAATATGAGGTATTTTATACCAACACTTTGAGTGGAATATTTTAATAATAATATTGTTTTCAATAAAATGATCCAAACACATATAATACCATATATGATATCTATATAATAGTTTAATTGAGAAATATTATGACTAAAAGTAAATGGGTGTTACATTATAGCAAACAAGTGTTTATGAATCTTATCATGATATTATGAATAGAATATTGTTTCTAAGAGGATTGTATATGTATGTTTGGACTTAGATAAATTTTCTGTTAATAAATAAATTATTATACTAGTAAAAAATTAATGTATATATCAAATTTAAGGAATAATTTATGGAAGGGGTTTCAAGAATGATGATGACATACCTATAAGTAGTTTTAACTAGACAATATAATTTATTAACGCCATCAAATTTAATGTTTTGGATTTAATAAATTTCAGTTTTTTCATTGAGTTTAACATTATAAATATGATTCATAAGTATCACTATTGTATAAACTATATTTATCCATAAATGATTATCAATGAAGAGTTTAGTGGGTGGGTTTTATCGGGTGGTCACATAGTGATGTGACAAGAATTAAATTGTGATATAATGGGGATTCCAAAACCCCTAAAAGTGAAACAAACCTAAGTATTATATGGAAATATATCATATGTGATATGTTAGACAAAAAATTATACACATATTTATTTATTTAATTAAAAATGTTTAACAAAATAAAATTTATCATGTTATATCAAAGGAAATATATTTTTTTCCATTATTTCACATTGGCTATATATATATATATATATCAATTAGTGAAATGATACGTGAACACTCAAATTATAACATTGAATAATCCATAAATGATATTCATTATAGATTATTATAGGTTGTAGAACAATGCTATGCTTAAAATGATTGTGATTATTTTATCAGGATAAAAAGTATTCTCATGTGGTACAAAATTGGTTTCATTCCCTAAATGCCCCATGAACTATACCATATAGAGTATCATACACTATATCATTAGTATAATATTCATTATATTTATAGTCTATAATTCCAATGGTTTTCAAGATACTCATCATGAGAACCATTATAAATTGTTAAAATTCTATCATAATCATTGAGGATTAACTAATTGAGGGTAGTTTGTTATGTTTCTAGTCATGTTGTTAGTTAGAGATTAACCGAGATGGGATTTTCCCTATCATGTGATGAGTAAGAAATATGGGACTTTGATTGAGATAGGTGAAGTTTGTGTACGGTCATACAAAGATAGTAAATATTATGTTGTTATATATTCGAGTGAGAGGAATGCACATGTCTATTCAGGCGAGGGGCATGTGATGTGATCATCCATTAAGGAGAATGACATTTGATGTATTCATTGACCTTGAAAGTCTATGTTTAGAGACTTGAGAACTTATAGAGAGGCTATATGCTATTCAAATACTAGGTGTACCTTCCAACTAAATATACTGAATAAATAAATCATATGAAAAGTAATTATTGTATATGACTCAGCTAATGGGAACATGAATATAGATATATGAGTTTGATGGATATCACCCCAGATTATTTTATAGTTTGAGTATATTGATTATTTTCTTCAGTAAAATTTTTGATTACGTCTTTTAATTATGGAAGATATATATTTTTCAGTAGTACATAGGCATATAGAGTCAAAACTTGTGGTTTATTAATTGGGGATTGAGTTTGAGTCATAGATATTATCTAAAAATGTGTAAGATTTTATCTTAAAGTAGTTTTGGGGTTTTCAAAAGAAATTTGCAATGATGTGATACAATATTATATTCTATATTTCTATCCCAAATGGTTTTAGAAATATCCCAATGATGTTTTAGGTTTTTCATAATAAGTTCTTATATACGATTAAATATAAATTGAAATGAAACTAAGTCAATGGGACATCAGTTGAAGTGTGAGATTGAAGGGGATATTCCATAAATCCTTAATCATATATAATGTGATTAGTCTTTACCATAAAATATGGTTTAGGTGTATAGTATGGAATGAAATATAGATTTCATTCAATAATCTTTAAAATCATAACATATAATGGGGTTTAATGATATGGTTTTATTGTGGTTTGAGTCATACAGTATGATTATATCAAATAATCTATGATATATTGTTATATAGAATCTTATGTGTTGTCATTTAGGCTTCTATTATTCTAGATATAATTATAAAATCTATTTAATATAACCAAACACTCAAGAGGAATGATGCATTATTGAGACGAATTCATGGTTGGTAGTAACATTAACTAATATGTTATAAATGGATAAGTTAATATATATGAGCATCCCAAAAGAATATATAAGGATGAATATCTTCTATTCATTTTATATATAGAAATGTTCTAGATTCTTCCATGGTGATATTGGCATTAGAGGCGTCTAATTTCATCCACTATGATAAATACGTGTTGTTTAATCCTTAGAAACCCTTCAACATAAATAACAGGAGGATTATTTTCATAATTGGGGACTTTAATTTATAAAAACAAAACATAATGATAATGGAATAATTGTTCTCCAATTAGTAAATTATTACACGATATAATCATTTTTCCAAACCATAATCCAATGATTAGTCTCTTAAGAACAATTTATTAGAGTCAGTCACTCCCATATTGAATTCAAATCCCCTTTGAATAGAATATGTATCCTATTTTTATACTCCTCTTCCTCTTGAAATCATACTCCACTTAAATTTTATAGTCTTCCAAAATGATTTTTATTCCCTAAGATCTCGCCACATAGATTTGAACCCGTTAGTTGGTTTTAATGATTAGGTCATGGTTACAAACCCATGATCTACTCTAAATTTGATGTGCTCAAGGAAATGTGAAACACATCCCAAGATCTCCAAAATAACAATTATTATCATTACACCCTTTTTAAATTTATTGAATGACTAAAATATTTTCTTAAACCAATATAGTAGTTATAATTTCAAAAAATATTTTATCTACATGACATAAATTTCTAATATCAACACACTCAAAATTATAGAATCCAAGTGAATATAATTAAAATTTCAATCAATTCTTATAATATTATTCATTAGAAACACATACCTATAATAAAAGGATATATCATGTAACTTCCATGTATTATGGAGGATTTCATCATTCAACCACTTCATTTTATATACCTCATATTATAAACACATTTCCCAATGAAATTAAGAGGACACACCACCATTAGTTCTTGACCTATCCACTATCATGATCAAAATCAAAAAACATGATGCATAAATTTCTTCAACAAAATTATTTCCATTCCTAATGAATCTTTATTTCTAAATAATCACTTAATTTACATTAATATATTTCATTGTATAAAAATTCTAATATATTAATCCTTCATGTAGTAATTTTTTATAAAAATTAATGATTCTATTGGACCCAATATGTTATATAAACCTGGGGGTTGAATTGGTATATTCTAGTTTAAAATAATACTACTATGGGATATTGTTTTCCCATAGAAAAAAACACTCTTATAGATTTTGTCTCCAAACAATATATGATAAAAATAAAAACATTATAGAGAAATAAAAATTTTACATGGTTCTCCCGAACTGGGATAATCAAAGGATCATACAAAGGAAAATTTTAATATACCAGAATTACTAAAGAAAAATACTATAATCATGTTATGAGTTGCAACATTTTACCTCCAATTATCAACCATTTACTTGTTGAAATCTCACTACTCTCTATGATAAAGTGTACGCACTGTTAATTTAATAGATACATTTGATGGATTGAATTTCCTTTGATTAATTCATAATTTTTGTGTCCCAAAGATCTTCTTTCATCTAAATGATGAATTCTAATTTACCATATAAATTCTTGGGAATCTGTTTTAGGATTTGACAACCCAATTTTAGACAACTCACTTTGTGTAAAATATATGTTTTTTAATTATAGAGACATAACCACTAGTTCATGAAACATAACACCCTTTATTCAAAAAAATGATGATTGTAAAAATAGTATTCATATAATAAATAAATTCAGGTAAAACTTAAGAAGAAAAGGGATATTAGAATTTCTTTATGTATTTATCTCCCTTAATGATATATAAGTGTCATATTTATAAGTATAGCTCTAACACACCATAGTTTTGGGTACAATACCATTATATTATTTATATTGAAATTATATATTACTTGGGTTGAGTTTAGAGAGTTTATGTATGGTTTTTGAGTGTCTTGGAAGAGGTTATATGGATGCTAAATTTGTTCATATTTAGTGGAAACCATGCACAATATATGGGAAACCGTTAAAAGAGATGATGAGTTTCACTAGGAAGGTTTTTGATTGGTGAAGTTTTTTCCAAAACCATGTGCGATCCTCGATGAAACCCAGAAAGAGGGGATCTCTTGGATAGTATCGACACAAGGGTGGTGAATAGTTTTTTCAAACCATGTGGAAAGATTGTGATGATCCTAGGTAATAACAAGTAGTAGTGCACATTTTTTCCAAACCATACAGCATAACCATACTACAATCTAGAAGTTATCTAGTACTATAAACATGTTCGACATATGGTTTAACAAACAATGTGACCTAACCTTATTATATGGATTAAATTCTCTAAAAATTACTCTTTAGAAAATTTTAAGGATCCCAAAGATTCATTTATCTCTTCCTCTCTTAGTATTACAAACTTATTTCCTCCCTAGGCATCCTTGGTATTTATTAATTTCCCAAAATGTTTTTTTGATGAATCAATGTGTGATGGATCTGTGGATCAACATTAAATTATCATTATTCTTTTTTCTATCTAGATCAAATATTCATCCCTCTATTCAACCCATAGATCAAATATTTCATAGATATATATATGTGATATGATGTGTATCTTGATAATATCTTCTTGGATTTATTAAAGGTAAATTATTTTTAGTCTAGATATTGATTTTTCTATGTGTTGTTCATCATTGTCAGCACCAGTTGAGAGTGAGGTGGATTATCTCTCATTTCTATTTGTTTTTTAACAAGAATTATTCATTTTATTTAAATGTTTTTCTCATATTTACAATTGAATAGTCCTATGATATATTTAAGGAAACAATTTTGGTTTAAGTTTTTGGAAATATGGAAAATTAGATGGTATTTGGAAAACCACATTGTTTATAATTTTAAAATGATGGTTATAAAATTATAATGTTGGTTTGATTCATGAAAAAATTATTTATGAAACATTTTCAAAGGAATTTTTTTGACATGAAAATAATTGGAAATGAATTTAGAATGATAAACTTAATATATGTTCATTGGGACAGTGTATGGTCACGTTGTACCACCATCAATGTGGGATAGAGTATGGTCTCATGGTATTGACTAATGAGGGATATACTCACGCCCTACGTGGGCTGAGGGAACTTTGGTGTCATTGGGTTATGTCATCTTTTATTCATTATTGGTTATTATCTATTGTTTCCATTTTCACTCTAATATTATTGTTGTTTTGGTTTTACCTTCAGGTTTTATTTTTTACTCATACATTATATATGATGTATTATTTGATTATATTATATATTTTTATGTTGTTATATTTCAATAGGGTTAATCATTCCCCAATGATATCTATGCTCTTAGAATTTATTTCCAGTATTTGGTGTCTTGGAGATGTCTCCTAAGATTACTATAATATTTTCCTCCTCTCATAACAATGATTTGGATTAGGATGTTATCGTAGCCACCCCATTTGGAAACATCCCCATAATAAGAAAATGTGTCACCTCCATTGATGCTGAATTTAGAAAACTATATGTCAATAGAAATCTACTTTCATAAGTATTCCTTTCTTTCCTGAGAAACCATCATTCACCTAAAAATATATGTATCCAAGTCATTATGATTTTTAAACACCACAATTGTGTGAAAATCCTTCATTTTATCAAAATTTATAAATAACTTATTGATAACCTTAAAACTCTTTCATGACCCCTCCTTCAGGAATATTTAGAGGCCTTCATGATCTTATAACATTGTTAACACGATTTTTCAAGAAATACCCTGATACTTCTTCAAATAGATTTTTCAAAAAACATAAACACTCAATAACCTTGAAATTACATTCTAAGGGAGATTTTCTAATAATAAAAACCTTTTGGTTTGTTGAAACCACTTACACATCCCTGAACATCCTATTGAAAAATCATACACACATTCTACTCCTATCACCATTGATACTATATGAATCTATATAGGGATCAAATAATTACTCAACACATACTTTAATCCCACATGAATCAATATTGGCATGTAAAATAATAGTCAGATAAAAATACTATCATTCAATTAGTTTATTCTTGACACCACTTGTTTTACTGTGGTCATCCCTTGAGGCCACTTATTATACCACACTTGGTAATATTTTTTCCTCACAAATCTGAAGGAAATCCTTTCAGGATTATTAATTGATGTGGATTTATATTATTACTCATTATTATATATAATTTTAGGATTCACTAGGTTTTAAATGTGAAATGTGATTTTAATGAATTAATATTGTATTTCCATAATTTTGGGTGATAATTTTATTTCTTATATATTGCCCAAAATAATGATGATTTTATCTTCTCAAGGATAAATCATTTTAATACAAATATAATTATTTTTGAACATTTTAGAAGTGATAATAATATTATGTAGAATGTGGAGATAATTTTAATATTTGATATTAGTAATAGAGATTCATTTTTTTATTACATGTAGTTGATATAGAAATTTTAGAAATAAAGAAAATAATTGAATATTTGTAAATTTTTAAGTGCATTATCATATATAATTGGTATTAAAAAATAGGAGCGTGTGAGTATAAAAATATTTATTGAATTATAAAGACATAAAGTTATATAATTTATTATAATTATCTGATTATGAATGATATAAATTATATTTAATATTTTTTTTAATAAAATCAATTTATTTTATTTTCCTCGGTTTTTTATATTTAATTGATTTTTTTTAAATAAATTTTAATTTTTTGTTTAATTATTTTAATAACCCCTTTTAAATTTCAATTTATGGTTTTCATTGGATAACTTTTCCGTAATGTTAATTTCTTTAGGATAAACCAAACAACTGAATGATCATCCACCACATTAACATTGGGAATTTCTTAAGGAGAATCTATATAGATACATTTAGATATTCCAAAATACCCATATTTTAGATGGTATACATGATGCAAAATTCCCAAATGGGACTTCATGTTGGAAATTATCAATGGAAAATGTAGCTAAATGCATTCACATATCCAATTAATAGGATACCTGAGTTGAATATGAGTAATGGGGTTGGGTTACGTCTGTTGAAAGGTGGTTTATCTAAACATAGACTGATATCACCTAGATTTTAAAAAAATTATTTCAAGGAATGAAAGAGTATATTTAATATAGTTGATCGACTATATTTGGTTTATCAATGTTTATCAAGGAAAAATGGGCTCAGCTATTTAAATACTAAGGGAAGGCAGTGTTTGATTGATCAAAGGAGGTCTAGATGTAAATGTGAGGAAGTTGATTTTGTGAAAACCTATAGAGTTGTGATACCCTGTTAATGGTTTGAATGGGGATTCATGAATGTGATGATTTTAATAAGAATCTTTCTAAGTATAAGAAAATGTAACAAGATCATCAAAGGAATAAATAAAAGAATGAGAATAAATTTATGGGGTACTTGGTGGGTTAAAGGAAAGTGTTTTATTTTTGTGAATGATCAGAACCTAAATATGAAAATTAATTAGGAGGAAACAACCAAGAATGGCCAAATTAGTCTGAGATGCAGATTATAGCCTCAATAAAGATTATTTGACTAAAGATCAAATATATGGGATCAATGGATGTTATGAGATATTGGTTGGTTGGATTTTAATTTGTTTGCATGGGAAAATTTTAGGAAGATAATGATGGAAAAAAATATCATATGCTACGGTAGTGGTGATGATATTAAGTGCATGTGAATACATTAATGAAATTCCTCAATGAATAATTGTCGAATACGCCTCTTAAGACAACTATTATTTTTTATGTTTGATTATTTGCATCTTCACTGAGGTTGGATTGTCTTATTGAGATGAGTTTATGATGGTCAGTTGTTGTCATAGGTGGGAAAAATATTTTATAATTGAAGAAGGATGATGCTTGTTCATTTTGTTAATCTCAAGATTACTAGATTTTTAGGACCAAGAAACAAAAATAGATAATAATATATTGAAGTAATGAGAAGTCTTGGAAGTGCAGACTTTTTCATGATTAGTTGTTTGTTTGATTTCAAAAGGAGAATATTATATAACACATTTTCATGTGATTTTAAAATAATAAATTAAAGAAGTTAGGATAAAATAATATTTGTTTTAGTAGAAGGATGGATTATTTTTTTTTCATTTTTGTTGTCAATATTCTTAGAAGGTGGTTTCCTCAACATAGGTCGAGAGGGCAATTCTTGAAATAGAAATAACAATTTCCATATACATAGGAGGACTGGGAAAATTCATTTTTGGCACAAATTTTAGATGGGTGCTAACAATAACACTCCAATGTAAGAGCATGTGAACTTATTCAGGAGCATGAGAAGGAGCTTCGTATGATGGGATAAAGATAGAGTTCATGTGAAGAGAGATTTAATTTGACTTGAGATATGATATTTATTCCCTCTAATTTTTCTTCTATATTATCCCATTTTCATGTTCTGGGTGTTTCCATCAATTAAAATAATGAATTTAATTTATTTATTTAAGGAAATTAGATTTTTTGGGTTAATATTTTGATCTTTCTTTGAGATATATTTTTAAATTGAAATAATTTTTTTCAAATAATTAAATGTGTTTTGTATCGCAATAACTTCAAAATAAACCAAATTTTGGTCTATCTACTCGATCAAGATCTTGAAAACATGTTTTTTTAGCATTGATTTAAATTATTACTTCATAAATAAAGAAATACATTATCCGGACAATCAATTTCCTCTCAATAATCTTGTCTCATGTTTCTACTCTTCAACCTATTATAATTATTAAATTAATTAACATTAAATTTCACATTTTATTTCTACACACACTTTACACAATTTCCATCATTATTTCATACTCTATTTTTTTAGATTTTGACATATAATAAATCTCTAGGAATATCTCTCCCTCATTCCCTATGGTTCTACCCTATACAAAACTAAACTTAAGAGTTGGAAAATATAAATCATAATTTTATTATCACACTAAATATAGGGCTAGTACAAATTTTGGCCTTGTTTCTAGGGAAGGTGCACATTGAGTTTCATAGATTTTTTAAAGTAATCAATTAAAAATAGAACAATAATTAGTGGAATAACTGATCCATTTTTGTCATGTATAGATACCCCTTATATCTTTTATCCCCCATGAATACATATAGAAGGTCTCTACCCCTATATGCCTTATTTCATCCCATAGTTGATTTTTGTAATATTATAATACATCCCCCATTCAAATTAATATCTATCCCCCATATTAATGAACAACACCGTAAATACTTTATTGATTTTAATACTGAAAATAATATTCAACATTTTACAAGGGATTCCAAAACATACCTTGGAGAGTGGGGGTTCCATGAAAAAACTGTTTATATTTGTGTGGTAAAAAAGAATCTACGGGCTAGTTAATCCTAATAAAATCTATCTTTTGGTAATAAATTTTTCATAATATATATTAATTTATATTTAATAAGAACATACTTTAATTTTTACATCCCATTCTCAACTTTCTCCTTTATAAAGTGATAAATGATTTCAGTATAATTTTGTCTCCCGTGATGCTTGAGATTTTTCGTTGTATTTATAACACTTGGGTTATCATTAATGAATCTAATCAGATACTTAAATTTGATTCATATATCATTAAATTTATTTTTAATCCATGATAGTTGTGATAAGCTTGACTGGATATCTTATATTTAATAATGTCTATTTTATATGAGATGAATTATTATTTCTTTCTTAGCCAATAAATATATAGTCCTCCAAAATAGAATGTACCATGTGATGTAAACATTCTATCATCTGTTGAACCAACCCAATTTGTGTCTGTATATCCTAAAAACCCCTTATATTATGTTTCACTATAGAGAAAATTGAAATAAACTATTCCATTGATATACAAAAATATTCATTACTGGACTATAAAGTGGATTTATTTTGGATTACTCTAGTAACTTACAGCTTTAAAAAAAGAAAAAATGCAACATCAAGTAATGAAACTATTAATTAAAATAAGTGCCTAATTATTTTACCATATTATGTGACCTTAAATTCATTTCCATTATCATCCCAAGTAAACATCATATATGTAAAAAAATGTTTTTATTTGTATTTATATATTCTACTTTAAATGTTTTTAAAATTTATTTTCCATATTTATATTAATATTTGAATTTTCCATACTTTCTTTGAAACACCTACACACCATGTAAAAATATAAACTTTCTAATCATCGATATATTAAACTTTTACATCATGAAATATAATAATTACTTTCACTATGAATTTTTCAATGCTACAAATATTAAATTGTATACATAAACTACCACCATTATCATTTGATCACTATCATTTTTGATATAGAAATTTATTCAACTCCACAAAATAGTAAACTTTGATTCTTTAAGTATTTATATGGTCCTGAATACCATTCTCTTGGTGCCATGTTTTGTTCAGAAGTTCATTTTTCATCCAGAAAACCTTATTCTAGTATTCATGGATAGGAAAAGAATTTTCTTCTGGATATAGATTCCTCTTGCAGTAATCTCTTTAAATATGTTACCTTGAAATACATCTGGAATACCATAAATTTACTTTTCACTACTATGAATAAGAATAGTCAAATTATCTACAACATTTTCGTCGGTGAAAATGATTCAACTACATCGATGCACTTGATCTGGGATTATCACATTGACACAAGTCAATACGTTTTTTGAATAACTATAAAATCTTCATTTATTTATTTATAGAAAATATATTTTACCTTCATTATGTTATTATTCATTGAGCACGAAAAAATATCCCATGTACCATTATATCTAATTTGTTTAAACTCATCAGTCATCACATGAACCCAATTATCATCTTCAACATCTCTTCAAAATGATTTTCCTTAACTTGATGTAAGAGTGTGGGATTAAAATGAGGGTTTATTCTTCTCATTTTCACTTGTGTTATCATATGAACACTGATAATATGGTTACATAGTTTAACTATTCTCTTTTCTATATATAGAAAATTATATATAACTTCATTTTTATCATCATATTATCTTTTCTGAATTTTTCTTAGCCCCTTCTTCCCACCCTAATCTACTCACCCTCCCATCACTATCATCCATAAACTGCATGCTATTTTGTTGATAATTTTTATCATTCTCCACTACAGTGACAATATTTCATTCAAAAACATTTCTTAACCTCTTATTAATGAATTTTTATGATTTTTTATTTCTTGAGTAGCTATTAAAAATTGTATCATATTCATGATACCCAAAAATCACGTGTTATTCTTTATCCATAAGGAAACACTTATTTATGAAGATTGGAAGTTACATCAGTGTTGGATTTTTATTATAACACATACATTTAGAATATTTAATTTCCGCAGACACACCAATGATATCTTAGAAATATAGACCAATTTCATTACCACTTCCTTCCAATACTTCTCCAGTGTGACTTTCTCAACAAGCATCACTATTTATTTGATGTTTATTATGCATTTTCACCATCCAATCACATGATTTTGTTATGTATTTATCACTGGTGGGACTTGGTTCCTTATCACATGATTCTTTAGATAATTCTCCACTTGGGTGTTAGTAAATAACATTCTATGATTAGTTTAGAATTACATTTTTTTCTACTCAAGCATCTTTTCGTCCTTCCTCTAATACTGAGTAGTGAAACTAAACACCTCAAATATGTGGGTGACAACCATTAATCATGAAATCATGCTATAATCATTAATTAATATTACATAATATCTATTCCCATAAATTTTTCTTGGTGATATCTATCAACACACATCATTATGAAAAAATTCAAGCTTCCTTAATTCTTTATAGTATATAGATCTATATATATTCTAAATAATCTTCTTCTTTTTTCAAATTTCTCATGCGTGTGAATGATCATGTGTAATTTTAGGGTGATCTAGCGCTCTATAATTTTTCACAATATCTTCCAAGGATTTTTGATTCAAATGTATGAGTGGTTTATTCCATGGTCTATTTTCCTATTCAATGAAGAAATGTATCATATTTTCATCTCCACTAACAAGCTATAGATTACCCTTCATATGCCTCACTTAAATTACAACTTCCCTGGATATTCCTTTTATGATATATGTCTTGTTGAAAATTTTATTTCATGACCCATGTCCCAAAATTGAACGATTCTTAGTATGTTGTGATTGAGACCTTCATCAACCAAGACCATTTTTCATCATATTTTTTTCCCCAAAATTTGGATTTTTTAGACCCAATGATCTTACAGAATTCATCATTATCAACCTTAATAGTACCTTAATTTTTATACTTGATTCCCATGCTAAGATCCTTATTTCTCATTGTATTGGAAGTACATACACAATATAGATTCCTTGAAAAATAACGATCATATTATTTTATGTAAACCTCTATAATCATTGCCTTTTATAAAAAATTTGACCCATAACATTGAATTCATACCTGGTGATGAGTGCTGGGATTTATAATCCTATGAATATGATGGACAAACATTATATTTCAAATATGTAAATTAAATTTTCATTTTCAACCCTAGTTATGGTTCATGAAGTGATATATATGGCCACTTTGGGCATTTTAATGTACATTTATCTTCATTATCTATGAGAAATACATATCCATATGACCATGACCCCCATACTTGAAATAGTTTCCATGAAAATAATAACTAGTGTATTGAATGAAATTTGGATTCCTTTATTTCCCTTATTCTATATATAAACTATTGTCTATGGAACACACATTTTGGGAGTTTCCATATTTCAACAATATTAACACATGATTTTTGCAGATATATTGTGTGATGATGATACAAAACAAGTGTTTTTGGGATTTATTAACTTTTTATTGTAAGGATCACCCAAATCAACCTTTAGTTTTGGGGTGGGTGTTTCTGCCTTGGAATCCACTATCACTGCCTTATTCTCATGATCATGTCCCGTACCATATCAATAATTTTCATTTTTATTTTGATTGTATGTATATTTATACAAATTTCCTAATAAACCTCCATGATCCTTAAAATTCTATAAAACACATGTAATTTGGTTACTCAATGTCATATTAAGAGTCAAGAGTCTTTTTGGATATTTTATTTTTCATGAAAATCTAATTAATTATCTCTTAAGCACTTAGATATGTTTTACTCAATATTTTAATGTGTTTTTAAAACATCATTGATTACATTTTTACCTTCTACCTTAATCATATACAAAAAAAACTTATAGGATCTCTCTGGTATTTAAAATTTGAGTGTTAATTCCTTCCATTAAATCAGACTTCTTTTCTCCTTGCTAATGTATATAGATATTTGCATCATGAGGCACTAAATTATATTTTTTATCACTCCAAACATATATATATTCACGATCAACGTCTAAATTTTGTTAGAGATAAAATATTCTATTAACTTCATCTTCTTCATTATCATTGTCCCTTTTTTTCTATGGGTTTTATACAATATCCACATGGATATATTCATTGATATATTTTCTATCCTGAATCTATTCTGATTCTTTCTCTTCTAATTAATTTTACTCTTATGAGAGAAAATTATTTTTCAAAAATAGTTTATTCATAGTAATCCTCATACCTTTAAAATTAGTTACGAGGTAATTTATGGGAACAATATATTACTCATAATTATATTGATACCTCTTTGGACACTTCAATTGAAGATGCAAAATGTTTCTAAACTTGAATCCCATTAGTGGAAGTTTCCCATTGAAATTTAATTTTCACATTTTTATATTTTAGGAAAGAAATGACAGGATGTTTTAAACCACTTCCTCCTCCCGATATTCCTCCATGACAAGCTTCTCCATAGCCTTGTATAACTCCTCCATAGAATTTCTATTTTCCATTTCCTCATTATCATCATTCCACATCTCAGATATGACCTAATTAATATATATAATATCCAATTTCAAATCCAAATTATATTTATACTTAAGAGAAAGTACCATCACATTTAAATGATGTGTTAATATTCTCAACATGTGCTCGGTGATCTTTACCTAAAGGAGGTTCTCTCTAAGACTACACATGTCCTCCATGATTAGGTTGACATGAAAAAAGAATTTATCCACAAATCTAGGTATGTTTACATTTATGTTCTCATTTTATATTGAACTTTTTTATTTCTTCTTTTACTTTTAATTCACCTTCATAGATATTAATTCCCATTTCCCACATAGAGTGTGAGGATTTATACGACATCACATTCTTGTAGATTGTGATGAAAAAGATCCCTATAAATTATTTAATTATCAATATTTATCATAAATTAATTTAATTTATCCTTTTGATAAATCCCCATTAACCATATTTACCAAAATTATATTAATATTAGTTTGATATACATCCCCGATTAAGGATCATAATTAGTGACACATTATATTCTTCTAAATTTTAAATTTGTTTTATTATATATCAATTTCCCTTAACAGTTAATTGTTATCATAGAGTCCACTAAGAGAGATTCCTTGTATTTTACCTTAATATTTGATACAAATTGATGTTCCCATAAATAAAAATACACTAAGAGGGGGGGGGGTGGACAATGTTATGGAAGATTAAAATAATATTCTTCCAATATCATGTTTTCTCATGAATAAAATTATAATATCCCTTTTATCTCACAAAAATATTTGGTGAAATAAAAAAATGAAAGAGTCACAACATTTTTTACATGGGTAACCCAAAATTGAATAATTGAAGGAGCATAAAAATAAAACAATACAATTGACTAGAATCATGAAATAACATTTCTACTATAATGTTTGGATGTGACTAGTTATCCCTTATAGTTTAACATCAATCCCTTGTTGAAATATCTCTATTATCTCTATTAAATTGTACTAACTATTCCTTTTGTAGATACATCTAATAAATTGATTCAACTTCTATTAAACAAACAATACTATTTCATGAATTTCTTATTTCATCTAAATGAGGAACTAAAATTTACCAAAGAAACAATGGGCAATTCCCTCTAAATATTGAGTAACTCAGATTCATTAAAATCACTTTTACACAACTCAATTTCATTTAACTAACCTTGTGAAAATATATGTTCACATAATTCATTTTTGAACAACCATTTTTCAAAAATCATAACATCATATATTTATGAAAATTTTGATAATGTAAGAGGTATTCATGTAAGAAATATGTTCATGTATGTCTTATGTGAAAAAAGTTATGATATTTACTTTAATTATTTCTCTCCGATAATAATAAATTAATGAATTATTTATATTCTTGTTAACCACTTAAACAACATATCCATTCCTAAATAATAAATCACCTCTATTTATTCTAAATTCACAAAACAAAATGTTTATGAAAATACACTTCTAAAATTCCAACCTCTTTGATCAAGAAAACATCCTTTGCCTAAAAAATAAATTAATCTAAGTCTTAGAGTTTTTACAACTTCAATAATTCATGAAAACTCGCACACTATGAAAATTTTCTATGAAACTTCCCAAAAATCATAGAAAACATCTTAAACCACTACATTATTTTTGGTGTGGACATCAGGATCCACCAACATTACCAATATACTTTATCAAAAAAAAAAACACCTTGTAACTTTGTTAATAAACATTATAAACAAACAAAAAACCTATAAAACATTAAATTTAATCATTAGAGACTTTTTCCATTACATTATCATTATAAATAGGTATTTTCCCCCACATTAAGGGACTCCACCATCCTCTATAGTATGTGGTGAAATTTGTTTCCCTAATATGTTTTATTTATGTTGTATATTTGTAATGTTTTTTTTAATAATATAAAAAATTATGTATCATGTATTTCCTTCAACTTCATGGGACCCAATTCGCCTTATAACAATACCCAAGATCAGTTTCTATAATATCTAATATTTAGATTACTTTTAAGCCCATAAAAATATAAATCTAGTCACATCAACACACCCTCTTAATAGATCCTTATTATATATTAAAATTAACAAAATTATAGATTAGATTACTAACTATATGTTTATATTTTTTTGATCCATATGATGCTTCATCAAATAGAGTTTTATAGAAAGTGAAATATCCTCATTTATATATTTTTTATCCCTTATTTCAATTATAACCAATTATTTTAAAATACACGGTTGTAGCTCACACTTTTTATGAATCTTAATATTTTAACGAATTGATCGTATTAATCAAACATGTAATTTTTAAATAATAAATAAATTACTGAAAAAATAAAATTACAATTATAACAACCCACAAAACCCTACAATGTGACATTTCTCTCTTTGAGTTCCACCCTAAAAGTTTTGTTTTTCCCATGATCTTGGACAATGAATCCCCTTGAAAGGGACTCATAACAGAATATCTATCCACACCCCATTAAAATAATTATACATGATCTAACTTATAATGATGTGGGATTATATATTCTATATCATTTTGAACTTGAATCCATTAAAACAGATCCCCAATCCATTATGTCACATGACCCCAAGAATTCCTCCCCGTATAATATAGGCTGTCGAATAGTAGTGAGGTTCTAATAATGGGGAAGTGCAGAGAATATAACCTCATGGTCAAAGATGCACAATAATATAAGAGTTGATAAGTAGGTAAAAAAATAGAGTATGAAATATAAATAAAGGAAGAGTAGTAGAAGATAATAATAAACTGGTAATCATTTCCTACAACAAATATATATAACCATGAATGCATCTCCAAGTGATACTATAAGTTACAAGAAGGAAAAATAAAACATGAAGATAAAATACAATACATTAATAATGAAAAAGAATAAAAATACCCGAGGGTGATCTCCTCAATAATACTATGTACTATATTAGTTCAGTTCTCATATGATCCCATTTACGATTCACAATATAATCAATAATATATGGTCCTGTGAAGATGATGTTTGTTCGTGTACCCCAGTGTAATAGAGGCCTGAATAGGGTGTGAGATATACTAAGTTGACCACAAACAACAGTGTATAAATAATACTCTAGTATATAAATGTAAATTAAAATAGTTTGAATGTTTTATATGTAATGTGGTAAAAACAATTAATGTAAATTAAGTGGCCTAAGGTTCCTCAAGGATACCTAGCTGACAGTACCTATTTTGGCCTTTTCAAGAATCTCTCTGTACATGGGTTAACCTACACTTGTATAATGTATGTATGTATATATATATATTAATATAAAATTATATTGGTGTACATACATGGGGTTATAACTGGGCTATTATCAGGGCCGACGAAAAATGGGGACCAAACCCAAGCTTGTTCTATGGCTTGGAGGATGTGTCCATTGGTTTATTAAATTGACAGTCTCAGTACTAATTAAAGATAATATATAGAATTTAAATAAGAGTCATATTTGTACCATCCAAGTTATACCATATAGAGGAACCAAAGTATAAAAAAAAGGAGCACTGTAAGTTCCCAACACAATAAGAGTCCAACATGGTGATCCATAAAGGTATCCAAAGTATCACTCACTGCGTGGTGTAAACAATATCTCTCCACAACCATCCAAAGTATCTCACAGAGGGGGCCGAGTATCACTTGTGGTATTGTATATCCATATTTCCACCAAACACATCTAAGGTAACTCACCTTGGGAAACTATATCACTCAGTGGTAACTAAACATCCACCCGATGTGACTGTATAAGGCATCCTTTAAGGAATCTAATTATTGTTCTTGATGTAATATAAATAATGTAACCTATAAGAATATCCATAGAGTAACATGAAATGGAATCCCAAGTATTTACCAAGGCATGATACATTCTCAACTTCTTATGACCCCATTCAAGGAGTCCCTAGAGAGGTACCTGAGTATCGCTCAAGGCATTCATGATTCATTGGATCATTTAATTTTAAAAAAAATGGAATTCCCTGCTTATAGGCATTAAAAATCACATTTCATGAGTACTTAAGAGGAAAATTACCCTGAACCATTTAAATTATAGATTAATATGGTCCTTTTAACACCCCAATTTTTTGTGGTATATCTCTTTTTAAATTAATCTTCTCTAATAACTTACTTTATACAAAATAATGAGCTTATACAAATGATTAAATGTTATTATTTAATTGTGATATTTATCTCCTAGATGGTCGAATAAAGGGAATGAATAATATTAAGTAAATTATTAAAATATAGTTTATTCATGTTTATAAAATAAATTAATTGGTTAAAAAATAATTATAAATGAATATAAAAACCAAATGAACATAAAGGATGTGTTTTTATAAAAATGTTTTTTTACCATAATGGAATTATTTCTAATAATTAAAATTTATCACTATTAGTGAAATAAATGAATGAAATTTATACGTTAAATATTCTATAAAATGTTTTTAAATTTATCCAATATGTTTTATAGGCTTAATATAAAAATAAATCTAATTTTAAGCATAAGGAGATATAATTTCTAAAAAGAAATTTTACAGCCATTGAATGGTGTACTTGTTTTAAATATAAATTTTAACACTTTTATAAATTATATTTGACAATATAAACTTCATTTTTGAAATTTTATTTTTAAAATTAGCTTATGGTTATTTTTTGGTATTTTTCAATAAATATTTATTTTACAACGAATACTAAAAAATACCGGTTTTTATAAAACTGACAATTTCATTATATTAATGAATATTTATGATTTTAGTATATTATAAATTAAAAATAAGAAATATTTACATATAAATAATCTAATATATTTCATTTAAATCATCCTTATTTTTTATTTTGGTATAAGTACATTTTTAGGCTTAAAAATATGTTTTTAATAAAATTGTTTATCATTGCGGGATTATTTCTAAATTAAATCTGGAAACATATATGTTTTATATATTTATAAATGATGATATATTTGTATTTATAAGGCCTATATATATTAATTAGGTTAATTTTAATTTTGACCAAAATGAATAGTGACATTTATAATTTTTGTTACCACGATATAGGGTAAATTGGGTAATTTATGTTAAAAATAAAATTATAAGAACAACAAAATTGCACTTAAACATTAAAAAATATTATTGTATTATATATATTATACCCTTATCAACTATGTTCCAAATTTAATTTTTTTAATAGACACTTGTCCATGAAATTTATTTTGATATTTTTAAAATTAATGAAAATCAGAAAACGTCACATTCATATTTTTAATAACTATATTAGTTTTAATATGGTTTTTTTAAGGAGATTAATATTACTAAATATATTATTTTTTAATCTAAAATAATTATGTATATCATGGGATTTTACTTTTAAACTTTAATGAAGAAATAATATCTTGAAAAAATTATACAAGGGTGATGCATTAATTATTTTATTAAAGAAACAATCAAATAAATGATTATTTTAAATTAAAATTTATTTTATCATATTTATAAAATTATTCTCATAAAATATAGTGTATTTTCAAAATATTTACATCAATAAATGGTCAGGGTGAATTTTAGGGATTTCTTCTAAAATAGTTCAATTTTTAGTGAATAGTGAAATACAATAATTTACAATATTTCACATTATAAGATAAATATTTGAATATTTTAGTCATGGATGGTGTATGGATAATTTAAGAACCATTATTTCAAACTCATATGCACTATTTACAATAATCAGTCACAATAATCTTCACTATTGATTATCTTTAGAAATAATAATAATTAAATGAATAAAATAATAAAAAACCACCACCCTCCTGATGAATAGAAAATAATACTTTTATTTTATATGAAATTATGAATAAAAAGAGGTAAACACTTCCAGTTTGTTAAATAAAATCATTCTACACAAAAATAAATAACCAAATTATTAAAATCAGGCTAAAGCTGGTAAGAACCCTTACCTCTGTAAAGACTCTAATGTAACGATAGGGCCTTTGTATCCTTGTCATCCATTACTAGGTCTTCCAAATTATAGGCCATATTATCCGAGGCTAGGATAAAATTTTCCCATAAATATTCCTCTCATTGAAATAATGCACCAAATTGTGTTTTTTATTTTCAATCAAACAAAATTTTTCCTGGTTAAGGTTTACTCGAATCATTCTCACAATCATCCTTTTATATTCCTCCAATGAGGTTTTGAACTCCACCCCTCACCACCCCTCACCAAACATTATCCTAAAACATTAAAAGCCTTTAATATTTTCTAAATTCTGACTAATTACCTTCTGAATTATCTTCCCAGTGTCTAATACCTACTGGTCGTACCAAAGACCAAATCCATGCATCTTAAAGAGGTCCTTATAGAGACAATATTCAAGAGGTAAAATCCTCATTATTTTTCTTTTGATATATTTTATTTACTTATCCGACACCAACTATCCTATAAAAAGTGACATGGAAACTCCCGTATCATATAAATATTGTAATTTTATTTTCCTAATGTAATATCCATCATCAAATCTCGTCTCTTCTCCTTTTATTCAAAAAATGAAAACATTATCCACGATGTGCTGATTCACCACATTCATGGATGATGAGTTATAATTTTCATTTAACACCTCTGAGGATACACATAAAGACATTGCTATTGATAAATAATATTATAATATTAAAATTAAAACTTTTTTGTGCTCTAAACGTAGTATATATATAATATTATATAATGAAACAAAACTAGTTCACGATGATTAAAAAACCTTCAAATAAACTAAATTTTTATCATTAACATTTTATCTAATGAATCTCCCTAATAACATATAAAAAATTATATATTAGAATATTTAAACTTCTAAAAATTATGTAAAACTAAATATTTTCACTTTTTTGTCTTTATTCCATTTTATAAGAACTTCCATAGTCATAAAAATGGGAACCGACCATGAAACCACAAAACAAAAACTCACAGAACAATGAAATTAAAAATTATAAAAAGTCTAAATGGTCATAAATGAACATATTTAAATTCTAATAAATCAAATATATGTTTCATATTTTCTGAATTAATTAATTAATTATATTAATGTTATTATCTAGTACATTAATTACAAGTGCATAATGCTTTCGGCCATAAGGTAAGGGTTTTCACATCTCACTTTAATTTCTCCGATATATGCCTTATTAAACCCTAATTTGTTATGTGAGGTGTATGGAAACTAACCTTTGATATATCATATCATTAATATCTTTATCCTTAGGTTATTCAATTATTCATTTTATGATCATTAATTTTATGTGGTAAACAGTTCGACTGTTTTCATAGTTGTAAGGGAATTTATAAACCAATTTTAGTTATTTGGGATAAACATACACTAAAATCATTATTCCATTTTATCATTATGTTTCAAAAGAATTTTGATTATATTAATTTTTAATAACACTTTTTTATGTAAATTTATAACCAATATGGATAATATATTCATTTTTAATGATCATAGTTTCTTATAAAAATAATCTTTTAAATGTTTTTTTCAAAATTTTAAATTTTTTTCATACAGATTGAGAATATTTTCATACATTTATGAATCATGAATTTCTTCAAGAATCCTTTTCAAGTTTAAAATTTCATTTCCAAAAATATTTTTTTTTAATTGCATGAATTTTTAGAGAAATTATTCCTAATTAAAATTCCATTTATCTCATGAACATTTCAATGATTTTGGAAGTGTATTTTCATCTATGTCAACAAACACAATAGAATTATTTTATTAATTGAGTATGTTACCTTATGATACCATCTAAAATATTTTATTAAATAGGTTATGATCATTTTGTCTGGGTATGTACTATGTTGATATCATTCTCTATATTACTCTAGATAGTTTATGATAATGTTAAATGGTTAGGGAAATTATTTAAATTTAATTTTATAGTTTCAATATTAATGTATATGTTGATTATTTTTCACCTCTTTCATATGAGGAATGTATTGGACTTAGTAAGTGTCATTTGGGGCCCTCTATACCCACTTGATGCATCAGCAGGTCTCATGAGACAAACTATATTGGGTTTTCACTAAGGGTTACCCATTTATGAAGACTTCTTAGTCAAGGCCTTGATTCTATGTTTATATGTCCAAAATTATGCATTCCATCATTTCTAGATTAGATATTGAAAATCTAAGAAATTATTCAATTGATAGAATATCCATGGTTAAGTTTCATTCTCATGTGATTATTTATATGAAATTACTTGACTAGCTTTTAATCTTATCATAATATGATCAAGATTATTTTTTAACAACATCTGTTTTTAGTTATTCAACAAATCTAATTTTTTATGCCTATTTATGATATATTACACTATATTATTATCCTTATTGATAATTTGATATCACCCATTTCTTATGCTTTATTCTTCACCACATTAGGGAGAAGTTTAGTATGATTAGTATGTAGGGTTACACTAAAAGGTATAATGGTGTTCTCAAAGAAAATAAAATTTTTATTTATTGTATTTGTAATTTTAAATATGTATATATTTTTGCAAGACTTCTAAAATATTTAGTCCTATGGGATGCGATTCTTTGTAATCATTTTGATGTAATAATGTAAGCCAGCCGTTCCAGAATACTATGTTCAGGGTATTTACAGTTGGTATTAGAGGATGTTAAGTAGAAACATTCAGAACTAGGTTTAATAAATTCTATATTAGGGATCATAACCTCAGGATATACTTTTAGGATAACTATAAATGAACATCCTTTAGAAACCATGATTATGAATTTAGTTACACATAAAATTTTCAATTTATGTTAATTATTTCCTAATTTTAGGGATTATACATCAATTTTTATATTTATACGATATAATATAGTTTATGTATTAAATTTGAAATGGAACCTCACAGAAGGAATGGGAGCCTCACCAATTCACATGATTTAATGAGTAAAGAGGATTGAGTCAATTATGGTCTTATATCAATCTTTTTCAGTGAAATAGACTCCCAATGTTTCTCATCACATGAAGATATAATATCATGTGATAACAAGAAAAAGAAATAATTCTATAAGTATTATGGATTTGGAGGGATGCACAAGAACAAGAGAAAAAACTATGAAATGGTTTGATAAAGTAAAGAGGAGAAAAAATTATTTTATCACCTGTGATAATTGTGGAAAGAAACACCCTAGTACTTGGTAAAAAGGAATGAAAATTTCTACAAGTTAGGAGATAAATATCATCATGCATGTTATTGAAAGGGTATTAAATAGGGTGTGGATGTGGAATAATTCAACTGAAATGATATGGGATTATACGAAAATCAATGGTTCAAACATAAAAGGAAATACCCGAATTGAAGATAATGAATCATGTTAAAGATTACGATATTAACTGAGATGATAAAGAATGACTAACGTTCCCTTGTTTATATTCATGAATTATATTTTTTGACTATTTTATCAAAAATTTTGTAATTATAAAAATATTGAGATATATAAGGATTTTACTATAGTACTTATTTGTTATTGATTGGAAGCATGTGATGAATATCACCAGTAATAAAGAGAAGTGATTATTTTTGTAATTTCATCATCATAAAAATACATTTCTTGGGAAATATAACCCATAATACGTAAATGTTTTGGAGATAACAATAAATTGATGTTTATTAAAAATTATTAGAGACTATAAAGGTGGTTAAGTGATCTGATGGTCAGTTATGACGAAATTATTAGATTTTTGAATTTAGGGAATATATTCAACAACATGATTTTTCATCTTGTAAGTAAACATGTTTTGAAATGGTTTAGATGAGGTTGTGGTATTCATATTTTTGGTATGTTACAACAATATTTACATTATTTGGGGAAATCTTATGATAATTGTTTTTGGAAAATTAGTGACTATCCTTCTATATTTTTGGGCTTTGAATTTGGAGAAATGTACATTAACTAAGTCTTAAGGTAAATATTTATGGAATGGATTAAGATTAAATTTTTATCTTTTTCTATAAGGTAAAATTGTGATTTATGATATTGGATAAAATTTTATAACATCTTTTTGGAAAATATTTAAAGGTTTAAGAAATCACTTATTGATCATTTCGTAATGGAGCTTCATTCATAAAAATTTGTCTAGAATATCCATATTTTTATATAATAAATGAAGTATAGATGGATCAAAGAACAAAAACATGATAATATTATGCTTATGAAATGGAATAAATAATATAAGGTCTTTTTCTCAAGATCCTATCTATATAGTAAAATAATACCTCAACTATATGAAAAGGATTTCAGAACAAAATCATTATGAATTTTCATTCCTACTAACAAGTCAACGGTATTTTATCTACTAAAAAATTATAGTTTTGTGACTGTAGAATTTCTAATGAAGATGTTTTATATAAGTCTCCATAAAAAACATGATAGTTATATCTATTTTCTATGCCCATGTTTTCACTACCCACTAATATTCTCTTATAGGGAAACATAATTTTTTGTTGACCATCTCATTGTCATTTCCCTCCTTTTAAGTAGAAGATTTATTAACCATATTGACAATTTGGTATTTCCATAAAGGGATTTTAAAATTAAAATTCCCTAATTACAAATCATAAGTATTAATTATGAGGAATCAATTTATTTATGGAGGGTAGAATGTAACACCCCAATATTTTGTGGTATATGTCTTTTAAATTAATCTTGTTCGATAGCTTACGTTACAAAGAACACTGAGCTTAAAAAAATGATTATATATTATTATTTAGTGGTTTTTGTTATCACATATCTATTTTAAAGGATGGAATGAATAGGATTTAGT
This sequence comes from Viscum album, assembly GCA_963277665.1. Taxonomy (NCBI): domain Eukaryota; kingdom Viridiplantae; phylum Streptophyta; class Magnoliopsida; order Santalales; family Viscaceae; genus Viscum; species Viscum album. The sequence continues at coordinate 1,944,458,544 of OY728163.1, forward strand.
AAATTATGAAATATAGTTTACAAATGTTTACAAAATGAATTCATTGGTTACCAATTAATTAGAAATGAAAATAAAAACAAATTGAACATAATGGATATGTTTTTATAAAAAATTATTTTTATGACTAAAATGAAAATTTATCTTAATTAATTAAATTAATAAGTTTTAGAGACAAATATTAATGAAATATATATTTTACATATTCAATAAAATGTTTTTAAATTCATATAATATGTTTTATAGGCTTAAGATAAGAAGAAATCATTTTTAAGAAAAAAAGATATATCTTATAAAAGGTAATTATAACACCTTTTAATGAAATACAAGTTATAAATCTAAATTTTAACAGTTTTTTAAATTAGTTTTGTCAAAATAAAGTTCATTTTTATAATAGGAATGTCCAAATTATCTTCGGGTGATTTTATTATTTTCATAAAATATTTATTTTCTAGTGAAGTGTAGAATACAATTTTCAATAAAATTTTCAATTTCATTATATTAATTCATATTTATTATTTTAATTTATTGTAATTGTAACATAATAACCCATTAGTTATAGAAAATATAATATATTTCATTTCAATCATCCTTATATGAGGCTATGAATGTTTTTGTGATGGGGGAAGCCATGATGCTTGCTCCTTCTTCGTTAAAGTGGTGACCACTATGCCGATCCCTCCACCACCAGTAGGGGAGGGACCTGTGACATCTAGAAAGGTTGAGCGGTCACCTTTTCTTACCCTAATATCCTTCCCCCTTTTCCTCGAGCTTCACTATGTCTGAAATTACTCAATTTGTTTAATGGGTGCCCTAACCTCCCAATATAGATTGTAGAGTTTATCGACACCTTTGTGATTTTGAGGCTTAATCTAATTACTCAGTTCAAGAAAAAATGTCTTTCAATTGTTTTTTTGATAGGTATGTCTCCAGGTCTTGGAACTTACAAGAGAGGGAGATAGTGGGTTTTCTCGACAACAAACATATTAGGATATAATTCTCTTTAGAGGATGATTTAATCAGAGACAAGTTTACTGCTCTCTATAGTGTCAACGGATCTCAGTTATACCTCTTTAGATGGAACTACAACTACCATATAAAATATGGTTCCCCTATTGTGGTGTTTTGTGTGAGTTTCCCTAATGTTTCATTGTCGTTTCAAAAACCCTTTGTTATTAAACTACTTGAGAACATAGTGGGAAGATACTTCTGTTCGGATATCCACACTAAATCTTTTTTCCATCCTATTAACTCATGGTTATATGTGGATGTGGATGTGTCCCTAGTGCCATTAGATTTCATTTGGATTATAGTTAGTCAAGATTTTCAGTGTAGAAAGCAAATGGTCTATGAATCATTGAATGATTTTTTTTCTATCTATAAGAATTTGTACCATGCAATGAAAAAATATTGATGGGGGTCTAATAATCTCACCATGATGATGGGTGAAGACTATGGTAAGGTACTAGAGGCTAGTGCTGATACAATATTGTATAGATAGAAGTTGGTGGGTGTGGACTCTAAGGATAAATATGAAATGGATGTGAAGTGTGGATTATGAAAAGTGAATCCTTTTTTGACTGACGTATTTAGTCAGTTGAGAAAATATTTGGGCAACATTTGCCTCATATGCCTGCTCCTTTGGGGAAAGAGGGTCATGATGTGAATGAGGAGCGATTGGGAAGTGGTATCAACTCTGTGGAACCAAAAATGGTCTATGTAGGAGGCTCCAAGACACCCATGGCTACCCCAAACAATGAGGTGGTGTGCTTAGAGACTAATACTAGTTCCAATGGTCCAAAAAAGGCTACTAAGACACCGAGGGAGGGTTCCTATTCAACTTCTAGGATGCTGCAATAGGTTTTAGGGATTGATTGATGTAAGGAGTTGGCTTATATTATGTTGGGAAATAAGTTTTATGGGTTTTTGAATGATAATCTAATCAAGGAGATTAAAATTTCTCCAGTTAGTCCCTTAATGGATGAATAAGGGCCATCGAGACTATGCCCAATGATGAGGATTTTGATCACATATTAGGCGATATAGAAGATGATATTTAGGGTGGTTGTCTTTGAACTCGAGGTAAAGTAAGAGCTGGAGGGGTATTCAAAAAGATAGGAAAGACTATTATTATTTTCCACCCCAAGGAACACTAGATCTATGTAGAAATTGAAAGAGAAACTGATGAAAAATGATCACCACCCCGATACTAAGGCTGCTTGTGGTCATTAGTGGGAGTTTGATGTAGTGATCAATCCTTATTTAGAGTTGTTTATGTACTTGGGAGATGAAATGGCTGAAACTGTTTTGACAATTAATGATACCGAAGAAGAAGCTAATTAAATGATGGGAATGCCATCAAGGGTGGATACCAAAAATGATCAGAGTAACTAGATTGAAAACAATATCTACTATAGACTAGGGGATTCAGTGATGGGAAGATTAGTCAAGAGGATTACATTTTATACTGGGAATAAGATGGTGTTTCAGTTTAAAGACCTTTGAATGATGATCTAGATACCTAGGTTAGCATTATCTCATGAAAATTATGTACGGAGATCAAGTCTGATAGGCATAAATTTTCCTTTAATGGTATAGTTACTTCCTTTAGTGTCTGAATTATTGGTTTCTCACTTTTCCCTTAAAGTAAGTTCTATAATGAATATTTAATTTTCATTCAGTATTAGAACAATTTTTAGGTTCAAAATACATTTTTAATTAATGTGTTTTTTCCTTACGGGATTATTTTTAACCAAAATTCTGAAACATCTATGTTTAGAATATTAAAAAATGGATACCATATGAGGATTTATACGGTCCAAATTTAGTAAATATGCCTATTTTAGTTTAGATAAATATCAATAGTATCTTTAGTAATCTTTATTACCATGGTAATGGGTAAATTGGGTAATTTAGGTTAAAAATAAATTTATATGAACTATAAAATTATCATAAAACATTCCAAAATATTATTGAATTTTTTATATTCCACCGTAAAAACCTATGCTTCTAATTTGAGTTATTTAATATATAATATTCCATGAAAATGACATTGATATTATTTAAATTATTAAAATTAATAAAATTCCACACTCACATTTTTAATATGGTGTTATTTAGAATATTTATACAAATATAGATATAATTTTTAAAGCTAAAAGAATTATATATATCACGATATTTTTTTAATTTTTTAAAAAAGAAATAATTACCTTAGATAATTATATAATGATGATGTGGTAATTATCTTATTAATGAAAAAATTATATAAATGATGATTTTAATTAAAAATTAAAACTTTCATATTTAGAAAATTATTTTCAAAAAATAGATTCAATTTTTGAAATAAATACATCCAAAAATAGTTTGGGTAAATTAATGGGATTTCTCTTAAATAAATCAATTTTTGGTGAATAGTGAAATATAATAATTTATGATATTTATCATTATAAGATAAATACAAAAATTTTGGAGAAATATATGGTTTAATGAAGATGTAAGAATGACTAGTTAAAAATGACACAAACTGTAAAGACCCATATATTCTATATAATTTTTTAATTAAATAGAATTATTACGAGACTCCAAAAATTCAATACACGTGATTTCGAGGCCCGAAGAGTCCAGAATGGAATTTGGAACCTTTTTAAGGTATGTTTAGTAAATGTGTGGGTGTGAATTTATATCTTTTAAATCAATTCTTGGATTAAAAATTTGAGGACACTGTTGGGCTCGCAACATCGGGATTCACTTATGGGAAGCTTAACATTGTTCAAAAAAAGTATGACGGAAAAGTTAATTTATCACACTTTTAAAAAATAATAATAAACAACTAAAGGTGTTATTTTATTCTATTTTCAACCATTGTGTGATAGTGATGTGACCGCATCATAACGTTGGGCTTTTATTGAGAAGCATGTACTGGAATGAAACCATGGTTGCGTAACCACAATGATTGTAGAATTAATGAAACATTAATTGTGGTTCCTTAATGAACCACATTAATGAATTCAACATAGATGTTTACTTTTCTTATATATAATCAACCCTTTGGTTTGGTTTTTGGGAGAGCTACGAGAGGAAGCTCTGAAGAAACGCCAGTGATGTCTTCCTCCAATGAAGAAAAAAGATTTGATGATGCACATTGAGGAATCGATCCAGGGGTCGACGGATGACAAATGACAATTCACGCAGACCTTCTTCTCCTTCTTCCAGAATTGAACCCAACATATTGAAGGTAGGGGATTATTTGATTTAATTTTTTAATAACCCTATTTCTCCATTATTGAGTAATATAAAGAACGTGGATCAACCGACCAATGGGTTGATCTGTGTTTCATTATTTATTTCTGGAGGTTGATGTAGTGTTTTCAATTTGGGGTTTTTAATAATTATTATACCTTCAATATGTTTAAAAAATTTACGTGGAGGGCATGGGCGAATCCGAACAAGCCTCAGCCCTCCGTTGTTCTCGGTTTTGTGGCGTTCATCTTGGGAGAATTTTCAACTTGACAGAAATGTGAAACTGAACGTCACACAGTGAAGGTGGTGTCCCGGGAGGCCCGTAAGAATAGAAATAAAGAAGATAGAACCACTAGAGCTTCACTGGTTGCTGATAGAAGTACCGCCGACACAACACCACCGACATGATGGCATCGACGACCAGCGACAGCAAGGAGGGGGCAATGCCTGCTACCGCAGTGATGGAAAGAGGGAGGTCAACAGATGCTGGCCGCATCGAGGGTAAATGATGCACTGCAGAGAAGACACCCCAGCTCCAGATGTGGTGGTGGTAGACTCCCGGTGGTCATAGAACTGTGTCCGCAGGTCTCGCCCTAGACCGTTCAATCGGACTGATCTGCTAGAGGGGCGGCGCCAGCCTGGTGCCACCTTTTGGAGACCCCGAATAGATGAAGACCGTTTGAGAGGGGAGTGGACCCAAACCAGATGGCAGGTCGTGACTATCCGGGTGGGCTGGGCCCAACGGGCTGGGTCGGGTCCAGTGGGTCAGACTGGGTCAGGCTAGACCAAGAAAATTTTTGACCGAGTTTTTTTTAAAGGGCCATATCTTCTAAACCAGATGTTAATTTGACGAACCGTTTACGGAACTGGGACCCTTATGATGATGAGGTACTTTTGAAATAATTCTCTTTGATTTTATATAAATTTGGAGTATGGGTGGGTTGGATAAGACTCGAATCCAATAGGGCCCTCAGCACTAAAATTCCTATAACTTACAGATCGTGCATCTGATTGATGCACCATCTATTACATTGAAACCCTTATGATATGATAGTTCTTTAGGTTACTTTTTCATGGGACTTCACGGTATCTAAGGTAAAAATGATTTCTTGAAGAGTAGATCCTATTTGAATTAAGTTCACTAAGTGTGGGAATCCAATGGCTGGTGGTGGCGTGATGAAGCACTTAGCGATCCTCTATGGATCAGAACCTAGTGATCCTCTATGGGTCATCACCTAGAGATCCTTCATGGGACACCACCCTGAGAGCCTATGCGGGTCACCACCTAGTGACCCTCTATGGGTCAGTACTTAGCGATCCTCTGTTGGTCATCTCCTAGCGATCCTCTATTGTTAAACACCAAGCAACAACTATGGTTAAGCACCTAGCAATCCTTTGTGGGTCAGCACGTAGTGACCTTGTATTGTTTAGCATAAAAATCCTCTTAACGAAATAAGAAGATCTTTCTTTATGAATAATCTACTTTACTAATGTTATTCAAGTGGTATATCTGGTTTGAGATTAGTCTTTTACTTTGGGATTTATTATTGAGATCATGTTTTGTGTTTTTTCTATTGTGGATTTCTAGGAGACCCTCGAGGGTCTAGGGGTCCCAACTGGGTATTATTATACTCACCCCTACACGGGCTTCACCCTCATCTTTTTGTGTCATGTGTATATGACAGACAAATTTGACCGAGGTTTGAGAGATAGGACTAGAAAGTGGATGGAGGTGACCAATTGGCACAGAGAGTCGTAGTGACAAGCTATACCTACCCTTTAGTAAAGATCCTTGGTGGACAACCTCTTGAGATGATTTTCCTTTTCATTGTATTTTCTTTTCGTTGGGATTTTATTCTAGACCATTCTGCTTCAGTTCACACTTTTACATTCAGTAGTTATATTACATGGTCTGTTCTTGTTGTGTACCCGGTCTTTGTGTTTGCAGGTTTAAAGAAAATTCTTTCCAATTTTAGGGATATGCCTTTAGGGTGTTAGTCATGAACCCCTATCCTAGGGAAGGTGGACTTAGGGTAGTGACGACATGGGCCCTGAAGGACGGGTTGTGACAAAGTTGTATCAAAGGATGCTTAGTTCTACTTGAAGAAATAAGAGTCAATGTTTTTCAATGGAGTAATAGTGTTATGTATCTTGAGTTTAGGTTTCAGTTTGGGCTGCCCAGTGTTGGTGCAGCATCTGACACATCAATACACCAGGACCCAGAATTCTGATTTCAGACTCGGTACACAAAAACACTGTTTGTGTGTGTTTTGAAAATGTTGTTTTATTTTTTATCTTTTTGAGTCTGCTCACCATGTATGGATTATTGACCATGGAACTTCTGTTTCTTTACAGGATGCCGCCGCATAGACAACCATCCAGGATTCTAGTGAGAGATCATGATGATGGCCCACCAAGCGATGAGGCTTCTATGGAGGGCCCTCATATGGAGATGGAACCTTCGGGTGTTGTACAATTATCCCCACTATCTGTAGGTTATTATATTCCACAAGACCCACCAACAGAACATCCACACCGACGAAGTGCATTGTATGAGTTCCAGATATATAGGCCTCCAAGTTTTCAAGGTGAGACAAATCCCATGGTAGCTGAGGACTGGCTGGATATTGTGGCACAAGTTTTCTGCTTGGTTGAGACACCAGCAGACCAGAGGGTGATCCTAGATGCTAGCCTCTTCCATGTCACAACATGGAGGTTGTGGAGCCTGTTGATCTAGATACACGAGGAGGTAACACTCTCCTGGTTGGACTTCAAGAGCCACTTCAGTGCAGAGTTCATACCAGTGACTTTATGCTTAGTGTGTATTCTTGATCTACTGCACTTTACAGTAGGGAAGCCTGACATTTTTCTAGTACTCAGTGAGATTCACTGAACTCTCTCACTAATCCAACGACATGGTACGAGACCCATTGTTATGGGCCCAGACCATTGTTTAGGGTCTCCTATTGTAGATCATATCATTGATGATATTGCTCAACATCCCAGTGCAAGATGGGGTGCTTGAGATAGAACTATTGGTAGAGGGATTTCGTGCCGAGAAGGCACCAACAGCGAGAGTTACCACCATATGACATGTAGCTCAGTCATTTTTAGTAGAAAATAAGCATATGACACAGAGGCCCAAGAGGGCTAGACCATCGGGAGGACGACCCCATGATGCAGGGTTGGCGGTGCAGAACTCACATGGTAGAGGAGGCAATCGGAGTACTAGAGTCTGTTACTCTTGTGGAGGATAGAAGAACATGGATCACAACTATCTGAATCCCTATGGGGATGATCAACAGACGGTTGAGGGACCACCGAGTCAGTGTCAGAGGTTTGAGCGAGGAGGTCCGCAGGGCGGCTAACATGGAAGGGGACATGGCCGTGCATCAGGCGGTGGGTGATGTTCTAAGGTTATACCACCACCACCCCCAGGTGGCCTAACCCGACTACAGGTAGTGAGTGGAAATAGATGAACTCAAATATAAGAAGCTAAGGTCTATGACCATGTGCTCTAGAGATGATTCGAGGTACGATCTGTGTCTAGTCCACCCAAGTTGTAGTTCTTTTAGATGTAGGTTCTCATTGCTCTTTCATTACCACCTCTCTCATTCAGTGCTCAGAGATTCTGATGGAGTCATTGGATTGATCCTTATGATATGTACTCTTATTGGAGGGGATTTTATAGTTACTCACTGGTGCAGGCAGTGTGATCTCACTCTAAGAGGAAAGAGCATCAGCTGAGATCTCTTAGTAGCAGCGTCAAGGTCTTACGATGTCATCTTGGGCATGGAATGACTATCCACAGTCTATGATCAGATAAAATATTTTAGGCACAAAGTGTGGTGTGTCCCCAAGGAAGAGACAATGTTTTCTTTCACCAGTGATAAGGGAACCTTGGTCTCTTAGGATGAAATTTCTCAAATAAGGTTGTAGTCGATTACTCAAGAGTAGGGTATCCTTACCCTCTAAGAATTTGATGAGAGGAGTATGAGTTATCCTATAGTAGTGGACCAGTATGCTGATGACTTTCCTAATGATGTTATCAGACTATCTCTTCCTAGAGTGGTAGACTTCTACATTGACTTCTACCACATGATGACACTGATACTTACACTAGCATATCATATGTCTTCTATAGATCTTCATGAGTAGAGGATACAAATAGATGACTTATAGGGTAAGGGGTTCATAAGGCCAAGTGTTTCTCCATGGGTAGCCACCATTTTGTTCTCCAAGAAGGCAAACAAGAGTTTGAGTATTTGCGTGGACTATTGGTGCCTAAACCATCTGACCGTGAAGAAAAAGTATCCACTTCCAAGGAACGATGGTCTCTTTGATCAGTTGAATGGAGATCGGTGATTTTCGAAGATAGACCTCAAATCAGGCTATTATCAGCTTAGGTTACGAGATGAGGGTGTACCAAAGATGAACCTCATATAACGGTATGGCCACTATGATTTCTTGGTGTTTCCCTTCATCATGATCAACACTCTGGCAATGTTCACAGGACTCATGAATATGATCTTTCATCCTCACCTCGATCACATTGTGGTAGTCTTCATTGGCAACATATTGGTGTATTCATCATTGGAGGAAGAGATAACCACTCATCTGTAGATAGTTCTAGATACACTCTGATAGAACCCACTAGATGGTAAGCTCTCAATGTGCCAGTTCTGGATACAAGAGTTCCACTTTCTGGGACACGTTATCTCGGAGGCTGGAGTTGCAGTAGATCAAGCAAGTATAGAGTAAATGCTTTCTGGGAAGCAACCCAGGAGTGTTATTGAGGTGTAGGGTTTCCTAGGGTTGGCTGGGTACTACCATAGACTCGTACCTAGATTTTCTAGAGTAGAAACACCCTTGTTATATTTGAATAAAAAGGGACAACCTTTCCTGTAGAGAGAGATATGAAAATAGAGTTTCTAAAAGCTATGGCGAAGATGGATGAGTGCCCCCATATTTAGGCTACTAGAAAAGGGCATTGGGTATGTAGTCTACTACGACACATTAGGTACTGAACTAGGATATGTCCTGATGTAGGAGCGAGCATTGACTATATACGATTCACAACATTTGAGTCAACACTAACAAAACTACACGACCCATGACCTAGAGTTAGCAATAGTGGTCTTTGCATTGAATATGTGCCATCACTACTTGATGGGTGGACATATTACTGTCTACCATGATCACAAGAGTCTTATGTATATATTCTCAGATAATGACAAGAACCTGAGACAACGACGATGGATGGAGTTCTCCAAGACTATAATTTGAGATAGTATACACACCTGGGATGAGGATTGTGGTGGTAGATGCACTCAGCAGGAGGTCTGGTTTACAATTGTTGAGTGATGCGACAAAGTAGGTAGCCACATTTCATTTTTCCTTCATGGATAGTGATGATATATCTTACCTCTTGTATATGAAAATCACTCCCTAACTCCTTTAGTGAGTTAGGGAGACACATCTTGGGGATGTTGACTTCGAGACCCCACGTGATCAGATATCCTCAGGACAGGCTCCTAAAAGATTTTATGAAGGTGGGGAGCATGTTATCCTTTATAGAAGATTCACCATGGTACTATTGATGCTATGATAGGAGGTGTTGATGTATTTTCACACACCCCCTTTGGAGGTACATCAGGATGTAGAGAAGATGAACCAGGTCCTCCGACATTAGTATTGGTGGCTAGGGACGAAGAAAGCAGTGACTGAGTTTGTTTCACGATTCCTCAGTTATCATTAACTGAAAGCTGAGAACCAAGTTCTAGTAGGTTTGACTCAGACACTTGAGGTATCGAAATGGAAGTGGGATTTCATGTTCAGGGACTTCGTGATAGGGATACCATGTAAGTCTAGAGGCCATGAATTTATCTGTGTGATCATTGACCGACTCACCAAGTCGGCCCACTTCCTAACCATCTGAGAGTAGGTATCAGTAGAGGGCCTATGGAACCTCTACATCCTATAGATTGTACGACTTCATGATGTACCATCGATGATCATTTCAGATCGTGATGCTCATTTTACATCTTTGTTTTGGAACAGATTACAGGAGGAATTCGGGACTTAGCTACGCTTGAGAACAACCTTTCACCCTCAAATATATAGTCAGATAGAGCAGACCATACAGACACTTGTGGACATGCATCATGATTGCATCCTGAATTTTGGCTGCAGTTGAGAAGACCACCCGCCACTGGTGGAGTTCGCATTCAAAAATAGTTACCACTCCACCATCGGCATGACACCCTTTGAGGCCTTGTACAGGAAACCGTGCAGATCACCTCTACACTGGGCAGAGCAAAGGGAGTCAGCTTTTATGGGTCCATAGTTGGTGTAGGCTACCACTGTGAAGATGTAGATCATCTAGGAGAGGATGAAGACTCCAAAGAGGAAGCAAAAGACTTATACAGATTGGAGATAGAGACCCTTAGAGTTCGAGGAGGGAGATCGTGTATTCATATGGGTCTCACTCAGATGAGGATTACGGTGATTTTCCAGGGTGGAAAGTCATCTATGAGGTTTATCAAACCTTTCCAGATTCTCAATTGATTTAGATAGGTGGCATACCACTTAGCTCTTCCCCCATAGAGGCATAGGGTGCAGACATTTTCCATGTGTCACAGTTGAGGAGATACGTGCATGATCCATCAGACATCATTGATACGGGCGAGCTGGACATTGACGACGGGGTGAGGTTTGTGGAGTTCTTAGTGGAGAAAGTGGATCGAATGGACTAGGTCCTTTTTGGATGGTCAATTCCTCTAGTGCAAGTTCTGTGGTATCACGAGTACCTCCAAGAGAGCATATGGTTGTGGGAGGATCATATTCATGCTCAGTACCCCCATTTGTTTTCTTTTCCATTATTGTGGATCTCGGGGATGAAAATACCTAAGGTGGGGAAAATGTAAAGACCCAAAATTCAATATATTTTTTTAATTAAATAGAATTATTAGGACTCTACAAAAAATTGATTGCACTTGATTCTAAGGCTTAGTGAATCTGAAACAGAATATTTTACTTTTTTAAGGTATGTTTAGTAAATATGTGGGATCGAATTTCTATCTATTGAATTATTTCTCATATTAAAATTATGAGGACACTGTTGGAGTCACATCACTGAGATTCCCTTAAGGGAAGCATAACATTTTTTGGAAAAAGTTGGACGAGAAAGTTAATTTTTTATAGATTTGGAAAAATTATAATAAAATAACTAAATGTGTTACTTTATTCTTTTTACAACCATTTTGCGATGACGGAAGGACCACATCGTAATGTCATGCTTTGATTGAGAGCCCTTTATTGGCATGAACCTTTGGTTTCATAACCATGATTCTCATAAGATTAATGAAACATTAATTGTAGTTTATTGATGAACCTTATTAATGAATGCAACATAGATATTTTTTTCTTCTATTTTATCAAAAAATTTGCTTCGGATTTGGGATAGCTACAAGAGGAAGCTCTGAAGAAATGTCAATGAAGTCTTCCTCTAATGAAGAACGTAGCATTCAAGATGCCCATTGAGGAATTGATCTAGAGGTCAACGAACGATGAACAAAAACAGACATAGACCTTCTTCTTCTTCTTCCACAAGAAAACACAACGTATTCAAGGTAGGGGGTTTATTTAATTTATGTATTTAATAACCATATTTATCCATTCTTAAGTAATATAAAGAATGTGGATCTACCGAACAACGGGTTGATCCGTGTTTTGATCATTATTACGGGAGGTTGATGTATGGTATTCATTCTAGGGTTTTTAATGATTATCATACATTCCCCATGTTTCAAACAATAACATGAAGGGTGAGAGAAAATTATAATAATGTCCAGACCCTCTGCCTCTCTCAGTTTTGATCCGTTCTTCGTGGATGAATGTTCAACACGATGAAACTGTGAAATCGAGGGTCATGTAGTGAAGGTGGTGTCCCAGGGGGCTTGTAGGGACAAACATAAAGAAGATCAAACCACTTGAGATTCACTGGTGGCCCACAGAAGTGACGCAAATGCGGAACCACCAGTACAGAAACACCAACGATCAGTAGCTACGAGGAGGTGGTGGTACCTGCAGGCCCCTTGGAAGGCAGGGGGTGGCCAATTGAAACAGACCACATCAAGGGCGAACGACGGGCCACAGAGGAGACATCACGGCTCCAGCGGCAGTGGGGACAGACCCAAGTTCGCAGGTCCCTCCCTAGACCGGTCTACCAGACCAATTAGTTAGAGGTGTGGCACTAGCCTAGTGCTTCCTATTGGATACCCCGAATGGATGCAGACCTTTCGAGAGGGGAGTGGACCCTGTACAGCTGGTGGGCATGCCCCACGACCCAGTGGGCCAGACCTTCCAAGCCGCACTGGTCTGGGCACAACCAATTTGGGTCAGGCCCAGTGGTCCGGGTTGGGTTGGGTAAACCAGTACTGGGTCGGGTCAGTCTGACCGGGTCAGGCTGGACTCGGACCCTTTTTGACTAAGTTTCTCTTAAAGGGCCAAATCTTCTAAACCAGAAATCTGTTTGACAAATCGTTTGTGGAATTGGGACCCTCAGGATGAGGTTGTTCTTTTGAGATACTTTATTTTGGTTTTGGATAATGTTGGTCTATGACCGATTTTGATTGGACTTGAATCCAATTGGGACCTCGACCCTAAAATGACTATAACTTACAGACCGGGCGTCTGATTGACGCGCCATCTGTTGTGTTGGAAGCCATATGACATGGTAGTTCTTCGAGTTAATTATTCGTGAAAATTCCTGGAATTTGAGGTACAATTGATTGATCAAATATAATATCCTCCTAGAATCAAGTGTGATAAGTGCGGAAATCCCGTGGTTGGCTGTGATGTGATGAAGCACTTAGCGATCCTCTTTGGGTTAGTAGTTAGTGATACTCTGTGGTTCAGCACCTCTAGATTCTCTGTGGGTCAGAACCTAATGACACTCGGTGGGTCAGCACCCAGCAATCCTCTATGGGTCAGAACTTAACGATCCTTTGTGGGTCATCACTTTGCGATTCTTTGTGGGTATGCACCTAGCGATTCTCTATGGGTCTTCACATAACGACACTCTGTGGGTCAGCACATAGAGACCATGTGTGGTCAAGAAGAAAAAGCCTCTTGATAGAATAAGATGATATAGATTTATGAATAATCATCTTTCCTCATGTTCTTTAAGTTTTATACCTGGTTTATGCTTTGACTTTTACTTTGTGAATTTTGATTGAGATCATGATTTGTGGGTTTTTCTTTTGTGGAATTCAGGGAGACCCTCAAGGATCAAAAGGTGTCTACTGGGTATTGTTAGATTCACCCCTACACGGGCTATGCCCGCACCTTATTGTGTCTCATGAAGATGAAAGACAAATTTGACCGAGGTTTTGGAGCTAGGACTAGACAGTGGATGGAGGTGACTGGATGGTGCAGAGAGATGCAGTGACGAGCTATACCTACCCTTCAGGTAGGATCCATGGCGTTTGAACTCAAGAGCTGCTTTTCCTTTTTGTTGTATTTCCTTTTAGTTTGGTTTGTATTCTTGTCCATTTAGATTCATTTCACACTTTTACTTTCAGTAGTTATACAATGTGGTTTTCCCTTGTCGTGTACCTGTTCTGTGAGTTTGTAGGTTTAAAGGCAGTGCCTTCCCATTTTACAGATATGCCTTTCTGGTGCTAGTTTCCAACCCCTGGCCTATAAAAGGCAGTCTTGGGGTAGTCTTGGATCATGCCCCAGAGGATGGTTTGTGAAATGAACTAGTTATTGTACATAGTTATAATAATCATCATTATTGACAGTCTTGATCCAAAATAAAAGATAAATGAATAAAATAATCAAAAAAACACCCCTCTCCTCCCCTATAAATACCACCCTTACCACCCTTTCCCCTCACACCTTATAAGAATTTAATATTTTATAAATTATGTCTAATTATATTCCCACTACTATTCCATACATCCACTACTTATTGGTATTAACAAAATACCAAATCCAAGTGTCTTAAGGAGGTCCTCAAAGAGGTGATATTCAAGAAGTAAAATCCTCATTCTTTCTCATTTAATTTATTTTATTTTTTTACCATATTCTCACAAGACCTATCCAAAGTTGAATGGTAACTTTATTTTTATATATATACTATAATTTTATTACTCTAATGGAATATACATAATCAAATATATTCTTTTATTCTTTTATTCTAAAAATGAAAACATCCTTTGTGATGTGCTGATTCACCGCCTTCAAGGATGATGAGATTTCATTTTCCTTTACCACATTCAAGGATAATCATAAATCCATTATAATAAATATATCACATTATAATATTTAAATTATATTTTTTTATTCGGAAAGTAATATATATATATATATATATAATATTATATAATAAAACAAAAAAAGTTCATAATGATTGAAAACCCCCAAATAAGCTAAGATTTTATCATTAACATTTTATCTAATGAATAATAATCATAACGTATAATGAAATGATATATGAGAAAAATTAAACATTTTTAAGTTCAATGATACTAATTCATTTCCCTTCTAGTGTTTTTCATCATTTTTATAAGAACTTCCATAATTATACATAGGGGACCAACCATAAGACCATGAAACAAATGCTCTCAGAACAATGAAATTAAACATTATAATAAATTCCCATAAAAAATTTAAAAAAATTATAATAAATAAAATTTATGTTGAATAGGATCTGAATTAGGTAATTAATTTTATAATTTCATTAATTGGGACATGAATATGAGTGTATAATTCTTTCAGACAAAAGGTATGTGTTTTCTCATCTAACTTTTAAATCTGTGAGATATACCTTATTCACCAATTGTTTTTATAAATATAGAGTATGTATACTTCATTTTGATGTATCATATCATTAATGTATTTATATTTATGGTTTTAAATGTTTCATTTGATGGTCATTAATTTTTTGGGGCAAACGGTTCGACTCTTTTCATAGTCGTAAGGGAATTCATAGCCTAATCTCGATTCTTTGGGTTAAACATATACTCCAATGATTATGTCATATATGATTATTTTTCAAATGAATTTTTAGTAACATAAGTCTTATTTAAATTATTTTATATGTATATATAACTAATAAATATAATTTATTCATTTTTTAATTCCCACACTTTCTTGAAAAAATTCTTTTTAAATGTTTATTTTTCCGAACATTGAATTGAATTTTTTTTATAGAATGAGTGGATTTTAACACTTTCATGATGAATTAATGTTTTCATCAATAATTTTATGTTTATAATGTAATTTAAATATAAAATTATTTTATTATAACTATGGGGATTCTTAAACAAATGATTCCAAAGTAAAATGGATATTTCTCTCAAGAAAATTTCTATGATTTTGTTAGAGTATTTTCATATCTGTAAACACCCTATGTTGAATCTTATAAATAATAGAGGTTGATATCATATGATACCAAATACCATATTTTATTGAATGTTTTTTGATCATTTTTATTGGGGATGTACTATCTTGATACCATTCACCATATTAATCTGGATAATATATGATTATGTTTATTGATTAGAGAAATTATATACATTTCATATGCTATTTTTAATATGAATGTATACATCAGTTATTTATCACCTCATTTATATGAGTAATTTAATGGAATTGGTATGTTTTGGAAGGTTCCCCCCTATATCCCCTCGATGCAATAATAGGTTTCATGATGCAAACTAGAATGAGTTCCACAGAGGCCTTACCAATTTATGTAGACTTCTTGGTTGAGGACTTGATGATATGTTAATGATGTGCTGAATTATTCATTCCCTCATTATGAGATTAGTTAATGAAAATCCATGTGATTATTTTACTAGTATAATATCCATGGTAAAGTTTCATTATTATGTAAATATTTACCTGGAATTATTTGATTAGCCATTATTCCAACCATATTACAATCAAGATTATTTTTTAATGGCACATGTTTTTAGTTATTTACCTTTACATATTGTTTAAGTTTAATTATGACGGCTTCTACTACATGATTTCCCTCACTAAAAATCTTATCTCACCCTTTTGGTTTGTTTTATTCCTCCCTATGCATCCATGATGTTTATTATGATTGATATGTAGGGTTACACTAAGGGGAATAATGGAGTTCTCAAAGAAAATAGTATTTTTATTTATATATTTCGAATGAAAAATATGTATATAGTTTCCTATACTACCAAACTATTTAGTTATTTGGGATGTGATTCATTGTGATCATTATAATGTAGTAATTTGATGTGCTAGCTATGGGCTTCTGGGGTTAGGGTCATTACATTCCATATCCTTAAGCATGAAATTTATCACCATTTGATTTAATAATGAAGAAAAATGCCATGGAAGTGTCCATGAACAACTAAAGTATTTAGGATTTGGTGAATTTTTCAAAAATAGTAAACTCCATACATTAATATAGTATCAGATAAGCCATGATAAAATGAATGTGACTATAGAAACATCCAGTTGTTCTATAATAATTAGACTATAATACCTTGGGAGAGGGTTTGGTCATTAAGGAATAATATAGTGGAGTGTCACATCCTACCACATTATAATTAATCAACCTTTTTACATTTTATAAGATAGTGCAAAATAATGATTGGTTTTATTAAAAAAATTATTAATTAAGGGAATTCAATTTTTATACCCTTAAGGGTGGCTATAATTTGAGTTCCATGACCATCAACAATTCCAATTTAATATACAAGGGGTACTGGGATTATGGAATTAGGTTCTACAAATTAAATTCATATTTATGAGTTATCACATTTAAATACTAGTGTTTGGAACAATATAGTACATTATAAATAAATGAAACTTAAAGAAAAATTATTTCGAACACCTAACTTATACCATTAAATGTTCACTCATCTAATTTTTAGGGTTTCATTAAGATAGTTTGAGAGAAATAAAAGAAATAGACAAACACCATGAAATTAAGAATAATTATATCACATAATGATACCGTAAGAGCATAAATGGTTAATGAAGAAATGAATAAGGGGTAGTAGTAGAATAACCAATACACTTCCAACGTGATAATAAATACACAAAACAGAGGTAGAATAAAAATTATATATTCATGTCTAGAGGTGGAGATGGAGCAATCCATGGGATGTTTCTGTGCATGGGTAAGGGGAGAAGAAATTAGGACAAAATAATTACAAGTTTGGAGGGGTAATATATATTTTACCCCTTTAAATGTGGTGCAGATCTTTTATACAAGGTTGGTCAAACCATGCACCAACTGTACTCCCAAAAATAGCAATGGAACCTTGCTTGCATGGGATGGACACATTGTTTGATTAACCATAAGAATATCATATAAAACCAATTTATCAAGATTTCAATATCACCCTCAAGGTTGTGTGAATCCTCTTTCATAGTAAGAGAAAACCGTTCAAAACACCCATCTCCACTAGATCAGACATACAATTTCACCTGGTTTGACACATGATTTTATACAAACTGTGCGACCTTACTAGTTCTTCCTTTTTTTTGTGTTTTCAAAGGATGATGCTCACAATACCTAACTTAACACCCATGACACATCTTGAGTCTTATTACATGTCTAAAAATAAAAAATTTGATAGTGAAAACTCTCAGAATTATGTTTCGAAGCTAGTTTTAAGAAATTAAATATACACCAAACTGTAAAATTAAAATTTCTTTTTAAATATTACCTGGTTTAGAAACATGGGTTGTTACAACATCCCCAACATAGAAGTTTTCTTACATGAGAATCCATGGAAAAACAAATAAATCAACACCAGACTTACTTAGGTCATGATGATTTATATAAATATACTTGTTTCATTTCCAAAAGGCAAACACACTTCTAATAATCACTTTACGAATATGGTATATAATCCATATAATTTCAATCCGATGCTTGTAGCCGAAGATTTAACCATGAGATAATGCTTATATTAGTCCATCTAAATAGATACATTCATATTTCATTGTCTCATTAACCATTTCACCTATATAGATCCCACCATAGGTTCTATGTTTGAATGAAGAACTCTGAGTCCTGGAATCTCCACTATCTGGTCGAATCCCACACTCTATTAACCTCATCCAGATGATGTACCGTAAGAGGTTCATCATCAAACACACTTAACAAAATAAAATGAAACAAGTTGATACATTCTCAGATGATTCTTCTCAAACATCTCAGCATATAACACCATAGTAAAAATACCTAAACAAGATGCCTTCTCCCATGGAACCTCACATTTAATTTGAAAATTTCCACCAAAGATCATTTCCATATTTTTATAACATGTCAAATGAATGTCACCATTCATGTTATTAATCCATAGAACAAACATATGTGTATATTGAATCTGATATATTTGGATTTTAACCCTTAAAAAATATCATATTAGCTTGATTGAAGCATATGGTGACCTCAATATCATTAACTATAATCTAAGGATATGATACAAGGTTGTCCATACATCAAAATTTATAAGTGAGATGTCAGTAAAAATCCAAAATTTCTGTGTATCAAGATCATTGACTGAGCCTAACAACATTAAACTCAAGAATCATGCTGGTGTTAAAGATTCTGTCGAATGTGTTCCTACATGGGAACCCTAGTATCACTCAAGAATATCCATGAATCAAAAGATACTATTCCACAGAATCACAACTCCCAGGGTTTTTACTTACAATGTCCAATAACATTTAATTTTTTGATGTGTACAAGTGATTCTCATATTTAATAAAATGTATAGATAAGTGACATGATCTTCACTAAGACATGATTACTCCAAGTGGATATTATTAATTTTCTAGAAGACTCGATACACTCCCATAATATTCTAGAGAGAGTGATCGATATGGTTTCAAACCAACCATGTCAGACCCCATATAGAAAAGTCAGTCAAAACTCTCATGAAAACTTCTTTTAGAATACTTTTTCTTCAACTAGTAACACATAATCATTTTCCAATAAAGATTCCCTCACTACTGGGTCATTATTTGGTTTCACAAGCATGTTCATTGAAATCCATCCCTAACTAATGTTGTTTTCAAGGATTTCGTACAATACCATCCATTTCATCATCGTTCTAACCTTAAAGAACCAACAACTTAACAAAACATATTAGTTGTAAGGGAATTTAAAGGATAAACAACCTTTTCTAAATGAATATTTCATAGTTTTTCTACCTCTACTTTGAGGTGGTTTGACATGATTCACCCCACATTAGGAGTGTATTGTTATAATCTATTGAGAAATGGAACTTATCCCATGGAACACATTCTGCCGACCACTGATCCACAATCCTTGATATGGAAATCACAGTTTAGTAGGTGTTAAATGATTCGAGAAGAAAAAAAATACTTAAAAATTTAGAGATCATATTCAACTTCAGACATATGCATGAAAATCCTCCTAAGTTACATCCACATGTTCTATAATATAAGGCATAAAATCAAAAACCAATCAACCAATGTGTCAAAACACATGAGCCATTTACGACATCCACTCAAGCATTGAGATGAGTATAATTTCCTCTAAAACATAGATAAATATACTATAATTATGAAACATAAACTTAACATAATATCTCAAGTATTTTTCAGTTACCTCTAAAATCCAAAGGTTTGTTGTACTATTTACCAACTCAATAGGTACCACATGTATCAACACATACTACCCCATGATATCATGAGAAAAACAAAAAAAATCTTTGATACTATGAATATAATAATCATCCCTATGCATCGATGTATCTTATATCCTATATACAGGACCATCATAGATTAATACCATCCCATATGAAAATAAAACATACCGAAGACCACCTGAGTCAACCAACAATGAATAAGATGAATAAAAAGGGTCAGACAACCTACTAAGTAGATAACCATTACATAGGAATGTGTATCACATTGAAACTAATAATTACATGATTCTATTTCATTTGAAAAGGTCAAGGCAATCACATGAACGCATTTCTAACCCATGTGTTATTTTATAAACAAAGAGTTCTACCAGGGTAAAACATAACACAAATGGGACTTCATATCTAAAATTGTTCAGAATAACTTAGCTAGGTTTTTAAGGTTCTATGGGTACAACATACCTCTGGTTAGACACTTAAAATTGAAGAATGGATTGGAACTATAGCTAGGACATGCTAAAAGATAAGTCGATAGGCTATGCGGCCTATATTTTAGGTTCAATATTTAAAAGAAGTGGCCTATGGGAAATTCTTGTGTTTAAATTATAAGGAAATATTGAGAATAAAATTAAAACTACCCTTTTATGGGGGTTTAAGTGTATAATGAAACTTTAAGTTTTATTATGATGATTAATTTATTTATATTTGATCTTTAAACATTTTCAAGTATCATTTGTAAAAGGATATCAATCATTACTCACAAGGTAAAATTGTTTGGAACATTATTTAACTAACACCACAAGAAAAAGTCAAGTTACATTTAGATTTTTTTAGCAATTTCGATTTGATAAAAAAATCATCACTATTAGGTAATTTATCTTATAAAATCCATTTTAAATCATCATTTATTTATTCATAACCTTCTACAATTGGCTTAGTTTAAGTAAATTTCAATTCTAATATATAGAGGAAAACACCCTTTAGATTTCAATTGACATTTATATTAATAAATTCCTCATATAAAAACAACCCAGAAGTATAAAATAATAATTTCATTAATTAATGGGGAAACTAATCATGTAAGATTGCACCATATGTCTAAATGCAAACCCATATAGGTGGTTGCCTAAAAATTAAATGACCCTCACTACATAGTATAAGTATACCCCTATGGCGTTAAGTACTAAGTAATTTCAAACGGAAGGTGACCCACAAGGCTCCTGTAATTCCATTCAAGGTTCAACTAAATGAAACATGAAGTATTTGAAGATTAATATTTAAAACACATTTAGTTTTTGTATCATATTACTAACATGCCCCTACTAACATACTTTGGTATATTTAGGAATTTAAAAATTTATTTATACGGGTCATCATTTCCATGCGACAGTGTTTAAATCCCTTTATAAAAGCATCTAATTAATTTGAAGAAAAACTTAATAGCTTTTTATTTTAAACATTAGTCTATAGATATAACAAGATAGTAAAAAAAGGTCTGATAATATGGGTTATTATTTTCCAATTTATAAAGTACCCATACACTATATATATATTTATATATAATTGGCTCCCATGTAATCTCAACCAATATTTTTCATCCCATCCAATAAATGTTCCATGGATTAAGATGCCATTATTGGTTAGTTATTATGTCATCATCATCCAATGAGGGAAAACACCACTTATGATGATGCTGAAAAATTAATAAAAATTAATAAATCCAAATTATAAGATTGTTTGATATCACTATCGATGAATTTCAATCATATAAACAAGAAACCTATAAGTATTTCCTATAAAGGTAAATCATACTAATTAATCACCTAGACATGGAATTAAGTTAGGAATGCTATATAATAAAGAAGCATGGAATATAATTTTCTAATCAGATTATGTAGGTAAGAATACTAAATCATTCACACATTCATGGTAATCAAGTAAGCATGATATGTAAATGGAAATAAATAATACATACATATAAACAAACTATCATAGAAGCATGTAATAATACTCAAAGAACAAATCAATATTTCAAGTACCTTAAAATGAAACCTGTCCGGAATGACATATGCCTGGAATTTGAATCTCTATATATCTATAATGTTGAATTTAATTCCACTTACTTTGCATACCAGGACAAGGGTAAAATGAAATAAATCCCATAAATTAGTAATTAGTATAACTTTTCACCAATTTATTGAGGTGAAATCATAGTCAACAATACTAAACAAAATTAGGATTGAAAAACTGATCCCTAGACACGTAGAATTTCCCCCTTCATGGGTTGATCACTCCCAGAAAGGACTATTTAGCATGAGATGACACTTTCCTAGGATCCTTTCTACTAAACAATAATAGCAATTCAAAATGAAAAAAAATACCTCAGATTCCATATTTTAATGCCAATACTTGGGAACCAAAAAAAACAGTTCCCGAAGATTGTTTGTCACTTGGACTCAAGAAAGACTCCCCATATGCCAAAGGATTCCAAGTAGCAGTGAGGGTCTAATGATGTTAGGGTGGTGAGGTTATACCCTCATGATCTGAGTTACAAAGTGGTATATGGGATAATAAAATAATTCAACCAAAAATAGATATTATATTAGTAAATACATATTAGTGGAAGATAATAATAAAAACTGAACATGGCCAATGCCAAACTCATATAACCATGCATGCATGTCCATATGATGGTACAAGGTACAAGCAGGAAATACACAACAGACATATACAATAAAATACATGTTAAAAAACACCAAAAGGATATATGATCATGAATCATAAGTATTATCTCCATATTGTTCTCCAATTATGCCTTGTATAATGCACAAAAAGGACCAATTCAATGAGCCACAAAAATGAGGACTTCTCAGGTACCACAGTGAAACGGAATCCCAAAAGGGGTGTGAGGTATAAACAATCAGCCACCCCCATGTGTATGATCCTGACCTTTCCAAAATATGTTTGGGGATTGTTTATATGAATTTTTTTCCTTATTTTGAGTATATATTGTTTTTGTTTCATCTTGGGTGTGTTTGTGTGAAATTCGGATGATTCTAGAAGGAAGTGAGGTAGTGCATAGTTGATGCACGATTTTTCCAAATAATGCACCTAAGTTAGAAAACCAAGTGAACCCAAACAAAGGGGATTCAAACGAGTGGCACAAGGTTTGTCAAACCATTCCTCTTATAGAAAAAACCATTTAAATCCTTTTCATGAGGGGAATAGTTAGGCTAATGGTTAGGGGAAACTATGCACCCTAAGATAGAAACTGTGCATATGAGAATTTAATCCCCTAAATAGTAGATTAAAAATACCCAATCCCCCAAACTTCACCCAAACATGATCCAATTGGACCCTGAACATCTTCTATCAATTGTGGAGGCTCTCAGATGGATTTCAAGGCCTTCTAACCTC
This sequence comes from Viscum album, assembly GCA_963277665.1. Lineage (NCBI taxonomy): Eukaryota > Viridiplantae > Streptophyta > Magnoliopsida > Santalales > Viscaceae > Viscum > Viscum album. The sequence continues at coordinate 1,944,481,877 of OY728163.1, forward strand.
TGTTATTAATAGTTCAGATCATGAATTAAAGATCCACACCTCTCCGGGTATGGGATTCTCATCATGTATGGTTTCCTCCAGCTCTCCCTTAATTATATCATTTAATGATGGGGAATTTTATTCTATTGTGATGGATATAGATCTAGGTTATTTGAATTATGATTTTTTTATCGTGGAATTGGTTTTCAGATCTAGATTTTTTTCATTGTCTTGATCTTCATTTTTTCCCTTTAATTAGGGATTTATATTGGTGATCAGTCATCATAAATCATAAGGTTGGTGGTCTAAATTTAAAATCTCGTAGTCTTGGTTTAATTACATGTAAGTAATTTTCAATTTATAAATTTACATGATTGGGATATTATGTTGATGATTAATTAATTTAATTTAATTTCCATGAAACAATTATTTGGGTTAAATTTTTGTAGTTGAAATTAGTGGATTTGGATAAATTATTTAGTAAATAAATTAATGGACTATTGTGATTATGGTATTTATATGAAATTGGGATTGTGTAATTGGTCGATTAATGCAATGTTAATTAATTAGAAATAGGGATTAGAATAATTTTCACTTGACTTAAATGGATTAACCTGTTATATGGAATGAATGTTACAAATTGGTTTAATGGTAAATTGAACAGATTATTTCATGTGATTAAAGTATTGATTCATCATTTTTTTTGATAAATTTTAATGGTATATCATGTTGTGGAATGATAGGGAAATGATTATTGAGATTTAATAAAGATAAATGTGATATTTATGACTTCTATTATTGATTGATAAATGTGTCTGGGGCATGTAATTATTCATCAAAACACCACAATGTGAAATACATATACGTTTTTGGGACATTGAATACTACTTCAAAATACCACAATAATAAATGAGTGTGTGACATGTACTATTAAATAGAAATCCCACTTGTGTGATTTTTTGAAAAATTAATGTGGGACATGGAATGATTCTTCAAAAGTCCACTTGTGTGTTTTTTTGAAACATTAGTGTGGGTAAAAAACTACTAATTTAATATCCTACCATTGTGATAGTTAGATAAATGAGTTACAAGTCTCGAGCTATTTTCTCAAAAACCCATAGAGTTCTAAACATCGTGATATTAGCCATAAAATGTTTCCATTGGACTATAGTTCCAATTTTCCATATTATGAATTGAAATTACATGATAATTGATTACCATTTTATTATGATGTATTATCTCCTATGGGGATAGTTTAGACTTTGTCATGGGATAGATATGGAACTTTTGGTTTTGGTACCCTTGTGAAACTGATTGTTTATGTGGTTGAATAATTAACAATTAAATTTTTTCATTATATTTACTTTATCACTTTTATTTTTTATATTTATATTTATGATTTCTTTATTTTCTGTATATTATTTTAGATGTCATTGGTGATGGCCTACTAAGTTGTACTCACACCTTACTTCATCTTCCTGATTGGTTCCTGAATAGACTTCTTTGTTTTTTGGACATGATAAGGGAAAAAATACTATACTAGAGGGATGTGTTGGGACAGATCATGGAAGAGGGAACTAGATGTGATTTGGGACCATCATAGGGGTTTTCTGTGTTATTATTTATTTTGGGTTTTTCATATTAACACTTGACATGTATTTTTAATGACATATGTTCTTTTTAGTTTTCGATATTGTGTTCCCTGTTTTGGTCATCATGTGATATTGGTTAGGTTTGGTTAGTGGTAAAATAATAAGGTAGTTCATAATTATTTCTGCTGTTGTGAAACTTTGATAAAGAGGGAATAGTTTACCCATGTTCAATAATATACCCTCTCTGCTAGTTAGTGGCCACTAGCATATGGGGAGGTGCTCATGAGGTCAAGTGACCAACTAGCTCGGGGCACCAGTTTGTAGCACCTGAATCAAGACATAATAAAGTGGTGTCAAATGAGGTTTTCATTAATTTATCTTTCATCATATTATTTAGAAATGGTATAAAGGATAATAGTATGATTCATACATTGGTTGAGATATCATGCATGAGAGTAAATAAACCATATATGATGTTTAAATCCATATACCTGGGGTGGGAATATTGTTAATGATTTGTGTGGTTATTATTGGATGAGGATTCACCTTAAGTGAAGCACTTATTATTTGTTGTGATTATTGTTTCTACATTTTTCTAAGATTTGACTTATTTCCTAGTATGGCATGATATTTGAGTATGCATGCATCATTACATGCACTTAGAATGTTTTTTTTCATGCATCATTTTAAGCATGTATTGGAAAATGGGTTTTGGTTAAGTTGTGGAAATTGAAATGTTTTTCCTTTCATGTGTAGTTGAATTAAAAATGGTGCTTGATATGAAATTGAAGATTTAAATAATTTAAGATGTGAATAAATGGGAAATAAGTGACTTAAATAATGAGAATGTGTTTACCCTTTGTTCACCTAGTCTTAGATGAAATAAGGACAAATCTATTGATAATGCCTCAGTTTTAACTGTGTGGTGGGGTTTGGGGGAATGACTTTTTATGAATTATTATGAATCCCTCTTACATAATTTATTTTAAAATTGTGTTATGTTTATTAAGACATTAATTTGGAATTATAGATATAGGCATCCATGAAGACACTTGTTGAGAGGAAACATAAAGTTACAACCAGAGATGATCCACCAGTAGTTGAAATAGAGGCACCGTAAGTGTTTGGTGAAGATGTTGTGGAGAAGTTATGACAGAAATTTTCTCTATTCATGATGTTTATGTAAAGAGATCCAATGTGAGTTGTGAAGAGTGTTTTTGATCTAACATGGGAGTTCTATTTGTAGCACCATTTGAATTTCACTAGAGCGGGTGGGACAGAGGTAGCCAAGTCATTGGTTGATTCCATAGATACTATACGTGAACAAATAGATACTCCAAGAAAGAAGGGAGACATGTTGGATACCAATATGTTACATTTTTAGGAGAGGAATTAGTCAGAAATCAAGAATCAGTATGTAATGATGGAAAATATTGTATAGAAGGACATTCATGAGAAGTTCTTGGAGAACCCTTACCCTGAGATTCTTAGGCACAAGAGAGAAGTTGTGTTTATGAGGTTGAATAAAGGTATTTTATTCATTATGGAATATGAATATTTATTTATATATTTGTACTGATTTGTTGCAATGTTATAAGGAGATGAGGAAGTTATGAAAAGTGGGTTCAGGATGGGCTTAAATATGAATTAAAATCCCACATGAATATCTTTAGGCGGAATATTTTTTCAGAAGTGGTGAATCATGATATCATTTATACGGGGAACATAAAGGAGGATTCTGGTAAAGATCTTGTGATTTATTTTCGATGTTTAGGACATTCAACTTCATTGACCAGGAAGTTTCATTATAAGAGTGTTAACCAAAATAGTGGAAAGAGGAGTGGATGGGGGGGTCAATTATTGAGGACCTTACCAGAGTGATATTCCATCAATGTGGTAAGTTGGTTCACATTCATAGATTATTCCCCTAGCCACTAGTATATTTTCAAACTTTCACTTGGATGTGCCATATATAGAGTTTCTGTTGGAACCCATAATAGACAAGTAGTGATATAACAACTAGGTAATACCAGAATACAAGAAGAGGGACATCTACATAGTACCCGTCTAGAAGTTTTAGTTCTACTAGCATAGGTGTTCAAGCTAGTGTAAATGGTACTTCTGGGATATAGTGCTGTTATCAAAATAGTGTTGCAGCTTAAGGGGCTCATACTACATACCATTGAAGAGGGGAAGGGAATTTTCATGTTGTTCAGCTTACACATGTAGATGGTGAGGATGGGATATCAACAATTAGAGGAAAAATTATTTCAGATTTTATTCTTTCTAGTTATTTATTTGATACTAGTTCCTCCCATTATTTTATATCTACCCAACTTATATATGGTTGGATCCTAGATGTGGATTTCAGGAGTAGGGTTTTGAAAATACATACTCCTTTGGGAGTATAATTGAGAGACATCAATTTATGAAAGCGGTGTTCTTTTGTGTTTGGGTAGTATCATTTCAGTTGGGATCTATATTTACTTATAATTTTATGGTTCAAACTAATTATTAGTATGGACTTGTTGGTAGCATACCGAGACCACATTTATTATTAACATGAAAGAGTAACATTTACTTCTCTTGGGTGTGAAAAATATATTCACCATATAGAATGAGATATCCAGGCAAACCGTGCAAGGAAATTCTATAAATAACTGGGTGACATCACTGGCCATGTTTCTAGTGTGTTTTAGTATGAAAGAGGTGTAAATAATGATGTATTTCCACCCATAGTGGATAGATTGGTGGATGTTTTCCATGATTACTTCTCAATACTTCCGCCTTAGAGAGATGTGTAATTTAAAATTGAGATCCTCTTGGGGTATGATCTAGTTTATAATACACCATACAGAATGACACCAACATAGAATCAAGAGAAAAGGACTAATCTAGAATAGTTTATGTACTATGGGTTTATTTATCTGATTATATCACCTTGGTGTGTACCAATCTTGTTTGCAAAGAAGTATGGAAGAAATCTATAATTATGTGTTGATTAACAGAAGTTGAACCAGTGACTATGAAGAACTTGTGTCATCTTCCATGTATCGATCGTCTATTAGAATAGTTGATGTGAGGATATATATATATATATATATAAAATAAAAAAATAAAAACAAAATAAAAATAAAATAAATAATAGTTGACGGGAGGATTAATTTTCTCCTAGAGCAACATTATATTAGGGTATAATCAAATGAGAGTTGAACCTTTTGATATAAAAATGGTTGCTTTCAAAAGACGGTATGGCCTGTAAGATTTCATTGTGAATTTGTTGGGTAATGAATGATTTCATATTTTTTATATCTTTGATTATCATAATCTTACGTCCCTACCTAGATTGTTTTTGGTTTTTTATGGATGATATCTTTGTATACACCAAAAATCATGATGATCATTCCCAACATCTTGACATCATACTGAGTATATTGAGAGAGCATTTTCTATATGCTAAAATATCTAAGTGTAAACTATGTATTGTTTAGGTACACATCTTGGGTAACAGAATCTAAGAGCAAGATTTGGATGTGGACACAAATAAGGTTTAAATAGAAATTTCATAGGAGTATACCAAGAATTTTTTTAATATCCATAGTTTTCTAGGATTAGTGGTCTATTTTAGGAGGTTCATTCGTGACATTTCTCATTTTTAAGGACCTATTTCTTGCTTGAACTAAAAAGGGTAATGATTTATAGAATTTAATAATGTGATAATTACTTCCAAGAGTTAAAGAATAATTTGAAAATGACACCAATATTTGTCTCACATGATCTGAGTGAGGATTATACTATGTTTTTTTAATGATTCTGGAATCAAACATGGAGTGGTGTTGATGCACAGAGATCGAGTTGTGGTGTATGGGATATGGTATTTGAGGCCATAGGAAAGGAACTAACCTACAAATGACCTCGAGTTAACTATGGAGGTTTTGGATTTGATGTGTTGGTATCATTATCTATTGGTAAAAAAAAATTACAGTGTATACCAATTATAAGAGAATAAATTATATCTTTTCAAAGTTGGATTTGAATATCTTACTGTAGATGTGAATTGAGTATATATAGTCTATTTATTTTGAGTTATAATATATTCCTGGTAAGGGAAGCAATGTTTCTAAAATTTAAGGCATGAAAATGTAGAATTATATAGTTCAAGAGTTTAGTTTTTAGTAGAAAATGATGAATTAACTGGTTGAAATTCATGTTTTGGCTCTAGAGGGTTAGCAGCAAATGACTCTCGTATCATTATCTATTGAATCTCAATTTTTTACGTGGGGAAAATATAGAAAGTATGATTATATAATGTTTTTTTCTTTGAGGGAAATCCTTGTAGTTGGGGAGTCACCTTTCGACTAGACAATAGATGAGGATAAGATCAACTATGTCTGGAATTATCTTGTTATGACTATAAGAAAACAAGACGAGTTGATGTGTGAATTTCATGCCTCAAGGTTGGTGTTTCATCTAGGTTTGACCAAATTGTACCATGAAATATGCTAAATTAAATGGTTTCCAAACACAAAATTGATATTCTAGGGTTTGTGACACGATGCTACACATATCAAATGGTGAAGGATGAGCATCAATGACTAGGTGGTTTAATACAGTCGTTGCCTATTCTGGAATTGAAGTGGGATGAGGTTACCAAGGAATTTATGGAAGGTCTCCCAAATATGACTCAAAAGAATGACTCTATTTGTGTGATGGTGGACAAAGTGATAAAAGTATCACATTTCTTTCATAAACATGACACTTTAGCAGTGAATCAGTTGGGAGAATTTTATGTTAGGGAGATATTACCTCTAAATGTGGTCCCACAGAGTATTATTTTAGACCGCAAATCATGTTTTACTACACTTTTCTAGTAGATCTTTTGGGTGGAAAATAGTACACATGTTTTTTTGAGTATTAATTTCCACTCATAGACATATGGGATGTAAAAACATACTATAAAAGTTATTGATGATATGTTTCAAGCATAAGTTTATTACATTAGTGGTTCTGGGGAAAATAAATTAGAGATAATTGATTTTTCCTATAAAAATATTAATAAGGTAAATATTCAGATTTCACCATATGAGACTCTTTATGGTTGGCCATACAGGTAACCTCTATACTGAATAGAGGTAGGTGAGTAATAGTTGTTAAGATTGAGTCTCGTGTACGAGACTTTAGAGAAGGTTCCACTAATTTAGAAATGTATGTCTATGGCTTAGAGTAGATATAAGTTAGACACTAATATACATCTATGAACCCTTATGTTTATAGTGGGTGATCATGTATTCCTTTAACTCTTTAAAATATTTGGTCACCACTGGATAAAGAGGTAGGGAAAGTTGGGGCCCAGGTTTGTTGGATCATTTGGGGTTGTGGAGGGAATCAAATTGATTGTGTACTGATTGCCTCTTCCAAAAAGGTAGAGTGCAGTTAATGACATTTTTCATGTATCACATCTTAAGAAATATCACCCTTAACCATCTCATGTGATTGATGTGAAAGACATTGAGGTTGATATTGATGAGTCCTTTAAAGAGCGTCAAATATGTGTGTTGGATCATAATTATAAAGTTTTGAAAGGAAATTCAATGCTGATAGTTTTTATATTTTCAAAACATGTCCATGTTTAGGAGGAATATTTGGATAGAGAAGAGGATATGTGGGATTAATGTTCTGTTATTTTTTACTCAAAATATTAGTGATGCATTGTAGTTAACTCGAGGGTGAGTTGTTATAAGGTAGGGATATTGTTATATCTTGATATTTTATGGAGATTTATTGAGATCATTTTATGGTAATATTGTTCATTGTTTTTAGTATATACTATTTGGGATTTATTTTGGGAGAAATTGGGGAAAAAATTGGATGTTTTTGGAAGGGAGGGGAGAAGTGAACATTTGGTGCATGGTTTTCCCAAAACCTGTTCCCAAACCAAAAAAACCATGCGAACCCAAGAAGAGGGGATTTTCAAGGATGGAACAAGGTTTTTAAAACTGTATTACCTTCTAGTAGTAATATTGTGACTCCCTAGGAGGATTTGTGCCTCTAGCCACAACGTTACGGGAAACCGTGCAACATGAGATGGAAACCATGCATATGATGATTTAATTCCTTGAAAAATAGATTGATATTTTCCAAACCCACTGTAATTCACCCATACTCAACCCATTTTGACCATAATAATATTCCCTTATTTTAGAGGCTCCAAGATAGATTCCAAGGCCATCCCGAACTCTGTTCTTGATGGTTTGAAGCTCAGATTGCAGATTTTCTCCTCTCTCAGTAAGAGATTCTCATACAATATGGATTTCCCCATCACTCCCATATTTTTATTATCATTTGAGGGGATTTATTCATTTATTGGTATGGATATTGATCTAAATTTTTTTAATATTGATTCATTTGATCATGGAACAAGGTTTTATATCTATATTTCTTACTACGTTGTGATCTTCATTGTTCTATATGAATTTGGGATATCTTTTAGTGAGTGTTAGTCATCAATATTGAGGTTGGTTGTCTAAATTTTAAATCCCATAATGCCTATTTAATTATTTGTATGTAGTTTTGAATTTAAAAATTTCCATGATTTGGAAATTATGTTGATGATTTAATTGATTGAATTTAATTTCCATGCGATAACAATTTGCGTTAAATTTGGGAAATTGGAATTAATGGATTTGAATTAATGAGTCAGTTAATTAATTAATGGACTATTTTGATTTTGGGATTGAGGGAAAATTAATATTGTGTAATTGATCAATTTATGTGATGTAAATTAATTAAAAATGGGGAATATGAGATGGTTTACATGACCATAATGGGTTAATGGGTTATATGAATTGAATGTTTCAAAATTGTTTAATGGTAAATTTAATCAATTTTTTCATGTAATTATAGTACTGAATTATGAATTTTTTGTGATAAATTTTAATGATATATGAATATGTGTAATGTTGGGGAATTGGTTAATGAGGATTATCTAAGATAAATGTATTTATTTTGACTTCATTGATTGATTTATAAATAACTGTGGGTCATGCAGAGTAGATTGAATATCCCAAAGTGATAAATTAGTATACATATATGGGGAATGGACCATTTATTTAAAATCCTATAGTGATAAATACTGTGGTTCCCAAATAAATACTTAAAACTCCCACCCATGTTATTGTCTTGTAAATGAGTGTGGGACACAAATTTCCACTTTAAAAGCCCAGATGTGAGATTTTTTCATAAATGAGTGTGGGACATAGACTACTGCTTAAAAATCCAACTTATAACATTATTTTATAAATGAGTTTTGGGACATAGACATCTGCTTCAAATACTAACGTGGTACTATACATGGCGATCTAGGAAAAAAATATTGGCATTGGACTATGGTTCCAATTAGCCATAATAATAATTTAAATGAAATGATAATTGATAACCATTGTATTAAGACATGTGATACCCCTTGGGGATAGTTTAGACCCGGTCATGGGTCGAAGCAGGTATTGTTGTTCGAGTGTCCTCAGGAACCTAGAGGTTTTTGTGGTTTAATAAAGAATAATACAATATGTAAAAGTGATTTACTTTATTTTTTGTATTTTATTATTTATACAAAATCTTAAATTTTTATTGACTAGATATTGTGTTAGATGTCATTAGTGGTGGCCTATTGAGTTGTACTCACACCCTATATGGGCTTCCTGATTGGTACCTGAATATACTTCAGGTTTATAGGAAACTATAAGGGAAAGAGTTCTATATTAGAGGGATTATTTGAGATGAAACATGGATGAGGTAATCAGACATGATTTTGGACCAACTATGGAGTTTTCAGTTTCATTTTTTTAGGTTTTTCATTTTGAAACATGACATGTATTTGGCATGACATAACTACTATTTTGTTTTGAATGTTGTATTTCCTATTTTGGCCATCATTTGATAATAGTTTGGTTTGGTTATTCGTTATATAATTTGTTTATTCTTATTTATTTTCAATATTCTTCTAATTTTATGAAGACAGTATAATATCCCTATGATCTATATTAGACTCTTTCTGTTAGTCGGAAGGCTCTGGTGTATGGAGAGGCATGCACGATGCCATGTGACCAATCGGCTCAGGGAACCAGTGTGTGGCACAAAGCATAGGATGTTACAACAATGATGTCTATGGGATAATACAGTATATGAATATAAAGTAAAATAGCATGAAGGTATGATAGGTAAGTAAATAAATAAATAAATGTAAACAAGTCAACTCAGGTTCCACATGGACAGTTAACCGGCCATACATACATTAGAATAAGCCAAAATTCCTCTTAACTAGGGTCAATATGCACTGATATAATCTAGGTGTAAAGATATATATATATATATATATATGAATACTTAATTTTATAGTTGTATCAGCATTGGGTTATAACTGGGCTATCATGAGGGCCATATACAATTCGAGACCATAAGCAATCACGTTATATAGATTTGTAGATGCGTCCATTGGTTTAATAAATAGTAATTATTGGTACTACATAAAAAATATCTTTAAAATTTAAATGAATTTCATCCATGGACCATCAAATGTGAACCATTTAGAGGAACCCAAGTATCATACATGGATAACTATAAGTAGGAAACAACATAAAAGTTTACAAATGCAATCTATAAAGGCATCCCAAGTATCACTCTTGGTATGGTGTAAAGGATATCCCTCTAATACTATCCCATGCATATCACATAGGGGATATATTATCGCTCATGTAATGGTATGTCCATCTTTCCACAAATCCCTTACAAGGTAATGCCCCTAAGGAAATGGTATCACTCATGGTTATGTAAATATCTGGTCAGTTAGCCCATTCGAGGAATCTCGTAAGGAACCCAAGTGTCGCTCCTGACATAATATAAATCAAGTAACATATGGAATTATTTTTAGAGTTATGTAAAAAGGACATCCAAGTATCTCCGAAGGTATAATACATTCCCAACTACCTATAAGCCTGTCTAAGGAATTCCAAAATGTGGGGCTTGAGTATCACTCAAAGTGATCACGATTCACTGGATCTATAAAATGATAGACTTGAATATAATCACTCCACATTACAATTGATGTATATTTATGAGGGCCACACCGATGTACCATTTCAATTAGTGATTAATATTGTCCATGAACTTATGAATTAAATTTATTACAATTTGATTTATTAATAAATAATAAGGCCACATTGGGTTCTATGCACAACTAATGTATTCATAGATAGTGGAAATGTTCATAAATATTAAACACCCTACATTCATAGGGTATTATTTAATCCTTTCTAATGTGAATGAGACTATAAAAAATATTGTATTTACATATGGATTAGGCTATAAGCACTTGGTTGATAGTTTTATCACTAAAGAATAACATAGCGGAGGGTCACATCCCACCACATTCCAATCAATAAACCCATATAAATTTTATAATACAACACACCTCACTGAGGATTTTTATTAGGATTAATTAATTAATTAAAGGAATTAAAGAGTCACACTATTAAGGATGGTTACAAATTTAGGTCTATGACCATAAAAAAAATCAACATTAATATCCAAGTGCTACTAAGATTAGGGTGTTAAGTGCTACAAATTAAAATTCACATTTAGGAGGCTTCACACAAAATTACTAGCATGTGGCACAGTTACAATCTTTTTAAATCAATGAAACTTTATGTAAAATACATATACTACCCACCTTATACCATGGATGGTCCACTATTCTAATATTGAGGCATGAATCATGCTGATTATAGAGAAATCCAAGAGACTTAAAAAACCTGAAGAGAGGGAGAATTAGCTCACCTAAATACATCATAAGAGATGATAATATAAATGAAGAAAAGGGAAAGGGGGAGATATAAACTCACCAATATGATTTTAATTGGAAGATTAGTGCTAAAAATAGAGTCTGGATGATGTAGATCACCTCATACCGAGAGGAGGATAAATAGAGCTCTATGGGAGGATTCTATGCACAGTTTAGAGGAGAATAAAGTGGTAGAAAAACATTTAACAAATGGAAGGGAAAATAGAGATTTACTAATTTAAATGAGGTGAAAATTTTGGATGCATTGGTGGATAAACCGTTCGCCCAACACTTGACAAGTAACCCTTTTTCATGGGCTATTTTCTTATATGTATAACCCTACAGGGCCCATGAAAAATCCATATACCAAGATATCTATGACACGTGCATGGCCGTTAGACTCATCTCACATGGTTAGAAAAAATATCTTAAGGCCCCTATATCCACTGGATTAGCTAAATGGTTTCACCTAGTAGGGCACACGAGTTTATAAAAATTGTGTGCTCTTACCAGTTCTTCCCAGTTTTGTGTTTTTGAAGAAAGATTCTCTCGAAACACTGGCGAACACTTGGGAGAACTCTCGGGTCTTAAATAATCTATAAAAAACTACATTTTATTTTTCTATCTTTCATAATTACATTATGATACTTGGTTTAAATAATGGGATATCCAAAAAATTGAAAAATTCAAATTTCTATGCAATTTTACATAGTGCAAAAACACTGGCTTTTACACAATCCACTAATATAGGTACCAACATTCTCAATAGAACTATAATGCCTCATTTAAATACAAGGATTTAGAGTATAAGATGATTATTTATTTTTAATTAGCAGATTGGTTGGATTTTAACCAACATCCTCATTCAAATTATGATGGTTTTATTCTCTTTAAAGGGGAATTTTGGAATTGGAATGACGTTCGAGTGGTTGAATTATGATTTATTAGAGAACCAGTGGGAGACTGGGAATAGATGGTGGTCTTACTAGAATATAGGTAGCCCTGATGGGCTCTTTGGAAAACTGATGTCCCTTTAATTTTTAAGAGGAATGTTTTTTATTTTCTCTTTACTTATTTAAATTAATTTCATAGGATTCACTACTACAAAACCTAATTTTATTAATTCTAGTAATGGGCCCTTATAATCTCTTGAAAATCACAGCCTTCCAAAGCAAGTTTAACAGCCGACCTCTATAAATTATTTTCCTTAGAACTAATAGATGGGGTATTTTTTAACACTAAAAGGAGTTGAAAAATGGATTCCTTTATATATTTTTTTTCTAGTTATGATAATTGATGTATTTATTAAAACTTTTTTCTAGTAGTGATAAACATTATTTTTTTTATTTATACGCTTTATTAGTGCTTCAGACCCCCTTTTGTAGAACTCCAACCGACTTCCCCACACCCACCCCCTTCCCTAGTGTTCACAACCCCCCCTGTTAGTGCTATATAGGTGGTCACTAAACCCAATGCATTCCTAGATTTTATCCCATGACCTCCATGTGAAAATAAAACAACTTTACCAATGGGATTCCATGTTTTATTCATTATTATGATATAATTTATATTTATTTGAATATATTTACATAAATAATTATTATTCATATACATATATATATATAATATTAATATTAATTTACACATATTAGAATATAAATATAAATCTAAATATTTTTATCTATACATAGGCATATATATATAAACATTATATATATATATATATTGTTTTACTATAAATTAATTTATATACTATATTTAATGATAATAATATATTTAAAAATATCTATTTCCATATATTATATATATCTAAAAATATATTATTATCTAACCTTTTTTAAATATGTATTTTTTAAAATTAAATTATTATAATTAAATATAATAAAATATGTATATATTTAATTATAAAAAAACTAGATTATAAAAATTGATAAAAAAAATAAAAAAATAATATCAATATGAATGTAATCTTAGAGAATAAATTCATTATCCACTAGAAAACGAAAATAAAACACCCTTAAATAAAGAAGGTATACCATTGAAAGATAAAAAAAGGGATACCCCCACAAAAAAAATTAGTGTCAGAGGTCTTCTCGGCCTTTTTATCCTAAATAAATTAATTGATGCTCCCCCATTCCTATTTATGTAGATCTATTCAGAGGATTTAATTTTATATTTGGTAGATCCATAATTGACACATGGATCAAAATTTGTTTTAGTATAAAGTTCAAGTCATGTTTTCGTCTTATCTTATACTGTTCATTAATTAATTTAATTTTTATGCCATCCAATTGCTATTAAATGGCTATTACTCAAAAATAATTAGAAAATTTATTAATAATAATATTTTTTAACTTATTCATAATACATTTTCACTAAATATATTATATATTTTTTTAATGTTTATTTACCCTTATATAAATAATATTTAATAAAATATATTTTATTTATATAGATATAAATATATTTATATATTAACATATTAATTTTAATCAAAAATAGTTCTTAATGAAATATAACCTTTATCATCAATTTTTTAGTAGCATTGATAAAGCCCCATGACCCTTTATCATTTCTTTTTTTATTAGTAATGATAAAGGACCCCCTTTATCCGTTCTTTTTTAGCACTGATAAATACCCCCTCTTTGAGCATTTTCTTAGTAGAGATAAATCCTAGCACTGGATAAACTGAGCCTTTTAGTACATATTTTTTATTCCAAATGGAAAGTAGAAATCCTTTCACACCTACATCTCATAATTTGAAGGTGTTCATGGATATCCTTCATCTAGGATATGATTTAGTTTCCATTTAATACATTGGATATATAGAGGTGTAGATATTTGTCCTCATACTTCTATTGTTCTTTTATTTCATTTTCATTTTTTGTATCTTCATTTATATCTAATATGCCAAATTTTTAGGGATTTTTTCTTCTCCTTCACATTCATATGATTTAGGATGAAAAAAATAATATTATTGGATTAGTATAATCCTTTAAAGCAAAGGTAGGTTTAAATAACCTGAAATTACAAGATAATATTACTTTAAGATATCTATTTTTTTTGAAAACATTCTCCACACAAAGAACTGGACATAAAAACCCATGATATTTTGATAAAATATAAATATTTAAGTATAACTATTACAAAAATTTCCACTAAATTAACATGAATGAATATGAGTAACAACTTGAGGAATTGTATGTATATATAAATAGAGGCTCTTTTAATATGAATAAAATTAAATTTTTTTACACAAAATGACTAATAAAAGCATTTATGGTTTAGAAAATTAATTTTCTTATATCATTTAATATTATATGATACAAATTTATATTTTTAGAAACTTTTGATTGGTGATTGGTTTTATATTTTTATTGAGGTCGATCCTAGTAAACTAGAGATGGTGTTTTCTTTATTACATTGACATAGTATACAAGGAATCACATATAAAAATATATATATTATTAGTCTTGGTAAACTAGATACATTCATGAAATTCAAATTAAAGTTTAAAACATAAAGTATAAAAAGAGTTTCCTTTTTGAATTCCATTATTCCCATTATTGTATCCCTATATATCAATCAAAAAATACTTTCAGTTATATTGTGGAAATAAGACATATGAAAGGGGTGAGATCAGTTTCTTAATAATGGTATTAATATAGTATATTCTATGAATAAATAAGTCATAAATATTATATAAAGGTAGATAAATTAAC
Source organism: Viscum album (assembly GCA_963277665.1). NCBI lineage: Eukaryota > Viridiplantae > Streptophyta > Magnoliopsida > Santalales > Viscaceae > Viscum > Viscum album. The sequence continues at coordinate 1,944,497,005 of OY728163.1, forward strand.
CACTTTGAATTTAATCAATAACATGAGCATAATATGGAAATAATAAAAGATGACCAGATTAAGGCATTGAAATAATCACAGGAGATTGAAACATTACATGGATATTCTAACTAATCAAATAATCACATGGAATATTAATATATTAATTTACACTCATTTATATTATTTTTCAAAATATTTTACCTCCCCTCCACTAAACATAATCTCATCATGTGATGAATATGAGCTGTATAGTGGATGAAATGACATTCACTAGATTTGGATCATGGGAGGTGTCACATTCTCGATTAAGGTGCGATGTCAACCTTTAATACAAGAGGAGGTGGAATTAATATTTCTAAAGGTATTCAAGAGTTCACACCACTAAATAAAATTCTATTAATTCAGATATAAAATCTTAGAATTTAATTATAAAAGAAAATTTTTACTTGAAAAATAAGAAGGATGGAGCCTATTAACCAAACCACATAGGCTACATTATTTCTTTTATAATTTCATTATATTTTATTTTCATGTTAATATATGGTTATATTTCATATTAAATGTCATTTCATTAAATTATAAAAAAACCAAAACATTTGCCACTATTTTTATAAAATAATAAAAATAATAATTAGTTCTTAGGTTAATTAGATTAATTATGTGAATCAAATGAGATTGTCCTCAAGTGAGACAAACCTAGTCAGCATCTTTACTGCATTAGAAAAATTCTTTTTTTTTCTATCCATTTGATTGGTGTGAATTAAAAACAACATCCCCTACCATGGATCCACTGATTGTGTGCTTATCTTTTTTGATTTTTACATTGTATAAATTTTTTCATTATTATTCTTAAAAACAGATAATAAATTTTTTATGATGCTATTTTCAAACGATTATATTTTCAATTCATGGAACAATTACAAACATGTTGAAGAATAAAAAATAGAATATACTATGGAGGCCCTCAAATAAATGGGTAATTATATTATGATATTGGTTAAGTAGAAAAAAATATGTAAAAATACAGTCTTCTCACATCAATATATTTGGAGCGTGGTCACTGAAATCCAAAATTACTTACAATGATTCGAGACGAAGAACGAAGTGATACTAGTTTCCTAAATTTCACTGACAACATCCATGAAGTTGAGGCCAATCATGAGGAATATAAATAGCCCAACCAATTAATGATCCATATTTAGGAATACCATTGAGTGTTAGAGATTGAAGATAAAGACCCATATAATAATATGAATATGGGAAAATATTCAAATGAATTTTTAAGTAATGGGGATGAAGATGAAATGAAATGAGATATTACCATCTATAATATTGAATAATTACACATGACTACCTATTTGTGGACATGCAGGGTAAATAAACCACTAAAATAGTGTAATATTAAGACAATATGTTGTATCCCAACTGCCTACCTCCACTTTTCACCATCTCACTTCAAGTGGCACTCACTAATGAAGGAGAGTTTGATGCTAAAATAATTTAGTAAGTTGATCTTATCTCAAACTCTATTTCATTTTATTTTATTCAATATTCATTTAGTATTAATTCCCATCACATTGAATTTTAATATTTAGAAAAAAAATTATATTCCTTATAAGAATATGAATAAACAGAACATTCATCGATTGTGGACCACAAAGAGTTTTATAAATTTGATAAAAATAATTTTAGAAATCCCATAAAGAATTCAATTTAGTTTATCCTAAAAAATCCATGATATAGATGCTCATATTTAAATAGATAATTTTGTAATTGAAATAAAAATTTAAATTGTTTTCAAATAAAATCACCCGCTTACTTTCCATTTAAATATTCAATTCATGTAGCCTATGATGAGCCAACATTAAAGGAAAAGAAGAGTTTTATTAAGTAGAAACCAAGGATGAGGATGGTATATATGACATATTACTGCACCGTGAAATATGTACTTTATTATGAGTTGTATGGATCTCATATAACATACCATAGATCATTCCACACTATGAAAGAAGAAGGGTAGGCTGTGAGAAGCCACATATGGTGATTAAATGCCATGAATCTCTAACCACCATCAAAATATAGATAATAGATTCTACTTACCTCTAGAGGTAATAAAAATTTAGGTCCCATATGGGGGATCATACTATGTTTTATCCTTTTACATGAATTCAAGGTCAAAAAATTTAATTTTTTAGGATTAGTCTAGCTTATAGCTATCATGACCCGCCTTCAACAAAATGTGGGAAGGTACTACAGATTTCTAGACCCTTCTTTCTCTATGTTGAAGGAGATATAATTACCCCCGAGAACCACATTCAATAGGTCTCGGAGTGGCGACTAGCACCAAGTGTATAGAATCTCACACAAAGGGGAAGTCATTACCCTTTTTATTTTTTATAGGAATGAGAGATAAGATAGAAACCCCAAAAATACCAAAGATGAAAGTAAAGGAAAAGACAAAAGTAACCCATTCCCATATGAATGTTCAACAGTAAATAATACAAGCCTCAAAAACTCCAATGTTAATGTACCAAGAAAAGGGAAACGACAACAGCAAATGCCCCGAGGTCCGAGCTAGTACGGTCCCTCCTGATCCCTAAAGTCGTCCTGGAAACATGAAAGCAGTTTTATATACATAGGGTGAGCATACAAGTATACTCAGTAGGGTAAACCAAAGACTCTTGTGCACAAGTGAGGAGACATTCTAATGCCTCGTGGAAAAAGAGATAGCTAAACACCCAATAAGGAAAAGATATCCACCCAAACCTCACCAAGGCAGGATCCCCAAATAACACAAGTCAAGTAAAATATAATAATAGCGCATCGATATTTGGGTAACTCTCGCCGCTTTCCCCATTGGTTATTGTTTCCATCTGGAATTGGGGATGACCACGTTGATTGAAGGTTCAAACATTCCAATCGGTTTCTAACAGGTTTGTTCGTAGAACCGAAAACATCTAATGATTCCATATCCATTTGGACCTACTTTCCAAAGGTAGGTGCTCATTAGTTGTGGACTGATGAGGCTTAGGAATTTGCATTGGTCGAGAGGATGGGAGGTCAGAATCATCACACCTTTTTAGGGGAATTATTGTCTACTCTATGACTCTCTTTATAGATTAAAGTTCTGTTCGTGAATCCTTGTTAGATTACCAAGTATAAAATGAGCTTTCCTTTAAATCTGACAATCAATGATTAATATGTAGGAAATTTAGAGAATCTTTTATATGTATTCGAGGTTATTCATCGATAGAGAATCATCTTTATTTGTCTAGAGATTCTTAGACAATGGTATCCTTCAATAAATAAAAGTATCTTGGCAATTAGGATGACCATACTAGTTTTAAATCAACTCAGTGGGGCACTGGAAGTATATTTTCATTCAGGAGGACATGAATTATTTTAGAGTTGGGATCGTACCCGCTGATGGGCTACCTACGTATCCTTTGTTTTGGAAATGGAATCAAAATCCATGTAGTTCTAGTAAGGGATTATTATGTTTATGCATGATTGATGGCTCAAAGAAAGATTTCATGATTACATTTACATTCTAAGCTCACGTGAGTCATGATCGGTGTGAGAAACAAGAGGTATTGCTGAAACCATACAATTGTGACATGCAATGATGTAGGGCTTATGTATGTATGCCTGCCCAAATAGATGTGGATTAAGATTTAATTCAGGGAAGAAATCCATGAACAGGGTCTATAAATGAATATGTGCTTCATGGAGATTTGGATACTCTAATCTTGGGGCTTACTCCTAAGGAAAATGCCCAAGTTAGGAGGGGACTTATGATTGGGTTTTACTCCTGAAAAGGAAGCCCAGATCAAAAGGAATTATGACTGGTTAAGAGAAAATAAGACTGGGGCTTATTCCTAAGGAGGAGACCTAGGTTAAAGGGATTTGAAAATTAGGGGACTTGGGGCATACTCCTAAAGAGGATTCCCATATTTGAGACTGTGGATTGTTCCTGAAAAGGAATCCCAGGTTAAAGGATTTCAGGTTTGGGGCTTACTCCTGAGGATGATGCACATATTTGTGGAATTATGACTGGGGATTATTCCGGAAAAGGAGGCATTGGTTATAGGACTTGGGGATTACTCCTAAGAAAGATTCCTAAATTGATTAGGATTTTGACTGGGGCTTACTCTTGAAAAGGAGTCCTAGTTTAAGGATTCTCTCATCTTAAAGGATGAGTTTTATTGAATTAACTCTCTAACTTTAGTGACATAAAGATGTAAAAATCACTATGTTTTGAGAGATGTTCCTTGGAGCTCATTTCATATAAAGAAGTCAATCAAGAAAACATTCCATAAATGGCTTTGAAGAGTGTCTTGAAGACTGAATCTTGAATAGGAGAGGTGAAATGGCATAAGAGAGGTGAAATGGGAAAGAAGGGAACCCAAAAGTATAAGGGTGCTCAAGTCTTGGTAGGCGTGTAGGTAATGCGTGGGCGCACAAGTATTGGTCGCGCATGTATACCTACTTGGCTCATGGGTACTTGCGTGATGCTTTCCCAGTAGAGTAATACTTGGGAGATTCTTGACCAAAGCCTTTAGAACCATCTTGAGGTACATCCAGAAGAGTGGCGCGCAAGTTTCAATGAATAGGTAAGGAGGCGCGCAAGTGTGTCCATTTCCCATAATGGTGAAAACACATAGGCATGCAAGTGTTAGTGAATTTTAACACTTAGACCTTATTCTTCTTGTTTAGACCTTCCATTTTGGGTAAAGAATTACCTTAGAAGTGTTCAGATGACTTGAAGAAGTGACTTGGGCATTCAGAGCACTCTATTTGAATTCTGGAAAAAATCCTTCCAAAATGGGGTGCCCCCAGGATCTATTTATAGGCTTCTGAAGACCTTGGTCGGTTTTCAAAGTGGGTGCGCAAGTCACTTGCGCGACCATTAGGTGGCGCACAGGTGTACTTGCACGACAGTAAGGGAACTTGTCCGGTGCAAGGTACTTTGACTCCATTTTCATTCCTTGGTCAATTTTTATGTTTTCTTCAAAGGCTGAAACAATTTGTGCTAAGTCATTTCCCTTTCCATTCCTTTAGACAATGTGATGAAAAAGAGCATCAACAAAATTCCCCCCTCAGAGTTGGATCCGGAAGAATAAGGATTTGACTCTGAGGAAAAGAAGAAAACCGAAGGGAAAGAGGCGGTCATGTTTTCAGCACACAACACTCGTCGCACAGGTACGACTCACGCGGGGCTGGAGGGTGTGGGATTTAGGTGCGCAGGTTACTGGCCTGACCTATAAATATGCGATCATTTGTGGCGCATAGCACAAATTTCGAGATTTTCGAGCTCTCACTGCGCAGGTCACCTTCGTCGTGCAAGTTGCTCGTTTTCTGCTGTTTCTTCACTCTCCCACTGCAGTCAAGGTATTTGGACTCGTGTGGTTATACTTGCACGCCAAAAACATGCGCGACACATTAACACTTGTGTGACACATCCATACTTGCGCACCTTAATTCCTTTGCGATTTTTCTGAATTCCTTCACAAATTTTAGGAAAGATAAACCCATTTAAGAGTTAATTTATTCAACTTTTTGTGCAGATTCAATGGATCCAAGAAGAATCAGAATGGCTGATGAAATGTCAAGAAAAACAATTAATGAAATGATGGATATCGTTGGCCACAATTATTATACCTTCTGTGATAGCACCCGACCAGATCTGGCTAAGTATATGAAGAAATGTCACTTTGATTTCCCACAAAGCACTTATCTGCATTTGTACGGTTATGGTCATCTGTGAGTAGTCACTATTCCAGAAGCAAAGAACTATCTCCCACTTTCTTGGTTTCATAATTATACCAACTTTGCTTCAGCAAATATATCATGTGGAGGAGGATTTATAAATGCTGAAACAGTGGAGAAGGCCCACATGATGCATCAAATCCCTTATATGCCAGATCTGAAACCTCATAAGCCTGAGCTGAAACCACATTGCCATCTTTCAATCTTCCAAAATGATCAGATGGATCAATCCAAAGGCTGGAAGAAAATTTGGGACTACTGTCCTGGGGGAGGTGTGAAGCCAGCTTAGATGTGGGCATACTGGGTATGACAAACCTGTGTAGAGTTTTTCGAGGATCTGAAAAGAGTGGAAATATATGAAGTTGTCTGGGTTGGGAAAACATATGTTTACCGACATGATAACTCCGTGCCGGAGATACTCAGCCACTGGAGCCCAGAAACCAATTCTTTCTATCTGACTCATGGAGATGTAGGAATCAATCTGTGGGATTTTCATAGGACCTCAGGGCTCCAATTTTGGGCAACATGTATGATGAATTCATTCCTCCCAGGGTGACTTGGAATGATTCAGAGAAGACTCCTTCTTTAGCTCAGGAATTATATAAAATCTTCCGCATGCTCAAGAGTTCAGAGACCTCCTTAACTCATTCAAGAAAAGATATTCATCCGGAATAGTGGATGAATATATTTATTATTGAGAAGAAAGAGAAGGATCAAAATGAGAAGGAGTTAAAGAAAAAAGTATCCGAGAAAAAGATATCCAAGGATAAGACACCCACCCGTCCTACCACCTACCCAAAACCTAAGAAGAGGGGTGCTCCGGGAACATTTTGGAAAACTCTAGAAGCATGAGAGTTCGAGAAGTGGGGATTTGAGGTGAATCAAAGGATCCCAAAGAAGACTCATCTGGCGGGGTTCTTGGATTTGTGGATCATCATTTATGTCTTTCCAGTCAGGGATTCGAAGGGAGGCGTCAGGCCAGGGACCTTCATTATTGTGACAAAGTTGGCTGAGGGAAAAATGGTTGGGTTGGTTACCCCCATTATAGAAAATATTCAGAGGAGTTTACTTCATGTCTTCATAGGTAAATCTCCATTAAGAATAGTGGGACCATTCCATGTTTTATGGGGATGGATCGCCACTCACTTCAAAACTTATAAGGTACAGAATGGAGTACAAATTGCTAGAAGTTCTTTCAGGCCATCAGTGCAAGCATTCTCTGGAGTTGCTCCATTAGATCTTCATGCCTATGACAAGAAACTGAGGGTGAGCATGTTTATGGAATTCAACTTCTTTCCCTATAGAAATCCTCCAACCGGGCTGTTTGTTGATGATGGAACAACCCACTTGGATTTGAGGGCATACATGCTAGCTTGCAGAGATGGTGTGCTAGTTTCCAGGATTGATGGAGAAATTATATGTGAGGCCTATGCTCCTTATAGATTTTCACGTCAATTCATGTGTCTGCAATAGATTGTTGTATCTCCCCCAGTACATGTCAGGTTAGAGCAACATCTAATGGTTGCTCGGCAACTGTTGCTACTGACGTCGAGGGAGAAGACTGGGGCGGTATTTGATCTACCAATTGAAAAAGCAGCACATAACTTGACTACATGGTATGTCGAGCACTGGATAGCATCATACCCTAAAGGGGTGCTGAATCACCCAGTTTATCAGGTGGGGAGAAGGACGAGGACTATAGAGAAAGGAACCCTTCATTATAAAGGTGATGCATCCCCACCTGAAGCCGATTCACCAGATTCCTCCTCTAGGACTAATTCATCGGATTCCCATGATGGAGATGATGAGGCACAACAAGTGGAAACGTGGCCTCGTGCCCGATATAAAGCTCCGGTTAGAATAAAAAGACCTACTCCATCAATACCTGGTAAGTTACTTCATTGTGGTAATTTAATCAACATCACTTTATAAAGCAATAAGTCTTATTTTATTATTCTCTATCAATAGGTGCAGGAGACAGGATGAAATTAAAGTAAAAAATTATAGGACCTTCCTCCCAGCCTTCATATTTAAGACCAGAGGCTGTCCAGACATGGAAATGATTATACTGTGGTACTGAGACTGCCTGGCTGGATTTTTGTGAGGGCCTACAACTTCCTGGAAAAGAGAATATTTTGGCTTCTACAGATATCCAATACAAGGATAACCCCAATGAAGTGTGGGCTTACATCAGAGAGTTGTAAATGCTCATATATGCCATTGACGATTCTGTTCTTGTCACCAAACAGGTGAAGGAATTGATAGATTGTGGATCTATTGTGGGGACTGAGGAGGAGTGGCACGATTATGTGGCTCCTGAAGATGTAAGTTTTTCTTTCCTTATTTTATTCACAACTTGATTTCAATCAAAGATTTTTTACTCAACGAAATTATTTTCCTCACCTTGTAGCTTGCAAAGAAAGGAACAGCTGAGGTTCCTTCACCACAGTACAGCCTTGGTGGTACTGCCATTGGGGCTGCTGATGAGTCTTCTCGTGAATCAGGCGAGATATCTCCAGGCCAGCAGGCCATGAATTGGGAGTTGGACATGGCCTTCCATTCGCCAATTCAAGTGACAATAAGGGATACTGCTGATACTCCTAAAAATACAAAAGGACAAAGGCGACAAAGGAGGAAGTCCACCGCTAAATGCTTTATTAGTAGTGGTAAGTCCTTCGAATAATCATGAATCTATACCCATTAAAAGTGTTCTCATATTTCTGGGGATTACAGGGGCTTCTTCAATTTCCCCTCTGAGGGAAAAGACTGGTCCTCCTTCGAGGACCGCGAAGGGTGTTCTGGAACAATTGAAAATTCAGGCTCACTTGCCTACTATTGGAGAAGAGCCAGCATCTATTCCCAGTATCCCTCCTCCTGCTGTTGTGAGAAGAGAAGAACCCGCTTCTGGTAATTTAACAATGCTCCATAAAATGTTGAATGAAACATCTACTGACTTTCATTCTGTGATATTTCAGGTTCAACCCCTGCATTAGAGCACTTGGAGGCCATTGCAACTGACGCTGCCGTTTTAACTGAGGAAGATGTCCAAGTTCAGGGACGATAGGATGAAGGTCTCCAAGAAGACACATCAAATGCTCCCACTGGTTAGACTAACTAGGATTCTGAGATGAAATTAGATGAAATGATGGAACTTGGTGAATCTTTCAAATATTTTATAAATCATGTAAAATTACTGTGTAATTTAGAAGATTATGGATGTGAGTGTTATCCTTAGTCCTATTAAGAATAACTTCTTATTACATGTCTAATCATGATTGGCTCAAATGTGCAGTTTTGTCTGAGCAAGCTGCTGAACAACCCATGCCTGAAGGGGGTACAGAAAACCCTACCATTGTAGAGACATTAGCACAAGTGGAGGTGAACCCAGTAGACCTTCCTCAAACTCATCCTGAAAATCTTGTCAAAGCTAGGAATGATGGAGAGGAGCCTTATTAGGTATTTGATCTACCATTGGGTAAGGGATAACAATATTTGTGATTGTACTTAATTTTCAAGACAACTGATTATTTTTTTATCCTTTGAATCTAACCAAAGCTTTCAATTGATTATGCAGGGCCATCAATTGCAGTGGCTAGATCTAGAGGTGAGGCCTCATCCTCTTCCCCAATGGGAATTGAAAGTGAAGAAGATCAGGTCAGGGGGAAGGAGCAGAACGGGGCACTTCTCTAAGTGCATTAATCCCAGATTACATTCCCCCCTGTGATGATGACGTCGAATCGGACTCACAGGTACTTAAGGTGCTCAACTTTTCATGACACAAGACATGGAACAACATACAGAAAATCATATCTGGGGTGCCTTTAGAAGAGTTATCATTGAAGATCCCTCACTTTTTTTCCTTGTTTGTCATGCTAGGACTTGGAGGTTTTGGATATGAAAAGATCCATGCCATGGTAAAACAGGTCATTTTAAGAAGGGGACAAGAGAAAAAGTACCATGAAGATCCGACCAGGGTGAAACTTTCAGTCAACATCGGCGAATTTGAGGCTGTGGTATTCTGAGCTGAGGCTGGCCATGCTGCCAAGATGAAGGAGTTGAAGCATAAGATCAAAGATAAGGTCGTCCAGCTGACGCACCTTCAGCAACAGTTACATGTTGTTACTAGGGAACTTGACCAACTCAATAATTCAATGGAGGGAGCTCAAACGAATGGTATGAAATCCATCATGGATGACAAGAAAGCACTCCATCAGGCTGAAAATAGTGAAGTTAGTCATGTGCATGAGCTTCAAGTAGCTGCTGATGAAGCTTGAGATTCTATTCATCAAGTTAAGACTTATGTTGACAACCTCATGTAATTTCCTAGAAAATAGAAGAGACTCCAATTTGTGGATGTCCTTCTAATTCGTGTGCATCAAATGTAAATATTTCTTTCATCTTCAATCACTTGTGCACGTATTTTCCTGCTACCTGCATTAAATTTTACCTAATCTAATGGGCCTAGTAAGCATAGTTTGATTTTTACTATGATTATTATAAATAACCCTACAAACATTGAATCTTTTAATTGCTCAATGTTATCTAAATCATACAAAATGTATGTTTTGTGAGCTGGAAATTGACTTTTATTCAGATTTCCCTTGTGTTTTGTGGGTAGTTTAAATTCGTGCACGTCGGACATAAAGAGGCTAATGTTTAAGGTCGAAATAACTTTGAACGAATGAATTAGAATTGACTCAATTCCTTGAAAATTATCTGAAAATATTTTACCACACTCAAGTATGGGAGAAAATATGTAAACTAAGACTTAAGAAAATTTGAATCTGAGTAATGATATGAAAAAGAGCTAAAAAGTAATTAGAAGAAGTAGTTCCCAAGAATGGAGTTACCATTATTTAACAAACCCGTTAGAGGGTTTAATTATGTAGGGCCACCTAACGACATTGGCTGCATAGTCAAATAAATAGCATCTTTTGGCTGATAGGTCCGTTATGTAGACTACTTATGCAAGGCCGCCTAAGGGAACGTGCTGCATAGTTAGGAAAAATAACTCTCAGAAATTTACTTTTCTACTGCTAAGAATCCAGTGAATGTTTATGGGGATTCAAATTTTCCAAAGTATATAGTTTTTTGTATGGAGAGAGGTACTTGAATATGGAAAAGATATTTCCAAATAGGTTTGTATATGAATTGGATGAATGTTACTCCTACGAAGGTCTAACCCAAATGTAGGGAAGGAAAATATAAACCATAGACTTGAATACTTTCAGATCATGAAAAAGAACATGTAATAAATATGTTAAGGATAACTATTTTCTTGTGGATACTTACATATTTTTGATAAGACCAATAAGGAAAAAAGAGGATTTCTTCCCAAGAATGAAGTTACCAGTATCTGAAAAACCTGTTAGGGGGTTGAATTATACATGGCCGCCTAAGGGCATTGGCTACATAGTCAAATAATAGAATCTTTTGGCTGACACATCTGTTATGTAGACTACTTATGCAAGGCCGCCTAAGGGCACATGCTGCATAGTCAACCAAAAGAATTCTCATAAATTGGACATTTTGTGACCCGAAGTAAAGAAAAGGGTTATGAATATCTTGATGTATTCAAGATTAGGATTATGACACATAAATATGGGTATTGTCCAATGTATGCAGAGATACAAGGATCAATGATAACCATAATCATGTTGTGGCTGGATCCTTAATTGAAATGTTGGACTTCACTACGTATCCCATAAGGATGGGAATCAAGCCATACGTAGTTCTTAAACTACAGTTTAACATCATGCAGGACAAAAGGATTGGAGATCTTAGTTTAGGGTCATAGAGCTCGGACCATTATAAGAAATACACAGTGTGTGTTTTCATGGGGACTTTTCAGCCATGGGACTGAAAGTGGAATTTTGGGGTTAAGCCCAAAAGACTTGGGGCTGGATTTGAGGGACACTCGAATGTTCCTACGTATCCCATAAGGATGGGAATCAAGCCCATGTAGTTCTAGAAATACCCTCTGTACAAATTTGGTTTGTACATGTGAAGGGTGAAAGGGGAATTTTCTGCAATGATGTCTTAACCCAAGATAAAAGGTTCGGGCATTGCCATGTATTCACGTAATCTTTAGAATGAAACATGATTGAAAAATCATTGTAAATAATGATTCCCTCCCAAGTGAGGGTATCAAAGAATATTGTAGTTTATTGTCGTACAGGACAAAAAATGTTGTACAGTTTAACGTCATATAGCAAGGACGAAAGTGAACCAATGTAAAGATATTGATTCTAGGGATGGTTCCATGAAACAACATCATCTGAGATGGAGGTGAACTGATGTGAAGAGATTGGTTTTGGGCTTAAACCTTTGGAGGTTGCCTACATACCTAGCCTGGAAGGCACGGAACAAAGTTTGTATAGTTCAATTAAAGAATTAATTAATGATCAAGTTGTTCTTGGGGAAAACGACCTACAAATGATGTTGGGACTTACGCGTTATTAGCAGCCCAGAGAGGGTGTTATGGTTGAAATTTTCTCTAAGCTCACGTTATTCATACTCAGTGTGATAAACAAGAGGTAACAACAACCATAATGATGCACAATTTAATGTCATGTATGACATATAAAGGGACTATGTAGTTTAAAGGCTTGCAGTTAGGACTATTGGTGCTGCACAATTTTGTGTCATCTAGTAGGGACAAAGTACAGTTTAATGTCATGTAGGATGTATCAAAGGAGATTCTGTACAGTTTAGCGTCATGTAGTTGGGACGATGGGGACAACACAATTTAATGTCATGTTGGACAAAAAGAGGACTGTGCAATTTAATGTCATGCAGTAAGGACAAAAGAGAACACATTTTAACGTCATGATGGACGTATTAAGGACTTTTTCATAGTTTAATGTCATGTTGGACAAAAGTTCAAATAGTTTTAGGTCATATGTGTGGACCATTGGTGCATACTTTAAAATCATATAGCAAATACGATGAAGGGGACACATTTTAACGTCATGTTGGACGAATTAGGGATGTTCTTTACAGTTTAACATCGTGTGGGAAGAAAGTAATACAAAAAGTTTAAGGTCATATGTATGAGACATAGATGATGCAGTTTAACATCGTGCTGGATGTAAGGGACTTTTATACAGTTTAGCATCATGTAGTTAGGACGTCACATTTTAACGTCGTGTGGGATGAAAGTAATAAAAATAGTTTAAGGTCATATGTATGGACCATGGATGATGCAGTTTAATGTCTTTCTAGATGTAAGGGACTTGAAAATAGTTTTGGGTCATATTCATGGACCGTGGATGACATATTTTGTGTTTAAACAAAAAACTTCTTCAGAAATCTTGCATTGGTTGGAGTAGTGTTGAGTTCTCCACCCATTAAGATTAAAGAATAAGCTCCATTGAAATAGACCTTATGTATTGAATATGGTTCTTCCCATTCTGGCTCAAGATTGGGAGGTTTCTTTCTTGGCATCGTTGGAGTTTTGAGAACTAATACCAATTCTCCCTGAACAAATGAACAAAGATGAACTTTTTTGTTGAAAGCTCGTGCTATTCGATTCTGATGGACTTCAAAGTGCTAAAGAGTGCACAATCGTTTCTCATCTAACCGTTCCAATTCATCGAATCACTTTTGAGATTGTTCATCTATAGATTATTGATCACAAATGGCTACTCTGAGTGAAGGTAATTGAACTTCAATGGGCAAGACTGCTTCCATTCCATATACCAGTGAATATGGAGTTGAATGCGTTGCAGTGGGGGTGGTGGTCTGATAATCCCATAAAGCATGAAAGAGTTTATCAGCGCATGACTTCTTATCTTTATCCACCATCTTTTGCAATATATTTGACATAGTCTTTTTGAAAGCTTCTATCTGGACATTGGATGATGCATGATACCGAGACGAATGATTGGATTTGATGTTGTATTCTTGATACAACTACTTCACCTCGGATGAACATAATTTGGTGCCATTGTCCGTCAATATGGTATGAGGGACACCAAATCTGGTAATGATGTTAGACTTGATGAAGCTAACAATGCTTTTATAACTGACGTTTTTGAGAGGTACTTCCTCTGCCCATTTGGAAAAGAAATCAGTAGCAGTAAGAATATACTTAAACTGCTTGGCCGTAGCTGAAGGGTAAGGTCCCACCACTTCCATTCCCCATATGGAAAATGGCCACGAGTGTTTAGCTGTATGAATCAACTCTGGAGGTTGATAAATTAATTTAGAATGTACTTGGCATGAATTACGCTTTATTGTGAAGTCAACAAAATCTTGTATCATTGAATGCCAAAAGTATCCAAGCCTTCGAATTTGATCAGACAGTCTATGTCCAAACTGGTGCGCACCACAGACTCATGCATGCACTTCTTTCATGACAACCATTGTCTCTTCACCATCAATGCATCTGAAGAGAACTCCATCAAAACCATGCTTGTAGAGAATTTTTTCTAGGTGCTATGGGCTATCATAAAGAGTAAAGTTGACCACACATCGCAAGATTTGTTCTTTCTCGACTCTATCAGGTGGAAGTATTCCATTTTGAAGGTATTACCTGATAGGTGCCATCCATCCCATAGTGTGACCATATGGTTCAGAGATGGGACTAATTGCATTGATTTCCTCTGTTCTGGCTCGAACATAAGGTGAAATTGTAAGACGGTGGGCAATACTGATGGTTGTCTCATCTCGAGTTGGATCTGCCAGATCTGTGGCTATATTAGCCAGTGCATCAGTTTGGGCATTTTGTGATCTTGGGACATAAGAAAATGTCATTTCCGAAGGAAACTCCGCAATTAACTCTTTGATGCAATCATACAAAGGGATTAGTTCTTCTTTTCTGATTGCATAATCCCCATTGACTTGTTTGATTACCAGGTCGGAATCACCTTTCACCTTTAAGTGATTCACTTGTGCTTGAAGCGCCAACTCCAATCCTATAATTAGATCTTGTTATTCCGCTTCATTATTTGTACCACCTTCCCACAATAAGAAGGAATAGGGTAACACTGACCTTTCTAGAGAAATGAGTACAATCCCTAATCCATCTTTTTTGAATTTACGATTTTCCATTTTCCTCCCTGTTGGACTTCTGGATGCACCATCAAAGTACATTTCCCATGTTTGAAGGCTTTCTTGAATAGACAATACTTCCTCATCAGGGAGTTCAATATCTGAAGATGTATCTTCCACTGAAGGGTTTTTAGCAGAGAAATTAGCTAGAGCTTGTGTAACACCTCGAGATTTTATGAAAAATATTCTTTTTACTTTCATTAATGTCTTGTGTAATACGATACACAAAAAGGAGATTTCACAACACACATCTCTGACCTGGCTTGAATTACATGCAATCGCGACCTTCGACGATAGCATGTGTTGTACGCAACACCAAGTTTCACTAAACAACGATATGCTATTAAGATATTATTAAAACTAGCCGTTATGAATAGTAATAACCACTTTTTGAAATTTTGTAAATTTTATTTTTCAAAATGGACTTCATTTATGGATTCGGAATATCGAAATTAGCTTAGGGTGAAATTTTTGTGATTTTCGGATAACTTTAATATTTTGATGAATAGTGAAAATTACTAAATTTTAATTAAAAACAACTTTTTCAATCGAAATAATTAATAGTGATAAATTATTAATTTGGGTGGTTTTAAAGTATATTTAGAATATATTTTTACAATTCAATACAATGTTGGTCATTGGAAGTAATTTCACATTTAAACCAGTTATAAACAAGTGTCAATCTTTTGATAGTTATTATCTCTTAAAAACATGCCTTTTGTTTTGACGACGGGAATTAATTTTTAAATTAATTAATGCAACTGATATGTTTTGAATTTGGTAAAATAGAAATCATTTTTGAGTTCATAATATCAAATATATCTTAGGCCTAATTTTTGGTATTTTTCTGAAAACTTTCAATTTTTGATGAATAGTGAAACCACTAAGTGGTATTTAAAAAAAACTGAATTTTTCATAAAACTTAATTTTTCCGCTTCTGTGAGTGGAATTTCAAAAATCAGAGATACATGGTTGATTTCAGTATGTAAAATGTGGTTCAATGAGATGAAAATAATTTTTGGTGAATAGTAACTTTTTACTTTTATTTACCACGGTTAAAAGTAAATAGTGTAATTAAGGGTAAAAATGATATTATTATTACCCTAACACATGTCCAAATTCTATTGGATAAGTGTAATTCGACCAAAAACAAGCTTAGGAAAAACATATGACCATTTAGGCCCACTTGGATTAGATTAGGACATTTATTATTATTTAATTCAATGAAGTGTTAAAAGAGTTAAAATCAAAGTTTATTTAATAAAACATTTTTAATATAGGGTTATACATAAGATAAATTCGACTATAAATATTCATTAGAAATATAAAAATATTTACTACATAATGGTATTTTATTTTTAATTTTTAGATATTATATAATTTAATTTATTTATGACACAACGATGATGCAGTAATTATCTTATTAATGAAATATTGACATAATTGATGTTATAAATACTCCAATAAATATAATTTGAAACTTTTTATGAATTCAAATAATTTTATAGGTTAATATGACATGTTAGTATTGTTTTAATTAACTTTTTTCTAACGTATCATTCTGTTATGATTTTCAAAAAAATCAATTACTAAATAGTGTCAAAATTGACATAAAATAGTTTTTAAAAAACATATTATATTATTAATTGTTATGTTATTCCTAAAAATCTAAGGTTCATCCAAATGACTTATATAAGGTTATATATATTAATAATAAACAATTTGTGGTTCGTTTGGCTTCTTATAGTATGTTTATTAACCTTATAGTGTAAGAACCCAAGAAGACACGGTAAAAGTAAAATTATTTAACTTAATGTTAAATCTAAATGATAAGGTTAAAATAGGAACCTGAACTTGTATAAATTCTATTGGATGAGAGGATTTAGACCCATCCCCACCTTAGACTCGAAATAAATTAATTTGGAGCTATTTAAAACCGAACTTGACTTTATAATAAAATAATATTTTTAGTTATTCCAAAGGTGCCCCTCTCCTCCCTTATAAAAGGGCACCCCCTCCCTCTCTTCCTCACACAACTTTGAGCCTTCAAGCTCGGCCAACCCCTGACAACTTCTCTTCTCCACTTCCCTAGAAACATCTTAGAGGTTCTGGGCTTCCTCAAAGACCAATCTTAGTGCCCTAAGAGGAGATCTCAAAGAGGCGCTTCAAAGAAGAGGTAATTTCTGTTACCGATTCTTTCACCTTTATTTCTTCTTCCACTTCTTCTTCTTAGGTTGTTTCATTATGAAGTAATAACATCAGTATCACTCATATACTTATATGTTATTATAAGTATGAAACAATCCTATTTCACCATCTATCCATCCTACGGAAAACAAAATCACCGCGAGTGCGTACGTACGGAATACCGTCTCCACGCCGTGGTGAAATCTATTTTCCACCACCACCTTACTTGGATGGGTATAATGGTGTAAATAATAACTATATATTATTATTTTAAAGTGATATTGATTCTGAAATAGTATAAATACACTCCAATACAGTCCCATGATCATGAGAACGATATCATCGCTCGTGCGTACGTACGGACTACCGTCTCCACGACGCGATGAGATTCATTCTCCACTTTAACCATTCATGAGTGATTATAAAGTATATATAATAAGTAATAATGAAATATATGACATAATAATGATACTGGATTTATGTTTATATATATTAATGTCATCTACTTAATTCCGTTCAACTCAATAAGGAAACGAAAACAGCGTTCATGCCTACGTACGGCCTACCATCTCCATGAACGGTGTATTTATTTCCATTTACTGATTTATTATATATATGTATATTCTGAATATATATATATATAAATCATGTTTTATATTCTGGAATTAAGTAATCATGATCTAAGTAATCATATGAATAATTACAAGTCAAAACACGGATGACAAATGAAACAATTTTACCCAAAACGCTCTTTAACATGAAATTTACAAAAGAACGGGTAATATAAAGTCATAAGTGAACCATATATGATATCATAACAATGAATATGATTCTGTAATAAGTCAATTACATTATTTAAATCATTATACAGGAGGTTCGGACACTTACGAAGCAAATCGGACCTCAAGTATGGGAAATATCACAATCAAATTTTTATCTGAGATTGTTTATACTTTGGTATTTACTGGGGTGTATTTTACCATCCACATCCATGTTTCCTCAATATGTAATATTATTTCCATCCACCTACAATTGTTTAAATCCAATTTTACCCTTCGGTGAGTTTTTAGTAAAACATATGAAAGGAATCTTTTGTTGTTTTTCGTACGAGGTACTTTTTGACTTTTCCGACAAAAGTATGAAGACTGTTTTTTTTAACTTTACGGAATGAATGGATTTTTTAAACATTATTTCCAAGAATCTTCCTTTACAAGTTTTCAAGTTTATTTTTAATCAACTTCTTTTAGTTTATAATTGTACGACATTTTAAGAAATGAAATGTTTTTTTGAAGCAGAAAAGATATTTTCCTCAAGAATGGAGTTCAAGTGTTTTATCAAAATTATTTTCCATATAAGATAATAAAGGGTTCTGTTTTTATCCCTATTATTACATTTATTTGATTATTTTGTGATGGAATTATATTTTTATGAATTCCTTTATCTTATATGAATTGTTTTATGATGTCATGATGTTTAAGATTCCCATTTGTATTACATGGGTTATGCAATGATGTATGATTTATGATTTTGTGGCATACATAAGAATGGTATCATTATGAGATGGGTGGGACCTATATCTCCCTCCAATGCATTGGGTAAAGATTTTATATCTCATGAGATAGACATGGCTGGAACGGTAGGTTATACCGGTTCAGTGAAAAAGGACTTAAACGAGGGTGACTCGGTTCAGAAAGGGGCTTTGTCCACTAAGATAGTCTTGGCAATGAGTCTTTACTAACAAGAAATGATTATCTATGATTATGTGTGTATTCCACAATGTTTCATGTGTTAAGTTATGACTATTGGGATTACATTTCACTACTATGATTTATCCCATGTTATGAAATTATGATCTCTTTTGTAGGTTAAGATTTCCAAAAGATATGTTCTCATGAATATGATGTGATTGATATTTATTTTGTTTACCCTTACTGATCATTTGAGCTCACCCTTTTATGTTTTCTTTTCCCCAAGATATAAAGAAAGGTTTTAGGTAAAAAAAAGGAAGATCTTTATGGGAGATGTTGAAGATCTTTCACCACGATTAGAAGATTATATTCCGAGTTTCCAAAGACACTAAACTATTACGGTCCTTGTGTGTGTGTTTTTGTAATGTACTAAGTATTCCGTAAAAGTAATGTAATGTCCATGTACGTTAAGCTTCGGGTCTCTATAGCTTGTCCCTTTATCACCTTTTGAGACACATATTGAATATCAAATTGCTGCAAGACAACTTCCCACCTTTCTAGACGTCCTGTAAGCATTGGATGACTAAGGATGAATTTGAGTGGGTTATTGCGAGTTACCAATTAGACCTCATGATGTTTCGGGTAGTGTCCCAACTTCTGAACTAAAATGATTAATGCCAGACAACACTTCTCAATACTTGAATATCAGGTTTCTGCTTCAAGCATAGTCCGAATGAGATAGTAGAGGCTGTTTTCATTCCCAGCATCATTCTTCTGAGCAAGAAATGAACTCAATGATCACTTTAGAGCTGTCACATAGAGGATAAGTGGTCTTACTTCAATAGGTGGCTTATGTACTGATGGAATCAAGAGATATTTCATGAGAATATCCAATTCTTCTTGACATTCTTCAGTCCACTGGTAATTGACTCCCTTCTTCATCAAATTGGTGAAGGGTGAGTTTTTGCCTGCCAAATTGGCAATGAAATATTGAATATAGGCTAAGTGTCCTTGAAGTCCTCTCAATTCACTTAAATTTCAAGGAGGGGACATGCCAAAGATTGAATTTTTCTTCTCAAGATCAACCTCGATACCACGATGGAGTACGACGAAGCCAAGAAATTTCTCCAATGTTACCCCAAAAGCACATTTTAAGGGGTTCATCTTAAAATTATATTGTCGAAGATTGCAGAATATGACTTCTAAATCAGCCAATTGTTTAGAAAGTTGTTTGGATTTGACCACCAAATCATCCACATAACATTCAACAAACTTTCCCAAAAAGGGTTTGAAGAAACGATGCATGGCACGCTGATATGTTGCGCTTCATTATTTAGGCCGAAGGGCATTACCCGATAGAAAAACACACCATGAGGGGCTCTGAAAGCTGTAGATTATTCTTCTTCTGGATCCATCCGGATTTGATTATATCCAGAATATCCATCCATGAAGGAAAGCACTTCATATCCAGCTGTAGCATCAATCAAGAGTTTTATAATCAGAACTGGAAAATCATCCTTAGAACAGTGCCGATTAAGATCTCTAAAATCAATGCAAACTCTAATTTTCACATTATTCTCTTTCACTGGGACTGTATTATCCAACCACTTTGAATATTGAACTTCTCTGACAAAGTTAGCTTTGATGGGCTTATCCACTTCAGCCTCAATTTTGTATGCATAGGTTGGGTGTGTTCTTCTAGCAGCTTGTTTGAATACTCGATGTCATTCTGGCAATCGCAAATGATGAGTGGAAACACCAGGATCAAGCCCTGGAATCTTTGTATATTTCTAAGCAAATATATCTCGATTTTTCATTAAAAGGTAAATATACATCTCTTTCTCTTCAAGAGTCATGGCCGCACTGATTAAAGTGGGGTGTGGATCTTCTTTTGTAACCAGATTGATTTCACTGAGTTCATCCACAGTGGTAGAGATACCCTCTTCAAATACTGGAGGAGCATCCCTGAGATCTTCCTATTCTTCTTCAACATGTTTTATTTACTCTGTTTCTACTTGCATAATAGACGATGAAGCATAATTTTCATGATTAGAAGAGTTTTCAAAATTTTCACATTTTGAAGAAGAAGCTTCCATTTCCAACTTGATTGATGATGAAGGGTCATCTTTGGGTAATAAAGAGTTGATGATGGATTGAAAATCGACATCATTGTTTACCTCTGACATTGCCATAACATTCCATGTCCTCATTGGCGAAGTATAGACTTGTAGGATTTCAGCAGATGAAATGAAGACATCTTTATTTGAGCTTTCATCATTGCTTGGTGGATCACCAATTTATCCCATGTTGTCTGGCTTGATTGCCGTAATTGACATTATGGATCTTTCCATTAGATTATTTTGATTTGGTTCTATCCTATCAATTTTTCTGATAGGCAACACATAATCTGTACTCACATGTGCTAATGGGTTTACTGGAATCTTTTCCAAACCATACAGAGCATTAACTTTGGTAATCTCTTTTTTTGTGGATTCCTCCTTTCCCTTCATGTGGTATAATTCTGTCTCAATGTATTGAGATTCAAATGACTTGAATGGGGAATTATAACCATATAATGTCCCAACATGACCATCGAAACAAATGTTGAGACATTGATGGTATAACGAAGGGATAGCTGCATGCTGATGTAGCCAGGGTCTTCCAAGAAAGATGTTGAAGGCTGAGTCTTGATCAACAACTATGAAATCTGAATTGGACACAAGATCTCCAAAATGAGTTCTGAGTGAAATCTCACCCAGTGTTTCTTGTTCATTTTTATCATATCCTTGTAACATCAAAGTAAAAGGAGATAAATCCGATTCTGTGAGGCCCAATCGACGAAGTGTACGAATGGGCATGAGTTTGACTCCTGAACCATTATCAATGAAAAATATTCGGATGTATATGCATTTGACCTTGCCGGATAATTACAATGGTCTAATATGTCCATGAATGAAATCATCTTCATCTTCATCAGTAAATGATATTATTTCATGGCATTATGCAAGATTATTCTCTACATGGTAGACTTCAGCTGCAGCAATTTCAGTTTCAAAATCCTATGGACTTGACAAAGCCTCAATGGGTGCCTCCCGAAGATCCTTTGATAAATTCAAGGCATACAGAATTGATAAATTGGTTGGTACTTGGGCCAGGTGTTTTAATATATCATAATTTTGATCCAAAGGTCTGCGTTTCCAAACAGGAACATGTGGTTTAGTAGGTGCCTTGAAAGTTGATGCCTTGGAATTTGATGCATCTTGTACTGGGATAGGAGTTGGTAATACTCTTGGCATTAGAAGATTAGACCTATTAGGTCTATTTACTTGCTGAGAGGAAGAAGATGGAACCTTTATCCGATCTTCCAGAATAATTGTGCTAGGGCTAAGTCTGCCTTGTGTGGAAGAACTTGCTTGTTCTTGTAGAGCTCGTTGAAGGGCTCTACCATGAGTTTCTGCCGCATACACAGTTCTAGGAGGGGTATAAATTGGAATAGTGGCCTCTGAATGATCCATGTATTCCCCTGTATCCTGAGCCTCTAAAACATCCTCTGATTCCCCTATTTGATATAGGGAATTCAGGCTCATTAAAATAGAAAATGTGACTGGAATACGGATCTGTTAATTGAATCATATTAACAGAACTGAAAATCAACTCTTCATCCGATGAAGACTCTGCCTGATTAACCTGTTTAGGCTATGCCGTTTGGTGGGGTGGTGCCCGCGAATTTGAAGTAGATGGCATTAAGTCTGCCAGAGTCAAAGATAACATAGGCTTTGACACATACTCATCTTCATCTGATTCTTTTTCTTTCATTGAATCATGTCATTTCTTTGAGAATTTTCCCTCTGACGAAGAGGGTTTTTCTACGACATTCATGGAAGAAGGCACAATTGGTTTCTTCAATTACGTTTTCAAAATAGCATGAGTTCGGATTATCACCTTTTTTGACCATCCAATCATTATATTTTTGTGAATTTTTGTTCTTAACTTCTTTCCACTCTCCTTCCTCCTCTTGAACTATAGCAGTAACAAATGCTACCTAAGATGAAAAACCTTTTAATTTGACTTGTCCTGAGTCGACCATATTTTGCAGGAGTCCTTTGAAGACAAAACACGCCTAGATGGGATGCCCCAACATTTTATGAAAGGGGAAATAATTGGGATGGTCTTCATCTCCTTCCTTGTTTTGACTTTTGGGCCTTTTAAACTGAACCAAATTATTTTCCAGTGATGAAATTAAGTAACAAGGAACTTGTTCATTTCGGAAAGACTATGTTTTTCTCTGAAGATCCTCAAATTGTTTTCATCTTTGATCTCTTTGATCGTCTTGATGAAACGACCTTTGTTGTTGGCGCTCAAAAGGTGGAGCCCTTCGAGAAGATGAAGGATTTGAAGTAGATGCAGGTATAGGTGCTTGTTTAAGCATAACTGTATCAGTCTCTGCTTTACCCAGTCTCCTTCCTAGAGATGATGGAATTATATGAGCCTTATCCTTAGTATTTATAAGATAATATTCAATCTGTTGAGCGATTAAAGTAAGGTCTCGAAACCCTCTTGTATATTTCATAGGAATCAAAGGCGTGCGTAATTCGTCACGCAGATTTCCCACATAGATTGGAAACCGTTCTTCCTGAGGGAGTGCTAAGCTTAGGGAATATTTTAATCCCTTCTAGTGAGCAATGAAATCTGAGACCATTTCATTCTCCCTTTGCATACAGTTTTTAAGATAAAAAACTGTTGTCTTTGGCAACATTGATCTGAACTAAAGAAGGAATTTTTGGCGAAGATCTTCCCACCCGGTAATTGACCGTGATTGCAAGCTTGTGTACCAAATAAAATCTGGTCCTTGGGAGGTTCGCACGAAGCATCTGAGTTTCATTTCTTCTTGCTGTTCTGGATTTCTTATCATTGGATCGTAACAAGACACTTAATGCGTCAAATGCTGTTCAGGATCGCCTGATCCATTGAAAATAGGGAATATAGGGTTCCAAAAACGTGATGGGGGAAGGATTGAATCTACCCATTCTGGGTAAGCTTTCTTTTCTGGTTGAACCTGCGCACGCTTCCCTTCCATAGTCTCTAACCGAGCTGTTAATGACTTAATGGTAGTTATTAACTTTTGAGAAACATCTGGTTGAACTTGGACTTCGACAGGTGCAATAAATGGAGCTGGTACAGATGTGGTGGCTGGTACACCAACTGATGGTAGCACCGCCAGTTTTTGTTGCTCTTGACCTATAGGATTAGACCTGTGAGGGTGTACTGATAGAGGAGGATATTCTTGATCCATCTCAGTAACTGTAAAAAACTCCCCTGGTTGACTGACTCCAGCACGCTTAGGAGGAAGACTACCTTGAAGTAATTCTGCATTCATCCTCCTCAATTGCTTCATTTCTTCCTCTTGTTGTGCAAATCTTTGCTCTAGTGAGAGAGATTGGCCTTCTCCAGAGGAAGAGTATGTAACTTGATTCTTTTCTTTACCCTTGTAAGCTCCCTTTTAGAGAGGGTAAGTGGGTTACTTGAAGGATTACCTAGATTCTGGGTAATCCATTGATTTCGTTTATGCACCCCTTCTTCATTTGTGTCTATGTGTACAACTTCTGGAGTAGGAACCTCTTCATCTAAGTCCCCTGAGTGAGACTCACGTTATAGAGGATCAGAAACAATGACATTAATGACCTTAATTGATGCATAATGCATAAATATCTCTTCTATCAGCATTTCTGTGATATTGTCTTCTATCACGCCCCTAATGAGACATTACCTTTTGTTGATTTGATCCCTCAAGAACATCTTGGCGAACCGTAATTTGGAAAGAACCTCCTGATAATTTGGATTTTCATTCCTCTTGCTGCTTCTTCCCCAATCGAGAGAAGACCGACTTTCAATGAGGAGGGGATTGATGATTTGAAAAAGTCCCTAGCCCGGTGGACTGGGGAAATTCCTGCTGCCTTTGCTCAACTCCTCGAATCCTATTTGTTGATTCTGAGGGTTGGGTTAAAAGAGTCCCTAATATGGGAAGCTTGGGTGGATCTTGACATGCTATGTCTGAGACTTTCTTAAAATCTCTCCTGATCTTGCGGACCTTAGTCCAGAAATTAGCTGGATGCATCAATCGATATCCACTTTTATCACCCGGTTCAAAATACTTTTGGATGATTTCTGACACTTTTGTCACTTGATGATATGCTTTCTCCATATGAGAGGCTTGTTCAATATTCTATTTTGCTTGAAACGGGAGTAATTCAACAACTTGTTCTCTGTATTCTTGATTTTGAGAAGAACTATTTGAGGCCTGTTCTTGGGAAAGATTTTGATTACAAACAAAACCCATTGAATGCGGTCGGATATGGGAAATAACATTGCATGAGACCATTTTCGGCGGGCTTTGATGACCGGAGAGCACAGTGAAATGTAGTGCTCCATGAACACACCATCCTCTAACATGAATACCATATGGGGCATTGTCAATTCACTGGCGCAATCTTCTTAGTGCGCCAAGGCATGAACGCTGAAGGGCTCTCAGCTACATTTCAGCCTTCAGATATCGATAGACTGATATAGATACCAAATCAATCTGACGTTGTAACCCTTCTATTATCTTAACATTATTTTCATATTAATCATAAGATAATACTTTCTTTTTCAACTAACAAAGAGTTTTCCATATGTTGAGACGAATATCATGAAATCCATCTTCTGTCAACATCTCTGGAATGTCATACTAAGAGTCAGCTAGAGGCCAAAACATGACTGGCACTTCATCCTTCACCAGTTGTTTTCTCTTGTTCAACATTTCCTCTTTATCATTCAATGAAGATTAATCTACCTGATTTGACCAGAGCTGGTGTTTCCTTATTGCTTCGTCGGATTCAACAACATTGGTAGAGAAATAACTGATCAAACTAGAAGATGCCTGACTAAGGGGCGGTTCGGAGAATGACCTACACCCTGGGCTATCTTCCGATTGAGAAAGTATTTCACCTGGTAGCTATAAAGCCTCAGACATGACTGGTTTCACATTTGCAGGTGCCTCAAGATAAGAGGGCTTTCTCTGCACTACATTGTACACTGGAGCATTTTCCGGGCAATGTGAATCACTACTATAGAGTGGACTTTCACAGTGAAATTCATCATCATGGGGAGGACCACCATGGTTGGTTACAACAAAAGATGAGATATCTTGCCCCTTGGTCTTATGGACACACAGTGGGTTATTGTATCTCTCATCTGAAGATGAAACTTCAAGATCGACCGAACTGTCATGAAGCAAGCCTTCATGAGGAAGTGTCTATTGAAGACCTTCTGAATTAGTGTTCCCACTATTGGGAAATGGGGGAGTAGAATCTTGGATTCCAACAGATAATTGTATGAGGTCTTCAAGAACTCCAGCATCGAGCAAGGCCTTGTTACATATTGGCTCTTGATCTCTCGACTGTGCTGGGCGGGTCTTCTTCTTAGACGCCTTCTTACTTGCCTTGGAAACCACTTGTTGATGAAAATGGCTACTCTGAGCAGGTGTATGTTCCTGATCAAGAGAGATGGCCAGGTTAGGCTGACAATATCTACTCAAATCAGGTGTATGTGCCTGACTTGGTTGTCCATATGATATGGGGGAATATGCCCCACAACCCTCTTGGACTGGAACAGATGTGTGTGTCTGTTTCGGAGTGAACTATTGATTTGTCACTCCACTACTAGGGATAGATTTATGTGTCTTTCCCTGAGATGCCGCTGAAGATTTTATAATATCCTGACAAGAATCCAGAATATTAGCAGGGATTTGCTTCTGATCTTTCACCATTGATAGAATATGTTTGGGGACTACATCTGTCAGAACAGGGATATATGTCCATTCTATGCTTTGAGTAGGTGTGTATACCTACTTTTGTCCTCCTTTTCCTGTCATTGAATACTGACAGTACTCATGTGTGGGGGTAGAGAGTTGAGTCAGCCTTCTATTTGTTGTCGAAGCTTTTCGACTGACTTCTCCGAGTGCTACGAAGCGAGGCTGTTGGTAAGCTTGATCAATACTACCAGGTGTATGTTCCTGCTGATTGTACTTCGTCTAATGTGGTTGACGAGATCCATTATATGTAGTTAGACGAGTCTGCTGACTAGCTGATGACATATAAACAGGTGTATGTTCCTACATATAATACTCCGCCGAAATTTCCTGATGGGATTGGCGTGATGCTGCCAGTCGAGTATGCTAGACAGCGGAATTAAAATGGACGGATGTATGTGCCCACTTGTTGTTTGCCACCAAGTTAGGTTGGTGGACTTCTCCGGAGATAGCAGAGATGAGAATCTGCTCACTGTTGACCGGATTTTGCCTCTGGTGATTATTCTTGCCTTCTCGGGTTTGAGGACCCTAAGCCGAATGCCTGGAGTCGATACCCTCATCATGTTGAGGGCGCACTACTGCACGAGTCTGGCGGAGATTGTTGATGGGTGCCCTCGGGAAGGACTCCTACTTCCTTGAATTAAGGCCCTGAGGGACTTTCTCATTCACCTCCCCAGAATATGGGAGTGAATGGTGATTGCGTTCTATGGACAATGACCCAAAATAGTTGGAGATGGTAGTTAGAACCACCTGCTTCTTGATAGCTGGTCATCGCTGTCCAGACGACCAGGGTGAGCTGTTCACTTGGAGGGCTTTTCAAGAAGCCTACAGAGTTGGAATGGTACCATGTTGAAGGTACTCCTTAAGCAGCGCATTAGATACCCAATGTTGAAGATGCTGAGTAGGTGATATCGTCCTCAGAGCGGACGATGATCCAGCAGGAGTAGCAACAGTGGAATTTGCAGCAGAGGTTTTCCCAGCAGAGGTATTCACAGATGTGGAATTAATAAAAGCCATTCTTGTAATGCAGAAAATCTTGAAAAAGAGTTCCTGTTTGATTTAAAAAACATAATCAAGATAAATTCGGCTACTACTTCTTCTGGCTGAGCACATATGTTATTGATTTCCTTGTTGGCCCTCTCATTGAGTTAAAATAAGGGCCTAACAAATAGGTAAAACATCATTTAAACTTGGTTAAGGATTCACATCGGGTTCACCATTTTTTGTTTCCCTCTAGAATTGGGGATGACCTTGTTGATTGAATGTTCAAACATTCCAATCATTTTCTAACGGGTTTGTTTGTAGAACCGGAAACATCTAATGATTCCATATCCATATCGACCTACTTTCCAAAGGTAGGCACTCATTAGTTGTGGACTGACGAGGCTTATGAATTTTCATTGGTTGAGAGGATGGGAGGTTATACTCATCACACCTTTTTGAGGGGAATTATTTTCTACTCCGGGACTCTCTTTATAGATTTAAGTTATTTTCTTGAATCCTTATTACATTAACAAGTATAAAATGATCTCTCCTTTAGATCTAACAATCAATGATTAATATGTAGGAAATTTAGAGAATCTTTTATATGTATTCAATATTCTTCATCGATAGAGAATCATCTGTATTTGTTTAGAGATTCTTATCCAATGGTATCCTTCAATACATAAAAGTCTCTTGGTCATTATGATGACCATACTAGTTTTAAATCCACTTAGTGGGGAACGTGGAGTTTATTTTCATTCAAGAGGACATGAATTATTTCAGAGTTGGGATCGTACCCGCTGATGGGATACCTACGTATCCTATGTTTTGGAAAAGGAATCAGAACCCATGTAGTTCGAGTAATGGAGTATAATGTTTATGCATGATTGATGGCTCAAAGAAAGATCTCATGATTACTTTTACACTCTAAGCTCACGTGAGTCATTATCGGTGTGAGAAACAAGAGGTATTAGTGAAACCAGACAATTTTGCCATGCAATGATGTGGGGCTTATATATGTATGACTGCCCAAATAGAAGAGGATTAAGATTTACTTCAGGGAAGAAATCCATGAACAGGGTCCATAAAGGTATATGTGCTACATGGATATTTGGATACTCTAATCATGGGGCTTACTCCTAAAGAAAATTATCATGTTATAAGGGGAATTATGATTGTGTTTTACTCCTGAGAAGGAATCCCAGATCAAAAGGAATTATGACTGGTTAAGAGAAAATAAGACTGGGGCTTATTCATAAGGAGGAGGCCCAGGTTAAAGGGATTTGAAAATTAAGGGACTTGGGGATTACTCCTAAAGAGGATTACCATATTTGAGACTGCGACTTATTCCATAAAAGGAATCCCAGGTTAATGTATGTATGGTTTGGGGATTACTACTGAGGAGGATGCCCATATTTGGGGAATTATGACTGGGGATTATTCCTGAAAAAGAGGCCAACGTTAGAGGACTATGGGCTTACTCCTAAATAATATGCCCAAATTAATGAGGATTTAGACTGGGGATTACTCCTAAAAAGGAGGCCCAGGTTAAGGATTCTCTCATCTTAATGGATGAGGTTGAATGAATGAACTCTCTAACTTTAGTGACATAAATATGTGAAAATCACTATGTTTTGAGAGATGTTCCACGAAGATCCTTTCAGACAAGGAAGTCAATCAGGAAAACATTGCATAAATGGATTTGAAGAGTTTCTTGAAGACTGAATATTGAATAGGAGAGGTGGAATGGCATAAGAGAGGTGAAATGGGAAAGAAGGGCACCCAAAAGTAGAAGGGTGTGCACGTCCTGGTAGGCGCGCAGGTAATGCGTGGGCTCGCAAGTATTGGTCGTGCAGGTATACATGTGCGGCTCATGGGTACTTGCGCAATCCTTTCCCAGTAGAGTAATACTTGGGCGATTCTTGACCAAAGCCTTTAGATTCATCCTAAGGTACTTCCAGAAGAGTGGCGTGCAAGTTTCAATGAATAGGTAAGGAGGCGTGCATGTGTGTCCATTTCCCTTAAGGGTAAAAACACTTAGGCGCACAAGTGTTAGTGAATTTTGACACTTAGACCATATTCCTCTTGTTTAGACCTTCCATTCTAGGTAAAGAATTACCTTAGAAGTGTTCGAAAGTCTTGAATAAGAGACTTGGGCATTTAGAGCTCTCTATTTGAATTCTGGAAAAAATCCTCCAGAAATGGGGGGCCCACAGGGTCTATTTATAGGCTTCTGAAGACCCTGGGCGGTTTTCAAAGAGGGATTGAAAGTCACCTGCGGGACCATTAGGTGGCGCGCAAGTGTACTTGCATGACAGTAAGGGAACTTGTACGGTGCAAGGTCTTTTGACTCCTTTTTCATTCCTTTGTCGATTTTTGATGTTTTCTTCAAAGGCTGAAACAATTTGTGATAAGTCATTTCCCTTTCCATTCCTTTAGACAATGTGACGAAAAGGATCATCAACATTTATTAAAGACATCCTACGCATCGAACGAATCCAGCCATTCTCACTGCAGTCCCACTGCCAAACCCCCGCCCGCACACACCTGGGCCATAACCTCACCGTAATCCCATTACAAAACCCCGTCCGAAGACTCCTGGGCCACAAACACCACACGTAACCACACCCGCAAACACCTGGGTCAGAACAACTACTACCACACCCAGAGACACCTGGGCCTCATCCCTAAGACACTTGGGAAACAACCTGCCCGCAAACACCTGGGCCAACCATCACAACTACCCTGCCTGAAGATTCTGGGGCTAATAATGGACTTCAGGCCATCACAGCCTGCACGAAAGTCTTGGGCTATTCGGGAAAGGGAGAAGAAAAGGGGCTAATAACCAGCCACTCATAGGAGTGTTGGGAAAAACACCCTCCCCCATTAAATGGGGGTGTTCGGCGCTAAAGTTCTCAACTTGGGTGGGGCGTGAATAAGAAACATAAAATCTACATATATATGTATTGGTAACCAACACTCATCTTATCCCAGGGGTTCCAAAACCTCAACACAACACCTTTGTTACTGTTCATTCTCAAAAGAAGCCACAACACTCATGACCAAAATACAACTTATCCTAGAACCAATTACCCATTTATATCATTCTTGTTCTCATGTTCAAGTGAATCCATTTAAGTAAAGTCTACACTAATGGTCAAATAATAGGCGCAACCATAACAGGAAAAGAGGAACATCCAAACAAAAATTTAAGCATTCAAACCCAATTCTCTTATAAGGTCACAACAAAAAAGGGA
Source organism: Viscum album (assembly GCA_963277665.1). Classification (NCBI taxonomy): domain Eukaryota; kingdom Viridiplantae; phylum Streptophyta; class Magnoliopsida; order Santalales; family Viscaceae; genus Viscum; species Viscum album. The sequence continues at coordinate 1,944,527,775 of OY728163.1, forward strand.
TAAGTGGGATCCCTCAAAGTACTGAAACCAAAGAAAGTCTCAAAATACAGCCCGTACTTACATCAACCAAAAGGGACCAGTGATATCCCTCAAAGTAATGGAACAAGGAAAACCCCGAGACATAGCCCCACATCCCTAAAACAAGGAACCAACAATTTCTCAACAATAGAGGATCCCACTACAATTCGTGATATAAGTAGAGGAACCACACAGCCTCAGATTCCCAACCAGTGAGAGTATAACAACAGGGGGACGCCATCCCCACCCATATCACCCTATCCATCTAAGCCCCCATCCAAGAAAACCATAAAGTCACCGGAAATCGGACTGTGAAAGAAAACAACCAAACTACTTCGACAAAGGGATGGACCACATGGGTCCAAATTCTGAGCCAAGAATGCTCGTTCCCCCAACCTCAGTCCAGCACACCGGTGAGCAACACGACCTTCCGTATAGGGCTTCAAACGGATCCATGCCAATGGTAGAGTGATAAATATTATTGTAGGCAAACTCTACCAAAGGAAAGTGTCACACCCACTATCCTCCTGAGTCAAGAACACATGCCCACAACATATCCTCCATGGTCTGGATTGTGCGATCTGTCTGTCCATCTGTTTGGGGATGGAAAACAGTGCTAAGACATAGCTGGGTGCCAAAAAAATGCTGTAATCCTCTCCAGACTCGTTAGGTAAACTGTACATCCCTATGCGAGACTATGGATCTCGAAACTCCATGCAACCGCACCACCTCATCCACGTAACTTCTTGCTAAGGCATCTACTCCACCCGACTCCTTGATCGCAAGAAAGTGAGCCGACTTCGTCAACTATTCCACCACTACCCAGATAGCGTCGCAACTTCCTTGATCCATAGGTAGTCCCGTGAAAAAATCCATCGAGATGTCATCCCACTTTCACTCGGGAACATCCATAGGCTGAAACAAACCACCTGGAACGTGGTGTTCAGCCTTCACCTACTAACAAACTAAGAATTTGGCCACAAAATCTTCCACCGCCCGCTTCACCCTAGTCCACTAGAACTGACCTCTCAAGCCCTGATACATCTTGAAAACTATCAGGTGCACTGCTAGGGGTGATTTGTATAACTCAATAAGGTCTCTCTCGTGCATCGCCTCTGGAACAAACAACTTACATTAGAAAATAACCTGATTCTGACCATCCTCCGTCCACCCTTCTAGAGCATCCCCTTGGTTAACTTGGTCACGCATCATCTCACTTTCCGATTCTCCCCATTGGGACTCCTCTACCTGACGCAACAGAGAAGATTTCACTATCATCTGATACAGGAAACCTCTACCACCTTCCATCCCTCCATCTAGGTGCAGGGCCGCCAACTCTTCCATTTCCTTCCAATCATGTGCCGACTCCCGAACCACATCCTTTTGTGATTTTCTGCTCAAGACATCGGCCCCCACATTCCCCTTTCCCAAGGTGTAGGAAACCTCAAAGTCGTAGTCCTGAAGGAACTACATCCACCTCTATTTCCGTGAGTTTGGGTCCTACTGGGAGACGATATACTTCAAGATATTGTGGTCTGTGAAGACTACAATGTGATCCCCGACGAGGTAATGCCGCCACAAGTTTAGTGTGAACACGACCGCCGCAAGCTCTAGGTCATGGGTGGCATAGTTACACTCATGGGGACGTAACTTCCTAGACCCATAAGAGATCACTCCATGTCGCTGCATCAACACACATCCGAGGCCTTGCCTTGAATTATCACAGAACACCTCATACACCGCCCTTTCTTCTAGAAACCTCAGCACTAGGGAACTTACCAACCTTTCCTTTAGATAACTGAAGGCCGCCTCGCACTGCCCATTCCACATGAAAGCCTGGTCCTTATTGGTCAATGTTGTCAAAGGTGCCACAACTCTGGATAAGTTGGGAACAAACCTCCGGTAGTAACCTGCCAGCCTGAGGAAACTACGAACCTCTTCCATGTTCTTGGGTGCTTCCCAAGAAACAACCGCCTCGACCTTCGACGGGTCCACTTCTATCCCTCTCTCGGACACCATGTGCCCAAGGAAATGCACCTCTCATGTCCATAACTTTCACTTGGACAACTTCCCATAGAGATGGTGCTATCAGAGGACATCTAAAACCGTCTTCAAGTGCTCAGCGTGATACTCCATTGATCTTGAGTAGATCAAGATGTCATCGATAAACACGACTACGAACCTGTCCAGGTACTCTCGAAAGATGGAGTTCATGAGTCCCATGAACATAGCTGGTGCATTCATTGTGCTGAACGACATGATTACAAACTTGAAGTTCCCATATCTGCACCTGGAGGTAGTCTTCGAGATGTCACCCTCCTTCATCCACACTTGGTGATATCCAGTCCGCAGATCGATCTTTGAGAACCAACTCGCTCCCCTCAGCTGGTCAAAGAGACCGTCTATCCATAGGATGGGGTAGAGATTCATGACTATCACATAATTCAGCCTCATGTATTCTATGCATAGACTTAGACCACCATCCACCTTCTTCACAAACAATACAGGAGCACCCCACGATGACACACTTGGTTGAACAAAACCATTTTTCATCAGATCGTCAATCTAAATCCGCAACTCTCGTAGTTCCGAAAGTTCCATCCGGTAGGGGGCCATTGAAATCATATGAGCACCAGGCTGCATGTATATCCCAAACTCGATGTCACATTGAGGTGGTAGAGTCGTCACCTCCTCAAGGATGACATCCATAAACTCGTTGACAATTCCCGGGACTCCCACCATTTCAGCATTCGCTGACTCCACTGATATCTCAGCCAGCAAGGAGAGGAGGGGTTCCCCTCGCTTGTTGCTTCCCTGGAAAATCCGCTGATCGATGAAATCCACTCGCCGGCCGACCAAGTCCGAAAACGCAACCGTTCCTCGGTAGCAGTCAATAATGTCACATACAGAGAACAACCAGTCAATGCCTAGGATGACATCTTATGGTTGTATCTGCAACAGAAGAAGATCACTGACTGACTGGCATGGCCCTATCATTAGTCTGCATCCTCGACAAACATGAGACAAGTCATTCTGACCTCCTACTGGCGTGCTCAGCACCAGAGACATTAGAAGCCTCTCAGCGTCTAATCCCAGAGCATGGGCCAGATTGGGTGCAACAAAAGGAGTGCGAAGCTCCTGTATCAAACAAGGAATACAAAAGGGTACTAAAAAAACTGATCATACCTCGAATGACCTCTGGCCCTACTGGAACTGCCGCCTCTGCGGCGTGCAACTGCCCACGCCCAGCTCATTTGCCTCTCGCTGGTCTGTCGCCTATACCAATCGGCCAAGTAAACCTTCTGGTCCTCGATCGCCCGCACAACCCATGGTCGCCTCCCAGGTTCCATAGCTACAAGTAAACAAGGAATGCCTAAGCCCGAGTAGTTTATAATATTGTTCTTACATTTTATTTGACTTTTTTATTTATTTCTGAATCCCCAAAACACCCATGAAACACAAAAACAAAAGTTATTATTATGCACGTACCTTCCCTAGGTTCTCTACCCTGCAATCAGTGTAGCCTCACTTGGCCATTTGGTAGGTCCAGAGTCCTTGCATTGGATCATGGGAGGCCCTAAAATATCGGGTCCTAGCCAGTCATCCCTGGCCTAATTCACGCACCAAGGCCACCCACCACTATTTCCCTACCATCCCATTAAATCCTCACTATGCCTAAATCCAGACATCATCCTACCTCTCAACCCCACCCCTCTGATACCATTCTGTCACGGCCCACCTTCACCAAAAGGAGGGAAGGGACAGTAGATTTCCATACCCTTCCTTCTTTAAGTTGATGGAGAGATAATGACACCCGAGACCCACCTTCAATAGGTCCCGGAGTGGTGACTAGCACCAAGGGTATAGAATCTCACACAAAGTGGAAGGAATTACCCTTTTTATTTTTTATAGGGATGATAAATAAGATAGAAACACCAAAAATACCAAATATGAAAGTAGATGAAAAGCCAAAAGTAACCCATTCCCATATGCATGTTCAAAATTAAATAATACAAGCCTCAAAAACTCCAAAGGTAAGGTACCAAGAAAAGGGAAACGACAACAGCTACTGCCCCGAGGTCCGAGCTAGTACGATGCCGCCTGATCCCTGAAGTCCTCCTGGAAACCTAAAAGTAGTTTTATATACATAGGGTGACCATACAAGTATACTCAGTAGGGTAAACCAAAGACTCTCGTGTAGAAGTGAGGAGACATTCTAATTCCCCGTGGAAAAAGAGACAACCAAACACCAAAAAAGGAAAAGATATCCACCCAAACATCACCATGGCACACTCCCCAAATAAACCAAGTTAGGTAACGTATAGTAATAGCACATCGATATGTGGGTACCCCGCGCCGCTTTACCACTGGTTATTAAAGACATCCCACGCATCAAACCAATCCCGCCCTTCTCACCACAGTCCCACATCCAAACCCCCGCCCACACACACCTGGGCCATAACCTCACCGTAGTCCCACTACCAAACCCCACCCGCAGACACCTGGGCCAAAACCACTATACGTAACCACACCCGAAAACACCTGGGTCAGAATAACTACTTCCACGCCTGAAGACACATGGGCCTCATCTCTAAGACACTTGGGAAACAACCTGCCCGCAAACACCTAGGCCAACCACCACAACTAACCTTCCCAAAGATTCTTGGGCTAATAATGGACTTCAAGCCTTTACAGCCTAGCCGAAGAGTCTTGGGCTATTCGGGAAAGAGTGTAGAAAAGGAGATAATAACTAGCCACTCATAGGAGTGTTGGGAAAAACACCCCCCCCCCATGAAATGGGGGTGTTCGTCACTAAAGTGATCAATTTGGGTGGGGAACGAATAAGAAACATAAAATATACAGATATAGATATATGTAACAAACTCTCATCCCATCCTAGGGGTTCCAAAATCTCAGCACAACACCTTTGTTACTGTTCATTCACAAAAAAAAGCCACAACACTCACGACCAAAACACAACTCATCCCAAAACGAATTCCCCATTTATATCATTCATGTTCTCATGTTCAAGTGAATACATTTAAGTAAAGTATACACTACTGGGAAACTAAGGGGTAAAACCATAACATGAAAATAGGAACAAGCAAAAAAAAATTTAAGCATTCACACCCGGTTCTCTTGTAAGGTCACAAAAACAAAGGGATAAGTGGGATCCCTCAAAGTACTGGAACCAAACCAAGTCTTGAGATACATCCCGCACTTACAGCAACCAAAATGGTCCAGTGAGATCCCTTGAAGTAATGGAACAAGAAAAACCCCGAGACACAGCCCCACGTCCCTAAAACTGGGATCCAACGATTTCTCAACAATAGAGGATCCCACTCCAATTTGTGATATAAGCAGAGAAACCACACAGCCTCAGATTCCCAAACAGTGAGAGTATAACAACATGGAGATCCCATACCCACCCATATCACCCCATCCATCTAAGCCCCCATCCAAGAAAACCAAAAAGTCACCCGCAATCAACCCGTGAATGAAAACAACCAAACCACAACCACCAACACCAGGCAGGCCCATGCAGGTATTTTCAAGTTTAAAAGATTTTACACACTCCATGGTTTCAATTCCACTGTTCTTTAACCAAGGTTATCACAGAAAAGGGTTGATCCTGGTGCTTTCAATTTATTTAACTAAGTATACATAATTAACCAATTCCGTGTTGTGGTTATTTAAACATCCAGGAGCACCGAGGTTCATTAGTGCACATAGAAAGACCACCAATGTCCATGATTTTCAATGAGCATAAGCCCATACAATTCACAAAACATAAAATTAGTACATCAGAACATCTATCACACCCCCCAATTTTTTTTTGAAAATTTCGTTCATTATCTTTATTAAGTTTGGTTTCATCAATTCCCACAGAGACAAAAGCGTACCCTCCCCGCATGATACATGGAAAGGAGAGGTGAGGGAAGACCCTACCCGATTGATCAAAGATCGAAGCTTTTCTCCACACGCCAGGAACAGGGGATGCATGACTTGTAGGGGAGGGGCGTCGGGAGCTCCGAACATACTAAGAAGAAAGTAAGCTATCCATATGGAAGAAGAAATAATAAGAAACTCCCATGTGATATATAGATATGATCCCGTTGTTACGGGGTATGGGGTTTGAACGGCTTTAAATTCAGATCGTGTTTTCCACACGCGGTTTGGTGGTTACACACGACGCAATTAATTGTTATTTATTTCTCTATTGATGAGGTACCTCGAGATTTATTGTATTTAATTATTGGATTTTAAATGGCTTTGAACCACTTGAAAAGAAGTTGAGAATCCCAAAAGAGGGTTACAGGAAAGACTGTAGAAGAGAAACCCGATAAGGCTGGGTGACACCGATCGGTCCCGCCGATCGGTCACCCTAATCGGTCATGCCAAAATGACGTCCTACCACTGAGACGTCACCCCTGGGATCTGAAATTCAGCAAAGGGATGGACCGGCTGGGTATGGATCATCACAGTAGCTCACTAACTCTATATATTTGTGATTCAAATGATACAATCCTTGTTCTTAATTGAGTAATTTTCTTTTATATGTTCATGATTGAATATGTGAACCCAGAAGAAGTGAATGAATAGGTCTAAAGCTTCATCTTAAACTGAATTCACTTTTTTTATCATTAAAACTACCTACATTTTGGTATTTACGATATGTTTTGAGATTAAAAATGAAAATTGCATGCCCATGCATTTAATTTATTCTTTACATGAATTATCTAGGAGACATTACTTTCATTATGATCTTATGATTCCAGGTTTTAGATTTTAATGATAATTATATTTAATGAGTAAAATGGACAACTAAATTTTTATCAAAGTATAAATATTAAAATGAGGACCCATGATTTGATGGAGTTAATTGATTCATGTAAATGAAATTTTCTAATCATTTTTCAGAACATTCAATTTCTAGAATCCCTGTGAATTGACTGATTATTATAAATCCCTACTTAAGTGATTTTCCAATATCAAATTTCCTATTCCAAATAGGATTTTTGATAATGTACATAATATTTTATCTTAATCACATTTCTTATGAAATCTTGGTACATGGAACCTACTTGATCTCTAATTTGAGCATGAAAAATATATGACTGTACAAAAAAATTATTTAAGAATATTTTGAAAATCCTTAATCCTTGAAAACCATATACAAATTAATCCATTTTAACCCATAGAGACTAAGGAATTATCCATGTTCCAATCTACTGTTATCAATTTCTACCGTCCTCTTAGTATTTTCAGGATATTTTAAAGTTTATGTGTGGGGGTTGGGGAAGAAAATATGAAATATATGAACCGAAATGTAAGGATGAAGTGTGGGTGTTCCACATATGAAGATTTATAAAGTTTTATATTCATTGTACTATCTAATTGTTTATCCCTCTTTAATTAATAAGAGATAAAATGAAAAATAAATAAATAAATAAAATGTTTAAATGTGTTCTGATTTGGGAAAACAAAAAATCACCATTAGAAGGATTATTATTTTTGTCATATGTGATTAGTTGATGGATGTGAGGTTTATTTCAATCATAAATTTTGAAAAAAATGACAAATAAAAATATATATATTTAGGATGGTGCACAAATCATTCATTATATTGTACATTGATCAAGACCTTACATTGAGTTTAGGGAAAGTGAGAGTTTTTAAAACTTGAATGGGAGGCTGCTGTTGAAATTTTACTTTTGATATCATGAACTCTATATTAAGAGATAAACGTCATCCTTGAACCTTAATTTTTAAACATTAATTCTTATAAACCATAAAACCTTGAGTCATTTGGTCCTTAATGAAAAGTCTTAATGATTGAATTTTCCTTTTTTCATTACAAAGTGGATAAAAGAGTTCTTTTAAAATCCCATAGACAAGGAGAATGTTCTCATGATATAAAAAAAACTCTAATTGTATTAATATCATGAGTGATGAATGAAAATATTCAATTTCAAGGTATATCATGATTTATAATGTTTGACAATCATATATTAAGGAACCTAGATGAATGAGAAGAGAAGATCCATTATTTTCTAATGGGAAAAAGTAAAATACATGATTAGATTATTTGTTTGAAAAATGAAAAATTGAATTGATGTTTTATATGAAATTTAAAATATTGATTTGAAACTGATAATTGTTTAATATTATTGCTTTAGAATTCGAATATTTCTATCATTGGTGACCCCAAAATTTCTTGATGAGAATTTAATCTTGAGAAAAATCAATGTTTATGTTTAGGGGTATTTGATAGGATAAAATTTCATGCATATTTTTAAAAAAATTTAATTATTTCAAATAGATTTATTATTTAAATGCCTGTGATTTTCAATGATTTATTTAAATGATGTGCAATATTAATTTTGGAATGAAAATCGTTTTTAATGAATAAAATATGTTTATTTTGAAATTTAGAATTTCATTATGGTATATGTTGAATTTAACTTATGAATTTTAAACTTGTTGATTTTTTTAGGTTACTAAAAAAAATGACAACGCAAGCCATACCATAACCCAAGGGGCTCACCATATAGACAATCCCTTGAGGGATAGCCGGCCAAGCCACCTCAGGTGAGAAAACTCAAGCTATCCAACAAGATCATAGGGAATAAGGCTCGTGTTTGTGGCTATGGGGAATCAATCCCAAAGAGAAGAATAGTAGGACTGAAGGCCCACACAGGCTACTAGTATGTGTTGGTATTATGTTGTGATTATGAGGTTATATGGGAGACCATCCCCATAGAAAGCTTCTTAGCTAGGGTTGGTAGGATTTTATTAGAAACACTCATGGAAAAATACCTCCAAACCAATGTGGGATGCATTATTTCTATTTACTATTTATTTTTTTACTATAATTGAGTAATTTTGTGTTTATCCCATTCCCCACAGATTATACATTTCTCAATCCATGAAATCACTTCTCTTTAACCCTTTAATACCTTTGAGACTCACTTTTTCCGCATGGGATCAACTAAGAACCACCATTACGACCACATGATAAGTTTGGTATTGAGATCTTGTCAATTTTCACCACCCAAGGCTGCCTTGGTTTATCTCTTGAACCATGGATGATCATCATATGAATATTTAGATGTTATGTCTGGCTAATTTGAAGGTTGGAGGAATTTAGGATCTTACAACCGTGCCACCAATCTCAAGTGTTTGTTACTCGCCACTGCCCCAATAATCACTACTACTGCACTGTACCCATGTTGGCCACATCCCCAAGATGACCTTCGTGATGTGAAAATAAATTCCCCCCATGGATTTCAATCCACAATGAAATAGAAATAAATTAATGTTTATTTCAATATATCAATGCTTAGGTATCATGGGATGTGTTAAATTAATCTTTGAATATCTGATGATTTGATGAGAGGAAGAGGATCCACCCTACCTCTATAAAAGGAGGTGATGCCACTACACCAAATGAGTTCACTCACCAATGGATAAACACTAGAGGAGGATGGTGCTCAGCCAAATTCTATTTTCCATTGGTTTTAATTTTTTGTTTTTTAATCTATTTATTTTATAAATAACAATTCATTAATATTAATTTAAACAAGTTTTTTTCACATCAATTTTTCTTATCACATATTCGTTCTTCGTATTTTTCTTATTTTTTTATTCTACTCTATTATAACATTCTACATTACATATTTTTTATTTCTTATAATTTAATATTCCCCATAAATATTCTTCTACTATTTTTGTTTTATTATTTTGTGTGTGTAATTTTTTCATTATATTATTACCCACTATTCTATATTTATTTTATGTTATTCTTCTTATCTATATCTCTTATTTATTTTATTTCATATTTTTCTCATTATATTATATTCCTTTTTTCTTGTCAACGATGACGTCCTAGACTAAACAATGATGGGCTGACCCAAGGCTTGTCCCATGGGAGGTATGTGGGACTTCCATTCATTCTTCAAGTAAATTCATATATTTTATTTACATTGGTGGTGAGAAAGTGTGATGTTCACAACTGTGGTGTTTTTACACTATGAAACTGAAATCAAAATCATATATATTATTTGTTTATATATTTTACCTCCATTCCACTACACATAAACTCTTTATGTTGTGAAATTGATCTATAAAGTGAATAAAATGACATCTAATGGTATTCAATCCTAGAGGGTGTCATATTCTTGATTGAGGTGTGCCATCATCCTAGATCATGGGAGGAGGTGGGATTATGATTTCTAAAGGCCTTCAAAAATTCACCCCACTATATAAAGGAATATTAATTAATGCATGAGATCTAAATATTGAATTATCAAATTAAATTTAAACAAAAACAAGGAGACTGATGGAAACCATTTACTAAACCACAACGACCACATTATTTATTTTATAATTTCATTATATTATCATTTCATGTTAGTAAAAGTTTACATTTTATTCTTCTTGTCTTTCCAATATCATAAAAAATTAACCAAACCAAAACATGTCTCATTTTTCTCATAAAATAATAAAAATAATAAAAAAATAATTCTTAGGTGAATTAAATTAAGTGAGTGAATCAAATGAGAAGATAAAAAATTGAGATAACCATGGTCAACCTCAGTAATACATTAGGAATGTAATTTTCTATCTCGATGGCCTTTGATAATCGTGTTTCAATATTCTATTTTATGGAAAAATTACCATGTTTGGGTTCTCAGCCCATACTCCATTGAGGCCAAGGGAACATTCTTGAATCATGTCCACATGCATTTGAAGTGTCCCCTCTAATTGACCCTTGGTAAACAGATGATAAATCATACATAGTTTTATTTAAGTCCCTAAATCCCTTGGAAAGTGTTGTTAAACTCCCAATGAAAAATAAATTTCCCTCTTTGATATGATATAAGAATAAAATCTATGAATTCATATAGTATATCACATATATATCTTTCCTATCTATTCTATAGAGTGAGTATCTCATATTGGTAAAAAAAGTGAGGCTCTTTCATCAGATGGTTAACTATTACCCAATAGGTATCATGATTTATCATGGTCAGAGGTAACCCAATAATAAATTAAATTGTCATTTCATCACCATTCCTCATAAACACTAGAGGTGGCTATTGGAACCCACATGGATGTTGATTCATGACAATTACCCCATTGAAGGAAATGCATCATGAATCAAAATCTTGGATGTCCATCTTCATACCGAGAAAAAAATAGATATTAGATTAAATGGTACATCTTCAGCGAACGTTAATGCACTTCTAACATCAATATATGAGAGACGATTATCAAATCATCCCTCATGGATGTTTTAACTACTAACCACTCATGAATAATGAATATGTCATCATCATTTATGTACTCCCCTGAAACAGAGTGTTCCCTTTCCAACCCTTCTTACAGTAGTACACACTCACAGTATGAATATGGGCTCAAGTTTTCATATTCCACAAAACAAATGAGAAATAGAGGTGCATGCATAATCACACCATGATACTACAAGGCATCAATATTCCACTCAGCCATCAAACTCACCAGACATTATTCCGTATAAGAATTCTTATCTCCACGATCCTACTTCATCAATAATTTCCTCTTGAGATAATCTAAAAGGAAATTTCCTCTCCTAGGAGAATAATCCATATCAAAATAATATGTTTATTGATACACTACTGAACACATCAACCACATTTTTGATCTCATTGATTGAATATATATATATATATATATAAGTATATATTATGTTTTGTGGTAATGTAAATAATAATCATCGTGCTGAAGAGATAGTATCCCCACATTTCCATGCTTGGACTATAACCACAAACTGTATATCGTTAATTTGGTAGTTAGTCTCATGGGGTTATAGATTAATTGACCCATAGGATTTTACATAATAGACCTACATTATAAAACCCCAAAATATAACTACTAATACATCACAATATACCACATAACAAATCTAAGGCTCTAGAAATGTCAAAATGGTGTCTTTCAACAATATTATGAAAAGTTCCTAGAAGACCTTCTCACACTTATCTTTCCACATGATCATTAACAATTTCATTGTAAGACCCATCATAAGAAATGATAAATTTTTCAAGTCTTTTTGGAACTGTGTATGATTCCAAAAAAACCAATAAAACTCTTAATCATAAATAGATTCTATGGTTGTCACCAATACATCACTTCTTCAACCATCTCCAGGTCCACATAAATTTCTAAATTATAGATCAAATTGCAATGGAATTGTAAGTACCAAATTTGGAAGTGAAACTTTGAGATATTGATATAATAAAGATGTGATTAAAATGTGGTCTACACTATCTCTACGTTCCTAGGCTTAATATCTAATGTCTTACTTTATACAATGATATAATAAAAAAACTCCATATTGAATGACTCAAGATACTGATATAAGATCTTGTTCATGAGATCCATGATCACTTATTGTGATTTTTTAGCATCAAAGGAATGTAATGATTCTCATATATTATTTACCTACTCATGAATACTCTCTTAGAAATATCCCCATCTCTCACTTTTAAATTGGTTGTAGCTTGGTTGTAAGATAATAATAGAGAACCATTAAGCTCCCCATAATAGGTAATATAAGTTATTGATCCTCAGTGATGAGTATTGATTCAAAATTTTTACATGGATTGGATTTCCATATTCTGAAAAAATCATAATATTATCATCTGACTTCATTCTAAACAATAAAAAATCACCGAAGGGATATTTTCTAGGTCTGGAAAACCCTTCACTGCTAAATCCTTGATCTTTTTATTGGAATCTGTTAACTCAAATTGACCCACATGATATAGGGGAAAAATATAGGTTTCAATATAATAATTATTTTGATCCCCATGCCAACTTACTTCTTCAGAGGACATATAGAAAATTAATTCAGAATAACATAATATTATAATTCCACCACTGGAGGGAAGGAAGAGAATACAATTGGCTTTGTTTCAAGAGGTAGGAAAACTACTTGTGATATAATATCTCCAACTAAGTCAAGTCTAGTCCAACTATACCATATTCTATATTACAATCAGAATTCATCAAAATATTACCTCCTTATATAAAATAAATGAGACTTGTCTATGATAGAATTCAATGTACACCTGATAAGTAGTCATTCATTCCATACTAAGGATAATATAAAAGATATTAATCTCATGGATAATGAAATCCTAAAATTTATATATCCTATAACTACTATATGAAACTATGGAAATCTCAGAAGATATCCCTCTTTCCTCACCTATGATGTACCAAAAGAAAACAACTCCGAATTCAACCTGACTGGTAAGTCAAGCCCAATAACAATTTGTTTTGATATAAATGATTAGGAAGAAACCATATAAAAAATTGCAGTATAAAGTGGAGAGGTGATCAATAAATTACCTAATATAAAATATGGTCAATCTACACTATTACTTAGAACATATTCCATCTCATATACCAAGTATACCTTAGATCTATAGCCATATCCTAGATATACCTGATTCCCTTGAGCCATCCCCATTTGAGGGGTCAAAACATAATTTTGAGGACCATTCATTGTGCAATGTCTTGATTCCTATATATCACTCAAACCCTAGTGAGACCTTATCCATGATTCCATTGATCAAAAACACTACATATTACCTTTATTTCCATAATGATGTAAATTTTTCATAATACTTGGGTAATTGTTTTTGATAATTTTTCATCAATAAATAATTGAATTACTAAGGACCGCCTTCTCTCACAAAATATGTTGAAGAACCACTTCCTATATTTGGATATCTTCTACAATACTTGTGAAAATAATTCAGCATTACATTAATACTACATAGAGAATAAATTGGAATTCCCATGAATGATTAAGAAATAAAAACATTTATGTACTCATCCAGAATCTTCTACATCATTAGGTACATCTGAAGAACCTGATAATATGTCATTAGTCAAATTTCATAAATGGAATATCAATTCAAGTTGAATCCGGATCACAAACTTCCTAGATTTTTATTCATTATTCCCAACCAAAAGGGGAATGAATTAAAGTAACATTATGAAACATGTTGAGTTAGAAGACACCATTATCATCCGATTATGGTGATCCATGAATTCACATAATAGGTCCACATTCTTCTTAACTATATTTAAATCCTCTATGAAATGGAATTTGAAGGTTTACCACAAGAGCCTATTATGACTTTTAAATGAAGAATAAATTCCCACCACCATCCTATGGTTCACTAACAAAAACATGTCTCTTGGTTTCCCTTTTGATACTTTGGGGTCTCCACCAGATCGAAGATCCTATTAACAATGTTTATCCATTGATCTATATATTGGAAACCCTGGTTCCCTATAAATATGGAATATTATAGAGCTAAATATACCAAGAATAGTCATACATAGTCTTATAACCTCCCCATCCATGAATAGGTACTATTTGGAAGACTTCAGGATGAATTAGTCCTTCTTATTAAAAAAACTAGAGCTCGCATGGGACCATTCTCCTCGATTATTGGTGGTTGAACTAGAATGTCCTCCCTTTAATGAGCATTTGGGGATAGTCCACAATAGATCATGTAAATAATCGCCAAAGAAGAATTTTTTGAAATCCCAAAATAATTTTTTAAACACAAAATATTCTAATTTATGATAGATAAAAAGTATCCTACAAGATTACATAAAGGTTATCCTAGATGACTATTCGTAACACAAGGTATATCCATCCTAGAATTAACTATTTTGAGGCCAATTTATCCATACATGTACATTAAAAATAATTATATCAATAAATAACATAAAACAAATGCTCATGTTTAATTATTTAATAGAAAATAGGTATATCACACCAATAGATAACAAAAATATATCCCTGGATAAGGAATACATGTCTATATTGAACAGATATAAAGAATCCTGGAATTAAATTTTAAGAACTAGTATGTGGTATAGAACATGTATATATATGGATTGTGATCCACCATTCATAAAAATGATTATTGAATGCACCAAAATCCCGTAAATCCATAACAATATAATGGACTTAGTATCAATATGAAATCGTAAATACATATCAATAACTAAAATATTTTAAATGGTAACTCATAGGATTGTTAAAATTTTTTGGGTACTCACAAATTAAACTCCCCTTATTGAGTTCAAAAGATCTTAACTCCTTTTTACATATCCCAATTACAAGATAAATATCCAAGATGAAAGAATGAAGGAAAAATCATCTAATACCACATTGTAATGTCCTAGTTAGATTCAGATGGTTCAATTATATGTTCCACAAGTCCTCATGAATACCTCTCCATAAAAAAAGAAGAATCCAACATGATATTAGGGTTTGAGTATTGTCAGTGGGGAGACTATACCCCTTGTATTAGTAAATACAAGATTACGTAATAACATATCAAACTAAATAACTTGTCCAAAACATATGGAATGACATGTATCTAGAATTTTATGAGGATTAAAAAAGGATACCAATAGTGATAGGTTAAAAAGAGTGAGAACATGAAATATCATAAATAAATCCCTACAGTATGACCCCAATTTCCATCATGGTACAACTTATAATTCCCATGATCTGTCTCCTTGCTCCATGTCATTAGGGTTTTCCCATCCATGTATCCCTAATCATAAATTATACACACAAAAAAAATTAATTATAGGGTGTGAATATAAAAAAGGTTGAAAACCAAAAATAAGTACTTAAGAGGAGTTCACCTAATTTTTTTTGAATGTTCTAGGATTAGATAAATGAGAAAGCAACAACTTACAAACACATACTCATTGGTCGTGTGCTAACCAAACTATCAAAAATCCTCTGATGTAGATGATTCAACAACATGCCAAAATCACCATATTAATTGTGTTATTTCAATATATATAAACACAAGTTATACACATGTATTCTATATCTACCACAAGGATATCAATTCTAGCCTCATGACCACCATGTCTGACACTACCACTGGTCTTACCACAATTCTATTGTATCCAAACAGTGTATCCTAGGTCAAGTAACCATTGAAATTCATGCCCAAATATTACCTAAAATAGAATATTACCTAAGGGAATCATATCCACCAATTTATTTCCACAATTAATTCATGACCCATCATCCATATCAACATTTTCATCATGTCATATGTGGCTTTGGAACACGCTCCCCATCCCAGGCTACTGAGCCACAATGACCCTACCTGTCATTTTAAAATCTTGTATAGTGAAAACATTTACAATATACCATGAAAACATATGTACATGTTATCATCACAACAATACCCTATGTATTTAGAGCCACAACATAACATGACAAGAGTGATAAAATAACTAAGTATACACACATGTGATCAAACACAAACGTGGGACTCATGTGTTATATGTGATGAAACTGAATCATGGATCTCATAAGCTACATGCACATATAGATGTCATAAAAATCAAACATTTTATATTCATATAAACAAAAAACATCATGTTATTTCAAAAATTATATTCATGTATTCATCATAGAAAAGAAATTTCATCCTTATTGTTGTTGATGTAAATTTCAAGGTTCATTAAGAGTGTCATCTCCCGAACCATGTTATCACTCCAACCAAAACATTATCATACTCCATGATTTCCTAGAATATGTTCCAGATAAAATGTCATTGGTTTTAGAGAGATAATCAATAATTAACAATTTATGTTTTAGAATAACACATACCCTATATCAAATACTGATAAAGGTTATCTGCAAGTCTGATAGTAGGATATTTTTTGGCTTATAGATATAGTTAAGAGAAGATATTTGAAGATATTAAAAGTATGAATCAATGTGAAAAACCTTATTACACTATCATTAAAGGATTAAAAATAATAATTTCATCATAATGAAGAATTAATCCCTGAAATAAGTCCACCGAAGTGCCAAAAACCGAAGGCACCAACAAAGGTAGATAAACCAACACCATAGATTGCCCAAAGGGAAGGTTGAATCAAACCAAAAAGATTTTAAAATGATATTAGAAAAATTATATAACACTAATCATAATTATAATGGAATACCACTATAAATCATCAATCAATGGTTGATGAGAAGAATCCATGGTTTTAATCAAGGGGAAAAAAGTGAGGGAGGCATTAAACTCCCATCATAAAACACAAACATGGTTTGAAGCTATAAAATGAAAAATTGATGGAGATATAAGGGATATGGTGTGTGTTAAAACTATTATTAAGAAATAAAACTATCAATATGCACCAAAAAATACCCTATCCTAGGTTCTAGAATCCTTGAACACTCACCTAACATTGAATGTATCTATAGTTTGGCCATATGAGTCCTATTTTCCATCACCACATCCATGGTTATGTTTTCCAAGACATGGAACATATAAATCCTTTATAATGACTACACCATGGATAAACCCAATCAACTATTTTCCCCTTGTTCATTATATACCCCATGTCAATTATAGATTACACCAAACCTTGTTATTGACCATGTTGAATTTAAATGTTTTCAAAACACCTAAAAAATCCCTAAAGCCTACAAGTCCATAACTAAGAAAGTAATGTAAAAAAATCTATAGAAATTTTTCATAAAATATTTTACATGAAACAAAGAAAATTTTGGACACGTTATTAGTGTTGTGAAGGTTAGAGGATAAGTTCCTCCTTTTATAAGTGAGGGAGAGGATAAATTTTTAATTACATAACTGATCTAAATATATTATGTATCATATTCTAGTTTTGTGGTAAACATTTTAAATAATTGAGAAGACATTGAATTATAATGTCTAAATACCTTTAGCTAATAACATTTAGACATTTTTATGATTTATATTAAACAATATATTTTGGTTTTAAACCCTTATTAAATTTTTTTAGCCATAAACGTGGTAACACATTTTTTTACCCTTTAATGGCCATAATTTTACTTCATACATGAAATGTGGAAAAAAATGGACAATGGGTTTAATTTTAGGACATTTCTTACCCCAATTTTCCTTTTATAATATTTTTTTAAAATATTTTAATAAAATATTTTTTATCCTAAAATACAATAAATTTTATTTCATGAATCATATAATTTTACATCAATGAAATCAATAATAAAATTAAATTAGTGTAAAAACACATTTAACAATAATTATTATTTATAATTACAAATTAAATTCAAGTAATTCTACAATACATCTAAAAAATCCTAATTTTATTATTTTTAAAATAAATTACCTTTATTTGTTACTCCTTTCACAACCAATGTATCAATTTTTTAAATTTATTTGGATAATTATATTATGAGTGAATTTTAAAAATAAATTATTATCATAAATATAATATATTAATATAAAAAATAACCCTTTATAACCAATGATAACTTTTTTTATCCTAATTACAATATATTATAGATAGTTGAGAGTAATATTTTATAAATTTGTTAACAAAAAATAATGCAATAGTAATTTTCAATAGAAAATGGAACAAAAAGACAATATATTCCAAGTTGTGTGGGATATTTTATAATTTCTTTCAAAAACCAAAATAATGATATGTATTGGGTTGATTTTAAGATAGCTTCCCCTAGTTTTAACCATTATTAACATGTTTTACCCATTACTGTGGGATAATCTTTTATTAAGGTTATTATTGATAATGATCACAAATAAAAGGTTCATAATTAACAAATTTGAACCTCTTGATTTCAATTATGGAATCCATATTTAATGATTCAATTTTTATAATTTTTTTAATTAAAGTTTAATATAATTGAACAAAACATGGAAAAAATGATTATTAGAAAATACCATTTTATGAATAAAAATAAGTATACAAAGGAATAAAATATAAAGAATATTACTATGGAATTATTTATTTTTTATAATAAAATGGCTTTTTATATTAATACTATTTTCAAAAATATAAGACAAGTAAATTATATTAATTTGAATAAAATAAATGATAGTTTTTCCAAAATCCAAATTTTCACTATAAAATAAAAAATCAATAATTTTGTTGAAATATTAGAAATTCATCTTAAGACTTTTATAAAAATATGATTTAAAAAATTATTCTTACTTTTTTAAAGACAACATCTCATAGTTTTTATAATTAATTATTATATCCACACAAATAATAATAATTTTTTTCAAAAAAATTTAATTTTAGGAATAAAATGACATTACAGAAAATTTATTACTTATTTTCTATGTATTAATCAATACATTTACATTATGTTAAAATATTGAACATATTTTCTAAATGTGGTAATTGAAATCCATACTTACCATCCCAATGATTAGGTTATTACCATCGTATTTGAATAATATTATGTCACAATTCGTTTAAGTTTGATGTTACTTGTGTTTTTTACTATCAAACATAGTTTTATTTTTAAAAGAAAAATATAAACTAAAATAATGTGTTATTACATATGATACATCCTCGATATTTCCCAAAAATTTTATTTATATGGTGTGTTCATTTATTATTACCTTCATTTTTTATGAATATCATTTATTTCATTGTATTTGAATTTCATAGTACCACTATCATGTTCTTTAGATTCTAATGTTACCATTATTATAAGCATTTTTTTATTTCAATTTTCCATCATTGAGAAATTTTTATTGTTCACCATTATTTTCACTTTTGTGGTTCATATATTGGTCATGAATTACCATCTAAATCCACTCATAATATTTTTTGGGCAGATTAACCTTTAATAAAATCCAATATTTATTTTTTCATTTTTTTCATCCACTGTATATAGGAATGATTTTCCATCCAATTTGATTCCACTGTGAATAACCTAGATTTAATTACTTTGATTAAAGGGTGTTCACTAGGATTCTATACATCAATTTATTAGGAAAATTATCAACGTAAACTTATACCTATTTAACTATATTGTAATATCTTGAGTGATGCTTACATAGAAATCCAAACCATTTTTTTATTAGGGCAATATCAACAATTAGTATAATTTTTTAAATAAATAATTTTATTGATTACTATTGAATGTTAGTTATGTATCAAATAGTCTATTCATTTCCTCACAAGATGAATTGAGGAGATGTAATTTGTTATGGGGGGGGGGGCTTGTATAGATATCCACTCGATACATTGATATGTATAATGAGGCAAACTAGAATTTGTATTTTGGGGTATATCCTCCCACAAAAAAAATTTCCAAGAATAAGATCCTTGATAGTATGATCATGATGTCTAAGATCATGATTTTTTGGCATTGGGATGGGAAATATTTTTTCAATCATTATTCATGTCATCGATAAGGATCCATTTATTAGTATCCATGTGATCTTTTCATTTTAATTTTTATCAATGGGTATATTATGTTTTTTCCAATCTATTGTGGAATTATTATTATTTATTTATTCCTTCCTTATTATATATTCTCATATTATTATTATCACTTATGATATTTTATTTTTATCAACTATGTTTTCCCTTTCTAATAATTTGATCCAAAACATTCATTTTTTTCTATTATCCCAGATTATAATGAAATGTATTAATCAAGATATGTATAATAGAATAACTTTTGTGGAAAATTTGTGAGATATATTTAAGTCCTTTTATGGATTAACTAGTTTCTTATATAGTGGAAAAAAACTTCAATAGTTGGGAAATACATGGTATTTATTAATTTGTATTTTATTTATTTTATACACCGGATCTAGGAGTTTTGGTATGGGTTCTATATCCATATTCTCTTCGAACTATCATTCTCTATTAAAATCATCATAAGATGATTATTATGAGGCATTTGGTAGAAATTATGTTCTTTTAAATGTTATATTAATTGATGAAGTATAATTTTAAAAGTTAGAAGGATCATTAATGTTAAGATACATTTATTAAATTCCACATAAATGAAGTTTCAATGTTCTTATTCTAGAAACTTTGTGATGATTGATTAGCCTAAAAGTTCATGGTCTCAATGAAATTATCCTAGTGGTTTCAATATCTCTAAATATTTTCATAGAATCCTCTAAATTTTTGTATTCATATTTGGTTGTAATTTTTATCAATAATAAACAATTACTTACTCATTAAAAAGGGTCTCAATGAATTCTGGGGGATTAAGTATTTCATGAACATGAGCCTCTTTAACCCTTAAAACCATTTCATCCATTTACCATATGTTGATTATCAAATCAAGGCATGATGTTAGCCACCTCTAAAATTCCAATTTTACAATTTATTGTTGGTAATATGGAACCACATATTTCAATTTAATTGGGATCTGAATACTATAGTGATTTGGATGACTCTACAAGGTACTCCTATTCCATTTGAAAAAGAATATATTCTTTATATGGAAGGTAATTCTTATGGTTCGAAAATTTATTCATATCACAACACATTAAATTTTTTTAACCCAATTTACCCACATATTTTTATCAAAGATAGTATTAAAACCCATCACATGAATTGGTGTGTATAGAAATTTATGGTCGGTAATGATATAACAAAAAGGTGAAAATGAGATTTGGGTGGACTTATACTTTTGTTTTCATTAATATGATTGGAAGGCCCATGCATATCATTAATGGTAGAATATACTTTGTATTAAGATTGTGGATAACTATTTTTTTTAAAGAAATGATCAATTTTGTTTCCTCGAATATCAAATAGTGACTGATTGAATAACAGAATGTGGATAGGATTAGTTATGTTATAATTTTGGATAGTGTCTCAATAACATTGAAAATGAATTGAGAGAAATATAATTGGATGAAAATGTCAATGTGGAATTCATTTCAAATTTATATTGGGTTTGGAAGTTTATTGGGTTTGATGTAAGTCATGTAACATGATTTGGATAAAGGGAGTGATGCTAGTCCATCATGAATGTATATTTCTATAGTGATGTCTTGGAAACCATATTTCTTGATATCAAACCTGTAAGATCATGAAATGGATGTAATTTCTCCTAGAATTATATTATTGATAATTTTTACTCAATTTATTATGGATTTGAAAGGTAAAGAAGGGGGAATGTGGTGGAAAAATGAAGGATACGAGAGGGAAATGATAAAACCTCGGAAGAGGCTCATAGAGAATGTAGTAGGTAAGGTATTTTAATTTTTTAGTCTTTAATATAATGTAACCCTTGTGAATGATGTGACAAAAGAGTCATAGACTTAAACTGAGTATGAACAGAGGTCACAATCTAAAACACTATACCCTTTAGAAAGGATTAAATTAAATTAATTCATTTTAGACATGGGGTGAATACCTATTGAACATAAGTAATAATGTGATACAATATAAAGACTACTTAAATATTTAAAGACCCATTATGAAAATATTTGGGGTTAAGATAATGAAGAAAGAATCCATAGATCGGACCCCAAGTAATTGATTATAGAATGTCATTGATCTTTGACTAATTAATGTATCCTCATTGTAGGTTATCGATCTTTATCTCAACCAGGACTAATCTGTGGAACTCTATATTTTAATTGAAGGATCACATAATGAAAGTGGGATTGCAATTATCATATCTCAACTAAAGTATTTAGGGGTCAAGGATAGTAAGGCTGAGGGTGGCCTCACACCTAATACATAATTAACATAACATTCTAAGGAAAAGTATGTTGTAGTGCCTCATTATTTTAATTCTTCAAAATCAAAGTATCACAAAATGAATGAATGTATTTTTTTAATAATAAAACAATTCAAAAATAAAATGGTTAGAAAATAAATATCATATGTTACTCCATGGATTAAAAATATGTATCATATAGATGGTGGAGTATTCATGCCATGATATCAAATACCCTATTTTTTTAAGACCTTATAAAAAAGGATCTAGAGTGGACCATATTCACTATTGATTAAATCCTCATAAGGATACATAGAAATATCACATTATTTTTTTCAAAGGGATAAACAGTAAATTTTATTTTCTATCATTTTATTGACTTTGATTTATGTTAGGTTCACACTAAACCAATAAAATTTATTCCCATAAAATATTTGTTTATACATAATGGATGAGATCGTATGGAAATTATAGCTCTTAAAACAATATTCGATCAATCTCTCATTCTTGATTACCTTTAAACAAGTTTATAGATGATTATGGTGTTTAGTGAGGTCCTACCCAAAAATTAGGCGATCCCCATGATCTATGGATATGTTAGTGGGGATGAGTTTTTCATATTATTATTAGTGACTTAGATCAAATGCCTGAGAAGATACTGGTGTATATTACACTATTCTTGTTTATCATTTATATTTATTCGAATAATATAAATATATTTATGGATTAATAGTTTTTTATAGTTTCTATTTCACTATGTCTAAGATTTTATAAATCCCCAATAAACACATTAATATTATATAGAATGTGTGATATTAAAAATGAAAACCAATAAATATTAATTTATTTCATTGGATTACACATCACAGGTCATAATTGAAATTAACCTAGATAACACTGTGATTTAGTGTATTTAAAAATTATAAAAAAATTATTACATAAAAATATACCCACTTGATTAAATTCATAAAATATAATGACCAATATTCTTCAAAATTACACAGGCAAATGTATGAACATGAGAAACAGATGATCTCAAATGCTCTTTAAGTAAAAAACATATCAATATTCCATAGAGGATTTATATTTAGATAAAAAAGAAATGAGGAAAATGAAAATAAGAGAATTGGAATGATTAATAGAGTATGTTAACAGTATAGTAATGAATGATCATTTGGTGTTATTTTATAATCATTGTTCAAATAATAAAACCATAATGGGATGATCCTTAAAATATATCATATCCCCTTACATAAAATTTTGAATTACAAAATAAATTTCATGAAACAATGTTATGTAAAATAGAAATATGAAGTGATAAATAAATATAATATAAATATTCATAGCATATGATAATTATATATCATGGTTTTACACTGAGAAATTTCTAATGTAGTGGAAATGGATACCCACTTATGTAAATTAACCTAACAGTCTGGGCTTACAACCTATATCCCAAAACATAAAATCTCATGAGATATAATATTTTATAGAATTAATTTAAGGGATATTATTACATTTCATATAAATATAACCATTCATATGTTTGATACATTAACATAAAAATAATCATATATACATCAACAATCATAGCATTATTAGGCCATGATATAAAAATGGGTTAAATAAAAACTCTTACGGGGAATAAAATAAATCCAAATATAGAAAGTGGATGATAAAATGTATATAAATAAATATATAAATATATGATTTAATTATTTATGTTTTCATTTTCATGGTTTCCTATATATAATAATGATACCAAAAACTATATTAATAATTTCTCACAGTCATCTAATGTTTTAGATATCTAGGTCAACGCCATTCAATCAAAATAAATGTGTTTGTGGTATTAAAAATGAATAAATATTTGAAAATTGTTATCATTATGAATTTTTAATAATAAGGACAAATACATGAAGTAATTGATCAATATTCTCATAGGGAATTCATTATTTAAAAACAATGTAATCATAGTAATTGGGGTAATGACTAAAATAATTATTCCAAAATAATTATTTGTTATGAATATGATATAATGAGAGGGAGTATATAAAAATTAATGTCCCAAAAATAAGATTTATAGAGAATTTACATAGATAAAAAATACTTTATAGGATGATAAGAAAATATAGATGGTTAAAGAAAATAATTCTTTAGTAACTACATAATGATAAAATAATTATATATAAATAATTTTTTCACGAAATGACATAAAAGAAAGAATGTTTTCATGATAAAATATGTTTTAAAGATATATAATATTTCAAAATAATAATATAATTTATTTATATAAAAAATAAATCTCAATGAGGATGAAACAAAATTATATTATTTTTTAGAAGAAATAACTACATAATTTTCAAAGAGAATAATATTTATTTTAAATAAATATATAGGAATGTAAATATGGTAAAAAGTGAATAAAATAAAATAAATTTATATCAAACTATTTCATATAACTTCTACATAAATATAAGAGAAGGAGAAATTATATGGAAGAGAAAGATCAAATCTGTGTATAGAATAGGAAAATGTCCATGTAAAAATATCAAAATGGATGATGTAAGAATCAATTAAGGGATAATAAAAAAATTATTTTTAAAATGATATGTAAATTTTATAAAATTGCGATAATATATTCATAAAAGGATTATTATAAATATAGTTTCAAATAAGGATGGAGATAAAATAAGAAACTCTTATGCACATCATATTTTTTTTGTATAATGATCAATCAAATAGATAATGAAAGACAAAAGGTTAAATTATAGAAATATCATGGTAACAAGACTAATATACTCTTATATTAAAGAAAAATAAATATATAAAAATAAATTAGTAAAAATATTGAATTTGAAACACCAAAATAGGGGCAATAAAAATAGAAAATCCTTAAGAAGTCACATTTTATGAGAAAAGAATTAATCTAAATATAGGTAATGAGAAATAAATTTAATCACTAAAAAAAGAGGAAGTAAAATAAAATACCATAAAACGGTATAATATACCATCTAATAAATTAATATTGATGATGGAAAAAGTCAACAACTTGATTAAATGGGAAACAGTAAAGAATCCCCTTACCTTACAATCAAAATCACATAGATATTCTTTAATCCCTTGTATAATAAAATTAGAAAAACAATTAATATTTTTTAGAATTGTATTAATATTTATAACCATTTATATTAGTAATTTATATCAATTGATTTCACATATATTAGTTAGTTAATTTTATTTTTTATCACCATATGTTGATAGTATGAGTTATTGTATTCATATTTTAGAGTGGAAGTCGCAATCATCAATCATTGTTCACAACATTATCTTCTATAAAATATTAAAGATAATATAATTCTATTTTCATAAAAAATTTATAATATATGATCAATCCTATCAATTTCACTAGCATGGATCTCATGTATAAAATCTATGATGCTCTTAATTAAGTAATTATAATGAACATTAAGTGTTATTTTAATATTGAGTTTAATTTTAATATTTTCATTCATGAATTATAATAAATACAATTTAATTTTCAATTCCATATCATAATAGTATATACGTTTTATGAATCAATAATGTTGATTATTTTTACCAATATCTATGTAGGTTCATAAAATATCAAACATGAACATGAAAATATAAATGTATAAGTGTGAATAAAAATAAATTTTATTATAATATGATGGGACTTGGAGAGAGTAAACTATCATTGATAGTGGTTGGATCAATAGATTCCAAAACACCAACTCTAAAATATATTTTCCACTCATCATTTTGCATGTAGAATCATTGACTAAAACAACTCAATGAAGTAAAATATAGTGAGAGATAACAAACATGACATAAGAAATTTTTCAATGTTCAAAAAATCCATTATTCAATGTTATTATGTTATTATAGTTTTAAATAGTAGATAAAACAATATTACTGACCTCAATATCCAATATAAGATTCATATAGGTGACTGTCAACACATTAATTGATCTCAGACTCCCTCCTCAAGAGCCTCAAGACTTTATATCAAGTGTAAATCCTCATTATTCTATGGAATCCAAAACTAAAAACTCTATTTAATACGCCAAGGAATGTATGTCAGACTATCCAAATGTTTCTTCTAATACATTGTCTTTTATTTATGGCTGAGATTCAATATTTTAATAGATATCACTAGTATACCAAAATGATTACCCCTATTGTGATATGATCTTTATATCAATAAATGTGACATATGCGATAATTTATACTTTAAAATTTTAATGAATATACATAATAAAAACATCCATCACCAAACTATTTGAACATGACTATAGCACTTATATAATGACCTCAAATTATTCTATTATATAGTCTAACACTAATTTTTCAAGGCACATCATCCTTATCATTTGAAAACTTTAGTTTTAGCATGAAAAATATCTTATGAAACGATAGTATTCAGCTAAGTCATGGACCCCCCATATAAAATATTTATGATCACTTATCATAGTGAATTCATAATCATTGTCATTTTTCAAGTGAAGATTAATTAAAAAACACATATGGTCTATGGTATGGTTTCTGTGTAATAGTATAATACTCCAATAAATAAACCAATCTTGGATAAAATTGAACTCTTTAATATCAGGATTTCCATTTACACATTAAGTATTCTTTTTATTTAATTTCACTCATGTATAACTGTCTTTAAACTGATACATGAACATGACGTCAATAAATTCACCATATAATTTCTTTCAGGATTCATGATATAATTTCTTAATAAATAAGTCAGACCTTGATCTTAATATGATACCTATCTAAAGAAAAAATTATATAATAAAATAATTATTTGGGGTTGTACAACTCTATAAGTATAGGTAAAAACTATATATACCATTTCTTAATAGAGAGAAACATATAGATCATCCATTTTAATTCAATTCGTTAGAACATTTAATACTCCAAAACTCATCAATCACCCCAATCATTAATTGATGTTAAATATCCACCATTTTATTTATTTAAAACATTTTAAATGACAGAAAAGATCCTCTTAAAACATTTAATTTAGACAATTAATTTCTCCCCATGTAATGAAAATTTCATAAGTGTTTTGGTGATGAGGGAATACAACATACCATTAAGTGGTTGATGGTACCATGGTTAAGGGATATTAGGGGTTTTTTTGGTTTTGGTGGAGAGTCATCTAGTAACATGATGAATTTTAGTGTGGTGTATAGGCTTTTTCAGGAGGGTAAAGGATAAAACAAAAATGATCCATGGAAACTAAAAATGTTGATGGGAGGATCATATCACAATAGATGTGGGTTGTATTATTAATCCCTAAACCACACTGAAATGAAAGACCATGATTTTATGGTGATAATTTGGAATATTAAGTTTCACTATGAAGGGGAGGGTAACACCGGAACATGAATCCTAGAGAAAGAAATATGAAATTATTCTGATGTTCAAGGCTCAACACAACACCTATATAGTATATATATACATATTTATTAAATTAATTCAAATTTAATAATTATAAAATGATTTATATCATTTTAGGTTCTTAATAGTGGCATGATTCCCCATAGTCTCATCCAACTCTTCACTTTCTCCCATGTAGTTCTTAAGTTGGAAATAGATTGAATATTCTTTTGTCTGAATGGATTTATATGAGTAATAATACGACTCACCTTTCATCTAATCTTGATTTCCCTTATTATTTATCACCTCAAGAGAATACTTCACTAGAAATAAAAAATTACAGAGATTTTATATTATTTTATAAACTCATAAAATTTAAAATTGAAATGATAAGATTCTTTCAGGAGTGGAATCTTATGAATATATTATAGGTGGTCTATATTAATTCCTATAGGATTATTTGAGTTTCAATTATATTGTGGAATGGTGGTTTTAATTTTAGTGTATGGGTTACCCAATATGATACCAAATCATTGTTCATTAGGTATGACATGTATAATATTGATGATTATGTCTACGAGGGGACTTTTGAATGTTTTATGACCATTCCATGGTCACCAAGGACCATGTTCTTAAACTAAATATTTATGGAAATAATAATATGGGAACCATTGAGGGGTGTCCATGATTATATTATCGCCCAATTTCTCCTTCACGGTTACTCCTTAAAATACCATTATAATGAAATTGAAATGAATATAATGGATAGTTTTGTTATGATACATGATAGAATATATAATGGGAAAATGCTTATGGTGTCATATAACAAACCAAGTGTAAAACATATTATGTATTTCAATTTAATGTTACCAGGATATGTAGCCTTGAATGAATGTTAAATTATTTATTGATTTTTAATGAACTAATAATTTTTTTATTATAGGTCCATATATTCTTGAGATTTTACATGATTGAATAGTTTATTGTATATTAGTTATAATACAATTTTAGATAATTTTTTTGGATGTGGTTTGGTATAATTATTTCACGTTTTATTATTCTTATATGTTTATTTCTAATTCAAATCCTAGGTATTGTTTGGTAGGTGGACAGGTGTAATGACAACATTTTATTTTTTTTGGAATGTGGTTAGGTGTAATTAAAAGCATGGATATTTTTATAATATGGATTGGTTGTACCAACAATGATGATCCCTTGTGTTATGTATTATGTTATGTAATTCTAATAGGAGTTTTTCATATGAGGTATGTTGGTTATATTTCAATCCATATCCATTTTTAGGTATTGCTTTGGGTAATTTTGACATTGTTTATTTTTATAAGGGTAATTTGGGTATAACTATAACTACATGTGTATGACTATGTGTGTTTGGTGTGATAAAAATTAATCTCTTTAGGTCATCATGGATGAGTGTATATCCAAGTAGACTACATTGAAGATAAATGGTGAGTATAATGAATTGAATGATATCATCGTATCATGGATTTTGTGTAATGACAATCTGAATCATTTATGGTTTCAAATATAGGTTAATTTCAGAATGAATGAATTTTTCCTCATGATTTTGTTTTACAGATGAATGATAAAATGACCAGTCGTAAAATTAATCGAAAATATTAGACTCAATAGAAACACTGGATAATGAATGTTTGCAAAATATTATTTGTTTTTTATAACTGTTAGATGTGATGGTAATATTTTATGTTCTCAATATTTCTATTTCACATTATCTTTAAATTAATTATTCTATATTTTTTTAAGGACATAATTAGTGGTGGAAGTTGAGATATACTATGTAACAACCTAGGTAAATAAAGAATATGACATTTTTATATTTATACCTATTTGTGGAAAAAAATTCAATATTAATTTAAATGGAACACTATGCTCGATGGCTTACCCAATACGCAACAACGAGTTCCTTTGAAATCTTACGTTGCACTCTAATAAAAAAATAATATTATTTTAAATAGTAGTTAACACATAGCCATTGTATTGGAAGGAATGAATATAAATAACTAAATTACGATTATATATGTGTGTTAAATGTTTTTAATTTTATCCAACAAATTTTAGAGGCTTAAAATACAAATGAATCCAATCTTAAGCATTGAATACACTAGTATTTTTAAAAGATTGTTTTACTACCTTTTGATGGAAAACCATTCTTTAAATGAAACTTTTGACAATTTTATCAGATCTATTTTTCAAAATAAACATATTATTTATTATTGGGACATAGAAATTTACCTTGGGTTAATTTTTGGTATTTTTATGACAATGTTCATTTTTTAATGAATAGTGAAAAATACTGCATTTTACATCAAAACTGCGTTTTCATATAATTTAATTATATGGTTATATTATCTTTTTAATTTGTTTTAAAGTGTAATTGGAATATATTTTTACCATTTAATCCAATTATGGTCATTGTGATTAATTTCACTATGGAATTGGGCATAAACAAGTGCCAAACTTTTCATAAATATTGTTTCTAAAAAACCCGCTATTTGTTTTGACAACAGGAAGTTTATTCTAAATTAATTATTTCAATTTATGTGTTTGGAATTTGGTAAAATAGATTAAATATTTGGAATCAGAAGGTATAAATTATTTAATTAAGACTCTTTTGATTTTGGACATTATGAATAGTAACAACGGTAATTATCTTTAATTATCTTGATTAATGAGTAATCGGGTAGTTAAAGATAATAAGATAATATCATAATAATAAAAAATGACCACAACATGTGTCCTAAGGCTAATGGTTGTCTCATGGCAGACCATGGGATTCCTTGTGCCAAACTTGGGGGCCCCATGGAATCCCTTTTGTGAAAAAGTGACTTTTTATCTATTTATTTTTAAAGAATGTTAAATGTAACAAAGAATGTATCACCTAAGTAAAATATTTTTATTTTTTTCTAAATAAATGAATTTTTTGAACTATAAATCTTCATTTTAAAGATAAAAATATTTTCTACATCATAGTATTTTTTTTATAATTTTTAGACATTAAATAAATTAAATTATTTATGACATCATAATGATGCAGCGATGACCTCATTATTTAAGGATTTAAATAAAATGGAAAGATAATGTAAAATCTAGAACCTACACAAGTAAAAAACCTATTGGATGGGTGTATTTCGAACCCTTATTACCTTATCCTAGAAACACATCAATGTGGGACCATTAAAATCCTAAACTCATTCTAAAATAAATTAACATTTATTTACATTCCAAGAGTGTCCCTCCCCTCCTCTTATAAAAGGCCCCCACCACTACCTCCTTACCCACACTTCCAAAGCCTTTGGCTCGGCCAAACCCTACCCATTTTGTCTCTCCACATCTCTCTATAACTCGTTGAAGCCTCACTTTGGGCAGTAGTCTTCCCAAGGAAGCCTTTGAGCTCAAACCAAAGGGAGTTACCCGATTTTAAGGTAATGTCTTCACTTGTGTCCTTTTGTTTTATTTTTCTTATCCAACCCCCTAAACTCTTTTTATTCATTTCTTTTTTAACAAATCCAGTATCTTAAATATACTAGGATATTTTTATAAGAAGGATTTGAGCTACAGTTACACACACCTTCATCTAATGGTTAAAGAACATACATGTTTCTGTGGTTGGCGATTTTCTGCCTCACAAAACAATGATTGTTCAATATTCTTTTAACACCTTTAAAGGTGGCCATTATGATGTCATTGTATTTTATATATGATATATATGGTATTTATGTTTACTATATTCTTTATGTATTTTATATTTAAACCATACCTTTATTCTTTTCATGTTGTGTAAATGCGATAATTTCATATGAGGAAGTGTGGACTACCGCCCCCTCAAGTGATGTGACTCGTACATGCAATACATGGAACGTATAAAAAATGAAATTAATGAACATATATGACCTATATAACATATTTATTATATTGTAATTATAATATATATATATATATATCATTTATTTTTAATCCCGTTAATATGACAAAGACAAAATGAAAGTAGTGTTAATGCGTATGTGCGGCCTACCGTCTCCATGAACAGTGCTTTTCGTTTTTTATCTCCAAATGATATGTAATAGTATCAAATGAATATATACTGGATATATATGATATTTAAAACATCAATACTATTATGGATATGATGTACCTATAACTACGTGGAAAATTATTATCGAACAAGTTCAATTTTTGACTCACGTACCAAACATCGTCAAAAACGTCTGATATGAACTCATATTATTAACAAATTATTATAACATTAAAATATGTGATATTAACTGAATAATAATCTTTATAGGAGTTCCTTAATCAATTATAATTTTACCAAAGTTTATTATTCAGGAATATAAAGAAATGAACAAGACAAGTTGGACTTGAGGTAAGGGATCCTACTCCTCTCTTTCTTTTTAAGTACAATCTTTTATGTCATTCCTCTTAAGATAATATTTCTTGTGATTGGGATGTTATTTTATATTAATATTACTGTAATTTTTATGTACATATTATGAGAGACCCTATTCTCTCTCATCAATCCATTTTGGATGTTTTGAGTGGCGCCGTTAGGCTGCGGAATTTTTGTAAGAGATCTAACCACTCTCTTTCTTTTTAACTACTCTCCTTTATGTCACTTATTTTAAGATCCTCTTTGTTATTTTAGGGGATGTTATTTTATATTCTTATTTTTTTAAACTTTATGTTGATGTGATGAGAGACCGTATTTCCTCTCATCAATCCATTTTGGAAGTTTTAAGTGGCGCCGTTAGGCTGCCGAGTTTTTGTAAGAGATTTTTCATCTCACTTTTATTCCCGTGAGATTTATGCTACATTTGCCACAATTTCCTTTGAGTGGTTTATGTACTGACCATTATTACACTCCTTTTTTAATATAATTCCTTTTATGGGTATTTACATATTCATTGTATTACACTTCTTCAATGGGGTGTACTTTTCAAAAGTTACCCAAGTCAGTAAGGGAACCTTTCACCCTCCTCTTTTTAAAAGAATTAGTTTGTTATGTATTTTAATTCACATACTATTATGTTGGGATATGTTATTATATATCCTGATTGATGTAAATTTTATTTCCAAGTGATGATATTCCCTTTTTAACTCATTTTCTGAATTTTTGAAGTGACGCCGTTAGGTTGTCGAATTTTACCAAGGGAACTTTTTAACCCAATTTCAATTTCTTTGGGTTCAACATGTAGTTATTGAATATGTCATCCTTTGAATATGTGTGAATGAACTTTTATTGTTTTACACTTAATGTCAAATTGTATTGGGTGTATTTATATTTGTCACACATAATTTTGAGATTGATTTATCCTTAATTTAAGGATACCTTCTTTATAAGGGATTTCATCACATTTTACATCTCTATTGAGACTTCATTGTTGTTATGCACCAATTCACTCTTATATGGTGTATATACTGTACTTTAGAATATTATATCATGAATCCATTTATTCTCATGATATTATAACGTTTTGATTAAATGTTATTCCTTAAATATTGTATTCAAGTGTCTCTAATTTTGGTAAAAACCCTTTAACCAAAATATGGCTTTAAATTTTTTAATGATTTGTTCTTATAAATATCCATGTTTTCAAAATGGTTTTAAGGATTTATTTATATGGATATTAATGGTTTAAAATGTCAAAAGCTTCAAGGTGGTATGGGACACTTTGATTCAAAAATCTCTTTATTAAATGTTTTAAATCGTTTTGAAAATGGTTTTTTTTAATGGATTCATTATTTCAATATCCTAAAATGTTATATTGTTATTGAAATGTAGAAATTTTATATTTCCTTTATTCATGTTTTATGTGATACATTTATGTTTTGGTTCTTGGGCATTGTTATGAAAACCTGTGGTTCCGTGATAAACTAAGGGCGGGTGAGCCCGATATAACTCTCAAATGCATTGGGTAACGCGAAGGGGTTAAACATTAAGGTTTCTTCGAAGAGATTTAGGGAATATATTGTAGTGGGTATTCCAAACATAACCAAGAGGGTTACTCCCTATGTAAGAAAGTTATGAATGCCTCAAGTTACCTTTATGTCTTTATGATTGCTATGATTTATTCATGATTTTATGTGGTGTGTTTGAGATCCTATGTTTTATGGGTAAAGTATGATTTCATTCTTATGTATATATGAACTCATGTTTCCTTTCCATATTTTTATAACCCTTACTGAGCTTTTTATGCTCATCCCAAGTTTTTGAAATGTTTTTCACAGGTCAAGGGAGATGTACATGATGTGATGATAGTGTCAAGGATGTGTCAAGAAAGAATCAATGTTTTATTTTAAATATGTTCCCGTTGATGGGAAGAATGAATACTATCTTTTATGTAACCACTTTGTTTAAATGTGGAATGTAATGAGTGTTTCATGATCTAATTCTTTAAAACTCTAAACCTGAAAAGATCCTCAATGTGTAATCTTGTAATAACTCAAGATTAAGTAAGGTTTAATGTTGGGGCCTTATAGTTGGTATCAAAGGTCGGCTTAGATAACTTTAGAGGTTAGGGTATTCTTTAAGCATAAGTGACATTACCATAATGGTTAGGATTTCAGAAAGAGTCCTAGTTTTAGATAAAGTGAATGAGTAAGTGTATCTTAGTGTTTATCTTCCTCATTAGTACATGATGGTTTTGTTGATATACTCACACTGACCTTTTTGGTTTTAGTAAATGGCTGGATCTAGTAGGCACCAATGTAATAGTGGATGTGAAGGAAACTGTGACAGTTTTTTGAGAAAGCAACTGAATGATATGGGAGATGTAATGAGAACTCTTGTGATTATCCTCAACCAACTATCTGGAGTCATGATTGACCACCTAAACCTTGGTGATTTCTCTAAGGCATCATATATGCGAGAAACAAATCCCTACGGAAGTACAGCTAATAATCATAAAGGTAAGTGTGTTCAAAAACCCATGTGTCAAAGATGTGGAAAGAAACACCTAGGAAAATGTTTCAAAGGGACAGAAATATGCTATAGATGTGGAAATGAAGGTCATAAAGCAAGAACCTGCCATGGAAAAAGGAAGCATCTAGTTGACTCGAGGAAAGGGAAAGAAGTTATTTCTGAGGGATCAACTGAAAGTTTTAAATGTGGTGTGCATGGTCATTATGAAAACACATGTCCTATGAAGAAGTTTCATGAATGGGATCACCAAGATCGTACAAATGTTCGTTTACCAATACCTAATGCCATTCCGATTGAGGATGAAGAAACTGAAAATGACCAATCAAAGGTATGGATTATTTCATAACTATTGTTTTCCTATTTTGGAATCTTAGGATATTATTTATGATTTTGTTTGTAGGAAATTAGTATTTCAGAATAAGTTGGAAAGGAATGGTTAATGGATCATGAAGAATGTTGAATGAGTAAGAAGTCAACATATAAGGGCTTCAAGAGTTATGGTGAAATTCTTAAGAGTATTAAGTCTATTTTGATGATGGGTCACATTAGAAGACTTTTTATAGTATGTGTAACCCTGATGTTTAATATATGAAAATTTTATTCAAGGAATAGTTATATGTTCTTTTGTGGACATAGTTATAAAGAACCATTTGGGTTTATATGATCCTTACTTTTGAGGTAATTATGGGTTACTATAAGTTATGATGGAAGTGAAAGGCATGAGATAAAATTGAGGTTAAATTATGTTATGGTTATTTTTGATGATTTTATCTCTTTTTGGGGAATGATTTGAGAATTATATAGTTTTGGAAAAAGGACAACACGCAGACTGTGTGACAACTCGTCGCGTCGGACAATGCTGCGGGAATCGAACCCACAACAAAAGTGCAACTGGTATTTATCGCCTACCACTGGACTACGTGAAGTCCCTGGTTAGTTTGAATGATTCTTTTTAGTTATATGATTTTATGAATTAAGAGTAATTTTATTTTGGGTTATATATGAAAATTTATTATCCTATCATGGAGGATATGTGATTAGGTTAATTACTCTTCCATACGAGACTTTAAGAGATATTGATGTTGTTTGGAGATAAATGTTACGATTTAACTTGGAAGACTATGTGCCTAAAACCTTAAGAGTTTTGGGTTTCAATCTTAGTTTGGTTTATTTTGAAGGATTTTATGGACAAATTGTTTATCGAATGGTCCTCGTTGAACCTTGGGTTTTGTTGGACAAATTTTGGAGATTAAGAATAGATTTTCTTTTTATAAGGGGTTATACTTTTCTGGATTATCTGATCTTGTACTAACCTATTGGTTTTGGTTTTGGTTAAGGTCTAAATATATGGGAAGTATATAGTTTTTTTTTGGATTAGGTGATTCTCTAAAAGTTGATTATAGTACTCTTAACGTGAACAAGTCTTCCAAAATACTCGTCTTTTGGGGAAATTATGAGTTTGTGTAATAAATCTAATAAAAGTTGAAAGTCAACATGATAAGTAATTATGTTTCATTATGAATAAATTCCTCAATAAAAAGTAAGTTAAAACAAAAATGTTGTCTATTATGTTTTCCTACTGGGGAATCGAATACCGATTAACCCATCACAAGTTTGTGATTTTCATGTAGTTAACTCTCTCCTAAACATGTTTTCTATCACTCTCCATCAGAACATGACCTTATGTTTTCTCCTCCATGTCCATGTTTTCCTACAAGGAATCCTAGTATGGGTTAACTCGAGTGACCTCTATAATTCTCTTTCTTTATTTTAAAGTGATTGTTTTACCGACTCTTGTTCCGATGTGGGATTTTCAATGATGTTTCCAAGCCCAGTTTTATAATTGCGAGGATGCAATTTCCAAAAGGGGGGAAGGATGTAACACCCCAGGTAAATAAAGAATATGAAATTTTTATATTTATCCCTATTTTTGTAAAAAATGTCAATATTAATTTAAATGGAACACTATGCTCTATGGCTTACCCAATACGCAACAACAAGTTCCTTTGAAATCTTACGTTGCACTCTAATAATAAAATAATATTATTTTAAATAGTAGTTAACACATAGCCGTTGTATTGGTGGGAATGAATATAAATAACTAAATTAAAATTATATATGTCTGTTAAATGTTATTACTTTTATCCAATAAATTTTAGATGCTTATAATACAAATGAATCCAATCTTAAGCATTGAATACACTAGTATTTTTAAAAGATTGTTTTACTACCTTTTGATGGAAAACCATTTTTTAAATCAAACTTTTGACAATTTTATAAGATATATTTTTCAAAATAAACATATTATTTATTATTGGGATATAGAAATTTACCTTGGGTTAATTTTTGGTATTTTTCTAAAAATGTTCATTTTTCAATGAATAGTGAAAAATACTGCATTTTACATCGAAACTGCATTTTCATATAATTTAATTATTTGGTTATATTATCTTTTTAATTTGTTTTAAAGTGTAATTGGAATATATTTTTACCATTTAATCCAATTATGGTCATTGGGATTAATTTCACTTTGGAATTGGGCATAAACAAGTGCCAATCTTTTCATAAATATTGTTTCTAAAAAACCCGCTATTTGTTTTGACAACGGGAAGTTTTTTTTAAAATTAATTTTTGCAATTTATGTGTTTAGAATTTGGTAAAATTGATTACATATTTGGAATCATAAGGTCCAAATTATGTAATTAAGACTCTTTTGTTTTTGGACATTATGAATAGTAACGACGATAATTATTATTAATTATCTTGATTAATGAGTAATCGGGTAGTTAAAGATAATAAGATAATATCATAATATTAAAAAATGACCACAAAATGTATCCTAAGGCTACTGGTTGTCTCATGGCAGACCATGGGATGCCTTGTGCCAAACTTGGGGGCCCCATGGAATCACTTTTGTGAGAAAGTGACTTTTTATATATTTATTTTTAAAGAATGTTAAATGTAACAAAGAATGTATCACCTAAGTAAAATATTTTTAATTTTGTCTAAATAAATGATATTTTGGACTATAAATATTCATTGGAAAGATAAAAATATTTTCTACATCATAGTATTTTTTTTAATTTTTAGACATTAAATAAATTAAATTATTTATGACATCATAATGATGCAACGATGACCTCATTATTTAACGATTTAAATAATATGGAAAGATAATGTAAATTCTAAGACCTAAACATGTCCAAAACCTATTGGATGGGTTTATTTCGAACACTTATCACCTTATCCTCGAAACACAACGATGTGGGACCATTAAAATCCGAAACTCATTCTAAAATAAAGTAACATTTATTTACTTTCCAAGAGTGCCCCTCCCCTCCTCTTATAAAAGGCCCCCACCACTACCTCCTTACCCACACTTCCAAAGCCTTTGGCTCGGACAATCCCTTCCCATTTTGTCTCTAAAGATCCCTCTATAACTCCTTGAAGCCTCACTTTGGGCATAAGTCTTCCCAAGGAAGCCTTTGAGCTCA
This sequence comes from Viscum album, assembly GCA_963277665.1. Classification (NCBI taxonomy): domain Eukaryota; kingdom Viridiplantae; phylum Streptophyta; class Magnoliopsida; order Santalales; family Viscaceae; genus Viscum; species Viscum album. Next base: position 1,944,566,230 of record OY728163.1, read on the forward strand.
AACCAAAGGGAGTTACCCGATTTTAAGGTAATGTCTTCACTTGTGTCCTTTTGTTTTATTTTTCTTCTCCAACCCCCTAAACTCTTTTTATTAATTTATTTTGTAAAAAATCCAGTATCTTCAGTATACTAGGATGTTTTTATAATAAGGATTCGAGCTACACTTACACACACCTTTGTCTAATGGTTAAAAAACATACTGTTTCTGTGGTTGGCGATTTTCTGCCTCACAAAACGATGATTGTTCAATATTCTTTTAACACCTTTAAAGGTATCCATTATGATGTCACTGTATTTTATATATGATATATATGGTATTTATGATTACTATATTCTTATTTATTTTATATTTAAACCATACCTTTATTCTTTTCATGTTGTGTAAATGCGATAATTTCATATGAGGAAGTGTGGACTACCGCCCCCTCAAGTGATGTGACTCGTACATGCAATACATGGAACATATAAAGAATGAAATTAATGAAAATATGTGACCTATATAACATATATATTATACTGTAATTATAATATATATATATATCATTTATTTTTAATCCCGTTAATGTGACAAAGAAAAAATGAAAGTAGCGTTCATGCGTACGTACGACCTACCGTCTCCAAGAACGGTGCTTTTCGTTTTTTATCTCCAAATGATATGTAATAGTATAAAATGAATATATACTGGATATATATGATATTTAAAACATCAATACTATTATTGATATGATGTACCTATAACTACATGGAAAATTATTTTCCAACAAGTTCAATTTTTGACTCACGTACCAAACATCGACAAAAACGTCTGATATGAAATCATATTATTAACCAATTATTATAACATTAAAATATGTGATATGAACTGAATAATAATATTTATAGGAGTTCCTTAAGCAATTATAATTTGACCAATGTTTATTATTTAGGAATATAAAGAAACGAACAAGACAAGTTGGACTTGAGGTAAGGGATCCTACTCATCTCTTTCTTTTTAAGTACACCCTTTTATGTCATTCCTTTTCAGCTCATATTTCTTGTGCTTGGGATGTTCTTTTATATTACTATTACTTTAATTTTTATGTACATATGATTAGAGACCCTATTCTCTCTCATCAATCCATTTTGGAAGTTTTGAGTGGTGTCGTAAGGCTGCCGAATGTTCGTAAGAGATCTAACCTCTCTCTTTCTTTTTAAGTACTCTCCTTTATGTCACTTATTTTAAGCTCCTCTTTGTTATGTTGGGGGATGTTCTTTTATATTCCTATTTCTGTAAAATTTATGTTGATGTGATGAGAGACCCTATTTTCTCTCATCAATCCATTTTTGAAGTTTTAAGTGGCACTGTTAAGCTGCCGAATTTTTGTAAGAGATTTTTCATCTCAATTTTATTATCGTGAGATTTATGCTACATTTGCCACAATTTCCTTTGAGTGGTTTATGTACTGCCCATTATTACACTCCTTTTGTAATATAATTCCATTTATGGGTATTTACATATTCATTGTATGACACTTCTTCAATGGGGTGTACTTTTCGAAAGTTACCCAAGTCGGTAAGGGAACCTTTCACCCTCCTCTTTTTAAAAGACTTCGTTTGTTATGTATTTTAATTCACATACTATTATGTTGGGATATGTTCTAATATATCCTGATTGATGTAAATTTTATGTACAAGTGATGATATTCCCTTTTTAACTCATTTTCTGAATTGTTGAAGTGACGCCGTTAGGCAGTCGAATTTTACCAAGGGAACATTTTAACCCAATTTCGATTTCTTTGGGTTCAACAGGTAGTTATTGAATATGTCATCCTTTGAATATGTGTGAATGAACTTTTATTGTTTTACACTTAATATCCAATTTTATAGGGTGTATTTTAATTTTTCACACATAATTTTGAGATTGATTTATCCTTTATTTAAGGATACCTTCTTTATAAGGTATTTCTTCACATTTTACATCTCTATTGAGACTTCATTGTTGTTATGCACCAATTCACTCTTATATGGTGTATATACTGTCCTTTGGAATATTATATCATGAACCCATTTATTCTCATGATACTATAAAGTTCTGATTAAATGTTATTCTTCAATTATTGTATTCAAGTGTCTCAAATTTTGGTAAAAACCCTTTAACCAAAATATGGCTTTAAATGTTTTAATGATTTGTTCTTATTAATATCCATGTTTTCAAAATGGTTTTAAGGATTTATTTATATGGATATTAATGGTTTAAAATGTTAAAATATTCAAGGTGGTATGTGACACTTTGATTCAAAAATCTCTTTATTAAATGTTTTAAATGGTTTTGAAAATGGTTTTTTTTAATGGATTCATTATTTCAATATCCTAAAATGTTATATTGTGATTGAAATGTGGAAATTTTATATTTCCTTTATGCATGTTTTATGTGATACATTTATGTTATGGATCTTGGGAATCGTTATGAAAACGGGTGGTTCCGTGATAAACTAAGGGCAGGTGATCCCGATATAGCTCTCCATGCATTGGGTAACGTGAAGGGGTTAAACGTTAAGGTTTCTCCGAAGAGATTTAGGGAATATACTGTGGTGGGTATTCCAAACGTAACCAAGAGGGTTAATCTCTACGTAAGAAAGTTATGAATGAATCAAGTTACCTTTATGTCTTTATTATTTCTATGATTTATTCATGATTTTATGAGGTATGTTAGAGTGCCAATGTTTTATGGGTAAAGTATGATTTCATTCTTATGTATATATAAACTCATGTTTCCTTTCAATATTTTTATAACCCTTATTGAGCTTTTTATGCTCATCCCATGTTTTTGAAATGTTTTTCACAGGTCAAGGGAAATGTACATGATGTGATGATAGTGTCAAGGATGTGTCAAGAAAGAATCAATGTTTTATTTTAAATATGTTTCCGTTGATGGGAAGAATGAATACTGTCTTTTATGTAACCACTTTGTTTAAATGTGGAATGTAATGCAAGTTTCATGATCTAATTCTCTAAAACTCTAAACCTGAAAAGATCCTCAATGTGTAATCTTGTAATAACTCAATATTAAGTAAGGTTTAAGGCTGGGGCCTTATAGTTGGTATCAAAGGTCGGTTTAGATAACTTTAGAGGTTAGGGTATTCTTTAAGCATAAGTGACATTACCATAATGGTTAAAATTTCAGAAAGAGTCATAGTTTTAGATAAAGTGAATGAGTAAGTATATCTTAGTGTTTATATTCCTCATTAGTACATGATGGTTTTGTTGATATACTCACACTGACCTTTTTGGTTTTAGTAAATGGCTGGATCTAGCAGGCACCAAAGTAATAGTGGATGTGAAGGAAACTGTGATAGTTTTTTGAGCAAGAAACTGAATGATATGGGAGATGCAATGAGAACTCTTGTGATTATCCTCATCCAACTATCTGGAGTCATTATTGACCACCTAAACCTTGGTGATTTCTCTAAGGCATCATATATGCGAGAAAAAAATCTCTACGGAAGTACAGGTAATAATCATAAAGGTAAGTGTGTTCAAAAACCTATGTGTCAAATATGTGTAAAGAAACACCTAGGAAAATGTTTCAAAGGGATAGAAATATGCTATAGATGTGGAAATTAAGGTCATAAAGCAAGAACCTGCCATGTAAAAAGGAAGCATCCAGTTGACTCGAGGAAAGGGAAAGAAGTTCTTTCTGAGGGATCAATTGAATGTTTTAAATGTGGTGTGCATGGTCATTATGCAAACACATGTCCTGTGAAGAAGTTTCATGAATGGGATCACCAAGATCGTACAAATGTTCGATTACAAATACCTAATTCCATTCCGATTGAGGATGAAGAAACTGAAAATGACCAATCAAAGGTATGGATTATTTCATAACTATTGTTTTCCTATTTTGGAATCTTAGGATATGATTCATGATTTTGTTTGTAGGAAAGAAGTATTTCAGAATAATATGTAAAGGAATGGTTAATGGATCATGAAGAATGTTGAATGAGTAAGAATTCAACATATAAGGGCTTCAAGAGTTATGGTGAAATTCTTAAGAGTATTAAGTCTCTTTTGATGATGGGGTTACATTAGAAGACTTTTTATAGTATGTGTAACCCGGATGTTTAATATATGAAAATTTTATTCAAGGAATAGTTATTTGTTCTTTTGTGGACATATTTATAAAGAACCATTTGGGTTTATATGATCCTTACTTTTGAGGTAATTATGGGTTACTATAAGTTATGATGGAATTGAAAGGCAAGAGATAAAATTGAGGTAAAATTATGTTATGGTTATTTTTGATGATTTTATCTCTTTTGGGGAATGATTTGAGAATTATATAGTTTTGGAAAAAGGACAACACGCAGACAGTGTGACAACCCGTCACGTCGGACAAAGCTGCGGGAATCGAACCCACAACCAAAGTGCAACTGGTATTTATCACCTACCACTGGACTACGTGAAGTCCCTGGTTAGTTTGACTGATTCTTTTTAGTAAGATGATTTTATGAATTACGAGTAATTTGATTTTGGGTTATCTATGGAAATTTGTTATCCTATCATGGAGGATATGTGATTAGGTTAATTACTCTTCAATACGAGACTTTAAGAGCAACTGATGTTGTTTGGAGATAAATGTTACGATTTAACTTGGAAGACTATGTGACTAAAACCTTCAAATTTTTGGGTTTCAATCTTAGTTTGGTATACTTTGAAGGATTTTATGGAAAAATTGTTTATCGAATGGTCCTCTTTGAACTTTGGGTTTTGTTGGACAAATTTTGGAGATTAAGAATAGATTTTCTTTTTATAAAGGGTTATCCTTTTCTGGATTATCTAATCATGTACTAACCTTTTGGTTTTGGTTTTGGTTAAGGTCTAAATATATGGGAAGTATATAGTTCTTTTTTGTGGATTAGGTGATTCTCTAGAAGTTGATTACAATACTCTTAATGTGAACAAGTCTTCCTAAATACTCGTCTTTTGGGGAAAGTATGAGTTTGTGTAATAAATCTAATAAAAATTGAAAGTCAACATGATAAGTAATTATTTTTCCTTATGAATAAATTCCTCAATAAAAAGTAACTTAAAAAAATTTTGTCTATTAAATTTTCCTACTGGGGAATCGAATACCGTTTAACCACTCACAAGTTTGTGATTTTCTTGTGGTTAACTTTCTCCTAGACATGTTTTCTATCACTCTCCATTAGAACATGACCCTATGTTTTCTCCTCCATGTCCATCTTTTCCTACATGGAATCCTAGTATGGGTTAACTCGGGTGACCTCTATACTTCTCTTTCTTTATTTTAAAGTGATTGTTTTACCGACTCTTGTTTCGATGTGGGATTTTCAATGATGTTTCCAAGCCCAGTTTTATAATTGCGAGGACACAATTTCCAAAAGGGGGGAAGGATGCAACGCCCCAGGTAAATAAAGAATATGACATTTTTATATTTATCCCTATTTGTGTAAAAAAATGTCAATATTAATTTAAATGGAACTCTATGCTCGATGGCTTACCCAATACGCAACAACGAGTTCCTTTAAAATCTTACGTTGCAGTCTAATAATAAAATAATATTATTTTAAATAGTAGTTAACACATAGCTGTTGTATTGGCGGGAATGAATATAAATAACTAAATTACAATTATATATGTGTGTTAAATGTTTTTACTTTTATCCAATAAATTTTAGAGGCTTAAAATACAAATGAATCCAATCTTAAGCATTGAATACACTAGTATTTTTAAAAGATTGTTTTACTACCTTTTGATGGAAAACCATTTTTTAAATAAAACTTTTGACAATTTTATAAGATCTATTTTTCAAAATAAACATATTATTTATGATTGGGACATATAAATTTACCTTGGGTTAATTTTTGGTATTTTTCTGACAATGTTCATTTTTCAATGAATAGTGAAAAATACTGCATTTTACATCAAAACTGCGTTTTCATATAATTTAATTATATGGTTATATTATCTTTTTAATTTGTTTTAAAGTGTAATTGGAATATAGGTTTACCATTTAATACAATTATGGTCATTGGGATTAATTTCACTTTGGAATTGGGCATAAACAAGTGCCAAACTTTTCATAAATATTGTTTCTAAAAAACCCGCTATTTGTTTTGACAACGGGAAGTTTTTTTAAAATTAATTATTGAAATTTATGTGTTTTTAATTTGGTAAAATTTATTACATATTTGGAATCAGATGGTCCAAATTATGTAATTAATACTCTTTTGTTTTTGGACATTATGAATAGTAACGACGGTAATTATCTTTAATTATCTTGATTAATGAGTAATCGGGTAGTTAAAGATAATAAGATAATATCATAATAATAAAAAATTACCACAACATGTGTCCTAAGGCTACTGGTTGTCTCATGGACGACCATGGGATTCCTTGTGCAAAACTTGGGGGCCCCATGGAATCACTTTTGTGGGAAAGTGACTTTTTATCTATTTATTTTTAAAGAATGTTAAATGTAACAAAGAATGTATCACCTAAGTAAAATATTTTTAATTCTGTATAAATAAATGATATTTTGGACTATAAATATTCATTAGAAAGATAAAAATATTTTCTATATCATAGTATTTTTTTATAATTTTTAGACATTAAATAAATTAAATTATTTATGACATCATAATGATGCAGCGATGACCTCATTATTTAATGATTTGAATAAAATGGAAAGATAATGTCAAATCTAAGATATAAACATGTATAAAACCTATTGGATGGGTTTATTTAGAACCATTATCACCTTATCCTCGAAACACATCAATGTGGGACCATTAAAATCCGAAACTCATTCTAAAATAAAGTAACATTTATTTACTTTCCAAGAGTGCCCCTCCCCTCCTCTTATAAAAGGCCCCCACCACTACCTCCTTACCCACACTTCCAAAGCCTTTGGCTCGGCCAAACCCTGACCATTTTGTCTCTCCACATCCCTCTCTAACTCTTTGAAGAATAACGTTGGGCAGAAGTCTTCCCAAGGAAGCCTTTGAGCTCAAACCAAAGGGAGTTACCCGATTTTAAGGTAATGTCTTCACTTGTGTCCTTTTGTTTTATTTTGCTTCTCCAACCCCCTAAACTCTTTTTATTAATTTATTTTGTAACAACTACAGTATCTTAAATATACTAGTATGTTTTTATAAGAAGGATTTGAGCTACACTTACACGTACCTTCGTCTAATGGTTAAAGAACATACTGTTTCTGTGGATGGCGATTTTCTGCCTCACAAAACGATGATTGTTCAATATTATTTTAACACCTTTAAATGTGGCCATTATGATGTAACTGTATTTTATATATGATATATATGGTATTCATGTTTACTATATGCTTATTTATTTTATATTTAAACCATACCTTTATTCTTTTCATGTTGTGTAAATGCGATAATTTCATATGAGGAAGTGTGGACTACCGCCCCCTCAAGTGATGTGACTCGTACATGCAATACATGGAACGCATAAATAATTAAATTAGTGAACATATGTGACCTATATAACATATATATTATAATGTAATTTTAATATATATATATATATATATTATTTATTTTTAATCCCGTTAATATGAAAAATAAAAAATGAAAGTAGTGTTCATGCGTACGTACATCCTACCGTCTCCATGAACGGTGATTTTCATTTTTTATCTCCAAATGATATGTAATAGTATAAAATGAATATATACTGGATATATATGATATTTAAAACATCAATAGTATTCTGGATATGATTTACCTATAACTAAATGGAAGATTATTTTCCTACAAGTTCAATTTTTGACTCACGTACCAAACATCGACAAAAACGTCTGATATGAACTCATATTATTAACCAATTATTATAACATTAAAATATGTGATATGAACTGAATAATAATATTTATAGGAGGTACTTAATCAATTATAATTTGACCAAAGTTTATTATTCGGGAATATAAAGAAAGGAACAAGACAAGTTGGACTTGAGGTAAGGGATCCTACTCCTCTCTTTCTTTTTAAGTACACTCTTTTATGTCATTCCTTTTAAGCTCATATATCTTGTGAATGGGATGTTACTTTATATTACTCTTAATGTAATTTTTATGTACATATTATGAGAGAACCTATTCTCTCTCATCAATCCATTTTTGATGTTTTGAGTGGCGCTGTTAGGCTGCCGAATTTTCGTAAGAGATATGACCTCTCTCTTTCTTTTTAAGTACTCTCCTTTATGTCACTTATTTTAAGCTCCTCTTTGTTATGTTGGGGGGTGTTCTTTTATATTACTCAATATGTAAACTTTATTTTGATGTGATTAGAGACCCTATTTCCTCTCATCAATCCATTTTGGATGTTTTAAGTGGCGCCGTTAGGCTGCCGAGTTTTTGTAAGAGATTTTTCATCTCACTTTTATTCCCGTGAGATTTATGCTACATTTTCCACAATTTAGTTTGAGTGATTTATTTACTGCCCATTATTACACTCCTTTTGTAATATAATTCCATTTATGGGTATTTACATATTCATTGTATGACACTTCTTCAATGGGGTGTACTTTTCAAAAGTTTCCCATGTCGGTAAGGGAACCTTTCACCCTCCTCTTTTTAAAAGACTTCGTTTGTTATGTATTTTAATTCACATACTATTAAGTTGGGATATGTTCTTATATATCCTTATTGATTTAAAGTTTATGTCCAAGTGATGATATTCCCGTTTTAACTCATTTTCTGAATTTTTGAAGTGATGCCGTTAGGCTGTCAAATTTTACCAAGGGAACTTTTTAGCCCAATTTTGATTTCTTTGGGTTCAACATGTAGTTATTGAATATGTAATCCATTGAATATGTGTAAATGACCTTTTATTGTATTACAATTAATATCCAATTGTATTGGGTGTATTTATATTTGTCACACATAATTTTGAGATTGATTTATCCTTAATTTAAGGATACCTTCTTTATAATGGATTTCATCACATTTTACATCTCTATTCATAATTCATTGTTGTTATGCACTAATTCACTCTTATATGGTGTATATACTGTCCTTTGGAATATTATATCATGAATCCATTTATTCTCATGATATTATAAAGTTCTGATTAAATTTTATTCCTCAAGTATTGTATTCAAGTGTCTCTAATTTTGGTAAAAACCCTTTAACCAAAATATTGCTTTAAATGTTTTAATGATTTGTTCTTATTAATATCCATGTTTTCAAAATGGTTTTAAGGATTTATTTATATGGATATTAATGTTTTAAAATGTTAAAATCTTCAAGGTGTTATGGGACACTTTGATTCAAAAATCTCTTTATTAAATGTTTTAAATGGTTTTGAAAATAGTTTTTTAATGGTTTCATTATTTCAATATCCTAAAATGTTATATTGTGATTGAAATGTGGAAATTTTATATTTCCTTTATGAATGTTTTATGTGATACATTTATGTTATGGTTCTTGGGCATTATTATGAAAATGTGTGGTTCTGTGATAAACTAAGGGCGGGTGAGCCCGATATAGCTCTCCAATGCATTGGGTAACACGAAGGGGTTAAACATTAAGGTTTCTCCGAAGAGATTTATGGAATATACTGTGGTGGGTATTCCCAACATAACCAAGAAGGTTACTCCATACGTAAGAAATTCATGAATTCCTTAAGTTACCTTTATGTCTTTATGATTTCTATGATTTATTCATGATTTTATGAGGTATGTTAGAGTGCCTATGTTTTATGGGTAATGTATGATTTCATTCTTATGTATTTATGAACTCATGCTTCCTTTCCATATTTTTATAACCCTTACTAAGGTTTTTATGCTCATACCAAGTTTTTGAAATATTTTTCACTGGTCAACGGAAAGGTACATGATGTGATGATAGTGTCAAGGATGTTTCAAGAAAGAATCAATGTTTTGTTTTAAATATGTTTCTGTTGATGGGAAGAATGAATACTGTCTTTTATGTAACCACTTTGTTTAAATGTGGAATGTAATGCAAGTTTCATGATCTAATTCTCTAAAACTCTAAACCTGAAAATATCCTCAATGTGTAATCTTGTAATAACTCAGGATTAAGTAAGGTTTAAGGCTGGGGCCTTATATACTAACACCCTATGCATTATTTAAATCATGCATTTTAAGGACCCAAGAACACCCTGAGAGGGGATGGGTGAATCAGGATGTCAACTTTTTCTTTTAGAATTATGGATCTTGTTCCCACATTGGTAGGAACCTATTAATCCTGTATGAAGATGATGTGCAAAAAAACAATCAAATGCAAAGAAACGACACATCAATTTTACTTGGTTCACCACTAAGGGCTACATCGATAATAATAATTGTATAAAAACAGGGAATAAATATTTTAGCATATTTATCTTTAAAAAACTAATGTATTTTGGATAAAAAATTTTAAAAGTGGAGTAATAAATCCAAAAAAAATAATTTAAACAATCATGGAATGATAAAACATTTAAATCAAAAAATATTAAATAGTAAAGTGTTATGAGAAGCTAACAGAGTGAAAACTCTAAATGAAGTGACATCAATGGATTCCCTCCACACCATAATATTATATCAAATTAAATAGAAAGATTCCATAAGTAATCATTTAATTAGATTTAAGGATATAAAATATATCTATGAAATAATACAAAAACATGGTTATAGACACAGAAGAAAACATTCTACCAAAAATAATGGATAAAGACAATTTCTCTAATAAATATCTTAACAATTATTATTTGAATCAACATGAAGGTAGAATAATAATAAAAAAATTTAATTACAGAACTAAATAGATACGAAATGTTGGGATTTAATTATAAATTTTATAAAATTTTCCCTATATAAATTTAAGTATAGATGATCTCAATTAAGACGTGACATTTTGAAGAGAACCACATTCCTTTACCTCTAAATTTCTCAAAGATAGTGTATCTCCTTATATAAACAAAATAAAATACTTAATATTACATATTGGCCTATTATTTGTATTTATTTATTTTTGATATTTACCTATTATATTCATTTATAGTATATATATTAGTTCATCATAGTTTCCTTGATCAACAGAAGATTTTAGTTTTAATTTTATGATGCATGTTTCAGTGAAGCTGTATTTTTTATCCCTACATGTTCACAATTTAATAATAATAAGATTAATCAAGGTAATATAATAATATTAATAAAATGATTTATAATATTCCGTGTTCATTTTATGAAATATACAGATTTTATTTTCATTTATGAGATTCCTAGCGTGGTTGTTTCGGGTGACTTTACCAATAATAAAGTAATACATTATAATGAAAACTAATTTTAGTTTAACCCATCCAGAACAGCAATATAAAGATAAATTACTTATTAATATCATATATCACCATTATTTATATATTTTGTTATTATTCATGATGAAAATATTGAACATATTATAGAATCGTTCTTGTTGGTGGTTTTACCAACCCAAACAAGATGAAGTTAAAAAAATAAATTATTAAGAGTATGAAGTTATCATATTTTAATATAATTTTTTCATAAGGATAATAAAGCTAATAATTTATAATTAAATTATTATATAATATTTAATAGAAGTGTTTATTATACTATAAATGAAATAAATGGAAATAGTTGTAGTTATATACTTTGATAGAACTGCTCCTTCTCATAATGAATTCATTTACAATGAAGGATTTAGGCTTATTTATTGTGATTATAAAATTACCTATGTGATTAAGAAATTTTGAGGATGATATTTTGTTAGGTATTCAAATGAAAACTAAATGAGATAAGTGTTTTGAAACGTTTACATGATAGGATCCTTTTTAGAAGAGTTTGATTGGAATATTTTTAATTTCTCAATCCTTAAAGGTTAATGAAGATCACTTTAAAATGATAAGTAGAACATATGAAGAAAAAATAAATGTGGTATTACATTCCATCAATTTTTAATATTTATTTTAATTTCTGTTAATTTTTACACATCACTTTTACAATATTTTTTATTTATTATATTTACTATTTATTGACATAATTCACTATTTACCCCTGTAATTTTTTTCCAAAAATGAAATTGGTATTATTTATTATTTTTATATTATAATTTAAAATATGAAATCAATTTTACTAAATAAAAGTTTTAAATATGAAATATTTAAAATTTAAATAAAAATACATAATATTTTTAAAAACAATTAATTTATAAAAAACAATTTCATATGAAAATAGTGATAATATTTTGTTTTATTATCATTTAATAATTATCTAATAGATGTTAATTATTTAATATATATGTTACTTATATTATATATAATGAATTATTAATTTCATTAAAATTATTATATTCCCAATATAATATTTTCAATATACCAATTGATTATATATATATTACCAATGATCACACGTATACCCAATGAATATGTTACCTTTTTTATTTAAATATATAACTTTACATACTTCTAAAAGTTAAATTCATACTAATCCTTCATTTCTTTCTGTAATTTTTATAATAATACTAATATTTTTCCTTTTATCGTAGTTATAATTTTTTGTGTGATCTTCATTATAGATAATGAGGAAAAATATTTCAAGCTCATGGTATTTTTTCATGTAGTTTTATTCCACTTTTAATTTTTATAATTTTGTTTCATATATATTTCTCATAATAATAAGGTTAATTATGTTTCAATACAATTCCTTAATGAAATAGAGAGGTTTTTATTTTAAAATTGTATTTTTTGTGAAAATATTTATTCAGTATTGGATATTTATTAGAGGAATATTGAAAATAATATATGGTGTGTTAAATTATAACCCCATAAAAAAATACACACTCAAAATATCATTAAATATATTAAAATAGATAAAGGTATTATTGCTCCAATATATATTTAGGTTCACACATTAATTTTTAAACTTATGATTTCACCACAGTACTTTGCCCAAGTGAGTAGTCTTGTTTAATAGTACATTAACCATGTTATCCATGTTATTTATGTGTTATTACTCAAAAGAGAGATCATGTTCTATTTATGAAACCATTAAGTATTATTCATTTGATGGATCTAATATTTAATTTCTTATATGTTATATATTAAAAATATCATACACTTGTGAAAGGTTCAATAAAAGTAAAAAAATGATAAGATAAATTACCCACATAATAAAGGTTCTTTAGGGATGATGAATCAAGGGATCAACAATCCCTTCTTCCAGAATACCATAACCCTGTTCCCAGATTATATTTAAAGGAATGTTTTTTCTCTGACCTCAAACTCCATATTCACATTAGTGACTGTCAGTGGATACCTTATTTCAACAATGCCTAGATTTAATATTCTACTAAATGGTATGAATGTTCTCATTTCTTAGAAATGATTCAATAAAAAATTATTTTTATCACTTAATTTATCACAATATATTATAGTTTTAATGTAGAGACCTAATATTTTTGTACATTGAAATTGAATTTATTTTCCGGAGTACTTAATACATGACACAAACAGATGCCAAAAGACAATGTTAGTTTAGTGTCTTTGGAAACTCTGGACCTAATCTTCTAATCATGGTGAAATATCTTCCTCATCAACCATAAAGATCTTTCACTTTTTTTTCATACATAAAACCTTTTTTTATATATTGTGGAAAATAAAACCTAAAAAGGGTGATCTAAAATTTTTATTAAGGGTAAACATGAAGAATTTAAATCAAACAATATACATTTTAATGTAAAAACATGAACATAAGGTTTAAACTCTAAAATATTGTGTCGTGAAATAAATCTTGGACTTACATAAGGAATACATCATGAAAAAATTTAAACCATGATGGAATAGTATTGGAAGAAAACATCTAATTGTGGAAAACCAATAAGCACATATTATGATTTCTATAGTAGCTAAGCCATTGCTTCCAAGACCATCAAAGTGGTCAAATTATATTACTAAACTGAGTTTACTTATTGTTCTAGCCATTAGTACTGAACTAGATTTAATTTTCATTCCATTAATGTCTATACCATGAGATATAAATCATTAACTAATGAATTGAAGGGAGATATAGGTCCCAAACATCTCATTATGAAGTCATTCTTACATGTTCCACAAAACATAAAAACAGTCACCATATCATAACCCCTAAAATAAAATGGGTTTCTTCAACCTCATTTCATCATAATATAACTCGTATAAGATAAATAGATTTCATAAAAATAATCCCATCATAAATAGAGTCATTGTAAAAACAGGTATAGAATCATAACCCAATGTTATCTTACATGGAAAATAAGTTTGATAAAACACTTGATCTTAATTCCTAATGAAAATATCCTTTCTACTCTAAAAACATTTTCTTTTCTCAAAATGTCATGCAATTTTAAAAGAAAGAAATTTAGTTTAAAATAATCATGAAATCTTGTAGAGTATTCTTCAAGGAAATAAGGTGTCCTAAAACCATAAAAATCTATTTATGCGGTATAATATAAAAAAATTATCCTCATACATTTACCAGAAAAGTCAAAAAGTACATCGTATAGTAAACAAAGGAAAGATTCCATCCAAACCATGTAGTAAAAGTAAAAAATGGGTAAAAATGGCATTATAAAAATAATAAAAAAATTATAAAAAAATGTACATAGAAGATTAATATATCCCTAGTAAATACTTATGTATAAACAATCTCAGATTAAAAAATGGGATTCCAAAATTATCCCTAACCTTAGGTCTGACACTCTCCATACGAGTACGAAGCACATGTATAATGTTTTATAAAATATTATTAACCTATATAAAAAATATAATAATATTTATGATATTATAAATGATTATTTTATGACTTTATATTAACTTTTTATTAACAATTCCATGTTATTGAAATATTTTGGGTAATATCACTTTGATTACGGTACATGTTTTGAATTGTTATTATTGATCATATTACATAGACCTTGATTTAATTGCATAATGAATGTATAATATGATTCATATATCATATATATTCCTAATATAAAAATATAATATATATATATATATAATGTAGTACACCATTCATGGAGATAGTAGGACGTACTTAAGCATGAATGATGTTTTCATTTTCTTGTTGTATTGAATAGAAGTAAGTGAATGACATATATGTACATGAATATATATACAACTATAATATACATGTTATGTAATATATTTAATAAAAAGAATAATATATATAGAAATATATTTATATAATAATTTTATAATTATTATTGGATGGTTAAAGTGGAGACTGAATCACATCATGTCATGGAGACGGTAGGTTGTACCTACGCACGAGCGACGAAATAATTCTCTTGATGGTTAAATGGTATCTATTTGGATGATATATTAATTATACAGAATAATTATCATGTTATATTCATTATTTAAACTAGTTATACTCATCATTATACCCATCATAATAAAGTATTTTTGAATAATAAGTTTCACCATGACATGAAGACGGTAGGCTGTATGTATGCACCTATAGTGATATTGTTATTCATAGGAATGATAAAAGTAGGTATAAGGTTGTCTCATAATTATAATAACATATTATAATGTATAATATACTAGATTTATTACTCTATTATTGAATCAGCATAGAAAGAGGAAGTAGAAGATGAAAAGAACTTTGAATGAAGGGATAAAATGATTATATCTTAATCGGGTGTTTCCTTTTGATTTGAAAAAAGGGCTCTTTATGATCGCTCTATTCCAAATTTTATGCTTCTTGGATGAATTTAGGATGGTTGGGAGGAGAAATTGTCAGGTTTTGGCCGATGAAAATGGATTTTGAGGTGTGAGTTAAAGAGGAAAGTAGGTTCCATTTTATAAGAGGGCTGAGGGGAACTTTAAGAAAATATTGAAATATTAATTTATTATTAAATGATTTGAGGTTTATCAAATATATAAATTGATTTATTTATATTATAAGACTATTATGGGTCGAAATGATGAAAAAATAGGTTTTATACTTGTATAGGTCATAAATGTAACCTTATCTTTTAGATTTAACCCTTTGTAAAATATGTTAACTCTTACCATGAACTCTTTTATTTTTATACTACATGGTTGATATCATTACTAAAAAATTAAAATGGAACCTAAAGTGGATAATTTATGGGATTTTTTTCACTATCCATGTCATTTTTCTGAAATTTGTATTTTTAGGATTTTTTTATCATTTAAAAAAATAGTATTTGTTTTAAAAATACATTTATGTATATTTTGAAACTATTTAGTAATTGATTTTTTTTAAAGTCAAAAAAACTTCATTCCGTCGAAAACAAGGCTTTAAATCATTTCTAATATGTCAGGGTCATGTATAAAAATCATTTATAACATCAAAATGTTCAAATTAAATTTATTTTCATAGTTATTAATTCAATTATTTGAATCTTTCATTAGTGAGGTAATAACCACATTATAATTGTGTCATTTATAAATATATTTATCTAATGTCTAAAATTTATAAATAAAATAACATTATGTAATAAGTTTTTTAGCATTATAATGACTATTTATAATCAATTATATCAGTTATATAACCCCGTATAAAAATCTATTTATTAGAAGACATATGTTTATGTTATAATTATCTTTTCATCAAATTAATTATTCTACAATGCCATTTTCATATCCAAGTGAATAAATGGGGTCCCAAAATCGACCCAAGGATTCCCATGGTTGAAAATATATCATTTAACAGGATTATGACTATTGTTAGGGTAGTTTAATATTATTATAATATTATTTTTTAACCTTATTTACCAGATTTACCCTTTAACCATGATAAATAAAATAATTAAATAAGTTGTTGTTCATATTGTCCAAAGATAGAAGGTACATATTTACACAATTTAAAGATTATTATTCCAAATATGGAATCCATTTTTAAAAATTCAAAAACATAGAAGTTGTAATAATAAATTTAATATTAATTCTCGTTGTCAAAACCAAACAAAATCAGGTTTTTTAAAAAGTAATATTTATCTAAAGATTGACATGTGTTTATGTCCAATTTAAAATGGAAATTACTTCCAATGAACAAAATTGGATTAAATGGTAAAAATATAACTCGATTACACTCTAAAACTAATTAAAAAGTTTATATAACTATATAGATAAATTATATGAAAATTTTTGTTTTGAATTAAAATGCAGTGCTTTTCACTATTCCTTAAAATTTTAATTTTATCATAAAAATAACAAAAATTCAAAAAAAAAGAAAATTTTTGTGTATTTTTTCCCAAAAATAAGTTTTTTTTTGAAATTTAACATATAAAAGTGTCAAAAACTAGATTTAAAATGGATGTGCCATCAAAAGGTGGTAAAACTGCATTTTTATTAAAATAATTCTTTTATCAGAAAAATATATTTTGTTATCATATCATGTTATAGAAAATATAGAAGATGAATGATAATGTGATATAAAACTTAAAATGTGGTCAATACTATTCATAATGACTAGTTAATATCCCATTAAATATTAATATTTTAATAATATATCATTGTTTAGTGAAAATCGGTATAGTGTACAATGCAAGCTATTAAGGAACGTTACTCTTGCATGTAATACAAGACAAGTCAGTGTTGTGTGTAGTTAAAGTTTCCTTTGGTGTTCTGTATAACATAATCCAAACTTATTTCATTTTTACATTGAACAAAATCTATACTCAGTGTTGAATTATATCAAAAGAACTAAAAATTGTGTGTAACACAATCCAAGAATAGTGTTGTGTATATTGCAAGCTAATACAGGGTTACGTATAATGCAATATAATCTTTGGGTAGATTACACCACAAGACATAAAAGAAATTAAAAAGAATATATCTCATAAAAGCTAGGTGTGTTACATTCCTCCCACCTTAAAATTAAATTTTCCCTTGGAATTCATTGGGGTTATAAAAGTTTTACTACATGAAAGTTTCTTTCATAGAAACCTACATCATAGAAAGTAATATGAAATATTTTATTTAAAATGAAAAGTTTGAAACATAATAGTTTCCCAAATTAACTCATCACTGGGTTTCCACATAGAATAATATAGGTGGGGAGTGAAAAAAATGGATATAGAAGAGAAATCGAACCATCATGTTTTGATGGGTAGTGATAGAGAATATGGTTTAGAGAAAGATAACTACTAGAAATCCATAAATCTGTGATGATTTAAGAGACCATTTGATTCATCAGATAATATGTTACTAGGATAACATTTTTCATTTTCAATATCCTTTAACAAAATTTGATCAATTTTTACATGAGAAGAAATGCTGAATTGATTTTAGTATCGTTGATCATTCCCTTAACAACTTACACTTCATCTCTTATTTAATGAAATAAAGTTGAATTTTGCATTCGTGAATTGTTAGCAGATCATGTGATATAATGATAGGTCATTCCATCTGTCTCAACAAAAAGGTTAGAACAAGTTATCAAGTATGCATAAATCCACCTTATAGTGGTATAATACATTAATCTAACAAACTTAAACTAGAATATGACATATACTATCTGTAAATGGATAACATTACAATCCTTCAAAAAATATGAAAATATAAAACAATAGAAAGAGGTGGACTAAAAAGACATAACATTTGTCTCCCATATCTTATTTGGTAGTTCTTGGTTGTCACATTCCAACATTTGAATACCTTATTCATGTATTGACTTGAAACATGAAAATAACATCAATTTTCATAGAAACTTAGTGAAAAAATTAATTCTATCAAAACTAACTCTTTTGACACTCCAGAAATACCAAAACATAAATATAATCGAACCACGATATCACATTGTCCTTATATCAGTTATGTGATCAATAATACTATCCAAAATCTCATTATATCCTTATCCCTTAAATATATAAATAGCATGTGATTTTTAAAAATATTTCAATCACTTTTCATGGTTACTGGTTCCATATAATTATGGAAAATCACAATAGAACAATACATAGTTATTCCAAAACTCCATAATACTATAAATGAGATTCCACAACACAATTTTGAAATCTCAGTACATAAAAAATTAATCATTCCACCACTATATTGGCACACCCAACATCACCAAAAGTGATCGCATGTTACTTCTATATGTATTTTTCTTTAAGAGGTTATTTACCTCGATCAGTATTAACCCTTGTATTAGGGCATTGGTTAGAATAATTCCCCATTTTCTTGCACATGTAGCACCAATGTGTTGGTGGTGCGTTCTCTATACTCTTTTCACTATTCACGTCATTAGAAACCTTTTTCCCATTACTTCAGCACTAAACTGTTCGATGAAGTTCTTTTCCACACTTGAATAATTTTCTAGTCCCTTTAAGATAATCCCCACCGTGCTTCTTTCCACACTTTGGGCATAATGACACATTTTTATTATTTTCACCGTTTTTTGGAGTTTTTCATTGAACTTCATCTTTGGTTTCTTGTTAAAACCATGACATAGATATGTAACACCAACTTCCAGTTCTACCTTCATAGGCCAAAGAACAATATTAGCATAGCTACTGAAGTATCTTATAGATAATTCACTTCAAAGACTTGGTTTTATGCCAGTAAATAATTAATCAACTTTACTTTCAGGTTAGATGATAAAGTGAGATTTATAACTTTCAAGCCTTGTAAAATTCTCCTCGTATATACCAACAAATTCATAATCCATTTCCATGAGCTCAAGAATCTTCTTTTCCATATTTGTTTTAGGAATATAATGGAAGTACATATTAAAAAACAAGTTCTTGAACTCATCCCATTCCATCGATTGAATTTCATCTTGTTTCCTTGTATTCTTAATTAGATTCCACCATAGGTAAGTTTCACCTTCTAAACGATAGAAAGCTAAAATGACCTTTTCATGTTCCAAATATTGAAGAATGGAAAATATCTTTCAAATTGTAGTAATCCATTTTTCAGAAACAATTTGATTAAAAGATCCACTGAAAGAAGGCAGACGTTTTCTCATGAAGGACTCAGTAAAATGTTGTTCCCTTTTCTGCAGATTTGGAAGTCAAAAATGATGCATAGCCAGTGTAAGTTTAGAAATAAGATTTTTTTATTCCATATCCTATATTATTTGGTTTTTCATGATTAAAATAATTTCATTTCTCAGTGCATTGATCATTAACATTGTTTTTTCATGTTCAATCCATTATATAAAACCCAAAAAAAGAACAGTGTGTGGCAGAAATTAAACTAGGAAAACAACATTATCACTGGGGAGTACTTTCAATATATAAAATCATGAGTTTAATCCTAGGTGATTCATGATCTTTATCATAATTCTAGGACTGTAACCTATAATTATTCTCATCCTTATGAACATCCATATGAATACCATGAAACAAAGAGATACCCAAGGAACGTATTATTTTAGTGTCTTTGGAAACTCAGAACGTAATCATCTAATCAGGGTGAAAGTTCTTCAACATCGCCCATAAAGAATGTCCCACTTTATTTTCCTACCTAAAACATTTATTTTTATCTGGGGGAAAGTAAAACATAAAAAGGGTGAGATCAAATGATTATTAAGGGAAAACGCAGATAACATAAAACAAAATATATAGATTTTAATTTAAAAACATGAACATAATGTTTAAACATCAAAATTTTGAGTAATGAAACAAATCATGGAATTACATAAGGAATTGATCATAACGGAAAATTAACCATGATAGAATAGTATTAGCATAAAACATGTAATTTTGGAAAACTAAAAATCACAAAATATGATTTCCATAGTAACAAATTCAATGCTCCCAAAACCATCATAGTAGACAAATCCCATTACTGGACTGTGTCTACTTGTCATTCCATTCATGTATTACTGAATCAGATTTAAATTCTATTACAATCATGTCTATCTCATGAGATATAAATATTTATACAATATATTGGATGGATATATAGGTCCCAACCATCTCATAATTAAATCATTATTACATGTTTCACAAAACATAAAAACATTCACAATTTCATAACCCATGAAATCAATTGGGTTTCCTAAACATCATGCCATCATAACAAAACCCATAAAAGATAAATTGATTTTCATAAAAATAATTCGATCATAAACACAATAAAAGAAATAATAGGAATAGAAACCTAAACCTATGTCATCTTAGAAGATAAATAATTTTGATAAAATACTTGACCTTAATTCCATAGAAAAATGTACTTTCTTCTTAAAAAAAGTTTCCTTTTCTCAAAATTTCGTGCAATTTTTAAAAAAATAATTTAGTTGAAAATAATCTTCAATTTTTATAGAGTAATTTTCGTGGAAATAAAGTGTCATGAAACCATGAAAACCCATTTATTTCAGATAAGCTAAAAATAATTTTTCTCAATCTTTAACTCAAAAATTCAAAGGGTACCTCATATAGTAAACAAAAGAAATATTCTTTCCATGTCATGTAGTAAACATAAGAAATGTGTAAAAATGAAATTATAAATATAATAAATTTTTTTTCATAAAACATAGACATCGATGATAAATATATTCCTACTAAATACTTACGTATAAAAAATCTCAGATAAAAAAATGAGATTGAAAAATTTTCCCTTACCTACTATCCAATATTCTCTATACGAGTCCTAAAATACTATATAATGTTTTTAAAACTACCATTAACTTATATATGAATCCAAATAATTTTAATTATGTAATATATTATTGTTTTATGATTTTATATTACCTATTTATTAATAATTCCAAGTTAATGCAAAATTTTGTGTAATATCATACATGTTTTGACTTGTTATTCTTGATCATATTACTTAGATCACGATTTAATTACATAAAGACTATATAATATGATTTATATATCATATATATTAATAATATAAATATATATATGGTATATAGATATATATAATGGAATA
This sequence comes from Viscum album, assembly GCA_963277665.1. Classification (NCBI taxonomy): domain Eukaryota; kingdom Viridiplantae; phylum Streptophyta; class Magnoliopsida; order Santalales; family Viscaceae; genus Viscum; species Viscum album. Next base: position 1,944,588,107 of record OY728163.1, read on the forward strand.
CACCGGTCATGGAGACGGTAGGTCGTACGTACAGAAGAAAGTTGTTTCCGTTTTCTTGTCATATTGAATGGAAGAAAGTGAATAACATATATGTACCTAAAAATATATATATATATATATATAACATTTTAGTAGACTTATTATTCCATCTATATCATAATTATTGATAATATATATTAATATTTATATTTATATTTATTTATATTTATTTAACCATTCTAGTATGGTTAAAGTGGAGAATGAATCTCATCGTGTTGTGGAGACGGTAGGTCGTACGTACGCATGAGCGAATGTATCATTTTCTTGATGTTTAAATGGTATTTAATTGGATGTTATATCAATTATAAATAATTATTATTATGTTATATTCATTATTTAAACCCATTATACTCATCATTGTACCCATCCTAATAAAGTAGTTTCTAATAACAAATTTCACTACGGTGTGGAGATGGTAAGTCGTGTGTATGCATGTATGGTGATATTGTTATTAATTGGATAGATAAAATGAGTTATAAGGTTTTAAAATAGTTACAATAACATCTCATCATGTATAATATACTAGATTTTTTACTTTATTATGGAATAAACATAGAAAGAGGAAGTAGAAGAAAAAATAACTTTGAAAGAAGGGATAAACCAATTACCACTTCTTCATGTGTTTCCTTTTGATTTGAATAAAAGGGCTCTTTAGTATGGATATATTCCCAATGTTATGAGTATAGGATTAATTTATTAATGTTGGGAGGATAAATGGTCATCATTTTTCTGAACCAGAAGTCTATAGAGGTGTGAGATAAAGAGGAAAGGAGGTTCCCTTTTATAAGTTGGTTGAAGGGCACATTAAGAAAATCTTGAAATGTTAATTTATTATGAAAAAAAATTAGGATCATAATAGCTCAAATATGATTTATTTCAAGGATAATATGGATATGGGTATAAATCCTCTCATCCAATAGTTTTTATACAACTTTATCTCATTAAAGTAACCTTATCTTTTAGATTGAACCCTTTGTAAAATAAGTTAACTCTTACCATGTCCTCTTTTATTTTTATACTACATGGTTGATATCTTTACTATAAAATTACAAGGGAACCTAAAGTGGATAATTTATGAAATTTCCATCACTATAAAAGTTATTTGGCCGAAATTTATATTTTTATGATTTTTAAATCATTTAATAAAATAGTATTGGTTTAAAAAAACACATTTATGTCAATTTTACCATTATTTATTAATTGTTTTTTTAACTCATAAAAACATGATTGCATCAAAAAAAGGCATTAATTAATCTATAATATGTTAAAGGAATCTATAAAATTCGTGGATTACATCAAAATTTGCAGATTAAATTTATTTTAATATTTATAAATTCATTTATTTGAATCATTCATTAATGAGATAATCATTACATAATAATTATGTCATAAATAAATATATTTATCTAATGTCTCAAAATTATAAATAAAATAACATGATTTAGGAAATATTTTTATATTTAGATTTACTTTTTATAATCAAAGATATCAGTTATATTACCCTATATAATAATCTATTTTGGAAAAGATATAATTTTATATTATAATTATCTTTACATTAAATTAATTCTTATAAAATGTCATTTTCCAATCAAAGTGCATCCTTGAGGTCCCAAAATAGACCCAAGGATTCTCACGGTTATAAATATCTCATAAAATAGAATTATTACTTGTGTTAGGATATTTTAATATTATTATAATTTTATTTTTTACTCTTATCAAATTTACCATTTAACCATGGTAAATAAAATAATTACTGAAGTTTCTATTCATATTGTCCGAAAATAAAAGGAAACTTTTTTCACAATTCAAACATTCTTATTCTAAAAATTTAATCCATTTTTCTGAATTCAAAACATAGAATTTTCAATAATTTATTTAAAATTAATTCTCATTGTCCAAACCAAAAAGAGGGGGTTTTAAGATGTAATAACTATCAAAAGATTGACATGTTTTAATGTCCAATTTAAAATTGAAATTACATCGAATGACCAAAACTGGATTAAATGGTAAAAATATAATCCAATTACACTTGAAAACTAATTAAAAATTTAAATTTACTATATAAATAAATTCAATGAAAAGATAGTTTCGAACTAAAATGTTGTATTTTTTACTATTCATTAAAATTTGGATTCTATCATAGAAATACCCAAAAAAAAAATTAAATGTTATTCCCTACTTCCAAATAATAAATTTATTTTTTAAAATTTAATTTATAAAAGTGCCAAAACCTGATTTAAAATGTCTGCTCCATCAAAAGTTGGTAAAACTACATTTTTTTAAAATACTTCTTTTATCTGAAAATTTGATTTTGTTCTCATTTCATATTTTATAAAATGTGTAATATGAATTCTAATTTTTTATAAATTTAAAAATTTTCGTTAATAATATTCATATGGGAATGTTTATATCCCATTAAATAATAATCTTTTAATAATATATCGTTGATTAGTGAAACTCAGTATTGCATACAACGCAAGTAATTGAGGAAGATTGTTATTGTGTGTAACACAAGCCAAGTCATTTTTTCATATAGTGAAAGCTTCCTTTAGAGTTGAATATAACATAATAAAAACTTATTTAATTTTTACATTAAAAAAATTCTATACATAGTGATGAATTTTATAAAAAGAACTTGAAATTGTGTGCAACACAAGTCAAGAATAGTGTTTTGTATACTGCAAGTTAATACAATGTTGCGTATAGTGAAATATAATATTGGTGTAGCATATAGAACAATACATAAATGAAATTAAAAAGAATGTATCTCATAAAATCTAAAGGTGTTACATTCCACACCCCTTAAAATGAATTTCACCCTCAAAATTTGTTGGGGGTTATAAATGGTTTACTACATGAAAGTTTCTTTCATAGAAACCCTCATCATAAAAAGAAATACTAACACTTAATTTTGAAAAGGAAGTTAGAGACATAACAGTTTCCCAAATTAACTCAGCACTAGGATTCCACATAGGGAACATTTGTGGGAAGTAAAGACATGTATATGGAAGAGAAATCTAACCATAACATTTTGATGGATAGTGATAGATAATAAGGTTTGGAGAAAGTTAACTACTAGAAATACATAAATCTATGATGATTTAAGAGAACATCTGATTCATAAAATATAAAGGTACAAGGATTACATTTTTTCAAGATCATTTTCCAAAAGATGATTACTTTTTTCAAGAGAATAAATGATTACTTGATTTCATTACCGTTGATCATTCACTAAAAAACATCCAGTTCATATCTTATTTAAAGAAATGAAGTTGAATTCTTCATTCTTGACGTGCTAGCAGATCATGCGATAGAATGATTGGTCATTCCATCAGTCTCAACAAAAATGTTATAACATGTTATCAAATATTCATAATTCCACCTTATACTAAGATAATACATTAGTCTAACAAATTAATACCAGAATATAACATATATTATCCATAACAGGATAACATTACAATCCATCAAAAAATTGAAAATATGAATCTTTAGAAAGAGGTTGACTAAAAAGACTTAACATATGTGTCCCATATCCCATTTATCTATTCTTGGTTGTCAAATTCCAAACATGTGAATAACTTAATCATTTGTTGTCTTGAAACATGATAATAACATGAATTATCATAGAACCATAGTGAAAACAAAAATTCTATCCAAATTAACTCTTTCCACACTCCAAAAATACCAAAACATCTATATATTTAAACCACGATATATCTTTGTCCTTATATGAGTCATGAGATCATTAATACTATCAAACAACTCATTATATTATTATCCCTTCATTATGCGCATATCATGTGATTTTCAAAAATATTTCAATCCCTTTTAATGGTTACAAGTACCATATAATTATAGAAAACCACAGTATACCAATACATAAATATTCCAATATTCCATAATAATATAAATGATATTCCACAACACTATTTTAAAATACCATTACATAAAAACATAATCATTCCACCACTTCATTGTCATACTCATCATCAATAATAGTGATTTCAAGTGAATTCCCATTATATTTATCTTTAAGAGTTTTAGGACATCAATCATCATTAACCCTTGTATTAGGGCATTGGTTAGCATAATTCCCCATTTCCTTTCAGTTGTATCATTAAATTGTTGGCAGTAATTTCTCAGTATACTTTTCTCTATTCACAAAATTAGAAACCTTTTTCCCATTACTTTGTCACTCAACCACTTGGTGGCCTTGTTTTCTACAATTTAATCATTTACTAGTCCCATTAAAACAATCTCCACCATGATTTTTTCCACACATTCAACATAAAGAAACATTCATCTTTTTTTCACCATTGTTTTGAGATTTTTCCTTGAACTTCATATTTCATTTATTTTAAAAACCATGAGATGGATATGTAACACCAACTACCAATTCTACATTGATAGCACAATGCATAATCTCTTCATAGTGATAGAAGTATCTAATAGCTAATTCACTTCGAAAATCTAGTTTTAATACAGTGAAGAATCGATCAACTTTATAATTCGATTAGATGGTAAAGTCAGAAGCATACCTTAGAAGCCTTGTAAAATTCGCCTTGTATGTACCAAAATATTCATCATCCTTTTTCTTAAGCTCAAGGATAACCCTTTTCATCTTTGTTTGTGGAATAAAATGGTAGTAAAGATTGAAAAATATGTTCTTGAACTCATCCCATTCCATGGATTTAATATCAATTTTCTACCTTGTATTCTTAATTAGAGTCCACCACTGGTCTGCTTCACCTTCTAAATGATAGAAATCAAAAATGATATTTTCATGTTCTAAATAGAGAACGATGAAATATATCATTTAATGGTTCTGATCCATTATTTCGAAAAAAATGGATCAGAAGACCCACTGAATGAATGTGGATGTTACCTCATGAAGGACTCAATATAATGTTGTTCCCTTCTATGCTCATTTAGAAATCCAGAGTAATTCATAGCTTGTGCAAGTATAGAAATAATATTTTTCATTACATATCCCATAACATTTGATTGTTCAGGAGGGAAATAATTTCATTTCCAAGTGCATTGATCATTAACACGGTTCCTTCAGGTTTTATCTGTTTTCTAAAACCCAAAACGAACAGTGTGAGAGGCAAAAAACATACTAGGAAAACAACATTATCATAGGGGAGTAATTTCAATATCTTACTTCTTGAGTTTAACAATAGGTTATTAATGATTTTTTTCATAATTCGATGACTTTAACCTATAGTTATACTTTACATTTGGGACATTCCCATACATACCTTAGAAATATCTCTATGGATCTCACTAAAGTTTTCACATCCTAGTTTCCAATGTTTAACAAAACCTTCACTTTGATACCAAATATAGAGACCCAAGATTAACATACATTAACATTACATTTCTCTCATGGAATACTTAATACATTACACAAACAGACACCTAAATACCATATTATTTTAGTGTCATTTGATACTCATAACGTAATCTTCTAATCATGGTGAAATATCTTCAAAATCACACATAAAGATCTTATCCTTTTGTTTTCCTACCTAAAACCTTTTATTATATCTTAGGGAAAAAACATAAAAATAGTGAGATAAAATTCTCAGTAAGGGTGAACATGGAAAACATAAATCAAATCATATAAATTTGAATGTAAAAACATGAACATAATGTTTAAACATAAAAATTTGGAGTTCTGAAATAAATCTTTTCATTACATAACGCCTATATCATAAAGGAACCTTAACCATTATATAATAGTATTGGAATAAAACATGTAATTGTGGAAAAATAATAATCACATAATATGACTTCCATAGTAGCCAAGGCATTGCTTCCAAGACCATCATAGTGGACGAAGTCAATTATTAAACTGATTTTACTTGTCATTCTAGTCATTTATTTCTAAACCGGATTTACTTTCATTTCCATTCATGTTTATCTAAGGAGATATAAATCATTACCCAATTCATTGGAGAGAGATATAATTCCCACCCATCTCATAATGAAACCATTCATACATGTTCCAAAAAACATAAAAACATTCACCATAGCATAACACAGGAAATAAAATGGCATTCTTAAACATTATTTCATCCCAACATAATGTATATATTATAAATCGATATCATAAAAATAATTACATCATAAAAAAAATAAAAGTTATAATATATATATAAACATAACCCTATTTCATCTTAGATTGAAAATAATTTTGATAAAATACTTGAGCTTAATTCCTGAGGAAAATATCCTTTCTTCTTTAAAAACATTTTCTTTTTTTTCCCAAATGACGTGCAATTATAAATGATTATAATTTAGTTGACAATAATATTTAAATATTTTATAGGAAGGTTTTTGGAAATAAGGATTCATGGATCCATAGAAATCCATTTATACTGTATAAGATAAAAAACATTCTCCTCGTACATTTACCAAAAAAGTCAAAAAGTACCTCGTATAGTAAAAAAAGAATGATTCCTTCCATACCATGTAGTAAAAGTCAAAAATGGGTTTAAATTACAATGTACATGTAGGAATTTTTTTTGATAAAACATGGACATGGATGATAAATATATCCCTAGTAAATACTTACGTATAAACAATATCAAACCAAAAAAATGAGATTGCAAAATTATCCCATTCCTTAGGTCCAATACTCTCCTTACGAATTCAAAACTCTTGTATAATGTTTTTCAAAATATTATTAACCTATATCATAATAATAATAATAATTATGATATCATATATGATTATTTTATTCCATTATATTACCTTTTAATTGACAATTCCAAGTTAATGCAACATTTCGGGTAATATCGCTTTGTTTATCTTACGTGTTTTGACTTGTTATCCGTGATCATGTTACTTAGATCATGATTTACTATATTCTATAATTTATAATATGATTTATATATATCATATATATTGATAATATAATTATATATATATATATATAATGGAATACATCTTTCAGGGAGATGGTAGGTCGTACGTACGCATTAATGTTGTTTCCATTTTCTTGTCATATTGAATGGAAGTAAATGGTATATATGTACATATATATATATATATATGTAATTAAAGTAGACTTATTATTTCATTTATTTAATAATTATAAATAATATATATATATATATAATCATTTTTTAATCATTCTTGGACGGTTGAAGTGGAGAATGAATCTCATCCCGTCGTGCAGACGGTAGGTCGTACGTACGCACGAGCGACTGTGTCATTTTCATGATGGTTAAATGGAATGTAATTGAATAAATATACCGAATCATTATCATGTTATATTAATTACTTAATTTCATTATACTCATCAATATACCAATCCTAATAATGTATTTTTGAATAACAAATTTCACCACGATGTGGAGACTGTAAGTCGTACGCATGCACGTACGGTGATATTGCTATTCGGAGGATAGATAAAAGGAGGAATAAGGTTGTCCCATAATTATAATGAAATCTCATAATGTCTTATATACTATATTTATTACTTTATTATGTAATCTACTTAAAAATAGTAAGTAGACTACGAAAAGAACTTTGAAAGATGGGAAAAAGAAATTACCTCTTATTCGGGTGTTTCCATTTTATTTGAACAAAAGGTATACTTAGGATGGATCTATGAACAATTTTATGACTCTAGAAATAATTTAAGGGGTTTTAGTAATTGATGCATTTTGAAGTCATAAAAAATTGATTAATTCACAGAAAAATAATTAAATCATCCCTAATATGTCATTGGAATCCATAAAATTCATGGATGACAACAAAATGTTCAAAATTAAATTTATTTTAATATTTATAAATTCATTTATTTGAGTCTTTCATTAATGAGGAAATCACTACATCATAATTGTGTCATAAATAAATATATTAATCTAATTTATACAATTAATAAATAAAATACCATGTTGTAGGAAATATTTTTTATCTTTTTAATTAATATTAATTATCTACGAGATCATTTATGTAATTACATATAAATATCAATTTAGTAAATATATTTGTTTATGTTATAATTATTTTTACTCTAAATTAATTCATATAAAATGTAATTTTCATATTCAAGTGAATACATGGGGCCCCAAAATCGACCCATGGATTCTCATGGTCAGAAATATCTCATCCAAGAAGATTAATAATTTTTTTAGGGTAGTTTAAAATTATTATAATATTATTTTTTACCCTTATTTACAATATTTACCCTTTAACCATGGTAAATAAAATAATTACTAATGTTGTTATTCTAATTGTCCGAAAATAAAAGTTTAATATTTACACAATTTGACCCTTATTATTCTCAAAATAGAATCCTTTTTTTCAAATTCAAAACACAAAAGTTGAAGTAATTAATTTAAAATTAATTCTCATTGTCAAAACCAAAAAGCAGGTTATTTAAAAAGTAATGGATATCAAAATATTGACATGTGTTTATGTACAATAAAAAATTTAAATTACTTCCAATGACAAAAATTGGATTAAATGGTAAAACTTTAATCCAATTACACTTTAAGACTAATTAAAAAGTTAATCTAACTATATAAATAAATTATATGAAAAGGTAGTTTCAAATTAAAATGCAGTATTTTTTATTATTCATTAAAATTTGAATTTTATCAGAAAAATGCAAAAACAAAATTATGTCTTGCTTCCAAAGAATAAACGTATTTTGTGAAATTTAACTTATAAAATTGCCAAAAACTGCCTTTAAAATGGGTTCACCATCAAAAGATGATCGAACTGCATTTTTTGAAATATAATTATTTTATCCAAAAAATGGTTTTGTTCTTATATCTTGTTCTAGAAAATGGGTAAGATGAATGCTAATGTTATATAAAATAAAAAATTTGGTTAATTTGATTCATATTGGCTAGTTTATGTCCCATTAAATAATAAAATTTAAATAATATATCATTGTTTAGTGAGACTCGGTATCACGTACAATGCAAGCTATTGAGGAAGGTCTCTCTTGCATGTAAGACAGGACAAGTAAGTGTTGTGTATAGTGAAATATTCCATCAGTGTGGCATATAACAAAATCCAAACATAGTTAATTTTTACATTGATCAAAATCTGTACTCAGTGTTGAATTCTATCAAAATAACATAAAATTGTGTGAAACAAAAGCCAGGAATAGTGTTGTGTTTACTGAAATCGAATACAATGTGGTGTATAGAACAATATAATATTTTTTTAGCATACACCACTAGACATAAAATAAATTAAAATAAAACTATCTCACAAAATCATGGGGTTTTACCTTTAAACCACCACCCATGTAGAGTCTCATATGGTTCCATTTGAATGCTAGATTATATACTATTTTGGTTTGATAACTATATTGGAAGAGAATATTGATCCTAAACTACTTTGAATTTCTTTGAGCAGTATCCCAATGTATATTTTTTCATTTTGAATGGTCCTTTTTGATTTATCGTCATTTTGAGGATGATTATAATTTCCAAATCTCAGTTGTGTATCGAATTCTTATTAAATACTTCTCTAGAACATTGAGGTAAACATCAAATATAAATAATATATATTTGAAAGTTGTAACATCCTAGGGTGTTTTGGTAGTTAATATTTGTCTAATTATAATTAAAACTTTTTTATTTAGGCCTGTAAGATGTGTAAGTGGAGTTAGTGGAGTCCATGAATCATAATTTCAAGAGTTTGATGGGGGTTTTGAGCTTAAAATTTATTCCCTATAGAATAACACACAACACAGTGCCTTGTGACATATCAAGGGGATGTGTAATATTAAAATTTTTGGAGAAATTGGTTAGTCACACTAGTACCCTGACATTGTTGCATGAAAGCCAACCCAAGGGGATGGGGTTATGTCATGAAGTACCGAGTAAACTGTAATGGGAGTCCATCATTCAATAGCGATACCCTAGAGGGGTTTTTTGTTGTGATGAAGTGGTTTATGGTGTAACTTGACCTTGATCTAGAATCATCATGGTTTCTAGTTCTACCCTATAGTAGGTAACTATTACATGACCAAAAGAACCATGTGGTAGTGTGACCTGAAGCCAGGGAATTGGATCGTGACCAATGTTATCACACTGCAATATACCACTATGACTTTTTTTAAACTATTAATTAATTTATTTAATTTGGATAAAATCACATGAAATGGGGGTCTCTTTGTTTAGTTTGGAGGTCCCTTAGTGACTGAAACACCATAAAACCACTCTCCCATATACAATTATCTAAACAAAACATTACACATGTGCATTGACATCATGTGAGGTAATGTGTGTCATGGACCAACCCATCATGGCTCCAAAATGGTCAGTGGTAATTCATGTGTGACACCCCAACCCTACCTCTAATAGGCTATGGGATGGAAATTAGCACCAAGAAGTAATAAAAAATAATGGGGTGTCTTGGCCTAAAAATCCTATAGTAAAAAAATCCACTAATCCAATAATAGAACCACAATCATGCAGGATATACATATATAAATGGAATGAAATTAAGATAAAATAAATATCATATGAATAGAAAATGAATGTCAAAACTTCATTCCTTATTCAATATCAACACCTCCAGCTCCAAAATCCCTCTGGATCCACCTAGATCTAGCCCCACATTACAAAGTCTGTAGGGTCTCCAATCTATTTTTCATCTGCACATTCACAACATGTGTAGTCCTAAGACCCATGTAGTGGTGAGTATACAAATACTTTGTATGACACCTTAAAAAATGAAAATTACGCCATGGGTTATTAATTAATTAGGTTCAAACCAGATGTCTTCCAAATGCAACCTAAGAGAATAGAACTCAAGATGAAAATCACCAGAAACCCCCAAAACGCAAGGCCATCCTAATGGTAAGTACACCATAGAAAACTAAAATTAAACTCCAAACCACACTATAAGGATACATTGAACATGTTATACACTTCAAGGTAAGAAACATCCCTTTTCAATTCATGGAACAAAAAAACAATCGATTGGTCTATGTAATTTAAACTCTTTATAGAACGATCAACACACCATAGGGGAAACTAAAGAGATCCCTAGGGAATGATCATGCACTTGAAAATGAGACACATTGTCTCACCTGAATTTTTTCCAACTAATAAGGTGTGTATCTATAACTATTATCACACTATTGTTCCTAAATTAGGTCTCTCACAACACCTACCACATTAAGGTACCTAGAAAATAGTACCCTAAACCCTCATTACATTGAAGAGAAGTTCACACATCATACCACCTAAATAACGTATGTGCCTCAGAAACAAAAGGAAACCCATCCTCTTGGAATAATTATAAGATAATAACCCAACATCATATACTCTCTCATGGGTTAAAATAGAACATACTTCAAAAGAGAAACAAATCATAGAACTCACTCCATCCAATAAAAGAACTCATTGGGATTCAACTAGAGCACATCATGTTCCTAAATCCTTCGTGAGAATGATACGTCAATTGAAGTCATTATCATCACCACCAATCCATGTATAATATAAGTTTTCATGAGGTACTAATGCCTTGTTGGTACAGAAAACGTCAATAATGGAGGTCAAACCCCAAACATTGGTCCATCTCTGTTCAATGTCTACTTAAAAACTGAACCAAAATTATGATCATGTCAAATATATCATACCCCATCAAGGGACGATATTATATATAAATGTAATCATCATAGAACATGAAATAACAATCACTTCCTCTGGATATGAGGTTCCAAATGGACATCTCCAAGCATAGATGACCCACGCCATGACAAGTAGGTGGTTCTATCTACAAAAACTGAGAGGACTAGTCACCCCTCAACCTATCATATTGGATTAGGGAAGGTGTCCACTTACAGATACCTCACTGTACCTTAAACCTAAGAATCAAATCTAATGGTCCATTGAAAGGGGCAGTTGAGGGGGTCCTATGTACCCCGATCACTCTCCCCCAATCACAACTCGATATGCGGCACAGGAGAGAGAGGGGGGAGTACCAAACATTGAAGGAATAGTGTACAAGGATATGATCATGACTATGGAGAGAGTTTATAACTCTTAATCTATCAGAAACTGAATAATATGAATTTATACTAATTATATAGTATATTGGGAGAATTATATTTACTCCAAAAGTCACACATCTAACTGACACCCATCGAACCACACTATGATGAAGAGGGTACTTCTCAACCCTAGCTGAATAGTAGAATTTGTAACCCTTTATCTTTAGAGGAAACCATAAGCAAATAAAATTGGAGGGGTACCATCCTCTGAGTATATTTTAGGACCTCCACACAAAAATTATGATCATTACACATGAATTCCATAGTCCCCACTCTCACTTTTCTCTATTGTCAGCATCTCGTTATCATCCCGATTGGATTATGTACTACATTAAGCATTGAATCATCTCACCAACAACCTCTAATAGTTAATAGGTCCTAACTATAAAATTCTATGTGGAAAGATACTTTGAAAGGACTAAATATTTTTTCAAAACTATCTCTAGATATATATATATGATACATAAGTCTCAATAAAAAGGATAATTCTTAGATTGTACTTGGAGTACACAATGTTTCCAATGAAATTATCCCTCAGGGAATTTCTTCAAGCCAAACTGGTGTGTAATTATCTAGTATAAGGAGTCTCTCTACACAACATGGGGTGTGGTGGTGACAAGGTATCTAGTTGTGTACCCTACCCAAGGTCGTGTTGGTTCACCCCGTATGGTGTGTACAAGTACACACACATGTGTTGTACATGGGTGTCATCCATATAAATGGCCAGACCCATATATTGTCCCCTAGGGTTCCACTTAGATTTTATATTATACCAACACACAATATTTACCCTCGTCTATCGCCTAAGAGAAAAATAGATACATGGCATGTATACATGACATGTATACATGGGACCATAGGATATGTCATTAGAAATTGAAAACATAAAGCACTTGTGATCTTCTTAAATCTACTTCAAACACCCTGATTTGAATTAGATACAAAGGAAAAATGTAAATAAGTCTACTCATGGTCCATAATGAAATAAAAAATATAATCAAATATAAGAATAAAATAAAATAATGATTCATACCTCTTGGTGGATTGTTGTTGCCTCAAAAATTAATGCTCTAGATTCCTGATATGTGGTCATTGAATCCAAAACTATGTTCTGGTCAACCTAGAATAAATATATCTCCCTCAATCACCACCTTTGGAACTCCATGCCATTATAGGGGAAGGGGAGTTCTTGTGTACTCTATAGGGAGGATGGGATAGATTTAAGGCTAATTAATAACGAATTTAATTAAAGATTAATACGTATTAAATTGTTCCAACCAAAGAATGGAACCCAAATAAAGATTGTATCTCAACTTAGTAAAACCCCTATTGAAACAACTATGAATGTGGAATTCCAGTTATTTTAGTATATATTAATGTTTCAACCTATATAATATAATTAATATTTATTTAATAAATATAAAATAGTAAAAATAAATATCCCAACATATAATTTCACCTAAAACATTCCATATGGTACAATACACATTAAGGAGTTAGTCATACCATTGAAAAAAAATGCGCGGTCATTTATATTGTGGAAATTACAATTATACACTTCCAAAAGGATCGAGGTTCTGAAACACCAAAAAGTGAAAATGCTTTCAGATAAGAAACACTAGATCATAACATTATCCCAAAAAAATAATTTTTTCTTCAAAAAGGAATAGAAATTGTGAACCAAAATAAAGACATCGAGATATAATCTTGTTGGAGGTAAGAACACCAATGCATTAGGTCCTCCAGTCATGGAAGTCATTGCACATAGGGATCCCAAATAGATCCTGCTTTTGAAAGCATTGAATCCTAAAACATGGATGAGGTATTCCTCCTCTATGATTTTCTTCCCTCCTTCACCAACCATCCTTAACCTATTGTAGAGGATGGTTTCAACCCAGAAATAACATTCCTTGCACATACTCACTAAGTCTCCTCACTCAATATTTTGTATTTTCATATAGAGGGGACTCCCAATGATCCTAGTACTCTAAAATACCACAAACCAAAGTTATTTATTATATATTTAATCCAAGTCCCCTCCTAGGAGTATCATACTCCCCACATTAAATAATGTAAAACCCCATGATATTCTTTCAAAGATAATCAAAATTCACCAACATCCACTCTATGAAATATCAACATTATCTCCCCACAAAACCTCCACCACCCTACTTTAATAAATAGAATCAAATCATACACACATAGATGAAAAATAGTTTAGGAAAATGTCATAACATCAACCCTCTCATCCTAACCTCATAAGTGGCTGTAAGGATTCCATAACTACACCATTTTCCTAATCTAGGTCCTCTACAACTGCATAAGAGGTGATATATTCACTATAAAGAACTATTTAAATGTATTATTTCCCTCAAATACCCAAATACAATACATTGTAATTGAATTCCACACCTAGATTCACATAGAGTCCATCAAGAAACTCCATCACAACAAATCCCACATTTCATAATGGGAAGAAAATCATGATGATTAGTGGCTAGCCATCTTGATACTTGGGTCTTCTTAACTATAAGGGTTCAACATGCCTTTGTAAAATTACTTATAATGTCTCTATGATATGGGAATCATAGTGAACTATGAAAGATGATTCATTCACAAAAAACGCAGAAAAGTGGCATAGCTCAACCTCCTCTTTAACCCCTCAAAACCTCTTAAAGTAGGACATAACCAAGGGATTTTCATTTGAATCCTTCCTCACATCAAAAACACTACAAAGGGGTAAATAATACAACCCATTTCTACGTATTTGTGGGTCTAATACTCTGAAATCCATATAACGTGAAACCAAACGTGACAACCTATGAAGGAATTGGATGAATCCTAAGGGATTATCCAACTCAATTTTTGGGACCCACTCCCAAAGAAGTTAAATTTGAATTTTCCACCTAATAGAAATGATTTTTAGAAAAACCGATCACACAACTGAAACTGATCTGAGAGTTCAATTCCATCACTGTGACATTACCATTGAGTCTTTCCCTATCATGGCAAGATTTCTAGGGTGATCAGTACCTAAAACATCTCTCACCACTGATAAAAAAGTTATTTATTAACTGATGATGGATTCCTATTGTTTGATTGTATAGGTCCAAAGTCTCTTTGAAGATCTATGGCACCTAGATCGAACAAATAAATATCAATAGAAAAAGAAGAAAATTAGGGTGATAACAAACACATGAACCCCAATAAGGGTTGCAAACTGCACCTCTATCATCACATTCCCTTATTGAAATATATATCTACATATATCCCTATAATCCCATCATTACATAAATCAAAATCCCACACCACCCTACATATGTGAGATATAGTGGTGGAAAAAGGATTCCTTGCATGATTGGGGGAGCAACCATCCGCCAAGGGGTCCAAACACTAGTATCTTCCTTGCTATGTAAAACTAAACTAAAATAATGATCCTCATATAGAACACTCTCATCCAATAAATCACACCAAACATCACATCATTCAAAATTTTCATCAACCGTTGATCTATAGTGATGGACTCTCATCTCGATGATTGTCTATAGACTAGAAATGGGACAGCTAACCTCACCATCAACTAACCACGCCCTCTAAATCAAGGTAGTGGTGTCACGCTATAAGGTAAAACAATCATACCAAAAAATTGAATTGAACTCTGACCTCTATGTATGGAGGAAGCATTCTCTTCCTTTTAAGGGGGTATTGAATCATCTTTAGGATAAAGTACCCACTCCTCATTACAATCTTGGGAGTACCATACCCATGTTAAAATAGAATGTACATCAACCAAGGGGAAGCCTACGCCTCCCATGGAGGACCCAAGACCTAACAAATAAGGTCTTACCAATTCACATGGTTATAGAACCACATACAGTCTAATCACAAACATATGCCTCTACAAATAGAGGACCGTCACCCTACCTTGAATGTGAGTACAACCCCATTATAGTATGACGGACTCAAAAATCGTCTAATTAAGGGAGTTCTAGCCCATGATTTAATAGAGTACCCACATCTAATGAATGGTAGTACACAATCACAAATACATGGGAAATTATCACACTCTATAATCTCATATGGGGGCCCATTTTAACCTATAAGAAACCCCATAAAAGAGAGTACAATCCCTAGTAGAGGATCTCATGACTTTTTTTATTCCTTTTGACAGGGTTAATATAGATCCTTTTAAAAGATGGAATTGGATTTCAGATAAATTCAAGAGCACCCCTTGTAATTCCAACACATCTTTGGTTAGTCGTAGGGATCTCATTATCCATATGAGGTCAAAATTACACCACTATATAAGGAATTTATATGAAGTAAATCTACATCATCACAACATCGGTCAATACCATGATATGATGTCACTCTATAAAATCAAATAATCCTCATGACTGATACATGAATCATATACCAATAAAACTATACCCTATGACCGATGTTATAATTTCAAAAGTTATTCACTCATATAATCATAATCATTCCATAGGAATGTTCCAACCATTGCGTCCTAGATGGGTTCCTTGGACTAATAACTAATCTTAACCAACATAAACATTTTCACACCACATGTACAAAACTAAACACACAATACCCCTATTTAAAAGTTTCTTCCCCATTAAATAACTTCCTTTGATAATACCTTTTCATGACCAGATCCACTGAATTCTCTCCTGGGATTGCAGTAAGTCTTATGTGACACCCAAAACTTCCCTTCAATAGGCTAGGGGTTGGAGAGTACCACCCATAAGGCATAAAAATATTTATAATCAATATCCTTAACATGATATAATTAAAAAAAATACCCAGTTTATAAAAGAGAACCATATCCACACATGATATACTTTTTTAACTAGAAAGGAAAATATTTATGTGTACCGCTTATGTGACTGGGAAAAGAATCCCACCACATCTCACTATCTCTGATATGAACTCTAAGAAATCCTGAATACTATTGGATTTACCAAGATCCATCTCCACAGTACAATGTCCAAAATTTCACTAATCTATATGTCATATATATAGACACAACATTTGGGTCCTAAGGCCCGTATAGGGGTGAGTTTAAAACTACCCATTAGGATTCCCAAAAATTGAAAGTGAAAAAAGCGTACAAGTTAGTATGATAATAGGGTCAACCCTTATGACTTCCCAATGATACCAATGGGAATATAACCTGGGAAAAACTTCACCAAAATCCCCCCAAACTCAAGGATACCATATCAGTTGGGTGAATAGTTCCAAATCCAATGAATCACTCAACCACACTATAGGAATATTTTAAATAGGTCTCTTACCTCAAGATAAAACACCTACTTCCTCAAAATTATCTATATAATACTAACTTGATTGTTCTGGTAAATAGAAACACCTCATATCATTTTCAGCACACCTTAGAGAAAACTAACGATATCATCATCAAATGATTGTATACCCAACAATGAGCCACATTTTCTACACCAAAACCATTGTTAACTCGTAATTTGTGTAACCTAGACTAATATCATTCTATTTTTCCTTGAATGAGTCCCCATACTATACTAAGAGTAGGAAGATTCTTAGTGAACCGAGCCTACTTATCTCGAAATGTAGAAGGGGTTTACACTCTTCAAACCACATGAAGAAAGGATTTGCCTCAACATATGAAGGAAACACCAACCTCCTTAATTTATTAAAAGATTAATATCCAATGTCTTAGATTCTCTCAAGTTATAAATGAGAATTGAAATCAGAAGCATAACCACTTCCATAACTCAATCCTATCAAGAAGTGAATGTTGAGGTAATATACTAAGGAAATTCATATTACTAAAACATAAATGATCATGTTCCATCTATATAAGTCACTATATACATCACAATTCCATGTAGAATTGAATCTATTATACAAAACTCTTACCTCATTAGTAAACACAACACAACTGAGGGAGAAAAAACCCTGGACATTGGCCTATCATTTTCAAAAAATCACTATGAAGCTAAACCAACATTGTGACCATGTCAGGGATCCCACATCAAACCATGTCGTGAGATTATCTATGATGATAATCATCACTAATCATGAAATAACATATTTCTATTTTCAATAGGGAGGCCTAAAAATACATAACATGTCATAGATGACACATGAACTTGCTAATAGGGGGATGTTATATCCCACAACCAATAGGAATATTATGCCCTTGACCTATAAAGTAGGATCAAGGAATGCATACTAGTCAAGATACCACATCATAATCACAACATAAACATTGTGAGTTCTACAAATGCTACTCCTTCTCCAAAATCGTAACATGAGATAACACATGGGAGAGATAAGGAGAGAGTACCATTTGTCAAATGAAGACTATCCACGAAGGCGATAACAAATAAAAAATGAGTTTCCAACTCTTATATCCAAGGAACAAATATATATACACCAATACAAATTTCCTGGTGCATGGGGAGAAGGATATTTATTTATGAGTCACATGTTTGACTCATACACATCAATGTTTTGCATAATGAAGAGGGAACTACTCATTCTGAGATGAATACCATCATCCATGATCACTCTCCCTTAGATTGAACCATAACCAAGAAAACTCCAAGAAGTATATAAAACTCTGTGAACTCATTGGGACTTACACTTCTAAAATTTAATTAAACCATGAGAATTAAATAGTACTTTCTCCCACTTTGATCCATTTTAGCCTCTTGTTGTCATGTCCATGAGATTATAAACCACATCAAGAATCAAAAAATCTCACAATCTACCTATAATAAAGATGAGGACCCCACCATCATGTTTTATATGGATAGATACTGAGATATTACAACCCATTTATTGTAAATCATCTCCAAGGTGAGAATATACACAAATCTCAAAAAATTGAGAGTGGATTGTGTATGATAGAAGTACATATCATGTCCACCCAAAACACTCTATGTGTGTGTCCTCCGACTAACATGGGGTGTATATATATAGTAAATATGGTGTCCCTAAACTACATGGGGTACATTAGTCCATAGGTAACTAGATATATAACCCACCTTCGAGGTCAACTGGTATGGATGGTACAAGTACACGCTTATGTGTCCCACATAGGAGTATTTTCATGCATATGGTCGGAAAACATGTCATGTGACCTATGCATCCACTCTATGTGCACATAATACCTGAAAAACATGTGAAACCAATATATATAATGATATTAACAAAATAGGTACATGATATGTGTTGTTGAGACCACATGCTATGTTTTTAGAAATTCCAGACATAGATCACTTGTGATCTACCCAAATCCCAATTGAACAACTAGATTCAATCCTATGAAATAATAAAAATAAAAAACATTCTATCCATGATACAAAATGAAAATATGAACAATAATAAAATCAAAAGGATTGAAATTAAAATTTATGAGTTCTACCACTAAGAAGATCATAGGTGTTTGGTGAAGGGTGGTGATGATGTTGGAGTTTTTTTATTTAAGTGTTGATGAAGACAATTATCAAACATGATGTTTGATGATGGTGGTGATGATGGTGATGTGACGTAGGTAGTGTGATTATGGTGGTTAGGTGATGGTGATTGGTTGGAAGTGAGATGAGGTAGTTTCTCAGTTTGATGTTTTTTTGAAATTTGAATTTTGAAAATTTTATCTGGCATCGTGGTTTTTGGCATGGTGTTTTTTGGCGGTTGGTTGAAATTTTGGATTTTGAATGTGATGTGTAATGGATTTAGGTTACATATGATTTGATGGTAGTTAATATTGGTTCCCACTTATCCAAAAAGTGAATTTTTAAATAATACAAAAAATGGATTGTTGATAAAAAAAGAAGAAGATCATTGGTGCTCAAAAAACATGCATTTTGATTCCTATTCCATGGTTGTTTCATCTCGATCCATTCTCCAATCATCCCAATATATATTTCTCCCTTTATCACCACCACTAGTTTGACATTCCATAAAAGTGGAAGGAGGTAGGAGAATATGAATATTCCATAAGGGGGAGAGGGGAGAGAGTTATAGTAAATTAAAACCCTCTTTTATTTAAAAGGAAGACAAAATAAATGGGCCTTACCTAGGACTAAAACCCAAATTGATATTATACCAAATCAAGGTAACCCCACCCCCACCAACATTTTATAACCAACTACAGTGTCAGAATTCCAATACTGAGCATTATTTAGGAGATATTAGCATTTGACCCAATAAAATATAATTAATATTTATTTACTAAATATTAAATACTCTAAACAAATTGTCTTATAGAAACCTCACCAGACTCCTTCCATAGGGTAAAAGACATATTTTGGAGTCAATGGGGTCATTGGAAAAAAATTATGAGGTTATTTTCCATTTTGAAATTCTTATTTTAGCATTTAAAAAATCATGGGAATCAGAAACTAGGAAACATGCAAAGGATTTACCAAGGGAAAACCTAGATCATTAAAACATGAGCATGGAACACATATATTTTATATCATTTCCATAATTTAACCATTTTATCTAAAAAATTCATACAAAATAAAAAAACCAAAAGGTTTATTGAATTTAGAGATTATATATATAAACTACTTATTTTATAGAATGATGAACATTTCCCTATATTCATAACACACTAAACCCCCACTATACAGGTTATATACAACACACATCTTCCTATAATGGGGATTGTAAATTTAATAAAGTGGTTAGCTCATATTCTTAGTGAGTAAAAGCAAAAGATATAATAATGAATGACAATAATTGTTCACAATATAAACATGTGGGTATGAGAAAATAATAAAGATACATGGGAATAACATAAGTTAATCATACCCAAATACAATTATATTATAAAACATGATCCATAGAATAAAGATTTTGACATAACTTTAAAATATAGTTATATTAAATTATAAATATGAGTCAATATACCTGAGCAATTAAAACATAACACCAGAATAATAATGTTTCACTTATATAGTTATATAAAATAATATCATTGTGAACATAGCTGGAAGAAATCATGTCCATGCACAAACATGTAAACATAGCTACTTGTAATCATGTTTACTCACAAACTTATGAACATATCTACACATGACCATTTTTATGTAAAAAATTCCGAACATAGTTATTTTTAATCATGTCCACACACAACATCATTATCTCATAGGATATAAAACTTTATACAATGGAATTGTATTTATATAAAATTCCTATAAAACTCATATCATAATGAAAAATTATACATTTTCATGTCACATGATCATGAAAACATTATTAATTCCATCATATCTTTTTTACCCCATGAAATGAAATGGATTTCATGCAAAATTTCATAAGAAAATTTCATAATCCCTCCAGTGGAAGAAAGTAGAAGGTATACATAAATAATATCCCCTATAAAGAATATGAAATATTAAATAATTTTTACATAGATGAAAATAACTTTTATAAGTTCATTATTAAATAACATTAAAAAGGAAAAAAAATACACTTTTATGTTTTTAATAACATTTATTTGAAAGAAAAAAATCACAAATGAAAGAGAGAATAAATTAGTTTATAAATTCATAAAAACCTAGAATGTAAAATTTATAAATAAAATTTTCCATGAAGTTGGGAAAATTTATTATATGGAAAATGTTATAAAAAATATATACTTTTTCACTTTTCTATTGATATTCAATACATTGGAAAATGAACCATGTATAAAATGTTCCAAAATATGACCTTAAAAAATTTATAAATAAATTTCTGGCCAATAGAAAAAGACCTTAAGAAATCATATAGGTGTAGTGAAGGAAAATTATAAGATAATATAAATAATAAGTACATGTAGGGGAAAGATTTTAAACTAAAAATAAGAGATTGGGTTATCTCCACCTAGAAATATTCTTTCGATAAAATTGTGAAACAATGGGGGCTTTAATGGTATGAATACATGTAAAACCAATTAATAAATATAGTATATTAAAATATTTGTGTTTTATAAAGAATAACATATAATTTCAATAGATATATTTTTAAATATAAACAATCCCAATTTCAGAATGAAATTGGTAAAGAAACCCTTACCTTTTCTCCCAAATTCCACAAAAACAGTTTAACCTCTTTTATAATAAAAATAACCATATTAATCAACTATTTTAGAAACCTATTCAATTAAATTTACATTTATAATATTTAATTATAATCACCAATCTCACTTATATTTTTTAGTTATTTTCTATTTTCATCATCATATGTTTGTGATTTTAGTTGTTTCATACATAATTCACAATGTCTATGTCGACACCCATTCTTTGAAACTATTTTCATAATTACTATATTATTAAAATTCATGTAATAAATTTGATTAAATGTTTTATTTAAAAACATTTTTACTTAATGGAATATATATGTATGGTTTGTGAGAACAAAATCAATGATAATCACGTTTCTAGTAATTTACTAATAACATGTTACTTTATAACGACCATTATATTTTGCAGCCTAATTCTAGAATTATATTCATATCATAAATAAATAATTGAGACCAGATATAAAAATTATTAATATATTTATAAATATATTTTTTTGAAAATGTTGATGTTGGTATAACATCTTTTTTATAAGTCGTTGAACCAAGAAAAACTAGAACATGTTATACAAATGAAAAAAGTAAGCATGTAGAGTTATATAATGGTAATATAATTTTCTCAGAAGTATAATGATTTTAATATAACATCATTATAGTGAATTATTATATTTATAAATAATGTAAATGATATATTTATTGTAAATTATTTTGAAGAACTAGGTATATACATTGATGAATTCTCTCCCTCATGAAATGGCTTCCTTCATAAATGAAGGATTTAGGCATCCTTCTTGGAACTAGAGACTATCGAAAATTCAAATAGGATTTTAGAGAGAAAAATTGGTATGTATAAAATATATATTTCAAGTAAACATCTTTTTTGAAGGATTGATGTAGGTTTTCGGTTAATTGTGATTTGTGAGTATCATTTCGACAAATTTTCATTCCCTAATGTATATGGTTTTCATTTTAAAAGAAAACATGATTCACAGTGGACAAATAATGTTTTTTATATAATAATTATTTACAAAATCATTCATAAACTCATTTAGAAATAAATTTTTATGATATTTTACAACTTTTATACATTGTTAAACTCTTTTTTCCAAATTTTAACTTTATTAGGGTAACTCAATTTTTACCTATGTAGCTTATTTTTAATACTAAAAATTAAATTGAACATATTATCTAATAACAATATTAGTATAAAAAAATTGGACTCTATTTAACCTAATAAAATTCCTAAATATGGGAAATTTAACTTTCAAATGATAACATGGTATATATATATAGATAAAAATGTAATTTTAAACATTAAGTGTTATAAATATTAAATAATTAATTAAATATTAAAATATTTTGAATAAGATTAAACATTACATTAAATTAATCATTTATAAGTGTATGATTTCGTTTATTAGTATAAAAGTATACAATAATAAAAAATAATAATTCTTTTAAAAATATCAGTTTTTTGTATTATATAATCTTAACTAAATCCAATGAATTATTCATCTTATAACTATTTAATTTTATCATACGATTGAAATTAAAATATTTCCTTCAATTTTATAAATATATCAAATCATTCTTTAATAATTATTATTATATGAAATGATTAAAATAATATTTTTAAAATAAAATATTTTTAATAAATATTAATTTTTATTTAATTGTATAATTATATTACTTTTAATTTATTACCAAATATTACAAAACATAAATATACATATTAGATACATAAATACCGAAATATTGTATATCCAATTACCATATTTCAAATGACTATATTTCTGATGACCATATATTTATATATTTATATATATATATTATTTAGATTTCATTCTTATAAAGACTTATACACATTATTAAAATAATTAATCACATTATTTACTTCTTTCTTACCATGTCTAAAATATTTTTAATTCCTTTATAAATTTATATATTTCCAAACGTGGTTTCGAAATTCATGGAATACCATGAAGATAAATATTTCATGTTCATGGAGTTTATTTTACCTTTAGAGTTATTCTCCATATAATTTTCTTAAATATGTTTCATATTATATTCTCAAAATGTATTAAGGTTAATCTTAAATTATAACATTTTATCTCAAAAAAATGTATCATGGATTATTTTATTTTAATGTTTCATGTGGAACAAGTTATTCAAAACAAAATTTATTTATAGGGAAATTCATATTAAAATTTTGAGGTGTCATATCGACCCCTACATAGCTTATCTCATTTATTCTCCCTCTTTAGTGAGATAACATTTGTTATTGGATAAATATTCATGTAATTTGTTATAATTGATTTAATTAGGTAAATATCAGTATTCTCTTCCACTAATTTTCTGATTCCATCACCCCTTCATTGTCTCTCATTAGTTACTTACAAAATTGGGGGGTTTTTTAGGTTTTGAGGTTTCTTCCAATTAGATTCAAATCAATTGGTGATACTAAAAATGTAGGACGATGTGGGTACCCAATTATTTGACCCAAAATTTCATCCACTATTATATACATTTTTCTGTGATATATTTTGGGTGGGATAGGGAAATAGGTGGGAAAATGAAGCAATCGAACAAAAGTTAGTTTTCATGATTCCTAAGGGGTTCCATGGTATTATGTAGAATGGGAATTATCTATGGATCTTGTTGAGGGCCCTAAATATGGATCTATGGTCAATATTTAAATGGAGTGTTTTTGTGTGGGTGTGTCTGTGTATTTGTGTGGCTGGGAGAGAAAAGTGTGTAGTTAGGGTTTTGGGGTTATTTGAGCATTGGATAAATTATATGAATCCATGTATGACCTTCCATGAGTGCATGGTAAGTTTATAGTGGTTATAATATGGTTTATCTTACCATATATTTTATTTCAATTAGTCGTGTAAACATTTTAATGAGTGTTAATTATGTATAAATGTGTAAATTAGCTTGAAAGGGGTACCTAAGGTTTCATGGGTGTGTTCTTTGGATACGTAGTCAATGGGATGTGAGTTGTTATCAATAACATGTATGGGTAGTAGAGTATTGGTAAATGAAGTGAAATTTTACTATGTGAATCATTATACACTATGAGTATAGTGACCTAGATTTGTTAGATCCTTATTATGGCATTAAGACTAAATGTTATTAGGGTGAGTTAGTGGACTCCAAAGAATAAGGCTTATGATATCATGATTAAGGAGTGACTCATTCATCGGTTATGGGGAACTATTTATTCTATAGGGATACTAAAGAGAAATGGTCACTAAATGATGTGGGGACTATGGCCAATCATTTTTATTGACATTTGTTTTTGAGGTTATCTTAGTCCAATGTTCATAAGAATATTGGCTTAGTGTTCACACATATGGGTGGTATTGAGAGCCAAATTTTTTCTAGGATCCTTTGTACATAAGTAGGTTAGGGTGATAATGTTGATTTTCATACTTGATAATGGATATGTCATATATATTGTAAATGTATTGAGGTTTTATTTTACATTGAGTAACTTGGGTTTATTTGGAAAATGATGTGATGAGGGGTGACATGGGGTTATTGGGCTGAATATGTTGAAGGCATTATTCCGATGGGGGTTACTTGAGGTAAATAATGATATGATTAGATGTAGTGGAATATTGGGTGAGCCTTTTATTATATTGTTACCATGGTTATATTATCCCACATCATAAGTAATTGAAATTGGTAGGCATATAAATTATGGTTATGATATATATGGTAGCCCATATATTGATGCTTTAGAATATGTGTTTAACTATTTTTCCTTTCATTTTATATATGAACTATTATTTTATTAGATCTATCTGGGGAATCATTGGTGATGGTTTATAGAGTTTCATACTCACAAACTAAATGGGAATATTGATGTACAAGAATATCACATGTTTTAATTTGAAGATATGGAGAGACCATGAGGTAGGGGTAAGAGTATATTTTTGATAGATTCTTGTATGGGTAGGTTTAATGGATGATGTTAAAGATATTACTAGGAGGATTCTCAGTGTATAGATATATCATATCCAGTTTTTTGTATCATTTTATGATATATGATATTTACCCATATTGGAAAATATTTTATGGTATTCATGTTGTATGAATATATTTCATTTCATTTATAATGATGTAAATTTTATAATTTTATTTATTTTTATGTGTGTGGTATGTTACTCCTATATTTACACTACTAATTATTCATTTTAAATGTTGGTATAGTCTCCCAATGATCAAATCTTACACTCTTTCCACTAGTAGGAAACCTCCAGAGTATTGGGGCACAGTTGAGGTCACATTGTGTCACCATGATTGATGTAATTATAATGATTTTCATCAAGGATCATTATAATGTTTTGTCAAAGTAGGGTTTTATTCTATTATTTTAGAGTATAGTAAATAAAAACTCCAGGATGTTTCATGACATGGAACAGAATTCATATTATGTAGCTATGTAGAAGAAGTAAAATTTGGATACTAAGTTTATATGGGATTGTGATTTTTGTTATTATTATTTGTAGTTAATGTTGAGTTATTTGACCTATGTAAATGTGATATTTAGATTTTATTGGTCTATTAATTATTAATCATATCCCCAAAAGTAATAAAGATGTGCATTTATGAAATATTTTAGCCATGTAAGTTTCCCATGACATTTTTATGCCTTCTTGTGAGTGTTATTTGGGTATTTGGTGTAGGTTTAGCTATTTTAGGTGTCAGGAACAACTTATATGGTGTTTTGCATATAACTTATTTTTGTAATTCTATTCATTTTGTACATAGTTTAATCATGGTATCTATTATTTATTGATGATTATTATATGTATTGTACATATGTGTGGGTATTGAACTGTAATACTAGGTCACATGGTAATAGAATGATTGAGGATGGTGGAGCCCTAGAGTATATAGAAATTTGATATGCTTTTGGTGGAATAGAATATTGTATATATTGGGTGTAGTTGATTTAATCTAGTATTGGATTTGGGATTATGATATTTGTGGTTGAGTTAGATCAATTGGTATTCTGGTGACGAGGTGTCTTAGATGTAGGAGGGTGGGAACTTGGATTTGTTGATTTATCACAGGATGGAGTGTGTGTGTTTTGTAGTAGTGAAAATGAGTTGTGAATATTAGAATTTGATTGATAGTGTAATGTAGTCAGTTTATGTTTTTTTGTTTAAGGGAATAACTACAGCGGGGAATGTAGAATGGGTGTTTCCATGTGTAATGTGTTTCCTATTAGAGAATTTTAGCACTGTCATGGGTGGAAGGTGGGGTAAACCCAACTCAACAAGGGTTGAGGTGTCATGTTAATGAAATATTGTTTATTTCCATAAGTATTTTTTTGAGTGGTAAATACATGAATGGGTTTCATATAGTGATGGTCACCAAGAATCAGTGCGTATGATATCCAAAAATTTGTAGTTTTTTTATAATGGTTTGGAGAGAGGTGAGATGGCATGTATATCACATGTGTGTGTTTCATGGTTAAGTCAGTTAATTTGGTGACTAATGGTTTGGGTAGTTCAAAATCCCTGTGGTGAGTATTAACCATCCTCATAATTCAATATTTTTATTTGGTGTTATATGGTTTTCAAGAATCGATATTTGTATTCATCGTCATTCGAGTATTTTTTAGAGTGATTCATGTATGGAATTGAGTTGTGGGTTTTGTTTCATGGGTGTGATGTCATTTGTTATATAGGTGTTATATCCTTAGATAGCTAAGGGAAAATCTATGTCATAGTGTACAAGTTGTAATTTCCCATGGTGTTTAGTTATATAATTCAGGTCTAATTTTGGATAGACCCTATGTATTTGGGCATATTATAGATGTTTTGGGTGTTTGAAGAGGATGAGATTCAACATTTAATTAATCGACCCGGGTTTTGTATTGAAATTATTCTGTTGGAAGTGGAAAACACCACAATATATGAAATTAAGGTGTAGTGTGGTGATGGACAAGATTGAAAATTTAAAGTTGGTAGTTGGTCACAATATAACTAAATATTTATGTCTTGAAGGCCAACTCAAGGGGATGGGGTTGTACCATAAAGTAACCATCCACACTATAATGGGTGATCATGGTTCTCTAGTGGTACCCTAAAAGAAGGCTTTGGGTTATGATGAATACTATCACAATTCAACATGAACTTGAGATAGGATGGTTTTGGTTTGTAAATATTCCTTGAATAAAGGAACTACATCATGATCGGAAGGGACATATAGTAGAATAGAATATGGCTAGGGCCTTGCATCATGAGTAGATTGGTCACGTGACAAAGGACCCCCTGAGAAGTTTTTTTTTACAATTTAAATTAATAAATTTAATTTTTTTAATTTATGAAATGACGAGTTTTCCCAATAAACTAGGAAGCATCTGCAATACCCCTTTCACCATTTTTTCATTTCTTCACCCTATTTAATTTTTATCTCTCCCATTAATGGTTTAATATTAGTTTCATATGTTATAAGGGATATTTGTGAGTAATTATAAGGGTCCCCATGAATCCATTTTTTAATCCTCTCACTTTTTAGTCATCTTTTTCCATTTATACAAAAAATTATAGGGTTTTTCATATTTTGTGCTTCTCCTAATTAGAGCTCAATCTGTTAAAAATATTCAATGGGAAAGATCCTATGACTTCTAGAAACTAGACCCTAAATTTATTCCCATGTTATATGTGTTATTATGTGATATATTACGGTGGGTGTGAAAAAATATGTGGTATAATTCTGAAATGGTACCAACCTCATTTTCCATTTATCTTGAGTGGTTTTATGGTGTTTTATAGCATGGTAGTGATATATAGATCTAGGTGTGAGTGATGATATAAATGTAAAGTGTGTTATTAAAGTGGGTAATTGGGGTTTTTATATCATCTGGGCATGGTATAAATTATAAGAATCCATATAAATCTTTTCTTGAGTGTATCATGAGTTAATGGAACTCATTTTATAGATTCTACAACTATATAATGTATGTGGTTTAATCATGGAAACTTTTTATTGGGTGGTAATCTTGTGTAAATGTGTAAATGATATGGATAGTTTTAGCAGATGTGGTATAGGATCATCACTTGGGTGATTAATATGTATAATGTGAGTTTTCATTGGAATGTATGTTGAGTAGCCCCATAATTGTAGGGTAGGTTTGTGTTTTTGTAGGGAATCATTATTTATTATTGGTATAGTGACTTAGAGTTATTGGTTCATGAATGTGGCATAGAAAAAATATGGAAGTGGGGTGGACTTAAGGGTCACCAAAACTTGAGTCTTGTAATTTTGGGATTATAGGGTGCCCATTCACTTGTTATAGGGAAATTTTGATTCACTATGGACACTTATCATGATGTGGTCATAAAATG
Organism: Viscum album; assembly: GCA_963277665.1. Lineage (NCBI taxonomy): Eukaryota > Viridiplantae > Streptophyta > Magnoliopsida > Santalales > Viscaceae > Viscum > Viscum album. The sequence continues at coordinate 1,944,617,613 of OY728163.1, forward strand.
ATGAAGCAATTTTGGATCATTGTTATTGTGGTAATTGGATATTGGTGTCTCCACTCACCATTGAGGATAAGTTCATTTGATTTTTTGTACACACAAGTGGTGGTATTGACCTCTAGATTATTGGTGAGATCCTATTTAGATATTCTAATTAAGGTTATAATGTATATCATCGTGTTATAGGTGGAAAATTATATACATTTTTTCCATGGATTGATGTGGTATTTTGACACTAGGTGATATGAGGTTGTTGGTTTGGTTGTGTGAAGAGGGATTAAATAGGGTTTTTGGGATGAATATATCAAGGGGGAATTCCTTATGGGGTGACATGAGGTCACCATTGATGTGATGAGATATAGTATAGGATTGGGTGAGCCTTCAATTGTATTCATACCATGGGTACATCATCCCACTCCAAAACCAGTCAAAGTTGGTATTTTGATGGATTAGGGTTAAATTATGGTACCCCATGTATCAAGTGAATGTTTATAAATTTTTTAGTGGTTTTCATTTAATGTTATATATACAAATTTATATTATTGAATCTATTTAAGGTCATGTTAGTGGTTTCCTTCTTAGTTTCATACTCATGTTCTTCATAAGAATCATAGTGCTTTTAAATCTATCATGTTTTTTATTTTGGGGTAAGGTGAATCCCAAAGGAAGGATATAGATAAAATTAATGTTGGGTTATGGTATATGTTGGTTACTTTGATGATTATGTAGATGGTACTAGGTGAATCCTCAATTTCCTAATATATGATCACCGTTGATTTTTTTCTGGTGTGATGAATGTGATTTACCCACATTAAGTAACATTTTAGGTTCTTCAAACTGTATGTTTGTATTATATTTAATTTATCGTAACCTTAATTTTTACGTTTTATTTATTTGGTTTTGCGTGTTATGTTACTCATTTATTTCCCCCATAGATTATTTTCTATTTTATGAATATATATTTTCCACATGATCACAAATTAAACCCTCGCCAATAATCAAAAACCATGAGAATACATGGAGGTGTTCTTGAGGTCTCGTAGAGGCTACAAAATCAAATCCATCTATGTGATATAGGTTATGAATCATGAAAAAATTGGTACTTATTATAACATTACCAATTCCTTTATGTATATATTGGAAAGTTTATTGAGTGAGAAATCATCTTGAATAGTAATTAAGTGCTTCCACTTTGTAAGTCAATTAACCATAGGAAAAAATGAATTATATACATTAACGGCATTAGAAAGACCATTGAAAAAATATATGGTTATGTTTTCCCATTTATATATATGTATGGGTAATGTTGGAATCATCCCCATATACTTTTTCTAATCAACCTTAACTTTCTCGTACACTTTCCATCATAAAGTATACATTGTAATATATAGATTTATTCTCTCCCTCATGAATTTCTATTTAAGACCTGAGGAAATATGAGACTTAATGGGAGTTTTTGGGTAATGGTTTTTTCCTATGGAGTTCTGTGATTTTTTTGAAGAAAAAAAGGGATAATGTGATTTTTTGCTAGTTTTATATGATTAATTTTTAGGTAAATTTACCGTTATGGGATTAAATTGTTGAGGCATGATTATATAAAGAAAAAGGCACACTAATGTAGCTATAGTAGGTGAGGGACAAGTTCTCTTGGATCACTTTAGACTATAAAAGGATTGGTGTTGTCCCATGTGGGAATAAAGTAAATGTTTTTAGAACATAACTATATTAACTCGTCGTGTGAGGATTTCTATATTAGAATAAAAAATGAAGGGATTGGATCATGATAACACTATGTGAAAATTAATTGTTGATCATATAATATTTATCTAGATTCACTATTGTTTATGTTATTTTTAATTAAAAACAACATAAGAGAAATATGGAATCTTTATTCCTTGAGTTATTATCCCATATGAGATATCACTCTATAAGCTTAATGGAGTGATATTTACATGATGAAACTTGAAAACCCATACATCATGACCGAAACACTTACACTGTGATATGTTTCACACATGGAATGTTTTGTAAATCCATAAAAACCATTGAGTCAAAGTATAATAAACATATGATGTAATGGAAATATAAAAAATATGGATCCATCCACATATCCATTAATGGAAGAATGAGAACCAATTTTATGTAAAGATTATATATTATTTTGTGAGAACTTTGAGATATTATAATGGATCATAGAGATGATAAATCCCTTTTCATGATCACAGATGATGCACTGCAATGATGAAGAATTTATTTGCGGTAATTTTGATGTGGTTTTACCCAATAATGGATAGGGAAATATTGATGTATATCCATGGTTTAAAAATTCGTATGTTATATTTGTTTAATTAATTTATTTAAAATTGAATATGTTTCTTAAAATCAAACTTCTAGATTAAATGAAACAACATAAAGGAAACCAAAAAATATAAAAGAACTCCAAGACGTAGATTTTTTCAAATCACTGAAATCATATGTTCATAGAGAGAATACCACTATGAGATATCAGTTTGACTACGAAATGAAAAGAGGAAATGAAATAAATAATCGAATGAAAATAAGATAACAAGAGAAATAATCCATGGAGTTTTTCCAAATTGAACAAGGTGGCAGTGATAAATATTTTCATATAAAATCAACAATATCTACTAATGGATGGAATTAAACACACCCATAAAATATATAGTATCATGAATGGATAAAAAAGTAATTCTATTAGGGATCCAAGTTCCAAATCTAAAACCAGATTATGATTGAATGGTGTAAGGATCTGATACTTCCTTCAAGTGAACAATCATCCTAGTCCAAGGATGTAACCATACTTCATGATGTCTTCACAAGAAAAAGGATTTTGTTCCCGGGATATGCACGGATACGAAAAGGGGGAGTGCAGATGGATGTGAGACCCTAGTTTCCCTATTTTTCTCTGATTTCATTCCATCTAATATCTTCAGTAGCCTCTTGAAAATGTCTCAGTAAATATTACCAATCAATTAGAAATGAGATCAAGAGAAACTAAATACAATTGAATAAGAGCAGTGCTATAATCTAAAATTTGAGAGGTGTCAGGTGGTGCAGGTAAATATGCAGGATTTATGTCGATTGGACATCTTAGATCATAGAGATAATAAGCCTAATAGAAGTCGGTACATCTATGTAGACAGGTGGAAGCACATGAGTGTCCATAGAAGAAGTGATGTGAATATATTACAATTCAAACTAAAACATTGATAAGAATCCATGATTCATAGATACAAGAGATCCATGATCCAGTAAATCATGTTAACAAGTTATGAAAAAATTGAATAGAGCCTCATAATCCATGTTTTTTGTAAATTTGGCTTTTAGGAATGATTTTGTAATCTACGCTTTAGATGAATCTCATCCCCTTGTCTCTCCTTATCTCTTGTGGGGGAATTCCTTGGATTCTTTATGTTTTTTTAGGGGATCATCAGGGAGACCCTATTTTTTCAAGCCTCTTCATTTTGGCTCCGGATTCCTTATCTCACAACATTTAATGTTGTGTGAAATCCAACATGCATGCTCCATATTATAGTAGGGGTGGTAGGGAAGGTTGTTCCCATTTAAAGTTTTTGGATGACATGTTAATCTTCACTAATTGAAAGAATAGGTCCTTACTTAATCTCATGGAGATAATTTCTATCTATGGGTTCCTAAGTTCCCAGAGTATCAATATAGATAAATCCAGGTTCATATCTCCAACAATTGTTCTGGACGGCAATGTAGAGGAATTTAGGATACCTTAGGTTTTCAACAAAACCAAATTCCATTGGTTTATTTTGGTATTCCCATTTCTTATGGATTGATAAAAATGAAAGCCTTTGAAGACATTTCAAACATGAATTTGGGGAGGATTCTCAATTAGAAAAACAAATTACTATCATTTGGAGAGAGGTGGCCTTAGTTAACATTGTTCTGACCAAAATTTGGATGCATGTGTTTTCATTAATCAAGGCCCCAAAGAGGATCTTCTAGTTTATGGAGAGAATTATTACCTCGTTTCTCTAGGACTCCAATAATATGGGAGGACACCACTAAGTTTCATGGTACCAAATGACTAGTTTAGTGGTTGAAGGGGGAGTGGGACTTCATGATCTCAATGAAGCCATGTAGTGCATGCAAGGATGGCTTGCTTGGCATATAATTTTAGGACAATATTGTTGGGATTCATTTTCAATTCATGTTATAGTCATAACTGGGAGTCTATGGGAACTTATGGCACTCGGTTTTCTGTCTTGTAATGATGTATGATATCCCTTATTGAGGTTCTTAGTAGACTAGATTGGTGGATCATTATGAAGGGAGATGTTTGCTTCTAGAAGAACAACTAGGTGGGTGAGTTGCTTGCTTTTCCTGGATTCCCTCATCTAGGTTCTTTCTTTATAAATGTGTGCACCATCCTTAGGATCACTTAGTCGAACTTCAATATAGAGTATGTCAAATTTTTTGAACGTATTTTCCTGAATGAGGAACCGGATAGATGTTTCTTCACTGGTTCGATTTCGGGCAATTTCCTCTCATAGGATTACATGGAGTTGCTACATGCAGTGAGCCCTACTTACTTGTGGTCATTGAAATATTTGTGAAATGTGATTCTAACAAAAATGAACTTCCACAGTTGGCGTATCATGAAAATAGTGCTTCCGACTGATGAAAACATACAAAGGATGGGCATTCATTTAGCATCTTGTTTCTTCTATTATGAGAACCCAAGGAAAGAATCCACTATACAGATATTTTTTCCAAGAGTGTGGGATTTTTTCTATATTCTTTTTTTACCCCCCACCTCGGAATCAACAATGGAAAATCCTTGCATGGTTTTTTGGAATGTTGGTTCCATGGGGTTGACACCAGGTCCATTGAATGTAAAGTCAGTGCGATCATTTTTTTCAGCTTGCTAGACCATTTTGGAGTCACACAACAGCACCTGGATGGGATCCATATATTCTCCACTATTTCTCAATATGATTCCATGGCCCATATTTTTTATCTAGGACATCTGCTAAAAGGGATCCATCGTTCATCTATGACATCCATTTTTTGTAACATATCTTTTGTGCCTCGTGGGAGGGAGGGTCGCTGGATCAGGTGGATTCCACCACTTAGAGGTTTGAAACTCAACGTGGATGGGTATTTTATGGGAGGGATGATGATAGGTTTTGGGGTTCATTAGGACTCATGGGGCTCAATTATACTTAGTTTCAGTTCCTTTTATGGACCTGGTGATTCCATGGGTGGGGAGTAGCAGTCTCTTCTTTCATGTTTGTTGATTTGTAAGTAGCATAGTTTCTTGGTGGCATAGGATGAAGCAGATTTTGAAGAAATTGTGAAATCTATTTAGGGGTACCATTTTATGTCGTGGGAGTTGACCTATCTTATTCTTCATTGAATTGTGGAGTCTAAAAACGGATAGATTTTTCAGCATATTTGGAGGGAGGCCAACATTGCGGCGAATGCACTATCTTTCGTGGGTAGTCCAGAGGAGGATATGGATATGTATGATTTCTTGGGTCCACTTCCTATAGAGTTTAATGTAGTTTTTCATAGAGATTTCCTGGGTTTTCATAACTTCCACCTCCTTGAGGGTTCCCATTGTACATGGTTTCCTTCAATATTTATAAAATTTTATTCTTTAGTCAGTCCAATCCTATTAACTAGTATGGGAACCCATGATATACAAAGTAATAATAAATGAATTGTAATTAGGAACAACACAATTTCATGATGACAATATCAATTCATATTGTTACCATGCATGTATCAATGCCAAATTAACTATTCAATACAACATATAAAATGAATTATCCTAAAATAGTGTGCTAAGAATAATGTAATTAAAATGAAACAATCATGATGAGAATAGAAAAGAGAAATACCCACCTTGTAGTTAAATGTATTTAATCCTAGTGTTATTATAACAAAAACTATATAATAGGGACCAAATTCATCTGATTTAGAAAATAGTTGAATTTGGACAATAGGATGACCATAGTCAAACTATCAACAAGGTTGTCTCTAGAGACTATCTAGGGGATAATAATTATACCAGATTCATTAATATCCCTAAAAATATACTATAATTACAATTTAATTATATCTTCCATCGAATTCATAGTTTTTAGACAAATGAAAATCATTTTGGATATCACAGTGAACTACAATTATTATAGAAGATAATGATAACTCAACAATAAAATTATAGAACCATATAGTTTTCTTAATTTCTTCTATTAAGGTAATATCATCACAACCCAACCCACTATAGGATACCTGGACATCAGTAATCCATGTGAGACACATAAATCCCTCCTCCAATAGGACATGGGATAGTAATAATCATTAAGTGGGAAATACTAAGAATGGTACGTCTTAGCCTAAGTATCTATAATCATATACACAGCTCCATACAATAGAACATAGGTAAAATAAAAGACTGGAAACATATATAGTGTAAACCATTAATGAAACAACCTCTAAGAAAACATCAAATAATAGAATCATAGAATTAATGATATAATGGGAAAAATACACCCCCAACCAAAAATAGAGTCCCAACTTAATGAAAACTGGAAAAGGGAAAAAAATTAGAGAGACTAAAAAAATCTCCAAAGTTGGAATCCAAACCCAATCCATGCCAAGCGTCTCTATGCTTCTACAAAACCTGACCCATCGATATGACTACAAATTTTCCTACTATTTACATATTATACAACACGTATAAATAAATCAAATATAGGGGTTAGTATATAAATAACAAATTGGCACCCAAAAAACAAAAACGTGAGAAGTAGAAAAAATAATAGTCATCACAATCTCTAATGTAATAGGTTAAAGAGAAACACAATAGATGTTATCATAATGAAACCCAAATAAGAGAGAATGGGAATATCTATCTTCATTTCATTGCTAAGAATAATGAGTCATACGACAACTCCTAGGGTCCTATCATGGATTTCAAACAACCTACGTAACCACCAAAGATATAGAGTATATGGAATTCTCCACGATAATAAGTTTCATAACTAAGGGGGAACATCTTCTTTCCATGAATATCATGTAACCTATCATTAACTCATGTGAAGGTCTTGTATCTCCACCCTGTTCTCCATAGCTGAGGGGTCATATCTCCAATGGAGGACCTACTCCCCCCCTAAATCTCGAAGATGGGGGGGGGGGGGGGTCCACCCCATAGATTTAGGAATCACATGCTCTGTATTATGGGTGATACATACTCAAATTTTAATAATGATATAGGGAACCACACCCTAAGGAGAGATAGAGTCCTGATAAACTTGGTAACACTCTTATGATCACACCCAATTAGTATCACCAACTAAGAATTGTAGAAAGAATCATCCCAATATAATAACCTTGCCTCATATCTTTGATACTGAAATGGAATCCAATATCATCTTTTATGTTGAAAATTGGTTCGGATTGGAAACCAAGTATCCCAAACTTGTGTCATGAGGATGTAAATATACAAGATCAAAGCCTCATGGAAATGTACACAGTGTGTACATATGATCTCATGATGTGTGACCTTTCCTAGACACTCGGGCATGCATTTACTTCCACCCGGCTCATCTAGCCATGAGAAAATAAATAGTGTGTACAAGGAATACATGAAATTTCATGGAAACTCTTTGTATATATATTTCCTCTACCTCATGATTCTGTACCTAGCCATTTATGTTTCCATGTATGCCTAGGATCTGGTCATGTACTATTATAGGGCCATGTCCCATACATGGGTTGTCTTCCCATGTACTTGGCCACAGGTCTATGTACCACTACATAGTGATTAGTCGTCGAATATCGCATGTATTCTCCAAAACATCCTCTTCTCCATGCAGGAAGAACACCCGACTTGTTCTCTTAAACAACATCCAGTGTGATCGGGATTTCCAAACATGAAATCCCTAAAATCCTCCCAAAGCCCCTTTTTTCCAAAATTAAGTTAGTGATTAACTAAAAAATTCCTTCTGAGTTATAAAAGTTCTTTAAAACCATTAGGCAACACATCTATGGTGATAAGGTCTTAAAGAAAATAAAAAACTTACCTCAGGAAAAAAACTGAATCTTCGATACTAAAACTATAATCGGAAGCCACTACACCCCGATATACTCTTGATCACTATCATGGATGGTGTTTATTTGAAACTCCACTACCTTTCCTCATAGTTTAGTCATCACATAAGGGAGAAACCCTTTCCATTATTCCTTCCATGTATAGTAATCCTAAATAGTATGGGGATATTTTATGTATTTGTAATAAATTAAATAAGAAATATTATTTTATTAATAATAACATCATAAAATGGTCATATTCCTTTGAATTATAGACTTGGAAAAACTTTATCTCATGCCTATGTTAATCCCTATTTCTTAGAAACAATCGTGGTGTAGATTTCCCATTCAAGGTCCCAAAAACTGAGAAAAAAATTATTTTGAAAAATATGGACATGTGATTTAACATATATTAATATTTTTAACATATATTAGATCTTGGTTAATGTGAAACCCAAACACAACACTAACATAGAGTAAAAATAAAGATATATATGCAAAAATATTCAAAGTAATAAATAAAAATACCCATAGTCATTATATTCTCCCCACCTTCAAAACAATCATCTTGGAGTGCTTAAGATACAAAAAAAAAGTGGGAGTACTTATCCTACATCTATCTATCAATCTCATAGGAGCTCTATTACATGTTATCATTATGCTAAATAACTCAATCAAAAATTATTTTCCACCTATGCAGGGTTATATATTATCATTCCTTGATCTCTAATAGGTACTCTAAGAAGGTGGGACCTTTTTTGATGTCCATCTCACCACAGTTAGTAATGTGTGTCGGGTCAATCATTTATATCCTTAGATGGGAAACATCAGAGATGACATGCACCTTCTCAGCATATGGGTGTAATTACAAGTGTCAAGAAAACCAATTGAGCCAATAAATGATCTAGAATGTCCAGATGAACCTCAAGGATAGATATCTTCCCCAAAAAAATCTCAAAAATCATCATCATGGGAGACTCTTTGGAAAAAATGTTCTCCCTACATGAACTCCAATGGTCCGTGACATCGATCCGTGTAAGATTTATATCAACTCTATGTCTTACTCAAATAATTTTTTATCACTGAAACCTTCTCTAACATTACTTTCACTAGAAATGGCCTAATAAGAGATGTCTCAAAAATCATAATCCAACATAATTGTGACATATAGGTCCTATGATATAGGGCCTCAAAATTTTCTATATTAATAGTAGTGTTAAGTTTTTTTATGAAAACAAAACTAATGGAAATTAATATTTCAATCCCATACAAAGTATAACACATAGGATCTCAGTGTATCCTTCAACACCTTGATAGGATTATTAGTCTTCCCATCAATCTAGGGGTGAAACATCATGTTTATTAATAACTAGATCTTCGACCTACCATAAATGTTACTGGAATTGAGAATCACAATCAAAGATGATAATCATGGGTAGACCATGAATACCGAAGATATTCTATATATAGAACTCTCCAAATATCTCAACTGAACTTTACACCTAATGATAAAAAAGTGTGCTGAATTAGTGAGTTGTTAAACAATCACATAGATAGCATCATGGCCTCTCATTATCCATAGAAGTCCCATCACAAAGTCCATCATTATGAAATCTCACTTCCATTCTTGGACTGAAATTGGTTCGACCAAACCATCTGGAGAACGATATTAATCATTTACATACTAACTTTTGACACACCAAGAGATACACTTGTAAATAATCCAACAAATTCCATCACAAAAAAACATCTATTAAAGGTCCTTGTACATATTTAACACACCTGGATGAATTTCCAATGGAGTGGTATGGAAATCTCTCAATACATCCTCGCATAATGTGACCACAATAACCATCTATCCCTGGAAAAGAATAACATTCTCCCCTCCTTCAATAAAATCCACCTTGTGCATTGTTTGGGTATATCTATTCATGTAGATCCTCACATTCAATGTATCCCAATGGGGTCTCCCTCACAAACTGGAGAAGTGGTGGAGTCACCACTGTTAACTAAAGACAATATGAACTCCTCTCCTTTACCGGGACTAGCTTTTATAATTCTCATTACTCAGACTCCTCTTATATTAAGTGAGAAAGGGATTTCAGAAAATGGGAATATGTAACTACCTTTCCATTCCTTGGATTATAGACTATCTCATAGTCACAATTTTGAAAAAAATCTAACCAAAAACTTTATCTCATGTTAAGATATCTTATATTGAATATGTCTTGGAGACTCTGATGGTTTGGGTAAATGAAAAAAACGTTTTCCCACAATATAGTGCATCCACATCCTAATATAAAATACTACTATCTTGAACTCTAGTTAAAGAGTCATGTAGTTCTCCTAATGGGGTCTAAACTACCACAAACCATAAGAATTCACTAAATCCCTATGAATCAATACACAACTGATCCAATGTCTATAGGATTCACAAAATACCACATGATCAGTGCCCTTATATTTTAATCTCATAATAGAAGCACTAGATAAATTCTACCTCAAATCCCCAAAGGAACACTGAAATTGGTTAGTCCAATTGAGTTACTTCCCTTTCAGCATCATGGAAGTGAAAAAGGATGCTATTCTTTAAAATTATACCATGAAACTCTTTTAGTACCGAACTAAATCATGAAAACATTACACCTATGATACACTCTTGGTTGGTTTCGATGAATGTACTATATAAATTATCACCTGGTCCATCGCTAAACCATGATCAGTGATTACATTTCCTATAAAGTTAACTTCATGGATCCAAAACTAACACTTTGAGATAATACCATAAATATAGTTCTTTCGAGGTACGTCTTAGACAATCCTGAAATGATAATATTGCTCCACCTCTAACATAGAGAAAATGATAATTCCATCATTTAATAGAACTACAAATAATACAATGTTTGACAATTATATAACTTTTATAAGAACCATGAACATAGTTGGGGGATTGGTTACATTGAAATGCATCACTAGGAACTCATGCTGTCTATAGCGACATATGAATTCTATATTTGTAATATCATCATCATGAACATTCAATTGATGGTCTCCAAACATAATATAAATCTTCTAAACCATGTCACACATTTCAAAAAATCCAAAAGGTCATTAATACTTGGAAAGGGGTACTAGATCTTTTTCATTACCAGATTCAAGTGATTAAAATCCATGCCAAGCTTAAAACTCACATCCTCTACTTCCATGAATAAAATCATCACTGCTCAGGGGACACACAATGTTAGAAAAAACCTTTCTCTAGAAGGTCTTACAACTACACCCTCATCTCTCAATACTTGGTAAAGGACATACAAAATTAGTTAGAGGATATCAATGTGGTCCTAGGTTGAAATTCAATATAGGTGATGATCTCCCACCTTATAGGTAGTCCCACATCATCTTTGGGAAATATGTCTATATATTCCTCCACTACCACAACAAGAAAGATGTTTGAAGAGCCTAATGATTTAATGGATAAAGTCTCTAACTGATGAGTGATAGGTTGCATATTCTTGCTCATAAGACCTGCCTACTCATCCCTGATATCTCTCTCACCCATAAAGGAGAATCGCATCCCATATGTATGGAGGCATCTAAATCTCTAGTGATGAAAGTAAATTGGGTAATATAGTATAGAAAACTAGTCCGAACCCAAGATGTTGTCATAAGGTTTGATCACAATGACCAAGAGGTCCCATAAGAATCTCTTTCATCTAAATGCTAACACTCACTATTAAATGATATTAAATGTAGAATAACCTCTCTGTGTGGGAACCTCTATCCATATCTTTTGGGATAAATAATCTAATGGATTCTCTAGCTCTCAAATAATAGATTCAGAGATAAATAAATGACTTTAACCTTTGTATATATGTACTACCACAAGAGTATAAAAGAAAAAGATTATACCTCGAATAATCTCATGAGTAACCTTGTCATATCCATCCATAGCTCAAAACTTCACATATCCTTGACTTTAAGCCCTATAAGCATCACATGAGCCACATGGTACTGGGGATGGGAGTATCTCCTTGAATATTCCTCCACCAATAGCTCCTTTCCCTAGAGATTAACCTACTCATATATCAACACCACCTCTCTAGGGGATTCCCAAACCACACATGGGATTTCCCTAATCATGATGTTCCCTCCGCCCAGGTGGTACATCCACTCTCTGAACGCCTTCCTCAACACATCATTTTGGGAAATCATGAGTCATGTTATATTCCCCATTACAATAATATCATATCCTCGCTCTTCGTTAATCAGTACCAATACAAAAACCATGCGCAACAAATCCACATATCTAAGTCGAGCCATTATGTGGTCTCATGCACCCATACATTGAAAATTGATGCCTGCTATATTATATAGATGAATAAATACCTTTATGACCACTATAATATATATATACCTTGTATCCCTCTATTAGGAAGATATAAGTTAACCAGATCCTACTAAAGAACTCATACATAAGTGGGAATGCACAAGGAGACCACACTAGCATAAATGTCTGTACAAATAACATTCTCAAAATTCAATTCCCAGAAGTTTCCATCTCAAAACATATTGATGGAAAAATTAATTATGTTGATAAACCTCATGGTGTACTCAGCAACAAATATATCACCCGACCAAAACTCACGAATCTTCTGAATCCACATAGTGTGCATGATCAAAGGGAAACACATATCTCAGAATATCTTTTGTAAGTATAAACATGAGATATTCACCTCCCCATGAGGCTTGGTTACAAGACTCCACCACTCCCAAGTTTCTCTATAATGATGGTTTTCTACAAGTGCAACTATCGGATCGGTCAGAGTCCAAACAATCTTGAAAACTTGATGAACATCCTCAAGTCGATCTTCCGCAACCTGAGGGTATGGATCTCCATGAAATCTTAGTTGTGTCAATCATTATAACTCATGTAACATACTTATCCTACACACATCATCTTAAAACCCAATTTGAGATATTATCTACCCAATATGTAATCGATCATCCACCCAAACCACTAGCGATGGATTCACACACTGATCAACAGGTGGAACTGCTCTTTCCCCACCAATAGGTAACACCTCATGAGTGGGTCCTTAAACTGATGTTTCGTCTCTCAAATGATCATTATCAGTATTAGTTATTAGAATCCAAGTTGGATTTCATGACAAAGTCATCATGGAATTTATCAATACACACCATGGTAAGATGACCATACTTGGGGAGTATACTCAATAAAAACATGAAAGTCAAAAGACCCAATCTTATGAGATTAATGTACCACTATTCCCAATAACTAATGTCTCATTATTATGATTTGAAAATAATGTAGTTAGAGTCATAGTGTATGGATATATTAGGAACCATACAAAAAATTTATGCCTTAACCTAAGAGACAAACATGAGACACTCTAATACTATTTCTCTATGTTTCCAAAGCAAACATCACAAAAAGATTAAACTCCCAACATTGATTTAAATAAATAACACTTTTTATCCAAACATTTCATGACCTGAACCCCTAAGGGCTTCCTAGATGGTGTTATGATGAGTTAGACACCCCAATCCTACCTCCAATAGGTTAGGGGATGGTGAAAAGTGTTGAGTAGAAAATAATAAAAATAGTGGGGGGGCGGGGATTTGCCTTAGTACCTATACAAATTCACACAACTATCTCAATGAAATAATGTAGAGGTTGAATAAAAGATTTGAAACATATAAAGTGTAAAACATGCTTGTAATAACATATAGGAATTCATAAAAGTATAATAATTCATAACAAAATGATATTAAGGGGAAAATACTTGATCATTTAAAACAAGAGTCCCCAACTGATGATAACTAAAAAATGGGGAAATGGGAGATAGATAGGCTTAAAATCTATAAGACTAACAACTGAACATTTTTAGTTCCAATATCCATGATAATCCACTAAAAATAGGTCCACCAATATCTTTACTGATCTAAATTTCCTCAGCATAAGACCCAGCATGTGTGGGAGGACACTATATAATGGTGAGTATATGTACACCCAATTGGTTCTCAAAAAACCAGAAAGGGGAAACAAAAGAAAGAAATAGTCATATCAACCCATAAATAAAAGGGTAAAATGAAACCCAACATATATTCTCATAAATATTCCCCAATGAGGGAGAAAGGGATCACTATCTCCATTACACAGCTAAGAATGATGAGTTATCGTATAGCTCCAAGGGTTTTATAATTGATGTTGAATAGACAGTGTAACCACATAGGATAGAAAGTGGAGGGACCACCCCATTCTACTGAGTGTCATATACATGGGGGTCTATATCATATCCATATATCTAATTTATCCTATCATGAATCAATGTGGATTGATCGCATGTAACCACTATGCTCCATAGCCAAGGGGCACATCTTTTATAGGGGACTTGATCCCTACTAGAGCTCGAAGACAAGGTGTTCTACCCCATGGAGAGTTTATATGAACCCATTTTGTTATTATGGGTTCCAAATCTACCTATTATAAGGATATAGGGGACCCGTACGCTAGAGAGATATAATGGGTGATGACATTAGAAACACTTTGATGATCACACCTGATTATTTCCACCTGATATGCTTCATTGAATGAATTATCCCACTAGAATCACCTTGAATCATATATTTTATTTTAAAACAAAGATCACCATCACATTATACAGAGAAGCCTTCTAAAGTTAGGATACACATGGACCTAAGGAAAACTCCCATTAAAGCTGATACACAATGTGGAAATACCATAAAAAGTTATATGGTGTGTACATATTGTCAAATGGATTGTGACATCTCTTAGATAACAAAGCGTGTCTTATGTTATAAATACCTCGGATGTCTATATGAAATTAAAAAAGTGTATACATGGAGCACATGATGTGCCTTTGAAACCTAGGGTATCTAGTGTTCTCCAGATTATTCTCATGTACTTGGTGTTGTCTGTACCCATGTACACCAGAGGTTTAGCCCTTTTCTCATAAAAAACCATATCCCCTTCCATTGGGTGTTTTCCCATGTACTTATCTACATGCTCATGTCCCACTACATGGAGTATAGTCCTTTTTCACAACATTTTGTCCACAAAACTCTTTTTTACACAAATGGGAAGAACACAAGGTATGTTATCCTAATCCAAACTTCTTGAGAGAAGGATTTGAGAATAGGAAATCCTTAGGATCCTCCCTAAACCCCTATTTTTTCACATAATTTTAAATTGACCCCTTGGGGTCCTTATTATTCATAAAGAAGATTTAAAACCTTTAAAAAACACATATAAAGATATCGGCGATTATAAATCACAGAAACCACATATTTCATAGTTAAAACACATATTCTTTGGGTCCAAAACCATGCTTGAAAGAATTGGTACCTCTATTTGATCTGGATCACCATCAAGGATAAAATCTAGTGGCTCATACTCTACTATCCCTCTTGTTTTGGTAATCACACAAGGGATAACTCCCTCCCTTATTGCTACCATGTGCAGGAATCCAAAATGGGCGGGAGTGTTCATTTCTTTTTAATTCATTAAATATCCTAAATTATTTAATTAATTATCACATATTTCAAAGGTTTCGTTCCTTTAAATAACCAGTGGTGGTCAACATTATGTTACAACTTGGGTAAAACACACATACTAGAAACAATTGTGGTCTCAATGTTTTTATATGAGGTCCCGAACAAGGTGAAAACCATTTATTCCAAAAAAATGTACACTTTTTCTTGAAAATATATTAATATATTTTATATATATCAGTTTCAGGGTCCCACAAAACCCAAGCATAGAGCATACACCTAAGAAAAAACTAATGATATAAATATATATATCTTTTAATGAATAAAGCAAAATAATAGGAGAAATTTCATATACACATTGCCTCTGTGGTGGAGACTGAAATCACTAATTAAAATTTGAATTTCTAGGAGACTATTCCTCCTTATTCAGAAAAAAAACCATGGGTGACTTATGAGTACCCAAATTTTTAGCATAATTAGAGTCAATAAATCCAATTAAGTCATTTTTTCTAACTATTATTCATTCCATATTAAATAAAAATCATATCATAAATATAAAAGTACCTAAGTATCCACTTAAAATTATTCCAATGATTCTAATCAGGTTTCCCCAAAATCCATTATAAAGGGCACATCGGAAAAAAAAATTGGTATAGAGAAAAATGTTGTATACATAAGAATTCCAACAAAACTAGTATAGGGGATCTTATTCAGAAAGGAATACTCATCATAATTTTTAATGTATTGTTCTACGGATGGTATAAAATTTTTCCTAATGGAATAATAATAGTTTTATTGTGATCTAACAGGTACCTTTTCAACACTTTCTGAATAAAATAATACTGTGATAGGTACAAGGTTTGTGCCTTCCTATCTCTAATTTTGTCTTTTCCAGAAATCTGATTACAATTTCAAAATACTTTATATCAAATATAGAATTAAATTTGTTCTTGATATAATTTATAATCCTTAATTTTTAAATATTAACATCATGTCATCAATATATTACAGTAAAAAACAATATTTTGTTTAATATATTTAAATTAGACACGTTAATCATATTAAGATTTAAAAAAATTATTTCCAATCACATAATAATCAAAAAATTTATGCCATTTCTTATAATATTGTTTAATTACATACAATTACTATTTTAAAAGGAATACTAAATTATGTTTAAACAAAAATTTGGAAAACCTTGAGGAGGATTCATATAAATTGTTTAATCAAGAGTATCATGTAAAAAGGTATATTTTATGTCGAATTGTTAAATTTTAAAATCAAATTTTGCATTAATAGATAGAATAATCCTTATAGATGAGTGCTTAATAAATAGGAAGAAAATATCACTATGATCAATACATTTACATTAATGGAGATATTTGCCTTCAAATCAAGAGTTATGTTTTATTCTAGTTTGTCTAAAAAATTATCCTTTTTATTGAATATCCAATTGGAAACTATAATTTTATCATTAGTTTGTTTGCTTTCAAAAACCCAGGTTATATTCTTAAATAGATAATTCATCTCATCTTACAAAACATCTAGCCATTTTTTTATTATTATAATTTAATAACTTTCTTATCAGTTTTAGATTTTGCACTAAATATTTCTTGATCAATAATAAAAGAATAGGGATCCACATAAAAATTGATAAACTGGGATGGTGGCCAAATTATTCTTCTCTCTCTATATCAAGTAAGCTGATAATATCTAAGATTGTATTTCTCTTTAGTTTCTGGTTCATAATATTAATCAGTATCAGATTCTCCTTGAGTCTGAGTAAGAGGAGGGGTAGAGTTATCCCTAGATTGGGGCTTAATATGTGATTCCATGTAAATTTCTATACCAATGTGCATAATAGTTCAATGAAAAGACTCATTATCCTTCCTTGAATTCTCTAAAGAGTCTAACACATTTTACTTAGAGCAAATACCCACATGAAACACTAAATCATGGCATACAATAATGTAATGATCCAAAAAAAAATTCATTAAATTAAGGAATTCTTTCCTATCAAAAACTTAATTATTAAAAAGTTACAATAGAAGGACATAAAAATAATTTTAAACATTATAAGAAATATTTAGATCATGTGTTTATAGAAAATAATACAATAAGGAAAATGAAATAGGAATGTAAAAATAAATTAATAGTAAATTCAAATTAAACTCCATATTCTTGAATTCCCCTAAGAATATTGTCTCTTCCATAAATACCATAAAAAGAAAAATAAGAATTACAAAAACTATAGATATTATCAAAGGATATTTAAGAACTATTTTAAGCAATGTAGTTAGTTTTTAAGAGAAAATAATGGTGTATTTTTAGGGAAGTAGGACCATTTTTCATTAGGAACATTTTCCAATACGTCTAGTGGAAATTAAAACCATTAATAAATTGAACTATTTTTCATTAATATTTTATTGGCGTAATAATGCGACTTGTGATTATTTTATAAATTTGATTTTCAAAACAATTTTAATATTTTATTTTATATTAAAATTATATTTTATGATAAATTTTAATGTTTTAAAAAATATTTTTTTCATTTTATAGTCTTATAAAACACTTTCATTTTATAATACAATTCAACAAAGTACAATGAAATTTATATAATGACTGGACTGTTTACTATATCATAAAATACTATTAATTTTTATTGAATAAATATTTTTTAGAATGTTAAGATTATATCATTTAGAAAATTATTATAAAAAACTAAATATCGTTTTTGGATTCATTACATCAAAAATATATTAGGGTTAATTTGTGGTAATTTTCTAAAAATTCTAATTTTTTAGTTAAAAAGTTAAAATACTATTTTTTACAAAATATGATAATGATTATTATATAATTATGACTTCAACAAGATTAAAATTTTATTAATCCTTATTGTTAACAAAAAATTAAGAAGCAACAAATTAAATAATTTTTTACAATTAGAACAACACGATTAGCATTTTGAAAAACTTGATTTTAATTTTTCTAAAAAACTGTTTTAATGAGATATATGTGTATCATGTTCAAACTTATTTTTATCACTTTTATAAATTGAATCGATTAAAATGGATTTCATTTTTTTAATTAGAAGTTCCAAATTATGTAATAATGTTAATATCATTTTTATACATAAAAAATTTACTCTATGAAACATAGTTTCCATAGTATAAGTAAAATAATATCACATGTTAAAGTTAAGTGTTAAAATTATAAAATACCTAAAATATAAAACATTATATAGGTGTTTGATGTATGTTCTTACATTAATGAGCCTAAAAAAAATAATTTTATACTAGTTTTTTTAATTAATATCACCCAATACGGGTTCACCTTAAATACAAAATAATCGTTATGTAATCAACTAAAAGAACCCCAGACCATGTATAAATACCCACTTACCACTCACAGTATCCACTAAAAAACCCTAATAATATATTTCTAGTAATTTTACCTATAAAATTGTCCCTATAATTTTACCTCAAGGTATCATGGTTCCATCATCAATTTTTAGGAATACAATATTCAAGGTAACAGAATCCTCGTCTTCTACTCTTTTATTTATGAACCTCATTGTTATGATTATTATTAATATAATATTTTATTCCTTTAAAATAAAATTTTGAAAATATAATTACATAAAAAAAATTTATTTATCAAGGGTATACCTTAATTATCCATCATTATTCCATTTACTTACGTCATTTTGTATATCATCATGCTGCAAAAATAATTTCATTAAATCACCCCTTTCTCAAGAAATGTTCTTATATTTTGAATACCCAAACCCCTTATTTATCCATTGAATTCAACTATATGAAAATATATTGTATTTATTTGGATATTTACATGCATTTATCCCATATTCCATTTTTATTGGTTTAAAATTATGTAATGTTCTAATCCATAAAAACTTATGTACTTGATGATTTTATATGAAACCTATTCATTATTCTCCTAGGTTTATTTATAAAATGATTTATTTTGAAAAATGTGCATCACATAAATTAATTCATAAGCAGGGTGTTCCCTAATAATTCTCTAATTCATTGGTTAAAAAATTAATAACTATATTTGAAAAGATTTGAGATACCTTAGTAGATAACCTTATTAATTATGATTTATGACACCCTGGTGATAAAACATGGTGATATTATTTTGAATGTATCATTTATATATCTTATCCTCATTTACATATTATGATTCGTGATATTTCTCATATAATTTACCTCATGTTCATTTGATCATGCATTATTGATATGCCTCTTGGTCACATGAAAAGTAACTACTTTGTTTATTCCCTTACTAGGATTTATTCTCACTAATCTCTTTTATGTATGTACCTAGGATATGTGATATAGTAAAATTAACATAGGATTAATCTATGAAGAAACCTTTCAAGTATATTAGAATAATTTTTTATTTTACCTGTATTATTTTCCTATTTTACAATACACTGAACATCAAAATATTCCATTTATTATTAAATGTTTTACCATGTAATGAATGGATTATGAATTAAAAAAGTGGATCAATATATTTTGTATCAATGGATGGTTTAGTTTTTTTAAATTAGGATTATGAAAAACTTGTAAAAAACCCAGGGATAAGTCTTAATATAGAAAAATACTAGTATTTTGGTGAAGTATTAAGAAATTGGTTTCTAAAAAAAATATATCTCTTTTTGGAAACTAAAAAAGTACACAGTTTGTCTTAGATGTTTCTTGGGAATAAAACTCTAAAAATATTTGGTTGGGTATATCTTGGCCATCATTATATTACACCATGATTTCTCCCTAACTATTCTCCTGGTTTGACACTCTGATGAGTTATTATTTGGTTAATCATATGCATGTACAAACCATTATGAAAGAGATATTGATAATTTAAACCATTTTTTAAGATTTAGTTATATAATCCTATAATCACGATGTTATAAAATTTTAGTATCAATATTTCCTTTATAATTTCTATTATAATATTCCTAATAGTAAAAACATTTCACTTAGTATTTCTCTTTCTGGATAAAAATTTGAATGAAGTAGATAGAATCATGAAAATAATAGATGAAACAGATAAATAGATGACATATTTATCAATATAGGGGAGATTAAGTAAGAAATTTCATTTTTATTCCAAACCATTTATCATATATTATAATTAACAACTATAATATAGATGAGTTTCCTAAAATAAAATAAAAAAGGGATGGATAGTGCCCCATAGAATTTAAAGAGATAAAGATGATAAATAAAAGAATACTTAATTTTCTATAAGAAAAAAATGTGGGAATAGAAACAATAAGGAATTTATTAAATGAACCAGATGATTCTTTATATGTGGAAAATTTTTAAATAAACATATTATTTCTGAAAAAATAAATGCAGATTTTAGTTGACTAGATGGAGGGGAAAATGATCATCATAAGGAACCAATAATAGATCGATGTTATAGATGTCAATAACTTAGGCATTATCCTAGTAAATAACCACATTAAATGGATAATAAATATGATAATCACATGTAATCTCTAAAATTATTATACTAGGTAGGGATTCCTTATGATTATTATGATTCACTACTCCAATTTTTTGTTTGTCTTCTTGCGAGTCTAGTTTATATGGGTTATTTTCAAAAACTATTGATTCATGACCTGGAACTAATAAATTTCATCACGGAGAAATTTTTTATTATTATTGTATTACAGGTTAAATTTTATGTGGATGTAATTCTTAAAAATCATATTATACCTCCTTTAGTTGAATTTATTATTCCTTAAAGTATCCTCATTCTTTTTTAAGTTGTACTTTTTAGTTAATTGATAGAAATATGAGGTCATTAAACATGTTATGATTTATTTATAGATAATTAAAAAAATTATTTTACTTATTTAATTTCAACATATCAAAAATCACTTATCATATGGAATGTAAGAAATCTTGTACAACATTATTATCCCTTCTAGAATATTAAATCATCAGTATTATTGAAAATTCTAGTTGAATATATTTTGAATGTTTTTAAAATATTAAACTCACCTATAATAAAATATCTATTATATCCAATGCATTTTTATTTCACATTAATATCTTTGGATCATGGTGTCTTTGTGAGTTTATTTAAAAAGATAAGTTTTATAATATCTTTCGATAAATGAAAAACCACCAAGGAGTTTTCCATTTCTATATTGGAGTTACAGACATCATACTGCAGGATTAATAAAACATCATCAACAATAATAAAGGCCATGATATTTTCAATAAAATTTATCAATAAATAATAGAAAATTATGAGGATGCAATTTATTTAAGAGGGGAAGAATTTAATGACTTGAAAATAGTTCTTCTTTAGATGAAGTAACATTTTCTCCCCAAAAACTTATTTATTAATTTTTACAATTTATGAATATAAAAATAATTTTACATTTTATAATATTGTTACAAATTATGTATATATATGGAATAATTAAATTAGGAAAAGGAAATATATGTACATATTAAATTATAGTACATTACTCAAAACAAACTCCATAGGATTTCATTCCCCCAATAAGATATCCCATACCATAAAAAATATAAAAAAGGAAATCAATGTTAGGAAAACAATACACATTATCAAATGATGTGTAAGAACATTTCTATGTGATATAGAGAGTGATGAATATAGAATGATATTTTATTTATAGTGAAATATGATGGTTTGGTATGAGGAACATTGTGAAATATAGAATATGGGAATTATAACAATTAATTATTTATATTGTTGGTCATTATTATTATTATTGTAAAAATAAATTAAAAGTTGGGATTATTTTATAAATATATTCTGAAAACTATAAAACAATTTTAATTTCAATTAAATTTTTGTTTTATGATAAATTTAAAAGTATTTTAAAACATTTTTTATGGAATTGTCTTATAGAAAACTTTTTTATGATAATAAAAACCAAGGAAGCCCTAAGTTATTTTCATAATGACCCGAGAGTTTATAATTTCATAAAAGACTGTTAATTCTCAAAAAATAATTCTTCTTTTAGAAATTTATAATTTTCGCATTTAGTGAATTATTTTGAAAAAATATATAATTTTTGGATTCAGTTCATTGTAATTATATTAGGGTGAATTTATGGTAATTTTCTAATATAGTTGATTTTTGTCTTAAAAAGAGAAAATATTATATTTATGAAATGTGATAACTCTTATTATATAATTAGGATATAATCAATATTTAAAATTTATTATTCCTAATTATTAAACCAAAATTATTTAAGTAATAACATATTACCTAGTGTGTCACATTTATAAACACATTCATAGCATTTTGAAGACGATGATTTTATCATGTAAAGAAAACTAGTTTTTATTTGTTATAGTTGTATCATGTTATAATTGATTTTTATAAATTTTATAAATTAAAATCTATTTAATATTTGAAATTAAATGGCCCAAATTACTTAATGAAGATAATTTCATTTCTAGACATAAAAAATTTACCATGGTAAAAAAGAAGATTTACCACATTATAAGTAAAATAATGTAGCAGGTTAAAGATAAATAGTAAATGAATAAAATACCAAAAAATAAAACATTAAATTTGTATTTTATGTATTTTATGACCTTTAAAATCTTTTATAGAATTTATTTTCAACCAAAATCATTACAATTACTACCACCTAATAGTGGTTATCCTTAAATAAAAAATAATCATTACTTAATCACATAAAAATACCCCTCCATGAGTATAAATACTCCATTTCCACCCCCAATATCCACTCTAAATCTATTGAGAATTATTTTCATGTCATCTTACCTCATAAATATTCTGTCTATAGTTCCCTCAAGGTCACAGTATTCTATTCTCAAGTTTAAAGAAGCAAATCTTCAAGGAAACAGAATTATCTTCTTCTTCCATTTCATTCAAGTGACTCCTTTATATGATTCTTGTTAATGTCGAGGATTATTCCTTTACATGACATTTTTTATAATCCCATTACTTAAAAAGTGTATTTTTATCAATAAAAGATCTCCACGATCTCTCATTATTCATTTCCTTTAACACATGTTGTGTACCATCATGCCATGGAAACAATTTCAAGAACATTCCTCTTTCTCATGATATATTCTTATATTTGTGTACCCAAACCTCTTCCTTACAAAAAATAATTCAAATATATGTCAATATTAGGTATTTATTTAGTTTTTTACATGTATAAAACCCATGTACCCTTTTAATGGGTTAACAATGATTCAATTTGTAAATCCTTAAGAACACTACTATAAGATGGCTTTTTATGAAACCAATTCATTATTCTCATCAAGTTATTGATAAAATGAATTATTATGTTCAATTTGGATCACTTGAATTTAAAAATATAAAGGGTTAACCTTGAAGATGGTGGGGAGGAGATGTTCCATGTAGTTAGTCTGGGTTGTATGTAATGTTTGAATCCTACGGGCAATGAATTCCTCTAAGGCCTACGGGCCATGTAATGCTTACACCTATGGGCTTTGTAAGGGTTCCACCTCACCCCTTGAAAGGTGGATTATAAAAAATCAATAAAATGAAATGACATGTTTTATGATATCTTGGTGAACAACCTTTTTAATAATTATTTTTGACACCCTGGTGATAAAACGTGGTGATAAGATTATGAATGTCCCATTTTTATGTTGTTTCCGCATTTTCATGATATGATTCATGTTATTTATATTAATATATGAATCATGTTCATATATATAAATTAAATCTGGTATGAACTCAAATATCTTAGAACTCATAATGTTTTAGAGTACCTATCTATTAAATATATATAATTTTTTCAATCTATGTGTATTAAGAAATACCAAACTATTTTTCAAACCCCAAAATAGATTGAATTAATATAAATAATAAATGAGACTATTTAAGAAAGGGTTTTATGAACATCAAAATATGTGACAATGGGCCTTATTTCTTGGGAAATGGTGGTCAGTTTCTTTTTAGATACAAAAAGAACATAAATCAATTCATTATGATCCAAAAGTGCATTAATTTAACTCCTCCACATGTTAAAATAATTTTATCCTTGAAATATACAAATATCAAACATTATAGTCCCCATACATTAAATTTTAGTAGGATCTAATACCAATTTATGGGTAAAATATTATCATGGATTCCCACAATGATGGTGGTAGATTAAAAAATTCATATCTGGGGGGCACAAATTGATATGAAAATTTTGTTTTATTAATTTCTAAAAAATTTAATATATTTCTTCAGAATCAAAATTATATATTTCAAGAACAGAAATAAAAAGACTAGAAAACCAGATTGAACAATAAGATGTAGCATACTTCCGATCCTTATAATCCTACGTTCATGAGGATAACACCACCCTAGGTTATTAGTTTTATTACAAAATTGAAACATGTAAAAAAATATAGACTCGAATGCAAAGAAGATAACTACAGAAAATATCTATAGAGGTCGTCATGGTTGAACGTAGTGCTAGTGATGAAGCTTGTCACGTAGAATCAACATTGTATACTCCTATATAGATACATCCAAACACCCATAAATGATAAAGTATCAATAATTCATGGAAAATAAAATAATTCTCTTACAGATTCATGTTACAACTCTGAAACCAGGTTTTGATGGAATGACCTCTTGATCTGCTACTTCCTTTAGGTGTGTAGTGACCCTAGAGCCAATATATGGCCGTCTATCGATAATATTTCATTAGAATAATTATCAAATTACAGGAATATTCACATAAATGACAAAGGGGTGTATGTTCTGGAAACCTCGGTTTACCGCTTCTTCTCCATGTTATTTCTTCTAGATATCTTAGAATTCCACTCAAAAATCACTCTAGATAACTAACCAACTGAGCAAGAATGAGATCGATAGAGACTACACACCCTCAAAATAGTGGAGTTCCATACTGGAATGTCATATAGTCATTAGGTGGAATTTCCATATATACAATATGTATGTTGTGTAGATGGCCTATATCATAGAGATGATTTTTCTAACCAAATGTGGAATAGTTTGGCTGACTAAAGGAAGTACATGATGGTCCTTAGAAGGAGTAATACAAATCTGTGCCATGGAAAAAAACACACTAAGAAGATTCCGAAGATTTCGGATCATATAGATCCATTGCGTAAGTAAATACACATACCAGTAAGGGAAACCGTATTATACCAGGAAAAAATAAATTCAAGGTAATAAAGACTAACATGAATCCACCGAAAAAGTAGCCATTCACAAATTTCCCATGTATATAGAAATGCTAAAACCAAAAATTCAATATAATATATATTAGTGAATTTATCATCAAATAGCATTCCAATATTATAGGAATAAAAATTTTACTATCATGAAGGGCATAGAAATAACAATAGTGATGGTGGCTATAAGCGAGATTAATAATTTTTGGGCTCTATTTCACCATGATTAAAATTCATTTCCCTCATGCATAAAAATTTTCCAAGCTTCTATAATGCTTCTTATTCCATGATTCTTGATGTTTCACTATAATGAGAGAAAAAGAAAGAGTTATAATGGTCGTTATTCCATGGTGTATTCCACCATGATACATAAATCTGTGAAAAGGATAGAGCTTAGTATTTTGATGAATAATAATTCTTGTAGTGGAACAAAAACTACATCAGACCACATAAAGTTTTAAAAAGGTAATTCAATGAAAACCATATTTTTTCATATTTTTTTAGATTTTATCTATTCAAAATGAGAATTTTATCTTTCATTTTTGGATATTCGGATGACTATATTCACACTAAAATGATTTTTACATTCCATATTAAATGAATTTTGAAACATGGAAATATTGAAATATTAGGTTCCAAATTTTGATTCCTTCACTTTTATAGATTCTATCAACTTCAAATTTTTGAAAACTATAAGAGATAATTTTGGAGTTTAACTAGATATCATTTGGTGGATTAATGGGATCTATTTATGAGAAAATCAAAAAAAATTAATTGGAAAAACGTATGGAATATCTTAAAGAAAATAATAGATTGTTTTATAGAAGATACATATTTATTTAAAGGTATATTGTTTTTGTATGTTTGATATATCATAATTTGGGGAATCAAGTAGTGTAATTAGCTACTAACATAGACAATTAAGAGCTATTTAGATAGTATTTCTCTTTATCTTTGTTTTTTCATGAGAAATTTTAGAATTTCTACATTGAATGTATCTTTACAATTCATGTAATTATTCCATTTGTACTAAATATTGATTTAAATATTTTATTTATATTCCCTCCCATATGATTTATAGTTAATTAATTTTTATAACCATTAGAAAATGTGTGTAAAACATCATAGAATAGGGAAGTATTTATATAAAAGAGTGAGTACATCATGTTTTTAATTTCTCTTCAATCACAATCTATTCTAATTAATTAGTATCCAATTAATTTTGAATAAAAATATAATTTATTACTATATAGAAATAGTTATGGTACTTAAAGTATTAACCCTAGTGGGGTAAGGATATATGGAATAAAAAGGGATAACATTGTTATTCCTTTTTATTTAAAATAATTCATAATGAACCTATATCTTATTAAATTAATTTGAAAATAAAGTTTGAATGGATTTAGGTAGTATTAATCAGTACATGCAATGTTAGTTCAATTACCATTAAGGGGTCTCAAAACTAATTAATTTGATTAATCCCATGATTGAAGTTGAATCATTTTCCATAAAAATCATACATGGAAATTAATTCCACTATCTTCTGTATAATAATTATTTATTAATTAAAGAACTCACTTATCTTGTTTTGAATTTTTTAATTTAGATTTATAATTAATAGTACTAATAAGATTATCATTTTTTAAAAATTGGTTTATAAATTAATAACATGGATTGAGACTTCCCCATGGGATTAACCTTGTATATAAACTATATTGTGACTTTTGAATTAGTGTTCACTTGATAAATATAAATTATAAAATTTCTATATCATGAGGAAGTAAAGAATATTCATGGCTGGTTAAGTTTTATATTTTCTTTACATGGAACTAGTACTCTGCCCGTACAAATGCACGGGACTATTCAATTTTCATTCAAATCATCTGGTTTTGTGTCATTAAAATAAATTTCACTATCATTTTATTTCATATAATGTTTAGAATAAAATGATGATAATGAAGTTATTAGGTTACCCGTGATTGAAGGAAATTATGTAAAGACTAATTGTGATGGAGTTAAGACATTATGGAATGGAAGAGGTAGAGATAAGAGACATGGATGAAACTGAAGGTGGAGGTGAGGGCGGAGGTGGAGGCAAGAGGTGATATTGCGATAAATTATGGAAGGAAACGTAGAGAGTTTTAAGGTATCTAGATTTTGACTAGATTGGATGGGCTTGTGAAGATGTTGGGATGAGGATTAGTAGGAAACATGGTTGCATTCAGTGTAGACATCAAACCATGTAGACATCAACATTCATAATATTTCAAAAACTTCAATCTATAAGAGAAGAATCCATCACTATTCAAGAAATATATCATGAGATAACAATGCAATGATATAGATAATTTATGGAGTACAACTCGACTTTATTGAACTATTGAACCTATTTTGTACAATATCTGTACAATGATTCATGACATCATATATGCCTCAAAATATGAATTATTTTCTTATCATTACAAAAACATGTCCAACATAATTATAAAAAATTATAAGGAGTTGAAATAATACCATGCTCAAAGTCAGATAGTATATTTCAGGAGCTGAACTATCATAATATTTTTAGAATTTTGAAAATTATATGACAAACGCACCTGAAGAAGTTGTTCCACTATTTTGAGTGTCTTCAGTTAAAATCATGATTGTAGCATCAACACCATTTTTCCCATTAGAAATATTAAATTACCACCAATGATTTCCTAAATAAGCATGTGGGAAAGTGAAATTAACATATTTAGTTAATGCTTTAATAAATGACCAGCTGCTCAATAAAAAAGCATGATTCACTGCTCAAATTAAATACATGTCTTAAAGGTTTAAATAACTATTCAATGATCAAATTAAATACATACAATGCTCAATGAGAGTATATGTAGTCTAAAAAATGGATCACCTAAAATATTTAATACAATTAAAAGGATCTATTAACTGAAACAAAATAAAATGACCCAATGCTTGAAAATTTACCCTTGCTCTAGTGTTCCATGACATTGTTCTTCTCCAAAATTGAGTTTAATTACACCATGTCACCTTGTAAGAAGGATTGAAACTCGATATGAATATTGAATATACTGAATATATTGAAAACATAAATTTGTGGTACAGACTATTGCAAAAAAATGTTAAAAATGAAAAATTAATTTAATCACTCTGTATAATTATATATGTGCAGACCTGTATAAGGTGAGAGAAATGTCGGGTTATGATAAGTCACTATGCAGACCCACCAGTTTGATTTTCATGTATAGTAATGAATGAAACTGTAATGTTTTGTGACTTTTTTCTTACAATGAAAATAACTAATAAATAGATAGTTACATAAGTGTGTTCTAAGCTGTCAATAAAGATACTGATTTAATTGTCATTATCAATGACAAAAACCACTTTATAGCTGTTATGTTTAGTTGAACGATGATGGTTTGAAACATTGAAATTTGTTACATCAAATAGACACACATTAAGATAAATACATAAATAAGAATATGGGAAGTCAATATGGTACTCAATCATTAATATAATCTTTCCACATAACAGTTTTCATACATCTTTTTAGATTAATGAAACATACATTCAAGAAAATATCGTGGATGATCCAAATTGTGGTTGAATGATTCAATAGAAATTAATGAATAAATGAATTTTTAAAATACATGGATCAAGTAAACATAACCCCTAAAAATAGAAACCAAAACAAAATTTTCATTATCATATGGGTCCCATGATATTTGAAGTAGTGAGACGTACCTTTACGGAGACAAACATCCTTAGAATCCCATAATTGTAACCCAACATCGTTCAGTGATGACAGTAAAACACATTCAATGCTCGAATTATAAATAAACATAAAATAGATCAGTGAACATAGAGTTACATAGGTAAAAAAACACCAATAGAAAGAAGAAATAATGACTAAATAAAAATTATCAACTCCAATATTTTTTGGTATATCATCAATATTTTCTCCCGCAATTGAATCTGTATCTCCATAGCAGCTACTATACTTTTTTTATTCCCTTTCATGCAACAAAAAGTAATATAACATTCAACACACAACATGTCAAAACTAAAAACTAAGTAGGAAATGAAAAAAATGAACCAATACATGTGGATATGTGAAATTCTTCTGGATAGATACAAACCTGAATCAACAACCATGACTTCTCACCCCATGGAATCAATTTTAAACAAATGAGAAATAAACAACTGAGGAAACCTGAGGAATTACACTAACCAATCAATACTCAGCTACTGGAATGTTAGCTTCAATGAATTCTCTATACATATAACTACACAGATAATACATGAAAAACTACATAAAGGGAGCAATAGTATCATGAGAAGAGGTTATTTAGAAAATGAGAACTATTTCAAACTTAATTGTTTATATGTTTGTATGAAAAATGGTTCGATGATTGTTTTTATGAAGACATTACTATATTCCAATGTTAATAACGAGCATGAAGAGTTGTTCTTATAATAATTATGAGATGTGAAGACGATTTATTATAATACATAAAGAGAACTAATTTTTCAGAAAAAAGAGATGGTGTTATGTTTACATATGGATAAATTTTTTAGAAAGTGGAGGATATATATTATATCAATCTGCAACTAATAAGTAAATGGATTAATTTGGCTTATCTACATCCTTTGTGTAGCTACTAAGGAATACAAGAATGAAATGTTGATATTGCGACCTATTTAGTTGCCTCTTAATCGCTCCATACAATCCATATCAGAACATTTGTTACATTTAGCATGACAATCCTTGTTTTTTTTGAAAACATGCATTGATTCCATGTTATGTGAAATAAAATAAATTCGGGTCTATGAATATAAAATCTGAGATATTATCATATTAGACAGTACAAAGGACGTGTCACATACCTTGCTCGATATAGGAGGATGTAGGAATGTTGGAGAAGTGAATTCTTCATAGTGATAAGTGTTCTTCCACTTCCTGAGAGTGTTATTTGGACACTCCAAATTGGATACATATTCTATGGTACTCAAGAACCCATAAATATTATGTACTTTTAGAGGGGTCATGTCAGAAGTCTGGTGGAGGGCGCAGTTTAGGAATCTGGTGGAGTACTATTTTCTCAGCAAGAGACCTTGTATTTGTAAAAGCATAAAGTCATGCACTTCAATACTATGGAAATCAATAAACAGACACATATTCAGTCAAGAGTTAATATTACAACATGTTTTTGTAATATGGAATCTGAATAAATACAGACATGGAATTATGGGATAGAGAGGGGCCATGCTAAGCAAGGATATCTTCTTCTATCAAGCCCCTGCTTTAAAGAAAGATATTGTAAGTGAAAAAAGTCAGTATGATAAAGTAACTTGTAAGGCCAGTAATTTGGAAACAATTTAGTCTATGAATACCTTTTATGATGGCCTGTCAAACAAAAATACTGAAATATAATATATTGAAATGATCCATTTGTAAAAAAAATAGGACTTCACTTCAATGAAATTTCAAGAATGGGGAAAACACACAACATTAATTAGTAAACACCTTTCAAATATACAAAATGAATAAAGAAAAACCTGTATAGTTATCAATTTATAAAGAAATAAAATTTCATGAAACTGATTAAAAATGGAAAAACTGGGCTTCCCAAACATGTTTAGCATGTTGTATTTATCATTGAATTTGATAATTGGAAACTATATTCAGAAAACGAATAAATTCGTTTAAATATTCAATATTTTAGAGGGAGTAAGATTACCTGCTACTAATTCTACTTCAACATAAACAGATATACCCACATGCATGGATTTGACAACCCCCCTCCATCTTCCCAATATCAATATCATATCAGCAACTCCTGTACCATCAAAAAAAGTATTGATATTAAACATTATATGGTAAAAATAAAAGAATATCATAAAAACAATTTACCTGTAGACAACCCAAGATCATTGGAAGACCGCATAAATATTTACATCAGATACAAGAATAATGCACAATGTGTATATTCACATCCTAACACTTTACCAGCCACCCCTGCCTTTTCAAACAATAGGTTGATAAAAGTATTAGGAACATAAGAAATATTAATTCCATAAATAAATTGCAGACCCTTATCACCACTTATTATATAGTGTTTCAACCCACCATGCAACTTCTGGGAAAAAACTGCTTCAAATAAACAGCAGAATGTGCATAAAAAGAGCTCAAGGTTCATACAACTCATGTAAACATATCAAAACATGTCCCTTTAAATAAAATTCTTATCATTCTAGCAACATGATATCATCAAATACAATAAAACGCCCAAGATCATCATTCTGCATAAAAACATTCAACACTTCTAGCATAAACAGTCAACATAAAAAACCTATAGCGTAATATAAAATGTGAAGCATTCTCCTCCAGCATGAGCGATGTCCAATATAAAGAAAATTGTGCAGCATGAAAATATGGATTTCCCAGAAATGAAACATTTGAAAACAATATATTCAAAAAGAAGCATAATCAAATAAATAGAATTCATTATGGGAACAGATCTGCAAAACGGTTTGAATGAATAACTTAGATGGATATTGAGGAATATTTATGCAGTGAAGATGGATGGAATTGCAACTATGTAATCTAAAAACCTGAATAAGCATTGTACTGTGATTGCAATGAACCACAGTTATACCAACATCAAAGAAACATATATAAATTACACACAAAAAAATACAATGAAATCTCATTATTGAATGTCACATAATGTAGTATGAGGTACCCATTGATATGAACTGTCCTGTAATTTTACTAAACGACACTTATACCTACATTAACGAATGTATATACTATACAGAAATGAATCATTTGAAAATAGAATATTCAAGTAAAAACAATTCGATATGGGAACACATCTGCAAATCTGTTTGAATGAATACCTACAATGTATATTGACGAATATATATGCAGTGAAGTCAGATGGAATTGCAACTAAATATTATATAAAACTAAATAACAAATGTATTTTGATTGCAATGAACCACACTTATACCAACATCAAATAATCATATAAATATTTCATAGAAAATAGAAAATCAAATCTATAAATTGAATGTCAAATTATCCACTAAAAGGTACCCTTAAAAAAGCAGTGGAAAGTTAATTACATTAAAAATAATGAACCAAAGACACAAATATCCAAAACATTTACAATGAATACCTTAGATGGTTATCGAGGAATATTTATACAGTGAAGACAAAAGCAAGAATGGGGGTAAATATTCTGTAAATCTCACGAAGCACTGTCCTGTTATTGCAATGAACCACAGTCATAGCACCATCAAAGAAACAGTTATAAATTAGACTGAAAATATACAAGAAAATATGCAATCTGAATATAATGTAATGTAGTAAAAGGTACCCATACATGGGTTGAATTTGCATACTGATGTGCGAAATGAGACAACATACACGTGAAAATAACTACTGGAAGATTTCATTCGGACATCGTATTGCAGAATGGAGGAATCTGAACATCTATTCAACGACAAGAGCTCGCATATAGAGAATCTATACCTGGATGAAGCAATACGGAAGGCGTAGCGAAGTGGCTGAGTTTTTTTCGTCGACCTTCATCAAAGCCAGCCGGTAGGTCGAAACCATGATATATAGATAAGTGTACATAGTGCATCGCTCACTGAATGGCGTCGTGAAAGGTGCGGTAGAAAAGAGGCAGTGTGTTAAAGTTATTTGTCGAAGCAGGCTACTACCTCGAAACAGAAAATCAGATTGGAAGAGGGCACATCGTCCGAGCGGGAAGACCGGTCTCCATCGATTGAATCCTTCATAGTACAACATGGGAGCACAAGGTGATGTGCGAAATGAGACAACATACACGTAAAAATAACTACTGGAAGATTTCATTCGGACATCGTATTGCAGAATGGAGGAATCTGAACATCTATTCAACGACAGGAGCTCGCATATAGAGAATCTATACATGGATGAAGCAATACGGAAGGCGTAGCGAAGAGGCTAAGTTTTGTTTCGTCGACCTCCATCGAAGCCAGCCGGTAGGTCGAAACCATGATATGTAGATAAGTGTACACATCGTATCGCTCACCGAATGGCGTCGTGAAAGGTGCGGAAGAAAAGAGGCAGTCTGTTAAAGTTATTTGTCGAAGCAGGCTGCTACCTCGAAACAGAAAATCAGATCGGAAGAGGGCACATCATCCAGGCGGGAATACTGGTCTCCGTCGATTGAATCCTTCATAGTACAACATGGGAGCATGAGGTGATGTGGTCAAAGCCTGAAGTAGCGCGATGTGGAGGAGCCGGTGGTGGAGTAGGCTGAGCAGGCAGAGCAAGTGGAGAGGATTTAAGTGAAGTAGACAACGACGATTGGAAACACGATTAGGGTGTGGGGAGATCTTCAGGTATGTGGGAGCTAATGGGAGAGGTATCACCGAAAGCTGGTGGGAATCGGAGGGAAGGAGGTAGGGGAAGGTGGTAGAAACCCTAGCTGTGGAGGTAATTGAATTCGCGGGACAGAGGCGTGGGGAAAAGATCGGGCCTGTGAGGGTGTGTGAAAGAGGGAATAAGGGTTTTGGGTGGTGTGGCTGATGGAGAGAGCGACACGTGTTGGTAAAAAACCTTACTTTAGAAGGTATATAGAATATAGATAGATATAGATACAGAAAATATTAACAGTCAAATAATATGATTTATTATTTTAGAGTCTTTTCATAGGGGTACCACAACACCAAATAAATAAATATGACATCATTTTAGATGAATATTATATGCATCCCATAACAATACACTCTCTATAACCATAAAAGTTTTGTTTTTTTAAACTATATACATGTTCATAATATTTCAAGAAATATATTCAATATTTCCCACAATGTTCTCATATAGTAAAAATTCTATCCATACCCTACTTAAAACCTTTCTTCATAAAATATGGAAATGAATCATAAGAAAGGGTGAACTAAAATGACTAGTAAGTGTAAACATGGGATATATCTATTAATGATCATATGTAAGAATAACATGAGCATACTTTTATGATAATTTGATCTTAATATTTAGAAATCATAACTAGTAATTCATAGATCTCAATCATGGCATAAGGAATTGTCAAAATCATAATACATGATTCATAGAATAATCAAAGATAATGATCTATGAGATAATATCATAAGCATAAAAACACATAATAGAGCATTGCATAAAAATTGTCTCATAATCATAATCATATAAATCATATTTTAACGCTACCCTCAAAAACATTTATCACATGTTTGTCCTGGGTTAACCACTGTTGTACCAGCTTTGGGTTCAGTCTAACTACATGTGTAACCTTTTTTGGATTGAGATAAATGCCTATATACCCTATGATATCATAAAAATTTAATAAGTACCCAATGCATTAGAGTGATATAATGTACCCAATAGTAACATAATCAGAATCCATTCATATATATTCCACAAGATCAAGAAAACATTCATTATTTAATCATAGATTAACCCATGAAAAAAATGGGTTTCATTAATATTTCATTGGCATAATAATAAAGCATCCATATGATGAATAAATATGGTATCATTGGATCATATTCTTAGTAAAACATAAGTAACATAGAAGGATGTTTTAGAAGATAAAATACCTTTAAAATGTCACTATATCATTTCTTGAGGAAAATACCCTTTTCATTTCAAACTAAATTATTTAATACAAAAAAAATTAAAAATATTATGAAAAACATTATTTAAAAGAACCATGGAAACTTTTAAATGAATCTTTAATTAAAATCATATTCATTATGGATATAAATTTTATCTGTATGGTAAATTCAAAAAGAATATTTTGTTCATAGATTTGATATTAGTAACGCATTCAGAAAATGATAAGAAGATTACTATTAAAAAAATATATAAATCAAATAATGGTTAAAATGAATTTAAAAAATCAATTTATAACATTAGAAAATTAATAAAAAATATTTTAAATATTGTATGTACCAAGAATAAAATTATTCCCAACCAAATTAAAAGGCAAATTATGTTATCTTTAAAAACATTATTTTTGACTTTTGAGAACATAGATAGAGGAAAAAAATTGAAAGATTATAATTACCTAAAATAAACATATTATAAAAAATTAAATAATATTTTTATATATAGATCATAAAATTTTGTCGTCATAAATTTAATCATAAACAATCCTATTAGAAAGTGATATTGTGACATACAACTCTTACATCAAGTCTAACATACTTTCTATGGGATTTTAATCTCCTTTATAATAAATATTACTTTTTTATTAGATTAAATAATCCTATTGATTCTTATAATACCATATATGGTTATATTTTAATATATTATCACCTATTCATTAACAATATTTCATTGTCATCATCATTTCGGGTATTAATTGCTTCGTTTTTTATGTACGTTTAGATTCAGAAGTTATGGTCCTTGTTTCATGATCATGGTTAAAAAATATCCAAAATGTTAATAATGATATAAATATGATATAAATTCATTATATACATATTTTCAACCATATATGTAAGTCATATATAGAAAAATTAATTCCACTATTCGTGGGGATGGTAGTTCGTCGGTACACTTGAACATTGATTTCATTTTCTAATGAGAAGTAGGAAAGATAAATAAATAATATTTTAAAATTAAGCAATCTTAATTAAATTATAAATATAAAATATATTTATTTAATTCATAATTATATCGATCATGTTGAGGTAGTGAAGAAAAAATAATTGTATCGTTACATGGAGGTGGTAGTCCACACGTACACACAAGTGATACTTTAATTTTTCTTTTGATAGAAAGATAGTAAAAAATGGTTGAAAAATTATCATAATAAAATAACATTATATTTACTATATTTGAGTGATTATTTTAGGGTATATTCAATATATTAATTGTATCTATAAAAAATAAACACTTAAAGAGTTGGTTGAAACGATTACCTCTTCTTTGAGATACATCATTTTTATTACAACTTAAGCCCTTTTGAAATGGTCTTCAGTGAAGAAATGAATATCTATAATGAATATAAGGAAGCTAGAAGCTTTGAATGGTATTTATTTTCTGACCTATATGGTGAAAATTTTTAATTGATTAAATATATGAGCTTCCATTTTATAATTTAGGGGAGGTACAGACATGGAATTACTTAAAATATTTAAAACATATAAAGTAATTTTCCTATCAAAGTGTCACCAAATGAAGTAATAGTCAATGTTAAAATAATATAGGTTATACATATCTTAAATAAATAATTTTTATACAAATTTAAGAATCATTTTTACCCTTATCTCTTAGTTTATCCTCCTTCATTAAACTATTTTGACCCTAACCATGGTACCAAATTTTAACTATTTTTACTATTCATTTTAACAAAAAATGATAGAGTTAAAATTTAAAAAATTAAATTATTTTTAAAAAATTATAATTCATTTTATAAAATTCAATATATATAAGTGTTATAAATTATCTTTAAAATAGTTGTGAAAAATGTGATGAAAACGTTTTTAGAAAAAATAAATTTTTAATAATAAAACTTGACATACTTTTATTATTTACCATATAAAAACTATTATATGAATATAAAAATATTTTATTGAATATATAATATTCATATTTAATTATATGTATAACTATATAGTGATTTGTTTTGTTTATTATTAAAAAAACACATAGTATGTAAATAAATAGTTTCATTTAAAATAACTCTTACTACATAAAAATGATTTTATCTTCATTAATAAATATTAAGTTAATAATGAATTAATTATTTTTCATAAATTACCAATACATTTCATTAAATACAATTTTAAATAGTGATCACTATATTTGTATACATAAAAAAGTCATAACACCAAGAAAAATACATTTATTCATAAAATTTATTCTCTTATTCCTAAAATTATTTTATTAATAACTAATTAATTATTTATAAGAAATTATCTAATACATTTTAATTAAAGAAACAATTTATATATTTCATAATTTTGTTAATCATATTCATACAATTAAATCCAATGGATATGTTATAAGGAAAATATTATATCAAGGTTAATTTAGAATCATGTTTGCGTGTAATGAAATCTATTGATTGCTTAAAATTTATTTCAAAGTAATACATATAAATATTTCAGTGTTACATTAAATCACCTTTGAAATTAATTTTTCTCTCAAAATTATGTTACTTTAATCCCAAAAAAATTAGGATACTTCTGTTTCATTATTTCCTCGGGTTCCTTAGTAGATTCCATGAATTTTTTCTTCCTCCAAATAACATTAACCATCTTAGTAGTATTATTCCATAAAACATTAAATCTATAATCCAAGATTTTTAATATTTTTCCTAAATAAGAAATATTATGCTCTAGTGGTACCCTCTAAGTCTAGAATATATGAATCATTAGGTATATACGTTATCAATGGATATATTGGGAACATGTCATAAACATTATATATGTTTGGTGGAAGTAAGAAGAATTGATCTGTCATCCTGAATCGATCATGATTATCAAAGGGGGAAATATAACATGGGATTATCTTTCCCTTATTTTGAAATTGAATAAACTTCTTCCATATAAAAATTCATTATAATACCCTCTCACCAAATTAAAATTCAATATCTCCCTAATGATTACCAATATAACTCTATTATCGATTCTAATCTACCTTGATTTACTACTGAATGGTAGTAAACATATCATTTATTTACTAATCTATCTTGGATCCCAAAAGATTTTTTTCTCCAACTCTATCTCATCTTGTGGGGGTTATGTACAATATTACATAGATATATTTATAAGGAGTATCCTAAATTATTAAATGAAATTTATTTTCACTATAAAATTATATAATAAGATGGTGTTGATAGAAACGACCTTATAAATATGGAGAAAATATCTTTGAAAATCATCAATAATTTGAATGGGTTTCTTATACTATGAATATGTCGAAGGATAATAAGTGTACTAAAAAATAACTCTTTTTGTAGATCATAATGAAGTATTCTCTGGAATGTTGAGGTAAATAATACACCTCAGTCAAATATAATAGAATGTGGAACTATATATAACCTTAAAACTTCCTTAATTTATTCCTAGGAAAGAAGGATAAAAGGGAAATAATCTCTAATAGCAATGAAATTTTTTGAATTCATAATATGATTGACTACAACCCAATTAGAATTATTCCATTTATATGTGTTGGAGAGTACTATGAAAAAATACATGGTTACCTTTTCCCATTTATATACAGGTATGGGTAATGGTTATAGTATCCACTTAGACTTCTTCCACTCAAAATTAACTTATTTTCATATGAAGCATTGAGATACATACTTTATAGTATCTCAATTCATGTTTTCCCACTAAAAAAATTCTTAAGGTATCTATACATCATTATAATTTTAGAATTGAAAGAAAATGATGATCAATGGTATTCATTCAATAACTCCTACATTAATTCTAGTATTATAAGGACACATAATCGATTTTTGAACCATATCATTACATCGTAATCAAGGTTGAACTCAAGAACTTTTCTCACCTTCTATTAAAGCTATATATCTTCCTTCTTCAGCTCTTTGATCTTCACATGTATAAATGCTTGAACACTCATTTGAGAAAGGTAAAATATCTCCCCTTATGTAAATATTTCATGGTCCATCCTTTTTAAATACATATATATATATATATATATGATATTTTTATCCCCATTATAGATAATCTAGCATTATTCTTTTAACTCAATTAATTTTACACCTTGTTCTTCTTCTTAGGGAAATAATTTATTGAGGAGTCGTAATATTTAATCAACACCAACTATCTTATCTTTGAAATATTCAAGTATTTCTATGTGACTATATCATTTAAATTTTATGATCATTATATATATCACACCTTTCTTCTTAAATATAATTCCTAAATTTCTTCATTGAAAAATATTATTGTTTCTAACTCTAGGACATGTATTTTTAATTTTACTCAGGATCATGTAATTGATTAGA
Organism: Viscum album; assembly: GCA_963277665.1. Classification (NCBI taxonomy): domain Eukaryota; kingdom Viridiplantae; phylum Streptophyta; class Magnoliopsida; order Santalales; family Viscaceae; genus Viscum; species Viscum album. Next base: position 1,944,657,475 of record OY728163.1, read on the forward strand.
TGCCTAAGATACCTCCAAGTCATTATACACAAGATAACATCTTATTACCATATTTAAAACGTTATAATAAATCATAAAACCTTATCAACTATAAGGTAATGTGTGTATAGGTTCACTAATCAACCTTCCCTTCAACTCCTTGTAATGTTTTTTATACTTATCTGTCTAAATGAACCTAACACCCTTCTATATTAACATGGTGAGTTGATTATATGACCATGTCAAATTCTTCAAAAATAATTGAAAATATTAATATAATATAAGAAAACTATAGATCTCAGTCATAGTGGTTAGTTTGGTTCAATGTTCAATAACTTCCATATTAGAAGGATCTATTGATATACCCTTGATAGAGATCATGTGTCCCAAGAATGATACTTTTTATGACCATAATTCAGACTTACTAAATATAGTTTATATTTTATCCTTCCATGGGTTCTTGAGAAAAATTATCAGGTGATCTTAATGATCTTCTTTGATCTTATAGAATAAAACAATACTTTATAAAGACTACCATAAATTGATCGAAGTACTATCTAAATACTATATTCATTAAATCCATAATGATAGTGGGGTAATTAGTATTTATAAATGAAATAAATTTAAATTCATATTGTATATACCTAATATGGATGTTTTTATTAGGTTTTTATTCATATTTGACCCTTAATTGAATGTATCATGAATGAAGATCAATCCTGGAAAATTATTGAAATGGTAACAACTGACCAAAAAAATAATCTATAAAATATAATGGATACTTATTTGTGATCATGATCTTGTTATGTTCTTAATAATAAATTTATAATATCATGGATCCATATTTATATTTAACAAAATAATCTACTGAACATAATGGTGAAGTACTGGTTTAGATGAAACCCTTATCTAGATTCCCCTGGAGTTTGTTCTTTAATTCCTGTAACTCAATTAGCACAATTATATAAGGAGTCATTGAAATATGTGTAGAACCATGTATGAGTTTTATAGAAAACTCAACTTAAAAATTTATATTAATGCTAGGAAACTATTTAGGAATGACATCAAGAAACTATTATATAATAGTTATATCATAGATTTTGTTTTTATCCTTAACTATCATAAATAAATACCCATTAGGAATTGGAATCAAGACCAATAAAATGGAATAAATTTCCATTGGAACCATGTATTTGTCCTTATGCAGATATATTATAATAGGTTCATACAAAATATGAAATTTGACTTCCATTCCATGAAAATTGATATGGGATCTATATAAAGAGCATCAATCCATACCCAAATTCACATCAAATTTAACTAGATAGAGAATAAAAATATTTCCCAGAAGTACATTCCCATAAACATTAGTTGAATATGAATGATATACAATGGATTAAATCATCATACCATTATAATTTTTCAATATTAGTTAAATACATAATCATTTTTTTAATGTGATGCACTTAGAAACTTCAATAGAGAGAGAGTTAGAAGAACTAGAATCGAATAATACATTTCCATTTCTAGAGTTAATATTGGGTGTAACTTTCACCAGTTAATTCACATAATACACATCATCAATAGTGATCTCACAATAATACTATTTTTCTTTGGGATTTATAGGTTGATAATGTCAATAACCATTATTAACCCTTAGATTTGATAACTAGTTATCATAATGACCATACTCATAAAATTTGAGACATTAGAGTGTGGGTGGTGCTTTATATGGATATTTCTCTCCATACACACCATTATCTAACATCTTACCATTTATTTAACATTCATTTTCTTAGTGACCTTTGTTTCAACACTTATAGATTTTACTAGTTCCTTAAATAAAATATATTCCATATTTTTTTCCATATTTCTAGCATAAATTAATACTCTTCATCCTTCCCCAATGTTTTTTATTTTAGGAATTTCCATTGAATTCCATATTTCCCTCCTTATCAAAACTATGAGATTTAGGGGTGACTCTGATCTTTTTTTTAAATGTGATCATATTGAAGGTTTTATTCATATCTACTGAAGTCTTATATAGAGAACACCTTTAAGAGACATACTTTTAATCCAGTAAAGAATCGATCAATCTAAATTTTATGTTCAATAATATAACTAGAAGAATGAATCACATGTATTTTAAAATTTTAGTTATATGTACTAATATATTTATTATCCTTCCTCATTAGATCAAGTAATTCCTTCTGCATTTTTGGTAAAAAAAATGGAGGAAAGTACTCATTTAAAAATAACCTCCTAAACTCATCCCACTCTATGGATTAGATTTCATATTATTTTATTATGTTATTGATAAGATTATACTATTTATCTTCTTTTCCATTTAAAATATAAATTATTATAATATACTTTTCATAATCTAAGTACTAAAGAATGGAAAATATATTTTCAATAGTATATACCCATTGATAAAAAATTAGTGGACCCATGAACTCATTAAAAGAATGTGGATTTTTCCTTATGAAGGACACATAAATACATTGTTCATTCCTATTATAGTATTGAATCTATGAATGATTCATGTCTTGATAAATTTGATCAATATTGGAAATATTAATTTTTTATTCCATCTCCTATAGCATTTTTTCTATTATAAGGGAATCATTGAATTGTGTTTGTCATTTACTGTAATCAAGATTCCTCCTAGTTCCAACCATTCACTAAAACCAAAATTCATAGGATGAGAAACTATAATCATTTTGATTAAATAAATAGACATGAAAAATCATTTAGATAATGTTTAGATTTTGACACCTTATTTTCCATCAATGGAAGATTAAATTTATCTCATACCACTATAGATTATCAGTGGTTGTCATAGATTATATCCTCTCATTCATACTAATGGTTCATAATTAAAATGTGAATTAACCCAATAATATACAATCGGAGTGCCTATATTGGTGTAAAACCTTAGGCCTAATCATCATGTAGTGGGAAAGATCGTGTTAATTCATAATCGTCTCCCTTCATAGTTTTTATCTCTCGGTGTATTTGTCTCATATCTTGATCTACTTAAGAGAATCTAGATATGGATTTATTTTATAGTAAAACCACACAATATACACTTAATAAAATATTTTGTATTTTATCCTATACTTATACTTATCCCCATGTTTTCAATATTTTTTTATAATCCTAATCAGAAAAAATAAGTAAACCCTAATATTAAACCAATTGAGGCCCCACAAACATTATATACACAAATATTACATTATTTTGGATGAATATTAAATAAATATGCTAACAATACGTGCCTTAAAATCATAAAGGTTTAGTGATAATGAATATTAGATACATAATAATCTTATTTCATTAAATATCTTCAATATATTCCACAAATTTCTTCACATATAGTACACCACTTAGTCATAACCTTCTAAAAACGTTCTTCATAACCTGGGGAAAGAGAACATAAGAAATGTTGAAATCAAATTATCATTAAGGGTGAACATGGAATATGTCATTAAATGATCATACAAAATCATATGATGAGCATATGGTTATAATAATACGAGCATGAAATTTTGAAAATCATACCCCATAATTAAAATATCATAATCATGGCATAAGGATTGGTGTTTCATTAGTCAGGAGTCATAGAAAAAAAAATATCATGAGTCATGGGATCATATGATAAGAATAATAAAATCTTATAGAGAGTAGAATAATAAAAATCAAAGAAATATTATTTCAAGTATACCCACTAATACATTCATCACATGTCATGCTTGGTATAACCACTTGTTCACCTACTTCTAGGTCAGTCTAATAACCTATGTACTCTATTTTGGGATTGGGATAAACATGATTATACCCATTGAGTTTGAAAAACATTAATAATTACCAAATTAATTGTAGGGATATAATGGAACCACCAATCAGATAATTATAATCCATTCATATCTATGACATAAGATCGTGAAAATATTTTTCATTTCATCACAGCTTAACCCATGGAAAATAAATTTTTTTGTATTAATATTTCATCATAATAATCATAAACCATATATAGAATAAATAAATATGGTACCATTATAACATATCATGAATGAATTATAAGTAACATGAATGGATGATTTCATACATTAAAATACCTATAAAAGATATTAAAAAAATTTCTTGAGGAAAATACCTTTTTTTAAATAATGTATTTAAAATCTAAAAATTTCATTACTATTAGGGAAGAAATTATTTGAAAAGAACCATGGAAACTTTTACTAGAATCTTCAAGGTAAATGACAGTGATGTTGGTGGGAAACATCTTTTATCTAGAAAATTTTCGAACAATGATTCTGTTCACACAATGGATATAAAGTATATCATTCGGAAAAGAAAAACAATATTCCATTAAAACCTTTTTATAGGAATTAAAACATGAGAAAAAATAATCAATAATTTTAGAAAATTAAAAAAAATTGAAAACATTTTAATAAAAATATGGACAAGGAATAAAAATGTTCTCAAATTAAAAGAAAAAAAAAGTTAATTTCCCTTAAAAATATTCTCTCGAAATTTTCAGTATATTGAGAGGAAAATGAAAGGAAAACATGTCATTTAATGAAATAAATTTTGGATAAGAAAATAAAAATTATTTTTTATCAATAGATAATATAATTTGACCAATATAAATTTAATCATAAATAATCCTTATAAAAAGTGAGATTCTAACACAGAACACATACCTTAAGTCAGAATTAATTTGTAAGGGATTTTATACACCTATATCATAAATTAAAATTTATTATACTTATATTAAATAATCGTATTAATATTTATAAAACCATATATCTTCTAATTATAAAATCTTATCATCTATTCAATAATAATATTTCATTATCATCATTATTTTGGGTGTTTACTACACCATAGTACGTGTATATTTTGATTTGGAAGTTATGGTCATTGCATATTGATCATGGTTATATAATATGAATACATTTATTAATAATATAAATAAATGATATATTGAGTATATACACATTTATAACCATCCATAAAATTTGGATATAAAAATGAAGTCAACTATTTATGGAGAAGTTATTTGGTACGTACGCATAAACTATGTTTTCATTTCCTACAGAAAAGAATAAATTAAATATAAATAATATTTTGTCATTAAAAAATATTATTTATATAATATATATAATATATATTTATTATATCCATCATTATATCCATAAATATGAGGCAGGGAAGGAAAATGAATCATATCGCTACATGAAGTTGGTTGTCCAAACGTACACACAAGCGATACTTCCATTTCTCATTTCATAGAAAGGGGTGGAAAATGGATATCCTATGATCATAATAACAACTAAATATATTTTTTATAATATATTATATATGGTAGGGTGTATATAATATATTAGTATTAAGTATAAGAAGAAATAAACCTTCAAAGAGTTGGGTGAGATAATTACATCATCTTAGAGAGACATCCTTTTTTGTACACATTAATCCTTATTAGGATGGTCCTAGAAGAAGAGAAGAAGCTAAAAAACTAATGGAAAGAATATAAGAAGGTTTTTTGGTAGGTATTTTCCAAGCTAGATGTCTTAATATTTTTTATTAAGGGTATATAATAGGTTATCTTTTAAAAGTGAGGGGAGGGACACACATGGAATTACTTAGGAGTAATAAATAATATAAATTAATTTTCGAGTGAAAGTGACACTAAATGGACTAAATTTTAAAATTAAGATATTATAAGGTAAAAATTTCTTTAAAAAATATGTTTTTGAAAATTTATTTTTAATTTTTTCCCTTATCTCTTACTTTAACCCCCTTTATTAAATTTTTTTAACCCAAACTATGGTAACATATTTTTACTATTTTTACGATTAATTATGACCAAAAATGAAAGTGTCCACATTAAAAATTTTGAAGAAGATAATTAAAAATATATAATATATTGTATCAAATTCAGTTTCTATAATTTGAAGTAATTAACTTTAAAATAAGTATGCAAAACACAATAAAACCATTCTTAGAAAAAATGGATTTTTATGCATAAAACCAGATTTAATTTCATTAATTTCCTTTTAAAAACTATTATATGTATGTTAAAATATATTATTGAATATATAATCTATATATTTCATTTTTATAATTGATATTTAGTTATTTATTTAATTTATTAGGATAAAAAACATATTACACACATAAATCAATTTTCTAAAAAATTAATCTTTTTACCTTCAAATGATTTTATTTTCATTCATAATCATTAGATAACTAATGAATGAAAAATTATTCATACATTTTCAATAAATTTAATTAAAAACTCTTTTAAATAATAATCACAAATTTTTTAATATAAATAATTCATTAAATCTAGGAAAATACATTTATATGAAAAAAATGGGTCTTTTATTTATGAAATGATTTTATTAAAATGGTATTTTGTATTTATTTGGAATTAAAAAATAAATTTTAATTAAAGAAAAAATTTCTATATATATTTTATAATTTTTTTAATCATATTAATACCCACAAATAAAATGTCTTGGTTTTAAATTCTATAATATATTTGGGCTAGTTTAGACTTGGGGTTGCGTGTAAAGAATGATATTGAATAATTCAAATTTATTTCAAAGGAATGCATATAAAATATTAGGGTGTTAAATTTCTTACCCAATTTCTATATTTTTATTTTATATTTGGATTTTTTATTCCTACATATGTTCTTGTGTATTAATTTTGTTTGGGGTTATAGAATTCATCGATAAAGGCCCATGATTCCTTGCCTCTATACCTGGATCTCATAGGTCAATAAATATATTTTCTTAAATGTGGACATCAAAATCTATGTTCAGGGGAAAGATACAAACTATGATAGAAGTTTTAAATGATTTACAGAATTTGAATAAGAATATATCTCTTTTATAGAATAATAATTGAGATAATGGTGTGAACTCTTGTAGAATGTGGAAAAAGAGTTGGATAGACCAATAGAATCTCTTGAAGACAAAATTAAATTCAAGGTTAAACATAATGATGCATTCAAAAATAATACTAAGATTGTGTCTAAATCTAAGTAAATTTATAATGATGAAAGTGAAATTGAGATAAAATATATGATGGATAGTATGTATATACTTGATGAAATTGAAGAATATGAATTTTTCAAATAAAAACAAGGGAAGATAAGGGTTAAGAGGAAGTGTAAGACAGATAATTCAAGAGATATATCAATGAATTTGAAACTTTTAGAATATTAAGTGGTGAAAGAGGACAAATTCTAGTTTTGGTCACTCCATGAGTTACCTTTTCACTATTTAAAACATTAAAAAACATGTTATTTACCCCCAAGTAATTGTCAAGACGATTTCACTGAAAATAATGAGAAATATCAATATGGATGATAAGAAATTCATTTTTTGGTAAAATTTATACCGAGTAAATTAATTTCATATTACTATTAAGTTACACATGAGGTATGTTATAGCTTATATACATTATAGAAACACTACTAATAAACCCAATTTTTTTACTTTTATTTGGAATTAGTTTTTGGAATTATTTTAATAATTTTCTTAGTGGTCGATGCCAACTCCCTCATATGTTTCTCATTAGTTAAACAGACCTTTCACATTACTTGATTATTTTTTATTTTGGTTTTTTCATAGTATAAGCCTTAAATAATGAAAACATAGAAAATACCAACACTCTAACACATGAAAGGATTATAATTTAATCAATTCATTTTAATAATCAATGAAATGAATTTTCGTTAAATTGGGAATAATTTTAGTTTCTAATATTACTTGACTAACTAAGACCCCTTATGGGTGGTAGTAATCTAAGCGTGCAACCCAAAGCCTTCCTTCAATGGGGCAAGCGCCAGTGACTAGCACCGAGTAGGAATGGATTTCATAATGTGTGACTTTAGAGTAATGGACCTCTAAATAATGCATATACCCAAAGAGGACATAAAAATTATGAAACAAATTAACTATAACATATATAATACATTAAAAAGGGATAAAATACTCAATGATAAACTCATACATAATATATATTGAAAAAGGTCATGATTCACGCCCATAGAACCCAACAGGGAAATATAACCTAAGTATAATATAAAAAGAGTTCCCCAGAATATGATATATATCAAAACATTATCGACACCCTCTAATATCACATCCTAATACAACTAACCTCCACAAACACCATGTCCATCATGGTCATAGATGAACTTTACTTCATCTTCCTAAGACACAATATATATTGTATAAGATTCTAATATAGGGGTGAGTATATAAAAACCAAGTTGGTTACCCTGAAAACCACAAATGTATAGTAAAAAAGAACAATTAAATTCAAAACCACAAGACTAGAAAGAAAGAGTTTCCCATCCAGAGAAGAGAACACATAATTTCTTTAAAATAAATATAAACTAGGATATAAAGACAAATTTTCACTCTGTATAGACTGAATATAATATTAATCCACAAGATATACCAAGAATTTGATTTACCCAACTAATAGCCCCATCACATCTCTAGAACCACAGAGGAGGACCTATACCATATCGAGTATCACATAGCTAACAATAGTATAAAAAAATATTTGGGGGTGGGCCTAACTCCATCATTAATATGAGGTACCTACACCTCATAAATTAGAAAATAATATACAAGGGTTTAACATAGAATATGAGGGTGTACATTACCCTATGAATGCTATTATATCCATGTCTAATATCTATCAACAACTCTATAAAGAAAAATATTCAAACTAACCATTGTCACACTCAAACGATCATGGATTACCCAATAGACCATTCCATCGTGATCTATTAAAAACGCTCAAAATAGGTTCTTTATTCCCACAAAATCAATATACAATGTGAAATTCCCAAAATAAAACTACATTGGAAAGATTCCTGGCTACATAATGGTCTCCTGGCATGACACATGCCCTATTGGTGTAGGTTGGATTTAGAGAACTCATACTCATCATTTTCATGAAATATGGGTAAATGTGGTACCCTTGAATTCCATGGTATATCCCAAGTTAGTTCAAGAAGAACTAACCCAGCACACCCGCCCGACCCGCTAGACAAGCCCACTCAACAACATGTCAAGCCCCACCGAACATTGGGGATGAACCACACCAGACTATTATACCATACCTAGAATGTGTAAAATGGGAAACCATCTAATACTATTCAATTAAATGTTCGGTTTAGAACCTTATCTTCCCTTCAATATACCTCCTTGAACCATGGGAGCTTGAGTGGACACCTCCGTTAACCCCATAAACTGTTGATGTGGTCATCCATGTGTTGTCTCTCCCATTAGAAATCATCCACCCACACCCCATTATGTTTCCATCACCCACATCATCAATTGTTTTCATCCAACCAGGGAGCCTATATCCCTTCAAATATTGGGCATCTCTATGCCTGCCCATCTCGACCAGAAGAGAGAGGGGAGAGGGAGTAGAAGTGGGGTTGTTTAATGTCTGTTACCTAATCACCAGTTCAATGTTGATGGACATGTCTGGTGCATTAATTCCACACTAAGAGACATACAACATAGTAAGGGGAAAAGATTTGCTGACTAGACCTTTGTTAGCGACCCACCTTAGATCTTATATAGCTTTGGATATTCAGAATCAATTAAAATTATAGTTAGGGATAAAAATCAAACCATATCCACTATGTGGGGATTAATAAACCAATAATTGGAACTCATGAATTAAATTTTTTTAGAAAAAACATTAAGAAAATAGAAAATATAATGAAACCAAGTTCTTACTCATGATTAGATCATTGGATAAATTGGTTCACATCCACTAAGATATCTTCTCATGATTCTAATGGATAATTTCTCTTCTTTATTCCTAGATCTACCCATGACCTCACCCTCTTTACCCCTCTCTAAACCTAGGGTTTAAGAAACAAGCCCTAAGGATAGAGGATAATAAAATTTAAATATTTGGTATTTAGGGATTCTAGGTTGAGGGATATAAAATCAATTAGTTAATTTATTATTTTATTAAAATTAATTAATTAATTGATTCCTCCCATGATAGTCTGATCCCAAATAACCCAATGGTAATGAATGTTATACCACCCCAAGGGTAAAACACTTATTAAAAATATAATAGTTGTGATGGTTCCCCATCTGGTTCTCTATTCATAGTGAAATAAATTTTTCTTTGGAATTTGTGCAAAGACTAAAAATTATATATAATTTTTGATATATAATTTTTGAATCCATGTGACAAAGACGATGATGAACTAATCTTGAGATCAAATTCGAAAATATTATTTAAAATATTCCAAAGGCTATAACAGAAAAAACAAGGGCCACTATACCTCCCTAAATTTAAGAAATATTTTCCCAACAGTCCCAAAAATTTCAAAAAGGTGAGGGTATTAAGACCACTTACAGTTCTCCCACATATAATGGGTCTTTTAAAGTTTCCCATACTACCAATGGATGTAAAAAAATAGGTTAGATCATCCTTGAGGAGTCACATACTAGTCCTCAATAGACAATGGGTACTTTTGGAAGGTTCCACCAATCTCAATGTCCAAGTCACCCCAGTCAATGACATGTGATGGATTGTGCATGTGCCGCCTCAATCGTGACATGTAGAAGACATTGTGAATCCATCCCAACTTTAGGGGAAACTCTTAGTGGTATGAAACCTCAACCACCCTGATAAATATATAAAATGGACTGATGAACCTTGAAGACGTTTTTCCTTGATAAAAAAATATTTAACAACCATGTCATGGTGAGACCTTTTGAAACACATGATCTCCCCCTTGGACTCCAATATACTCCATCATTTGTCTATATAAGAATTTTGATGGATCTATGTGATCCATATCCACTCCTTGATAACCTAAACCATATCTATTATCACTCTTAGAAAATATAAACCTATAAATGATGATTATCTCGTTTTTTATTGCATAGGGGTGACCTATAGAGTCTTCTAAATATGGATTATATCGGTTCCATATCAAGAGTTGAGTTGTAGTAAATTTTATACATGAAATAAAATAAAAATTTATCCTTCCATATCTAGATAAAATTTCTCACTCAATCCCACAATATTCCATCAATATTCTAGATGGCTTACTTGGTCTCAACATCATTCAAAGTGGGTGACACTATGTTCATTCAAAATTGTGTCTTGAATTCCTCCTATAATCTTCACCATAATCATGATGTAAATGGAGTGTCTCAATATAAAATGATCATTAAGGGTATCCCCTAAATACAATGATTAAATCCACCTGAATGTTTCCCAATCTCCCCACTAAACTCAAATCATGAGTATTAATGAAGTGGATCGACCTAATCATTTACTAAATGATCACCCAGATAGTATCATGACCTCAAACTAATAGAAGATTCCTTATAGTAAAATATATTGATATTCCATACCATTTCCACTCTAACACCTCAAGGAGTTAGGTCAAAACTTTTGGTACATGGTACACCGACTTCACCTATTAACAGGTGAGGCACCTTGAGAAAAACTCAGAAACACTATGTTCCACACATTCCAACCAAAACTGACACCTAATATCTCTGTAAATAAACATTACTCTTACATGTACTACTAAGGGTGAAGTATAAAACATCCCTCAGTTATTCATCTGGTAGTGAATCTTACACCAAAATCTCTCCATGGAAGATCGTAACATGATTTCTGCCTTTAAAATATCCATATATTGAATCACATGACAATATTCAATTTCAAAAAATTTTGCAATAAATATCATAAATCAGGTTCTCTATCATGTGTTGAAAAAGTATTGGGGCCACTACTATTTAACATATATAATACACTCATCTATCATCCACCAGGTAAAATTAAAATAAGCATAACTACTCTGATATCGCCCTAAAAACCGGTAACTATTTTTAATGGAAATATCCACAAAATTTCACATTACTATAGTGTATATAATCTTAAAGTCATATTACTATAGGAACTCCAATAAAACCTATAATACTTGATAGGATTTATTTGAGTAAAGTTTTAACTTAAACTCTTGTGGTTCAAATAGGAAATTAACCACATTCAAAAAAGGTATTTCTTATATGTTTTAAGGGAATGAACTTACAATTACTACTCCAAATCATGGGGCATGTAGTTCTTCTCATGAGGTTTCAATGATTTGGACCCATACATTATCATTCACTACCTCTCCATCACCACAAAACCAAGCCTAACTCCCAAGTAATCATCAAACACTATGTACTTGAATCAGCCCTATCGAAAACTTAGGATATGACAACTCATCAACCTCAGTTTCATATCATCAAAATATCTATAGAATTGGTCAAAACAAACAATAGATTTTCGCATTTTTATTATGCACTTTCATGGAGCTGGAAAACCAAGATAAATTTACCATGAATCTCTAGTATTACCATGCCAACCCAAGAAATGTTTTCACCTAAAACATGAATTTATGTTGAAATCATACCAGAATTGTAACATCCCAGGTAAATAAAGAATAAATAATTTTCATATTTATTAATATTTACGAATTAAATATTAATTTTATTTTAAAGGGGTTGCTATGTTCGATAGCATACCCGATACGCAACGATGAGTTTCTTTGAAACTTACGTAGCACACTAGTAATAAAATATAATTATTTTAAATGTTAGTTAACAAGTAGTCGTTGTACTGGAGGGAATGGATAGAAATAACTAAAATATGATTAGTTATGTTTTTAAATGTTTATACATTTACCCAATAAAAGATAAAGGCTTAAAATATGGAAAGAGTTCAATTTTAGGGCATATATACTCTAATTTTCACTAAAGGTTCACTTATCACCTTTTAATGGTGAACCGTCATTAAATATAAGTTTTGATCACTCTTATAATTTATTTTGGACCAAATATAACTCTTCTTTAGAATCGGGACATCAAAATTTACTTTGTGTAAATTTTTGGTACCTTTCTGATAAATTTCATTTTTTTATGAATAGTGTAAAATGTTGTATTTTAATTCAAAACCTCTTTTTAATCTAAATTATTTATATGATTAGATTATTATTTTAATTGGTTTTAAAGTGAAATTAGAAAATATTTTTACCATTAAATCCAATAGTGGTCATTGGAATCAATTTCACTTTGAAATCAGACTTAAACTAGTGTCAATCTTTTGATACTTATTGTTTCATAAAACACGCTATTTGTCATGACAGCGGGAATTAATTATTAAATTAATTAATGTGACTTATATGTTTTGAATTTTGTAAAACAGACTTCATTTTTGAATTCAGAATATCAAATATAGCTTAGGGTGAATTTTTGGTAATTTTCTGAAAAACTTCAATTTTTGATGAATAGTGAAACCACTAAGTGGTAATCAAGCAAACTGATTTTTCAGTTAAATGAAAGTTTACCACTAATGTGTATTGAATTTTAAAAATCCGACATACATGGTTGTCATTAAGAAGTAAAATGTGGTTCAATGAGATTAAAATAATTTTTTGGTGAATAGTAACTTTTTTTCATTAATCACGATTAGAGGTAATTAGTGTAGTTTAAGGTAAAAATTGTATTATAAGAATGTGAAAACACCATGACACTTGTCCTACACCTATTGGGTGAGTCATGGCCGACCAAGAAAAGCCATGGGCCAACTTGGGGACCCCATGGAGCCACTTTAGTTGGAAAATGACATTAATATATTTTTATTTAATGTTAAAGTGAAAATGACACTAACATAAATTATTTTACTAAAATAATTTTTGAGTGGGGTTATACATGTCCAAATTTTGATTATAAATAGTCATTGGAAAGATAAAACGATTTCCTACATCATAGTATTTTTTTATAATTTTTAGACATTATATAATGTAAATTATTTATGACATAATAATGATGCAGCGATGACATCATTATTTGACAATTTAAATAAAATGGAAAGATAATGAAAAATCTAAAACCTACACATGGAAAAAACCAATTGTATGAATGGATTTAGAACCCTTATCACCTTATCCACGAATTATATCAATGTGGGACCTTTTAAAACCGAAACACATTTTCAAATAAAGTAATATTTCTTTACTTTCCAAAAGTGCCCATCCTCTCCTCTTATAAAAGGCCCCCACCTCTACCTCATTTCACACACTTCTCAAGCCTTTGGCTCGGCCAAACCCTGACCAATTACTCTCTCCACATCCCTATCCTCATCCTAGAGGATTCCCTTTGGGAATAATCCTTTCAAAGGAAGCCTTTAGGCTCAAAACAAAAGGGAGTTACACTTTTAAAGGTAATTCATTCTCTCTTGTTCATTTGTTTTATTTGGCTTCTCCAACCCTCTAAACTCTTTTTATTTACTTCTTTTGTAACAACACCAGTATCTTAAATATACTAGGATGTTGTTATAATATTTATTTGAGCTACACTCTCAAACAACTACATCAAATGGTTAAAGAACATACGGTTTCCGTGGATGGCGAAATTCTGCCTCCCGAAACGATGATTGTTCAATACCCATTTAACACCTTCAAGGGTGGCCATTATGATGTCACTATTTTTATATATGATATATAATATGTTTATGTTTTCTTTAAGATTCTGTATTTTTCATTTTTGGCATATCTTTATGGTTTCCATTATGGGTAAACATGATATCTTCATTTAAGGAAGTGCGGACTACCGCCCCCTAAAAGTGATGTGATTCGTTAATGCCATATGTGGGACGTGTAAAGGGTGGATTTAAAGTTATTATATATGATGTTATACTGGAATTATAATATACCTCTATATCATTATTATTTCTTTCCATTAAAGTATGAGATAGAAATGAAAGTAGCGTTCATGCGTACGTACGGCTTACCATCTCCATGAACGGTGCATTTCATTTCTTATCCCCAAATGTAATGTACTATTAAAATTACATGTATATAATGTATATATATAATCAATGATATATCTAAATTATGAATATAATTCTGGAATTAAAATATACATACCTCTCATTTAGTTTTAATTCCACTAATATGACAAAGAAATGAAAGTAGCGTTCATGCGTACGTACGGCTTACCGTCTCCATGAACGATGCATTTCATTTCTTACCCCTAAATGATTATGTAATATTATAAATACATGTATATTCTGGATATATATGATACATATTATATCCAAATTGGGAATTTCATTCTGGATATAAAGAACTTTTGACCACACGAACAACATGTAATTGTAAGAAGTCAACTTTCGACTTAAGAACCAAATATTGACAAAACAAACATTATTAACTTAAATGGTTACATAATGTTTATAACATGGAAATAAGTGATATAAAAGGAATAATGAACTTTAAAAAGGTTCTTAATCAAGTATAAATTAACTCAAGTTTATTATTCAGGACGTTAAAGAACGATCGAGTCAAGTCGGACCTGAGGTAAGGGAATTTCTTAACCCAATTTCCATTATTTGGGTTAATCTCCTACTTTCAAATTATGTCATGATATTATTATGTCCTATCTTGTATTTTTACTTTCTTTATGTGTACTTATAGTGAATACACATAGTAGATCTATTTTATTTTAAAAATGATCTTTGTAAGGGACTTCGTCTCAATCTCCTTTCATTGAGGCATATTTCGTTTTATACACAACTTTATTTTATACAAAAAGAATCTTTTTATACAAAGCGTTTTACAAAACGACAAAAAGGAATGTTTCTTTTAACGTACGTGGCGACAAAAACCTTTTTCCGCCGCCGCAAGTATTATTTGGTCTTTGGCTTTCTCAACAAGCCGTAATGTTTTTAGAATAAAATAAATACCATATACTCTTTTATGTATTTTGGTATTGAAAATAGTTTTGAAAAAGGATTCTATTATGTCAATATATTTATGATATATTGTGATTCAAATGTGGAAATGTTATCATTCCTTTATATTGGTTTTATTTTTTATGATTTTATACTGGTACTTGGACATTTTAACGGGTGGTTACGTTATAAACCATATGACGGGTGGTGCCGTGAATACCAGGACGGGTGGTTACGTTATAACCTCTAATGCATTGGGTATGGAAGTCGGACGTATGGCTATTCCATTATGTATGTATGGAAATTGGCCGTATGGCTATTCCATTAAGTGATATGTGTGGAAGTCAACCGTATGGTTATTCCACTTAAGTATGTTCATGTCCCAAGTTACCTTTATATATTCTATGTTTTCTTTATATGGGTTTTATGGTAATCCTTTGGTTACAAAAAGGTAAGTAATGATACTTTATTCAGTGAAGATTATTTTTACTACTTCATGAAGGTGAAGGTATTACTTTGATATAGTATACATGGTTTACTTGATGTTTGAAAAACTAACAGTTTTCATTATTTTTGTATCCCTTACTGAGCTTTTTATGCTCACCCCAAGTTTTTCGAAATGTTTTTCACAGGACATAAAGTGAAATAAGGTCAAGGATGGGATCAAGGGAATTTCATGCTATCTAAAAAATGGAATCTAGACATCTTTCTTTTTAAGAGTTTTTATTTTATGGAGACTTAGTAGAAGTGTCTACTTTGTAATCTTTTAAGATGTAATAGTTATGTTCTAATTCTCTAAAACTCTAAACCTGAAAAGATCCTCAATGTGAATTATTCATTTAATTCAAAATTAAGTAAGGTTTAAGGCCGGGGCCTTATAAGAATTGCATCGATTTAATCAATTTCACTGATACTGCACCCTCTATGATGAAAAGACCCCTGATGTGGGCCTCTCAAATTCAAAATTGGCACTTTTATAGCTTTCTATTCAACTAAGTTATTTTTGTAGTTAGTTCATAAAAATTCTTATATTCTCAACATTCTCATCCTGTGATACTAAATGGATGTGTATGTTTTAGTGTATGAAACCATGAACCTATCAAACAAATGATAAATTATTATCCTCATATGGTCTATAAAAATAGTTATGTCATTCATCAGGAAAAAGGGCATCACCATAAAGTTATAACGGTCATAGAAGTATCAACATGTATTCCTAAAAACATATTTATCATGAAACTAATGTAAATTACATTGGGTTATGTGAGCAATCATTTAGAACCACTTCATCCCCTTTAACTATTCAACATGTTCATTAATGCTAATTAGATGTAATATGTTATTGTGATGGTCAATATAAATACTCAGTCTTTCATCTACACTCTTGGTGAACAACACTGATGTTTCCCATTGCAAAACACTAGTTCTATTAGAAAAATTGTATATATATTTCTCCAACATCAATATTATCTCCCTGAGCTTAGTTATATCCATCTAATAATACACAAAATATATCAATGTATTCCCACGTTTTATATCGATGTAAAATTTATCCTTCTGATGAGGGAGAAATCCTAGTACATTTTTTGTGAAAGCATGCATATACTTCTCCAAAAATGGGGAAGTATCATCTTATGAGGTGGCTATTCATATTGATCAAAACCCACCAAAAAATGGATGATATGACAAAAATTTCATGAATTGAACCTTCTCATCTCAATTGAATGTCCATCCTTACCATGAAAGAGAATCTCTATCCATTAGTCTAGAAGCACAGCACTTGTTGATGACAACAATTAATATGGGTATGTACTATAGATATCTAGTCCATAACAAGGATGATGTCATTAAAAGACATTATTAGGTCACATAAAAACCAATCCCCCTTAAGTGAAATATTATATCATTATAGGATGTGGGTGATCATGTGATCACTTATGGTAACAGTCACTATGTGCATAGGTTAGGCAAAGGGCTCCAACATAATCAATATCTCTCAAAATTAATATATTGTAATAGAGGATTGGATTATTATGGTATCTATGAGTATGTGTTGAAGAGTAAAGAACACATAGATCATTCCTTGAATTAGATCAGTTTTTTCCTGATTATATACCGTTATCACCTACATCTGGATATGTCCCTTGTAACCAACCCTCTAAACCTAGCATATATCGCCTATTGGTGGTGATGGTATAAGAGTAGCATAGAATCATCTTCCTCTATATCCTACTCTTCGTGAACCATTGTATCCTTTGAGAAATCCAAATCCCTAATGACAAACCGGATATCTACCCATAGATCCCTAATCAAATTGTTTCCTTTGAATAAGAAATCCATCTATTACCAAAGTTACCTCCATTTTCATGTCAGTTCTAGAATTCTCATACAATTTGAACTCATCCTATAAACTAATAAAAAAATAATATCCCCAAGATTACTAGATTCTCTATATTAATTATACGGTTACAGTACTCTAGTTTGATACTGCTTGTGTTTCATTCCCTACATCATGTCAATGATGATTCTCATCAGTAAGCTGCAACTGATGGCTCTCCTCCTATATGACTTTCTTCAGCACCTTCAACCAATTTTACATCTTCCAAGAGTATCACTATCACTAAGGATCACTCTATAACCAATTCATAGGTAGATATATAGAGGGTAACAATTCTGTCGTGGATGTATCTACATAAAACACACTCAAACATCCATGCTTGGTAGAATCCATCGAGTATCATGTTGAAGTTGTAATACATGAAATTAGTAAAACTCAGAGAATACTTAACAACACACATGTTTACCTACAACAACTCCAATATCTCCTATATTTTCACGGACCTCAAAATAATTTTTTAACACTCCTCATGAAATGATGATCAAAATATATAAATGAATGTGTTACCTCATCGGGGATATGGATGATCAGGGACCACTTGTGACATGATGTTTCATGGAGAATGTTTTATACTATAAATAACATCTAATAAGTAGGTTTAAAGACAAGGTGGAACATTCAATCCACAATCTCAATATATTCCCCAAAAGATATTAGGTCAAATTCCTCTTAGAACATTCGGGGTCTCTATCATTATAAATCATACAACACAACTAAAATACATGCATCCTCATTTAATCCCACATGAATAACAAACTAAATAGAAATTAGAGTTAAATATTCATATACTATAAGAATTGGTCCATTTCACTAGAAAATGGGTGGAGGTACATCTTCCCACACTCATAATGGGAATAACTCGTGATCTTCTCCTTGGATGGAAGCCTCGTTGCTTAATTGGTTGTTGACTAAAGGCTTGATCACTAACACAAGCACATCACACCCCTACCTCGATATCCTAGCTGACTATATGTGTGGATGAATATTAAAATTTAGTATGATTTAATATTGTTATTAAATCATATATAGGTAGTTGAGTCATGAAATACATGTAAATAAATGATTCATTCCTAATATGATGAATGTATAATTTATTTGTTCCCTATAACTGGTGCCTCAATGTACAAAGTCGACAAGAAGGTTATCATATTTTTGGTGAATGGATAGATCAGTAATTGTAACAATACCTGGTTCTATTATTAAAATAAAAAAAGTTACCCCTTTATATGTTTTTCCTAAATTCCCAAACCAATCCACATTATATATCAAACTCTAAACACTATCTCTAAGACAAACCTCACTCTAATACCACTGTAACTTGACCCGGCCCACCGAGACACCTCATGTGTGATAGTAAGTTGATTGATTCACCCCAATACAAATTCTAGTACAATATAGGTTGGTTACTAAAAATTAGTATGCATCACCCATATAATGGGAGGCCCTAGCCTAATTCCCCTATACACAATATACACCACAAAACATGGAATAATAGTGAAGAAATGGTAAATTAAACGTAATAAAACATATATAACACATGTGAAAATTGATAAAATAAAAAACAGATAAACTGGTACAAGATCCATAATGAAATAGTTTCATACACGCCCAAAAACCAAAATTTGAAAGAACAATCAAAACAAATAATATAAAGAGGTCCCCCACAATGTGCTAGATCTAGATATAAACTAATACCACTAAAAATACCTCTATGTAATTCTAAGATCCACTAACACCACACCCACTAGATTCAACATTGAAATACCCATATTCTTCATAGGGAATGAATCATGTGATGAATATTCCCATGTAAGGGTGACAATACAAACAGGTTAGGACTCCCTAAAAATCATAATTAAATAAAATGAAGAATCAGTCAGACCAAAACTAGACGACCAGAAAGGAAGATTAAAGAATCAACAAAGAATAACCTAGATATGATTTAAAAGAGATAGAACATATGACATGAGAAAAATTACTACTATTTATATCCTATATATAAAAGAAATCAGCATGGAACCCCAAGAATCCAAACAACCGAAATGAAAGCCTCATAGCCTCTCTACTAACACAAATGAAGACTTGTGCCTCATTAAGTAACACATAATATAAAAGAGTTCCACAGAAATATGATGATATACCTAAATAAATAAAAACATTTGTGAGACCCATGATTCACTGAGTATCACATAGTATATAAGGGTAGAAAACAATAAAAGAGGGTTACCTGACCTTGTGAATTCCCTGATCACCACACTTGATCCATATCCTTGGCCCTGCAAATATAAATCCAAAAACTATCCATATCACCTTTAAAATAGTATTTTGTGACCCAAACGTCAATTTCATAATAATATGTATCTAAATTCACTCAATATGGGCTATTTATTTCCATTAAATCGATATATAGTGATATATTTTCCAAAAACACGACTAAAGTAAGATCGTGGGCCCTATAGTGTCCTTGAGCGCATCACATGGCATGCTGGGGTGGTGCTACATTTTTTTGGAATGTGAATACACCCCATTAATGTGAATAATGTGGGAAATGGTAGTTATATTTGTTGTTATGTGGACCAAGTCTAGTTGGGAACCCCATCACATTATGCTCACCCAGCCAGCTAGTTGAGCCTGTATAACCTCGGATCAGTGCTAGGTCTACATGGCTAGGCCAATGATGGCATTTCCTACATCTAAAAGGTCAGTACCTACAATTATTATTATTTATTGACCCACCATGTGGTGTAGGGTGATTTATTTGATCTTAATGGAATTAATAGTCATGGGGAAAAACACTATCTCCCCCAAGATCTGCTTCTTATCCCAGAAAAACTTGACCAGCCACTATCTCTAACCCTATCAATTCCCAATGTGAAATGTGATTTAATTAGTGATATTTATATGTTATCATTTCATCATACACATATATGCGATGATTACCAATAACGTAAGATCCCTCGAAAGATGTATAAGGAAAAAGAGAAAATGTTAACAAGGGTGCATGATCTCGTTCATGTTGAGCTGTGTGGACCCATCTCACCAAGTTCTTTTGATGGTAAGATATGTTTTTTCATTTTTATTGATGATTTTAGTATAATGGGGTGGATGGGAGAAGAATCTCAATTTTCAAAAACATATCTAGAATGATGATTATTGAGAAAGACTATACATAGATGTTTTGGAAATAAAAAGTGTTGGAATCAATCAATATTTACAACAGAGCACTATTATGTTTGAAGTACTAGAAGACTCTATATGTGTTGTGTTAGTGAAATAATCTGATATTTGAGTAATTTAAATCATTAAGAGTAAGTGTTTTGTTCTAAATAAATACAAACCTAAGAATTTTGAATCCCAGAGATATGAGGATATATTTCTTGGCTACTCAAGAAATATGAAATCATATAAATACTATAATAGTAGCTTAGTGAATTTTTATATAGAAAATATGTTTTGGGGATATGAAATGAGTAGGATCTTTTACAAATACAAGAACATTTTCAGGAGTATAGTGATAAAGAGATGAAAAGAATAAGGGGAGTAAAAGTATATGAGGAAAATTCACAAAAAAATAGATGATGGGAAGGATGAAGTTAAAACTACATATGCAAGGAAACTTAAGGGCCAAGATGAGATTGATTGGTAGAATATAATTAGTGACTAGGAAGAACCAATGTAGATAAATAGGGTAAAGACAATATAATGCATCTTTAATTCACTAGTAAATCGAACTTTTTATGAATAAGCTTCAGGATATGATAATTGGGTTAATGTAATTAATGAATAACCTAATCAAATTAAAAATAATCTTTTATGGGAGATTGATTTCAGGACAATAAAAAATAATTCCATTAAGAACAAATGGGTTTTCCATAAAAACTGAATTAATACAATACAATGATTCAAAAAAAATCAAAACTATTATTAAATGGATACTTCTATATAGATAGTATTGATAATAATGAAACAATTGTACATATCTAAAGTATATAGGCAACTCAATTATTTTTACCCATAACATAGAAAAAGAAATTCAAAGCCTTCCACATCAATATCAATTATGAATTTATGAATTTAGTTCTGAAATAATAAGTGTATATATAATATCTAGATATTTTTCTCAATCATGTTGATGAGAATATTGGTTTTTAATTGAAGAATCCAATATATGGGTTGATGAAATCACAATGATCATAGTATTCATGAATTTATCAGAATTTGAAGAATCTTAGTTTCTAGCATAGTGGAGGTGATTAAAATTTCTATGTTAATAATGTGAGTAATCAAATAATAATTTTTTTGGTATATATCAATGAAATAATCTTTTTGGATCTATTTAACTATAGCATAAACAGTTTTGAGAATTAAAGAAATGAGATTTTGAAATTTTAATGCTTGGGGATTTGACACTTTTATTTGGTTTATAGCTAATACAATAAATACATGACACATTTCCTTCTAAATAAAAATATGATTAGAGGTTTTGAGAATATTTTTAATGAAAAATTCCAAAGAGATTATAACTATGGTTTCTACTCTGAGGAAATTATCAAGGGATGAATAAGGAAAAGCATTCAATAACTTAGAATATAGGAAGGTCATCAGTACATTGTGGTGAATATTAGATACAAGACCTAATACTTTTTTTTACAATCCAAGTGTCATGGTATCAATGTAATCCCAAATTAATCCACCTACTTATGGTGAAAATAATATTTCAGTATATCAAAGGCACAATGGACTTATTTACTATAAAATAAAAAATATCAGTAAGATTTATTAGGTTTTATAGCTACAAATTTGGTTGATAAATTATGTGTTTGAAAGTTAAAATCAAGTGTACATTATATCTTTACAGACTATCTCTTTAGTATATAAGTAAGAAACAAGATTATATTTATTTGAAAATAGCATGTCTTAATATAATATGGCTACATAATTTTTCATACAATTACTCTGGATGAAGAATAGAAATTGAGATATTCCAATTGAAGTGAATTATATTATCAGAATCTATTTTGACAATTTTGTTTCTATAAATCTTATAAAAACCCATTTGATCAATCAAGGATAGAGCACATTGAAAACAAAAATCAATTTATTAGGGAGAAAGTGGAGCATAGACTTGTGATCTTGGAGAATGTTCCTACAAAACTACATGTTGAAGATGTCTTAAAAAAGTACCTACCCATAGAAGCATTATAAAGGAAACTAAAGGATATTGGAGTTTATTACACTTACCACACTTGAATAATGAGGATGTGGTACCCCCACTCCCTGGGGTGTGGTGTGTTTTCTTCTATGTGATTATAAGTGTTTTTCTATGTTGCTGACCAAAAAGGGGTGACATTTGGGTTCATTAAAAAAATATTGGATGTCTTGATATATAATATGGATAACAAAAATAGGGGGGTTTAAATATGATGATGTTAAATTTGGTGCTTTACTAAAGAAAAATCATTGGTTCAAGATGTTATCAATTTATGTTTGTGGTTTTAGAAGTGATCATGCCGGATGAAAATGATTTATATTTCATTATTGAGAAGGTTTCAGAAGTTAAGATCAAGAATGAAGTGATTCATAAATGAACATAGAATGCTAAACCTTTTATCATATATATATTTAATAATGTTGTCCTAGAGTATATTTTGAGGAAGACCGTGATAATTATTTGTGTTTTTAAAAGAAAAATGGGTTTTCATGTGCATAATTTGTCGATAAGTGGGTTATTGAAGTTCTAATGTGTTATTAACAAATCCAAAAGGAGATATTTAAAAAAAATCAACCTTGATGCTTTTTAAAATTTTTGTGTTTGTTTAAAGGGAAGTATGTTTTTTACATGATTGGTTGAAAGAGTGTTTATGATGTTTCTTGGTGTTTTTTATTGAATTTTGGAAACGGAATGATCAGAACCTAAATCCTAAAGGATCACATAGAGAATTTAATCCCTCAAGGATCACATAGAGTGTGTAAGTCCTGAATTATCAAAATCAGTTCATAAGTCTTAATGTATCATGTTGAGAAAATAAGTACTAAAGGATCACATAGATAATATATGCACTATTGAATCAAAAAAAAGTGTGTGTGAGTTAAATAGTTACCCAAATAACGTTAAAGGGGTAATGGTGTAATTGATGAAGAAGTATTATGGTTACTTGAAATCATATGATCACATATCATGAACATGTGTGAACTGTGTGATCAAAGTAAGTCTTGATGAGGTCGATGTGTCTCAAGATCACTCAGAATTAAGAGGAAACCTGAATCTTCATGATTGTGAAAGCCAACGAAAGTCATGAAAAGATCATGAAGGAATTTTGTATCAAAATGAGGAATCCATCTTGTTTTCACTCAAAATAATACAACCATATTAGTGCCAATGGATCTCGTGATGAGGTCATGTGAAGCACATAACGATGATGCTGAATTTTCTAAGGTGGTGTAATGGACAGCTGACTATGGTTTGTAGAGTTATAGTGGTGAATTTATTCCTACAAATACCCCTTAACCCATGATTAATAAGTTTTGGAATTTCATTTAAGTGGTTTTATTTGATGTAATTCCCAAAATAGGGATTTCATGTGAAGATAATGGTGTTACACAATAGCATAAGTCCCATAAGAATAAATTCATAATACGTTTAACATAAAGTAAAAGATATCACATGATCACAAAGATGTGTAGGGAAATATGAAGTCAGATTTTCATGCGTGGTAAGGGTATATTGATATCTATCAAGGGTGTTTACATGATATAGTCTTGTGAAGGGGTCTCATGCAAGGGTAACATGCAAGGTTATCATCCAAGGGTTATTTTCCAGTTTCTCTTAAAAGGATTACATACCATGATCATGAATTATGATTTAGGCTTCAGGAATTCATGAAAGGAGATATATTAAAGGGTTTTATGCTCCAAGAAGTATTTCCACACATGAAGGTAGATTTAATCTCTTTAACAAAGAAAGATAAAAAATACACAATCATGTGAAAATAAACTCAGAACCTATACCATCCCAGGTAAATAAAGAATAAGACATTTTCATAGTTATAAATATTTGTGAATTAAATATTAATTTTACTTCAAAAGGGTTTCTATGTTAAATTGCGTACCCGATACGCAATAATGAGTTTTTTTGAAATCATACGTTGCACACTAATAATATAATAATATTATTTTAAATGGTAGTTATCACGTAGCCATTGTACTAGTGGGATTGAATATAAATAACTACAATATGATTATATATGTTTCTTAAATGTTTTTACAATTATCCAATAAAAGATAAAGTCTTAAAATTAGAAAAGAATTTAATTTTAAGCATAAATACTCTAATATTCACTAAAAGGTCTATTTATCGCTTTTTTATGGCCTACCCTCTTTAAAAATAATTTTGGTAACTCTTATAAATTCTATTTTACCAAATAAAATCCTTTTATAGATTCAGGATATCAAAATTTATTTTGTGAATGTTTTTGTTAGTTTTCTCATAAAGTTCATTTTTAATGAATAGTGAAAAATGTTTCATTTTAATTCAAAACATCATTTTAATATAATTTATTTATATGATTACATTATATTTTGAATTATTTTTAAAGTGAAATTAGAATATATTTTTACCATTTAATCCAATGGTGGTCATTGGAATTAATTTCAGTTTGAAATTGGACTAAAACTAGTGACAATCTTTTGATATATTTTGTTTCTTAAAAACACACTATTTGTTTTGACAATAAGAATTAATAATTACATTGATTAATGAATCTAATATGTTCTGAATTTTGTAAAATATAGATCATTTTTGAATTCATAATATCAAATATATCTTAGGGTTAATTTTTGGTATTTTTCTGAAAAACATCAATTTTTGATGAATAGTGAAACCACTAACTGATAGTTAAATAACTGATTTTTTGTTTAAATGAAACTTTACCAATTCTATTAATTGAATTTCAAAAATTTGACATATATGGTTTTCATTAGTAAGTAAAATTTGGTTCAATGGGATGAAAATAATTTTTGGTGAATAGTAACTTTTAAGTTTAATTAATCGCAATTAAAGGTAATTAGTGTAATTTAAGGTAAAGATAATGTTATAATAATATGAAATGATCTTGAAACATGTCCTACCATTATTTTATGAGTCATGGACAACCAATAAAATCCATGGGTCAACTTGGGGACCCCATGGAGCCATTTGGGTAAGAAAATGACATTATTAACTTTTTATTTAAAGTTAAAATAAAAATGTCACAAACATGTATTGTTTTACTAAAAAAAAATTTACATGGGGTTATACAAGTCATATATTTTACTATAAATAGTAATTGGAAATATAATAATATTTCCTACATTATAGTAGTTTTTTTTATAATTTTTAAACATTAAATAAATTAATTTATTTATGACACCATGATGATGCATCGATTACCTCATTAATGAACGATTTAAATAAAATGAAAAGATAATGTAAAATATAAGATATAAAGTTGTCCAAAACCTATTGTATGGGTGTATTTCGAACCCTTATAACCTTATCCTCCAAATAAATAATTGTGGGAAATTTGATATTTGAAAATCATTTTATAATAAAGTAACTTTTCAAGACATTCCAAGAGTGCCCCTCCTCCCTCTTATAAAAGGCCCCCACCTCTAACTCATTACCCACACCTCTCAAGCCATTGTCTCATCCAAACTCTACTCATTTTATCTCTCCACATACCTATCTTCATCATATAATCCTTCCCTTAGGCAAAAAGCTCTTCAAGAAACCTTTTTGGTTCAAACCAAGGGGAGTTACCCGATTTAAAGGTAAAGCCTTCCCTAATGTTCTATTATTTTAGTTTTCTTCTCCAACCCCCTAAACTCTTTTTATTACATTATTTTGTTAAAAAACCATTATCTTCAATATAATAGGATTTTTTTATGATAAGTATTAGATCTACACTTACACACACCTTCGTCTAATTGTTAAATAAGATACTCTTTCTGTGGATGGAGAATTACTGCCTCACGAAACGATGATTGTTCTATCTTCTCCTACCACCTCTAATGGTGGACATTATGATGGAACAATATTTATTTATGATATATATTATATCTATTTTATCTCTATTCTTATTTATTTTATATTTAATACATACCTTTATGATTTTCATATTGTGCAAATGCGATAATTTCATTTGAGGAAGTGTGGACTACCGCCCCCTCAAAGTGAATTGATTCGTTATTTCCATATGTGGGATGTATAAAGGATGGGGTTAATGATATTATATGTATGATATTATACTGTAATTATAATATACCTTTATATAATTATGATTTCATTCCATTAAATACGAAATATAAATGAAAGTAGCGTTCATGCGTACGTACGGCTTACCGTCTCCATGAACAGTGCATTTCATTTCTTACCTCTAAATGTTGTGTAATATTAATAATTCATTTATATACTGGATATATATGATATAAATGATATCTACATCATAAATATAAATCTGGATTTAATGGATATTTTACCACATGAACAACTTGTAATTATAAGAAGTTTATTTTTGACTCAAGTACCAATGATCGACAAAACAACCGTTATTAACATAAATAATTACATAATGTTTATAAAATAGTTATAAATGATATAAAAGTTATAATGAACCTAAAAAAGTTTCTTAATCAAGTATAAATTAACTCTAGTTTATTATTCAGGAGAATAAAGAACGATCGAGTCAAGTCGGACAAGAGGTAAGGGATCCTACCTCTCTCTTTTCTTTTTAAGTACTCTCTTTTATGTAATTTCGTTTAATCTCCTCTTTCTTGTGTTGGGGGATGTTATTTTATATTCCTCCTACTGTAAATTTTATTTTCATATGATGAGAGACCCTATTTTATTTCATCAATCAATTTTTTGGATGTTTTCAGTGGCGCTGTTAGGTAGCTGAGTTTTTGTAGGGGATTTTTCATCTCACTTTTATTCCAGTGAGATTTATCCTACATTTTCCACTATTTACATTGAGTGGTTAATGTAATTCCCATTATTCTAATATTTGTGTAATATAATTTTGTTTATGGGTATTTACATCAATTTTGAATAGTCTTTCTTTCATGGGGTGTACGTTTCGAAAGTTACCCAAATCGGTAAGGGAACCATTCACCCTTATCTTTTTAAAAGACTTATTTTTTATTGGTATTTTAATTTAAATATTGATATGTTGGGATATGTTACTCTATATCCTTATTGATGTAAATTTTATGTCCAAGTTATTAGATACCATTTTCTCTTTCATCAAATCATTTTCTGAATTTTAAAGTGACATCGTTAGGCTGTTGAATTTTTTTAAGGGAACTTCGTAGCTCAATTTCAATTCTTTGGGTTAAACTTGTACTCCTTGAATATGTCATTATATGAATATGTGTGAATTAATCTTATTGTTTTACACTTAATATCATCTTATATTGGGTGTATTTATATTTTTCACACATAATTATGTAATTGATTTATCTTTAATCTAAGGATACCATCTTTGAATGGGACTTCGTCTCAATCTCTTTTCATTGAGGAATATTTTGTTCTAATACAAGGCTTTATTTTATACGCTGTATAAATGCCTTTGACTTTTGATTTCATTCAAAGGGAATATTTTTCTACCAAGCGTTTTAGTAAACGACAAAAAGGAATGTTTCTTTTTATGTACGCGGTGACAACAACCTTTTCCACCGCCACAAGTACTATTTTATCTTTGGCTTCCTCAACAAGCCATAATGTTTTTAAAAGTAAATAAATACCATATAATATTTTAGTTATTTTGGTATTGGAAATGGTTTTGATAATGGATTTGTTATGTCAATATATTTAAGTGATATATTGTGATTGACATGTGGAAATGTTTTCTTTCCTTTATAATTGTTTTATGTGTTATTATTTTATAATGGTACTTGGAAATTTTATGGGTGGTTAAGTGATAAACCATATGATGGGTGGTTCCGTGACTACCAGGATGGGTGGTTACATTATAACCTCAAATTCATTGGGTATGGAAGTCGTTCGTATTGCTATTCCATGTAGTGATATATGTGGAAGTCGACTGTATGGTTATTCCATTTAAGTATGTTTATGTCCCAAGTCACCTATATATGTTATGTGTTATTTATATGGGTTTATGGTAATCTTTTGGTTACATAGGATAAATAGTGATATTTTATTCAGTGAAAAGTATTTACTACGTCATAAAGGTAAAACTTATTACTTTTATAATGTAGTCATGGTTTACTTGTTGTTTTGAAAAAATAACAGTTTTCTTTCTTTGTGTATCCTTTACTGGGCTTTTTATTCTCATTCCAAGTTTCTGAAATGTTCTCCACAGGACATAAAGATGAATAGGGTCAAGTATGGGATCATGGAAAGACATGATATCTCAAACATAGAACTAGACATGTTTCTTTTTAAGATTTTTTATTTTATGGAAACTTAGTAGAAGTGTCAACTTTGTACTCTTTTGAGATGTTACAGTTTTGTTCTAAGCCTCTAAAACTCTAAACCTGAAAATATCCTCTATGTGAATTATTCATTTAATTCATGATTATGTAATGTTTTAAGGTCGGGTCCTTATAGTTGGTATCAAAGGCCAGTTTCGATAACTCTTGAGGTTAGAGTGTTGTTTAAGAATAAGTGACAAGTTGTTTATAAACACAATGGGTAGTATATTAGATGGAGTCATTATTTTTTAAAGATATAATGAGTTTGAGATAACTTGGATAACTATATCTTAGTGTTTATCTTCCTCATTATTATATGATTATTTTACTGATATGCTCACACTTACCTTTTTGGTTTTAGTAAACGGATGGAACTTGCAGGCACCAAAGTAACAGTGGATGTGAAGAAAACTGTGACAGTTTTCTGAGCAAGTAATTGAATGATATGGGATCTGCAATGATAACTCTTGTTTTTATCCTCAACCAACTATTTGGAGCCATGATTGACCACCTAAACCTTAATGATTTTTATAAGGCATCATATATGCGAGAAACAAATCCCTACGGAATTTTGTGTAATAATCCTAAAGGCAAGTGTGTTAAAAAACCTATGTGTCAATGATGTGGAAAGAAACACCTAGTAAAATGTCTCAAAGGGACAGAAAGATTCTATAGATGTGGAAATAAAGGTCATCAAGTAAGCACCTTCCATGGGAAAATGAAGCATCTAGTTGACTCGAGGAAAGGGAAAGATGTTCTTTTTGAGGGATCAATTGAATGTTTTAAATGTGGTTTGCATGGTCATTATGCAAACATATGTCCTATGAAGAATTTTCGGGAATGGGATCACCAAGATCGTACAAATATTCATTTACCAATACCTAATTCCATTCTGATTGAGGATGAATAAACTGACAATGACCAATCAAATGTATGGATTATTTCTTAACATATGTTTCCCTATTTTGGAATCTTAGGATATGATTCATGATTTTGTTTGTAGGAAAGAAGTATTTCAGAATATGTTGGAAATGAATGGTTAGTGGATCATGAAGAATGTTGAATGAGTAAGAAGTCAACATATATGGGATTCAAGAGTTATGGAAGATTTTAGGATGGTGAAATTATTAAAAGTATTAAGACCCTTTTGATGACGGGGTTACATTAGAAGACTTTTTATAGTATGTGTAACCCTGATGTTTGATATATGAATTTCTTTTTCAAGGAATAATTATATGTTCTTTTGTGGACATAGTTATAAAAAAACCATTTGGGTTTATATGAACCTTGATTTTGAGGCAATTACTGGTTAATACTTCTTGGGTTGCGAAATGAAAGTTATTAGATAACCTTTGTGGTAAAATATGTTATGGTTAATTTTGATGATTTTATCTCTTTTTGATGAATTTTTTTAGAATTATATAGTTTTGGAAAAAGGACAACACTCAGACCATGTGATAACCCGTCACGTCAGACAAAGATGTGGGAATCGAACCCACAACCAAAGTGCGACTGGTATTTAACGCCTACCACTGGACTACGTGAAGCCCCGGATTAGTATGACAAATTATTTTTAGTTATATAATTTTATGAATCACGAATAAGATTATTTTGGGTTATGTAGGAAAATATTGACCTATCATGGAATATATATTACTAGGTTAATTACTCTTCAATATGAGACTTTAAGAGAAACTGAAGTTATTTGGAGATAAATGTTAATTTTTACCTTGGAAGACTATGTGATTAAATCCTTTAGATATTTTGGTTTCAATTTTAGTTTTGGTAAAATTGAATTATTTTATGGATAGATGTTTATTTAATGGTCTTTGTTGAACTTTGGGTATTGTTTGACAAATTTTGGAGATTAAGAATAGATTTTTTTTATAAAGGATTATCCGTTTTGGGATTATCGGATATTGTACTAACCTATTTAGTTTTGGTTTTGGTTAAGGTATAAAAACAAATGAAATATATAGTTCTCTTTTATGGATTAGGTGATTATGTAGAAGTTGATTATAGAGCTCTTAATGTGAACAAGTCATCCTAAATACTCATATTTTGGAGGAAAAAAATGAGTTTGTGTAAGAAATATAGTAAGAGAGGAAAGTATACACGACAAATAAGTATGTTTCCTTGTGATTTAGTTAAGCTCATAAATAAATTCCTCAATGAAAAGTAACTTAAAACTAAAATTTTGTCAGATAACTTTTCCTACTGGGGAATCAAATACCATTTAACTCATCACAAGTTTGTAATTTTCTTGGGGTTAACTTTCTCCTAATCATGTTTTCTATCACTCTCCATCAGAACATGACCCTTTGTTTTCACATCCATATCCATGTTTTCCAACATGTAATCCTAGTATGAGTTAACTTGGGTGACCCTTATACTTATCTATCTTTCTTTTAAAGAGACAGTTTAATTGACTCCTTTTCCGATGTGGGGCTTTCAAGGAAAGTTTCAAAGTCCAATTTTAAAAATTACGAGGATGCAATTCCCAAAATGGGGGAAGGATGTAACATCCCAGGTAAATAAAGAATAAGACATTTTCATATTTATTAATATTTTGAATTAAATATTAATTTTACTTCAAAATTATTGCTATGTTCGATACCGTACCCGATACGCAACAATGAGTTTCTTTGAAATCTTACGTTGCACACTAATAATATAATAATATTATTTTAAATGGTAACTACCACGTAGTCGTTGTATTGGTGGGAATGAATATAAATAACTAAAATATGATTATATATGTTTGTTAAATGTTTTTACATTTATCCAATAAAATTTAATGGCTTAAAATAAGAAAAGAATTCAATTTTAAGCATAAATACTCTAATATTCACTAAAAGGTCGATTTATCACCATTTGATGGAGAACCCTCTTTAAAAATAGTTTTGGTCACTCTTATACATTATATTGGACCAAATATAATCCTTCTATAGATTTGGGAAATCAAAATTTATTTTGTGTATGTTTTTGTTATTATTCCGATAAAGTTCATTTTTAAGGAATAAGTGAAAAATGTTGCATTTTAATTCAAAACCATATTTTAATCTAATTTATTTATATGATTATATTATCTTTTAAATTAGTTTTAAAGTTAAATTATATTATATTTTTACCATTTAATCCAATGTTGATCATTGGAATTAATTTCACATCGAAATTGGACTTAAACTAGTGTCAATCTTTGGATATATTTTGTTTCTTAAAAACGCGCTATTTGTTTTGACAGTGGGAATTAATTATTAAATTGACTAATGAAACCTATATTTTTTTAATTTTTTAAAATAGACATCATTTTTGAATTCAGAATATCAAATTTATCTTAGGGTGAATTTTTGGTATTTTTCTGAAAAACATCAATTTTTGATGAATAGTGAAACCACTAAGTGGTAGTTAAAAAACGGATTTTTTGTTTAAATGAAACATTACGACTTCTGTGAATTTAATTTCATCAATATGACATACATGGTTTATATTAGTAAGTAAAATGTGGTTCAATGGGATAAAAATATTTTTTGATGAATAGTAACTTTTAAGTTTTATTAATCGTGATTAAAGGTAATTACTGTAATTTAAGGTAAAGATAATGTTATAATAATATGAAATAACCTTGACACATGTACTAACCTTATTGGATGAGTCATGGCCGACCATGAAAATCCATTGGTCAACTTGGGGACCCCATGGAGCAACATGGGTAATAAAATGACATTAATAACTTTTTATTTAAAGTTAAAATAAAAATGTCACAAACATGTATTGTTTTACTAAAAAAAATTAAAATGGGGTTATAGAAGTTATAATTTTTACTATAAACAGTAATTGGAAATCTAAAAAGATTTCCTACATCATAGTATTTTTTTATAATTTTTAGACATTAATAAAATTAATTTATTTATGACACCATGATGATGGAGCGATTACCTCATTAATGAACGATTTAAATAAACTGAAAAGATAATGTAAAATATAAGACATAAACTTGTCAAAAACCTATTTTATGGGTGTATTTAGAACCATTATCACCCTATCCTTGAAATAAATAATTGTGGGACCTTTGATATCCAAAAATCAATTTATAATAAAGTAACTTTTCAATACTTTCCAATGGTTCCCCTCCTCCCTCTTATAAAAGGCCCCCACCTCTACCTCATTACCCACACCTCTCAAGCCATTGGATCGGACAAAGTCTACTCCTTTTATCTCCCCACATCCCTCTCTTAATCATAAACTCCTTCCCTTAGGCAGAAAGCTCTTCAAGAAACCCTTTTGGTTCAAACCAAGGGGAGTTACCTGATTTAAAGGTAAAGTCTTCTCTAATGTTCTTTTATTTTATTTTGCTTCTACAACCCTCTAAACTCTTTTTATTCCGTTATTTTGTAACAAAACCAGTATCTTCAATTTACTAGGATATTTTTATTATAAGGATTCGAGCTACACTTACACACACCTCTGTCTAATTGTTAAAGAACATACTGTTCCCGTGGATAGCGAATTACTGCCTCACGAAACAATGATTGTTCTATCTTCTAATACCACCTCTCATGGTGGCCATTATGATGGAACTATATTTATTTTTGATATATATTATATTTATTTCATCTCTATGCTCTTGTATTTTATATTTAATACATACCTTTATGCTTTGCATGTTGTGTAAATGCGATAATTTCATTTGAGGAAGTGTGGACTACCGCCCCCTCAAAGAGATTTGATTCGTTGATTCCATATGTGGGAAATACAAAGGATGGGGTTAATGATATTATATATGTGATATTATACTGGAATTATAATGTACCTTTATATCATTATGATTTCATTCCATTAAATCCGAAATAGAAATCAAATTAGTGTTCATGCGTACGTACGGCTTACCGTCTCCATGAACGGTGCATTTCATTTCTTACCTCTAAATGTTAGGTAATATTATAAATGCATATATATAATTGATAAATATTATATACATTATATCTGCATAATAAATATAATTCTGGATTTAATGAGTATTTTACCACATGAACAACTTGTAATTATAAGTAGTTTATTTTTGAATCAAGTACCAATGATCGATAAAATGACCGTTATTAACTTAAATAATTACATAATGTTCATAAAATGGTAAAAAATGATATAAAATGAATAATTAACTTAAAAAAGGTTCTTAATCAAGTATAAATTAACTCTTTTTTATTATTCAGGAGATTAAATAATGATCGAGTCAAGTCGGACATGAGGTAAGGGATCCTACCTTTCTCTTTCTTTTTAAGTACTCTCTTTTATGTCATTTCTTTTAAGCTCCTCTTTCTTATGTTGGGGGATGTTATTTTTTATTCCCCTTATTGTAAATTTTATTTTCATATGATGAGATACCCTATATTATTTCATCAATCCATTTTTTGGAATTTTTAAGTGGCGCCGTTAGGCGGCCGATTATTCATAGGGAATTTTTCATCTCACTTTTATTCTAGTGAGAATTATGCTACATTTTCCACTATTAACATTGAGTGGTGTATGTACTTCACATTATTCTACTCTTTTTGTAATATAATTTTGTTTATGGGTATTTACATCAATTTTGAATAGTCCTTCTTTCATGGGTTGTACGTTTCGAAAGTTACCCAAATCGGTAAGGGAACATTTCATACTCCTCTTTTTAAAAGACTTCTTTTTGATGGGTCTTTTAATTTACATATTATTATGTTGGGATATGTTATTCTATATCCTTATAGATGTAAATTTTATTTCCAAGTGATGAGATACCATTTTCACTCTCATCAAATCATTTTCTGAATTTTAAAGTGACGTCGTTAGGCTGTCAAATTTTTGCAAGGGAACTTCTTAACTCAATTTCAATTCTTTGGGTTAAACTTGTACTCATTTAATATGTCATTATATGAATATGTGTGAATGAATCGGTTTTTTTTACACTTAATATCCACTTATATTGGGATTATTTATATTTTTCACACATAATTATGTAATTGATTTATCCTTAATCTAAGGATACCATCTTTGAACTGGACTTCGTCTCAATCTCCTTTCATTGAGGAATATTTTTCTCTGATACAAGACATTCTTTTATAAGCTGTATAAACGCCTTTGACTTTTCATTTCATTCAAAGGGAATATTTTTCTACGAAGAAATTTACTAAACGAAAAAATGGAATGTTTCTTTTTATGTACGCGGGGACAACGACCTTTTCCACCTCCGTGAGTACTATTTGATCTTTGGCTTCCACAACAAGCCGTAATGTTTTTAAAAGTAAAAAAATACCTTATAATATTTTAGGTATTTTGGTATTGGAAATGGTTTTAGTAATGGATTTTTTATGTCAATATATTTAAGTGTTATATTGTGATTGAAATGTGGAAATGTTATCTTTCCTTTATAATTGTTTTATGTGTTATGATTTTATAATGGTACTTTGACATTTTACGGGTGGTTATGTGATAAACCATATGACGGGTGGTTCCGTGAATACCAGGATGGGTGGTTACATTATAACCTCTAATGAATTGGGTATGGAAGTCATCCGTATGGTTATTCCATGTAGTGATATGTGTGGAAGTCAACCGTATGGTTATTCTATTCGAGTATGTTTATGTCCCAAGTTACCTTTATATGTTATGTGTTCTTTATATGGGTTTATGGTAATATTTTGGTTACAAAGGATAAGTAGTGATATTTTATTCAGTGAAGAGTATTTACTACTTCATAAAGGTGAAAAGTATTACTTTGATAATGTATTCATGGTTTACATGTTGTTTGGAAGAACTAAAAGTTTTCCTTCTTTGTGTATCCTTTACTGGGATTTTTATGCTCATTCCAAGTTTTTGAAATGTTCTCCACAGGACTTAAAAACGAATAGGGTCAAGGATGGGATCAAGGAAAGACATGCTATCTCAAACAAGGAACTAGACATGTTTCTTTTTAAGAGTTTTTATTTTATGGAAACTTAGTAGAAGTGTCTACTTTGTAATCTTTTGAGATGTAATAGTTATGTCCTAATTCTCTAAAACTCTAATCCTAAAAATATCCTCTATGTGAATTATTCATTTAATTCATGATTATGTAATGTTTTAAGGCCGGCTCTTAATAGAACCAGTCATCATACATTCTATTAGAGGAGCAGTGCATTCACTTTATCAGAGAGAGAGATGTGATTTTTCAAATTTTGAATGGTTGTAAAATCTGAGGGATTGTAAGTCAACTTTGAACATTGTAATAGAAGTGCACTATAGTTAATTTGGTATATCAGCACAATGTCTTTATATTATCCATGGAAATTTCTTAGTTAGGTTGAACCAGGTTAAAATTATTGGGTCATGTTCATGTTTAAATTTAAATTTTTGTATTACTATAAAAAGGATAAGGAGTTTTTTTAACTATGAAACAAGATACAAATGAGATTTTATTTTAATCTATCATACCCTAATTCACCCCCACCCTTTAGGTTGTTTTACCTTGTTTGGATAAAAATATCCTTATGTTCCAAGGCATTTTTTATTTATTTTAAATATTCAGTCAACCTAAAATTTTTAAAAACTATTTTTGATAATTATGGAGTTTGACTTTATATATTTGACTAGTTTTGGATAATAATTCGAGTATAATTTCAAAAACATTTTACAAATAAATAATCATATAATATCTTAAAATCATATAATGATTTATGAAATATATATCGTTATTTAAAAGGAGGTTGATCCTACATGGTTGAGGGACCAATGAGGGGGGAATCAAGGACCAACATTAGATACCAACATGGACCACTAGGACATACTTAGATATGATTTATTTTTCCTTTTATTTTTCATTTTGTACTTTTTTAATTCATACATTGATTATATCATTGAAATTCAAGTAATTGTGTTGTTTTTTCTCAATACATTTTTAAATTCTTTTACTTACGTTCCCTCCTCTATTATATGGAGTTCATTCATTATTTATGACCATTAAAAATAAGTTATTAACTTTATATAAAAGGGTTGGATCAATTTAAAATGTTTCATAAATAATGTTTTAAATTTTTCTTTGATCATGAGTTATTCTTAATAAATAGTATCAAAATAAGATTTAATAAAAATTACATTCCTTGATACACAGTGAGAATTATGGAAATTAAGGGATGATCTCCAATGTGTTAAGGATGGATGTAATTGCAAGATCAAACCTTATTAATCCTTTATCATTGAGATAAATCATAATTCACGAAAATATTATTATATTACTTTGACAACAATATTTTAATAGATTTAGGTAGTATTAATCAACACCAGTTTTGTGATTTTAATTTCCATTATGGAGTTTTGTAACTAATTTATTTCATTACTCTCATGGGTGATGTTAAATCATTATATTTAGAGAAAAACCATCCTTTTAAATTGATTCAACTCTCTTATTTCTAATAATTATTTCTTTATTTAATAACATACTAATACTATTTATCATAGTTTAATTTAGATCTATAATTTTTTATCCTAATAACATTTTTAAGATATAATAATTAGTTTTAAAATTCATAATGGGATTACATTTTCAACATGGGATCAACTTACACTTACAATATTCTCTAGTTTTAGGGTTAGTGTTTTTTTTAGAAATATAAATTCTAAAATTTTCCACTATAAGTAAGTAATGATGCTTTGTGGCTAGTTAATATCTCTATACTTATTTTTTTAATTCTATGATGTATAGATAATTATGATCTATGTTTATTATCGAATATATCCATCTTTGATTTTGGTATTAAGGGTACAAATATTCATTTTTCAAGTCTTATAATTATATCATTATCAATGTTGAAATCTAGAATATATTCCACCTTATTCTATAGATCCATATCATCATTATTCACCTCCTAGATTTTCAAATTTATTGATGCTTGAGTAATCATCAAGAAATAATTTATTTCATCCCTTGTCTTATGATTTTTATGTCCATTCATTAAATATCCATTAATATTGGGTCTCTATCAATCAATTTCTGGGATATGGTAGCATGATACATTCAATTGAGATAATAAACCACCTTTATTTACTTCTTGCAGAGGTAATGCATTAATCTATCATAATAATTGACTAAATATAACAATATTCATTTGTTCTTGTTAAACTTATTCTATGTGAACATATAATTTAGGCTCTTGTAATCAGTTTTTATATCACACTTCTCACTATATAGATAATGCATATAAATTTTGAATTTAAAAAATACCACTACTACCTCTATATCACATGTAAAGTAATTTTTCTTTTAAACCACTAATTTATTTGAATCATAACCTGTTGAATTTTCATTTTTCATAAGGATAAAACCCAAAAATTCCTTGATACATAATTTTATATCAATAATCCTTTGCCGCAAAAGGGAAGTGTGAGTGTTGATATAGTGGCCAAGTCATTCTAAATGTATTTGATACTATCTTTAAATCATTATAAATAGAAAATTTTGAATCTCATATAAGTTAATATGGCTAGGGGATTTAATAATCAAGAGAAATTTCTCACAAGTACATGTTATTCTCTTATTAATCTTAGAAAACTGTGGATCTCTATTATAGTAGTTATTCTAGTCCATTATTTAATCACTTATAAATTTTAAGTGTCTATTAATATACCCTAATTTGTTATTATATAATTGATAATGATACCTTAAAAATCCAAAATTCACACTTTATAAATTTATCAAATAGTTTATACTTTATTAAATACTTCAAAAAATGAAAAAAATGCTATTAATGTTGTTCCTTTCTCATAGAATATATGAGAATATAATCAATAAATACTACCATAAATTTATCAAGGTAGTCACTAAAGACACTATTGATAAAGTTCATAAAGATAGTGGGGGTATTAATAAGTCTAAAATATATCACTGTGATTTCATAGTTATTATATCTTTTGAAAATGATTTCTTAGGAATATCTTCCTATTTCACCCATATTAGATGATATCTAATTAAAAGGACCACCTTTTAGAATTATTGATACCAATAATGTTAATTAAAAAAGAAATCAATACTAGGTAGAGGAAACACTTTCTTGATTCTAATCATGTTAATCCCATGATAATCAGGGAAAAGGAACATTGATTCATCCTTCTTATTAACAAATATGACCAATAAGCCCTCTCGGGAATCACTTAGGTATATAAAATCCTTTCCCAAATTATCTATTAATTAATTAGTTAATTATATCAATTAATTTGGGTCTATATTATAAGTACTATTTGATATAAAAATAGAACTAGGTATTGGTTTGATTGAAAACACAGCCACATGATCTTGGGGAAGACCATAAGACTATTCAAAAAATACATTTTTGTATTCCTTTATAATTATAAAATCATAAATGTTAAATTTATCCCCAAAAATATAATCCAAATATCCATGATTATTGGTAATTAATCCATATGTAATATTAGTTTCCATATAGAGTGCATAAACATTGTTGTATTGATATATGATCAGAGGATGATTTGGGATATGAAATGTGATTTAATCATTATAACAATTGATATGAGATCTATGTAAAGAGAATAAATACATTCCTAATATGACATAAAATTATACCAAAGAGTGGATAACTATATTTTCAAGAATTTTATCCAAAGGAATTTCTGTCAGATAAGAGTTTTTGACTATGGATACAATCATCACATCGCTAGAAGTTTTCACTGATAATTTATCTTCCAATCATTAACATGGTAAATTAATTATATTAAAAATCATACAATATATCAAGTATATAGAATAAGATTAAAATAATATTTTTATGTTTCATGAGAGGATTATAAGTGTACATTTTTCTAATTCATTTTGGAGATCCATAATGATGGCTGTAATTATATAAACCTTCTACTTATCTCAAGGTTTTGGAGGTTACTAGAATAAATTTTCCTCATTTACTCATAGATTAATGTATTTTTTTGCATAATATTCAAAATATTTATAATATAATCATTATGGTTTGTATAGTGCATTATTTTGAGATTTATTTTCATCCAAATGGTATTTTAGCCTCCTCATATATAATAGAAATTCATATTCTTGATGGCCTTACTTTCAAATCATTAATCATTTTCACATTATTTATACCCAATTGACGAAAATATTAATCCATCATTTTTGAAATGTATGAATTTCAATTTTTATTTATCCATGTGATTTATTATTTGATTTTTAATGAAAATTCATTTTCTTCTCTATATCTCTAAAACCACAAGTATAGTGAGAGTATCCAATTTTCATTTCCACCTTGAGAGTACATGAAATAATTTACTCATAACTACCAATGTCCCATATACCTATTTTTTAATACATTTTTAAGACATTAATGAAATGATATTTTTTCTATGTTAAATAGTAACCCAATACATGTATATTTTAAGTTTCATGAAGTTCCCCTTATTGGTAGCAATGGTTTCATCCTCCTTTTATTTTACCTTAAGAAATTATCTCTCCATTTTTAATGTGAATAGTATATGGGATTTTTTTTGGAAATTGTATTATAAAATACTCACATTTTTTGGATTTAAATTATTACTTTTTCCTCATGAAATTAATAAGATTATAACATCGATTCATTTCACCTTGTATAGAATTGTTGGGACTACATTGTGTGGGATGTTGTATTTTTATCTATAGTTGTTAGTAATGGTCAAAATGAAGAAGGAAATATTAAGTTGATGGAGATTTGTTAAGGTGATTATGTTGTTATAATTTTTATTGATTCATAGAATTGGATGCCACGCTTTTTCAATTATCCATGTTTTTTTCAAATCCGACGATTGATGCACTGATCCTAAATTCAAATAACTTGTATCCCAAAGTGATGAATTTTTTACAACATTGAAGTAGCATCCTTGTAATGATGATCGAAATGATTTGGATTCATATTTCAAAAAGAATATATAGAAGAGTAGAAGATAAAGAAGGTTTTTTGTGATTGGAATTTGTAGAGACGTGGCCCCTCATGGATCGGAACTATGAAGGTGGTCACACATTTCATTTCATGTTAACATTTATGTTAACACATTTTTTGTGTACTTACTTACTAAATTGGTTCAACCCTCGAGTTAGCTAGCCAACCTCATTTCGAGGCCCATACGAGACCATAGGGGTCAACCTTGCACCAGGGAGGTTGTCCAAGGCCTGCACATAAGCTTCAAGGCCATGTAAAGTCCAGTAGGAGATCAGAAGATAAATCTTGTGTAGAGTTTTGGGTAGATGCCCAAATATGGTGGTCTCAAAGTGTGCACACAGAGAACCAGTACAAGGCAGTACTGGGGGTGGCGAGAGATAATTCTTACCCTCCACTGATAGTACTTGATACTTAAATAACATCCCAACCATGTGTTGGATTTGATGTGGGACATGTGACATGGGTATCGTTCGTAGTTTAAAAAACTTGAACATGATCGCGACCATCCATATCATCCAAATATGTGATCTAATCATCTTCATACATCTCATCTGTACCACGTGAGTTTGAAACGGAGTCGCCCGATCCTTATATGGCATTTAAAGATGTCGCATTGTCATCTTCCTCCTATAGTTCTCGACGCCGCCACTGCAATCCATCCGAGCTGATGATGAACCATGACCGGACCACCAAGACCAATCATTTTGATATTGTGAATACTGGTTGATCCAAAAAAGAACATGCAGTAAACTAGTGTCTTTCATGAATGTGAGGAGTTTAAAGAACTCAGTTTGGATTAAGGAAAATGAAGTTGTCGAGGGTCACATGGATTCGACTGTGGATTTAAAATGAGATACATGATATCATAAATTCATGCATTAAGAGATTTTATCGCTCGTTTGAGAAGGAAACACACTGCAACTCTCAGTATATCTTTTACATGAATTTTAAAATCATTGAAGATGAGATCATTGGGCGTTCAATGGGTCCTAGATATAGAATATTTCAGGGGATTTAAACTCAATGAAGGGTATGATCTTTTCCTATTAAAGGATAATCCGCGAGATGAGAAACAAGGATACAGTTCATACATCTGAGAGCACGTGTTTCTCAAAAATAGATCATCTTCATTCCAGATTTTCATAGGATGAGTAGAGTATTGCATTCCTTCAACAAGTGCTATGAAATTTTGAAGAGTCTCGCGATGAAGTATAATTTTCCACCGATGTGTAAAGTAAAACCATAGTTCCTTGAAGAAGAACCACACATAGTGTGCGTAGAAGACTTGTGCACTACCTCCATGAAGAGGAAGACATGTGGCCCTTTGGTTTCATG
The DNA here is from genome assembly GCA_963277665.1 of Viscum album. Taxonomy (NCBI): domain Eukaryota; kingdom Viridiplantae; phylum Streptophyta; class Magnoliopsida; order Santalales; family Viscaceae; genus Viscum; species Viscum album. The sequence goes on from OY728163.1 coordinate 1,944,700,405, forward strand.
AATAAAATGTGATAAAACCCTCATGTTATCATGATATATCTATATTTTATGCAAACGATATATTTTGGTGAAGAAGGATATTTCATGAAGAATGGAAGTATGTGATTGCATGCATTTATATGCATGATTTGAAGAAGCCTGAGGCATTGTCTGTGAAAATGAAAAGAAGGGGGAAGAACTTTTCCAAATGGCTACACACATTTGGGTTAGTATTTATTTATTATTCATGTGCATTCAAAGATAATAGATAAAGTGGGTGCATGTGTTTAAAGAATAAGAATAAGTGAATGAAAAGGAGGAGTTCATCTAAATGCAACATGCATGATTTCATGCATATATGAAAAAGAAGAAACGAGAAGAAGTTGTTTCAGATGATGCCAAGTAAGATTATCTTCATTTCTTAAATAATAACTTAGGTGTTTATGATTATTTACAATAATAAGAAGAAGTTTTAGTGAATTCAGTTATATTACTAAATAAGAATAAAGAAAGAGATGAAGTGTCCATTCAGTTTTTTCATGAGAGACAAAGAGATAAGAAGAAGATATTTTATTACCTACTACTTTGCAAGTAACCATGTAAAGATCACTAAAAAAAGATCAAGATCAGAACCTTTCTTTTGAATAAGTAAGAAGCCAATATTCATAGGTAGTATAAAGAACTAGCTAGAGGCTACAAGTTGGACTAGTTCATCACTAGTTCAAAAATATATGATTGTTTCCCTTCCCCCTCCAAATTGTACGAACTCACACTGGGAAGGATTCTTTTCTTACCCCTCCAAAGTGTAGGGACTCACAATGAATAAATAATTTTTTCCTAGCCAAACCACTGTAACTGTTACTGGATTATAGTGGTGAATCTATGTATTGGTTTACACCATACATAGAAAGGATTTAGCTAATCTTATTGAGTATTGAACCATGTAAAAATATCATATGTATATTTTCACTAATTTATGTTATAGAATGTTATAGGGAAAAGAGAATAATAGAATCAAGATCCTAACAGTTCAAGAGGTATAGGGATAAAAAGTTCGAATTGGGTTGAAATGTCCCCAATTCTGAATCACCCCCTCCACCTCAATGTTAGGCATATCCCAAACTGGTCCTCTAAAAAAATAATTGAATCAACATTTTCATGCTCTATACACTAAATAAAAGATGATATATTTTCTATTGTGTTGATTAATTTATCATAAATTAGTATATCCTAAGACCCACTAAAAGATATTGGTTGTTGAAATACAAAGGGATTGGTGGAGAATTATTTTTTCTTTATTTCATTCAATAGCATGACTTGGTTCATAAAATTTCTCAGAGCTTGAGATAGTTGGGTAAGAATAATCATAAGGTTGTTCACTCTAACTACCATACTTTTTGGTTGTTCATTGGGTTAATCATTGAATTTTCCACCACATTTTCAATTTACTTAGTTCCTCCTGGTTCTATCCATTAAAAAATCAAAAATGATAGCACAAGTATTAGATAATAATACCAAAATTAAACAATCCTATGTTAATGATTCATTGTAATGTGTTCTAAACTATGAAAAATTTGGTTTAAAATTGGATTATTTATGTTTTATCATAGTGCTCTCCTTAACATAATCCAAAAACATAACTAAAATCTACTCTAATATCAATTGATTTGAATTATCCATAAAATATATACATAATACATAGGTATACATGATTATTCATTAAAAATAAAAAATATATCACTCCCCATGAACCTAAAGGCTTTTTTTCATTGAATAATAACAATATAAATGACTTATTTGAAAATATAATGTATATGTCTTCCACAAATTCGTCACAATTGACTCAATTATAGTCATATCATATGTAATATTCTTTTTCAATACTTAAGGAATGAAAATATAAGAATAGGTTGAGCTCCAAATCCCAGTAAGGGTAGAACATAAGAAATCTCGATTGAATCCACATAGGTGATCATAATCAATATCATAAAGGAGTATGAATAAAAACATATAGTTTTGAGAGAATAATCAAAAAATCATATTTAAAAGTGTAGGAACCACGAAACCTAACATAAATCATGAAACAATTTTTTTGAATATAGTAATTTAGAGAATATAAAATATAAAACCTATGATGGAGACCACTCTTTAGTGCCTTGGACAAAGGCACCACATGACCACAAACCTGAATCCCTATACATTATAGGTTTCAAACTGGTGGCAATGGGCCTGAGTTAAACATTGGGGAGACTATTCCCTAAAATCATTGTAAAAAAATAGTATAAATATCCCAACATCATACCCAAAAATATTTAAATTTTTAATAGTCAAATAAACACATCCATGATATAAAAACTGAACCATATATATGTGATACAACATACATTACATTAGATCACCCACTGGTATGATCACATAAAAAAATAAACAAATAAACAAAATACTAAAAAGAATCTATTGTATTCCCCAAGCCACACGTCATTTGAAAATCTAATCCCTTGTAAAATTTCTTTATCCAAATTCATTTTACAACATGTGCTCAAAATTATAAAATCAAAATAATGTTTGTATACACACAAGAGTTTCCATAAATTATGTCAGAAGCATATCTCAATAGGCTCTCACTTACTACCCCTAATTTATAGTGTCATATATATGTATGCATGAAGAAAATTAATGGCATAAAGTAAACACGAACATCTTGTTATCATGTGCTAATCATTCCACAAAATCACCCAACCTAACTAGATCTGGACTATTCCTAAAATTATACAAATATTTCCATAAATATTGACATATACTTGAATATAATGAGTAATATTATTTAAGACATCTAAATTATTGGTCTTAGTTAATTAAATAACCTATGATGGGGGATGAATCATGTTATGATGGATTAAAATAACCACCCCATTTGATCTTGTTTCATTATTAAAAACATATCTTCTCACATATTCTCAATGTAATGTAAATAAATAGAAAATAAATAATGAAATAGACACAACAATTTTACTTGGAATACCCTAATCGATCTATTATATGGAGCATAAAAAAGGAATCTTCCAATGTATCATAATCACCAAAGATCGCTATTGATATAGTATTTAGAGCAACCCCATTTTCCCCCTGTATTACAACTATTAACTCTTGAGAAATCATTTCTCTCTCAATTGATGTGAATGTACATATCCTATAGAATATTTTTTTACTAATTAGAATTAGATCTGATTTGGTTCACACATATGTGGGTATTTCCAGAATATTTGTTTCCACCTGAGAGATAATATCTGATTTAATGTGTAGAATTTGGTTTTTATAAACTACCTTCAAGAATTGTTCCTCTTCTTTACATGCTTTCTTTGTGTAATACTATGAAGATAAAAATATTTCTAGATATATTTCCACTCCTTTATGAGCTACTCTAACAAAAAAAAGTCAATATTCTTTTAAAACTCCTTATGAACCATGTAATACATCTACTTCATATACCAAACTTCTTTAAAAAAATCCAATGTGTATCTTGAACAAAACGTCTTCACAAACTACCTCTTTTATGAAGTCCATCATGATTCCGGAATAGATTTATGACATCCTAAAATTCTAATGTTAAAATATTCTACTGAGTTCCTTTCCATCTACTTCATAAAGTGATTAGAGGTCCTTATATACTAAAAAAACCAAAAAAACCAAAAAATAATGAAAATACTTTTAATCCATTTGTGAACTCCCCTTCACATATTTCATTTACTATGAAGTTCTCATAGAACCCATACCCAGTGTGTCAACCCTATAAGAAACACATTTTGTAAATGATAATCCCTCTTGTAAAGTCCCACTGTAGAGTCACTGAAACACTACCGTTTTCTCTCAAACAAAACCACTCATTTTTTCAATTCCATCATGATAATATACTTCATATTTGGTTAAAAAAACACCACCAATATGAAAAGTACAACCCTTTTCCAAATTTATATAGTGATAAATCCCTTTATGGTCACTAAAAACTAGCATATGTGCCATATTCCCTACCTCATCTTGTGTACATGATATAGTAAAAACATTCATTTTCCATAAAACCGATGCAAATTTTTTACTCCTAAAATTTTGTAAAGTATTATGAAACAACACCATTTAAAAGAAATCATTTTTGAAATTTTTTCAACCAACATTATCAACAAAAAAATAAACCCAAAAATTCTAAAATGTTACCATGATATATTTCTTTCTAATAGTCTCCCCCTTTAGGTATGTTTAAAATACTTCAGAATCACTAAATTATTTTTAATGAAAAAGTCTATGCACCTCCATATTTAACTAATATTGTCTCTTTTCAATTTCAGATAGTGACCAAACACATTCTAAATACATACTCTAATCCCACATGATCCAATATCTATGTCATAAATAAGAATAAAAGGAATTATTCATCAATTTTTCACTTCAATTACGATAGGACCTAATGGAAAATTCACCCAACCAAATGTTTAATTTCTTGAAATTGTTTATTTAATTATATACCAATTGATGTTGGTGATTAATACCTGAAATTTAATAGAGTGTATCTCTTGAGAAGACCACTTATTCAACTATAAATAAATATGTGCTTTCATTACGAACTCATAAGATATACTTATGTGATATTTTTTTATTGAAATAACATATTTAGCATCATCACAATTAATAGCACTTCATGTGTTTCCCTATTATGAACTCATAGGACATATTTATGTTATATTTATTCATTGAAAGAACAATATTATAATCACCATGATTAAAAACATTCCCCATGTTTATCTAATCCCTTTGATTCATCATGGACTATCTCTACTCTTGTTAAAAAAAATTTACTTCATGAATAGACTTCTCCACTTTTTTCAACAAACCCAAAGTAAATTTCTTTTCAGTATGTAACATGTAATATAAAATTAAACGTCCTAATGAAAATAACACACCATTCCTCAAATGGTGAGGGTTATATATCTACACTATTCCAGTATGGTGAGTCAAGTGGACTCCAGGATCCATTTTATGCCTTTCAAATTCCTTCCTAGGTAAGGACTTTGTTAGAATATATTTGACATTAAGTTTTATAGGAACATACTCCAACTTCACTACCCTATGTTCCAATTTATCATTTATAAAATGATATTTTATTTTAATTTACTTCATTATTAATTGATGGATATAATTTTTGGTATGTATTATTTTAATTTAATTGTGTCAATTGATTCAAATTAGATACATAATTTCAACACCTATATATTCAATATTATTCTTAATAAACAAAACTTTTCTGCAATATTCTGTGTACGTACTATATTTAGATTCTATTATTCTCAATGAAATGAAATCTTACTTTTTTCTCACCCAATAAATAGGCAATATTCCATGGTTAAATGAACTGCCAAATGTACAATTTCTATCTTGAACCATCCCAATCAGTATATGTAAATCCCAATAACTCATATTCATAAGTTCTATTATACATCAATTCAAACTACATTATGTTTTTGATATATAATACTATTCTTTTAGTTGTATTCATTTGAATTTTTCTTAATTGCATTGATACTATGCGACCTGACATGTGGAAAAAATACCCATTCATATAACCATTAATTACAACAAGATCTCAATAATCTACTAGTATTTTATTACATTGACATCTTTTTCATCATCATCCCTTGTCAACTATTTCTAGGTAGCTACTGCTATTGTTGTAAATTTGAAATCATCTATTATAAAACTTCTTAGAATAGCCTTGACATATTTATATTGAGAATTGAACATGGAAGTCCTTCCTTGAATTACATAAAGAACAAGGAAAACATTATCTGAAAAATCATTGATATTTAAAAATCAAAATTCATGAATTCTATAAATTTCCTAGACTATAATATTTTAATACATTAAATATTTTATCAACCACATATATTAAAATCATTGTCTATTTATCAATCAAATTGTTAACAAAGAGATTTTAATAAAATCCAACATACCGAAAACTGAGTTTTTTCAAGTATTGATAAAGTCATGAATACTATACTCTTGATTCTTACTTCAACCCATATAAATAATTATTTAGTTGAATTTTTTTTTCTCATATTTATGTATAATAAAATCATTAATCTATTCAATTAACACTTCTTCTTCTTTAACTACATTTAGAAATATTTACATGACATCAATTTGGAGAACTTTGAATTGTATTTGTATAGTTAGGTCAAAGAATAGTTGAATGGTATCCAGCCTTTCCATGTGTAACTTTTTTGATCAAAATAGATTCCATCTATATGGGAATACCCCTTTCACACAAGTCATGATTTTTTTTCAAATCACTATATTTTTTAATTCAAATTGTTACGAAATTTACATTTGGTGTTATATAAGTTCATGAATATTAGTATTGGAAAACTATCACACGTATATTTCTTCTCTACTTGTTTAACCTCTTCATTAATCTCGTGATTCCATTCTTATCTTTTATATCTTCTTAAAAGTATTTTTTCTCTACTAGACTGATATTTTCTATAAGGAATTTTTTCTCATTAATTGTTCTAACATTTTTTGATCACCTTTGATATTTTTCTAATAAATTTAAGATTTTCATTTTTTATGAATATTTTAGTATAAAATAATCCTTCTCATAATCAATGTAATTTTCAATACCTTCCTGGGGCCATTGGTCTACACTTCATCTATTCAACTCTTCGTCAGTATCCTCCAAAAATTGTACACTATTTCGATGAAAATTATTCTCAATTTCGACTAAAATTATATCATTGTTTTTGAAAACATTTATTTTCCACTTATTGAAGAATTTATACACTTTTATTTTTAATGAGTATCCATGGAAAATATATTCATGTCCACTGGATTAAAAATCTAATGTTTATCCTTATTAATAATGAAACAATTACTTTCAATGATTTAAAATTACATAAATAATGGATTCCTTCCATACCATGGCTCATATAGTATTTTATTCTCATAGATTAAATAATGATCTACTATAAATATAGAAAATTTCAATAATTCTTCCATAAAAAAATTATGGTTGATCATTTTCAATAAAAATCATTTGTTCTTTATTTTTTTTGAACTGGTTAATCCTATAATTCACACCATTTTGTTGTGTATTTATCACTAATAAAACTTACATCCTAATATTTTTTTTATCAAGGTAATCCTATACCTAGGGTTTTGGTAAACTATGAACTATTACCAACTTAGTGTTTTGGAATATTCTATCTATCCATTTTTTTAATTTCCCTCTAATAATGTGTTATGAAATAGAACACATATAACTTTTGATTGACTACTATAATCATAAATATCCTTCTATAATAATCAATTAAAACAACATAATATCTTTTCCCATTAATAGAAATTTATGGAAACAGTTCATACACATCAATATAATCCAGCTCAAGGGTTCATGTTGAAATTGTACCTTTTTTCATGTATATAATTAGAGTAATATTTTCTTTATAATAGGAACTTCATGTTTTTGTATAATCATGTGATAGATTATAGATATCTCAATATATGTAAATTTTCAATAGATCTTACAATATATTTTGGATCAAATAGAAAATCCTTCAAGCTACAAACTATTTTCTTCTTCCTTGGATAGAAAGTACATATCTTCTTCTCTACAAAAAAGGTAGAGGTTATACTTCAGGCAAGTCCCCTTCATTAAAACTACACCATATATTCCCTTAAGAATGTAAGTTTTCTTAGTAAAAATTATATCATTACCTGATTCACATAGTTGATGACATTAAGAAGGTTTTGATTGATTCCTTCATTGACAATTACATCAACACATGTCATATATTCTCACATAAATTTGGATTTTTCATAGCCTATAATCTTCATTCAATTATAATTCCAATATATAATGACCCCTTCTTTATCTTTCATGATAAATTTGATAAGATCCTTATTTCTAGAAATGAGGGAAGTGAATATTTTGTAAATGATCTGTACACTGTAATGATCTAACTCTTTCATATAAATAACTACAACTACTACCCACAAGTATATTTTATTTTTTATCTATATCTTTGGATTCACACCTAGGGTTGATTGAAATGCATGATACTCTTTAGAGTATGATAGAACAACTTCATCTTGAAAATAAATAAATAAATTTTTCATATTCCAATCACTTGATGGTTCTTTGAGGTACTGAGTATGAAAACTTTCTATCTTCATTGGTATATTCATATCCTTTATTGATGATAAATTCCAGCCCATATGGTTTGGTAATCTACACTAAAATCAATGACCATTAAAATTATCCAGGTAATATAAATAAATATTATGTTTCCTTTGTTACTTTTATTACCTTTGGAACATATTATAAATGGAACAAATATTTTTTTTATTTCTCATATTTCAACAATAATAAAACCTGATATAGGGTTCATTCATATGTGAAATTGTTAAAGTGTCAATTGAAACCTGGTTTCTCTAAATATTTTTCTTTTGATTCATACCCAAATCAAAATTCAACATTAGATTGGGAGTATGTGGTTTAGAATCAACCATCACTGAAAACTATTTAAGATCAATCATCATGCTATCCTTGTTATTCAGATATGAGTCTCTCATCTTTTGACGTCCCCTTGCCTATTTTTTATACCTCCATGCTCCACTTTCCCTTTTTCTCCTATGAAGCCTAATTTATAGATGTCATTTTGTGATACAAGTGTATATTGATATCTTTCACTTTTCATTGTTGTCTAAAAACATCCTTATCAAGATATTTAATAAATTTAACCTATTCTATCAATGTATTAGTCAAACTATTGACAATCCTTTCCATTTATTCAACTTTTATCTTTTCAATCAATTGCATTCTTGGAATTTTCTAGGTTTATATTTTTCATCTTTTTAATTTATAACTTCATCATAAAGTTATCTAATTCTTGTTGTTGTATATACAGTTTGGAATCATGATCCACTTTGTTAGATTCTTTTATTTAGAGTCTATAAATAGTTATATATTCAAGGGAAGACACTAATTCAACCTGTATATCAACTCTTCATTTTACATCTCTTTTTCCATTTTCACTCTCTTCAATTTTTGGGGAATTCCCCATAATATCCACAATATAATTTTCTTAAATTTATTTATATTATTCAATTTATTCTACCTCACATTATTAGAAAGTATTTTTTTCTTTTTAAAGTGAGTTCTTTCTCATTAAGTAATTACACTTAGTTCTCCTACTACAATTTTCATTTGGTCAATGAATTGTTCATCTGAATTGTATACTCATAGTCATCTTGAATGTTAATGGGACACTTATTGTAAGGTTCCCAACCATTTCACAACAAAATCATATGATTTTCAGTTTCTCTTTAAAATTTATATCCCCTTTTATGGATTTGATAAAAGGAATGAAATTAATTCATCCATGTCCTATTCTTTCTGAATATCATCAATGGTGAGATTATTCATGTATTTTAATGAAACCTATTTAGACTTACCCTAATTCAAAGAATCATTATCATCATTACTAATTTCATATGAAACTATAGCACTTTTAAGACTATCTAATGAAAACTTATTTATATCTTGATTTTTTATTATTTATGCATTCATATTAAATTGGGGTGGAAATCCTCTCTAGATGAAATTAATAATCTTTATACCATCAATGGATTCCCTGAGACAACACATGTCCACTCTAATAGCATTCACCTAATCAAAGAATATATGAAAAAACATTTATTCAGGTGTATCCACACGCCCTCATATTTGTTCCAAAGAACCTATAACTTAGCTTCTCATTTTTTTGAAACATATCCATATATATTTATATGATTTTAATTCATGTAATTTTAGTATTTAAATAAATCAAATACATATAGATTTTTTTGGATGGGGAATGCGCTAAATCATTGAATCTTATTGTATCAGCATCTAATTATCTTCAGTCTACTTCTAATAAAGATCTATAGCCTATACTGACTGATATACCATGCATCACAATTGTACAGAAATACATTCCTAAAGATTTTATTTAGTGCTAGATATGATTCTTCTATTATTTAATTTTTTTTAATCGATGATTGTAATACCTATGTGAATAATTACTTCAATTGATTCCACTAAGAGAATACTAATGACTCTAACATTTTTTCCAATACTAATTATTAACCCCATAATGTTAAATAACCTTATAGGGGGTGAATTAGGGTATGATAGATTGAACAAAATTCCCCTTTTTATCTTGTTTCATTATTAGAAAAACTCACTTATCACTTCTTCTGGTAGAAATATAAATAGGAAAGAATAAATCATGTAATAGATACAACAATTTTACTTTTATTCACCCTATCTAGGCTAGTCCAATGAGAATAGAAAAGTAATGTGTCAATGTAAAAGAATCAATAAATCACACTATTGTTACGATGTCTATATTGAATTTAATTCCCCCTGGTTTTCAATCATTCACTATTAAGAACTAACTTCTCTCTTAACTGAATTAAACGCACAAATCCTTTATAATATTATTTCATATTTCTAAAAAAATTTATATTTTGTTCAAACATATGTGTGTGTTTCATGAATCATTGTTAATATGAGTGATGAAATCAAAATTACCATATACATTTTTGTTTATAAAGGATCCCTTCATTAACTATTGTTCTCCCATACATACTTTCTCTAAAAAATACTATGTTGAGTCAAAAAATAACTTATGACATTTCCATTACATTAGTTTTGGAAATCCAAAACACTTTCTTAAATACATAATTTCTAATATTTTCATGTCTAATGTGTATTAGGATGTTTTTGAATAAAACATAATCTTTTACCCTTTATATAATTAGTTCTAAACTATTCATGAATATAAATATACATTATTCATTACAATTATCATACTGGGTGTGGGACCAATAATTATCAGACTCACATTTGTAAGATCAGATTTAAAATTTTCTATCATGGTTTCATACTAAAATAGTATTCATAATTATATTTATATTTGATCTGATAAACATCAAATTCACACTCACAAGGATTATCACAATGAAATTTGTACGAAATTCCATCGGACTGGCTATCTTTAAATTCTGAATATAGAGAACTAATTTCTATTGTAATTGAACATATTTTACATTGTAATGTTGTAAATCAAAATGAATCAAATTTTTTGTTATGATATTTCCTTTGAAGTGCTAGCTATCCAATTAATTACAACAAATTCAGAGAAATATGATCATTAAGAAGGAAATATGATCATTGGAATGGTTTTCTATAAATACCTAGCCATTTTAGGAGTTTGAGACCGGTTAATTACTTTTCCTCATGATTTTTATGATGTCTGAAAATCATGAACAACTTGTTCTTAGTCTTTTATATTTCTCTAGTGAGAGTACATCTTAATAAAACCTTGTCAGGTTTTCTTCATAATAATTGTTTTGTAATTTTTTTCATCCAATTGTTTGAATATTATCGAGTGATTTCAAGGCTTGGATGAAGGATATTTCATTTTTATTGATCAAGGGATTGTGAGGATAGAAAGATAGAATATGATCCATTAGATCGAGTGCCTATGAGGATAGGTAGACAGAGAATCTGGTAATTTTATTGATGTCTATCCTTATTTATAAAAGATATATATTCTTATAAGGATACAACCACATAACCTTTATCAAAGGTTATAGGATACCCCTCTCTTTGGGTTAAAATAATTGTATTAATTTGTACTTCTTATTTTCTTACAAGTATTTTATTTTTGATGGATATAATAGAAAGTGATTATTTTATATTCATATTTCTATTTGAACCTTTATTATCATAATATATTTGATTATGATACAATCATATTACTCTATTTAAATTGATTCATCTGTGAATACGATATTACTCTTATTACGATTTTGTATGCTTTTAATATAGAATTGTAACTAAATACATTTTTATGTATACTCTAATATAATCATAATTACACTAATTATGATTTCACACTATCTAGATTTAATCATCATTGATTACAATCTATGGTAAATAACATATTTTAATCAACCAACTTAAAATATTCATAAGCAATTGAACTGAGGGCCAAGTCCAAATCTGTCCTTTTTTATTAAAGTGGGTTGTGAATTTTTTTTCTTTTAAAATACATTAAAATATAGATTTTAAAACTAAAATTCACCCACTTCTTGTAAGTGAGACATCATTAATATATTATTTTATCATAATATCAACATAACTCATATTTATATACAACAAAATATGCAATGTGTACTATTACTATACAGATGGTCTCTCCTTTGAAAAAATATCATTCTTTTTAATCTCAACCACCTTTTTGAACCTATTATAAATCAAGTAATAATTTTTCTTTATAGAAAAAACTTATTTTTCAAACTCTACTATTATTTTTAAACTAAATAGGCTTGTAAACTGCCTAATTCATGAGCTCTATTGTTCTTTATAGGATATATTTCATACATCTCAGAATTATCTATTGATAAACATCTGATAAGAATTTTTTACATTGTGTAATGATGAGAATAGGATTATTTATATAGAAAACAAAACCTAAAAAAATTACAAATAATAGAAATCCATTTAATCCATTCAAAAATAACCTTTGTGTACTTCCCTTTCTATGTGGTTTTTATAGCTCCAAAATCCATTATGGAATCCCTTAAATCTCATCCTTTTACAAACTATGTGTCTCTTTTAAAAACACCCTTGTGAATGCCTTTATAATACTCCCTTCCTCCTACAAATCACACAAATTCTTTAAAAAACCTTCATAATCATATTCCTTATATGAGGTTTGAAAAGAACATCGCTTATCTGATCTCCAAAAAATTTCTATATTTCTGTGGAATGAAATCCCTTTATAGTCATTGTCTATTATTTACATTCTATGTGGTCTCCATGAGCTCACAAAAAATATACGCAAAAAAACCTTCCATTTCCACAAAAACGATAATAAAATTTCACACCCAAAATTTTGGTAAACACTTTGAAATAAAAAAATATTTCAAATTCGTGATTTCATAAAACAATATGATGTGGCATGTCTTAACTAAAATTATCGAGAAATATGCTCAACCAAAATATTCTAAAATGAAAATGTGATGGATTTTGTCCCAACATCAACCCATACCCAAAGCTATATGTTATGTCTTCTAAACATATAAAAAGTGTTACCATCACTTCAATAATTGGGTCCCAAAACCATCTCATAGTCTAGCCTTCTCACTCAAGGTATTTTTTCTAACACCTTCTCAATCTAGGTGAGGAAAGAATCCATATTCCAACCACTACCATATCACCAATGTTAGGATTGAATATCCATATCCTCCCTACTACCTTATCTGTTGAGGTCTGTTCCATTGTCATATCAAAACATAGACAACCCTTCTCACTCAAGGATATTCATGCCAACATCTTCTGACTTAATATGAGGCCATTATCTGAACCACCACCTTAACACTCATGGTCGAGTCTCATATCATGTCACAACTTGGACTAAACTTGCACCTCAATAATATCCATTCTAATACCTTCTCAATAATGGTAAGGTCAGGCCTTAGGATCCTTCATCATTCATAATGTATTTTTTCCACTAATAACTAGTACATGGTGGAGAATATGCCTGAAACAACAAGTAGGGGACACAAACCATCTCAAAATCTCACTAGATTGTCATGAGAGATCTATTAACTCATGGTATATCCATATGTATAACGTCTTGTCTCAATTTACATATATCCACTCAATATAATATCTTAAAGCTTGTGTCATCCATACAATCACACATGTTAAGTCTATTAAAATCCTTGTTTTACCAATGAGGGAATCCATTGTGTTTCTATGTACAGTACTGGTATCTTCTCATCAATACTAAGTTTTATCCAAAACTAAATGGTGTTATCATAACCCATAGTATCTTCCCAACCTAGCTTAAAAAGGTAGGCCTAATACTCATCCAATTCTACATCACACCCTAGTCTATCCTAATATGGATGATCCTGAGCTATAATTCTCTATGAATATTGATATCTAGGTGACAGTCCATTAAAAAATCCCATGATACATATATGGGTCCCATATTACATCTATATTTGGATATATCTCAAGAACATATTCTAGGGGAAACTATCTTGCCACACCACTACTAGTTCCTTTTTACTTATCCCACACATGGAATTATCAATGTCTCTAATCCATCCTCAAGAGGATATTCCTCAATAATCATGATATGTACGTCTATCTCACTCATCAACACTAGCCATATGCCTCACAAACCTATACAACTCACACATAAAACCCCATATAAGCTATCTGAGTCCCATATCACATCCTAAAACCTTCCTGAGGACTCTCAGAAACTAAATTTCCACCTTTAACCCTTGGTGACATAATGGTTGGGTAATCCTAATTTAACCAAATTTTAAGAGTTCACTTGATACAACTATAGTAGGCTCAAGGAAATTCTTTCTCTTTCATTAGGGTTCTCTTAGTACATATGCCTTACACAGTCCTGTGAAAACATGTAAGCGTACACACTCATTCATAAACTAGAATATGGATTTGTATTAAAGTACCCTCTAACCTCAAATATGGAGTTAACATCCTCTTTATACTCCGCTCATCCTTGTTCTTGATAGTTTGTTCCCTATCCAAGCTTGTACTAACACCCATTCTCCAATCACATGCCATAATAGCCAAATAACTAGTTATACAATTATATAATTAATTTTTAAATTTTAACCAATGATTCATAATAACCAAAAACATCACTTGGAAATGTTTTATTACCAAAATTGTGTCAAACCACCTGCATTCCTACTCTGGGGATATCCTCTAACCATTACGATCAAAATACCCATCATTATGGATCAATTCTACTATACACTAGTGTAATTAGAACCAGACTATTGAATCCATTGGACATTAATTTTATTTTTTATCAAAAAATGGTTAATATGTATTGGAAATTATAAGAAGAAACGTATATGTGTTGGTGAAGAAGCCTGGAGAATAACTATTCTCCATATTAATATTGATGATTTTTTCACTGCTCCAAATTTCTATAACATGTGTTGATAATTTATTTTAATTAAAACATTGTTTTAAAAAATGAAAAATATGTAAATAGTTTGGATGATTTAGTGTTGAAGATCTATTTGGAATTTATTTTTGAAAATTTAATGTTGAGGTGGATTATGAGGACTACACAAAACATAATTTTGATTTTGGAATATTATACAATGAGATTGGAAATATTAATATTATGATTTGGAATGTATCTTCATATTTAATACTTCACTTAGATATTTTCTATGTCCATACTACAAAATATTCCAACCACACAAGTCACAAGGGCCAGCTCAATCAATATTATTATGGGAGCAAGCTCAACTGCAACGGATTGCCAGCTCGAGTGGCTTTCATGATGACATGATAGTATATGGAGTTGTGGTTCTATAATAGACACCATTATACTCACATATATTGAGTTAATAGTATGGATTATTTAATATATATCACTACTCAACTGAGTATAAGATTTATGTGGGATAGTAAGAAGTTTTATTTATTCGCCCATAATTAATCTTTTATGCACATATCATGATCATTCAATCTAATCTATCAGATTCATATGATCATAATGATATTTCTTCATCTACACTTACATAACTACGAGTGTACCCTTACATACCCTTACCCTTACATGAAGTGTGTGTACTGATCTACCATTTCATAAGATGAAGGACTTTTTACAATGTCAATGCATACCCTTATGTGGGGACTATGTAATGAAAGAGACACCACCATTATTGGAATTTAATGATATTAAAACATAGGGAACCCATGAAGAAATATTTCAAATTCTGAGATATTAATCCATTACGAACATATATTGACATGGAATAAAATTGGGGCTTCTAAGTCATTGGAGTAACAAATATAAGGTGGTGTAACCTTCCAATAAAAGGATAGAATCCAACTTGAGGGAAGGTGTTTCCATTAAAAGAGAGAAATTATTTTCTTTATAGAAACTATGTAGCTTCATGATTTATTTTTTTGTATTATATAAGGACTATTGGGTACTTTATGAACATGACGGTGAATTCTTTCCAAGCATCATAGGTCATGATGTTTCAAGATATTGATCTTTTATGTTCACTGGTATGCAAAGATCATCCAAAATTATGTGAATATTTTCATGATTTCATGAAGAAGAATATTTATTAAACTATTTACTATTTTGTGAAAAATAATCTCTACACACTCACTTGTGTGAAGGCACGGGAAGTGTAAAGGGAAGTGTGACATTGTGCACTTATACCCTTATATGAAGTTTATTTAGACACAAATTATTACCCTTATGGAATTTATGTGATATTGAAAGAAGATAGTATATATCTTATGTTCACATATGAAAGGGAACCTGAAAACATTGAGATACTCAACCCTATTAATGAAAACTACATGTATGTGGGGATAATTGATTGAGTTATATGCATGTGAGAATTTTCATTTGAAAAATAAGACATAGAACACAAGAAAATTAAATAAAATAATAATATAAATAATTGAGGTGTGCTATGGTTTACAATTGTCACTAATAATTACATCATTAATTAATGATGTTCCATTGATATAATATTGATTAAACAAAAAAAATAGAATACTGATAATTAAATAATATAGTAATTCCATTAGTTCAAGACTATTATTTCATAAATTAATATTTGGATAAATTATGTGCATCTCTTGCTCGTATCTGATTGAGGTCAGGACTTCATAAGACAGAGAGTAACAATTCCTTCTCTTGAATTATTATTAATTGGTGAATAATTGATTATCTATCAAAGATCCAAAGAACTTGAGAAAGACTAGGAGACGTAATAACTGGCTGCAATAGCTCTTCAAGTGTACACAAGATTGAGAGTTGATTCAGTAAGCTTTTAGAGAAGGAATAGCATTATTTTTTGTAGGAGTAGAAAGGGAAGAATATATTTATATCAAATGATCACAAACAAGAGAAGAATTATATTTTGAATGGGGGATTAATATTTACTAAAGGTACTCAAGGATGGGGGGTATAACTAGTCGAGAGGAAGAAAATATATTCATGGGTATAATAAACTAAGGCATAAGAGTTAGATTTCTGGTGATGTATGACTAGAATTAACCAAAGGATCAGTTATTAGGGAGTATAACTAGTTTATTACTAAACCTTTATAATTTATAACAGCATTATAGTGGAGAATCCTTAATGGGGGTGTAACCAACATATATAATATTATGTTTTTTATTCAACCTTGTAAATAACATGTGAGGTTCTCTCTCTATCTCTCTCTTAGTATTTCTAAATACAAGGTGAGTCATTGAGATATCAATGAGTGGATTGAAAAACATAATAAGTTCCATAGGTTGAATTCAAAGTAAAAATCATTAATTAATGAAACCCATTTATTCACCCCCCCCCAGTTTTCAATACAGCTCCAGGATATGTAATTTGTAAGAGATGGAGATTCCATTTAAATATACAATCTATGTATTATTAAGGGAAGAATTCATGAAATGGTATATCAAACTTAAATGGAAAAAAATTATTTTAATACTGAGGATACTATATATAGAGTTCTACTAAGGCTATTAAGAATACAAAGAAGAAGACTGACAAGGAATGTAAAGAAGAATCTTGTAGTAATGCTAGAGACACCACTTACTAAAGGTAATCAAAGTGGTGTATATTGAACTAATTCTTTAGATTATGATTATTATAATGAATAATGATCAAACTATGATTTTGATGTATCACTTAGTGATTTTTATTTTTAATTATAATAATATCTATATGAAATTTTCAAAGAAGTGGTAAATTTCACTACTGAACGTATCAAGGGTATTCAAAATGAAAAATTATATCTATAAGAATAATTTAATGTTATGGATGTGGAATTATCTAAAAAATTTCATATCAAACAATCTCAAAAAATTATGGAGATAAAATCTATAAATAGTTTCATGTTTTATTGAAAGTTATGTTCAAGTTAATTTTTAATTTCAAATAAATGTTTGTGGGAAATTTTTCATTGAGATGGTTTTGTACAATATTTTCATACCATTTAAAAATTACACAGTGTTTCTATAGTTATAAAATCTAATAAATTAGAAGACACAGAAATAATGGTAAATGATATTATAAATTCATTACAATAATCAAAAAAAATTAATGAAGATCAAATAAAGAAGATGAAGGAGGACTGGGGAGATAAGCCAAGATCAGTTGAAAATGAGAAGTGATCCCTCAATAGAAATTATTTAGAGTTGGATGTGAGATTGATGAATCTAGAATCATCACATGATGTTACTTCCCATACTTGTAGAAAAATATATATTTACACACATGTTTTCATTGTGTATAATGAATCCAATAAGAGCATGATATCAAACTCTAACCAATGGAAATATCATCCAATAACAAGGTATCCCATAACAGAAAAACTATTAATTATAGTAATTTTATTTAATGTATTGGTACTGGTTGTAAAATAAACTCAAGGAATGTATAGATAGTGAAAAATACTAATATTACCTCCACATCTATTATAGATAAGAAAATATATATGAATAATTTTTCCCCAAGAATCATCCAAAATTGTGGTGGATCCACTGAAAAATAAAAAGTTTCACAATATATGAACTCTGGACAGACTACATCAGAAAAGAAGAGAAAGATATTCATAGGTGATTGTTGGTGTTGTTGGATGTTTGGGAATAATATGTTGGAATTATTTAATATCCTAAAAGATCATGAAAATAATATAAGGCGTGCATTTAAGGGGATTAAATAAAAATGTAATAAAAGACATGCACCAGATAATAGAAATACATAAGAAATGAATCCATCCACAAAAAACATATTTTAATGCATTAAATATTTTTATTGAGTATTGAAACAGAAGTTTTCACTATTATATTGAGTGATGGTATATACCAGTAATGAAAAAATCATCTAGTAATGTGAATATAATATCACAAAAATGGGTTCATGTTAAAAATGATTGTGACAGGTCATCCTTGAGGTGTAATCAAAAGAAAATTATTAAGTCAAAAAATCTCAAGAAGATAATGAACAAATAGTTGATGTTTATTAATGGAAATTGAAATGTGGACAGAGTCTTGTCTAAAAGGTGTAAGAATTTAGTACATACAACCAAAAAATACTTCACATGGATTCTTAAATAGTAATATTTTTTAAAAAATGAAATGAAATCACTTTTGGATTCATGTACTAAAATGATTACAATATAAAAAAGATACTTCATATAATGGAAATGATGGGTTAGGAATGAATGAGTGGCCTAAGTTAAGTGTAAGATATTTGCCTCAAAATTTCATCTAAAAACCAATAGTTCCCTCTTTTTTCCAATTATATTATGTGACTTGAGCTAACATGTAGTGAATTGAAGGAGGTGTTTGAGGTTTTTACTATTGGACAACATGAAGAGATTTTCCTTGATAGTGTCCTTTAACTTCCATAAAATTAAAAATATGGATATATCCCTTGATGGGGCGCCTTAATGAGTCAAATATTTTAAATATTCACTACATAGTGAATGTGTAATTTTTAAAAAACATTGTAAAATTGGATTTTGAGGTGTGATAATCATTCCCTAAACTATACTATCAATGAATTTGATAATTATCATCAATGGGGATCTATATATTTTTCACCTGAACATTATGATATGTTTTTTGAAGTGTGTGAGGGATGTAGAATTTCATTGATAAATATAATTACTTTCAACCACTATAATTATAATTGAAAATCTTTTAGCTTGATTTCACATGCATATTAATTTATGGACATCTTAGATAACCTTGGTTATATATTTCTAGTTTTATACATTGGGTTAGACCGTGTATACATATAGTTTAATAACTAATGGCTCATTTATATTATAACCAAGTCATAGCATCCCTCTCTTAGATATTTTCCAGAAATAATTATATAAGGGAGGTGAACACGTTTTGTGTAAATTGATGAGATGATAATACCCCACTCATCTATAGAATATTATTGTATATAATAGAAAGAAAATATGTTAAATCACATATTGAATTTTTTTCTGTGAGGAGATATTAATTAAATTTGAAATTGGGTATATTTTTAGACCAAATGGACTTGAATTATATTTTTTCCAATAATGGGTCAATGTGTATTTGATATTATAAGAAGAAACATTGAGGTTTTGGTGAAGAATAATGGAGAATAATTTATCTCCATATAATTTTGGAAGGTTTTTAAATAGTTCTAACTGTCTAGAAGATGTGTCACTAAATCACATATTGTTTGAAAAAAAGAAGAACATGTGAATCATTAATATGTTTTTGATTCTAAAGATCTCATTGAAATTTATATTCTAAAATGAAAATAAGAGGAGGAATATGAATCCAATTCAAAATTTTATTTTTTATAAAGAATATTATAAAAATAGATAAGAAATATTTAGATTATGGTTTGAAATGTATTTTTATATATAATATTTCACTTAGATATTTTATAAGATTTTATTAAAAAAAATTCCAACCACAAAATCCACAAGGGGGAGATCAATTAGCCTTATTATAGGAGAAAGATCAATCACAATGGAGATCCATCCAGAATGGATTACATGGAATTATGATGGAATGTAGAGGTGTGGTATGAGAGTGTACCCCGGGATACTTGAATCTACTAATTTTATTAGATATCTTAGTTTATATATAATTTCTCAACTGAGAATAATATCGATATTAGAGAGTGAAAAGAAGGAACTTTTCACCTTTCATTAAAATGTTACTAACATATCTCAAACATTAAATATAATGTAGAGGTGTTTCTCCAACTACAGAAAACATTAGTATACACATATTTACTCACTGATCCACCAACCCAATGTGTATCACATATATCCAGTGCACACTTTCACCCATGTATTGTGGATTTTTTTGAAAATAAAATCTGACCATCACTCCTCCCTAGGTAGAACGATACTCTACAAAACCCTCTCATAGGTTCTTAACCTCCATAAAAATTGGTCACATATGAACCCAATGGGTGTAATGAACCATATAAAAAACTTTAACAACCTTAATCACACTTCCATGAATTACACCCCATCAACCCTTGGTCAATGCTCTGAATCCACTAAAAATGATCCTCTCACATGTTATTTTCAACTAGCCAATATAAACCCTAAATGATTTCTTCCTAATAGGTACAAGGTATCTCAATCTTGTTGAATCCTACCACATTATCACCTACCACTCAACTATCATTCCAAAATAGTGAATCATCCCTCGATCCTTATACTACACCACTAAGAATCACATTAAAATTAAATAGTTATGTGAATTAAACCAATCCTACACTCTCCTCGAACCATGACACCAAAAGCACATGTAGTGGTTTATTTCTCAAGAAACTAAAGAATTATCAAAGTCTCTTTCTTAACCCTCTCAATTGTATCCACATCCTTAAGGTACCCTATATCCATCCATGGATCATCTCCCAGGTGTAACTCTCCTACACCAAACCCCCAATAGGCATCTGATTCTAGGATCAACCCACAAGGGGTCACTATACATTAATTTCATGGAAGGAATATATTTTCATCACTCTAAATTGTCTCATTTTGAGATCTATATGACATGTCAGCAAAATAATGTATCGTGATTTAGTTGAGTATAATTACACTAAAAAATTATATTATAAAACTATATAAATGTTATTAAGGACACATTAAACTAAATAACCCTTGTAATTATTTTAATTTATCACACACAGTATTACACATGTCATGTGAATCCTATGTGTAGAAAATGATGCATGTATGCATAACTATTCCCATTATAGGATAAGATTAAAAAAAATTAAATAGATCCCAAACATCATATTTATCAAAAATCAATAATACAACCATATAAGTGAAAATCAAATAGCAATATCATAGACCTGGTGACCTAGACTTCCCACTATAAATGTGTTAATCACTCCCTAGTCAGAGGCCCATCACAAGGTCTAAAACATCACCATTATTTATCTACCATAACTCAATTAGTAATAAAAATAAAATATTCTCTCATAAAAATTTATAAAACCTTGAACTAGGACCACTCATCAATTCTCTATTCAAAGATGAAACATGACCCCAAGCATTACTCCTTTCATACTAGAGGCTACCAACTAGTGGTAGGGGTCCTAAATCTTGCTTTGTGGACACATTTCCATTGAATTAAAGTAAAAAAGATAATGTATGTAACTAAACATAATCTACAAAAATCATCAAAGTACATTTAATAAAATAAACATCATCATTATACAAAAAATGAACCATTTTGAAGTCATATAGCAAACTTTTTAGTTTATTTCCCATAGGTCTAATCAAATAAACAAGTTGACAAAATAAAAAATATATATAAGAGTCTCCACTACTATCCTTAAGCCTTACCTAATCCCAAAACCAAATTCCCTATTGATATACCCTAGCATGATCTAGTATGAAATTTGAACATATACATGTAAAATACATATTTATATATGGGCTTCACACACACACAAGAGTGCCTATGTTATATTTAAAAAATAAATATGAAAAGTGTCCCACTAAGATCCCCTATTATAAACCACCATATACTTGTATTCATGAGGTGAATGAGTGACATAAAATGAAAATTCACATCAATCTATCAAGTGATAATTAGAATGGCATGAAATGTAGTCAAAATAGCTTCAACATATTCTATAAATCAGTTATCTCATGCTATAAACTTTTACCCATTCCCAAAGACTCTAGGTAGGGTTTTATACCACATCTCAACCCATAACCAAAGTTATATGGTAGGGTTTTGTACCATGTAATGAATAGGATCAGGCTAACCTAACACATCACCCATTTTGGCTCTCTAATAGTATTAAAGGGTGTTCTTGACCCACATAATATGGAAACTAGTTCCTGGGTATCAACATCATGAGATTGAGAGTGATTTAACCGTTATAGAATAGTGTACAAGGTAGTTAAAACTACCAAAAATCTATAATGACTCATATATATATTGGATTTTTATTCATAAAAATATACATATATTGAATAATAAAGTGAAAAAATATGGAATATATTAAATAAAAATCCAAAATTAGACATAATTAATGTTTACCTAGGATTATGAATGTTTTTTATTTTTTATAAATTTGTTTTGGAAAAATATTTTTTGGGTTGGGTTTTAAAAGTTTATAAGTTTAATGATTAGAGTTTCATGTTTTATATAAGCTCACAAAATGAATAGGATTGAAGTGAAAAAGCATTTAGACTGATGATATGCATTTACTGATGGATTTCAATGAGGTTTTTCGAAGATCATTACAAAATAAATCCTGAAATAAGGTTTAATACAAGATAGTAAAGGCATGTGGAGTAGGAGTTTTAGTGGAGGATAATCTAAAAACAAAGTTACATGATGATTAATGTGTATTCAATATAAGAAAATTACTTTCTAATAATACCAAAACTAATTCATGAAGTATTGATTAGAGGATACGATGATCAGAAGTTGAGATGACTAATTGGATGATGTTGAAAACGAGTCCCTAATTTTTGAGTAGGTGAAACTGGTTTAGACTACTAGAGGAATAAGAATTATAAAAGGTTTGTTTAAATTGATGGGGGTTAAAAAATAATTATTTGACCTAAGGAAAATGAAAAACGAAAATAGCGTCATAGTATAGTCGAAAAATGTTCATTTACCAAAAAATTGGATGACTTTGAAAATTTATTACAAAGTCACAATCATGGTGATGATGAGATCGATGTTTAAAGCACAAAATTAATAAATGAATGTTTATGATTCAAGACAAGTTTTTTGGAGGTGTTCAATATTATCAATGTTCATTATTTTGTGTATTTTAAATAAGTAAAAAATATAATATCCTTGGATTTTATTGATGGTAATTAATAAAATATTTGAAGTGAACTGGAGTTTAAAATATATTTTGAAGCTCCCAAGATTTATTAGAGTAAATAAAACTATAAAGGGGGGTAATTAAATGTGAGGTTAAATACACTAAAATAAGATATTTTTTGTGGTAATATATAACCATAGAGAATAACCAAATACTAAATATCTATTGACTTATTAGTGTTGGTTTACATAATACTACCACTTGTTAATTTTTCATACTGGTTTCCTAACAAACTATATCCAAATAAATATTTAGGGGAATTTATTAATAACCACCAAAAATAAATCCTTAATTTCACCCACTTAACCCCAATCCTTCCTCCTACCCTAAATATCATCTCGATTGCGCCCCCTCCCCTCAATCCCATGATTCGACACCCTCTACCACCCTTAGACGATACCTTCCCCTACCCTCAATATCAGCCTTAAAATCTCACTGCAAAACCCTTGATCCCATCTCTATATCATGATGTTTTCCTCCCCTTCCCATGATCCTAATAATATATTCCCCTCTACTCCTCTTATTTGTATCCCCAAGTCATGATAATTCTAAGCCTTCCACTCAATCCCAACCCAATTGTTTAGATTTTTTTCTTCATTTCGTAGATTTTATTTCTTATTTTGTGTACATATTTCTATTGTAAATTTTTTATTTGATAATCTAATATTTTAATTTTTGTTATTTATTCTTAAATATTAAAATATGTTATCATGATATTGACTCTATTTATATATATAATCGTATATGGGTTTTTTTGAATGATTGGAAATATTGTAGTGATATGTCATGCCACTTTGAATATGAAATGTACATTGTTCACCATAACACCGTCATATTTCAGGATACAAACCCTATAGAACCAAGAGACTTCCACATAGTTCTTATTCATGTAGGAGGAGTTCCTAGAAAAGTGGAAAAATATTCCTAGGAATTCAAGGTCTAACATCCTTTGTCTTCTAGGGTGCTAAAATCCCATAACATTTTGAATATTGGATTAATTTTGGGTGAAGACCTCGGAGGATCAACAGGTAAAATTATATTATTTCATGCTTAAATGACCCTCTAGGAAGTATTGTGGGTCATGAACCAGGTAATAAGATGAGAGGGTCAAACATGGGAGTCCTTCATGGGCCACTTATTCAAGGATTTATTCTCGGGTATGCTAAAACAGGAACATGAATAGAAGTGTATAGAGCATTAGTAGGGATTAATTTCAGTTTCTTTGTACTCTTCTCATTTCATAGAGTTACTTTTCTCCACTCCTATTCTAGTTGTGGATAAGTCACATAAGGACATGAAATTCATGATCAATCACCAAATAGAGTTGATGAATCCGGTTAGGAACATTGAAATGATGACATATCTATAGTTTTTTAAAATGAATTCAAGGTTGAGAAAGGTTTTAATGAGTATAGAGATTTAGGTCTTCTTCCATATCTTATAGGATGGGTTTTTAGATTTTTTAGGTTTACCGTGGCTGACTTTTATAGTACCAATAAGAGGAAGGACAGGTAATTTTAACAGGGTTGTGGAAGACAATTAGAACAGATCGAGGTTGATCTAAAAACCTATGTGGGAGGATGAGGTACCCCACTGTTTCAACTATGGAAATGGTGGAAATTATCAAAAAAATTCAATGCCTCATAATAAGTGTCATCGGTGCGGAATGATGGTGCATCTTCATTAGTTCTTTTATATAGAATTGTAGATATGTTCTCACTTGGATATGGGATAGAAATAGAATATAAAACTGATATTTGGTCTAGGTTCTTAGTAGTATACTTTGAACCCCATACATTAGTGACCCAGGTGAGTTATGTACTTTAGGGACATGCTAATGGAGTTGAGGACGGTATAGTTTTTGCAATTAGATAGTTTTTATCTAATGGTGGTGAGGTACCATCTAATATTTTAGGTATCGTCTTGATGGAATCTATGTTATCTTCTTCATTTTCTGATATAATATATTCTTATTATTATAAATCTTCTCAATATTTGGGGGGTGGTGACTTAGTAGTCATGTTATATTATCTGTCGTTTCCAATTGATGCACCCTTCAGGATTAAGTACATCATCGCCAAAGATGTTAAGGATTTCCCATGGTGTTTACTAGAAAAGGAAATCTATTGGTTTTTCTGATATTAGAGGTGAATTGTTTTGATATTATTTTCAACCTAGAATAGTCAATCAGTTATCGAGTGCACATCTATATATATCAGATATTTGTATCATTTACAATCCCTAAGGTAGAGAATTTTTTTTATCAATGATTGGGATGTTGGAGTAGAAAACAAGGGTATGAACCTATGCCAGTGTGGAGAACTTACAGTAAATATAGTGATCATGGTTCTTTTCAATAGATCAGGTATTTTCTCCCTCCACTTCTTCTCCTATAGTGTACATATATCAGGATATATTTCTGGAAAAAATTTTAGGAGTTCCTCTGGATAAAAGGATTAACATTGAGATTGAATTCATGTTAAGGGAACAAACTATATTTATTATTCCATATATTCTAGTCCCATCATATATGATGGAACTTAAGGAACAGCTTGGGGATTTTGAGGAAAATGGTTTTATCAAACCAATCACATCTCACTAGGGTGCTCTAGTATTATTCATAAATAAGGTTTATTGTAGTATTTTATTGTGTATAGTATCAGAAGATGAACCATGTGACTTTGAAGAATATATTCTTATTTTGAGGATCAATTACTTGTTTGATCAGTAATGGGGAGGCTGATGTCCCAATAAGATTAACATATGGTCTAGATACCACTAGATTTAGGTCAGATATAAGGATATTACAAAGACAACATTCAGGATATGATATATACTGTATTAATACCCTTTTATTGCCTTTGGGTTGATAAATTATTCCGTGGTGTTCATGGATCCAATGAATTTAATATTCCATTTATATCTTGACAATTTTGTTTTGTTGTTTTTTAATGATATCCTCAATACTCATAGGCCAAAAATATGCACACTAGGCACCTAGATAATAGGTTGATTGCACTTTTAGAACATTATCTCTATGTCAAAATCTCAAATTGTCACTTCTATATCTAAGAGGTATGTTTTCTTGGGAATTTAATCACTAGGGATGGAATTACTATGGACCCATAGAAGCTATAGGTTGTGATATATTAGCCACACCATAGAAATTTGTTTAAGGTTAGGAGGTTTCTTGGTTTATCTATTTATTATGGATGGTTCATTTTGGTATTCTCTTGGTTGGAAATTATATTCTCTGGGCTTACCAAGTTGGGGTGGATTTTCAGTGGATGGATTAATAAAAATAGGCCTTCTTGTAAATCAAGAGGATATTTCTGACAGTTCTCATCCTAACATTTCTAGATCCTGGGATTGGATATGTAGTTTACTGTAATGCCTCAAGTATTGGTTTAGGATTTTTTTTTCTCAATAAAAGGGGATGGGTATTAGATTATAGGTCATTCCAACTACAACCCCATGAGTGTATCTAACCACTACAAGACTTGGAGTTAGTAGTTACGCTATATTCTTAGAAGTTTATGAGTTATTATCTCTATAGTGAGAGATTTATCATATACATAGACCATTATATCTTGCATTAT
The DNA here is from genome assembly GCA_963277665.1 of Viscum album. Classification (NCBI taxonomy): domain Eukaryota; kingdom Viridiplantae; phylum Streptophyta; class Magnoliopsida; order Santalales; family Viscaceae; genus Viscum; species Viscum album. The sequence goes on from OY728163.1 coordinate 1,944,727,991, forward strand.
ATCTTCTCTTAGTAGAAGTTAAATCTCCAATTGAGGAATTTTATATATTTTCTAGAGAAACATTATTTTTATATGGACTGAACTTTGGGGATTAGTAATGTTCTTATATATACTCTTACTAATAAAACATAGTATCATGGAGAGAGACCTTCAGAGGATTAATGGTGGTTGATGTGATAGTTTTATGAATGGTTGGTGGTTGCATCTGAGGAATAAGAATGGATAACATGTTCTCCCTTTGTTATCATGTTGACATTGCTGGACTAGTTAAAGACCATTTATGATTTGGATACTGAATATTTAGTGATGTGTGAACAATTGGAAGGAAGAGACCCAGTTTCTGGATTGTCAATGGATAGTGATGATGTGATCTATATTAATGGGATATCTGTGGTCCCTACCTCCATGAGGGAATAATAATTATGGAATAACATTCATCTTAGTGGTTATTAAACCCATGTTCTATGAAGATATATCAGGATGTCATGTGACACTTTTACTGACAGAGAATGAAGAGAGATGCCATTGGATTTTTCTATCATTTCCAAACCTATTAAAGGACCAAGGCAGAGCTTCAAAAACTATAAGGGTTAATTTTTACACTTCTTGTGCCATTGTAGAAGTGGGATAATGTGAGGATATTCTTATTGATGGGTGTCCCAGTACACCAAATAGTCAAGATGTTGTTTGGGTGATAGTTGATTTTTTAAAAAAGGTGTCATAGTTCATTCCAATCTGAGAAACTCACTCATTTGATGAGTAATATAGGCTTTACATGCATGAGATTATATGAGTACATGGAGTTATTTCAAAAATATTATTTTATCAAGATATTAATTTTACATCTTAGTTTTTTCAAGTCTTGAAAAAGGATTTAGGGACACGGTTAAAACTGAATGTGGTGAATCATCTATATATTGATGGAAAATCAAAGATAAAGATCCATATCTTGGAGGATATGCCTCAGGAATTTATATTGTACATTAGGGTAGAATGGGATGATCAACTATCCTTGGAAGAGTTTTTGTACAATAATAGTTTCAAGGATTTGATTTAGATGCCACCTTTTTAGACTCTATAGGGTTGGTTCTTCTGATCATTGTTTTGTTTCAACAAGGTGGGTGAGATAACTTTTGTTGGGTTCAGAATGGTGTAGGATACCTCTGAGAGTGTTTGGTTGATCAGGAAGTGGTTGGATACTGGTCGTAGTACAAAATGATCATATGTCAACCAGATCATATGACCTTTGTAGTTTATTATGGGTGAGTAGACTTTCTTGTGGGTGTCTCCTTGGTTGGGGAATTTCCACTTCTGGAAGCAAGGAAAGTTTTCACTATGGATTTTGGGATGGTTTGGGATCTTTTATATTTTCATAGTAGCTTATAATCTACTATTACTTCCATTATCATATAGTGGTATACATTACATGTTCCCTGCCTCTTGGATTTAGAGGTACGAACCTAATCCTATGCATGTGATCGACTCTAAGGACAATGAGTTGGAACTAGTAACATTATTTTTTGAGATCTAGGTGTGAATTATATACTAGAGAAACAATGTTTTGACTGGAAATATGGAACCACTTGTGCGGTTATTTTGGAGTAATTGATGGATCTAAGAGGATACATGGGAGTGGTAGTCTGATGTTTAGGATCAATGGTCCTAATTGATTGAGCAGAACTACTACAGGAACTAATCAGGGATGATAAGTAAATATACGGAGTGATTTGTGACACCATTGGATTTTAATTAATATAACTAGGTTGGTTTCTGAGGAGAAAGATGGAGTTTGAACTGATTTTTCATATGGAACTAGATTCCACAACATGGTGCATATTCCAGGTCATAGACGGTGTAGTTGTAGTTTGGTTGAGGAATTTTGTTGTGTTGTCTAGAATTGGTGGTTTCTATATTTTATTATAGTTTTGTAATATAGCATTAGATATAGTATAAAGCATAAAAATGTGAATTTTGGGATGTTCTTAAAATTTTGGGGTCATTATGCCATGAATCTAGGCCACAATATAAACATCTACAATAGATTTGGTACATTGTGGAATGGTGTTCCTTTTGTTACATGTTCCCTTTCTAGGTTTTATAGTATCTAACCATGTATCATAACAATTATTCTAAAAAAACTTTTAATTAGGAACCATTGTAGTGTGTACATCTCCCTTGCATCATATTTTTTGATTATTTGGATCTCATTTTGGTGTACCCATATATGTTGCACCATTAATCCAATTTTACAAGTTTCTAATAAATTAATAAGGTCCCTCAAAGCCTACCATGTTCTAGTCTTTCCTCTAAAACCATGGGAGGTGCTAGGGATTATTCAAAATTACTTTTATCCCCCTAACTCTTGCCTCCATACCTATCCTAGGATGATCAACGCTTATAGATTCTAGTTGAGTTCCTCTACCATTCAACTTGGTTCCACTACCTTATCTTTGGATTAGTCACATATCTAATCTTATGAATCCATATCCATATTTATCCTTATTCTAGAATCCATTTTTTATGAATTGTTATTGGTTATTTAGATTTTTATCATATGGGTTTAATTCAATTGGTGCATCGGTGTGATTTAGGTTTTTACTCTTGAAATCATTGTTGTTGCTATGCATTATTGATGTAGGAATTTCCTTAACATTTATATCCATAATATAATTCAGCACCTGGATATTGATTGAATGTGTTTATGTGTGTGTGTAGATCATGATACCCTTTTTGATATTGATCACATGTGTGTGTCTGTGGATGTTGAGACTCATGATTTATTGGATATGTTTATACCTATATGTGTTATGCTATATTTTGTGAATATATGTATTATAGAGGTTTTTAATTTATTAACATGTGATTGGTGGAATATAGTGGCTTGGTTACCCCTATAATGGGAGAATGTGACACATTTGATGGTGATAATGGTGGACTGAGACATAGGGAAAGGCCCAAACTAAGGTAGTGGTGGGTGAATATAGTCTTGTGACACAAGCCAATGTAGATATAGGGTATAATGTCCTTGTGGACTGATCCATTGTTGAGACAAGTTATGATGGCCTTATGTCTTGACCCATGACTGAGACAAAGCTTGATGGACTTATGGAAAAACCCGAGACATGTTTCCAGTTTGGATACTTATGGATACATGTGGTTTCATCATGGTTGAGCATAGTCGTGAATTCCATTGTGACCTTCCTTATGACATTGTTCCGAAGTAGGTATGATTGGAGTTTAGGGTTTTTCGGTTAGCACATGATCGCATGGACCCTCCTTATGACATCATATTTTGATAGGCATTGGTGTGTTGTCATAGTGTATTTCTTTATTTTAATGTTTATTCCTTATACTTTAGTTGACATGCACGTTGGGATCCTTAGTTTATTAATTTACTTTACTTTAAATACCTTTCATGTCATCTATTATAGCATTTTTTTATTCCATTCTAATTTTCTCTTCATATTATTATTATTTTCTTGATATGATTATAATGTACCTCTTTTGATACATGGGGTATGTTCTTCCCAGTATGTACATTCTGGCACTTATTGATAGTCAACAACCACTTTCATATAGAGAGGAATGATTGTGTTCTTGTGGAACTCTGACCCAAACTAGTTGATTTAATATAGGGGTTTACATTCACATATTTTGTATTCACCCACAAATTATTTTAATATTGTTTATTTCTTTATATTTGGAACTAGATCTGAATATTTTCATCATTGTTAATTTTTTTAAGGAATTTTTTTAAAAAAAACCAATAGTGATTGTTTTAACCCAATTAGATTTGAATAACACACCATGAATTCAATCACTTATAAAAAAGTTAAACATTGCAATCATATTATGTATTTATTTTTTAACCTTATTTTCATAAATATGAGTGAGTTTGAGAATGAAATATAAATTAATAAATTGATATTATAATAGGTGATATATATTTAGTTATTTAAAAATCATTAATGGAATAGATAGTTTTAAAGAGAACACTTATTCACCCCTCCCACTCTCGGTGTTAATTACAATGGAGCACTTCAATTAGTATCAAGGAAATACAAGTTCATTTTTATTTACTCTAATTGAGAAACAATTTTATGGTTATAAAAGTATAAGGTACCCTCTATAGAGTTTCTAAAAGTGTTACAAGTGGTCTAAAGTATTTACTATATTGATTATATAGATATTCTTTCATAATTTTTATGTGATGTGTTTTTTAATATGTTATATGGTATATTTATATCATAAAATAGGTAATTCTAATATCAATTGATTATAGTTATATTGTATTTCATGATTTTTTCTAAGTCAAATTTTAAAAATTATTATATTATTTCAGAAATTAAAGATTTTTTATTCCAAAAAGGTTATGTTTTTTTACATGATTCCATTTATTTAATGAGTGTTATGTTTTTAAGGTAGATTTATATCAATTAAATATAAATGGACAAAATTTGGATTAATTTACATTGAAATACACTTCATTATGTTAAGTTGTATGAGGTTTTTTAGAATTTTCAATTGAAAATAGATTCATGGGTAGATGAATAAAATGTAAATTTTATGATTGTAATTTCAGATGATGGTTGAAAAGACATGAAGATTGTGATCACTTGATATTAATATAATTTCATACTTGATATATGAGATGTATTTGGTATGTTAAATTAGACATTAATGAAATTTTGATGTGTGACCATGGTCAAGATGAACACCTACAACCCCGATAATGATAAATGAAATTCAAAACATGATGTATAATGTTTTCTACAATACATTTAATGATGATGATTGTAATATATTATTGCATTCACGTTCTACGTTTCCAAAGATTAATCTAAGAGATAAGTTAACAAAGATATCAAATGAGATTTTTGAATAAGGTGAATATTACAATCATGAGTTATATGAAGGGTGCATAAATATATAAAATTTTCATTTCTAATGATGTTGTTATGTATCATGTGCTTACGAGTAATTACATATGAAATAATACAGATGCTATTGATGTTTTAATAGGATGATTTTATTCAACTTTAGATCATTCAATCATTTTATAAGATGAATAATTTTTCTAACAAACTCAGTCTCCATTATGAAAACATGCATAAATGTTCTAATGATTGTATCTTCTATCAGGGAGAAGATTTAGTTAACATAGAGTAAAAAATATTTTATACTTCTAGATAAAAATTGGTGAATCATTATGAATTTCCAAATGAATTTTCTATGTAGAAAAAGATAAATGAAACAATTATGAGAGTTTTATGTTAATTTCTATTAAAATAAATATTGTAAATATTTTTTATGTCTTATAAAATGATGGAGAAGATTAAGTGGAATAATATGGAAACCAGCAATGATGGGTTTATACAACATCCAAAAGATTTGAAATCATGGAAATACATTGATTAATTATATGAAAATTTCTCTTTATTTCTTAGGGATGTGTGTTTCCGTTTGACTATGATGGATTTAATCCATTCAAGACTCTAAATAGAATGTATAGCATATAGATGGTTATTTTGATCCCTTTTTATCCCTTGAAATCTACCTCTATGGATGTGTATGAAACAAACTTCTTTCTATATTTCAAATATCATCATAGTAAATAAAATTCCTAGAAATTGAATTGATGTATACCTTTATCTTATTGTAGACGAATTGCATGGGTTGTGGGAAAATTTTTTAGATGCATATGATTCATAGACATATGAAATTTTCAACATGTATGTTTATATAATGTAAATTATTAGTGATTTCCCAGGATTAGAAAACATGTCCATATTGGACACTCATAGTAGACAAGAAAGTATAGTTTATATCATTGACATAAATCTTAGAATAATACCATATAAAAAATGTTGTGTTTCATTTTTCATAATAATTTATTAGATGGATCTCATAGAAATAATATTAAAAAGTTTTCATTAGATTAAAAAATGAGTTTAGGTCAAAACCAAAATCATTATCATGTTCATAAATCATGTCACAATTATAAAATTTTGATGCATAATTTGAAAAATATTTGAATTTTATGGTTCCAAGGAAAAGAGTTCAGATCTCTTCATATAAAGTTCATAATAAGGAATTTAATAAATGGGGTATTTTTTCATGCTTTGTTATTTAAAATTTCATTTCTTACATCATAATATTGACATTATGCACAATTAATGGAATGTGTGTGACAATTTTAATTCAAAAAGACTGAATGAGAAGGGAAAATAAAAATATCATCTTAATACTCATAGATACATAGAAGAAAGAAATATAAATCATGATATGTTGGAAAATTATAATGGAAAGTATCATGTAGAAATTTTTTTATTTAAAAATTAAGAAAAATATTTTTCCCTTAAATGAATGAAAAATGTGAATGTATCGATGTATATTCAACTGAAATTTCAATCTGAGTTAACATGAAACATTATAAGTTACATGGAACTAAAATACATGACTCACATATATTTATGGAGTAATTTATTCTTTTGGTATTACATAAATTTGTTGCATTGGAATAGTAAACATAAAGACACAGGAGGGGTGAATTGTGTTCCTTTAAAAACATGATATAAACAAACATCCATCTTCAGATTAATATAATTCTTTTCTTCTCTCTTAAAAATTAATAATAAGAACAAAACAAATGAAGAAAATACCATAATGAAATATAGTGGTTTGAGGTATAGGAATCCTTTAATGAACTCCACTAATGCTCTCTCTATGTGATTGGTGATTTTTACTAGCATGTCCTCTAATCTAGAGACCTCTTAAATTGAGTGCATATAGTTGAAAACATTAAAATAATCATTTTATAGGGCCTTCTGGTTATTTTATATGGAACTAAAATATTCATAGTATATTATGAGAATCTGGCACACCTCTATAGAAGAGTATAAGAAGTCAACACATCAACTATAAATATATTAAGATGAAGTGATTGAATACGGGTTCAAAACACAATTACATTAGACATTGAAAAATGAAATGATCTTTAATAAAACAAAATAATAGATTATTTTTCAATGTCAAACTGAAATTACTTAAATTATAGTAGGTAAAGATCTTGGTAGATGATAAATCATGTATTCCTGTAAATTATAGATTTAAAAAGTGATTTTTTAAATTGTAGAAAAAGATTAACAAAGAAATATTGCAACAGCAATAGTTGATTTGATCAAAATAGAAGATAATAAAAACCTTGTATGTCTCCAAAGTGTATCTCAATAGGCGATGATGCGTTATTATTTTCAATCATACATATGTATTTTTAGAATAATAACATCAAATTATTAATAAGATGTTAGAGTTATTTTAGGTAAAACATATCTATAAATATTGCATGATAAATCATGATTATTTGAATTTAAAATGTTCAAAGATATTTATAGCTTCTATTAGAAATAGGGATGGTTTAATATATTTAATAAAAACCTTTTAATTGTCTGTTAAAAAGATTTAATGTGATATTTAATTCCAAGAAGACCATTTTAGGAGGCACAGAAATAATCCATAATGCAAAATAGTATATTTGACCAAGTAAAAGATTGGGTTTCTTTATATAGAAATAAACATAAAAAGTGCAGTTGTTATCACACAGTTGATTAAAAATGTAGGAATGATAAACCACATGTTTTTTCCTCAAATGTAGAGTTTCTTAAAAAAGTATGCTTCCAAATCCATATGTTCATTTGAAATGTAGAGTACGCAAACCATACATTATTCATAAAATTTAGGGTATGAAAATTGTTTCTATACATCTTATAATCATGTACAGAGTACCAATTCTTTGGGAAATAAAATAACATTAAACTAGTTTAATGATAGAGAAAATATTTATTCCAATGATTATTATCCTAAAATTCACTTAACGTAACTTCATCAAAAACATAGATGTGGGTGTCTGTGAAAATAAAAATAAAAAAGATGAAATTAATGAAATTATTGGATCCACACATTCCCAAAAATCTACACCTTAAGATGATCAGAAAACCCAAAAACCCAATATTAATATAAACACAACCAAAATAAATAAATTTGACTAAAATGCCTCCCAGATAAATAAAAATATTTATACAAATAATTTTATCCCATATATATTATATTTTTTAAAATAGTTATTTACATACATTTATCATATTTATTCATAAAATTTTTCCAATTTTTATATATCCCCCTATACATTTTTTCATTAATTTATCCCCCTTTTTTGACATGAGAAATTATATAACAGATTGATCCACATTTTGTTTTGGAAAAATATATAAATCAATTATACTTAAACTGAGATAAATAGTAAAAAACAATCATATTTTAAAAAATATTTTGTATCTAGATTTGAATATGCTACAGTGGTGGATAAGAATCTAGATTTTCTGAATGGTTAGATTGTTCTTCTTCACTATCCAAATTTTGTGCTCTTTTTCTCATGGTATCTAGAACACTCGATAGCAGTTCTATTCATCTTTGAACATCTGAAGATCTTTGATCCATTGAAGATGATGATAATAGATTAACTAAAAATAGAGTTATCTCATTAGGATATAACATAGTAATAGCTTAACATATGATTTTCTCCATTTAACTTACCATCTACATGTTATACTCATTAAAATATTCTTTTGAAATTGAACTTTCTCAAAAAAAATTGATACTTCCATTGAAGATTATCAAAGAAATATTTTGAAATAAAAGATTTTTTCAAATATTTATAATATTTTCTAGATCATTTTATATATTCATGCATCTTATTTTCTTCTTTATATAAAATATTAAACATGGAGAAAAATCCGTAGTGGTCATTCCATCATTAACAATTTGAGAAGATTAAAATTCTAGTCATCAAAACCAAGAATTTTTGTTTATTTTTCAAAAAATATTTCTATGAAATATTTATAAAAAAAGAATGTATATATTCTACAAATAGATAAATCATAGAATCAGAAAAATAATTATCTTTCTTATAGAATTTTTTAACTCATTTTCGGATAAATGAATGAAATTATCTAAACAACAAATATTTATATTTTGAGAATTGTATTTCCCTGAGCATTAAATCCATGGTCACCTCATGTTTTTGGACTATATTCTTCAAAATTATTTGAGTTTAGAATTTCAATGAAGGATCAAAATGGTTTGAGAGGGTTTGAGAATAAGTTATTTTTTAAAAGGGGAAGAAAAAATGTGTCATTCTGATGGTTTTTATGTGATTATTCAAATTCTTGAGAAATAAGAAAAGGTAATCACTCTAGAATTTATAATTCAAAACATATTTTTATATAATAAAACTATTTTAAAATAATAAAGTCACCTAGTTGAATAAAATTTATGATAATTTGAAATTTTTTAAACGTGTTTTACAAAATAAAAGAGTGTTATTAATAACATGTTTTTCATTAAATAAACTAGTACTTATTCATGTGATTTTAAATTAATACAAGCAAGTATTATGCACCCCCTGAATTATAACTTCTCCGAGAAAACTCTTCTTATGATGATATATAATATAATTTTTATAGAAATTATAAACTAATAAAAAATTTAGCCATATTATAATACTTTAAGAATTTTTTACTTATCCTAATATGAAATTGTTTTTAAGAAGTATGCATGATTTAATATAAATATTTTAATCTATTGATTCATTAAAAACACAATGGTGAAAGATTAACATTTTAAACCAAAAGAATAATTAATTAGTGGAAAAAAGGTGAAACATTGAAAATATTTTCTCCTCTTTTATAAAATAGTTAGTGCATTTCAATCAAATACTAAAAATGAAATTTAATACTTATCAGATTAACAGTTATAGATTTAATGATGTTACTATTTGAAATAATATGAAATAGAAAAAAAAATTCCATAATTTTCAAGAAGCTATATAATGATATAAAAATGAAGTACAATGGTTCTCACCTTTAAAATATCAAATACAAGTTCATTTTGGTACCCATATGATTTTAAGTCAAGTATTTTTAGTAACTAAATACTTTGGTAACAAATTTAGTTTTATTTTACCAGAGACTCTATAATCAAGGCTATATTTTTTTGAATAAAGAACATGATTCATACCTAAAAAATTAAGGTTTAGAGAATATTATTCATTAGCATAATGTCTACTCCTTCCATAGTGAATTTATTTAACAATATATATGAATATTTTTGAACCAGGAAAAAAATAATTTCTATATAATTCAGGTTTTTTATATGACTATCATTCCCGTGTTTTCATTTATATATTTAGTTTTTACCAAGAATTGTATTTAAATAGTTTTCTCCTTTAATAAGAATTCTATTTTCTTATTTTAAAGTATTAACTTCATCTAATAATTCCTTAATTATATTTACATTCAAAATACAAGCACATTTGGAATAGTTAAATCTTGAATCTGAAATTTGTTTGGATAAACATTATTTATGAGTATAAATTGTATAATAATATTTTAAATGTTTTCAATGATTATTTTTTAATGATTCAAATTTTTCTTAATGCAAAAAATAGTATCTATTAAGTTTTTCATAAGAAGAAAAAATTGGAATTATAATTTTGTGAGTAAGAAGTGTGTACCTCATCAGTATGAGCCATAATACATAGAATTTTCATTTTAATTTCCTTATCATATCCATAATTTATAGTGTATTCTCTAATTGGATCATAATTAGAATTGTAGTTCTTATTAATGTTTTTATAACCTTTTTTATGATAAAATTTACCTAAATATTTAATCACTGGATAGTTAAACTCTTTGTGACCTTTCTCCTTACATTCATAGCATCTATCTTCTTTATTAATTTTCATTATTTTTTTGTACAATGTTTTAAATATTTTAGAAATATATGATAAGTCATTACTTGAATTCAGATAACGATAATTAGATGATTCATCCATAGTAGTATTAAGAGAAGCATCATCTTTTTTTTATAGAAATATAATTTTCATCTTTGTCTTGCATCTCAACTTCATAAATCATCAAGGTTCTAATCAGTTCTTTCATTTTCAATTATTTAATAGGTGTGGATTAAAGAATAATAGCAAATATTCCTTTCCACTTAGAGGGTATAACTATGAGGACCATTAAATCATGATCTAGTTGTTTAATTGGATCTCCCAATGTACCAATATCATTAACTACTTCAGTCAATATTCTATTTATATGAGTGATTATTTCAAAATCATGCATCATGAATGTAATAGATTTCAATTTTTCAATGTTTTACTTTAGTTTTTTGACATTATTAGTTCCATCCTAGGAAAAAAAATGTCCATCCACATATCATAGGTGGTATAACTCAAAGTGACTTGATTAAATTGAACAATTCATAATCCATAGATAATAGCATTAATAGATCTCTAATTAGGCTCATATTTCTGATCATCATTCCATTTTTCTAGATCTTCTTCACAAATTTCATAAGAATTTACTACCTTTTAATAAACTTTTATACTAATATTTTTCAAATAAATAATCATGCATGATTTCTCTCATCTATAATTATCACCATTAAAATAAGGTGCATTGATCATCAATATACCTTCTATAAGATCATCCAAAGAGATTTATCTCCATCTTCATATTTAAATCTATCTTCTTTGAGTGAAAATAAACATAACACCTTAACTCAACCTATAATATCTATTTTTTTGTATCAATTAGAATCAACTGAATCTTATAGGATTTAGAAAATGAAATATATCCTACGTAACCTTTCTTCTGATGCCAGTAATTTTTATTATGAAAAAATATAAAGTATTTTAATAAATATAAATAATTAAATAGATCCCGGGTTTGATACCTATTGTTGGGTTCAAATATCAAAGAAAAAGACCCAAGAGGGGGTGAATTATGTTCCATCCAAAACTTGATAGAAAAAAACACCCCTCTTGAGATTAAATTGATTATTAATTTCTCTATTAAAGATGGGTAAGCATCATAAAAAATTTATAGTTGTTTAGGGAGTATTAATCTATTATTCCATTCCCCAACTCTCTCTCTCTATGATCTTTGTGATTTTCATTTCTAGTTTCTCTTATCCATAGAACTCTACAATTGAGTTCTAGAAATTAAAAACTCTACAACAATGATTTTATAGTGCCTTTTATTTCATTTATAGGGAACTAAAATATCTAAATCTTAGTATGAGAGTCTAACACTCCACCATAATTGAGTATTACAATTTTATACTATAAAAGTAAGTATATTAAGATAAAGAGGTAGAATAATGGTTTATCTCACAGTTGAAAAAAAACTGGAAAATGAAATGATCATCAATAAAATATAGTTGAAAATATTCTTTAATGCCTAATAGACTTTATTTTAAAAAAATTAGAAAACACTAAGAAGATGATCAATCATGAATGTCTCAAAATTTTATCACTAATAGTTTCATTTTTTAACTACAAAAAAATATTAAAAAATAAATATAACATCAACAAGAATCAAATCAATCAATAAAATAAGAATCAAAACATGTATGTCTCCAAATTTTATCTCAAGAGGTGATGACACGTTCTTAGTTTTGGAACATATCCCTATAATTTCATAGTAATAACATCATGTTATTTATCATGACAGTCAAATTAATTTATATAAAAATTCTCTAGAAACATTTCATGATAAATCATGATTATTTCAATTTTAAATTTCCCAAGATATTCATAACTTCAATTATAAATTGGAATGATTTAATTTATTAAATACAAGGTTTTGAATTATACTTTAAATATATATAAATATATATTTAACTCTGGAGAGAACATTATTTGAAAACACATTAATAAACCTTAATTCAAAACTCTATATTTTACCAAGTCAAATGTAGGGTTTCTCTACATAGTGATAAACTTCAAAAGTATTGTTGAAAGCATATAGTTGATAAAAAAAGTAGGCATGATAAACCAAAGGATTTTTCATCAAATGAAGGGCTTATTTAAAAATTATGGTTCTTTATCCATACATATATTCCAAATTTTAGGTGCATAAACTATACATTCTACTTAAAACATAGAGTATGAATAAGGTTTCAAGACATATTATAAAAACATCCAGAATAGTCACTCTTTTGTAAATCAAATAACCTTCCACTATTTTGAAACAGAGGAAATCTTCCTAAATAAAATAATTATTCCAATGATTGTTATACTTAAATTCACTTTAATAATCTTTATTGGAAACATAGATGTGGGTTCTTGTTAGCATAAAATTCAAAAACAATTACCGAATTGGTGTATGAACACATTCCCAAAAAATGGTTACATGATAAAATAAAATAATTTGTAATTGAACTCTACACATTCTTCAGATAGCTTTGTGAGAAAAATTTAAACCCCATTTAGATTGGAAAACATTATGAATAAATTGTAATTAATTTTTTTTTATTTTGATTTTATATTCCCCACATCATTTTTAGCTATGATGATTCATCTAATTTTGAATTTTATTAAGGAAGTAAAATTTGAAGGACCCATACATTGTGGATGGATGTTTCCCATATAGAGGTATTACTTTCTAACTTTTTAAATATTGCTATATTAAATTTTTTAAAATCATTACATACATGGTTTGATACTCTATATTACTTTTTCATTAATTATATAGGTAATTTTATGTATTTTTTGAGAAACAAATCTCAACTAGAAGGCTCTATCATTGAAGGTTAGATAACATATGAGTATTTGACCTTTTGTTTGAGGTATTTTGATAATATTGAGACATGATTCAATCGAGCTGGGAATTTTTATAATAATGAAAATAAATCACAATCCTACCATAAATCAATAAAATCTTTAATATTAGGTTTACCATGTTGGGAAAATATCATAAATTTCATTGACATAAATAGAGTTCATACAATCAAATATATATTTTTGACTAAATTGTGATATTTTATATCCTTTTATTAATGAATTAAAAATCAAAATAAAGAGATGAATTTAGATTCAAACACAAACTGATAAAGAGATTAAAATTAATTAATAAAGACATTTTATATTGGTTTTTATATCATTTAAGATCTTAATCAATTTTATATTCATAACATATTCATATAATTATCTTATATAACTAAAAATATTTTATATTTATACATTTAGATCATGAATGTTGATAATATAGTTGCAGTTTCATGTGATTTGAAATATATGGAATAAATAACTTTGAAGAATTATAGGTGATTCGATGATTATAATATTAATGAAATTATGTTTAGTACGGTTTTCTATGAAAAATGTTTGAAAATTGAAAATAGTGTCACCTTCACTATATTCAAATATTTGGGATAATATAGAATGTGGATTGACATTATTGAATCAAATTATAATGGAACATTTTTAGTTCTTTTATTCAAAATCATGTGGGTCAATAATTACAGGGGAATAATGGGAAGTTGGTAAAAAATTAATTAATTTAACATATCACATTTGATTGATATTGGTGAGAATGAAGAACATGATCTATATATTTGTGAATCATAAGATAATATATTATATTTTTTGGATGGTGGATCTGATAAGTGGTAAAGTGTTATTCTTTATGATAAAATGAGACACTTGTATAATATGGATAATGAATTTAATGGATTTTTTAATGAAATTAAACCCCATAAACAAAAAGATATTTATTTTTTGTCTATGCTAATATTTAAATAGTTTGTCCATCAAGGGAGAGTGAAGATGGTGAAATAATTTTAATGGTGGAGGAAGATAATAATATGGTAAATAATGAATTAATTAATTTTATATTCAGTCCTCCTTTTACTTATCTTTTATTTTTATATGTTGAATATGTGAATTCAATTAATTTTTTTCAAAATTTTCAAAACAGATGCTTTTTTATATCTTATATAATTTTCTGAAGAGTTTTATATTATATTTTTATGTAATAATATTGAGAAAAATAGATTTAAAAAATAAATTCAATATTCAATGACTCCTACAACATAGAATGAACCATTTTATATACTCACAAATGTATCATGTATACTCCCTATTTTCTGAAAGCATATCCTTCCATCATTTAATTTTTATCTAATATGATCACATGTTCATTAGTTACACTCACAACATTTAGTACATCTCCATATAATCAAGATATGTCAAAGGGATCAGCTGAAACATCTGAGGAAAATTCATCGATAGATAATATGGTGCCAAATTTACCATCATGGTAATATTGGAGGGTGATCATTATTGTTACATAATTATTAATGTCCAAAAATAATTTATTAAATTTTTATGCTAATTTTTTAATATATTTTTTGAACAGGTTAATAAAATTTAATGAAAAAGATGAACAATAATACATAAAAGGTTCAAAGGATGGGAAATTCTAAATTAGTGGTGTTATTTGACATGTTAAGGGAGATCATATATAGTTTTGGGGTAATAAATGGGTAAATATTGGGCCATTTAGCATGTGATACAATGTCCCTTCCCATCATGTTTCATGATTAGAGGTATATTCCCAATAATTATAAGATTAATATTTTTATAAACAATTATAAGTATGTGAACATAAATATGTATAGTTTTTTATTTGATATTTCTATCAAATGTAAGTTTAATAATTAGATACTATATTTCAGGTCATGACATGAAACATTCCAAAGGACATTTCATCCTTAATATGATAAACTATAGAGGTGGTAAATTTATTAAATTAATATTAATATGTTTATAATATTATGAAAATTTTTAAGTATATTTTTAATGAACTATCAAATTAAAACGAACTTGTATTTTAAATTTCTATTTAATATAGATAGTAGATTAAACAAAGGAGAAAAGTAGATATGAAAATCAAGAGAAAAGAACATTTCAATGTAGGTATCCTGATTTAGGGGACTACCATTTATATTGGATTCTCCTTTTCAGGTATTATATTTTTAATAAGAACATATATACAATGTTTTTGCAGCATCTGGTCTAAAAAATATTGTATGCTTAAAAAATATTGTCATATAATATATGTAAATATTATATTTTATATGTTTCTTTATTTGTGTTCTGAAATTATTTAATTGTATACCTATGGTTATATTTATATTTTATATTATAGGTGGTAGAATATTATTAAGGTTGTTATTATTTTATTATTTAGTTTCATAATTAGAAGTGATTTAAATAGATTCTAATTGAATATACTACAACTATATAACTAGATTTTAATTGTATCTAATAACTAAGAAATCATCACTATGTATTTTTAAAACATCATGAATTTTTTAGTAGTGGTTATTAATATCACTAGATTTGGTAAAAATATGAACTAAAAACCCACAAAAGTAATTATGGGTGGTTATAACTGATACTATATAGTAAAAAAATATTCAAAAATAAACTGATATATTCAATTTGGAAACAATTTTCCAACCACCACAAATTATGGATTAGTTTCAATATTACAAAACGTCCATCAATAAAACAATATCATAAATTAACAGGTGACTTGGAAAAATTTGGGGTTTTTACAACCATCAAGAATCAATGTACAGTGGTTAAAAATGTTGTGTATTCAAAAAAACATCATTAACACATTTTTCCATTATATTAGTTGTTGTGGAAACTTGCCATTCTATGTGAATAACTTTATTCTAGATGTTAACCTATATTAAATGGAATATAAAATGGATCTAAAAGGGTTATTTTTGAATTAATAAGACCTAAATTTAATCAATTAGTACATACAAATTCCATAAATATAAGTTTTATAACCTAAAGTTTAGAAGCAAAAGATACTTATCATTTTAGAATTATTTGAGGATAATTTATATCTTTAAATTGGGGGGAACCAGTATATTCATCTTATCTGAACACATAAGTTAAAAGTATCTTTTATGTTAATTTCAATTTAAATGAGGAAAAATATAAAATATAGGAAAATTATTTTTAGGAAATGGATATGGATAACAAGGAAATAGTATATGATTATTTGAAAATATTCTAGTAAATATTGTGTAACATCAAAGGATTTAGACACACTCTAATAGACTCAGTTACTATGAAAAAGTTAATGAGAAATTTTTCGTAATATATTTGATACTAAAGTATTAGTCTTTGAAGATAAATATGATTTATCTCAATATAAACGTCAAAATATCCTAGTTTCATAAGAAATTAGTAATGATCCATCTTTTAAAAAAATCTTAGGAAGAAATGGATTTTGAATCTACGAAGAAACTGAAACTCAATGTAATAGAAAAAAAATTCTGAAGAATTAAAAGATGAAGATCATGTAGATAAAGATAACAAGAGAATAATGACTCTTATATCTTGAAATTTAAAGAAAGGTAAATAGAATTATAGGGGTAAGTTTCCATTTAAATTATTTAATTTTGCAGTAGTTTTGAATTATTTTATTAATTTTTCTTAATAATAAATTAAATAAAGATTTATAAATGAGACTGATAAAAAATATTGGATAAATATTTCAAATAAAAACACAAATGTATTTAGAAAATCCACTGAAGGAAAAAATTATTTTTAACGAAAAGAAGAAAAAGAGTTTGGAATGTAAATAAGAATAATGCTTCTTATATAAATCAATACCATCTAATATATAAATTACATTATTATCCATGAACATCATGGATCATCTGAAATATAAGGCCATATTAAGTAGATAAGAAGAATAAATTGAACTGGCCTACCTAGAACACATGATGAAATCAGAACATAAAACATGTATTGAGAAAAATAGGAAATTTAATAAGGAACTCTTCCTGTTGAAAAATAAAGAAGATAAAAAGATTTTATGTGAAAAATATTTTCTCAAAAAAAGAATGCAAACATTGATCAAATCAGTGACCTCAAAGTGACAATGGATGGGCAGGATAAAATTTTGAATGATAAAGTTTAGAAGTTAGTTGTAATGTAATATGAATTAGAAAAACACTATATAAATTTCTCTAAGTTGAGGAAGATCTAAAGAAGTTTAATGATGATTTTAATATGGAAATAAAAATTAAATTTGAGCCTTCAAAATATTTTAAGAACATTATTATAGAACAATATGTGAAAGTTTTTATATCTAAATATAAAGATAAAATAATTCCTACTAAAATTTTAGGTTTTACATAAAAAATTAAAAATGTGGATTGAGAAGAAAAGTGTATAATGTTTCATTCATCCAATGAATGTTTGAAACAACTTATGAAATAAATATTCACCATTCTAAAAGAAAAAGGAAGTTATATCTATTGATGAACCACCAAAACAGTTCAAGAATATGAACTTCAATCAAATAGGAAGGTGGGAGATTGAAGTATATTACTAGTGTTATAGAAATTATGGGGAAAAATCCAATAATTTTCCGGACAATATATCACTTACAATAATAAAGAACTTGTTTAGGGGGGGAAACCCTCCAAGAAAAGAAAATTCCAATAAAAAAATAATAACAAATAATGCATGGAAGGAGAAATCATAATTTAACAATTATTTAATGAAACATAATTTTTTTACCTAGAATAAACCTATCGAATATGTGATTAAACTATTTAATGTCTAAAATATTTCATGAAAACTCTCCTGGGATAGGATTTGTATGTCGGAATAGAAAGGGATAAGGGAAAACATAATATTGATAAAAGTCCCTAATAGTTGAATTTATCATCAAATATATCTAAAAATAGAAACCTTAATCACTTTATAATGGATACTCTTCTCATATTATCGGTGGTGTAAAAATTTTGAGAAAATTTAATAAACATGATAGAAGATTATTTACAATTGTAAATGATAGTTTCTTTAAAATCAAAGGAAATTGAACTAATGACATAGATAATTGGAAGTTAAATTCCAATTATTTTATATATTTTTATGGATTTAAATATAACTTACTAAGTGTAATCTAGTTGTGTTATTATATAAATAAAGTTGTCTTATGGGAAAAAAATATTTATCTGATTCTTGAGAAATTGAAGAAAATTTTATTAAGGAGTAAAAACTAAAGGAAACTGTTACCAATTAGAGATTTGAGTGACTCATGTTGTCTAATTAAGAAAGATGAAAATATACTATGGAATAGAATATGTGTTCATGTTGACTAAAAAATCATGATAAAAATTTCTTAAGAAGAAAATGAGATAGATTAACCTCTACTGAAAAGATAAAGAACCATCATTTTTTATTCGTGTTAGAAAGGGAAGATAACTAAAGAAAAAAAGCGTAGGGATTAGTTCCAATAGGACTCTTTAACTAATACATTCTAATGTATGTGGACTGATGATACATCAATCTATAAAGGGTGATATATAATTTATTATTTTTATTGATGACTTCACCTGAATGAAAAAAAAAATTATGAAGAATAAATTCAATGTCATGTTAATTTTCTTGTTTTACAAATGGGTGGGAGAAAAGGAACTTGGAACACATGTCTATAAGATTAAAATAAAAAATGGTAAGGAGTTTACATATAACACTTTTGAATATTATCATTGAATTCTTGGAATTAAACATCCTCAAAATGATCCCTAAACCCTCATAATATTGGGTTTGTGGAAATGATAAATAATGGTTTGGTTTAAATTGTAAAGACCATGATTAAAGAGTAACAACGGGCCAAATTCTTCAAGTGGTAAGATATATATACTATGCTACAAGTTAAAAATATATTTTTACTAGCATCAAAAGTATATTTTTTCCATTATGAGATGGGTTACAAGAATAAAACAATGCTGAAATATTTTAAGGTGTTTTGAAATACTTGGATAAAAAAGACAAAAATTCTGATATTATGAAAATTTGATTAAAAATGAATTAAGAGTTTCCATGGGTTGAAAACAAAAGGAAGATTCCACTAGTGTTAGAACAAATTATTACAAAAAATAGATGAATCATGTGATATTAATGTAATTGAATATGAGTTTATTCTAAATCATGATGTAAAATAATGATCCAATGAACCGGGAAAATATGTAAGAAGATATTGAAAAGAAAATATTGATGGGTAATAAAATATTAAGTCTAATATCAACTAAACATGTTTTGATGATTCAATTTATGAAGAAGGTTCCACTATAAATAAAAAATCCAAGTTACAAACATTATAAAAGTATGTTTAAATAAATAATATCATCAAAAGTTCGGAATCTCTAGTTCAAAAAAGGATAAATTAGATAATAGAGAATCAAATGAGACATATCTCTTATATTGATACTTATTCTATATTAAAAGTATTTGAGCATAAAGTCTAGTAAATTTCTATTAATGATATGTAATACCAAATTGATAAGAATAAATCGTTTGAACATTCATAAAGATGAGATAAAAAGAATTTTACCAATACTAAATGTATGTTTAGGAATAAACTCAAAGAAAAGTATTAAGTTTCATGAAATATATCATGGTCAATTTGCAAGGGATATTCACATTTAGAAGGTATTTGTTTTACATAAATTGTTCCTCTTGTTGTATGAATTGAGGTCATCATAATTTTTTTGGTTGTTAACACTCATCGAAAATACATGGTTTATCGTATGGATGTAAATTTAGAAATATTAAATGGTTAATTTGAAGATTTTTTGTGAAGACCAGTAATTTTACATGTAATTTTTATTAATTAAATGGAATTATTACGAGTCTGCAAAAATTGACAGCATGTGATTCCAAGGCCTCGAGATCCAGGAACGAATTTTTAAAAAAAAATTAAATGTACATTCATTAAACGTGCGGGTGAAAATTTCTATCTATTGAACTAGTTCTTGGATTAAAAATAAGAGGACACCATTTAATTCACAGTGTTGGGATTCACTTAAGAGAAACATAACTTTCTTCAGAAAAAGTTGGGCATGAATGTTAAATTTTGGATCTTTTGAAATAAAATAATAAAATAACTATATGTTATTTTATTTGTTTGTTTTGAAACCATTGATCGGTGGTTTTGGGACCGTAGTGAAATCTTAGACATTGAATAAGAGTCTTTTAATGTCTTCAACCTCTCATATATTTGGTTTTGTAATGACAATTCTTGTGTGTTTAATTGACTCATTAATTATTATTAATTAATGAATAATAATATTAAATACAACATGGGAGATTATTCTCTATTTAATCAAAGCATGGGAATGGGTTTTGGGAGAGCTACGAGAGGAGGATCTGATGAAACATGTGAAACATTCCACTCCAATGAATAATGGTGATTGAGCGATGGTCGTTGGAGGAATTGACAGGCGATAACGAATGCCGACAAACACTTTCAAACATGGCCTCATCTTTATCTTCTGCAGCACCTTCCAAAAAATTCAAGGTAGGGTTTTTGTTTAAGAATTTTATGATTCATCTACCCCTTGATGATGTTAAATCCTTTCCTTGTTATAACACTAATTCAGAGAAAGCAGACCAAACCAAACGAGGACCAAAACCTTCGCCAAAATTTCATTGATTGCATTCTTTATGGGAGACCGACCAATTCGGCGGCAAGATGAAATCGGGGGGGGGGGGGCATGCATTGATGGAGATGTCCCGGAAGGCCCGTAGGTGAAGTCGAAAGAGAAAACAGACCTCTAATGCTTCATCAGAGGCTGGAGGAAGCTCTGTCGGTGTGGCGGCACGGGCGACTGGAAGTGGTGGCGGCAGGCTCTCACCGGCCACAAGAAGGTGGCTGCACCAAAAGGCGTCACGGCGGACGAAGGGGGTGGCCTTCCATTGCTGGCCACATTGGAGCCGAGCAGCGTGTCATGGGGGAAGTGTCGTGGATTCGAGCCGCGGAAGAGGGTGAAGGGAGGACCTTCACCTATGGGTCCCACCATTGACTTTTCCACAAGGACCAGTCAGGTGGAGGGGAACCTTTATGGTGCCGCTGGATGGAAAGCTGAATGGACTACGGTCTATTCGGGAGGAGAGGTGCGAGCCGCGCCCATCTAGCAGGTCGGGCGAGTTCCGCGGCCCAGCGGGCTGCACCCCGCAGTGTGGGTCAGGCTGAGCCCGCGGCCCAGCAGGCCAGACCAATCCCATCCAAACAAGGCTAAGCCCAGCCTCTACAGGTCGGGCCCTCCAACCGGGTCGGACTAGACCCAAACCCCTTACGGCCAAGTTTCTCTTAAAGGGTTATATCTCCTAAACCCGATGTATGTTGGATGAACCATCTACTGCGCTAGTACCCCTAGGACAAAGCGGTCCTTTTGAGATACTCAACTAGGGTTTTGGATAAATTTTGATTATGGACCGGTTGGATAAGACTCGAATCCAACAGCCCCCTGGAACTAAAATACCTATAAATTACAGACCGAGTGTCTGTTTGATGCGTTGTCTTTTGCGTGGGAACCCTTATGAAATGGCAGTTCATCTGGTTACTTTATCGTGGGACTTCGTGGTAGTTGAGTATGAACAATGTCTTGAGGAGAGGATCCTCTTATAATTAAGCATACTAAGTGTGAGAATCTAGCAGCTTACTATGACATGATGAAGAAATATTGATCCTCAGTGGGTTAGCACTTAGCGATCCTCCATGGGTTAGCACCTAACGATCCTATGAGGGTCATCACCTAGAAATCCTCTATGGGTCAACATGTAGTTATACTCTGTGTGTCAGCACCTAGAGATCCTTCGTGGGTCAGCACCCAGCGATCCTTTATGGTTCACCACCTAGAAATCCTTTGACGTTTAGTGCCTAGGAATCCTTTTGGGTTATCACTTATCAATCCTCTATGGTTTAGCACTTAGAGATCCTCCATGAGTCAGTACATAGAAATCCTCAGTGGGTCAGCACTTAACGATCCTATGTGGGTTTGCATCTAGAAATCCTCTATGGGTCATCCCCTAGAAATAATCTATGGGTCATTACCTAGAGACCTTGTGTAGTCTAGCAAAAAAATCCTCCCAACAGAATGAGATGATCTAGATTTATGAATAATCATCTTTATTCATGTTCTGTTAGTTGTATACCTAGTTTGAGCTGAGTCTTTCCTTGTGCTTTGTGATTGAGATCCTGATTTTTGGATATTCCTTTGTGGAATTCTTGGAGACCTTTGGGAGTCTCAGGGTCCCTACTAGGTATTTTTATACTCACCCATGTATAGGCTTTGCTCAAACAGTGTTGTGTCTTGTGCAGACAATTAACATCTTTAACTAAGATTAGGGATCTAGGACTAGATGCTGCGTGGAGGTGACCGGTTGACGTGGAGAGCCACAGTGACATGTTATACCTAACCATCATGTAGGATCATTGGTGGAAGATCTCAGGAGTTTTTTTCTATTTCTATTGATTAATATCTTTCAGTTGGGCTTCTATTATGGCCCCTTCACTTTCAATTCTCACTTTTACTTCAACAATTTTACTACATGGTTTACTTTTGTTGTGTACTTAGTCTGTGTGTATACGGGTTTAAAGGAAATGACTTCCCATTTTAGGGATATTCCTTTCCGGTGCTATTTTCCAACTTGTGGACTATAGAAGGCGGGCTTGGGGTAGTCACGGCACAGGCCCTATGGGATGGGTTGTGACAAGTTTTTATTGAACAATCTAAATGATTAATACTTTATGAGGATGTTATTATGGTCTATGAACTCAAAAAAATATTTTTATGGGTTTAAATATCCCCTAATTCTTGGTATTCTAAACATTATAGTTACATAGAGATATTTTAATTTTATAAAGGAGTGTTGATAATAACTTATATGTGAAATAGGAAAGTTCTAGAAATTTTATAGACATAGTTTATGATATTGAAATAATTTTTCGGTGATAATGATCATCCTTGTAAAATGATCATAGAACAAATGAATGTATACTTTGAATTTTCAATTAGTATGAAGATAAATTCCTCCTTGGGATATAATTTTTCAAAAATAAAATTTATATCTTCCTTTCATTATAATGTTGTGCAAAGGATCTATTTGGAAAGTTTGACATGCAATATTTACAAGAAAAAACTACTCCTATATAGGTTAGGGTAAAGTTGAGAAAAGATAAATCTATTAAAAGTTTTCTTCAAATATACTCTTAGTTGTTAGTAATAATTTTACAATATATATATGTATCTTGGTCATATATTATGTTTATATCCACTCTATGTGTCAGATATCAGAGTGATCTAAACCAGTCACACTTGATAGCTACTGAAAGAATTTTTTATTATGTTAAAGGAATATAAATATTTTTTCCTGATTTATTAAATATGTAGTAGGTTGAACTTTCTTGTATTCATGGACACTAATTGGAATGTTTAGTACAATGAAAGAAAATTAGCATTTATTGGAATATTCTTTTTGGTAGAAAGTTGTGTTTTCTGAAATATAAATAAGTAAGAAACTATAACATTGAGTATAGTAGAATCAGAATATATAGTTTCAAACCATGATTTTACTCAAATGTTTTGGATTTGAGTTTATCTTTAAGACTTGAAGTTGAATGTTGAAAATGCATTGAAATGTTTATATTATAATAAAAGTAAAATTTATCCTTCAAAGAATGAGATACACCACTCTGGATCAATACACGTTGAAATATGGTTTTAATTCATCAAGGAGATATTTTATTTCAGATAAGAAAAGTTATATAATATTTAAACTAAGGATCAAATTGTAGTTATTTTCATTTAAGTGGTGCCAATATAGAAATCTAAGGGATTAAGGCTATAAATTTGTTTTCATCCTTCCCCTGTCATTTAAAAATATCATGGGATGTTCCCCCACCGTGCATTGGATTATTTTTTCAAATGGATACAATGGTGTTACTCTTTATTAAATGGAGGAGTAAAATATTTATTAACATCTTATGATCAAAGGATGGAGATATTATAATGAATACAGCAATAAAAATTTAATAAATCGATTGGTATTATATCAAAATCACATGGCTATAATTTATTATCACTGGTAGATATAATTCTCTAAAAAATATTTCTTAATTCAGTAGTGTCATTTTATGACTTTATAAATTAAATTAAAAAATAATTTAGTGATGGAAATATTTTTATTTCCAATAAATCCCAAGGAGGATATTGAAGTTTCCCTATGTGTATAATGGTGTTATTTTGGTTTCCAACTCTATTTAGAATATTTTTTTTATTTTATATAAATTTTTTAATGTTTGTAGATTTTATTCTATAGGATTTTATAATTTCTTAGGATGATAAGTCTTCATCTGAAATAATTAGTTTTATGGATGAAATGAATTTACTGCCAGAGGATTGTGAGGTTCTTCAAATACCATACCAAATGGTGAAAAGAACTCAGGTTGAAAAAAGGATCTTGAAGCCATGGAGAGTTGGAATTTGACCAGATGATTCTCTAAAAGTAATTTTATAATATGATGTTGTATTCATTCATTAGAAAATCATCACTTTGGTGGAAGAAAAATAGTGATTTAAGATAATTTATATGATGATCAGATGTTAATATGATCTTAAGGTAGAATTTATAAGATGGAGTCCAAACACAGAGTAGGTGAAACATGTTTAGATTATTGGAGGCATAAGAATCAAGGAAAAACTTTTAAGTATTTGGGGTATTATAATTTTTAGTAGACTTAAAGTGAGGGAAGAATAATAAAAATGGTGGAAATAATTATATAGATGTACAATCATCATAGAATTATCAATGAATTCACATAAACATTATGAATTCACAATCATTGTAATGATTTTTATCAATATTTTCAATGTGTAATATTCATAAAGGTAAATTAATTATCCAAGATGGGTTTTGTAGAAGTCTTAAAGATAGTAAACAGTGAGTGTTGTGAGAGTTTTGACTAATTTAAAATTAAATATCCTTATAATTTGTTGAGGGATATTGAGTGATGAATTTAATAAAGAGAGATTTTCAAATGGTTGACCACACTCCACATATTTATTATAGTAAATTCAAGGGGAGGACCTCATTATATAAGTGGTTGTTAATAACATTGATCATTATGAGTGAACATGTTTATCAAGAGGCTGACCTATATTCACAAGATTATACACTAGGATGAAGAAGGATTTAACTGAGTTAATAAGATCATAAGAAAAAGAACTAGAATATATAACTTCTAAATGTCTAAGATAAAGAAACTAAATTTTGAGAGAATATGATACCTTTTTATTTATAAGGCTAATAAGAATGTTCATATCTTATAATTGATGGGAACTAGTATAATCATCTTTCCAAGAGACATAATTTTGGGATGCACTTTAGGTTAAAGGATAATCCCTTCCCAAAAAAATTTTAATTGATAACTGATTATAGTGAAAAATATAAGATTGGTACTTCTTAAGAATATAAAGGTGTATGTAACCACATCAGAGCTAAAAAAATGTAAGAAAATATGTGATTTTATTTCTTTTTTTCTTTAAAACATATGCGGGAGAATGATTTTTATTATATAATCATATTGTTTCTATAATAAGTCTTAAAAGATAATTTAATTTAAAAGTATTTTATAAAATGGAACTACTGATTCACCCCCCCCCCCCCCTTAGTGGTAGACACATTACTAGGTATCTCAAAAATAAATAAGAGTGATTATTATTGTTTGAAAATTGAATAATGAAAATAACTAAACATTATAATAATAATTAATCAGAATGATCAATGATTACACAGAAAAATAAAAATATAATAAATGCACCTATCTGAATTAGCTGATACATCCTTAACCAAAAATAAAAAAATGGCATGAACAACTAAAATAAAACCTCCAAGTGACCCTTAGTCATTCATCACATATTGAAACATTTTCAATAGACCCATAAAAACCACATTGAACGGGGTAAATATATGAACTAGAGAAAAAAAGGGGAGTTGTACACACACACACTGATGTATATGCACAGTGTGAGTGAGAATTACCTGTAGGATTCCACAAAAAATATTATATATAGTTACTTTTATAATAAATTCCACAAATTATAGTTTAAAAATTTTATAAAATAGATTTTTCATATGATAAAACATAATGAAAACAAGTATCATTCATTTCCTTTTCTATATAAGACCAAAAACAAATCCTTTAAATAACACAGAATTTATAGCCTAAAATAAATATTTTAAACGAATGAGAAATTCAAAACATTTTGTTAAATTTACCTTTCAAAACCTGAAAGGTTGTTTTTTTATAATTCATAAACAATCCAATCTATTTTTATCTTCTACTTAATCACATTTCAAAATATTTTTTAGAAAGTAAAATCAATTACATTTAAAGAACACATCCTTCAAAAAAAATTCAGAATAGTTGGAAAATATATCAAAACCATGTATGAAGAGGAAGAAAATCATAAGAAGACACCAAGATGATAATGAAGATAAATATTGAAAAATAACAAATGTTTTCACACATCTTACCTAGGGTTAGGGGATACAAAAAAAATAAAGGTAGGAATCCCATAAAAATCTTCAATAATGACTAGGAATCATTGAAAAATCACAATGATCTAACATGAATGGGATAAGAATTGGCTTGACATAAACTAGCTTGCAACATGAATATAATGATTATAGGATCTCTTACAGCCTCACTACTTCATAATCTATCATGTTATCTCGCTAAAGTTACTCAGGTCATAAGCCCAAACTAGCGTACAATCTACACTAGGGGCGCACTCATTCTGGACATCAATATAAATACCTATGGATCCCATGATATTTATCAATAGAGGTGATAAAATAACCACGCATGATACTAAAAAATAATTAATAAATAAAATATTTGAAATAAACCTCATATCACATACAACATTGTCTCAAGAAACAATCCCTTTTACATCAATCATAAGGGAAAAATATAAAATACCGCCTATAGGGTCTCAATACACATCAATAATATTAACCATATATGGCATAATAGTGTTTCCTTATTTATTTTAAAAATACATTTATAATTTTCCAAATGGACCTT
The DNA here is from genome assembly GCA_963277665.1 of Viscum album. Taxonomy (NCBI): domain Eukaryota; kingdom Viridiplantae; phylum Streptophyta; class Magnoliopsida; order Santalales; family Viscaceae; genus Viscum; species Viscum album. The sequence continues at coordinate 1,944,755,812 of OY728163.1, forward strand.
CAATTATAATCTCATAGTGTAAATATATTTTAACATATTTGAAATATCATGTTAAAATATTCTTTAAAGATGAGTCATGAAAATATAATTTCAATCCAATTTAGGAATCATCCTTTTTATAAGAAATCACTTTAAAAAACTAATATACTATCAATTCCTGAAAACAATTTCACATGACCAAATCACACCCCCTACTTAGAGACTATCCTCTTTAAACCATAAAATGTCTATTAAAATATATTAGCTAGTGACAAACAACCATTTGAATTTGAAAATATCTCCTTAAAAAATCAAATAGAATTTTTATCACACACTTGGAATGAATAATCAAAAAATCTTGAGATGAAAAATATAAGTTTCATTGAAAATTTAAGATATTTTTCATGGGATATCTCAAATGATGTGTGGTTTTTAGTATTAATGTGTAGCAAAGTAGCTGACTAGGGTTGTTCTTACAAGAAGAAAGTACTTAAAACAAATTATTAAAATTATTATGAAAGAAAAATAAATTAAATAAACTTACTAAAACTGATCGGGGTTTTTTTGAAAATTATTTCACAAGAATAAGTATGTTGTAGGAAGATTTATTTTTTAGAAAAAATTAATTTAAAAAATGAAATGGGAATATATCTTTTTGAAAAATTATTTTTATAAAGAACAACTGATATTAATATTCAATTCAATAATTAATTAATATTTATCCTTTTAATTAAATTTATTTATGTTAAAATACCCTAATTTATCAACTTCAAAACCCTACGGAAATTAAAAAATTGTTAGATAAAAGAATTAAACCATATTCTAAGTTCAAAATGTGAAATCTAAAAACCCTATATTGATTTTCATTCAAAAGATATCATATAGTTAGTAATTAATTATTTTAAAAATACACCATTAAATTATGAATTAATTTAATCTAGGGAGTGTATTTTAACTCTAAAAATTGTTCCCAGGTTATTTTTTTCTAATTAAAATATAAGTCTTTATAGTCTGCACATTACACGACCTCACATAAAAAGTGCTTATCATTTGCATGCTTTTAAAATTAAAAAAAATGCATCAATTATATTTTTATAAATTACAATAATCATGAGTATTCATAAAACATCATTGAATTAGGTGGTAATTAGAGTTATTACTATGGAAATCTACTCTTCCATGGGTGGAGTACTCATTGTATAAACGAATTGCATATGAAATGGTCTCAGAAGGGTATAAATAAATCATGTTTATTTTCTAGATTTTCATCCAAATAGTTGAATGAAATAAGAATAAAAAAATTAAAAAAAATATTAATGGAAGATAAATAGAGAATTATATTACAATAATACAAAAATTACAATAAATAAGAGGAAGAGAAGTGTGTTATGGTTGAGATCCAAGCCAAATAAATTCCCTCCTTAAATGTTGTATAAAAATGTTGAAGAACCATTTATAATCTTCCAAAAATACTATAATCTGTGTAACCCATCCCCCATTGACAAAAAACACTTTTATAAAGTGTGTGGAAGGTTTGGGTTCCAAGAGTTTACAAGGGTGAATGTGAAATTTAACCAAATATTTTAATCCAACATTCACTAACTTTTTGACCACCAAAAAGCATAAACCAACTATACTTCGAAAAGGGTCATTTTTAAATAATTCTTTCCTCCATAATCCAACAATAAGTTATCACTACAAGAAAAAATAAATAATATATAGACTAAATGGTGATGTGATTTCCATGCTGATGAGTTTAGCCCATTTTTGACTTCATTGCCCCTTTTCTCCAATCAAATATATAATCCAACAATTATGGACCTAGATATAATTGTGGCACATAGATTTAGGAAAACTTTAATGAAATATTATATCTAAATAATTCCAATAAAAATATTTATATCAAAATTACAATAGTATACTTTAATGGGTCAAAACTAGAATTTTCATCAAATTTTCAAATACTGGATCTAATCCCATATTATTTAAAAATAAAAATACATTGGTGAAAATTTATCATTTATTATCAAAAAAAATATTCAATAAAAATGAGTTTTATAAACTCCCCTACACTTACCACTTTTTACTTCAAGGAAATGTCACATGTCATGTATTCAAAATGAATTATGATAAGATATACATGTTGAAATTTATTAATCAATGATAACAATATGAGAAAAGAAATAATCACATAAACAAGTCAATATAAATAAATTTTAAAATAATTGTCTCATAAATTGTATCAAAATAAAATACAATGATATTAACAACATTATTCAAGGTATACCAAGTTATCGGTCAACTAGGCGACTAATTCGCCACATGTGTGTACACCAACAATTTTCAAGCATGTATTTACATCCTTTATTCAATATATTCATGTCACGTTAAACTTTTATACTTACCTAGATCTTTTCCACCTAAAAAATTCTATATCATTCAGAATGAAATTTCAAAATCCACTAACTTAAGAATTTATAAAAGTTATACCTTAATATCCCAAAAATAGATATCCTCATATGTTTCAAATTTCATCACTCCCTTCTTTTTTATTTATATTTTATTATTTTATATTTTTAGGGTGTATAATAGTAAGATATATAGTGCACACACATAGTTCAATTTAGTACTGTAATGAAATTGATAGGTAGAGAAACAAATGTATGGAAAGGCAATTTATGTATGTAAAAATGAACTACTTACATTATTATACATTCAATTAAATGGAAAAAAATTAAATAGTCATGGTATTTTGTGATGTTGTGTGTAGAAATAAAATTATATAATTTATCATAAAATAATATCCCAAATAATGGAATCAAAATCTAAATGATTTTATAATAACTGATCATATCTTTGAAAAATTCTATTTTTATAAAAAAATAGCCATTAATGAAAACATAATAATCATTATTAACACAATACAAATTATATTAGGAAAATAAAACCGGAAATTTTCTATATGTTCTAAATAGAAATGATCTTGTTATAAGATTATTTTATAAAAAATTCCACAAAACAAATAAAGATAATTCAACTAAAGTTTCCCAAAATATTGTCCCTTCTCCACATATAAAATAATATATTTCTTACAATTTGACCTATTAAATGAATCATGCTTGTGAAACATATAATTTTAAATAAGATGAATAACTTAAAAGTTAAAGGGTTAGGTATAACATGATGTTCTTAAGTGAATATAGGGTTATGTAGTGTGATGACATCAACTGCATGTGTTGTATGTCCCACAATGTATTTCTTCAACTGCTACCCATTGACTATAAAGATACTTATCTTATTCTCTTATTTTATATCCATTGTTCCATAAATAGAATCAAGAGAGTGAAAATAAGGGCATAACCATCTAAAATGAAACTTACTTGCATCATCTTCAATAATAAACTTAGGAAAATCACTTTCCCCCCATCATGAAACCCAATTTCCTAAATCAACCTATCATGGGTTTATTTTCCTAACCCTTTATATATCCTTAGATTAATATATAATTATAATCATATCTCCTTAGTCCCTTGATGTTATGGAATCCTTTTATATCCTACTTGGGGAAAATTCATGTTTCATTTATTTATCTTCTATAATTCCCAATTCTTGACATCCATGAAGAGATAGAATTATTTACCAAAGACAGTCTGAAAAGGTTACATATTTATGGGTTTCTTTTACACCATCATATAATACAAAATCACATCATCTAAGTGATTCTCCAATATTTTTTATGAGATAGTACAGTTTTCTCTAATATATTCTGGAAATTCTTATTTGATACTTCAGTATAGCCATTTTTTTTGGAGTTATAAGGTGATAATGTTTTGTGCATCACATCATACATTAGAAGGATGGAAGGAAAATTTTGGTTTCAATATCACGACTATTAGTCACTAATTATTTCTTTTGGTACTCTAAACCTAAAATAATTTTGAGTCCTGAAAAATTTCACGACTACCTAATAATAATCAGTCCTTGTGTCCTTGGACTCCAACCATTTTATAACATAATAAACATTAACCAGAATATATAAGAAACCAAATGATCTAGGAAATGGACCTATAAAATAAATTCCACATACATCAAAAATATTATAAAAGAATATGGTTTTTTGTGGTATCCCATATCTCTATTAGAGTTTACCCGTGTGTTGGAAACACGAGAATGACTTACAATACACATGGGAATCAATGAAAAAATTGGCCAATTTTATCTAGATTATAAGAATATACAATATATTTTTTTGGGTCTGAAGTTTCCAAAATAAGAAAATGTATGATTTTTTTTAAAATTTACTCCAAATTGTGATCAGGAACATACCTTTTAATGAATTTATAACTACACAAGTGATAGAGGTATGGATAATCTCAAAAAACTGGGATTCACTCTTTAATTTTTGAGCTTTGTACTTATTTAGATTCATAGGTATCTGAAAGGTGAAATATAGTTAATTAAATCATCATACCAAGGATTCATACCTAATATTTTAAAATATTCTCATTAGAAAAAAAATTCAAAAGCGGTACCTAGTCTATGGTTTTATCCATAAATATGTGAGTGACCCTACTCATTTGGTCTGACAATATGTTCTTTGAACCCTTATTTCAATTTATCTCAATGTAAAACTATTGAATAAGAAACATCCAATGGATAATTTTTGTATTTGAAGCCATATTCTTCAATAGGTACACTCAAAAAAGTATGGTGATAAATATAAACAACTATATATCCTAATAAATAAGATAATAATTTATCCAAAGAAAATATCATTGAAAAAACCCCATTTTACTTTGTTTTTTTGGTTGAATCCATTGTGATTAAAGAATAATTAACCATATGTGTGAATCCCTCCACCCTCTATGATATGTCTACTCTAACTATGATGTTTGAAGTGTCACACATAAACTCAAATGGAATCCCTGGCCATGGGGGTTATATGATTTTTGGAGTGGTGATATTCTTCTTTTGAATATCAAATAATACCCTAAAAGAATTACCAAAAATGATTTCAATATTTTATTGAATCAATTGGTACAATGGTAGAGAGATATTACTAAAATTTCAAATAGAGCACTGATAAAAACTAAAATGTCACATGAATGATCAAAAATCACACAAACATTAGGATACAGAAAGGATGAAAAATGTCTACCTTATATCTGTGAACCTCAACTCATGATATGACACAACATAACCTAAGAAAATTCTATAATCTAAAATGAAATGACATTAAAAAAATAATCCATATTTTTTATTGTAAGTTAACACAAAACCTTTCCAAACCAAGTAATAAATTGATCAAATAAAGATCCATAGATAATTAATTCATCTGCAAATACCACCATTAATGTCACTAGAAAATTAAAAAATATATTATCCATATATATTTGGAAGCTATCCTTGGGGTAATAAAGTTTCAATGGAAACCTTTGGTAATAAAAAGTACATAATGGGTATATGAATATCATTTTTTTATAGTCTTATGTTGCAATAGAAACATAAACATAGGCATATAAACCATCTAAGAAACAATAATTCATCTTACATAAATGTATCTCAAGCATCTGGTCAATGAAGAAAAGATGAATAGGATCCTTACAAGTGGATTTATTTATTTTCATGTAATCTATGATCAATCTCCAATTTTTTTACATTCGTACAGGAACAAAATCAAAATTTTACTTTTTTTAAATAGTGAAAGTAGTTTTTTAAGTGAAAACGTAAACCACTAAGAGTCAAAAATAAGGTAAATGACACCTTCCTTAAGGAATTTTTTTACCACTTTTTAAAAACATCCAATTTAGTGGTATTAAGTTTTATCTGTGGTTTCCTTACATGTTTATCCTCATCCTCGAAAAAATCATATGCATGAAAATGGAGGGATGAAGCCTAGTATGTCTGATAATTTACACGTAATATTTCTAATATTCTCCCTCAACATATTTAATTTTTTTTCTTTTTCAGGAAAAATATTATCATAAATAATTACTAAAAATTTTTCATTATTCAATAGGTATTAATATTTTGCATTTGGGTTTAATGTTTTGAGTTATGGTTTAGGTAGGTGAAGTATTGATGGGAATGTCATTAGAAGTGAGATATGTACACAATATATCTTGGGTTATAGATATAAATCATTCACATTAGAGAATAATGAATTAATTCCACTTATAAAATCAATATACGTGTCATAATTAGAAATTAAATGCCTAGAATAAGAATATGGATCCATAAAAGAATCAAAACTCAATGTTGTCTGACCATAAATAATATATATTGAAATATTTTTGGACATAAAACCATCCCCAATACCCAAAATATCCATAAGCATGGAATGATCCCCATTTTAAATTGATTGTTAATAAATATTTAGAAAATTATTCAAAGATATATCATAATGGGAGATAAAATAAAAGAGTAGTCTTCTGAGGGATACTTCATGATCTCATCCCTAAACTCCATTGAAAGGGTAAAAACATGTACATTAATGATTAACTTGGAAAATTTTAGGATGGTTCTATCAAGAATGATGAGAGTATGATAACTTACTTGATCATCCTCAATATCAAGCACACAAAAAAATCTGTAAGAAATATCATAAATCTCACTCAAACGATTATATCCTTGAGGACTCCTACTCGATATGAGGTGGCCCTATTTTTTAATTACTCCACTTCCCTCATTTCCTTTAGCACTAAAACATTCAAGAAAGATAAAATATAGGGATACATGACATTAATAGAGTCACCCATGTCACATAATGCATCATATAAATTAAAATATTCTGTGGTTCATGTTCTAGAAAATTTCTTATAGTCTTTTCACTTTATAGGTATCTAAAAGGTGGGTGTGATGAGATTATTAACATTCATCCCATGGTTCATCCAAAAATTTCCCTTTATCCCACTTATATTTGTATATAATTATTTTAAGGAACGAGGAATGCATTTTAGTTCCTTTGATTTCTTTGGTTAGAGATGTTTGGATCTAAACATGATTGAATGTATCTAAAACCACTTTTTTCCACCACTTAATCCATATTATTTATTTTCATAAATCTATTCATAAATTGAATGGTTTTATAAGTAACATCATCATTATTATTCTTAAATTTTCCTTTTTCAATTGGTTTTTCATCAATTAGTCTGGAATTGGGTTTCTTTGAAGCTGAGGTAAATGGAAAAATATGAGCAAATGTCTTAGTTATTTTATTCCCACCTCTCATTTTATTGGAACTAATATTCCCCTTGGGATTTTTAGTAGTTTGGGAGGGAATATATTCAGAGTTATTTCTTAATTCTTCATGGGGTGAGGTGGAAATATGCCTCATTTTCATTTTCATCTACATCAATTTCATATATTTAAAATTTATCAAATTCAATTGATTAATAATAATTTTTATTAAAATATCATCAGTGTTAGAGTATACCTTTATTAATTATTTCCCTTATTGTGGGATTATTAATTCTTGGGTGTCGTATATTTTCTAGGGTTGTTGGAACCCCTATTGGTAAGGTGAAGGCTACTCGATGTTTTATTGAAAAACGGGAATTTGTGTTGCTCACATTCATACCTTTGTTCCAAGTGATATTTTCATCTTTGATTGTATGTCGGATTGAAGGAATCATTTTTTAGAGTGGTTGTTGTTTCTGTTGAAGTAATCTCTTAGGGAATACGGTTCTGAAATCCTTTGTCTCTTATAATAGGGGGAAATAATCGGTAGAGTGGTTTGGTTCAATGGAAATTACAAAAGACCTCTGGAGGTTTAGTTAGGATATCTTTTAATAAAAATTAATATATCTCACCATAGTGGTGAATTTATCTAATTTACTATCTATTAAATGATTTTAATGAAAAGGAGAACTTACCTGATGTACTCCTTTAACTGTTTGTGTACCTCAATCACCAAATGATTGGAAATTTTGTTACATATTTTCAATAAACAAAAGTGAATATAATAGAGTTGTTTAAACCAATTCCCCTACAACTGATGAATCCACCATGCTCCTCTATGTATGTTGTAGACCTTCATATAATTAGTAATGAGGAGTTTCTTATTAATATAGTGTTTCTTGAATCTTTTATAGAACTTCTTGAATCACTCTGGGTACTCATACATTGGATCCCATTGTAATATCTCGATCCTTTAGATCTTCTTATAAATGGTTGTGGTCCCTGATACTTTAAATATTCGATGAATTAATAGACATTTCCAATTATTCCAACATGTTTTGTCTTAAGGTTTTAAATAATATATCTAATATTTTGTAGTTACATCAAGTGAGAATTCAAATAATCTTGATTTAATTTTATTTTTAGAGAAATTTATTGGTTTCATTGTTCATTAAACCACCTTAAATTATTTCATATTTTTATTTAGGTCTTCTCTAAAGATTCCATGTAATTTTTGATGAAGGTAAATTAACCCAAATTTTAGCTCAAATTTTGATTTGAGAGTATGATAAGAAATTCATATTGTTTTATAATTGATGTATGTTGTATCCAATTCTAAAGTGGTTCTATTAAGTGGTTGAAATTGGGTATTAATAGTTTAATAACTTTTTCTTGACAAATTGAACTTTTATAACACTTAATTAAATTCAATTTTATTTAAAAACTATTTTTTATGATCTCAAGTTGTTTTTACATTATACTCTTTATATTTTTTTATATTTGATATAAAAAATAAGGAATTACTTGCGAGCCCCTTAATCCAAACCTACAACCACATAATATGGACCTGAAGGTCAACCCTTATGGGAGTTCAAGACATTGAGTCTTGATATAAAGGCGAGTTCATTAATAGTACACATGATCCATGTACGGGCATGTGTATAAGGCCCAAAGACCGTGCCCACAAGGTTTTGGAATAGGTCACCCACATGGCATGTAGGCCATTTGTGTTCTATGTTTTTTATTCAAACTAATCAATGGTTCTTTCTAGTTGTTATACTACATAACCTCCTTACCTAAGAATCGATGTGGGATGCAGTTAAAAACTAGGATTTAATCTCGGTCAGTGATTTATTGTAACCTCATCCATCTAATCTCCCATCCAACGTGTTATATTTTTGAAGCGACATAGTTTATCTATTCATATTTTCTTCAACTTTTTAAGTTGTCTACTGGACCACCTATACACCAATGATTGTCACAGCATTACTTATTTTCATAAACTAGTTTCTTCATTCCTGTGGAAGTCTCATTCATTCTTAGCTTCTCCTTCAACATCATCTTTTTGATTTTTTCTAAATTCATTTCTTCCTCTTATTTGGATGTCATAATATCATCTAATTAACCAGAATCTTCAGTACGTTAATTCTTTCAACCAATATTTCATTTATCTTTTATACCTATTCAAAATTTTGCACTACTTGTTTGGTGTGGGGTGGAAATATTAGTTTTATGGTTATTTATCATAATTTTACACTTTATATTCCCTTATAATATTTTCTTCCAGGCGTCAATAGGAGATTTGGTAATTTGGTCTCAGGCTTGGACCCTTTTTTGTTTCCACATTAAGTCATCGTTGGAAAATTTCCATTGGTGGGTGAATAGTCACTATTGGAATTTTACCAATAGTGGGTCAATGACCCACTTCTAGTCTTCAATGGTGTGAAATTTACTCACCATTGGACATCAACAGTGGGTTATCTTACCCACCAATTATTTATGTTACTTTCAGGTATAGATCCATATAATAAGGCCCTTTATCTTCTCCTTTATTATGTATAAAATATTTCTATTTCTTAACTTTTTATTGTTTATAAATACTTGGAAGTTGCATTCATCGAGCTTCTATAAGAGAAATTACATCTTAATTTGTGATGTTGATATTGTCTTCTTATTGTTCTAGATTTGTATTCTTATTTTTATCAAACTTTTCTAATTCTTTTTTTGTGCACCATCTCTGTGTATTTTATTTCTTCATAAGAATGGTAATAGATTTTTTTTAATTTAATTCTATTTTATTTTTTATTATTTCATGCCTCGTTGAGAAATATTAATGTTGTTATTCTTATTTAAGTTCATTCTATTGTTTGGTTATATTTACTATAAGACAACATTTGAAATTTCCAATGGTAATACATGATTCACCACTGGAACTCAAAAGTGAGTCGTGAGTCAATGTTGGTCATCCAATGGTTGGTAATTTTTTACTCCTCACTTGAATCTATTTATTATTAATATTTGTGGAATTAATTTTAGTTTTATTTAATTATTTTTATTTTCATTCTTAAAATTGTAACAGTATGTAATATTTTTTTCCACCATTATAAATTTCCAATTGTATGCAATTACCCACCACTCTCTATTTCCAATGGTAGGTCATGACCCACCATTAGTTAAAATTTTCTTAAAAACTTTTTATTTTGTAATTTTAATTAATATTGTTAAAATAAATTAATTTTCCAATGTTTTATTATTTTATATTAAAATATAGTCAAAATAATGTTTAAAAATAATTTTAGAACTTTTTAGTTACACTTGTTCATACATATTGTTTTTCAAATCATGATATTTTTTTCAAAAAATTATTCTGTATAAATAATATATAGAATTATAGAATTATTTCAATTTTTTTATTTGGGATTTTTTTTAAAATGTTTCTCCAAATATATTATATTTTTTATTTTTTATTTCATGAATAAATATAATCCCATTTATATTTTTTTCAACACTGCTTTGAAAAATATGGTTTAATGTCATTTTATAATATTTTTGTATACTAACAAGTGTTGTGTAGACATTAGACACATAAATGACCCTCTATATCTCTGTTTTAATGTTTCGGGGAATTTCTTCAAGGATAAAACACATGTACTAGTGAATATGATTAATTTGACAAGAATATGATGATATATTTTTTGAATCTCTTGAATTGATCAAGAAAATCATTCAACATTTTTATACTATGACCACTTAATAACTTCGTCACCTTTTTATTCCACCCTTAATGTGATCAAAGAGCATGAGATGTGCTGAATTTCTACATCATCTCCTCAACTGTGGTTTTATTTTTTATTTTTTGTTCTATGTTGTAATACTTTCTTCAAACTATTTTGTCCTTTAGAGTTTTGATTTAATAATTTCTTGTCCAAAAAATATCATTGGGTTACTTCTCCCACATATAAATAAGGTCAGGTTGTTCATCCAATGGGAAAAAAAATTAGGTTGTGACTCCTTCAAAGGTCAGGGGTTATACCACCAAGTGTGAAAAAGGTACATTTTTATTTTTCTGTTAACAATTTATCACTCCCATTCAAAAGTACGGTTTTTAGATTATACAATTCTCTTTTAGGAGTAGAGTTCTTTGATGAGAAGATTAAGATTTTGGTGATCCAAACCTCTATAAAAACAACCTGTGTTATTTTTTAATTTATATTACAACTTTTCACACAATTATAACTCTAATAGAATAGTATTTGTAATAATAAATCAAAAAGGACTATTCACCACCCCTAGTTACTTATTCCATAAAAGTGGACCTAACCATTGGTATCAAAGAATGGTTATTTTTTAAGGTTTTAGTTTTAGTTGTTTCATTATATATTTTTGAACTAACCATTATCCTAGAGTTAAAATTCTAATGACATGATCCACTACTTTGTAATGGAAAGTCGGGATTTCAAGATGTTGAATCCCATCATACCACCGAAATTCAATATAAGTGACTCTATCTACTATTAAGAGGTATTTCTTAAAAATATTGGTCTTGATTATTGGGTTGTAACGTCAAAACCATATAAATTTCTTAAATATGATTTAGAAACACTCATTAGTAATGATGATACAAAATGTGTTTTAAATTAAAAAGTTATGAATTACATATACTAATCTCTATGTAGAAATATGTATTGTTGTATTTCATACTATAAAATTGCATTTAAAATTAGGAGGATTTTAAAATTAACTCATCAAGTAATTGATACGTTATAGAGAACTAATCTAGGTATTCATATAGATGAGTTCCAAGAATTCAGAATGAATAATCAAGAAATCATAAATTAGATAAAAAATATATATTCTTTAAAATTGTAAAAATCATAGTTTCACTCAGAGATACCATAACAATGAAGCTCCCATTGAAATATTACCCCATGATCTACCCAAGATATGACATTCAATGAAATTTTCAATTGATTAAAGTAAGTATTTCACTAAATATTATATGAATGAGTTAATAGGATCACTTGTTAAATAAAAGTTGGAAATAAATAATGACAATGATAATGACCATGATAAAAGGAAAGTTATACAATTTAAATAAAATATAAATTTTATTAATAATTATTCTGATTTTGAGTTATTTAAAAGTGAAAAGGTTGAAATTTAAAATATTACTGAAGGGTTTTACAAGAACATGTAGGTTAAGATAGGATTTAAGAAGCATCCTGGAATATATTATCAAAAGGATGACAAAAAAGGTAGTAAAAGAGGTAAAAGTAGTAAATATGACATATCTCAATTAATATGCTATGATTGTAGAAAACAATAGGCATATAAAATCAACCTTTCCCCAATTAAAACAATATGGGAAAGAAAATAAAAACAAGAAGAAGAAAATAAATGCACATCAAGCTGGTTCGAGTTGTATAAATAAGTTAGACTCAACTGATGATGGTTCTGAAAATAAAAAAGAATTATCAAATATTTGTTTGATGGATACTACTATAAATGATGTACACTATGACTATAATTATAGTTCTCATTAGGAATCTGATATTGAAAATGAAGTTAAAAAATTAACAACTCAAAATGAAAAATTTATAAGTGATATCTTGAAAATAGATGAACTATATAAGGAACTTCAAAGAGAAAATTAGAATATTAAACAACATAAAAAAACTAAATGATTCAATTTTAAGTTACATAGAATAGAAATACGTTTTAGAAGCATAAATGTTCAAATTTAAATGTGAGAATATAAGAATAAAAGAGTTTATATAAAACTAAAGAAGATAAACACCGAATATTTAAATTACTTTGTGATAATTTAGATAAAATTGAAAAGGAATTCCAGAATTTTAAACAAGAAAATAAGAAACTAAAAGATTATAGATCATGATAAAATTTGAAAATATCTGATGACCTAGAAGTTGTTCATAAGGAGAATGAAAACCTCAAAGTTAAATTATTAGTTTAAAGGAAACATTATCTATATTTATTTGAGGACAAGAGAAATTTGATAAAATAATGGATATGAATAAACCAAAATGTGATAAAACTTTTTATGGTTATAATAAACAGGTTTAAAAGACGTATAAAACTATCATTGTTAATAGAACAAATGGGAATAATTCAAATGTTACTGTCTTTAATTGAAACTTGAAAGAGAATGATGAAATTAATATTATTTAAAGATTAATCAGTATTAAAGCTATACTAAAACTATCATTTCTAAAAATTTATCATCCCGATTACCCTAAAATAAATATCTCAAATTTTTATTGTTGAATACATCTTTTTATATTAATCTAGTTCAACCAAAACTAGTCTGGGTACCAAAACAACCATCACCTTGATTTTTTTATAGAAAACATGTCCAAAGAGTCCCAATGTTGCATGCTATATAGAAAATGGGTGATCAAGTAACAAGACAAGTAAAATTCATAACTTCTTATCTTTTAACACTTTTTATGGAAGTACTATCACTTTTAGTGACAACTCTAAAGGTGTGATTTTATGTTTTAGAGAATTAGATATATTAACTTTTGTTATAATTTATAAATTAGTTTTTATAGAAGGATTAAAACCTAAATTAATTAGCTTATATCAACTTTTTGATGATGGAATAGATGTAAATTTTGAATATATCAGATGTCTTTTTGATAATGATAATGTAGATTTATTTTATTTTAATAAAAAATATATATATTCAATTGATTTTTCATAACTAAAAAATAATAACATAAAGTGATTAAATATTTTAGATATATATAACATTTTATAGCATATAAGCTTGGGGAATTTTCATCTTTAACAGTTAAAAAATCTTGATAAACAGGAATAGGTTCTAAAACATCCAAAATTTTGTACATTTAAGTATTAAGTTTGTGATTATTGTCTAAAAGGTAAGCTGCATAATGAATATTTTCATATGTTAATATGGTTAATACATATAAATATTTAGAACTACTATATATTGATATTTTTGGACCAATGAGAACTACTAGTTTAGGATCTAAAAGGCATTATTTTGAAATTATAGACGATTACATTATATATACTTGGAATTTTTTCTTATCTCATAAATGTGAAACCTTAATTAAATTTTTTTCATTCTATTTGAAAATTAAAAACAAGAAAGGTCACATAATTTCTTCTATTAGAAGTGATAAAAGATGAATATTTTTAAATTTAGATGATTAAAAAAGTAAATTATTGTATATTTTTATAACTTTTCATGCACTAGAACACCATAATAGAATGGTGTTGTAGAGAGGAAAATCAAACTATTTATGAAATGAAAAGAATGATTCTTAATGAATTAAACCTTCAAAAATATTTTTAGGATGAATAAATTTACAGTGGTTATTATATCTTAAATAGAGTATGCATAAGACCCTTATTGAGTAAAACTACCTATGAACTGTTTCAGAATTTGAAACCCAAAATTGCTTATTTTGATGTTTTTGGATATACTGTATAGATTTTTAATTACTAAATATAGTCTTGAAATTTTTTATACAAAAAGCGTTGGATGTATCTTTTTAGGATACTCTGGTAATAGTAATATTATTTTGGTTTAAAATAAGAAAACTTTTAATATATAAGAATCAATTCATTTAAGTACATTTAAAATAATGAAAAACAAAGTAATCATTTTGTTTATATTTTCGAAGAATTTAAATAATTCAACTTCGATGAAGATAAACCTGGGCATAATGATGCATCATTTGAGGGGGATCATATATCTTCTCAATTTGATCGTTTAATTTTAAAAACTCACAAAGATAACTCCCTTGAAAAGGTTATGGAAAATATTGAATCTAGTATTATGAGAAGACATTCTATTTTAAATTTTAATGATAATTCTACCTCTGAAGCTGATTTTATTCTTATTATTGTTAAAGATGATTTCAAATATTATAATTGGATTAATTCCATGTATGATGAAGTTGACTACTTTGATAGAAATAAAGTGCGTAATCTACATGAGTTACATAAACATACAATTTCTAGAGGAACCAAATGGAATTTTTGGAAACCAAATTGAATGAGTCTGGTAATATATTTTAAAATAAGGCAAGATCAGTGGCCCAAGGTTATCTTTAATAAGAAGTAATTGATTTTGGAGTATTCATTTTCACCAATTTATATATTATAATCCATTTATATTTTATTATTTTTTATGTTTTAAAAAATTTAAACTTTTTCAAATGGATGAAAAATAGTTCATTTTTTAATGGTGTAATTTTAAAATATTTTTAGGTTAAACAACCACCTCGTTTAAAAAATAATGAATTTCTAAATCATGTATTCAAACTATCTAAAGGTTTATATGGCCTTTATAAATCCCCTTAATATTGGTATGAATGACTAAGTCTATTTTTAATCAAATAGGATTTTTCTAATGGTAATGTTGATCCAACATTATTTATAAAAATAGTTTCAAATGAGATAATGATCATATAAATTTATGTTTTCAATATTATATTTTTATTTATAATTGATAAACTAAGTAATGAGTTTTAAAAATTAATAAAAAATGAATTTGAAGTGATTTTAATGGTGGAATTAATATTTTTTCTTGGTTTACACATTTGTCAAAGGAAATATTGTATTTCCTTAAATAAAGTTATGTATGCCAAATAACTCATTAAAAATTTTGGACTTGATTCTTGTAAAACAATGAGAAAACCTATGAGGAAAAACTCTAAACAGGATATAGATTAATCAAGAAAGATTTTTTGTGAAAAGTTGTATAGAGGCATGACATGATGTCTATGGTATCTTACCTTTTCTAGGTTATATATTATGTTTTTTGTTTTCATGTGTTCTAAATATCAGTCAAATCCCATTAAAAGTCACCTTAAATATGTTTAAAGGGTAATTAGGTATATAAAAGGTACCGTTAGTACTATATTTTTCAATTATAAAGAAAATTTATTTTATATATTATGATACTTTGATTATAACATTGGAGGTTAAAAACATGGCTGAAAATGAATTATAGGAATGTGTCGCTTTTTAGGAAAAAAGTTAAATTCTTGGGGTTCTAAAAAACAACTCTCAGTAGAACTATCAACATATGAGGGTGAGTATATTATTGGTGATAGTTTTTTTTATATATTATTTGGAAAAATATAATTCCCTGACCCCAAAATTCTGGAGTTGGTGAATTATTTTAATACATTGGCATGATTACAAGGAATCAAGTCCCAAAGGATAGATCTGTTTAGTTGTCATGGAAAATAGATTACATACATGAATGTTACATTAAACATTATAACATACAACACAGTATAAATAGTATTTTGAGAACTCCATTATTCCTTTAGCTTATCCCTACATATCAATCATAAAATAATTTTTTGGAATCATGGGAAAATAAAACATAAGAAAGGGGTGAGCTCATATTCTAAGTAAGGGTAAATAATTTAGCAAAAGCTATAAAAATTTAAGACAAGATGTGTAATAAAAACAAAAGAATATTAAACATAAACTGGAACATAATATGGAAAAAATAAATAAAAAATTACCATATAAACATTCTCATGGATATTATACAAGTCAAATAATCACACATAGTAATTAATTTCATAATTATGGAATGTCTAACATCATACATCATTTCCACATATTCAAGGCCTTGTGCCAAGACTAAAAATAAAATTTTTTACAATGCCTTCAGCCAAGACACTATTTTGTTTCACTAGACCTATCGATGCATCAAGGGGTAATAAAGGGCCCCACCCATCATTACTAAGTCCATTGCATTCCTCATATGAAAATTTTGAAACATAACATAAACATTCGTATTAAAACTAGCATACAAAATGTCAATACTTCAACCATAAACCATGAAGGGTATAAAAATAGCTCATCCACAGCCAAACATATCATAACTCATTTGATATAATATGTAAGATTTTATTATAATAAATCAACCTTAATCAATAATAATATCAAATAAAGAATGTTGACATAGTTGAAAATGATCTGTAAAACTTTTTGAGAGAAATATCAATTTTTTGTGAAATAATTTAAAATTCACACATTTAAAAAGGAAGTCATTTAAAATATATTTTTGAATCAAAGTTTCCCATACCACTTTGAAACTTTTTAATGTAATTAAAATTTTAAAATAATCATGTCTATATAAATAAATCCTCAAAACCATTTTGAAAACAAGGACATTAATGAGAAAGATTTTGAAGAATAAATATTTAAAACATTTAAAAATATGTTTTGGTTAAAGAGTATCTTAAATGAATCATTTTGAAATATATTTTATGAAACATGGACATGGATAATAAATACGTCCTAGAAAATAATTACACATAAACAATCTCGGATAATAATGACATTGAGGAATTAACCCTTACCTTGTAGTTCTCTTAGATGAGGGAATGTTTAACCTCTTGTATAATACCCATAGTATGTTATTAAATTATACCAAAACCATATTAATATTTATGAAATCATATATGATTCATTTATGAATTTATACTACCCATTTAATAATAAATCCCTATGTTAAATTAACATTTTGATCAATAATCGCTTTCTTTATCGTATGTGTTTTAGCTTGTTATTCTTGATCCTATCACTTAGATCATGATTTAAATACATATAAAATATAAATCTTGATTTATATATCATAATATTTAGAATATAAATATGTATAATATATAGAAATATGAAATGGAAAACAATGTTTATGGAGATGGTAGTCATACGTATCCATAAACGTTGTTTCCGTTTACATATCATTTTGAACGGAACAAAGTGAATAAGATATATGTAAATACATACATACACAAATACATATATATATATATATCCAGTATCATTATTATGTCATATATTATATAATTATTAATAAAATATATTTTTATAACTATCATTGAATGGTGAATGTGGAAATTAATCTCATCGTGTCATGGAGACGGTAAGCCGTACATACACACGAGCGATGATATCATTTCATTAATGAATAAAAGGTGTGGAATTGGATGGTATATTAGTTGTAAAGAAACATTATAATATTATTTTCATTATTTAAATACATATTACTCATCATTATATGCATCCAAATAACAATGTTTTGAATAACAAATTACACCACGGTGTGGAGACGGTAAGCCGTACGTACGCATGCATGGGGAAATTATCATTCATAGGGTGGATAGAATAATGAATATGGTTAAACCATATTTGTAATAACATCACATTATGTAGAAGTTAATATATTTATTATATTGTCATGTAAATAACCATGAAAGATAATGTGGAAGAAGAATAGAACTTTGAAAGAGGTGAAAAAATAATTACCTCTTCTTCGGGTGTTTCCTTTTGATTTGAACAAAAGGGCTCCTTATGATGGATTTCCTCTAAAGGGAATGACTCAAGGATGAATTGAGGGATTTTGTGAGGATATTTGGGTTGGGTTTGGCTGATCCCAAAGGACTTAGAGGTGTGAATTTAAGATAAGTTGAAGTTCCCTTTTATAACAGAGGTGAGGGGCACTTTAGGAAAAACTTGAAATATTATTTTATTATAAAATACTTTTTGGTTTATAATGGCTCAATATTTATTTATTTCAAATAAAGTGGTTATGGGTATCAATACTCACAACCAATAGGTTTTAGACAATTTTAGGTCACCATATTGACCCTGTTATTTAGATTTATCTCTATTAAATAGTTTATCTTTTACTATATCCTCTTGTATTATTATAATAAATGGTTAATAAACTAACTATAAAAAGACCATAGAACCCCAAGTGGTTAATTATTGTTATATCTATTCATACCTATGTACTTTGGACAAAACATATATATTTTTAAAAATTATATTAATTAATAATATTGTATTTGTTCTAAAAACTCATTTATGTCAATTTTGACACTGTTATGTATTTTGTTTTTGTTAAATTCATAAAAAAATTATCACTTAAAAAAAATTTATAAACCCTAAAATTTCATATTAACCTATAAAATTATTAGATAACATAAAATCCTCAATTTCCAATTATTTTTATATTTACTATATCAATTATTTTAATCTTTCATTGATAAAGTAATTACTGCATCCTTATTGTGCCGTAAATAAATTTAATTATTTAATTCCTAAAAATTCTAAATAAAATATAATTATGTAGAAAATATTTTTTTTATTTCTAATGAATATTTATAGTCAAATTTATCTTATGTATTACCCTATATTAAAAATGGTTTCGTTATTAAACATTGAATTTAACACTTTTAACTCTTCATTAAATAAAATAATAATAATTGTCCTAATCTAATCCAAGTGGACCAAAAGGATCATATTTTATTCATAAGGTTGTTTTTGGGAGAAATAAACTTATCCAAGAGAATTATGACATGTGTTACGGCAATTATAATATCATTTTTACCATTATTTACCCTATTTACATTTAACCATGATAAATAAAAGTCAAATGTTTCTATTTACCAAAAATTATTTTCATCTTATTGAACCAAATTTTACTTACAGATATCAACCATTTATCTCATATTTTTTAAATTAAATTCATAGAAGCGGTAAAATTACGTTTTATGCAAATTTTCAAATGTGGCTAGAAGATGGGTAAAAGACGTTAAAAAGTTCAATAAATTTTTATACATCTAATTTTATTATAAAATGACTCCAATGAATTACGTTGAACTTATTTCGATATTATATATCTATTTTTAATTAAAATAAATTTAAATAAAATAAATACTTATTTAAATAAAAATTCGGTTCTAAACAATAACGTAGTTTTTTCACTATTCATTAAAAATTGAATGTTTTCATAAAAATACCAAAAATTTACCCTAAGATAATTTTGAAATTTTGAATTAAAAAATGAATTATATTTTATGAAATTCAAAACATATAAGTTTCATTAATTAATTTAAAATCAATTCTCGTTGTCAAAATAAAAAAGTGGGTCTTTAAAAAGTTAAAACAGTCAAAATATTGACATGTGTTAATGTAAAATTTAAATTTGAAATTACTTATAATGTCCTAAATTGTATTAAATGATAAAAATATTATCTAATTATACTTCCAAACCATTAAAATTTATAATACAACACTATAACTTATTTCGATTTAAAAAGTTGTTTTCAATTAAAATTTAGTATTTTATTACTATTCATCAAAATATGAAAGTTATCAGAAAAGTGCCAAAATTTATTTTAATACATTGGAATGATTACAAATAATCAAGTCCCTAAGGACCAATCAGTTTAGATGCCTTGGAAAATAGATTATATACATGAACGCTACATTAAACTTTATAATATACGACACACTATAAATAATCCTTTGACAATTTCATTATTTCCTTATCTTAACCCTGCATATCAATCATAATACACATCTTGGAATCCTCGGAAAATAAAACATAAGAAATTGGTGAGCTCAGATGCTCAGTAAGCTTAAATAATTTAGCAGAATCTATAAAATTTTAAGGAGAGATGTGTAATAAGAACAAGAGTCTTTTAATCATAAACATGAAAATAATATGGAGAAAATAAATCACATATTACCATATAAACATGCACATAGATATTCTACTAGTAGAATAATCACATGTAGTAATTAATTTCATAATGAGGAAATGCCTAAGGTCAGACATCATTACCACATATTCAAGGCCTTGTGCCAAGACTAAAAATAATATTTTTATCAAGGCCTTGTTCCAAGACACTAGTTTGTCTCATGAGACAAATAGATGCATCGAGGGGCTATAGAGGGTCCCACCCACCAATTAAAAAGTCCACTGTATTCCTCATATAAAAATGTTGAAACATAACATAAACATTCATATTAAAAATAGCATACAAAATGTCAATACATCAACCATAAACCATGATAGGTATCAAAATAGCACATCTACAGTCAAACATATCATAACTCATTCAATACAATATATAAGATTTATTATAATAAATCAACCTTAATCAATAATAATATCTATCAAAAAATGTTTACATAATTGAAAATGATTAGTAAAACTTTTTGAGAGAAATATCACTTTTTGTGAAATCATTTAAAATTAACACATTTTAAAAAAAAGTTATTTAAAATATATTTTTGAATAAAAGTGTCCCATAACACTTTGAAACTTTTGAAATTAATTAACATTTTAAAAAAATCATGCCCACATAATTAAATCCTTAAAACCATTTTGAAAACAAAGACATTAATGGGAAAGATTTAGAAGAATAAATATTTAAAAAATTTAAAATTATTTTTTAGTTAAATAGTACCTTAAATGAATCATTTTGGAATATCTTTTATGAATAATGGACAATGATAATAAATATGTCCCAGATAATACTTACACAAAAACTATCTTGGATAATAATGAGATTGAGGAATTAACCCTTACCTTGTACTTCCCTTTGGTCAAGGGTAAGTTTAACCACTTGTATAATGACCAGAGTATGTTTTCAAATTATAATATATCCATATTAATATTTATGATATCATACATGATTCATTTATGACATTATACTACCTATTTAATAATAATTTTCATGTTAAATAAACATTTCGGGCAATAATTTCTTTCTTTATCGTACGTGTTTTAAGTTGTTATTCTTGATCGTATCACATAAATCATGATTTTGAATAATTATAGAATATAAAACAAGATTTATATATCATAAATATTTAGAATATAAATATTTCTAGTAGATATATATTTATGAAATGTAAAACACCATTTATGGAGTTGGTAGTTTGTACGTACGCATACTATTTCTGTTTTCAAATCGTATTGAACAGAACTAAGTGAATAAGATATATGTAAATACATATATATATATATAATTATAATTATATTTATATAGTTTCATTATTATTTCATATATTACATACTTATTAATAATATATATTTTTATAATTATCGTTCAATGGTAAATATGGAAATGAATCTCATCGCGTCGTGGAGATAGTAAGTCATACGTGCACACGAGAGACGATATCATTTCCTTAATGATTAAAAGGTGTGTAATTGGATGGTATATTATAATGAAACATTATAATGTTATTTTCATTATTTATAAACATATTAATCATCATTATATCAATCCAAATAACATAGTGTTGAATAACAAATTACACCACGGCGTGGAGATGGAAAGTCGTACAAACGCACGTATGGTGACATTATCCTTCATAGGATGGATATAATAATGAATATGGTTGTACGATATTTATTATATCATAAAAATATGTATAAGGGACTATAATTATTATATTTTTATGTAAATAATAAACAAAGAGAAAGTGAAAGAAGAATAGAACTTTGAAAGAGGAGATAAAATAATTACCTCTTCTTCAGATGATTCCTTTTGATTTGAACAAAAGGGATCTTTAAGATGGATTTAATCTCAAGTTAAGGCATCTGGGTTGAATTGAGGAAATGTTTTAGGATATTTTTGTAGGTTTTTTCTGATCCAAAAGGCTTTTGAGGTGTGAATTTAAAAGAAGGGTGTGTACCCTTTTATAAGAGAGGTGAGGGGCACTTTAGGAAAAACTTGAATTATTATTTTATTATAAAATAATTTTCAGTTTCCAATGGATCCAAATTGATTAATTTCAAAGATACGGTGGGGATAGGTCTAAATACTATCAAGAAATGTGTTTTAGACAAGTTTAGGGCACCATATTAACCATATCTTTTAGATTTAACTCTTAGCTAAATAGTTTAACTTTTTTCCATGTCCTCTTGTTTTATTATAATAAATGGTTAACAAACATACTATAAATATCCAATAGAACCCCAAGTGGTTCATTATTGATATATATAACCTTATCTATGTAATTTGGACAATACTTGTATTTTTAGAAATATTATATCAATTAATAATATAGTATTTTTTCAAAAAACCAATTTATGTCAATTTTGACACTATTTGGTATTTTGTTTTTGTTAAAGTCATAAAAACTTTATCACTTAAGAAAACTTATTTAATCATCCCTAAAATGTCATATTAACCTATAAAATTCATGTATTTCAAAAAAATACTCAAATTACATTTATTTTTATGTTTATAATATCAATTATTTTAATCTTTCATTGATAATGTAATTACGACATCATCATTGTGTCATGAATAAATTTAATTATTTAATCTATAAAATTTATAAATAAAATACAATTATATAGGAAATATTTTTATCATTCAAATTAATATTTATAGTTGAATCTATCTTATTTAAAATGCTATATTAAAATTGGATCAGTTGTTAAACATTGAATTTAACACTTTTAACTCTTCAATAAATAAAATAATAATAAATATCCTAATCTAATACATGTGGACCAAAAGGATAATATTTTATTCCTAAGGTTGGTTTTGGTTGAAATACACTTATCCTATAGAATTATGACATGAGTTAGGATATTTATAATATCATTTGTTTCATTTAATTACCATATTTACTTTAAATTATGGTAAATAAAAGTCAAAAGTTACTATTTACCAAAAATTATTTTCATGTTATTGAACAATATTTTACATAATGATGTCAACTATATCTTTTTTATTTTTGAAATTCAATTCACAGAAGTGGTAAAATTATATTTTATGCAAATTTGCAGATGTGCCTAGAAGGTGGGTAAAAGACGTTAAAAAGATCAATAAAATTTTATACATCTAATTTTATTATAAAATGTATCCAATGAATTATATTGAACTTATATAGGTATTATATATATATTTCTACTTAAAATAAATTTCTATTAAATAAATAATTATTTATATAAAAAGTTGGTTTCAAATAATAACGCAGTGTTTTCACTATTCATCAAAAATTGAAAGTTTTTTTAAAAATACAAAAAATTCACCCTAAGATAATTTTGATATTACGTATTCAAAAATGAATTCTGTTTTACCTAATCCAAAACATATAAATTCAATTAATTAATTTAAAATTAATTTCCGTTTTTATAACCAGAAATCGGGTTTTTAAAAGTAAAAACTATCAAAATATTGACATATGTTTATGTCAAATTTAAATGTGAAATTACTTATAATGACCTACATTGAATTAAATGATAAAAATATAATCAAATTATACTTACAAACAATTAAAATCCATAATTTAACACTATAAATTATTTCTATTTAAAAAGTTGTTTTCAATTAAAATTTTTTATTTTTCACTATTCATTAAAAAATTTATGTTTTCAAAAAAGTTCCAAAAAATAATCCAAACTATTTTTTTATGTCCCTCTTCTAAATAAGAATTTAATATAATTTAATTTATTATATAAAAGTGTCAAATATTGGTTTTAAAAAGGGTTCTACATTAAAAAGCTGTAAAACTGCATTTTTTTTAAAATGATTCTCTTATCTGAAAAAAAATGAATTTGTTCTTATATTATGTTTAAGAAACAAATAATATGGATTCTAAAATTATATGGAGTATACAAAATTAAAAATTCAGTTAATACTATTCTTAACCACTTTTTGAACGGTAAGTCGTGGTGTTCTCAAACTCGGTATTGCGTGTAGCGCAAGTTATTGATTTGCATTGAAGAGATGACGTACTAGGAAGTCTTAGGGTTTTACAATAAAGAAAAATTTTTATGATTTCAATATTAATTTTGATAAAATTCCCATATACTATGATAAAACTTGTTCTATTTCAATCTCTAAAAACCCTCTTCAATATTCTAGAACTGAACACATTGATGTTAGATTTACTTTTTTCAAGGATCATGTAAATAAAGGTGATATTTGTTTATAATTTGTTCTAATTGAAAAACTATTAATAGATATTTTCACTATAAATTTGGATTATGTTAAATTTGAGAAAATGATGATTGAATTGGGTATACTGGATGCATAACTTTTTCTTACGAATTTTTATTTTTTTTAAAAATCTATTCATTATTGTTACTTGAGTACTGTATCTTACTGTCATTTTCTACTCTACTTCAAATGATTATTATATTTTTCTGGTTAAAATGATTTGTTAAAATAACATTGTATCATTTTCTATAACACTATATCTTTTCACTATCATGATAATATTTTACTTTATTACAATTACATTAATTTAATTTTTCTAAAAGGAATACTACATTATATATTAATATTCTTTTTGATAAATTTCAAAATGGGAAAAAGTTTTTGAAAATTTAATGATTTTATATTAATTTTTTAGAAAATATAATGAATAATATGTTTTATAATTTGAAATAAAAGTGGTAGAATGTTTGTAATTAGGTATTAAAAATTTTATATCTCTTTATTTTGATAAATTACACTTACATAAAATTTATTTAAATTTGATTTTGTTTCAAAATTAATTTTCTCTTTACCATGTATTAATATTTTGTTATGATCTCAAGTTATTTTTACTTTATTCTCTTTTTATTATTAATTTTTGTTATTTATTATAAAAAATAAGGCATTCTTGGAAAATATCATAAGATGAACCTAAAACCATATTTATGGGGACCTGGAGATCATCACCCATGGTGGGTCTTGCCTTTGAGGATCATCACAAAACATGGTTCATGTATAGTGCACATGATCCATGTGTGGGCCTGTGTATAAGGCCAAATGAGAGTTCTTGCAAGGTTTGTGCATAGGTCACCTGTATGTCCCAAAGGTCGTGTGTGTGCTATGTGTTTTTTTAACCCATCAACGGAACTTTAGGTTTGTTATATTTTGCACACTCCTAACCTTAGAACTGATGTGGGACACAACTAAAAACTCTGATTTAATCTTGATCCTTGATTCATTTTCACCTCATCCATCAGATCTCTTATCCCAAGCATTGTCTTTTTCAAATCAAGTGGTTTATCTGTTTGAATTTTCCTCATCTTCTTTGATTGTCTGCTAGACCACCTATTCACTAGTTATTGTCACAGCATACCATATTTTTATAAACCAATTTCTTCAAGCACATGGAAGTCTCATTTGGTATAATCTTCTCCTTCTACATATTCTTTTCAGTTTCTTATAAATAATTTTCTTTTTATTTTTTTGGATGTCTTCATTCCATCCAATTAACTAGAATCTTCATCATTTATACTCTTTCAATGAATATTTCTTTCATATTTTATTTTTCTTCAAGATTGTTTGTTTTCTATTTTTTGTTGGGTTGTAATATTGATTTGAAGGGTATTTATCTTCAGTATCTGCTTTATCTTGTATTCTAGTATTCTATTTTATAGTATTTATAGGATATTTTTTTATTTTATATGAGTCCTTGACCCTATATTAGTTTCAATTAATGTATCCATTGAAAAATTTTCATTAGTGGGTGATGGGTCAGCATTAGATTTTTACCAACAATGGGTGATTTTACCCACCATTGAAACCCCACAGTGGGTCAGTGACCCACCATCCTTCTTCAATGATGGGTAATTTATACAGTATTGGACATTAAGGGTGGGTTATCCTGACCACCAATTATTTATGTCACTTTATTATATAGAGACTTGGAACAATGTACTTTGGTCTACTCCTTTTTTTTCTTTCAAATATTTATATCTTTTAATTTTTATTTCTTGTTGTACAAAGTCTTGGTAGCAGCCTTCATCAAGATCCTAAAGTAAATATTTCCTTTTCTTATCTTCTATTGTTATTATCTCGTTGTTATTTTTTTCTAATATTCTTATTCTTATCATAAGTTTTCAATTATATTATTGTGCATCATCTCTGTGTTTTTTATTTCTTCATAAGCATGTATGTAGCTTTCTTTTAATTTCATTATATTTTATTTTGATTATTTTATGGGTCTTTAAGAAATACTTTCTTATTCTTTAATTTTATTCTATTTTTTGTGTTTGTTTACACTAATCCACTGCTATAAATTTTCTACGGTGGGATATGATTCACTATTAGAACCCAATGGTTAATCATGATTCATTATTTGACATCCAACAATAGGTAATTTTTTATTCTTCACATGAATCCATTTATTGGTAGGATGAATAGAATTACTTCTATTTTTTAATTATTTTTATATTTTATTAAAATTGAAATAGTATTTAATAATTTTTTTTCTAAAATTAGACATTTCCAATGGTATGTAATGACCCACCACTCTTTTTTACAATTGTTGGTCATGACCCACCATAAGTTAAAAATGGTAGGCTAAAATTTAATTTATAAATTATAATTAATATTGTTAATATAAATTAATTTTTCAAATGTTCTATTGTTTTATATTGTAGTATAATTTCAACAATGTTTAAAAATAATTATATCTATTTTTTTAGAACACTTGTTCATATAGATTGTTTTTTATTTGATTATCTATTTTTCACAACATTTTATTGTATGTATAATCTATAAAATTATATTATTTTTTAAATTTTTTTATTTTTGATTTGTTTAAGAATTATAACTGTTAATATATTAAATGATTGGTTTTATATTTCATGAATTAATATAAGGTGGATTATGTTTTTTTTAATATATATTTAAAAAATAAAAGGCAATGGTCATATCATAATATTTTTACATGATAATAAGTGTTGTGAAGACATAGAACATAGACACACTCCTATATATCTCAGTTCTAATATTTTAGGAGATTTCTTCAAGGATAAAACACATGTACCAGTGTTGATGATTAATTCAACAATAATATGACAATAAATTTTCTGTTTATCTCTAATTGATCAAGAAACTTCTTCAACTTTTTTTATACACTTATAACTGAATATCTTAATATCTTTCATCTTATACCCCTGATGCGATCAAATAACACGATCTGAAAGAAATTTCTACATCATCTACTCAACTTTTGTTTTATTTGTTTTTTATTATTTCACCTTTGTAATACTTCTTACCACCTATTTTTTCTCTAGTGTTTTGTTTTAATATTTCCCCATATAAAAACTATCATAGGATTATAGATCCCAACAAAAGGGAATTACTAGTTGTTCCTCCCATACAAAAAAAATTTAGGTTCTGACTCTTTCAAAATTCATGGGCTATAAAACTAGGTGTCAAAAAGGTGTATTTGTATTTGTATATAAAGGGGTTATCATTATAGGTTTTGGTTGTAGTGGAAGTGTGCGATGAGTAATACCCAACATTTATTTTTTTCCTGATCGATGATCAATCAAAGATCTACTTTATGATTAATGGCATGATCAATGGAATTGAATCAAATAAGACATGACATGGATATAATGATAGAACCATAGGGAGGATCATCACATGTTATTTATAAACAATCTCAGATAATAATGAGATTGAAAAAAAATTATCCCCTAACAATTTATAATCAGTATAAAAATATGTCTTATAATAGAAAAAAATTATATGTATATGTTTATATCAAAACCATCATAATAAGAATTATAAAAACATTCATCTATAGCGTAAACACCACACAAAAGAAATAGGTGGTGTATAAGGCATGTGTCCCACAGAAATAAATGTCAGACAGAAGAATGTCTTTCCTTAGGTCTAGTATCATTTGTATGTATCTGAACCTCCTATATAATGATTTAATAATGTCATTTATTTATTCAATAATAAACTTCATTTATATTATATCATATATGATCATATTACCATCTGTTTTTTGATAACATTATTACTCGTTCATTTAGTATTAACTTTTTTATTTTATTACACATGTTTTGTCGGATAAGCTCGTATTCCTTTTCTTATATTATATTTATATAATTTCTATAATGATATTAAAATAGTATATATCATATTTTTTTCTTTCAACAAATTTATATAATCATTATTTAATATATATATATATATAATGTAGAA
Source organism: Viscum album (assembly GCA_963277665.1). Taxonomy (NCBI): domain Eukaryota; kingdom Viridiplantae; phylum Streptophyta; class Magnoliopsida; order Santalales; family Viscaceae; genus Viscum; species Viscum album. The sequence continues at coordinate 1,944,784,752 of OY728163.1, forward strand.
TTAATCGCATCTCAACATGGAGACGATAGGCCATACGTACACAAGAGCGGCGATATCATTCCCATAATTTTTAAATTTTAGAGAAGTGAATGGTGTATAATTTATTAAATAATCTATATAATATTATAATAATAACATATAGTTATTACAATCAATATTATACCCATCATAATGAGATGGTGGTGAACAATAGATTACACTATAGTGTGGAGACGGTAGGTCGTATGTACGCACGCTTGTTGAATTTATTTTTTATAAGATGGATTGAAGGTGGAATAAGGTTATTCCATAAAAAAATAATATTTCAGTATATTGATCATAATATATTTTTTACTTAATAATAGAAAAAATCATGTGAGAGGAAGTGGAAGAAGAAATGATCTTGAGAGAGTCGGAAAAGGAGATTACTTCTTCTTCATCGAGCTCCCTCTATTATCTACTTAAAGGAAATAAGGTGGGTCTTTGAGAAGACCCAAACCTATAGAATGTGTCTAAGGACGTTTTTAAGGAAAATGGTAAGGGTATGGATGAACTTTATGGATCAAATTGAAGTGAAGAAGTGAGATACAAGGTTTCTTTTTATAATTGAGGTAAGGGGCACTTTTGGAATCTAAAAAAAATATTAAATTATAATAAAATATTTCTCAATAAAAATACCAAACAAATATAATTTATTCTAATATATAATGATATAAGGTTATAATATCATCAACCAGTAAATTTTAGACAAGTTTTTATGTCAATTTAAACCTCATCATTCTAATAAACCCTTAGTTATTCTATTTTAATTTTAACTATGGTAACAAATTATACAATATTAAAATAGTGTAATATTCACTTATTTGATTTGAATTAGACCGTAAATAAATATTTTTGAATATTTTTGACAATATAATAATTTTTATATATTTTTTTAAAATTTTCAAGGATTTTTTAATAATTTTATAATACGTAATTTTGATAAAAAAATCTATAGTGTCAATTTTTACATGATTCAATTTATTGATTTTTTAAAAATATCAAGATAAAAATTTGTCCTTGAAAAAAATATTTTATTATATCCCTAAGGGGTCAAGGTAATCTATAAAATTACTATAATATATAATAATCCCAATTTTTTATTTATTTTAATATTTTTAATAACATTAATGTGTTATTTCCATTAATAAAATAATTACTACATTTTTATTGAATAATTATTTAGTATTCACATTGGTTGAATAAAAATTAAAAATAAAATACATTGATGGATATAATTTTCCAAGATTTTAGATGCATATTTTGACTTAAATATTTCTTCTGTAAAATTAAATATTAAAAATTGTTATATTTATTAAAGTAAGAATTCGACAACTTTAATATCACTGGAAAGAAAATATTATAAGTGTTATAATCCTTTATATATTTCTCCAAATGGTAAATAAATCGACCCTTGGATGATTATGGTCGAGATATAATCCACCAGTAAGATTTGGTCAAGTGTTATGATATTTCAATGGTTATTATAATTTTAACAAAAATTATTTTATTGATTTTTCATCAATTAAAAAATTTATACAGCATCAATTTATAAGAATTTAAGGAAATTATTTAATTCCTAAAAATTAAAAATAAATTAGCATGAAAAATAAAATCATTTTAGATTTTAAATTATCATTTATATTCAAATTTATAAATTGTATAACAATATATAAAAGATGGTATATTTATTAAAACATGAATGTGACATCTTTAAAATTATAATAAATAAAACAATATAAATATTATAATTCCACCCAAGTGGTTAAAAACATAAAAAATAAATTCTTAACATAAATATATGTGTCTTAAGTGAAAAAGTTTCATTTATATTTGTTTATAGTAGAAATTTTTCCTCATGTGGACACATAATAGATTTTGAAAACAAAGAAAATGACACTTCGTATCTTTCTTTGATTTAAATATTATTTATGTCATTTTCATGGAAAAGTTTCCATTAAAATACATAATTTCAAAAACTAATTATTAAGGGTATAAATTCATTCATAGAATAAAATTTTACCATTTTTAGGGTTATTTTATAGTCTTTAAAATTTTATTTTTAACCTAAATTAACAAATTTACCCTTTACCATAGTAACAAAATTTACCATGGTTACTACTCATTTTGTCCAAAAAATTAAAAAGACCTATTTACACAATATGGACACCTGAATCCGAATTTAACATCAATTTTTTAAAATTAAAAACCTAGAAGTTTAAAAATTAAATTTAAAATAAAACTGGTAAAATTTAATGAAAAATAGTTTTTCAAAAAATTCCCTTTAAAACAGAAATTGTTTATATAATATGTTTGTGTATAAAATCCATTTAAAAACCATAATTTGACCCAAATTAACTAATTAAAATTTAAAACTAATCTAGAATATAATTTTACTTTTTAATGACATCAAAAGAAAATTTGATATCTTCAATAAAAATCATTATTTTCACAATTAATCAAAAATTAAACTTATCAGAAAAAACTCGAAAATAATGTAAAGTGAATTATGATACTCATCCTTAAAATATTAAGTTAATTTTGTAAAATTGAATATAAAACGTTTTAAAAACTATATTTAAAATGGGTTCACCATCAAAAGGCAGTAAAAATGAATTTTTTTTGAAATATACTTCTTTTATCTGATAACTATAATCTGTTCTTATATCATGTCTTGAAAACATATAATATGAATATAAAAATTAGATTATATACATTAAACATATATTCAATTAATAAAATCCATCAATAGTGATTTTATTATTTTATTAACTAACCTATTTTTATTTAAATGGTTTTTTCAGAAGAAAGTTAATATTGTCCATACCTGCCATTATAATGACTAGGTTATAAGGTAACATAACAATATTTATTTGTTAATTCTTAATTGATCTTGTGTGAAATGAATTATATCAAAATAACTGGAAATTATATGTAACAAAATCCATTCATAGCGTTGTGTATACTGGAAGCCAAGTTGATCTTGTGTATTGTGCAAGCTTATCTTGGAGTAGTGTACAACACAAGATATAAATGAAATTAAAATAAACACTCTCTCATAAAAACATAGGACTATAACATTCTTCCACCATTTAAATCAATTTTTCCCTTGAAATTTTTCATGGTTATAAAACTGTTAATACTTGAAAGTTTCTTTCATAGAAACCCACATCGTAAAAAAGAATACTAAAACTTCATTTTAAAAAAGGAAAGTTAGAAACATAATAGTTACCCAAAGTGACTCCTCACTAGGCTTCCACATATAATAACATATGTGGTAAGTGAAAACATTAATTTTGAAGAAAAATTTAACTATAAGGTTCTGAAAAAGAGTGACAGAGAACAAGTTTAGAAGAAAGTTAACAATCATAAAACCATAAATCTATGATGATTTAAGGGGCCATTTGATTCATTGGAAATGAAGTTATTAGGGTAAAATTTTCTATTTTAAGATCCTTTCCCAAGAGTTGAATAATGAGAAGAAATAATTACTTGATTAAGTATAATCTCATCCTTTCCTTATGTCATGATCAATTTCCACTTCATCTCTTATTACAAGAAATGAATTTGGCTTTGTCATTCATGAACTGTTAGTAGATCATGATATCCATAAATAGTATGATAGTTCATTCCATCTATCTCTATCACAATAAAAAGGTTAGGAAAGGATATCAAATATGAATAAGTCCACCTATAGTGGGATAATACTTTAATTTACCAGACATCATCTGATGTTTAACTTATACTTTCTATAAAGTGGATAACCTTACAATCCAAAACATTAGAAAGAGGTGAACTAAATCAGCTTAACTTCTATCTCCAATATATCATAAGGTATACCTTTTTTGTCACATTCCAAACATGTGAACACCTTAATCATATATTCTCTTGATAATAACCTAAATTACTATATATCCATATTGAAAAAATATATGTTTCCTTGTTTTTAATTTCAAAAAGCTATAAAATTCATCCATGATAGCATAAACCACTTTTCAACATATCCTTAATCAGTTCTAAGGAAATAATGATCATCCAATTTACTTATTCATAACCATCATATCATTATCTCATCATCATACTCATATTAAGGGTTATTCTTACATAAATCATGTATTTTTCAACATATTGCTCTAATAACATTTCATGGTTACTAGTACCATTCATAATATACTTCCAAATACCTAAGGAAAATAGTAGTGTAACAATCCTTATAGGTTTCTTTATTCTATAATGCCATAAAATTACTTATACAAAGTTATTCTTTATAAACATGCAGTCATTGCACTATTTTATCCCATATGTTGTTTGTAGACTCTTCATAATCAAAAACATAAATACTACTAATAGAACTATATTGATTCAATTCTTGATATTTTCCCCTAGCGCATCAATTTTCATAATTCCCATACATTACAAATTTAAAACATTTAACCACCATTGATTCCTTAGCAATATCATTATCCATGTCCACTGTGTTAATGAAACCTTTTACGTTGAAATTATTTGTTTTTTCCTTCTTTTCCACGCCAAATTAATCTTCTAGTTCCTTTGAAACATTCTCCTTCATGCCTCTTCCCTTATGATTTACATGAGGAAAATTGAACTTTATTTCTTCTATAATCACCATGATACTCCATATTTCTCTTATTAGGTGGTTCAATAAACTCACCAAAGTTGATATTACTGATCACATTATGATATTGCTGATTAGGAATAATAATGGGGTTTTACCTTCCAACTCCCATTTCATTTGGTTGCTCATGAGGAATATCATTCCATTGTCCATCATTTTCTAAATTAACATGAATCATCTTCATTCCAACCATTTTCTAATACCTCAAAAGAAACGTGTCAGCAACAATAATCATACTATAAAAACCACATAATCAAGGGAAAGTACTTTCAAACTCGAATATCTTTGGTTTAACACTAGGTTATTCATAATCGTTACCATAATTCTAGGACTGTAACCTATAATTAGGCTTCTCCTTAAGAAATCCCTAGACATACCTTAGAACTATCTCTAGGGATCACACTAAATATTTCTCATCTTATTTTCCAAAGGTTAACTAAACCTTCACTCTAATAACAATTGTAGAGACCCAAGCTTGACATAAAATGACATTATAGTACTTTTTCGGAATACTTAATACATTACACAAACATACTCCCAAATAAAGTATTATTTTAGTGTCTTTATAAATTGGGAACAAATTCTACAAACATGGGGGAAGATCTTAAATATCTCCTATAAATATCTTCCACTTTAGTTTTCTTACCTTAAACCTTTCTTTATATCTTAGGGGAAAATAAAACATATGAAAAGAGTGATCTCAAATACTGAGTAAGGGAAAACAAGGAGAATATCAATAAAAAGTAAACATAATAATATAAAAACATGAACATAAATTTTAGAAATCATATCATTTATAATAAATATAAAAGTCTTGAGTCATGAAATAAATTGTGGCAGTTCGTAAGGCATAAATCATAAAGTAACACAAACCATGATAAAATAGAAATGTAATAAAACATGGAATTATGGAAAACACATAATCATAGAAAATCATTTCCAAATTATCCAAGTATCATTTCCAAGACTGTCATAGTAGAAAAATTCCATTACTGAATCGGGTTTACTTTTCACACCAGCCATGTATTACTGAACTGGATTTACTTTTATTCTAGCATGGTATTACTAATCAAGGTTTACTTTTTCTAAAATTCATGTCTATGTAATGAGATATAAATCATTACCCAATTCATTGGAGGGAGATATAAGTCTCACCAATCTCATAATGAAATAATTCTTACGTGTTCCATGAAAACATAAATCATTCATCATAGCATAACCCAAGGAATAAAATGAGTTTCTTAGGCATTATCCCATCACACCATAATCCATGTAAAAAATAGATTTAATAAAAAGAATTCTATCATAACCATAGTCGAAAAATATTAAAAATAAGGATATTATCCTTTAAATATAACCCTATAAAATAATTTCATCTTAGATAGAAAATAATTTTGATATAACAGTTGAAATTAATTCATGAGGAAAATGTCCTTTCTTCTTCAAAAACATTTTATTTTCTCAAAATGTCATAAAATATTAAAATAAAATAATTTATTTTAAAATAATCATGATTTTTTTAGAGGAAGATTCATGGAAATAAGTCGTTACAAAAATTTATAAAATCCATTCATTTCGCATAAGTTAAAAAAACATTTCCCTCATACTTTGGCTAAAAAAGTAAAAATGTACCTCATGTCAAAAACAAAATAAAAAGACTCAGTTCATACCATTTAATAAAAATTCACCAACAGGTAAAATTTACATTAATTTTTTCTATGAATAGAGATAATATTACATTTTGGGGAAACAAAGATGTGGATGAAAAATATACCCCAGTAAATACATACGTATAAACATTCTCGGATAATAATGAGATTGAAAACAATTATCCCTTTCTAATTTTTAATCAACTGAATCGTATTCCTCATAAAAAAATTAAACTTAGAGTCATATTTAAATATCATAACCTTCATATAAAAATATTCATGGCCATCATAAACACCACACAAAAGAAATAGGTGGTCTATAAGTCATATGTTTCACAAAAATAAATGTAAGACTAAATAATCCCTTACCTTAGGTATGATATCCTTTTTATGTATTCAAACCTAATTTATAATAATTTAAATAAATTAATTTATTTATTCAAAAATAATATCCATTTTTATGATATCATATATGATAATATTATCATTAGTTTATTAATAACATTATTACTCATCCATTGAGTATTTACTACTTTATTTTCTTACACATGTTTCATCAGATAATCTCTTGTTCTTTTTCATAGAATATAGTAATATCATTTACAGAATGATATTAATATAGTATATATCATATTTTATCTTTAAATAAAATTATATAATCATTCTTTAGTGGGTATCATGTAGACTGAATCACATCGCATTATGGAGATGGTAGGTCGTACGTACACACAATCGACGATATCATTCCCATAATTTTGAAATGGGATGTAAGTGAATGGTATATAATTTATTAAAAAAACAATATAATATTATAATAATAACATATAATTATTATTTACACCATTATACACATCCAAATAAAGTGGTGGTGAAAATTATACTGCACGACCATGTGGAGATGGTAGGTCATACGTACGCACGCATGGTGAATTTTTTTTCATAAGATGGATAGAAGGTAGAATAAGGTTGTTCTATAACCATAATAACATATCATTATATATTTTTTACTATATTTATTACTTAATAATGGACATAATATATTAATAACAAGTATAAGAAGATATGATCTTGAGCGAGTCGCTAAAGGAGATTACTTCTTCTTCGGTGAACTCCCTCTTGAACTCCTCTTAAAGGCACTAAGGCAAGTCTTTTGATATGATAAAAACCTCTATAATGTGACTAAGGAAGTTCATAAGGTAAACTGGAAGGGTCTAGATTATATTGAAGGATCAAATTGATGTGAATAAGTGACGAAGGAGGTTCCTTTTTATAATTGAGGTGAGGGGTCCTTTTAGAATCTCCAAAAATAATAAATTATAGTAAGCTTTATCTCAATTCAAATACCACTGAAATATAATTTATTAGAATATGGAATGGGATAAGGTTGTAATATCATCAGCCCATAAATTTTAGAAAAATTTTCAGGACAATTTAAACATTATCATTCCAATTAACCTTAGTTATTCTATTTTAATTTTAATTGAGGTAACAAATTATTCACTATAAAATTGTGTAATATTTACTTATTTGACTTCAATTAGACAAAAAATGACTAATTTAGAATGTTTTAGAAAACATAATAATTATTATATAATTTTAAAAATGTTATTTTATTTTTAAATAATATAATTATACATAATTTTGATAAATAATCAATATTGTCAATTTTAACACTATTTAATTTATTGATTTATTAAAAATAACAATATAAGAATTTATCCTTGAACCAAATATTTTAGTTTATCCGTAAGGAGTCAAGTTAATCAATAAAATTAATTGGATATATTAATTTTCCCAAATTATCTTTATTTTAATATTTTGAATAACATTAATTTGGTACTTCCATTAATAAAATAATTACGACATCCATATTACATAATTAATTAATATAAATATATATTTAACAAAAATTAAAAATAAATAACCATAAGAAATATAATTATTCTAAATTCTTGATGAATATTTTTAGTCGAATATATTTTGTGGAAAATCATATATTAAAAATTTATATATTTATTAAAGAAAGAATGTGACAACATTAACTTCACTTTTAATAAAATATTATAAGTGTTATAATCCTTTCCATATCACTCTAAATTTTCAATAAATTGACCATTGTATTATTATGTTCGATATATACTCTACCAATATGATTTTTGTAAGGGTTATTATACTTTAATGGTTATTATCAATTTAAAAAAAACTATTTTATTTATTGTCATCAAATAAATAATTTATAAATCATCAATGTATAAAATACTTTAAGGAAATTATTTATTTCTTAAATATTAAAAATAAATTTACTTGATAAATAAAATCATTCTATATTTCAAATTATTATTTATATTGGAATTTATATATTGTATAACATTATATTAAAAATGATACATTTATTAAAACATGAATGTGACATCTTTAAAATTTCAATAAATAAAACGGTAGAGATATCATAATTCCACCCAAGTGGTCCAAAACATAAAAAAAAAATTATCATCAATATAAATTTATTAAGTTAAATATTTTCATTCATATTCTTTCATAATATAATTTTTTTCCCATGTGGACACAAAAAAGTTATTAACGACAAAGAAACTGGCACTTTGTATCTTTCTTTGATTTAAATATTATTTAAGTCATTTTTATGGGAACATGTGTATTAAATGATATAATTTAGATCCTTATTTTTTAAGCGTCTAATTTAATTCAGATAATAAAATTTTATCAATTTTTGGGTTATTTTATATTCATTAAAATTTTATTTTTATCCTAAATTACCAAATTTACACATTACCATAGTAACAAAATTTATTATGGCTTCTATTCATGTTGGAAAAAATAATAAAAGGGGCCTATTTTACGAATTTAGAATTTATGAATCCAAATTTAAAATCATTTTTTCAAAATTCAAGACCCACTATTCGAATAACTAAACTAAAAATAGAACTGGAAAATTTCAGTAAAAATAGTTTTTCAGAAAAAAAGAGTCCCTTTCAAACGGAAAATGTTTTTATAATAAATATGTGTATAAAATACATTTAAAAAACCATATTGATAAAAAAAATTAACTAATTAAAATTTAAAACTAATCTAAAACATAATTTTAATTTTTAATGACTTTAACATAAAATACTGTTTTTTTCAATAAAAATCAGTATTTTCACAACACATCAAAAAATAAAATTTATCAGAAAATACCAAAAATTAATCTAAATTGAATTTAAATAATACCCTTTCTAAGATGAAGTTTATTTTGTTAAATATAATATACAAAAGTGTCAAAACTATGTCTAAAATTGTTTCACCATCAAAAAGAGACAAAATTAAATTTTTTTGAAAAATACTTCTTTTATCCAAAAAATTGAATTTGTTCTTATATCATATCTAGAAAACATATAAGATGAATCATAAACATTAGATTAAATATATTAAACATATATTTCACTAATAAAATCTATTAATATTGATTTTATTATTTTATAAACTATCTTATTTGCATTTAAGTAGTTTTTCATAAGAAAGTTAATACTGCTCACACCCGCCATTATAATGAATAGGTTATAAGTTAGAATAATAATATTTAGTTGTTCACTTATACAATGTCTTAAATGAAATGAATAATATCAAAAGAACTTGAAATTGTGTGTAAAAAAGACAACCAATATGTTTCGTATACTGCAAGCTAAGCTGGTGTTGCGTATTGCACAAGCTTATCTTAGTGTAGCATACAACACAAGACATAAAAGAAATTTAAAAAACTATGTATCATAAAAATCTCAAGGTGTTATAATAACTCAGAATAATCTGGTAAATGACAACATGCCTTCATTTTTACCTCATATGACACTCCTGGGGGATATTCTTAAGATAATTCATATTTTTTTTACAAACCATTATGAAGGATTTAAAAGTAATTATGTACCCAAATAAACCTAGTTTATAATTATGAGATTAGATATGCATATATTTTCAATTTATGTAATTTATATTTTTAGTTCACACTACCACAAATTTGAGCTTATCCGTTGGGAGAAATGGGTGACCGCCAACGGTGGTCACTAAATCCATCAATAGCGAGCGCCAAAAGTGGTCGCTACTGCTGAAATTAATTAACGCGGGAATTTTCCCGCCTCCATCGTCTTCTTTCCAAATAATCTGATGCAAAAGCAGCCCCACTTTCCCAACTGATGTGTTGTTGCTGCCATGACACCCTTGCTAACCTGTCACACCCATAGATAACAACTGAACACCCCCACACAACTCCGAGTAGTCCTATTTCATTCTCATGATATTCCCCGGCCACCCATCGATGTCCGTCGGTGTAGTTGATTCTCTTTGGCCGCCTCATATCCTCCATGGACGGTGGAGAAGCTTTGGGTTCCATCCCCCAACACCCCACGGTGCCACACTGTGTCAGCAACACCAAATACCCCCCTAACACCTGTGATTTAATAATGGACATTTAGTGGCCACCATAGGCGGTCACTGTTGGTTTTTACCGATGGAACAACTGCAACCGCCAAAAGTGATTGCAAGGTAGTCGCTAAAGACCTATAGCGACCGCTTTTGGTGGTCGCTAAAGACCAGTATTCTAGTAGTGTCAAAACCATGTATTCTGATTTATAACCTAATTTAGTGTATTCTATTTTTTAGAAATAGAGCCTAATAAAAGTAAATGAATCAATACCCACAAATAATGTTGAGATTTCCCCACGGATAAGGTCAACACAATTAGTGTTGTATATTAGAAGATCATGACCATATTAGGATAGCTTACTCAAGTTTTGATGATTAATAATACTACACATATGTTGGATAGTTTTATTCAACATAAGACCCCATATTTTAGTGAGATACTAGTCTAGTGGTTGATGAATTATGGATCAAGTTCCTTGAAAACATATTTATAGAATTGGGATGAAATGAAAATGAATCGGTAGTACATGTAGAATATTTCCTTAGGGGAGATTCTGATCCATTTTGGTCTCTAATCTAGAATACTAAGGATGGAGATGAAATAGGATATATAGAATGTATAACTTTTAATGAAACTTTATTTGATAAATATTTCACAAAATAGAAATGATCTAAAATGAAGAAAATTTTATTATCTTAAAGAAAAAGAAAGAATAGAAAGTTGTAGATTATGAGGATTCCTTTAAAATAATATCTTGGTGTGTTATTGATTATATAAGTGAATCAAAAGATAAGATTGTTAATTTATTTGAAGGTATTAATCCATGTATCTGAATGGAAATATCTTCTCACACATATTTTTTGATATGATGAAATAGTATTAAGTACCATCAAAACAGAAAAAAAGTTTTCCAGATCATATTTTTTTCAATGGAAATAAAGATAAGAAAAGGAATTATGATTACCATGGAAAGGGTGAATCATCAAAGAAGAATAATTTAATGAATCAATTTCCATTATGTGAAAATTGTGAACAAAATCACCATGGTAAATGCTTGATAGGCATAGGTGTTTCTTATATGTGCATGTAAAAGGGTCATCAAGCTAATGAATACAAGGGAAATAAAATATTTAATGATGTTAGATTCTTCAAATATAATGAAATGCAGAATTATTCAAATCAATGTCCCAATTGACAGGGTAATCTACCACAAAAGAGGCCATGGGGAGATGTTCAAGCTGTTGTGATCCACAAAACTGGCGTAGAAGTACTGAATGATGTGGTGGATGATACATTAATTCTATATTCAAATATATCCCATTAATTATTTCATTCTATATCATCAGACTCTTTTATATCTTCCCAGTTTACCAATAAAATTATATATTCCCCATTTTATTTAACAAGGGATTTGTCAATAAAAACTCTTAAGGGAAGTCTCATTGAAACAAAAATGTTTTGCTCAGTCAACTTTATAACATATAAAATTTATTTAGTTGCTAATATTATCATCATACCCATGGTTTACTTTTATATAATCCTCATTATGGAATTAATTTTAAAATATGATGCAAAAAATTTATAGCAAGAAGAATTAAATTATGATTTATGAAGAATATATATAATCCAAAATATTTACAGTATAAAGGTCATCATTTGATTATTATCTAGATCGAATCCTAGTAGATCTACTGAATGAAATCCTTGGGGAGGAATAGAAAATGACATCTTAGGATGAAGAAACTCATCTTTAAATTGAAAATTTAATAATTTTATAGGAATAAATTGATGTGTTTCCCAAATAATAACACGGACAATCCCCAAATCATGAAATTGAGTTTACTATTGATCTAATCCCTAATAAAAGACCAATATCAAAGACAATTATTGAATTAAAACGATTGAATTAGTGGAATTGAAGAAACCACAAGAGGATTTGAGTAATAAAGGATTTACTCACCCAATTGTTTCTCCATGGGGATACCATGCTCTCTTTGTTAAGAATAAATATGGACGCTTGAGGATGTTCATTGACTCTAGATAATTCAATGATATTATACTAAAGAACAAGTATCCTTTTCCTTAAACTGATTATTTATTTGATAAACTTCACGGAGCTCAATATATTTTGAAGATTGACCTCCACTCTAGATGTCATCCACTGCATATAAAGAAGAAAAAAGAATAAACCATGTAAAGAAGAAATATATTTCAAAGAAAACATTTTGAACCGTATAAAGAAATTATGAGTTTACAGTAATTCCATTTGGACTGACTATTACACCCTTTATTTTCATGGATCTAATAAATTGAGTATTCAAGGAATATCTTGATAATATTTTTTGGTATTAAATGATGATATCTGGGTGTACATTAAAATCTATGAGGACTATGAGAACCACTTTCATAATTTTCTAAATACACTTATAGAAAAATAGTTATATGAGATGTTTATAAAGTGTGATTTCTGGATTCAAATTGTTTCTTTTATTGTATATATTTTCTCTAAGTATGGAATATTTGTTCTTCATGTGAAGAAAACATCAATCATATAATGGCCTATGCCAATGAACATAACCATATTATGTAGTTTCATTGGTTTAGAAAGTTATTATTAGTGTTTCTTTCAGAATTTTTCCTGATTTCATAACTTGTTAACCAAGATCACACGTAAAGGGTTTATGTTCGTATGTATTAAAGAATGTGCCGAATTTTTTAATGAATTGAAGAGAAGATTGTTAGATGCTCCAATTTTTACACTTTCATTAGGAAATTATGGGTTTTTGATATATAGTAATGCATTAATGAATTCATTGGGTTATGTACTTTAAAAAACATAAATTTATGGCATATGTATCAAGGTAGTTGAAGAGCATGAATAAAATTATCCAACTCATGATCTTTAGTTAGAATATGTAATATTTTCTCTAAAAATCTTGAGTTGATATCTATATAGTGAAAGATGTGAGATATATATGGGTCAAAAGAGTTTGAAATACATATTTACACAGAAATAAATCAATATAAGGAAAATTATATGGCTCTAATTACTAAAAGATTATGATTACTAAATACACTACCATCCAATAAAAGAAAATAATGTAGCATATGCATTAATTAAAAATATCATGGAATTCGTGCCCAAATGATGTTTAAGAAAGATCATATATTCATAGATTTAGTAAAGATAGATATTGGGATTTTTGAGGAAAGGAAAACATCACACCTTTTTCAAATAATTTCTAAACCATGTTTACAAGATAAAATAAAAAATGTCTCAAACTGATGATGAGAGTTTTCAAAATAAAATTAAATTCATTAAGGATGGAGGATTTGTGGACTTCATGTATGAAGACGGAATAAAGAAATTTGGAAAGAGGTTATATGTTTCATCAATACCTAAGCTAAAAATGGAACTATTAGATTATGAGAATAGCTCAAATTTCTCTATCACCCTAGTTGTACCAAGATGTACAGAGATCTAAGGAAAAAATTTTGGTGGGATAATATGAAGTGGGAAATTATTGACCATGTGTCAAGTTTTCTATTATGTTAATAAGTGAAGACTGAGATATAATATCCTAGAGGAGTCATGAAACTTCTAATTATTTCCATGTAGAAGTGGGATTACATCATGAGGAACTTTATCATAGTACTACAAAGGAAGCATAGAATGAATGATGAAATATGGGTAATTGTTGATCAACATACCAAATATACACATTTTCTTGCTATAAGGGAGGATTTTCTAATGGATCACCTAGTAAGACTCTATATTAATGATTTTGTAAGACATCATGGTGCACATATATCGATTGTGTCTGATCAAGATCCTCATTTCCCATCAAAATTATAAAAGAGCCTTTAGAAGGCTTAGGATACTAAGCCTCATATGTTTATTTCTTATCACCCTAAAATTTATGGACAGTCTGAAATGACTATTCAAATATTGGAAGACTTGTTGAGATCAAGGTCACTTGAATTTAAAGGTATGTGGAATCATTAATTACATTTGGTGGAATTTACCTATAATAATAGTTTCCATTAAATTATTAAAATGGCACCATATGAAGAATATAGCAAGATATGTAGAACTCCAACTTGTCAAGATGATGTTGGTGAGAGGAAACTTATAGGACCAGAACTTATTGAAGTGAAAACCAAAATGTTAAGAACTATTCATTCTCATATTAATGAATCTCAAAGTAGAAAAAAAGATTTATGTTGAAACCCAGATAAAGGATTTGGAATTTCAAGTGGGAGATCATGTCTTTCTGAAAGTATCTCAATCGAAGGGTGTCTTAATGTTAGGTAAGAAAGGGAAACTGTACCCCAGGTACATTGGACCATGTTAAATTCTAGAAATAATTGGAGATGTAGAGTACAAATTATAAATGTTTCCAAGCCCATCCAAAGTGCATAACGTCTTAAATAAATCATTTTTTAAAGAAGTACATTCTAGACCCAATGCATGTACTCACCTATAAGGAAAAAGAACTTTAACATTATTTATCTTAGTGTGAAGAGCCTATCGATATTATTGACACAAAAGAATAATTATTAACAAATCGGATGACTTGACTGGTAAAGGTTACTTAGAGAGAACATAAAATGGAAGAAGAAATGTGGGAACCTGGGGATTTCATGAATAAAATCCTCCCCCGTCTATTTAGAAGAAAATATTCATGAAAATTTTTAGGATGAAATTTCTATAGGAGGGATGAATATAACGCCCCTAGATTTTATGGTATGTATCCTTTTAAATAATTTCAATTTTTTGTATATCTTACATTGCACACAAAATTATTTCATATATTATAAATCAAATAAAATCAAATAGACAATGAAAAAAATACTATAAATGAATAATGAATGAAATAAGAGGTTTTTTCTAGAAATTAAGGAACACATACCAATGAAATGGTAACTATACGTTTTTAATATTAATGTCACCATTATGAATAGTAATTCATCTAATAGAATTGTATCCTCACCTAAGAAATTAGAAAATAAAACTTAGGCATCAAATAAATGAAAATGTAAAAAAAATTATATCATAGTATAAGTAAATAAATATTTTGAAAATGATAAATTATGTGTTGGAATTTATATAAAACCTAAATGATTATTTAAAATTTTATAATTAATATAATGAATTAAAAGATGATTTAGTTTTAAAATATAGAATCATAAATTAATATTTTTATTTATTATGATTATAATATTATTTTATGAGACCTTAATTATTTTTTTAATGTGTTATAAAATCAGTTATAATTTTAAAATTGGTATTTTTTAGTAAATGAATATTTTAATTAAAAATTAAATTTATCATATTTAGAAAATTATTTTAAAAAAATGGAGTTCATTTTATTAATTTTTCATGTAGAAAAATGGTTTAGGTGATTTTTTGGGATTGTTTTCAGAAATGGTTGATTTTTTTATGAATAGTGAAATATAGTAATTTATGGTATAAGCTAAATTGAGTTCATTTTTTAATTATTCTTGTTAAAAAATGGTTATGGTGAATTTTTGGGATTTGTTCTAAAATTATTGAGTGTTTTTAATACTGAAATATGGTAATTTATGGTATAAACTAAATACATGAATTATTGATTCATAGGTGATGTATAGATAATGCAAGAACCATCTTCTAGAACTCAAATGCATTATTTAATGTATCTAGACATAAAAATCATCATTATTTCATATCTTGAGCCAAACTAATAAATTAATGACTATAATAATAAAAAAACACCCCTCTCTTCTAGTATAAATACCCCTCGTCACCACCTCTTCTACTCACACCACAAAAGACTTGAATCTAATACAATTTTTACCCAAAACTCTTCCCAAACCTCTCCCCCATTTCTAGGATCCCTTGGTCTCAATAAAAGACCATATTCAATTTCCTTAAGGAGTTTCTCAAGGAGAGGAATTCAAGAGGTAATTCCTTTTTTATTCTATTTTAATTACTTTTAATTTATTTTCTTCTTATTCTATCCTTAAAAATATTTTCCAAAGTAACAATATAACTCTAGTGTCTTATATATACTATAATGTTATTATTTTAATGGAAATTACATTATCAAACCCCTTATCTTTCCCTTTTTATTCTAAAAATTAAAGAATCATCTATGAGGTTATGATTTACCACCGTTGTGGACAATGAGTTTTAGTTTTTCAATTCCTCATTCAAGGAAGGTCATAAAACCATTTTTTTGGTTAAAACGCACTATAATAAATGTATTACCATTTATTTAGTATTATATAACTAGTATATATACATAATATTAATTCCTAATGAAAACTAGTTTATGATGATCAAAAAAATGAAGAAAATAATCCCAACGATTATCATTAACATTTTATCTAGTGATTCATCATCATACCATATATTATAATGAAATATATAACCATTTAATATTCATGTATTCCATTAATAAAATATAATTTCAATTATTGAAAAAAATTCTCATTTTACATTATTTTCCACACATGTATAAAAAACCAATCACGAAAACCAAGGAAATGAATGTTCTTGAAGGATAAAATTCTATATTATAACTAATCAAAAAGGAAATAATTAACTTAATAAAATTATAAAAAAGAAAATAAATGTATAAAATGTACTTAATTAATTAATTAATGGATTTAATATTATTATATAGAAAATTATGATCAAGTACAGAACACATTCGGACATATGGTAGGGGACTTCGTTTTAATTTCAATTTCATTGAAACTTACATAGAATTGTACACCAATCCATTTTATTGTGGTTTATCTACAAACCCTTTGAGATAATTTTTAATTTTACATTATTCTACTCTTTAATATACATATAATCTTTTATCATGGATAAGATTATTGTTTAAACCGTATACCATTTTTACATATGGTGTTTTCTTTGAATGGTGATATATTTATAAATCCATATCCTATACTCAAAATGTATATTTTGATAGGTTATATTTTTTATGAATTGAATCTATGTATGAAGAATTATTTGGACTTATAATGAGGGTTGGGTCCCATTATAGACCCTCATCACATCGATAGGACTCATGAGACAAAACAGTTGGTGAAAAACCCTTTGTGTTTGTTTCCAAAAAGACTCAGATGGATTTTTACCCATAGACATGAACCATATTGATGGTATTATGGTTTATATTCCAGTTAAATAGCATAAAATAAATAATAATTTTCTTTATTTAATATTCAGTTATTACATTCCATGAGGTTTCTATGATGAAAAAACATGTGGTTTCATTTTTCATTCCCAGTTTATTGGTAGCATGTGTTTTTTCAGTACTTTAACTTTTTATTATGACTTATTGGCCTTGTTTCAATTATTATTGATTCATGTAACCATTAAATATAGTTTGATCTCACCCATTTTATTTTTTTACTTCCCCAACTTCCAAATATGAAACCCTTGAATAAGTGTTATAGAAGCAATTTATTTTCTTTTGTTATGTTCTATATTTAATTACAATTGTAATAAGTGAACCTTATATGTATCTAGTTTCTTCAAGACTACAAAACTAATCGATCCTCAGTGATGTGATATGTAGTAACTATGAAATTATAATAAAACTACCACTAAATCTGGGCTACTGGGGTTAGGGTTGTTACATTATGTCTATGGGTAATATTTTAACTCTTAAAATTGATTTCTAATTATTATTTTCAATTAAAATTTTCATTCTAAAAATTCATACATTTCTCAACTTCACAAGGAAATTTTTTTATGATTTAAATACTTTTAAAATCAAAACACAATTAATATATTATATTTATATTAATTATATTTATCTTTTGGATTCATAAAAAAATTATGGGGGTGAGAAGTAGATCGATTACTAAGAAAATATACTCTTAATTGGGAACAGTAGTCATCATAGAAATGACTTGAAAGTGAAAATTTCTATAAAGGGTATAACATAATAATTTTTATACTCTTAATTACAATCCCAAATAAGTGAGTTAAATAATAAATAAATTTAATATAAAAAATATATATTTAATATAAACATATAATTCTCTTATAATAACCTAGAAATCAAAATAAATAATAGTAATAGAAGATCACTTTGGTGGATATCTCAGTAAGATAGATTCCCTCCTTTAATGGTGCTAATATATTGAAAATAACCACTTATCTTCTTCCCCCAATCCTTTAATCCATGACTATCCCCCTCCAAATGATAAAAACACACCTTTATAGAGTGTAGGGGATTTAATGCTTCCAATAGTTAACAAGTGCAATGGGAAATTTGGCCAAATATTTTAATTAAACTTGTATTTCCTGGTTGGACACAAAATTTAATAAACCATATTTATTTCTATAAGGTTGACTTATGAAAAATTAGTTTTTTTATTGACATTAATATTTTATCATAATATAAGCTTTAATGAAAAATATATGTCATAAAAGGTGAACTAGTTTTCATAGTGATGATTCCAATATAACTTTGTTTCATGACTCATTTTCACCCATCAAATATGATATATAGAAAAGATATTCCAATTGAAATGTTTTTTTGCATATATTGAACAACACTTTCACAAAATTTTAATTATAAATACATCCCAAAAAATATTTATATCAAAAATAGTAAAATGTACTTTTAAGGTTCCTAAAAATAATTTTCATCAAAATTTCAAATGCATAATATAATACCATATTTTCCATAAGTAAACATACTAATTAAATTTGGTGAATTTATATCATTTATTACCAAAAAAATTATAAAATTCTTTTTATCAAAAATCCCTCTATGCAAATTACAAAAAACCCATTGAAATCATATCTGACTCCTCATGGGAAGTATATATAGTTATACATTGGAAGGAAATGAATTTTAAAACAACCAAGAATCTCATTGAATATAACATAAATTAATGTCATAAAAACAGATATCTTAATCAAGTAGGAACAATTCAAAAAACAAAACCATTAGTGGTGACAACAAAACCAAGAATTTAGATAGATCCTCCAAAACTGAAACACATAAATAACTATCATTAAACTCATCCATAACCCTAAACCAAACCCACATGGTGATTAGGATTAATTGGGAAAGTAAAATAGTGGGTAAATACTTAATGGGGAAGAGATAAGTAGAAAAGAAGAGGAAGGATTGAAAATACCTTAGAAATCCACTTAAAATTAAAGGAGGGGGCTTGAAATCAAAGGGGGAGGGTAGGAGATCCCATTGAATTCCTATGTCTTAGTTGAATAGAATGGGATGAATAGGGAGGCAAAATTCCTTAAATTTATAGAGGGGAAAACCAAAAGGTCTAATTTTAAAGAAACTAGGTAGACTACACAATTAGGCCACACGGTTAGGCAAACCATTCAATAACCATGAGGGAGCCACTTGATGGAACTCCCCACACCTTGAATAGTGTGGATGTGTATTTTTCTATAACTATGTAGCAACTCTGCGTGTTATCCCCACACACAAAAAATAATCCACTTTATTTTCTAGAATACACACACATTTTGATAAATCATACATCAACCATACAAAACCCACTACTAAAAGCTACAACACCATGCATGGTTAGTCCATATGGTTTACCATAATCGTACGATAACCTTGTGATAGGTAAAAATATTAAAAATATAAAATTTAAAGATTGAAAATTATAAAATATTAATACACACCAAAATAAAAAAAATAGAAATAGTGACATAGGGTTGTCACAATTGTCTCCACCAAAAAACATTATACCCTCATAAATTCTTAGTTCAAGGTAAACAAAGTGGAAAGATGAATCTAAAAACAAAATTAAAAAGGGTGGGAGGGTCAATTTGACTATAAAAGATCCCAAGTATAAGAAAAACACTAGACATAGAAAAATTCTATAAAAAATAATTCTAATATTTAAATAATATTAAATAACCACAAGAATGATTCAGACCATTAATATTTAACAAGAAACTATGAGAATATAGAGCCATATCATAGTCCTCCCCTCTATTTAGGATTCATATTAATTATCGAATCATTTTCAATCACTTATATAAATTGTGTTTCATTGAAATAACCATGATTTATTATGGTGGTTGTTTCTGTTTATGGTGTGATCCATGAGTTGAAATTTAATTGGAAAGATTTATCGTGGGGGGAACTAGGGGATGTGCATCGGTAACTAGGATGTGGGGTTGTTTTTTTGATTAACCATATGAGTTATCCTCCATGGTTCGCTGCAGGGGAAGTTCCAAATCCCTTGGACCATTGTCTACATCATTTGTAAGTGAAAACGTTTATTGGATCCACAGGTGATTATTAGTCACACATGGCACGAGGGGAACATGGTGGCTGACTTCCTCGCCTCAGGAATTACTAATGGTGATCGTAATTTTTTGTTTTCCAGGCTGGGGTCTCTTCCACATGCATGTGGTAACTTTGTTAGGGTAGATGCATTGGGTCTCCAATACTTTCGACCTCCTTAGGTTTGTTCTGTGTAGGGATTTTCCCATCTTTAAATAATAATAAAAAGTTAATGTAAAAATAAAATAGAGAACAGGTCCCAAAATAGATTGTCTCCCAAATTATGACTTATATCTGAGAATCCTCTTCTCTTGAGAGACTTTAAAACTATAAAAAAATGATTCGTACTTATTCAAATTTTCAACCAAGGCTCACTAGCCTACTCTAATCAAATCAACTGACATGGTTCCCAAGAAAACAACTAGAAAAACACGGTCATAAAGAATTCCAAGACACACCACTATACCACTTTGAGGGGAATACAACAAATAAATATTCAAATAGAGTCTATTAAGTGTCAAGATTAGTAAATTAATTTCCCTGAAATATTAATGCTTGGTAATTTAGTTATTCCTTTATTAGAGGCTTAATTTAATTCACCTGAGACATGCACCCAACTTGGTTTTTTCTCTTAAATAATATCAATTCAACCTAATATCAATCAATAGACAACCCTAATACTCAATTTATCAAAATAGTGAAAACATTTCCAATAACTCTTTTTTTTCAAACCGTTGAAACATAAGAAAGGGTCTCAATAATTCATTTTAAAGGAACATTCACTTTTAAAAACAAACCAGCCTTTTCTTTAAAAATACCACCTTTTTTAGAAAAAAATAGAAGAGATTCCTTTTAAAATATCAATTATAAATTAAACCTGTAAATTTATTAATTCAATCTTTTCACATAAAATTCACTTTCCATCTCAAAACACTTCATATTGTAAAATAATTTCAAAATAATACTGCTTTTAAACACTAATAAAGGTTTAAATCCCCAAAAATAACAAAATAATGTTTTTAAAGCCACAAGTTTATTTAATAATAAATAACCCGCACCCCCCCCCCAGACCTTTTACCGGATTTTCTACATTTCAAAAAACCCCACCCTTCAAAATATCTAAAAAACGACCCTTTATTTATATTTTTAAATTGGACCCTCTTGAAAAAACACTCCAAAAGTTTTAATATCCTTTATAAATGAATAAATAAATTTTTTAAAACCAAAATGCATTCCAAATATCTTAATAAAGGTAACAAAATCCAAAAAACATGAATTAAAACCAAATTTATTTTACAAAAAGTCATGATGAATCCATTTTAAATCGAAAATAATTTTTATAAAATCCACTTTCCCCATAAAAATTTCATTTCACAAAAATAAAATAAGAAAAATCACACCACAAACTTCAAAAAAATCCTAATCCACCCACATAAAATATAAATCATTGGTCCATTATTGATTCATTTCCCATAAATAAAATATCAAGTAAATCCATGAATTGGGAGGTTGAAATAAAACAAATTGAACAATATGTCAATCTATCCTCATTCTATAAGGTCCCAAAGGGGTGATGGAAATGAAAAATAAGGGGTTAATTTCCTTTATTTTAAAAAATAATAAGATTATAAACATTATGACTAGAAATAAATTAGTTCAAATATTCAAAAAAGTCCACCACATTGATATAATAAAAGAGAGAGAAAAGAAAATGAAATAAAGTTACTATTGAAAATAATAATTTTATAGTATTTTGGATATAAATGATTAAACATATACACTTCACACACAAACCTATTGTATGGAATACACTTTGGTATATCACTTTTGATATAGAGTGAAAACCCTTTAAATCAGCCTTTTCTACTCCTGTAGGTTCAAACAAATTCCCCTGTCTTTTATGGTTTCATACATAAACCCATCCTTTTATAATAGAAGACTCAACCTATAATTTTATAAGCTCAATAATAACCACTTTACTTTTTGAGTTTATAAGGAAACTATTGTTTTACGAGAAAAAACTAATCCCAGTCTTTTATAGGTGCAGACCCAACCAAGAATTTCACCGGATAAGTCCAAACCTCTTCTATGTCATGGGTCAATAGTAACCTAGTCCTATAAGGGGATAGACTAATCGTGGACTCCAATAGGAGTGGTTATTTCTTCTGATGTTTTTTGGGTTAAGTATAACCCAGTCTTCTATGGGGGTAGGCTAAACCCAAAATCTTACTAGAGTAGTCCTTTCCTATATTATTTAATGGTTTAATAATAAGTTAGTCTCATAAAGTGATAGACTAAACCTAATATTCTAATGTCATAGACCAAATCTAGATGTAACATTTGTTATGTTAGTGTAAATAAATGAAATATGCACAAATTGATACAATATAGCTTGGTTTTTTCAGTTAAATGAAAGAATAAAATAGTTTCACCCATTGAAAAAAATTTATGAATATCTTGGCATTTGGATCAAACAGTTCTTCAGCCCTCCAAAATTTTGAAATATTTAATCTTGGTCATAGATTATTGTACTTCAACAAGTGGATAAACAATTATGTGTTGGGAATTAGTTGCGACTTATGTATAATGGACGTGTTAAATCAGAGTCGCATAAATTTTATGTTTTTTACTACATACTTTGATATTTTTATATAAAAAATAGAAATTTTTATTCTCTCTACTTTAAATTCCACGAACCTACTTTATAAATACCAATAATAAAAAACACATCAAGTGGAAACAAAATTTAATACTATATAAATAAAAAACATTGTACACAATTTGAATATAAGAATAAATCAATAATTAATATGGTAGTGAATATATTAATAAAATTCGATAATAAATTCTTTGGTACACTCCCATCAATCATGAGAGACTAAATATAATTATTTCAAATACAAATTTAATCTTTGCTCGTGCTTATTTTATAGATAAATAATTTCTGTGTACATTTTAAAAAATAGAGATAATTATTATCCACATGAACTATGCCTTCAAATTATTTCAACACGGCAGTTAATAATCAATATTATTATTTTTTTAAAAATCACTAAAAATAATTGAGCAAAATTATATATATTCCAACTGGTTTGAATTTGAATATCTCAAGTTCCAAAAAAAATTCATTAATACCCATACATTCTAAATCCAAAATGAATCCCAGTTATTCCTTCATAAAAAAATTAAAACCTATTCACATAAATTTTATATAATTTATAAGTAATATTATAATTAATAAAACACTAATAATGTTTATAATAAACATTCTATAAATATAACTATCAAGAATAATATAATATTGAGCATATTTCCATGTTTTAAAAGAACCTTTAGATATTTTAATAACCATTTAATAAAATCCCTATATTGTATTTTAACATAACCTTTTCCCCCATGTAACTGAATCTCACCACATAATCAGATCAATGTAGCCTAATTTAGGTAGGTGATGTCATGTAAGTGAATTCACAAAAGGTAATCTATGTAAACAATTTACGTAAAGGAATTATGTATCCATTTCATGTAAGTAAATTCATTTAATAATTTATCAATATTTATAAAATTTTTTCATATAAGAATTAATTTTCATGTAAATAAATACCCATGTATTCGTTTCTCTTGTAATAAAATTTCTCACAAAGGAAAATTCAAATAACTAATTAAAGAAATTGGGAAAAAAATTGTAATCCTAGTTTAGACATAATAAAAACCCTCCAAAAAAATAATTAGATTGATTTATATTTTAATTTTATATATAATTTAATTATCTTTAAAAATAATCTAGAATCAAATTAATCAGAGTTATTTAGCCCAAGTTATCATCAAAATATTATAGAAAAACTATTCTAAAAACAATTGATTTCAAATTGAAAACATAAAGTAACTTCTAACCAAATTTAGAACAAGATAAATATTTATTCAAAGTTTAATGAATACTAGTTAAATGTAGAAAATTTTTTATCTTTAAAAATATATAAGAAACACTAAATTTGGAGTTATGTATCTCAATATATTATAAAAATAATAAAAGTGACCAATTCTTGAAGATCAACAACGTGGATCATAAAACAGTTGCATGGTATCACATTTGACAATGTGGATTTCAAATCGGTTATATATTTAATAGTATAAAAACATGTCTAAATTATATTTAAAATTAAAAAAAGAATTATTTATCTTATTAACTCTAAATGATACTTTTAAAACATGTTTTGTACATTAAAAATAGGAAATAATGTTATATTTTAAGAAAATAACTATCATGGTATAATAAATTTTAAGAATACTTTAATAAACACATAAGATAAAAAAATGAAGACAAAATAAATTATATAAAAATCAAAATTAAGTCTTCTAGAACCAATATATAAGATAAAAACCTAAAGATAACACTTAATTAATACTTATATTAAATAGAATAAAATAAGTAACGTTATAAATGTATTAAGACTTATAAAGAATACAAAGAATAAAACACTAAATAAAACACTTGGTAAAGTTATAAAATTATAATTAATCATGATATTATACTTAGTAATTATCAAAACATGAAGTGGTTCAAGGATCCACTCAAAAGTCTCCCCATTTTGATAATTTCAAAATCATGTATAATTTCAAAACATCTCCCCCATTTTGGAATTATCAAAAAAATAAAGTCTCAATAGAAAAATTATCTCATTAAAATTAATAATAAAAAATTATTTCACTCTAAATATAAACAAACTAATAAAACACGTTCTATTTAATATATTTCTTATACATCCATATTTAAAAAACACATATCAATGATCCACATTAAAACCTTCAAATCCTATACAATGAACAAAATTTTACAATATGATAGTGGAAAATAATAACAAAACCTTCTTAAAACAAACTTTTATTGAAACTAAAAGTATAAATAGTGTGTTTACATCATTTAGTATGTATTAAAAGTCTAAAAATAGTAATACAATAAAAAATGTGTAAATAACTCAAAATTAGTAATATAAAAATGCATATTCTATGGAAATATAAATATTTTATCATTTAAATAATCATTCTAAAAATACCCATAATTTTAAGTAGAAAATATGATTATCCATGAGTGAAAAGGAATTAAAATGTTTA
Source organism: Viscum album (assembly GCA_963277665.1). Lineage (NCBI taxonomy): Eukaryota > Viridiplantae > Streptophyta > Magnoliopsida > Santalales > Viscaceae > Viscum > Viscum album. Next base: position 1,944,810,867 of record OY728163.1, read on the forward strand.
TATAAAATAAATCTAAATTTGTTTTAGAACAAACAACAAGAATCTAAATATAAAAATATGCAAATAATTTAAAACTATGATAGTTCTTTCTTAAACTTCATTAAAAGTAGATTTAGGAAATTAAAAACATCACATGTTAACCATTAAAACCTAATTATTTTTAAAAATACATAAAATTTAATCATTCCCAAACAAAAATACACATAGGTTTCCAACATTCATAAAATATAATATGTTTATAGGGAAAATAAAGGAATTGAAAACAGGTTTCTTTCCCATTAATAAATGCATGATATATGTAAATTAAAACAATTAAAATTTCTAATGATAATCTACACCACAATTATAGATTAGATAAAAAATTTAATACACTTTTTAAGTAGAAAAAACTAAATTTATATATCATATTTAAAACATGAGTAACTCCCCTAAACATAAGTACTCTTAAAAATTAATAAATCAAAGCAATATGAAAAAAATTTATTTCCTGGAATAAACAATCATCCAAAAACATCATTTAATATCACAAGGAGGCCCAAAACATGTCATAAGATATTCAAAGAATTATGAAAATAAACAAATGATAATATCATAAAATTAAACCATATTTCAAAACAAAAATAAAAAATTAACTATCTATATAAATATATTAACTAGATTCCAAAAAATATATAGTAGCATCCCAAAATGAAATAGAGTATTCAAGATTATCAAAAATTAAATACTAAAGAATATAATTATTATTCCAACATTATAAGAATAAAACTATAATGACAAAAAGGTCATAAAATACTCATTATATGTGTGTAAATAATGGATTTATTTTACATTGATATAAATACATACCTCTATGTACAAAATCAGTAAATGATTTTCAAAGTTTTACCTTGAAATTGGATGTAGATATGAAATTCCTTTTGTAAACAATATATTGAGTAAACTTAAAAGGGAAATCACAATAATAATGACCATAACTTCGACATTAAAAGAAATTAATTTAATAAATTAAATTATATATTCCTCTCAAAAAAATTACTTTTAAACATAATTTAAATAAATAATCACAACTACGTTAATTCATTTTATCATTTAATTTCATTAAACAATACATATCTACAATATTTCTATATAAAAACTATTATTATAAATTTTACTTTTCTTAAACCTATTTCATTTCTAAATTTATCTAATTCACTCTTCAACCTTTCATTTTCATTTACAAAATAAATTCAAAATCATCATAAACCTTTTCATGTGATGAATAATATATAATTATAATGTTTTCATTTCCCTTTTTAAGATTTTTACACTAATACTCAACTTTAAACATATAAACCAAAAATAAATTAAATCTTTTTTATTAATCATTATTATTATTTGAAATTAAATATTAAATCCTCTCATTTTCAGGTTTAAACTTCAACATTTTATAATCAACATTTAATGTTCTCAACATATCAATTTGAAGAGATGAAACCTTATTATATTCAAGAAATTTAAAAAATTTAGAAGATGACATTCACTTATTTCTATTAACTCTTCAATATTTATATTTTATTGGTACATGTATAGAATTCATTTATTTTTATGCCATCTTTTTATAAGTCACACATTTCCTTAAGATCTTCAATACTAAGCTCGTTATTTATGATATTGATAGAAAAATGGGAATCAAAAATAAAATAATTATATTAACTTATAATTTCCACACATATATTTCCAAATTTTCTAACATATGAACTAATATGACTTGAACTATAATGTAGAGGTTAAAATGTTACCTTAAAATATTTCTGAAGAAATAAAACATTACTAATTTCGTTTGGAGCTTCACCTTTATTATAAGAGCTTCCATAATCACTCTAAATAGTCATAGTTTTATTTTCATACATCTTGAACTTCCTTGCATTTTTTGAGCTTTGTATAATTGGTTTTAATATTTCCTCTTTTCCTATAGCCATAAAAATAGTATTTGAACAATCTAATTTCAAATGTGGTTTAGATTGAATGATTTCCCCTTTAGGAAAATGATGTTTTTACCTTTTTATGGTTTCAAACTTCTTTCTTATCTATCCATGTGTCTTATGATTAGAGAGAATAGATTTTATGGAAATCTCCTTCATTAAAAGTATTTGTCCCAAGCTCTTTCCAAATCTCATAAGTAGTTATGCAACTAAAATTTGTTTAAAAAATATTTTCATCTAAATAAGAATAAATAATATTCATGAAATTATAATTAAGATCATATTTTACAACATCTTCTCATATCAAACCAATAGAATCAGATTTAGGTAAATTATAAAATTTAATAAAAAATTTCGAAAATAGAATATCAATACTTTTTATATATTCTTTTATCTATATCTTCTACTAAGTATGCTTACTACCATTGAAATGTGTTGGAAATGTTGGATTAAAAAAACATTTATTCTTCAAGTCATGAATCCCTAAAAAATATATTTCCTTTAGTATTGTTATGGACCAGGATAAAAATTTATCACAGTAAATATAGAAAAAATTAAGCATTATATTCCTAAAATATCCATCCTCTAATATCAATTATGAGGTATCAAATAAAGTGGAAAAAATTATCCTTAAAGGGTACTCCTATTATACCAAGTGTTAGGTATCCTAAAGATTAACTAACTAAATTTATCCTTATAAGATCCACCCTCTAATACCAAATTTGTGGTCTTAGAGGGGTGATGGAAATTGATTTGTTAAAATATTAAACAATTAAACCACATAGATATAAGAAAAGATAGAAAAATTAAATAAAAGAAAGAAAAATATGAACACACTATGTTTATAGTAGTTCAAATGTGAATCATCCTACTTCTATGCTTCACACACCAACATAATGTATAGAACCCACTATTGTATATAATTTTTTAAGGAGAGTGACAACTATTTACATCCACCATTTTCACACTTAGAGGCTTAAACCAATTCCATTATATTTTAAAAATTCATAGAGAAACTCATCCTTTTATTGGAGAAGTATCAACCTAGACTTTTACAGGATCAATCATAACCTCTTTAATTTTTAAGGTTTATAAGAAATCCATTATTTTATATGATAAAACATAACCCAATCTATTATAGGTGTAGATCCAACCTAAACTTTCATAGGCTCTGTCCAATCCTCTTATATGACATAGTTCCATAAGAATTCAATATTTTAAGAGGACATACTAACCACAAACTCATACTAGAGAGTTAATTTCATCAGTTTTTTTACAGGTTATGTGGATCTTAGTAATTTTAGGGGGTAGACTAAACCCAAACTATTATAGGACCAGTCTATTCCTCTAATTTATTATTATTTAATCATAACTTTGTCGTATAAGGGAATAGAAAAAACCCAATATTACAAGCCCAAATGTACATTTTTTAGGGAATCATAACCACATGAAATAAAAACTAATTGATATAATATATCCCATATAGGTATTGTACAATAAATATATAACATAGTTTCACCTAGTGAATAATTTTTGATGAAGATACTAGAATTTGGATCAGAGAGTGTTCAAGACCTTCAATATGTTGAAATAATAAATCTAGGGAATCTTGGATTTTACCTTTGCAAGATGATGAACAATGAAGTGTCGGAACTTAGTTGAGAATAATGAAACATGAATGAGTAAAATTATATTCATGTATGTTCTACTTTTTTACTACATGCTGTTTTCTTTTAATATTCTAAAATATCAATGGCTATTATCTCAAATTTATATTCCACAAATCTTCTTTATGAATTCTAATGATAAAAAATCATCATGTGGAAACAGATTTTAATATAGTATAAATAAAAAATATGTTGTGAAAAAAAAATTATAATAATAAATGAATAGTTATTATAGTACTGAATATATTCATAAAATGTAAAAATAAATTACTTGGAATACTCTTATAATTCGCACGAGACTAACATCTCATATTCCAAATTGAAATTTGAAATTCACTCATTCTTATTTTCCAAGTAAATGATTCATGTGTATTTTTAAAAAATGAGAGATAATTAATATTCACGTGAATTGTGTATTGAAATTCTCTTAACACAATAGTAAATAATAAATATTTATACTATTGAAAAAGTCCCTAAAAATATTCAAGAGAAACTCAATATGTTCCAACCAGTTTGAATTTGAATATCTTATGTTCTAAAAATTTAGTGTAAATATTTATACATTCTCAATCCCATATTATTCTCATTTATTCCTTTATAAAAAAAATTAAACTAGTTTTTATGGATTTTAAATAATTATTGAGTAATTTTAGAATGAATAAAACACTAAGAATGTTTATAATAAACATAAATCAAATGGAAATGTGAAGAATAATATAGAACAAAGAATATTTTAATATTTTAAAAAACTATAGATACTTGAATAACAACATAGGAAAATCCACATATTGTATTCTAACATAGGGTTTTTCCTCCACATATCCAAATCTCACCACATAAGTAAATCGATATAACCGAATTCACAATTGTGAATGTCCTGTAAGGGAATCTATGTGACCAATTTACATATGAGAAATTACGTAGTCACTACACATTAGAAAGTTTATGTAACCATTTATCACTACATAGAAAATTTATTCACATAAGAAATACTTTTTACATAGCTTAATGTCCATGTATCTATTCCTCACATAAAAAAATTATCATGTAAGAAAATTTACATAAATAATTCTGGAAATTTGAAAAATAGAATTACTTATCCTTGTTTAGACATAATACATACCATATAACAACCAAAATATAACAGTTAATTAAGACTAATATTGAATAGAATAAAACAAGTAAATTTATCAATGTATTAAGACTTATACAATGAATGATTGGGAGCCGATCATACTCAGTTCCAAAAAATTATTAAAAAAGAACATCAGAGACAACAAAATAGGAATATAACACAATTGCCACCAAACACACAAAGGCAGGCCACATGCCACCCACAAGACAAGCAAAGAAGAATCCCAACAACAAACAATTCAAAAGCGCAAATCCAACCAAAGAAAAATCCCAACAATGGACAATATGAAAGCGAAAATCCAGCCAAAAGATCCCACCATTTTTGGGACACCATACCCAACCCTAGGTGGGAACCAACTCGAATCCCGAGTCATGCCCCGAAAAAATACTAGGGTCACCCATCCCGAGGGTCACGAGTATGCCACCTCTAGTTCGTAGCCTGCCCCTGTCATTAACAGAAGTTGTTTCCATCTGGATGTCGACCCCATGTGAATGGAAAACTTGCACCAAGTCACCCTGTGACCCGAGGTGACGTCGGCCCGCATCCACACCATTGCCATCCAGCCAGACGTTAAACGCTCTCAAGGTGAAAATTCAGGCATCAAACACACGCACCAAACTTAGATGGCTGCAAGCACCATCGCGGTCGATGTCGGCTTTGCCATCTCTCATCCCCGCCTGTTCCACAGTCACCGGCCGATCCGCCTCATCATTGTCTTCAGTTCAACGCCACATACTCCGCTATGTGGATGAAATCATTCCATCAGGATCCAAATAACCCCATTGTCTCATCGACACCAGATTCTCATCGGTCAACCTTCATTTTTCCTTTGATGCGCCAGATGCACATCAACACAATCCATCACCTCCTTCGTCGTCAGCCACGAACTGTCGGGATCACCACATCATCAGATGCTGTCAGAGAAGCCACACCGTCACCAATCCCAACTCCCATAATTGGGATCCTAGACAAGTCATCGATATGCCCCATTTCCCAGACACAATGATGTCGTGATAAAGCCTGTATCACCACTGTTTTCAGCCCCCATATTCCCATATTTACAGATCCCCCAAGATCCGCACACACGATCTGATCGGAGAACTCTCCTGGTGTCCTGTTGTCATCTTAAGAGCTCACCGTCATCCATCGACCAAACCAGAGTCCACAACCAGTGCCTCATCGTTGTCCTGAAGCATCACCCCTCGTCTCCTGACCAAGCACGTCATCGCCATCACAGGGAGAAAAATCACATCCCAAATCATCATCAAAATCCATTTCAAAACTAGATACAGCCTTAAGTCTATAGGCCTGATGACTAAGATCACCATCAAAAATGGTCGGAGCACACGCCTTGCCACATAGTTCAAACATCTGATAATGGCCAACGATGCCATAGTCACCCCTCTGAGAAAACCCAACCAGATTATGGACAGAAAATTGATGAGAGAGATCTTCACCTTGTTCTAACTCCATACAAACGTGTTGTTGGGTAACGAGGTATTGGTGTGGCCTCCCCACATGCGTGCTGCATGTCCCCAGTGAGGCCTAAGGTGGACAACCCTCGGGATTAGGCCAGTTCCCAATGAGGTAGAGGGGCCCATGGGACGTTTGTTAGCATATAGTGTGTGTTTCCTTGCAAGGACTCGAACCTGGAATCTCGAGGTCAGGACGCCACCTCCTTTAACCAACTCACCCATGCCCCGCGAGAAAATGTGTTGTTGGGTAATGAGGTATTGTTGTGTCCTCCCCACCTACACGTCGCACGTCCCCAGCGAGGCACAAGGTGGCCAACCCTTGAGATTAGGCCAGTTCCCAATGGGGTAGAGGGGCCCATGAGAGTTTTGTTATCATATAGTATGTGTTTCTTTGCGAGGAATCAAACCCGGAATCTTGGGGTCAGGATCCCACCGCCATTAACCAACTCACCTATTCCCCACGGGCAAACGTGTTGTTGGGTAACGAGGTATTGGGGTGGCCTCCCCACCTGCACACCGCACATCCCTAACAAGGCCCAAGGTGGACAACCCTTGGGCTTAGGCCAGTTCCCAATGGGGTAGAAGGGCCCTGAGAGGTTTGTTAGCGTATAGTGTGTGTTGCCTTGTGAGGGCTTGAACCCAGAATCTCGAGGTCAGGATTCCACTTCCGTTAACCAACTCACCTATGCCCCGTGGGAAAAAGTGTTGTTGGGTAACGAGGTATTGGAGTGGCCTCCCCACCTGCACACCACATGTCCCCAGTGAGGCCTAATGTGGCCAACCCTTGGGCTTAGGCTATTTCCCAATGGGGTAGAGGGTCCCACGAGAGGTTTGTTAGCATATACTGCACTTTGCCTTGCGAGGACTCGAACCCAGAATCTCGGGGTCAGGACACCACCACCTTTAACCAACTCACATGTGCCCTGCAAGAAACAATTGAAGGAATAATAGACTGAATAAAATACTTAGTAAAGTTATGAAAATTATTATTAATCATGATATTATATTTTTTAATTATCCAAACATGAAGTGTTTCATTGATACACTCAATAAAACATTGCTTATGGGTTTGATGGGTCATACGATAATCAAACAATAGTTGTTAAAACATTTCCAAAATCAAGCACTTGGTCACTACATGGTTTGTTAGTCCATGCACTTTAGTCTCACACCTTTTATTATTTCTCTATTTTCAACCCAAAACTATAAGAAATACCCCCAAGGAAACTTATATAATGCTAAAAAGGATCACAATACCTCCATGTTAAGCATCAATCCAATAAAAATATTTAAATTATAATCCAAATCTGAATAAACCATGGTAACTCAAGGCTCAAATAAATAAAGAGCTAACTAGACTTTTTATACACCAAACTTTCAACTTCCAATATTATTATCTTCATTCTACCAGACATCAAAAATAATAATAAATTGTTTCAATAACTTAATACATCTTTAGAACCTGGGATTTGATACCATTTTTTAATTAACTGAACAAAGATTATTTGTCATGTCACATAAATTAGCTTTTCACTAGGTGAGAATGGTGCTCCTGGTCAACATAGGTTGGAAACAAGTTCTTCAGTATCAGAAACACACACTGGGGAACAATTTCAGACACATACATAACAATAAACAAGAAATATAAACCACCAATAATATAGCATGACTCATCCATACATTATATGCACATGTATATGAATATATATATATCGAATAATAATGTTATCCAAGTATAGAAAAAAATAAAAAAAAAATCCATAACAAGACCTAGTTTATAAGTGTAACTATTATTATTTGGAAACTGAATAATGAAAACAACCAAACATCACATTAATTAAAACAATTATCATGCTCAATAATTATATAGTGGAAGAAAAATACAACAAATACACAAGGTCAAATTAACTAACCCATCCCTATCCCAAAATGAAATAGGACCCTAACCGTTACCACAATACCTCTAAGTAGCCCATTTTTCACTCAAATCATCCTGACATAACAATCAATAGACCCAAATAAACCACCTTGAATGACATAAATACATGGTAACTTGAGATAAAACATGGATGATTTATACACACACAAACATGTAATGGTGTATATGTAGGGTGCAATCACGAGTGACCAATATGATTACCCTAAAGTTTACATATAGTTTCTTTCATAATAAAATAAAATTATACTTTGAAATTAATTTAAAAAATAGGTTATTATGAAGAATAAGTAAAAAAATTATCATTAATTTTCCTTTTCTTTAAAAAATAAAAAATAAAGACTTTAAAGACCAGGTACTTTCAAAAATAAAACCAATATTTCAAGGAAAGTAAAATTCCAAATAATTCATTTAAATACTCATTTAAAACCCTAAAAAGCAGGTTCTAGAATTCATAAACAATCCAATCCATTTTCTTTCTCTTTTAAAAAAACATTTTTAAATATACTTTAGAAAACAAAATCACTTTAATTTAAATAACACCCAATCCAAACCCAATTTTTATAATAGTTTTAAAAATAATAAAAATTATGAATAAAGAAGAAAACACTAATAATATGGTAATAGGATAACAATGGAGAGAAATAAATCCAAACATGAAATGGTGCCACACAACAAAATAAAGGCTATGTGATATTATAAAAAAAGGAAGGCATCCTTTAAATATTCCCAAATAGGAACTAGAAATCATAAGAAAATATCTAATCTCTAAAATGAATGTTACAAGAATTGGATCATCATGCACTAGTTTTCTATATGAACCTGATGATTCTAGGAGATCACATGGTCTCACTAGGTCACAAGACATCCTATTATATCACATGGACTAACTGGGCTATAAACCCTAGCTAGTGAACAATCTACACTAGGGGTGTACTCATCATGTACTTATACATAGCTACCTAGGGATCCCATGATATCAATAAATAGTTGTGAGTAAACAAACAAGAATGAGATCAAAACATAATTCATGAATAAAACACCAAGAATAATACTTATCTCACCCTTAACACCTTCTCAATAGGGAATAGGCCTATTTTTTATTGATTTTTGAAAATCCCCATTTCAAGGGAGGAAGGGGAACTCTTATAAGGACCGTACGCTTATAGATTACAGGACCCGTAGGTCTTAATGGAATATCCATACTATCACTACTTGGAACTTCTCCTCCCCAACTTCAATTTCGTGATGTTAGCCCTCTAACTCTTGCGTAGATGTACAGCTAGGTTTCCCATGAAACCACTGGCCAGTCCCGAGGGAAATTTAGTACCCTATCTTTCTTAAAAATCTATTTAGCTTCTTCTATAGTGTATGTTCCTTCTCTAAATTATCTTTTAGAGCTTACTCCTTGTAGATTCATCCATGTCCATTTTATGCATAGTTTTAGGTGGCCAGAATGTCTTGAGTTGGGCCGAAATCATTGAGGTGGCCCAAAGGCCTTGAGGTGGCTCAAAATCATTACTATTCCAACGGCCTTGTGTTACCTGAAGGCCTTAAAGGACCTAATGACCAAACAGGTGGCCCTAAATCCCATACAGATGAATAGTTCCAAGATGTTACAGTACTGAACAGTACATGCCATAGTACTACTATAGTAATGCTATAGTAACCTAGAAATTATGTCTCTACCAAGATTGGTAAAAATTGAGGGTCTCACATTATTTTGAAAAAATATTTAACAAACTTCAAAATGGACCTTTGACAAGAAAATAAGAATTTCAATCCACTTTACACTATTTAAAATCACTCCTTAAAACTTATTTTAAATATGCATTATGAGAAAAACCATTTGGGAATCAACTGTTTTATTATGAACCATTAAAATACCACCACAATAAAATTTAGACTTAAAAACAATTTCCCATGGCCAAAGGACACCCCCATTTTTGAGAAAATTCATTTTAAAACATCCTATATATATTAATAAATACAAAACAGTGTCAAGGCCCCTATAAAATTACTAATTTATCCTTCAAAAAAACCACTTAGATATTTCATCACACACTTGGAATTCATAATCATAAAATATTATAATGAGTAATAGAAGTTTCATTTGAAACCCCACCATTCCAATTGTTAAAACCATTAAGAATCCTTCTCAACCACTCATGTGTAGCACATAAAGGTATATTTTGGAAATAAAATCATTTTAAAATATCCCAGGAACATATTAAATATAATATAAATGAATATAATAGAAACACCTACCCTATTTAATAGGAAAAAATCCTAATGTGTCACCTTTAGTGGTGAGCACCTAACCAAGTAAGGAAACAGCTTCTATAAACACTCAAAACCAAATCCCTATCACTAAGGCAATGTCAAATACCTAATCCGAAACCACACGGTGGTTTGTATTTTTGGTAAAATGAAAATAAATGGTAAAGTATGGTTGGAGAATAAATTAAGATAAAAGTAGAGAAATAAAGTAATATACCTTATAAATTTTCATGAAATTAAAGGCAGGAGGCTTGAAATCAATAGGTATGGGAGGGATGGAGCTCCCCATACATGCCCCGGGATTGTACGAATAAGAATAAAGGAAAGGGGAGGGAGAATAAATTAAATTTATGAAGGGGAAATATAAATTTATATTTTTAAGAAACCGGGTAGATCATATGATAAGTCCATGTGTTTATGAAAACTATATGACAACTGTGCATGAATCACTAGTTGAAAAACACAATACCTTACATGTTTTGGACACATGGTTTTCCATAAACATGAAACAACTATGTGAGTCATTACCACACACAAAACTAATTGGAATGGTTTTCTAATGACCCCACAAAATTTTTTATACCTCGCAGCAACTATGAACAACACACTATGAAAAGATATGGAACTATGCATTGTTAGTCTCCATATTTTCTCCAAACCATGTAATAGGGAGAAATATTAAAATTTTAAAATTTCAATATAAAAACATCCAAAAATGTAAAAAACTAAAAAATAACATAAAATAAATAAAAACAGTGACACTAGAGGTGTCATATACCATGTCTCAACTACTTCCCTATCACTCAGGGTGGGGTATGGAAACCATCTCCTTGGTTGGACTTCTAACTCAAGGAAGTCTTAAATATTCATATTTAGAAAGATCAAATGATTATGAAATAAACTATTTTATACTTTAATTGATCTTTAAATTTGGTATTTAATTATTCTTGTGATTTATTGTAGGATACCACAAATTTTCGAAAATTGATCAAAAATAATGAACTGTACATGCTAGAAACAATTCACACTAAGTCATAAAGAAGTATCGCGGAACACTAGAATATTGATTATGGAAGCTAGAATATGTTTTTATTAAATACGAGGTAAAAGATGATGATTTTATGATAAGGAACACATCCAATGTCAAATGATAAGTCCAGGAACAGGCTTGAAGCTAAAAACTAATGAACCAAGATGAAATAAACCAAACTTTGCTTGAAAAGAACAATTCAAATTGTGAATATCATTCATGATGTGAAACTTGATGGAGTACAATATGTGGAGAAAATATGTCAAGAAAAAAAAGTTATTTGGATGATTTCAACATGTGTTGTGGAAAACACAAATATACATGTTATGACACAACCCATGATAACCCAAATAATTTTTTAGAGCATTAAATAATCCATTAATTAATTCATTCCCACACATTACATATTATTATCACTATTCATTATGTGAAACTCTCATGAAGACCCAAAAATGAGTACAATTGATAGAAATTAATGATATACATCCCTTTTACCACCCCATCATGACCCTGGACCATCATGAATCATATATGATTCTATTTATGATGGTCCAAGCATCCGGAATGCCTATAAATTATAGAGTTGGTGGAGGAGAAATGGATTCAGCCATTGGAGGGTTCTATCATTGTGATGTTCTATAGGATTTTATATCTTTATGTTTTGTTCATTATTTTATTTATTTACTTTCAATGTGATGTACATTCAATTTTAATTCAAGTTCATGTTATTCATCTAATATCATTCATTAATTCTATCTCTCCTTAATTCAACTATGATCTCTTTCACTTTGAAATGGTAACTGATTAACTAGAGGCATTCCATGGGTGAGGTTTTATAGCGTTCTCAATTATTTAACTTTAATTTGAAAATTTTTTAAATTCTATTTATGGTTTATGTGAGAGAATTTCATAGGTGTGTTGGTTTACCATCATGGATTTACCTTCAAAACCAATCCTTTTATTTGGTTTAGTTCTAATCCCTCCATTTTATATGGTAAAATATTTAACTCATGAATTAGGGGATACCCAATAGGATAAAATTGAATGCAGGTGTCGGTTGGAGTGATGAATTCATGATAAATTCCACAATCATCAAAATAAATAATTGTAATTAATTAATAAGTATTTATAAATTGATTATCAAGTTGAATTTAAACAAACATTGAATACTAAAGGAACCTATGTTACCAAACCCTAGGACCAAACATATCTTCGTATCCTACATTCTATCTGCATATAGTTTCGTTTTAATATCACATTTAAATTTCATATTTTCTAAAAACCCAAAATTAATTTCATTAATAGAACTATAAGAATATAAAAAATATATAGATTAGGTGAATTAGAAATTAGTGATTGATTGATTATAGTACCCAATAACTGAGATGAATTTGGTTAACCTCTATTCTTCATTATAAAAATAAATAATCTTTTTTTACAAATGATAGACATTCCATAGTCCTTCCAATACCTTCTCACTCAAGGTGTGTCCAACATCCAAATTCTAACCACTTACTTATCTCTCAAGGTAGGGCTCAAAATTCATATCTAAACACTACCTTGTCACTCAAGGTAGGTCCATAATTCACATAATACCCTAGACTTACCTTCTCACTCAATGAGTCCCAAGACAACTTATACTCACTCAAGATGGGGTCATTATCATAGATAATATCTTATCACTCAAGGTAGGGTTTGATATCGCATCACAACCTATACTAACCTTCATAATCAAAGAGGTCTATGACAATTCCTTCTCAATCAAAGTACAAACAGGCATCAGGATCCATCATAACCCATAATGTGGTCCATCTCCAATCATATTCACACAGTCTATAACAAGCATGAAGTAATATGCAGGGCATACAACCTATCTCTGAAGCTCACCATATCATCACCAGATTTCTAGTCACTCAATACCTAGACCAACGACTCAAGTAATATCTCAATTTCTATATATCCATTAAATATAAACTCTTTAATATTATTTCGGTCACAAAAACATAGAAGTTGAGTCTATTTAAATCCTTATCTCACCCATGAGGGATTATACAAGGGTTACTAAACCCATATCAGTCTCTTTTAATTGGTACCAAACTATATCCAACACCCCACAATGTCATCTCACCTGTAGGCACAATCCAACCCTAGAAAAAAAATTATAGGACTAATCCTCATCCAATTCTACATCGCAACCATATCTCACTAATGTTGAGTCAATAAGGTTTTCCTTATGACTTTTCCATTCCTTCTTGTTTTGAAAATCACAAACAGCTTATCTTTAAGGAAAATTGCTTTTATAAGAAAAATTGCTTTTATAAGGAAAATTGCTTTTATAAGGAAAATTGCTTTTATAAGGAAAATTGCTTTTATAAGAAAAATTGATTTTATAAGGAAAATCGCTTTTGTAAGAAAAATTTTTATTATCATATTTTCATTCATATTTTTCCTAAGTATAAAATTCGGATTCATTTTTGTTTTCTCGGATTTTTTTGAAACTTTGATATAAAGTATTCTGTTTTAGGATCCGAATTCTGGATAAGAACTGTAAGGAAGTTTCACTCCGAATTCTAGATGAGAACTGTAATAAAGTATCATTCTGAATTCTTGATACGAACTCTGACTAAGTCATATTCCAAATTCAGGATACGAATCCTTATGAAGTTCGACATTGAATTCTCATTACGAATTCTAATGGCGAATTCTCATTACGAATTCTGATAATAAATTTTCATTAAGATTTATGATGAAGAATTCTTATTACGAATTCTGATGATGAATTCCCATTACGAATTCTGATGAGGAATTCTCACTACGAATTCTGATGACGAATTCTCATTCCGAATTCTCATTCTGAATTCATCGATTAAACAGAATCTTATCATCTCTGTTTTGTACACTCTGATTTATTCAGACTCCGAATTTTTCACTCTGAACTTTCATTTTTCTTATGCCTTTATATTTTGACTACTCTTTATTATTTTCCTTACACTACGAACCTTCACTCCGAATCATTTTAGTTAAGATTTAAAACAGTGTCATATATTCTGTTACACTTGTTTTGTTATAAAATGATGTCGTGTATTCTGTTATGAACTAACCGTTGGTTAAGTTACTCGTGTACAGGTCCCTCCGATTTTTAAGGAAAATATGACCATTGGGAAGGAGGCCGACCTTACCTATAAATAGGAGCTCATTTGAAAGAGCTCATTGCTGAAAGGCTGACTGGTCTTCGACTCATGTGATTACATGCTTGAAGTGATTTCTAGAGAGAGAGGCTCTTATTAACTCTCAAAGCTTCGTGCGACTCCGAATGTTGGTGATTACATTCGAGGACTTCCGGGGATATGAAGATAGTGGTTCCAACTACCTTGAAGTTCGAGGGCTTCCTTGCTGAGGAAGACAGAGGTTGCCAACTACCTTGAAGTTGAGGGCTTGCGGGGATAGAAAGACTGACACACTCCGATCTTCGTATCGAGGGCTTACCCTGGTGTGGGTAAGACAGACTTTCTTGAAAGTATAAATCAAGGGACCTTTATCCAAGGTTGTTGGATACCCTTCTCTTTGGGTTAAAAGACTATTATCTTGTTACTTGTAGTTCTACTACTTGTTTATTTCCGCTGCATTTTGTATTATAAGGAAAGTATAACTTTCTTATACTTCCTTACTTGTACTCTATTTCATTTAGATTCTATACGCTTTAAGGTAGAATCTCATATTGTAACTTTTGTTAAGTTTCAATTTCCAGAACCATTTTTCCGGAACCTACTTTCAGAATCTCTTTCTAAGTTTGCATTCGGTATTAGAGGTGTTTTGAATTTGCTTAGTTTAACTTTGTTAAACATATCCCTTTCATTTGCTTAAGGAAAACATAGTTATTTGTAACTAACTTTAAAGGTTCCAAAGGAATTTTTAGAGTATACAATTCACCCCCCCCCCCCTCTTGTATATTGAGCATCTACATCACTATTTCGATCATACAACTAACTAGGGACAATCCAAATTAATCATGCTCTAAGCCTCTTAGAATCATGATTCCAAGTCATTCAGCAATCCACATTACCCATACATAGGTTATATCATGTATTTACCATATGAGAGATTTCAATTAAATCATCCAGAGTAAGCCATCTTGTAACACCTCTTCTAGTATAAGAGGAATTATCTCAATCCTCTCACTCACTAAGGATCCAATTTATCCTCATGTTAATGTTCTTCAATAATCATGGTACATATAGTTTTCTCAACACTCACCATTAGTCCTAAGACTCTCATGCCTACTAAATCACCTTAGTAAATACAACTAGGATATATAAGTCTCATCTCTCATCTCTAGACCTATAAAAGGCCTCTCGTCTACTCAACCATCACCTTATCTCCCTGGTGAGATAGACATAATGTGATCTAAACTTACCCATTATGAAAGAATACAATTTCCTAACTCTAGGAGGCTCTATTCCATCATATATTTTTCACTTGGATTCTCTTGGTCAATTACCTTACCAAACCACATGAAAATATATTGGCATGCACATACATTTATAAAGAAATATGGTTTTATATTAAAGGTACCAACTTCCTCTAACATGGAGTTATCATCTTAATTATGTTCCTCTCATCTATGGACGAACTTATCCATGCCTCATCCAAGTTCATACCAATACTTAAGATCTTATCTCACACCACAACAGCCTAAAAATTAATTATAAAATTTTTAATTAATTATTAAATTTTAATTAAAGAGACATTATGACTAAAAACTCATTGAGAAAGGTCACATTACCAAAACTATGATAAATCTTGCATATTCATCCTCTCAAAATCTACTCTAGCCATTTAAATAAAAATATACACTATAATGACTTCATTAAACCATGTTTTAGTGTAATATACACACAAACCTAACCCAAAATCATCAAAAATCATAAGGGATGAAAGGGAAACAATAATGAAGAAATATATAGGAAGACACTAAACTTAAATCACCATGTAAAAACCTCAAAATCTATCCTCTATAATGGGATCTAAAGAGTGATAAAAGGGGGATGGGTTGGATGAAAAATGTTACCCACTAAAGCCTCTCTTGACCTAGAACCCAAGTATACCAACTATAAAATGAATGGAATTACTTTGTTAAAAACATAGGTCAGGTTGCTTGTCATAGAGTAACCCCATTGGGTAATTGTATGGATACCCCGAGCAAAGATCCATCATGGTGAAACCCTCTTGGATAGTTTCACAACAACCCCTATGAAAATTCTCAATCCCTCTACCAACTTCCATCATAGCACAACCCCTCTTAGTCATAGTGCAACTTGAATTTTCTGAGCAAGGCACAAACCCCTAAGGTAAGGTATCCCTTTTTCATATCATGTCCATCACACTGAAAGCCATAAAATCCCATATTGTAGGCTATAATAGCATGAATTAGGGGTCATAGTGTGGCTAGTAATTCTACTAAAAATCATAAAGGAATGTGTAAGGATTTTTAACTTATCCAAATACCCACACAAATCTACCATTCCATAAATCCATATGTCGGGGAACAATTGTTTCCCACACGATGATAATCTCTATATTTCCATCACTCTTCATGACAAGAAGGTCCACATGAAACTATTTTTATCTAGGGGTTACCTGAAACCCACTCGGAATCACACCTTATAACCCAAAAAATCTCTCAGGCCTCTCACCATGTCCAAAAAGATATCATAGAGATATTATAACCCTCATAATTTTAGTCTCATTCCCAATTCTTAAAACATACACTAACCTAATACCCAAAAAATCAAATTACAATTTAATTTCACAACTAATAATTTCACAGGACATTACACATAATCATATTATATAAAAAATTTATGTCATGGTTAACTCTCTATATATTCATATCACAGTATACTAAACTAACCAACTATATCTTATAATCAAATTGATTAGGCTAACCAACCGTGTCCCATAACAAATTAATTTCATGAGATATAATTCTTTTCACAAAGCATAGAATAGCTATACAATTTTAGTCTCATTAATCATATAATAATATAATCATAAAAATATGTGTCACAAAAATAGGGAAAAAATCATAAAACCAACATAGAATAATTTTATTGTGCGAATAAAATTTGTCTCATAACAATTTTCACAATACATAAAAATAAATCATTTAGAGAGAGAAAGTGGATAATTCCATTAAAAATATCTCAAATGAGATATGAAAACTGTTAAAGGTTTATAATATAAAGGGATATTGAGATTGATGAAAACCACTTTAATGGATGATAAAATTTGAAAAAAATAAAGAATAACCATTTTAATATCTTAATATTTTCTTTCAAAAACCAAGGAATTTTGAAAAGAAATTTTTTAAAGGGAAAGATAAAGGAAATAATTTTTTAAAATAATCAATGAATTTGAAAATTTTAAATGTAATCTTTATAAATAATATTGTTATAAGAGAAATTGACCAAACAGATTATGTAAAGAAATAAGAATAAAATGATTCCTATCACACAATTTTAGTAAGCGAAATTTAATAGAAAAAGACCTTATATAATCAAGAAACTAGAAATAAATATATAGAATATATACATGAAATTAAATAAAAACATTAACATGGAAGACAAATATTCCCACCAAATAAAAGAGAGATAATTCCATGTCCTAACCCAATAGGGATCAAGCTGCAACTACCATAATCCCACCTCTATTGGCCATGGGATGCTGACAAGAACTAAAAGCCATAACTAGTATGGGATTACCATTACTAATATACTTGTACACACACAACTGGCCATCTCAATGAAGAATTGTCGAGGAATAAGGAAAAATATTCTAGAGTAATAACCATACATGAAAAACCATTATGGAACCCGAAGAGTATGACAGTTAAAACTAAAAGTAAAAAATGGAAAGATACATACCCATCTATAAAGATTTCCTAACCTAAAAAAACTAAAAAACTAAAATTTTGAGAGATCCTAGCTCCAAATAACCAATCCCGGACAACCATACATGGTCAAATACACTAGGGTATCCATATGCTTCTCTATAATAACTATTGAACTATCTGTGGTCTGCATAAGAAATTAGATTTGTGGGAAAATCCCATGAAAGGGTGATTATATACATCCCCAATAAGATGACCCAAAAGAAAAATTGGGATAAAAAAGATACGTGATAGTAATAGAAAGATATCTCAACCCTAATAAATTGAGTTACAAAAACCAATAGAATTTGAATATATTTATATGTGTGTCTGTGTGTGCTTAAACCAAAGAATCCCAAATGAGAGACAAAGAGGATATCCATCTTACCACCCTGCCTAAAAAAGAGTGCCAACAGTTCCTAGATTCCATCAATGATTCCAAGCATATTGTGTGTCTACCAAATTGAAACATCCAATTCAAGCCACACCTCTCCCTAATGTCACACCGTCAAGGGGAAAATCTATCAGTATTGGACTCATGCCCTACTAAAACATGATTGTTCTACTAAATAGATAGAGGACACATACCTTGAATCCGTAGTAAGGTTCCACATAGTAGATATCTTGAGGACCCATTCCCTTTCCCAATAGGAGGGTTCCACTCTTATTATTGGGACCCATGCCCTGACTCCACGGGAGGGTTCCAGTCAATATTTGATATAGGACCCATGCCATGCTCATTAGGAGGGTACACTCTAGTAATCAGTAGAGGACCCATTACAATGCTAGATATAGGGTTCCACTCATGTATTCAATGTCTCATTCCCTAATACCATGGAAGGGTTCCACTCAGATATCATATAGAGGACCTATGCACTGCATAGCAGGAGGGTTCCATTTTATTAGTAGATAGAGGAACCATGTCATTCCCAGTAGGAGGGTGAAACTCTAATTGTTGATCAAGGACCCAAGACATACCCATTAGGAGGGTTCTACTCAGTGGATTTTTATAGGAACTATGCCATACCCCAGTAGTAGGGTTTCAATCTAGTTTTTGATCATGGACCCATGAAAAGCCTAGTAGAATGGTTCCACTAAGATCTCTTCAGTGGTCCTACCCAATCACATCCATCATCAAACATCACCTAAAAAATCATCACACTTGGAGAATCTAACTTTGTATCTCAAAATCCACTACGAATGAAACCAATTCTTTCTATGTGGAAAAACAATCAAGATAGGCTACTCATGAGCCAAAATATGAGTTCAAATAAAAGAGGTAAAATAGGTAAAAGTTTCCTCAATATGAAGATTGGGGTACAAAACATGTAAGGTTACCACACAGTATGTGGTCCCACACTTCCACCTAGTTATGTCCCTACTGGTTCACAGATCTTTTCCCATGTAGCCCTACACAACATGTATAGGGACTGCATAGTGTGCCTCGGTCACCCAAGGCCCTATTAGATCACCTGGTTGTATCTATATATCATTGGTTATGTCTATGTACTTTGTTTCACAATGTGTTCTCCATCAGGGGGTCCTACCTGTGTGCTCTTTCCACACAGAATGTCCATCTGGAGAGGTTCACATGTTATGTGTTCCAATTTCACAATGTGACATCCTTAACTTTTCCAAAACCCTAGAATAATAACCCAAAGAGTTCAATATTTCATGTGTTCATCATAGTATATTTCATTTAATTGGGTTTTTTGTAGAAAATTATATCTCATTATGGTGTTCCATATCTGGTCTAACATCCTCATATCGTGCCTCTAGTCCCCCTCGAATCAATGGAAAAGGACCCCAGTCCTCGTTTATAGCCATATAATGGTTGAAAATAAAATCTCAATTGATATTTACAACTCCCACATGCATAGAATGCATCACCTATTTCCCACAATTCCTCACCAGTATTTTGATCTTTAATGGAATCACCCATATCCTACAAATAAATTGAATACAATCATTATTTGTTGTTTTATTTTTCACACACTAATTTTCAATTATTATAGGGGCTAATCTGTATCGATCCCACCCAAAAATGTTTATCCAAGAGCCCATAGGCTAATAAGTGATGAAAATGAAGAATAATTTGGATTAAATAACCAAAACCAATGTATAGAATAAATGGCCAAGATTTCTTGAACAATGAATACAGTTATGAATATCTAGCGGAAAAACAAAGGAATAAACCTACTAAAACTGGTGCTATAAGAAACCTGTTATTTATTTAAAATTAATGTTTGATTCATTACATAATATTAAACTTAATACAGCCAAAAATAATGATAATTATTGTGTATTTTGTAATTATTTACACTACAATACAATTTAGAATTGTAAAAACATTATTTTTATTGAAAACATTATTAACATGCTCGCACATAAAATTGCATGGGATAACATTGTAACATACATAAGAAAGGTGTTAGATATAAATCCCAGTAAATTAATAAACATTTAATAAGGTGATACATGATATAAATTAAGATTATCAATGTGGAATTAATGAAATGTGAATAGTAATGCATGATATAGTGTGGTAATCAAAACATGAGAAATGTGGCAACAACTTAAAATACTGCATCACCAACATTGGTCAAGGATAACATCGAAGACATCATGATAGAAACAATCCTATAAAGGAATCAAGTTCACTCCCTCTCCCAACATTACATATCATGAGACTAAACATAACCCAATGCATTAGAACACTGTATAATTTTAGGTGCACCAGTCACATTCATTTTATTCTCATGCTTAAGTGTGCCACATAGATCATAAAACATAGATTCATTTATCATTATAATATATTCCATGATCAAGTATTATTGAATAAAAACTTTTAAGTCCCAATTCAATGAGTTATAAATTATAAAGTTGAACACCCTCAATAGTATATGGGGATGGTATTCACTACACAATTGTTTTGTCAAGGAAAAATCGCAGTGAAATTTGTACAGCATAACGACATCACATAAAAATTAAAAAAATAGGTTGATGGGTGTTAAAGGGTTATATAATAATTTTTACATAAAATGGGAAGTAATAGGTACATGTAAATATATATCTCAACCTTATTAATTGGAATAGAATGCATAATATAAAAAAAGAACCTTTTATAAAGAAGATAAAGTGAGGATCCCTTACTTGAGTTTGTGGATTCAAATACATGGGAGGGGATTATTGAGAGCTTGGAGGAACATCGGGAGGTCTCTATATAGGGTATGGTGTATAAAGTTCATGATCCAAGGATTTCTATTGAAGGTAAATGGGAGCTTGGGTGGGATTATATAGGAAATGAGTGCATATTTATTTATTATTTCTCAAACTTAGGTTTTGGACTCTATTTAAAAAAATAACCAAAACCTCTTAACATATCATGGTTCTTTCCCATGATTTCTACAAAATGAGATTGGATTTAATTATTTTGGAATTAAAATTTCCAAACTTAATAAAATAATACCCTTTCTTATATGGAAGTGAGTCATACTCTTAAATAAATGATTTTAAAACCATATAATATTTTAATTGTTTTCGAGGATTCATAATGGATTTATAAAATTAATTAAATAAATATAAAATCACATTATTTTAAATAGAAAACATATATTTTTTCATGTATACCCTTTAGAGTATTTATTACCCCGCTTTTGGGTCATTATGATGTCATAATACATAAAGTATATTTATACAGTATTTAATTTTTACCCGAAAATTCTACTCCCTCAAAAAATTATAAAAAAAAGTCACCATTATAAAATTTATACATTTTGATTCCAAAAATAATATTCATTTTATCTAAATAATTTTCTAAATTTTTGAATTTTTACTTTTAAAATAAAATCAATATTTATTAAGAAAACTGGGTTTTTTGACACTAATATTTTTCAAACCCTTATAAAAATTACATTAGAATTCATAAAAATTATATGATCATTGTATTTAATAATAATATTTGATTAAAATATTATTTATTTTAAAAATACATTAAATCATCAAAATAAATACCTTGGCTGAATTGGAATATGACTTAAAAATACTATTTGTGTTGTATTGTATAAAAATCATTTATAAAGTAACAATAATGGGATGAAAATAAATTCATTATTATATAGAAAATAATGTACATACTCATATTGATAGGGTCTTGATACATATCCCTTTAATACACTAGAATACGCCACAATATTAAGGTGTGTTGTGGTGATACTTTCATGGGGTGGTTTGGTGTACATGGTTTAAATCATGATCCCAAAAATCATGAACTTCTCTAATAAATGATTACACTCATGATTAAGTTATTTGAAATCATCTTGGGAATTATCAAGGGAAAATACCAGAGAGGCTTTATCTCTCAAAATATCCAATAAATAGTCTTCATAGTGTACAATCCTTCTGGTTGAGGTCCTCGCTTTCTTTGTATGTGTCAATTGTATTTGTTAAAACCCTATATTTATACTAATTATCTTATCACTATTCAATGGATATATGATCGATGGTAATGATACTTAAAGATCATTTAAATCCAAATATATACAATAAAAAAATAAGTTCATGTGTGTCTATATCCATATAATACATTTAAATAAATCAAATGGGAAATTTTATGTATAATAGTTGGGGTTGTTACAATCTTCCCCCTATGAAATTTCAACCTCAAAATTTAATTTACCACACTAAAAATATGAGGCAAATTCTACTTCTTCACCTCCTTTAATTCTCATATCGCTCCATCAAACCTTTTTTTTTCTCCATAGTACTTTGAAAAATATCATTGTCTTATTTTGTACAACCTTGTCTCTTAGATCTAATATCTTCATCATCAACTCCTCATAGGAATGGTCATTTCCAATGGTAACACCTCTGGATTGAGTACATACAATGGGTTAGGTATTTACTTTCTCAAAAGGGATACATGGAATATATCATCTACTTGAGATAGGTTATGTGGGATGCTAGTCGGTAGACCAACACTCAAATGTGATCAAGGATCTAAAAGGTGCTGATGTATCTTGAACTAATATTTCCCTTATTCCAAAATAACATTACATTATTCCATTGATATATAAGGAAGAATACCATGTCTCCAACATCAAACTCTAGGCGTCATCAAATATTGTTGTCATAGATCTTCAATCTACTCTGAGCAGCCTTGATGTGGTATTGAATGGTCTTTTCCTTTTCCGTCATTTCCTTAACCATTCCAGGACCTAGTAGTTTTTTTCCCAACTTCATCCCAACATGCAGGTGTTCTTCATCTCTTCCCATAAAGGTCTTCATAGGTAGATATTTGGATGCTAGGGTGGAAACTGTAATTGTATGGGAATTTGACCAGAGGTAGATGCTGATCACATCCACCTTTAAGTCTAGAGAACATCCTCTCAACATATCTTCTAGTGTCTAAATAGTCTACTTGAATTGGCCATCATTTTGGGAATGATAGATCGTATGAAGTTCTTCTTAATGTTTATAGCATTCAAAAAACATTTCCAAAACGTGGAGGTAAATCTCAAATATCGATCGGATAGAATCGATAGTAGTACTCTATATAGAATCAATACTTCTTTGATGTATATCTTTGTAAGTTTGTCTGGTGAGAAATCCTCTCGAATCACAATGAAGTGTGTAGTCTTTGTTAGATGATCCACCACAACCCATATAGCATTTTTTCCACTATATGTATTTGGATGTATGATCAAAAAATTCCATGGTGATGTTTTCCCATTTACATATAGGTATGGTTAATGGATGCATCCTCCCCTTATATGTTTTTACTTTTTACCTTCACTAGATGACATATAATACATCAGGATGTATATTCTATGATATACTTCTTCATATTGTCCCACTAATAGTGTTATTAGAGATCTTGATAAATATTTGTGCTTTTAGGATGGATATATAAGGTTGAGCTATATGCATCATAAAATAGCTCCTTTACTCAGGATTTTATGGTACACATTATCTTGACCCTAATCTTACAACACCTTCTTCATTAACATTGAACTCTGAGGATTTTCCTTTTCAAATAGTTTCCACTTTGTTTTGAATTCCCACATCATATCTTTGAGAATCCTTTATTATCTTCAAAAGGGATGGTTGAGAAATAATTTGTTAAAGGATTTATGATTCTCCTTCCTTTATGATTCCCATATCCATCATTTCAAAATCAAATAATATCAGATCCCTCACAATTCTAATTAATGATTGAATTTCTAGATATTTTCTACTTAGATCGTCTAAAACTTTATTCACTTTCCCAAGATGGTAGTAGATTGAGCATTGATAGTCCATGATCATCTCTAACCATCATCATTGGTGCATATTTATATCTTTATATGTTAATAAATAATTTAGTCTTTTTTGATCTATATATATTTCAGACTTATCCCCAATGTGATAATACCACAATATTTTCAAAGATAAGACCACTACAATTAAATCACGATCATGTGTTGGGTAGTTTTATTTGTGAACCTTCAACTACATTGAATCTTAGGCTATAATATTTTCATTTTTCATTAACACACATCCCAATAAACTCTTCAAATCATCACTAAATACTATTAAAGGTTATCCACTTTTGGGTAGTGTGATCACAGGGGTAGTAATAAAACTCCTTTCCAATTCCTTGAAACTCTCTCCACATTCATCGCTCCAAGAAATCATGACCCCCTTCCAAGTTATCTTGGTTAGAGGGTTTGACAATAGAGATAAATTTCTCACAAATTGACGATAATACCCAGCTAAACTAAGGAAACTAGAGAAATCTGTCACAGATTTTGGTCTTAGCCATCCTTAAATTGCTTCTGTTTTTTATGTTTAAATATATATCCCATTGCTTGTGATGATGTTACAAATTAATGATAATTCCCTTAACCAGAAACTCACAGTTTTTTAATTTACATAAATCTTATCCTTTAATAATGTCTTTAGAACAGTTCTTAGATGATCCTCATGCTCTTCCTTGGTTTTTTAGAATATTAGAATGTCATATATAAAGTCTACAAAACATTTTTCAAGGTAATATCTAAAGACTTTATTCATCAAGTTCAAGAAGATTTTTAAATCATTATTGAATTTGAATGGAATTATTATGAACTAGTTCTCATACCTTATATGAAAAGTAGTCTTGGATATATATCCCTTCTACACCTTAAATTTGTAATATCCTGATCTCAGATCCACTTGGTAGAAGTATCTTGCTCTACATAGCTAATATAACAAGTGTTAAATCTAAGGTATAAGATACTTGTACTTTATAATGATCTTGGTGAGCTCATGATAATCAATGAAAAGGCATATTGTCCCTTCCTTTTTCTTGATGAAGAGGACCGGTGCACCCCATGGTGAAGCACTTAATCATATGAAACCTTTATCCATATTTTATAGTTGTTGTTTCTTCATCTCAACAAGTTACACAATAACCATTCTATATAGATTATCAGATAATGTAAATTCCCCAAGTATAAAATAAATTCAAAATTCAACCTCTCAACTAGGAGGAAGACTAGGAAATTCCTCGAGAAACACATATGTGTATTCAATCACAATAGGCATGTCTTCAAGGATGGTTCTTTCCATAGATTCAATAATTTTAAATAGATATGCTTTTTATAAGGGCAATAATATCCATTCTTGAGAAGTTGGGGATAAATAAGATTCATCCTCATTATTTCACTTCCATATAATCCATGGTCGATTCACAATACAAAGAGTTATTTCCTTTTCACTAAAAGTTATGTTGGATCTATATTAGGAAAGCGAATTCATACAAAAAAATTACATCAAATTCCAACAAAGGGTGTATGATAAGGTTAGTTGGTAAGTTAATCCAACAAATTTTGATATGGTAGGAGTTATAAATTTAGGATGTAATAAGTTCCCCATTTTTTATTTTTACTGAAAACTCAATTTCCAAGATTTTTGGTGGTTTTGGAATATTTATACTAAAATTTAATTATAAGAAGGAATGAAAAAATGAGAAACAAAAAGTACATTCACTATTATTGAATGAAAAACTAGCGTACCTATCACCAATTCATTGTTGAGATCCACCCCAGTGGTTGTGATGGAAAAAAATAACCCTTACTACCTTGAAAGTTGTTGTTTCTCTCTGAAAACCCTTTTATTTGGGAATTGGTTTGAAAAGTACTCTGGTAACTTGTAGTTGAATTTTTGAACAATTCACTCAGGTTTAGCTGGAGCATTGTTTTCCTCTATCGCATTAGTGTATTTATCCTGTCAGTAATCAATAGATAGGTTCCCTTTCATCCTTCACCTAAATATTTTTCTTATTTCTCTTAGGAAATTTATGGGGTGCTTCTTTAGGCACCTTGGCAAGTGGGATGTTGAAATTTCTTGGTATTTTTAGACTTCTCCATCTAACCACCAGAAATAAAATTCACTTTCCTCTTCTTATCCTTGTGATACCCTTGAGATTTTCTGATCTAAATTTTGGCTTTGAGGGAACATCATACAATTTCTTCATAGATATCAAAGTCATGGATCACTAGGTATTTTTCTACACTAGGTTTTATCCCACCAAATAAGTGTCTAACCTTTCATTTGGGGGTAATTAAAAATATAGAGGCATATCATGCATGTTTTTTCAAGTTTTCCTTAAACACCCCAAAATATTCTTTTTCTTTTTTCTTAAGGTAATGGAAATCTATTTGCACTTTAATATAGAGATTTTAAGGAATAAATTTATCGAATAACATTTTCTAGAATTCATTCAACCCAATCACTTTAATCTCTTCCTCATACTTCATATTCTTAACCAATGTCCACCACTAATTAGCTTCTCCCACTATATGATAAATATCCAGTAGAACCTTCTCTCATATAGAACATTTAAGGATGGAGAAATACTTCTTAGTGGAGTTGATCCATTGTTCCATGATTAAGGGATCATATGATCCATTGAAATTTATAGTCCTTTGTTACATAAAGAAATCAATTTCTTCTTTTTCTCTCTTAGGGTTATTTGGGTACTCCTCCTGATCAAGGTTTCTATTTAGAACTCGAGTCATCTGAGACAGTATTATCACATAGTTTGTGATTCCCGCTCCGATTAGGTTGGATATATCATTGACATAGTCATCACATTTCCCATCACATTGATTTTTTACATAGTTCCTATAATTTCTGACCATTTTATAGAATAAAGTGAAAAATAGCGATGACTATTTTTAAACTATTTTACATATAAAAGTGAATCCAATGACATTAAATAGATAACTTATAAATTATGTTTATTTCCTTAACTTATGAATTTATAGGGTTCAATCTATGTTATCCACGATCTATTTCCAAACATATACTCCTAAGGGTATTTTTTATTACCTTTATAATGGTTAGTAATTAGACTATGGATTTACCAAATAATATCCCTTGGGAATGACAAACCAGGTGCACAGTAAGACTCATTTTCATGGAGTACATTACACTTAATCAGGCCCAACACACCTTGTTAGATTTGTTATACCTAGGAACATATGTTCCATAACCACATCCACATGTTGTATCCATAAGGGGTGTATTTTATTTATAAACCACTTAATCTATACTTACCAAAAAAATTAGTGATGTTTTCTTATTCTTAGTCTTATCCCTAATTCTTTCCCTAGAGTTTTCTAATCATAATCCCAAAAATAACTAAACTTTTTCTATGATACCAACTAAAACAACTCTTCTCTTTATTTCACATTAATACTTGATTTTTTAAATAATATTACACTTAATAAACCACAAAATATAGATAAGTATAGTGTCTTCTAGAATTAGGCACATTACCTATCAATTTAAAATTTCAAAAATGTCATATTTATTGAAAACGTCCTTCACATGCTCGCATTTAAAAGTTCTTGGGAAAACTTGAGGGAATAATTAAGAAAGGGGTGAGATATTAATAATAGTAAGGGAATAAATATGTAATAAGGTGATACATGATAGAAAATAGACATTTCAATAGGGAATAAAAGGAACATGAATAATAAGTCATGATATAGCATGATATAACATGATAATCATAACATGAGAAATGTGGAAACAACTTAAAACACTTCGTCGTAAACATAAGTCATGGACAACTGCACAGAAATCATGATATAAAAATTCTCTTAAATTAATAAGGTTCACTCTTTTTCCAAAAATGAAATATCATGAGACTAAACATTATGCAATTAATTAGAGCACTATATAATACTAGGTGCATCCATCACATACATTTCGTTCTCATTCTTAAGTGGGCCACAAAGATCATACAATATATATTCATTCATCATCATAATTTATTCCATAATCTAGGAGTGTGGAATAAATTAATGTAATTCCAAATTCAAATAGGAATAAGTGTATAACTTTGAACACCCTTGATATGAAATCGGTATGGTATTCACTACACAATTGTTTTGGCATGGATAAATCATGCTGAAAATAAGCTGTATAACAGCATCACATAAAAATTAATAAAATGGGTTGATGAGAGAGAAATGGGTATCTCATCATTTGGATTTAAAATGGGCAGTAATAGGTAAATGGAAAGATATATACTAATATTAGTAATTAGAAATATAAGGAATGTGATAAAAAATAATGATAAATAAAGAAGTGAAGCTAAGGATCTCATACTTGAGAGTGTGACTCCAAATACTTGGATAGTACTTCTTGAGAACTTGAGTGCATATTTGGGGAACTCTAGAGAGGGGAGTGTAGGGTAAGGATGCTATACCATGATTTTTAGTGTAAATAAATGGGATCTTGGGTGTGTTTATATAGTAAATGAGTGGGGATTTATTTAATATTTCTCAAACATAGGTTTTTGGATCTATATAATAAAATAACCAAAACCATAAAACATCCCATGTTTTCCTTAATGGTTTCTGCCAAATGGTAGTGGTTTTCATTGTTTTATAAGTCCAGGGCTTAAAATTAATAAAACAATACCCTTTCTTATGTGGATGTGAGTTGTAATCTAAAGAAATGATTTAAAACCTTATCATGTATTAATGGTTTTGGAGGACTCGTAATGGATTTATAAAATTAATAAAATAAACATAAAATCAAATTATTTTAAATTTAAAACATATATTTGGTCATTGATACCCTTTATAGTATTTATTAAATAACTTTTGGGTCAATTTTATTTCATAAGACATAAATTATTTTTATACAGTATTTTATTTTTACCTAAAAGTTTGATTATCTCAAAAAATTAAGAAAAATACATTATCATAAAATTTCGACATTTTGATTCAAAAAATAACTTTCATTTTATCTAAATAATCTTCTAAATATTTGAATTTTCACTTTTAAAAGAAAATCTATATTTGTTACGAAATGTTGAGTTCTTTGACAATAATAGTTTTCGAACCCTTGTTAAAATTACATTTGACATCATAAAAACTATATGATCATTTATATTTAATAAAAATTATTTAATAATAATATTTTCTAAAAAATCATTTATTTCAAAAATCCATTAAATAATCAAAATAAATTCTTTAAATGAATTTAAATATTACCCAAAAATACTATTTGTGTTTTTTTATAAAAATCATTTATAATGTAATAATAATGGTATGAAAATATGTTCATTATCCAATAAAAATAATGTACATACTCATATTTCTAGGGCCTTGATATATATCCTTTTAATAAACCAAAAAAAATTAGCAGTAAGGTATGTAATGGTGAAACTTACATGGGGTGGTTCGACATACATGGTTTGGGGCATGATAACGATGAACTTGAACTTCTCTCGTAAATAGTTTTTCTCATGGTTAGGTTGGTGGATCTCAACCTGGGATTGGTCAGGGAAAAATCCGAGAGATTCTATATCCTTTACAAGCTCCCATAAATGGGATTTATAGGTTATGATCCTACTGGTTGAGTCAATCACTTCCTTTGTCTATGTCAATTGGATTTTTAAAAACCCTGTATTTATATTAATCATCTGATCATTGTTCAATGGATATCTAATCAATGGTAATGATACTTAATGGTATTTTTTATCCAAATTAAAATAATAAAACAATATAATTGCATTGTTTTTCTATAACCATATAATACATTTAATTAAATCAAAATGGGAATTTTATTTCTAAGAACTTGGGTCATTATAGGTGCATAGGAACATGAAAAGGCTTGATTTAAATAAGATCAAGAAATATAATTGATCATGGTCAAATTGTTTAATCAATTGTGTTAGAATCAAAAAATTGACAAGTATTACCTCAAATCAAATTGTTTTTTCAATGAATAACTAGATCACCAATGAAGAAGAGGAGTTTCTGTGTTT
Organism: Viscum album; assembly: GCA_963277665.1. Classification (NCBI taxonomy): domain Eukaryota; kingdom Viridiplantae; phylum Streptophyta; class Magnoliopsida; order Santalales; family Viscaceae; genus Viscum; species Viscum album. The sequence goes on from OY728163.1 coordinate 1,944,841,592, forward strand.
GCAATGTTTCAATCTACCTAGATCTAGAGTTTCATAATCATCTGATTTCTGATTCTACAATGAGAGGGTATAAGAATCCATTTTTGTGATCCCAAGGTTATGCGGCTAACCATGATGATCCATACATAATGGAATATTTAAATAAGGGGGATAGTTTCTGGTGTTTAATTAAATAAAAAAATTAAATTATTTATATTTATTAAACACACCTTCCAACGGTCATAATATCTGGATGCCCCGCACTGACCAATTTTATGTCATGCCTAGGATAAACCTCTCATTTCAAACTCAACTATGGTATCATATTTCTGATCTATTATTCCTTTTAAGAGTTATCCATTTTTATTTAGGAAACCATGCAACTGTAATATAAAATTGATTTAATATTGTTATAAAATTATTTCTGGACACACCAGGCCTTGAAATCGTAGGTCTTCTTAGTTTCTAACACTGAAAATATTTCAAGATATATTCCAATGTATTAAAAAGGAAAATCGTTTCTCTATATTATTCCCTAATTCAAGATTTTCATCCCTGAAAAACAGAAACTAAATAAAAATATCGGGATACTGAGCCAGAATCTGGCTCTCCCATTTCTAGGAGCTCTCATGCATCCATAGCCCATGAACCATGTGAATGGTCCATCCACACAGGGTCCTCTCCTACCGATACTCGATCTCCACTTGGTGTTCCATAAATGTGGATATATCTTCAATTTCTAGCCCCACCCCAGTCGATAATATGTGTCTTTTCATGCACATATCTCCCCAGTTATGACAAAAGGAATACGTCATGCACCCACTCAAACTATGGGGTAGGTTGAGAAGGTAAGAAACCTCATCAACCCTCTACGATATCTCGAATGGCCTGATGAACCTTGAGGACCATTTTCCTCCACAACCAAATCTATGTAATCCTTATAATGGGGAGACTCTCAAAAAAATGTGGTCTCCTTTCTCAAACTTCAAGGGTCTGTGATGTCGATCTAAATAAAATTTATGCATGTTTTGGGTTGTCCACATCCACTCATGGATGACCTAGACATTCATCATCATCACCTATACTAAATCTAACCCAATAAGAGATGTCTTTTTGATCTCCATCCAACTTCATGGTGACCTACTGGGTATCCCATACATTTCCTCAAAATTATTCTTGTTGATATTAGGTTGGTATCTATTATTGTACGCAAAATATACCAATGTAAAGTTATCCTCACAACACCGGCCAAAGTCTAACCTGTAAGACCTCATCAAATCCTCCAACACCTAGATAGGCACTCAACTTTCCTATATGTTTAAGAGTGTATGGTTGTACCCATCCTCTTATGGGTCCTCAATTCCTCATGTAAGCCTCTCCAAAACTGTGATATGAACTGCACATCATGATCAGAGATAATAGTCAAGGGAACCCCATGAAGGAGAACAATCCCCCATGCATACATATGACCCAAATGCTCCACCAAACTCTGATGATAGAAAAGAAGTGTGTTGACCTCGTGAGTTGGTCAACTATCACCCAAATGGAATCGTGGACTCTCACTTTTCACAAAATCCTTATAAACAATTCCTTCGATATTCCATCCCATTTCCACTCTAGGATCTCAAGGGGCTATAACAAAACTACCAGAACCTGGCGCTCAACCTTCTCCTACTGATAGGTGAGGCACGGTGAGACAAACTCATCTAAGACCCAACTCATGTAGGCCCAGTAAAAAAATTTGATAGATGTATCTATACATCATACCCACACTAGTATGTACTACTAAAAGTGATTTATGAAACTCCCTCATCACCTCCTCTTGAATTGGGACTGAGACCACTATGTTTCCCTATAAAAAGGATAATTTAATTCCTTTATTCTAAAAATCTATCTAGTGAATATATTGAGGATACTAGTTATGAAATGCCTTACATTTTATGTAACTGAATTAGGACTCTCTCAAATGCTTGAGAAATAGTGGATTTCACACCACTGACTAATGAAAATCAAAACCCTCCTGGTCAACCAGGGTTAGCTGCAAGTAATTCAACTTCTTAGATTCCTCATACACCAAACTAGCCTTGGAATTCCTACTAAGGGACTCTTATACAAAATTTTCTTTCTTGGATTTATAGACTATCTCAAAATAATATTCTTTTAAAAACTCCAACTAATTCCTATATATTGGTTTCAATTATCTATATGTGAAGATGTACCAAAGACTCTGATGGTCTGAGTAAACCAAAAAAGCACTCTCCCAAAATATAGTGCCTCTATATCCTCAAATCTAAGACTGCCACTACCATCTCTATGTCATGATTCACGTATTTATTCACATGGGGTCTTAATTACCTCGATCTATATGTGAAAACTAACTATATCTACATCAACACGTACCTTTTCTTGGCTATAATGGAATCATAGTACACTATGAACTCCACATCCTCCTCTAGTAGTCTCAAAATAGAATAACTCCTCTGCCTCAACCTCATCTCCTCGATGGCTCTATGGCCCTGCTAATTCTAAGTAAATGGCTTCCCTTTTCATGTCAGGGAAATAAAATGGGAGGAAATGCTAGATAATTCGTCCACAAACCTCTGGTAGTACCCTTGAAAGTTAAGTAAACTCTACACTCTAGCACACTCTTGGGTGGATTCTAAGAAAGCACTGCATCGATCTCCATTGGGTCAACAACTAATCCACGTTCAGAAATTATATTCCCCATAAATTGAATCTTATGGATCCAGAACTGAAACTATGAGAGATTACCATAAATATGGTACTCATAAAGAAAATCTAGGATCATCTTTAAGTGCTTTTCATGTTCCTACTCTGTGGTAGAATTTATGAGTCATTATTCAATGAATAAAACCATAAATTGGTCCACCTATGTCTAGAATATCTTGTTCATCAAATACTTAAACATAGTATGGGAACTTTTCACGTAAAAATACATCACCAAGAACTCATAGTGTCTGTAGAAATATTAGAATGGCATATTCAGAATATCGTCATCCCAAACTCTCAAATGTTGGTATCCATACCTAATATTGATCTTCAAGAACAATATCGCACCTCGCAACTAATCAAATAGGTAATCATTTCTTAGTAAGGGGTACTTATTCATTGTCTTGGCCTAATTTAAGTGATGATAATCTATGAAAATACACAATCACTCATCCAAATTTTTCACAAACAATACTAGAGATGCCTTAGAGGACACACTGGGTCTGATAAAACCACTCTCTTGAAGGTCCTCTAAATACAACTGTAGCTCCCGGATCTTAGCATGGGCCATCTGATATGCCTCTGAAGATATAAGAGTGGTCCATAATGAATGATGATGAAAAAATTCATCTCCCTCCTCATAGTTAATCTAGGAATATCTTTGGGAAAACATCCATAAAATCCTCTATGAATGAAAGAGTCTAGAAGCCTGAAGAGCCTACTACACCAAGGATACAATCTCCAACTGATGGATAATGGGATGTATCCTATTTCTTGAAAAAACCTGCTCACCCTTCCATGAGATATCACTCATCCATAAATGAGAATCTAGTCCTATCGGTGTGAAATGATCTGACTCATCTATAGTGACTGTCAATATAGGATCAGACTATGGACAACAAATCCATTCCCAAGATGAATTAATAGGGTACCATCATGACAACCAAAAGTTTCCTTTGGAACCTCTCTCCTCTGAGTGATATCTCACACTACAAGTAGATAAAAGATAAAGAAGAATCATTCCCCATGGGAACCACAAGACAAATATATTGGGCTAAAGTCTTAACTGGGAGCTCCATCTCTCACACAAAGAGTAAAAAGATGAAGGAAAAAATGGTTGTGTCTAAAAATAAATATGAAAGAGTGTATCAAACATATATCTCACTTATAATCATCTCATGTTCTACTGGGTCATAATAATCCATAGCCTACAACTTTCTATGGACCTAACATTCGTCTCTCTAATACTGATGTGGGATTCCTAATGGTGGTGTCAGACAGATCTCATAGCGTTGTCCACCACCCACATATCCTCCTCATGGATCCCCACCTTCTCCTCTTCTCGATCTACCTCCTTAGGAGACACCATTCCATTTCATGGGAGATCTGAGATATTGGCACTACCTCTACTATGGTGTTACATCTGCTATATACATACACTCCTCAGCACATTGGTTTGGGAAATCATGTTTCATGTGGCCTCACCCATCACAATCATATCACTAAATATCTTTTATCTACTCTAGTACCTCGTTCTACTCCTAACCATGTGCTCGATCCTGATCCTATGAATGTATCCTGCACTAAGATCGTGTTGATTAGCATCAACTGGCTACTACATATGACTCATTTCTATAAAACCCATTACCTACTCCAACTTCCCAGTGTCACCATGACATAAATATATACATCATCGACACCCACTACAACACCCCGACATAGGTGGGAATTCACAAGGGTACCACACTGGCACATATATCTCTATGGAGACCCTGTTCAAACTTATATTCTTGGAATTATCCACCCTAGATCATATCAAGGGAGTACCATGTAAGGTATATGAACCTCATAGCGTACTTAGCCACTATCATCCCTCCATGATACGAATCCAAAAGCTTTTAAATATGAACTAAGCACAAGATGAAGGGGAATTACTCCTCACAAAACAGCAACTGGATTTCATATCGTAAGAGTGTCAACTCATCATGAATATGTGTAATAAGACACCACTAGTGCCCATCTAATTCATTAAAATTGTTAAATTATATTGAAATAATCTGATCCATATGTGTTTGGATAATCTTGAAAACATGAACCATTGAATCTAGTCAATCATATTCTTCCTGGGGATCTGGCTCGTCGTAGAACCTCAGTGACCTATGGAACCAGAACTCACATAGTGCACTAAGATTGTGTGCATCATCATCCTGTTCTACTAGTTTGATATATTAATCAACAGGTGGGGGTTATACTATATATCTAACAAGAGGAAGAATGTCCTATGATAGACCCTGAACTAAGGTCTCCTCACTCATCATATATTCATCATGATCTGGAACTGGTAACCTGGCTGGATTTCATTACAGAGGCATCCTAAATATTTATTCAACAAATACAACTCTCAGATGAGCATATATATATATATAATGTGGATTTGAATCAATAAATATATTAAAAAGACACAATCCTATATGATTCATGTACCATTTGATTCATATAACCAATGTTTTAGAATGTCAAGTCAACAAGTAGGTAGTATAAGTCCTAGTGAATGGATAAGTTAGTCATTACACTAAAACTATGTTCCCTTCCCTCAAAGCTCCACTCGAGACACTTTAACACTTTTACCCTAAATCCCAACCAAAACCTCATAAGGTGGATACTCCAAAAACCCTCCCAAGGATCAAACCACCTATGATTCCAATATTTCATAACCCAACCCAATATGGCTCGAGTCGTATCTACCTCAATCACACCTCCATAGGCCATAAGATGGAGATAAGTGTCGAAAGGAATAACTAGAATACAAGGACTTTTCCGAGTATACCTGTACACACACACCCAACCATCTCAAACAAATAGTTAATATAAATAAGTAAAAAAGATGAAACATCTAAAGTAATAACCCTACATGAAAATACTGTATGGAATAAAAAGAGAATGACAATGAAAACTAAAATAAAAAAAGGGAAAAATACACTCCCAACTAAAAAGATGTCTTAACCTAATATAATCGGGGATGTAAAATTCTAAGAGAGCCCAAATACAGATATCCAAGATTCAACCACCGTACCGGATCAAATGCACCAAGGTATCCCTATACTATTTTGTAATCATTTTTTATTATTCTATCATCTACATAAGACAAGAAATGTGTTGGAAAATCCTATACAGGGTTGAGTACATACAAACCTAGTAGGATGGCTCGGAAGTTTAAGGGGGAGAAGTAAGAGACACGATATGAATCGATAGACAGCTCAACCCTAAGAAAGGGAGTAACAAAATCCAACGACATATATATATATATATTTGTGTTTCTGTGTGTGCTCAAACTAAAGAAGCCCAAATGATAGAGAAAGAGGATATCTATCTCACAGCTCATCCAAAAAAGAGTTTTAGTGGTTTTAAGATTCTATCAACAATGTGCATCATATCACGCATATACCTTGTAGAAATATCCAAGTCAATCCACACCTCATCACTATGTCGGAAAGTAGAGGGGAAAAATGTCTAGGTAGAGGACCCACACCCTATTAAAATATTAGGGGCCACTAAATTGATAGAGGGACCATACCTAGACTCTACAGAAGGGTACCACTCTATATATAGCTAGAAGACTCATGCCTTGTAATGGAAGTATGGTTCCACTCTAATGGTTGAGGGAACATTCCCCAAATCTACATGAAGTGTTCCACTCAATAGTTGATAGAGGACTCATTCTATTCCCAGTAAGAGGGTTCCACTCTAGTAATTGGGAGAGGACTCATGCCTATCTTGCTAGAGGGTTTCACTCAAGTGGTCGAGGACCCTTTCCCTCATAACGGATGATATTTCCACTCTGATAGAATATATAGGACCCATTCCATGACCAATAGTATGGTGCAACTCTAGTGATAGATAGAGGACTCATTCCCTTCCCAACATGAGGGTGCCACTCTAATAGATAGTCGAGGTCCCATGCTATGTACAGTAGGATGGTTTCACTCAGTATATTAGTAGATAAACTATTCCCTACCACAGTAAGAGTTTTCAACTCTAGTAGTCAATTTAAGACCCATTCTCTTCCCAGCATGAGGGTTCTAATATGATCTCTCTACTGATCATGACTGATCACTCCTGTCATCGAGCATTTCCCAAATAGGTTAAACACATAGAACATCCCACATCATATGTAAAAAAACAATAATGATGTAAATAATTGCATTTTAAGTAAAAAAACACTCAGGATAGGCTACTCATGGTCCAAAATCCATGTAAAAACGAAATTTATATGAGTGGTAAAAGTTTCCTCAAAAGGAAGATAGGGGTACATGGATATAATGGGACCCACATGGCACGTGTTTCTTCTTTTTCACCTAGAAACGTCCCTACTAGTACATGGATCACTTACCATATATCTCTAAACAATGTTTAAGGGGACTACATATAATTCCTCAACAACTCTTGGTCCTACTTGTGATCCTAGTTGTGTCCATGCATCTTTTCACATTCCATTGCACTTCAGTACATGGCATGTTCTCCCACAGAGGGTCCAGCCCATATTATCATTCCACATGACCTTTCCACCCAAGGAGGGTCTCATAATGTGTTTCCTATTTACATGGATTTTTATCCTAAACTTTTTCATTACCCTTGTGTCACAGCCAAAAAGAATGCTAAATGGAGTGTTTTCATCACAATACATGTCATGTGGTTGAGATTTTCAGAAAAAGTTAAATCTACTTCAATCATTCTATATTTTTCCTTTCCTCCTGGGATCTCACCTCCATGCCATAAAAAATAAGTGGGTAAGGCCTTTGGTCATTATTTTCATCCATCCTATGGAAATAAATCAACTCTTTATCAATACTCCAATCTCCAGCATGCATTGTGCACATCTCTTATCACCCAAAATGCCTCACCAATATTTTGATCCTTGATTGAATCACCCATATCCCATAAATCATCAAAATAAAACCCTATTTCTTCATTCCATTCATCGCATGTGAATCCACTATGAATTAGTGGTTCCAATAGGTCTCGGTCCCACTATGCAATGTCCAACTAAGACCCCATAGGACAATCGATGAAGAATGTGAAGAATAATTGAAGGAAAATCACAAAAAAAATCATTACAATCATTTTCCAAGAATTATTGTCCAACGAACATAGTAGAGAATATCCAGGGTGAGAAAAAAATGGATAAAACAATTAAAAACATGTTCATAAGTGCATGAAAAGGCTTTATTTAATGTAGATAAATAAATAGAATCGATCATGATCAAATAGTTTATTCAATAGGGAAAGAATCTAGAAATTTATGATTATGAACTAAAATAAAACCATTCATTGAGGTAGAAAATGGTCACCAATGAAGAAGGGGATTCATTGAATTCAAAATGTCTTCAAATTCCTAGATCTAGAGTTTCTTTGTTATATGATTCTGATTCACCACAAAGATGGTGGAAGAACCCCTCTTGAAAATAATAGGGTTATACAGGTAACCATGGAGATCCTTAAATAAAAAAATGAAAGCAGGGGGCTTGGTATAGGTGTTTAATTAAATAAATAAATTTAATTATTTATTTTTATTAAACACACCCACCAATGGTTGTGATATCTGAATTCCCTATGCCAACCAATTTTAGGTCGCGCTTAGGGTAAGACTCAAATTTAAGACTCATTCTTGGTCTCAGATTTATTGTGTAGGCTTATTTAAGATTCATAACATTTTATTTAGGAAACCATGTGTGAGTAATATAAAATATATATATATATATATATATATATATATATATATATATATATTATTTTTATAAAATTAATTTTGGGCACATAGGGCCTCAAAATTTCTTGTCATCTCTGCGATTGGCTCCAAAAATATTTCTAGATATATTCCAAAGTCATACATGGAAAAAATAGGGTAACTACATATAAATTAAATTTCCCCTAAATTTTTGTAATATTTAAATTTTAATTAAATATGAATTTTATGGTAAAAAAACATTTAAACACCCAAAATAACCATAGGAGAAGGAAAGTGGGGATTTAATTTTAACATATATAAAAATTATCCAAAAAAATTAGCCAAAAAATTTATTAAGAGGTTATATTGAGAGAGAAAACCTTATTTTCTATCTAGAATTAAAAATTTAGTTTTCGTAATGTCTGTAGTGATTAAGCTCCCTTAGATCCCTCTCTATTTGGTTTTGGTGGCCAGTGGTGATGGTTTCCCTCTAATAAAATCCACCTATCGTGGGATCTTCTTGATGGATTTACCCTCTTCTTGTCCTATATATTTTACCCCCTTTACTGATTTTTGATTCCCTTCCATATTTTCTTAACATTTTTATTTATTTGGTTGTTATTTGGAACAATAATGGAGTTCTAAAGATGTATCTGACTTTGCTAGAATTAAAAGAATCCTTGTCACTGAACAATATCTATTTGGTGGATCCCTTTAATCAGAAATTTCTTTTAATGTTATTATTCACCAAATTCATCAATTTCTCATTGTTTTGGTAGAAGCATGTGATTGTTTAGTTATGGGATTTAAGGAATTTTCTTATTCACCTTCTAGATGAAGAGTATTTTTCAGGTTCTTAGTCTTAATCCAAAAATAGTGTAAATTTTATTCATTTATCTCTCTTCATATAGAAATAAAAATTTAACACAAACCCGGATCTCACAACCATGGTGATCTTAGTATGTTTTCCAAGCTTCCATATTCCCTTCCAGAACTTAATTATTATTTGTCTTCTTGGAAGCATAGTTGGTCAATTATTGAGCTTATATAGTAGGACTAGATTAGTGTGTCATTCCAAACCTCTATGTATATTTGTCAAAATTTATGACTTAAAAATCTAGTATAATCCTTATGGATTGATATTGTAGAGAACCTTTATTCTTTTCAGTTGGTCCATTTTGAATCCTAGTGTGAGTTCTATAATTACAATTATTAGTTGGGGAATATTCATTCATCTTGTTAATTAGACTAAATAAAGAAGGTGGATTCACATGACATCAAAATGGTTGATACTTAAAATAGAATAATTAGTATCAATTTGATTTCTAGAAACAATATAACTCCAAATATTTAAGTCTACATTACAGTCCATTAAGCTGGTAAATTCCCTTTGAAAACTCGACAATTGATGTTGGCTGACAAGATGGGGGTGCTAAGATGATCCCCCTCTCGAGTATAGGGGAAATACTTGTAGGTTATGGGGATACCTATAATAATGTGGTATATTCACATCAGACACTTATATGTAGTCCCTGGAAAGATGTAGAATCATATGTTCTAATAGATGAGTTTCAATCTAGGCATGGTATCTACAAAGTGGATAAACCTTCAATCTCTAATATACAAAAAGAGGCTATAGAAGAAGGGAATACATATCCAATCATATACACAAAAAGGTTTGATATGGAATGGGAGAAATATGGTTATGATCCTTTAAATATTGTGTCTAATTCTTCTTCGGCAACTAAAGTGAAGGAACAGAGGACAAATGATGAAGTCACATTCACAAGTTAGGTAGTATCAAGGGGAGGGACTTCCAATCTAAATTTCTAGAACTATTTTGAAGGATTAAAGGAAAACTAAAAATATTATAAATATGGGGATTAGAATTTTGTGAATTAAAAGGAAAAAACTAAATGTTTATATTATTAAAACACTGAACGATATATTCCAGTAGGATGTGTAAACTATATAATTGTATCTCCTTTGAGACTAACTCGGGTGTTGAAACCACTTATATATTTTCATTATATTATGATGATTAAGTTCAGGTGATAAAAATATAACAATTAATAATTATTAATGGTATGAATTTAAATATCAATTCTGGAAGCTATAGATTGAATAAAGAGATGATGCTAAAAAGATATAAATATTATTCACATATTCTAAAATCAATGGTAATAAGATAAGAAAAATGGTTTCCGGTAAATAAAGAAACTCTGTGAACAAAAAAAATAGATCTTACAAAATCCATGAATAAGAATATTAATCATATAATCCCGGTAACTCACCCAAAAAATAATCCTAAGAGTTTAGGATTTCACTCCAAAGACTCTGAATAAAGGCAGCTCTAATTCCTATTGCAGAGACCAAGGATGTAAATTTTTCCATGGTAAGTCAGGATTTTGAGGATACTTTCCAATAATTTTTATAAAAAAAATGAAATAATATTATGATCATTTAAACAAATAATTGATATATTAAATTCTATAGGCTCAAGTCCTAGAATTTGAGTTAACAGCTAAGGAACAAGGAAATTTTCATGAGAAAAAACCACCACAACTCATTGAAACGGTTATTCATCACACTCAAATAGATGTATACATTATATGTTTAAAAAGGAAAACTATTCATTAAATGATTATTATGTGGTTTTTAGTCTCATCTATGGATATATTAAAGAATTCAACTACCTCTATCTTGAACATGATATTAGATATTGTTCATGAAAGTATAGGATCAATTTTTCTACCTTCTAACTATTTTGGATAGTGTGTTGTGGGTAGTGGGTGGAATATGGGTTCACTAAAGAATACTTTTTTTGATGATTAATATTTCAAAAAGTTAATTTTGTGATGGTTTCCACTCCCTTAAAATTGGTTCTTATTGAATAAAATATTGATTTTTAGTATTTCAGAGAGAAACCCTTACCATTACCCCTAACTACCTCAAACACAATATATATAATTGTATAATCAATATGTATTTCTCAATAATATATTTTAGAACTTTATTTATGTTTATTACATTTATATTGATCAGTTATATTCTTTTATTAAACATATATTATTTAATCATAGATCACTTGATCAATAAAAGTTAATTGTTTTTATTTTATAATGCTTGTTTTGATTAAATAATATCATTTATAATTCCTTTTTCATAAATTAATAATCATTAAACTGGTCAAGGTATTTTAATAATAAGGTTAAAATTGTTTCTAATTTTCCATTTTCATTTGATGGTAGATATAGGTACAATTTTCATTGACCAAATTCATAACATTCTAGTTTCAATTAACGTTACCAATAATATTTTGATCCTTTAAAATGAATATTCATTTTATTATAACCATTATAGAACTATAATCACAATATAAATTACGTAATAATATGATATATTATAATTATTTCTATTTTAATAATCATCCATGATAAAAACGACGAAGATAGTATTGCATCATTAATGTTGGTGGTTGAACTGAACCAAAGATGGAGATGTTCTACAAATTAATGAGTAAGTGTATTGTTGAAACCACTGTGACCTAACAATATTTAAGAGGGGGATGAACTAGGGTGTGAATTATTTTCATCCTCAAACTCATGATGGATCTTTTCCTCATATTAGAAATAAGTATATAAACCTCTCAAAATTAGATACACAACTAAACTATCTAAATATTAAAAATAAATATAGCGATAAATAGGATTTTATATGGTTAACTACAAAGGGATAATCCAAAGAAAATAAATAAACTATGTTTCAATGTTTCAGGGGATTTCACTACAAGCAATATTTGAATTACAAGCTCAATAAGGGAACACTTAAAATCTTAGGGCCATCCCACTTTCTCCCAATCCACTACATCAAATCATAAAAAAGAGATACATGACTCCATGTTTAATCATAATAATATTCATCAAATATTAACACCAAACCAAAATGGATGTTACCATTTTATTTTTTACTCTCGATCAAATACAGATCTTATATGAATTTACCAGAATAGAAATGGATTCATTCAATTTTATAAATATAGAAATTTTTATTTGAAAATATTTATATCCTTGATAACCCTTATTTTATAATTAAATTATCATTTAAATCTACCAAATTAATCCTCATCAATTTTCCAATTTCCAATTATTTATTGGGCCTCTAAACTAACCATAAATCCCCTAATAAAAAATATAAAAGATCCAGGAAAACCCAAAGAATATGATCGGTATTATAATTATCGAAATAGTTTGGAAAAAATCAAATTCTGGCGTGATGTCTTCAATTATAGAATAATGTAATTTGGGTTTACCAATTTTTAGCATGAAACATCATGTCACACCATGATCATTTTTCAAATTTTAGATACCCAAAATCTAGGTAATATCTTCCTTTTAAACCCCCCAATGACCATGTTTTTTCTTATGAAACTTCATTAATGATCAAAACGATTGTGGTCTGGCCATCATGGTTGTAGTGTGGTGCTCTTCACACTTTATAAACTAGAACAACATTAATTTTTCATGGTTGTTTGTTACTCTATAAATCATCTTGGAATAAAATACATTTAATATTATAGAGAATGTAATTTTGGAATGATATAATCTACTTCATTTTGATGATCCAAATCATCACTTAACTAGAGATACACCAATTTTTTCATGGAATTTAGAATATGGTGTGAAGAATCATTCTATTGTGTATCCAAATTTATCAAGACATGATAAATCATCAACTCTTCTAAGTTTCATCAACATATCTATAAATATAGAGTGACCATAGTTTTTGGATCCTGATTGAATCTCTTTATATAAAGACAACTGTAACATCCCCAGACATTACAAAATATTTATTTTTGAATATATTTAATTTCTTCAATAGTTTTTGATGTATGTAATGTGGGGTTTAAAAGAAATATGATACACTATTAAAATATTATTTAAACGTGCACATTAAAACCTAGATGCACAATTAGTGGGTATGAATAGTAATAAAAAAATTATGAGGAATACGTAGTTTAGAAATTTTCATTTTTAAACTATTGATTAAAAATAAATATAAGAATCATTTAAAATAAAAAGAAATGTTTTTGGGAAAAATTTTGTATTTGTTCTAAAAGATGGTTTAGTCATGCATTGCGCACATGAATTGAAATTAATTTTAAAAAATTTAAGAAACTTTTTTCATAAAATAAAAATAATTTTTCAAATAATCAGACAAAGATTATCTTATGGTGAATTATTTAGATCAATCTGAAATGTTTTATTTTTTGATGAATAATGAAAATACTCAATTTCAATTGAATAGTGACTTTTCATTTTAATTATTTAAGAAGATAAATAATATTTTGAATTGATTTTGAAGTAACATTAGTTAACTTATATATATATATATTAATGCAATTTATTCATTGCAATAATTTTCATATCTAATTTTGAAATAAAAACATTGAAAACTTTTGAACATTTTATCTTTAAAAACTTGTTTTCTCATTGCACCTGTGGGATAAATTTTAAAATAAAATTTTCTAATTATATGAATTTACTTTTTCAAAATATATTCCATATATTTAATACGAATAATTTATATTATATAATAATTTCAACTTAATTTTTTACCATAATAAATATAAAAAACCGTAAAAATTAATTACCACGGTTATGTTAAAATAGGGTTATCGGGGTTAAACTAAGAAATAAGGAGTCAAATGACCTATATATTTGTATAAAATATAGTTTATAGCCATATTTGATCCTTATATTGTCTTATTCTCGATAATATCCTATTTTTTGACCCTTTTGACATGTAGAAAATGTGGGTACACATTTTTCTTTTTAAAAATTACTACTGTGTCACTCACCTAACTTATAAAAGGTCACACATTATTATCTCTTATTCACAACTTCAAATCATTTTGGATCAGAAAATATCTAACCAAATAAATTCTTTACATCCATATTATCATCCAGGAATCCTTACTTTGGGCATAAATCCAACCTTGGAAGGATTTTGGAGCTAACCTAAGGAGGATATCCCATAAAAAGGTAATGTTATTCAACATGCATTTTTATTTTATTTCTTCCTAAACCAAATTAAATTATTATTAAACTAGTTGATATAATAAAATCACACTATTTAATATACTAATATATTTTTATGTTAATTTAATTACCTAAAACCATCCCACTTCCATCAAATGGGTTATGAAATCCTCATTCTTGTGTATGGAAGATTACCGCCTCATGAACCAATTTCATTCGTTTTTCCATTACAACCTCTCATGGTTGGGTATGATGATGGATATAAGTTATATATAAGATATTTATAACATATTTAAAAAAAATTAGTAATTATATCATACATTCCTTTTTAATTTCAATTTTTTAGGCGATATGATAACGTCGATCGTGTGTATGACAGACTACTGCCTCACGAAGCCATATGATTCATCTTTCACTAACACTTTGCATTGAAGGTGATAATGATAAATTTTATGAATATATATGATATAATTTACATAATTATTATATTAGTTACATATTTATTATTCTTAAAATATAATATATCATTTTCTTTCTTAACTTTTCACTAACAGAAAGATGATAATATCATTCATATATGTGTGGACTACCACCTTCACGAAGTGATGTGACTCTATTTTAATCACCCCACAAAATGGATTATATATATAATTATATTTATGGAAATAATATGGTATTTATAATATTAATATATTTATATAAATATAAAATATTACTTACCTCCTTTCTATAATGATCATTGAAAAATGGAAATATTACTCATGCAAAAATATGGCCTACAGTATCTATGATCATAATGTACATCATTTATCAAAACTATATATCACCAATGGTCATAAAATTATAATTTATGCATAAATAAGATAATTATGACATGATTATTATTCTGGATATTTTAAAATAATGACCACTTTGACCAATAGTCACCTTCTAAAGTAATTTTTTACGTATAAGTCAAATATCATCGAAACACCTAACATAATCATAATTTATTATGTAATTGTATATAACATGGTAATAAGTGACATTAAATTATTAATAAAAATTAAAACTATCTTATTCAATTAAAAAATAGTATAATTTCATTATTCATGAAGTTAATAATGTACGTGACGAGTTGGACTCAATGTAAGGGACTTCATCTCAATTTCTCTTCATGAGTCATATTGTAATGTTATACACCTAGTTTTTTATATGTTTTATACACTACCCCTTGGACATATAATATCATGATTCATTCATACTTCATGGTATCTTAAGTTTCAATTTGAATTATTTCATCCTAGTGTATTTGACTTGAAAATTACTATGTGGTAACAGTTATTGTGCAATCTCACTTTATTTTATAATTGTTAACATTATATTGAAAAAATCACTTTTTGGGGATAATTTTTAATTGGAAATTATATTGCACATAAATATACATATTATTTATGTTGGATATGATTATTTCCTAACCATTATAACATTTTTACAAATGGTTTTTACTTTGAAAGTTATTTAATTAATTGGGAAAATATTGATAAATATGTATCCTTAACTCAATATGAATATTTGATGATAATGAATATTGATTCATGAATTCAATTAATCATTTTATATATGAGGAATGATTTTGACCTATAGTGAAAGGTGGGTCCTATAGTTATATATCCCCTCTATGAATTGTTAGGTCATCGAAGACAAATTTGTTTTCCAAATTAAACAGGTTTCTACCTATGGTTATAAACCATCATGTGAAAGGTATTTACAGTATAGGTATCTTGATTCCTAAGATCCTAACGTCTAATAATTAGGTATTTCCATCATTAATAATTTATTTTTTATTATCAATGAAATTTTCACTATGATATTACCTCTATGTGATTTTCATTCAAATATTATTAATTAAATGGAATGTGTTTTAAATTATTTAACTTTCCATATCAATTATAACTTATCTTTTTATGATATTCACGTTATTTAAATAGAATGTTAATCCAATTATTTACCTTCCATATAGATTATTCTTATTGATTCATAATATCTTTTTTTATACTTAACCCTTACAGAGCATTTTATCTCACCCTTATTTTGTTTCCTTTCCACATGATATAATGAAGAGATCTTTGAATGAGTTTTCAATGATTCGGTTCATTTTATTTTGTTATGTATCTTGATTTATTTTCAATTAATAATGTAAAATGGGTATCATGTATGTATTCGGTTCTCCAAAACTACTAAACCTATTGGTCCATCTTGATTTGACCATTTGTATCTATGTCAATGTAATAAATTTAAATACCAACTCTTATTAACTAGAGTCTAGTTCATTACAATTGGTATCAGAGGAAGTTTAGTAGAAACCTTAGGAACTAGATTAAGGAAAACATAGATTAGGTAATATTACCCAATGATATACTTTAAGGGTAAGTATATAAAAACATCCTAAATATTTGGTAAGGAAGATATTATATGGTTTTTTCTAGGAATGCATCTCTGTCTAGGCAATATACATGGACATAGGTCCTATAATAGAGGTACTTAGGGGTAATAACTCCATAAATAATGCATTGGGATTGACCTAATCATCACCTGGTTCATGAAAATGGTCTTTATTGTGCACCGGGTTTGACACTCATGGGGGATATGATTAGGATAATTCTTATTTTTTATAGACCATTATGGAGGACTCGAAAATAAATATATCCCCAAAGAAACAAATTTTTTTATTCTATGATTAACAATGAATAAAGTTTAATTTATTTTAATTGTTACACAGTATTTATATTATTCATTATAATTAAAATTCATAATTTTTTGAACTAATCTAGTATATTCCATTGTTCAGAAATTGATCCTAAAAGGAAGAAGTGTATCAATACTCATGGAAAATGTAGAGACTTTCCTACCAAGTAATCCAATACAAATAGTATTGTAACAAAGTAAATTATGGGTATATTAGGTTAGCATAATCAGGTTATAAAAATTTACATTTTTTGGATGGAGAAACTTCTTTCCCTTCAACGAGATTCTCTTATATTGGATCACTTTTGGTGAAATAATCCCCCATAATTTGGTGGAAAAAATAATTGAATGGTGTTTGAGTAATGGATTAAGTCTCTGGATAAGATATTTATGTCCTTGGGATGTAGAGAAAAGGAAAATGTCACACTTTATTTTCTAAAAGTATATATTGATCAATGGGGGTTGTTGATCCTGAATACTAGGGAGGAAGAGGAAATATAAATCATGGAATGAAATTATTTAAGGATAAATTCTTCAACAAATATTTCCCTCATTAAAAATATAATAAAATGAAGAGGAAGTTCCTTATCTTAATGAAAAATTAAGAATAAAGTGTTCCATGGAATGAAGATACCTTTATAAGGTTAGTGAGGTATTCTACATATTACAAACACAACACGGAGTGAAATATTGATCATTTCTTTAAATGTATTGATCCATGTCTTTGATGGGAATTATCCTCTCAAAAAAATTCATTATATAGTAAAATAATGTAATGTTCCATCAAAAAAGATAAGGAATTATTTGGATCAAACATATTCAAGGGAAATTAAGAGTATAAGAGGTCAAAAAAACACCATAAATAGGTGAATGTATCAAAGAATAAGAATATAACACAGTAATTTAAATATCTTCAAAACTATGGAAATAGTCACCCTGGGAAATGCATTATGAGATTGGGATATTTTTATAAGTGTGGAGAAAAGGGACACCAGAATAATTAATGAAACAACAAGAAAGAAAACACTATTATTTACTACTTAAACCATAGTGATATGGGGAACTATTCAAATGAATACCCTATTCATCAAAGTAATCCAACATTGAATAGACCAATGGGTGAAGGAAAAACTTATGAAATCACTATAGTTGGGTTGTAAGTACCAAATGACGTGAAGGTGGGTACTTTAATCCCATCATAAAATTTAGCTAATTCTTTATTTGATTATGGTCCCTCACACTCTTTTATATCTACTATGTTTTCCAATAAAATTAGACATATCCCATTTAATTTAAGAAGGGAGTTGTCAGTCAAAACTCTTTAGGGATGTCTCACTACAACAAATATGTATCAAGTAGTCCCCATTATGACACATACATAGGATTTAATTTCTAAACTTATTATCAGACTTATGTTTATCATTGATTTAATCCTTAGTATGGACTAGAATTTAAAATATGATGCAAAAAAATATTTCATGAAAAAGGAAATAACAATTTGTAAGGAATATATAAAATTAATTATATTTAGAGTAAAGACTTCATCATATGAGTCATATATATATCCACCACCAGCAGCTCTACTAAATGATATTCTTGGGCAATAAGGGAGAAATATTCTAGGTATATATTATGTTACCTTCAAATTAAGGATGTACCTATTGTATAGGAATATGTTGTTGTATTTATTAAAGAATTTCATGGAAATTACCCAGAGCTTGAAGTTGAGTTTCCATTGATTTAACCCCTTTTTAAAGACCAATATCAAGTACTCCCTATAGAATGGACATTATATAATTAGGGGTGCTGAAGAAACAACTAGAGAAGTTGTGTGATAATATATTTATTTTCCTTAAAGTTTCATCATGGGGGTCATTTTTTCTCTTTGTTAATAAGAAATATACATACCTGAGAATGAGAATTTATTATAGGGAAATCAATGTTATTATGATAAATAATAAGTATATTCGTCCTCTCATTGATGACTTATTCGGTAAAATTCATGGATCCTAAAATTTATCAAATATTAACCTTCAATCTAGATATCATAAATTGTAATTAAAGAAGGATGAAATTACAATGATAGAGTTTCAAATAAGGTATGAAAATTATGAGTTTACAATAATGCCATTTGTATTGACTAAGGTACCCTCTTTTTTAGGGATATAATTAACAAGGTATTTAGATAATTTCTTGATGATTTTTATGGTATTCATTAATGGTATTTTTTATTATAAAACCTATGAGGACCATGAGAATCAATTTTTTATCATTCATAAGACTCATAAAAGGAAATTTTTATATGATAAATTTAGTAATTTTGATTTATGGCTTCAATAATTTTCTGTACTGGTCTATATTGTCTCAATGGATGGAATCTCAGTTGATCCTATGAGAAAAATGAAATCAGAGAATGGAATGCACCAATGAACATAACTGAGGTACATAGTTTCACTGGTTTGGTAAGTTACTATTGAGAATTTATTCAAAAAAATTCCATTCATACCACATGTTAATAAAGAATACATTTAAAGAGGTTATGTTTGTTAAAAGAGTAATGTGAATAGTATGTTGATGAACTAAATAAGAGACTGGTCAAAGCCCTACTTTGGACTCTACCATACGGAAATGGTGGATTTGTGATATATATTGATTCATCAAAGAAGGTAATTGGTTATGTACCAATACCAAATAACAATGTTTTTTTATATGTATCATGTAAGTTGAAGACTCGTGGACCGAACTATCCAACCCATGATCTTGAGTTAGAAACTATAGTCTTTACTTTGAAGATATGGATAAATAATTTCTATGGTGAAATATGTTATATAAAAAATGAAAATAAAATCATAAAATATGGATTTTCCTAGAAAGTCCTCAACATGAGGAAAATGAGATGGATTGATCAAATTAAGGGTTAGGATGTCTCAATACACTACCACCCAGGGAATGTAAAAAAGGTACCATATACATTGAGTCAGAAAGATCATAGAGTTATGACCCAAATGAGGATTGAGATATATAATATGTTTATAGATCTAGTAAAAATGGATATGGTAATTGTTAATAAAGGGGATACATCATCACTTACAAAATTATTGCGAAACCATCATTATTAAAAAAGATTAAAAGTTATCACACTATTTATGAGAACTTATAGCATTAAATTAATGCTATGAATGATGGGAAAATATTAAAATTTGTTCCTGACGATGGTGTTCTAAAATTTGGAAATATATTATGTGTTCCACCTTTACCTAATCTAAAAGGGGAATTGTTGGATAATTATCATCGCTTAAATTTCACAATACACCACGATATCACAAATATGTGTAGATATTTGAGGGAACATTTTTTGTGTGATAACATGATACAAGTAATTGTTGATTATGTGTCCTAATTTTTGGTTTTTCAATGAGTGAATTCTATGAGACAACACCATAGAGGAGTCATGAAACCTATTCCTATTATTATATCAAAATGGGATGAAATTACAATAGAATTTTTTATAATACTACTAAAGACTCCTAGATGAAATGATAAAATATGGTTTATCATTGATTGCCTAACCAAACATGTTTATTTTCTCACTATTAGAGAATACTTACCTATTTATAACCATTATAATCTCTATATAAATTAAGTTTTATGGATTCATGGAATTCCTCTTTCAATTATGTCTGATATAGAATCCAATTTTACATCAAAATTATAGAAAATACACAAAATAATCTTGATACTGAGTTTAATTTGAGAATTGTATATCATCCTCAAACTGATGGATAGTTTGAATGGATTATCCAAACAATGGAATACATATTGAAGTACATGCCAGACCCAAAACATGTGATTAAATATAATTGAAACCAATATATCTTAATATGAATAAAAAGTAAATAACCATGATAATATAGAGTATGTTTCAATGAATAATAGGACTCTTCTAGTAAAGTTGCATTGTATAAATCAAAAAATAGAGGAAACAATGTGGAAACCAGAAGATATAATGAAGAAGATCTACCCTCATTTTTTAGAAGGTAATATCCATGAAATTTTAAGGATAGAATTTTTTAGGAGTTAATAATTTAACAAACCAGGACTTTAAAATATATTTCATTCAAAATAAATTTAATTTCTTTGATATTTTTTGATGCATGCAACACCAGGTTTAAACGAAATGTGATACACTATTAAAAATTATTTAAACATGACGATTATAACAAACCCATTAAATTAACTAGTTTAAATAGGAATAACTAAATTATTAAAAATATTTTTTTATACATTTTCATTAGTTATATGTTTATTATAAATAAAAATAAAAATCATTTAAAAGAAAAAAAGATCTGAAAAAACGTATGTTTTCTAAAGTTTGTTTAGTCGTGCTTTGAGAACAT
Organism: Viscum album; assembly: GCA_963277665.1. Classification (NCBI taxonomy): domain Eukaryota; kingdom Viridiplantae; phylum Streptophyta; class Magnoliopsida; order Santalales; family Viscaceae; genus Viscum; species Viscum album. The sequence continues at coordinate 1,944,863,191 of OY728163.1, forward strand.
AATTTAAAATTAAAATTTTAAAATTTTAAAATATTTTATTGATAAAATAGAATTATTTTTTTAAATCTTCATATCAAAATTATATTAAGGTTATTTTTTTGATTTTTTATGAAATATTTAATTTTTCAATCAATACTGAAAAATATTGAATTATAATTGAAAACTTCCTTTTCATTTAAATTATTTATAAAGTTATATTATATTTTTAATTGATTTTTAAGTAAAATTAGTTTAATTATCTACCAATTAAACTAATTTATTTCATTTTAAACATTTTCATATTGTATTTTGATACAAAAAACTTTGTAAACTTATAAAAAAATTCTCGTTGAAACCCCACTTTCTCATCGCATCTGTGGGATTAATAATAAATTAAATTTTGTGAATTATGTGAATTAAATTGGTAAAACTTTATTCCATATTTGGAATTATAATATATTATATTATCTAATAAGTTTAAATTATTTATTTTCCTTAATGATATATAAAAACAAAAAAAATTATCGTGGTTAAGGTAAAAATGGGTATATATGGGGGGTTAAACTAAAAATATAAGAGTTAAAATGACATAAAAACTTGTCTAAAATATATTTAATGGAACTATATGGGATTAATAATTTCTAAGGTAAAATAATATTCCATTTTTTACCATTTTTTCACGTGAAAAACAACAGTACACCATTTTATTTTCAATCATTACAACCGTGCCACTCACCTCACTTATAAAAGGTCACCCAATCTTATCTATTTTTCACACCTTCAAACCATTTTTATTTATCCCAGAACTAACCCAATAACTTAAAATATTCATTATCTCATCCTAGAAGCCTTATTTATGGAATATATCCAACCTAGGAATGATTTTTGTGCTAACATAAGGAGGATACTTGAAAAAGAGGTAGCATTCCTTAGTGTGTGTTTTTATTCCATTTCTTCCTCCACCTCATTAAATTATTAATAAACCATGATGATACAATAACCTCATTATCTTAAAAGTACTTATATTTTTTTATTTTATGTTAATGACCTACAACCATCTCTACTTCCATCAAATAGATTACAAATTCATCATTTATGTGTACGGCGGATTATTCCCTCGCAAACTAGTGTCATTAATTTTTCCATTACCACTTATCATGATTCAGTATGAAAATTTATATAAAGTGTATACATATATTATATTTGTAAAATAATTTTACCTCTGGTGTTTTATATCATACATACCTTTTTTTACTTTCTATTCTGTAGGGGATACGATAATGTTTCTCATGTATACAACAGACTTCCACTTCGCAAAGTGATGTGATTCCTCTTTCACTGACACTTTATATGGATGGTGATAAGGATATATTTAATGATTATTTGCCATATACATGACATAATTATGATATTAATTACACATTTATCATTTTTGAAAAATAATATATCATTTTCTTTCTTACCTTTTCACCCACTAAAATATGATAACATCATCCATGTACGTGTTGACTACCAGATTCATGAAGCAATGTAACTCCATTTTTACCAACAAACCAAATGGATTTTATATTTATGTATATTTAGGGAAAAAATATGGTATTTGGGATATCATTATAATTCATAAAAGATAAAAATATTACTTACCTCCTTTTTATAATGATCATTTAAAAATAGAAACATTACTCAAGTGAACGTATGGCCTACCATCTTTATGATCGTAGAATACATAATTTATCAAAACCATATTTCATGATTGGTATAAAAATTAGCATTAATGTATAAATATGATAATTATTTGATGATTACTGTTCTGAATATTTGGAAATAATGACCACTTATACCAATAGTCACCTTATAAAGTCATTTTTGACACATAAGTTAAATATCATCAAAACACTCGACATAGAAATAATTTATTATGTATTTGTTTATAACATCATAATAATTGAAATAAAAGGAATAATATACTTTAAAAAGTTCTTTACTAAAGTAAATAATTAAAATAAGTTTATTATTCAGGAAGATAAATATTGTATGTGCCGACATTGACTCAAGGTAAGAAAATTCATCTCAATTTCCCTTCATTGAGGAATATTGTAATATTATGATAATAATTTATTTTATATGGTGTATATAATTCCCCTATAACATGTAATATAATTATTAATTTATAATTAATTTTATTTGGAGTTTTAATTCTAATTACTTCATCTAAGGGTATTTTAAATGAAAATTAACAAGTGATAAAAAGATGTTGTACAATCACAATTTAATTTTCTGATTGTTAACTTTATCTTAAATAAATCGCTTTATAGTGATGATTTTTCATTATAAATTAAATTTACTATAAATATCCATATTATTTTATGATGGATGTGATTATTTAATATACTATACACCATTTTTACTTATAGTGTTTACTTTGAATGTTATTTGATTAACTATGGAAATATTGTTAAATATGTATTCTTTACTCAATACAAATAATAGTTGATACGTCATATTGTTTCAGGAATTAAATCAAGCATTAGATATGGGAGGAATTATTTAGACCTATAATAATGGGTGGGGAACTGAATTATATATCCCCTTGATGCATTGGTTGGTCTCAAGAGACAAATCAGTTGGCCAAACTAAATTGGTTTATACCTATAGTTCTAAGTCATCTTATGAAAGGCATTTATGGGAGAGGTGTAATGATGCTTGATATTATGATTTCTAATAATTACAAATTTCCTTCATTAATAATTTATTTCTTATTATACATGACATTTTAACTGTAATTTTATCTCTAGATTCATTTCACTCTAAAATTATTGATTAAATGACTTGTTTTTTCAGTTATTTACCATATCATATAGATTATTCCTTATCTTTTCATGATAGTAAATTTACTTCAATGTAATGTGTGTTTAGTTATTTACCTTTACATGTTGATTATTATTATTGTTAATGATATCTTCTATTATACCTAACTTTTATTGTGAATTTAAGATCATCCTTATTTTGGTTTCTTTCCCTAGAATATGAAGAAGATATCTTTGAATGAGTTTTCAAGGATGCACTTCATTTTATTTTATTATATATTATGCTTTATTTTCTATTAATAATGTAAAAAATGGGTATTTTGTATGTATTTGGTTATCCAAAACTACTAAACTAAATGATCCTTTAGGATTTAACCCTTTGTATCTATGCCAATATAATAAATTAAGACACTAGCACCGAGTTACTGGATTTAGGGTCATTACAATAGCTATCAGAGGATGTTTAGAAGAAACCTTGGAAACTAGATTAAGTAAAACATAAAATATGGAATGTAACCCTATGATATACTTTTAAGGTAAATATAGAATAACATCATATAGTTTTGATAAATAACAAATTATATGGTTTTTATTAACAATACATATCTATCTAGATACTACAAGTGAACATGGTTACGCAAGAGAGGAACCTAGGGGAAATAACTTTGAAAATTTTGCATTAGGAACGACCCAATAATCTCTTATAGTATAACAATGGGTCTTAATGCGCACCATGTTTCACACTCTATGATGGATATTTTTAGTATAATTCAAAATTTCAATACAAACTATCATGAAGGATTTGAAAACAAATGTATCTTTGAAGAAACCAAGTTTATGATTCTAATATTAACAATGTATAAATTTTAATATATATTAACTATTACACTATATTTTGAATTATAAATTATGATATAAAATTCATAATTTTATGAGATAATCTAGTATATTCCATTTTTTAGAAATGGTTCCTTGAAGGAAGAATGGTTTCGGTAAGAATTTACAATAAAGGGATTTACCTACTAAAGAATTCAATATATATTGTATTAGGAATAAGTAAATTATGGATATATTATGTAATATTAATTAGGTTATGAAAAATAACCTTTCTCATATTGAGAAAACTATTGTTCCAAATTGATATCCCTTTAAGTAATATCTTTTAATATGATAGAATACCCCATCAATTGGTAGGAATACTGATCCAATGGTAGTCGATCAGTGGATTAAGTCTCTAGAGAAGATATTTATGGACATGGAATTCAGTAAAAAAAATCTTACACATTAATTTTATTTTATCAAATGAGATTCTGATCAGTGGAGGTCATTAATCAAGACTATTAGGGAGTAAGGGTAAATATAAGGCATGGAATGGAAAGATTTTAAAGAGAAATTATACAAAAAATATTTCTCTTGTGAACAAAAAACATAAATGAATATAAATTTTCTAAGATTAATAAAAAAAGAATAATAAAGTGATTCATAGTATTAAGATACATCTATAAGGTTATCTAGTTATTCTACATATTACATACGCAACACATAGTACATGATTGAAAATTTTATTGAAGGGTTTAAGTCAAGTCTCTGAAGGGTACTAACTGGTCAAATTTTTTCCATATGATGAAATATTTTCATGTGCCATAAAAATGGATAAATAATTGTCTAGATCATATATATTCATAGTGAATTAATAGACAAATAATTTATCTAAACACCATGAGAAAGGGAATGTGTCAAACAAGAAGAAGAAAAAAAGATACTTTTGTCTAGTGAAAACCGTGGAAAGGATCACCCAATTAAATTCTTTACTGGATTCAGTGTTAGTTATAAGTACAAAGATAAGGGTCACCAAGAAAAATAATGCATCATGAATAAATAAAACATTGTTATTAAGTTTTTTAACTATTTTAAAATGGGTTACTATAAAAAAAAATCCCCAATATTCAATGGAATCCACCATAAAAGTGGCCAACAGGAGAAGTCCAAGCATATACGGTCACTAGAGCTGAGGTGTGAGTACCCAATGATCTGGGAGTAGGTACATTAATCCTATATCCAAATTTATTTGATGAATTATTTGATTCTAGATCCTCACACTCTTTTATATCTCCACATTTTTCAATAAAATTAGACATTTCCCATTTAATTTAATAAGGGAGTTGTCATTCATAACTCTTAGGTAAAGTCTCACTGTAATAAGGATGTGTCAGGTTGTCCCCACTATGACATATAAACATGATTTATTTTCTTAGATTATTATCATTCCTATAGTTTCCTTTGATATAATCCACTGTATGTACAGGATTTCATAATGTTATGCGAAAAATTATTTCAAGAAGAATGAAATTGTGATTTATGAGAAAGATTTAGAATTCCTTATCTTTCGATTAGATACTTCATCATCTGATTCAAATCTAGATCTACCCCTAATATCTATACTGAATGATACTATTGGGGAATAATATGAAAAAAAATTTGATATGGAGAAGTTAATATTCAAATTGAGGATATATATATTTTATAGGAATAAATTTCTGTATTTCTTTACGAATTGTGTGGACATTACCTAGAGTGTGAAGCTGAAATTTCCATTTATTTTACCCCAGATGAAAGAACAACATCAAATACTCCCTATAGAATGACTGTAATGGAATTAGTGGAGTTAAATAATTAACTAGAGTAGTTGGGTGAGAAGGGATTTATTCTCCCTAGTGTTTCACTATGGGGATCCCATATTCTCTTCATTAAGAGGAAATATGGATCAATGATACTATGAATATATTATAGGGTAATAAATTCTATTATGATAATGAACAAGTATTATATGCCTTACACTGATGAATTATTCAATAAATTCATGGAGCCCAACATTTTTCAATGATTGACGTTTATTCTGGATAACATCAAATTCATGTAAAGAAAGAAGACATTCTAAAGATTGATTTTTGAATGAGGTATGGCGATTATGAATTTACTATAATTCCATTTGGATTGGATAATTAACCCTCTTTTTTATGTATCTAATTAAAAAACTATTTTATTGATATCTTGATGATTTTTTTATAGTATTCATTGATGATATTTTGGTGTATTCTAAAGGTTATGAAAACCATTAAAATCACTTTTGGATCATTCTTGAGACTCTTATAAGGAAAAGGTTATATGAAAAATTTATTAAGTATGAGTTATGGATTCAAGAAGTTTCTTTTATTGTCCATATTGTCTCAAATGATAGAGTCTCAGTTGATCCTACAATGACAAATGCATCTAGATAATGTCCTACACCAATGACTATAACTGATTTGGGTGGTTTTATTGGTTTGGTAGGATACTATTGGTGATTCATTCATAATTATTCCTGACTCTCCAACCTATTTACAAATCTTACATGTAAAGAGGTTAATTTATTTTGATAAATGAATTTCAATATTGTTTTGATAAACTAAATAAAAGATTGGTCAATTATCTGATTTTGAATCTACCATATAGTAATGATGCTTTTGTGATGTTTAGTAATGTAGCAAAGAATGGACTTAGTTGTTTCTTAATGAAAAATGATAAAGTTATTGCATATGAAAAAAGGAAATTGGAGACTCATGGATAGAACTATCCAACCCATGATCTTTATATGAAAAATTTAATATTTTCTCTGAATATATGGATACATTATCTCTATAGTAAAAATTTTGAGATATACATATACCATAAAATCCTAAAATGCATCTTTTCATAGAAAGAGATCCACATTAGTAAAAACTGATCATTTGAGCTACTTAAGGATTACTATTTATCAATACAATACCACCTAGGGAAAGAAAATAATATAGTATATGCATTGAGTAGGAAAGATCATGGAGTTTTGACCCAAATGAGGATTGGGAGAGATCATATGTTATTGGATCTAGTAATGATAGATATGGAAATTATTAAGGAAAGGGATACATCATTAATTTTTAAAATGATTTTGAAACCATATTTATTTTAAAATATTAAAATTTATTAATCTGATAATGAAAACATGCTAATGAAAATTAATGCTATGAATGATGAGAAAATAGCATACATCATTTATGAAGATGGTGTTCTAAAATTTGGAAAGACTTTATGTATTCCATATATACCTTATCTGAAAATGGAATTATTAGATTCCTCTCATAGTTTCATGACTTTTCTTCACCAAGACAAGGTAAGGTACAACAAATTGTCAGACCCTTCCTTCCTCAAGTTGAAGGAAAGATAATGACCCCTGATCTCCACCTTCATTAGGCCTAGAAGTGGCAACAAGCACCAAGGGTATAGAATCACATGTAATATGGAATTCATTGCCCTTTTTTTAGTAGGATCGAGAGATAAGAAATTGAATCTCAAACAACACCAAAACTGGAAGTAAAAATAAATCCATAATAATCCATTCCCATATGCATGTTCCAATAATAAGTGCTACAAAAATAAAAGAAAACTACAAAGGAAGGTGCCAAAAGAAAAGAAAAGAATCAGTGTCAATGGTCCTAATGTCTGAGCTAGTAGGGTCTGGCACGGTCCTCGATGTCCTCATGGAAACCTGAAAGTAGTTTTATATATGTTAGGTGAGTATATAGGTATACCCAGTAAGGAAAACCATAATCTCTCAGGGACAAGTGGGGAGGCATTCTAATGCCTCATGAGAAAAGAGATAACCTAAAAACCTAGTAAAGAAAGTATCCACCCAAACCTCACCAAGTCACACTTCCAAAATAAGGCAAGTTAAGTAAATTAATAGTAATAAAACATTGAAGTTTGGGTACCCCGCACCTCTTTCCCCCTGATTATTGAAGACATCCTAGGTGTCAGACCCCCCCCCCCTCCATTATCACCACAGTCCCACTGCCACCCCAACATCAACCTTTTGGGACCCCACAACCATATCCACACCCGTAAACACCTGGGACACCACAACCACATGTAACAAAGCCCACATATACCTAGTTTAGAACAACTACCGACAGGCCCGAAGATACTTGGACCTGAACCACTATTGGGCCTCATCCCGAAGACACTTGGGAAAAAAACATTCACACACACACCTGGTCCCACCACCACAACAAACCTACCCAAATAATCATGGGTTGTAACGGACCTCAGTCCACCAAAAACTACCCAAAGGGTCTTGTGTTACTCGAGAAAGGGAGAAAAAAAAGAGATATTAACCATCCACTCATAGGATTGTTGGGAAAAAACACCCTCCCCCGTGAAATGGGGGTGTTCGGTAGGAAGTGCTCAACATAGGTGGGGTATGAATACGAAACAAAAAATCTAAATTTATATGTATAAGTAAACAAGAACTCATCCCAACCTAAGGTTTTCAAAACTAGCCCATAAAAAAACACCCTCGTTACTATTCATTCATACAAAAGCACAATAGCCACAACCAGAGCACAAATCATTCCTAGAAAAAAATTCCCCACTGAACCCATTCTTATTATCACATCCAAGTGGTTCCATTTAGAAAAATAATTCTTCACTACCGGGAAACTAATAGTCCTAGCCACAAGCAAAGGAAGTAAAAAAACAAGCAGCAAATTAAGCATTCACACCTGGTTCTCTTATAAAGTCACAACAACAAAAGGGATTTGTGAGATTCCTCGAAGTACTAGAACCAAAAGAAGCTCCAACATACATCCCCACATGTCCTCTGATCCACAAACCAATAACTGCACCACAACAGGAGATCGCATCCCCATCCATGTCACCCCACAAGAATTAATAAGAACAACCCCACATGTCACCAAGAAAGATCAAGAGAGTTTTCATATTAAAACCCACCATTCCTTTAGTTCCATCTTTCTGTTTGGTTAACCAGGGTGATCACACAAGGATTCTTGTTCACTGGGAATCCATTTAATCAACTGATTTGACATGAGTAACCTATTTAGATGTTTCATAAATTCAATCATAGAATTATATAGAAAATGGAGGTTCATTAGGGTGTATGAAAGGACCACCAATGACTATGATTTTCAGCGGAAATAAGCCCAAAAAATTCACAACATCTAAGAATAGGTAAAAGAGTACATAAGAATCATCAAAAACACCCCTTCACAATTTAAAAGAAATTTATTATCTTTGTTAAGGTTTGGTTTCATCCATCCTCATAGGAACATTATCATACCCACCCCACATGATACACCGTAAAGACAGACAAATGAAAACCCCTACATGGATGATCAACGATCGATGTTTTTTTCCACGCTCCAAGTACTAGGAATGCACACTTTTAGGGGAAGAACTTTGGGGAATCCAAGAGTGAGTAGGGAAGGCTATAGAACAGGCACACCACTTTCCATGTTAAGGGGGATCGAAATTCACCAAGGAAAGGAAAAGGGACCCGCCAATAAGAAGAACGAATTCTCATGCGATAAAAGCAGAGATCCTAGAGTTACAGGATATGAAATAATGAACATCTTTAATGGAAGATCATGGTTTCACCAAGTGGTTGGACAGTTACACATAATGGAATAATTTTTTATTTAATAATTCTCATCTGAGAGGTGGCCATCACTACTAGAAATAAGATTTATACCAACGGTTTTCAGCAAACTGTTGGTATAGTTCACTTATATGGACCAATACCAATGGTTTGGAAAAAACCGTTGGTATAGGTCACTAATTTAGACATATACCAATGGTTTCCCAAAAACCATTGTTATAGGTCACTTATATGGACCTATACCAAAGGTTTTGGCCAAACCGTTGGTATAGGTCACTTATATGGACCTATGCCAACGGTTTTGGCCACACCGTTGGTATAGGTCTATAATAGAGACCATATACCAACGGTTTTGGACAAACTATTGCTATTGGTCCCCCCTATACCAATGGTTTGTCCCAAACCATTGGTATAGGTCCCCAAATAAATGAATCTATACCAACGGTTCTCAAAACCGTTGTTATAGTTACATGTATCTTTTGTGGAATATTCCTATAGGGAACATTAAATAAATCAAAATTTAAAATATTTATGCTAATTTATATATATATTTATGAAATTATGTTCCCAAAAGTAAAGTAAGGTTAGTGGTTAGTTCTTTCAATCATAAATCGGAGGTACTAGCATCAAAACCAACAGAAGGATTATTTTTCTAAATACATATACCAACGGTTTTATGGAACTGTTGGTATAGATTTTTCATATTAATTATACCAACGGTTTTAAAAACCATTGGTATAGACCTATACCCACGGATTACTAGCCAATGTTTCCCCAAACCGTTGGTATAGAATATACCAACGGTTTGGAGGCCTATACCAACGGTTTCAAACTGTTTGTATAGGTTATTTTTCTAGTAGTGCATAATAGTTGTGTTTTAAAGGATTTCATTTAAACACAGGAAAGTGGTATGAGTGATAGAATGTTTGGGTTTGTTGAGGGACTCCACACCCTTAAGGGATTTAAAACATTGTTTATGGGGCTAAAAGAGGCCTTAATCCACTTTAAAAAGGTTAAAATACATAAAAGTTGTGTTGTGGGAAAAATGGGGAAGAAAACCCCAACAACCCCCCATGGCACCGATCGGGTGTGGCACCGATCGGTGACTCACCGATCAGGGATTCACCAATGGGTGACACACCGATCAGTGAAACACTAATGGGTGAAACATTGATTGGTGGCACACTGGTCAGTGATACACCGATCAATGAGACCGATTAGTGACTCATTGATGGGTGACACCACGGTGACATCTTTCCACCGACATGCCACCCTCCAGACTTACTAATGGGGTCCAGGGCATCCCAAAAACCAAAATTGGAAAACTAATGGACCTCTAGAGTCTGGTCCATTACATTATATACCTCTAAAACTATTATCATCCTTGAGAATCAAAACTAAACCAGATACAAATATAGAGGTCCAAATAACCACCTCGAAAGATACATCTCATAGCCAAACCACCCTAGACATCTAGGAACACCTCTCCCTCAAGTGATCACACAAACATAAAAAGTTAACAGCAACTAGTCATATTTTTTAGGGAGCTCCTTCCCCCATGTCAATATATTATCTTCTTTGGGTAGCACTGACTCGCCCGTATGGGTTTAATCGCTTCCATAATAATGCGTCTTGATTAAGGAGCAGGTCCTCCCCTTTCCATAGTTAGGACTCTTAGCACGCTTTTAGAGAATAAGGAAAACAAAAAAAATTATAGTTAAAAAAGGTCAACCACGAAATCACAAACAAGTAATAAACAAAACAAGACAAAACTCAAAATAGCTTGGGTACTGGGCGTGCATCTGTACCTCCCATTCCCATGTACTATTCTCGACGCCACCATGCCCCCACAACACATGAACCAAGGGAATGGTTCATTCAGGAAGCACCTTCTTCTCACGATCCTCAATCCTCACTGGTGGAACTATGAATGTCATGTCATCCTTGATATCCAGATTTCCCCAATTGAGTACATGTGAATCATCATATAGATATCGATGAAGCTGGCAGACATGGAAAATGTTGTGGATCATTTCCAACTAAGGTGGTAATGCCCACTGATATTCCACCTAACTGACTCACCCCAACACTTCGAAAGGCCTGATGAAACTAGGGGAGAGTTTGCATTCCTTGTTGAACCTTTTCTGCCCACATTGAGTGGAGACCTTCAAGAACATGTTTTCCCAGGCCTCTAACTCCAAGGGACTCCTCCTATGATCGGCATACAACTTCGGTTGGCCCTAATCTGCCTTCATCCTCTTCCGTATAAGATAAACCTTCTCTGCCATGCTCTGTACTACCTTCGTGCCAAGAACACCTACTTCCCCGACCTCTGTCCAGTACACAGGTGAGTGACACAACCTCCCATACAAATCTTTGGATGGAGCCCTTCCAACGGTAGAGTGATATCTATTGTTGTAGGAAAATTATTCCTGAGGCATGTAACGTACCTATAACACCCGAGACTTTTATGAGAAATATTTTGTTTTTATGTTATATAAATCATCAAAAGAATCTTTCACTACACACAACACTAGCTTGGCTTTCTTTACACGCAATCGCAACCTTCCTTGATTGCTTGCATCGTATGCAATACCGAGTTTCACTAAACAACGATATGCTATTAAAATATTATTAAAACTAGCCGTTATGAATAGTAATACCCACTTTTTGAAATTTTTTAAATTTTATTTTTCAAAATGAACTTCATTTTTGGATTCGGAATATCGAAATTATCCTAGGGTGAAATTTTGGTATTTTTCTGAAAACATTCAATTTTTGATGAATAGTGAAAACACTGGGTTACTATTTAAAAAACAGACTTTTTTATTTAAATAATTATTTATTTTATTTAAATTTATTTTAGGTCAAAATTGATACATAATACCTATTTAATTTCAATTCAATTCCTTAGAGTGATTTTATAATAATTTTAGATATATAAAAATTTTATTGAACTTTTCACCGTCTTTTACCATCTCTTAGGAGAATTTGCAAATTTACATAAAACTTAATTTTACCGCTTTTGTGAGTGGAATTATGAAAATCCAAGAGACGTGGTAAATATCAAAGACTAAAATGTTGTTTAATGAGATGAAAATAATTTTTGGTGAATAGTAACTTTTTACTTTTTTTACCACAGTTAAAAGTAAATAGGGTAATTAAGGGTAAAAATGTTATTATTATTACCATAAAACATGTCCTAATTCTATTGGATAAGTGTAATTAGACCAAAAACAACCTTATGAATAAAATATGACCCTTTGGGCCCACTTGGATTAGATTAGGACATTTATTATTAATTTATTTAAAGAAGGGTTAAAATAGTTAAAATCAAATTTTAATAAGTAAATAATTTTTTATATAGGGTTATACATAAGATAAATTCGACTATAAATATTAATTAGAAATATAAAAATATTTCCTACATAATGGTATTTTAGTTATAATGTTTTGACATTAAATAATTTAATTTATTTATGACACAAAGATGATGCAGTAATTATCTTATTAATGAAATATTGACATAATTGATGTTATAAATACCCAAATAAATGTAATTTGATACTTTTTATGAATTACACTAATTTTATAGGTTAATATGACATTTTAGTATTGATTTAATTAACTTTTTTAGAAATAATATTTCTGTTATGATTTTCAAAAAAAATCAATTACCAAATAGTGTCAAAATTGACATAAAATAGTTTTTAAAACAAATATTATATTATTAATTGTTATTTTATTCTTAAAAATATAAGGTTCAGAAACATAACATATATAAGGTTATATATATTAATAATAAACAACTTGGGGTTCTTTTGGCTTGTTATATTAAGTTTATTAACCTTATAGTGTAAGAAAACAAAAAGACACGGTAAAAGTACAATTATTTAACTTAAAGTTAAATCTAAATGATAAGGTTAGAATAGAACCCTAAAATTGTCTAAATTCTATTTGATGTGAGTCTTTCGACCCATACCCGCCTTATCTTCTAGATAAATCAATTTTGAGCTATTAAAAACCGAATATTACATTATAATAAAATAATATTTTTAGTTTTTCCAAAGGTACCCCTCTCCTCCCTTATAAAAGGGCACCTCTTCCCTCTCTTCCTCACACCACATTGAGCCTTCATGCTCGTCCAACCCCTGCCAAATTATATTTTCCACTTCCCTAGAAACATCCTAGAGGTCCTGGTCTTCTTCAAAGTCTAATTTTAGTGCCCTAAAAGGAGGTCTCAAAGAGACGCTTCAAAGAAGAGGTAATGTTCGTTACCAGTTCTTTCAACATTATTTCTTCTTCCACTTATTCTTCTTTAGTTGTTTCATTATGATGTAATAACATCAGTATCACTCATATACTGATATGTTGTTATATTTATGAAATAAACCTATTTCACCATGTATCCATCCTACGGAAAACGAAATCACCGCGCGTGCGTACGTACGGAACACCGTCTCCACGTCGTGGTGTAATCTATTTTCCACCACCACCTTACTTGGATGGGTATAATGGTGTAAATAATAACTATATATTATTATTGTACAGTGATATTGATTCTGAAATAGTATACATATACTCCAATACAATTCCACGATCATGGGAACGATATCATCACTCGTGCGTACGTACGGAATACCGTCTCCACGATGTGATGTGACTCGTTCTACATGATTTTCATTGCATAATGATTAAATAAATTAATTGATTGAATAAATATAATATTTATTACACTAATACAATTCTGGAAATGAGGTATCTACAACCTAAAAAGAAGAATAAGAATTTATTTTAGAAAACACTCATAAGAACAAAAGGCAATAAACACCCGAATAACAAGTAAAAAATGAAATATTACTAATAAGAAGATATGAATATGACCATATATGATGTCATAAAAATAAGTATGATTCTGGAATAAGTCAATGACATTATTTATGTCATTATACAGGATGTTTGGACACTTACAAAGCAAATCAGACCTAAGGTAAGGGAAAAATCTCTCAATCTCAATTTTTATCTGAGATTGTTTATACTTCGTAATTTACTGGGGAATATTTATCATCCACATACATGTTCCCTCAATATGTAATATTATTTATAACCTCCTAAAATTTTTTAAATCAAATATTACTCATTGGTGAGTTTTAGTAAATGATATGAAAGGAATCTTTTGTCGTTTTTCATACAAGGTACTTTTTGACTTTTCCGGCCAAAGTAAGAGAAGAATGTTTTTTTAACTATATGGCATGAATGGATTTTTATGATTTCATAGAAAATTATTTCCATGAAGCTTATTTTAAAATTTTTCAACTTTATTTTTAATCAACTTCTTTTAATTTAAAATTGTCTGAAATGTTAAGAAAGGAAAAAAAAATTGAAGTAGAAAGGATATTTTCCTCAAGAATGGATTTTAAGTGTTTTATCAAAATTATTTTACATCTATGATAATATAGGGTTCGTTTTCTATCCATATTATTACATTGATTTTATTATATTGTGATGGAATTATTTTTATAAAGTCCTTTATCTTATATGAATTGATTTATGATGTCACGATGTTTAAGAATCCCATTTTTATTACATGGGTTATGCTATGATGTATGAATTATGATTTTGTGGCACACATAAGAATAGTTTAATTATGATATGGGTGGGACCTATATCTTCCTCCAATTAATTGGGTAAAGATTTATATCTCATGAGATAGACATGGATGGAACGACAGGTTAAACCGGTTCAGTGAAACAGGACTGAAACGAGGAGTGAACTCGGTTCACAAATGGACTTTTCACGCTAAGATAGTCTTGGTTATGAGTCTTGACTAATAAGAAATGATTCTTTATGATTATGTGTTTATGACACATATTTTCATGTTTTAAGTTATGATTATTGGGATTACATTTCACTACTGTGATTTATCCCATGTTATGAAATTATGATCTCTTTTACAAGTTAAGATTTCCGAAATGATATGTTCTTATGAATATGATGTGATTGATATTTCTTTTGTTTACCCTTACTGAGCATTTGAGCTCACCATTTTGTATGTTTTCTTTTCCCTAGGTTAGGAATAAGGATATTAAGTAGGATATGCCAAAAAGGGACTCTAGATATGATGAAATAAATTGGAGACAACGTAGATGATTTATGAACCAGTTGTTTATGTTTCCCAGTTTCTAAAGACACTATACCTATACAGTCCTTTCATGGTTTTGTTATATGTTGTAATAAGTATTATTTAATTTTGAAGTAATAACCATTTATGTAAATTATGGGTCGTTATAGTTGGTATTAGAGGAAAGGTATATTCAACCTTTGGAAACTAGGATGTGAAAGCCTTAGTAAGAACCCTAAGGATATATCTAAGCATAGAACACAATATTAGTGTTTTAGAAATGGCCATGAACAACCTATGATAAGACCTTAAGTGTGAAATTTTATTCTTGATTATGTGTTTTTCCTATTATAATTAGTGTTGCTCACACTATTTTTCTTGGTTTTAGTCAATGGATGGAACTCAAAGGAACCGTGTTAATGCAGAATGCGACGGGAAATGCAATGATTTTCCCCCTGAGCAACCAAACGTTATGGGAGATGGAATGAAAAAACTTGTAGCCATGCTCACAAAACTTTCTCAATCTTTGAATCATGCAGGAATTCCAAATGAGCAAAGGAAGGAGCAACATTCTGTTGAATCCTTCATGAGGCAGCGTCCACCTTCATTCAGCGGGTCTTCTGATCCATTAGTGGATGAACAATGGATCAGTACCACTGAAAAGATATTTTCAGTTCTTCAATGTTCTGAACATGATGAAGTTGTCTTAGTATTATATCGTTTGAAAGGTGATGTTGATCAATGGTGTAATCTTATTAAGAATACGAGGCAATGGGATGAAATTGAATCAATGGAATGGGACAAGTTCAAAAACTTATTTTTCAATAAGTACTTCCCTCGTATTCTTCGAACAAAGATGGAGAAGGAGTTTCTTGAACTAAAGCAAAAGGATGATGAATCTGTTGATACCTATGAAGAAAATTTTACAAGACTTGCATGGTATGCTTTTGGTATTATTATCCAACCCGAGAGTAAGATCGATCGATTCTTTAGTGGCTTAAAACCAAGTCTTCAAATGGAGTTAGCCATAAGGTACATCAATAGCTACGAGGAAATTGTTCTATGTGCTCTCAAGGTTGATATGGAGATTGGAGTAACCCATCAGTCATATGGGTTTGATAAGAAGAGTAAAATGGAATTCAAAGGAAAATATAAAGATCACACTGAAAAGAAGATGAGTTTTCCCTTATGCTCAAAGTGTGGAAAGAAACATGGAGGGAATTATCTTAAAGGGACAAGTAAATGTTTTGAATGTGGAAAGGAAGGTCATCGGGAATTTGAATGCTGCAATGATGGGAAGAATATGTCTAGTGATGCGAACAAAGAAAATGCTACACAGAGTGCAACTCCTACACTTCAATGTTACAAATGCAAGTAAATGGGGCATTATTCCAATCAATGCCCTAATCCAAGGGTTATTGATGATGATCGACATAAAAAAACTCTTAAGGCTAAAGACAATGGAAATTCACATTCAATTTCTATCATCGATGTTTAGTACGATAACGAAGTGGTGAAAGGTACACTTACCATCCACTCTAAAGTAGCAAATGTTTTATTTGATTCTGGATCCACCCACTCTTTTATTTCTGAAGAATTTTCTAAGGGTATCACCATATTACCTCAACAATTAGATGTTTAGTTAGCTCTGACACTTCCTAATGGCACAACAATCACATCAAAAGTTTATAATTCTTCTCCGATTGAAGTTTGTGCGAAAGTGCTTCTTGAAAATCTTGTGATCCTTCCTATAGCGGAATTTGATGTGATTCTTGGCATGGATTGACTTTCGTTATATGGAGCTCATGTCAATTGCCAAATAAGGGAAGTCACATTTCATATTCCAGATCAATCTATGATCGTCTATCGATGCAAGGATGAACATAACCTTCCAGTGGAAATTTTTTCCATCTTATGGGTCTTTATTCCACTAAATTAAGGTTATTTATCTCAAATGGTTGATGAGAAACTCACGATTAAGAATATGCCCATTGTACGGGAGTTTGACGATGTCTTTCCAGAGTAATTGTCGGGTCTTCCACCAAATCGTGAAGTAGAGGTTTCAATAGAACTCGTACCAGGTGCTTTGCCTAGTTCAAAGACACCTTATAGAATGGCCCCAATTGAGTTTTAGGAATTGAAGAAGCAAATCCAATAGAATCTTGATAAAGGATTCATACGCCCTAGTGCGTCACCTTGGGGAGCACCAGTTCTGTTTTTTAAGAAGAAAGATGGATCAATGATACTCTGCATTGATTATCGAGAACTCAACAAGATCACTATCAAGAACAAATATCCTCTCCCACGAATTGATGACTTATTTGACCAACTACGCAGAGCTCAATACTTTTCCAAGATTGATCTTCATTCATGGTATCATCAATTAAGGGTAAAAAGGGAGGATATACCAAATATGACTTTTTGTAAAAGGCATGGACACTATGAATTTATAGTGATTCCATTTGGTCTTACTAATGCCCCTGCTATCTTCATGGATATGATGAATAGAGTCTTTAGAGACTATCTTGATCAGTTTGTGGTAGTCTTTATAGACGATATTCTTGTCTATTCAAAGAGCAAGGAAGAACATGAAGATCACTTGAGAATTATATTGAAGACCCTGAGAAAGGAGAAGCTTTATGCCAAATATACCAAGTGTGAATTTTGGCTTCAAAAAGTTTCATTTTTGGGTCACATAATATCAAAATAGGGGATATCTGTGGATCCAGCAAAAATAGAGGTTATCGAAAGATGGTCGAGACCAACAACAGTAACTGAGATCCAAAGTTTTCTTGGTTTGGCTGGATATTATCGATGTTTTGTGAAATATTTTTCATGATTATCTAATCCACTCACCATATTGACTCAGAAATGAGTTAAGTTTGTTTGGACGGAGGAATGTGAAGAGAATTTCAAGGAGTTGAAAAGAAGGTTATCTAGTGAACCTGTACTCACACTTCCTTGTAGTAGAGAAAGGTTTTTTATCTACAGTGATGCATACAAGACGGGGATGGGGTGTGTTATTACGTAAAATGATATGGTGATAGCTTATGCCTCACGACAGTTGAAAATACATGAGCAAAATTACCCAACTCATGATTTGGAGTTAGCTGTGGTAATATTTGCATTAGATATTTGGAGGCATTATCTTTATGGAAAAAGGTGTGATATTTATACTGATCATAAAAGTTTAAAGTATATTTTCACACAAAAGGAGCTGAATATGCGCCAAAGAAGATGGTTGGAGCTGATTATGGATTACCACTGCTCAATTCATTACCACCCTGGGAAAGCAAACAAGGTGGTAGATGCATTAATTCGACAAGACCATGCTAGCTTATCCATGATGAGGATCACAAAAGATCCAATATTTATGGATTTACAAAGGATGGATCTTGGAATTATAATGGAAGGGGGAAATCGTATCTTTCACAAATGAATGTTCAACCATCTATACATGTGAAGATTAAAGAGGCATAGAAAGAAGATGTAGAGTTACAAAAGAAGGTGAGAAATGCTCCTAAATTCAACCTTGATTGTGATGGGATAATAAAGTTCAGGAATCGGGATTGTGTTCCTCCCATCCCAGAATTAAAGAAGGAGCTTCTGGATGAGGCTCATAGTTCTTCATTCTCTATTCATCCTGGATGCACAAAGATGTATAGGGACCTGAAAGAGTACTTCTGGTGGGATGGCATGAAAAGAGATGTTGCTGAATATGTCTCTCGATGCTTGGTTTGTCATCAAGTTAAAGCTAAAAGACAGAAGTCTAAGGGGATGTTACAACCATTACCCATACCAGAATGGAAATGGGAAAACATCACTCTGGAATTTGTAACTGGAATTCCTAAAACATCCAAAGGCAATAATACTATTTGGGTTATAGTTGATCATCTTACAAAGTCGGCACACTTCATCGCTATTAGAGAGGATTTTTCTCTGGATTAGCTTGCCATGATATATGTAAAGGAAGCGATAAGATTGAATGGAGTACCACTTTTTATTATATTTGATTGGGATCCAAGGTTTACCTCAAAGTTCTGGTCAAGTCTTTAGCATACTCTAGATACAACGTTGAGTTTCAGCATTGTCTATCATCCTCAGACAAATGGTCAGTCTGAGAGGACAATTCAAACTCTAGAAGATATGTTGAGAGCTTGCTCTGTGGATTTCAAAGGTGGTTAGGATCAACACCTACCTTTGGTGGAATTTTCTTATAATAATAGCTTTAAATCCAGTATTTAGATGGCTCCTTATGAAGCTCTCTATGGAAAGAAATGCAGGACTCCAACTTGCTGGGATGAAGTTGGGGAAAGAAAGCTATTAGGAGCTGATCTTGTTGATGAGATGGAAGAAAAGGTCAGATCTATTCAACAACACATTAGAGCAACTAAGAGTTGACAAAAAAGTAATGCTGACAACCGAAGAAAAGACTTAGAGTTTGAAGTGGGTGATAAAGTGTTCTTACAAATATCTCCTTAGAAGAGAGTAATGAGATTTGGAAAGAAGGGAAAGCTGAGCCCTAGATATATCGGTCCTTTCGAAATACTGGATCATGTTGGGAAGGTAGCTTACCGATTGTAACTTCCCCCGAATATCTCTCAAGATCACGATGTGTTCCATGTATCTCTTCTGAGAAAGTACATACCTGATCCTTCACATGTACTCAGCTTAGAAGTTGTACCGCTGGAGCAAGATCTTTCTTATAAAGAACATCCGATAGAGATTCTGGATCGTAGCAAAAAAGTACTACGGAACAAGACCACTCTCTTGGAGAATTTTTTATGGAGGAGCCACCAATTACAAGAAGCTACATGAGATCTTGAGGATACGATGAGGGAGAGGTATCTTCATCTGTTTGTTACAAAGTGATGAATTTTGAGGGTGAAATTCATTTTAAATGGGGTAGAATGTAACACCCGAGACTTTTATGAGAAATATTTTGTTTTTATGTTATATAAATCATCAAAGGAATCTTTCACTACACACAACACTAGCTTGGCTTGCTTTACACACAATCGCGACCTTCCTTGATAGCTTGCATCGTACGCAATACCGAGTTTCAGTAAACAACGATATGCTATTAAAATATTATTAAAACTAGCCATTATGAATAGTAATACCCACTTTTTGAAATTTTTTAAATTTTATTTTTCAAAATGGACTTCATTTTTGGATTTGGAATATCGAAATTAGGTTAGGGTGAAATTTTGGTATTTTTCTGAAAACATTCAATTTTTTATGAATAGTGAAAACACTGGGTTACTATTTAAGTTCAATGCAATTCATTGGAGTCATTTTATAATAATTTTAGATATATAAAAATTTTATTGAACTTTTCACCGTCTTTTACCCATCTCCTAGGAGAATTTGAAAATTTACATAAAACATAATTTTACCACTTCTGTGAGTGGAATTTTGAAAATCCGAGAGACACGGTTAATATCAAGGACTAAAATGTGGTTCAATAAGATGAAAATAAATTTTCGTGAATAGTAACTTTTTACTTTTTTTACCACGGTTAAAAGTAAATAGGGTAATTAAGGGTAAAAATGTTATTATTATTACCCTAATACATGTCCCAATTCTATTGAATAAGTGTAATTCGACCAAAAACAACCTTATGAATAAAATATGACCATTTAGGCCCACGTGGATTAGATTAGGACATTTATTATTAATTTATTTAAATAAAGGTTAAAATAGTTAAAATCAAACTTTAATAAGTAAAGAATTTTTTATATAGGGTTATACATCGGATAAATTCGACTATAAATATTCATTAGAAATCCAAAAATATTTCCTACATAATGGAATTTTATTTCTAATTTTTAGACATTAAATAATTTAATTTATTTATGACACAAATATGATGCAGTAATTATCTTATTAATAAAATATTGACATAATTGATGTTATACATACCCAAATAAATGTAATTTGAGACTTTTTATGAATTCCAATAATTTTATGGGTTAATATGACATGTTAGTATTTATTTAATTAACTTTTTTCTAACTAATAATTCTGTTATGAGTTTCAAAAAAATCAATTACCAAATAGTGTCAAAATTGACATAAAATAGTTTTTAAAACAAATATTATATTATTAATTGTTATTTAATTCTTAAAAATCTGAGGTTCGGAAAAATGATTTAGATAATGTTAAATATATTAATAATAAACAACTTGGGGTTCTTTTGGCTTGTTATAGTAAGTTTATTAACATTATAGTGTAACAAAACAAAAAGACACGATAAAAGTAAAATTATTTAACTTAAAGTTAAATCTAAATGATAAGGTTAAAATAGAACCCTAAACTTTTATAAATTCTATTTGATGAGATTATTTAGACCCATACCCACCATAGCTTCAAAATAAATCAATTTGGAGCAATTAAAAACTGAAAATGACTTTATAATAAAATAATATTTTTGGTTCTTCCAAAGGTGCCCCTCTCCTCCCTTATAAAAGGGCACCTCCTCCCTCTCTTCCTCACACCCCTTTGAGCCTTCAAGATCGGCCCACCACTGCCAAATTCTCTTATCCACTTCCATATAAACATCCTATAGGTCCTGTTCTTCTTCAAAGACCAATTTTAGTGCCCTAAAAGGAGGTCTCAAAGAGGCGCTTCAAAGAAGAGGTAATGTCCGTTACCGATTCTTTCAAATTTATTTCTTCTTCCACTTCTTCTTATTTAGTTGTTTAATTATGATGTAATAACATCAGTATCACTCATATACTGATATTTTATTATAAGTGTTAAACAACCCTATTTCACCATCTATCCATCCTACGGAAAACAAAATCACCCCGCGTGCGTACATACGGAATACCGTCTCCACGCCGTGGTGTAATCTATTTTCCACAACCACCTTACATGGATGGGTATAATGGTGTAAATAATAACTATATATGATTATTGTAAATTTATATTGATTCTGAAATATTATAAATACACTCCAATACAATTCCACGATCATGGGACTGATATCATCGCTCGTGCGTATGTATGGAATACCATCTCCACGATGTGATGCGACTCGTTCTACATGATTTTCATTGCATACTGATTAAATAAATGAATTGAGTGAATAAATATGATATTTATTACACTAATTCCATTCTTTAAATGAGGTATCTATAACCGAAAAATAAGAATAAAAATTTATTCGACAAAACACGCATAAGAACAAAAAGCAATAAACACCCTAATAACAAGTAACAATGAAATATTACTAATAAGAATCTAAGAATATGACCATATATGATATCATAAAAATAATAGTATTCTTGAATAAGTCAATGACATTATTTAAATCATTATACAGGAGGTTCGGACACTTACGATGCAAATCGGACCTAAGGTAAGGGAACAATCTCTCAATCTCAATTTTTATTCGAGATTGTTTATACTTCAGAATTTACTGGGGAATATTTATCATCCTCATACATGTTACCACAATATGTCATATTATTTCTATCCTCCTAAAATTTTTTAAATACAATATTACTCATTGGTGAGTTTTAGTAAATGATATAAAAGGAATCTTTTGTCGTTTTTCATACAATGTAATTTTTGACTTTTCCAGCCAAAGTACGAAAAGAATGTTTTTTAACTTATATGGCATGAATGGATTTTTATGATTTCATAGAAAATTATTTCCATGAAGCTTCCTTTACAAGTTTTCAAGTTTATTTTTAATCAAATTCTTTTAATTTAAAATTGTATGACGTGTTAAGAAAGGAAAAAAAAATTGAAGTAGAAAGGATATTTTCCTCAAGAATGGAGTTTAAGTGTTTTATCAAAATTATTTTCCATATATGATAATATATGGTTCTCTTTATATCTCTATTATTACATTTATTTGAATATGTTGTGATGGAATTATTTTTATAAAGTCCTTTATCTTATATGAATTGTTTTATGATGTCACGATGTTTAAGAATCCCGTTTTTATTACATGGGTTATGATAAGATGTATGAATTATGATTTTGTGGCACACATAAGAATTTTTTTTATGAGATTGGTGGGACCTATATCTCCCTCCAATGAATTGGGAAAAGATTTATATCTCATGAGATAGACATGGCTAGAACGGCAGGTTAAACCGGTTCAGTGAAACAGGACTGAAACGAGGAGTGAACTCGGTTCAGAAATGGACTTTGTCCGCTAAGATAGTCTTGGATATGAGTCTTGACTACTAAGAAATGATTCTTTATGATTATGTGTCTATACCACAAAGTTTCATGTTTTATGTTATGATTATTGGGATTACATTTCAGTACTATGATTTATCCCATGTTAAGAAATTATGATCTCTTTTGCAGGTTAAGATTTCTGAAATGATATGTTCTTATGAATATGATGTGATTGATATTTCTTTTGTTTACCCTTGCTGATAATTTGAGCTCACCCTTTTGTATGTTTTCTTTTCCCCAAGTCAGGAAGAAGGATATTAAGTAGGATTTTCCAAAAAGGGACTCTAGATATGATGAAATAAATGGGAGACAACATAGATGATTTATGAACCCGTTGTTTATGCTTTCCATTTTCTAAAGACACTATACCTATACGGTCCTTTCATGGTTTTGTTATATGTTGTAATAAGTATGCTTCAATTTTGAAGTAATAACCATGTATGTAAAGTATGGGTCGTTATAGTACCCACGATCCCCCAAAGTCTAAAACACATGCCCGTAGAATATCCTCCAATGTATCTACGGTGCCCTATATCTTCCCATCTATCTAGGGGTGGAAATTCGTGCTAATGCATGGCTGGGTGCCAAAAGTATGTTTCAATCCTCTCCAAACCCGTGAGGAAAACTTGGTATCCTGATTGAAGACAATAGACCTTGGAACTCCCTGAAACTGCACCACCTCATCCACGTACCTCTATCCTAAGTCATCCACCACAATCGACTCCTTGATTGCTAGGAAGTGAGCTGGTTTCGTCATTCGGTCTACCACTACCCAGATATCATGGTAGCCTCCTTGAAACCTGGGTAGTCCTGTGACGAAATCCATCGATATTTCATCCCACTTCTGTAACGCCCTGACCCCAGTTACCCAGAGTTGGTGCATTAGTGTGTAACATTGGAATGATCACAAAATATCAAGTCTTGAAAGACTGATTAGTTTAGTAGCCTTGGAAACACTAGAAACATTCATAAGTCCTACATTACATCATAAAGTAAAACAAAATTAAAAAAACATCTTGTCTTCATATCCCCTCATACTATCACTGCAGGTCATTCATAATATACCTCTTCACATCCTAGAAAAATTAAAACATTGGAAGGGGTGAGCTCAGATGCTCAGTAAGGATAACAATATAGCGGAAGCTTTCATTAATAAACATTAACATTTAAGGCAATGTATAACTAAAACAAAATCCTTTTAAACTTGAACTTCAGTATAATATGGAAAAAATAAAATGAAATAATTACATTTACTTATTCACATGGATATTCTACTAGTCGAATAATCACATGCAATATCAATAACCACTTTCATAATGATGGAATGCATAATTCCAGACTATCATAACCACGTAGCCAAGGCCTCGTGCCAAGACTACAAATATGATTTTTATCATGTCCTCGTGGCAAGACACTAGTTTGTCTCATGAGACCTACCAATGCATCAAGGAGCTATAGCGGGCTCCACCCGTCACTTATTAAGTCCAAAGCATTCCACGTATGAACAGGTTTAAACATATCATAAACCATAACATAATCATATCACATAAAACATTCATAAAGGAAACATAACATTTCCACATTTCAATCACAATATATCAATACAACACATTGATATAATAAAAACACTTTCAATACCATTTTCAATACCAAAATAAAAGAAAAGTAAAACTTTCTATTTGTTTTTAATTTAAAAAAAGTTATGGCATGTAGAGGAAGCTGAAACTCAAATAATGGCCATGGCGGTGGAGAAGTCGTTGTCGCCGCATACGTACGATAATAAAAACATTCCTTTTTTTCATTTAGTAAAACACTTCATATAAAAATATTCCTTTTGAATAAATGTAAATGTCAAAGGGGTTTATACACTGTATAAAATAAATTTGTGTATAAAACAAAATATGCCTCAATGAATGGAGATTGAGACGAATTCCCTAACAAAGATCATTGTTTAAATAAAATATATCTATTATGTATATTCACTATAAGTACACATAAATAAAGTACAAATACAAGATAGGACATAATAATATCATGACATAATTTGAAAGTAGGAGATTAACCCAAAGAACGAAAATTGGGTTAAGAAGATCCCTTACAAAGATAATTTTTTAGATAAAATAGATCTATTATGTGTATTCACTATAAGTGCACATAAAGAAAGTACAAATACAAGATAGTACCTAATAATATCACGATTTAATTTGAATGTAGGAGATTAACCCAAATAACGGAAATTGGGTTAAGAAGTTCCCTTACCTCGTGTCTGACTTGACCCGGCCGTTCTTTAACCTCCTGAATAATAAACTAGAGTTAATTTATAATTTCTTAATAACCTTTTTCAAGTTTATTATTCCTTTTATATCACTTATTACCATGTTATTAACATTATTTAATTATTTATATTAATAACGGTCGTTTTGTCGATCTTTGGTACTTGAGTCAAAAATAAACTTCTTATAATTACAAGTTGTTCATGTGGTAAAATATCCATTATATCCAGAATTATATTCATGATTTAGATATCATATATATCATATATATCCATTATATACATTCATTCATAATATTATGTAACATTTAGAGATAATGAATGAAATGCACCGTTCATGGAGACGGTAAGTCGTACGTACGCATGAACGCTACTTTCATTTCTATTTCGTATTTAATGGAATGAAATCATAATGATATAAAGGTGTATTATAATTCCAATATAATATCATATATAATATCATTTACTCCATCCTTTATACATCTCATATATGGCATTAAGGATTCAAATCACTTTGAGGGGCGGTAGTCCGCACTTCCTAAAATGAAATTATCGCGTTTGCCCATAATGGAAATCATAATGATATGCCATAAATCAAAGCTGCAGAAGAATAAGGAAAACATAAACATAATAAATATCATATATAAATATATTTACATCTTAATGTCCACCATTATAGGTCTTAAAATAATATTGAACAATCATCATTTCGTGAGGCAAAAATTATCCAACCACAGAAACAGTATGTTCTTTAACCATTAGATGAAGGTGTGTGTAAGTGTAAACCAAATAAATATCATAAAAACATCTTATTATATTTAAGATACTGGTTTTGTTACAAAATAAAGGAATAAAAAGAGTTTAAGGGGTTGGAGAAGCAAAATAATACAAAAGAACATAAGAGAAGACATTACCTTAAAATCGGGTAACTCTTTTTGATTTGAGCCAAAGGATTCCTTGGGAAGACTTATGCCCAATGTGAGGCTTCTAGGAGTAAGAGAGGGAAGTTGAGAGAGTATTTGGGGAGAGGTTGGCTGATCCAAATGGCTTTTATAGGGTGAATAAGGTGGTAGAGATGGGGGCCTTTTATAAGAGGAGAGGAGGGACACTCTTGGAAACTCATGAAATGTTACATTATTATGAAACGCTTTCTGGATTTTAAAGGTCCCACAATGATATATTTCGAGGATAAGGTGATAAGGGTTCGAAATATACTCATCCAATAGTATTTTGACAAATTTAAGTATTAGATTTTACATTATCCTTCCATTTTATTAAAATTGTTAATTAATGAGGTAATCGCTGCATCATCATGGTGTCATAGAAACTTTCATTTATTGAATGTCTAAAAATTATAAAAAAATACTATGATGTAGGAAATCTTTTTATATTTACAATTACTATTTTTAGTCAAAACTATGAATCGTATAACCCCATGTAAAAATTGTTTTAGTAAAACAATACATGTTTGTGACATTTTTATTTTAACTTTAAATAAAAAGTTATTAATGTCATTTTCTTACCCAAGTGGCTCCATAGGGTCCCCAAGTTAACCCATGGATTGTCTTGGTCAGCCATGACTCATCCAATAATTGTAGGGAAAGTGTCAATATATTTTTATATTTTTATAATATCATTTTTACCTTAAATTTCACTAGTTATCTTTAATCACGATTAATAAAACTTAAAAGTTACTATTTTCCAAAAAATTATTTTAATCCAATTAAACCACATTTTACTTCCTAATGACAACCATGTATGTCGGATTTTTAAAAATAAAATCCCAGAAGCGGTAAAATTTCATTTAAATGAAAAATCAGTTTTTAACTGCCACTTAGTGGCTTCACTATTCATCAAAAATTGATGTTTTTCATAAAAATACCAAAAATTCACCCTAAGATACAATTGATATTCTGAATTCAAAAATGATGTCTACTTTAAAAAAATTGAAACATATAAGTTTGTCACGACCCATCCTCGGGGCCCGTGCCGTGACTACCCCAAGCCCGCCTTCCATAGGCCAGGGGCTGGCGACTAGCACCAAGGCGTAAAATCCCAGTAAACAGGGAAGACATTGCCTTTATAAGTAACAACCACACAGAGTCAGCAAGCGGAAAGTAACTACAAGTGCAGAAAAGTAAAGGGGGCCGGAAATACAAGCCCAACTGTAAAGTACAACTGAAAAGTAAAGTACAGCAACTGAAGAAAAGACGGCGGCCTCGTGTCGTCCACTGGCAATCCCACCTGAAGGGTGGGTACAGATAGCCTCCAGGCTCCTCGGGTCCCACGTCCGCTCCGAGTACGTCCCGCCCAGTGGTCCACCTCCAGGTACCGTCCTGCTCCACGCCCCAACCGTGATCAGCGCTGTTCGTCGTCTGTAACCAACACAACAAGGTGCGGGCATAGCCCGTGCAGGGGTGAGTATAAGCTACTCAGTAAGGACCCCGAGACCCCCGAAGGTCTCCCGAAATCCACAAAGGATATAGCACAAAAGAAAGATGCAATCACGAAGTAACATCTGACTCGACTTAGGTATATGCCCATACATATACCTAAGTCCCCAATTCTAGCTCTGCTCACGAGCTCAAGAACAACTCAATCCACAAAGGAAAGCAAGACTCAAATCCACAAGGAGAGTAAACAGTAAATCCACATAGGATAATTCAACACAATCCACAAAGGAGAGTAACATAAGATTCAGCTCAACCAGGTATACTTTTCAGATGACGTCAAAGATGATCACTGATCCATCTAAGTCGTCGGACCCACGAAGGATCGATAGGTACTAACCCCCGCAAAAGACCCACACAGGATCGGGCTCACACAGAACCTGTAGGCAGTGGCTCACACAGAACCGGTAGTAAGGACCCACATAGGATCGGGCTCACACAGAACCTGTAGCACTGATCCACGTAGGATCGCTGAGTGCAGTAGTCGACGCAGTCCACTGAGGATCTCTGCACAGTCATCGCCGCAGTCCACGAAGGATCTCTGCTCTGCCGTCGCCGCAGTCCACGGAGGATCTCTGCTCTGCCGTCGTCGCAGTCCACGGAGGATCTCTGCTCTGTCGTCGAAGTCACAGCCAGCGCTAGGGTTCCCGCACGTAGCGAGCTCGTTTAGGAGGGTCCGCTCCACGAGCCGAGAGGCTGACACATCAACTGACACGTAGTCCGAAGTTGATGTATCCAAAAGTTCCGTATCGACAACAGGATCTCAACGCAACAGACGGCGCGTCAATCGGACGCCCGGTCTGAGAGTTATTGGCATTTTCGTCCCAGGGGCCCGGTTGGTTTTTAGGGCAAAACCGACCCGACCGTACTCCGCCTGTATCTGATCCTCGGGTGGAGTATGCCAAAAGTTCCGTCTCACTTAGAGGAAACTACCACAGCTGACGGTACGTCGATCGGACGTCCGTAGCTCAAGTTATGAGCGTTTCCGCTCCGAGGGCCCGGTTGGTTTCGTGTACGAACCAACCCGGCCGAACCCAAAGTCTTCCGAAACCTTGAGTATAATATACCGAAACGACCGTCTCGATCCAAGGATTACGTAGCCGCTGACGGTTCGTCAATCGGAGGTCCCAGGCCCAAGATATGGGCGAAAGACCGAAGAGGACCCGAAAACGGGGGTTCTGGGCCCGGGGCGACCCGGCCCGAACCCCCCCTTGGGTCGGCCGCACCGGGTCGGCCCGAACCGGGTCGGCCCGACCCGGCCCGACCCGGCTCGGCTTCGGCCGAGGGGCCGAGGGAGCCTCCGCGGGTCAAACCCGCGGCTTTGGAGAAACGCGGCCCGCGTGGGCCGCGTGCTGGATGGCCGGACCGCGGACGCGGTCCGGCGGTTCGCCGCCGCCCCCTTCCGCGGGCCGCCGGAGTTGCTCCGGTGGCCCGTTTTGCCTCCCGTCTGCGCCGATGCTCCTCCCGGGGGCCGATCTTCACTGCGGGATCAACAGATCGCCCCTGCCGCGCGGTTCGTCGTCGTCCGCCATATCCGCACAACAAAAGAGATCGGCAGAGGGTTGCCGGGTCTTGTTCGTTAGACCTGCACCCTCCGCGTTAGTCATAATCAACGGGAGGAAAGGCTACAACAATTTTTAATCAAAGATAAAAAAAAATTGTTCACTCCTTTTCTTTTGAACGGAATTTCAATTTTTAATTAATTGAAATTATTCATGCCGGTTCTTTATTCAAAAGAAATAAGAACACGGGAATGAATCATCAAGAAAAAAAATAAACCCCTACCTTGTCGTCGTCGTCGGACGAGAGGTCGTCGCGGGATCGCTCGTCGCGGAAGAAGGGGGGATCGTTGCGTCATCGCGGTATCCAGCGTCGCGTCGCCAATCTCCGGATCAAGAACAAACGGATTTAATTAATTAAATCCGTTGCCATGAATTTTTAAAAAAGGGAGAATTTAAACGATCTGATTCTCACCTTAGTTGCCGAACGAGGATCGGCCGCGGAAGAAGAGGCGTCGCCGAAGAACGTCGCGGGTAAATCTCATCGATGTCGCAGATCTCGGTGTGCGTCGTCGAATTTCGGTCGCCGGCGTTCTTCGCGTTCTTCGCGTTCTTCGCGTTCTTCGCGTTCTTCGCGGGGAGGGTGGAGTCCCAGAGAATCTCGCACAACGAGTAATCCTCCAAAGGAAAGAGTTGGTCTTATTTTATTATTTTGCCAACGAACGCAAACGCGTAAGTAACGACCCATCAGTTCGTTGAATTAATTCAACGAGCGAAACAGCCCAATTAATTCACGAAAGAAACAGCCCATTTAATTCACGAAATAAACCGCCCAATTAAATGGTTTGTTAAGAATTAAAGAAAACGCGTCGGTTGACTTTTCAGTTACTTTGACGGGTTTTCGCGGGTGCGTTACTTAGCGAAAGAAACGGCGGGGCTCGTGCGGGCCCCACCGCACAAATATCCTACCAAGGGGGTAGGATATTTTCTGGATAGCATCCTATCCAGTTCAACTCAGTTCAAGCCGCCCTTAAGTGGCTTCAAGTGGCTTCCAAGCAGCTTAAGTGAAATAAAATAAAGTTGTCGCACAAACTTTATTTTATTTCTGACTTAAAGCCGCAAAATTTAAAAACCACGGTTGAGCAAACGCAACTCCGGAAGAAGCGTTTCTAAGCAAATACCGGCGCTGCGATTTCATCGGTGCCCTCAGAATTCGATTCCGGGCATCGGTTCAAAAGATAGAAAAACCCGCTCGTCCGTTCACTGAACGTACCCGAGCCAAACTTCGGAAATTGATTCCGGGCACACCGGGCCTCGGAATCAGGTGTCGTCTGAAGCTGCGCTCTTGTAAAATTCCAAAGAAAATTAAGAAAAAAATTTCCTTGAAATTTGCGGGTCTTTACATTACTCCCACCTCAGGGCTTTACGTCCCCGTAAAGATACATCAAAAACTAGGGGAACAAATGGGGGTACTGAGCACGCATCTGAGCCTCCCGCTCCCAAGTGCTCTCCTGGAGGTTCCCGTGCTGCCATCTGACGCGCACAAGAGGAATCGACCGCCCACGTAGGACCTGCTCCTGTCGATCCTCGATCTCCACTGGGACCTCCGCAAAAGTCGCCCCATCGCCCACGTCCAGCTCCCCAAAGTCGATGATGTGCGTCGGGTCGTGCACGTATCTCCTCAGCTGAGACACGTGGAAGACATCGTGCACCCGGTGCAACTGAGGTGGTAGAGCCAGGAGATAAGCCACCTCTCCTATCCTGATGAGGACCTGGAAAGGCCCGATGAAGCGTGGAGACAACTTGTCGCCTCGGCCAAATCTCCGTAAACCACGTCGAGGTGAGACACGCAAAAAGACGTGGTCGCCATCCTCGAACTCTAGTGGCCTCCGCCTCCTGTCAGCATATGACTTCTGCCGGCTCTGAGCGGTCCTCATCCTCTCCTAGATGATCTGGACCTTCTCTGTCGTGGCTCGGACCATCTCTGGTCCCACGAGTGCTGACTCCCCAGGGTCTGTCCAGCACAACGGTGATCTGTAGGGTCTGCCGTACAATGCCTCGTATGGTGCCATCCCGATGGTGGAGTGGTAGCTGTTGTTGTACGCGAACTCCACCAAGGGTAGGTGGTCCTCCCAGCTGCGACCAAAGTCGAGAACACATGCACGGAGCATGTCCTCGAGTGTCTGTATGGTCCTCTCAGTCTGACCATCCGTCTGAGGGTGGAAGGCTGAGCTCAGATGGAGACGCGTCCCGAACGCCTCCTGCAACCCCTTCCAAAGCCGGGAAGTGAAACGAGCATCTCGATCGGAGACGATAGACGATGGCACACCGTGAAGCCGTACGATCTCCTGGACGTAAAGACGTCCCAAGCTCTCCACTGAGCCCTGCTCTCTGATGGGTAAGAAGTGTGCCGACTTGGTGAGTCGGTCGACAATCACCCAAATGGAGTCGTGACCTCTGGAAGTACGTGGAAGTCCAGTCACGAAGTCCATAGATATGCCGTCCCACTTCCACTCCGGGACCTCCAAGGGCTGTACCAAGCCTGCTGGTACCTGATGCTCTGCCTTCACCTGCTGGCAGGTGAGGCATCGTGAAACGAACTCTGCCACAGCTTTCTTCATGCCCGGCCACCAGTGCTGTCGTCTGAGATCCTAGTACATCTTCGCCACTCCGGGATGCACCGCCAAGGGAGAAGTGTGAAACTCTCTCAGCACCTCTTCTCGTAAAGCGACTGGTACGAAGGTACGTCCTCTGAAAAGGATGTCGTGCTCTGCTCCAAGGGAGAAGCCATCAGGCGCCTGACCTGAGGATATCAGTGCACACCGGGTCTCACAGTCAGCGTCCCCACGCTGAGCCTCTCTGACCCGCTGTAGAAGTGGAGGAGAGACTGTGAGAGACTGAAGAAAGGCTGCTCCGTCTCTATCCACAAAGGATATCTGTAAGGAGGCTAGCTGCTCCGTCGCCTCCTCAAGTAGCTGAATGCCCGTCCTCCTGCTGAGGGCATCGGCTACCACGTTCCCCTTCCGAGGAGTATAGACTATCTCAAATTCATAGTCCTGGAAAAACTCAAGCCATCTCCGCTGTCTCAGGTTCAGGTCCTTCTGAGAGAAGATATACCTGAGACTCTGGTGGTCAGAAAAGACTGTGAAGCACTCGCCCATCAGATAGTGCCGCCAAGTCTTCAGAGCGAAGACCACTGCTGCTAACTCCAGGTCATGAGTGGCGTAGTTCTGCTCATGCGACCTCAACTGTCGTGATCCGTAGGCGATCACTGCCCGCTCCTGCATCAGGACGCACCCGAGTCCAGTCCCTGATGCGTCGCAGTAAACTACGTACCCAACTCCCTCCTCAGGCAACCTCAAGATAGGTGCGCTGGTCAACCTCTGTCTCAGCTCCTGGAAGCTCTGCTGACATCTGTCTGACCACACAAAGGGTTTCCCCTTCTTTGTCAAAGCTGAGAGTGGGGCCGCAACTCTGGAGAAGTCCGGCACAAATCTCCGATAGTATCCGGCTAGGCCCAAGAAGCTCTGCACCTCTGTCACGCTCCTGGGTGGCTCCCAAGATAGCACTGCCTTGATCTTCGCGGGATCCACTGCAACTCCCGCCTCAGAAATGACGTGCCCCAAGAAATGGACCTCACATAACCAGAACTGGCATTTTGAGAGCTTGCCATAAAGCTGGTGCTCTCGGAGCGTGTCTAGCACAACTCGCAGGTGGTAGGCGTGCTCCTCCTCAGTCGTCGAGTATACCAAAATGTCGTCAATGAAGACAACGACAAATCGGTCGAGGTATGGCTGGAAGATCCTGTTCATGAGGCTCATGAACACTGCTGGAGCATTGGTTACGCCGAACGGCATAACCAAGAACTCATAATGGCCGTACCGACACCTGAAGGTCGTCTTCTGCACGTCCTCGTCTCGAACTCTCAGCTGATGATAGCCTGACCGGAGGTCTATCTTCGAGAACCACCGCGCTCCCTTGAGGTGATCGAAGAGGTCATCAATCCGTGGCAGCGGATACTTGTTCCTCACTGTCACCTGGTTCAGGCGACGATAGTCGACACACAGTCGCAAGCTCCCGTCCGCCTTCTTGGCGAACAAAATCGGGGAAGCCCAGGGTGAAACACTGGGTCAGATAAACCCCTTGCTCTGCAAGTCCTCCAACTGTACCCGCAGCTCCCGAAGCTCGGCGGGGGCCATCCGATATGCTGGAGTAGATATCGGGGCTGTCCCGGGGTACAAGTCGATGTAAAAGTCTACCTCTCTACGAGGAGGTAGCCCTGGAACGTCGTCGGGAAAGACGTCCACGTACTGGTCCACCACTGCAGGAAAAGCTGGACTCCGCACGTCCACTGCTCCTAGGATGAGGCTAGCCAACTGATGAGAGATGGGCTGCACTCTCCTCCGCGGAATTCCATCCTGTGCTGCAAAGGTTCCCTTCTCGCCGGTGAAGGTAAACCTGCTCCCGTCAGTGCGAACACATCGCACCTTGCGCCTAAAACAGTCGATCTGGGCATGAACCGTGGATAGCCAATCCATGCCCAAGATGACGTCGTAAGGCCTCGACGCCGCTACAAGGAGATCCCAGCCGAAGCTCTCGCCTCCTAGAGTAAGCTCACACTGCCGGCACCAGTGCGTAATCGTCGAGTCTGCTCCCGTAGGAGTCTCTAGCTGTAAGGATCGAGCCAACGGCTCAGTCGGAATCTCCGAGCTCCAAACAAGGGCAGAGGCTATGAAAGAGTGACTCGCTCCTGGTTCTATACGTACTGCATCAAGGGTGGAATAGACACAGATCGTACCTCGAATCATCTCTGGCAAGTCGGGGTCGTAGGCCTCCACTGCCTGGAGCTGGGCCTGTCCCTGCCCGCCAGCTCCATGTGGTCGAGGTGGCCCTCCTGTTGGTGGTGGGGGTAGAGCCTGGAAGCGTCGCCCACCACCCGCTGCTCGGCCAGCTCCTCTGCCTCGTCCGCCTCCTCCCTGCGGACCGCCACGGTCGACCCTCTGCCTCTGCCTGGGTGGCCCCTCCACCGTCTGCTGCTCCTCTGATCGGCGAGTCGGGCAGTCACGAGCCATGTGACCCTGCCCGCCGCAGGAGTAGCATAGCCTGCCTCTCGGAAGGCTGGCACTCCGCTGTGTGCCCCGTACAGCTGAGCCGGTGTCCTGAGGCCGTCTGCGTGGGGGTCTGGTCTGCCTGGACCCGAGAGTCATCTGTCGGCTACCTGCTGCCGAAGACTCAGCTACCTGCCGCCCTGCGCTAGGTCTCGCCGCTGAAGAAGGCTCTTCCAGGAAGCTCTCGATCAGGAGGGCTCGCTCCAGCACTCCCGCCTGGGTCGGAATGCTGAGGGAGATCAGCGACGCCCGAATCTCCTGTCGCAAGCCCTGCTCGAAGGTCCGGGCCCGGAAGAAGGGGTCTCGTACCATGTCGGTCGAGTAGCGAGATAGGTCAGTGAACCTCGCCGCGTACTGAGCGACCGTCATGCTGCCCTGGCGCAGCTGGAGAAGCTCCTGGATGCGCACCGCTAGGAGGGTGGCCGGGACGAACTCAGAGCGGAAGAGGCTCTCGAAGTCCGTCCAGAGCAAGGATGCCTCATCGTGAACCTGGAGCATCAAGCTCCACCATCATCCTGCCGCCGCCTGCAGGAGGCTCGCCGCGAGAATCACCATGAGATCCGCTGGTGTCCTCACTAGCCTAAAGATCCGTACCACCGCCTCTAGCCAGTCCTCGGCGGCCTGGGGGTCCGCCTCACCGCGAAACCTGGGCGGTCGCTGGCTTTGAAACTCATGCAGTGCCCTGAGGCGACGTGCATCGTCAGCGTCTGGTACTGGCAGCATCGGTGGCTCGGCGGGTAAAGCTACCGCCGGTGCCACTGCTGGCAAAGGGCCCTGCACCGAGGCCTCGTCGCTCGGTGGGCTGCCGTCGCGCCCTACACTCGGAACCCTAGCTGGCTGTCGTCGCGGGGCCATCCTGAAAAGGAGAACAAGAGCACCACAGTCAGAACAGTATACCTGGTGAGCTGACACAAGTAATCACAAGGAAAACTTGAGACTTTCATAAAGCAGATCAGTATACCCGGTGAGCTGACACAAGTAATCACAAAGAAACTTGAAACACACACGCAATCAATGTTTTCATGCATTAAGTCGGAAATCAGGAGTCAGGGTCCTGGTGTACGGATACGTCGGCCGCCGCACCAACACTGGGCTCCCTGAACTGATAACCACACTCAATACACTAAACACTATTGCTTCATATAGAAAGAAAGGACGATCAGAGTCTACGGTAGAACCGACCGCCTCTGATACCAATTTGTCACGACCCGTCCTCGGGGCCCGTGCCGTGACTACCCCAAGCCCGCCTTCCATAGGCCAGGGGCTGGCGACTAGCACCAAGGCGTAAAATCCCAGTAAACAGGGAAGGCATTGCCTTTATAAGTAACAACCACACAGAGTCAGCAAGCGGAAAGTAACTACAAGTGCAGAAAAGTAAAGGGGGCCGGAAATACAAGCCCAACTGTAAAGTACAACTGAAAAGTAAAGTACAGCAACTGAAGAAAAGACGGCGGCCTCGTGTCGTCCACTGGCAATCCCACCTGAAGGGTGGGTACAGATAGCCTCCAGGCTCCTCGGGTCCCACGTCCGCTCCGAGTACGTCCCGTCCAGTGGTCCACCTCCAGGTACTGTCCTGCTCCACGCCCCAACCGTGATCAGCGCTGTCCGTCGTCTGCCACCAACACAACAAGGTGCGGGCATAGCCCGTGCAGGGGTGAGTATAAGCTACTCAGTAAGGACCCCGAGACCCCCGAAGGTCTCCCGAAATCCACAAAGGATATAGCACAAAAGAAAGATGCAATCACGAAGTAACATCTGACTCGACTTAGGTATATGCCCATACATATACCTAAGTCCCCAATTCTAGCTCTGCTCACGAGCTCAAGAACAACTCAATCCACAAAGGAAAGCAAGACTCAAATCCACAAGGAGAGTAAATAGTAAATCCACATAGGATAATTCAACACAATCCACAAAGGAGAGTAACATAAGATTCAGCTCAACCAGGTATACTTTTCAGATGATGTCAAAGATGATCACTGATCCATCTAAGTCGTCGGACCCACGAAGGATCGATAGGTACTAACCCCCGCAAAAGACCCACACAGGATCGGGCTCACACAGAACCTGTAGGCAGTGGCTCCCACAGAACCGGTAGTAAGGACCCACATAGGATCAGGCTCACACAGAACCTGTAGCACTGATCCACGTAGGATCGCTGAGTGCAGTAGTCGACGCAGTCCACTGAGGATCTCTGCACAGTCGTCGCCGCAGTCCACGAAGGATCTCTGCTCTGCCGTCACCTTAGTCCACGGAGGATCTCTGCTCTGCCGTCGTCGCAGTCCACGGAGGATCTCTGCTCTGTCGTCGAAGTCACAGCCAGCGCTAGGGTTCCCGCACGTAGCGAGCTCGTTTAGGAGGGTCTGCTCCACGAGCCGAGAGGCTGATACATCAACTGACACGTATTCCAAAGTTTATGTATCCAAAAGTTCCGTATCGACAACAGGATCTCAACGCAACAGACGGCGCGTCAATCGGACGCCCGGTCTGAGAGTTATTGGCATTTTCGTCCCAGGGGCCCGGTTGGTTTTTAGGGAAAAACCGACCCGACCGTACTCCGCCTGTATCTGATCCTCGGTCGGAGTATGCCAAAAGTTCCGTCTCACTTAGAGGAAACTACCACAGCTGACGGTACGTCGATCGGACGTCCGTAGCTCAAGTTATGAGCGTTTCCGCTCCGAGGGCCCGGTTGGTTTCGTGTACGAACCAACCCGGCCGAACCCAAAGTCTTCCGAAACCTTGAGTATAATATACCGAAACGACCGTCTCGATCCAAGGATCGCGTAGCCGCTGACGGTTCGTCAATCGGAGGTCCCAGGCCCAAGATATGGGCGAAAGACCGAAGAGGACCCGAAAACGGGGGTTCTGGGCCCGGGGCGACCCGGCCCGAACCCCCCCATGGGTCGGCCGCACCGGGTCGGCCCGAACCGGGTCGGCCCGACCCGGACCGACCCGGCTAGGCCGGGTCCGGTCCGGCCTGGGCGTGGCCCGGCCGACCGGACCGGCCGGCTCGGCTTCGGCCGACCGGACCGGCCGGCTCGGCTTCGGCCGAGCGGCCGAGGGAGCCGCCGCGGGTCAAACCCGCGGCTTTGGAGAAACGCGGCCCGCGCGGGCCGCGTGCTGGATGGCCGGACCGCGGACGCGGTCCGGCGGTTCGCCGCCGCCGCGGCTCGGCCGCGGCGGACTCCTCCGGCGGCGCACCGGGCGCCGTCGCCGCCACCTTCCGCGGGCCGCCGGAGTTGCTCCGGTGGCCCGTTTTGCCTCCCGTCTGCGCCGATGC
The DNA here is from genome assembly GCA_963277665.1 of Viscum album. Classification (NCBI taxonomy): domain Eukaryota; kingdom Viridiplantae; phylum Streptophyta; class Magnoliopsida; order Santalales; family Viscaceae; genus Viscum; species Viscum album. Next base: position 1,944,901,378 of record OY728163.1, read on the forward strand.
TCCTCCCGGGGGCCGATCTTCACTGAGGGATCAACAGATCGCCCCTGCCGCGCGGTTCGTCGTCGTCCGCCATATCCGCACAACAAAATAGATCGGCGGAGGGTTGCCGGGTCTTGTTCGTTAGACCCGCACCCTCCGCGTTAGTCATAATCAACGGGAGGAAAGGCTACAACAATTTTTAATCAAAGATAAAAAAAAATTGTTCACTCCTTTTCTTTTGAACGGCATTTCAATTTTTAATTAATTGAAATTATTCATGCCGGTTCTTTATTCAAAAGAAATAAGAACACGGGAATGAATCATCAAGAAAAAAAAAAATAAACCCCTACCTTGTCGTCGTCGTCGGACGAGAGGTCGTCGCGGGATCGCTCGTCGCGGAAGAAGGGGGGATCGTTGCGTCGTCGCGGTATCCAGCGTCGCGTCGCCAATCTCCGGATCAAGAACAAACGGATTTAATTAATTAAATCTGTTGCCATGAATTTTTAAAAAAGGGAGAATTTAAACGATCTGATTCTCACCTTAGTTGCCGAACGAGGATCGGCCGCGGAAGAAGAGGCGTCGCCGAAGAACGTCGCGGGTAAAGCTCGTCGATGTCGCAGATCTCGGTGTGCGTCGTCGAATTTCGGTCGCCGGCGTTCTTCGCGTTCTTCGCGTTCTTCGCGTTCTTCGCGTTCTTCGCGTTCTTCGCGGGGAGGGTGGAGGCCCAGAGAATCTCGCACAACGAGTAATCCTCCAAAGGAAAGAGTTGGTCTTATTTTATTATTTTGCCAACGAACGCAAACGCGTAAGTAACGATCCATCAGTTCGTTGAATTAATTCAACGAGCGAAACAGCCCAATTAATTCACGAAAGAAACAGCCCATTTAATTCACAAAATAAACCGCCCAATTAAATGGTTTGTTAAGAATTAAAGAAAACGCATCGGTTGACTTTTCAGTTACTTTGACGGGTTTTCGCGGGTGCGTTACTTAGCGAAAGAAACGGCGGGGCTCGTGCGGGCCCCACCGCACAAATATCCTACCAAGGGGGTAGGATATTTTCTGGATAGCATCCTATCCAGTTCAACTCAGTTCAAGCCGCCCTTAAGTGGCTTCAAGTGGCTTCCAAGCAGCTTAAGTGAAATAAAATAAAGTTGTCGCACAAACTTTATTTTATTTCTGACTTAAAGCCGCAAAATTTAAAAACCACGGTTGAGCAAACGCAACTCCGGAAAAAGCGTTTCTAAGCAAATATCGGCGCTGCGATTTCATCGGTGCCCTCAGAATTCGATTCCGGGCATCGGTTCAAAAGATAGAAAAACCCGCTCGTCCGTTCACTGAACGTACCCGAGCCAAACTTCGGAAATTGATTCCGGGCACACCGGGCCTCGGAATCAGGTGTCGTCTGAAGCTGCGCTCTTGTAAAATTCCAAAGAAAATTAAGAAAAAAATTTCCTTGAAATTTGCGGGTCTTTACAAGTTGCATTAATTAATTTTATAATTAATTCCCGCTGTCAAAACAAATAGCGTGTTTTTATGAAACAATATCAATCAAAAGATTGACAATTATTTATGTCCAATTTCAAAGTGAAATTAATTATAATGACCACCATTGGATAAAATTGTAAAATTATATTCTAATTATACTTTAAAACCACTCAATAGTATAATTTATCAATATAAATTGTTTTTATTAAAAAAGATGTTTTTAAGTATTTTTCACTATTCATCAAAAATTGGAAGTTCTCAGAAAAATACAGATAATTCAACATAGGCTAATTTTGATATTTCTGAATCCAAAAATGAAGTCCATTTTGAATGATAAAATTTATAAAATTTCAAAAAGTATGTATTACTATTCATAACGGCTAGTTTGATTGGTTGCGGCGTGTTAGAATCTCGAAGTTGCGTACAACACATGCTACTGTTTTATTCAAAGAGAAGCGTACCATGGAATCTTGGGGTGGTACATTCTCCCCTCCTTCAATAAATTTCGTCCTCACAATTTTAAATTTTTCTTTGAAAATAAAGGTTGAAAATATAAAATACCTTTTTGGAAAACCCACATCGAAAATAGGGTTAATAAAAAATTACTTTAAAAGAAAGAAAGAGAAGTATAAAGGTCACCCGAGATAGACCATACTAGTATTATATGAAAATATGGATATGGAGGAAAAAACCATCAAGGTATGATGGAGAGTTGTAGAAAACAGGGTTAGGAGAAAGTTAACTACAAGAAAATCACAAACTTGTGATTGGTTAAATGATCATTGATTCCCCAATAGGAAAAGTTAACCGAAAATGTATTTGTTTTAAGTTACCTTTCATAAAGTTGAGGAATTTATTTAGGATATTTACTAATAACGTAAGGAAATATAGATACTTTCCATTTAGACTTTCATTATTTAATAAATTTTTACCACAAACCCATCTTTCACTCAAAAAGGTAATAGAACTCAAAAATATTATATTTATCCTAATCGTACAAGGTTCCAAATATTAACACATACCATTTAGATTAGGAAAACTATTTTGTATAACCAGGGACTTCCTGTAGGCTAGTGGTAGGTAATAAAGGCATGTCACACTATGGTTGTGGGTTCGATTCCTGCAGCTTTGTCCGACGCGACGGGTTATCCCCCAACCTGCAGGTTGTCCTTTTCCTAAAACTATAGTATTATAATATTCCAAAAAAATAATCTTCAGAAATGTTTTAACCTTAAACAATACTATCCAAAGTTAAACTTAATCCATTCCATCCTTTATAGTTATCCAAAATACCTTTGTCTAGACTTTCTCTAAATGGTCTCTAAATTCCAAAATCAATTGTAACATCAGATTCCCCCAAAAAAGTAAAGTTTCTCTTATTGTCACATACAAAAAATATGATTACCTTCATCATATTAAAACCTTATTGAAAACAATAAGTACTACAGTACAATCCTTATATATATCACATTATTCTTATAACCATAATACAATCCTTGATTCCAAAAGCACCAATACATTAATTATTCCACTTCAACTATAGTAACAACATAAGATTGGCCTTGATCCCTTGGCCTTTTCTCAGTTATGTTTACCTGATGCTTAGGACATTCATTTGCATAATTCCCCACTTCTCTACAATTGTAGCATTCAACATTGATAGAAACTTTATTTCCCTTGAAATCACGAGCCTGGTGACCTTTTTCTCCACATTTATAACAAACTCCCATTCATTTTAGGCAAGTACCGGGGTGATTCTTCCCACAATTATCGCATAATGGAAAATCCTTATTTCCCTTTTTACCTTTCTCTGTCTCTTGTTCCATCGTTCTCTTCTTCTCTTACTTTACATCGTTGTCAAAAGATTTAGAGAATTCCTTTTCTGTCTTGATAGCACATGAGACAATATCTTCGTACGATGAGAAAGATTGTGAGACTAAGGATCGACAGAAAAATGGTTTTAACACATCAAAGAAATGATCAATCTTAATTCATGGATTGCATATATAATCTGCAGCATACCTCGCTAACCTTGTAAAGTTGGCCTCATACTTTGCGACATTCTCATCCTCCTTTTGTCTCAGATTCAGAAATTGCCTTTCCATATCTGCTCTATGGTCATGTGGAAATTATTTCTCCCAGAAAATTTCCTTAAACTCCCTCCATTCCATACTTGATACTTCTTCATCTTCCTTTGTGTTTTGAATCAGCGACCAGCACTGATCAGAATCTCCAGGGAGGCGGTAAACTTCCATGAAAACCTTCTCCCTTTCGCTACTCCCCAAGGTGTGGAATATTTTCTTTAAGGAGTTTATCCATTGCTCAGATACTAATGTATTTGTACCCCCATTAAATGTTGGCAGTTGTTCCCTCATGAAGCGGTCTAACATTGATCCTCCATGTTGTGGATCTTGGTGCTCCATACGAGTAAGGTTATTATTCATAACCTGAGTGAGTTTTCCCAGTATGGTGATAAGTTGATCAGCACTAGTTGTATCACTAGCTCCATTATAATTATCTTGAGCAGGAGGGAAATCCCTACATGGAGTTTCTGCATTGATACGGTTTCCATTCCTTCCACTAGGTTCCACTTCTAAACAATGTCATAAACTAGATTAGTTTATGAATCAAAATACATAATAACAAACTTGCAAAACAATTAACATAAATTGAACTATTTATGGATATAATCCATAATCATAAATACATTTTCTTTGAGGAAGTATATACTCATAAACCCTTCATAATGGTTTTTAAAGAAAATGAGAATTATCCTAAGCATATCCCCCGGGAGTGTCGTAACCAAGAGTGCAGTAAGGCCCATTGTCATTCACCAGTTCCCATTTGAGTCTATCTCAAAGCGGTGTTTTCTTGTTTTACCCCTAGGTACATATGTTCTAGAGTCGCCTCTACCTGCTCGTATCCAGACAGGGATGTATTTCTCGGAAAACTCACAAAATCTCTACAACAACAAAATTCTATGAAGTTCTTCTATACTAATCCTCAAAGTCTATCTTATAGCTATGTGCTCTAATCAGAGTTTTTCTAAATCTAGCTTCCAAGGTTAGTACTAAATGGCCTCTGATACCAACTATAACGCCCCGACCCCAGTTATCTAGAGTCGGTGCATTATTGCATAACATTGGCATGATCACAAAAGATCAAGTCTCGAAAGTCCGAATAGTTTAGTAGCCTTGGAAACACTAGATACATTCATAAGTATTACATTACATCATAAAGTAAAACAAAACTACAACAACTTCTTGTTTTCATATCCCCTCATACTATCCCTACAGGTTACTCATAATATATCTCTTCACATCCTGGAAAAATTAAAACATTGGAAGGGGTGAGTTCAGATGCTCAGTAAGGATAACAATATAGCGTAAGATTTCATTAATAAACATTCACATTTAAGGCAATGTATAAATAAAACAAAAGAATTTTAAACTTTAACTTCAGCATAATATAGCAAAAATAAAATGAAATAACGCCATTTACTTAATCACATAGATATTCTACTAGTCAAATAATCACATGCAATATTAATAACCACTTTCATAATGATGGAATGCATAATGCCAGACTATCATATCCACGTATCCAAGGCCTCATGCCAAGACTACAAATAAGATTTTGTCAAGGCCTCGTTCTAAGATACTAGTTTGTCTCATTAGACCTACCGATGCATCGATGAGCTATAGCAGGCTCCACCCATCACTTATTAAGTCCAATTAATTCCACATATGAACAGGTTGAAACATATCATAAACTATAACATAATCGTATCACATAAAACATGCATAAAGGAAACATAACATTTCAACATTTCAATCACAAGATATCAATACAACACATTGATATAATAAAAACAATTTCAGAACCATTTTCAATACCAAAATAAAATAAAAGTAAAACTTTGTATTTATTTTTCATTTAAAAAAAGTTATGGCTTGTAGAGGAAGCTGAAACTCAAATAATGGTCATGGCAGCAGAGAAGTCGTTTTCGCCGCATACGTACGATAAGAAAAACATTCCTTTCTGTCGTTTAGTAAAATTCTTCATATAAAAAGATTCATTTTGAATAAACGTAAAATTCAAAGGGGTTTATACACCGTATAAAAGAAATTTGTGTATAAAACAAAATATGCCTAAATGAATAGAGATTGAGACAGATTCCCTTACAATGATCATTGTTTAAATAAAATAGATCTATTATGTGTATTCACTATAAGTACACATAAATAAAGTACAAATACAAGATAGTACATAATAATATCATGACATAATTTGAAAGTAGGAGATTAACCCAAAGAAGAGAAATTGGGTTAATAAGTTTCCCTACAAAGATAATTTTTTAAATAAAATAGATCTATTATGTGAATTCACTATAATTACACATAAATAAAGTACAAATAAAAGATAGTACATAATAATATCATGACATAATTTCAAAGTAGGAGATTAACCCAAAGAACAGAAATTGGGTTAAGAAGTTCCCTTACCTCGTGTCCGACTTGACTCGACCGTTATTTAACCCCATGAATAATAAACTATAGTTAATTTATAATTGCTTAAGAACTTTTTTCAAGTTTATTATTCCTTTTATATCACTTATTACCATGTTATTAACATTATGCAATTATTTATGTTAATACCGGTCGTTTTGTCGATCTTTGGTACTTGAGTCAAAAATAAACTTCTTATAATTACAAGTTGTTCATGTGGTAAAATATCCATTATATCCAGAATTATATTCATGATGTAGATATCATATATATTATATATATCCAGTATATACATTCATTCGTAATATTATGTAACATTTAGAGGTATGAAATGAAATGCACCGTTCATGGAGACGGTAAGCCGTACGTACGCATGAACGCTACTTTCATTTCTATTTCGTATTTAATGGAATTAAATCATAATGATATAAAGGTGCATTATAATTACAGTATAATATCATATAAATTATCATTTAATCCATCCTTTATACATCACATATATGGCATTAACGATTCAAATCACTTTGAGGGGGCGGTAGTCCACACTTCCAAAAATGAAATTATTGCGTTTACCCATAATGGAAATCATAATGTTATGCCATAAATGAAAAATACAGAAGAATAAGGAAAAAATAAACATAACAAATATCATATATAAATATATTGACATCTTAATGTCCACCATGAGAGGTTTCAAAGGAATATTGAACAATCATCGTTTCGTGAGGCAGAAATTCGCCAACCACAGAAACAATATGTTCTTTAACCATTAGCTGATGGTGTGTGTAAGTGTAAACCAAATAATTCTCATAATAACATCCTAGTATATTTAATATACTGTTTTTGTTACAAAATAAAGTATTAAAAAGAAATTTAAGGGGTTTGAGAAGCAAAATAAAACAAAAGAACATAAGAGAAGACATTACCTTCAAATCGGGTAACTCTTTTTGATTTGAGCCAAAGGATTCCTTGGGAAGACTTCTGCCCAAATTGAGGCATCTAGGAGTAATAGAGGGAAGTTTATAGAGTATTTGGGAAGATGTTGGCCAAGACAAATGGCTTTTATGGTGTGAATAAGGTGGTAGAGGTGGGGGCCTTTTATAAGAGGAGAGGAGAGGCACTCTTGGAAACTCATGAAATGTTACATTATTATGAAATTATTTTCGGATTTTAAAGGTCCCACAATGATATATTTAGAAGATAAGGTGATAAGGGTTCTAAATCTACTCATCCAATAGGTTTTTGACAAGTGTAAGTATTATATTTTACAGTATCCTTCCATTTTATTAAAATCATTAATTAATGAGGTAATCGAGGCAACATCATGGTGTCATAAAACATTTAATTTATTTAATATCTATAAATTATAAGAAAAATACTATGTTTTATTAAATCTTTTTATCTTTCTAATTAGTATATATAGTCGAAAATATGACTTGTATAACGCCATGTAAAAATTATTTTAGTAAAACAATACATGTTTGTGATATTTTTATTTTAACTTTAAATAAAAAGTTATTAATGTCATTTTCTTACCCAAGTGGCTCCATGGGGTCCCCAAGTTGACCCATGGATTATCGTGGTAGGCCATAACTCATCCAATAAGTGTAGGAAAAGTGTCAATATATTTTTATATTTTTATAATATCATTTTTACCTTAAATTTCACTAATTACCTTTAATCGTGATTAATAAAACTTAAAAGTTACTATTCACCAAAAAAATTATTTTAATCCCATTGAACCATATTTTACTTCCTAATGACAACCATGTATGTCGGATTTTTGAAAATAAAATCACAGAAGCGGTAAAATTTCATTTAAATGAAAAATTAGTTTTTTAACTACCAATTACTGGTTTCATTATTCATCAAAAATTGAAGTTTTTCAGAAAAATACCAAAAATTCACCTTAAGCTATAATTGATATTCTGAATTCAAAAATGATGTCTATTTTACAAAATTCCAAGCATATAATTTTCATTAATTAATTTTATAATTAATTCCCTCTGTCAAAACAGATAGCGTGTTTTTAAGAAATGATATCAATCAAAATATTGACAATTGTTTATGTCCAATTTCAAAGTATAATTAATTATAATGACCACCATTGGATAAAATTGTAAAATTATATTCTAATTATACTTTAAAACCACTCAATAGTATAATTTATCAATATAAATTGTTTTTATTAACAAAGTTGTTTTTAAGTGTTTTTCACTATTCATCAAAAATTGGAAGTTCTCAGAAAAATACAAAAAATTCAACATATGCTAATTTCGATATTCTGAATCGAAAAATGAAGTCTATTTTGAAATATAAAATTTATAAAATTTCAAAAATTAGGTATTACTATTCATAACGGCTAGTTTGATTGGTTGCGGCGTGTTAGAATCTCGAAGTTGTGTACAACACACACTAGTGTTTTATTTAAAGAGAAGCATACCGTGGAATCTTGGGGTGTTACAACTAACACTTGGGGACAATTAAAGGCTACAACAAACCTCATTGGACATGGTGTTCATCCTTCACCTTTTGACACACCAGGCACCTTACCACAAACTCTGTGATTGCTCGCTTCACCCCGGGACACCAAAACTGGCCCCTAAAGCCCTGGTATATCTTGGAAACTTTTGGGTGCACACCAGGGGTGAGTTGAGGAACTCACCAAGAACTTTCTCGTGCATTCCCACGAGGAATAACAACTTTACATGAAACAACATCTGATTCTTCCCATCTTTTGACCATCCTCCTGGAGCGTCACCCTGTCTAACATGATTGTGAATCACTTCAGCCTCTAAATACCCCCATTGAGACTCCAATACATGTTACAATAGATAGGACTAAACTTTCATCTAGAAAAGAAAACCTATGTCATCCTCCACCCTTTCATCTAGGTGTAGGGCAGCCAACTCCTCCATCGCCTTCCAAGTATCTACTGATTCTTGAACAACATCCTTATACAACTTCCTACTCAAGACATCATCCACCACATTCTCCTTTCCTGAGGTGTAGGAAATTTCAAAGTAATCATCCTGAAGAAACTCCATTCACCTCCACTTCCTCATGTTCAGGCCCCATTGGGTAAAGATATTCCTCAAACTCCTCTGATTTGTGAAGACCACAAAGTACTCCCCGATGAGTTAATTCCACCACAACTTCAATGTGAACACTACTTCTGAAAGATCTAGTTTATGGGTGGAATAGTTACGCTTATGAGGATGTAAATACCTAGACCCATAAGAGATCCCCATCACTATTTCATCATCACTCATCCTATTCCAAGTCCAGAAGCATCACAAAACACCTCAAACAACACCCCTTCCTCTGGAAACATGAGTAGTGGAGTGCTGACTAACCTTCCCTTCAGATAGATGAAAGCTTCCTGCCACTGCTCACTCCACACAAAGGCGTAGTTCTTTCTGGTCAAAGCTATTAAAGGAGTTGAAACTCGAGAGAATTAGGGTATGAACCTCTGATAATAGCCTACCAGACCCATGATATTGTGAACCTCTGTCGCAATCTTGGGTGATTCCAAAGAAACAACTACTTCAGAAGGACATTTGAGAATGATGGAGATCAGCGCGGAATGCTCCCCGGCTCCTTGAAATGTCGATTAGGGTTTGAATCCACCGTCTTTGACATCAATGGAAGAATTTCTTGCACAAGTCCGTTTCGATTCTCATAAACTCCACGCAGCATCAGTGCTCATGAATCGTAAACCTTCAGATATAAATCGAAATGAGGTCAGTTCTCATAGCCGCAACTTTTCTTCCTTCAAAGGTTCGAATGCCGGTATTCTTCAGAAAGGTACAGTAGCTCATTTCAAAGTTGATATGGATGCTATATCGGAAAGTCTGGAGATGGGAGCACACTCTATCATTGCAAGGCTCATCTTTCCGAAAGGCTCTGCGCCATGGAAGCTTGATCTTCTAATACAACGCTTGACGGATGTCTGGGGTTTCGACTCCTGGAAATGTGTCTCTTTAGGGAAAGGGTTCTACCACATTTTATTTCCATCTGAAGACCTTAAGATGCATGCCTGGGGTCACGGCTCTATCTCTTTCAAGCCTGGAGCGCTGCACATCCGGGAATGGGACAGAAATTTCAACCCCCTAGAAATAGGAAATACGATGTTTCAGACTTGGGTGAAGGTCTTTGGATTAAATTGGATCCTTTGGCACCTCGTATTCTATATGATATTTCTCTAGAAATGGGAGTTCCAATCAAATTGGATAAGGAAACGGAAGCTTCCAGGTATGGACACTATGCCAGATTCTTAGTAGAAATTGATCTTTGTTCTACATTAATTGATAAGGTCCATCTCTCTATATATGTTGATGAATTTGAACTGAAAATAGAATATGAAAACCTCCCCAAGTTTTTCCCAGACTATAAAATTAGAGGTCAGGATTCTTCAAATTGTAGAAAATCACTTGTTTGTGCTTCATGTGCTTAACGTGGGCATGATATACATTCCTCCTTCAAAAAGTCAGACCACCAGAAGGTTGACAACTCTGGTTTAACTACACAGACTGCTGATTTTAATAGGGATCCCCTGATTTCTGTTAATTCTGCTCAGAAGATGTCTGTTCCTGATGTCCAATGCGATTTTGTAAATAATCAGAAGAAGGCTTTTTCACCTCAGACTATTGATGTGCATAATACTCTGGATGATAACACAGCAGATCATATTATAAACCCTCCTTTTGTGCATGATCATCCTCAGTTGATCGCTGGCCAACATGGCACTCGGTCTTGGGCTGATATTTTTGAGCACAAGGGGAATTGTGAGACCCATATTGCTAAGGACCTCACTCAAGATCTGGAAAAGGTGGGTCTCACTACTTCCCAAACCCCCCTGCCCAAGGTTCAAGATGATTATGTTATGGTGAATGTGGTTTCTTCTTCCTCTTCCACACATTCTTGTAATGATAATAAATCTAGGAAAATGCATTTTTATCCAACCTCTAATCCCACTGTGGTTGTTCCTCTTAAAGTTGATGTGTTTCCCTCAAAGGAGTTCCAACTTCCTGAGGGTGATGTTGGGGCATCATCACCCACGGTTCCCTCACCTGGAATGGATGATCCACATCCTTCTTATCATGGTTAGGTAACCACTTATAATGTTCCATGTAGTGTTGCAGGTCAGTTGGAGGCTGAGGTTGTTTAACCTCCTCGGAAAGAGGTGGAAACCTTGACTTTTCACTCCCCACCAAGGCTGCTGGAACATCAGCAGATGACAGAAGATCACCCCATAATAGACATGGATCCTACTACAAAGAAGGATCATGGCTCTTGGAAATATGCTAAGTGTGGATGAACCCCTAGCAATCGTGGGCGACGATGAGGTCGAGCAGACTTGAGTTTAATTCAAGATAAAACACACTTTATGGATTCAAATTCGGATGAAGACATTTAAAGCCTTCTTCAACAAGAAAGGAATCTTGAAGCGCTTCACTCCAGGGTTCAGAGACGTGGGTGAGGTCATGGTTTTGATTAGGGCGCCTTACGAGATGTGGAACGAAAGATTGTGGACAAGGTACGAAAAAAAATTGGGCATTCGTAATGAGGGCCAATGACTTGTGTGTATTGTACTACTTCACTCTTTTTGTTTGCTTGTTTCTATTTATAATAAAAAGGGCCTTGGCCTTTTTAAAAAAAGAAACAACTACTTCAAAATTTGACATATCAACCACTATTCCCTTCTCAGACACCATGTTTTTAAGGAAGTTCAAATCTCGTGTCCAGAACATTCCCTTAGACAACTTCCTGTAGATATGGTGTCATTGGAGGACCTATAAAAACATTCTTAGATGATCAGCAAGATCCACCTCTGATCTTGAGTAGATCATGATGTCTTCAATGAACACGATGATGAACCGATCTAAAAACCCATGGAAAATAGAGTTCATTATGTCCATTTACATTGTAGGTGAATTCGTAACACTGAATAGAATGACTACAAACTCAAAGTGCCCATACCTGCACTTGAAAGAAGTCTTCAGGATATCACTATCGTTCACCCTTAACTGGTGATACCTAGACCACAAATCAATCTTAGAGAACCAACATACTTCCCTTAGTTGGTCAAAGAGGTCTTTTATCCTCGGAAGAGGGTAACAGTTCTTGATTGTTACCTGATTCAGTCTCTGGTAGTCTACGCATAGCCCAAGAACACCATCTGCCTTCTTCACGAACAAGACCAGAGAACCCCATGGAGACATGCTTGGTTGAACAAAATCCTTCTTCATCAGTTCATCAATCTGAACTCGTAACTCCCACAACTCAGAAGGCATCATCTGATAAGGAGCCATCAAAATCATATGAGCATCGGGTTGTAAGTCTATCCCTAACTCAATGTTACATCAAGGGGGTAGAGTCACAACCTCCTTGTCAAAAATGTTCAGGAATTCTCTGACAACTCCGGATACATCCATCATCTCAGTATCCACTGATTTTTCTGAAAGCTCGGCCAACATAGAAAGAAGAGACTCTACATGCCATCCCCCCACCCAATGACCCCATTCGCCAAAAAAAGTTACATGTTGGCCGCCCATGTCTGAAAACACAACCCTTATTCGGAAGTAGTAAAAAACGGAACACACAGAGAATAGCAAGTTGATTCCTAAAATGACATCATATTGTTGCATGTCCGGCAAACAAAGGTCCCCAAAGGACTAATGTGACCCCAACATTAGTCTGAATCCCTGGAAAACATAAGACAAACCGGTCTGACCTCTGACTATTGTACTCAAAACTAGGGGCATGGGAAGTCTCTCTACATATCGTCCAAGATAATGGTCTACAATGGGTGTAAAAAAGGAGTGTGAAGATCCGGAATCAAACAAGACGTAGGAAAGAGTGCTAAACAAGCTGATCGTACCTTGAATGACCGCTGGCCCTACTGGAACTACTGCCTCTGTGATGTGCAACTGCCCACACCCAGATCCTCAACCCCTTGGATGTCGGCCACCTCCCCGACCACGCCCTGGTCGAGGTCCCTTAGGAGCTCGTAGAGGTCATCCTCCTCCAGCAATGTCAACACTCGGAGGAGAGGGAACTCATTGTTCCTACTACTACTACTGAAAGGGCCTTGCTGAAAACTCTTGTTGCTTAGGTGGGCATAGAACCTTCCCACCCCCACTATATTGCACTAGGTCGAGGAACTGATTCTGAAGGTTCCCACAATTGACACATATGAAGAATCCTGGTTCTAGGCCCGAGAGGATGGGGTGAGAACCAGGAGATCGAAACTGGAACTTCTGGGGCATGTTTCCCTCTAGCTGAAACCTGGAAGGCCCTAACACTGGAGGCTTACTGCTGACAGCTTTCCCTTTTGATGAGCCCAATTAGATCCCCTCTCAAGGAAAACCTCTCAGCATGTGCATCCTCTCCACCACTTTGGCCTTCTTCTGTACCTCCTAGTATGTTGGTAGAGTGACGGGAGTAACAACATACTGAAGAGAAGGTTGGAGTGCCTCATGTAAGCATCTCTCCCATGACTCCTCAGAAATTGGTCCTGAGAAAAGTGAAGTAGATCCTTGAACATGATCCACAACAACCTTAATAACATGCTCCTATGATGCAGGGAGAGTATCTCCTGCCTCTTTTCCACCTTCATCGTTGAATATATGAATTTCTCCCAGAACTCACTCTCGAAGTCAGCCCACAAAACTTTAGCCTCCCTCTTCTCCCCAAGATAGAGTGTCCACCACTGACGTGACTCTTCCCACATCTAAATAATAGCTAGAGGAACCCAATACTCTGTCAGATCCCAGATCATGTTGAAAGCTATCACCAGCTCTTCAATCAATCTATCTTCCTCTATGTATGAGATGCTTACCTTGTACTTCCCAAGGGTCTTCTGCTAAAAGGTACGAAGCATCCTCTACCACTGGTTGTCCTCATCCTCTCGATCAACCCTCCACTGATCAGCCAAATTATCCTCTTGGTCCTTGATTACCTACACTACATATGGTCTCCATCTGAGTGCAATGGCTGTAAGGTAAACAAGGAATTCCTAAGCCTGAGTAGTGTAGAAGATTGATTTTAAATTTCTCATAGACCATTTATTTATTTTAAACAACCAAAATAACTGAGACATACATGAATACAAGTCATTTGGATGCATGTACCTTTCCTTGGGTCTCTACCCTGCAATCATTGTAGCCTCACTTGGTCATTAAATAGGTCCAGATTCAATGCTTTGGATCACGGGGGGCTCTAAAATCTCGTGTCCTATCCAGAATTCCCTAGCCTATTTCATGTGCTAAGATTGCCTAACTTTTTTTCTACCATCCCATGCAATCCTCATTGTGCCTAATTCTAAACTCTATTTTATCTCTCAATCTTTCCTCTAATACTATTCTTCCATGACCCACACTCATCAAGATGAGGGAAGGGACAAAAAACTACCCAACCCTTCCTTCCTCAAGTTGAAAGAGAGATAATGGCCCCCGAGTCTCACCTTCAATAGGCCCCAGAGTGGCGACTAGAACCAAGGGTATAGAATCACACATAATATTGAAGTCATTACCTTTTTTATTTATTAGGATTGGGAGATAAGATAGTAAATCCCAAACACCACCAAAACTCAAAGTAAAAGTAAAGCCAAAAAAATCCACTCCCATATGCATGTTCCAATAATAAGTGATAAAAAATACAAGAAAACTCCAAAGGAAAGTACCAAAAGAAAAGAAAAGAAGAAACGAAAACTATCCCAACTTCCAAGATTGTAGGGTCTCACACAGTCCTCGATGTCCTTCAGGAAACTTGAAAGTAATTTTATATACATAGGGTGAGTATACATGTATACCCAGTAGGGAAAACCAAAATCTCTCATACACAAGTGGGAGGCATTCTAATGCCCCATGAGAAAAGAAGATAACAAAAACACCTAGTAAGTAAACCATCCACCCAAACCTCACCAAGGAACACTCCCCAAATAACATAAGTCAAGTAAAGTAATATTAATAACTCATCAATGTTTGGGTACCCCGCACCACTTTCCCACTGGTTATTGATGACATCCTACATGTCAGACGTCCCCCGCCATTCTCACCACAGTCCCAATGCTACCCCAACAACAACCTTTTGGGCCCCTACAACCACAGCCATGCTCGCAAAAACCAGGGCCACCACAACCACATGTAACCACGCTTGCAAACACCTTAGACAGAACAACTACTGCCAATGAAGACACCTGAGCCCGAAAAACTATTGGGCCTTATCTCAAAGACACATGGTAAAACAACTTGCACACACAAACCTGGGACCACAAACACAACAACCTTGCCCAAAAAATATTGGTCTATAAAGGACATCAAGCCATCACAACCATCCCAAAGAGTCTTGGGCTACATGGGAAAGGGATCAGAAAAGGAGATAATAACTAGTCACTCATAGGAGTGTTGGGAAAAACACCCTCCCCCATGAAATGGGGGTGTTCGGAACAAAGCTCTCAACTTGGGTGGGGTGTGAATAAGAAACCCAAAACTAAATTTATTCTTATAAGTAAAAAAATCACTCATCTCAAACTATGGTTTCCAAAACCATCCCATATGAAAACACCCTCATTATTATTAATTCATCCAAAAGCACAATAGCCACAACCAGAGCACAAGTCATTCCTGGAACAAAATCCCCATTGAACCCATTCTTGTTATCACATTCAAGTGGTTCCATTTAAAAAAATAATTCTTCACAACTGGGAAACTAATAGGCATAGCCACATGCCAAGAAAGGAAAAACATCCATGCATCAAATTAAGCATTCACACCCGATTCTCTTGTAAGGTCACAACAACAAAAGGGATCCATGAGATCCCTCGAAGTACTAGAACCAAACCAAGATCTAACATACATACCCACATCGCATCAGATCTACAAACTGAAAAATGCACCACAAAAGGGGATCTCATCCCCATCTATATCACCCCACAAGCATCAATAAGAACAACCAGACATGTCACCAAGACAGAGAAAGAGAGTTTTCAGATTCAAACACACCATTACATTAGTTACTTCTTTCCTTTTTGTTAACTGGGGTGATCATGTGAGGATTCTTGTTCACTAGGAATCCATTTAATCAACTTAGTTTATGTGATTAACCAGTTTCCATGATAAATCCATTCAATCATAGAATTGTCCAGAAAACAGAGGTTCAATAGTGCGCAAGAAAGGACTACCAACTACCATGATTTTCAGTGGACATAAGCCCATAAAATTCACAATATATAAGAAACGGTAAAAGAGTATAAAAGAATCATAAAAAATATCCCTTAATTGTTTAAAATCCATTTATTATCTTCATTAGGATTAGGTTTCATCCATCCTCATAGGAACATTATCATACACACCCCACATGATACACAGTAAAGAGAGACGAAGGGAAAACCTTACTTGGATGATCAACGATCGAAGTTTTTATCCTTGCGCCAAGAATTGGGGATTCTCCCTCGAAGGGGAGGAACTCTAGGGACTCCAAGAGTGAGTAGGGAAGGCTCTAGCATAGGCGCACCACTACCCTTGGGAAGGGGGACTCCAAATGCACCAAGGAAAGGAAAATGGACTGGCCAAGAAGAAGAAATAATTATCATGCAATAAAATCTAAGATCCTGTAATTATGGGATATTAAATGTTGGATGTCTTAAAAGGAATATCATGGTTTCACCCTGAGGTTGGAAGGTTACACACGATGGAATAAATTTTAATTTAATAATTCTCATCGGAGAGGTGTCCAGAACAGTTGTACGTTAAAGGATTTCATTTAAACATAGGAAAGTGGTAACAAAGACACATAGTTTGGGTTCATTGAGGGTCCCCCCACCCTTAGGGGATTTAAGAAACTGTTTATGGGGATAAAAACAGCCTTAATCCCCTTTGAAAAGGATAAAATACATAAAAGTGGGGTTATGGGAAAACTAGGGAAAGAAAATTTTGACAACCACCTGTGGCACCGATTGGGTGTGGATCTGATTAGGGACTCACTGATCGGGGATTCACCAATGGGTGACACACCGATTGGTGACTCACCTATGGGTGACACACTAATCGGTGAGACCGATCGATGACTCACTGATCAGTGTCATCGTTGGGTGACACCACGGTGACATCCTGCCACTGACACACCGCCCTCCAGACTTAATGATGGGGTCCAAGGCATCCCAAACTCTAGAATTGGAAAAGTAATAGACTCCGAGGGTCCAGGAAATGAAACATAGCTCAAATCCCTTGATATACCCTAGTATCACAATAATTTATCGAGATTTGAGGGAACATTTTTGGTCAGATAACATGAAGTGGGAAATTATTGATTATGTGTTTAGGTGTTTGGATTTTCAATAAGTTAAAGTTGTGATACATAATCCTAAAGGATTCATGCAACCTCTTCTTATTCATGTGTGGAAATGGTATGACCTTACTATGGACTTTGTTAATGGACAACCAAAGACTCCTAAAAATAATATTTGATCACCTAACCAAATATACACATTTCCTCAATATAAGAGAATATTTTCCTCTTGATTTCCTCATAAGACTATATATTAATGATGATTCAAGGCATCATGGCTCAACTCATTCTATTATGTCTGATCGAGATCCCCATTTTATATCAAAATTTTTGAAAAGTCTTTAAAAGGATCTTGATGTTGATCTTTATTTTAGTATTTCATACCATCCTTAAACTAATGGATATTCCAATTGGACTATCCAAATAATTTGATACATGTTGACGTCATGATCCCTTGACTTTAAAGGTATATGGAATAAGTATTTACCTTTATTAGAGTTTTCTTATGAAAAATAGTTTCTATTCAAGTATTCAAATGGAATCATATGAAGCATTATATGAAAATATATTTTATACTCCATCTTGATTATATGAAGTTGGTGAAAGGAAATTTGTGGGCCCATAACATTTTAAAGAGACAACAACTAAGTAAAAGCCAATTTATGCTCACATTAAAGTATCTAAAAGTTGGAAAAATAGGACTGTCGATAATCTAAGGAAGGACTTCGAATTACATGAGGGAGATCATGTTTTCCTAAAAATATCTCCATAGAAGGGTGTTAAAAGGTTTGGTAAGAAAGGTAAATTGATCTCTAGGTTCATTGGGCCCTTTTAAATCCTTGAAATAACTGGAGTGGTTTCTTATAATTTGGAAATTCCAGATTGTCTCTCAAAGGTACATGATGTGTTTCATATATCATTTTTAAGGAACTACAATCTAGACCCAACCCTTGTGATCACCTCTGGTGAAATAGAATTGTAAATTGGTTTATCTTACTATGAATAACCCATCTAGATTATTGATAGTAGAGATCAATTATTGAGGAATCAAATGACTCCTATAGTATAGTTACTTTGTTGAAATCATAAAATGGAGGAAACAATGTGGGAACCTAGGGATGTTATGAAGAAGAACATCCCTTGTCTTCTTAGAAGGTAATATCCCTGAAATTAGAGGGATAAATTTTTAAAGTAGGGTATAATGTGACACACTAAGACTTTATAATATATTTCTTTTAGAAAAAATTTTATTTCTTTTATAGCTTGTGATGCACACAGCACTAGGTTTAAATAAAACCCAATACTCTATTAAAATATTATTTAAACATGGCCATTATAACCTAAACATTAAATAAGAGATAATTAATAGGAATAAATAAATTATGAAAATATGTAATTTATACATGTTCATTTTTTATCTATTGATTAGAAATAAAAAAATAAGAATCATTTAAAATAGAAAGAATTGTTTTCTAAAAAAACATTATTTTTATAGAAGTGGGAGTAGTCATGCATTGTGAACATAATTTAAAATTAATTTTTACCAATTTTAGAAAATTTATCTAATTAAATTAAATTAATTTTTGAAATCATAATATCAAAATTATCTTTGGGTTATATTTTTGTGTTTTTTTGAAATGTTTGATTTTTCAATAAATATTGAAAAATAATGAATTTTAATTGAAAACTATCTTTTCATTTAAATTATTTATAAAATTATATTATATTATGATTTTTTTAAAGAAAAATTATTTCAATTATATATTTTTTAATTTAATTTAGTTCATTGCAATCATTTTCGTATTGATGTTTTATATTAAAAAGATTGTAAACTTTTGAACATTTTCTCTTGAAACCCCCATTTTATCATCACCTTTATGGGATTAATTTTAAATTAAAATTTGACAGTTATATTAATATAACTTATCGAAATAGATTCCATATTTGTGATAAAAATAATTTATATTTTCTAATAAGTTCAACTTAATTTTTGAACATATTGAATAGTAGAAATATTAAAAATTATTTATCATGGTTAAGGTAAAATTGGATTTAACAAGAGTTAAAATGAATAAAAAAACGTTTCTAAAATCTAATTTAAGGCCATATTTCGATATTTTCATTTCAAAGTATCTATAATACTCAATTTTGGACACATTGGTAATGTGAAAAACATTGGTACAACTATGTTTTTCAAAAATTTCAAGTTTTCCACTCACCTCGCTTATAAAGGACACCCTTCATCTATCTTATTCACACCTTAAAACCATTTTGGTTCTACCAATACCAACCCCAATAACTTAAAAAATACCCTTATATAATCCTATAATATTTATCTTAAGAATAAATCCAACCTAGTAAGTATTTTGGTGCTAACCTAAGTAGGATACCTAAAGAAGAGGTAACGTTCTTCAACATGCATTTTTATTTTTTTTATTTATCCACCTCATTAAATTATTACTAAACCATGATGAAATAATAAAATTAGTATATTCTATATAATGAGCTATTTTTATATTGATTTTATTACCTTACATTATCCCCACTTCATATGGGTTACAAAATCACCATTCATGTATTTGGTGGACTACCGCCTAACGAAACGATGTCATTCATTTTTTCATTACTACATCTCAAGGTTGTGTATTATGATGGATATAAGTATATATATGATATTTATAGCGTAATTATACTTATTGAGTCATTTTATCAAACATACCTTTTAAATTTATATTCCATATGGGATATGATAGTGTCGCGCGTGTGTACGGTGGATGCCGCCTTACGAAGTGTTGTGATTTATCTTTCACTAACACTTTACATTGAAGAATATAAGGATATATTTAATGATTATATGTGATATAAATTACATAAATATGATATCCATGGAATATTTATCATTTTTAATATATAATATATCATTTTTTCTTACATTTTTACTCACTGAAAGATGATAATGTTGTTCATGTAAGTGTGGACTACTACCTTCGCTAAGTGATGTGACTCTATTTCTATCACCACAACACATGGATGATATATATAAGTAAATTTATGGAAATAATATGGTATTTATGTTATTAGGATAATTTTTAATGATTAAATAAAACTTACATATTTTCCCAAATGATCATTGGAAAATGTAAATGTTACTCACGCGAACGTACGGTCTACCATCTCTATGATCGTAACATACATCATTTATAAAAACAATATTTCATTATTGGTCTTAAAATTATAATTTTTTTATAAATATGATAAATATTTTAGCATTATTATTCTATATTTTTTGAAATAGTGACCTCATAGAACAATAGTGACCTTCCAAAGTCATTTTTGACTCAAAAGTAAAATAATATCAAAACACCCAATGTAAACAAAATTGATTATTTAATTTTATATAAAATGGTAATAATCTAAATAAAAGGAAAAATAAACTTGAAAAATGTTATTATTCAAGTAAATAATTAACTTAAGTTTTTTATTCTGGAATATAATGAATTTATGTGATGATTCAGACTCAAAGTAAGGGACTTGGTCTCGATTTTCCTTCATTCAGGAATATTGTAATGTTATGCAACTAATTTATTTTATATGGTGTATATATTTCCCATTTGACATTTAATATCATGATTAATTCATAATTAATGGTACTTTATGTTCTAAATTGAGTTATTTTATCCAACTGTATTTGAATTGAAAATTACTAAGTTGTAAAATTTGTTGTAAAATTTCATTTTCTTTCGGGATTGTTAACTTTCTCTTAAAAATTTCAAAATATGGTGAAAATTTTTCATTGTAAATTAAATTTTTCTTAAATATACATATTCTTGTATTATAGATATGATTATTTACTAAAAAATATACCATTGGTATATATGGTGTTTACTTTTAATTTTATTTGATTAACAGGGGAATATTGATAAACCTGTATCCTTTACTCAATATGGATATTTGATGATAATGAATATTGATTCATGAATTAAATCGATCATTTTATATATGAGGAATGATTCTGACCTTCTTTGAAGGATGGGGATTGGAAGAACATATCTCCCAGATGAATTGGTAGGTATCATGAGATAAATCATTTAGCCAAATTAAACATATTTCTACCTGTAATTCTAAACCATCATGTAAAAGGTATTGATGGTAGAGGTATCATGATTACTTATATAATGATGTAAAATAATTAATAATTTACTTCATTAAGATTTTAGTTATTATAATTCAAGATATTTTAACTATGATGTTATCTTTGGATGCATTTAATTCTTAGAATATTTATTAAATGGAATGTGTGTTCAGTTATTTACCTTGCCATATTGATTACTCTTTTTCTTTCCATGATATAAAGTTATTTAAATGAATTTTGTATTAATTAATTTAACTTTCCATGTTTAGTATTCTTATTGATTCATGATAGTTTCCAATGTAATTAATCCATACTAATAATTTGAGTTTAACCTTATTTTGTTTCCTTTCTCGAAGATATAAAGAAGTTATCATTGAATGAGTTTTCAAAGATATAGTTAACATTACTTTGTTATGTATTATATTTTATTTTCTATTCTCAATGTAAAATGGGTATCATGTATGTATATGGATCTCCAAAACTTATAAACAGAATGGTCTTTCTGGATTTTACCGTTTTTATTTATGCCAATGTAATAAATTAAGACATCGGCTTCAGGTTACTAGCGTCAGGGTTGTTACAAAAACATTAGTTAACACAAAAAACCATCAATTAATCTTATTTCTAATAAACACAGCACCTATAAAAGACTAACTCAAATATATTGGTTCAAAAATATATTCATCTCCCTAAAAAACTTAACTAATGATGACTATGGTTCCAAAATTATCCCTCTTTGGGTTTATTTTAAATTCAAAGAGTTATAGTGAAATTATTATTTTTAAAATCTAGAATAATAATATAATAACTCATTAATCTCTCTAAGTCTATGTGATCCCTAATCGTTGTTGAAAACCAGAAATATCGAGATAATTACATAATATTTCCTTATTGTATTATCTTAAAATAATAATAATAAACTCTTTGTAGAAAAATACTTTAATAAATCTCATCCTCATAGATTGCATCTCCCCATTTTTTACACACCATAATATCTCCCTTAATGGTAGACCCCCATGAGAAAATAATTTCTTCTATTAATATTCTTATTGTTAAATTAAGATTGAATTTCACTTTAATTTCATTTCTCCCCATTTGAAAATAATCCCAAAGAGGTAAAATTTCTATTAACTTAAATGAATCCATATTATAAATTATGAGTATATTAATAGAGGTGATTTTCCAAACCCCCTAAGTATAGGGAGGTGGCTGAACACCAAGGTTCAATCAATTCTTTTGAAATGAAAATTTATCCAATGGTTTTTTGAAAATATCTACCACTTATTGATTTGTTAACACATGTTTTATATTGATAAATCTATTATCCACATTATTGTTGATAATGTTATATCAAATTTAAATATGAATTATGCATGAATTTTGTACTAAATTATTTGATATCTTAATTATACTCTTGTTATAATAATGAATCACAATAGGAATCTTCCTATCTTCACCAAGATCCTCTAAATATTATTTCATCCCTAGTAATTGGGTACACACCTTTGTATCTAAGATATACTCTATTTCAAATATGAAACACGGCGTGATCTAGAAATTATTTCTAAGACATCAAATGCATTTTATCCCAATAAAAAAAAGATCATATTCTTATGTATTTAATATCCACTATATCTCTAGTCTAATCTAAATACAAATATGAATATAGGTATTGAACATTCCTTAAATTATACACCAAACAATAATTTAGTATGCCTTAAATGTACCTCATAATTCACTTCATGGTAGTGGTCTATTTTTCTCTGAACTACTCTAAAATTTTTCCTCTGTTGGTGTATAAAAAACAATGCTCAACCTCGTCAATGTGAGGTGAAACAACCCTTTAATCATTCTTCAATAAAGTATGCAATCAGCCTATTTTCTATCTTCAGGATTCCCAATCTTGTTTCTAATGGAAATAAATGTTAAAACTTGTTTTCTATCATATATATCAAATTTATTCAATATATCCTGCATGTAGTTTTATTGAGAAACAAATTTATATCCCCTTTTTTGATTCACTTATACCATGAGAAAAAATATAAATTATCTAATCATTGGAATTTTGAAATTATAAGCTCATTAACTTTGAAAATTCCTCTTCCAATTTTGACTTTATTCCTCTAAAAATGATGTATTTCAAATAAATGGTCACAAAGATACTCCTTGGTTGATTTCACGTAGTGATTGTGATCAAAACCAACCTTACTAAACGCCAAGTTATTTAAAAAGTTTTACAATCAAACATACTAAGCCTAAGGTGCTTGTTTCAATCCATATAGTTCTTTATATAGTCTATAAACCTTTGATTCATCATCTATAATTTTAAATCCCATCAATTTATTAATATATACTACTTCCTTGAGAAATCTATTCAAAACATGAATTTTGACATCTGTTTAATATATTCTGAAACCTATTTTAATTTCTATAGATATAAAGTGTCTTATTATTTTTAATCTTTCCACAAGTGTTAAGGTTTCTTCCACATCAACACCATTAACTTGTGAATATCCTTTACACACTAACCTTTATTTATTCCTGACTAATTTTCCAAGTTCATCATACTTTTTCTTGATCAACCACTTGGTTCTAATGATATTATTATCTATCATTCTATTTACAAGCTTCCAAACCATATTTTTCTCTATTTTATCCAAATATTCATTCATGGCCTTGACCCATGATTTATAAATTTATAATTCTATAAATTGTGATGGATCCTCTTGAGATATTACATTAGTATTCTCTAAATTTTTCAATCTTTGCGTTTATAGAAGAAAAATATATCTATAATAATTCTTAAGTCATAAATATCCATTCTATTTTTTCCCTATTAGTATCATTGTATGATGTTTTAAAACAACCTATTCATATTTATATTCAACTTTATAGTCTTCTTCATTTATCATACTATAACCACCAAAATTTGTATTGACATCCTATTATTCATCATAATATTCTCATAAATTTGTAATTTTAGGTTTATTTCTATCATTATCCTCAATTAGATTCTCATCATTTATCACCAGGATTTTGTTCAATATATTTTAATAATATGTATATATTTTAATCTTGAATGAGTAACCTAATAATTTCTCTTCATATATTTCATCTTCATACTTGCCTTGATTTCCTTATTTTTCCTTAATATTGTACAAACTTCTAAATACCTTTAAGTGTTTGAGTTTTATTTTCCTATAATATTATATTTTATATATTTTATTTTACTCTAGGGGTCAAAAAATATTTATTTTTCATGAAAACTAATTGACAACTTATATCTAATAGTTCCTTGAGATGCTACTTTAGATGAGTAATTTTTTTGTGTTGTTTATCATTTAGTTATACCTTTCCATAAAACTATTATTTTTGGTTACCTCACCAATGAGACGTCATCTTTGATTTTTTGCTTTAATAAGTAATTATCCACTTCAATGTATGTATATTGTATTCCATTATCTAGTCATATAATTTTGATCGTTCTTCTAGTTTCATTCTCTTCTCTCGTTCATAATATCTTTATGAACTAAATTATTTATATTTTTGTCTATATAAACATGTATAAATCATTGTATTGTAATAATCAATAAAAAAGATTAATTATTTCTCATAATATGTTTTTGGGAATCTTAATTGTACTAAATACATTAGATCTAACAGATTTGATGGCTTTTTCAACTTTAGTTTGTAGAGATTTATCACCATATTTATTTTTAAAAAGTATCACAAGTCTTATACTGATCAAATCTTATATTTAGGATTTCAATTAAATCGTTAATTTTTTTTAAAATATCCATACTTTTATTAATTTATATGTGTTAGCTTCTAATGGTATGAATTTTTTTCCACTTCCACCAAAATGAGACATGTGTTCTCATTATTATCCACCTTATATATTTTTTTTTGTTCAAAATCCCTTAATTAATGACTTTAAAACCTTTATTTTGATAAGTAAACAATTATAGTTGAATTAGAAATCGATTATTGGGTTATAAAGTTAGATAACACTCTGTTGATTATGTCATAGACCATCCACATAGAGTACCTCCATGTTTTCAACTCATCTCTAGGTAAACTTTTTCTTCCACTTCCTTTGATCTTAAAGGATATATCATTTCCAAAACATATTTTACCATCAACATGAACTTTAATACTCTTAAATAGTATCAATTTCCCTATCATGTGGGATGAACACCCATTATCAAGTATCCAGGCACTGGAATTCATTATTTCATTAAGATAAATTTCAACCATTTTAGCCTACTCGTTCTACGTATTTTTCTTCCAAGAGATGTCTAGTTAATTTGATACATAATATGGTCTCTCCTCAATATTTTTAACATAATAAATGAGATCATACTCTTTTTCTTATTCTTTTTCTAAATGGAATAACATATTTTAAAATGGAATCATGATTGGTTTCTTTGAATACATACTCATTTAACCTTTATAAAAGTAATTTTAAATCATTTATTTTCTAAAAATCGTAGTGTTATTTACAAAGATAGAATAATAAATATAATATCCATGTAAATAATTTATTATTTTTATTGTTGGATATGTTACCACCCTCATTTATAATGGGTTTCGTGTGAGAACTATTTTATTGAACAAGTGTCAATGATATAGAAGTTTATTAACCGTAAGTGACACTTAGGAAATCATAGATATAGAAAGTAAACAGTATACAATTAATTATGGGTTTATTAAGTAAAATTTAGTTCATCATGGGTTTAATAGGTGGATGGGTTAGTTCACCAGAAGCAGCAAGTGTGAGTTGAATAGAATTTTTTCTAGTTCCTTAGAATATTGGAAGAAATGAGAGAAGTTGTATGAATGATTTTAGTGAATGGAGTATAGTGGAAGTCTAAGTTTAGAAATATTGAGAAATATCATTTGATTCATGTAATAAATGATTCAAGTATGCTTTGGATGGATGCAATGAGGAGGAAGAAATAAAAATCTTTCGAAATATAAATGGGTGTTCATAGTATGTGAGGGAAGTGTCGAAGTTTATGAATTCCATGAACATTGAAGACATCGAATGGAAGTATTTCCTAGTAAATATGGAAAATAGGGATTCATAAAATTCATTATAATTAAGTTCAAATTACTTGAACTTATTCATCAAGAGTAGGAGATTGATGCAACTAATGCTAATGTTGATCAAAAGCTCCTTATAAAAATGGATATATGCCTATAATTTCATGTAAGTAGTGATGACTGGATGACCAAATAAGAACCATTATAAATAGTGGACTAGAAAAAATATAAAAAATAATTCAAAATCACTATATTATATGATAATGATTGGAATAGGTAGAGGTTGATTTATAAGCATCTCACTTGGGTGCAGCTAGGTGTTGGGGGATAAAATTCTTAAAGAAAAATACTGGGAGGAGGATCATAAGAAGATAGATTTTTCTTCTTGTGTTTTGAGTATCAATTTCATAAATTTATAATCCTTGTAACTATAATTTACTCTATTCTAAATTAATGAAATAATACATCTTAATTTTCTCATACACGCAGGAAACATCATTCAAAAGACATAATCCTTGTGTGCATTGTGTGTTTTACATTGTGGTTTCATGCATGTTTGTGTCTCATGTTATTATTCATTTATATTCTCATAAAAAATGAGATTATGAGGTGACCAGAACTAGATAGTGTAGGAAGACTCAATGCATCTCTTTGGGTTCTCATTCATCCATGTTCTGGTATTTTAGGTCATGAAGCTGATTCGATCAGAATCTACACTACTTATTATGGTTGAAGTTCCATTGTACTATACTATAACAAGTATGAACTTCTAGTGATTGATAGAATCACGCTCATCGCTAAAAAGTGGTATCAGAACCATTTTTTTATTTTGATTTGTAGTGGAGAAGTAAATCAAGGAATCTTAAAGATTTTACACAAATAATAACTATAGTTCTAACAGATTATGTGATATAAAAACTCCTCATGGAAAAAAAAAGTGTCTTGTAGAATGTGTTTTTTGTTGGTGACATCTATAAATTAAAAGAATATAGATGGTTTCTCATGGTCATGTGATCAATCATATTACCAATATAATTTCATTAAAAGATAATGGAAATACTAGTAGTATTTCTAGAAATATCAAAATTCTAATTGATCAGAATGAGTCATGCAACTTGTTTCATTCATTGAGTTGAAACTATTGAACATTTTAGAAGACTACTAGAAATTATAGTGGAATACAATGATCCATTTTGTTATCTATATTTTTTGGGTGATCATGTTTCTAGAGGAAATAATTGTAATGGGTAAGTTATGCTTTGATGACCATATAGTGGATGTTACGGATCTTGGAGGATGTTGTATGTAAATCTATTGGTTAGAGAAGTTATCTAAATATTGAGACAGTGAATTGGAATTCCATTATGGAAAGAACATGGATTTTCTAAAATTTTAAAGTTAGATGAAAGATGATGCATGTTCTCATAAGGATATTTCAAAGAAGAAATCAATTTTATTTTATGTCAATGATAGTTGATGGTGACCAAAAGGTATAATCCTCAAAAGATTTATTTCTAGAGGTTCTAAATACCTTCATCTGAGGGGAGGTGACTAATATTTTTACCAAGTTTTCTATTGATCCAAAGTGTTGATTAAATACTTTGTATCTAGGTTTTCAATAATAAATATCCATTGAGTAGGTAAGTTGTCCAATTTTGGAGAATCTCATGAATTCAATGGTTCTATCTGGAAGAATTATTTTATGTTGTAGTGTATCACATCTCAGGTTCATTAGAATATAATAATCTATAAAGTTTAAGGAATTGTAAAAGGTCTTTTTAATCTAACTCTAGGGGTATTAATTTTTGTGGCATGTGTGGATGGGTTTCATTCTCTAAAAATAATATTTTATTTTCAGGTATTAGATGAAAAAATAGGGGGTTTGAAGCATTTTTTTCACAATCACATGGAAGAGAGAGAGGATAGAGGGTGATAATTATAAGTCAAGAAAATTTTGTCTAGAACGTAAAGATAGAGAGCTAAATCTTCAGTGGAATTTGTTGGTGTTTAATTTCGGTTGTTTTCTCTCATGGATTCATTTTACATCAAAGTAACTTCGATGAAATAGAAGAAAAATGTTAAATATGGACTTGAAAATAGTTTGGAAGATAAAGGATGTGAAAAACTGGGATTTATGGAGGGCTACTACCTATGTTTTAATATGTCATTAAAACTATCTTGGAACACTAGAAGAAGGGTATCATGTAGAATTTTTTCATTTTTTGGCATCTAGTGTTGGATGCCTAGGAAGTCTTATGTCAAAATTATGCTTGATGGTGTTGTTAGGTTGGTGGATCAAGAAATAATAGTTCAAGATTTTCAGGTCAGCTAAATCATGTGGTAGGTTGTTTTATTTTTGTTTGGGTTAGGTATATTCTAGGGGAGACCTTAACAGTTCATAAGTAAGATGTTTGTGTTATGTTATATGTAAATTTACTAAAGGTGTATACCTAGCCTGCACTGAAGATGGCTAATGTTTAACCATGAGTCTTGACACATGATTCTTTAGAGGGTTTTGAATCTATTTAAACAATAATATGAATATTTTGAAAGCATAAAAAAAACTCTAAAATTCTGTTGGGGTCCTTAAATGGATAGAACCATGTGGAAGAAGTGGGACTAAAGGACCATAGATTCATTGATTCCATTTATCATAATTTTAATGTGAGTTCATCATGCTGATAAAATCAAAATTTTCAAAATATTATGTTCCAATTAGAGTTCAGTTGTTATGATGTTTCTAGACCTTAGTGTACCTAGAATCTCTCAAAAGTAATAAAAATTATTAGTAGTCTTTTTGAAGGTTGGAAGTCCAGTAGATTAAGTCCAGAGACACATTTCATGACACATGTTTTTGATAGAATTTCAATAAAGTTATTATATGGAAACTCATTTCATGTTTCCTTATGAGGAATTCCATAGTGTCATTCAGATGAGTTTCACAAATATAGAAAAAAATCAATATCATGGTTTGGGAGAATCTTAGGGTGAATTATTGTACAGGGAGCATAAAACTTAAAAATTATCATGCATAGAGAACCTTGTGGTTGTCATTAAAGGATGATGAATGGAAGTTTTCAATGAGGACTTTGGTGTGAGAATGATAATACTCTCTGGGTGTTAGATTATTAGAATAAACCTAAGAAAATAATTCTCAATTGGGATATTTTAGGATTTGGTGTGGGAATTGTTTTCTTAGTCATCTGTCAAAGCTAAAAGAGTTTAGTAATAACAATTAACACTTAGGAAATCTAGGATGGAAAAATTACACTAGCACCATAGAATCTAGAATCTGTAAGAGAAATTTATTTAATTTAATGTAAAGTAGTTTAATGGGTTAGTTTACTGTAAGAAACAAGTGGTAGTTGAATCTATGTTTGGCTGGTGCCTCCAAATATAAAAAGTAGTGGGAGTAACTAGATAGATTATTTCAGTTGATGGAGACCAGTGGAATTCTATGTGTATAAATATGGGGGATGAATATTTGATTCATGTACTCAGAGATTCAATAATTTTCTAGAGGGATGTATTGAGGTGGATATAAGGGTTAGATTTTCGTATATGAATGATCGTCTAGATTGGGTAGTATTTGGTTAGAAGTTCGTGAGTTCCCCAAACTCTAATAATGATTCCTGGATGTATTTTATAGAGAATGTGGAAAAGTGATATTTATCAAAGTTAGTAGAGTGAAGTTAAGATGATGTTCACTTCTTCACTAGAATTTGGAACCTCATATAATGAATACAACTGGTAATTATAAGTTTCTCGTGCCAAAGGAAGGACACCTGTAATTTAAATAAGGCATTGTTGACTAGATGACCAGTTGAGGACCATTATAAATAGTGGGTTGGACCACAAATGAAAAAATCATAACATTTTTGTAGAATATGATGATGACTAGTAAAGGAATATGTGGATTTCGAAGGAGTGAACCTAGGAACATCCAAGTGTCAAAGGTTAAAATGAAAAAGGTTCAATATCAGGGGGAGGAACACTAGAATATGGGGTCTTCTCCTAGTGGTTTCATTATGGTTGATGGAAATTGTAACTTTAACGTACTCTGTTATAATGAAATAAAATAATATTTTGTTTCTCTTCTATGCATGAAGGAAATTTAGTAAAAATTACACAATATTTGGGTTCAGTATGTTTTATAATTTTTTCTTGCATGTGTGTGTGTGTTCTTCATGTGATTACTAATTTTATACTCATTGGGAGGAATATCACAATGATACTAAAACTAGATTCTGAAGGAATACTCAATGAAGTGTAAGGGTTCTCAATATTTCTAGATTCAATCTTTGAGATCGTGGTGGATGATTTGATCATAAGTTTTTCTTCTTTTACTGTTTGAAGTTCTGATAAAATGGATTACCAGAAGGGATAAATTCTAGTGATTGGGAAAACATCCCTCATCCTCAATAATTCATTGAATCCCATGTATTTATACTCTCAAATAACTCTTTTACTTTTCATAATATGTCATTGTGTGGCCAAGATATCCAAATAATTTTCACTTTATAAGGGGGAAAAATTCATCGCTTCTTCCTTATATTTTTAGAACTGATGAGAAACTCCCTAATTTTTTATAATATCTAGAAGATTGATATTTTTCATCCATAATTTCCTTCCCTTTATCTTTACTAGTAAATCCATTTTTTTTGAGGTTTCACCTTTAAAAAAAGACCAATGTTACCTGATATATTAGTTCTTTGTTAAATAAAAAAATTTCTTGAAACTTTTTATGCCTTCATCAGTTCTTTCTTTCAACTATTCACCTATGAATATTTCAAACTATAAAATCCTTTCTTCACACCAATTTTTTATCAAAATTTAAGTTTCTTCAATTAATTGAAAACTTCTTATTTAAGGGATTCAACCCTTTTTCTTTTCTCCTCAATAAAATCCTTAAGTTAATCAATCATCCTAACATGATCCTTTATTTTCTATTTAGAATCAATCACTTCTTATTATTTTTTTTAAAAACCCACTTTATTTACAATAATACAATCTAGAAATATAATTTTGTGTTTTTGTTAATCAATATGTTTTATTATTCCTTCATTAACCCACCAATATTTTTTTTCTTATATTGAGTATCTAACACCACAAGTTGTCATTTAAGTTTAAATTTAAAGTCAAAAACACCTTATAGTTGAAATTATTCTTTATTTTTGTTTTCTCAATAGTTTCAATCATAAAATAATTTATTCCTCAAATAAAATCATTTTCATCTCCTTCAGTGTATGCTTCATCTTGACCATCTTTTTTACTCACCAAAATTTTATACTTGAACTTATTTATAGATATATTTCTAGATTTAAGGATTAATATAAGGAAAATTTCTCCATTGTTCTCTGTGAATTCATCTTCAACATCTCTATCAGTATTACTTGGGAATATAATAGTAATATAATTGATCATTCCATATTTAAATCATAAAAATGATACCTTTACTTTTAATAAACCTTATCCTTTCCAAATATTACTTTCCATGAGAGATAATAACTCATCACCAACTTCTCATTTTGATTATTCTACCTTATGAATACTAATACTCTCTATATATATATGATTGAAATTTCCTTTGATTAATGGATTAATTTTATACCTAATTTCACCCCCATCTCATAAGTGACAATATTACTATTAATATCATCAAGTAACAATTTTTATAGATTACTTTATTCAAGATACAATACCTTTAAATCATACAAAGGCGGTATCCTATTAAGTATTTTATTTATAACTTCAAAATAATTCATTTCATCACTAAGAACATATATTTCACTAATAACAGCAATTAGATAATTAAATAAATCATCTATATTTTTGGGGGATCATCTTCAAATCATCAAAATTATTATGAAAAACTTATATCCAAATCACTGAATTTTTTATCCCCTTTATAAATCGTAGTGATATTATCCCAAATTGATTTCACTGATGCTTAACTAATCATCTTCATAAAACTATGAATGAAAATTCTCAAAGTAATATATTTATCACTTTTTCATTGGAATTATGTAATTTTCTATGAACCTCAATCATTGGAATATCTTTAACGTCTCTCATTTGAATTCCATGCATTCCTCGTGAGTACACATTGAGTCAAAGAGACTATAGGTGTGATCTTGTTCAATTCTTATAGTTTTGCAAATTGTACCCATCAAATAGTGTAACCCCCTTTTTATAGATATCAATATACATGACAACAACATTTTTCTAATAGTTTTATCATGATTGAACCTATTAGATTCCACTTATTGAAAACACAACATCCAAACACACACTAAGTGGGGGTAAATTAGGGTGTAAATTATTTTCATACTCAAAAACCCAATAGATATTTTACTCACATTGTAAAAAATGATACAAAACTATCATAATTAAACACAAATCCAAATATTGAAAATAAATATAGAAAACATGGGATTTTACTTATTTCACCATAAAGGGATACTCCAAGGAGCATACATGGATTGTGTATTAACATATTAGAAAATTTCACATTACATTTTATATAAATTATAAGTTTGAGAATATTTCAATATTGATCCTAGGTTCACTCCCATGTTCTTTTTATCCACTCACTTCTTCAAAGTAAAGAAACAAAAAGATACATAATTCAATGTTCAGTCATAGAATCTTCACTAAATATTAACACCAAACCAACATGGGTGTTACCATCATACTTTTTTACTCTCAATAAAATATAAATACACAATTAATTTCCTACAACTAAAGTAGATTTTATCAATTTTTTAGATATAACAATGTTCTTTGAAAAAAATCATCTCTAACCATTTATTTCATCATAAATTTTCAATTCAATCTACCAATTTCATCCCTATGAAATTTCCACTTGTCACATATTGATTATACCTCTAAACAACCCATGAAACTATGATCAAAACCATCGAAGTCAAAGATAATATCATAAAATAAAAATTTTCATCAAATTATAGAAATATTTTGGAAAACATCACATTATGAAATGATAAAACATCCCATTGTGAAATGATTTACCCAATTTCAATGTGATTTATTTTTGGTTCAGTATCTTGTTATGTGAACCATCACATTACTCCCTAATCCTTTTTAAAACTTCAAATAAATAAAATTTAGGTAATAATTTCATTTAAGGACCCCTATAGATCTCAATGTGATCATATTTATCCTCTTAAAAGATCGTACTAATTGTTTCTTGGCCATCATGCTCATAGCATGATTTGATTAACTCTTTATAGATGAGGACTACGCAAATTTTTCAAGATTTGGTGTTCCACCATGAATCATCTTGGAATTTTTTACTTTTAATATTATAGAGAAACACATTGAAAATGGATATAAACTACTACACCATGATTATACAACCATCCCTTAACCAAAAATAATCTAAATTTTAATGGTATTAATATTATAGTGTGAACCGTCATTTTTCACTTCGGACAAAGTTAATGTGTCCTGAAAAATCTTCACCTCATCCCAAGTACACCAATATATCCATTAACATATAATGAACATGGTGGTTTCACCATTATATTATATATTTAGTCCCAGAAAACATCATTTCACCTCCCAAACTATCAATAAATATTATTACCAACAAAAAACACCTCTAAAATACCATCTCAAGCTCTGTAGTTCAAACATACTTTCACAATCCAAATAAAATCGACCAATTAAGATCATGGTTCCCCCAAGTATGAATTTATATGATTTTAATATCATTTTAATAGAAATATAATGATGTCAATAATAAATTTTTTGTAACGTCTCAACCTAGGTTCCACTTAACCCATGGCCTGAGTCGTTGGGTCAAATGGAATCAGGAATGCCTCCCCATATACCAGAGGTTTCTAACAAGTAGTGATAGTGTGAACGTGGTACAGTGGGGAGATTATACCCTCATATCATAGTGACACATTGGATACAATCAGACACAATCAATAATGAAAATCCAATATAACAAAAATAATTATAATGTTGCAGAAGAATAAATTTAACTGATATAATAGATAATTGTGGAAGCGTAAATAAACAGAACAACTATATAATATTAAAAATCCTCTAAGTCAGTTTCATGTGCATGGATGCATGGCATGTTGTAGTATAAAATGGGGGTGTTGGAAGATACAAGCAAGTTATACAATAGTAAAAAAGAAAAAAATGGAAAGAACTGGTCCATAAGCATCTCGAGCCAATTTTAGGCCCTCTATTCCTAAGATCCAACTATAAATTATCATATTAACAACCTGTAAAATGGTGTTTTCCTTTATCAACGCTAAAAGATATATAATATTATCAGGTACTAAAGGAAACCCAAGTATGGTGTGAGATAAAATCTCAGTAGGCCACCAACAATGGTGTCTAAGTGTAATCCATGTAGCTCTCATAACTAAATAGTGTGTATGTAAAAATAATTAATTATAATTTCTGAAATAAATAACCAGCCCACTTAGATTCCAATAGGACACCTGGTGGGTCTACCTTCTTCAGCTCATTACCAGAAAGAATGTATAAAAAGTCACTATATATATAGTAATAATATATATATGTAGTTTAATTATATATTGCATCTGCCTATATGAACCAAGTATGTGCAGATGTAAGTGGCCATATACTTGGAATACTAGTCGTTGGAAGGACCAGGGCATAACTCATACATCCAAGACTAGTCTAAAAAGCCTATAAGCTCAAGCAATAGGGTACATTCCCTACATCCTAATAAGATTGTGAGACATCATGTACGACACTTGGGATGGTAAGTGATACATCATGTCATCACTCTAAGAAAGGGACATGGTGTGTAAATCCCACCATCATAATAGTGTCAATGGTGTGAGATATCTTGATCGATACCTAATGTAATGGAGTGAAATACCATCATTATCAATAGTCCTTTGGCATCATATCACATCCTGTATGAAGGTGTATTATAATTATAGTTGGCATGGGTAATTACGTCCCATACATCTCTTTTATCAACCCATATATATAAGAAAGACATATTCATATTTACACAGATAAGTATTTGATAAGGAATCAATAATGGGTGTGGCCTTTCCACCTCCTAATCACCTTATTTAAACCATTCATTTCATCAATGAAAAGAAATTCAACATTCACAATCCATTACATTTTAACAAATTAACTCATTTGAGGAAGGGTAATCCATCTTCAACAAAACTTACCATTTAACACACGCCATTCAATTTTCATTTAACTCATTAAGTGATGGAAATTCAATGTATAACAATAATTGGGAATTTCAAGGTTCCATAGTCAAACAAAGAAATTTCATAAATGGTAAATTTCAGCATAAGTGGACCGAACACCTATAAGGTGCTTTGGGTTCTATTTATTAATAATTTTTTAAAGGTTATTTCATTTAAAAGCTAAAATGAAAGCTAAGTAGGCATTCTGAGAAGTTGGGCCTTTAACCATAAAGGGGAAATTAACAGGGCACACCCATGGGGTTTCCATAACTGAGGGAATAAACCTATAAAAAATAATAAAGAATAAATAGATATATAAACACCCAAATGATCAATTTAAAAATAAGAACTCAAGATAAAGGGTATGCTCATAAAAGCCTAGCGTGTGACACAAAGACTTAATTAAAATCCCTGAAAACTCAAATATAAATTGATATGACCACCTACCTCAATGTTGTAGATGAGTACACTGTCAATATCAGCCTCAGATTTGAAGCACGTTGGAAGAGATCGAAGAAATTGTATGAAATAATAAAAATAGGGAAAATATTCTTACACCTAAATAGTGTGTTGGATTCAAAGGAAAAATTAAATAGGATGAGATAGACTAAAAGAGGTTACCAAGAAGAACTTGATGCTTATGATGGATCATGAATTAGAGTCTGGAATTGGTAGTTTCTTGGATACCTATCTTGGCGTATTTTTAAGCTCAATAGAATGAAAATGAGGCTGGTTCACTAGAATAAGAAAGGGTAAATAAGAAATTTGCTTAAGAATTAAATAGGGGAAATTTTGAATTTTCACCCAAAATAAGGGGAACGAGGTTTAAGCACACTATTTGCAAACCAATCACAAACTATTTAAGAACCCACTGTCAAAAACTATAGGTTGTGTGAACAGTTGGGCACCTGGAGTCTTATAGTTGTTGAAAAAACTTGTTTCTCCTACTGCACCTCTTTTTTCCCCTGAATACATAAAATTAACTATGAAACTGGGGTGGCACGGTTTATTCTAACCATGTTTCCCAGTTTTTTATCCCATTTTTTGAAACTCCCAACTCTAAACAAGCCTCAGACACTCTTGGGACCTTCCTTAGGCTATAATAAATGTTTAGCTTGATTAATAAAATGATTTAAATTGTAAAAAATGATTCATACCTTCGTGAAAAGATGTGTAGGTATAACCTTTCCTCATTAATGCAACTCATCTTTGAGTTGGGATTCTGAGGATAAAGAGGTATTGTTAGGGAAGTGTTTTGGCCACTAAACTCATATATCATCTTTCTGCTCCCAATTCTCTTCATGTACTTGACCATGTTAACATATCACCCATTCCAAAGGGACTATCCTTCCTTAGATTGTCTTGACACTCTGATGCACTTTACACACTAGATATGCATTGAAGTAATCATCAAAATCCAATTCAACATCATAAGGATGAAATATAAGTTATGGGTCTGGAAAGTATCAATGAAGATGAGATATATGAAAGCCATCATGCGTTGACTGGTATCTCTGAGGAATTTCCAAATATTAATCCACTGGTTCAATCCGTTTTACAACCTAGAAGGGTCCAAATAACATCGGTGATAGATTAACCAGCTTCTAAATATGTCTATGCCCTAACCTAAAATAGAATCATAAGAAAACTCAGTCTTGGACCTCTAACTTGAGAGGTCATTGGAATCTATTGGAATATGACTTCTTTCAGGATTGAGCTATCATCATTCACTTTCTGATCAATTGAATTAGCTTCGTAGTCTTCTTTATGAGACATGGTTCTAGCATAACTACCTCCCCTACCTCTAGCCAGTACATACGTGACCAGAAAGGACTACCATATAAGGATTCATAAGGATCCATCTCGATGGTATCCTATAAGTTTTTATTATAAGATAACCCAATGAGGGGAATGGGTTTCTCCTAGGAACCCCCAAATTCAGGGAAACATGCTCAGAACATGCCCTACAGTACCTGTATAGTACACTCAATTTGTACATCAGTATATGGGTGGGATTCCATGCTCAGATTCACCTTTGTACCCAAGGACTTCTTCAAACCATACTAAAACTATGGAATGAAACAAGTGTGTATGTCATAAATGATAGAATGATGAGCTCCGAGAATACAGACAACCTCCCTGATGTACAGCCTTCCTAGATCATATACCATAAAGGTATATTTCATAAGTAATAAGTGTTCAATATTTATTAAATAATAAATTACAAACCACAATGTATCATTACCTCAAGGTGATCTGGGTAGACTAGTCCCGAAATCCATCATAACACCATCCCATTTCCACTCAGGAATGGAAAACAGCTATAGAATCCCTTCTAGACCTTGATGTTCTAAATTCACCTGCTAAAATTTCGAACATCCGGTGATGAATTCTGCAATCTCCAATTTTGTTCCTGGCCACCAATATTGGCATCGTAAATCTCGATATATTTTTCTAACACTGTGTTAATAGCCCATGCGGAGACATGAAATTCCAGCATCATCTCCTCTATGATATGTACTGGGACCAATACATTCCCATGGAACTATAAGGTATCATCCCCATCCATATTATAACCTGAATATGTATAATTGTTTGAAATGAGTTCCCTTAGGACGAGGCCCTTAGAATTAGATAACTACCTCATTCTTACCCATTCTGGAAGAGTAGAGGTCATTTATAAGGCTGAGAGGATAGTCTGAACATTATCCTCCTAAACCTCAATGTGAATCTCTGATAATAATTCCATAAGATACCATTTTCCACTGGATTCATGAACTTCTTGTGTCTGAGTCTTCCGGCTTAGAGCATCGGCCACAAAATTGGCTTTACCAGGGATGTAGGAAAGATCACAATCAATGACTATAGGTACTTAACCCACATGTGCTACATGATATTGAGATCCTACTATGTAAAGATGTACTTGAGTATTTTATATTCTATGAATACCAAAAAACTCTCCCCAAATAGATAGTGTCTCTAACAGCATAAGGCATGCACAACAGTAGCAACTTCGATATCTTGGTTCGGGTAATTCCTCTCATGATCCCTCTACTAATGAGACTTGTACATGAAAACTCACTCATCCTACATTATAAAATCTCCATGCCCAATACCTCATGCATCATATTATAATTTATAGCTCATTCCTAGCTAGGAAAAAATAGTTATTGGGGCTCAGGTCAAATGGACCTTCAACTCCTGAAAGGTTACGTCACATGCTTCGAACCAAAGGAATTTCACACCATTATTTGTCAAGACCATAAATGGTGATGAAAGGTATTATAAATTTTGGATGAAGCATTTTTAATATCTATAAATCCATAAGAAACTTTAGATGTCAAATAAGTTCTTAGGATACACCAAGGAAACTATATCTCTCACTTTCTCTAGGACTAATAAAACTTCTGTCTCTAAGATAATATGACTTTAGAAGTTTAATTTTTCAATCAAAAAGTGTCATTTAATAAGCTTAACATAGAGCTGATAATCTATCAGTGTATACAGTATGGTCTCAAAATGGGTTACAAGGTAATGTCTAGAGAGTGAAAAAATTAATATATCATCAAAAAAGACTACCACAAAAGAATCTAGGTATGAGTGTCAAACCCTATTCATAAGATCCATAAAAACTATAGGTGTGTTCATGAGACTGAACGAAATAACTAAGTACTCATAGAGACCATAACTTATCCTAAAATTTATATGAGTTATGTCCAATGTCCTAAAACAAACATGATGATAGCCCAACCTCAAATATATCTTTGAAAAACATTCATTCCTCAGATACAATCTAGGAGGTTATCTATTCTAGGTAGTGGATATCGATTCTTTTTCATGCAATGGTTCAAATGAAGGTAATCCATACAGAGCCTAAGGTATCCATCTACCTTCTTGGAAAAAAGAATTAGTGAACCCCATGGATAATTGTTTTTTCATATAAATCCTTTATCCTCTAGATCCTCCAATTGCATCTTGAGTTCTAGATGCTCCTTAGGTTCCATACTATAAGGAGGAATTGTCACTAGTTCTCTTCATGGTACAATATTAATGGTAAACTCTACCTCTGGCACCAAAGGTATACTAGAGAAGTCTTCATGAAATATCTATCTAAAACAATCCACTATAAGAAGAAAAACAGTGGGTCTTAACCCCTGTTGTTTTAAGAAAATATTGGTGATATGAGTCTTCACACTACCCATTCTATGTTTCTCAGGTCCTACAGATGTTTCACTGACATCCCATTATCCATTGTGAACATTCTTAATGCCCTATGGTGATGTAAATGTCACCCAATAATAATAAAAGTCAATGTGGGGTTGATAGTGAACTAACTTGTCCATCCCAATAATTACATCAACTCTTGTCATGTTAATGACATAAATATTCCATATGAAAAGGTAATCAACTATCTCAATAGGATAGTACTTATAAACAATGAACACCCTATGAATAGATACCTAAAAGGGTTTCTAACATCATAACTCTATGAATGTATTCAATTTAGAGGCCCAAAATTCTCATAATAATCTCAAATATAAAAGGGTGAGGCACACCTATTTCAAATAAGGTAGACACTAAAGTGGATGCTACTAGAATAATACCTCGTACAGTAGAAGTTATGTCACTTTTCTCCTTTAGCATAGGCTGGACTTCATCGAAATGGCATGTATTGCGGCCCTGGCTCACTACCTTAAAGCCCTAAACAAGCCCTCTCTTTAGGCATTGATAATTATAAGCATGATTTTCTCTTCCTCAACTACCACCTTGGCCTGATTGGATAGAGTTATTCCACTTCCTTCCTATCATGATCCTGCTATCCCCACTCTTGACTGTGGAGTAGGTGCAGATCCCCACTTTCTAGGTGCTAAAGGGAAATTCTTGCATTAGTGTTGGATATTTCCCATTCTTTCATAGCCTATGAACCTGACTAGATACCGCATACACTTATCTTTTTAATGTCCCAAATTCTCATACTGATGATAGATAAAAAAGTTATCTACATGAGGATATTTAATGCTGCTACCTCCATGAGTAGCCTTAAAGTGCCTATTTCTCTTAGATGATGAACCATTGAGAGGCTGAGGTGCCAAACAACCCTAACTCTCACCCTCATCTTTCCTCAAGTTCCTCTCTATAATAAGGTACTGGTTGAAATTTTCACAAGTGGTAGTCAATCTAAACACATTGACCTGTGATCGAATGGCATATATCGACCCATCCTCTAATTAGTTGGTGATCATAAGATCATAACCCACCAGATTAGGAGTGAACCACTACAGCTTATAGAAATGAGTAGAATACTCCATGACATACATACTTCCCTACTATAGGTTCATGAATTCATTGGCTCTATCAGCCCTCAATGTTTGGAGAAATAAGTGGTCATAGAAGATAGTATGAAAATCCTCCCAGACCATATCTCTCTGTCGATATGAATGGGTGATAACATCCTGCCATCTCTTAGAAAAATCACGTATCATATAGGTTTTTAGATTTACCCTCTTCTCTAGAAAAGTATTCAGATGCTGGAATATATAAAATATAGTCTCAATACAAGACTATACAATGTGTGTTCTTCCATCCCCCAAAAAAGTGGGGGGATACTGCATCTGAAATTCATTAGTCAACTCTATCATACTCAGGGTAGGTCAAACTATACATTTCATGTTCTCTAGTATACAAATAAAACCCTTTTGTAACTGGGTATTAGTGCCCATATCTGGAATAAGAGAAGGAGCCACATGTGGCTCTACGGGAGGAACAACTTGCATCTCATGGATCACCACCTCAGGTACGTGGTTGTCACTACCTTCAGGGTGTGTGATTGGAGGATGTCATGTCAGCATGGTACTATAATGTCAAACACATACCTCATAAGAGAATTAAGAAATTTGGGAGATTATATTTATAAACTACAATAGCTTTAAATCTATCTTATAGAAACAATCACCCCTCTATACCTATTTATCAAGCCAGGTCTAAACATTTGAAAGATACCACAACAATCCATCATAATGAAAGATATACCCACTACCCTTAAAATTATTGGGCTCAAGTCTACGTCACTAGGATGGATATATATGATAAGGTTGTTTTTAATTTATAAGTCATATTCATTTGAATTCGTTCTTGTACAAATATTTAAATTACTTTAAAATTGTTGAATTAGATGGATTTTCATTTGTTGATCCACAAGGGCCCATATGCCTTATGAATCAAAATATAGAATCCACTAAATCTACATCATAGCACATTCCATACCATGTGAAAAATAATCCATGGATCAATGTTCCATAATTAACTACTTAAGGTGTCTGATTTAACCTATTCAAGAAAACAATATTAGGTTAAGGCAATCACTTTAAGTATAAATTATATTTTCCAATACTGCCAATAAATCCTAGAATAATTCTATAAATATTCATGGAACAATCAATATTAAAGAGTCATATGCATTCTAAAAAACATGGCATAGAAATTGCATGTAATATTTCTCTTAGTGTGCCTAATTATGAGGCATGTTCAAATGAAAATACCTCATTTCATTGTTCCTAGGTAGAAGAAGTCATAATTTCAAAAATACCAATATCAATAACTTCATAACTAATGTGTGTCACCCAATGGAAAAGTCGTTTCAACTATAAAAAGCATAATCAATAAAATAAATTATCCATCCTAGGTAATTTGGGTTTCCCTTTTAGATGGGTTAGCTATGTACAGGCAGAAAGTCAATTCCACATCCCATTAAATCCTATTCTAATATCTAATACCCAAATAGTAAGACAAATGAAAAAACTCATTGATACCACTTTGTAATGTATCAACTCGGGTTCCACTTAACCTGTTCTCTGAGCCGGTGGGTCACATAACCACAAGCACACCTCCCCATATTTTAGAGGCTTCTAAATAGCAATAAGGGTGTGAAGGTTGTATAGTGTGGAGACTATACCCTCATATCAGGGTGTCATAGTAGATATAATCAGACACAATCAACCGCAGAAGCACAATATAACAAAAAAAATCAAAATGTAGTGGAAGAATAAATATATTTTGTATAATAGACAAATTTAGAATTGTAAATAAACATAACAACTTTATAATAGTCAAAATTCTATAAGGTGGTGTTAGATATATGGATGGATGGCATGCTTTAGTATAAAACTAGAACAGGTTGATAAAAGCATGATATACAATAGTAAAAAATAAAAAAAGGTCATGAGCTACTCCATAAGCATGTCGAGCCAATTCTTAGTCCTCTACTTATAATCTCCAACTATAAATAAGAATATCAATGACTTATATAAGGTCATTTTCCCTTATCAACTCTTGCAAACATATAATATTCTTGGGTACCAAAGTAAGTCTGAGTGTGGTGGGACAAAAAATCTCAATAGGTCACCACTAAAGGGGTTTACATGTAATAAAAGAAGTATCGTAACTAAAAAATGTGCATGTAAATATAATTAATTAACATTACTGAAATAAATAACTAGCCCGCTCAAGTTCCTATTGGACACATGGCGGGTCTACCTGCTTCAGCTCAGTGCTGGAAGGAATGTTTAAAT
The DNA here is from genome assembly GCA_963277665.1 of Viscum album. Classification (NCBI taxonomy): domain Eukaryota; kingdom Viridiplantae; phylum Streptophyta; class Magnoliopsida; order Santalales; family Viscaceae; genus Viscum; species Viscum album. The sequence goes on from OY728163.1 coordinate 1,944,944,611, forward strand.
ATTCACTATATATATAGAGAAATAATATATATATATATATATAATACATTCACCTATATGAACCAAGTACATGCATACATAAGTGGCCATATACCTAGAATACTAGTTGTTGGCTGAACCAGGTCATAACATAGACATCCATGACTAGTCTAATAAGCCTATAACCTCAAGAAATAGGGTGCATTTCCTACATCTTAATAAGAGTGTGATATTTCATGCATGACACTCGGGATAGTGAGTGGTCCATCATGTCATCACCCTAAGAAATGTATGTTTCATGTAAAACTCACTATCCTAACAGTTTCAATAGCATGAGACATCTTTCTCGACACCCGATTTAGGAAACATGATACCATCATTCTCAATAGTCCCTTACCATCATATCACACCATGTATGTAGGTGTATTATAATTATATTTGGAATGGGTAATTACCAATCATACATATCTTTTAACAATCCCACATATATAATCAAGGCATAATCATCTTTACACATATAATTATTTGATAAGGAAGAAATAATGGTTGTGGCCTTGCCATCCTCTAATCACACCCATTTAAACCATTCATTTCACCAAGTAAAAGAAAGCCAACATGTATAATCTATTCCATTTTAATCAATTAATTCATTTAAGGAATGGTAATTCATCATGAAAAAAAATTATTATTTGACACATGTAATTCAATTTCCATTTAATTTATTAAGCCAACAAAATTCGAGGTATAAGGATCATTGAGCATTTCAAGGTGCCAAATTCAAACAAGTCAACTGCATAAATGGGAAATTACAAATTTAATTGGTCCAAACACCTATGAGGTTCTTTTGGATATATTTATTACACATGTATCAAGGTTAATTTCATTTAAAAGCAAAGTCGGGGGCTAATTAGGAATTCTAGGTAATTGGACCCATGGGGTGTCCATAACTGATGGGGTGTCCATAACCTATGGAAACAACCTCTAATCTACTAAACAAGAATCAATATATATATTCCATGGGAAAATTTTCAATTTAACCTGAATAACTCAATATTATGGGGATTATTGGAAAAATCTAGCATGCAACACAATGACTCCATTACAAAACATCAAAACTCAATGAGAAATTGATGCGACCACCTACCTCAATGTCATATACAACACCTTACTATATATAGTCTAAAAATTCAAAGAAGGTTAGAAGATATCTAATAAATTTTACAATTACCTAAAAATAGGGAAAATGAGCTTGCACCTTAATAGAACGATGGATTAAAATGAAAACTTACATAGGAAGGGATAGAATAAAATATCATATCAAGATGGACTTGATTCTTATGATGGATTTGTAATCAGTGTATGTACGTGAGAGTTACTTGGATGCATAACTTTAGGGATTTTTGGGCTCAAGGGGAATAAAAAGAGGCTGGTCTGCTGGAATAAGCATGGGGAGATAAGAAATTATCTTAAGAGTTAAAAGAGTGGCAATTTTGAAATTTTACCCAAAATAAGGGGGTGAACTATTTAGGTTCATGGTTTGAAAACAGTGTGAAAACCATGTATGAACCTGCTATCAAAAACTATTGATTGTGTTCAAGGTTGTGCACTTGGAGTCACATAGTTGCAGAAAAACTGTGAAACTCCTGCTGCACCTTTGTTTTCCCCCACACAGTTAAAACTAACCATGTGACCTGAGATTCATGGTTTATTCTAACCATTTATTCTAGTTGGTTAGACTATATTCTAGAACTCTGGGCTCTAAACAATCCCTGGACACTCCTGAGATATTTCTTAGATCGTATTACACATTTACCATGATTAACCAAAGGATTTAAATTGAAAAAAATGTTATATACCTTTGTGATAATATGGGTCCTTACATTACAATATTGTTGTATATGATTTAAAAATAGTGGAAATATAAGATAAATGAAAGGTGTTGAGAGGAACTCATTACATGTTTGGATGGAATTTCTTTTCTTCATCAGAAATTCTTTGTATTAAAGGATTTATGCCTCCTTCTTATCACCGAAATCTACCCACTATGGTTTATAACTTTAAGAAAGCATATTTTTGGGGATTCTAGTGGAAACTGTATGAGAAAATTATTTTGGAATAGATAGAGGAGGGGTCCTTTTATATAAGAGTTTGAGTGGAATATTTTCAATTTGTCATTCCTTAATGGTTAAGGAATGTCATTTTAACCTAAATAGTGAACTATAAGTGGGAAAAACATGGGTGTCCAAGATTCTCTCAATAATGAACATATATTTTTATTTTTATAAGTTTTAAATATCCTTTTTACCATATTAGATATTTTAACATTTTTACTATTTACTAATGTAATTCAATATTCCCCTTGGAAACTTATTTTTCAAAAAAATAAAATTGACCCAATTACTTAATTTTTATGGCCTAATTAAAAATATTTAATCCATTTTATTAAATTCAAAATAATAAAATTATAACTTCACATTTTAAATAAAAATATACAATACTTTAAAAATAATTATTTGTATAAAAATCATTTTTTTGTAATGTATGATTAAATTTCGCATTATTATAATTTCTTAATTATATAATAGATGTTGTTTATTTATTATATAGGTTAATATATGATTTAAAATATATTATTAATTTATAAAAAGGTATTATATTCCCATTATAATACTTTAAATATACTCATTCGCTATATGTATTCTCAAGGTTCATATATATACCCAGTTGTTGTATTATCCTTTTTTCATTTCTATATATAACCTTACATACTTATATAAAAACCATAAATACAATTTTTTATATTATTTTTTTAAAATTCATATCATATTTCTAATATATTTATTTCTTTCAATAGTTATAATTAGAGGTATGATCTACCTAGCAGACCATGAGGATGAATATTCTAGTCTCATAGAATTTTTATTCACTTGTGGATTTATTTCTCTTATAATTTTAATATTATATTTCATATATATTTATAATAATATTAATGTTCATTATGATTTAATATTTTCCCCTAATTAAATAAAGTATTTTTCATTTCAGTTTGGTGTTGTTTCAGGAATAAGTAACTCAATGAAATGGAGTTATTAAATGAATATTCATAATAAAATATGTAGCATTACATAACCCACATCCAATACCTTTAATACATAACTTATAGGTCTAATAAAATATAGGAATCTATATTAAATAACTCTAAAATTATTATCATCCCAAAAAACCAAATAAAACCCATAAAATAATCCAAACAACTATGGAAACCGAAAACCCATGAGATACATCTCAAATAGGAAACACATCATCTCAAAAGATCAATACAACACAAAGAAAAAAAATAAAAAATCCAACCATATTAGCACAAGTACAAATATATTATCACCATAATTAGAAAAACATAATAACAAATTAGGACACTGGTCTCAAATTTTTTATTCACATTCATTTATACATTTCTTCAAGCCACCATGCCTCTACAAGACACAAATTAAAGGAATAATAAATCCTCACAACATGTTCTCATGATGATCCTAAATATATAAAATATTCTCCATAAATGGAACATATTTTTAATATTCAACTTTTATTATTCATGGATTTGAAAGTCATCATGAATATATCATGTAATATGTGACACATTGAAGGCATCATGAAATAGATCAATTTATGGAGGAAGATAAAATTGAATCACTACCTCTTTAACACACTCTAGTACCTCAAATAATATAATGAATTAAGGAGAAGGTTTATGACCTCTATTGAACCTTATTTTCCCATAATAATGAGAAACCTTTTGAAAAAAAACATGATCAAAAACCAAAAAACTCTAGAGGTCTCCTTCATTGATCACTATTTGTCTTAATTGGGTTTAAAGAATCTTTCATACTCTCACAAATCAAATACAATTTTTCTATAATACTTTATACCAAATAAATTCCAATAATCATTGAATCTATAATTTTAGTTTAATATCGTAGATATATTTAATAAGTCCCATGAAATGGTCTGAATGGAGCCACAAAAATGAAATAGTGATAGATATAATTATAATAAAACTCAACAATTGTAAAATTCTTCCCCTAAGAAACTCAAAATTCAATAATACATGAATGAAACATATACCCTAACATCTAGATCATTATATCCATATAACTATCTATATGAGGTTGAAAAGTGGTGCTAATTCATAGAATATGACAAAATTTTGTTACAAAATGTTCCACACTTTCAATTTAAATTGTGTATAATGATTAGAGATGATTTTCCTCAGATCTCCATGATGCCACAACAACTTATCTACATAGATCCTCACAAAATAATCCACCATAATCAACTCTCGGATCACTGACAAATGACCCAATTTTATTGATCGATCTATAATAAAATAAATAGAATCTTGTACTCTTAGTTCTTTGGGAAAACCTCTCACAAAATTCTTCAATATTTCCTCAAATTTCCACTAAGAATCACTCAATTTATATAATAGATTCATTAAAACATGATGATCAATTTTCACCCACTACTAAACCAAACATCAAAAAACTAAATTATCCACTAAACTCTTTATCCTTGGCCACAAAAACTAATACTTCAAGATATGATACATCTTGTTAATAATAGGACACTCTAATATATGTGATCTATGAAACTCATGAGAAATATAATGAATTAAAATTGGAATGAAGGGATTCCCCCATAATAACATTCAATGTTGACTATCCTATAAGTGCCCCTCAGAACCATCATTGTAGAAAACTTGATCTCTCCATTCCTTCACCTCAAGATCCCCCAAATAAGACTCTTCTACCTAATAACATATGTAATAATTAACTTTCATCTGAAATAGGAATACTCTATCATCAAATTTATCTATATCAAATTATAAAGTCTTAAGATCCTCCCTTATCCTTTGAACATATCCAAAATCAAAAGTAACATCACCATGTGACATCCCACTCATCACACCAATTAAAATATTTCCTTTCCCCATAGTTTAATAGATCTTAAAGTATTAATATTAAAATTACTCCAAAAATCTCCCATAAAAAATAAAATATCCATGATAAAATATATACTTTTGGATCATATGTTTTATAGAGACCATAAATCACTAACATATGAGAAAATGCCTCTAAAGATTTAAAGAAAATACTAATATCACCATTTTAAGATCACCGGTTCATAATTTTGTCTATGAGGATGTAACTACCAAGAATAATAAGATATTACCACTAAAATCAATATCATGAAAAAAACTAGACTAAGATAATAGGCATTACAAAACACATAGAATATAAATCCTTGTTTCAGAATGAAAATAACTGGATAACAGAACAGTTAATTTTTAAGGCACTAAAACACCACCAAAAACTAATCAACTCATATGAATTCCTAGTCCGTCTATGTTAAATCTATCAAGGGTGTCATGATATAAGATAAATTAGATAAAAAACTCTTATAAAATCCTACAAGACTAAGGAAGGTACAAACTTATATAATACTCTTGAGTTAAACCTAAGAAACAATGGCCTTAATATTTGAAGGATTGATGGATAAACTCTTCTGAGATATAAAATTTCAATAGAAATTCACTTCAAGATTCCATATACTACACATAGATATACTTAAAAACAAAAAAAATCATAAAATTATTTGGTTTTTTAAGGTATATTAACACTTAAAGAAGTAGTGAAAATGAATTAAAATATAAAATAAGATCAACCATGTGAGATACCATAAACCATGTTTTATATTAAATGAGGAAAAAAAAGTCATGCATACCTTACACCTTAGATTACACTACCACTGATCCTTATTATTTAATATATGTGGTTTATGAATATAATAAAGGAGAAATAAATTTAATCCTCCCACTATGGTGTATCTATGGGTTAGACATGAATCACATGATATCATGAAATGATCACTCCTTCCATCATGGAATTCTAGTGTATTAGGTAAAAGATTAAAAAAGAAATAGAACATCAGTGAGAGATATTTTTGTCTAGATACATGAAGGATTAACACCACTACCCATAAAATTATAACTATCTAATTATATTGGATTGGAGACAAATCATGATCCATTGCGGGAATTTAATCATGTGTTGCATAAATGCATGACTAAATATTTTTAGTTAAAACTCAATTATAACCACTTGTCCAATACCAACCCCATAAATTTCATCATATAAAATATTTATGATCAATGATAGAATTTAGTTGAAGATATCTTGGTTTTATAATATAATATTTGGATACTCAATCATGTTATATCATTTATAAATGAATCATAGTATATTATTCAAGTAAAAGGTAGTGAAATATTATCACTATAATATGCCATATGATTTTCCAAAAACATGACATAAAATGTTCCTTAAATCATGAATTTATTACCATGTGACATTTATTAATCATACACAATGATATGTAACTTTAAGTCAAAACCCAATGAATCCTCATTAACTTGGTTCCATTTTACTTTATATTGTATCATATACAATAACTTATGAAATAATTTCCAAAAAACCTTTGGGAAATCTTATAAAACACATCTAGAAAGCTATCATCATCTTCACTATGTGTTACTTGGTATGTAACACCTTTTTAATTCTCATCCAAAACCCCATTTGGAGAAACTCTAATTAACTTTTAGAGTATCTCTTTGAGACAAAATCAATCCCTACTATGTTAATCTCAAATTTTAATCACATAAAGCTTTATAGAATTTAAAATAAATATGAACTCTCAAATTTAGAAATGTAATGAAAGTGAAGCCTCTAGAAAAAGAATCAATTATACTCATGCTTCAAAGGTATCTATAATGATCTCAATTAAACATATGTATCTCAATACTTGTGTACCTAGACTATATCATATGAAAGAATTCATTTTTATATGAACCCTTTCTCTAATACATAGGGGAATGATGGCACATATATTATATCATTCCCATATTTCCAAATCATATATTCTTGATTCTTTAAGTATATACTAACTAGTTCGACGAATACATTACATTATATTCACCTTAATAGATGAGTGAATCAAATATTCCTCACCTAATAGATAATCACATCATATATACTATATAGGTATGACCATAAAAATCTTTGGTATATCTCAATATAGGTCTCATATGTCATACCTATCCTGAATGAGAACAAATATCGTCTTGGTTTTGCTCCAACTGATGGTGTGACTATAAACATACCCAACCACCCCCTGATTAAATAATACTCAATACTTTCTTAAGAAATGTATCAATATATAATGGTTATCAAGAAATTTATATCACTATAATTATTTATTGGTGACTCTAAATATAAACATAAATACCTAGTATATAAAATACATAGTTTATGCGACTCTATGTGGTATAATTTTGGTTCATTGGGTGTATAAAACTTGTTTTGTACCTCATGAGAATATTTTGTATCCTAATGAAAGAATCCAATTCATGATAACCTTGATATTTAATCATAACCTATAATAATGCATCATGAATATTGGTTAGATATAACTAAATTTTTTTACTTTGAGAGGTCAATTATCAAAACCATACATAAAGTGGATGTTAACCATATCCTATATAATAAATTATCATCCTAGCCTTATGTTTACTGCACTTTCAAGGGTTTAATTAAACTCATTATATTTATATGTAACTCTAACCACATTAATATGTGTCCACCTGATAAATCTGTATCACTAAACTCTTTAGTGATTAACATATACAAATCAATCTAGTTTGAATTATGGTAATATATAGGAATAATATTATTACTGTTAAACTCCTTGAATGTATCCAAACTCTTTAACTTCCTAACATTTAATTGTATGATTTTATTGAATTATTTTATCTATTTAAAACTATTTCTCATTATGTTATCATTATTCTTGGAATTCTTTTCAAAAAAAAATTCCTTGAAAGTGATATTTCACTTTAATTTTTTTATTTGTATAATCCATTATTTGTTAACTTAAAAAATATCTAAATCCAAACATACCCCCAATATCCTATTGAAAAATATATCCTTATTAGAATATAATGTTATGAAACCAAAAATACATCATGCTATGAAATAAAACTTATTTGTTTTTAGTGGGAATATTTCACAAGTAAACTATTATTTTCATATCATATGTGATAATCTGTGTGTTTGGAAACATTTCTTGAAAATGATATTACTCTATAAAATATGCCTTTGTATGTGGTGGGATAAAATCCCTATTATTTTATCAATCATATGGATAAAACTAATATCCTTGATAAAACATTTTTATCCTTATCTTATTATCAAAACAAGCTATAGAATCTAGTGAATCATAAACCTTGTTTTTTGAATCCATCATATCCTTTTTTCATAAAAAATAATTTTTAATAAAAAATCCATTATAATATAAGATAAATGAGGTAAATATACTCATCATTTTTTAGATCCATATCATCTTTATATATTACTTTATATTCAAATATCTGATATATAAACTCTTTTCTTAATCATTTGGATAAAAACAACAATCTTTATCAATCTTTTTCCATGATTTTGAAAACTAGTTTATTTGAAATATTTATAAAGTATACACCTAGTACCACATACCCTTAAAAAGTGAGAATTTATTTTTACAACACTAGTGCTTAACATGAACATTAAATTAGATTTTATCAGACCCCTTTAGATATTCCATACAATTTCATCCTAGGGACTCATATCCCTGTTTTATTGATTTCACCTTTAGGATTCAATGAACTTGAATAGATACTCAAAGAAACATTATTGGAATTTCAACAAACTTTTATTCTTTAAATTTAATTTTTTACCCACTTTTACAATCAATATAGTATTAAAACATGGACATGACATTCCCAGTTCATATATTATCAACACTTAGAGAAAATAAGTTAAAAATATCATGAACTCATTTATCATTTTAGAAAAATTATTACTTAATGAATTTCATGACCATAGTAAGCTTTAGTGGATATATTCAGTCACACCTAGTCATTGGAATACTCAAACACATTGATTATATAAACCAAGACTAAATTTTTTTAGGTCATATTTTAGGTAATTCCATTGAAAACTTGAGTGAATCATTCTATTATTTTCTTAATCATCTATATTAACTTTTTTAACTACTTAAATGAATGGTTACCCAGGATGGGTTTACTCTAACAAATAGAATTTTCTTTTTATTTAAAATGATTCTTAAGTTTTTATACTAGTCTAATAAATTTTAAACCTGATTTTTTTAAGATCAATGTTAAAGTTAAGTTGGATGATGATGATTTCATTTACCTAAAATAGCTGAATTTAATATAAGAGTATATGTTTTATATACAGTTAATAATAAATTTTATTACCTTTCTCCCACTAGAATTATGTCCCCTTTTGAACTCATCATATCCATTAGTGTGCCAAGATCCATATTTCACTAATAAGTGAGACTACTTTGTCATTATTATCACTAATTATATATTTATATAGGGAATCATGAAAATCAAATAATTTATGACTCTTAATTATTGAGAAAACAACTCTTTATACAATCCATCATATGAGTAAACTCAACACCCTTACTTTGGTATCCTAACTCTTATTATTTTCCTACTAAGTATAACTAAAATCTCATTATAGAATTGGTAACTCAAATATCATAATAGGATTGGTTACTTAACTATTAGAGTTATCAATTTCCACAATGTATTTCACAAGATATGCCATGTGGACCCTCCTTTGGTTGGACCAATCTAGTTAAATGATTTAGATATTTACATGTGCTTACTTCATAAGGAATCCAAAACATAGTTTTTTTAAATGGTATTTGATCTCACCATCTTATTTCATGTTATTAAATTTAAATGTATGCATTATTATATTGATTTAATTTGGAATATCATTCTAATAATCAAATAAGTATGATCAATCCATAATGATGTGTAATCCTTAACATAAAAAAATTAATTATGTTACTAAAACAAATTAAAATAAAACTATATTCACATTGGTATTTTTATGTTATTTATTAATATTTTATGTTTTTTAATATTACAAACCCCTTTTAAACCATCAAATTATTTAATGTAAAAAACTATTTTTATTATTTCTATAAATTTTTATTATGTCTTGTGTTGTAGTGATATAATATTTATAATTAAAATAAAATATAAAATATAAAAAGTTTATCTAAATTTTATTAAACTACGAAAAAGAATAAATCAATCTCTAGGATGTTATCATTTTGGTCCGAACATATTTCATGTATTTGGTTTCAACAAAATTTTTCTATTTATAGAGTTTTATGTTTTACTTTTGTTATTCTATTATAACTTAAGTTATATAACTTAGATCATCACGTGACATGTTTCATTGAATATAAGAAACATTTGTTCAAATTTCACTATACTAAGAGGAAGTCTGAATTTTTTTTATATGGACTGAAAAATCACCCAATTTTATGAAAAAATTATAGAACTCAAAATTTTCCAAAATAATTTGTCTTTTGTATTTCATTGATATCTTTTTAAATATAAATCATAATTAAACACCATGTTTAATGTTGTAAAGATAAAACATTTACATAAATTACATTAAACTACATGAAAGTATTAAAATGTAATTTAGGCATCTAAAAATTAGAAAAATATTATGTAATATTTCAATATTTTTTCTACAACATTTATTTTAGGTATTTAACTATTTTTTATGATATCTATTTCTATAATTTTATGATTTATTTATTTTCTGATCCTTTTGGAGGGTCTAAAAATTATATAAATTTAATTATGATATATGTAATTATAATTATAATGTTTATATGGGCTAAAAATTATCCAAATTCAGAAATGTCAAGATGGACAAGGTTTTTCAAAACCCTTATTTCTACCTATAAAGAATTAATATCCAATCTATCATGAATTTCGTTTCAACCTACCATGAACTCATATCAGCCTACATTAAAATCATATAATCCTATAATGAAAACATTTATCTCCTTACTTTAAATCTTTTCTTACCCTACCATGAGTTTTCAGAATTACCCTAAACACCAAGAAACGCTCATGTCTAGAATCTCATCAACATGGAAGATTGTTTACAAAATTATGTGATTTATAGTAAGATTTTGCATGTTTTATTCATCAATATGAAACCAATATATTTACTCTTTCACCTATCACGTGTAGATACAACACCAGAAACTTTTTACCATTAAAGAAGATGATAAATAGTGTTTGAATCATCACATGTGAATATCCATCATACTAGTAGTGATCTATTACAAGTGGTTGTTTTATTAGTGAACCTATGGCATGAAGTCTACTACCTACTTTGAGGTAGCTGATATGGACAACACCAACCTACTATGTGATTTTTTCTAACTTACTATGTAGGTTACCGTAAGTCCGGTATACCTACCACATGATATATAAAGTGACTACACATTATAATTATTCACATGGTTAACATACTAATAACATGGAATGGTAATTATACTGACCAGATGGCCACATGGTGGGCAAGGTTATTTCTTTCCTTACTTGTTTTTTATTCAATTTTTAATTTTACACATACTCTGTTTTTCATCATTTTTAAATTTTATTAAAATACAAGCCTATATTGATTATTTTAAGTGTTTTATTATTTACTAAAATTATAATATATTATATATAAGTGATATTATGTGTTTAAGAAATATTTTAAATAGATTTAAAATATTGTTTAAATTTATTCATTATCTTGGCATAACATATACATCAAGTATTTGGATTATTTAAAATTTTTTTTTTTTGAGTTAATTTATTTGATTGGTTATTTTTTAAATTATTATCAAATGACATGGAATTTATTCAAACATATTTTGTGGTGTTTAATGAAATATAATATAATTTTAAATATTTATGTGTTGCATTAAATTAAAATGTATTTAATATTTGAATTTAAATAGTAAAATTATTTTATGATCTTTATAGGATTGTCTTGACCTATTATTATTATTTAATGAGTAATTAAAAATAGTTTGAAGTCGTCTTTAATTTTTGAATTCAAATGATTATTGTTAGGATTATTTTGGATTATATTTTTCTCTCTCTCCAAGATAATCATCCATATTGAATTTGATTTTCTAAACCAGATTTTTGTTTGGTTTCTTAATCTTTACAGATTATATTTGAATACTTTTAGACACAATTGAAAGGACAACATTGAGACGTGTTATGATACATGAACCTTTATAAAACCAAATCTCAATGTTGAACGTTGACATCCACTGTAATCAACTTTTCATATACTGGGCCATCTTCTAAGCTGAACAAAAAACTTCTTCTACTACTACTTCCTTGATGTAACGTCCACATTTCTCAAGACCTAGTATATATGATTTATTTGTTTATCTTCTACTTCATCCTGGTTTCTTATGTATGTATAAATTCTCCTTATCTTTTTGTTATACTCTCTTTTCTTTTTATTATTTTATATAAAAAATAATTTATTCGTATCTTCCTTAGGTTATAGCTCAAAAATTCTAATGTTAGAACCATTCGAGTTGTGACACCTGGTATCCAATGTTAGAGTTGTAATTGGGTTGTGACTCCTCATACAGAATTTAAGTGTCTAGTTATTCTTCCACTAGAAAAATAATTTTGTAATCATGTTAAGATTCCCCTTTAAAAATAAGGTTGTTCACAATGTATCTATCACCGTGTAGAGAGATATAAGATTCGACTAGTTCCACTTTGGACTGAACTAGTATAAAAAACATTATGTTCATTATTTTATTCCACTTCTAACTAACTTTGATAATTAAATTTCATGATTAATTTAAATAATCAATTTATTTGATTAAGTTTTTTAATTTGGTATAGTCTCCCCCCTCTAGGCCATCTTTAATTACCCTATGTAACCTAAAATTTGTATCGAAGGTTGTTCCTTTTATAAATAGCCAATCCTTCTATGAAGTATGTTGTTTATATTTTATTGTGCTAACTTATTCCTACACCACACAGTTTAAGGATAAGATCTTTAAGATGGTTGGATTGAATACAAAAAATGATTGGATTTCTTAGAAGAAACCTAACATTAATGGAAATGATTATGTCTTTTAGAGATATTGAATTGAGGCCTGCCTCGAATAGTTAAGTATATAACATTGCTCCATCATGGTAAATTAGTACACACTAACAGGAGATAAAATAGACACACTTATAGGAAACGATGTTACTATATATTTTTTAAATTACAAAGTTATTTAGATTTAATTTTTAACTATTAACAGAAGTGTGTTTAGTCATGTGTTTGCTTATAAGACACCTCATGAGATATGGAAGATTCTAAAAGTCACTTTCCTTGTATTATAAAAATTTATTCAAACCAAGCTTGGAATGTATTGATCTAAGTACCAAGACTTCAAGAAGGGTGAATATGAAACTGTAAATAAAAGTTTCCATCAATTAAAAAGCATTTTGAGTGGGAGTAATTACCTTGAATAATCTTTGAAAAACTTGATTCTAGTTGAAATATTATTAAAAGCTCTACACAAAAAATGGATTTCAACGAAGGTTTCAATTTATGATTGTAATGTCTCCAAATACTACACACCAGATGAACTTATTAAATCATTATTACAATACAAACTCAAGTTAAAGAATATCACAATAAAAAAGAAACTTCAAAGAATAATGGTGTTCCTTTCAAATCAAATATAAATGTTGTTTCTAACTCTTTTGAATCATAGGAAAAGGTTAGTGACAAAGGAGAAATTTTCAATATAATAAAGGGTACTAATAATTTTATAAAGAGAAAGGAAAAAATCAATAAGAATCTAATTTATGATCAAAATAATGATCAAAAAGAAAACAAGGGTACCACATATGGTCCATATATAACAAGTTATTAATATAAAAATAAGGGATAGATTAAACTTGATTATCCTAAGATAAATAAACAAGATAGATATAAAAAATAAAAAAGTAATTGAAATGTGTTTACCACGGTGGATGGTGTTTTATTGAAGTATATAACTCATGTAATGAATCAAAAAGTAAAAAAGAGAAAAATAAACTCTATATTATTGAATTAAATTCATATTAGGTATGTAATAATTCTAATTCTACATATTATTATGATAGAGATTGTTACATATTTGATGAGTTATATAAATTAAATTTAAAACTAAAAAAGAATGTTTTAAGAGTTAATTAGTTATATAAAGAATTAAAAGAAGATAATAAGAGGCCTATAAACATAAAATGAAAGTTAATAACAAGAATGTTTCTCTTAAAGAAGAAATAATAAATTCTACCTCACGTTTTAAAGGTAACATCTTGAATTATTTTGAGTCACTTCAAAAGAAAAATGAAAATATTAGAAAGGAAATAATAATATTAAATGAGACATTATCTAATTTTGTTCAAAGAAAAGAAAATATAAAAAATTGGTATCTATGATGAAACCAAATGAATATAAAACTCATTTTGGTTAGAATCCATGGATTCAAAAATTTTAATAACTACTTTTGTTAAAAGTTCTTTTGGAAATGTTTCTTTTGTTACACACATTAAATGTTGTATACAAGGACATTACGCTAATTAATGTTCTCTTACATATCCTAAATATCATGGTTATACTAATAATTTTATTAAAAAATAATTTATCGAGTATATTACCATAAAATAGATGTTTTTAATCTCTTTGGGTACCTAAGAATTCTATTGTTAACCCAGTTGGACCCAAGATAGCTTGGGTACCAAAAATATCAAGTAATTTATTCTTGTAAGAAACATTCCATGGGTGTCTCCAAAATGAGACATTGTACATGAATAGTGGTTATTCTTGGAATATGATTGGTGACATATCAAATTTTATCTCTTGCACCAAATGTGATGAAGGCTCTATCACTTTTAGAGATAACTCTAAAGTTAAGGTTAAAGGTTTTGGTGAATCAGGTATTTCTAATTCTATTTTAACTTATAAATTTTTATATATTTAACGGATTAAAAATACAATTAGTATCTCCCAATTCTTTTCTGATGATATTAATGTTAAATTTCAATATAATAAATGTTCAATGTTTAAAGACGATTCTATTTTATTTTATTCTAATAGAAAGAATAATATTTATTCTATTAATTTATATCATATATCTAATAAAATGTTAATTTTCTTAATTCTATATAAATTTATGGTGTTATATGAAATATAAGGCTTATACATGATCATTTTGTAATGATACACTTTTAATAAAAGAATAAACATGTTGGATATTTACTGAAGTTAATGTTGAGAAGTGATTTTTTTTATTCACTCTTAAAAGTTAAGAAGTAAAAATAAAATTTCAAATCTATCAATCATGTTTCAACTTATATACCTCTTTAATTATTGAAACATAATTTATTTGATCTAATGAAAACTACTAGTTAAAATTTAAATAAATATGTTTTTTTATAATTTTGATGATTTTAGTATATTTATATGGGTTTATTTTAGGTCTTGTATCCATGAAATATTAGCTAGATTGTTATTTGTAAGATATTTCAAAATGGAAAATGTTATTTAATTTTTTTCATTAGAAGTGATAATAGAGGAATATTTTTTATTTTGAGTTTAAAAAAAATTTGAATAAAATTGTTGTGCTCATAATTTTTCTACTCCTAAAAACCCACCCCAAAATAGTGTTGCAGAGCATAAAAATAGAACTATCCAAGAAATGGCTCGAAAAATGCTTAATAAATACATTTTACGAATTTATTTTTGAGAAAAATATGCTAATACTGCTTGGAATATTTTGAATAGATTTTATGTTATACATTTTTTGAATAAAACCCCATGTGAATTGTTTAATTGTAGAAAACCAATGGATAGTCATTTTATAGTTTTTGGATGTGAAGTTTTTATAATGAATATGAAAGATAACTTAGATAATTTTGATGATAAAAGTACTAAAGGTGTTTTTATTAGTTATTATTCTAATAATAAATTTATAGAGTTTATAATAATCATACTATGGATGTTGACTAATCTATAAATATAATGTTTGTGGAATCTAGTGATGTTCAAAATTCTATTTTCAAAAATTTTAAAGATGATTTTAGGAATTTCAATTTTGGAGTAGAAATCCCTCTAGATAATTTATCTGTTGAGGGGAGAAAATTATTATCAAACTTATCCTTGATCTTAGATGATTCATAAATATAATCCCATTGAAAATGAAATTGTTAATGTTGGTTTTGGTTTGAAAACCATAATCTCTTCTTTAAACTTCTTGTCTAACTCTAATTTTGTTTTTGATCATGTTCCTAATAATGTTTTGAATGCTTTAAATAATACTAAGTGAATTGTTTCTATGAAAGTTAAGCTTAATGAGTTTTTCAGAAATAATTTTTAGACGTTAGTACAATTACATGAGGATAATAAGGTAGCCTAAACTAAATGTATTTTCAGAAATTAGATGGAAGGATCTTTATAAGTTTTTAAGAATTAATATACACTTGTTTCTCAAACATATTATCAAGAAGAAGGTATATATTTTGATGAATATATTTATCCTCCATCTATAATTGAATCTATTTGAATTTTTGTATCCTTCACTAGTTTTAAAGGTTTTAATTTATTTCAAATGTATGTGAAAACTTATTTTTTAAATGATTTTTTTCTGAAGATGTTTAGGTTTCTCAACCCCGTAGTTTTTAAAATGTGAAATTTACAAATAATGTTTTATGTTATCAAAAGATTTATATGTTCAAAATTAAGAACCTCATTGTTTTTATGATAAACATACATATTTTTATTGAAAAATTATTTTTCTAAAGGTAAATTAGATGCTACTTTTTTTATCCAAAGAACATACATAGATGTTTTAATTATTCAAAGTTATATTGATGATATTGTTTTTTGGATCGTTATTTTATTTTATTTTATTATATTATAAATTTTATTGTAATTTGGTTTGACAATAGTCTTATGGTAGAATTAAAATTCTTAATGGGATTTCAATTTTTTCAATGAAATGATGGAATAATTTTCAATAAATCTAAATATACTAAAGATTTAGTTAAGCATTTTTTGTCTTTTTTTATACAAAACATTAAAAACCCATATGATTGTTAGTTGTAAATTTGACTCTAATGTTTCTAGAAATTATGTTGAATATAAATTATTTATAGGGATTGTTATAATTTTTTGTATTTAAATACTTCTATAATCGATATTATGTTTTTCATTTGTTTATGTGCTATATTTCAATTTAATCTTAAGGAATCTCACTTAAAATATGTTAAGTGTATTATTACTTACATTAAATGGTCTTTTGATTGTGTACTATTTTATTCTATAGAAAATTGAATTGATTTTATTAGTTAATCTGACTTTTATTTTTGAGGATGCTGACTTGGTAGAAAGAGGACCTTGGGTATGTGTCACTTTCTTGGTAAAAATTTATTTTATTGGATTTTATGAAAACATAAATTGATTTCTTTGTCAACTTATAAAAGTAAGTATATCTCAAATACATCATGTTTCTCACAATATTTATGGATTCAAAAAACTTTTTCTGAATATGGTTTTAATTTTAAAAAAATCCTTTTTATTATGATTATTATTCATATATTTCTATTTTGAGTAAACCATTAATTAATTCTAGAACTAAGAATATAGACAAGAATTTTCATTTTATTCATGATTTTGTTAATAAAGGTGATATTATTATTAAATATATTCCAAATAAAAATCAATTAAAAGATATTTTCACCATACCATTGGATTCTACAAAGTTTGAGAAGCTAAAATTTGAACTTGGTATGTTATAAAAAAATTTTGAAAATTTTATTATTTGTTTTTAAATTACATTAAATATGAATTAATTAAGGGTGTGTTTATTTTTCTTAACTTTTTGTTTTTTATATTTCTTAAATATTTTCATTTTGATTTTTTTTAAAAATGGGTAGAATTTTATAAAATCTTGTTTCAATTTTTTAATTCTCAAAAGGGGGGGGGGGTTGGGACTTTTTCTATTTATTAAAATTTTATGTTTTTGAATATTACAAACCCTTTCCAAACCCTCTCATTATTTCATGTAAAAATCTGTTTTTATTACTTCTCTATATTTTTATTATATCTTGTGTTATGGTGATTTTATTTTTATAAATACAATTTCATATGAAAGATAATAATTTTATATATGTTTTATTCAACTATGAAAAAGTATAAATCAATCTATAGTATTTTTTCATTTTGGTTCAAATGTATTTCATGTTTTTGGTTTCAATAAAAATATTATGTATATAGTGTTTTGAAGTTTTATTTAGTTATAATATTATAACTTCATTTATATAGCTAAAATATTTATGTGACTTACTCCTTTTGATATCCAAAAAAATTGACATTTCATTAGACTAATTTAAGTATTAACTTTTTCTTTATGTGGTTTAATCAATCACGAATGTTTATGACATAATTTTGGAATTCTAAATTTTACAGAATAATTTTTCTTTTGTATTTGATTAATATATCATGTGAGATAAATTTAAATCACACATGACTTTTCATGTTGTAAATATAAAACATTTATATAGATTTCATTTAACTAAATAAAATTATGAAAATTACATTTTGGAACATCAAAAATTGGATGTATATTCTTCAATATTTTATAATTTGTTTCTACAAAATTTATTTTATGTGTTTCAATATTTTTTTTATGGTAGATATTTCTATAGTTTTTGGATTGATTCATTCTTTGATTAGTTAAAAATATCTCAAAATTATCTACATTTAATTCTTCTACATAAAATTCTAATTCTAGTGTTTAGATGAGATAAAAAATATTTGATGCCTAAAAGGTCATGCTGAATGATGTTGTTAGAACCCTTGTTCTACCTATCATGAATTCATGTCCTACCTACTGTGAGTTGGGTTCAGCCTACCATTAACTCATGTTATCTAACTATGAACTCATATCAACCTACCATGAAACCTTTTATAATCCTACCATGAATATTTTATCACCCTGTAATTATTTTTTATACATTACTCTAGAAGCATGAAATCTTCTTTTCTCGAATATCATTATCATAGAATCGCAATTACCAAATAATGTGATTTACAGAAAGCTACTGTATATTTTTTTCACTTGTTTTGAAAGAAATCTATTACCACTTTAACCTATCACATGTAGATACATAACCAATAACGTTTTTCAATTGAAGATGATTATGAATAGTGTTTGAATCGTTACATGTAACCAAAAATCATGCTAATGGTGATTTATTACAAGTGACCACATTATAAGTGAAACTATCACATGAAGTCTACTACCTACCATGATATAGTTACCATGGACAATATCAACGTACCGTGTGGTGTTTTCTAACTTACCATGAGGGTTACCACAAGTGAAATATACCCACTACATGATATATAAAGTGAATTCACATTAAAATTCTTCACATAGTTAGTATTCTAACCAAAAAAAATATAATTATATAGATCTTACTACCACTTCTCGTGAATATTCAGTTCATTCCATTATTTTTTCTTCAATCTATAATTTTACACATACTCTATTTTTTATCATTCTTTATATTTTCATTAATTATATCATTTTATTAATTATTTTTAGTGTTTAATTATTTGATAAAATTAATATATTTTATATATAATCCATGTGAAGTGTTTCAAATATATTTTTAAAATTTCAAAAATATGGTTTAAATTTATTCATTATTCTTTCACAAAACAAACATCATGTAATTGGAATATTTAATATTTTATATTTTGAGTTACATTATTTGACTTTCTATTTTCTAAATTATTATTTAATGACATGGAATTTATTTAAATTTATTTTTTGGTATTTAATACAATATAAATTAAGATTAAATATTTATGTTTTGTATTAAATTATAATTTATTTAATATTCAAATTTAATCAATTAAAATATTTTATGGTTTTTATTGGATTTCCATGACCTATTATTATAATTTAATAACTAATTTAAAATGGTTTAAATAATTATTTAATTTTTGAATTCAAATTATTATTGTTACTATTACTCTGGATATTTTTTTTATCCCTCCTAGATAATTATCTATTTTGAATTTGAATGACATTACCCTGTTGGAGTTTTGTTTGTTAATCTTTTAATATTCTATTTAAAACCTTCAAGATGAAATTAAATGGACAATACTAAGATGATTTATGAGTATAATAACCTTTTGAGGAACAAATATTTTTGTTGAACATTGACATCCTATGTGATCAACTTGTCATCTACTGGACAATATCTTATGATAATTGAAAAATTTATATGACTGCAACTACCTTAAAAAGATATCCAAATTACTCAAGAACTAGTACCTATGCTTTCTTTGTTTATCTTATACTTTGTACTTGTTTCTTGTTTCTATAACACTTCCCCATATATTTCATATATACTATTTTTTCTTTTGATGGTTTTACATGAAAATGTATTTCTTTGTCTCTTCCACAGGTTGTGACTCCATAATTCTTAATTCAAAACCATTCAGGCTTTGAATCTTGTTATCTAAAGTCAAGGTTGTAATTGGGTTCTGAATCCCAATACAAAAGTTAGGTGTCTTGTTATTATTTTAGTAGAAAAGGTATTTTTTAATCGGTTTATGATCCCCCTTTAAAAATAGGGTAGTGCACAATATATCTCTCATCGAGTAGAGAGGTATAAGACATGACTAAGTCCACTTTGGACTAAACGAGTTTAAAAAAACTTATAATTATTCTCTTATTCTAATTTTAAATAAATTAATTAATTAACATTATTAATTAGTTTAAATAATCAATTTATTTGATTACTTTTTAAAATTTGGTCTATTAACCCCCCCCCCCCCCCCGAGTCCATCTTCCATTACCCTATCCAACCTAAAAATTCATACATATCCAAATTTATCCCATGGATAAGGTATATGAAACACTTTAATGTAACAGTTTACAATCCTAGGAAACCAATAATCCTCATAAAATTAAACATGGATCTAAATATAGTAAACTATCACTTTTTTATACAAGGCACAATCCTCCAGACTAGTGGGCAGTATGACTGAAATCTCCTATACCCGGCTATACATTACTCTAGATTGACTTTAATTACATCAAAAATTTTCTTTCTAATATGTATAAACCATGATTAACTACTTAATTTAAACTCATCACTCAATATAAGAAAAATTCAAGGTAGAATAAAAATAATCATTTATCATAGCCAACATGTAACTTTTTAGATGAATGTATGATAATTTATAGAAATAGTTTTCCTTTTTAAAGTAAATAATATATCTATTAATAATATAAAAATTATATATATAGATAAAAATAAGGTAATAAAATAAATAAATGAAAAATTCATAAATTCAAATATAAGACAAACTATTTTTGAATAATTCATAAATAAATAATTACAAACAAATTATAATTTATAACTTCATTATGAACTTTCCATTAAAATATAAATATAAACACTTTATTTTCAATATAAACATTTTTATATTTTTTTCTATATGAAATTTAATTTAAATATATGATATTACATGAAATATAAACATTTTATATTTAAATTCTATTATATAAAAAAATTTATAATCCAAATTTCACTTATTTTCCATTATTTAAACCTTGATCAAATCAATCATCAAAACTTCTTTGGAAGTGGTATAAATAATTTAATCAATAAGGAATTTAATTTAAATAATATAAGTTATCTAATATAAATATTTTATAATACTAAATATAAACTAACTTATACTATTTATCCTTATTTTTTAAATTTATAATAATTTTAAAAATTACTCTTATAATTTCAATATAAAAATTATGTATCAAAATTATAAGTCATTCTATATAATTTATAAAATTTATTTAATTATTAAAATTTAAATTTTTTTGATTTTTATATATTAAATTTGAAGAACTCAATGTAATTGTTGAATAATGTTGTATTTTTTTCAATCACGAGTAAGAATTATTATAAGGTGATTAAATGATTTTGAGATGAGTAGAGACCATTTAGAAGATATAGTGGCTGAAGAAATGAAAAATCTCAGTGGACAGACCTTGTATGCTAAGAGTAAACATTTGTAAAAGGTATAGGATTTCATGACAGTTTTGGTAATTTTGTAATGCTCTTTTATTTTTCATAAGTATTCATATATTTTTCCTAAGATTTATTGTAGTTTTTTTCATCCTCTTTGAGAATTCATAAGACTATTGTAATATTTTTTATGAGTAAAATATTTCATAAGTGTCACGGCCAGAACCACTAGGGGCTACTTGGCTAGTGTTAAGTTGGTAATAACACCCCAATAACACCTATAATCATAAAAGGGCTGGAAACCAAAGCTAAGTTGTCATATCACACACATGAGATCCATTAGACTAAATTACACACACACACACACATCTACATACAACAGTGTAGTGAGAAAATATAAACAAACAATACTAAAAATTAATTCATCACAACTTTCCCACATTAGAGTATAAAAAATATAAATAGTAGAAAGGGACAATTATAATCCCACCAAAACTGGAAAAGATCCCAACCAGTGGACCAAATAGGGGAAGCTACCTAAAAGAAACTCTAGGAACCATTTAAGTTCTGTCTAGTATGGCTAATCTTCAATTAAGATCCACCTTCTCTTTTTCTACATAGGACTCCAATGAAAGGTGTGTCATCTATATAAAACATGATACATGTGGGAATATCCCATTCAAGGGTGAGTATATACATACCAAGTAAGACACCCTGAAATCACTAAACACAAATCATCTAATAGAGAGTATTCAACTCATCACTTCTAAGTCATTTTAATCAGAATATGATAATATCATAATCAAGATATACTCAAAAAGAATCCCAAATGAAGAAATAAATGGGATATCCATCTGCAAAACCTAATAATAATGATGAGTATGCCTATAGCTAAAAAATTCCCATCACAGATGTCAAATATTTCGTGTAATCGTATAAGATACAAAGTTGAGGGCCTATTAATTTCCACTGCATGTCAAAGATTAGGAGCAATATCACTTATCAATTTATCTTGAGTAACCTCATAACAATCAGTGTGGAGGGCCTTCACCTCGTAATACAATCTAAATCTAAGGGGGTGCTATCTCTAGTGGAGGACCTTCTCCAAACCAATACTCAAATATGTGTTTCCACATTGTAGATATATGAATTTCACCCTATATAGTAATGGGGTTTACAACCCTACCAATAAAGAGTATGAGGAAATATTATCTAGAGAGATCAGGGTTCCCAATATCGGTAACACTCTGATTATCACACCCAACCACTATTACTAGATAAACATTACTAAAAGAAGTTTCATGATAGTATCACCTCGTATTATGATTCTGATTCCAAAATGAAGGATGCCATCATGTTTTTCCTGGAAAACTACTCAAGACTAACTTCTCAAACACCCAAATCTGAGTTCATAAGAAGAATATATTAAAGGTATAACTTCCTAGGGAATGTGCACAAAGTGTATATGGGTTCACACAATTTCTTTTCTTTACTGGACACATGGAAAGGTCCTCACCTTCACACGACTTGGCTGGCCATGTGGGTCTACACATCATGTACATAGGCTACACGACATGTCTTTCCTACCCATGAGTATTCTCGTGTACTCTCGCCTATGCCCAAGTGCATTGGGCATGTACCCAGGGTACATGGCTCTTCAAGATTTTTTTGTATACATTATTTTTCCCCTAGGGTACATAATTTATCTAATCACAAATGGTCTTGAGAATGTTCCTTTGGCACATGGATTGTCTAGTTGAGTAGAGCCACATGGAATACAGGCTCAGCCACAGGGCATGTGATATTTATAACACCCAAAACCCTAACTTTTTCATCTAGGGGATTACATGATGCCTGTTACTAGACTACACACCATGTATGTTGGTATTTTCTATAAATACCATGTTATTCATGCATATTCACCCATGTGTTTTCATCTCCGTTAGGACTGCTGGGAACCTCATCACGGCCCCCGAATATGGGTTGACCACCCTCCATGGTTGGTTGAAATTTAGATTCCATCCATTATTTATGGGGGAAACAATCCTCACCAACGTCCGAAGTGCCATATAGCCTAGCTCTTGAAATCCACACTTCTCATGTCAATAGGACCACTATTTCCACTGATAGTCATATTTTGACCACATGTTTCTTTAAAACATCAATTAATACTCCTTCAAAGAGATCTTCTCAATCCTTCTATAAAATCAACCACCACTCCATCCATCTTTAGATTCCAATTGTTGTTATTGCACCTCTATCACATCTCTAAAACCAAAAACCAAACATTTGACCATGATTCATTATTCCAAAGGATGAAAACATGATGATAGGTCTTCTAAGGTATCATTGAATCACTGGACAACTGAAAACCCAATGATGAACATCAAGAATGGAGTGAGAAAAGAACATAAATACCAAGTAAGTCTCGACTAATGCCTATGTTAATTTAGATATCATCGATGGAATATGAATAATAGTGGATTATAAAATCAAAAATAATTAACAAAAAATAAATCTCAAATTACTAAATTTAAAAAGAGAAAGAAGATGTTGAATAACTAATGGAGATCGACTCACAAATTATTTTTGAAAGGATTAATTCACATTTATCTAAAATTTTAAATGGGGTTAAAATCATGAAACAAAAGTTCAAACAAAGTATGGATAAATCACTGATGAAGAATGTTTCTATATTTTTGTCATTGGTGATATCTAAGAACTTCTTCATTAATGATATTCCTGATAGTACCTGATCTTCAATCTCGATCTTTCATCAATCACCTATTACACTTTCTATCATATCTCTATCTCTCAATCCTCTCAAGCACCCATAGGGTTATGTAGTTAACCCTAAGGAATTTTCCATATATAATATCAAATAGAGGATCCATTATGGTTTCAAAATTTAATGATAATTGAATAAATTAATTCATTTAATTCACCAGTGTCATCATTTAATCCAAGCACTTGATGACATCATGACTTATGTTGTGTCTAGGGTAAAATCCACGTTATGAATTTATTTATAGTATCATAATTCCCATCTAATAAATCAATTGGGGATTATATAATTAAAATTTAAAAACATTACATGTGTGAAATATTATATTTAACATTTTTAATATATTTGGGAAAAGTATCTTTGGGACTCAAAATCACGTGCTAACTTAGTATCTAGATTATAAAATATTCCTAAAAATATTAAAAAAAATTACATGGAAAAAACAAAGTCATTACACTCACCCCACATTCAAGGATATTCATTTTTTGGATAGTGAAAACTAATTCTGATAGGTGTGCATTTTGATCTCACATTTGTATATCCCACTCCCACAAGATCTCTTAGAGGTTATTGTATTACGAACAAGAATGAACCCAAGGAAAAGAACTTTCCCATGAAGGGTCTTCTACCACCAGTTTTCAAACACCACTAGAAACTGTAAAGGGGAAACTCCACCCTCAATATTCATATCACCCTAGTCAAAATCCTATAATGAGTTATTCACATATCTCCCTAGTTGTGAAATTTGTAATACATCACATTCTCGGTCTGACTGTGGTTGTAGAGTCAAGTAGTATTTCACCTTGATAACCTAACACAATATCTGTAAAAGGGGCCTATGAAACTTGAAGATGGAAAGAAACCCTATCTAAATATGTGTAATCCTAAAAGGGTGATATCTCTTGGAACACATGATCCTATCATCAAACTCACAAGGGCTCCACCATTAGTCTTAAATGAACTCATGATGACTTTTGGAATTTCTCATCCACCCTTGGATTAACTACGCCTTCACAAACATTGCTCACACTATTTATAGTCCTATAAACTCTGCCTCCCACTTGCTCCAACTAGTATAATAGTGACATGAAAGGTCTCCTATACATAGTCCTAAATGGTGTTATACTGATAGTGGAGTGTTAATGGCTATGATAAGTATGGTCTATCGATAAAAGGTAACACTCCCACTATGGCTGCAACTAACATGAAAAATTAAATCATGTTCTCAAAAACCCAAGTGGTGTTTTTACCTTGCCATCTACCTAGGGTATAAACATCATGATCAACTATAAAAAATTCCCTAATTCCTCATAAATCCTCTCTATAATCATGATGTGAAGCGAGTTTCATAGTTGGAAATGATTGTCAAGGGATTTACTTGATGTCAGAATACCTCTTCCACACACAAGAATTTCAAAATCTCCCCTAATATCATCCATAATAGGGTTTAGAAGTGATCTAACTTGTGATTCGTTCTATGATTGCTCAAATAGCATCGTGAACACATACTGGTCTTATAATCTCCATCAAGAGAACCACGAATATACCATCCCATTTCCACTTACTTTTAGAAACCTTGGAGTCCTCTTATTGACAGGCGAGACATCGAGATATAACTTAGAAACACTCAACTACATCCCTGGGTTCCCAAATTGATGCTAAAGTATCTTGGTACATCATTGAATCTCTTATATGTACTAGTAAGGTAAAACATGAAACCTCCTAAGCACCTCCTCTCGCATCATGACTAGTGTCACCATCCATAACTGAGAAAGGATTACATGGTCCCCATATTCATAAAATCCATCAGGAACATGTTTAGTGGATGGATGGTCATGTAATATATCACAAATTATATCACCAAGTTGTGTTTCCATGACTATTTATAGAATAGGAGGGCAAATAGCTATCTACTGGAGGTACATTGTAGCATACCCATCCCTATGGGTCAACTACTAAGAGATTAACTCCTATTCCACCTCACTTAATAATAAGAAAATGGAAAACTTTTTGTGATAATATGCTACCATGTCTATGCCCTTGGGTGGCTCTGAATATATCATTTCCTCAACCTTCACTATATCCACTATCACAACCATTTATAAGGATGCATATACCAAGAATTGGACCTCCCTAACCCCCAACTGAATTTGAGATCTCTACATAAATTTGGTACACTCAGAGTATGTACTGAACCATACTCAAGTTTATTATGTGTTCTAGCTCTGATGTCATGTACACAAGTATTTCATCAAAGAAGATAACCTTGAACCAATCCAAGAAGGGTTGAATGATCTTGTCTAAATATCTCACAAACACTACAAGGGCATTCAACGCACCAAAGGGTATCAAAAATAACTCAAAGAAACCATAAGAACTCTAGTAATCCACCCCTAGTATATCCTCCTATCACACCTAGAGCTGGTGATAACCCAAACTAGGGTCAAACTATGAGAACCACTTCTCCCCTAACCACTGGTCAATAAAGTCATTGATTCTTGGGGGTGTCCACTCCTTCCTGATAGTCACCTAGTTCAAACGATGTTAATATACACCTAACATCAATCTCTCATCCACATCCTAGGTGAAAAACACTAACTACCTAGGGGAACATACTTGGTCTAAAAATCCCCTTCTCTATAGATTTCTTCAACTACACCTTCATCTCTCATAGCTACTCGGTGTCATCTGATATTATAGAGCAGATATCGGGCCATAACTATGTGAAGGTCTACGTAGTAGACAAAATTTACATTGAGATGTAGGAATGAAACATCATAAGGTAGGACACTTGTATACTCTTCCAATACTATAAGAAACTAAAATCAAATATCATCCACTTTTCCAGGGTCGTATTTTCCAACTAATAAGAAATCATTTAGATCCTCCTACACATGATCTCGTCCTACATTTCCTAGGATCCCTTCTTTCCAAATAAGAAAAAATTTCATCCCACTAAATTATACGCATTGAGACAACAACTGTTAGTATTTATTTGGTAAAGAACTATAGACAAATGGTACATACTAAGGACAATGGCATATGGTCCCAATATTAGTACAAAAATATTCTACATGAGGCTCTCACTCTTCCTAGAGTCAAGTCACAATGTCGGTTGAAGGGTGTGATCACAAAACCTCCTCTATAAGAGCCTCTAAACATAAGGATCAAGTGAAAAGAAATATTTTATAACTACTAGTCCTTGAGAAAGGGATGGATTTAGGGATAAGTATTTATATTATTTTCTAAAACTAAATTTGGAAAATAGATGATGCATTTACTACCTCAAACCACACTCAAATACTCAGGTTCATAATCCCCTACTTCCTAAAGCTATCTTTTCCTATTTACACATTTTATTCAGAACTAGGGCCTATATATACACTTTATCAGATAAAAACATCCTCAAACATATAATTAAAACACTCTCATCCCCTACACATTGACATTATCTACTTTGGGTGGCACAGACTCACCCTCATGATTTTAAATTGCATCATAAGAGGACTTCTTGGTGAAGGAAGTTCCCCTTTCCTTGAATGCCTAAATCAACATAAAACATCATCAACACATGGCATTACCAATTCCCCACACCACCCTACATATGTCTCACTTCCGAGAACACCATTAATAGATTTTCTAACCAAGATGGACACTCTAACCGTAGGCTCAATCCAATTCTCTACTGACCAAGAATAGGGTCTGTCCCACTATGAAACATGGATGATATCTATATCCAAAACTTATGATGTGAACTCAACCTGGAAGCTTCATCTACTGGTACCATTGGAACCAACTGTTTCTCTATAAAGAAGACTAGTAGTGAGCACAACATTTCTATCAATCAAGGTCCATGCGAGCTTGAAAAGCAAGACCACTACATTGAGCCAATCCTCCACTGCTTGAGGGTTTGGATCATTGAAAAAACTAAGTGGTATATATTATATAAACTCAAACAAATTTATAAGCCTACACATTCCATGTTTATATCTAGTTAGAGCCATCCAATAATCAACATGAATATGATAATCTTATTAGATCATTATAGGTGGGTCTATGCGCTACTTGATAGGTAGTAGCACTGCTCTCTGAAAACATAGAGAAAACACCTCCTGAATAGGTCCCTAAATTGAGGAATCAGCACTCAAACAATTCTCATCTTAATGATATCTCGGAGTATTTTCTATTTGTCATTATGGATACATATTTAAAGTTATCAATACATACCATGGTCGAAGATTAAATATGGGGAGCTAACTCATGAAGGATAAGGAAACCACAACTCATTTCTATATGATGCATGTACTAATGTTTTTTCTACAATGAGTACCAATATTTTTTCAGTCATCAAGTATGTTATTATAGTCATGGTAAATGGATACATAAACTACCACACAAAAATAGGGTTCCCCTTCCTAAGAGAATAACTCAAGACACTTTAACACTATTTCCTTAGTTACAAAGACAAACCTCATAGTTAGAAAATATATAAAATCCAGTCCAAAGATAACCCCCTTTGATACAAATCATCCCTGGAATAACCCATGGGGGCTTACCTTTAAAGTGAAAAACTAATAATGACACCCTAAACAAACCTTTAATAGGACAGGGTCTAGAAAATACTTCCTAGTAGGCATATCACACACATGGGAGGGATTATCCAAAAGTACATGTACACATGAACACATCTCAGTACACTACTGTAATGTAAAAATATAAGATAAATATACAATAAATGTATTTATAATAACAATCCTGCATTAGATTTTAAAAATAATTTCATAAAAATTGGGGAGGGACAAATATAATCCCATAAAAACAAGGAAATATATCATTGTACTAACAATATAATAGAAACAACCCAAATTCAATTCTTGGAACCATATGAGATCCCTCTAGAAATATTATGATTCAACTATACTCCACCTACACCTATTACACATAGGAATATAATGAAAGTATTGTCTTATATATAAGATATGATACATATGGGTAGATCCCATGCAGTGGTGATTATATACATACCTTATAAGACACCCCAAAATCATCAAATACAAAGCATCAAAGAGAGAGTAGTCTGATCATCACCATAATGGAATATTAATAATAATATTATACATCCATAATCATAACCTATGTATTCTCAACAAGAATACCAAATGAAGAAAGAAAGGGGATCCCTATCTCCACAACAAGCTAAGAATGATGAGTCAACCCATATCTTCAAAGGTCTCATCACTAAGGTCAAACATATTGTATAACCATTTAAAATACATAGTGGAGGGAATACACCTCACAGATACATTTCATGTATGAGGGAGAATTATCTTCTATCCATTAATCACACATTACCTCACAAGACTCTTTGTGGAGGGACTGCATCAAGCCACTATGCTCCCCAACTAAGGGGGTGTTTTCTACAGTGGAGGATCCACTCCCCTTCAGAGCTCAAATATTGGGATGACACACTGTAGGTAGAGGACCCATTACAAATGTAGAAGGTCGTTTATAATCATACCTATAAAGAGTATGGAGGACTCGTTCTTCGGTATGATGGGGGTGTTCCATCCCCGATAACACTATGATGATCACACTAAACCACTTCTATTTGTTAATCATCACTAAGAGAAGTGTATCTCTAGCATCAACTTGTGTCATATGTAAAATTATAAAATAAAGTCCACCATCACATTATATGAAGAAAAGTACCCCATATAGACTACCCATGGTCCCAAATCTCAATTCCAAAGGAGATATACAAGCAAGAAGTTTCTAAATATAGTATGTGGCATATACACAAGGTCACATGATCTGAGAACTCTCCTAGACACCTGGGTGTTTCCTCACCAAAAAATAGCTTGGATGGACACATGGGTCTACCTAGAGGGTATATAGGGTATATGACGTGTCTTTCTTTCTTGTGTAATACAACATGTGCTCATGTACACCATCGTGTGCCTGAGTACATGGAGTGTGTACCCTAGATACATGGCTCATCAATCCATGTGCATTCACATGATGTGTCCCCTAGGATACAAAATGTATCAAACCACATGGGGTATTGTCATGTTTCTTCAGCACATGGCTTGGTTGGCCAAGTAGGATCACATGACATATGGGAATGGACACACAATGTTTGATATTTATCACACCCAAAACCCTACCTACAGCAGTTGGGTGACTACACGGTGTGTGTGTGTGTGTGATGCTACACTACACACTATTTATATCGATATTTTATAGAAATCCTAGGATTTTCTCTTTCTTCAACTACAAACCATTATCGCCCCAGGAACATCGGTAAACTCTCCTTAACACCCAGATCTAGGTTTAATACCCTTCGTGATTGGCTGGCAGTCAGATTTTACTTATTATTCTAAAAAAACACCATCTTCATCTAAGGTGTTACATAGACTGTCTCTCGGAAACTATACTACATGTTCCAACATCAAACAAATTCTATTATCTTTATCCATATTTTGGTTACCCATTTCTTAAAATATCAATTATTTCTCCTCTATAGAGATCCAATGAATTCATCTCACAAATCTACCTTTTCTTGATTCATCATCACATTCCCATTATCACTAAAATATGTTTGTCGCATCTCCAAAAGGAAAAACTAAATTCATAACCATGATCTTTTGTGCCAAAGTACAAAATCTCAATGATTAGTCATTTCAAGTATCATCAAATCATCATCCAACCAAAATACTGATAGAGAACACCAAGAAAAGAGGGAGAAAGGCATATAAACGCTAATTAATTATTGATCAATGGTCATGTTTGTTTTTATATCATCAAAAGAATATAAATAATGATAGATTATCTAATAAAAATAATAAATGAGAAACAAATCTCAAATTCCTAGATCTAGGAATAGAAATCATATATTGGAAAACTAATAGAGATCAACCCATTAATAAATTTGGGAAATGATTAATTCATGTTCATCTCAAACATTAAATAGGGATAAAACCAAAAATCAAATTCCCTACATTGGGTTTGGATCGATCATTGATAAATAACATTTCTACATTGCTATTATTAGTGAGATCCAAGAAATCCTTCATTGATGAAGATCCTCACAGTACCCAATCCTCAATCTTGATCTTACATCTAGCTACTAAAACACTTTCCACCAAATCTCTATCTCTCTCTCCATCCTCTTATTCCCCAATAGGGTTATGTGGATAAACCTAGGGAATTTTATAGAGATTATCCATTAAGGTTTCACAATTTAATGAAAATTAAATTTATTCATTCATTTAATTCGTCCATGACACCACTTAATCCAAGCACTAAACACCAACATTACTTATATCATGCCTAGGGTAAACTAACATTTTGGATTTAATGGAAGTCTAAGAATTCCAAACTAAGATATTGTTCAGGATTTATTCCATTAAAATTAAAAAAATATGAACATGTGATATATTATATTTAATATTTTAAATATATCCACACTAAGGCTATCTATACCATATAATCCCATGCTGACTCAGTGCATAGTTTTGAAAATATTCCTTAAATCATTCCAAATTCTTACATTGAAAAAAAAAATATTATAGTAAGACACTTGAAATTTTTCATAAGACATTTTCAAAAAAATATAAGTCTTATCTATAAAAATAAAACAGTTATTAGGTAGACAAAAACATATCATGTATTTCAAAATAATTTTGTTTAAAATTAAAGACACTATTTCAAAAAATTCATTTCTTGATTTATTGATAAACACTAGTTATAAATATTTCTAGTGATGTATAAATGGGACAATGTTGGGCAAGACATTAATTCTTAAAATATCATAGGTCGTTGGTCACACAATGATTCAATATGAGAATTATTTAATATTAAATGATAAGATCGTGGAATTATTTTTATCTGAACTTAAAATATTAATATTTGAAATTCAAAATTATCCATCAGGTTGGAGAGATTATAAAGAATCTACTGAACATTTTGATTATAAAGAGTTATGATGGATATATCTCAACAAAAAATAAAGGAAAATTTTCTATAAACAATTAATGAGATATTATTAACATAATTATATTAATATAAAATAAAAAATGAAGAATTAATTTGGAAGATTATATTTTATAGGATTGCAGAAATGTTATATCACAGTGAGAGAAGATAAGATTGATAAATGGTGTTTCTACTCTCATCATCTATGCAAAGGAAATAGAATCTATTATTGATCATCTAGTGGATTTATTTTGAGGAGAAAGCATATTTAGGTGTGTGTGTGTGTGCTCTCACACATAGTTTGATCATTTTAGAAGCTTGAGATGGAAGTTCAATGTAAATGTTATTATGTTAATATTTATTTAGTCATCGAAGATCAGATTGTGAAGAAAATGATATTATTAAAAGGTATAGAGAAATCTGAAAATGAAAAAAATATATTTTTTACAATGAAGATAGGAATAACTTTTTGAGAGATTGGTGTTTCCAGTATAAATAATGGTGTGATTTCTATTTGGAGATAGTGCTTGGGAAGTGTATGATATATTACCACATCACAATGGGAAGTGGATAATACATGCTCAGACCTTATGGGTTCTTATACAGATCTTTTAATCATTGAAAATTAAATAGTGATATAATTTGAGTCTTTGTAATAAAAAAACACAGTAAAGAGTTAGTTTCCTTATTAGATTTGAACATTGTAAAAATTTATGTGTTCCATTTATTTTCATTATAGTTGTATATCGGTGAGGAAGATATTAAATAGTAGTGGACCAAGAATTTGATAATTGAAATTATAAAAAATCATACCATTGAATCCCCCCAAGAGGTATATCAATTGGCATGGGCTCTTCAAGTGGTATCATAGCTAACCATGTTCCCTCTAATATCTTAATTTCATCAAAGTTGAGGTATGCAGAATATAAATTATTTGAGTAATAGAGGTCAATATTTTTGGTAAAAACTTTAATGTGTGGAAGAAAAAAATTCTCCCAAATCTTTTATCACAAGGAATTGAAGTGATTAATTCTTGGATAGTGGGCTTATCACCCCTAGTGAGAGATGCACCCATAACATTTACAAAAAAATAAACCGCGAAAATTCATAAATGATATTTTTTCATCACTTTCAAATAATGTGTAAAAAATGTAATTAGACTCAAAATAGACAAGTAAATGTGGTAAAATCATGGGAACTTATATGTGATAAATTTTAAAGTAAATGAATCTTTATTTTGCATCTATTAAGAGAAAATTAAAGATATA
Organism: Viscum album; assembly: GCA_963277665.1. Taxonomy (NCBI): domain Eukaryota; kingdom Viridiplantae; phylum Streptophyta; class Magnoliopsida; order Santalales; family Viscaceae; genus Viscum; species Viscum album. The sequence goes on from OY728163.1 coordinate 1,944,978,674, forward strand.
ATAATAGTTAAATATGAGACAATTGATGACTATTTCAATAGGGTAAATGAGATACTGAGTTGCTTTAGATTCATTGGATATACTTTGTAAGAATCAAATATATTCAAGAAGTTAATGGGAAATTTTTTTCGTAGGTTTTATCTAAATATATCATCTTTGGAGGAAAAGAAAGAATTCTCAATTCTCTCCTCGACTATAAGATGTGAAATAAACATGTGTCAAGAAAAAATCCAAAGAGGAAATGGCATCCAAAAATGTGAATAAACTCAGGACGAAAGAGAAGGAAGTTAATTCATTTATTGAATTAGAGTATTCTAAGTAAAAAATTTAACAACATAGGAAGATAATTTCCCTTATCTCTAAAAACATAATAAATTGAAAGGTTATGTGCAAAGTAAAACATCAACTTAAAATGATTAAGTGTTTTTTTACTAGAAACATTAAAACATATAATGCAGTAAATAAAATTCTGGAGTTTGAAGATTTAGAGGATAGTGAAATGTCTTGGAGAAATAAATGGGTAAAGAGTTCTAGAAATTTAATTCTAGTGAGAATAAAGAAAAAATTTAAAGCTATAAAATAATAAGAATGTTAAGAAAAAAATAGGGTAATTACTCTTCCTAATAAATTAAATCAAATGAAAATTGTGTTTGAAAATTTATTAAATTCATTTATCTTTTTGAAGAACATGGAGAAAACTTAAGTAGTGAGGAAGAATGAGAATAGTCCTACATGGGACACATACTAAAATCTAAGAACGAAGTGTATCTTGATAGTAAACACAAGAAAATAGGGAAATAAAATATGTTATGAAATAAATTGGGAATTTTAATTAAGAAATATATGAATTATACAAAAAATAAAATTATTCATATTGAGGAAATTAACCTTGTAAAAGTGAATATTATTGTGAAATAGAAAATATTGAGAGAGTTCGAGAAGAAAATTATTTTAGAGGAATAATAATTTAGCATTACTTAGATAGGGGGTATTACGGTTGAGAATACCCCATTAAAAATGAGACATAACTATGATATTTTTTTGGAAATAAAGGATGTGTAATCACATGATACTTAGAGATGTTGTATATAAACTAAGGTAAAAAATGTATATGTGACACACAATAATGTTAAATATTTTTCATCTAATAGTTAACGTTCTAAGAAAATATTTGGGATATATAGTATTAATAAAAACTCTAATAAGGTTATTATTACTTCAAAGAATGTTTATGGAAACTTGATAAGGAAAGGTCCCCAAAAATAAGGAAAAACAAGTTGTAAATACACCAAGAAATTAATATGGAATTCATAGCTAGACTTAATAGTTTCATGATAATACCACCCTTAAAAAATAATATTGTTGAGTAATATTATTTGGGAATAAATAATTTGTTTTATTGTATAATATTACTCTCCAAAAAGTCATATGTTGAATTAATTATGGGTGAGATATCTAGAGAACTAGATGAGAAATTCTAAGGAGTAAGAAGTGAATAAAAATTCATCTCAGTTACCTATCTAAAATATAATTGTTTTTATAGAGAATATCTATGAAATATGTTTCTAGTAAGGTTAATTTGATAAGGATTGTATGAAAATTATTTCATGAAAATATTAATAGGATGATAAATATAATAAAGATCATAGAATAATCATTATAGATGTGTCACTGTTTTTTGAAGTGGTTCTCAAAGCTAAAAATAGAAGTAAAATGTGGATTATTGATACTAGTTGATTATAACACGTGATTGGATTATTAATATTTTGAATAATAGTGGTGTTTTTATAACTTTTATAAAGAAAAATGTCCTTAAATATCAAATGAATCGGTTTGACTGAAATTGAACCTCAAAATTCGATATCAAAAGAAGTATTGTTTATTTATGGGAACCAACATAACTCCGTAAGTGTGAGTCAAATTTTTGATAAATATAAGGAAATTATTTTCAAAATAAAAAATTTCCTCATAAATATAATCAAATATGGAAGGATCATCACTAAAGGTGAAATAATAAGTGGAAATAAACTTTATATTGGGGATCCAAGCAATGCTTTATACCTCGATGATAAAGAATAAAATAATATTAATCACATAATACTTGGCCATATTAACTAGAAGAGTTTGGGTAAAATTTATAAATAAATTGGTATTAAATATATACCATAGTTAAGAACAAATATAGATTTTTCTATGCATATTTTCCAAATTAGAGGATAGTATAGAAAAGATATAAAATATTTTTAATCCAATCAATTAGGCCAGTTGAATTAATCCACTAAGATTTATATGGTCCAATGAGGTATAAAACTACTATATATGACTTGTACTTCATCACATTAATTTATGAAATTACAAGAATGAATAATGTTTTATTTATGAAGGAAATTTCTTGGAAGGTTGATGTATTAAAGATTTTTAGAAGAGAGTTTGAGAGAGAGTTAAGCATTCTTATCAAGAAATTGAGAACTAAAAATAAAAGAGAGTTTACTAGAAATTATTTTTAATACTGACTATATAAACATGGGATTAATCATCAATATAGTGATCCTTAAACTCTCTATTAGAATAGTGTTGTTAAAATAATGAATATAATTCTTGTTGAAATGGGAAGAACAATGATTCCTGAATTCAATAGATCAATGTTCTTCTATAGAGAAGTTAAATTCACAACTATGAATATTTAGAATAGGTTTTTACTAATACCTAATACAAAAATGACTTTTTATCAGATTTATTATAAAATAAAACAATTTTTAATTGCTTAAAACTCTTTAGAAGTCATTTTTTAATGAAAAGTAAGAATATAAAACTTAGAAAATTCAATGATAAAGTTGATTACATTATATTTGTTTTATATATATACATTATAAAAGGACCTAGGTTATAAAATAAAAATATTCATGAGACAGTTGAATGTTATGATGTGAAGGTAACTTAAAATAAAAATAACATCAATTATCCAAATGAATAATATTTTGAAGACCCTAATGAAGGTTCCTTATAAAATCAATGAGGAATAAGCTGGTAATGATCCACATGTTACTCACAAGGATTCTGGTCAGACCATTGATGAAGAAGATGCTAATAATCTATCAAAAAACTAAAATACCAAAATTTTAAGAAGATGTGGAGATATAAAATTACATAACTCTAACAAAAATACACATTCAATTTTTGAGGTTGTCAAACATAAAAAATGGGTTAATTATATGAAGGATGAACTAGATCCGATTAATATGAATTACACTTGGGATATTTTCCCTGGAACAAAAAATAAAAATATGTTTGGGACCAAGTGGTTATTCGAAAATAAGATGAATAATAAAGGTTAAACTATAAGGAATGAGGCAAGAATTACATGTAAGGGATATTCATAGTTATAAGGAGTTTATTTTGAACATTTTCTTACTCTATTTGCAAGGATTTAATCCAAAATAATGTTAATGGTTGTGGAAGCACAAATTAAGTCAAACTTTTACCAAATGGATGTAAAATATACCATCTTGAATGGAGAGATGGAGTATGAATTCTACATTGAGTAGCCTGACGTACTTGTTCTATAAATTTATAGAATAAGTGTTTTTACGTTGAGTAAGTTTATCTATGGTATAAAACATGCCCCTAGATCATGGTACTCAAATTTAAATGGTACCTAAAATAAATTATGCTCATAGAGGGAAAAGTGAATTATAACCTTATATAAAGGAAATAGAGGTATGTACTCTCATTTTTATTATATATTTTAATGATACTATTTTTACTGGTGACCAAGAGAGTTCTTATGAATAATTTTATAGAAAAATGATGACTCATTTTGAGATTTTTATTCTAAGAGACATGATAAATTTCATGGGATTACAAGTACTACTAAAGAAAGAATCTATTTTTATTTCATAGGAAAAGAATTCAATTATTAAAGAAATTTAGAATGGAAGACTCAAAACTAGTGTTCCACCCATATAGTTTGAGATTAAGATTATAAATGATGCCAAATAATAAAATTTAAATCAAAAATAATTTATAAAGATGATTTCAATTTTACTCGATCTCACTGCATCAAGACTAGATAATTTCAATGTAGTGAGATTATGTGAAAGGTATGAATGTGATCTAAAGGAAATATATTTTATAGCTACCAAAATATTTCTCAATTACCTAAAGGTAACCCTGAACTTTCTGTTAATGTAGAAAATAGGTGATAACCTAAATCTTTCTGATGTATTTATGTTTACTAACAAAGTGATTATGAGAACATGAAGTCTATTTCATGTGGAATATTTCCTTTCGGATGAAGCTATGTGAAATGGAACAATAGGTTATAGAAATCAGTTATATTATACACCACAGGACCTGAATATGTGGTTGTTATAAGTTTATGTACCCAAATTAGTTAAATTAAATAATAGGTTGAAAAATTGGGGGTAAAAATAGAGAAAGAACTCAAAGTGCATGTGATGATAAAAGTTAAATTGATCTCTATAAGAATCTAGTGTAACACTCTCAATCTAAGTAAATTGTAATCATATTTAATTTTATTAAATATAAGGTTTCTGAAGGGGATACAAATCTATAATCTTTTCCCATAATAGATCAACTTGATGATATCTTCACTGAAGAAATACCTAAGGATATATTTGAGACATTAAGGCTAAACATGAAGGTTTAGCACTTTTCTTTCACTTTAGGGGATTTAGGAAAGACCCCACTATTAATGGATTTTTTTAAATGGTATATAAGAAGTAAAAAATATTTACATTCTATTTTTTGAATCTAGGGATATTTTTATTGAAATAATGGGGGAAAGAAGAATTAGTATTTAGATTGAGTGGGATATCATCTAAGTGACTAGGCAAAATATTTATTATCACTGAGGGATGTAATTAACTTAAAAGCATTAACTTATCATGTTGTGTATTTTCAAGACACATATAATTTGATAGAGGATATGATTTGGTGATTTTAAACTGAATTTAGTGAGTTCTAGAAAGATTTATTGAGATTAAAAAAGGGGGAGATTTAATAACCTAATAGAATTGTTGAAGGATGTTGTATTTGTTTTCAAACATGGGTAAAATACATTAGAATGTGGTTAAAATATTTTTTAGAAGAAATTATCCTATTGGAATGGTTTTATAAGCTGATTTGGGTGTTCCAAAAGTCCCAGATTTCAGTGTCCAGTCTTAAATATTTAGAAGATAAAGTGTCTAAATAAATGGTAAATTCTCATAAGACTCATCATATATACTCCAAATAAATAAATTGGAAATGTAAATGGATTTTTTGAGAGTTATTATGATTATTTGAGACTCTTAGACCTTTATTAATACTTCTTTGAGTTTTTATATGATTTATTTGAGTAATTTTAAGACTCTTTGATATTTCATAAGACTCTTAGAAGTTTTTATATGATTATGATATTTCATAAGACTCAAGAAAGTTTTCATGATACTTTTTATGATGAAGGTAAGACTTATATATTATATTGTAAGAGTCTTTTAATATCCAAAAATTTGGATACTTAATATTTAATCTAATATTTCATAATACTTTGGTTAAAAACATAAGTCCCTTGTTTTTAAGTGTCATTTTCTGATTTCATAGGAGATAGTAGTTAGAAAACATTCTAATGAAATCTAAATAGGTAAATTTTGTTTCAAACCTAAAATATTTAAAAATCATAGGTCATTGACCAATATTTGATTCAATATAATAATTTATGGAATATTAAATGATTATTTCATGGAATTTATTATTGGAAATTTCATATTAAAATATTTGAAAGTCATAAATTAAGAACAAGCTAGAGAGATTGTAATGAAAATGTTGGTCAATTTGAATTTAAAGAGTTGTGTGTAATATTGATCAACTAAAATCAAGGAATAATTTCCCAAAAAATTATGAAAATATCATTGACAAAATTATATGAATATAAAAGAATAAAATGAATAAAAAATAAATAAATAATTAAAAATAGGATATTATGTAAGACTTTAGAACTACTATATCGATGAGTGTTATAAGAGAATATCAAAAAGTGTTATTGTTTATATCAACACTTTGGATGAGGTAAGAAAATTTGTTATTTATTATATAGTGGATTTCTTTTGAGTAGGAGGAATATTGAGGTGTGTTTTTATGCTCTCATTCCCAATTTAGTTATTCTAAAATATTGAGAAGGAATGTTGATGTGCATGTTCTTATATTGGTATTTTTTTGGAAATTAAAGACTAGTTTTTAAATAATAAGATCAAATTATTAGATCCAAAGACAAAATAAAATTCAATGAAGATGTTGTTTATACAAAACAGTGGAATAACATGTTTATAGACTAGTGGTTCTAGAATAAACAACACAATACCCTCTATTAGGAAAAAATTATTCAGAAGTGGATTATACTAACCCACATCACAATAGGAAGTAGATTATGTTGACATGGACCCTGTGTGAGGTTGCAGAGAACATTTAATTCATAAAAATTAAATAATGATATATGTGTCTCGGTAAAAAACCTAACATGATAAAGTGTAATTATCCTCATTAGATATAAACATTATAATAATTCTTACGTGCGTTCCATTTTCACTATAGCTACAAATGTGTGAGGAAGATATTAAAGAAGAGTGGAGAATTACCAAAAAATATCAAAGAGATTAATTTCAAAAAGAAATTGTAAAAAATCATACCACTGAAAAATCAAAATTCAATTAAATTATTATTTACTTTTTAGAAAAAAGCAAAAAATTACATATAAGTGATACTTAAGGACCTGTGGTGCATGCATAGAAATAAAATCCAATGGTTAATGTAATAATAAATCATGTGGTATTGGTTTATCACATGTAATAATTAAAATTTGTTAATAAAACTATGTAAATTTAAATGGGTGATGGGGGATCACATACCATTAATTGAGTGCATCTCATATACATCGGCATTACAAATTACGATATAAGCACTTGTTCCACATTAAATCCAATGCAAAAAACACTTGTTTAGAAATAACCACATAACATTTAGCTATTGTTTGTATGATTAACTAGGTGTATCAATTTCCTGTATATAATTAAAAAAATATTATGTGACATTAACTCATTGGGTGAGACCCTCTTTAAAATTAACTTCACACAACATGGAATATTATATTGGATTAGTTCACATTGGCACATGTCTGAATAAAAAATCATTAGAATGGCTCATGTATGATGATTTTTTCATTTTCAGGTGATATACTGGAATAAAATTAAACCCATCGATTAGTGTCCTGTAAGAGATTAACTTTAGTGACCATCCATAGAATCTAATGATGAGTACATATGTAGTATTAATCCAATTTTAGGAATCATTTTTTATGATATCCAATGTGTTGTATATATGATATCATGCTCGATTTTATAAAGAAGCATTCAAAACATAATTTTAAATATGATTTCAAGAATCTTAAGTCATGGTAAACCTTTTATACCACTATTTGGTTTCTAAAGATAGTTTATCACTTAAACTGAGTAGTGGAAATTAATTACAAATCCCAAACCATATATTATATATAAAATAAATAAATGGTTACCATGAATGCATTTCACTGTATATTCCATTAAAAATGATCTGTTTTCTATAGTATTTGTGGTCAATTAATATCATAAAAGATAAATCAAAGGAATCCTCGATTTGTGATATATCCACAGGTTAGACCTGAATCACCCCAAATCTTGGTAGGATCACTCCTTCAATCATGATATGCTAGTATATCAAGTGATAAATATTTAAAAATAAATAGATACTCAGTGAGATATATTTTAAGATATCTTCATGAAAGATTATCACCTCTAACCACCAAAATGGTACTTTATCTTTATATAGGGCTCGAGACAACTCTCGTTCCATTGCATGAATTTACTCATACATTCTATAAACACATGAGTAAATAGATATAGTTATAAATTCTTTATAACCACTCATCCAAGACAAACTAAATATATTTCATCATATGAAACAACCAATATTAATGATAGTAATTGTTGGAAGAGATCTAAATGTTACAATATAAAATTCAGTTCCCAAGCATGTCATTGTGTTTCCAAATGAATCATATAATATGATTCATGGAAAAGGTAGTGGAATATTATCACATAATACACCTTATAATTTTCTAGAAATATGGCATAAATTATTCACAAATAAACTTTAGGATAGCTCTCATATGCTCAGTATAATCCTATTTTAGTTTCAAATTCACCAAAATATCATTGATAATGACTACCAAAAACTAATCCAATAACTAATGAAAAACTATATTCATAAATCCCATGAAAATATCTAGGATATTCATGACATTAAAAATCATAAGTATAAACTTTAAGTATCCATAGTGACACTTGAAATAAGTATTCAAAATATCATCCTCCTTCACCCTCAATTGATAATATCTAAACCAAAAATAAATCTTCAATAAAAAATTATTTATATTGAAATGATTAAATACCTCATCAATTATAGGGATTGTATAGTTATTAAACACTACCACAAGGTTCAATTGGTGATAATAAATCCACAACAATAATTTTCCATCCTCCTTCATAAATAATACCAGAGTACCCCAAGAAGACACTTGTGGTAAAATAAAACCCCTATAGATCATCAATATGAATCATATTATCCAATAGATCTTAAATCTCTATCCTATAAGAATATATATAAACTATAATTACACTCATTTTTAACTCTTTCCTAAAAATTATTCCATGTTGAGGGGGTAATGATATAACTTATTCAAGGAATATATCACGAAATTACTCTACAACCCTCAGAAACTCTTTTTCCTAACCTTCTAATAAAATAAATATAAACTATGACAATTGATTTAAATAGGCTCCAAAAATCAATAATTCACACAATTTAATCACTTAAAAAAATTACATACTCACCTTTATGGTTAAATAAAATACCCTTCCTCTATGGACCATCAAAAATAGTATGCATGGATTACAGCTAAATCATGCTAAGAATGATATTATATGGTTTTATCAACAAAAAAAAGAACTCTAAAATTGAATCATTATACCATATAATAAACTCTAATCCCTAACACACCTCAAAAAAACAATAATTATTTTAATTGGGTTAGTTAACACTAAGATAACTGAAACTATCTCAACCTTATGTCCCTAGGCTCGGAATAAAATAATTATAATAAAGGAATATAAATCTCCTAAATTAAATAGAGAATAACATCAGTAAAATATAAATATGTGTTACCTTTAATGGAATCCAAACCTCCAAGTTCTAGAAACTCTATCACATTCACCTGACCTCATCTTTCACTTCTAGCTATCTATAATTAATAACATCTACCACCTCGTCTATGATCATCATTAGTTCATAATGTGTAGGGAAAATCTTGAGTTTGTTCTCTACCAATTAAATTTAATCTCTATAATATAGTATATTGAGGACCCTACTACTTATGATGATAAGGACTCAAAGAAAACTACTATAGAAGTTACATCTAATAGTGGTCACATCTACCACACTAACCACCAAGTTTAGTATAATACTGAAATTATTGATGAATAAAACTTCCAAAAAGATAAAAAAAACAACACTAAATCCCCTAATATATGATTAATAACTAAAATCTATTAATAAATGGGATATAAAATGTAACACCTTGATAATTTAAAATTACACTATATTCGATAGGATATACGACATGAAACACAAAGATTAAACCTCTAAAATATTATTATTTTATAACCATTAACAAAATTTGTTGAATTAGAAGGTATAAATAGAAGAATAAACTTGATTAAATATTTCTAAATGTCCTAATAAATAAAAATTTATTGACAAGTTCTTAGTAATAAGAACTCAATTTTCAATAAAGTCATTTTATATATTAAAAATACATTTTCTTCAAAAATAGTTCTTATTGATTTTGTGAGTGATTTTTATAACTGATTTCTAAAAATTAAAAAAATATTTTATAAAAATGATATCATTTTTAAATACATAATATCAAAATTATCTTCTGGTAAATTTTTGGGATTTTTTTGAAAAGATTGATTTCACAGTGAACACTGAAAAATATCAATTTTTTGAATTGTAATTTATCTTCATTAAAAAGTATCATTATGATTTAAATTTGATATTAAATTATCATAAGACTCATTTAATTTTAAATATTATAATTTGTTACATAGCAATCATCACTATAGTCAATTTAGGTGTAAGTTCATTTTTGGCATAAAAACACTTTTTTGTAAAAAAAACCATTGTGTTTTGCACATTTATATTAAAATAAATTTTTTTCAATTATAAGAATTTGATATTGAAAAATTTATCTCATATTTGGAATTATTATATTAATTTTTTTAAAAAATATCCCTTTTATTTTTTGTCATTATGAATAGTAATTGTGTTATATTTTGTCACCATGGTAAGGGTAAATCGTGTAATTAATATTAAAAATAATATGATAAGGACAAAAAATAACCCAAAAACATGAATTTATTGTATTTTATGAATTGGTTTCAAAAATTATCAAAAAATATTCTAATTTATTGAATTTTGTTTTCACTTTTCTTCGAAAATTACTTATATAGTGTTTTAATTAATGAAAAATACAAAATATTACTCTCTTGCTTTCAAATTTCTATTATATATTCCCGTAGGGATAAAAAAATTGAGAATTAATTTTTAATGTTTGTTTTTATAATAATAAAATATTTTTTATGGTGATAATTTAATTTTTATTTATGTGATAAAATTGTTACTTTAAATTCTTACAAAATGTTAGCATAGTGATTGTGCTAGTAGTAGAAAAATCAAGTAAACAGTTTTAAAAACTCTAAAAGTAATATTATTTTAGTGAATTATAGTGTCCCATGAATTTAAATATATATATAAAATATTAGAGATGTTTTAAAAGTTTATATTATAATTTCATTACTATCTTGATGACTTTAAAGTCAAATTAAATGAATAGCTCCAAAAATGACATTAATGATATTTTATAAAAAATATATTTTATTAAATGATTTACAATTCACAAAAAAACTAATAATCATAAAATTTAGTGGGATACTATTATAATAAATGGTCCATTTATGGTCCACTTTTCCTTTTATAGTAACTTTATTTACCTATAAAGTGTAAAAAAACTTAGTTATTTTGGTAATCGTTAAAAGAGTTATCATGGGTTAAAACTAAGAAATAAGGGTTAAAAGTCACCTAAACTTGTAAAAATATTATTTTATGAGATTATTTAGACTCATAATCATAATATATTATATTAATTTTGTTTCACTTTTCCTTGAAATTTAATTTATATTAATTTAATAATTTAAGCAATTCCAAGAGTTCTCCTCCCCTCACTTATAAAAGAGAAATCTTTCTCCTCTATTCCTCACAAATTTTGATCAATATAGTTTATCCAAGACATAAAAAGTCCCATAAAAATACCTAACAAAATATTATAGCTATTATTTTGGTTATAATACCAACCTTAGAGGGCTTAAGGTATAAACCAAAGGAGTTTGTCTGAAGAAAATGTATAGCTCTTAACCAAATGTTTTAGTTTTATTTCTTCTTTTACCTCCTTCAAAAATATTATAAACACTATGATAAAATAACATAAATAACTAACATTTACTTTGATATTATTATGTTAATTTATTAACATTAATCCATCTCTTTATTCTATCAAATAGGAAAGGAAACCATTGTTCTTGTGTACAATGGGCTACCACCTCGCAAACCAATGTAATTCATTTTTCATCATCACATGTCATGGACGATTATAATGATGTATTTAATATATATATATATATATATTATTGATTATATAATTTTAACTTTATAAATAAAATATATCATCCATTTTCTTACCTTTAAATCTATCGAAAAACGATAGTGTCGTTCGTGTGTACGTATGGATTACTACATCCACAAAGCGATGTGATTCATTTTTCATCATCGCATCACATGGATGATATGTGTAAATAATTTAAAAAGATAATATTATATTTATTATATAATAATAATTCTATAAATATAAATAATTATTACCTTCCTTCCATCATGTTTGTTGTAAAATGGAAATGTTACTCATGCATACGTACGGCCTACCATCTACATGTTTGTAACGTAATAAATTTTACATAACCAAATTTTATAATTATTTTAAAAGTATAATTAATGTATAAAGATGATAATTATTTAATGATTATTCTTATTGAGATGATTTAAAACTAATCCTTTTTACCATGGTCAACATATTTAAGTCATTTTGAAGTTATGAATTGAACATCCTCAAAACACCTGACATGGAATTAACTGAATATGTAATTAAATATTTAATTAAAATAAATTAAATAAATTGTTAAAGGATAACTTATTAATACTATAAAAATATTATTAATAAATTAAATAAATTATGTATCTTTATTATACAAGTGTTAACTACATGCATAGAAAAAATGGATTTGAGGAAAGGGATTTCTTCTTAATTTCACTTCATTGAGGCATGTTTTAATATTATACAACTAATTTAATTTATAGAGTGTATATAGTACCCATTTTAGATTTTATATCATGAATACTTAATACTTAATGTTATTTTAATTTCAAATTTAAATTATTTTATCGGAGTGGATTTTACTATAAAGTTATCATGTTGTAAGGGGTTTCCTAACTCAAATTAGTTTCATTGAGTAATGTCACTTATTTTTTAATTATATTATGTCTTGATTATTTGTGAAACAGAGTTTTTTTATTTATTTTTATTTAAACCTTTTTTTGGAAAAAAAAAATTTCACACATAATCTCACCATTTGTTAATTCTCAATTCAATGATATGATCTCTATAAGGGTTATTCATCCCAAATTCTCTTTCTTTAAGACATATATTCATGTTATACACCTATCTTATTTTATGAGGTGTATATACATCCCATAATAAATTTTATACCCTAAATCTCCTTGTTTTCATGATATTAAAATTTTATTTTATGTTACTAATTCCTGGGTATTAAGATTCAAAATTTATTAAAGTGGTAAGGGGTTAATGTTTTAATCCCATTATTAATCAGGATTATTTGTGATTTAATTTACATTGAGAAAATATATGATCCTTATTTGATTAAATAATTTAATTATTATTTTCTTATGTATATTTCATGAATCTTTAAGTTATATTACGATTTTTATCTCTTTGGTACTCAAAATGGTTAAAACAAAATTTAAGAAAAGTTGATCATATTTCTCCACTTTCGGTCAGAAACCCATTTTTATCTGTATCCATGTTCTCTAAAATGTTTCAAAGAATGGTTTTGAATATTCATAAATTATTTTTTCAAGTTTTCTTACCCAAAATTTAATTTTTATAAAAATGTTTAAAAGGAATTTTTTTTTTAATTTTTTAAATAAGGCACTTTTTATTGAATGTGAGGAGAGAATATATGTTTTGACGATTATGGAATGAACAAAATTTCCCACCATCATGAAAGATAAATTCTTTGAACATTACTTTATAATTTTATAAGGTTAATTTATAATAAAAAAATCCTAATATTTTGGAAATTTTTTGTTTTTAAAATTGAATTAAAAATTTGAATGTTTATTTTCCTAAAAAAGTTTTAAATAATATTTTTATGGTATTTCTATTCATCAATGAAAATAAAACTTTATTTAAATTATGCTTCACTAGGGATATGTTATAATAAAACCATCCTTATATTTTATCTAGATTGATCATTATTCTTTTAAATAGATTTTCATGGAAACTATTTCTTTTTCAAGTGTAAATCATGATATGAAAGAAAAATGGTTTTTATTATGCTAAAAAAATGAAAGATTTCATGTGTATTGATTGTGTTATAATTCTTGGAAATTTTTTAATATGAAGGGTAATACTAATATAGCTCATAATGATGTGTGAGCATGATATAGATCTCCAATTTATTGGGTAATGATGAAAAAGTTTAGTGAATATATGTAAATATTAAGAGATGATTGAGTTAACCAGTTAACATGTTTTTTCTAAGAGATTATGGGTATTAACCAGGAAATATTATATCATATTTATAGGTATTTATATGGTTTCTATGTAGATAAAGTTCTAAGATGCAAAAAAAAAATCCATATGTTTTCTATGAGTTTTTAATGGATTCTTTCCTCAAGGATTTCTTTCACATAGATCATGATTGATGAATTATATGACTCCTGTGTTATGTTAAATCTTTATGCCATGTTTTATGATTAATGATCCATATTTTTATGGGTATAAATTCTATTATGTTATAATTACGCACTTTAATTACTTCATCATACCCTTATTCTCATATTATTATGACTAATTAAATTCAATTATTAATGCTTATTTTTACCCTTACTAAGGTTTTGAGTTCACTCTTCTTCTGTTTTCCATTTCCCCAGGTTATGAAGATTGTTGTTAAATAATTTTTTCCTAGAAATTATTCATTTGTGGATAATTTTATGGGATATTTTTAATACTTAATGTGGAATAATAAAATAATGGTATTGTATAGAAAATTATCACTTAAAGACACTAGTATTGTTATGTAAGAGTTTTTCTTAATTTTCTAAAATTATAACCCTAAAAGTTACCTAGACATATAACTGATCCAATGTTTCCTTTTGATTTTTTATGTTTTTATGGATGAAATTGGGTCACATATATTAGTATAAAATCCAAAAAAAATAAATATTATATTTATTGGATTTTTGGAGTGTGGGTTCAGGGCTATTATTGTTGGTATCAAATGAGGGTTTATATAACTTTTGAGATTTAGATGTTTTCATTTGAGGTTTACGTAAAAGTTATAGATACCATAATGGGTTTATATTTTTTTATTATAATTTCAAATTCATAGACACCCCATTTTAGGCTTTAAGTGATGGTATTTTAAGTCAATTAATGATATTTTAGTAAACATTTTATAAATATGAGGTATATATAACCCTTAGGTTTAATATGAAGGATTATTTTAGAAGAATGCTATTGAATTTTTAGGAATTTATACTGAAAGGTATGACATAACCTTTGAGGTTAAATAATTCATTATTTTTTTATATTATTTAGGATTATTGAGATATATAGTTATTTATTTTAGAAATTGTCTTCATTGAACAATTGGCGTTATTATGGAAATTTTAGAATTAAATGTGTTAATTTTTATATAAAGGTTTATTCACTTTTTTTATTATCTTATCATGTTCTATACATTTTGGTTATATTAAATAATATAATAATAGAATTTTATCCTTTCCTATACCTTAAGGTTAATCAGATGTTAATTATAGTGCTTCAGGTATTAAATATTTGTACTCGTCATTTGGAGTAAAATATGAGATAAAGGTGTAAACTGTTGGGAACACTCAACCAATGAATGAAATTTCATTTATGTATTTCATGAAAAAAAAAGTAATTATATTTCCTTATGTTATTATTCAATATGGTAAAGTAATTCCTCAACTCCAAGAAAAGGATCTTGAAATAGAATGTTAATCCTGTTACATTTATTTCTGATGAATCGAGGGCATTTTTCATACCTCATTGATTTATGGTTTTTTGGTCATTAACTTTATCATGATCTTTATATTTCTTTTGATAAATTTTTTATTTTTCACTCTCCTATATTATTTAGACATTTATTTTTTCCTTAAATATCAATATTTTCACTTTCCACTAATTTTATCTTATTTTAAAAACTGGCTATGTGTTATTCCAGATGACCATTATATTTATTTTTCCCTACTTCCAAAAGGAAGTGTTATTAACCCTTTTTATGATGTGGGTTTTCGAAGAAATTATTTTAAAATGCCACACCCTTGATTTCCAAACTCAAGTTCCAATTTAAAGTATGAACTTTATTAAAGTTTAAGAATTTAACACCCTGATAATTTAAAATAACACATGCTTGATAGCGTATACGATATGTAACACTGAGCTTAAATGCATAAAATGTTATTATTTTATGACCATTATAATATATTCCTTGAATTAGTGGTTACGAATAGAAGTAAATGAATTATGGAAAATATATAAAGGTATCAATAAATAAATAAAATTATAAATTACTAGGAAATAAGCACTCAATTTTCGGTAAAGTAATTTTATGCTTCAAAAATATATTAGCTTAAAAAATAGTATTTATTAATTTTTTTGACAAAATATTATAATTAATTTATAAAATTTTAAGAAATTTTATTTTATAAAAATTATAGAGTTTTTTAAATCATTATATTAAAATTATCTTAGGGTTATTTTTTGAGATTTGTTTAAAAAGATTGATTTTTTAGTGAATAGTGAACAATACCAAATTTTTTTAAACTATCATCTATCTTCAGTAAAAAGTTCTATTATGATTTTAATTTGATACTAAAGTGAAAAAAGTATATTTTTTATAAATAATATAATAAATTACATTGGGATCATCATTATATATGATTTTGGTATAACTTTATTTCTGGTCATAAAAATACATTTTTCTAAAAACTAGTTTTTGTTACATTTTATTTATTTATATTAAAATTAATTTCATCAACTTTTATGAAATTAATCTAGAAAAATTTATCCAATTTTTTAATCAATAGGTTAAAATTTTTTAAATGGGTCTCTTATTTTTTGTTATTTTGAATAGTAACCTTGGTAAATTTTCTCACCTCAGTAAGAATAGATCAAATAATTAATGGTAAAAATAATATGATAAGGGATAAAAATAATCCAAAAACAATAATTTAATTTATTTTATGAGTTTTTTTCAAAAATAATCATCTAATATACAAATTTAAGGAAATTTGGTTCTATATTTCTTTGAAATGACCTATATATTATTTTATGTAAAAAAAATATAAAATATCACACACTTACGTTTAAATTTATCTTATATGTTCACATAGGAAAAAAATAAGTCGTGAATGAATATTAAATGTTATTTGGAGTATAATTAAATTGTTTTTATGAGGTTTATTTTTTTTTTTGAAATAATTATCTTAAATTCTTACACAACATCGTCATAGTTCTTATACGAGCAATAAAAAAATCAAATAATTTTAAAAACACTGAAATTAATATATAATGGGTGATTTATAGTGTCCCACTAATTTTATAAATATATATATAATATTTGTAATTTTTTTAAATATTATATTCAAATTAAATTATTATCTTGATGATTTTAAAGTCAAATTAAATGAATAATTCCAAAAATGACATTAATGATACTTTATAATAAACAATATTTTATTACAAAATTTATAATTCTTAAAAATCATAACTTCGTCCAAGTAAATTTTATTGGATTATAATATCAACCATGATCCATTTATGGGTCAATTTTTTTTATAGTAACATTATTTACCACTAAAGTGTAAAAAACATTGATATCATGATAATCATCAAAAGGGTTAACGGGGGTTAAAACTAAGAGATAATGGTTAATAAATAACTTAAAATTATCCAAATTTTATTTTTTTTGTGATGATTTAGACTCATAATAAAATTATATTAAAAATATATCAATTTGGTTCCATTTTTATATGAAAATTTATATATATTAATTTAACACTTTATGTAATTCCAAGAGTTCCCCTCCTTTCACTTATAAAAGGTAACCTCCTCTCCTCTCCTCTATTCCTAAAACCTTTTTATCACTCTATATCAGCCAATAAATGGAAAAATAACCTCCAAAAACAACACTACTCACATCATATAGGTATTATTTTTGTCATATTACCAACCTTAGAGGGATTATGGTAGAAAATGAGGTTGTTTAGAGAAGAGGAATAGATTTTAGCTGAATGTTTTAGTTTTATTTATTCTTATACCACCTTAAAAAATATTATAATGATTTTTATATAATAACATAATTATATAAAATATAATGATATGTAATTATGTTGATTTATTAACCTTAATCCATCTAATTATTCCATCAAATGGTAAAGGAAACCATCATTCGTGTGTGTGGAGGGCTGCCACCTTACGAACCAATGTAATTCATTTTCCTTTACCACCTCTATGGGCTGGTAATAATGATGGGTTTAATTTATCTATTTGATATTTATGACATAATTATAATTATTTAATGATTATATATCATCTATTTTCTTACACTTCCTTCCACTGAAAAATGACAACGTCGTTCGTGCATACGTGTGGATTACCACCTCAAGGAAGCAATGTGATTTTTTTAATCTTTGTGTTAAATGGATGATATATATAATGTATTTAAATATATAATTTTATATTTATGATATAATAATTATTATTTATTGATAAAATAATACTTACCTTCTTTCCCTTATTATCTTTAAAAAATGGAAATTAAACTCATTCATACGTACAGCCTACCGTCTCTATGATTGTAACATTATTCTTTTTCATAACCATATTTTATGGTTTTTATGAAAGTATAATTAATGTATAAAATTTATAATTATGTCATGATTATTATTTTGTATCTTATGGAACAAATATCTGTTTTAATAAGTTCAACATTCCAATGTCATTTTGAAGTTATGAACTGAGCATTCTCAAAACATTCGACGTGGAATTAACTCACTAAGTAATTAAATATATCATTAAAATAAATGAAATTAATGGTTTAATGAAAAGTTATTAATCCTAAATAAATTTATTAATAAATTAAATAATTGTTATATGTTTATTAAATAGGTGTTAAAGGATTTACATTTCATGTATGGATTCAAGGTAAGGGATTTTGTCTCAATTTCACTTCATTGAGGCATGTTTTAATGTCACAAACCTAAATTAATTTATATAATATATATAATAACCTTTTTACATTTTATATCATAAATCCTTCATAATTAATTCTTTTTTAAGTATTAATTAAAATTATTTCATCTAAGGGTTTTTTACTTCAAAGTTACCAAGCGGTAAGAGGTTTCTTAACTCAATTTTCTTTAATTGGGTTATATCCGGCCATAATTGATTATATAATGTCAATATTATGTGTGAAATTTAATTTTTTTATTTATATTTTACTTCCACTTATAATTTTTTTAATATCCATTTCTTAAACATAATCTCTCTATTTATTAATTCTCAATTCAATGATATGATCTTTTTAAGGGTTATTCATATCAAATTATCTTTCTTTGGGACATATGTTTATGTTATGAACCGATATTATTTTATGGGGTATATATACTAGATTTTTGACATGTTATATCACCAATATCATTTTTATCATGATATTTAAAAACTTATTATAATTTATATTTAAATGGGACTTATGATTTAAAAGTTACCAAAGTGGTAAGGGGTTTATATTTCAATACCATTTTTAATGGGGATTATTTATTCTTGAATTTCCAATGATAAATTCTCTAATTATTATTTTATAAACTCGTATCATTTTTCTTCCCCTTTGGATATTTCTATAATTTTTATGTTTTACTCTCATTTCTTACTTTTTAGTACTCAAATTAGTTAATAAAATTTTTTTAAGAAAATTCATCTTTATTTATCATCTTTCATCTAGAAAACATTTTTCTCCCATATCAATATTTTCTAAGAAAATAATGTTTTTTAATATTATTTAATGATTTTTTAAATTAATTTTTACCCATTTTTTATATTTATAATAATTATTAAAAATAATAATATTATTATTTTCTAAAAAAGTTACTTGTTATCAAAGGTGTGAAAATAATATTGGTTTTAATGATTACAATATTAAAGGGGGTTTTTATCATCATGACCTCTCAATTATTTGAATATTAATTTAAAATTTATCATGGTTATATTAAAATAAATTTTTTTCCGAATATTCAAGAAATTTTTAGTTCTTAAAAGTTAATTTCAAGTCGAAAAGGGTTTTTTCCCGTCAATATTGTCTTAAATGGTATTTTATGGTATTTATATTCATAAATGATAAAAACCTTTGATTTTACTTATGATTTACCAAGGAAATTCCATAATTAAACCATAATTATTATTTATATTTATGGATTATGATTATTTCAAAGTCATTATCATGTGATCTTTTTCTTTTTCATGGGTAAATGCAGCTATGAAAGAATAATGGTTATTATTATACTGAAAAAAAATAAAGATTACATCTGTTATGATTTTGTTATAAGTCTTGGAAATTTTTATAATGATGAGTGAGACAGATATCATTTTTGATGATTGATATGCCTGATATTAATATCCAATTCATTGGGTAATGACAATTGAGTTAAAAAAATATAAGTAACTCTAAAGAGATTATAGAGTTAGTCAGTTAATAGGTTTCTCCTAAGAGACTTTGGGTGTTAAAAAAGGTTAGGTTTTCCCATATTTATGGATTATTTTAAGAGATATATAAAGATAATTTTTCCTGGTACCAACACATTTTCTCTATTCTAGAAATTCATTTCTAATGGATCTTTTACTGATGGACTATTTCCACATGGATCATGATTTTTGAGTTATATGAATCTTGTCTTATGTTAGGGTTATTATTTTGTATTTTTTTTTGAAATGTTTAATTTTTTAATGAATATTGAAAAATAATGAATTTTAATTGAAAAAAACCTTTTAATTTAAATTATTTATAAAGTTAAATTATATTCTGAATTTTTTTTAAAGAAAAATTATTCCAATTTTATATTTTTTAATTTAATTTAATTCATTGGAATCATTTTCATATTGATGTTTTATATTAAAAACTTGGTAAACTTTTGAACATTTTCTCTTGAAACCCCCATTTTATCATCATCTTTATGGGATTAATTTAAAATTAAATTTTGAAACTTATATTAATATAACATACCGAAATAGATTCCGTATTTTTAATAAAAAATTATATTTTCTAATAAGGACAACTAAATTTTTGAACATAGTGAATAGTAAAAATATTAAAAATTATTTATCATAGTTAAGGGAAAATTGGATTTACTAAGAGTTAAAATGAACTAAAAACGGGTCTAAAATATATTTTAATGCCATATTTAGATATTTTCATGTCTAAGTATCTATAATACTCTATTTTGGACACTTTGGAATTGTAAAACACATTAGTACAACTATGTTTTTCAAAACAATTCATATTTTTCACTCACCTCGCTTATAAAAGCCACCCCTCAGCTATCTTATTCACATCTTAAAACCATTTTGGTTCTACCAATACCTAACCAAATAACTTAAAATATACCCCATTATAATCCTATAATCTTAATCTCAGGATTAAATCCAACCTATTAAGTCTTTTGGTGCTAACCTAAGTAAGATACCTAAAGAAGAGGTAATGTTCTTCAACATGTGCTTTTATTTTATTTATTTATCCACCTTATTAAATTATTATTAAACCATGATGATATAATAACTTCATAATATTCTATATACTGAGATTTTTTATGTTAATTTCATGACCTTCCACCATCCCCACTTCCATATGGGTTACAAAATCACCATTCATGTGTACGGTAGACTACCTCCCCACGAAATGATGTCATTCATTTTTTAATTACTGCATCTCAAGGTTTTGTATTATGATGGATACACGTATATATATTATATTTATAAAATAATTATACTTATTGAGTCATTTAATCATACATAACTTTTAAATTTCTATTCCATATTGGATATGATAGTGTCGCTCATGTGTACAGTGGACTACCACCTTGCGAAGCGATGTGATTTGTCTTTCACTAACACTTTACACGGAAAGTGATAAGGATAAATTTAATGATTATATGTGATATAATTTACATAATTATGATATCAATGAAATATTTATCATTTTTAAAATATAATATATCATTTTATTTCTTACCTTTTCACTCACTAAAATATGATAATGTAGTTCATGTACGTGTAGACTACCGCCTTCACAATGTGATGTGACTCTATTTTTATCAACACAAATAATGGATGATATATATAAGTAAATTTATGAAAATAATATGGTATCTATGTTATTATTATAATTTTTTAATGATTAAATATAACTTACATATTTTCCCTAATGATCATTGAAAAATAGAAATGATACTCATGTGAACGTACGGTCTACCATCTCCATGATCGTAATATACATCATTTTATATGGTGTATATAATTACACAGTGACATTTAATATCATGATTAATTAATAATTAATGGTACTTTAAGTTCCAATTTTAACTATTTCATCAAAGTGTATTTGAATTGAAAATTACCAAGTCGTAAAATTTGTCATACAATCTCATTTTCTTTTGGGATTGTTAACTTCCTCTTAAAAAGTCACAATCTGGTGCTAATTTTTATTAGAAATTAAATTTTTCTTAAATATAAATATTCTTGTATAATAGATATGATTATTTACTAAACCATATACCATTTTAACATATGGTGTTTGCTTTTAATTTTATTTGATTAACTATGGAAATATTGATAAACCTGTATCCCTTAATCAATATGGATATTTGATGATAATTAATATTGATTCATGAATTAAATTGATCATTTTATATGTGAGGAATGATTTTGACCTTCTATGAAGGATGAGGACTGGAATAACATAGCACCCATATGCATTGGTAGGTATCATGAGACAAATAATTTATCTAAATTAAACATGTTTCTACTTGTAATTCTTTACCATCCTCTGAAAGGTATTGATGGTAGAGGTATCCTAATTCCTGATATCATGATGTCAAATAATTAATAATTTAATTAATTGGGATTTTATTTATTATAATCCATGATATTTTAACTATTATGTTATCTTTGGATGCATTTCATTATTATATTATTTATTAAATATAATGTGTGTTCAGTTATTTACCTTTCCATATTGATTACTCTTTTTCTTATCTTGATAGAACGTTATTTAAATGACCTGTGTATTAATTCATTTAACTTTCCATGTTTAGTATGCTTATTGATTCATGATAGTTTCTAATGTACTTAACCCATACTAATAATTTGAGTTCAAACTTATTTTGATTCCTTTCTCTAAGATATAAATAATTTATCTTTTAATGAGTTTTCAAAGATATAGTTAATATTCCTTTGTTATATATTATGTTTAATTTTCTATTCCCGATGTAAAATGGGTATCATGTATGTATCTAAATCTCCAAAACTGATAAACAGAATGGTATTTCTAGATTTTACCCTTTTATATATCCCAATGTAATAAATTTAGACATCAACTCCAAGTTACTAGAGTCCAGGTTGTTACAAAAACTTTAGTTAACCCACAGAACCATCAATTAATCTTATTTCCAATAAACACAACACATACAAAAGACTAACTCAAATATATTGGTTCCAAAATATATTCCACATCCTACAAAAATAAAACTAATGATGACCATGGTTCCAACATTATCCCCCTTTTAGTTTATTTCAAATCCAAATAGTTATAGTGAAATTGTAATTTACAAAATCTATAATAGCAATAGAATAACTCATTCATCACTCCAAGTTTATATGATACCTAATAAATGTTGAAAACCAGAAATATAAAAAAATTATATACTATTTCCTTATTGTCTTGTCTTAAAATCATGATAGAAAACTATGTGTAGAAGAATCTTTAATAAATCTAATCCCCATGGATTGCATCTCCCCCTTTTTCACATACCATAATCTCTCCCTAAAAGGTAATCCTCCTTGAGAAAATAATTTCTTCTATTCATATTCCAATTGTTAAATTAATATTGAATTTCACTTTAATTTCATTTCACCACATTTGAAAATAAACCCAAAGTGGTAAATTTTCTATTGACATAAATGAATCCGTTTTAGAAATTATGAGTATATTAATAGAGGGGATTTTCCAAACCTTATAGAGTAGAGGGATGTGGTTGAACACCAAGTTTCAATCAATTATTTTGAAATTCATATGTATCCATGGGTTTTTTGAAAGTATCTACCACTTATTGATTTGTTAACACATGTTTTATATTGATAAATTTGTTCTCCACGTTCTCATTGATAATGTTATGTCAAATTTAAATATGATTTTTGCATTAATTGTGTACTAAATTATTTTTTATCCTAACTATACTCTTGTGATTATGATCAATCACCATAGTCATCTTCCCATCTTCACCAAGATCCTCTAACTATTGTTTCATCCCTATTAATTGGGTATACACCTTTGTATCTAAGATATACTCCATTTCAACTATGATACAAGATGTGATAAAGAAATTATTTCTAATTCATCAAATGCATTTTATCCCAAAAAACAAAGATCATATGCTTATATATTTAATATCCAAAATATCTCTAGTATAATCTAAATCCAAATATTAATATATTTCTTGAACATTCCTTAAATTTTCCACCAAAGAATAATTGAGTGTGCCTTAAATGTACCTCATAATTATCTTCATGGTAGTAGTCTATTTTTCTCTGAACTACTCTAAAATTTGTCCTCTATTTGTGTATAAAAAATAATTCTCAGCCTCATCAATGTGAGGTGAAACAAACCTTTAATCATTCTTTAATAAATTATGGAATCAGCCTATTTTCCATCTTCTTTATTTTCAATCTTTTTTCTAATGGAAATAAATCTTAAAACTAGTTTTCTATCATATATATCAAATTTATTCAATACATCCCGCATTAATTTTTCTTTAGAAACAAATTTATATCCCCCTTTTTGATTCACTTATACCTTAAGAAATTATATAAACTATCTAATCATTGGAATTTTGAATTTTAAGCTCATTTACTATGAAAATTCCTCTTCCAATTTCAACTTGATGGCTCAAAAAATGATGTATTTTAAATAAATGATCACAAAGATACTCCTTGGTTTATTTCACATAGTGATTATGATCAAAACAAACCTTACTAAATTTGAAGTTATTTAAAAAGGTTTACAGTCAAACATACAAAGCCTATGGTGCTTTTTTCAATCCATATAGTGCTTTATTCAGTCTATAAACCTTTGATTCAACATCTCAAATTTGAAATACCATAAATTTCTCAATATATACCACTTCCTAGAGAAATCTATTCAAAACATGAATTTTGACATCTGTTTGATATATTCTAAAACCTATTTTAATTTCTATCGCTCTAAAGTGCCTTATTATTTTTGAATCTTTCTAATTGTGTGAATGTTTCTTCCACATCAACACCATTCACTTGTCAATATACTTTACACGCTAACCTTTATTTATTACTGACAACTTTTCCAATTTCATCAAACTTTTTCTTGAACAACCACTTGGTTATAATGATATTATTAACTATAATTCTATTTGCAAGATTTCAAACCTGATTTTACTCTATTTGATCCAACTATTTATTCATTTCCTTGACCCATGATTTAGAAATTTATAATTCTTTAAATTGTAATGGATCCTCTTGATATAATAGATTATTAAGCTCTAAATTTTTCAATCTTTTCATTTATAGTAGATAAATTTATCTTTAATAATTCTTAACTCATAAATATCCATTCTATTTTTTCTTATTTGTATCACTGCATGATGTTTTAAAACAACCTATTCATTTTTCGATTCAACTTTATAGTCTTCTTCATGTATCATATTGTAACCACCAAATCTGTATCGACATCCTATTATTAATCATGATATTCGCATAAATTTGGAATTATAAGTTTATTTCTATCATTATTCTCAATTAACTTCTCGTCATTTATCACCAGGATTTTTTTCAATATTTTTTAAAAATATTTATAGATTTTTATCTTGAATTAGTAACCTAATAATGTCTCTTCATTTATTTTATCTTCATACTTGCCTTGATTTTCTTATTTGTTCTTAATATTTTACATAATTCTAAATATCTTTAACTGTTTGAGTGTCAGTTTCCTATAATATTATATTTTATATATTTTATTTTACTCTAGGGATCAAAAAATATTTACCTTTCATGAAAATAAATTGACAACTTATATCTAATAGTTCCTTGTGATGCTACCTTTGATGAGTAAGTTTTTTTGTGTTGTTTATCATTCAATTATACCTTTACATAAAACTATTTTATTGTGGTTACCTCACCAATGAGATGTCATATTTGATTTTGTGCTTTAATAAGTAATTATCCACTTCAATATATGTATATTATATACCTTTATCCAGTTATATAATTTTGATCGTTCTGCAAGTTTCATTTTATTCTCTTCTACATAATATCTTCATAAACTCAATTATTTCTATTTTTATCTATATAAACATTTATAAATCATTCTATTATAATCATCAACAAAAAATGTTAATTATTTCTCACAATATGTTTTGGGAATCTTAATTGTATTACAGAAATTAGTATAAATTAGATCTAATAGATTTGATGCCTTTTTCAACTTTAGTTGGTAGAGATTTATCAACATATTACTTTTTAAAAAAGTATCACAAGCCTTATCCGAGTCAAATCTTAGATTTGGGATTTCAATTATAGCCTTAAATTTGAAAACAAATGTCATACTTTTATTGATTTATAATTATTATCTTCTAATGGTATGAATGTTTTTCCACTTCCACTATAATGAGACATGTGTTCTCACTATTTTCCACCTGATATAGATTTTTTTGTTCTCAGTCACTTAATTAATGAGTTTACAACCTTTATTTTGATAAGGAAGAACTTATAGTTGAATTTAAAATAAATGTTTGTGTTATAAAGTTAGATAACACTCAATTAATTATGTCATAGACCATCCACATAGAGCACCTCCATGTTTTAAACTCATCTCTAGGTAAACTTGTTCTTCCACTTCATTTGATCTTAAAGGATCTATCATTTCAAAAACATATTGTACCATCAACATGACCTTTAATACTCTTAAATAGTATCAAGATCCCTATCATGTGGTATGAACACCCATTATCATGTATCCAGGCACTGTAATTCGTTATTTTGTGAAGATAAATTTCAACCAGTTTAGCCTTCTCGTTCTACTTATTTTCCTTCCTATAGATGTCTATTTGAGTTGATACATTATATGGTCTCTACTAAATATTTTTAACTTATTAAATGAGATCATATTATTTTTCTTATTATTTTTCTAAATGTAAAAAAATATTTTAAAATGGAATCATGTTTGGTTTCCTTGAATACATACTCATTTAACTTCTATAAGAGTAATTTTAAATCCTTTATTTTTATAAAATTCATAGTTTTATTAACAAATTTAGTATAATGAAAATAATATCCATGTAAATAATTTATTATTTTTATTGTTTGATATGTTACCACCCTCATTTATAATGGGTTTGGTGTGAGAACTATTTTATTAGCCAAGTGTCAAAGATATAAAAGTTTATTTACCGTAAGTAACACTTAAGAAATCCTAGATGTAGAAATTACACTGTCTACAAGTAATTATGGGTTTAGGAAGTACAATTTATTTTATCATAAGTTCAATAGGTGGATGAGTTAGTTCACCAGACGTTGTAAGTGTGAGTGGAATGGAATTTTTACTAGTTCCTTATAATATTAGAAGCAATTAGAGTAGTTTTATGAATGATTTTAGTGGATTGATAATAGTGGAATTCTAAGTGTAGCAATGTTGAGAACTAAAATTTGATTCATTTAATCGATGATTCAAGTATGCTTTGGAGGGATGCAATGAGAAGGAAGAAAGGGGAAGCATTTAGTATCTAAATTCATGTTCATTGTAAGTGAGGGAAGTGTATAAGTTTATGAGTTCCATGAACATTTAAGACATGGAATGGAAGTATTTCCTAGTGAATTTAGAAAATGGGGATTCATAAAATTCATTATAATGAAGTTCAAATTACTTGAACTTATTCATTAGGAGTTGGTGATCGATGCAACGAATTCTTCTGGTGATCGAAAGTTCCTCATGAAAATTGAAAGATGCTCGTAATTTCATGAAGGTAGTGATTAATAATACTTCATTATATGTAATGGGTCTCCCTCTACCTAGTTAAAAGAGGTATTTTCTTTTCTTTAATAATAAATGACGCTTTAGACCCAACCTTTAAAAAAATACAGGTATTGGGGGATAAAATTCCTAAAGAAAAATACTGGGAGGAGGATCGCTAGAATATGGATTCATCTTCTTGTGTTTTGAGTATGGATTTCATAGATTAATAATCCTTGTAACTATAATTTACTCTATTCTAAATGAATGAAATTATATATCATAATTTTCTCATACACGTAGGAAACATCATTCAAAACACATAATCCTTGGGCACATTATGTCTTTTACTTTGTGGTTTCATGTGTGTTTGTGACTCATGTGATTCTTCATTTATACTCTCATCAAAAATGAGATTAGGAGGCGACCATAACTATATAGTGGAGGAAGACTGAATGCGGATCTTTGGGTTCTCATCCTTCCATGTTCTAGTATTTTAGGTCATGGAGGTGATTTGATCCAAATATACACTTTTTATTATGGTTGAAGTTCCATTGTACAATACTATAAGAAGGATGAACATCTAGTGATTGATAAAATTACCCTCATCCCTAAAAAGTGGTATCAGAACCAATTTTTTATTCTAATGTCTAGTGGAGAAGTAAATCAAGGAATCTTAAAGATTTTACTCAAAGAATAGCTATAGTGCCAAACATATTATGGGATATAATAAATCCTCATGGAAAAAAGTGCTTTGGGGAATGTTTTGTTTGATGGTGACATCTATAAATTGATAGAATATTGTTGGGTTCTCATGGTTAGGTGATTTATCAGATTATCAAAATAAATGCATTAAAAGATAATGGAAATACTAGTAGTATTTATAGGAATATCAAAATTCTAATTGATCAGAATAAGTCATGCAACATGTTTCATTAATTGAGTTGGAACTATAAAAAATTTTATAAGACTACTGGAAATTATAGAGGAATATAATGATCCATTTTGTTATCTAGATATTTTGGGTGATCATGTTTCTGGAATAAATAATTTTAATGGGTAATTTGTGGTTTCATGACCATATAGTGGAAGTTACAGATCTTGGAGGATGTTGTATGTAAATCTATTCGTTAGAGAAGTTATCGAAATATTGAGACAGTGAATTGTAATTCCATGGTAGAAAGAATAGATATTTTTCTAAAAGTTTAAAGTTAAATGAAATATGATTCATGTTCTCATAAGGATATTTCAAAGAAGAAATAAATTTTATTTTATGTCAATGACATTTGATGGTGACCAAAAGGTCTACTCCTCAAAGGATCTATTTCTAGAGGTTCTAAATACCTTCATATAAGGGGAGGTGACTAATAATGTTACCAAGTGTTCTATTGATCCAAAGTATTGATTAAACACTTTGTATCTAGGTTTTCAATAATAAATATCCATTGAGTAGGTAAGGTGTCCAGTTATAGAGAATCTCATGAATTCAATGGTTCTATCTGGAAAAACTATTTCATGTTGTAGTGTATCACATCTCGGGTTCATTAGAATATAATCATCTAGAAAGTATGAGGTATTGTGTAAAGTCTTTTTAATTTTACACTACGGGTGTTAATGTTTGTGTCATGTGTGGATGGGTTTCATTCTCTAAAACCAATATTATATTTCCACGTATTATAATAAAAAAATAGAGAGTTTGAAGAATGGTTTTCACAATCACATGGAAGAGAGAGAGGACGAAGGGTGATAATTATATGTCAAGAAAATTTGGACTAGAACATAAAGAAAGAGAGTTAAATATTCAGTGGCATTGGTTGGTGTTTAATTAAAGTTGGCTTCTCTCATGGATTCATTTTAATTCAAAGTAACTTTGATTAAATAGAAGAACCACATTAAATATGGACTTGAAGATAGTTTGGAAGATAAAGGATGAGAAAAATTGGGAGTTATGGAGGTCAACTACCTATGTTTTAATATTTAATTAAGACTATCTTGAACACTAGAAGAAGGGTATCATGGAGAATTTTTTTATTTTTCAGCAGCATGTGTTGGATTCCTAGGAAGTCTTATGTAAAAATTATGCTTGATGGTGTTTTTAGGTTGGTGGATCTAGAAATAATAGTACAAGATTTTCAGGTTGGCTAAATCATGTGGAAGGTTGTTTTATTTTTGTTTGGGTTAGGTATCTTCTAGGGGAGACCTTAATAGTTCATAATTATGATTTTTGTGGTCTATTATATGTAAATTTACTAAAGGTGTATACCTAGGCCATACTGAAGATGTATAATGTTTAACCCTGAGTATTGACACGTGATACTTTATAGGGTTTTGACTCTATGTCAACAATAATATTAATATTTTCAAAGCATCAGAAAGAACTCTATAATTAAGGTGGGGTCTGTAAAAGGATAGAACCATCTAGAATAAGTGGGACAAAAGGACCATAGATTCCTCTATTCCATTTATCATAATTTTAATGTGAGTTCATCATACTGATAAAATCAAAATTTCCAAAATATTTTGTTCCAATTAGATTTAAATTGTTATGAATTTTTTAGATCTCAGTGTACATAGAATCTCTCAGAAGTAAAAAAAAATTATTAGTAGAGTCTTTTTTAAGGTTGGAAGTCCATTATGTTAATGCCATAAACACATTTCAAGACACATCTTGTTGATATAATTTCAATAAAGTAGGTGTATGGAAACTCAGTTCATGTTTCCTTCTAATGAATTCGATAGTGGCATTGAGATGAGTTTCACAAACATATAAAAAAGGAAGATCATGGTTTTGGAGAATCTTAGGGTTAATTATTTTATATGGATCATAAAACATAAAAATAATCAAGCATAGAGAACCTTGTGGTTTTCATTAAAGGAGAAGGAATGGAAGTTCTCCATGAGGACTTTGGTGTGAGAATGATAATACTCTATGGGTGTTAGATTATTGGAATAAACCTAAGAAAATAATTCTCAAGTGGGATATTTTAGGATTTGGTGTGAGAATTTTTCTCTTAGTCTTTGGTCAAAGCTAAAAGAGTGTAGTAATAAAAATTAACACTTGGGAAATCTAGGATGGAGAAAGTACACCAGCACCATAGAATCTAGAATATATAAGATAAGGTTAGTTAATTGAAAGTTAATTAGGTTTATGGGGTATTTCACCATAAGAAACAAGAGGAAATTGAATCTAAGTTTGGCTAGTTTCTATAAATATAAAAAGTAGTGGGACTAACTAGACTGATTTGTTCAGTTGATGGAGCCCAGTGGAAGTCTGAGTGCATAAATTTGGGGGATGAATATTTGATTCAAGTACTCAAGGATTAAATCATTCTCTATAGGGATGTAGTGAGGTAGATATAAGGGTTAGATTGTGTTATCTGAATGAAAGTCTAGAGTGGGTAATATATGTTTATAAGTTCATGAGTTATCTAAACTCTAGTAAAGATTCATGGAAGTATTTTATTGAGAATGTGGAAAAGCAATAATTGTCAAATTTAGTAGAGTGAAGTTAAGATGATGTTCACTTATTCATTATAATTCAGCACCTAATACAATGAATACAACTGGTAATTATAATTTTCTCATGCCAAAGGAAGGTCACCTATAATTTGATGATGGCATTTTTAACTAGATGACTAGTTGAGGGCCATTATAAATAGTGAGTTGGCCCACAAATGAAAAAATTATAACATTTTTGTAGGAGATGATGATGACTAGTAGAGGAATAAGGTGATTTGGAAAGATTAAACCTAGGAACATCCAAGTGACAAAGGTTAAAATGAAAAAGGTTCAATATCAGGGGAAGGAACACCAGAAGATGGAGTCTTCTCCAGGTGGTTCTAGTATGGTAGATGGAAATTATAACTTTAATGTAATCTATTATAATGACATAAAACAATATTTTGCTTCTCTTCTATGCATGAAGGAAACGTAGTATAAATCTCACAATCTTGGGGTTCATTATGTTCTATAACTTTTTATTACATGTGTGGGTGTTCTTCATGTGATTATTAAATTTTATACTCATTGGGAGGAATATCACAATGTTACTAAAACTATATTGTGAAGGAATACTCGATGAGGTGTAAGGGTTCTCAGTCTTCCTTATTTAAATATTTGAGAGCGTGTTGGATGATTTGATCATAATTTGTGATTCTTCTAGTGTTTGAAGTTCTGATAAATTGGATTACTAGAAGTGATAAATTCGGGTGATTGGTAAAACTTCCCTCATCCTAAAAAATTCATTGACTCCCATATAGTTAAACTATCAAATAACTATTTTCCTTTTATCAATATTTCATTGTGTGTCCAAGATATCCAAATAATTTTCACTTGATAAGGAGAAAAAATTCATCGCTTCTTATTTATATTTTTACAACTGATGAAAAACTCCCTAATTGTTAATAATATATAGAATATTGATAGTTATCATCCATCATTTCCTTACCTTTATCTTTACTAGTATCTCCTCCTTTTTTGAGTTTTACCTTTAAAAAAATACTAAGGTTACCTGATATATTGGTTCTTTGTTCAATAAAAAAAATTTCTGACACTTTTTATGCCTTCATCAGTCCTTTCATTCAACTATTCACCTATGAATCTTTAAAACTATAAAATCATTTCTCAACCCCAATTTTTTATCAAAATTAAAGTTTCGTCAATGAAGTGACAACTTCTTATTTAAGGGATTCAACCCTTTTCTTTTTCTCCTCAATAAAATCATTGATTTAATCAATCATCCTAACATGCTCCTTGATTTTCCATTTAAAATCAATCACTTATTCTAAATTTTCCTAAAAACCCCTTTATTTACAACAATAAAATCTAGAAATATAATTTTGGGTTTGTTTTAATCAATTTACTTTGATTATTCCTTCATCAATCCACCAATATATTTTTCCTTATATTGAGTATCTAACTCCACAAGTTATCCTTTAAATTTAAATTTAAAGTCAAAAACACCTTCTAGTTGAAATTATTCTTTATTTTTTTCATTTATTTTCTCAACAGTTTCAATCATAACATAATCTATTCCACAAATAAAATTAGTTTCATCTTCTTCAGCGTACACTTCATCTTCACCATATTTTTTACTCACCCAAATTTTCTACTTTAACTTATTTCTTGATATTTTTCTAGATTTAAGGATTAATATAAGGAAATTTTATCAATTGTTCTCTATGAATTTATCTTCAAAATATCTATCAGTGTTACTTGGGAATATAATAGTAGTATAATTGATCTTTCTATATTTAAATCATAAAAATGATAGCTTTACTTTTAATAAACATTTATTTTTCATAACCTTACTTTCCACGAGAGATAATAACTCATAACTAACTTATCATTTTGATTATTCTACCTTATTAATACCAATACTCTATATATATATATATATAAGATTGAAATTTCCTTTGATTAATGGATTAATTTTCTACCTGTATTCACACCCATCTTATAATTGACTATCTTACTATGAATATTATCAAGTAAAACTTTTTATAGATTAATTTATTCAAGAGACAATGCCTTTAGATCCTACAAAGGTGGTATCCTCTTAAAGATTTTATTTATAATTCCAAAATAATTCATTTCATCACTAAAACCACATATCTCACTAATAACTGCTATGATATAATTAAATAAATCATCTATATTTTTTTGGGGTCATCTCCAAATCATCAAATTTATTATGCAACACTTAAATCCAACTCATTGAATTTTTTATCACCATTATAAATGGTAGTGAGGTTATCCAAAATTGATTTCACTAATTCTTAACTAATCATCTTCATATAAATATGATTAAAAATTCTCTAAGTAGTATATTTATCACATTTTCATTGGGATTATGTAATTTTCTATCAACCTCAATCATTAGAATATCTTTAACATCGCTCATTTGATTTCCATGCATCCCTAGTGAGTACACATCGAGTCAAAGAGACTATAGGTGTGTTCTTGTTCAATTATTCTAGTTTGGGAAATTGTACCCATCAAATAGTGAAACCCCCTTTTTATTGATATCATTCTATATGAAAATAAGATTTTTCTAATAGTTTTATCAAAATTGAACCTATCAGATTCCACTTATTTCAACCAAAACATCCTAACACACACTAAGTGAGGGTAAATTAGGGTGTAAATTATTTTCATACTCAAAAACCCAATAGATATTTTACTCACATTTTAAAAAAAATGATACAAAACTATCATAATTAAACACACATCCAAATATTGAAAATAAATACAGTAAAACATGGTATTTTACTTATTTCACCATAAAAGGATACTCCAAGGAGCATACACGGATGGTGTATTAACATATTAGAAAACTTCACTTTATATTTTATATAAATTATAAGTTTGAGAATATTTCAATATTCATCCTAGGTTTACTCCCACGTTATTTTTATCAACTCACTTCTTCACAGGAAAGAAACGAAAAGATACATAGTTCAATGTTCAGTCATAGAATCTTCATGAAATATTTACACCAAAACAACATGGGTGTTACCATCATACTTTTGTACTCTCAATAAAATATAAATCTATAAAGAATTTCCTACAATAGAAGTAGATTATATCTATTTTTTATATAAAATAATTTTCTTTGAAAAAAATCATCTCTAACCCTTCATTTATTTATAAATTTTCAATTCAATCTACCAATTTCATCCCTATGAATTTTCTACTTGTCACATATTGATTATACCTATAAACAACCCATGAAACTCTAATCAAAACCATCAAAGTCAAAGATAATATCATAAAATAAAAGAGATGTTAAAATCTAGAAATATTTTGGAAAAAATCGCATTTTGAAATGATAAAACATCCCATTGTGAAATGATTTACCCTAATTTCAATGTGATTTATTTTTGGTTTAGTAGATTTTTGTGTGAAACATCACATTACTACCTAATCCATTTTAAAACTTCAAATCAATAAAATATAGGTAAAATTTCATTTAAGAACCCATATAGATCACAATGTGATCATATTTATCCTCCTCAAAGATCCTACTAATTTTTTTATGGCTATCATGGTCACAAAATGATGCGTTTAGCTCTTTATAGATGGGAACAACACAAATTTTTCAAGATTGGGTGTTCCACCATGAACCATCTTGAAATTTGTTACTTTTAATATTATAGAGAAACACATTTCAATGTGATATGAACTACTACACCATGATGATACATTCATACCTTAACCAAATATAATCTAAATTTTTATGGTATTAATATTATAGTGTGAATAATCATTTTTCACTTAGGCAAAAGTTAATGTGGCATGAAAAATCATTGCCTCCTCCCAAGTACACCAATATATCCATAAACATAGAATGAACATGGTGGTTTCACCATTATGGTATATATTTAGTCCCAAAAAACATCATTTAACCTCCAAAACTATCTATAAATCTTATTACCAACAAAAAAATACTTCTAAAATACCATCACAAGCTTTGTAGTTCCAACATACTTTCATAAACCAAATAAAATCGTCCAATTAAGATCATGGTTCCACCAAGTATGAAGTTATATGATTGTAATATCATTTTAACAAAAATATAATGATGTAATTAATAAATTATTTGTAACGTCTCAATCCAGGGTCCACTTAACCCATGGTCCAAGCCATTGGGTCAAATGGCTTCAAGAATTCTTCCCTATATTCCAGAGGTTACTGACAAGTAGTGAGGGTGTGAAGGTGGTACAGTGGGGATATTATACCCTCATATCGTAGTGACATAGTGGATATAATCAGACACAATCTATAATGAAAGCACAATATAACAGACATAATCACAATGTTGTATAAGAATAAATATAACTAACAAAATAGAAAAGTGTGGAAGCAAAAATAAATAGAACAACTATATAATAGTAAAAATCCTCTACGTCGATTTCATGTACATGGATTCATGGAATGTTGTAGTATAAAAAGGGAACTGAAAGATACAAGAAAGTTATACAATAGTACAAAAGAAAAAAGGGGTAGAACTGCTCCCAAAGCATCTCGGGCTAATGATTAACCCTCTATTCTTAAGATCCAACTATAAATTATCATATTAACAACCTGTAAAATGGTTTTTTCCTTTATCAACACCTAAAGATATATAATATTATCGAGTACTAAAGGCAACACAAGTATGGTGTGAGATAAAATCTCAGTAAACCACCAACAATGGTGTCTAAGTGTAATCCAAGTAGCTATCATAACTAAATAGTGTGTATGTAAAAATAATTAATTCAAATTTCTGAAGAAAAAAAAATAACCATCCCACTCAGGTTCCTATAGGACACTTGGTGGGTCTACCTTCTTTGGCTCATTACCTGAAAGAATGTATAAAGAGTCACTATATATATATATATAGTAATATTATATATATATATATATAGTTTAATTATATATTGCATCCACATATATGAACCAAGTATGTGAAGATGTAAGTGGCCATATACTTGGAATACTAGTCATTGGTTGGACTGGTGCATAATTCATACATCCAGGACCAGTCTAATGAGCCTATATGCTCACACAATAGGGTACATTTCCTACATCCTAATAAGAGTGTGAGAGATCATGTACGCCACTTGGGATGGTATGTGATACATCATGTCATCACTCTAAGAAAGGGACATGTTGTGTAAATCCCACCATCCTAACAGTGTCAATGGTGTGAGATGTCATGATCGACACCTAATGTAAGGGAGTGTAATACCATCATTATCAATAGTCCCTTGGTATCACATCACATCCTATAAGAAGGTGTGTTATAATTATATTTGGCATGGGTAATTACATCCCATACATCTCTTTTATCAATCCCATATATATAAGCAAGGCATATTCATATTTACACATATAAGTGTTTGGTAAGGAATAAATAATGGGTGTAGCCTTGCCACCCCCTAATCACCCCATTTAAATCATTCATTTCATCAATTAAAAGAAACTCAGCATTCACAATCCATTCCATTTTAATCAATTAACTCATTTGAGTAAGGGTAAGCCATCATGAACAAAACATACCATTAAACACATGCCATTCAATTTCCATTTAACTCATTAAGCCAGGGAAATTCAATGTATAAAAATCTTTGGGAATTTCAAGGTTCCATAGTCAAACAAAGAAATTTCATAAATGGAAAATGTCAACATAAGTGGACCAAACACATATTTGGTGCTTTGGGTTCTATTTATTAATCATTTCATAACAGGTTTTTTCATTTAAAAGTTAACCAGAAAGCTAATTAGACATTCTAGGAAGTTTGGCCTTTAACCATTTAGGGGTAATTAACATGGCACACTCATGGGGTGTCCATAACTGAGGGAATAAACCTATAAACAAATAAACAATAATCAATAGATATATAAACACCCAAATGATCAATTTAAAAATAAGAAATCAATATAAAGGTTTTTCTCAGAAAAACCTAGCGTGCAG
This sequence comes from Viscum album, assembly GCA_963277665.1. Taxonomy (NCBI): domain Eukaryota; kingdom Viridiplantae; phylum Streptophyta; class Magnoliopsida; order Santalales; family Viscaceae; genus Viscum; species Viscum album. The sequence continues at coordinate 1,945,015,964 of OY728163.1, forward strand.
CACAAAGACTTAATTACAAAGAATAAAAACTCAAATGTAAAATTATATGACCACCTACCTCAATGTTGTAGATGAATACACAGTCAATATCAGCCTCATATTCAAAACAGGTTGGAAGAGATCTAAGAAATAGTCCAAAACCATGAAAATAGGGAAAATAATCTTGCACCTAAATAGTGCATTGGATTCAAAGGAAAATTAAATAGGATGAGAGATACTAAAAGATTTTACCAAGAAGAACTTGATGCTTATGATGGATCATGAATTAGATTCTGGACATGGTAGTTTCTTGGATTCCTAGATTGAGGTATTTTTAAGCTCATGGGAATGAAAATGAGGCCGGTTCACTGGAATAAGAAATGGTAAATAAGAAATAGCTTATGAATTAAAATAGGGAAAATTTTGAATTTCACCCAAAATAAGGGGAATGGGGTTTATGCACACTATCTGAAAACTGTTCACAAACTGTCTAAGAACCCACTGTTAAAAACTATAGGTTGTGTGAATATTTGTGCACTTGGAGTTGTATGGTTGAAGAAAAAACTTGTGTCACCTGTTTCACCTCTTTTTCCCCCTGAATACTTAAAACTAACTATGAAACCTGGGTGGAACGGTTTATTCTAACCATGTTGCCCAGTTGTATCCCATTTTCTAAAACTCTCAACTCCGAACAAGCCTCAAACACTCTTGAGACCTTCCTTAGTCTGTAATAAATGTTTACCATGATTAATAAAATGATTTAAATTGGAAAAAATGATTCATTCCTATGTGATAAGATGGGTAGTTACAACCTCCCCTTATTAAAGAAACTCATATTTGAGTTGGGATTATGAGGATAGAGAGGTAATGTTAGGGAAGAGTTCTATCCACTAAGCTTGTATATCAGCTTCCTGCTCCCAATTCTCATCATGTGTCTGACCATGTTTCCATAGAACCCATACCAAAGGGATTATCCTTCCATAGAGTTTCTTGACACTCTGATGCACTTTACGCACTGGATACCTATTAAAGGAATCATCAACATCCAATTCAACCTCATCAGGATGAAAGATAAGTTATGGGTCTGGAAATTATCGGTGAAGCTAAGATACATGAAATACATCATGCATTGACTGGTATCTTTGAGGAATTTCCAACTAGTAAGCCACTAGTTCAATCTGTTACATAACCTATAAGGGTCCAAATAACCTCATTGATAGCTTAACCAACTTCTGAATATGTATATTCCCCAACCTCGAAGAGGCTCATAAGAAAATGCTTCCTTTTACCTCTAACTAGAGAGTTCGTTGGAATCTATTGGCATACGAATTATTTCTGGATTAAGTTATCATCATTTACTTTCTAATCAACTGAATTAGATTTGTAGTCTCTTTCATGAGACATGGTTCAAGAATAACTGCCTCCCCTACCTATATCTAGTACATAGGTGAGCATAAAGGACTACCATATAAGTATTAATAAGGATCCATCTTGATGGTATCCTAAATGTTGTTATTATAGGATAACTCGATGAGGGGAATGTGTTTCTCCTAGGAACCCCCAAAGTCAAGGAAGCATGCTCAGAACATGTCCTCCAGTACCTATATAATACACTCTATTTTTACATCAGTATATGGGTGAGATTCCAAGCTTAGAATAACCTTTGTACCCAAGTACTTCTGCAAACCATACTAGAACTATGACTTCAAACAAGTGTCTCTATCCGAAATGATAGAATCAGGAGCTTCAAGAAGACATACAACCTCCCTGATGTTAAGCCTTCCTAGATCATATACTATAAAGGTATATTTCACAGGTAATAAGTGTTCGATCTTTATCAAACTATCAATGACAACCCACATTGTATCATTACATCATGGTGATTTTGGTAGACTAGTCACAAAATCCATCAAAACACTATATCATTTCCACTCAAAAATGGAAAACAACTAGAGAATCCCTTCCAATCCCTGATGTTCTAAATTAACCTGCTTAAATTTGGACCATCCGGTGATGAAGTCTACAATCTCCCAATTTTTACCTTACCACCAATACCGATGTTGTAGATCTCAGTGCATTTTTATGACACTATGGTGAATAGCCCATGATGAGACATATAATTCCTACATCATCTCCTCTATGATATCTACTTGACCCATAAATTTCTATGTAACTATAAGGTATCATACCCATCCATATTCCAACCTAAATATGTATCATCATTTGAAATGATTTCCCTTAGGATGAGGCCCTCAAAATCAGATAACTACCCCATTATAACCCATTATGGAAAAGTAAAGGTCCTTTCAAAGGATGAGAGGATAGTCTAAACATAATCCTCCTGGACCTCAATGTGCATCTTTGATAATAATTCCATAAGCTACCATTTTACATTGGATTCATAAACTTCCTGTGTCTGAGTCTTCCAGCTTAGATCATCGGCCACAAAATAAACTTTACCAGGAATGTAGGAAATATCACAATCAATGACTATAGGTACTCAACCCACATGTACTACATGAGATTTAGATCCTGCTATGTAAATATGTACTTGAGTATTTTATAGTCTCTGAATACCAAAAAAATCTCCCCAAATAGATAGTGTCTCCAACAGCATAAGGCATGCACAAAATTAGAAAGTTCGATCTCTTGTATCAGGTAATTACTCTCATGATCCCTCTACTAATGAGACTTGTACATGAAACCTCACACATCCTACATTATAAAATCTTCAAGCCTAATACCTCATTCATCATAGTATATTTTATAGCTTATTCCTAGCTAGGAAAGAATCAGTATTGGTGCTCAGGTCAAATAAACCTTCAACTCCTGAAAGGATACTTCACATGCTTCAAACCAAAGGAATTTTACACCATTATTTTTCAAGCCCATAAATGGCGATGAAAGGTATGATAAATCTTGGATGAATAATTTCTAATATTTGGAAAATACTAAGAAACTTTGGATGAAAAATATGTTCCTAGGATACTCCTAGGAAACTATATCTCTCACTTTCTCTGGGTCTACTGAAACTTCTGGCTCTAAGATAATATTACTTGGGAAGTGAACTTTTTAAATCTAAAAGTTTCATTTACTAATATTAGCATAGATTTTATAATCTCTCATTGTATTCAGTACAGTCTCAATATGGGTTGCATGGTCATGTCTAGAGAGTGAATACACTAATATATCATCCAAAAATACTACCACAAAAGAATATAGGTATGACTGTAAAACCCAATCCATAAGATCCATAAAAACTATAGGTGTGTTCGTGAGACTGAACAAAATAACTAGGTACTCATAGAGACCATACCTACTCCTAAAATTTATATGAGGTATGTCCAAAGTCCAAACACAAACCTGATGATAGTCCATCCTCAAATATATCTCTGAAAACACTTTCATTCCTCAGAGAAAATCTAAGAGTTTGTCTATTCTAGGTAGTGGATATTGATTATTTTTCATGAGATGGTTCGAATGATGGTAATCCATGCAGAGCCTAAGGGTACCATATGGCTTCTTGGAAAAAAGAATTAGTAAACCCCAAGGAGAATTGTTTTTTCATATAAATCCTTTATCCTCTAGATACTCCAATTTATTCTTGAGTTATAGATGATCCTTCGGTTCAATCCTATAATGAGAAATTGTCACTAGTGCTGCTCATGGTACAATATTAGTGGTAAACTCTACCTCTCACAGTGAAGGTAGACTAGAGAAGTCTTCAAGAATGAAGTCTCTAAAACAATCCACTATAAGAAGAAAAATAGTGGGTCATAAATCTTATTTTTTTCAAGAAAATACTAGTGATATGAGTTGTCACACTACCCATCCTATGTTTCTCAGGTCCTGTACATGATTCACTAAAATCCAATTCTCCATTGTTCACATTCCTAATTCCCTCTGGTGATGTAAATTTCACCCTCTAATGATAATAGTCAATGTGGGATTGATAGGGAACTAACTTCTCTATCCTATGATTACATAAAATCCTATGATGTTAATGACATAAATATTCCATATGAAAAGGTAATCACCTATCTCAAGAGGATAGTACTTATAAACGATGAACACCCTATGAACGGATACCTAAAAGGGTGTCTAACATCATAACTCTATGAAAGTATTTGATTTAGAGGACGAAAATTCTCATAATAATCTCAAATATAAAAGGGTGGGGCACACATATTTCAAATAAAGTAGACACTAAAGTGGAGGCTACTAGAATAATACCTCATAAAATAGAAGTTATGTCACTTTTCTCCTTCGGCATAGGTCGTACTTCATGTAACTCGCATGTACAGCGGCCCCGGTTCACTGCCTAAAAGCCCTAAACAACCCCTCTCTTTTGGCATTGAGAATCATAATCATGATTTCCTCTTCCTCAACTTCCACCTTGTCCTGATTAGATAGAGTTATTCCACCTACCTTCCTATCATGATCCTTATATCCCACTCCTGACCGAGGAGTAGGTGAAGATCCCCACTTACTAGGTGTTGAAGGGAAATTACCACGTAAGTGTTGGATATATCCCATTCTTTCATAGACTCTGCACCTGAATAGATACCTCATACACTTATCTTTTTTATGTCCTAGCTTCTCATACTGATGATAGATAAAAAGTTATTTATACGAGGAGTTATACTACTACTACCTCCACGAGTAGCCTTAAAGTGCCTCTTTCTCCCAGATGATGAACCATTGATAGACAGAGGTATCGAACAACCCTAACTCACACCCTCATCTTCCCTCAAGTTTATCTCTATAATAAGGTACTGGTTGAAATTTTCATAAGTGGTAGTCAATCTGAACACATTGACCTATGATCAAATGGAATATATCGACCCATCCTCTAATCAGTTGGCGATCATAAGTTCATCACCCACCAGATTAGGAATGAACCACTAACGCTTAGTGAAATAAGTAAAATACTCCATGACATAAGTAATTCCCGACTACAGGTTCATGAATTCTCTGGCTCTATTAGCCATTGGAGTTTGGAGAAATAAGTATTCATAGAAGATAGTCTGAAAATCCTTCTAAACCATATCTCTATGTCAATATTCATGGGTGATAACATCCCTCCATCTCTTAGAAAAATCACATAGCATATAGGTTTCTAGATTTACCCTCCTCTCTATAATTGTCACCAGATTATCGAATATATAAAAGATCTCTTCGATCCATGACAATACAATGTGTGTTCTTCCATCCCCCCAAAAAGTGGGAGGATATGGCTTCTGAAATTCACAAGTCAACTTTATCATACTCAGGTTAGGTCAAACTATACATTTAATGTTCTATAGTATATAAATAAAAGCCTTTCATAATTGGGAATCAGGGCCCATATCTCGAACAAGAGGAGCAGCCACATGTGGCTCTATAGGAGGAACCGCTTGCATCTCATGGCCCACCACCTCAGGTACGTGGTTTTTACTACCTTTAGGGCTTTTGATTGGAGGATGTCATGTCGGCATGATATTATAATGTCAAACACATACCTCATAAGAGAATTAATAAATTTGGGAGATTATATATAGAAACTATGACAGGTATAAATCCATCTTATAGAAACAATCACGCCTCTCTACCTACTCAACAACCCAGGTCTAAACGATTGAAAGAGACCACAACAAGCCATCAGAATGTAAGATATACCCACTACCCTAAACAAGGTTGGTCTTGGGTCTATGTCTCTAAGATAGATGTATATGATATGGTTGTTTTTAATTTATATGTCATATTAATTTGAATTATTTATTATTAAAATATTTAAACTACTTTAAAATTTTTGAATTAGATGGATTTCTATTTTTTGATCCACAAGGGCAAATACTCCTTATGAATCAAAATATGGAATCCACTCAATTCACACCATAATACATTCCATACCATGTGAAAAATCATCCATGGATCAACGTGCCATAATTGACTACTTAAGGTTCCTACTTTAACCTATTCAAGAAAAAACTATTAGGTTAAGGCAATCACTTTAATTATTAATTATGTTTTCCAATACCTTCAATAAATGCAATAATAATTCAATACATATTCATGAAACAATCAATACGAAAGAGGCATATGCATTATAAAAAACATGACATGGAAAATGCATGTAATATTTCTTCTAGTGCGCCTAATTATGAGGCATGATCTAATGAAAATCCCTTATTTCATAGTTCCTAGGTAGAAGAAATCATCATTTCAAAAATACAAATATCAATAACATCATAACTCATGTGTTTGACCAAATGGTGAAGTCGTATCAACTATAAAAAGCATAATAAATAAAATAAATTACCCATCCTAGGTAATTTGGGTTTCCCCTTTACATGGGTTAGCTATGTACATGCACAAAGTCAATTCCAAATCCCATTAAATCCTATTCACCTATATAATACCCAAATAGTAAGACAAAGGAAAAAAACTCATTGATACCACTTTGTAATGTCCCAACTCGGGTTCCACTTAACTTGTTCTCTGAGTCGATGGGTCACATAGCCTCAAGCACACCTCCCCATATTTTAGATTCTTCTGACTAGCCGTGAGGGTGTGAAGTTTGTATAGTGCGGAGACTATACCCTCATATCAGAGTGGCACAGTAGATATAATCAGACACAATCAACAGCGGAAGCACAATATAACAAAAAAAATCAAAATGCAGTGGAAGAATAAATATAATTGGTATAATATACAAGTGCAGAATTGTAAATAAACAGAACAACTTTATAATAGTCAAAATCCTCTAAGGCGGTGTTAGATATATAGATGCATGGCATGATTTAGTATAAAAAGGGAATAGGTAGATACAATCATGATATATAATAGTAAAAAATAAAAAAAGGACATGAGCTTCTCTATAAGCATCTCGAGCCAATTCTCAGTTCTCTGCTCCTAATATCCAACTATAAATAAGAATATCAATGACCTATATAAGTTCATTTTACCTTATCAAATCTTGCAAACATATAACATTCTTGGGTACCAAAGGAAGCCTGAGTGTTGTGTGAGATAAAATCTCAATAGGCCACCACCAACAGGGTCTACATGTAATACAAGAAGTGATCATAACTAAAAAGTGTGCATGTAAATATAATTAATTAACATTGCATTAATAAATAACCATCCCACTCAAGTTCTTATAGGACACCTGGTGGGTCAACCTACTTCGGCTCATTGCTGGAAGGAATGTCTAAATACTCACTATATATATATATAGTAATAATATATATATATATATATATATATTAATTATATATTTCATCCACCTATATGAACCATGTACATGTGAACGTAACTGGCCATATACCTAGAATACTAGTTGTTGGATGAACCAAGGCATAACTTGGACATCCATGACTGGTCTAATAAGCCTATAAACTCAAGAAATAGGGTACATTCCCTACATCTTAATAAGAGAGTGATATTTCATGGATGACACTCAGGATGGTGAGTGGTCCATCATGTAATAACTCAAATAAAGGTATGGGCCATGTAAAACTCACTATCAAAATAGTTTCAATAGCATGAGACATCGTGCTCGACACCCGATTTAGGAAACAAGATACCATCATTCCCAATAGTCCCTTACCATTATATCACACCATGTATGAAGTCATAATATAATTATATTTGGAATGGGTAATTACCACTCATACATATCTTTTATAAATCCGACATATATAAGTTAAGCATAATCATCTTTACACATATAATTATTTGATAAGGAAAAAATAATGGGTGTGGCCTTACCATTCTCTAATCACCCCCATTTAAACCATTCATTTAACCAAGTATAAGAAATCCAACATGCATAATTTATTCCATTTTAATCAATTAATTCATTTAAGGAAGTGTAATTCATCATAAGAAAAATTACTATTTAACGCATGCCATTCAATTTCCATTTAATTCATTAAGCCAACAAAATTCATGGTATAAGGATCATTGAGAATTTCAAGGTTCCATATTCAAACAAGTCAATTTCCTAAATGAAAAATTACAGCTTTATTTGGTCCAAACATCTATGAGGTTCTTTTGGTTCTTTTTATTACACATGTATCAAGGTCAATTTCTTTTAAATGCTAAGTCGGAAGCTAATTAGGTATTCCAGGTAATTGGACCCACGGGGTGACCATAACCTATGGGGTTTCCATAACTGATGGAATCAACCTATAAGATACAAAACAAGAATAAATAGATATATTACTTGGGTCAATTATTAATTTAATAGGAATAACTCAATATAAAGGGGATTCTCCAAAAAATCTGGCATGCAAAACAATAACTTCATTACAAAACATCAAAACTCAATGAGAAATTCATGTGACCACCTACCTCAATGTCATAGAAAACACCTTGATCTATATTATCCTAAAATTCAAAGAAGGTTAGAAGAGATCTAATAAATTTTCCAGTTACCTAAAAATAGGGAAAACGAGCTTCCACCTTAATAGCACAATGGATTCAAAGGAAAACTTACATAATAAGAGATAGACTAAAAGAGCATATCGAGTTAGACTTGATTCTTATGATGGATTGTGAATCAGTGTATGTACATGGGAGTTACTTGGATGCCTAAACTCGAGTATTTTTTAGCTTAAGGGGAATAAAAATAGGTTGGTCTATTTGAATAAGAAAGGGAAAATAAGAAATTTTCTTAAGAGTTAAAAGAGAGGAAATTTTGAAATTTCACTCAAAATAAGGGGATGCACTATTTAGGTTCACGGTTTGAAAATAGTGTGAAAACCATGTGAGAACCTGCTATCAAAAACTATAGGTTGTGTGTAAGATTATGCGCTTAGAGTCACATAGTTATAGACAAACCGGGAAGCTCCTGTTTCACCTTTGTTTTCCCCCACACAGTTAAAATTAACCATGTGACCTAAGATTCATGGTTTATTCTAACCATTTGGCCCAGTTGGTTAGCCTATTTTCTAGAACTCTGGGCTCTAAACAATCCCTAGATGCTCCTGAGACATTCCTTAGATTGTATTACATGTTTACCATGATTAACCAAAGTATTTAAATTGAAAAAAATGATATATATCTTGGTGATAATATGGGTCATTACATTAAAATATTGGTGTATATGATTTAAAAATAATGGATATATAAGATAAATGAAAGGTGTTGAGAGGGCCTCATTACATGTGTGGATATAATTTCTCCTTCTCATAAGAAATTCCTTTGTATTAAGGGATTTATGCCTCCTTTTTATCCCCAAAATCTACCCACCATGATTTATAACTTCAAGAAAGGATATTTTTAGTGATTTTAGTGAAATTGTATGAGAAAAGTATTTTTGGAATAGATAGAGGTGGGGTCCTTTTATATAAGTGTTGGAGTGGAATATTTTTAATTTTTCATTCCTTAATGGTTAAGGAAGGTCATTTTAACCTAAATAGTGAACTATAAGTGTGTAAACACAAGGGTGTCCAAGATTCTCTCAATCATGAATATGTATTTTTATTTTTATAAGTTTTAAATATCCTTTTTTCCATATTAGATATTTTAACATTTTTACTATTTACTAACATAATTCAATATTCCCCTTGGAAACTTATTTTTCAAAAAAAAAATGAAATTGACCCTATTACTTAATTTAAAGTCCTAATTACAAATATTAAATCCATTTTATTAAATTCAAACTCAAAATATTTTAAATTCACATTTTAAATAAAAATATATTATACTTTAAAAACATTTATTTGTATAAAAATAATTTGTTATGTAATGAGTGATTAAATATTGGTTTATTATAATTTCTTAATTATATAATTGATATTGGTTATTTATTATACAGGTTAAATATATGATTTACAATACATTGTTAATTTATAAAAAAAGTATTATATTCCCATTATAATATGTTAAATATACTCATACACTATATGTATTCCCAAGGATCATATATATACCCAGTGGTTGTATTATCTTTTTTTCCTTTCTATATATAACATTGCATACTTATCTATAAACCATCACTCCAACTTTTTCTATTATTTTTTAAAATTCATATCATATTTCAAATATATTCCTTTTTTTTAATAGTTCTAATCAGCGGTGTGATCTACCTAGCAGACCATGAGGATGAATATTCTAGGCTCATAAAATTTTTATTCACTTGTGGATTTATTTCTCTTATAATTTTAATATTATATTTCATATAAATTTATAATAATATTAATTTTCATTATGTTTTAATATTATTCCCTAATAAAATAAAGTATTTTTAATTTCAGTTTGGTGTTGTTTATGGAACAAGTTACTCAATGAAATGGAGTTATTAAATGAATATTCATAATAAAATATGAAGCATTACATAAACCACCTCTAATAACATTAATACATAAATTATAAGTCAAATAAAATATAAAAGTCTATATTAGATAACTCTAAAATTATTATGATCCCCAAGAACCAAAGAAAAACCTTAAAATAATCCAGACAACTCCGGAAACTGAACACCCCATGAGATACCTCTCAAATAGGAAACACTTCATCCCAAAAGATCAATACAACACAAAGAAAAAGGAACAAATTCAACCATATTATCACAAGTAAAAATATATTATCACCATAATTAGAAAAATATCAAAACGAATTAGGATACTGATCTCACATTTTTTATACACATTCATGTATACATTCATTCAAGACACCATGCCTCTATAAGACACAAATTAAAGGAATAATGAATCCTCACAACTAGTTCTCATGATGATCCTAAATCTCAAAAATATTCTATATAAAGGGAACATCTTTTTAATACTCAACTTTTACTATTCATAGATTTGAAAGTCATCATGAATATATCATTTAATATGTGACACATTGAGGTCCTCATGAAATAAATCAATTTATGGAGGAAGATAAAATTGAAGCACTACCTCTTTAACACACTCTAGTACCTCAAATAGTATTATGAATTAAGGAGAAGTTTTATAACCTCTATTGAACCTTATTTTTCCATAATAAGGATAAACCTTTTGAAAAATACATGATCACAAAACAAAAAACTCCAGAGGTCTCCTTCATTGATCACCATTTGACTTAATTGGGTTTAAAGAAGAATTCATACTCTCACAAATCACCTGCACTTTCTCTATAATAATCTATACCAATTCAATCCCAAGAATCATTGAATCTCCAATTCTAGTTTAATATCACAGATATATTTAATAAATCCCATGAAATGATCTGAATAGAGCCACAAAAATGCAATAGTGATAGCTATTATTATAATAAAACTTAACCATTGTAAAATGCTTCACCTAAGAAACTCAAAATTCAATAATACATGAATGAAACATATCCCCTAACATCTGGATCATTAGATCCAGCTAACTATCTATATGAGGTTGAAAAGTGGTGTTAATTTGTAAAAAAATGCAAAATTATGTTACAATATCTTCCACACTTTCAATTTAAAATGTGTATAATGATTAGAGATGATTTTCCTCAGATATCCATGAATCCACAAAAACTAATATACATATATCCTCACAAAATAATCCACCATACTCCACTCTATGATCACTAAGAAATGATCCAATTTCATTGATCGATCCATAATAAAATAAATGGAATCATGTACTCTTGGTTCTTGGGGAAAACCTCTCACAAAATTCTTCAATATTTCCTCACATTTTCCACTTATAGTCACTCAATTTATATAATAGATTCATTAAAACATGATGATCAATTTTCACCCACTACTGAACCGAACATCAAAAAACAAAATAATCTACTAAAATATTTATCCATGGCCACCAAAAATAATCCGTCAAGGTATGATACATCTTGTTAATAATAGGATACTCAAATATATGTGATATATGAAACTCAAGAAAAAAATAATGAATTAAAATTGGAATGAAGGTATTCCCCCATAATAACATCCAATATTGACCATCTTATAAGCGCCCCTCGGAAGAATCGTCATAGAAAACTTGATCTCTCCATACCTTCACCTTAAGATCCCCCAACTAAGACTCTTCTACCTAATAACATAAGGAATAATTAACTTTCATCTGAAACAAGAATACTCTATTGTAAAATTTTTCTATATCCAATTATAAAGTCTTAAGATCCTTCGTTATCCTTTGAACATATCCAAAATCCAAAGTAACATCACCATGTTACATCTCACTCATCACACCAATTAAAATATTTCATTTCCCTGTAGTTTAAGAGATCTTAAAGTATTAATCTTAACATAACTCCACACATCTCTCATAAAAAATTATAATATCACTAAGAAAATGCATTCTTTTGGCTACTATGATTTATAAAGACCACAAATCACTCACATATGAGAAAATTCCTCTGAATATTTAAAGAAAATGTAACACCCCGACCCCAGCTACCCAGAGTCGGTGCATTACTTCGTAACATTGGCATGATCACAAAAGATCAAGTCTCGAAAGACCGATTAGTTTAGTAGCCTTGGAAACACTAGATACATTCATAAGTCTTACATTACATCATAAAGTAAAACAAAACTACAACATCTTCTCTTCATATCCCCTTATATAATCCATGCAGGTCATTCATATTATACTTCTTCACATCCTGAAAAATATTAAAACATTGAAAGGGGTGAGCTCAGATGCTTAGTAAGGATAACAATATTGCAGAAGCTTTCATAAATAAATATTAACATTTAAGGCAATGTATAACTAAAATAAAAGCCTTTTAAACATGAACTTCAACATAATATGGAAAAAGTAAAATGAGATAATTCCATTTACTTATTCACATGGATATTCTACTGGTCGAATAATCACATGCAATATCAATAACCACTTTCATAATGATGGAATGCATAATTCCAGACTATCATAACCACGTAGCCAAGGCCTCGTGCCAAGACCACAAATAAGATTTTGTCAAGGCCTCGTGCCAAGACACTAGTTTGTCTCATGAGACCTACCGATGCATCAAGGAGCTATAGTGGGCTCCACCCGTCACTTATTAAGTCCAATGCATTCCTCATATGAATAGGTTTAAACATATCATAAACCATAACATAATCGTATCACATAAAACATGCATAAAGGAAACATAACATTTCCACATTTCAATCACAAGATATCAATACAACACATTGATATAGTAAAAACTCTTTCAAAACCATTTTCAATACCAAAATAAAATAATGTTAAAACTTTGTATTTATTTTTCATTAAAAAAAAGTGATGGCTTGTAGAGGAAGCCGAAACTCAAATAATGGTCACGGTGGCGGAGAAGTCGTTGTCACCGCATATGTACGGAAAGAAAAACATTCCCTTTTTTCGTTTAGTAAAACTCTTCGTATAAAAAATATTCCTTTTGAATAAACGTAAAAGTCAAAGGGGCTTATACACTGTATAAAAGAAAGTTGTGTATAAAACCAAATATGCCTCAATGAAAGGAGATTGAGACGAAGTCCTTAAAAGGTAATTTTTAAATTAAAATAGATCTATTATGTGTATTCACTATAGTTACACATGAAGAAAGTAAAAATACAAAATAGGACATAATAATATCATGACATAATTTTAAAGTAGGAGATTAACCCAAAGAATGGAAGTTGGGTTAAGAAATTCTCTTACCTCGCATCCTGTCTTGACTTGACCATTCTTTAACCTCCTGAATAATAAACTAGAGTTAATCTCTACCTTCTTAAGAACCTTTTTCAAGTTCATTATTCCTTTTATATCACTTATTACCATGTTATGAACATTATGTAATTATTTAAGTTAATAACGGTCGTTTTGTCGATCTTAGGTACTTGAGTCAAAAATAAACTTCTTATAATTACACATTGTTCATGTGGTAATATATCCATTATATCCATAATTACATTCATGATTTATATATCATATACATCATATATATCTAGTATATACATTCATTTATAATATTACATAATATTTAGCGGTAATAAATGAAATGCACCGTTCATGGAGACGGTAAGCCGTACGTACGCATGAACGCTACTTTCATTTATATTTTGTATTTAATGGAATGCAATCATAATGATATAAATTTATAATATAATTCCAGTATAATATAGCATATAATACCATTTACTCCATCCTTTATACATCCCATATATGGTATTAATGATTCAAATCACTTTGAGGGGGCGGTAGTCCGCACTTCCTAAAATGAAAATATCGCGTTTACCCATAATGGAAACCATAAAGTATGCCATAAATGAAAAATAAAAAATCATAAAGAAAACAAAAACATAATATATATCATATATAAAAATAGTTTCATCATAATGGCCACCATTTGAGGTGTTATATGAGTGTTGAACAATCATCGTTTCGTGAGGCAAAAATTCTCCATCCACAGAAACAGTATGTTCTTTAACCATTAGACGTAGGTGTGTGTAAGAGTAGCTCGAATCCTTCTTATAACAACATCCTAGTATATTGAGGATACTGGTTTTGTTACAAAATAAATGAATAAAAAGTGTTTATGGGGTTGCAGTAGAAAAATAAAACAAAACAACATTAGAGAAGACATTACCTTAAAATCGGGTAATATTTTTTTTATTTGAGGCAAAGGCTTCCTTGGGAAGAGTTCTGCCCAAAGTGAGGCTTCTAGGAGTAATAGGGGGAAGTTGGGAGAGTATTTGATCAGAGTTTGGCCGAGACAAATGTCTTGAAAGTGTGAATGAGGTGGTAGAGGTGGGGGCCCTTTATAAGTGGAGAGGAGGGGCACTCTTGGAAAGTAAAGAAAAGTCACTTTATTATAAAATTATTTTCGTATTTTAGAGGTCCCACACTTATATAATTCTATTCTAAGGTGATAAGGGTTTTAAATATACTCATCCAATAGGTTTTTGAAAAGTGTAAGCCTTGGATTTTACATTATCTTTTCATTTTATTTAAATCGTTAATTAATGAGGTAATCGCTGCATCATCATGGTGTCATAAATAATTTAATTTATTTAATGTCCAAAAATTATAAAAAAAATACTATGATGTAGGAAATATTTTTATCTTTCCAATTACTATTTATAGTCAAAAATATGACTTGTATAACCCCATGTAAAAATTGTTTTAGTAAAACATTTCATGTTTGTGTCATTTTTTACTTTAACATTAAATAAAAGTTATTTAGGTCATTTTCCAACTAAAGTGGCTCCATGGGGTCCCCAAGTTGACCCATGGATTTTCTTGGTCGGCCATGGCACATCCAATGAGGGTAGGACATGTTTCAAGCTCATATCATATTATTAAAACATTATTTTTACCTTAAACTACACTAATTACCTCTAATCGCGATTAAGAACTTAAAAGTTACAATTCACCAAAAATTATTTTAATCTCATTGAACCACATTTTACTTCTTAATGACAATCATGTATGTCGGATTTCTGAAATTCAAAACACAGAAGTGGTAAAATTTCATTTAAACGAAAAATCAGTTTTTATAAGTACCACTTAGTGGTTTCACTATTCATCAAAAATTGAAGTTTTTCAGAAAAATCCCAAAAATTCACCCTAAGATATATTTGATATTCCGATTTCAAAAATGATGTATATTTTACAAAATTCCAAACATATAAGTTGCATTAATTAATTTTATAATTAATTCCCACTGTCACAACAAATAGCGTGTTTTTAAGAAATAATTTATATCAAAAGATTGACAATTGTTCATGCCCAATTTCAATGTTAAATTAATTCTAATGGCCACCATTCGATAAAATGGTAAAAATATATTCTAATTATACTTTAAAACCACTAAATAGTATAATTTATCACAATAAATTATTTTGATTAAAAAAGTTGTTTTAAGTATTTTTCACTATTCATAAAAAAATTGGAAGTTCTCAGAAAGTTACAAAAAATTCAACTTAGGATAATTTTGATATTACAAATACAAAAACGAAGTCCATTTGGAAAAATAAAATTTATAAAATTTCAGAAATTAGGTATTATTATTCATAACGGCTACTTTAATTAGTCGCGGTGTGTTAGAACTCGAACTTGCGTACAATGCAAGCTATTGCATTATTGAAAGAGAGGCATATCGTGGAAGCTCGGGGTGTTACATTCTCCCCTCCTTCAATAAATTGCGTCCTCGCAATTTGAAAATGTTCTTCGAAAGTAAAATGTTGAAAATAGAAAATAACTTTGTGGAAAACCCACATCGGAAA
The DNA here is from genome assembly GCA_963277665.1 of Viscum album. Taxonomy (NCBI): domain Eukaryota; kingdom Viridiplantae; phylum Streptophyta; class Magnoliopsida; order Santalales; family Viscaceae; genus Viscum; species Viscum album. The sequence continues at coordinate 1,945,032,108 of OY728163.1, forward strand.
TAGGGTTAATAAAAATATAACTTTAAAAGATAGAAAGATAAGTACAAAGGTCACCCGAGATAGCCAATACTAGGATTCTATAAAAATATGGATATGGAGGAGAAACAAACCATCAAGGTCTGACGGAGAGTTGTAGAAAACAGGATTAAGAGAAAGTTAACCATAAGAAAATCACAAACTTGTGATTGGTTAAACGGTCATTGAATCCCCAGTTGGAAAAGTTAACCGGCAACGTTTTTGTTTTAAGTTAACTTTTATAAAGTTGAGGAATTTATTTAGGAGATTTACTAATAATGTAAGGGAATATACATACTTATTATGTATACTTTCTTTCTTTAATAAATTTTTACCACAAAACCATCTTTCACTATAAAAGGTAATAGAACTCAAAAATATTCTATTTATCCTAATTGTATAAGGTTCCAAATATTAACACATACCATTTAGATTAGTAAAACTGTTTTGTAATAACCAGGGACTTCCTGTAGGCTAGTGGTAGGTAATAAAGGCTTGTCGCACTATGGTTGTTGGTTCGATTCCAGCATCTTTGTCCGACGCGACGGGTTATGCCCCACCCTGCAGGTTGTCCTTTTACTAAAACTATAGTATCATAATATTCCAAAAATAATCTTCAGAAATGTTTTAACCTTAAACAATACTATCCATGGTTCGACTTAATCCATTCCAACCTTAATATTTATCAAAAATACCTTTGTCCAGACTTTCTCTTAAAGGTCTCTAAATTCCAAAATCAATTGTATCATCAGATTCCTCAAACAAGGTAAAGTTTCTATTTTTTCACATACAAAATATGATTACCTTCATCATATTAAAACCTTAATTAAATCAACATGTACTTCAGTACAATCCTTATATATATATCACATTATTCTAATAACCAGAATATAATCCATGAGTCCAAAAGCACCAATACATTAATTATTCCGCTTCAACTGTAGTTACAGCATAAGATTGGCCTTGATCCCTTGACCTTTTTTGAGGTAAGTTTCCCTGAGGCTTAGGACATTAATTTTCATAATGACCCATTTCCCTACAATTGTAGCATTCAACATTGATAGCCTCTTTCTTTCCCTTGCAATCACGCGCCTGGTGACCTTTTTCTCCACATTTATAACAAACTCTCATTCCTTTTAGGCAAGTACCACGGTGATTCTTCCCACAATTATCACATAATGGAAAATCCTTCTTTCCCTTTTTCCCTTTATCTGTCTCTTGTTCCACCGTTCTCTTCTTCTCTTGCTTTACTTTGTTGTCATAAGACTTAGAGAAATCATTTTCTTTCTTGATAGCACATGAGACTATATCCTCGTATTTTGAGAAAGATTGTGATATTAAAGCTCGATGGAGAAAAGGTTTTAACCCATCAAAGAAATGATCAATCTTACTTCTTGGGTTACGTATATAATCTGCAGCATGCCTCGCTAATCTTATAAAGTTAGCCTCATACTTTGCGACATTCTCATCCTCCTTCTTCCTCAGACTCAGAAATTGCCTTTCCATATCTGCTCGATGGTCACGAGGAAAGTATTTTTCTTATAAAATCTCTTTGAACTCCCTCCATTCTATATTCGATACATCATCATCTTCCTTTGTGTTTTGAATCAGCGACCACCACTGATTGGCATCTCCAGTGAGGCGGTAAACTGCCATGACAACCTTCTCCCTATCGCTACTCCCCAAGCCATGGAGTATTTTCTCTAAAGAGTTTATCCATTGCTCAGCTACTAATGGATTTGTACCCCCATTAAATGTTTGCGGTTGTTGCCTCATGAAGCGGTCTAACATTGATCCTCCACGTTGTGGATCGGGGTGATCCATACGAGTAAGGTTATTATTCATAACCTGAGTGAGTTGTCCCAGTATGGTAATAAGTTGATCAGCACCAGTTGTATCTCCAGATCCACAATAATTATCTTGAGTAGGAGGGCAATCCCTACATGGAGTGCGTGCACTGATACGGTTTCCATTCCTTCCACTAGGCGCCATTTTTAACAATGGCATAAACTAGATTAGTTTATGAATCAAAATACATAATTACATCCTTGTAAAATACTTAACATAAATTGAACTATTTATGGACATAATCCATAATCATAAAAATGTTTTCTTTGAGGAAGTATATACTCATAACCCTTCATAGTGGTTTATAAAGAAAACGAGAATTATCGTAAGCATATCCCCCGGGAGTGTCATAACCAAGAGTGCAGCAAGGCCCGTTTTCGTGCACCAGTTCTCGTTCGAGTCTAGCTGAAAGTGGTGTTTTTGGGTTTTACCCCTTGGTACGTCTGTGCCAGAGCCGCCTCTACCTGCTTGTTTCCAGACAGGGATGTATTGCTTGGAAAACTCACAAAATCTCTATAATACCAAAATTCTAGGAAGTTTTTCTATACTAATCCTCAAAGTCTATCTTTGGGCTATGTGCTCTAATAAGAGTTTATCTAAATATAGCTTCCAAGGTCAGTACTAAACTGCCTTTGATACCAACTGTAACGCCCCAACCCCAGCTACCTAGAGTTGGTGCATTACTTCGTAACATTGGCATGATCACAAAAGATCAAGTCTCGAAAGACCGATTAGTTTAGTAGCCTTGGAAACACTAGATACATTCCTAAGTCTTACATTACATCATAAAGTAAAACAAAACTACAACATCTTCTCTTCATATCCCCTTATATTATCCCTGCAGGTCATTCATATTATACTTCTTCACATCCTGAAAAATATTAAAACATTGAAAGGGGTGAGCTCAGATGCTCAGTAAGGATAACAATATTGCGGAAGCTTTCATAAATAAACATTAACCTTTAAGGCAATGTATAACTAAAACAAAAGCCTTTTAAACATGAACTTCAACATAATATGGCAAAAGTAAAATGAGATAATGCCATTTACTTTTTCACATGGATATTCTACTGGTCGAATAATCATATGCAATATCAATAACCACTTTCATAATGATGGAATTCATAATGCCAGAATATCATAACCACGTAGCCAAGGCCTCGTGACAAGACCACAAATAAGATTTTTTCAAGGCCTCGTGCCAAGACACTAGTTTGTCTCATGAGACCTACCAATGCATCGAGGAGCTATAGCGGGCTCCACCAGTCACTTATTAAGTCCAATGCATTCCTCATATGAATAGGTTTAAACATATCATAAACCATAACATAATCATATCACATAAAACATGCATAAAGGAAACATAAAATTTCAACATTTCAATCACAAGATATCAATACAACACATTGATATAGTAAAAACGCTTTCAAAACCATTTTCAATACCAAAATAAAAGAATGTTAAAACTTGGTATTTATTTTTCATTAAAAAAAAGTGATGGCTTGTAGAGGAAGCTGAAACTCAAATAATGGTCACGGTGGCGGAGAAGTCGTTGTCACCGCATATGTACGGAAAGAAAAACATTCCCTTTTTTTCATTTAGTAAAATGATTCGTATAAAAAATATTCATTTTGAATAAACGTAAAAGTCAAAGGGGTTTATACATTGTATAAAAGAAAGTTGTGTATAAAACCAAATATGCCTCAATGAAAGGAGATTGAGACGAAGTCCTTAAAAAGGTAATTTTTAAAATAAAATAGATCTATTATGTGTATTAACTATAGGTACACATGAATAAAGTAAAAATACAAAATAGGACATAATAATATCATGACATAATTTGAAAGTAGAAGATTAACCCAAAGAATGGAAGTTGGGTTAAGAAATTCCCTTACCTCACGTCCTATCTTTACTTGACCGTTCTTTAACCTCCTAAATAATAAACTAGAGTTAATATCTAACTTCTTAAGAACCTTTTTCAAGTTCATTATTCCTTTTATATCACTTATTACCATTTTATGAACATTATGTAATTATTTAAGTTAATAACGGTCGTTTTGTCGATCTTAGGTACTTGAGTCAAAAATAAACTTCTTATAATTACACTTTGTTCATGTGGTAATATATCCATTTTATCCATAATTAAATTAATGGTTTATATATCATATACATCATATATATCTAGTATATACATTCATTTATAATATTACATAACATTTAGAGGTAAGAAATGAAATGCACCGTTCATGGAGACGGTAAGTCGTACGTACGCATGAACGCTACTTTCATTTCTATTTCGTATTTAATGGAATGAAATCATAATGATATAAATGTATAATATAATTCCAGTATAATATAGCATATAATACCATTTACTCCATCCTTTATACACCCCACATATGGTATTAACGATTCAAATCACTTTGAGGGGGCGGTAGTCCGCACTTCCTAAAATGAAAATATCGCGTTTACCCATAATGGAAACCATACAGTATGCCATAAATGAAAAATAAAAAATCATAAGGAAAACAAAAACATAATATATATCATATATAAAAATATTTTCATCATAATGGCCACCATTAGAGGTGTTATATGAGTGTTGAACAATCATCGTTTCGTGAGGCAAAAATTCGCCAACCACAGAAACAGTATGTTCTTTAACCATTAGATGTAGGTGTGTGTAAGTGTAGCTCTAATAATTCTTATAACAACATCCTAGTATATTTAGGATACTGGTGTTGTTACAAAAGAAATGAATAAAAAGTGTTTAGGGGGTTGTAGAAGAAAAATAAAACAAAACAACATTAGAGAAGACATTACCTTAAAATCGGGTAACTCTTTTTGATTTGATCCAAAGGCTTCCTTGGGAAGAGTTATGCCCAAACTGAGGCTTCTAGAAGTAATAGGGGGATTTTGGGAGAGTATTTGGGCAGATTTTGGCCGAGCCAAATGGCTTTTAAGTGTGAATGAGGTGGTAGAGGTGGGGGCCTTTTATAAGTGGAGAGGAGGGGCACTCTTGGAAAGTAAAGAAAAGTCACTTTATTATAAAATGAGTTTTGGATTTTAGAGGTCCCACACTTATATAATTCAAGGATAAGGTGATAATGGTTTTAAATATACTCATCCAATAGGTTTTTGACAAGTGTAAGCCTTGGATTTTACATTATCTTTTCATTTTATTTAAATCGTTAATTAATGAGGTAATCGCTGCATCATCATGGTGTCATAAATAATTTAATTTATTTAATGTCCAAAAATTATAAAAAAAATACTATGATGTAGGAAATATTTTTAGTTATCCAATTACTATTTATAGTCAAAAATATGACTTGTATAACCCCATGTAAAAATTGTTTTAGTAAAACATTTCATGTTTGTGTCATTTTTTACTTTAACATTAAATAAAAGGTATTTATGTCATTTTCCAACTAAAGTGGCTCCATGGGGTCCCCAAGTTGACCTATGGATTTTCTTGGTCGGCCATGGCACATCCAATTAGGGTATGACATCTGTCAAGCTCATCTTATATTATTAAAACATTATTTTTACCTTAAACTACACTAATTACCTCTAATCACGATTAAGAACTTAAAAGTTACTATTCACCAAAAATTATTTTAATCCCATTGAACCACATTTTACTTCTTAATGACAACCATGTATGTCGGATTTTTGAAATTCAAAACACAGAAGTGGTAAAATTTCATTTAAATGAAAAATCAGTTTTTATAAGTACCACTTAGTGGTTTCACTATTCATCAAAAATTGAAGTTTCTCAGAAAAATCCCAAAAATTCACCCTAAGCTATATTTGATATTCCGATTTCAAAAATGATGTCTATTTTACAAAATTCCAAACATATAAGTTGCATTAATTAATTTTATAATTAATTCCAATTGTCACAGAAAATAATGTGTTTTTAAGAAACAATTTATATCAAAAGATTAACAATTGTTCATGCCCAATTTCAATGTTAAATTAATTCTAATGACCACCATTGGATAAAATGGTAAAAATATATTCTAATTATACATTAAAACCACTAAATAGTATAATATATCACAAAAAATTGTTTTGATTAAAAAAGTTGTTTTAAGTATTTTTCACTATTGATAAAAAAATTGCATGTTCTCAGAAAGTTACAAAAAAATCAACTTAGGATAATTTTGATATTAAGAATACAAAAACGAAGTCCATTTGGAAAAATAAAATTTATAAAATTTCAAAAATTAGGTATTACTATTCATAACGGCTACTTTGATTAGTCGCGGTGTGTTAGAACTCGAACTTGTGTACAATGCAAGCTATTGCATTATTGAAAGAGAGGCGTATCGTGGAAGCTCGGGGTGTTACAGAAAATACTAATATCAACATTTTAAGTTCATAGGTTCATAATTATGCCTATGAGGATATAACTACCAAGAATAATAGGACATTACAACTCAAATCAATATCTATACAAATACTCGACTAAGATAATAGGCATTACAAAACACCTAGAATATAAATCTCTATTTCAGAAAAAAAAAATAACTAGATAACAGACCAATTGATTTTTCAGGCAGTCAAAAACCTCAAAAACCTAATCAACTCACAAGAAATCCTAGTCAGTCTATGTTAAATCTATCAAAGGTTTCATGATATAAGATAAATTAGATACAAACCTTCTATAATATCCTACAAGACCAAGGAAGGTACAAACTTATATAACACTCTTAGGTTCCACCTAAGAAACAATGGCCTCAATATTTGAAGGTTTTACGGATACACCCAGCTAAGATACAAAATTTACATAGAAATTCACTACAAGAATCTATAAACTACACATAGATATCCTTAAAAACAACAAAATTCAAAAAAGTATTGGGTTTTTAAGGATACCTTAACACTTAAAAAATTAGTCAAAATGAATTAAAATATTAAATAAGATCAACTATGTGAGATACCTGAAACCATGTTCTATATTAAATGAGGAAAAAAATTCATGTGTACCTTACACCTTAGATTACACTACCACTGATCCTAATTTTTTAATATATGTGGTTTATGAATATCACAATGGAGAAATAAAATTAATACTCCCACTATGGTGTATCTATGGGTTAGACTTGAATCACATGATATCATAAAATGATCAATCCTTCACTCACAGTATTATAGTGTATTAGGTAGAAGAGTAAAAAAGAAATAGAACATTAGTGAGAGAGAGTTTTGGCTATCTACGGGAAGTATTATCACTGCTACCCATGAAATTATAATTACCTAATTATATTGGATTGGAGACAAATCATGATCCATTGCATCCATTTACTCATGTGTTGCATAAATGTATGAGTAAATATCTGCAGTTACAACTCCATTATAACCACTTATCCAATACCAACTCCATAAATTTCATCATATGAAATTTCTATGATCAATGATAGAATTTATTTTAATAAATCTTGATTCCATAATATAAAATTTGGTTACTCAATCATGTTATATCATTTATAAATGAATAGTAGTATATTATTCAAGTAAATGGTAGTGAAATATTATCACTATAATATGCCACATTATTTTCCAAAAAACATGACACAAAATGTTCCTTAAACCATGAATTTATTATTATGGGACATTTATTAATCATACACTATGATATATATATTTAAGTAAAAACTCACTGAATCCTCACAGAGTTGGTTCCATTTCATATTATATTGTATCATATACAATAAATTATGAAATAACTCCCAAAAAACATTTTAGAAATCTTCTAAAACACATCTATAAAACTATCATCATCTTCACTATGTGTTACATGGTATGCAACACCTTTTGAATTCCCATCCAAAACACCTTTTGAAGAAACTCTAATAGACTTTTAGAGTGACTCTTTGGGACAAACTCAAGACCTGTTATGTTAATCTTAAATTGTGATCCCATGAACCTTTATTGAATTTAAAATAAATATGAACTCTCTAATTTAGAAATGTAATGAAAGTGAAGCCTCTAGAAAAAGCATTAGTTCTACTCATGCTTCAAAGGTATCTAGAATGATCTCTATTAAACATATGTATCTGTATACTTGTTTCCCTAGACTGCATCATATGAAAGAATTCATTTTTATATGAACCCTTTCTCTAATACATTGGGGATTGATGGAACACAGAGTAAATCAGTCCCATATAGCCAAATAATATGTTCTTGATTCTTTAAGCATATACTAACTAGTTTGATGAATACATTACATTCTATTCACCTTTATAGATGAGTGACTCAAATATCCCTCACACAGTAGATAATTACATCATATATACTATATAGGTATGACCATAAACATCCTCGTTCTATCTCAATATAGGTCTCATATTTCATACCTATCCTAAATGAGAACAAATGTCATATTGGTTATGCTCCAACTGATGGTGTGACTAGAAACATACCCAACCACCCCCTGATTAAATAATCCTCAATAATTTCTTAAGAAATTTATCAATATATAATGGTTCTCAAAAAAATTATATCACTAAAATTATGTAGTGGTGACTCTAAATATAAACATAAACCCCTAGTATACAAAATACATAGTGTATGCTACTCTCTGTGGTATACATTTTGGTCCATTCTGTGCATAAAACTTGTTTTGTACCTCATGAGAAAATTTTGTATCCTAATAAAATAATCCAATTCATGATAACCTTGATATTTAATCATAACCTATAATAGATCATCATGAATATCAGTTAGAGATAACTAAAATTTTTTACATTGAGAGGTCAATTATCAAAACCATACATAAAGTGGATGTTAACCATATCCAATATAATAAATTATCATCCTATCCTTATGTTTACTACACTTTAAAGGGTTTTATTAAACTCGTTATGTTTATATTTAATTATAACCACATTTATATGTGACCACTTTATATAACCCTATCACTAAACTCATTTGTGAGTAACATCTACAAATCAAGCTAGTTTTAATTATGGTGATATATAGGAATAATATTATTACTGTTAAAATCCTTGAACGTATCCAAACTCTTTAACTTCATAACATCAAATTTTATGATGTTAATGAATTATTTTATCTATTTGAAACTATTTCTAATTATGTTATCATCATTCTTGGAAGTATTTTCATAAAAATGTTTTCTTGAAAGTGATATTTCACTTTAAATTTTTTATTTGTATAATCCATTATTTGTTAACTTTAAACATATCTAAATACAAACATACTCCAAATAGCCTATTGAAAAATATATCCATTATTATAATATCATGTTAAGAAACAAAAAATACTTCATGTTATGAAATAAAACTTATATCTTTTTAGTGGGAATATTTAACACGCAAACTATTATTTTCACACCATATGTGATATTCTGTGTGTTTGGAAAATTTTCTTGAAAAGGATATTAATATTAAAAATATGCCTTCATAGGTAGTGGGATAAAATCCCTCATATTTTATCAATAATATGTATAAAAAAATTATCCTTGATATAGCATTTTTATCCTTATCTTCTTATCAAAATAAGCTATAGAATCTAGTGAATCATAAACCATGTTTATTGAATCCATCATATCATTTTTTTGATAAAAAAATTAATTTTTAATAAAAAAATTCTCTTATAATATGAGATAAATGAGTTAAAGATACTCATCCTTTTCTTAGATCCATATCATCTTTATGTATTACTTTATATTCAAATATTTTATGTAGCAACTATTTTCTTAGTCACTTAAATGAAATCTACAATCTTTATCAATTTTTTTCCATGATTTTTAACTCTTATTTATTTGAAACATTTATAAAGGATACACTAAGTATCACATACCCTTCCAAAGGGAGAATTTATTTTTAAAAAATTGGTGCTTAATATAAACATTCCATTATATTTTGTCAAACCCCTTTAGATATTCCATACAATTTCATCCTATGGAATCATATCCCTGTTTTATTGATTTCACCTTTAGGTTTCAATGAACATGACTAGCTACTCAATAAAACATTATTAGAATTTAAACTAACTTTTATTCTTTAAATTTCAGCTATTACCCACTTCTACAATCAATACAGTATTAAAACATGGACATGAAATGCCTAGATCATCAATTATCAACACTTAGAAAAAATAAGTTAAAATTTTCATGAACCCGTTTATCATTTTAGAAAATTTTAACTTAATGAATTACATGAACATAATAAGCTTTAGAGGATATCTTCAGCATCCCCTATTCATTGGAATACTCTAACACATTGATTATATAAACAAAGACAAAATCCCATTAATTTCTTTAGGTCATATTTCAACAACATTTATTTTATGTATTTTACTATTTTTTATGATTTCTATTTCCATAATTTTCAGATTTATTTGTTATATGATCATTTTGGATGGTCTAAAAATTATATAAATTTAATTATTCTATATGTAATGATAATTATAATGTTTAGATGGGCTAAAAATTATCCAAAGTCCGAAATTTCAAGATGGACAAGGTTTTTCAAAACCCTTATTTCTATCTATAATGAATTAATATCCAGCCTATCATGAATTTTATTTCAACCTACCATGAACTCATATCATCCTACATTAAAGTCATATAATCCTACCATGAAAACATTTGTCACCCGACTTTAAAGATTTTCTCACCCTACCATGAGTTTTCAGAATTACCCCCAACAGCATGAAACGCTCATGTCTAGAATCTCATCAACATGGAATATTGTTTACAATATCATGTGATTTATTGTAAGATTTTTCATGTTTTTTTCATCTATATGAAACCAATATTTTTACTCTTTCACCTATCATGTGTAGATACAACAACAGATACTATTTACCATTAAATAAGATTATGAATGGTGTTTGAATCATCCCATATGACTATCCATCATAATAGTAGTTATCTACTACAAGTGGTTATATGATTTATGAACCCATGGAATGAAGTATACTACCTACTTTGAGGTATCTGATATGGAAAAAACCAACCTACTCTGTGCTTTTTTCTAAATTACCATGTAGGTTACCGTAAGTGCAGTATACCTACAACATGATGTATAAAGTGACGACACGTTATAATTATTCACATGGTTAACATACTGACCACATGGAATGGTAATTATACTGACCACATGGAAACATGGCGGGAAAGGTTATTTCTTTCCTTTACTTATTTTTTATTCAATTTTTTATTTTACACATACTCAGTTTTTCATCATTTTTATATTTTATTTAACTACAATCTTGTATTAATTATTTTAATTGTTTTATTATTTACTAAAATTAAAATATATTATATATAAGTGATATTAAGTGTTAAAGAAATATTTTAAATGGATTTAAAATATTTTTTAAATTTATTCAATATTCTTGCATAACATATACATAAAGTATTTGGATTATTTAAAATTTTATTTTTTGAGTTAATTTATTTGATTTGTTCTTTTTTAAATTATTATCAAATGACATGGAATTTATTCAAACATATTTTGTGGTGTTTAATGAAATATAATTTAATTTTAAATATTTATGTGGTGCATTAAATTAAAATGTATTTAATATTTGAATTTAAATAGTAAAATTATTTTATGATTTTTATAGGATTGTCTTGACCTATTATTTTTATTTAACAAGTAATTCAAAGTAGTTTGAAGGGGTCTTTATTTTTTGAATTCAAATGATTATTGTTAGGATTATTTTGGATAAAAAAAATTTCTCTCTTCAAGTCAATCATCTATATTTAATTTGAATTTCTAAACCCGATGGGAGTTTGGTTTGTTAATCATTATAGATTATATTTAAATCCTTTGAGATACAATTAGAAGGACAACATTGAGATGAGTTATGATACATGATCATTTTTAGAACCAAATTTCAATGCTGAACATTGACATCCAGTGCAATTAACTTGTCATATACTGGGCCATCTTTTAAGATGAACAATAAACTTCTACTAACACTACTTCCTTGATGTGACATCCACATTTCTCAAGACCTAGTATGTATACTATTTTTGTTTATCTTCTACTCCATCCCGGTTTCTTATGTATGTATAAATTCTTCTTATATTTTTGGTATACTCTATTTTCTCTTTATTATTTTATATAAAAAATAATTTATTCTTATCTTCATTAGGTTATGGATCCCAAATTCTAAAGTCAGAACCATTCGAGTTGTGACACCCAGTATCTGAAGTTAGAGTTGTAATTTGTTTGTGACTCCTCATACAAAATTCAAGTGTCTAGTTATTCTTCCACTAGAAAAATAATTTTGTAATTAGGTTATGATTCCCATTTAAAAATAAGGTTCTTCACAACATATATCTCACCGAGTAGAGAGATATAACATTGGACTAGTTCCAATATGGACTGAACTAGTATAAAAAACCTTGTGTTCATTATTTCATTCCACTTCTAACTAACTTTAATAATTAACTTTCATGATTAATTTAAATAATAAATTTATTTTATTAAATTTTTTAATTTGGTATATTCTCTCCCCTCTAGACCATGTTTCATTACCCTATGTAACCTAAAATTGTTATCAAAGGTTTTTCCTTTTAGAAATAGTCAATCCTTCTATGAAGTATATTGTTTATATTTTATTTTTCTAACTTATACCAACACCACATAGTTTATGGATAAGATCTTTAAGATGGTAGGATTGAATACAAAAATTATTGGATTTCGTAGAAGACACATCACATTGATTGAAATGATTATGTCTTCCAGAGATATTTAATTGAGGCATGCCTCAAATAGTTAAGTATATAACATTGTTCCATCATGGTAAAATAGTACACACTAAAAAAAGCTAAAATAGACACACTTATAGGAAACGATGTTAATATATATTTTTTAAATTACAAACTTATTTAGATTTTATTTGGTATTATTAACAGATGTTTGTTTAGTCATGTGTTTTCTTATAAGACACCTCATGAGATATGGAAGATTCTAGAAGTCACTTCCCTTGTCTCGTAAAAATTAATTCAAACCAAGCTTGGAATGTATCGAGTTGAGTTCCAAGACTTCAAGAAGGGTGAATATGAAACTATAAATAAAATTTTCCATCGATTCAAAATAATTGTGAGTGGGACTAATTAACTTGGAGAATATTTGAAAAAATTGATATTAGTTGAAAGATTATTTAGGGCTCTATAAAAGAAATTGATTTAAAAGAAGGTTTCAAATGATGATTATAATGACTTAAAATACTAAACACTGGATGAACTTATTAAATAATTATTACAAGAAGAAATTGAGTTGAAGAATATCACAATAAGAAAAGAAACTTCAAAGAATAAAGTTGTTCCTTTCAAATCAAATATAAATTTTATTTCAAACTCTTCTGAATCATAGGAAAAGGTAAGTGAAAAAGGAGAAATTTTCAATGTAATAAACGGTATTAATAATTTTATAAAGAGAAAAAACAAATATCAATAATCATCCAATTAATGATCAAAATAATGATCAAAAGGAAAACAAGGGTGCCACATATGGTCCATATGTGACAAGTTATTAATATAAAAATAAGGGATATATTAAACTTGATTGTCCTAAGCTTAATAAAGAAGGTAGATATAAGAAATAAAAAAGTAATTTAATGTGTTTACCATGGTGGATGGTGACTCACTGAAGTATATAACTCAAGTGATGAATCAAAAAATAAAAAAGAGAAAACTAAAATATACTTTATAGAAGTAAAAAAAATTAGGTGTGTAATAATTATGATTGTACATATTATTATGATAGATATGGTTACATATTTTATGAGTTATATAAATTAAATTTAAAACATAAAAATAATATTTTAAGAGTTACTTATTTATATAAAGAATTAAAAGAAGATAATAAGAGGCTTATAAAGAATAAAATTAAATTTAATAAAGAAAATGTTTCTCTTAAAGAAGAAATAATAAATTCTACCTCATGTTTTAAAGGAAACATCTTCAATTTTTTTGAGTCACTTAAAAATTAAAATGATAATATTAGAAAGTAAATTATAATATTAAATAGGACATTATATAATTTTGTTCATGGAAAATAAAATATGAAAACATGGTATCTATGATGATACCAAATAACGATAAAACTCATTTTGGTTATAATCCATGGATTCAAAAAATTTAATAACTACTTTTATTAAAAGTTATTCTGGAAATATTTCTTTTGTTACATGCTTTAAATGTTGTATGCAAGAATATTATACTAACTAATGTTCTCTTAGATATCCTAAATATCATATTTATACTAAGAATTTTATTTAAAAAAATATCTAGTATATTATCTTAAAAATAGATATTTTAAATCTCTTTTGGAACCTAAGAATCCTATTGTTAACCTAGTTGGACCCATGATAGAATGGGTACCAAAAATATCAAGTGATTTATTCTTATAAGAAAAATGCCATGGGTATCTCAAAAATTAAACATAGTACATGAATAGTGGTTATTCTTGGCATATGATCGATGACCTATCAAATTTTCTCTCTTGCACTAAATGCGATGAAGGCTTTATCACTTTTAGAGATAACTCTAAAGTTAAGGTTAAAGGTTTGGTTGAATTATTCATTTATAATATTGTTTTATCTTATAAATTTGTATATATTTAAGGGATTAAAAAATACAATTAGTATCTATCAATTATTTTATGATGATATTAATGTTAAATTTGAATATAATAAATGTTTAATGTTTAAATACGGTTCTATTTTATTTTATTCTAATAGAAAGAATAATATTTATTCTATTAATTTTTCTCATAAATCTAATAAAAATGTTGATTGTATTAATGATATATAAATAGATGGTGTTATATGGAATAGAAGGTGTATCCATGGTCATTTTTTAATGATACACATTTTAGATAAGAGTAAACATGTTCGATATTTACCAAAGTTAATGTTGAGAAATGAGTTTTTTGTGATTCACTCTTAAAAGTTATGCAGTACAAATAAAATTTCAAATCTATCAATCATGTTTCTACTTATATACCTCTTAAATTATTGAAACATAATTTATTTGATCTAATAAAAAATAATAGTTCAAATGTTAATAAATAAGTTTTTTTCATTTTGATGATTTTAGTATATTTATATGGGTTTATTTTAGGTCTCAAATGCATGAAATAGTATCTCGATTTTTTTTAAGCTAGTTCATAATGGAAAAGGATGTTTAATGTTTTTATTAGAAGTGATAATAGAGGAAATTTTTTTAATTTTGATTTTAATAGATTATGTGAATAAAATATTTGTGCTCATAATTTTTTTACTCCTAAAAAACCACCCCAAAATAGTGTTGTAGAGCATAAAAAAAGAACTATCCAAGAAATTGCTCCAAAAATACTTAATAAATACATTTTACCAATTTATTTTTGGGATAAATATACTACTAATGCTTTCTATGTTTTGAATATATTTTATGTTATACTTTTTTTGAATGAAACCCCTTGTGAATTGTTTAATAGTAGAAAACCAAAGGTTGGTAATTTTATAGTTTTTTGGATGTGAAGTTTTTATAATGAATATGAAAGTTAACATATATAATTTGGATGATAAAAGTGATAAAGGTATTTTTATTAGTTATTATTCTAACATTATATCTTATGGAGTTTATAATAATCATACTATAGATGTAGACTAATCTTTAAATATAAAGTTTGAGGAATCTTGTGATGTTCAAAAAACTATTTTCAAAAATGTTGAAGATGATTTCAAGAATTTCATTTTTGGAGAAGAAAACCCACTAGATAATGTATCTGTTGGGGGGAGAAAATTATTATCAATATGATCCTTGATCTTGGAGGATTCGTAAATATCATCCCATTGACAATGAAATTGTGAATGTTTGTTTTTTTTTTTGAAAACCATAATCTCTTCTTTAAACTTCTTTTCTTACTCTTATTTTTTTTGATCATGTTCCTAATAATGTTTTGATTACATTAAATGATACTAACTGTATTGTTTCTATGAAAGATACGCTTAATGATTTTGTCAGAAATAATGCTTAGATATTAGTACAATTTCATGAGGATAATAAGGTAATTGAAACTAAATGGATTTTCAGAAATAAAATGGTTGAATATTGATAAGTTTTTAAGAATTAAGATAGACTTGTTTCTCAAAGTTATTATCAAGAAGACGGTATATATTTTTGTGAATATATATATCCTCCATCTATAATTGAATCTATTTGAATTTTTTTATCCTCCACTACTTTTTGAGGTTTTAATTTACTTCAAATGGATATGAAAAGTTATTTTTTAAATGATTTTGTTTCTAAAGAAGTTTATGTTTCCCAATCCCCTACTTTTTAAAATGTAAAATTTACAAATATTTTTTTTATTTTATCAAAAGATTTATATGTTCATAAGTAAGAAATTCATTATGGTTATAATAAACTTATGTATTTTTATTGAAAAATCATTTTTTAAAAGGTAAATTAGATTCTAACTTTTTTATCAAAATAACTTCAACTGATGTTTTAATTATTCAAAGTATTATTGATGATATGGTTTTTTAGATCTTGATATGATTTTATTTTAGTATATTTTAAATTTTTTGGTGAGTGGGTTTGACAATAGTCTTATGGTAGAATTAAAATTCTTAATGGGACTTAAAAATTTTCAATGAAATGATGGAATAATTTTCAATAAATCCAATTATACTAAATATTTAGTTAAACATTTGTGGTCTTGATTAATATAAAACTTTTAAAACCCCTATGAGTGTTAGTTGTAAATTAGATTCTAATGTTTCAAGAAAATATGTTGAATATAAATTATTTATAGGGATTGTTATAATTTTTTGTATTTAAATACTTATATAATCGATATTATGTTTAGTGTTTATTTATGTGCTATATTTAAATTTGATATTAAGTAATATCACTTAAAACATGTTAAGTGTATTATTACAAACATTAAAGGGTATTTTGATTATGGATTATTTTATTATATAGAAAATTGATTTGATTTGATTAGTTACACTGACTATAATTTTTGAGGATATTGACTTGGTAGAATGAGAACCTTGGGTATGTGTCACTTTCTTGGTAAAAATTTAGTTTTTTGGAGTTTCTGAAAACAAAAATTGGTTTCTTTTTTAACTTATAAAAGTAAGTATATCTCGAATGCATCACGTTGCTCTGAATATTTATGGATTCAAAAAACGTTTTCTGAATATGGTTTTAATTTTTAAAAAATCCCTTTTTATTATGATAATTCATCATGTATTTTTATTTCGAATAAACCTTTAATTAATTCTAGACCTAAGAATATAGACGTGAATTTTAATTTTATTCATGATTTTTTTGGTAAATGTGATATTATTATTAAATATATTTCTACTAAATACAACCGGAAGATATTTTCACCAAACCATTGGATTCTACAAAGTTTGAGAAGCTAAAATTTTAACTTGGTGTGTTATAAATTTTGTTTGAAAATTTTATTATTTGTTTTAAAATCACCTTAATTATGAATTTATTAATGGTGGGTTTCTTTTTTTAACTGTTTTTTTTATATTTCTTAAATATTGTCATTTTGAAAATTTTCAAAAATGGGTAAAATTTTATAAAATCTTGTTTCAATTTTTTAATTTTTAGAAAGGGTATTTTTTGGGACTTTTTTGTTATTTATTAAAATTTTATGTTTTTGAATATTACAAACCCTTTCCAAACCCTCTCATTATTTCATGTAAAAAATTGTTTTTATTACATCCCTATATTTTTATTATATCTTGTGTTTTCGTGATTTTAATTTTATAATTACAATTTCATATGAAAGATAATAATTTTATATAATTTTTATTCAACTTTGAAAAAGTATAAATCAATCTATAGTATTTTCTCATTTTGGTTAAAATGTATTTCATGTTTTTGGTTTCAACAAAAATATTTTGTATATAGTGTTTTAAAGTTTTCTTTAGTTATTATATTATAACTGGAGTTATATAGCTCAAATATTCCAGTGACTTACTCCTTTGGATATCTAAAAAAATTAACATTTCATTAGACTATTTTAAGTATTAACATGTTGTTTATGTGGTTTAAACAATCACTAACATTTATGACACAATTTTGGAATTCTAAATTTTACAGAATAATTTTTCTTTTGTATTTCATTAATATCTCTTGCGATATACATTTCAATCACACACTATTTTTCATGTTGTAAATATAAAAAATTTATATAAATTTCATTTAACTAAATAAAATTATGAAAATTACATTTAGGAACATCAAGAATTGGATAATTATTCTTCAATATTTTAGCATTAGTTTCTAAAACATTTATTTTATGTGTTTCAATATTTCTTTATGATATATCTTTATATAGTTTTTCGAGTGATTCATTCTTTGATCAGTTAAAAATATCTCAAAATTTTCTAAATTTAATTATTCTACATAAAATTCTAATTCTAATGTTTAGATGGGATAAAATTTATTTGATTCTTATAAGGTCATGTTAAATAATGTTTTTAGAAGACTTGTTTTACCTATCATGAATTCATGTCCAACATATTGGGAGTTGGGTTTAGCCTACCATGAACTCATATTATCCAACTATGAACTCATATCAACCTACCATGAAACCTTTTATCATCCTACCATGTATATTTTCTCACCCTGTAATTATTTTTTATAATTTACTCCAAAAGCATGAAAACTTCTTTTCTAGAATCTCATTATAAAAGAATCACATTTACCAAATAATGTGATTTACAGTAAGCTAGTGCATTTTTTTACTTGGTCTGAAACCAATCTCTTACCACTTTCACCTATCACATGTAGATAAATAACCCATAACTTTGTGCTATTGAAGAAGATTATGAATAGTTTTTGAATCATCACATGTAACCAGCCATCATGCTAATATTGATTTATTACAAGTGACTACATGATAAGTAAAACTATCGCATGAAGTCTACTTCCTACCATGATGTAGTTATCTTGGACAACATCAACATACCGTGTGGTGTTTTCTAACTTACCATGAAGGTTACCACAAGTGAAATATACCCACTGCATGATATATAAAGTAAATTCACATAACTATTCTTCACATGGTTAGTATACTAACCACACAAAATTATAATTATATTGACCATACTACCACTTCTCGTGAATAGTTAGTTAAGTCCCTTGTTTTTTCTTCAAATTGTAATTTTACACATACTCTATTTTTTATAATTTTTATATTTTCATTAACTACATCCTTATATTAATTATTTTTAGTGTTTTATTGTTTTATAAAATTAATATATATTATATATAATCTATGTGAATTTTTTAAAAAATATTTTAAAAAATTCTAAAATATGGTTTAAGTGTATTCATTATTCTTTCACAAAACATACATCATGTAATTGAAATATTTTATATTTTATATTTTGAGTTAATTTATTTGACATTCTATTTTTTAAATTATTATTTAATGACATGGAATTTGTTAAAATTTATTTTTCAGTATTTAATACAATATAAATTAAGATTAAATATTTATGTGTTGTATTAAATTATAATTTATTTAATATTTGAATTTAATCAATTAAAATATTTTATGTTTTTTATTGGATTTCTTTGACCTATTATTTTAATTTAATGACAAATTCAAAATGGTTTAAATCATTCTTTAATTTTTGAATTCAAATGATTATTATTATTATTATTCTGGATATTGTTTTCTCTCTCCTAGATAATTATCTATTTTGAATTTGAATTACTTTACCCAGATGGAGTTTTGTTTGTTATTCTTTAAATATTCTATTTAAAACCATCAAGATGAAATTAAATGGACAATACTAAGATGATTTATGAGTATAATAACCTTTTGAGGAAAAAAGTTTTATGTGGAACATTGACATCCTATGTGATCAACTTGTCATCTACTGGATAGTATCCTGTGCTAATTGAAAATTTTATATGAAAATTATTTCCTGGAAAATATTTCTATATTACTTAAGAACTAGTATTTATGATTTATTTATTTATCTTATACTTTGTCCTTATTTCTTTTGTCTGTAACACTTCCTCATATCTTTCACATATAATATGTTTTCTTTTTATGGTTTTGCATGAAAATGTATTTGTTTGTATCTTCCTCAGGTTGTGACTCCATAATTCTTAATTCAAAACAATTATGGCTATGAATAATGGTATCTAATGTTAGGGTTGTAATTTGGTTCTTAATTCCAAAACAAAAGTTAGGTGTATGGTTATTCTTCCAGTAGAAAAGGTAGTTTTTAATCATTTTATGATCCCCCTTTAAAAATATGGTAGTGCAAAATGTATCTCTCGTCGAGTAGAGAGGTATAAGACAAGACTAAGTCCACTACGGACTGAACGAGTGTAAAAAAACTTATGTTATTTCTTTTATTCTTGTTTTAAATAAATCAAATAATTAACTTTCATAATTGGTTTAAATACTCAATTTATTTGATTAAATTTTTTAAATTGGTCTATTCACCCCCCCCCCCCCAGATCATCTTCCATTACCCTGTCCAACCTAAAAATTCATACATATCCAAATGCATCCCATGCATAAGGTATATGAAACACTTTCTTGTAAAAGTTCAGAATCATATTAAACCAATAATCCTTATAAATGTAATCATTGATCCAAAGATAGTCAACCATCACTTTTTTATACAAGGAAAAATCCTCCAGACTAGTGAGTAGTATGACTACTATCCCCTCTACCCAGCTATACATTACTCAATATAGAATTTAATTACATCAAAATTTTGTCTCCTAATATGTATAAGTCATGATTAACTACTTAATTTATGCTCATCACTCAATATAAGACAAAGTCAAGGTAGAATAAAAATAAATCATTTATCATACCCAGCATGCAACTTTTTAGATGAATGTATGATAATTTATAGAAATAGTTTACCCTCTTAAACTAAATCATATTTCTATTCATAATAAAAAAATTAAATATATGGATAAATATAACGGAATAAAATAAATAAATGAACAATTCATAAATTCAAATATGAGAAAAACTATTTTTGATTAATTCATAAATAAATAATTATAAAAAAATTATAATTTTGAAATTCATTATGAACTTTCCATTAAAATGTAAATATAAACACTTTTTTTCAATATAAACATTTTCATATTTTTTTTATATGAAATTTAATTTAAATATATTATATTTCATGAAATATAAACATATTATATTTAAATTCTATTATATAAAAATTTTTATTATTAAAATATCACATATTTTCCATTATTTAAAACTTGATCAAATCAATCATTAAATCATCTTTTCATGCGGTATAAATAATTTACTCAATAAGGAATCTCATTTAAATAACACAAATTATATATTATAAATATTTTATAATATAAAATATAAACTAATTTATAATATTTATCCTTATTTTTTAAATTTATAAACATTTCAAAATTTACTCGTATAATTTCAATATAAAAATTTTATTTCAAAATTATAAGTCATTCCATTAAATTTATAAATTTTATTTAATTATTAATATTTTAAATTTTTTTATGTTTATTTATTATATTTGAAGAACTCAATGTAATTATTGAATAATGTTGTATTTGTTTTCAATCATGAGTAAGAATCGTTGGAAGGTGATTAAATGATTTTGAGATGAGTAGAGACCATTTAGAAGATAGAGTGGTTGAAGAAATGAAAAATCTTAATGGACACACCTTGTATTCTCAGAGTAAACATTTGTAAAAGGTATAGGATCTCATGAGAGTTTTTGTAATTTTGTAAAACTCTTGGAGTTTTCATAAGTATTCTTAGAGTTTTCATAAGATTTATTGTAGTTTTTTTCATCCTCTTTGAGATTTTCGAAGACTATTGTAATTTTTTGTAAGTCTAAAATATTTCAAAAGTGCCATGGCATGAACCACTAGTGGCTACCTGGATTGTGGTAAGTTGGTAATGACACCCCAATCCCACCTATAATCATGAGAGGGCTGGAAACCAATGCTAAGTTGTCATATCACACACATGAGATCCCTTGGCCTAAAGTCAAGACACACACACACATCTCCATACAATAGTGTAGTGAGAAAAGATAAACACACAATACTAAAAATTAATTCATAACAACTTTCCCATATTAGCGTATAAAAATAAAAATAAAAGTAGAAAGGGCCAAATATAATCCCACCAAAACTGGAAAATATTCCAACCTACTAACCAAACAGGGAAAGCTACCTAAAAGAAACTCCATGAACCATCTGAGGTCCATCTAGCATGACTAATATTTAATTAATATCCACCTTCTCTTTTCCAAATAGGACTCCAATGAAAGGTGTGTCATCTATATAAGACATGACACATGTGGAAAGATCCCATTAAAGGGTGATTACATACATACCCAGTAAGACACCCTGAAATCACTAAACACAAATAATCAAAGAGAGAGTATTAAACTCATCACTACTGAGTAATTTTAATCAGAATATGATACAATAATAATCTAGATATTCTCAACAAGAATCAAAAATGAATAAATAAAGGTGATATCCATATCCACAATCTATAAAGAATGATGAGTATGCCTTTAGCTATAAAGGTTCCATCACAGATGTCAAACATTTCATGTAATCGTATAAGATACAAAGTTAAGGGCCTATTAATTTCCCCCGCATATCATAGATTAGGGGAAATATCTATTATCCATTCATCTTGAGTAACCTCATAAGAATATATGTGGAGGGCCTTCAACTTGCCACTAAAATACATATCTAAGGGGGTGTTGTCTCTATTGGAGGACATTCTCCCAATCAATTCTCAAATATGGGTCTCCACACTGTAGATAGAGAAATTTCACCCTATATAGTAACAAGGTTTACAACCCTGCCAGTAAAGAGTATGGGGAAATATTCTATAGAGAGATAGGGGTTCTCAATATCGGTAACACTCTGATTATCACACCCAACCACTATTACCAGCTAAGCATCACTAAGAGAAGTTTCATGATAGTATCACCTCGTATCATGATTCTGATGCCAAAATTAAGGTCACCATCATGTTGTACCTTGAAAACTACTCAAGATTGACTTCTCAAAGGCCCATATATGAGTTAGTAATAAGAAGATATTAAATGTATAACTTCCTAAGGAATGTACAGAAAATGTATATGGGTTCACACAATGTGTGTTCTTTAATGGACACATGGGAATTTCCTCACCTTCACATGACTTGGCAGGCCATGTGGGTCTACACGGCATTTACATAGGCTACACAACATTTCATTCCTACCCACGAGTATTCTTGTGTACTCTCACCTATGCTTGAGTTTGTT
This sequence comes from Viscum album, assembly GCA_963277665.1. Classification (NCBI taxonomy): domain Eukaryota; kingdom Viridiplantae; phylum Streptophyta; class Magnoliopsida; order Santalales; family Viscaceae; genus Viscum; species Viscum album. The sequence goes on from OY728163.1 coordinate 1,945,055,277, forward strand.
GGGAATGTACCTAGGGTACATGTCTCATCAAGCTCTATACGTATACATGATTTTTTCCCTAGGGTACATAATGTATCTAATCACACATGGTCTTGGGCATGTGCCTTCAGCACATGGATTGACTAGTCGAGTATAGCCACATGAAATATAGGCTCATCCACAGGGCATGTGATATTTATATCACCCAAACCCTTACTTTTTCATCTAGGGTACTACATGATGTTTGTTACTAGACTACACGCCATGTGTGTTGGGATTTTCTAAAAATATCATGTTATTCGTGCATATTCACCCATGTGTTTTCTCTTATATTAGGACTACTAGGAAACTCAACGCAACCCCAGAATATAGTTTTCACACCCTCCATGGTTGGTCAAAATTTAGCTTCTATCCATTCATTGTGGGGGAAATTATCCTTATCAATGTCTAAAGTGCCACATAGCCTAGCTCTCGAAATACACACTTCTCATGTCAATAGGACCACTGTTTTCATCGATAGTCAAATTTTGACCACTTGTTTCTTGAAAACATCAATTAATACTCCTCCAAAGAGATCTTCTCAATCATGATAACAAAGCTACCAATACTCCATCCATCTTCAGATTCCCATTGTTGTTATTTCACCTCTATCACATATCTAAAACCCAAAACAAAACACTTGACCATGATTCATTATTCCAAAGGATGAAAACATGATGATCGGTCTTCCTAGGAATCATTGAATCACTATCCAACTAAAAAACCAATGATGAACATTAAGAATGGAGTGAGAAAAGAACATAAATACCAAGTATGTATTGATTGATATCCATGTTAATTTGGTTATCATTGATGTAATATGAATAATAGTGGATTATCAAATCAAAAAGAATCAACAAAAAATAAATCTCAAATTCATAAATCTAAAAATAGAAAGAAGATGTTGGATAACCAACGGAGATCGACCCATAAATTATTTTTGAAAGGACTAATTCACATTTATCTCAAATTTTAAATGGGGATAAAATCATGAAACAAAAGTTCTACCAAAGTATGGATAAATCACTGGTGAAGAATGTTTCTATATTGTTGTCATTGGAGATATCTAAGAACTCCTTCATTAACGATGTTCCTCACAGTACCTAATCCTCAATCTCAATCTTGCAACAATCTCCCATTACACTTTCCACCATATCTCTATATCTCAATCCTCTCAAGCACAGATAGGCTTATGCAACAAACCCTAAAGAATTTTCCATATATAATATCAAAAAGAGGATTCATTAGGGTTTTAAAATTTAATGATAATTGAATCAATTAATTCATTTAATTCACCAATGTCATCATTTAATCCAAGCATCTGATGACAACATGACTTATGTTGTGCCAAGGGTAAAATCCACATTATGAATTTATTTTTGGTCTGATAATTCCCATATAATAAATCATTTGGGAGTTATATCATTAAAATTTAAAAACATTACATGTGTGATATATTAAATTTAATATTTTTAATATATTTGTGCAAAGGATCTCTGGGGCCAAAATTCCCATGATAACTTAGAATCTGGATTTTAAAATATTCTTTCAAATATTAAAAAAATTTACATTGAAAAAACAAAGTCATTACACTCACCTCACATTCAAGGATTTTAATTTTTGAATAGTGAAAAATTACTTAGATAGGTGAGCATTTTGAGCACACATTTGGATATCCCACTCCCACAAGAACTCCTAGAGGTTCTTGTGTTGCCAACCAGAATGCACCCAAGGTAAAAAACATTCCCATGAAGGGTCTTCTACAACCAGTTTTCAAACACCACTAGGAATTGTAAAGGGGAAACTCCACCCTCAATTTGTATCTCACCCTAGTCAAAATCCTATAATGAGTTATGCACATATCTCCCTAGTTGTGACATGTGTAATACATCACATTCTCAGTCTAACTGTGGTTATAGAGTCAAGTAGTATTTCACCTTGAAAACTCAACACAATATCTGGAAAAGGGGCCTTTGAACCTTGAAGATGGAAAGACACCCTATTCAAATCTCTATAATCCTCAAAGGGTGATATCTCTTGGTACACATGATACCATCATCAAACTCACAAGGGCTCCACCATTAGTCATAAAATAACTCCTAATGACTTTTGGAATTCCTCATCCACCCTTGGATTAACTGCGCCTTCACTACCATTGATCTCACTATTAATATTCCTATAAACCCTACCTCCCACTATCTCCAACCAGTATAATGTTGAACTAAAAGGTGTCCTATAAATAGTCTTAAATGTTGTTATACTAATAGTGAAGTGGTAATGTCTATGATATATAAGATCTGCTGATAAAAGGTAACACTCCCACTATGGCCACATCTATCATGAAAAATTAAATCATGCTATAAAAACCATGAGTGGTCCGCTTACTTAGCCATATACCAAGGGTATAAATAGCATGATCGACTATAATCAAGTCCCTAAGGCCTCCTACATCCTCTCTATAATAATGATGTGAAGCGAGTATCATAGTTTGAAATTATTATTAAAATATTTCCTTGATATCAAAATACCTCTTGCAAACACAAGAATTCCAAACTCTCCACTAAAATCTTTCCTCGTATGATTTTGATGTGAGACAGCTTGTGATTCGGTATATGATTTCTCAAATAGCATCATGACCACTTGCTGGTCCTACAATCTCCATCAAGGGAACAACAAATATACCATACCATTTCCACTTACTTCTAGAAACCATGGAATTCTTTTATTGATAGGTGAGACATCGAGATATAACTCAGAAACACTCTACTACATCCCTGGGTTTCCAAATTGATGCAGAAGTATCTTGGTAAATTCTTGCATCTCTTATATGTACTAGTAAGGGAAAACATGAAACCTCCTAAGCACCTCCTCTTGCAGCATGACTGGTGTCACCATCCATCCCTGAAAAAGGATGACATGGTACCCACATTCATAAAATCCATTAGGAACATGTCTAGTGGATGGATTTTTATGTAATATATCAAAACTTATATCACCAAGTTGTGTTTCCATAACAATTTATTGAATCGGAGGGAAAATAGTTATCGATTGGAGGTACACTGTAACATCCCCATCCATATGGGTCAACTAATAAGAGGTTAACTCCTATTCCACCTCAATCAATAATATAAAATGGAAAAGTTTTCTATGATAATATGCTACCATGTTCATGCCCTTGTGGGGCTCTGAATCTATCATTTTCTCAACCTTTACTATGTCCACTATCACACCCATTTCTAAAGATACATATCCCAAGAATTGGACCTCCCTAATTCAGAACTGACTATGAGAGCTCTCTATAAATTTGGAACACTCAGAGTATGTACCGAACCATACTCAAGTTTATTATGTGTTCTAGCTCTGATGTCATGTACACAAGTATTTCATCAAAGAAGATAACCTTGAACCGATCCAAGAAGGGTTGAATGATATGGTCTATAAGTCTTAAAAAACCTAAAGGGGCATTCAACACACTAAAGGCTATCAAAAATAACTCAAAGAAACCATAACATCTCTAGGAATACACCCCTTGTATATCCTCCAATCATACCCAGAGCGGGTGATAACCCAAACTAGGGTCAAACTATGAGAACCACTTCTCCCCTAACCACTGGCCAATGAAGCCATTGATTATCTGGGGTGGAAACTCTTTCCTGATAGTCACCAAGTTCAAAATATTTTAATATGAACAGAACATCAACATATCATCGAGATAATAGGTGAAAAACACTAACTACCTAGGGGAACACACTTGGTCTAACAAATCCCCTTCTCTATAGATTTCTTCAACTGCACCTTTATCTCTCACAGCTACTCGATGTCATCCAATATTCTAGAGTAGATATTGAGCTATAGATATGTAAAGGTCTATGTAGTAGACACAATTTACATGGAGATGTAAGCAAGGAACATCATTAGGGAGGACACCCTCATACTCCCCCAACACTATAGGAAACTAAAATCCAATATCATCCACTTGTCAAGGGTCATAATTTCCAACTAAGAAATCATTTGTATCCTCCTACACATGAGTTCATCCTACTTTTCCTAGGATCCCTTTTTTCCAAAGAAGAAAAAATTTCATCCCACTAAATTTGGTACACTAAAAAAACAACTGTTAGTATTAATTTGGGATAGAACTATAGTCAAATGGTCCATACTATGGAAAATAGTATAGGGTCTCAATATTAGTATATAAATATTCTATATGAGGCTCTCACTCCTCCTGGAGTCAGGTCACAATGTCAGTAGAAGGGTGTGATCACTGAACCTCCTCTATAAAAGCCTCTAAACATAAGGTTCAAGTGAAAAGGGGTCTTCTAGAACTACTAGTCCATATAAAAGAAGTGGATTAAGGGATAAGTCTTTATACTATGTTCTAAAACTATAGTTGGACAAGAGATGACACATTTACTACCTCGAACCAAACTCAAAGCCTCAGGTTCATAATCCCCTACTTCCTAAAGTTATATTTTATTATTTACACATTATATTCAGATCCAAGGCCTATATAGACAATTTATCACAACAAAACATCCTAAAACATATAAGTAAAAAGATCTCATCCCCCACACCATGACATTTTCCACTTGGGGTGGCACTGACTCTCCCTCATGATTCTAAATCACATCACAAGAGCACTTCTTGGTGAGGGAAGTTCCCCTTCCTTGTATTCCTAAATCAATATAAAACATCACCAACACATGGCATTACCAATTCCCCACATAACCCTACATATGTCTCACTTCCAAGAACACCATTAAGATGTTTCCTAATCAACAAGGAAACTCTGACCATAGGCTCAAGGCAATCCTCTACTGCCCAAGAATAGGGTATGTCCCACCATGAAACATGGATGAAATATATATCCAAAAATTATGATGTGAACTCAACCTGTATGCTTCATTTGTTGGTACCATTGGAACCAAATATTTCTCTATGAAGAATACTAGTATTGAGTGCAACCTTCTTATCAATCGAGGTCCACACAAGCTTAAAAACCAAGACCACTGCCTTGATCCAATCCTTCACTGCTTGAGGGTCTGAATCATTGAAAAACCTAAGTGGTATCTATTATAAAAACTCAAAAAATGTGTTAATCCTACACATTCCATCTTCATATACTATTAGATCCATCCAATACTCACCATGAATATGATCATCTTCCTAGACCATTAGAGGTGGGTCTATGCGCAACTCGACAGGTGGTAGCACTGCTCTCTAGAAACAAAGAGAAAACACCTCATGAATAGGTCCCTAAATTGAGGAACCATCACTCAACTAATTTTCATCTTGATGATATCTTAGAGTTTTTTCTATCTATCATTATGTATACATATTGAATGTTATCAATACATACCATGGTAAAAGATTAAATATGTAGAGCTAACACATGAAGGACATGGAAACCACAACTCATTTTTATATGATGCATGTAACAATGTTTTTTCTACAATGAGTGCCTATATTTTTTATTCATCAAGTAGGTTATTACAGTCATGGAGAATGGATACATAAACTACCACACAAAAATAGGGTTCCCTTTCCTAATAGAATAACTCGAGACACTTTTACACTATTTCCTTAGTTACTAAGACAAACCAAATAGTTAGAAAATATCCAAAATTTGGTCTAAAGATGACCCCCTTTGAAACAAATCAGTCATGGAATAACCCACAAGGGCTTACCTTTCCAGTGGAAAACTAATAATGACATCCAAAACAAACCTTTAATAAGACAAGTTCTAGAAAATACTTCCTAGTAGGCATATCACACGATTGAGAGGGATTAGCATGAAGTAAACGTACACATGCACACATCTCTATACACTAGAGTAATGTGAAAATATAAGAAACACATACAATAAATGTATTCATAACAACTATCCCACATTAGAGTATAAACAAATTACAGAAAAAGTGGGAAGGGACAAATATAATCCCACCAAAACTAGAAAATATCCCAACGTACTAACAATATAAGAGAAACAACCCAAATTTATCTCTTGGAACCATATGAGATATATCTAGAAAGATTAAGATTCAACTATACTCCACCTTCTCTTGTTACACCTAGGAATCCAATGAAAGTATTGTGTTCTATATAAGACATGATGCATGTGGGTAGAGCCCATGCAGAGGTGAGTATATACATACCTTATAAGACACCCTAAAATCATCAAATGCAAAACATCAAAGAGAGGGTAGTCTGCTCATCACCATAATGGAATATAAATAAAAATATTATACAAACATAATCATAACCCATATATTCTAAACAAGAATCCCAAATGAAGAAAGAAAGGAGATCTCTATCTCCACAACCAGCTAAGAACGATGAGTCTGTCTGTATCTTCAAAGGTCTCATCACTAATGTCAAACATCTCATGCAACCATATAAAATACATAGTGGAGGGAATACGCCTCATATCTACATTTCATGTATGAGGTAGAATTATCTTCTATCCATGCATCACACATTATCTCACAAGAATCTTTGTGGAGGGACCGCATCAAGCCACTACGCTCCACAACTAAGGGGGTGTTTTCTGTAGTGGAGGACCCAGGAGCTAAAATATGGGGATGAAACTCTATAGGTAGAGGAACCATGTCTAATATAGAAGGTTTTTTATAATCCTACATATAAATAGTATGGGGGACTTGTGCTTTGGTACAATGGGGGGTGTTCTAACCCCGATAACACTATGATGATCACACTGAACCACTTCTACTAGTTAATCATCACTAAGAGAAGTGTATCGCTAGCATCAACAAGTGTCATATGTTAGATTATAAATTAAAGTCCACCATCACATTTTATGTAGAAAACTACTCCAGATAGAATACCCATGGTCCCAAATCTCAGTTCTGAAGGAGATATACAAGCTAGAAGTTCTTAAAGATAGTACGTGGTATATACATCAGGTCACATGATCTGTGAAATCCCCTGGACACCACAGTGTTTCCTCACCTAAAAACAGCTTGCCAGGACACATGGTTCTACCTGGAGGGTACATAGGGTACATGACATTTCTTTCTTTCTTTTGTAATCCAACATGTTCTCATGTACACCATCACGTGCCTGAGTTCATGGGGCATGTACCCTAGATACATGGATCATCAATCCATGTACAAGCACATGATGTGTCCCCTAGGATAGAAAATGTATCAAACCACATGGGGTATTGTCATGTTTCTTCAGCACATTGCTTGGTTGGACAAGTATGGTCACATGGCATGTGGGGATAGCCACACAATGTGTGATATTTATCTCACCCAAAACCCTACCTGCTGTAGCTGGGGGACTACACGGAGTGTGTGTGTGTGTGTGTTGCTACACTACACACTATTTATATTAAAATTTTATAGAAATCCTAGGCTTCTTTTTTTCTTCAGATACATACCATTTTCACCATTGGGGCCATCAGTTAACTCTCCCCAACCCCCAGATCTAGGTTGACTACCCTTCATGACTGGATGGTAGTCAAATTTTAGTTATTATTCTCAAAAAACACTATCTTCATCTAAGGTATTACATGGAATGTCTCTCAAAAACATTACTACATATTCCAACATCAGACAAATGCTATTACCAGAATCCATATTCTAGTTACTCATTGCTTAAAAATATCAATTATTTATCCTCCATAGAGACCCACTGAATTCATCTCGCAAATCTACCTTTTCTGAATTCATCATCACATTCCCATTATCACTACAATACCTCTGTCACATCTCCAAAAGGAAAAAAGGAATTCATAACCATGATACTTTGTTCCAAATTACAAAAACACAATGATCGGTCATTCCAGGTATCATTAAATCATCATCCAACCAAAATACTGATAGATAACATCAATAAAAGAGGGAGAAAGCCATATAAATGCTATGTAATTATTGATCGATGGTCATGTTTGTTTTTATATCATCAACAGAATGTAAATAATGATAGATTGTCCGATAAAAATAATCAATGAGAAACAAATCTCAAATTCCTAGATCTAGGAATATAAATCTTATATTAGAAAACTAATAGAGATCAACCCATTAATTAATTTGGGAAAGGGTTAATTTATGTTCATCTCAAACATTAAATAGAGATAAAACCAAAAAACAAATTCCCTACCTTGGGTTTGGATCAATCATTGATAAAAAAACATTTCTACATCACTATCATTGGTGAGATCCAAGAACTCCTTCATTGATAAATATCCTCACGGTACCCAATCATCGATCTTGATCCTACATCTAACTACTAACACACTTTTCGAAAAATCTCTATCTCTCTCTCTATCCTCTCAATCCCCTATAGGGTCATGTGGTAAACCTAGGGAATTTTATATAGAGTATCCATTAAGGTTTCACAATTTAATAAAAATTAAATTTATTCATTCATTTAATTTGACCATGACACCACTTAATCTAAGCACCAAACTCTAACATTACTTATATCATGCCTAGGGTAAACTTTAATTTTGGATTTAATGCAAGTCTTAGAGTTCCAAACTATGATAATGTTCAGGATTTATTCCATTAAAATTGAAAAACAATGAACAAGTGATATATTATATTTAATATTTTTAATATATCCACACTGAGGCTCTCTATACAATATAATCCCATTCTGACTCAGTGCCTGGATTGAAAATATTCCTTAAAATATTCTAAAGTTTTACATAGAAAAAAAATCATTACAATAAGACACTTGAAATTTTTCATAATACATTTTCTATAAAATATAAGTTTTATCTATCAAAATGAAGGGGTTATCATATAGCCAAAATCATATCATGGATTTCATAATACCTTTGATAAAAATGAAATACTGTTTTTCAGAAAATTAATTTCTTGATTTATTGATAAATATCAGTTAGAAATATTTTTAGTGATGTATAAATGTGACAATGTTGTTCTAGACATTAACTCTTAAAATATCATAGGTTTTAGTTCAATCCATGATTCAAGATGAGAATTATTTAATATTAAATGAAAAGATCATGGAATTATTTTTATCTAAAATTAAAATACTGATATTTGAAATTCAAAATTTTCCATTATGTTGGAGAGATTATCAGGAAACTATTAAACGGTTTGATTATAAAGAGTTATGAGGGACATATCTCCACAAAAATTAAAGAGAAAATTTCTGTAAACAATTAATGATATATTATTCACATATTTATATTAATATAAGATAAAAAATGAAGAAATAATTGAAAATATTATATTTTACAGGACTATAGAAATGTTGTATCACAATGAGAGAAGATAAGATTGGTAAGTGTTTTTTCTACTCTCATCATCTGTGAAAAGGAAATAGAATCTATTATTGATCATCTAGTGAATTTATTTTGAGGAGAAAGAATATTTAGGTGTGTGTGTGTGTGTGTGCTATCATACACATTTTGATCATTTTAGAATCTTTATATGGAAGTTCAATGTAAATTTTATTTTGTTAATATTTATTTAGTCATCAAAGATCAGATTGTGAAGAAAAATGTATTATTAAGAGATGTAGAGAAATCTGAAAAAGAACGAAATATATTTTTCACACTTAAGATAGTAATAACTTTTTGAGAGACTGGTGTTTCCAGAAAAAATAATGGTGTGATTTCTATTTGGAGTTGGTGCTTGCAAAGTGGATGACACATTACCACATCACAATGGGAAGTGTATAATGCATGTTCGGACCTTGTGGGTGGTTATATAGATATTTTAATCATTTAAAAATAAATAGTGATATAATTTGTGTCTTTGTAATAAAAAAACACAGTAAAGAGTTGGTTTCCTCATTAGATTTGAACCTTGTAAAAATTTATGTGTTCCATTTATTTTAATTACTGTTGTATATGGGTGAGGAAGAGATTAAATAAAAGTGGATCAAGAAATTTTTAATTGAAATTCTAAAAAATCATACCATTAACTCCCCCCTAGAGGTATATCAATTGACATGGGATCTTCAAGTGGTATCATAACTAACCATGCTCCCTATAAGATCTTAATCTTATCAAAGTTTATGTATAGAGAATATAAATTATGTGAGCAGTAGAGGTCAATATTTTTTGTAAGAACATTCATGTATGGAGGAAAAAAATTCTCCTAAATATTTTATCATAATGAATTGAAGTGATTAATTCTTTGATAGTGGGTTTATCACCCTCAGTGAGAGATGCACCCATAACATTAAAAAAAAATAAACCTAGAAAATTCATAAATGAAATTTTTTCATCATTTTAGAATAATGTGTAAAAAATGTAAATAGACTCAAAATAGACAAGGAAATGTAGTAAAATCATGAGTTCTTCTATGAGGTAAATTTTAAAGTAAATGAATCTTAATTTTACATTTGTAAATAGAAAATTAAAGACATAATAATAGTTAAAGATGAGGCAATTGATGACTATTTCAATAGGGTAAATGACATAGTGAGTCACTTTATATTCATTGGATATACTTTGTAGGAATCAAACATAGTCAATAAGTTAATGAGAGATTTTTTTGGTAAGTTTTATATAAAGATATCTACTTGGGAGGAAAAGAAAGAATTGTCACTTCTCTTTTCAATTATGTGATGAGAAATAAACATGCGTTCAATAAAAAATCCATAGAGGAAACGGCAACCAAAAACGTGAATAAACTCAAGATCAAAGAGGAGGAAGTTAATTCATTTATTGAATTAGAGTATTATGAGTAAAAATTTGAATAATATAAGAAGATAATTTCCCTTATCTCTAAAAACATAATAAACAGAAAGTTTATGTTCAAAGAAAAACATCAACATAAGATCCTTAATTGTGGTTCTACTAGAAACATTGAAACATATAATACAATAAATAAAATTTTGGAGTTTGAAGATTAAGAGGGTAGTGAAATGTCTTTTAGAAATTAATAGGTAAAGAGTTTTAGAAATTTAAGTCTAGTGAGAATAAAGAAAAATTTTAAATCTATAAAATAATAAGAATTTTGACAAACAAAATACGGTAAATACTCTTCCTAATAAATTAAATCAAATAAATATTGTGTTTGAAAAGTTTAGTAAATTCATTTATCATTTTTAAGAACATGGATAAAGCTCAATTAGTGAGGAAGAAAGAGAAGATTCCTACATGGGACACATACTAAAATCCAAGAATGAAGTGTATCTTGATAGGAAACACAAAAAAATATGGATATAAAATATGTTTTAAAAGAAATTTTTAATTTTAATAAATAAATGTATTAATTATACAAAAAATAAAATTATATATATTGAGAAAATTAACCTTCTAAAAGTGAATATTTTTGTGAAATAGAAAATATTGGGAGAGTTTGAGAAGAAAATTATTTTAAAGGAAGAATAATTTAACATTACTTAGTCATGGGGTATTTAGGTTGATAATACCCCATTAAAAATGAGACATAACTTTGATAATGTTTTGGAAATAAAGGATGAATAATCACATGCTACTAAGAGATGTTGTATATAAAGTAAGGTAAAAATTTATATGTGAAACACAATAATGTTAAATCTATTTAATCTTATATTAAGGTTCTAATAAAAATTTTAGGAGATATGGGGTTAATAAAAACTTCAATAATGTTACTCTTACTTCAAATGAAGTTTATGAAAACTTGATAAGGAAAGGTATCCAAAAATAAAGGAAAAAGGAAGTTGTAAATACACCAAGAAAGCAATATGGAATTCATATCTAGAATAAATAGTTTCATGATAGAACCACCCTTAAAGGATATTGTTGTTGATGTATATTATGTTGCAATAAATAATATGTTTTATAGTATAATATTACACTATAAAAAGTTTTATATTGAATGAATTATGGGTGAGCTATCTAGAGAACCAAATGAGAAATTATGAGGAGTAAGAAATGAATAAAAATTCATCTCAGTTACCCATATAAAATATATTTGTTTGTATAGAGAATATATATGGAAAATATGACTAGTAAGGTTAATTTGATAAGGAATGTATGAACACAATTTCATGAAAATATTAATAGGATGATAAATCTAATAAAGATTATAGAATAATCATTATAAATGTGTCACTATTTTCTAAAGTGGTTCTTAAAGCTATAAATAAGAGTAAGATGTAGATTCTTGATACTAGTTTATAATAACACATGATTGGATTTTTAATATTTTGAAAAATACTTGTGTTTTTAGCACTTTTGGAAAGAAAAATCTCCTTAAATATCAAATGAATCAGTTTGACTGAAATTGAACCTCAAAATTCAATATCAGAATAAGTATTGTTTATTTATGGGCACCAACAAAACCCCATAAGTGTGAGTCAACTTTTTAATGAAGGTAATGAAATTATTTTGAAAATAAAAAATTTCCTCATAAAGAGAATCAAATATGGAAGGATCATCACAAAAGGTGAAAGAATGAGTGGAAATAAACTTTATATTGGGGATCCAAGAAATGTTTTATACCTCGATGATGAAGAAGAAAATAATATTTATCACATAATACTTTGCCATCTTAGCTAGAAGAGTTTGGATAAAATTTAAAAATAAATTTTCATTAAATATATTCCAACGTTAAGTAGATATAGAGATGTTTTTTATGCAAATTTTCAAAAGTAAAGGATGGTATGTAAAAGATATAAAATGTTTTTTATTCAATCAATTAGGTCAATTTAATTAAGCCGGTCATATTTATATGGTCCAATGAGGTATAAATCTACTAGAGATAACTTGTACTTCATCACAATAATTTATAAACTTACAAGAATGAATAATGTGTTATTTATGAAGGAAAATTATTAGAAGGTAGATATATTATATATTTTTAGAAGAGAATTTGAGAGAGTGTTAAAGATTCATATCAAGAAATTGAGGACAAAAAATAAAATAGAGTTTACTAGAAATTATTTTTAATATTAAATGTATAAACATGGGATTAATAATCAATATAGTGATCCTTAAACTCTCCATTAGAATGGTGTTGTTAAAATAATGAATAGAATTCTTGTTGAAATGGGAAGAACAATGATTCCTGAATTCAATAGGTTAATGTTCTTCTGGAGAGAAGTTAAATTCAAAACAATGCATATTTAGAATATGTTTTTACTAATAACTATTACTAAAATGACTTCTTATCAGATTTATTATAAAATGAAACCAATTTTTAACTACTTCAAACTCTTTTGAAGTCCTTATTTAATGAAAAATAAGAATATGAAACTTAAAAAATTCTATGATAAAGTTGATTAATGTATATTTTTTCATATATATCCAATAGAAAAATACCTAGGTGATAAAATAAAAATATTCATGAGACGGTTGAATGTTATGATGTGAAGGTAATTGAAAATAAACATAACATCAACGATACAAATGAATAATATTTTGAAGACCCTAATGAAGGTTCCTTATAAAATCAATGAAGAATAAGCTGGTAATGATTCACATGTTACTGATATAGATTATGGTCAGACCAGTGATGAAGAAGACACTAATAATATATCAAAAAACTTAAATACAAAAAGTTGAAGAAGATGTAGAGATAGAAAATATAATTGGAATCCATAGTGCATTGGTTCAAAAAATAATAATATTTAATTTTAATGACCAAAAAATACATATCTCTCAAACATATCCATTTTCAATTTTTGAGGTTGTTAAGCATAAATAATGGGTTTATTATATGAATAATTAACTATATCTGATTGAGATGAATTTCACTTTGGATATTTTCCTTGGAACAAAAAATAAAAATATGTTTTGGACCAAGTTGGTATTCAGAAATAAGATAAATAATAAAGGATAGACTTTATGGAATAAGGTCGGAATTGTAGGCAAGGGATATTCATAGGTATTAGGAGTTGATTTTAAACATACCTTTACTATCGTTTCAAGTATTTAATTAGAAGGAATTTTTATGGTTGTGGAAGCACAAATGAAGTGAAAATTTTACCGAATGGACGTAAAATATACCTTCTTTAATGGAGAGATGGAATAAGAAGTCTACATTGAGTATCCTAAAGTACATATTCTATAAATTGATGGAATAAGTGTTTTTAGGTTGAGAAATTATATCAATGGTATAAAATAGGCCCCTAGATCCTGGTACTCAAATTTAAATGGTACCTAAGATAAATTATTCTCACATAGGGAAAAGTGAACTATAACCATTATATAAAGGAAATGGAGGTAGGTACTATCGTTTTTATTATATATTTTAATCATACAATTTTTACAGGTGACCAAGAGAGTTCTTACAAATAATTTTATAGAAAAATAATGACTTATTTTGAGATTTTTAAGCTAGGATACATGATAAATTTCATGGGATTTTATGTACCTCTAAAGAAAGAATCTATTTTTTTCCTATGAAAAGCATTAAATTATTAAATAAATATAGAATAGAAGACTCAAAACAAGTGTTCACACCCATATAGTATGTGATGAATATTATCAATGATTCCAAATAATAAAATTGGAATAAAAAATAATTTATAAATATGATTTAATTTTCACTCAATCTCACCGCATCAAGACTAGATAATTTCTATGAAGTCAGATTATGTGAAAGGTATGAATGTGATCTAAAGGAAATAAATTTTATAGATACCAAAATATTTCTCAAGTACATAAAGTAAACCCAAAACATTGTGTTAATGTACAGAATAGGTGATAACCTAAATCTTTCTAGATGTCTTGATGTTGACTGACAAAGTGATTATAAAGACATAAAGTCTATTTCATGTGGAATGTTTCTTTTCAGATGAATCTATGTGAGATGGAACTATAGGTTATAGAACTCAGTTATATTATACACCACAGAACCTGAATATGTGGTTGTTATAAGTTTATGTACCCAAATTATTTAAATGAAATAATAGGATGAAAAATTGAGGGTGAAAATTGAGAAAGAACTCAAAATTTCATGTGATAATAAAAGTCAAATTGATCACTCTAAGAATCTAGTATACCACTCTCGATCTATGTAAATTGGAATCATATTTAATTTTATTTAACATAAGGTTTCCAAAGGGGATTAAAATACATAATTTATTCCCATAAGGGATCAACTTGATGATATCTTCACTAAAGAACTCCCCAAGGATAAATTTGAGACTTTGAGGCTAAACATGAAGGTTTTTCACTTTTATTTCACTTGAGGGGACTTAAAGGAGACCATACTATGATTGGATTTTTTAAAATGGTATAGAAGGAGTAATAAATATTTATATTTTATTTTTTTTAATATAGGGATATTTTTATTGAAAAAAATGGGGGAAAGATGAATCGGTATTTAGATTGAGTGGGAGATCATCTAAGTGACTAGGAAAAATATTTCTTACCACTGAGGGATGTAATTATCTTAAAAACAATACCTTATCATGTAGTGTATTTTCAACACACATTTAATTTGATAAATGATGCGATTTGAAGATTTTAAAGTGAATTGAGTGGGTTATAGAAAGATTTATTGAGATTAACAAAGGGGGAGATTGAATAACCTAATAGAATTGTTGAAGGGTGTTGTATTTGTTTTCAAACATGGGTAAAATACATTATAATGTGGTTAAAATATTTTTTAGATGAAATTATCCTATTGGAATGGTTTTATAAGATTATGTGGGTGTTCCAAAAGTCCCAGATTTCAGTTTCCAGTCTTAAATATTTGGAAGAAAGAGTGTCTGAATAAATGGTAATGTCTCATAAGACTCATCTTATATACTCAAAGTAAATAAATTAGAAATATAAATAGATTTTTTGAGAGTTATTATGATTACAGAAGACTCATATACCCTTTTTAATACTTCATTGAGTTTTCATATTATTTATTTGAGTTCTTGTAAGACTCTTTGATATTTTATAAGACTCTTAGAAGTTTTCATATGATTATGATATTTCATAAGACTCATGAAAGTTTTCATGATACTTTTTATAAAGAAGGTACAACTTATCCATCAGATTGTAAGATTCTTATGATAGAAAACAAAAATCATACTTAATAAGTTATCTGATATTTCATAATACTTTTGATAAAAACATAAGTCCCTTGTTTTTAAGTGTCATTTTCTGAATTCATAGGAGATAGTAGTTAGTAAAATTTCTAATGAAATATGAATAGGGAAATTCTATGTCAAACATAAAATATTTAAAAATCATAGGTCCTTGGTCAATATTTGATTCAATATAATAACTTATGGAATATTAAATAATAATTTCATGGAATTTATTTTTGTAAATTTCATATGAAAATATTTGAAATTCATTAATTATGATCAAGATAGAGAGATTATAGGGAAACAATTGATCAGTTTGAATATAAAGATTTGTGTGTAATATTGCTCAACTAAAAACAAAGAATAATTTCCTTAAACAATTATGAAAATATTATTCACCTAATTATATGAATATAAAAGAATAAAATGAATAAAAAATAAATCAATAATTAAAAATAGGATACTATATAAGAATGTAGAACTATTATATCGATAAGTGATATAAGATAATATCAAAAATTAGTATTTTTTATCTCAACATTTTGGATGAGGTAATAGAATATGTTATTTATTATCTAGTGTATTTATTTCGAGTAGGAGGAATATTAAGGTGGGTGTTCATGATCTCATTCCCAATTTAGTTATTCTAAAATATTGATAAGGAATGTTGTTGTGCATGTTTTTCTATTGGTATTTATTTGGAAATTGAAGACTAGTTTTTAAATAATAAGACAAAATATTAGATTCATAAACATACTAAAATTCAATGAAGATATTGTTTATAAAAAAGAGTGGAATAAGTTGTTTATAGACTAGTGGTTCCAGTATAAAAAACACAATACCCACAATCAGGAGAAAATTCATGGTAAGTGGATTATACTAACCCACATCACAATAGGAAGTAGATGATGTTGACTAGGACCATATGTGAGGTTGTAGAGAAAATTTAATACATAAAAATTAAATAATGATATAATATGTGTCTCAGTAAAAAACCTAACACAATAAAGTGTAGTTTTCCTCATTAGATATGAACATTATAATAATTCTTATGTGTGTTCCATTTATTCTCATCCCAAGTTTTAGAAATTTTTTCCACGGGACTTAAATATTAATAGGTTGAAGGATGGGATCAAGTAAAATTCATGTTGTCTAAAATATGGAACTAGACATGTTTCTTTTTAATAGTTTTTATTTTATAAAAAATGGATAATGAGTTGTAGTGTCTACATGTAATATTCAAGTTATTATGTAATAGTTACGGCCTAATTCTCTAAAACTCTAAACCTGAAAAGATCCTCAATGTGAATTATTTGTTTAATTCAATATTATGTAATGTTATAAGGTCAGGTTCTTATAGTTGGTATCAGAGGGAGGTTTAGACAAATTTAGAGATTAGGAGTTTTTGTTAGACACATGGTTAGTCCCTATGTCTATTATTTCAGTTAAATCCTTGTTTTATAACTTTTTCAGATCAAGGAAAGCCAGTTAGAAATGGAAGTAGGAGGATCTCAAATGGAATTCCTATCTCTTCTTGATTACATGCTTGCAATAATTATTGCAAAGTCATGTTTAGATGATTGTGAAAATTTTTCTAGCATACAACTCACTTGCAAGCAGTTTATTGAGATATCAAAAACCTCCACTATACCTTGTTATCATCGTGGATCATGGGTTGTATTTAGACAAATCTTATTTTCACAATATTCTCATATTTTCAAGAATGGTAAATATTATCAAGGCCTTTTCAAATATTTTACCTTATCACAAGATTTTGAAGCATATTATGATTTTAAAAAAGATTCTAAATAAGGAGACCCTTGTGAAACCTATTTATATTTTCTTTTACAATTAAGTCTCTTAGCACATACCTATTGTATTTTAAAAGGACCATTAATTGAAAGTATCAATTCATATTTGGTCCGAATATTTTATAGAAATCATGTTTTATCTGTTGTTTTGAAATTATATTTCATATATGATTATTTTCCAAAACTATTTTTCTGTGAACACCCATATGACCCATGTTGTACAAGGTGTATTTGTATAGATGAAGCAAATGATTTTGTAGGATCTCTAAATTATTATTGCAATGCATGGACCTTCTGCGAATGTTAACATGATGATGATGAAACCAAGTGGACACCATGATCAAGGTATGATGTTCTTCATTTTGGGGATCGTTTTATTTTATCATATGGTGGTAAAATAAGACTACAAGAATTAAGATGTTGAGATCGTAATGAATTTGGATGAAAATGATAGGTATAAGGAAACCATTGAGGTTAAAACATGTTATGGTTATTTTTGAGTTTTATAAAAAGGAAAACCCATAGGATGGTTGAAAACCCGTTGCATCTAGTAAAGTCGCAGGAATTGAACCCACAACCGAAGGGCGACAAGGGCACATCGCCTACCAATATCCTACTTGAATTCCCTCGTTAATATGACTTATTATTTTAGTAAAATGTTTTTATGGAATAAGAATAATTTTATTTTTGGAACTTATGTTTTATCAAATGGATATACTAATTATAGAAAAATGATTTAGTGATTAAGTGATAAAGGTTGTTGTGGAAGACGTTATCTCTTTTGACAAAACACTATATTCATAAGGAAGATAGAATACTATGGAATTTAAATTGTGTAATAGTGGTTGAAATTTTAGTTTGGGAGAATATATGTTTTTGTTATGTATATATGATGATTTGGTTTATTTATGAAACTGATTAACCTATCATGGGGAATACGTGATTAGGTTAATTACTTTTCAATATGAACTTTTATGAGTAACTGATGTTATTTATAAATGATAAGATTTATCTTGGAAGACTATGTAATTAAATCCTTATAAGATTTGGGTTTCAATCTAAGTTTGGATTACTTTTGAAGAAATTTATGGACAGTTGTTTATAGAATGGTCTTAGTTTAACTTTGGGTATTGTTTTACAAATTTTGGAGATTAAGAGTAGTTTTTATTTTTGTAAAAGATTATCCTTTTGGGTATTATCTAATCTCACACTAACCATTTTGGTTTTAGTTGATGTCTAAAGACAAGGGCAATATATAGTTATTCTTTTGTGGATTATGTGATTATCAAGAAGATGATTCTTGTGCTCTTGATGTGACCAAGTCTTTTATAATTCTCTTTGTTTGGAGAAAAGATTTGTTTTTGGGAGAAACATATTAAAGGATGAAACTCTACTTGATGGTTAGTATATTTCCTTATGTTCTTATAAAATGTAGAAAATGAATTCCTCTAAATTATTAAAAGGATTGTAAAACAAAAATGATGTTGTTTTATGTTTTCTAATGGTTATCCAAAGACCGTTTAACACATTATAAGTTTGTGATTTTCTGGTGGTTAAATTTCTCCTAATAAAGTTTTCTATAACTCTCTATTAGAATTTGACCATTTGTTCTCTCTTCTATATCCATTCTTTCCTACATGGAATCATAGTACGGGTTATTTTGGGTGACCATTTTACTTTTATTTCTTTCTTTTAAAGTGATTGTTTTACTGACTCTTTTCCGATGTTGGACTTTTAATGAAGTTTCCAAGCCTATTTTTAAAATTGCGAGGATGAAATTCCCAAAAGGGAGGAAGGATGTAACATCCCAGATAAATAAGGAATAAGACACTTTTCATATTTATTAATCTTTGTAAATTAAATATTAATTTTACATTAAAGGGGATGCTATGTTTGATAGCGTACCCGATACGCAACAATGGGTTTCTTTGAAATCTTAAATTGCACACTAATAATATAATATTATTATTTTAAATGGTAGTAAATGCCTAGCTGTTGTATTGGAAAGAATGAATAAAACTAACTAAAATATGATTATATAAGTTTTTTAAATGTTTTTACAGTCATCAAATAAAAGTTAGGGGCTTAAAATATAAATGAATCTAATTTTAAGCATTAATACTCAAATATTCTGTAAAAGGTCGATTTATCTCCTTTTGATGAAAATCCCTCTTTAAATATAGTTTTGGTCATTTTTATATGTTATATTTGACCAAATAAAAATCTTCTTTAGATTAGGGACATTAAAATTTACTTTGGGTAAATTTTTTGTATTTTTCTGATAAAGTTCATTTTTTAATGAATAGTGAAAAATACTGTATTTTAATTCAAAAGTGCCTTTTAATCTAATTTATTTATATGGTTAGATTATCTTTTTAATTGGTTTTAATTTTTAATTAGAATATATTTTTACCCTTTAATCTAGTTTTGGTCATTGGAAATAATTTCATTTTGAAATTGGACATAAACAAGTGTCAATCTTTTGATAGTTATTATTCCTCAAAAACACGCTATTTGTTTTGACAATGGGAATTAATTTTAAATTAATTAATGAAAATTATATATTTTGAATTTAGAAAAATAGAAATAATTTTTAAATTTGTAATATCAAATATATCTTAGGCTGAATTTTTGATATTTTTCTGAAAAACATCAATTTTTTATGAATAGTGAAACCACTTAGTAGTAGTTGAAAAAACTGAATTTTTCATTTAAATGAAATTTTACCACTTCTATGGATTGAATTTAGAAAATCTAAAATACATGGTTATTATTATTAAGTAAAATTTGGTTCAATAAGATGAAAATAATTTTTGGTGAATAGTAACTTTTGACTTTTATTTACAACAGTTAAAGGTAAATAGGGTAATTCAAGGTAAAAAGAATCTTATAATAATCCAAAAATACCTTAACACTTGTCTTAACCATATTGGTTGAGTAATTTAAGACCATGGTAATCTTTGGGTCGATTTTGGGACACCATTGAGCCACTTGGGGGTGATAATGACACTTTAGATTAATTAACTTTAAGTAAAGGAAAAAATGACAAAAACAAATATCTTTTAGTGAATTAATTTTTACAAGGGGTTATATAAATTATCGTTTTTACTATCAATATTCATTGGTAATCTAAAAATATTTCCTAAATCATGGTATTTTTTTATAATTTTTATACAACAGATAAATTAAATTATATGTGACACAATAATGATGCAGTATATACCTCAATAAAAAATGATTTAAATAAATAAGATTATAAATATAAAAATATCATCCAAAACCTATAAAATTATTATTGGATAATTTTATTTCGACCATGAGTCATCTTATCTTCAACTTTAATTAGTTTTGGACCTTTATAAACTGAATATCATTATATAATAAAATAATATTTTCACACTTTAATAAAGAGCCCCTCCTCCACCTTATAAACGGACACCACTTCTAACCAATTCCCCACACCTCTCGAGCCTTTTGGCTCATCCAACCTCTACCCAATTAATCTCCCTACACCCATTTCCTATTTTTATAAGCCTTAACTTTGGAATAAGGCACTTCAAGAAGTCCTTTTGCTTCAAACCAAAGAAAGTTACCCAAATTAAAGGTAATCATTCCTCTTAAGTTCTTTTCTTTTATTTTACTTCTCAAACCCCTAAACTCTTTTTATTCCACTATTTTATAACAGAACCGGTATAATAAATATACTAGGATGTTTTATGAGAATTTTTTTAACTAAACTTACACACACCTCCATCTAATGGGTGAGGAACATACTGTTTCTGTAGATGGCAAACTAACGCCCCACGAAACGATGATTGTTCGATTATCTCCTAACACCTCTCATGGTGGCCATTAAGATGGAAGTGTATTTATATATGATATATATTATGTTTATATTTTCTTTATGCTTATTTATTTTACATTTATATCCTACCTTCATGGTTTCCATTATGGGTAAATACGATAATTTCATTTGAGGAAGTGCGGACTACCGCCCCCTCAAAGTGATATGACTTGTTAATTCCATATGTGGGATGTATAAAGGATGGAGTTAATGATATTATATATTATATTATATTTAAAATATAATATACTTATGTATCATTATGTTTTCATTCCATTAAAATAATAAATAGAAATGAAAGTAGCGTTCATGCGTATGTACGGCTTACCATCTCCATGAACAGTGCATTTCATTTCTTGCCTCCAAATGTTATGTAATATTATAAATACATGTATATATTGGATATATATGATATATATGGTATCTAAATCATGAATATAATTCTGGATATAATTAACTTTTGACTATGTGAACAACTTGTAATTATAAAAATTCTATTTTTTGACTCAAGTACCAAATATCAACAAAATGACCATTATTAAATTAAATGATTGAATAATATCTATTACATGGTAATAAGTGATATAAAAAGAATAAGAAACTATAAAATATGTTCTTAATAAATTATAGATTAACTTTAGTTTATTATTCAGGAAGAACAAGTAACAAATAAGTCAAGTCAGACACGAGGTAAGGGATTTCTTATCTCATTTTCAATTTTGTGATATTTCTATTGCTCGCCACTTATTCATTGCATATGGTGTATTTGGTACTACCATTTGATATATATTATCATGATTATCTTTATATTCATGTTATTCTGTGATTTATTTGGTGATTATTAACTTTTGGTCATATGAATCGATTGATTACAATGAAGTAAGGGTTTTTCATCTCACTTTTTATTCCCGTGAGATTCATGCTAGGTTGGCCCCTATTTCCTTTTGTGTGGAATATGTTCTGTCCATGATTGTATTCATTGTGTAATATAATATAATTTTTTTGGTTATTTACATATTCATTTAATGATCCTTCTTTTATGTGGTGTATCTTTCGTATGTTACCCAATCTGTAAGGGAACCCTTCACCCTCCTCTTTTTAAAAGAATTATTTTTTGTTATGTCTTTTAATTTACATATTATTATGTTGGGATATGTTCTTCTATATCCTAATTGATGTGAAATTTATTTCCAAGTGATTATATACCCTTTTTATCTCATAAACTCATTTTCTAAATTTTAAACTGACACCGTTAGGCTGTCGAATTTTTACAAGGGAACTTCTTAACCAAATTTCAATTCTTTGGGTTCAACTTGTACTTCTTGAATATGTCATTATATGAATATGTGTGGATGAAATATGATTGTTTTACACTTAATATGCACTTATATTGGGTGTATTTATATTTATCTCAAATAATTATGTGATTCATTTATCCTTATTTAAGGATACCATCTTTATAAGGAATTTCATCTCAATTTACATTTCCACTGAGACTTTATTGTTGTTATGCACCAATTCACTATTATATGTTGTATATATTGTCCTTTGACATATTTTATCATGAATACCTTTATTCTCATGATATAATAAATTTCTGATTAAATGTTATTCTTCAATTATTTGTATTCAAGCATCTCTCTTTTTTGTTAAAAAACTCTTTAACTAAAATATAGTTTTAAATGTTTTAAAGATTTATTCCTCGAAATATTTATCATTAATGTAAATGTTTTAAAAATGGGTTTTAGGATTTATTTATATGTACGTTAATGTTTTCAATTGATAATTCATTTAAAATCTTCAAAGTGGTATGGGACACTTTGATTCAAAAATATATTTTTAAATGGTTTTCAAAATGATTTGATAAAGCATTGTTTATTTTAAATATCTTGATTTGATATATTTGAATGTGGAAATGTTATCTTTACTTTATAATTGTGTTGTGTGTTATGATTATGTTATAGTTATTGGTCATTGTTTATTTATATGGGTGGTTTCATGATAAACCTAGGGCGGGTGAGCCCGAGATAGCTCTCCAATGCATTGGGTAACATGATGGAGGTAGACATGATGTTTCTCATAATAGATATAGGAAATATACTGTGATAGGTATTCCAAGTGTAACTCCCTATGTAGTTGTGATAGATACAATGTATGTTTGATATGGATTCCATAAGTAATCTTTATTATTTATGATTTGTGTGTTTTATTGATAAATCTTATGATTTCGTAAGGTATGTTATAATTTAAAACTATAGTTTCATTGATTTGTATTTATTGATGGGCTAATATTTTCCTTCCTTATTTTATAACCCTTACTGAGTTTTTTATGCTCAGACCAAGTTTTTTAAATGTTTTCCATAGGACTTAAAGATGAATAGGGTCAAGGATGGGATCAAGGAAAAGTCATGTTGTCTAAAAAATGAAACTATACATATTTCTTTTTAAGAGTTTTTATTTTATAAAAAAATGGATAATGAGTATTAGTGTCTACATGTAATATTCAAGTTATTATGTAATAGTTACATTCTAATTCTCTAAAACTCTAAACCTGAAAAGATTCTCAATGTGAATTATTCATTTAATTCAATATTATTTAATGTTATATGGTCAGGTCTGTGTAGTTGGTATCAGAGGGAGGTTTATACAACTTTAGGGATTACGAGTTTTTGTTAGACACATGGTTAGTCCCTATGTCTATTATTTTAGTTAAATCCTTATTTTATAATTTTTTTAGATCAAGGAAAGTCAGTTAAAAATGGAAGGAGGAGGATCTCAAATGACATTCCTATCTCTTCCTGATGACATGCTTGCAATAATTA
This sequence comes from Viscum album, assembly GCA_963277665.1. Lineage (NCBI taxonomy): Eukaryota > Viridiplantae > Streptophyta > Magnoliopsida > Santalales > Viscaceae > Viscum > Viscum album. The sequence continues at coordinate 1,945,079,732 of OY728163.1, forward strand.
TTGCAAAGTCATGTACAGATGATTATGAGACTTTTTTCTAGCATACAACTCACTTGCAAGCAGTTGATTGAGATATCAAACACCTCCACTCTACCTCGTTATCATCGTGGATCATGGGTTGTATTTAGACAAATCCTATTTTCATAATATTCACATATTTTCAAGAAATGTAAATATTATCAAGGTATTTTCAAATATTTTACCTCATCATAAGATTTTGAAGCATATTATGATTTTAAAAAAGGTGTTGAAGAAGGATACCCTTGCGCAACCTATTTATATTTGATTTTACAATATAGTATCTCATCACATACCTATGGTATTTTAAAAGGACCATTAATTTAATGTTTCAAGTCAAATTCTGTCTGAATATTTTATAGAAATCATGTTTTATCAGATTTTTGGAAATTATATGTCATACATGATTATTTTCCAAACCTGTTTTTCTATGAACACCCATATGACCCATGTTGTACAAGGAATATTTGGATGAAGGAAGAAAATGATTTTGAAGGATCTATAAATCATTGTTGCAGTGCATGGAACTTTTATCGACGGGAATAGGATGACGATGAAACCAAATGGACACTATGATAAAGGTATGATGTTCTTCATTTTGGGGATCATTTTATTTTATCATATGGTGGTAAAATAAGACTTCAAGAATTAATATGTTGAGATAATAATGAATTTGGATGAAAATGAGAGGTATATGGAAACCATTGAGGTTAAAACATGTTATTTTTATTTTTGAGTTTTATAAAAAGGACAACCCATAGGATGGGTGGCAACCCGTCGCATATAGTAAAGTCGCAGGAATCGAACCCACAACCGAAGGGCGATAAGGATGCATCGCCTACCACTATCCTACTTGAATTCCCTGGTTAGTATGACTTCTTATTTTAGTAAAATGTTTTTATGGAACAAGAATAAGTTAATTTTTGGAACTTATGTTTTATCAAATGGATATACTTATTATAGAAATTTGATTTAGTGATTAAGTGATAAAGGTTGTTTTGGAATACGTTCTCTCTTTTAATCAAATACTATATGCCTAAGGAAGATAGAATACTATAGTATTTCAATTGTGGAATAATGGTTTAAATTTTAGTTCGGAAGAATCTATGTTTTTATTGTGGACATATGATGATTTGGTTTATTGATGAAACTGATTAACCTATCATGGAGAATATGTGATTAAGTTAATTACTTTTCAATATGATATTTTATGAGTAACTGATGTTATTTATAAATGATAAGATTTACCTTGTAAGACTATGTAATTAAATCCTTATAAGATTTGGGTTTTAATCTTAGTTTTTATTACTTTTGAAGAATTTTATGGAAAGTTGTTTATTTAATGGTCCTAGTTGAACTTTGGGTATTGTTTTACAAATTTTATAGATTAAGAGTAGTTTTAATTTTGTAAAAGATTTTCCTTTTTGGGTATTATCTGATCTCACAATAACCATTTTGGTATTAGTTCATGTCTAAAGACAAGGGAAATATATAGTTCTTCCTTTTTGGATTATGTGATTCTCAAAAAGATGATTCTTATGCTTTTTATGTGACCAATTATTTTGGAATGATCTTTGTCTGGAGAAAAGATTAGTTTTTGGTAGAAACTTATTAAAGGATGAATCTCTTCTTAAAGGTAAGTATATTTCCTTATGTTCTTATTCTATGTATAAAATGAATTCCTCCAAATTATGAATAGGAATGTAAAACAAAAATGTTGTTGGTTATGTTTCCTATTGGGTAATCAAAGAACATCTAACACATCATAAGTTTGTGATTTTCTGTTGGTTAACTTTTTCCTAATCATGTTTTCTGTCACTCTCCATCAGAACTTTACATTTTGTTCTCTCTTCCATATTCATGTTTTCCTACATGGAATCCTAGTATGGGTTATCTTAGGTGACCATTATACTTTTCTTTTTTTCTTTTAAAGTGATATTTTTACTGAATCTTTTCCGATGTGGGACTTTTAATGAAGTTCCTGAGCCCGGTTTTAAAATTGCGAGGATGCAATTCCCAAAAGGGGGGAAGGATGTAACATCCCAGATAAATAAGTAATAATACAGTTTTCATATTTATTAATATTTATGAATTAAATATTAATTTTACATTAAATGGGTCTCTATGTTCGATGGCATACCTGATATGCAACAACGTGTTTCTTTGAAATCTTACGTTGCATACTAATAATATAATATTATTATTTTAAATGGTAGTTAATTCCTAGACTTTGTATTGGCGGGAATGAATAGAACTAACTAAAATATGATTATATATGTTTTTTAAATGTTTTAATAGTTATCCAATAAAAGTTAGGGGCTTAAAATATAAATGAATCTTATTTTAAGCATGAATACTCTAATATTCAGTAAAAGGTCGATTTATCTGCTTTTGATAGTGAACCCTATTTAAATATAGTTTTGGTCATTTTTATATGTTCTATTTGAAAAAATAAAATTCTTCTTTAGATTTGGGACATCAAAATTTACTTTGGGTAAATTTTTGGTATTTTTCTGAAAAAGTTCATTTTTTAATAAATAGTGAAAATACTGTATTTTAATTCAAAAGTGACTTTCAATATAATTTATTTATATGTTTATATTATCTTTTTAATTGGTTTTAAATTTTAATTAGAATATATTTTGTCCATTTAATCTATTTTTGTTCATTGGAAATAATTTCTTTTTTAAATTGGACTTAAATAAGTGGCAATCTCTTGATAGTTATTATTTCTTAAAAACACGCTACTTGTTTTGACAACAGGAATTAATTTTAAATTAATTAATTAAAATTCTATGTTTTAAATTTAGAAAAGTAGACAGAATTTTTGAATTCATAATATCAAATATAGCTTAGGATGAATTTTTGGTATTTTTCTGAAAAACTTCAATTTTTGATGAATAGTGAAACCACTTATTATTAGTTAAAAACAGACTTTTTCATTTAAATGAACTTTTACCACTTCTGTGGATTGAATTTTGAAAATCTGACATACATGGTTATTATTATTAAGTAAAATTTAGTTCAATGAGATGAAAATAACTTTTGGTGAATAGTAAATTTTGACTTTTATTTACCATAGTTAATGTAAAATAGGGTAATTCAAGGTAAAAAGAATCTTATAATAATTCAAAACTAACATAACACTTGTCCTAACCTTATTTTTTAAGTCATTTACAACCATGGGCATATTTGGGTCGATTTTGGGACCCCATTGAGCCACTTGATAGTGATAATGAAACTTTTGATTAATTTACTTAAAGTAAAGGAAAAAATGACAAAAACAAATATCTTTTAGTAAATTAATTTTTACGAGGGGTTATATAAATTATCTATTCAACTATCAGTATTAATTTGAAATATAAAACAATTTCATACATCATGATATTTTTTTTTAATTTTTAGACAACAAATAAATTAAATTATATATGACACAATAATGATGCAGTATATACCTCATTAATAAATGATTTAAATAAATAAGACTATAAATATTAAACTAACATCTAAAACATATATAATTATTATTGGGTGATTTTATTTCGACAATTAGTCTTCTTATATTGGATGTTAATTTGTTTTTGGACCTTTAGAAACTGAATATCATTATATAATAAAATAATATTTTCACACTTTCCTAAAGAGCCCCTCCTCCCCCTTATAAAATGACACCACTTCTAACCAATTCCTCACACCTCTCAAGCCTTTTGGTTCATCAAAACTATTCTCAATTAAGCTCACTACATCCCTTTACTCCTACTATAAGCATTACCTTAGGCATAAGGCACTTCAAGAAGTCCTTTTGGTTCAAACCAAAGGAAGTTACCCAAATTAAAGGTAATGATTCCTCTTAACTTCCTTTCTTTTATTTTACTTATCGAAATCGTAAAATCTTTTTATTACTTTATTTTATAATAGAATCAGTATCCTAAATATATTAGTATGTTGTTATGAGAATTATTTTAACTACACCTACACACACCTCCATCGAAGGGGTGAAGAACATACTGTTTCTGTTGATGGAAAATTAACGCTTCAAGAAACGATGATTGTTCAATTATCTCCTACCACATTTCATGGTGGCCATTAATATGTCATTGTATTTATATATGATATATATTATGTTTATATTTTATTTATGCTTTTGTATTTTACATTTATATCATACTTTTATGGTTTCTATTATGGGTAAATGCGATAATTTCTTTTGGGGAAGTGTGGGCTACCACCCCCTCAAAGTTATGTGACTCATTAATGCCATATGTGGGACATATAAAGGATGGAGTTAATGATATTATATATGATATTATACATTAATTATAATATAATTATGTATAATTATGTTTTAATTTCATTAAAATAAGAAATATAAATGAAAGTAGTGTTCGTGCATACGTACGGCTTACCGTCTCCATGAACGGTGCATTTCATTTCTTACCTCCAAATGTTATGTAATATTATAAATACATGTATATATTGGATATATATGATATATATGATATCTAAATCATGAATATAATTCTGTATATAATTAACTTTTGACAATGTGAACAACTTCTAATTATAAGAAGTCTATTTTTTGACTTAAATACCAAATATCGACAAAACAACCATTATAAACATAAATGATTTAATAATATCTATAACATGGTAATAAGTGATATAAAAATAATATTAAACTTGAAAAAAAGTTATTAATAAATTATAAATTAACTTTAGTTCATTATTTAGGAAGAACAAGGAACAAATAAGTCAATCTGGACACAAAGTAAGGGATTTCTTATCTCATTTTCAATTCCGTGAGATTTCCATTATTCGCCACTTATTCATTGAATGTGGTGTATTTTGTACAAAAATTTGATATATATTATCATGATTATATTTATATTCATGGTATTGTTTTATTCATTTGGTGGTTATTAACTTTTGGTCATATGACTTGATTGATTAAATCGAAGTAAGGTTTTTTCATCTCACTTTTTATTCCCGTGAGATTCATCTATTGTTGGCCTATATTTCCTTTTGTGTAGCATAAGTGCTGTCCATGATTTTATTCATTATATAATATACTATAATTATTTTTGGGTATTTACATCTTCATTTAATGATCTTTCTTTTATGTGGTGTATCTTTCGTATGTTACCCAATCTGTAAGGGAACCTTTCACCCTAATCTTTTTAAAAGACTTCTTTGTGTTATGTCTTTTAATTTACATATTATTATATTGGGATATGTTCTTCTATATAATTATTGATGTAAAATTTATTTCCCATGTGATTAGATACCCTTTTTATCTCATCAACTCATTTTATGAATTTTAAAGTGACATCGTTAGGCTGTCGAATTTTTACAAGGGAACTTCTTAACCCAATTTCAATTCTTTGTTTTCAACTTGTACTTCTTGAATATGTCATCCTATTAATATGTGTGAATGAACTATGATTGTTTTACACTAAATATCCACTTATATTGGGTTTATTTATATTTTTCACACATAATTATGTGATTGATTTATCCTTAATTTAAGGATACCATCTTTATAAGGGATTTCATCTCAATTTACATTTCCACTGAGACTTCATTGTTGTTACGCATCAATCCACTCTTATATGGTTTATATACTGTCCTTTTACATATTATATCATGAATCCATTTATTCTCATGATATAATAAAGTTATAATTAAATTTTATTCCTCAATTATTTGTATTCAAGCGTCTATCTTTTTGTTAAAAAACTCTTTAACTAAAATATCATTTTAAATGTTTTAAAGATATATTCTTCTAAATATTTCTCATTAATGTCCATGTTTTCAAAAAGGGTTTTAGAATTTATTTATATGTACATTAATGTTTTCAATTGATAATTCATTTAAAATCTTCAAAGTGGTATGGGACACTTTTATTCAAAAATCTATTTTTAAATGGCTTTAAAAATGATTTGATAAAGCATTGTTTATTTCAATATCCTGATTTGATATATTGTAATGTGGAAATGTTATCTTTTGTTTATACTTTTGTCATGTGTTATGATTGTTTAATTTTTATTGGGCATTGTTTATGTATACGGGTGGTTCCATGATAATCCTAGGGTGGGTGAGCCCGAGATAGCTCTCCAACGCATTAGGTATCGTGACAGAGGTAAACGTGATGTTTCTCTTAAGAGATTGAGGTAATATACTGTGATGGTTATTCCAAGTGTAACTCCCTATGTATATTTTATAACTACAATTTAAGTTTGATATGGATTCCATAAGTAACCTTTTTTATTTTTGATTTGTGTGTGTTATTCATAAATCTTATGATTTCATAAGGTATGTTATGATTGAAAAGTACAGTTTCATTGATTTGTATTTATTGATGGGATAATGTTTTCCTTCCTAATTTTATAACCCTTTCTGAGCTTTTTATGCTCATCCCAAGTTTTTGAAATTTTTTCTACAGGACTTAAAGATGAATAGGGTCATGGATGGGATCATGGAAAATTCATGCTGTCCAAAATATGGAACTATACATGTTTCCTTTTAAAAAATTTTATTTTATAAAAAAATGGATACTGAGTAGTAGTGTCTACATGTAATATTCATGTTTTTATGTAATAGTTATGTCCTAATTCTCTAAAACTCTAAACCTGAAAAGATCCTCAATGTGAATTATTCATTTAATTCAATATTATGTAATGTTATAAGGTCGGGTCCTTATACCTTATGTCCCCAGGATCAGACTAAGGTAATTATAATGAAGGAATGTAAATCTCCTAAATTGAATAGGGAATAAGATAAGGAAAATATAAATATGTGGTACCATGAATGAAATCCAAACCTCTTAGTTATAGAAACTTTGTTACATGCACCTGACCTCATCCTCCACTTCTACCTATCTATACTTAACAACATCTACCACCTCATCTAAGATCATCCTTAGTTCATATTGTGTGGGGAAAATATTGAGTTTGTTATCTACCAATTAAATTTACTCTCTGTAATATAGTAGATTGAGGACCCTATTATTGATCATGATAATGACTCAAAGAAAACTACTATAGAAGTTACATCCAATATTGGTCACATGTACCACACTAACCACTAAGGTTAGTAGAATACTAAAACTGTTGATGACTATAACCTCCGAAAAGATAAAAAAAGAAACTAAATCCTCTAATATAGGATTAATAACTACAATATCTAAATAAAGTGGATATAAAATGTAACACCTTAATAGTTTAAAATAACACTATGTTCGATACTATATATGACATGCAACACTAAGCTTAAACCTATAAAATATTATTATTTTATGACCATTATAACAAATTTTTTGAATTGGAAGATATAAATAGAAGAATAAAAATGATTAAATATATATAAATGTCCTAATAAATAAAAAATTATTAATAATTTCTTAGTAATAAGAACTCAATTTTCAATAAAGTCATTTTATGCATTAAAAATATGTTTTCTTCAAAAATAGTTTTTATTGATTTTGTGAGTGATTGTTATAATTGATTTCTAGAAATTTTATAAATTTTCTTTTTAAATGATATCATTTTTAAATATAGCATATAAAAAATATATTATGGTGAATTTTTGGGATTTTTTTGAAAAGATTGATTTCAAAGTGAATAGTGAAAAATATCGATTTTTTGAACTATAATTTATATTAATTAAAAAGTATCATGATGATTTGAATTTGATATTAAATTAACCTAAGCCTCCTTTAATTATATATAATATTACTTATTACATAGTAATCATCACTATACAAGATGTAGGTATAAGTTCATTTTTTGGCTTAAAAACACTTTTTTATTAAAAAAATCATTGTGTTTTGCACATTTATATTAAAATTCATTTTTTTCAATTATAAGAATTTGATATTGAAAATTTTATCTCATATTTGGAATTATTAGGTTAAAAGTTTTTAAATAGTTCCCTTTTATATTTTGTCATTATGAATAGCAATTGTATTATATTTAGTCTCCTTGGTAAGGGTAAATCGGGTAATTTATGTTAAATATAATATGATAAGGACAAAAAATACCCCAAAAACTTGAATTTAATGTATTTTATTGTCTGGTTTCAACCAGTATAATAAAATATTCTAATTTATGAAAAATTTGTTCCATTTTTCTTTGAAAATTACTTATATATTGTTTTAAGTAAAGAAAAATAAAAAATATCACTCTCTTGCTTTCAAATTTCTATTATATATTCCCGTCGGGATAAAAAAATTGAGAATTAATATTAAAGGTTGTTTTTATAATAATGAAATTATTTTTATGGTGACAATTTAATTTATATTTATGTGATAAAATATTTTCCTTAAATTCTTAAACAGTGTCAGCATAGTGCTTGTGCAAGTAGTAGAAAAATCAAGTAAACAGTTTTAAAAACTCCAAAAGTAATATTATTTTAATGAATTATAGTGTCCCACGAATTTAATGATATATATAACATATTAAGGATGTTTTAAAAGTTTATATTATAATTTCATTGCTATCTTGATGATTTTAAAATCAAATTAAATGAATATCTCCTAAAATGATATTAATGATATTTTATTATGAACAATATTTTATTAAATGATTTCAAATTCACAAAAGAACTTATGTTCATCCAATTTAGTGGGATATTGTTATAATAAATGGTCCATTTATGGGTCACACTTCCTTTTATAGTAACATTATTTACCTATAAAGTGTAAAAAACTTTGTTATTTTGGTAATCGTTAAAACAGTTAACATGTGTTAAAACTAATAAATAAGGGTTAAAAATGACCTAAACTTGTAAAAATATTATTTTATGAGATTATTTAGACTCATACTTATAATATATTATAAATATATTTATTTTTTCACATTTCCATTAAATTTAATTTATATTAATTAAATAATTTATATAATTCCAAGAGTTCCCCTCTCCTCGCTTATAGAAGAGAAAACTTTCTCCTCTATTCCTCACACATTTTGATCAATATAGTTTATCCAAGACCTAAAAAATCCCATAAAAAATCCCTAACCAAATATTATAGGTATTATTTTGGTTATAATACCAACCTTAGAGAGCATAAGGTATAAACCAAAGGAGTTTGTCTGAAGAGAATGTATAGCTCTTAACCAAATGTTTTAGTTTTATTTATTATTTTACCTCCTTCAAAACTCTTATAAAAACAATGATAAAATAACATAAATAACCAACATATACTTTTATATTATTATGTTAAATTCTTAACTTTAATTCATCTCTTTATTCTATCAAATAGGAAAGGAAACCGTTTTTATTGTGTACAATGGGCTACCACCTTGCGAACCAATGTAATTCATTTTCCATCATCACATCTCATGGATGGCTATAATGATGGATTTAATATATATATATATATATGATATTAATGATATAATTTTAATGTTATAAATAAAATAGTTCATCTATTTACTAACCTTTAAATCTATAGAAAAATGATAATGTTGTTCGTGTATACGTGTGGATCACCACCTCCAAAAAGTGATGTGATTCATTTTTCATCATTGCATCACATGGATGATATGTATAAATAATTTAATGATATCATATTATATTTATTATATAATAATAATTCTATAAATATAAATAATTCTTACCATCATTCCATCATGTTTGTTGTAAAATGGTAATGTTACTCATGCGTACGTATGGCCTACCATCTACATGTTTGTAACGTAATTCATTTTCCATAACCAAATTTTATAATTAGTTTAAAAGGTAAAATTAATGTATAAAAATTATAATTATTTAATTATTATTTTTATTGAGATGATTTAATAGTGATCATTTTGACCATGGTCAACATATTTAAGTCATTTTGAAGTTATAAACTGAACATCCTCAAAACACCCGATATGGAATTAACTGATTATGTAATTAAATATTTAATTAAAATAAATTAAATAAATGGTTAAAGGATCACTTATTAATACTATAAAATTATTATTAATAAATTAAATAATTTATATTGCTTTATTATACAAGTGTTAAGTACATGCATAGAAAAATTGGATTTGAGGAAAGGGATTTCATCTTAATTTCACTTCATTAGGGCATATTTTAATGTTATATACCTAATTTAATTTATATAGTGTATATAATACCCATTTTATATTTTATATCATGAATCATTAATACTTAATGGTATTTTAATTTCAAATTTAAATTATTTTATCGAAATGGATTTACTTTAAATTTATCTTGTTGTAAGGGGTTTCCAAACTCAATTTAGTTTTATTGAGTAACATCACTTCTTTTTTAATTATATTATGTCGTGATTATTTGTGAAATAGAATTTTTTTTATTTATTTTGTATTTAAACCTTTTTTTGGACTTAAATTTTTCACACATAATCTTTTCATTTGTTAATTCTCAATTCAATGATGTGGTCTCTATAACGGTTATTCATCACAAATTCTATTTCTTTAAGACATACATTTTTGTTATACACATATCTTATTTTATAAGGTGTATATACTTCCCATATTAAATTTTATATCATGAATCTTCTTATTTTCATTATATTAAAATTTTATTTTATGTTATTAATTCATAGGGATTAAGATTAAAAATTTATTAAAGTGGTAAGGGGTTAATGTTTCAATCGTATTTTTAATCAAGATTATTTTTTATTTAATTTAAATTGAGAAAATATATGATCCTTATATGATTAAATAATTTAATTATAATTTTCTTATTTATATTTCATGAATTTCTAAGTTTTATTACAAATTTTATCTCTTTTTTACTCAAAATGGATCAAAAAATGTTTTTACAAAAAGTTGATCATGTTTCTCCTCTTTTGGTCAAAAACCATTATTCATCCATATCCATGTTCTCTAAAATTTTTTCAAGAATGGTTTTGAATATTCTTAAATTATAATTTCAAATCGTCTTACCCAAATTTTAATTTTTATTAATAGGTTCAAAATTAATCTTCTTTTTGTTTTTTAAATAACAAACATTTTATTGAAGGTGTGAAGAGAATATATGTCCTAACGAATATGTAATGAAAAAAATTTCCCACCATCATAAAAGATAAATCCTTTGAATATTACTTTAAAATTTTATATAGTAAATTTATAATAAAAAAATTCCTAATATTTTGGAAATTTTTTGTTTTTAAAAGTGAATTTAAAATTTGAAAGTTTATTTTCCTCAAAAATGTTTCAAATACTATTTTTATGGTGTTTCTATTCATCATTGAAAACAACCCTAGATTTAAATTATGCTTCACTGGGGATATGTTATAATGAAACCATCCTTATATTTTATCTAGATTGATTATTATTCTTTTAAATATATTTTCATGGAACCTATTTATTTTTCAAGAGTAAATAATGATATAAAAGAAAAATGGTTATTATTATGTTGAAAAAATGAAAGATTTCATGTGTAGTGGTTATGTTATGATTCTTGGAAATTTTTTAAGATGATGGTTAATACTAATATAGCTCATAATGATGTGTTATTATGATATAGATCTCCAATTCAATGGGTAATGATGAAAACGTTGAGTGAATATATGTAACTCTTAAGAGATGATCGAGTTAACCGGTCAACATGTTTTTTCTAAGAGATTATGGGTATTAACCAGGTAATATTATATCATATTTATAGGTATTTATAAGTTTTAAATGTAGATAAAGTTGTAATATACCCAAAAAAATTCTCTATATTTTCTATGAGTTTATAATGGATCCTTTTCTCAAGGATTTCTTTCACATAGATCATGATTTTTGACTTATATGACTCTTGTCTTATGTTAAATATTTATTCCATGTTTTATGATTAATGATCCATATTTTTATGGGTATGAATTATATTATGTTATACTTATTCACTTTAATTATTTCATCATACCCTTATTCTCATATTATTCTCAATAATTAAATTCAATTATTACTGCTTATTTTTTACCCTTACTGAGCTTTTGAGTTCACCCTTCTTCTGCTTTCCATTTCCCCATGTTATGAAGATTTTTGTTAAATAAATTTTTACTAGAAATTATTCATTTGTGGATAATTTTATGGGATATTTTTAATACTTAATATGGAATAATAAAATAATGGTATTTCAGGGAAAATGATCACTTAAAGACATTAGTATTGTTATGTAAGAGTTTTTTTTAATTCTATAAAACTATAACCCTGAAAGATCCCAAGATATATAACTGATCCAATGTTTCATTTTGATGTTTTAAGTTTTTTATGGTGGAAACTAAGTCACATTTATTAGTATAAAATATAAAAAAAATAAATAGTATGCTTTAAGTATTGGATTTTTGGAGTGCGAGTTCAGGGCTATTATTGTTGGTATCAAATGTGGGTTTATATAACTTTTGAGATTTAGATGTTTTCATGTGAGGTTTACTTAAAATTTATGGATACCAAAATGGTTTTATATTTTTCGTTTTATCATAACTTCAAATGCATAGACACCTCATTTGAGGTTTTAAGTGATGTTATTTTAAGTCAATTAATGATATTTTAGTAAACATTTTATAAATATGAGGTATATATAACCCTTAGGTTTAATGTGAAAGATTATTTTAGAAGAATGCTATTTCATTTTTAGGAATTTATACTAAATGGTATGAGATAACATTTGAGGTTAAATAATTCATTAATTTTTTATATTATTTAGGATTATTGAGATATATAGCTATTTATTTACAGAATGATCTATATTGAACCATTGGTGTTATTGTGGAAATTTTGGAATTAAATGTGTTGATTTTTATATGAAGGTTTATTCATTTTTCATATTATCTTATCATGTTTTGACAATTTTGGTTTTATTAAATACAATAATAATAGATTTTCATCCTTTTTTATACCTCATGGTCAATCAGATGTTAATTATAGTGCTTCAGGTATTAAATATTCAAACTCATCATTTGAAGTAAAATATGAGATGAAGGTGTAAATTGTTTGAAACACTCAACCAAATTATGAAATTTCAATTATGTATTTCATGAAAAAAAAATAAGTATACTTCCTTAAGTTTTTAGTCAATATGGTAAAGTAATTACTCAACTCCCAGAAAAGGATCTTGAAAAAAAAAGTTTATCATGTTACATTTATTCCTTAAGGTGGCTGACCTCTTCTCCAGTTACCCTAAGCTTTATATTTCATCGTCAGAGTTCACAGAGGCCTCGGACTTGTTTAATCTGACATTGGTTGCATGTTTATCTCTCCATCACCCCTTGGTGGACGTCTTTGATCACTTCGTCACCAGCGATTGGGGTTTGAGAAGCTCGGTGGTTGTCAGCCTTATTGATCGGCGTCACATTATGATCTATTTCTCCTCAGAAGAATATTTGATTTTGGCCTTGTCTTCTGATCCTCATATCTGCAAAGGTTCTCACTTCTTCCTTTTTCACTAGACATAAGATCTTCATATGAAGCACAATTCTCCATAGATGGGGATTTGGGTTAGTCTCCCCAAACTCCCCCTTCTTTTCCAGAATCTAGCTATTTTAAAAATGTTAGGGAACTTGATTGGCCATTTTTTATGAATGGATAAGAGAACTAACTCGGTGAGTCACCCAGTTTCACCACGTCTATGTGTGGAGATTGATGTTTCTAGACCTCCATTCGATTGGGTCTGGATCTCAGTTGGTGAAGAGTTCAGGTATAAGCAGAGGGTAGTTTTTGATTCGTGGTTCAATTTTTGTTAATCCTGTAATATTCCCAGTCATTTGGCCACATCCTGTCATCGTAGAGGTAGGGGTAGGCAAGATAAGGTGGTTTTTGACCTTTCCCTTGAATAGTCGAATGTCTATCATAGTCTTAAGAAACCAAGAGTTAAAGATGTGTATGTAAGACTATTTCATTATCTTGGTGTCCCCAAGTTGACAGAACTGGTAGTGGGGAGTTCTACCTCTTTTTCAGAAACAGTTAAGCACCGAGGTAGTGTTCATGTCCAGGTGAATGATCAACACTCAGTTCTTGGTGATGTTGTTTCTTAGGGAGAAGGTAGGGTGCTCAAAGATTCACAGTTCCTATTGGTAAGTGAGACTGTATCCCCGAGTCGATGCCTCCATGTCTCATGCATGGTTGGAAAGCCTATTTTGATGCACAACCATTTCTCAACTTTGTCTGAGGATGGAAAAGAAAATGTGGATCCGGAGGGATGGAAAACCGCCATTCTAAGAGGGCAGCGCAAGAAGGCTAAAAGGCTTTCAGATCAAGAGGAGGTAATTAACTTTGATGGGGGTTCCCAGTTTAGTTCGTACTATAAACAAGAGGCCATGGTCCGACCTGGATCAAGAAAAGGGAAACAAGGGATTATCTTGTCAGGAAACCTTCCAGTTCCCAAAGAGGGGGGAAAACCAAGACCTAGGAAAGATTATTTAAATACTCCAAAGATAATAGTAACCAGGTCTTCAAGTAAGACAAGGTGTAATGGTTTAGAGGTTGGAGTCGGGGAAGCTTCTGCATATCTCGGTGGGGGATTGGTGTCTGCCTTGACGAGCATGATGCCTACTTCTAAGGGTTTAATTCCTTCTAAGATTGGTGTTGTGGACAAGGAGTGTCCTCATTTAGAATCCACCTCTAACAAGGAGGGAGGGCATTCAGGCACGGGGGAGGCGGTTCCCTTGCAACTTGCTCTTTTCCCCACGGAGGGACAGTAGGGGCTATCGGGTCAGGAGGCGGGAATGGTGGAATTTCCTTTGACGATCTCGATGGACTCACATCAGGTAGCTGATGTTGTGACCGTGGAGAAATCATGGTACCTTCTCATTCACTCTAAGGAAGAGATGCTGGAGAAGGTTTTGACCTTTCATGCATCCAAAGAGGATGCAGAAAGAATAAACGGGAGACCAATCCAAGTTGATGTAAGCAGGGAGCTAGGAGATTGGATCGATAAACAACATCTAATTATGACCATAGGATTCAATGAGGAGAAGATTTTAGTGGCGGAGTTCTTGCAAGTATGGGACAATCTGGCTTCTCAAGTCGAAGGGGCTATCAAAACTAAACCGGATATAAAGGTATCAGGCTTGTCTTGGAAATTATTTCGGGAGGCTGTATCTAGTGGTTTTAAGCTGGTTTTCTATAATGCAATTATCTGCTGTAGTATTGACCCTTGTTGAACATGCGGTTTCTCACTTTTTTCCATAAAAGTGTTTCCAAATAAAAAAATTATTTTGGATGAACTTTATTTAAGGGGGAGAATGTAACACCTTGATATTTTAAAAGAACATGTGTTAGATATCATATATGATATGTAACACCGAGCTTAAATGCATAAAATATTATTATTTTATGACCATTATAACATATTCCTTGAATTAGTGGGTATGAATAGAAGTAAATAAATTATGGAAAATATATAAAGGTATCAATAAATAAATAAAATTATAAATTCTTAGGAAATAAGCACTCAATTTTTAGTAAAGTTGTTTTATACTTCAAAAATACATTATCTTCAAAAATAGTATTTATTAATTTTTTTGAAAAAATATTATAATTAATTTATAGAAATTTTAGAAATTTTATTTGATAAAAATGATATAATTTTTTAAATAATCATATTAAAATTATCTTAGGGTGATTTTTTGGGATTTTTCTAAAAATATTGATTCTTTAGTGAATGATAAACAATACCAATTTTTGTAAAACTATAATCTATCTTCATTAAAAAGTATCATTATAATTTTAATTTTATATTAAAGTGACAAAAGTAGATTTTTATATATAATATAATTAATTACATAGGTATCATCATTATACATGATTTTGGTATAACTTTATTTTTGGGGTTAAAAATGCATTTTTCTAAAAACTATTTTTTATTGCATTTTATTTATTTATATTAAAATTGATTTAATCAACTTTTATGAAATTAATCTAGAAAAATTTATCCAATTTTTGAATCATTAAGTTAAAATTTTGTAAATGGCTCTCTTATTTTTTGTTATTATGAATAGTAACCTAGGTAAATTTTCTCACCTCGGTAAGGATAAATCAAATAATTAATGGTAAAAATAATATGATAAGGGATAAAAATAATCCTAAAAAATTAATTTAATTTATGTTATGAGTTTTTTTCAAAAATAATCATCTAATATACAAATTTAAGGAAATTTGGTTCTATATTTCTTTGAAATTACCAATATATTATTTTAAGTAATGAAAAATATAAAATATAACACTCTTACTTTTAAATTTATCTTATATGTTCACATAGGGAAAAAATAAGTTGTTAATGAATATTAAATGTTATTTTGAGTATAATTAAATTATTTTTATGAGGTTTATTTTTTTTGTGGTGAAATAATTACCATAAATTCTTACACAACGTCGTCATAGTTCTTATGCAAGCAATAGAATAATCATATAATTTTAAAAACACTAAAATTATTATATTTTGGGTGATTTATAGTGTCCCACTAATTATATATATATATATATTTATATATATATAATATTTTTAATCTTTTTAAATATTATATTCAAATTATATTATTATATTGATGAATTAAAAGTAAAATTAAATGAATCATTCCAAAAATGAAATTAATGATACTTTATAATAAAAAAAGTATTTTATTAAGAAATTTAAAATTCTTAAAAATCACAACTTCATCCAAGTAAATTTTATAGGATTATAATATCAACAATGATCCATTTATGGGTCAATTTTTCTTTTATAGTAACATTCATTACCCCTAAAGTGTAAAAAACTTTGATATCATGTTAATCGTCGAAAGGGTTAACGGGGGTTAAAACTAAGAGATAATGGTTAATAAATAACTTAAAATTATCCAAATTTAATTTTTTTGTGATTATTTACACTCATAATACAATTATATTCAAAATATATCAATTTGGTTCCACTGTTATATAAAACATTATTTATATTAATTTAACACTTTATGTAATTTCAAGTGTGCCCCTCCCTTCACTTATAAAAGGGATCCTCCTCTCCTCTCCTCTATTCCTCCAACCATTTTATCACTCTATATCAGCCAATAAATAGAAAAATAAACTACAAAAACATCACTACCCATATGATATAGGTATTGTTTTTGTCATATTACCAACCTTAGAGGGATTAAGGTTGAAGACGTGGTTGTTTGGAGAAGAGGAATAGATTTTAACTGAATGTTTTAGTTTTATTTCTTATTATACCTCCTTCAAAAATCATATAAACATTTTGATATAATAACATCATTATATAAAATATAATGATATGTAATTATGTTGATGTATTAACCTTAATCCATCTATTTCTTCCATCAAATGGGAAAGGAAACCATTGTTCGTGTGTATGGAGGGCGACCACCTTACTAACCAATGTAATTCATTTTACTTCACCACCTCTCTGTACTGGTTATAATGATGGGTTTAATTTATATATTTTATATTTATGACATAATTATCATTATTTAAATATAATAAATCATCTATTTTCTTACATTTCCATCGATTGAAAAATGACAATGTCATTCATGCATACGTGAGGATTACCACCTCAACGAAGCAATGGGATTTTTTTACATCATTGTGTTAAATAGATGATATATATAAAGTATTTAAATATATATTTTTATATTTATGATATAATAATTATTATTTAATGATAAAATAATACTTTCCTTCTTTCGTTTTTTATCTTTAAAAAATGGAAATGTAACTCATTCATACGTATAGCCTACAGTCTCTATGATTAACATTATTATTTTTTATAACCATATTTTATGGTTTGTTTTGAAAGTATAATTAATGTATAAAATTTATAATTATTTCAGGATTATTATTTTGGAGATGATGTAACAAATATCCAATTTAATAAGTTCAAAATACCACACTCATTTTGAAGTTATGAACTGAACATTCTAAAAACATTCGACGTGGAAATAACTCATTAAGTAATTAAATATATCATTAATATAAATGAAATAAATGGTTTAAAGATAATTTATTAATCCTAAAAAAATATTAAGAAATTAAATAATTGTTATATGTTTATTATATAGGTGTTAAAGGATTTACATTTCATGTATGGACTGAAGGTAAGGGATTTTATCTCAATTTCAATCCATTGAGTCATGTTTTAATTTCACTCACCTAATTTTATTTATATACTATATATACTAACCATTTTACATTTTATATCATTAATACTTCATAATTCATGCTATTTTAAGTATCAATTAAAATTATTTCATCTAAAGGGTTTTGACTTCAAAGTTACCAAGTGGTAAGAGGTTTCTTAACTCAATTTTCTTTCATTGGGTTATATCCCTCCTTCATTGACTATATAATGTCAATATTATGTGTGAAATGGTATTTTTTTATTTATATGTTACTTCAACATATTATTATTTTTTAATAACCATTTTTTAAACACAATCACTCCATTTATTAATTCTCAATTCAATGATATGATCTTTTTAAGGGTTATTCATCTCAAATTATATTTCTTCGGGACATAAGTTTATGTTATGCACCTATATTATTTTATGAGGTATATATACTTATTTTTTGACATGTTATATCATAAATATCATTATTATCATGATATTTAAATATTTTTTAGAATTTATACTCAAATGGGACTTATGATTCAAAAGCTACCAAAGTGGTAAGAGGTTAATATTTCAATACCATTTTTAATGGGAATTGTTTATGCTTTAATTTCATATTATATATTATATAATTATTATTTTATAAACTCGTATAATTTTTCTTCTCTTATGGATATTTCTAGAATTTTTATGTTTTACTACCATTTTTTACTTTTTAGTACTCTTTCATCCAGAAAACGTTTTTCTTCCATATCCATATTTTCTAAAAAAAAGTTTTTTAATATTATTTAATGATTTTTTAAATTCATTTTTATCCATGTTTAGAATTTTATAATAAGGTTTAAAAATAATATTCTTATTATTTTCTAAAAAAGTTACTCGATATCAACGGTTTGAAAAGAATATTTGTTTTAATGATTACAATATGAAAGGGGTTTTTCATCATCATGACCTCTCAATGATTTGAAGATTAATTTAAAAGTTTTCATGGTAATTTTCAAATAATTTTTTTTCCTAATATTCTAGAAATTTTTGGTTTTTAAAAGTTAATTTCAAATCGAAAAGTGTATTTTTCCTCAAAAAATTTTTAAATTGTATTTATGGTATTTATATTCATAAATGATAAAAACCTTTGATTTTACCTATGATTAACTAAGGATATTCCATAATTAAACCATAATTATTATATATATTTATGGATTAGTATTATTTAGAAGTCATTATCATGGGATCTATTTCTTTTTCATGGGTAAATTCAGAAATGAATGAAAAAAGGTTATTATTATATTAAAAAAAGTCAAGATTTAATGTGTTATGATTATGTTATAAATCTTGTAAATTTTTATGATGATGAGTGAGACTGATATCAATCATGGTGATTGGTGTTCCTGATATTGATCACTAATTCTTTGGGTAATGATAATAGATTTAACTAAATATAAGTAACTCTAAAGAGATTAGGGAGTTAGTTAGTTAATAGGTTTCTCCTAAGAGACTGTGGGTATTAAAAAGGTTAGTTTTTCCCATATTTAAGGGTTATTCAAAGAGTTATATGAAGATATGTTTTTAGGATACCAACACATTTTCTCTATTCTATCTATTCATTTCTAATGGATCTTTTAATGAAGGATTATTTCCACATGGATCATGATTTTTGAATTATATTACTCTTCTCTTATGTTAAAGAATTATACCATGTTTCATGATTTATGATACATGTTTTTAGGGGTATGAATTATCTTATGTTATACTCATTAAATTGGATTATTTATTAATACTCTTATTCTAATATTATACTCACTGGTGATATTCAATTGTTTATGCTTATGTTTACCATTATTGAGCATTTTAGATCACTTTTTATATGTCTTCCATTTCCCCGGGTTATGAAGTTTGATGTTAAATGAATTATTTATAGAAAGGATTAATGTGTGAAGAATTTTATTAGAGATATTTAAGACTTAATTTGGAATAATAAAATATGGGTATAGTGTGGAAATGATTACTTAAATACATGGGTATTTTCTATGTAATATTTTTTCCAATTATTTGAAAATCTAAACCAAAAAGGTCATTGGATATATAAGTGATCCAAATTTTTTTGTGTAATAAGTTTTGGATGGGTATAATTGAGCCACATTTTTTAGTATCAAAGCCATAAATGTAAATATTATGCTTCAATCACCAGATTTTAGGTGTGTGGGTATGAGGACATTTTAGAGAAGATTGGGATAGATTCCTCACTGATCAAAACTTTGATAGCCCCTACAACAAATAACTTTTGTCATTATATGAACCATTCCATTAAAATTTTATCTCTATCATATTAGACCTCATGATCACCTTAATATACATTGAAAATATGAGAGGGATGACTTAATTATGAATTTATGGATGGAAAGTCTCCTCAGAATTCCACGTACATACCTCATCATTATAAATAAGATTAGGATAATAAAAAATAAATTTCATGAACTATACTTATAAATCCCACACACTAGAGATCCTCTATAAAATGGTGATAAACTCCTAATATTTCATATCCCTAAACATTAAAGATATAAACTCATCCCAAAACTATATCTGAAACTTAACCCATGTCACCTATAATTTCAAATAATCACTAAGAAAGATAAATCTCTAACAAAGATATTTGCCTCTAAAAAATAAGGTCTACATGGATCCAATTATCCTTCATCATTTGAATTAAACCAAAAATAATGTTAATCTTCTCTAACCACCTCTCTATTTCTTAATCATTGATAGTTCCTTCATAATTTGAAAAAATATAATATTGAAACTCACATAGTGCTTTCCTCTATAAATCACACTCTTTGGGTTTAACCAATCCTTTATCATATATATAATCTCATTGTATCTCATTAATCTTAACTACATTAGATGGATTTCTACCATCCATCTCTATAAATGAAAAAAAACATAATATTATGTTGTGGAATATATTTAAATGTTATTGATTTAATTTAATTTAATTTTTCCTATATTACCATAATTAAAATACAAGTAAAGAAAAGTATTATTCATGTACCATAACTGGGTATCTACTCCATAATTAATATAATGTCACTCTAGTGTGTTTAGTATGATTATGGTCATTACATCAGATCGCAAGGGTTTAGTCTGCATCCTAGTCAGTCTTACTTACCTATATCACATGCTAAACTCATATAATTTTATTCCCTACTAAATCAATGAAATCCTCATTGATCCCTAACTTTAAAATGTAACCTAATAGAAATCACTAAATCTAATACCCATGATTTATCCTTACTATAATTTCTCTAGGGTTGGTAAAGAACTAAGTATGATCCCTAAAACCCATCGCCTATAGAAACCCAACCATTTTATATAAAAATATTACATCTTATTATATTAATATTCATTAAATATCATTATGATTTATTATAGAACCATAATGTTTTAGTTTCCTTGAAAACTTGGTTACATAAATAATTAGTATATAAAATATCTACATCATCTCCCACTATGTTTTTCACACAAAGAACCATTCTTAGGAATTACAAAATTAAAAACCTTATTTATATACTAGGGGAAATAAAACATAATAAAGGGTGATATTATATACTTAATAGGGTATAAAATGGTGATATTAATAAATGGTCGTTTATAGTCATAACATGATCATAATGGTATGAGAAATTGAGCTTATGATTTGAAAATAATACTCAGTAATCCATAGATCTTAATCATAAGACAAGGCATAAATCTTGGAAGTTCTTGATACATAAATCATAAATGAATCAAATAAAATAAGTCATGAGAACATAACATTAGCATCCGATCAGGTCATAAAAGTTTGTAAAAAGTGTGGAAGAATCATAATCATAGAAATATTTTATCAAGGATACCAAACAATACATCCATCACATGTTAGTATTAGGATAACCACTCATGTACTTGCTTTGGCCTTGGGATACCATCTTATGTACTCATGTTGGGATAGGTCTAACCACTAGTGTGCCCTATTTTGGGATTAGGATACCCTCATGTGTACCCTTTAAGCTCATAAGATAATAATATTTACCCAATTAATTGGGGTATTATAAAGGACCCACACATCACCTCATTATAATCCTTTTATATGTATTCCAAAAGATCATGATAACATTTATAATTTCATCATAGCTTAACCCGTGGAAAAGAAAACATGTTTCATCAATATTTCATTATCTTAATCATAAGACCTTAAAAAAATAATAAATATGGTAACCTTGGATCATATATATAGTTAATTATAAGAAACGTCAAAGTATGTTATTATATAGGAAAATACCTTTAAAATATAGTTGGAAAATTTCTTGAGGAAAATACCCTTTTAATTTTGAAATAAATTATTTAAAATATAAAAAATTCCAAAATATTAAAGAAATAATTTTATTTGAAAAGAACCACTAAAAATTATTATCAAATATTGAAATCAAATAGTATTTTTGGAATAATGAAATGTAACAAAGACTATTTTCACATTTTCAATAAAAATTCAAAAGTACCTTGTTAGGAAAATGAAAAGAAAATTATATAAATTTAATAATGGGTAAAAATTAAAAACTTCTTGAAAATAAATATTTTTTGATACATTTTAAAAAAAACACATGCTATGTGACTTTATAAGAATAACACAATAATAAGTGGAAGAAAACCAATTGATTAAGTTGTGTAAATTAATTTTTTAAATAAAATATCTGAAAATTATTATAAGAAGTTTTCAATAATTCATCTCATATAGAATATTAAAAAAAGTAATTTAGTAATGTTATAAAAATTCTTGAAAACATTTTAAAGAAAATGTGTACTTTGAAAAAAAATATTCTAGACTGAAGAGAAATAAAAGGTAGTTATTCCTTAAAAAATTATTTAGGTATCTTGAGTACTTGTAGAGAGGATAATGAAAGGAAAAAATATATAATATCCAGAAATTAACAAAGTATAAGAAAATAAATAATATTATAGAGATATATATCAAATAACTTCATCACCATAAATTTAAGAATAAGAAATTCTGATAAAAAGATACATTGTAACATAAAACCATTACTCCTTTTTAACTTTTGATTCATAAATCCCTTGAAAGAAATAAATACAAATGAAAATTTAATAACATTTAAATAATAATATTCATGATAAAACATATCTAAGGGTAAGTATATACACCTCATAAAATAATATAGGTGTATGACATAACATATGTCCCAAAGAAGACAAATTGAGATGATAAACCCTTACCACTTTGATAATGTTTGAATCAAACACCATTGGATGAAATATTTTTAATTGTAACTTTAAATCCCATTGATTAATAATGATCCATGATATAACATGTAAAATTATAAATATATATACCTCATAAACATAAATATGTGAATAACATCAAACATGTCTTAATGAAATAGTATTGAGATGAAGAACCCTTACCGCTTTTGTAATCATTGAGTCAAAACCCCTTGAGAGAATGAAGATGGAATAAAACATTGAAAATAATAAAATATAAGTTAATAATAATACAAAATGATAATGGGTTTTATTTTCACCATGAAAAAAATATGGTGCATGGAATAAACATATCTCAAATAATTTAAATTAGAAAAAAAAACCCATACCTTATGTAAAACATGATTCATATGCACTCTAAACTCATGTATAATAAATTCATATTTATTATAAATATATACCAAATACGTATAAATACTTATAATATCATAAATGACACATTTATAAAATTTCAACACTCATTTATTAATAATTATTTTTTATTATTATTGTTTATGGGTGTTAACTATTTCGTCTTTCATGTATGTTTCAGTTCGGCAGTTATAGTCCTTTCACTTTGATCATTGATAAAAATAAAAAATAATATTAATAAATTACTAAATTTAATATTTAACCCTTATATTCAATTTTATAACCATTCATATAAATTTTTAATGAAAAATAAAATACATCACTTTGTGGAGATGATTGTTCATACGTACGCATGGGTGATGTTTCCACTTTTTGATGGACAAAACAAAGGAAAGGTACATAATAATTAAAATTTAAAAAATAATTAATAAATAATAAATATAATATATATTTATTAAATATATATTTATTAACATCAATGGAATATTGGAATGAAAAACAAATCACATCTCTTCGTGGAGGTGGTTGTCCACACATAAGCACAAACGACGTTATTGTTTTCCAACAGATGGGAATGTAAGAAGGTAGATAAGATATTATAATTATACAAGAATAATTATTTTATAAATATTGTATACAAATATTAAATCCATCATAATAACCAACCATGAAATATGGTGATTTACAATAAATCATATTGCTACGTGGAGGAGGTAGTCCAATCATACGCAAGAGTGACACTTTCATTTTCCACTTGATGGAAAGAAGCTGGGAAATGGTTGTATAATCATCATAATAAAATAAAATTATATTTATTATATAATATTAATAATTTTATTAATGATATAATAGGTTTATATAAGTTATAATAAGAAATAAAATTGAAAGAGCTTGGTTAATATTTATACCTTTTCTTTGAGATACCTCTTTTGGCTTACACCTTAAGCCTTAAAATATTGGCCTTAGGAGAATACAAAGTGATATAGGATTATGGGAAGGAATATATGAAGTTTTTTGGTAGGTATTTTCTAATATATAAGGCTAAAATTTTGTTAATAAGGTAGTATAATAAGTTCCCTTTTACAAGTAAGGGGAGTTACACATATGGAATTACATAAAATATTTCAATAATATAAGGTCACTTTCATGTAAAAGTGGATCCAAATATACAATAATTTTAAGGTAGTATAATATAATGTCAAATTATATTCAAATAATAACAATTATTCAAGTTTATGGGCCACTATTACCCTTATCTCTTATTTTAACCCCCCCCCCCCCCCCCGATAAACCCCTTTTAAACTTAACCGTTGTGACTAAATTTTATTATTTTTACTATTCATAATGACCAAAAAATTAGGTGGTATTGAGAACCTAACCCCAATATCCTAGATAAAATGAATTATTTATTAAATTGTAAAAATATGAAAGTAATTTCATCCTGAATGACTAGATAGGTTACTAGTATTAGAAAACTAGACAAATACATGATTCCCATATAACATTTGAAAACACAAATTACAACATAGTTTTTTTTAGAATAACATTAGTCCCTCTAGAATTTGATTTCATATAAATCATTATACACTTCATGGATTCAAAATAAAATTAAAAATAAAGGTGATCTCAAATTATCAGTAAGGGTTACGTATAGTGGAAGCTATCATGAATCGATAAGCATAATCAACATGGAGAGGTAAATGACTTAACACACATGTCATATAAATAACTTGAATATCATGACTATATAATTTATAATCAATATGGAAATTTAAATAACTGAAATAACATGTCATTTAATCAATAAACTTATAATGAAATGCATCTAGAGATAATATCATTAAGAAAATATCATGGACAATAAGATAGGGCATAATCCATATGGAATGGTAAATAACTGAAAATACATGCCATATAATCAATAAACTGAGAATAAGATTTTTCCAATGATAATATCTTTGCTAAAATACCATGGATAATAATAACAAAATAATTTTTAATGAAGGAAATTCTTAATTATTTGATGTTGTGTCTTAGGCACAAGACATGTCTACCATCAAGACCATTCATAAGATAGTTTAAAACTATAGGTAAAACCCCATTTAATTATAGCTAATTAATATTTATCATTATACTTATAAATGCATCAAGGTTCTATATATAATAGTTCCCACCCATGTCTTCATGTCCAGAACATTCCTCGTATATCAAATAATAAATTTAATTCATGAACAGTGTGTCTTATCATCAAATATTCGTATTGAGTAAGAATATAGATTTATTAATATTTCCCCATATAAAAAAATATATTTCAATGTAAAAATACATATGTATAAATGATATAAAATTTAATAAATAAATATATTTATAATAAAGAATATGGATACGTATGGGAAATTTAATGTCCATAGGAGTGTGTATAATTCAAGGTAAAGTTAATGACTACAAAAATGAACTAAGGAAGTGAATTCCAATACTTTAATTGGTCAAAATGATCATTAAACACACAAAGGAAAAATAATTATGGTATCAATACAACATATACCATTGGACTAATAATAATTATTTTTTTCCATTGATGAATAGAAATACCATTAAAAGATCTCTGAAAACATTATTGAGGAAAATGTCATTTTCATTTTCAAAATCAATTTTCAAAACTAAAAGTTAAAAAAACATTTCAAAAATATTATTCATTAAAAATAATATTTGAAATTTATAATTTAATATTTAAAACATTTTAGTGGTCATGACCAATAGATATTCCATTCATACCATACACGTTAAAACAAAGATTCCTTTAACTTTTTTGGTGAAAGATAAATGAGAATTATTTTAAAAAAAACATGAAGATACCTTTAAAAAATTAAAAGTAAAAATGGGTAAATATATCTTTAGTAAATAATTTTTTAAAGGTTAAAATATTTTTTTAAAAAAAATTAGAAAATGTGGTTTTGTGAGAAAATGGATTTCCAACCTAAGAGAGAAATGAAGTCATATTTTTTAAAAAACGTTTTCTCAATAATTTTAAGTGCCAAAGAGTAGGAAAATTGTACCATTACTTGATATATTAATTAATAACCATAGTATAATAAAATTAAAGTTTATATTAATCACTGATAAAATAATTTCCTTTATAGTAAATTCAAGTATAAACAATCCCAACTAAAATAATATTGTAAATTAAACCCTTGCAAAGATCGTAACTTTGAAGTGGGAATTAACCAACTAATAAATTATTTGTATAAAATTTAGATACACATAAAATAATTATATATAAAACATAATTTATTCAAAATTTAATACACACATAATCATATAATATCAAAGATAATTAAGAAGTAATATAACCCAAAGGAAGAAATTTATTTATGACATTCCTTACCACTTATTAATTTTCAATTCAAACCCACTTGGATTAAATAGTTAGAATAGAAATTAAAAAAACATTAATAATTAATTATTTATGATATTAAATATAAAATAGGCATTTCATACACCAAATAAAATAAATTAGGGTCACAATATTACAATATTACATAATGAAGGGAAATTGAGATGAAGTCCCTTACCTCACACATACTCTTGGTTAAATGTGTTTCAACCTTGTGTATAGTGGTTTTAAATTTTTTATTTACATATAATATAATTATATTAATATTTATAATATCATATTTTATCCTTTTATAACATCTTTTCACTTATTATTTAATATATTTCATTGTTTTCATTGTTTTAGGTGTTAATTGTCTTGTTTTCTCGTATGTTTTTTTCATGAGAGATTAGGTTATTGCACATATTATATAGTTAAAAAATATAAATAATAATAATCATGGTATTATTATCATATTTATACATCAATTATACTTTTAATACCTATCATGAATGATAGTTTTGATCAATGAAGTTTGTTACAGTCATGGAGATGGTAGGTCGTATATACACATGAGTAGTGTTTCCATTTTTCATTGGTCATTGTGAAAATGAGATAAGTAATATTTTAAACTTTAATAATGATAATAAAATCAAATATACCATATTATTTCTTTAAATATTCTTATATATAACATCCATGTGGTTTGGTGATGAAAAAAGAGTCGCATCGCCTCGTGGAGGTAGTAGTCTACACGTAGATGAACAGTGCTATCATTTTTCAGTGTATGTAAGAAAATAATATATTATATATTAATAATGATAAATATATCATTAATATTAAAATTATTTCATTTATATCACTTATATTCATTAAAATTATTCTTAATACCTTCTATATAAAGTGTTAGTGAAAAACGAATCACATTGCTTCGTAAGGCGGTAGTCTGTCAGACATATGAGAGATGTTATCATATCCCCTATGGAATGGAAATTAAAGATTTATATATGATATAATAAATAAATAGGTATAATTATGTCATAATTATCATATTTATAATTTATATCCATCATCATACCTAACCATGAGAGTTGGTAATAGAAAAATGAATGGCATCAGTTCGTGAGGTGGTATTTCACCATTCACATAAATGATGATTTTGTAATCCATTTGATGGAAGTAGAGATGGTTATATGTAATTAACTAAAAACAGAAACATATACTTATATGGAATATTATTTTTTTATTATACCATCATGTTTTAATAATAATTTAATGAGGTGGAGGATGTAATAAAATAAAAACACTTGTTGAAGAACATTACCTCTTCTTCAGGTAACCTCCTTAGGTTTTCACAAAAATCCTTACAAGGTTAGATTTATGCCCAAAATAAGGATTCTAGTATGAGGTTAAGGAATTTGGTAAGATAATTGGTTATTCCTTTTCCAAACAAAAAGGTTTTTAATGTTTCAATAATAGATGAGATGGTGGCCTTTTATAAGTGAGGAGAGTGGCACACTTGTAATTTTTGAAAAGGAAAAAGTGTACCAACATTTTTCACAAGCCAAAAGGGTCCAAAATATAGTATTATAGAGACTTATTAATTATAGAGTCTAAATATGTCCATAAAATATATTTTATACTTTTTTTAAGTCACTAAAACCCTTATCGTTTTAGTTTAACCTCCTAGTAATTCTATTTTTACCTTAACCATGGTAAATAATGTTTACTATTTTCATTATTCATTTTGATAAATAATTAATTTAACTTTATTATCTAATATAAATTATTATTATTTAAAATATTGAATCCATTTTTTAAAATTCCATTCATATAATTGATTAATTTTAATTTAAAATTAATCTCACAGACATGGTGAGATAGCAAGTCTTTAAAGAGAAAATGTTCAAAAGTTTACAATGTTTTTATATAAAAAATCAATATGAAAATGATTCCAATTAAATAAATTAGATTAATATAAGTATATATAATATAAATAATTTTATTTTAAATCCAATTCAAAATATAAATTACCATTACAAATTATTTAATTGAAAAGGAAATTTTTAATTAAAATTCAGAATTTTTCCCTATTCATCAAAAAATGAAACATTTTAGAAAAGTTTCAAAAAACCACCCTAAGATAATTTTTATATTTTTATTTCAAAAATTAAGTTAATTTTAACAAATAATTTTTCTAAATTTGTTAAAAATTAATTTTAAATTATGTTTTAAAAATGTGAGTAAATTGTTTTTTAGAAAAAATATAGATTTTTAGAAAACATAATATTTTTCTTTTAAATAATTATAATTATATTTATAATCAATATATAATGATAATTTTCATAATATATTTAGTACTATTCATACCCAGAAATTTAATAAATAGGTTATAAAATTATATTATATCATGGTTTATTTAGTCTCAGGGTTGTGTGTTATGTAAACTATCGAAGAGATTAAATTTAAAGAAATCTATTTTGTGGGTTGTTTAAGATGAGTGTTGTGTGTCACATAAACTATAAAAGAATACATTATTATTTTGTTATTTCAGGGTGTTATATTCACTGACACCTTAAATAAATTTCATCCTCACAATATAAACTTGATCTAAGTAATCAAGGGTTTTATATTTGAAAATACCATTATTGAAAAACCCACATCGTAAAAAGAATTAATAAAATATCCTATTAATAAGAGAAAAGGTAAGTAAAAAACATCAAATGAAACAACACGTAACTAGGTTTATAGGTATTAGAACATTGGTGTCTAGTGAATATATGGAAATGGAAGAAAATCATAAATAATTATAAAGAATTATAGAGGTCATTGATCACAAAATTAAATGATCAATGGAATGTTTATGGCCCACTATTGAAAAATATTCTTTTAATATCCCTAAAAATGATATGTTTCTTCACTTAAAAGTGTTGAAAATATAAGAAATATTAAAATACCATAACTGTTATCCGTGCTGGGAAAATTGAGCACTGATAAATGGTAACTTTATTAGCACTAGATCAAGGACTAATAATATGTACCTTTATAAATTATAAATAAAGCACTAATAAAGATTCCCCTTATTAGAGATAGATGAAGAATAGATAATGGGACCCTTTATCAGTGCTAGATGAAGAACTGATAAAGTATATTTCAGCGTCTACACAGCTATAGCCATACAACATCCATGCAGAAGCCCAGTAAAATAAAACCCAATCTGAATACATAAAAAGGAATATAAATATATAGTAAACCAAATTAGAATAAAAATAACACATTGTACAATTATTTTAATTCAAAATTTACATATAGAATCTTTACATTAATTTTATATTTTCAATTAACCAAAATAATTACAACTCATATACAAAAAAATGCATCCCTCTTTTTAACAATAAATCTATGTATAAAAGTATGTCCCCATAATAAAACCAATGTTTATTTTAATAAAAAAAAATTATAATTTTGATGATATATAATCCCCATATGATAAATTATATTGTTAATTACTATATAAATTAATGGTATTATCCATTAATCATATGTTCAATTGATGTGTGGTCAATTCCTACATGTCAGAATTTTATTATACATAATTTTCCTAAATTTTGAAAATAATCCAACCTATTTTTCTTGGATTTTACTATATGAGGTGTTTTTTATACTGAAATGACACTTTTTTATTAAAAACATGCATTTCATATAATACTGAACACATCGTGTATCAAATGGATTTTTGGTCAACTCCTACAGATCAAAAATATATTATGGATTGTTTTCTAAAATTTTGAAAACAATTCGAGCTCATTTTCTAGGTTTTGGAAATGTGATACGCGTTTTAAACAAAAATGACACTTTTGTATTGAAAACACATAATTTGGGTCATATCGACCATATAATGTTTCAGATTGCCTTTCAGTAAATTACTTTTTGTCATAAATATATTATGAATTACTTTCAAAAAGTTTTAAAATAATACTATCTTGTTTGATCGGCATTAGATATGTAAGGTTCATTTTAAAATTAAATGACACTTATATTGAAAACACGTAATTTTGAGTCTCACTGACCACATAGTTTGTAAAATTTACATGTGGCCAATTCCTACATATAATAAATATATTATGTATTTCTTTCCTTAATTTTGAAAACAATTTAAGCGCATTTTATTGGTTTTGACGATGTGATATGCGTTCTAAACTAAAATGAAACTCCCATATAGAAAA
The DNA here is from genome assembly GCA_963277665.1 of Viscum album. Classification (NCBI taxonomy): domain Eukaryota; kingdom Viridiplantae; phylum Streptophyta; class Magnoliopsida; order Santalales; family Viscaceae; genus Viscum; species Viscum album. Next base: position 1,945,111,071 of record OY728163.1, read on the forward strand.
TGCATACTTCAAGTCATACCGACCACATCATGTGCCATGTTGAAGTGAGGTAAAATCCTAGAGATCATAAATATATTATGGATCATTTTAAAAAAAATTGAAAACAATCTGACCTCACTTTATTAATTTTTGGCTATGTGATATGTGTTTTAAACTAAAATGATACTTTTATATTGAAAACACACACTTCAAGTCATACTAACTACATCATTTGTTTGATTAACATGAAGTTGATTCATGATCATAAAAATATATTATGTATCATTTTGAGAAAGATTTAAAACAATACGGGCTTGTTTTCTCAGTTTTGGCTATGTGAGGCGGGTTTTTAACTAAAATGACACTTATATTGAAAAAATACACTTTGATTCATACAGACCACATCATGTGTTTGATTATTGTTTGGATGATTACTATACCTTAGATATATATTATGGATCATTTTCCAAAATTTTGGAAATAATTCACGCTCATTTTCTCGGTTTTGGATATGTGATACGTGTTTTAAAATAAAATGACATATTTGTGTTGAAAACACATATTTCAGGTCATACTGACCACATAGTGTGTACGATTGATATATACGATCAATTACTAGAGGTAATAAATATATTATATTTTTTTCATAAAAATTTAAAACAATATGAGCTAGTTTTCTTGGTTTTGTCTATGCGATACTCATTTTAAACTAAAATATAAATTTTATTTTGAAAACATGATCATTGAGTCATACTAACCACATAATGTGTTGGGTTAGTGTTCAGTCAATTCCTACACATTATAGATATATTATGGATCATTTTTATAATGTTTGAAAATAATATGAGCTTGTTTTCCCTGTTTTCTCTATGTGATATGCATTTTAAACTAAAATTACACTTCTATATTGAAAACATGAACTTCGAGTCATACCAGCCACATAATGTGTCATATTGACATTCAATTAATTATTACAGATCAAAAATATATTATTTATAATTTTTATAAAAATTTTACAAAAAAATATGACCGTGTTTTCTTGGTTTGGCTATGTGATACGCATTTTAAACTGAAATAGCACTTTTGTATTGAAAGCATGCAATTCGGGTCATATCGACCACATCATGTGTCAGATTGATGTGTGGTTAATTAATAAACATCATAAATATATTATCTATCATTTTAATAAACTTTTACAACTATAAAAGCTTGTTTTATTGGTTTGGGATATGTGATACATGTTTTGAACTAAAATGGAACTTTTATATTAAAAGCACACACTTACAGTTACACCGATCAAATCGTGTTTTGGATTGATTTTCAGTAAATTATTACACATAGAAAATATATTGAGGATAATTTCACTAAAGTTTGAAAAAATTATATTCTCATTTTCTTAGTTTTTTCTAAGTAATACCTGTTTCAAACTAAAATGAAACTTCTTTATTGAAAATACACACTTTGAGTCATACCGACCACATCGTGACTTGAATTGATGTGTGGTTACTTCCTACACATTCTAAATGAAATATGTATCATTTTTATAATTTTTTAAAATAATATAATCTTTTTTTATCATTTTTGGGTATTTGACAAGCAGTTTAAGCTAAAATAGCGCCTTTATGTTGAAAACATGCACTTAGGGTCATATCGACCACATCATGACTCAGATTGATGTGTGATCAATTACTATGATTGAAAATTCAATTATGGATCATTTTCTTAATGTTTGAAAACAATATGATCTTTTTTTCTCAATTTTGACTATTTGATGTGTGTTTTAAACTAAAATGACACTTTTATATTCAAAACATGTACTTCAATTCATACTGACCACATCGGGTGTCAGATTAAAATGAAGTCAATTACTACATGTGAAAAATAAATTATGGATTATTTTCCTAAATTTTGAAAACAATCTATGATATTTATTAGTTTTCCCTATCTGACACACATTTTGATCTAAAATGGCACGTTTACATTGAAAATAAGTACTTCAGGTCATACCAACCACATAGTGTATCATATTGGTGTACATTTAATTCCTAAACTTGAAAAATAAATTATGGATTATTTTTCTATATTTTTATAACAATGTGATCTTTTTTGATCGATTTTAAGCATGTGATGTGTGTTTTGAACTAATGTATAAATTTATAAAAATAAGTATTAGATAAAAATGATAAGGAAATTAACTAAACCAAGTAGATAAAATAATGGTAAAATTAACTAAATAAGTAGTATGAAGTCGCTTCTTCATGATTTATGTATACATTCTGACATCACATATTCAACCCATTCATTTCTAAAAATAATAATTTCTTCCATTATACTTCTCCTTGAGAAATATATCAAAAAATAAATATAATTATTCTTATACAAATGCTTTATACACAAAATATAATTTTAAAGTCATATCCCATTCTAGATCACAAACATAGTATGTAATTACATAAATTTTATGTCATCAAACATTGTGACACCATATATGATTCCCAATAATATCTAAAAAAATTTACTTCTTCTTTTGAGTGTGTAGATTATTGATAATCTTGGTAGTATTAAGAAAATATAGACAAACAAATTATTAAGAAATATTTTTAATGAAATTGTAATTACATTTGGAAATTACCATTTTGAGGATTCTAGAATTTTGATGGTTTATGGTTTCTTCCATAAATTTTCAAACATAATATCCACAATATTTGTTGTTATCTTGCTTAGAACACTCCAGAAACAATGACCAAAATAAGTAAATTGTTTTGAAATATGTTTCGATAATTAAATCTTTCTATATCGACCTTAATCTATTTCAATTTGAATTAATCCATAATCTTCATATTTTCAATCACTGAATCAATACCATGATTTTTCCTATATTTAATTATGTCCATATGATAACAAAATTATTGTTAAAATACAAACTAAAACATATAATTCAAAGTTTAACTATAAAATATTGATTTTAGTGCATTAAAAATTCATAATACATATCATGTGTGGTCATTTTGATGGATATCCATGCATTTGATACAAAAAAATAAATATTCGGAGTATCCATGTTGATTGAAATCAGAATTTGGTGCTTCCTAAAAAATAAAAACAAATATGTAATGAAAAATTATATGATTAGATTATATAGTTTTACCATTACACTATTGAAATTAAAAATTGTCTATTGTCTGTTATTTTATTCTTAAACTCCTCATTTAAAGCATATTTTTTCTTATCAATTTCTTTCTAATCTAATTTAATCTCATTTATAGATATGATAAACGAATTAATGAATCCAAATCACAATTCACAGGATTTTCCCTTTATATGGTAGTAATATAAATTCATGTAGAAAATATGAATATTTACCCTATATAATTTTAGTAATACAAAGTTATTGGAAGTTGTGTTATTCATATTTAGGAGAAAGAGTAATGAAAAAATTGATTACCATAGGTAAGTTATGTGGTTAATGGGAACGTCTATCCTCAACACTAGTGTCTTTATTTGGTTTTTCATGTGATTATCTTTGTTCCACTTACAGTTAACTTTAATCCTTTCGAATATATTGGTCTACCAAACCAGACTGGATAATAAAATCTTGAAAAGAATCAATTTGTACCTTCAATAATTTCATCATCTAATATGTATCTTCTTGTAGTTTTTTCTTCTCAAAATAGGTTCATGGAGACACTCTAAAACCTACACCTCTAATGTGACCATATTGTTCTGGCAGCTTCAATGATATAGAAAGTATTTTTTCTTTCGATACTGTCACTATAGATTCTTATGTCCAAACCACATAAAAAATAAATGAACATAAATAGATATTTTTATGTAATACTATTATAATGAATAAATAATTAATATTATTTCATACTTATACATGTTTCACATAGTAATTTTTAGTTTTCGTCAACTATTTTACCATCCTTATTTATGTGGCCCTCCTTCCATATCACATGATATGGGATGGAAGTGGATTCAGATTTTGATTCATCAATCTTTATATAAAAAAGGAAAATATTTTTTCTCATATCACATAAAATATTTATTATTTATTTAAAATACATACAATTTTCTTCTCTAATGAATCATACCCCATCATTGTATTGTGGTAGGGGCACATTTGTTTTGATTCACATTGTTTATTTTTTTCACTCCTTTATTTTTTCATAAATTAACAATTTTGAACCATATTAGATAAAATAAGTAATTTCAATTAATATATTATCGACTAAAATACACTTGAAATGATTTTTCATCACTATTATTAGTGAAATAATTACATGTTTCCATCTTTATAATTTGTGCATAAGTAACTAGTTGGTGGGGCTTTACATTCCATTTATCATCCCTAAGATAAAAGTTGGTAAGAAGAGTCTAGAAGCCTCTATGGGATTTTATAGTGACCATAAAGAAAATTTTATTACAGAAATAATCTACAATAAATGAACACTTAAAGTAATGATGAAAATTAAATCAATGTTTCATTAAAGAGTTTTTTGGTAAAATAAAGAAATTATATCATAAAATTACCTTTATATCTTCCCAAAGGGTTTCCTTTATTATAGGTTGTGCATGTTTCCATAAATCTATATCAATCATCACATGCATCCTCATTGTACCCCCAACATAAATAATGAACATTGACTTATTGGGGTTAATAGGTTGGTTTCATTGATTATAACTTACCACAAATTTTAAACCCTTAATTGTTGACATGATAATTTTATTCAAAATTGTGATGCGGAATAGTTCTTGTTTTTTCATCAAAATGGTGTTGATTCCCTAATAATTATGCAGTTTCAACATCAACCTCATGTTATTCCTCAATATTGGTAACATCATCATGTTTAGAAGTCATTATCAATATTATTAGTAAGAAATTTGTGTATTTAGTAAAACTAGTATACATTGGTCTCTTAACAAAGTTATTTAACTTCTCCAACACTTTGTACAATCACAGAGGACATCTTTAACATCCATTTTAATTTCTTTTCTATGATCTTTATTATCATTTAAATTGGTATTCATATCAAATGCTTCATAAACCGCAGTTTCATCCCAATTGGTGTGAAGATTCAGTATTTCTCCATGTTTAGTCCAACATTTATAAATCTAATATATTCCCAGACAATTCAAATGTTCATCCAAAATTTCTAGACTAATTTATCTTGAATAACAACATTGTAAACATGGAAATGTATTTTAGAAGGTTTGTGAGCATGCTATATTGAAAACTTGATGAACTCTTTAACTCCATCTTCATACTCTTTCGTCTTATGATTAATGTGAAGCCATTTTTGATTCATATTCATCCTATCAGGTTCATAAAATATTTATTTTTTAAAATTAAATAAATAAATATAAATAAGATATTCCTTATAAATGGATAAAGTTGTAGATAATTCTAATAAGTGGAACCTAACATTTGAATAGTATCGATTATAATTCTGGATAAGTTATCATTTTACACAAGGGTGACATGAAAAGAAACTAACTTGGGTAAAAATGTGCTTGTTGGTCCAGGTTCTTGATTTGATGTTGTGTGGGACAAAAAAGTGGTAATAAATATGTTAGTAAAAATATTATTTATTATTTGATGTAAGACTTCTCTTGTAAATTATTGTTATTTATTTTATTTAATTGGGACTTGGATTTATAAAGTTTTGTAAACAAATCTTTCCTCATAACATAAGATGTCATGTAATCACCAGATTTTAACAAAGGGTTAGGGATCTTGTAATTTCATAAAAAGAATAGATGGAACTGTTATTTTCCACAAAAATAGAATTGGATTCCATGTTATTTATTTTTTTGTATATTATTCTAGACCATGTATTATAGGAATTCCAACAAATATATTTATAATATAACCCAATAACGAACCCTTATTTCAAAAATATTAGAGTTATCAAGCTTATTTATATTTCAAATATCCTATAATATCCACAACCTCTATTAAATTTCCATAAAAACCCACTAATACTTTCCATTAATAAAAATTAAAAAAATTAGTTAGCATGGATTTCACATCATTGAGATCCAAAAAATTTATGATTCCACCTCTAATAATGACACAAGTCATTATAAGTTATCTCTCATATCTAGTTATCAAAAATTTCATAGGAATATCAAAAGGAATATACACATTATTAATAAAATCCATACCACATGTATGGTTAGGAGAGATTATAATAAAATTCTTAAAGATCTTCCACTATCTTCTAATCATGTATGTGTCTCACATAAATGTGTTTTAAGACAGTCAAACTATTACTAATGATACACAATATATCAAAATAATAATAATATTGTTTACATTGATTCTATATTAAAAAATTATATTTTATATATATAACATGTATATTATATTTTAAATAAAATCAAAGGAACATAAATTCAAAATACATAATTCCAAAAAACATAATAATGCATAACATATTAATATAAAATTAATTAAAATAATATTTCTAATGATATTAAAAAATTAATAAAATCAATAAAATGTAAATAAGAAGTCCTCCTTTATTAATGAATCTTGAAATAAACTTTTCAAAAATATAAAAAGTAAATTGAGTCTACAATTAAACTATATTTAATTATGTTTTGGTTTCCAGAAAAGAAAAATCTATTATAAGATGATAATCTAATGGTCACTAGAAATAAAATACACAAGGTAATAACAGGTTTTAAAAATACATTTTGGTTTTAATATTTGCGATTAACAGGGATACTTGGAAGAAAATGTGTATAATTGATTGATTTTAATCCATGAGAGAAGTAGTGATACTTGGAACTTGGGGACGATTATCAATTGTGCACCGTAAAACCTCTTCCTACTTATCGTTTGTAGTTACCACTTTACATGATAAGTGGGAAGGGTTTTTGAGTTTCACATCTTGGAGCTCTATGCAATCAGAGTGAGAATTAATAATGAATCAGTGAAAATGAATTTGAATACAAGGGATATGATGAAGCAATAATGCCTCAAAGAAAGAGATATTGGGTGGAACATGGGAATATGTGGGATACTTGGAAGTTAGATTTGATTACTAATTTTTCACCATAAAACCTATAACTACTTATTATTTGTAGTCACCATGTTATATGATAAGTGGGAATGGGTTTTTCAGTGCATGGATAGATGATCCATGCAGTCAAAGTGAGAAAAAATGATGAATGGTTGAACATAAATGTCACAGAGAGGGGGTGGGTGAACCAACAATGTCTCGAGGAAAAAGAGATTGGTTGGAACATGGGAACAAGAGGGGTACTTGGAACTTGGTTTTAATTACTAGTTGTGAACTGAAAAATCTCTACCTAATTATAATTTGTAGTCACCTCCTTATATGATAACTGGGTAGGGGTGTTACCATGTGTAGTTAGGAGCTCTATGAAATTATTGTGAGAAATAATGATGAACTAGTAAAAAATAATGTGAAATTAAGGGAGAGGGTGAACCAATAGTGGCTCAAGGTAAGAGAGATTAGGTGGAACATGGGAATGGGAGGGATACCTAGAACTTAGATCTATATACTAGTTATGCACCACAAAAAACAATTGACTACTTATCATTTTCATTCACCACCTTACATAATAAGTGGGAATAGGTTTTATGGTGCACAGTTAGATGCTCTATGAAATCAGAGTGAGAAATAATGATGAATAAGTGAAAATGAACATAAAAGAGATGGATAGGGTGAACCAACAATGGATAGAGGCAAGATAGATTGGGTGTAACATGGGAACAAGAGGTATACTTGGAACTTAGAGCCAATTACCAGCTATTTACCACAAAAACTCAACATATTTATCATTTTGAATCGCCACCATACGAGATATGTGAATAGGGTTATTATAGAGCATGGCTAGGAGATTCATGCAGTTGGAGTGAGAAATAATGATGAATTAGTGAAAACGAACATGAAAGTTAGGGAGTAGGTGAATCAAGAATGGATTGAGGAAAGAGATATTGGGTAGAGAATTAGTGAGGTAGATTGAGGATAAATAAGATCTCTTTCACATGCATTGTTCAGACCATTTGTGAAACTTATAAACAAACAAAGATATTCGAAGGGGAGAAATAGATCGCAAGTGGTCACATACCATGATTTTAATATATCAGTATAATTTCCAAACAAAAAAATAGATAAACTTTAAAATAATACAAATTTAAGGAAAATCATTTATTTTCAATAAAACATTTGAAACCAAAGAAAGAAAGAAATTTCAATTTTTAAAAGCCTTAAAACCTTTTTATTCCAAATAAAAATTCCCAAATAAGAAATGCAGTCCTAAATTTAATATATAAACACTTAAAAACTCATTAAAGTATACCATTATATAAAAATTTACATATATATGAAAATAATAATTAGTTTAATATATGAAAATGAGACTTTATTCAATAATAATTAATTTTATTCACTTTAAAAATATGATATATAATTTAACTCAAGCAACAACCAACTTCATCTCTTTCTTTAAAACATTACATTGCATAATAAGAATCATTTAATAAAGAATATATCTATTCTTTATACTAAAAACTAACGGTTTTCAAAATCATTATACATGGAAATCATAAAATTATGATATATACCTAAAAACTATAAATATATATTAATCAAACACTTACAAACATTTAAAAGAAAAAACATAATAATCGCTTAATGTTTCTTGAATCCCTTTGAAGATATAATACTCTAAAAACAAAATCCACTAAAAGGGATTTAAATTTTCAATACATTAATTAAAAAATTCACATTAAATGATAACATGATATATTTTTCCCCTTTACACATAAAATGATATGATATAAACTTATCAAAAACAATTTTTAAATAATAATATATTTAAAACTATATCCCCCTATAATAGGTTTTTTGAAATTTAGAATGATAATTTTGAAAACATTTTTCCCTTTCATAAAATAAATATTTTAAAACATGTATTTATTTAAATGAAAAACATCAGAAGAACGAATAAATTCCATTTATATCCCTTTAGTATATCTAGTGGTTTAATTAGATCAGCCCTATAAATTCCATTCCTTTTGTTCCTTAATAGTTGCAGAAAAGGTAGTGGTCCGAAAACCAATTTAATTTCATTTAGTAAAACATAAGAAGTAATTATAACACATACTTATATTAATGGTGTCCAACGGTGCGGGGAGGGGAAGATCGGGAATGAAAGGAAAGTGTGGAGAGCATAAGGCGTCAATGGAGAAGTTTTAGGTACATGTAGGTGGTGAAGGTTGGATACTAGAGTTAGATCTCAGTGATGACAGTGGATTTCAATGAATTGTGGGTTGTGAGTTTCAATTTTCAAGGTGAGATGAAAACTTGGGATAGTGAAGATCAACGAATAGTGGTGGATCTCAAAAGCGTTGGATGATTTTGATGAATCAAGGGTTTTGGTTTTTGATATGGGAGGTGACCTAAGGTGAGAAACATGGGGAGATAGTGACAGCAGTAGTGGAATCAATCAAGTAAGAAATGAGAGATGAGGAGAATAAAATAGCATTCCTTAGATTTGATTCTTATTTCATTTGAGAGAAGGTCAAGGGGGACTCGTGGTGGCACAGGAATTCCACGAGAGCTTGAACGGTGCGACTAAAATCAATGTGGTTAGGGTTATTTTTAAAATATCGGGATTGTTTTATCAGTGCATCTAAAAAATAACGGATAAAGAGGGGCTTTATCAGTGCTAAAATAATAAGCACTGAAAAAATACCTCTTTATCAGCACTTCTTTATCACTGATGAAGATTTATAATTATAAGCACTATACAAGTGCTGATAAAATCCATATCTATAGGTGTTAATGGTTTGGCAGTGATAAAGATATATTTTATTACTGCTAAACAAGTGCTGATAAAAGATATCTTTATTAGCATTAAAACTTTAGTATTGATAAAGATGAATTTCACAAGTGCTTGTTTAGCACTGATAAAGATTTATAATTATAATTATTAATAAATATGTTTGTAAATATATTTATAAATATATTTATATAATTATAAATATATTTATATCATTATATATAATTATATAATTATATAAACATATATTTAAAAAATATATATAAATATAAATATAAATATATTCATTATTTAAATAAATTTATTGTAATTTTAAAATTGTTTAAATATGTAAATATTTATTTTAATTATATAAATATTTTAAAAAAATATTTATTTATTTTTTTAATTAAAAATATATAATTTTATAAATATAGAAAATATACATTTATAAATATATTTATAATTATTATTTATAATTATAAATATATTTATTTGATTATATATATTTAATAAATATATATATATATAGTAACAATATTCATAATTTAAATATATTCATTATAATTTTATAATTATAAATATATTTATATAATTATATACATATTTATTTATTTATTTATTTATTTATTTTTTTATTTTATTTTTTTATTTAATAAATATATATAATTATAAATATAAATATTGTAAATATATTCATCATTTAAATATACTTATTATAATTTTATAATTATTTGAATATATAATTATTTATTTATAAGTATATAAGTACTTTTTAAAAATTAAATTTAATTATTTATAATTATAAATATATAATTTTATAAATATAGAAAATATACATTTATAAATATATTTATCTAAAAATATTTATTTACAGTTATATTTTTAACATTATTAATGAATATATAATTTTAGTTTCATGAATGTTAAAAATAAATGAAATTCAATAATTAAAAATGAATAAAATTTAAAAATATTGGAAAATTTGAAAAAATTTATTAATTATAAAAATTATTAAAAAAATAAAATGTAGATATATATTGAAATGGAAATGAATATGTATTTAAATTATAAAACAATAGTAAATAAATATAAATAAATAAAAATTTGAATATAATTGAATTCAAAAAAATAAAAATAAATATTAAAAATGAATAAATAATACTAACTGTAATAATATTAAAAATATATAAATAAAATTTTCTAAATAAAAAAATATATTATTAAATATATTATTTTATGAAATGAAATTACAAAATTAATATTAAAATTTGAATAAATTACATAAATATTCATTGTATGTGTTTCTGTAATGACCCAGGTATTTATAGAATAATAATTTTTTATATCTATTAATATTTATGAATAATATATTAATTTTAAGTTAAAAATGACGCTTTGTTTGATAGTATACTCAACACGCAATAACGGGTTTCTTTGAAATCTTATGTTGCACACAACTTTGAGTTATACCGAAAAATAATATATTATTATTATTATTTTAAATGGTATTTAATTCCTAGACATTGTATTGGAATGAATAAACATAACTAACTATAATATGATTACACATGTTAATAAAAAAAATTACTTTTATCTAATAAATTTAAGAGGCTTAAAATAATAATTATTCCAATTTTAAGCATGAAATACTCTAATATTCTTTAAAACGTCCATTTACTGCCTTTTGATTATGAACCCTTTTAAATCTAGTTTTTGTAACTTTTATATGTTCTATTTTACAGAATAAGTTTCTTCTTTAGAATAGGGACATCAAAATTTACTTTGGGTAAAATTTTGGTATTTTTTTGATAAAGTTCATTTTTTGATGAATAGTGAAAATACTGCATTTTAATTCAAAACTGCCCTTTAATATAATTTATTTATATGATTATACTATCTTTCTAATTGGTTTTAAAGAGTAATTAGATTATATTTTTTCCATTTAATACAATTTTTATAATTGTAAGTAATTTCACTTTTGAATTATACATTAACACATGTAAATCTTTTGATAGTTATTATTTCTTAAAAACACGCCTTTTGGTTGTGAAAATTTGATTTAATTTTAAATTAATTTGTTAAAATTCTATGTTTTGAATTTAAAAAAATATATTCCATATTTGGAATTAGGATTTCTAGATTTTGTAAATAGGTGACTTTTAGTTTTAGACATTATGAATAGTAACTTCAGTAAATATTTTATTTACTATGGGTAAAGGGTAAATCTCATAAATATGGGTAAAAAATAATATTATAATAATATTAAATTACTCTAACACATGTCCTAACCCTATTGGAAGATACATTTCCGACCATGGGAATCCTTGGGTAGATTTTGGGACCCCATGGAGCCACATGTAAGTGAAAATGACATTTTATAAAAATTAATTTAAAGTTACATAAAATGTAACATAAACATATATCTTTTAGTAAAACAATTTTTATATGGGGTTATATAAATTATCTTTTCAACTATAAATATTCATTAGAAAGATAAAAAATATTTCATACATCATGTTATTTTATTTATAATTTTTATACAGTAGATAAATAAAATTATTTATTACACAATGATGATGTAATGATTATCTCATTAATGAATGTTTTAAATAAATGAGATTATAAATATCAAAAAAAATTATTTTGAAACATTTTATGCCATCCAAAACTTTTATGGGTTATTTTGAGAATTTATATTTTAATTAATTATGTTTTTTTAATTGATCAAGTTGTTATAAATTTTTAGAAAGTCATGAAATGAATAGTAAAAAATTGATATAAATGAGTCTTTAAATCAATTAATATTTTATTAAATGATAAAATAGTCCTAAAAATCTAATATTTGTCAAAATGAAATATATGATGTTAAAATTTTCATTAATGGTCCATTTTGGGTCTCTTTTAATTTTATAGTAAATATATTAACCATACAGTATGAATATACAAGAAGACATGGTAATAGTTAAATAAGTTAACAAAGGGTTAAATAAAAAAAGATAAGGATTAAAAAATATCCAAAACCTATCCAATTATTATTAGATGATTTTATTTCGACTTATATTCATATTATCTTCTAATTTAATTAGTTTTGAACCTTTTTAAACAAAAAATAATTTTATAATAAAATAATACTTTCAAACATTCCTAAAGAGCCCCTCCTCCCTCTTATAAAAGCTGACCAACTCTAACCCATTACACACACATATGAAGCCCATTTTCTGGTCCAACATCTTCCCAAATAATCTCTCTAAATATATATATTCCTCCTAGAATACTTACCTTGGGTAGAAATAAATTCAAGAAAGCCTTTTGTTTCAAACCAAAGGGAGTTACCTGATTTAAAGGTAGTGTCTTCTCTCAAGTTCTTTTATTTTATTTTCCTTATCCACTCCATATCCTCTTCTTATTATTTGATTACATAAAAAAACCAGTATCCTCAATATAATTTTCTATTTTATGAGAGGTATTCTAACTACACTTTCGCACACCTCCATCTAATGGATACGAACATACTATTTCTGAGGACGATGAACTACTACCTCACAAAACGATGATGGTTCAATTATCTCATACAGCCTCTCATGGTGACCATTATGATGGAACTGAATTTATATGTGATATATATTATATTTATATTTTCTATATGCTTCTGTATTTTTCATTTATATCAAATATTTATGGTTTCTATAATGGATAAATATGATAATTTCATTTGAGAAATTGCGGACTACCGCCCCCTCATAGTGATATGACTCGTTCATACCATACATGGAATGTATAAAGTATGGTGTTAATGAACTTACGTAACATATATAAAATATTATATTATACTATAATTATAATATACCTATGTATTATTTTATTTTCATTCATTGAAAAAATAAAAAAAAAGAAATGAAAGTTGCGTTCATGCGTACGTACGACTTACCGTCTTCACGAACGGTGCATTTCATTTGTTATCTCAAAATGTTATGGACTATTATAAATACATATATAATGGATATATATGGTATATATTATATTATATATATATATATATGAATAATATTTTGGAGATAATGTAATTTTGACCACATGGACAATTTGTAATTATAACAAGTTCATTTTTTACTCAAGTTCCGAACATCGACAAAATTTCTGATATGAACTCAAATAATTAACTAATTGTTATTTCAAGGTAATAAGTGATGTAAAAGTAATAATAAACTTGAAAAAGCTTTTTAAGAGAGTCTAAATTAACTTAATTTCATTGTTCTATAAATTAAAGAATGAACGAGTTAAGTCGTAGACGATGTAAGGAAACTTCTTAACCCAATTTCCATTCTTTGGGTTGATCTTATACTTCTTGATTATGTCATGCTAGGATTATGTTATAAATAAATTTTGATGTAATATATTTTATTTTTACATTACTTATGTTTACCTATAGTGAATACACATAAAAGATCTATTTTATTTACAAAATGATCTTTGTAAGGGGCTACATCTCATTCTCCTTTCACTGAGGCGTATCTTGATATTGTGCAAATTTATTATCCTATAAGGTGTATATACTACCCTTATACATATTATATCATGAATATCCTTATTCTCATGATATTATAATATTTTTTTTCATGTTATAATTTAATTATTTTTATCCATGTGTTTCTCAAGTGTTGTTAGACTCTTTCACTAAAACATCGTTTTAAATGTTTTGAAGATTTATTTTACTAAATCATTCTCATTAATGTACATGTTTTTAAAATATTTTTAAAGATTTATTTATATGGAAATTAAAGTTTTAAAATGTTAATTCCTTTAAAAGTTTCAGAGTTTTATGGGACACTTTGTTTCAAAAATATTCTTTTTAAATGTTTTTAATGTGTCTTTTAAATTGGATTGATTATGTCAATATCTTGAACTAATATATTTTGATTGTAATATGGAAATTTTATCTTTCCTTGATGATTGTTTTATGTTTTATCATTATGTTATGGTTCTTGGGAATTTTTTACTTATATGGGTGGTTTCGTGATAAACCTAGGGTGGGTGAGCCCGAGATAGCTCTCTAATGCATTGGGTAACATAACGGAGGTAAATATTAATGTTTCTCCTAAGAGATTTAGGGAATATATTATAATGGGTATTCCGAATGTAACTCCCTATGTAGATGTGAAATCTACAATGTAATTATTTTATGGATTCCACAAGTTATCTTTATGATTTATGATTTCTATGTGATATTCATAAATCTTATGATTTTGTGAGGTATGTTAAAGAGATTATGTTTTAAGATTGAATAGAATAATTTATTTTATTTGTATGTATTCATGGTCTAATGTTTCTTTCTATATTTTATATCCCTTATTTATCTTTTTATGCTCATCCAAAGTTTTTGAAATGTTTTCCATAGGACTTTAATATGAATAGGGTCAAGGATGGGATCAAGGAAAATTCATGGTGTCTAAAACATGGAAGTAGACATGTTTCTTTTTTTATAGTTTTTATTTTATGAAAAAAATGGATATTGAGTACAAGTTTCTACTTGTGATATTCAAGTTGTTATGTATTATTTATGACCTAATTATCTAAAGATCTAAACTTGAAAATATTGTCAATGTGAATTATTAACTTAATTCAAGATTATGTAATGTTAAAGGATGGGGCCTTATAGTTGGTATCAAAAGTCAGTTTAGATTCCTTTAGAGGTTAGGATGTTATTTAAGCATAAGTGACATAACCATAATGTTTAGCATATTAGAAAGATTCATAGTTATTTTAGATAAATATAATGAGTTTAAGAAAACATGAATAAGTATATCTTAGTGTTTACCCTCCTCATAAGATATTATATGATGATTTTATTGATATACTCACACAGACATTTTTTGTTTTATTAAATGGATGGATCTAACAGGCACCAAAGTAAAAAAATGGATGTGAAGGCGACTATGGGGTTTTTCTGAATGAGAAACTGAATGAAATGGGAGATGTAATGATAACTCTTATGGTTATTCTTAACCAACTATCTGGAGTCATGATTGACCACCTAACCCGTAGTGATTTTTATAAGTCATCGTATATACAAGAAAAAAATCCCTGCGGAAGTTCAGGTAATAATCATAAAGGTATGTATATTCAAAAACCTATGTGTTAAGGATGTGGAAAGAAAAACCTAGGAAAATTATTCAAAGGGACGGTAAGATGTTTTAGATGTGGTAATGAGGGTTATAAAGGAATAACCTTCCATGGAAAAAGGAAGCATCCAATTGACTCCAATAAAGGGGAAAAGGTTCTTTCTGAAGAACCAATTAAATGTTTTAAATGTGGTGTACATGGTCATTATAAAAATAGATGTACTACGAAGAAGTTTCAGGAATGGGATCTGCAGGATCGTACAAATGTATGTTTACCAATACCTAATTCTATTCCAATTGAGGATAAGGAAACTAACAATGACCAATGAAAGGTATGGATTATTTTTTAGCTGATGTTTTTACATTATTTAATATTAGGATATGATTGGTTATTTTGTTTATAGGAAATAAGTATAAAATAATAATTTGAAAATACATGGATAAATGATCATGAATAATTTTCGATGATTAAGATGTCTAGGAATTGAAGAGTTAAATTGGATCTATCGATGATGATATGTTTAAATGTATTAATGACAGAATTATTTTGGGATACCTTTTCTAGTATGTGTAAACCTGAATTCTGATATGTGAGAATTTTATTCAAGGAAGAATTAGTTTTTCTTGTGTGGACATAATGGATAACCTTAGGGGTTCATGTGATTTTTTTTTAGGAAATTATGGGTTATTAGTTTTTGGGATCCAAAATGTGAGGTATGAAATAACCTTTAAGGTTAAAACATGTTATGGATATTTTTAAGGATTCTATCCCTTTTTTAATGTTATTAGAATTATATTGTTTTTGAAAAAGCACAACACACAGACCATGTGACAACTCATCGCATTGGACAAAGCTGCAGGAATCGAACCCATAACCAAAGTGTGACTGGGATTTATCGCCTACCACTGGCCTATGTGAAGTCCCTCATTAGTATGACTTATTATTTTAGTTAAATAATTTTATTGATCAAGAATAAGTTGATTTGGGATCTTATGTTTTATCAAATGGAAATCCTTAGTATAAGAAAATGACTTAGTGATTAAGTGATGAAGGTTATTTTGGAAGTCGTTTTCTCTTTTGGGAACACTATATACCTAAGGAAAATAGAAAAATTTGGGATTTCAATTGTGTATTAATGGTGGAATTTTATTTTGTAAGAATATATGTTTTTATTATGGACATATAGAGATTTGTGTTATTTATGGAAATCATTAACCTATCATAGAGAATATTTGACTAGGTTAATTACTATTTAGTGTGAGACTTTAAGAGTACTCGATGTTATTTGGATATAAATGTTAAGATTTTTGTGAAATAATATGTAATCAAATCCTTTTAAATTTTGGGTTTCAAACTTAGTTTGTATTATTTTGAATAATTTAAAGTATAATTGTATGTTGAATGGTCTTTGTCGATCTTTGGGTATTGTTTTTTCAATTTTGGAGATTAAGAGTGGTATTTATTTTTTTATAAAAGATTATCCTTTTTGGGATCATCTAATATTTTACTAACCATTTTGGTTTTGGTTAATGTCTAAAGACAACGTAAATATATAGTTCATCTTTTTTAAATTATGTGATTCTCTAGAAGTTGATTCCAGTGCTTCAAGTGTGACCAATTCATCTTGAATACTCATCATTTTGCATGTGTGGTAGAAATTTATTAAAGGGTGAATCTCAATTTTAAAATTAAGTATATTTACTTATTTTCTTTATCAATCTCATAAATAAATAATCCAACATTATGAAAGGGAACCTAAAACCAAAAAATATTGTACGTTTACATTTCCTTCATGGGAATCAAAGACCGTTTAACCTATCACATGTTTGTAATTTTCAGGAGGTTTACTTTCTCCTCATCATGTTTTCTATCACTCTCCATCAGAACATGACACTTAGTTTCTCCTCTATATCCATGATTTCATAGAATCCTAGTATGTGTTATCTCGGTTGACCTTTTTACTTATCTTTATTTCTTTTAAAGTTATATTTTTATTGACCCTTTTTTTGATTTGGGACATTCAATGAAGTTTCCAAGACCAATTTTAAAATCGCGAGGATTAAATTTCCAAAAGGGGGGAAGGATGTAACGTCCTAGGTATTTATAGAATAATATGTTTTCATATCTATTAATATTTATGAATAAGATATTAATTTTATGTTAAATAGTAAACTTTGTTTGATAGCGTACTCAACATGCAACAGTAGATTTCTTTGAAATATTATGTTGCACACAACTTTGAGTTATACCGAAAAATAATATAATATTATTATTATTTTAAATGGTAGTTAACACCTAGACATTGTATTGGAAAGAATAAACAGAAATAACTAAAATATTATTACACGTATTTTTAAAAAAAAATTTCTTTTATCCAATACATTTAAGAGGCTTAAAATAAGAATTAATCTCATTTTAAGTATGAAATACTCTAATATTCTTTAAAAGGTCGATTTATAGAATTTTGATGGTGAACCATTTTTAAATATTTTTTTCACTTTTATATATTCTATTTGACAAAAAAAATTCTTCTTTAGATTTGTAAATCAAAATTTACTTTGGGTAAATTTTTTGTATTTTTCTCATAAATTTCATTTTTTATGAATAGTGAAAAATACTGCATTTTAATTCAAAAATTCATTTTAATATAATTTATATATATGATTAGACTAACTTTTAAATTGGTTTTAAAGTTTAATTATATTATATTGTTACTATTTAATTCAATTTTGGTAATTGGAACTAATTTTACTTTTTAATTAGATATAAACACAAGTAAATCTTTTGTTAGTTATTATTTCTTAAAAACATGCCTTTGGTTTTGACAACGGTAATTAATTTTAAATTAATTTATGAAAATTATGTGTTTTAAATTTTGAAAAATGGATTCCATATTTTTAATAAAGATGTCAAAATTTTGAAAATAGGTAACTTTTATTTTTAGACATTATGAATAGTAACTTCAGTAAATATTTTACTTACCATGGTTAAAGGGTAAATCTGGTAAATAAGGGTAAAAAATAATATTATAATAATATTAAATTACCCTAACACATGTTTTAACACTATTTTATGATACATGTCCGACCATGTGCATCTTTGGGTTGATTTTGGGACCCCATGGAGCCACTTGTAAGTGAAAATAACATTTTATAAAAATTAATTTAAAGTTAAGTAAAATGTAACATAAACATATATCTTTTAGTAAAACAATTTTTATATGGGGTTATATAATTTATCTTTTCAACTATAAAAAATCATTAGAAATATAAAAATATTTCCTACATCATAGTATTTTATTTATAATTTTTAGACATCCTATAAATAAATTTATTTATTACACAATGATGATGTAATGATTACCTAATTAATGAATGTTTTAAATTAATTAGATTATGAATATTAAAATAAATTTATTTTGAAACTTTTTATTCCATCCATGAATTTTATGGACTATTATGACTTTTTATATTTTAATTAATAATGTTTTTTCGAATTGATCAAGTTGTTATGGATTTTAAGAAAGTCATTATATGAATAGTATAAAAATTGACCTAAATGTGTTTTTAAAAAAATTAATATTTTATTAAATGATAAAATAATCCTAAAAATATAATATTCGAAAAAATGACAAATATAATGTTAAAAATTTCATTAATTATCTATTTTGGGTCTCTTGTAATTTTATAGTAAATATATTAACCATATAGTATGAATATACAAGAAGACATAGTCAAAGTTAAATATGTTAACAAAGGGATAAATAAAAAAAGATAAGGATTAAAAAATATTCAAAACAAGTAAAATTATTATTAGATGATTTTATTTATACTTATATTCATGTTAAATTCTAATTTAATGATTTTTGGACCTTTTGAAACCTAAAATAATTTTATAATAAAATTATACTTTCAAACCATCCTAAAGAGCCCCTCCCCCCTCTTATAAAAGGCCACCACCTCTAACCCATTACACACACCTCCCAAGCCTCTTGGATCATCCAAACTCTTCCCAAAAAATCTCCCCAAATCCTTATCTTAATCCTAGAATCCTTACCTTAGGCAGAAGGCAATTCAATAAATTTTTTTGGTTCAAACCAATGGGAGTTACCCTATTTAAAGGTAACATCTTCTCTCAAGTTCTTTTCTTTTATTTTCCTTCTCAACTTCATATTCTATTATTATTATTTCATTACATAAAAACAACAGTATAATCAATATACTAGTTTGTTTTTATGATAATTATTTGAACTACACTTCCACACACCTCCATCTAATGGATACGAACATACATTTCTATGGATGGAGAACTACTGCCTCACGAAATGATGATTATTCAATTATCTCCTACTGCCTCTCATGGTGTCCATTATGATGGAATTGTATTTATATGTGATATATATATAATATTTATATTGTATATTTGCTTCTGTATTTTTCATTTATAGCATACCATTATGGTTTCTATAATGGTTAAATATGATAATTTCATTTGAGGAAGTGTGGACTACCGCCCCCTCAAAGTGATATGACTCATTCATACCATACATGGAACATATAAAGGATGTTGTTAATGAATTTATGTAACATATATAAAATATTATATTATAATTTAATTATAATATAACTATGTATTATTTGGTTTTCATTCCATTAAAAATGAAAAAAAAAAGATATGAAAGTAGCGTTCAAGCATACGTACGGCTTGCCGTCTCCATTAACGGTGCATTTCATTTCTTATCTCCAAATGTTATGGACTATTATAAATACATATATACTGGATATATATGATATCTATGATATATATATATATATGTGAATAATATTCTGTAGATAATGGACTTTTGACCACATAGACAATTTGTAATTATAACAACTTCATTTTTTACTCAAGTTCCGAACATCGAAAAAATGTCTGATATGAACTCAAATAATATACTAATTGTTATTGCAAGGTAATAAGTGATATAAAAGGAGTAATAAACATGAAAAAGTTTCTGAATAAAGTAGAAATTAACTTAATTTTATTATTTATGAAATTAATGAACGAACGAGTCAAGTTGGACACGATGTAAGGGAACTTCTTAACCCAATTTCCATTATTTGGGTTGATCTTTTACTTCTTGATTATATCATGCGATAATTATGTTATAAATATATTTTGATATCTTATATTGTATTGTTACATTCATTATGTGTGTCAATATTGAATACACATAATATATCTATTTTATTTACAAAATGATCTTTGAAAGGGGCTATGTCTCAATCTCCTTTCATTGAGGTATATCTTGATATTATGCACATTTATTATCCTATAAGGTATATATAATAACATTTGACATATTATATCATGAATATCCTTATTATCATGATATTATAATTATTTTTTGATTTATTTTTTAAGTATTTTTATTCATGTGTTTCCCAAGTGTTATGAGACTCTTTCACTAAAGCATCATTTTAAAAGTTTTGAAGATTTATTTTTCTAAATCATTCTCAATAATTTTCATGTTTTTAAAATGGTTTTAAAGATTTATTTAAATGAACATTAATGTTTCTAAATTTTAATCCCTTTAAAAGTTTCAAAGTGGTATGGGACACTTTGATTCAAAAATATAATTTTTTTAATGTTTTAAATGTTTCTTTTAAATTTGATTGATTACTTCAATATCTTGAACTGATATATTTTTATTGTAATTTAGAAATGTTGTCTTTCCTTTAGGAATATTTTATGTGTTATGATTATGTTATGGTTCTTGGGAATTGTTTACATACAAGGGTGATTCTATGATAAAAATAGGGTGGGTGAGCCCAATATAGCTCTCCAATGCATTGGGTAATGTGATGGAGGTAAACATTAATGTTTCTACTAAGAGATTTAAGGAATATATTGTGATGGGTATTCTGAATGTAACTCCCTATGTAGTTGTGAAAGATACAATGTAAGTATGTTTTGGATTCCACAATTTACATTTATGATTTATTATTTCTATGTGATATTCATAAATCTTATGAATTTTTTAGGTATGTTAAAGAGATTATGTTTTAAGATTGAAAAGTATGATTTAATTGATTTGTATGTATTCATGGACTAATGTTTCATTCCTTATTTCATATCCCTTACTGGGATTTTTGTGCTCATACCAAGTTTTTTAAATGTTTTCCACAGGACTTAAATATGAATAGGGTCAAGGATGTGATCAAGGAAAATTCATGTTGTCTAAAACATAGGACAAGACATGTTTCTTTTTTAAGAGTTTTTATTTTATCAAAAAAATAGATACTGAGTAGAAGTTTCTACTTGTAATATCCAAGTTGTTATGTATTAGTTATGACCTAATTCTCTAAATCTATAAACCTTAAAAGATCCTCAATGTGAATTATTAACATAATTCAAGATTATGTAATGTTTAAAGCTAGGGCCTTATAGTTTCTATATAAGATTTCATTAATTATGTAAATATTTATGTGAATGAAATTAATGTGTATATATATATTTACAAGTTTGATATATGTTAAATTCAATAATTTCATTATATAATATGTAGAATCTATTAATGAAATAAATTTAAAAATATAATAATTGTTATTAGCTATGTAGATTATTAAAAAAATTAAAAATGAATATTTATATATGTTAATGAATACATATTAATTATATAAAATACAACCATATTAAAACATTAAATTTAAAAGAATAAACATGTATAAATAAATATTTAAAATGGATAAAATTTCAAACATATTGAATAATAAAAAATTGAAAATGAATAAACTACAAAAAATATTAACAAAATGAAAATTATTAAGGAATAAATAGTATTAAAAATAAATAAACTTGAATAAAAATATTAAAAATCAATAAATAGTATATATTGATTAAAAATGATAAAATAATAAAATTTACCTATTGTAAATATAATATATAATAAAAATATTATATTAATAAATATAATTCTAATATGAATATTAAAAAATGCATAAATTATATAAATATTATGTGTGTGTGTTGTGTATAAAAATGAATTAATTAAGTATATGTGTGTGGGAAATCAATGTAACCCACGTTTCATATATGTTTAATGGAAAAATCAAATAATATTCAATTAAATGTCTATTACTTGATGAAATTATTCGATATTTTTAATTAATATTATTTTTTAATAATAAACCATTTTTCACTAAATGTATGACTTATTTAATGTAAGCATAAATATTTTTTATTTTATAAATAATATTTTAGAAAATATTCTATATATTGATATATATATATATATATATATTGAAATATATATATATATATATATGAATATACTTCCATATTAAAAATATTAATTTTATTAATGAATAATTATGTATAAAAAATCTTAAAAATTAATAAGACATTAATATAATTTTAATTATAACATTTTATTCATTTTAAAAATTTATTTTTTAATATATATTATTTATTACTATTTATAATTAATATATATATATATATTAAACTTATTATTTTTTAATATTAATTATTTCATTAATATATTTTCTAGTTATTTTTTAATTTATTCATTTTTAATTTTTTTTGTTTAATTATTACAATTTATTTATTTTATATATCTATATTTAATACATAATATTTTTTAATATTTATAATTTATATATATGTATATTAAAATTATTCATTTTTATTAATAGTTCTTTAATTAATAAAAATCTATTTTTTAAAAAATTTAATCATTTTTAATTTCTATTTGTTTAATTATTTTAATTTATTCATTTTATATATCTATATTTAATAAAAACTATTTATTAACATTTATAATTTAATTATATATATTAATGTTTTTAATAATTATTTAATTAATAAAAAATTTAACACTTTTAATTTATTCATTTTTAATTTTTATTTATTTAATTATTAAAAAGGTTTTAATATTTTCTATACTTTTTTTATACATATAAAAAATATGGGAAATAGCCCACGTCGACAGGTGGGCTGAGTCATGTAGGACCCAACCTTACGTGTGGGAAGCATAAGGTGGGCCAAAACATGTATGTCGGTGGGCTAAAGCTCATGGGATGTATAAGGTGAGCGAAGGCCGATGAAGGCCCATGGACCCATATGAGTGTGAGAAGTGTATGCGCAAGCCCATCCCTACAGTGGGCTTTTGATCTTGGATTGTGGTGGAATCTTATATAAAGAAGAAATTGAACATCCACTGTTTTTTATATAGGACTCGTACGTGTGATCAATACCTTTATCAACACTTTTTTCTAGAGCTAATAAAGGATAATGTTGTATATTGTGTGTTTTTTAGTAGTGACCTCAAAACCATAAATACTTAATGATTTAAAAGACCATATGATTCATTGGATATGAATGTAATAGGATAACATTTTTGTTTCAATATCCTTTTTCTAAAGTTAAGGAATTATTTTACTATCTAAGAATATAAGGAAATATACTTACATGATATGTTTCTATTTCATAAGCACAATTTTATCATTTGGTTATTCTTTAATCAACTTCCAGTTCATCACTTATTCCAATAAATGAATATACAAAAATTAATTTTTTATACATGAAGCACTAAAATTCACTTATAATAGATCGTAAGATACATAAAATAGTGACATGTCTTTCTGTGTGTCTCTAACTATTTTCCAAAACCAATATGTTTATAACAAGTTATCCAATATAATACATTAATCTCTAAAGCTCAACAGTAGCACCACTAGTTCAATATTAATATTTATTCATCAAATAGTTTAACTAAAAAATTACATATTAACGAATTCATCACATAGTCCAGTGGAAGGAATTAAACCATTACCATCCTTAAGTCATGGGTTCAAGCCCCATGGCCTTTTCGGATGCAATAGGTTGTCTCTTAGCATGTGGGTTGTCATTTTTCTAAAACCATATTGAGATAATTTTAATAAAGTTCCCAAATTATGATGACTCGTGATTACTAAAACATCAAAAGATAAGATAAACATTAAAGGTTATCAATACCTTAATCTTGTGTCCACAAAAATGTAAATGCATTCTTCCTTAAATAAATCTTCATATTCATAACCATTGGTTTTTATTCTGATAAATGTTTTCAAAAAATATTTGTAATCATGTTATATTCATAACACATAAATTTTCAATTGGGGGGTTTATGACTTGGAACTTATGATCAACCTTAAAATCATAAACTCATGATGGTATTCATAAATCTTAAGTTAATGAATATATATATGCTTCTAAATTTTAACACAATCCTTAGATGCTTCATAATTCTTATTATATAAATAATATTGGTAAACAAACTTCAACAATTTAATAATTGGACACCAAATATATTAATACCTCGAACATTTTATTTCAATATAGGTCCTTCCTTGGTCTAGGGTTTAACCTTTAGAAGATGTAATTGACTCAGATAATACCCAAGTTCCCCATATTTAAGACTATGATCTATAAATGGATCCCTATGATGATATTTATTTTCTTCCATCATACTCTTCATTTTTACTTGAAAATTATTTGATTTATGCCCAACTTTTCCACACATAAAACATTTTCATGTTCTATTGAGATATCTTCTCTTCAATCTAAGACACCTTATGTTTAACCTATGTCATTTTTTTATCATCTATCCAAATTCTTCATAATGGTTTGTAAAGAAAATGTGAATTATCCATAGTATATCCTATGGGACTATCAAACCAGGTGTGCAGTAAGTCTCGTTGACATGCACTAGGTGATAATCAGGTTAATCCCAATGCTCCCTTTTCATATTTATTTCCCCTAAGTACATCTGTTCTAGAACCACATACACTTATATTATCCTAATAGGGACGTATTTCTAGGAAAAACCAAATAGTATCTACCTTACCAAAACTTTAGGATGTTCTTCTATATTTATCCTCAAATACTATCATAGGGTTATGTTCACTAATAAATTTTTTCCTAAATATAGTTCCCAAG
This sequence comes from Viscum album, assembly GCA_963277665.1. Taxonomy (NCBI): domain Eukaryota; kingdom Viridiplantae; phylum Streptophyta; class Magnoliopsida; order Santalales; family Viscaceae; genus Viscum; species Viscum album. The sequence goes on from OY728163.1 coordinate 1,945,136,937, forward strand.
GTTTCTACTAAACTTCCTATGATAACAATTATAATGACTGTGACCCCAGTAACCGAGATCCAGTGTCTTACATTATTACACTGGCATAATATACATACTACTATAAATTTGGGATGCATCCCCCGTCAATAATCATAGTTATAGGTCCAGAAATCATGTCTATAGGTAATAGTCAGGGTTTGGTGGACCATGGTTCCTATTGGTGTGGAAATAGGGTCATGACTATATCAATTTTTTCCACTATAGAAGTACACTTATAGCCATGGTTTCCAACCATGGATATAGATTCTTCCACACCAACTAATATCCATGGTTTTAAATTGTGGCTATAACCTTTCTCATACCCACTTATAGATATGGTTATACATCATGAAAGTATAACTATAGCCTTGGTCTAAAATATGGAAGTATCTCTATAGATTCGGTTTATAACCATGGATATATCCTATGGTTACTATAAAAAAACTTCTACTGCCACAGTTTGAACCATGTCTATATCCTCCAAATGCCAAAAAAACTACTATTGTGCAGCCTGTAGAACTTATATCCACTCATATCCTTCATCTATTCCATCAATCATCACAAAAAATAATACTCCTACCCTAAATATTAAAAACCACTCATATACTTCAAAAAAATAGGACACAAAATAGTAATAATAAAGAAGCTATACTCCTGAATACACAGCTGAGTTGTAACCCATTAAAAGGTATGCTCTATACATGTTAGAAACACATAACCAATCACATAGAATAAGTTACCTGTCATTATCATAGTTAAAATAAAAATATTTAAACTAAGAGTATATCCCATAGAACTCTTAATTTGGAGCCAACTGATATTTTTCATCTATGAAACACGATTACCTACCATAACTCTTTGGAGTCTCACATATCTCATTTTTCATCTCATCACCTATCAATATCCAAATTTAAATATCATAAAAAATAAGGATCCTATCAAGAATATCAAAATTGGGTAATCAAAGTGGTTCCAACATTTATAATCAAATTTTCACTGTAATAAAGAAGTCAAATTGGACAATCAAAGAGAGGACAAACATTAAATAATGAGAAAATTTCCATCCCATGAAAAAAATGAAACAAGCAGTGAAAGAGGGCCTAATCATTGAAGGAAATAACATGAGGTCAAAAATCTATCTCACATCGTCCCCCAAACTCAACTCATAACATATCACCAATATAATATGTCCTATAATATATATATATCTCAATACTTGGTATAGAAACAGGTTTAGTCAGGATTAATGTGTTCCCATGAATTCACATTGAAGTTCCTACATGGCATGAAAATACTTTCAAAACAAATCACAAATCTCATTAAGTTTTTAGTGCAATTAAAAGATAATTTTAGAATATATCAAAAGGCATAGAATTAAAAATATAGTATAGATTATTATTAAAGTATTTAGGTGTAAATGTATTGAATCTCTACTGGAAGGTCTTCCATCAAACCTGAAGAGGGAGGTTATTACCCAAAATACTCATAGAAAATTTTTATTTTGTTTTTGGTGAAAAGGATTTTTGAAATCTTATTAAAAATCTTTTTAGGTAATGAGAATAGGTAGATAAGTGTTAAAGTCAGCATAAATGATTTTGAAGAAGTTATTTCCCCTAGACAAGTACCATGTTGTATTGTTATTTTCTACACCATTATTAATGTTTTATGTAATGTGAAGATGAAAAATTACTACATATTTAAGGGATTTTTAGTTCATGTGTGTTATTGTAAATATGTGTAAGTAATATTAGTGAATTGACATACCAAGAAATGAAATAGAGAACTATGATTTGGTGGTTTAAAAACATGGATTAGTTTTTCATTGGAAGAATACCTGTGTATAATGAGGACTAGATACATGTAAAATTTGGAATCCATGGTTGAGGTCAATGGTATTTAATTAAAGAATATAATTGGGATAAGTCTTCCTCGTATATGTAATATATTTTATGCAATACCTAAAATGATAATATTTTCAATGTAATTATTTTATTTGAGAATATTTGTTAAATGGAAAAATTAATGGGTAAAAAATGGTGATGGATGTCATAATGAATTTTCATAATCCCTACTATAAATTGGAAGGCTCGTAATAGGTGTTTATATTATGGTGTTGGTCTCATGAATGATTAACTAAAGTAGGATTCTAGAGTTCCCTTGAATCGTGGCCATATATATGTAGATTATTAGGGATCTAAAGATGAATTTGATATAGGAAAGGTGATCTTGGTGTTGGGTATTCATAATGAAATTGTTTTGAAGGTGAATTATTGCATGATTATCCTTATACCATGTCATGGTGTGTGGATAAAAGGATTATTATAAAGTAATCTTCACAACATTTTTTATGGGTTCATATGAAATATATATGGTACACTATATAGTGGTAATGTCCATGACATAGAGAAGTCAAGTTAGAAGACCCATAGGTTTCAATTTTCTATCATTGAGGAGGAATTCCCTAGATTCAAATGAGTAATTTAGACTCATAATCAAAGGGGGTGTAAGAATTAATTTTCTATACATAATAGAGGTTGATTTATTATATATATAGAGGGGATCATGTTTATTATCTAATGATATGATATATATCATATATTTAAATAGGAGGATAAATTATTATTAAAAAGATATAGATATAAATACTTATCATGGGAGTTATAGACATTTCCTCAAAAGTTATAGAAGGAAATCCATGAGGTATTCTCACTATAGGTTCATAAATTTCAATAGTGTATGAAAGTGAAGTAGAATTGATGCACCCATATTGTTGTAAACTAACTCTTTGTTCATAAAGATCAAGACAATAACACTCATGGATGCAATAAGAAAAATGAATGATTGATAGTAGAGAATTCAGTATTTATCTGGTGGTTGTAAACCTAGAGGACTAATGGGGGTGTTCTAAATTTTATTGAAGAGGTAATTTTTTTAGTGTTTCTAGTGCAAGAAATGTTTTTGTTTCATTTACTTTTTATTATATTGATTATGGAGAACCAATAAAATTAGTTTTGTCTCACTTTTACTACTTTAAAACTTAATATTAGTTATAAGGGATTTTTTTATTAATCATGAATCAAGATCATTGGTGAGTGTTCATTTCAAAAATATTGTGGTACCCTAATTGATCCCCCCCCCCTTCATGATAAACCAATATCAAAATATAAAATTTAAATATCAATATATTTATAATAAAATAAAACTATATGGTGAAATTCAATGTATAAACCAAGAATAAAATTTACAACTAAAATAAACCTCAATATTAGTATCACTAGAACCATCACAAACCATGGATATAGGTACAGTCCCAATCGATGTTATTCCATGAAGTCACATTAAAGTTCCTAGATAAAATGACAATACTTTCAAAATAAATTATAGACCTCATTACGTTTGAAGTAAAATTAAAAGATAATTTTAGAAGATATCAAAAAAATTTCTAGACTCGCTACCCTAGGACAATTATCCTATTACAATCTATCATTCACACATATCATGTTATAAACACTATATAATATATATACCAACCTATAATAGTGTTTATGTTTGGTTTTTTCAGTTAATGACACGTGTTTTAACCAACCAATTAAAATAAAATACCTTAAAAAAAACTGAAACCAACTGATGATTTTCCAAAAATCGAAGTAAGTTGAACCAATTACTAGTATCTGCTATCAATATGTGTTCCTCTATAGAATAAATTAATCCAAAAATGAGAAACCGGTAGACAATTCCCCCCTCTAAAAAATTGGTGAAACTCGTCACTCCCATTGCGACCTTTACCCTTATTACGACTACTAAAAATGAAGTGAACCAATGAAGAAGGATCTAAAGAAATACTAAAAATGAATAAGGTCACCCTATGCTAAAACTGTCTAACGCTAGAAAAAGTGGCCACTATTGGAACAACACAAACATAACCCAAAAATTAAGAGTACCTTTCCCTTCATAAAATATAGAATTTTCTTTATACACTCATGCACTAGAGAAATAAAACAACTTTTCTATAATACAAAAACTCTTCCCCTGTATAAACAAAACTCATACAAAATAAAATATACATCACAAAAACTCAAACTATCTCTAAGATAAAGAATATAAAATTTCAATTTCAATATCATCGGAATAAAACAAAACATGATAAAATTAATTATATAACCCATCAATAAATTTGACATTAGAAATGTGCTTCAATATCAATACTACCAAAACCATATTGACCCTAATCATCTCCTACCTGGTTTTCAGCAAAAAAAACATGTAATATACATGTCACAACAACAATATTATTCTCATAAAATCAACACTCAATAAGAATATATACAATAAATAGTGCACACACAGATTCAGTATAATCAACATGAAAAGTATTTAATAGTTTAATAACAAAAAATAAACAAGAATAACACCCTGAAATAAAGTATTTAAAGTTGTTACAATGAGTGAAAATATGAAATCAAGGTTCTACTGAAGTAAAAAAATGAAATACTCCCCTGAAGTGAATGTATTATTTCCTATTATTAGATGAACTGCTCATCCTTATCTTTATAAATTTCACTCAACCTGGTTTTTAACATTATGTACCTATAAAATAAAATAATAGATATTAGATTAAATAATTTTAGTTTAAGAAAAATAAAACCATGTAACATGTGATAAAGGCATGGAAGTTAATCCCCAATGTAGTGGTGTATGCTAAAGTGCACTGGGGAAATTTTGAAGCCAGCTCCAATACCTCATTAGATGCTAATGAATAGGTTTTTATTTGTTTATTCCCCTTCCCCTCACTGTGGTAATACAACATCACTCCTACCTACCAGTAGCACTCCTACTGTCTAGTAGCACTCAAATCTTCCAACAGCTTACAATAGAATAAAAAAACAAGAATAAAATATAAACATAACTCAAAAATAATGAAATATATATTCCAAGAATTCAAACACTTAAATCTATATCTAGAATACAATGTATAAACCAAATTCTTGCACTTAAATCCATACCCTACCATCTGCACTCAAATAGAACTCAGAAATTGCATCTTAAAAGAATAAAAAACATGAATAAAATATAAAAATAACTCAAAAATAATACAACAAATATCACAAGAATTCAAACCATCTCTAAGATAAAAAATATATATAATTTCATTATCAATATCATCAGACTAAAACAAAACTATATGATAAAATTCAATTTATAAACCAAGAATAAAATTTACATATAAAATCTACATCAATATCTATATAAACAGAAACATCACGACCCCCATCATCACCTATAGAAACACCAACATCATTATAACCTCCTCTCAGATCACCCAAATCATCATCAATATACTCATTGGAATATGCACCTAAATTAGTGGAAGGATCATAAAAATCCTCATAAACTGAATATAAATAAATGATTACACATTTAATTAATAAAAAAATATAATGGTTATACACATAAAGGTTATTCACATATTCAATATAATGTGTTTTTATTTACATGAACTATTATTGATTCATATATTTTATATAAATCATTTTTAAATTACACTAGTATTCCTATGTGTATTTTCATGGGAAGCAGCATCAGATAATTTTTCATAAGAATTGTTTCTGAGATATGGAATCATAATACATATATAATTTAAGTAAATAGTACTATATTTATTTAATGGGATGGGAATAATATATATATTTAAAACAAAATATTTATTGATAATGTTTAATGGAAAAAACATAGGAATATTAAGAACTTAGTGTTTGGATTGTTGTATGAAAACATTATTCTAGTGGTTTTACAACATGATTCCTCATTAAATGTACTGAACACTATGTGAAATTTTTCCCTCACTATATTATAAATTTTTATTATCATTAATGGTTGATGATGATCGATAACATGAAGTGATTTTATTACTAAAGTCTTCTATAAATTATAGACTATTGCAGTGTGATGAATTTTGGTCACTATAATTTAAATGGTTTTCATCATTAAAGGATGATGCTAGAAAATTTATTATCATTCAATCTCCATAATAGAAATAGGAAATGTTTCATTTTATGGTGGTATATCTAAACACAATAGTTTCTTATTTGATCTCAAATATTGAGTATGAGGGATTTTTTTATTATGGTACATGATAAATAAAAATAATATTTTTCCCATTCCAAAAGATCTTAATAAGTATTTTAAATGATATTAAAAAGAAAAAAAGATTCCATAAATTCTCAAGTAAAATACTTCAATAATTATTGAGAGTTTCATTAAATTAAAAATGTTGTTCATAAAATTTCTACAACCTATGAGTAAATGTAAATGTATTAATGAAATTTTTTATTAAAGTTTTACCTAGTGAATTGAAAGAATTCAATTTATAATGAATATTCCATGCTAAATGGATCTTCTATTTTAATAATAGGTTGATAAAGATTAAGGGTTTTGATAAATATATAATTCTATGAATTTAACATAACTAAAAAAATATGAAAAACATGGTTGACATGTAAAAAAAAATTACTCTAATGGGTAACTTGTAGTGAGTTGTTATAGTTGAAGTTTATCAATAAATATCTCTGCAAGAAAAAAATAATGTCATTAATAAATTAAACATGATTAAATTGTACAAATTATTCATATATGAATGATGATTTTTTCATACACAACTATCTATATTCTTCATGTTAATAATGTTAATATAATGAAACAAATAGGAATAATGTAAAAAAATTATATTATAGTTTATGATAATGTGTATCTATTTTATTATTTATATAATAATATGCATTATTAACTTGAAAATGTATATATATTATAGTATATCTATAAAAATTAGAAATCATTTGAACAGACAACATGAAAATGTGTATTATTTAAGTTTTGGTGATAATGACCATAAAAATAAGCATATGTAAATAAATAATAAAGTTTTTGTATAATAATAATCCAAAGAAAATGAATTTTTCATGTTTTATATATTATCATGTTTTTGAAAAAACTTCAATATTATATTATTTTATATTCTTTATGTATTATAGTATTTTTATAAGCATGGATATAAACATAATCATAGGCATTCTCTCTATTAATTTAATAATGTGATTATATTACAGTAAGTGTTTAAGAATAAGCATAATCATATTCACTAACAACTTTAAAATGTGTGTATTCTAGTAATTGTATAAGGATTAGTATTAGAATAAGAATATTCATAAGTATATGTATGTATGTATTCAATATTTTTATAATCATGATCATAAGATGATATAGAAATAATTGCTTGGAAATATATATTATAGTATTATAGTGTTTTAATATTATAATTTAAGCATAAGTAGAAGCACTATAAAAATGTGTATCTTTTAATATTTGTTGGGTTGTATATATTATAATTTTTTTAAAATGTGTATCTTTAAGTATTTTTGTAAGGATAAGTTGGATCATAAGCATAGTAAATTTAATAATGGAAAAAATGTTTGTATGATAATATTCATGTTAGTATCAAAATTGGTATTTGAATAAAAATAATAATATGTATAATGATATATATCTATTAGTTGTGTATTTCAATCATGATCCAGTAGCCACACTTGATCCACCATCACACCACATCAATAAACCAGTTAAAATCCATGGTTTAAGACCTCCACACACATTTAGAGGCCAATATTACACAAGTATTGTATTTTTTTCTTCCCTCTATAGTAACATGATCTACTTTTCAAAAATATCCATCAAACATGATTCTGGTCCATGTTTTATTACACCATGAACAATCCTTATAATTGTCTATCATATCGCATGATATTATCCAAGTGAAGTTCATATCTAGATCTACCATTCCAACTATTCATAAGAAGGTATATTCACCTTTGGTGCCCAAGAAAATGAACATTGAAGCCTAAACATTCTATTCCACTGCAAACCTTGCAGATCCACAAATCATGTTGTCCAAAATCACATTAGGAAACTCCAAAACTCCTAAAAACCATCATTTTTTAGATAACCTCATCCATGCTTCCTCCTTCCATCCTATAGCATATTCTTGACCTCTATAGGTTGATACAACACTAATGAAGCTTCATATACACAACTCATTGAGACATGTATGATATATATCAACATTTTTCTATATTATAAATTGTTCAAACACTACTCACATACCCTTCAAATCAACATCTCTTCAAAGTCATTCACTAGTTTTTTGATGAAAATCCTCAATTAACAAGTACCAAATTGCCTATGTTTTTCTCTATCAATCCAAAAACATGGTTCTAACGCATATCACATATCTCCAAATCCCACAAATTTGACCCATTTAAAATCTAAACCAATCCCAATCCAATGTCCAAAATCTAAAAGTCCAGTTTAATATCTCACACCTATTTATATACATCACTCCATCAATTTTTCTTACACTCTAAAGCACCAAACCAAATATATACATTCCTTATTGGTGAATAGAGGTCAATATCATAAGAACTTACATTAAAATCAATAAATGTAGAGTAAGAATAGATTTTATAGATTATTATTGTAATATTTTTTTCTATTATATTATGAGGGATTCTAATTCTAATTTCATAGGTATTTACTACTTATTTAAGGGGGTTTACTATTGGGGACTATTCCCAGACCTATAAAGGGTAGTTTTAGTTCAAATTATGTTAACATTATTTCCATAATTCTCTCCAATGTCTGATGAAACTCTAATTATGGATATTTAAGTGCATGAAATGGTTTATCAACTTCATATATGTGGAACATTTAGGGTCGATGTATAGTGATAGTGTTAGTTTCAACTTAAATGAGATGACCAATTATTTTAATAACAGTCATTAAAAGTTTTCATCCATATTGTGAATTTTAATTTGGTTCAAATAAACCCAAATAATAAAAATTAAAGATTCATTTCTTGGATAAAAATCAATGGATCATTTTAGCTACTTCATTGAAAGGCCTTTAAAGGTCCATGTTTTTTCTAGTACCGATAATATTAACATGTAAAAAAAATAAGAATACAATGTTAAGGGTTGATAAATTTAGTGGAAAACATGATGAATCCAAAAAATTTAATTATTTTCTTGATTACTATAAATTTATAGTGACCAATAATAAATGAACCCACCCCCACAAATTTAAATTTAGAGTTGAGTGATTTTTTCTCATAGTATTAAAAATAAATCATGTTCAAAAACTTGAAGAGAATATCTTCCTTAAAAATTATGTGGAATCCTTTGATATGATAAGAGAATTTTTTATGATAAGAGACAAAAAAATGTTTAGGACTTCCCCACTTCTATGAATAGTTCCCAAATTGAAGGAAAATAAATTTTTATAGGAAAATAAAATTACATTGAATATACCAAAGTACACACCATATACTCTATCCAAATGACTATTTTAGTTTTATCCATTGATGGATGAACTTCCATACAAAACATTTAATTCATAAATAATGTTTATCTTTTACTAGAATTGCAAGGCATGTAGCGCCGATATACTTATTGGATAGTTACATTTTCTGAACTAACCACTTCTATAATGGTTATACATCGCATGAAAAATATTCCACATAGTAGGATCTTCTTGATCCAGAACCTAGGAATATATCCAACCATTCTATTCATATATCTTCCAAAAATACATAGAATGTTCTAATTAATTACACACTATTTTGTTTCCATTTATTCTTTAAAACATTCCCTAAGTGTCCATTCAACCATGAAAACCTGAAATATATCCATAAATAAAAAAATGATTATTTTTTACCAAATAAGAACATATATCTAACATTATACTACTTTTTTGTCTAGTAAAAATATCAAAATAGCATGTAGAAATTGGGCGCATCATACATGAATAAAGATGTAGTACTATAAGGATTATGTGGTTGAATAAGCTTTTATAATGCTCCTATAATCTATCTTTCACCACATTTGGAGAAATAATTCTCCTATTATAAAATTCATGAACTCCTATCGATGCTACTTATATATAAGAATAAAATTTTGATATTTTATGCCTAAAATCCATCGATATGATTACATAAAATATAAAAATAAGCCTCAAAGATATATAATTACAATATATATGAACCATCCAATAAATATAACTCCACAAATTCCCCATAACCATGAATCAATATCACTATAATAAATGAGTAGCATCAAGGGAAAAAAATATTGTATATGAATGAAAGAAGTTGTCTCAACCATCATAAGGTATCTTCCCTTGATATGGATGTAGGTGTAGGTCCTCATACTTGTACCAATGTATGAATATCTCACCAAAATAATGATCAATCTAAATAGGAACATTAATAGGTGTATGAATTTTAAAACACAAATATTACCTTTGTGGTGAAGTATCATACAATAATGTATAACATTTAAATGAAATTTATAATTCATGAGAGTTTTTTAATATATAAAAGGGAGAATTTTAGAATATTTGATTATAATTTCCCAACTCTTTATCCCAAAATATCCCACCATGAAAAAAAATGAATGTACATAGATAATTAATTTTTCATCATATGATTCACATGCTAACCTAGAAGTACTATATTAAAATTAAAATCACTACACCTATGAGTCAAAAATTGGTTGAATTCCCTATATAGGAAAACATTGACAACACCCCCCCCCCCCTCCCCCCTTGGTTGGGTTCCTTTTACTAATTTAGTGAACTCAAAACCCAATAGCATTATTGATTGTGTTTCCCAAACTAAAATGTCACATGTGCCTAATGTAATAATTTTCCTTAGTAAATACCCTATTTGAAACTACTCAAATATTACTCAACTTCATTGTGACCATACTTAGGATATAAATATGGATGATTATATTTCCTAAATTCTAGCTCTTATAGGAAAGGGATTGATGATTTGAACCAAGAGAACACACACACAAATTTAGATTCATTCACTAACAGACCTAAAACAATAAATCATTAATATAAACAATAATTAATATGTGTATCTATACCATAAAATAAGAATTTATATTAAATATAGTAATATAAAATTATTAATCGGTTAAAAAACATAGAAATTTTTTGATATATTGTAATAATGTATATAGTAAAATTCCCTAGATATTACATAAACTTTTCTATAAATTCAAAAACAAGGTAAACTGTATAAATAACGAATGTAAAAACTTTTTTCAGGACTCCTTTAATATTATTTGGTCCATGATAACATAAAATATAAACTATAAATTAAGTTGAATGTAATAATTAAAATGTATGGAAAAAAGTGGCATTTGTTTTCCTGTTTGGTTATATTAATAAATAATTGATCTCTTAAAGGAGTGACCATGACTATTTTTCACATGTTAAGAGCAATATTTTACATTTTAAAAATAATTATTCTTCACTAAAATAACATTCAACGTCTTAACTGCTTGGTTTTTTTAAAAGGTGGGTTTTTTAATGTTTATAAAAGTAGTGACAATGAAAAAACATCAAATGGCAGAAAACATACTATTATGGTAGTAATGATGTTTTTGTATAGCATAAAGAATAATCATGGAAACATGAAACATATTTCAAATCTCCTAGTGATATAATGGTGTGGTTCTAAAATAGAATCGATAAACATGTTATGAGAGTTTTAGGAATTTAAATATGGTAATAGTTGATAAATTACATATAGTTGGTTTCTAAAATCATTAAATTATGTTTAGATTTTATATTATAGTTAATTTATGGGATAAAGGTCCATTATGTGTGGGTAATCACCTCAAGAGAATTATTATGGCCACATAAAACATATTTTATAGAATCCCTAATTCCAAAAAAGTCACTTAAGAAGTAGAAACTGAGTAGACATAGAATATTGATCACAAAAAACATAATATGAATAAATATATATTCAGATTGGTTGGTGACACATTTCAAAGTAGAATGATGATATTACCAGTCATGGAAGAGTCAGAGGATTTGTAATATGATTTCTAATGTATTTACAATAAAAAATAATGTTTAAGGAGTTAATGGGTTTTTTTATTGAAAAAAACTGATAAAAAAATGTTTTACTAAAATGTGAAAAATATTTTTACCACATAAAAGTTTTGATTATATAAACAAATATCAAAGTTGATTATTCTATTTTTTTACTAAACAATTAAAATTAGGTTACATTTTACAACAATTATTAGAAAGTGTTATAGATTCTCCATCACATATGAAATAGACAATTATCAAGAACATACAATCATGGATAGCTGAAAAATATTGGTAATTCAAGTAAATATATTGAGATAATAACATATACACCTAATTGAACATATACCTACTTGGATCAATTATAGTAGTTCATTAAGAACACGCCTTCTTGAATATATAAATAACAAAAAAATAGTCATCATTTAAGAAAATATATACATGTTTGGATTTAAAATAGTACTTTATCAAGAACATACATGGTTGAATATATATATATAACATAACATAGTTTCTTAGAAATAAGTATTATTTATCAAGAATAGATACCTACATGAAAAATAGTACTTTATCAAGCACATACCTACCTAAAAAATAATAGTTATGCAAGAAAATATATTGAGACAATAACATAAACACCCACTTGAATATATACCTTCTCAAATAGATCATAATAGTTGATCAATAACACACCTTCTTGAATATATAGATGATATAAAAATAGTATTTTTGCAATAAAATATATACCTTCTTGCATTTCTCATAGTAATTTATCAAGAATATGTCTTCTTGAATATATAAATAACATAAAATAGTAGTTTTCTAACATGTATTACTTAAATAATTAGAAGAAAATAATTTCTTCAATGTGATACATTTATACAAAATCACTTATCATATGTGATATGTGCTATAGAAAGTTTTAAATTATCGTTATCAAAAAGTCCCTGGCGAAACGAAAATAACTAGTAGTCACTTGTGTAAAGTTAAATAAATATAAAAATGAATGGAAAAGAATTATAAAAATCCATAGGGAATAAATTCCCATAATAATAAAAAAATATCATAAAATATTTTTTTCTAATTAATAGAAGAAAATAAAATAAATATAATTACATTTACTTACCTTCATTATAAGGGTGAATATAAAATGAGTCAAACCTAAAAATAACATGAATCTATACGCAAATACATTCTTCAACCACCTTTATAAATTAAAATATCATTACATTATTCAATAATAGAATATGATTTCATAGGAAAGGTACATAGAAAATTAATAATAAATGAAAATAATATCAAACCTGAAATAATTTGTACCTTGAAAGTATCCACTATTAACACATGTAAAAAAAATAATTAAACTATTTAGGAAAATAAAAACAATATTAAAATAACTATAAATGTAGAATAAATAAAAAAATTAAAGATAACCAAGGCATACCTATGATGTGGTCTAAGGGTGTATAAATAGTTTAAAAAACAAATTATGTTACAAAAAAATAGCAGGATCTAGATAAGTAATTGCTATATGGAGAAAATCATAAAATTAAATGTTTAGGAAATAAATATTATTGACTATCTAACTAACCACATATTATAGGATAAATTCATAAATATAAATTTATTTATAGTTCTAGATTTAGGAAAGAAATAAAAAATAAGCAGCATGTTACCTATAATCCAATAAAAATGCACTCTGATTAGAACCCTAGCTAATTATGTAGATGCAATTGAATAGAAGAGTATGAGGTAGGTATTTCACTTGAGAAATCATGGAAGGGTAGATTTATCTAGTGTTAGAAAAATCACATGAGGAATTGGATCATGAAGTTAGGTCTAGGTTTAGGTGAGAAATTAGAGAGGTGGGGTGGCCACATCAGAGAAGGATCTTGAGGTGGTGGGGTGGCCATGTCGGGTGAGAAGGGTCTTGGGGGGGTGTCTGTATTGGAGGAGGACCACAAAATTTGGTGTGGTTGTGTCAAATCTACATCAAGTAGAGTAGATCCATTTCAGAGGAGGAGGGTTACGTTGGGCGGGCACGTCGGAGCTACATCAGTAGAGAGGTGGGAAGGCCATGTCAATGGGGCATTGAGTTGGCTGCATTGGATCCATGTCGAAATGGAGTTGGGGAATCCATGTCATACCCACATCAGGGGGGAGATGGTATAGTTAAGTTGGAGATAGAGGGGGAGGGGGAATCAAGAGGGGAGGAGGAGGGTGATTAGGGGGAGGATTAATTGTGAGAGAGGAGGAGGGGAGGTGAATAGTGAGGGAGGAGATGAAATTAAGGGAGGAGGAATAATAATGGAGGAGGAGGGGGATGTGAAGGAGAAATCACAAGGGTGGGATGGTACTACCATGGGAATATTTTAGCCTATGGATTTTGTTTCGCACGGATTTCGGGGATGACCTCTTGGACGGGAGATTCAAACGTTCCGATTGGTTTCTAGCGGGTTTGTTCGTAGAACCGGAAACATCCAATGATTCCACATCCATTTGGACCTACTTTCCAAAGGTAGGCGCTCATTAGCTTGTGGACTAATGAGGCTTAGGAATTTTCATTGGTCGAGAGGATGGGAGGTCGGACTCATCACACCTTTTTGAGGGGAATTATTGTCTACTCCGGGACTCTCTTTATAGATTTAAGTTATGTTCGTGAATCCTTATTACGTTACCAAATATAAAATTAGATTTCCTTTAGTTTTAACAATTAATGATTAAATATGCAAGAAATTTAGAGAATCTTTTATATGTATTCGAGGTTCTTCATCAATAGAGAATCATCTATATCTGTTTAGAGATTCTTGGTCAATGGTATCTTTCAAAACATTTATATAAAAGTCTCTTGGTCATTATGATGACCAGGCTAGTTTTAAAGCCACTCAGTGGGGCACTTGAAGTTTATCGTCATTCATAAGGACAGGGATTATTTCAAAGTTGGGATCGAACCCATAAATGGGCTACCTACGTATCCTTTTTTTTTGGAAAAGAAATCAGAATCCACGTAGTTCGAGTAATGGAGTATGATGTTTATGATTGATGGCTCAAAGAAGAATGTCATAATTACTTTTACACTCTAAGCTCACGTGAGTCATGCTCGGTGTGAGAAACAAGAGGTATTGGTAAAAATTAGACAAATGTTCCATGAAAGATGCAATCATAAGAAATTGTTTGGGGCTTATGTATGTATGACTTCCCAAATAGATGAAGGTTTAGGATTTACTTTTAGAGAGAAAATCCAGGAACATGGTCCATAAAGGTATATGTGCTTTATAGAGATTTGAATACTCTAACTTGGGACTTATTCCTGAAAAAGGAAATCCAAATTAGGAGAGGATTGATAATTGGGTTTTACTCCTGAGAAGGAACCCCATATCAAACGTAATTTAGGACTGGTTAAGAGAAATTAAGGGACTTGGGGTTTACTCCTGAAGAGGATGCCCAAAATTATGACTGGGATTTATTCCTGAAAAGGAGGCCCAGGTTAGGGGACTTGGGGCTTACTCCTGAAAAGGAAGCCCAAGATTATGACTGAGTCTTATTCCTGAAAAAGAGACCCAGGTTATGGATTTAAGGTTTGGGGCATACTCCTGAGAAGGATGCCCAGTATTTGAGATTGCGGCTTACTCCTGAAGAGGATGCCCAAGTTTGGGAACTTTAAGAATTTGGGGCTTACTCCTGAGGAAGATGCCCAGATTAAAGGATTTATAACTGGGGATTATTCCTGAAAAAGGAGACCCAGGTTAAGGATTCTCTCATATTAAAGGATGAGGTTGAATGAACGAACTCTCAATCTTTGGTGACATAAAGATGTATAAATCACTAGGTTTTGAGAGATATTCCACCGAATTCCTTTCAGATAAGGAAGTCAAATTAAGAAATCATACCATAAATGGATTTGAAGAGTATCTTGAAGACTGAATCTTGAATAGGAAAGGTGAAATGGCTTGAGAGGGAAAAAATGGGAAAGATGGGCACCCAAAAAAGGTAGGGGCACGCAAGTCTTGAAAGGCGCACAAGTATTGCGACGGTGCGCAAGTATTGGTCGCGCAGGTATACCTGCGCGACACATGGTGTACTTGCGCAATTTTCAACCAGTATTGCAATAATTGAGCGACTCTTTATTAAACCCTTTAGAATCCCCTTGAGGTTCTTCCAGATAAGGGACGCGCAAATTTCTATTGAAGGAATAAGGCGGCGCGCAAGTGTGACCAGTTCCCTTAAGGGCTGGCCATTTAGGCGTGCAAGTGTTGATGAGATTCAACACTTAGGCCTTCCTCCCTCTCTTTAGATCTTCCGTTCTAGGTGAGAAATTACCTTAGAAGTGTTCTGGAAGCTTTGAGAAGAGACTTGGGCATCGGGAGTTTCAATCCGAGTTTCTGAAAAAAGATCCTCCGAATGGGGGGCCCACAGGGTCTATTTATAGGCATAAGAAGACCCCAGGCCGTTACCGGGCGGTTACCACTTAGGTCGCGCAATTCACTTGCGCGACCAAGGTCGTCGCACAAGTACACTTGCGCGACAGTGAGATAACTTGTGCGGTGTAGTTGTTGTTGATCCTTTGTTCATTCCTTTGTCGATTTTTGATGTTTTCTTCAAAGGATGAATCACTTTGAGCTCAGATATTCCCTTTTCCGATCTTTAGATTCTGTGACGAAAGGAGCGTCAACAAAAGTCCTCCCTCAGAGTTGGATCCAGGGAGAAATGAGGATTTGACTCTGAGGAAATCGAATCCATCCAAAGGAAAAGGGGGCGCGCAAGTCTTCAGTGCACAGAGGGTGGCGCGCAAGTTTGTGTCACGCAGGCCTTAAGCGCTCTGGGTACGGCGCGCAGATAGGCTTCCTGGCCTATAAATACATGGCTTTTTTCCGCGTATAGCATCTGATCCCGAATTTCTCGAGCTCTCGCCGCGCAAGTCTCTTTTTTCACTGTTCCCTTGCTGCCGCGCTACTGTAAAGGTAATAGGGATTGCGCGGTGATACATGCGTGACATAAACTTGCGTGGCACATGTAACACTTACGCGACATCTCCATACTTGTGCGCCTTAATGCCTTAGTCATTTTTTTGATTTCTTCCACAAAGTTTGTGAAAAATTAATTCATTTATAAATTAATTTATGCAACTCTTTGTACAGAATTAATGGCTCTTAGACATGGATTAATTGATGAATTGGCTAGCAAGCGGATAGATGATATGATGAATATCATTGGCCCTGATTACTATACTATCAAAGATAGTACTCTTCCAGATTTGGCTAAGTATATAAAGAAATATCATCGCAACTTTCCTCACTGCACTTATCTACCTTTGTATGGCTATGTTCATCTACAAGAAGTCATTATTCCATAAGTAAAGAATTATCTTCCATTTTCGTGGTTTCAGAATTATACCAATTTTGCTTCAACAAATATCTCAGGAGGAGGAGTATTTCTAACTGCTGGAACAGTGGAGAAGGCTTATGTGATGCATCATAGCCCTTGCACACCAGATCTGAAAAAACATACACCTGAGCTTCAACCACATTGTCATCCTTCAATCTTCCGAAATGCTCAGATGGATCAATCCAAAGGCTGGAAGAAAAGTTGGGATTTCCGTCCTGGGGGAGGTGTGAAGCCAACTTGGATGTGGGCATACTGGGTGCGACAGACTTGCACAGAGTTTATCGAGGACCTAAAGAGAGCTGCAATATATGAGGTTGTTTGGGTTGGGCAAACATATGTTTACAGACATGATAACTTCGTGCCAGAGATACTCAGCCACTGGATCCCAGCAACTAATTCTTTCCATTTGACTCATGGAGAAGTAGGTATCAGTTTGTGGGATGTCCACAAGATTTCAGGAGCTCCAATCTTGGGCGATATGTATGATGAATTCATTCCTCCCAAGGTGACTTGGAATGATTCAGAGAAGACTCCTGCTTTAGCTCGAGAATTATTTAAAATCTTCCACAGGCTCAAGAGTTTAGAGACCTCATTAACTCATTTTAGAAAAGATATTCATCCGGAAGAATGGATGAATGTGTTTCTTACTTAGAAGAAAGGGATGGAGCCAAAAGAAAAAGGATCTAAGAAAAAGAAATCCAAGGATACCAGGCCCAGACGTCCTACCACTTGTCCAAAACCTGAGAAGAGAGGAGCTCCTGGCACATTCTGGCCAACTCTAGAAGCAGGAGAGTTTGAAAAGTGGGGATATGAAGTGAATCAAAGAATTCCAAAGAAAAATCATCTGGAGGGTTTCTTGGCAATGTGGCTCAGTGTTTATCTCTTTCTGGTCAGGGATTCGAAGGGAGGCGTTAGGCCAGGGACCTTCGTCATTGCGGAAAAGTTGGCTGAGGGAAAAATGGTTGGGTTAGCTACCCCCATTTTAGCAAAGATTCACAGGATTTTTCTTCACGTCTTCCAGGGTAAATCTCCTTTAAGAATAGTGGGACCATTCCAGGTTTTGTGGGGATGGATCTCCACTCACTTCAGGACTTACAATGTACAGAATGGATTACAAATTCCTGGAAGCTCTTTCAGACCGTCAGTGCAAGCATTCTCTGGAATTGCTCCCTTAGATGTTAATGGTTATGAAATGAAAGTAAGTCTGAGCATGTTTAAGGAATTCAACTTCTTTCCCTATGGAAGTCCGCCATCCGGGCGGTTTGTTGATGATGGGACATCCCATTTTGGATTTTAGGGCATACATGCTAGCTTGCAGGGATGGCGTGTTAGTAGCCAGGATTGATGGAGAAATCATATGTGAGGCCTATGCTCCATATAGATTTGCACGCCAATTCAAATGTTTGCAACAGATTGTTGTATCCCCTCCGGTACATGTCAGGTTAGAGCAACATCCGATGGTTGCTCGACAACTATGGTTGCTGACATCAAGAGAGAAGAATGGGGCAGTATTTGATCTACCAGTTGAAAAAGCGGCACATAATCTGACTACATTTTATGCCGAACACTGGATAGCATCATACCCCAAAGGGATATTGAATCACCCAGTATATCAAGTGGGAAAGAGGAAGAGGACTGTAGAGAAAGAAACCCTTCCTCATGAAGGTGACGCTTCTCCACCTGAAATAGGTTCAACAGACTCCTCTTCTAGAACTGATTCATCGGATTATCACGATGGGGATGATGAGGCACAACCGGCAGCAAAGCGGTTTCGTGCCCGATATAATCCCCCGGCCAGAATTAAAAGACCCACTCCATCAACTCCTGGTGAGTTATTTCATTGTAGTAATTTCAATAACTACTACTTTATAAAGTAATAAGTCTTACTTTCTTATTCTCTATCTATAGTTGCAAGAGCTGGGAAGAAATTAAAATCAAAAATTGTAGGACCTTCCTCACAGCCTTTATATCTAAGACCAGAGGCTGTTCAGCTATGGCAGAGTTTATACTGTGGTACTGAGACCGCCTGGCTGGATTTTTGTGAGGGCCTACAACTTCCTGGAATAGGAAATATTGTAGCTTCTAACAATCTTCAATATGGAGATAACCCCAATGAAGTGCGAGCTTACATCAGAGAGCTGGAAATGCTCATATATGCCACTAATGACTCGGTTCCTATCACCAGGCGGGTGAAGGAAATGATTGATCGTGGCGCCACTGAGGGGGCTGGTGGTTCTGGAGATGAGGAATGGCAAGAATACTTGGCTCCTGAAGATGTAAGTTTTCTTTCCTTATTTTCTTTCCAACTTTATTTCAGTTGAAGCTTTGTTACTTAAGGAAGTTATTTTCTTCATCTTGCGGCTTGCAAAGAAAGGAACTGGGGTTCCTTCGCCACAATATAGCCCTGGTGGTATTGCTATCGGGGCTGCTGCTGATTCTCCTCGCGAACCAGGCGAGATATCTCCAGGCCAGCAAGCCATGAATGAGGCGCTGGACATAGCCTTCCATTCGCCAATCCAAGTGCCAATAAGGGAGACTATTGATACTCCGAAAAAACAAAAGAATCCAAGGCAACGAAGGAGGAAATCCATAGCTAAACGTTTCATTAGCAGTGGTAAGTCCTTCGAACAATCATGAGTTTATACCCATAATCATATGGTTACTCATATTTCTGAAGATTGTAGGGGCTTCTTCAATTTCCCCCTTGAGGGAAGGGACTGACCCTCCTTCAAAGGTCGTGGAGGGTGCTGTAGAACAATCACAAACCCAAGCTGACTTGGTTGCTCCTGGAGAAGAGCTACCATCCATTCCCAGTATCCCTCCTACTACTGAAGATGTTGTCCAGGGTCAGGGGTTGCAGGACATAAGTCGGCCAGAAGATGTAGCAAATGCTCCCACTGGTGTGACTAATCATGATTCTGAAGTATCATTGGATGAAATGATGAATCAAGGAATGACTTTTGAAGAATTTTATGATTATGCTAAGTTGTCATATGATTTAGAAGACCTTGGGCGTGAGTTCTACCCTTCGCCCAAATTTTTTTTTTAAAAATTATACTTCTAACCATGACGGAAAACAATATGAAGTTTCTTCCGTAGAAGCCACTGAACTGCCAATGCCTGAAGAGGGTGTGGACATTGATGTCAATCCTACCATTGCAGAAACATTAGCTCAAGTAGAGCTAAACCCAATAAACCCTCCTGAGACCCATCTTGAAAATCCTGTTGAAACCGGGAAAGATGGGGAGAAGTCTTCTCAGGTTGCTGAACCACCCTTGGGTAAGGGATAACAATATTTGTGATTGTACTTTATTTGCAAGACAATACATTCTATTGTTATCCTTTAAGGCTAACTAAATCTTTCAATTAATCATGCAGGGCCATCAACTGTAATGGCTAGATCTGAAGATGAGGCCTCAGCCTCTGCCCCAACGAGAATTGAAAGTGAAGAAGCACAAGTCAGGGGGGAAAGATCGGGACAAGGCACTTCCTTAATCGCGTTAATTCCAGATTACATACCCCCCTCCGATGATGATGTTGAATCAGATCCAAAGATGCTCAAAGCGTTCAGCTTTTCACGACGTAAGGCATGGAACAACATATGGAACATTATATCTGGGGAACCTTTAGAAGAGATACCATTGAAAATTCCTCGATTATCATCCCAATTTGTTATACTGGTACTTGGTGTTTTTGGGTATGAAAAGATCCATGCCGCGGTGAAACAGATCATTTTCAGGAGGGAGCAAGCGCAGATAAGTCGCGAAGATTTGACCAGAGTGAAATTGTCAGTCAACATAGGAAAATTTGAGGTTGCGGTATCCTAAGCTGAAGCTGATTATGCTGCCAAGATGAAGGATCTGAAGCAAAAAATCAAAGAAAAGGTCGTCCAGCAGGTGCAACTCTAGCAACAGTTAGATGTTGTTACTGGGGAACTTGATCAGCTTAACAAATCATTGGATGAAACTCATATGAATGGCATGAAATCCATCGCAGATGCTAAGAAGGCACTTCAGTAAGCTGAAAAGAGTGAAGCTGGTCAAGTTCACGAGCTTCAAGTAACTACTGATAAGGCTTAGGATGCTATACATCAAATGAAGACTTATGTTGACAATCTTCTGTAATTCTTGAAAAACAGAAGAGACTTCAGTCTGTGGATGTATTTCTATCTCTTGTGTATCAATGAAAAACACTTTCATCTTCAATCATTTGTACCTGCATTATTTCACTACCTGCTTCAAATTTACTTAAGCCAATGGGCCCAGTAAGTATAGTTTGATTTTTACTAGGATTATTACAAATAACCCTACAAACTTTGAATCTTTTAATTGCTCAATATTACCTAAATCATACAGAATGTATGTTTAGTGAGATGGGACATGACTTTTATTCAGAGTTCCTTTGTCTTTTGTGGGCAGTTTAAAGTCATGCATGCCAGACATAAAAGGGGCTAATGTTTAAGGTCGAAATAGCTTTGACCGAAATGTACTAAAATTGATTCAATTCCTTGACAATTTATCTGAAAACATATTACCATACTCGAGTATGAGGGAAAAAATGTAAACTATGGCTTAAGAATATTTGAATCTGAGGAATGATATGAAAAAGAGCTAAAAGGCATTAGAAGAAGTAGTTTCCAAGAATGAAGTTACTATTATTTAACAAAACCCGTTAGGGGGTTGAAATATGCAGGGCCACCTATGGGCATTGGCTGCATGGTCAAATAAATAGTATCTTTCGGCTGACAAGTCTGTTATGTGGACTGTTTATGCAAGGCCACCTATGGGCACGTGCTGCATAGTCAGGCAAAAGAACTCTCAGAAATTTACTTTCCGAGTGCTAAAAGCCAGTGAAAGTTTATGGAGATTCAAATTTTCTAAAGTATAGAGTTTTTTGTATGGAAAGAGGTACTTGAATATGGAGAAGATATTTTCAGACAAGATTATCGAAGAACTGGATGAATATCACTCCTACGAAGGTCTGACCCAAACGTAGGGAAGAAGAATAAACTTTAGACTTGAATACTTTCAGATCATGAAAAAGGATATGGGACAAATATGTTAAGGATGGCTATTTTTTGCGGATCCCTACATACTGTCGTTTAAGACAAATAACGACAAAAGAGGCATTCTTCCCAAGAATGAAGTTACCATTATTTAACAAACCCGTTAGGGGGTTGAAATATGCAGGGCCACCTAAGGGCATTGGCTTCATGGTCAAATAAATAGCATCTTTTAGCCGACAAGTCTGTTATGTGGACTGTTTATGCAAGGCCACCTATGGGCACGTGCTGCATAGTCAGGAAAAAGATTTCTCAGATGTTTGACATTTTTGTGACTAGAAGTCATGAAAAGGGTTATGAAGATCTGAAAATATTTAAGGTTAGGATTATAACACATAAATATGGGTATTTTCCAATGTATATAGAGATACATAAGTCAATGATAACCATAATCGTGTTGTGGCTGGGTCCTGAATTGAAATTTTGGACTTCACTACGTATCTCATAAGAATGAGAATCAAGCCATACGTAGTTCTTAAAATGCAGTTTAACGTCGTGCAGGACAAAAGTATGAGTGATCTTAGTTTAGGGTCATAGAATTTGGACCATAATAATGAATAAACAGTGTGTGTTTTCATGAGGACTTTTCAGCCAAGGGAATGAAAGTGAAATTTGGGGTTAGGCCCAAAAGACTTGGGGCTGGATTCGAGGGATAATCGAACATTCCTATGTATCCCATAAGGATGGGAATCAGGCCCACGTAGTTCTAGAAATTCCCTTTGTACAAATTTGGTTCGTACATGTGAAGGGTGAAAGGGGACTTTAGTGCAATGATGGTTTAACCTGAGATAAAAAATTTAGGCATTACCATGTATGCACGTAGTTTTTTTGAAATGAAACATGATTGAAAAATCAATGTCAATAATAGTTCTCTCTCAAGTGAGGATATCAAAGAATATTGTAGTTTATTGTCGTACTGGACAAAAGTGTTGTTTAGTTTAATGTCATATAATAAGGACGAAAGTGAATCAATGTAAAAAAATATTGATTCTAGGGGCGGTTTCACAAATCAACATCATATGAGATGGTGGTGAACCGATGTGAAGAGATTATTTTTGGGCTTGAACCTTGGGAGGTTGCCTACATACCCAGCCTGGAGGGCAAGGATCAAAGTCCGTGTAGTTCAATTAAAGAATTAATTAATGATCAAGTTGTTCTTGGGGACAACGATCTAATTAAAATGTTGTTGGGACTTACACATAGTTAGGGGACCAAAGAGAGTGTTATGGTTGAGGTTTGCTCTAAGCTCACGTGAGTCATACTCGGTGTGAGAAACAAGAGGTAATAACAACCTTAACGATGCACAGTTTAATGTCATGTAGGACATATTCAGGGACTATGCAGTTTAAAGTCTTGTAGTTAGGACTATTGGTGCTTCACAGTTTAGTGTCATGTAGCAGGGACAAAATAACAGTTTAATGTCATGTAGGACATATCAAGGACTTTCTGTATAGTTTAGCATCATGTAGTTAGGACTATGGGGACAATACAGTTTAACGTCATATTGGACGAAAGGGGGATTGTGCAGTTTATTGTCATGCAGTAAGGACAAAAGAGTGTACCATTTTAACGTCACGTCGGACGAAAGTGCGAATAGTTTAAGGTCATATGCATGGACCGTGAATGGTTCAGTTTAATGTCATACTGGACCTTTTAGATTATATAGTTTAACATCTTTTCGGACATAAGGGACTTTTGTATAGTTTAGCGTCATGTAGTTAGGACGTCACAGTTTAACGTCTTGCTGGACGTAAGGGATTTGCAAATAGTTTATGGTCATATACATGGACCAAGGATGATGCAGTTTAAGGTCATGTTGGACAGTTTAGGGAACTTTTTCACAGTTTAATGTCGTGTGGGACGAAGTTGCAGTTTAAAGTCATACTGGACCATTGATGTATAGTTTAACGTCATATAGCAAGGACGAACTGTTGCTGCACAGTTTAGTGTCATGTTGCAGGGACATCTTCTTTTCTACAGTTTAATGTCATGTTGGACGAAAAAAAATGAAACTTTTTAACAGTTTAATGTCATGTAGGACAATTCAAGTAACTTTTATAGTTTAACGTCATGTTGGACAATAGAACATTTATACAGTTTAACGTCATGTTGGACGATAGAACATTGTTGTACAGTTTAAAGTCATGTAGCTAGGACTAAGGTGAACCAATATGAGGATATCAGTTCTGGGGACTTTTTACAGTTTATCGTCATGCTGGACGATGAAAGTTCCACACAGTTTAATGTCATGTTCCTAGGACACAATATAGTTTAATGTCATCTCGGACAAAAATATAGGAACTTCTGTACAGTTTAATGTCATGTAGATAGGACATAATACAGTTTAGTGTCATGTAGGACATTATACAGTTTAGTGTCATTTAGGACATTATATAGTTTAGTGTCATGTAGGACATAATATGAACCAATGTGACTGTTTTGGCTCTGGGAACAATATTTTGTGTTTATACAAAATACTTCTTCAGAAATATGGCATTAGTTGGAGTCGTGATGTGTTCTCCATCCATTGAGATTAGAGAATACGCTCCATTGGAGTAGACCTTATGTATTGAATAAGGTCCTTCCCATTTTGGTTCAAGCTTGGGAGGCTTCTTTCCTGGTATCATTGGTGCTCTGAGAACCAATACCAATTCTCCCTGAATGAATGAACGAAGATGAACTTTTTTGTTAAAGGCTCGTGCTATTCGATTCTGATAGATTTCCAAGTGGTGCAATGTGCACAATCTTTTCTCATCTAACTGTTCCAATTCATTCAACCGCTTTTGGGATTGCTCATCTGTAGATAACTGATCACAAATGTCTATTCTGAGTGAGGGCAATTGAACTTCAATTGGCAAGACTGCTTCTGTTCCATATACCAATGAATATGGAGTTGACCGTGTTGCATTGCGATTGGTAGTCTGATAAGCCCATAAAGCATGAAAGAGTTTATCAGGCCATGACCTCTTATCTTTATCCACCATCTTTTGTAGTATATTTGAAAGAGTCTTGTTGAAGGCTTCTATCTGGCCATTAGCCGCCGCATGATATCGAGATGAATGGTTGGACTTAATGTTGTATTATTGATACAATTTCCTCACCTCAGAAGAACAGAAGTTGGTGTCGTTGTCCGTCAATATGGTATGAGGGACACCAAATCTAGTAATGATGTTAGACTTGATGAAGCTAACAATTCATTTAGAACTGACTTCTTTGAGAGGTACTGCCTCTGCCCATTTGGAAAAGAAATCAGTAGCAGTAAGGATGTACTTAAACTGCTTGGCCATAGCTGAAGGGTAAGGTCCCACCACATCCATTCCCCATGTGGAAAATGGCCATGAGTATTTAGCTGTATGAAGCAACTCTGGAGGTTTATGAATGAAATTGGCATATACTTGGCATGAATGACACTTCTTTGTGAAATTAACACAATCTTGTATCATTGAAGGCCAAAAGTATCCAAGCCTCCGAATTTGATCAGACAGTCTATGTCCAGACTGGTGGGCACCACAGACTCCTGCATGCACTTCTTTTATGACAGCCATTGTCTCTTCACCATCAATACATCTGAAGAGAACTCCATCAAAACCACGTTTGTAGAGAATTTTCTCGAGGTGGTTTGGGCTATCATAAAGAGTAAAATTGACCACACGTCGCCGGATTTGTTCTTTCTCGGCTCTATCAGGTGGAAGTGTTCCATTTTGAAGGTATTCCCTGATAGGTGACATCCATCCTGTAGTATGACCATACGGTTCATGAATGGGACTAATTTCATTAATTTCCTCTGTTCTGACTTGAACATAAGGTGAAATTGCACGAAGGTGGGCAATACAGATGGTTGTCTCGTCCCAATTTGGATCTGCTAAAGTTGTGGCTATATTAGCCAGTGCATCAGCTTGAGCATTTTGTGATCTTGGGACATAAGAAAATGTCGGTTCTGAAGGGAATTCCGACATTAACTCTCTGACGTAATCATACAAAGGGATTAATTCTTCTTTTCTGATGGCATAATCCCCATTGACTTGTTTGATTACCAGGTCTGAATCACCTTTCACCTTTAAGTGATTCACTTGTGCTTGAAGCGCTAACTCCAAGCCTGTAATGAGATCTTGGTATTCAGCTTCATTATTGGTACCCCCCTTTCCACAACAAAAAGGAATAAGGTAACACTGCCTTATCTAGAGAAATGAGCACAATTCCTAAACCAACTTTGTTGAATTTAGGATTTTCCATTTTCTTCCCTGTTGGACTTCTAGAAGCACCATCAAAATACATTTCCCATGTTTGAGGACTCTCTTGAATAGAGAAAACTTCCTCATCAGGGTGTTCGATATCTGAATATGTGTCTTCCACTGAAGGATGTTCAGCCAGGAAATCAGCCAGAGCTTGGCCCTTATTGCCTTTTGAGACACATACTGAATGTTGAATTGCTGTAGAATAACCGCCCACCTTGCCAGACGTCCTGTAAGCATTGGACGACTAAGGATGAATTTGAGTGGATTATTACGAGATACCAATTGGACCTCATGATGTTGCAGGTAGTGTCTCAGTTTCTGAACTGCAAAGATTAATGATATGTAGCACTTTTCAATACTTGAATACCGGGTTTCTGCTTCAAGCATAGTTCTACTGAGATAGTAGAGACTATTTTCATTCCCAGCATCATTCTTTTGAGCGAGAAAGGCACCCAATAATCGCTCAAAAGCTGTCACATAGAGGATAAGCGGTCTACCCTCAACAGGTGGCATGAGTACTGGTGGACTCAAGAGGTATTTCTTGAGAACATCAAATGCTTCTTGACATTCTTCAGTCCACTGGTAAGTGACTCCTTTCTTCAAAAATTTGGTAATGGGTAAACTTTTTCCTGCCAAATTGGCGATGAAACGCCGAATATAGGCTAAGTGTCCTTGAAGTCCTCTTAATTCTTTCAAATTATGAGGAGGTGACATACCAAGGATTGATTTGGTCTTCTCAGGATCGACTTCAATACCACGATGGCATATAACAAAGCCGAGGAATTTTCCTGAGGTTACCCCAAAAGCACATTTTGAGGGGTTCATCTTCAAATTCTGTTGTCGAAGCTTGTGGAATATGACTTCCTAATCAGCCAAGTGATTAGAACGTTGTTTGGATTTAAACACCAAATCATCTACATAGCATTCAACAAACTTCCCTAAAAGAGGTTTGAAGATACGATGCATGGCGTGTTGATATGTTGCACCTGCATTCTTTAAACCAAAGGGAATCACCTGGTAACAAAACACACCTTGAGGAGCTCTGAAGGCTGTATATTCTTCATCTTCTGGGGCCATTTGGATCTGATTATATCCGGAATATCCATCCATGAAAGAAATTACTTCATAGCCAGCCGTCGCATCAATTAATAGTTCTGTAATCGGAACTGGGAAATCATCTTTAGGACACTACCGATTAAGATCTTTGAAATCGATGCAAACCCTAATTTGTCTATTCTTCTTCTTTACAGGGACAATATTAGCCAACCACTTGGGATATTGAACTTCTCTGACGAAGTTGGCTTTGATCAACTTATCCACTTCAGCTTCAATTTTGGAAGCATAGGTTGGGTGTGTTCTTCTCACGGCTTGCTTAAAACCTCGACGTTCTTTTGGTAAACCCAAATGATGAGTAGCAACATCAAGATCAAGCCCAGACATTTCTGTATAATTCCAAGAAAAAATATCTTTATTTTGATTTATAAAAGAAATATACATCTCTTGCTCTTCAAGGGTCATGGCCGCACTAATTAAAGTGGGGCGTGGATCTTTCTCTGTACCCAGATTTACTTCTCTGAGTTCATCCACAGTGGTAGAGATACCCTCTTCAAATGATGGAGGAGCATCTCTAAGATCTTCCTCTTCCTCTTCATCATGTGTTATTTCTTCCGTTTCTACTTGCAAAATAGATGAAAAAATGAAATTCTCATGATCATAAGAGATGTCAAAATTTTCACATTTTGAAGAAGAAGCATCCATTTCCGACCCTATTGATGATAAAGGGTCTTCTTTGGGAAATAAAGAGGAGATGATGGATTGATAATTGACATCATTATTCACCTCTGGTGTTGCTATAACTTCTTCTGGCCTGATTAGCGAAGTATAGACTTGTTGGACTTCAGCAGATGAAATGAAAACGTCATCACTTATGCTTTCATCACTGCTTGGTAGGTTACCAATTTCTCCCATGTTGTCTGGCTCGATCTTCGTAATTGACATTATGGATCTTTTCATAAGAGTATTTTGATTTGGGCCTATTTTGTCAATCTGACTGATAGGTAACACATAATCTGTACTCACATGTGAAAATGGATTTATTGGAATTTTCTCCAAACCATATGGAGCATTAACTTGGGTAAATTCCTTCATTGTAGATTTTTCTATTCCCTTCATGTGATAAAATTCCGACTCAATGTATCAAGACTCACATGTCTTGAAAGAGGCCTTATCACCATACAATGTTCCAACTTGACCATCGAAACAGTATTTGAGACATTGATGGTATGATGAAGGAATAGCTGCATGCTGATGCAGCCAGGGTCTTCCAAGCAAGATATTGAAAGCTGAGTCTTGATCAACAATCATGAAATCCGAATTGGATACAAGATCTCCAAACTGAGTTCTGAGTGTAACTTCTCCCAGTGGTTCTTGTTCATTTTTATCATATCCTTGTAACATCATGGTAGAAGGAGATAAATCAGATTCCGTGAGGCCCAATCGACGAAGTGTACAAATGGGCATGAGGTTGACTCCTGAACCATTGTCAATGAAAGATCTTCGAACATCTACACCATTGAATTTTCCAGATAAGTACAAAGGTTTTATGTGCCCATGCACAACATCATCTTCATCTTTATCAGTAAAAGATATCACTGCATGGCATTCTGCAGGATTATTCTCTATGTGATAGATTTCAGCTGCAGCAATTTCAGCTTCAAACTCCTGAGGACTTGACAAAGCTTCGATGAGTGATTCCCGAAGATCTTTTGACAGATTCAAAGCATCCAAAATTGATAACTTGGCTGGTACTTGGGCCAAGTGTTTCAATATATCATACTTTTGATCTAGAGGTCTGCGTTTCCTAATAGGAATATGCGGTTTAGCAGGTACCTTGGAAGCAGATGCTTTGGAAGCTGATGCATCTTGTATTGATGTTGGCAACATCCTTGGTTTTGGAAGATTAGACTGATTAGATCCATTTACTTACTGAGATAAAGAAGATGGAACCTTTAATCGGTCTTCCAAAATAACTGTTCCAAAACTGAGTTGGTCATTGGCAGAAGAACTTGCTTGTTCTTTTTGAGCTCGCTGAAGGGCTCTACCACGAGTTTCTGCTGCATATACAGTGCTAGCAGGGGTAAAATTAGAGTAGTGGCTTCGGAAAGATCCACGTCTTCCTCTGTATCCTGAACCTCTAGAAATTCCTCGGATTCCCTTATTTGATAAAAGGAATTCAGGCTCATCAAGACTGGAATATGGATCTGTTAATTGAATCATATTAACAGAACCAAAGATTAACTCTTCGTCTGATAAAGACTCTGCCTGGTTAGCCTGTTTAGGCTGTTCCGTTTGGTGGGACGGTGCCCGTGTCTCTGAAATAGATGGCATGAAATCTGCCAGAGTCAAAGACAATTTAAGCTTTGATACATACTCATCTTCTCCTGATTCCTCTTTCTTCTTTGAATTGTGCTGCCCTTTTGAGGATTTGTCTTTTGATGGAGGCTTTACTGCAGCTTTTGTAGGAGACACAATTGGCTTCTTCAATTATGTTCACAAAATGGAATGGGTCCGATTGATTGTCTTTCTGACCATCCAATCATCATATTTTTTCACAGTTTTGCTTTTGACTTCCTGCCACTCATCTCCTTCCTCAGGATCTGTAGCGGTAATACACGCTACATGAGCTGAAGAACCCTTCAATTTGACTTGTCCCAAGTCGACCATATTTTGCAGGAGGTCTTTAAAGACAAAACACTCCTGGATGGGATGCCCCAACATTTGATGAAAGGGACAATAATTGGGACGGTCTTCATCTCCTTCCTTGTTTGGCCTCTTGGGCACTGGTAATTGAACCAAATTATTTTCCAGAGCTGAAATGAAGTAACCAGGAACTTTCTCACTTCGGAAAGAGTATGTTTTACTCTTCAAATCCTCAAATTGTTTTCGTCATTGATCTCTTTGATCATTTGGACGAAACAGCCTTTGTTGTTGGAATTCAGGAGGTGGAGCCCTTCGAGAAGATGAAGGTTTTGAAGTAGAAATAGGTACAGGTGCTTGTTTAAGCATAAATATAGCAGTATCTTCTTTACCCATTCTCCTTCCTGGAGCTGATGGAATTATACGAGATTTAACCTTAGCCTGTATAAGGGAATCTTCAATCTGTTGAGCGATTGAAGTAAGGTCTCGAAACCCTCCTGTGTATTTCACAGGGATCAATGGCGTGCATAATTCATCACGAAAATTTGCCACACATATTTGCAACAATTCCTCCTGAGGGAGTGCTAAACTCAGGGAATACGTTAATCCCTTCCAACGAGCAATGAAATCAGAGACTCTTTCATTCTCCCTTTGCTTGCAGTTTTTAAGTTTGAAAACTGTCATTTTTGGCAAAGTTGAGCTAAACTGAAGAAGGAATTTTTGACGAAGATCCTCCCATCCGATGACTGACCGGGATTGCAAGCTTGTATACCAGACAAAAGCTGGTCCTTGCAAGGTTCGCACGAAGCATCTGAGTTTCACTGCTTCTTGCTGCTCTGGAGTTCCCATCATAGGATCACAACAAGACACGTAATGCGTCAAATGTTGTTTAGGGTCGCTTGATCCATTGAAAGTAGGGAAAATAGGGTTTCCAAAACTGGATGGAGGAGAAATTGAATCTACCCATTCAGGGTAAACTTTCTTTTCAGGTTGAACATGCACTCGTTTCCCTTCCATAGTTTCTAACCGAGCTGTTAATGACTCAATAGTAGTTATTAACTTTTGAGAAACATCAGGTTGAACTTGGTTTTGGGTAGGTGCAATGAATGGATCTTGGACAGACGTGGTGGTTGGTGGTGCAACTGATGGTATTGCTGCCAACCGTTGTTGCGTTTGACCCGTAGGATTAGACCTCTGAGGGTATACTGATAAAGGAGGATATTCCTGATCCATCTCAGTAGTTACAACAAATTCCTTCGGCTGTCGGACTTCAGCATTCTTAAGAAGAAGACTACTCTGAAGTAGTTCTGCATTAAACTTTCTTAATTATTTCATTTCTTCCTCCTG
Source organism: Viscum album (assembly GCA_963277665.1). Lineage (NCBI taxonomy): Eukaryota > Viridiplantae > Streptophyta > Magnoliopsida > Santalales > Viscaceae > Viscum > Viscum album. Next base: position 1,945,168,623 of record OY728163.1, read on the forward strand.
TTGTGCAAACCTTTACTCTAATGAGAGCGATTAACCTCCTTCAGAGGAAGGGTGATAAGTAACCTGATTCTTTCCTTTCCCCTTATTGGATCCTTTTCGGAGAGGGGGAAGTGGGTTACTTGAAGGAATACCCATATTTTGGGTAAGCCTTTGATTACGTGTGTGCACACCTTCTTCATTTAGGTCTGTGTGTGCAACTTCTTGAGCAGGAACCTCTTCGTCTGATCCCTCTGATTGAGCCTCATCTGGTGAATCAGCAGCAATGGCATTGATGACATTAATGGATGCATATTGCATGGAATCCTTTTTATCAGCATTTCTGTGATATTGTCTTCTTCCATGTCCATGATGAGACATGGAATTCCGTTGACTTGATCCCTCTAGAACTTCTTGGAGAACCGTCACTTGGAGAGAATCTCCTGATAGCTTGGCTCTTCGTTCCTCTTGAGTCTTATTCCCTAATCGAGATAATACTGACTTTCTCTGAGGGAGGGATTGAGGATTTGAAAAAGTCCCCAGTCTGGTGGACTGGGGATGTTCCTGCTGCTTCTGCTCAACTCCTCTAATCCCATTTGTTGACTCTAAGGGCTGGGTTAGAGAAGTCCCCAGTCTGACAAGCTGGGGTGTCTCTTGACATGCTATGTCTGAGATCTTCTTAAAATCTCTCTTGATCTTGCAAATCTTAGTTCGGAAATTAGCTGGATGCATTAACCTGTATCCACTTTTATCACCTGGTTCAACAGACCGTTGGATGATTTCCGAAACTTCTGTCATTTGATGACGTGTTTTCTCCAGACGAGAGGCTTGTGCAATATTCTCTCCTGCTTGATGTAGGAGCAATTCAACAACTTGTTCTCTATATACTTGATTTTGAGAGGAACTAGTTGAAGCCTATTCTTGAGCAAGCTTTTGATTATGAACAAAGCCCATTGACTGTGGCCGGCCATGGGCAATAACATTGCATGAGACCATTTTCGGAGGGCTTTGCTGACTGGAAAGCACTGTGAAATGTAGTGCTCCGTGAACACCCCATCCTCTGATATGAACATCAGATGGAGCATTGGCAATTAACTGACGCAATTTTCTTAGTGCGCCAAGGCATGAACGTTGAAGGGTTCTCTGTTGCTTTTCAGCCTTCGGATACCGAGAGACTGATAGAGATGCCAAATCAATCTGGCGTTGTAACCCTTCTATTATCTTAATATGATTTTCATAATCACCGTAAGATAATACTTTCTTCTTCAATTGACAAAGAGTCTTCCATATGTTGAGACGAATATCATGGATTCCATCATCCGTCAACATCTTTGGAATGTCGTACTGGGAGTCAGCCAAAGGCCAAAACATGACTGGTACTTCACCTTTTGTCAGTTTTTTCCTCATGTTCAGCATTTCCTCTTTATCATTAAATGAAGATTCTTCTACCTGTTTTAACCAGAGTTGGTGTTTCCTTGTTGCTTCATCGGATTCAACAAGATTGGTAGAGAGATCATTAATCAAACTAGAAGATGCATGACTTAGGGGTGGTTCGGAGAATGACCTATACCCTAGGCTATCTTCTGATTGAGAAAGTATTTCACTTGTTAGCGATAAAGCATCAGACATGACTGGTTTCGCATTTGCAAGTGCCTCAAGATAAGAGGGATCTCTCAGCACTACATTATCCACTGGAGTATTTTCCAGGCAATGTGAATCACTACTGCGGAGAGGACTTTCGCAGGGAAGTTCATCATCATGGGGAGGACCACCATAATGGGTTACAGAAAAAGATGAAATCTCTTTCTCCTTGGTCTTCTGACCACACAGAGGGTTCCTGTGGCTCTCATCTGAAGAAGAAACTTCAAGATTGACCGAACTTTCATGAAGCAAGCCTTCACGAGGAAGTTTCTATTAAAGACCTTCAAAATTAATGTTCCCGTTATTGGGAACTGAGGGAGTAGAATCTTGAATTCCGATAGATAAATGTCTGAGGGCTTCAAGAACTCCAGCATCGAGCAAGGCCTTGTTGCAGATTGGCCTTTGATCTCCTGACTGTGTTGGGCGGATCTTTTTCTTAGATGCCTTCTTACTCACTTTAGAAACCACTTGTTGACGAAAGTGGTTACTCTGAGCAGGTGTATGTGCCTGATCAGGAAAGATGGTCAGGTTAGGCTGACGATCTCCACTCAAATCAGGTGTATGTGCCTGACTTGGTTGTCCGTATGATATGGGGGAGTATGCCCCATAACCCTCTTGGACTGGAACAGATGTGTGTGTCTGTTCCAGAGTGAATCGTTGATGTGTCACTCCATTGCTAGGGATAGATTTATGTGTTTGTCCCTGAGATTATGCTGAAGCTGTTATGATATCCTGGCAAGCATCCAGAATATGAGCCGGAATTTGCTTCTGCTCTTTCACCATTGACAAAATATGTTTGGTGACTTCAGCCGCCGGAACGGGGATATACGTCCATTCCGGGCTTGGAGTAGGTGTATGTGCCTGCTCTTGTCCTCCTTTTCCTGTCAGTGAATCCTGACAGTACTCAAGTGTGGAGGCAGAGAGTTGAGTCTGCCTCCTGTTTGTCGTCGGGGCTTTCCGACTGACTTCTCTGTGTGCTACCAAGCGAGACTGTTGGTAGGCTTGATTAGTATTAGCGGGTGTATGTTCCTGCTGATTACACTTCTCCAAACGCGGTTAACGAGATCTATCATATGTAGTCAGACGAGCCTGCTGACTAACTGGTGATGTATAAGCAGGTGCATGTTCCTGCCTATGGTACTCCGCCGGAATTGCCTGGCGGGATTGGCGTGATGCTGCCAGACGAGTCTGCTGGATAGCGGAATTAAAACGGACAGGTGTGTATACATGCTCGTTGTTCTCCACCAAGTTAGGTTGGTGGACTTCATCATATGTAGTCAGGCGAGCCTGCTGACTAACTGATGATGCATAAGCAGGTGTATGTTTCTGCCTATAGTACTCCGCTAGAATTGCCTGGCGGGATTGGCGTGATGCTGCCAGACGAGTCTGCTGGACAGCGGAATTAAAACGGACAGGTGATTGTGCATGCCTGTTATTTTCCACCAAGTTAGGTTGGTGGACTTCTCCGGAGAAGGCAGGGATGAAAACTTGCCCATTGTTAACCGGATTCCGTCTCTGGCGGTTCATCTTGCCTGCTCGGGTTCGAGGAACCTGAGCTGAATGCCTGGAGTCGGTACCCTCATCATGTTGAGGGCGCACTACCGCACGAGTCTGGCGGCGATTGTTGATGGGAGCCCTCGAGAAGGACTCCTGTCTTTTTGAATTAAGGCCCTGCGGGACCTGCTCATTCACTTCCTCAGAGTAAGGGAGTGAATGGAAATTGCGTTCCGGGGATAACGACCCGAAACGGTTGGAGACGGTAGTCAGCACCGCCTGCTTCTTGATCGCTGGTCGTCGTTGTCCGGACGACCAGGTAGAGTTTTTAACTTGGAGGGCTTGACGAGCGGCCTCCAGAGTTGGGATAGTACCGTTGCGATGGTACTCCTTAACCAGTGCATTAGAAACCCAGTGTTGAAGATGCTGAGTTGGTGATGTCATCCTTAGAGCGGACGACGTTCCAGCAGGAGTAGCAGCATTGGTTTTCACAGCAGCAGACCTCACAGTAGAGGTGTTCACAGCAGCAGTATTCACAGGGGTGAATTTAAGAAGAGCCATTTTGCAGAAGATCTTGAGAAAAGAGTGCATGTTCCATATAACAGACATAATCAAGATGAATCTGGCCAATGCATTTTTTGGATGAGCACATGTCAATGATTGATTTGTTGGCCCAAGGGGCCTAACAAATAAGAAGAACATCACTTTAACTTGGTTAAGGATTCACGTCGAGTTCACCATTTTTTGTTTCGCACGGATTTCGGGGATGACCTCCTGGACGGGAGATTCAAACGTTCCGATCGGTTTCTAGTGGGTTTGTTCGTAGAACCAGAAACATCCAATGATTCCACATCCATTTGGACCTACTTTCCAAAGGTAGGTGCTCATTAGCTTGTGGACTAATGAGGCTTAGGAATTTGCATTGGTCGAGAGGATGGGAGGTCGGACTCATCACACCTTTTTTAGGTGAATTATTGTCTACTCCGGGACTCTCTTTATAGATTTAAGTTATGTTCGTGAATCCTTATTACGTTACCAAATATAAAATGAGCTTTCCTTTAGTTTTAACAATCAATGATTAAATATGCAAGAAATTTAGAGAATCTTTTATATGTATTCGAGGTTCTTCATCAATAGAGAATCATCTATATCTGTTTAGATATTCTTGGTCAATGGTATCCTTCAAAACATTTATATAAAAGTCTCTTGGTCATTATGATGACCAGGCTGGTTTTAAAGCCACTCAGTGGGGCACTTGAAGTTTATCGTCATTCAGAAGGACAGGGATTATTTCAAAGTTGGGATCAAACCCATAAATGGGATACCTACGTATCCTTTGTTTTGGAAAAGGAATCAGAACCCACGTAGTTCGAGTAATGGAGTATGATGTTTATGATTGATGGCTCAAAGAAGAATGTCATAATTACTTTTACACTCTAAGCTCACGTGAGTCATGCTCGGTGTGAGAAACAAGAGGTATTGGTAAAAATTAGACAAATGTGCCATGAAAGATTCAATCATAAGAAATTGTTTGGGGCTTATGTATGTATGACTACCCAAATAGATGAAGGTTTAGGATTTACTTTTAGAGAGAAAATCCAGGAACAGGGTCCATAAAGGTATATGTGCTTTATGGAGATTTGAATACTCTAACTTGGGACTTATTCCTGAAAAAGGAAACCCAAATTAGGAGAGGATTGATAATTGGGTTTTACTCCTGAGAAGGAACCCCATATCAAACGTAATTTAAGACTGGTTAAGAGAAATTAAGGGACTTGGGGTTTACTCCTGAAGAGGATGCCCAAAATTATGACTGGGATTTATTCCTGAAAAGGAGGCCCAGGTTAGGGGACTTGGGGCTTACTCCTGAAAAGGAAGCCCAAGATTATGAATGAGTCTTATTCCTGAAAAAGAGACCCAGGTTAGGGATTTAAGGTTTGGGGCTTACTCCTGAGAAGGATGCCCAGTATTTGAGATTGGGGCTTACTCCTGAAGAGGATGCCCAAGTTTGGGAACTTTAACAATTTGGGGCTTACTCCTAAAGAAGATGCCCAGATTAAAGGATTTATAACTGGGGATTATTCCTGAAAAAGGAGACCCAGGTTAAGGATTATCTCATCTTAAAGGATGAGGTTGAATGAATGAACTCTCAATCTTTGGTGACATAAAGATGTATAAATCACTAGGTTTTGAGAGTTATTCCACCGAATTCCTTTCAGATAAGGAAGTCAAATTAAGAAATCATACCATAAATGGATTTGAAGAGTACCTTGAAGACTGAATCTTGAATAGGAAAGGTGAAATGGCTTGAGAGGGAAAAAATGGGAAAGATGGGCACCCAAAAAAGGTAGGGGCGCGCAAGTCTTGAAAGGCGCGCAAGTATTGCGATGGCGCGCAAGTATTGGTCGCGCAGGTATACCTGCGCGACACATGGTGTACTTGCGCGATTTTCAACCAGTATTGCAATACATGAGCGACTCTTTATTAAACCCTTTAGAATCCCCTTGAGGTTCTTCCAGATAAGGGACACGTAAATTTATATTGAAGGAATAAGGCGGCGCGCAAGTGTGACCAGTTCCCTTAAGTGCTGGCCATTCAGGCGCGCAAGTGTTGATGAGTTTCAACACTTAGGCCTTCCTCCCTCTCTTTAGATATTCCGTTCTAGGTAAGAAATTACCTTAGAAGTGTTCCGGAAGCTTTGAGAAGAGACTTGGGCGTCGGGAGTTTCAATCCGAGTTTCTGAAAAAAGATCCTCCGAATGGGGGGCCCACAGGGTCTATTTATAGGCATAAGAAGACCCCGGGAAGTTACTGGGCGGTTACCACTTAGGTCGCGCAAGTCACTTGCACGACCAAGGTCGTCGCGCAAGTACACTTGCGCGACAGTGAGATAACTTGCGCGGTGCAGTTGTTGTTGATCCTTTGTTCATTCCTTTGTCAATTTTTGATGTTTTCTTCAAAGGATGAATCACTTTGAGCTCAGATATTCCCTTTTTCGATCTTTAGATTCTGTGACGAAAGGAGCGTCAACAGATTTAGGTTGGGTATATCCATATTTTTTATAAACTATAGAAATAAATATGTGATTATATGCCAAATTTCTAATAGTGACAAGGAATCACATCCCAAAGGATCGAATGGTTTAGTAGACTTTGTAAACTGTATATATACATGATTCCCATATTACATTTCAAAACACAAATTAAAACATATTTTTTGAGAGTAACATTATTACCTCTAGAATTTATTTACGTATAAATGATAGTACACTTCATGGATTCCTGGAAAAATAAAAAAAAATAAGGGTGAGCTCAAATTCTCAGTAAGGTTTATATATATCAGAATTGATATTGAATCAATAAGAACAATCCACATGGAATGGTTACTTACTAAATCCAAATATCATTTAAATAACTTGAATATTATGATAATACAAGGTATAGTCAATATAAAAAGGTAAATAATTGAAAACACATGACATTTAATCAATAAACTAAGAATAAAATGTATCTAGATATAATATCATTATGAAAATATCATGGATAATAAGATAAGGCATAATCAATATGGAAAGTTAAATAACTAAAAATACATGACATTTAATCAATAAAATAATAATAAAATGAATCCAAAGATAATATCATTTTGAAAATATCATGGATAATAATAACTTAATTCTTAATAAATAAAATGATTAATTATTGGATTTCATTTCCTTGACACATGATACCTCTATCATCAATACATTTCAAAATATGGTTTAAAACTACCAATAAAAACTAGTTTAATGCTATATTAATAATTTGTATTCTGATACATGTTGATGCATCAAGGATCTATCTATAATCATGACCCAACCATTTCTGCATGTCCAAATAATTACTCAAATATCAAATAATCAATTTAATTCATGAACAATGTGTCTTATCATCAGATATCTGTATTGATTAAAGAATAAGGATTTATCAATATTCTCCCAAATAAACAAATAAATTTCAATGTTGAACACCATATGTATAAATGATAAATGGTTTAAGAAATAAACATATAAATAATATATAATATGTATATTTATGGTAAGTTTAATGGTGGCATGAAAGTGAATAATTCAAGGGAAAGTTAATAACTATAAAAATGAATCAAGGAAGTGAATTTCAAAACTTTCCTTAGTCAAAATGATCATAAATCATCCAGTGAAATAATAAGTATGGTATCAATACAACATATACCCATTGGAGTAAGAATAAAATGTTATTTTCATTGATGAATAGAAATACAATAAAATATCTTTAAAATTTTCTCAAAGAGAATATCCTTTTCATTTTAAAAAACACTTTTTAAAACTAAAATTTAACAAAAAAATTTGAAAATAATTCTCTTTAAAATAATATCTAAAACTTATAAAGGATTCTTTAAAACATTTTAGTGGTAATTATGGTTGGGAATTCCATTCATTTTGTACACATTAAAAAAAATATTCCTTTTACTATTTCAGTAAAATCCAAATAGGAATTTCTTTTAAAACAAAATGAATATTCCTTTAAAAATAAATTAAAAGGTAAAAATGGGTAAAAATGAATTTAATATATCATTTTTAAAATGATACAAACATTTTTGAAAACATTTTTAGAAAACATGATTTTGTCAAAAAGTGGAATTCTGAATGAAAAGAGAAATAAGTCGGATTTTATTAAAATAATTTTCTCAATTATTTTAAGTACCAAAAGTTTAAAAATTATAAAATTACTTGAGAACTTAATGAATAAAAAGGGTATAAGAAAATTAAATGGTATATTAAATAATGATAAAATAATTTCATTCAATAGAAATTCATGTATAAATAATCCTGATTAAAATGAGATATTGAAATATACCCTTGCATAGATGATAACATTGAAGCGAGAATTAACCAATGAATTGATTATTTTTATCAAATATAAATTGACATAAAATAATTTAATATACAAAATAATTTATTAAAAATTAAATACACACATATTCATATAATATCAAATATAAGGAAGAATTAATATAACCCAATGAACGAAATTGAATTATGAAATTCATTAACAATTGTTAATTTTCAATTCAAATCCCCTTGAATAAAAAAGATCAAATTAAAACATAAAATACCATTAATAATTAATTATTAATTATATTATATTTAAAAGGTTAATTATATACACCATGTAAAATAAATTTGGTTTATAACATTATAATATACCTCAATGAAGGGAAATGGAGACAATGTCCCTTACCTCACGCGTCCTCTTGGTTGAGTGTGATTTAACCTCTTATATAGTGGTTTTAAAATTTTAATTGACTTATAATAGAACTATATTGATATTTATAATATCATATATTATCCTTTTATAACATTTTACCACTTATTCATTCATAATATTTCGTTATTTTCATTATTTTAGGTGTTAATAATCTTGTTTTCTCATGCATGTTTTTTCATGAAAGATCCAGTTATTTCAAAAATTATATATTTTCATAATCTCAATAATAATTATAATTAAATAATTATAATATTTATACATTGATTATACTTTTAATACCAATCAAAAATTATGGTTTTGAGAAATTATGTATGTTACAATCATGGAGACAGTAGGTTGTACGTACGCATGAGTAACATTTTCCATTTTTCAATGATCATTATGGAAAGGAGGTAAGTAATATATTATCTTTAAATGATTATAATAATAACATATATAACATATTATTTCTTTAAATATAATTATATATATCATCCATGTGGTGTGGTGATGAAAAGAGAGCCACGTCGCTTCATAAAGGAGGTAGTCCACACATACACAAACAATGTTATCATTTTTCAGTGTAAGAAATAAAATGACATATTATATTTTCAGAATGATAAATATTTCATAAATATTATAATTATTTCATTTATATCACATAAATTCATTAAATGTATCCTTATTAACATTCATATAAAGTGTTTGTGAAAAACAAATTTTATCACTTTGTGAGGTGGTAGTACGTCATACATACAAGTGACATTATCGTATCCCCTATGGAATATAAAGTAAAGAGTTATATATGATATAATTAATCAAAATGTATTATAATGTTATAAATATCATATATATACTTTATATACATCATCATACCCAATCGTTAGAGGTGGTAATGGAAAAATGAATGACATTGGTTCATGAGGCGGTAGTCCAACATACCCATGAATGATGATTTTATATCCCATTTTATGGAAGTGGAGATGATTATAGGTCATCAAATTAACATAAAAAAACTAAATATATGTAATATTCTGAGTATATTTTACCATCATGGTTTAATAATAATTTAATTATGTGGAGGAAGAAATAAAATAAAAAAATTCGTTGGAGAACGTTACATCTTCTTCGAGTGACCTCTTTGGTTTTCACCAAAGCCTTTAAAGATTGAATTTGTGACAAAAATGAGGCTTATATTATTAGGTTTAGAAATTTTTTAAATTATTTGGGTATTTATTCGCAAAAATGGTTTTAGGGTGTGAATAATATAGTATATGGGGTGTCCTTTTATAAGTGAGGTGAGTGAAACACATGTAATTTTTGAAATGAAAAATTTGTACCCACATTTTTTCATTAAAAAATTGTCCAAAATAGATTATTATCTAGAATTAATAATTATAAGGTCTAAATATGGGTATAAAATAGATTTTAGTGAAAAAAATTAATTTATTTTAACCATTATATTTTTATTTTAACCTCATGGTAAATCCATTTTTTTCATAACTATGGTGAATAATTTTTACTATTTTCACTATTCATTTTGGTAAAAATTAAAGCTGATGTTATTAAATAATATAAATTATGATGATTCCAAATATGGAATCCATTTTTAAAAATTAAATTCGCATAAGTGGAAAATTTTAATTTAAAATTAATCCAGGCGATGTGACAAGAAGGCGGGTTTTTAAAGAGAAAATGTTCAAAAGTTAATAAAGTTTTTATATCAAAATTCAATTTGAAAATGATTCTAATAACCTATATAGGATTAATAGATATATAATTGAACAAATTTTACTTTAAAAAAAATTAAAAATATAATTTAATATTATAAATAATTTAAATGAAATGGAAATTTTTAATTAACATTTAGTATTTTTCACTATTCATCAAAAAATAAAACATTTCAGAAAAATCCCAAAAACTTACCCTAATATAATTTTGATATTATGATTAAAAATTTAATTTAATTTTTTTTTTAAAATTATAAAAGTGTTAAAAATTAATTTTAAATTATGTGTGCAAAGCGTGACTAAACTGTCTTCTAGAAAAAATAAACTTTTTCGAAAGAAAACATTTTTTTCTTTTAAAAGATTCTAATTGTATTTCTAATCAATAGATGACCATAATTTTCATTACTTATCTGGTACTATTTAAATAAACTAATTTAACAACTATTTTATAATGGGATACTATATTATGGTTTACTTAGACTCAGGGTTTCATGTTCCACAATCTGTCGAAGAGATTAAATTTAAAGAAATGTATTTTGTGGGTTGTTTAAGCTTGGTGTTGTGTGTTACATATGTCATTGAATACAATGGTATTATTTTAGAATTTTGGGATGTTACAAGTAAGAACTATTAAATTATATTGTTTAAAATGATTCTAAATATGTGATACATTTTAATAGATTCGATTTTTATAAGTGTAAGAATTTATTTTTAAATTTTCCTGCAAAATGTAACAAAACCTCATTTTAGAAAAATGATTTTTTAAGCATAAAATAAAATTTAATTCCATTACTTTCCATTTTAAAACCATAGAGTTAACTTAAAATATTTAATTAAATATTTTTAAAACATAAATTTTATTAAAACCATTAATCAATAGAGATGAATTTAATTTACTAAGATAAAACTACATTATATGAATAAAAACGGTTTTTAGAAAAATATGTTTTTAAGAACAAAATGAACTTATACCAAAATAAATTATAATTATAATTACTATATAATTAATTAGATTATTACCAATTAAATGATACTTATTTTACTTTAATATTAAATTTAAAACATAATGGTATTTTTAAATTACTTAATTTAATGAAACCATGTGACAGTTTAAAAAACTAAATTTTTCACTATTAACTGAAAAATAAATATTTTTAGAAAAATACAAAAAAAAAATTGCTAAGATAATATTGAAATGATTATTTAAAAAAAATTATATTAATTACCACAAAAAATTCCAAAAAAATTAGAAATTAATTTTAATTTCCTCATACAAAATACAATAAAACCCATTTTTGAAGAAAACATATTCTTATAGTATAAATTGAATTTAATAAAAATTGGGTACTTATTTATTATAAATTAATAAATATATTTTAATTATATGAATCCTTTATAAATATTTATCATAATTTGGTTATTATTATTCATACCACTAATTTACTGGCTTAGTTTTAACATTTACATTTAAATAATATTTTTATATTATATTATTGCCTACTTGATGCTTAGTGCAGTGTGTTATGAAAGATAGTGAGTATACTATTAATTTAAACTAAATTTTTTGGGTGTTACATAACCCATAACCTTAAATAAATTGATTCCTCACAATTAATATTTCAGTAAATAAGGGTTAAATATTTAAAAATATCTTTTATTGGAATCCTTGTTCTAATGATCACCAAATCATGTTTGTTATTTCATTAATGAACTTTATGTTTTATGGTATCATTTTACATTATACATAATCTTTAAGAAATTTGGATAATTATGACTAACTACTAATGTTTTCTTACCATCGAGGTTGTCTCACCTCCGAGGATGTCTCGCCACCAAGGATGTCTTGCCGCTAAGAAAGATTCATCGTTAAGAAAGTCTCACCATTAGACAATGTCTTTCCATTGAGGAAAACTCAATATAAATGTCTAAAAATAGAAGTATTGGAAACACTCATAATCGGTTATGAGTTTCCAGAATAAAAATTTGTTAAAGTATGAAATGAATCACCACCAGAGGAAAACTTGTCGTTAAACCAAAAATTTGACAGTATTGAACACACATACTGTCAGACCTGAGTCACCATTTAGTTGATCTTCTACCATAATGTAAATTTGGTAAAGTTTTATCTCACTGCTAGCCTGATTCACCACTAGTAAGAGTCACCACCAGCCTAAGACACTACTAGTATTAGTCACCGCCAGACTTAGACACCGCTAGAGTGTATCTCACTGCCAAACTTAGACACCACTACAAAGTTTCACCATTCTAAATACTCACCGCTACTATTTTATTTATTTTGAATTAAAAAATTCAAATAGATATATTATTTTACTTAATGGTGAAATGTATTTTAATGATTTTATATTAACTATTTCATAACTACATTAAATTTCATGTTATACTTGCAATATGAGGAGTAGAGGATTCGAATGATTCCCTTTGTTTGATGCTACAAAAAGAATAAGAATACTCCCACATGCGTAGAGACGTGTATGACTAATAAGATCTTAAAAAATATATACATATACACATGAAGAGATCTAAGTTATTTTGAAGTTTTCCTTACATGATTCATTATTACCCGTGATCAACTATAGATGAATTGAATCACATTTAATGCCTAGAAAACATTCTACAGACTCACAAGAAAGAGTTTACGACAATCTATTCCACTGAAAATATCATAAACTTGACTTGAGCTACATTTCAAACTACATTCAAGAGTTATGATCCACATATCTTATCAGATATAGCCACACTATTATTTCTCACATTCTTACATGCTCAATTTTTTTATCTTTACATTAAAAAAGGTGTGTATACTCTTTATTTCTACTCACACATTGTCTCCTACTTTAAATTGAAAGATACATAGACATATTTTCAAATACACTCTTTACTTCTGTCTCCCATGATTACTGTGGAAGAGGTTCATTTGTGGCCTTTTATCTTTTGTACTCCAATGAATACAATGGAAGAGGTCCCTATGTGGCTTGGATAGTTGTCATGTTGTTTTACACTCGATCCTTGTTTTAGATAAAAGTTTGGTTTTATATAAAATGCTTGTCATTAGGTGATTTCCAAGTAGAGAGGAATAAGTCTCATCTTTATATTGAACCTCTTGTATTTATTTTACATTGTGTGTTTTTTTGTGTTGTTTGTTTTATTTCTAATATTTAAAACTAAATTTGTTTTAAAATGAAAAGAAATCCACTACTTTGATATCTAACCTTAATTAGTGATTATATAATCTTTTTATTGAGTAAATTGATTTCAAAGGTTAAAGTAATATTATATATTATTTTAACCAAGACATAATCAATCTTTGAGAATTATTTTAAAAGATCAAGTCTTATATCGATCATAGTTTTGGTTAACTATGTAATTTTTAAAATAATTGGGGGGATTTATTTTAACTTTATTTTAACAGAAATTTTTATTGGGTACTCAATTCACCCCCACTTGAGATACTCACCTCGACCAAAACCCTAGTTGAAAATCCATATCATTAAAAGGGATAATAAAACTCTCTCTAAATGGGATAAGTGGAAAACATAAAGGTTTTCTAAAATAACACATAATTAGGCTCCTAAATAAGGACAACATCATTAAGAATTGAAAATGTATAAATAAAGGAGAAATATAATTTTCAAATGATAATAGATAGTGATAGAGAACATGGTTAGGAGAAATTTAATGACCAAAAATTGTAAATTAGTAAGGGATAAAAATGAGCATCAATTCTTTAGAAACAATAGTAAAAAGGAAAACATAATTTTCATGGTCCTTTTCCCCATAGTTGAGGAATTATTTTACCATGGAATATGAGAAAATATATATACATGATTATGTAAAATCCATAAACATAATTTTATCCTTTTGTTGCATGTTTAAATTAATTTCCACTTCTTTTCATACTATATTCCAATGATGAGTAGACAATTTTTTTTTCTTAATTAAATCACTAAAATAAATTTCTAATAGATCATAATATTTATAAAATAATAAAAATTTATTCATCATTTCTCTAATAATTTATTGAAACCATAAATACATAGTACATTTTTTTTACCAAAGAAAATGCATAGTACATGAAAAGATAACTAATATGAATAACCCTTCATTTGAAAGATTGATCTCAATGATTTAAAAAAATACCAAAATATATACTTTATTCTTTCCAAAAATATCTAAATTAAAAACTTCTTAAGAATACTTAACCAATATTAAAAACCCAAAAATTTAGGAAAAGGTCGCACAATTTCCAAAATCAACTTAACATTAATCCTTAAACAACAAAAAATAGTGCTTAATGTCACATACCAAACATGTGAATACATTGATCATATATTAACCTAAAACATGATAACAACCTAAATCACTATAAAACCTCAATGAAAACTTATATGATTCCAAAAAATAACTATATAATTATTCCTCAGGTAAAATCACAAACTATACAATATATTACATGAATCTAAATATGAAATAAAATCATCCAAAATTTCATAAAATTTTTCCCATTAAATAATTAATTAATTTCAAGTTAAAAAATACTATATAAATTATTTTTTCAACATTAATCATCTGTTTATCCCAATTAACTATTATTATCTCAACATCGTCACATATCAAGGGTTATTTATCCCTTAATCAAGTATTTTACATAAAATATCATTGTACCACTAAATCACTTTTCTATGTTATCGATATAATTTAACATATGCCTATAAATAATTAATGAAAAATTAAAATATAATAATAATTATATGTTTTATAATTCTTATAACCAAAATATCATTGATAAAACACTTCTATATCATAATTGTTGAATTCCAATACATAAACATTTCGATCATTCTACTTAAACAATCTTCCTAACATAGGCCCTTCCTTGGTCTAGGAGTTATTACTTGTATTATAGAATGGAAATAGATAATTCCCAAGTTCCTCACACATAATAAATTAAACTATAAATGGTACCTTAGGATATAATTTATTTCTCTCCATTAAAATATTAATTTTCCTTGGAAAATTGTTTCTTTATACCCTTATTTTATATACATAAAACATCTTCTTATTCCCTTGAGATATTTCCCAAAGTTCTTCTTCCCATATTATTGACATGTACGAAGATGAATCCTCTTTCCAACATGGTCTTTTTTAAACTCCTCTTTTATTTAATTTGGTTTATTTGTAAACTCGCCTATGTTTAGTTTGTTAATTATATATCAAGATAGATGGTTAGGCATAATCACAAGCTTTAAAATTCTACATCCTATTTCATTTGGTTACTCATGAGGAATATAATTACATTATTTTCTACAATAAATGTTAACATAATTCCTCCTGGTTCCAACCATTAACAAAAACCAAAAAAGCATAGTTTTAGTAATAATAATCTTAGTGGTTAATCATATAGTCATGGATAATATTTCATATGATGTCTAAATCATGACACATTCTTTTCAATCTATGACACCTTAGGTTTAACCTATGAACTCCATTTTCATTTTCTTTTCAAATCCTTTATAATATTCTATAAATAAAATGCTAATTAATCTAATAATATACCCCAGGCGTGACTAAGAAGGTGTGTACTATTGGGACCACTCATCGTGCATCGGTGATGATTGATTTAATACTCAATCCATACCATTAAGAGTTGTTACACTTAGTTAAAATTGTGTCATAGATACTTCCACTTACCAGAAACCAGATAGGAACATATTTTCATGGAAAAAAACTCCTTTATTTACCATAAATTAGGATGTTATCCTATACATAGGCTTATCCTAATGGTACCTACTTAATTTTGTCCATCCTAGTTTCAAAAAATAACGAAACCTTACTTTGATACTAAATATAGTGACCCAAATATTATATATATATATATATTACATCTTATTTGATAAATATTCATTAAATATCATTATAATACATTCTAGAACTCTAAATTTTTAGTGTCTTTGGAAACTTGGATTCATAAACAACTGGTGCATAAAATATCAACATAATATTCCACTAAGTTCTTCACAAACAGAACCATTATTAGGAATTACAAACTTAAAACCATTTTTCATATCCTGGATAAAAGAAAACATAATAAAGGGTAGTCTTAGATTCTCAGTAATGGTATAAAAGGGAGATATCAATCAATGTTCATTTATAAGTATAACATGAGAATAAGTATATGAGAAGATAAGTTTAAAATTTTAAAAACATACCTATAAATTCATATATCTTGATCATAAGTTATGGCATAAAGCATTCCATTTCATAATACATGATTCATAAAGGGATCAAATAACATGATCCATGAGGGCATAACATTGGCACAAGATAATGTCATAAAATAGTGTAATAAAGTGTGTAATAATCATAATCATTAAAATTTTATGTCATGGATACACGTAATAAATTCATCAAATGTTAATCTTTTTCCAATAAATTGTTTACCTACTTTTGGATTCAAATATCCTCTCATGTACCCTTATTATACTTGAGATAATAACCAATGTATCATCTTTTGGGCTTGGGATAACCTCACTTATACTCATTGAGCTCATAAAACATTAATATTTACCCAATTAATTGGAATTATATAATGAACTCAACTGTCACCTAATCAAAATCTATCATAAGTATGCCACAAGATCATGAAAACATTTAACATTTCACTATAGATTAACCCATGGAAAAGGAAATCAATTTCATAAATATTTTATCATCATAATAATAAACCATATAGATAAATAATAAAGTTAATAACATTGGATCATATCCCTAGTAAATAATATGAAACATCAAAGGATGTTTTTATAAATGAAAATACCTTTAAAAATATCACTAGAATATTTCTTGAAGAAAATACCCTTTTCATTTTAAAATAACTTATTTAAAATATAAAAAAATAAAAATATTAAGGAAAAACTTTTCTTTGAAAATAATCATTAAAATTTTAGAGTAATCCTACAATAAAGTATTAGTGATGATGGTGGGAAAATATGTTTATTTGGTGTATGTTAAAATAAATATTTCTTTCATATTTTTGATAAATATTCAGAAATACCATATTGGGAAAATGATAAGAATATTACTTTCTAACATTTTTATTGAAATTAAATCATGGGTAAGAATGAATTTATATAAAAATTTGGTAATTTAAAAAAATTCTTGAAAATATTTTAACTGAATTATGTACATGGAAGAAAAATATTCCCAACCGAAGAGAAAAATAAGGTCAATTTTCCTTAAAAACATTCATCCAGTTTCTTAAGTAATTAAATGGAGGAAAATGAAATGAAAATATCTAATATATTTAAATAAACATATTATAAAAAATAAATAAGATTTGGGATAGATATATTATATAATTTCACCATTATAAATTTAAGCATAAACAATCCTGATAAAAAGTGATATTGTAATGTAAAATCCTTACAAATTTGGTAACTTTTGATTCATAACCCCCATGAAATAAATAAATTTAAATTTAAATTTAATTAACATAATTATATTCAAGTTAAAACATATCAAATTTTCAGTATATACACTTCATAAAATATTATAGGTGTATAATATAATATATGTCCTAATGAAGAAAAATTATGACAATAAACCTTTACCACTTTGATAACTTAGGAATCAAAACCCATTGGATGGAATATTTTGAATTGTAACGTTAAATACCATTAATTAATAAGGTTACATGATATAACATGTCAAATTAATAGTATATACGTATCATAAACTTAAATAGGTTCATAATAGCAAACATATATCAACAAAATAATATTAAGACAAGTAACCCTTACCACTTTGGTAATCATTGACTCAAAATATAATGAGATAATGAACATGGAATAAAATGTTTAAAATATTGAAATATAATTTATCCATGATATAAATTATAATGGGGTTATATTTTAACCATGAAATATAAAAATTTTGTATAACATAAACATGTCGTAAGGAATTCAAATTTGAAACAAAGAACCCCTTATCTTATGTCTGACTTGATTCGTGAGCACTCTATCATCCTATTTAATAAATTTAGATTTATTATAGTTATATAATATAACCATATATATACTTATAATATCATATATTATCTAATTATAATATTTTAACACTCATTTAATAATAATTCTTTATTAAAATCATTGTTTTTATGTGTTAATTGTTTCATTTTTCATGTATGTTTCAATTAGGAAATTATAGTCTTTACACTTTGATCATTATTAAAGAAAATATAAAGAATATTAATAATTTAATAAGTATATTATTTCATCATTATGTACACTTTTATAACTATCCATATAAAATGGTGATGAAAAATGAATTACATCACTTCATGGGGACGGTAGTCTATATATACGCACGAGTGATGTTTCCACTTTTCAATAGATAGAATTAAAAAAAGGTAAATAATAATTCACCTTAAAATAATAATTAATATATCATAAGTATAATATATATTAATAAAAAATATCATTATTACCATCAATTTAAATCAGAAACAAAAAATAAATTACATTACTTTATAGAGGTGGTGGTCCACACGTACGCATAAGTGGCGTTATTATTTTCCAACAGATGGGAAAGTAAGAAGGTGGATAATATTTTATAAATAAATAATAATAATTATATCATAAATTTTATCATAAATTTTATATTTAAATTTTATATTCATCATAATAATAAACCACGAAATCATTTGATGGAAAATGAATCATATCGATGTGTGGATGTCGTAGTCCACATATATGCACAAGTAATACATTCATTTCTCATTTGATGGAAATGAGGTGGGAAATGGTTATGTAATAATCATAATAAAATATAAGTATATTTAAAATAATTTATTAATAATTTTATTATGGATACAATAGGATTATAGAATCTAGAAAATGAAATAAAATTGAAATATCTCAGTTAAGATTTATACAACGTCTTTGAGAGACCTTCTTTGGATTAAACCATATTCCTTGAAATATTGGTGTTAAAAGAATACCAAGGGATATAAGATGAAGATAATGAATAGAGTAATGTTTTTAGGTATTTTCTGAGATATAAGGCTGAAATATTTTTGAATAAGTGAGGATAGTGGGTACACTTTTATAAGTATGAGGAGGGACGCACATAGATTTACTTAAAGGATTTAAATAATATAATGTCACTTTCATGTGAAAGTGGATAAAAATAGAAAATAATTATAATTTATGATAATATAAGGCTTAAATATATTCATTAAATAATAATTATATAGTTTTATGGGAGAATTCTTACCCTTATATCGTAGTTTAACCCCCTAGTAAACCCATTTTAACCGTAACTATAGCGAAAAAAAATTGTTCTCACTATTCATTATGACCAAAAAATTAAGTTTACCATATTAAATAATAATATGATGACTAAATATATGGAATCCATTTTACAATATTAAATTTTTATAAGTGGTAGAATTTAATTTTAAATAAGCGTGAAAAATGCCATGAAAACACATTTTAGAAAAATTCATTTTTAAGCATAAAAATGAATTTACCTCAATTCATTTCCTTTTAAGAACCATAAAATGAATGTTAACATATTTTATTAAATATATAATTTTTATATTTAATTAAAACTATTAATAAATAGATATTAATTTAATTTCCTAAGACAAAAACACATTGTGCACATAAAAATAGTTTTTAGAAAAATGTGTTTTTAAGCCCAAAAATGGAATTATACCAAAATCAAGTATAATTTTTATCACAATGTAATTACCAAGATTATTTATAATTAAAAGATAATTATTTTACTTTAATATCAAATTCATAATATAATTGTATTTTTAAATTTCCTGATTTAATGAAAAGAAATTTCAAATTTACAAAAAACAATATTTTCATTATTCAATGAAAAAAAAATCTTTTCAGAAAAAATATAAGAATTCATCCTAAGATAATGTTGAAATTATTATTTCAAAAAATTTCTTAATTACCTAAAATAAAATTTATTGAAATTATAGAAATTAATTATAATTCCCACACACAAAATGCAATAAAACCATTTTGGAAGAAAAAGTGTTCTTATAGCATAAAATGACTTTACTAAAAATTGAGTACTTATTTACTACTCAGTAATAAATAATTTTAAATTGTATAAAACCTTTATAAATATTTTTCATAATATTTTTATTTATATTCATAACTTCTGTTTAACTGCTAGTTTATAACGTTCACATTTAAATAATACGTTTATAGTATATCACATTTCAATTAAATCTTGGTGTTTCATGTTAAGAAAGATATCGAGCATGGTATTATTTTAAGATAAATTTTCAAGGTTTTACACCACCAATATACCTTAGGTTGGAAACCAACACTGAGGGTATAAATCATGCATAATGGGATTCATTACCATGTGAAACCCAATAATAATAAGAATAAAATACCAAATAACTCCATGGTGTAACATAAAACCGAAATCTCACCCATAATATAATATACATATAAAGTAATAAATAAAGAATACTATAAAATTAAATAATACCATAATTAGATCTAATAGTATAAACATCATCAACATTAACCAACTTATCATCACAAGCTTGTAATGTCCACCTTGATCACCAAATCCTACCTAAAATCTATAAAAAATAGTATATATAAGTAGGGGTGAGAAGATAAGTATCTTCAGTAGGTTCCTCCTCAAACTATCTCATGTAAATTTGGAAGAATCATACTAAATACTCGGTGAATAAATAGTGGAACCAAATCATTTCCTATCCCAGGTCAACTACATACCAACCTCACCAAGGATCGCTCACCAAATCCATATATAATTATAGTAATATAGTAATCATGAAACATATATCAAAAATTTATTACATACCTGATTACCCATTGAACAAGTCACCCTCACATCCCAATTGTATATATCTTTGCACTCCCATCCCTTCTATATCTATATAATCAGAAACTTATACCACATCAAACCCATAACCAAATATTCATAGACTCATACCATATATCATATCCATATATCATATAACCATGGACATATAGCATATATCTTAGCCACATACTATATATCACATAACTACATCATCACCACATAGATATCACACTAACATATCACTAACATGTCACCACATCACTAGAACATCACCACAAAACATTCAAAAGAGATTGTGGGATATAAATATTATTCATCCATCCATATCATTCATATCTTATATGTTGGGGGATTACCCATAACCTGAAACCTTGTATGGGTATTGGTTAGGTCGCCTAAATCGGGTGGCGGTGAGTAAGAAATAAAAAAAGTATAATGAGTATATAAATACACCCAAACAAAACTTTGGTTTTATTTCCTATCAAATAATTATACAACAACCAACCACCTCATCATTTACATCACCCATCAAAAACCACTATCATAACTAAACACCTCAACCAACTACCCTCGACCACCCAACAACCACCCAAAGAACTCCATGTTATAAATAATTATCAATTTTTCATTAATTAATACTTACTAAATTTTATTCTTTAAACACATTTAATTTAAATAAAATTTTCATTTACGCATAAACCAATTTCAAATTAATATTTTAAATTATTATACATAATTATTTAACACTTCTTTAATTATATTAATCATATTCACTTAATCCTTACAAACCATTACCATTTCAATTATTCAATTCATCCATTACTTTATCATTATTCTATATTCCTAGGAAACTAGTATACATGCCCACATCAACCTCACATATCTATTATAGGAATAATTTATTCTAACGTCTCTTATGTCACCACATAAAACAAACCATGGAAAGGATATCACTACTACCACATCAATAATTTTTGTAAAATAAATCAACATGATACCATCCATATGTTACAAAAAAATATCATTTCTTCTTCTCCACTCTTTACCAATTTATCATTTGTTTCCCCGCACATTAATAATCAAACAACCAGAAACAATTTTTAGATTTCAATTTTTCATCACTTTACCTTTATTTTGATTAATTAACCAATTTCAATTATGATTTCCACATATAATAAACCATCAATTTAAATCATAGTAACATTCTAGCACAATAACCAAAAACATAAACATAATAAAAAAATAAAATCATATAAAACATTTCAATCTCACTTTTTATTCTTTTTTTAGTCTAATTCATTATCTTTGTTAGGTTATTTTCAAATATTTTCCCACTGAAAACCAAATAATGAAAATTTAACATCAATATGGAAAATAAAAGGAGAAAGTTTGAATCACTTGGCTTAAAATAATTTAAGTGATCTTAACACCTATAAGTGAAAATAACCAATAATCAAATTCTCATAACTCATAAAAATTTCATGATAACCTATAATACATCATCTCTTCCATCAATACATTTGTTAATCTCCACCAAAACTAAGCATAAACACTATCATTACCTCTTTTAGTGAAATAAAAAAAGATAAAGAAATATGAAATGGAAAGAACCTTAAATAATAAGAAACTTGATCGATATGAATAAAAAGTCTTTATATCCACCATGGATAACCATAGTCACCAAAACAAAGACTCTAGACCATATAGGGTTTGAGTGTAACTAAAGGAATTAAACCAAGGGATAATGAAAATTTTAAATTATAATAAAAAATTAATAGGGCCCCCTATGGTGTAATAAAATTTAAAAACACTACAGTGTAACTAGGTTAACCCAGTTTTAAGAACTAAGTTCTTAAAAATGGATTTTCATCTTAAATATCATTAGTTTTTTCCTTTATTAAAAATAAATTTTAATTTGTTCGTGATATAGACAAATAATCTATGTCACGGTCATTTGATCTCCACATTCAAATGACGGAATGACCATAGTTTAGTGTTCTAAAAACTATGATATAATGCACCATGATGAGTAAAATTAGAATATCTATCCTCCCGATAGTGAATAGAGGTTCCTCTAAAACTAAATCCAAATTAAAACTACCAAAACAGAAACCTTCATTCCAAAATCTATAAACCATGACATAACACTTCACAAAAATTGTTGTAAATAACATAGGCACCATAAACACACAAAAATGTCTAACCAATAGGGATATAGCTAAACCATGATCAACCTTGGACTCACCATGATTTAATGGGGACATGACCATGTTTTGGTATCCTTAAATGTAGAAAAACCCATCCATTATTTATTATACCACGTTCAAACTCACCAACACTGCCTCCAATACCTCAAAACTGCAAAGGAGGGGGCTTGGGAAATTATAGCCTCTACATAGTACATTAATGACTTAGAGATATTTGGAGGACTCTATTAGGATTAATCAAGATATATAATTTATTCTATAGTCATTTTTATAATAATTCTATAAATAAGAAAGATTTTAATATAAATTTAACTACTTTTCTCAAAGTATTGAGGATAGCTAACGAGACATGAGAACTCCAACATATGGTGTGGTGTTAATAATATAGATAGATAAAATTTTCAGTAATAAGAAGGATATTTAATGGTCAATTATCATACTTGTACATTTAAACCTAAAGGATGTATTATCAAAGAGGAGTAGTTTTTCTATTAGTGATAGAATTTTTTAAAATACCTTAAGGGTTTTGAGAAACTCTGTAGAGAGTCCACATTATGTATTAATGTTATAGAAATCAATTACTTTATTTTAAATGGTATAATATACCAAATATAGAATTTATAATTATTATAAATATATAGTAGTTCAAAATTAATGGAAGGATTGATAAGGCTTATAGTTTTCATTCAAGTGATGGATGAAAGAGTTACTACATAAAGGATTTGGATAAAAAAAGTAATACTTCATGATAAAAACAATTTAAATAAAGGATTTTTATTTTAATCTTATTTTATTTAATATGATAATAAAATTTATTTTCGAAAAAATAGTTTCTATAAAAAGTATGAGATAATACTTTTGAAATACATGGTTTATGATTCATCGGATTATATAATATGTTTTAAAGTAAAATAAGGTTAAAAATGAGTTTTAACTAAGATAAAAAAAATTACCCAATATATTTTTTAAAATATGATAGAAGTTTTTCCATCATCTAATAGTGGAATATTTTAAAGAATGAAATATTCTTTTCATATTATTTCTCCAAACATATAGATTACTATATAAGATATGTTTCTTAATAGTTTATTTTATCTCACTAAAATAAAGTTTCATAACATAAAAGAATTTGTCCCCTAGAAATATATTTTGGGAAAAATATAGTTTCTAAGAGGATATTGGGAGGTTGATTAGACTTATAGATTATCAAAGTGTAATAAATAAAATATTATGATGGTTTAATTCAAAATGAAAGTCACCTTATATCCTAAAAAAGTTTAGGATGTGTTGCTAAATATTTATTTTAATGTAAATAAATGTGTTTGATTTTGTTTTCAAATGATATCAAATAAAAAATAAAATAGAATGGTTCTATAATGGTGATAATGAACTTATAATGAGTTTTAAGTTGACAATAGAAACTATGAACATTATAACATTCAATGTTGTGATGTAAAGTTGCTTGAATCTATATTTAAAAAGTTAAATATAAGGATTATGAATCGAGTATATCCATTATTCAAACAAATTACTTCATAGATATTATATATCAAAGGATTTCAGTGGGAGGATTTTATCATATAGTTATATATATATATATAGAAGTAATTATAAAGTTATGTAATGAGTTTAACAATATATTAAAAGTGTATAAAACATAAGGATTCTTAGTTGTTTTATCATATAATATCGGATTAAATGGGTTCTTATGTTTGATTTTATTAGAATTATTAATTAATTTTAATAATATTAAATATATCATGTTATATAAGTGGTAGTGTCTACTTTATCAATATTTCATGTTGGATACATATATTACATGAAGTGTAATGATAATTGAACTCTAAAAGTATGGATTTGGGACTTCTCTAATTAATGCTTATCTTATAGTATTATAGGTTTTTATGACATGCAATTATTAAAAAGAGTTGGGTTTCATATATATATTTGAGAAAATTTATCATGATTCAAAAAAAGGAATTTTTTAGGCTAGATGACCCACTAAGTATACCACATTGAGTGTTATACTATCACAACCCACCTTCACCGAGATGAGAGAAGGGATAGAAAATTTCCGGACCCTTCCTTCCCCAAGTTGAAGGAGAGATAATTACCCCTGAGTCCTACCTTCAATAGGCCCTGGAGTGTGACTAGAACGAAGGGTATAGAATCATACTTAATATGGAAGGCATTTCCCTTTTTATTTATTAGGATCAGGAGATGCGATGGTAAAAACCAAAACAAATCCAAAACTGAAGGTAAAAGTAAAGCCAAAACTCATTCCCATATGCATGTTCAAAGATAAACCCACACAAGTACAAGAAAAACTATAAAGGGAAAGTACCAAAAGAAATAAAACAGCAATGAAAATTATCTCGATTTCCAAGCTACTACGGTCCCGCACGGTCCCTAAAGTCTTCGAGGAAACCTGAAAGTAGTTTTATATACGTAGGGTGAGTATACATGTATACTTAGTAGGGAAAACCAAAAGCTCTCGTGCACAATTGGGGAGACAATCTAATGCCCCATGAGAAAATAGAGATAACCAAAACACCTAGCAAGGAAAACAATTCACCAAGCCTCACCAAGTAACACTCCCAAAATAATTCAATTCAAGTAAAGTAATAGTAATATCACATTGACATTTGGGTACCCCACACCATTTTCCAACTGGTTATTTAAGACATCCTATGCATCAGACCTCCCCCTCCATTTTCACTGCAGTCCCACTACCGCCCCAACAACAACCTTATGGGAAACCACAACTATGAATCATGCCCATAGACACCTGGTCCACCACAACTATATGTAACCACGCATGAAGACACCTGGGCCAAAATAACTACCTCCACACCCAAAGACACCTAGGCCTCATCTCGAAGACACTTGGGAAACAAATCTACCTGCACATACCTGAGCCAACAACCACAACATACCATACCGGAAGATTCTTAGGATAAAAATGGACCTCATGTCGTCGCAGCCTGCCCAATGAGTCTTGGGCTACTCGGGAGAGGGATCATAAAGAATCTAATATCTATCCACCTAATAGGATGTTGGGAAAAACACCCTCCCCCATAAAATGGGGGTGCTCAGCACGAAGTTCTCAACATGGGTGGGGTGCGTATGAGAAACATATGAACTAAAATTTATACATATAGGTAAAAATTAACTCATCCCAACATAAGGGTTCCAAAACCATCCCATACACAAACACCCTCATTACTATTCATTCCTACTAAAGCACAACAACCACAATCAGAGCACAAATCATTCATGGAAAACAATTCCCCATTAAACCTATTCTTGTTATCATATTAAAGTGGTTATATTTAAATAATTCTTCACTGCCAGGAAACTAGCAGGCATATCCACAAACCAAGGAAGGAAAAATAGCCAAGTAGTAATTTAAGTATTCACACCCAGTTCTCTTGTAAAGTCACAACAACAAAAGGGATTTGGGAGATCCCTCGAAGTACTCGAACTAAACCAAGCCCCATAGTATATCCCCAAAAGGCCTTAGGTCCACAACCAACAACTCATCAATAGGGTATCCCATCCCCATCCACGTTTCTCCACACGGAATCATGCAGATCCACCACACATATCACCAAAACATAGCAAGGATGTTTTTTTCCAGATTTAACCACACAATTCATTAAGTTACTTATTTCTATTTGGTTAAATGAGGTGATCACACAAGGATTATTCTTCATTGTTCGTCCATTTAATCAATCGAGTTTACGTGATTAACGATTTACCGTGTTACAACCATTCAATCATAGGATTAACCAGAAAAATAAAGGATCATTAGTGCACAAGGAAGGACCACCAATGGCCATGATTTTCAGTGGACAAAATCCTATAAAATTCATAATATAACAATAAAGGTATAACAGAGCAGCAACTTCATCATTCCCACCCCTTCATTCTTTAAAGGTTCATTTATTATCTTTTTTAAATTTGAATTCATCTATGTCCTGAGGGGACATCATCATACCCACCCTGCATGATGCACAGTAAAGAGAGATCGAGGAATAATCCCTACCTGGATGATTATTGATAAAAGTTTTCTTCCTCATGCCAAGAACTGAGGATGCGCTACTTACAGGGGAGGAACTCCAAGGACACCAAGAGTGAGTAGAAAAGGATCCAGCACTAGTACACAACTAGCCTCGGTACTAGGGACTCCAAATGCACCAAGGAAAGGAAAAGAGACTAGCTCATAAGAAGAAAGAAACTATGTGCGATAAAAAGTGAGATCCTGGATGTAACACTCTGAGATTTTATGAAAAATATTCTTTTAATTTCATTGATGTCTTGTGTTTTACTCTACACCAAGATTATATTTCACTATATGCAACACTGTATTAGCTTGTAGTATACGCAACACTATTCTTGGCTCGTGTTACACACAATTTCAAGTTCGTTTTGTAGAAATTATTCTACGCAACATTAAGTATAGACTTTGTTTAATGTATAAATGAAATATGGTTGTATTTTTTTATAACAACAAAGGATTCTTGCACAACACGCAACCCTGACTTGGCTTGCATTACACGCAATCGTGACCTTCCTCGATAGCGTGTGTAGTACGCAATGTCGGGTTTCACTAAACAACGATATATTGTTATAATATTATTATGGACTAGCCGTTATGAATAGTGTTAACTAAATTTTGAATTTTATAACATTATTATTCATCTTACATATTTTCTAGAACATGGTATGAGAAGAAAATAAATTTTTCGGGTAAAATATGTATTTTTCAAAAAAATGCAGTTTTGCCGCCTTTTGATGGCGCACCCACTTTAAATCTTGTTTTTTACATGTTAATAAGTTAAATTTAAAATAATAAAATTCTTCCTTATAATTAGGATATAAAAATTTAATTTGGATAAATTTTTCATATTATTCTGAAAACTTTCATATTTTGATGAATAGTAAAAACACGCTATATTTTAATTAAAAACAAATTTTTTCATCACAATAATTTATATGGCGAGAATATCTTTTTAATTGGTTTTAAAGTGTAATTAAAATATATTTTTACCATTTAATTCAATTTTGGTCAATAGAATTAATTTCACTTTGAAATTGGACATAAACAAGTGATAATCTTTTGATAATTATTGTTTCTTAAAAACACGCTATTTGTTTTGATAACGAGAATTACTTTTAAAATTAATTAATTCAACTTATATGTTTTGAATTTGGAAAAATAGACATCATTTTTGAATTTGGAATATCAAATATATCTTAGACTTAATTTTTGGTTTTTTCTGAAAAACTTGAATTTTTGATGAATAGTGAAAACACTGAGTTTTTTGTTAAAACCGACTTTTTATTTAAATAATCATTCATTTGATTTAAATTTATTTTAGGTAAAAATAGATACATAATACTTATATAAGTTCAATTAAATTAATTGGAATCATTTTACAATAATTTTAGATTTATAAAAAATTGTATTGAACTTTTCACCGTCTTTTACCCACCTCCTAGGAGCTTTTGCAATTGTTCGTAAAACTTAATTTTACCACTTCTATGAGTTTAATTTAAAAAATCTGAGAGATAAGGTTAATATCTAGTAGTAAAATGTGGTTCAATAAGATAAAAATAATTTTTGTTGAATAGTAGCTTTTTACATTTATTTACTGCGATTAAAGGTAAATAGGGTAATTTAAGGTTAAAAGAATATTATAATAATTCCAAATTACCATAACACTTGTCCTAAACTTATTGGATGAGTAGTGGCCGACAATGGTCATCCTTGGGTAGATTTTTGGTCCCCATTGAGCCACTTGGGAGTGAAAATGAGAATTTGGATTAATTAATTTAATGTAAATACAAAATTGACATTAACAAAAATCTTTTAGTAATTAATTTTTATAAGGGGCTATATAAATTATCTTTTAGACTATAAATATTAATTTTAAATATAAAAAGATTTCCTACATGTTGGTATTTTTTTTATAATTTTTATACATCAAATAAATTAAATTATTTATGACACAATAATGATGCAGTATTTACCTCATTAATAAATGATTTAAATAAATTAGATTATAATGATTAAAATATTATCCAAAACATGTACAATTATGATTTGATGATTTTATTTCAACCATGAGTCATCTAATCTTCATCTTTAAATATTTTTTGACCTTTTGAAACCGAATATAAGTTTATAATAAAATAATATTTTCACACTTTCCAAAAGAGCCCCTCCTCCCCCTTATAAAAGGAGACCATTTCTATCCAATTCCTCACAAATATAAATCCATTAGGCTCATACAAACTCTACCCAATTAATCTCCCTACATCCCTCTCCTACCTCTAGAATCCTTAACCTAGGCATAAGGCACTTCAAGAAGTCCTTTTGATTCAAACCAAAGGAAGTTACCCAAATTAAAGGTAATGGTTTCTCTTAAGTTGCTTTCTTTTATTCTACTTCTCCAACCCCTAATCTCTTTTTAATCCTTTATTTTGTAACAAAACCAGTATCCTCAATATACTATGATTTTTTTATGAGAAGGATTCTAACTACACTTACACACACCTTCATCTAATGGATGAAGAACATAATGTTTTTGTGGATGGAAAACTAACGCCTCATGAAACGATGATTGTTCGATTTTCTCCTACCACCTCTCATAGTGGCCATTATGATGGCACTGTATTTATATATGATATATATTATTTTTATGATTTACTTATGATTATTTAATTCCCAATTATATCAAGCCTTTATGGTTTCTATAGTGGGTAAATACGATAATCTCATTTGAGGAAGTGTGGACTACCGCCCCCTCAAAGTGATGTGATTCGTTAATGCCTTATGTGGGATGTATAAAGGATAGATTTAATGATATTATATATGATATTATAATTTAATTATAATATACCTATGTATAATTATGTTTTAATTCCATTAAAATAAGAAATAGAAATAAAAGTAGCGTTCATGCGTACGTACGGCTTACCATCTCCACGAACGGTGCATTTCATTTCTTACCTCCATATGTTATGTACTATTATAAATACATGTATATGATGGATATATATGATATATATGATATATAAATCATGAATATCATTCTGGATATAATAAACCTTTGAACACATGAACAACATATAATTATAAGAAGTCCATTTTTGACTCAAGTACCAAATATCGAAAAAACGAACGTTATTAACTTAAATGGTTACATAATGTTTATAACATGGTAATAAGTGATATAATAGGAATAACAAACTTTAAAAAGGTTCTTAATTAAGTAGAAATTAAATTTGGTTTATTATTCAGGATATTAAAGAATGATCGAGTCATGTCAGACACACGGTAAGGGAACTTCTTAACCCAATTTCCGTTCTTTGGGTTGACCTTCTCTTTCTTGTTTATGTCGTTCTTTGATTATGTGAGAAATGAATATCTTATAATTTATTTATACTTTCTTTATGTGACCTTATATTGAATACACATAAGTGATCTATTTTGTTTACAAAAAGATCTTTGTAAGGGATAACTATTCCAATTTCGTTCTTATCCCATATTCTTATTCATAAGTATTTACTGGGGTTATTGTTATCATCCATGCCCATGTTTTATAAAAATGTATTAATGTATTTTTAAAAGTCCTATTTTACCCATTTTTAAAATTTACCACATGTTATGAAAGTAATCTTACTTTTTTTTACCACACGGGTAACGTTTTGACTTTTCTGACAAAAGTACGAGGAGAATGTTTTTTTAACTTATACGGCATGAACGGATTTTTACGGTTTCATATTGGATAATTTTCAAGAAGATTCCTATACAAGTTTTCATGGTTATTTTAAATAAAATCCTTTTATTTTAAAATTTTGTGGCATTTTTTGAAAAGAAAATTATTTTTAAGGAGAAAGGCTATTTTCCTCAAGATTTCATTTCAAGTGTTTTATTGAAAATATTTTCCATCTAAAATGACATTATTTAATATGTTTATGTTTCAAGTATAATGTCTCTATTATTTACATGGCTTGATTTTTTTTATGATGAAATGATATCCATTTTTTTATATATGGATTATGTTATGATGGCATGATGTTTAAGAATCTCATTCTATTACATGGGTTATGTTATGATGTATGATTTATGATTTTGTGGAACACAAAAGAATGATTTTATTATGATATGGGTGGGACCTATATCTCCCTCCAATGCATTGGGTAAAGATTTATATCTCATGAGATAGATATTTCTGAAATGGAAAGTAAATCTGGTTCAGTAATACAGAGCTGGAATGGCAAGTAAACCCAGTTCAGTAAGGGACTTTATCCACTAAGATGGTCTTGGCAACAATGCCTTGGATACTATGGAAATCATATCATGTGCTTAATGGTTTACACAATTACATGTTTTATTCCCATGCTATTTTATCATGATTGATGTACCTTTATGATATATACCTTACGTACTTCCAACATTTATGTCTTTGCTCAAGATTTTGATGTTTAGATTTTATGTTCAAGTTTTTGCATTCAAATGTTTATGGATTGTTTTATGTTCTCTATGTTTACCCTTATTGAGCATTTGATCTCACCCTTTTTATGTTTTCTTTTCCCCAGGATATAAAGAAAGGTTTTAGGTAGGAAAACCAAAAGGGGGATATCTTTATGGAAGATGTTGAAGATCTTTCACCATGATTAGAAGATTACATTCTGAGTTTCCAAAGACACTAAACTATTACGGTCCTTTGGTGTCTGTTTTTGTTTTGTATTAAGTATTACACAAAAGTAATGTAATGTATATGTATGTCAAGCTTTGGGTCTCTACACTAGAGTTATGAGATGTGAAATCTTGAACTCCTTTAAAGGAGGATCATGGTTTCTCCACATGTTTGGGTGGTTAAACATGATGGAATTAATTTTTATTTAATAATTCTCCACAGAGAGGTGGAAATAACAGTTGTGAGTTAAAGGGTTTCCTTTAAATAGAAAAACCATGTAACAGGGGAGGAGCTGAAAGTATGGGAAAAAGAGTGAAACTGAGGGAAAAATCCACATGTTTTGGTAATTCAAGGTTCACCTAGCTCTTGGTATATTTTAAATATCATTTATGAGCTTTAAAAATGGCCTTGAACCACTTTAAAAGGTTAAAAAGACATAAAAGTAGCATTACAGGAAAACTAGGGAAGGAAACCATGACACCCCTCTATGGCTGATTGGTGAGACTGATCGGTGAAACCGATTGGTGGATCTGATCAGGTGGAGCTAATTAGGTGAATCTGATTAGTGAAACTGATTGGGTGAAGCTGATCAGGTGAAGCTGATCAGTGAAACTGATCGGGTGAAACGGATTGAGTGAAGCTGGTCAGTGAAATTGATCAGGTGAAACTGATTAGGAGAAACTGATCAGTGAGACCGATGGGTGAAACCAATCAGTGAGAAAGATGGGTGAAACTGATCGGTGAGACCTATGGGTAAAACCAATTAGTGAGATTGATGGGTAAAACCAATCGGTGAGACCGATGGGTGAAATCAATTGTTGAGACCGATGGGTGAAACTGATCAGTGAGACCAATGGGTAAAACTGATCGGTGAGACAGATGGGTGAAACTGATCGGTGAGACCAATCAGTGAGACACCCATTAGTGAGACCGATGGGTGAAACCGATCAGTGATACCAATGGGTCAAATTGATCGATGATACCAATCGGTGTGACACCGATTGGAGAGATCGATGGGTGAAACTGGTGGAGATGATCTGTGAAGCTAGTCATGTGATTCTGATCAGTGAACCTAATCTATGAAGCTGATTAGTGAAGCTGATTAGTAAAGATGATCTATGAAGCTGATCTGTGAAGCTGATCTGTGAGACCAGTGGGTGGAACTAATCAGTGAGATCGATGAGTGGAACTTATCAGTGATACCGATCCGTGGCACTGATAGGTGACACCACAGTGACATGTTTCCACTAACACTGACATCCTCCTGACTCACTGATGGTGTTTAGGACATCCCAACACTTAGAATTTGGCAAAGTAATGGACCAGGAGGATCCGGTCTATTACATCAGATACCTCTCAAAGGATTCTCTTCCTTGAGAATACAAGACTAACCCAAACAATCACT
This sequence comes from Viscum album, assembly GCA_963277665.1. Lineage (NCBI taxonomy): Eukaryota > Viridiplantae > Streptophyta > Magnoliopsida > Santalales > Viscaceae > Viscum > Viscum album. Next base: position 1,945,201,934 of record OY728163.1, read on the forward strand.
CCATGAGATACCTCTTGGGGACAAAACACCCCAAAAATCCATATGAACCCCAAGAATCACATTGTCACGACACCTGGATCAAGGATTTCTTTCCTCCATGTCAAGATACTATTCACTTTGGGCGGCACTAACTCACCCGCACTGGTTTAATCGCATCTGCGTTGATGCGTCTTGATTAGGAATCAGGTTCTCCCTTCCCTACATATCGGGAATTTTCATAAACATTCCAAAGGTAAGGAAACAACTCATCTCATAACCCAACAAGGTCATCATTACATCACAGTAGGTCACAAAACAAGAACATCAAGGAAGGATCAGAACAGTAACTCAGAAAAACTATGGGTACTGGGAACACATTTGAGCTTCTCACTCCTAAGTAATCTCCTTGAGGCCATCGTTCCTCTACAACATATGAACTAAAGGGATGGTTCACTCATTAAGCACTTTCTTCTTTCGATCCTCAATCCACACTAGTCGCTCCAAAAATGTAGCATCATCACCTATATCAAAATCTCCCCAGTCAGTGACATGGGAATCATTGTGTAGATATTGATGAAGCTAGGAGACGTGGAAAACATCGTGGATACTTTAAAACTGAGGTGGAAACACCAGCTGATATGCCACCTCACCAACTCTCCCCAACACTTAGAAAGGCCTGATGAACCAAGGAGAGATATTTCTCCCCTTGTTGAACCTTCGCTACCCATGTCGAGGGGAAACCATCAAGAACACATGGTCTCCAACCTCGAACTCCAAGGGCCTCCTCCTATGATCATCATATGACTTCTACGGGTCATGGGATACCTTCATCCTCTCACGCACAAGCTGAACCTTCTCCGTTGTGATCTGCACTACCTCTGGTCCAAGAACACCTGCCTCCCCAACCTCGTTCTATCACACGGGAAAACGACACGGCCACCCATACAAGGCTTCAAATGGTGCCATGCCAATAGTAGAGTGATAGGTATTATTGTAGGTATACTCTATTAAGGTAAAATTCCATTCCCATGATCCCCCAAAGTCTAAAACACATGCTTGTAGCATATCCTCTAATGTATGGATGGTCTGCTCTATCTACCCTTCTGTCTGGGGGTGGAAAGTAGTGCTAAGGCATATTTGGGTGTCAAAAGCATGTTGTAATCCCCTCCAGAATCATGAGGTAAATCGTGCATCCCTATCCGAGACTATGGACCTTGGAACACCAAGCAGCCACACCAAATCATACAAATATATCTGTACTAGGGCATCCACCACACTCAATTCCTTGATCGTTAGGAAGTGAGATGATTTTGTCAGCCGGTCTACCACTACCCAGATAGCATCACAACCTCCTTGAACCATGGGTAGTCTTGTGATGAAATCCATCAATATGTCATCCCAATTCTACTTGGTAACATCTAAAGGCTGCAACAAACCTCCTAGGATGCGGTGTTTAGCCTTCACCTGCTGACACACCAAGCACCTTTCCATAAACTATGCCACTTCCTGTTTCACCCCGGGCCACCAAAACTATTCCCTCAGGCCACGGTACATCTTGGAAACTCATGTTTTTACTAATACAAGTGAGTTATGGAACTCATGTAGAACTCCCTAATGCATCATCTCTAGGAAAAACAACTTACCTCGGAAAAACATCTGATTCTGACCATCCTCTGACCACCGTTTTGGAGCATTTCCTTGGTAAACCCGGTTGCGCATCACCTCACTCTCTAACTCTCCCCACTGAGACTCCTCCACCTACCACAACAGAGAGGACTGCACTGTCATCTGAAATATAAAACCTCTACCATCATCCACCATTGCATCCAGGTGTAAGGTAGTCAACTCCTCCATTTCCTTCCAAGCATCCATAGATTCCTGAATAGCTTACCTCTATGAATTCCTATTCAAGGCATCAGCCACAACGTTCCCCTTACCTTTAGTGTAAGAGATGTTGAAGTTGTAGTCCTGAAGAAACTCCACCAACCTTCCTTGTCGCAATTTCAGTTCCCGCTGGGTAAAGATATTCCTCAAACTCTTGTGATCTGTGAAGACCACAAAGTGATCCCTGATTAGGTAATTCCTCCACAACTTCAACGCGAACACTACTGCTGCAAGCTCTAGGTCATGGATGTCGTAGTTACATTCATGAGGACATAACTGTCTAGACCCATAAAAGATCACTCCCTGCTACTGCATCAGCACACACCCTAGGCCAAGTCCAGAAGCATCACAAAACACCTCAAACAACACCCCTTCCTCTAGTAACCAAAACACTAGAGCACTGACCAACCTTTCCTTCAGATAGCTGAAAGTTTCCCGATACTGCTCACTCCACATGAAGGCCTAGACCTTTTTGGTCAAAGCTATCAAAGGAGCTGAAACTTGAGAGAATTTAGGTATGAACCTTCTATAATAGCATGCCAGACCCAAGAAACTATGAACGTCTGTCACATTCTTGGGTACTTCCCAAGAAACAACTACTTCAACCTTTAGTGAATCAACCAATAACCCTTGTTGATACACTATGTGTCCAATAAAATTCACTTCTCATGTCAAGAACTTTCACTTGGACAACTTCCCATAGAGTTGCTGATGTCGAAGGATCTCCAAGACCATCTTGAGTTGCTTAGTATGTTCCTACTCTGATCTTGAGTATATCAATATGTCATCGATGAACACAATGAATAATCAGTCCAGAAACTCATGGAAAACAGAGTTCATGAGCCCCATGAACACAGCAGGTGCATTTGTAACACCAAACAACATGACTACGAACTCAAAGTTCCCATAGCTACACCTAAAAGCAGTCTTCGTGATATCACTATCTTTCACCCTTGATCAATGATACCCAGATTGTAGATCGATCTTAGAGAAACAACATGCTCCCCTCAGCTGGTCAAAGAGATCGTCTATCCTTGGGAGAGGGTAACGGTTCTTGACCATTACCTGATTTAGTCTCCAGCAGTTTATTCACAGCCTGAGACCACCATCTGCCTTCTTCACGAACAAGACCGGAGCACCCCATGGCGACACGCTGGGTCGGATAAAACCCTACTTCATCATATCATCAATCTAAATCCACAACTCCTGAAACTCATAAGGTGCCATCCGATAAGGATCCATCAAAATAGGACGGACACCAGGTTGTAAGTCAATCCCAAATTCAACGTCACACCCAGGAGGTAGAGTCACAAACTCCTTGAGAAAATGTCTAGGAACTATCTAACAACTCCTAGAACATCCATCATCTCATCATCCACTAATTCTGCTGAAAGCTCAGACAACATAGAAAGAAGAGGCTCCACACACCATCTCCCCAACTAAAAACTATGTTCGCCAACAAAAGCCGCATATTGGCCATCCTCATCGGAGAACATGACTCTTCTCTGGAAGCAATCGATAATAGCATGCACAGAAAACAACCAGTCGATGCCTATGATGACATCGTATGGCTGGATTTGTAGCATAAGGAGATCCCCACTAGACTGATGCGGCCCCAACATCAGTCTACATCCTTGAAAAACATCAAACACGTTGGTATGAACCCCAACTAGCTTACTCAACACTAGGGGAATAGAGAGTATATGTAACGCCCAGACCCCAGTTACATAGAGTTGGTGCATTATTATGTAACATTGTCATGATCACAAAAGATCAAGTCTCAAAAGACTGATTAGTTTAGTAGCCTTAGAAACACTAGATATATTCATAAGTCTTACATTACATCATAAAGTAAAACAAAACTACAACAACATCTTGTCTTCATATCCCCTCATATTATCCCTGCAGGTCATTCATAAAATACTTCTTCATATCTTTGAAAAATTAAAACATTGAAAGGGGTGAGCTCAGATGCTCAGTAAGGATAACAATATAGTGGAAACTTTCATAAATAAACATAAACATTTAAGGAAATGTATAACTGAAACAAAAGCCTTTTAAACTTGAACTTCAGCATAATATGGAAAAATAAAATGAAATAATGCCTTTTACTTATTCACATGGATAGTATACTAGTCTAATAATCACATGCAATATCAATAACCACTTTCATAATGATGGAATGCATAATGCCAGACTATCATAACCATGTAGCCAAGGCCTCGTGCCAAGACTACAAATAAGATTTTGTTAAGGCCTCGTGCCAAGACACTAGTTTGTCTCATGAGACCTACCAATGCATCAAGGATCTATAGCAGGCTCCACCCATCACTTATTAAGTCCAATGCATTCCTTATGTGAAAAGGTTTAAATATATCATAAACCATAACATAATCGTATCATATAAAACATGTATACAGGAAATATAACATTTACACATTTCAATCACAAGATATCAATACAACACATTGATATAATAAAAAAATTATCAAAACCATTTTCAATACCAAAATAAAATAAAAGTAAAACATGGTATTTATTTTTCATTTAAAAAAATTTATGGCTTGTAGAGGAAGCTGAAACTCAAATAATGGTCACAGCGGCAGAGAATTCGTTGTCGCCGCATATGTATGAAAAAAAAACATTCATTTTTGTCATTTAGTAAAATGCTTCATATAAAAATATTCCTTTTTAATAAACATAAAAGTAAAAGGGTTTTATACACGGTATAAAAGAAAGTTGTGTATAAAACAAAATATGCCTCAATGAAAGGAGATTGAGACGAAGTCCCTTACCTCGTGTCCGACTTGATTCGGTCGTCCTTTAACCTCATGAATAATAAACTAGAGTAAATTTATACTTTCTTAAGAACCTTTTTTAAGTTCATTATTCCTTTTATATCACTTATTATCATGTTATGAACATTATGTAATTATTTAATTTAATAACGGTTGTTTTGTCGATCCCTGGTACTTGAGTCAAAAATAAACTTCTTATAATTACAAGTTGTTTATGCGGTAAAATATCCATTATATCCATAATTATATTCATGATTTATATATCATATATATCATATTATCCATTATATACATGAATTTATAATATTACATAACATTTAGAGGTAAGAAATGAAATGCACCGTTCATGGAGACGGTAAGTCGTGCGTACGCATGAACGCTACTTTAATTTCTATTTCATATTTAATGGAATGAAATCATAATTATATAAAGGTATATTATAATTTCAGTATAATATCATATATAATATCATTAACTTCATCCTTTATACGTCCCACATATGGAATTAACTATTCAAATCACTTTGAGAGGGTGGTAGTCCGCACTTCCTAAAATAAAATTATCGCGTTTACCCATAATGGAAATCATAAAGGTATTCCATAAATGAAAAATACAGAAGAGTAAGGAAAACATAAACATAATATATATCATATATAAATATAGTTACATCTTAATGGCTACCATGAGAGGTGTTAAAAGAAGATTGAACAATCATCGTTTCGTGAGGCAGTAATTCGCCAACCACAGAAACAGTATGTTCTTTAACCATTAGACGGAGGTGTGTGTAATTTTAAATAAAATAATTCTCATTAAAACATCCTAGTATATTTAATATACTATTTTTGTTAAAAAATAAAGTAATAAAAAGAGTTTAAGGGGTTGGAGAAGAAAAATAAAACAAAATAACATAAGAGAAGACATTACCTTAATATCGGGTAAATCTTTTTGATTTGAGCCAAAGGATTCCTTGGGAAGACTTATGCACAAAGTGAGGCTTCTAGGAGTAATAGAGGGAAGTTGAGAGAGTATTTAGGCAGAGTTTGGCCAAGCCAAATGGCTTTGATGGTGTGAATAAGGTGGTAGAGGTGGGGGCCTTTTATAAGAGGATGGGAGGGGCACTCTTGGAAAGTCATAAAATTTTACTTTATTATGAAATGCTTTTCGGATTTTAAAGGTCCAAGACTGATATATTTTGAGGATAAGGTGATAAGGATTCGAAATATACTCATCCAATAGGCTTTAGACAAGTGTAAGTCTTATATTTTACCTTATCTTTTTATTTTATTTAAATCGTTAATTAATGAGGTAATCGCTGCATTATCATGGTGTCATAAAAAAGTTAATTTATTTAATGTCTAAAAATTTTAAAAAAATATAATGATGTAGGAAATATTTTTATCTTTCAAATTAATATTTATAGTCGAAAAGTTAACTAATATAACCCCATGTAATAATTGTTTTAGTAAAACAACACATGTTTGTGACAATTTTATTTTTACTTTAAATAAAAAGTTATTAATGTCATTTTCTTGCCCAAGTGGCTCCATGGGGTCCCCAAGTTTACCCATAGATTGTCTTGGTCGCCCATGACTCATCCAATAAGGGTATGACAAGTTTAAAGGTAATTTCATATTATTATAACATTATATTTACCTTAAATTACACTAATTACATTTAATCACGATTAATAAAACTTAAGAGTTATTATTCACCAAAAAATTATTTTAATCCCATTGAACCACATTTTACATCCTAATGAAATACATATATGTAGGATTTTTGAAATTCAATTCACAGAAGTGGTAAATGTAACAGCCCAAGATTTTATAAAAAAATATTCTTTTTAATTTTATTAAAGTCTTATGTTGTACGCTACACCAAAAGGAGCTTGCACAACACGCATCCTTGACTTGCCTTGCATTACACGCAATCGCGACCTTCCTCGATAGCATGTATAGTACGCAATAACGAGTTTCACTAAACAACGATATGCTATTAAGATATTATTAAAACTAGCCGTTATGAATATTAATAACCACTTTTTTGAAATTTTGTAAATTTTATTTTTCAAAATGGACATCATTTATGGATTCGGAATATCGAAATTAGCTTAGTTTGAAATTTTGGTGATTTTCGGATAACTTTCATATTCTAATAAATAGTGAAAATTACTAAATTTTAATTAAAAACAACTTTTTTAATCGAAATAATTAATAGTGATAAATTATTAATTTTTGTAGTTTTAAAGTATATTTAGAATATATTTTTACAATTTAATACAATGTTGGTCATTGGATGTAATTTCACATTTAAACTAGACATAAACAAGTGTCAATCTTTTGATAGATATTGTTTCTTAAAAACACGCTATTTGTTTTAACAGCGGGATTTAATTATAAAATTAATTAATGAAACTTATATGTTGGGAATTTTGTAAAATATAAATCATTTTTGAATTCGGAATATCAATTATAGCTTAGGGTGAAATTTTGGCATTTTTCTGAAAAACTTCAATTTTTGATGAATAGTGAAACCACTAAGTGGTAGGTTAAAAACTGAATTTTGCATAAAACTTAATTTTACCGCTTCTGTGAATGGAATTTCGAAAATCCGAGAGACACGGTTAATATCAAGGACTAAAATGTGGTTCAATGAGATGAAAATAATTTTTGGTGAATAGTAACTTTTTATTTTTTTTTACCGCGGTTAATAGTAAATAGGGTAACTAAGGGTAAATATGATATTAATATTACCCTAACACATGTCCTAATTCTATTGGACAAGTGTAATTCGACCAAAAACAAACTTAGGAATAAAATATGACCATTTAGGCCCACTTGGATTAGATTAGGACATTTATTATTAATTTATTTAAAGAAGGGTTAAAATAGTTAAAATCAAAGTTTAATAAGTAAATAATTTTTAATATGGGGTTATACATAAGATAAATTCGATTGTAAATATTCATTAGAAAGATAAAAAGATTTACTACATGATGGTAGTTTATTTGTAATTTTTAGAAATCAAATAATTTAATTTATTTATGACACAAAGATGATGCAGTAATTATCTTGTTAATGAAATACTGACATAATTGATGTTATAAACACCAAAATAAATGTAATTTGAGACTTTTTATGAATTCCACTAATTTTCTAGGTTACTATGATATATTAATGTTGATTTAATCAACTTGGTTCTAACATATAATTCTGTTATGACTTTCACAAAAATCATATATCAAATAGTGTCAAAATTGACACAAAATAGTTTTTAAATCAAATATTATATTATTAATTGTTATTTTATTCCTAAAAATCTAAGGTTCGGCCAAATGACTTAGATGAGGATATATATATTAATAATAAACAATTTGGGGTTCTTTTGGCATGTTATAGTAAGTGTATTAACCATATAGTGAAAGAAAACAAAAAGACACGGTAAAAGTTAAATTATTTAACTTAGAGTTAAATCTAATTGATAAGGTTAAAATAATACCCTAAACTTGTCTAAATCTTATTGGTTGATATGATTTCGACCCATCCCCACTTTAGCTTCGAAATAAGACCCTTTGGAACCATTATAAACCGATTTTGACTTTAATATAAAATAATATTTTGAGGTATTCCTAAGGTGCCCCTCTCCTCCCTTATAAAAGGACACCTCCTCCCCCTCCTCCTCACACCAATTTGAGCACTCAAGCTCGGCCAACCCCTACCAAAATATCTTCTCCACTTCCCTAGAAACATCCTAGAGGTTCTGGTCTTACTCAAAGACCAATTTTAGTTCCCTAAGAGGAGGTCTCCAAAAGGCGCTTCAAAGAAGAGGTAATTACCGTTACCAATTCTTTCATCTTTATTTCTTCTTCCACTTCTTCTTCTTAGGTTGTTTCATTATGAAGTAGTAACATCAGTATCACTCATATACTGATATGTTATTATAAGTATGAAACAACCCTATTTCACCATCTATCCATCCTACGGAAAAAGAAATCACTGCGCGTGCGTACGTACGGAATACCGTCTCCACGACGCGATGAGATTCATTCTCCATGTTAACCATTTAAGAATGATTATAAAGTATATATAAGAAATAATAATGAAATATATGACATTATAAAGCTACTGTATTTATGTATATATATACATATGTATGTCATCTACTTACTTCCATTTCAAGACAATAAGGAAAGGAAAACAGCGTTCATGCGTACGTACGGACTACCGTCTCCATGAACGGTGTTTTTCATTTTATTTATCTACCTATTATATATATATATATATACTGAATATATATGATATATAAATCATATTTTATATTCTGGAAGTAATTAAATCATGATATAAGTAATGATTATGTCAAGAACAACAATTCAAAACACCTACGATAAATGAAACGATTTTACCCAAAACGCTTCTTTAACATGGAATTTACAAAAGAACGGGTAATATAATGTCATAAGTGAACCATATGTGATATCATAACAATGAATATGATTCTGTAATAAGTCAATAACATGATTTAAATCATTATACAGGAGGTTCGGACACTTACAAAGCAAGTCGGACCTAAGGTAAGGGGAAATATCGCAATCTCATTTTTATCCGAGATTGTTTATTCGTAAGTATTTACTGGGGTGTATTTTATCATCCACATCCATGTTACCTCAATATGTAATATTTTTTCCATCCACTTACATAAGTTTAAATTGAATTTTACCCTTCGGTGAGTTTTTAGTAAAGAATATGAAAGGAATCTTTTGTCGTTTTTTTCGTACGAGGTACTTTTTGACATTTCCGACAAAGGTACGAAGAATGTTTTTTTTAACTTATACGGCATGAATGGATTTTTAAAACATTACTTCAAAGAATATTCCTTTACAAGTTTTCAAGTTTATTTTTAATCAACTTCTTTTATTTTAAAGTTGTATGAAATGTTATGAAAGGAAAAATGTTTTTGAAGAACAAAGGATATTTTCCTCAAGAATGGAGTTCAAGTGTTTTATCAAAATTATTTTCCATCTAAGATAATAAAGGGTTATATTTTTATCCCTATTATTACATTGATTTGATCATGTTGTGATGGGATTATTTTTATGAATTCCTTTATCTTATATGAATTGATTTATGATGTCATGATGTTTCAAGAATCCCATTTTTGTTACTTGTGTTATGCGATGATGTATGTTTTAGGACTATGTGGCACACATAAGAAAGGATTCATTATAAGATGGGTGGGACCTATATCTCCCTCCAATGCATTGGGTAAAGATTTCATATCTCATGAGATAGACATGGCTGGAACGGAAGGTTATTTCGGTTCAGTGATACAGGACTGAAACGAGGAGTGAACTCGGTTCAGAAAGGGACTTTGTCCACTAAGATAGTCTTGGCAATGAGTCATGACTAACAAGAAATGATTTTCTATGATTATGTCTGCATGCCACAATGTTTCAAGTTTCATGTTATGATTATGGTGATCTCATTTTCACTTCTATGATTTGTTCCATGTTAAGATATTATGATCTCTTTTGCAGGTTATGATTTTCAAAAAGATATGATATGATTTTTATTTCTTTTGTATACCCTTACTGAGCATTTGAGCTCACCCTTTTATGTTTTCTTTTCCCCAGGATATAAAGAAAGGTTTTAGGTAAAAAAAATGGAAGATCTTTATGGGAGATATTGAAGATCTTTCACCAGGATTAGAAGATTATGTTCCGAGTTTCCAAAGACACTAAACTATTACGATCTTTGTGTGTGTGTTTTTGTTATGTACTAAGTATTCCGCAAAAGTAATGTAATGTCAATGTACGTCAAGATACGGGTCTCTACAGTTGGTATTAGAGGAAAGGTTTAGTCAACCTTTGTAAACTAGGATGCGAAAACGTTAGTGAGATCCCTAGAGATATTTCTAAGGTATGTCTAGGGATGTCTCTAAGGTTAAGTATACGTATAGGTTATAGTCCTAGAATTGCGCTAACGATCTTCGAATTTAACCTAAGATGTTAGATATTGAGGGTACGACCCCTTTATTATGTTGTTTTCCCTAGCATGATTTTTGCCTCTCATACTATTCTTTTGGGGTTTTAGACGATGGCTGGAACCTGAAGGAACCGTGTTAATGCGGAATGTGATGGGCAATGCAATGATTGTCCCCCTGAGCAACCAAACGATATGGGAGCCAGAATGCAAAATCTTGTAGTCATGCTCACACAACTTTCTCAAGCTATGAATCATGCAGGACTTCCAAACGAGCAAAGGAAGGAGCAACATTCTGTTAAATCCTTCATGAGGCAACGTCCACCTTCTTTCAGTGGGTCTACTGATCCATTAGTTGCTGAAAAATGGATTAGTACTACTGAAAAGATATTTTCAGTTCTTCAATGTTCTGAACATGATAAAGTCATCTTAGCAGTATATCGTTTGGAAGGTGAAGCTGATCAATGGTGGAATCTTATCAAGAATACGAGGCCAAGAGATGAAATTGAGTCCATGGAATGGGACGAGTTCAAGAACCTGTTTTTCAGTAAGTACTTCCCTCGTATTCTTCGAACAAAGATGGAGAAAGAGTTTCTTGAACTGAAGCAAAGGTACGATGAATCTGTTGGTACCTATGAAGCAAATTTTACAAGACTTGCAAGGTATGCTTCTGGAATTATCATTCAACCTGAAAGTAAAGTTGATCGATTTTTCAGTGGCTTAAAACCAAGTCTTCGAAGGGCATTAGCTATAAGAGACTTCAGTAGCTATGAAGAAATTGTGTGTTGTGCTATCAAGGTAGAAATGGAAGTTGGTGTTACATATCCATCTCATGGTTTTGACAAGAAACGAAAGATGGAGTTCAAGGAGAAATCTCAGAATAATGATGAAAAGAAGATGAATGTTTCCTTATGCACAAAGTGTGGGAAGAAGCATGGTGGAGATTGTCTTAAAGGGACTAGAAAATGTTTTAAGTGTGGAAAAGAAGGTCATCGAGCAGATGAGTGTCGAAGTAATGGAAAAAGGGTTTCTAATGATGTGAATAAAGCAAACACTGCAGAGAACGCACCGCCAACACTTCAATGCTTCAAGTGCAAGGAAATGGGACATTATGCTAATAATTGCCCTAATCCAAGGGTTAGTGATGATCAACATGAGCAACCACTGAAGGCAAAGGACAAAGGGAAATCACATGCGATCACTATTGGCAATGTTTAATATGACAACGATGTGGTGGAATGATTAAGTGTTTATGTAATGGGATTCCAAAATAATGTTGTATCATTGAGTATTGCAATATTTATTGATGTGGTATTCAAAGTGATTGAGATATTTTTTGGAAATAAGATGATATGCGAGAAAATGAAATGTTTAATAGTATTCATGAGCTCATGATTAATATAAGGACTAAGTGATATCATGGTTTGAGTATATAGAATTTTGAGGATTTTGGTATGTGGAAAGTGTTAACTTTTAACTACACTCATGTTTTCACTAAGGTATTCAAGAGAATACACGATTAAGGACTTTGAGTGTTTGGAATGTGACCAACAAGACATATCTTATGATATGTGGGGATCAACGACAGTATTAAATCTCTGGTAATCGTTGTCACTATATTATGAGAGTGGACTGCAGTATTATGTATAAGCCTAAAGATTAGACTGGATTATGTTGGACATAAGTTAGTATTGTTTAAGGATAGAAGATTTTCGATATTATTGATGGGATGTTATAGTAACGTAGTTTTAGAAAAAGGGACAACCTGCAGGACGGGCGACAGCCCATCGCTTCGGACAAGGCTGTAGGAATCGAACCCACAACCGAAGTGCGACTGGCCTTTATCGCCTACCACTGGCCTACAGGAAGTCCCTGTTTAGTAGAAACTAGTTTTATTATATTAAGAAGTATTATATATGAAGTATAAGTCCATTTTAGGAACCATATGTGATTAATCTCACTATAGATCGACTTATGTATATAATTTTTGCTAACCTTTTGTTTGAGACAGATGGAATGACCCGTCATTCTATCACATGATCTGCTAACACTTCACGAATAACAAATTCAACTTCATTTATTTAAGAGATGAAGTGGAAATTGTTCTAGGCACGAACAATAGTGATATTGTACCAAAATAAAGAAAGTATTTATTCCAATTCAAATTTTCAACTTTAGGGAAATGATCTTGAAAACCAAAAATGTTGTCCTAGTGATCTTATACCTGATGAATCAGATGGTACCTTATATCATCACAAATCTATGGATTTGTGATTACTGGCTTTTCCATAGCCATGTTCTCTACCACTCTCCATCAAAACATGATGGTTAGATTTCTCTTCCATATCCATATTTTCACCTATGTGGAAACCCAATGATTAGTTTATTTGGGTAACCGTTACGTTTCATACTTTTGTTTTTAAAGATTGGTTTTGATATTCCTTTTTATGATGTGGGTTTCTATTAAAGAAACTTTCGAATAGTAAACCATTTATAACCCCGACGAATTTCGAGGGCGAAATTCATTTTAAGGGGGGTAGAATGTAACAGCCCAAGATTTTATAAAAAAATATTCTTTTTAATTTTATTAAAGTCTTGTGTTGTACGCTACACCAAAAGGAGCTTGCACAACACGCATCCTTGACTTGCCTTGCATTACACGCAATCACGACCTTCCTCGATAGCATGTATAGTACGCAATAACGAGTTTCACTAAACAACGATATGCTATTAAGATATTATTAAAACTAGCCGTTATGAATATTAATAACCACTTTTTGAAATTTTGTAAATTTTATTTTTCAAAATGGACATCATTTATGGATTCGGAATATCGAAATTAGCTTAGGTTGAAATTTTGGTGATTTTCGGATAACTTTCATATTCTAATAAATAGTGAAAATTACAAAATTTTAATTAAAAACAACTTTTTTAATCGAAATAATTAATAGTGATAAATTATTAATTTTTGTAGTTTTAAAGTATATTTAGAATATATTTTTACAATTTAATACAATGTTGTTCATTGGATGTAATTTCACATTTAAACTAGACATAAACAAGTGTCAATCTTTTGATAGATATTGTTTCTTAAAAACACGCTATTTGTTTTAACAGCGGGATTTAATTATAAAATTAATTAATGAAACTTATATGTTGGGAATTTTGTAAAATAGAAATCATTTTTGAATTCGGAATATCAATTATATCTTAGGGTGAAATTTTGGCATTTTTCTGAAAAACTTCAATTTTTGATGAATAGTGAAACCACTAAGTGGTAGGTTAAAAACTGAATTTTGCATAAAACTTAATTTTACCGCTTCTGTGAATGGAATTTCGAAAATCCGAGAGACACGGTTAATATCAAGGACTAAAATGTGGTTCAATGAGATGAAAATAATATTTGGTGAATAGTAACTTTTTATTTTTTTTTACCGCGGTTAATAGTAAATAGGGTAACTAAGGGTAAATATGATATTAATATTACCCTAACACATGTCCTAATTCTATTGTACAAGTGTAATTCGACCAAAAACAAACTTAGGAATAAAATATGACCATTTAGGCCCACTTGGATTAGATTAGGACATTTATTATTAATTTATTTAAAGAAGGGTTAAAATAGTTAAAATCAAAGATTAATAAGTAAATCATTTTTAATATGGGGTTATACATAAGATAAATTCAATTGTAAATATTAATTAGAAAGCTAAAAATATTTACTACATGATGGTATTTTATTTGTAATTTTTAGAAATCAAATAATTTAATTTATTTATGACACAAAGATGATGCAGTAATTATCTTGTTAATGAAATATTGACATAATTGATGTTATAAACACCAAAATAAATGTAATTTGAGACTTTTTATGAATTCCACTAATTTTCTAGGTTACTATGATATATTAATGTTGATTTAATCAACTTGGTTCTAACATATAATTCTGTTATGACTTTCACAAAAATCATATATCAAATAGTGTCAAAATTGACACAAAATAGTTTTTAAATAAAATATTATATTATTAATTGTTATTTTATTCCTAAAAATCTAAGGTTCGGAAAAATGACTTAGATAAGGATATATATATTAATAATAAACAATTTGGGGTTCGTTTGGCATGTTATAGTAAGTGTATTAACCATATAGTGAAAGAAAACAAAAAGACACGGTAAAAGTCAAATTATTTAACTTAGAGTTAAATCTAATTGATAAGGTTAAAATAATACCCTAAACTTGTATAAATATTATTGGTTGATAGGATTTCGACCCATACCCACTTTAGCTTCGAAATAAGACCCTTTGGAACCATTATAAACCGATTTTGACTTTAATATAAAATAATATTTTGAGGTATTCCTAAGGTGCCCCTCTCCTCCCTTATAAAAGGACACCTCCTCCCCCTCCTCCTCACACCAATTTGAGCACTCAAGCTCGGAACACCCCTGCCAAAATCTCTTCTCCACTTCCCTAGCAACATCCTAGAGGTTCTGGTCTTACTAAAAGACCAATTTTAGTTCCCTAAGAGGAGGTCTCCAAAAGGCGCTTCAAAGAAGAGGTAATTACCGTTACCAATTCTTTCATCTTTATTTCTTCTTCCACTTCTTCTTCTTAGGTTGTTTCATTATGAAGTAATAACATCAGTATCACTCATATACTGATATGTTATTATAAGTATGAAACAACCCTATTTCACCATCTATCCATCCTACGGAAAAAGAAATCACTGCGTGTGCGTACGTACGGAATACCGTCTCCACGACGCGATGAGATTCATTCTCCATGTTAACCATTTAAGAATGATTATAAAGTATATATAAGAAATAATAATGAAATATATGAAATTATAAAGCTACTGGATTTATGTATATATATACATATGTATGTCATCTACTTACTTCCATTTCAAGACAATAAGGAAAGGAAAACAGCGTTCATGCGTACGTACGGACTACCGTCTCCATGAACGTTGTTTTTCATTTTATTTATCTACCTATTATATATATATATATACTGAATATATATGATATATAAATCATATTTTATATTCTGGAAGTAAGTAAATCATGATATAAGTAATGATGATGTCAAGAACAACAAGTCAAAACACCTACGATAAATGAAACGATTTTACCCAAAACGCTTCTTTAACATGGAATTTACAAAAGAACGGGTAATATAATGTCATAAGTGAACCATATGTGATATCATAACAATGAATATGATTCTGTAATAAGTCAATAACATGATTTAAATCATTATACAGGAGGTTCGTACACTTACAAAGCAAGTCGGACCTAAGGTAAGGGGAAATATCACAATCTCATTTTTATCCGAGATTGTTTATTCGTAAGTATTTACTGGGGTGTATTTTATCATCCACATCCATGTTCCCTCAATATGTAATATTGTTTCCATCCACTTACATAAGTTTAAATTGAATTTTACCCTTCGGTGAGTTTTTAGTAAAGAATATGAAAGGAATCTTTTGTCGTTTTTTTCGTACGAGGTACTTTTTGACTTTTCCGACAAAGGTACGAAGAATGTTTTTTTTAACTTATACGGCATGAATGGATTTTTAAAACATTACTTCAAAGAAGCTTCCTTTACAAGTTTTCAAGTTTATTTTTAATCAACTTCTTTTATTTTAAAGTTGTATGACATGTTATGAAAGGAAAAATGTTTTTGAAGAAGAAAGAATATTTTCCTCAAGAATGGAGTTCAAGTGTTTTATCAAAATTATTTTCCATCTAAGATAATAAAGGGTTATATTTTTATCCCTATTATTACATTGATTTGATCATGTTGTGATGGAATTATTTTTATGAATTCCTTTATCTTATATGAATTGATTTATGATGTCATGATGTTTCAAGAATCCCATTTTTGTTACTTGTGTTATGCGATGATGTATGTTTTATGAC
The DNA here is from genome assembly GCA_963277665.1 of Viscum album. Taxonomy (NCBI): domain Eukaryota; kingdom Viridiplantae; phylum Streptophyta; class Magnoliopsida; order Santalales; family Viscaceae; genus Viscum; species Viscum album. The sequence continues at coordinate 1,945,218,503 of OY728163.1, forward strand.
TATGTGGCACACATAAGAAAGGATTCATTATAAGATGGGTGGGACCTATATCTCCCTCCAATGCATTGGGTAAAGATTTCATATCTCGTGAGATAGACATGGCTGGAACGGAAGGTTATTTCGGTTCAGTGATACAGGACTGAAACGAGGAGTGAACTCGGTTCAGAAAGGGACTTTGTCCACTAAGATAGTCTTGGAAATGAGTCATGACTAACAAGAAATGATTTTCTATGATTATGTGTGCATGCCACAATGTTTCAAGTTTCATGTTATGATTATGGTGATCTCATTTGCACTTCTATTATTTGTTCCATGTTAAGATATTATGATCTCTTTTGCAGGTTATGATTTTCAAAAAGATATGATATGATTTTTATTTATTTTGTATACCCTTACTGAGCATTTGAGCTCACCCTTTTATGTTTTCTTTTCCCCAGGATATAAAGAAAGGTTTTAGGTAAAAAAAATGGAAGATCTTTATGGGAGATATTGAAGATCTTTCACCAGGATTAGAGGATTATGTTCCGAGTTTCCAAAGACACTAAACTATTACGATCCTTGTGTGTGTGTTTTTGTTATGTACTAAGTATTCTGAAAAAGTAATGTAATGTCAATGTACGTCAAGATACGGGTCTCTACAGTAAAGTTTCATTTAAACGAAAAATTAGTTTTTTAACTACCACTTAGTGGTTTCACTATTCATAAAAAATTGAACTTTCTCAGAATAATACCAAAAAATCACCCTAAGATATAATTGATATTCCAAATTCAAAAATGATGTATATTTTACAAAATTGCAAACATATAAGTTTCATTAATTAATTTTATAATTAATTCCCGTTGTCAAAACAAATAGCATGTTTTTAAGAAACAATATCAATCAAAATATTGACAATTGTTTATGTCCAATTTCAAAGTGAAATTAATTCTAATGACCACCATTGGATAAAATGGTAAAATTATATTCTAATTATACTTTAAAACCACTCAATAGTATAATTTATAACAATAAATTATTTTGATTAAAAATGTTGTTTTTAAGTATTTTTCACTATTCATCAGAAATTGGATGTTCTTAGAAAAATACCGAAAATTCAATATAGGATAATTTCGATATTCCAAATCCAAAAATGAAGTCCATTTTGAAATATAAAATTTATATAATTCAAAAAGTGGGTATTACTATTCATAATGGCTACTTTGATTGGTCACGGTGTGTTAGAATCTCGAACTTGCGTACAATGCAAGCTATTTCATTATTGAAAGAGTAGCGTATCGTGAAATCTTGGGGTGTTACAGTATATCTATGTTTAGGACCAAGGCATGGGATAGACTGGGTGTAAGAAAATATTGTGAAGATCCTGAATCAAACAAGGCACGGGAAAGAGTGCTAAATAAGCTGATCGTACCTCGAATGACTTCTTGCGCTACTGGAACAGATGCCTTTGTGGTGTGCAACTGTCCATGCCTAGCTCCTTTACCCCTCAGTTGTAGGCCACCTCCCTGAACATGCCTTGGTCAAGGTCCATGAGGAGCGCCCTGAGGTCAGCCTCCTCCTGCAACATCTGCTCTCGGAGGAGTGGGAGCTCATTGTCCCTATTGCTACTGCAGAAAGGTCCTGGATAGAAACTACTACTGCTGAGGTGGGAACTAAACCTTCCCACCCCAATTGTACTGCACTCAGTCTAGGCACTAATTCCGAAGGTGCCCACAACTGCCACAGATGAAGCACCTTGGTACTGGGACCGCAATGAAAGGGCGAGGACCAAGAGATTGAAACTGGAACTGCTAGGGCCTGCTCCCCGGTATCCAAAATCTAGAAGGCCCTGACGCTGGAGGCCTGCTACTGATGTCCTTCCCCTTTGATGAGCCCAACTAGATCCCCTCTCATGCCACACCTCCCAGTGTATAAATCCTCTCTACCACTTCATCCTTCTTCTAGAACTCTAAGTATGTCGATAGGGTGAAGGGAGTAACATCATGCTAAAGAGAAGGTCGGAGTGCCTCCTCTAAACATCTCACCCAAGAATCCTCATCTGGAAAAAGGTCTGGAGAAAAATGAAGGAGATCCTTGAACTTGATCCCCAACTCTCTCACTAACATACTCCCCTGGTGAAGGGAGAGTATATCTTGCCTCTTCTCATCCTTCATCATAGAAGAAAGGAATTCCACCCAGAACTTTTTCTCGAAGCCATCCCACAAAATATCACTCTTCATCCTCTCTCTGAGGTAGAGCATCCACCACTAATTCACTACTCCTCTTATCTGAATGACTACCAATGGAACCCAATACTCAGCCGGATCCTGAATCAAGAAAAAATAGATCACTAACTCCTCTATCCAGCTTTCGGTCTCCATGTCTAAGACACTGAACTCGTACTTCTCGAGGGTCTTCCACTGAAAGGCACAAAGCTTCTTCTGCCACTAGTCATCCTCCTCCTCTTGATTAGTCCTCCTCTGATCAGCCAAATCATCCTCCTAGGCCTCGATCTCTCTCACTACTCACGGTCATCTTCTGAGTGCCATAGTTGCAAGGTAAACAGGCAATGCCTAAGCCCAAGTGGTGTAAAAGATTTATTTTAAATTTTTCTTAAACTTGTTATTTATTTAAATTCTCAGAACATCCATAAAAAACATGAACACAAGTCATTATAATTCATGTACCTTTCCTAGGGTCTCTACCCTTCAATCAGTGTAGCCTCACTTGGTCATTTTTTAGGTCCAGAGCTCTTGCATCGGATAATAGGGGGCCCTAAAATTCTATGTCCTAGTCAGTCTTCCTTGGCCTATTTCATGCACCAAGATTTCCTAACACTATTACCCTACCATCCCATTAAATACTCCTTGTTCCTAACCCCTAAGTCCTCCTAAAAACTTAAAATTAGTTTTATATACATAGGGTGAGTATACAGGTATACTCAGTAGGAAAAACCAAAAGAACCTATGCACAAGTGGGGAGACAATCTAATGTCCCATGAGAAAATAGTGATAACCAAAACACCTAGCAAGGAAAACTATCCACCTAGCCTCACCAATTCACACTCTCGAAATAATGCTAGTCAGGTAAAGTAATATAAATAGAACATCGACATTTGGGTAGCCTGCACTACTTTCCCACTAGTTATTTAAGATATCCTATGCATTAGACCTCCCCCGCCATTTTCACTACAGTTCAACTACCACCCCAAAAATAACCTTATGGGACACCACAACCATGTATCCTACCTACAGACACCTGGGATACCACAACCATACGTAACCACACCCAAAGACACCTAGGCCAGAACAACTACCGCCATGCTCGAAGACACCTGGGCCTCATCTTGAAGACACTTGGGAAAAAAACCAACCCGCACACACCTAGGACAACAACCACAACATACCCTTCCAAAAGATTCTTGGGCTAAAAATGGAACTCAGGCCATCACAACCTTCCCGGAGAGTCTTGGAATACTCGAGAGAGGGGGTAGAAAGAAGCTAATATCCATCCACCCAATAGGATGTTGGGAAAAACACCCTCCCCCATGAAATGGGGGTGTTCAGCACAAAGTGCTCAACAAGGGTGGGGTGATTATGAGAAACATAAGAACTAAAATTTATACATATAGGTAAAAAATCACTCATCCCAATCTAAGGGTTCCAAAACCATCCCATACACAAACACCCTCGTTACTATCCATTCATACAAAAGCACAACAGCCACAACCAGAGGACAACTCATTCCTGGAAAACAATTATCCACTAAACCTATTCTTGTTATCATATTCAAGTGATTCCATTTAAATAATTATTCACTACCAGGAAACTAGTAGGCATAGCCACAAGACAAGGAAGGAAAAATAGCAATGCAGTAATTTAATCATTTACACCCGGTTCTCTTGTAAAGTCACAACAACAAAACGGATCCATGAGATCACTCTTAGTACTGGAACCAAACCAGTCCCTGTCGTACGGCCCCACATGTCCTCATCTCCACAAACAACAACTAAAAAAATAGGGGATCCCATCCCCATCTATGTCGCCCCACATGGCATCAAGCAGAGCCACCACACATATCACCAGAATAGAGCAAGGATGTTTTTTTCAGATTTAACCACACCATTCATTAAGTTCCTTCTTTATGTTTGGTTAATCGGTGTGATCACACAAGTATTATTGTTTATTGGGAATCCATTTAATCAACTGAGTTTATATGATTAACCATTTTCCATGTAACATCCATTCAATCACAGGATTAACCAGAAAAACAACAGATCATTAGTGCACAAGGAAGGACCCCCAACGACCATGATTTTCAGTGGACAAAAGTCCATACAATTCATTATATAACAATAAAGGTATAACATAGAAACAACATCATCATTCCCAACCCTTAATTCTTTAAAGGTTCATTTATTATCTTTGTTAAATTTAGTTTCATCCACATCATGAGGGAATATCATCATACCCACCCCGTATAATGAGTAGTAAAGAGATACAGAGGAAGAATACCTACTTGGATGATTATCGATCGAAGTTTTCTTCCTTGCGCCAAGAACTGGGGATGCACTACTTGCAGGGGAGGAACTCCAAGGACTCTAATAGTGATTAAAAAAGGCTCCATCACTGGCACACAACTAACCTCAGGCATAGGGAATCCAAACACACCAAGGAAAGTAAAATATACTAGCTCATAAGAAGAAAGAAACAATGTGTGATAAAAGGAGAGACCTGGGAGTTATGGAATGTAAAATCTTGAATGCCTTTAAAGGTGTATCATGTTTTATCCACACAGTTGGGTGGTAACACATGATGGAATGAATTTTTATTTAATAATTATCCTCAAAGTGGTGGCAATAACGGTTGTGACTTAAAGGGTTTCCTTTAAATGTAAAAACCATATAATAGAAGAGGATATGAAAAGTATGGGAAAAAGGGTGAAACTGAGACAAAAATCCACACATTTTGGAAATTCAAGGGTCACCCGACTCTTGGGGGATTTTAGATATCATTTATGGGCTTTTAAAATGGCCTTGAGCCACTTTAAAAGGTTAAAAAGAATTAAAAGTGGTGTTACGAGAAAATTGGACAAGGAAACCTCGAGACCTCTCTATGGTCGATTGGTGAGACCGATCAGTGAAACTGATTAGTGGAGCTGATCAGGTGAAAGAGTCGGGTGAAGCTGATCAGTGAAACTGATTGGGTGAAACTGATCAGTGAGACTTATGGGTGAAACCGATTGGTGTGACCGATGGGTGAAACCAATCGGTGAGACTGATGGGTGAAACCGATCGGTGAGACCGATGTGTGAAACTGATCAGTGAGACCGATCGGTGAGACCGATGGTTGAAAGTGATAGGTGAGATTGATCGGTGAGACACCGATCGGTGATACTGATGGGTGAAACCGATCAGTGAGACCGATGGGTGAAAGTGATCGGTGAGACCGATCAGTGAGACATCGATTAGTGAGACTGATCAGTGAGACACCGATTAGTGAGACTGATGGGTGAAACTGGTGGAGAAGATCCGTGAAGTTGATCACGTGAAGCTAATCAGTGAAGCTAGTCTATGAAGCTGATCTGTGAAGTTGATCCGTGAAGCTTATTAGTGAAGCTAATGAGTGAAGCTGGTCTGTGAGACTGATGGGTGGAACTGGTCGGTGAGACCGATCAGTGGCATTGATAGGTGACACCATGGTGACACGTTTCCACTGACATTGACATCCTCCTGACTCCCCGATGGTGTCCAGGACACCCCAACACTTATAATTTGGAAAAGTAATGGAATATGAGCGTCCGATCCATTACATATACACTATATATTTGGTATTCTATGGGTGAATATTTCATATTTATTTCATGTACTTGAGGTTAAAAATATACCTAGATTAAGATAACCAAGTGTGGTTGGGTATGTTGTTGACCATGTCATTAGTTGAGGTCTAACTAAGATGGGATTTTTCCTCTAATATAACAAGTATGAAATTTGGGTCCATGATTGAGATAAAATGAGGAAGTATATAGTTATAAAAATATAAGTGACATGTTATGTTCTTATATATTTGGATGAGTGGCATGTGATGCGATCATATGATTGGGTGAATGACATGTGATGTGTTTATCCATTAGGATAATCTATATTTAGATAATTGATAATTTATGAGTAGGCTATATGGGATTGACATACTTCTTGTCTCATAGTCACTCAAAGTCTTGGATAAAGGGATTATGTGATTATGTATACTTGTATATGATATAGTTTGTGGAAATTGGTATGGAGATACATGTGTTTGATAGATATCATACTATATCCCTTTTATAGCTTAAGTAGCATTGACTCTTTTCTAGAGGCTGTTATTTTCTTTTAATTATGGATTAGGTGACTCGTAATTATTTTCAATTCTAAAAAGGAATGTGAGGTTTCACTTAGTGGTTATATGAATGAGTATTAATTTTTTTTATAAAGTATTTGGGAAAAAAATTAAGAGCTACCCCAAAAATGTTTTATAGTATATCTAAAATAATTTTTGGATTGACTTCTACAAGTTGTTATATATAATGTAGCATATGGTAAAAATGAATGATAACTTCTCCACAATGATTTTTTGAATTTATCAAAAATTAGTTTTGGATATATTTTCATAGATTATTTTATATGATGTGACATAAGGTGAAAGTGCACTAAGTATATGTGAGTTTAGTGTAAGTGAGATATTGATATAAATATAAAAAATATAAAACCATGACATGGTGGTCTTAACCATGTCATGGATTGTAATGGGGTAAAATACATCATGGTGATTGTCACAATGTCATGGTCCTATATATGGAATAATATATATTATATAATAATTCATGTTATTAAATTAATCATCTACATAAGTTGTCATATTAATTTTGATTATCAAGTGATTTTGATTTTAGGAGTTTGAATGTATAAAAAAATGTTTAAAAGTTAAAAATTTATGATCAAAGAGATTACAAATAGTTTTTATTTATATAATATTTATGAAACATTTCCATTTAAAATCCAAGTGTTAATCAAAAAAATTTAATCCAAGGAGTCTCTATAGGAAGATATATAAAGAGGATCATAGTGTGTGATTTACTGTATCTAAATGTTGTATAAAATTGTTATAAAATTCATCAAATAAAATTATCTCTTACTATAACCATATATTTATCTCTCTTACTCTATAAATCCAAGGTTTTATCCGACCATGAGGAAGAGTAAATATTTTCCAATCATTGGGAGATTTACATAGTCCATGGATACACTATAATGTAGGGGTCTATTAATTTATTCTTGATGAACTTTATCAATATTGTGTCAATGATCATGGAAATACCAAATCATGGGAGAAAAAGGTATTTCATTCTTAATTAATTTCATTCAGTCCAAATTAATGTATATATAAGATGGTTTAATATGTTTAGGTTGATCATTTTTAATATATTTAGATAAGATTTATCCCCTCTAAAACCCAATAGTTTTGTAGGAGTTTATTTTTACAAAATAAAATTCTTTAGTTACGTAATATATTTTTTCCCATGAAAAATATAATTCCATTACATTTACCCAATAGATTTATCTTGATAATATTGATACATAAATAAGTTATGGATTTTAATGGACAAACTATAAATGTTTTATTTTATATATTTAATTATCATCTAGTAAATGTTTTTAAATAGTTTTTAAGTAAAATCCATTCAAATTTTAATTTATTAATGATTAAAAAATAATAATGTGAATATTTTTAGAAAAACCATTATAAATTCAAGTCAAATTTTTTTTACATAACTGAAGTGATAAATAAAATATTGATAATGGTCATTAATTTCGTGTAGGGAATAATCATTAGTTCTTAAGTGACTTGTTTAATGTTCCTTGAATTATTTCTTTAACATGATTAGTTTATGAATGATTAAAAGTTCTAAAAAACATTCATTATATAACCATACGCATAAAGAGTATTATGAAATATAATTTTATGAAGAAAAAATAATTGTAAGTGTTTTTATTTTTTTCAATGAATAATAAAAAATGGATCAAATATTGGAGGAATAAGTTGAGAAGAGTGTATGCCCGAAGCTAATTTATAAAAGAAAAATATCTTGGAGGAAAGAAAAGGAATGGGTGAATATTTTCTATGTGTTAGTACATGTACCTCTAAAAGCCTCAAAAAGATATTGATGATAAAAATATCCTTATATGGAATAATAGGCATAATATAAAGGATTTTCTAAAATATATAGATTCTATGTAAGGTCCAACCATATATACGAAACAATTGTATAGAATAGAGCCTTGCATAGAGTATTTTACATGATATTTCTTATATAAATAGAGATAAAAATTATCCCAATAAATAATTCAGTCATATGTAGGAACAGGTGATTCATAAACACAATGGTAAATGTGTAAGGATCCATATGAAGGGATACATGGATGGTTTCTTTTATACATATAAGTAGGAAAACCTAAGTGTTGTGTTTATAGGTAAATAATACCTAGTATCCTTAAATATGATTTAGACTTTGGGAATCTCTAAGAAAAATATCAAATATTATAGAAATTATTGTTCTAATACACACACACACACGCACACATATATATATATCATAATGTATAATGACTAGATTTAAGTAGGTTATAAATATTATTATCTCTCATATAAAATATTCAAATTTGAAAACACATTCTCTTTAATTCTATTTTTTGGCTTTTATAATAGAGGTTCTCTTTTTGGGTTTTAGTGGGAACCCATATGGGAAAACATATTCATGGATATATTTGTTGGGAATTTGATGAATATATACACGGAAATATAATTGGAATGTGAATTGAAAAATTATTACTATCATAAAGAATTTTATAGATATGTTATTATAATATTCATTGAAATTTTTTAGATGGAATTTAAATGAATTAAAATAAAATAATTTATATAGTGAAAATGGATACAATGATTACAAAAAAAATGTTTCTAGATAGAGAAAAAAATTGATATAACTTTCTATGTATATATAATGTTACTATAATATATTTCAATGTACATGATAATTAAACATTATTAATATATTTCTATAAATGGGTAATGTTGATGGATATCATGGATAGGTGGTGTAATGTTGAAATAATGATAAAATTGTACTAAACTATATGATAACAAATAAATATTAAAAATAAAATTCATTGATTCTTTGAAATGTTTACATAAACTGTCATATGTAATATCATTTTTAATGCAATGATATCTAAACATTATTAAGTATTTTTTTTATATTTTTTCAGTAATATTTACTATAATAATCAACAAAAATATTAAATAATCCATTTGAAACTTTTAATGTTCAAGTGGATATATTATTCTTAGTATATTTTTAATGGTTAGAGTGGATTTTCATGAATTTCAAGTATCTATTTACACTATGGAGTATTCTTCACATTAAATTAAAGCATGTAAAATAATATATTTTTAATTACTTTTAATAATATTCATGTACTCAGTAATGGAAGCGATGAATAGGTAATAATAGGTGACCAAATATATTAACCAATATAAGAGTTTAAAATAATAAATATTAATAAAAGAGTAAAATTAAACCTTCATTTGTTTATTATCCCATCACCCTTAGTTAATTATGAACATTAACTATAAGATTTTTAATATTCATGATGATCTAAAAAATATTATAGATGATTATTAATTATTTATTTTCTGTGATTATGGTTTCATATTAAATTATCTTGATTTTTATTGTACATTATTATTATTATGGTTCAATTTAACCTAGTAAATATAAAGTTAATTCCCTCACTAAATTATAAGAAGAACCATTTATAGAAGAATAATATGCTTCCAAGCATACTTTCATATATCCATGATATTCATAATTAGATCACTAATGATTATAGATTTTGGAAAATTAGTGCATTAATTACAAATATAAATTTGATTAAAAATTAATAATGAGGAAAAACATAAATTTCTTTATTTTTATCTCTCTTTGAAAGTTATTACAGAAATATCATGGGACTCAAATACATGAATAAAATATGATATTAGATATATAATATCTATTGAGGTTATAACAAATTAGGGGAGTTCAAGTTGAAAAAAGGGTAAAAAAATAATTATGGATGAAGATTATATAAATTATTTGTTAATGATGGTGAATAAATTCATAAGGAAGATCATAGGTTAAGATGAAAAACTTTATAATTCAAATGTGGTGAAAATGATTTTCAGAATTGTTTATAGAAATTATTTACATAAAGGAATTGATGCTCTAATATTAAGATGTTGAAATATTCTTATTAATGATTTATATAGTATCTTTATTATATATTATATGATGAAATTTACATAATTAAAGAATAAAAGAATAATTTTGTAATAAGGGGTTTGTATTGAAATCATTTATAAACATAAACAATAAATATATGATTCTGAGACCATGAACTGATTCTTAAATAAAAGAGAAATATGAATTTTAAAATACTTGTGTCTTATGTATATCAAAAAATAAATAATAATCAGAAAAAAAAATAAAAAAATGACTGCCTTTTGGATTATTTGATAATTGTTATTTAAGAAATTTTTCAATGGACTACCAAAACTTTAAGGATATTGAATGTTACAATATAGATTGTCTAAGTATTTAATTTAATGGGATAATATAAAAAAACGTATATAAATAAGTAAGGGTTTCATTAAATGTAATTTATAATTTATTATAAAAAAATTATGTGGTATGACTTCTCTAAATTGAAGGAAATAAAAGGAATTATCATTAATTATAATAAATCAAAGGAAGAAATCTCTATAAAATAGTGATAATACTTCATTAATGTATCATGTCCCATATGATAGTGATTCCTTTAGTTAATAATGAAAACCCATGGAAGAATGAGAATAATAATATATTTCATGGTAAATGAATAGTTGAAGGCCTCTCTCAAAAAAATATATAAATTTTATAAAGATGACAAACTCTAAAAAGGATACTCAAACATCAAATGATTATAGTTTTATTTGTTTAAAAAAATATGTTAAGTTATTGATGATGTTATAGGTCATGATTGGTGGATATTACTTGCACTGCCCATGAGGGTGCATACTAGGGATGAAGAGACTCTTCCAATAGGATATTCACACATAAAAAATAATTCATATGGTTATTATTCTAGTATAAGGATCTTATCCTTCTCAACCTCTACACCTAGGTATTATTCCATGCCATGTTCTTGGTTTTTAATTTAATTTAATTTAATAAAAAAAATTATTAATACATGTGTATTTTTTAAACATCTATTCAAGTTTTAAATGTAACTTGTTTCTTAAAGATGCCCTTACCATGTTATATGTTTGTATTAAAGATTTTAAAATGAATAAATTTATAGTTTTAGTTAAAACTTACATGTCATGGTTTAATTTATATAGGTTTTACATGGATCTTGGGGTAGAAACCCACTAGACACATTATCTCACACACTACATACACCCTACGAGTGTATATAAACCTTATATATCTTCTATTAATATATTTTGAAGGTGTATCACATAAATGATTTATTATTAGGATATATATCATTATGTCATTGTGGATTAATGGATGTAGTTTCATGTGAGGAGTTTGTGTGCTAAGATGTGTTAGTCGAGTATTTATTTAATTATTATTTATTTCTTTTGTCCCTTGTATTAGTATTTTTTTGACTTTGTCAACATTATGAGATGCATGTTTTATTTGGTTTATCTAAAATTTTAATGTTGGTTTAATTTCTTGATATATATTAACTGGTGTCATAGATTTTATTTTGGGGTATAATCATTCCTTTTTTCTCAAATTTTATTCACTTGGAACTTATTATTATCTCAGGTTGAATGGAAACATGTCTTAGACCTTGTGGGTGACTGGATCTTGTTGAGTTAACTCAATTTGGTTTATGATAAAATGGTATCAGAACATGAGAAAGCATTAGGGTCAATGTTATGTTATGGTAGTATTTTTATAACTTGATAAGTAAATAATAAATATGGAAGATCACCCTCTTTATGGTAGAATCTCAAGTTATCCGGGATGTCTGGGATAGAGTGGAATACATCAACCCTTTCTTGGGTTGAATTTTCTTTTCATTTTCATGACAAGGTGTCTTTATAATTTTAGTTTAGGGATATAAATGTTATTTATTACTTTAAACTATATTTTATGAACTACTTAGATTAATTGGAAGCCCCTTTGTGGTCATTTAGTGCTCTATAAATGGTTATTGGTAGAAACTTGATTGGCCAGGTATTTATTAACTTGTTTTGATATGTTTTGTGTGTTCTATTTGATTACTCATTAATGTGATAATGTCCTTATAGTATCTATCGTATCAAAAGGTCATAGCAGTATTCTGATATGATGAGAACCTTGAAGTGTTATGATAATATTCTTAAATATATATTCTATGGTCGAATGACATCTATATAACAGGATACCAATGTTGTTTGGATATAGAGTATTGAAGGCTCAAAATAAATTGAGACTTCTTCTCATAAAGTTTTCACTTGGTAATCTCCAAGAGGTAAGGTTATGAGAATGGACCTTCTAGTAGGAATTCAACAGGTCATATGTGTCATTGAATATTCCTATCTACGAACATGCATATTAGTCATTAGACATGATATTATTATTAATATATATCATGAGTCTTGTACTTTTATGTATTGATGAAAATGAAAATGATATATTATTTTATAAAACTAAGATCATTTGGATACACAAAATATTATATGACATTAATGAATAAGACAAGAATAAATTTTTCCATTATAAGCTAATGGATGTAAATATCCAAGGCCCTTTGATTGGAATGGAATTATCTGATTAATTCCATGACCATGGTGGTTTTATTGATGACTTCATTTTATAAAATTCAAATAAGGATAAATCAAGTATATAGGTTGATGACATAAGTGATGTAACCTACTTAGTGAGATATTGAGACAAAGGGATTATATTACACAGTGAGCATCCAAGGGAGGTTATTGTTATTTAAACATTAGCATATTTCTCTATGTGTTACTTGATGTGTTTCTAGACATTGATCGTTAACTTTAGACCAGAACCTCAATTAAATTTTATTTTAATTTAATATTATAATGAATATTACTCTCCATTTTCAAGAAATGATAATTATTCAAGTTATGTTGATTGTATAAATATTTATTAAATTAATAATATAATGATATTTATTTTTTAAAATAAATAATTATTATTCAAGTTTTAATAAATGTAGAGGGGGTTTATTGTTCCAAGTCAAGGGTTAGGAAGAAATAACATATTTATTTAATATTATTTAAATAAATATTAATTTATTTATTAAGGAAATCGTGTTTAAATATCCATGAATTTAGCTCATGTTATGGAAATGATAATATTATTATTATTATTATTCAATGAGGATTTACTTAGAATTAAAATATTGGTTAAGATCATTTGTTCAATAACTAAATTTATTACCAAATTATATAACCTAAATTATATTATTTTTGGTAATAAATATTTATTGGGAACAATATTTCCCTCTAAATAATTCTCTCAAGTCCTAAGAGAAATTACTCTAGACCGCTCTCAAGAATAGAGAGAATAAATCATCCTCCCCTATCTCAACATCAAGATAACTAGATGGAATTATTCAATGCCAAAAGGGTATCTTGTTTTGATCATTAGTGAACAATTCATGTAGTTTAATTATTCCACATTAACACTCAGATATCCAATTATGATATTTTTCGGTTTGTAGAGAATGTGTCTCTACCACTAGAGGGATTCTACCCTTGGATTATTCATTATAATGATGATGTGATAAGAAATTTTGTCCAATATGATAATAAAGAAATAATTTCAAGCTAAGTTAATTCATGTTTATATAAATTAATTATAAATTATATGTGAAAAGATCTCATCTATCAATATTTTGGGGTTTTATTCATCAATTTTTTAGGATTTATCTAATGGAATTGATGAAATACATTATTAGGCGTGATCCCAACCACTTTTATTATGCCTTAAAACCTTTATGTGGTATCAGAGTGATCATGTATTTATTTAAAATTATTTAATAATTATTTATTAATTTATTCATTTGATTGTTAGTTTTTCATTTCTAAGTTTTTATTCTTTAAACTAAAAGTTGAGATATTGTGATTATTCCCTTTTATATGACCATGAACTGGCTAAGAATAGATTAACAATTCTCAATGATTCCATTAGTTGGTATCAAATATTCTTGTTACATGACATAAATACGTGGCATGTGATGTAAATGTGCATGCAATGTACCCATGGTTAACCACACAAGGATGATCAGGGAAAATCACAGCACATTGTATAGGGGTTCGATATATGGCACCATTACATACCATGTATAGACCTCAAGTTGTAATACGATTTGATAGGGTATACACATCATGTAGCTAGCATACACATCATGTAACACCACATGGTTTAACCCCATAAGAGTCACAGAAGTCATCTTGTTAAAGTATAATGCAAGTAATTAATACACATCATGTGTTGACTTCAATCTATGTGATATAAAAATACATGAATTACACAGTGTGTAATGGGATATTCATGTTTAATATATAATAACTTGTTCACAAAACAAACCAAGTCCCTAGGTATGTAGTACGAGTCAAAATGCGGAGAAATTAATTATACAAAACTAGACTACATGGTGTGTAACTATTTATACACGTCACGTGACAAGGTTTACCACATTTATTACACATTGAGTATTTTATATAGGATTTTGGTAATAAATCTTGTATTTATTAATTATTTCCATGTAATTATATATATACACACACACACACAACATGTATGGTCATCATACATGTCGTGTACTTCATAGGCATTGCTAGTGGTACATGGTGGATATATTCAAGGCATGTGATGTGGTCATAAATGTTGTGCTAACTATATGTCATAACTCATAGAAAAACATGTCATGTATATTGAAACACAGCATGTAGGAATACATTCTATGTAAGTTAATTTTACATGACAAGGACCATGTGTAGCATTAGTCACATGTCATTTTTAGTGACGGAACACGTTGTGTGACATTTAAAACACAATAAATTGGTTTTAAGTGGAATAAGAAAGGTAAATGTTGTGTCTACTCTAATACAAACCATGTACATAAATAATTTTAATTTTAATTAATTTGATTAATTATAGTGTATGGGAATATCAAGGGCTGTTTGGATGGAAAATTATGATAAAATAATTAATTAATTAATAAGATAATTAATCTATTAATTTGATAATTTTATCTTAATAAATAATGGATTGAAATGAATACTAAATAATCTTAAATGAATAATATTTTCATGTGTGTGTGATTATGATCTTGATCTATCTATATATGTATTGGTTTTATTTTAATTTACTCATTATTTCATGTTTTTTGTGATAATTATTATTAACTTAAAATGATGATCTATGAATCATATCCTCATACTTATTATATATGGGTCTGATTGTACATGATTTCATTTATATAACCCCAGATACTAGTACCACTTACCTACATATGAGTAATAATATGTAAATGAACGAGATCTTAGGTGTGAGAATATAGTTCAAGACAAAGTCAAGGTGAAACCAACACAAAAGAGACTCAAGTTAAAGGTGGAATGTTGCAAATCGAACCAAGCCCAATTTAAGGAGTGATTACACTACGTTTAAGGGTTTTCTTATCATATACTTGATAAATAAACCAATAGTAATTTTCATGATCATGAATTATTTTTATTTTTATTTCTATCTAGTTCATGGTTAATTATTTATGTTTATCTAATGTTTAAACGTGATTGCTTAAAATAAATAAATAAACAAGCATGAAATATGGAATAAAATCAATGGATTATGCATAAATTATTTTATATAGACATGTTTAACTAATTATATGAAATATATATAATATTAATAAGAATGTAATAAGATTAAATAAATAATATTTACACATTTATTAAAAATCACCAAAAGAAATATTAAGTAGGAAATGTATTACATTACAGGAGTGAAAATGAAACCTATAGAAACCCAAGCTTCTCATACATGGATATTACATATTTTTAGATGAATATTTATTAAATTAAATAAAAAACACATGATAACCCTAATAGTTTAGTTCCTTTGGAAACTTGGAACATAATATTCTAATCTAGTGAAATATCTTTAATGTTCCCCATAAATATATTCCCATTTAGTACTCTTCATATAAATACCCTAGATAAATACTTTATTCATAACATAGGGAAATGAAACTTAATAAAGGGTTATCTCATATGCTCAGTAAGGGTAAAAAAGGGAAATACATAAACATAACAAGGGAATAAGGGTATGAAAATTTGGGAATAACATAGAAAGACCATACCCTGCATAGAAAAGATTAAAATCTTGAGTCATGAAATAAATATTGGAAGTTTATAAGGAAAGAATCGTAAGGAAATAAATTAAAAAGTGTCATGAAATCATAACATTATCATAATAAATGGAATTTTGGAATACTCATAAGCATATAAAATATTATGTAAAGGTTACCAACCGATACATTCATAACATGTTAGCCTTGGGATAACCACCCATGTACCAGCTTAGAGCTTGGGATAACCTCTTATATACCCTCTTTTTTTAGGCTTTAGATAACCTCATATGTACCCTTTGAGATCATATAACTTTAATCATTACCAAATTCATTGTAGGGAGATATAGTTCCTACCTATCACATAATGAAAATAATACATATGTGTTCCACAAGATCATAAAAAATTCATCGCATCATAAATCATGAAATAAAATGGTTTTCATTAACATTTCATCATATCATAACCTTTGGAAAAGATACAGGTTTCATAATCATTTCATCATTTCATTATAGCATAACAATTTAAAAAGAAGTAGGTTTCATAAGAATTATATCATGGTATAACTTGTGGAATAGAAATAGTTTTTATAAAAATATTTTCAAAATAAACCATTCAAAGAAAGAATAATAATAGTATCCTTTGTTTATATACCCATTAAATAATAGGTAACATCAACGTATGTCATCTTATATGAAAAATGATTTTGAAATATCATTTAAAACATTACGTGAGTAAAATAAATTTTCTTTCAAAATAATTTTTAAAATATAAAACATTTTTGAAAATAAATTTCTTTTAAAATAACCTTGAAATCTTATAAATGAAGCTTTTAAAATCATTTATAACATTTCCTAATTAAAACAAATTTTTCTCTTTGAAACCCCCTTTTTAAAAAATAAAACATTTTTAAAATCCTTTTAACTTTGAAATAATTTATTTATAATCTAAAAAAATTACAAATATTAAGTAAAACATTTTATTTTTAAAGATATTTTAAAACTTGTAATAAAATCTTAAAATCATTGAGTGGTCATAATAGTAGTAAATATTGTTCATGTAATGCTTGTTAAAAGAACAAATATTTTTTCACATTTATGATAAAAGAAAAACATGTATTATTTGGAAAACAACATGAATATTACCTTAAAACCATTTTTAAAAAAGTGAAACATGGTTAAAAAGTTATTTAATAACTTATTTTAATAATTTTAAAAATATTTTTGAAAAAAAAATTAGAAAATGTGGTTTTGGAAGAAAAAGTGTTTTCGATCGAAAAGATGATTTTTCTTAAAAAAATTAATATTGAATACATGAAGAGAGGAAAATAAAGGGAAAATTTATTCTCATGACATAATTATAAGAGAATAAAATTCATGAGTATCTTGAGAGATGGATCATAATATTCTATCATCAGAAACATAATCATAAAAAATCCTGATAAACGATGAGATTGTAACATAAAATTTTCACCACTTTGGTAACTTTGAAACATAATTCCCATGAAAGAAATATCAATAAATGAAACTTGAAATGTAATTAGTATAAATAAATTCATGATATTACATTTCAAGGTGTTTTTATATACACCATGTAAAATAAGATAGGTGCATAACATGACATAAGTCTCAAAGAAGGAAAATTGAGAGAAAAAACCCTTACTGCTTTAGTAATCTTTTGAATCATAATCCAAAATAAAGAATAACATCAAATGAAACTCTAAATATCCTGAAAATAATTATATTTATGATATAACATGTCAAATTGTAAGTATATACACCACATAAAATAAATGAGTGGTGAATTTTCATATGTCTTCCAGAAATAAAAGAGAGAATACAAATCCCTTACTGTAAGTCTTGAAATCCTTCATACACATTAAAACATCATATATAATAAATATAATTTTATTATAAATCTATTAAAAACACATAATTATTTATCATATCATATATGATTTACTTATGACCTTTTACTACCCATTTATTAACAATTCCATGTTAAATTCACATTTTGGGTAATAACGTATATGCTTTTCGAATATGTTTTGATTTGTTATCTTCGATCCACTTAATTTGATCATGGTTAAATAATAATAATAATAATAATAATAATAATAATAATGAAATAATTATGATATTTATACATCAATTATACTATTAATACCAATCAATAAATATGGTTTTGAGTAATGAAGTATGTTACAACCATGGATACGGTAGATCATATGTACGTATGTGTAATGTTTCCATTTTTTCAAAAATTATAATGTAAAGGAGTTGAGTAATATTTTATCTTTATATAATGAAAATAATGTCATAAATAATATATTATTTATTTTAATATACATATACATATCATCCATGTGGTTTGGTGATTAAAATACAGAGTCGTGTTGCTTCGTGGAGGCAGTAGTCCACATGTACCTGAACGATGTTATCATTTTTCAGTGATTGAAAAGGTAAGAAAGAAAATGATAAATTATATTTTATAAATTATAAATATTTCATTAATATAATAATTATTTCATATATATCATATATATTTATTAACTTTATCTTTATTATCTTCCATGTGAATCATTAGTGAAAACGAATCACATTGCTTCGCAAGGTAGTAGTCCGCCATACTCATGAACGACGTTATCGTATCCCCTTTAGAATGGAATATAAAAAAGGTATATATGATATAATGACTAAATATATATAATAATTTTATAAATACCATATATATACTTTATATTCATCATCATAAAAAACTTTGTGAGGTGGTAATGGAAAAATTAAGACCTCAGTTCGTGAGGTGGTAGTCTTTCATACACAAAAATGATGATTTCATAACCCATTTGATGGAAGTTTAAATGGTTGTATGTAATTAAATTAAAATAAAAATTTTAATTATATGGAATATAATTATTTTATTATATCATAATGTTATAAAAATAATTTAAGGAGTTGGTGGAATAAATAAAACAAAAATGATCATTGATGAATGTTGCACCTTCTTCAGGTATCCTCCTTAGGTTTGCACAAAAAGCCTTCCTTGGTTAGATTTATATAAAAAATATGGCTAATATGATTATATTATGTAATTTTTTAAGTGATTTGGGTATGTATTTTTGGAACCAAAAGGGTTTTAATATGTTAAGAGGAGAGGAGAAGGGGTGTCCTTTTATAAGTGATTTGACTGTCACATTTGTAATTTTTTGAAAGAATTTCACCCACATTTTTTCATGTCACAAGGCTCCAATAATGTACCATTATTGATAATATAATATATAATTTCTAAATATGATCATAAAATGGGTTTTGGAAAAGTTTTGTGTTATTTGTAACCCTTATCTTTTTAGTTTAACCCCCAGGTAAAACAATTTTTACCTTAACCGTGGTAAATAATTTTTACTATCTTTACTATTCATTTTTGTAAAAAATTATGTTCAATATATTATATAATATAAATTATTATTATTTAAAATATGGAGTCCATTTTTATAAATTTCATTCACAAAATGAAAAATTTTAATTTAAAATTAATCCCGGAGACGCGATGAGAAACCATGTTTTCAAAGATAAAATGTTTAAAAGTTAACAAAGTTTTTAAATAAAAATTAAATATGAAAATGATTCCAATGAAATAAATTATATAAATTTATATATAATTGATCTAATTTTACTTTAAACCCATTTTAAAGTATAATTTAACTTTATAAATAATTTAAACAAAAAGGTAGTTTTTAATTAAAATTCACTATTTTTCACTATTCATCAAAAAATCTATCTTTCCAAAAAATTATCAAAAATTAACCCTAATTTAATTATTACATTATGATTTAAAAAGTTAATTCTATTTTTCCAAATAATGTTTTTAGAATTGAAAAAAAAATAAAACAAAACTCGCAAAGGCGACAAAAAGTTGGTTTTTGAGAAGTGTATTTTTTTCAAGAACAAAATGATTTTATATTAACTAGATGTCTAAAAATAATCATTCTATGAATATAAATTAAAATTTATTAGTATATAATATATAAATTTAATTTAAATAATTTCTCATTAGTGATTATTTAAATTAATTAAAATGGATGAACATTATGCACTTTAGAATAGTTTTTTGAAGAAAAAAATCCCTTTTTAAACCAAAAAATAAAATTATACTAAAATCCAAAATAAATTTTATTAAAAATTAATTAATTGGATTAAATATTAATAAATAAAAATTATGTTACATTAAAACAAAAATTTAAATTGAAATTACTTAATTTATTTAAATTAAATGACAGTTTTACAAAAATCGTTATTTTCACTATTCACTGAAAAATCAATAATTTCCGGAAAAAAAAATCAAAAAATTCACCATAATTAAATTTTGATATTAAGGTTCCAAAAATGAATTTAATTTTATCAAATAAATTTTCTAAAATTTATATAAATCAATTAAAATATTTTCTTATAAAAAGAAAAAAATATTTTTGAAGAAAATATAATTTTTATGAATATAATGACTTTACTAAAATTTTATTGATTATTTACTAAGAATTTATAAATAAATTTATATATATTATGAAATTTATAAGAATATTTCATATATTATTTAATATTATTCATATCCTTCTATTTAATGGCTTGGTTATAGTGGAAAATTTTTTAAAATTATTATTTCATGGTTTACTAAAGATCCATGTCACGTGTCATGCATGCTATCGAATAAAATCATTGTTGTGTGTAACATAAGCAATATAAAATTTTAAATTAATTCTAAAAAAATATATATTTCATAGAATATCATGGTGTTACATTCTACCCCCCTTAAGATGAATTTCAACCTCAAAATTCATCTCGGTCATCAAAGGTTTAACATTTGAAAATTCCATCATAGAAATCCACATTATAAAAACGGTTTATAAAAAATTCTCTTGAAAAAGAGAAATTAATGTGAAAAAATCATTTGTAATAACACATGTTATGATTCCAAATATAAGAACATAGGTGGGAAGTGAAAACATTTACATAAAAGAGAAAACTAACACCCAAATACTGATGGACGGTGATAGAGAACATGGTTAGAATAAAGTTAACAACCACAAAGTCATAAACCAAAGAGGCATGAAAAATGTCATTCATACCATCAAAATGATGATAATATGACAAAATTTTATTTCAATATCCTTTTCCTAAAGTTGAATAATTTTCACTAGAAGATATAATTAATTGATTTCATTCTATTTCATAAGCATAATCTCATTTCTTGGTTGTTCCTTGATCAATTTCAACTTCATCTTTTATTCTAATAAATAAAGGTGAATTTTTTTTGTCTAAAGAACTAATAGATCATAAGATCCATAAATTTCAAAATTATTTATTCTATTTATCTTTCATTTTCATCACAATAAAATAGTTTGCATGGGTTATCTTATATCGATAAATATTTATATGGTGAAGTAATACATTAATATCTAAAACCTCATCCAAAGTTCAACTTGAACAATTTCATAAATGGTTATCCTTATAACCCTCCCAAAACATTAAAATACAAAACATTAGAAATAAAGTCACTAAATTTCTCAAAATCAACTTCAAATTAATTTCACATATATCATAAAGTGTATCTTTATTGTCACACAACAAATATGTGAATACCTTCACCATGTATTCTCTTGAAACATGGTAATAACTTGAATTACCATAAAACCTTATTGAAAACATAAATACTTCCTCATTCCTTAACAATTTTATTGTATATGTTCCTTAAATCCAAAAATACTATAAACTCCCTCAATGATAGTATAAACCACTTTGTCAATAAATCCTTTATCAGTTCTGAGGTCATTAATACTATCCAATTTACTTTATCCACATCTATCATCTCTTTATCCAAACTAAATACCATTTTCTCAACCTTAGGAACATATTAAGGGTTATCTTCCCTTAATCATGTGTTTTCCATAAAATACTAACTTTTCATTAAATCACTTTTCTAGGTCTTTAGTACTACTCAACATATTCTTGAATATACTTATATAAAAACATATACTAAATAATCTTTATATGTTTCATGATTCATATAACATAATCCTTGAATTTAAATACATTAATACTTTGATCATTATACCTCACCCTTAATCCATCAACTAGGCTCCATTATCTTATTCTGTAATAAATCTTCCTTTCATATGTCATTCATAGTATCTTCATCTTCAACAACAAAACCATTACTCATACAACCTTTTTGATTCTCTTCAAGCTCTTTCCCCTTAGGACATCGATTTTCATAATCCCTACATTTAAAATGTAACACCCTGACCCTAGAATCCCATAGCTAGTGAATTATTTTAATAGATTAGAATGATTACAAGGAATAAAATCCTAATGGACGAAGTAGTTTAGTAGTTTTGTAAAACAAGATACATACATAGGTTCAACATTTCAACTTTAAAGGAAATACAACCTAAATGTTTTATTGGGAACATCCACCACTCTTAGTTTATCCCTGCAGATCATTCATAATAAAATTCTTCATGTTATGAGAAAATGAAACATAATAAAGGGATGATATCAGATGATCATTAAGGGTATGAAATACAGTAGAAGATATCATAAAAAAACATTAGGCATGGTGAATAACTAAAACACATAACTTTAAAAAATAAACTTGAACACATTATGGTAGAAATAAAAGCTGAATAAATAATTCAATAATAAAACATAATCAAGGTTATTATACTAGATGAATAAACACATGAACTATCAATACAATTTTCATAATGAGGTAAATTCATATATCGGACATCATAACTATACCATTAAGGTATCGTGCAAAGACCATAAATAACCATTTTTTCAAGGCCTCTTGTCATGACCTAGTTTGTCTCATGAGACCTACCGATGCATGAAGTGGTTATAGAGGGCCCCAAACATCATATAATAAGTCCAATTAATTCCTATTATGAATGGGGATAAACATAAACAACATATAGATTCATATTGAAACTAACATATGAAATGTAAATAACCTTCCCAAGTCATTAAACATAAACACTAACCATTCTGAGTAATATCATGAATGGTATCAAGATAGAACATCCACATTCAAAATAATAATAAATCCTTCAATAAAATATTTTTTAGATGATATAATAGGAGATAAATCTCTATGAAATTCAAGATACATCAAATGATGTTTACATAAATATAGATACTTTTAAATGAGACCATTGAAAATTTCTTAAGGAAATAATCCTTCAACATTCAAAAGTGTCCCATACCACCTTGAATCATTCAAATCATAATCCCTTATAATATCATGAGAATAATGAGACTTTTGATATGATATACCAAAGGGAAGTACATACACTATAACTATGAATTAAGTGGTGAACAAAGAATATATCTCATAAAAGTTAAAGTGAGATGAGAAAAATCTTTTCTAATTTGGAAAGAAGTGTTCTTTTGGAAAATCATTTGTAATTATCATGAAATCATATTGTAAAAATGTATATCCAAGAAAATAAAATGTAAGTTCATTGAAATTATATTTTAGGCTTAAATAAAGTATTATTGAGGTGAAATAATTTAAAAAGAGTTTTTAAAGAAGCTATAGAAATATAACATTTTAGTATGGTTTAAGGAATTATTTAAAGAGATTTTAAAGAAAAAAGGAATGTTTGATTTCATGAAACAACAAATGAACTAAAATATATTTTTCAATTTAAAATTTGTGACTTTAGAAAGATAAATATGGATTAAAACATATTATAGAGTGAACTTAAAAATAGGTAAAAATCCGAGAAGTTCCTTGAATCCAGCTTGTATTTTGGGAAGAATTTTTTAAAGATCCTTTTAAAACATATAACTCCCCATAAATGAACATAGGATTCTAGTTGGACTGAATATATAGAACATTCAAACAGAATTTATGAAAAGTACATAAGAATAAATAAGAATATCATTGAGGTGAGTAAAGAATAAGAGTAACCCGAATGAAAATGGAGGTTCAGGTAGAAAATACTTAAAACTTTATAATAAATTAAATTGTATGCCCCAAAATTAATAATCAGAAATGATACATATATTATTATTAAAATAAATATATTTATGATATTAAAAATCAATTGGTAGTTATTATCCACTAAATGAGGCTAATATTTATTGTTAATATATATAATATTCATGTGATTTATTATTCATAAACACCATTTTAGTGCATTTTACACTTTGAACATCATTTCACATTATGATTGTAATACCTTCTTAAAATGCACTATTATGTGGTACATTTTTGAACATCATTTAAAGTACTCAATGATTCATATAATTTTAAGGAATATAATTATACATTTTTCAATTTTATATTTTGGTAAATTGATCTAAACTTCAATATGAACATGTTTCATTCAGGGATCAATGGAGAATTCATGGAAGAGATGGAGATATTTTGTGATGAAAGGAAACAATTCTGGAGAAGTCAGAATGGACACCAGCCCACTGATTCAAATGTGTCTCCCACCATACAGGCCCAATGAATCCCAAATTTCGTGGGATTCTATAAGACATTTATAAGAACAAATCACTCTTCATAAGACAATTCTAATTCGGCCTCCATGGTGGTCATTTGGGCGGCCAAATTTAGAGATAAAATTCTGGGCCAGATTCTGCGGCCCAGAAAAACAGCCCACTAATATGATCATATCTCATAATCCACAACTCCAAATGGGACCAAAATTTACAGGAAACAATAATAATTCCTGAGATACATTTTATTCTACTATGGACCACTCTTATTCGGCCATCTAGAAGGTCTTCCAAGTGCGTCTGTTCGGTGAAGGAAATCTGGATGCCACCTCAGGTCAAATGTGGAAAAGTCCAAGTTCCACAAACTTTCCACCCACCTATGGCCTACCACAATTAATTTAGGAGACTTGGACTATTGGAGGCTCGACCCAAGGGCTCAAAAATTCCTATTTAAGGCAGTAGTGTTCGAG
The DNA here is from genome assembly GCA_963277665.1 of Viscum album. Taxonomy (NCBI): domain Eukaryota; kingdom Viridiplantae; phylum Streptophyta; class Magnoliopsida; order Santalales; family Viscaceae; genus Viscum; species Viscum album. The sequence continues at coordinate 1,945,243,887 of OY728163.1, forward strand.
GATTGAAGAATCTTTGAGCTTGTTTTCGTCTTAATGTTATGCTGCCAATTTCTCTTTGTAATGTTCTTCCTTCACATGTAAGTTGTTTTAATTCATCATTGTTTCTTAATAAAAGTTCTTCTTCTCTTATTATTATTTTCTTCTACTTATCACTTTTATACCGTTGGTTCAAGGTGTGAACTTTTTCATACCAAACCTTGTGAGATTATCACACAACGGTGGAGTGATTGTTATTTTATTGCGTTTTTTTTTACTTCTCCATTTCCTCCCTCATGGGTCTACTTTCCACTTCCATTGAAACCATAGAATCAATGGAGGGATAACCCACTTATGAGTTGATCCAAGGGAGTAGAAAGGGGATGGATTGGATTTTATTTATCACCTCATTAATGTATAATCACTTCTTTAATTGAGATTTTTATTTGATGATTTTTAAACTCCATCGTCCTTGTTGAATTTAAGGCCACACACTTCAAGTGCTAATACGAACCTTTACCTTGAAGTGCTCAAAACTTTGATCCTTCAAGTGTATAGGTGATTAGTATTAAAGGGTGTAGGTATTAAACCGGTAAGTGATGATGTTCTTTTATCTCCTTAAATGAACCCATCTCAAATTTAAGAAATTGAAATCATTAAAAAGAAAGTATGTCCAATCCACCCCGAGCGATAACCTAGGATCAACTAATTCTTTTAAATTTAATTCACTTAAATATGTTAGTTATACTTTAAAACCATATAAAATCAACCCAAGTTGTCCACTTCATAGCCCAAAACAGTCTATATAATGTATGTGTCTATAGGTTTCTTCTTAGGTCTCTGAGAATTCGATAACCCAAGCTAAACTACAAGGACCGTTCTACCTTCATCTCTTGGGTAAATTTGAGCCAGAATCAAATTTTGGCACCATTTTCGGGGACCTAAGTAAGTTATCTTAGACACTTTCATCCTTTTTTTCATCCTAATTCTCTTTTCTCACCCCTCACTCCTATGGAAATCAATTTTGAACATGTCTAAATATGGGAAACATATCCCCACTTTGATCACCCAACCCCATGTTTGATGTAAAATGACCATCCTAATTTATACATGTGGTATCATCAATAAAATAATGAACCACATTGTTTTTACCCCTATGATCCACAAAACATCCTAACATATAATGAGTTTCAGTCCCCATAAAGCCAATCTAAACACCCTCTTGTGCAATTCCAACAACTTAATTATCCACCTCGAATAGACCATTCGGATCAACCCCTTATCCATAATAATCCACATCTATTACTTGAAAAATTGTGTCAAAAAATGGAGATAATGAATTTTGAGGTTTCATCATTGAGGTTATAACTACAAAGCATTAAAAATTGTGAGGAACCCATCCCTACACAAACTGTCCCTTCCATAACCTTATGTGAATTGTCTAGTTTCCCACAAACCTTTCATGAATTTACTAAAGAGAAAACCTTTGGATTTGGGGAAGATGAGGAGGATCATGGAATTTTTGATGGGTGTTTAAATCAAGAGGAAACTGATTTTTTGTATTCACAAGAGGGAAATTTGACATCATGGATTGAGTCTCATGAATATAACTCCATTGATAAATTTTCAAAAACAAAAATCACTGAACCATTAAGAGAAATCACAAAATTTGAGTCCATATCCATTCCTGAAACTGATCTTTCTAATTTTGTGGTTGAATCTTCTATTCAAAAGGAACCAATTTTGTTAAGAAATTTGGAAAATGAAACTGAGTTGGATTCAAAATATCAACTTGTGTTTAAATGTTCTATCCAACCCGAACTCAAAATTATTGTCTTTCCCTCACCTCTAAAGAATTCCTTCATAAGTTATAATCATGACCTTTCAATTGGAATTCATTCTTCTCTTGAAACCAAAAAAGTTGGAATGATCATTGATGTCTTAGTAAATACTATAGAGGAAACTAGATCAACCATTTGTGATATTCCTTGGATTTTACCACTCTTTTTAGAACATAGGTTTGTGCATGAAAAAAATTATAAAAATAGAATCAATATAAACCTAGTAGAATTGGTGAAACATGTGGGCCTTAAAATGTTAAAAATTGGTATTGGGTAAGTTGGGGGGTTCAAGTCGAGCTAACGACGTTAAACAAAGCGTTGTATGGGAGGAAACCCATGGTTTTCAAGTTTCCTATCATTTTGTTGTTTTAATAAAATTTATATTTTAATTAATAATTTTTATATTTAAAAAAAATATAGATTTTTGACCGGTTCTTCTATTATGAGTATGGATGGGTATGAAAGGGGAGCATCATATTCATCTGTGTCACGTGGTGTGATCCTTGAGTAATACCTTACCCAGAAATTTAAAAAGAAGACAATGTATCATCAGTTTTTTTTATTTTTATACTTATATTTTACTTTTATATATATATATATACTCTTTTTTTCCTTTTTCCACTAGAGAACTCTGCAAGTGACATGGATATCAAAGGACTAAATTGGAGCAGAAAGAACTTCAAACTTCAACCACCAAGTGACTTCATTCCATGACCCTCATTTTCAATTTCCTTTTTGAACTTTCATTCTCTACCTCTACCCCCCTTCTAAATTTTCTTTTCATTAAACACTGGGGAAAATGTTATTTTAAGTTGGGGGTAGATAAAATAAAAAATTCTTTTTGTGTCAAAAAAATGATAAATGATTTGAAAAAAAAAATTGTGAAAATGGAAGGAAAAATTCCTTTAACTTTGAACATGGTAATACACATTACACACTTTGAAACTGAATATCAAATAATTTAGCATGCCCTGATTCTGATTTTAATCCTTGTATAATTTCATGAGCATAGATTTTGGAAAGTGTGGTTGTCCAATGTGATATTTCATTGTTTATATTTTCATCCAAATAAAAAAAAGATCACAATGCACGTCCTTTGGATAGTGGGGCATTAGTTTGAGTTCATGGGGTCCCCCAAATAAATAGCATAGGTTTGGTGATCATTTTAGTTTTAGTATGATTATTAAATAAAATAATAATAAATTTGCGCGTAGAGCAATGAAATTACCTAATGCGTGGCTTTCGGCACTTGGGGATCGTGACTCCATAGTTGTCTGGCCCAGAGTTAGTAATTTTATCTCTATTTTTGGTAATTTGAATTTTTTTTTGACTGAGTTAACTCGAGATGATGCCTGAGTATGTGGGATACACTTGGTTCCCTAAGGTCTTTGAGCCTGGGAGTCATCGGCAAAGTCTCGCTACAGGGGTTGACTCTTTTGAGTGCAATTTCAATTACCATGGAAAAATTGCAAAAACAAAAAAAACAAAAAATAATAATACAAAAAAAATTGAATACTCATCTTAATATTGAATTGTGATTCCACCTAGCACTTACGTAATTTTCCCCTTGAATAAATATGAACACCCATATCTATTGTGATGCACAACACATCCTCGTACTTAATTGATATTGGATGAAATATGATGATGGATTTGATCAAAGTAATGGGCTTGGGATTGGGATATTCTTATGAAACTATCATGTATTAAAATATTTAGATGGGTTTCATGATTGTTTGGTATATGGGTTTTTGGTGATCCCTGTGTATTAAAAGGTTTTTGGAAAAGGGAATTTGAATTTCATATTGTTGAGATATATTTTGCTCGGGACTAGCAAAACTCAAGTTGGGGGGTGTGATTAGCCACTAAATGAGGCTATATTTTTTGTTAATATATATAATATTCATGTGATTTATAATTCATAAACACCATTTTAGTGCATTTTACACTTTGAACATCATTTCACATTATGATTGTAATACCTTCTTAAAATGCACTATTATGTGGTACATTTTTGAACATCATTTAAAGTACTCAATGATTAATATGATTTTAAGGAATATAATTATCCATTTTTCAATTTTATATTTTGTTAAATTGATCTAGACTTCAATATGAACATGTTTCATTCAGGGATCAATGGAGAATTCATGAAAGAAGATGGAGATATTTTGTGATGAAAGGAAACAATTCTGGAGAAGTCAGATTGGACACCAGCCCACTGATTAGAATGTGGGGCCCACCATACAGGCCAAATGAATCCCAAATTTCGCAGTATGCTAGAAGACAATGTATAATAACAAATCACTATTCATGATACAATTCTAATTCGGCATCCATGGTAGGCATTTAGGCGGCCCAATTTAGAGATAAAATTCTGGGCCACATTCTGCGTCCCAAAAAAACATCCCACTAATATGATCATATCTCATAATACACAACTCCAAATGGGCCCAAATTTTACAGAAGACTAGAGGAAATCCTCAGTTCCATTTTCTTATACTATGTCCCACTCTTATTCTTCCATCAATAAGTTCTTCCAAGTGCGTATGTTCGGTGAAGGAAATATAGATTCCACCTCGGGTCAAATATGGAAAAGTCCAAGTTCCACAAACTTTCCACCCACCTATGGCCTACCACAATTAACTGAGGAGATTTTTACTATTTTAGGCTCAACCCAAGGGCTCAAAAATTCCTATTTAAGGCAGTATTGTTTGGAGGATTGAATAATCTTTGAGCTTGTTTTCATCTTAATGTTATGCTGCCAATTTCTCTTTGCAATGTTCTTCATTCACATGTAAGTTGTTTTAATTCATCATTGTTTCTTAATAAAAGTTCTTATTATCTTATTATTCTGTTCTTCTACTTATCACTTTGATACCGTTGGTTCAAGGTGTGAACTTGTTCATACCAAACCTTGTGAGATTATCACACAACGGTGGAGTGATTGTTCTTTTATTGCGTTTTTTTTTACTTCTTTATTTCCTCCCTCATGAGTCTACTTTCCACTTCCATTGAAAACATAGAATCAATGGAGGGCTAACCCACTTATGGGTTGATCCAAGGGAGTAGCAAGGGGATGGATTGGATGTTATTTATCACCTCATTAATGTATAATCACTTCTTCAATTGAGATTTTTATTTGATCATTTTTAAACTCCATCGTCCTTGTTGAATTTAAGGCCACACACTTCAAGTGCTAATACGAACCTTTACCTTGAAGTGATCAAAACTTTGATCCTTCAAGTGTATAGGTGATTAGTATTAAAGGGTGTAGGCATTAAACCCGTAAGTCATGATGTTGTTTTATCTCCTTAAATGAACCCATCTCAAATTTAATAAATTGAAATCATTAAAAAGAAAGTACGTTCAATCCACCCTGAGCGATAACCTAGGATCAATTTATTCTTTTAAATTGAATTCACTTTAATCTTTTAGTTATACTTTAAAACCATATATAATCAACCCAAGTTGGCGACTTCATATCCAAAAATAGTCCATATAATGTACGTGTTTATAGGTTTCTTCTTAGGTCTCTAAGGATTCGATAACCCAAGCTAAACTACAAGGACCATTCTACCATCATCTCTTGGGTAAATTTGAGAAAGAATCAAATTTTGGCACTATTTCCGGGGACCTAAGTAAGTTATCTTAGACACTTTCATCCTTTTTTTCATCCTACTTCTCTTTTCTCACACCTCACTCCTATGGAAGTCAATTTTGAACAAGTCCAAACATGGGAAACCTATCCCCACTTTGATCACCCAACCCCATGTGTGATGTACAATGACTATCCTAATTTCTACATGTGAGATCATCAACAACCTAATGAACCAAATTGTTTTTACCCCTATTATCCACAAAACATCCCAACATATAATGAGTTTCAATCCCCACAAATCCAATCTGAACACCCTCTTGTGCAATTCCAACAACTTAATTATCCACCTAGAATAGACCATTCGGATCAACCCCTTATCCATACTAATCCACATACATTACTTGAAAAATTTTGTCAACAAATGGAGATAATGAATTTTGAGGTTTCATCATTGAGTTTATAACTACAAAGCATTAAAAATTGTGAGGAACCCATCCCTACACAAACTGTCCCTTCCATAACCTTATGTGAATTTTCTAGTTTCCCACAAACCTTTCATGAATTTACTGAAGAGAAAACCTTTGGATTTGGGGAAGATGAGGAGGATCATGGAATTTTTTATGGGTGTTTAAATCAAGAGGAAACTTATTTTTTGTATTCACAAGAGGCAAATTTGACATCATGGATTGAGTCTCATGAATATAACTCAATTGATAAATTTTAAAAAACAAAAAACACTGAACCATTAAGAGAAATCAAAAACTTTGAGTCCATACCCATTTCTGAAACTGGTCTTTCTAATTTGGTGGTTGAATCTTCTATTCAAAAAGAACAAATTTTGTTAAGAAATTTGGAAAATGAAACTGAGTTGGATTTAAAATATCAACTTGTGTATAAATGTTCTATCCAACCTGAGCTCAAAATCATTGTCCTTCCCTCACCTCTAAAGAATCCCTTCATAAGTTATAATCATTACCTTTAAATTGGAATTAATTCTTATCTTGAAACCAAAAAAGTTTAAATGATCATCGATGTCTTAGTAAATACTATAGAGGAAACTAGATCAACCATTTGTGATATTCCTTGGATTTTACCACTCTTTTTAGAACATAGGTTTGTGCATGAAACAAATTATAAAAATAGAATCAATATCAACCTAGTAGAATTGGAGAAACATGTGGTCCTTAAAATGTTAAAAATTGGTATTGGGTAAGTTGGGGGGTTCAAGTCGAGCTAACGACGTTAAACAAATTGTTTCATGGGAGGCAACCCATGGTTTTCAAGTTTCCTATCATTTTGTTGTTTTAATAAAATTTATATTTTAATTAATCATTTTTATATTTAAAAAAAATATAGACTATTGACTTGTTCTTCTATTATGAGTATGGATGGGTATGAAAGGGGAGCACCATATTCATCCGTGTCATGTGGTGTGATCCTTGAGTAGTAACTTACCCAAAAATTTAAAAAGAAGACAATGTGTCATCAGTTTATTTTATTTTTATACTTATATTTTACTTTTATATATATATATATATATATATATTCTTTTGATTTGTTTTTTTGTTTTCCATTTTCCACTAGGGAACTCTGAAAGCGACATGGATATCAAAGGACTAAATTGGAGCAGAAAGAACTTCAAACTTCAACCACCAAGTGACTTCATTCCATGAACCTCATTTTCAATTTCCTTTTTGAACTTTCATTCTCTCCCTCTACCCCCTTCTAAATTTTCTTTTCTTTAAACACTGGGGAAAGTTTTATTTTAGGTTGAGGGGGAGATAAAATAAAAAATGCTTTTGTGTCAAAAAAATGATAAATGATTTGAAAAAAAAATTGTGAAAATGGAAGGAAAAAATCCTTTAACTTTGAACATGGTAATACACATTTCACACTTTGAAACTTAATATCAAATAATTTAGAATTCCCTGATTCTGATTTTAATCCTTGTATAGTTTCATGAGAATATATTTTGTAAAGTGTGGCTGTACAATGTGATATTTCATTGTTTATATTTTCATCCAAATAAAAAAAGATCACAATGCACGTCCTTCGGATAGTGGGGCATTAGTTTGAGTTCATGGGGTCCCCCAAATAAATAGCATAGGTTTGGTGATCATTTTAGTTTTAGTATGAGTATTCAATAAAAAAATAATAAATAATAATAATAATAAATTTTTGCGTAGGGCAATGAAATGACCTAATGCGTGGCTTTCGGCACTTGGGGATCGTGACTCCATAGTTGTCTGGCCCAGAGTTAGTAATTTTATCTCTATTTTTCGTAATTTGAATTTGTTTTTGACTGAGTTAACTCGAGATGATGCCCGAGTATGTGGGCTTCACTTGGTTCCCTAAGGTCTTTGAGCCTTGGAGTCATCGGCAAAGTCTCCCTACAGGGGTTGACTCTTTTGAGTGCAATTTCAATTACCATGGAAAAATTGCAAAAACAAAAAAAAACAAAAAAAAAATACAAAAAAAATTGAATACTCATCTTAATATTGAAATGTGATTCCACCTAGTGCTTACGTAATTTTCCCCTTGAATAAAGATGAACCCCCATGTCTATTGTGATGCACAACACATCCTCATACTAATTGATATTGGATGAAATATGATGATGGATTTGATCAAAGGAATGGGCTTGGGATTGGTATCTGCTTATGAAAATATCTTGTATTAAAATATTTTAATGGGTTTCATTATTGTTTGGTATATGGGTTTTTGGTGATCATTGTGTATTAAAATGTTTTTGGCAAAGGGAATTCGAATTTCATATTGTTGAGATATATTTTGATCGGGACTAGCAAAACTCAAGTTGGGGGTGTGATTAGCCACTAAATGAGGCTAATATTCATTGTTAATATATATAATATTCAGGTTCTTTATTATTCATAAACACCATTTTAGTGCATTTTACACTTTGAACATCATTTCACATTATGATTGTAATACCTTCTTAAAATGCACTATTGTGTGGTACATTTTTTACCATCATTTAAATTACTCAATGATTCATGTGATTTTAAGGAATATAATTATCCATTTTTCAATTTGATATTTTGGAAGATTTATCTACACTTCAATATTAACATGTTTCATTTAGGGATCAATGGATAATTCACGGAAGAATATGGAGATATTTTGTGATGAATGGAAACAATTCTAGAGAATTCATATTGGACACCAGCCCACTGATTCGAATTTGGGGCCCACCATACAGGCCAAATGAATCCCAAATTTTGTGGAATTCTAGAATACATGTATAAAAACAAATCACTCATCAGGATCCAATTCTAATTCGTCCTCCATGGTGGTCATTTAGGTGGCCCAAGTTAGAGATAAAGTTCTGGGCCGGATTCTCCGGCCCAGAGAAATAGCCCACTAATATTATCATATCTCAGAATCCAGAACTCAAAATGGACCCAAATTTTACAGCCGACTAGAAGACATCAGGATCTCCATTTTCATCTTCTATGGACTACTCTTATTCGTCCATATAGAAGGTCTCCCAAGTGCGTATCTTCGGTAAAGGAAATCTGGATGCCACCTCGGGTCAAATGTGTAAAAGTCCAAGTTCCACAAACTTTCCACCCACCTATGGCCTACCACAATTAATTGAGGAGACTTGGAATATTGGATGCTCGACCCAAGGGCTCAAAAAAACCTATTTAAGGCAGTATTGTTGGAGGATTAAAGAATCTTTGATCTTGTTTTCATCTTAATGTTATGCTGCCAATTTCTCTTTGTAATGTTCTTCCTTCACATGTAAGTTATTTTAATTCATCATTGTTTCTTAATAAAAGTTATTCTTATCTTATTATTATGTTCTTCTCCTTATCACTTTGATACTGTTGGTTCAAGGTGTGAACTTTTTCATACCAAACCTTGTGAGATAATCACACAACGGTGGAGTGATTGTTATTTTATTGCATTTTTTTTACTTCTCCATTTCCTCCCTCATGAGTCTACTTTCCGCTTCCATTGAAACCATAGAATCAATGGAGGGCTAAACCACTTATGGTTTGATCCAATGGAGTATAAATGGGATGGATTGGATGTTATTTATCACCTCATTAATGTATAATCACTTCTTTAATTGAGATTTTTATTTGATGATTTTTAAACTCTATCGTCCTTGTTGTATTTAAGGCCACACACTTCAAGTGCTAATACAAACATTTACCTTGAATTGATCAAAACTTTGATCCTTAAAGTGTATAGGTGATGAGTATTAAAGGGTGTAGGAATTAAACCAGTAAGTGATGATGTTGTTTTATCTCCTTAAATTAACCCATCTCAAATTTAAGAAATTTAAATCATTAAAAAGAAAGTACGTCCAATCCACCCAGAGCGATAACCTAGGATCAACTCATTCTATTAAATTGAATTCACTTAAATCTGTTAGTTATACTTTAAAACCATATAAATTCAACCCAATTTGTCCACTTCATAGCCAAAAACAATACATAGAATGTATGTGTCTATAGGTTTCTTCTTAGGTCTCTGAGGATTCGATAACCCAAGCTAAACTACAAGGACCATTCTACCATCATCTCTTGGGTAAATTTGAGCGATAATAAGGTAGTATAAATACACCATACACAAGTAATATTAGTGAATATTGGATATCTCACAAAAATGGGAGTGAGATAAAGAAACCTCTTACCTTAAGTCTGATGGTGTTCTTCACTTGGTCATAGTGTACTAGATAACCAAATTAAATTCATTAATTAATATTTAAAAAACCTATTATATATGTAATTGATTTATTATATCCTTATTAAGTTCATTTATTTCCTTTTTAATGGGTTAAGAGTTTCAATTTCATTGTCCAGGTCCATTTGTTTCACGATCGGTATACTTATATACATAAATGAAGAATCGTGTAAAATGAGGATTTTTTTCCAGAATTGAAGTTATATATTATTATTTAACATCCATAAGGTTACAGATTTTTAAATTTAATGTGGTTACTTGTAGTGAAGATTAATCATTATATAAATTATATAACGATAACTGTTTGGGTTAGTTGGGGGTTTTTGAACACCACGAACTCATTTTGATTTATAAATCAAAACCATGTGTAAAAAAATATTCCATAACCATAGATAAGAAATAATAAATATATTATAGTCTATTTCAACCATAATAATGGTTTCATATGTAACGCCCCGACCCCAGCTACCCAGAGCCGGTGCATTACTTCGTAACATTGGCATGATCACAAAAGATCAAGTCTCGAAAGACCGATTAGTTTAGTAGCCTTGGAAACACTAGATACATTCATAAGTCTTTCATTACATCAAAAAGTAAACAAACTACAATAACATGGTCTTCATAGTCCACACTTCTATCCTCTTTGGACTATCCCTGCAGGTCATTCATAAAATACTTCTTCACATCCTGGAAAATATTAAAACATTGAAAGGGGTGAGCTCATATGCTCAGTAAGGTTATCAATATAGCGGATGCTTTCATAAATAAACATTAACATTTAAGGCAATGTATAACTATAACAAAAGCCTTTTAAACTTGAACTTCAACATAATATGGCAAAAGTAAAATGAGATAATGCCATTCACTTCTTCACATGGATATTCTACTGGTCGAATAATCACATGCAATATCAATAACCACTTTCATAATGATGGAATGCATAATTCCAGACTATCATAACCACATAGCCAAGGCCTCGTGCCAAGACTACAAATAAGATTTTGTCAAGGCCTTGTGCCAAGACACTAGTTTGTCTCATGAGACCTGCCGATGCATCGAGGAGCTATAGCGGGCTCCACCCGTCACTTCTTAAGTCCAATGCATTCCTCATATGAATAGGTTTAAACATATCATAAACCATAACATAATCGTATCACATAAAACATGCATAAAGGAAACATAACATTTCCACATTTCAATCACAAGATATAAATACAACACATTGATATAATAAAAACTCTTTCAAAACCATTTTCAATACCAAAATAAAAGAAAGTTAAAACTTTGTATTTATTTTTCATTAAAAAAAATGATGGCTTATAGAGGAAGCCGAAACTCAAATAATGGTCACGGCGGCAGAGAAGTCGTTGTCGCCGCATAAGTACGGAAAGAAAAACATTCCCTTTTTGTCGTTTAGTAAAACGCTTCGTATAAAAAATATTCCTTTTGAATAAACGTAAAAGTCAAAGGGGTTTATACACCGTATAAAAGGAAGTTGTGTATAAAACCAAATATGCCTCAATGAAAGGAGATTGAGACGAAGTCCTTAAAAAGATCATTTTTAAAATAAAATAGATCTATTATGTGTATTCACTGTAGGTACACATAAATAAAGTAAAAATACAAAATAGGACATAATAACATCATGACATAATTTGAAAGTAAGAGATTAACCCAAAGAATGGAAGTTGGGTTAAAAAGTTCCCTTACAAAGATCATTTTTTTAAAATAAAATACATCTATTATGTGTATTTACTATAAGTACACACAAAATATGTACAAATAAAAGATATTAAATAATAATATCGTGACATAATTTGAAATTAGGAGATTAACCCAAAGAATGGAAGTTGGGTTAAGAAATTCCCTTACCTTGTGTCCTGTCCTGACTCGACCGTTCTTTAACCTCCTGAATAATAAACTAGAGTTAATTCCTATTTACTTAAGAACCTTTTTCATGTTCATTATTGCTTTCATATCCCTTATTACCATGTTATGAACATTATGTAATTATTTAAGTTAATAACGGTCGTTTTGTCGATCTTTGGTACTTCAGTCAAAATAAACTTCTTATAATTACAAGTTGTTCATGTGGTGAAATATCCATTATATCCAGAATTATATTAATGATGTATATATCATATATATCATATATATACAGTATATACATTCATTTATAATATTACGAAACATTTAGAGGTAAGAAATGAAATGCACCGTTCATGGAGACTGTAAGCCGTACGTACGCATGAACGCTACTTTCATTTATATTTCATTTTTAATGGAATGAAATCATAATGATATAAATTTATAATATAATTCCAGTATAATATAGTGTATAATACCATTTACTCCATCCTTTATACATCCCACATATGGCATTAACGATTCAAATCACTTTGAGGGGGCGGTAGTCCGCACTTCCTAAAATGAAATTATCGCGTTTTACCCATAATGGAAATCATAAAGTATGCCATAAATGAGAAATACAGAATCATAATTAAAACATAAACATATTATATATCATATATAAATATAGTGACATCTTAATGGCCACCTTTGAAGGTGTTATATGAGTGTTGAACAATCATCGTTTCGTGAGGCAGAAATTCGCCATCCACAGAAACCGTATGTTCTTTAACCATTAGATGTAGGTGTGTGTAAGTGTAGCTCGAATCCTTCTTATAACAACATCCTAGTATATTGAGGATACTGTTTTTGTTACAAAAGAAATGAATAAAAAGAGTTTAGGGTGTTGGAGAAGAAAAATAAAACAAAACAACATTAGAGAAGACATTACCTCAAAATCGGGTAACTCTTTTTGATTTGATCCAAAGGCTTCCTTGGGAAGAGTTATGCCCAAAGTGAGGCTTCTAGGAGTAAGAGAGGGATGTTGGGAGAGTATTTGGGCAGAGTTTTGCCGAGCCAAATGGCTTGAAAGTGTAAATGAGGTGGGAGAGGTGGGGGCCTTTTATAAGTGGAGAGGAGGGGCACTTTTGGAAAGATTGAAATGTTATATTATTTCACAATGCTTTTCGGATTCTAAAGGTCCCACACTTATATAATTCAAGGCTAAGGTGATAAGGTTTCGAAATATCTTCATCCAATAGGCTTTGGACAAGTGTAAGCCTTGGATTTTTCATTATCTACTCATTTTATTTAAATCATTAAATAATGAGGTCATCGCTGCATCATAATGATGTCATAAATAATTTAATTTATTTAATGTCTAAAAATTATAAAAAAAATACTATGATGTAGGAAATCGTTTTAGCTTTCTAATGAATATTTATAATCAAAATTTGGACTTGTGTAAACTCACGTAAAAATTGTTTTAGTAAAACATGTTATGTTTGTGTCATTTTTTACTTTAACATTAAATAAAAGGTGTTTATGTCATTTTCTAACTAAAGTGGCTCCATGGGGTCCCCAAGTTGACCCATGGGTTTTCTTGGTCGGCCATGACTCATCCAATAGGAGTAGGACAAGTTTCATGCTCATCTCATATTATTAAAACATTATTTTTACCTTAAACTACACTAATTACCTCTAATCGCGATTAAGAACTTAAAAGTTACTATTCACCAAAAATTATTTTAATCTTATTGAACCACATTTTACTTCTTAATGACAACCATGTATGTCGGATTTTTGAAAATCAAATCACAGAAGTGGTAATATTTCATTTAAACGAAAAATCAGTTATTTAACTACCACTTAGTGGTTTCACTATTCATCAAAAATTGAATTTTTTCATAACAAAGCCAAAATTTCACCCTAAGCTATAATTGATATTCCGAATTCAAAAATGATGTCTATTTTACAAAATTACAAACATATAAGTTGCATTAATTAATTTTATTATTAATTCCCGTTGTTACAACAAATAGCGTGTTTTTAAGAAACAATTTATATCAAAAGATTGGCAATTGTTTATGTCCAATTTCAATGTTAAATTAATTCTAATGACCACCATTGGATAAAATGGTAAAAATATATTCTAATTATACCTTAAAACCACTAAATAGTATAATTTATCACAATAAATTATTTTTATTAAAAAAGTTGTTTTAAAGTATTTTTCACTATTCATAAAAATTAGAAGTTCTCAGAAAAATACCAAAAATTCAACATAGGCTAATTTCGATATTCCGAATCCAAAAATGAAGTCCATTTTGGAATATAAAATTTCTATAATTTTAAAAAGTGGTTATTACTATTCATAACGGCTACTTTGATTAGTTGCGGTGTTTTAGAACTCGAAGTTGCGTACAATGCAAGCTATTGCATTATTGAATGAGAAGCGTATCGTGGAAGATCGGGGTGTTACATTCTCCCCTCCTTAAATAAATTGCGTCCTCGCAATTTGAAATTTTTCTTTGAAAATAAAAGGTTGAAAAGAGAAAATACCATTGAGGAAAACCCACATCGGAAATAAGGTTAATAAATATATAACATTAAAAGAAAGCAGGATAAGTACAAAGGTCACCTGATATATCCCATTCTAGGATTCTATGAAAATATGGATATTGAAGAAAAACAAACCATCAAGGTCTGATGGAGAGTTATAGAAAACAGGATTAGGTGAAAGTTTAACCACAAGAAAATCACAAACTTGTGATTTGTTAAACGGTCATTGAATCCCCAGTTGGAAAAGTTAACCGACAACATTTTTGTTTTAAGTTACCTTTTATAATGTTGAGGAATTTATTTAGGAGATTTACTAAGAACGTAAGGGAATATACATACTTGTTATGTATACTTTCATTCGTTAATAAATTTTTACCACAAACCCAACTTTTACTCCAAATGGTAACGGAACTCAAAAATATTCTATTTATCCTAATTGTATAAGGTTCCAAATGTTAACACATACCATTTAGATTAGTAAAACAATTTTGTAATAACCAGGGACTTCCTGTAGGCTAGTGGTAGGAAATAAAGGCTTGTCGCACTATGGTTGTGGGTTCGATTCCTGCAGCTTTGTCCGACGTGATGGGTTATTCCCCACCCTGCAGGTTGTCCTTTTCCTAAAAATATAGTACTATACTATTCCAAAAATAATCTTCATAAATGTTTTAACCTTAAACAATACTATCCAAAGTTCAACTTAATCCACTCCAACCTTTATAGTTATCCAAAATACCTTCGTCCAGACTTTCTCTAAAAGGTCTCTAAATTCCAAAATCAATTGTAACATCAGATTCCCCAAACAAAGAAAAGTTTCTCTTATTGTCACATACTAAAAATATGATTACCTTAATCATATTAAAACCTTATTGAAATCAAAAAGTACTGTAGTAAAATCCTTATATATATATCACATTATTCTTATAACCAGAATATAATCCTTGAGTCCAAAAGCACCAATACATTAACTATTCCGCTTCAACTGTAGTCACAGCATAAGATTGGCCTTGATCCCTTGGCCTTTTCTGAGGTAAGTTTCCTTGACGCTTAGGACATTCATTTGCATAATGCCCTGTTTCCCTACAATTGTAGCATTCAACTTTGACAGCCTCTTTCTTTCCCTTGCAATCACGAGCCTGGTGACCCTTTTCTCCACATTTATAACAAACTCCCATTCCTTTTAGGCAAGTACCAGGGTGATTCTTCCCACAATTATCACATAATGGAAAATCCTTCTTTCCCTTTTTCCCTTTATCTGTCGCTTGTTCCACCGTTCTCTTCTTATCTTGCTTTACTTTGTTGTCATAAGACTTAAAGAATTCCTTTTCTGTCTTGATAGAACACGAGACAATATCTTCGTATGATGAGAAGGATTGTGATACTAAAGCTCGATGGAGAAATGGTTTTAACCCATCAAAGAAACGATCAGTCTTACTCCTTGGGTTACGTATATAATCGGCAGCATGCCTCGCTACCCTTGTAAAGTTAGCCTCATACTTTGCGACATTCTCATCCTCCTTCTGCCTCAAACTCAGAAATTGCCTTTCCATATCTGCTCGATGGTCACGAGGAAAGTAGTTTTCTATGAAAAGGTCTTTGAACTCCCTCCATTCCATATTCGATACGTCATCATCTTCCTTTGTGTTTCGAATCAGCGACCACCACTGATTGGCATCTCCAGTGAGGCGGTAAACTGCCATGACAACCTTCTCCCTTTCACTACTCCCCAAGGCATGGAATATTTTCTCTAAGGAATTTATCCATTGCTCAGCTACTATAGGATTTGTACTCCCATTGAAGGTTGGTGGTTGTTGCCTCATGAAACGTTCTAGCATTGATCCTCCACATTGCGGATCAGGGTGCTCCATACGAGTAAGGTTATTATTCATAACCTGAGTGAGTTGTCCCAGTACGGTGAGAAGCTGATCAGCACCAGTTGTATCTCCAGATCCAAAATAATTATCTTGAGCAGGAGGGCAATCCCTACACGGAGTGCGTGCATTGATACGGTTTCCATTCCTTCCACTAGGCGCCATTTCTAAACATTGTCATAAACTAGATTAGTTTATTAATCAAAATACATAATTCCATACTTGTAAAATACTTAACATAAATTGAACTATTTATGGATATAATCCATAATCATAAAAAGAAATGTTTTCTTTGAGGAAGTATATACTCGTAACCCTTCATAGTGGTTTGTAAAGAAAATGGGAATTATCCAAAGCATATCCCCCGGGAGTGTCGTAACCAAGAGTGTAGCAAGGCCCGTTGTCGTGCACCAGTTCCCGTTCGAGTCTAGCTCAAAGCGGTGTTTTCGGGTTTTACCCCTAGGTACATCTGTGCCAGAGCCGCCTCTACCTGCTCGTATCCAGACAGGGATGTATTTCTCGGAAAACTCACAACATATCTACAATACCAAAATTCTAGGAAGTTCTTCTATACTAATCCTCAAAGTCTATCTTCGGGATATGTGCTCTAATCAGAGTTTATCTAAATCTAGCTTCCAAGGTTAGTACTAAACTGCCTCTGATACCAACTGTAAAGCCCCGACCCCAGCTACCCAGAGCCGGTGCATTACTTCGTAACATTGGCATGATCACAAAAGATCAAGTCTCGAAAGACCGATTAGTTTAGTAGCCTTGGAAACACTAGATACATTCATAAGTCTTTCATTACATCAAAAAGTAAACAAACTACAATAACATGGTCTTCATAGTCCACACTTCTATCCTCTTCGGACTATCCCTGCAGGTCATTCATAAAATACTTCTTCACATCCTGGAAAATATTAAAACATTGAAAGGGGTGAGCTCAGATGCTCAGTAAGGTTATCAATATAGCGGAAGCTTTCATAAATAAACATTAACATTTAAGGCAATGTATAACTATAACAAAAGCCTTTTAAACTTGAACTTCAACATAATATGGCAAAAGTAAAATGAGATAATGCCATTCACTTCTTCACATGGATATTCTACTGGTCGAATAATCACATGCAATATCAATAACCACTTTCATAATGATGGAATGCATAATGCCAGACTATCATAACCACATAGCCAAGGCCTCGTGCCAAGACTACAAATAAGATTTTGTCAAGGCCTTATGCCAAGACACTAGTTTGTCTCATGAGACCTGCCGATGCATCGAGGAGCTATAGCGGGCTCCACCCGTCACTTCTTAAGTCCAATGCATTCCTCATATGAATAGGTTTAAACATATCATAAACCATAACATAATCGTATCACATAAAACATGCATAAAGGAAACATAACATTTCCACATTTCAATCACAAGATATAAATACAACACATTGATATAATAAAAACTCTTTTAAAACCATTTTCAATACCAAAATAAAAGAAAGTTAAAACTTTGTATTTATTTTTCATTAAAAAAAATGATGGCTTATAGAGGAAGCCGAAACTCAAATAATGGTCACGGCGGCAGAGAAGTCGTTGTCGCCGCAAAAGTACGGAAAGAAAAACATTCCCTTTTTTTCGTTTAGTAAAACGCTTCGTATAAAAAAGATTCCTTTTGAATAAACGTAAAAGTCAAATGGGTTTATACACCGTATAAAAGGAAGTTGTGTATAAAACCAAATATGCCTCAATGAAAGGAGATTGAGACGAAGTCCTTAAAAAGATCATTTTTAAAATAAAATAGATCTATTATGTGTATTCACTGTAGGTACACATAAAGAAAGTAAAAATACAAAATAGGACATAATAACATCATGACATAATTTGAAAGTAAGAGATTAACCCAAAGAATGGAAGTTGGGTTAAAAAGTTCCCTTACAAAGATCATTTTTTTAAAATAAAATACATCTATTATGTGTATTTACTATAAGTACACACAAAATATGTACAAATAAAAGATATGAAATAATAATATCGTGACATAATTTGAAAGAAGGAGATTAACCCAAAGAATGGAAGTTGGGTTAAGAAATTCCCTTACCTTGTGTCTTGTCCTGACTCGACCGTTATTTAACCTCCTGAAAAATAAACTAGAGTTAATTCCTATTTAATTAAGAACCTTTTTCATGTTCATTATTTCTTTCATATCCCTTATTACCATGTTATGATCATTATGTAATTATTTAAGTTAATAACGGTCGTTTTGTCGATCTTTGGTACTTCAGTCAAAATAAACTTCTTATAATTACAAGTTGTTCATGTGGTGAAATATCCATTATATCCAGAATTATATTAATGATGTATATATCATATATATCATATATATACATTATATACATTCATTTATAATATTACGAAACATTTAGAGGTAAGAAATGAAATGCACCGTTCATGGAGACGGTAAGCCGTACGTACGCATGAACGCTACTTTCATTTATATTTCATTTTTAATGGAATGAAATCATAATGATATAAATTTATAATATAATTCCAGTATAATATAGTGTATAATACCATTTACTCCATCCTTTATACATCCCACATATGGCATTAACGATTCAAATCACTTTGAGGGGGCGGTAGTCCGCACTTCCTAAAATGAAATTATCGCATTTTACCCATAATGGAAATCATAAAGTATGCCATAAATGAGAAATACAGAAGCATAATTAAAACATAAACATATTATATATCATATATAAATATAGTGACATCTTAATGGCCACCTTTGAAGGTGTTATATGAGTGTTGAACAATCATCGTTTCGTGAGGCAGAAATTCGTCATCCACAGAAACCGTATGTTCTTTAACCATTAGATGTAGGTGTGTGTAAGTGTAGCTCGAATCCTTCTTATAACAACATCCTAGTATATTTATGATATTGGTGTTGTTACAAAAGAAATGAATAAAAAGAGTTTAGGGGGTTGGAGAAGAAAAATAAAACAAAACAACATTAGAGAAGACATTACCTCAAAATCGGGTAACTCTTTTTGATTTGAGCCAAAGACTTCCTTGGGAAGAGTTATGCCCAAAGTGAGGCTTCTAGGAGTAATAGAGGGATGTTGGGAGAGTATTTGGGCAGAGGTTGGCCGAGCCAAATGGCTTGAAAGTGTAAATGAGGTGGGAGAGGTGGGGGACTTTTATAAGTGGAGAGGAGGGGCACTTTTGGAAAGATTGAAATGTTATATTATTTCACAATGCTTTTCGGATTCGAAAGGTCCCACACTTATATAATTCGAGGCTAAGGGGATAAGGTTTCAAAATATCTTCATCCAATAGGCTTTGGACAAGTGTAATCCTTGGATTTTTCATTATCTTCTCATTTTATTTAAATCGTTAAATAATGAGGTCATCGCCGCATCATAATGATGTCATAAATAATTTAATTTATTTAATGTCTAAAAATTATAAACAAAATACTATGATGTAGGAAATCTTTTTATCTTTCTAATGAATATTTATAATCAAAATTTGGACTTGTGTAACCCCACGTAAAAATTGTTTTAGTAAAACATTTTATGTTTGTGTCATTTTTTACTTTAACATTAAATAAAAGGTGTTTATGTCATTTTCTAACTAAAGTGGCTCCATGGGGTCCCCAAGTTGACCCATGGGTTGTCTTGGTCGGCCATGACTCATTCAATAGGAGTAGGACAAGTGTCATGCTCATCTCATATTATTAAAACATTATTTTTACCTTAAACTACACTAATTACCTCTAATCGCGATTAAGAACTTAAAAGTTACTATTCACCAAAAATTATTTTAATCTTATTGAACCACATTTTACTTCTTAATGACAACCATGTATGTCGGATTTTTGAAAATCAAATCACAGAAGTGGTAATATTTCATTTAAACGAAAAATCAGTTATTTAACTACCACTTAGTGGTTTCACTATTCATCAAAAATTGAAGTTTTTCAGAAAAATGCCAAAATTTCACCCTAAGCTATAATTGATATTCCGAATTCAAAAATGATGTCTATTTTACAAAATTCCAAACATATAAGTTGCATTAATTAATTTTATTATTAATTCCCGCTGTTACAACAAATAGCATGTTTTTAAGAAACAATTTATATCAAAAGATTGGCAATTGTTTATGTCCAATTTCAATGTTAAATTAATTCTAATGACCACCATTGGATAAAATGGTAAAAATATATTCTAATTATACCTTAAAACCACTAAATAGTATAATTTATCACAATAAATTATTTTTATTAAAAAATTTGTTTTAAAGTATTTTTCACTATTCATAAAAATTAGAAGTTCTCAGAAAAATACCAAAAATTCAACATAGGCAAATTTCGATATTCCGAATCCAAAAATGAAGTCCATTTTGAAATATTAAATTTCTATAATTTTAAAAAGTGGTTATTACTATTCATAAAGGCTACTTTGATTAGTTGCGGTGTTTTAGAACTCGAAGTTGCGTACAATGCAAGCTATTGCATTATTGAATGAGAAGCGTATCGTGGAAGCTCGGGGTGTTACATTCTCCCCTCTTTCAATAAATTACGTCCTCGCAATTTGAAATTTTTCTTTGAAAATAAAAGGTTGAAAAGAGAAAATACCATTGAGGAAAACCCACATCGGAAATAAGGTTAATAAATATATAACATTAAAAGAAAGCAGGATAAGTACAAAGGTCACCCGATATAGCCCATTCTAGGATTCTATGAAAATATGGATATGGAAGAAAAACAAACCATCAAGGTCTGATGGAGAGTTATAGAAAACAGGATTAGGAGAAAGTTTAACCACAAGAAAATCACAAACTTGTGATTGGTTAAACGGTCATTGAATCCCCAGTTGGAAAAGTTAACCGACAACATTTTTGTTTTAAGTTACCTTTTATAATGTTGAGGAATTTATTTAGGATATTTACTAAGAACGTAAGGGAATATACATACTTGTTATGTATACTTTCATTCGTTAATAAATTTTTACCACAAACCCAACTTTTACTCCAAATGGTAATGGAACTCAAAAATATTCTATTTATCCTAATTGTATAAGGTTCCAAATGTTAACACATACCATTTAGATTAGTAAAACAATTTTGTAATAACCAGGGACTTCCTGTAGGCTAGTGGTAGGAAATAAAGGCTTGTCGCACTATGGTTGTGGGTTCGATTCCTGCAGCTTTGTCCGACGCGATGGGTAATTCCCCACCCTGCAGGTTGTCCTTTTCCTAAAAATATAGTACTATACTATTCCAAAAATAATCTTCATAAATGTTTTAACCTTAAACAATACTATCCAAAGTTTAACTTAATCCACTCCAACCTTTATAGTTATCCAAAATACCTTCATCCAGACTTTCTCTAAAAGGTCTCTAAATTCCAAAATCAATTGTAACATCAGATTCCCCAAACAAAGAAAAGTTTCTCTTATTGTCACATACTAAAAATATGATTACCTTAATCATATTAAAACCTTACTGAAATCAAAAAGTACTGTAGTACAATCCTTATATATATATCACATTATTCTTATAACCAGAATATAATCCTTGAGTCCAAAAGCACAAATACATTAACTATTCCGCTTCAACTGTAGTCACAGCATAAGATTGGCCTTGATCCCTTGGCCTTTTCTGAGGTAAGTTTCCTTGACGCTTAGGACATTCATTTGCATAATGCCCTGTTTCCCTACAATTGTAGCATTCAACTTTGACAGCCTCTTTCTTTCCCTTGCAATCACGAGCCTGGTGACCCTTTTCTCCACATTTATAACAAACTCCCATTCCTTTTAGGCAAGTACCAGGGTGATTTTTCCCACAATTATCACATAATGGAAAATCCTTCTTTCCCTTTTTCCCTTTATCTGTCTCTTGTTCCACCGTTCTCTTCTTCTCTTGCTTTACTTTGTTGTCATAAGACTTAGAGAATTCCTTTTCTGTCTTGATAGCACACTAGACAATATCTTCGTATGATGAGAAGGATTGTGATACTAAAGCTCGACCGAGAAATGGTTTTAACCCATCAAATAAACGATCAATCTTACTCCTTGGGTTACGTATATAATCGGCAGCATGCCTCGCTAACCTGGTAAAGTTAGCCTCATACTTTGCGACATTCTCATCCTCCTTCTGCCTCAAACTCAGAAATTGCCTTTCCATATCTGCTCGATGGTCACGAGGAAAGTATTTTTCTAAGAAAATCTCTTTGAACTCCCTCCATTCCATATTCGATACGTCATCATCTTCCTTTGTGTTTCGAATCAGCGACCACCACTGATCGGCATCTCTAGTGAGGCGGTAAACTGCCATGACAACCTTCTCCCTTTCACTACTCCCCAAGGCATGGAATATTTTCTCTAAGGAATTTATCCATTTCTCAGCTACTATAGGATTTTTACTCCCATTGAAGGTTGGTGGTTGTTGCCTCATGAAACGTTCTAGCATTGATCCTCCACGTTGCGGATCAGGGTGCTCCATACGAGTAAGGTTATTATTCATAACCTGAGTGAGTTGTCCCAGTACGGTGAGAAGCTGATCAGCACCAGTTGTATCTCCAGATCCACAATAATTATCTTGAGCAGGAGGGAAATCCCTACACGGAGTGCGTGCATTGATACGGTTTCCATTCCTTCCACTAGGCGCCATTTCTAAACATTGTCATAAACTAGATTAGTTTATGAATCAAAATACATAATTCCATACTTGTAAAATACTTAACATAAATTGAACTATTTATGGATATAATCCATAATCATAAAAAGAAATGTTTTCTTTGAGGAAGTATATACTCGTAACCCTTCATAGTGGTTTGTAAAGAAAATGGGAATTATCCAAAGCATATCCCCCGGGAGTGTCGTAACCAAGAGTGCAGCAAGGCCCGTTGTCGTGCACCAGTTCCCGTTCGAGTCTAGCTCAAAGCGGTGTTTTCGGGTTTTACCCCTAGATACATCTGTGCCAGAGCCGCCTCTACCTGCTTGTATCCAGACAGGGATGTATTGCTCGGAAAACTCACAACATCTCTACAATACCAAAATTCTAGGAAGTTCTTCTATACTAATCCTCAAAGTCTATCTTCGGGATATGTGCTCTAATCAGAGTTTATCTAAATCTAGCTTCCAAGGTTAGTACTAAACTGCCTCTGATACCAACTGTAACGCCCCGACCCCAGCTACCCAGAGCCGGTGCATTACTTCGTAACATTGGCATGATCACAAAAGATCAAGTCTCGAAAGACCGATTAGTTTAGTAGCCTTGGAAACACTAGATACATTCATAAGTCTTTCATTATATCAAAAAGTAAACAAACTACAATAACATGGTCTTCATAGTCCACACTTCTATCCTCTTCGGACTATCCCTGCAGGTCATTCATAAAATACTTCTTCACATCCTGGAAAATATTAAAACATTGAAAGGGGTGAGCTCAGATGCTCAGTAAGGTTATCAATATAGCGGAAGCTTTCATAAATAAACATTAACATTTAAGGCAATGTATAACTATAACAAAAGCCTTTTAAACTTGAACTTCAACATAATATGGCAAAAGTAAAATGAGATAATGCCATTCACTTCTTCACATGGATATTCTACTGGTCGAATAATCACATGCAATATCAATAACCACTTTCATAATGATGGAATGCATAATGCCAGACTATCATAACCACATAGCCAAGGCCTCGTGCCAAGACTACAAATAAGATTTTGTCAAGGCCTTGTGCCAAGACACTAGTTTGTCTCATGAGACCTGCCGATGCATCGAGGAGCTATAGCGGGCTCCACCCGTCACTTCTTAAGTCCAATGCATTCCTCATATGAATAGGTTTAAATATATCATAAACCAAAACATAATCGTATCACATAAAACATGCATAAAGGAAACATAACATTTCCACATTTCAATCACAAGATATAAATACAACACATTGATATAATAAAAACTCTTTCAAAACCATTTTAAATACCAAAATAAAAGAAAGTTAAAACTTTGTATTTATTTTTCATTAAAAAAAATGATGGCTTATAGAGGAAGCCGAAACTCAAATAATGGTCACGGCGGCAGAGAAGTCGTTGTCGCCGCATAAGTACGGAAAGAAAAACATTCCCTTTTTGTCGTTTAGTAAAACGCTTCGTATAAAAAAGATTCCTTTTGAATAAACGTAAAAGTCAAAGGGGTTTATACACCGTATAAAAGGAAGTTGTGTATAAAACCAAATATGCCTCAATGAAAGGAGATTGAGACAAAGTCCTTAAAAAGATCATTTTTAAAATAAAATAGATCTATTATGTGTATTCACTGTAGGTACACATAAATAAAGTAAAAATACAAAATAGGACATAATAACATCATGACATAATTTGAAAGTAAGAGATTAACCCAAAGAATGGAAGTTGGGTTAAAAAGTTCCCTTACAAAGATCATTTTTTTAAAATAAAATACATCTATTATGTGTATTTACTATAAGTACACACAAAATATGTACAAATAAAAGATATGAAATAATAATATCGTGACATAATTTGAAAGTAGGAGATTAACCCAAAGAATGGAAGTTGGGTTAAGAAATTCCCTTACCTTGTGTCCTGTCCTGACTCGACCGTTCTTTAACCTCCTGAATAATAAACTAGAGTTAATTCCGATTTACTTAAGAACCTTTTTCATGTTCATTATTGCTTTCATATCCCTTATTACCATGTTATGAACATTATGTAATTATTTAAGTTAATAACGGTCGTTTTGTCGATCTTTGGTACTTCAGTCAAAATAAACTTCTTATAATTACAAGTTGTTCATGTGGTGAAATATCCATTATATCCAGAATTATATTAATGATGTATATATCATATATATCATATATATACATTATATACATTCATTTATAATATTACGAAACATTTAGAGGTAAGAAATGAAATGCACCGTTCATGGAGACGGTAAGCCGTACGTACGCATGAACGCTACTTTCATTTATATTTCATTTTTAATGGAATGAAATCATAATGATATAAATTTATAATATAATTCCAGTATAATATAGTGTATAATACAATTTACTCCCTCCTTTATACATCCCACATATGGCATTAACGATTCAAATCACTTTGAGGGGGCGGTAGTCCGCACTTCCTAAAATGAAATTATCGCGTTTTACCCATAATGGAAATCATAAAGTATGCCATAAATGAGAAATACAGAATCATAATTAAAACATAAACATATTATATATCATATATAAATATATTGACATCTTAATGGCCACCTTTGAAGGTGTTATATGAGTGTTGAACAATCATCGTTTCGTGAGGCAGAAATTCGCCATCCACAGAAACCGTGTGTTCTTTAACCATTAGATGTAGGTGTGTGTAAGTGTAGCTAGAATCCTTGTTATAAAAACATCCTAGTATATTGAGGATACTGGTTTTGTTACAAAATAAATGAATAAAAATAGTTTAGGGGGTTGGAGAAGAAAAATAAAACAAAACAACATTAGAGAAGACATTACCTCAAAATCGGGTAACTCTTTTTGATTTGAGCCAAAGGCTTCCTTGGGAAGAGTTATGCCCAAAGTGAGGCTTCTAGGATTAAGAGAGGGATGTTGTGAGAGTATTTGGGTAGAGTCTGGCCGAGACAAATGTTTTGAAAGTGTAAATGAGGTGGGAGAGGTGGGGGCCTTTTATAAGTGGAGAGGAGGGGCACTTTTGGAAAGATTGAAATGTTATATTATTTCACAGTGCTTTTCGGATTATAAAGGTCCCACACTTATATACTTCGAGGCTAATGTGATAAGGTTTCGAAATATCTTCATCCAATAGGCTTTGGACAAGTGTAATCCTTGGATTTTTCATTATCTTCTCATTTTATTTAAATCGTTAAATAATGAGGTCATCGCTGCATCATAATGATGTCATACATAATTTAATTTATTTAATGTCTAAAAATTATAAAAAAAATATTATGATGTAGGAAATCTTTTTATCTTTCTAATTAATATTTATAATCAAAATTTGGACTTGTTTAACCCCACGTAAAAATTGTTTTAGTAAAACATTATATGTTTGTGTCATTTTTTTACTTTAACATTAAATAAAAGGTGTTTATGTCATTTTCTAACTAAAGTGGATCCATGGGGTCCCCAAGTTGACCCATGGGTTGTCTTGGTCGGCCATGACTCATCCAATAGGAGTAGGACAAGTTTCATGCTCATCTCATATTATTAAAACATTATTTTTACCTTAAACTACACTAATTACCTCTAATCGCGATTAAGAACTTAAAAGTTACTATTCACCAAAAATTATTTTAATCTTATTGAACCACATTTTACTTATTAATGACAACCATGTATATCGGATTTTTGAAAATCAAATCACAGAAGTGGTAATATTTCATTTAAACGAAAAATCAGTTATTTAACTACCACTTAGTTGTTTCACTATTCATCAAAAATTGAAGTTTTTCGGAACAAAGCCAAAATTTCACCCTAAGCTATAATTGTTATTCCGAATTCAAAAATGATGTCTATTTTACAAAATTCCAAACATATAAGTTGCATTAATTAATTTTATTATTAATTCCCGTTGTTACAACAAATAGCGTGTTTTTAAGAAACAATTTATATCAAAAGATTGGCAATTGTTTATGTCCAATTTCAATGTTAAATTAATTCTAATGACCACCATTGGATAAAATGGTAAAAATATATTATAATTATACCTTAAAACCACTAAATATATAATTTATCACAATAAATTATTTTTATTAAAAAAGTTGTTTTAAAGTATTTTTCACTATTCATAAAAATTAGAAGTTCTCAGAAAAATACCAAAAATTCAACATAGGCTAATTTCGATATTCTGAATCCAAAAATGAAGTCCATTTTGAAATATAAAATTTCTATAATTTTAAAAAGTGGTTATTACTATTCATAACGGCTACTTTGATTAGTTGCAGTGTTTTAGAACTCGAAGTTGCGTACAATGCAAGCTATTGCATTATTGAATGAGAAGCGTATCGTGGAAGCTCGGGGTGTTACATCATAACCATAAATGAAGATAGTAACAGAATTTGAAAACCCATCGTCCTTGAATGTTGTAAATTAGCACATCTTGGATGGTGTTTTCATTTTTAGTAAAAAAATAATGGGAAAAGAGAGATGATGAATAATTATTCATTAATCATGAAAAAATTCCAGTACATGTAATATACTGGAGTCATCACAACATTTTTATGAAATGAGGTGAGTGGGTATTTATAGTAAATGAGAGGGAGTTTTTTTAATTTCTAGGGACACCTCATTAGTGGTTTTTGCAAAACAATGGGCTTGACCATGGTATTTTCCAATGGTATTAGCCACTTGGAACAACTCATGTAATATTTTACTTTAAAAAAGTATACCATCATTTTATATTAATTATTACATCATTATGATGTCATTAAACATACCGAAAACTCAAAACTGTATTTTTACTATTCACAAAAAATTTAAGTATTTTAGAAAACTCAAAAAAATCACCCTGACCATTTTTTTATGTGTAGAATTTAAAAATGAAATCCACTTTTAAAAAATAATTTTCTAAATATTTTTAATTTAATTTTTAATTAAAATTATAATTTATTCTAAAAAACAACTTTAAAACCATAAATCGTTTTATTACACCTTGAGAAATTAATCAATGTCCCATAAAATTATTTATTACCATAAGACAATAAAGTAAAAATTTATGAATAAATTTTATGAATATAAATTTCCATTTTAAATTATTAAATTAATCAAAAAATTGTAAGTAAAATATTTATAACATAGAAAAATACCAATACTTATACTATGGTCATTTTTTCACTTATAAGATGTCTAAATTGTATTTATACATTCATGGGTGAAGTTTTTTGTTTTTTTGGATGATTCACTATTCATTACTATTAATAATAGTATGTTAATCCTCATAAGGGTATGTTACTATTTATAAAAATTATGTTTGTCTTACCAGACTCTAAATATCTTACTGAACGCAGCCGTGTATGTCATTTTTTTTGAAATTCAAATTACAGAAGTGGAAAAATTATTTTTATTGGATTAGGTTATAATAAATTGTTGTTTTGTAGAGACCCAGTGTTTCATTCATTATATATTAAATCTATTTTTAAATTATTTGGGTGTTACATTATTCCCTCCTTACAAAAAAAATTTCCTCGAAATTTGGAATTAAACTTCCAAAGTTAATAGTTGATACTTGATAATTCTCTTGTGGTAAACCCACATTTGAAATAGGGTTAATAAAATATCCTCCTAAAAATAGTTTAAGGTAAATGTGGTGGTCACCAAAAAAATTATTCTTTCAAATGGGGTGACATTAGTGGGAATTAAAAACCTGTACATGGAAGAAAAATCTAACTAGGAAGTTCTGATGGAACGTGATAGAGAACATGTTTAAAAGAAATTTGATTACTAAAAAAATATACACTACTGTAAAAAATTCATCCACATTATCAAATATTATGATAATAGGGAAAAAAATTATTTAAGACTCCTTTCCTTGAGTTGAGGAATTATTCCACTCTATAAGATTATAAATATACGTTTCTATTTACAGACCCATCCTTTGATTGCACCTTGAACTATCTATACCTCGTCACTTAGCACAGTTTAGGCCATATGGTGAATTAATACATTAAACTATAAAATCTCATACAATTTTAAACTTAAACCATTTCATAAATGGTTAAAAACCAAAATATAATGATTCAACACTTTAGAATGAAGGTGTCTGAATTTACAAGATGAACTTATCATTAACCCTCAATCAACATGAAGCAACTCTAAATTTTCACATTCCAAACATGTGAATAAATTCATAATGTTTCCTCTTAAAATATGGTAATAACATGAATTACTATAAAAAACATTCATTCTTCTGTATTCCTTATGTAAGATACATGTTATTCGATATATTCCTTAAATTCAAAAGTGTTGTAAACTCCATCGATTGTAGCTTATACCACTTCTCAAAAAGTCAATAATCAGTTCCAAGGTTGTCAGTACTTATCTGAATCAATCATTTCTTCATCATTATCTTAACATCATACATATATTAAGGTTTGTCTATCCCTCAACAATATATTTTCCCAAGATATTAACTTCCTACTCAGTCACTTATCCTTGGTACAATTCATCATACGACCTCAAATACTTAATGAAATAGTATGGGAATATAATCCACATATATTCCATAATTATTATAATCGGTACATTGCTGATAAAATATTCAAATGACATGATTCTTAATGAGGCATATTAATCCTTCCACTTCTTCAGCCTGAATGACTAAAAATTATTTTTTATTAAAAAGGAGAAAAGTATGAGGCCAAAAAACATACATCTGGGAGCTTCAAGGAGGCTGATAATAGTATAACCTGAAGGTATCCCCAATCACAAAGGACCAACACTCAAAAGGCAGGGTACCCAAGCTTCCATATATGATGATCTACTCCTCTCCAGGAATCCCAATCTTCAAGAGCATGTTCGCGGTAATGTTTCCATTCCTCCAACTATGATGAATGATCTGCCCTTGATTGGTCTCTGAATTACACCTCCTAATGGTATATACCATGTCCCAGGGCATGTATGGCCTCCCCTAAATCAACTTAACCAAAATATTTAAATCTGACTCCACTTCAGACACCTGAAAACCCTTAATCCTATAAATCGTGATCCCTATAACAAGGGCCCGAGCCTCCACCCCCAGCGAATTTATTAAACCATACGAGTCACAGAACTCCAGATGCACTGATCCATTCGAATCACGTAACTCCCCACCACCTCTCATGAACCCATGCATGTAGGAGCCATCCACGTTGAGTTTGAGTCCATTGGAAGGAGGATTCCATCTGACCCACCTCCCCTCAAAGCAAACTGGGGCACGAGGCCTAATGAGGAAATTGTACACCGCAGGCGAGCCCTGGTCCACCTTTAAAAATGATACCAACTGGTAAATCGGCGATCTCAATCTCATCTGAAGCAAGAAGTTCAAGAACCAGGACCCCATGAAAGTGTTGTTCCTAGACTCCAAAATAACCCAGGAAATAGAATTCAGGATGGAAGACTGCACCTTGCAGTCAGAGTCCTTACTTTTCATGCCAAGAAACTAAGAGGATAGAAGTTCCTGAAAGGATAACTAGTCAAAGTTGAATCAAACCAGAGGAGTGAACATGTTCTAGATAGTCACCTCCCCTTCCACTTCATCTGCTATAGTATCATAACTTGATCATTATCTAGTAACATCATTTTGGGCATATTTCTTTGATGCTTGGGACATTGATTCACATAGTGTCTCATCTCCTTGTAGTTGAAGCATTGTATATCAGAAACCTTTTTCTTACCCTTAAAATCACGAAATTGGTGTCCTTTTTCTCCACACTTATAACAAACTCCCATTCCATTCAATTATTTACTAGGATGATTCTTTCCACTGTTATCACATGTGGGAGAACCCTTCATTCCCTTCTTCATCTTATCCATATTTTTCTCTACCATTATCTTCTTCTTTTTCTTTCCTTCAAATCCATAACACTCGGATAATACTTTACATTCCTTGTTAACACATGATGCTACTTCCTCATATAATGAGGATACATGGGAGACTATATTCCTTTGAAATGATGGCTTAATACCATTATAGATATGATCCCTATTACTATTTGTATCACATTCATTGGTGAAGTTCACATCCCTTCTTATGGGTGCCATTTATAATCAAATCCATATATATTAGCTCATAATATTATGAAATCTCTATGACTATACACATAGTATAGCACATAGAATAAATTTATGCATCCTAAATCCTAGAACCATATACTTTGGTAACTTTGGGGGAACAAATACTTTATAATGACTTGTAAAGAAAATGTGAATTATCCTAATAATATCCATCATGATTGTCAAACCATATGTTTAGTAGGTCCTATTGTCGCGTACTAGGAAACCTTGGGTCAAAATAAAATAAAAGTTGAGAAATCTCTTTAGAAAAATTCGACATCCTAACAGCGTCGCTTAAAAATTCATAAAATATGTTGATGAGATAAAAAGGGTTATCTCATAACTATTACATAATATGTAAAGTAATGGGGGTATTTAATTACATATCCCATCATAAACCAAAATAAATTAAAAATAAGAACATAAAATGAAAGCTTGAAAAAGAGAAGGGCGGTAGATTCCCTTACCTTGTAGAGTGACTCCTAAAACATGAAGGTTGTGACCTTTGGGGATTAAGGACACATTTAGAGGACTCCTAGGGAGGTAAAACTACCATAGATTTATAGATTATGAGTTTGGAATGAAATAAAATGAAGGAATGAGTGGGTAATTATAGTAAATGAGAGGGAGTTTTATTAATTTCAAGGGACTCCTCATTAGTGGTTTTTGCAAAACTTTGGGATTGCCCATGGTATTTTCCCATGGTATTGGCCACTTGGGACATGTAATGTCATAGTGAAATTTACACCAGTCTACCATAATTTTATATTAATTATTATACCATTATGATTTCATTAAACATACCGAAAACTCAAAACTGTATTTTTACTATTCACAAAAAATTCAATTATTTTAAAAAATCCCAAAAAATCACCCCAAATATTTTTCAATTTGTATAATTCAAAAATAAAATACATTTTTTCAAAATATTTTTTTAAATATTTTTCATTTAATTTTTAAATAAAATCAAACTTTATTCCAAAAAATCAACTTTAAAACCATAACTCATTTTATAACACCTTGAGAAATTAATCAAGGTCCCATAAAATTATCTTATAACCATAAGTCAACAACGTAAAAATTTATGATTATATTTTCTGAAAATAAATTTCCATATTAAATTATTAAATTAATAATAAAATTGTAATAAAAATATTTATGACATACAAAAATAAAAATATTTATACTATGATTGTTTTTTCACTTATAAGATGTCTAAATTATATTTATACATTCATGGGTGAAGTTTATTTTTCTTTGGCTGATTTACTATTCATTACTATTCATGATGGTATGTTACTATTCATAAGGGTATGTTACTATTCATAAAAATTTAAGTTTGGCTTATCAGACTCTAAATATCTTACAAAACGCACCTGTGTATGTCAGTTTTTCAAAATTCAAATTACAAAATTGTCAAAATTATGTTTATTGGTTTAGGATATAATAAAGTGTTATTTTGTAGAGACTCAGGGTTTCATTCATTCTATAATAAATCTATTTTTAAATTCTTGGGGTGTTACATTATACCCTCCTTACAAAAATTTCATCCTTGAAATTTGAAATTGAACTTTGAAAGTTAATAGTTGATACTTGAAAATTCTCTTATGGGAAACCCACATGGGAAATAGGGTTAATAAAATATCCTCTTAAAAAGTGGTTAAGGTAAATGAGGTGGTCCCCAAAAAAAATTATG
This sequence comes from Viscum album, assembly GCA_963277665.1. Classification (NCBI taxonomy): domain Eukaryota; kingdom Viridiplantae; phylum Streptophyta; class Magnoliopsida; order Santalales; family Viscaceae; genus Viscum; species Viscum album. The sequence continues at coordinate 1,945,276,778 of OY728163.1, forward strand.
ATTTCTAATGGGGTGACATTAGTGGGAAGTAAAAACATGGATATGGAAGAAAAATCTAACTATGATGTTCTGATGGAACATGATATAGAACATGTTTAGATGAAAGTTGATAACTACAAAACTATAAACTACTATAAAAAAAATTCATTGACATTATCAAGGATTATGATAATAGGAAAAAATTTTATTTAAGAATATTTTCCTTGATTTTAGTAATTATTACACTCTATAAGAGTATAAATATATGTTTCTATTTACAAACTCATCCTTTGATTTCACCTTGAACTATCTATACCTCATTACTTAGCACAGGTTTGTCCATGTGTTGAAGTAATACATTAAACTCTAAAAGATCATATAATGTTCAATTTAAATCATTTCATAAATGGTTAAAAAATCTGAAATATAATGATTCAATGCTTTATAATGAAGGTCTATGAATTTTCAAGATGAACTTATAATTAACCCATAATCAACATGAATCATCACTAAATTTTCACATTTCAAACATGTGAATAAATTCGTCATGTATCCTCTTGAAATATGGTAATAACTTGAATTGTCGTAAAAACCATGCATTCTTCTATATTCATTAAGTAAGATAAATGTTATTGGATATATTCCTTAAATCCAAAAGTGTTGTAAACTCCATCGATGATAGACTAGACCACTTATCGACAAGTCAATAATCAGTTCCAAGGTAGTCAATACTTATCTGAATCCATCATTTCTTCATCATTATCTCAACATCAAATATATATATTAATCGTTGTCTTTCCCTCAACCATATACTTTCTAGAGATATTAACTTTATAATGAGTCACTTATCCTTGGTATAATTCATCATACGACCTCAAATACTTAATCAAGTAGTATTATAGTACAATCCTCATATATTCCATAATTCTTATAACCAGTACATTGCTGATAGAATATTCAAATGAAATGATTCTTAATGAGGAATATTAATCCTTACACTTCATCTACGTCAGTATCATAAAATGATCATTATTCATAACATTATTTGGGACATATTCCTTTGATGCTTGGGGCATTGATTTGCATAGTGTATCATCTCCTTGCAGTTGAAGCATTTTACGTCAAAAACCTTTTTATTGCCCTTGAAATCACGAAATTTGTGTCCTTCTTCTCCACACTTATAAAAAACTCTCATTACCTTAAAGTATTTACCAAGATGATTCTTTCCATATTTATCACATGTGGAAGAACCATACTTTCCATTCTTCCCTTTATCTGTATTTTACTCTACCATCCTCTTCTTCTTTTTCTTCCCTTAAAATCCATAGGACTTAGATAATTATTTATATACCTTATTAACACATGATAAAATTTCCTCATATAATGGGGATACTTGGTAGACTATCTTCTTTTGAAATTATGGCTTAAGACCATTAGAGATATGATCCCTCTTACTATTTTCATCATGTGTATTGGTGAAATTCTCAATCCTTAATCTAGGTTCCATTTCTATTCAATTCCATATTATATATTATCTTATAAAATTATGAACTCTCTATGACTCTAAACATGGTATAGCAAGTAGAATAAATTTATGCATCGTAAATCTTGGAACCATATACTTTGGTTACTTTAGGGGAATAAATACTTTATATTGGATTGTAAAGAAAATGTGAATTATCCTAAGAATATCCATTGGGAGTGTCAAACCATGTTTGCATTAAGGCCCATTGTCATGTACCAAGATACCCAGGGTCTAGCCTGAAACTCTTTTTCAGAGTTTTTCACTCCTAGGTACATCTATGCCAGAACCACTTCCACTTGTAGTATCTATAAAGGTATGTATTTGATAGAGAGATCCACATAATCTATTCCCTACCAAAATAACAGTATGTTCTTGTATGTCTATCCTCAAAGACTATATTAGGGATTTATTCCCTAATCTACATTTTCTAAATCTAGTTTCCAAGTTCTCTATTAAACTTCCATTGATAGCAACTGTAATGCCCTGACCACAAAAGAATGGAGATGGTGCATTATTTTAATACATTGGAATGATTACAAGGAATAAAATCTTGAAGGACTGAGTAATTTAGTAGTTTTGTAAAACTATATGCATACATAGGTTCAAAATTATAACTTTAAAGGAAATAAAACAAAAAATTATTATTGGGAACATCCGCAACTCTAAGTTTATCCCTGTAGTTCATTCATAATAAACTTCTTCTTGCCTTGAGAAAATTAAATATAAGAAAGGGTTGAGATTATATGACCAGTAAGGGTATGAAATATAGTGGAAGATAACATAAACATAAACATTAGGCATGGTGAATAACTAAAACACAAGCCTTTAAAAAATAAACTCGAACACATTATGGTAGGAATAAGAGATGAATAAATAATTCCAAAATAATACATAATAATGGGTATTGTACTAGTTAAATAATGACATGAACTATGAATACTATTTACATAATGATGGAAATGAATATTATGGACATCATAACCACACTTTGAAGGCCTCGTGCCAAGAACATAAATAACCATTTTTTCAAGGCCTCATGTCATGACCTAGTTTGTCTCATGAGACCTATCGATACATTAAGGACCTATAGCGATCCCCACCCATCAGATAATAAGTCCAATTCATTATTATTATTAATGGGGATAAACATAAACAACATATATATTCATATTGAAATTAACATATGAAATATAAACAAATTTCCCCATTAATATAACATAAACACTAACCATTCAGAGTAATATGGTGAATGGTATTAAGATAAAATATCCACATTAAAACTAAAAGTAAATCCTTCAAAAACATATTTTTCAGATTATATAGTAGGATATAAATCTCTATGAAATAAAATACACATAAAAGGATGTAGACATAAATAAAGATACTTTTAAATGAGACTATTAAAAAATTCTTGAGGAAATAATCCTTAAACATTCCATAGTGTCCAATACCACCTTGAAACATTCAAATCATAATACCTTAGAATATAATTAGAATAAGGATACTCTTTATATGATATACCTAAGGGCATTACAAACACTACAAGTAATAATTAAGTGGTGAAAAAAGAATATATCTCAGAAAAGTTAAAGTGAGATGAGAAAAAATCCTTTTTATTGTGGAAAGAAGAGTTATTTTGGAAAATAATTTGTAATTGTCATGAAATCAGATTGTAAACGTGTATATCCAAGAAAATGAAATTTAAGTTAGTTTAAATTATACTTGAGGCTCAAAATAAAGTCTTATTGAGGTGAAATCATTTAAAAATAGTTTTTAAAGAAGCTTTATAAATAAAACATTTTAGTGCGGTTTAAGGAATTATTTAAAGATATTTTAATGTGTAAAGGCATGTTTGATTTCATAAAATATAAAAAGAAATAAAATAACTTTTTCAATTTAAAATTTGTGATTATTGAAAGATAAATATTTCTTAAAAATATTATAGAGTTAACTTTAAAATAGGTAGAAATCCAAGAAGTTCCTTGAATTGTGCTTGTATTTTGGGAAGAATTTTTGAAAGATCCTTTTAAAAAATATAAATATACATAAATGAAAGTATGATTCTGGTTTGAAAACATATATATAAAATTAAAACATAATTTATGATGATTAAATAGTAATAAATAATAAAATAATTGAGGTGAGTAAAGAATAAGCACGACCCGAATGAAAATGGAGGTTCGGGTAGAAAATACTTAAAACATTCAAATCAATTGAATTGTATGCCCCAAAATTAATAATAATAAATGATAAATTTATTATCATGAAAATAAATAGTTTCATGATATTAAACATCAATTTTCAGTATACATACACCATACACAAGTAACAGTAGTGAATACAGAATATCTCACAAAAATGGGAGTGAGATGAAGAAACCCCTTACCTTAAGTCTGATGGTGTAATTCACTTGGAATTAGTGTCTTGGATAACCAAATTAAATTCATTAATTAATATTTCCAGAACCTATTCTACATATAATTTATTTATTATAACCTTATTAATTTCATTCATGTCCTTTTTGATGGTTTAAGAGGTTCAATTTCATTGCTCGGGTCCATTTGTTTCATGATCAGTATACTTATATACATGAATAGAGAATCATGTAAAATGAGGATTGTTTTCTATAATTTAAGTTATATTTTATTATTTAAAATCCATATGGTTACATGGTTGTAAATTTCATTTGGTTACTTGGAGTGAAGATGAATCATTATATAAATTATTTAATGATAACTATTTGGGTTAATTGGCGGTTTTTGAACACCACGAACTCATTTTTCATTATAAATCAAAACCATGTGTACCAAAAGATTCAAGAACCGTATATGAGATATAATACATATATTATAGTCTATTTCAACCATAATAATGGTTTCATGATCATAATTGAATATGGTAATAGAAATTGAAAACCCATCATCCTTGAATGTGGTAAATTAGCACATCTCTGATGGTGTTTTCATTTTTAGTATAAAAGAATGAGAAAGGATAGATGATGAAGAATTATTAATTTATCATGAAAAAATTAAATTACAAGTAATATACTGTATTCATCACAACATTTTTATGAAAGTAGGTGAGGAAAGAAAAATAAAGGAACTCAAAATAAAAGAAAAGTTGATAAATCCCTTATGAAATATTCGGCAGCCTAACGACATCGCTTAAACATTCATAAAATATTTTTATGGGAGAAAAATTGGTCTCTCATCACTCTTATATAATATTTAAAGTAATGGGGGATATTTAATGATATATCCCATCATAAACAAAAATAAATTAAAATGAATAACATAAAATGAAATTGAAAAAGAGAAGGGTGGTAGATTACCTTACCTTGTATAGTAACTCCTAAAACATGAAGTTTGGGACCTTGGACACTTTATGAAACCTATAGAGGACTACTAGGGAGGTAAAACTACTGAATATTATAGGATAATGAGTTTTTAATTAAATAAAACGAAGTAATGAGTGGGTATTTATAGTAAATGAGGGGGAGTTTTTTATTAATTTCAAGGGACACCTCATTTGTGGTTTTTGAAAAACCATGGGCTTGCCCATGGTATTAGCCACTTGGGACACCCCATGTAATATTCTACTTTACACAAGTCTACCATAATTTTATATTAATTATTACATCATTGTGATGTCATTAAACATACTGAAACTCAAAACTGTATTTTTACTATTCATGAAAAATTCAAGTATTATATAAAAATCCCAAAAATTCCCCCCAACTATATTTAAACATGTAGAATTCAAAAATGAAATCCATTTTTTGAAAATAAATTTCTAAATATTTTTTATTTATTTTTTAAATAAAATCATAATTTATTCTAAAAAAATAACTTTGAAACTATAACTCATTTTATAACACCTTGAGAGATTAATCAAGGTCCCATAAAATTATTTTATAACTATAAGATAATAAAGTAAAAATTTATGATGACATTTTATGAAAATACATTTCCATATTAAATTACTAAATTAATCATAAAATTGTAATTAAAATATTTATGACATACAAAAATACCAATACTTATACTATGATCATTTTTTCACTTATATAATGCTTAAATTGTATTTAAACATTCATGGGTGAAGGTTATATTTTTTGGTTGATTTACTATTCATTATTATTCATTACTATTCATAATGGTATGTTACTATTCATAAAAAAATTAATTTTTTCATATCATACTCTAAATATCTTACTGAATGCAATAGTGTATGTTAGATTTTCTAAATTCAAATTACAAAAGTAGAAAAATTATGTTTGATGGTTCAGATTATAATAAAGTGTTTTTTTGTAGAGACATAGTATTTCATGCATTCTATATTAAATATATTTTTAAATTACTGGGGTTTTACATAAAACATTCAATGGTAAATGATACCTTAGGGAGACCATTATCCTCATCCTTTGCATTAACTAAGCTTTTCATTTTTCCCCTATAATTACTTGCTTTGTATAATTCTTTTACACACTCAAAACATCTTCTCATCCCTCTAAGACATTTCATTGAGAGATTATTCCCACATTCTTGACATATAGGAAAATAAATCTTCCTTACTCCTTGGTATCCATTACCCAAACTCTCAGTGTACTTTATCCTTCTATTCTCTATTGCGTATGTGAGTTGGTTAAGGTGAATATTGTTAATCATGTTCTATGATAATTAATTAGGTATAATCACAACATTTTTTACTCTAGTCATCATCCCATTTGTCTTATCATTGAAATATTTTCCATCATATTCAATATTAACCCAATTCCTTATGGTTCCCACCATTAACTGAAACCAAAAAACCTAGTGTGAGAAACACTAATCATTGTGAAAAATCACATAATCATGAAAAGTCACTTATAGGATGTCTAAATCAGGAAACCTTATTTTAAATATATATATGAAACCTTAGTATTAACCTATGTCCTCTATGATTATCATATATTTAAATACCTCATGATGGTTCATAAAGAGTTTGTGTATTTACAAAGAATACCCCATGGGAGTGTCAAACTAGGTGTGTAGTATAGCCTGTTGGCATGCAACAGGTGATGATCAAGTCCAGCTCAATGCACCCTTTTCAAAGTTATTACCCATAAGTACCTAAATTTCAGATCAAAATCTAATTTTAGTATCCATATAGGGATATAATTTCTTAGAAACCACTTTATCTATCCTTTACCAAATTTCCAAGTGATTTTCCTATACTTTGACTCCTCATTTGACTTATCCTTAGAGATATCCCTAGTCATATCCTTAGGAATATCCCTAGGGGTTTCTCAAAAGATTTCTCATCCTAGTTTTCAAAGGTTAACTAAACCTTTACTTTGATACTAACTATAGATACCCATGCTTATCATACATGGATATTACAGATTTTTAGATGAATATTCATTATATTACACAAACGCATGCCTGATAGCCATAATAGTTTAATTTCTTTGGAAACATGGAACACGATCTTCTAATCTAGTGAAAGATCTTCAATGTTTCCCCATAAAGATCTTCCCATTTAGTAATATTTATATACATACCCTACATAAAACCTTTATTCATAACCTTGGGAAAGTAAATATAAGAAATGGTGAGGTCATATTCTTAGTAAGGGTAAAAAAAGGTAAATATATAAACATAACATGAGAATAAGTGTATTAGAATGTGAGAATAACATATAAAGACCACACCCTATATATCAAAGACTTAAATCCTGAGTCATGACATAAATATTGGAATTTCATAAGACATGAATCATAAGGAAATAAAAGAACATGAGTCATGAGATCATAACATTGGTATAAGACATAGAATTGTGGTGTACACATAAGTATATAAAATCTTATGTCAAGGCTACCCACTGAGAAATTCATTACATTTTAATCTTGGGATAACCACTTATGTACCTTTCTTAGATTGGGATATCCTCCCATATACCCTTTTATTTTAGTATTGATATAACCTCTTATATACCCTTTGAGATTATATAACATTAATCATTACCTAATGAATTTTAGAGATATATAGGTCCCACTCTTCACATAATAAAAATTATACATATGTGTACACCAATATCATAAAAAATTAATCATATCATAAACCATTAAATGAAATGTCTTTCATAAACATTTCATCATAACATAACCTATGTAAAATAGATAGGTTTCATAATCATTTCATCATTTCATCATAGCATAACCTGTGAAAAATAAGCAGGTTTCATTAGAATTCTATAATGTTATAACCCATGGAATAAAATAGATTTTATAATAATATTTAAATAATAAACCATTTATAGAATGAATAATAATTGTATCCTTTTTTCATATCCCCTGTAATTCATAGGTAACATCAATGGATGTCATCTTAGATGAAAAATTATTTTGAAATCTCAATTAAAATATTTCTTGAGGGAAATAACTTTAATTTGAAAAGTATTTTTAAAAAATTAAATCTTTTTAAAAAATAATTTCTTTAAAAATAACCTTGAAATATTATAAATAAATATTTTAAAATCATTTAAAATATTTCTTTAAGAAGACATCCTTTCTGCTTTGAAAAATATTTTTAAAACATAAAACATTTTCAAAATCCTTTCACCTTTAAAATCCTCTATTTAAAATCTAAAAAAAATCATGAATATTAAAGAGAAAATTTATTTGAAAATGAATTTAAAAACTTTTAAGGGAATATTGAAATTATAGAGTGGTCATGACAGTACGAAATACTATTCATGTTGTGTTTGTTAAAAAACAAAGATTCCTTTCACATTTTTGATAAAGACAAATAGGCATTGTTTGGAAAATGAAACGAAGATTCATTTAAAAACTTTTTTTTAAAATTAAAAAATGGTTAAAATTTATTTAATAAATCATTTGAATAACTTTAAAAACTTTTTTAAAACATTTTTAGGAAACATGGTTTTTGAAGAAAAAGGGTTTTTGACCAAAAAGACATTTTTTCTTAAAAACATTATTTTTAAAATATCGAGTACATAAAGATATTAAAATGAATGTAAAACATGTATTATCATGACATAAATATATTATAATAAAATTCAAGAGTTTCTTGATAGATGGATTTAGTATTTTGTCATGGGAAACATAATCATAAACAATCCTCATAAACAATGAGATTGTAACATATAATATTTAAAACTTTGGTAACTTTGAAACAAAATATCCATGAAGTAATATCATTAAATGAATATAAAAATATAATGAGGATAAATAAATTCATGATATTACATGTCAATTTGGATTTATATACTCCTAGTAAAAGAAGATAGGTGCATAACAGGACATAAGTCTCAAAGAAGGAAAATTGAGACAAAAATATTTTACTGCTTTAATAATATTTTGAATTGTGATCCCCAATAAAGAATAGAATCAAATGAAAATTTAAATATAATGAAAAGAATTATATTCATTATATAACATTTAAATGGGTAAATATATACACCACACAAAAGAAACAAGTGGTGAATTTATATATATTTCCCAGAAATAAAAGAGAGACTTGAAATCCCTTACTATATGTATGGACTTCCTTCATACTTGTTAAAAAATCCTATATAATAAATATAATTTTATTATAAATGTATTAAAAACCCATAATTATATATATGATTCCATATATTATTTTTTTATGACCTTTAATTACCTATTTCTTAACAATTTCATGTTAAAGTCACGTTTAGGGTAATAATCGCTTTGTTTTTCGTATATGTTTTTATTTGTTATTTTTGTTCATATTAATTTGATCATGGTTACATAATCTATAAAATAATAAAAATTAAATAATTATCATATTTATATATCAATTATACTTTAAATATCATTCATGAAATATGGTTTTTATAAATGAAGTGTGTTATGATCATGGAGACGGTATGTCTTATGTACGCATAAGTATTGTTTCCATTTTTCAACAATCATTATGGAAAGAAGGTAAGTAATATTTTATATTTACATAATTATAATAATATCATAAATACCATATAATTTATTTAAATATATATATATTCATACCGTCCATTTTATATGGTTATGAAAATAGAGAGTCGCGTCGCTTTGTCATGGTGGTAAGCCACACATACATGAACGATGTTATAATCTTTCAGCGAGTGAAAAGGAAAGAAGGAAAATGATATATTATATTTTAAAAATGATAAATATTTCATTAATATCATAATTATTTCATTTATATCATATATATTTATTAACTTTATTCTTATTATCTTCTATTTATAGCATTTGTGAAATCAAATTGCGTCGCTTCACAAGGTGATAGTCCAACGCACACACAAACGACGTTATCATGTCCCATATGGAATGAAAAGTAAAATGGAATATATGATATAATTAAAAAATATGTATAATAATGTTATAAATATCATATATATATATATATATATACTTTATATCCATCATTATACACAATCATGAGATGTGGTAATGGAAAAATAAATGACATCGGCTAACGATGCAGAAGTCCACCGTACATACGAATGATGATTTTGTAACCCATTAGAGGGAAGTAGAGATTTTTGTAGTTCATTACCTTAACATAAAAACTTATAAGTATATTTAAGAAACTTGGGTTATTATATAATCATTATATAATAAGAATTTAAGGAGGTGGAGGATGAAATAACATAAAAACGCTTGTTGATGAAAGTTACCACTTTTTTTGGTATCCTCCTTAGGTTTACACAACAATCCTTACTTAGTTATTTTTATGGGTAAAATAATTATTATAGGATGATATAATAAAATTTTGAAATTTATTTTGGTAGGTATTTTCTAAACCAAAGGTTTTTTAAGGTGTGAAGATTAGAGGAGAGGGTGGACTTTTATAAGTGAGATGAGTGGAACATTTGTAATTTTTTGATAAAAAGAAGTAAACCCATGTTTTTTTCATGTAAAAAGGGTATAATAATGGAAAATTATTAAAAATATAATTTATAATTTCTAAATATGTCCATAAAATGGTTTTTATACATGTTTTGGGTTATTTCTAACCCTTATCATTTTTGTCTAACCCCCAAGTAAAACCATTTTTACGTTAATTGTGGTAATTAATTTTTACTATTTTTAATATTCAGTTTGGTAAAAAATTAAATTAAAATTATTAGATAATATAAATTATGATAATTCCAAATATTAATTAAACTTTTCAAATTCCATTCAAATAAGTGGAAAATTTTAAATTAAATTAATCATGTAGGCACAACAAGAAAGAGGGTTTTCAAAGAGAAAATTTTCAATAGTTTAAAAAGTTTTTATATCAAAATTAAATATGAAAATGGTTAAAATTACCTAAATTTTATTAATATATATAAAAAATATCTAATTTTACTTTAAATTCAATTTAAAATATTATTTTACTTTATAAATAATTTAAACAAAAAGGCAATTTTCAATTAGCATTCAGAATTTTTCACTATTCATCAAAAAATTAATTTTTTTAGAAAATTATCAAAAATTAGCAATAATATAATTTTTACATGGTGATTCAAAAAAAATTTAAATAAATTTTATAAAATTATAAAAACAATAAAATTAAAAAAACTAGTAGGCGCGGTGAAAAAAATGGTTTTCGAGGAGTGTATTTTTTTCAATCACAAGATGATTTTATATTAAATATATCTCTAATAATAATAATTTTATGAATATAAATTAAAATTTATTGAAAGATAATCTATAAATTTAATTTAAAACCTTCCTCATTAGGTATTATTTTAATAAATAAAAATGGAGGAACATTATTCACTTTAAAATAGTTTTCTGAAGAAAAAAACCCCATTTTTATACCCAAAGATAAACTTATACTAAAATATAATATAAAGTTGATTAAAAAGTAATTAAGTAGATTAAATATTAATAAATAATAATTATGTTACATTATAACATAATTATACATTTAAATTACTTATTTTATTAAAAATAAATGATAGTTTTACAAAAATCGATATTTTTCACTATTCACTAAAAAATATATATTTTTTGGAAACAAAATTTGATTGAATATTTTATAGAAATATTAATATGAAGGTTCTAAAAATTAATTTCATTTTATAAAATAAATTTACTAAAATTTTGATAAATTAATTATAATATTTTCTCATAAAAAGTAAAAAAAAAATTGAAGAAATCATATTTTTGATGAATATAATTACTTTACTAAAAATTAATTGATTATTTTATAATATTTTATAAATAAATTTATATTGAGTAGTAAATTTATATGTATACTTTATAAATTATTTAATACTATTCATTTCCTTCTATTTAATGGCTAGGTTATAATAAACATATTTAAAATAATATTATTTCATGGTTCACTAAAGCTTGGTGTCACGTGTCATCCATGCTCTTCAAGAAACTCATTGTTGCATGTAATAAAATCTATATAAAATTTTAAATTAATTTAAAATATATATATTTAATATAATCTAGGGTTGTTACATAGCCACAGTTCAAAGTGATTGTCTAGCCCAAGTTGGGGGGCTTTTAATTATTAGGTAGTTTTAATTAAAGTTTTAGATCAAATTAATCAAATTATCCTCAAGTTTTGATTGTATAAGAAAGACTTGGTGTAACTTATAGGGACATATTGAGGAAATATGAGTTTAGGATTTTATGATATGATGGTCCACTCAACAGATCAAGGAGTTTTGAGTTAATATAGCTAGCAAGACTACCTACTTAAATACTATTGAATAATTTATCTGACACAACTCTAGATTATGATAATGGAAATATGGATACTTACCACTAGAATATACATAAGATAAGATATTCCATATCCAATTATGAGGGATATTTAGATTTGATAAAATTATGAGAGACTAATAAAAATAAAATTAATTATGTCACATTTTAGTAATCATGATAAAGTACTAAAACTTTATTTTATTTTGATGTAGAAAATAGAAAGTAATATGACCTTGAAATTATCCTTATGATCAATATTGAATAAATATAATCTCTTCATCGATATAAATTTCTAGGAGTATTAAAGTTTCTTGTGCATCATACTACACCAAGAGCAGAAATTCTATGTTTTGGAGTCCCCTTTCTAAAGAAAGAGCCTTCTAAGAAGGATATCAAAGAGAAACACAATGTATTTTAGAAACATTTGGATGATGCATTAGATTCATAGTTCCTCATGTTATTATCCATGTCTACTGAACACTAGAATATTCATAAAAGCATTGATTCCTTTATAATTTTTCCCCATATCAATGATCTTCATCATAATAAATCTGGATAAGATAGTAATGAAATCTCTAAGTCACTTTTGACATGAAATATTAGAGATAGTGTAATAGTATGACATCATATAGTTAAGATGATTGACTATATTGTGAATTTAGATATATTATGTTTCAATATTCCTGATGAGTTATGCATAGAACTTGTGATTTCAAAACTACCTAAAATAATCTCTAATTTTATTATGAATTCTAATATGGAAAATATTCATAAATCAATCTTGGAACTCCTTACTCTAATTTTTATGTGGATAAGTACATATGAAATAAAAAACTTATAGTCCTTATAGTGAAAATATAAAGGTAATGGAAAAGGTCTCTAAGACTAATTCAAAGTCTAAGTCTTATTCATATTACTTGATCAAGAGGAATAAGATCCAAAGGTAGGGAAAGAAACAAGATGCATAATGTTTTTTACGTGGCAAGAAGGGCCGCTAAAAGAAGAATTTCACCTTAATAAAGAATCATGGGGAAGATTAAAGTGTGTATTTTATCGAATTTAACCTCCCTATTTATACCATTTATATATTAGATATATCTTATGGTTCTCATATTTATATCCAAATATATAAACAAAGTAGATTCAATAAGGTTGCAAGAGGTGAGGTTGATCTTTGAGCTGCCAATGGAACAAGAATAGTTGTACTGGATATTGGATACTACCACCTTACTTTGGTAATGAGGCAAATTTTAGTTTTAATGAATATTTATTATGTTACTTGTGTTACAAAAAACATTATAATTATGTAAAATTTCTACATGGATATCTTTTTATTCAAGTTTGATAATAAGAGATGCTACATTTATAAAGATATAATTTATTAGGTTATGAAACATCTTAATAATAGTATTTATATACTAGAATATGATAAATAAGAATTAAAAATTGATAAAAAAATAAAGTTTTCATGACACATATCACACCCAGTTAGTTTTAATGAATTCTTATTATGTTCCTTGTGTTACCAAAAACATTATAATTATGTAAAATTTCTACATTGATAGATTTTTATTCGAGTTTGAGAATAAGAGATTCTACTTTTATAAAGATAGCATTTATTATGGTATGTAATATCTTAATAATAGTCTTTATATATTATAATATGATAAATAATAATTATAAATTGATAAACAATCAAGTTTATATGACACATATCACACCCAGTTGTGGCATTTCTAACTTGTTCGTGTAAATAAGAAGTGATTGAAAAAACTATATCAAGAAGATTATTTATTTTCCTTTAAACTAAATCAACTTTATATGTGTCACACTTATTTGAAAGGAAAATGGCCAAAAGTCCATTTACTGATAAGGTTCAAAGGTATATATTCTTGAATTGTTTAACATAGATATATATGGACCTTTTTGGTTAAAGTTATAGGTGGATATTCTTACTTAATAACTTTTACCGATGACTTGAGTAGACATGGATATGTCTATTTAAAGAGGTAATTTGAATCCTTTGAGAAGTTTTAAGATTTCATGAATGAGTTATGAAATAGGATTGGTAAAAATATAAAGAAAATATTCTCATATTGAGTCGTAAAATATTTTATCCAAAAATTTATTGACTATCTAAGGGAGTTTGGGATTCAATCTCAACTCACACCTCTTTATACACTATAGTGGAATGGGGTTAGTGAAAGGAGGAATATCACCATGTTGAATATGGTGAGGTAAATGATGATCCATAAAGATCTTCCATTATCATTTTTGGGATATGAATTAAACATATTCACTAAACCATGTTCCAACTAAAGTATAAAATATGATTCCATTCGAGTTTAGGAGTAAAAAGAAACATATTATGTCACATACTCATTTATGGGGTTACAGGGAATTTTTTATGGTTATCACTGACAACAAAATCACACCTTGAGGCATGAATTTTATCTTTATAATATAAAATAAGGTAAAAAATGGATATTTGGACACCCTAATATTTTAAAAATAACATTATTCACAATAACTTTCTAAACACACAACTTAAAGATTTAAACAAATTGTGATATACTATAAAATTATTATTATTTAAATGTGTCCATTATAGCCTAGCCATTAAATCAGATGTATGAATAGTAATAAAAACATTATTAAAATATTTATAAATTTTTTATATAAATAAACTATATATATTGATTCATAATAAAAAGGTATTCAATTTTCAATAAAGTTATTTTATGCTTCAAAAATATGTTTTCTTCAAAAATGGTTTATATTTCATTTTGGGCATGAAAATTATAATTAATTTCTTCCATTTTTATAAATTTAATTTATTAAATTAATATTACTTTGTAAATAAACATGTTAATATTGTATTAGGGTTTATTATTTAGGTTTTTCTAAAAATACTGATTTTTCAATGAATAATGAAAAAAACAGATATTTGTAAAACTTTCATTTATTTTCATTAAATAATGTAATTTAAAAATAAAATTTGATATTAATTTGATATAAGTATCCTTTAATTATGAATAATATAATTAATTTCATTAGAATAATAATTATATCTAATTTTGGTATGAGTTTATTTTTAGGCTTAAAAAAACATTTTTCTAAAAACACTTTTTCATTGTCTTTTTTAAATTTATATTAAATTTTATTTATGCCACTTCTATAAATTTAAAATTAAAAAATGGATTCCATATTTTTAATTATTATGTTCAAATTTGGTAAATAATCCCCTTTTATTTTTTTTTTATTATGAATAGTAACTACAGTAAATATTTGTCACTTTGGTAAGAGTGAATAAGGTAATTAAGGTTTAAAATAATGTGATAAGACCTAAAAATATCCATAAAACTTATATTTATGTAATTATATTTTTTTTTTAAATATATAAATATAATTTTTATAAATTTGAAAATTTATTTCCAATTTACTTTGATAATGACCTTAATATGATTTTACATAAAAAAACAAAATGAAATTCTCTTTGTTGAAATATCATTAATATTTTTTCATAGGGATAATAAGAGTTTATGTTGGGTTATAAATTTTTTTATTTTAAATATTAATTATTTTATTTTATCATGGTAATTTATTTTTAATTTTAGTGTTGGAATGATTACCTAAAATGTTTATGCAATGCCAATGCAATGCTTGTGAAAGTATTACAAAAATTGATTAAATGATTTTAAAAACTCTAAAAGTAATATTTTTTGGATGATTTATAGAGATAAAAGAATAATTTAGATAAATATAAAATATTATGAATGTTTAAAAAGTTTATATTTAAATTAAATTACTATATTTATGTCATTAAAGTTAAACTACGTGAATAGTCCTGAAAATGACTATAATGGAGTATTATGTAAAATAATATTTTATTTAATGATTTAAAATTTATAAAAATATTATATTATGCCAAATTAATTTTATATGGTCTATAAGATCAATTATTTTCCATTTATTGTTCAATTTTACTTTTATATTATCTTTATTTACCCCTAAAGTTTAAAAAACATTGATTTTGTGGCGACCATCAAAAGGGTTAATGGGGGGTTAAAACTAAAAGATAAGGGTGAAAACATCACCTAAACTTGTTTTAATTTTATTTTATTGGATTATTTAGAATAATAACTATCCTATATTTTAAATATATTAATTTTAAGAAATTTTTCTATGAAAATTAATTTATATTAATTTAATATTTTATGTAATTCCAAAAGTGCCCCTCCCCTCACTTATAAAAGGGGCCATACTCTCCTCTCTTTCTTACATATTTTGATCACTAAATTTCATCCATACCTACCCAATTATCTCCCAAAAATCCCTTACTATGTTATAGATTCCATGGTCACACCATAATACCAAGCCTATAAAGCTTAAGGTGTGATCCAAAGGGGTTATTCAAGAAGAATGTATAAATTCTAATCGACCTATTTCAAGTTTATTTATTCTTCCACCTCTTTTAAAACTTCGTAAACCCTGATGAAATAAAAACATAAGTATATTACATATACATATACATTATTATTTTTATGGAACAACCTATATCCATCTCTCTTCTATCAAATGGTAAATGAAACCATTATTCATTTGTAAGGTGGATTATTTCCTCATGAAATGATGTAATTTTTTCCATCCCCACCTCTAATGACTGGTTATAATGATTGATCTAATGTATATATATTATATTCATTAAATAATTATAATTATTTAAAGATAATATATCATTTATTTTTTACCATTCCATACACTGAAAAATGATAATGTTGTTCATGCGTACGTGTGGATTACCACCTCTCTGAAGCGATGTGATACATTTTTCCTCACTACATCACATGGATGGTATATATAAGTGTATTTAAATTGATAATATTATATTTATGATATATCCTTAACTTTTAAAATATAAAATGGTACTTTCATTCTTTCCCTCATATTCATTGAAAAATGGAAACATTACTTATGAATGCGTGTGGCCTACCATCTTCATGATTGTAACATAATAAATTTTTCATAACCATAATTCAGGTTGTATTTAAAAGTATAATTAATGTATAAATTTTATAATTATTTCATGGTTATTATTCTGGAGATGATTAAATAATGTCCATTTTTACCACATTCATCCTAATGAATCTATTTTGGGATTGTGAACCAAACATCCTCAAAATTTATAATATAAACTTAACTTATTTAATAAATATATAAGGCATAGTAATAAATGAAATAAAAGGAATAATAAAAATAGAATACACATTAAAAAAATTCTTAATTAAGTTGAAAATTAATATAATTTAATTATACAATATTTAAATTATGTACATGGAAATTCAGACTCATGGTAAGGGATTTCTAGTCTCAATTACCTTTATTTGAGACTTAAGCTATATTCACAACATGTTTTTCTTTTTTGTGGTTTATAAAATGAATTATGGACGTATTTTATCATTTTTAAAGTTTTTAAAAATCTATTCAATTTTATTTACATCAATATTTTAATATTTCAAAATTTATCAAGTTGAAATGAACACATTACCTTAAAAACAACATTTTAAATATATTCAATAATTTTTTTCAAAATATTTTTATTCTGTGTACATATTATTAAAATTATTTTATGGATGTATTTATATGGACATAAATTAAATATAAAATATATTTTATGTATCTTTTTACTTTATTTAAAAGGTTTTTTGAAAATGAATCTTTTTACATATTTTATACGGAATGTTTTGACATTATTTACAAAAGGAAAAAGGAATTTTATATTTTAACATATAAGGTATCAATGGATTTTCCTGAAACCACCACCATTATTTTATGTATGAATTCCTTCATAATATTCCATGTTTTATTTGAATAAAAACCCCCATCCCCTTTGTTTTTAGTATTTTATTTTTTAAAAATTGGGTTTTAAAGAAAAGGGATATATCAATATCCAAAAAGGTTTTTATTATGGTTTCAAAAATATATTTTTAGGAATTTGATGATTAAAACAAAAGACTCTATATATTTTATACATTTTATAGTCCTTTTAAATTTTTTATGATGAATGGTAATACTAATATAACTCTTAAATTTATTAGATAATGATTATATTATCCCAAGAATTATGTTAGAAGTTGACTATATAAGTTATTATGCTTGTAAGGGTTCTTGTAAGGGTTATTATAAGGATTTTATGAAGATTATGTCACAAGGAACCTACATAACTCTTGTATACTTTCTAATGAATTTTTATTGAAATAATTTTATTTTAAAAGGTAATCTAATGATATTTTAAAAAAATTATTACACCCTTTTAGGGTAAAAGGTATGTTTTTAAGGAAATGTTTTTCAATGGTTATCATGTTTTCTAATAAACCCTCATGATTATGATTTTTCATTTATGTTTTATTAATAAGTTTTTTATGAAAAAAATTGGGTATTAATGATAATTTCATGTGTAAGTAAATTATTATTTGAGATTAAATTTTATTATGATAAAGGAAAACTCTCTTTATAATCTCATGATTTTGAAATAGACTAATAGGTTTTTTATTCTTTTTATATTCTCCTCACTGATATTTCTATGATTGTATCATGTTTTTAATTTTTTTTTCAAAATATTTAAGGATTATTATGAAAAATTATGAATTCAAGTTGAAAGTTGTGAATATTTTTCATGAGAAGAAAATAAGTTTCATTTTAAAAGTGTTTTATTATGGGAAAAATGGATACTAGGAGGAAGTTTCCAACTTGTAATATATGGGTATGATTATACAATAATTATAACCTAATTATCTAAAAATATAAGGCTAAAAATATATTTGGGAATACAAGAAAATTAATTCCTGTTTAAAAATGTAATTATGGATTGAATAAGGATCAGGTCCATATATTTAGTACTAAAGAAAGGGTTTAGATAACTTTAGTGGTTAGGATGTTATTTTTGAAAAAGTTAAAAGTCATTTATAACCTCTAATGTGGGTATATTATGGATAATTATAGTTATTTTGGATAAAATTAAATATTTGAATATAAGATGACATGGTTAAGGATGCCTTAGTGTTTATCCTTTTCACAATATGTTTTATTATGATTTTTTTAAAATAATCATACTAACCATTTTTTGTTTTAGTAAATAGCTGGAACCAGTAGAAACCAGATTAAAAGTGTATGTGAAGAATAATGTACTGGTTTTAAAAATGAGAAACTAAATAAAATGGGAGCTTTAGTGAAATCCCTTATGGTTATTCTTAACTAGTTATCACAAGTTATTTTTAACATCATGAATCTAGGTGATTTTCTTAACACACCAAATAAGAGAAAAATGGAGCTCTATAGAATTTTCGGAGATAAATATTATAAAGGTAAAAATATTGAACTTCATATGTTTTAAGAATATAGGAATAATCCCTTAGGAAAATGTATTGAAGGAATAGGAAGATGTTTTGTATGTGGTAAATGAGGGCATAAATCAATAAACTACAAAGGAAAAATAAAGAGTTTAATTAACGCCATGAATAGGGATAAATTTCTTCCCAAGGTATCAATTAAATACTTTAAATTTGAGGAGTATGGACATTATGAAAATATATTTCCTAGGGAGAAATATTAAGAAGGGGATCACCATGATTGTATGGATAATGCTTTACCAATGTCCAGTGCAATTGAAGTGGATGATGAGGAAATTTTGAATGATATATAAAAGGTATGGAATATATTTTGGTTTATGTTTTGATATTGATGAAACTTATGACATGATTCATATTTTTTATTTTAAGAATGAAGTATTAAGAAATAAGATGTAAAATCATGGTTAATGGATTATAAATAATATTTAATGATTGAGGTATCTATATATATGGATTTAAGAGTTATAATATAGAGTTAAATTTAAGTTTAATCACAATATTAAAATCATTAATACTCTTTTAAAGTTTTAAGTGATGGGGGTACCTTAGAGAAATTTATTGAGTCTTAATATATTTTTGACTTATATGTAACCCTTAATATTAACTTTTGTTTTAATAAAAGCATATTTTAGAAAGAATGTTCTTATATTTTGTGTACATAATTTGAATAATATTGATAACCTTTATTGTTAATATAATCTTTGATGTTGAGGTAATTATGGATAATTGGTATAAAAGGGTTATTAAATTTTGGTCAAATATGTTTTATTGTATAGATATCCATGGGATTAAAAATTAATTTTTTGACTAAGTGATTAATGTATTTTTGAAGAATTTCACTATTTTATGAACATTAAATGATTAAAGTAAATGTAAACTTTTTGGATAAGTTGGGATTTTATTTAAGAAATAAAGGTTGAATTGTCCTTTTTAAGTATACATTATTTTATTAAGGAATTATGTGATTCAAGTTATTTATTGAATAAACTATAATATTTTAGAGATTATATGATTAGGGAATATATATTTTTGGGTGTATGACTTTATGAGTGACTAATGTTGTTTGGAGATATATGTTAACTTTATCTTGGAAGAATATATATTAAAATCATTTTAATCCTTAGGTTTCAATTTTAGTCTCACATATATTGAAGTGTTTTAAGGTTAGTTACTTATGAAAAGATTTCAGTTGTATTTTGGATATTATTTTTGAGATTTTGGATATTTTTTATGAAGGTTTATTAATATTGATTATTATATCACCTTGTTCTAACCAATTAATTTTTGGTTAATCTCTAAAGATGGTAGTAATAAATTATTATACTTTTGTGGATCTTTTGATCTGTTATATGTTTATTTTAGTGTTTTGGGAAAGAAAACAATCATTTTTTAATAATAATTTTGAGTAATAAGAGATGAAATTGAAGTGAAAACTAATTGAAACATGAAACCAAAGGATGAAATTTCATATATAAAATTGAAGAAAATAAAGTAATTATGTTTTCTTATATTCTTAGTCTAGATATTAAAGGCATTCCTAAACTCTAGGGAAATGATTTTGAAATAAAAAAATTATCCTATTACCTTCTTTTCTGATGAATTTATAGTATTTTCCACACCTTATTGGTTTATAATGTGACGGTTATTGACTTTCTTAGGATTATACACTTTCTTGTGATTAATATTCCCTATCACTCACAATAATTATTTATAAATTACTATTTTAATCCACAACCATATTTTCACTTTTGACTATTTTCACCTTTTTAGAAACCTATTAATGTATTATTCCAGATGATCTTCTGATTTCCCTTTTCTCCTTTTCAAAATAATGTTTTATTAACCCTTTTTCTAATGTTAGTTTTTAAAAGGGTATTTTCAAAAGTTAAAACCTTGATTATCGAGCTCAATTTAAAATTATGAGGATGAAATTTATTAAATAGGGGAGAATTTAACACCCTAACATTTTAAAAATAATACTATGATCGATATTTTTCTTAACACGCAACACTAAGCTTTAAGTGAATTGTGATATACAATAAAAATATTATTATTTAAATATGACCATTATAACATAGTCATTAAATTAGAAGTATGAATAGTAACAACCAAATTATTAAAATATTTATAAATTATATATATAATACAAATATAAGGATTTAATCATAATAAATAAGTACTCAATTTTCAATAAAGTTATTTTATGCTTCAAAAATATGTTTTCTTTAAAAATAGTTTTTTATTTTCTTTTGGGTGTGGACATTATAATTAATTTCTGAAATTTTTATAGATTTTATTTTAGGAAATTAAAATAATTTTTTAAATCACCATTTCAATATTATCTTAGGTTGAATTTTTAGTTTTTTCTAAACAAGTTGATTTTTCGGTAAATAATGAAAAATACCAATTTTTGTAAAACTATCATTTATTTTCATTAATGAAAGTAATTTAAAAGTCAAATTTTATATTAAATTAACATAAGTGTCATTTAATTATAAATAATTTAATTAATTATATATGAATCAAAATAATACATGATGTTTATATAAGATCATTTTTGGGCTTAAAACAAATTTTTCTAAATATTATTTTTCATTGCATTTTACGCATTTATATTAAAATCAATTTATAAAACTTATAGATATTTAATATCAAAAAAAATTATTCTATATTTATTAATCATTATGTTCAAATTTTGTTAAATATTCCACTTTTATTTTTTATCATTATGAATAGTAATCATAGTAAATATTTATCACCTCAGTAAGGGTAAATTGGGTAATTAAGGATAAAAATGATATGATGAGGCCTAAAATCTGACTAAAACATGTCATTATTTATTGGATAATGTTTTTAGATCATGGAAATCAAATTTTTGAAAAAATATTAACTTATTTCCACTTTCAATTGATAATTACCTTAATATTATTTTAAATAAATAATAAAAACAAAATTCCACTCTCTTTGTTTAAAAATATATAAAAACATTTCATATGGTTAAAAGGATTTTATGTTAGGTTATAAATATTTATTTTAAATATTAATAAATTTATTTTATCATGGTAATTTATTTTTAGTTTTTAGTGATGTAATATTTACTATAAATTCTTACACAACACCGACAAAATACTTGTGCTAGTAGTAGAAAAATCTAGAAAATGATTTCAAAAACTATAAAAGTAATATTTTTAGGTTATATATATTATACCATGATATTTTAGATAAATTTAACATGTTATGGATTTTCTTAAAATTTTATATTCAAATTGAATTATTATCTTGATGTCATTAAAGTCAAATTATGTTAATAGTTTTGAAAATGACTCTAATGGTATATTATGTTAAATAATATTTTATTTAATGATATAAAATTCATAATAATTTTATATTCTTAAAAATTAATTTTATATGGTATATAATATCATCCATTATCCAATTATGGTTCACTTTTCTTTTTATAGTAACTTTATTTTCCCCTAAAGAGTAAAAATCTTTGACATCATGATAATCATCAAAAGGGTTAACAGGGGTTAAAACTAAGAGATAAGGGTGAAAACATCACATAAACTGATCCAAATTTTATTTTATGAGATTATTTATACTCATACTCATACTATATTATAAATATATCAATTTTTTAATCTTTTCCATGAAAATTAATTTATATTAATTTAATACTTTAATTGATTCCAAGAGTGACCACCCCTCACTTATTAAAGGTTACCTACTCTTCTCTCTTCCTCACACATTTTTAGAACTCTATCTAATCCAATACCTACCCAATTATCTCCCCAAAATCCATTCCCATGTTATATTGGCCCTATTCACACCAAAATACCAAACCTATAAGTTTAAGGTGTAATCCAAAGGGGTTATCTAAGAAGAATGTATAAGTTCTAACCGACCTATTTCAAGTTTATTTCTTATTCCAAATCCTTCAAAAAATATTCAACCATGATGAAATAAAATCATCATTATATTAAATATACTAATATTTTACTGTGTTTATGTAACAATGTATATCCTTCTATTTTTCTATCAAATGGGAAATGAAACCATCATTTGTGTGTATGACGGACTACCGCCTCGTGAACTGGTGTAATTTTTTTTCCATCACCGCCTCTCAAAGATGGTTATATTGATAGATTTAATGTATATATATGATATTAATAAAATAATTATCATTTTTTAAATATAATATTTCATCTATTTTCTGTTCATTACATCTGGTGAAAAATGATAATTTTGTTCATGCGTGTGTGTGGATTACCACCTCGATAAAGTGATATGATTTGTTTTTCATCATTGCATCACATGGATTGTATATATAAGTATATTTAAAGATATAATATGATATTTATGATTTTATCATAAATATTAAAATATAAAATGGTACTTATCTTATTTCTCTCATTTTCATTGAAAAATAGAAACGTTACTCATGCGTATGTATTCCTACCATCTTTATGATTATAACATAATTCATTTTTCATAAACATATTTCATGGCTGGTTTTAAAAGTATAATTAATGTATAAAAACTATAATTATATCATGATTATTATTTTTTAGATAATATAATAATTACCTCATTGACAGTGTTCATCCCACCAAAGTTATTTTTAGATTATGAACCGAACATCCTCAAAATGTTCGACATGAACTTAACTTATTTAGAAACTATATAAGGAATGGCAATAAATTAAATAAAAGGAATAGTAATAATATAATACACATAAAAATGTTCTTTATCAAGTATAAAATAAATATAAGTTTATTATACATGATTTAAAGTATGTATGTGGTAATTCAGACTCCAGGTAAGGGATTTCTGGTCTCAATTCTCTTTCTTTGAGACTTAAGCTATTTTCACCACATGTTTTCTTTTGTGTAATTTATAAACTAACTTAAGGATGTATTTTATAATTTTTAAATTTTTCACAAATCCATTCAATGTTATTTCTATTAATTTTTTATTAGGTCAAAACTTATCAAGTTGAAAGGAAAATTTTACAATAAAAACTTCATTTTAAATATTTTAAGGATTTTTTTTTAAAATTTTTTTATTCCATGTCTATATTATTTAAATTATTTTATAGATGTGTTTATATGAATGTAAATTAATTTTAAATCAAATTTTATTTATCTTTTGACTTTATTTCAATTATTTTAAAAGTTAATCTTTTTATATATTTTATATAGAATGTTTAGACGTTATTTATAAAAGGAAAAAAGAAATCTTCTATTTTAACATACTGGAAGTCGATGAATTTTCACACCACCACAACCACTATTTATGTATAGATTAATTTATAAACTTCCATGTTTTATTCAAATAATAACCATCTTTCCCTTTGTTTGGGGTATTTTAGTTTTGAAAATTGGGTTTTAAAGGAAAAGGATATATCAATATGAAAAAAAATTCTTATGAGTTAAAAAGAATATTTTTATGAATTTGATGATGTAAGTGTAAGATTATATGTGTTTTATACATGTTATGGTCCTTTAAAATTTTTTATGATGATGAGGTAGATCTATATATCTCCCCAATTCATTAGTTAATGATTATGTTCTCTATAGAATCAAATTGGAAGATGATCGTATAGGTTATTCCACTTGTAAGGGTTATTGTAAGGATTATATGGAGATGATGTCTCAAGTAAACTACATTAAGTTTTTATACTTGATAATGAGTTTTTATATAAATAATTTGATTTAAAATGTTAATTTAATGATCTTTTGTTTTAAAGGAATAATTATTACCTTTTAGGGTAAAAAGGGTATGTTTTTTAGGACATGTTTTTCAAGGGTTCAGATATTTTCTAGTAAACCCTCTTGGTTATATTTTTAACTTTATGATTTATCATAAATTTTTTTATGAAAAAATTTGGTAGTAAAGTTTATTTCATGTGTAATTAAACAATTATTTGAGCTCCAAGTTTATTATGATAAATGAAAACTCTTTTTATGATTTCATGGTTTTGAAATGGACTAATGAGTTTCTTTCTTATTTTTATATGTCTCTTACTAATATTTTTTTCTCATTTCATTTTTTAAAAAAATAATAGGGTTTAAGGATGAGTAGGAATAAAGATGAAGTTAAGTTGAAAATCAAGAATATTTTTCATGAAATGAAAACATGTCTCATTTGAAAAATTTTGTATTGTAGTAAAAATACATACTATGAGGAAGTGTCCAACTTTTAATGTATGGGTTTGATAAAATAATAATTATAACCAAATTATCTAAAACTCTAAAACTAAAAATATCTTCATAAATTAAAGAAAATAAATTATATTTTAAAAATAAAATTATGTATTGAAATTGGATCAGGTCCTTATAGATATTATCTACATGAACCCATAGATAATAAGGTAATAGTGGAAAGACATAAAATATTCCTTGATATGGAGAGAATCTCTAAAGGTGATTGTGGTAGAAAGATAGAATTTGATGAAGCTAATACTTAATATACTCATGAATTGGAATAGGAAAAAATTACACAAGTCCATGTGGAAGTGGTTATTCCAGAGACATAAGTATTTTATAAGAGCACAAAATATTTTAGATAACCAAAGAGATAAGGATTTATAGTCACAAATTATGGTGACTCATTATTAAGTGATAATGATGAACCTAACTCCTTTAAGGAGAAAATTAGTGTCTTAGAAATTTCTAGATGGAAAGAATCCATGAATTCTAATATGGATTCCATATACAAAAACTATTTTTGAGTTTTTGTTGAACCTTGAGTAAATTTAAATCCTACTTGGTTAAAATAGTTATTCAATAACAAATTAGACATAGAAGGTAAAGTTAGTACCAAAAAAGTATGACTAGTTTCTAAAGGTTTTAATCAACACTAAGGAATATAAAATGATAAAGCCTTTTCACCAATTTCCATTCTGAAATCCATCAAAGAAATTTATATAGTATCTTATCATGATTATAAGATTTTGGGAAATTGATTTTAAAATAGAATTTTTTAATGAGAGCCTTATGGAAGATATCAATATGATACAACCAGAATGGTTTATGGCTCCAAGTGATTCCAATAAGGTATGAAAGTTTCATAGATTCATTTATATATTTAATAAAGTATGAAAATAATAGAACGTTCAATTTTATGAAGTTATAAGGGAATTTTTTTTAATAAATAATGCATGTGATACATGTGTCTACAATAGGTTTAGTGGGAGTGCAGTCATTTTCATGGTAGTATATGTTGATGACATATTTCTAATTGGAAATGAGATATCAGTAATAAAGTTATTTAATATGTGGTTAAACAATCTATTCTCCATGAAATAATTATGTGACATGGCCTATATTCTATGGATCAAGATCATTCATGATAGTTCTAAGAGGTAGATTGGACTAAGTTAGTGTACATACATTGACAAGGTACTGAAGATATTTAGTTTGCAAAAATCCAAGGGAGTATATTTTTTTACATTATCACATGGTATAGATATATTAAAGAAAATGTGTCCTTGGATGCAATAGGATAGAGAGAGAGAGTATGATTAGGATTATTTATGAAAAATTGATAATATTTGTCATGTATGTCATGTTATGTACCAGGCTTGATGTTTCATGCACCTTGAGCACATTAGGAAGATATCAATAAAACCTAGTATACTAGAATTGGATTATTTTTAAGACTATCCTAATGTATTTAAGGAATACTAAGGATACTTTCTAAGTTTATGGAGGATATAGAGAGCTAGTCATCAAGGGATATACATATAAGAGTTTCTAAACATATCAAAATGATCTAAAATCACAGTTAGATATGTCTTTTTTCTTAACAGATGTGTTGTGAGATAGAAGAGCTCAAAGAAACTAGTGGTCACCAATTCTATAGTAGATTATTATTATATTATGGATTTTTATGCAATTAAAGAAGTAGTTTTTATAGGAAACTTTTTCCATGAGATTTATGTTGTTATTATAAGTAATTTTTCTATCACATTGTATTGTGATAATACAACAGTGGTGGCCCTCACCAAGGATCCAAGGTAACATCAATTGATGAATAATATGCTTTAAAATTATCAATTATTGATGGGTTTTTTCAAAATGGGTGAGGTTCCAGTAAGAAGAGTTTTTTTAGATGATAACATGGTGGAATCATTATCTAAATACTTATTTTAGTAGAATCATAAATATAATTTGAGAACTGGTGAATTTAAATTAATTAGTTGTTGTCTCTAGTAAAATTAGGAGTCTATTGGATTTTATTCCCCAGAATAAACAAATTTTCAATTTCAAATACCTATATATTCAAATATATGAATATTAATAAATATTTTATCACATGATGATTTTTCTTATATGTTACATTAATGTAAGAATATAATTATATTATCTATCACATTGAAAGTTCATAACAGTTTCTCACTATGAGGATAACCTTGAAGTGCTATGAAAATATTATTAAATATATGTTCTATTTTCATATGACATCTATCTGATGATAAAAAAGATTTTTGTATATCATGTGTTAGAGACTCATAATATATTGAGACTTCTTCTCAAGAAGTTCATATTTGGTAATATCCTAGAGAGGTGGTTATAAGAAAAAACCTTCCAATAATAATAACACATTCTATATATGTCATTATATATTTATATATAATAATTTTTGTATTTGTATTTATAATTTATATTATTATTAATTTATATCATGAGTTGCATGCTTTTATGTATTGATTAAAACCATGACAACATATGCTCATAGTGATGTGGGATATATTTGGTGTGTCACAAATGATATGAAATTAATGAATAAGTCAAGAAAGTATTTTGCCCATTTTATTTAATGGAAGTAGACATATAATTCCCTATGATTAGAATAGATTTATTTGATTAATTCCATGGCCATGATGGTTTTATCAATGAGTTCATTATAGAAAAGTCAAAGAAAGATATATCAATCATATAAGTTTATGAAAAAAGTGATGAAACTTTCTTGTAGAGATATTAAATAAAGGGGATTATATTACACAATGAGCATCCACAAGAGGTTGTTGTCATTGGAAAATTTACAACTTTCTATATGGTTACCTTGATGTATTTCTAGATGTTGATCTTGGACTTTAGGCCAGTTAGACTAATTTCATTGTGAAATATGTCTAGAAGATCAAACACTAAGTGTATCTAGAACATTAGTTAAAAAAATTATAATTTAGTATTAGAATAAATATTATTCCCCGTTTTGAGAAATAATAATTATTCAGGCTATAATGATCACATAAATATTTATTAAATGAAAAATATAGTGATATTTATTTATTTGAATAAATTGGTGTTTTTCAAGGTTTGATAAATGATGATGAGGATTAATGAGTCATTTCAAGGTTCCAAAAGAAATGATATACTTATTTAATATCATTTAAATAAATATAAATTTATTTATTTAAGAAATGATATTTAAATATCTATGAGTTTAGCACACATTAAAGAAATAATTTTATCATTATTATTATTCAGTATGGGGTTATCTTATAATTAAGAGATTGGTTAAGGGACTTTTGTAATAAAGGAATATATTCATGAAGTAGATATCCCAAATTATATAATTTCTATTATTAAATATTTTTTTAGCATCATATTTCTCTCTAGATAATTCTCTCAATTCCAAAGAGAAATTACTCTAGAACACTCTCATGAACAGAGAGTATAAATCCCCCTCTTTGCTCTCAAGATAAAGAACACTAGATAGAATCATTCAAGATTGGAAGGGATTATTGTTTCGATGAATGGTGAATGATAAAAATGGTTTGTTTCTTCTACTCTAGAACCTAGAGATCCTATGGTGACATTCTGAGGTTCTTAGAGAATGTATGCATACTACTATAGTGATTTTACCATTGGATACTCCATTGCAATAATGGTATGACAAGAAAGGTCATCCAGTTTGACAACAGTGAAAGAATTACAATATAAGATAATTCTTATTTATATAAACCAATTATAAATTATATGTTAAAATATCCTCTCTATAAATATTATAAGGTTTTTCTTTTTCATGTTCTAAAGATTTATCCAAAGAAACTGATGAAATCCATTGTTGGGCATGGTCCCAATAGCTTCGGATGCACCCTAGAAGATTTATTTGAGTGATCATGTTGTTGATATTAGTTAACAAAATTTTCATGGAATTATTTTACAATTTTTAGGTTTCATGATAATTATGTATCTTTTTAAAAGTCATATTGGTTGAATATGAGTGGATATGGTTGTGTTTTTCATTAAACTCGAGTTTTTTATATAATTTTTTTTTTAATGTAAAACTTAGTGGGATATATTACATGTTTTTATTGATTTAAAACTATTATTATATTATGGGTAATGTTTTAATTTAAATTTATTTATAAAATAACTTATTATTTAAAGAATAATATAATTAACTTATGGAATAAATGAATTTTTTTTCTTTTACTTCTTTGTTTTGAAATATAAAAATTTATTCTTGATCCCCTTATTGAAATCTTATAAATAAGTGACCAGAAACCTTGATTTTTAATAGAAATTTTTTATGTTATTGAATCATTATGAGTATATAAAGGTAAATCCTAAAAATCATATCTTATTTAAAGGTTCATGGTGATTTAAGGATTAGGTTTTTAGTGGAAAAATATAAAATTCTTCTTGTTATAGTTTACAGAAAATTTGGAAATTTAAAACTGAAAATATTATATTTTGAACGAGGGATTAGTTTTAAATAATGATTTTTTTTATTATTAAAAATTATTTCAATTTATAATAGTTATGAATTTTTTTTGTCATAATTTTATAAAGTAATGTAAATTATTTTTATAATATAAAGACATGTTTTCTGATAAACTCAATTTTAAGAATTTATATTTACATAAATAGGTTATTAATTTATATTCCTTGAATATTTTTGTATAGGTAATTAAAATATATTTTATATATTTTTATTTTCTCTTAATATGAACACAAGTTGTTTGATAAATTTTTTGGTGGTTATTTTTTGTATTTGTGTTTGGAATTATGTTATTCAAGTGTTTTTTACTTAAAATTTTTCTACTTTTGAGTATGATAATATCTTAAATTCATGGGATAAATTACTTTTAACAAATAATTTAAGGTTTTAAAGAATATATTTGAATTATTTTTTGATCAAATTAATTGGTTAAATTGACTCTCAAGGAAATATGTGTAGTTTTTATTTTATAAACCCTTTTTTGGGTTAGACGTAACTAGTTTAATTATGTATATGTGCATAATTTGCTCATGTAACTTCTTGAAATAACACATGAGTGTTGTAAATATGTATTTATAATTGAAAATTTCTCATTTGTTTTTTATGGGTATATTTTTTTATGATGAAAATGTCGAAAAGTTTTTCTTAAATTAAAATATTTAGCTTATTTTGAAAAAATATCATTGGATATTTTTTTCAATTGGTTTTTAATAAGTAATTTTAAGGGGAGTGTTTTCTAAAGAATAAATACATGTTTAGTTATGTTGTATTTTTATAAATAAAATTTAAGGAAGTATATCTTTAAATTTTCATTATTTTTAAATATAATGTTGATTTTTGATTTGTTTGAATAACATAAAGTTGAGTTTTGAATGGTTTTTGAAAGTGGTTTTGGAGAATAAATTTTTTTTGGTTAGATATATTTATAATGTTATCATTAAAAGTTCCTTTAACTTGAAAGGTTAATTATTTATAATGAATTTTTATATTAGGGCATGTTTATTTTCTTGTTTTATGTTTCAAAGTGCTTATTTTCAATGAGTAAATTGGTTTAAAATGTTTTAAAAAATGAGAATAATTTTAGTTAAAATTACTATTAATTGGAAGTTTATTTAGTTATGTATATTTTATTGATTTTTTTTCACTTGGTTTGAAATCCCATGTTTGTGATAAGGCTGTTTTGGTTTGTAAACATAATGTAAAATTACATTTTCTATATTGGTTTCATGATGTTTGAGTGTTATGTGTTGGTTTGTGTGACATCCGAATATGAAAATTTTAATTCAACTATTAATCATGTGTAATATTTCCAAATAGTAATATTGGGTTTGGTTTAATGATTTTTTTATGATAGTTTTGATTTTGACATAATTAGTTCTTTGAATGACCTTTAAGGTAATGAAAATTATGGAATTTTATAAATTAAATGAATGATAGTATGATGATAACTTTTTAAATTTCTTTTTAAATGGTTAAATAATGTCTTTAAGAGACATATTTTTATGTTTATCAAGGCATGAGAAATTTCAGGATCAAAAATTTGAGAAAAAATCTCAAACCATAGATTTTTCACATTAATGGGTGTTGTATGGGAAGAGTGCATGAGTAATAATCATTTTCATGGGTAATCAGGAAATATTTTAGTAATGTGATGAGTTTCATGTGTAACCTTAATTGGAATTCATGTCACCCCTGTATGTCCAAAAAATGGTCATGTTCAAGGGCAATTTGTTACCCAAGTTTCATGCAGAGTCTGGAATCCATGAATAGCACCCATGAAATGTAGAAAACCCAGAAACCCTATTTGTAACCTTCATTTGATCTTAGAAACTATTATATATATTGTTTATATTCTTTTTAAATCTCATATGTTCTAAGATAAATTGTAAAATTAATTACAACTTTAAAAAAATAACATTTTATTGGGGTGTTTGTTTGAGCTATGTGGGATATCAAATCAAAGATTGCGAAAAGACTTATGATATTTAATTTATGTGAGACATTTTGGCCAATTTTTATTTATCAAAATAATTCCAAAAGGATTATAAAACTAAGTTTTAAATTGAAGTATCAAAATTTCTCTACTTTGTGGAAACATTTTGGTGTTTATATAGAACCACAAATTATGTTTATAATAACTATTACCACCTCAAACATGGGTTTTATAGTTTATTTTGGATTTATAGATGGAGAGTTTTTCAAGTTGTTTTATTTTCTAAATAATAAGTTTTCATCAATGTATGTGCATATCACATTGTGTGGAATTATTATCTAGTTTTTATAATTAAAATCTTTTCTATGAAAATTACGTTTAACTTATATGGTTTGTATAAAGAAAATTTGGAATTTAATATGTTATGATATTTTTAAAATAACGATTTCTTATTTACCCAAACCAAGAAATGTTTTGAATAATAAAACCTAAAAGGGGATTTATAGAGGTGGAAATCATATAGTGGGTACAATTTCACACCTCACTTCTTCAATTTTTAAAATTTATTATTTTAATATATTTTTTCATTTAAAATAGCATAAATTTTAAAATTATTAGGAATGTGTGGAATCATCTCATGGTCTATGAGACCATGTTTGTAACCCATGTATGTAACTTTTATGTCTTAAAATTTTTATTTTCAAGTCCTTGTTTCCTATGGAATGTTATAATTAACTATTGATGAATGTTTTGTCATTTTAAGAAGTTTATATGATTAATTAATTAATTAATAATGCTTAAAATATTTAAATTATGTTTTATTATAAAATATAATTATTTTTAATGATAATTATATTTCATGATTATTAATATTACCAGATAACTAATTATATTAATTAATTAGTTTCATGGACTGAAAATTTTTTATTGATAGTTAGGAAATTAAAATGTGGAATAACTAAATTGTAAAATAAATTTTAGAGGTTTTTTTGGTTTTTATTTGGTTATTTCAATTATAATAATATTATTATTTAAAGATAATATTGTGAAAAGAGGGAAGCCTCCCTCTCTTTTCTTCCTCACATGTGTGGTTCCATTAGGGTGAGGTAAAATGGATTCCCTTACCTCTTATTCTTCATCATGTTCCATGGTATATCGCTCATGGGAAGAGGTAAATTATTTTAATCTTCTTCCTATTTTTCTAGATCCAAAAATCTATATGTAAATAGATTCAAAATTAAAGGTATTTTTATGTTGGGGTCTCACCTAATCATGGAGAAACCCCATAAACAGATCAGTCATTTTTTTGGAGGGTATTGGGGGTTTATTTAGATCCATCACACGTCATTGGAATAATTTTTGTAACTTCATGTTTTCCCAATAAGGATCCTATGAGATTTCCATTTTCTACACTCTATCTATGGGTTTATTTTATGTAGTGTATAATGTGTGATTAATTAAATCGGTATTAATAAATTACCTTCATTGATTTTATTAGGGTGTCATCAGAAAGATGAGGTAGGAGGATATTTTTTAATCCATTTCCTTATAAACCATGTGTGCTTGAATTATTTCATAGTTTTTTCTTGAGTATTATAACACCTATTTTGATGGTTTATGATTTCATTTTTCAAGTATGTTTGTGTTTTCTTTTGGTTTTTTAAAGTTATGGAAAATTCATACTTAAATTGTTAGGGAAAACATTTCTTATTTTGATTCCCATAATATGTTTGATGAAATGACTAAACTAGTTTTCATATAATTTCATGGTATTGATTTTAAAGGGATGTTATATACTAGTTTCAAGGTTTATTTAAAGTGTTTTATATTAATATTTTCCATGTTTTAAGGGATGTTTGGTAAGAAATTTTCATTTACTGAATCACCCCTATCATGTTTTTCTATTTAATAGTAAAATTGTAATATGGAAATACTTATTATGAAATTATAAATTTTGTTAAAAGGGTTTGAATTCCTAAATGGATTTCAGTAACATATAACT
Source organism: Viscum album (assembly GCA_963277665.1). Classification (NCBI taxonomy): domain Eukaryota; kingdom Viridiplantae; phylum Streptophyta; class Magnoliopsida; order Santalales; family Viscaceae; genus Viscum; species Viscum album. The sequence goes on from OY728163.1 coordinate 1,945,311,080, forward strand.
TGAATTCCTTTAAATTTAATAATTCCATATGGGAATCCCTAACTATTTAGGTGGGAACCTAGTATAAGTACTCTATTAGGATTGTGGGACCCCTTTACCTAATGGATATTATTTTTACTACATTTTGGGTGCACGTTATTGCATGATAGGTCATGTCTAGTGGATGTTAATTTTACTTCTCACTTAGCACACTCTAGTTAATGATAGGTCATGGATAGAGGATATTACTTGTACTGACCATGAGGGCGCATGCTAGGGCATAATGAGACTCTATCTAGTAGATATCCACACATAAAAAATATAGCATATGGTTATTATTATATTACAAGGATCCTAAATTTATTAACCTATACACCTTTTCATTCTCCCATAGAATGTGATTGGATTTCAATTTTATTTAACTCAATAAATTTTTTGTTAATACATGTGTATTTTGATAAACCTGCTCTTTAAGTTTTAAATATAACTTATTTCTTAAATATATCATTAATTTTTTATATATTTTTATTAAAAAGAAATAAAATACTAAATTTTATATTTTTATTTCAAATTTACATGTCATGGTTTATTTTATATACATTTTACATGATGTGTGGGGAATAAACCTACTAGAATCATTAGCTCACACTCTACATACACCCTCCAAGTATATGTAGACCTCATTTATCTTCTCTTGGTCTACAATGAATGTGTGGAAGATAACTCATATATTCTTAAAATGGGACCATTATCTTATTATGGTGTATTTAAGGTGGTGTCATGTGATTATTTTATGTGCCACAAGGTGTTAGTTGGGTGTCTTCTTTTATTTTTAATTTGTTTTGTGTCCCTTGTATTAGTCTTGTTTCTTTGGCCTTATGGAAAACTATATTGAGTTAAGGTAGCTCAGGTTGGTTAATAATAGGAAATATGGTTATTCTTATGATATAGTTATTTAGTTTATGGTTATATGAATATAGAATGGATGGAAGCACTAGGACATAATTCATTAGGGTGTGAGGGTGAATAGTTTAGTAGGTAAGTGGGTGTGGGGTACCTTTCCTAATATATTATTTTGATTATTATGTTACTATATTTATATATAGATTTTATGAGCAAGACTTAGTGAGTTTGGGTGGTAAATGACCTAGTGTAGGTAACGATTTGGTTTTATTTCTTATTCATAGAGGATTTATTATGATTCTACTGCATTTTTATGGGATATTTTAGGTAGATTCCACTAAGTATACATGTGTTATCAAACATTTCTATATATATATATAGTGTTTTAGATTTATAGGATATAGTTGGTGATAGGGATAAACGTTACAAGCTTATGGAGTCCATGATCGGCATTAGATTCATTGTAGTAGGATTTTCTTTGGTATTTTATTTTAGAGACTTTTTTATATATGAAATTACATGAATTATGGGTTTGGTAATATTTTTCATTATGTTGATTTGTTTTGTGGTTATCTCTTATGTTTTTAGGCTTTATTAGGGTAATACCTACAATATATGTGTTTTATACCCTCATTGTTAATCTCCAACATGTATCTTATCTTATTAATATTTTCATAACTTATTATATACTCCCTTTACTGATTTTATATGAAATGTGCATAATTTGTGTGAAATAATAATGTTTAAATATTAAATATAATTTCTGAGCACTATTTTAATTCATCCAGATTCAAGTTTGTTTAATGTTTTAATAATAAATATCACCCTAATGATCCAAATTGTTTGGTTCTTGTTTTTTAGGATTACTTATTCAATTTAAAAAATATAATTATAAGTGATCATTGGCCAATTATACCATTTTAAGGTCCATATAGACCACACAAGAAGGCCCATAGGATCTGTGAATAAATTGGACCATCCGTGAATAATGAATTATTGGTCTCAATCCAGAAGTCCAAATTCATGTATTCTCCTCCAAATTTCTGGGAAAAATTCAAAGAGTCGTGTCTAAAAATTTCATGGCCCAACTCCAATAGAAGGGTCCCAATGGATTCTTTGAATTTCAGCCCACCATTCTGGCCGGGAATTAACATCAGGACACTATTACTAAATTTTCTCTTGATTTACTCATCAAATAAGGCTGGGAATTTTAAGTATGAAATATAAGATATGGTTTTCCAACTTTTTAGAATAACTTATTTTTATTTTATGGAATCTTTCTATTCAAAAACACATTCACATTTCAGCCTTCAAAAAAGTGTTGATAAAAATGGACAGGTGAAAACTGTTTAGTAAAATAGCCATATCTTTGGCTCAAAAAGTAAAATGGAAACCAAATGTTGAGGTATAATAGTAAACATCAACATATACAACTTGGATGAAGATAATATCTCTATATTCAGCTGTCTGGATTTCCAAATTTGCGATTCAAGTGGAGGGGCGGATTAGTAATACAAACAGTCCGCCTCCTTTGGCTATAAATACAACCTCCTCTTCTCCTTGCTTGGGTTAGCATTTCAGAAGAGAGGAGCATACATTTTCACAAAAAAATCCTTGAAAATTTCTTTGTAATAACTTCTATACTCAAGTTTTCACTTGATATATCCTTCCTCCTCTCTCTTTTTTAATGTTCTTTTGTGTTCTTCTTATTTGTAATTGTGTAAGTCTATTTTCATTTTAATATAATTTTAATGAATGTTTCTTATTCTTCATATATTATTCTCATATACCTTATTTTAAATAATATTAATGGTCTTAAAATAGTTTAAATACATTTTAATCCCGTTCCCTTATTTTTCTTTCTCATTCAATCTAAAGTTCATTTTTAATTCTCATCACCCTTCATGTGTGTGTGTGTGATTGACGCACAACTCTTTTCTTATACCATTATTTTTGTTATATTTATAATTCATAACCATAAACATATATTACCATATTAATAAAAATATTAATGGATGAGTAAATATACCATTGGGGTGAGTCATTATTTAGAGATGTTAAGTGATTGAGAGCTTTTTCTCAATGAGTATTCTTTAAATTAACATTGTGTATGTTGGACTAAACATGTCATGGATTAATGAAATATTTTTTTTAACATATGGATTCCATGGATTATTGGAACCATAAATATAGTACCACAATCAATTAATGATTGATATTATAATCCTAGTTAAGTTAAGGCTTAGATTAAAGCCTTAACACTTTGGAATTCCGATCAACGTCATCTTATGAAGTGGGTGTTAATTTAATGCAATATAAAAGAAAAGTTCAAGGATATCACAAGCTTAACTCCATAATAACAAACTCACCCCAATCTTTATTAAATTTTTAAATCAATAAATCATTTCAATTAAGCTCTGTAAACAAATCCCCATAATCAAAACACAATCAACTAAAAACAATAGATTATTAAAAAGTATCATTGTCGAGGATTCGACCCGAGTGCTGCTAAACAGATTAGCAGAGTATCAGAACCTTGAACAGTTGATAGGTAACAATCATCTGCACTTTCAGTGTCCAATTAGAGGTGGGTTTTTATTTTTACACTTGGCTTTACTATAGGCCTGATAGGGATTTTAGTAGGGATGGACCTTGATAGAGTGGTATTAGAGTTATGAATAAGAGTTAGGAAATATTTTGGAGTTAGGAACTTGTCATGAACCTATCTCTATAAAGATATTACAATGAGGAAATAGAAATAGTGACTGCCTAAGTCCCACCACTAGTAGGCTCTGGGATGGAGACTAGCACTGAGGGTATAATAAACATGCATATGGGAGGCATTACCCTCTAAGAGAACATGCGGAAGAGATACATAAGAAATATACACCAAAAAAACTTGTTCAAACATATATATATATATATATATATATATCAAGTGTAAAAAATTAATTTCATACAGTATTATAACAACTGAAAGAAAAAATACAAGTACCAAAAGGTAAAGAAGCCAGCAACGAAAAATCCCAAACATATCCTACAAAACCACAAGCTAGTAATATTCAACTCAATATCCAACTTTCTCCGGATGACCTAAAAAATAGTTTATATATACATAGGGTTATCATAACAGTATACTCATTAGGATCCTCCCCAAATCCTCTCATGCAAAAGATAAATAAATCATGCTAAAGTACAGTAAACAACAGTGAAACTAACTCATCACCTAAACAGGTATACTAAGTTCCCATCCACACCATAGCTAACTCTCACTAATTATTGTATACAATATAGAATATAATATAATAATGAAACATCAAGGGCACCTCTCTCCAACTTCCCCACTAGTTTTCTGCTTTTTCCCAAAGTCGCACGTCTTGAACCATCTCTCTCCAAGATAGGCTATCCTAAAGACACCTAGGAAATGAATTACATAATGAACCTCATGCAACACATCATCACATCATCCCATATCACATCACCATTTATAGTAACCAAGTAGTTTCTGGGAGACACTAAAAGGAAACATGCAACCAAGAACACTCAGCTGCTTTAAGTAGTGGGGAAAGAAATGAAAATAAAATAAGCAACCTGGCCATCGGCCATTAAAAAATCATCAATGAGAATCCCAAATGTCAGTATCACATTAATGGTTAACCCAAAATTTAACCAATTCCATCGTCTTTGGTTATATCCCTGATACCCACATGCATATCTTGATGCATCTCACCATCACAGGTTTCAATTACTTCCACATCATATAGGCTTTCCCACCCCTTTACATATCATCCATCCCAAGATCAGCCATCGTAGGATCACATCACATCTGGTCATCCTCGCTCCACATCACATCACATACTGAAGATCACATCTAGATCACATCACATGGTAGTAAGAAAAAAACAGCACAATCAACAAGGAAATCTAGTCCCTAAAACAAGGCATACATCCTTCACACATAAACGAGCTCTCATGGCTCCAACACAAGGCTCTTAGACTTCTCAAGAAGATAGGTAACTCATGCCCTAGAAATTATCCTTTATCACACAACTAGTTCTTATTACATGTTGAATTAACTAATACATTATTCACAGGTTCCAAATATGATAAACCTAAGGCATCAAGATATAACAAGTTACCAAATTAATTAAACAATTAATTTAAACATGCTTCCAAGAATCCAACCATTCTCATTTATCATGTATTTTCAATTATTATCATAAAAATATAAAAATGATTCAAATTATTTATAAATTCCATTAATAACATGGAATATCTCATTTAATTAAACGTGCATACTCGCATCAATTTGATTATCATCAAAATTACAACAATCAACAGATTACGAACACACCCCTTATTTAATTACTACTAATTCAATAAATTATTAATTAATTCTAGCTTTAAATTATTTACTAATTTCAACATGTTATTCCAAGTATAAGAACATTCTAATAAGGCATATAATATATCACAATATCTAACAAATCAAGAGGTAACCCGTTATAATGGTAGAAATCAGCAACAACATGCAATCGCTAACCAATTATTCATCAATCCATTTAAATAATTATTAGGTTAATTCCATTACCATAAAAAGAGATAAAACATACTCAATTTATGATTACATGTAAACAATAAGAGAATAAATGGATCTCCTACCTCAAATCCATCAACATTCTTTGCATGAGAATAGACTAATGTTGTGGATCTCAATGACCTCTTCTACAAGAATCTACATCCCTCTAAGGATTATATGGCACAAACGCACAAAAAACAACCAAGAAAACCCCATTATAAACATGGTAGATGAACCACCATCACATGTTAAGAAGAAATGGGAGAAAATGAGATTGATTGGGGAGAACCTGCTAGAAAATGAACAAATAATGCACCTTGGATCCCCATAAATCAAAGACAGGAAGCCAAGGATCGATCCATATCAAAGTAATCCTAAATATCTAAAGGGAGGGATACTAGATTTCCTAGAATTGGGAGAATCCATAGGGTTTGAAGAAAAACCTGAGGTGTTATACTTTTTATAAGGGCACTGCATATGGAATTTACATGATGTGTAACCCTTACACATTGTGTAAATTTAAAGTTTAAAGTTTCTCCAAAAAATATGTCACCTTGAAGTATTTAATCCTAAATATTTACATGATGTGAAGATCCCCATGAAATATCCTTATCAATCCATAAACTGCACATACATGATGTGAAAACCCATTGCACATTGTGTATTCTATAATCTTCTAGCTTTTTAGCAGCCAACACATCGAGCCTTATTCTAGGCCTCCTCTAAGCCCCACAAGCCTTGGAAACACACAAAAGGTTGGACTACATAGATATGGAAAATTAAATTAGATACCTATCATTAAATTCTCATCCTCAAGAATTTAAAACCAAACTAGAGAGAAAATTAAAAGGGGGTCATCTGAATAGCCACCCCATGAGATACCTCTCAAAGATCTCACCATCATAAGAGCTCAACCACCTCATCAAAGGAAATAAGAAAAAAAGCACACATTAGTAATAAATATCTCATAAACATCATCTCGGGGGAGATATCTCTCAAATAAGAGAAAATCTATAATAATCAATAAGAAGAAACCATCTCATAAACCAAAAGGTTCAAAATATACAAAACAAAAAAAAAGTCACAAGAGAAGAGATAAAAAATAAAACATATTGGGGTATTGAGTTTTCATTTATTAATCACATTACTAGTTACTCTCCTCCATGACATTGTTCTGATAACATACTTGAAATAAGGTAATAGCATGCACATGTAATACCTTCTCCTGGAAATCTTGGATCTCCACAGGCTACTCATCAAAGGTTGCATCATCATCAATATTAATCTAACCCCAATAAATGACATGAGATTCATCATGAAGGTAAAGACGGAGCTATGCCACATGAAAAACATCATGAATATGGATAATTTTGGGGGGAATTTTTGTTTGATATGCCACGACTCTAACATGAGACCACCTAGAAAGGACTAATAATCCGGGGAGAAAGATTACCCCCCTGACCAAACCTTTATATCCCATGATGAGGAGTCACCTTCAGGGACATGTGATCTATAACATAAAACTCAAGAGATCTCCTCCTATGATCAAAATATGATTTCTAATGATCCTACATTTACTTCATCCTCTTAAAAATTACCTAAACCATCTCTATTTTATTTTTTACTTGTTATGTCCTGATAATTGTTACCTCTCTAATCCTAGTCCATCAAAATGGATAATGGAAAGGTTGGTTGTATAAAGCTTTAAACGGAACCATACCAATAGTGGAGTGGAAACTACTACAGTAAGAAAACTTGACTTAGGGTGGGTGAATCATCCAAAAACCTCCAAAATCTATGATATAAGTGTGCAATATGTCTTTAAGAGTCTGGATGGCCTACTTTGTCTGATTGTCCTTTATGAATGAAAAGTAGTTGTAATACAGAACTGCAAACCAAAATCATAACGGAGACCTCTCCACACCCTAGATGTAAAATAAAGATCTCATTTGGAGATGATAATCCTCAGGACTCCATGGAGTCACACCACCTCCTCCAGATACTACCTCGAAAAAACCTCTAATGAGCTCGACTTCCTAATCACTATAAAGTGGGTTGATTTTCTCAAACGATATACTATCACCCATATAGCATTATAACATCCCTAAGCTCAAGGTAAACTGGTAATAAAGTTCATAAATATTTCCTCCCACTTCCACTAGGGAACATCTAATGGCTGGAGAAAACCACCAGGAACATGGTGCTCAACCTTCACCTTCTGGCAGACCAAAAATTAAGAAAAAAATTATGCAACTGCAAGTTTCAACCCAAGCCACAAAAACTGCACTCTAAGGATCAATAAATCTTTATCACATTGGGATGTACCACTAAAGGTAAACTATGAAACTCACTGAGAACTGTCTCACCCATTAAAAAAGGAACAAAAATCCTTCCCTAGAAAAACACATGGTGTTGTACATCCTCAGACTGACCATCAAGAGAATCGCTAAAAAACTCAGTCTTTCTAGATATTTGCCTCAGAACCCCCCAACTAGGACTCCTCTACTTGTTGCACCAAAGAAAAAATCACTATCATTTGGAAAGGAAAACATATTCCTCCAACATCTTCCATATATAGATGCATCACTGAGAGTTCTTGCATCACTCTCTAGGAATCTTCAGATTCACGCATGGCATCACTGTGTAACTTCCTTCTCAGTGCATCGGATACAAAATTTCCATTTCCTATCTTATACGATGTCTCAAAGTTGTAATCTTGAAATAATTTCATCCATTGATGCTGATTTAAGTTCAATTAATGTTGGGAGAATACATAAATAAGGCTTTTATGATCGGTAAAAACTACAAAACCCTCATCAATGAGGTAATGTCACCACAAATTCAAGGAAAACACAACTACCATTAAATTGGGATCATGGGTGGAATATATACACTTATAGGGATTTAAATTCCAATAACCATAAGAAACAAATAATCTATGTTTCATCATAATGCAACCCAATCCATGATGTGATGCATCATAGAATACCTCAAACTGAACTCCTTCTACTGGAAAAAAATGGATTGGCTCACTTACCAAATTATTCTTCATATAATCAAAAGCTATATGACACTGTTCAAACCATAAGAACACCTAATCCTTATATTTCAAGGATTTCATAGGATTTGAAACTCAATAGAAATAGAATAATAACCTCCTATAATAACCTACAAGACCAAGGAAAGTTTTCACCTCTTCTACTATCTTGGGGGATGTAAAAGACAAAAATTACTCTATCTTCAAAAGATCCTTATCTACTCTCTACTAGGACACAATATTCCATAAGAAATAGACTTTATGATCCTAGAACTCACACTTTGAAAACTTACCAAAAAGTTTCTCATGATGAAGAACTCCCAAAATAGAACACAGATTCTTTGCATACTCCTCCTCAGATGTTGAGTACACAAGGATGTCATCAATGAAAACCACCATGAACATATCCAGAAAATCTTTGAACATTGTGTTAATTAAACCCATAAACATAACTAGAGTATTCATCATACCAAACAACATCACAAAAAAAATCATAATGTTCGTGAAGATAATAGAAATAAGTATTCTGAATATCCTAATCCTTCACCTACATCTAATGATATATTGACCACAAATTGATCTTTGAGAACCAACTTTATCCCTTCAACTGATTGAATAAGACATAAATTCATGGAAGAGGATAGTAGTTTTTCACTATCACTTATTTAAAGTGACGATAATAGATAAAAATCCACAAACTATCATCGGCCTTATTTATGAACAAAACTAGTGTACCCCAAGGTGACACACTCAAACAAAAAAAACTCACTGCAATAGATCATCGAGTTGTACTCACTGCTCTTTCAACTCAAATGGCACCATCCGAAATGGAGACATCAAGATAAGATACATGCCTAGATATAGCTCGATCCCAAACTTAATCTCCCATTTAGAGGTTAATGCTATAACCTTATCTGGAAGAAAATTAGGGTACTCTTCCATAACCATTTGAAACAACAACTACTAAACCTCCAATGATCTCAGCATCAACTAAGCCATCAAAGAAGACAAGGATGGAATTCACCCCTGATCCATCTGAGGGTCTCGCTCTCTAAAAAACACTACTAGTTCTCTATCAGTATCATAGAACACAAACTTCCTCCTAAAGAAATCCATGATAAGATACAAAAAATACAACCAACCCATGATAAGGATGATGTCATATGGTTGTATCTATAAACATAAGAAGTCTCCCCAAGAGTGGTGTTTCCTCAACACTAGCTCACAGTCTCTATATACTTCATACAAGTCAACTCAACCTCTAAATGGTATAGTTAATGGAAAAGGAACTAGAAACCTCTCTACCTCAAGTAACAAAGCATGGATGAGGTTAAGTGATATAAAGGAGTGTGTCACTCCTGAATCAAACAAAGCATGAACCTATATAAAAAAACAAGCAAAGAGTTCCTCAAATGATGTCTATCTTGCCTAGAAATGGAAATTTTAAAGCATGAAGTTGTCCATGACTTGTTCTACAACCTATCTAACCCTAATGATGACCACCTCCATGGTCATGATCTTCTATCTAAGGATGAGGAGCATCTTGGGGATATATTATTCCTTCATGGTCTCTTCTCTCCTAATCTCAAGCTAGAGAAACCTGCTATTTCTGCCTTGGATGAAACTACCTCAATGAAGTAACTTGATGAAAAAGACCTAGAATATGCTAACTTCTCATAAAGGTAAATCAATCTTTTCATTGATTACCTCATCCTCCATAAGAAAAACATGTGTCTAATCCCTTTTAATAAGTATGATAGTCACCACCCTTGGAGAAATTAAATAATAAGGGATAGGACCTACCCACATATGACCAAAAAATCTTCTTTCCTAGAAAATGGGAACCACATACCACATCTATGCTTCACAGGGAATCTTGATGACTCCCCTATTGTAATGATATGGTTCTAGTCAACATCCTATCAATAACCTCAGCTATCACCAAGAATTATAGATACATATTCATCATCAAAGAGGTGACATGGAACTAGATATCTGGATGTAATGGTCTCCTGATCTAGAAACAGTTCTGAATAATATCATAGAAGGGTACTAAAATGGATCCCAAACTCTCGTTCACTACATATACCCTACCGTAGGGTATATATCTCCTAGTGACTAGCCACATTCACGGTTGAAGAAGAGAGATATGCTCAAAATTGGTCTTATAAATTATCCTGCAAGACTGTCGACTCCTCATGATCCCTAAGGAATAAAAACTACCACTACTTCATTACTCCTTACAATGTTTTCATAGCGAAAAAAACCTAGTGATCTTTCTAAGCATGGGTCAAACTAAAAGATATCTTAACCTCCTCCAACTAGTAGTCTATAACTGAATCTAAAATGGAACCCTCGTACTTCTACAAACTCCGGTACTGAAAAATCTCAGAGTTTCTTCCTCTGTGTTTTATCATCATCAACCTTCACTCTACGATGATATGCTGGCACATCCTGTTGTACATATTCAATGAGAACCATATAAGGTAATTGACCTAGATTCATGCCAAAAAAAATTAGAAAAATGGTTAGAGCTTCTAAACCTAGAATATGGAACATTTAACATTAATTTATTAATTTATTTATTATCTCGTATAAGGTTTTAACCTATCCCAATGTATTATTATTTAAAACATAGGTGAAAAGAAGAATGATCCATGATCATTTCCTAGGTCTCTACCCTGAAACCAGTACCACATCATTTGTTAGGCTAAGTAAACTTAAAGGTTTGTTTATTAGATCATAGGGGGTCCTAAATACCCATGTCCTAGTTGGTCTCTCATGTTTACATTGCTCACTAAACTTAGCTGAAACCATTTCCCTACCAACCCATGCAACATCACATGTGCCTAACTCCAAACTCTATCATATCCCTCAACCTAAACATTTAAAATCACTCTGTCATGACCCCCTCCCCATAAATATACCATAATGAGGAAAGATAGATAGTTATGGCCCAATTCCCACCTCCAGTAGGCCCCGAGATGGAGACTAGCACTGAGGGTATAATAAACATTCATATGGGAGGTATTGTCCTCTAAGTGAACATATGGAAGAGAAAGATTAGAAGGCTGCACCAAACAACACCTACTCATACACACATTCACATATATATATACCAATTTCAAACATGAAATGTCATATAATACTATAACAACTAAAAGGAAAACTAAAAGTACCAAAAGTTAAATAAGGCAGTAACAATGAATCCCAAATAGCTCCTATAAAACCATAAGCTTGTAATATCCAGGACAATATACAACCCACTCTGGATGACATAAAAAAATTTATATGTACGTAGGGTGAGCATAACCTTATACTCAATAGGATCCTCCCCAAATCCTCTCGTGCAAAAGATAAATAAATAATGCTAAATCATAGTGTACAACAGTGCAACTAACTCATCACCTAAATAAGTATACTAAGTTCCTAGCCTCACTATGACTAACTCTCACCATTTATCACAAACAATATAGCATATAATATAATAATGAAACATCAAGTCTACCCTGCTCTCGCTTCCCACTGGTTTGCTACTCTTCCCCAGCGTCACATGTCTTGAGCCATCTCTCTCTAAAATAGGATAGTCCGAAGACACCTAGGTAAGGCATTACAATATGCACTTCATGAAACACATCATCCCATATCACATCACCATATATAGTAACCAAGTAGTTTTTAGGAGAAACCAAAAGTAAAACTGTAACTAAGAAAACCCAACTACCTCAAGTAGTGGGGAAAGGAATGAAAATAAAACAAGAAACTCAACCATTGGACATTAAACAGATTCATAAGTAAGTATCCTATCTCTCAACATCATATTAATGGGTAATCCTAGTTTCAACCCATTCCATTATCTTTGGTTTTATCCCCAACACCCATTTTTCATATCTTGATGTATATCTTCATTACAGGCGTCAACTGCTACCACATCATTTGGGATTTTCCACCCTATAACACATCATCCAACACCGGATCAACCATCCCAGGCTCACAGCACATATGGTCATCCCCACCCCACATCACATCTCTTAGAAAAACTCACATCCAAATCACATCACAAGGAAGTAATAAACAAACAGTATAATCAACAGGTTTCTCTAGGACCTAAAACAAGGCATCCATCCTTCACACATTAACAAGCTCTCATGATTCTAACATAAGGATATTGTTCTTCTCAATTAAAGGGGAAAATCAAGCCTTAGAAATTATATTTTATCACAAAATTGGTTCTTATTCCATATTGAATTATCCAATTCATTATTCACAAGTTCCAATTATGGGCAACCTAAGGAATCAAGTTATAATATGATATAAAATTAATTTAAACATTCTTCCAAGCATCCAATCATTCTCATTTATCATGATATTTCAATTATTATCAAAAAATGCATAAAAATAATTCAAATTATTTATCAATTATATTAATCACATGTAAGATCACATTTAATTAAATATTTATACTCGCATCAATCTGATTATCATCAAAATTAAAAAAAATCACCACATTACAAACATTACTCTTCTTTAATTAATATTAATCCAATTAATTATCAATTAATTTCAAATTTACATTATTTACCAATTTCAACATGTTATTCCATGTATAAGAACATTCCAACAAGTCATTTCATAGATATCATACTATCCATAAAATAAAGAGTCGGTCTGTCGTAACAGTAGAAAGCATAAAAAATATGCGATCTCTAACCAATTATTTATCAATCCAGTTAAATAATTATTAGGATAATTTAATAGACATACAAATGGATAAAACATGATAAATTTATGATTCCATATAAATAAAATAATATAAATAATGAATACCCTATCTCAAAGGTGTCAACATTATTCACACAAGAATATGCCAATGTTGCATATATTGATCACCTCTCCTAAAAGAAGTTTCATCCCGACAAGGACTTAATGTTACAACCACACTAACAAATATCCAATAAAACCCCATTAGAAATATGGTATATGAACATCCATCTCATGGAAAGAAGAAACTAGATAAAACAAGTCCAATCATAGAGAATCCACTAGAAAATGAAGAAAGAACACACCTTGGATCACCCAGATTGAAGACAAGAATACAAGGATTGATCCCCATTGAAGGGATCAAAAAAATTAATTAGGGGATACTAAATAACCTAAAATAGAGATACATTTTAGTTATTTATGGAAAACTAAAGGTGTTATACCTTTTATAAGTGTGCTGCATAGTGAATTTACATGACGTGTAACCCTTACACGTTATTTCAATGTAGGGTTTCCAGTTTCACTAAAAAATGTGTTACCTAAAAGCATTTGATCATGAATATTTACATGTCATGAATCTCCCCATGTACCATACTTAACAATCCATTAAATTAACATACATGATGAGAAAATCCCTGACACATCATGTATTCTCCCAACTCCTATATTTTTAGCATCCAACACCACTGGCCTTATTCGAGGAATCCTCCTAGCACCAAGATCCTCAAAATCACAAAAAGGGTTAGACTACATGGATCAAAACCCTTATATAACTGATGAGGATGGTATGGGTTTTCAAGGGAAATAGTATTATTTTATCTTATCTATGATGTAATCAAAAAAGAATATCTAGGACATAGAAGCTTAGGGCCCCCTTTGATATGAGACAAGGATTTTAATCTAACGAAACATTATAAAGAAAGATAAATCTAAATACATGGTAGAGACCTAGGTGTATTATATGAATAATACTTGATTTTTCTTGTTTTTAAATTAAGAAAATTTTGGGTAACTAAAATGAATTAATAAAATTATCTTAAATAAATTCCATGTTTCTAGTAGAGATAGAAATTAGGGGGAATCTGTGTGTGGTTTAGATTGGGGAGGTGTAGAAGGATGCTATGTTCAATTGTAAAAGGGTTTACCTTGATGATTATTATTTATTGTGGAATCCATTTCATAAGTTTTAGCATCAGATCTTGTGGAAGTATGATGGGACTATCTCTAATTGGAAGATAGATAAGAAGTTGTAGATACTTGAGATTTCTTTTATCTTGATTTTCATAAAGATAGATCATGGGATTTTATTGGTTGTTATTATACTAAGGGATGTACTCACCAGTGTTGGGGTCTATTACTTGATGAACATGAGGAGTTTTATATATTGTGTAAATAGTTTCAATAGGATTTTCAAGATGCGTTACATTATTTTTTTGTTGAAGGTGATGAGGTGGTAGCAGTTTCTATCTCTTTGGAAAGGTAACTTTAGTGTTTTAGAGCTTGGATTCTGGTGTATGAAACTTCTATATTATACTTCCAATATTATTCCTGATGAGGAGGATAGGGATAAATAATTTGGGGAGTCATTTTGGCCATTTATTTAGCACCAAGTCACCACATTTACATCCATAATGTATCTTGAGATGATAGAAAAAATATGAATGATTGAGAAGATGCTTGCATAGATTGGTTTATCTAAAAAGGGGATTCATAAAAACATACTAAGTAGTAGGGTGGTATATAGAGGTTCTCAGTTATCTGAGAAATTAAGGTTTCAACTGGTAGGGATTTGGTCTCAACTTTTATCTTCTCATTCATATGGAGTAAGTAATTCCAAGACCTATATTGGGAGCTATAGTGTGGTCTTATTTTATTATTAAGGTCATGTCTAACAAAAGATATAGTGATCAACTATTCCCAATTTTTGGTGTGAGTAAGGAAGTTATTTTCATGTGAAACTATAGTAGTAGTTTCCTAGGAGGCCTTTATTGAGTCAAAAGTTTCCTTTTGAAACTTTATAACATTAGTTTTAGAAATCACAACACACTTCCTTAAATAATTTATTTTACTAACTTTATAATTCCCAAGTATTTTAGAATTTTGTTTAGAAATTTTTATTTTTATCAGGCATAGAAAACATATTCCATCAAATAAAATTTTCCTAACTAGTCAAACTAATTACCTTTTTACATTGGTCAAAAGATCACTTTGGTACATCAAACAAACCAGTACTTTGGTACATTGGTAAAATGATTAATTTTGTACATTTTTCAAATCAATACTTTTGTACACTGGTTAAGCCAATACATTTTTACATCATATAGATATAATTATATTTAATATGGATTTATAAAGTCCAAATGAAAAGGTACAACCAAGTCTCACTAGAAAAAGTTATATTAATTCTACTAGATAAATATCCATCAAATAGAGGAATATATGTTCTCTGGATGAATCTTTCTAAATCTATCGAATGAATAATTCCATTATAAAAAAAGAACAAATTTATTTATATAATATGGAATTCATAATCACTATAATTATGTTACTAAGGTGGCCATTGTAAAAAAGTTTTATAAAACCTTTCAATTAAATAGGATTGCATCTGAGGTCATTGCATCCACCTCTGAAGAATATAGAATATGATTGTTGTATTTTTTTCCTATAAATATAAGTATAATTCAATGAGGAGGAATATTTTTTAACCTAATATTTTAAAAAGAAATATCACTAGTCATCTAAGAGTTCTTATGAATATTTTTGTAACATCTTTTTACTTTGAGTGATTTCTTCATTGTAATTCTTTAGTGAGACTTTATCTAAAGTATTTTGTCTTAGGATTGTAAATACCTTAAGATATTAGAAGTTTTGTAATTATTTTTTGTCAAATCTTATTTGATTGAGGGATTATATGGATAAAAAGATAGAGTTTGTCTGGTCTTGTTGATCAAGGGTTCTCGAGGCTAGGGAAACAGTAATTGTCTGATCATTATATCAAGGGATTATTATAAAGATAGAACTTTATGATTTGGTAAAAACTATTAATACCCATAGTTAGGGTTTTTTAATTCCTTAACACTAAATTTAAAAGTGTGGTTATTGTTTTTATAAAGTTTCTATAAGTCTTTTTAAGAACATTATAAAGTTTCATATTCTTTTTTTTAGAAGTTTAGTTTTTTTAATGTGCATGTTTAAGGAAAGTTTCATATTGTATAACTTTTCCTTAACTCTATTTTTATAAAGTATTAATACAACTGTCTATATAATTACTGCTATTTACTAGAAAAAAATTTATCTGAATTATATACTTAAGGAGGATAGTGAAAATTGTGTGTTTTATTTTATAAACTATAATTCACCCCCCCCCCCCCCTATAGTGTTCTTGCATACTCTTATGATCTTACAGCACTATCAATAACAATAAGAACCACATTATTTTGGTAAGAATAGAGGTAATGGAGCTAGTAAAGTAAATCCATGTGATATTAATCACCCCAAGGGAAATAGGTCTAATAATGGTTATAGATAAGGTCGTCATCAAGGCCAGTAAGGTGGAGGAGTAGGGCATAGTCAGTTACATACCATGGATTTTCCATCACCACGAGGTCCAAAAATTGTCTATGGTGCCATTTTTTATCTTCTACCTTATTTTATAGTTTGATTCAAGAGCTTCATGCTCCATTATATCACCTACCTCAATCCGATCTATATGAATTAAGATGGATAAAATTTCATTTCCCTTAGTGTTGAATATGCTAGTTATAGGTTAGTTGAGTTTTCTTGAGGTGTATTATAGATTTAAACTGATGATGAAGAAAAATATTTCATTGGGGAGTTTCTTTTTTTTTAATATATAAGCATATAATTTCATTCTTGGTATGGATTGGTTATATTATATTCATTCTATTATTGAAGTTTTTATATTATATTTTATTTTTTATATATGGGAGGCTAGAATGAAATGTTTATTAGTGAGAGGGACCATTAAATGGATCATAGGTTTTGGGGTCATCTTCCATCTCAGCTAATAGAGTTGGTATTGAGTTGGGTGGACTTGTAGAAAGTAGTGTTTCATGAAGTTTTTTAGGAGTTCCATGATGTTTTTCATAAATATATTTTAATGATACCCCTAGATTTGGAAAAAATTTCAAGATGGAATTATAACCTAGTGCCTCACTAATTTTGATGTGTCTTTATTAGATGGAACCTTCTGAGTTGTGAGAGTTGTGGATTCAGATTAATGACCTACTTCATAAGGGTTTCATCCAACCTAGTGTGTCTCTATGGGGATCTTTGGTGTTGTTTTTAAAGAATATAGGTGGTAGTATGAGTTATTTATAGACAACTGATAGATGAACCATGTGATAATGAATTATCGTTATCATCTCCTGAGGAAGTAAGATATACTTGATTAGTTGAAGGGAAATAGTTAGTTCTCAAAGATCACTATTTGTTCTTGATACCATCAGATGTGGGTAAAGGAACTGGATATCCCAAAGACTTATTTTAGGTGTTTTTATGGACACTTAGAGTATGCGGGTATGTTTTTTATGTCATAAATACCCACTTATTTTTAGGGTATTAATTAACTCAGTGTTTCAAGAGTTTTTAGATCAGTTTTTGGTCATTTTCATTGATGACATTATCATGTATTTGATATCAAAGGAGGATCATGTTCAGTATCTCAATACTATTTTAGGATTTCTATGGTGACATCAGATTTATGGTAAGTTATTCAAGTGAATTTTTTAGACCTGTTAATTTCATTTACTTGATAATGTTATGTCTCAACATGGTGTGGTAGTCAATACTTTAAAAATTTAGGTGTGTATCCCTTTAGTAGCTTCCAAAAATGTTGTTCAGGTTCATAGTTTCATTGATCATATAATATATTATCATATTTATCTTAGATTAAGGCCCTTTGATAGATTTAACTAGAAAAGACCAGGCCTTCGTATAGTTAGATCAATGCTGAGAAGTTTTTGAGTACATAAAAGAGAAGATGATCAATGCTCATGTTCTATATTTATTGAAAGAAGGATTCATGCTCAAGGTTTTCTATGATGTTTATAGTATTGTATTGGGTTGTGTTTTGATGCAATAGATAGATTTTATCTCTTGTGTGTTTTATAATTTATGATCTAAAATACATAATTATGTCACCCATGATCTTGACTTGTTGGTAGTGGTATTTTCTCTGAAGTTGTGGTGACATTACTACATCGATGAGAGTTTTTTGGTCTTCAAATATCACAAAATTTTGAGGTATATTTTCTATCAACATGATTTAAATTTTCACAGTGTTGGTGGATGTAGTTATTATGGTATTATGACTTTGATATCTTCTATACTCTAGGAAAAGAGAATATTGTGGTTTATGCACTAAGTAGAAAGATGTTTGGTGATACTGCTCATGATTCTAGTGATGAGTAGAGGGGGATATAGGAGCTTATATATTTTCATATTGATATATAGGAATTTGTTTATTGAGGTTTCCTATATTATATGAGTATGTAGTCATCCTTGATGCAACAGTTTGAGGAGTGTAATTCAGAATATCCTGAGGTTAAGGTTTGGCAGAATTAAGATGTTTATAAAGATTACCCTGAGGGGTGGTTAGATGATGATTGGCATCAAGTGTTATTTCATGGGGATATCTTTATTCCATTGGTGATGTATGATTTGTTTCTCTGTGAGTTTCATAGCTCACCTTTAGTAGTGCATCATGGTGTATCTAAGATGTATCATGCCTTGAGGACTCAATTCTAGCAACTGAGTATAAATTGGTTAGTGGTAGAGTTAGTGTCTCGATGTTTGGTTGTTATAAGGTGAATTTTAAGCATCATGTTCCTAGTGGTTTTCTATAACCATTGGATGTTCCTTGACATAAATGGGAAGACATAAAAATATATTTTGTTACTATTTTTCCTTCATCTTGAAGAGTATATGATGTTTTTTAGTTGATTGTGTAACAATTGATAAATTAGGATCATTTATTAGTGATCAAAGAGTCAAGTGTGGTGGATACTTTATTGAGGATATATATGGAATATATAGTCTAGCTTCATGGGGTTATGTTATGAGCTCTCATGGCATGCCAAATTTAAAAATTTATAAAACATAATAACTACTGTAGAATCAGAAAGTATGGTTGAACCATGGGGAGAATGTGTGTAGACACCAGAAATATCCTCTTCAAATAATGTTTAGGTAAATTAAAATGTGATTAGAAACAAAAAATTATAAAAATGAAACAACTATATAAATCAACTAAAATAAACTGAAGTAAATAAATGAGTGGATATTGAAGTTTTAGAGTTGTAAAATTAATTCAATTTCATGTGATGCCAATTATTTTATTCATGAATCTGAATATTTACTTATCTAATTATCACCAATTAAAAATTTAACCAGAATATCATTAGGTATTATTATATGATCTCAATAAATACTCTAATATTTCTAATAAATTATCCAAAATTTCATTCTTTTAATTGATGAATAATTTATAAAATATTTTAGTATTGAATAAATTTTTGAAATACAATGACCCATTTCTCAAAAATTCATGATATATATCCATATAGAGTTCTATAAAATGGGATTACTTATTAGGTATCACATATGAAAGTGTGAAGAGGAAGCACGTAAAATATTAATTTTTAAATTAATATATTTATTTAATCAAAAATCACTTGTGTGTGGCTTAAGATTCTCTCTCACACATGATAAAATTCTAAATGAACAAATTCTCTTATGTTTATCTTGTTCATGATTATTTATTAGGTATACCATAGATAGGAATCATTGTATCTGTGAAAATATCATATGAGTTCAGATAGAGATATAATTTAAGAAAATAACAATCCAATTAAAAATAATTCAATTGGAAATCAAAAATGGAAATTAAATAAATGCATGTAATTATTGTTACATTCATCACAACTCTAACACTATGAATTTAGTAGGCCATCACACAAGCATGACATGAAAAATAATAAACAATTGAAAGCACTATGTTCATTTCAATGCAAAGATCAGAGTAAACTATCATTGAAAATCATTGAACAAAAATAATCATGTCATTCATCACTTTAATGATGAAGTGAACCACTATATGCATTATTAGTGTGTAAAAATCACTATCATTTGAAAATGAAACCATAACCATCATAAATAACATTTCTAACACATGTAACACAATCATGAAATCATCATATATAGATGAAATATGAACCGTATAAATTTCCACCACAAACTACCATGATTATGAACACCACACAACTATTGTATGTGTTGATATTTCATTGTAAGGAGGATGGATATGTGGACATCATTCTTGGTGGGGACTCCTACATGCATGGGGAAGTTGTGTGGCTATTATAGGGAATGAAATGTGTGGGTGCACCGAGTGGTGTGGGATGTTGCGGTATGAGTGTATCCAAGGAGTTAGGTAGCTCAGTTGGTTGAGGCATTTCAACAAGTTTTGTGTATAATATTTTTTTTATATTGCATGCAGGGGAGGATGGCCAACTAGGGAGGTGGTATTGGAGTTTCATCCTTCTGGTGATGCATGTAGTGATACTAGGGTTTTGAACCATTATTTTATTAGAATAACTTTTGATATTTATAACTATTTGAAAAATTTTAAAGACATGAAATCAATATCATCATAATTCTTTATTTATGGAAATATTTGACATAAACCTTTACCACTGTTGAGAAACCACTATGATCTTGGAATTGTGAAGAAAATATCCCTAGGATGATAGGAATGAACATCATGTTTTAATAATGTGATTATAAAAAAAAATAATAATAAAAATATATTAAATAAAAATAAATAAGGTTCTAAATTAACTATTTTATAAACTTAATTTTATTATTCAATTGGTTATACATTTTACTAATCCAATTCAGGACCTAAGGTATGGGAACTCCCTCATTTTCCTTTTTTCCTTCAATGTATGATCTTCATATCTCTCTATCTCTCTTTAAATATATTCCCTTCATTATCCTTTTCAATTATTTTATTTATATTTTCTATATACATATTTTCCTAACATATACTATTTTATTTTATCTTTATTTTCTAGAGATATGTATGCTTTAAAAGTTCCCTTTCAAGTCTCTTATTTACATCAAACCTGATAAAAGGGAACTTTTTTATTTACTTATTCCTTTTCATGTATCATTATTATAAAGATTATTATTTCTAAAAACATATTTATTTAAATATAAAATATTCTAATTATTTTTGGGTTTTTAGTAAGTCACTAATCTCTTATCTATGTCAAAGGTTATTTTCCATTTCTTAAAACATATTTTAAGGGGTTACTTCCACTCACCCTATTTTTTGGGGATTATACTTTTTTTATTTATATCTTACTTATGATATAAATAAATTATTTTATAATTTAATATATTTAATTTATCATTCTTTATTTGGGGCACAAAATTCTCTCTTTTACCCTTCCAATTTATTCTTTATTCTCAGCCCATGGGAAGAATTTATGGAGTTTACCTTCTAAACCTCCTCACTCTTCATGTAGTGTTTCTTTACTTATGATCTTATCTTATGAGACTTATCCCCCAATAAAAAAACATATAACACATTATTTTACCCTTAAATTCATTGTATTTACTTCCTTGTTACCTTCTTAAAATATTCATAATTCATTCCTTATAATGTGCATAAGTGAACACATTCTCTTTCATGATTTATAATTCATCTACCTTACCTTACTTATTCTCAATTTTTTATATTTAAATATTTATAAGTATACAATAATAGTTTCCATTTTAATTTTGGGTATTTACATTTCTCCTTCTCATATCAAAAATTTCTATGAATACTTCTTACCACACGACATTGGTAAAAACACTTATACCAAATTTCCACTTAATATATGCTTATGATTTTCTTCCACTATTATGATCTTGACCTATGATCCTTTTATACATGGATTATAATATAATTGAAACCTATTCAAAAATAAATTCTCTATATTTATTTAATCATGTGATTCCTTATTTTATCATGCTATTATTTATGCCAAATGACATTGATTATTTAGCCCATTACTTTTAATGGATTTTTCATGATTATGATGTATGTATGATTTATACTAAATTTTTCACTATTATAAATGAAATATTATGATATTATGGGTGGGAATATAATTATATAACCCTATGGTCAATTGTTGAATGCTTCCATCTCATGAGATACTATGAATGGTCCATGGGTAGTTGGCCTAACACATTATGTTTGATGTCTTGGAAGTGAGCCTTGACTTATGTTTATAATGAAATGATTTATT
The DNA here is from genome assembly GCA_963277665.1 of Viscum album. Taxonomy (NCBI): domain Eukaryota; kingdom Viridiplantae; phylum Streptophyta; class Magnoliopsida; order Santalales; family Viscaceae; genus Viscum; species Viscum album. Next base: position 1,945,333,662 of record OY728163.1, read on the forward strand.
ATTGTGACACATTATTATAATGACATGAACTTATGATATTGTTTTCTTTTGTCCAAGTTTCTATATGATTATATATGATCCTCATCTTTTATGATACCATTTCATGCTTTTTGAATCATATGTTATACTTCATAATCACACTTTTCTCAGATTATTCCCTTAGAGGGATTTATAACTCACACTTTTCTTTATATATGTCCCCAATATATCCCATAAAGTGATATAATCATGATGAGGTATAATATCCTAATTAAATATTGAAATAAAATAGGTTGTGGTTTATTTTATGGTCATGTATTATGTATTTAATAACCCAATAACACTGGGCCTCTAGATTTTAAGGATTGATTATGGTTACTTATGTTAAAGATTGATATAATATTATGTATATGAAATACTAGTTTTTATTGTTTATAACAGACCAACCTAGGTAAATCCATAATGTTACCCAAATTAGCACACTATGAGACCAGAAGCACATTGCGGATCACCACGGGCTGGCAATAGGTACCAGGGTACCATACAAAAAATAAACTTGAGAATGATTTCACCCAAAAATAGACATACTATAGGATAGAAACAATATAGAATCATAGAATATATCCATAATAAATCATATGTGAACAAAAAAACCATAAATGTAACATCCAAAAACTGGATAACAAGGTCTCAATGAATAATTGAAATTCCATTAAGAATATGGGTCTTGAAAAAAGCCCATGGTTCCATCTCTGTGTGACCGTATGTCATCATCATCCCAACCCATTGGAAATGCAACATGAGTAAGGAAATTCATCCTCTAAATGATGCTCTTCCCTTTACATATATCCTAAAAAACCAAGGCTACAAATTCCAAAAGGAAAAAAAATTAGGGTGTGAGAACTACAGCTTAGTAGGATACCGCTAAAGAATCTATAGAATGTATATCCACATGAATTCATTAGTCATTATTCAAATCCATTTTTATAAAACATTTCATAATGAAATTTTTTCCTTTAAAAAACTTTCCATTCAAAACATCCTTTGGTTTTATTTTCAAAATCATGCTATATTAAATAAATCACAAGAATATAACAAACTATCCATGAGGCATTATCAAATGAAATAACCAAGTTTTTATGAATCCATAAATAAAGAGGAAATTCAATATAAAATACATATCCACAGAATGTATCTACAAATAAACAAGGTAAAAATCACAATAAAAGGGTGTACACAACTTTAACAATCATGAAACACTAACTCAAATAATTGGTGACCAAGGTCTGGGAACCTCAGTTCCCTAGAAAGGCTTCTCACTAGAAACCATGTCATCATGAGCACCTCCCCTAGTGATAGCTAACTCCAATAGATCTTGTCTATGTTTAGTTTTTACTTATACATCAATTTTTTTCCAATATGTTATTATATTTTCATCATATTTAAGAAACCAATTTAATATTTCATAAATATTTTACAAGGTAATCCATTCCATTTCAAATCATAAAAAAACCCTTTTTAAAGAAAGTTCTTATTTAATTAATTTCATCGATCACATCATGTGCAGCAAAATGGTTTTTAACAAAAATCCATTTCTATAAAATATTTATATAGCCATAAAAGATAAATATTACCTCTTATGGATTTCAAATAATCAATTTCATAAACTAAAACCAAAGGAATTCATAAGAACACAGATCATTCCATGGGAAATCTTATTGGATATACACCTATCTCAACAATGAAGAAAAACTTTTTGCCTTTAAAATCGATGATACAAATGAAAATAATGGGTCCTAACAAACCTAGATCCAAGAGAAACACCATAAATTCCATATAAAACCCTCTAAATATATAAATAATATACCATTAGGGTTCCATTAAGATCAGGGGATAGAGATCAAGAGGAGATCTAGAGAGAAGAGGATAAAATGAGTGAAAAATTGAATGTTCCTCAAAGAGATCCACCAAAAATGATCAAGGATCACCTAGGAATCAAAGGTAGAGTCTTAAATAATTTCATGGAAGGGATGGTTCAAGATAATAAGGAATTATGAGAGGATTATAGGTTAAAACTACCAAGGTAATCAAGGTAAATTTTAATTTTAAGAAGTTCAGATCTAGGAACATAGTTATGCTACATGGTTAGACAAACTATGTACTAACCATGTTTTAGCCACTTTACTTGGACAACTAATTCACATGATTTTCTAGAAAAGGATTAATTTTTTGAGAAAACATGCTCAACCCATGAAAAACACTACTTCAATTCATAGATTTATTTTTCATAGTTACCAAATGGTTTAACTAACCGTGTGTCTGGCCTTTTTTTCTCAAAAGATCAAATTTTCAACCTATGAATCTCAAAAACCTCTAAAAACTCAAAAAAGATAGACTAAGATAAAAATTATAAAAACCTATTACCCAAATGGAATTAAAATTATCCCTAACATAAAATAATTTTTCCCCATAAAGGCTCCAAAATACGAACCTAAAAAGAGATATGTCTATTGTTGCATTATCAAGTCCCCATGCTCCCATGTCTCATGGATGTCCCTACCACACTACCATATCACATGAATCAATGGGATCATATTGAAATATAAAACCTTATCCTATCATTGCACTATCTCAGTAGGTCTTTAAACCACTGAGGTTTTAGGTTTAATATCAATGTCCTCTGGCTCAATCATGTGGGATGGATCCAACTAATACTTCTTCAGTTAAGAATCATATAATATATCATTAATATAAGTCAAAAGAGTAGGTAATTCCGAATAATAATCCACCTTCATGATTTGATTCATAGTTTCAAATGGTATAACATAATGAGTTGGTTACTAAACCTTCCTCCCATAATGTATATGTCCCAAACAAGCTTAAACTTTAGGTAAAACTTGATCTCCTACCTTAAAAACTAATGGAAAATAATGTATATTGATATAAGTTTTCCAAAAAATCAGGGATATCGTTAATTTTTTCCAAATCAATTGCATGATATTTTTTATCTCCTAAACGATTCTTGGTCCAACCAAGAATCATTATCTAACTTATTCCCAACAAAGAGTTATTCTAAACTTACTCTCATAAAAATCCTAAAAAGGTTCTATTATGATCAAAGCCTGAATATTTTTAGGATCCATTGAGACACCTTTCTCAAAAATCACATAACCCATAAATTTCTCCTCTTGAATCCAAAACTAAAATTTTGATAACTTCCCATATAGATGATATTATCTCAAGATTCCAAGGATGATATTAAAATGCTTAGTATGATCATTTTATGATCTATAATAAAAAAGGATATCTTCTATGAAAGAAACTATGAAATAATCCAATAACTGATAGAATATTCAATTCATTAAATCCATAAACACCACATGAGTGTTAATAAGTCCAAATGGCATAAACTAATACTTATAATTCCCATAAATTCTCCTAAACGTAATTTTAGGAATATCTTCCTCTCATATATTTAGATAATTCTATACCAATCTCATATTAATTTTTAAAAACCATCGGGCTCCCTTGATCTGGTAAAAAAGGTCATTAATCCTAGGAAAGGGATGTTTGTTTGTAACTATCACCCAATTAAGTTTTGATAATCAACAAAAAGTTAGAGACTCTCATATTCCTTTTCTATAAAGAACACTGGGGATTCCCAAAGTAAAATAATAGGATTAATAGATCCCTTAACCTCAATATCCTCAAGCTAAACCTTTAATTTTTTAAATTTATAAGGTGTATTTTAGTACAAAGGTAAATAAATGGGTCTCGTCCTAGAAATAAATTCTATCAAGAACTCAAATTCCCTATGAGGTGGTAACCTAGATAAATCATCTAGAAAAATATTAGGATACTCTATCGCCATCATTAGAAGATAGACACTAAGATGTAGATAAAAAACATTAAGAAACATATCCAAAAACTAGAACAATATCATCTCAGCACTAGTGTAAATGATACATTATCTCCCTAATCTAGGATTCCACTCACCCAGAAATACATGAGTGACTCCCTCAAAAGAAATAAAATGAACCTGATGATAATAGCCATTGATCTATCCTTTATAGTTAATTATCCATTCCTTTACAATAATGAGATCAAATGTGTAAAGATAAAGAACTAAAAATTCTCATCTGGTTTTGTGGTCTGTGATAATTACCTAACACTCAAGACATTTAAAACCCTACTCTGACTTATTTCCCAAAGTATTGGAATGAGTCATTATGAAAGGCATAAGCTTCAAGTGCAAGCCCAATGCATATATAATTTTAGAAGATATAAAGTAATGAGTTCCACTAGAATTAAAAAAATTCATAACCATAGAAGATACAATAAGCACCATACCTCTCATAGTAGTTGGTCCTACCTCTAACTCCTCTAGTGTATATTATACCATATATATATGTCCATCCTTATCCTATCCTTTATTCACAACTCAAGCATTTCCCTTTGCATGAGGTTAAGATCCCACCCATTTTTCTACATCAAATCTAAAATGAGAGACCTATGTAAAGGTAGATTTAGATCAACTTCCATGGGATTATTTATCAAAAAAATGTTTAAGATGACTATATTTCCCACATGTGTGACACACCTTAGGTTATACCTTATAATCGGGTCTGAGTTTTCCCGTTTTCACACATTATAAACATACCACTTAACTCATCCCTAATGTTTGTTGCACACTCCAACCACCACCTTAGTGACATCCAGCCTTCTTCCACTTCTGACTATAAATCAAACTTTGACCACCACTTATTGTCACTAATGCTCTAAAAATCCTTATCTTATAAGATATATCCACCTCATCCATAGATTCCCTATCTAAAACCTCTTTGAATATGGGTAGGCACATAATAATCAACATAGATCAAATATCTTCCCTCAAACCCATCTCAAACCTCTATACCTTGAAATAGTCATTAGAAATAAGATCTGGAGATAGGTGTACCAACTTAGAAAACTGAGTAGCATACTCCATCATGAAATGATCTCCCTTCTCTAAAGTAACAATCTCCTAAGCCTTTACCACTCTCAGTGTCTCGTGATAGAACTGTTGATTTAAGAATTTCTTGAAAGTGGTCTGAGTGAGATCTTCATGAAACTTTTCTTTCATTATAAACTCCTACCACTTACTTATCGGCCCTTCAAGTATATAAGTAGTAAAAGAAACCTTGGAGTCTTATAGATTTTTTAGTAAATGGGAAATCCTATCAATAATCTTGATCCATTCCTATGATCCATGGGGTCTCTTATCACTAAAAAAGGTTGGTGGATGTCGCTTAGTAAATTTTAAATCATGGTCCACCCTTTATTCTAGTTTAACATTGGAAACTTGGACCAAGGATTAGATTGTTCGGACTATAGTTTCCACCAATACCAATTCAACAAGAGGATTTTCCTATGGGGATAGCACTACATATTCCTATCTAATACTCTGATATGTTCTTCTTAGAGGATATATATACTATAAAACAGAGAGGATGAAAACCATTTATAATATAATTTGATTCCTTTATCATAAACCAAATTTTAAAAAGTTAAGCAAAAATGGATGAAATTGAAAAAAAAGGATACTAGAAAACCTCAAACTTCCCATGGTAACTCGAAGTTTATCTTGAAATTTAGCTTTCCAAACACACTCCCAAACTACCTCTCAAGTTATAATAGTCCTATCTCCAATATATCAATAACCCCTAGACACAAGAGGGAAATAAATGGGCATTAACATAGTTTTTCATGATAACCTGACCCTTTGATAACAATTTGTAGTAAACCAACCTAGTTCAACCAATAATGTCAACCGAATTGGCCTACCACAAGGCCTAAAGCATGTTTCTAATTTCCATAGGATGTAGAGAAACACCATAGTATCATAAAAAAGGAAACAGAGTTATATTTTTACCCTCAAATGAACATATGATAGGATATAAATACTAGAGTATCACATAATACATCTAGAATAAATCATATGTGAACAAAAAAACCATAAAGGTAACATCCAAGAATCAAATTACAAGGTATCATTGAAAAACTAAATGTCCATCAAGAAAATGGATCCCAAAAGAACCCATGGGTTCATCTCCACATGATTGTATGTCACCACTATCCTAACCCATCTGAAAGGCAACACAAACAAGGAGATTCATCCTCTACATGACGTTATCCCATTTTCCTATATCCTGAAAAGCCAAGGTCCTAAATTCCTAAAGGAAAAAGTAGGGTGTAATCACTAAATCCCAGTAGGATACCACTAAATAATCTATACAATTCTTATCCACATGAATCTATTAGTTATTATTCAAATATGATTTTATAAAATATTTTATAAATAAATTTGTTCCATTCAAAATAATTCCATTCAAAACATCCTTTGGTTTTATTTTAAAAATCATTCCATATTCAATAGATCATAAGAATATGAAAAACTATCCATGAGGTATAATCAAAGGAAATTACCAAGTTTCCTGGAATCTATAAATTAAGAGGCAAGATGATATAAAATGCATATCTATATAATGTATCTACAAAGTATTAAAGGGAAAATCATAACATAAGGGTGAACATAACTCAAAAAACCATGAAACACTAGTCATAATAAGTGATGATAAAAGTTTGGGAAACTCTATTCCTTATAAAGGATATCCACAAGCAACCATTGAATCATGAGTAACTCCCTAAGTGATTAATAACTCTACTAGGTCTTGTCTATGTTTAGTTTTTCCCATACCCCAAGGTTTTCCTGATATGATATTATATCATCATCACATTTAAAAATAATATTTAATATTTTAAAAACATTTTCAAACGAAATACATTCCATTTAAAATCATGAAAACCCTTTTTAAAACAACTTCTTATTCAAGGAATTTCATCGATCACATCATGTGCATCAAAATGGTTTTCAATAAAAACACATTTTTTATAAAACAATTACATTGACATCAAAGATCAATTTCACCTATGAAAGACTTAAAATAATAAATTTCATAATCTAAACCAAAATTAACTCATAATAATGAAAATAATTCATGGTAAATACCATGGGATAGAGACACCTACCTCAAGAATGAATAAAACTACATTGGCCTTAAAATCTGTGATGGAAACAAAAAGAACAAGTTTCGACAAACCTAGATCTAAGAAAAACACCATAAATTCAAAATCAAAACCTATATATCCATTAATCACATTACATTATGGTTTCATAGAGATAATGGGAAGATATATTAAGGGGATATCTAGAGAGAAGAGTACAAAATAAGAGAAAAACCAAACATACCTTGAAGAGATCCACCCAAAATTATCAAGGATCACCAAGGAATCAAAGGAAGAGTCCTATAAAGTTTCATAGAGGGGATGATTAAATGTAATGAGGTATTAGGAGAGGATTATATGTTAAAATGACCAAGTTAATTGGGGTAAATTTAAATTTTAAGAATTTTGGATTTAGGTGCACAGTAAGGCTGCAAGGTTAGATAAAGTATATGTTAATAATGTGTTAGCCACTATCATTGGACAAACAAGTCACACAGTTTCTTAGAGAAGTATGAATAGTTTGAAAACCATAATAAAATAATTAAAAACACTACTAGAACCCATATATCTATTTCACATAGTTACATAATGGTTTGAATAACCATGCAACTAAACCATTTGTCGGGCGTGTTTTTCACAAAACCTAAAATTTTCAACCTCTGACTCCTAAAAACCTATAGAACCTAAAAATAGATGTACCAAAATTAAAATTATACATAATTATGGCTTGGAGGTCTTCTCATAGTTGGTATTAGATAAAAGGTATAGTTATTCTTTGGGATTATGTTAGAGAACCTGATAGTAAATGCACCATAAATAACCTAGATTGAACCTTAAAATTCACATGTTAGGACATACAAGTGGTTTATGAGTTATTACTTGTAAGTTCATAATTTTACTTTTATATGATTTTTAATTTGAGTATTATTATCCCTAACTTACTTATGTTTTAGTAAATGGTAGGAAATATGAGAAATTGTTTCAAGAATCAATGTGATGGGCAATGTAATGATTTCCCTAACAAGATTACTAATATAATGGGAGTAGAATTTTAGAATATCATGGTTTTACTTTCAAAATTGAATCAAGTTATGAATAATAACTTGAACTATATAGAGTTTAATCCTCTTAATATAGAAAAAGTTTTGGTTGAGTCATTTGTGTGACAATGACCTCAATTTTTATGGATATATAGATCCCTTAATAACAAAGAAATAAATTAATTTCATTGAGAAGATGTTATTTTTTCTTAAATTATATAAGAAAAAGATATTTATATGTGTTTTATATAACCTATAAGGATAATTCAATTAGTTTTGGACACTAATCAAGAACACTAATACCAAGGATTTCATTGACTCAATGTAATGGGAATAATTCAAGAAAATGTTTTTCAATAAATATTTTTACAAAACACTCTATATTAAAATAGAACATGGGTTTATTTGACTTAAGAAAAGTGAGGAAGAATCAATTGGTTTGTGTGAATAAAACTTCACAAGGATTCAAATTTATTCCTCCAGCTTTATCATTGACCCATAAAGAAGGGTTGAATGCTTCTTTAGTGGCATAAAGCCAAGTATTTGAAAATATTTAGTGATTAAAGACTCTAATGGATATAGGTAAATAGTCCATTTTACCCTTAAAGTTGAGATGGGGATTGGTTATTCTCAATGGTATTGTGGGGAAAGAGTTAAAAATAGAATAATGGGGTTTAATTATATAGATAAATTTTAAGGAGGAAAGAAGATTCAACTACCCACATGTCAAAGGTGTTGGAAGAATCTAAAAGGATATATGCCCAATGATTGTATATATACGATGTATTATGGATATATCATAGGTGGAGATTCAGTGTATCATAAGGCATGAAATAGATATTTCATGCCACTGCCTTATCTAATCATATTTTACAATTAGGTGATATTTTATGGAGTATTTTGAGTATAATCGTAATGTATGATATACAATAGAATCATACAATCTTGGAAGCCAAATGATAATAATTATCATTTAGGAATATTCCATGTTTATTTATCATTAAATATAGATTTATAATAAGATTATATATATGGGAATTCTTATAGCTGAGGGTTACAATAATTTTAATTGATAACAACATTCAATCATATATTTCATAAAATACAAGTGAATACATGAACACTCGAGGAGTGTCCTCAAGGTATATTTAAAGGTTCTACCATTTTCATATGGGGTGTTTGAAATCTCAACCAACCTTAGATGAATATATCCTTACCATAGATCTCTTCTTCTACCACCTTTATAGTATGGGGTACTAACATGTTGTATAGGGTGGAATAATTTCACTCGTATGATTAGTGATTCAACACAATTCATGGATACCTCTAGAAGAGGGATTTCATTTGGTTGCCTCTTATATGACCTTCATCAAGAACATGGGATGAAGAAAAATTCATTAGATATATTATCCATAAGGAATTTTTCTAATGCATAAAGCCAATTCATGATGCATGTCATGTTATTAAAATATTATGCACTGAAGATTAACAAGCTTGTACACCATGAGAATATGTCTCAAGGTCCTATGAGTCTCCACCCCTGATATCCTATACCATTTTTTTCTCATTAAATGATATCATCTAGCTATAAAAATTATATATATGAATATTTTTGTGGAGATTCTAGGTTCTCATCTTAGAAATGAAATTATATGAAGTTTCAATGCAACATGTACACTTAGGATATTATCACATACTATGTCACATAGAATAAAAACCATGATTTGATGAGAACATTATAATAATATCCAAAATAATGAATAAAATTAATCATAAAGTACTTAGATGTGGTTCTAGGGCACTAACTCCAATAATATAATCTAGCATTAAATATGATGGAGATTTTTTCTCTTCTTAATTTAGTTATGACTTATTATTTGGGGATATATTAACCAATTAATTATTATAAATCCATTGGTTTTATATTATTCATAGCATATGAAATTAGGATATCATATTCAATGATAGAATTGTGTCACGGGTTCAAAACAGAGTATCATATCACCTTAGTGATATCAATGTGAATCATAAAATAAAATTTTTATGTAAGGTTATTCTCAAAGATACATAAGGTTTATACTATTGATATATAAGTTTTATATTATTTATACATAAGGGTTTTACCATTTTCACCCTATATACATATTTTTTTCCTTTACTACAAAACTAGAAAAAAACCTTATGCATGTTGTTTATCGTAAATGGAGATAGGACTACCAGTTGTAAAATATGATTGATAATGATTAAATGGTTTAAGAATTGAAATAATATCTATCATATTCTATGATTGTGCCTGAATTGATAAATATGATTTGAAGACAAAAAAATCTTTAAATTCAATTATGAATTGAATTATATAATTTATAAATAGTTTATATATTATAATAAAATGTACTTAGGGATATTTATTTATTTATAAGTGTTTATAAATTAATTAATTATAAAGTATTTATAATTAATTAATTTAAGGTTTATGAAAAATTTATACATAAATATTCCAACTTCTAGAAATGACACTTATACCAATGGTTTTAAACTATTGGTATAGCCTTGGGAAGTATTGGTATAACCTATACCAATAGTTCCTAGAATCGTTGGTATGTAAGTCATATAGATACCCCTTTACCAACGGTTTTATGTAAATCATTGGTATAGGTGGTTTGAAATTTCCTTTTACCAATGGTTACAAAATCATTACTATAAGATCCCACAACACCCACTTAATAACCAGCTTACACCATTACCATAAATACCATTCAACCAAAATATTTCATACTATAAACAAATTTATGTATTCAACCAATCACAATAAAAATTAAATACAAAAATATATTTTATAATTCACATTTAATCAGTTGATAATTTAAAAATCAATTCATAACACATATATATTCAGTTTTTTTCATCAGACACCATCCACATGGTTGTTTTATAAATATTAATTCAGAAATAGAGGGAATAAATATCTCCCTCATGACCACCATTGTCATCATTGTCACCACTATCATTACCAACATCATGAACATCCTCATTGGAATCATTGTCTTCAATATATCCATTACCAACACTACTAGGAAATATGCCTCCTCCACCACCATTAGGTTCATCATATTCTGGTGCAACATAATCATCACTATCATTACCCTCATCATGAATATCCTTACAAGAATCATCATCTTCAAAATCATCTCATGCATTTATCATTTTCAAAAAGAAATATTTTGTATCACATTAATATTTTTAATTTCCTTAATTTAAAAATAAATATAAATTTAATTATAAATTCATTACTAATGCATAAGTAAAACAAGACATAAGAGATTACATTACATAATTAAGGTATACAAATTATCAATAAAAATAATGGATAGGTTGTGACATAATATAATCCAATAATTAAGATATAAAAAATACCAATATGGATAAAGGTTTCCTATAAAATGTTTATGAAAATAATTAAATGGGTTCCCAATGAGTTATCTTTTTCATAGTGGTTAGAATATTGGACTATTGTACTATTGTGGAGAAATAATGATGGGGGTACATGAGTGTGTTTCTATTTCATGTGTAGTTAACAATATCTTTATTTTTATTTTTATAATTTTTTAATAGCAAATTACTTTCATGGAAGGAGAATGGAATGGGGTTTTAAAAGAATGTTTTCAATGTATTATGGTTAAATGGTTTGGAAATTAGTTTGGAAATGGAAAGGTGTATGACATTATACATTCAAATTTAATAAATTTAAATGGTTTGATTGGGTATTAATAAAAGTTTTTTGAAATCATTGGGTTTCTTATTTAAAACAATGAGATGTATTTTATTTATATTTCATTAATAATTTTTGGAAATAAACTATGTGTTTTAATCTTATTAGATTTTTTTCACTTAATGTTTCTATTATTTTAAAGGTATTTAATTTTTTGTATTTTGATTTCTCTTTTATTGTATGTAATGTTTGTTTAATTTTGAATATTTATCCATATATGGCATGATTCCATAAAATATAATGGAACCTAACTCAATTTAAAATTCATAGGGATAAACACATAACCTTTATTAAATAGTTATTTATTTGTATACCTAATTTTGGAGAGGTTGGTGTCTAATTTTATGGGTTAGTGTGCATTATGTATATTAATATTAAATATTATAAGTTTATAAAATCACATAAAGTTTTTTAGTATTAAATTAACTAATTTTGTTTTAAATTAATACGTTTTATGGTAATTTTCTATTTTGTTTAAAGTTATTTTATATAATTAAAAGTAGGTATGTTTATATGTTTAAACTAGATATATTAAGAGGTAATTTCCTTGTAATATACTCTTAATTTATTTACTAAAATGTTATGAATAAATGACTTTAAAACTTGATTTTGAATGAATTATTTATTTGATACTAAATCATCATGAGTATATGAAAGGGGTATTTCAAACCATGAGTTTATTGAATGCTTTAAGGTGGTTTAAGGGAAGATTATACTATTAAGATATATAAAAATATACATATTTTTTAATGTTTTAAGGTAATTTTTAATGTCCTGATTGGTTTTTATTTTTAATTGGTTTTGTGATAAAATTAACATTTTTTCATTTCTATACTTCAAAAACTGCAATAATGAAAGGGTTTCATGAAATATTATTATTAGTTAGTTCCCTTTTTAAATTCATATATTTCGATTAAATGTTGTTGAATTATAGATTGAATGTGCGTATTTAATGGTCTATAACATATAAATTAATGTTTTAATATAGTCGTTTAAGTTATTTTCATTTATGGTTACTTATTAAAATGATATTAAAGGAAAATTTATAGTTTTTCTAAATTAAGTTCTTTTTTGGATATCATAAATTACATTAAATACATATATATATATATAATATTTTATTCCAAGTTTTCTTGAAAAAAATCATATAGTTTTGAATATGCATACTTATAGTTAAAATGAATTTTTTATTATTATTGGGTGGTTATATTTGGGATAAAAGGGTTTTAAAATGTTTTGTTAAATTAAAATTTATTATTTCGATGGGAGGGTTTTTGAAAATGTAGGTTTTATTTAAGTTTTTGTGTGGAACATATTTAAAGATGAATTGGTATCATGTCATGAGGGCTTGTTTGTGTATGACATGTTTTCCAAGAATACTTTTTAAAGTGATGTATAGTTTTTAGCTTCTATTAGTTTCATAAAAATATTCTAATTTTAATTTTTATAAATAGTTTAGAGTTGAGTTAAATTATTGAAAGGGGTTTTTAATTATTAAAATACATTAATGTTGGATATTTTTTAAACTTGAGTTATTTAAAGCACATTTAGGTTGAATTTCATTTTTGGATGCTGGAATTTTAGGTAAAGGGACTATTTGGTTGGTGTATATATATTTTTAAATTGCTTGTTTCTAGTATATTTCATGATTTTTACATGGTATAGACTAGTTTTGATCTCAAAAAGATTAAAATTGGTCATTAAAGTTTTAACCATGTGTAATATACCTAAATAGGAATATTAGATTTATATTTAATTATTTTAGTTATGATTTACAAAATTTAAATGTTCAGTAAATGAAATTCCATGAAAATTATAATGTTTCTTAATGGAATGAGTGATAGAATAAGAAATATAAATAAAAATTTGTTTCTAAATGTTAAAATATGTCTTTAATATATGTTTTTTAGTTCCTAAAAAGTCTTGGTAAAGTTTGTGGTTGAAATTTTGAAAAATGGGGAAATTCTTGGATATTTCAACACATACATGGGTGTTTCATGGGTATACACTCTAAATTCAAAGAAAAACAATTCATCAATAAATCTTTTTAAAAATATATATATATTTTAAATAACATGGAAACTCCTATATTTTTATATATGTTTGTATTAGGGGAAACATTCATAACACCAGTATGACATAATCCAATATCACATGTATGTAAAACATATCCAATGATATAATATGAATAAAAATTTTAATATGAAAGTATTCATAGAATATTATTAGTTGTCCAAGAAGAGCATAAGAGATGAAATTATCTATAATCGATTCATACTATTAGAGACCCAAAAAAAGTATAATTCATGTAATAGGAAACAATTAATACATACTTTTATATTAAACTCAGTTGTGCGTGAAAAATACTAATGTTTTCTCATGTTCAAGGATAGTAATTCTCCCCAAAGTGTGGATATACCTTGATAATTCCACTCAAAAATCATTGAAAAATGAGTAGTAACATATTAATAATCAATATAACCAGAGGGGCTGATATCACTATCAAAAGGGGAGTCAAAAAAACAATGGGGAGAGGGGGTATCACACCACTAGTATTTGGGGGAACCCTATACCAACGGTTTTTTAAAAAAATTAGTATACTCTAACACTATACCAACAGCTTTTTTAAACCATTGGTATAGGTATGTTGATATATACTAGAATTCTATTAATGTCCACAGTATTAAGAGTTAATATTAAAATTCCTTTTGAATTACATGTAATGACTTATAATTTAGATAAAAATATGTTTATATGGAAATTATGTGTAATTTATAAAGGGTTTATAAATTAAAAATATAAGGAAAAATATAAAAAAAATTATATTTTATTATGAATTGTTTATAAATAATTTATTTTAATTGTTCAAATTAAATACCTTATTTAGGATATTATTTAATATACATCAGAAGGATTTTTTATGATTGATTTTGATCAACATTTAAACAATGTTAAGCATGTGATGTTAAGATTATGTAAATAGTTTACATAATAGAAATTGAAATAGAAAATGTTTATATTTCAGTTAATATCATATATAAAAGTGGAATGTCATGTAATAAATAATATGAAAGAGTTAATATTAGGAAATTAATATAAAGTTTTTATATTCAAAATTATGGAATTTATATAATGGATTTGAAAATTGTAATTTTTATAATTACTTTATTTATGAATTGTTCATAAATGTGTATCTCATGTTTAAATTTATGAATTGTAAATTTTTTAAAAGTTATTCCTAGTTTTTATTCATAAATATAATATTTATATTATGAATGGTTGTGTAATTTATTTTAAATTATTTAAACTATTTTTAAGTTTTCATGCATTCTAGGTATGATAAATGGATTTAGTTTTCTTATAAATTATTTTTTTTATTATATTAATTTATAATATTGAATTAAGTAGTTAATTTTTATTTATATATATGAGGTGTTAGAATTATATTGGAATTAATATATCTCTTGAGTAAATTATCCCTGGGTGGAGGGACTTTGGGTCAGGTTGTTCAATGTCATGGAGGCTTATGACTTATCTATAAAATTGAGGGTTGGCTATGTGGCTTCAGGATTACTCATGTAGATATTGTCGATTTCATATAATTATAAGCCTTTACATAAAAGAGTTTTAAGAAAATTATTCATAGGATTCATTTAGATATGTATAAATATATTTGTCTTTTAATTTGGGTTAGTAATACAAGTTATGAGTTGTGTAAATATATACACATCAACAAGGTTTAAATGTATCAATTTAGTGTAAGTAATATGATTCCAAACTAAATCATCAAAATAATGCATATGTGTAAAGTTAATAACATGAGATAATATAGTGAGAATTAAATTCACTTTAAAATACTAAGTGTTGAATTTATTCCAAAGCAACACTTGTCAAGACCTTTACCAATCAGTACAGGTGACCCTAATCATTAAGTGCCCACGGATTATCTTGTTTAAAGAAAGAAAGTGATGTCATGAACCAAACTATTAGGTGCCTCATTCATGGAATTTTATTTGGGATACATTTAGCTAGGTAAACCTAACTGTTAAGATATTTGAGAATTCAATTTGAGTGAATCCGCATGATGGGTTTGGGTAAAAATTTATCCACCCAACTATCCAAGAGTCATAAATGATATTATTTATAATAGTTTTCTACCAGATATAGTTGTCGATTATTTACATGATACCCAATGTAAGTTATGATAAAATATAGATCTTTTTCCATTAATGGATATGATGTCATTTTAAAATGGGTTATCATTTTAGTGGGATCAAATTTAATAAAATTTATTATTAAATAAATACAATACATGATACTCAAATGGTAAAATATTCTATTTTAGATGAATGAAATCACCATCATCAAACTTGAATTTGAGATCAAACCTTAAAAAGAGATGATTAATATAATAAAATACTAAGATTCATAACTTAAGAAATGTTTTAAGTAATATAAATTCTATGTATTAAATAAAAACTTTATTGGGTATCCTATTGTTTAATTTTTTCAAGACTTAGATTCTATATTCTTATGGGAAGAATAAAATTATTCACTTAAGGTTTTAAATCCATTAGATACAAAATGACCTAAGTAATTTTATTCTCCACTAATATACTCAATATGATTGGGTATTTCAATGAATTAGTGAGACTATATATTTTTTTTAGGATTATTTTGGTTAAATAATTAATTCTATTATCATCGATGGAAATTTTTTATCAATTTGAATGAGTTAAAGAAAAGTTTTCCCGATATTCTCAAATTGACGGGGATGGTTGAACTGAGCATGTGATGTTTGGGTCCCTATGTTTATCTTGAATTTGGGTTTCTATATTACTTATACTATATTTAATGAGTGTCATTAGATCCTTTTAAACCTATTAAAACTACCCTGGAAACTACCTTAAAGGAATAAGAAAATTCTTTAAGTGTGTAAGAGAAGGGAATCAGGACTAATAATATCGAAGGGATGTGAAGAATTCGATTAATATAATAGAATAAATGAAGTTTATTGTCAATCCTCTACCCATGTTCTAATGTTTCAACGTCAAGGAACGTAGAAACTATTAAATTCAATTCACTAAGCCAATGGTTTTAAAGGATAACTGATGACAAAAACTCTCAAAGGAAAGGGAGCATGGATGGGTTTATTCTATCTATTTATTTTCATGTAGTACTTTCCCTAATCTATTTGTGACATGGTATAAATAAATACTACCACAGAAAACCTAGGGTGTATACTACCTACAAGACATGAGTCCCACATGAGGTGTGGGAGGTTAAATTCAAGCACCTGATAATAATGTTGATCACCTCTCCCTATCACATTTCTTTTTCCAAAAACGGGTGAGTTCCCAAATAAATCTAAAAACTATATAACTAATGTTAAATATAGAGAAAACAATTCCATACCCAATGTTGGTGGAAAAGTGCACTCATTTTTCATGGTATCAGATTGGGTTGTGGTCTTAGAATAATTAGGGAATGTGTTGAGGGGGATATTGTTGATCTGTATACAATGCTTTTCCTAATCGATCTATGATGTGGCTTGAATAATATAAGGACCCGACCTTAAACATTACATAATCTTGAATTAAGTTAATAATTCACATTGAGGATATTTTCAGGTTTATATTTTTATAGAATTAGGCCATAACTATTACATTACATCTCAAAAATTATAAAGTTGACACTTCTACAGAGTATCCATTTTTTTCATAAAATAAAAATTCTTAAAAGAAAACAATAATTATTTTATTGATATAAATATTATTGAGTTCTTTTTTTCTTTTAATCTACCTTATACCCTATGAAAAAACATTTCAAATACTTGGTATGGGCATAAAATTCTCAGTAAAGCTTATAAAATAAAGAAAGAAAACATTAGTTCATCAATACATACAAAACATAATCTCTTTAGCATACCTCATGAAATCATAAGATTTATGAATAACACATATAAATTATAAATCATAAAGGTAACTTATGGCATCCATATCATACTTACATTGTATCTTTCACAGCAACATAGGGAGTTACACTTGGAATACCCATCATAGTATATTCCCTAAATATCTTAGGAGAAACATTAACGTTTACCTCTATCACGTTACCCAATGCATTGGAGAGCTATATCGAGCTCACTCTCCCTAGGTTTATCACAGAACCACCCGTATATGTAAACAATTCCCAATAACCATAACATATTCATAACACATAAAACAAGCATAAATGAAATATAACATTTCCACATTGCAATCACAATATATCATTTCAAGATATTGACATAATCAATTCTTTATCAAACCATTTTCAAAACCATTTAAAATATTTAATAAAGATATTTTTTAATAAAAGTGCCTCATACCACTTTGAATAATTTGAAAGAAATTTTAATTTCAAAACATTCATGTCCATATATAAAAATCCTTAAAACCATTTTTAAAACATGGACATTAATGAGAAAGATTTAGAAGAATAAATCTTTAAAACATTTAAAATGATATTTTAGTTAAAGATTTCCTAACCAAATGATAGATGATTGAATAAAAATAATTGAGGAATAAAATTAATCAAAACTTTATAATATCATGAAAATAAAGGGATTCATGATATATTATTCCAAATGATATTATTAACACCGTATAAAAGTGAATTGGTGAATAACAATAATAAAGTCTCAATAGAATGTAAATTGAGATGAAATCCCTTATAAAAATTGTATCCTTAGATTAAGGATAAATAAATTACATAATAATGTGTGAAAAATATAAATGCACTCAATATAATTGGATATTAAGTGTAAATCAATCAGAGTACATTCACACATGTTCATTTTAAAACAAAACCAATAACTTGGATGTTTAACAGAATGAATGGAAATTGAGTTAAGATTACCCTTATCAAGTTCATATCAATGACATGAGAATTTATCAATGGAGTGATTATATGTATCAAAAATATATACACACAAATGGGAGTAGAAATTACAACATAAATAAATAAACAGTGATTCCACACATAATCATAGCATGATATAATTAATAATTAGAAGATTAACCCAAGGAATGGAAATTGGGTGAAGAAGTTCCCTTACCAATTTGGTAACTTATGAAACATACACCACATGAAAGAAGGATCATACAATGAAGATGTAAATACCCATAAATTAAAGTATATTATATAAATAATACAATCATGGGCTGTACATACACCACACCAAAGGAAATAGTTGCAAATATAGCATGAATCTCATGGGAATAAAAAGTGATATGAAAACCCCTTACCACGTTGTAATCAATCGAGTCATAAGACCAAAAGTTAATAAACACCAAATGAATCATAGAATACCATGAATATAAATATAATAATGATAATATATATCAAATGGTAGTACACAATACACCACATGTAATAAATAAGTGGTGAACAATGGAAATCTCAAAAAATTAAAAGTGAGATAAGAAACCCCTTACCTCGTGTCTGAATTGACTCGTATGTTCCGTGTTATTCCTAAATAATAAAATTAAGTTAATTTATAATTACTTAAGAACATTTTTCAAGTTTATTATTCCTTTTATATCACTTCTTACCTTTCTATAAAAATTAGTTAATTATTTGATTTCATATCGGACATTTTGTCGATGTTCGGAACTTTAGTCAAAAATGAAATTAATATAATTAAAATTGCCCATGTGGTCAAAATTCAATTATCTGCATAATTATATTAATGATTTATATATCATATATATCTAGTTTATATGTATCTATAATATTCCATATCATTTGGATTTAATAAATGAAATGCATCGTTCATAGAGATGGTAAGCCGTATGTATACATGAATGCTACTTTCATTTTTATTTTATATTTAAAGGAATGAAAACTTAATAATACATAGGTATATTATAATTAAATTATAATATATATGTTATGTAATTTAATTAACTCCATCATTTATACATTATATATATGGAATGAATGATTCATATCACTTTGAGGGGAAGGTAGTCTGCATTTCCTCAAATGAAATTATAGTATTTACCCATTATGGACACCATAAAGGTAGGATATAAATTAAAAATACATAATTATAGAGACAATATAAATATAATATATATCACATGTAAATATATTATCATCTTAATTTCAACCATAAGCAGTGGTAGGAGAATATTGAACAATCATTGTTTCATGAGGTCGTAGTTCACCGTCTACAGAAACAGTGTGTTCTTTACCCATTAGACAGAGGTGTGTGTAATTGTAATTAGAATCCTTCTCAAATAAACAACCAAGTATATTTAGGATACTTTTTTTGTTATAAAATAAAGTAATAAAAAGAGTTTAGAGGGTTGAAGAAGTAAAATAAAATGAAAGAACTTAAGATAAGATGTTACCTTTAAATCTGGTAACTCCCTTTGGATTGAACCAAAAGGATTTCTTGAAGTGACTTATACCTAAGGTAAGGCTTATAGTTGGAAGAGAGGGATATTGAGAGCTTATTTGGTCAGATTTTGGATGAGACAAGGGTCTTGTGAGGTGTGAGTAATGGGTTAGAGGTGAGGGCTTTTTATAAGGGGGAGGAGGGGCTCTTTAGGAAAGTTTGAAAATATTATTTTATTATATAATGATATTCGGTTTATAAAGGTCCAAAACTTATTAAAGTTGAAGATAATATGACTCCTATTAGAAATAAAATCATCCAATAATAATTTTATAGGTTTTGGATATTTTTTTAATCTTTATAATCTTATTTATTTAAATCATTCCTTAATGAGGTAAACACTGCATCATTATTGTGTCATAAATAATTTTATTTATTTGATGTCTAAAAATTATAAAAAAAATACCATTATGTAGAAAATATTTTTAGATTAAAAATTAATATTTATAGTCAAAGAGATAATTTATATAACCCCATGTAAGAATTTATTTACAAAATGATATATGTTTATGTCATTTTTGTCATTACTTTAAATTGATTAATATAAAGTGTCATTATCACTCTTAAGTGGATCCATGGGGTCCCAAAATCGACCCAAGTATGACCATTATTGTAAATGTATCAACCAATAGGATTAGAACACATGTTAGGGTAATTTAATATTATTATAATATTATTTTTACCTTGATTTACCGTATTACCTTTAACCGCGGTAAATAAAAGTCAAAAGTTACTATTCACCAAAATTTATTTTCATCTTGTTGAACCAAATTTTAATTAATAATAACAACCATGTATGTAGGATTTTCTAAATTCAGTTCACAGAAGTGGTAAAATTTCATTTAAATGAAAAATTCGGTTTTTTAACTACTACTCAGTGTTTTCGTTATTCATTAAAAATTGAAGTTTTTTAGAAAAATACCAGAAAATCCACTTAGTCTATATTTGATATTATTAATTAAAAAATTATGTCTATTTTACTAAATTAAAAACATATAAGTTGTGTTAATTAATTTAAAATTAATTCTCATTGTCAAAATAAAAAGTGTGTTTTTTAAGAAATAATAACTATCAAAATATTGAGACTTGTTTATGTTCAATTTCAAAGTGAAATTACATATAATAAACAAAATTGGATTAAATGGTAAAAATATGATCTAATTACACTTTAAAACCAATTAAAAAATAATCTAACCACGTGAATAAATTGTATTAAAAGGCAGTTTTGAATTAAGATATAGTATGTTTCACAATTCATTAAAAAGTAAATTTTATCTGAAAAATACCAAACATTTACCCAAAGTAAATTTTGATGTCTAGATTCTAAAGAAGAATTTTATTTTGTCAAATAAAACATATAAAAGTAACAAAAACTAGATTTGAAAAAGGGTTCGCCATCAAAAGGCGGTAAATTGGCCATTTAAAGAATATTAGAGTGTTTATGCTTAAAATTGGATTCATTCAAATTTTAAGCTTCTAAATTTTCTTGGATAAATGTAAAAACATTTAAAAAACAGGTATAATCATATTGTAGTTAGTCATGTTCATTCCCACCAATACAACAGCTATTCATTAACTACCATTTAAAATAATAATAATATTATATTATTTTTTGATATAACTTAATGTTGTGTGTAACGTAAGATTTCAAAGAAACCCGTTGTTACATATCGGGTACGCCATCGAACATGGAATCCCCTTTAAATTAAAATTGTTATTTAATTCACAAATATTGATAAATATGAAAATGTCATATTCATTATTTACCTGGGATGTTACAAATAAAGCCTCTTGCGGACTTTCTAGGGTGTTTGCTACCTATAGTATGTGAGCTTCACATGGTTCATGGGAGGTTCAAGTCAATCACTCGATAATAAGAGTGATCACCTCACCCAATCACAAGACATTTTCCTATGATGGGTGGGTTCCCTAGGAAATCGCATGCAACTGATGGTAGGTGATCGAGCTTATTATCAGGTACTTGACTTGAGGCTCTCGCACCTTGTGACACCCAAAGAGTAATTAGTAGATATAATTTTGAGTTATATTTATCCTTTCATCCATTATTGGAGTTCTCGAGTGCCAGGGGTTGAAACTAGGAGTTTTGGGGGAGATAGACCATGGTGTATGGTTAGCTCACGGTTTGTCTAACGGCGCATCTAACCATGCGAGGGGGATTTAGTTTTTGACAGTTTGGATTCGCATAATTTTAGAATGGTTTTTAAAACCATGTGAAACCCCAGGGGGTGCATGTAGCCAATTTTGGGTGGATAGTGACACCTGCACGGTTGGCGCATGGTTTACCTAACCGTGCATCCAAACCGTGCATCCCTATCTAACTCATTAAAATTTCGATTTTTACCAAAATAACCCTATAGGGTTTTTATGGTTTTAGGCCCAACTCATTCATCCTCTCAAATTTTCTCATAGATCTCCTCCCTATTCTTGGTGGTTTGGCTTAAGGTAAGCTAATTTATTCATGATTTCTTCTTCTTTCCCCTTCTCTAGCCTTGTTCTTCTATTTTTTTTGGAAGTGTGGAACCCTATGGGTGGTGTTGGCCAAATATAGGGTGATTAATGGGGGTTTTGGTTTGATTTCTTGTGGATTAGGTGTGTGAGGCCTTATTCTTCCACCTTCGGGTGGTCATTATCAAGGGTGATGTGCTTTAGACTGAGTCTGAGTTAGGTGTCTTTATTTAAGGGAGTTTTCCATGGAATACCTTTAAATTTATAATCACCTTTGGTTTTTTATGATTAAATTTCCATTTAAATGATTTATTCTTGGTTTGTATTCCATTTTTGATGTGTTTAATGTATTTTCTTGGAAATTTGGAGTTTAAAGTTGGGTTTTTCAAATGGGGGTGGCTTGTATGCCCACCAATTATTTGATAAAATGGACTTAAGAGGTTTTGTGGTTCTAAATGGATTTCTAAAATGGTTTTATTAATTATTTTTCCTTATTAAAGGTGTTTTGATAAAATTGGGAATGTTTTGTTATAAAATGGTTTATGTTATATCTTGATTGATATGGGAACTTTTTTGTGGATGTGTTGGTATGGTGTAGCACATGGGTTAACCGGGGTGTGAGCAAGGGGTTTTCTTAGGGGATCATGTGATCCTTTGAATGTAAGACCTTATGATATCTCATATTGGTTTTTTTGAGTGGTTGAGTGATCCATTGGATGGAGGATCATGCAACCCTTCAACTTGGATTCCAAGGGACTTTGAGAGCCTTTAGGTAGGAAGATCATGTGAGCTTCCATGTTAGGATCGGGGAAGACAGTGAGAGCTTCAATTTTCTTATCTAGCTAGAATGATCTTTACTCACACGTGATAGTCTTGATGATTAGATCCTTAGGTGAAAATTACTCATGCCAGTTTGGTTTATATTCTTTATGCATTTTATTAGTTCCAGTTTGATGTGATGAGATGTATTATGCCTATTTACATTTATATGGTTTTTTTTTTTTTGCATTATGATCACCCTTTTTTGTGATTTATTTATGATATTAAGTAGTTTATTCCATGTGTATATGCTTATCTAATTGATCTATATTGGAAATTGTTTTGGAAAATCAGTTTTTTAATGTAAAAACAAAGTGATTTTAAAGGTGTATTTAAAATGGAATGTTTTCAAAGAGTTTAATTATGAAAAATATTTTCAAACTAGTTTATTGGTATGATTTGGTAAAGTCCTTAAATAGATTCATGGTGGTATCCTACTAGGATTTATGAATCACACTCTACTTGGGAACTTTGGGGTGTTTGTAGATTTCATTTTGTAGTACATAAGTATGGGAAAGGGAATCATGTAACATCTCACAATCTAGAACTCTATCACATGGCCAAAAAGGGTTAGTTATGAGACCTCAAGCACACCTCCCCCATACACCAGAGGTTGTCGACTAGTAGCGGGGGTGTGAAATGTATAGTGGGGAGACTATACCCCCTGGTATGAAGTGTCATAGTAGTAGAAAAAAATTATAATAGAACAAAAATAATCAAAGTAAAGATTTAGCAGAAGATAACAACAAAAAAACTAAATAATCTAATAAAAAATAAGGAATAATGTAATTACATGTTGGAATGTAACTAAATGTTATGCAAGAACAATACAAGAAAAATACTAGCATAGTCAAATAAAAGACTCAAAGTCCTAGGTCCCAAACCCCATATCGGTCCCATATCCAAACTCTATTCCATCAGTAAACAAGAAATAAATATCAAGTTCTTTTTCCCTTGTCTAAACCTGCATCTGTAGGTTCCTGGCGCAGTGGAAGCGCGTTGGTGGGTTTTCCCAACTTTAATTTTAGCGTTAAAAAATGTTCAAATTGAGATCCGTCATGATATAAAATGTCGAATCTTTGGAATAGAACGAAGAATGAAAAACAAAATAGGGAATCCCGGAACCATAGAGATAGTATCTTCATATGTTGGTTATAATTAATTTAATTAATTCACAAGAATTACCTTGGTGGAATTATTTCTTCCTTGATGTGTCTGGTCATGATTCTGTGATCCATCATTCTGTTGTATAATACAAGTGTAGGATTCCTCTAGCGGTGATCCACATGTGTGCCACGTATCTCCGGACATCGCCGAAAGGATCTTCAGGTGCTAGCATGGAAGAACCTTCGCTTGCGATGTCCACCTTTTATCGCCTTGATCTCTTGGTATTGAGATCGTTCTTAGAGGAAGGAGTTCTTTCAGCCTTGAAATAATTCTCCAGAATTGTTGTTCACAACGATTGAGGAAAAGTTTTGGGTTGTGAGGATATTTATAATCGGGTTTGAGGTTATAAAGTTATGACAATAAATAAACACATTACGCATTTTATTTATTTCATTAACTCTTATTGAAAACCCCCATGTCGAATTATTAATTCTTTGACATGCACCCACGCTGATTATAATAAATATCATTTAATAAAACAATATTATATCCTCAAAATCCCAACTGGAAAAACTACACGGCGTGTAATCATTAATACACGGCATGTAATCATTAACACATGGTGTGTACTCATTTTCCATAAAACTACACGGCATGTATATTTAATATACATGACGTGTACTTTTATTTTCCACTTTACTTTATTTCCTCCACCCCATTTATTATTCCTTGAGTAATGGATATTTATTTCTTAAATAAATGTAACTGCATTACTCGCTAATAAATATATTATTTCACCCATAATATATTCTCTCGAATAACTAGTGTCGAAATAAATGCAATCAGGCATCCTTAAATAATTATTAAACCATAGTTGGGAATAATATTTATTTAACTTGTTAAATTAATATTTAACTGAGATACATGAACACACTTAGTGTGTGACCCTCTAGGCCCCTTTCTCAGTGGAATTAGACGGAGCCTCCCTAAAGTCTAAGGTTAGCGTCTAGCAACACGGCAAGGCATCCATAGAGAAATAAGTTAACGTCGCAATGACGTGTCACCTCCTATGAACGTTTACTGTGTAATATAATCCCTTTATCACGATATCTTGAATCAAGTGGGTTGCATGCTAGTGCCATCAACCCATGTGCTCGACTATTCTTTCTTTGACTTTTCGGAATTGAACTTTCCCATACCTTACCATGGCCATAGATTTATTTAGGCTATATAAATTCCATCAAAGGGACTAAGATATCTACTTCTATTATGGAGCAGAAGGGACAAATACTTTCTCGCATTATCTATTAATGCAGTATTACTCATGACACACCCAATGTATCCTACCTCGCTGTAAACAGTGTGTCGTCACCGTTTTCATCAATACATCTAAGTGCGCGAGTTATAAAACCAATTAATAATAATCTTAAAGTCTAGGGACCAATACACACATCCACAGATAGGAACATCCAATGAAAATATGAAATGTGGATTTCCTACTGGCAGGTCTCGTTCTCATAATAGCCTCCTGGATATTACCAAGGGTGCACACCATGAGAAGGTGCCTCAAAGTTTTATGAGTCCTCACCCCTAAGGGCCTATATTATTTGTGTCCCTAAAATAACATCATCCGGCCATAGAACATATATTCAAGAACAGTGTTATGGAACTTCCAGGTTCTCATCATAGTAGGGATCTGCTATGACCCTTTAATGCAATAGTTATCCTTAGGACATTATCACATGCATTGTCACGTAGAAGAACAATCAAGATGTGATAAAAATTTTATTAATGAATAAAGTATAAAGTAGTTGGTTCTAGGCCACCAACTCCAATAGACTCCCACTTGGACTAGAGCCAACTGCTAACAACCTTTAACCCGCTAGCTCTCACATGATATTCATGCTTCTGCTGAGATAGGCCTTTAGTCATGGGGTCTGCCACGTTCTCTTCTGTGGACACTATACTCACTACAACTTCAACCCTTTGATAGAAATCCCTCAAGAGGTGATACTTCTGGAGTATGTGCTTTGTCCGTTGGTGTGACCTTGGTTCTTTTTCAAGAGCCACCGTTGTAGTATTATCACAATACAATGTAATGGGATCTTTACTGCTAGGCATCACATCAATCTTCTGGAAAAATTTCTGAATCGAGACGGCTTCCTTGGATGCATCAGAAGCCGCTATATATTCAGACTCTGCTGTAGAATCGACGACAACTAGCTGCTTTGAACTCTTCCAGCTCACAGCTCCTCCATTTAGACATAAAACATATCCAGATTGTGACTTCAGATTGTTCTGATCTGTCTGAAAACTATCATCAACATACCCTATAATAAAAAGATCTGCGTCTCCTCCATACATCAGGAACATATCCTTAGTTCTTCTCAGATACTTAAGTATAGTCTTAACAGCAGTCTAATGCTTTTCTCCTGGATCTTCTTGATATCTACCTACTATGCTCAGTGCATAGGCAACATCAAGCCTGGTACATAACATGGAATACATGATGGATCCTATAGCCGAAGCGTATGGGATCGTACTCATTCTATCTTTCTCTTGTTGTGTCTAAGGACACATTTTCTTAGAAATATGTAGGCCATGTGACAC
The DNA here is from genome assembly GCA_963277665.1 of Viscum album. Lineage (NCBI taxonomy): Eukaryota > Viridiplantae > Streptophyta > Magnoliopsida > Santalales > Viscaceae > Viscum > Viscum album. The sequence goes on from OY728163.1 coordinate 1,945,360,942, forward strand.
TGGAACTAATCCCCTCTTGGATTTTTCCATACTAAATCTCTTTAGTATCTGGTCAATTTATGTACCCTGACTTAGTCCAAGTAGCCTCTTGGATCTATCACGAATGATCTTGATCCCTAGAATATAGGCTGCTTCTCCTAAGTCCTTCATGGAGAAACACTTGTTCAACCAATCCTTAACTGACTCTAAGACTGGTACATCATTTCCAATAAGTAATATATCGTCATCATATAGTACTAGGATAACGATCATATTCCCATTAAACCGTTTATAAACGCATGGCTCACATTCATTCTTAATGAACCCAAATTCCTTTATGGCTTCATCAAATATAATGTTCCATGACCTAGATGCTTGCTTTAATCCATAAATGGATTTCTGCAACTTGAAAACCTGTTTGGCTTCACCTGGTGTCACAAACCCTTCTGGTTGTGTCATATAGACATCTTCCTGAAGTTTCCCGTTAAGGAATGTTGTTTTGACATCCATCTTCCAAACCTCATAGTCATGGTAATCTATTATGGCAAGTATGATTCTTATGGATTTAAACATGGAAACTGATGAGAAGGTTTCATCATAGTCAATTCCTTGACACTGTTTGAACCCTTTAGCCACTAGCCTTGCTTTATAGGTTCTAACTTGACCTTCCATGTCCAGATTTCTCTTGAATACCCATTTGCATCCAAAAGGATTTACATCAACTGGCTCATCGACTAGAACCCAGACTTGGTTATGATATATGGAATCCATCTCATAATTCATAGATTCTAGCCATCTTGCAGCTTCTGAGCTTTCTACTTCTTCCTTGTAGGATAGAGTTTCATCATTTTCCAACAATAATGATTCACTATCCTCGGTGACTAGGAAACCAAATCTCTCTAGTTCCCTTACCTCTCTTGAGCTCCTACGCAGTACTTGTGTTTCTGGAACCTCTTCCACGGGGACCTGTGGAACTTGTTCCTGTACCAACTCCTATGTATCTTGAGCATCAACTTTTTCGAAGTCAATCTTGCTCCCACTATCCTTCTTGAGGATGTACTCCCTCTCAAGAAAGACGGTTTGTCTGGCGACAGTCACTTTCTTGTCTAAAGGGTTATATAGGTAATATCCTTTCATTTCCTTGGGATATCCTATAAAGATACACCTCGTGCCCCGGGGTGCTAGTTTGTTGTCTGAGGAGGCTTTAACAAATTCCTCACATACCCAAACACGTGTGTGCGACAAAATGGGTTTCTTTCCATTCGATAACTCATAGGTAATTCCATTTTCTGCCTTAGTTGGTACTCAGTTTAATGTGTATGATGCAGTTTGTAATGAATATCCCCAAAAGGATAATGGAAGATCCACATGACTCATCATCGACCTCACCATGTCCAACAAGGTGCGGTTCCTCCTTTCACTAACACCATTCCACTTTGGTGTATAAGGAGGAGTGAGCTGAGATAGAATCCCAGACTCTCATAGAAGATCGATGAACTCTTTGTTCAGATATTCTCTACCTTGATCCGATCAAATCTTCTTTATCTTCTTACCAAGCTGATTCTCTACTTAATTCTTGAATTCCTTAAATTTCTCTAAGGACTCTGACTTATAACTCATTAAGTAGACATATCCATATCTACTCAAATCATCAGTAAAAGTAATGAAGTAAGAATATCCACCTCTAGATTCTACTGGAAATGGTCCACACACATCCGTGTGTACCAATCCTAGAAGATTTGTGGCTCTTTCACCCTATCCACCAAAAGGCGGCTTGGTCATTTTTCTTTGTAAACAAGTGTGACATCTATCAAGTGGTTTTAGCTTAGTAAAGTCTAAATAGCCATCTTAGCAGAGCTTTGTCAAGCGCTTCTCGTTCACATGACCGAGACGGTGATGCCACAACTGGGTGATGTATGAGTCATGTGAGTTTGTTTCGTTATCGATTTCCAACACTTGGTTTTCGTAATTTAATACATACAAACCATTATTTAAATGTGTCATACCATAACATATGTTGTTCTTATAAAAGATACAACCCTTATTTCCAAATTTGAAAATAAATCCATCCATATCCAAACAAGATACAGAAATTATGTTCTTGGTAACACTAGGCACATAATAACAGTTATGTAAAACCACAATCATCCTAGTCGGCAGTGAGAGGTGGTAATCGCCAATAGCCAACGCAGCCATCCCTGCGCCATTGGCAGCTCAAAGATCCACCTCTCCTCTGGCAATCTTTCTAAATCTACTTGGTTCCTGCATTTGAATACAGATGTGAGACCCACAAGCTGTATCTAATACCCAATGTGTAGAAATGGAAAGATTACACGTGATAACAAACGCACCTTTAGCGTCCCCACGCTTCTGGGTGCATTTCCTCTTCTAGTGGCCTTGATTTCCACATTAAAAACACACCGCCTCCCATTCCTTTCCATGCCTCTGGATCTTCCCCTTCTTGGAAGGATAGTGCTCAGGGGCTTCAGACCGTTTATAAGTCTTTGGACCCTTTTCCTTGTCCTTCCTTTTCCTATTCACCATAAGGATTGTGGGTTTGTCACACCCCATTTCCTTATCTACCTGGAGAATCGAGGTCAGAAGTTCTGATAGACTCTTCTCATTGTTGCTCATGTTGTAGTTGACAATAAAGCTAGAGAAGGTCTTGGGCAGTGATGATAGGATGAGATCTGTACGCAACTCATCTCAAAATTTAATCTCTAAGATGTACAGGTGTTTAATGTAGCCAATAAGATTGACTACATGAGGCCCAGCTAGCGCAGACTCTCCAAGATTAGTTGTAAACAAATCATTGGAGATCTCATACCTCTCCTGTCTCGCCTTCTCTTGGTAGAGATCCTTAAGGTGAGACATCATGTTATACGCGTCCATGTTTTCATGTTGCTTCAAGACCTCATTAGACATGGCCGATAACATGAAACACTGAAAATCTGTGGCATCATCCATGTGTTTTATATAGAGAGATAATTCCTCATCACTGGCCTCTTTCCCAGGCGCAACTGGAATAGGTTCTTCCAGCACATACAATTTCCTTTTGTGGCGAAGGATGATGCGTAAACGCCTCTGCCACTCTAGAAAATTGGGGCCTGTGAGAAGGTTTTCCTTCTCAAGTATGGTTCACAATGATATGTTTGAAGTCATTTTCTTGTCGTTTCTACAAATTAAGATGAGAAAAGGTTTAGTACTTTATTATAAAATGAGACAAATAAATTAATTAATACTTATTAGTCTCCCACTATTTTATCGAAATCCAATAGCCCTCACCATTGACTTTGGAATATTTTGTTTCTTGAATATTCTAGTGGAAAGGATCCATATTGCCCTTCGTATTACCCCAACTAGGGTTGGTCAAGCAACTTGAAGGGTTTTAGGTAGGCATTCCAAATGCCAACTGCATTAACTCACAGCTCCTTGATCCGCTGAGTGGACTCCCCAATCCTGAAATCCTTTTATTTTGGATTTCCTCAACCTTTGCCTCTTGGTCACACCAAGTCCTGGTGTGGAAGTCAACCCTTGATGTGAACCAAGTTAAGTCAACCCAAAATCTTGAATTAGAATTCCCCAATAATTGAAATCACCCCAACTAGGGTTGGTCAAGCACTTTGAACTATGGTTCGATTCTAACCAAGATTATGGAAGGCTATACCGACTTAATATTTATTTGAGGGATTTTATCCTTATACATAAATTTTCATTTTATTATCTTTGATTACATGTTTTTTAATATTAAGTGGGATATACTTAAGTGATTAACCATGTCTAAGATAATATTTATGCATAAGTAGGTTTTTATTTTAGTTCCATCTTGCATGCTTGTTTAATTCATTAATTGTGTGATCGTGACAACACACCCACAATATATAAACCATGAAACTGACAGAAATAAAATAAATGGTATGATCATGAGCTTTTCTATTGGTTAGTTTATCTAGTGGTTGATAAACTAACCCAAGACCTAGGGGAGAAACACCTTGAACCTTTTGGGTTCGTGTTTACAGCTTTCCACCTGTCCACCTTTGTATCTCCTTGGATTAGTTTCTCCTTTTCTCTTGACTTGAGCCACCTCCACTGTCTTGGGAGCTCCATCCATTACATATGCATTTATCTCACACGTAATTGAGGGGTAAAAAGGGGTTTTTACATAAAATAATCCTTGGGCGTGCATGCCCTACATATTAATGAGGAGAAGGCTCGCAGGCCAACAAATTTAAATAAATAAATTAAAAGAAACCATTCACATAAAAAGGTATGGGTATAGATCATGATCATCCATACATGCAATGATATTTACGCAAAAATAAAACTAGCATTCAATTATTTAATCATTATTTCTTAAGATAAATCACGCTCGAATCAATTAATTATCTTTTAATTAATCAATCCTTTTATCTTAAATCCTTTTCTGAAGTTACTTGAGATTCTCATCCATCATAATTTTAAACAAATAAATTCATTTAAAATTATCCTTGTACGTAACTTGTACCTTGGAGGCAACCCGGTGAATTCCCATTTATTACGCAGATGTTAAATTAAACACATATATATAAAACACATATCATGTGTTGTGCCTCAGCTTTACGCCTGCACTATGGTACACGTCCCAAGGGTTTGTATAATATAATAATAAATTTTAATAAATCTGCGTAATTTGGGTGAGTACACGGCATGTAGTTCCGACTACAGGGTGTGTACTTTTCTTCACCGTCCATCTGAAGTACACACCCGGGGACATGGCGTGTACAGTGGGACACACGCCGTGTAGTTTCCGCATTACACGATTTCCATCCGGGAAAGCCGTGTACAGGGTACACGGTCCAACCCTAACCCAAAGGGACTACACGCCGTGTTCTGTTGGACCACACGGCGTGTAATCCGGAAACTGTGTGCCACCTATTCCTGGTCAACACACGGTGTCATAAATGACTTGTATAGGATCAATACACAGCCTGATTTGGAAGACCGATCTGATGCATGAACATAGACTACACAGCGTGTACTTCGGAATACACGTCGTGTATTCTCATGTTGTATGGACAGGAACAGTCGGCTCCTCCGGATGAGATCCACTATTTTATTTTAATCAAACATTAAAATAAAAGGTCGTTTCTGTATGGAGAACAAGAAACAATAGAGGAGGAACAGGTCTCAAGATTCAGATTTAAAGAACAATTAACTTGAATTGAAACAACTATATTATTTAATTCATAGATCACCAACAAAAAACTAAATAATTATAATCAACTATATGACCCCTCTGATACCACTTGTAGGTTCCGAGCGCAGCGGAAGCGCGTTGGTGGATTTTCCCAAATTTAATTTTAGCGTTAAACAATGTTCAAACCGAGATCTGTCACGATAAAAAATGTTGGATCTTCGGAATAGAATGAAGAATGAAAAACAAAAGAGGGAATCCCAGAACCATAGATATAGGATCATCATATGTTGGTTATAATTAATTTAATTAATTCACAAGAATTACCTTGGTGGAATTATTTCTTCGTTGATGTGTCTGGTCATGATTCGTTGATCCGTCATTGCGTCGTAGAATCCAAGTGTAGGATTCCTCTACCGGTGATCCACACATGTGCCACGTATCTCCGGATGTCTCCGAAGGGATCTTCGGGTGCTAGTGCGGAAGAAACTTCGCTTGTTATGTCCGCCTTCGATCGCCTTGATCTCTCGGTCTTGAGAGCATTCTTTGAGGAAGGATTTCTTTCGGCCTTGAAAGAATTCTCCAGAATTTTTGTGCACAATGATTGAGGAAAAATGTTCGGGTTGTGAGGATATTTATAATCGGGTTTGCGGTTATAGAGTTATGACAATAAATAAATGCGTTACGCGTTTTATTTATTTCATTAACTCTTATTGAAAACCCCCATGTCGAATTATTAATTCCTTTACATGCACCCACGGGGATTATAATAAATATCATTTAATAAAACAATATTATATCCTCAAAATCCCGAATGGAAAAGCTACACGGCATGTAATCATTAATACATGGCATGTACTCGTTTTCCATAAAACTACACGGCATGTATATTTAATATACACAGCGTGTACTTTTATTTTCTACTTTCCTTTATTTCCTACACCACATTTATTAGTCCTTGAGTAATGGATATTTATTTCTTAAATAAATGTAATTGCATTACTCGCTAATAAATATATTATTTCGCCCACAATATATTCTCTTGAATAACTAGTGTCGAAATAAATGTGATCAGGCATCCTTAAATAATTATTAAACCAGATTCGGTAATAATATTTATTTAACTTGTTAAATTTATATTTAACTGAGATACATGGACACACTTAGTGTGTGACCCTCTAGGCCCCTTTCTCAGTGGCATTAGGCAGAGTCTGCCTAAAGTACAAGGTTAGCGTCTAACAACACGCCAAGGCACCCATAGAGAAAGAATTTAACTCTGCAATGACGTGTCACCTCCTACGAATGTTTACTGTATAATATAATCCTTTTATCACGATATGTCTAATCAAGTGGGTTGCATGCTAGTTCCATAAACCCATGTGCTTGATTATTCATTCTTTGACTTTACAGAATTGAACTTTCCCATACCTTACCATGGCCATGGATTTATTTAGGCTATATCAATTCCATCAAAGGGCCTGAGATATATACTTCTATTATGGAATAGAAGGGACAAATCCTTTCTCTCGTTATCTATTAATGCAGTATTACTCGTGACGCACCCAATGTATCTTACCTCACTGTGAAGAGTGTATCGTCACAGTTTTCGTCAATACATATAAGTGCGCGAGTTTTAATACCCATTAATAATAATCTTAAAGTCTAGGGACCAATACACACATCCGCAGATAGGAACATCCAATGACACTATGAAATGTGGATTTCCAACTGGCGGGTCTCGTTCTCATAATATCCTCCTGGATATTACCAAGGGTGAACACCATGATAAGGTGCCTCAAAGTTTTATGAGTCCTCACCCCTAATGGCCTATATTATTTTTTTCCATAAAATAATATCATTCGGCCATAGAACATATATTCAAGAATAGTGTTATGTCACTTCTGGGTTCTCATCATAGCAGGGATCCGTTATGACCCTTTAATGCAACAGCTATCCTTAGGACATTATCACATGCATTGTCACGTAGAAGAACAATCAAGATGTGATAAGGATTTTATTAATGAATAAAGTACAAATTAGTTGGTTCTAGGCCACCAACTCCAATAGCATCCACATAATATTCTCAAGTACCAAATGGTGGCCCGAATAGGGTGTGAGTATAACTCAATAGTTCGACACTGTTATGTCTAAATAAAATAATATGATAAGATGTGTATGTAAGAAAGTGATAAACATGTTTATTAATTAATTTTACCATTAATAAATCACAACAACAATCTTCTTCATCTCTATGTAGGAATATCTCGGAGCATGTCTTATGACCATGCCAACCATAACCATATAAATAAGGTAAAATAGCCTACTTTGGCTCCATGCTAAAATATCTCAGAGCATGTCTTATGACCATGAAAACCACAACCATATAACCAAGGTAAAATAACCTAATTCCATTCCATGCCAGAATATCTCAAATCATGTCTTATGACCATGCCAACCATAGCCATATAAACATGGTATAGTCACAACAGTATGGGTCAAATACCTATAAGCATTATAGCATCTGATACAAATCCCTATAATCATTACAACATGGTATTGGGTATAGCCTGCTCTCTATAAGAATTATAGTATAATACTAGGTTGATCCCACTCAATATCAGCATAAAATCATGTAAGTGTGAAAGTTCCAGGGCCAAGCCCAATATATAAGCATTATAGTATGGAACACAATCCCCATCATATAGAATGAATATCATAATATCACATCACAATTCTCAATGGTTAATTATAAGAATTACCATTCTTCTTTCATATGAAACATTCAATATAATTCTCAATTTATTAACAATTATATCAATAAGTAATAATACAAAATTTAGGGTTTCTATAAAAAGAAATCACCCTAGGTCACATGTCATGCTAGACATACTTTAATCCATTTTCCAATTCAATTATAAGAATGGTTCACTCACCCCATGGGAATCCATGAGCTAATAAAAAATCCATTTGAAACCAAAGGACTTAAAGGACTAATTCCATTTGTTTTTTTAATTAATTTGGGTGGACGCAATGATGGTTCAATTACAATATTTCATAAACTTGTAAATTATCAAACCATAGGTTTAATATTTAGACCCCCGACCATTAACTAATGATCCAACAATGCTTACAATGGAAAAAATCCCATGAGGAAGAAGATGAGAATGATTGTAAAGAGGTTCCTAGACCAAAACTGGTCAAGATCAAAACCAAAAATTCAATTAGTCAAATTATTTCACCACAATGGTTGGAGAAAAATTAAGATGAGGAAGAAACATAACCAAAAAGACTTAATAGGGATCAGTCACACAAAAAGGATGTCCAAAAGGGAATTTGGCACCCCAAAATTGACTGGAGAAATCCTTGGGGTTGAGAGGAGAAGATATCCAGTCGAAAAAAATGATAATTCAGCCACACATCATTTTTAAAATAGCAGGTCGGGAATTTACACAGTGTGAAATGTCATTACACACTGTGTAAAGGTTTTTAATGGAATACACTGAAAAACCCATCACCTCAGATTTATTTTATCAAAACCCCTGAATAATTACATGATGTATAATCCCTTTACAGGATGTGTAAATGTTCTACATTTGATTTTTCATCTCATTTTCTTTTTAAATAAACTGGGCCTATTTTAACATTTCTCAACTCACCAAGAACCCATGAAATGCTTAACCCATTTATACTCGGACTCTATTAACTCAAACAAGTATACATCTCTAAAATTTTAATTCATTTCCTCCAACAAGGATCTCCTCGTGGATACTCTCTGGTCCTTTTCAAGTTTCCTTACAACCTAAGACTATTTTTATTCAAATGATATACTTCCATAATGGAACACAACCAAGATAAAATATTAACGAAAAAAACAAGGATATACATACCTAAAAAAATACTGAACCTTACAACCTCCCCACCTTATAACATCTCATCCTTGAGCTTCTCTAAGTGTCGTTGTAAGGTCTCAGCAAACAAGTTTGACCACAATGTTCACATATCAGACTCCCTCTCTCAAGTATCCTCTTAAAATTGCCCATGTTTCCACTACACCTGAACCAATAGTATAATCCTACCCCAGATATATTTCTCACTACGATCCATAACCTGTATCAGATTCTCCTCAAAGAAATCATCAGCACAAATCTTGAAGTCTGCTAGATATATCACATGTGAAGGTTCTGGGTGGTATCTCTATAGTTTTGACACATGGAACATGTTGTGAATGGAACTGTATCACTATGGAAGGGATAAACTGTACACTACTAGACCAACCCTTTCCACTATCTAAAATGACTGGAAAAAACTAGTCACTAGCTTTCTCTATTTCTTAATATGGAATTTCCCCAACCTAGGTGACACCCTAGGGAAAAAATATTTTCCAAACTCGAATTATATAGGTCATCTTTAATGGTCATGATAGGATTTCTACCTGCTATGCACAATCACCAACTGTTATCTGATCAAATGGACCTATTCAAATGTCTCCTACATGAGGTTAGGCTCAACAAGTGTTGACTCACCTACCTCTATCCAACAAAGAGGTGAATGGAACGGGCTTCCATATAATACCTTAAAAGGTTTCATTTAAATAGATTACTATAAGATATTATTATATGAAAACTCTATGAGTTCTATATGTTGATCCCATGAACCACCAAAATCCAAAACACATGCTCGTAACATATCCTCTATAACATGAATAGTATGCTCAGATTGACCATCAGTCTATGGGTGACAGGTTTTGCTTAAAATAACTCGTAATCCCAGGGATTTCTGTATACCATTATATAAATGAGATATGAAATGAGTATCTCTATCTGAAATGATACTCCTAGGAACACCATGCAACCAAACCACCTCAGACAAGTAAATATTGTCCAGATCATCAACTCTAAAGGTTTTCCTAATAGGTAATAAGTGGGATACCTTAGTCATTTGGTCCACAATAACCCATAAATCATCATTATTATTGGTTATACTAGGTATTCCTATCACAAAATCCATCATGACATCATCCCATTTCCACTCCAAAATGGGTAAAGGCTACAAAAGCCCAGCTGGCCTCTGATGCTCGGCTTTCACCTGCTGACAAGTGAAGTATCTAGCCAATAATCTTGCCACCTATTTATTTATTCCTAAAAAATAGTAATATCTACATAGATCATGATACATATTTGTTAAAATAGGATTCACCACCCATCTAGAAGCATGAAACTTCCTCATTAGCTCCTCATGCAAGCCTGTAGGAACCCATACTCAGCCACAAAAAAAGAGAATTTTCATAGCTATGAAACCAACCTAATGGAATCTCCCCATCATATAATTTGTCTCTCAGTATTTATCCCTATCTATTAGACAATTTCTCGGCCTTAATCCATTCTAAAAGCATGGGTATAATAGATTTTGAAGTTAGAGCTACTCACCCCTTAGATTACTGAACATCCAGATGCATGTCTACAAAGAGTTCCATTATCCACCACTCATCACAAGACTCTCGTACTACCTATATCTATGTATTTTGTCTCAAAGTTCCAACAATGATGTTTCCCTTTCCTTGTGTATAAGCGAATTTTAAGTTTAAAGACTGTAGATACTCGACTTACCTCCTCTACTAAAGGTTCAGGTCCCGCTGAGAAAAGATGTACCTGAGTCTATTGTGATCTATGTATACCAAAAACCTCTCACCCATGAGATAGTTTCTCCAACATCTCAGGGCATGTACTAATTATTCTAACTCTATATCATGAGTAGGATAATTCCTATCATGCGGTCTTAGCTACCTGGAGCTATAAGAAACCACTTGATCCTCCTATATCAGAACTACTCTGAGTCTGACTCTAAGTGTGTCGTAGTACATGGTATATGATTTACCCAATATAAGTAAAGTGAGGATAGAATCCAAAACTCCAATAATAAGTCAATAAACTCTTGGTTAAAATATTCACCACCTCGATCTGATCAAATATTCTTTATCTTCTTACCAAGTTTGTTCTATACTTCATTCTTGAATTCCTTGAATTTATCAAATTACTTGAATTTATACATCATTAAGTATACATATCCATATCTAATCAATTCATCAGTAAAATTTATGAAGTAAGAATATTCACCTCTATCTTCTACTATAAATGGTCCACACACATCAGTGTGTACCAATACTAAAAAATCTTTGTCCCTTTCATCTTATCCACAAAATATTAGTTTGGTCATTTTTCCTTGTAAACAAGCATGACATATTTCAAGTGGTTTTATCTTAGAAGAGTATAAATAACCATATTGATAGAGATTTGTCAAAAGCTTCTTGTTTACATGACCAAGATGGTGATTCCATATCTCGTTGTTATATGAGTCATGTAAACATGATTCATTGTCAATTTCCAACACTTGGTTTTCATAATTTAATACATAAATACCACTGTTTAAATATTCTATACCATAACGTATGTTCTCCTTATAAAAGAAACAAATTTTATTTCCAAAATTGAAAATAAACCCATCTATATCTAACCATGATACAAAAATTATGTTCTTGGTAACTATAGGTATATAATAATAATATTTTAAAACCAAAATCATTCCCATTGGTAATGAAAGGTGGTTGTTTCTAATATCTAGGATAGCCAGCCTCGCTCCACTAACAGCTCTCATATCCACCTATCCTCTAGAAATATTTTGAAATTTACTTAGTTACTATATTTGGATATAGATGTGATCACCACAAGCTATATATAATACACAATGCGTAGATATTAAAATATTACATTCAATAATGAATTAACCTTTAGTTTACCCTTACTTCTAGGTGTAGTTCCCCTTTAAGTGGCCAGACTTACCACATTAAAAACATACTACCTCCTTTTCCTTTCACTGCCTCTGGATCTTATTCTTCTTGGAAGGATGGTGTTCAGGAGCTTTAGATTTTTTATAGGTCTTGGGCCCCTTTTCCTTGTTCTTCCTTTTCTTATTCACCATAAGGATTGTGGGTTTATCACACCCCATGTTCTTATCCACTTGGAAAATCAAAGACAGAAGTTCTGAAATACTCTTCTCATTATTGTTCATATTTTAATTAACAATAAAGTTGTAAAAGGTCTTGCGGAGTGATGAAAGTATGAGATCTTTACACAAATCATCTGGGAATTTAATCCCTAAGATGTACTGGCATTCAATATAGCCAATAATATTGACGAAATGAGGAATAGCTAGCATAGACTCTCTAAGATTAGTTGTAAAAAAATCATTAGAGATGTCAAACCTCTTTTGTCTCGCCTTCTCTTGATAGAGATCCCAAAGGTGATACATCATGCTATAGACATCCAAATCATCATGTTTCTTTAAAATATTATTGGACATGGATGATAGCATGAAAGATTTAATATCTATGGAATCCTTAAAATGCTTCTTATAGAGTTTTAACTATTTATCACTAGACTCATTACCAAGAACCTTAAGAAAAGGTTCTTCTAGCACATATAATTTCCTTTCATGGTGAAGGATGATAGGTAGGCTTATTTTCCATTCTTGGAAATTTGTGCCAGTGATAAGGTTGTACTTATCAAGTATGGATTGTAATGATATGCTTAAAGTAATTTTAATTTTGTTTTTAAAAAATAATAAGAGAATACTTTTATTACTTTATTTGATAAAATTTAAAAAAATATATTATATTTATTAGTCTCCCACTGTTTTATTGAAACCCAATAGACCTCACCATTAGTTTTGGAATATCCTGTTTCTCAAATATTCAAGTATAAGGGATCTATATTTTCCTTCCCATTACCCCAACTTTGGTTGTTCAAAAAACTTTAATGGTTTTAGGTAGTCATTTTAAATTCCAACTGCATTAACACATAGTCTGTTGATCTATTGAGTGGACTCCCCAATTCTAAAATCCTTAAATTGTATTTCCTCAACCTTTTCCTCTCAGTCACACCAAGTCCTTCTTTGGTAGTCAAACCTTGATGTTAACTAAGTTAATTCAACCCAAAAATTCAAGTTAGAATTCCCCTATAATTGAAAGTATGCCAACTTTGGCTGTTCAAGCACTTTGAACTATGGTTTGATTTTAACTAAATTAATGGAAGGATATACTGACTTAATATATATAATTGAATAATTTTATCCTTTATGCAAAAATTTACAATTAATATCTTTATTACATTCTTCTTGATATTAAGTGGATTTAATTAAGTGATTAACCATGACTTAGATAATATTTACATATAATCCAATTTATTTTAGTTCTATATTATATGATGGTTGATTTTGTTAATTTATGTGATTATGAAAAAACATCTATAATGAAATAACCATGCAATTGAAAATAATAATAATAATAAATTGGTATGATCATGAGTTTTTACTAGTGGTTATTTTATCTAGAGGTTGATAAAATAATTGTTTACCTAGGGGGAAAACAAATTGAACCATTTAAGGTTTGTGTTACAGCATTCCACATGTCCACCTTTGTATCTCCTTGGATTGGTTTTGCCTTATCTCTAAACTTGAACCACCTCCACTAGCTTGGGAGCTCCATCCTTTACATATACCTTTTAACTCACATGTAGGTGAGGGGAAAGGGGGTTTACATAAAAGAAACCATAGGCACACAATCCCTACATAATTAGAGAAGATAAGGCATGCAAGCCAATAATTTATTTTAATAACAAATTAAATGAAATGAAACCAATAATATACAAAGGCTAGATCTATGCCCATGATCATCCACATGCATGAAATGAATTATGCATTTAAAAAACTATTTTTAGATTCTTAATCATTCTTATTTAAGATAAATTGTGATTGAATCAATTAATTATTATCTTTAATTTATAAATTAGTTTATCCTAATTCTGATCTGAATTTCCTTGAGATTCTCATCCATTACAGTTTTAAAAAATTAAATAAATTTATTTAAAATTAAATATGTACATAAATGTACCTTAGAGGAAACATGGTGAATACCTATCTGATTCTTCCCAACATGTATTATACTAATATACTATTTTACTCTTATAAGATATGGAATATACGACTTATCACATACTTTCACAACATGTACTTCACAGATGATTACACTAATTACATGATTTTTTTGGTCATGTGTTATGATTTAATGCACATAGAGTAACAACTTGTAATATGACTCATACATGATATATATATATGAACATTACAGAGATATTAGTTAAACATTTAAATATTTATGTATATTAAAACCTATCACATGGCATGTCCTATTTTTATAACCACACGTAAGTACATGTCTTAATGTTTACATAGTAAAATAAATAAATTTTAAATATTTTTAATTTGGTATAAGTACACGGTGTATACAGGCGAGCTACAAAAAGTGTATATCTCTCACTGTCTATCCAAGGTACACACCTAGGGACTCGATGTGTAAATCATTCCTCAGAAACTGGAGTACACAGCATGTCTAATGGGATACACACCATGTGATCTCTAAATTACATGGTCACGAGTCAGGAAGGTTGTGTATGGAAATACATGACCCATATTTAACTCAAAGGGACTATACAGTGTGTACATGGGCTATATGGTGTGTACTTTGGTTGACCATGCGTCAATCTATCCCAGTAAATATGTGGTGTAAGAATTAACTACACCACATGTCATCGATGCATGCACTTTAAATTAATTACTAAATTAATTATTGTTGCATTGAACATGAGTACATGACATGTAACTTAGATTACACGGTGTGTACTTTTATTTTATCTAGATAGAAACCTTAGCACTTTTGGATTAGTTCCTCGATTTTATTTTAATCATAAAATTAATTGTTTCAATTAGATCTATGAGAAACAAAGGATTAAGAAGAAGATCACATGATTTGGATTAAAAGAACAATTAAACATGAATTGGAAAACTATATTAAAATTAATAAATCAAAAATGATTTTAAATAATTATAAATAATTTTGTGATCGCTCTAATACCACTTGAAGGTTTAGGGTGTAGTGGAAGTGTGCGATGGGCGGTGCCTAACTTTTCTTTTTGTCATGATTGATGATCAATCTCAGATATATGGAATTGAATCAAAGAAACAGACAAGGAAAATCACATCAGAACCATGGGAGGATCAACATATATTATTTATAATTAATATAATTAAATAAATAATTTCCTTTTTTGGAATTATTTCTTCATTGATGAATCTGGTAACAGATCTGTGATGCACCATCATTGTGTTGTAGGAACAAGTGAAGATTCTCTCTAGTGGTGATCCACACATGCTCCATGAATCTCCAGACATCTATAAAGGAATCCATGAGTGCTATCATAGAATATTCTTATGCTTATATCATTTTCCTTTAATCACTATGAGAATCGCTTCCCAAGAATTATCCTTGATCTAGTGGAGGAAGATTTCTTTTCCTTCTCAGGTGCATTCTTGAAGAAGAGTGCTCTCTAGGGCTTGAGAGGATTATCCAAAATTATTTTTCACAACACAAACAAATGAATTGGATTAATGAGAAAATAAAATAACTAGGTTTATATATCTATGAGGTTAAAATAAAATAATTTCACAAGTTCCCTTAATTATTTATTTAATCTAGAAAAACCTCATGTTAAATAATAATCATATCATTATTTATTGACATATGATTAACTTTTGAATTATATTTAAATATTATTTAATAAAATAATATTCAATATTTATTATTTCTCAGCAAACCTAAAAACTCAGTTCTTTGTTCCTCCATAATATTTATCGAACCTTGAATAGTGACTATTTGTTTATTAAATAAATATCACTACATTATTCGCTAATAAATAAATAAATATTTATATATTATTAAGCATACATGAATAATTATTAAACTACATATGGAAATAATATTTATTCAACCTATTAAATAATAAATAATAATATATTATTTAACTGAGATTCTAGATACACTTAGTGCATGACCCTCTATGCCTCTTACTTAGTGGCATTAGGTGAAGCAACCTAAAGTCCAAAGTTAGCATCTATCAACACACCAAGGTACCCATAGATAAATAAGTTAATTCCGAAAAAAAAATTACCTCATATGAATGCTTACTGTCTAATATAATCTCTTTATCATGATATTTCAAATCAAGTAGGTTTCATATCAATGCCATAAACTCATGTTTTCATTATCTTTTTCTTTGACTTCCTATAATTGAACTTGACTATAGAACACCATATAAATAGATTTATTTAGGCATATAATTTCCACCAAAGGGCCTAAGATATTAACTTCCATTAAATAACGGAAGGGATAAATCCGTTCTTGCATTATTCATTAATTCAATATTACTCATGATGCACCCAATGTATCCTACCTCACCATGAACATTTATCATCATGGTTTTCATCAATAAATCAAAGTAAAAGACTCATAATACTCATTAATAATAATCTTAAAGTCTAAGTAAAACACACACATCCACAGATAGGAATATCCAATGACACATATAAATGTGGATTTCCTACTGGCTGGTCCAGATCTCATAATATCCTACTAGATATTATCAAGGGCGTACACCATGAGAAGGTTCCTCAAAGTCCTATGAGTATCCACCTCTGATAGTTTGTATCATTTTTTCCCTCAAATGATATCATTTGGCTATAGAACATGTATTTGAGAACAGTTTTGTAGCACTTCCGAGTTCTCATCATAGTGGGGAACTACTATGACCTTTTAGTGCAACAACTACTCTTAGGATATTATCACATACTATGTCACACAGAAGAACCATCATGATGTGATAAGTAGTTTATTAATATTCAAAACAATGAATACATGTTAACATAAAGTGCACATAAGTTGTTTATAGGGTACTAACTTCAACAATAAGTGTTAGGGATGAGCCCGATATATAAGCATTACAACATGGAACACGATACATATCAAACAGCATGGATATCACAATATTACATCATATTTATCAATGGTTAATTAAGTGAATTTCCATTATTTTTTCATATTCCACTTGAAATTTAATTCACAATTAATTAAAAATTATATCAATAAGTAATAAGCCACAATTTATAGATTCTATAACAATAAATCACCCTAAGTCACATGTCATTTTAAAAATAATTTAATCCATTTTCTAATTCAATTATAATCATTGTTATCTCACCCCATGGGTATCCATGATCCAATTAAAAATATATTTTAAATAAAAGGACTTAAATGAATGATTCGATTTGTTTATTTCATTAATTTTGGCACATGAAATGATGGTTCAATCACAATATTTCATAAACAAAGAAATTATCAAACCATAGGGTTAAGATTTAGACCCCTTGCCTTTAACCGATGATTCAAAAATGATTCTAACAACCAACACCCACAATTAAAAAGGTTCTAATGATTTCAAAGATGTTCCTATACCAAAATTGATCAAGATCAAAACCAGCAATGCAATTGGTCAAAGGATTTCACCACAACGATTGAAGAAAAGGGAATAGGAGGAATAAACCTAACTTAAAAGACTTATCAGGGATAAATCACACAAATAGTACATCCATAAGGGAAGTTGGCACCCCAAAATTTCAAGGAGAAAGACTTAGGGTTGATAGGAGAAGATCTACCGCCAAAACAAATGAGAATTCAGCCACACTGCATGTTTAAAATAGTAGGTCGAGAATTTACATGGTGTGTAATATTATTAAATGTCATGTAAATTTTTTTAATGGAATATTCCAAAAAACCTATAGCCTTATATTTATTTTATTAAAACCCTCAAACAATTACATTATGTGTAATCCCTTTACACGATGTATAAATGTTATACAGATGATTTTTTAGCCCATTTTATTTGTAAACAAACCAAACATCTTTTAAAGTTTCTCAACTCACCAAGAACCCATGAAACTCTTAACACATTTATACACAGACTCCATTAAATCAAACAATCATACATCCCCAAAATTTTAATTCATTTACTTCAATAAGGATCCCCTTGCGGATACTCTCTGGTCCTTCTTGAGTTTCCTTGAAACCCAAGACTGTATTTATTCAGATGACAGACTTCCATTACAAAATATAACCAAAAGAAAAATATTAACAAAAAATATAAGAGAGACAGACCTAAAAATATACGGGATCTTATACACCATGTTCCAGGGTGGCTCTTCTTTATTACCATCATTTATTGTTTTGTGGAGGATATGTGGTCTCACAGGGATAGACTCATGTGGAGTCATTTTTTGGTATTTTTTTTTACCCATAGGGTTTTACTTGGTCTATGTTTGGTTTTTTACCTATTTTTTGAGTTTGGGTTTTATTTTTAAGATACTATGTACATCTGTTCAATTATGGAATATTTTTATATGATGTATACCATTTTTTATCGTATCTTCTTATCTTGTGTTGTTGACTCTGATGTGATTGGCATGTTTGTATCATTTTATGGATGGTTCATATCAGTTTAACTATGGAAAAATCATTCCCAATCAATAATTTGTTATTCCTAGTGCTTGTCGCTATCCTATGGTAATCAAGAATATGCTTTGGGCCATGTGGTGGGTCAGCTCAGGTGACATGTTGGGTCAACCCAATTTGGTTTGTTACAAAAATGGTATCAAATTATTTATTTGGGAGTCAGTGGTAGATAGTATCTATGACCTTCAGGGCTCAAGAGGTAGGAACAGGGAGTTCATGGAAAACTCTTCTTCATGTCAAACATTGAGTTTCCATGAGTTTTTGGGAAATTGTTGTTATGTTTTGAACCCGATTATGGGTTGATTTTATGATATTTTCACTCTTTCATTATAGTTTCTTGTTATTACCATGTTGGGGGGTTTTTTTCAATACTTTTGAAGTGGTTTGATGTTGGATTATGATTAATTAAGCTTGTGATTTGTCTATTGTAGCCAATGCCTCCCAGAAAGACATTGTTCAAACATAGAGAGGTGTAGCGGAGAGTAACCTACAAGAGAATCCTCACTTTTATCCATATTTAGTGGATTTGGTGATTTATACGATCGAAACCTTGTGTCAATTGGGTGG
This sequence comes from Viscum album, assembly GCA_963277665.1. Classification (NCBI taxonomy): domain Eukaryota; kingdom Viridiplantae; phylum Streptophyta; class Magnoliopsida; order Santalales; family Viscaceae; genus Viscum; species Viscum album. Next base: position 1,945,380,111 of record OY728163.1, read on the forward strand.
TCATGAGAAAACCCAGACTGTGGAACATGATGAAGAGTTTTTTACAGAAAAACCCACCAGTGTTTCATGGTGATAAGGGGCTCAATGATCTCGAGGAGTGGTTGGATCATATCAAGTGGATATTTGAGTTTCTGAAGACCCCTAAAACCTCTAAAGTGGTCTTTTCCATGTAAGTGTTGTATGTAATGGGTAGGAAGTGGTGGGAATCAATGGTGATTTCTAGAAATCATGAGGATATAACTTGAACCACATTTAAAGTGTCCTTTAACTGATGGTTCTACCCTAATACTTTGAGAGAGGTAAAGTCCCATGAATTTCAAAAACTGGAGCAGGGTGATTATTCAGTGATAGATTATTCTTCCAGATTTATTGAGATGGTTTATGTCTCTATAGATCTCCTCACAAATGATTACCTCAATGCTTAGCATTTTGATATGGTCTTGAGTCTAGAGATCAGATCTATGCTCATTATTCTATGTCTACTGGCCTATTTAGATATGGTTGATAAGGTAGAAATGGAAGTGGTAGATTTGACTGATAAGATAGGTCTTGGTGGTGTTCCTTCTATGGGTGGAAGTTGGAGTTCTTCATTAAATGGTTCTCAAAGAGGTAGTGGAAAGAGTGTCCAACAGTCTTTGGGATTAGCTCTTGTGGCTTCCATTGGGCATAGACCAGTTGTCTGTTATCGGTGCAGGGAGGCTCGACACACCAGGCTCAGTTTCTCAAAGACTCTAAAGGAATTCTACCAATGTGTATGTATAGGTTATATTTAGTGCTTTTAGTAGCCGGATTCATGGGGGGTAGTGTAGGCTCCCTTTTCTCAAAGGGATCTCATGTGTAGTAAGAGTGTTTCAAGGGTAGAGGTTCTCATCCTCATGGTAAGAGAGATTCTCACTAGGGTAAGAAGGTGTAGGGTGGGTTTAATCTGAGGTGTCTCCATATAGTGGAGGTTATACCAGAGCACTTAAATTCTAGTCCTATCACCATTAGAGGTACGATGTTTATTATTTTTCCCTCGCATCGGTTTTATTTTAAACTATACATACCATTAATTTATTTCAATTAAGAAGATTGATGCTTTGGGTATATGGAATGAGTTTTTGTTTTATATTATGGATCTGGTAACCCCATTGGGTAGGAATAATGAGCAAGGTTTTTGATTCCTTGAGTGTCATGTGGTGGTAGCTGGCATGGAAGTCATCTGGAACTTCCTCGTTTTGGATCTGGACATCTTTTACCTTATTATCGGCAAGCATTAGTTGATTGGATTCAAGGCGTTGGTCAATTTTTATCACTATAGGGTCCAGTTCCTTACTCTTAGTACTCATGTCTTTCAGGGTGAGTGGTATTTTCATCTAGGTAGGGTGGGACTAGTTACATAGGATATAGGGTTTATATCATGTAAGTTGTCCAAGTTATTCTTTGAGGTTGTTGAACTGGTTTCGAGGGTTTAACTTCTAGTGGTCATGGATAGGAACCCAGACATATTTTTAGAGGATTTCTCAAGATTACCTCCCCAGTGAAAGGCCAATTTTATTATCAATCTACTCCCTAGGTCAAACATGGTTTTCTTACCATCATATCATATGGATCTGGAAAATCTGAAAGAGCTGAAATTTCAACTAGTGGATCGAAATAGAAAGGGTTATATTTATCCCATCATGTCACTATGGGAATCACCAATACTATTTTCAAATAATATGGATGGTATCCTCTGACTTTTCATAGAATAATATAATCTAAACCATGTGACATTAAGATTAAATATGTGATGCCTAGAATTGATGATCTGTTTGATCAGCTTAGAGGGGATCATTGGTTTTCAAAGATCGGTTTGATATCAGGGTACTATCTATTGAGAGTCCAGGAAGAGAATGTTCCAAATACATTTTTCAAAGCTCTTATTGAAATTTCGAGTATTTTTTTTATACCATTTTTTCTTACCAATGCTCATGTAGTCTTCATGGTGTTGACAAACCAGATCTTCCATCACTTTTTGGACTCCTTCATGGTTGTGTTTTTGGATGAAATCTTGGCATATTCCAAGATGGAGGAGAATCATAAAAACTATATGGAGGTTATTTTGACTATTTTAAGAGATAATCTTTGATATTCCAAGTTTTCCAAGTTTAATTTTTAGATCCAAGTAGTGAAGTTTTTGGGCCATGTGATTTCCAAGGAAGAAGTTTCAATGGACCCAGAAAAATTTAAAGTAGTCATGTATTAGGAGTATCCCAAGAATGTTTTCAAGATCCGTAGTTTTCTGGGCTTGGATGGGTTTTATAGATGCTTTTTCTGTGAATTCTCCAGAATAGCTTCTCCCTTGATGGATTTTATGAGAAAATGTTTGAAGTTTGAGTGTATTGAGAATTGACAGTGTTCTTTTAAGCAGTTGCAGGCCCATATGACATATTCACCTATCTTGATTCTTCCCCAACCTGGGAGAGATTATGTTGTGTATTTTGATACTTTTTGTGTAGGTTTTAGATGTGTGTTGATGAAATATGACCATGTGGTGGCTCATGGCTCAAGGAAGATACACCCCCATGAGATAAATTATCCCACACATGACTTGGAACTAGTAACAGTTATGCATCCATTGAATGTGTGATGACACTATCTCTTCAGGTATCATTTTATAGTGTATTTAGATCATAATATCCTAAAGTAAATTTTCACCTAGAGGGATTTGAATATTAGGTAGAGACACTTGGTTTAATACCATCAGTATTTTGATTTCAATATTACATATATTCCTAGGAAGGGAAAAGTGTTCGTTGATGCATTGAGTAGAAATCTTATAGTGTAGGCCATTCAAGAATCTGTGGATGAGTGGGGTATGATGTGTTTGTTTTCTGATATATGGTTGGATGTGCAGAATAATAAAGGGAAATTATTCTTATCCATTATTCATATTACACCCTCTCTCATCAATTGGGTGAGGATTAATCAGGCATCTGATCCTGAGTTCCAGTAGATGAGTAGTTATTTAAATGGTAGGGATACCTTGGGTGGTTGGTCTCAGTCACTCGATGGTTCTCTTCTCTTTTGGAAGTGGTTGATTGTTCCTTTTATCCTAAGGAAGGAGGTGGTGTGGGAGATGCATCATTCTAGTTAGGTCATTCACCCTGAGGATACCAAGATGTTTTATACCCTAATAGGATGGTATTGGTGGCTCGGGATGAGATGTGTAGTGGCAGTATTTGTTTCCAAGCGCTTGACCTACTGAAGAATCAAAGCTGATAATTAGAGACCAGTTGGGTTATTATAGTAGCTTCCCATTCCAGTATGGAATTAGGACAAGATATTTATGAGTTTTATGGTTGGACTACCATATACTCTAAGTGGGAAAGATGTTTTATAGGTTATTATTGACTATTTGAAAAAATCATCTCACTTTCTTCCCATCATAGAGTCAATGAAGGTAGAGGACCACAAATGAATGTATGTTTGAGAGGTTGTTCAACTTCATGGATTTCAATAAATGATAGTTTCAGATTGAGATTCCCATTTCAAATCTCATTTTTGGAAGATATTCTATGAGTATTTGGGAACCTAGAAAAAATTGAGCATTGTGTATCACCTGCATATGTATAACCATTATGAGTGGACCATCTAGACTCTTGAGGATATTTTGTGTGTGTGTTCTTGATTTTGGCAGTTTTTTTTTGGAAAGGAACCTACCATTGTCTGAGTTTTCTTACAAAAACATTTATTAGTCCTTGATTAAGATGGCCCCATTTGACACATTGTATGGGTGACCATTATAATACCCTTTGTTCTAGTTTGAGGTAGGTGTGTGTTCCTTGGTTAGACCTAGCCTCTTCTAGGAGACAACTGAGATAGTGCATATGATTTAGAAATGGTTAGTGGGTTCTCAGAGTTTCCAGAAGTCATATTTTTACCATCATATTAATTTTTTAGAGTTTTAGGTTAGTTATAAAGTGTTTTCTCTATTATCAATTTTGATGGGACACTTTCATTTGGGAAAGTAGGGAAAATTGGCATTGTGTTATGTTGACTTGTTTTGTGTTATGGAGTTTCTGGGGACGGTGGTCTATAAATTGGATCTACCATTATAGCTAACCTCAATCAATGAAATCTTCTATATCTTCTAAATGAATAGATACCATTCATACCCATCTCACATGATAGAGTGGCAAGATTTGGATTTAGATCCCAATGCCGCCATTGTAGAGAAACTTGTTCATATCATGTATGTACAGAGAAAGGTTCTCTATAGGAAGGTAATCCCATTAGTTCACATTCCCTAGAAACATGTAGGTGATATCTATGAGACATGGGAGTGGTAAGTTTGGGTAAGGTTGGGTAATGTTGGGTAAGGTGGTAGTTGCCTCACCTATTTTCTTTTAACAAATCCTGATGAATTTTTGGGGTAAGAAAGTGGCATAGTGTAATGTCTCAGAAATTCCATGTAATTTTTTTAAATTATATGGGATTATTTTGAGACCAAACGATCAGAAGGTACCTAGTTCTAAGGCTTGGTTATCCCAGAATAGAATTTGTAACTTTTTTAAGTTCATTTAAATAAACATGTGAATGGGTTTTTCTAACTTTTAAATTGGTGCTTAGATAAAAAAAATTGAGGGCACCGTTGAACTCAGAATGACAGGATTCTCTTAGAAATTACCTAACTTCGACTGGTGAGGGTTGACCAAAAAAGATAGTTTTTATACTTTTTGAAAGAAAAATAAAATAATTTAAAATTTTATTTTATTTGTTTCTCTTCACCATTGAGCAGTGGAGCGTCAGCACTGCGGAAGTGGAAATGAGGCAATGATGAGTCACATTAAATGAATCCAATTAATGAGGCTCTTAAATGTGTAGCATAACAAATAATTAATTTAAGTGTAATACGTACGATGTTTCATTAATGAAACAGTGTAATGACGTGATGATGCAATGTAATAGAAATGTTGTGACGCATTTCAATTTTAATGAGATAATGGTTTGGAGAATTAGAGCTAGAATTTCTCTAATGGAAGATAAGTAAATTCTATCAAATGAATAACTTTGATGAATCTCTAGTGATAACGATGAACCTCGAAGAACGGGACCAACAAACAGCGAATGCATTCTCCTTCCACCCTTCAAGGATCTCTAGAAATGTGGGCGGAGAATCAAGAATGAAGAATGAAGGCGCTCAATGATGCTCTTCCCAGGCCAATGAATCTATCCCATTTAGGGGTTTACTTATTTTTTTTTTGAGTTTCCCCATTCTTCATTCTAAAACAATGAATGCATTCAACCCACGAACAGGTTGATCCATGGATTGCTTGTTCTTGCGAGAGGGTGCTCATTATCAAGGTTTTTCATCAGGATTGATTTTGATAGAATTGTAATCTTAACCCCCCACCCATGTTTTAAAAACTCTAACACAGAGGGTACGGGCCGACATGAACAAGGCCCAAGCCCTTTGCCTTTGTGCATTCTTGTGTGTTCTTTGTGGTCGAACCTCCAAGTTGACGATGGAGCATTTTCAAGGCCGTAGTAGGTAAGATGGAACCCCATAGAGGCCGAAGACATAGATGGTCTGAATAACGGACCACTGAAGCGGACCCGGTGGTCTGCGGAAAATCCTGCCAGTGCGGTGGTGTCCTGTGGTGCCAACCTGCGATGGTGGCTGGGAGCAGGTGGCGGCACGCCATGATGGTATTCGTAGGAGGATTTCATGGCCAACTCAGGCCGTGGAGGTGCAGCAAGAGCCACCAGTTCTTGGGCCGATAGCTGGCAGAGGTGGGATACATCCATCTGGCCACATCGAAAGGGTGGCCCGTGCCATGCGGGCCGCGGCGCACACTGGCACGTGGTCCAGCGGGGACCACGTGCGGAACAAAGGGGAATACGGCTTAGCCATCCAGACGTGCATGAACTGAATTCCACCTGGCATCTGGGATGGAGAAGATTGACCCGTCATTCTAGCCCGATTGGGGGGTATGTGAACCGGGCCGCTGAGCAGCCCATGATGGAGTTAAGATAGCCCACTTTCACGGGCCGGGACGGTAGGAGGAAACTGGGCTTCTATTAACAAACAATCCCACCTGTTTCAGGCTAGGACGAATGGAACCAGGTCGTTGGGCGACCTGGCGGGCTGCACCCCCGGCCAAACCGGTCCTGGTCCAATAAGGCCCAATGGTCCTGGCCAGTGGCTAAGCCGGACCGGGCTAGCCCAAACCCAAACTGGGTCAAGTCAAGTCAGTCGAATTGAGCTAGGGCATGTGGGGCCCTTGGGCTAGGTTGGTTGGGTTGGTCTGACCAGATCGGATCAGGCCTGGACACAACCTGTCCCTGTTTACTAAAACGCCAATAACTTCTATATCGGACGTCTAATTGATGTGTTTTTTATGAAATTAAAACTCTCACGATGAAGGAATTATTTTGGAATGATCTAACCAGGATTTTATATAAGTTGAAATAGAAATAATGGTTTGAGGAGTGGATTCTACCAGAATCAAGTATGCTACGTGCGGAAATCCAGCAGCTAGCTGAGACCCGAAGACTATTGATGAGTGGGCCCAAGTGACCCTATAGGCCCAGATGACAAGTGACCCTATGTGGATCAGATCCAAGGGACCATGTGTGGATCATCTCCAAGAGACCTTGTGTGGATCAACTCCAAGAAACCCAGTATGGATCAACTACAAGCGACCCTATGTGGATCAGCTCCAAGTGACCCTGTTTGGATCAGCTACAGGTGTCCCTGTGTGGACTAGCTATATGGACTAAGTGGTAAGTGGATTTGTGTGACCCATTAGACCCATGGTACTCATCAGGGATGAGTACCTTAGTAGTCCAAGGTGTTCAGTGTTACAACTGATAGTCTTGCTTTCCATACTTTAGATTATATCTGATTGAGTTGTCTTGCATCATGATCATGCTTTGTGGTTTGCTTTGTGGATTTCTTTGTGGTCTTGCTTTTGTGGTTTGGGGTCCATACTGAGTATTTTGTTACTCACCCCTACATAGGATTCACCCACACAACTTGTGTCTGGTGCAGACAATCACCGCCTTAACAGAGGACTTGGTGGCCTAGGACCCAGTGGTGCCCAATGAGATCAGGTAGGCGGGAAGTACTTCTATGGCTTCCGGCAGCTACTCTACACTTACCCATCAGCTGGGGTTTTTAGTGAATGTATTTTAGAGATATTTTGTACTTTCCTATTTTTAGTTTCTCTTTTTTTGGGTTTGTATTCTCATCTATTTTACCTATATCTTGTACATTTAATCAGTGGTTGTTTAGTGACATGCATGTTTACCTTTCTAGTTTTTGGGATGTGTTTGTCTGTGTGTAGGTACTCAGTAAAATGCCTCCCACTTGAAGGTTGACACCTTTGGTGCTAGTCGTCAACCCCTAGCCTTAGGAAGGTGGGTTTGGGGTAGTCACAGCACGAGCCCCAGGGGACGGGTCATGACAAAGTGGTATCCTAGTTGGTCAGTTCTACCTTAAATATTAGGAGTCCATTGTTTTGTTTTTTGGAAACAGTGTTAAATGTTTCAAGTTTGACTTTAAGATTAGGGGAGTCCAATATTGGTTCAATGGATGATATATCCATACACCAGGACCTTGAATTCTGATTTTCATATCTATACATAAAAACACTAGTTGTGTGCATCATATAGGAATTGAGTTTTTTTTTCATGTTCTTATTGAATTAGAGTCATCTCACCGAGTATAATAAACTAAATGTGGTACATCTTGATCTATTTTAGGATGCCTCCACATAGAAAACCAGATAGGATTCTTATACGTGACTGTGAGGACGTCCCACCTAGTTATGAGGAATTGGTTTAGGGATCAATGCTAAAGATGGCCCCATCGGGTGGTGCGTTAGTGTTACCGTGATCCGTCGATCAGCAGTTACTGTCATCACTACTGGTGGAGGAAACACGTAGACTCAGTGTCTTGCATGAGTTTCAAAGACATAGACCTCCTAGGTTCAGGGGAGAGATATATCCTCAGGATGTTGAGGATTGTCTAGAGGCGATGATGAAGGTCTTTCACTTAGTTAGGACGCCACATGACCAGATGGCAATCTTAGTTGTGAGCCTTATTTAGGTCTCAACAGGGAGATGGTGGAGCTTGATATTTCAAACTCATGATGAGGAGACCCTCTCCTAGGCTAACTTGGAGCAGATTTCCCAAGAGGAGTTCTTCCCCGCGACCTTGTGCTCAGTGCGCATACAGGAGCTGTTTCACCTATAGTAGGGTATCATGTCAATGGCTAAGTAATCTAAGAGGTTTACAGACCACTCTCACTACTCAACAGATATGGTATGGGAAACTTTGTTTAGGGATCGTACCTTTGAGAAAGGACTCCAATAGGAGATTAGGTAATCAATTATTTTCCTTAGCATCCCCACTCACACTGGAGTTCTAGAGTGATCTCTACTAGTAAAGAGCTTCCTCGCAGAGTAGGAACTAATGGTGGGAGCTACCACCGGGTGACATGTGTCTGAGTCATTCATGGAGGGTACCCGAAAGATGATGCAGAGGTCCAAGCAGGCGAGACCATCTGAAGGGCAACCCCGAGACACAATATTGGTGGTGTGAGGTCACCTTGACAGTGAGGTTCAGTAGAGGAGTATAGCGTGCTACTCGTGCGGTGGTTAGGGACACATGGCATGTGACTACCTGACACATCACACAGATGGTCAGCAGATAGTCAAGGGACCTCCGAGGAAGAGACATCAATTTGAGCAAGGAGGTTCATAGGCCGGTGGACATGGCAAAGGAGTAGGCTGAGCAGAAAGTGGTGGGCGACGGTTTGAGGTACTACCACCACCACCCCCAGGTGGTCCACCACGGCCTTAGGGAGCAGGTGGATAGGGAAGAGCTTAGCTTCAGGTAGTGGAGGCCTATGACCACGGCACTTCATAGATGATTAGAGGTACGATCTGTGTATTATAAACCTTAGATGCAGTTCTTATTGAAACAAGTTTTAGTCACTCTTTCCATTCCATGGACCTCGTTTGAGGCTTATAGATTCTGGTATGGGAGGGGATTCGACAATTAAACACCGGTTTTGGCAGTTTGATCTTACTCTTGGAGGCAAGAGTTTTGGTTGGGATCTCCTAGTAGCAGTGTCGAGTCCTTACAATGTCATCTTGAGTATGGACTGGTTATCCAAAATCTATGCTCATGTTGACTATTTTAGACATAGAGTACGGTGTGTCTGTGAGGATGGGACCAGGTTTTCATTCACCAGTGTGAAGGGATCTCTTGCAGCATAGGAAAGAATTTCTTAGAGGAGGGTACAGGTAATCACTCACTAGTTGGCTAGCCTCACCCTCAGTGTGGTGGAAGATAGGAGTCCAATATTTCCTATAGTGGTGGATGAGTATGAGTATGTCTTTCCTAGGGATGTTCCGAGACTACCTCTGCACAAGGAGGTAGACTTTTGCATTGATCTATACCCCAGGATAGCACTGATATCCACACCAGCATATTAGATGGCTCCTACAGAGGTTCTTGAGTTGAGGGTATATATGGAGGACTTGCAGGATAAGCGCTTAGTGAGACCTAGTGTTTCACCATGGGTAGACCCAGTATTGTTTTCCAAGAAGGCGGACAGAAGCCTGAGGCTATGTGTGGACTTCCGGTGCATGAACTAGGTGACTATGAAGAACAAGTATTCATTTCCAAGGATTGATTACCTCTTTGATCAGCTAAAGGAACTGAGGTGGTTCTCAAAGATAGACCTCAGATTAGGCTATCACCACCTTCAGGTACAGGATGAGGATGTACTGAAGACAGCCTTCAGATGCCGGTATGGCCACTACGAGTTCTTGGTGATGCCCTTCGGTATGACCAATTCCCTAGTAGTGTTCATGGGACTCATGAACATGATCTTCCAGCCTTACCTTGATCATTTCACAGTGGTCTTCATTAATGACATCTTGGTAAACTCGACGACAGAGGATGGGCATGTTACACACCTACGGATAGTCTTGGATACACTCTGAGAGCACCAGCTTTATGGGAATCTCTCAAAGTGATAGTTCTGGATTTGGGAGTTCCACTTTCTGAGACATGTCATCTCAGAGGCTAGAGTTATAGTGGATCCGATGAAGAAAGAGGCAGTGCTTTCTTGAGAGGCACCCAGAAGTGTGACTGAGGTGTAGAGTTTCTTGGGGTTGGATGGATACTAGTAGAGGTTCATACCCAACTTTTCTAGAGTAGCATCACCCTTATCGACTTTCACACGGAAGGGATAACCCTTTTTTGGATGGAGAAGTTCCAGCAGAGTTCCCAGGAGATGAGGTGGAGATTGATGAGAACCCCCATATTGAGACTACCAGAGGAGGGAATTGGGTATGTAGTTTTTAGTGATACATTAGGGACCAGAATGGGTTGTGTCCTGATGTAGGAGTGAGTAGTGATCACCTATGGTTCATGGTAGTTAAGGCATCATGAGAAGAACTATGTGACCCATTACCTGGAGTTAGCAGTAGTGGTCTTTTCCTTGAATATGTGGTGGCACTACTCGATGGGTGAGCGGTTTATAGCCTACTCTGATGACAAGTGTCTTAGGTATATATTCTTCCAGAAGGACCTGAACTTGAGGCAGCGGTGATGGATAGAGTTCCTCTAGGACTATGACTTCAAGATATTATATACTCCTGGAAAGGGAAACATGATGGAAGACACACTCATCAAGAGGTTTGGTTAGCAGTTGTTGAGTGAGGCGACGGAGCAGCTATCCGCGATGTAGATATCCTTCGTGGATGATGATGGATCAGCTTACCTTAAGTCGATGACTATCACTACCTCACTCCTACAGAAAGTTAGGGACGAATAGATGGTGAATGTTGATTGTGAGGACCAATGTGCTCAGTTATCCTCAGGATAGGCTCCTAATGGATTTTCGATAGACAGGGAGCACGTCATCCTTTTCAGAGGGCGCACTGTAGTACCAATGGTGTTGCGGGAGGAGGTGTTGAGAGAGTTCCATGTATACCCTTTGGAAGTGCATCTAGGTGTGGAGAAGATGTACCAGGATCTCTGGTGTTAGTATTAGTGGCTAGGGATGATGAAAGTGGTGGCTAAGTTTGTTTCATGATGCCTCACCTATTAGAAAGTGAAGGTTGAGCATTAGGTTTCAGTAGGCTTGGCACAACCACTTGAGGTACCAGAGTGGAAGTGAGATGGTATCTTGATAGACTTTATAACAATATTACCATGCACATCCAAGGGCCACAATTCTATTTGGGTGATTTTTGACCGACTCACCAAGTCATCTCACTTCCTACCCATTCGGGAGAAGGGATCGGTAGATATATTGGGATGCCTCTATGTCCAGGAGATAGTGCAGATTTTCGGAGTGCCCTTGATGATTGTCTCAGACCATGATGCTCTCTTCACATCCCAGCTATAGAAGGGATTACAGGAGGAGTTTGGGACTCATCTATGCTTGAGCAGATCCTTTCACCCACAGACTGTTGGTCAGAAAGAGCGGACCATACATACCTTGAAGGACATGCTTCGTGATTTCATTCTTGATTTTGGTCATAGTTAGGAGGACCACCTGCCACTGGTGGAGTTTTCATACAAAAAAAGCTATCACTCCACCATTGGAATTTCACCATTTGAGTCTTTGTACGGGTGGCCTTGTAGATCACCTCTATGATGGACAGACCCAGGGAAGTCAGCACTCATGGGTCCAGAGTTGGTACAGGCTACCACTAAGAAGGTGCAGATCATCCAGGAGTGGATTATGACTGCATAGAGTAGGTATAAATCTTATGATGATAGGATATGGAGGCCCTTGTATTTCGAGGAGGAAGACCATGTTTTTCTTCGGGTCTCACCCTGATAGGGATTGTGGAGATTTGGCTAGGGCGGCAAGTTATCTCCAAGTTTCATCGACCATTTCCAGATTCTGAGCAGATTTGTAATGGTGGTGTACCACCTATCCCTCCACCTATAGATACACTGGGTGCACGATGTTTTCCATGTGTCACAGCTGAGGGGTTACATGCATGATCCATCGCACGTCATCGAATGGGGAGATCTGTATGTTGACGATGGGGAGAAGTTTGTGGAGTTTCTGGTTGAGATAGAGGATCGACAGGAGAAGGTCCTTCATGGACGATCTATTCCTTTAGTTTTTGTTCAGTGGTAGCATGGAAATCTTCAAGATATCACATTGGATTGGGAGGCTCGTATTCATGCTTAGTACCCCCATTTTTTTGTTTATCCATTGTTTTGGCTTACAGGGACGTGAAAACCTAAAGGTGGGGTAATGTAATGTCCCAAAAATTATATGTAATTTTTTTTAACTATATGGGATTATTTTGAGACCAGATTCACATACAGCACCTGATTCCAAGGCCTAGTGAGTCTAGAATAGAATTTGGATCTTTTTTTAAGTTCATTTAAATAAAAATTCGAGTGATTTTTTCTAAATTTTAAATTGGTGATCAGATCAAAAATATAAGGGTTTCATTGAACTCAAAACGATGGGATTCACCTAGAAATGACCTAACGTAGACCTGTAAGGGTAAACTAGAAAATATAGTCTTCATACCTTTTATAAGAAAAATAAAATAACTTAAAAAGTAATTTATTTGTTTCTCTTCAACATTGAGTGGTGGCACGTTAGCACTGCAGCAGCGGCAACGAGGCGACGACGAGTCACATTAAATGAATCTCATTAATGAGGCTCTTAAATGTGCAGCATAATGACTCATTAATTGAACTGTAACAGATACACTGTTTCATTAATGAAACAGTGTAACAACACGATGACTCAGTGTAACAGAAATGTTGCAACACATATCACTTTTAATGAGATAATGTTTTGGAGAATCAGAGCTAGAATTTCTCTGATGGAAGGTGAGGAAATTCTCTCCAATGAAGAACACCAACGAATCACTAGTGATAATGATGCACCTCGAAGAATGGGATCGACGAACAAGAAATGAATTCTTCTTCCACCCTTCAAAGGATTGCTAGCAATGTGGGCAGCAGATCAAGAATGGAGAATGAAGGTGTGCAACACCGCTCTTCCATGACCAACAAATCTATCCCAAGTAGGGGTTTACTTTTTGTGTTTTTATTTTCCCAGTTCTTCATTCTAAAATAATGAACGCAGTCAACCCACGAATAGATTGATACGCAGATCGCTTGTTCTTGAAGAAGGGTGATCATTCTCAGAGTTTTTCATCGGGGTTGATTTTGATATAATCGTAATCTTATCCCCCCCCCATGTTTTAAAAACTCTAACTCAGAGGGTGTAGGCTGACATGAACAAGTCCTAAGCCCCTCCACCTTTGTGTGTTCTTCCTGGCTGAACCTACAAGTTAACGGTGGAGCATTTTCAAGGTTTTATCAGGGAAGACAACACTCCATGGAGGCCAAAGTCACAGATAGTCTGAAGAACGAACCAATAGAGCAGACCTAGAGGTTCATGAAAAATATAGTCGATGTGGTGGTGGCCCATAGCGGCGCTCCATGACAGTTTGCTAAGGAGGAGGATGCAGTTGGCTCAGGTCATGGTAGTATAGCAGGAGATGCCATTTCTTAGACCAACGACTGTAATAGGTGGGATTCACCCATCCGGACACATCAAAAGGGAGTCCCATGCCATGTGGGCCGCGGTGCATGCTGGCATGTAGTCTAGTGGGGACCACATGCGGGACAAAGGGGCGGCCAGTTTAGCAGGTCGCGGTGTGCACGAACGGGATGCCACCTGGCGTTCAGGATGGAGGAGACTAGATCACTTTTTTGGTTCAGGCCTGTGGGATGAAACCAGGCTGTTGGGTAGCCTGGGCTAGGAATAAATTAGCCCACCTGTTGCGGGTTGGGACGGATGGAATCGGGTCGCTGGGCGACCTAACGGGCTAGGCCCCCGACTGAACTGGGCTAGGTCCAGCAAGGCTCAATGGGCCTGGCCCAATGGACAAGCCAAACTGGGCTAGCCCAAACCTGAACTGGGTTGGGTCAGGGCCTGTGGGACCCCAGGCGTGGTTGGTCGGGTCGGTCAGATCGGGCCTGAACACAACTAACCCATGTTTACTAAAACACCAATAACTTCCGGACCGGGCATCTGATTGACAATCCATTCACGACATTAGAACCCTCGCGATAAGGTGGTTCTTTTGGTATTCTCTAAGGATGATTTCATGTAAGTTTAAATACAATGAATGGATTGAGGAGTCTATTCTCCTGAAATCAAGCATGCTACGTGTGGGAATCCTAAAACTGGATGAGACTTGAAGACTATTGACGAGCGGTCCCAAGTGACCCTATAGGCCTAGAAGACAATAAACCCTATGTGGATCAGCTCCAAGGGACCCTGTGTGGATCAGCTCCAAGTGAACCTATGTGAATCATCTCCAAGAGACCCTATGTGGATCAGCTCTAAGCAACCATGTGTGGATCATCTCCAAGCGACCATGTGTGGATCACCTAAAAGTGACCCTGTGTGGATCAACTACAAGAAATCCTATATGGATCATCTCCAAGTGACATTATGTGGATCAGCTACAGGTGGCCCTATGTGGACCAGCTATGATGGCCTAAGTGGGAAGTAGATCTTTGTGACCCAATAGACCCATGGTAATCATCAGGGATGAGTACCTCAGCATTCCAAGGTGTTCAGTGTTATGACTGATTGTATTTCTTTCCATACTTTAAATTATACCGAAGTGAGTTTTCTTGCTTTGTGATCATGATTATTATTTTGCTTTGTTGATTTCTTTGTGGTTTTACCTTCATGGTTTGGGGTCCCTACTAAGTATTTTGTTACTCACCCTTGCACGGGCTTTGGCCGCACATGTTGTGTCTAGTGAAGATGATCTCTGCTTTAATGGAGGACTTGGTGACCTAGGACCCTATGGTGTCAAGTGAGATCAGGCAGGTGAGATGTACTTCTACAGATTCTGAAAGCTACTCTACACTTATCCATCAGGTGGGGTTTTTAGCATACGACTTTCAAATATATTTTGTACTTTCCTGTTTTCATTTTGTCTTTTGTTGGGTTTGTATTCTGGCTCATTTTACCTATATCTTGTACCTTTACTCAGTGGTTGTTTAGTGGCATGCATGTTTACCTTTCCAGTTTTTGGAACGTGGTTGTGTGTGTGTGCATATAGGTACTCAGGAAAATGCCTCCCTCTTGCTGGTTGACACCTTCGGTGTTAATCTCCAACTCCTGGCCTTTAGGAGGTAGGCTTGGGGGAGTCGCATCACAGGCCCCGGGGGACGGGTTGTGACACATGGTGGGTATTTTATGACACCCATCAGGTCATTAGTATGTATAATTTTGATTTTTATTTATCTTTTCATGCATTCTTTGAGTTATAGATTCTTAGGGGTTGAAACCAATAGTTTTTGGGGAGATAGACTGGGGATCACAATTAGTGCATGGTTTGTCTAACCATACGGCTAACCCTGCAAGGGGGCTATAGTTTTTGGCAGTTCAGTTTCACATGGTTTGATCACAATTTTTCAAAATTTACGACAACCCATGGGGAACTATGTGGACTATTTTGGGTGGATTGTTTCACTCATATGGTTGGTGCATGTTTTTCCTAACCATGCTTCTTTATCCAGCCCATTAAAAATTAGATTTTTACCAAAATACCCCTATTGGGTTTTTATGGTTTTGGGGATCATTTTCCTTCCCCCACACATGCATCCTCTCCTATTTGGATGTGAAGATCCTCCCTATTCTTTTTAGCGGATTTCCTCTTGGAATCTTGGAGGTTTGGCTTGAGGTAAGTCGATTTCTTTATGATTTCTTATTATTTTTTTCTATTCTAGCCTTAGTCTTCTATTTTGTGGAAGTGTGGAACCCTAGAGGTGGTATTAGATGAATATAGGGTGATTAATGGGGTTTGGGGTTTGATTTATTGTATATTAGGTGTGTAAGGCCTTATTCTTTCTCCTCCGAGTGGACATCATCAAGGGTGATGGGCTTTGGACCAAGTTTGAGGTGGGTGTCTATATTTAAGGTTGTTTTCCATGGAACTACTTTAAATTTCTAATCTCCTTTAATTTTTTTTGATTAAATTGACATTTAAATAATTATTCTTGGTGTGTATTCCATGTTTGATTTATTTCATATATTTTCTTGTAAATTTGGTCTTTAAAGTGGGATTTTCCAAATGGGGGTGGCTTGTATTCCCACCAAATGTTTGATAAAATGGATCAAAGAGGTTTTGTGATTCTAAATGGATTTATAAAATGGTTTTAGAAATGGTTTTACCTTGTAAATTTTGTTTTGATAAAAAAATAATGTTTTTTTATGAAATGGATTGTGTTATATATTGATTGATATGGGAACTTGTTGTGGATGTATTGGCATAGAGTAGCACATGGGTTAATTAAGGTGTGAGTGGTAGGTTTTTTCAGGGGACAATGTTAGCTTTTAGAGGAAAGTACATGTGATCTTCCATATTAGTTTGTCTAAGTGGTCATGTGATCCATCGTAGGGAGGATTTTTTGAGCCTACAACTTGGTTTCCAAGGGACCATGAGAGCCTTTGTGTAGGAAGACCATGTGATCTTCCAAGTTGGGCTCTAGGAATACTCTGAGAGCTTCCATTTTCTTAGCTAGCTAGAATAATTGTTACTCACTCATTATAGGCATGATGTTTAAATCCCTAGGTATACATAACTCATACCAATTTGGTTTATATGATTTATGCATTTTATTAGTTCCATTTTTATGTGATGAGATGTATTATACCCATTCCCATTTATATGCTTGTTTGTTGTTGTCATTATACTCACACTTGTTTATTCTATGGTTGTGATATTAAATAGGTTATGCCTTGTGGCTAAGCTTATCTATTTGATCCATATTGTAAAATATTATGGAAAACCATTTTTGTTTGCATTGGAAAACCAAAGGGATTTTAAAGGTGTATTTTAAAATGGAATGTTTTCAAAGTGGTTTAGTTTTCAAAAAAAATTAAACTAGTTTATTAGTTTACATGGGTAAAATACTTAAATAGATAAATGGTGGTATCCTACGGGGATTCATACCTCACACCCTAATTAGGCCCTTCAGGGTGTATATAGATTTCATTTTATAGGAATTAGGTTAGGGAAATGGAACTCTGTTCAATGGTGGATCTTCTTGATTACCTTCATCTAGTGTTTTGTGGAAGAGACGTGGTCTCATAGGGATGGAATCACGAGGAGTCATTTTTTGGTTTTTCATTATACGTGTTGGGTTGTACTTGGGCCCTGTTTATTTTTGTACCCATTCTTTTGAGTTTTTTGTTTTTTTAAATAGAATGTACATATATTAAATTATGGCATGTTTTTATATGATGTATGTATTTGTTTATGGTATCTTCTTATCTTATGTTGTTGAATCTAATGTGATTGGTGTGTTTTCCCTATTTTATGGATGGTTCATGTCCGTTTACCTATAGATAAATTTTTACCAATCAATAATTTGTTATGATCTATGATTTTTTTCAGCCTATGGTGATCAGGAACACGTTTCGGTCCATGTGGAAGGTTGGCTTGGGTGATGTTTTGGGTTGACCTAGGTTGGTTTGTTACACGCCCCATGTGGGAATCGTGTTTAATAGGCAGAGTAAACCCAAGTGGCCCACATGAGACTTTATTCAAGCCATGTCACATATTTATTTTGGAAATAATAGCATGAAACTGAATAATCTTCCCTTCAGTGCATGCCCTAATTGATATAAGCTTGTAACCCACTTTGATAATGTGTATAGAGAGTGAAACTACCCTCCAACACTCAACATTATACTATATGTTATGAAATTTCCATCAGTAGCATGATTTTTAGACTTCATAGGTCACCCATACATTATAGGAAAAGGCCTCGTGATAGGCTGAGGTGATCACCCTTATTTTCAGGTGCTTGACTTGAACCTCCCATAACCCATGTGGGACATGCTTCTTGTAGGCAGCATGCACCCCGAGTAGTTTGTCTAAGGATTTTTTTAAGTTGTGTTATCAATATTTTTATGAAAAAATTTGTATACATCTTAACATTATCAGTATTGTTGAGGAAGATCGTGAAAAAAAATTGGTGATAGATACACTTGTTATTCATTAATGAATAGTGAATATCTTATTTGATTATGGTTCTATGCATTTTTTTCATATCATACAAGTTTGTTAAAAATATTTAAACACCACCTCAACACATAAAGGTTAAGTTATCAGTGAGAACACTAAGTGGTGTAATCATTACATCTCAAGTATATAAATCTTCCCTAATTAACATTTGTGTGAAGAATTTCTCAACAAATATTATAACACCTTTGGAAGACTTAAATGTTATAATGGGTATGTATTGGTTTTCTTTATATATATAAAATATCATCTTTTAGGATATATAAATCATTTTCTATATCCCAAACCATCCTCTAATTCTATACAAGTACAATGAGAATGATGGATCTCCTTATCAACTCCTTCTCAGGTATGGATCTTGTTCCCTTATGAGCAAGAATATCATGTCAAAATGATTGAGACAAAATAAAGGATCAAATTTGGGGACATTCCCATTATGTGGGAATATTCTAATGTATTCCTAAAAGAATTACCTAGTATTCCTACAGATCAATAGGTTGATTTCTCTATAGAACTTATACCCAAAGATCTACCCATATCCAAGAGTACCTATACAATAACCTCATTTAACTGGAAGATATGAAGAAGAAGCTACAATAGAACTTGGAAAAGGGGTTTTATAAAGACCCATCTTTAAACATAACTTATTCTAGTGACTTTTGAATAGAATTTCTTTTCATTCATTCTCAAAGATCTTTTAGGTCTATAATTTTAGAGAATTAGGACAAAATCTTACGTAAACTTTACAAAGTATATAAGTCTATATGCCATCCATTTTTTTCATAAAACAAAAACTATTAAAATGAAACATGGTTTCCTTTAAAGACAAATCTTCAAATACTTTCATCATATCATCTTATTTGTCCTTACCAATCTTAAAACCTCTGAAAAATATTTAAAAATAGGGGATGAGAACAAAAATATCAGTAAGAGAAAATAAGGGAAACAATTTACATGTGATATTGAGAGATATAAATAAGAACATAAGGACTTTTATAAATTCATGAGAAAGAGGAATATCATAAAAATAAGAGATTGGATCATAACTTGAAAATGTGTATACAACATTTAATTTATACATTCATAATAATATCACTAAGGTCCATCCCCAAGGTGTCATAACACCAAGGTCCATCCCCATGGTGCCGTAAAAATTAACAAGGTTATTCACCAAGGTATCATAAAAATTACTATTATTATTCACCAAGGTATCATAAAAATTATCAAGGTTATTCACTAAGGTATTGTAAAACATGTCATCTCTAGAGATTAAATTCTTTACCCAATGCATTAGAGCACTATCAGAGAGCACCCTTAATATGTATTTATTTTCATGTGATCCAAATATATCATAATCAAAAATTTCATAAATAACCCAAATAGAATAAAAGAAATAGGTTTCATATCAAAATCATGACATTTTAAAAAGTGCTTAAAAACATGATCATTATGTCATTTATAACTCACTAAATGGGAATAAGGGTTTTATGTATGTCAATTCGAGAATCAAATAAATAATTTTTATTTCATTATGAGTACACCTATAAATGAAAGAGGTTTGGGTATTCATATAAAGAAAATAAAATAATTTCTTGATAAAAAGAGAGAGATTTTGAGACAAAAATTCTGCAGCATAACGGCTATAAAACATGGTTTT
Source organism: Viscum album (assembly GCA_963277665.1). Taxonomy (NCBI): domain Eukaryota; kingdom Viridiplantae; phylum Streptophyta; class Magnoliopsida; order Santalales; family Viscaceae; genus Viscum; species Viscum album. The sequence continues at coordinate 1,945,399,855 of OY728163.1, forward strand.
AGAAAACATTAAAAAGATAGGGGACAATGCTCTATCATTCATAAATGACTTATAATACAGTATAGGGATAGAATAAAATAAAAATAATAACATGTTATGGAAATTTTAAAGACATACCACATAAAATAGAACTTGAATGGAAAAAAGAGAAGTTGAGAATTCCCTTACCACATAAGAAACACTTGAATACATATCATTAATAAATTACATTATACAAAACATTAAATATCATGAGAATATAATAATTCATGATATTCTTATTAAAATGTTTTTATATACACCTTATAGGTAAATAAATGTGCATAACATCAAGATATTCCCCAAAGAAAGGAGAATGAGACGAAGTCCCTTACGAAAATTCAGCAGCCTAACAGCGTCACACAAAAATTCAAAAAATGAGTTGATGAGAGTGAAAAGGGTCTCTCATCATTTGGAAATATAATGGAAAGAAATAAGGATATATAATAACATAGCTGAACATAAGAAAATTTAAATTAAAAGATATAACATAAAATAAGTCTTTGACTAAAAGAAAAGGGTGAAAGGTTCCCCTACCTTGAAGAGTAACTTCTAAAACTCTATGATCGAAACCTTAGGGGATTGAGGACACCTTGGGAGGAATAGTTTTGAGTTATAAATATTATAAATTCATGTATAATTATTTTTTAATTAAATTAAATGAAGTAATGGATGGGTATTTATAGAAAAAGTGAGGAAATATTTTATTAATTTCAAAGGACACCTCATTAGTGGTATTTGTAAAACCATGGGCTTGCCCATGGTATTGGCCACTTGGCACACATAATATTATATTTTAATAAATAAGAGTATAAATTAATATTATCTTACTCATTAAATAATTATGGTATCGTTATGATGTCATTAAATTTATTGAAAACTCAAAACTGTATTTTTACTATTCACTGAAAATTCAACTGTTTCAGAAAAATCCCAAAAATTAACCCTAAACATTTTTCAACATGTAAAATTAAAAATTGAACTCCATTTTATAAAAACAAATTTCATTTTAAATTAAATTAAAAAAATAAAATACTAATACTTAACTAATAATTTCTAAAACATGTATTTACTTATACTATGATATAATTATAACACATTACCACTTAAGATAAATAAAAAATATTTATACTTAATTATGTGAGGTTACTATTCCATTGGTAAAATTACCATTCATATGGGTAAAATTACTATTCCAATGGGTAAATTTACTATTCACCAAAAAATTATTTTGATCTTATTGAACCACATTTTTCACCCTCATTACAACCATTAATATGTTATTTTCAAAAATAATTTCACATATTATGTTATTTAATAATAATGTATTTTTTTTAAATTCATAAAAAACACTATTCATCAAATAAAATTCATCAAATACTAAAACAAATTGAAACTTCTTAGAAAACTTCTAAAAATCGTCCTAGATTAATTTTGACACTATTCATAACATGAATTTTTTTTCAAAATATCACAACAACTTCATTCCATCGAAACAAAGGAATTAACTCATCTCTAGCATGTAAATGTCATCCAAAAAATTCATTTATGGCATAAAAATGTTCAAATTAAATTAATCTTAATATTTATAATATCATTTATTTGAATCTTTCATTAATAAGGTAATCACTGCATCATCATTGTATCGTAAATAAATTTATTTATTTAATGTCTAAAAATTATTAAAAAAATACCATGATGTAAGAAATATTTTTATATTTATAAATACTATTTATAGTCTAATAGATCATTTATATAAACAAAATTAAAATTGTTTTAGTTAGGAGATAAATGTTTATGTTATATTTCTCTTTCCTTTAAAATAAATATTATAAAAGGTCATTATCAAACCAAAGTGGATCAATGGGGTCCTAAAATCGACCCAAGGATAACCATGGTTGGACATACCTCATCCAATAGGATTAGGGAACGTGTTAGGGTAGTTTTATATTATTATAATATTATTTTTTTACTCTTATTTATCTGATTTACCCTTTAACCATGGTAAATAAAAATAATTACTAAAGTTACTATTCGTAATGTCCAAAAATAAAAGATACCTATATACCCAATTTGGACCTTATGATTACAAATATTTAATCCATTTTTCAAAATTAAAAACACATAATTTTCATTAATTAATTTAAAATTAATTCTTGTTGTCAAAATCAGAAAGCAAGTTTTTTAGAAATAAAAACTATCAAAAGATTGACGTTTGTTTATGTCCAATTTAAATGTGAAATTACTTTAAATGACCATAATTGTATTAAATGATAAAAAAATAATCCAAATTAATTTTAAAACCAATTTAAAATATATTTTAACTATATAAATAAATTATAAGAAAAGGCAGTTATGAATTAAAATGCATTATTTTTCATTATTCATCAAAAACATGAATTTTATCAGAAAAATACCAAAATTTCAACCAAAGTAAATTTTGATATCCCGCTTCTAAAGAAGAAGTTTATTTTTTCAAATAGAACATATAAATGTGAAAAAAACTAGATTTAAAAAAGTTTTTCCATCAAAACGTGGTAAAATGACCTTTTAAAAATATGAGAGTATTTATGCTTAAAATTGGATTCATTCTCATTTTAAGTCTCTAAAATTAATTAGATAAATGTAAAAACACTTAAAAAATATGTAAAATCATAATATTGTTAATTCTGTTCATTTCTTCCAATACAACGGCTAGGCATTGACTACCATTTAAAATAATAATATTATTGTTGTATTGTTTTTTTGGTATAACTCAGTGTTGTGTGCAATGTAAGATTTCGAATAAACTCGTTGTTGTGTTTTGAGTACACTTTTAGAAAAATAAACCCCTTTAATATAAAATTAATATCTTATTCATAAATATTAGTAGATTTGAAAATGTATTATTCTATAAATACCTGGGATATTACATTATTCCACACTTTTGGAAATTGCATCCTTGCAATTTTAAAATTGGGATCAGTAACTTCATTGAAAATCCCACATCGGAAAAAGAGTCAATAAATATACCACTTTAAAAGAATGAAAGATAAGTAAAAAGGTTACCCTAGATAACACAAACTAGGGTTATATATAGGAAAACATGGATATGGAAGAGAAAACTAACCATCAAGTTTTGATGGAGAGTGATAGAAAACATAATCAGGAGAAAGTTAAAAATTAAAAAACTACAAACTTGTGATGGGTTAAATGTTATTTGATTTCATAGTAGGAAAATTAAATGGAAAAATTTTATGTTTTAAGATTCTTTTCATAAATTTTAATAATTTATTTACAATCTTGAATAATAACATAAGGAAACATACTTACTTGTCATGTAGAGTTTCACCCTTTAATAATTTTTTACCACAAAACTCATCTTTGCTCTAAACGATGAGTATTCAGGATGACTTTCTCACACCTAAAGTGCTAGAATAAACTTATAGAGAATAATATAATTCTCAAAATATGAACTATATATTTACCATGTATTTAGACATTAACCAAAACCAAAATGGTTAGTATAATATCAGATAATCCCCAAAAAGAATAATACTTTACAAAAAGAAATACTACTCTTAATCTCCAAAATTCAACAAAAAATACCCAAAGTTTAACAAAGAACGTTCAATAAAAAAATTTCCTTCAAATTCTTGAAAATAATCCAAACTAAGATTGAAACCCAAAATTCAGGAGGATTTGATCACATAATCTTCCAAGATAAATTTTAACATTTATCTCCAAATAACATCAACCACTCTTAATGTCTCATACCAAAATGTAATTAACCTAATCACATGTTATCTAAGATAGTCTAATCATTACTTAATTCTCATAATTATAAAATTAAATAATTCAACCTTTAAACCTTATATAAAACTCCATGGTATTCTATTTACCTTAATCATATAAAGTCCCCAAAATAGTGAACATCTTCTAAAATAACATTTATCACTTAATCTCCAAATCATTTTCTAATCTCATGATTTCTATTAAATAAAATATATTTCTCCAAAATCAACTTATTATTATTTCATAAACTCTTTTAACTAAATATAATGAATTCATACTAACCAGGGACTTCACATAGGTCAATGGTAGGCAATAAAGGCCGCTTGAATTTTAGTTGTGGGTTCGATTCCTTCAGCCCTGTCCGACGCAATGGGTTGTCAAACAGTCTGTGTGTTGTCCCTTTTTCTAAAACTATAAAATTCTTATAAAACTTCAATAATGAGATAAAATCATCAAAAATAACTATAACATGTTTTATCCTCAAAGGTTATTCTATACCTCTTATTTTTCTTCCCCAAAAGTATTAACCCATAACTACCTCAAAAATGTATGTCTCCAAAAATATTGTTAATTACCTTGAAATTTCATAACATAATCCTCAAAAGGGGTTTATAAGACATAGAACTTATGATTAAACTTAAAATTATAAACCCTTTATTATATCTATAACTCTTAAGAGAACATCCTAATCTCTAAAGTTTTCTAAACCCTGCTCTAATACCAACTATAAATACCCAGCCTTAAACATAACTTATTCTACTTACTTTTTAATAGAATTTGTGTTCATTCATTCTCAAAGATCTTTAAGGTCTAGAGATTTAGAGAATTAGGATAAAATTTTACATAAAATTTCAATATTACAAAGTAGATAAGTCTATATTCCATCTATTTTTTTCATAAAACAAAAACTATTAAAATGAAACATGGTTTCTTTTCAAGATAAATATTTAAGTACTTTCATCATAGCATCTTCTTTGTCCTTACCAATCTTAAAACATGTGGAAAACATTTAAAAACTTGGGATAAACATAAAAATATCAGTAAGGTAAAACAAGGTAAATATTTTAAATGTGATCTTGAGAGATATAAATAAGAACATGAGGAATTTCATAAGGCATAAGAAAGAGGAATATCATAACAAAAAGAACTTAGATCGTAACTTGAAAATATGGCTACAACATTTAATTTATACCTTCATAATCACATCAACAAGGTCCATCCCCAAGGTCTCATATCACCAAGGTCCATCCCCAAGGTCTCATAAAAATTACCAAGGTTATTCACCAAGGTATCATAAAAATTACCAAGGTTATTCACCAAGGTATCATAAAAATTACCAAGGTTATTCATGAAGGTATTGTAAGACATGTCATCTCTAGAGATTAAATTATTTAACCATTGAATTAGAGTTCTATCAAGTCGCATCCTTAATATTACTTTATTTTCAATTGATCCACATAGATCATAATCAAACATTTCATAAACAATCCAAAGAGAATAAAATAAATTGTTTTTATATCAAAATCGTGACATTTTAAAAAGTCCTTAAAAACATGATCATTATGTCATTTATAACCAATAGAAAGGGAATGAGGGTTTTTTGTATGTCAATTACATAATAAAATAAATAGTTCTTTTCATGATGAGTACCCCTAGAAATGAATGAGTTTTGGGTATTCATATAAATAAAATAAAATAATTTCTTGATAAAAAGAGGGAGATTTTGAGACAAAAATTCTACAACATAATGGCTATGAAACATGGATTTAGAAAACATTAAAAAGAGAGGGTACAAGGGTCTCCCATTAATAAATGATTTATAATATATTATAGGGACAGAATAAAATGAATATAATAATGTGTTATGGAAATTTTAAGTACATACCATGTAAAAGAAAACTTGAACGGAAAAAAAAAGATGTTGAGAATTCCCTTACCACATAAGAAAAACTTGAATACATATCATTAAGGAATTACATTATACAAAACATTAAATATCATGAGAATATACTAAATCATGATATACTTATTCAAATGGTTTTATATAAATCTTATATGAAAATAAATGAGCATAACATCAAGATATTCCCCAACGAAAGGAGATTTAGACGAAGTCCCTTATGAAAATTCGGCAGGCTAATGGCGTCACATAAAAATTAAGAAAATGATTTGATGAGAGTGAAAAGGGTATCTCATAATTTGGAAATAAAATTTATGGAAATAATGATATATAATAACACACCTCAACATAACAAAATTTAAATTAAAAGACATAACATAAAAGAAGTCTTTGACTAAAAGAGGAGGGTGAAAGGTTCCCTTACCTTGAAGAGTAACTTATAAAACTCTAAGATCGAAACCTTGGGGGCTTGAGGATATCTTGGGAGAACTCATTGGGAGGTATAAATAGAATAAATTCATGTATAATGATTTTGGAATTAAATTAAATAAATTAATGTGTGGGTATTTATAGAAAAAGTTAGGGAATATTTTGTTAATTTCAAAGGACATCTCATTAGTGGTATCTACAAAACTATGGACTTCCCCATGGTATTTGCCCATAGTATTAGACACTTGGGACACATAATATTATATTTTAATTCATAATATTATACAATCATATTATCTTACTCATTACATCATTATGACATAGTTATGATGTCATTAAACTTACTGAAAACTCAAAACTGTATTTTTATAATTCACTGAAAATTCAACTATTTCAGAAAAATCACAAAAATTTACCCTAACCATTTTTCTACATCTAGAATTAAAAAGTGAACTCCATTTTATAAAAATTAATTTCATTTTAAATTAAATTAAATTAAAAAAAACAATACTTAACTAATAATTTCTAAATCATTTATTTACTTATACTATGATATAGTTATATCACATTACCACTTAAGATGAATAAAACATATTTATACCTTCTTAGGGGAGGTTACTATTACATTGGTAAAATTACCATTCATAAGGGTAAAATTACTATTACAAAGTTTAAAGTTACTATTCACCAAAAAATATATTTTGATCTTATTGAACCACATTTTTTACCCTGATTACAACCATGTATGTCCGATTTTTAAAAATCATTTCAGAGAAAAAGTTATTTAGTAATAATGTATTTTTTTAGTATTCATCAAAAAAACACTATTCATCCTAGAAAACTTCTTATAAAATTATTCATCAAATAAAATTCATCAAATACTTAAAAAAATGAAACTTCTTAGAAAACTTCTAAAAATTCAGCCTAGATTAATTTTGACACTATTCATAACATGAATTTTTTTTTCAAAATATCTTAATAACTTCATTCCTTAGAAATAATGTAATTAAATCATCCCTAACATGTAAATTTCATCCAAAAAATCATGTATGGAATAAAAATGTTCAAATTACATTAATTTTAATATTTATAACATCTTTTATTTGAATCTTACATTAATAAGGTAATCATTTCATCATCATTCTGTCATAAATAAATTTATTTATTTAATGTCAAAAAATTATAAAAAAATACCATGATGTAGGAAATATTTTTATATTTATAATTACTATTTATAGTCTAATATATCATTTATATAAACCAAATTAAAATTGTTTTAGTTAGAAGATAGATGTTTATGTTATATTTCCTTTTCCTTTAAAATAAATGTTATAAAGGGTCATTATCACACCCAAGTGGCTCCATGGGGTCCTAAAATCGACCCATGGATTCCCATGGTCAGACATATCTCATCCAATAAGATTAGGAAACATGCTAGGGTAGATTTATATTATTATAATATTATTTGTTTACCCTTATTTATCTGATTTACCCTTTAATCATGGTAAATAAAAATAATTACTGAATTTATTATTCATAATGTAAAAAAATAAAAGGTAACTATTTACCTAATTTGGACCTTCTAATTCCAAATATGGAATCATTTTTTCTAAATTCAAAATACATAATTTTTAGTAATTAATTTAAAATTAATTCTTGTTTTCAAAACCAGAAAGCGGGTTTTTAAGAAATAAAAACTATCAAAAGATTGACATTTGTTTATATCCAATTTAAATTTTAAATTAATTCCAATGACCATAATTGTATTAAATTATAAAAAAAATAATCCAATTTAACTTTAAAACCAATTTGAAATATAATTTAACTATATTAATAAATTATAAGAAAAGGCGGTTTTGAATTAAAATGCAATTTTTTTCATTATTCATCAAAAAAGTGAATTTTGTCAGAAAAATACCAAAATTTCAATCAAAGTAAATTTTGATATCCCGATTTTAAAGAATAAGTTTATTTTTTCAAATAAAACATATAAAGGTAAAAAAACTATATTTAACAAGGTTCTTCATCAAAAGGTGGTAAAATGACCTTTTAAAAATATAAGAGTATTTAATGCTTAAAATTGGATTCATTCTCATTTTAAGTCTCTAAAATTAATTGGATAAATGTAAAAAAAATTAACAAATATGTAAAATCATAATATTGTTAATTCTATTTAATCCTACTAATAAATTTTCAAGGCATTAACTACCATTTAAAATAATAATATTATTGTTGTGTTATTTGTTTGGTATAACTCAGTGTTGTGTGTAACGTAAGATTTCGAATAAACTCATTATTGTGTGTTGAGTAAGATTTTAGAAAAATCATACCCTTTAATATAAAATTAATATATTATTCATAAATATCAATAGATATGAAAATTCATTATTCTATAAATACCTGGGATGTTACATCATTCCACCCTTTTGGAAATTTCATCCTAGCAATTTTAAAATTGGGCTTGGTAACTTCATTGAAAATCACACATCGTAAAAAGAGTCAATAAATCTAACACTTTAAAAGAATTAAAGTGGAGTGCAAATCTTACCCTAGATAACACAAATTAGGGATTTATGTAGGAAAACATGGATATGGAAGAGAAAACTAACCATCAAGTTCTAATGGAGAGTGATAGAAAACAAGATCAGGAGAAAGTTAACAATCAGAAAACTTCAAGATTTTGATGGGTTAAATGTTCTTTGATTTCAAATTATGAAAAGTAAATGGAAAAAGTTTATGTTTTAATATCCTTTTTATAAATTTAAGGAATTTATTTATAATCTAGAATAAGAGCATAAGGAAACATACTTGTTTGTCATGTAGAGTTTCACCCTTTAATAAATTTTTACCACAAAACTCATCTTTTCTCCAAAGGATGAGTATTCAAGATGAATTGGTCACACCTAAAGTGCTAGAATCAACTTCTGGAGAATAACATAATTCACAAAATATGAACTATATATTTAACTTGTCTTTATACATTAACCAAAACCAAAATGGTTAGTACAAGATCCGATAATCCCCAAAAAGAATAATCCTTTATAAAAAGAATTACTACTCTTAATCTCCAAAATTCAACAAACAATATCCAAATTTTAACAAATACCATTCAATAAAAAAATTGTCCTTAAAATTATTTAAAATAATTCAAACTAAGATTGAAACCCAAAATTCAAGAGGATTTGATCATATAATCTTCTAAGATAAATTTTAACATTTATCTCCAAATAACATCAACCACTCTTAATGTCTCATACCAAAAATTAATTAACCTAGTCACATGTTCTCTAAGATAGTATAATCATTTCTTAATTCCAATAATTCAAAAATTAAATAATTCAACCTTTAAACCTTAAATAAAACTCCATAGTATTCTATTTACCTAAATCATATAAAGTCCCCAAAATAGTGAACATCTTCCAAAATAATATTTATTACTTAATCCCCAAATCATTTTCCAATCCCATGGTTATCTATTAAATAAAATATATTTCTCCAAAATCAACTTATTATTATTTCATCAACTCATTTAACTAAAAATAATTAAGTCGTACTGACCAGGGACTTCTCGTAGGTCATTGGTAGGCAATAAATTCATCTATCATTTCAGTTGGGGGTTCGATTCCTTCAGCCTTGTCTGATACAATGGGTTGTCACACGGTCTGTGTGTTGTCCCTTTTTCTAAAACTATATAATTCTTATAAAACTTCAATAATAAGATAAAATCATAAAAAATAACTATAACATGTTTTATCCACAAATTTTATTCTATACCTTTCATTTTTCTTCCCCAAAAGTATTAACCCATAACTACCTCAAAAATACATGTCTCTAAAAATATTGTTAATTACCTTGAAATTTCATAACATAATCCTCAAAATGGGTTTCTAAGACATTGAACTTATGATCAAACTTAAAATTATAAACCCTTGATTATATCTATAACTTTTAAGAGAACATCCTAATCTCCAAAGTTTTATAAACTCTACTCTGTTACCAACTATAAAGACCTATCCTTAAACATAACTTATTATAGTGACTTTTGAATAGAATTTGTTTCTATTCATTCCCAAAGATCTTTTAGGTCTAGAGTTTTAGATAATTAGGATAAAATATTATATAAACTTTCAATATTACAAATTAGATAAGTCTATACACCATCCATTTTTTTCATAAAACAAAAATTATTAAAATAAAACATGGTTTATTTTCAAGATAAATCTTTAAATACTTTAATCATAGCATCTTCTTTGTCTTTACCAATCTTAAAACCTATGGAAAAAATTTAAAAACTTGGAATCGGCACAAAAATCTATGTAAGGTAAAACATGGGAAATAGTTTACATGTGATATTGAGAGATATAAATAAGAACATGAGGAATTTCATAAGGCATGAGAATGAGGAATATCATAACAATAAGAACTTGGATCATAACTTGAAATTCTGGCTACAACATTTAATTTAGAAATTCATAATCATATCACCAAGTTCCATACCCAAGGTGTCATATCACCAAGTTCTATACCTAATGTGTCATAAAAATTACCAACGTTATTCACCAAGGTATCATAAAAATTACCAAGGTTATTCACCAAGGTATCTTAAAAATTACCAAGGTTATTCACTAAGGTATTGTAAAACATGTCATCTCTAGAGATTAAATTCTTTACCCAATGCATTGGAGTGATATAAGGGCACACCCTTAATATGAATTTATTTTCATGTGATCCACATAGATCATAATCAAGCATTTCATAAAAAACAAAAAGAGAATAAAATAAATGGTTTTCATATCAAAATCGTGACATTTTAAAAAGTGATTAAAACATAATCATTATGTAATTTATAACCCATAAGAATGGAATGAGGGTTTTATATATGTCAATTACAGAATAAAATAAATAATTTTTATTTCATGATGATTACCACTAGAAATGAAAGAGTTTTGGGTATTCATATAAAGAAAATAAAACAATTTCTTGATAAAAAGAGGGAGATTTTGAGACAGAAATTCTACAGCATAATGGCTTTGAAACATGGTTTTAGAAAACATTAAAAAGAGAGGGTACAAGGTTTTACCATTAATAAATGATTTATAATATAGTATAGGGACATAATAAAATTAAAATAATAACATGTTATGGAAATTTTAAAGACATACCACATAAAAGAGAACTTGAATGGAAAAAAAGAGAAGTTGAGAATTCCCTTACCACATAAGAAACAATTGAATACATATCATTAAGGAATTACATTATACAAAACATTAAATGTCATGAGAATATACTAAATCATGATATAATGATTCAAATGGTTTTATATAAACCTTATAGGGAAATAAAGTTGCATAACATCAAGATATGATCCAAAGAAAGAAGATTTAGATGAAGTCCCTTATGAAAATTCGGCAGCCTAATGACATCACATAAAAATTCAGAAAATGTGTTGATGAGAGAGAAAAGAGTCTCTCATAATTTAGAAATAAAATTTATTGAAATAATGATATATAATAACATACCGCAACATAAGAAAATTTAAATAAAAAACATAACATAAAAGAAGTCTTTGACTGAAAGAGGAGGGTGAAAGGTTCTCTTACCTTGAATAGTAACTTCTAAAACTCTAAGATCGGAACCTTGGAGGCTTGATGACACCTTGGAAGGAATATTTTGGAGGTATAAATAGAATAAATTCATGTAGAATGATTTTGGAATGAAATTAATTGAAGGAATGTGTGTGTATTTATAGAAAAAGTTAGGGAATATTTTATTAATTTCAAAGGACATCTCATTAGAGGTATTTGCAAAACCATGGGTTTGCCCGTGGTATTTCCCCATGGTATTGGACACTTGGGAAACCTAATATTATATTTTAATTCATAATAATCAACCATACTATTATATTACTCATTACATCATTAGGACATAGTTATGATGTCATTAAACCTACTGAAAACTCAAAACTGTATTTTTATTATTTACTGAAAATTCAACTATTTCAGAAAAATTCCAAAAATTCACCCTAACCATTTTTAAATATGTATAATTCAAAAGTGAACTCTATTTTAGAAAAATTAATTTCATTTTAAATTAAATTAGAAAAATAAAATACCAATACTTAACTCATAATTTCTAAGACATTTATTTACTTATACTATGATATAATTATATCGCATTACCACTTAAGATGAATAAAATATATTTATACTTCATTATGGGAGTTTTTTATTCCTTTGATAAAATTACTATTTATAAGGGTGAAATTAATATTCCAAAGGGTAAAATTACTATTCACTAAAAAAATTATTTTGATCTTATTGAACCGCATTTTTTACCCTGATTACAACCATGTATGTCTGATTTTTGAAAATAATTTCATAGAAAAAGTTATTTAGTAATAATATATTTTTTTAATATTCATCAAAAAAACACTATTCATCCTAGTAACCTTCTTATAAAACTATACATCAAATAAAATTCATCAAATACTTAGAAAAAATTAAAGCTTCTTAGAAACTTTTAAAAATTCAGCCTAGATTAATTTTGACACTATTCATAACATGAATTTTTTTTTCAAAATATCCTAACAACTTCATTCCTTAGAAATAAAGTAATTAAATCATCCATAACATGTAAATTTCATCCAAAAAATTCATGGATTGCATAAAAATGTTCAAATTACATTTATTTTAATATTTATAATATCATTTATTTGAATCATTCATTAATAAGGCAATCACTACATCATCATTGTGTCATAAATAAATTTATTTATTTTATGTCTAAAATTTATTAAAAAAATACCATGATGTAGGAAATATTTTTATATTTATAATGAATATTTATATTCAAAGATATAATTTATATAAACCAAATTAGAATTGTTTTAGTTAGGAGATACATGTTTATGTTATATTTCCCTTTCATTTAAAATAAATATCATAAAAGGTCAGTATCACACCCAAGTGGCTCCATGGGGTCCTAAAATCTACACAAGTATGCCCATTTTTGGCCATATCTCATCCAATATGATTATTACACGTGTTAGGGTAGTTTTATATTATTATAATATTATTTTTTTACCCTTATTTATTTGATTTACCCTTTAACCATGGTAAATAAAAATAATTACTGAAGTTACTTTTCATAATGTCCAAAAATAAAAGGTACCTATTTACCCAATTTAAAACTTATGATTATAAATATTGAATAAATTTTTCCAAATTCAAAACACATAATTTTCAGTAATTAATGTAAAATGAATTCTTTTTGTCAAAACCGGAAAGCGAGTTTTTAAGAAATAAAAAATATCAAAAGATTGACATTTGTTTATGTCCAATTTAAATGTGAAATTACTCCCAATGACCATAATTTTATTATATAATAAAAAAATAATATAATTACAATTTAAAACCAATTTAAAATATAATTTAACTATATAAATAAATTATAAGAAAAGGCAGTTCTGAATTAAAATGTAGTATTTTTCATTATTCATCAAAAAATGAATTTTATCAGAAAAATACCAAAATTTAAACCAAAGTAAATTTTGATATCCCGCTTCTAAATAGGAAGTTTATTTTTTCAAATAGAACATATAAATTTGAAAAAACTATATTTAAAAAAGGTTCGCTGTCAAAAGGTGGTAAAATTACATTTTGAAAATATTAGAGTATTTTATGCTTAAAATTGGATTCATTCTCATTTTAATTATCTAAAATTAATTTAATAAATGTAAAAAGATTTAAAAAAATATATAAAATAATAATATTTTTAATCTTGTTAATTCCTTCTAATACAACGACTAGGCATTAACTACCATTTAAAATAATAATATTATTGTTGTATTATTTTTTTGTATAACTCAATGTTGTGTGAAACGTAAGATTTCGAATAAACTCGTTGTTCTGTGTTGAGTACGCTTTTAAAAAAAGCATAACATTTAATATAAAATTAATATATTATTCATAAATATTAATAGATATGAAAATGTATTATTCTATAAATTCTTAGGATGATACATCATTCCACCCTTTTGGAAATTGCATCCTCATAATTTTAAAATTGGGCTCAATAACTTCATCGAAAATCTCACATCATAAAAAGAGTCAATAAATCTACCACTTTAAAATAATGAAAGAGAAGTACAAATGTTACCCTAGATAACACAAACTAGGGCTCTATTTAGGAAAACATGGATATGGAAGAGAAAACTAACCATCAAGTTCTAATGGAGAGTGATAGAAAACATGATCAGTAGAAAGTTAATAATTGGAAAACTACAAACTTGTGATGGGTTAAATGTTATTTGATTTCACAGTAGAAAAAGTAAATGGAAAAAGTTTATGTTTTAATATCCTTTCCATAAGGTTAAGTAATTTATTTACAAGATCGAATAAGAACATAAAGAAATATACTTACTTGTCATGTAGAGTTTCACCCTTTAATAAATTTTTACCACAAAACTCATTTTTGCTCCAAACGAGGAGTATTCAAGATGACTTAGTCACACCTAAAGGGATAGAATCAACTTCTAGAGAATCACATAATTCACAAAAGATGAAATATATATTTACCCTATCTTTAGAACTTAACCAAAACCAAAATGGTTAGTACAAGATCATATAATCCCCAAAACTAATAATCCTTTATAAAAAGAAATACTACTCTTAATCTCTAAGATTTCAACAAACAACACCCAGAGTTCAAAAAAGACCATTCAAAAAACAATTGTCCTTAAAATTCATGAAAATAATCAAAACTAATATTGAAACCCAAAATTCAAGAGGATTTGATCAAATAATCTTCCAAGATAAATTTTAACACTTATCTTCAAATAACATCAACCACTCTTAATGTCTCATACCAAAAAGTAATTAACCTAATCACATATTCTATAAGATTGGATAATCATTCCTTAATTCCTATAATTCCACAATTAAATAATTTAACCTTTAATCCTTAAATAAAACTCCATAGTATTCTATTTACCTTAATCATATTGTAACGTCCCAGACCGGGTGCCACTCAACGGGTGCCCCGAACCCGATTCGCCACGTGACCTCAGCGCGTTTCCCCAAACGCCAGAGGCTGCCGACTAGCAGCGAGGGCCCAGGACTGATAGTGGGGAAACTATGCCCTCATTTTTCAAAGTGCAGCATAGCAAAATATAAATAAAACATAAAAAGAACAGCGGAAGCAGTAAATCATACACAACTAAAATAAACAACAGCAGTGTATATAACCAAAAGTATATAGAAAATGTTGCAACATGTCTTAAGTTCTAAGAAAACATCTAGAACATGTTACATAGCAGTACAATACAATACAGAGTACAAGTACAGAAAGGAAAAACAGCTGGCAGCGGCATCGCGAGCCTAGGCTCGGTCCCATGCCCTCCTACTCCTCACCAACAGTAAAGTACCTGTATAGGGACTCTTGCCCATATCCACACCTGCAGAAACGTAATCTGTTTTGGCCGAAAAGCGTGAACCAAATAGGGTGTGAGAAATAAATTCCCAGTAGGCACCCACCAAAGGCCTGTTCACAACTGCGTGTAAGCATGAAACAACAGTGTGCAATAGAAAAGTGCAATAAATTAAGAAGTACTGAAAGTAACTAACTTAACAATTAAATTTCCATTTTATTATTCATTTAATCCATTAAAT
The DNA here is from genome assembly GCA_963277665.1 of Viscum album. Lineage (NCBI taxonomy): Eukaryota > Viridiplantae > Streptophyta > Magnoliopsida > Santalales > Viscaceae > Viscum > Viscum album. The sequence continues at coordinate 1,945,415,644 of OY728163.1, forward strand.
ATTAGAAATCACCACAATGCATTTCTAAGTAAACAGTCCACGTCCTCAGACAAACAAAACCTTACCCTCAGGTAAGCATAATCCAACCCGCAGGTATAGCCCTCAGGCATAACAGAATTTTCCCTCAGGCGTAGAAAGTGTCACCCTCAGGCACAGAAGTCAAGCCCTCAGGCACGAAAGGTTGCCCTCAGTCGAAATAACTACAGCCCTCGGGCTAAATAGTACAGTGCCCTCAGGCTAATCACAACAACACCCTCAGGCTAACAGGTAACTGGGCCATTCCCAAACAGGTAAACAAGCAGTAACAAGCAATTCCTCTCAAAGAAATTCTACAATTACTACTTTAAAGGCATACCCTCGGGTATCCTGGCCAAACGGCTAAATAGTGGAACACACCCCCGGGGTGGTCCCAGATGGCCTCAGCCTCACGATACCCCAACATGGGTTCATGGCACAAAAACATGCAAAACGCACAGTAGTTGGAAAATTAAACACCAAGCCACCTACCTTATACACCAACGAGCAGTATACCCGAACGCCGACTCCAGAAACGCCCAATAATGGCGTAGATCTAATGAAGAACAAAACCCTCTTAACCACAAACAACTCCCGCTAGGGAAAGAATTGGTAATAAGCATCCAAGGAGATGGAAGCCCTCACCCGTGCGGTTCCAAAGGGATCGTCTGAGGCGGAAACCGATTCCAGACGAACACCCGGCGGATCTTCAAATGTCCGGCCTCCTCCTTTGGCTCCAAAACGGCTCAAATGCCTCCTCAGATAAATGAGGATGTTACTACCTTTTTTAAGCCAAAAAAACAAAGTAAACGGCGTGTACTTCCAAGTACACGGCGTGTACTCCTTTCATTTAACTATTTTTCTGGCGGCACCGCCACACTGTTCATCCGTCGACATGATTACACGGCATGTACTCCTGAGTACATGGCATGTACTGTCGCCCAACTGGAGGATGCTCCAACGCCTTACTATTTTGGCCTACCGACTGACTACATGGCGTGTAAAGGACCATTACACGGCGTGTAGTCAGTTCCTACACCCTTTGTCGCTGACATGGCTACACGCCCTGTGTACTCATCCCAACACGGCCAAAAGTACACGGCGTGTGGAAAAAGTACACGGCGTGTAGTTCCAAAATTTAGGATTTTTCCCCATTTTCCATATTTTATTAAAAACACTTAAGGAAAAGAGAAAAGAAGAAGCATGTACCTCAAGAGAAGAACCGGGTTCTTACAAACTTCCCCCCTTATAGCAATTCGTCTCCGAATTGCCCTTCCAAGGGTGGAGAAGATATAGCCGTGAACAACTTCGGCCACTGAGCACGTATGTCGGCCTCCCGCTCCCAGGTCTCGACCTGCACTCAGCCATGCTTCCATAGCACCCATATGAGAGAAACTGACCAGCCTCGGAGAACCTTCATGCCCCTTTCAGCAATACGGATCGGATGCTCCTCAAAGGACGCATCTGCCTCCAGCTCAACCTCCTCGGGCTGAAAGATGTGAGATGGGTCTGAATGATAGTGAAGTGACTGAGATACATGGAAGACGTCGTGCATGGCTGAGTACCGCTATGGTAACCGCAACCGATAGGCAACCAGCCCGACTCTCTCCAGAATTTCGAATGTCCCCACATACAGCGGTGAAAGTTTACCCTGTCTCCTGATCTGCTTGTGTACCAGCCTCGGAGAAACACAAAAGAAAACCTGATCCCCGACCACAAACTCGAAAGGTCATCTGCAGCGATCAGCATATGACTTCTAGAGAGACTGTGCGATAGCCATCCGCTTCTGAATTAACTGGACCTGCTCAGACGTCTCCTGCACGAGCTGTGGCCCCAGTAAAGCTGCCTCACCTGCCTCTATCCAGTACAAGGGTGAACGGCATGGCCTACCGTATAAAGCCTCGTATGGTGTCATCTCAATAGTCTCCTGGAAGCTATTGTTATAGGAAAACTCAACTAAGGGTATATGCTTCTCCCAAGAGCCCCCAAAATCTAGGACGCATGCACGTAGCATGTCCTCTAGCACCTGTATCGTATGCTCTGACTGGCCATCTGTCTGAGGGTGGTATGTTGTGCTCAGAAGCACCTACATACCCAGTTCCCTCTGAAAGCTCTGCTAGAAACAAGATGTAAAGTGGGCGTCCCTATCTAAAACGATAGAACGAGGGGCCCCATGAAGACGTACGATCTCTCAGATATACAGCCTTCCGAGCTCGTCAACACTGAAGGTCTCCTTGATCGGCAAGAAGTGAGCTACCTTTGTGAGTCTGTCCACAACAACCCACACGGCATCATTGCCACGAGGTGACATCGGCAACCCAGTCACGAAATCCATCGCGACATCATCCCATTTCCACTCTGGAATGGGTAACTGTTGTAATAATCCAGCTGGTCTCTGATGCTCCGCCTTCACCTGCTGACAGGTGGAACACCTCGTAACAAAACCAGCTACGTACATCTCTCTTCATACCCGGCCACCAGTACTAACGTCTCAAGTCGCGGTACATCTTGGTAACCCTGGGATGAACTGCCCAAGCTTAAGCATGAAAATCTCGCATCATCTCCTCGCGTATATCCTCTAGAACCCATACTCGTCCATGGAAATGCAAAACCTCGTCATCACCTATCGTCCAACCAGGAGAAGGGTCCACACTTGCCACCAACTCCCATAGAACTAGGCCTTCTGAATCTGATAGTTGTCTCATCCTCACTCTATCCAGGATGGTAGATGTCATAGCTAAAGATGAGAGATAAGTCCACCCCTGACTGTCGTGCACCTCCAGATGCATCTCAGAGAATAAGGTCATAAGCTCCCACTCACCACTGGCCTCCTGCACTGCCTGTATCTGAGACTTCCTGCTCAGTGTGTCAGCTACTGCATTACCTTTACCAGGTGTATAGGCAAGCTCAAAATTGAAGGAATGTAGGTATTCAACCCACCTCCTCTTCCTTAGATTTAAGTCAAGCTGATTAAAGATATACTTGAGGATTTTGTGGTCAGTGAAAACCACAAAATGATCTCCCAATAGATAATGTCTCCAACAGTGCAACGCATGTACAAATGCAGCTAACTCGAGATCATGCGTCGGGTAATTCCTCTCATGTGGCCTCAACTTCCGAGACCCCTACGCAACAACTCGATCGCCCTGCATCAACAACGCTCCCAGCCCAATACCTGCTGCATCACAGTAAACTGTATAGCTCTTCCCTGGCTCTGGGAGTATCAGGATCGGTGCTGATGTCAACCTTCCCTTCAGGTCCTGAAAGGCTACCTTACAAGCTTCTGACCAAACTAACTTCACACCATTATTAGTTAGACCTATCAACGGTGATTCTAAGTGGGAGAAGTCCTGTATGAAACGTCTGTAGTAACCAGCCAGCCCTAAGAAACTCCATATCTCAAACATGTTATTAGGATGCTCCCAGGAAACTACTACTCTCACCTTCTTTGGGTCTACTGAAACTCCTGTCTCAGAGATGATATGTCCTAGGAAGTGAATCTGGTCCATCCAAAAGTGGCACTTTGAGAGCTTAGCATATAGCCAATGCTCCCTCAGTGTACTCAATACGATCTCAAGATGGGTGGCATGGTCGTGTCGAGTGTGAGAGTACACCAAGATGTCGTCCACGAATACTACCACAAAAGAATCAAGATACAGATAGAAAACACGATTCATCAGATCCATGAAAACTGTCGGTGTGTTCATGAGTCCGAAAGGCATAACCATATACTCATATAGACCATACCTACTCCTGAAAGCCGTGAGAGGTATATCAAATGGTCTTACGCGCAGCTGATGATATCCTGATCTCAGGTCAATCTTCAAGAACACTCGTGCTCCATGAAGCTGATCAAAAAGATCATCAATCCTTGGTAAGGGATATCGGTTCTTCACCGTCAACTGGTTCTGCTTATGATAATCCACGCAAAGTCTGATGGTATCGTCCACCTTCTTTGCAAAAAGGACCGGTGAACCCCAAGGATAAGTCCTGGGTCGGATAAAGCCCTTTGCCTGAAACTCCACCAACTGCTTCTTGATCTCCTTCAACTCAGGTGTATCCATCCTATATGGAGGAATGGACACCGTTATTGCTCCTGGAATAAGCTCAATGGATAAATATACCTCTCTCTCCGGAGGTAGACCCGAAAAGTCATCTGGGAAGACATCCCTGAAACGATCAACAACAGGAGGGAAATCTGCCTAACAAGTCCCCTAGTCATCCTGATATAAGCTCACAATCTGGGTTGTGACTCCACCTCGCCCACGATGCTCTGGTCCAGCTCGAATCACCTGAACATCCCATTCGCCCTTGCATAAAAACTCTCCGCCCTCTGGTGACGTGAAACGCACCCTGCGACGATAGCAGTCTACAAAGTCCCAAAAGGGAACCAACCAATTCATCCCAAGAATGAAGTCATAGATCATCATCTCTAGGATATAGAGGTCCCAAAGGAAGTGACACCCACCAACCTCAAGGGGGCACTCCTTGCACCGATGCACACCAGCTATCCAAGTCCCCAACGGAGTGTCTAGCGTCATGATATTAAAAGAAGGAGAAACACAGAGCCCAAGGCTCTCCACAATGGGGATAGATATAAAACTATGTGTAGCACCCATATAGAAAAGTACTGAAGATAAGATAGAAGCTACTAAAATAGTACCTCTGACTGTAGAAGGTCCGGGATCCTGCTCCTGATGGGTCTGTTGCACTGCATATGCCTGCCTAGTGCCACGGCCCTGCAACACAGCCTAGCTACCCTGAGCTGTCCCAACCTGCTGCCTCTGAGATCCTGGTGTCTGGCTACCATAGCCACGACCACCATCTCTGCCGGAATGCCCTCACGTATTCTATTTCCCTGACTAGTAAGAAGCCACTGGTCCTGTTCCCGCACGCGGAGTCTTCACATAACCCCTCTCACTAGCTATCGGTGGAAACGCCCTGCAAAAGCGCTACAGATGATCTATCTTGCCACAAGCTCGACACTCTACTGGGTCTCATGGAAACTGTGGTCTCTTGTGCCCCTCTCTACCACACCGGTAGCACCTGAACGGACCACCTGAAGAAGTTGCCTGGCTGGTATTTCCACCCTGAGAGAATTCCATCTATCTCTTTCTCTTGCCAGTAGAAATAATACCAGTAACTGGTGTTGAACCACCCTGGCCCACACCACTAGATTCCCGAAGGTTCCTCTCTATGATCAACACCTAGTTCACAATAGCATGTACAGTAGGCAACCTTAAGACATTCACTAGCGCTCGGATGTCATACCGAAGACCATCCTCAAAACATCTGGCTCTCAACGTCTCATCACCCACCAGCACGGGTGCAAAGAGCTGAAGCTCCGTAAAATGAGAAGAATAGTCCATCCCTGACATAGCGTTCTACTGCAGATTCATGAACTCTCGGGCTCTATCTGCCCTCAGCGTCTCCGGGAAGAAAAGGTCATAGAAGACTGCCTGAAAGTCTTCCCACGCCATGTCCCTGTGATACTCTGACTGGGTGGTAACATCCCACCACCTCTTGGCGGAATCACGCAGCATGTAAGTCGTGATATTGACCCTCCACCCTGGAGGCATCTCAAGATGTTCGAAAATAGTTTGCATCGACCCCAGCTAAGACTCTGCTGCCTGTGGTCCACCATCCCCTGAAAACTTAGGCGGATGCTGCTGCTGGAAGATACGTTTCATCTTGGCCATAGATGTGGCATCCTGCGGTGCTCCCTGAAAGGTCTGTATGAACTGTAATAAGCCTTCACGAAACTGCGCCTTCGTGCCTGTGTCCGGTATAGCAGCTGGTGTCGCCTATGGATCTTCTGGAGGATCTAATAGTAGCCCATGGACCACCATCTCCTGGGTATACTTGTTGCCTCTCTCCTGGAGAACAACGTGCGGTCGTCTAGGCGGCATGTCACTACAAGGTCAAAAACACGCCTTAGAACAATATTTGTCAAAGACCAAAAGCGAAGAAACCCAAAAGGGAACAGGAGGAATATGGCATTCAAAATTTGCAAAACAAGACTACACGGCATGTATACTGACTACACGGCATGTACTTGACTTCCCTTCCCCTGCCCGGGTCCTTCTGCACGGTTAAGCCACACGGCTCCCATTGAACAAAAACTACACGGCATGTATATAATCTACACGGCTTGTATGGTGTTTTTTTCCAACTACCTGTGTCACTTGTGACACGGCCGACTACTCGTCTTGACATTACACGGCGTGTTACACCCGCACACAGCGTGTACACCACCCCCGTTTCCCAGCCACATGGCTAAGTCCACACGGTCTGTCCTCAGACAAGACTACATGGCGTGTCCCATAGGTACACGGCGTGTTCAAGGAGAGGTGACACCGACCCGTGTTGTTAGTTACACGTCCGAGTCCCCAGGTCACACTACATGGCGTGTTCTTCATTGACACGGTGTGTTCTGTACAGGAGTTCACTGACCCATGTTGTTAGTTACACGGCCGGACTCCGGGTCAAAAATACACGGCGTGTATATCTAGTACACGGCGTGTTTTACCCAAGCTCTTTCCTACCCTGTGTCGCTGCCCACACAGTTTGTGACACGGGAAGAGACTACACGGCGTGTACTCAGAGTACACGGTGTGTACTTAAAAAGTTCATTTTTCTTCCCGAACAGAAGGCCATACACAGTGTGTGTAAAAATACTACACGGCGTGTATACTGGGTTTCTGGACAGTATGCCTCAGAAACTTTTCTGGAACCCGGAAAATACCGAAAACCAACACCTAAGTGTCAAATTCCGACCCGTGAGGGCCCATACTCCCCACGAATCAAAGTTTGACATCTTATCTGTGTTATAACTAATAAACAGTCAATGAGCCGCCAAATTCTGGTCAATGGGGGCCCATACTCCCCAAAAACCAAAGTTTGGCATCCATTCTATAAACAGGATTACACAAAATACCCTATCAAACAGCAGGTATTTATCAAGAAGCTATCACAATAGCATGCTTTTCTAGCACAACAACTATCACAACAGCATGCAATTTCTAATGCACCTACATGGAATGGAACAATGTATGGAATGTGATTTCTAGCATGTCCCTCCATGATGCATGAGATGGCATACCCTCATCTCCTCGGGTTGCAACTAAATATAATTTATAACAGCACAATCCCAAGTGTGTCACCCAACGGTGAAAACATATCAACTGTAAAATTTTCCAAATCACTAAAATTTCAATACGAGGTAGACTGGATTTTCCCTGTACACGGGTTAGCTACGCCCGGGAACAGCTTATTACCAACTACCGTTCGTTTTATCCCTGACTACGGCTCCAAATAGTAAGTCAGAGAAAAGAACCCCTTTGATACCACTTTGTAATGTCCCATACCGAGTGCCACTCAACGGGTGCCCCGAACCCGGTTTTCCACGTGACCTCAAGCGTGTTTCCCCAAACGCCAGAGGCTGCTGACTAGCAGTGAGGGCTCAGGACTAATAATGGGGAAACTATGCCCTTATTTATCAAAGTGCAGCGCATTAGAATATAAATAAAACATACAAAGAACAGCGGAAGCTGTAAATAATACACAACTGAAATAAACAACAGCAGTGTATATAACCAACAGTATATAGAAAATAGTGTGACATGTCTTAATTTCTAAGAAAACAGCCAGAACATGTTACATAGCAGTACAATACAATACAAAGTACAAGTACAGAAAAGAAAAACAGCTGGCAGCGTCATCGCGAGCCTAGGCTCGGTCCCATGCCCTCCTACTCCTCAGCAACAATCAAGTACCTGTATAGGGACTCTTGAACCTATCCACACCTGCAGAAACATAATCTGTTTGGGCCGAAAAGCGTGACCCAAACAGGGTGTGAGAAATAAATTCCCAGTAGGCACCCACCAAAGGCCTGTTCCCAACTGTGTGTAAGCATGAAACAACAGTGTGCAAAAGAAAAGTGCAATAAAGTAATCAGTACTGAAAGTAACTAACTTAACAATTAAATTTCCATTTTATTATTCATTTAATCCATTAAATATTAGAAATCACCACAGTGCATTTCTAAGTAAACAGTCCACGTCCTCAGACAAACAAAACCTTACCCTCAGGTAAGCAGAATCCAACTCGTAGGTATAGCCCTTAGGCATAACAGAATTTGCCCTCAGGCATAGAAAGTGTCTCCCTCAGGCACAGAAGTCAAGCCCTCAGGCACGAAAGGTTTCCCTCAAGCGAAATAACTACAGCCCTCGGGCTAAATAGTACAGTTCCCTCAGGCTAATCACAACAACTCCCTTAGGCTAACAGGTAATCGGGCCATGTCCAAACAGGTAAACAAGTAGTAACAAGCAATTCCTCTCAAGGCAATTCTACAATTACTACTTTAAAGGCATACCCTTGGGTATCCTGGCCAAATGGCTAAACAGTGGAACACACCCCCAGGGTGGTCCTGGATCTAAGCAATGATCCCAACCAGCATTTTAATATCATAATTAAATACCTAATCAATTATAGGTGTTTAATATAGCAATGGCCTCAGCCTCAAGATACCCTAACATGGTTTTGTGGCACAAAAACGCTCAAAATGCACAGCAGTTGGAAAACTAAACACCAAGACACCTACCTTATACACCAACGAGCGGTATACCCGAACGTCGACTCCAGAAACACCCAAGAATGGCGTAGATCTGACGAAGAACAAAACCTGCTTAACCTTAAATAACTCCCTCTAGGGAAAGAATTGGTAAGAAGCATCCAAGGAGATGGAATCCCTTACCCGTGCGGTTCCAACGGGATCGTCCGAGGCGGAAACCGATTCCAGACGAACACCCGGCGGATCTTCAAAGTTTCGGCCTCCTCCTTTGGCTCCAAAATGTCTCAAATGCCTCCTCTACCAAATGAGGAGTCTACTGCCTATTTTAAGCTGAAAAAACAAAGTACACGGCGTGTACTTCCAAGTACACGGTGTGTACTTCTTTCATTTAACTGTTCCTCTAGTGGCACTGTCACACTGTTCATATGTTGACATGATTACACGGCATGTACTCCTGAGTACACGGCGTGTACTGCCGCCCAGCTGGAGGCTGCTCCACCGCCTTACTATTTTGGCCTGCCGACTGACTACAAGGCGTGTAAAGGACCACTACATGGCATGTAGTCAGTTCCTACACCCTTTGTCGCCGACATGGCTACATGCCCTGTGTACTCATCCCAACACGGCCAAAAGTATACGGTGTGTAGAAAAAGTACACGGCGTGTAGTTCCAAAATTTAGGATTTTTCCCTATTTTCCATATTTTATTAAAAACACATAAGGAAAAGATAAAAGAAGAAGCCCGTACCTCAAGAGAAGAACTGGGTTCTTACACATATAAAGTCCCCAAAATAGTGAACATCTTCCAAAATAACATTTATCACTTAATCCCCAAATCATTTTCCAATCCCATGGTTATCTATTCAAAAAAATATATTTCTCCAAAATCAAATTATTATTATTTAATCAACTCGTTTAACAAAAAATAATTAAGTCCTACTAACCATGGACTTCACGTAGGTTAGTGGTCGGAAAGAAAGGCATCTCGCATTTCAGTTGTGGGTTCGATTCCTTCAGCCTTTTCTAATGCAACGGGTTGTCACACGGTCTATGTGTTGTCCCTTTTTCTAAAACTATATAATTATTATAAAACTTAAATAATGAGATAAAATAATCAAAAATAACTATAACATGTTTTATCCTCAAAGGTTATTCTACACCTTTCGTTTTTCTTCCCCAAAATTATTAACCCATAACTACCTCAAAAATACTTATCTCCAAAAATATCGTTAATTACCTTGAAATTTCATAACATAAGACTCAAAAGGGGTTTCTAATACATTTAAATTATGATAAAACTTAAAATTATAAACCCTTTACTATATCTATAACTCTTAAGAGAACATCCTAATCTCCAAAGTTTTCTAAACCCTTCTCTGATACCAACTATAATGACCCGGCCTTAAATATAACTTATTCTAGCGACTTTTGAATAGAATTTGTTTTAATTAATTCTCAAAGATATTTTTGGTCTATATTTTTATATAATTAGGATAGAATCTTATATAAACTTTCAATATTGCAAAGTAGATAAGTCTATATGAAAAAAAATCATAAAAGAAAAACTATTAAAATGAAACATGGTTTCTTTTCAAGAGAAATCTTAAAATAATTTCATTGTAGCATCTTCTTTGTCCTTACCAATCTTAAAACCAATGGAAAACATTTAATAAATTGGGATCGGAACAAAAATCTTAGTAAGGTAAAACAAGGGAAACAGTTTACATGTGATCTTGAGAGATATAAATAAGAACATGATGAATTTCATAAGGCTTGAGAAAGAGGAATATCATAACAATAAGAACGTGGATCAAAACTTGAAAATGTGGTGAAAACATTTAATTTAAACATTCATAATAATATCACCAAGGTTCATTCCCAAGGTTTCGTATCACCAAGATCTATCCCCAAGGTGTCATAAAAATTACCAAGGTTATTCACCAAGGTATCGTAAAACATGTCATCTCTAGAAATTAATACATTTATCCAATGCATTCGAGTGATATCAGGGTGAACCCTTAATATGAATTTATTTTCATGTGATACACATATATCATAATCAAAAATTTCATAAATAACCCAAGGAGAATAAAAAAAATGTTTTTCATATCAAAATAGTGACATTTTAAAAAGTGCGTAAAAACATGATCATTATGTCATTTATAACCCATAGAAAGAGAATGAGGGTTTTATATATGTCAATTCTAGAATAAAATAAATATTTTTTATTTCATGATTAGTACCCCTATAAATGAAATATTTTTGGGTATTCATATAAATAAAATAAAAGAATTTCTTGATAAAAAGAGGGAGATTTTGAGACAAAAATTCTACAGCATAATGGCTATGAAACATGGTTTTAGAAAACATTAAAAAGAGACTGTAAAGGGGTATCCCATTAATAAATGATTTATAATATAGTATAGGTAGAGAATAAAATTAAAATAAGAACATGTTATGGAAATTTGAAATACATACCACGTAAAAGATAACTTGAATGGAAAAAAAAGAGAATTTGAGAATTCCCTTACCACATAAGAAACACTTGAATACATATCATTAAGGAATTACATTATAAAAAACATTAAATATCATGAGAATATTATGAATCATGATATATTAATTCAAAGGTTTGTATATAAAACTTATAGGAAAATAAAGGTGCATAACATCAAGATATGCCACAAAGAAATGAGATTTAGACGAAGTCCCTTACGAAAATTCAACAGCTTAATGGCGTCACATAAAAATTCAGAAAATGAGTTGATGAGAGTGAAAAGAGTCTATTGTAATTTGGAAATAAAATTTATGGAAATAATGATATATAATAACATACCTCAAAATAATAAAATTTAAATTAAAAGGCATAACATAAAAGAAGTCTTTCACTAAAAGAGGAGGGTGAAAGGTTCCCTTACCTTCAAAAGTAACTTCTAAAAATCTAATATCAAAACCTTGGGGGATTTAGGACACCTTGGGAAGACTCCTTGGGAGGTATAACTAGAATAAATTCATGGAGAATATATTTTTAATGAAAGTAAATGAAAAAATGGGTAGGTATTTATAGAAAAAGTTAGGGAATATTTTATTAATTTCAAAGGACATCTCATTAGTGGTATTTGCAAAACCATGGGATTGCTCATGGTATTAGACACTTAGGACACCTAATATTATATTTTAATTATTAAGAATATACCATCATACTATATTACTCATTACATCATTATAAAATAGTTATGATGTCATTAAACTTACTGAAAACTCAAATTTGTATTTTTATTATTTACTGAAAATTCAACTATTTCAGAAAAATTCCAAAAATTCACCCTAACCATTTTTCAACATGTACAATTAAAAAGTGAACTCCATTTTATAAAAATTAATTTAATTTTAAATTAAATTAAATAAATAAAATACCAATAATTAACTAATAATTTCAAAAACATTTATTTACTTATACTATGATATAATTATATCACATTACCACTTAAGATTAATAAAATATATTTATACTTCATTAGGGGAGGTTTCTATTCCATTGGTAAAATTAAAATTTATAAGGGTTAAATTACTATTCTAAAGGGTAAAATTACTATTCACCAAAAAAAATTATTTTGATCTTATTGAACTACATTTTTCACCCTGATTACAACAATGTATGTCCGATTTTTTAAAATCATTTCACAAAAAATGTTATATAGTAATAATATATTTTTTTAATATTCATAAAAAAACAATATTCATCCTATAAACCTTATTATAAAACTATTAATCAAATAAAATTCATCAAATACTTAAAAAAATTGAAGTTTCTTCGAAAACTTCTAAAAATTCAGCCTAGATTAATTTTAACACTATTCATAACATGAATTTTTTTTCAAAATATCCTAACAACTTTATTCCTTAGAAATAAAGGAATTAACTCATCCCTAACATGTAAATTTCATCCAAAAAATCATGTATTGCACAAAAATTTTCAAATTACATTTATTTTAATATTTATAATATCATTTATTTGAATCTTTCATTAATAAGATAATCATTGCATCATTTTTGTGTCATAAATAAATTTATTTATTTAATGTCTAAAAATTATAAAAAATACCATGATGTAGAAAATATTTTTATATTTATAATGAATATTTATATTCAAATGTATCATTTATATAAACCAAATTAAAATTGTTTTAGTTAGGAGATACATGTTTATGTTATATTTCCCTTTCCTTTAGAATAAATATTATAAAAGGTCACTATCACATCCAAGTGGCTCCATGGGGTCCTAAAATCGACCCAAGGATTCCCATGGTCGGACATATATTATCCAATATTATTAGGACACATTTTAGGGTAGTTTTATATTATTATAATGTTATTTTTTTACCCTGACTTATCTAATTTACCCTTCAACCATGGTAAATAAAAATAATTACTGAAGAAACTATTCATAATGTCCAAAAATAAAAGGTAACTATTTACCCAATTTGGACCTTTTAATTCCAAATATTGAATCCATTTTTCTAAATTAAAAACACATAAGTTTCAGTAATTAATTTAAAATTAATTCTCGTTGTCAAAACCAGAAAGCGGGTTTTTAAGAAGTTAAAACTATCAAAAGATTGACATTTTTTTATGTACAATTTAAATTTTAAATTACTTTAAATGACCATAATTGGATTAAATGATAAAAAATAGTTTAATTACACTTTAAAAACAATTAAAAATATAATTTAACTATATAAATAAATTATACAAAAATGAAGTTCTAAATTAAAATGCAGTGTTTTTCATTATTCATCAAAAAAAATGAATTTTATCAGAAAAATACCAAAATTTCAACCAAAGTAAATTTTTATGTCCATATTCTAAAGAATAAGTTTATTTTGTCAAATAAAACATATAAAAGTGAAAAAAAAATAGATTAAAAAGGGTTCTCCATTAAAAGGTGGTAAAACAACCTTTTAAAAATATTAGAGTATTTTATGCTCAAAATTGGATTCATTCTCATTTTAAGTCTCTAAAATTCATTGGATAAATGTAAAAACATTTAAAAAATATGTAAAATCATAATATTTTTTAATTATATTCATTCCCTCCAATAGAATAGCTAGGTTTTATATAACATCCTACTTTTTTATCACATAAACTTTCATTACATTATACAAAACCGAGGATCTTTAAGGTTTAGTGTCTTGGAAACCAGGAACTCAAAACATGAAAACATAAAACATTCTTCTTAAACACTTGAAAAGATTATCCTTATGTTCATCCTAGGTTCATTACTGCATCTCATAACCTGGGGACATATATCAAAAGAAAGGGTGAGCAGAAGGCCCAGTAAGGGAAACAAGGGAAACATTTAACATGTGAACTTGAGATACATCAATAAAGTCATGAAAAGAACTTTAAGGCATGAGAAAGAAATAATGAGGAATATCATAATAAAAAATAATTTTTTTCATAACTTGAAGAGATGGCTACAACATTTTACAAAGACAATCATTTCTGTTTCACCAAGGTCCATCCCCTAGGTGTCAATAAAAATTACCAAGGTTATTCACCAAGGTATTAGTCTAAATGGTCATCTCTAGAGATTAAGTCTTTACCCAATGCATTGGAGCTCTATCAGGGTGCACCCTTAATTTGTCTTTATTATCATGTGATCCACATATATCATCATCAATAATTTAATAAACAACCCATATAGCATAAAATAAATGGTTTTCATTTCATAATCATAACTTTTTAAAAACTGCTTTAAAGACATGATCTTTATGTCACTTTAAACCCACGGAAAGGGAAACCGGGTCTCATGTATATAAATCCCAGAATTTAAAATATAAAATTTTGGTATATATTTGAATACCCCTTTATAAGAAAGAACTTTGATTATTCACTTAATAAAATAAAATAATTTGAGAATAAGAGAGAGACATTTTGAGACGGAAATTCTGCAGCATAACGGCTATGTTACGAGGTTTTAGAAAACATTGAAAAGAGAGGGGACATGGGTCAACCACTCATAAATGATCCATAAAATAGTAGGGGGACAGAATATAAAGGATTTAAGAACATGGTAATGAAATTTTAAAGATATACCATATGAAATTAAGAACATTAAAGGAAGATAAAAATAAGATTTCTCTTATGAAAATTCGGTAGCCTAACGGCGTCACTTAAACTTCAAAAAAATGAATTGATGAGATAAAATAGGGTCTATAATCATATGAACATAAAATATCAGTATGATAGATATAGATATAATACCCCAAAATAGTAAAAAGAAACTTGAAAGACTTGACATGAAAGTAGAACTTTGAAAAATGAGAAAGGTGAACGAATCCCTTAAAAATTTGGCAGCCTAACGGCATCACCTAAACTTCAGCAAAAATAAATTGAGGAGATCAAATAGGGTCTCTCATCATATAAACATAAAATATCAGTATGATAGATATATATATCATACCCCAACATAATAAAAAGGAACTTGAAATACTTGACATGAAAATAGAACTTTGAAAAAATGAGAAAGGTGAACGAATCCCTTAAAAATTCGGCAGCCTAACGGCATCCCCTAAACGTCAGCAAAAATGAATTGATGAGATCAAATAGGGTCGCTAATCATATGAACATAAAATATAAGTATTATAGATATAGATATAATACCCCAACATAATAAAAAGTAACTTGAAAGACTTGATATGAAAGTAGAACTTGAAAATGATAAGGGTGAAAGAATCCGTTACAAAAATTTCGGCAGCCTAACGGTGCCACTTAAACATTCATAAAACGAAATGATGAGAGTAAGAGGGGGTCTATCATCATATGAACATGAAAAGTTCAATAAGAGGAACATAAAATAACATCCTCCAACATAAAAAATATGAACTTCAAGGAAATGACATAAAAGAGAGTACTTAAAAAGAACGAGAGAGGTAGGATCCCTTACCTTAAAATGTAACTCTTAAAACTCAAAGGTTGGGACCTTGAGGGCTTGGGGGAACCTTGAGAGGACTCCTTGGGAGGTAATGAGACCAGAGCTTCATTGGAGGAGAGTTGGGAGTGAAAACTAAAGGAGGAAAGGGTGGGTATTTATAGGGAATGTGAGGGGACAAGGCATTAATGGCCAAGGGACACCTCACAAGTGGTTTTCTCAAAACCATGGGCTCTCCCATGGTATTTCCCATGGGGTTAGGCCACATGGGTCCCCCCATACAATAATTCATCACCTTTGGTCGGCCAACCATTAAAATATCTCATGAAGTCATCATGACACAGTTATGATGTCATTAAACATACTGAATCCCTAAAACTGTATTTTTACTATTCACTAAAAATTCAACTTTCTCAGAAAAATCCCAAAATTTCACCTTAACCAAATATCAATGCTCCGATTTAAAAAATGAACTTCATTTTATAGAAATAATTTTCTAAATATTTTTAATTTAATTTTTAAATAAATACACTATTCACCGAAAATTCATTTTTTTCAGAAAAATCCCCAAAAATTACCTTAACATAATATTGATGCTCTGAGTTCAAAAATGAAATCCATTTTATAAAAATAATTTTCTAAATATTTTTAATTTAATTTTTAATTAAAAAACACTATTCACCTGAAAAAACTAATACTTGACTAATAATTTCTAAAACAGTTATTTACCTATTTTATTGAATCACATTACTTAATCAAGGTGCCTAGATTATATTAATACTTTATTTTAGTGAGATTACTAATCCATTTGGTCACATTACTAATTCTAAGCATAAAATCACTATTCATAATTTACTATTCATGATTTACTATTCATCAAAAATCAAGTTAATCTTATTAGACTCTAAATTTCGTACTGAACATAATTGTAGAAGACCATTTTTTGAAAATAATTACACATTTTTAATTATTTAAGGTTTACATAAACATTTTTAATATATCCTTTTTCTAAAATTCATCAAAAATATGCATACTATATTTATCCGGTCATTTAAAAATTAATAAACTTCATCATAAGATGAAATTGAATTTTTTATTTAAAACAAAGGATTACACAAGGCAGTTACGGTCTCCTTATATAGCCCCTTATCGCACCAGCATAGGACCTAAGTGTAAGGTGTGATAAGGTGAGAGAATCTGAGGGAGGCTCGGCCAACATCACACGAGTAGTAATTTCCATCAGTTTGAACTTCTCACGAAGGCGATTCCGTTCTAGCTTCACACGATGAAGTTCAGCTTGGGTTTGGTCCAAATAAAATCCCAGTGGTGCTACCTCCTTCCCAAGTTCTGTTAGATGGGCTTTGATCGGTCCAAGACTACTGGGTGAGGCCATCGAATCTTCTTTCTATATTAATTAACCAAGATCACTTGTATTTAGAGACAATAATCAAAACGTTTAGTTTCCAGCAGTCATATTGACCAACGATCATATAACAGTCAAAACTCAACAGTCTCGTTTTAATTATACTCATGTTATCAAATGAAACAGTTTTGTTGAGTATAAAATAACACACAAAATTAGGAAACAATATTTATTCAAAATTTTGGGTTGTTACAATGTTCCCCACTTAAGAAATTTCGTCCTAACAATTTTTAAAATCGGGAATGGAAATTTCATTGAAAGTCCCACATCGGAAAATAGTCAGTAACACTATTACTTTAAAAGAAAGAAAGGGAAGTAAAAAGGTCACCCGAGTTAACCCATTCTAGGATTCCATGTAGGAAAACATGAACATGGAGGAGAAAACAAAAGGTCACGTTCTAAGGGAGAGCTATAGAAAACATGATTAGGAGAAAGTTAACCATGAGAAAATCACAAACTTATAATGTGTGTAAATTGTCTTTGATTACCTAGTAGGAAACGTAAACCAACAACGTTTTTGTTTTACGTTCCATTTCATAATTTTGAGGAATTCATTTACTACATAGAACAAAAACATAAGGAAATATACCTACCTTCAAGTAGAGTTTCATCCTTTAATAAGTTTCTACAAAAACTAATCTTTTCTCCAAATGATGAGCATTCAAAACTACTTGGTCTCATCAAAGCAAAAGAATCATCTTCCAGATAATCACATAATCCACCAAAGATTCACTATTTATTTCTTCTATTATCCCAAAAATAGAAATGGTAAGATAAAACAACTCTTCAAAAAGAAAGAATCCCATAGGAAGGGAAACTTCTTTAAATCTTCAAAAGTCCACGATACTACCCAAAGTTCATCATAGACCATTCCATAAATAACTATCCTTAAAATTCCTCAAAATAAACCAAACTAAGATTGAAACCCAAATACAAGAAGGATTTGATAACATAGTATTACAAAATAAACTTCATCGTTCATCTCCAAACAACATCAATCACTCCTAACATCTTATAACAAAAGAAGCTAACCTAAACATATTTTCCCCAAGATAGGTTAATTATTTCCATAAGTAACCTAAATTACTATAAGTCCACCTTAAATTAATCGATTCTTCAAAATATAAGTCAACCTTTACTCCTCAAAGAAAATACCATAGTAATATATTTACCTTGATCAAATAGGGTTCCCAAAATAGTGAACGTCTTCTAAAATAATAATCATCTTTTAATCCCCTAATCACCCTTTTTTTAAGAAGGATAGATTCACTACATCAACATGTGGTACATAACAATATATGTTTTCCTTAATGATATAAAATCATATTAGGTAGTGACTCGATGATCTTAGAAAACATAAAAGATATGCTCATAGAGCACAAACTAAAATACAACATGACATAGACAATTATTGCGAAGAAGTTACATGTACTTCAGTCATCATGATCCATCTCAGCATAGGACTTGCATTGTTCCCTTATCCTCGAATATTTTTTTGCTCATCATGCTTCTCATCCATTCCAAGAGAGCATTGCCTTGGATAATGTCTAACTTCTCCACATTTACGACATCGAAATGTATAAGGTACATTAGATTGAACCTTATCTCCATTAATCACATTATCTATTTTTTTAAAGAAATTGGCTACTTTATGCCCTATCTTCCCACACTTAAAACATCTCTCGGTTCCTTTGTGAAATTATCCTTGGTGCCTCTTCCTGCACTTTTTGCAAAAAATAAAATGGGTCTTCTTTCCCTTATCAATTTTATTAGAAGAACAACCTTGAGACTTTGTCTTCTTCTTCCTTGATGAATTTGGGCATTCAACTAGGTACCAATTATTAATTGTGATTTTTGATAGCTGTTTTGGAATAATCACAATATGTTCAACTTGATCTTTCATCATATCTATCACATTAATGGGGAAATCGTCACATTTCCTATCACATTGGTTGTTGGGACATGCTCTTCCATTTCCCTCCATTAACTAAGAAAAGAACGTATAATTAAGGGGCTTAAATACTTAGCCAATAATCATGAAAAGGAAACTTAAAGCATAGAAGGATAAACTTGTAGAAGAAAAGTATACCCTAACTTGTGATCCCCTAGGTCCCAATATAGGTTATCCATGATCATATATTCTTATGTGAATCATTATTTTATTTTATCTTTGTTCCTTTAATAATGGTTCATACTAAGCTTATGAATTTACCAAAGCATATCCCCTGGGAGTGTCGTAACCAAGAGTGCAGCAAGGCCCGTTGTCTTGTACCAGTTCCCGTTTGAATCTAACACAAAGTGGTGTTTTCGGGTTTTAACCCTATGTACATCTGTTCCAGAGCCACCTCTACCTGCTCGTATCCATACAGGGATGTATTTTCTTGACAACCACTTACTCAATACTCACCAAAATACCAGAAAGATTCCCTATATATAAAATTTTCTAAAGGATTATTCCTAAAGTTTTCATATCCTAATTTCCAAAAATAAATAAACCATCCTTTGATACCAACTATAACATCCCGCATTTTTATCACATAAACTTTCATTACATTATAAAAAACCGAGGATCTTTGAGGTTTAGTGTCTTGGAAACCAGGAACTCAAAATATGAAAACATAAAACATTCTTCTTAAACACTTGAAAGGATTCTCCATATGTTAATCCTAGGTTCATTACTGCATCTCATAACCTGGGGACATATATCAAAAGAAAGGGTGAGCAGAAGGCCCAGTAAGGGAAACAAGGGAAACATTTAACACGTGAACTTGAGATACATCAATAAAGTCATGAAAAGAACTTTAAGGAATGAGAAATAAATCATGAGGCATATCATAATAAAAAATAACTTTTTTCATAACTTTAAGAATTGGATACAACATTTTACAAATACAATCATTTTCATTTCACCAAGGTCCATTCCCTAGGTGTCAATAAAAATTACTAAGGTTATTCACCAAGGTATCAGTCTAAATGGTTATCTCTAGAGATTAAGTCTTTACTCAATGCATTGGAGCGCTATCAGGGCGCACCCTTAATTTGTATTTAT
This sequence comes from Viscum album, assembly GCA_963277665.1. Lineage (NCBI taxonomy): Eukaryota > Viridiplantae > Streptophyta > Magnoliopsida > Santalales > Viscaceae > Viscum > Viscum album. The sequence goes on from OY728163.1 coordinate 1,945,435,636, forward strand.
TATCATGTGAGCCACATATATCATCATTAATAATTTCATAAACAACCCATATAGCATAAAAGAAATGGGTTTCATTTCATAATCATAACGTTTTAAAAACTGCTTTAAAGACATGATCTTTATGTCACTTTAAACCCACGGAAAGGGAAAGTGGGTCTCATGTATATAAATCCCAGAATTTAAAATAGAACATTTTGGTATATATGTGAATACCCCTTTATAAGAAAGATCTTTGAGTATTCACTTAATAAAATAAATGAATTTGAGAATAAGAGAGAGACATTTTGAGACGGAAATTCTGCAGCATAACGGCTATGTTACGAGGTTTTAGAAAACATTGAAAAGAGAGGGGACATGGGTCACCCACTCATAAATGATCCATAAAACAGTAGGGGTACAGAATATAAAGGATTTAAGAACATGGTAATGAAATTTTAAAGATATACCATATGAAATGAAGAACATTAAAGGAATACAAAAATAATATTTCTCTTATGAAAATTCGGCAGCCTAACAGCGTCACTTAAACTTCAAAAAAATGAATTGATGAGATCAAATAGGGTCTCTCGTCATATGAACATAAAATATCAGTATTATATATATATAGATCATACCCCAACATAATAAAAAGAAACTTTAAAGACTTGACATGAAAGTAGAACTTTGAAAAATGAGAAAGGTGAACGAATCCCTTAAAAATTCGGCAGTCTAACGGCGTCACCTAAACTTCAGCAAAAATGAATTGACGAGATCAAATAGGGTATCTCCTAATATGAAAATAAAATATCAGTATGATAGATATATAGATCATACCCCAACATAATAAAAAGTAACTTGAAAGACTTGACATGAAAGTAGAACTTTGAAAAAATGAGAAAGGTGAATGAATCCCTTAACAATTCGGCTGCCTAACGGCGTCCCCTAAACTTCAGCAAAAATGAATTGAAGAGATCAAATAGGGTCTCTCATCATATGAACATAAAATATCAGTATGATATATATAGAGATCATACCCCAACATAATAAAAAGGAACTTGAAAGACTTGACATGAAAGTAGAACTTGAAAATGATAAGGGTGAAAGAATCTGTTACAAAAATTTCGGCAGCCTAACGGCGCCACTTAAACATTCATAAAACGAAATGATGAGAGTAATAGGGGATCTCTCATCATATGAAAATGAAAAGTTCAGTAATAGGAACATAAAATAACATCCTCCAACATAATAAATATTAGCTTGAAGGAAATGACATAAAAGAGAGTACTTAAAAAGAACGAGAGAGGTAGGATCCCTTACCTTAAAATGTAACTCTTAAAACTCAAAGTTTGGGACCTTGAGGGATTGGGGGCACCTTGAGAGGACTCCTTGGGAGGTAATGGGACCAGAGATTCATTGGGGGAGAGTTGGTATTGAATACTAAAGGAGGAAAGGGTGGGTATTTATAGGGAATGTGAGGGGACAAGGCATTAATGGCCAAGGGACACCTCACAAGTGGTTTTCTCAAAACCATGGGCTCTCCCATGGTATTTATCATGGACTTAGGCCACATGGGTCCCCCATACAATAATTCATCACCTTTTGTTGACAAACAATTAAAATATCTCATGACATCATCATGACAGAGTTATGATGTCATTAAACATACCGAATCCCTAAAACTGTATTTTTACTATTCACTGAAAATTCAACTTTCTCAGAAAAATCCCAAAATTTCACCTTAACCTAATATCAATGCTCTGATTTTAAAAATGAACTCCATTTTATAAAAATAATTTTCTAAATATTTTTAATTTAATTTTTAAATAAATACACTATTCACCGAAAATTCATTTTTTTCAGAAAAATCCTCAAAAATTACCTTAACATAATATTGATGATCTGAGTTCAAAAATTAAATCCATTTTATCAAAATATTTTTCTAAATATTTTTAATTTAATTTTTAATTAAAAAACACTATTCACTCGAAAAAACTAATACTTGACTAATAATTTCTGAAATAGTTATTTACCTATTTTATTGAATCACATTACTTAATCAAGGTGCCTAGATTATATTAATACTTTCTTTTAGTGAGATTACTAATCCATTTGGTCACATTACTAATCCTAAGCATAAAATCACTATTCATAATTTATTATTCATGAAAAATCAAGTTGATCTTATTAGTCTCTAAATTTCACACTGAATATAATTGTAGAAGACCATTTTTCGAAAATAATTACACATTTTTATTTATTTAAGGTTTACATAAACATTTTTAAAATATCCTTTTTCTAAAATTCATCAAAAATATGCATACTATATTTATCCGGTCATTTAAAAATTCATAAACTTCATCATAAGAAGAAATTGAAATTTTTATTTAAAACAAAGGATTACACAAGGCAGTTACGGTCTCCTTACATAGCCCCTTATCACACCAGCATAGGACCTAAGTGTAAGGTGTGCTATGGTGAGAGAATCCGAGAGAGGCTCGTCCAACATCACGAGTAGTAATTTCTATTAGTTTGAACTTCTCGTGAAGGCGATTCCGTTCTAGCTTTACATGATGAAGTTCATCTTGGGTTTGGTCCAGAGCAAAGCCCAGTGGTGCTACCTCCTTCCCAAGTTCTGTTAGATGGGCTTCGATTGGTCCAAGACTACTGGGTGAGGCCATCGAATCTTCTTTCTATATTAATTAACCAAGATCACTTGTATTTAGAGACAATAATCAAAACGTTTAGTTTCCAGCGGTCATATTGACCAATGATCATATAACAGTCAAAACCCAACAGTCTCATTTTAACTATACTCATGCTATCAAATGGAATAGTTTTGTTGAGTATAAAATAACACAAAAAATTAGGAAACAATATTTATTCAAAATTTCAGGTCGTTACATGTTAACTACCATTTAAAAGAATATTATTATTGTAGTATTATTTTTTTGGTATAACTGAGTGTTGTGTGCAACGAAAGATTTTGAAGAAACACGTTGTTGCGTGTTGAGTATGCTTTCAGACAAAGCATCCCCTTTAACATAAAATGAATATCTTATTCATAAATATTAATAGATATGAAAATGTATTATTATATAAATACCTAGGATGTTACAGTTTTATATGCCCTATTACTTTTCTATGGGGTACCCCAATCCTATTTTTCAAGAAGGATGGTCCCATGTGTCTCTACGTTGATTATCATAAGCTTGATACGATCACAATAATGAAAAAGTATCCATTACCACAAATTGAAGACTTATTTAGTCAACTATGTGAGGATCAATACTTCTTAAATTTGGATATTTGATTGGGATATAATCAATTAAAGTTGAAGAAGGTGGATTCCCCAAAGCTTGACTTTCACTCAAGATATGGACACCATGAGTTCATAATGATGTCATTCAGACTCACAAAATCTCCAACAATCTTAATGGAATTAATGAGAAATATTCATGGACTTGATGAATAAAGTTTCATGATATTACCTCAATAAATTTTTGGCGGTCTTTATAGATGATATTCTCATATAATTCAAAATAAATGAGGAGCATGAGGATCATTTGAATATTGTGTTAAAGTCTTTTTGAGAGTAAATTTTTTATTCAAAGTATAGTAAACATGATTTTTGGATAGATAAAGTTTCATTCTTGGGGCATGTTATCACAAGAAAGGGGATATATGTTGATCCTTAAAATAAAAAGGTGACTGAGGAATGACTCATACCAACATTTGTAACAAATATATTTAGTTTCCTTATAATAATTGGGTACTATTTATGGTTTTTTAAAAACTTCTCATGATTTTAAAACCTACTAAATAATCTAACTTGGAAAGAAGTAAATTTTTTCTAAAAATATAAATGTGAAGAGAACTTTGAGGATTTGAAGAAGAGGATAAAGACTACCTCTGTATTCACACTACCCTCAAGTAAGTAAAGAATTGTGATATACAATGATGCTTAAAAGGGATTGATTTTTGTACTCATACAAAATGATAAAGTGGTAGCCTATTCCTTAAGACAATTGAAGGTGCATGAGAAAAATTATCTGACACCTGATTTGGAATTTGTTGAAGTAATATTTATATTGAAGATTTGGAGGAATTATTTCCATAGATATAGGTGTGACATATATATGGATCCTAAGTTATTAATTATATATTCACACAAAAGGATGTCAACATGAATCAATGAAGATGGTTAGAGATGATCAAGGACTATGATTTCTTAATCTATTACTATCCTAGAAAGGTTAATAGAGTGGAAGGTGCTCTAAGTAAAAAGTATTTTGAAACCTTATCCATGATAAGGATTGAAAGGAATACAATCTTCTTAGACCTGCAATGGATGGATATGGGAATCATAAAATAAGTTAATACATCCTACCTTGGTCAAATTATTTCTCAACCATATATCCTAGAGATGATTAAGGAAGCTCAAAGGGGTGATTTAGATATATAAAATAAAGTGGGTGTAATAAGAAAGATGAAAATCTAAAAGTTTAAAATTGATAAAGAGGATGGAGTTGTAATATCTGGTACATGATTATGTGTACCATATGATCCTAAGATAAAGAAATAGATATTATATGATGCTATTATATCAACATTCTCCATCCATCCAAGGAGAAAAAATATGTATAGAGATCTCTAAGTGAACTTCTAGTGGGATAATATGAAGAAGGATATTTTTTAATATATATCAATGTTTTTTTTATGCCAGTAAGTTAAGGCATGATGTAAAAGTATAAGGGAATGATGAAACCATCACTTATACCAACACAGAAATGGGATAACATTAACATGGATTTTATCATTGGTATTATAAATACTTATAAAGGAAATAATTCTATATGGATTTGGTGGATCTCCTTACAAAGAATGCTCACTTTATCTTCATTCGGGAAGAAAAATCACTCGATCGACTTGAAAATATATACATTAGAGAAGTGATGAGGCTATGTAGATTACCACTATCAATTATATCCAATTGAAATACAAGGTTCACCTAAATGTTTTAGAGGAGTCTTTGACGTGACTTGAACACATAGTTGAACATCAGTTCAATATATCACTCTCAGATATCTTTTCAATCTAAAAGTAATATTAAAACTCTTGAATATATGATAAAATCCTACTTTATGAAATTAAAATGAGTTTGTGATCAAAATATTCCTTTGGTTGAGTTATAATACAACAATAGCTTACACTTGAGAATTATGATGGTTCTATATAAATACCTCTATGGGAAGAAGTTTAGAACTATAATATATTATGATAAAGTTAGAGAGAATAAGTTATTGGGACCAAAATTGGTCAAATAAATAATAAAGAAGGTCTGACTGATTCAATAACACATCAGAGTATAGGAATGGTGTAGCCCAACCCATCGGATGTAGTTGGGCCAACTGCCAATGGCCTATACTATACACCAGATCGTAACTCTTGCAATTATACCTCCATGATGAGGTCTCTAGGGGTTGTAGGGGGTATCCTTCCCTTGATCAAGGGTTTAGGGGTCAAAACCTAATTTTTTGGAGAACTGTAGAAAAGTTGACTGATTTTAGAAGATCTAACTAGGAACATAGATAGTGGTATTGTAGCAGTGTAAACTTTGACAAGGTAATGTAGCAGCATATGATTTTCAACACTGATAGGGTGATATAGCTCTATAGACTTCCTACCATCAGTACTATAGCACAATAGAGTAACTAGAACTAGTGGTTTACTATATAACCACATTTATTTATGATCTCCCTTTGATTTAGGGTTTCTTTACTCTGAGAATTCACCCAGTATTTTTATCCCTAACATAGTGAAATCATTTTTCCACTCCATAGAGGTTGGGATAATTTCCAAACCACATAAATCTTATGTTTTATTTATCTTCTTCTTGTTATTTTATATTTTTTACCTTTTACTCTTATTTTTAAAATTTGACTATCATTTTCTACTCTTATAATTATCATAACTTAGAGTATCATAGGGTTAACACATACATGATATACCTACCTTAAGCCTTAACTTAGTTTCTGGGATGAGTGGGACTAGGAAATATTGCATATTTTCCCAATAAATGAGAATAAATTAGTTTGGGTATAATACTCATTATATATAGGGGATATGGGTTTAGGTATACTCAAGTTAGGGTAATATTATAGCTTTTCCCTTTAGGAATTTGAAAATGGGTATAAAATAGTAAGGTCACTAAAAGATCATCCCATATCATCAATTTTCCGGTCAAAACAAGGTGTACCTAGGTACCTTTTATTTCAACACATATTTCCCCTTTCTTACTCACTTTATAATCAAGAGATAAAAAATCATATAATCATATTATTAAATAAAAATACATGATCATAAACATTACTATCAAGATAAAACAAAATTAAAACATATTTAATAATAGTCATGTAAGACTATAATTCCATGCCAACTCCATGCTCATCATGGGTGACAAGATAGTCATGATTTGAAATTAATCATTAAGATTATACCACATAAATCAAGGTATGAATTTATTTTTAAACAATGAATGTTGGCATCAAATAAATGAGGCATTCTTCCATTTCATATGTCTCAAACATATTTAATTCATTTTTAATGTTAAGGAATTAATCCAACAATAAACAAGTTAATTATGTATCATGTAAGAATTTAAACATGGTCGATATAAATATAAATCAGAAAAAAATAATATGAAAGTAAGTCATTATAGAATTTATTAATTACAAACATCTCATTTATTATGTTTTTACTCAACCCCAGAATGTTACTAACCTAACTCTATGAGAATATGATAGGGGGAAGAGTTTCACCTACCAATCAATTTGGAGAGTAGTTCCTTAGGGTTAAAAGAAGAATATTTATCCATATGTTAAACCTAAAACCAAAATAGAAATAGGTCTTGGTCCAAACCTAATGTGAAATCTGAAATCAAAAAGGAAAACCAAGGAAATACATTAATATTTCCCAAGTTAACCTTTTTTAGTTGTCAAACCTAGATAATATTGAATAATTGAAGTGATTCAAGAAGACCTAAAGTTATAATAAGGATATCCATTCACTACTAAAAAATGAGATAAAATAAATAATTTAGAGGTGAGCTAGGGCTTTACCACACCAAGGTGGATCTCTCACAATCAACCAAAATATCTTGAAGAAATTGGAAAGGAGGTTGAACCTAGGATGGAAAAAAGGTTGAGAGGAGCTCTATGGAGTTGTTCTTTATTGAAAATGGGAAGAAAATCCTGAATATGGTGATTGAAGGTGTTTAAATTAGGTGGTTGAAATACAATTTTCCCCTCTTCAAGGGCATTTTTTCCTAGAGGCTACCTGGCACTCAGTATTAAGCCACTGATTACCCAATGGCCCAATATAGCCACTTGTACCTAATTTTATCCACCAAGTACATGGTACTAATCCACTAGTTACCCATTAATTGATGTTTTTAGGCTCATATATAACTTCCATAAATACCATAGAAGTTATCAACCAGAACTTACTGGGTGAAAAAAAAGTACTGGAATGAGCCCACACTCAATGAATCAAAATTTAGAAGAAAATCACACCCAATCCATCACACTGAAACACACACCTTTAGGTGAGAACATACAATAATTTTCTAAATATGATGATTGAAACAATGAAATCAAAAGAAAAACACAATTTTAATATGGTTTAGATGTGAGTTCTAATCCATAGGGAGAACATTGTAAAACTTTTATTTAAGAAATCAAAAGATGATTATAATATTATAATTCATCTCAATACATGTTATTTCACCCTACTAATATAGTAGAATCCACTAAATGAAATCGGTCACCACCATCTTCCAATATTTATTGAGTGAGTCCATATTACTCTAATCTATGTAGGAATCCCTCTGTTTAGTAAAAGACTCCTACCACCTAAAATCTATCTTATAATACATGGTTCTTACTTCTAGTGATTTTGTGAGTTGATATTTATGTATTTATAAGTTACTTTCACATAAGTTCTTTTCATTTTCACACTGTCTCTATCAGACTTGTCAAAGGGTAACTTTAGATTTCAATATTTTAGTTGTCATCGTCTGGTCTTCATAACTTCCAAATATCTAAAATTCATACCATTATTATTCCATCTCCATCCAATATCATAATTTAGATTTATAAAACTACTCCTTCTAGAAAATATACTTCTGATCTAAAAAATGGTTTTCATGATCGATCTTAATAATCTCCCACTTGAGAATCATTTTCTAAGATTCACTACCAAGTCATATATTAGCATTCCCTTCTTCAATTCCTTATAATTTTTTCATAACTTCATGGTTCCCCCAATATTCTTCTGGTCATCCTAGCCTGAATAAGGTGCAACACCACCTTAGTACATCTCGGAAATATATCTATCAAATTTTGAGCTTCTATTATCTTTTGTAGATCCAATACTCTATCCTCCAACAACTTCTAGATTAAGTGATACTTTAACTAAATATGATTCATTATGTAATGAAACATTGGGCTCCTGACCAAGTGGATTGCACTTTTTAATGGAACATTCATCCAAATCATCTCCTTCCAAACTTTTTTTAAAGCAACATACTCAACTTTTATTATTGAAAGTGAAACTATTTATTAAATCTTTGAAATCCAGCTCATAGTTGTCCCTCATAAAGTGAACACATGGCTCATGGTAATCTTCTAAATATCTACATCGCCCCCAAAGTTTGATTTAGTAAACCCCTATAATGACTCTTATATTACAATTAAATTCTCCAAGATTTAAAAATCATTTTAATTAATGGATGATCTTCTTTATTGATTCTTAGTGCTCTATTTCGGGATTCACCATAATCCAACTAATTACTCCCTCTCTGTACATAATGTTTGGTCGAGTACAAATCATAAAATACATCAAAATTTCGACTACTAATTCATAAAGAAGCTTTATCATGTACCCTACTTTAGATTATGTTCATATAATATTCTCTTTTATTAACTTGAAATATCCATCTAGGGGAGTTTCAATCGGTTTAACCTCACTTAGACTAAAGCATTCCACCACCTTCTTTATGTAGTCAGATTGAATCTAGAACAAAATTTCAGAACTTAAGTCTCTTATGATTCACATCCCCAATATCTGTTTTGGAGGACCAAGATCCTTCATCTCAAATATTTTGGGTAATTTATATTTTATCTCATCTACCATTTCTTTTATCATTCCACCAATAAGAATATCATCAACATAGAAAAGTAGGATGATGAAGCTCTCATAATCAAAAACCTTTAGGTAATAGTGATGATCTATATTACTAAATATTAACTTTTATTTAGCCATAAATGCATTGAACTTTTGATTCCACTACCTTGAATTTTTCTTTAATCCATAAAGGATCTGTTTCATCTTGCACACATAATTTAAATTATGTTGATCCCTGAAATCTTTCTACTGCTCCATGTAAATTTCTTTATCTAAGCCTTTATGAAGAAAAGTGGTATTCACATCCAACTACTCTAGATGAATTCCTTTTATTTCAACCATACTAATCACCATCATAATTATCACATGTATAACAACCAGAGAAAAAATTTTGAAAAAATATATACCTTCCATTTATTGAAATATTTTCATGACTAGCCTTGCCCTATACCTCTATTTACTATTTGATTCCTTATTCAGCTGATAAACCCATTAATTATGAATAACTTTCTTCCCAATAGGATTTTTTCATGTTCTATACATATCAAGGAATTAATCCCATCCCTTATATCCAACTCCCACTGATTCAAGTCTTTCAAATTCATATCCACTTTTGGGATCTTGGTCCCTCCATCATTTGTGAGAAGCAAGTGGTGCAAGCTACTTTCATATCTCTGTACTTAGAGCTTGAATCTGGTATATCTTTCCAGTTGATCTTACAACTTTTTTATTTCCAGAAATACTATTTTTATATATCTATATTTTAGATATCTCCCTTAATATTCTACAGTTCTTGATCTCTCTGGTACTTCTAACCTTAGTAACATGATCTAAACTTGACTAACTTCTGAAATATCCATCAGATAGTATAGTTTTTTCAGTACTGACATACCCCTTGAATTATTTATAAAATCTATAAATTTCATAAATACATTTAGATAAACATTAATTTTTTATGATACTTTTATCTCATCAAAATTATCTATATAGTTTTAATACTTCCACAAAATATCTTCATTAAAGACAACCTTTATACTTATTAGCATAACATACAAAGTAACATGCTCAAGATTTTGCTTCAGTATTAAACCTCTCCTTGGAATTAATATGGGAATAGGTGAGTAAATCAAGGACATTGATATAGGTAATTAGTACCTTTCTTTCAGACCAATAGACTTCCATAATTTCCTTCCCTAATTTAGAATAGGGAATCCTATTTACTAAGTAGGCCACACAGTTCACCACTTATTCCCAAAACACCTTGGGGAATCACATATGAATCCACATATTCCTCACCTTCTCAAATAAAATCCAGTTCATCTTATCCATGACTCTGTTATATTCTATAGTACCTAATATGGTATTCTAAAACCATATTAAATTCCATAAGAAAAACCTCCTAAATTCACTACTTCCTTACTCACCGCCATTATCAGACCTCAAACACTCAATTTTGCATTCAAAATCATTTTCCACCATAACTCTCTATTAGGAGGAGGTTTCGAATACCTTGTACATGTTCTTGAGAAATAAAACTCACACCTTCCATGTCACATCATCAATTAAATTTATATAGAAGAAGGACCCTTTTTGAAAATTAACTGAAGCTAAACCGCATGTGTTCATATGAATCAGCTCTAAGTTCCAATTATTTGGTGTCTTAACTTCTATTTTTAATGACATGTTTTTCTGATTTCCAATGATCAATTCCTCACATGTTTCATACTCTATTATTAGGATCATAAGAATTAATTTATCATCTAGTAAGTTCATCCCCTTCTTACTTATGTGACCTAGATTGTCATGCCATAAATTTGAAAAAGTTATCTGTCCAGTATGCATCACACCTTCCAGAGCTCTCTTAAGGTACAATGTCTCATCATTCACTCCTTTGGCCACCACCATGGAATAACTTGTAATGTTCCAAGATAAATTTGTGAATGTTTTATAAAAACTTTAATCATCTAACAATCTAAATAAATTAATCTCTTCCTTAATCTCAGGATGTGTCACACACCTTGCAACTCCTATAAACTTTTATTCCTTATTGTGTGAAAATTTAACCTTTTACCACAATCTAAAGAGCTTCATCATCTAAAATATAAACCTTTATAAATATTCTAGAAGTATAATTCTTCATACTTCCCATCTAGGATGTTGAGTAAAATGAATCTCCATAGTCTATAATCTAGGACTTGGGTGAGTTTCTGACACTCGACAGTAGATTTCATTTTTTTTTATATAGGATTCATCAATCCACTTTTGGAAGTATATATTCTGGATTTAACCATTCACTCACTGCAATATTTTTTAAGGTAACCTTTATTCCCACAATACCGACACATGGGACCATCTTCTACTAAAAAACTCGTGCAATGTCTTATTCTTTGTTTTACTTTTCTATAGATCTTCTAGGTTGTGGTATGTCATCTTCCTTTTACACTATGTGAATTTATAGAATATTCTAGGATTGCTTTTTAATGAAGTTATTTATACAAGATCAGGTCCCTAACATCCATAAACACCAATTTAGTCATTCTTATTGAGTTACTCACCATGATAACCATATCATCCCATAATTTAGGGAGTGATGAAAGTAACAATAGTGTGCAATCTAGATCTCCAAAGTCTACCTTCACTAACTCCAACTAACTCCTTATCATGTTGAATTCATTGATGTGATATACCTATGATCTACCTTCTGACGTCCTCATGTCTAATAACCTTTGTAGAAGGAGCACCTTATTCATTAAGGTTGTCTTCTCATGCATGTCAGTAAGAGTATTCATAAGTTTTGAAATAGTATTCACCTATCATATTTTATAAGACATGTTCATGGATAATAACATATGGATCATCCCCAATGTTTTATTATTCATCCTTTTCCATTCTTTCATCTTCATCACTTCTGTCTTGGTACCTATCAATGGTATATCAAGATTCATTTGCATTAGACTATCCTCTATTTGTATCCTCCAAAATTCAAAATCCTTCATGTAAAACTTATCCACCCATGGCTTAACCTCACAAATTCTATAAATTCCAGATATAGTGAACTCCCACTAAATTCTGAAACACATAAGACAAATTTGGAACTGCTTACCGAAATTCTTCTATAGGGAAAAAGGAAAAATGATGCTACTAAACTTATCTCTAAAACACCTTCACCATGGTCTATTCATCAAAAACTCTTCAATTGAATCTATGATACCAATTTTTGGTCTCATGAATAACTTTAATAAATCCCATGAAATCTATCCACTGAAACTTACTGGGTGAAAAAAAAGTACTAGAATGAGCCTGCGTATTCAACACATCAGAACTTAGAAGACATCCACATCTAAGTCAACACATTTAAATACACAACATCAAATGAGTACAATTAAGAAATATTGATGAAAATGATCAAAATAATGAAATAAAAAGAACAACATAAGTTTAACGTGGCTTGGACGTGAGTCCTAATCCATGGGGGACATGATAAAAATTTTATTCAAGGAATAAAAAGATTATTACAATGTGATAATTCATCTATCTATAAGTGATTTGACCCTACTAATGAGTCCATCCGGTGTGACTGGTCACCACTCTCTTTTGGTATTCATGTGAGTGAGCCCACTTTAATCTAATCTATGTGGGTATCCCTCCATTTTTTCAAAGAATCCCATTGCCTCAACTTTATCTTTCAGAAAATAGTTTCTAATTATAAAGAATCTATGAGTTGACCATTATATATTTTCAAGTTACATTCATGAAAGTCCTTTTCATTACCACACTACCTTTATCAAACTCTTTAGGGGGTAACTTATGATTACAATCTTTCGATTATCATCATTAAATCTATATAAATTTCAGATATCCAAACTCCATTACTATCACTCTTCTATCTCTATACAACAATAGAAGTTATAATTTTTGAACTCCTCGTCTTATAAGATCTACTTACATGTTAGAAAATGGTTTTCACAGCTAATCTTGGTTTCTACAGCACACCCCATTCCCCTTTTTCTTCCAACCCCACCTGAAACCTCTCGTAACCTCCTGAACCCCCCTAAAACTCAAAATAAAACATTAAATAAATAGAATGGATAGAAATTAAAAAGTATTAACTAAACATAGAATTTGGTAACATTACAACATATGTCTATTTCTCCCTTATAATTTATTATTTATTCGCAAACCATGTAAAGAATTTATGGATTTTACCTTCCAAAACTCCTTACTTTTCACATGGTGTTTATTTACTTATGATATTATCTTATGTTCCTTATCTCCTAGTCCAAGAACATACCTAACATTATTTTAACCTTAAATTCATGATATTTATTATTTTATTACCTTCTTAAAATATTCATAGTTCATACCTTATCATGTGTGCAAGTGGATGCTTTCTCTTTTATTATTCATGTTTCATCTACCTTACCATCCTTATTCTAAATTGTTTATATCGAAATTTTTCAGAGTCTAATTTACTAATTTATCTTTTTATTTTGGGTACTTACATGTCCCCTTCTCATATCCACAATTTTCTTGAATTCTTCTTACCAAACTACCTTAGTAAATAATTTCATACCAAATCACATTTTAATCTCCACTTATGATTTTTTTTCACTCTTATTCTCTTGTCCTGTGATCCCTTTATACATGGGTTATATTATCTTTCGAAGCCTATTTTGAAATTTCACCTTCATATTTCTTGACTCATGTGATTCCTCACTTTATTGTGCTATGATTTATGCCAAATGACATTGATTATGTAACCCATTTCTTATCATGGGGTTTTTCATGATTATGATGTATGTATGGTTTACACTCCATGTGGAACTCATATAGATGACATATTATGATGTGATAGGTGGTCCCATAATTATATATCCCCCTAATTTTTTGGTTAATTCTTACATCTCATGAGATGTTATGTGTGATGCATGAGTTTTTTAGCCTAACACATTAAGTTGATATATTTATTCCATGAGCCTCGACTTATGTTTATGATGACATGTTTTGTGCTTGTGCCACTTCTTATGATGTCATGATATTATGATATTTTTTACTTTATTCCATGTTTCTATATAATTTCATATGACCCCACCCCCCATTTTATAATACCATGACATGTCATTTGACTTATATGTTATACTTCATCATCATGTTTTTCATGATCATTCCCCTATTAGCCTTTATAGATTACCCTTTCCTTTATGTATGTCCTTAAGATATCTCAAGAAGTGATAGATTTATGATGATATCAAAGAGACTATATAAATATGGAAATAAAATAGGATGTGGTTTAATTTATGGCTATGTATTATATATCTAATCACCCAAAGATATTGGATCTCTGGATTTTTGAGTCTGTTAGGTACTTTGTTAAAAATTGATATAATACCATGTGCATGAAATTCAGGTCGTTATATCCCATTTATCAGCTCATCCACATGCCAGAATAGTTACTAATCATACTAATGGTTTCCCACACAAGCTAACATATGTTCATTTAGGGTTCTATATATAGGTTTTGGGAACAACAAGAGCATGTGGTGGTGGGAGATATATTAAAATTTCTTTTAATATTTGGATGCTTGAAACCCTAATAAAGGATATTGAACAATAAATTTATAATCAATTTATTTAGATTGTAAGAAATAAAATACCTTGTCTTAGGATCTTTCTTTAATGTGTTTATTGATCATCCAAAAAAGTACCTTTTGTATTGTCTTAGTTTCACTTTGAGGATCCAAGGATATAATCCCTTTATTAGTGATCCACATGTTCCCATTTGATATCCAAGAAATGCCAATCAATCTTTGGTTGTTGGCATAACGAATCAATTTTCATGCATTGTTTGTATTCGTTGTTTATCCTTCGATATTGAAATAATCTCTCTTATGTTTCTTGTTCTTGAGAGGGAGAGAGAATGAGGAGTTGAGAGAGAATTTTTTGTGTGCAACAATTCTCTATTTTCAATTGCACTACACAATAGCTATAAAGGACTATTTATAAAGCTAGGTTTTGGGTTAAGAAATATTTTAATTGCATGTTGGCCCTTAAAATAATATCATATTCTTAATAAAACCCATTCCACAAAATATTATTATTATTATTATTATTATTATTTGGTACATTACAACATGCACATACGATGAATATTATTTACCATCTTGTAAATAAATTTCCATCACTGGACATGGACTTGGTCCATTAGAACTCCTCGTCATTTATTGAATACTTGAATAAATATTTTATTCACCAATAAATATTTACAATCGATAAAACGTGAATAAAATTATTCCTCAGTCTTAAGAATAATATTTATTCTATTAATTAAATTCACTTATAATTTAATCAAGATCATTAGTAACACTTAGTGTGTGGCCCTCTGGGATTCTTTCTAATTGGAATTAGGTGGGTTTTCTTAAAGTCACTACTATAAATATGGCCTTTAATAGTGCTAAAATTGGACATTGTCAATGCAAAAAAACAATTACTACCAAAGTGCAATTAAAATTCCTAAGCTTTTATTAGTGCTAGAAAAGTGCTGATAAAGTTACACTTTATCAGTGTTATGAAAAGTGATGATAAAAGGTACCTTTATTAGTGCTTTTTAAGCACTGATATGGGATCACCTTTATCATCTCCTTCCTTTAGTGCTGATAAAATACCCCCTTTATCAGTGTTAATCAAAGCATTGATAAAGGGGAATACTACTGCAGTATACTATTAAAATTACAGCACACTACAACAATAAAAATAGTAGAAAAAAACAGAAAATATGGGTTGTAAATACAGAATTTAAATGAAATAAAATTTAAAAAACAAATGTAAGAAAAAACTATATTTTATACATTTCAAACATTGGTTTTTAAAATTATATGAGAAAGTAAAAATTATTACATAGATTAAAAAACATCAATGTTTATTTTTCTTTGTCCCCCGACCCCTGGTTATGTTATTGCTGAACAAACCACCCCAGCTCAAGCAAAAGAATTCACTTATATATGAAAAAAATTATTATGTTAGTAATACTATAATGAAATAAATTAAACACAAATTATAAATTTTAAACTAAAACATATACTTTGATTTATACTAGGAACATCGTGTATCGAATTGAGTTGTGGTTGATTCTTACACATCACACCATTTCGTATTCTTCTCAAAAACAAGTACTATTGAATAGGCTCTCATCTGTGGTGAGCATTATCTCAATGAAAATTAACTAAATAAGTACATGATAAAAATGATAAGGAAATTAATTTAGTAATGATAGATAAAATGATTAGAAATCAATCTAATTTAGTTTTCTTGGTTTTGGAGATATGATGCGTGTTTGAAACTAAAATAGAACTTATATATTGAAAACATACACTTCGAGTCATACTGACCAAATAGTGTGTCAGATTGATGTGAGGTCAATTTATATATGTCATAATAAAATCATGGATCTTCTTAAATTATCAAGACAATATGATCATGTTTTCTTAGTTTTCTGTGAGTGACACACATTTTGAACTAAAATGTCAATTTTAAACTGATAACAGGCACTTTGAGTCATATCGGGTATATTGTGTATCAGATTAAGGTGCGGCTAATTTCTACACGAAAAAAATGAATTATGGATAATGTTTATAAAGTATAAAAATAATATTAAGTCATTTTCTCAGTTTTTGAGTATGTCACTTGTTATTTTTACTAAAATTAATGTCAATTTTAAATAAAAAGTCACACTTGGAGTCATATCGGTCACAATGTTCATCGGATTGAGGTGAGGCTGATTCCTACCTATCAAAAATAACTTATGGATCATTACTAAATAATAAAAAAATATTAATGAATTTGATCTATTTTGAGTATGTCACTTGTGTTTTTTATTAAATTTTCATTTTAAATTGGAAACGTGCACTTTGAGTCATACCAGTCACATCGTGTGTCAGTTTAACATGAAAATAATTACTATATGTAAAAAATTACTTATGAATCATTTTACTAAATTATAAATACAATAAAAGCATGTTTTATTGGTTTTTAGTGAATGACACACTTTTTGAACTAAAATGTCAATTTTAAACTGATAATGGACACTTTTAGTCATATTGGCCACACCATGTATCAGATTGAGGTGAAGATTATTCATACTTGTAAAAATGACTTATGGATCATTTTCCTAATGTATCAAAACAATTTGAATGTTTTTGATCAGTTTTGAGTATGTCACTTGTCTTTTTTACTAAAATTGATGTCTTTTTTAAATAAAAAGACACACTTGAAGTCATAATAATCATACCATGTGTCATATTGAGGTGTGGATAATTACTAAACATAAAAAAAATGAATTATGGAACACTTTCCTAAAGTATCAAAATAATCCTGATGCGTTTTCTTAGTTTTGAGTATATCACTTGTGTTTTTTACTAAAATGTCATTTTAAATTAGAAACATGTACTTTGAGACATACCAGTCACATCATGTGTCAGTTTGAAATGAGAATGATTCTTGCGCATCAAAAAATGAATTATAAATCATTTTATTAAATTATAAAGATAGTATGAGTGCCTTTTCTTAGTTTTCAGTTAGTGACACATTTTTTGAATTAAAATGTCAATATTAAACTTATAATGGATACTTTGAGTCATACCAGGCACACCATGTATCGAATTGAGGTACAGATGATTCATATACACAAAAAATGGCATAAAAATCGTTTTCCTAATGTATCAAAACAACATGAATGTGTTTGATCAGTTTTAAGTATAACGCTTATTTTTTTATAAAATTAATGTAAATTTTCAATAAAAAGAGACACTTTGAGTCATACTGATCACACCATGCATCAAATTGAGATGAGGATGATTCCTACACATCACAAATGACTTATGAATCATTTTAATAAAGTATGAAAACAATCCTAATGTGTTTTCTTATTTTTAAGTATATCACTTGTGTTTTTTACAAAAATGTCATTTTAAACTGGAAACATACAGTTTGAGTCATACCGGTCACATCATGTGTTGGTTTGACATGAGACCAATTCCAACACATAAAAATGACTTATGAATAATTTTTATATATTATAAAGATAATTTGACTGTGTTTTATTGGTTTTTAATGAGTGAAAAACTTTTTGAACTAAAATGTCAATTTTAAACTGATAATAGAGAATTTAAGTCACATCAGGCACACCATGTATCATATTTAAGTGAGGATAATTCCTACACATCAAAAATTAATTATGTATCATTTTTATAAATTATAAAGACAATCTAAATGTTTTACTTGGTTTTGAGTGTGTCACTTATCTTTTTTACTAAAATTAATGTCAATTTTAAATAAAAACGATGCACTTTGAGTCATATCGGTCACACCATGCATCAGATTGAGGTGAGTATGATTCCTACATGTCAAAATGACTAATGGATTATTTTATTAAAGTATAAAAACAATCAAAATGTGTTTTATTGATTTTGAGTATGTTGCTTGTGTTTTTTACTAAAATGTCATTTTAAACCGAAAACATGTACTTTGAATCATACATGTCACATCGGGTATCGGTTTGATGTGAGACTGAAACTACACATCATAGATGACTTATGAATTATTTTTATAAATTATAAATATAATTTGATTGGTTTTTTCTTGGTTTTTAGCGAGTGAAACACTTTTTGAACAAAAATATCAATTTTAAACTGATAATGGAGACTTTGAATTATACCGGTCACATCACATATCAGATTCAGGTGAGGATAATTACTACGTGTCAAAAATGACTTATGTATCATTATAATAAATTATCAAGACAATATAAATGTTTTTCTTGGTTTTGAGTATGTCGCTTGTCTTTTTTACTAAAATTAAGGTTAATTTTAAATAAAAAGACACACTTTGAGTCATATCAGTCACACCATGCATCAGATTGAGGTGTGTATGATTACTACATGCCACAAATAACTAATGGATTATTTTAATAAAGTATCAAAAAATACAAATTCATTTTATTGATTTTGAGTATGTCACTTGTATTTTTTACTAAAATGACATTTTAAACTGGAAACACATGCTTTGAATCATACCAATCGCATCATGTGTTGATTTTATGTGAGACTAATTATTACACATCAAAAATGAATTAGGAATCATTTTCATAAATTATCAATATAATATGATCATGTTTTCTCATTTTTTAGTGAGTGACACACTTTTGGAACTAAAATGACAATTTTAAACTGATAACGGACACTTTGTGTCATACTGGGAACATCGTGTATCATATTGAGGTGAGTTTAATTCTTACATGTCAAAAATTAATTATGGATCATTTTATTAAATTATTAAAACAATATGAGTGAATTTTATTTGTTTTGATTATGTCACTTGTCTTTTTTACAAAAAATAATATAAATTTTAAATAAAAAGACACACTTTGAGTCATACTAGTCACACCGTGTGTCAAATTGAGGTAATATTGATTCATACACATCAAAAACGACTTATGTACTGTTTTTATAAATTATAAAAACAATATAAATGTGTTTTATTGGTTTTGAGTATGTCGCTTATATTTTTTACTAAAATGACATTTTAAACTGGAAACACGCACTTTGAGTCATATTGTTCACATCGTGTCTCAATTGGATGTGATATTGGTTACTACACTTAAAAATGAATTATTAATAATTTTACTAAATTATCAAGACAATTAAATCATTTTTTTCTTGGTTTTCAATGAGTGACACTCTTTTTGAACTAAAATGTTAATTTTAAACTGATAACGGACACTTTGGTTCATACCGAGAACATCGTGTATCGGATTGAGGTGAATCTGATTCGTACACATCAAAAATTACTTATGGATCATTTTCCTAAAGTATTAAAACAATTCAAATGAATTTTATTGGTTTTGAGTTTTTCACTTTTCTTTTTTACTAAAATTGATGTCAATTTTAAATAAAAAGACACATTTTGAGTCATACTGGTCGTACCGTGCATAATATTGAGGTGGAGATGATTCTTACACAACAAAAATGACTTTTGAATCATTTTACTAATGTATAGAAACATTTCACATGTGTTTTATCATTTTTGAGTGTGTCACTTATGTTTTTTACTAAAATTTCATTTTAAACTAGAAACACACACTTTAAGTCATACTGGTCACATCGTGTGTTAGTTTTACATGAGAGTGATTATTATACATCAAAAATTACATATGAATCATTTTACTAAATTATCAAGACAATATGAGCATTTTTTTCTTATTTTTCGGTGAGTGATATACTTGTTAAACTAAAATGTCAATTTTAAACTGATAACGAACACTTTGAGTCATTATAGGAACATTGTGTATAAAATTGAGGTATGGATGATTAATACACATCAAAAACGAATTATGGATCATTTTTATAAAGTATAAAAACAATCCAAATGTGTTTTATTAGTTTTGATTATGTCACTGGTTAATTTTACTAAATTTAATGTCAATTTTGAATAAAAAATACACTTGGAGTAATACCAGTCACATCGTGTGTCGTATTGAGGTGAGGTTGATTCCTACATGTAAAAAATGTCTTATGGGTAGTTTTAATAAAGTATCAAAACAATATGAATGATTTTTCTTGGTTTTGAATATGTGATGTGTGTTTTGAACTAAAATTTAAAGTGTAAACTAATAACATATAGTTTGAGTCATATCGAGCACACTGTGTATCAGATTTAGGTACATCTTATTGAGTATGTGATGTGTGTTTTTCTTTTAACTATTTTCAAAAATCCAAAAAGAGATAAAATGTTCCATTTGGATGGAAGAGTAACCTTTATTCTTCTGAAAACACTTTATGTTTTAGGCAGCATTGGGTTTCATCTTCCATCCAAAAGGAACATGCTCTCTCTTTTTTGGCTTATTATAGATAGTTGAAAGAAAAATATGAATTCCTAAAATATATGTGAAAAAAACTAAATAAATATTAGATAAATTTTTTGAGGAAATTAACTTAAAAATATTAGATAAAATGATGACAAAATTAACTAAATAAGTAGTAGGAATTTGCCTTTTCATGATGTATATATACATTCTTGGCTCATTTACTTATTTTCATTATCTTAGTTGTAGCTTCGAATTCCAATCTCTCACGAGCATGATAATCTGCAAACAAAGCACCCTAACTTGAGAAAAATAATCCACCTGTATAAGAAAACAATTCTTATGTTAGTAATAATATAAATAAATAAATTAAACATAAATATGAAATAATGGATTAATAAAATGTAAATTTTATTATCAAACCACGCAATTTGAGTCATATCGGGTTCACTGTGTCTTTTTATCCTATAATGCATTCAACATTCTGGGTAATCTAACAATATTGTAGTTTGATGACCTGGAATGTTGAATGCAATAGATAATAAAGAGAAACATTCATCATAATGAGTACATCATCCTTGTTGAGTGCATGATCATAGTACATGAGTGAATCATCCTTGTTAAAGAATTCATTTCTTAAAGATATCTATAAAAATTAACAAAATAAGTATTAGATAAAAATGATAAGAAAATTAACTAAAAAATAGATAAAATAATGATAAAATCAGTTAAATAAGTATTAGGAAGTTACATCTTCATGATATATGAGTAAAATCTAAGCTCATTTACTCAGTTTTGACTATTTGATGTATGTTTTAAACTAGAATGATAATTTTTATTGAAAACATGTACTTTGAGTCATACCGACCACATTGGGTGTTGGATTGACATGTGGTCAATTCCTGCATGTGAAAAATAAATTATGTAATGTTTTCCTAAATTTTGAAAACAATTAGAGATAGTTTTCATGTTTTTTGACTATTTGATGTATGTTTTAAACTAAAATAAAACTCATATTAAAAACACATACTTAAAATTATACTGAACACACTGGGTGTTGGATTGACACACTACACACCACAAATTACTTATGGATCATTACCCTAAAGTTTGAAAACAACATGAGCTCATTTTCCTAGTTTTGAGCATCTGATATGTGTTTTAAACTAATACATAAATTTAAAAAAATAAGTTTTAGATAAAAATGAGAAGGAAATTAACTAAAAAAATTAGATAAAATGATGATAAAATTAAGTAGTAGTAAGTAACCTATTTATGATATCTGTATACATTCTGACACTATAAATTGTTCCCATTCATTTCTAAATAAATTAATTTCCTCTATTATACTTCTCCTTGAGAAACATATCAAAAATGATATATAATAATTGTGATACTAATGATTCACACCCCCAAATATATTTATAAGGTCATATCCCATACTACATCACAAACATAATAGTTAATCACCTAAATTTGATGTCGTAAAACATTCTGACACCATGTATGCTTCCCAATCATCTATAAATAAATTTACTTATTCTTTTGAGTACGAAGGTTGATGGAAATCTTGGTAGTACTGAGAAAATATAAACAAACAAATGATTAAAAAATTAATGAAATTGTAATTACTTTTGAAAATTACATGTTCAAGGATACTGGACTTTCCATGGTTTATCACTACTAAAAAATAGGCCTTTAATAGCACTAAAAATAGCCTTTATCAGCGTTAGAGAAGTGTTGAATACTAGAGAGAGATTAAAATACCTGGGATTTTATCAGTGTTTTAATTCATCGCTAATAAAGGGGTCCTTTATCAGTGCTTTTAGAATCACTGATAAAGGGACCCTTTATTAGTTCTTGTAAAATCACTGATAAAGGACCCCTTTATCATTGCTATTAAATGTGATGATAAAGGGGTATAGTGCAATGTACTGTAATAGTAGACTGCAGTAATAGAAGCACCACCAGAAATCAGAAAAATCAAATAACAATACATAATTTAAATGAAATAAAATTTACAAGAAAAATAAAAGAAAAAAACTATATATTATAGACATTTCAAACATTGGTTTATTCAATTACATGAGTAAGTACAAATTATTACACACATTCAAAAACATCAATGTTCCTTTGTCTTTTGACCCTGGCCTTGACTCATTATATTACCGAACACACCACCCTTGCTCAAGAGAAATAATGAACCTATATAAGAAAACAATTATTATTTTAGTAATAATATAAATAAATAAATAAAATAGAAAGTGTTAATTTTAAACTAAACTTTGAGTCATATCAAAAACAATGTGTATTGGATTGAGTAGTGGTTGATTCTTGCACATCACACCATTTCTTGTTCATCTTCAATAATTATCTATTTGAAAATTAACTAAATAAGTATAAGATAAAAATGATAAGGAAATTAATTAAGTAATAGTATATATAATTATGATAAAAAACTAGGACCGTTTTCTCAGTTTTGGCGATGTGATGCAAGTTTTAAACTAAAATGACAATTATATATTGAAAAGACACACTTGGAGTCATAATGATCAGACTGTGTGTCAGATTTAGGTGCTTCTGATTTATAAACATCCCAATTGACTTATGGATCATTTTCCTAAAGTATCAAAACAATATAAATGTGTTTTATTGGTTTTCAATATGTCACTTTTCTTTTTTACTAAAATGTAATTTTAAATTGGAAACATGCACTTTGAGTTATACTGGTGACATCGTGTGTCATTTTAATATGATACCAATTCTAACACATCAAAAATGACTTATGAATCATTCTACTAAATTATCAAGACAATCCAAGTGTGTTTTATTAGTTTTCAATGAGTGACACTTTTTGAACTAAAATGTCAATTTTAAACTGATAACGGACACTTTGAGTCATACCAGGCACATTTTGTATCAGATTGAGGTGTATCTAATTTATACTCATCAAAAATGAATTATGAATTGTTTTCCTAAATTATCAAAATAATACAAATGTGTTTTCTCAATTTTGAGTACGTTCGTTGTATTTTTTACTAAAATTAATATCAATTTTAAATAAAAAGATGAACTTGGAGTCATATTGATCACACTGTGAGTCAAATTGAGGTGAGGATGATTCTTACACATCAAAAACTACTTATGGATCATTTTACTAAACTAAAAAAACAATTCGAATACATTTTCTCAGTTTTGAGTACCTTGCTTGTCTTTTTTATGAAAATGTCATTTTAAATTGGAAACATGCACTTTGATTCATACCAGTCACATCATGTGTCAGTTTTATGTGAGACTGATTCCTACACATTAAAAATGACTTATAAAATGTTTTAATAAATTATCAAGATAATCCAAGTGTGTTTTCTCAATTTTTATTGAGTGGCACTTTTTGAACTAAAATGATAATTTTAAGCTAATAACGGAAACTTTGAGTCATATCAGGAACACCGTGTATCGGATTGAGATGAATCTGATTACTACACATTAAAAATTACTTGTGGTTCATTTTTCATAAATTATTAAAACAATACAAATGATTTTTCTCAGTTTTGAGTATTTTAGATGTCTTTTTTACTAAAATTAATGTCAATTTTAAATAAAAAGTCATGCTTATAGTCATATTGATCACACTATGCATCGAATTGAGGGGAGGTTGGTTCCTAAATGCCCCAAATGACTTATGGATATTTTTCCTAAAGTATAAAAATAATATGAATGCATTTTATCAGTTTTGAGTATGTCACTTTTCTTTTTACTAAAATTTTATTTTAAACTAGAAACACACACTTTGAGTCATACCAATCACATCGTGTGTCGGTTTGATGTGTCGCTGAGTCTTAAATATAAAAAATGAATTATTAATTGTTTTCCAAAATTATCAATCTAACCTAATCACATTTTCTCAGTTTTTAGTGAGTGACACTTTTTGAACTAGAATTTCACTTTTAAAATGATAACAGACACTTTGACTCATACCAGGAACATCGTGTATTGGATTAAGGTGTTGTTGATTCCTATATGTCACAAATGACTTATGGATCATTTTCCTTATCTATCAAAATAATATTGATGTTTTTCTCAATTTTGAGTATGTCATTTGTCCTTTTTACTAAAATTAATGTCAATTTTAAATAAAAAGACTCACTTGGAGTTATAACGGTCACACCATGTGATGGATTCAGGTACGGATGATTCCTAAACGTCCCAAAGTCTCAAAACAATACCAATTAACAATTTTATCATGATTTTTATTTCCTTTATTTTTGTAACTTCCGACGCTGCATATTGAGTCGATGTTCTTAGCTGAAAACACTTTTCATCAACTAATATAGACTCAATATGCAGTGTTGGTAGTTTGACAAAGAAATGTAATGGAAAGCCTAGAAACATTGGAAAAAAGGGACATGTTATCACTTTTGGGGATTTTTGTAGATATTTTAAAGAAAAATATGACTTCTCAGAAGATATATTAATAAAAAATAAATAAGTATTAATAAAAATGATAAGGAAATTAACTTACAGATAGTAGATAAAATGATAACAAAATTAATTAAATAAGTATTAGGAATTCAACTTTTCATGATGGTTGTATAAATTCTTGACCCCTTTCCTTGTTTTCATTATCTTAGTTGCATCCTCAAAGTCCAATCTCTCATAAGCATGAGTAGATTCTAACAAACCAACCTAACTTGAAAAAAAGAATCAACCTATATAAGAAAACAATTCATATGTGAGTAATAATAAAAATAAATAAATTAAACATAAATCTAAAATAATACATTAATTATATGGACAATGATTTTACTATGTAAACATAAAGATTACCTCTGTGATTAATAAGAGAAAGCATCATTGCTCTTCCTACAAAGGTAGTAGAGGGAACTTGAAGGAAAGTGATAATTCCAACACTTTAGGGGTGAAAAGGTTTTGAAGTAGAAGAATCCTATGAAAGTTTTGGTGTAGAAAGGCATGACATATGGAAAAAATATTATAAAATAAACAAACTATTTAAGAAATAATGAAAATTAAATCAATGTTTAATTATATAATTTTACTATAAAAATAGAGAAACTATATCGTAACATTACATTTAAATATTTCTAAATGGTTTCCTTTATTATAGTATATTCTTCCATGATATTGGTAACATCATCATGCGCAGAAGAAATTGTCTACATGAGTAGTCAAACATTTAATTTAGATTATGTTAATGTAGTATAGAATAGATAATATTATGAGGAAAAACATAGTACCTTCTCATTTAACTCTCTTTCTTGTTTTCAAAGTTTTTAGGGATTTGGATCCTCTATCAAGAATTCAAATCCCCTCTTTGTGGTCCACACTAATATACAATAAATTGTCTACATTGGGATCGGCATGAACTAATTATGATCTCCCAATGAAAAGGTCATCCTTGATTTAATTTTCATCTGACTCAATAGTTGTTTTATTAAACAACAAGACAATTGACCAATTCTTGTTTAATGGATCTGAGACATAAAATACTTTCACTTATTGTGATTCCATTATGAAAGGATTATCTTTCTCCATTTTCATGCTGAAATTCACCTTCATGGAGCTCATTTCATTAACTTTCACTACACTCCTATTTTCAACCCATTTTCAATGTAAAATCAGCACCTAAATGTTGTATAATACAACTCATATATCTATTTGATAATGCAAAAATATGACATATTTTCACAAATTATATATCTATCCTTGGAACCAGATATGTGCATTGCTTCCTCCACAATCATAACTCCACTATTTTACATTGTATTTCAGTAATCATATTGTTTTTTATAGAACATATAACCATTGATTATAAAACCAGTTTAAGATAAAACATTTTTATTCAATCCCCTAGCTAGTCATAAAAGTTTTTCAGCAATTAATTATTATTTTCTGATAACTCCTTATAAATTTGATCTTGGAACCATCCTATAAAGTTTTGATTATGTGTATCTTATATCCATTCATCAACCCTTGATGTATTTGAATCTTTAAGAATTTATTTGTGGGATTTAATTTATGGATCAACATCTTTAATATTATCTAAAATGTAAAGGTACACTTGCTCTCGATCTATGAATGTAATTGTAACAACAACTCAGTCAGAAATCCCTTCATTCATAGGGTGTCCATTGTGATGAGACTTTGGGAGACTGATGTTGTCAACATCTAATAAGTAATAAGTATAGAATTCAACATCTTATTCAATAATATATCATTCTATAATACAACCTTTTATCCAACTTCAATTCATGACATACCCTTTCAAAATATTCATATACCGTTCAATGGGATACATCCATTTGTAATGAATAGGACCATGTAGTTGAACCTATCTAACCAAGTGAACCATTATGTGGACCATTATATCAAATAATGATGGTTGTAAGAATATCTCTAATTCATATAATATGATTGCAACATTCTTATTCATGATTATAAACTTCATCAGTTCTATAACATTACTACATGTGGTTTTGAAAAAGAATTAGAGTCGGGTTAATGTATGCCATAATTTTTTAGGCAGAATGTAACAAAAATCAAAAGACATAAAATCTTGCATCAAAACATGATAATCGTGTTCTTTTAGTCCCTGTAACTTCAAGTTAGTCATTGACACGATGTTCTTGATATTTGATGAATACCCCTATGGAACTTTTACACTATTAAGGTAAAGGAAAAATTGAAACATTTCCTATCTGGATAGAGTGTAAGATGTTGGAGGAAGAAAATTCCACCCTTTACCCTTCACTGGTGCAAAATCTTCCCTTATCCCTATGTCAATCATGTTCAACATAGCCTTTATGTCATCTTTCATTTTTCTAGGAACATTAAGTAAGGTTCCAATAACACTATCAAATATTTTTTTTCTATATGCATGACATCAAGAAAATATTATACATACAAATAATTCCAATATAGTAATTCAAAGAAAATTGATCTCTTCTTCCAACTTGATTAAGTAAGGTTTTTCAAAAAAATATCTAAAATAGTTTCAATGTCTTTTACTTTATCGAACAGTTGATCACCTATTAGTGGAGATGATGTTGTACCTTTTTTGATATTCACATGGAATTTTGTCATCCAGAATTGGTATTTATGTCGTCGAGGTAAAAATTTCTAATGTCCTAAGAACATAATCTTTGAGGAAATTTTTAACCAAACTGAGTATGTGCATTATTCATAAATAGGAAACCCCAATATTCTTTTAATGTTATAGCCTTACATATTTCCATAAGTAGGAAATTCATTTATCATCACATACAATATGGACCTCAATGTGAATTCTTCACTTCTATAAACATCATACATTATAACACCTATATCCCACATCAATTTTAGATATCTGATCAATGGTGCCAAATAGAAATCAATATCATTATAGGATTGTTATGGTCCAGATATAAGCAGATATAACATAATGTATTTGCACTTCATGCATAACCATGGAGACAAGTTATAATTTACCAACAAGACAGACCATATACTGTGAGTACTACTCTATACACCAAAAGGATTTATTCCATCTTTAGATAATTCAAGACGAAAGTTTCTTGGCTCATTTCCAAATTCAGGATACTCATAATCGATTTTCGTCCACTAAGAAAAATATTTTAGATGACATAGGTTCTCATATTTAATTCTTGTATCTGAATTCTATGTCAATTTTCTCACGGTATCATAACATCCATATAGTCTTCTAAAGCATGGAATGATAGGAAAGTACCATACAACTTTCAAAGGGATTGATTCATTTTTCTTTTATCAATTTGTGCCACACTTGGGGAATTTTATGAGTGATTCATTGTCCTTAAAAAACAATATGAAATAATTTTTACAAGCATGTATTTTTTAGAGATCATGCCTATTGAACATAGCATTCATTTAGCATCATATGTTATACATGGTAGTTTATTTTCTTCTAGTGGCATCTCATTTAGGAGACTAACTAGTTTTGTAAATATGGTGTCACTCCATCCACTGCTAGATTTCAAATTATATAACTTCAATACAGCTGACAATGTTGTGTATTTAGTACAACCAGTATACAATGGTCTCTTATCAAATCTATTTAACTTCTCAAACAACTTTTTATAATCGTGAAGTTCGTCTTCAATTGCAATTTTCATTTCTTCCATGTTATCTCCATCATCATTTACACTGGTATTCCTATTAAATGATCCATAAACCACAATATCATCCAAATCGGTATGAACATTCAGTTTTCCCCATGTTTAGTCCAACATTTATAGCTCTGATATATTCTGTAACAAATCAAATTTTCTTCCAACTCTTCCAGAATAATTTGTCTTTAATAACAATAACATAAACATAAAAAAGGATTTGAGAAGGTTTGTATGCATGATCTATTGAAAACTTGGTGAACACTTTAACTCCATATTTATACTCTTTTGTCGAACGATTAGTATGAATCCATTTTTTATTCATATACATCTTATTAGGTTCATAAAATATTCATTTTGTATAATAAATAAATAAATACACATAAGATATTCATTATCAAATGTTAAAGTTATAGATAATTATAATAAGTGAAACCCAACATTTGATTATTTCAAAGAATTTCAGTATGCTTTGAAGTAAATGGGTAATTGAATTTAAGAAAATAATTACTCCACTATGGTAGGTGTTATCCTCTAAATTCATCCAAAGGTGAAAGTTATAGACAATTTTCCTCATCCACTTCATCTCCTAAATATTTATTATTGCATTTTGTTGTTGAGACTCATCCTCCATATCTTGTTGGATTGCACTTATATTGATTGAACTAATCTAAGTAGTAGTTATCCATGGGATGACTACTAATTAGAGTAGTTTAGGAAATATAAAAGAGATGAGGGATGATTCTCAAGCAACAAATTTCAATAATAACTATTTGGTAGATGAAGATGGTGAGGATGATATTTGTACTCCATTATGTTCTATAAAATGGGTAATGCCTATCATTTGTGATAATTACACCATTGGCACTAGTTATTAACTCCTAGCCTATTGAAGGTGAGATTTGGGGGCATACACATTCTTGTCTGTGATTCAAGGGGTCTCAGTGGGGACATGTTATCGATTTATGCCACACTTAGGGACTTTTATGAGTTAATCATGGTCCTTGTAAAACAATATGAAATCATTTGGACAATCATGTATTTTTTAGATATCATGCCTATTGAATATAGAATTCATTTAGAATCATATGTTAGACATGGTAGTTCATTTTCTTCTAGCAGCATCTCATTCAGGAGACTAACTAGTTTTGTAAATCTGGTGTCACTCCATCCACTGATAGCTTTCAAATTATATAACTTTAATATAACTGAAAATGTTGTGTATTTGGTACAACTAGTATACAATGGTTTCTTATCACATCTATTTAACTTCTCAAATAACTTTTTAGAATCGCGAAGGTCATCTTGAATTGCAATTTTCATTTCTTTCATGTTATACTCATCATCATTTACACTGGTATTCCTATTAAATGATCCATAAACCGCAATATCATCCCAATCGGTGTGAATGTTAAGTTTTTTCCCATAAATAAAGAGTTATTTCATATAAATGGATGGTAATTAGAGATTCTTAGGGGTGGAACTAATACATGTAGACCTAAAATGATGAATACCTAAAAATATTTTCTAATAATTATTCCAACATATATAGAATTTGATAACCTCCATTATATTTTTTAGAACAAGTTATGTAATAACCTAAAGAATTATTACATTTAATATTAATGATATATCAAATATCATTAATCTCCATAACTTCTCTTAATAAATATTTTCACCTTAATAACTGATATTTTACTGAATGAAGATACTTATAGACTCTGTAAATATGCTAGGGTTCTTGAATATTCCTCTTTATAACCATACTCATGAGGAATAATATATAATAATAAAATGAAACATTAGTCATAAAAATAAATAAATCAATACAACCGAATAAAAAATATAAAAAATCAGTCACATTATAATGGATCAATATTAAATGTAGAGTAATTAAAAAATAATATACATGTAAACAATATTAAATTAAGCATATGTAATCTTGGGAAATTTCAAAACATATCGTGAGGTGACTCTAGACATAGTTGGGTTGGAACCACCTATAAGCATGATGATGAGTTCTTATGTTTATAACCTACTAGAGACCCACAACTAGCCTACCGTGTTAGATTACCATATGCACTTTGATACAAGTGGGGACCCATACAATATAATCGGGACTACATTGTAACTATCTATCATCCCTCACTAAGATGCATATGATACCTATTATGATAGTAATGGTAGGTATAGTCTCATTTTCAAAAAACATATCAATCAAAAATCAATATAATGCAAACATGCTTATTCAAACATCCTTCCAACACCCATCAATATGATCTCTATATTTAAAAGAAAAAAATATTACCTCATAAAAACTAATATAGATAGCTTCCATAAATAGTGATAAATTTTTATAAAAACCATTTCATGGTACTAAAAAGTTCATAACACTTGATACTACTACTAATTTTCAACAAAAAACTTATTTCTTTCAATATTATTCAAAATAAAAGTGAGAATAAAATTAATTTAAAAAGTTACAAACATGCCTCAAAGTCATAATTTTAAAAACACACATTAATAGTCTCTCTTGGAATGAATTTTTGAAACCAACAAAAAAAATATTATCTTATTTATTGAATGAATCATGTCTATATTTCATATGACTACATACTTACATATATACATGAAATAATGTTTTCATATATATATATAGAGAGATATATATATATATATTTCAAAACACATGCACACACATATATATATATGGATGTTCATGTAGGATATCAATAAAAAACATATAGATAAAATTAAGGACACTTAACTTGAAATAAAAATCTCAATGTAATACCACTAAAGCTTCAAAATAGAAAAAAATCCAAACAAACTACACCTAAACTTCAAGAAATCATTACATGAAATACATTTTTATTTATTAAATAAAAACTATGGGTGTCATTTTAATAAACACTTTGTGTGCATTATTTACATGGAATGAAGTTCAAAATATTTAAACTTAATACACTGAAAGGATGAAATC
Organism: Viscum album; assembly: GCA_963277665.1. Lineage (NCBI taxonomy): Eukaryota > Viridiplantae > Streptophyta > Magnoliopsida > Santalales > Viscaceae > Viscum > Viscum album. The sequence goes on from OY728163.1 coordinate 1,945,467,776, forward strand.
GGTGTGTATAATTCTTAATATGCTGCAAGGAAGTAATAAAATCCCTTAAAGGGTAAATAAAAACCCAAAATCATAGAAAAACCCAATTAGAAATTAATTTTAAAAGGGAAATATTTGATGAATAATGAATAGAAATAGATAATAAATAAAAAATGCAAATAGATATCTCCAAAAAAGCAATCAACAAGTAAGGAGGAGGAGAAAATAACATGCCCTAGATTTAAGCTTTGAATCATCCAAGAGAAAGTAGAGATATCACCAAAACATAGATTCATTCAAGCCTTGGATTCGTTCAAGCCTTGAATCATTCGAGCCTTGGATTTGAGCCTTGGAATTGTTCAAGTCATGATTCGAGCTTGGATTCGACAAGAAGGAGCACCGACAGTAGGTTGCTTCCATGGAAAGCTTTAGATATCGTGACTGGTTTGGGTTATTTAAATAGATTTGGGAATGTTTGATCAACACTTCCAAAAAAGTTCTAATAAATATCTCTTTTATCAATTATAAATTAATAAGTACTGATAAAATGCATCTTTTTTAGTGCTAAAACTTTAGCACTGATAAAGGATTTATGATTATAATTATAAATAAAAAATTTTGTATATATATATATATATACAGTAAATATATTCATTATTTAAATATATTAATTATAATTTTATTAATATTTATTTATAATTATATAAATACTTTTAAAAAAATAATATTTATATATTTATATATATATATTATGTGTATGTGTTTCTATATAATATTTCATTAATTACATAAATATTTGTGTGTGTGCATTGTATATAAAAATGCATTAATTACGTATATGTATGTGAAATCAATATAACATGTGTTTGATATATATGAAATTGAAAAATAAAATGACATTCAATTATGTTTATTACTCGATGCAATTGGTCAGTATTTTTAATTTGTATTACTTTTTAATTATAAACCATTCTTCACTAAATATATGACTTATTTAATGTAAAGCATAAATATTTTGTATTATATAAATCATATTTAGGAAATATTATATACATTAATATATTTATTTATTTAATATATACTATTTATTAATATTTATAATCTATATATATGTATATTAAATTTATTTATTTTTATAAATAATTATTTAATTAATAAAATGTTTAATATTGTTATTAATTTACTTATTTTTAATTTTTATTTGTTTAATTATTTCATGTCTATATATTTAATATATACTATTTATTAGTATTTATAATTTATATATATTATATTAAATTTATTGATTTTTATCAATAATTATTTAATTAATAAAAATTTTAATATTCTTTTTGATAAACTCATTTTTAATTTTTATTTATTTAATTATTTCATTTTAGTAGGGACCTTTATCATTGCTAAAAAATCTCTAATAAAGGATCCCTTTATCGGTGCTAAAAATAAAGTGATGATAAAGGGTACCCCTTATTAGTGATAAAAATAAAGTGCTGATAAAAGGTATCTTTTGTCAATTCTAAAGAAAAGTATTAATAAAGGTTTCCCTTAATTAGCACTAAAAAGGTGCTGATAAAGGGTACCTTTTATCAGTGCTTAAAAAGCTCTGATAAAAGTTACTCTTTTCCAGTGCTTGTTTTAGCATTATTAAAGTCTTGTTTTGTAGTGGTGTTTATGATATCTCTCATAAATTTTCAAACCTAATATCCAAAATCATTGTTGTTATCTTACTTCAGACACTATAGAAACATTGTTCAAAATAATTAAATTATTTTGAAATATGTTTTGATAGTAAAATCTTTCTATATATACCTTAATCTATTTACATTTGAAGTAATCCATAGGCTTCTTATATTCAGTCACCGACTTCATACCATGGTTTAGCCTATATTTAGCAGCCACCCTATCATAAAAAATTATTATTAAAACACAGACTGAAACATATAATTTGAATTTTATCTATAAAATATTGATTATAGTTCATTAAAAATTCACAATACACATCATGTGTGGTCGGTTTGATGGATATCCATGAATTGGATCTAAAAAATAAATATTTTTAGTATCCATATTGATTGAGATCAACATCCAATACTTCCTAGAAAAATAAAAAAAATAAGTAATGGAAAAAATAAAAAAAAAATTATATGATTAGATTGCAGACATTTACCCCTACATTATAAGCATCAAAAAGATTATGTCGTCTGTTATTTTCTTCTCAAAAACCTCATCTAGATCATCTTTTTTATATCAATTTATTTTGACTCCAATTTAGTTTCTTATATAGAGATGATATAGGGATTAATGAATCCAAATCATGATTTTAATGGTTTTCCCTTTATATACTAGTAATATAAACTCATGTTGAAAATATGAATAGTTATTAACTTTAATGAACATATTAGATTATTTTTTGGAGAAACGTATTATGAAAATTTACCTTATGTATGTATTTATAACTAAGACTCCCAACCATTCAAACTTGAGAATATTATTTATAATTTCTAGACCAACCATGCCTGTAATGACAGTTCCAAATATTTTTTATTCATATGGAATATAGGACATATATCTATCTTTGAATGTGGTGTCTAAATGAATTTGTAATGATAATAAATGTTGCAGTGGAACTGGTAGGGAGAAGGTACTCCTAGAATGTCCTTTTGTTTTCTTGGTCAATTCACTAGATTGTCTTGACTGACCTTATGTTTCCCCATCACTTTATCTTTCTTTAATACCATATGTCACTTCAGACCTTTTTTCATCAAATGTTACTGATTTTTCATTTGAAAAAAATTATTAAAGACATACCTCATGTATCTTTATAATATTATATGATCATGCTACAAAAGTTACAATATCATCATTGACTGTTGTAATATCTAGATCATCAAGTGGAATAGAAAAATCAATGATCGGCTCTTAAGCTACCTCAATCCCCACTCTCATGTGATCTTTTGGGAGTTCTTTATTGTGTAGCATGTCTCCCATGATATTATACACCATAACCCTCACAACAAGGTGGTGTATGGGTGTTGAAAGATAGAAATCACATACAACTTTACCCTATCAAATTTTAGTAATATAAAGTTATCAGAATTTGTTTGATTTACATTTAGGAGAAAGAGTAATGAAAATATCAATTACCTCAGGTAAGTTATGCGGTTGAGGAGAATGACTATCCTCAAAGCTAGTGGGGTCATTTGGTTATTCATGTTCTGATCTTTATGTTGGAACCATGGTCTTCTATGCATTATTTGGAGTATGGTTTGTGTTTGTTTTCAATCATCAATGGAAGTTCGGATCGTGTACCAGCAAAGAGATCATACCGTTCAAGCAGACAACAGTATTGAAGGTGGCGCCGTTTTCCAGTGTTTGCCAAATTTTTGGGGTCCAAAATCTAGAAGTTTCTGAGCATCGCGAAAGGTGGATTTCCATGAATATAATAATTAAATATGGCGAAGGTATGAATTTCGTGAAGAGAGGATGCGTGGTTTGGAAATTGCGAAGACCAGAAGAATGGAGGCGGTGAGTCTTCGCGATTACGTCAAAGCTTCGCAAACGGTAGAGTAGAAGCGCATCGCAGCGGTGAAGGGCTTTGCGAGGGATCTTCGCGGTGAAGGCACGATGGAATGATGACGGTAATACTCCGTGATTATGATGAGCTCCACGAACGGAAAATTTCCGTAGTGCTTCGCGATTTTGAGAGAATTTCGGCGGGAACTTTGGAGCTTCGCGATTTGAGCTGACGTGGCGCTGACTTCGCGCGGAAGGGTCGAGGGTCGGTGGAATCGCCTATAAATAGAGGCCGACCCCCTCGAGAGAAGTAGAGATAATTTTAGAGAAATTCATTTGATCTCGGCTCGCAAAGTTCTCTCGCGAAGGCAGTGTGCTTCGCGAAAGCGGAGCTTCGCGGCGGATATTCTAGCTCCGCGAAAGTTGTGCGCCCCGCGTTGGCTCAGTGAGCTTCGCGAAGAGGCAGGAGCTCCGCGATAGCCAAGCATTACGAAGGCTGGAGCATCGTGAGAGTGCTTCGCGATTGAGCTTCGCGAAAAGGCAGGGACTCCGCGAAGGCTTGTTTGAGCTTTGCAAAATTGGGAGCCTTGCAAAGTAGGGTACTTTGTGAAGGCCTTTTCCAAAGGTTGTTTTCCCAGTGGACAAGGGAAAAGGGGGTATTCATCGGTGGTTGGAATTTTGACTTTAACAGAGCATTAACTCAGGACTCTAATGCAAGAAAAGTCTCATGCTGAATAGGAGACAATGAACTTCATGTCTATCTATTGAAGAGTATAAGGCCCCAGCCTTAAACCTTACTTAATCTTGAGTTATCACAAGATTACATGCTGAGGATCTTTTCAGGTTTAGAGTTTTAGATAATTAGATCATAAAACTTGAATTACATTCCACATATAAACAAAGTGGTTACATAAAGATAGTATTCTTCATTCCCATCAATGGAAACATATTTAAAATAAACATGGATTCTTTCTTGACACTTCCTTGACACTATCATCATATCATGTACCTTTCCCTTGACCTGTGAAAAACATTTCAAAAAAACTTGGGATGAGCATAAAAAGCTCAGTAAGGGATATAAAAATATGGAAAGGAAACATGGGTACATATGTACATAAGGATGAGATCATACTTTAACCATAAAACATAAGCACTTTAACATACCTCATCAAATCATGAATAAATCATAGAAATCATAAGACATAAAGGTAACTTGAGGCATTCATAACATTCTTACGTAGGGAGTAACCCTCTTGGTTACGTTTGGAATACCCATCACAGTATATTCCCTAAATATCTTCAGAGAAACCTTAACGTTTCACTCCTTCGCGTTACCCAATGCATTGGAGAGATATATTGGGTTCACCCGCCCTTAGTTTATCACGGAACCACCCGTCTTCATAATAATGCCCAAGAACCATAACATAATCGTATCACATAAAACATGCATAAAGGAAACATAACATTTCCACATTTCAATCACAAGATATCAATATAACACAAAAAACATTGTGAAAACCATTTTCAATACCAAAATAAAAGAAAAGTAAAACATGGTATTTATTTTTCTTTTAAAAAGAAGGTATGGCTTGTAGAGGAAGCCGAAACTCAAATAACGGTCATGACGGCGGAGAAGTTGTTGTCGCCGCATACGTACAACAAAAACATTCCCTTTTGTCGTTTAGTAAACGCTTCGTATAAAAAATATTCCTTTTGAATAAACGTAAAATTCAAAGGGTTTTATACACCGTTTAAAATAAAGTTGTGTATAAAATAAAATATGCCTCAATGAAAGGAGATTGAGACGTAGTCCCATACCTCGTATCCGACTTGACCCAACCGTTCTTTAATCTCCTGAATAATAAACTTGAGTTAATCTATACTTGCTTAAGAATCTTTTTCAAGTTCATTATTCCTTTTATACCATGTTATGAACATCATGTAATCATTTAAGTTAATAATGTTCATTTTGTCGGTATTTGGTTCTTAAGTCAAAAATAGACTTCTTACACTTACATGTTGTTAATTTGGTAAAAGGTTCGTTATATACAGAATGATATTAATGATTTGTATAACATATATATCATATATATTCAGCATATACATGTATTTATAATATTACATCACATTTAGAGGTAAGAAATGAAATGCACCGTTCATGGAGACGGTAAGTCGTACGTACGCATGAACGCTACTTTCATTTCTATTTCGTATTTTATAGAATGGAATCATAATGATATAAGAGTATATTATAATTCCAGTATAATAACATATATAATATCATTAACTTTATCCTTTACACATCCCACATATGGTATTAACGAATCAAATCACTTTCAGGGGGCGGTAGTCCGCACTTCCTAAAATGAAGATATCGTGTTTACCCATAATGGAAACCATAAAGGTATGCCCAAAATGAAAAAAAACATAAGATTAAGGAAAACATAAACATATTATATATCATATATAAAAATAGTGACATCATAATGGCCACCTTTGAAGGTGTTAAATGAGTATTGAACAATCATCGTTTCGGGAGGCAGAATTTCGCCATCCACGGAAACCGTATGTTCTTTAACCATTTGATGTAGTTGTGTGAGAGTGTAGCTCAAATAAATCTTATAAAAACATCCTAGTATATTGAAGATACTGGTGTTGTTACAAAGAAGTAAATAAAAAGAGTTTATGGGGTTGGAGAAGCAAAATAAAACAAATGAACATGAGAGAATGAATTACCTTTAAAAGTGTAACTCCTTTTGATTTGAGACTAAAGGATTCCTTTGAAAGGATTATGCCCAAAGGGAATCCTCTAGGATGAGGAGAGGGATGTGGAGAGAGTAAATGGGTAGGGGTTGGCCGAGCCAAAGGCTTGAGGAGTGTGTGAAATGAGGTAGAGGTGGGGGCCTTTTATAAGAGGAGAGGAGGGGCACTTTTGGAAAGTAAAGATAAGTTACTTTATTTTAAAAAGAGTTTAGGATTCAAAAGGTCCCACATTTCTATAATTAGAGGATAAGGTGATAAGGCTTCAAAATCCACTCATCCAATTGGTTTTGTCCATGTTTAGGTTTTAGATTTTTCATTATCTTTCCATTTTATTTAAATCGTTAAATAATGAGGTCATCACTACATCATCATGATGTCATAAATAATTTAATTTATTTAAAGTCTAAAAATTATTAAAAAAAACTATGATGCAGGAAATATTTTTATCTTTACAATGACTATTTATAATAAAAAATCTGATCTTTATAACCCCATGTAAAAATTGTTTTCGTAAAACATATTATGTTTGTGTCATTTTTACTTTTACATTAAATAAAAAGTTATTTATGTCATTTCCCAACCAAAGTGGATCCATGGGGTCCCCAAGTTGACCCATGGCTTTTCTTGGTCTGCCATGACACAACCAATGAGGGTAGGACATGTTTCAAGCTCATCTTATTTTATTAAAGCATTATTTTTACCTTAAACTACACTAATTACCACTAATCGCGATTAAAACTTAATAAGTTACTATTCACCAAAAAATTATTTTAATCTCATTGAACCACATTTTACTTCTTAATGACAACCATGTATGTCGGATTTTTGAAATTCAAAACACAATGATGGCAAAATTTCATTTAAACGGAAAAATCAGTTTTTATAAGTACCACTTAGTGGTTTCACTATTCATCAAAAATTGAAGTTTTTCAGAAAATTACCAAAAATTCACCCTAAGCTATATTTGATCTTCCGAATTCAAAAATGAAGTCTATTTTACAAAATTCAAAACATATAAGTCACATTAATTAATTTAATAATTAATTCCCGCTGTCAGAGCAAATAGCGTGTTTTTATAAAACAATAAGTATCAAAAGATTGACACCAGTTTAAGTATAATTTCAAAGTGAAATTGATTCCAATGACCATAATTGGATAAAATGGTAAAAATATATTCTAATTTCACTTCAAAACCAATTCAAAAGATAATCTAATCATATAAATAAATTAGATTAAAAAGCAGTTTTGATGTAAAATGCAGTATTTTTCACTATTCATTAAAAAATGAACATTGTCAGAAAAATACCAAAAATTCACACAAAGTAAATTTTGATGTCCCAATCATAAAGAATAAGTTTATTTTGACAAACATATCTTATAAAATTGTCAAAAGATAGATTTAGAAATGGTTTTCCATCAAAAGGCAGTAAAACAATCTTTTAAAAATATTAGTGTATTCCATGCTTAAGATGGGATTTATTTTCATTTTAAGCCTCTAAAACACTATATTAATCATTAATAGACATAGATGAAAATATCTATTATTCATTACTTACTTGGGATGTTACAAAGAGACCTTCACGTCTATAAACTGAGTGTGACTTCACCAACGGTAGTGAGCCAGGGGGAGTCAACGGGAGTGACCCGAGGGAAGCAGTGAGCTTTCCCGGAACCTTTGTAAAGGCAGTGAGCCTGGGACAGAGTGATTGTGCCCGAACATTTGTATTCTCCAGCTAGTGAAGCATAGTGGATTTTGGTACGACCGACAACTTGTCGGCGTATGCTCCTTGGACATAGCCCTTAGTGGTGAACCAAGTAAAAAAGGGTTGTGTCTTCTCTGTGCATGTGCATGTTTGCTTTCTGATCTTTTTCATCATACAGGTTCAACAAGTTCCTACCAACTTGGGAATAAGATCCATCACATTAGAAGAAAAAATTTGTCACCCTGATTCACCCCTCCCCTCTCAGGGTGTCCCGGGGTCCTTCAAGTGGTATCAGAGGGTAAAGGTTGCTGGTGTTGAATCTGACCTTTTTCGTCATGGAAAACGCGGTCAATGTCAGGGGAGTCCCTCCCTTCGATGGAAGCAATTTCCAGATCTGGAAGAAAATAATGAGATCTCATCTAAGATCTCTTGTAATGGAAGTTCTCTTTTCTACTGTGCAAGGAATACAAGTCATTGATCCAACAGGCCTAGCTATGACTGAAACAGACAGGAAACTTCTTGATGCAGATGCTAAAGCACAGAATGCACTCACTGCATCCCTTTCTGATCAAATCTACCTAAAGGTGATGAATTGCACCTCAGAAAAATCCATGTGGGATAAACTTGAGAATATTTATGAAGGATATAGCAAAGTGAAGGAGGCGAAACTACAAGTGTTGCACAATCAGTTTGATGATCTGAAGATGCATCCAGATGAGAATGCAGACTCATTCTTCAATCGAATTACTAAAGTAGTTGGAGAAATTCAGGGTCTAGGTGAAGAAATCAAAGACATTGATATTGTAAAGAAAATATTGAGAAGACTTCCACCTCTGTATAATGCGAAGGTGTCAGCCCTTGAGGAAAGAGATCTTTCCAAACTTTCTCTAGATGATCTACTGAGCAGGTTGGTAGCATATGAAATGAGAGTCAAACCAGAAGATGCTACGACTCGGGTGAGCAAGGAAATGGCATTCAAGGCCATGGATAAACTGAAAAAATCAAAGGATAGTAGCGGTGAAGATGACGAAGAAAAAGAAATTCTTTCTCTCATTGCAAAGAAGTTCCAGAAGGGGAAAGGTAAATTTAAAGGGAAGTTACCTCTCGCGTGTTTCCGTTGTGGAAAAGTTGGGCACATTGCCTCTCAGTGCTTAAAAATGATCAATGATGAAGACAGTGAGGATGAAAACCTCAAGAATCCTCAGAGAAGGTTCTTCAAAAAGGGAGACTTCAAATCTGGTAAGAAAATGCAAAGGAAGAGTTTTGTCTGTGAAGAGGAAGAAGATGATAATGAATTTTGTGATGAAGAAGAACCAGAATTCAAAACTGGGAACCATGCTTCTATGATGGCCACTGTTGAAAAGTCAGAAGATACTGATGGAGAAAAAAACTGAGAACTTGTGTAGATCCTGAGATGCAACTTAAGGATGCGGTTAGTAAGCTTAAGATTAAATGTAAGAGCTGCAATAAGTGGAAATCAATTGTAGAAGAATCAACTAAATACGTTGATCAACTTGAAGCTGAAATTGAACGAATGGAAGAATTTGTGAAGGTACAGTCTAAAATAATTGAAATCAATGATGATGTAATAGATATGAAGCTGAGAATTGAAGAGCAGGCAAAGGTCATCGATGACCTCACCTCCAGACTGGATGAAAAATCCAAGACTGTTGATGGTCTTGAGGAGGAAGTAGTTACTCTAAGGAGTAAATTGGAGACTGAATCAGTTCCAAAAGAATCGAGGAAGAAAATACAGTTTGGAAGATTCTCAGATGCAGAATTACTAGCAAGAGCCAAGTGTGGTTCATATGGGGTTGGAAAAATCTTGAGTGATCAAAGACCCGCTTTCATGGGAAAGAGTGGAATTGGCTGTGAGGCTGAGACATCAACAATTGGAAGTGAAAAGATCCAAAAGAAAGATAATATGAAAGTTGAACATGTTGAAACGTTACGTAGAGTGCTGAAAAAGGGACCCTCAATCCAAAATAAAAGGAGACCTGAAAATTATTCTCAAACATTCAGAAATGACAGACAGTCTTACTATTCTCCCAAGGAAGAAGGTATGAGGGACATTCAAGTGAGAAGACATTTCCTCTCATGAAGTGTCAGTTATGTGGCTATCTGGGTCATACCATGTCTTATTGTGAAGAGGAAAGAAGCTATCTGAATGGAGAAGATATAGAATCTCAACAAAGGAGAAAAATTTCATATCCTAATTCTTATAGAAGAAATAATTTCTATGGATATTGTTTTTGTTGTTCTAACTTTGGTCATAAGGTCGTTAATTACAGGCATAGAAGGGACATGGACACCTCATACCGAAGTTCAAGACAAGTCAAGTCTCGTCAGCAAGATAGTGTTTCTCTTTCAAACAGGTTTTCACCTCTCAAAGAAGACTTTGACTATGAAGAACCTGGGTATGTGGAAGAGATAATTGAAAGGCCATCAGTTCTTTATACTCGATCTAATGTCTCATGGAAGGAAAGGAAGAAGATTGAGAAATCCAACCTTGCAGAGGTGGCCCTTAAAGCTACAAAGAACAACAGTACCTAGATTCTGGATAGTGGTTGTTCATCTCATATGACAGGTAATGCCGGCCTACTAATGAATATCATAAGGAATGTCGATGGTACAGTAAGATTTGGTAATGATGGGGCTCTGAAAATCAAAGGAAATGGAAGTACCGAATTAGCTAATGGAGAACTAAAGAAGACTGAAGTCCTTTACGTAGATGGCCTACATCATAATCTCCTCAGCGTGAGTCAACTCTGTGACTCAGGACTTATAGTTACGTTTAATCAGAAAGGCTGCACTATCAAGGGAAAGACTGGAAATTCACTTATGAAGGGATGCAGAACAGAAGGTAACTTATATCAGGTTGATAGTGAATAAAATGTATGTTACATGACTGTTGAAGAAGAAAACAATTTGTGGCATCGGAGACTGGGACACATCAATCAACAAGACATGGAGAAAATATCAAAATTGAGAATTGTCATGGACATTCCCAACCTGAAGCGTGAGCGTGAAAAATCTTGTGATTCTTGTATTCATGGGAAGCTATTCTGCAGTTCATATCGGCCAAAGAAGAAAAGGGCGTCTCACCTTCTTGATCTGATTCATACAGATGTTTGTGGGCCAATAAATGTTGTCGGAACTCATTGAGAAAGGTACTTTGTCCTTTTCATATATGATTACAGTAGAATGGCATGTTTGATGGTCATTCAAAAAAAACGACAAGTCCTTGACAGCATGAAAACAAATCGGCGAATCGCCGAGAATGATACTGGACGAACAATCAAAGTGTTACGATCTGACAATGGAGAAGAATACACGTCCATTGAATTTGAGAATTATCTGGAGAAGCATGGGATACAGCATGAGGTAGCTGCTGTGAGAACTCCACAACAAAATGGAGTTGTTGAACGTAGGAATCGACAGGTGAACAACATGGCACGAACTATGCTGATCGAGAGTCGTATTCCACGACATTACTGGAAAGAGGTTGTTCAACCTGTAGTGTACATTCAGAATCAAACAGGAATTTATATGGGTGAGACGAAGACACCATATGAATTGTGGCATGGACAGAATCCTTCTCTAAAATACTTTCGTGTCTTCAGAAGTAAATGCTTCATCAGGAACAAAGAAGGAAATCAAGGGAAATATGGCTACAATGCAGATGAAGGAATTTTCCTCGGTTACTCAATGAACAGCAAAGCCTACAAATGTTTCAACAAGCATTTGGGAAGGATTGTGGAAAGCATTGATGTTAAGATAATTGAAGATAAAACCAAAAATTCTTCAAGGATGTCATATGCTGATGTGATAGAAAGTCAGGAAGAATGTGAACGTGAAGAAAATACAAATGCAGAAATAGAGGAAGCTATTCAAAACACTCAGCAGTCACATCATGATGTTGAATCAGAAGAAGAATCTGAAGAAGAAACTATGGCTGAAGAGAATACTACTGAACCTCACAGGAGAAATCGAAGAGCTGAGATTGATCCATCCAACATAATTGGGGACAGGAGTGCACCCACTCAAACAAGAAGGATGAGGAATACCACGCAATCTGTATTTCTATCAGTTGTAGAGCCATCCTCATTCGAAGAAGGTGCAAAAGATAAATCTTGGGTGAAAGCCATGAATGATGAATTAGATCAGATTGACAAGAATCAGACATGGGATCTTTTCCAGAGACCCGAAGGTCACAATGTGATTAGTACCAAATGGATCTTCAAAAATAAGTTTGATGAGCATGGAAGTGTCATCAGAAACAAGGCACGACTGGTATGTAAAGGATACTCCCAGATTGAAGGCATTGATGTTGAAGAAACCTTTGCTCCAGTGGCTATACTGGAGTCAATCAGGCTTTTCCTTGCCATGGAACTCCAAAGAGGATATAAAGTATATCAAATGGATGTCAAGACAGCATTCTTGAATGGTGTACTCGAAGAAGAAGTCTACATTGAACAACCAGTAGGCTTTGTTTTGGGTACTGATGAAACAAAGGTCTGCAAACTGAAGAAAGCTCTATACGGTTTGAAGCAGGCTCCACGGGTGTGGTACTCACGGCTGGATTCATATCTCAAGAAGTTGGAATTCAAAAGAGGGGGAGTTGATCACAATCTCTATGTGAAGAATTCTCTAAAAGATCAATTCATGGTTCTTGTCTACGTTGATGATATCATATTTGGTGGCAGCAGGCAGAAATCAGTGGATGAATTTGCCAACCACATGAAATCAGAATTTGAAATGTCTGTGATTGGGGAGCTCACATATTTCTTGGGGCTGCAAGTGATTCAAAATAAGGAATATACTTTCATTTATCAGGAAAAATATGCAAGAGAGCTGCTGAAGAAGTTCAATATGCAAGACTCCAAACCAATGTCAACTCCGATTGTAGTTGGAACTAAACTTGGAAAGCATGAGGATGGGAACTCTGTTGATCCCACCTTGTATAGGAGGATCATTGGAAGCCTACTGTACCTGACAGGGACAAGGCCAGATATTGTCTTTGCAACATGCCTTGCGGCCCGCTTTCATAGTAATCCAAAGGAGGAACATATGGCAGCAGTAAAAAGAATCATGATATACATTCAAGGTACACATAACTTCGGGTTATTTTTTGCTGCAGGCAGGGACAGTGAATTATCAGCGTTTTCTGATGCTGACTGGGCTGGTGATGTAGTAGATAGAAAGTCCACTAGTGGTGGAGCTTTCTATATTGCGCAGAAATGTGTTGGATGGTTGATCAAGAAATAAGAAAGTACTTCTCTTAGTACTGTTGAAGCTGAGTATATCTCTGCCACAAAGGCATGCACTCAACTACTATGGATGAAGCAGCAATTAACTGATATTGGCGATGAGGTGAAGAAACCAATGGTGATTTACTGTGACAATAAGAGCGCAATTGATCTTACGAAGAATCATGTTCAGCATTCTCGTACAAAACACATTGAAATCAGGTATCACTTTATCAAAGAGAAAGTTGAGCAAAGCGTGATTAGATTGGATCATGTGGGAACAGATGAGCAAGTGGCTGATATCCTGACAAAGCCACTGTCAGCGGCTGTGTTTGAGAAGCATCGATTGAACCTTGGTGTTCGGCCACCTCCTAGTGCATAAGGAGATTACGGAATTCCCCTCTCCCCGTTTGTTATAACTGTTTTAATCTGTTTATGGACGTGATATAGGTTTATGGGGGAGATACTATCCAGGGGGGTATGGTTTGATCTGAACATGAAAAATTTACTAGTCTTTGGATTTATTGTCAATGGGGGAGAAAGGAGAATAGCATAAATTCATGCAACTTCTGTGATGAGAAGAATGAGAAGAAAAACATTGGAACCCAATTCAAGCCTCCTCTCTTGTTTTCTACACCGAGCATTGCTCACGTAGACTTAGAGTGTTGGCTGAGTTGATTCCTGCAATTTTGGTTTTCACATAGATGGAGATCTATTGAATTTATCTTCTTATTTCCAACAAACCCAAAGGGGGATATTGTTGGAACCATGGTCTTCTATGAATTATTTGGAGTATGGTTTGTGTTTTTTGTCAATCATCAATGGAAGTTCTGATCGTGTACCAGCAAAGAGATCATACAGTTCAAGCAGACAACAGTATTGAAGGTGGCGCCATTTTCCAGTGTTTGCCAAATTTTTTGGGTCCAAAATCTAGAAGTTTTTGAGCATCACGAAAGGTAGATTTCCATGAAGATAATAATTAAATATGGCGAAGGCATGAATTTCATGAAGAGAGGATGCATGGTTTGGAAATTGCGAAGACCAGAATAATGGAAGCGGTGAGTCTTCGCGATTACGTCAAAGCTTCGCGAATGGAAGAGTAGAAGCACATCGCGGCGGTGAAGGGCTTTGCGAGGGAGCTTCGCGGCGAAGGCGCGATGGAATGATGACGGTAATACTCCGTGATTACGACGAGCTCTGCGAACGGAAAATTTCCGTAGTGCTTCGCGATTTTGAGAGAATTTCGGCGGGAACTTCGAAGCTTCGCGATTTGAGATGTGGTGGCGCTGACTTCGTGCGGAAGGGTCGAGGGTCAGTGGAATCGCCTATAAATAGAGGCTGACCCCCTTGAGAGAAGTAGAGAGAATTTCAGAGAAATTCCTTTACTCTCGGCTCGCAAAGGTCTCTCGTGAAGGCAGTGTGCTTCGTGAAAGCGGAGCTTCGCGGCGGATATTCTAGCTCCGCGAAAGTTGTGCGCCCCGCGTTGGCTCAGTGAGCTTCGCGAAGAGGCAGGAGATCCGCGATAGCCAAGCATTGCGAAGGCTGGAGCATCGCGAGAGTTCTTCGCGATTGAGCTTCACGAAAAGGCAGGGAATCCGCGAAGGCTTGTTTGAGCTTTGCAAAATTGGGAGCCTTGCGAAGTAGGGTACTTTGTGAAGGCATTTTCCAAAGTTTGTTTTCCCAGTGGACAAGGGAAAAGGGGGTATTCATCAGTGGTTAGAATTTGGACTTTAACAGAGCATTAACTCATGACTCTGATGCAAGCAAAGTCTCATGCTGAACAGGAGACAATGAACTTCATGTTTATCTATTGAAGAGACCTTCACATCTATAAAATGAGTGTGACTTCACCAACGGTAGTGAGCCTGGGGGAGTCAACGGGAGTGACCCGAGGGAAGCAGTGAGCTTTCCCTGAACCTTTGTAAAGGCAGTGAGCCTGGGACAGAGTGACTGTGCCCGAACATTTGTATTCTCCAGCTAGTGAAGCATAGTGGATTTTGGTACGACTGACAACTTGTCGGCGTATGCTCCTTGGACGTAGCCCTTAGTAGTGAACCAAGTAAAAAGGGTTGTGTCTTCTCTATGCATGTGCATGTTTGCTTTCTGATCTTTTTCATCAGATAGGTTCAATAAGTTCCTACCAACGTGGGAACAAGATCCATCACATTAGAAGAAAAAATTTGTCACCCTGATTCACCCCTCCCCTCTCAGGGTGTCCCAGGGTCCTTCACTTTATTCCACCATCAGTTCACTTTGATCCTTTCGCATATATTGGTTTTTCGGACCAGGCCAGATAATAATATCTTGAAAATCATCTATTTTTTCCTACAATAATTTCATCATATTATATATATCTTATTGTGGTTTTTTATTCTCAAAATATTTTCGAGGAGACACTCCAAAACCTACACCTCTAATGCGAGCATATTTTTTCGGCCGCTTCAAAACTACTGAAAGTATTTTTTTTCTTCTAGTATGGTCACTGTCAATTATTTTGTCTAAACTGTATAAAAAACATATGAATATAAATAGATATTTTTATGTAATACCATTATAAATTATAATGAATTACTATTATGTCATACTTACATATGTTTCCCATACTACTTTTTTCTTTTCATCAACTTGTTTACCCTCTTTATTTACATGAGCCTTCATCCAAAACACATGATGTGGGATGGAAGCGGCTTCATATTTTGATTCATAAATCTATATATAAACAAAAGAATATATGTTATTTCATATCACATAAAACTTTTATTGTTGATTTAAAATACATATAAATTTCTTCTCTAGGAAGTATACCCCATCCTTGCTTTGTGATATGGGTACATTAGTTTTGATGCATGTTATTTATTTTCAGTACTCATTTTATGTTTCATAAATTATTAATTTTGAATCAAATTGGATAATATAAATAATTTAAATTAAAATATTATCAACTAAAATGCACCTAAAATGATTTCTCTTCATGGTGAATGATGAAATCATTCCATGTTTCATGTTTTATAATGTGTGCATAAGTATCTAGTGGGTGGGGATTTACTTTCCCCACAACATCCCTAAGATAAAACATGGTAAGAAGAGTCCAGAAGCCTCTATGGGATTTTCTAGTGGCCATTAAGACATATTTATTATAGAAATCATCTAAAATAAATGAAATTTGCAAGGAATGTTGAAAATTAAATCAAAGTTTTATTATATAATTTTTTGGTAAAATAGAGAAAGGTTATCGTAACATTATTTTTATATCTTCCCAAAGGGTTTAATTCATTACAGGGTAGAAATGGCGCCACAACTCTATATTAATCAACACATTTATCTTTGTTGTGACCCCAACATAACTAATGAACATTGAATTGTTAGGGTTAACAGGTTGGTCATGTTGATTCCATACAACCTTGAATTTTATACCCTTATTTCTTGTCTTAATAATTTTAGTTAACACTGTGATGTTGTGTCATTATTTTTTTCATCAATATTTTGTTGATCCCCTAATAATTTTTTAGTTTCAACATCAAATGCTTTTTCTTCCCTGGGATTAGTAACATCATCATGTGAAAAATATAGTGTCTTCATGAGTATTCAAATATTTAATTTATATCATGTCAATATAGTATAGAACACATAATATTATGAGTAAAAGCATAATATATTAAAAAAACTTTAACCTTATTATTTAACTCTCTTTATTTTTTTAAAGGTTAAAGGGATTTATCTCCTCTATTGAGAATTAAAATCCCCTCTTTGTGGCCCCATCTAACATAAAAAACATTTTCTACATTGGGACCACCATGGAATGATTGTGATCTCCCAATGAAAGGGTCATCCTCAATTGAATTTTCATCTAACCCTATAGTTATTTTAGTATCTAACAAGACAATTGATCAATTCTTCTTTGTTGGATTTGAGACATAAAATACTTTCACTACTTGTGATGTCACTATGAACGTCTCATCCATTTCCCCTTCCATACAGAAATTCACCTTTGTAAAGCTTATTTCATCTGCACTCCTATTGTCAACCCATTTTCAATGGAAAATCAACACTTGAAATGATATAATTCAACTCATATATCTATTCGGTAATGCTGAAATATGGCATATTCACATAAATTAGATTTTTATCCTTGGAACCAAATATGTGCATCGCTTCCACCATAAGCATAACTCTACTATTTTTCATTGTACTACATGCATTGTGTTCTTTTGTATAGAATGTATAACCATTGATTAAAAAACTATTATAATATATAAAATTTTTATTTGGTCCCCTGGATATCCATCGAAGTCATTCAGAAACTGAATTTGGATTTTTAGATAACTCCATATAAATATGATCATGAAACCATCATATGAACTGATTATTGTGTGTATTTAATATCCATCCTTCAACTATTGATGGATTCAGATTTCTAATAATTTCTTTATGGGATTTAATATATGGATCGACATATTCACTATTATGTAAAATGTAAAGGTGTGATTGTTCCCGCTCTATTATGGTAATTGCAACAACATATCTTTTGGAAACCCCTTCTCCCATACAACAACTGTTGTGATGAAACTTCGGGAGACTGATGCTATCAACATATGATGGGAAATCGATACAGAATTCAATAGCTTCTTAAAAAATATATCATTCTACAATACAACCTTCTGGATGACTTCGATTCCTAACATACCATTTCAAAATATATATATTGTTGAATGGGGTACATCCATATATAATGGACAATACCACATAGTTAAACCTCTTTAACCAATTGAACCATCAAGTGGACCATTATATCAAAGAATTATGGTGGGAATAATATCTTTAATTCACATAATATGATTGCAACCTCCTTATTCATGATTAGAAACTTTAATGGGTCTATAACTTTACTGCATATGGATTTGAAAAAGAATCAGGGTCTGGTTAATGTATTTCATACATTTTTAGGTAAAATTCAACATAAGACGATGGGAATCAAATCTTGTATCAAAAAATGACAACCATGTGATTTTAGTCCCTATAAATTTAAATTATTTATTGGAATTATATTCTTGATATTTTATTACTACCCCTATTGAAATTTTATACCATTAGGGTAAATGAAAATTTATAATTTTTCTTATTAAGATGGAGTGTAAGCTGTTGGAGGAAGAAAAGTCTTCCTTTTACCCTTCACTGGTGTTAACTCTTCCTTTATCCCCATGTCAATCGTGTTCAACCTAGCCTTTATTCCATATTTTTTTTTTCTAGGATCATTTTATAACATTACAATAACACTATCAAAGAAATATTTTTCTACATGCATGGAATCAATAAAATGGCAGACATACAAATAATTACAACACAGTAATTCAAAGAAAATTGAGCTCTTTTTCCAACCTGATTTTGTAAGGTTTTTCAAAAATGATTTAAAAAAAACAGTGTCAATATATTTTACTTTATCTAATATTTTATCACATGTTAGTGGAGATGGTGTTGTACCTTTTTTGGTACTCCCATTGAATGTTGTCATCAAGGATTGGTATTTATGTCGTCGAGGTAAAAAAAATTGATTTCCTAAAAACACAGTATTTAAGGAATGTTTCATCTAAACTGGGTGTGTGAATTATTCAAAAATGGGACACCCCAACATTCCTTTAATTATATATATTGAAAAATTTCCATAATAAATAAGGTCATTTATCATCCGATACAACATAGCCCTCAATGTAAATTCTTCACTTCTATGAGCATCATACATTGTAACACTTGTATCCCACATCAATTTTAGATATTCAATCAATGGATTCAAATAGAAATCAATATCACTACCGAGTTTCTTTGGTCTAGATATAAGTATAGACAACATAATGTATTTACACTTTATGCATAACCATGGCAGCAAGTTATAATTTACCAACATGACGGGCCATGTACAGTGAGTACTACTTTGTACACCAAAAGGATTTATTCCATCTATTGAAAATGAAAGACATAAGTTCCTTATCTCATTTCCAAATTTAGGGTACTCATAATCAATTTTCTTCCACTGATGATAATCTTCTAGATGACATAGTTTCCTATCTTTAATTCTTGTATTTTCATTCCATGTCAGTTGTCTTGTGGTTTTCTAACATCCATATAGTCTTATAAACCATGAAATGATAGTAAATTACCATACATATTTCAAAGGACTTTATTCATATTTATTGTATCGATTTGTGCTATACTTAGAACATTTTATTAGTGAATCGGTCCTTGTGAAACAATATGCAATAATTTTGAAAAGTATGTATTTTTTAGAGATCATTCCCATTGAACGTATCATTAATTTAGTGTCATATGTTTGAAAAGGATATTAATTTTCTTCTAGTGGAATATAATTCAAGAGACCAAGTGTTTCTTAAAAGCATGTTTTTCTCCATCCACTGCCAACTTTCAAATTATATAACTTCAATACAGCTAGCAATGTTGTGTATTTAGTATAACTAGTATACAATGGTATCTTAGTAAAGCTATTTAAATTATCAAAAAACTTTGGACAATCATGAAGTTCATCTTCAATTGCTATTTTCATCTCTTCTATGTGATATCCATAATCATTTACACTAGTATTAATATCAAATGATCCATAAACCACAGTATCATCCCAATCGGTGTGCACGTTTAGTTTTTCCCCTTGTTTAGTCCAACATTTATAGATTTGGTCTATTCTGTAACAAATCAAATGTTATTTTAACTCTTCTAGGGTAAATTTTATTGAATAAAAACAACGTAAACATGGAAAAAGGATTTGAGAAGGTTCATATGCATGATCTATTACAAACTTGATAAACTATTTAACTCCATTTTCATACTATTTTTTCATATAATTAGAATGTATCCATTTTTTATTTATATCCATCCTATTAGGTTCATAAATTACTCATTTTGGAAAAAAAAATAAATACTCATAAGATATTCATAATCAAAGGAGAAATTTATAGATAATTCTAATCAGGGAAACCCAACATTTGATTGTTTCAAATAATTTTGGTATACTTTAAAGGAAATTGATAATTGAATTTAAGAAAAGAATTACTCCACTGGTGATAGGTTTTATCCTTTGAATCCATCCAAAATGATCATCAGTGCCCGGTATGGGATGGCTACTACTCAAAGTAGTTCAAGAAACATAGATGAATATCTAGAAGAATTGGGGGATGAGTATCAAGAAACAAAATGCAATAATAATTATTTGGGAGATTAATCTGATGAGGATGATAGTTTTATCCCTAAATATAAATGTTCTCGAGTTGGGATTTGGCAAAGAACCGAACAAAATTTCTTAGTTTGTTGTCTAAAGATGAAAAAACAACAATAGTAGTCTGATCCCTACAAGGGACTCCTTGATTGGTGTGTTCATGAGAAGGCTCAACTGGATGGTCTTTCACACAATCATTATGATACATTCATTACAGTTTCAACATTCAAATCAAGCCTTTAATTACTCTATGAAAAGGAAAAGGCCTTTGGTCTAAGGATTGAATTTCAAAATCTCTTAGTTTCCGGTGAAAAAAACAATAATTCTAGGATGGTTTATATAAAATTTCTAGGTGGGAGTCCAATAAGTGGGAGGAGTTGATGTTCATTCATTTCTTCACTTGGTATGTGGTAAGCCAGGTGGCATTTCATTGATAGTCTGAGTGGATATTTAAAGGAGTGGGAACGTTCAGTAAACAATTTTATTTTTATCAATATTTAAATTTTTACTCATTTTTTAACTTCAATATAGTTATCTTTAGCATTAAATTATTATGAATTTGAATCCATGATATTAATAATATTAATAGAAGTAAAAAATGACTATGCATGTATTATCCATGACTTGAATACCCATACGACACTTGATTCATGTTCACTACTACCCCAAGAGCGCTCCTTGGTCCCCAACAACTGGTGGCTAGTGTTGTGGATCTCAACTTACAATTGGGGAATGATTTACCCATTTTTCTATAGATATAGGTCATAGTTATTATTTACATAAAATTCAGAATGACTCATTAGTAGGTCAAAACTTCCAAGGATAAATCATTAACCAAAATTTCCATATGAGGAAAGAAAGGGAATATAAAATGCCCATAACTCTATACATAAATGCAAACACAACTAAAAACATGAAACTCCTAGTATAAAGGAATTACATAATATAATTCAAACTAAATGTTTCCTAATACTGAGAAAAAACTAAGAGAAATTAGATAATATCCAAACAGGATCATGGATAACCTCCAGTAGCTCATACTCTGATATAGGAATTGATCTTTCTTCTATAACAAACATAAATGACCCGATCAAGAGATCTTACAATTACTATTATCCCTAAGTACATATAAATTATTATAAGAGAGGTTGTATATCCATTGAGGAGTCTTTGTAGGGTTTGAGAAAAAAATACATAGTAGTAAACCACTAACAATGTCTCAGCACAATAGAAAAAAAGGTCATAAGAATAAAAATATCTACTAATTTACAAAGATATAGAGTAAAATAGTTTTAATAGTTAAACTTGGGCATTCTAGTGGTAGTCCTAGGGATGAAATTTTAAATCATAAATTAAAAACAATGTTATAAGTTTATAATATACTATCATTATTAATTTTTTAAGTTTTTTAGGTTCAATGTTGCACTTCTTAACTTAACAATCAACAAAAGTATTTGCAGTTGAGGTGGTGCCTGAGTAGTAAACCCTATAATCCAACATACAAAAAGACCATAGTTCAAATCTTGGCAATCCCCTTGGGGGATTTACATTGCAATCGGTGACATAGGTAAGACTCAAGCTAGCAGTGACATAGGCATGATGTCGGATAGCAGTGACACAATTATGATGTTGTCCTAGTGATACAGGCAAGATGATGCATGCATGATGTTGCATTGGGCCTTCAGACCATGCTTATAGGCCACTTGGCCTTGGGAATATGGGCTATTTAATGGGTCTCCCTCTACCCATATATAAATAGGTCTTTGATTTCAAAATAAAATAAAGGCTTCAACCCCAAATTAAAAAAAATTATAATTGACACAAGATATAACCACATTTCATTTAAGTGGACATGTTTTAGAAGGTAAATGTGAGTAGTAACTAAAAAATGTATAAAACCTTTTGAAGAATAATTAAAGATGGAAATGATAAAAATATATATAAATCATACCCTAAGAGAAAAAATTTCTAAAATAAGGTTTTTATAAAAATTTCCACACATTAACTCTCATAAAACCATTATAGTTGTTAAGTGTGATATTTGGGTATATATATTAATTTTTTTGTATTTACATAGTAAATAAATTCTTATCACCTATTAAACTTGGCTTCCAAATCACCATTGAAACATTATTTACCATAAGTCAAGTGTGGTTTATTGAATGTTAGCTTATTCAAGTTTAAGTTTGAATAAGTGACTCTAATTATAGAATTCAGTTGAGGTTAAACAAAGTCCACTCTGGTTATATGAAAATTAACCAAGGTGATAAATCAAGTGGAGGCCCTTAACTATAGGTTGTATATAAAATATAATTACTTAGAAACATACATAAGGGTTCCATTTATTCTCAAGTATAAGTCAAGATGAATTGTGTTACACTTTAAGAGTATGGGGTTATGTGACACTATTTAATATGGGGTACTAGATTTGAATTTCAATAAGTAATCTGAAAAATTATGATATAGGTTTGTACAGGATCACTAAAGTTGAATTTTTTAAGTAAGGTTCACCCCAAATAAGCAAGAGAGAGTGATGATCTCTATATACAATCATGTGGAACCATTGAATAAATTCAATACTTTATATAAAAATATAATTGGAAACCATCCATTGATATTTTTAAAATATAATATGAGTTTTATAAAAATATTTTGAACATAGAGGGAAAACATGTTATAGGCATAGCCTGAGAATTACATGGTGAGTTCAGAACACCTACCAATATTAATAGAGATGTTTTAAAATTCTAAATGATCATTGGAATCCCCTAAAACTATGAAATTGAAATTTTATAACCAAAAAACAAATCACAAAAACCACTAAAATTGATGATAAAAAGATACCATTGAAATCAGATCCCAAATAATCAACCCATAACCATATTAACAATACATAACTCAAAAACACACCATGAATTATGCCAGAAATAATTCATCATGTTTTTAATTAATAACCTCCAAAACTAACCCAAATAAATAAATATCACAAAATTTGGAAATTCATAACTATCCCATTAAAATGAAACCTAATTCCAGAGTCTATAACCATAAAACCACAATAAATACCATTAACAAAAATGCATACCAATAACTAACAACCAAACATATCCACAAATAGAACATAAACACCTTAAAAATCAATACATTAAAAAGTTAGAACCTATACCCTATAACATCCTGGTTCTGGAAGCCACTCAGAGGCGCCCCATACCCGATTGGTCACATGGCCTCAAGCGTATTTCCCTGAAT
The DNA here is from genome assembly GCA_963277665.1 of Viscum album. Taxonomy (NCBI): domain Eukaryota; kingdom Viridiplantae; phylum Streptophyta; class Magnoliopsida; order Santalales; family Viscaceae; genus Viscum; species Viscum album. The sequence goes on from OY728163.1 coordinate 1,945,491,448, forward strand.
GCTAGAGGATGCCGACTAGAAGTGAGGGATTTGGGTGTGATAGTGGGGAAACTATGCCTTCATTGGCAGAGTAACACAACGGAAGAAAAACAATAGCAATAGCAGAAGCAGTAATAATCCATACAGAAGTAAAGAGAGGAAGACTGGAAAATAATAAAGTAGAGCACATATATATATATATATATGTGAATGATTCATGATACATGTGTCTAGGAAAGAATACAAACAAATAATAATGTTGGAACACAACAGTACTAAACCAAATACAAAAGAAAGCACGTAAAAAACTCATCAGCATCGCAAGCCACAGCTTGGTCTCATGCTCTCCAGCTCCACAGTCAATCAAGAACCTACAGTAGAAGGGCGCTTGCCCTTATCTATACCTGCAACAATAAAATCTGTTTGGGCCCAAAAGCATGACCCAAATAGGGTGTGAGACTAAATCCCAATAGAAAACCACCCAAATATTTGTGACTAGTAGTCAGTGAATATATGGCAAGTAAAATTACATAAGCAGTAAACAAGAAAGTACTCAGCAGAAAACAATTCCACATATCAAAAGAAACTAATCAAGCATGGTAACCCTCTAGGATGTGCACATAGCATATCCCCTATGGTTCAGTTATATGAATATATAAGTACTCTCTAAGGAAGCGCTCACAATCAATTCCCCTTATATTCAAAGGTAAAACAAGACTCTCTGAGGAATCTCACACGGTCAATTCCCCTTATAGTCTAAGGTAATTCAAGAACTCTCTGAGGAAGCTCACGCGGTCAATTCCCCTTATAGACCCAAGGTCAAGGAATCTCTGAGTAATCTCACTCGGTCAATTACCCTTATAGTCCCAAGGTCAAGGACTCTCTGAGGAAGCTCACTCGGTCAATTCCCCTTATAGTCTAAAGTGCTCAAAGACTCTCGGAGGAAGTTCACTCGGTCAATTCCACTTATAGTCTACTACACCAGGTTCTCACGGCCCTGTGTAGGTCAACAAGCATATAAAGGAAAAAACATCCAAGGTAAACCTCAAGAACTACTTGGCTAATCAGTCTATAACATATCAAGCATGTCAGAATACAAACACTACAGCCTACAGCACTAGGCATGGAAAACAGGCAAGGCGACCAAACAGGCTAAGCAGACCAATGGTTGTAAATAGAATATGCATGGTCAACACATCCAAGCATATAAATCAACCCTATTCATATCCAATTAACCTCTACACAAGCATACAAGCATGGAAGGCAATCAACAGGGGTAAAACAGTAAACACGCAATACCCCGTTCATGGGTATTGGTCAAAATTGCACATAATACTCAAAGACTTTCAATAGAAAGGCACAAACCACCTACCTCGGCATTGGAAGATCTCTATACGTGAACCTTGAGGCTTGAATCACCTTGGAGCACCAAAGATCTACAAAAATGTCTAAAAAATTCAACCCACGATATCTCATGAGAGAGGATAAATCAGAAGATGGGGCTCTAGGAGAAAAGAGAACTCACTGATGCGCTTCCAACACAACTGACGGTGTTCGATTCGGAGGACAGACGCTTGCTCGGGGGTTCGTCAAAGATCTGCGGCCGTACGGAGCTCTCGGTCGAACAAGACCTAGAAGAAGAGCGTTCTGGTGATTAGACACGACCCCAGTGTGTTTAATAAAAAAAAGAAAGTACACAGTGTGTACTTTTGAAGTACATGGCATGTACTCACCGTTTCCATACTCCAATTTAGGCAGCTTTTAGGTCACCCCACACGACCGTGTGCATGGCCGCTACACGTCCAACACCCGACTACCTTTGGTAACCGATTACACGACGTGTACTCATAAAGTACACGGCGTGTACTTCAAAAATTTCCAGAATTTCCTCTTTTTCTCAAAAATGACCAGAAAAGGAAAATATACCTGTAAAGAAGGTTTGGGTTCATACATACCCAACTAGGGTTTAGACAATAGCGCAAAGTAGTGTGTGAGGAGAAAGAAGAACATGGATGGAGGGTAAAATGAAGGGGAAGTAAACCACGGAACCCATGAGAGCACAAAGGAAAGAAAACACCACACTAATGCATACTGCGGAACCTGAACAAGCAAGGAATGAGAGAGGAGAAAAAAATAACATACCTTATATTTGAGGCTTGATTCGTCCAAGAGATGGTTGAGAGGGAGCGACAATAGTAATGGACTTCCACGAGCGCTTGAGAGGTGTGATTGAAATTTTTTCGGTTATAGTTCTTTTAAATAGATCGATAAAGATTTTATCAGTGCTACTAAAAAAGCAGTAATAAAGAGGTGTTTTATCAGCGCTAAATTAATAAGAGCAGATAAAAGACCTCTTTATCAGTGTTTTTTTCAGTTCTGATACAGATGGATTTTAAATATTTATAATTATATTTATAAACATTTGTATATAATTATATATATATTTATATCATTATATATATTTATATAATTATATATGTATTTAATATATATATATATTCATTATATTCATTATTTAAATATATTTATTATAATTTTATAATTATTTAAATATGTAATTATTTATTTATAATTATATAAATGCTTTTAAAAAAACATATTTATTTATTTATAAATATATTTATATTTATATCACTATATATATTTAATAAATAAATATAAATATAAATATAGTAAATATATTCATCATTTAAATATATTTATTATAATTTTATAATTATTTAAATATATAATTCTTTATTTATAATTATAAATATCTAATTTTATAAATATAGTAAATATACGTTTATAAATATATTTATTTATAAATATTTATTAACAAATATATTTTTAACATTATTAATGAATATATAATCTTAAATGCATGAATGTTAAAAATGAGTAAAATTGAATAATTAAAAATGAGTAGAGTTTAAAAATATTGAAAAATGGATAAGTTTTATTAATTATACTAATTATTAAAAAAATAAAATATGGATATATATTGAAATGAAGATGAATACATATTGAAAATATTAAAACCAAATAAATAAATATATATAAATAAATATTATAAAATGATTAAATTCCAAAAAAATAAAAAATAAAAATATTAAAGATAAATAAATAACACTAACTGTAATAATATTAAAAATAAATAAATAAAATTTACCGATTTAAAACATAATATATTAAATATATTATGTTACTAAATGAAATTCTAAAGTGAATATTAAAATTTGAATAAACTGCATAAATATTAGGTGTATGTGTTTCTATATATGATTTTATTAATTGTATAAATATTTATGTGTGTGAAAATAATTTGTGTGTGTAAGTTTGATATGTGTGTGTGTGTGTGTGTTTTAAATTGAATAATGACATTATATAATATGTATCATTTATTAATGAAATAAATAATAACGATGATGAATAAATTTTTTTAAAAAATAATTGTTATTACTAGGAAAGTTCAGATACCAAGCATGTCTGACCCTGAAAATTTATTAAATAAAATAAAATTACAGTAAAGACATGTAATTTGACACATTAAGTGCCACCAAAACATGAAATTGGATAACTCACTACCCAAAACAAAACAAAAATCCCAAGACACATATAAAAGCCACAATGACCTACATCAAATGGTCAAAAGGCTCAGAAAACCCAACATTGTCAGAAGAAACCATGATCCGACCAACAATTTCCAATCTTGAAGATCACGTGCACCCGACCACGTCAATGAGGCTTACCAACAGTACACCACCTGAGTTCATCAACATGAACGTCGAATCATTCGCACTAAGGATGTTGGCGTTCCCATCAGCATCATCACTTGTGCAATCGATGTCGTCCCTGATGCCCATTGTCGGAGGTGTCAGTGTCTACACGTCATCAGTGGGAGATGCTCATTGTTAGCATCTCATACCATCGACAGCTCACAATACTCAAGATCATTGAATCCAATAGTGTCTCATGCCACTGCAGGTCATCCAGCAGCTGCCAGCCCATCCACATGCAGGAAATATCCCACAAATAGAAAAAAAAACATCAAAAATATCCAAAAATGGCCCACAAAACAATCCCAAATTCCCAAATAGAAACAAATCAACCCATGCCAAAATCAACCTAACATCAGGCAGCAACTCGCATTCCAATCCATCATCCACTAAAATCATCACCCGACTACCATAGCCCGAGTTCATCCCACAATCCAAAGTCATCATAGAACCTGCTCTCAAGGTCACCCTCGGTGTGCTTCTCATAGTCGTTAGAAACCTCTCACCGGTACGCACCCTCTACACTATCGGGCAGAAGCACTCGATCACCATCCCATTGTGAAACAGCCCCTCGTCTTCACCATCCACTGGAAAAAAAGAGAGCTGATTGGCCACCATCGCCCTACAAATCACATCATCGGTCATCCATCCACCATCAGGCCATCGTCGGCTCCACTTGGATCCCACACCCATCGAATCAGGCCTGAACGATCATCCCCGTTGATGAAGTGGCGCCAGACTCTACCACTAGTAACTCATGTCCCCCACGAATTTTCATCGTCCAGATCTTCATCCTCACCATCGGATAAGCCCCACTCGTTCTGCGAATCTATGTTAAAAATCACCATCACCAACAGGGTCCCAGACCCCCATCTATGAAGCCAGGTAGCAACATTATCCTGTGATTCCAATTTGAGAACCCCCCGAAAAATAGATCCTCCTCCTGAACCAAGTTTTAACACCCCTTCGTGAAATAAAATCATCCTTGATAGGATAATAGGGGACAACAAAGTTGCCCTCAAAACTGATAAAATTTACCAATTATATAATATATATTAAATATATTATGTTGATAAATATAATTCTAAAATGAATATTAAAAATTGAATAAATTAAAAAACTATTATATGTGTGTGTTGTATATACAAATGCATTAATTACATATATGCATGTGTGAAATCAATGTAACACGCATTTGATATATGTTAAATTGAAAAATAAAACAACATTCAATTAAATGTTCATTACTCGATACAATTAATCAATGTTTTCAATTAATATTATTTTTTAAATTATAAATCATTTTTCATGAAATATATGACTTGTTTAATGTAAGGATAAATATTTTGAATTATATAATCATATTTTATAAAATAATATATATATTGATATATATATATAAATATATATGAATATATTTCAATAATAAAAATATTAATTTAATTAATGAATAATTATATATAAAAACCATTAAAAATGAATAAGACATTAATATGTTTTTAATTATTAAATTTTATTCATTTTCAATATTTATATTTAATATATATTATTTATCACTATCTATAATATATATATATTAAATTTATTCATTTTTATTAATAATTTTTTCATTGATAATTTTTTTAATAATTTTTTAATTTATTCATTTTTATTTTTTTGTTTAATTATTAGAATTTAGTCATTATATATATATATATATATCATATACTATTGATTAATATTTATAATTTATATATATATATATATATATTGGGCCCCTGCAGTCGGATGGGGTGGTGAGGGTGGGTAGGGTTTGGGACGTGGTCGCATGGTTGAGTCCCCGGGCCAGCGATTTTATCTCTAGTTTCTTGTAGCGTGCATGAGTTATCATTGGTAGTTATACCTAATATAATATATATATATATATATATTGAATTTATTCATTTTTATTAATAACTATTTAATTTTTTTAATTTACTCATTTTTAATTTTTATTTATTTAATTATTTCAATTTATTCCTTTTATATATTTATATTTAATATATATTATTTATTAATAATTATAATATATATATATATTAAATTTAGTAATAATTATTTAATTTAAAAAATAATATTTTTTAATTTATTCATTTTTAATTTTTATTTGTTTAATTATTTCAAAAAAATAATATTTTTAATTATATAAAAAATTTGGGGCATGGTTCAGGGTGTGTAATTGATCAGACAGGTGGGTCAAGTCGTATAGGACCTGGTTGGGTGTATAACAATGGGTTAAGACCCAAGGGATTAAGAGGGTGGGCCAATACTTGTATGGGAATGTGAACGGGCCCATATATGTGTGTGGAGTGTATGTGGGAGCTCATCCTCGCAGCAAACTTCTGAAGTTGGAGTGTGATAAAATGATATATAAAGAAGCAGTCTCTCTAGAATTATTTTGATGTGGGACTCACGCTTGTGATCAGGACCTTTATCAACGCTGATAAAGGTCAGTGTTGTATATAATGTGTTTTGTAGTAGTGAGTCCAAGATTACTATCTAGCAATGGGTCAAGACACTCAAGATAAAGAATTTAATATCTTATCAAGAAGGTTTCACATCTATTTCACCAACCTATATGATTGATACATCTTTCTTTAACTATCTGAAATAAACTCATCATTGCACTATGACCATCAAATTTAGGGCAATGCTTCTATTCCAATCAAAGGGTCGAGATATCAGCTTCCATAAAGATGGAAAGGACAAATCCTTCCTCAAATTATCCATTAATAACATGTCATTTGTGACACACCCAACATACCCTACTTCATACCAACATATGGAATGATGATTTTCATTAGTAAATCTAAGTGTTTGAGTCTTGAAATACATTAATGATAATCTTAAAGTCTAAGGAACATTACACGCACTCACATATAGAAATATATGATGACACCAAAACATGTAGAATTCCTATTAGCATGTTTGTTCTCATAATCTCTCATCTTAGAGATTACCAAGTGTGAAATTTAAGAGAAGATGCCTTGTCTACATATGAGTACTCACTCTTAATAGTCTATGTACTAGGTGTCCTATCATAGTATGTTATCTAACCGTAGAACATTATTTAAGAATATCATCATAGCATTTCAAGGTTATCATAATAATGAAGAAATTATATGACCTTATCAATGTGACATATACTCTATGACATTATTACATTAGATTCATGCATAAAAATGAATAATATGTAATAATATGTTTTATTAATATTCAATACATCGAATATTCATGTAATAAAAATAAAAACAGTTGGTCCAAGGACACCAAATCCAACAAAATCCCACTTAGACAAGAGCCAAATTCCTATGACTTTAAGTGTACTAGACCTCACATCATAATCATGTTTCTGCTAAGTAAAATCTTTATTCAAGGGGTTCTCTATGTTTTCTTCCATGGAAATACTTATCACTACATCCTCACCTCTCTGTGAAAAATCCCTCGAGAGATGATACTTTCAAAGTATATGTTTCATCCACTGATGTGACCTTGGATATTTTGTGAGATACACCACTACAGTATTATCACAGTAAAGTGTGATAATATCTTTACTTCTAGGTACCACATTAAAATCTTGGATGAAGTTTTGCATCCATACTACATATTTAATTACCTCAGAATCCATAATATACTTTGACTCTACTATAGAATCAGCGACCATAGCATAGTTTGAGCTCTTCTAGCTAACAACACCTCCATTCAAAGTGAAAATGTATATCATTTGTGACTTCATATAATCTTGATCAGTTTGAAAACTAGCATCTTCATATGATATGATAACTAGTTCTCCATCTCCTCCGTAAACCAGGAACATTGTAATGACCCGAACTGTTATAAATAAATTTTCCCTTATGATTTAATCAAATGTCTTATTATGTAATATGGTTATAGAAAACACATTAACTTCATTGGTTTATCCTATCAGATTAAAAAAACCATTAATCATCATTATCATTGATAATATATTCATTGAATAGTGATCATATTATTAGTATAAATATAGTGTTTTAATAAATCCAATTGACAAAGGAAGTGATGGCCTCAACCGGTAGGAACGTACCCTATGAAGCCCATTTATTAGAGCTTATGAGGGAGATAAAATCATTGAGATTTTCCCTTGACCAAGACCAAGATGAGACCCAACAACTTAAGCATGAGTGAAACTATTTGCGAGATAATTTCAAGCTCGTCGAGATCATGACCCAAACCATGTTCGCCGAACAACCCCATGAAAGTCTCACCATCACACACCTTGATCTTAGGGATTTCTTGGGTGTGTTAAAGGGATGTTCATCAAGGCCTTAATAAAACTAATATGTATATTATATATAATAATGAATATAATTTATTTTTATAAATGTTTTTTTTTTTATTTAATAAAACAAAAATTTTATTTTTTAAGTAATGTTCAAATTCAATTAAGGAATTTATTTTCATGAATTAATGTATTTTTTGGAATAAATAATATTTTAATAAAATATTTTTATTAAATATAAATGATTATATAATTTTTATGAAGTCAAATGTAATTTTTAAAAGGGTTTGAAAACTATTATTGTCAAAAAAACCCATCATTTCTCAATAAATGTTGATTATTATTTTATAAATGAAAATACACATATTTAGAAAATTATTTTGATAAAATGAATATTATTTTTGGAATAAAAAATTCAAAATTATCCAATGGTTAATTTTTCATAATTTTCTGAGATATATGAATTTTCAGGTAAAAATTAAATACTGTATAAATATACGGTGTGTATTATGACATCATAATGACCCAAAAGTGATGTAATAAATATTATAAAGGGTATACACATACAAATACATGATTTCAATTTAAAATAATATGATTTTATGTTTATTTGGTTAATTTTATAAAGCCATTATGAATCCTCCAAAACCATTAATATATTTTAAGGATTTAAAATCATTTCTTTAAGAGTATGACTCACCTCCACATAAGAAAAGGCATTATTTTATTAATTTAGGACCTTGGACTTATAAAATAATTAAAACCATTCCCATTTTTCAGAAACCATGGGCAAAAACCATGGTGAGGTTTTTTTTTGGTTATTTTATTATATAGAGTCCAAAACCTAAGTTTGTGAAGTAATAAAGAAAACACCACTCATTTCCTATATAAAACCACTAAATCTCCCATTTATCTTCACTAAAAATCATTTTAGAACATCCTTAATATTACCTTACCTCTCTAGATTCCCCAAAAGGTTCCCCCAAGCTTATAAGAATCCTCTTCCAAGCATTTGGAGTTCACACACTCATGTAATGGATCCTCACTTTCTCTTATTTATTCAAGTTTCTTTATTATAATATGCCTTATATTTCCAATTACTAATGTTGGTATATGTATTTACATGTCCCTATTACTGCACATTTCATTTCCAAATGATTATAGACCCTTTTCTCTCTCATTGACCCATTTTATAAATTTTTATGTGACGTCATTATGTTGCCAAAATTTCACCATGATTTTTTCATACAAAAACAATTGTGTAGTGAATACCATACCCATTTTCTATTAAGGGTGTTCACATTTATAAAATTGTACTTATTTTACTTGGTACTTACATATATTTATTTTACACTCCTTTATCATGGAATAAAATATTACGATGAATGAATCCATGTTGTATGATCTATGTGACACACTTAAGCATGAGAATGAAATGAAAGTGATGGGTGCACCCAGAATTATATAGCGCTCCAATGAATTGAGTAATTTTTATTATCATGAGACATAATATTGGGATAGGGATTAAACCTAATTACTTTATGGGACTTTTTCATCATGATGTCTTGGTAGCCTTGGCCTATGTTTATGATGCAATGTTTTAAGTTATTGACACATTTCCCATGTTATGATTATCATGCTATATCATACCTTATTATTCATGTTTAATATTATCACACATTTTATTCCACATTTATATGCCTATTTACTATTATGTATCACCTTATTCTATGTCTATTCCCTTACTAGGATTTATAGACCACTCTATTCTTATGTATGTCCCCATGTTGTCCCATGCAGTTTTAAAAGCCATGGAAGTTTAGAAGCATGTTAAGGAAGTTTTCAATAATTTTGTTGTACCCCATGATCAAGATGTTATGTTATATACCTAATTTCTAAATACACTATACTTATCAATATTTTAGGTTGTATTATGTGTAATTTTATGTTATAAATCAAGTATTAATGTGAAATAAAGAGTAGGGTTGTTATAGTTGGTATAAGAGGAAAAGTTTATCCATTTTTTGGATTGGTATTAGAAAACTCTAGTGAAATCCTTAGAGATAAGACTAAGTATAAGAAAACATTCCTAAATTTTAGTAAGTATAGAGTAAGTGTTTTATCAAGAAAATACATCTCTATCTAGATACTACAAGTGGATGTGGTTCTGGAAAAAATATACCTAGGGGTAACAACTCTGACAAGGTGTGTAGGGCCTAACTCAGCATAACCTGGTACACAAAAAAAGTATTTATTGTGTACCTAGTTTGACACTCTTAGGGGGATATACTTTGGTAAAATTACAAGCTCATTACAAACCATTATTAAGGGAACAAAAAAATTCCCATAAGAATATGTTAGGAAATATATCATGGATAACATAGATTAAAGCCTAGAAATTCATAAGTTAAGGAAATAAATGTAAGTTATAAGTTATCCATTTAATTTCATTAAATTATTTTTTTTTTGTTTAATAGTTTAAAATTATTCATCCTTAATTTTCTCTTTATTCTATAAAATGGTTGAAAATATGAATAATCGGGTAAATAGTCAATGTGATGAGAAATGTGATGATTATCCCCAATGAGATGCTCAACCCGATGGGAAAAGGAATTGCAAACTGTGTGATGATAATCTCTCATCTGACTCAGGTTCTAAGTAGAAACATGGATCAGAAGGAGTTACCAAATCCCCCTAAGAAAGAACATGTTGTAATTGAGTCCTTAATGTGACAAATGCCTCTGAAATTCAATAGATCATATGATCCCTTAATCATGGAACAATGGATCAAATCCATTGAGAATATTTTCTTCATCCTTCAATGTTACGAACAAGAGAAGGTTATACTTTATGTTTATCACATGGAGGGAGAATTTGATCAGTGGTGTACATTGATTAAGAATACAAAGCCTAAGAAAGAGATCAAAGCAATTGGGTGGAAGGAATTCTAGAAAATGGTTTTTTGAAAAATATTTTCCTCACACTATCTGACTTAAAATGGAAAAGGAATTATTTGCCCTCGAGAAAAAAGACAATGAATCTATTGGGGCGTACAGGGAAAAATCCACAATACTTGCACGATATGGCTCTAACATTGTCATTACCCCTTAATGTAAGGTTGCCCGCTTCTTTGGTGGGCTAAAACCTAGTCTACAAAAATCCCAAGTGATCCGTGACTTTGATAGCTATGAGTAAATTGTCTAATGTTCCCTCAAAGTCAAAATAGATATCGACGAAACTCAAGGGTATCACAGGGATAAGAAGTAGAAAGTGGAGTTTAATTCTGGTAGTCTGATGGATAAATCTAACAATGCCAAGAAATTTCAACATCCCACTTTTCAAAGGTGTGGAAGGAAGCACCTAAGAAATTGCCTAAGGGGGTGAGGAAATGCATTAGGTACAGGAAGGAAGGGCACCTAGCTAGCGATTGCTGATAGGAGAAACCCACTAATGCAACAGGGGAAAGGAATGTTTTGATAAACCCTCAGTGCATCATTCATTGCTTTAAATGCAAGTAACTATGACACTTTTCAAATCAATTCGCTAATCTAAGGGTTTTTTTAGACAACCAAAAACCTCCAAGATAGTAAGGGTGAGTTTGTTCCATCACAACCACTGATGTGGATCCCGAAAACAAAATGGTGACATGTATGCTAGTTATTCATTCAAGGATAGTGAATGTACTTTCTGATTATGGTTCTATGTATTCTTTCATATCAATAATGTTTAGTAGAACTATTCAAATACCACCATAAATCATGGAAGTGTATTTAACGGTTAAAACAGAAAATGGGGAAATTATTTCATCCCAAGTATTTAACTCCTCTACTATCAAAATTTCAGGGAATAACTTCCCATAAAACCTTATCATAACCCCTTTGGTGTAATTTTATGCAATTATGGCCATGGATTGGCTTTCCCTATATAAATCCAATATAAATTTCTGTGAGAAGAAAACCACTCTCCATATTATGAATCAACCCCCGATTTTGTACAAGTATAAGGAGAGGGTTGAATCTTCTTTATCACAAACATATAAAGAATATATATCATTTCCCTATGAGAAAGTGTATCTATCTCAAATGATTGATTCTAAGTAAATAATCATCCTTGAATACATACCTATTGTGAGGAAATATGCTGAAGTGTTTCCTGAGGAATTGTCCAGTCTTCCTTGTAGCCGAGAGGTTGAATTTTCAATCGAGCTTATACCTGGAGCGTTACCATTATCCAAGACTCTATATAGAATGGTTGTTGTGGAACTTGAGGAGTTCAAGAAATAACTATAGGAGATTCTGGATAAAGGGTTCGTACACCCAAGTGCTTCACCGTGGGGTGTACCAATCCTCTTCGTCAAGAAGAAGGATGGGTCAATGTGACTTTGCATTGATTATCTTGAGATCAACAAGATCATGATAAAGAACAAGTATCCCCTACCATGGATTAATGAATTTTTTGATCAACTGCATGGAGTGTAATACTTCTCCAAGGTGGATCTATGGTCAGGATATTACCAAGTTAGGGTGAAGAAGGAGGATATCCCCAAGACTACTTTTCGTACAAGATATGAACACTATGAGTTCATAATAATGACATTCAGGCTCACTAATGTTCCAAAAATCTTCATGGAATTGATAAATAGAGTCTTTAAATATTACCTCAATAAATTTTTGGTAGTCTTTATAGATGATATTCTAATATTCTGTAAAACCAAGGAGGAGCATATGGAGTATTTGAGCACTGTTCTGAAGACCTTATGAAAGGAGAAGATTTATGAAAAGTATAAGAAATGTGAGTTCTGGTTAAAAGAAGTGTCATTCTTGGGGAGTATCATCATAAGCAATGGGATATCTATAGACCCTTTAAAGACATAAGCAATTGAAGGATGGTTGAGGCCAACATCTATGACAAATTTCTGTAGTTTCCTTTGATTGGATAGGTATTATAGCTGATTTGTGAGAAATTTATCATGACTGTAAAACCTCCTAACCAAGATAACTTGGAAGGAAGTCAAGTTTTATTGTAATGATGAATGTGAAGAGAGCTTTAGGTAGTTGAAAATAAGTCTTATCACTGCACCCATACTCACACTGCCCACAAGTAGAGAACTTTTCATGGTATTCAGCGATGCTTCGAAGAAGGTATTAGGATATGTGTTAATGAAAAATGGTAAGGTAATAACCTATTCTTCAAGGTAGTTGAAAGTTCACGAATAGAACTACCCAATGCATGATCTAGAATTAGATGTAGTGATATTTTTATTGAAAATCTGGAAACATTATCTCTTTGGGAAGAAGTGTGAAATATATATGGATCAAAAAATTATCAAATATATATTCACATAGAAAGAGATGAATATGCACTAATGAATATGGTTAGATATAATCAAGGACTATGACTGCTCAATTCACTACCATCTAGGGAAAACAAATAAAGTGGTAGACACTCTAAATAGAAAGGATCTAGAAATTCTATCATTGATGAGAATTGAGAGGGATCCAATATTCTTTTATTTGGAAAGGTTGTATATGGGAATCATAAAGGGAAAAAAATTATCAATCCTTTCACAAATGACTCATCAACCATCCCTTCTAGAGAAGATAAAGGATTCTCAAAGAGATGATATGGAAATGTAGAAGAAAGTGGAAACTATAAGAAAAGGTAAATCCTCATAGTTTAATGTTAATGAATAAGGAGTTGTGATATTTGGGTCAAGGATATATATACCATCAAATCTTGAGTTAAAGAATGATTTGTTGGTTGATGCACAAAGATCAACCTTCTTCATCCACCTAGGAAGCACAAAGATGCATCAAGATCTCTAATAACACTATTGGTGGGACAATATGAAGAAGGAGATCACAGAATATACATCAAGATATCTTATATGTCAACAAGTGAAAGCAGAAAGAAAAAAATATAAGGAGATGATACAACCATTACCCGTACCAACATGGAAATATGAAAAAATCACTATGGACTTTGTTATTGGTCTTCCAAATACATCAAGAGGGAATAATGATATATGGTTTGTAGTGGATCATCTTACAAAGACTGCACACTTCATTGTGATTTGAGAGGATTTATCACTGGATCAACTTGCACAGATATACATCAGAGAAGTGGTAAGGGTGTATGGAGTACCACTATCAATTGTATCCAATTGAGATCCAAGATTCACATCTAAGTTCTAGAAGAGTCTCCAACATGATCAGAATACTGAGTTGAACTTCATCATGACCTATCACCCTCAAACTGATGGCCAATCTGAGTGGACTATTTAGACACTTGAGGATATGTTGAGAGTATGCTCAATTGACTTCAAGGGGGGATGGGATCAACATCTTCCTCTAGTCAAGTTCTCTTACAGTAACAGTTTACACTCAAGTATCCAAATGGCTTCCTATGAATCTTTTTATTTGAAGTGGTAAAAAACACCTACATGATGGGATGAAGTTGGGAAACAAAAATTGATAAGTCCTGAAATGGTTAAGGAAATGGTGGAAAAGTTTTAGACCATTCACCAACACATCAAGGATTCTCAGAGTCGACAGAAGAGCTATGTTGACAATTATCGATGATACCTAGAGTTTGATGTTTAAGACATGGTATTCCTCCTCATATCTCCATGTAAGAAAGTGATGATATTTAGGAAGAATTTAAAGATCATTCCAAGATACATCAGCCCTTTGAGATCCTTGATCACATCAGAGTAGTGGCTGATCGAATAGCACTCCTACCCAACCTATCTTAAGTACATGATGTATTCCATGTATCCTTCTTGAGAAAGTACATACCAGACCCCTCACATGTACTCAATCTAGAGGTGGAACCATTGGAGAATGATCTATCATATGAAGAGCAGCCGGTGAAGATCTTAGATCATATAGAAAAAGTTATACGAAATAAGACAATGCACCTGGTCAAAGTACTGTGGAGAAACCACAAGTTTTAAGAAGTGATGTGGGAAATGGAGGAAGTGATAAAATATAATTACTCTCATCTATTTTAGTGTGGTAAGTGAAAATTTTGGGGGTCAAATTTCTTAAGGGGGGAAGATTTTTAATGATATGAACTATTATAAATAAAATCCCCCTTGTGATTTTTTTTAAGGTTGGGGCTGAAGCCTCATTTATTATTAAATCAATGCAAAGACCTCTTTTAACAAATCCAATTGACATAGACAAAGGAGGTGATGGCCTCAACCAGTAGAAATATACCCTATGAAGCCCATTTATTAAAGCTTCTGAGGGAGATAACATCACTAGGTTTTTTCCTTGACCAATAACAAGTTGAGATCCAACAACTTAAGCATGAGAAAAATATTTTACAGGAGAAGTTCAAGCTCATAGAGATCACGACCCAAACCATGTTCACTGAACCACCCTATGGAAGTCTCACTGTCACACCCTTACTCTTAGGGAGTTTTATAGTGTATTAAAGGGATATATATCAAGACCCTAATAAAATGAATATGTATATTTTATAGAATAATTAATATATTTTCATTTTATAAATGATTTTGATTTTTATTAAATAAAATAAAACTTGTATTTTCAGATAATGTTCAAATTCAATTAAGGAATTTATTTTCATGAATTAATTAAGTTTTGGAATAAATAATATTTTAATAAAATATTATTATTAAATAATTTTTATTAAATATAAATGATCATATAATTTTTATGAAGTCAAATGTTATTTTTAAAAGGGTTTGAAAACTATTATTGTTAAAGAAACCCACCATTTCTCAATAAATATTGATTTTTATTTTAAAAGTGAAAATAAAAATATTTAGAAAATTATTTTTATAAAATGAATATTATTTTTGGAATCATAATGTTGAAATTATCCAACTGTGAATTTTTTATAATTTTCTAAGATAGTCGAATTTTTGGGTAAAAACTAAATATCGTATAAATATATGGTGTGTATTATGACATCATAATGACCCAAATTTGATGTAATAAATAATATAAAGGGTACACATGACCAAATAAATTTTTTACCTTTAAAATAATTTGATTTTATGTGTAACTCCCCGACCCCAGTTACCTAGAGTCGGTGCATTATTACATAACATTGGCATGATCACAAAAGATCAAATCTCGAAAGACCGATTAGTTTAGGAGCCTTAGAAACGCTAGATACATTCATAAGTCTTACATTACATGATAAAGTGAAAAACTGCAACAACATAGTCTCCATAGTCCACACTCATATCCCCTAAGACTATCCCTATAGGTTAGTCATAAAATATTCCTTCACATCCTGTGAAAAATAAAACATAGAAAGGGGTGAGCTCAGATGCTCAGTAAGAATAACAATATAGCAGAAACTTTCATAAATAAGTATAAAAATTTAAGGCAATGTATAACTAAAAAAAGCCTTTTAAAATTTAACTTCAACATAATATGGAAAAAATAAAATGAAATAATTCAATTTACTTATTCACATGGATATTATACTAGTAGAATAATCACATGCAATATCAATAACCACTTTTATAATGATGGAATGCATAATGCTAGACTATCATAACCACATAGTCAAGGCCTTGTGCCAAGACTACAAATAGGATTTTGTCAAGGCCTTGTGCCAAGACACTAGTTTGTCTCATGAGACCTACCGATGCATCGAGGAGCTATAGTGGGATCCACCCATCACTTACTAAGTCCAATGCATTCCTCATATGAAAAGGTTTAAACATAACATAAACATTCGTATTAAAACTACCATATGAAATTTCAATACTTTATCCATAAACCATAAATGGTATAAAAATAACACATCCACGGTCAAACATATCACAAAACCTTAAATAAAATATGGAAGTTTTGTATCATAATAAATCAACTTCAAATAAGCTTAAAATCCATCAAAGGATGTTGACATAGATGAAATCAAAACTATTTGAGAGAAATATCTCTTTTTTTTAAATAATTTAAAAGTCAAATAATTATAAAAAAACATTTACTTTGAAAATATTATTATAAGCTTTTAAGGTAATCTTTGGTGATTTTATAACGGCGGAAAATAGCTGCACCCACCGTATAAGTTAAAAATTACATTCTTACCTTAATTCTATCGAAAAGGTTAAAAAAGACCTTGTTTGGAAAATGATGGAAAGATTCCTTTATAAACATCTTATAAAAGTCAAAAAAGGGTATAAATGAATTTAACTCATAGTCTATAAAACAGTAATAATGTTTTGAAATACATTTTTAATAAATATGGATATGGATGATAAAGAGGTCACAGTAGATACTTTCATAAAAACAACCTTGGATAATAAAGAGATTGTGAAATTAACCCTTACCTTGTACTTTTCCTTGGTCGAGGGCAGGTTAAACTCCTTTATAATGGTGAAATAATTGTTATTAAATTAAAAAAGAATCATATACATTAATATGATATCATATATGATCTTTTAACATTGTTTTGTTAATAATATCTTAGTATTATTGTCTTTTCGGGTGTTAATGGATTTGTTTTCCTTTATATTCTTTGTTATGTAAATAATATTTGTTATAGATGGGATGTATCATATTCATATCCAGAATTATATCAAGTATTTAAACATTATTTTTAATCATATAATAAAAATTAGTCTTGAATGGATACGATGGGGAATGAATCTCATCACGTTCGTGGAGGCGGTAATCCGTACGTACGCACGAGCAGCAATATCATTCTTTTGATATTAAAATAATATATAATTGGGTGGTATATCATATATACAGAATATTTATCATGTTATATTTATTATTTAAATGAATTATATTTATTATTTACATGAATTATACATCATTATTATACCCATCCAAATAATAATGTATTGAATAACAATTACACCACGACGTGGAGACGGTAATCCGTACATACGCACGTATGGTGACATGTCATTCAAAGGATGGATAGAATAATGAATATGGTTGTACCATATTTATAATAACATCACAGTATATAGAAGATACTGGATTTATTATTTTAGAATGGAAATAACAAATAAAGAAGATGTGGAAGAAGAAAAGAACTTGAAAGAGGGTGGTGAAATTATTACCTCTTCTTCGGGTTCTTCCTTTTGATTTGATCAAAAGGGCTCCTAAGTTGGCTTTATGACTAAATTAATGCCTCTAGGATGAAGTGAGGTAAGTTTATAGGATATTTGGGTAGGTTTTGGCCGATCCAAAAGGCTTTGAAGGTGTGAATTAGAGATAAGGGGGAGTGCCCTTTTATAAGAGGGGTGAGGGACACCTTAGGAAAAGCTAGAAATGTTATTTTATAATAAAATAATTTTCGGTTTATAATGGCTATAAAATGTATTATTTAAAGTATAAGGTGGGGATGGGTCTAAAAATACTCAACCAATAGTTTTTATACAGGTTTTGGTCACTATATTAGCTTTATCTTTTAAATTTAACTCTTAGTTAAATAGTTTGACATTTATCATGTCTCATTGTATTTTTATATTATACGGTTAATAAACTTACTATATACTTCCAATATAAACCCAATTGTTTAATTAATGATACACCTATAATTATATAAGTCCTTTGGTCGAACATTAGATTTTTAGGAATATAATATCAATTAATAATATAATATATTTTTTTAAAACTCTTTTATGTCAATTTTGACACTATTTTGTATTATGTTTTTTATAAATTCATAACAGCATTATTACTTCAAAAAAAATTCATCTAACAGACCCTAATATGTCATATTAACCTATAAAATTATTTTAATTAATAAAAAGTCTCAAATTACATTTATTTGGATATTTATAATATCAATTATTTTAATTTTTCATTAATTAGGTAATTATTGCATCACCATTGTGTCATAAATAAATTAAATTATTTAATGTCTAAAAATTATAAATAAAATACCATTATGTAGGAAATCTTTTTATCTTTCTAATTAATATTTACAATCGAATTTATCTTATGTATATCCCTATATTAAAAAAAATTAGTTATTAAACTTTGATTTTATCTCTTTTAACTCTTCTTTGAATTAAATAATAATAAATGTCCTAATCTAATCCAAGTGAACCAAAGAGGTTCATATTTTATTCCTAAGGTTTTTTTTGACCGAATTATACTTAGCCAATAGAATTAGGACATGTGTTAGGGTAATAATAATATCATTTTTACCATTAATTACCCTATTTACTTTTAACCGTGGTAAATAAAAGTAAAAAGTTACTATTCACCAAAAATTATTTTTATCTTATTGAACCACATTTTAATCCTTCATATTAACCGTGTCTCTCGAATTTTATAAATTCCACTCACATAAGGGGTAAAATTAAGTTTTATGTGAATTTGCAAATTCTCCTAGGGGGTGGGTAAAAGACGGTGAAAAGTTCAATAAAATTTTTATATATATAAAATTATTATAAACTGACTCTAATGAATTAAATTGAATTTATATAGGTATTATGTATCTATTTTGACCTAAAATAAATTTAAATAAAATAAATAATTATTTAAATAAAAATTCGGTTTTAAACTATAACTCAGTGTTTTTCACTATTCATCAAAAATTGAAAGTTTTCAGAAAAATACCGAAAATTTACCCTAAGATAATTTTGATATTACAAATCCAAAAATGAAGTCCATTTTGAAATATAAAATTTATAAAATTTAAAAAAGTGGGTATTACTATCCATAACGGCAAGTTTGATTGGTTGTGGTGTGTGTTAGAACTTGAAGTTGCGTACAACACACGCTACTGTACTATTCAAAGGGAAACATACTGTGGAAGCTTGGGGTGTTACATTCTCCCCTCCTTCAAATAATTTCATCCTCTAAATTTTTATAATATTACTGCATAAAAAGACTCGGGTGGTTTTTCATCATAAGTTCCTCGGGTTCCCACGTTGCATCTTCCATCTTATGATTTCTCCATAGAACTTTTACCATACGAGTCATCCGGTTTCTTAGCACTTGTTCTCTTGTATCAAGAATCTTGACAGGCTCTTCTCAATAAGACAGATCGAGTTTCATTTCTAATTCCTCATAGGTGAGTACATGTGTTGAGTCAGGCATGTATTTTCTCAACAGTGATACGTGGAATACATCGTGAACTTTGGAGAGATTTGGCAGCATTGTCAAACGGTAAGCTACAACCCTAATTCGTTCTAGAATTTTGAAAGGTTCGATGTACCTAGGACTCAATTTTTCCTTCTTACTGAAACGTATAACACCCTTCCATGGAGATACCTTCAAGAAAACATAATCTCCTACCTGAAATTCCAAATCCTTCCTTCGGTTATCGGCATAGCTCTTCTACCTACTTTGAGCTGCTTTGATGTGGTTTTGGATTACCTTTACCTTTTCCATCATTTCATCCACCAGTTCTAGGCCTATGATTTTTATTTCACCAACATCATCCCAACAGGTTGGTGTGCGATGTCTCTTTCCGTATAACGCTTCATATGGTGCCATCTGAATACTTGAATGGAATCTATTGTTATAGGAAAATTCTACCAGAGGTAAATATTGATCCCACATACCCTGAAAGTAAAGTGAGTAAGATCTCAACATGTATTCTAAGGTTTGAATAGTCCATTCTGATTGTCCATCAGTTTGGGGGTGGTAAGCAGTGCTCAAACGAAGCTCAGTATCCAGGGATTTTTGAAGACTTTTCTAGAATTTTGATGTAAAACATGGGTCACGATCAGAAATAATCAATAGGGGTACTCCGTGAAGTCTCACAACTTCATTAATATATAGTCTTTCTAGACTTTCAAGTGGTAAATCCTCCCTTATAGCAAGAAAATGTGCTAACTTGGTAAGATGATCAACAATGACCCATACTACATCATTCCTTCTAGGAGTCTTTGGTAGCCCCGCGACAAAGTCCATCGTAATATTATCCCATTTCCACTCTGGTATGGGAAGAGGTTGCATGACTCCTCCAGGTTGTTACCTTCCAGCTTTCACTTGTTGAAAAACCATACATCTTGACACAAAATCAGAAATATCCCTCTTCATGTTGTCCCACCAAAAATGTTCCTTCAAATATCTATACATTTTGGTGCTCCCAGGGTGTATATAGAAATTGGAACTATGAGCATAATCCAACAATTCCCTTTTTAGATTAGGTATATAGGGAACACAAAGTATCTTCCCAAATTTAAAAATTCCATCTTCATACACAAAGTCACTCAATATACCATCATTCACAGCTTTAATCTTCTTTTGGAACTCTTCATCACCGGTCTGAGAATTCTTTATCCTTTCTAGTAAAGATGGTTTGGCAACCATTTGAAAAAGTATTGATGTTTCACCTTCCATTGTAATTCTTATATCCATCTTTACTAGATCCATATATATAGGATCCTTTTCAACTCTCATCTTGTTCAAAAATCCATGATCCTTTCTACTCAAAGCATCTGTTACCTTATTTGCCTTCCCCAGGTGGTAGTTTATCACACAATCATAATCCTTGAGTAGTTCAAGTCATCTCCTTTGCCTCATGTTGAGTTCTTTCTATGAGAAAATATACTTCAAACTCTTGTGATCGGTATATATCTCACATTTTTCACCATAGAGATAATGTCTCCATATCTTCAAGGAAAATATTACAGCAGCTAACTCAAGATCATGAGTAGGATAGTTTTGCTCATGAATTTTTAGCTGTCGTGATTCATAGACAATAACCCTATCATTCTGCATAAGGACACAACCAAGTCCTTTCTTTAATGTATCACTATAAATAACGAACCCATCATTCCCTGATGGTAGATTCAATATATAAGCATTGACTAATCTTCTCTTTAGTTCTTCAAAACATTCTTCACACTCTTTTTTCCAAAAAAAATTAACCCCTTTACGTGTGAGCTTCGTTAATGGGTTAGCCAATCGGGCAAAATTCTGGATGAAACATCGATAATAACCTGCTAAACCAATAAAACTGTGTACCTCGGTTATACTCATTGGTGCTGGCCATTCTTGGATTGATCTTTTCTTAGAAGGATCAACATATATTCCATCCTTAGAGACAATATGGCCAAGAAAAGAAATCTCCTGAAGCTAGAATTCACACTTGCTAAACTTCCCATATAATTCATGTCTTCTTAGAGTCTTCAGGATAATGTGCAAGTGGTTTTCATGATCTTCGTAGCTTTTGGAGTATACCAAGATATCATCAATAAATAACACTACAAAGTCATCAAGATATTCCTTGAAAACTCTGTTCATTAGATCCATGAAAACATAGGGTGCATTAGTCAATCCAAAAGGCATTACTGTAAACTCGTAATGCTCGTACCTGGTTTGAAATGTTGTCTTCGGAATGTCTTCCTTCTTCACACCCAACTGATGGTATCCATATCGAAGTACAATCTTTGAAAAGTATTGACCTCCATGTAGTTGGTCAAATAAATCATCAATGCGAGGTAGGGGATACTTGTTCTTTATTGTTATAGCATTGATCTCCCTGTAGTCAATGCACAACCTCATAGATCTATCTTTCTTCTTCACAAAAAGGACAGGGGCTCCCCATGGAGAAACACTAGGGCGAATAAATCCCTTATTACTCAATTCCTCTAGTTGTTTCTTTAGTTCCACTAATTCCACAGTGTTCATTCTATAAGGGGTCTTCAATATGGGCCTTGAACCAGGAATTAAATCAATAGAAAACTCAATTTCTCGTTCTGGAGGATGTCCGAGTAAATCTTTTAGAAACACATCAACATATTCTCTCATTATAGGTACATACTCTATTTGAACATTCCTTTCCTCACCCACAGTCATTTCATTCTCTTCCTTCCCAATAATTGAATTTAGTTGAGCTACTGGGGGTGGATCTAGATAAGAATTAGGTGGTGACGATTCTGCTCTAAAGATAAGGTGTTCTTCATCATCGTCATCAAAAATAGTAACCTTATTCTTCTTACAATAAATTTTTGCATCATGATTTGAAAGCCAATCCATAACGAGGATTATATCAAATTAAATCATGGGTATGATGATGAGATCAGCAGATAAAGAACATTTATATACCCTAATGGGAACTGATTTACAGAACTTTATAGCAAGGATACTTTCCTTAGGAGTTTTTACTGACAACTCCCTTATTAAATCAAATTGGAAATATCTAATTTTCTTAGCAAATTGGGAAGATATAAAACAATTCGATGATCCAGAATCAAATAAAGCATTGGCTAAACTTGAGGAAACCATTAAATTACATGCCACCACACCTTTTGGAGCTTCAACCTCAGCAGTAGTGATCGCATAAGCTTGGTCTTGATCCCTTGGAATTTTCTGAGGCAAGTTTCTCTGACACTTAGTACATTCATTTTCATAATGTCCCATCTCCCTGCAATTGTAGCATTGAACATTGGTAGCTTCCTTCTTCCCCTTGCAATCACGAGTTTGGTGGAATTTTTCACCACACTTGTAACAGACTCTCAATCCCTTCAACCAAGTACCGGGGTGTTTCTTCCCACATTTACTGCAGGATGGATATTCAACTTTTCCCTTCTTCCCCTTATTTCCATTTCCAGAGTGTTCAGCAGATCTCTTCTTCTCTTTCTTTTCTTTAAAGTCATAAGACTTAGAGAATTCTTTTTCTGTCTTGATAGCACATGATACAATATCTTCGTACGACGAGAAGGATTGTGAGACTAATGCTCGATGGAGAAACAGTTTTAACTCATAAAATAAACAACCAATCTTACTTATTAGGTTACGTATATAATGTACAGCATGCCTCACTAACCTTGTAAAGTTATCCTCATACTTTGCAACATTCTCATCCTCCTTTTGCCTTAGACTCAGAAATTGTCTTTCCATATCTGCTTGATGGTCATGAGAAAAGTATTTTTATAAGAAAATCTCTTTAAACTCCCTCCATTCCATACTTGATACTTCTTCATCCTCCTTTGTGTTTTGAATCAATGACCACCATTGATCAGCATCTCCAGTGAGGCGATAAACTGCCATGGCAACTTTTTCCCTTTCACTACTCCCCAAATCCTGAAATATTTTCTCTAGGGAACTTATCCATTGCTCAGCTACCAATGGATTTGTATTCCCATTGAATGTCGGTGGTTGTTGCCTCATGAAGTGGTCTAACATTGATCCTCCACACTGCGGATCTGGGTGCTCCATACGGGTAAGGTTATTGTTCATAACCTGGGTGAGTTGTCCTAGTATAGTGATAAGATGATCAGCACCAGTTGTATCACCAGCTACACTATAATTATCTTGACCAGGAGGGCAATCACTACATGGAGTGCATGCATTGATACGGTTTCCATTCCTTCCACTAGGTTCTATTTCTAAAGAATGGAATAAACTATATTAGTTTATGAATTGAAATACATAATTCCAAACTTGAAAAACACTTAACATAAATTGAACAGTTTATGGATATAATCCATAATTATAAAAATGTTTTCTTTGAGGAAGTATATACTCATAAACCCTTCATAATGGTTTGTAAAGAAAATGAGAATTATCCTAAGCATATCCCCCGGGAGTGTCGTAACCAAGAGTGCAGTAAGGCCCGTTTTCGTGCACCAGTTCTCGTTCGAGTCTAACTTAAAGCAGTGTTTTCAGGTTTTACCCCTAGGTACATCTATTCCAGAGCCGCCTCTACCTGCTCGTATCTAGATAGGGATGTATTTCTCAGAAAACTCACAAAATCTCTACAATACCAAAATTCTAGGAAGTTCTTCTATACTAATCCTCAAAGTCTATCTTAGGGCTATGTGCTCTAATCAGAGTTTATCTACATCTAGCTTCCAAGGTTTGTACTAAACCTCCCTCTAATACCAACTATAACACCCTGACCCCAGTTACCCAGAGTCGGTGCATTATTATATAACATTGGCATGATCACAAAAGATCAAGTCTCGAAAGACCGATTAGTTTAGTAGCCTTGGAAACGCTATATACATTCAAAAGTCTTAAATTACATGATAAAGTGAAAAACAAAAACAACTTAGTCTCCATAGTCCACACTCATATCCCCTCAGACTATCCCTACAGGTCATTCATAAAATACTTCTTCACATCCTGGGAAAAATAAAACATAGAAAGGGGTGAGCTCAGATGCTCAGTAAGGATAACAATATAGTGGAAACTTTCATAAATAAGCATAAAAATTTTAAGGTTATGTATAACTAAAACAAAAGCCTTTTAAACTTGAACTTCAGCATAATATGGAAAAAATAAAATGAAATAATGTCATTTACTTATTCACATGGATATTCTACTGGTCGAATAATCACATGCAATATCAATAACCACTTTCATAATGATGGAATGCATAATGTCGGGCTATGATAACCACATAGTCAAGGCCCTGTGCCAAGACACTAGTTTGTCTCATGAGACCTACTGATGCATCGAGGAGCTATAGCAAGCTCCACCCATCACTTACTAAGTCCAATGCATTCCTCATATGAAAAGGTTTAAACATAACATAAACATTCGTATTAAAACTAGCATACGAAATGTCAATACTTTATCCATAAAACATGAATGGTATAAAAATAATACATACACAGTCAAACATATCACAAAACCTTCAATACAATATGGAAGTTTTGTATCATAATAAATCAACTTCAAATAAGCTTAAAATCCATCAAAGGATCTTGACATAGATGAAATCAAAACTATTTGATAGAAATATCTCTTTTTTTAAATCATTTAAAAGTCACATAATTATAAAAAAAACATTTACTTTGAAAATATTCTTATAATATTGTAAGGGAATCTTCGATGATTTTATAACGGTGGAAAATAGCCTCACCCACCGTATAAGTTAAAAAATGACATTCTTACCTTAATTCTGTCGAAAATGTTAAAAAGGACCTTGTTTGGAAAATGACGAAAAGATTACTTTATAAACATCTTATAAAATTAAAAAAAGGGTATAAATGACTTTAAACCATAGTCTATAAAAAAGTAAGAATGTTTTGAAATAAATTTTTAAGAAACATGGATGTGGATGATAAAGAGGTCCCAGTAGATACTTTCATAAAAACAACCTCAAATAATAAAGAGATTGTGAAATTAACGTTTACCTTGTACTTTTCCTTGGTCGAGGGTAGGTTAAACTACTATATAATGGTGAAATAATTGTTATTAAATTAAACATGAATCATATACATTAATATGATATCATATATGATCTTTTAACTTTGTTTTGTTAATAATATCTTAGTATCATCATCGTTTCAGGTGTTAACGGATTCGTTTTCCTTTATATTATTTATTATGTAAGTCATATTTGTTATGGATGGGATGTATCATATTCATATCCAAAATGATATCAAGTCTTTAAACATTTTTTTAATCATCTAATAAAAATTATTCTTGAATGGATACGATGGGGAATGAATCTCATCGCGTTCGTGGAGGCGGTAATCCGTACGTACGCACGAGCGACAATATCATTCTTTTGATACTAAAATAATATATAATTGGATGATATATCATATATACAGAATTATTATCATATTTTATTTATTATTTAAATGAATTATATTTATTATTTACATGAATTACATATCATTATTATACCCATCCAAATAATAATGTATTGAATAACAATTATACCACGACGTGGAGACGGTAATCCGTACATACGAACGTATAGTGACATGTCATTCAAAGGATGGATAGAATAATGAATATGGTTATACCATATTTATAATAACATCACAGTATATATAAGATACTAGATTTATTATTTTATAATGTAAATAACAAATAAAGAAGATGTGGAAGAAGAAAAGAACTTGAAAGAGGGTGGTGAAATTATTACCTCTTCTTCGGATTTTTCCTTTTGATTTGATCAAAAGGGATCCTTAAGTTGGATTTATGACTAAATTAAGGTCTCTAGGATGAAGTGAGGGAAGTTGAGAGGATATTTGGTCAGGGTTTGGCCGAGCCAAAATGATTTAAATTTGTGAATTAGAGACAAGGGGGAGTTCCCTTTTATAAGAGGGGTGAGGGGCACCTTAGGAAATGCTAGAAATATTATTTTATAATAAAATTATTTTCAGTTTATAATGGATATAAAATAGATTATTTAAAGTATAAGGTGGGTATTGGTCTAAAACCACTCAACCAATAGGTTTTATACATGTTTGGGTCACTATATTAGCTTTATCTTTTACATTTAACTCTTAGTTAAATAGTTTGACATTTACCATGTCTCTTTGTATTTTTATATTATATGGTTAATAAACTTACTATATACTTCCAAGCGAACCCCAATTGGTTCATTAATGATACACATATCATTATATAAGTCCTTTGGCCTAATCTTATATTTTTAAGAATAGAATATAAATTAATAATATAATATTTGTTTTAAAAACTCTTTTATGTCAATTTTGACACTATTTGGTATTTTGTTTTTTCTAAATTCATAACAGCATTATTACTTCGAAAAAAAATCATCTAACCAACCCTAATATGTCATATTAACCTAGAAAATTAGTTTAATTCATAAAAAGTCTCAAATTACATTTATTTGGATATTTATAATATCAATTATTTTAATTTTTCATTAATTAGGTAATTACTGCATCACCATTGTGTCATAAATAAATTAAATTATTTAATGTCTAAAAATTATAAATAAAATACCATTATATAGGAAATCTTTTTATATTTCTAATGAATATTTATAATTGAATTTATCTTATGTATCACCCTATATTAAAAATGTTTTAGTTGTTAAAATTTGATTTTATCTCTTTTAACTCTTCTTTGAATTAAATAATAATAAATGTCCTAATCTAATCCAAGTGGATCAAAGAGGTTCATATTTTATTCCTAAGGTTTTTTTTGTCAAATTATAATTATCCAATAGAATTAGGACATGTGTTAGGGTAATAATAATATCATTTTTATCCTTAATTTCCCTATTTACTTTTAACCGTGGTAAATAAAAGTAAAAAGTTACTATTCACCAAAAATTATTTTTATCTTATTAAACCACATTTTAATCCTTGATATTAACCGTGTCTCTCGGATTTTCGAAATTACACTCACAGAAGCGGTAAAATTAAGTTTTATGTGAATTTGCAAATTCTCCTAGGAGGTGGGTAAAAGACGGTGAAAAGTTCAATAAAATTTTTATATATCTAAAATTATTATAAAATGACTCCAATGAATTACATTGAATTTATATAGATATTATGTATCTATTTTGACCTAAAATAAATTTAAATAAAATAAATAATTATTTAAATAAAAATTCGGTTTTAAACTATAACTCAGTATTTTTCACTATTCATCAAAAATTGAAAGTTTTCAGAAAAATACCGAAAATTCACCCTAAGCTAATTTCGATATTCTGAATCCAAAAATAAAGTCCATTTTGAAAGATAAAATTTATAAAATTTCAAAAATTGGGTATTACTATCCATAACGACTAGTTTGATTGGTCGTGGTGTGTGTTAGAACTCGAAGTTGCGTACAACACACACTAATATGTTATTCAAAGGGAAACGTACCGTGGAATCTTGGGGTGTTATATTATGTTTATTTTATTTATTTTTTAAAGCCATTATGAATCCTCCAAAACCATTAATAAAAATTAAGGTTTTAAAATCATTTCTTTAAGAGTATGACTCACCTCCACATAATAAATGGAACTATTTTATTAATTTCAATCTTTAGACTTATAAAATAATTAAAACCACTCCCATTTAGCAGAAGCATTTGGGAAAAAACCATGGTAAGGTTTGTGGTTTTGGTTGTTTAATTATATAAAGTCCAAAACCTAAGTTTGTGAAATAATAAAGAAATCCCCACTCATTTCCTATATAAACCCTACCAATGTCCCATTTATCTTCACTCAAAATCCTTTTATCACATCCTTACTCTTCCCTATCCTCTCTAGATTCCTCTTAAGGCACCCCCAAGCTCACAAGAAGCCCCTCCCAAGAATTTGGTTTCACACACTCATGTAACGGATCCTCACTTTATCTTCTTTATTCAAGTTTCTTTATTATCTTATGCCTTTTATTTACAATTAATAATTTTGGGATATGTATTTATATGTCCCTATTACTTACCATTTCATTTCCAAATGATGAACCTCTTTTGATCTCATCAACCCATTTTATGAATTTTTATGTGACGTCGTTTTGTTGCTGAAATTTCACCGTGATTTTTCCATGCCAAAAAAATTATGTAATGAATATTATACCCATTTCCTATCAATAGTATTGACCTTTATACACTTATAATTCTTTTAATTAGGAATTACATTTATTTATTTCACACTTCTTGATCATGCAATAAAATATGATGATGAAGGAATTCATGTTGTATGATCTATGTGGCACACTTAAGCATGAGAATGAAATGAAAGTGATGGGTGCACCCAGAATTATATAGTACTCCAATGCATTGGGTAATGTTTAGTCTCATTATACCTCATGTTGGGATAGAGAGTGAACCTAATTTCTTTATGGTACTTTTTCCATCATGATGTTTTGGTATTTATCCTTAACCTATGTTTATGGTGTAGTGTTTTAAGTTGTTGCCACATTTAACATGTTATGATTAACATGCTATATCATGCCTTATTATTCATGTTTAATATTTTCACACCTTTTATTCCCCATTGATATGCCTATTGGATATCATGTGTCACCTTATTCCATTTTTATTCCCTTACTCATCTTTATAGCTGACTCCTTTCTTATGTATGCCCCTAGGTTATCCCGTACAGTTTTAAAAGTCGTGTAATTTTAGAATCATGTTAAGGAAGTTTTCAATAATGTTGTTGTATCTCATGTTCAAGATGTTATGTTATGTACCTAATTTCAAAATACATTAGACTTCTCAATATTTTGGGTTGTATTATGTTTTCTTTTATGTAATAAATCAAGAATAAATGTAAAATAAAGAGCATGATTGTTGTAAACATATCCTTAGTAAGCCCCATATACTTAAGGATAGTCTTGAATTCTATCCAATAATGGTCACCTGGGTCATCTTTATATCTTCATACTTCACTTAATGCATAGGAAACATCTATCCTAGTAAATAGCATAACACACATGACTGACCCAATCGCAGATGTGTATGGAATCCTGTCCATTTTGTTTCTTTCCTCATATATTTGAGGATACATTTTCCTAGAAATATTAATGTTATTAGATGCTAGAAACAATCCCCTCTTGGATTTTTCTATACTGAATCTCTTTGGTATCTTGTTAATGTATGTACTTTAACTCAGGCCAAGAAGCCTCTTATATCTATCATGATGAATCTTGATCCGAAGAATATATGTTGTCTCACCCAAGTCCTTCATATAAGATCATTTATTCAACCACACCTTAACAGACTATACGATTGGTATTTCATTTCCAATGAGTAATATGTCATAAACATATACTATTAAGAAAATGAACACACTCCCACTAAATCATTTGTAAACACAAGGCTCACACTCATTCTTAATGAAACCAAATTTTGTTATGGCTTCATCAAAATGAATGTTCCATTACCTATATTATTGATTTAATCCATAAATGTTTTTTTTACAAATTTGCATATCTTGTTGGAATCCTTTGGAGTCACAAACCCTTCAGGTTGTGTCGTATAGACATATTCCTGAAGATTCCTATTAAGGAAGGTTGTTTTGACATCCATTTTCCAAATCTCATAATCATGGTAATTCACAATGGAAATTAGAATTTTTGAGGATTTCAGAATGTAATATTTATATTCATGGCGTAGCACAACCCAAAGACGTCTAAACCACTCTTGGAAGTTACATACAGTGAGGAGGTTGTCTTTCTACAATATTTATCATAGAGATAGTTTATATGATGATCATACCATTTTATTCTATAATTAAAAGATCATATTATTAGTACTTTTTATTGTTTACAAATTATGTGAGAAACAATAATTTAATTGATTTTATTAATTGTATCACTATTTTATCAAGTCTCAATAGAACTCACCATTGAACTAGAAATGTCTAGTTTCTAGGACATTCTAGTGGAAATGATCTATATTCCCCTTCGCATAACCCCAATAAGGGTCGATCAAGCTATTTGAAGGTATTTAGGTAGGCAAGTCTTTGTTAACTATGGGTTTGTAGCTCCTTGATCCATTGAGTGGATTCTCCGATCCTAAAATCTTGACTTGGATTTCTTCAACACTTGCCTCCAAATTACACAAAATCTAACAAGGGATACTCTTCTTGATGTAAAATGGTTAAGTCAACCCAAAACCTTCATAGGAAATCCCCTTATAAAAGTAATTGTCCCAACAAGGGTTGGTTAAACACTTAATTCTATTGGTTTTATTTCTAATCAAGTAATGGATGGAAAAATATGACTTAATATTCAGTTGAGGGATTTTATTTTTATTATGCATAAATTTTATCTTGTTTTATCTTTTACATGTCTTGTTGATATTAAGTGGACATTACTTAATTAATTAACCATGTTGGATAACACATTTACTTATAATCCATTTATTTAAATTCCATATTTGCACATTGATTCATTTATTTATATGATCGCAGACTTGCATCCATAAAATAAATAACAAATAAACATAAATAATTAATTAATTAAATGATCCAGTCATGATATTATCTAATAGTTGATTTAATGAGTAGACATCAAATCAACCTATGAGCTAGGGGAAATAACTCCTTGCGTCGGACTTGGTATAAGCTACAATATCCACTTGTCCACCTGTGTATCACCTGAGTTGACATCATAATGGTTTTGTCTTGAACTACCTCTACGCATCTTGTGAC
The DNA here is from genome assembly GCA_963277665.1 of Viscum album. Taxonomy (NCBI): domain Eukaryota; kingdom Viridiplantae; phylum Streptophyta; class Magnoliopsida; order Santalales; family Viscaceae; genus Viscum; species Viscum album. The sequence goes on from OY728163.1 coordinate 1,945,523,239, forward strand.
ACTCCATTAATTACATGTATTTATAACTCACACGCAAGTGAGGTGAACTAAATGATTGGTTACGAGGGTTACATAAATAGTCATGGACACGTAGGTCCTACATAATAATGGAGGGAGGGATGAATCGCAGACTATCATATTTAATTTAATAATAAATAATTGTAAACTCATGCAATAAATTAAATTAAAACATCAAACACATACATAGGTCTTGGTCAAACTCATGAATGGTTATACATGCAATGTATGCGCAAAAGTAATTGTCTAACATTCATTTTTTATTCATTATTTATTATTAATATAAACATGTTAGCATTAATTAATTAATCAATTAATTTCCTTTCATCTTAATGACTATCTAAATCCTCTTGGAAATAACCATCATAAAGTCATTAATGATAAACAAACGACGAAACCAATAGTTATGGATTTATTATAATAAATTAATCGAGCATTTAAAATTCTTTAAAACCCTTATTAAATTGCCAAACACTTAAAAGTTTTCAAAGTAGTAAGGTATTAATGCTGCAATTTTTAATTTAATGTAATTTTTAATTCTGCTATTAATTGAGAGACTACATGATGTGTATTGTCTAGCCACACGTCATGCACCTCAGTTGTCGTGTATCTGGGTTACATGTTTGGGGATTCGTTGTGTTGAATCGACCAGACTACATGACCTGCACATGCCAGCTACACGCTGTGTATCCGCTTGCTGTGTGCCCGAGATACTCACCTGGGTCTTCGGCATGTGTCTTGGTGAGATCACATGACATTCACAAGCCAATTATACATTGTGTATGTCTTCTGTCATGTGTTTACTGTTCTCATCGAATGCTTTGGCGTGTATTTTGAATGCGGGAAATGCTGAACTACATGGAGTGTACACAAAATACACATCGTGTATATCATAAATTCTTCAGGTTGGCAATCTCACACGGTTTGACTGTGTATAATGACCACGCGGATTGCGCAATTTACACTGTAGCTACACACCATGTAATCTGACATCCTGTGTGTCAGGTTGGCCCGAACTACACATGATGTACAATAATTGCATTGCATGTAATTAACTGCTCAGCGTGTCATGTATCCCTCGATACATCCAGGTGTAGTGCACATGGGTACATGACGTGTATTCCGGCTACACATTGTGTAACCCAATTATACCAGCAAAAAAAATGGCAATTCCCCATGGCATCTTCAATCATTCTTCATCTGTTCTTAGATCTTTAAGAAAATGAAACACTGAACAAACATGATTAATATGTCGATAACAAGTTAATTCAAGTCGATTTAAATGAACAAATAATATGAAAAGAAAACATTCAATCACGATTGTGTATAGATCAATAATCAAATAAATAATTATAAATTTAAAACATGACCACTCTAATACCACTTGTAAGTTCTGGGTGCAATGAAATCATGTAGTGGTGGATGATATATTAAAATTTCTTTTAATATTTCGATGCCCAAAACCCCAATAGAGGATCTTGCTTGTTAAATTTATAATCAATTTATTTAGATCAGAAGAAAGAAAATAATTTGGATTAGGATACTTCTTCAATGTGGATATTGATCACCTAAAAAGGTCCCTTTCATATTGCATTTGTTGCACTGTGAGGATCCAAATATATAATTCCTCTAGCGGTGATTCACACGTGCTCCTTTGATCTTCAAGCAACATCAATCGATCTTCGAGTGCTAGCGCGGTGAATCGACTGTCTTGCGTTGTTTATGTTGGTCACTTGTTATTCAATCTTGATGAAATGTCTCTTGTATTTTTTGTTCTTGGGAGGGAGAGAGAATGATGATTTGAGAGAGAATTCATTGTGCGCAACAATTATTTATTTTTGATTACACTACACAATAGCTATAAAGGACTATTTATAGAGCTAGAGTTTAGGTTAAGAAATATTTTAATTGCACACTGACCCTTAAAATAATATCATATTCTTAATAAACCTTATGCCACAAAATATTATTATTGTTATTATTATTATTTTGCGGTGAGCGCCAACATGTGCATATGATAAATATTATTTACTTACTTGTAAATAAATATTTATCACCAGACACTATCTTGGTTTGTTCGAACTTCTTTCCATTTATTGAATACCCAGATAAATATTTTATTCATAAATAGATATCTTATTCACCAATAAATATTTGTGATTGATAAAACATGAATAAAATTATTCCTCGGTCTTGAGAATAATATTTATTTTATTAATTAAATTTACATAGAATTTAATTGAGATCATCCGTAACACTCAGTGTGTGACCCGATGAGATTTTTTATCATTGTTATTTGGTGGGTTTGTCTAAAGTCTAAGATTTCTGTCTAACAACGGGTCAAAACACCCAAGAGAAAAAAACTTAATGTTGTAATGACAACAACCAAATACGAATGCTCACTGTGTAATATAATCCTTTTATCACAATATCTAATCCAGAAGGTTGCACATATGTGTCACCAAACTATATGCTCGATACGTATTTCTTTGACTAACTGAAACAAACTCATCGTTAGATCATGGTTATGAAATTTAGGGGGACGGTTCTATTCCAATCAAAGGTTTGAGATATCAGCTTCCATAAAGATGCAAAGAAAAAAAATCTTTCTTCGACTTATCCATTAATAACATGTCATTTGTGACGCATCCAATGCACCCTGCTTCTCACCAACAAATGGCATGATGATTTCTGTCAACAGATCTAAGTACATGATTCCTGACATACATTAATGATAGTCTTAAAGTCTAAGGATCATTACACACGCTCACAGATAGAAATATTTGATGACACCAAAACATGCAGAATTTCTATTGGAGAGTCTGTTCTCATAATCTCTCGTCTTGGAGATTACCAAATGAAAACTTCATGAGAAGAAGACTCATCCGCTTATGAGTATTCGCACCTAACAGTCTGTGTAATATGTATCTCATCATAGTATGTTATCCAACCACATAATATTATTTAAAACCATCATCATAGCACATAAAGGTTCTCATCATAACATGAAACTATTATGACCTTATCAATGCGACATATGCTTCAGGAAATTATTACATCAGAGTCATGCAGAATAATGAACAATATATAATAATATGTTTTATTAATATTCAATACATCGTATATACATGTAATCAAAATACAGATAGTTGGTCCTAGGACACCAACTCCAACACTTCGCCATCACTCACATATACTCTATGAAACATTTCAGGATGCCACCCATCTTGTCACTACTTCAAGCAAAACATGTTTAACCATGAAAGTCTAACCAGGCAGACTAGAGAAAGGAAAGATGCGCCCTGTTGAAGTACTAACTAGTCTCCTGAGTCTACTTTCCATAAGCATTACATGTGTCACGACCCGTCCTTGGGGCCCGTGTCGTGACTACACCAAGCCCGCATTCCATAGGTCAGGGGCTGGTGACTAGCACCAAAGGCGTAAATCCCGATAACTGGGAAGTCATTTCCTTTATAAAAGTAAACAAAACACCACAGAGTACAAGCAGAAGAAAAACACTAAGTACAAAAGGAAGTGTTGAAAAGTAAATGGGCCAGAATACAAACCCAACTGAAAGTACAGCTACAACTGAACAAAAGTACAACAGAAAAAGACAACAGCTGGAAGGAAGGAAGCAACTCCTGGGTCGTCGTCCTCGGATCCTACCTGAAGGGTAGGTACAGATAGCGCAGCTCCTGGATCGTCCACCACGGATCCTACCTGAAGGGTAGGTACAGTCAGCCTCCACAACACCCTCTCCTGTCAACCTCCTCCGAGTGTCGTCTCGCCGTGAAGTCCACCTTCGGATACTAACTCGTCGTGTGGTCCACCTCCGGGTACTGACTCGTCATGTGGTTCACCTCCGGGTGCCGTCTAGTCCTCGAACACTCGGCCTCCGTCAGCTCTGCCCGTCGTCTGCAACCAACACAACGAGGTGTGGGCATAGCCCGTGCAGGGGTGAGTATAACGATACACAGTAGGGACCCCGAGACCCTCAAGGTCTCACTAAAACCAACATGGATAACCACAAAGAAGATCTCAACAGATAACCTCTACTTAGGTATATGCCCATGCATATACCTAAGTTATCAAGTAACCCATCTCAATCATGAGGAAAACACCAAGATCATGAAATCAACGGATAACCACTACCCAAGTATATGCCCATACATATACCTAAGTTATCAAGTGACCCATCTCAAACATGAGGTAAACACAAAGGTCAAAAGTCTCAGCTCAAACTAGGATTTTCATTATCGAAATCATAACTGCTGAAGAGCTCCGTCTCTGGAGTGTATAATGGTCCTGTCACGACTCCGAGGTACTTCTCACTAACCTAAGACTGCTGAGGTACTCCTCATGTCGAGTATCGCGGGTCAGCCACCCAAACACAGTAGTGCTTCCCGCCGAGGTATGTCACCCAAACACAGTAGTGCACACCCCCTAGTAGCCTGCTGAGGTACTCTCCGGACGAGTACCGCGGGTCTGCACTATCACACAGGTAGTGCTCTGTCCGCCATGGGTTTGCACCTTACAAAGTAGTGTTCCGTCCACTGGGCTAGTCGACTCACTCCAAGTCGAGTCGGTCAAGCAGTCATCAGGTCTCAGTCGGCTACACGGTCTCCGTACTCCGCACGCTCGTCTCTGGGAGGGTTCGCTCCACGAGCTACAGGTTGATACTCCAAGTATCTCAAAGTCCCACGAAGAAGTATCTCAAAGGACCACCTCGTCATAGGGGTCTCAATGCAACAGACGGCCCGTCAATCGGACGTCCGGTCTGTGAGTTATTAGCCTTTTCGTCCCAGGGTCCCGGTTGGTTTCGTGTGCGAACCAATCCGGTCGTATCTCAACTGTACCCCGAACTCTCATAGGGTATACTCATAGGGACCATTTCTCAACGTGATCACCAACGCCACTGACGGTTCGTCAAACGGACATCTGGTCTGAAAGATATCAGCTTTTCCATTCCAGGGGCCCGGTTGGATTTCGGGTACAATCCAACCCGGCCACTATCCAACTGCATCCAAAACTCGGGCGAAGTATTCCAAAAGTTCCGTCTCACCAAGAGAAATTCAACGAAACAGACGGCGCGTCAATCGGACGTCTGGTCTGTGAGTTATTGGCTTTTTCGTTCCAGGGGCCCGGTTGGTTTCGTGAGCGAACCAACCCGACCGCACTCCGTCGGCATCCAAATCTCGAGCGGAGTAAGCCAAAAGATCCGTCTCACCTAGAGGAATCCATCAAAGTCGACGGCACGTCAATCCGACGTCCAGAGCTCAAGATATGAGTGTTTCCGCTCCGAGGGCCCGGTTGGTTCCGTATCCGAACCAACCCAGCCAAACCCAAAGTATTCAAAAACCTTGAGTATAATATACCGAAACGACCGTCTCGTTCGAAGGATCGCTACGCAACCTACGGTGCATCGATCGGAGGTCCGTAGCCCAAGATATGGGCAAAAGACCAAAGAGGGTCTGAAAACGGGGGGTCTGGGCCCGGACCGACCCGGCCCGACCCCCCCTAGGTCGGCCAGAACCGGGTCGACCCGAACTGGGTCAACCCGGTTGGGCCCGGCCCGGCCCGACCGGCTCGGTCTGGCTCGACCGGCCAGCCGCGGCTCGGCCAGTGCGGCCGAGCGGAAGCCGCGGAGCGGGGGGGGGGGGGGTGCGCGGCCCGCCCTCGTCGTTGATTGAGGTCGGCGGCGGATCCGCCGCCGCCAATCTTCCGGCGGCGCGCTCGGGCGCCGCCGCCTTCTGGCGGCCGGACGGCTCTGGCCGCCGCCCCCGGTCACCGGCGGCGCCGCGCCGGCGACCCGCGCCTCCGGGTGTTTCCGCGGGCCACTGGAGTTGCTCTGGTGGTCCGTTTTCAAAACCGTCTGAGCCAGTGTTCATCTCGGGTCTCGAACTTTACTGTGCAAGCTTCAAAAATACATTGTGGCCTCGTTTGTCGTCGCCCGTCATTTCGCACGTCAATTAACAAAACGTACCATCTTTGTGGTTTTCTGGCGCGACGCGATGGCGTCGCGCCCCTTCGCCGCGGCCCAACTCCGGCTGTGGTTCGTTTGCGGTTCTTCGGCAAGGCACGACGGCGCCGCGGAATTGGTTCAAAAATTTGAATGTGCGGCATGAAGACGCCGCGCATTTCTTGCCGCTCAATCCCACGCGGTGCGACGACACCACGTTACTTTCATTCGATCCGCAATAACAAGGAAAACAATAAGGGAGGGGGATGGTTGTGTTTGTGCGGTCCGGCCTCCTCCCGTTAACTGATATCATGCGGTCCAAAAAGACACGGATAAAAGATGGAAGAGAATCACGTATAGAAAACACGTAAACCCCCTACCTCGTGCGAGCTTGAACAGAGGTTCTTCGAACGAGGATTCGTCGCAGAAAGAGACGTCGCGAAAGAACCGTCGTGGTAAAAGGCATCACGTAGTCGGTCTCTGAGGACTCGGCGTTCTTCGACGGAGTTCAATGCATTCTTCGCGTTCTTCGTGTTCTTCGACGAAGAAGATGAAGAACTCTAGCTTTCCTTAGATTTTCTCCCCAAACCTTTCAAGCAATAAAGGTTCCAACCCCAAAATAAAATAAGCTTACCTCTTATTTTATTAACATAACAAATATTTGAATTTCAAGGGTTTAAAATTCAAATAACCACACTTAACTCACTTAATTAATAACATAAGTTATTAAACTTAAGTTACCAAATATTAAATGTGAGTTGAGGGGGGTTAAAGAATGTGAAGAGTTATGGAAGGTTAGGGAAGGTGAAGGGGTAGGTTTTGTGTGGTCCCCACCACCTTCATAACCTCCCTTGGGAAGTTGGGTAGTAACCCAACTTCCACCCAAAGCCTAATCCACTTAGTTAAAATAAAAATTGTAGTTTAATTTTTATTTCAACTTCCACAAATTCCAACAACTTACCGCGTGTAAACGCAACTTTGGAAGTGGAATTCCTAAGAAATTACCGGCGCTACGGTTCCATCGGTGCCCTCGGAATTCGATTCTGAGCACCGGTTCAAAAGATAGGAATTCTCGCTCATTCGTTCACTGAACGTACCCGATCCAAACTTCGGAAAATGATTCTGGGCACACCGGGCCTCGGAATCAGGCGTCGTCAGAAACTGCGTTCTTGTAAAATTCCAAAGAAAATTAAGAAAAAAAATTCCTTGAATTTTTCGGGTCTTTACATTACTCCCACCTCAGGGATTTACGTCCCCGTAAAGCTTCAACACAAACTAGGGTCACAAAATCGGTATTGAGCACGCACCTGAGCCTTCTGCTCCCATGTACTTACCTGGAGATTCTGTACTACCAAGGAAAGTGCACCCGATGAATCGACCGTCCTTATAGGATCTGCTCCTGTCGATTCTCGATCCCTACAGGAACCTCCGTGGAAGTAACCCCATCGTCATCGTCCTGCTCCTCATGGTTGAGGATATGCGAAGGGTCGAGCGCGTATCTCCTCAGTTGAGATACCTGGAAAACTCCATGCACCTGGTGCAACTGAGGTGGATGGGTCAAGCGGTAAACCACCTTGCCTACCCAGCTGAGGACCTAGAAAGGTCCGTTGAAACTCGGAGATTACTTGCCGCCCTGGCCACATCTCCGTAAACCTCGTCGAGGTGAGACCCGTATAAGGACGTGATCGTCATCCTCGAACTCTAGAGGTCTCCAATTCCTGTTAGAACTGAAACTCAAACGACTACTGCCACGAGGGTATGGTTGACCGACTCAAGAGTGATCGGTCACACCCTCCTGTGAAGGAGTTTATCCTGTGCTGCCTGGGGTTTCCTTTTCGCCGACCAAGGAAAACCCATCCCGACGTTTGCCTAAAACCGTCAATTTAAGTATGAACAGTTATATCCCATTCCATACTCAAACTAACATCATAAGGCCTCGATGCTGCCACCAAGAGATTCCAACCGAAACTATCACCTCGAGGGTCTGACCACACCGTCGGCGTAAGTGTGATTATCGAGTCTCCTCCCAAGGTATCTCCAAACGTGAGGGTCAAGTCCACAAATTCCAGAAACTATAGGTCTGGAACAAGATTTGTGAAAGCAAGGAATGGTTCATATCGACGTCTGTTACAACAGCAGCTAGTAGTGGACACAGACTGTCCCTTGAATCATTTTTTTAGAGCCATTGGGTCACACTCCTTGACCGCATGCAGCCGCACTCTTCCTCCGCCCTCCAGCTCCCTGAGCCTGGCGGGAATAACTAAGGCGGGTGGTTGTAACATGTTAAGATGTACACCACCTCATGCAGCTCTCCTAGCACTGCCTCCACGTTTTATGCTCCACAGACTCATCTCTCCTTAAAGCTTCCTCTTCTTTAAACATTTAACACGCTCGAGTCTCTAAGACTGGAGTTGGTTTTCTATTTCTTACTGCACTGTGCAATCTTCATCCGCTCCTGGATGATCTGAAGGAGATGCTAAAATTTCTTCTTTGCCGAAAAGAGAAACTCGGTCTCATCCCCTGGATGAACCACGCCCATTTCCTAATACAGTCAATCCTGACATGAAGGATGCATTCATGCCATGGATGACGTCGTAAGGCCTCGACGTAACTACCAAGAGATCCAACTGTCACTCTCGCCTCCAAGGGTCGAGTCACACTGTCGGCATCAGTGTGAGGTTACTGGGTCTCCTCCAGTAAGAATCTCGAAAGTGAGGGTCAAGTCAATAGTCTTAACCAGGACCACTCAGTATCAACCAAACAAAAAGGACAGGAAAGCAAACATCACAAAGATAAGTGTCTTTTTATTATTGCAGCTCATAGTACAAAGACACGAATACAACAGCAACATGGAACTAGAAGTACAAGGGACGTATCCACTAGTTCTGCTCCTGTCTACCTGCTCCTGGAGCTCTACTGCCTTGTCTACTGCTCGGCTGTTGCTCAAGCACCCACCGCTGATTCTGCCTCGGTGGCTCCTCCAAAGCCTGCGGATCAACTGTACGAGGAGTCGGACAGTCACGTACCAGGTGACCCTTTCTGCCGCATGAGTAACACTGTCTGCTTCTGGCACGCCTAGCTTTGTCCCCACCCCGGGTGCCCCGCACCACCGATCCTAAAACCCGAGATCGCCCAACTGTTGGTCTGGTCCTCCTGGACCTCTGCATCATCTGTCTACTGCCCACAGATGACTCGGCTACTGATCGAAAAACACGCGGCAAAGGCAGCAGCTCCTGAACACGCTCGGGGTGTAGAGCTACTAGCTCAAACTCCACCCTGAAGAAGGTCTCGAAGTCTTCCCATGCGAAGGTCATCCCGTAGCAAAACTGGAACAAGTGGCTCCACCACCTGCCTGCTGCTGCCTGAAGAAGGCTGGCAGCAAAGATCACCATGAAGTCTGCAGGCATCCCCACTAGCCTGAAGACTCTTACCACAGCCTCCAGCCAAACCTCAGCCGCTTGTAGGTCCATCTCTCCCCGGAACCTGGGTGGCATCTGGCGCTGGAACTCGTGCAGCGCACTCAAGTGGCGTGCATCACCTACTACTGGGGCTGGTGGCATTGCTGGCCCAACGTATGGTAGTACCGCTGGTGCCTCCGCTGGTGCCTCAACTGCAAGAGGGCCTTGTACCGAAGCCTCGTCGCTCGGCAGGCTGTCAGTACGCACATCCCTCTGGGCTCTAGCTGGTTTTCCGTGAAAAAACATCCTGAAAGAAACAACATGACACGGTCAAACGATTATACCTGGTGAGATGGCCTGGTTTGAGCTGTTTTAAGGGAAGACCTTTGAAAACACACACGCAATCAGTGTTTTTGTGCACAAAGTCGGAAATCAGTTGTTAGGGTCCTGGTGTATGGATACGTCGGCCACCCGCACCAACACTGGACTCCCTGAACTGAAGACCACACTTGGTACCCTTAACACTATTGCTTCACAGATTGAAAAAAATCAGAGTTATAAGTTCTGCGGTAGAACCGACTCTTCTGATACCAATTTGTCACGACCCGTCCTTGGGGCCCGTGTCGTGACTACCCCAAGCCCGCCTTCCATAGGCCAGGGGCTGGCGACTAGCACCAAAGGCGTAAATCCCGATAACTAGGAAGACATTGCCTTTATAAAAGTAAACAAAACACCACAGAGTACAAGCGGAAGAAAAACACTAAGTACAAAAGGAAGTGCTGAAAAGTAAATGGGCCAGAATACAAACCCAACTGAAAGTACAGCTACAACTGAACAAAAGTACAACAGAAAAAGACAACAGTTGGAAGGAAGTAAGCAGCTCCTGGGTCGTCGTTCTCGGATCCTACCTGAAGGGTAGGTACAGATAGCGTAGTTCCTGGATCGTCCACCACGGATCCTACCTGAAGGGTAGGTACAGTCAGCCTCCACAACGCCCTCGCCCGTCAACCTCCTCCGAGTGTCGTCTCGCCGTGAAGTCCACCTCCGGATACTAACTCGTCGTGTGGTCCACCTCGGGGTACTGACTCGTCGTGTGGTCCACCTCCGGGTACCGTCTAGTCCTCGAACACTCGGCCTCCGTCAGCTCTGCCCGTCGTCTGCAACCAACACAACGAGGTGCGGGCATAGCCCGTGCAGGGGTGAGTATAACGATACACAGTAGAGACCCCGAGACCCTCAAGGTCTCACTAAAACCAACATGGATAACCACAAAGAAGATCTCAACAGATAACCTCTACTTAGGTATATGCCCATGCATATACCTAAGTTATCAAGTAACCCATCTCAATCATGAGGAAAACACCAAGATCATGAAATCAACGGATAACCACTACCCAAGTATATTCCCATACATATACCTAAGTTATCAAGTGACTCATCTCAAACATGAGGTAAACACAAAGGTCAAAAGTATCAGCTCAAACCAGGATTTTCATTATCGAAATCGTAACTGCTGAAGAGCTCCGTCTATGGAGTGTACAATGGTCATGTCACGACTCCGAGGTACTGCTCACTAACCTAAGACTGGTGAGGTACTCCTCCTGTCGAGTATCGCGGGTCAGCCACCCAAACACAGTAGTGTTTCCCGCCGAGGTATGTCACCCAAACACAGTAGTGCACACCCCCTAGTAGCCTGCTGAGGTACTCTTCGGACGAGTACCACGGGTCTGCACTGTCACACAGGTAGTGCTCTGTCCGCCATGGGTCTGCACCTCACAAAGTAGTGCTCCGTCCACTGGGCTAGTCGACTCACTCCAAGTCGAGTCGGTCAAGCAGTCGTCAGATCTCAGTCGGCTACACGGTCTCCGTACTCCGCACGCTCGTTTCTGGGAGGGTCCGCTCCACGAGCTACAGGTTGATACTCCAAGTATCTCAAAGTCCCACGAAGAAGTATCTCAAAGGACCGCCTCGTCATAGGGGTCTCAACGCAACAGACGGCCCGTCAATCGGACGTCCGGTCTGTGAGTTATTAGTCTTTTCGTCTCAGGGGCCCGGTTGGTTTCGTGTGCGAACCAATCCGATCGTATCTCAACTGTACCCTGAACTCTCGTAGGGTATACTCATAGGGACTGTTTCTCAACGTGATCACCAACGCCGCTGACGGTTCGTCAAACGGACATCTGGTCTGAAAGATATCAGTTTTTCCATTCCAGGGGCCCGGTTGGATTTCGGGTACAATCCAACCCGGCCACTATCCAACTACATCCAAAACTCGGGAGAAGTATTCCAAAAGTTCCGTCTCATCAAGAGGAATTCAACGAAACAGACGGCGCGTCAATCGGACGTCTGGTCTGTGAGTTATTGGCTTTTTCGTTCCAGGGGCCCGGTTGGTTTCGTGAGCGAACCAACCCGACCGCACTCCGCCGACATCCAAATCTCGAGCGGAGTAATCCAAAAGATCCGTCTCACCTATAGGAATCCATCAAAGTCGACGGCAGGTCAATCCGACGTCCGGAGCTCAAGATATGAGTGTTTCCGCTCCGAGGGCCCGGTTGGTTCCGTATCCGAACCAACCCGGCCAAACCCAAAGTATTCCAAAACCTTGAGTATAATATACCGAAACGATCGTCTCATTCCAAGGATCGCTACGCAACCTACGGTGCATCGATCGGAGGTCCGTAGCCCAAGATATGGGCAAAAGACCAAAGAGGATCTGAAAACGGGGGGTCTGGGCCCGGACCGACCCGGCCCGACCCCCCTAGGTCGGCCAGAACCGGGTCGACCCGAACCGGGTCGACCCGGCTGGGCCCGGCCCGGCCGGCTCGGCCAGCGCGGCCGAGCGGAAGCCGCGGAGCGGGGGGGGGTGCGCGACCTGCCCTCACCGTTGATTGAGGTCGGCGGCGGATCTGCCGCCGCCAATCTTCCGGCGGCGCGCTCGGGCGCCGCCGCCTTCTGGCGGCCGGACGGCTCTGGCCACCGCCCCCGGTCGCCGGCGGCGCCGCGCCGGCGACCCGCGCCTCCGGCTGTTTCCGCGGGCCACCGGAGTTGCTCTGGTGGTCCGTTTTCAAAACCGTCTGAGCCAGTGTTCATCTTGGGTTTCGAACTTTACTGCGCAAGCTTCAAAAATACATTGCGGCCTCGTTTGTCGTCGCTCGTCCTTCCGCACGTCAATTAACAAAACGTACCGTCTGTGGTTTTCTGGCGCGACGCGATGCGTCGCGCCCCTTCGCCGTGGCCCGACTCCGGCCGCGGTTCGTTTGCGGTTCTTCGGCAAGGCGCGACGGCGCTGCGGAATTGGTTCAAAAATTTGAATGCGCGGCGTGAAGACGTCGCACATTTCTTGCCGCTCAATCCCACGCGGTGCGACGACACCGCGTTACTTTCATTCGATCCGCAATAACAAGGAAAACAATAAGGGAGAGGGATGACCGTATTTGTGTGGTCCAGCCTCCTCCCGTTAACTGATATCATGCGGTCCAAAAAGACACGGATAAAAGACGGAAGAGAATCACGCATAGAAAACACGTAAACCCCCTACCTCGTGCGAGCTTGAACAGAGGTTCGTCGAACGAGGATTCGTTGCGGAAAGAGACGTCGCGGAAGAACTGTCGTGGTAAAAGGCGTCACGTAGTCGGTCTCCGAGGAATCGACGTTCTTCGACGGAGTTCGATGCATTCTTCGCGTTCTTCGTGTTCTTCGACGAAGAAGATGAATAACTCTAGCTTTCCTTAGCTTTTCTCCCCAAACCTTTTAAGCAACAAAGGTTCCAACCCCAAAATAAAATAAGCTTACCTCTTATTTTATTAACATAACAAATATTTGAATTTCAAGGGTTTAAAATTCAAATAACCACACTTAACTCACTTAATTAATAACATAAGTTATTAAACTTAAGTTGTCAAATATTAAATGTGAGTTGAGGGGGTTAAAGAATGTGAAGAGTTATGGAAGGTTAGGGAAGGTGAAGGGGTAGGATTTGTGTGGGCCCCACCACCTTCATAACCTCCCTTGGGAAGTTGGGTAGTAACCCAACTTCCACCCAAAGCCTAATCTACTTAGTTAAAATAAAAAATGTAGTTTAGTTTTTATTTCAACTTCCACAAATTCCAACAACTTACCGCGTGTAAACGCAACTTCGGAAGTGGCGTTCCTAAGCAATTACCGGCGCTACGGTTCCATCGGTGCCCTCGGAATTCGATTCCGAGCACCGGTTCAAAAGATAGGAATTCCCGCTCGTTCGTTCACTGAACGTACCCGAGCCAAAGTTCGGAAAATGATTCCGGGCACACCGGGCCTCGGAATCAGGCGCCGTCAGAAACTGCGTTCTTGTAAAATTCCAAAGAAAATTAAGAAAAAAATTTCCTTGAAATTTTCGGGTCTTTACAACATGATATGAAATTTGGAGGATGAGGCTAACAATTAAGTTATCATTCATAATTGACGAGACACTTGAACGTGATCCAATATTTTAATATTCATTTCTAAAAATTCTAAAGTAAAATAGTGGCAACCACTATTAAAAGAATAAATCCTAGTATAAATGGAGACCTTATAATAAATAACCACATTTGTGGTTATGAAAATGCAACTGAACAATTAAAATAGTTATAAATCATACTATATAATAACGAAGCACCATTAGTTGAATTAAATACACTGATACGTGAAATTAATTAATTATTTTTGAATGTTAATGTTACGAGAGTCGTAATGCCATGATTAAAGTAACACCATGGGAACATTAGTTATTTAGTGTTATTTTAATAACATGAATAATATGGTAACATTTTATATAATATTCAAAGTCATAATTACATCGATTATATATCAACACATCATTGATATAAATATATATTAAAAATATTAAACTATCCTAAATAATTAAAGTTATACATTACTATTAATTTTTAATACTATAATAATTTACAATAATGAAATACAATTAGTTGAACTAATTGCCCCTCTAAGGATGACCTAGTGGTTAGGGTTGAGTTCGAGATCATTGAGGTCCCAAGTTCGATCCTCGTTAGCAATACACTTGCATTGTAATCACGTCGTCAGTGATTTTCCGACTTGACAGTTGAGGGCAGGGCAAGTGGGGGGGGGATTTTACCTAGTTGGTCCTCGATTCGCATTCGAGGTACCCACTTTAGTGGGAGGAGGTCTATGTTGGGAAGAACATGAATTGTACGAGTTGAGTGAGCTTTATGTACAAAAAAGAAGAAGGGTGAACTAATTACACTATTATATTTATTATTTAATGACATGAGAAAATTAATGATATAATTTTATAATAATAATATCAACAATATTATAATGTTTTATGTAATATGATAAATAATAATTCAATTAACATTTTTTAAAATATTAATGCTATAAATATATATTAAAAATAGTAAATTATTAAAAAAAATTAAAGTTTAAAACTCATATTATTTCAGCAAAAGCAACGCTCTGCTACTACCTCGGGGATCTCCGCCAACTGTCCCGGCGATTGCTGCTAGCGGGCGATAACCCTAATGGCCGCGAAAACGACCGACGAATCGGACGTTGGCATTCTCCACTACGTTTCTCAGATTCTCGGATTTCGTGGCATCCTCAAGCAAAGATACTCAGATTTTATTGTGAATGAAGTCGATCGTGATGGAAATATTGTTCACTTGACTTCCTTGGATGTACCTCCAGAGATTCAGGTAAAAGTGCAAGATGAAGCAAAGGCTTTGGATCAATCCAACAGAACTTACGAGTCTGAAATTCTATTATTCAGGTCTCTTACAGGTGAGTCTGATGCCGAGCTTCTGAAAGCTCTTATTGATCAAATTAATTCAAACTCCGAAGGTGGTGTACCACCAATTGTTCTTTCTCCTGATTCTGACAAATCCCATCGGACGGTAAGTCTGAGTTCCTGTAAATTTTATCAATCTACTGATATCTGAAATAACATGCATTGTGTGATCATCATCTTGTTGTTTGAGGACTTTCAGGAAGTGCACAAGTTTTTTAGGGAGAGTTTCAGATTCCTTGTCACTGACACTGTAGACGGACCGGATGCCTTGTCAAAATGCATTCGGGTTAGATTAAATTCACCAGGTCGTGGCAACACCACAGGGAACTCCAAGAAACGAAAGGAAAGGCATGGAAAGCCCTTTGATGGCCGAGGTTCAAGCCACTGGCCACAAGAGGTTGGAAAGTTCCTCAGGTTCCATCTCTACAAGGAGAACAAGGACACTCAAGAGGCCTTGCGAGTGATAGGAAAGATGCTTGGCATCCTGCCCAGGTCATTTGGATTTGCTGGCACTAAAGACAAGCGCTCTGTATCTACACAAAGGGTAACTGTTTTCAAGCAGCATGCTAGCAAACTGGCTGCCCTGAATAGCAGATTGATTGGTATTAAAGTAGGTGACTTCTGTTATGTTGAGGAAGGGCTTCTTCTAGGTCAGCTCTCAGGAAACCGGTTTACCATAACATTAAGAGGTGTCATTGCAGATTCTGAAGATACCATAAAAGCTTCAGCAAATACCCTAGGAAGGCTTGGATTTCTCAACTACTTTGGCTTACAGCGTTTTGGTAGTGGTTCTGTGCCAACTCATTTTATTGGAGCTGCATTACTTCGAGGTGAGTGGAAAGCTGCTGTAAGCATGATCCTTGATCCAAGAGATGGTGAACGGGATGCGATACAGAAGGCACGGGAATATTTAAAGGAAAGTGGTGATATCGATGGGAGCTTAAGGCAGTTGCCTCTCTACATGATTGCTGAAAGGGCCATATTGCAGAGTTTGAAGAAATGTCCTGGGAACTATTTGCAAGCCCTTAAAGCTATACCCAGGACTCTGAGAATGATGTACGTACATAGTTACCAAAGCTACTTGTGGAACCATTCTACAAGTATGAGAGTGCAAAAATATGGAGTTGAACAAGTTGTGCTGGGCGATCTCATATATACGAAAGGTTCTGAATGTGGAGATATCTGTAATGGTGATCATGAATGTGCTGAAACAGAGTTTCAGGAAGAGAGTGATATTCCTGTGAAGGTAGTGACCGCCGAGGACTTGGCATCCGGTGATTATTTGATTTGTGATGTTGTGCTTCCTTTGCCTGGTTGGAGGGTAATTTATCCAAATAATGATGTTGCTGGAATCTATCACGAGTTGGCGAAAAAGGATGATCTCAGTCTAACCAAGAGTTCACATACTGTCAAGGAATTTTCCATAACCAGTTTGAGCGGAGGCTATAGACGGATTTTGCAGAAACCAACCGGCTTTGAATGGGAATTTTTTGAGTATACTGATGGTGACCTACCACTAGCAGAAACAGATTTGGACAAAATTTCCAAATCCATGCCGTTGAATACAAACCCAATAGAGGTTCCTTCCAGTGAAAACAAGGACAATGATTTGGCTGTGGATTGTGAGAATCAGTTGCATGGTTTTAAAAATGATACAGAGATCTCAATGGGTGATAATGAGCTTGAGAGGGAGAGAGAAGTAAGGCTGCCACAAGCTCTGATTCGTTGGGGTGCTGATGAAAAAGTCACTGATGACAACACAAAGATAACCCAGTTGGCTGTCAAATTGGGTTTCACGCTACCTGCTTCTTCTTATGCAACAATGGCCATACGGGAGCTGTTAAAGACATCCACATCTGTTGCATTTCATAAAACGTTGAACTAGCAAGCTTGCAACGGCCCATGCTCTCTCAATATCTGGAATGAGAGACAATGTTGATGGTTTGCCCTTTCTCTGCTGAAGCTGCAATTATGTTCATTTTGTTTAGAAATTGTTTGCCCTGCATTGAAAAAATCAAAAGGACATAATGCTTCCTGTAAATAAAAAATTAAAAAAGGTTTTCTATAAACCTTTTGATGAATCTGGTTTAGTCGAGATTCCTAAGTTTAATAACACCATTCATCGATCCTTCAAATATCTCCTATTAAGTACCTTTTTTTTTACTTTGGTTTTTGATTGCACCAAAATAAAAAAAACGAGTGTTCTCTCTCCTTGTTTATTTTATATTATTCCGGAAAATTGTTGATGGGTGAAATGATCGGTTTGGAAGGAAGGTGTGAAGATAAGTGTTCACTTTTTTTTCAAATTTTGAAATCCTTTTGTTTTTTTTTTTTAAATTTTAATCCATTCTAGTTTATTTTTGGTTTCACCTTTTAAATTCCTAGTTATTTAATCCATCTGTATGTTTTTGTATAGTCATTACATTGAGACTATTAAAAATATGAAGTGTAGCGTCCTGTGTTTTGGACTGGGTTGAAATTTTCCGAAGGAACTTGAATTTTCAGTTTGGTGGACGGGTCAAATTGTAAACCAGACTTACAATGAAATTTTGAGATTTGGAACACTTAAATGTGTTGTTTTTAGACAAGGTCCGAGAGGTGTTTTGGATGTTTCGTCGAGTTTCGAGGACGTTGAGCCTTGAAACCTCAAATCTGGAGAAGGCTGATAGGGGTGCACGATTTGTTTGAAACCATGCGACCCATCAGGTGAAACCGTGCGGGTGATCTAGTGGAGTTGGAGGCCTCACACAGTTTGGTCTAACCGTGCGAGAGCAGCTGCACGACCGTGTGGTTGATTACATATATTGGACAGCGGGAAGTTGCACAGTTTGCGCTTGGTTTCCCAAACCGTGCGCAAGAATCGTGCGGCCCCCCCTCTTTAGGCGGTAGCCTTTGCACGATTGACGCACGGTTTGACCAACCGTGCGCCTCATTAAAGAGGGTGAAATCCCCGTTTTTCCCTTCCAACATTATTAATTCTTCTTCCCTCATTTCTCCTCCTCCACGCGCACACAAGGGGCAGCCCGCTTGAGCTCCTCCCTCTCCTTCAAAGAAGGCTTTGAGCTACCTCCTCCGTCTGGTGTTAGAATTGTTCGCCGTCAGTTGCATTGGGTAGCCTTTGGTAAGAGCTTCACTCTTGCTCTTTTTGATTCTTTTGATGTCGTTGACGCTATCAAGGTGCGACTTAATTCACCATATTTTCAGGGTGTTTGTTCGTTTTTTCAATTTCTCTCGAATCGGCTCGATTCAAGCATCAATATTGGATTTGTGGGCCGTCCATGGTATAAGGTAGGCGGTCTATAGCTTTTCCCTCAAAGTTTCGATGATTTACAAAGTACGCCATTGTGCCGTGCGTCGGTATTTCCGTGCGTCGCCTCTTAAATGTGAAATTAAATTTGTAGAACTGAACTCCCCAATTCTAGTAGTCCTTGTGTATAAAATTAGCATTGTTGATGGTCATGGACCTCAAGTTTCAACAACCCTTAAGGTTTGTCTCTTGAATGCCTTTAATTAATTAATTGTATTCTAATAAAACCCCTCGTTGAGGTGCACTGTCTTATAAAATATAAATGAGTTGATTAATTGGAATTCCTTAGTGATCTGACTCATTTTGAAGGACTAACCCGAATTAAATGTAAAGTGTATGATAAGACCATGTCACGTGACATTTGCTAATCATGAATTAAGCCTTGGGCGTGTAAATGAATTTGAATTGTGATAAATGACATGCCTAGTACATGACTTTTTTTTTATTTATAATTGAATGATAAATGGGATTGACCCTCTTTTAAGTATTTATGACATGTAATGTGGCATGCTCATGCACTTGACCCCCTTTGTACAATTGAGTTATGATATGGCATGTTTACTAGCATGGTCTTCTTGCAATTGAACATAAACACTTAAATGAATTATGAACGCCTTCAGTGATACTCGAGTTCCCCTTTACGAAACATCTTGGACAGGCTCATAGGCTCTTAAGATTGTATAAGGCCTTGAGCGAGACTTGAGTTTCCTTTTTCAGAACGCTAAGGACGAAGGACCCCGAAATACCCTGAGAGGGGAGAGGTGAATCAGAGTGTCATCTTTTTCTTTTTAAAGTTGCGGATCTTGTTTCCATGTTGGTAGTAACTTGTTAAATCTGCCAGTCAAATGAAAGCAAGAAGATGACACAACACTTTTATCTGGTTCACCACAAAGGGCTACTTCTAAGGAGCATACACCGACAGTGTGTCGGTCGTACCAAAATCCACTAATCTTCACTAGTTGTGAAGTACAAGAGTTCGGACGCAGTCATTCTTTGCCTGACACACTGCCTTTACAATAATTCGGGGATAGCTTACTACGTCCCTCAGAACACTTCCGTTGACTCTTCCGAGCTCACTACCATGAGATAAGTCTTACTCAGTTTATTGACTTGAGGGTCTCTTCAACAGATTTGCATTGAAGTCTTTGTCTCAGTCCAGCACGAGACACTGCTTGCATCGAAGTCCTGAATTGATGCACTTGAAGACACTTATCACACAAATCGGATATTCAAAAACTTGTCGGAAGCATAACACCACACTTGCACGCAACACCTCAACTTGCGCGCAAGATTTGGGAATTGTTGCGAAAGATGACTTTCGCGCAACCCCTACTTTTCACGCAACCCTTATCTTTCGCGCAACTACATCGAAGGGTTCACTTGGTCTTTTCAGACTAAAGGAACACCTTGCGCGCAAAATTAACTCTGTAATTCTTTCGCGCACAAATCTTTCGTGCAACATAGCAACCAGATTTTCGTTGGAAAATTCCTCAGTCTTTCATGGGGGTAGCCGCCTATTTATAAGCCTCGATGACCCTGCACGTAAGTTTTCGACGCGTCTTTGTCGGTGCGTGCAAGATTCGTTCTGAGCGCGCAAAACCGCTTTTGACGTCGCATTGAGCGCGTAAGATTCTTCCGCGCAACATCATCTTTCGCGCCCATTTAAGTTCTGCGCACACTTTTTGCCTTTGCCATATTTTGATGTATTGATCCAAAAACAAGCCTTGTGTGCAAGAATCTTAACACCTTTCAATCTTGCGTGCAACTTCCCTTACAAAAAACACTTCTCTCCATATTCAAATTTTTGGACCCAAAATTTTGGCAAACACTGGGAAACGACGTCATCTTCAATACTGTTACCTGCCTGAACTGTATGATCCCTTTCCTGGAAAACTTCCTGAACTTCTAACGAGAATTGACAACAAATACAAACCATACTTCATTTTCAGCACATAATGACCATGGTTCCAACAATCTCCCCCTTTGAGTTTGTTGACAATCTCCAGATAAATTCAATAAAGCACCGACCACTATCAAAATCTGATACGCAAGAATCAACTCAGTCGACACTCTAAGTCTACGTGAGTAATGCTCGGTGTAGAAAACAAGAGGGGAAACTTGAATTGAGTTCCCGTGTTTTGGAATTCTTAAAGACGTTCCAACCTATTCTCTTACTGTGTCACAAAAGCATTACATGTCCTGATTTTATTCTTTCTCCTCCTAACACCGAATTATCATCGTGACAGAAGCATTACATGTCCTGATTTTATTCCTTATTCTACTAACACCGAATTCTCATCGTGACAGAAGCATTACATGTCCTGAATTTATTTCTTCTCCCCCATTGGCAATAAATCCAAAGACTAATATTTGTTCATTGTACCGCTCAAAACATACTTCCCCTGGATAGTATCTTCCCCATAAACCTGCACCACATTCAACAACAGATTAAAAACAGTTAACATAACTGGGGAAAGGAGGGAAATTCATAGCCTCCTCATGCACTAGGAGGTGGCTGAACACCTAGGTTCAACCGATGTTTCTCAAACATAGCTGTTGATAACGACTTGGTCATAATGTCAGCCACTTGCTCATCTGTTCCCACATGTTCGATGTTGATCACGCCTTTTCAACTTTTTCCTTGATGAAGTGATATCCGATTTCAATATGTTTCGTACGAGAATGCTGAACATGATTCTTCATAAGATCAATTGTGCTCTTGTTATCACAGTAAATCACCATTAGTTGTTTTACCTCAGCACCTATGTCAGTTAGTCACTGCTTCATTCAGAGTAACTGAGTGCAAGCCTTTGTAGCGAATGTATATTCAGTTTCAGCAGTACTAAGATAAATACTTTCCTGTTTCTTGCTTAACTAGCCCACACATTTCTTCTCAATATAGAATGCTCCACCACTGGTGGATTTGCTGTCCACTACATCCCTATCCCAGTCAGCATCCGAAAAAGCAGATAATTCATTATATTTTCCTGCAGCAAAGAATAAGCCATAATTTTGGGTACCTTGAATGCACCTCATGATTCGTTTAATTGCTGCCATATGTTCTTCCTTTGGATTACTTTGAAAGCGGGCCGTAAAGACAATATCTGGCCGTGTCGCTGTCAGGTACAATAAGCTTCTAATGATTCTCCTATACATTGTGGGATCCACAGACATCCCATCCTCATGCTTTCCGAGTTTTGTTCCAATCGCAATCGGAGTACCCATTGGTTTGGAATCTTGCATATTAAATTTCTTCAATAGCTCTTTTGCATAATTTTCTTGAGAAACGAAAGTGTAATCCTTCTTCTGAATCACTTGCAGCCCTAAGAAGTTTGCGAGTAATCATTGACATTTCAAATTCTGACTTCATGTGATTAACAAATTCTTCAACTGATCCCTGCTTGCTACCGCTAAAGATAATATCATTCACATAAACTAGCACTATGAACTGATCTTTCTGAGAATTCTTCACATAGAGATTGTGATCTACTCCTCTTTTGAATTCCAACTTGTTGAGATAAGAATCTAGACGGTAATACCATGCTTGCGGTGCCTGCTTTAAATCATAGAAGACCTTCTTTAGTTTGCAAACATTCGTTTCATCATTTCCAAGAAGGAACATGCTCGCTGTGCCTGCTTTAAACCATAGAGGACCTTATTTAGTTTTCAAACATTCGTTTCATCATTTCCAAGAAGGAACCCCACATGTTGTTCGATGTATACTTCTTCTTCCAAGACTCCATTTAAGAATGTTGTCTTGACGTCCATTTGATACACTTTATATCCTTTTTTGGATTGCCATGGCGAGAAACAATCTGATTGACTCCAGTCTCGCTACTGGAGCAAATGTCTCCTCAAAATCAATGTAGAGACCCGGTTTTTGCCCTGTAAGACTTTGGAATATTTCTACATATATTTCCAGAGCTAGGAGCTGAGACGACGTGCGATTCCGAGACCCGGTGTGCTCGGAATAAATTTTATAAAAATATTAAGTGTTTTTATACTATGCACGTGGCAAAGTTGTGTTTTCTCATAAACGGTAGCTCGAATCGGAAATCCGAGGGCACAGTTGCGTCCGGAGCGTGCCGTTTACCCTAGGCGGGGTGTAAAAGTTGCGGGCGTGGGCCTGCTGTGAGAGATGTCACCCAGGGGCAAAATCGTCATTTTGAAATAATGACTTAGTGATTTTTATCACTGGCGTTCTTTTCAAATAACTTTCGAACGGAGCCTCGGAATGGAAATCCGAGACTTCCGTTGAGTTCGAAATGACGTGTTTTGCCTAGGCATGATATAAAATAAGCGGGCGCGGAGGTTTCAGAATCCGCGCCCGTCGGCAGAGTGTCAAAGAGTTTATAAATTCACTTAAGCGGTGGATTTGGGGGAAAGCCATAAATTTTCCCCTTCTCTCTCTCTCTCTCTCTCTCTCTCTCTCTCTCTCTTGTTCTTCGGCGTTCTTCGTCGGATCGAGAAGCGATCTCCGCCGGAACTTTGGCGGATCGAAGCGGGAGTGCGCCACCAACGACGAACGACCGGATCGAGGTAGAATTTCTAATTAATTTTTGCACATTCGTCAAATTCTCGAGTTTTTGCCAATTTCGTTGTTTAAATTCAATAATCTTTGAATTCAGACGATGGCCGAACGAACACGACCATCGTCCGAGCCCCGTTCTACATTCCGTTCTTGAGCGTTCTTCGTCCAAAATTTCGGACGCGCCAAAACCGTGACAGATCGACGAGCGAGGGGCGACGCTGTGATCCGACCCCGAGGTTTTCGAAACCGGCTTCGGATAATTTTTTCGACCACCGGAGTGGTCGGGGGAGCCGGCTGAAGGTCTGGCTCCAGCAAGGGGGCGGCGACCGGAGGTCGAGCCGGAGGCGGCGGAGCACGGCAGGCGTTAGGCTGAGGTGGAGCTCGGAGGGCCGACGACGGGGCGAAGCCGCGACTCCGGAGGGCGTCGGTCGAGCGGCCGACGCGGTGTGGCGATCCCCGACGGCGGACCGGGGAGGCCCGGGCGACCGCGACGTTCGGCGGGCTCGGGTGCGGCGGTGCGTTCGACGGACGTGGGGGGGGGGGGGGCTTCAGGGGAGCCGATGAAGGGGGCGGAGCGGCGCGACAGGCGGCGTCGGTGAGCCCAAGCGACGGTCGCGATCGGAGGGGCCCCCCGAGGTCAGCGCCTCGGGGGGGGGGGGGCAACAAACAAGGACCCGCATCTCACGGGTCCTGCTGGCGCGACGCGACGAAGACCGGCCAAAAGGCCAGTCTGCTTGAAGAACTAGACCTGAGGGGGTCTGATGTTGCTAGAGCGGGCCGCGGCCGGCGGGCAGCGGCGAGTCGGGCCGGACCCGCGGCTGGGCCGCAGGTCGGCCGTTCGGATCGGGCCGGCCGGGGTGAACCGGCCCGGTTGGGCCCCTTGCGTTCGGGGGGCCGTAACTTCTAAACGACGCATCCGTTTGACGCATCGTCTGCAGCTGCGGGTTTGTTTCCACGAGGCGGACTATTTGAAGTGGGTTTCAGGGTTTTTGGGTTCTGCGCCCAAAGACGGGTGACCCGAAATGCTTTAATTTAATAATATTAAATTGTTATTAAAGTTGCGACGGACGTGGTTCGCGTGCCGGACGTCCGTTTGACGCGCCGTTAGAGGCGCTGTGGCCCTGGAGTTGAGACGGTCCTTCCAAAGTTAGTTTGGAACCCTTGCGGTTTGGTTTCGTTGCTTGGCGACACAAAACGCTTAATGCGATTAATTAATTAATTGTTTAATTAATTAATTAATCTTGCGTCAGACCTAACTCCTGTTTGGGATGTCCGATTAACGCGCCGTCAGTGGCAGCATGACTCCAGTCCTCGTGTGGACTCTTTGAGAAGCTTTCCGAAGCGTTCGGGTTAGAGACAAGGTGCGGGCCCCACCGGGCCGGATTCACACGTTTTACGGTGAAACACCTTTTCACCTGACATCCGTTTGAGGTGTTTGAGTACTCGTTTCTGAGTGTTCTTCCGGGGGGATTACGGTGGCGCAATCCGCCCGCCTAAATTCGGGCCCGAGGCGTGAGCCCCACGAGGCGGCTTTCGGACGTACCCTGCGTTTTTAGGACTTATGCTTCATAAGTTCGTTCATGGCAAATGAATAGCCTATGCCGTGTGGTTATCTGCAAGGAACACAATGATACGATCTGCGTGACGTGTTTCAGGGTCGAGGTGTGGGCCCCATAGGGCCCGTTTGCATAACGCGGGGAGTTGCAGTTTCTGCACCTGGAGTCCGTTTTAGGCGCCGTCAGCGGCGTTGTGACCCTGGCATCGAGGCGAAGTTGACCAGGGTGGTTTCAGGCGTTGAAGCCAGAGTTGAGGCGTGGGCCCCACATGCCGTCTTTTAAGTTGTGTGCAGCGTACTGCAACTTTTTCATCAGGCGTCCTTTTGGGGCGTATGAATAGTTGTTTTGGCGTGTTTCCGAGAGCATCGCGATGACGCAGATTGCCCGACCTTTTTCGGGACTGAGGTGCGGGCCCCACGAGGCGTCGTATGAGCTTAAAGCGGTGTTGAATAACTTTTTCACCGGGAGCCCATTTCCAGTGAGTAAGTAGTCTATCTCGCATGTTTTTCCGTGAGGATTACAACGGTGTAATCTGTTTGGGCGTGCAGAGCCTCTTTCGAGATCCCATTAAATGTGAAAACATGAAAGAGCGTTGGTCGAAGGTTCCTTTGACGCACGTCGAACCTACGCACGGTAGCGGTGCTAGTGATACCCAGTGATGGCACGGACAATGCAGAGTTATCAGACCAATTCCGGGTTTACCCTTCAGGGAGGTTGGGCAGTGGGTTACCCACCGACGTTTAGGGTTACCCTCCAGCGGGGCTGGGCAGTGGGTTACCCGTTGACCTTAGGGTTTACCCTCCAGTTGGGCTAAGCAGTGGGTTATCCGTTCACCTTAGGGTTTACCCTCCAGCTAGGCTGGGCAGTGGGTTACCCGTTTAGAGTTTACGCTCCAGCGGGGCTGGACAGTGGGTTACCCGTTGACCTCTTAGGGTTCACCTCCAGCGGGGCTGAGCAGTGGGTTACCCGTTCATCTTGTGGTTTACCCTCCAGCAGGCCTGGACAGTGGATTACCCGACGACCTCTTGTGGTTTACCCTCCAGCAGGGCTGAGCAGTGGGTTACCTGGCGACTTTTTTCAGACTCAGCCCTTTCTATGAGGCTAGTCAGTGACTTTTCTCCGTGATTACCAGAGCGGGACCCTTGGTTGTACGGTTCAACAATGAGGCAGCTTTGGCGTGTGGGACTGTTTGGGCATCAGTGATGGATGTCCTTAGAACTGCTGACGACTTTTCGTAGGCTGAGCTTGGAGATAGAGATCCCCTTACACACTCGTTCGGGTTTCTTGTTGAGCATATATATATACACCCTACTTTTGTTCCCACCCCTTGGGTTCAATTACTCTCCTTTTAGGAGGGGTGAAGACGCGCGGGGTATGCCACATGCTTTCCGTGTCTAGCCCCTCTTGGCTGGACGAGCCTGCTTCCTTTCTCTTGTCGGGTTGAGCTGCACTCTTTCTTTTATACTCTCACACTGTTCTTGTTCTGTCTACTGCTCACCGTTTTATTCTCTCATTTGTTGCTCCCTCGAGCTTTCAGGGCATCCTACTGAGTATCTTTATACTCACCCATGTTTGGGCTTTGCCCGCACTTGGTGTGCCCTTGCAGACGACAGACAAGTTGATCGAGACTGCAGAGGAGCGTAGAGGACACAGGAGCTTGGGCTGCGTTCGGTGGTCGTAGTAGGATTTTCAGGTGTGAGACTCACCAGCGGTTTACTTTCATTTTACCTGTTGCCGGGTTGTGGCACCTTTATGGTTGAGCGCGTGTTTTTCCCCTTTTACTGTTCAGTTTACTTGTCAGTCTACTTTTCAGTACTTCACTTCTACTGGTTAGAGGTTGATGCATGTATGTTGGTTTCCCTTTTGTAGCAGTGTTGTATCTTCCTTTCTTTTCTCTGCACTTTTGCATTGTGTTAACTGCGTGTGTGTACAGTTTTTTAGGCAAAAGTCTCCCCTAGTTTGTTGTGCCTTCGACGCTAGTCGCCAGCTCCTGGCCTATGGAGGCGGGCTTGGGGTAGTCGCGGCTCGAGCCCGGTACGGGTCGGGCCATGACAATCAACGCCTTCAATTTTTGGATATCCTTTACATACCAAACACACCTTATTTCTGATCACATTTCCATGCTCATCAAATTTGTTATTGAAAATTCACTTCGCACCAATCACATTGTGACCTTCAGGTCTCTTGACAAGATTCCAAGTCTGATTTTTGTCAATCTGATCCAACTCTTCATTCATTGCTTTCACTCAAGACTCATCCTTTGCAATTTCTTCAAATGAGGATGGTTTCACAAATGATAGAAATGCAGATTGTGCATTATTCCCCATTCTCCTTGTCTGTGTAGGTGCATTCTGATCCCCGATAATGTTGGACTGATCACATTTCCATGCTCGTCAAATTTGTTCTTGAAAATCCACTTTGCACCAATCACATTGTGACCTTCAGGTCTCTTGACAAGATCTCAAATATGATTTTTGTCAATCTGATCCAACTCTTCATTCATTGCTTTCACTCAAGACTCATCCTTTGCAGTTTCTTCAAATGAGGATGGTTTCACAAATAATAGAAATGCAGATTGTGCATTATTCCTCATTCTCTTTGTCTGTGTAGGTGCACTCCGATCCTCGATAATGTTGGACTGATCAATCTATGCTCTTCGATTTCTCATTTGGGGTTTGATCAAATTCTCTCCAACTATGGCTTTCTCTTCTGAATCTTCTTCTGAGTCAACATCATGATGTGTTTTCTGAGAGTTTTGTACACCTTCATCTACACCTGTATTAGCATTTGTTCCATGTTCACATTCTTCCCCATTTTCTATCACATCAGCATAAGAATTCCTTGGAGCATTCGTGTTTTTCTCTTCAATGATCTTAACATCACTGCTTTCCACAATTCGTCCCAAGTGCTTATTGAAACACTTGTAGGCTTTGATGTTCATTGAGTATTCAAGAAATATTCATTCGTCTGCATTGTCTTCATACTTCCCCCTTGATTTCCTTTGTTTCAGTTGAAACATTATTTTCCAAAAACACGAAAATATTTCAAAGTGAGATTCTTTCCATGCCACAATTCATATGGTGTTTTTGTCTCATCCATATATAGCCCTGTTCGATTTTGAATATACACTGCAGCTTGAACTGCCTCTTTCCAGTAATGTCGAGGAATACGACTCTCGATCATCATAGTTCTGGCCACGTTGTTTACTTATCGATTCCTGCGCTCAACAACTCCATTTTGTTGTGGAGTTCTCACAGTAGCCACCTCATGTTGTATTCCATGCTTCTTTGAGGTAATTTTCAAATTCAATGGATGTGTATTCCCCTTCATTGTCAGACCGTAGGACTTTGATCTTCCGTCCAATATCATTCTCGGCAATTCGTCGATAAGTTTTCATGCAATCAAGCACTTGTCGCTTTCTGTGTATAATGATCACACATGCCATTCTACTGTAATCATTAATGAAAAGAACAAAGTACCTTTCTCCACGTGTTCCGACAACATTTATCGACCCACATACGTCTGTATGAATGAGATCAAGGAGATTAGATGCTCTTTTCTTGTTTGGCCGGTAGGAACTGCAGACCAACTTCCCTCGCATACATGCATCACATGTCTTTTCTCGTTCACGCTTCAGATTAGGGATATCCATGACTATCTTCAGCTTAAATATCTTTTCCATGTCTTGCTGATTGATGTGCCCCAATCTTCGATGCCACATATTGTTTTCCTCTTCAACTGTTAGATATCAAATGTTATCTTTGATGTAGACCTGATATAGGTTGTCATCTGTTCTACAACCTTTCATGAGAGGATTCTCAGACTTTCCTCTTATAGTACAACCATTCTGATTGAATGTCACAATAAGACCTGAGTCACAGAGCTGACTCACACTCAGAAGATTATGACGCAGACCATCCACATAAAGGACTTCAGTTTTCTTCAGCTCTCCATTAGCTAGCTTAGTACTTCCACAACCTTTTATCTTCAAAGCACCATCATTACCGAACCTTAATGTTCCATCAACCTTTTTCTTGACATCCGTTAATAGGTATGCATTACCCGTCATGTGGGACGAACATCCGCTATCAAGAATCCAGACACTGTTATTCTTTGTAGCCTTGGGGGCTACTTCCACAAGATTGGATTTCTCAATTTTCCTCTTTTGTTTCCTCAAGTTATTGTGTTGAGTGTAGGACACTGATGGCCTTGCAACTCTCTCTTTCGTGTACATGAGTTCTTCATATTCAAGCTCTTCTTCCAGAGGGGAAAACCTGTTAGAAAGAGCAACACAGTCTTGTTGATGAACATTGACTTTTTTTTTTGACTTTGATATGAGGTGTCCATTTCACTCCTCTGCCTGCAATAAATAGCTTTATGACCAAAGTTAGAATAACGAAAACAATATTCATAGAAATTGTTTCTTCTAAAAGAATTAAGATATGAATTTGTTCTCCTTTGTTGAACTCCCATCTCTTCTCTATTCAAATAGCTCCTTTCCTCTTCGCAAGAAGACATGGTATGACCTAGATATCCACAGAACTAACACTTCATGAGAGGAAATGTCTTCTCACTTATATTTATCCTCATTCCTTCTTTCATGGGATAATAGTTCGACTGTTTGTTATTCCTAGAGGCTCTAGGATAATCTTCTGTTCTTCTTTCAGATTGAATTGAGGGTTTCTTTTTCAGCACTTCAGGTGACTTTTCCACATGACCCACTTTCAGCTTGCCTTTATTTTGGTCACCTTTGTTTGCAACATTTGACGATTCAACCTCACAACCGATTCCACTATTTTCCATGTAAGCGGGTTTTTGATCATTCAAAATCTTTTCAACTCCATTAGAACCACATTTTTCTCTCTCTAACAACTCAGAATCTGAGAACCTTCTAAATTGTATTTTCTTCCTTGATTCTTTTGAAATTGATTCACTCTCAAGTTTACTCCTAAGAGTAACAACTTCCTTTTCAAGACCCACAACAGTTTTGGACTTTTCTTCCAGTCTGGAGTCATTGATTACCTTTGCCTGCTATTCAATTCTCAGCTTCAGATCCACTACATCATCTGTCCTTTCAAGGATTGATGACTGTACTTTCACCAGTTCTTCCAGTCGTTCAATTTCAGCTTCAAGCTGATCAATATATTCTGATGATTCTTCCACAATTTCTTTCCACTTATTGCATCTCTTACACTTATTCTCAAGCTTACCAAAAGCTTCCTTAAGTTGTAACTTTGGATCAACATTAGTTGTCAACTGATTATCTCTAGCTTTATCTGTTGATGGTTCCGACTTTTCATTAGTAGCCATCATGGAAGCATGGTTTCCAGTTTTAAATTTTGGTTCTTCTTCACAGAATTCATTATCACCATCTTTCTCTTCACAGACAAAACTCTTCTTTTGTACTTTCTTTATAGATTTTAAGTCTCCTTTTTTGAAAAACCTTCTCTGAGGCTTCTCAATGTGTTCACCTTCACTTTCTTCATCTTTGAACTTTCTTGAGCATTGAGAAGCAATGTGCCCAACTTTGCCACAACGAAAGCAAGCCATAGGTAACTTCCCTTTAAATTTTCCTTTTCCCTTCAGGAACTTCTTGACAATGAGAGAGAGAGAATTTCTTTTTCCTCATTGATTATCCAATAAAAACATATATTTTAATTACATTTTAATGGTATTAAATGTTCATTTTTGATCTTATGGGCCTGAGTTAGTGCATTTTCATTATGAACATTCATTCTCATCATTTGTGCACTTCATGCCTAATATACACCAATTTAGGCCCAATGAGTCATCTAATTCTAAGGAATGCAATTATCAATATTTTAATTTGATATTTTGAGAACTATATCTACACTTAAATGTGAACATTTTTCATTTAGGGATCAATGGATGATTCATAAACGACGATGAAGATATTTGGAGATAAATGGAAACAATTTTAGAGTAGACAGATTGGACACCAACCCACTTATGAGACTGTGGGGCCCAACATACAAACCCAATGAATCCCAAATTTTGTGAGATGATAGAAGAAATGTTGAGGAACAAATCACTCTTCATGAGATAATGCTAATTCGACCTCTATGGTGGCCATTAAGGCGGCCCAAGTTAGAGATACAATTCTGGGTCAGATTCTGCGGCCCAGAAAAACAGCCCACTAATCTGATCATATCTCCGAATATACAACTCCAAATGGGCCCAAATTTTACAGGCGGTTAGGAGACATCTGGGGCTCCATTTTATTCTTCTATGACCCACTCTGATTCGGCCATCTGGAAGGTCATCAAAGCGCGTCTGTTCGGTGGATGAAAGCTGGCTGCCACCTCGGGTCAAATGTGGAAAAGTCTAAGTTCCACAAGCTTTCCACCACCCTAGGCCTACCATAATCAAGTGGGATGATTTATACTATTGGAGGCTCGACCCAAGGCTTCCAAAATGCCTATTTAAGGCAGTGGTGGTGGAGTTGATAATCTTTGAGTTTGTTTTCATCTTAATGTTATGCTGTCAATTTCTCTTTGTAATGTTCTTCCTTCACATGTAAGTTGTTTTAATTCATCCTTGTTTCTTAATAAAAGTTATTCTCTTATTATTCTGTTCTTCTCCTTATCACTTTGATACCGTTGGTTCAAGGTGTGAACTTGTTCATACCAAACCTTGTGAGATTATCACACAACGGTGGAGTGATTGTTATTTTATTGCGTTTTTTTACTTCTCCATTTCCTCTCTCATGAGTCTACTTTCCGCTTCCATTGAAACCATATAATCAATGGAGGGCTAACCCACTTATGGGTTGATCCAAGGGAGTAGCAAGGGACTGGATTGGATGTTATTTATCACCTCATTAATGTATAATCACTTCTTTAATTGAGATTTTTATTTGATGATTTTTAAACTCCATCGTCCTTGTTGAATTTAAGGCCACACACTTCAAGTGCTAATACGAACCTTTACATTGAAGTGCTCAAAACTTTGATCCTTTAAGTGTATAGGTGATTAGTATTAAAGGGTGTAGGCATTAAACCAGTAAGTGATGATGTTGTTTTATCTCCTTAAATGAACCCATCTCAAATTTAAGAAATTGAAATCATTAAAAAGAAAATACGTCCAATCCACCCCGAGCGATAACCTAGGATCAACTCATTCTTTTAAATTGAATTCACTTAAATCTGTTAGTTATACTTTAAAACCATATAAAATCAACCCAAGTTGGCCACTTCATAGCCAAAAACAGTCCATAGAATGTATGTGTCTATAGGTTTCTTCTTAGGTCTCTGAGGATTCGATAACCCAAGCTAAACTACAAGGACCGTTCTACCTTCATCTCTTGGGTATTAATAAAATGCGAGGCTTTCGGCACCTGGGGATCGTGACTCCAGAGTTGTCTAGCCCTGGGTTTTTCAATCTATCTCTATTTATGGTAATATGACTTTGTTTTTGATTAAGTTAACTCGAGGCGATGCCTGAGTATGTGGGCTTCACTTAGTGCCCTAAGACCTTTGAGTCTGGGAGTCATTGACAAAGTCTTGCTACATGAGTTAATTTGATTAACTGCAATCTCAATTACTATAGCAATATTATAATAATAAAAAAAATCCAAAAAAAAGGAATGAAGAATACTCATATTAGGATTAAATGTGATTCCACCTAGCGCTTCCATGATTTCCCCCTTGAATGAAAATGAACCCCCATATCTATTGTGATTCACAACACATCATTTCACCTAATTGAGTTGGATGAAGTATAATGATGAATTTGATCAAAGGAATGAGCTTGGGATTGAGATCTGCTTTTAAATTCATCTTGTTTTAAATTATCTTGATAGGTTATAAAAATATATTTGTGTGCAATTTACATTGTGAGCACTGTTTGTTATAATGTGTTTGAAGAAAGGAATTCAAATAAAATCATTGAATTATTTGCTCGGGACTAGCAAATATCAAGTTGGGGGGTGTGATTATCCAATAAAAACATATATTTTAATTACATTTTAATGGTATTAAATGTTCATTTTTGATCTTATGGGCCTGAGTTAGTGCATTTTCATTATGAACATTCATTCTCATCATTTGTGCACTTCATGCCTAATATACACCAATTTAGGTCCAATGAGTCATCTGATTCTAAGGAATGTAATTATCAATATTTTAATTTGATATTTTGGGAACTATATCTACACTTAAATGTGAACATTTTTCATTCAGGGATCAATGAATGATTCATAAACGAGGATGAAGATATTTGGATATGAATGGAAGCAATTCTAGAGAAGGCAGATTGGACACCAGCCCATTTATGAGACTGTGGGACACAACATACAAACCCAATGAATCCCAAATTTTGTGAGATGATAGAAGAAATGTTGAAGAACAAATCACTCTTCATGAGATAATGCTAATTCGGCCTCTATGGTGGTCATTAAGGCGACCCAAGTTAGAGATACAATTCTGGGCCAGATTCTGCGGCCCAGAAAAACAGCCCACTAATCTGATTATATCTCCAAATGGGCCCAAATTTTACAGGCGGTTAGAAGACATCTGATGCTCCATTTTATTCTTCTATGGCCCACTCTGATTCGGCCATCTAGAAGGTCATCAAAGCGCGTCTGTTCGGTGGATGAAAGCTGGCTGCCACCTCGGGTCAAATGTGGAAAAGTCTAAGTTCCACAAGCTTTCCACCACCATAGGCCTACCATAATCAAGTGGGATGCTTTGTACTGTTGGAGGCTCGACCCAAGGCTTCCAAAATGCCTATTTAAGGCAGTGGTGGTGGAAGAGTTGATAATCTTTGAGCTTGTTTTCATCTTAATGTTATGCTGCCAATTTCTCTTTGTAATGTTCTTCCTTCACATGTAAGTTGTTTTAATTCATCCTTATTTCTTAATAAAAGTTCTTCTCTTATTATTCTGTTCTTCTCCTTATCACTTTGATACCGTTGGTTCAGGGTGTGAACTTGTTCATACCAAACCTTGTGAGATTATCACACAACGGTGGAGTGATTGTTATTTTATTGCGTTTTTTTTTTACTTCTCCATTTCCTCTCTCATGAGTCTACTTTCCGCTTCCATTGAAACCATAGAATCAATGGAGGGCTAACCCACTTATGGGCTGATCCAAGGGAGTAGCAAGAGGCTGGATTGGATGTTATTTATCACCTCATTAATGTACAATCAGTTCTTTAATTGAGATTTTTATTTGATGAATTTTAAACTCCATCGTCCTTGTTGAATTTAAAGCCACACATTTCAAGTGCTAATACGAACCTTTACCTTGAAGTGCTCAAAACTTTGATCCTTCAAGTGTATAGGTGATTAGTATTAAAGGGTGTAGACATTAAACCAGTAAGTGATGATGTTGTTTTATCTCCTTAAATGAACCCATCTCAAATTTAAGAAATTGAAATCATTAAAAAGAAAATACGTGCAATCCACCCCGAGCGATAACCTAGGATCAACTCATTCTTTTAAATTCAATTCACTTAAATCTGTTTGTTATACTTTAAAACCATATAAAATCAACCCAAGTTGGCCACTTCATAGCAAAAAACAGTCCATAGAATGTACGTGTCTATAGGTTTCTTCTTAGGTCTCTGAGGATTCGATAACCCAAGCTAAACTACAAGGACCGTTCTACCTTCATCTCTTGGGTAAATTTGAGCGAGAATCAAATTTTGGCGCCGTTGCCGGGGACCCAAGTAAGTCATCTAAACACCCATTCTATTCTCCCCCATTTCTTTTTTTCTCATCCAAATTCTCTTATCTTGTCCCTTTCTCGTTTTTTTTTCTTTTGCCGCATGTCCGCCTACACCCGCGATCAATCAAACCGTCTAGTTAGGGTGGATAGTCCTGGGGTTGGGGAGTCAAGTACACCAAGGGAACTCATTCCATTAGATTCTAATCTTACTAATACTCTAGAGTCCAAAATTGAGCCAATTTCAATGGAAGGTCTTCAAAGAAACCAACTCATAAACCCGGGTGGGAACCAAAATGGAAACCCAAATGAGGCACCCCCAAACTTGGGGAATGCAATGGATCAAATCATGAATGACTACCTCACACCTTCCTGGACCAATGCCCCCTCATGCATTAGACACAATTCCCTAGGAGATTCCAACTACATCTTTAAACCCCATGTCTTAAACCACCTTCCCACATTCCATGGAATGGAGTCCGAGATGCCATACCTGCACATTAAGGAGTTAAATGACATTGTAGAAACCATGTGTCCCCCACATCAACTAGAATTAGCTAAGATGAGGCCATCATCCATCAACTCTTGGGACCAACTACAAAGAGAATTCTACAAAAAATACTTTCCCCACCATAAAACAATTGCACTTAAAAAGAGTATCCAAAACTTTTTTGAAAAAGAGGGAGAGTCATTCTATGAAACACAGGAGAGGTTCAAAGACACTCTAAACATGGTTCCACATCATGGTTTTTCTATTCCTGAACAAGTGAGAATTTTTCTATGAAGGGTTGGGTCCGGGGAACAAACAATTCATTGACATGATGTGTAATGGAACCTTTAAAAACAAAGCCCCAAATGATGCTTACGAGTATCTAGAAAGCCTTTCTGAACAAAACCAAACATGGAGAACTTCACCTTATTCTGAAAAGCCACAAAGAACTATTGGAATTCATACACTTAGAGAAGAGGAAAGCCTTAGGGCTAAACTCGCAGCACTCTCTAGGAAGGTTGAAGAGATAGACCTTAGGAAAGTCCATGAAATCCAAACTGTAGACCTTGTTTGCACAATTTGTGACAAACATGACCATAAGACAGACAACTGCCCAACTATTCCATCCATCAAGGATGTTCTGTTAGGAGGACATGCAGCGGAAGTAAATGCTTTGAACTTTCAAAAGCCTCGATACCAAAACAACTTCAACCCAAGGTATAATGACCACCCGAGCTTCTGCTGGAAAGATAACCAACAACCTAGCCAACCACAGGGACAAAATCCTTACCC
The DNA here is from genome assembly GCA_963277665.1 of Viscum album. NCBI lineage: Eukaryota > Viridiplantae > Streptophyta > Magnoliopsida > Santalales > Viscaceae > Viscum > Viscum album. Next base: position 1,945,558,761 of record OY728163.1, read on the forward strand.
CCATCAGAACTACCAAACCCATAACCAGTTCCAAACCCAACCTATCCAATACCAACAGCCACCAGTCCATTTTCAACAAACCATCCCACCTCCAAAATATCCCCCTGGGATAAACCAACCTACTCAAGCACCCACCCAAACTGTTCCACAAAGCCTACTAGAACAACTATGCAAACAAATGGAAATGATGAACTCAGAAGTCTCTTCCCTTAAACAAGAACTTCAAACCATAAAAACTGGAAAGGCACCCATGCCTACTCAGGCGGTGCCATCCTCAACTTCAAGGGGAGAGTCAAGTTGCACTCAAACAACTCATGAACAACTAAAGGCTGTGACTGTTTTAAGAAGTGAGAAATCAATTGAGAAACCTGAACAACTAATTCAGAGCCCACCTAAAGATTCAAACTTGGATGAAAATTCAAATGAACCACAAGATCAAACGGAGGAAACTGATAACATTATCAAGGAAACAACTCTTCAACAAACAACCCCACAACCTGCACCATTTCCTCAACGCATGAGGGGGAAAACCAAGCCTGAACTGAGTGAAACACTGAGAGAAATATTTTCACAAGTCAAGTTGAACATACCCCTTCTCGATGCAATCCAAACCATACCTGCCTACTCAAAGTACCTTAAGGACTTGTGCACTTTTAAAAGAAAATTTTCACATAAAAACCAAGTCCTTTTGGCTGCTAATGTGAGTACCACCATTCAAGGGACCATTCCTCCTAAGTTGAAAGACCCAGGTTTCCCTTACATCAATGTTGAACTAGGAGAAAGCAAAGTTGTCAAGGCCTTGTGTGATCTAGGTGCTAGTGTCAATCTCATCCCTTATGCCGTGTACTGCCAGTTAGGCCTAGAAGAACTCCAACCCACATCTGTCACACTTCAACTTGCTGATCGTAGCATTAGGGTTCCAAAGAGGATTTTAAAGGACATTCTGGTAAAGGTTGAAAACTTCATCTACCCTGCTGACTTCATTGTCCTTTACAACCATCCAAACTTAGGAAATAAGGAACAAACCCCAATCATCCTTGGCCGTCCTTTTCTTGCAACAATCAACTCTGTTATTCGAGTCCGAAATGGGAACATGACCATTACCTTTGGGAACATGAGTCTTGACTTGAACATCTATAATGCAAGCTCACAAATAGGGGATGACGAGGACATTCATGAAGTAAACATGATAGGAAGCATTGATAATGAATACATAGAACATCAAGGAATATTTGATGGATGTTTAAGTCAGGATGAGATTGATTTCCTTTGTTCATATGAAGGAAGTTTATCTTTTTGGCTTGAATCATTTTCAAATTGCTCTTATGATGAAGTCTTAGGTCCAACAATCAGTGAAACCTTTCAAGAAACCACTTTCATGGAGACCACTCAAATTTCCTTCCCTAAATCTGATCAAGCCAATCTAGTAGTTGAAACTTCTACATATGAGGAATCAATCCTATCTGAAACTCTAAAAAAAGAAATTGATCTTGATCCAATGTCCCAATCTTCTGCTGAAATTTTGAACCAACCTGATCTTGAATTGAAGGAACTTCATGCTGCACTAAAGTATGCATTCCTAGGGGAAAATCAAACACATCCTATTGTCATTTCTTCTTCTCTTGAAGCCAATCATGAGAGGATGCTTCTAGATGTCCTTAGGAAGCATAAGAAAACCATTGGTTGGACCCTTTCTGATATTCCTGGGATTAGCCCACTTATCGGGACTCATAGGATTGTTCTGGAATCTGATTCAAAGCCATGTCATCAACCTCAACGACGACTCAATCCTAATCTCATAGAGGTAGTAAGGAAGGAACTTCTGAAATTGTTAAAAGCTGGTATCATATATCCCATAGCTGAGAGTGAGTGGGTGATCCCAATCCAAGTGGTTCAAAAAAAGGCCGGAATCACAGTGATAACCAATGAGGATGGAGAGATTCTTCCAACAAGGGTGAGTAGTGGATGGAGGGTCTGCATTGACTACAAGAAGCTAAACTCATTCACCAAGAAGGACCATTTCCCCTTACCATTCATTGACAAAGTCCTTGAGAGAGTGGCAGGTCATGCCTTCTACTGTTTCTTAGATGGGTACTCATGGTACAATCAAATTGAGGTCTCCCTAGAGGATCAAGGGAAGACTACATTCACATGTCCATTCAGAACCTTTGATTTCAAACGCATGCCCTTCGGGTTATGCAATGCCCCTGGAACCTTCTAGCGGTGCATGATGGGAATCTTCTCAGACATGGTAGGAGATTTTTTAGAGGTCTTCATGGATGAATTCTCTGTGTTTGGGGATACATTTGAGGGATGTCTGAGGAATGTAGAGAGAGTCTTGTCAAGATGTAAAGAAAAGAATCTAGTCCTAAACTGGAAAAAATGCCATTTTATGGTTAAAGAGGGACTAGTTTTAGTCCATCTAGTCTCAGGTAGGGGGATTGAAGTTGATAAAGCCAAGGTTGACATCATTCGTCACCTTCCATCACCCAAAACTATCAAGGAAGTGAGGTCTTTCTTAGGACATGCTGGTTTCTATAGAAGATTCATCAAGGACTTTAGTTCAATATCCCGTCCCCTTTGTTCTCTCCTAGTAAAGGATGCTCCATTTGTTTGGACAGAAAGCTGTGAGGGTTCATTCTCAACCCTCAAATCCTCTCTCATCTCTCCTCCCATTATGAAATCTCCAAATTGGAACCTTCCTTTCGAACTTATGTGTGATGCCAGTGACTTTGCTGTAGGAGTTGTGTTAGGACAACGTTGTGATAAAAATCCTTATGTCATTGTTTATGCAAGCAAATCCTTAAATGATGCCCAAATCAACTACACCACCACTGAAAAGGAGTTACTCGCTATTGTGTTTGCCTTAGAGAAGTTTAGGTCCTACCTCTTAGGATCCCTCATCACTGTGTTCACTGACCATTCTGCACTAAAATACCTCTTCTAAAAACAAGATGCTAAGGCTAGACTGATTAGGTGAGTCCTTCTCTTACAAGAATTTGACCTCACAATCAAGGATAAAAAGGGTGTTGAAAATGTTGTAGCCGATCACCTCTCTAGGATGGAATTCAAATACAACTCAAATAACCTTTCTATTTTTGATTCATTTCCTGATGAACACCTATACTCTGTGAGTGACTGCCCTTGGTATGCCGACATAGCCAATTTCTTAGTTACAGGTGTCATTCCAAAATTCTTAGGGACTCAAGCTCAAAGGAAATTTTTTTCTGATGTTAGACACTATGTGTTTGATGATCCATACCTATATAAGTTCTGCCCTGACCAAGTCATTAGGAGGTGTGTTCCAGAATCTGAACAAGAGTCCATCCTTAAATTCTGTCACAATGAGGCATGTGGAGGTCACTTTTCCTCTAAGAAAACATCTGCTAAGATTCTTCAATGTGGTCTTTTCTGGCCCACCCTCTCAAGGGACTCCTACGCATTTTTTCAAAGTTGTCCTAAGTGTCAACAAGTAGGGTCTATCACAAAAAGGAATCAAATGCCACTCACTCCCATCTTAGTGGTTGAAATATTTGACTGTTGGGGAATTGACTTCATGGGTCCCTTCCCAAACTCTCGGGGATACCTCTACATACTCTTAGGTGTTGATTATGTTTCAAAATGGGTTGAGGCCATTCCCACTAAGTCCAATGATCATCAAGTTGTGATTCGATTTCTGAAAGAGAACATATTTTCTTGATTTGGAATTCTTAGGGCTATAATCAGTGATCGAGGAACCCATTTCTGCAACCGCCCATTCTTTTCACTCATGTCTAAGTATGGTATTTCTCATAAAGTGTCCACTGCATACCATCCTCAAACTAATGATCAAGCTAAGTTAGTGAATATGAAGATTAAGCAAATTCTTGAAAAAACTGTCAACCCCTCCAGGAAAGATTGGTCTGAGAAACTCTTAGATGCTCTTTGGGCCTATCGAACTGCATATAAAACCATTTCAGGAATGTACTCATATAGGTTGGTTTATGGTAAAACATGCCATTTGCCAGTGGAGATTGAACATAAGGCCTTTTGGGCAATTAAGAAAATGGATTATGATCTCTCATTGACCGGAACAAAAAGGAAATTAGATCTCAATGAACTGGAGGAACTAAGGATGGAGGCTTATGAAAATTCAAGGATCAATAAAGCTAGAGTTCAAGCCTATCAATCTAGGAATATCAAGGTAAAACATTTTGAACCGGGAAAACTTGTGCTCTTGTACAGTTCAAAACTTCATTTACATCCGGGAAAGTTAAGGTCTAGATGGTCAGGACCTTTCATAGTGCATCATGTGTACCCCCATGGGGCAGTAAAGATTCAAGATCCCACAAGTGGTTACATTTTCAAGGTCAATGGTCAAAGGTTAAAACCATTCATTGAATCATTCAATAAATCGGAAATAGAGGTTGAGTTAACTGAGCCAACCTATGAACCAGGAAAAAATTAATAGATTTAGTGTCCAGGTCGGGCTAACGACATTAAACAAAACGCTGCACGGGAGGCAACCTATGGTTTTTATGTTTCTAATCTTTCTGAATCATCTTTATTTTTCAAATAAGATTAATTAATCATTTTTAAATTTAAAAATAAAAAAATAGACTTTTGACATGTTCTTCTATTATGAGTATGGATGAGTACGAAAGGGGAACACCATATTCATCCGTGTCACGTGGTGTGATCCTTGAGTAATACCTTACCCAGAAATTTAAAAAGAAGACAATGTATCATCAGTTTATTTTGTTTTATTTTTATTATTTTATAGGTTAAGATAAAAATAATAAAAATAATAAAAATAATAATTAAAAAAGGGGACACGCCATAGGCCGTGGGGCAAACCCCGTCACAACCGGCGAAGCCGCGGGGACTCGAACCCGGTACTGAAGGGAGACATGGGCGCACACTTACCACTGACCTACGACTTAATGTGCTTACTTATTCTATAATTTTTATATATAAACTTATATTTTACTTATATATATATATATTGTTTTGTTTTGTTTGTTTGTTTTCCTTTTTCCACTAGGGAACTTTGCAAGCGACATGGATATCACATGACTAAATTCGAGCGACAAGAACTTCAAACTTCAACCACCAGGTGACTTCATTCCATGATCCTCATATTTCAATTTCCTTATTGAACTCCCCTTTTATTCCTCTATCCCATTCTAAATTTTATTTTTACGAAACTAGGGACAGTTTCATTCTAAGCTGGGGGTGTGGAAACAAAATGTTTGTTTAAAAAAAACAATGATAAAAAAAAGTAAAATTCCTTTATCATTCATATAATAACATCTTTGCTCACATTAAAACTACATAGCAAATAACTTTTATTTTCTTGACTCTTAATTTAATTCATGATTAAGTTTAAAAGCATTGATTTTGGAAGTTTGGTTGTCCAATGAAAATTTTCATCATTTTTATTTTCATCCATTAAATCAAAATGCCACAATGCACGTCCTCTAGACTGTGGGGTACTAATTTGAATTTTTGTGGTCCCATAATAAATAGCATAGGCTGGTTTGATTTTTATGAATAATATGAGTATTCAAAAAAAAAAATAAAAATAAAATAATAATAATAAAAAATTGCGTGTAGAGCAATGGATTGATAAAATGCGAGTCTTTCGACACTTGGGGATCATGACTTCAGAGTTGTCTAGCCCTGAGTTTTTCAATCTATCTCTATTTATGGTAATATGACTTTGTTTTTTATTAAGTTAACTCGAGGCGATACCCGAGTATGTGGGCTTCACTTGGTGCCCTAAGGCCTTTGAGTCTGGGAGTCATTGACAAAGTCTTGCTACATGAGTTAATTTGATTAACTGCAATCTCAATTACTATAGCAATATTATAATAAAAAAAATAAAATAAAATCCAAAAAAAAGGAATGAAGAATACTCATATTAGGATTAAATGTGATTCCACCTAGCGCTTCCTTGATTTCCCCCTTGAATGAAAATGAACCCCCATATCTATTGTGATTCACAACACACCATTTCACCTAATTGAGTTGGATGCAGTATAATGATGGATTTGATCAAAGGAATGAGTTTGGGATTGAGATTTGCTTTTAAATTCATTTTGTTTTAAATTATCTTGATAGGTTATAAAAATATATTTGTGTGCAGTTTACATTGTGAGCACTGTTTGTTATAATGTCTTTGAAGAAAGGAATTCAAATAAAATCATTGAATTATTTGCTCGGGACTAGCAAATCTCAAGTTGGGGGGTGTGATTATCCAATAAAAACATATATTTTAATTACAATTTAATGGTATTAAATGTTCATTTTTGATCTTATGGGCATGAGTTGGTGCATTTTCATTATGAACATTCATTCTCATCATTTGTGCACTTCATGCCTAATATACACCAATTTAGGCCCAATGAGTTATCATTTTGGGAACAATATCTACACTTAAATGTGAACATTTTTCATTTAGGGATCAATGGATGATTCATAAACGATGATGGAGATATTTGGAGATGAATGGAAGCAATTCTAGAGAAGGAAGATTGGACACCAGCCTACTTATGAGACTGTGGGGGCCAACATAAAAACCCAATGAATCCCAAATTTTGTGAGATGATAGAAGAAATGTTGAGGAACAAATCACTCTTCATGAGATAATGCTAATTCGGCCTCTATGGTGGTCATTAAGGCGGCCCAAGTTAGAGATACAATTCTGGGCCAGATTCTGCGGCCCAGAAAAACAGCCCACTAATCTGATCATATCTCCGAATATACAACTCCAAATGGGCCCAAATTTTACAGGCGGTTAGGAGACATCTGGGGCTCCATTTTATTCTCCTATGACCCACTCTGATTCGGCCATCTAGAAGGTCATCAAAGCGCGTCTGTTCGGTGGATGAAAGTTGGCTGCCACCTTGGGTCAAATGTGGAAAAGTCTAAGTTCCACAAGCTTTCCACCACCCTAGACCTACCATAATCAAGTGAGATGCTTTGTACTGTTGGAGTCTCGACCCAAGGCTTCCAAAATGCCTATTTAAGACAGTGGTGGTGGAGGAGTTGATAATCTTTGAGCTTGTTTTCATCTTAATGTTATGCTGCCAATTTCTCTTTGTAATGTTCTTCCTTCACATGTAAGTTGTTTTAATTCATCCTTGTTTCTTAATAAAAGTTCTTCTTCTCTTATTATTCTGTTCTTCTCCTTATCACTTTGATACCGTTGGTTCAAGGTGTGAACTTGTTCATACCAAACCTCGTGAGATTATCACACAACAGTGGAGTGATTGTTATTTTATTGCGTTTTTTTACTTCTCCATTTCCTCCCTCATGAGTCTATTTTCCGCTTCCATTGAAACCATAGAATCAATGGAGGGCTAACCCACTTATAGGTTGATCCAAGGGAGTAGCAAGGGGCTGGATTGGATGTTATTTATCACCTCATTAATGTATAATCACTTCTTTAATTGAGTTTTTTATTTGATGATTTTTAAACTCCATCGTCCTTGTTGAATTTAAGGCCACACACTTCAAGTGCTAATACGAACCTTTACCTTGAAGTGCTCAAAACTTTGATCCTTCAAGTGTATAAGTGATTAGTATTAAAGGGTGTAGACATTAAACCAGTAAGTGATGATGTTGTTTTATCTCCTTAAATGAACCCATCTCAAATTTAAGAAATTGAAATCATTAAAAAGAAAATACGTCCAATCCACCCCGAGTGATAACCTAAGATCAACTCATTATTTTAAATTGAATTCACTTAAATCTGTTAGTTATACTTTAAAACCATATAAAATCAACCCAAGTTGGCCACTTCATAGCCAAAAATAGTCCATAGAATGTACGTGTCTATAGGTTTCTTCTTAGGTCTATGAGGATTCGATAACCCAAGCTAAACTACAAGGACCATTCTACCTTCATTTCTTGGGTAAATTTGAGTGAGAATCACTCATCGTCCTCACTGCTACTATCTTCGGAAATTTTCAGTTTGTCCATAACTTTGAATGCCATTTCCTTACACGAGTCATAGCGTCTTCTGGTTTGACTCTCATTTCATATGCCACCAGGCTACTCAGCAGATCATCCAAAAAGAGTTTGGAGAGATATCTTTTTTCAAGAGCTGACACATTTGCATTGCAAAGGGGTGAAAGTCTTCTTAAGATTTTCTTTACAATGTCAATGTCTTTGATTTGTTCACCCAGTCCTCGAATTGCTCCTACAACTTCAGTAATTTAATTGAAGGAGTCTGCATTCTCATCAGGATGCATCTTCAAATCGTCAAACCTGTTGTGCAGTACTTGAAGTTTTGCCTCCTTTACTTTGCAATCCTCTTCATAAATATTTTCAAGTTTATCCCATATAGACTTTGTTGAGGTGCAACTCATCACTTTTAGATAGATCTGATCAGAAATGACTGTTGTGAGAGCATTCTGCGCTTTAGCATCTGCATCAAGAATTTTCCTGTTTGCATTAGTCATAGTCAGCCCTGTTGGATCAATAACTTGCATTCTTTTCACAATAGAAAAAATGACTTCCATTCCAAGAGGTCTTAGATGAGATCTCATTCTGTTCGCCCAGATTTGAAAATTACTTCTATCGAAGAGGGGGACTCCCATGACACTGGCTGAACTCTCCATGATAGTATAAGACAGATCAAACACAAGTAACCTGCCTCTGATATCACTTGAAGGACCCCGAAACACCTTGAGAGGGGAGATGTGAATCATGGTGTCAATTTTTTCTTTTTAAAGTTATGGGTTTTGTTCCCGTGTTGGTAGGAACTTGTTAAATCTGTCAGTCAAATGAAAGTAAGGAGATGACACAACACTTTTACTTGGTTCGCTGCAAAGGGCTACGTCCAAGGTGCATACGCTGACAGTGTGTCGGTCGTACCAAAATCCACTAATCTTTACTAGTTGTGGAGTACAAGAGTTCGGACACAGTCACTCTGTGCCAGACACACTATCTTTACAATAATTCGGGGACAACTTACTACATCCCTCAGAACACTTCCATCGACTCCCCCTTGCTCACTACCATGCGAGAAGTCTTACTCAGTTTATTGACTTGAGGGTCTCTTCAACAGATTTGCCTTGAAGTCTCTGTCTCAGTCCAGCACGAGACACTGCTTGCATTGAAGTCATGAATTGATGCTCTTGAAGGCACTGATCACACAAACCAGATATTCAAAAGCATGTCAGAAGCATAACACCACACTTGCACGCAACACCTCAACTTGCACACAAGATTTGGGAATTGTTGCGAAAGATGACTTTCGCGCAACCCCTACTTTCCGCGCAACCCTTATCTTTCGCGTAACTACACCGAAGAGTTCACTTGGTCTTTTCAAACTAAAAGAACACCTTGCGCGCAAGATTAACTCTCTGTAATTCTTTCACGCAACAGAGCAACCAGATTTTCATTGGAAAATTTCTCGGTCTTTCACGGGGGTAGCCGCCTATTTATAGGCCTCGACGACCCTGCGCGCAAGTTTCCGACGCGTCTTTGTCGGTGCGTGCAAGATTCTTCTTGAGCGCGCAAAACTGCTTTTGATGTCGCATTGAGCGCGTAAGATTCTTCTGCGCAACATCATCTTTCGCGCCCATTTAAGTTTTACGCGCACTTTTTTCCTTTGCCATATTTTGATGTACTGATAAAAAAACAATCCTTGCGCACAAGTTTCTAAATACCCTTCAATCTTGCGCGCAACTCCTTTTACTAAAAACACTTTTCTCCATATTCAAATTTTTGGACCCAAAATTTTGGCAAACACTGAGAAACGATGCCACCTTCAATACTGTTGCCCGCCTGAGCTGTATGATCACTTTTCTGGAAAACTTCCTGAACTTCTAATGAGGATTGACAACAAACACAAACCATACTCCATTTTCAACATAAAATGACCATGGTTCCAACAAAGGATGGGCTCATTGACTGCTTGTTTTATATTACGCTGAGAGCGATTCTTGGTATGCCTTGGACGGGTACATCGTGTAGATTCTCTACCTCCTTATGAGTGATACCGGTTCCCTAGGGGAGTCATCATGGACAAGCTCGGTGGAAAGATGGTTAAAGCATGCCACGAGTGATACTCGGTCCCCTATGTGAGATACTAGAGACGACTCAGAGGTTTGTTCTTGCCTTCACACCATGCCAGGAGTACTCAAGATTCCATTTATGGATCGCCCTGGACGGACTCTTCCGGTGTTGGCTGTTTATCGTGCCCCTGGAGCGATACCCAAGATTCCTTTTCAGATCACATTGGATGGGCTCATGGTGGCTCTTATTAAATTCAAATGATGACTTTTATATTAAAGACAAAGAATGCATAACTATTATCTAGGGACACGTCTGCCAAGCCCAATCACATGCTTGGGCGCGGTTGAGTCTTGATACTTGATATGTGTTGACCCATATTACATTCTTATTATATATGTACAAGTTGACAGTCGTTAGTGATATTCCAGCTTAGGCCGAAGCAGGTATGGTCGACCATGTGCCCCTTTGGAACTTGAGCCGATTTGTTTACTTTTGTTTATTTATTGTTTCACCTGTCATACCCGCATACTCTTATATTTTATATTCACAAGCTGTATTATGCTTTAGACACCGTTGGTGGTGACCTACTGAGTATATCTCACACCTTGCTCGGGCTGCCATTCCATTGGGGGTACCCAAACATATCTCATGTTCGCAGGTCCATGCATTATTGCTTGTGCTATGCATTGTACATGGGAGCTTAGGAGCACAAGACTGAGCTAGTTCTTAGGATGCTCGTGGAGTCAGAGCTTTTTATTCTTTTCCTTTGGTCATGTATTGTAGTGTATTGCCTGCTGTAACTTTTCCTGCTTGTACTTTATACCATCATCTTGACATGCATGCATAGTTATATATATTTGGCATTGGACTTTTCTATTCAATTGTTATATTTATCTTTCGTTGCTTGGTCTTTATTTATACTGCTTTCGTTGTTGGTTGATTTATTATTTATCTCTTATACCACTGTGTAACTCTGATTATGAGAGTATAGTCTCCCCACCGTACCATCATTAGACCGTCGCTGTTAGTCGGCAGTCTCAGATTTAGGAGGCGCGTTTGAGGTCATGTGGCGACCGGTTCGACTACTGGTTTTATAGTTTGTCGGGTTGAGATGTTACAAAGTGGTATTAGAAGTTTCTTTTCCTTTTGTCTTATTGTTTTGGGTTGGTAGACATAAGAGTAGGAATGTGTTGGCGCTTGTTAAACAATCGTGTTTGAGAGTGATCAACCCACACACAGGAAAAAATCTAAGTGGCTAGGGATGAAATTGTTCATGATGTTTGTCGTTACAGTTGATTATGATTTCGTCTTGAGTGATTGGTCTAATTTTGTTGCTCATTGATTTATGGGATTTAAAGTATTTACCCTTGGTCCGATACGACAAGGACGTAACATTACATGCATCATTATAGACACATAGTGATTCACATGCCATGCATATGCCATGCCATGTAAATGGCATTGCTGGGCTGTTTGAGATTTATTGACGTACCTTGCGTGTTTAGTAACATGGCTATCTGTTTATCGTGCTTAGGTAATCACTTTCCATGCTTTTGTGATTATTGACATATTGATTTTATACCATGCTTGCGTGTTTTTCCTGCTTACGTAGTAGCTTGTCATGTTTAATTGTTACATTCGTGATTTATTTTGAGGTATTCTCTTTATTTTAATCTTATATTGGTTCCTTAGCTTTCCTGTGCGTTTTTGGCGAAAACAGAGTTTTTGGACCCAAAAGCAGGTGACACACGGTTGGCGCATGTTTAGTAGAAACCATGCGCCAACCTAGGAGAGACAGTGCGCCCTAGACAATGACACTGTTTAGGCCGCACGACCTGCCACACGAGCGTGCGCCCTAACCAGTGGGTATGTCTGAGGCACACGGTTGGCCGCACGGGCGTGCAGGCTCCCCTAAGAACCGTGCAGCCCCGTTCCTCTTTGGACAAAGATGGATACACGGTTGTCACATGGTTTGACAAACTGTGCGACCAAACCGCGTGGTCTGTATAGATCATTAAAAATGTGTAAATTCCTAAACTACCCTCCCTTGAATTTAACTATAAAGCCACCCAAACTCATCCCATTCGGGATTCTTCCCCTAGGTGCGCCTCCCTCTCCTGTTGGCTCCCTTGGACCTTCAAATCTTGGGTGTTTTTGGTGGGGAATCTCCAAGAATCATCAAGTAAGTTACTCTTATTTTTTCCCTCTTCTTGGTTCTTTCTTCTTTCTTCTTTGGGTTCTTCTTTCTCCAGCGGATTGGTTGACCTAATAAGGGTTCAGTCTTGTTTTGTTGGGTTGAATCTTGATGGTTGTGGTATGATCTTGCCTTTATAAGGTCTCCTTGAGGTGCGGTTGTGTCTTTTCCATCAGATTTCTGAAGTTTCCAAGCTTGAGGCAGGCGATTCCATGGTTTAACATTATTAGATGATTTTGGTATGCTTGTTTTGCTTCTTAAATGTGTTCTATGGATTACGTGTGTGGTGAAAATCATGTTTTCAAAGGTTTTTGGTGTGCGTACGAGTTGAAAGATGATTTTTCAAATGGAAATTGTTGGTTTTCACTGATTTTCTAATGTTGGACAGTGTGTGTAAGGGGTTTTGAAAATGGTCGCCTATTTAGAATGGGTGTTTGGCTTGGGTGTTTTCAAGGTTGGAAGTGTATTTGTAAATGTGGTGGCTTTTGTGTGCGTGTTCTCTATTGTGGATTATGTGAATGTGAAAGTGGTGGTTCATGTGACATGAGAGAAATTGATCACAAAGGAAATCCTAGGTGACTAGATGGGTGGATTAGGACTAGTACGCTGGTCGGATTGGTGGGGCCAAAACTTGATTCTCTCTAGCAGGATTGATACTACAACACTAACTAAACATATGATGATGATTGAAGACTACTAGAACTTTGGATGAATTCCTCTATAGTGGCTCATGCACGAGGATGCTGTGGGTCATGGTTGTTATACCATATCATCAAGATACGAGGTTCCTAGGGCCCCACTATTGCTTGTACTTTTAGGGACACAATAAACCTTACCTTTCTTGTTGTTTTAAAAGCATGTTTGCCTCTTTTTTCATAAAACTTGCACGTTGATTTGTCTTATGATTTTATAGCATGAAATCTCTTTGGGTGATATCATACTGGCTTTGGCTCACACTCTAGATACACCCTCAGGTGTATTTAGACCTTGTTATGTTTGACCCAGGTAAAAACAAGATGTTCCGTAGTGGTGATGGTGGTCCCAATTGCTAGAGTTCCTTCTCTTGCAGGTGTTGGTGGAGGTGACATGAGGGTGTTGGCCCTCTTGTCGCATGGAGGTTGAGTTGTGTAGTTGGTTCCCCTCTCCATTTGTGGTGCTTTGGTTTTTGGTTAAAGTTGTAAAATGTTTGACTTGTAATTGTTGTATCTCTTTTGGTTATGATTATTGCTCTTGGTGTGATGTTTTATTCTTGAGAATTATTTATGGTAATTTATCTCAGGTGAAATCGTTCCCAAAAGTGTAATGTCAATACCCAAACACTAGTTGCCAGCCCGTGAGGATCAGGAATGCCCTTCAGACCATGTCACGGGCCGGGTTGGGTGTCAGGTTGGATGAAACCCCAGTCAGTTTGTGACAAAATGGTATCAGAAGAGGTTTGCCCTTTCTTTGGGTCATGATATTTGGAAGAGTTTGGATATACAAGAGCTATGACTATCGAGGCTTGAAGTTTTGGTTGCGAGTGAGGGTGTTTGACCAACACACCTCGTAACGGCCCTTGAGTCGCCATGAGATGTTGGGATTTGGTTTGACTTCTCCTCTAGGTGAGACGTACATGCTGCAAACTGTGCATTGACATCAGACGAGGGTGGAGTGGTCAAACTTGTTATTGTGCTTGTCTTGGTTTTGGTTTTGATTTGATTGATGAAAGTGTTTGGAATTTGTTGTGGTTGAAAAATTTCAGAACAATGTGTTGATGGTTTTCCTTGTGTTTGTTGATTGATGCAGTAAGATGCCTGTCCGGAGACTTCCTGTGCAACCACAGGAAGAGGCCAGAGAGAGACCTCCCTCACTAGTTGATCAGAGACTAGTGGAAGTCGTGGTTCGGGTTGTCCAAGCTTTGGGCCAGGGAGCGAGCTCTGGTCCTGTTCATGTTAGGGAAGGTTCGCCGAATCGGGTCTTGGAAAGGAGAAGGCTCAGGAGTTTCTCAAGAACAAGTCTCTTTCCTTCCGGGGCAACACGAACCCTCCGGAAGCAGATGATTGACTTGAAATGATTGAAAGGACATTTGAGTTTCTTGACACTCACGAGACAATCAATGTGAAGTGTGCTTCATTCTTGTTGGAAGGTCCCAGTTAGAGGCAGTGAGACTTAGTGGTTCAGGCTGGGAAACATGAAAAAATGAGTTAGAAGGACTTCAAGGTCATTTTCAATGAGTAGTATTGCCCTGAGACCTTGACCTTCGCCAAGACCCGAGAGTTTCTGGATCTCCATCAGGGGGATCAGACCATGTTGGAATATTCCAACCGTTTTGCAGAGTTGGTTTGGTTCACGCCTGAGGTAGTTTCCAATGAGTAGCTGAAGGATCAACAGTTTGAAATGGGGTTGCGACCGGACATCTGGTCTCAAGTCTTCTTGTTCAAGTTGAAGAATTATTCTAAGGTGGTTGATTGTGTGCTTTTGATGGTGGAGATCGATTGTAGTGGAAAGTTCGGTTTTTTCGGGATAGTTTCAGTAGTGGGCCAAGGCAGTGGTAGTTTGTTTGAGTAGAATAGGAAGCGAGATGAGCAGGATAAAATGGGAGGTGGTAGTTTAGGTCATCTGATTCTCGCTCAAATTTACCCAAGAGATGAAGGTAGAACGGTCCCTGTAGTTTAGCTTGGGTTATCGAATCCTCAGAGACCTAAGAAGAAACCTATAGACACATACATTCTATGGACTGTTTTTGGCTATGAAGTGGCCAACTTGGGTTGATTTTATATGGTTTTAAAGTATAACTAACAGATTTAAGTGAATTCAATTTAAAATAATGAGTTGATCCTAGGTTATCCCTCGGGGTGGATTGGACATATTTTCTTTTTAATGATTTCAATTTCTTAAATTTGAGATGGGTTCATTTAAGGAGATAAAACAATATCATCACTTACTGGTTTAATGCCTACACCCTATAATACTAATCACCTATACACTTGAAGGATCAAAGTTTTGAGCACTTCAAGGTAAATGTTCGTATTAGCACTTGAAGTGTGTGACCTTAAATTCAACAAGGACGATGAAGTTTAAAAATCATTAAATAAAAATCTCAATTAAAGAAGTGATTATACATTAATGAGGTGATAAATAAAATCCAATCCATACCCTTGCTACTCCCTTGGATCAACCCATAAGTGGGTTAGCCCTCCATTGATTCTATGGTTTCAATGGAAGCGGAAAGTAGACTCATGAGGGAGGAAATGAAGAAGTAAAAAAAACGCAATAAAATAACAATCACTCCACCGTTGTGCGATAATCTCACAAGGTTTGGTATGAAAAAGTTCAAACCTTGAACCAACGGTATCAAAGTGATAAGGAGAAGAACAGAATAATAAGAGAAGAAAAACTTTTATTAAGAAACAATGATGAATTAAAATAACTTACATGTGAAGGAAGAACATTACAAAGAGAAATTGACAGCATAACATTAAGATGAAAACAAGCTCAAAGATTATCAACTCCTCCACCATCACTACCTTAAATAGGCATTTTGTAAGCCTTGGGTCGAGCCTCCAACAGTACAAAGCATCCCACTTGATTATGGTAGGCCTAGGGTGGTGGAAAGCTTGTGGAACTTAGACTTTTCCACATTTGACCTGAGGTGACAGACAACTTTCATACACCGAACAGACGCGCTTTGATGACCTTCTAGATGACCGAATCAGAGTGGGACATAGAAGAATAAAATGGATCCCCAGATGTCTCCTAACCGTCTGTAAAATTTGGGCCCATTTGGAGTTGTATATTCGGAGATATGATCAGATTAGTGGACTGTTTTTCTGGGCCGCAAAATCTGGCCCAGAATTGTATCTCTAACTTGGGCCGCCTTAATGGCCACCATAGAGGCCGAATTAGCATTATCTCATGAAGTGAGATTTGTTCCTCAACATTTATTCTATCATCTCACAAAATTTGGGATTCATTGGGTTTGTATGTTGGGCCCCACAGTCTCATAAGTGGGCCAGTGTCCAATCTACCTTCTCTAGAATTGCTTCCATTCATCTCCAAATATCTCCATCATCGTTTATGAATCATCCATTGATCCCTGAATGAAAAATGTTCACATTTAAGTGTAGATATAGTTCCCAAAATATCAAATTAAAATATTTATAATTACATTCCTTATAATCAGATGACTCATTGGGCCTAAATTGGTGTATATTAGGCATGAAGTGCACAAATGATGAGAATGGATGTTCATAATGAAAATGCACTAACTCAGGCCCATAAGATCAAAAATGAACATTTAATACCATTAAAATGTAATTAAAAAAATGTTTTTATTGGATAATCACACCCCCAACTTGATATTTTCTAGTCCCGAGAAAATAATTCAATGATTTTATTTGAAATCCTTTCTTCAAACACATTATAACAAACAGTGCTCACAATGTAAACTGCACACAAATATATTTTTATAACCTATCAAGATAATTTAAAACAAGATGAATTTAAAAGCATATCCCAATCCCAAGCCCATTCCTTTGATCAAATCCATCATCATACTTCATCCAACCCAATTAGGTGTAATGATGTGTTGTGAATCACAATAGATATGGGGGTTCATTTTCATTTAAGGGGAAAATCATGGAAGTGCTAGGTGGAATCACATTTAATCCTAATTTGAGTATTCATAATTCCTCTTTTTTTGGATTTTTTTGCAATATTGCTATAGTAATTGAGATTGCAGTTAATCAAATTAACCCATGTAGTAAGAGTTTGCCGATGACTCCCAGACTCACAGGCCTTAGGGCACCAAGTGAAGCCCACATACTCGGGCATCGCCTCGAGTTAACTTAATCAAAAACAAATTCATATTACTATAAATAGAGATAGATTGAAAAACTCAGGGCTAGACAACTCTGGAGTCACGATCCCCAAGTGCCGAAAGCCTCGCATTTTATCAATCCATTGCTCTACACACAATTTTATTATTATTATTATTATTATTTTTTTGAATACTCATATTATTCATAAAAATCAAACCAGCCTATTCTATTTATTATGGGACCCCAAAAATTCAAATTAGTACCCCACAGTCTAGATGACGTGCATTGTGACATTTTGATTTAATGGATGAAAATAAAAATGATGAAAATTTTCATTGGACAACCAAACTTCCAAAATCAATGCTTTTAAACTTAATCATGAATTAAATTAAGATTCAAGGGAATAAAAGTTATTTTCTATGTAGTTTTAATCTGAGCAAAGATGTTATTATATGAATGATAAATGAATTTTACTTCTTTTTTTTCATTGTTTTTTTTAAACAAACATTTTGTTTCCACACCCCCCAACTTAGAATGAAACTATCCCTAGTTTCGTAAAAATAAAATTTAGAATGGGGTAGAGGAATAAAAGGGGAGTTCAATAAGGAAATTGAAATATGAGGATCATGGAATGAAGTCACCTGGTGGTTGAAGTTTGAAGTTCTTGTCGCTCGAATTTAGTCCTTTGATATCCATGTTGCTTGCAAAGTTCCCTAGTGGAAAAAGGAAAAAAAACAATATATATATATATAAGTAAAATATAAGTATATATATAAAAATTATAGAATAAGTAAGAACATTAAGTCGTAGGTCAGTGGTAAGCGCGTGCCCCTGTCTCCCTTCGGTCCCGGGTTCAAGTCCCCGCGGCTTCGCCCGTTGTGACGGGGTTTTCCCCACGGCCTATGGTGTGTCCCCTTTTTTAATTATTATATATTTTTTTTATTTTTTTTATTTTTATCTTAACCTATAAAATAATAAAAATACAACAAAATAAACTGATGATACATTGTCTTCTTTTTAAATTTCTGGGTAAGGTATTACTCAAGGATCACACCACATGACACAGATGAATATGGTGCTCCCCTTTCGTACCTATCCATACTCATAATAGAAGAACATGTCAAAAGTCTATTTTTTTATTTTTAAATATAAAAAATGATTAATTAATCTTATTTGAAAAATAAAGATGATTCAGAAAGATTAGAAACATAAAAACCACGAGTTGCCTCCCGTGCAGCGCTTTGTTTAACGTCGTTAGCCCGACTTAGATCCTAAATTTATCAATTTTTTCCTGGTTCATAGATTGACTCAATTAACTCAACATCTATTTACTATTTATTGAATGATTCAATGAATGTTTTTAACCTTTGACCATTGACCTTGAAAATGTGACCACTAGTGGGATCTTGAATCTCTACTGCCCCATGGGGGTATAAATGATGCACTATGAAAGGACCTGACCATCTAGACCTTAACTTTCCCGGGTGTAAATGAAGTTTTGAACTATACAAGAGCACAAGTTTTCCCGGTTCAAAATGTTTAACCTTGATATTCCTAGATTGGTAGGCTTGAACTCTAGCTTTATTGATCCTTAAATTTTCATAAGCCTCCATCCTTAGTTCCTCCAGTTCATTGAGATCTAATTTCCTTTTTGTTCTGGTCAATGAGAGGTCATAATCCATTTTCTTAATTGCCCAAAAGGCCTTATGTTCAATCTCCACTGGCAAATGACATGCTTTACCATAAACCAACCTATATGGGGACATTCCTAAAATGGTTTTATATGCGGTTCTATAGGCCCAAAGAGCATCTAAGAGTTTCTCAGACCAATCTTTCTTAGAGAGGTTGACAGTTTTTTCAAGAATTTGCTTAATCTCTCTATTCGCTAACTCAGCTTGACCATTGGTTTGAGGATGGTATGCAATGGACACTTTATGAGAAATACCATACTTAGACATGAGTGAAGAGAATGGGCGGTTGCAGAAATGGGTTCCTCGATCACTGATTATAGCCCTAGGAATTCCAAATCTTGAAAATATGTTCTCTTTTAGAAATCGAATCACAACTTGATGATCATTGGACTTAGTGGGAATGACCTAAACCCATTTTGAGACATAATCAACAGCTAAGAGTATGTAGAGGTATCCCCGAGAGTTTGGGAAGGGACCCATGAAGTCAATTCCCCAACAGTCAAATATTTCAACCACTAAGATGGGAGTGAGTGACATTTGATTCCTTTTTGTGATGGACCCTACTTGTTGACACCTAGGACAACTTTGAAAAAATGTGTAGGAGTCCCTTGAGAGGGTGGGCCAGAAAAGACCACATTGAAGAATCTTAGCAGATGTTTTCTTAGAGGAAAAATGACCTCCACATGCCTCATTGTGACAGAATTTAAGGATAGACTCTTGTTCAGATTCTGGAACACACATCTTAATGACTTGGTCAGGGCAGAACTTATAGAGGTATGGATCATCAAACACATAGTGTCTAACATCAGAAAGAAATTTCCTTCAAGCTTGAGTCCATAAGAATTTTGGAATGACTCTTGTCACTAAGAAATTTGCTATGTCAGCATACCAAGGGCAGCCACTCACAGAGTATAGGTGTTCATCACGAAACGAATCAGACACAGAAAGGTGATTTGAGTTGTCTTTGAATTCCATCCTAGAGAGGTGATCAGCTACAACATTTTCAACTCACTTTTTATCCTTGATTGTGAGGTCAAATTCTTGTAAGATAAGGACCCACCTAATCAGTCTAGCCTTAGCATCTTGTTTTTGGAAGAGGTATTTTAGTGCAGAATGGTCAGTGAACACAGTGATGGGGGATCCTAAGAGGTAGGAGCTAAACTTCTCTAAGGCAAACACAATAGCAAGTAACTCCTTTTCAGTGGTGGTGTAGTTGATTTGGGCATCATTTAAGGATTTTATTGTATAAGCAATGACATAAGGATTTTTATCACAACGTTGTCCTAACACAACTCCTATAGAAAAGTCACTGACATCACACATAAGTTCGAAAGGAAGGTTCCAATTTGGAGATTTCATAATGGGAGGAGAGGTGAGAGAGGATTTGAGGGTTTAGAATGAACCCTCACAACTTTCTGTCCAAACAAATGGATCATCCTTTACTAGGAGAGCACAAAGGGGATGAGATATTGAACTAAAGTCCTTGATGAATCTTTTATAGAAACCAACATGTCCTAAGAAAGACCTCACTTCCTTGATAGTTTTGGGTGATGGAAGGTGACGAATGATGTCAACCTTGGCTTTATCAACTTCAATCCCCCTACCTGAGACTAGATGACCTAAAACTAGTCCCTCTTTAACCATAAAATGGCATTTTCCCAGTTTAGGACTAGATTCTTTTCTTCACATCTTGACAAGACTCTCTCTACATTCCTCAGACATCCCTCAAATGTATCCCCAAACACAGAGAAGTCATACATGAAGACCTCTAGAAAATCCCCTACCATGTCTGAGAAGATTCCCATCATGCACCGCTGGAAGGTTCCAAGGGCATTGCATAACCCGAAGGGCATGCATTTGAAAGCAAAGGTTCCAAATGGACATGTGAATGTAGTCTTCCCTTGATCCTCTAGGGAGACCTCAATTTGATTGTACCCCGAGTACCCATCTAAGAAACAGTAGAAGGCATGACCTGCCACTCTCTCAAGGACTTGGTCAATGAATGGTAAGGGGAAATGGTCCTTCTTGGTGAATGAGTTTAGCTTCCTGTAGTCAATGCAGACCCTCCATCCACTACTCACCCTTGTTGGAAGAATCTCTCCATCCTCACTGGTTATCACTATGATTCCAGCCTTTTTTGGAACCACTTGGATTGGGCTCACCCACTCACTCTCAGCTATGAGATATATGATACCAGCTTTTAACAATTTCAGAAGTTCCTTCCTTACTACCTCCATGATATTAGGATTGAGTCGCCGTTGAGGTTGACGACATGGCTTTGAATCAGAATTCAAAACAATCCTATGAGTCCCGATAAGTGGGATAATCCCAGGAATATCAGAAAGGGTCCAACCAATGGCTTTCTTATGTTTCCTAAGGACATATATAAGCATCCTCTCATGATTGGCTTCAAGAGAAGAATAAATGACAATAGAATGTGTTTGATTTTACCCTAGGAAGACATACTTTAGTGCAGCAGGAAGTTCCTTCAATTCAAGATCAGGGTGGTTCAGAATTTCATCAAAAGATTGGGACATTGGATCATGATCAATTTCTTTTTTTAGAGTTTTAGATAGGATTGATTCCCCACATGTAGAAGTTTCAGCTACTAGATTGGCTTGATCAGATTTAGGGAAGAAAATTGGAGTGGTCTCCATGAAAGTGGTTTCTTGAAAGGTTTCACTGATTGTTGGACCTAAGACTTCATCATAAGAGAAATTTGAAAATGATTCAATCCAAGGATATAAACTTCATTCATATGAAAAAAGGAAATCAATCTCATCCTGACTTAAAAATTCATCAAATATTCCTTGATGTTCCATGGATTCATTATCAATGCTTCCTATCATGTTTACTTCATGAATGTCCTCGTCATCCCCTATTTGTGTGCTTGCATTATAGATGTTCAAGTCTAGACTCATGTTCCCAAAGGTGATGGTCATGTTCCCATTTCAGACTCGGATAACAGAGTTGATTTTTGCAAGGAAAGGACGACCAAGGATGATTGGGGTTTGTTCCTTATTTCCTAAGTTTGGATGGTTGTCAAGGACAATGAAATCAGCAGGGTAGATGAAGTTTTCAACCTTTACCAGAACGTCCTTTAAAATCCCCTTTGGAACCCTAATGCTGCGATCAACAAGTTGAAGTGTGACAGATGTGGGTTGGAGTTCTTCTAGGCCTAACTGGCAGTACACAACATATGGGATGAGATTGACACTAGCACCTAGGTCACACAAGGCCTTGACAACTTTGCTTTATCCTAGTTCAACATTGATGTAAGGGAAACTTGGGTCTTTCAACTTAGGAGGAATGGTCTCTTGAATGGTGGTACTCACATTAGCAGCCAAAAGGACTTGGTTTTTATGTGAAAATTTTCTTTTAAAAGTGTACAAGAGGTACTTTGAGTAGGCAGGTATGGTTTGGATTGCATTGAGAAGGGGTATGTTCAACTTGACTTGTGAAAATATTTCTTTCAATGTTTCACTCAGTTCAGGCTTGGTTTTCCCCCTCATGCGTTGAGGAAATGGTGCAGGTTGTGGGGTTGTTTGTTGAAGAGTTGTTTCCTTGACAATGTTATCAGTTTCCTCAGTTTGATCTTGTGGTTCATTTGAATTTTCATCCAAGTTTGAATCTTTAGGTGGGTTCTGAATTAGTTGTTCAGGTTTCTCAATTGATTTCCCACTTCTTAAAACAGTCACAACCTTTAGTTGTTCATGAGTTGTTTGAGTGAAACTTGACTCTCCCCTTGAAGTTGAGGATGGCACCGCCTGAGTAGGCATGGGTGCCTTTCCAGTTTTTATGGTTTGAAGTTGTTGTTTAAGGTAAGAGACTTCTGAGTTCATCCTTTCCATTTGTTTGCATAATTGTTCTAGTAGGCTTTGTGGAACAGTTTGGGTGAGTGCTTGAGTAGGTTGGTTTATCCCAGGGGGATATTTTGGAGGTGGGATGGTTTGTTGAAAATGGACCGGTGGCTGTTGGTATTGGATAGGTTGGGTTTGGAACTGGTTATGGGTTTGGTAGTGCTGATGGGGGTAAGGATTTTGTCCCTGTGGTTGGCTAGGTTGTTGGTTATATTTCCAGCGGAAGCCTGGGTGGTCGTTATACCTTGGGTTGAAGGTGTTTTGGTATTGAGGCTTTTGAAAGTTCAAAGAATTTACTTACGCTGGGGGTCCTCCTAAGAGAATATCCTTGATGGATGGAATGGTTGGGCAGTTGTCTGTCTTATGGTCATGTTTGTCACAAATTGTGCAAACAAGGTCTACAGTTTGGATTTCATGGACTTTCCTAATGTCTATCTCTTCAACCTTCCTAGAGAGTGCTGCGAGTTTAGCCCTAAGGCTTTCCTCTTCTCTAAGTGTATGAATTCCAGTAGTTATTTGTGGCTTTTCAGAATATGGTGAAGTTCCCCATGTTTGGTTTTGTTCAGAAAGGCTTTCTAGATACTCATAAGCATCATTTGGGGCTTTTTTTTAAAGGTTCCATTACACATCATGTCAATGAATTGTTTGTTCCCCGGACCCAACCCTTCATAAAAAATTCTCACTTGTTCAGGAATAGAAAAACCATGGTGTGGAACCATGTTTAGAGTTTCTTTGAACCTCTCCCATGTTTCATAGAATGACTCTCCCTCTTTTTCAAAAAAGTTTTGGATACTCTTTTTAAGTGCAATTGTTTTATGGTGGGGAAAATATTTTTTGTATAATTCTCTTTGTAGTTGGTCCCAAGAGTTGATGGATGATGGTCTCAAATTGTTTAGCCAATTTTTAGCTCGATCCTTTAAAGAAAAAGGAAATAGTCTCATCTTAGCTGATTCTAGTTGATGTGGGGGACACATGGTTTCTACAATGTCATTGAACTTCTTAATATGCAGGTATGACATCTCGGACTCCATTCCATGGAATGTGGGAAGGTGGTTTAGGACATGGGGTTTAAATATGTAGTTGGAATCTCCTAGGGAATTGTGTCTAATGCACGAGGGGTCATTGGTCCAGGAAGGTGTGAGGTAGTCATTCATGGTTTGATCCATCGCATTCCCCAAGTTTGGGGCTACCTCATTTGGGTTTCCATTTTGGTTCCCACCCGGGTTTATGAGTTGGTTTCTTTGAAGACCTTCCATTAAAATTGGCTCAATTTTGGACTCTAGAGTATTAGTAAGATTAGGATCTAATGGAATGAGTTCCCTTGGTGTACTTGACTCCCCAACCCCAGGACTATCCACCCTAACTAGACGGTTTGATTGATCGCGGGTGTAGGCGGACATGCGCCAAAAGAAAAAAAAACGAGAAAGAGACAAGATAAGAGAATTTGGATGAGAAAAGAAGAAACAAGGGAGAATATAATGGGTGTTTAGATGACTTACTTGGGTCCCCGGCAATGGCGCCAAAATTTTATTCTCGCTCAAATTTACCCAAGAGATGAAGGTAGAACGGTCCTTGTAGTTTAGCTTGGGTTATCGAATCCTCAGAGACCTAAGAAGAAACCTATAGACATGTACATTCTATGGACTGTTTTTGGATATGAAGTGGAAAACTTGGGTTGATTTTATATGGTTTTAAAGTATAAATAATAGATTTAAGTGAATTCAATTTAAAAGAATGAGTTGATCCTAGGTTATCGCTCGGGGTGGATTGGACGTATTTTCTTTTTAATGATTTCAATTTCTTAAATTTGAGATGAGTTCATTTAAGGAGATAAAAAACATCATCAATTACTGGTTTAATGCCTACACCCTTTAATACTAATCACCTATACACTTTAAGGATCAAAGTTCTGAGCACTTCAAGGTAAAGGTTCGTATTAGCACTTGAAGTGTGTGGCCTTAAATTCAACAAGGACGATGGAGTCTAAAAATCATCAAATAAAAATATCAATTAAATAAGTGATTGTACATTAATGAGGTGATAAATAACATCCAATCCAGCCCCTTGCTACTCCCTTGGATCAACCCATAAGTGGGTTATCCCTCCATTGATTCTATGGTTTCAATGGAAGCGGAAAGTAGACTCATGATGGAGGAAATGAAGAAGTAAAAAAAACGCAATAAAATAACAATCACTCCACTGTTGTGCGATAATCTCACAAGGTTTGGTATGAACAAGTTCACACCTTGAACGAATGGTATCAAAGTGATAAGGATAAGAACCGAATAATAAGATAAGAAGAACTTTTATTAAGAAACAAGGATGAATTAAAACAACTTACATGTGAAGGAAGAACATTACAAAGAGAAATTGGCAGCATAACATTAAGATGAAAACAAGCTCAAAGATTATCAACTCCTCCACCACCACTGCCTTAAATAGGCATTTTGTAAGACTTGGGTCGAGCCTCCAACAGTACAAAGCATCCCACTTGATTATGGTAGACCTAGGGTGGTGGAAAGCTTGTGGAACTTAGACTTTTCCACATTTGACCTGAGGTGGCAGCCATCTTTCATCCACCGAACAGACGCGCTTTTATGACCTTCTAGATGGCCGAATCAGAGTGGGCCATATAAAAATAAAATGGATCCCCAGATGTTTCCTAACCTTCTGTAAAACTTGGGCCCATTTGGAGTTGTATATTCGGAGATATGATCAGATTAGTGGGCTGTTTTTCTGGGCCGCAGAATCTGGCCCAGAATTGTATCTCTAACTTGGGCCGCCTTAATGGCCACTATAGAGGCCGAATTAACATTATCTCATGAAGAGTGATTTGTTCCTCAACATTGATTTTATCATATCACAAAATTTGGGATTCATTGGGTTTGTATGTTGGAGACCCACAATCTCATAAGTGGGCTGGTGTCCAATTTGCCTTCTCTAGAATTGCTTCCATTCATCTCCAAATATCCCCATCATCGTTTATGAATCATCCATTGATCCCTGAATGAAAAATGTTCACATTTAAGTGTAGATATATTTTCAAAAATATAAAATTAAAATATTGATAATTAAATTCCTTAGAATCAGATGACTCATTGTGCCTAAATTGGTGTATATTAGGCATGAAGTGCAAAAATGATGAGAATGGATGTTTATAATGAAAATGCACTAACTTAGGCCTATAAGATCAAAAATGAACATTTAATACCGTTAAAATGTAATTAAAAAAATGTTTTTATTGGATAATCATCATCCTTCCCGACTGTCTTCATATGTGGCTTCAGATGCCATATTAGTCCTGTGCCATTAGTGTGGGAAGCCAAGGCGTGTGTGGTCGACATGTCCAGCTCCACCAAGACCTTGCCATTGGTGTGGACATATGGGGCATTTGAAATGGTTTTGCAGAGCTACACGTCCATATCAGGGTGGTGCAGCTTCTGCAGCCTCCAGGAGTATGTCAGCCCAGTCAGAGCCATCTAGGACGACGAGTTCCCGGTTTGGTAGTATGGCGGTGGGGCTGGAGCTTCTTCTAGACAGAGTTAGCCTAAGGCAAAGCTGCAAGTTAGTGGTCTCTCTTAGGCTCATATAGAGACAAGAAACCTTCATGCCCTGGATCAGGAATTAGCGAAATCTGATGCAGGACCTGCAACAGTTCGAGGTACTGTTTTTATAACATCCTTTATAATTGTCGCCTTGTTTGACACATGTGCCTCTGTTTATTTTATCTATGCTCGTCTTGTGGATTTGTTGAAATTATCAACTGAGCTCATGTTGTATGCGATGGAAGTGGTGACGCCGCTTGGTAAGAAGCTAGAGCAGGGTTTCAAGTGTTCATCCTGGGCACTCACACTACCATGGGTCGAGCTCGAATGTGATTTCCTGGTTCTAGAAATGGACCTCTTCGATGTGATCCTATGCATGGATTGGATGATGCGTTTTCAGGCTCACATTGATTGTTATCGGCGACGAGTGGGTTTTGTGACACCTGATGGAAGTGCCCAAGTTTTTCAAGGTAAATGAGATCCTTAATCATGACGTGCGGGACCTCCACATCCGAAGTTGGGTAGTCTTTCTTTCCAGATCTTGTCGCTCATGTTGGATGATAATGATAGAGGCTTTGAGGGTGGATTACCTCCTGTGGTGAATGAGTTCCCAGAGGTCTTTTCGAATGATTTCTCTGGTTTACCTCCAGAGCAAGATGTGGAGTTCACAATCGATTGGGTGATAGGAACACAACTGATATCTCTTCCCTTATACTGTATGGTCCCCATTGAGTTGAGGGAATTAAAGATACAGCTGGATGATTTGGAATCCAAAGGATTCATTCGCCCGAGCGTCTCACCTTGGACCGCCTTAGTTCTGTTTGTGAAAAAGGCTGATGTGACTTTTCGGTTATGCATCACTTATCGAAAGCTGAATAAGGTGACGATTAAAAACAAATACCATTTGCCTCATATTGATGACCTTTTTGATCAGTTTAAGGGGGCGAGGTGGTTCTTCAAGATTGAATTGCGTTTTGGGCATCACCAGGTCAGAGTTAGAGAGACAGATGTTCTGAAAATATCATTCTGAAGCAAGTATGACCACTTTGAGTATCTGGTCATGTTTTTCAGGTTGAAAAATGCTCCAACGGTCTTTATGGAACATATTGATGGTATCAGGACGCTCAACGGAAGCAGTTAGGCTGAGAATCTAAAATTTTTACATCTTCAGAGGATCCCGTTGTTTCAGAAGCGTCAGGAGTTGCAATGAAAAAAACAAGATACAGAAAGAAAATGCAGAAGAAAGGAAAATACATGGGACACACAAATTTACGTGGTTCGGGAATAATTCCTACGTCCACGGAGAGACAGAACTTCACTATTTTGGGAGCACAAATTACAGAGTTTTTTTTGGTTAGAAACCCTAGCCTGAAATTAGCTACATATGGAGAAGACGATCCACTGTTCCAAACAGGAAGTCCGCGTCGCTACAGTGAAAGACGACCACCTTTGTTAAAAGTGCTATAGTGGCTGTCGGCTGGAAGTCAAAAGTGCAACAATATAGTTGACTCCGAAATCCGTACTACTACATTGCTTGTCGGTGTTGGTTGGTCAGCTCTGCTATAGTGGTCAGAGATGCTATAGTGTCAAAAAAATTGGACTCGGGGCCTTCGACCCCCAGAGCAGGGATGCGTTGCCCCCTGCAACCCCCAACAAACTCACCGCGGAGCTCAACCAGCGACAGTTGTGGGCCACAAGCATTCAGCCCAATCAGATCGGGCTACACCAATCCAACACCTGTGTGGTTTAATTGAAGCACAATAAATAAAAATGGACAAATACCTCGTTCTGAAAGATGCGTGCTAACCTATCGTAAGTTGCTGGCGTCGTTGCTCGAAGGTTCCGACGCCGAATACCTCTAGATAGTCTACACATGCTTCTCGAATCTACACGTGCGCCGTTCGTCAGGTTTCGAGTGCTAGCATAGATCACCAATGATTACTTTGATGCAACAATGATCACCACGATTCTCTATCTTTGATCCGCGAAGATGAACTTGGATCGTTCGGTCGTTAGAGTGATTATCTTTCCAGGAACCAGGAGGAGAGATAAGCTCTCGACCCTAACTGAATGGATAGTCATCATGGGAAGAGCTTCTCTCCACTTATATAGTGGAGATCTGTTTAGGTTCCCGACCCCCATGTAATAAACATCCATTACATAAGTATTATAAATAATTATTTATGACAAACTAAACCGCGCCATAAATATTATTTATATTTTATCACTTATAATATATTAAATATATTACATGATAATCCTGAGTCATTAACTCAACTCGCATCTCCTGATAATATTAAACGAACCCGAAATATTATATTAATATTCGTTTGTATAATATTAATCCTTGTATTTACTAAATCACTTGTAAATACATGTAATAAATAAATTCAACCCAATTATTCTTTACTTGAATAATAATGAATTTATTTATTAACCAGTGATCCATAGAACTTGGATAATACACAGACCTCATGGTGGGGCCCACCAAGTCCCATATTCATATTCAACTGAATAAGGAAGATTCTCAAATGTGTTATTGTGTGTGACCCTCTAGGCCCTTATCTCAATAGCAATGAATAATATTCACAGACCAAGAGAAGAGTCTAGCAACCCATCAAGACCCCTAAAGAGATAATGAAAAGTCCTAGCAACGACTACCAACCTACGAGCACACATTGTGTAATATAATCTCTTTGTCATCGATATCTCCTAAAGCAGGATGCACACTTGTGTCATCACCATTTTCTTGCTTTATTATTTGTTGATCTATCCAAATGGACTTACCTTCGATTACCATGACCATGAATTTATGAAGGTACTACCATTCTAATTAGTCAGGTTCGAGATATCTCTTCCTCAACTCAGAAGTGAAAAATCTCATCTTGATCATTCAATTAATGCCATGCCACCGATGACGTACCCAACGTAAACTACCTCGCCATAACTTCATTGTTATGGTTTTCTCCTTACATCAAAGTACGCGATAAAATGACATACATTGATAATGATCTCAAGTCAGGAGACCATTATATATGTCCGTAGATAGAAACAACCAATGACACCTGAAACATGTGGTGTTCCTATTGGCGGATCTGTTCTCATGATTTAAACTACTCGAGATCACCAGGTGCAAACTTCATGTGAAGTCTCAATGCATATGAGCCCTCAACACTCGATAGTCACACATTATTTGTGTCCTGTCAGTATGATGTATCTGGATCATAGAACATTAATTTAAGATTACTGTCATAGTGTCTCTAGGTTCTCATTATAGTCTGGGATCTACTATAACCCTTTGATACGTCACATAATCTAAGGACTCGCCATAAATATAGTGGGCGCATAAGTATCAAGACTATTATGGAAAGATTATCACATGTATATATAACAAACTGTATACATGTAGTGGTAATCAAAGTATATCACTAGTTGGGTCTAGGATACCCACTTTCAACACTCCCACTTGCATTAGAGCTGACTGTTAACAAGTCCTAATTCGCTAGCTCTCACATGAGAATCATTCTTCTGCTAAGATATGACTTTATTCAAGGGGTTTTCCATGTTTCCATTTGTGGCTACTCTGCTAACTACGACTTCACCTCTCTAAGTAAAATCCATCAAAAGATGAAACTTTCGAAGTATATGTTTTGTCATCTAGTGTGACCTGGGATCCTTGGCAAGCACCACTACAGCAGTGTTATCACGATAAATTGGAACATGGTATGAACTGCTAGGCACAACACCATTGTTTGAGACAAAGCAGCGTAACTAGACTGCTTTCTTTTCTGCATCAAAAGCTGCTATATACTTGGATTTTGCTGTAGAATCAACGACCACATATTGCTTCGTGCTTCTCCAACCCACTGCACCACCATTCAGGCAAAAGATGCAGCATGACCGTGATTTTAGATCATCATGATCTGTTTGGGAACTAGCATCAGTGTATCCTCTCACTACTAGTTCCTCATCTCCTTCATACACCAGAAACATATCCTTTGTACGCCTCAAGTACTTCAGGATAGTTTTAACAACTGCTCAATGCAGCTCTCCTGGATTAACTTGATATCTTCCCATCACGCTTAAAGAAAAGACAACATCAAATCTAGTACATAGCATGCCAAACATGATAGAACCCACTATCGATGCATAAAATATTCTACTCATTCTGTCAATCTCTTCTCGTGTTTGTGGACATATTTTCTTGGAGAGATTGATACCACGTGACATAGGCAAAAACCCTCTCTCAAATCGTTCCATATTGTACCTATTGAGTACCTTGTCAATATATGTACTTTGACTTGGACCAAACATCCTTTGAGATTTATCTCGATAGATCTTGATCCCTAGAATGTAGGCTGCTTCACCTAAGTCATTCATGGAGAAACATTCATTTAACCAAGTCTTAACTGATTGTAAGACTTGCCATTTGTTTCTCATACTTAATATGTCATCAACATATAATATTAGAAAAATAATGGCATTCCCATTAACCTTTTTATAGACACAAGACTCACTTTTGTTTTTGACAAAACCAAATTCTCTTATGGTCTCATCAAAACAAAAATTCCATGATTGTGGTGATGCCTGCTTCAACCAATAAATGGATCTTTGCAGCTTGCACACCTTATTGGAATTCTTTTTCCTGAAAAACCCTTTGGGTTGAGTCATGTAGACGTCTTCAACCAACTTCCCATTTAGAAAAACAGTTTTGACATCCATTTGTCAAATCTCATAATCATGGAAGGCTGTTATTGCAAGCAATATTCTGATAGATTTCAGCATTGCTACTGGTGAGACGATTTCGTCATAGTCGATGCCTTGACGTTTTCTGAAACTCTTTGTAACTAGTCTTGCTTTATAGGTTCTAATCTTACCATCCATGTCCATATTTTTCTTGAATACCCATTTGCACTCAATGAGTTTTACATCAGCTGGAGGATCTATCAAAATCCAAACTTGATTTTGGTACATGGACTCTATCTTAGAATGCATGATATCTTTCCATTTAGCATCATCTTTTCCTTCTAATTCTTCCTTGTAGGTTTGAGGTTCATCAACCTCAAGGAGTAATGTGTCACCTAACGCGGTGACAAGAAAACCATAACGCTATGGTTCTCTAACCTCACGAGTAGACCTATGCAGTACTTGTGTCTCGGGAACCTCTTCACCTCCCATTATCTCTTGTGGAGATGGTTTTCGTACCAACTCCTGTGCATCTGGAGGATTAACTTCATCAAAGTCAATCATGCTCCCACTATTTCCATTGGAAATGTGTTCACTTTCTAGAAATGTGGCTTGTCTTGCCACAATCACTTTTCTATCTGAAGGGTTATATATGTAATATCCTTCGATTTCTTTAGGATAACCTATAAAAATGCACTTCGTACTTCGAGATGCCAATTTGTCACTAGGTATAGTCTTGACAGAAGCCTCACATCCCCATACACATATGTGTGACAAACTGAGTTTCTTTCCATACCACAACTCATATGGAATCCCATCTGCAGCTTTAGTTGGTACTCGATTAAGAGTATATGCTGCTGTTTGCAAGACGTATCCCCAAAAGGATAATAGAAGAGTTTCATGACTCATCATTGATCTTACCATGTCGAGCAAGGTCCTATTCCTCCTTTCACTAACACCATTACACTATGGTGTATGAGGAGGAGTGAGCTGTGATACTATCCTACACTCCTTCAAGTGATCAATGAATGCTTGGTTAAGATATTCTCTACCTCGATCTGAGTGGAGTGCCTTAATCTTCTTACCAAGCTGGTTTTCTACTTCATATTAGTATTCCTTAAACATCCGAAAGGAATCTGACTTAAACCGCATTAAGTAGATATAGTCGTACTTACTATAGTCATCAGTAAAAGTAATGAAGTACAAAAACCCACCCCTACCTCTATTGGAAATGAACCACATACATCGGTATATATTAATTCCAATAATACATTGGCTCTTTCTCCCTTCCTAGATAATGGTGCTTTGGTCATTTTCCCTTGTAAACAAGTTTGACATACATCCAAGGGTTTTAACTGAACCGAGTCTAAATACCATGCTTGATGTAATTTCTGCAATCACTTCTCGTTTACATGACTTAGCCTGAAGTGCCATAGGCGAGTGATATATGAGTCATATTCGCTGGATTTGTCATTGATGTTGCGAAAATGTCAGGATCAATGAAGCATAAAACGATCCACAGAAGAGTAAAAAGAAAAAAAAAACAAAATAAGAAGAAGATCTCGGACACTGAGATTTACGTGGTTCGAGAAATGATCCCTACGTCTACGGAGAGGCAGAAATTTCCTATGATTCAGGCGCACAATTTACAAAGAGATTTCTCAGAGTTTTTGACAGCTGAAACCCTAGCCTGAAATGGTCTAATAAAGAGGACGAAAAACTATTCAACCAACCGTCAGAAAGTCTATCACGCTACAGTGAAAAACAACTGGAAGTCCGCATCCCTACAGTGAATGGTCCTAAGTCTAAAGTGCTAATGTCCGATGACTGGAAGTCCAAGGAGCTATAGTACTGTTGCCTCCTAAAGTTCGACCTGCTATAGTGTCCTGTAAGTGTCGGTCGGTCAGCTCTGCTATAGTGGTCAGAGATGCTACAGTGCCCCCAAATTTGGGTTGGGGACCTTCGGCCCCCTGGACCCCTAGAGTAGGGGCGCGTTGCCCATGCAACCCTCAACGAGCTCACCGTAGAGCTCAACCCAAAAAAGTTGCGCCTTGGTGCGCAGAACGAGCCACAATCATTTGACCCAACCATCATCCAAAATGGATTGGGCTATACCAATCCAACAATTGATTTCCATTACCAGATTTTCAAGTGCAAGTATATATAATCCATTGTTAAGATGTGTCATAATGTAACACATGTTATCCTTATAAAAGAGACAACATTTATTTCTGAACTTGAAATAAAATCCCATAGTGTCCATACTTGACACAAATATTATGTTTCTGGTTACAGAGGGTACATAATAACAATTGTTTAATACACGAACCAAACCACTTGGCAAAGTAAGGCGATAGTCTCTCATTGCCAAGGCTGTTAGACTTGCACCATTCGCATCTCGGAGGTCAACTTCGCCTTTTGCAATCTTCTTAAACCTACTTGGTTCCTGTATATGAATACAAATGTGTGAGCCACATGCCGTATCCAATACCCAACTTGTAGATAATGAGAGATTTCATTCAATGGAAAAAATACCTGAAGTAGAAGCGCCACCTTGCTTCTTCTTCCCAGCTCTACAATTTCTCTTCCAGTGGTCTTTCTTGCCACATAAAAAGCAGACAACTTCTTTCTCATTGCCCTACCACTGTATCTTTGGCTTCTTAGAAGGACGATGCATTGGTGTCTCCGACATTGACTTGGCCTTAGACCCCTTTTCCTTTCCCTTCTTTCTCTTGTTCACCGTAAGGATTGAAGAATTGGTTTTCTTCATATCCTTATCAGTTTGGGGAACTAAAGCCAAAAGTTACGGGAGTGACTTTTTCATATTATTCATGTTATAATTGAAAATGAAAGTCGAAAAGCTTGAGGACAAAGAGGTAAGAATGAGATCTGTTGCTAGTTCTTGGCTCAATTTGAACCTAAGGGCTTCAAGCCTCTCAATGCACCCAATCATCTTGAGTACATGAGGTCCTGCTTGATTTCCTTATGCAAGCCTACACTTATAAAGGGCACTAAAAATCTCATATCTTTCTTGCCTTACTCTCTTGATATAATTCTTGGAGATGGGTTAGCATCTTGTAGACATCCCCATCCTCATGCATTTTCTGCAATTGACTGGACATGGATGACAACATGATGCACTGAACATCTAGTGCATCATCTACATGCTTCTTCTATTTTTCTTTATCCGTCTTACTTTCTCCCTAAGGAGGCTCAACATGAACTGAGGATTCCAACACATAAAGCTTCCTTTCTTGGCGTAGTACTATCCACAAGCGTCTGTACCACTCATGGAAGTTATTGCAGGTCATGATATTTTATTTATCCAAAATTGATCATAGTGATAATGTACTTGTGGTGTTGGTGATTTCCATTTTAGATCTACAAAAAATAAATATCAACAGTTAATACTTTATCTTGATTACCTTTTAGACACTTATGATTAATTAATTATTATATCATTTGAAATATCTTCCACTATTTTATTAAACCTTAATAGCCCTCACTATTAGATTCTAAATACTCCGTCGCTTGAGTATTTTAATGGAAAGGATCCTCGAAACCTCCATCATAGTTTACAAGCTATGACTATGCCATTACTCAAAGAGTTTCAAGGTAGACGCTAGGGTGGCCGACCACTTAAACTGGCAGTTCCTTGATATGTTGAGTAAAGTCTTAGCTTATTGGAATTGTAAATTGATTCCTTCAACTCCTTGCCTCTAAAGTGATAGTAAGTTAGCTATGACTAATACTTGACTACCCACTTTAGTTAAGTTGACCTAATACTCTCAAGAGAACACCCCGGTAGTAAGAGGCACTCTCAACTATGGCTAACGAGCACACCAAACACCCAATTTTGTTCAAATGTAAGCAATGAAAGACATTAAGACTTAATATATCTTTAAGAGATTTTGATATTTCTTGACGAATATAATCTATTTCTATTTAAGATGTTCAAACTAGATAGCCACACTCACAATTGAACATGCAATAGAAAAATATTCATCGCATCTTTATGCATTTTATCTTGTTTATTATCTTAAACGGTGGGTCCATTACATACACACACTATAAAGAAAATGGCTCGGGGATTCGACCCTGCGACCGACGCTCCACACTCCATCCAAAAAATAAACATGCACTTTCATAAAACAATAAATGATGCATAAATGAAAAACATTCAATCTGACTGGTCTTGAACATCTATAATTATGATTGATTCCATACCCGAGTAGACTCATTTTTCAGATCACCCCCAGTGTAATGTACTGTCTTCTCGTCTGGATTACCGCCTCGACTTGGTGGGGTCTACGTCTTAGAATGTCATCATCTTGATACAAATATACTTGCACACAGACGAAAGGGTCTGGGGTGCAATGTACAATTGGTGCATTTGACACACAGACCCTTATACATATTTGAATTAAAATAAGACGATGCACAGATCATCATTTAACTAATTAATTATTACAACCATCGCACACAATAATTAAATAACTAAATCCAGACATGCACTGGTCGACCACTAACTCAAGACCAGTCTATAATAAAAATAATACACATTAAATTAAATTGTGATAAATTTAATAGTACAGGGGTATTTTAATAAATTAAATGAATTTAAATAAATTCAAATAATTTATTCTTATCCGTTTTAGCTTTAATTTAATTTTAAATCCAAAAATTAAATTAAAACCATTAATTTAATTTACTACACAAATTAAATTAAAATTTCGGATTATAATATTTTAAACCAATTTATTTTTTCTTTGAATTAGAAAAACTACGTGTCGCTTTGATACCAATTGATGGTACCGGGACACTCAACGGAAGCTGATGGGCTGAGAATATAATTTTTTTGCATCTCCAAAGCAACGAAACATCGTCGACTCCGGCGATCTGGTCCTGATATGGTCCAAGGATCATGTGTGGTTTAACCAGATCACAATAAATAAAAACGAACGAATACCTCATTACGAAAGATGCGCGCTACCCCGTCACAAGTTGCCGGTGTCGTTGCTCGAAGGATATGACGATCAAATCCCTCTATATCATCCACACATGCTTCTATCTATCTTCGATCTGTGAAAACAAACATGGATCGTTCGCTCATTAGAGCGATTCTCTTTTTAAGAACCAGGAGGATAGAAAAGCTCTCAACCCCAATGAATAATCTTCACGGGAAGAGCTTCTCTCCACTTATATAGTGGAGATCTATAATATTCGGATTGAGTTCCCAGCCCCCCTTGTCATAAACATCCACTATATAAGTATTATAAATAATTATTTATGATGAACTAAACTGCACCATAAATATTATTTATATTTTATCACTTGTAATATTAAATATATTACCTGATGATCCTAAGCCATTAACTTGACTCACATCTCCTGATAATTATGGGGGGTGAACCTAACTTTTTTGGTTATTCCACGGTATGATCCATTAACTAAAGGATCATATATTTTTTTCAAGTATTCTTTTTTTTATCATTATTACATAATCAAATTCTTTTTTCGAATATATTTTTTATATTTTCTTTGTTGTCTAAAGCATTCATTCGTTTTAAAAAGTCATTTCTTTGTTTTATCTTTTCTTGTTTCTTAGTGGATCTCCAATCATTTTTTTATTGTATAATATTAATCTTTGTATTTACTAAATCACTTATAAATACATGTAATAAATAAATTCAATCCAATTATTCTTTACTTGAATAATAATGAATTTATTTATTCACTAGTGATTCATAGAACTTGGATAATACTCGGACCTTGTGGTGGGACCCACCAAGTCCTATATTCCCATTCAACTGAATAGGGAAAATTCTCAAATGCGCTATTTTGTGTGACCCTATAGGTCCTTATCTCAATAACGGGGAATAATATTCACAGACCAAGAGCGGAGTCTGATGTGGAAAAACTGAGAGTTGCAATGACAGAAAGAAACGATTCGTAGAAGAGTAAAAGGGGGAAAAACTTGGATACATAGATTTTTGTGGTTCGAGAAATGATTCCTATGTCTAAGGAGGGGCAAAAGTTTCACTAGTTTCAGGAGCACAATTTATAGGGAGTATCTCAAGTTTCTCACATGCAGAAACCCTAGCCTGAAAATGGGTGACAAAAGGAGGAAGACGATCCACTGTTCCACCAACTGCATAGGAAGTCTACATCGCTACAATGAAAGGTGGTCATGCAAGTCAAAAGTGCTACAATGACCAAAAACTGGAAGTCCAAGGAGCTACAATATTGTTGAACCCAAAGTCCGCACTGCTACTAGGGGTGTCCAGACCCGACCCAACCCGATGGTTCTAACCCGACCGGGTGGGGTGGGGTTTAAAAATTTATAATCAGGGGTCGGGTTGGGTCGGCTTGATCCATGGTCGGGTTGGGTCGGGTCATAGGTTGGGGAAAAAATGACCCAACCCGACCCAATGAACCCAACTTCTTCACTCCACCGCGCCTCGTCTGTTGGATTGATGTTGCCCGATTCGGTTGAGCCGAATGATTGTGGCCCGCAACTTTTGCGGGTTGAGCTCCACAATGAGCTCGTTGGAGGTTGCAGGGGGCAACGTGCCCCTGCTCCGGGGGTCGAAGGTCCCCGACCCAAATTTGTCGGCCACTGTAGCATTTCTGACAACTGTAGAAGAGTTGACCGACCGACACTAACATGACACTGTAACATTGCAGACTTTGGAGTCAACTTTACTGTAGCCTTTTGGACTTCCAGCCGGCAGCCACTGTAGCACTTTTGACTAAGGTGGTTGTCTTTCACTGTAACGATGCATACTTCCTATGTGGAACAATGGATCATCTTCCTCCTTTTATAGCCCATTTTTTGACTAGGATTTGTGTGAGAAATTTTTGTAATCTGTGCTCCTGAATTATAGTGAAGTTTTTCCTCTCTGTGGATGTAAGGATTATTCTCTAACCACATAAATTTGTGTGTTTTGTGTGTTTTTTTCTTCATTTTTTTCCATATGTCGTTTCTATCGTTGCGACTCCCGACGCTTCCGCAACATCACCTACCAACCCGTCATCACTGTTAGACCTCGATGTCGGTCGCCTCTCTCTCCCGTGATCCCCACCCTTGTCGCCTAGTTTGGCTCCTCATGGGAAGCGAGCGAACCCCATCATCGATGTTTCCTTGCCACTGTCGTGATCCCCACTCTCGTCGCCTCTCCAGCCGGCACCATGATCCCCACACCCGCAACCTCGTCACAGTCCCCACACTTGATGCCTCACTGTGATCCGCACACCCACCACCTCGCCACGATCCCCACCCTCGCCGCCTCACCGTGATCCCCACACCCATCACCTCACTGCCATCCCCGCCCTCGTCGCCTTGTTGGAGATCCCCACCCCCCGTCGCCTCGCCTGGGATCCCCACCCCCATCACCTCGCCGATGATCCCCACCCCCTGTCATCTCACTCAGGATCCCCACCCTCAATTCCTTACTGCGATCCCCATCCGCGTCCCCTCCCGCGTCCCCTCACCGGCGATCCCCACCCGCGTCCCCTCACCAGCGATCCCCACCCCCCGTTGCCTATGTGCGATCTCCACCCCCTGCCCTCACTGGCAATCCCCACCCCGCCACCTCTCTGTCGATCCCCACCATCCTGTATATGAATCAAGTAAAAACAATCAGAAACCATCACAATAGATTTAGATGATTGAATGGTCGGTGTTGCTTGCTGGTGGAAGTGGCGTGGAAGACGAAGCTCACAGGAGGGAGGATAGGTCATTGCATCGAGATGAGCGAGGAGATGGCCTGGTTCGAGATGAGCGAGCATCTGGGTCGGTTCAGGATGAGTGAGCAATGGAATATTTCTTTTCCAGCAACCCAATCAAACCAACCCGACCCAACCTGATCGGAGATAGGTTGGGTCAGGTTGGGTCCGAAATGGAAATCATCTTTGACCCGACCAAACCCGACCCGCTGTTTTTTTAATGGGTCAGGTCCAAAAAATCCCCCAACCCGACCCAACCCGACCCATGGACACCTCTAAATACTATAGTGCCCTGTTGGTGCTAGTCGGTCAGTTCTTCTACAGTGGTCAGCAATGCTAAAGTGCCCCCAAAATTTGGGCCGGGGACTTTCGGCCTCCGGACCCTCGTTGTAGGGGCACGTTTCCCCCTACAACCCTCCACGAGCTCACCGCGGAGCTCGACCTGCGAAGGTTGCGACCTGGTGTGCAGTACGAGCCCCAAGCATTCGACCCAATACATCATTCAAAACGGATCGGGTTACACCAATGCAACAGAGTATAGAAACCCATCAATGCCCCTAAAGAGATGGAAAAGTCATAACAATGACTACCAACCTACGAACACGCATTGAGAAATATAACCTCTTTGTCATTGATGTCTCATAAAACAGGATGCACACTTGTGTCATCATCATTTTTTTGCTCTATTATTTGTTGATCTATCTGGATGGACGTACCTTTGACTACCATGACCATAGATTTATGAAGGTACTACCGTCTTAATCAACAAGACCCAAGATATCTCTTCCTCAACTCTAAAGCGACAAATCCTATCTTGACCATTCAATTAATGTCATGCCACCAATGACGTACCCAATACAAACTACCTCACCACGACTTCATTGTCATGGTTTTCGCCTTGCATCAAAGTACGTGATCAAAATGATATACATTGATAATGATTTCAATTCAGGAGACCATTACACATGTTCGTAGATAGGAACAACCAATGACACCTAAAACATATGGTGTTCCTATTGACGAGTCTGTCCTCATGATCTCAACTACTAGAGATCACCAAATGCGAACTTCATGAGAAAAAATTTCAATGCTTATTAGCCCCCAACACTTGATAGCTGCACATTTTCAGTATCCTGTCAGTATGATGTATCTGGATCATATGACATTAATTTAAGATTACTGTCATAGTATCTCTAGGTTCTCATTATAGTCTGAGATCTTCTATAACCATTTGATACAATATATAATATTGTTGGAGTCTGTTTCCCACATCGGACCTCAAGTGTGCGTCGCCGGAATGGAGTGCGTCGCAGAATCTGGCGTCGGGCCGTTAGCCTTCGCGCGCAACAGGAGGAGACCACCGGGAGGGAGAAGCGGGAGCGGGGTGCTGGGAGAAGTGGGAGCGGTTGCTGGATGTTTGCGGGAGTCGGAACGACCGCCGGGGAAGTCGGGAGCGGTTGCTGGCTGAGATGCGGGAGCCGCGCAGAGATATCGGGGCCGGTGTGCGTAGCAGGGAGGAGTCGCCGGGAAGGGGAGCTGCGCCGCTGGGCGAGGGCGCCGGGAGGGGAGCCGCGCGGAGAGAGGGCCACCGGACAGGGGGCTGACTGCTCGGGAGGGAGGGGAGGGGCGACGGTAGATGGGAGTCGTGCGAGTTGACGGGACCAAGCCGACGGGAGGAGACGCCGGGAGGAGACGCCGCCGGAAGAGGAGCTGCGCCGAGAGAGAGGGCCGCCGGGAGAGGAGCTGCGCCGGGAGAGAGGGACGCCAGGAGAGAGGGCCTACGCGACTGGGAGGAGCAGCGGAGGGCGGGGGGCGGCCGAACCATTCTGAGAGCCGCCGCCCCCGCACTTCAAAAAAAAGGAAACTCTAAATGGAAATAAAAAAAATATGAGGGAAAGATCCGGTTGGATCAAACCTCCTCTGATACCATGTAGAATGAGGAAACTCCCTTCGCCCACTTACCTCAAAGTGAGGAGGAGACATTCTTTTATAATGAATGATTAACTCCACATCGGACCTCAAGTCCAATGTGGGAAACAGACTCCAACAAATATAAAGTCATTACCATAAATATAGTGGGCGCAGAAGTATCTAAACTATTATGACAAGATTAACACATGTAAATATAGAAAACTGTATACATGTAGTGGTAGTCAAAGTACATCACTAGTTGGGTCTAGGGCACCCACTTTCAACACATATGAACTGGGTGTTCCACCAATACCTCGACTCTTTCATCGTTGTGTTTGTGGATGACATCCTGATTACTTCAGGACTGAAAAGGAGCATGAAAGACACTTCAGGATTATGCTAGGCACCCTTAAGGATCATTTTATCTATGCAAAGCTCTCCAAGTGTACCTTCTGGATCTGGGAGGTGAAGTTTTTGGGTCACGTGATCTCAGAACGTGGGGTTTCAGTGGACCCTGAGAAGATCAGTGCTGTGATGTCATGAGAGCAACCAAAAAACGTCTTTTAGATCCATTGCTTTTTGGGTCTGGTAGGGTACAACATGTGGTTTGTTTGGGATTTTTTCTCAGCTTGCTTCACCCATGACCGCACTTACCCATATTGGGGTAAAGTTTGAATGAAGTCTAGAGTGTCAGACATCCTTTGAGGAGCTTAAGCGACGGTTGACCACAACCACAGTTTTGATCTTGTTAGAATATGAAAAGGGATACGTGGTTTATTGTGATGCCTCAGGTATGGGTCTTGGGTGTGTGTTGATGTAGGATGAGCATATGGTGGGCTATGGTTCTCGCCAGCTCCAACCACACGAAAGCAATTACCCAACTCATGACCTTGAATTAGCGGCAGTGATGCATGCTCTGAAGACATGACTTCATTACCTCTTCGGGGAGAAGTTTGTGGTCTACTCAAATCATAAGAGCCTGACATACATTTTCTCCCAGAAGGATCTGAATTTGAGGTAACACTGTTGGGTCAATTACCATCAAAAATTCGATTTTGATATCATGTATACTCTAGGAAAGGGTAATGTGGTAGCAGATGCTTTGAGCAGGAAAGTGACAGTGCAAGCTTTGAATGAGTAGTGACAAGTGGGCTTTGATGAGCCTTTTTGTTTAGATGCATCTGGTGACCAAGAAGCACAATGGAGGTGCGTTCTTGATCAGTGTTTAATTGACACCTTCCCTTCTAGAATTGATTCGGAAAGGGCAACCGAGTGATGTGTTGTGTTAGCGATCTATGCAGTTCCTAGATGGCGGGGAGGTGCCTAGTAGTGATCGTTGTCTTCTGAGGGAGTTCTATGTTTCAAGGGCCGTTTCGTGGTGCCGTTGTCGTTGCAGAAAGTGGCGATGCAAGATAACCACTAGTCTTAGTGGGTTGTCCATCCCGAGACCACCATGATGTTTTATGATGTGCGACGTCAGTTCTAGTGGCTAGGTACAAGATGAGCTATATATGTCTTCGTATCCAGATGTTATACCTGTTAGTAGGTTAAAGTAGAGCACCACAGCGGTGCTCGACTAGATCAAGGCCAGATCTGGCTCAAGTGTAGCTGAGGCAGCCGCGACACAAGTATCTGGTCGTTGGCGGCGACGTCCCATAGAGTCACCACGACAGAGGACCTTGGTTCAGTCGGAAGGGCGTGCGTTGGGTGGACCTAGGGTCGACGGAGGTGGCAGCGCCGTGAGACACAACAGACGGTGGGGCCTCGTGACGGCAGCGACGACCTGATCTCAGCACGGTGCTGCGACGACCGTGTTGGGAGAGGTGGTCAACGCTTGGTTCAGCCGACGACTACCAAGCGCGGATGGAGGGCCACCTTCAACCAAGGGTAGGGAAGGCGAGGAGCTGGCCGGGTAGGGAGGGCGTGTTGCCGCTGAGAGAACCAGGAGGAGGGGCTACTCAGGATGGCTACTTGCAGATAGGAGGGAGGAAGACCCAGAGTCTTGGTCTCGCCTCAAATCCTTTTTTTTAATTTTTATTATTAGTCAAGCCGACCATGGGAAACTCAGACATTTGTTTGTATACAAAATTCATGCCCGGAAAAATAAAATCCCACACCCTCACAAAAGTATCAACCTTTTTTTTAAAAATTTCCACCAAATAAGTTTAATGAAATTATATTTTAATAAAAACCTGGTGGAAATCTGGTCTCCGGTCGATGGATCTCCATTGTCAGATTTCGGCTGCTCCATGCTGGATTGCAGCATTTACAAGAATACAACAAAAAATATATAGATATTTTTATAACGTGTTCTTCAAAACCAAATAATATCCAAAAAGCGAAATCCGGTAAAAAACGTGTCGATCCATAAAAATTGTTCATATGGTCGTAACTTGGCCATCCAAAATTTGATCGACGCATGGTCATATTCGATGAAACTGTTTTAACACCCTCTACTTAAAATTTAAACCAATTTATTTTTTATTTGAATCAGAAAAACCACGTGTCGCTCTGATACTAATTGATAGTACCGGGATGCTCAGCGGAAGCCGATGGGCCGAGAATATAAATTTTTTGCATCTCCAAAGCAACGAAACATCGTCGACTCCGGCGATCTGGTCCCGATATGGTCCAAGGATCATTCGTGGTTTAACCAGATCACAATAAATAAAAACGAACAAATACCACATTCCGAAAGATGCGCGCTACCCCGTCACAAGTTACCAGTGTCGCTGCTCGAAGGATCTGACGCCGAATCCCTCTAGATCATCCACACGCTTCTTGAATCTATGCGCGCGCCATTCGTCGGGTTCCAGGTGCTAACACATATCACCGACGATTACTTCAATGCAGCAATAATAACCACGATCCTCTATCTTCGATCCGTGAAGAAAAACATGGATCGTTCGCTCTTTAGAGCGATTCTCTTTTTAAGAACCAGGAGGAGAGAGAAGCTCTCAACCCCCAACTGAATGAATAATCTTCATGGGAAGAGCTTCTCTCCACTTATATAGTGGATATCCATAATATCCGGTTTGAGTTCCTGGCCCCTCGTGTAATAAACATCCACTACATAAGTATTATAAATAATTATTTATGACGAACTAAACTGCATCATAAATATTATTTATATTTTATCACTTGTAATATATTTAATATATTACCTGATGATCCTAAGCCATTAACCCGACTCACATCTCCTGATAATATTAAATGAACCCGACATATTATATTAATATTCATTCGTATAATATTGATATTTGTATTTACTAAATCACTTATAAATACATGTAATAAATAAATTCAATCTAATTATTCTTTACTTGAATAATAATGAATTTATTTATTTACTGGTGATTCATAGAACTTGGATAATACCCGGACCCTGTGGTGGGGCCCACCAAGTCCTATATTCCCATTCAACTGAATAGGGAAAATTCTCGAATGCGCTATTGTGTGTGACCCTCTAGGTCCTTATCTCAATAACGGTGAATAATATTCACAGACCAAGAGCAGAGTCTGATGTGGAAACACCGGGAGTTGCAATGACAAAAAGAAACGATTCGTAGAAGAGTAAAAGGGGGGAAAAACTTGGATACATAGATTTATGTGGTTTGAGAAATGATCCCTATGTCTATAGAGGGGAAAAAGTTTCACTAGTTTCAGGAGCACAATTTACAAGGAGTATCTCAAGTTTCTCACACATGGAAACCCTAACCCGAAAATGGGCCACAAAAAGAGGAAGACGATTCACTACTCCACCAACCGCACAGGAAGTCCACATCGCTACAGTGAAAGGTGACCATCCAATTCAAAAGTGCTACAGTGACCAACAACTGGAAGTCCAAGGAGCTACAATACTATTGAATCCAAAGTCTGCACTGCTACTAGGGGTGTCCAGACCCGACCCAACTTGATGGACCTGACCCGATCGGGTGGGGTGGGGTTTAAAAAGTTATTATCACGAGTCAGGTTGGGTTGGATTGATCCATGATCAGGTTGGGTCGGGTCATAGGTTGGGGAAAAAATGACCCAAACT
Source organism: Viscum album (assembly GCA_963277665.1). Classification (NCBI taxonomy): domain Eukaryota; kingdom Viridiplantae; phylum Streptophyta; class Magnoliopsida; order Santalales; family Viscaceae; genus Viscum; species Viscum album. Next base: position 1,945,603,222 of record OY728163.1, read on the forward strand.
GACCCAATGAACTCAACTTCTTCACTCCACCGCGCCTCGACAATTGGATTGGTGTTTCCCGATCCGGTTGGACTGAATGCTTATGGCCCACAACTTTTGTGGGTTGAGCTCCGCAGTGAGCTTGTTAGGGGTTGCAGGGGGCAACGCACCCCTGCTCCAGGGGTCGAAGGCCCCCGACCCAAATTTTTCGGCCACTATAGCATTTCTGACAACTGTAGTAGAGTTGACCGACCGACACTAATAGGGCACTGTAACAGTGCATACTTTGGAGTCAACTTTACTGTATCCTTTTGGACTTCAAGCCGGCAGCCACTGTAACACTTTTGACTAAGGTGGTTGTCTTTCACTGTAGCGATGTAGACTTCCTGTGCGGAACAATGGATCGTCTTCTTCCTTTTATAGCCCATTTTCAGGCTAGGATTTGTTTGAGAAATTTCTGTAATCTGTGCTCCTGAATCATAGTGAAGTTTTGCCTCTATTTGGATGTAAGGATTATTCCTGAACCACATAAATTTGTGTGTTCTGTGTGTTTTCTTCTTCTTCATTTTCTTTCCGTATATCGTTTCTGTCGTTACGACTCCTGACGCTTCTGCAACATCGCCTACCAACCCGTCATCACTGTTAGACCTTGATGTCAGTCGCCTCTCTCTCCCGTGATCCCCACCCTTGTCGCCTGGTTTGGCTCTTCATGGGAAGCGAGTGAACCCCATCATCGATGTTTGCTTGCCTCTCCAGACTCCAGCCGTGATCCCCACTCTCATCGCCTCTCCAGCCAGCACCACGATCCCCACATCTGCGACCTTATCGCGATCCCCAAACCTGCTTCCTCACCGTGATCCCCACACCCACCACCTCACCACGATCCCCACCCTTGCCGCCTCACCGTGATCCCCACACCCATCACCTCACTGCCATCCCCACCCCCGTCGCCTCGTCGGAGATCCCCACCCCCGTCGCCTTGCCCGGGATCCCCACCCCCGTCACCTCACCGACGATCCCCACCCCCCTTCATCTCACCTGGGATCCCCACCCTTAATTCCTTACTACGATCCCCACCTGCGTCCCCTCCTGCGTCCCCTTGCCGACGATCCCCACCTGCGTCCCCTCGCCGATGATCCCCACCCCCCGTTGCCTATGTGCGATCTCCACCCCCTGCCCTCGCCGACGATCCCCACCCCCATCACCTCTCTGTCAATCCCCACCCTCCTATATCTGAATCAAGTAAAAAAAAAATTAGAAAACATCACTAAATCTTGAGATGATTGAATGGTCGGTGTTGCTTGCTGGTGGAAGTGGCGTGGAAGACGAAACTCACAAGAGGGAGGAGAGGTCACTGCATCGGGATGAGCGAGGAGCTGGTTTGGTTCGGGATGAGCGAGCATCTGGGTTGGTTCAGGATGAGCGAGCAATGACATATTTTTTTTCCAGCAACCCAATCAAACTGACCCAACCCAACCTGATTGGAGATAGGTTGGGTCGGGTCGGGTCCGAAATGGAAATCATCTTTGACCCGACCCAACCCGACCCACTATTTTTTTAATGGGTCGGGTCCAAAAAATCCCCCAACCCGACCCAACCCAACCCATGGACACCCCTAACTACTATAGTGCCCTATTGGTGTTGGTCGGTCAACTCTGTTACAGTGGTCAGAGATGCTAAAGTGCCCCAAAAATTTGGGCCGGAGACTTTCGGCCTCCAGACCCTTATTGTAGGGCCACGTTGCCCCCTACAACCCCCCACGAGCTCACCGCGGAGCTTGACTTGTGAAGGTTGCGGCCCGGTGTGCAGTACGATCCCCAAGCATTCAACCCAATACATCATCCAAAACGGACCAGGTTACACCAATCCAACACCATCAATGCCCCTAAAGAGATATGAAAAAGTCATAACAACGACTACCTACGTACGAACACACATTCTGAAATATAACCTATTTGTTATTGATGTCTCATAAAATAGGATGCACACTTGTGTCATCATCCTTTTCTTGCTCTATTATTTGTTGATCTATCTGGATGGACTTACCTTCAACTACCATGACCATAGATTTTTGAAGGTACTACCATCTTAATCAACAAGGCCCGTGATATCTCTTCCTCAACTCCAAAGCAACAAATCCTATCTTGATCATTCAATTAATGTCATGCCACCAATGTCGTATCCAACACAAACTAGCTCGCCACAACTTCATTGTCATGGTTTTTGCCTTACATCAAAGTATGCAATCAAAATGATATACATTGATAATGATTTCAAGTCAGAAGACCATTACACATGTTCATAGATAGGAACAACCAATGACACCTGAAACATGCGGTGTTCCTATTGACGAGTCTGTCCTCATGATCTCAACTACTAGAGATCACAAAATGTGAACTTCATGAGAAAAAATCTCAATTCATTTTAGCCCCCAACACCCGATAGCTGCAAATTTTCCGTATCCAGTCAGTACGATGTATCTGGATCATATGAAATTAATTTAAGATTGTTGTTATAGTATCTCTAGGTTCTCATTATAGTCCGAGATCTGCTATAACCCTTTGATACAATATATAATATAAAGTCATTACCATAAATATAGTGGGCGCAGAAGTATCTAGAATATTATGACAAGATTAACACATGTATATATAACAAACTGTATACATGTAGTGGTAATCAAAGTACATCACTAGTTGGGTCTAGGACACCCACTTTCAACACATATGAACTGGGTGTTCCACCAATACCTCGACTCTTTCATCGTTGTGTTTGTGGACGACATCCTATTTTACTTCGGGACTGAAAAGGAGCACGAACGACACTTTAGGATTATTCTAGGAACCCTTCAGGACCATTGTCTCTATGCAAAGCTCTCCAAGTGTACCTTTTGGATCTGGGAGGTGAAGTTTCTAGGTCATGTGATCTCAGAACGTGGGGTTTCGATGGGCCCTGACAAGATCAGTGCTGTGATGTCATGAGAGCAACCAAAAAACATCTTTGAGATCCATAGATTTTTGGTCCTGGTAGGCTACTACATGTGGTTTGTTCAGGATTTTTTCTTGGCTTGCTTCACCCATGACCGCGCTTACCCGGATGGGGGTAAATTTTGAATGAAGTCTAGAGTGTCAGACATACTTTGAGGAGCTTAAGCGGCGGTTGAACACAACCATAGTTTTGATCTTGTCAGAATCTGAAAAGGGATACATAGTTTATTGTGATGCCTCAGGTATGGGTTTTGGGTGTGTGTTGATGCAGGATGAGCATGTGGTGACATATGGTTCTCGCCAGCTCCGACCACATGAAAGGAATTACCCAACTCATGACTTGGAATTGGCGGCAGTGATGCATGCTCTGAAGACATGGCATCATTACCTCTTTGGGGAGAAGTTTGTGGTCTACTCATATCATAAGAGCTTGACATACATTTTCTCCTAGCAGGATCTGAATTTGAGGCAATGCTGTTGGGTCGAGTACCATCAGAAGTTCAATTTTGATATCATGTATACTCCAGGAAAGGGTAATGTGGTAGCAGATTCCTTGAGTAGGAAAGTGCCAGTGCAAGCTTTGAAAGAGTAGTGACATGTGGAATTTGATGAGCCTTTTTGTTTAGATGCATCTGGAGACCAAGAATCACAATGGAGGTGCGTTCTTGACCAGTGTTTAGTGGACACCTTCCCTTATAGAATTTATTCGGCAAGAGCAAACGAGTGATGAGCTGTGTCAGTGATCTATGCAGTTCCTAGATGGCGGGGAGGTGCCTAGTGAGTGATCGTTGTCTTCCGAGGGAGTTCTATGTTTCAAGGGTCGTTTCATGGTGCCGTTGCCGTTGCAGAAAGTGGTGATGTAGGATAACCACTAGTCTCGGTGGGCTGTCCATCTCGAGACCACCATGATGTTTTATGATGTACGATGTCAGTTCTAGTGGCCATGTATGAGATGAGATATAGCTGACTTCGTATCTAGATGTTATACCTGTTAGCAGGTTAAAGCAGAGCACCAGAGGCCCTTCGGTTTTCTTTAGCCCCTACCCATTTCTACTTGGAAGTGGGACGATGTCACCATGAATTTCATTGTTGGATTACCTCATACACCTCGAGGAAAGTAAACCATTTGGGTAGTGATTGACCATCTGACCAAATCAGCCAATTTCATTTCGATCAGGGATTCAACCAAAGTGGATGAATTGAGGCAGTTGTATGTTCAGGAGATAGTGAGGCTTCATGTTGTACCATCGAATATTGTTTCAGATAGGGACCCGCATTTCACCTCGTGGTTTTGGGAGGGCCTTCAGAAGACAATGAGGTCACAGGTCAAGTTGAGCATGACATACCATCTTCAAACGGATGGTCAGACGGAGTGGAAAAATCAAATCTTGGTAGACATGATCCATACATGTGTGTTGGATTTCAGAGGCTTGTGGGATAACCATTTGGGGTTGGTGTAATTTGCCTATAACAATAGTTACCAATCCTCGATAAGAATGACACCCTTTGAGGTGCTTTATGGTCGGCCATGTCAGTCACCCTTATGCTGGGTAGAAGTAGGTGGCACCTCATTGTTGGGATCTAGTCTCGTGCATGAGACACCTGAGAAGGTCCATTTGATCAGGTAGTGGTTGTTGACAACGCAGAGCCGCCACAAGTCTTATGCCAATTAGCGGCGTCGAGCCTTGGAATTCTCAGTGGGCGATCAAGTGTTTCTGAAAGTGGCACCTCACTTAGGTCATTGTCATCTTGGTAAGCAAGGGAAGCTAGCGTTTAGGTATGTCAGACCTTTTGAGATTACCGAGAGAGTTGGTAAGGCGGCATACTGGTTAGGTTTGGCGTCTTAGTTGACATCAATTCACGACGTGTTCCATGTCTCTTAGTTAAAAAGGTATAATTTGGATCCGTCTCATGTGTTAAGTTGGGAAGAGCTGGAGTTGGTACCCGACTTTTCTGTGTTTGAGTGATCTATACAGATTTTGGATTCCCAAGAGAAGGTGATTTGTGAGAAGTTCATACCATTGGTTCGGGTCCTTTGACAACATGGTAATGATGAACATGAGACTTGAGAGAAGAAGTTTTGGGTTGAGGAGCAGTGCCCATTCTCATTCTCTGATCAGACTTTGGAATGACTTTTTGAGGGTGAAAAGTTTTCATGGTGGAGAGAATTATCACATCCATGATTTATTTTGAGGTATTATATTGTTTATTTTGGTCTTATCTTGGTTTGCTTTCCCGAGTGTTTTTGGTGAAAAATGCAGTTTTTGGACCCAACAACAGGTGGCACACGGTTAGTAGAAACTGTGTGCCAGCCCAGGAGAGACTGTACGCCTTGGACAATGGCACTATCTAGGCTACACGGCCTGCCGCACGGGCGTGCGGTTAACCGTGCACCCAGACCAGTGGGTTTGTCTGAGGCACACGGTCGGCCGCATGGGCGTGTACGCCCATGCCCACACATCCACCCACCCAACCACATGCACACGTGTGCATACACACACACTTGCACAAAAAGTACCCATATTTTCACAATAGTCCATGGTGCTATGATACCCACGTCAGTAATGCCCACGTTGCTACAGTACTAGATGTCGGTGTTTAGTGCGACCTTTAGCACTTGCCCACCATCATTCGATGGATCATTCTCCACTATTCCAATATGACACTTGTTCAAGTTCCTCCGTTACAATATTTTTATGAACATGGTTTTAAAAGACTATGATCATAGGTTTTCTATCACCATACTTGTAGGTTCTCTTTGAATAGGGACAAACACCTTAACTAGAAACATGCAATGAATATTTAGTTAATTGCTAATATTATTTATTATGCAGTACTTATTATTAAAATTAATGTTAAGACCAAGTTGGATAAATGCATCCTAAGCGGGGGTGAATTAGGGTGTTGTGCGATTTATTCTTTTCTTTTCAAAACCCGTTTGATAGGAACAACGTTCAATCTCTCTTCCCTCTCCTTAACTCACACCGATAATGAAGCACAAATGTAGAATTGAAAGCACACAAGGGCATATAGATTTTAATTGGTTCACTTGCACTGTGCTACTCTTAATGAGCACATACCGATGATGCGTCAATGTGCCAAAATCCACTATACTCATGTTTAGTGGATTACAAGTTCAGTCATGGTCACTCAATGTCACGACCCACTGCATTTACAAGTTTTAGGGACAACACACTACCTACCAAGGGCCACTCCCCCTTCTCCTCCAAGAATTGCTTTGGGAAAGGCTTTATCAATTTATAAACATGAGAGTCTCTTCTGAATCAACATGTCGAACTGAATCACTTTGCATAAAAAATCCAGATTTGATGCGACTTTGATCTCCCACTTACCTGCGCTTCGAATCCTTTAAGTCCGGATGAGATCAACTCCTCGATGTGAGTTGAGTCTATGTCTTCCACACATGATTACAACACCACCAATAACACCTCCAGATGAAGATCACCTCACACCGGAATAATCCTTGGTACACTCCATCTTCAACAACTGGATATGACCAAAAAATTCCATCTTCAACAAACCAGATATTATTGATGACACACTATTTCTTCTTCTTCAGTTAGAAAATCGGATGTGATCAATGATCTTTAATCTCCATGAGCCTCCTTTAAATAATTTGGATGCAACAATAAAATTTCTCTCCTCCCGGCTCTCTTCTCTTATGTGAAATACCAAATATTCAATAGCGTTCCTCATACTGTCCATAACAGCTATGAGATGTTTTTATAAAGTCTCCCAAGTCTCAATCCTTTGATCGATGATTAGGATCAATTCCAATTCCTCTAATCCTCTGGGATTATGCTGTGTGTCCCAAATGTTTAAATTTTGTAAAAAATGTTCGGTAAAGTTGAGGAAATTCCTTGAATTTTGAGCAAAATCCCCTCTTTTGAATTCCTATCGAATCATCATTATTTTTTGGAAATTTCTATATCATGACATGATACTCTTTATTATTGTGCGGTCTACCATGACTTAGCCAAATTACAATGTGATAACTTCCCTTACAACACGAGTTTAAAGTCAAAAATAGATCCAAAAAATTTGGATAATATCTATTATAAAACTCAGTGAAGATTGTGGCGTGATCTTCCAAATCTATTTGAATCTTGCTTACATTGCAGCGTGATGCACCTTTTATGGCACAAAGGCTTCAAAAATCAACTAACTAAAATTCATAGATCCCTTCCAAAAATGCACACCTCATGGATCAACCACCTTTTTTGTTGCATGATACCTTCTTATCACCAGTTCTCCAAGGTTGCAGCTTGGACACCTTACTACCGCATGATTCTATCGAGCATCACACTCCAGATCCATACCAATATTTCACGGCTTATCGTTGTGATGAGGCTTTATCCCACAATCCCCACTTATTCAAATGTAGCACCAATTGCAGCGTGACATCCTTCTCCACGGTTCAACAAATCATCTAGCTCCAGACCTTCTCATAATATTTTATTTATACACGACAATCATTACGATGTGATAATTCTTGTTACAGCGTGACACTCAAGTAGTTATTCTTACATGGCTTGAGTTTACTCTTACACAATAATATTTGTGGTATGGTCGCATCCTTTATGACACATCTATCTATCCACCACTACTTTTACATAGAATCCATTATAGCGTGATGTACACTGTTGTGGTGTGATGTGTACCTCACCAAACTTCCTCTTCCCAGCTCCAAATTAATCTTTGCATTCACACACTTCTTCCACTGCTGTATTATACCAGAATAAATAATGTTTACCACAGAAAAGCTGTAACAACCCAAAAATATTCTTTTATTAATAAAAAAATATGAAGAACCTTTGTGATGTTTTTTTTCTAACAAAGTTTTGTATTTGTTGATAACTAACCTTTTTGTAAAAGAATGTTTTTGTTCTACAGGATCATACCCAGTCTATCGTAATGACCTGGAAATTACTTTTTTTATTATAAAACACTTTTAAGGAAAAAGTGAGAAACCAAGGAGTCCCAAAAGACAACAAAACACCCCACGCAAAGAAAACCCAGAACAAACTACAGGATCTACCCCTCCCTATCGTAATGAGTTTTTGTAAGAAAGATGAAAGTTGCTGAATGTTTGAATCCAAACATAAATGGGGAGAAAAAGTTTTTATCTTTGAGAAAGTTTTTTTACAGATACAAGTTTCAGGACACAGTTTTTCGGACTAAGCAGTATTGGATGTAGAATGTGTAAGGAAGATTGAAGCTAGAAGTTCTGCAAAGTTGTTGATCAGATGCACCATTAGACTCAAATTCATCAGCATGAAATTCAAGATATATCAAACATGATGTTTGTTAGAAATAAGTTCCTGAGAATGAAATTCAGAATGATGCTGAAGAGGTTGAATGAAGATAGTGATGTTAGGAGTTAGAAAGTTCTTAAACTTTCTAATCTCAAGACGAACGATGCTTTGCTGGTTCATATTTCTCAAATATCATAAGTTGTCTGTAACACTTGTGATGCAAGACTTATGAAGAAAAGGAGGAGAATATGTGCTATTAATCGTATTGAGTTTTGGTTGGAAATAAAGAAGATGATGAAAGGGAAGTCATAATACTTTCCTATGTCAATCAGAAGATGCTTTGCTGATCATAGAGTTCTCATAAATCATGATAAAGTCTCATGATAAAAGATTTTGAAGAATGGAGGCTATTGAAGGTATTTGAATAGTTTGTATCGGTTCCAGAAACCCAGACACAGAAGATCGGATTGAGGATTACCAGACACAAAATTTTTCAGAAGTCTGTCTGAGTAAAGCTAATAAAGTTTGAAGAGTATCTAAGCAAAGTCACCATCACATGCAGAACATCAGAGTTACCAGAGTTGTTAACACCGATCCATCAGACAAAGATGAGTTATGAAAGTATGAAGTTTTTAAAGGAGTTATGCTTGAGAAAAGGAAAAAGAGTGAGTTCAATTTTGATGTCGATCCACTAGACCAGGAATAGATACTGATCCATCAGGCGAACACACCGATAAATCTTTTGATGTAGTGGTTCAAGAAATCTGATCGGCCTAAGCAATTGTACGAAAGATGCTACCGTAATAAGCTGAGGAAGTTTCAATGTAATGAGTTGAGGAGGTTGCATCATACCAAAGAAAGGTTATGAATTCTGATAAGGATGATTACAGAGAAGACTCAAAAAGATTTCAGTAGTTTTTTGAAGAGTTGAAGTGGTCAAACTTGAAATCCAAATATGCGTAGATCTAAGATTTTTTGAATTTGAGTAAGCGGGAAAAGTTTTTTAGTTTTCCGCCCATGACATTCTGAGATGCCTATAAATAGAAGCACAATACATTTGTACTTGAAACTTTTCATGTGAATGGAAAAGGCAGAGCGCTATAGAATTCGTGTCAAAGGTATCTTTCCGGACTGAGACCTCATTAGAAGGTCTGAAATTTGGAAGTTTTGTTTACCGAACCGAGGAAGATCAAAATGAGCATTTGATTAGAGTTTAAGTAACATAGATTGATAATGAGTTCATCATATTGAGTCCATAAGACTGAATTCATTGGACTGATTATATCTAACCCAACCACATTGAATTGAGAGAATCAGACCCATCCACATCAGACCGAGGATTCCAGATAGAGCATTTGTGGAGCAGTTTTGAACAAATTCTTTATTCTTTTGTTTTGTCCCAATTTTTTGTAAGGAAATTTTGTAAACTGACAAGAGTCAGTATAATCATTCCTATCAGGAGATAGAAGGTGTCTAACGGGAGCTGACCCAAGTTGTATTCACTTATTCATTATAGTGAATTTCCATAGACCTACGAGAGTGACTATGACAAGATGCAAGTTCTTACACTGAGGCCAAACCTTGTAAATCTCATATGCTTTACTTTCTTTCCTACTTTTTCATGCATGAGTATTTACTAAAAGATGATAAAAATATATACTTTAACATGTTTCAAGGGTTATGTTTTTTAAATGTATTGAAACTTAGAAAAGTGAACAACTGATTCAACCTCCCCTTCTCAGTTGTTATTCGATCCTTTGGAATTTCAATTGTTATCAGATTGAGGTTCCCTTGTTGAATCCTTATCATGGATTATATCAAACCTATCAACAGTACAAACATTCCTACATTTGATGACATAAATTAGTATGGATAAAAAAATTAAATGATTCATTATCTCCTATCGCTTGGCTTGAAAATTGTTGATGTTGCTATAGTTGGTTTTGTACCTGTTGTGAAAGATTCTCCTATGACATTTATTGATAATAGAAATATAGAAGTTAATGGAAAGGCTAGAAATTATATCCTTATGCCCTTATCAGATTCTGTTTATATGAAGGTGATGAGTCTCAAAACTTCAAAGAGTATGTGGGACAAGATGGATAGTATTTTTGAAGGGAATACTAAAGTGAAGGAAACAAAGCTACAAATCTGGCATAGTAAGTTTGAAGACATAAGAATGAGAGATGAATAAACTATTGATGAATGATTCACCAGAGTAAATGAAATTTTGTTTGCAACATTAGAGGACTTGGATATGTTCTGGAAGATTCTACAATAATGAGGAAATTTATGAGAAACTTTACAGACATGTTTGATTTTAAAATTTCCTCTTTAGAAGATAAATATTTATCTCTTGATGAATTACATAACTTTCTTGTTTATGAAATGAGGAAAGATACAATGTTCAAAAATAAGATGAAAGATGAATTAACTTTTGAAGCTATGAGAAAAATGAAAACTCAAGATGTTGAAGATGTAGATCCTTATGATTTTGAAGATAAAGAGGATGATGATTTGAATTATAAAATCACGTCTCTTATCTCTGAGAACTATAGAAGATGAAGAGGAAAGTGTGAAGGAAAAATCCCTCTAAAATGTTTTGAGTGTGTTGGAATCAGACACTTTGCAATGGATTTCTCCAAGAATAAAGTTGATGAGTATCAAGATGATTCTGATGAAACACCTCTATGGAAGAAGTGAAACAAAATTTCTAAAGAAGAAAAGTCATCTAAAAAACACAAAAAGAATTTTACTGGAAATAAAAGAAGTATGTTGAGTAAGAAAGTTGAAATAGACTCAACTGAAAATAGTTCTCTAGAAGATGAAAGTTTAGAAAAATTCAGAACCTTCATTGAAAAATTTGAAAAAACAAAAGATTCCTTAGATAGCGAAGAAGGTGGTGAAGAATCATATAGAGAGTATCAACTCAGAACAAGACTTGTTGCATGGATTGAGCACAACATAACTATTAAGAAAGAAATCATAATAATGAAGAAAAATTGTGAGGAAATTGCTGAAGGAAGAAAAAATGTCATCAAACAAGAGGAAGAATACATTCAAGAGATCTTAATTTACAAACTTAGAATTGATGAACAGAGAAAAATGGTTGAAGATCTCAGTAAGAAGATGACAACTAAGGAAGAAGTTAACACATTTAAATCAAAACTTCTTGATTTCGAAAGTACCTTGAGGAATATGAATGAAAACTATAATAAATCTTCAGAAGTAAAAGCTGAGGCTTCTAAAGTTACTGAGAAAACTCAGATCAAGAATCAGGTGAATTCCTCACCCTCCAAAAATAATATTTCCTCTAATTTTTCTAACATTTCAGGTGATAAGAAAAGTACTGAGAAAGCATGGGTTGAGAAAAGACGTGAGGAACCTATCACATACACAAAATTTGAAAACTCTTTCTGTAGGAAAGATGGTCCACACCTAGAGTATGTTAGAGTAGAAATAAGTTATCAACCTCAACAAAGTTTCTACAGAGAACGATCTTACTTCAATAGAAAATCAAGATTTGATGGTTATTGTTGGTGCTATAGAATCTATGAGCACATGGCTTATAATTGCTGGCACAACTTATCTCTTCCTGAAAGAAGGTTTGAATAGAGTGTAAGAAATAGTGAAATTAGAATGAGTAACTTTCCTAACATACAAGAAGTTAGAAAAGAAAAATATAAACATGTTAGAAACTTTTCTATAAAAAATCAATTTGAATGTTTGGAAGAAGTTTGTGGAAGATGTGATCAGGCTGGTCATCATGCTGAAAGATGTATGACACTCCTTTTGGAACAAGTTTCTTATGGGAGAAAAGAAAAGGAAAACCTGGAAAGAAAAAAGATGAGGAAAGAGCCTTTGTTGTTGGGACTACCTTGAAAACAAGTAAAAAGAACAATCCATGAACATTTGATAGTGTTTGTTCTTCACTCATGACAGGTGATTTAAAAATCTTGAAACATGTTGAAAATCATGATGGAGTTGCTATTACCTTTGATAATGATAGTTCCTTAAAAATCAGAGAAATCTGAATGAATGAGATTGAAGCAGAAAAGTTGAAATCTAAGGAAGTTTTATTTGTTGATGGGATAAAACATAACTTAGTGCAAGTAAAATTTTTCATGATGGAAAATAAGTGATTTTAGAAAAGATTCATGTATTATCAGAATTGTGAAAGATGAAAAAGTTATCACAAGAGGAGAAAGAAGCAGTGAAAATATTTTTCAAGTTGGAGAACTTAACAACCCATGCTATCTAAGTGTTGAAGATGAGAAAAAGTTTTGGCACCGAAGACTTAGCCACCTTGGTCAGAAAACATGAACAAACTTTCTAAAGTTGATGTCATAATTTTTTTTTAGAATTGAAAAGAAGAGAGGAAGATATTTGTGTTACTTGTCAGATAGGGAAGATGACTAATAAAAGTCATAAGAAAGTTGAGATTCAGTCTACTAGGCCTCTTGAAATTATTCATTTTGATTTATGCGGGCCGATGAGACATCAATCAACAAAAGGAGATTTATACTTTATCACTTTTACTAACGACTCCACTTGGATAACAAACATCATATTTATGAAACAAAAGTCAGAGGCTGTGGAAATGTTTAGGTTTTTCAGAAAAGAAGTTGAGAAATAAATGCGAGTTTATATAAAGAAGATGAGAACATATAATGGTATCAAATTCACAAGAAATACTTTTGAAACTTATCTGATAAAGCATGATATTAAACATCAGTATCGTGCTCCCTACACTCTACAACAAAATAGAGTAGTAGAAAGGAAAAATAAAAGTTTAATGGAAATGGGAAGAAGCATGTTAGCAAAATACAAACTTTCAAAGTTCTATTGGATAAAAGCTATTAGTACTGCTATACATGTTCAGAATATATGTTTTTTAATGTCGAAATCCAACATGACTTCTTATAAAATGTGGTATAACAAAAAACCTTCATTAAAGTACTTTAAAGTTTTTGGAAGTTCATGTTTACTTAAAATCAAAAATACAGATCTGGGAAAGTTTGATGAGAAAGATAAGGAATGAACTTTTATGGGTTATTCACTCAATTAAATAAGTTAAAAATATTGGAACAAATGTTTACAAAAGTTGGTGGACTCATATGATGTGAATGTTATTGAGAATCCAACTTTAACAAAAGTTGCTGGGAATGTTGAGGAAGAAAAATCGAAAGTTTCCAACAAAAATGATAGTGAACAGAGTAATGTGCATGAAGATTCAGATGAATCGTGTGACGAGGAAAGTGAAGCAGGAAGAGGAACTCTAAAATTTCCTACTTTACAAAAATAGGTTGAGATCGAAAATATTCTTGGGAATTAGAAGGCTCCAGTTCACATTAGAAGAAAGATGAGATTAAAAAATCAAACTTCACTCATCTCAAAATTTGAACTAGAATCAGTTTCATAATCCATTCAACACAAATAATGAGTGAATGTTATGAATGAAGAGTTGGATCAAATTGAGAAAAATGAAACATGAGAGCTTGTTTCGCATTTAGAAGGTAAAAATATTATCGGAACAAAATGGGTTTACATAAACAAGTTGAATAAACATGAAGAACTTTCAAGAAATAAAGCTATACTTGTTTGTAAAGGCTATGCCCAGGTAGAAGCTCTGGATTTTGATGAAACATTTACCCCCATTGTAAGGTTATAAAATATTATAATGTTTATAGTTGTGGCTACCCAGGCTTGTACTCAGATCTTGTGGATGAAAGTTCAGTTAAAAGATTTTAAAGTAAAAGTTTCTAAACCATTGAAGAAACTTTGTGATAATCAGAGTGTAATTGATCTTTCTAAAAATGTTGTCCAACATTCAATATCAAAACACATTGATATAAAGTTTCACTTTATAAAAGATAAATTGGATGCTAGAGATTTTTTGTTGGAATATATCTCAACAAAGTATCAAATTGTTAATATCTTCATAAAGGCAACGCCAAAAGAAAGGTTTGTTGAGTTGAGACTGCAACTTAATATTCAATCTCCTCCAATGAATTCCTAAATCTCATAAGGGAGTTCCCCTCCGTGCTTTTGATTATGGTGACAAAGGGGGAGAGAAATTAACAACATTGTACTTAGTAATAAGTTTTTACTTATCTTTCTTAAATTAATATGAAGCTGTGGTTATCATAAAATGGGGGAGAGAAAAAGAAAAGGGAGAGAAAAAGAAAAGTGAGAGGAAAAGATAAAAGTATGGGAGAGTTTATCTTAACATGACTGAAAAATTTGTTTGTCATTGAGGGATGAATTTTTTTTACAAACATTACTTTATGCAGTAGTGTGGTGTTGAGTGACTCTCTTGAGAAAGACTGTTTTGATAAAAGTTGAAAACTTTGAGTTGTTTTAAAAGTTCAGTTGTGAAAAATTTCCAAGAGTTGGAAAAGTTTTTAACGAGTGATGTCAACAAATTCAAAAGGGGAGATTGAATAACCTTTGTGATGTTTTGTTTTTAACAAAGTTTTGTATTTGTTGACAGTTAATCTTTTTTTAAAAGAATGTTTTTGTTCTATAGGATCAGACCCATTCCATCGTAATGAGTGTTTGTAAGAAAGCTGAAAGTTGGTGAATGTTTGAATCCAAATACAAAGGGGGAGAAACATTTTTATCTTTGATAAAGTTGTTTTCCGAACATAAGTTTAATGACATAGGTTTTCAGACTGAGCAGTACTGGATGCATATAACACCCCAAAAATTCTAAAAGAGAAACTTTTATTCGATAATGTGTATGACACGCAACACCAACCGTAGAAAAGAATATAACCCCTTGAGAATTTATGGTGTATTTAATATTTTAAATAAATTTAATATATTAGATAACTTGCAATGCACACAATACTGAGTTAGTTTATGTTACACGCATCAAAGACTTTCTTCGATAGCTTGTGTTACATGCAAGATTGAGTTTTACCAAACAAAAATATATTATTAATATATTATTATTTAATATAATAATATATAACCTAGTCGTTAAATCAGTGGTTATGAATATGATTAAATAATTTATGAAAATTTATGATTTATAAAATATAAAATGAATTCATAGGTTATCAATTAATTAGGAATGAATATAAAAGCCAATTGAATATAAAGGACATGTTTTTATGCTCACAAATGTGTTTTATCCTAATAAATTAAATTAATTACTATTAGTGAATGATCTTAATGAAATATATATATTATATATTCAATAAAATATTTTTTATATCCATCCAATAGATTTGATAAGCATAAGATAAGAATAAATCTAGTTTTACACTTAAAAATTGTATTTTTCTAAAAGATAATTTTGCCGCCTTTTAATGACGTATCTATTTTAAAACTAAATTTTATAAATTTTATAAATTTTATATGTCAAAATAAACATCATTTTTTAAATTGGAAAATCAAAAATTATCTTAGGGTGGATTTCTGGTATTTTTTTGAGAATATTTTTTGATAAATAGTGAAAAATATTAAATTTTAATTAAAAACTGATTTTTCATATAATTTGTTTATATAGTTAGATTATATTTTAATTTTATTTTAAAATATATTTAGTTCAATTATACATCAATTAATCCAATTTAGGTAATTATAATCAATTTCACATTTAGAATGGATGTAAAAACATTTCAAACTTTTGAATGTTTTTCATTTAAAAACCCGTTTTGTCGTCCCATCTGCAGGATTAAATTTAAATTAGTTTATGTCATTTCTATGATTTAAATTTGGAAAAATGGATTCCATATTTAGAATCATCATAATTTATAATGTTTAATAATCTCAAATTAGTTTTTTACCAAAAATATTAGTGAAAGTCATTAAAATTAATTAGTGATTAAGAGAAAAATTAGCTTAACAAGAGACTAAACCTTAAACTTAAAGGTCAAAATGACCTAGACACTTGTCCAAAAGCTATAGGTTGACTATATTTCGACCATATCCTACCTTGGATAGAATTTGGTTCATTATTGGAGGCACATTATATAAGGGAGACTTCTTAATAATGTTTAGCTTTTTTATATTTACAAGAATGTCACTCATCCTCCACTATAAAAAGACACTCACCCCTCCCAATTCTCCACAACTTTAAATCCTTTTTTCCTGCCCAACTACTACCCAAATAATCTCCCAACTTCCATCCCCTCATCCTAGAAGCCTCACTTTTTGCAGAAATCTAACCAAGGAAGTGTTTTGGTATAATGAAAATGGAGTTATCTGAATAAGAGGTAACATTCTTCAACGATCACTTTTGTTTCATTTACCCCTCAACCCATTCAATTCTTTTTATATAATTATTATATAATAACTTCAGTATCTTCAATATACTAAAATGTTGTTATGTTAAGAGTTCTAACTACACTTTCACACACACCCATCAAATGAGATACACAATCATTGTTTTTGTGTACGACGAACTACCACCTCGCGAACATATGTCGTTCATTCTTCCATTTACCACCTTTCCAGGCTGGAATAATGATGAATTTATAGTTTATATATGAAATATATAGTATTTATAATGTCTTAATGCTTATTTAACTTTTTATATAACCATACCTTCATGCCTTTCATTTTGTGGGAATACGATAACATCATTTGTGAACGTGTGGACTGCCGCCTCCTCAAAGTGATGTGATTCATTCACGCTATACATGGAATGCATAAAGAATGGTTTTAATAAAAATATGTGACATATATGAAATAAATATGATACTAGAATGATCATACACACACACAAACACACACACACACACATCATTTACTTTTAATTCTTTTAAATACGACAAAGAAATGAAAGTAACGTTCATGCGTATGTACGACCTACTGTTTCCATGAACGATGCATTTCATTTCCTATCTCTAAATATTATGGATTATTCTAAATACATATATATTGAATATATATGATAATTAAATCATGGTTTACATTCTGGAGATGATGAAATCAAGATCTATGTAATAGGAACAACAAATAACAAGTCAAAACATACTTGAGAAATTATGCAATTAACTCCTGAAATAGTGAAAATAATGTAAGATTACTAACAAAAGGGTAATAAGAAATTATAAGATCAAATATGATATCATAAATATTAATAAGATTTTTAATAAGTTATTAACATTCTTAAAACCACTATATAGGAGGTTAAAGGATGTTCACCCAAAAGGAAATGCAAAGTAAGTGATTTTTGTCACACTTTTTTTTCCACGAGGTATACACTATTTTCACCACTTATTTCTTTTGTGTGGTGTATATACTGCCCATTAATGTATTATATGATAATTATTCTTAAATTTATAGGTATTTACATATCAATTTGATTATCTTTATTTTATGGGGTTTACGGTTTTAATGTTACCAAAACGGTAACAGATTTTTGTCAAAATTTGCCTTCTTTGAGATGTTTGCTATGTTACACACCTATCTTCTTCTATGAGAAGTATATACTTATCCTTTGAAATGTTATATCAAGAATATTATTATTATCATGATATTATAATTTTTATTTAATGCTATTATTTCATGATACTTATGATTCAAATGTTTCAAAGTGGTATGAGACACTTTAGAATGTTTAAAGATTATTTTCCTCAAAAATGTTTTTAAAGATCTTGTTTTATTTCATCAATGACAACAACCATTATTATTACTCTAATGGGTATATTTCATATTGATACCATCCTTTTTCTTTCTTTGGATGGCTGATGATTATTTTTACCAAAGATAGTATCAACGTTTACTTTCTTGAGTCATTTTTGTCGTCATTAACTTTATATTAAATTATTTACCTTTAGATGATCATTGAAAATTAAATTTCCCCTAAATATCCATATCATTTATCATGGATATGATTATTTCCTAAATCATATACCATTTTTTCATAAGATTTTTACTTTGAAAGTTATTTGATATCTGGAGAAATATTCATAAATTCGTATCTTTTACCTAATTCAGATATTTGATAAGACACATTGTTCGTGAATTAAATCGATTGTTCAATATATGAGGAACGCTTTGTATAGGTATGACACAGGTAAATCTTGGTTATAGATTTCCCCTTTATGGATCAATAGTCCCATGGGACGAGTCAGTTGGCCTAGACTTAGTGGGGTTTTCACCCAGTATGTTATAAACCGTCTTGTGAAAGGTCTTGATGGTAAATGTACCATATACCTAGGAAACACGACTTCCAATAATTAAGCATTGTCTTCATTTCGATTCAGTTATTATTATCCATGATATTTTCACCATGACAAAATCTATGGATGCATATTATTCTCATTTTATTGATTATGCCATATCTAGTTATTTTAAATGGAATGAGTTTTCAGTTATTTACCTTGCCATATTGATTTTTTAAAGGTTGGGGTCGAAACCTCATTTATTATTTAAAGCAAGAACCTCTTTAAAACTGGGTAGAGGGATACCCATTACATATCCTGAAGGTCCAAGACCAAGTGGTCTGAATGAAAGGCCCAAAATCCCATTTTTGGGACCAAAGAGCCCTTCGGTGAATAGTATTGCAACAATACTCGGGCTGCTACATTACCTGATACAGTACCACCGCCACTATAGTTCCTACTACAGTGCCTCCGCCGCTACAGTACTACCACTGCTATAGTTCACCGCTGCTATAATACTGCTATAGTGACCTGCTACAATACTACTATAGTACTGAAAATTCGTCCCTGTCTGGATTCGATCCTGGGTCTTTTGGATGCTAAGAAGAAGCCTTTATCCAGTTATTTTAAATTGCATGTGTTTTCAACTATTTATCTTTCCATATTGTTTATGCACTCCCTCTCAGTTTATTGTTTACATGACATGTGTGTTCATTTATTGACCTTTCCATATTGATTATTCCAATTGATTTATTATTTTTTTCGCTGTACTTAGCCCTCAATGAGAATTTGAGCTCACCCTTATTCTGTTTCCTTCCCCTAGGAATCCAAGAAGTGTACTAAGAAAGATATGCAATGACATGCTAAGTGAGACTAAAGTTATCCTTGAATTATTTTGTTGTTGTAATTAGTATATTAATTTATAATAAAAGACTGATGTATGTATCTGGTTTACCAAGACTACTAAAATCTGCAGTCCTTCAAGGTTTGATTTTTTGTAATCATGTCAATGTAATGGTAGTAAACACTGGATTCATGCTTACTGGGGTTGGGGAGCTACAGTTGATATCAGAGAAAATTTAGTAATGACATTGAAAACTAGATTTAGAAAAATATAGATTAATGAATATAAACCTAATATAGACATTTATGATTAACATTGAAAAACATATGACTTCATTAACTTAAGAGTTATGGATACCATCACAGGATTATGAGATTGAAGTTGATTATAAGTTCTAAGTCCCAAACACCTCTTTTTAGGTTTTATAAAATGGGAGTACCAAGATTGATGATATTTTGGAAGACATTTATGATAATACAACTCATTAGTTTAATATTTGTTTTATGGGAAAATCTTTTTGAGGAATAATGACCGTACATTTTTGAGACACAACTTTAAAGGCATTGATAACATTTAATGTTATTATCATTAATGACATTATAATAATAGTCAAATTAGATTATTAGGCTTTGAAAAAATATATATGTTGTATTGAAAACCATAGAGAAAATGTTATTTAATGAGTAAATTTCAAAGATCTTTATCATATTTTGAAAATTATATTAATATGATTTTAGAAAAAGGACAACTTGTATGCCGGGTGACAACCCATTAAATTCTACAAGGTAGTGAAGATTGAACCCATGATCAAAGGATGATAAGGCTTTCATGCGTACCTTTGAACTACGTGATGTCCTGATTAATGTCTTATTGCTTTTAGCAAAATAAATTTGATGAATAAATGCTAATTATAAACCAATAGTATCACTTTTGAGGTTTAGAGATTAATATATTAGCCATATTTTTTTTAAAAAAATAGTTAGATAAAATCATAAATTTTAATGTTTTATGGATCTTATGATCCGTAAAAAGTAAATTTTAAAAAGGGTCAATTTTAAGATATTCATTTCATGGAGCAAGAGATGAATTAAAATTTGATCGAAGTACAAAAAAAAATATAAAATTGTTCATATGAAATTAAAACATATCAAGTAAGTATATTTTATTATATTATTGTTCAATAAATGAATTCTTCAACATTAGTAAAAATATCTTAAAATAAAAATGTTATCTTAATACCTTCATTTCTATTGAACTGATGGTCTATTAAATCATCATAGATTTATGACTTTGAGACCCTCAACTTTTCACTGATCATTCACTTGTTTGTGATCAATGACCTCAATCACTCTCTATAATTATTTATGTTTTCCCTCTAAGTTCATATTTTCATTTTCTACTAATATTCTCATATGTATAAACCTAGTTATCTATTATTCCATGTGACCTTTGTACTTCTCATTCTCTCTTATTAAGAGAATATTTTATCAACTCTTCTCACGATGTGAGATTTCAACAAAGGAATTTTCAAATATTAAACCCTAGATTTTTGATATCGAGTTTAAATTGCGAGGACACAATTTATTTAAGGTGAGAAGAATGTAACACCCCAAACATTCTAAAAAATAACTTTTATTCGATAGCGTGTATGAAACGCAACAACAAACGTAGAAAAAAATATAACCACTCAAAATTTAATGATATATTTAACCTCTCGAAATTTAATATCTTATATAGCTTTCAATGCATGAAATACTGGGTTAGCTTTCATTACACACAACAAAGACTTTCTTTCATAGCTTGCATTACATGCAAGTTTGAGTTTTACCAAACAATAATACATTATTAAAATATTATTATTTAATATAATAAGATATAACCTAGTAGTTAAATTAGAGGTTATGAATATTGTGAAATAACTTATGAAAATGTATGATTTATAAAAATATAAAATGAATCATAGGATTCCAATTAATTAGAAATGAATATAAAAACCAACTGAATATAAAGGAATTGTTTTTATGCTCATAAATGTGTTTTATCCTAATAAATTAAATTAAATACTATTAGTGAATGATCTTAATGAAAGCTATATATTATATATTCAATCAAATATTTTTTATATTTATTCAATATATTTGATAAGTATAATATAAGAATACATACAATTTTTTTCTTAATAATTTTATTTTTCTAAAAGGTAATTTTGCCGTCTTTTAATGACGCACTTATTTTAAAACTAAATTTTGGAAGTTTTATATGTAAAAATAAACTTTATTTTTGAAAGTGGAAAATCAAAATTAGTTTAGGGTGAATTTTTTGTATATTTCTGAGCGGTTTTATTTTTTGATGAATATTAAAGAATATTGAATTTTAATTGAAAACTACTTTTTAATATAATTTCTTTATATTGTTAAATTATATTTTAATTTGGGTTTATAGTATATTTATTTCAATTATACATCAATTAATCCAATATAGGTCATTTGAATCAATTTCATGTTGAAATTGGATGTAAAACCATTTCAAACTTTTGAGAATTTTTACTTTAAAAACACACTTTATCGTCCCATCCGCATGATTAAATTTAAAATAATTTCTGACACTTTTGTGATTATAATTTGGAAAAATGGATTCCATATTTGTAATCAAAATAATTTATATTGTATAATAAGGTCAAATTAGTTTTTTTTACCAAAAGGATTAGTGAAAGTAATTAAAATTAATTACAACGATTAAGAGAAAAATTAGTTTAACAAGGAACTAAAACTTAAAATTTAGGGCCAAAATGACCTAGACACTTTTCCAAAATCCATTGGTTGGCTATATTTTGACCATATTCTATATTGGATAGAATTTGGTTTATTATTAGAGACACATGATGTAAGGGAGACCTCTTGATAATGTTTCCCCTTTTATATTTAAAAGAACGCCACTCATCCACTAAAAAAGCACTCACTCCTTCCACTTGTTCACACCTTTCAAGATATTTGGATCACCCAAACTCTATCCAAATAATCTTCCAACTTATCTCCCCTTATCCCAGAAGCCTCACATTGGGTAAAAAACCAACCAAAGAAGCCTTTTGGTATAAATCAAAATGACTTACCCGAATAAGAGGTAACCTTTTTCAACGATCACTTTTGTTTCATTTAGATTTTTACCCGTCAATTCTTTTTATATCATGATTATATAATAGAATTAGTATCTTAAATATACTAAGATGTTTTTATGATAATAATTCTACCTACACTTTCACACACATCTATCAAATGAGATATGCAACCATCGTTCGTGTGTACGGTGGACTACCGCCTCACGAACCGATGTCGTTCGTTCTTCAATTTATCACATTTTAAGGGCGGAATAATGATGTATTTATAGTTTATATATGATATATATAGTATTTATAATGTATTTATGCTTCTGTAACTTTTTATATAACCATACCTTCATGTCTTCCATTTTGTGGGAATACGATAACATCGTTTGTGAACGTGTGGACTACCGTCTCCTCAAAGTGATGTGATTCATTCACACTATACATATAATGTATAAAGGAAGATTTTAATAAACATATGTGATATATATGACATAAATGTGATATTTTAATTATAATATATATATATATATATATATATATCATTTACTTTTCATTCTTTTAAATACGACAAAGAAATGAAAGTAACGTTCATGCGTACATACGACCTACTGTCTTTATGAACAACATATTTCATTTCCTATCTCAAAATATTATGGATTATTATAAATACATATATTCTGAATATATATGATAATTAAATCATGGTTTACATTCTAGAGATGATGAAATCATGATATATATAATAGGAATAACAAATAGCAAGTCAAAACATACTCAAGAAACTAGACAATTAATACCTGCAATAGTGAAAATATTGAAAGATTACTAACAAAAGGGTAATAAAATATTATAATAAGATCATATATGATATCAAAAATATTAATATGGTTATGGAATAAGTTAATATCATTCTTAAAATCATTATACAGGAGGTTAAATGATGTTCACTCAAAAGGAAACGTAAGGTAATAGATTCTTGTCTCGCTTTTCTTTTTGTGAGGCACACACTGTTTTCACCACTTATTTATTTTGTGTGGTGTATATACTACCCATGAATGTATTATATGATAATTATTATTAATTTTATGGGTATTTTCATATCAATTCGATGATATCTATTTCATGAGGTTTACGATTTCAAAGTTTCTAAAGCAGTAATAGATTTTTGTCACAATTTGCTTTCTTTGAGACATTTGTTATGTTATATACCTATCTTCTTCTATAAGATGTATATACTTATCCTTTGAAAATGTTATATTAATAATATCCTTATTCTCATGATATTCTAATTTTCATTTAATATTATTCTTTAATGGGATTTTTGATTTAAAATTTTCAAAGTGGTATGAGACACTTTGGAATATTTAAATATTATTTTCCTAAAGATTTTTTAAAGATATTTTTTTATTTAATCAATAACAAAACCCTTATTATTAATCTAATGAGTATTTTTCATATTGATACCACCCTTTTTCTTTATTTGGATGACTTGTGATTATTTTGATCAAGGATAGTATCGACATTCACTTCCTTGAATCATTTTTGTCATCATTAATTTTTCCTTGAATTATTCACCTTTCAGTGATCATTGAACATTAAATTTCCCCTAAATATCCATATAATTTATCATGGATATGATTATTTTATAAAACGCATACCATTTTTAAATACGGTGTTTACTTTGAAAATTATTTGATATTTGGGGAAATATTGATAAATTCATATCTTTTACTCAATACAGATATTTGATAAGACACATTTCTCATGAATTAAATCAATTATTCGATATATGAGGAATTTTTTAGATAGGTATGACATGGGAGGAACCTATTTATAGATATCCCATCGATGCATCAGTAGTCTCATGGGACGAGTCAGTTGACTAGTCTTAGTGGGGTTTTCACCTAGTATGTTATAAACCATATTGTGAAAGGTCTTGACGGTAAAGGTACCATGTACCTAGGAAACATGACATTAAATAATTAAGCATTGAAGTCATTTTGATTCAATTATTACTATCCATGAGATTTTCACTATGACAAAATCTATGGATGCATCTCATTCCTAATTTATTAATTAAATGAAATGGTTTTTTATTTTTTATTTTCCATATTGATTATGCCTTATCCAAGTATTTTAAATGGCATGTGTATTCAGTTATTTACCTTTTCATATTGTTTAATCACTCCCTCTGAGTTTATTGTTTACATGACATGTGTGTTCATTTATTTACCTTGCTATATTGATTATTATGATTGATTCATTATTGTTCATGTTGTACTTAACCCTTACTGAGCATTTGAGCTCATCCTTATTCTGTTTCATTCCCCCAGGAATGCAAGAAGTGTATTAAGAAATATATGAAAATATATGCTAAGTGGGAATAAAGTTATCCACGAATGAAAAAATTATGTTGTAATTAGTGTATTCATTTATAATACAAGACTCATGTATGTATCTGGTTTAGAAAGACTACTAAACTCTTCGGTTCTTTGGTTCTTTAGGATTTGATTCCTTGTAATCATGAAAATTTAATGGTAGTAGACACTGGCTCTAGGCTTACTAGGGTTAGGGGGATACAACGTAGAATGTGTAAGGAAGATGGAAGCTGGAGTTATGAAAATTTGTTGATCAGATGCACCGTCAAAATCAGATTTATCAGCATGAAGTTCAAGATCTATCAGACACGATGTTTTTTAGAAAGAAGTTACTGAGAATTAAATTTAGAATGATGCTGAAGAGGTTGAATGGAGATAGTGATTTTAGGAGTTAGAAAGTTCTTAAACTTTCTAATCTTAATCCAGATGATGCTTTTTTGGTTTGTATTTATCAAATATCATAAGTTGTCTATAACAATTTTGATGCAAGCCTTATAAAGAAAAGGGGGAGAATAGGCATTGACAATAATATTGAGTTTTGATTGGAAAGAAAGAAGGTGATGAAAGTAAGAGAAGTCATAATACTTTCCTATATAAATCAGACAATGATTTGTTGATCATGCAATTCTCATAAATCATGAAAACATTTCATGATAAAATATTTTGAAGAATGAAGGCTATTGAAGGTATATAAATAGTTTGTATCGGTTCTAGAAACCTAGACATAGAAGATCAGATCGAGGAGTACCGAACACAAAATTTGTTAGAAGTATATTTGAGTAAAGCTGATAAAGTTTGGAGAGTATCTGAGTAAAGTCGCCATCAGATGCAGAACATTGGAGTCACCAGAGTTGTTGACACCAATCCATCGATCAAAGATGAGTTATGAAAGTATGAAGTTTTGAAAGGAGTTATTCTTGATAAAAGGAAAAAGAGTGAGTTCAATTTTGATATCAATCCACCAGTCCAGGAACATACATCGATCCATTAGATGAATGTTTCACACCGATAAATCTTTTGATGCAGTGGTTCAAGAAATATGATTGGTTTAAAAAATTCTACGAAGGATGCTATCGTAATGAGTTGAGGAGGTTCCATTAGATTGAAGAAAGGTAATGAAGTCTGAGAAGCCTGATTATGGATAAGACTTGGGAATATTTCAGAAGATTTGTGAAGAGTTGAAGTAGTCAAACTTGAAATTCAAATATGTGTAGATCTCAGAGTTTTTGAATTTGAGTAAGCATGAATTTTTTTTAGTTTCTCATCCATTCCATTATGAGATTCCTATAAATAGAAGCACAATGCATTTTTACTTTGTGACTTTTCATTTGAGTGGAAAAGGTAGAGCACTGCAGAATTCACGTCAAAGGTATATTTTCGGACTGAGACCTCATTAGAAGGTCAAACATATGAAAATTTTGTTTACCAGATTGAGGAATATCCAAATGTACATTTGAGCATAGTTTGAGTAACATATATTGAGAATGATTTCATTATATTGAGTCCATCAGACTGAATTCATCAGACCCATCCACATCGGACTGAGAGAATTGGACCTTATCCACATCAGATTGAGGATTCCAAACAGAGCATTTGTGGAACAGTTTTGAACAAAGTTTTTATTCTTTTGTTTTGTATCAATTGTTCATAAGGAAAATTTATAAACTTATGGGAGTTAGTATAATAATTCTTATTGGGAGATAGAAATTGTCTAACAGGCTTTGACACAAGTTGTATTCACTTATTCATTTTAGTAAATTCCCATAGACCCATGAGAGTGATTATGGAAAGGATATAGGTTCTCACACTGAGACCGAACCTTATAAATCTCATGTGCTTTACTTTCTTTCCTATTTTTACATGCATGAGTATTTACTAAAAGATGATATGGATATAAACTTTAACATGTTTTAGGGGTTAAGTTTTTAAAAGTATTGAAACTTATAAAAGTGAACAACTGATTCAACCCCCCCTTCAGTTGTTATTCGATGATTTGGAACTTCAGAACTCTTGTTTTTCAACAACTATTTTATTATGTTTTACAATATAAGTACACATAAAGACTTTTACATTTCTTTTCACACTATGTAATAATATTGATTACTACAGCTAGGAATAATACAAGGATATAAACATCGAATAATAGTGCAATCACTAAGGGGTTATGTAGCTAGACATTGAGTTATATTTAAGTGTTTTTTGGAAATGAAATAGTATAAATTCTACTCATTTTTACTTTTCCATTATTTTATTATATCTTATTTATATAAAAATAATATCCACTTGAACATCAGATGAATACAATAAAATAGTTTTTTAATACAAAGAAACCAAAAAATAGTATTTTTTTCAATAAATAAGTTTTTTTATTTAATAGTTAAATTTATAAGATTTAAAAAATCATTTTTAAAAAATGAATTTTATTTTTGGAATCAGCACATCGAAATGAGTTTAGAATGAATTTATGGTAATTTTCTAAAAAAGTTGTTTTTTGAGGTAAAAAGTAAAAAAATACTTTTTTTATGAAATACCGTAACTTTTATGATACAATCATGATATAATCATGTCTTAAAATTTTTCAATCCATATTCTTGACCAAAAATTTATTTATGGAATAATTTAATACATAATTCTTTCCATTTAGAAACACATGCTTAGCATTCTGAAACCACAATTTTATCTTTTCTAAAAAACTGTTTTTTTTGTGTTATACACGTATCATATTAAAATTAATTTTTATCACTTTTATAACTCAAATCAAGTAAAATGGATTTCAGATTTAGAATTAGGTTCAGATCAGTTAACAAGGAAAATTTCATTTATAGTCAAATAAGTGACCGAGGTAAAAAAAGAGTTATCATAATGAATAATCATTATTTTAACCCTTTAAACCACCCTACATCAAGTATAATTACCCACCTATTCTCCCCTCACTTTGTACTCCAAAGACATTGAGCATGAATCCTATCTCACCCCCCACTCAATATCCTCTCTAAGGTGGTTCTAAGGTTCTAAGGAGTCTCTATCTAGCTCTAAGAAACATCCTCTCAAGGTAAGATTTATTTTCCTCAACTTTTTCAATTCAAGTACTTATTTTGTATAAGTATTTTGATTCTCAAATTATTATCTTGTAAGTGTTTATAAACACCCCCATTACTATACATATGATGTCTTGTTAATGAGAGACTTCCTTTCTCTTTCATTAAACCCATTCCATGATTTCTTTTTTATACCTATTATGCTGTCAAAATCATCCCTTTATTTTCTATATTATATTTTCATGTCATTAACACCCAAGCTTATTTTTATTTAAGGGAATTCATTTAGATGTATTTTTCAATATTTGATTGAGGACATCCATGCATAAAACCCACATTCTCTACTCATGGGTTCAAAATGATATATACTTATGATCTTTGATCGATGTTACACACATAATGTTATCCATACAAATGGTGTACTCTGATAGCGCTTCAATGTATTGGGTAAAGAATTAATATCTAGAGATGAAATGTTCATGATACCTTGGCAGCATTACTTGGTAATGTTTTATGATACCTCAACCAAGGCCTTGTTAATATGTTTTACGATACTTTAGTGATGAGATTTTGTTATATGTTTAAGAATGTCTCATATTTATGTTATAGACACATTTCCGTGTTATGAATCATATTCTTATGTTCATTTACTTACCCTATGCCTCAAGTTCTTATGTATATGTTGTTATGTTATGGTTCATGTTTCATCTATAATGTTCTCTTACATTGTTTATCCCTTACTAAGCTTTTTGTGTTGTAAAAGTGGGTTCCCTAGACCCAACATGAACAATACTTTTGGATTACCATACCATGTATACAGTGAATTATGCATGATTTACAATTACCATAATAGTGTTGATATTTATGTGCCCAAAATTTACATAACAATGTTCTTAGATTACTTATCGTATCAAAAGGATATAAGGGTTCCGTGCTATAATGAGAACCCAGATATACCATGATAGTAATATTAAACATATGTCCTATGGTCTAGAAACATCATGCTAACTAGACACAGATGATGCATGATTATTAGGTGCTGGGGGATCATAAACACCAGGAATTCTTCTCTTGAAGTTCACACCTGGTGATCTCAAGTTGATGAGATCACAAGGACTGACCCGTCAATAGGAATAACATATGTTTTAGGTTCCAATGATAGTTCCTACCTGCGAACACCCTTAATAGTATCCTGAATTGATATTATTATCAATGTATACTATTTGATCATGTACTTTGATGTAAGGAAAAAACCATGGCATTGAAATCATAGTGAGGTAGCTTGCGTTGGGTACATCATTGGTGGTATGATATTGATTGAATAATCAATAAATAATTTTTCACTTACGAAAGGAAGTGATATCTCAAGTTAAGTTGATCAGGATGATAGTACCTTCATTAAATCCATGGTCATGGTAGAATAAGGTAAGTCCATTCAGTTAAGTCAACAAATAATAGAGTTGGAAAGGACGATGACAAAAGGTGTGTGTCATACTTTGTAAAACAAAGATAACAAAACAAGTCTCATATAGAAGGAAAATAAGACATACAACTAGAGTACAAAGTGGAAAAAATGAGAGATACAACTAATCCAATAGGTTAAACTAGAAAATATGAAAATTCTAGATGAACTAGTCTCCATGTGACCAACCATCACCTCCAAACCATTCCCAAACCAAAACAACGAAGTAAAGAGAATCCAACATGCTACTAAATACCCTTACCTTTACCCATGTCCTGTAAAAAAGGTCTATAGCTGCCCAAAGGTAGAATTAGGGTGTGATCACAAAACCTAGTAGGAAAGCACCAAAGAATCTATAAAAATTTTAATATCAAGAATGGAAAAGTTCAATATTTAAAACAAAACATTTTTACAAACATTTCTATAAATAAAACTATTTGAAAACATTTCTCAAAAAATTATTGAATTTTCCACAAATTGCATATAAGGTCTTCCAAAGATAGAAACATGACAGTTATAAGACAAAATAGGTAAACATACCGAAATATAAATATACATGTGAGCCAACATCCATGAAATAATCTATCATGTAATAAACAAACAGAAACAACAATGCACATTCTAGTCAGGCTCTAGCCTATGGGACAATACGTAATAGACACTCACGAACATAAAAAGACTTAAAGTTGGATCCAAATAATATCGATTACTGCCACAATCCATCGATATATAAGAGGTTACCTCCTAGTGGTATCACACGCACTAAGACTACCTGTGTCTCTTTCTTGATGCACTCAAGGTTCCCATTATGAAATGTTGGTTAATTTTTGTTTTTTTAAAACCATGATCACATTTTTATAAATCCATTTCAAAGCCAATACATTCTACTTCAGGGTTTGAAAATCCATTTTCCCATTTTAAAACAAGGTAATTCCATTTTTAAAGAAAACCCCCCCTTTTAAAAACAAACCCATGACCTTTTCAATTTTTATACATGAAATTACATTTCAAATCTCAATGAATAAATATGAACAATAAATTTAAGAAATTAGAACACTTGAAAAAATTCAGCTACCTCAAGGATGTAGAAAACTGAACTGAATTTGACAATGGGGATTGGAGAGCACAAGATTTGCCTTCGGAAAATAAGGCATGACAAAAGACTGAAAAAGATTGATATAAAACACAATCTGATTACCCATCCCTACCATAAATGGTGCCACAGTCACAAATGAGAGAGATAAATCGAGAGGAAGGCTTACCTGAAGAGATAAAGTGCCTATCCCTGCTGATCAATCGATGAACAGATCAATTTGGGCAGAAAGGAATCACCAAAAAACACCAAGGGTGGATTTTGGGTTGAGAGAGGAGGGTCGCATAAGGAAAGAATGAAAAATATCATTCATACGACACCCTAAAAACAAAAAACGTGACATTTACATGACCTGTAACTAATTTACAAGCTGTGTAATCCTCGGGTTCCGTATATGCTGAAAAAGTCATCACCCTTTTTAATTAAAAACAAGATTTTATTCATACATTATGTGTAACAGTTACATGACGCGTAAACCATTCATGCTGTGTAACCAGTTCGCAGCTTTCTCCCAACATCCATTACATGACATGTACTCCACTTACACTTTGTGTAAGTTTCTAGAGAGCAACACAAATTTTAGGCTTTATGTTGAAAATTCCAACAAATTCCCGACTTCACCATTACAGGTATACTCCCAATTCCATGGTAGGCCATGCTCTCCCAACGAAAAAGGATACCAAAACAAAGGTAAAAATATACCTACAGAAATGTAATAGGACGTTACAATCTCCCCACTATAAAATCTTTATGTCTCCAGAAAGTGCTCAATATCTCAGATCCGTAAAAAGAGTAGGCCAATACTACCTCATCAATGACTCCCACTCCCATATCTCATGGTGATCCTATCCGCACTGCCACAGTACCTGGACTAGGGGGATCATTTTACCGCATATCACCTTATCCCTATGATCCATAATCTGAATTGGCTACTCAACTAAAGTGGCACCGAGCTCAAGATCAACATCATCCCATCTAATCACATGGGAAGGATCTGGTATATACCTCCTCAACTGGTAATCATGAAACACATCATGTATAGTAGTCAAAAAAGAGGGTAAAAGAAACTGATATGCCACCCTCCCCAGTCACTCAAGGACGTCAAAGGGTCTCATAAACCTTAGTGCCAACTTACCTTGCTTACCCAACCGATGATGTCCCAAGAGTGGTGAAACTTTGAGAAAGATCTAATCACCAACCTAAAACTCCAATGGCCAACGAAGATGGTCCACATAAGATTTTTGACAACTCTTTGCCGTGATCAAACACCTCTGGATCAACTACACCATCTCTATCACCCTCTGAACCGAACTTGGCCCAACCAAGGATCGCTCTCCCAACTCTGCCCAACACAAGGGAGATTGACATGGATTCCCATACAAAGCCTCAAAAGGATCCATCCTGATCAATGTTTGATAACTATTGTTATAGTAAAACTCAACCAAAGGCATATTCCTATCCCAAGATCCATCTAAATCAAGTAAAAAAGCTTAGAGAATATCCTCAAGAACCTGGATAGCCCTCTCTTCCTATCCATCCATTTGTGGATGATAAGCCATGCTCAATTTCAATTGGGAACCCATTACCTCCTAAAAACCTTTCCAGATCCTGGATGTGAACCTCAGGTATCTATTAGAAACAACTACTAAGGGAACCCCATGAAGCCTCACAATTTCTCAGACATACAGTCCCCAAACTATTCCAATTTCATCATTTCCTTTATTGGTATGAAATTAAATGATTTAGTGAGTGTCGATAATCACCCAAATCACATTCTTCCCACTAGGATTCCATGGTAAACCAACAATGAAATCCATATAAATTTCATCCCACTTTCATACTGGAATGGATAAAGGCTGTAACAACCCGACATGTCTTTGGTGTTCCACCTTAACTTTGACAAGTGAGACACTAAGACACAAAATCCTTAACTGACCGCCTCATTCTCGACCACTAATATTGAAACCACAAGTCATGGTACATCTTTGTATCCCTAGGTTGAATGAACCAACATGATTAGTGTCCACTATCTAAAAACTCCTATCTCAAAGAAAAAGGAACAACTAACCTGCTACAGAAGTGCAAAGCTCCACTGGGATATCGAGAAAACTCACTTGAGGTCTCCCCACCATTTAGGATTTCTCCCAAGAATCGACTCTCGGTGTCTACTATTAGCTGAAGTCGAACTCTATCATCAAAAGATGAGTCAATCTTTATTGAATCTAAGAACACATGTCCACCAACCTCCTTCTCTCACAAACTCATCTCAGCAAACAAACTCATCAGATACCACTTCTCAACTGATTCCTTCATAGCTTATGTCGGTAATTTTATGCTCAAAACATTGGATACCACATTTCATTTCCTAAAGGTATATATGATATCCAAATAAAAGGTATGAAGATATTCAACCTAGCATCTTTGTCGCAAGTTGAGATCCCTCTGAGTGAAAATATACTTCAGGATTTTGTGATCAGAATATACTATAAATTACTTCCAAAAAAGATAGTGATGCCACGTCTTGAGTGCGTGCATAACCACTATCAACTCAAGATTATGGGTGGGGTAGTTCTTCTCATGAGGGAATAAATGACGTGATCCATAAGTCACGACCTGTTTCACCCTCATCAAGACACATCCCAAACCTATACTAGAAGCATCGTAGAAAACATCATAACCTGACCTGGTTTCGGAAGAATCAAAACTGGTGTTGAAGTCAACATCATATTTAGCTCCTCAATAGACCTCTGACACTTGTTGTTCCATTCAAACTGTACACCCTTACGGGTTAAAGCTATCAACGAATATTTGAGTTGGAGAAGTCCCAAAAAAACCATTTATAGTAACCTACCAAACCTAAGAATCTCTAGATTTCAAACACATTTTTGATATTTTCCCAATACATAACTACTTTCACCTTTTCAAAATCTACTAAGACACCCCTCTTTGAGATCACATGCCCCAAAAACATTACCTCTCAGATCCAAAACTCACATTTGGAAATTTTACCATACATACGATGTTCCATCATGGTTTGAAGAATGATATCCAAATGGTCCACATGTTCCTCTTATGTCTTGGAGTGCACCAAGATATCATCTAAGAACACAACAAAAAAAGAGTCCAAGAACCGATGAAAGATTAAATTCATCAAATCCATAAATACCACAAGAGAAGTAGTGATACTGAATGACATAACCAAAAAATTGAAATGCCCATATTGACTCATAAATGTTGCCTTCGATATATCCTCTTCTCAGACTCTCAAATGGTGGTACCCTGACCTCAGGTCGATATTAGAAAATAAATGAGTCCCTCTAAGTTGATCAAAGATATCATCAATTTTGGGTAAATGATACTTGTTTTTAACGGTCACCCGATTCAACTTTCATTAGTCAATACAAAGTCTAAGGCTCTCTTCTATCTTCTTAGAAAAGAGTACAGGTGAATCCCATGATGACACTCTAGGATGAATAAATCCTTTCACCTTTAGGTCCTCAAGATGGACCTTAAGTTCCACTAACTCAACATGTTCTATTCGATAAGATGATATAGAAATGAGAATCATTCCCAGGAGTAGGTCAATAGTAAACTTGACCTTTCTCTATGGTGATAAACAATCAAAAACATCCAGAAAGATCTCAGGGTATGCACCCACAACAGAAGGCTACTGACCTCCCAAGCAAGGGTCAACCACATCAAGAAACATTTATGAAAACTGACATGAGATTATACCAACATAAGGAACAACATGACATGACCTTCACGATCTAGAGTACCACTCACCCTAGAAAACATGAGTGACCCCATCAGTAGATAAGAACTATACTTGATGATGAAAATAGTCTATCTGAGACTTAAAAATAATCATCCAATCTGTGTCAATAATCAAGTCAAAGATGTCAAGATCAAGCACTAAGAACTCCCAAACCACCTTAACATCAGCTATCATCACCTGACACACGGGGCACTTGAAACCTTGTTCGTAATTCTTTCCCAAAGGTGTTGAAATATTCAATAAGAACAAAATAAGCTTTGAACACAATCCTAACATGTCAACCAACTTCAACGATATAAATGAATGAGAGACACCTATGTCAAGAAAAGTTAGCACCATTGAAGATGAAATAAACACCATACCTTTAATAGTATATGACCCTGCTTTAGATTTCTTTGGAACACACACTGATGCATAAATCCATCCATACTTAGCCACCCGTACATCCCCTTTGGATTGAGAATGAGACCCACAAACCTTGTAAGCATCAACATGAATCTTCCACCCCTTGGTGAAAGTATATCTTACATTAATTCCTTAGTAAATCTTATCACAGAAACGTTTTAGATAACCAGTTCTCCCACAAAGATGAAAAGTCCTAGGAACCTCTGTACAATAAGGCTTGGTATGACCACACCTCCCGCACTGGTAGAAAATAACCTGTTGCTTCCCTGAAAAAGCTCATGAAATGGGTCCTATAGAAAACCGACCACTCTTACGCTTCCTTTTCAGACTATAAGAAGTACCTGACTTACCGTTGCACCCACCGAAGCTCATCTGAAACCTATCCCCTAGATATGTTTTCCTTAGACAAATATGGTTTATCCACTACCTCCATAAAGGTCGGAAGACATAAAAGAACTATAATTGACTGAATATTGGCTCTCATCACCATCTAAAACCTCCAAGAATTTAGGTAATCATTGGTGACGAGCTATGGTACTAGATACACGAACTCACCAAAATGGGTGGAGTACTCTAGAATGGTATGCTTCCCTTGATCCACAATCATAAACTCTTGGGTATTTCCTGCATGTAAAGTTTTAGGATAAAACTTTTGATTGAATATATTCTTGAAAGAAACCCAGGTAAGGCCTTCATGCAACTTAGTTTTCATTAGAGTCACACCATCATATTCCTAGTCCCTCGAGCATATATGTCTCAAAACCCACATGATAATCTTTTAGAGTATTAAAAAATAGAATATCTTCTCATTATTTTCAAGCCACTCCCATGACTCTTATGGTCCTTTGTTACCTCGGAAGATAAGTGGATGCTGCTCGGTAAATTCTGAGCCATGATCCACTACCTGTCATGGGTTCACTATTCCCACTGACTGTAGAGTTTGAATGGTACAAATCATTTTTTCAACCAAATATGGGTCCACTGAAGGATCAGCCTGTAGAATCTTCCTCGCGACTTCCCCTCTCGTATTTGGAGGAGCTCTTCTTAGAGTAATTCCATGTTAAATACAAGAAAATAACCAATCAGTCAAAATCAAATTCAAAAAAACATTGAACCAACTTTTATAATATAAAACCATGATTTAAAACAATAATAATTTAAATCAAATATGAATTATTTTAGAAAAGGGAAATACCTTTAGAAGGGAACATGTCCATCTAAATAAACTCCCCACTTAGTTTATTCAAATGAACTTGCATACACCGAGCCCCTAAATTTAATATATAGGTCAATTTAAATAAATTTCGTATACAATCCATTCAAATGAACCTAAATACCAGGTCTTGGAATTAGTAAATATTTTCCTACCACCCATGGAAACTCAAATTCAGTCATGGGAGTGAGATGGAAAGACCCATTTTCTGCACCTATTGTTTGAATTTCTATGATCCTACTCTTTTCTACCTAAGAAAAAGAACCAACTCAGGAAGTGCTGCCACACTTCAGGATGAGTAATCCCTCTGATACATAATTGTAACAGACCAACCCAGGCCAACCAGATTAGTCACCCAAGTCATTCCATTATGGGGTGAGGTAAAATAAAGATAACAAAAGAAATCTCATATATAAGGAAAAAAGACACACAACCAGAGTATAAAACAGAAAAAATGAGATATACAATTGATCCAACATGATAAACTAGAAAATATGAAAAGTCTAGACAAACTAGTCTCCATATGACCAACTATCACCTCAAAACCATTCCTAAACCTAAAAAACAACGTAAAGAGAATCCAACATGCTACTGAATGCCCTTCCCTTTACCCGTGTCCTGCAAAACAGGGTCTATAGATGCCCAAAGGCATAATTATTGTGTGAGAACAGAGCCTAGTAGGAAAAAACCAAAGAATATATACAAATTCTAATATCAATAAATCACAAGTTCTAGCTTTAAAATAAAATATATTTACAAGAATTTTTATAAATAAAACAATTTGAAAACATTTATAAAAAAAGTATTGAATTTTACACAAATTACATATCAAGTTTTCCGAAGCCAGAAACATGCCAGTTATAAGACAAAAACAGGTAAACATAACAAAATATAAATATACATGTGATCCAAAATACATGAAATAATATATCATTAAATAAAAAACCAGAAACAACAATGCATCTTCTAGTTGATCTCTATCCTATAGGAAAATACATACTAGACATACAGGAGCCTAAAAAGTCATAAGGTTGGATCCAAATAATATCGAGTCTTTCCATAATCCATTGATATACAAGAGGTTACCTATTAGTTGCGTCAGACACATTAAGGCCACCTGTGTCTCTTTCTTAACGCACCCAAGGTTCCCACTATGCAATGTTTGTCAATTTCTTTTTTTAAAACCATTGTCAAATTTTTATAAATCCATTTCAAATACAAGCCAATCTAATTCAGGGTTTGAAAATCCATTTTCCCATTTCAAAACAAGAAAATTCCATTTTCAAAGTGAAACCCCATTTTTAAACATGAACCCATGCCATTTTCAATTTCAACACATGGAATTTCATCTCAAATATCAAGAACTCAATATGAACAAAAAGAAATTCAAGAAATTAGAACACTTGAACAGGTCCACCTACATCAAGGACATAGAAAACCAAATCGTCTTTGACAATGGGGATTGGAAACCTCAAGATTTTCCTTCAGAAAATAAGACACAATGAAAGACTGAAAAAGATTGATAGAAAATGCAATTTGATTACCCATCCCTATCATAAACAGTTCCGTAACCAAAAACAAGAGAGATAAATTGAGAGGAAGACTTACCCGAAGAGAAGAAACACCTATCCCTACTGATCAATCACTAAAAGAATCAATCTGGACAAAAAGGAATCACCCTAAAACACCTAGGGAGGATTCCAGGTCAAGAGAGGATGACTATATACAGAAATAATGAAACATATCATTCTTATGACACCCTAAAAATCAACACCTTGACATTTACATGGTGTGTAACTAATTCACTCAATCCTCTAGATGACGCCCCTGAATCCCATGATAATAGTACATGGTGAATGAGTAGGTCCTCACATGCATAACATAAACCAATAACCCACATTCCACCATGTTTTTTGAGCCCAAACATAGACACCACCTATGTGATAACCCTCTCTTCAAAGGGTTTACTATAGAGGTGCCCATCACAAAAAAAGGCATACATAAGTGCCAACTAAGCCTTCAAACCACATGATTTTTCAAACCACTTTCTAAAATTCTATAAAATACCAATACATAATTTTACATTTCAGACCCAAATCCATTTCCAAACCATTTCCAAAGTCAAGATGAAACACCACTTATACATGGAAAATTCCAAACAGAAATTTTAAGACATTTAGATATCAAACCACACTTCAAAGTTTCCAAACTACCAAAAATTCTAAAAAATATTTGAGAAACCACACTAAAGATAATTTGGAAACCAAATAAACCATTTAGAACACATATGGGTTTTGTAAGATCCATTTGGGTAGAGAAGGGCTAAAGAAAATAAGGAGAGGGGAAAAGTTCTTTTGAAATTTAGGGTTCAAGGAAAATATTTTTAAGGAAGACCATTATCATTTGTGTGCCAATCCATGTGTGCACCCCATTCACACATGGATATTCCCACATCTAATGGAACATACAAGGGAAGCCACAAAATACCAATAGTTTCATTTTAAGAATCATAAAGAGCCTTACAACCCAACACAAGAGTCCACACATAAGCACCAAACCATAAAAGTCACCAAAACCTACACACCAAATTCATTTCATAAGGAAAACCATACTACCAAGTCATATCCAGGGCCAAACACAATTCAAGGCACCCAATTTCCTCCTTAAATACCCAATGGCATTTTATCAAACATCTTGCATGCATATATATATATATATATAGATATAGCTAGGGAAACCCTTTGAAAATGAATTTACGTCAAATTTACAACAATAAATCGCCAAAAAATTTATAATAACACATAAAAAACATGAATATAACCTTTATAAACCATTTAGGAAAGCTTAAGAATTAAATGACATGCTTTGGAAAGGAAATAGATGGAAACACCTACCTCAACGACGTGCGCACACAATGAAACTTTTGAGGAAGGAAGAGCTAAGATTGAGGAACAATCCACACACCCTAACATAAAAGAAATCAAACAACATTAGCCAAACATTTCCCTAGGGTTCAGCCAAGAGGGAGCCAAGACAAGGAAGAGACAAGAATCAAGAGAGAAGGATAAGAAGAAGAGAAAATTGTCCAAAACCATGAAAAAATCACCTTAGAGGATTTGAGAGACATCCATGGAGGAGGGGGAGCTAAGGAGAAGGGGTTTCGAGATCCCCTTGGTGCACCTAGGTCAAGAAAAGGACGAGAAACCCTATTTTGGGTTAAAACATAAGATGGAAAAGATGAGAATTTCATTTTTTAAAGATCTGGGCAACTCAAACGGTTTGGTCGCATGACTTTCCAAATCGTGCGCTGACCGTGTGCACCTTACTGGAGAGGAGGAAAAAACTGCACGATGTGGATGCATGGTTTGGGAAATTATGCGCCCACCATGAAAAATGGCTATGCCAAATTATAGAGCTTCCCTGCACACTTGTCACATGGTTCCCCCTAATCATGCACAAGCCATATACCTTGTTCCTGAAACTAAAAAGGAGCCTCAAAGTTTCTCCTAGGACTCATATGGTTTTTCCCAAACCATGCTAGAAAAACTGTGCAAGAACAAAAACAACCAAAAATTCTCTCAACTTCAACAAACTGCATGTTTCACCCTAAAACTATGCACACAAACTGCGTATAGGGCCAAAACTCACCCAAAAACTCCAAAACTCAAAAATTTTCATCGGGAACTAGACTAGAACCTTAAACAAATGATCCAACATCAAGAAAATAATAAAATATAGGAAAAACCATGGTCGGGGTGTGAAAATTCTTCCCACCATAAATTTTTTTTACCCCCATAAAGTCACAAGCTAAACGAAGAATGTAACTCGAACCCAAAATGGTATGAAGACAAGCGGAACTACGAATCTTAGTGTGACCTTTCACCCCACAATTCATAACCAGCTAGATCTAAAAAGGAAACAATAAAGAGAAATATGAGGGAGGGTTCTACCCAACATAAGAATTCTACTAGTACAACTGGCATTGAGACTCTCCATGCGACGACATCGACACAGGAACTCCTAGAACAAACTAAGGACCCCCGAAACAAGGGAAACCCACATAGAGGGATCAAACCAACCAATGAACCCAAGAAAAATTTATCATTTCTTTAAGAAACAAGCATCTCCCAAATGAGCACAACTAGAACTAAAACCCGTTTGGTTGAAAAAATACAAAGATACACAGGGGTGAATTGTGTCTTTTCAAAAATCTTGACTGATTATGTATTTTTCCTTTTCTTTGTGATTGATAAAGATATGAAGAGTTCTTTAATATAAGTTATTGAGTAGTAGATAAATATAGAATAAGAACATAATAATTTTTATAGTGGTTTGAGGAACAAATATTCCCCAGTCCACTTCACCAATACTATCTTAGTAATCTTGATGATTTTCACTAGAAAGGCCCTCTTATCACAAGACCTTAAAATCCATAACTGAGTACAGGAAGTTGACACCTTTACATCAAGGATTAAACATATCCTTCTAGTTCTTTTACAAAAACTAGTTATCCACAATTTAGTCCAAGAAACTGACACTCTACCACTATTGAGTCTAAGTAGTTGAAACTCCAATAAATCAAAAGAGTTTGATTTGATGAGGGTACATGTTGAAATTCATAGTTTCAGTAACAAATGATAAAATAAGAATCTTATTCTTTTAAGATTAAAGTATTTGAGAAAGAATATATTTAAAGAATTTTTGTTTGCAAGCGATCTTCAATTGTACAATGACAAACAAGAAGTGGTTTCACAACAGTTCGAGGTTGAAAAGTATATCTAAAAATGTAGCATATTTTATAAAATAAAAAAATGATCATTGTTTGCAGCTATTATATATATAAAATATATTCAAAAGTATATAGTTTTATATATATTTCAAAATGAAATTGTGATAGAATATATTGAGAAAATAGCTTGCTTATTTATTCTAGGTCCAAGAAAGTCGCCTGAAAGATTGTGAATATTCAAATTGAATTGATCAGAAGAGTCATAACTTCCCTTAGAAATAAGAATTATTTATTCTGTTGAATACGGTTCTTTGAATCAATAAAAATGAACCTTTGAATCGGTAGGTTCTTTTGTGTAGTGTAGGGTTCCTTTTCATAGAATAGGGTTCCTTTTCATAGCATAGGGTTCCTTTTCATAGTGTAGGGTTCCTTAGCAATGTAAGGATGAGAATCCATGCGTTTATCCTTCCAGCATAGGGAATGAACAATGATTCCAGACTTCACTGTTGAATTGAATTTTCAT
This sequence comes from Viscum album, assembly GCA_963277665.1. Taxonomy (NCBI): domain Eukaryota; kingdom Viridiplantae; phylum Streptophyta; class Magnoliopsida; order Santalales; family Viscaceae; genus Viscum; species Viscum album. Next base: position 1,945,644,151 of record OY728163.1, read on the forward strand.
ATGATTATTCAAACATAGGGTTTATAAACAATATGTTTATTTATCGAACACATGGTTTCCGATCCATACATGTATTGTTTAGTGTAGTGTAAGGACGATTATCCATACGTTCATTTACCAAAAGTAGGGTATGGACAATGTTTATAGAACACATCCAATATATTTGTATTCTATCAAAAATATATAAGTAAACATGATATAAATTCCTAAAAAATAATTAAAACAAATTTATTAAAAAAAAAAAACAGGTATTTGTGAGCATCAAAATCAATTTATATTTCAGAGTATTGTTGATATAATACATGCCCAAAAATCTCCCCTGTTTTGATGTTCACAAAACCCATAAAGTAACTCACAGAAAATATAGGATTTTTAAATATTTGTAAAGAACATATTAATTTTTCTTAATAATATTTATATTTCACTGTATTATTTTTTATTAAAGAAAAAGATACTTGTAAATTGAAAATGTTTGTGGTTACCCAATGTTCTCCCCCTTTTGTGATATCAAAAAGAAAGGTGAAAATAAAAAGGCACAAAACACAGTTAATATTGCACTAATCTGAAATGAATAGTTGTTGAAACTGGTGAAAGATAAATAAATTTAGAATTGGAGGTAACATATTGGACATAAATAATAAAACAATTGAAACTAAATAAAATTTATAGAAATAAAAATAAAGTAAAGTAAATTGAATTGAAAATAAAATGTTTTGAAAATAGATTACAATCCATGAATCATCATAATACATGTTTCTAAAAGGTTGGTCTTGGGTTAGATGGAGTGGATTATTCTTCTTCTTCACTAGAAAAGGATGCAGTTTGGTGAGGAATGGATTGGACAACACCATGGACATCATTTAACTTTACCAAAAAGATCTAAAAATGATTGTTGAAAACTACTGTCCACTACTGGAGAATCTTCTTAGAATCTTGATCAATCCTCAAGCTCTCAACCAAATTTACATTAACAAACTCATTAACATATTCTTCAGATTGAATGAAAGTAGTTATCTTATGTCTCATTTAATGAATAACTGGTCATAAACAAGAATCATTGGAGTTTAGTTGAATGATCAAATGTCTTTGATTCTCTAGAAGAATATTCAAAGGAGCACTGTTACACTGAAGAGTGTGTATTTTGTTATTTAAATCATCCAATAATAAATTAATATCTTCAAATATTATAATCAAATCTGGAGGATTTTGTTGAGAGTAAGATGATTCCTGACTTTATCTAATAGATTGAAATTCTCTTCCCAACAACTGATTTAACTCATTAAAATATGATTTCTTTACAAATTCTTCCTCCAAAGATTTTATCTCATTGGTAAAGGTTATGATAAAATCTTCAATGTCACCCAATAAAATAAGAGTTTTATGAACTTCTCTTAAATTAGTCTGAAGAGCCTCAAACTTAGATCTGGGTACTATTAAACTCTTGAGATATTTTACTTTCTTTTTCTCAGTATCTAATTCTTGTCTAAGATACAAGTTCTATTCATCCAAAATATTATACTTAAAAACCAAATCTTCAAGATAAGAGTTAGAAGACTCTTTAGAAATAGATCTTGAAGGTTGTCCTGCCTCCACATTAGCCAACCTTTGATCTATCTCTGAACCATCCATTTCTTGAACTCATGTTATTTCTATTAAAGTAGAAACTTATACATCTACTGAATCAATAAATACCAATGGAATATTAACCGGGGTGGATCCACTTGATATAGGGACAACTTCCCTCTGTTCATATTGACTTTGAGCCTTTTTCTCAATATTCTCAACCACATTAGCTTCATGCTCAACTCTTCTTTCATTTTCCTCTTCAACTACATTCAAAACCTCAACAATGTTTACTGAAATTATTATTCTCTGAATATGAACAACCTATTATATTGATTCAACTTCTTCTTATAGTATAGGTCTAACAGATCCAACCGATGGTAACATTATCTACCCCCTAAGCAGTTTCCATCATCCTATCTTGTTCCATCATACCAACAGGTAATAGATTATTACAATATTTTCTCCAAAAATATCCTAGATTCCTCACAGTTCTAGTATTTAAAACATTACTATGATGACATATCTAAACTGATGAGATATCTCAAACTTTTCTTAGTCTCAATAGAAAATGAGAAATAATCCTTACATAAGGATAAAAACTCATTCTAGCTTCTTTAGAACAATAATAATTTGTATAAATTAGAATATACCTACTGAAATTCAGCTTGATATGGTTCATCAACAAAAATAGAACATACATATGAGGATACAAGAATTTTTCTAACTCTGTAGTCCTTGGCTCAATTGCCGACTGAATAAACTTTTTCAATACCTTTCGATCAGGATATAGGTCTTTAGTCATCATTTTATTGATAGATGAAGTTCCAAACAAGAAGTACATTATATCCTCTAATCTAAATCTTTCATGTCCTATATTTATTAAATCAAAATGATATTCCCCCTCATGGGGATAAACCAACAACTTAATAGTTTTCAATGAAGAAATAGAAAATTATTCATGATAAATCTTAGATGCAACAAAATATTAATCAACTCCAAAACTAAATGAAGAATTTTGCTAAAATTATTTTACTTAAATATAAAAAATAAATGGTGTATTACTATCTCCAAAAAGATATTACCATCCTTGAAATCTGATTGAATTCTTTAATAACAGATATGTTTCATTTATCTAGTTGAAATCAATTATGTTTCTTTGAAGATTTTTTTGATAAATCACATACTGGCGAGCTAGATCAATCTGATTGACATCATCAATTCTACCTGATGTTTTAATTTCAAAAGGTTTGAGGATTGAAGGTTCGAGGTTAGGGATTCAGGGAACTATAATGATAAATAATCTGTAATCTGAAGGGTCGAAAGAGTAGTAAGGAGAGAGGGAGAAGTATAATAGTTTAGTTATGATTTCGCGTGTCGATGACATGGGGTAATAATTAAAAATTTTATTCTTGAAAAGATGAAATATAAAAATAAAATATGGAAGACAATTACTTAAACAAATAAACAAAAAAATTATGAATAAAAATAATTGACAGACAAATTAACAAAATAAATTAATAAAAATTTATTTAAAATTAAATATTCATAACTACCCTTATTAAAATTAAATTTTACAATGGGAATTGGTTTAGTAAAAATATTATCTAATTGATATTATATATTTAAAAATTTTAAAGATATATCATTTTTATGAATTTGATCTCTTAGAAAATGATGCCTTATATCAATATGCTTAATCCTAGAGTGACTTATGATTTTTTGAAATATTTATTGCACAAGTATTGTCACATAAAATATGAATATTATTAAAATTTAGTCCAAAGTTCAGTATAGTGTGTTTCATCCATGACACTTGTGCACAAAAACTGCCAACAAATACATATTTTAGCTCAAATGTTGACGAGGTAACTGAATGTTGTTTCTTATTTAACCATGATACTAAAGATTTTCTTAAAAAACGACAGGTTCCTGAGGTACTTTTCCTATATAATTTACATCCTCTAAAATCATCATCTGAATATGAAATTAAATTAAAATCATAGATTTTTGGATAAATAAGAGATTGAAAAATAGTTCCTTTTAAATATCTAAAAATTATTTTAACAACAGTAAGATGAGATTCTTTTGGATTTGACTGAAATCTAGCACAAAGATATACATAAACCATTATGTCTGATCTACTAATAGTAAGATATAATAAACTACTAATCATACCTCTATATAACTCGTTGTCAACTGGTTTTTCAGCTTCATCCACATCAAGTTTTATATTAGTACACATAGGAGTTGTATAAGTCTTACTTTTTTCAAATATAAAATTTTTCAATAAATAAATAATATATTTACTTTTATTTAAAATATTTTCAAAATATTTTTGATAAATTTGAAATCCTAAAAAGAAATTTAATTCTCCCATCATACTCATTTTAATTTTTTTTTCATTAGATTTGAAAAATTGTTACAAATATTTTTATTTTATTGAATAAAAAATAACATCATCAACATAAATTTGTACTAATAGAATATTAGAAAAAAAAAATTTCTTAGAAAGAGTATGATATACTAATCCCATAGAAAATCCATTTTCTAATAAAAAATATCTTAATATTTCATACAAATCTCTAGGTGCTTGTTTAAAGGCATAAAGAGATTTAGTAAGTTTAAAAACAGAATTTGGTTTGTGCGGATTTTCAAAACCCATGGGTTTTTCAACCTAAAATCCCTCCATTAAATATTCATTTAAAAAGGAAGATTTAACATATATATGATATAATTTAAAATTCATATGAGATTTATAAGCTAAAATTATTCTAATGACTTTTAGTCTAGCTATAGGTGAAAAGGTTTCATCATAATCTATTCACTCTTCCTGATTATATCATTTTTTCTACTAATCTATATTTTTTTCTAGTAATGATTATTTTATCATCTTGTCTATTTATAAAGATCCATTTAGTTCCAATTAATGGATAATTGGATGGTCTTTATATTAATTCCCAAGCTTCATTTCTTTTGAATTGGTTTAGTTCTTCTTGCATTGCTAACAACCAACTCTCATCTCCTAAAGCTTCTTCAAAATACTTTGGTTCTAACTAAGACAAAAAGATATAGAATTCCACTAGGTTTCCTAAATTTCTTATAAAACTAATTCCCGTGTCTAGGTATCCTATAATAGTTTCTAAAGGATTATTATTTAAGATTCTAGACTTTCAAAGTAAAACACTTTTAGGTTCTTCAGTTTCATGTTCTTTTAAAATAAATTGAATTTCATTTACTTTATTTTCAAAAATAGTTTCAGGTGAGTCAAGTCTCATGTTGTCTAAAGATTTAGTTATCTCATCTATTTGATTTTCATTTTTATTAAAAGGGTCAGTTTCATAAAACTTCACATGAAATGATTCTTCAAAAATCCAAATTTTTTTATTAAACACTCTATAGGATCTAGAAGTAGCAGAATAACCTTGAAATATTCCTTCATCAGCTTTTGGATCGAATTTACCAAAATTAACTTTAGTATTCAAGATATATACCTTACATATAAAAACATTAAAGTAATTTACTTTTGGTTTTCTGTTATTCTAGAGTTCATAGGATGTCCTTCTAAAAAATGGTATTTTTAAAACTCTATTCATGATTTAGCAGGCTGTGCTTACAGCTTCTACCCAAAAATAGGTAGGAAGAATATATTAATTTAGAATATTCCTTGACATTTCTTAAATATTTTTGTTTCTTCTTTCAAAAATCCCATTTTTTGAGGCGTCCTTGGTATAAAGAAGATGTGTTAATACCTAAATTTGAGCAAAAAGAATTAAATTATTGATTATAAAATTCTCCACCATGATCAATTTTCTATTAGATTATTTTAAAATATTTTTCATTTTGAATAATTTTTCAAAAACATTCAAAAAAAGTGAATATAAAACTTTTGATTTTTAGAAAATATACCTAAGTAAATCGATAAAAATCATCAACTAAAACATAGACATATAATTTATTATCCAAAATTTCTACTCTTGATGGTCCAAAAAAATCCATATGGATAAGTTCTAAAGGTTTATATGTAAATTTTTTTTAATTGATTTAAAAGATGATTTGTTTTTTTTTTCCAATTTGACATGAATCACCAAATCTATCATGTTAAAACTTAAGACTAGGAAAATCAGAAACTAATTGTTTCTTAGATAATTTATGTAAAGCATATGTATTGTAACTTCCAAGTCTCATATGCCAGATCCATGATTCATTTAACTTAGCAGTTAAACGATTCACTTTTTTTTTACACAGGGAATTGAGATCTAAAGTATAAACATTTTCAGTTCTTAGTGCTTTAAATTTAATCATTTTATCTTTGGAAAAATAACACGAATTATTAGAAAAATCAATATAAAATCCACTATCACAAATTTGAGAAATACTTATCAGGTTTTTCTTTACCCCTTGTATATAGAATACTTTGTGGATTGAGATTATTTTTGGATCTCCAAATGTTCCAAATATAATAATATTTCCTTTTAAATTGTCACTTAATGTTACTAGACCTCTATCCATTTATGTCAGTGTATGGGAATTTGTAGAGTCTCCAGTCATGTGTCTGGAACAACCACTATCCATATACCATATAACATGTTTTTTCCTATGGTCTTTGATCTTCAAAGAACATTTAAACATTTTTTTGTTTTGGAACCCATATTTTCTTGGGTCCAGCAGTGTCAGTAAGAAATGACTTGAGAATCCAGATCTACCTTATTTTTACATAATTCATACCACTCACTTCAAATATATTTTTGAAAATAAAATCCTTTTTAATACCACTAATTTGAGGATCTCTTAAATAATAGTTGTTAGTGTAATAACATTTTACCCCACAATAATAGAAGATATCATTTTTTAAATTGGGCATAAAATAATTTTTGAATAATTTTTAATTCTCACCCTTGCTTCCTATTCCAAAATTTTCTCTTTTAATAACATTATTTTCAAGAATCTCAATTAGATTATTTTATCCTTTTTTTAAAATACTAGTAGTAATTTTATAATATTATACTTAATTATATAGTTCTTTTATTTTATTTTCATCAACAATACAGTTTGATGTAGATGAATTAAAATTTTCAATTATTTATTGATGTTGTTTTAACATTGTTTCTCTTTCACCTAAAACAACATTGTGAATATTTTTTAATGATTTATGATTATTCATTAAAGAATCATATATTTATTCTAGTATTGAATAATAAGTAGATAATTTACCATTTGAATAGATATTAGAGTCATAGGCAGAGGAATAATAGGTTTGTACCTATTATTATTACTTAGACATAAAGAACATATTTGATTTTAGATTTTGTGCCTCGTTTTCTAAATCATATTTTGATGAGATGATGGATTCTTCAAATACACTCCATGTATATTTCATGAATCCTTTTCCTTTATGCTCATAATCAAAATTCTTTTGATATTTCTTTCTTCTTAAAAGATTTTCTGAAGAATCTTTTATTCTTGTAGAATTTGATAAACTTTCTAGCTAGCTAAGCCAGTTCCATTTGAGAGTCTAAGGAATTTTTATTTTTTTGACTTTATGTTTTGAATTTCTTTCATGCTTCTGAGATGTCTCCTTAAGGGTAGTGTTTTCCCTTTTTATTATAATCTTGCGATCTTCAAATTCATCTTTCATTTCATCTTCATACATCATCAATGTTCCAATTTATAGTCAAATTCTTGAATGGTGTTGATTGAGAAATAACTATAGATATGTCATTCTATTTTACAGGTTGTACTCTAAGTACTTTTAGCATTTGATCTGATTGTGAAATTTGATCTCCCAAGATAGTAATATTGTTTACAATTTCTGTTAACTATCCATTCATTTGTGTGATGCTTTGACCATAAAACATTCTAAAGGTTTCAAACATTAGTTTTTCAGTATCATACATCATTTGTCTAATATTTTCTATTCCTTCGTATGAAACAACAATATTCTACCACATTTCATAGTCAGTTGGGTATTGTGATACATGATTTAATTCATGAGGACCAAGTATATAGATGATAACATTCATTTCCTTTGAGTTGATATCATATTCAGCTTCTTGATTAGCATTCCAAGAATATGGTTTATCAGGAATCACATAAGGAGTGATGATATTTGAATAAACTTTGAATCCAAGATTTTTCAGATAGAAGATCATTCGTGACTTCCATCATCCATAGTTATCACTATTAAAATATGAATCATGAATCGTAGAAATTTTTTCTTTCATATTAGCTATTTGCATATGATTTGTACATACCTTATTCTTTTGATCTTGCTATAGGTTTATCTGATTTATCAAAAATCTCATCTTTGATACCAATTGTTAAGTTAGAATAATAAAAATATACAAAAGAGGGGGGGGGGTGAATTGTGTTTTTTTTAAAATATTGACTGATTTTGGTTTTTTCATTTTCTTTGTGATTGATGTAGATATGCAGTGTTATGTAATGTAAGTTATTGAGTATAGGATAAACAGAGAACAAGAACACAACAATTTTTATAGTGGTTCAGGGCACAAAGATCCCATTGTCTACTCCACCAACAATCTCTCAGTGAGCTTGGTGATTTTCACTATAAATGTCCTCTTATCACAAGACCTTAAAATCCACAAATGAGTATAGGTAGTTGACACCTTTACATCAAGGCTTAAACATAGTTTTCTGGTTCTTTTACAAAAATCAGTTATCCACAACTTAGTCCGAGAAGCTGACACTCTACCACAACTGAGTCTGAGCAGTTGAAACTCCAATAAATCAAGAGTTTGATTTGATGAGGGTATAAGTTGAACTTCACAGTTTCAGAAGCAACTGATAGAATAAATATCTTCTTCTTCAAAGATGAAAGTCTTCTAGAAAGAATTTCTTTAAATCAATCCTATTTGCAAGTGATCTTAAATTGTACAATAGTAAACAAGCAGCAGTTTCACAGTAGTTCTAGGTTGAAAAGTATATCTCTAAAGTGTAGCCTCTTTCAGAAAATAAAAAAATTGATCATTATTTGTAGCAGTTTGGTATATAAAATATATTCACAAGTATACAGTCATATATCTATTTAAAAAAGAAATTGCGATAGAATATATAGAGCATATAACTTGCTAAAATCTCAGATAAAATCACGGATTTAGATCTCCGATATGGAATAGACCCATGTAGGGTTTATCCTTGTAGCATAGGGTTCCTTTTCATAGCATATAGTTCCTTTGTGCAGCGTGAGGTTCGTTAGCATAGTGTAGGGTTCCTTTGCATAGTGTAGGGTTCCTTATCAATGTAAGGATGAGAATCCATATATTTATCCTTCTAGAAAAGGGAATGAATAGTGATTCCAGACTTCACCGTTGAATTGAATTTTCATACACTTATTCAAACTTAGGGTTAATAAACCATACATTCATTTACCAAATTTAGGGTTGTCGATCCATACATGTACTATTCAGCGTAGTGTAGGGATGATTATCCATATGTATGTTTACCGAACATAGGGTATGAAAAGTGTTTACAGAATACATCCCGTAGTTTTTTATTCCCCATTAAAAAGATACAAGTAAACATGATATAAATTCCTGAAAAATACTTAAAACTACTTTATTAGAAAAAAACAATAGTATTTGTGAGCATCAAAATCAACATATATTTCAGAGTATTGTTGAGACAATACATTCCCAACAAAACCAATCGTCAAAAGGACTAAGAACGCACAAGGAATAACAACTAACCCAAGATTCACATTCCAAAAGACACAACCACTAGAATTACAAGAAAAAAAGACCACTGAACTTTTACAAGATCCTACAACAACAAAGAAAGATACAAAAAGGAAAACTTAAACCATCTCCACTCCGAAGGCATATACAAAATCTTGGCGAACAACCTCACATCCAATGATTCCTAACTACATGAAGAGATTCACTTCAGGGTCTATGGATGAAGTCCTGATGTATTCAAGCATCCGCTACCCTGCATCCTGTATCTAACATCCTCTAATCAAAATTTACTCTTGTAGTAACTCCACTTGTAGAACTTCTACAAATGACCCATGTGACCACATCACCGAAAATATTTCAGAGGATATAAAAAATATGGCTTCGAATGCATAAATCTACCACACTGAAATCACATGAGAAAATGGTTTGATGAGAAGGAATCAAGAATAGACGTAAGGGACTCCACAAGAGCGAGTTCCTCTAGCGCACACCTCTAATCATGTGGGAAACCTTCACGAGCGCCAACTACCATCAACTGTACCCCAGGAATTAACTTGTATAGAACCATATCTTCCACTAAATTCTCAAAAAAAACTTCACTAGAAAATAGAAATTTCTCCTTGATCTCTGGATGAAGACCCCACACAAAGAGAGGAACCTTCAACTGATCCTTTGACAATACCTCCAGATAAAAGGAAATCAACTCTTTAAACTTATTGACATAGGCCTTCACCATCCACCAACTTTACTAAATAACTGAAAGCTATGGAAATTTTATCACATTCACCTCCTCAGGTATGAAACATTGAATAGAAGTGGTTTTGAACACTTCCCATGACATCCCAGCTTGCAATGATGCTAGGATGATCACTTTCCACTGATCAAAACTTGGTCCTCAAACAAACTTAAAACTATACACATTCTAACAACATCAGGAGTTCCCAATGACATGGAAACACATTAAACTTCCTCAATCCACTCTATAGATTCTAACAGACCTTGATCAATATGAAATACTGACAAATAATGAGAACAAATCAACTCTTCCACCCACTCATAGTCTGGGTAGGGATGAAAATCAAGAGAGACACACTTGAAACCTTTGGGATTTTTCTAGGAGACATCTGAGTAGAAAGAAAGAACAAGACAAAAATCAACATCAACCAAAATTCAACCAAAAAGGAAACCCCGAGACAAAAAACCATCTCTCAAGGAAAACATCACATACAAAACTAAAACCCCCTTTCAAAAGAAACTATTTTTTTTCTAAATTCCAAACCATTTCACTCCATGTCCACTTTCAAAACCCAAACACAAAATCCAAATTTTAAAACAAACCGAAAACTTGAAACCATTTTCTCTTTTGAAAACCCTTTTTCTGAAAACCATTTTTTCATTTAAAAACCCATTTTCCAATTCAAATAAACCCACACTAGCCAAATCCAAGGAAACAAAACTCACATTGAACTCCTGGAATGGGGAACTTGTGACGATGAAAAACCTAAAGGCATGGTTTCATGGACCATTCCTAAAGAGATAAAAAACTAGGAATGCCTTGAACCATGCATGAAAACTCCACATGGGTCACTAATCCATGTAAAATTTCCAAACAAGACCAAATCACTTACATTTTCATTCCCCATCCACACATCCAAAAACCAAAACAAAGACACAAATCCGAGACTAACCCTGGAATCTCTAGGTGTAGGATGAGTAATAGTTCATGAAATTATTCCTGTACCTACCTCCTGAGTTCCGACAATCCTAATATCTAACTACATAACACCCCAAATAACAAAGGTCTCCTATGATACCATTTTTGTTAGAAACTAGGACGGGATGACAACCAAACCAACACCCGACCTGACCTGGGATAAGGTTTGAGAAGCATTCCCTATCCTCCCCAGTTAACGACTAGAATCAAGCATCAAAGATAATCGAAATGAGAATGATTTCTACAAATGAAAACTAGGATCAAATAAAAAAAGAGCACGCTATATAACTAACAATAACTAAACATAAATAAATACAAGACTGGATCTAGATACAAAGACAACTAATAGGACATAAACTAAAAAAGAAAACTAAACTAAACTGCAACTGACATGATCTTCACAAGACCTATTGGTCACCACCATCCCCAAACCAGCCTGCTCCATAAGCAACCTGAACCTACAAAATAGATCAGGTCTACCGATGATGAGTGGAACAAGTAGGGTGTGAGCATAAACTACTCAGTATGTAATCACCATAGAGTCCATACATTTCCTTTCTTAAAATAGTCTATAAAAACTAGTTTAAATTACATTTAGAAAATATGGTTTTATCATATTAAAGGACCAAACAAAAATTACCCTTTTGAAAACAACACACACACTTCCCTCTTTCCAAAACAGATTTCCATGCTAAGAAAAATAGTTTCCTAACCCAACACTAAAAGGATTCAAACAAGGTGATCAAAAAATTATACCAAGAATTAAAGAAATAAAACAAGAAGGCAGACACTGAAAAAGTAAGAAAACAAGTGTAGTAGAGTAAAATAGAACATACAAATAATAATAATGAGAATTTCCTAAACATGTCTAGAAGTAATACTTGGAAATACTTAGTTCGTACTCACTTGATGGTGTATGGTCCAGATCCATAGTCAATAACCAAATGGCCTCTCTATACTAGTCATTATAGTGGAAAGTCCCAACTAGTCTCTCAGAAAATCTAGCTGGTACCAACCTTTCTAATTGAGTTCAATAAGAAACCATCACTCAACCCTCTAGATGATGCCTATGAATCCCATGATAATAGTACACATTGAATGATATGGTCCTCACATGCGTGGCATAAACCAATAACCCACATTCCAAAGTGATTTCCTATCCCAAACACTGACACCACCTATGCAATTATCCTCTCCTCGGAGGGTCCACTATAAAGGTTACCATCACCAAAAAATCCATACATAAGTGCCATTTGGGCCTTCACACTATTTGAGTTTTTAAACCACTTTCTAAAACATTATAAAATACCAACTGAACCTTTTCCATTTCAAAACCAAATCCATTTCCAAATCATTTCCAAAGTCAAGATGAAGCACCACTTATACATGGAAAATGTCAAACAGGTCTTTCAAGTCATTTAGATATCAAACCACACTTCAGAGATGCCAAACAACCAAACATTCAATTTTTTTTGAGAAAACACACTTGAGATCATTTGGAAACCAAATAAACCATTTAGAATACATATAGGTTTTAGAAGTTCCATTTGGGAAGATAATGGATAAAGAAGAGAAGGAGAGGGGAAAGGTTCTTTTGAAATCTAGGGTTCAAGGAAAACATTTTTAAGGAAAGCCATTATCATTTGTGTGCCTATCCATGTGTGTACCCTATGCACACATGGATATGTCAACATCCAATGGAAAATCCATGGGAATCCAAAAAATACCAATAGTTTCATTTTAAGAATCATAAATCCTTACAACCCAACACAAGATCCCACACATATGCACCAAACCATGAAATTCACCAAAACTCACACACCAAATTCATTTCATAAGTAAAACCATACTTCCAAGGCATAACTAGGGACAAAAACAATTCAAAGCACTCAATTTACTCTTTAAAGACCCAATGACATTTTATCAAACATCTTTCATGCACACACACACACACACATATATGTATAGTGAGGGAAAACCTTTGAAAACCATTTTACATCAAATTACCAACAATAAATTTTCAAAACAAATTATAATAACGCATCAAAATAATGAATATCAGATTTAAAAATCATTTAAGAAATATCAAGCATTCAAATACATGATTTAGAAAGGAAATGGATGGAAACACATTCCTCAATGATGCTCACACACAACAAACCCTTCGTGGAAGTAAGAGATAATCCTGAGGGACGATACACATAACCTAACATCAAATAAATATAACCACATTATCCAAAACTCTCCCTAGGTTTTGGCCAAGTGGGATCCAAGACAAGGAAGATCCAATAATCAAGAGAGACGAAGAATAAGAGGATAAAATTTCCCAAAACCATAAAAACTCATGTTAGAGGCTTTGAGAGACATCCATGGAGGAGGGGGAGATAAGGAGTGTTGTAATAGTTGGTGACCTAGAACCAACTTGAAAAATAATTTTGATTATCATATCATGTATACAATTTTATATACATGATGTATTATTACCATTATATTCTAGATATTTTTGCATCCACTATTTAATGGTAGTGTCCATAGATTATTCTTCATATCAAAATGTTATCACAGATCCCAGGCTATAATGAGAACCTCAAGATACTATGACATAAATCTTAAATTTATTTTCTATGGTTTAGATACATCATACTAACTAGACATAGTAGATGTGTGATCATTAGTTTTCAGGAGCTCATAAGCATTAAGACATCTTCTCATGAAGTTCTTACTTGGTAATATATAGTAGTGAGATCATGAGGATAGAACCATCAATAGTAACACCACATATTTCATGTTTCATTGGATGTTTCTATCTATGAACATGTATAATGGTCTCCTGACTTGAGATCATTTCCAATGTGTGCCATTTGATTGTGTACTTTTATGTAAGGTAAAAACCACAATAATGAAATCATGGAGAGATAGCTTGTGTTGGGTGAATCATTTCTGATATGAAATTGGTTGAATGATCAAGAGAGAATTTGTCTCTTCCAGGTTAAGGAAGTAATATATCTCGAGCTTGGTTGATCAGGATGATAGTACCTTGATAAATGCATGACCATGGTAGTCTAAGGTTAATCCATCCAGTTATATCAACAAATAATAAATCAAAAAAGGACGATGACATAGGTATGCATCCTGATTTTTGAGATATTTACAGGTAAAGATATTATATTAAATAGTGCGTGTTTGTAGGTTGGTAGTTGTTTATATGACTATCCTTATCTCTTTAGGGGACATGATGGGTTTCTAGATCCCACTCTTGGTCTATGAATATTATTAACTAATACCGAGATAAGAACTTAGAGGGTCACATACAATAGCGTATTCAAGAATCTTCCTTATTCAGTTAAATAGGTATATAGGATATGGTGGGCCCCACAACCGGGGTCTGATATTTGTTCTAGGTTATACGATCACTAAAAGAATAATTAAATTCATATTATTCAAGTTGATAATAATTGGTATTAAATTTATTTATTAAATATATTTACAAGTTTTAAATTAAATACATAGAAAATATTATTTGAATGAATATAAGTTAAAAAATATTCAAGGTTCATTTAATATTTGTGGGAATGATGAGTTGAGTTAATGGATTAAGTATTATCACGTAATATATTTATGACAAGAAAGTGACAATACTATTTATGACTTAATACAATTGTCATAATATATTTTTTATGTTTTGTTAATTATTTGGGGTCTAGGGAGGAAATACCAGGTAATTCCTTAACATGATTAAATAGAATAAGTGAGACACTCACCAAATACTATCCACTAACTCTCTCTCTTTGTCTCTCTCCCTCATTCTAGAGAGAGAGAATCTGGATCCTAGAGCCCAGATTGAGTTCTATCTCATGAATTTCAAGAAATACGATGCAGTGATCATCAGAGCATCGAAGACATTGTAAAATTTTCATGTTAGCACCCAAAATTCGACAATTGAGGATTCTATAGTTTTTTGAAGCATGTGTGGATGATATATAGGAATTTGGATTTGGATTCTTCAAACATCAATTGATGATGACGAGTAGATGTCAAGAATGAATTTAGATCTAACTTGGTTTTTGTGGTTTTAATTTTGTGCTTAAAGTTCCTCATGTATAGATCCATGGGCCTATAATGGGTAGTGTTTTTCTACTACCAATGAAGTTGTGTCGATCATCAGTGGATTTTTTTTTAAATTACACCTTTTGGGGCTTCCGATGCATGCTCGATACCTTCAATTGGTATCATAGGTATGTGTGATTATTTTTAACTCCCCCCCTAAAAAAATAAAATTCCATTAAATTTAATAGATGGTGTCAATATGGTCCCAATGCCCGTGATTGTGATTAAATCTAACATCAGATATCCAAGTTACAAAAATCCGAATATTTAAATATGGATTGATTTCATTGATCTTGGTTTTAATTTTGATGGTTTTAAATATATATTTTGCCTGAAACCATCAGCTGGGGAAGTTTCAGTGACCTGGTTTTTAGTCACCACTTTACACTTTTGATGAGAGATGGTGGCTAGAATAGTAAATTTTGGCCACCCATATAATCCACCAAATCATCAATTATTTAATTTTATAATAATATTATTATAAACTTATAATAATTGTAATCATTTGGAGATGTGGAGAATTACACATATCAAACAAAAATAAGGTGTTCTTGAGTTTTGTTTTTTTAAATAAAAGTTATTTTATTGAAAGAAGGGGTCAGTGTGCCCCCTTCTATCGGTGCACCCCGACCACCCTCGACCACTCCACCTGGGGACTTCCCTCCACCTTCTCCCACTACCTGGACTTATGGACCACCACACCTCCCTTTCCTATGTGCACCTCCGAACGTGGTGGAACCTAAAGGCCATCACCTTAGGCCAAACCTCTACTTGGATTAGCCTCCTCCTCACCAGGACCTCCTTTCAGCAGTCCTCTCTGACAGCCACATCGTCTCCCAGATTTAGCGGCAACCCCCTTCTGCTTGTTGGTGATCTATCCCAACACCACTATTCCGCATCAACAAGAGGCCACCACACAATGGTCGAGACCTTCCCAGGATTCCTCCTGCATCTACCAACCAGCCCAAGAACCCATCATCCTCCCTCCTAGACCACCGTTGGCCAACCACGCCACTCGCACGACATCTCCCACTGGCACCGCACATGCCCCGACCATGTCTAGATTCTACGTGGGCTCTTGCCAAACCACAAAGCCACCGTGGCACCAGATCACTCCCCCGACCTCACCATCATCCATCGATGGTATAACCATTGTGAACCCCCATTATCGGTGCTTTTCCTGTCATCTTGTCGCCTCTGGGTAGATCTAGGTCACCAAGGCTCCCTTGTCGACCCCCATCAGGCCGAGGTAACCCTCTTTACATCACTAAGTAGCCCTGAAATTGAATGAGGTGGGTCTTCCTAACCTAGAATGGGTATGGGCAGACTGGCCTGGCACAAAATGCCCCTAAA
The DNA here is from genome assembly GCA_963277665.1 of Viscum album. Classification (NCBI taxonomy): domain Eukaryota; kingdom Viridiplantae; phylum Streptophyta; class Magnoliopsida; order Santalales; family Viscaceae; genus Viscum; species Viscum album. The sequence continues at coordinate 1,945,660,585 of OY728163.1, forward strand.
TGGGGTTTACAAGGTCTAGAATGGGTCTATGTAGGTTCATCCCAACCCACACAGGCCTTACTTGGGCTTTTCAGGTGTTTACTAATTTTTATAATCAAAAATTAATTTAAGTAATTAATTTAATTTTGGTTTTAAATTAAATTAATGAAATATTAATTTCTATTTTAAAATTAGAACTGAGTATTAAATTAAATTAATTTTTATGTTAATTTAAATTATTTAATGAGACTGAACAACAAAAATTGTTAAATTAAAATTAGAGTGAATTTTAATCCAATAAAATACCCTCAAAAATAATTTTAATGCAAGTTTATTTTTTAATTATGCATTTATTTTATATACATGAGTTTAATGCATATAAGACTAATCATGAACCATAGACCATCCAATGTATGTCTGGTGAATGTTTATTCATTTATTTAATTTATCATTGCAATGGTTTGTAATAATTAGTTTAATAAATGGAGATCTATGAGTAATTTGGGTCATTATATATATAAGGGTATGCGTGTCCATTTATCAGTTGTTTTTTATACTCCCAAGACCCCCTCACATGCGAGTGAGTATTGTTGTATAATGATGAGATGAGCAGTGACACACTTCACTCCAAGTTATGATGACACACCAGACATGAGTTTGATGCATTGGACGGGTAGGTGCTACAACTCGAGTCGAAAGAGACAAAACTTAAGGTATTACCCATAGGGTCTTGGTTGATCCATTATTCACTCAATGGATCAACCTTTAGTATCGTCTCATGATCACGTCACCATTTTATTTTTTCATGGTTTATTATTTTATGAATGTTTAGTTTACGCGCGATCACATAGAATAATAAACAAGCATGAAAAAATAAAATGAATATGTAGCATGATGTTTTTGTTCCATTTATTGTATGTTTACTTGTGAGTTCGATCACATAATATATGATTATGAAATAGAAAATTATTTCTTTCATCACTTAAAAATAATAAAACACTCAAAGAGATATTAAGTTGTAACCGCCTTCTATCATTCAAATTTCGATAAGACCGGGGTTCGGGGTGCTCGTCATCCAAAGTTGAGGGTGAATATTACTACCAGAGAGTTCTTATGAGAGTGGTGGGTTGAATTAACTGAAGTGGTAGTAAGGATTATCCAAAGAAAACTTTCTATCATTTTATAGGAAAACATTGAGTAAATCAAGTTATGATTTTAGAAGCTAGAACTTCACTCAACAGATCAAGGAATTGTGAGTTAATGTAGTTATCCAATCAAATACCAACGTTGAACCCTCTAAGTAGTGGTGTAGACAAAGCTTGTAGAATATGAGGAGAGGTTCATGAATCCTATCCACTAGAATACTTAAGTGACAGAGTATTATGATTCTAGTACACATAGTTCATAGAATTCGATAAAATAACATGAGACATTTAATGATTTAATTAATTAATCAAAATGTCTAAATCAGTAATCAAGATTAAAAGTACTAATCTTATAGTTTTTTATTTTTTCAGAAAATAGCATGTCATACCACAAGCAATACTGTGATAAATAATGGACAAAGTAAATGTACACACTGAAACAAGTTTCCAAGTGCAGTACAGGTGCTTGCGCACAATACTACGATATAGGAAATTCAAGGTTCTAATGTCCCCAATGCCTGTTAAGCTACCTCAAGATGTGAGAGTGAGAAATGTGATTATAGGAGATTCATGTTTTAAGCATATCATTATTATGTTAAAATTTTATCATCAAAGTTAAATTATAGTTGCGGTCACTACATTAGGACATGAGTGATATAACATGTAGCCTCATCTATAAAAAGTTTGTAAGGAGAAAGTGAAACAATATATGATTAATGTGATGCTTACATTGGACTTGTGTAAATTGAAATATGGATCACGATCTTTCAATGGATCCCTTTCTCATATATTTTTCACCCATTAACTCAAGTCTCATTTTAGGTTACAAAATGAATAGTATTGAGTAAATTATTCATTACCTATTATGTAAGGTTTTCCAAGTAAATAAGAATATAAAAGACATATCAATCTTTAGTTATTATGTCGAATAAATTGAAAGATAAGGTAAAAAGGCCAATGAAAAGTAATAAAAAAAGAACATTCACAACATCCTTCAAAGAAAGAGGTAATCAATAGGTGGTTATTCACTTTTCCTATCATGAAATAAAACAATGGACATTTAAATGTAATAAACTGAATCAAAGAAGAAAGTTAATGTTTCTTCTTCAGGAATATTCATCAATAAAATGTAATGTTTTAGTCACACTTCTTGGGTATTAATTACAATATACATTTCACTTATGTGTATTTAAATATAGTAACCAAGTAAGTATAGAAACATTATTATAAGTAAGGTGCATTCTCTAAGAAGATGAGAAAGAGTGATTCCTAAGTTAACAGTGAGAAGTACACAACTTATATATTTCCAAATGAATGATTTTTGTAAAACTATTATTGAGTATAACCAAAAAATTTATCTCATGAGTCCTTTGGACACAAGGATACATTATGATAGGTTTAGGAATGAATGTTTTTTGTGGTGTTTAATACTCAATCAATAGTTCAGTGATATATGAATCATAGAGAATACCTGATGAATATAGAATGTAAGACTTATTTAAGTAGTTGTGGAAAGATGATATTTGTTAATAAAAACTAAAACTACACATCCTGGATATACATAGTATGGTATTTAGTCTCATCCAATCTAAACACCATAGGTATTATCGGTGTATATACTTAGTTTTGGACAAAGAAACCTTTATAAATAAAGGTAATACACAAGGATTTTGGAATTAGTTCAAGAATTGAGAATGAAATATTCCAATGGTAAGCTAGTTGTAAATATACTTCATTATATACCTTAAATTCATTAAGGAATGGTAAAGTGAAGCATGATATATGTATGATTGGAAAATATGAGTTGGTTTGGGCTGACATGCTAAAGAATATCTTGACCAATCATCCATTGATCAATATAATATAGCAAGAGAAATTCCTAAACACACCTTACCTTATATACATCACAACATTAATGTTAATGAGGAGGATTAATGATGAATTCTTACATGTTAACACTGATCAAAAAAATTTAGCGTGGAGAAATTATTAAACACATATTTTATACATCAGATTTACGATGTAAGGAGAATCAATGTTGTAACTTACAAAAACTTCTATTATATTTCATGATGTGCGTACATCTAAAGTAATTATCCTAACAGTTTATTAAGATATTATATAAATACATAAGATAGAAAAGTATTATTCAAGTGATAGAAAATATTTTTATAAAAGGGTGCAAATATATTTTGAGATAGTGGGAGCCATATTGACTTGGGTTTCAATGCTTAAGATGTACATGTAGTTTCCATAAGAAATTTTTGTACAAGTGCATGTGGAACAGAAGTGTTCCAGAGATACATATTGCATAGGAAGGATAAAAACACAGTGATGGTTTTTTGTATTTACCATTCCTGATGATCCATTATTCATTGAGAATAATAATTCTTACAAGAAGTATATGAAAATTAGCTAAGATTGACAAGATCAATTAAAATTCAATATTGGATTCCATGTATCAAAGTGAAAAGGGGATTATTATTTTGAATATTGTGGTGGGTATTCAAGTAAGATGATACATGGATGGTACAAGTGCCGTACCAATAAGGCTTTATTGTCTATACCATGTCGTTCTACCTAAATACATAAGAATTTAACTTTTCATAGTTATGTTATATGATCATTTTATTGAGCATTGGATGTCAAGACCACCATTCATGGAAGATGTCTATATGACATAATCAGAAAGGGATGGTCACATCACAGAATGCTAATAAAGGTTACATTTTACTAAAATATAGTTTAGGATTGAAGAAACAATAGGATCATAAAATATTCATTTAGAATAAAACATTTCCATGTGTCCACCATAGGTTAGTGGGAGCGCTAATGTTTTCCAAGTGAAATATGTTTGGTAACATATGAAAAAAAACTATTGGTATTATAGTTAGTTAAGACTAGGAAGAAATTTATTCTCCAGTGATTGACTTAATTAATAACCTAAGTTCTAGGGAACAAGATCTATTGAGGAGTATCTATAGGTTTCTTGGACCTAGTCAATCGTACATATAGTGACATAGTATTGAAAAATAAAAGTTGGAACAATTCGATTTAGATTTGTAACCAATGTCACATGGAATAATCTCTCTAGGTTGACATGTTCAGGACATGGGAGGAGATTAACATGGTGAGTTGAAATCTATACACTTAAGAGATGGATAAATAACATATTCCATGATATATACAAGAACTGATATTAACAAGATATTATTTATAGTAGGAAAATATTAGTTATATTTAGGATAAATTCAAGTGAAGTAGTCAAAACTATCTGACTGTACTTTGGAAAGTACAAAATATTTGTACTTGGTATGTGGAGAAGAAATAATACTATTTTTAATGGGACACAAACTAGTCTTCCTTAGATCCATGTGATCTCATATCTTAGTAAGGCTAAGGTGATGAGTGATATAAGCTCATACAATCTAGTGGTATCCATACCTATAAAAATTGAGTACGCTGTAGCTTTTGAGGTAGCTAAAAAGCAGTTAAATGCAATGGTTTTTTATAGTTCTTGGAATCACACCTAGTAAGTGAAGTATTGTCATAATGTAAATTTTGATATTCTTAGTATTCAAGATTTCAAGTTTTGATAGTGTAAAATAGGGATATACTTAGGGAAACCATCTCTTGATAAGTTTTTACTCAAGGAGGAGATGTCACATATAGTAGAATTCTTATGCGGCAGAATCATGGCAGACCGAACAACTAAAGTCTTGACTCAGTAGAAAAATGATTTTTATCATGTGAGAGATAACAAGGTATGTTAGAAAGTTGACTCTAGTACAAGTGGAAGTGTTGTAATAGTGGGTTCCCTAGACTTAACTTGAACAATACTTTTGATTACCATATCATGTATACAGTTTGATATACATGATGTATCCTTACCATTATAGTGTAGATATTTCTACATCTACTATTTAATGGAAATGTACATAGATTATTTGTAACATCAAAAGGTTATAGAAGATCCCAAGATATAATTAGAACATTAAGATACTATGAAATTAATCTTAAATTTATGTCTTATAGTCTAGATACATCATACTAACTGGACACAATAGATGTTTGAATATCAGGTGCTGGGGGATCATAAGAATTGAAACTTCTTCTCATGAAGTCCACACTTGGTGATATATAGTAGTGAGATCCTTAGGATAGACCCACCAGTAGGAATACCACATGTTTTAAGTGTCATTGTATGTTCCTATATATGGACATGTGCAATGGTCTCCAGACTAGAGATCATTTCCAATGTGTGCCATTTGATCGTGTACTTTGATGAAAGGGAAAAACCATGATAATAAATCACGGTGAGGTAGTTTGTGTTGGGTGCGTCATTGGTGGTATGAAATTGGTTGAATGATCAAGATATAATTTTTCACTTTCAGGTTAATGAAGTAATATATCTCAGGTCTAGTTAACCAGGATGGTAGTACCTTGATAAATTCATGATAATGGCAGTCCAATATAAATCCATCCAGTTAGATCAACAAATAATAAAGTAAGAAAATGATGATGATAAAGGTGTGCATCATACTTTATGTGATATTTTAAGGCAAATAGATTATATTACACAGTGCGTGTTCATAGGTCGGTAGTTGTTGATATGGCTATCCTTATCTCTTTAGGGACCATGATAGGTTTCTAGGTCCCACTCTTGGTCTATGAATATTATTCAATTCTATCGATATAATGTCCTAGAGGGTAACACACAATATCATATTCAAGAATCTTCCATATTCATTTGAATAGGTATATAGGACATGGTGGGACCCACTACTGGGGTCTGAGATTTTTCCTAGGTTATACAATCACCAAACAAATAAATAAATTCACATTTATTCAAGTTGAGAATAACTGGAATTAAATTTATTTATTAAATGTATTTACAAGTTTTAAAGTAAATACATGGAAAATATTATTTGAATGATTATTAGTTTAAAATATTCAAGGTTCATTTAATATTTGTGGGAACGACGAGTCAAGTTAATGAATCATGTATTATCACATAATATATTTATTATATGAAAGTGATAAAATTATTTATGACTCAGTACAATAGTCATAATATGTAATTTATAGTGTGTTAATTATTCATTGGATGTGGATACAATATCGGGTAATTCCTTAACACACTATAAATAGAAGAAGCAATACACTCACCAAATACCATTCTCTCTCTCTCTCTCTTGTTATCCCTCCCACATTCTAGAGATAAAGAGGCTCTAGATATTGGAGTTTGGATCGAGTTCTCTCTTTCACATCACAATAAAGGTGATGTGGTGATCATTATAGCATCAAAGACGTCTTTATATTTCTTTGCAAGCACCTGAAATTTGATTATCGACACATCTACAGTTTCTTGAAGCACGTATGGAAGATCTAGAGGAACTTGGCTTCAGATTCTTCAAGCAGTGATTTCCAATGATGAGCAGACATCGAGTGTGGCTTCAGATCTAACTAAGTATTTTTGGTTTTAATTATATGCTTAAAATTTCTCATGCATAGATCCCCAGGATTATATCGGGCAACGTTTCACTGACAATAATGAAGTCATGTCTATTGTTGGTGGATTTTTTTTAAAATACCACCTTTTTTGGCTTCTGCTGTGTGCCTAATAACTTTAAGGAGAGGGGGTTTTGGGAGCCCCCTAGTGTGACTAGGTTGAGAAAAGGAGGAGGAACCCGATTTTAGGTTAAAATATAATAGGGGAAAGATGATAATTTCCTATTTTTAAAGATTTGGGAAACTCACACAGTTCAGACTCATGGTTTACCAAACCGTGTGACAAAAATGTGTACACTAATGGAGAGGAGGGAAACCCCACATGGTTTGGTCACATGGTTTGGGAAACCATACACCAACCGTGTAGAATGGATCTTTCAAATTGCAGAGCCTCCTTGCACACTTGCTGCATAGTTTCCCCTAACTGCGTGAAATCCATGTACCTTATCCCTGACACAAAAAATGAGCCACACAGTTTCTCTTAGGACTCACACGATTTGTCCTAAATTATTCTCAAACTGTGCCAAAAAAATTATGCAAGAAAAAAAACTAAAAATGACCTCATCCTCAATAGGCCACACTTTCCACCCTAAAACTGTGCACACAAATCGTGCATAGGGCCAAAACTCAGTCGAGAACACCAAAAATCAAAAAATCTCACCAGAGACTCGACTTGAAACTTAACCAAGTGACTCAACATCAAGAAAAAAAATAAAATAAATGAAAAATCATGGTTGGGGTGTGAAACATCACAAGTAACTCATTATCCCCATCATACCATCACCTCACCTCCCTAAATGCACTGCCAAACAACCACCACCTTTCCTCCCCCAAAGCACAACCATCAAACCATCATCCCCACATACCCCAACGACACATCAACCACACATCACATCACAATCGCATATCGCTATAATACAATCACAACAACACATCACAACCCATCAAGATCATTTTACATATTTTTAAAAGAATATTTTATCACATTCCACTTTATTTTTGGGGCGCTATCACACAAGACATAATCCTGAGGAAAACATTTTATTAGATAAATATAAGTGGTTAAAAAATTTCCACTTCAGGGTGAAACTACAACAATCACAATAAACACAACATTCGACACATATAATCCAACACAAAAAAATCCCCCAATATCTACAAATTTTAGTGAGGCATCAAGTTCGTACAATCACAATATCACAATCATATCAAAGATGTAAAAACATGAAAATCATTCCTCATTTTACCTTTAATTTCAATTAAACAAATTATTTATATTTTAGTAAGAAAGCACAACCATAACCCATAGATTAAAATAAGAAAACCCCTCTCACATGATACACAATAAAGATAAATGAGAGATTTTCTACCTTAAATAATCTTTACCAACTCGATGCACACCACAGGGTGAAGAAGAAACACCCAAAAACCAAAATCATACATAGTAAACTTTAGATCAACCTAAATTGTACAAAAATATCATAAAAATGCATCCCAAATCACACCCCAAACCAAAAAAACATCATTGTAGAGGATCCTCATGGTAAGAATGAAAGGAAACAAATAAAAGGGAGAGAGGTGATTACCACCAGTCACCAACGAACAACCACCAGAACCAACAGAACAAAGAGGGGATAAGAGGGATGGAAGGTCTCCTAAGGGTTCTTAGGATTTTTTATAACCTTAAAGAAGTGCTACCAACTCAATTCACACTGTAGGGTGAAGAATAAACACCCACAAACCACAATCGCACATTAGAAACCGTGGATTAACCTACACTGCGCCCATAGATCATCAAAATGCATCCCGACTCACACCCAAGACCAAAACAACATCGTTGTAGTAGATCCCTGGGGGAATAATGAAAGGATAAAACTAAAAGGGAGAGAAGTGATTAACACTAATTTCCAATGAACAACCATAAGAACCAACAAAACAAAGAGGGGAGAAGAGGGCTAGAAGGACTCCTCGGGGTTCCCAGGGTTTATTATGATAGTGGGTTCCCTAGACCCAACTATATAACACTTTTAGATTTCCATTTCATATATATAGTTAGTTATAATTGATGTTTAATTACCATTATAGTGTATATATTTCTACATCCACTATTTAATGGTAATATCCATAGATTAATTGTCATATCAAAATGTTATAGAAGATATCAAGATATAATGAGAATTTCTAGATACTATAACATTAATTTTAAATAAAATTTATATGTTCTAGATACATCATAATGTATGGACATAGTTGATGTCTGACTATTAGGTGTCGGGGGCTTATAAGAATTGAGACTTCTTCTCATGAAGTTCACACTTGGTGATCTCTAGTAGTGAGATCACGAGTACAGACCCGATAATAGGAACACCACATGTTTCGAGTGTCATTGGTTGTTCCTATCTATGGACATGTGTACTGGTCTTTGGAATTGAGATCATTACTAGTGTGTGACATTTTATCATGTACTTTGATGCAAGTAAAAAATCATGATAATGAAATTGTGGAGAGGTATCTTATATTGGTTGCATCATTGGTGGTATGACATTAGTTGGATAGTCAAGAAATGATTTGTTTCTTCTATGTTAAGGAAGTAATATATCTTGGGATTGGTTGATCATGATGGTAATACCTTCATAAATCATTGGCCAATGTATTCGAAAGTCAATATGTCCAATTAGATTAACAAATAATAAAGTAAGAAAAAGGTAATGACACAAGTTTACATCCTTATTTATGAGATATCTAAAGACAAAGAAATTATAGTATAAAGTACATGTCTGTAGGTTGGTTTTTATTGCTATGACCATCCTTATCTATTTAGAGGCCTTGATGGATTTCTAGACTCTGATCTTGGTATGTGGATTCTATTCACTACTTTTGAGATAAGGGTTTATAGGGTCATACAAGATAGCATATTCAATAATCTTCCCTATTTAGTTGAATAGGTATATTGGACATAGTGGGCCTCAACATGAGGTCTGAGTGTTGTCCAAGTTATCGATCACTGATAAATAAATAAATTCATTATTATTAAAGTTAAGAATAATTGAGTTAAATTTATTTAAAATATTTACAAGTTAAATAAATATGAAAAATAATATTATTTTAATGACTATTATTTTAATATTCTAGGTTCGTTTAATATTAGCGGGAAGGATGAGTCATGTTAAATGACTCATGTTTTATCATGTAATATATTTAAAATATATTATAGGTATGAGATAAAATATAAATAATATTTATGATGAAATTTAGTTCTTCATAATTATTTATTTAGTGGACGTTAAATATACAGGGGCTAGGGAACCCAATCTTGATATTTGAGAATCCACTATAAACAGAGAGAGGATCTTTCATAATGATGATTTACTGTGAGATTTATAGAGCCTCTCTCTCATATACCCCTTTCTATAGAGAGAAGCTCTCGATTCATACGATCATATTGAGTTAATCTCCATACATCGAAGGTACATCAATGATGTGATCATCGGGGTATTGAATGCATTGTTGGATATCCATGCTATCACCCAGAATTTGATGATCGATACTCTGATAGATTTTTGAAGACCACATGGAAAATCTAGAGGAACCCTTATTTGGATCCTTTAAGTAGTAATTTACAATGACAAGAAGATGTTGAGCATAACTTTAGATATAAAAAGGTATGTTTTCATTTTATGGTTTTGTGCTTTGATTAATTTACGTGATATCCTAGGATTGTGTTGGGGATCAGATTGTTGGAGACGACAAGTCATGTCATCCGGACAATGCAAAAAATTTAAAATCCTGGTCCACTGGCTTCCGCTACAACCTTGATACCTACAGGGTTATGCCAAAATATGAGAGGAAGGGAGTGGCTGAATGAATGAAAGTTTAGCTGAGAAAATGACTTAAAATATAGAATCCCACCAGCTTCACACCGTGTAACCATTACACAGTGTGTAATCCTCAAGTTTCTCAAAATTTCTAGATTTTGTCGAAATTCAATCACCTCAGAATTTATTTATTACACATCATGAATTAAATTTACACACCATGTATTTGTTTCATGTATCACCCATTTTGTATTTACAAACTATGAACTAGCCAGTTACACAAGTGGTAAACTACCATTTCACATCATGTAAACAATTCACGATGTGTATTTCCTGGAGTAGCTCTTCTGTGCCTCCAGCCTTGACAAAAAACTTCCAAAACCTCCCTTGAACACCTCCAACCAATACAGGAAAAGTAACGGTCCATGAAGGCATGATCCATTACATCATATACCTCTAAAATGATTCTATACTTTAAGAATCCAAAACCAGTCCCAGAAGGAAAGGGGTCTGAAAAACCACCCCGTGATATACCTCTCAAGGATCCCTTCATACCACAAACTCTACCACCATCCAAACACACCAAACCAAATGGCTACAAACATCTCTCAAAACATCATCACCACAAAACCACATCACCACATCACCACAACCATCTATTATACATAAATCCCAAACCAACAACCTTTGCTACCAACAAACCACACTACCCCAAATATACAAATCAGGGAATTCCATCCTTCATGTCAAGATACCATATACTTGGGGTAGAAATGACTCACCCGCATGGGTTTAATCAAATCATAGTTGATGCATCTCAATTAAGAATAAGGTCCTCCCTTTTCATATTTCAAGACTTTATAACACATCATACATCAAAAAATGGGGAAAACAACTCATCTCATAAAATAGAAGGATCCAAATATAACATCAAAAAGAAAAATAGATTAAAGAAAAACTCAAAAAACTCAGGGTACTGGGAACACATTTGCATATCTCTCTCTCCCAATTACTATCCTCCAAGACAACATGCCTCCACAACACATGAACCAAAAGAATGGTCCATCCACACAATGTCTTCTCTTGGTGATCCTGGATCTCTACTAGCCGCTCCACAAACATCACGTCATCCTCAATATACAACTCTCCCCAATCAATGATATGAGAGTGATTGTGAAGATATTGATGAAGCCAAGATAAATGGTAGAATTCATGGATCCTATCCAAGCATGTCATAAATTCCAACCAATACACCACCTCACCAAATCATCCCATCACCTTAAAGGACCCAAAAAACTTAGGAGAAATCTTAATACCCCTGCCAAACCTCCACTGCCCATATCAAGGGGAAACCTTCAAGAAAACATGGTTCCAAACCTTGAAATCCAAGGGCCTCCTCCTGCGATCGACATAAGACTTCCACTGGTCCTACTCTACTTTCATCCTCTCATGAACAAGATGAACCTTATCTATTGTGCTATGCATCACATCGAGACCAAAAACTTCTACCTCCCTAGCCTCCGTCCAACACAATAGAGAATGACACAGTCTCACATACAAAGCCTCAAAGTGAGACATGCCAATGAAGGAGTGATAGATATTATAATTAGAAAATTCAACCAAAGGCAGATGTCATAACCAAGATCCACCGAAGTATAAGATGCACGCCCAAAACATATCCTCTAGTGTCTGGATGCTCCGCTCCATATACCCATCTACTTGAGGGTGGAAAGTAGTGCTGATCCATAACTGAGTGCCAAAAACATGTAGTAATCCCCTCTAGAATTGTGAGGTAAAACATGAATCTCGATCTAAGAAATGGATATCAGAACTTGATGAAACCACACCACATCATCCACACACCTTTTATCCAAAGCATCCAGTATGCCTGAATCCTTTATCACTAAGAAGTGAACTGATTTCATAAACTGATCCACGATCACCTAGATTGTATCACAACCTCCCTGAGCTTTGGGTAACCCTATAATGAAATCCATCAACATGTCATCCCATTTATACTTAGTAACATCCAAAGGCTTCAACATAGCATCAAGAACACGATGCTCAACCTTTACCTACCAAAAAACCACTCACTTCACTAAAAACTCTGCCACCACCCATTTCATCCCAGTCCACCAAAAATGAACCCTCAATCCATGATACATCTTGAAAAATCCTAAGTGTACCACCAAAGGTGATCTATGAAAACCACGGACTCCCTCACACATTACTATTAGAACAAAAAACCTCCCACAAAACAACATCTAGTTCTGACCATCCTATGACCACTCCCTAGAGCATCACCATGGCCAAAACGATCACATATCACCTCTATCTTTGAGTATCCCCACTGATACTCCTCCAACCATTACATCAAAGAAGGATTCACCATTATCTGAAATAAACAACCTCTACCACCATCCACCCTTGCAACTAAGTTCAAGGCTACCAACTCCTCCATTGATCTCCAAACATCCTCAGACTCCTGAAAAATATCTTTCCCCAAATTCTTGATCAATTTTTCGGCTAAAATATTCACTTTTACCAAGGTTTAGGAGATCTCAAAATCATATTCCTGAAGAAACTTCATCCACCTACACTGTCACATACTCAGACCATGTTGAGAAAAGATATACCTCAAGCCATTGTGATCCATGAAGACCATAAAGTAATCCCCAATAAGGTAATTCTGCCATAAATTCAATTTAATAATGATCATTGATAGCTCCAGATCATGGGTGGAATAGTTACATTCATGGGGACATAAATACCTATACCCATAAAAGATCACTACCATATACTATATCAATATGCATTCCAAGCCTAGACCAGAAGCATCACAAAACACCTCAAACATAACACCCTCCTTAGGAAACTGAAGCACTGATCAACTTCCCCTTTAGGTAACTAAATTCTGCCTGACACTGATAATCCCACACAAAATACCAATCATTCTTGGTCAATGCTGTCAACGGGGCTATAACTTGAGAGAAATCAGGTACAAACATTAGATAATAGCTTTCAATACTAAGAAAACTATGAACCTATGCCATGTTATTGGGTATTTATCAAGAAATAACTGCCTCAACTTTCAATGGATCCACTGCCACACCCTACTAAGACACCACATTCCTAAGAAAATACACCTCTTGTATCCAGAACTCACACATGGAAAACTTCCCATAAAGATGGTGGTATCGAAATATTTGTAAAAGAGATCTGAGATGCTCAAAATGATCCTCCCATGACCTCGAGTAAACCAAGATATCACCGATGAATACAATGATGAACCAGTCCAGGAATTCACAGAACACAACGTTCATAAGCCCCATGAACACGACTAGTGTGTTCTTAACACCGGACAACATGACTACAAACTTGAATTTCCCATACCTTCATCTGAAGGAAGACTTCGAGATATCGCTCTCCTTCACCCTCAACTAGTGATATCCAGAGTGAAGATCGATCTTAGAAAACAAAATTTCACCTCTCAATTGGTCAAAAATACCGTCTATCCTCAGAAGAGGGTAACAATTCTTGACCATTACCCGATTCAATCTCCTGTAGTCTATGCACAACCTAATACTACCATTATCCTTGGGGAACAACACCAGAGCATTTCATGGTGATGCACTGGGCTGGATAAAACCATTCTATATAAGATCATTAATATGAATCCTCAACTCCTTCAACTCATAAGGTATCATCTGATAAGAAGATATCAAAATCAGAGAATCACCAGGCTACAAGTCTATCTCGAACTCAACAACATGTCGAGGGGGTGGCATCAAAACCTCCTATAGAAAATAATATAAAAACTCCCAAACGACCCTAAGAACCTTTACCATCCCAACTTCTATTGATTCCAAGTACAATTCATCCAAAAAATAAAGAATAGGCTCCACACACTAAATTCCCACCAGACAACCCCGCTCACCAAAAAAATCCACATGCTGGCCATCCACATCCAAAAACATGAATCTCCTTTGGAAGAAGTTGATAACAAAATGTATGAAATACAACCAATCAATTCTTAGGATGACATCCTATGGCTACATCTATAGTAAAAAAATATCCCCACAGGACTGATGTTGCCCCACCATTAGTCTATACCCCCAACACACATCAAACAAGATGGTCTGACCTCTAAATGGCGTTGTCAACACTAGAGGTACAAAAAGCCTCTCTACATCTATTCTTAGAGACAAAGCTAGAGTGAGTGAAAAAAAGGAGTGTGAAACTCTTGAATCAAACAAGACACAAACAAGGGTACTAAAAAAACTATTTATACCTATAATGATATCTGTCACTTCTGGCACTACCACCTCCACTATGTGAAACCGATTACACCTAGATCATCTACCTCTAAAAATGCCTACCTCCACATCCATGCCAGGGTTGAGGTCCCCTAACATGAGTAACATCCCAGGATCATCCTCTACCTTCTCTATCTCCCCTTGGTGGAGTATAAGATTGCTACCCATGTTGCTGAAATGATCTCACTGGAAACTACTATTGATGCTGATGTTGAACTTGTCTACCTCCTCCAAACTAATATTGAAGGACTATTGGGCACCGATTATGGATATGGACACAAAAAGCACAACCAAAACACACTAGAAAAAAATCCCCCATGAAGAGTACGAAAACCATTATCCCACAAAAAGATGAAAATAAAACTGCTAAGGTTGATTCCCCACTGGTCGAAACCTAAAAGGTCCTGGTTCCTAATAATATCCACTAAAAATATACTCCCTGAGGAACCCTTCTAGTTACCCTCTCGCAACTACCTCCTCATGAGTGCATTTGTTCGATCACTTTTTTCTTCTTCTGATTGAAAATTATAAATTTTATTATAAAATCACTTTTTTGGAAAAAGTAGTAAACCTTGCAAGATCCAACCATAGAAACATAAAACAGAATAAGAGATTAAAAAATTATCAAAATCAAACTTGAACCTATTAGTGAAGGTAACATGCACATATAAAAATCTTTAAAAAATGGATTTTGAAATTTTCTACCGATGATTGATATTAACTCATCGATGTTAGCAAATCTCTGCCCAATTTAAGCCTAGGATCTCATATGAATATTTTTAATCAAAAAAATTAAAACCATAAATATCTGGTTTGATACGAAGCTTTGATCAATGTTTTCTCATCATTGGTGATTTATTATTGAACAATACAGAGTCAAATTCTTCTAGATCATCCAAATGCACTTCAAAAATATTTGAAAAGGACAATTATCAAAATCTGGGTGCTAACATGGAGTTTTGAAGAAACTTTCGATGCTCCAAAAATCAACACATCACCTTTCTTGAGATGCATGAGAGATAACTCAATTATATATCCTGGATCCAGAGCCTCTATCTATAAAGTGTGAGAGATATAAGTTGAGAGAAGCTATTAATAGTGTATAGAAAATATCTCTCCTCTATTTATAATGTTAGAAGATTATCCAATATTGCCTCTCTGACCCCTGAATAATTAACATGTGATAAACAATATATTATGACTACTATACTGAGTCATAAATATTATTATCCCTTCCCTATAACATAATAGATTTATTAAGTGATAATACTTGAGACATTAACATGACTCGTCATTCCCACACATATTAAATGAACCTTGAATATTTTAAACTAATATTTGTTCAATTAATATATTTATGTATTTACTTTAAAACTCGTAAATAAATTTAATGAATAAATTCAATCCCAATTATTATTAACTTGAATAGTATGAATTTATTTATTCACTGGTGATCATATAACCTTGTACAAAACTTAGACCCAATGGTGGGGCCCACCATATCAAATATATCTATTCAACTGAATAGAGAAGATTACTGAATATGCTATTATGTGTGACCCTCTAGGCCATTATCTTGATAACAGTGAATACTATTCATAGACCAAGAGTGATATCTAGAAACCCATCATAACCCCTAAAGATAAAATGATAGTCACATCAGCGATAAATAACCTTCGAACACACACTGTGTAATATAATATCTTTGTCTTTAATATCTCATAAAGTAGGATGCGCACTCATGTAATTACCCTTTTTCTTGATTTATTATTTATTGATCTGACTGTTTGGATTTAACTTGGATGACCATGGACATGCATTTATCAAGGTACTACCATCCTGATGAACCAGGATTGATATATATAACATCCTTAACCCAGAAGAGACAAATTCTTTCTTGACCATTCAACCAATTCCATACCACCAATGACACACCCAACACAAAATACCTCTCTATGATTTCATTATCATGGTTTTTACCTTGCATCAAATTACATGATCAAATGACACACATTGACAATGATCTCAATTCAGGAGACCATTACATGTGTCTATAGATAGGAAAAACCAATGACACCTAATACATGTGTTGATCCTATTGGTGGGTTTGTCCACATGATCTCACTACTATAGATCACCAAGTGAGAACTTCATGAGATGAAGTCTCAAAGCTTATGATCCCCAACACCTTATAGTCAAACATCTACTATGTCCAACCAATAAGATGTATTTAGACTACATGACATATATTTAAGATTAATATCATAGTATCTCAAGGATCTCATTATAGCCTGAGATTTTCTATAACCTTTTGAAATGATAATTAATCTATGGATATTAACATTTAAATAGTGTATATAGAAAATTTTACACTATAATGGTTACAATACATCATGAATAACTAAATATATACATGATATGTTAATAAAAAGTACAATATAGTTGGGTCTCAAGAACCCACTATTACAACACTCCCACTTTCACTAGATCCAACTTGCTCACCAAACATGTTAGCTCTCACATGATTAAAATCATGTTTCTTCTAAGTCATGACTTTAGTTGTTGGGGCTGCCACAATTCCTCCTCATGGCTATTATGCTATTTGTGACCTCATCTCCTTGAGTAATACTTATCAAGAGATGATATCCCCAAGTATATACTTTTTTTCCACTACCATAATTTTATATCTTGGCTAGTAAGAATATCATAATTTATATTATGATTATGCTTTACTTACTAGTTATGATTCCAGGAACTGGAAAAAATTCCCACATTTAACTACTTCTTAGCTGCCTTAGAAGCTGCAACGTACTCAGTATTTGTAGGTATGGATACCACTGGCTCATATGATATGTTCTCGCTCAACACCTTAGACTAACCGCAATACTAGATCACATGGATCCATGGAAGACTAGTCCCCCCATGAAAACTAGTATCCTTTATTCTCCACATACTAGGTACATATCGTTTGTAATTTCTAAAGTTCAAATGGATAGTTTTTTCTACTTCCCCTATAGTGATCCTGGATAAAACTGATATTTTCCTATTCTGAAGTATATCTTAGCAATATCAATTCTTATACATATCATGAAATACATGATTGATCTATCACATAAGTGTATGGATTTCAACTCACCATGTTAATCTCCTCCCATGTCCCAGACATGTCAACCTAGAGATATTATGATTTGTGACACTGACAACAATTCTACCTTGATTTTTTCAAAACTTATTTTTCAATACCATATCACTATATGTACGATGACTAGGTCTAAGAAACCATTAGATATATATCAGTAGATCTTGTTCCCTAGAACTTTGGTTGCTACTTTAAGTCAATCACTGGAGAATACATTATATCATTATGGTCTTAATTAACTTGAATACCAATAGATGTTTTCCATATGTTTCCAAACATATTTTACTTGGAAAACATTGGCGCTCCCACTAATCTCTGGTAGACACATGGAAAATATTAATTCCAAATGAATATCCTATGAACCTGTTGCTTTAACCCTACACTGGATTTCAGTAAATTGAAACTTGTATTGACATTTAGTGACATGACTATCCATTTATGGCTATGTCTTATAGACACCTTCCATTATTGGTCATCATGACATCCAATTCTCAATAACATGATCATATATATTAGCTATGATAAGTAAACTTCTAATGGATTTAGGCAGAATAACTTGGTATAACCAATCGATCCTTATTGGTACCATTCTTGTACCATCCATGCATAATCTCATTTGAATACCCTCCATAGTATTCAAAATAATAACCCCTTTTAATTTTGATACATGGAATCTATTATTGAATTTTAATTGATATTTTCAATCTTAGCTAATTTCCATATACTAATTTCTTATAGGAATCATTATTCACCATGAGTAATTTATCACCAGCCATGGTGAATACAAAAACCATCACCATGATTTTTAATTCCTACATAGTATGTGTCTCTAGAATATTCTTGTTCTACATGTACTTGTGGAACTAGTTCCTATGACAACCACATGTGCATATCTAGAATTGACTAAACCCAAGTCAACTTGGCTCCCACTATCTCAAAAGAGTTGTGTAACCTTATATAGAAATATAGTCTATCAATTGACTATGTCTTTTTTATATTAGGTTTTTATGTAATATCCTAAGAAATCGTTAGGATATTTATAATAGATGAATAATGTGTTTTTTCCTAATGCAAGTTCGTTTAAATCCTAACAAACTCTTTGAATCAAATTGCATGTCTTTATAAAATAATGGATTTCATAATACAACTATTATGATATCCATTAGTTATTATATTTGGAATATGGTTATGGGATATTTCCATTATTTGAAAAGAATTTCATGAAATATAATGTAAGTTTCTACAAGTCACAACATTGATACTACTTACATCAAGACTATGACGTATAAAATGTTCATTTAGGAATTTCTCTACACTACATTTTGTTGATAAATGTTAACATGTAAGACTCCATAATCGATCCTCCTCATCAAAATCGATGCCTTAATGTAGATAAGGCAATGTTCATTTAGAAATTACTCCATGCTATATTATATTGATCGACGATTTCTTAGTCAAGATATTCTTCGGCACGCCGGCCTAAAGCAACTCATATCTTCTAACCATGAATCATACTTCAATTTACCATTCCTCAATGTCTTAAAGGAAACTAAAGAAGTATGTTTACCACTAGATTTCTCTTTTAATAGTTCTTGTTCACTTGTTGAACTAATTCCAAAATCCTTGTGGCTAACCTTTATATCTGAAGGTTTCTTTGTCCAAACTAAATACATCAATAATACCAAAGGTGTTTAGATTTACCGAGCCTAAATACTAAACTGGGTATATATTTGATGTCAACTTTTAGTCTTACATAACAAAGAATTATCTTTCCACAATTGGGTATAAAAGTCTTACATTTATATTTATTAGATATTTCCTATGATTCATGTATCACTAAACTATTGGTTGAGTATTAAAAACCATAAACAATATTCATTCAGGAACCTAGAATAATGTCTCATTGTTTCCAAGGGACACATGAGATAATGTTTTTGGTTATAATCAATAATAGTTTTACAAGAATCATTCACTTGACAATATAGAATTCGTGTAATTCTCAATGGTGACTTAAAAATCACCCTTTCTCAGCCACTTGGAGAATAAACCTTACTTCTAGTAATATTTCTAGAATTACTTGGTTTATTTATTTAAATACATATATGTGATAGGCATATTGTATTTAATACCCAAGTATTAAAACTGAAACATTACATTTTATGTGATGAATATTCCTAAAGAAGAAGCAGAAAATTGCTTCTTTAATTCAGATTATTGTGATTAAATTTCCATAGTTTTATTTCATAATATGCAATGAAAATAACCTTCTATTAATACCTTTTTCATTGAAGGATTTTGCGAATGTGCTTTTGGTGTTACTTTACATTGGCCTTTTCTCCTTGTATTTTAATTTGTTCATAGTAATAATTAAAGATTCATCCTTCTTTTATATTATTATTTACTTAGAAAACCTTAAATAAATAGGTAATGGAGAATTTAATCAATATTTTTTGTTTTGTAACTTAAAATGAGACTTGAGTTAATTGGATGAAAATTATATGAGACAGAGATCCATTGAAAGATTGTGATCCATCTTTCAATTTACACATGTCCAATGTAAACATCACCTTATTCATATGTTGCTTCACTTTCTCTTAGAATACTACTCAAAGATTAGACTACATATTATATCACCCATGTCCTAATGTGGTGACCACAACTAGCATCCGACATTGGTGATAACATTATGACATAACCATTATATGCTTAACGCATGAGTCTTCTATAATCATATTGCACACCCTATTTTCTTTAGGTATCCCACCACTGATGCACAACTCTCCACATTTGACTGACAGTCAAAAGGACCCAATATTCCATTGGGGCCCGGATCAAACTAAAAGCCGTCTTTAGCTCCTCCATCCAACTCCCTATCTCCACATCTAAAACACTACCCTTGTACTTCCAAAAATATTGTCACTAAAATGAGTGCAATGCCCTATTCCAAGCCTCATCCTCCTCTACCAGATCAACTCTATAGAGATAAACTAGGCCAGCCTACTGAACCTCAACTTCCTATGCCACAAGTAGATGATGAACATGATCCATAGCTGAAAAGAGAACAAGAAATTCATAAACCTGGTAGTATATAATTTTATTTAGATTCATTTGAATTTATTTTATTCCTTTTAAACTTCCAAAAATAACCCAATTAAAACAAGAACACAATTTATCATTATGTATTTACAACTCATAGGACTCTACCTGACAAACAGGTCCACCTCACTTGGTTATTCAAGAAGCCCAGAGTCAGTGCACTAGATCACGGGGAACCATAAAATCCCATGTCCTAGCTGGTCTCCCTAACCTATGTCACACACCAAGGTCAAATGAAACTGTTTAAATGCCAACCCATGAAATACCCATTATTCCTAACTCCAAACTCCATCACATCCCTAAAACATCACCTCTTATAGCACTATATCATGACCCCTCCCTCCAAATATACCACGATGAGGGTATAGATATAAGGCCCCAGCCTTAAACCTTACTTAATCTTGAGTTATTACAAGATTACACATTGAGGATCTTTTCAGGTTTAGAGTTTTAGAGAATTAGATCATGAAACTTGCATTACATTCCACATTTAAACAAAGTGGTTACATAAAAGACAGTATTCATTCTTCCCATCAACGGAAACATATTTAAAATAAAACATGGATTCTTTCTTGACACATCCTTGACACTATCATCACATCATGTACCCTTCCCTTGACCTGTGAAAAACATTTCAAAAACTTGGGATGAGCATAAAAAGCTCAGTAAGGGATATATATATATGGAAAGGAAACATGAGTACATGTATACATAAGAATGAAATCATACTTTACCCATAAAACATAGGCATATCAAATCATGAATAAATCATAGAAATCATAAGACATAAAGGTAACTTGAGGCATTCATAACATTCTTACGTGGGGAGTAACCCTCTTGGTTACGTTTGGAATACCCATCACAGTATATTCCCTAAATCTCTTCGGAGAAACCTTAACGTTTCACTCCTTCGCGTTACCCAATGCATTGGAGAGCTATATCGGGCTCACCCGCCCTTAGTTTATCACGGAACCACCCGTTTTCATAACAATTCCCAAGAACCATAACATAATCGTATCACATAAACATGAATAAAGGAAACATAACATTTCCACATTTCAATCACAATATAATATTTTAGGATATTGAAATAATGAATCCATTCAAAAAGAAACCATTTCCAAAACCATTTAAAACATTTAATAAAGATATTTTTGAATCAAAGTGTCCCATACAACCTTGAAGCTTTTAACATTTTAAACCATTAATATCCATATAAATAAATCCTTAAAACCATTTTGAAAACATGGATATTAATAAGAACAAATAATTAAAACATTTAAAACGATATTTTGGTTAAAGGGATTTTACCAAAATTAGAGACACTTGAATATAATAATCGAGGAATAACATTTAGTCAGAACTTTATAATATCATGAGAATAAAAGGATTCATGATATAATACTCCAAAGGATAGTATATACACCATATAAGAGTGAATTGGTGCATAACAATAATGAACCCTCAATAGAAATGTCAAATGTGATGAAATCCCTTATAAAGAAGGTATCCTTAAATTAAGGACAAATAAATCTCAAAAATATGTGTGACAAATATATATACACCCAATATAAGTGGATATTAAGTGTAAAACAATAAAAGGTCAATCACACATATTCAATGGATGACATATTCAATGACTACAAGTTGAACCCAAAGAAATCTAAATTGGGTTAAAAAGTTCCCTTGACAGCCTAACGGTATCACATCAAAATGATTTGATGAGAGAGAAAAAGTGTATCTCATCACTTGGACATAAAATTTACATCAATAAGTATGTATGAGAACATATCCCAACATAAAAATATGTAAATTAAAAGACCCAATAAAAGAAGTCTTTTAAAAAGAGGAGGGTGAAAGGTTCCCTTACCGACTTGGGTATCTTTCAAAACATACACCCCATAAAATAAGGACAATAAATCATTGATGTAAATACTCATAAAGGAAAGTATATTACACAAAGTGTAGAATAATGGCAGTACATACACCACTCAAAGAAATTGTGGCAAATGTAGCATAAACCTCATAGGAATAAATGTGAGATGAAAAATCCCTTACGAAAACTCGACATCCTAACGGCACCACATAGAACTTCCAAAAATGGATTGATGAGATCAAGTAGGGCATATCATCAAATTACAACAAAATGTACAGAATGAGGATTATGAAATAACATCCCCCATCATAACAAATATGAGCTTAAAAGAAGTGACAAAAGGGGAGTACTTAAAGAGAAAGAGAGAGGTTAGATCTCTTATGAAAATTCGGCAGCCTATCGGCGCCACTTAAAACTTCCAAAATAGATTGATGAGAGAGAATAGGGTCTCTCATCACATGAACATAATAATTACAGTAAATGTAATATAAAATATCATACCAATAATAAGAAATATGAGCTTTAAAAGGAACGACATAAAAGTGTGTACTTAAAAAGAAAGAGGAGTAGGATCCCTTACCTCGGGTCCGACTTGACTCGATCGTTCTTTAATCTCCTGAATAATAAACTTGAGTTAATTTATACTTCCTTAAGAACATTTTTCAAGTTCATTATTCCTTTTATATCACTTATTACCATGTCATAAACATTATGTAATCATTTAAGTTAATAATATTTGTTTTGCCGATGTTTGGTTCCTAAGTCGAAAGTGGACTTCTTACAATTACATGTTGTTCGTGTGGCCAAATGTTTATTATATCCAGAATTGTATTCATGATGTAGATATCATATATTTCATATATATCCAGTACATTCATTAATTTATAACATTACATAATCATTTAGAGGTAAGAAATGAAATGCACCGTTCATGGAGACGGTAAGCCGTACGTACGCATGAACACTACTTTCATTTCTATTTTGTATTTTATATAATGGAATAATAATGATATAAAGGTATATTATAATTCCAGTATAATATCATATATAATATCATAGTTCCATCCTTTATACGTCCCACATATGGTATTAACGAATCACATCACTTTGAGGGGGCGGTAGTCCGCACTTCCTAAAATGAAGATATCGCGTATACCCATAATGGAAGCCATAAAGGTGAGACACAAATGAAAAATACAGAATCATAAGTAAAACATAAACATATTATATATCATATATAAAAATAGTGACATCATAATGGCCACCTTTGAAGGTGTTAAAAGAATGTTGAACAATCATCGTTTCGGGAGGCAGAAATTCGCCATCCACGGAAACCGTATGTTCTTTAACCATTTGATGTAGTTGTGTGAGAGTGTAGCTCGAATAAATCTTATAACAACATCCTAGTATATTGAAGATACTGGTTTTGTTACAAAAGAAATAAATAAACAGAGTTTAGGGGGTTGGAGAAGCAACATAAAACAAATGAACATGAGAGAATGAATTACCTTTAAAAGTGTAACTCCTTTTGATTTGAGCCTAAAGGCTTCCTTTCAAAGGATTCTGCCCAAAGGGAATCATATAGGATGAGGATAGGGATGTGGAGAGAGTAAATGGGCAGGGTTTGGCCGATCCAAATGCTTGAGGGGTGTGTGAAATGAGGTAGAGGTGGGGGCCTTTTATAAAAGGAGAGGAGGGGCACTTTTGGAAAGTAAAGAAATATTACTTTATTTGAAAATGTGTTTCGGTTTTAAAACGTCACAAATTGGTATAATGCGTGGATAAGGTGATAAGGCTTCGAAATCCACTCATCCAATAAGTTTTGGACATGTGTAGTTCATAGATTTTACATTATCTTTCCATTTTATTTAAATCGTCAAATAATGATGTCATCGCTGCATCATTATTATGTAATAAATAATTTAATTTATTTAATGTCTAAAAATTATAAAAGAAATACTATGATGTAGGAAATCTTTTTATCTTTCCAATGACTATTTATAATAAAAATTTGGACTTCTGTAACCCCACTTAAAAATTGTTTTAGTAGAACATATCATGTTTGTGTCATTTTTACTTTTACATTAAATAAAAAGTTATTTATGTCATTTCCCAACCAAAGTGGATCCATGGGGTCCCCAAGTTGTCCCATGGCTTGTCTTGGTTGGCCATGACTCACCCAATAGGTGTAGGACAAGTTTCATGGTGTTTTCACATTCTTATAATATCATTTTTACCTTAAATTACACTAATTACCACTAATCGCGATTAAAAACTTAATAAGTTACTATTCACCAAAAAATTATTTTCATCCCATTAAACCACATTTTTCATACTAATGACAACCATGTATGTTGGATTTTCAAAATTCAATACACATTAGTGGTAAACTTTCATTTAACTGAAAAATCAGTTTGCTTGATTACCACTTAGTGGTTTCACTATTCATCAAAAATTGGAGTTTTTCAGAAAAATACCAAAACTTCACCCTAAGCTATATTTGATATTCCGAATTCAAAATTGAATTCTGTTTTACAAAAATCAAAACATATTAGTCACATTAATTAATTTAATAATTAATTCCCGCTGTCAGAGCAAATAGCGTGTTTTTATAAAACAATAAGTATCAAAAGATTGACACTAGTTTAAGTCTGATTTCAAAGTGAAATTAATTCCAACGACCACTATTGGATTTAATGGTAAAAATATTTTCTAATTTCACTTTAAAACCAATTCAAAATATAATCTAATCATATAAATAAATTAGATTAAAAAGAGGTTTTGAATTAAAATACAACATTTTACACTATTCATTAAAAAAAATGAACATTATCGGAAAGATACCAAAAATTTACACAAAGTAAATTTTGATGTCCCGATTCTTAAGAAGAGTTTTATTTGGTCCAATAGAATTTATAAGAGTGAACAAAACTATATTTAATGATGGTTCTCCATTAAAAGGCGATAAGTGAACCTTTAGTGAAAACTAGGGCATATACGCCTAAAATTGAATTCTTTCCGTATTTTAAGCCTTTAGATTTTTTGGATAAATGTAAAAACATTTAAAAACATATATAATAATATTTTAGTTATTTATATCCATTCCCGCCATTACAACGGCTACATGTTAACTACCATTTAAAATAATATTATTTTATTATTAGAGTGCAACGTAAGATTCCCAAGAAACTCGTTGTTGCGTGTTGGGTACGCCATCGAGCATAGCGTCCCCTTTAAAGTCATTTAAATATTTTATTCACAAATATGGATAAATATGAAATGTCATATTCTTTATTTACCTGGGGTGTTACATCCTTCCCCCCTTTTGGGAATTGCATCCTCACAATTTTAAAATTGCGCTTGGAAACATCCTTGAAAGTCCCACATCGGAACAAAAGTCGGTAAAACAAACACTTTAAAATAAAGAAAGACAAGTACAAAGGTCACCCGAGTTAATCCATACTAGGATTCCAAGTATGAAAATATGGACATGGAGGAAAAAACAAAGGGTCATGTTCTGATGGAGAGTGATAGAAAACATGTTTAGGAGAAATTTAACCATGAGAAAATCACAAACTTGTGATGGGTTAAACGGTATTCGATTCCCCAGTAGGAAAAGTTAATAGACAACATTTTTGTTTTAAGTTACTTTTTATTGAGGAATTTATTCATAAGGAAACATAGTCACTTATCATGTTGACTCTCAACTTTTATTAGATTCCTTACACAAACTCATATTTTCTCCAAAATGCGAGTATTTAGGAAGACTTGTTCAAATTAAGAGTACTATAATAAACTTCTAGAGAATCACCTAATCCACAAAAGAGAACTATATACTTCCCATGTCTTTAGGATTTAACCAAAACCAAAACCAAAAAGGTTAGTACAAGGTCAGATAATCCAGAAAAGGATAACCCTTTAAAAAGAAAATCTATGCTTAATCTCCAAAATTTGTCCAACAAAACCCCAAGTTCAACGAGGACCATCCGATAAACAATTTGTCCATAAAATTCTTCAAAGTAAACCAATATAAGATTGAAACCCAAATATTTGAAGGATTTAGTCACATAGTCTTCCAAGTTAAATCGTAACATTTATCTCCAAACAACATCAGTTGCCCCTAAAGTCTCGTATTGAAAAGTAATTAACCTAATAACATATCCTCCAAGATAGGTTATTTTCATAAATAACCCAAAATCAACTTACTATTAATTCATAAAATCATATAACTAGAAAGAATCAGCCAAAATAACCAGGGACTTCACGTAGTCCAGTGGTAGGCGATAAATACCAGTCGCACTTTGGTTGTGGGTTCGATTCCCGCAGCTTTGTCCGACGCGACGGGTAGTCACACGGTCTGCATGTTGTCCTTTTTCCAAAACTATATAATTCTTAAAACATTCCCCAAAATGAGAAAAAAATCTTCAAGAATAATCATAACATACTTTAACCTCAAGTTTATCTCATTCCTTTCATTTTCCATCATATCATAGAGTAACCCATAATTACCTAAAAATTAAGTATCATATAAACCCTAATGGTTACCTTAATAATTATTACCTGAATTTCCACATCGAGTTGGCCATCTCGTACATGATGCATTAGAGAACTCACCAAGGTTGAAGTGGTTGATCATGACTCCTTGATATTTGGTTTAGAACAACCATGAGTTTCCTCATTGAATCCTCCATTTTATCTAGTATCTTAATCAGAGAACCACCATAGTTTCCTTCAAACCTGTTGTCTCTTTGGTGCCTGCTAGATCCATCCATTCACTAAAAATAGAAATGTCAGTGTGAGTATATCAATAAAACCATCACGTACTAATGAGGAAGGTAAACACTAAGATACACTTACTCATTCACTTTATCTAAAACTAGGACTCTTTCTGAAATCCTAACCATTATGGTAATGTCACTTATGCTTAAAGAATACCCTAACCTCTAAAGTTATCTAAACCGACCTTTGATACCAACTATAAGGCCCCAGCCTTAAACCTTACTTAATCTTGAGTTATTACAAGATTACACATTGAGGATCTTTTCAGGTTTAGAGTTTTAGAGAATTAGATCATGAAACTTGCATTACATTCCACATTTAAACAAAGTGGTTACATAAAAGACAGTATTCATTCTTCCCATCAACGGAAACATATTTAAAATAAAACATGGATTCTTTCTTGACACATCCTTGACACTATCATCACATCATGTACCCTTCCCTTGACCTGTGAAAAACATTTCAAAAACTTGGGATGAGCATAAAAAGCTCAGTAAGGGATATATAGATATGGAAAGGAAACATGAGTACATGTATACATAAGAATGAAATCATACTTTACCCATAAAACATAGGCATATCAAATCATGAATAAATCATAGAAATCATAAGACATAAAGGTAACTTGAGGCATTCATAACATTCTTACGTGGGGAGTAACCCTCTTGGTTACGTTTGGAATACCCATCACAGTATATTCCCTAAATCTCTTCGAAGAAACCTTAACGTTTCACTCCTTCGCGTTACCCAATGCATTGGAGAGCTATATCGGGCTCACCCGCCCTTAGTTTATCACGGAACCACCCGTTTTCATAACAATGCCCAAGAACCATAACATAATCGTATCACATAAACATGAATAAAGGAAACATAACATTTCCACATTTCAATCACAATATAATATTTTAGGATATTGAAATAATGAATCCATTCAAAAAGAAACCATTTCCAAAACCATTTAAAACATTTAATAAAGAGATTTTTGAATCAAAGTGTCCCATACCACCTTGAAGCTTTTAACATTTTAAACCATTAATATCCATATAAATAAATCCTTAAAACCATTTTGAAAACATGGATATTAATAAGAACAAATAATTAAAACATTTAAAACGATATTTTGGTTAAAGGGATTTTACCAAAATTAGAGACACTTGAATATAATAATCGAGGAATAACATTTAGTCAGAACTTTATAATATCATGAGAATAAAAGTATTCATGATATAATACTCCAAAGGACAGTATATACACCATATAAGAGTGAATTGGTGCATAACAACAATGAACCCTCAATAGAAATGTCAAATGTGATGAAATCCCTTATAAAGAAGGTATCCTTAAATTAAGGACAAATAAATCTCAAAAATATGTGTGACAAATATATATACACCCAATATAAGTGGATATTAAATGTAAAACAATAAAAGTTCAATCACACATATTCAATGGATGACATATTCAATGACTACAAGTTGAACCCAAAGAAATCGAAATTGGGTTAAAAAGTTCCCTTGACAGCCTGACGGTATCACATCAAAATGAGTTGATGAGAGAGAAAAAGTGTATCTCATCACTTGGACATAAAATTTACATCAATAAGTATGTATGAGAACATATCCCAACATAAAAATATGTAAATTAAAAGACCCAATAAAAGAAGTCTTTTAAAAAGAGGAGGGTGAAAGGTTCCCTTACCGACTTGGGTATCTTTCAAAACATACACCCCATGAAAGAAGGACAATAAATCATTTATGTAAATACTCATAAAGGAAAGTATATTACACAAAGTTTAGAATAATGGCAGTACATACACCACTCAAAGAAATTGTGGCAAATGTAGCATAAACCTCATGGGAATAAATGTGAGATGAAAAATCCCTTACGAAAACTCGGCATCCTAACGGCGCCACATAAAACTTCCAAAAATGGATTGATGAGATCAAGTAGGGAATATCATCACATTACAACAAAATGTACAGAATTAGGATTATTAAAGAACATCCCCCATCATAACAAATATGAGCTTAAAAGAAGTGACAAAAGGGGAGTACTTAAAGAGAAAGAGAGAGGTTAGATCTCTTATGAAAATTCGGCAGCCTATCGACGCCACTTAAAACTTCCAAAATAGATTGATGAGAGAGAATAGGGTCTCTCATCACATTAACATAATAATTACAGTAAATTTAATATAAAATATCATACCAATAACAAGAAAGATGAGCTTTAAAAGGAACGACATAAAAGTGTGTACTTAAAAAGAAAGAGGAGTAGGATCCCTTACCTCGGGTCTGACTTGACTCGATCATTCTTTAATCTCCTGAATAATAAACTTGAGTTAATTTATAATTCCTTAAGAACATTTTTAAAGTTCATTAATCCTTTTATATCACTTATTACCATGTCATAAACATTATGTAATCATTTAAGTTAATAATATTTGTTTTGCCGATGTTTGGTTCCTAAGTCGAAAGTGGACTTCTTACAATTACATGTTGTTCGTGTGGCCAAATGTTTATTATATCTAGAATTGTATTCATGATGTAGATATCATATATTTCATATATATCCAGTACATTCATTAATTTATAACGTTACATAATCATTTAGAGGTAAGAAATGAAATGCACCGTTCATGGAGACGGTAAGCCGTACGTACGCATGAACGCTACTTTCATTTCTATTTTGTATTTTATATAATGGAATAATAATTATATAAAGGTATATTATAATTCCAGTATAATATCATATATAATATCATAGTTCCATCCTTTATACGTCCCACATATGGTATTAACGAATCACATCACTTTGAGGGGGCGGTAGTCCGCACTTCCTAAAATGAAGATATCGCGTATACCCATAATGGAAGCCATAAAGGTGAGACACAAATGAAAAATACAGAAGAATAAGTAAAACATAAACATATTATATATCATATATAAAAATAGTGACATCATAATGGCCACCTTTGAAGGTGTTAAAATAATTTTGAACAATCATCGTTTCGGGAGGCAGAAATTCGCCATCCACAGAAACTGTATGTTCTTTAACCATTTGATGTAGTTGTGTGAGAGTGTAGCTCGAATAAATCTTATAAAAACATCCTATTATATTGAAGATAATGGTGTTGTTACAAAAGAAATAAATAAACAGAGTTTAGGGGGTTGGAGAAGCAAAATAAAACAAATGAACATGAGAGAATGAATTACCTTTAAAAGTGTAACTCCTTTTGATTTGAGCCTAAAGGCTTCCTTTGAAAGGATTATGCCCAAAGGGAATCCTATAGGATGAGGATAGGGATGTGGAGAGAGTAAATGGGCAGGGGTTGGCCGAGCCAAAGGCTTGAGGGGTGTGTGAAATGAGGTAGAGGTGGGGGCCTTTTATAAGAGGAGAGGAGGGGCACTTTTGGAAAGTAAAGAAATATTACTTTATTTGAAAATGTGTTTCGGTTTTAAAACGTCCCAAATTGATATAATTCGTGGATAAGGTGATAAGGCTTCTAAATCCACTCATCCAATAAGTTTTGGACATGTGTAGTTCATAGATTTTACATTATCTTTCCATTTTATTTAAATCGTCAAATAATGATGTCATCGCTGCATCATTATTATGTCATAAATAATTTAATTTATTTAATGTCTAAAAATTATAAAAGAAATACTATGATGTAGGAAATATTTTTATCTTTCCAATGACTATTTATAATCAAAATTTGGACTTGTGTAACCCCACTTAAAAATTGTTTTAGTAGAACATATCATGTTTGTGTCATTTTTTACTTTTACATTAAATAAAAAGTTATTTATGTCATTTCCCAACCAAAGTGGATCCATGGGGTCCCCAAGTTGGCCCATGGCTTGTCTTGGTCGCCCATGACTCACCCAATAGGTGTAGGACAAGTGTCATGGTGTTTTCACATTCTTATAATATCATTTTTACCTTAAATTACACTAATTACCACTAATCGCGATTAAAGACTTAATAAGTTACTATTCACCAAAAAATTATTTTCATCCCATTAAACCACATTTTTCATACTAATGACAACCATGTATGAAGGATTTTCAAAATTCAATACACATTAGTGGTAAACTTTCATTTAACTGAAAAATCAGTTTGCTTGATTACCACTTAGTGGTTTCACTATTCATCAAAAATTGGAGTTTTTCAGAAAAATACCAAAACTTCACCCTAAGCTATATTTGATATTCCGAATTCAAAATTGAAGTCCGTTTTAAAAAAATCAAAACATATTAGTCACATTAATTAATTTAATAATTAATTCCCGCTGTCAGAGCAAATAGCGTGTTTTTATAAAACAATAAGTATCAAAAGATTGACACTAGTTTAAGTCTGATTTCAAAGCGAAATTAATTCCAACGACCACTATTGGATTTAATGGTAAAAATATTTTCTAATTTCACTTTAAAACCAATTAAAAATATAATCTAATCATATAAATAAATTAGATTAAAAAGAGGTTTCGAATTAAAATACAACATTTTACACTATTTATTAAAAAAAATGAACATTATCGGAAAGATACCAAAAATTTACACAAAGTAAATTTTGATGTCCCGATTCTTAAGAAGAGTTTTATTTGGTCGAATAGAATTTATAAGAGTGAAAAAAACTATATTTAATGATGGTTCTCCATTAAAAGGCGATAAGTGAACCTTTAGTGAAAACTAGGGCATATACGCCTAAAATTAAATTCTTTCCGTATTTTAAGCCTTTAGCTTTTATTGGATAAATGTAAAAACATTTAAAAACATATATAATCATATTTTAGTTATTTATATCCATTCCCGCCATTACAACGGCTACATGTTAACTACCATTTAAAATAATATTATTTTATTATTAGAGTGCAACGTAAGATTCCCAAGAAACTCGTTGTTGCGTGTTGGGTACGCCATCGAGCATAGCATCCCCTTTAAAGTCATTTAAATATTTTATTCACAAATATGGATAAATATGAAATGTCATATTCTTTATTTACCTGGGGTGTTACAATAGAGATAATGACCCCTCAAATCCCACCTTGAATAGGGACCAGGTTGGAAAATAGCACTGAGGGTATAAAAATTTCATGAAATTAGAGGGTATTACCCTCTATAATAATATAGGATTAAGAGATAAGATAAATCATCCACAAAAAACTACATGAAATTATATAAAAAGACACCAAAACCATCCAATAATACACACATAAATAAAACTGATACAGATAAAAGTCTCCAAAATTAAATACCCAAAATCAAAGCTAAAGCAGTGACACAACAACTATCCATGGCCCGGGCTTTCAATATCCAAAATATTCCAAAATCCTCCTAGAAACCTAAAAACCAGTTTATATACATAGGGTGATCATACAAGTATACTCAGTAGGAAAACCAAAGTCTCTTATGCACACGTGAAAGAAGAATACTAATGCACTTGTGAGAAAACAGAAGAACCAAATAGCACCTGTACATGTATACTAACAAACCCCAAAATACCCAAGGAATGCTCATCAAATAACGTAAGACAAGTATAGTAACATAATAAGAATCATATTTATAAAGGGTACCCAACACCTCTTTCTCACTAGTATGCCACTCTTACACCCCAATGCCGTACATCCAGACACTCCCATATTTTTTGAATACCACACCTCCCCAAAATCACGGTCACAATACATCTTTCCCATAGAAACCTAGGCTCTCCACCCCATAAGAACGACCACATCATGTCTTTCTTGAAAAAACTTGGGCCATCACACATCCACAACCCTAACTAGAGTAGTAAGGTATCATGAACATGAAGGGAATTAACCTTGTGCCCTCTTACCATACACGACCCCCACCGTAATCCACCTCATCCCATATCATCCTATACACAGACACCAGGGATATGTCAAATCTCATCCGAAGAATCCTGGGATCGTTTCCCCACAAGAATGACCACATCAAAACTCACCCAATGACATATAGGCTATCACAACCACCATATAGTGAATTATCAGACCTCCAGTCACCACAACCTGTGAAATACCTACCTCTCCTGGAAGAGAAAGCGGGAATGAGTGGGTACCTAGCCATACATCATCCTCACCAGATGTAGGAAAAAAAACCCCTGTGTGACTATGTGGGTGTTGGAACATAGTGCTTGACATAAGTGAGGTATGTATAGAAATAAAAATGAATATACAATTATATAAATATATCCAAACACACAATCCCAACCTATGAGTTCAAAATCAAACACTAACCAAATCACAAAATTTCCACTTTTTCTACCACCTATAATTGCATAACACCACACAAAACACAAACCACATCACACCACCAACCAATTCCCATTATCCAACCCATTCATTTCATTATTTAGAATCATCCATATTTAACTACACAACCCATCATTTATTTGTTCATTTACCATTCACATCCCATTAACCAAACATGATCCCATCCATTTCAATCACTATTAAACAAGTTATTATATCACCACGCAGACATCTAGAACAAAAAAATCACATATCACAAGCAACTCATCATCCCCATCATGCTATCACCTTGCCGCACCAAAATTATAGACAAACAACAACCACCTCGCTACCCTAAAATCATGACCATCAAACCATCATCCCAACATTCCCCAACCACTCATAAACCACACATCTCTTTCCCACAATCACGACCACACATAAAAACCCATTGAGATCATTTTAAAGTTTTTAAAAAGGGGATTTTATCACACTCCACTTTATTTTAGGGGTGTTATAACACAATACATAATCCCGAGGAAACCATTTTATTATCCAAATATAAGTGGTTAGATAATTTCTATGTTAGGGTGACATAACATTAATTAAAACAAACACAGTAGTTGACACATGCCATCTAGCATAAAAAAATCCCACAATGTCTATATTTCTCTACAGGGCATGAAGCCCGTATAATCAAAATATCTTAATCATATCAAAGTCGTAAAAGCATGTGAATCATTTCCCCTTTTACCTTCAATTTCAATCAACAAAATTCTTTGTCTTTGATTAGTCCAGAAAAACCACAACCCATAAATGAACAAAAGAAAACCCCTCCAGCATGATACACTTTAAAGAGAAATGGTAGATTCCTTATCTCAAAGAATATTTAATGACTTTATGCACACCGCAAGGTGAAGAACAAAAGCCCAAAAACGAAACTGCACATGGGAAACCATGAATCAACCTACACTGCACCCAAAGATCACAAAAACACATCCCAATTCACACCCCAAACCAAAATAACATTTCCAAAGTGGATACTTGGGGGAATAAATAAATAAAAAAACCAAAAGGGAGAGAAGGGATTACCACCGATCACAAACGAATGACTACTAGAGCCAATAGAAAAAATAGGGGAGAAGAGGGTCAGGAGGTCTCCTTAGGGCGCCTAGGGTTCTGCCAAAACAAGAGAGGAAGAGAGTAGATGAATGAATGAAGTTTAAGCCGAGAAAAGGACTTAAACTTGGAATACCATTGGTTTCATGTTGTGTAACCATTACACGATGTGCAACCCTCAGGTTTCTGAAAATTTTCAACTTTTACCAAATATTCAGTCGCCTCAGGATTTATTTATTACACATTGTGAATTTCATTTAAACGAAATGTATTTGTTTCAAAACTCACTCTTATCTAATTTACAAGCTGTGAAACATCCATATACACATGTTATGAACCACCATTTTACGTCGTGTAAACAATACACAACATGTATTTCCTACAACAGCTCTTCTGTACCTCCATCCTTCACTGAAAACACTTGGAACCTCCCTTGAACACCTCCAACCACCAAAACTAGGAAAGTAACGGGCCAAGAAGTCATGGGTCATTAAACATTTATACCCAATTGTGACAAGATAATTCTTTTTCTAGTAAAAGTTAATGTAGTTTTTAAGGATATACCCAATATGGTATTTAGAATCTTTATAGATAAAGACCTTAGGTATTATCGATGTTTTTACTTGTTTAGATTTTGACAAAGAAAAATTTATAAATAAAGGTAAGCCACAACGGTTTCAAAATTAGTTCAGCTAGAGAGCATGAACTATTCCAAGTTTATGCTAGTGGTAAATATACTTCATAAAATTACTTTAAATGTTTTAAGGAATATAAAAGTGAAGTATAAAATATACATGGTTAGAAGATATGAGTTGTTTCAGGCCTTTGAGGTGAAGAATATCTTGACCAAGCATTCATCGATCATGAAATATAGAGTGGATTTATTCCTAAAATCATATTTCATTATACACATCAAAGCTATGATATTAGTTAAAAGGAAGATAGATGATGAGTCTTATATGAAAACATTGATCAATAAAATGTATTGTGGA
The DNA here is from genome assembly GCA_963277665.1 of Viscum album. Taxonomy (NCBI): domain Eukaryota; kingdom Viridiplantae; phylum Streptophyta; class Magnoliopsida; order Santalales; family Viscaceae; genus Viscum; species Viscum album. Next base: position 1,945,696,602 of record OY728163.1, read on the forward strand.
GTAATTCCTAAATGCATATTTTTTATACACATTAGAGTCATGATGTAAGAAAAAGAGGAATCAATGTTGACACTAATTTTCATTGAAGATATTTCCATTATTTTTCAAGACATGCATAGAAAATAGTGACATTATCCCATAAAAATATGCCAACTATAATGAAAAATAAACATCATATGATAAATAGTATGAAATAAATTAACATTATCACAAGAACATGTGTTTAGATGCAAAGAGTTTGTTAGGACATAAAAAAACTTGCACCATGCATCTAAAGTAATTATCCTAATTTTTTAAGGATATTACTAAAATATATAAGATAGAAAAGTTATAGCCAAGTTCTAGAATATATTTCTATAAATGAGTGAACATATCTATCTAAGATAGTGAGTGGAATATTGAATCGGACTTAGTAAATTCTAGAGATTCAAAAATATTTGGCATAGGAACAAGTTCCACAAGAGCTTGTGAAAAATGGTACGTTCCAAAGACACATACTTCATAGGAAGGATAAAACCATGATAATAGTTTTATATTCACTATGAATGATGATACATTATTCACTGAGAATAATGAATCCTAAAAGTAAAAATTATATGAAAATTATTTAATATTGAAAATCCCAACTAAAATTAAATAATGGATTCCATGTATCAAAGAAAAAGTACTTAGTATTTTGACTATTTTAAATCTTGACACTGTGGTGGTATTTTAGAGATACATTACATGGGTGGTACAAGAGTAGTACTAATAAGGAACAGTTGGTTATACCAAGTCTTCATGCATAAATCCATTAGAATTTTACTCATCATAACTACATTCTATGATAATTTTATTTGGTATTGGATGTAAAGACCACCTTTCTTGGAAAGTGTCCATACTATACAACCAGAAAGATTTGGTGACACCATATAATGCCAATAGGGGTGAAAGTTACTGAAATAAAGTTTTGGATTGAAACAAGAAACATGATCCTAGAATATTTATTTGAAATGTTTTTTCCATGTATCTACAAGTGGTTAGTGTAAGCACTACTATTTTACAAGGAAAAATATTTTTGATAACATATGGAAAACATCCATTGGTCTTATAGTTAGTTAAGAGAAGAATGAAAGTAACTCTCTAGATATTAACTTAAAGTAGAAACCTAAGTTTTAGAGAATAATATCTACTAAGGTAGATCTAATGGGTTCCTTAGAAAAATTCAAAGTACATAAGTTGACAAGGTATTTAAAAATACAAGTTGGAAAAATTCGAGAGAAAATTATTACCAATCTCACATGACATAAATTTATTCAAGAATACATATTTGATACATAGGAGGTGATTAATTTGTTAAGTAGAATTCTATATGCTTCTACGATTGATCAACCACATATTCCATGCTATGTACTAGATACGATATTTCCAAAATATACTTTATGTTAGGAAAATATCAGTTATATCCAGGAGAAATGCATGGAAAGCAGTAAGAACTATCCAATTTTACTTAAAAGAGTACAAGAGATATGTTCCTATTACTTTTATAGGAAGGAACACTAGTTATAAGGGGACACTGACTAGTCTACCTTTAGATCAATATAATATAATATCACAGTCATGCTAAGGTAATGAGTAAGAGAAGACCATTCAATCCTGTCGTAGAGATATCTACTATTGTAAGTGGATGATCTAGAACCAACTCATGTATGTAATTTGATTACCATTACATCATATAGTTTGATATATACATGTTTTTACCTTACCATAATAGTATTGATACTTCTGCATCCACTAGGGGTGTCCATGGGTCAGGTCGGGTCGGGTCGAAGGCATTTCAGGGCCTGACTTGAACCAAAAAGTTTGGGTTGGGTCGGGTCGAGTCACATACTTCATGAGCAGCTAACCCGACCTAACCCAACCTGTTGGGGTCAGGTTACCCATCGCATGCCCAAAGGACCCAACCCAACCAAACCCACCATGTGTCGGGTCAATTCGGGTCGGGTTATAAGTGTAAACATGACCGAACCCGATGGACCCGAACTAGCCACTCAGACCCAACCCCCTAGACCCAACCCGATGGACCCCTGTTTCCCCCCTACTGCACACCAGCTTGCCTATATCCCTCCCCCTTGTAGACCAGTCGGCCCCCTCCCCCACCCTGAACAGCCTCAGCCTGCCCCTCTTCCCCCTACACACAAAACCCAGCCCCCTCCCCCTGCACTAAACCCCTGCCCCTCCCCCCACTACACTAGTCACCAAACCCAACCTCCCCCCTACATCCCTGCACACAAACACCCATACACCCCTACACCAGCCTACACCAACCTCCTTACACCCCTACACCCCTGCCCCCTCCCACCATACACACCAGCCACCCCCCTGCAAACTAGCCCCCCCTCTCCCCCTGCCTGCACACCAGACCCCCCCCCCCCCGCACACCAGACCCCCCTAGCACCCCCCTACAAACCAACCTGCCCCCTGCACAAAACCCCTCCACCCCTACACTTCACCCCTGCACCAAACTCCTTACACCCCTTCCCCCCTCCCACCATGCACACTAGCCTCCCCCCTCCCCCCTACAAACCAGCCTCCCCCCTCTCCCCCTGCTTGCACACCAGACCCAGCCTCCCCCCCTCCTACACTGCACCCCTTCACCAGCCTACCTACCTCCCCCCTGAACCCCTGAACCCCTTCCCCCTCCCCCCTGTACACCACCTCCCCCCCTGCACACTCCCCACCTACAAACCGGCCTACCACCCTCTCCCCCTGCCTACCTACACACCAGACCCATCCCTCCTACACCCCTGCACTAGCCTTCCCCCCTCCCCTCCGGCACCACTGCCCCCATACACACCACCTCCCCCTACACACTCCCCACCCTACAAAGCAAACTAGCCTGCCCCGTCTCCCCCTGCCTGCAAACACCAAGCAAACCCAGCCTCCCCCTCCCCTACTCCCCTGCCCCCTCCCCCTCTGCACACACCAGTCCCCCCTCCACCTGCACACCAGCCTCCCCCCGCACACTCCCCCACTGTAAACCAGCCTACCCCCCTACTTGCACACACCAAACCAATCCAGCCTCCCCCTGCACCCCTTACCCCCTGCACACACCAGCATCCCCCTGCACACTCCCCCCTTACGAACCAACTTGCTCCCCTCCCCCCTGCACTGCACCCCATCCCCCCTCTCCCCCCTACACACACCCACCTCCCCCTCCCCCTGAACACACCAGCCACCCCCTCCCCCCCTACACCCCTACACCACCAGCCCCCCTGCTGCAACCCTGTACCAGCTAATCTAGTAGCCTGTACCCCTTCCCTAGACCAGACTCAACACTAAACAGTGAACACATGTAGGCTATAGCCAGCTAAACATACCTCAGACAAAAGGAATAGTAAAAAAAGTAAAAAGAAGATAATTCAATAAAAACTAAAAAATTGTATTTGTATTAAATGAAGAATACTAAATACTAAATATGTTTTCTTTATAAAAATCATCATATAAAGGTGAAGTCAATAACACCAATAATAAACATAGAGAAAACAAAAAATAGCATCTAATTAGGCCAAAATTCCAATAAGGTAAGGTTCAGATCAGGATCCAGAAGCACAAATATTCAGAAAACATGTATGCTACGTATAAGTAAGAAAACTTTTTTACAAAAGAAATTAGCTAGCAACATCCAAACTTCTGAGAGCAGAGACTCCACCATCTTTCACCCTATATAAGTTCAAAGTTTTTTACAATTTAAGAACACAATTAAGAAGGGAATAAAATAAAAGAATAACCATGTTTAACTTACAAGTTAAGAATTAGTCACCCAGATCAATTTTAGGAAACATGTAATATAAAATTGGAAGCCTTCAGGGCTTACATATCTGCATAAAAAACCTGTAAAAATCACCCAGTAAAAATATTTGTCTCAACAACATCGCAATTTTAAGAAAAAACTTAAAAAACACACACGAAATGATGGAAGGAACCATTTCTCAATGAGAAAGTTTATCATTTTACAAAATTCAAAAACAAATGACATGAAATTTACATCCTTGTAAGTATGTAGAGGGTACAATCAAAAAGGTAAAAAAGATGAGGTTTTAATGACTGTTGATAGGAGAAGGTCCCTATGCTATGAAAGGGAATGAAATTAAAAAAAAACCACAGGAAAAAGTCATGCATGAAAGATGGAAGAAGTTAAGAAGGCATGTCATCAGCCCAAAAATATTGTTTAAACAAAGAAAGAGTGTTTAGTTTTGCCTGATCAATTGGACAAGAATAAAAAAATTAATAAAGAATAAGACAATGCTAAGAACAAAGAAATACATGTTCTTGTATTTCATGATGAGTCATCCACAAAATATGCCTTGAAAAGAAAACTGAGATAGATGAAATAACTTCACATGAGAAATAAATTCATGAGAATAAACTATATATTATTTTTTTGTGGGTGATCTATGTATGTGATGAAAATATTATGAAAATAATTTGTAAAACAACCATAAATTTATACCTTAATGAAGAGTTCTCCATACATCATCCTTGCCTCTACTACTTTAGATAGTGAAACTCTAATCATGAATTGTGGTGGATGATGGCATATCTTAAAAAATCAAAACAAAAGAAAAAACAAGTCATTATTTTATTTTTTCAAGAAAAAGTTTATAATTGAAAAATAAAAAAAGATAAAAGATCATAATATTTTTAAAAGTACCTGATTCAATCGATTCCACTTCTTCTAGTTGCTTTTGAATGTCAATTGGTTTAGACTTTCTAAACCAATTTTGTGAGAAAATTAATGCTTCAATGGTGTTTAGATTCAAACAACTATGAAACGGATCAAGGACTCATCCTACTATACTAAAACCAGACTCTGAAGATACAATAGTTAATGGAATTAGTAGAATATCACTAGAAATGCATGAGATAACATGATATTTTCTTTCCTTTCCTTTCCACTAACTTAAAATATCAAATCCTTCGAAATCATCCTCACAATCATCAATCTCAAGATATCTCTCTAGTTCATTACTTTATAGTGTCAATTTCATTTTCCTTTTCTTTAATATATATTCATCTTTCTATTTCTCATCATCCTCACTATCAGTACTAGCATCATGAATATGTGACTCTTGATGTGAACTTGACTCACATTTATCAATAATTGGAATGGGATATTTACATTTGTAAAACTCATAGAGATTATTCAGCAGCTCTGTTAATTTATTGATCAACTAATTTTTTTCTTCTTTATTATCAAACATTATTTCAAAACTATCCTGAACATATTCCAATTTATATCAGGGATCAAGAACAACCACCACAATTAAGAGAGAATTAAAATTTGAACCAATACCCAAATACTTGTCCAACTTAAGTTTCATTTAAATAGACATTGCACTCACAGTAATATCATGACTCTTAATCCATTTATTGATTTTTCTATATATGTCAAAAAGAGTATGAAATAATGTGTGACATGTCACATGCATAGAACCAGAAAAATCAACAGTGTTATCATAATTTTTTTTAATAACTTGACATATACACGAGCACGCTCCCAATCATATGTTGTAGGAGCCCCACCTTCACAGACAAGAGCACTCCTGAAACTTTCATACTCCTCAAGGCGAATAAATACTTTCTCATAATTCTCTACAACATCAAACGTAAAGTAAAAATAATTCCACCTAGTAGGAACATCAAGAATTATGGCCTTTTTACTAGGAAATTTTAACTCCTTAGCTATGCTCTTGAAAAGAGCCAATATTGAAGGTGAGCTTCTCACAAATTTGCAAGAAACTCTAATTATAGCAATTGATGTTGATATTTCATTTATCCCATCACTAACAATAAGGTTTAAAATATGTGCACAACATCTCATATACATATACTCTCCATTAAGAATAGACCCATTCCAATCATTAACCCTCCTCACCAAATAACTGATCGCTGTATTATTAGAACTAACATTGTCCATGGTAACAGCATTAATCCTTTCAATCCTCTATTGTTTCAATGTATGTTCTAATACTCGACCAATTATTTCCCCTTTATGATCTATAACAAGAAAAACCATATGATTTTTTTTATTTAAGATCCAATTATAATCAATAAAATGTGCAGTCACACATATATAATTTAGATTCTAAATTGAAGTCCATGTGTCAGTTATAAGACATACCATGTGAGAGAAAATATCAAACATAGACTTCAATTTTTTTTTCTCATACAAATATAACTGCAAGAAATCCCTAGAAACTATTTGTCTATATGGAAATTGAAATTGAGGCTAAAAAACTTCAATAAATTCTCTAAAACCTCGATTCTAAACATATTTAAATGATAAATCATCAATGATTATAATTTTATCAAGATCTATTCTATACTCTTCTTTATTAAAATGGGCTACTGAAATTTTAACCGTCCCATCATCCTCATCTTCACACTTATTTGTAAGACTAAGAGTGGTTTAACTTTTTTCAAGATTTTGTGTGGATTTTTGTTGCAATTTATCAAATTCCTATTCAAATTACTAGTTCCATGTTGTCCAGATGTGCATGCATAATCTTTGCCACAATAATTACAAATAGCCCTTCCATTTTTCTTATAAAAATGATCCCAAACTTGAGAAATTCTAGAACCAGTAGGTTTATGAATTTTTACCTTAGGAGACCTCTTAGTACCCTCACTTTCTTCAACTGGTATGCAAATACTCCCCCTCCTATTTCTATTGAATGTGTAGTTGGAGTAGACCCCATCTGACAACTGGAGTATTAGAACCACTTATTTTATCACCACCTCCTTTAATGAATAGCTAGCCAGCTGTATTCAGCTCGTGGCACACACACTCCTGGGCCCTGGTAGAATAAGGAGAATAAATTTTAAAACCAATATATGGATTTGAAATTACAAATACAAGGATAATCAATGATAAAATTTTTAATAACAAATTTTTTTAATGATTATAAGGCGCATCATGCCTTGAGCCCAACACAACACCTACTCAAAAACAAAGGCTGCTTTGACCACTGCTCATCATCAAAAAAATCCAACACTTTACATTTCTAGAACCACCAATATCAATACACCACTATCGACATCATCGATGGTGAAACACCAAAAACCAATATTATTTTTTTCAGACCATCACAAAAAAACAAGGGACAAGAAAACCCAATGCCACCAAACCATAATTGGGCCTAGTTGCATTGCAATAGTTCGAGAAAAAGGTTCAAGGTGTAAAGGTTGAGTCAAACTAGGTAACCAGTGGATGTGTGACTAAACCAAAATTTTACAGGAGTAGCAAAGTAAAATTGAGAACTCATACATAATGTAAAGGCAAACATAATTTAAAAGAACATGATAAAAAAATAAATTGCTTACCACCACACCCCCTCTTAACAGTAGCAGGAGGAAGAGGTGACCCGAGCCAAGGGATTTCTCCCAAATCCTAAACCCAAATTACTGAGAAGGTGTCTTTCATGGGAGGATGAAAAATGAGGAGACCTTTTTTGGGTGGGTTCAGAGGTGCTAAAATAGGCAAGTGGAAAGGAGGATGAAAGAAGGTTTTTTTTGCAGAAGGAGAAGAGAGAAGAACATAAGGAGAGGGGTTTGGGAAGCTCAGGGAAGGAGGAAGGAAGGAAGAGAGTGGGTTTCGTTCATCGCCTGTCAAAGGGTTTCTTCACCGCATGCGAGGAAAGGTAGGGGTTGGGTTGCAGAGAGAGGAAGGAGGATATGCGAGGAGCCCGACGAGAGAGTGAGGGAGGGTGAAGTGAGTTACGGCCGAGCGAGAGAGATAGATTAGGAATTTTTTTAGGCTAGCAACCATCGGGTCACGGGTCGGGTTGGGTCTAAATGACTCTAACCCGATACCCGACCCAACCCATTCATGGGTCGAACCGTTATGAATGCGACTCGAGTTTTTTTTGTGTGACCCGACCCAACCCGACCTAACCCGGTTGGGTCGGGTCGAACTTGTTAGGTCGGGCCAGATCTGGACACCCCTAGCATCCACTATATTTATGGTAATGTACTTAGATTACATGTTGTATCAAAATGTTATAGTGGTTACCAAGCTATAATGAGGACCTATAGATACAATGAAAGTAATCTTAAATTTATGTACTATGGTATAGATACATCATGTTGACGAGACACAAATGATATTTGGATATTTTGTGCTAGAGGTTAATAAGCATTGAAACTTCTTCTCATGAAGTTTTCACTTGGTGATTTTGAGTAGATGAGATCATGAGGACTGACTTGATAATAGGAACACCACATGTTTTAGGTGTCATTAATAGTTCCTATCTACAAACACATGTAATGATCTCCTGGATTGGGATTATTATCAGTCTATAATATTTGATTGCATACTTTGATGAAAGATGAAAACTATAGCATTGATATCATAGATAGATAACTCACATTGGGTGTGTCATTAGTGGTATGAAATTGATTGAATAATCAAGATATAATTTTTCGCTTCTGAAAGTAAGTGATATCGCAAGCCTAATTGATTAGGATGGTAGTACCTTCACTAAATCTATGACCATGGTAGAAGAAGGTAAGTTCATCTAGTTTGGTCAATGAATAAAAAAGTGAGAAAGGATGATTACATCAAGTATGTGTCCTACTTTATGATATATCATATGATAAATATATTATATTACACAATGTGTTCTCATAGGAATGATTGTCATTACTAAGAACTTTCCTTATCTCCTTAGGGGTTTTAATGAGTTTCTAGGCTCCACTCCTAGTTTTTGAATAACATTCACTGCTATTGAGATAAGGGTCTAGAGGGTTACACACACAACATATTCAAAAGTCTACCATATTCTGATGAATATGAGTATAGGACATGGTGGGCCCCACCACAGGGTCTGAGTGATGTCTGATAATAAATGAATCCATTATTATTCAAGTATATAATAATTTGAGTTGAATTTATTTATTAAAAGTATTCACATGGTATTAAGTGAATACATGGAAAAATATTATAAAAAAAATATTATTTTAATATTCAAGATTCATTTAATATTTGCAGGAATTACAAGTCAAGTTAATGAATCACTTTTATCATTTAATATATTTATTATATATTATAAGTTAGTGATAAAATATAAATTATGTTTATGAAATAGTAAGTTGGTCCTTAAGTGTCATTTATGCATTATTTAGTGGGTGTTATTTATATGGGGGTCAGGGAACCCTTTATGAGTTTTTAACATCCATTGTATAAGTAAGAGAGAGCTCTTTTCTAATTTACTATTCATACACTTAAATGTGAGAGCTCATCTCTCCTCCTTGTTGCATCATAGAGAAAAAATGCTCCTTCTAAAAAAAATATCTAATAAAAAAATTCTCTGATCGAAGAAACATAGTAGTGGTAATCTTTGGGATGTTGAAGGCATTGCTAGACCTATGTGGTAGCACTCATATTTCGACGATCAACATTCTTGCAGTGTGTGTGGATGATATTGAGGGATTCGAGATTTGATCCTTCAAGAAACAATCAATAATAATAAGCTATTGTTGAATGCTCCATCAATCCGAATGAGGAAATCATTACTTATAATTTTGTTCTTAAATAAATTCAATGGAGATCCTTGAGACTTTATCGAGGCTCAGGTCATTGGATTTGATGTAATTATGTCGATCCAACAATTAAAAATTTTAAATTCCCAGATCATTTTCTTCTGCTGTGCACCTCGGTACCAATAATTGGTATCAAAGTGATTGTGTTATTTTTCTAGGCCATAAAAATTAAAATTTTCTTAAATTTAAGTATAGGGTTTTGTTTTGGACCCAATAGAAAATACCGTGCATCGACCCGATATCAGACGATAAAGTTACAACAATTCGAGAATTTATTTCACATAAAAACACTCATATAAAATTGAAGAACAATATATATATATATATATATGTGTGTGTGTGTGTGTGTGTGTGTGTGTGTGTGTGTGTATGTGTGTGTGTGTGTGTGTTTGTGTACGTGTCTGTATATATATTTTCATGTTTTTCCTGACCCCCTCCCACCAAAGATACCACAATTATGGGAGAGAGAAAATGACCCCTGAGTATAGTCTCCAGTGTCCTTGGGTTGGAGACTAGCATCAGGGGTATAAAATCTCATGAAATGTGAGACATTTCCCTCTATAATAATATAACATTTGGAGATAAAATGAATCATATACAAATAACTTCATGAAAAAATATAAAATAAACCAAAACCATCACACAAATGCATGGATAAATAAAATAGATACAGATAAAACTCTATAAAGTAAATATCTAAAAGAAAAGATAAAGAAGAGACACAACAACAATGCAAAGTTATGGACTAGAAATGTCTAGCATGGTCTATGTAATCTTTATAGAAACCTGATTTTTTTTATATATATAGGGTGAGAATACAAGTAAACTTAGTAGGAAAAAAAGTCTCTCATGCACATGTGAAAGAAGATTACTAATGCATCTGTGAGAAAATAGAAGAACTAACAACACCCAAACAAGTCAACTACCCTTACCAACCTCACTAAGGAACTCTCACCAAATAACATAAGCCAATTAACATAATATGACATGAGTCACATTAATAAAGGGTATCCCACACCACTTTCATTCTGGTATGCTTCTCTCACACCCTAATGTCATACGTCTCGACACTTTCATCTTGTCCAAATACCACATCACCCACAAGCACGATCACAACACATCTCACCAAAAAATACCTAGGATTGCTTCCCTACAAGCACAAACTCATTACATCTCGCCTGAAAAAACTTGGGTCTCAACACATATATAACCATAACCAGTGTATTAGGGTATCATGAACATGAAAGACATCAACCTCATGCCCTCCTCCTACCATGAATGACCGCCACCATAATCCACCTCATCCCATACCACCCCTTCTGTAGACACTTGGGATATGTCACATATCACATGAAGACACAAGGTCTTTCCACCTCACAAGAATGATCACATCACATCTCGTTCGAAGACACCTATGCTATAAAAACCACCATCAAGTGCTCCATCAAACCTCTGGCCATCACAGCCTATGTAATACCTACCTCGATTAGAAGAGAGAGTGAGAAAGAGCGGGTACCCAGCTATCCGTTATCCTCACCAGATGTCAAGAAAACACCCCATATAAAAATATAGGTGTCGAGACACATAGTGATCAATATTGGTGGGGTGAATATTGAAATCACAAGGAATATACAATTATATACATATAACCAAACACACAAGCCCAACCTAGGATTTTACAATGAAACACTAACCAAGTCACAACATTCCCACTTTTGCTGCCACCTCTAAATATATAACACCACACAACCCATGAGCCACAAGCCACATTTCACGTTTCTAACCAAACCCATTATCCAGCCCATTAATTTTATTATTAAACATCAATCACATCTAATCACATAGCTCATAATTTATTTTTTCATTATCCATTTCCATCTCATTAACTGAACCAAACCACAAACATTTAAATCATAATTAAATAATTATTTCATCATTTCCTGAGAATCTATCACAAATCAACCACACATCACATGAATATTATCATCTCTATTGAACCACCACATCACCACCCCAAAAGAACATCCAAAAAACCACCACCTTGTCACCCTAAAAGCACGACAAAAAAACCACCACCCTGCTGCCTCAAAAAGCATGACCAAACAACCACCGACCCACCACCTGAAAAAGTACGACCACACAACCATCACCCCACCACTAAAAAAAACATGAATAAACAACCATCACCCCACCCCCTAAAGAATGACCAAACAACAACCACTTTTCCACCCCAAAAGTATGACCACATCTCCCCCATCATCCCCACATCACATTGCAAAGACACATCACCGCCCCATAAGCATGACCACACGTCACAACACATCAAAGGCCACTTACGAATTTAACAAAGAGAATTTTATCACATTTTAATTAATTTTAGTGACATTATTACACAATCCATAATCCTGAAGCAACCATTTCATTAGCCAAATATAAATGGTTAACCAATTTCTATTTTTTAGGGTAATATTACAATAATCACAAAAGAGACAACCATCACCATATGTATCATCTAGCACAAACAAAGTTTCCAATGATCACAATTTTCAATGGAGAATCAAGCTCGTACAATCACAATATCACAATAATATTAAAGCTATAAAATCATGAAAATCATTCCCCTTTCCCCCCATAAATTTTAACTAACCTATTATTTATCTTTGATTAAGAAAGAAAAACCATAAAACATAGATGAATAAGAGTAATCAACCATCTCACACGATACACAATAAAGATAAATAGAGGATTCTCTACCCCAAAGAAGCTTTTCCAACTCTATGGACATCGTAGAGTGAAGAAGAAATACCCTCAAACCAAAAATGCACATGGGAAACCATAGATTAACCTAAACCACACCAAAGGATCATCAAAATGAATCCAAAAAAACACCCCAAACCAAAAAAATATCACCATAGTGAATCCCCAGGATAAGAATAATAGGAAACTAATAATAAAGAAGGAAAGACTTACCACCGATCACCAATGGGCATCCACCAGTTCCAACGAATCAAAGCGAGAGGAAGGGGCTAAAATAACCCCAAGGAATATAGGGCTATTCTAAAACAAGATAGGGAGGGAGAAGATGAATGAAAGGAAATTCAACCTAAATAGTTATAAAATAACCTGGAATCTTCCTATTTCATGTCGTGTAAAATTTACATGACATTTAAACCATGGGTTTTCCAAAAATTCCTATTTTCACAAAAAATTATGCCACATCAGCCTTTAATTATTACACTATGTGAATTAAAATTTCATGATTTGTATTAATTTCATGAGATACCCATTATATGCATAAAATCCATGAACTCACCATCTTCACAAGCTGTGAAACACCTTTATACATCATATAAATATCACATGATGTGAATTTCCTATAGCAGCTCTGTTGTAGTTCCAACTCCACCAAAAACTCCTAAAACCTCCATCAAACACCTCCAAACACAAAAAATGAAAAATTAATGGTTTGATATGGTATAAAATGTTACATTAGATACCTTTAAAATGATTCTTTCCCTCAATAATCTAAAACCAAGCCTAGAAGGAAAGTGTTCCGAACAACCACCCATAAGATACCTCTCATGGAAATTGTCATACCTCAAAAACCACCAACAGAAAAACATGCCAAACCAAATGAAAAAAAAACATCTCACACAACCTTTTCACTTCACATCCACACTACCCAAACCATCTGACCTCTACATAACCCAAAATAGTAATCACGACAACCAACTAACTACATGGTATCAAACACACAAATTAGAGAATTCCATTATCCATTTCAAGATACCATCCACTCTGGGTGGAATTGAATCACCCAAAAAAGTTTAATCTCATAAAATTTAATTTATCTTGATTAGGAATCAAGTCCCTCCCTTTTCGTATGTCTGAAATTTATCACACATCATACATCAAGGGAAACAAAACATTACATAAAACAGAAGGATCCAAACATCACATCACAATCAAAACAGAAAAAATAAAAACTCCGAAAAACTCTGGTACTAGGCACACACATGCATCTCTCTCTCCTTAGTACTCTCCTCCAGGACACCATGCCTTCACAATATACGAACCGAGGAAATAGTTCATACAAAAAATTCCTTCTCTTGGTGATCCTAGATCTCTACTGGATGCTTCACGAACATCACATCATCCTTGATATCAAAATTTTCTCAGTAAATGACATAAGTGTCATCATGAAGATACCGAAAAAGATGAGAGACATGGAAGACATCATGGATCCTCTCCATTCATAGTGGCAACACCAACCGATACTCTATCCCACCAACTCATGATAAAACCTGAAAGGTCCCAACAAACTTGAGAGAAATAATATCCATACCAAAACTCTGCTTCCCATATTGAGGGGAATATTTCATGAACACATGGTCCCCAACCTCGAACTCCAAGGGATTCCTCCTACAATCTATATAAGACTTCTGGAATTCCTACAATTCTTTCATCCTTTCACAAACAAGATGAACCTTCTCTATTGTCTCTACACCACACCAGAACCAAGAACTGTTACCTCTACAACCTCCATCGAGCACAATAAAATAATGAAACAGTTTCCCATAGAAATCCCCAAATAGATCCATGCTGATGGATGAGTAATATATGTTATTATAAGTGAACTCAACCAAGGTAAAGTGTCATAACCAAGATCCACCAAATTCCAAGATGCACACTCGCAACACATCTTCCAGCGTCTGAATGGTATGCTCCATCTACCCATTCATCTGAGGTTGGAAAGCCATGCTGAGGCATAAATAAGTGCCAAAATCATGTTTTAATCCCCTCTAGATTCATGAAGTAAAATGTGAATCCTGATTTGAGAGAATGGACCTTAGAACCCCATGCAACCATACCACCTCATTCACATACCTCTTAGCTAAATCATCCAATGCACTTGACTACCTGATCATTAAAAAATTAACTGATTTCATCAACCAATCTACGATCACCTAGATATCATCATAACCTCCCTAAGCTCGGGGTAAACCTATGAAAAATTTCATTGAGATATCATCCCATTTCTACTTAGTAACATTCAAAGGATGAAACAAACCACCCAAAACATGATGCTTAACCTTTATTTTCTAGAAACACAAACACATGGCCACAAACCCCACCACTATCCATTTCATCTCGGGCCACCAAAACTGCATCCTCAAACCATGGTACATCTTGGAAACTCCTTAAAGTACCACCAAAGGAAATCTATGCAACTCATGAAGGACTCTATCATGCATCAATATCGTAAAAAATAACATCCCATGGAATAAAATCTGGTTCTAACAATCCTATGATTTTCCCTCTGAAGCATCATCATGACCAACATGATCACACATCACCTTTTCCTATGAGCCTCCCCACTGAGACTCACCTACCCTCTACATCAGAGAATACTTAACCATCATTTGAAACAAACAAACTCTACCATCATCTACCCTTATATCTAAGTGATAGGATTCCAAATCCTCCATTGCTCTCCAAGCACCCCCAAACTCCTGAACAACATCCTTCCATAACTTTTTGGTCAAAGCATTGACCACAACATTCCCCTTTATTAAGGTGTAGGAGACTACACAATCATAATAATAAATAAACTCCATCCACCAACACTACCAGAAATTTAGATCATGCTGAGAAAAGATATAATTCAAGATATTGTGATCCATGGTGACCAAAAAGTGCTCCCCAATGAGGTAATTCCGCCACAACTTCAGCACAAACACAATCGCTGGTAGCTCCAGATCATCATTGTCATAGTTATACTCGTGAGGAAATAATTTCCCAGACCCATAAGAGATAATTTCCCTTTTATGAATCAAAACACATCACAAGCCTAAGAGGGAAGCATTACAAAACACCTCAAACATCACACCCTCCTTAAGAAACTGAAGCACTGAAGCATTGAACAACATCCCATTTAGGTAACTGAATGCTTCCTGGAACTGATCAATCCAAAAAAACCTAGTCTTTCTTGGTCAATGTTTTCCATCAGGATGTGTCTTGAGAGAAATCAGGCAAAAAACTCCAATAATAGTTTGAAAGATCAAGAAAACTACAAACCAGTACCATGTTATTGGGTTCTTACCAAGAAACAACTACATCGACTTTTGACAGATCCACTACCACACCCTACTGAGACATCACATGGTCAAGGAAACACACCTCTCACATCTAGATTTTACACTTGGATAACTTCATATAAAGTTGGTGGTGTTGAAGTAAATACAATAAAACTTTGATATGCTCAAC
The DNA here is from genome assembly GCA_963277665.1 of Viscum album. NCBI lineage: Eukaryota > Viridiplantae > Streptophyta > Magnoliopsida > Santalales > Viscaceae > Viscum > Viscum album. Next base: position 1,945,712,451 of record OY728163.1, read on the forward strand.
ATTCTCCTCTAATTTTTAGCAGACCAAGATATCATCAATGAGCACGGCGACCAACCAGTTTAGGAACTCATGGAACACGGTGTTCATAATCCCCATGAACATGGATGATGTGTTCTTAACACTGAATGACATGACTACAAACTTAAAGTTCCCATACCTACATCTGAAGGTAGTGTTTGGAAGATCACCCTCCTTCACCCTTAAATGGTGATATTCAGACCCCTGATCGATCTTAAAAAATAAACTCACCCCTCTCAACTGGTCAAAAATATCATTTATCCTTGGAATAGGATAATGTTTTTTGACCTTCACATTATTAAACCTCCATTAATCTATAAAAAAACTCAGAATACCATCCTCCTTCTTGGAGAAAAACACTATAACACCCCACAATGACACACTGGGCTGGATAAAATCCTTCTACACCATGTCATCAATCTGAATCCTCAACTCCCACAAATCAGAAGGTTCTATCCGATAGGAAGCCATAAAAATCATAGAAGCACCAGTTTGTAAGTCTATCTCGAACTCAACATCATGTCAAGGGGGTATTGTCAAAACCTTATTAGAAAAAATATCTAGAAACTACTCCATAACCCTGGGGACCTTCAATATCACAGTTTCCACTGATTACACCAACAAATCAACCATCAAATAATTAAGAGGCTCCACATACCAACTACCCACCTAATAATGTCACTGGCCAAAAAAAACCACACACTGACCATCCACATATGAGAACACAACTCTCCTCTGAAAGCAGTCGATAACATCACATATAGAATATAAATAGTTAATGCTTAGGATGACATCATATGGCTGTATTTGTATCAAGAAAATATCACCACGTGACTGATGTGGACCTATCATCAATCTACACCCCGAAACACATAAAAAAATCCGGCATGGCCTCTAACTGGAGTAGTCAATACTAGGGGCATGCAGATCCTCTCTACGTCTAGTCCCATAGAATAGACTATAGTAGGTTCAAAAAAAGAGTACAAATCTCCTGAATCAAATAATGCACAAACAAGGGTACTAAAAGAACTGATTGTACCTCTAAAAATATATACCCCATCTAGTACTGCAACCTCCACTACGTGAAACTGATCACACCCAACTCCTCTACCCCTCTACTGATGACCACCTCCATGAACACATTTGGGTTGAGGCCCCTGAACACGAGGAACATCCTGAGGTCATCCTCTACCTTCTATATCTCCCTTTCAATGGATCATTAGCCCACCACCCCTATTATTGAAATGGTCTCCCTGATAATTACTGCTGAGGCTGACACTAAACCTATCCACCTCTACCGAACTAAGCACAAAGGACCACTAGGAATTGGTTATGGTGATGGCCATGAACTACACAATGAAAACAAACTGATCTGACATCTTTAGAAAAATCATAGAAACAACTGGACCTAGAAGGTTGAAAGTTAAGATGTTGATGTCGAATCCCTGTTGGTTAAAACCTCAAAGGTCCTAGTGCCTAAGACCTACCACTAACAACCCTATTTATAGAGTAACCCTACTAATTCCCCTATCACAATAAACCTCCTCATGAGTGAATCTGATCAATCACCTTTCTCTTCTTCTGAACCACCAGATACATTGGAAATATAAAAGGAGTAATTATATACTAAATAGAAGGACATAGTGCCTCCTCAAGACATCTCACCCAAGACTCCTCATCTGAAAAAAGATATGGAGAAATGTGAAAAAGGTCATTGAACATGATTCCAAACCTCCACATTGACACTGTCCCCTACTAATGAGAAAGAATCTTCTTACACTTCATTGCCTTCATGGTCTTTGAAAGTAACTCTGCCCAAAACTCCTTCTGAATGTTGACCCATGAAACATATGACTCCTTTCTCTCTCCCAGATAGATCTCTCACCACTGACGCGTAGATACCCACATATGACTAAATGCCAATGGGATCCAATACTCCATCGGGGCCCAGATCAAACTAAAAGTGATATCGGGCTCCTCCAACCAGCTCTCTGTCACAACATATGAAACACTACCCTCATACTTCCGTAAGTTCTACCACTAAAAAGCATGCAACGCCATCTTCCAAGCCTTATCCCCATCTTCTAGATCAACTCTAATGATCAACCAGATGATTTTTGAATCTTAACTGCTTGAACCACACACAGACAATAAACATGAGGCATAGCTAAAAAAACAAGAACTTCCTAATCCTGATAGCATGAAATTTTATTTATAATCACTTTAATTCACTTTATTCATTTTAACCTTCCCAAAATAACACAATTAAAACAAGAAAAAAAGTCATAATGATACATGTACTTCTCCTAGTTCTCCATCCTACAAATAGAACCACCTTAATCGGTTGTTCAATAAAATCTGAGTCCATGCATTAGATTATGGGGGAAATTAAAATACCATGTCCTAGATAGTCTCCTTGGCCTATGTCACACACCAAGGTCAACTGGAACTATTTCCATACTAACCCATGAAACCCTTACTATGCCTAACTCAAAAATACATCCTATGTATCAACCATAACCTCTCTCTGATACCAGTCTATCACGATCCCCTCCTTCCAAAGATACCACAATGAGGGGAGAGAGTAACGAACCCCTGAGTACCACCTCCAATAGGCCTTAGGTTGGAGACTAGTACCGATGGTATGAAAATATCATGAAATGAGAGATATTACCCTCTATAATAATATAATATCAGGAGATAAGATGAATCATCAACAAATAACTCCATAAAATAATATAAAAGAAACCAAAACCATCCCACAAATACATTTATAATAAAACTAATACAGATAAAAGTATCCAAAGTAAATACCCAAAAGAAAAGCTAAAGAAACAATATAACAACTATCCAAAGGTCCAGGCTAGTAATTTCTAGCATTATCCACATAATATTCCTAGAAACCTAAAAATAGTTTTATATACATAGTGTGAGTACACAAGTATACTCAGTAGGAAAACAAAATTCTATTGTTCACATGTGAAAGAAACATACTAATGCACCCATGAGAAAACAAAAGAACCAAAAACACCTAAATAGGTCAAATATCCATATGAACCTCACCAAGGAATGCTCACTAAATAATGCAAGATAAGTAATATAATATTACACAAGTCACATCAATAAAGGGTACCCCACACTGATTTACCGCTAGTATGCCACTATCACACCCCAACATCGTCTATCTTAGAGATTATATCTCTTCAGAATACCATATCACCCCATAAGAATGATAAAAAAACATCTCGTTTGAAGACACCTGGGCTTGCCACCCCACAAGAATGATCACATCACATCTTGCCTCAAAACACCTAGTCCATAGAACCTCCACAACCATAACTAGAGTAGTAGGGTATCATAAACATGAATGGAATCAACCTCGTGTCCTCCTCCTACCATGAACGACCCCCCACCATAAGCCACCTCATCCCATCTCATCCCACCCACAGACACCTGAATCACGTCATTTCTCACCCGAAGACACCTGGGCTCGCCGCCCCACAAGCACAACCACATCACATCTCACTGAAGGAAACCTGAGCTATCACAACTGCCATATAGTGTACTATTAGACCTCCGACCATCACAAACTATGCAATACATACCTCTCTTAGAAGAAAGAGTAGGAATGAGTGGGTATCCAACCATCCATCCTCCTCACTAGATGTCGAGAAAAACACCCTCGTGTAAAAATATAGGTGCCAACACATAGTGCTCGATGCGGGTGGGGTTCATATAGAAATCTAAATAAATATATAAGTATATAAATATATCCACACACGCAATCCGAAACTATGGGTTCATAATAAAACACTAACCAAATCACAAAATCCCAAATTTTTTTTACCGCCTCTAAATGCATAACACCACACAAGCCACTTGACACAATCCACATTTCACATTTCCAAACAAACCCATTATCCATCCCATTCATTTAATTATTAATCATCAATAAAATATAATCACAAAACCCATTATTTATTTATTTATTAGTCATTTCCATCTTATTAACCTAACCAAACCCCAACCATTTTAATCATTATTAAATAATTATTCCATCAATATTTGGAAATCTAGAAAAAAGAAAACACACATCACAAAATGATTATCATCTCTATTGAATCATCACTTCATCGAGCCAAAAGTACATCAAAAGAACCACCACATTTCCATCCTAAAATCACAGCCAAAAACAACCACCCCACCACCCCAAAATCATGCCCAAACAAACATAACCCTACTACCCCAAAATCAATGCAAAATAACTATTACCCCACCACCCCAAAAGCATGACCAAACAACAACCACCTCTTCGCCCAAAAGAATGACCAAATCTCACCCACCAGCCCCACATTGCATCGCAAACACACATCACCACCCCAAAAGCACATCCACACATCAGAGCACATCAAAGACCATTTACAGATTTAGTAAAGTGTCTTTTATCACATTTCACTTTATTTTAGGGATGTTATCACACAAACCATAATCTTGGGGCAACCATTTTATTATCCAAATATAAGTGTTTAGCCAATTTCCAATTTTTTAGGGTGATATAACAACAATCACAATAGACACAACTGTCACTTTACATATCATTTTGGGAAAACAAATCCCCTAATGATCACAATTTTCTACGGGGCATCAAGCCCATACAATCACAATATCACAATAATATCAAAATTTTAAAATCATGTGAATCATTCCCATTTCCCAATTCAATTTTAATTAACCAATTATTTATAATTGATTAATCCTGAACAAACATAACCCATATATGAATAAGGGTAAACCCCTATTGTATGATATGTAATAAAAAGAAATTATAGATTCCCTACCTCAAAGAATCTTTTCTAACTTGTTGCGCACTGTAAGGTGAAGAAGAAATACCCACAAACCACAACCACACATGGGAAACTGTAGATCAACCTACACTGCACCAAAGGATCATAAAAACACATCCCAACACACACTACAAACCAAAACAACATCACCAAAGATAATCCTTAGGATAAGAAGAAGAGAAAACTAACCAAGAAGAAGTGATTACTACCGATTCCAAAGGGCATCCACTAAATCCAAGGAATCAAAGTGAGATGAAGGGAGCTAGAAGATCTCCCCAAGGTGCTTAGGTATTTTCCAAAATAACAGAGGTAGAGAGTAGCTGAATGAAAGGAAATTCAGTTGTAAGGGTTATAAAATGACCTCAAATCCTCTAATTTTGATATCATGTAAAATTTGCACAGTGTGTAAACCATGGGTTTTCCAAAAATTCCCACTTCCACCAAAAATCATGCCGCCTCGGCCTTTAATTATTACACATCATGAATTTAACTATCATGATTTGTATTCACTTCATGGGCTACCCCTTATCCATATATAATCCCCAAACTCGTTGGCTTCATAATCCACGAAACACATTTACATGTTGTGTAAACATTACGAGATGTGAATTTCTTTTAACATATTTGATGCTTCTCCAACCTTCACAAAAAACTCCGGGAACCTCATATGAATACCTCCAACCATCAAAAATGGAAAATTAATAGACCGTGAGGGTACATAACATTACAATGCTAATTTTTTCCCAATAAGCATCTGGTGAACCCCATTTTTTTGATCAAGTTCTGGTTGAATTCCTATGGCCAAAACTGTTCTGGTCATTGGGATGTATTCATGAATAAAATATTTTTTTATAGTCTATAATTATTCAGCTACGAAAAATTGATGAAAAAATATGGAATGGAAAAAAGAGGGGGTGGTTGGTATGGGGTAAATATACAAAAAATGGGGTAAGGGAGTAGTGACTTCCTTTGAAAGATAGTTAAAATTAAAAAAACTAATTAAATTTTAATAAATAAAAAGGGGTCGACCCCTCTTACCAGTGTGCCTCCTTCCCACTGGCCGCCCTCTGCCTGGAACCAATACGGTTGACCTCTGGACACCCCACATAGGTGCTTCACCATTGCCACCTCAAACCTACAATGACCTACTCTCGGCTGTCTCCATCGTCGTTAGGTTCCCTTGCACCTGCTGCCATCATCATGGTTTCTACTACATCGTCTTGACCCCACTATGCAATAGACACTGTTTCCTCCTTCGATGAACACCCTTCCTTCCATCACTGTTGTCCAACCCTCACCCTTGGTTAGCACCCGCCACTATAATGCATGCACTCCCAGCCGGCCTGGCCTCCCCTTCCACCTAGTCATGCAACCTTGACGACTCGATGCACAAGATGCTCCTTGGGTGCCCTCCTACCATACCAACCCATCCAACCTCAACCTTCCACAATCAACAAATCCCCTATCGCAACCAGTCCTTGGGTAAGATGGTCCCTATTCTGATCATGTGACCTGCGACCAAGTCGGGTCGGCCCGACCCAAAAATGGGCTGGGTCAGTTCCTACCCAACATGGAATGAGCCTGGGCGGGTGATACCTGATTCATAATTGGCTGAGGCAGGTCCTGCCCGACCCCTGGACCTATCAGGGCATGAAAGATTTAATATATCCACAAAAATTAATTTCATTTTTTTTATTTTAAAAAACATTAAAAATCAAAAAATTAATTCAATTTTGGAATAAAATTAAATTAATTATAGGACCAAGAGAAATAAATTATTTGAATTAAAAAATTTATTTAATTCATTTAATTTCCATCGACTTGAATTTACCTCATTTTAATTTTTATTATGTAATTCATTTTATTTGTCGACTATTCTTGAGCATTGAACAACAATATTTTTTTGAGTTTATATTTATTTAATTCATTATTACAACTGCGTGCAATGGATGTAATAATTTATTTATTTTTGATGGTATGCACATCATCTATCCTTACTTAATATGTATAAGAGCTTGTGCATCCATCTATATAATTATATATGTATTTTCACTTCTCTAGACCCCCTATACTTCATATGAGTATTTATATATTATTATTATGACATCAAAAGGCATGGACCATGCCAAGATGAGGTGGTATTCCATACAAGATGTGAAAACATTAGATCGAGGTGTAAGTTGTGATATGAGTCACACCAACTCAAGTATTATACCCCTAGAATCACAATTGATATATTGATTATAAATGGATCAACCAATACCAAATTATCAAGATCAATAACGTATCACCCTAAAACTTTTCTATATTTTCCATTTAAAATAAATTTAATTTTGTTGATATCTTACAATACATGCAATAACGAGTTTGAACAAAACACTATTTAATCACATTTTTCATAGTCAATTAAATTCTTGCACTTTTAGAGAATTTATTTTGTAAATTAATATGTTATATATCCAATAAAATATTTTGAAATTCGCTTAATATATTTTATAGACATAAGATAATAACAAACCCAATATTACACATAAAAACCTATATTTTTATAAAAGACTTTTTACTATCTTTTAATGGAGAACCTATTTTAAATCCAATTTTTACACTTTTATATATTCTATTTGAAAAAATAAACTTATTATATTAAAGCAGAATATAAAAATTTACTTTGGTTGGATTTTTGGTATTTTTCTAATAAGTTTCATATGTTGATGAATAGTGATAAAATATTGAATTTTAATTGAAAAAAAAAGTTTCATCAAAAAAATTTATAATGATAAATTATATTTTTATTAGTTTTAAAGAATAATTAGATTAATTTTATATAATTTAATACAATTTATGTCATTAAAATCAATTTTACATTTAATATGAATATAAAACATTATAATCTTTTGTACTTTTTCACTTTAAAAACCTGTTTTCTCATTTTTTCAATGAGATTAATATTAAATTAATTACTAAAAATCTTGTGTTATGAATTTTAAAAAATGGATTCCATATTTGGAATCAATGGGTTCAAATTCTGTAAATAGGTTTCTTTTATTTTTGGCAATATGAATAGTAAATTTAGTAATATTTTAATTACCATGGTTAAGGGTAAAACAAATAATTATGGGAAAAATAATATTGTAAAGACTATAAAATTACCTTAAAACTTGTCCAAATTTTATTAGATGAATGTATTTAGACCAAAATAATCATTGAGAAGAAATTATAACCTTTGGAATCCACTTGGATGAGAGTATGATATTTATAATATTATATTCAAAGAAAAGTCAATTTTGTTACACTTTTGTTTTTAACAAGTGAAATATTTTTAATATGTGGTTATATAAAGCATATTTTTGACTATAAATAGTATTTTGAAACATAAAATGTTTATATTTATCATGATAATTTATTTTTAAAATTTAAATAATAAATAATTAAATTAAAGTCTTGCATAATGATCATGAAATAATTGTTTAATTAAAGGAAATATCAAATAAATTATATTAAAAATTATAAAATAGATATAATTTGAGATGATTAATGTCATGAAAGATTTTTTTAGATTTCTTTGACATTATAGTGGTGTTTTAGAAAATTTGGTTCGAATTTATATTGTTTTTTATGATATTTTAAAAAATCCAAGTATTGAATAGTGTCAAAATTGACATTATTGATATTTTAAAATAAATAATATTTTAATAAATGATATAAAATTTATAAAAATCTCAATTTTTTTCTAATTTATTGGTATATGTCTTATAGTTTCATAAATGACTCATTTATTGATCTTTTTAAATTTTATAATAATTATATTAACTCTCCAATTGTAAATTATATGATATCACAATAAGAGTTAAAAGGGTTATCTAAGGGTTAAAGCTAAAAGGTAAGGGTGATAATGTAACCTAAATTTGCCTAAAAATTATTATTTGAGAGGAATTAGAAACATATTCATCTTATATTTTAAATAACTCACTTTGGAGCAATTTGTAATTTAAAATTAATTTATATTAATTTAATATTTTGAGATTTTCCAAAATTGACCCTCACCTCAATTATAAAAGGGTACCTCCTCCCCCACTCCCTCACTGAACTTTGAGACTTCTATCTTGACCAAACCCTACCCATTTATCTACCTAACATCCTTAGACTTTGGATGTTTTGATTCTCCCAAAATACCCACCATAGATCCCTTAAGAAGCGATCTAAAGGAATTCCACTGAAGAGGTGGTAACCATTTTTACTAACTCATTCAAGTTCATTTCTTTTTATAATTCCTCTTCATGTGTTTTTTCCATAATAAAGTAATAAATTTAGTATAATATATATACTGAAATGTTATTATGGTTATGAGAAAACCATATTCCATGTTTAATCCATCCTATGAAAATTATAATCACTACGTGTGCGTACGCACGACTTACCATCTCTATGTCATGGTGTAATCAATTTTTCATCACCACTTTACTTTTATGGGTATAATGATAGAAATAATAGATATATATTATAATTATAATATGATATTTATCATGTAAGAAGTAATATGTAATATAATTCCTTATCCTTTCACTTATTATGGGAATGATACCGCCACTCGTGCGTATGTACGACCTACAGTCTCCACGATGCGATGTGATTCATTTTCCATATCCAACATTCAAGAATAGATTTAAAAATATATTTAATGATTAAATATGATATTTATAACATTAATAACATTATTTATATTATATATATATAACATATTCAAAATAACCAAGGATTTTATGATAAAACATGCATAGAAAAATGAAGCAGTTAACACATGAAACATGGGAAACAAAGAAGTATTATAAAAAAAGGTGATAAAATAATATAATAAGATCATATATGATATCATAAATATTAATAAGTCTCTGATATAAATTAATATCATGTTTTAAACTATCATACATGAGGTTAAAACTTTTACAACTAAAACGGGTGTGTGAGGTAAGGATTTTATCATATCACTTTTACTTATGTTATATATAAGCCTTATTCACCAATTATTTCTTGTTTGTGGTGCATTTATACTACCCTTTGATATATCATATGATAAATATCATTGTCTTCATGGTATTCAAATTTTTCAAAGTGGTATGTGACACTTGTATTTAAAATCTATTTTTTTAAATCGATTGTTCGATATATGAAGAATGCTTTGGACTGGTATGACACGGGTTGGGAACCATTTAAATTAATCCCCTCGATGCATTGGTAGTCTCATGAGATGAATCAATTGTCTAAATCAGATAGTGTTCTACTCGATATTCTAAACTTTATTGTGAAAGGTCTTCACGATTAAGGTACCATATACCTTGGAAACATGGTATCTAATAATTAATAATTTATTCTATTGAGAATATAACAAACCAAGAATGACGTATATGAATAATACATTTTTTAGATTAATATTCATTACATTATAAAAATGCACACCTGAGGACCGTAATAGTTTAGTGCCTTTGGAAACTTGGAATACATTCCTCTAGCTTGTAAAAGATCTTTTACATCTCCTATAAAGATATTCCCCTTTAGTACTCCTAATTAAATGATTTATTTATAACCTGAGGAATGAAAACAAAATAAAGTGTGATCTTGGATGCCCAGTAAGGGTAATCAAACAATATATGAATATTTTAATGTAAAAAAACATGAACATAACCTTTGAATATCAAAATCTAAAGTCATGAAATAAATATTAGCAGTTTGTAAGGCATAAATCATTAAGGAAAATTAACCATGATAACATAGAATTGGAATAAAACCTGAACTTTTTGAAAATACATAAGCATAGAAAATAATTTCTATATTAGCCAAGGCTCATATCCAAGATGATCATAGCAGAAAAAGTCCATTACTGAACTGGGTTTACTTGCTATTCCAACCCTGTATTACTAAACTTGATTTACTTTCCATTACAGTCATGTATATATCATGAGATATAAATATTTACCCAATTCATTGGAGGGAGATATAGGTCCCACCCATCTTATAATTAAATCATTCTTACATGTGCCAAAAAACATACACCATTCATCATAGCATAACCCAAGGAACAAAAAATGGGTTTCTTAAACATCATTCCATCATAATACATATAAAATAAATAGATTTCATAAAAAAAATTCCATCATAAACACAATAAAATAAAAGTGATAATATCAATTGAAACATAACCCCATTTCATCTTAGATAGAAAGTAATTTTTATAAAATACTTGAAATTAATTCTTGAAAAAAATATTCTTTCTTCTTCAAAAACATTTTATTTTCTTAAAATTCCATGAAATTTTAAAAGAAAATAATTTAATTGAAAATAAAATTGAAATATTGTAAACAATATTCATGGAAATAAGGTTTTATGAAAGTTTAATAATCCATCCATGCTGTATAAGTTAAAAAAACATTTTCCTTGTACTTTTTCCGAAGAAGTAAAATAATACCTCGTATGGTAAACGAAAGAAATATTTCTTCCAAACCATGTAGTAAAATTAAAAAATGGGTAAAAGTTATTTTAAACCTACATATAATAATAATGAACGTTTTATGAAAATATTTTTATAGAACATGGACATGGATAATAAATATACCCTCAGTAAATACTTACATAGAAACAATCTTGGATAAAAATGAGATTGAAAAATTATCCCTTACCTTAGGTCTGATATCCTTCACATATATCCAAAACTCCTATATAATGATTTAAATAATGTTATTGACTTATTATATAATCATAATCATTTTTATTATATCATATATGATTATATTGTCATCAGTTTGTTAGTAAAATTTCATTGTCACTCGCTATTTGGATGTTAACTGCTTTATGTTCTTATGAAAGTTTTGTCAGATAAGTTCATGTTACACTTCATAGATTATAGTTATATTATTTAAATAATTATATTATAATAATATATATCATATTTATTCATTCCATTCACGTATATAAACTTGGTTTAATTAAGATCATGTAGAATGAATCGCATCGCATTGTGGAGACAATATGCCGAACATATGCACAAACGATGATATCATTCACTTAATGGTTAAATGGTATGTAATTGGATGGTATATTAATTATAAATAATAATTATCATGTTATATTAATTATTTAAAAAAATTATACTCATCATTTTACCCATCCAAATTAAGTATTGTTGAATATAAATTACACCACAACGTGGAGATGGTAAGTTGTACGTACGCACACATGGTGATATTGTTATTTGTAGGATGGATAAAAGGAGGTATAAGGTTGTACCATAATTATAATAATATCTCAGTATGTATAAATACTATATTTATTACTTTATTATGGAAAAAACATAAGAATAGGAAGTAGAAGAAGAAAAGAATTTTGAAAGAGGTGATAAAACAATCACTTCTTTTTCGAGTATCTTCTTTTGATTTGCACATAAGGTCTCCTTAGGATGGATTTATGCACAAATTAGGGTCTCTAGGAGGAAGTGAGGGATGTTGGGAGATTATTTGAGCCGAATTTGGATGATACAAGGTTCTTTATAGGTGTGATTAAGTTGGTAGATGTGGTGACCTTTTATAAGAGGGAAGAGGGACACTTTAGGAAAGTCTTGAAATATTATTTTATTATAAATTGATTTTCGATTTATAATAGTTACAAAGTGATATATTTATAGGGTAATATTATTATAGTTATAAATAATCCCATACAATAATTTTTAGACATGTATTTATATTATTTTAAACCTTATTTTTTAGTTTACCCTTAATTACCCTCTTTTAATTTTAATTGAGGTAACAACAATTTAATTATTAAGAGGATATTTAGTTTAATTATATGGGGTAAATTTCCCATAATTGGACAATTAATTAACATTTATAACTTATCAAAGCCAATTTTTCATGTTTTTTAAATAATTTAATAAAATATTATTTTAATAAAATATCAATAATGTCAATTTTTACACTATTCATTTCATTGAATTTAAATAAAATCAAAACAGAGACATAACTTTGAATCAAATAATTTAATTATCTTATAAAATGTAATATTCACCTTTAAAAATCATGGATGACATAAATTATTTCAAATAATATTTATTTTACTATTTATAATATCATTTATTTTATATTTATCTTAATAAAATAATTATTGTATCACTATTTTTTCAATATTTATGGTAATTATTTAATATATAAAAATTATAAATAAGTTCACATGATGTAGAAAATTTCATTATATTTCTAGAGACTATTTATGTTATATTTTTTATCAACTAGGGCCTCTCTTGGCTTGAGGATCTGCCTGTCGAGCTTCTCCCTCTCTATGAAAAAGATTGTAATAAGATCCCCTCTTTCTGAATTTTGTAGTTTTTCATTTTTCTATCTAATAGATTTTTTCTTGGCCTTTGGCCAAGACACCACCCTTTAAAAAAATGTTGTCACTTTTTTTTGTTTTAATTATAATTATATCACTTTCATGGAAAAAAGTCCATTAAATGAATCAATTCTGACCCTTAGGTGATATTTTTTGACTTGAATTCATCCAATAGGATTTTGGAAGGTGTTAGGATAATTTTATTATATTTATCATATTTTTTGTTACCATAATTTACCTGATTTACCTTTAATTATGGTAAATAAAAATTACCATAGTTACTATTCATAATATCCAAAAAAATAAAATTAACATATTAACATAATTTTGGACCCAATGATTCCAAATATGGAATTAATTTTTAAAAATTAGAAACACATAATTTTCAGTAATTAATTTAAAATTAATTCCTATTGTTAAAGCGAGAAAACTAGTTTTTTTAAAATTAAAAACCATCAAAAGATTGATGTGTGTTTATATCCAATTTCAATGTGAAATTACTTTTAATGAATAAAATTGGATTAAATGATAAAAAAATAATATAATTATAATTTAAAACAAATTAAAAGGATAACCCTTATGTATAAATAAATAAGATGAAAAATTAGTTTTAAATTTAAATGCAGTATTTTTCACTATTCATTAAAAAATGAATATTATTGGAAAAATACCAAAAATTCAAAAAAAGTAAATTTTTATGTAACATTTCCTAATAATAAGTTTATTTTGTCAAAAATAAATTATTAAAGTGTAAAAAACAAGATTTAAAATGGGTTCTCCATCAAAAGACGGTAAAAGTGCATTTTTAGATAAACACTAATTTTATCCGTAAAAATTGAATTTGTTCTTATATCATGTATATAACTTATATAATATGAATTTTTATATTTAAATTGAATATATAAAATATATATTTCATTAATAAAATCCATAAAGAGTGATTTTATTATTTTATTGGCTCACTTATTTTCATTTAAGTTGTTTTTTAGAAGGAAGTTAATACTATTCATACCCTCTATTATAGTGACTAGGTTATAATATTTTGTTATCACATACACTCAGTCTTGAGTGAAATTAATTATAACAAAATAACTTGAAATTTTGTGTAACACAGTCCAAGAATAGTGTTGCGTATACTACAAGCTAATACGGTGTTGCGTATAATGCAAACCAATCTTAGTGTAGCGTACAACACAAGAAATAAAATGAATTAAAAATAATCTATCTCATAAAATCTCTGGGTGTTACATTCCACCCCCCTTAAAATTAATTTTAACCTCCAAATTATTTGGGGTTATAAAAGTTTTACTACTTGAAAATTTCTTTCATAGAAACCCACATCGTAAAAAGGAATACGAAAACTTCATTTTAAAAAGGAAAGTTAGAAACGTAAAACTTACCCAAAGTAACTTATCATTGGGTTTCTACATAGGAGAAAATATATGGTAAGTGAAGTCATAGATATGGAAGAAAAATCTAACCATAAAGTTCTAATGGATAGTGATAGAGAATAAGGTTTGTAGAAAGTTATCAACCTGAAAGCCATAAATCTACGATGATTTAAGGGACTATCTGATTCATCGAATAAGAAGGTACTAGGATAACATTTTTGGTTTTCAAGATCCTTTACCTAAATTTTAATAACATGAGAATAAATACATACTTTATTTTAGTACAATCTCACTGTTGGTCATGCCTTGAACAATTTCCACTTTATCTCTTATTCAAAGAAATGAAGTTGAATTTGTCATTCTTGAAGTGTTAGCGGATCATGAGATCCATAAATAGAATGATAGTTCATTCCATATATCTAAAAAAAAGGCTAACATAGATTATAAAATATGCAAAAGTCCACCTATAGTGAGATAATACATTAATCTAACAAACTTCAACTGAAGTATAACTTATACTATCCATAATTGGATAACCTTACAATCCTTCAAAAAACTGAAAATCTAAAAATTTAGAAAGTGGTGAACTAAATCAGTTTAACATTTATCTACCATATATTATAAGTTAGTTCTTGGTTGTCACATTCCAAACATGTAAATACCTTAATAATGTATTCTCTTGAGTCATGGTAACAACCTAAACTATCAGATATCCTTATTGAAAACATGCATGTTTTCTTATTCTTAAGTCCAAAAAGATATAATCTTCATCCGAGATAGCATAACCCACATTTCAATAAATTCTTAACTATTTCCACGGAAACTAATATCATCCAATTTACTTATTCATATTTAAAATACCTTTATCCAAATATAACCATCTCAACATCATGTTCATATTAAGGGTCATCCTTCCCTAAATCATGTGTTTTCTAAAAACATCACCTTATTACCTTAATTAATTTTCATGGTTACCAGTACCAATCAACATATACATTAAAATACATGTGTAAAATCAAAATGGACCACTATATAGATATTTCATTATTCCATATTACCATAAAAGTGATTCTACAACATTATTCTAGAATCCCATTACATAAACACTCAATCATTACACCACTTCATTTTCATATTCAAAAATATCAATAGTGATCACATTTGATTTGACTTTTTATTTGGCCTTAAGAGGTTATTGAAGTTGATCATAATTGATCACCATTGGATTAGGGAATTGGTTAGCCTAATTCCCCATTTCCTTTCACTTGTAGCATTGAAGTATTGGTGGTGTATTCTCTGTAGCCTTTTCTCTATTCACATAATTAGCTAAATTTTTCTCATTAATTCAGAACTCAACTGCCCAAGGACCTTATTTTACACACTTAAAAAACATTTTTTAGTCCCTTTAAGAAATTCTCCCCCATGCTTCTTTCCACAATTGGAGCATAGGAAAACAATCATCTTCTTTTCACCGCTGTTTTGAGATTTTACTTTGAAATTCATCTTTAATTTCATGTCAAAACCATGAGATTGATATGTAACACCAAATTCTATTTCTACCTTGATATAAAAATGAAAAATCTATTCATATCAACTAAAGTATCTTATAGATAACACCCTTCAAAGACTGGGTTTTATGCCACTGAAGAATCGATCAACTTTACTTTCAGATTGGATGATAAAGTCAAACGCATACCTTGTAAGTATTGTAAAATTTTCCTCATATGTTCTAATGGATTCATTATCCTTTTTAAGCTCAAGGAACTAATTTTCCATTTTTTTTGAAGAATATAAGAAAATTACTTAATGAATTTTTTTTCTTAAACTTGTCCCATTCCATGGATTCTATTTCATCTTATTGCCTTGTATTCTTGATTAGAGTCCACCATCAGTCTACTTCACCTTCTAAATGATAAATATCCAAAATGAATTTTTCATTTTCTGAATAGTGAAGTATGGAAAATTTATTTTCAATGGTACTGATCCATTGTTCAGAAAAATGTGGTTCAGAATACCCACTAAAATAAGGTGGACATTGCCTTATGAAGGACTTAACATAATTTTGTTCCCTTCTCTGCTCATTTGGAAATCCAGAATGGTTTATAACTTGTGTAAGTATAGTGATAAGTTTTTTTACTCCATCTACCATAACATTTGTTTGTTCATGAGGAAAATCATTTCATTGACCATTGTATTGATCATTAACAAGGTTTCTTCAGGTTCCAGCCATTTTTTAAAACCTTAAAAGAATAGCGTGAGAGGAAAAAATCATACTTTGAAAACGACATAATCAAGGGGGTGTATTTTCAATATCCAACATATTAGGTTTAATCCTAGGTTATTCATGATTGTTACCATAATTCTAGGACTATAACCTATAATTATACATATTGATTAGACACTGAAATAGGATAATATTTATTGTTAATATTTATTATATTCATGAGATTAATTATTCATAAACACCATTTTAGTGCATTTTACACCATGAACATTATTTCACATTATGATTGTAATTATTTGTTAAAGTGCACTATTACTTTGTACATATTTAAAAACAAACTAAAATAAAAAATTATCTTGAATTTATTTTCATATTTTATTTTTAGGTCTCCCATGCTATGAGGAACAATTCATGTTTTTTGAGCACTAGAAGATTCAAATTAGAAGACCACCAAAGTTGGCCTTGAACCAACACCATTCTGGGAAATGTAAAATGGAAAGCATACCAATAAAGAGACTCTATAGGACAAGATACAAGCCCAATGATTCTCAAAATTTAACTGAAGATATAGGAAAACACTGATAACATTTCATCCAACAGTGACAAGAGCTAATTAGGAGGTGTTAATGGAGTTCCAGGTGGCCCAATTTGGATATGAAATTCTTGGACAGATTCTGTGGCCTAGAAAAACATCCCACCATTTTGATAATATCTCAAAAAAAATTCCATTTGGGATGAAATTTTACAGGAGGTTAATAGAAATCAAGAACTACATTTTATTATTATATTGACCACTCTAATTATTCCATATAGAAGGTCATTTATACGCATCTGTTCGGTGGATGCAAGTTGCCTTCCACTTCGGGTCAAGGGTGGAAAAGTCTAAGTTCCAAAATCTTTACACCACCCTAAGCCTACCATAGTCAAGTGGGATGACTTTAAATATTTTAGGATCAACCCAAGGATCCTAAAATTCCTATTTAAGTAAGTGGTTTTGGAGTATTTATTCATCTTTGGTGCTTTGTTTAATTGTAATGTTATGCTGCGAATTTATTACCTTAAGTTTGTCTTTCTCAAGTAAGTTGTTCAATTCACCTTAGTTTCTTAATACAATTTCTTTTTATTATATTATTTTGTTATTATTCATATAACATTGATAACATTGGTTCAAGGTGTGAATTTATTCACACCAAACCTTGTGAAATTATCACACAACGGTGGAGTGATCGTTATTTCATTGTCTTTTTTTTACGTCTCCAATTCCACCCTCATGAGTCAACTTTCCGCTTCCATTGAAACCATAGAATCAATGGAGGGATAAAACAATTATGGGTTGATCAAAGGGAGTATTAAGGGGCTATATTGGATGTTATTTCTCACTCCATTAATTTCTAATCACTTATTTTAATTGAAAATTTTGTTTGAAGATCTTCAAACTGCTTCATCCTTATTGAATTTAAGGCCACACACTTCAAGTGCTAATAAGAACCTTTACCTTGAAGCGCTCAAAACATTGATCCTTCAAGTTTATAGGTGATTAGTATTAAAGTGTGTTGGTATTAAACCAGTAAGTGATGATATTGTTTTATCTTATTAAATGAACCGATCTCAAATATAAGAAATTGAAATAGTTGAAAAAGGAATGCATCTAATCCACACCAAGTGATAACCTAGGATCAAATCATTATTTTAAATTGAATTCAAAGTCTCTAAGAGTTCACTTAAACCCATATAAAATCAACCCAAGTTGGCCACTTCATATCCAAAAACAATCCATAGAATGTACATGTATGTAGTTTACTTCTTAGGTCTCTGAGGATTCGACAACCCAAGCTAAACTACATGCGACCGCTTAACCCTAAAAACGTGGGTAAATTTGGGCGAGGCCAAATTTTGGAGCTATTTCTGGGTACCCAATTAATTCATATAAACACCCATTCTATTCTCCCCCATTTCTTATATTCTCATCCAAATTCTCTTATCTTTTCCCTTTCTTGTTTTTTTTCTCTTGGCGCATGTCTGCCTACACTTGTAACCAATCAAACCATCTAGTTAGGGTGGATAATCCTAGGGTTGGGGAGTCAAGTACACCAAGGTAACTCTTTTCATTAGATCCTAATCTTACTAATACTCCAGATTCAAAAATTGTGCCCATTTCAATGGATGATCTTCAAAGAAACCAACTCATAAACCTGGGTGGGAACCACAATGGAAATCCAAATGAGGCCGCCCCAAACTTGGGGAATGCAGATGATAGAACCATGAATGACTACCTCACACCTGCCTGGACCAATTCCCCCTCATACATTAGACACAATTCCCTAGGAGATGATAACTACATCATTAAACCCCATATCCTAAACCACCTTCCCACATTCCATGGAATGGAGTCTAAGATGCCCCACCTTCACGTCAAGAAGTTCAATGACATTGTAGAAACCATGTGTCCCCCACATTAACTAGAATCAGATAAGATGAAGATATTTCCTTTTTATTTGAAGGATCTAGATAAAAATTGTCTAAACAATTTGAGACCATCATCCATCAACTCTTGGGATCAATTACAAAGAGAATTCTACAAAAAATAATTTCCCCACCACAAAACAATTACACGTAAAAAGATAATCCAAATCATTTTTGAAAAATAGGTAAAGTCATTCTATGAGACATGGGAGAGGTTAAAAGACACCCTAAACATGGTTCCACACCATGGTTTTTCTATTCCTGAACAAGTGATAATTTTCTATGATGTTTTGGGACTAGGGAACAAACAATTCATTGACATGATGTGTAATGGGACCTTTAAAAACAAATCCCCAAATGATACTTATGAGTATCTAGAAAGCCTTACTGAACAAAACCAAACCTGAGGAACATCACATTATTCTAAAAAGATACAAAGAACTACTGGAATGAATACACTTATAGAAGAGGAAATCCTTAGGGTTAAACTTGTTGCACTCACTATGAAGGTCGAGGAGATCGATCTTAGGAAGGTCCATGAAATTCAAACTCTTGACCTTGTTTGCACAATTTGTGACAAACATGACCACAAGACTGACAATTGCCTAACCATCCCTTCCATTAATGATGTTCTTCTAGGAGGACCACCAGCTGAGGTCAATGATCTTAACTTTAAAAAGCCCCAATACCAAAACACATTCAACCCAAGGTATAATGACCACCCGGGCTTTAGCTGGAATGATAACTAGCAACCAATCCAACCACAAGGACCAAATACCCACCATACAAAAAATTTCCAAAACCATAACCAATTCAAACCACAACCAGTACAATACCAACATCATCCTTTCCAATACCAACAACCCATCCAACAACCAAAGTATCCTCCAATGATAAATCAACCATCACAAGCCCCTACCCAGTCTGTCCCTCTACTAATCCTTGAATAGTTGTGTAAAAAAATGGAGAAAATGAACTTTGAAGCCTCATCCCTTAAATATGAACTAAAAACCATAAAAACCAAGAAGTCACCCATGCTTACTTAGGCGGTACCATCCTCAAATCTAAGGGGAGAGTCAAGTTGTACTCAAACAACTCATGGATAACTAAAGGCTATGATGATTTTAAGAAGTGAGAAATAAAT
Organism: Viscum album; assembly: GCA_963277665.1. Lineage (NCBI taxonomy): Eukaryota > Viridiplantae > Streptophyta > Magnoliopsida > Santalales > Viscaceae > Viscum > Viscum album. Next base: position 1,945,732,908 of record OY728163.1, read on the forward strand.
TGATAAACCTGAAAAAATAATTCAAAAACCATATTAAGGTTCAAAATCTAATGAAAATTCAAATGAACCACCTGATCAAACTGAAAAAACTGATAACAATGTGAAAGAAACAACTCTTCAAAAAACAATCCCACAACCTGCACCATTTCCTCAATGCATGAGGGGGAAAACCAAGACAAAATTGAGTGAAACATTAAGGTAAATATTCTCAAAAGTCAAGTTGAACATTCCACTCCTCGATTCCATTCAAACCATTCCTGTATAATCAAAATACCTTAAAGGCCTCTGCACATTTAAAAGGAAATTCTCATATAAGAACCAAGTCCTTCTGGAAAAAAATGTTAGCACAACAATCCAATGAACCCTTACACTAAATATGAAAGTCCTAGGATGCCATTACATTAATGTTGAACTAGGAGAGAAAAAAGTTGTCAAAGTATCATGTGACCTAGGTGCCAGTGTCAATCTCATTCCCTATGCTGTGTACTGCCAGTTAGGACTGGAAGAGATCCAACCCACATTTGTCACACTTCAACTTGCTGATTTTAGCATTAGGGTTCCAAAGGGAATTTTGAAAGATGTTCTGGTAAAAGTAGAAAACTTTATCTACCCTGCTAACTTCATTGTATTTAACAACAATCCAAACTTAGAAAATAAGGAACAAACCCCAATCATCCTTGGATGTCCCTTCCTTGCAAAAAACACTCTGTTATCTAAGACCAAAATGGGAACATGACCATCACCTTTGGAAACATGATTCTAGACTTGAACATCTATAATGAAAACTCTCAAATTAGGGATAACGAAGAGATCCATGAGGTTAATTGGATTAGTAGTGTTGATAGTGAACTTGAGTACCATCAAGGAATTACTGAAGGATGTTTAATTCAAGAAGAGATTGGTTTTTTTACGTGATGGAAATTTGTCTCCTTCGATTGAATCTATTTAAGATTGATCTATTGATGATTTTCTCAAATCACCAATCAATGAAACCATTGGTGAAATCAATAACATTGAGTCTATACCCATTTATGACAATAATATAGATAATTTAATGGATGGAAATTCTATTCACAAGGAACTAATACTGTCAAGAAATATGAACAAAGAAACTGAGTTCAATACAAAGTCCCATCCTTCCTTGGAAAGTGATAACCAATCAGATCTAGAATTTAGGGACCTACCTTCATCACTCAAGTATGCATTATTAGGGGACAATCAGGCCTTTACTATTGTCATTTCCTCCTCTCTTGAATCCAATCAAGAGATAATGCTTCTGGATGTCGTAAGAAAGCATAAGAAAGAAATTGGATGGACCCTTTATGATATCCCTGGGATTATCTCACTCATTGGAACTCATAGAATTGTTCTTGAATCGAAATCCAAACCATGTCATCAACCTCAGTAGAGACTCAATCCAAATCTTATAGATGTGATAAGGAAGAAATTTCTTAAGCTGTTCAAAGTGGGTATCATCTACCCCATTGCTGAGAGTGAGTGGGTAATCCTAATTAATGTTGTGCCAAAGAAATCTAGAATCAATGTGATCACCAATGAGGATGGTGACATTCTCCCCACAAGGGTCAGTATTATATGGAGAGTTTGTATTTACTATAGGAATCTCAACTCTTGTACCAATAAATACTATTTACCATTTCCCTTTATTGATCAAGTCCTTGAGCGAGTGCTGGGTCATCAATTCTATTAATTCATAGATGGATTCTTAGGGTATAATCAAATCGAGGTATCTTTAGAGGATCAAGGAAAAACAACCTTCACTTATCCATTCGACAATTTTTCCGTCAAGCGCAAGCCCTTTGGGTTATGTAATACCCATGGTACCTTCCAGTGGTACATGATGGGAATCTTCTCAGACATTGTGGGGGATTGTTTAGAGGTATTCATGGACGACTTATCCATCTTTAGGGATACTTTTGAGTGATGCATTCTGAATATTGAAAGGGTTTTTTCAAAATATAAGGATAAGAATCTCATCCTAAATTGGGAAAAATTTCATTTTATGGTAAAGGATGGAATTGTTATAGGACATCTGGTATCTGTTAGAGGGATAGAAGTTGATAAAGTTAAGGTTGAAATCATTTTTCACCTTCTGTCTCCTAAAACTGTTAAGGAGGTGAGGTCTTTCTTACGACATGCTGGTTTCTATAGAAGGTTCATTAGGAATTTCATCTCTATTTATGAACCACTTTGTGCTCTATTGGTTAAATATGCTCCATTTTTATGGACATAATGCTGTGAGTAATCATTCTCTACACTCAAGTCGGATCTTGTCTCTCCACCTATAATGAAATATCCAAATTGGAAACTTCCTTTTGAACTCATATGTGATGCTAGTGACTTCCCTGTAGGAGCATTCTTAGGACAGCGGTGTGAGAAAACTCCATGTTTCATTTCTTATGCAAGAAAATATTTAAATGATGCACAAATCAACTACACTACCACTGAGAAGGAGTTACTTGCTGTTGTGTTTGCCTTAGAAAAGTTTTGGTCCTACCTCTTAGGATTCCCCATCACTGTGTTCATTGACCATTCTTCCCTAAAATACCTCTTCCCGAAACAAGATTCTAAGGCTAGATTGATTAGGTTGGTCCTTCTCTTATAAGAATTTGACCTCACAATCAAGGAAAAAAAGGGTGTTAAAATTTTTGTAGCTGATCATATCTCTAGGATATAATTTAATGAAAAATTATATCACCTTTATGCGTCTGATTCATTCTCTATTGAACACCTATACTCTGTGTGTGACTGCCCATGGTATTCTAGAATAGCCAACTTCTTAGTTACAGGAGTCATTCCAAAATTCTTAGGGACTCAAGATTGAAGAAAATTCCTCTCTGATGTTAGGAACTATGTGTTTTATTATCCATTCCTTTATAAGTTCTTCCATAACAAAGTCATTGAGAGGTGTGTCCTAGAATCTAAACAATATTCAATCCTTAAATTCTATCACAGTGAGCCATGTGGAGGTCACTTTTCCTCTAAGAAAACTTCTGCAAAGGTTATTTAGTGTGGTCTCTTCTGTCCCACCCTCTCAAGGGACTCCTACACATTTTGTCATAGGTTTCCCAGGTGTCAACAAGTAGGGTCCATCAAAAAAAGGAATCAAATGTCACTCACTCCCATTTTAGTGATTGAGATCTTTGACTACTGGGGAATCAATTTCATGGGTCCCTTGACAAACTCTAGTGGATATCTGTACATCCTTTTAGTTGTTGATTATGTATCCAAATGGGTTGAGGCCATTCCTACAAAATCCAATGATTATAAAACTGTGATTATATTTCTAAAGGAAAACATCCTCTCTAGATTTGGAATTCCTAGGGGTATCATTAGTGATCATGAAACTCATTTTTTCAACCTTCTATTCTCAACACTCATGGAAAAGTATGTAATTTCTCACAAAGTGTCCACTACTTACCACCCACAGACCAATGGTCAAGCTGAGTTAGCCAATTAATAAATCAAAAAAATTCTTCAGAAAATGGTTAATCCATCTAGGAAAGATTGGTCGAGCAAACTCTTAGATGATCTTTGGGCATATAGAACCGCATATAAAACCATTTTAGGAATGTCTCCATATAGCTTGGTTTATGGAAAAGCATTCCATTTACTAGTTTAAATTGAACACAAGGCTTTTTGGGTAATTAAGAAAATGAATTATAACCTCTCATTGGCCGAAACAAAAAGGAAATTATATCTCAATGAACTTGAGGAACATAGGATGGAGGCTTATAAAAATTCGAGGATAAATAAAGCCAGAGTTCAAGCCTACCAATCTTAAAATATTAAAAACAAACACATTGTACCAGGTAAACCTATTCTTTTGTATAGATCTAAACTTCATTTACACCCAGAAAATTTGAGGTCCGGATGGTCGGGTCCATACATAGTGCATAAGGTGTACCCACACGGGGCTATTGAAATTAAAGATCCCACCAATGGTCAAACATTTAAAGTTAATGTTCATAGAGTCAATCCATTCCTTGAACCATTCCAAAAGAATGAAGTAGATGAAGACTTGTGTGAACCAACCATAGATGAGGAAAATACTTAAATAATTAGGGTTCTATGTCGAGCTAGCAATGTTAAAAAAAGTGATGCATTAGAGGAAACCCATGGTTTTCATGTTTCTAATATTTTTGAATCATATTTATTTTTTAAATAGGATTAATTAATCATTTTGATACTAAAAAATTAAAATAAAAAATAGATTGTTGACCTATTTTTCTATTATGAGTATGGATGGGTATGGAAGGGGAGTGCCATATTATCCATGTCATGTGGTGTGATCCTTGAGTAATACCTTACCTAGAAATTTAAAAAGAAGAAAATGTATCATCGGTTCATTTTATTTTTATGTGTTTTTCGGTTAAAAAAAATAATAAAAAAATTAAAAGGACATGTCGTAGGTCGTAGAGAAAACCCCGTCACAACCGACGAAGCCATGGGGACTCGAACATGGGACTGAAGGGAGACAGGGGAACACACTTACCACTTACCTATGGCTTATAGTGTTTCCTTATTCTATAATTTTTTGTATATATACTTATATTTTACTTTTTTTTATTATACGAATAAATAAATAAATAAATAAATATATTGTTTTGTTTTTTTGTTTATTTATTTTTTCTTTTTCCACTAGGGAACTCTGCAAGTGACATGGATATCAACGGACTAAATTGGATCAACAAGAACTTCAACTTCAACCACCAAGTGGCATAATTTCATGATACTCATATTTCAAATTCCTTTTAAAACTCCTCTCTTCTACCTCTACCCCTTTAAATTTTATTTTATTTAAACACTAGGGATAGTGTTATTCTAAGTTGGGGGGGGGGGGGTGAAATGAATAAAAAAATTATTAATTTTGAGTGTATAAAAAATTTGTGGAAGGAAAAATTTCTTTAACCTTGAACATGATAATACACATTGCACACTTGGAAACTAAATATCAAATAATTTAGCATGCCCTGATTCTAATTTTAATCCATGTATAATTTCATGAGCATAGATTTTGGAAGGTGTGGCTGTCTAATGTGAAATTTCATCATTTATATTTTCATCCAAATAAAAAAAAGAGATCACAACACACGTCATTTGGATAGTGGGGTATTAGTTTAAGTTTATGGGGTCCCCCAAATAAATATCATAGTTCTGGTGATCATTTTAGTTTTAATATGAGTATTCAATAAAAAAATCAAATAATAATAATAATAATAATAAATTTTCACGTAGAGCAATGAAATGAACTAATGCGTGTCTTTTGGCACTTGGGGATTGTGACTCCATAGTTTTCTGGCCTAGAGTTAGAAATTTTATCTCTATTTGTGGTAATTTGACTTTGTTTTATATTGATTTAACTCGAGATAATGCCCGAGTATGTGGGATTCTTTGAGCCTGGGATTCATCGACAAAGTCTCGCTACATGGGTTGACTCTATTGAGTGCAATTTCAAAAAACATGGAAAAATTGCAAAAAAAAAAAAAATTTGAATACTCATCTTAATATTGAAATGTGATTCCACCTAGTGCTTCTCTCATTTCCCCTTGAATTAAAATAACCCCCATGTCTATTCTGATACACAACACATCCTTATGCTTAATTGATATTGGATGAAATATGGAGATAAATTTGAAAAAAATAATGATATTGGGATTAGGATCTTCTTATGAAAATATATTTTATTAAAATATTTTTATGAGTTTCATAGTTGTTTGGTATAAGTGTTTTTGGTGATCACTGTGTATTAAAATGTTTTTGGAAAAGGGAATTTGAATTTCATATTTTTGAGATACATTTTTCTCAGGACTAGAAAAAATCAAGTTGGTGGGGTGTGAATAGCCAATGAAATAGGATAATATTCATTGTTAATATTTATAATATTCATGAGATTAATTATTAATAAACACCATTTTAATGCATTTTACACTTTGAACATTATTTCACATTATGATTTTAATTCTTTGTTAGAGTACACTATTACTTGGTACATATTTAAACACATCCTAAAGTTCAAAATGGTATTGATTTTATTTTAATATTTTATTTTCAGGTCTCCCATGCTATAACGAACAATTCATGTTTTTGGAGAACTAGAAGATTCACATTAGAAGACCACCAAAGTTGGCCTTGAACCAACAACATTCTGGGAAAAGTAAACTAGACAAAATCCTAATAAAGAGATTGTAGAGACCAAGATAAAATCCCAATTACTATTAAAATTTAACTGAAGATATAGGAAAACATGAAAAATATTTCATACAATAGTGAAAAGAGCTAATTCTGATGTTTTAATGGAGTTCTAGGCAGCCCAATTTGGAGATGAAATTCTTGGCCAGATTCTACGACCAAGAAACACAGACCACCATTTAGATAATATATCTCAAACCAAAATTCCATTTGGGAAGAAATTTTACAGGAGGTTAGGAGACATCCGGGGATCCATTTTATTATTCTATAGCCCACTATAATTGTGCCATCTAGAAGGTCATTTCGACACGTCTGTTCAGAAAATGTAGGATGCCTTCCACTTTGGGTCAAGGGTGGAAAAGTCCAAGTTACACAAGATTTACACCACCATAAGCCTACCATACTCAAGTGGGATGAATTTCACTATTGTAAGATCGACCCAAGGATCCTAAAATTCCTATTTAAGTATGTGGTTTTGGATGATTTATTCATCTTTGGTGCTTTGTTTAATTGTAATGTTATGCTATGAATTTGTTGCCTTAAGTTTGTCTTTACCATGTAAGTTGTTAAATTCACCATATTTTCTTAATACAATTTCTTCTACTACTCTTATTTTTTTCTTCTTCATATCACGTTGATACCATTGGTTCAAGGTGTGAATTTATTCACACCAAACCTTGTGAAATTATCACACAACAATGGAGTGATCATTATTTCATTGTTTTTTACTTCTCTAATTCCACCCTCATGAGTCTACTTTCTGCTTACATTGAAACCATATAATCAATGGAGGGATAACCCAATTATGGGTTGATCTAAGGGAGTATAAAGGGGATGGATTGGATGTTATTTCTCACTCCATTAATTTCTAATCAATTCTTTTAATTGAGAATTTTGTTTGAAGATCTTCAAACTCCTTCGTCTTTCTGGAATTTAAGGCCACACACTTCAACTGCTAATACAAACCTTTACCTTGAAGTGATCTAAACATTGATCCTTCAAGTGTATAGGTGATTATTATTAAAGTGTGTAGGTATTAAACCAGTAAGTGATGATGCTGTTTGATATTATTAAATGAACCCATCTCAAATATAAGAAATTGAAATATTTGAAAAAGGAATGCATCTAATCCACCCCAAGTGATAACCTAGGATCAAATCATTCTTTTAAATTAAATTCACTTAAGTCTCTTAGAGTTAACTTAAACCATCTAAAATCAACCCAAGTTGGTCACTTAATAGCCAAAAAGAATCCATATAATTTACGTGTCTGTAGGTTACTTCTTAGGTCTCTAAGGATTCGACAACCCAAGCTAAACTACAAGCGACTGCTTAACCCTAAAAACTTGGGTAAATTTGGGTGAGACCAAATTTTGGTAGCGTTTCTAGGGACCTAAGTAATTCATATAAACACCCATTCTATTCTCCCCCATTTCTTCTATTCTCATCCAAATTATCTTATCTTGTACCGTTCTCATTTTTTTTCTTTTGGCACATGTCCGCTTACACTCGTGACCAATCAAACTGTCTAGTTAGGGTGGATAGTCCTGGGGTTGGGGATTCAAGTACACCAAGGTAAATCTTTCCATTAGATCCTAATCTTATTAATACTCTAGAGTAAAAAATTGAGCCCATTTTAATGGATAGTCTTCAAAGAAAATAACTCATAAACCCGGGTGAGAACCAGAATGGAAATCCAAATGAGGTAGCCCCAAAATTGGGGAATGCAGTCAATCAAACCATGAATGAATCCCTCACACATGATTGTACCAATACCCCATCATTAATTAGATACAATTCCCTAAGAGATTCTAACTACAAATTTAAACCCCATGTCCTAAACCACCTTTCCACATTCCATGGAATGGAGTCCGAGATTCCCTACATTCACGTCAAAGAGTTCAATGACATTGTAGAAACCATGTGTACCCCACATCAAATAGAATTAGATAAGATGAGGCTATTTCCTTTTTATTTAAAGGATCAAGATAAAAATTGGATAAACAATTTGATACCATCATCCATTAACTTTTGGGACCAATTACAAATAGAATTCTACAAAAAATACTTTCCCCACCACAAAACAATTGCACTTAAAAAGAACATCCAAATTTTTTTTGAGAAAGAGGGAGAGTCATTCTATGAAACATGGGAGAAGTTAAAAGACACCCTAAAAATGGTTCCACACCATGGTTTTTCTATTTCTGAACAAGTTATAATTTTCTATAAAGATTTGGGACCGGGGAACAAACAATTCATTAACATGATGTGTAATGGTACCTTTAAAAACAAAGCCCCAAATGATACTTACAAGTATCTAGAAAGCCTTGCTGAACAAAAACAAACCTGGGGAACATAACCTTATTCTGAAAAGCCACAAAGAACTACTGAAATTAATACACTTATAGAAGAGGAAATACTTAGGGATAAACTTGTTACACTCACTAGGAAGGTCCATGAAATTAAAACTCTTGACCTTGTTTGCTCAATTTGTGACAAAAATGACTAGAAGACTGAAAACTTCCCAACCATCCCTTCCATTAAATATGTTCTTCTAGGAGGACCACCAGCAGAGGTCAATGCTCTTAACTTTCAAAAGCCCCTATACCAAAACACATTCAACCCATGGTATAATGACCACCCGGGCTTCTACTGGAAAGATAACCAACATACTAAACAACTGTAAGGACCAAACCCCTACCCTATAGAAAATTTACAAAACCATAACCAATTCCAACCACAACCAGTACAATACCAACATCCTCTTATCCAATACCAACAGCCCATAAAAAAACAAAAGTATCCTCTTGGGATAAACCAACCATCACCAGACCCTACCCAGTATGTCCCTCAACCAATACTTAAAGAATTTTGTAAACAAATGGAGAAAATGAACTCAGAAGTTTCATCCCTTAAACATGAACTATAAACCATAAAAACCAGGAAGGAACCCATTCCTAATCCAGAGGTACCATCCTCAACTTTAAGGTGAGAGTCAAGTTACACTCAAACAATTCATGAACAACTAAAGGATGTCACAGTTTTAAGAAGTGGGAAATCAATTGAGAAACCTGAAAAAATAATTCAAAAACCATCTGAAGGTTGAAAATCTAATGAAAATTCAAATGAACCACCTGATCAAACTAAAACAAACTGATAACAATGTGAAATAAACAACTCTTCAAAAAAAAAAAAATCCCACAACCTGCACCATTTCCTCAACACATGAGGGGGAAAACAAGCCTAAATTGAGTGAAACATTGAGGTAAATATTATAACAAGTCAAGTTAAACATTCCACTACTCTATTCCATTCAAAAAATTTATGTATAATCAAAATACCTTAAGGAACTCTTCTAATTTAAAATAAAATTCTCACATAAGAACCAAGTCCTTCTGGTAGAAAATGTTAGCACAACAATCCAAGGAACCCTTCCACTAAAGATGAAAGACCCAGGATGCCCTTAAATCAATGTTGAAATAGGAGAGAACAAAGTTTTCAAAGCCCTGTGTGACTTAGGTGATAGTCTCAATCTCATTTCCTATGCTATGTATTTCTAGTTAGGACTAAAAGAGCTCCAACCCACATTTGTTACACTTCAACTTGCTGATCGTAGCATTAGGGTTCCAAATTGAATTTTAAAGGATGTTCTGGTAAAAGTCGAAAACTTCATCAACCCTGCTGACTTCATTATCTATGACAAAAATCCAAAATTATGAAACAAGGAACAAACCCCAATCATCCTTGGCCATCCCTTGCAATAATCAACTCTGTTATCCGAGTCCGAAATGGGAACATGACCACCGCCTTTGGAAACATGAGTCTAGACTTGAACATTTACAATGAAAACTTTCAAATTGAGGATGATGAAGAGATCCATGAGATTAATTGGATTGATAATGTTGATAATGACCTTGAGGACCATCAAGGAATTACTGAAGTATGTTTATGTCAAGAAGAGATTGGTTTTCTTTGTTCACATGATGTAAATTTGTATCCTTGGATTGAATCTATTTCACATAGCTCTATTGATGATTTTATTGAATCCACAATAATTTATACCATTGGTGAAATCAAAAACATTGAGTCCATACCCATTCATGACACTAATTTGAATAATTCAGTGGATGAAAATTCTGTTCACAAGGAACCAATTCTGTCAATAAATATGAATAAAGAAACTGAGTTCAGTACAAAGTCCCATCCTTAATTGGAAAGTGATAACCAATCAGATATTCTTCACTCAATTATGCATTATTAGGGGACAATTGAGCCTTTATTGTTGTAATTTACTCCTCTCTTGAATCCAATTAAGAGATGATGCTTCTGGATGTCCTAAGAAAGAATAAGAAAGCAATTAGATGGACCCTTTCTAATATCCCTAGGATTATCCCACTCATTGGAACTCATAGAATTATTATTTAATCTGAATCCAAACCATGTTTTCAACCTCAGTGAAGACTCAATCCAAATATTATGGATGTGGTAAGGAAAGAACTTCTTAAGTTGTTGAAAGCTGATATCATCTACCCCATTGTTGAGAGTGAGTAGGTAATCCCAATTCAAGTTGTCCCAAAGAAAGTTAGAATCGTTGTGATCACCAATGAGGATGGTGAAATTCTCCCCCAAGGTTCAGTAGTGGATGGAGAGTCTGTATTGACTATAGGAAGCTCAAATCTTATACCAAGAAAGATCATTTCCCATTTCCCTTTATTGATGAAGTCCTCAAGCGAGTGGCGGGTCATCAATTATATTACTTCCTAAATGGATTCTCATGGTATAATAAAATTGAGGTCTCCTTAGAGGATCAAGAAAAAACAACCTTCACTTGTCCATTCAACAATTTTTCCTTCAAGCGCATGCCCTTTGGGTTATGTAATTCCCCTGGTACCTTCCAGTGGTGCATTATGAGAATCTTCTCTAACATGGTGGGGATTTTTTAGATGTCTTCATAGATGACTTTTCCATATTTGGGGATACTTTTAAGGGATTCCTTCTGAATGTTGAAAGGGTTTTGTCAATATGTGAGGATAATAATCTCATTCTAAATTGGAAAAAATGCCATTTCATTGTAAAGTAAGGACTTGTTCTAGGACATCTGGTATCTGGTAGAGGGATAGAAGTTATTAAAGCTAAGGTCAAAATCATTCGTCACCTTCCCTCTCCTAAAACTGTTAAGTGAGGTATTTTTTAGGACATGCTGGTTTCTATAGAAGGTTCATTAGGAATTTTAGCTCTATTTTTCAACTACTTTATGCTCTATTGGTGAAAGATTATCCATTTTTATGGATAGAAAGTAGTGAGTAATCATTCTCTACACTTTTCTCTCCACCTATCATGAAATATCCAAATTTGAAACTTCCTTTTGAACTCATGTGTGATGCTAGTGACTTCACTGTAGGAGCATTCTTAGGAAAACAGTGTGAGAAAACTTCATGTGTCATTGCATATGCAAGAAAATATTTAAATGACGCACAAATAAACTACACCACCACCGAGAAGGAGTTACTTTATATTGTGTTTTATGTAGAAAAGTTTAGGTCCTACCTCTTAGGATCCTCCATCACAGTGTTCACTGACCATTCTGCACTAAAATAACTCTTCCATAAACAAGATTCTAAAGATAGATTAATTATGTGGGTCATTATCTTACATGAATTTGACCTCACAATCATGAAAAAAGGGTGTTGAAAATGTTGTAGCTGATCATCTCTCTAGGATAGAATTTAATAAAAAATTATCTCACCTTCATGTGTCTAATTCATTCCCTAATGAACACCTATACTCTGTGAGTGACTACCCATGGTATGATGACATAGCCAACTTCTTAGTTATAGGAGTCATTCCAAAATTCTTAGGGACTCAATCTCTAAGGAAATTCATTTATAATGTTAGGAACTATGTGTTTGATGATCTATACCTCTATAAGTTCTACCCTGGCCAAGTCATTAGGAAGTGTGTCCTAGAATCTGAAAAAGATTCCATCCTTAAATTCTATCATAGTGAGGCATGTGGAGGTTACTTTTCCTCTAAGAAAACTTCTGAAAAGGTTTTTCAGTGTGGTCTCTTCTAGAACACCCTCTCAAGGAACTCCTACACATTTTATCAAATATGTCTTAGGTTTCAACAAGTAGGGTCCATTATAAAAAAGGAGTCAAATTCCACTCACTCCTATCTTAGTGATTGAAATCTTTTACTACTGGGGAATAAATTTCATGGGTCCCTTCACAAACTCTAGTGGATATCTGTACATCCTTTTAGCTGTCGATTATGTATCCAAATGGGTTGAGGCCATTCCTACAAAATCCAATGATCATAAAACTGTGATTAGATTTCTCAAGGAAAACATCCTCTCTAGATTTGGAATTCCTTAGGCTATCATTAGTGATCGTGGAACTCATTTTTGCAATCATCCATTCTCAACACTCATGGAAAAGTATGGAATTTCTCAAAAAGTGTCCACTACTTACCACCCATAGACCAATGGTCAAGATGAGTTAGCCAATCAAGAAATCAAATAAATTCTTGAGAAAACAGTTAATCCATCTAGTAAAGATTGGTCGAGAAAACTCTTAGATGCTCTTTGGGCATATAGAACCAAATATAAAACTATTTTAGGAATGTCCCCATATAGTTTGGTTTATGGAAAAGTATGCCATTTACCAGTCGAAATTGAACATAATGATTTTTGGGAAATTAAGAAAATGAATTATGACCTCTCATTGGTTAGAACAAAAAGGAAATTATATCTTAATGAACTTAAGTAACTTAGGACGGAGGATTATGAAAATTCAAGGATAAATAAAGCTAGAGTTAAATCCTACCAATCTCAAAATATTAAAACCAAGCACATTGTACCAGGTAATCCTATTATTTTTTATAGCTCTAAAGTTCATTTACACCCAACTAATTTGAGGTCCATATGGTTGGGTCCATACATAGTGCATAAGGTGTACCCCCATGGGGCTATAGAAATTCAAGATCCCACTAATGGTAAAAAATTTAAAGTTAATGGTCATAGATTCAAACCATTTATTGAACTATTCCAAAAACATGAAGTAGACGAAGACTTGTGTGAACCAACCTTAGATGAGGAAAATAATTAAACAATTAGGGGTCTATGTCGAGCTAGAGATGTTAAACAAAAGCTCTACATGGGAGGAAACCCATAGTTTTCATGTTTTTAATATTTTTGAATCATATTTATTTTTAAAATAGGATTAATGAATTATTTTTATATTTTAAAAAATAATAATAAAAAAAAACATTGTTGACCTATTTTTCTATTATGAATATGGATGGATAAGAAAGGGGAGCACCATATTCATCTGTGTCACGTGGTGTGATCCTTGAGTAATACCTTACCCAGAAATTTAAAAAGAACACAATGTATCATGAGTTAATTTTATTTTTATGTGTTTGTAGGTTAAAATAAAAAATAATAATAATAAAAATTAAAAGGACACATCATAGGTCATGGGGAAAACTCCATCACAACCAGCGAAGCCATGGGGACTTGAACCTAGGATCGAAGGGAGATAGAGGAACACACTTACCACTTACCTACAGCTTATAGTGCTTCCTTATTCAATATTTTTTTATATATACTTATATTTTAATTTTTTTATTATATTAATAAATAAATAAATAAATAAATATTGTTTTGTTTTGTTTTTTTGTTTGTTTTTTCCTTTTTCCACTGGGGAACTCTATAAGTGACATGAATATCGAAGGACTAAATTGGAGTAATAAGAACATAAACTTCAACCACCAAGTGACATCATTTCATGATCCTAAAATTTCTAATTTCTTTTAGAACTCCTCTCATATGCCTATACCCCCTTATAAATTTTATTTTCTTTAAACACTGGGGATAGTTTTATTCTATGTTGGGGGGGGGTGAAAAGAATGAAAAAATTATTAATTTTGTGTGAATCAAAAATGTGTGGAAGGAAAAATTTCTTTAACCTTGAACATGATAATACACATTTCACACTTTGAAACTTAATATAAAATAATTTAGCATTCCCTGATTCAAATTTTAATCCATGTATAATTTCATGAGCATATATTTTGGAAAGTGTGATTGTCTAATGTGAAATTTCATCATTTATATTTTCATACAAATAAAAAAAAGAGATCACAACGCATGTCCTTTGGATAATGGGGTATTAGTTTAAGTTCATGGGGTCCCCTAAATAAATAGCATAGGTTTGGTGATCATTTTAGTTTTAATATTAGTATTCAATAAAAAAATCAAAATCAAAATAATAATAATAATAATAATAATAATAATAGTAAATTTGTGCGTAGAGTAATGAAATGACCTAATGCGTGGATTTCAGTACTTGTGGATCTTGACTCCATAGTTGTCTGGCCCAGAGTTAGAAATTTTATCTCTATTTGTGGTAATTCAACTTTGTTTTTGACTGAGTTAACTTAAGATAATGCCCAAGTATGTGGGTTTCACTTGGTTCCCTAAGGTCTTTGAACCTAGGAGTCATCAGCAAAGTCTCGCTACATGGGTTGAATCTATTGAGTGAAATTTCAATTACCATGGAAAAATTGCAAAAATAAATAAATTAAATACTCATCTTAATATTGAAATGTGATTCCACCTAGAGCTTATAGAATTTCCCCCTTTAATTAAGATGAACCCCCATGTCTATTGTGATACACAACACATCCTCATGCTTAATTGATATTGGATGAAATATGGAGATGAATTTGAACAAAGGAATGAGCTTGGGATTGTGATCTGCTTGTGAAAATATATTGTATTAAAATAATTTTATGGGTTTCATAGTTGTTTATTATAAGGGTTTTTTGTGATCATTGTGTATTAAAATGTTTTTGGAAAAGGGAATTCGAATTTCATATTTTTGAGATACATTTTGCTCGAAACTAGAAAAAATAAAGTTGGGGGGTGTGATTAACCACTGAAATAGGCTAATATTCATTGTTAATATTTATAATACTTATGATATTAATTATTATTAAACACAATTTTAGTTCATTTTATAATTTAAACATTATTTCACATTATGATTGTAATTATTTTTTAAAGTTCACTATTACTTAGTAGATATTTAAAAACATCCTAAATTAAAAATGATCTTGATTTTATTTTAATATTTTATTTTCTCGTCTCCCATGCTATAAGGAACAATTCATGTTTTTGGAGAACTATAATATTCACATTAGAAGACAACCAAAGTTAGCCTTAAACCAACAAAATTCTGGGAAAAGTAAACTGGACAACAACCCACTAAAGAAACTGTAGAGGAAAAGATACAAGCCAAATGATTTTAAAAATTTAATTGAAGATATAGGAAAACATGGAGAACATTTCATCCAATAGTGAAAAGAGATAATTGAAGATATTATTTGAGCATAATTTATATCAGACAAGGGGATTGAGATGTGTGAGTAAGTGGGTAGATGTGGTGGCCTTTTATAAGAGGGAGGAGGGGCACTTTAGGAAATATTTGAAATATTATTTTATTATAAATTGCTTTTCAAATTCTAATAGCACCAAAGTGATATATTTAGAGGATAATATGAGGATAGTTCTATATAATCTCATAAAATAATTTTTAGACCTATATTTATTTTATTTTAAACCTTAACTTTTTAGTTTACCCTTAATTACTCTGTTTTAATTTTAATTATGGTAACACCATTTTAATTATTAAGAGGATATTAAGTTTACTTATTTGGGGGTAAATTTCCCATAATTGAGAAAATTAATTAACTTTTAGACATTATTGAAGAAAATTTGTAATTTTAAAATATTTTTATTATTTTTAAATAATTTAAGAAAATATTATTTTAATAAAATATCAATAGTATCGATTTTAAAACTATTCATTTCATTGAATTTAAATAAAATTCAAACAGAAATATAACTTCAAAATAAAGCATTGAATAATATTCTAACATGTAATATTCACCTAGAAAGTTTTTTATGATATAAATTATTTCAAATAATATTTATTTTACTATTTATAATATAATTTATTTGATATTTTTCTTAATAAAATAATTATTGTATCACTGTTGTGTCAATATTTATGGTAATTATTTAATATATAAAAATTATAAATAAATTCAGATGATTTTGATAATTTAATTATATTTCTAGAGACTATTTATGTTCAAAGTGTTATCAAGTTTATCACTACATTGAAATTATTATACTTATAAGATATAAGAGAGTGATATGTTGTCACTTTCTTTTGTTTTAATTATAATTACATAACTTTCATGGAAAAAGTACATTAAATGAATAAATTACAACCATTAGGTGATATTGGTTGACTTTAATTCATCTAATATGATTTTTTAGGTTTTAGGATAATTTTATTATCTTTATCATATTTTTTGTTAACCTAATTTACCTAATTTACCTTTAACTATGGTAAATAGAAATTACCGTAGTCACTATTCATAATATCTGAAAAAATAAAAGTATCCTATTAACATAATTTGGACCCACTGATTCTAAATATAGAATCCATTTTTCAAAATTCAAAACAAAAAAGTTGCAGTAATTAATTTAAAATTAATTCTCGTTGTCAAAGTGGGAAAACAAGCTTTTTTAAAAGTAAAAACCATCAAAAGATTAATGTGTATTTATATCTAATTTCAATGTGAAATTTCTTCTAATGACCAAAATTATATTAAATGATAAAAAAATAATATAATTATACTTTAAAACCAATTAAAATTATAACCTTTATGTATAAATAAATCATATGCAAAAGCAGTTTTAAATTAAAATGCAACATTTTTCACTATTCATTAAAAAATGAATATTATTGAAAAAATACGAAAAATTCAACCAAAGTAATTTTTTATGTCCTTATTCTAAATAATAAGTTTATTTTTTAAAAAATAACTTATAAAAGTGTGAAAACTAGATTTAAAATGGGTTCTCTATCAAATGGCGGTAAAAGTGCATTTTTAGAAAAAGGCTCATTTTATCAGTAAAATTGAATTTGTTCTTATATCATGTATAGAAAACATATAAGATAAATTTTAAACATTAAATTGAATATATTAAATATATAATTCATTAATAAAATCCATAAAGAGTGATTTTATTATTTTATAGGCTCCCTTATTTTCATTTAAATAGTTTTTTAGAAGGAAGTTAATAATATTCATACCTACCATTATAATGACTGGGTTATAATATTTTTTTATCACTTAAAATCGGTCTTGAGTAAAATTAAATCTATAAAAAGTACTTGAAATTGTGTGTAACACAAGTGAATAATAGTGTTGCATATATTTCAAGCTAATACCGTGTTGCGTATAGCGCAAGCCAATCTTGGTGTAACATACAACACAAGACATCAAAGAAATTAAAAAGAATCTATCTCATAAAATCTAGGGGTATTACAGATAATTATTTTATTATTATTATTATCCATGATATTATTTCTTGGAAATTATCTACTGATACATTTCATTATCATCTTATTTATTAAATGGAATGTGTTTTAGTTATTTACCAAGACATATTGATTATGCCTTATACATTTACTTGAATGACACGTGTTTTTAGTTATTGAAATTTAAATATAGATTTATTCTCATTGATTCATAATTTCTTCCACTATACTTACCCTTACTGAATATTTGATCTCCCCCTTATTATGTTTCCTTTCCCCAGGTTATGAAGATAAATCCTTCAAATGAGCTTCAAGGATGATGAAATTTTATTTTTTATGCTTTATTTACTTTCCCAATGTAATATGGGTATCAGCTATGTAATATTGTTTTCTAAAACTATTAAACTATTCGGTCCTTTAGGATTTTAAGCTTGTATATATTATAATGTGATAAAATAATTTATTGGCTTCAAGCTTCTAGGGTCATAGCATTACAAATTGGGTAGATTATTGAATTTATGCCATGTTTATTATTTTTTATGAATATGCATACTAGGAGGAACAAAAAAAAAATGAATAGATTAAAATAAATATAGATGCAATGATTTTTCTTCTATTAATGAATTGTTTAGTTTTGAGAATGATCACATATTATGAAAATATTTAATAGAAAATTAATTCATTATTAAAGTTATAATCAAAACCCTTAAAGTAATATTAAGTCAGAAAACCTTCCATTACTTAAATTTGAAAAAAACTATGTGTGCGAGGTGCTCATCAGCCCTAGTTAAGGGTGACTCATAATACTTAGGAGTTATTTTGAGAGTGATGATTTGAATTAACTAAATATAGTGGAAAATAATTAGTCATAACTATCTTGCTGCCACTTTAGAGACAAAACATTGAAGGAATCAAGGTTATGATTCAAAGAAGCTAAGAGTTTATTCAACAATACAAGAAAACTTGAGTCAATGTGGTCGGCTATTCTAGTGCCTACCATGAAACCCTATTTTTAGTGTCATATCCATATCTTGGACTATTAAGAGAGGATTTAGGGATCCTTACTACTAGAATACTCAAGAGAAAAGGTATTTTAAATATAATAGTGATGAATACTAGGGTTTGATAAAATAGTGATAGACATTTACTGATTTAATTAATTAGTAATGTATAAACAATAATCAAGATAAAATACAAACTACTAAGTTTATTTGTTGTAAATAAAATGACAGTCAACACCAATAGTACATTATCACGATGATTGATTCTAGATAAAGGAAATATTCTGATTGGGCATAACTTCAAGGAGTGGTATAGGAGCTTGCACATAATACTACAACATGAGAGGAAAATTTATGTGTTGGAGTCCTCACTTCATGCTTATACCCCTCAAGGAGAAATAAATGAATATAAATACAAGTATGAGAAACAAGTATAAGATGAACTAGATTTACAATGTATCATGTTGTCATTAATGTCCAATAAACTGCAGAAAATGAATTAGGATGGAGATTCTATCTAATCTTCAAGAGCTATATCAGGAGATAATAAGATAAGAAAGTTATTAGACATCAAGTGAACTGTATAGGTGAAAGATGAAGGTTTTTTGGTAGTATCATAAGCTAGTGGGCTGAGGATTTTAAAAATTTTCAGCACCAAGATGATGTAACTTTTTCATATCCAGTGATTTGAGCCCCGATATGGTCTGAGGATCTCACGTAAATTAAACAAAGCACAAAAATAAAATAAAAATAATAATTTTTCTTGATCTAAATCCACACCTGACATCTACTTGTCTCTAGTGATCAATTCTCAAAGGATCCAAATAATAATCCCTCTAGATCATCCACACACACTTCAAAAATCCATAAGAGCATCAATTGTCAAATTTTAGGTGCTAGCATAGAGATCATACGACACCTTCGATGTCTTGATGATCACCGTATTAGTGTGCCTTTGATGCAAGGAGATGAGCTCGATCCGATCATTAAAATCAAGATATTCTCTATCTAGAAAGAAGTAGAGGAGAGAGAGGCTCTATTGAATTAACTATAAATAGTCATTGTAAGAGAGCCTCTCTCCTCTTATTTATAGTGGATGTTCAAATATTTGAAAGGGTTCCCAAACCCATGTATATTTAATGTATACTAAATAAATAATTATAATGAACTAAACTGTGTCATAAATATTATTTATATTTTATCACATATCTATAATATATATTAAATATATTATGTGATAAAACTATGTTATTTAACTCAACTCATAATTCCTACTAATATTAAATGAACCTGGAATATTAAAATAATATCCATTCAAATAGTATTATTCATTGCATTTACTTAAACTTGTAAATAATTTTAATAAATAAATTCAACCTAATTTTTCTTAACTTTAATAATATTTAATTTATTTATTTATCAGCGATTGATGATTTGGACAACACTCATACCTCGTGGTCAGGCCCACCATGTCTGATATACCAAATCATTAGAATAGGGAAGATCCTTGAATAAACTATTATATGTGACCCTATAAGACATTATCTCAATAATAGTGAATAATATTCACAAACTAAAGGCAGAGTCTAGAAACCCATCTAGGCCCCTAAAGAGATAAGGAATAGTCATAAGGATGATAACCAAACTGCAAACATATATTGTGTAATATAATCTTTTTGTATTTGGATATCTTATAAAGCAGGACACACACTTGTTTCATTGTACTTTCTTGCTTTATTATTTGTTGATCTAACTAGATGGATTTACCCTCAATTACCTTATACAAGGATTTATGAGGGTACTTTCATCCTAATCAACTAGGACTGATATATATTACTTACTCAACTCGGAAGCATTAAATTCTATCTTGGTTATTCAACCAATTCCATACTACCAATGACACACCCAACACAAGCTACCTCAACCCAATTTCATTATCATGGATTTTTCCTTGCATCAAAGTATGCAATCAAATGACACAAATTGATTATGATATCATGTCAGGAGACCAATAGACATGTCTATATATAGGAACAACCAATGAAACCTAAAACATGTGGTGTTTCTATTGGAGATCCTGTCCTCATGATCTCACTTACCAGATATCACCAAGTGAAAACTTTATGAGAAGAAGTCCGAATTCTTATGATCTCCCAAAACATGACATTCAAACCTCAACTATGTCTAGTTAGTTGATGTATCTAGACCATAGGACATATATTTAAGATTAATGTTATAGTATCATGAGGTTCTCATTATAGAATGATATCTACTATAAAATTTTGACATGATAATTAGTTTATGGATATTACCATTAAAAAGTGGATGCATAAATATATACACTATAATTGTAAGTATACATCATGCATATATAACTATATCCATGATATGGTAATAAAAAATTACTATTTAGTTGGGTCTAGGACACCCACTATTACAACACTCCTACTTTCACTAGATATAACTTGATAACCATCCTTGTTAGCTCTCACATGATTAAGATCACGTTTTTGCTAATTAATGACTTTATTTTCTAGGTCTACCATGTTTTTACTGCATGGAAAATCTGCTAAGTGAAACCTCACCTTCTTATGTAAAGCTTCTCAAGAGATGGAATCTTTGAGTATATCCATTTTGTCCACTACCATAACTTTAAATATTGGATAGTATTAGTAATATAATTATCATAATGATAAAACATTACTTCCTAAGTTTGATTCTAAGAACTTAAAAAAAATCATTGAGTTTAATATACTACTTCTAAGCTGCCTGAGAAGCTACAACGAACTCATTATTTATTGGTATGGCTACCACTAGCTTGTATGAAATTGTATCTCTCATTTTCTTAGTCTGACTACAATATTATATCACATTAATCTAAGGAAGGCTAGTTTGTGTCCCCAAAAAACTAGTATCCCTTCTTCTCCACATACCAGGTATATATCCTTTGCACTTACTCTAATATTATTAGATATTTCTGAATGTTTCCCTTATAGTTCTCCTGGATTTAACTAATATTTTCCTATTATAAAGTAAACATTGGAAATTTCATTTCTTGTAAATATCATGACATATGTGATTGATCCATCACATAAGTGTATGAAATTAAACTCACCACTTTAATATACTCATATTCCCATGCATATTTACTTGGAGAGATTTATTCCATGTAACATTGGTAATAATTCTCTCTTGAATTGTTCCAAATTTTATTTTGAAATACCATGTTAGTTTATATATGATTGACTAGGTGTAAGAAACCATTTGATCTACCTCAGTATATCTTATTCCCTGTAAATTTGGTTGCTACTTTAAGTCAATCTCTAAATATTTACTTTCATAATTATCTTAACTAACTTTTAAGACCAATAATTGTTTTCCATATTTTACCAGACATATATCACTTGAAAAAAATGATGCTCCCACTAACCTCTAGTAGAAACATGATAAAAATTAACTCCAAATGGATATTTTATGATCTTATTAATCACTTTAGTCTTGAAATGGATTTAAGTAACTTTCACCCTTTATTGAAATTCTATAATTTCACCATCCCTTTCTAGTTTTTTCATATATAAACCTTCTACGATTGGTGTTCTTGACATCAAATTCTAAATAATATGATCATAAACATTAGTTACACTACTACAAAAACGGCCTTTATCAGCGCTAAAAATGGCCTTTATCAGCGCTAGAAAAAGCACTGATAAAGCCAGCGTAGATAAAGGGGGGGGGGGTCCCCTTTATCAGTGATTCCTTTATCAGCGCTTTCGTTTTAGCACTGATAAAGGACCATTTTATCAGATCTTTTAAAAAATCACTGATAAAAGTTAAAAAAATTAAAGAAATTTAAAAAATTTTAAAAAAAATTTAAAAAAAATAAAAAATACTGCGAATCGGGGGGTCTTTTATAGAACTTGAGCCCCCCCTTTTACAGTGCTTTTCTTCCATTGTACATCGCCCCATGCACCCCTTCCACCCTTTAACAGTGCTTGCTGCTATATTCCCCCATGCACGCGCGCCCCTACCTCCACCAGGATTTGAACTCGAGACCTCCCCCCTGCGCGCCTAAGCCTTTACCACTACTCTATTTTGATTTGTCTTCCAATTCATGATATATATATATATATCTCTCTCTATATATAGTTATATTTATTTGTATACTAATATATATTTATATTAATATATATAGTTATATTATAATATATATATATAGTTATATTATAATATATATATATATAGTTATATTATAATATATATATATATATAGTTATATTATAATATATATATATAGTTATATTAATATATATATATAGTTATATTAATATATATATATAGTGATATTAATATATATCTATATCTATATATATATATATTTAGTTATATTTATTCGTATAGTAATATATATTTATATTAATATATATATATAGTTATATTAACATATATATAGTTATATGAATATATATATATATAGTTATATTAATATATATATAGTGATATTAATATATATATTTATAGTAATACTAATATATATATATGTAGTTATATTAATATATATATAGATAGTTAGATTAATATATATATATAGTTAGATTAATATATATATAGTTAGATTAATATATAGGTATATAAATATTCATATATTGGTATTTTAAATAAAATGGATCTTAGTTATTATTTAGATAAAGATAATATATTTTATATGTAAATATGTTTAATTATTTATTTAAAAAATTTAATTTTTAGGTGCGAATATATAAAAAATATGTACATATAGTTATATATTTGATTATAAATAGCAGTGCATTATAAAAAAGGATGAAATTTCAAAGAAATAATATCAATATGAATGTAATACCTTGTAATAAATTCAGTCCCCACCAAAAAATCCAATAATACCCCCTTAAACGAGTTTGAAAATCCAAAAAATGTTAAAAAATCTGGGTACCCCGACAAAAAATTCAGTTTTGGAGGCCTTCTGGGCCTCTTTTGGCCTTGAAAAACGCTTGACTAGGGTCCCCCATGGTCACAACGATGTAGAGCTCGTCGCAGGCTTCGATTTGATATGTGGCAGAGCTCAAACGGACACCCGGATCAAAAGTTATGGCCGTTTGAAGTTTGAGTTGCGTTTTCAACATATTTTGGATCTTTTTTTAATTTTTTTTAATTTTTTAGTCCTCAAATTGTTATTAAATGACTATTAGTCCATAATGATTATCAAATTATTAATTAAAAATATTTTTTTAATTTTTTAAGAAGCCATTTTCACTAAATATCTTATATATTAAGTATAATAAGTGTAAATGTACATTTATACTTATCTAAAATATATTTAAAAATTATATATTATATTTATATAACAATATAACTATATTTATATATTAATATATTAATATATTTTTAATTTTTTGTTGAAGCCAACCCTTTATCAACGCTTTTAAAAAAAGCGCTGATAAAGGCCCCCCATTTATCAGCGCTACTAAACAAGCGCTGATAAAGGGGGGCCCTTTATCAGTGCTAACAAAAGCGCTGATAAAGGGGGGTCCCTTTATCAGTGCTAAAAAAAAGCGCTGATAAAGACACCCTTTATCAGTGCTTTTTTTAGCGCTGATAAAGTCACCCTTTATCAGCGCTTTTTTGAGCGCTGATAAAGGGACCCCCTTTATCAGCACTTTTTCGTTAGCGCTGAAAAAGGGGGGGCGCTGCGAAAAACTGTTTTTGTGGTAGTGTTATGACCAGTAAAATTATAATGGATTTAGGTATAATGAAATGGTATTACCAATCAATCATTATTGATACCTATCTTGTACCATCCATGTATCAGCTCACTTGAATACCCACTGCAGTATTCAAAATAATAAGCCCCCTGTACTTGGATACTTGGAATACATTATTTAATTTTAAATGATCTTGTTAATATTATTCATTTTTCATATACTGCTTACTTTTAGGAATTATTTTTCTCAATGAATAATGTATAACCATCCATGGTTAATATAAATCCATCACTGTGGTTTTATCCTTCCTACGTAATATGTATCTCCGGAACATTCCTCTTCCACATGCTCTAGTGGAATTTGTTACTATGCCAACTACATGTGCATCTATGACATTGGATAAACCCAAATTAATCTAGATCCCACTATATTAGGTAGAGATATTAACCCTTTTATAGAAATATTGTCTATAACTTGACTATATCTTTTCTATCTTAGGTTTTCTATAATATCCTAAGAAACTTTTAGGATAATTACATTATATGCACATTGTGTTTTTATTGATGTAAGTTTTTTTATATCCTCAACAAACACTTTTCATTCAAACACAATATTGGTATGACATGATGGATTTACATCATAATGTAACTTATATGATATCCATTTTTCATGATAGTTGGCATATGGTTATGGGATAACACCATTATTTTCGATGCATGTCTTGAAATAATGGAACTTTTGGCAATGAATATAAGTTATAACATTGATATTCTTATTACTTACATCATGAATATGATGTGTATAAGTAAATGTGCATTTATGAATTACTATGTTAACATGTAAAACTCATCATTAATCCTCCTTATTAATATCATATACCTAATGAGGATAGGGAAATGTTTGTTTAGGAATTACTCCATGCTACATTATATTGATCAATGAATGATTTTTCAAGATATTCTTCAACAGATCATCCCGAAGAATCTTATATCATCTGACCATGCATATAATTCACTTCACTTTAAAATTCCTTAAATACTTAAAAGGAATCATATAAATTATATTTACCACTAGCTTACCCTTGTAATAGTTCATTCTATCTAGTTTTACTAGTTTTGAAAGCCTTATGGCTTACCTTTATCTCTAATGGTTTCTTTGTCCAAACTAAATATGTATATAAACCAATAATACCTAAGTCATTTAGCTCCACTAAGCCTAAACACCATTAAGGGTATATCATTGATGTCCACTTTTATTTTTAATTGAGAAAGAATTATATTGCCACAATAGGGTATATAAGTCCAACATTTTATATTAATCACATATTGCCTATGATTCATGTATCAATGAACTATTGATTGAGTATGAAACACAACAAACAACACTCATTCATAAACTTGGAATAATGTCTCCTTGTGTCTAATAAAAACATAAGATAAATTTTCTGGTTATACTCAATAATATTTCTACTTGAATCAATTAATTGGAATTATATAAATCATGTACTTCTCATTACTGACTTAGGTACCACCCTTTCTCAACAGTTTAGAGAACACACCTTACAATAATGTTTCTATACTTACTTACTTATTGTATTTAAATACACATATGTGATTGGAATACTATATTTAATACCTAATAATTATGATAAAAACATTACTTATAATTTATGACTATATCTAAAGAAGCAATTACTTGCTTATTTAATTCAGTTCATTATGTTTAAAAATCCATAAATTAATTTCAAGATATTTGAAGCAAATAAGATCCTATTTAATATCTCTTTTTTGAACAAGGTTGCAAAGGTGCCTTTGGCGTCTCTCTTTCCATTGGCCTTTCCACCTTGTCTTTTAATTTTTTCACTATAATAATTAAAGATTATACTTTCTTTAAGTTCTTAAGCACTTGGAGAACTTTACTGAAAAGGTAATGAAGCATTTACTAATGTTCCTTTTGTAATATTAAACAAAATTAGGGTAATTTGGTGAAAAAGATGTAATAATGTTATTTTTTGAAAGAGCATGTCCCAACTTTCAAATTTTCATGTAACCAGTGTAATATCATTCATTCATATCTCACTTAACTCCTGCTCACAATCTTCTCACAGATGAGACTATATGTGTAATAAACTATGTCCTAATGTTGTAACCACAACTAATATCAGACATTGATGATAATATTATGACATAACCATCATATGATTCATACATGAGTCTCATGTAAGAATTTTAACACCCTCACTTCCTGTGATGACTTAATAGGTATTGGGGACCCCAATGCCTTAAATTTACTATATTATATTATTGTGCGCAAGAACCTGTACTACTCTTTGGAAACTCATGATGTATAGGACATTGAATTCTTCCAAGATTATCATGGTGTGTTATTGTAGTATTACCTGACATTTTAAAAAAAGAAAATCTAGCATATTTCACTTTTATCTTGACTATCGATTTATACATTATTGATTGATTAATTAAATCATGAAATGTCTCCAACTATTTCATCAAATTTTAGGAACCCTCTATACTAGAATTAGAATAATTTGTTTCTTGCGTATTCTAGTGGAAATAATCTTTGAATATATCCTCATAGTCTACAAGCTTTGTATATTCCACTACTTGGAAAGTTCAAGGTAGGAATTTGACTGGCTAATCGTATTAATTCACAGTTCCTTGATCTATTGAATGAAGTCCCAGCTTCCAAAATCATAAAATTGATTTTCTAAATTCTTTCCTCTAACATTGTGTCAATATAGATTTGGATACTTCTTTGTTTCCAAATTTAGTTAATTCAACCCATCACTCTCACAAGAACTCCCTATTAGAAATAGACACCCTCAATTTTGGCTAATGAGAACCCCAAATATGCAGTTTTTTTCAAATTTAAATGATGGAAGACATTTTGAAACTTAATATTTATTTTGATGGTTTTTAATATTTTTATTTGGAGAATGTAATACATTTATATTAACTTGTTCATTCTATATTTTCTATCTCACAACTTAACATTAAAAGAAAAATATTCATTGCATCTTTATGAATTTTACTATTTATTATTTTATGTGGTTCCTACTATCATGAACATGCATAAAATAAAAAAAACACATAAAGTAAATAAACTAGATGATTGGTATTGAGAATATAAAACTAGTTGGTCCATTTAAACTCAATAGACCAAGCACAACTTAGGGGTATCATAGATGATTTATAGGTTGAATCATTATACAGTTCTTCCCTATCCAGTGCACCCACTTATCATCTGGATTTTTCCTCATCTTGCTGGGGTCCACATATATTATGGTGTACTACCTCATATCAGTGGGGTACGCATCGTACAAATTCTTATTCAAAGTATACCCGGGGCAGCAGTGAAAGCCAATGGGCTGGGGATTTTAAAAATTGTCATTATGATAATGATGAAACTTGTAATCTATAATGATCCAAGTCACAATACGGTTTGAGGATCTAATGTAAATTAAAGAGAGAATAAAATAAAATAAAAAACACACATTTTTCTGATATGAAGTCGTGATCGAAATATTCTTGTAATTGGAAATTGGTACTCAAATTATCTAAAGAACAATCACTCAAGATCACCCACATGTGCTTCAAAAATAAACAGGAATATCAATCATCGAATTCTAGGTGCTAGTGTAGAGATCCAATGACACCTTTGACGTCCTAATGATCACTGTATCGACGTGCCTTTGATGCAAGGAGATGAGATCTATACAATCACTTGGATTAAGAGACTATCTCTCTAGAAAGAGGGAGATGAGAGAGTGGCTATGCAGAATTCGTAGTGAATAGTCATTGTGCAAGATCCTCTCTCCACCTATTTATAGTGGGCAATCAAATACTCGGAAAGGGTTCCCCGACCCCCCATATATTTAACATCCAGTAAATATATAATTTAGATATACTAAACTACATCATAAGTATTATTTATAATTTATCACATACCTGTAATATATATTAAATATATCATGTGATAAAACAGAGTCATTTAACAAGACTCATAATTCCCGTTAATATTAAACAAACCTAGAATATTAAAATAATATTCATTCGAATAATATCATTCTTTGTATTTACTTACATGTATAAATAATTTTAATAAATAAATTAAACCCAATTATTCTTCACTTGAATAATAAAAAATTTATTTATTTATCAATGATTGATGAATTAGACAACACTCAGAACCCGTGATGCTTCCCACCATGTCTGATATACCTATTCACCAGAATACGGAAAATCCTTTAATATGCTATTGTGTGTGACCCTCTAAGACCTTATCTAGATAGTAGTGAATAATATTCACAGACCAAGATCAGAGTCTAGTAGCCCATCAGGGCCCCTTAAGAGATAAATAATTTTCATAGTAATGAAAACCAACCTATGAATATATACTGTGTAATATAATCTCTTTGTCTTTAGATATCTCATAAAGTAGGACACACCCTTGTGTCATCGACCTTTCTTGATTTATTATTTGTTTCTATAACTAGATAGATTTACCCTCAACTACCTTGGCCAAGGATTTATGAAGGCACTTCCATCCTGATCAACCAAGGATGAGATATATTACCTCCTCATATCAAAATTGATAAATTCTATCTTTACCATTCAAAAAATTCCATACCACCAATGACACATCCAACACAAGCTACCTCACCATGATTTCATTATCATGGTTTCTTCCTTGCATCAAAGTACACATCAAATGGAACACATTGATAATGATATCAAGTCATGAGACCAATACCCATGTCTGTAGATAGGAATAAACAATAACTCCTGAAACATGTGGTGTTCCTAATGAAAGGTTTGTCCTCATGATCTCACCTACCATAGACCACTAAGTGTGAACTTCATGATAATAAGTCTCAATGTTTATGAGTCCTCAACACCTGATAGTCAAACATCAACTGTGTCCAGTTAGTTGATGTTTCTAGACCATATAACATATATTTAAGATTAATTTCATAGTATCTCGAGGTTCTCATTATAAGGCCCTAAACTTAAACATTACATATTCTAGTGATTTTGAACAAAAATTCACATTCAAGGATCTTTTCAGTTTAGAGTTTTAGAGAAGTAGGACAAACTCTTACAAAGTAAACTCATACATTACAAGTGGAAACTCATACTAAGTATCAATTTTTACACTAAAGGAAACCCTTTGAAAATAAAACACATTTTATTTTCATGGAACATATTTAATAATTTCATCATGAAATATTATTTATCCTTACAAATATTTAGACCTATAAATTTTTTTAAAACTTGGGACGAGCACAAAAATCTTAGTATTGGATGAAAAAAAAGAAAACCATTAGTCTAGTGAAAAACATGAA
Source organism: Viscum album (assembly GCA_963277665.1). Taxonomy (NCBI): domain Eukaryota; kingdom Viridiplantae; phylum Streptophyta; class Magnoliopsida; order Santalales; family Viscaceae; genus Viscum; species Viscum album. The sequence goes on from OY728163.1 coordinate 1,945,762,596, forward strand.
AACCCATTTAATGTTCTTTTACTGAATAAAACAAACACTAAAACAAAATAAACATTTAACAACACTGGTATTCATTAGCACCAAAAAAAATCATTGATAAATGGAATCTTTATCAGTGCTAAAAAAGCACTGATAATTTTAACCCTTTATCAGTGCTTTATTTTTATCACTAAAGGGTGACCTTTATCAACGCTATATTTTTAGTTCTCATAAAGGAATCCTTTATCAGCACTTTTTTAGCACTGATAAATGGCTGAATACATAAAATGAAATAATTAAATAAATAAAAAATAAAAAATGAGTTTATTAAAAATAATATTAAAATTTTTCTAAATTAAATAATTATTGGTAAAAATGAATAAGTTGATTATAATATATATAAATTATAAATATTAATAAATATTATTATTAAATTTATAGATATTTGAAAAATAAAAATTAAACAAATTAAAATTAAAAAGAAGTAAATTGAGAAAAATATTAAACATTTTATTAATTAGATGATTATTGATAATGTTAATAAATAGTATATATTAAATATATATATATATATATTAATGTATATAAATATGATTTATATATTAAAAAATATTATTTTATACTTTAAATTAAATAGTAATGTATTTAGTGAATACTTGTTTATAATTAAAAATTAATATGAATTAAAAATACTGACTAACTACATCGAGTAATGGACACAATTGAATGTCATTTGATTTTTCAATTTATAACATAGATTAAACATATTATATTGATTTCATACATATGTATTATATACATTTGCACAAACAAATAGTTTTTTTTGGAATTTAATCAATTTTATTATTTATTTTATATATATTTATTTACAATGTTTTAGTATTTTTAATTTTTATTCATCTTTATTTCAATATATATCCATTTTTTAATGATTTATATTAATCAAAATTATCCAAAATTTTGATATATTGCAGTCATTTATAATTAATAAATTTTAATCATTTTTAACATGCATGAACTTAAGATTAAATATTCATTAAAAATTTTAAAAATACATTGGAAAAAAATATTTATAAATAAAAATATTTATAAATGTATATTTATTGTTTTTATACTTTTATAATTATAAATAAATAAATAATATTTGTTTAAAAAGTATTTATATAATTATAAATTAATAATTATAAAATTATAATAAATTTATTTAAATAATGAATATATTTTCTATGTTTATATATATATAATTATATAAATATATATAATGATATAAATATTTTTTTAAAAGTATTTATATAATTATAAATAAATAATTATATATTCAAAAAATTATAAATTTATTATTCTATAAAAAGTATTATTATATGTTTTATAATTATAAATAATACTTATCCTTTTTTAAAAAATATTGTATGTATTTATTAGCACTGCTAAAAATAGACATTTATCAGTGCTAAAAAAGAACTGATAAAATCAATATTTATCAACGCTAAATAAAGTACTGATAAAGATTCATTTTATTAGCACTTATTAACTTAGCACTGATAAAAGGTACTTTTATTAGTGTTTTTTTAAGTGATGATAAAAATGCCACGATCTATTTTAAGAACTTTAACCATCAAGAATCAGTTCACAATATCCAAAGCTCACTGCAGACGCAACCTTTTTCTAATGCTCCTTGTTATCAAATCCAAGCTCGAATCTAGGTCAATATCCTACTCCAACTATTACAAGGCTTGAATCCAAGTCTCGAGTGATTCAAGGGTTGAATACAACCCTAACTCGAATGAAATCCAGGTTTTTCGATTTCTCTAATTTCCCTCGGTTATCCACTAAACCTTATCATCCCACCTTTGTGTATCCCAGAAAGTCTTGTTGAACTATCCTATAATAAAATAACCCAAAATTTATTTATTTTAGATATATTGAAGTATCATCTTTCCCGATATCATGTGGGTCTCCTTGGGACAACATTAGTACTGCGCGACTTGAAATATGTCAAACCCAATGTTGGTTAATGTTTTTGTGAGGTATAATAGGCTCCTAAAATATATATTCCATGACTTATACATTTTTCAATCATAAAATTTTGAAAAATTCATCCATATAGCGGTTAATGTTGTCATTGGTTTTGAATATTACATTGCAAATCACTTGGATGATGAAATATCTGACATCATTGGGATATTATATTATGTCATGAAGCAATTGGAACTAAGAAGGTTGAGTAGGGTAGAACTAAAATATAGGAGTATCCCCTTCTATTTTAAAGGTAATTCTAGAAGTTGTTTCAAAAAATGGATGATGAAATATCTGACAGTACATGGGAAAAACTATATAATGATTTTTTCATGAAATTTTTTTCAAGGATAATGAGCACTGAAATATGGTGTAAAATTAATGTATTTATTTATTATTATTGTGAACTATTTCATGAGGTTTGGGATAGATTTATTGGTCACTTATGAAATATAAAAATCAAATGATACTAATGAATCTGTAACATTAGAAGAGAAAAAAAATTATATATATTTTATTTTTTGTATTATTTATTTAACTACTTCTTGAAAAAATATAATTTTTTTAAGTTTTTATTTTTGTAATATTTTAATTTTAATTTAAATAATATTAATTAAATGCTATAAAAAGAAAAATCAAAGAGATTAAAGGTTCTATAATACTTAGAATATATTATGCAGGAAAAAATGATTTTGAGAAAAAATGTAACTAATATTTTGATTTTGGTTGTTGAAATATAGTAATAAAATGAAAAATTAGAATGAGTCATTTTCAAAGAAAAACCTCATCATGGTGTAGAATAAGAGTACATTGCTGATAGAATTTACTATTCTCAATCCTTTATGATTAATAATTTTTTTTTCTGAATTTAATATTTTATTTAAAATGTAACTTATTTAATAAGAAAACATTTCTATTATTTAAATTTTAAAGAATATTTTAAATCATTGAAGAATAAATCTTATACCACTAGATTTGAATAATTTTTATAATATAAAATATTATCATTTATTTATGTAAATTTAATAAATAAGTTTTCATAGAATATATTTTGTTAAAATAAAAATTATTTTTCATGTATAAAATCATTACACATTTAGAATCCCACTTCAAGTCAACTTTATTAGTTTGGATTTAATAAATTAATGATATTCTATGTTCATTGTGTATTCTTAATTCTATTGAATTTTATGGTTTACTAACACAAACTTAAATCCATTTTTATGACCCTTTAGTGGTAATATGATGCCCCACAGATGTGAAAATCTTAATTATATGACATAAAAAATGTTTCATTACAATACATTACCATTACCTTTTATGTTAAGATTTTTACATAATTAGAACAAAAAATTAACTAAAAAACTCATGTATTTTTAAACTAATAGACTTTTTTGAAAAAATATATGCAACAACTTGATCCATAATAATCCTTAATTGTTATTATTTGAATCAATATCCTCATGTCACATTTTTCTTATTCAGATCAAGCTATTCATGCATATATTTTATCCAATTATCATCCTTTTAATCCTCTCAAAATTATTTATTTTATACTTGGGAAAAATGAGTTTTTTAGTAGAGTATTACTCCTTCAAGTTTTCACCAAAACTTTTCAGTCACTAATTAAATTTTATTCATTTATTTATAACTTTATTTTATTTCTTACATCCAATAAAAATATAGTCATATTTGAAATAATAACCCACTCATTAATACTTCTTAAAAATCACTTCATTTATTTCATCACACATCTAATTAAAACTATGTATATTTTACTTTAATCTATCTAAAAAAATTATTATTTAAAATTGCCTTTTGGTTCCACCATTAATTTATCCTAATTCCCCTCACTCATTGATTTATTGTTTGGTAAGATCTATTTTCACTTTTTTATCATTATTCTTACTTTATCGTCGGCATATCCCTGTGGTAAACAATTTTGCACAGTAAAATCATAATCCATAGAATTAATGTATTGTTTCATATTTATGTTTAATTTATTTATTTTTAGTATTACTAATTTAATAATTGTTTTCTTTTACAAGTGGATTATATTTTTTGAGTTGGGGTGGTTTTTTCGAAACTTCTCATGCTCATGAGGGATCGAACTTCAAGCCCGCAACTAAGATGATGACAACGAGGAATTGCGTGAAGAATGCATATAAACATCAGGAAAAGGTGAATTCCTATTACTTATTTAATTATTTTGTCATAATTTTATCTACTATTTTTAAGTTAATTTCCTTATAATTTTTATCTAATACTTATTATGTTTTTTGTAGATATTTTTGGAAGTCATATTTTGGTTTTAACTATCTGCAACAAGCCATAAAACAGGTAAAATAATTCTTTCTACCAATGTAACCATTTTTTCCATATTCACTACCTTTATTTGTCAAGATTACAACACTACATATTGATTTTATGTTGTTAGATGAAAAACCTTTCTCAATTTTGAAAACTAGGAGAGTAGTGGAAGATCATATGCCCATTGTGGTGACTTCTCTTGATATAATGGGAACATGAGATTCTTATGCTGTTCTGATTTTAAACAATGAGAAATAATATTATGCTAAGAACCTGAATTGAATATGTAGTGTTGTAAGTTTGAAATAGAAATATATTGGAAACATGGTTACATTGGCAGTTAGGATTGTTTTTAGACTTTGACACATGTAAAAATCAACTGCACCTCAATCCGACACACGATGTGACAGGTATGACTCCAAGTGCTTCTTTTTATTTAAAATTGACATGAATTTTAGTAAAAAGGGAAACTAACATAATCAAAATCAAAAAAACATATTACTATTATTTTTATACATTAGGAAAATTATCCATAATACATTTGGGACATGTAGGAATCATCCGTACCTCAATTTGATGCACATTGTAACCGCTATGACTCAATGAGTTCATTATCAGTTTAAAATTGATAGTTAAGTTTAATAAATGTCACTCACTAAAAAAATGAACTAATATTTTCATGATAATTTAATAAATTGATTTATAAGTCATTTTTTATGTGAAGGAATTAGTATCACATAAAATCAATACATGATTTGATCAATATAAGTCAAAGTGCGTGTTTCCATTTTAAAACGACATTTTTGTAAAAAAAAGTGACATATTCAAAACTGATCAAACACATTTTTATTGTTTTTATAATTTAGGACAATGATACATAAGTATTTTTAGACATGTAGGAATCAACCATACCTCAATCTGACACACAGTATGACCAGTATGATTCCAAGTGTGTCTTTTTATTTAAAAATGACATCAATTTAAAAAAAGGATAACTAACCTACTCAAAATTGAGAAAAAACATTCATATTATTTTTATACTTTAGTAAAATTATCCATAATATATTTTAGACATGTAGGTATTAACTAAACCTCAATCCTGTGCATGGTGTGACCAATATGACTCCAAGTGTGTCTTTTTATTTAAAATTGACATTAATTTTAATAAAAAGGAAAATTGGCATGCTCAAAAATGAGAAGACAAATTCATATTGTTTTGATACTTTAGGAAATTGATTCATAAGTTATCTTTGACATATATTAATCAATAAAACCTCAATTAGATACATTATGAGCCCGGTATGACTCAATGTGCCCGTTATCAGTTTAAAATTGACAATTTAGTTCAAAAAATATCATTCTCTAAAAACTGATCAAACACTTTTAGATTTTCTTGACAATTTAATAAATTTATTAATAAGTCATTTTTAATGGGTAGGAATTGGTATCACATAAAACTAATACATGATGTGATCAGTATGATTCAAAGTGTATGTTTCCAGTTTGAAAGGACATTTTAGTAAAAAAGACAAGTGATGTACTCAAAACCGAGTAAACACATTCATATTGTTTTGATACTTTATTAAAACGATCCATAATACATTTGGGACATATAAGAATGAAACTAACCTCAATCCTATGTATGGTGTGACCTATATGACTCCAAGTGAATCTTTTTATTTAAAATTGACATCAATTTTAGTAAAAAGAACTACTCACCTACTCAAAACCGAGAAAAAACATTAGAAATTATTTTGATACTTTAGGAAAACAATCCATAAGTCATTTTTGATGTATAGGATTTAGATGAAACTAAATCCAATACATGATGTGTCTGGTATGACTCGATATGTCCGTTATTAGTTTAAAATCAACCTTTTAGCTCATAAAGCGTCACTCAGTAAAAAATAAGAAAACACACTCAGATTGTCTTTATAATTTTGGAAAATAATTCATAAGTCATGTGTGACATGTAGGAATCAATATCACATCAAACATCCACTCTATGTGACCAGTATGAGTCAAAGTATGTGTTTCTAGTTTAAAGTTACATTTTAGTAAAAAATACAAGCAATGTACTCAAAACTAAGAAAACATATTCAGATAGATTTTATACATTAGGAAAAAAATACATAAGTCATTTGAGATGTGTAATAATTATAAACACCTTAATCTAATGCTTTATTTTACCAGTATGACTCTATGTGTTTTTTTTCAATATATAAGTATCATTTTAGTTTAAAACGTGCATCACATCACCAAAACCAAGAAAACGAGCCTAGATTGTTTACCCTTCATTTAAATTATTTATTCATACTTTATATTGATGATTTTTTGGTTTTTTCTCTATGGTGTTCTGTTACAACACACTGCACTGGTTTTGCATTGTGCTGTAATAGTACACTACAGTATGCCTTTTTATTAGTGCATTGTTAGAACTAATAAAAGACTCAGGATTTTAATCTCTCTGTAGATGTCAGTGATTATTTGGCACTAATAAATTCCATTTTTAGTTTTGTTAAAGGATTATTTTTTATTAGTTAAAACATTTTAACATGAATAAAACACATACATTTTTCTCAAATAAAATCATTCAAACCAATAGCAATCAATTAAAACTCCTTTAAGATACTTATAACATCATATACATAAAAACCATTTAAAAACCATCTCAATTGGAATAACCATAAAACCTAATTACAATATTATTATTACCAAATTAATTAGAGATCTATAATTGTTATCACCCGTTGTATAAGCTATATCGGGCTCACCCTTGAGCTATAATGGGGCTAATCCCTTCGTATAAGCTATACTGGGCTCACCTATGAGCTATAATGGTGCTCATCCCATTATATAAGACATATCAGGCTTAACCATTTAATATAATTATCAATTAACATATAATTAATAAAATAATTTCATTATAAAACCCTTTTAAAAACTCTTTTAATCCCGTATTAAAAAACTTTTAGATAAAAAATACCTTTTTCTTTCAAGAACTCATTTTCCATACCAAAACAACCTTTTCCTTGAAAAACCATTTTCAATACCAAAATAACCCAAAATATAATCTTTTTTTTCATTTAAGGATACATTTAATCTTTAAAAGTAATAATATAATAAAATAATTTCCATGGTGGTGGAAAAGTCATTGTCTCTGTGAGCATTAAGAATAGAATATTCATTCTTGTCGTTTGTCAAAATGTTCCATTTAAAAACTTATAAAAAGATTATTCTTTGAAAACCTATTAATGAAATTAAAAATATAAATAAAATTTAATTTATAATAGTTTTATTTCCATATAAATAAATATGAAAAATAATATCAAGAATATTGACATAGAGAAAAATATTTGACAATTAAATATTTAAAAATTCAAGGTGTCCCATACCACTTTAAACATTTAAATCATAATGTCCATGAAAGAATAAATTTAAAAAATAATTAAATAACAAAGTTATAGATAAAATATGGATAAGTAATTTAATATTATATTGATATACACCTTATAAAATAATAAAGGCACATATCATCAAGAAATGCCTTAATAAAAGGAGATTGAGATGAAATTTCTTACCTCGAGTCTGATTTGTCACATATGTTATTTATATTCCTAAATAATGAACTAATGTTAATTATTTACTTCTGTTTATAATATTTTCATATTTTTCATTAATTTTATTTCACTTATTACAATTTCTTAATAATTAAACAATTAAGTTTACATCGGGTGTTTTGACCATATTCAGTTTATGTGTCAAAAACAAATTTGGTAGGTAAACTAGGGTTAAAGAGGTAATTATATAAACATATATAGACTAATAATGATGAAATATTTATCATATTTATACAAAAATTAAAATTTTAAAACCAATAATGATATATGGTTTTGAAAAATTAACCAACGTTACGATCATGGAGATGGTAGGTTGTACATATGCATGAATAATGTTCCCATTTTTCAATGATTGTTATGGAAATAAGGTAATTAAAAAATTTCTTTCCAGAATTATTATTATATCATATATACAATATTTTTTAGTAATATATACTTAAATATATAATTCTTATGATGTAAAATGAATCACATCACATCGAGGAGGCAGTAGTCCACACGTTTACGAACGACATTATCACTTTTTCAGTGTGTGAAAAGGTGTTAAAGAAAATGATATATTATATTTATAGTAAGATAATTATGTAAATAATATTATAAATATTATATTTATGTCACATATTTTTAGTTAAACCCCTCCTCAATACATTCAATGTAATTACCCAACCCTAGAAACCCATATGCAATGCATTATTTTATTACATTGGCTTAATTACAAGGAATAAAATACTGGAGGAACAATCAGTTTAGTAGTATTGGAAAACTAGATTACATACATGATACCCATAATATATTGTTAAACAAAGATAAAACATTATACAATATAAAATTAAATAAATTATATCATTGAAAGCTTATATAATGTTTTCTTCTTCATAAACTGGGGAAAAGAAACATAAGAAAGGGGTGAGATCAGATGCTCCTTAAGGGTTAGAAATATAATAGAAGATATTGTAAACATAAAAATTAGGTATTTTTAATAACTAAAAACACATGAATTTAAAAATAAACTACGTGAGTGTAATATGAAAGAAATAAAAACTGAATAAATAATAATATAATAGAACATAACCATGAGTATTCTACTAGTCAAATAATGACATGGAATATCAATTACTAGTTTTATAATGAGGTAATTAATAATTCAAGAAATCATAACCACACTACCAAGGCCTCATGCCAAGACCATATATAAATGGTTAAAAACCCAAACTAGTTTGTTTCATGAGACCTACCGATGCATCGAGGGGCTATAGCGAGCCCCACACAACACTTACTAAGTCCAATGCATTCCTCATATGAAAGGGGTGAACATAATCAAAATATATATTCATATTGAAACTAACATATGAAATGTAAATAACTTTCCCCAATCATTAAACATACACACTAACCATTTAGAGAAATATTGTGAATGGTATCAAGATAGAACATCCATAATCAAACTAATTAGAAACCCTCTAACAATATATTATAGATGACATCATAAGAGATGAACCTCAATGAAGTATAAGATTCATATAAGGATGTTGAAATATATGGAGTTACTTTTAAATGAGACCATTGAATTTTTTTTGAGGAAATAATCCTTAAACATTGAAAAGTGTCCCATACCACCTTGAAACATTCAAATCATAATCCCTTAGAATATCATTAGAATAATGATACTCTTGATATGATATAACAAAGGGAATTACATAGACCACATTCAAGGAATAATTGGTGAACAATGCATATATCTCATAAAAGTTAAAGTGATACGAGAAATATCCTTTTTTTACTTTGGAAAGAAGAGTTGTTTTGGAAAATCATTTGTATTTATCATAATATCATATTGTAAAAATGTATATCCCACAAAATAAATAAAAGTACATTGAAATTATATTTGAGGTATAAATGTTTTGACAATGAAGTGAAATCACGTAAAAAGGGGTTTTAAAGAAGCTTTAGAAGTGAAACATTTTAGTGTGGTTTAAGGAAAATATTAAAGAGATTTTAAAGTAGAAAGGCATGTTATCTTTCATAAAACCAGAAATGAACCAAGATATTTTTTATTGACAAAATTTATGATTTTAGAAAAATAATGATGGATTAAAATAGATTATATAGTTCACTTTAAAATAGGTAAGAATTTGAGAATTTCCCTTGAATCGAGCTTGTTTATCGGGAAGAAATTTTGAAATATCCTTTTAAAACATGTAACTCCCCATTCATGGTACTCAATGTATCATTTGGTGAATATTAATTTTGGGGCATATGATTCGATTGATTACAAAGTGGTAAGGGATTTATACCCGAACCTGAATTTTATTTCGAGTTACTCTTATTCTCTACACATATATATAACATTAACACATAATTTATGTATAATTAAGAATTTTATAGAGGTATGTATAAAATAAGAGTAACCCAAAAGAAAACGAGGGTTTGGGTAGAAATCCATTACCACTTTGTAATCAATCGAATCATATGCCCCGAAATTAATATTCACCAAATGATACATTGAGTACCGTGAAAATAAATATATTCACGATATGATACATCAATGGGAAGTATATATACACAATACATGATAAATAGTAGTGAATAAGGAATATCTCACAGAAATGGAGGTGAGATGAGGAAACCCATACCTTATGTATGAATGAGTTCTTCACTTGACCTTAACATCCTAGATAATAAAATTCAATCCATTAATTAATTAATTAAGAATATTATCAATATTTATTTGTTTTAGAATAATTTTATTACTTTCATTTATGGAATTCTTGATGAGTTATAAGATATAATTTAATCGCTTGGGAGTGTTCAATTCCTTGGTTTTCTTGATCGGTATACTTGTATATGCGTATGGAAGTTCATGTGAAATTGATATAATTATCTAGAATTGAATTTATATTATACTAATTAACATAAAAAATATTAAACGATGATATAATTAATTTGGTTATATTTTATGAGGATGAACCATTAGAGAATACATTTAGTGATAGTCCATTAGATTATTATGACGTTTATTGATCACAATGAACTCATTTTGTTTTATCATTTTGTATTATGTAAATATGTTACTTCTAGAACATAAAATGGGATATATTAAAAATTCTACAATATATCACAACCATTAAAATGGTTTAATGAATATATTTTAAGAACAAAATTTCATTGTCCATGAAGGTTGTAAATTGGCACCTCCCAGATGATGATTTTGTTTATAAAATAAAAGTGGGAGAGTAAGGAGATTGATAACGGTTATTACATTAACATGATATAATTACATTATATAGATTATACTAAATTTATCATGATCAATTGGAAATAGTAGGTTATGAGATAATAATAAAATAATATAAATTGAAATGAAACTAAATGAAAAAGGAAGAGGATTTACCTCTTAAAATAACCTCCTTTAGAACCTCCTTAAGGGAAAGGATTTTGGTCTTTTGGAAAGACCAAGGGCTCCTGGATGTGGTGAGGGACTATGGAAGAGTATTTGGTATGAACTTTGAGAAGATTCAAGGCTTAGAGGAGTGAAGAGAAGAGGGAGTGAGGGGTGATTTTTATAGTGAAGAAGAGGGGTTATTTCTCATTATTTTATTCATTATTTTTTTCAAGACAAGAAATAGTATTGATTTTTGTGATAAAAAATAGTAGTAAGTGCATTTGAGTTCAAAACAATGTCCATTTACATCATCCATGACTCAATCATGATGCATAAATTCATTTATTTACATATAATCTAAATTACTGTATTTCACTATTCACTAACAATTCATGTATTTTAGAAAATTCTCAAAAATTCACCCCAACCATTTTCAATGTGTAGAATTAAAATATAGACTCTATTTTATCAAAATAATTTTCTAAATATGGGAAATTTAATTTTTAAATAAAATCATTATTTACTTGAAAAATATAATTTTTAAAACAAAAACTGATTTTATGACACACTGAAAAATTAACTAGGTACTATTAAAATATCCTAAAATAATAGAAAAAAAAATTTATTGAGGAATATATTTAACGAAAATGAAATTTATTTTAAATAAATTTATTAAATTAAAATTAAAATTAAATATTTATTACTCACAAAAATACCAACACTTAATTATTAATTTTTAAAATATTCACTCTCATTTATAAGGTGTCTAAATTTCATTCACACTTTTAAGGGTGAGTTTACTATTCATAAGGGTCATATTAATATTCATAAGGGTAACCTTACTATTTATAAGGGTACATTACTATTCATAAGGGTGAAGTTACTATTCAATAAAAATTATGTTGATCCCATTAGAATCTAAAAAACTTACTGATCACAACGATGTATATCTATTTTTCAAAATTCAAATCAAAAAAGAGAAAAAATCAAGTTTAATGGTTAGGTTATAACTATAACAAAGTGTTATTTCACAAAGACTTGGTTTTGTGTGCACATAATCTTTTTAATGAATTGAAATTATTTATGAAGAAATATACCATAAAATCTTGGGGTTTCATATTAATAGTGAATAAATTCATAATATAATTTAGTATTTATAAAAATAATTATAATAGTCAATATATATATTATTCTTAAAATATTTAATTAAATAATATATTGATAAAAATGAATCAAATACATATATTCATATTAAAATATTATTTTACAAAATTACACTATAAAGTACTATTTGTTTTTTTAGAACATTAATTAATTAATTTTAAATATATAAATTATATTTATTTATAAGTATTATTATTAATTAAAAAACTTAATTTTAAATTATAATTTTTCATAACTTAATGTATTTAAAATTATAAATCAAATTACTGGGGTGTTACATCATTACCCCCCTTAACAGAATTGCATTCTCACAATTCGAAATTTCACTTCAAAAGTTAGAGGTTGATACTTGAAAATTCCATTGTGGGAAACCCACATCAAAGATAGGATAAATAAAATATCCTCTTAAAAAGAGGTTAAGGGAAATGAGGTGGTCACCATAAAAAATATTATTTATAATGGGGTAAAATTAGTTAGAAGTAAAAACATGTACATGGGAGGAAAATCAAACTATGCATTTCTAATGGAAAGTGATAGAGATCATGTTCAGATGGAAAATGATTACTACAAGACTATAAAATACTGTAATGAAAAAAAATTCATTGATACTGTCAAAGATTATGATCCTTGATTTGAGGAATTTTTACACTCTATAAGAGTATAAATATATATTTCTATTTCAAAAACACAATATTATCCTTTGATTGCATCTTGAACTATCTATACTTCATCTCTTAGCACAGGTTATGTCATGTAGTGAAGTAATAAATTAACCTCTAAAACCTAATACAATGATCAAATTAAACCATTCATAAATGGTTAAACCTTCCAAAATATAATGATTCAACACTTTAGAAATTATGTCTCTGAATTTATAAGATGATTTTATCATTATCCCTTAATCAACATAAAGCATCTCTAAATTTTCACATTCCAAACATGTGAATAAATTCATCATGCATCCTCTTGAAATATGATAATAACTCAAATTACCCTAAAAAATTATTAGAAACATGCATTATTTTGTATTCCTTAAGTAAGATACATGTTATTGAATATATTACTTCAATCCAAAAGTGTTGTAAACTCCATAAATGATAACATAGACCACTTTTCGACAAGTCATTAATCGGTTCCAAGGTAGTAAGCACTTATCCAAATCAATCATTTCTTTATAATTATCTTAACATCCGGAGTATATTTAGGGTTCTATTTACCTCAGTTATGCATTTTCAAAAAAATTAACTTTCCACTAAATATCTTTTCTGGGTACCATTCAACTTATGGTCTCAAATCCTTAATTAAAAAGCACTACAATACAATCCTCATATATTCCACAATTCTTATAACCAATATATTGATGATAAAATATTAAAATGACATGATTCTTGATTAGGCATATTAATCATTCCACTTCATCTGTGGCAGTATCATAACTTGATCATTATCTAGTAACATCATTTGGGGTATATTATTATGATGCTTGGGACATTGATTCACATAGTGTCCCATCTCCTTGCAGCTGAGGAATTGTATATTAGAAACATTTTTCTTACCCTTTAAATCACAAACTTGGTGTATTTTTTCTCTACACTTATAACAAAAACCCATTCCCTTCAAGAATTTACTAGGGTAATTATTTCCACAGTTATCACATGCGGGGAAACACATATTTACCTTCATCCCATTATCCATATTTTTTTCTCTACCATCCTCTTTTTCTCTTTCTTCCCTTCAAATCTATAGGACTTACAGAATTCTTTACACATATTTTTAACACATGATAATATTTACTTATATGATTAAGATACTTAGGATACTATCTCCCTTCCAAATTAATACTTAAGACCATGAGATATATGGTCATCCTTACTCTTTCCATCACATGCATTGGTGAAGTTATTATTCCTTCTTCTAGGTATCATTTCTAATCAATTCCATAATTTATATTAGATTATAAAATTATGAACTTTCTATAACACTAAACATGTTATAACACATAACATAAATTAATTCCTCATATATCCTAGAACCATATACTTTGGTTACTTTGGGGAAATAAATCCTTCATAATGGTGGGTAAATTAAATGTGAAATTTCCTAAGAATATCCCCCAGGAGAATCAAACCAGGTGTGTAGTAAGGCTCATTGTCGTGTACTGAGTTATCTAAAGTCAAGCTCGAAACACCTTGTCAGAGTTTTTACTCCTAGGTATCTATGTTCTAGAACCACATCCACTTATAGTATCCAGACATAGATGTATTTTCTAGAAGTATCCACATAATATCTTCCTTAACAAAATTCTAGTATGTTTTTGTATACTTATCCTCAAAGTACATATTAAGTTTTTTTCACTAATCTATATTTTCTAATTCTAGTTTCCAAGGATTCTACTAAACTTCCTATCATACCCACTATAACGCCCCAAACCTAGAAACCTAGAGCTGGTGCATTATTTTATTAAATTATCATGATCACAAGTAATAAAATCCCAAAGGACCGATTGGTTTAATAGTCTTGGAAAACAAAATTACCTACATGATACCCATAATACATTGGGAAAACAAAATAAAACATGATACAATATAAAATGAAATAAATTGAATCCTTAAAATATTATACAATGTTTTCTTCTTTATATCCTGGGTAAAAGAAAAATAATAAAGGGGTGAGATTAGATGCTCATTAAGGGTAAGAAATACAGCAAGATATATTGTAAACATAAACATTAGGCATAATGAATAACTAAAATCACGTTCCTTTAAAAATAAACTACATCAGTATAAAATGGCAGGAATAAAAACTGAATAAATAATGCCATAATAGAACATAACCATGAGTATTATACTAGTCAAATAACCACATGGACTATCAATTACTAGTTTCAAAATGATTGAATGAATAATTTGGGTCATAATAACCATAATATCAAGGCCTCATTCCTAGACCATACATAAATGGGTAAAAACCCAAACTTGTTTGTCTCATAAGACCTACTGATGCACATAGGGGTTATAGCGGGCCCTAATCAACACTTACTAAGTCCAATTAATTACTCATATTAAATATGTGAGCATAATCAATAAATAAATTTATATTTAAACTAATATATTAAATGTAAATAACTTTCCCCAGTCATTAAACATACACACTAACCATTCAAAGTAATATGGTGAATGATATCAAGATAGAACATCCACAGTCAAACTAATCAGAAACCC
Organism: Viscum album; assembly: GCA_963277665.1. Lineage (NCBI taxonomy): Eukaryota > Viridiplantae > Streptophyta > Magnoliopsida > Santalales > Viscaceae > Viscum > Viscum album. The sequence goes on from OY728163.1 coordinate 1,945,778,288, forward strand.
TTCAAAAACATATTGTAGATGATTTTATAATATATGAACCTAAATTAAGTACAATATTCAAAAAATCATGTTGACATAGATGGAGATACTTTGAAATGAGACCATTGGAAAATTATTGAGGAAATAATCCTTAAACATTACAAAGTGTCTCATACCACCTTGAAACATTCAAATAATAATCACTTAGAATATCATTAAAATAATTAGACTCTTGATATGATATACCAAAGGTAATTACATAAACTTCATTCAAACAATAAGTGGTGAACAAGACATATATCTCATAAAAGATAATGTGAGATGAGAAAAACCATTTTTACTTTGGAGAGAAGAGTTATTTTAGAAAATCATTTGTATTTTTCAAAAAATTAGATTGTAAACATGCATATACCATAAAAGAAAAGGTAAGGAAATTTAAATTATAGTTGAGGAATAAATTTTGTCCCACTGAAGTTAAATCATGTAAAAAGAGTTTTTAATGAATCTTTAGAAATGAAACATTTTAGTGCGGTTTAAGGAAAATATTAAATAGATTTTAAAGTTGAAAGACATGTTAGTTTTTTTAAGACCAGAAATGAACCAATATAGTGTGTCATGATAATTTTTTTAATTTTATAAAAATAATTATTGATTAAAATAGTTTATATAGTGCACTTCAAAATAGGTAAGAATTTGGGAAGTTTCCTTGAATCGAGTTTGTTTATCGGGAAGAAATTTTGAAAGATCCTTTTAAAACATGTAACTCCCCATAAAATATAGAAGGTTTATAATTAGTACACATATATAGAACATTAAAAAATAATTTATTAGTATTAAACAAGTATAATTAAAATATTTTTAAGGCATGTATAGAAAAAGAGTAACCTGAAAGAAAATAGGGGTTCAGGTAGAAATCCCTTACCACTTTTTAATCAATCGAATCATATGCACCAAAATTAATTTTCAAAAAATAATGCATTGAGTACCATGAAAATAAATATATTCATGGTATGATACATGAATGGGATGTATAAATACACCATACAAGATAAATATAATTGAATAAGGAATATATCACAAAAATGGAATTGAGATGAAGAAACCCTTACCTTATGTCTGAATGAGTTATGAACTAGACCTTAATGTCCTAGATAATAAAATTAAATCCAATAATTAATTAATTAATAATAATATATAAATTCTTTTTATTATTTTACTAAGTTCATTTATAGTATTTTTTATGAGTTGTAAGATACAATTTAATCGCTCGGGAGCATTAGATTCCTTGGTTTTCATGATCAAAATACTAGTATATGAGTATGGAAGTTCATGTGGAATTGCTAAAATTATCCAAAATTGAATTTATATGATAATAATGAAAATAAATAAAATTAAATAGTGATATAGTTAATTTGGTTATATTGTACAAGGATGAATCATTAGATAATAAATTTAGTGATAATCGTTTAGATTATTATGACGTTTATTGATCATAACAAACTCATCTTGTTTTATAATTTTGTATTATGTAAATATGTTACTTAGAGAACATAAAAAGGGTTATATTATACATTTTAAAATGTTTCTCAAACATTAAAATGGTTTCATGAACAACTTTGAAAAATAATTTGAAGAATGAAACTTCATCGTCCATGAAGGTTGTAAATTGTAACCTCCCGAATGATGATTTCGTTTATAAAATTAAAGAGGGATATTAAGGAGATTGATAATGGTTATTACATTAACATGATATAATTATAGTATATATATGATACTAGAGTTATCATGGTCAATTTTACATAGGAGGTTAGGAGAGAATAAGAAAAGAAGATAAATTGAAATGTAATTAAAAGAAAAAGGAAGAAGATTTACCTCTTGAAATAACCTCATTGAGAACCTCCTTAAGGGAAAGGGTTTTGGTATTTTGGAAAGGATAAGGAATAATGGAAATGGGGAGGGATTGGGGAAGATTATTTTGGATGAAATTTGAGAAGCTTAAAGGCTTAGAGGAGTGAAGAGAATAGGGAGTGGGGGGTGGTTTTTATAGGAGAGGGGTTATTTCTCATTATTTTATTCATCATTTTATTATTTTTCTCAGGAAAAGAAATAGTATTGATTAATATGACAAAAAATAGTAATAAGTGAATTTTATTTCAAAACAATAACCATTTACTTTATCCATTACTCAATCATGATGCAAAAATTCATTTATTTACATATACTGTAAATTACCGTATTTCACTATTCACAAAAAATTCAAGTATTTTAGAAAAATATCAAAATTTAAACCCAACCATTTTTTGATGTATAGAATTAAAAAATGGAATCCATTTTATCAAAATAATTTTTTAAACATTTGAAATTTAATTTTTATATAAAATCATTATTTACTCGAAAAATGCAGTTTTAAAACAAAAACTGATTTTATAACACCCTAAAAATTTAACTAAGGTATTATTAAATTATATAAAAATAATATAATGAAAAAATATTTATTTAGGAATAAATTTTATGAAAACTAATTTTATTTTAAATCAATTTATTTATTTAAAATTTTAATTAAATATTTATTACTCACAAAAATATCAACACTTAATTATTAATTTTTAAAACATTCACTCTCATTTATAAGGTGTTAGATTTTATTTATACTTTAATGGGTGAGGTTACTATTCATAAGGGTCATATTACTATTCATAAGTCTAATATTACATTTTATATGGGTACATTACTATTCATAAGTGTCAAGTTACTATTCACTAAAAATTATGTTTTTCCTATTAGACTCTAAAAAATTTATTGATCGCAATGCTGTACATTTGTTTTTCAAAATTGAAATCACAAAAGTGGAAAAATTATGTTTAATGGATAGGTTATAACTTTTACAAATTGATGTTTCTTAGAGACTCAGTGTTGTGTGCATATAAGATATCTAATGAATTGAAATTATTTATGAAGAAATATACCATAAAATCTTGGGGTGTCATATTAAAAGTGAATAAATTTGTGACATAATTTAGTATTTATCAAAATAATTATAATATTTAATATATATATTATTCTTAAAATATTAAATTAAAAAATATACTGATGAAAATGAATCAAATACATATATTCATATTAAAATATTCTTTTACAAAACAATACTATAAAACAGTATTTGTTTTTTTTAAAAGATTAATTAATTAATTTGAAAGATATAAATTATAATTATTTATACGTATTACCGTTAATTAAAAACATAATTTAAAATTATTATTTTTCATAACTTAATTTATTTAAAATTATAAATCAAATTGCTAGCATGTTACATTCAATGTAGTGTGTGAACGTATCACATCACTTTGAAGAGGTCATAGTCCACACTTCCCTAAAAAAAATCATATTACTTATAAAAATGAAAATCATTAAGGTATGAATTAAATATTAATTTCAAGAAGCATAAATACATCATAAATATCATACATGACATATAAAAATACAATTTATATCATAATTCCCAACCATGATATGTGGTAAAGGAAAAACGAACAATATCATTTCGTGAGGCAGTAGTTCGTCCTACATAAGAACAACATGTTCATTACCCATTAAATGAAAGTATGTGTAAGTGCATGTCGAACCATTAGAATAAATAAATCTCAGTATATTGAGTAGAATGGTTTTATTATTTAATCAAGTAATAAGAATAATTATAGTGGTGGAGAATTAAAATAAAATAAATGAGCTTGAGGAAGGATGTTACCTCTTGTTTGGGTAATTCCTTTTTCTTTGCACAAAAGGGATTCCTTGATTGGATTTATACCAAAAGGTATGATTCAAGGAGTAATTTAGAGATGTTAGTAAGTGAATTGAGAATATATTGTCCGAACCTAGTTGGTTTTGAAGTGTATTTAAATGAGAATATTGTGTGCCCTTTTATAGGGGAGGGGTGGGACTCTTGGAAAATCAAAAAACATTAAAACATAATAAGGATAATATAGAGACAAAGAATTCCAAATGATCTATAAATTAATAGTGATATACATTTTATACCATATATTACACCCTTTGTGATTATTTAACATTTTTTTAATTTTTAAATAACTTAATAATTTATTAATTTAATAACATATCATTATTCTAAAATTTGATACTATTAATTTAATTTGACTCCAAATACATCAAGATAGAAGGGTAAGTCGAATATAAAGATTAAAAACATCTCTAATATATCTTATAGATCTATAAATTTCATTATACACATTAAATCATCCAAAATTTATCAAAATTAGTATTATTAAAATCAATTATTTTATTTTTCTGTTAATTAAATAAATACGGTTTTAGCATTGAAGAATATTTTAAGGTAATTATATTATTTCAAAAATTTTAGAATAAATTTATCTAATGAAAATAATTTAATTTAGCTCAATATAGATATTTTTTTTTCATATCTTCATTTTAACTATTACCATGTTATCATGTAAATTACACTCTGAGGGTTAATATATTTAAGATAACAAGAAAAATGACCAATAAATGATTCATTTATGAAATTTTAGGAATTATCCAAATTATTTGGGTGAATATTATATGTTTATAAAATTTTTATCATTTAATAAAATAATATTTATTTTAAAATATCATTAATGTCAATTTTGATACTATTCATTAATTGACTTCTTGAAAATATCATAACTTGATATATTTAAAAAAAACTCTATTAACTGATCCTTAACATGTAAAAATAATACAAAAAATTCATGTATGACATCAAATATTTCAAATTAGATTTATTTTAATGTTATTAATATCATTTATTTGATTCTTACATTAATTAAGTAATAAATACATAATTATTATGTCACCATTTAATTTTAATTTTTCTTTCCTAAAAATTATAAATGAATTACTATTATGTATATAATAATTTCATATTTCAAAAGAATATTTATTTTTAAACATATCCCTTATATAAACCTATATAAAAAAGATTTATCTTGTTAAAAACAAAAGAATGAAAAAATGACTTTTCTTTGAATATAATACTATAAATGTATTAAATTTATCCAAGTGCCTCCAAGAGCTCGAAAAATATAAAAAAGGATCATTTTGGACAATAATAACTCATACAATAAATTTTGGATAAGTTTTAGGGTAATTTTCTAAAATTTTATAACATTATTTTTACCTTTAATTTCCCAATTTACCCTTAACCTTGGTAATAAAAATAATCACTAAAGTTACAATTCATATTATCCAAAAATTAAAGGAACCTATTTATTAAATTTGGACCTTATGATTCCAAATATGGAATCCATTTTTCAAAATATATAACACATAGGTGGATAAAAGTAATTTTAAATTGAACCTATTGACGGAACGAGAAAATGAGTTTTTAAAGTAAAAAATATTTAAAAGTTCACAAAGTTTTTATATCCAATTTCAATGTGAAATTCATTATAATAACCTATATTAGATTAGATTATAAAAACTTTATCTAATTATACTTTAAAATCATTCAAATTTATAATTTAACACTATAAATAAATTAGATGAAAAAGGTGTTTTCAATTAAAATGCATCATTTTTGCACTATTCATCAAAATATTAAACTCATTAGAAAAATATAGAAAAATGAAAGAAAATTAAATTTTTATTTTAAAATTCCAAATAATAAGTTTATTTTTTCAAATATAATTTATAAAAGTGTTAAAAATTAGATATAAAATAAGTGCGCCATCAAAATCTGGAAAATATGTCTTTTTTAAAAAATACTTCTTTTATCCATAAAACTGGATTAGTTCATATATCATATCTAGAAAACACATAATATGAATTTTTAATATTATATTTATTAAATTATATATATATATTAATATAATCTAATAAGTGTGATTTGATTATTTTATACACACACTTATTCGTACTTAAATAGTTTTTCAGAAAAACATTTCCTTTTATTTTAAAAATGGTTTTATTTTCATTTATAATTAATTGGTCACCAAATAATTAATTATATATACATTTTTAAATAATATTTTCGTCACTCAGTTAATCTTTTTCATTACCTCCAATCTACCAGCTATGCAATAAGTACCATATTTAAATAATAATATTTAGTTGTTCGTTTAAGCTTGATGTGGCATATCATGTATGCTTTTGAACATAGTGTTTAATTTTAAAAAAAACTAAAGATGTTACATTATAACCCATTTAATAAATTTCATCCTTGAAATTTGAACTTGGGATAAAAAACTAGATGTTTGACTTTTCAAAATACCTTTTTTTAAATCCTACATCATTAACAGGATTAATGAAACTTCCACTTTAAAATAATGGGAAGTAAAAAGGAAACCTAGGATAAAACATAGGAGGGTTCCATGTAGGAAAACATGGATATAGAAGAAAAAATAACTATCAAGTTCTTATGGAGAGTGATGGAGAACCTGGTCATGATAAATTTAACAACAAAAAAACCATAAATCTATGATGGGTTAAAAAGTCATTGATTTCATTGTATGAAAAGTAAACGGATAACATTTTTGTTTCAAGATTATTTTCATAGTGTTGAGGAATTAATTTACTATCTAAGAACATAAGGAAATATACTTGATATATTTCTATTTTATAAGAACAATTTCATCCTCATAACATTACCATAATTATGATGCACTTCCCTAGAAATAACCTTAATCATCAAAGATCATATAAACCCTAATGGTTATCAATATCTTAAAAATCACGTCCAAAAGTAAATGCATACTTATTATTAATAAAAATACTAACATAAACCTAAAGGCAATAAAACATATCCAAAAAAATTCTTAATCACTTACGATCACATTACTTAAATCCTTAGAAGGAGTGTCTAAAGCCTTGAACTTATGGTTAACCTTAGAAAAATACTAGGCTCTTTGGAGCTTCTATCACTTCACCAAATGTCTCAACTTCAACTACAATAGTTGCAAAATATTTTCCCACACCTTTTTTTATCATGATAATTTTCACCTTGAGTAAATTTCTTCAGAAAATTATTCACATAATGTCCCAAATAATTGTAGTTAAATAATATTATTATAAATTGACTATCTATTATCTCAATGTTAGACTATTCATGACTCTTTTACTTGTAGTTACTAACCTTGTAGACAAACTTACCACACTAGTAACACTTTTTAGATCCTGATATACATTCCCCAACATGTATTTTACCACACTTAGAACATGTTTTAGGCTTACCTCTAGAATTTTTAGTTGGTTTCTTCTCTATTTCCTTCCATATTAACCATTTTTTACTCTTATAATATCATGACACGTAAGTGTCAAAAAACTCCGTTTCAAATCTATCAACACAACAAACCATTTTTTTATAACTTTTAAATTCTCTAGAGGAAAAAGATCTTTTTAGACTTGGTTTCAATCTTGAGTAAAATCTATTACTTTTACTTTTAGTGTCTTGAATAAAATCCAGAACATACCTGGCCAAACTTGTGAAGTTATCTTCTTATTTGACAACTGAATTATCATCATTTTCCCTTAATTCTAAGAATTGTTTCTCCATCATAATCCAAAAAACCTTAGGTAAATATTTCTCAAGGAAAATATACTTAAATTTTTACCATTAGATTAAATCAAGATAACTTTTCTCTCTAGTATTCCTAACCAATGACCACCATTAAACCACTTTACCTTCAAAATGATAGATGGAAAGAGTTACCTTTTAATGTTCTGAATATCCCATGACTTAAAATATATTATCCAGGTAATTGATCCATCCTTCAACTATCACTGGGTTAGATGATACATTGAATGATGGAATATGTTGTCTCATAAAATGTTCCACTACTGACATATTCTCTTGTGGTTGATCTAGATGATATCATACATAGTTGCCACCACCATTTATATTCTATTTCAACTGATCCATCACAACAACAAACTCTTCAATTCTAATTCCTACTATCTCATGATGATTATTTGGAAAGTTGTTTTCCTCTTAATTCCTTCCCATGACAACTTTTCTATTTCATATATAGAAAACCATTATGAATTAACATAGTTTAGATTAAGAAACAAGTTAATATTAAAATGATACATCATTTCAACTTACCCATAAAGCAAAATCTTCTAAGGATATACTATTAACAATATCCTAACATCTAAAGTTGTATAAACCATCATTTGATACCAACTATAAGACCCTGACCTTAAATATTGCATATTCTAGAGATTTTGAACTAGAATTCACATTCAAGGATCTTTTTAGTTTAGAGTTTTTAAGAATGATGAAAAAATATTACAAAGTAAACTCATATATGTCATGAACCGTCTCCTGAGGCCCGTATCATCACTACCACAAGCCCGCCTTCCATAGGCCAGGGGATGGAGACTAGAACCAAATGCGTTAATCCCTAAACTGCGAAGACATTGCCTTTATAACTGTAAACAAACACATCCGAGTACACAACCGGAAGCAAAAATACTAATTAAAACTGTATACAAAAGAAGTGCTGGAAAGTAAAAGGGGTCAGAAATATAATCCCAACTGGAAAGTACAAGTACAACTGAAAGAAAGTACAACTGAAGAAAAGTAGAATGACTATTGGTTCATCCTCTGGGGTTCCTACCTGAAGGTTAGGTACAGATGGCCTCCTCATCACTGCCATCCGCCCGTCTCCTCCATGTACCATCACACCGAGTGTTCCACCTCCGGGTACCGTCCAGTCCTGCTACTCTCTGCCTTAGTCAGCGCTGTCCGTTATCTGCAACCAACACAACGAGGTGCGGGTATATCCCGTGCATGTATGAGTATAACGATACTCAGTAGGGACCCCAAGACCCTCAAGGTCTCACAAAATCCAACAAGTATAAACCAAAAAATATGAAATCAGCGGATAACCATTACTTAGGTATATTCCCATACATATACCTAAGTTATCTAGTAACCCACATCAATAGTAAGGAAAACACAAAAGTCATTAACTCAGCTCAAACCAGGATTTTTATTATCGAAACAACGACTGGTGGCGTACTCCTCCTCTATCAAGTACAGTGGGCCAGGCGCGTCACACAGAGGCACTTCCCACTATCCTTGGACTGCTGAGGTACTCCTCCTATCGAGTACCATGGGTCTACCGCGTCACACAGAGGCGCTCCCCACCATGGGTCTGCCACACTCACACAGAGGCGCTCCCCCTTGTAGCTTGCTGAGGAACTCCTCATGTCGAGTACCGTGGGTCTGCCACGCTCACATAGAGGTGCTCCCCACCGTGGGTCTGTCGCGTCACATAGAGGCGATCCCCACTGGGATATTCGAGTCACTCTGAGTCGAATCGGTCAAGTAGTCGTCAGGTCTCAGCTAGCTACTAGGTCTCTGTACTTTGTCCACTTGCCTCTAGAAAGATGTGCTCCACGAGCTACTGGTCGATACTCCAACTGTCACGAAGTTCCATGAAGAAGTAACTCAATGTTCCAACACATTATAAGGGTTTCAACGCAATAGACGACACGTCAATCAGACGCCCGATCTGTTAGTTATTATCCTTTTTGTCTCTGGGGCCCGGTTGGATTCGTCTATGATCCAACTTTACTGTATCTCAACTATACCCCGAACTCCAGTGGAGTAATCTCAAAGGGACGGCTTCGCTCCAAGAATACCATCGCCGCTGACGGTTCGTCAAAGGGACGTCCGGTGCCAAAAATATGGCCCAAGAAGGTATCGGGTCAGTAGTGGGCCCATGTCTAGTCTGACCCTGTCAGACCGACCCGACCCAACCCAATTTGGGCCGACCCGGTCTGGGTCGACCTAAACAGACCCACTGGGTCTGACCCGACCCGTAGGGTGGGTCAGCCCATTAAGTTTGGCCCGGTTCACTGGGCCCGTCCCAGCGAACTGCGGGGACGGTTCGACCCGGGCTTGGGGCCAGTTCGGCCTATAGCGTTGCGAGGGCGTGGATCAGCCTGGAGGGTGCGAGGGAGCCGGGACGCCGGCTCGGCCGGGAGCGTGCGGGTCGCGCGGAGGCCGGCTCAGGGGTGGCCGGTTTGGGTGGCGTGCACAGATGCCGGCTCGGGGGAATCCGTGCAGTCCATGGTAGGGGGTCAGGCAGGCCGTAGGGGCGCTGGGCAGGCCGCGGGGGCACCAGCAGGGTGCCGGGCAGGTCACGGGGGCGCTGGGCAGGGCGCAACAGGGCACTGGAAGGCTGCAGGGGCACTCGAAAGAGCGCAATAGGGCGCTGGGGCATGGAAGGGTGCTGGGAGACCGCGGGCAGGCCGATAAGGCGCTAGGCAGGCCGTGGGGAGGGCCACGGGCAGGTAGATGGGCACCAGATAGGGCGCCAGGGGGCCGCGGGCAGGCGGTCGGGGCGCTGGGCATCACGCCGAGAGGGCCGCGGGCAGGCAGCCGGGGGGCCACGACCCAGCGGCCTGGGCACCGAGCAGCGCACCGGGGGGGGGGGGGGGGGGCGTGCAGGCCAGTTCGGCGGAGCTCGGGCCGGTGCAGGCCGGCAGAGCGATTCTCTGAGGCCACGGGTAGCGCGACCTTTGTCATTTCCGCCTCTATCGCATTATCGTTGATATGTCGCCATGCCGTAGAACATCACAAGAAGAGAGAGATCGACAGAGGATGTTGAGCCATGTTATGTTGGCCCGCACCCTCCGTGTTTAGGGGTGTATCATTTGGCTCATTATGAGTAGAAGATGATCTATAATACGTCTGCAACAATTCCTTATTATCCTTTGAAGAAGGTAAGAAAAAGGTACAACTTCAACAAGTAATAAACCCCATACCTTTGATTCGTCGGTCGTTGTTCGTCGCATCCGCCGCACGTCTCAAATCCCGTGCTGCGTCGGCTCGTTGATGATGTTGCGGAGGGTAGGTCGGTAGGTGACTGAGGTAGTAGTCGAAGAAGAATTGTCACCGACGTTCTTCCTTAGAAGAATGGTTCTTCATTGGGAGCTTCCTCCAAAACTTACTGATCGCAAAGATGTATGTCTATTTTTCAAAATTCAAATCACAAAAGAGGAAAAATCAAGTTTAATGGATAGTTTATAACTATAACAAATTTTTATTTCACAAAGACTTAGTTTTGTGTGTACATAATCTATTTAATGAATAGAAATTATTTATGAAGAAATATACCCTAAAATCTTGGGGTTTCATATTAACAGTGAATAAATTCGTAACATAATTTAGTATTTATAAAAATAATTATAATAGTCAATATATATATTATTCTTAAAATATTTAATTAAATAATATATTGATAAAAATGAATCAAATACATATATTCATATTAAAATATTATTTTACAAAATAATAATATAAAATAGTATTTGTTTTTTAGAACATTAATTAATTAATTTTAAATATATAAATTATATTTATTTATAAGTATTATTATTAATTAAAACACTTAATTTTAAATTATTATTTTTCATAACTTAATGTATTTAAAATTATAAATAAAATTACTCAGGTGTTACATCATCCCCCCCTCAATAAAATCGCATTCTCAGAATTCAAATTTTCACTTCAAAAGTTAAAGGTTGATACTTGAAAATTCCCTTGTGGGAAACCCACATCGGAAATACGGTTAATAAAATATCCTCTTAAAAAGTGGTTAAGAGAAATGAGGTGGCCACCATAAAAATTATTATTTATAATGGATTGAAATTAGTTATAAGTAAAAACATGTACATGGAATGAAAATCAAACTATGAATTTCTAATGTAAAGTGATAAAGAACATGTTTAGATGAAAGTTGATTACTACAAAACTATAAACTACTGTAATGAAACAACTTCATTGATACTATCAAAGATTATGATCCTTGATTTGAGGAATTTTTATACTCTATAAGAGTATAAATTTATGTTTATATTTCATAAACACAATATTATCCTTTGATTGTAGCTTGAACTATCTATACTTCATCTCTTAGCATAGGTTGTGTCATGCAGTGAAGTAATACATTAACCTCTAAAAACTAATAAAATGATCAAATTAAACCATTCATAAATGGTTAAACCTTACAAAATATAATTATTCAACACTTTAAAAAGAAGGTCTCTGAATTTATAAGATGATTTTATCATTATCCCTTAATCAACATGAAGTATCTCTAAATTTCACATTCCAAACATGTGAATAAATTCATCATGCATCCTCTTGAAATATGATAATAACTCAAATTACCATAAAAACTTATTGGAAACATGCATTATTTCACATTCATTAAGTAAGATACATGTTATTTAATATATTCCATGAATCCAAAAGTGTTGTAAAATCCATCGATGATAACATAGACCACTTTCGACAAGTCATTAATCAGTTCCAAGGTAGTAAGCACTTATCCAAATCAATCATTTCTTTATAATTATCTTAACATAAGGAGTATATTTAGGGTTGTATTTACCTCAATTATGCATTTTCAAAAAAATTTAACTTTCCACTAAATATATTTTCTTGGTACCATTCAACTTATGGTCTCAAATCCTTAATTAAAAAGCACTACAATACAATCCTCATATATTCCATAATTCTTATAACTAATATATTAATGATAAAATATTAAAATGACATGATTCTTGATTAGGCATATTAATCATTCCACTTCATCTGTGGCAGTATCATAACTTGATCATTATCCAATAACATTATTTGGGGTATATTATTGTGATTATTGGGACATTGATTCACATAGTGTCTCATCTCCTTGTAGCTGAAGAATTGTACATTGGAAACATTTTTCTTACCCTTTAAATCACAAAATTGGTGTCCGTTTTCTCTACACTTATAACAAAAACCCATTCCCTTAAATCATTTACCAGGGTAATTATTTCCATAGTTGTCACATGTTGGGAAACACATATTTCCCTTTATCCCATTATCCATATTTTTCTCTGCCATCCTCTTCTTCTCTTTCTTCCCTTCAAATCCATAGGACTTATAGAATTCTTTACACATTTTTACAAAATGATAATATTTACTCATATGATTAAGATACTTAGGATACTATCTCCCCTCCAAATGAATACTTAAGACCATAAGAGATATGTTCCTTCTTACTCTTTCCATCACGTGCATTTGTGAAGTTCTCATTCTTTCTTCTAGGCATCATTTCAAATCAATTCCATATTTTATATTAGCTCATAAAATTATGAACTTTCTATAACTATAAACATGTTATAACACATAACATAAATTAATGCCTTATAAATCCTAGAACCATATACTTTGGTTACTTTGGGGGAATAAATCCTTCATAATGGTTGGTAAATTAAATGTGAATTTTCTTAAGAATATCCCCCAGGAGAATCAAACCAGGTGTGTAGTAAGGCTCGTTTTCATGTACCATGTTATCCAAAGTCAAGCCCGGAACACCTTGTCAGAGTTTTTACTCCTAGGTATATCTGTTCCAAAACCACATCCACTTATAGTATCCATACATGGATGTATTTTCTAGAAATATCCACATAATATCTTCCTTAACAAAATTCTAGGATGTTCTCATATACTTATCCTCAAAGTACATATTAGGTTTTTTTCACTAATCTACATTTTCTAAATCTAGTTTCCAAGGATTCTACTAAACTTCCTATCATACCCACTGTAACTCCCCAAACCTAGAAACCTAGAGCTGGTGCATTATTTTATTAAATTATCATGATCACAAGTAATAAAATCCCAAAGGACCAATTGGTTTAGTAGTATTGGAAAACAAAATTACCTACAAGATACCCATAATACATTGGGAAAACAAAATAAAACATGATACAATATAAAATGAAATAAATTGAATCCTTAAAATCTTATACAATGCTTTCTTCTTTATAACCTGGGGAAAAGAAACATAATAAAGGGGTGAGATCAGATGCTCAGTAAGGGTAAGAAATACAGCAGGATATATAGTAAACATAAACATTAGGCATAATGAATAACTAAAATCACGTTCCTTTAAAAATAAACTACATCAGTATAAAATGGCAGGAATAAAAACTAAATAAATAATGCCATAATAGAACATAACCATGAGTATTGTACTAGTCAAATAACCACATGGACTATCAATTACTAGTTTCAAAATGATTGAATGAATAATGTGGGATATAATAACTATAATATCAAGGCCTAATTCCTAGACCATACATAAATGGGTAAAAACCCAAACTTGTTTGTCTCATAAGACCTACTGATGCACATAGGGGTTATAGTGGGCCCTAATCAACACTTACTAAGTCCAATTAATTCCTCATATTAAATAGGTAAACATAATCAATAAATAAATTTATATTTAAACTAATATATAAAATGTATATAACTTTCCCCAGTCATTAAACATACACACTAACCATTCAAATTAATATGGTGAATGGTATCCAGATAAAACATCCACAGTCAAACTAATCAGAAACCCTTCAAAAACATATTGTAGATGATTTTATAAGATATAAACCTAAATTAAGTAAAATATTCAACAAAGTATGTTGACATAGATGGATATACTTTGAAATGAGACCATTGGAAAATTATTGAGGAAATAATCCTTAAACATTCCAAAGTGTCTCTTACCACCTTGAAACATTAAAATAATAATCCCTTAGAATATCAATAAAATAATTAGACTCTTGATATGATATACCAAAGGGTATTACATAAACCACATTCAAATAATAAGTGGTGAACAAGACATATATATCATAAAAGATAACGTGAGACGAGAAAAATCATTTTTACTTTGGAAAGAAGAGTTATTTTAGAAAATCATTTGTATTTTTCATAAAATTAGATTATAAACATGTATATCCCAGAAAATATAAGGTAAGGAAATTGAAATTATAGTTGAGGCATAAATTTTGTCCCACTAAATTGAAATCATGTAAAAAGAGTTTTTAATGAAGCTTTAGAAATGAAACATTTTAGTACGGTTTAAGGAAAATATTAAAGAGATTTTAAAGCGGAAAGACATGTTAGTTTTTTTAAGAACAGAAATGAACCAAGATAGTTTGTCATGATATTTTTTTAATTTTATAAAAATAATTATTGATTAAAATAGTTTATATAGTGGACTTTAAAATAGGTAAGAATTTGGGAAGTTTCCTTGAATCGAGTTTGTTTATCGGGAAGAAATTTTGAAAGATCCTTTTAAAACTTGTAGCTCCCCATAAAATATAGAAGGTTTATAATTAATACACATATATAGAACATTAAAACATAATTTATTAGTAGTAAAAAACTATATTTAATAATTTTTTAAGTCATGTAGAGAATAAGAGTAACCTGAAAGAAAATAGGGGTTCAGGTAGAAATCCCTTACCACTTTTTAATCAATCGATCATATGCACCAAAATTAATTTTCACAAAATGATGATTTGAGTACCATGAAAATAAATACATTCATGATATTATACATGAATGGGATGTATAAATACACCATACAAGAAAAATAGAAATGAATAAGGAATATATCACAAAAATGGAATTGAGATGAGGAAACCCTTACCTTATGTCTGAATGAGTTATGAACTAGACCTTAATGTCCTAGATAATAAAATTCAATCCATTAATTAATTAATTCATAATCATATATACATTTATATTTTTTATTATTTTATTAAGTTCATTTATAGCATTTTTTATGAGTTATAAGATACAATTTAATCGCTTGGGAGCATTCAATTCCATGGTTTTCAAGATCGGTATACTAGTATATGAGTATGGAAGTTCATGTGGAATTGGTATAATTATAAAAAATTGAATTTATATGATAATAATGAACATAAATAATATTAAATGGTGATATAGTTAATTTTTTTATATTGTACAAGGATGAATCATTAGATATTAAATTTAGTGATAATCGTTTAGATTATTATGACGTTTATTGATCATAACAAACTCATCTTGTTTTATAATTTAGTATTATGTAAATATGTTACATATAGAACATAATATTATACATTTTAAAATATTTCTAAACCATTAAAATGGTTTCATGAACAACTTTTAAGAATACTTTGAAGAATGAAACTTCATCGTCCATGAAGGTTGTAAATTGCAACCTCCCGAATGATGATTTCATTTATAAAATTAAAGAGGGAGAGTAAGAAGATTGATAATGGTTATTACATTAACATGATATAATTCCAGTATATAGATGATACTAGAGTTATCATGGTCAATTTTATATAGAAGGTTAGGAGAGAATAACAAAAGAATATAAATTGAAATGAAATTAAAAGAAAAAGGAAGAAGATTTACCTCTTGAAATAACCTCATTGAGAACCTCCTTAAGGGAAAGGGTTTTGGTATTTTCGAAAGGATAAGGAATACTGTAAATGAGGAGGGATTGGGGAAGATTATTTTGGCTGAAATTTGAGAAGCTTAAAGGCTTAGAGGAGTTAAGAGAAGAGGGAGGGGTGGTTTTTATAGTGGAAGAGAGGGGTTATTTCTCATTATTTTATTCATCATTTTATTATTTTTCTCAAGAAAACAAATATTATTGATTCATATGACCAAAAATAGTAATAAGTGAACGTTATTTCAAACCAATGACCATTTACTTCATCCATTACTCAATCATGATGCAAAAATTCATCTATTTACATATACTGTAAATTACCGTATTTCACTATTCACCAAAATTTCAAGTATTTTAGAAAAATCTCAAAATTTCACCACAACCATTTTTCAATGTGTAGAATTAAAAAATGGGATTCATTTTATCAAAATAGTTTTCTAAACATTTGAAATTTAATTTTTATATCAAATCATTATTTACTCGAAAAATGCAGTTTTAAAACTAAAACTGATTTTATAACGCCCTAAAAATTTAACTAAGGTATTATTAAATTATATAAAAATAATAGAATGACAAAATATTTATTGAGGAATAAATTTTATGAAAAAGAATTTTATTTTAAATAAATTTATTAATTTAAAATTTTAATTAAATATTTTTTACTCACAAAAATATCAACACTTAATTATTAATTTTTAAAACATTCACTCTCATTTATAAGGTGTCTATATTTTATTTATACTTTAATGGGTGAGGTTACTATTAATAAGGGTCATATTACTATTCATAAGGCTAATATTACTTTTTATATGGGTACATTACTATTCATAAGGATCAAGGTACTATTCACTAAAAATTATGTTTTTTCTATTAGACTCTAAAAAATTTATTGATCGCAATGTTTTACGTTTTTTTTTCAAAATTGAAATAAAAAAAGCGGAAAAATTAAGTTTAATGGATAGGTTATAAATTTAACAAAGAGATGTTTCGTAGAGACTCAGTTTTGTGTGCATATAAGATATCTAATGAATTGAAATTATTTATGAAGAAATATACCATAAAATGTGGGGGTGTAATATTAATAGTGAATAAATTCGTAACATAATTTAGTATTTATCAAAATAATTATAATATTAAATATATATATTATTCTTAAAATATTAAATTAAAAATTCAATTGTTAAAAATGAATCGAATACATATATTCATATTAAAATATTGTTTTACAAAATAATACTATAAAATAGTATTTTTTTTAAAGATTAATTAATTAATTTGAAAGCTATAAATTATAATTATTTATATATAATATTGTTAATTAAAAACTTAATTTCAAATTATTATTTTTTATAACTTAATTTATTTAAAATTATAAATCAAATTACTAGGGTGTTACATTCAATGTAGTGTGTGAACGTATCACATCACTTTGAGGAGGTTGTAGTCCACACTTCCCTAAACAAAATCATCTTACTTATAAAAATGGAAATCATTAAGGTATGAATTATATAATAATTTCAAGAAGCATAAATACATCATAAATATCATACATGACATATAAAAAACATTTTATATCATAATTCCCAACCATGATAGGTGGTAAAAGGAAAATGAACAACATCATTTCGTGAGGCGGTAGTTCATCGTACATAAGAACAACAAGTTTATTACCCATTAGATGGAAGTATGTGTAAGTTCATATCGACCCATTAGAATAAATAAATCTCATTATATTGAGTATAATGGTGTTATTATTTAATCAAGTAATAATAATAATTGTAGTGATGGAGAATTAAAATAAAACAAATGAGCTTAAGGAAGGATGTTACCTCTTGATTGGGTAATTCTTTTTTCTTTGCACAAAAGGGATTCCTTGATTAGATTTATGCCCAAAGGTAGGATTCAAGGAGTAATTTATAGATGTTGGTAAGTGAAATGATAATATATTGTCCGAACCTAGTTGGTTTTGAAGTGTATTTAAATGAGAATAATGTGTGCCCTTTTATAGGAGAGGGGTGGGACTCTTGGAAAATTAAAAAACATTAAAACATAATAAGGATATTATAGAGATAAAGAATTCCAAATGATCTATAAATTAATAGTGAAATACATTTTATACCATATATTACCCCCTTTGTGATTATTTAACATTTTTTTAATTTTTAAATAACTTAATAATTTATTAATTCAATAAAATATCATTATTCTCAAATTTGATACTATTAATTTAATGTGACTAGAAATACATCAAGACAGAAGGGTAATTCGAATATAAATATTTAAAAAATATCTAATATATCTTATAGATCTATAAATTTCATTATACACATTAAATAATCCAAAATTTGTCAAAATTAGTATTATTAAAATCAATTATTTTATTTTTCTGTTTATTAAATAAATACTGTTTTAGCATTGAATAAGAATTTAAGGTAATTATATTATATCTAAAATTTTAGAGTAAATTTATATAGTGAAAATAATTTAATTTATATCAAGATAGACATTTAGGTTTTTTCATATCTTCATTTTAATACTATGTGGATGCATAAAAGATATTAAATACAAAGAGAGTGATATTTTGTAACTATCATTAACTTAAATAATATATATGTTATTTCATGAAAAATTTTCCACTAAACAAATAAAATTAGATATTAAGGTGATAAGGGTTAAATAATATTCATCTAAAAATTTATTATAAGTTTTTATTATTTTTAAATCCTTATCTTTTTATTTTAACCCTTATTTGACCCTTTTAACTATTACCATGTTATCATGTAAATTGCACTTTTAGGGTTAATATATTTAATATAACATTAAAAATGACTAATAAATGATTCATTTATGAAATTTTAGGAATTATACAAATTATTTGGGTGAGTATTATATTTTTAGAAAGTTTTTATCATTTAATAAAATAATATTTATTTTAAAATATCATTAATGTCAATTTTGACACTATTCATTATTTGACTTTTTAAAAATAACATAACTTGATATATTTAAAAAAACTCCGTTAAATGATCCTTAACATGTAAAAATAATCCAAAAAATTAATGTATGAAATCAATTATTTTAAATTAGATTTATTTTAATATTATTAAAATCATTTATTTGATTCTTACATTAATTAAGTAATAACTACATTATTATTGTGTCACTATTTAATTTTAATTTTTATTTCCTAAAAATTATAAATAAATTACTATGATGTATATAATAATTTTAGATTTCAAAATACTATTTATTTTTGAACATATCCCTTATATAAACCCATATGAAAAATATTTATCTTGTTAAAAACAAAAGAATGAAAAAATTGACTTTCATTTGAATATAATACTATAAATGTATTAAATTTATCCAAGTGCCTCCAAGAGCTCAAAAAATCTAAAAAGGATGATTTTGGTCATGAATAACTCATCCAATAAATTTTGGATAAGTTTTAGGGTAATTTTCTAAAATTTTATAACATTATTTTTACCTTTAATTTCCGAATTTACCCTTAACCTTGGTAATAAAAATAATCACTAAAGTTACTATTCATATTATCCAAAAATGAAAGGAACATATTTTTTAAATTTGGACCTTATTATTCCAAATATGGAATCTATTTTTGAAAATTTATAACCCATAAGTGGCTAAAATTAATTTTAAATTGACCCTATTGACGGAACGAGAAAATGAGTTTTTAAAGTAAAAAACATTTAAAAGTTCACAAAGTTTTTATATCCAATTTCAATGTGAAATTTATTATAACGACCTATATTAGATTATATGATAAAAAATTTATCTAATTATACTTTAAAATTATTCAAATTTATAATTTAACACTATAAATAAATTTGATGAAAAAGCTCTTTTCAATTAAAATGCATCATTTTTTCATTATTCATCAAAATATCAAACTCATCAGAAAAATATAAAAAAATTAAGGCAAAGTAAATTTTGATATTAAAATTCCAAATAATAAGTTTATTTTTTCAAATATAATTTATAAAAGTGTTAAAAATTAGATTTAAAATAAGTGCGCCATCAAAAGCTGGAAAATATGTCTTTTTAAAAAAATACTTCTTTTATCCATAAAACTGGATTAGTTCATATATCATATCTAGAAAACACATAATATGAATTTTTAATATTATATTTATTAAATTATATATATATATTAATATAATCTAATAAGTGTGATTTGATTATTTTATACACACACTTATTCGTACTTAAATAGTTTTTCAGAAAAAAATTTCCTTTTATTTTAAAAATGGTTTTATTTTCATTTATAATTAATTGGTCACCAAAGAATTAATTATATATACATTTTTAAATAATATTTTCATAACTCAGTTAATCTTTTTCATTACCTCCAATCTACCAGCTATGCAATAAGTACCATATTTAAATAATAATATTTAGTTGTACGTTTAAGCTTGATGTGGCATATCATGTATTATATTGAACATAGTGTTTAATTTTAAAAAAACTAAATATGTTACATTATAACCCATTTAATAAATTTCACCCTTGAAATTTGAACTTGGGATAAAAAACTAGAGGTTTTACTTTTCAAAATACCTTTTTTGAAATCCTACATCGTTAACAGGATTAATGAAACTTCCACTTTAAAATAAAGAATGGGAAGTACAAAGGCCACCTAGGATAACACATAGGAGGGTTCTATGTAGAAAAACATGAATATAGAAGAAAAAATAACTATCAAGTTCTGATTGAGAGTGATAGAGAACCTGGTCATGAGAAATTTAACAACAAAAAAACCATAAATTTGTGATGGGTTAAAAAGTCATTGATTTCTCTGTATGAAAAGTAAACAGATAACATTTTTGTTTCAAGATTATTTTCATAGTGTTGAGGAATTAATTTACTATCTAAGAACATAAGGAAATATAATTGATATATTTCTATTTTATAAGGAAAATTTCATCCTCATAACATTACCAGAATTATAATGCATATCCCTAGAAATAAACTTAATCATCAAAGATCATATAAACCCTAATGGTTATAAATATATTAACACTCATGTCCAAAAGTAAATGCACACTTATGGTTAATAAAAATTTTAACATAAACCTAAATGAAATAAAAAATATCCCAAAAATTCCTTAGTCACTTATGATCACATTACTTAAACCCTAAGAAGGAGTGTCTAAAACCTTGAACTTATGGTTAACCTTGGAAAAATACTAGGATCTCTGGAGCTTCTATCACTTCACCAGATGTATCAACATCAACTAAAATAGTAGAAAAATATTTTCCCACACCTTTTTTTATCATGATGATTTTCAACTTGAGTAAATTTCTTTGGAAACTTATTCCCATAATGTCCTAAATCATTTTAGTTAAATCATCTTATTATAGACTGACTATCTGTTATCTCATTGTTAGACTGTTCATGACTCTTTTAATTGTAGTTACTAACCTTGTGGAAAACCTTACCACACTATTAACACTTTTTAGATCCTGATTTACATTCCCAAACATGTATTTTACGACACTTAGAACATCTTTTAGGCTTACCTCTAGAATTCTTAGTTTGTTTCTTCTCCATTTCCTTCCACATTGACCATTTCTTACTCTTATAATCTCATGAAACTTAAGTGTCAGAAAACTACATTTCAAATCTATCAACACTACAAACCATTATTTCATAACTTTTAAATTCTATAGAGGAAAAATATCTTTGTAGACTTGGTTTCAATCCTGAGTAAAATCTATTACTTTTACTGTCAGTGTCTCGAATAAAATCCAGAACATACCTGGCCAAACTTGTGAAGTTGTCTTCTTATGTGACAATTGAATCATCATCATTTTCCCTTAATTCTATGAATTGTTTCTCCATCCTAATCCAAAAAACCTTAGGTAAATATTTCTCAAGAAAAAAATCCTTAAATTTTTTCCATTAGATTAAATCAAGGTCACTTTTCTCTCTATTATTCTTAACCAATGACCACCATCGATCCACTTCAACTTCAAAATGATAGATGCAAAGAGTTACCTTTTAATGTTCTGAATATCCCATGACTTCAAATATCTTATCCAGGTAATTGATCCAACCTTCAACTGCCACTGGGTCAGATGATACATTGAATGATGGAATATGTTGTCTCATAAAATGTTCCACTACTGACAGATTCCCTTGTGGTTGATCTAGCTGACATTGTGCATAGTTTCCACCAAAATTTATATTCTATTTCAACTGATCCATCACAACAACAAACTCTTCAATTCTGATTCCTACTATCTCATGATGATTATTTGGAAAGTGGTTTTCCTCTTGATGCCTTCCCATGACAACTTTCCTATTTCCTATATAGAAAACCATTATGAATTAACATAGTTTAGATTAAGAAACAAGTTAATATTAAAATGATACATTATTTCAACTTACCCATAAAGTAAAATATTCTAATGATATACTATTAACAATATCCTAACATCTAAAGTTCTCTAAACCATCATTTGTTACCAACTATAAGACCCTGACCTTAAAAATTGCATAATCTAGTGATTTTGAACTAGAATTCACATTCAAGGATCTTTTTAGTTTAGAGTTTTTAAGAGTGATGAAAAAATATTACAAAGTAAACTCATACATGTCATGACCCGTCCCCTGGGGCCCGTATCATGACTACCCCAATCTCGAATTCCATAGGCCATGGGCTCGAGACTAGCACCAAAGGAGTTAATCCCTAAACAGGGAAGACATTGCCTTTATAACTGTAAAAAAACACATCAGAGTACACAACTGGAAGCAAAAATACTAAGTAAAACTGTATTAAAAAGAAATGCTGGAAAGTAAAAGGGGCCGAAAATACAATCCCAATAGGAAAGTACAAGTACAACTGAAAGCAAGTACAACTGAAGAAAAGTAGAGCAGCTACTGGGTCATCCTCCGGGGTTCCTACCTGAAGGGTAGGTACAGATGGCCTCCTCAGCACTCCCATCCATCTGTCTCCTCTGTGTACCATCACACCGAGTGGTCCACCTCTGGGTACCATCCAGTCCAGATACTCTTTGCCTCAGTCAGCACTGTCCGTCTTCTGCAACCAACACAAAGAGGTGAAGGCATAGCCCATGCAGGGGTGAGTATAATGATACTCAGTAGGGACCCCTAGACCCTCAAGGTCTCACAAAATCCAACAAGGATAAACCAAAAAGTATGAAATCTGCGGATAACCATTACTTAGGTATATTCTCATACATATACCTAAGTTATCTAGTAACCCACCTCAATCATGATGAAAACACAAAAGTCATTGACTCAGCTCAAACCAGGATTTTTATTATCGAAACCACAGCTGGTGGCGTACTACTCATCTATCGAGTAAAGTGGGCCTACCACATCACACATAGGCACTTCCCCCTATCCTTGGACTGCTGAGGTACTCATCCTGTCGAGTACTGTGGGTCTTCTGCATCACACAGAGGTGCTCCCCACCATGGGTCTGCCGCCCTCACACAGAGGTGGTCCCCCTCATAGCCTGCTGAGATACTCCTCATGTCGAGTACCATGGGTCTGCCGTGCTCACACAAAGGCGCTCCCCACAAGGGGTCTTCCACATCACACATAGGTGCTTCCCACTGGGCTAGTAAAGTCTCTCCGAGTCAAATTGGTCAAGCAGTCGTCAGGTCTCAACAAGCTACTAGGTCTCTGTACTTTGTCTGATCGCCTATGGAAGGATCAGCTCCACGAGCTACTGGTCGATAGTCCAACTATCACGAAGCTCCATGATGAAGTAACTCAAAGGTCCACCACGTCATAGGAGTCTCAACGCAATAGAGGACACGTCAATCGGACGCCCGATCTGTTAGTTATTAGCCTTTTTGTCTCGGGGGCCCGTTTGGATTCATGTACGATCCAACCTGACCGTATCTCAACTATAAACAGAACTCTAGTGGGGTAATCTCAAAGGGACGGCTACGCTCCAAGAATACCGATGCTGCTGACGGTTCATCAAATGGACATTCGGTGCCAAAGATATAACTCAAGAAGTTATGGGGTAAGTAGTGGGCCCAGGTCCGATCCAACCCGGTTGGACCGACCCGACCCAACCAAGTTTGGGTCAACCCGGTCTGGGTCGACCCGGATAGACCCACTGGGTTTGAACCGGCCCGTTGGGTGGTTCAACCCAATAAGTTTGGCCCAGTTCGCAGGGCCCGGCCCAACGGACTTCAGGGGAAGTTCGACCCGGGCTCAGGGCCATTTCGGCCCAGAGTGTGGCGAGGGCACGGATCGGCCTAGAGGGCGTGAGGGAGCCGGGGTGCCGGCTCGGCCGGGAGCTTGCAGGTCATGCAGAGGCCGGCTCGGGGTGGCCGGTTCGGGGTGGCGCATGCAGAGGCCGACTTGGGGGCGGCCGGGCAGGCTGTGGCAGGGCGCCGGGTAGGCCGCGGGGGCACCGGGCAGGCCGCGGGGGCGCCGGGCAGGCCGCGGGGGCGCCGGGCAGGCCGCTAAGGCATTGGGAACGGTGCGACAGGGCACTAGAAGGCCGCGGGGGTGTCGGGTAGGCCACGGGGGCACCGGACAGGGCGCAGCAAGGCACCGGGAGGCCACGGGCAGGTTGGAAGTGCGCCAAGTAGGCCGCGGGGAGGGCCGCGGGCTGGCGGATGGTCGTCGGGGGGCCGCAGGCAGGTGGCCTATGTGCCGAGAAGCGCACCGGGAGGGCCATAGGCAGGCGGGGGGGGGGGGGGGGGGGGCGCTTGGTAGGGCGCCAGGGGGGCCACAGGTAGGCCGGTTCAGCGGAGCTCGGTCCGGTGTGGGCCGGCAGCGCGATTCGCGGAGGCCGAAGGTAGCACGGCCTTTGTCATTGCTGCATCTGTTGCCTCGTCGTTGATATGTCGCCATGCCATAGAATGTCACAAGAAAAGAGAGATCGACAGAGGATGTCGGGCCATGTTAGGTTGTCCCGCACCCTCCGCGTTTAGGGGTGTATCATTTGGCTCATCATGAGAAGAAGATGATCAATAATATGTCCACAACAATTCCTTATTATCCTTCGAATAAGGTAAGAAAAAGGTACAACTTCAACAAGTAATAAACACCCTACCTTTGATTCGTCGGTCGTTGTTCGTCGTGTCCGCTGGACGTCTCAAATCCTGTGCTGCGTCGGCTCATTGATGATGTTGCAGAGGGTAGGTCGGTAGGTGACCGAGGTAGTAGTCGAAGAAGAATTTTTGTCGGTGTTCTTCATTGGAAGAACGGTTCTTCATTGGAAGCTTCCCCAAAAAATCCTTTAATCCTCCTCTTCCAACAAAAAGAAAAATGCTCACAAAATAATAGATTGTATATTATTTTAATGTTGGCACATAATTTAGAAAGGATTTTTGGAGGAATATCCCAAGGAAGAATGCCGGTGATGATTCTTCTTAGACTACTACCTCGGTCACCTATCGACCTACCCTCCGCAACGTCATCAACGAGACGACGTAGCACGAGATTTGAGAGGTGCAGCAGATGCGGCGAACAACGACCGACGAATAAAAGGTAGGGGGTTTATTACTTGTTAAAGTTGTACCTTTTTCTTACCTTCTTAAAAGGATAATAAGGAATTGTTGTAGATGTATTATTGATCATCTTATTCTCATGATGAGCCAAATGATACACCCCTAAACGCGGAGGGTGCGGGCCAACCTAACATGGCCCGACATCCTCTATGGATCTCTCTTTTCTTGTGACGTTCTACGGCATGGCGAGATATCAACTATGAGGCGATAGATGTGGAAAGGAAAAAGGCACCGCTACCTGCAGCCTCCTCGAATCATGCTGCCGGCCCGCGCCAGCCCGAGATCTACCGCACCGGCCTATCGGTGCCCCCCCGGTGTGCTGCCCGGTGCCCAGGCCGCCTGCTCGCAGCCCCACGACACCCTACCCGGCACCCAGCCACCTTCCCACGGCCCTACCGGCGCACTTCCTGGTGCCCATGACATCTGCCCGCGGCACCCCGATGCCCAGCCGCCTGCTCGCGACCCTCCCCGCGCCCTGCCTAGTGCCCTGCCGGCCTACCCATGGCCTCCCGGTGCCCTGCCGTGCCCTGCCCAGCGCCCCGACTCCCTGCCGTGCTCTGCTCGGTGCCCCTACGACCTTCCTGGCACCCCCACGGCCTTCTGGAGCCCTACCACACCCTACCCGGCACCCATACGGCCTGCCCGGTGGCCTGACGGCGACCCTGTGGCCAGCCTGATGCCATGCCGCAGCCTGCCCGACCGCCCCTGAGCTGGCCTCCACGCACGCCACCCCGAACCTACCACCCCCCAAGCCAGCCTCCATGTGACCCTCACTCTCCCAACTGAGCTGGCGTCTCGGCTCCCTCGCGCCCTCTAGGCCGAGCCGCGCCCTCGCAATGCTCCGGGCCGAACTGGCCCCAAGCCCGGGCCGAACCGCCCCCGCAGTCCACTGGTCTGGGTTTAGTGAAATGTGCCAAACTTAATGGGCTGACCCGCCCAACGGGCCGGGTCAGATCCATCGGGTCTGTCCGGGTCGACCTAGACTGGGTTGGGCCGGGTCGGTCCGACCGGGTCGGACTGGACACGGGCCCACTACTAACCCCATACCTTCTTGGGTCATATCTTTGGCCCCAGACGCCCGTTTGACGAACCATAAGCGGTGCCGTTATTCTTGGAGCGAAGTCGTCTCTTTGAGATTACCCCACTAGAGTTTGGGGTATAGTTGAGATACAGTTAGGTTGGATCGTACACGAATCCAACCGGGCTCTCGGGACAAAAAGGCTAATAACTAAAAGACCGGGCATCCGATTGATGTGCTGTCTATTGCGTTGAGACCCCTATGACATGGAAGATCTTTGAGTTACTTCTTCATGACACTTAGTAACTATTGGAGTATCGAGTAGTAGCTCGTGGAGCAGATCTTTCCATAGGCGAGCAGACAAAGTACGAAGACCTAGTATCTAGCTGAGACCTGGCGACTGCTTGACTGATTTGAGTTAGAGTGACTCGACTAGGCCAGTGGGGAGTGCCTCTGTTTGATGTAGCAGACCCAAGGTGGGGAGTGCCTCTGTGTGAGCGCGACAGACCCCCGGTACTCGATAGGAGGAGTACCTCAGCAGGCTACGAGGGGGAGCGCCTCTATGTGAGTGCGGAAAACCCGTGGTGGGGAGAGCCTCTGTGTGACGCGACAGACCCACGGTACTCAACATGAGGAGTAACTTAGTAGTCCAAGGATTGTGGGAATCACCTCTATGTGATGCGTCATACCCACTGTACTCGATATGGGAGGAGTTCACAACCATCCATGGTTTTGATAATAGAAATCTGGGTTTGAGCTGAGTCAATGATTTTTTGTGTTTTCCTCCTGATTGAGGTGGGTTACTAGATAACTTAGGTATATGTATGGGAATATACCTAAGTAATGGTTATCCGTTGATTTCATAATTTGTGGTTTATCTTTGTTGGATTTTTTGAGACCTTGAGGGTCTCGGGGTCTTACTGAGTATCGTTATACTCACCCTTGCACAGGCTATGTTCGCACCTCGTTATGTTGGTTGTAGACGATGGATAACACTGACTGAGGCATAGAGTAGCAGGAATGGATGGTACCCAGAGGTGGACCACTCGGTGTGACGATACATGGAAGAGACTAAAAGGCGAGAGTGCTGAGGAGGCCATCTGTTCCTACCCTTCAGGTAGGAACCCTGGAGGATGACCTAGTAGCTGCTCTACTTTTCTTCAGTTGTACTTGCTTTTATTTGTACTTGTACTTTCCTGTTGGGCTTGTATTTACGACCCCTTTTAATCTCCAACACTTATTTTGTATACAGTTTTACTTAGTTTTTTTGATTCTAGTTGTGTACTTTGATGTGTTTTTTTATAGTTATAAAGGCAATGCCTTCCCAATTTAGGGATTTATGCCTTTGGTGCTAGTTGCCAGCCCCTGGCCTATGGAAAGCGGGTTTGGTGTAGTCACGATACGGGCCCCGGGGGACGGGTCGTGAAAAATTGGTATCAGAGGAGACTTTTTATTATAACACCCCCAAATGATAAAGGGTTAAGTGACTAAATGATATGAATCATGTCAACAAGGTGAACCTTCCTTTTCGGGAGCCTATCTGATTAGAACTCCACTATTAAGCATGCTTGACCTGGAGTAATGATCAGGATGGGTGACCTTCTGGAAGTTCCCCAGGGTGTGTGTGAGTGAGTATAAAGCACACTGTAAAGGAAATGTGTTGGCCTGTGGGGACTATCATTAGTCAGATGACCTGTTCAGGCATGCGGGTGGACCCTTGGGTGGGGACCACGTACCTGCGGGGCAACTAGTGGTACCTATGGTCCGGGACCCGATGAAAATGTTAAGGTGGGGTGTCTGTGCTATCACTAGGGCCCAGTTGTCACATTTGGTTTCAAAGGAGGAACCCAGCCTTAAGTGTGATACACTGCCTGGGTTGAGATGTAAGGCTCACAATGGGGACATTGTGCTCTAGGGGGGGGGGTGATTTTAACACCCCTGAATGATAAATGGTGAAATGACTAAATGATAAGACTCATGTCAACAAGGTGAAACTTTCTTTTGAGCCTATCTGATTAGAACTACACAGTTAAGCATTCTTGGCCTAGAGTAGTGATCAGGATGGGTGACCTTATGGGAAGTTTCTCTGGGTGTGTGTGAGTGAGGACAAAGTACACTGGAAAGGACATGTGTTGGCCTGTGGGAAATTCCATTAGTAATATGACCCATTCAGGAATGTGGGTGGACCATTGGGTGGGGACCATGTGTCT
The DNA here is from genome assembly GCA_963277665.1 of Viscum album. NCBI lineage: Eukaryota > Viridiplantae > Streptophyta > Magnoliopsida > Santalales > Viscaceae > Viscum > Viscum album. The sequence continues at coordinate 1,945,807,306 of OY728163.1, forward strand.
GCAGGGTAACTGGTGGTACCTGGTGGGCCAGGACCTGACAGCCATGTTAAGGCGAGGTGGCTGTGCTGTCACTAGGACCCATTTGTTACAATAAACCCTACATCTCAACCCAGGAAGTGCACCACACTTAAGGCTGGGTTCCTCCTATGATACCAAATGTAACAATTGGGTCATGGTGATAGCACAACCACACCACCTTAACATGGTTGTCAGGTCCTGGCCCGCCAGGTACCACCAGTTGCTCCGTAGACACATGGTCCCCACCAAAGGGTCCACCCACATGCCTAAACGGGTCATATGACTAATGAATTTCCCCACAAGAAAACACATGTCCTTTCTAGTGTGATTTTTCCTTAGTCACACACACCCTAGGAAACTTCCCAGAAGCACACCCTGGGAAACTTCCCAGAAGGTCACCTATCCTGATCACTACTCCAGGCCAAACATGCTTAACTGTGGAGTTTTCTAATCATGTAGGCTCCAGAAAAGGAAGGTGCACCTTGTTGACATGAGTCTTATCATTTAGTCATTTCACCCTTTATCATTCGGGGGTGTAATAATCACCCCCCTTTAAAGAACAACGTCCCCGTTGTGATCCCTACATATCAACCCAGGCAGTGCACCACACTTTAGGCTGGGTTCCTCCTCTGATACCCAATGTAACAACTGGGTCTCGGTGACAGCACAACCACCCCACCTTAACATGGCTCGCCAGGTACCACCAATTGCCCCGCATACACATGGTCCCCACCCAAGGGTCCACCCACATGCCTGAACGGGTCATATGACTAATGGTAGTCCGCACAGGCCAACACATGTCCTTTCTATTGTGCTTTTTCCTCAGTCACACACACCCTGTGAAACTTCCCAGAAGGTCACCCATCCTGATCACTATTCCAGGACAAACATTCTTAATAGTGGATTTATAATCAGATACTCTCCTAAAAATAAAGTTCCACCTTGTTGAAATGAGTCATATAATTTATTTATTTAACCCTTTATCATTTGGGGGTGTTACAATCACCCTCCATTTAGAGCACAACGTCCTCGTTATGAGCCCTACATCTAAATCCAGGCAGTGCACTGCACTTAAGGATGAATTCCTCCTCTAATACCAAATGTAGCAACTAGGTCCTGGTGATAGAACAACCACCCAACCTTAACATGGCTGTTAGGTCCTAGCCCGCCAGGTACCACCAGTTGCCCCGCAGAAACATGGTCCCCACCTAAGGGTCCACCCACATGCCTGAATGGGTCATATGAATGATGGTAGTCCCAACAGGCCAACACATGTCCTTTCTAGTATGCTTTGTCCTCACTCACACACACCCTGAGAAACTTTCCAGAAGGTCACCCATTTTGATCACTACTCCAGGACAAGCATGCTTAACTGTGGAGTTCTAATCAAATAGGCTCCCGAAAAGGAAGTTTCACCTTGTTAACATGAGTCATATCATTTAGTAATTTAACCCTTTATCATTCAGGGGTGTTACAATCACACCCTTTAGAGAAGAATGTCTCTGTTGTGAGCCCTACATCTCAACCCAGACAGTGCACCACACTTAAGGCTGGGTTCCTCCTCTGATACAAAATGTAACAACTGTGCCCCGGTGATAGTGCACAACCACCCAACCTTAACATGGCTGTTAGGTCCTGGCCTGCCAGGTACCACCAGTTGCCCCGTGGAAACATGGTCCCCACCCAAGGGTCCACCCACAGGCCTGAACGGGTCATATGACTGATGGTAGTCCCAATAGGCCAGCATATGTCCATTCCAGTGTGCTTTGTCATCACTCACACACACCCTGAGAAACTTTCCAGAAGGTCACCCATCATGATCACTACTCCAGTCCAAGCATGCTTAACTATGAAGTTCTAATCAGATAGGTTCCCGAAAAGGAAGGTGCACCTTGTTAACATGAGTCATATCATTTATTCATTTAACCCTTTATCATTCAGAGGTGTTACAATCACCCCCTTTAGAGCACAATGTCCCTATTGTGAGCCCTACATCTCAACCCAGACAGTGCACCACACTTAAGGCTGGGTTCCTCCTCTAATACCAAATGTAACAACTGGGCCCTGGTGACAGCACAACCACCCCATATTAACATGGCTGTTAGGTCCTGGCCTTCCAAGTACCTCAAGTTGCCCCACAGACTCGTGGTCCCCACCCAAGGGTCCACCCACATGCCTGAACGGGTCATATGACTAATGGTAGTTCCCACAGGCCAACACCCTGAGAAACTTCCCAGAAGGTCACCCATCCCGATCACTAATCCAAGCCAAGCATGCTTAATTGTGGAGTTCTAATCAGATAGGCTCTTGAAAAGGAAGGTTCACCTTGCTTAAATGAGTTATATAATTTAGTCATTTTACCCTTTATTATTTGGGGGTGTTACAATCACCCCCTTTATAGCACAACGTCCCTGTTGTGAGCCCTACATCTCAACCCAGACAGTGCACCGCACTAAAGGCTGGGTTCCTCCTCTGATACCAAATGTAATAACTGGGTCCCAGTGACAGCACAACCAACCCACCTTAACATGGCTGTTAGGTCCTCACCCGCTAGGTACCACCAGTTGCCCTGTAGACACGTGGTCCCCACCCAAGGGTCCACACCCATGCCTGAACGGGTCATATGACTAATGGTAGTCCCCACAGGTCGACAGATGTCCTTTCCAGTGCGCTTTGTCCTCACTCACACACACCAACACATGTCTTTTCCAGTGTGCTTTGTCTTCACTCACACACACCCTAAGAAACTTCCCAGAAGGTCACACATCCAGATCACTAATCCAGGACAAACATGCTTAACTATGGAGTTCTAATAAGATAGGCTCCCAAAAAAGAAGGTGCACCTTGTTGACATGAGTCATATCATTTAGTCATTTAACCCTTTATCATCCGGGGGTGTTAAAATCACCCCCCTTTAGAGCACAACGTCCCCGTTGTGAGCCCACATCTCAACCCAGGGAGTGCACCGCACTTAAGGCTGGGTTCCTGCTGTGATAGAAAATGTAACAACTAGGTCCCGGTGACAGCACAACCAACCCACCTTAACATGGCTATCAGGTCCTAGCCTACCAGGTACCACCAGTTGCCCCGCAGACACGTGGTCCCCACCCAAGGGTCCACCCACATGCATGAACGGGTCATATGACTAATGGCAGTCGCCACAGGCCAACACATGTCCTTTACAGTGTGCTTTATCCTCACTCACATACACTTTGAGAAACTTTCCAGAAGGTCACCCATCCTGATAACTACTCCAGGACAAGCATGATTAACTGTGGAGTTCTAATCAGATAGGCTCCTGAAAAGGAAGGTGCACCTTGTTGACACGAGTCATATCATTTAGTCATTTAACCCTTTATCATTCGGGGGTGTTATAATACATTACAAGAGGATACTTATGATCAGTATCTGTTTTTTCCACTAAAGAAAACCCTTTTAAAATAAAATAGGATTTCTTTTCATGAAACATATTCAATACTCTCATCATGAAATATTATTTTTCCTTACCAATATTAAGACTTGTGAAAAGAATTTTAAAAATTGGGATGCGAACAGAAAGCTCAGTAAGGGATGTAAAAAGGAGTAAAACCATTAGTATAGTGACAAATATGAAAACCTATTTAATATTATTTGAGAGAATGAAACAAAACATTTTAACATGAATAACACACATACCTTTTTCTCAAAGAAAATCATTAAAACCAATAACAATCAATTAAAACTCCTTCAGGTGGCTTAGAGCATTATATACATAAAAACCCTTTCAAAACCGTTTAAATTGGAATAACAATAGGAACAACTTAAAATATTATTATTATCCAATGAATTGGAGATCAATATGGGGATCACCCTATATATAAGATATATCATGCTCACCCTTATAATGGGGATCATCCCTTCGTATAAACTATATTGGGCTCACCTGTGAGTTATAATGGGGCTCAAAAAATTGTATAAGACGTATTAGAATTACCCATTTAATAGAATTCTGAAGTACCATATCATAAATAAAACACTTTAATAATAGATCCCTTTAAGAAACTCTTTTAATCCCATATGAAAACACTTTTGGATAAAAAATACCTTTTTCTTTCAACAACCCATTTTCAATACCAAAACACAATTTTCCTTGAAAAACCATTTTCAATACCAAAATACTGAAAAATATAAAAATAGTTTTTCATTTAAGGAGACATGGAATATTTAAAAGGAATATTAAAATAAATTAATGGCCATGGCAGCAAAAAATTCATTGTCACTGTGAGCGTTAAGAATAGAACATTCATTTTTTTCAATTGTCAAAATGTTCCATATAAAAACATATAAAAATATTAATTTTTAAAAACCTCAAAATGAAATTAAAAATATAAATAAAATTTACTTTATAATACTTTTATATCCATATAAATAAATATGAAAAATAATATCAAGAATATTAACTTGGGGAAAAATATTTGATAACTAAATCTTTAAACATTCAAGTTTTTGAATACCACTTTGAACATTTAAATCATAATCTCCCAGAAATAATACATTTTCCAAAACATTAAATAACATGATTATAGATAAAATATGGATGTTAAATGTCATATTAGTTGTATATACACCTTATAAAAGAATAAAGGTGCATATCATTAAGAAATGTCTTAATAAAAGGAGATTGAGATGAAATACCTTACCTAAAATATAATTCACCATGTATGTTATTTATATTTATGAATAATGAAATAAAAGTAATTATTTACTTACTTTAGATACTTTTTTAAATTTATCATTACTTTTATATAAATTATTGACTTTTTTTAAACAATTACTTAAATAGTTAAGTTTATGTCGGGTGTTTTTGACTATATTCAGTTCATGTGTAAAAAAAAACTTTGGTATGTTAACTAGTGTCAAAGGAGTCATTATAAAAACATGTAAATAATAATAATCATGAAATAATTATCATATTTATATATGAATTAGATTTTTAAAACCAATAAGGAAATATGGTTTTGAAAAATGAACCAACGTAACGATCATGGAGACGGTAGGACTTACGTACGCATGAGTAATGTTCCAATTTTTCAATGATCATTGTGGAAAGAAGGTAAGTAAAATTTATATTTACATAATTATTATTATATCATATATAACACATTATTTAGTCATATATACTCATATATATAATTCTTGTGATGTAAAAGGAATCACATCGCATCAAAGAGGTAGTAGTGCACATGTCCACAAACGATGTTATCACTTTTTTAGTGTGTGAAAAGGTGTTAAATAGAATGATATATTATATTTAAAATAAGGTAATTATGTAATTAATATCATATGGATTATATGTATGACACATATTTTTAGTCAAACCCTTTTTTAATACATTCCATGTAGTGTGTAAATGTATCAAATTGCTTTGAGGAGGCGGTAGTCCACACTTCCCCAAACGAACTTATCGTACTTACACAAAATAGAAAGAATTAAGGTATGCATTATATAATAATTTATAGAAGCATAAATAAATCATAAATAAAATATATAACATATAAAAATACATTTTCTATCATAATAACCATGAGTGGTGGTAAAGGAATAACAAACAACATCATTTCGCGAGGCGTTAGTTCTTCATACAAAAGAATGGTAAGTTCATCACCCAATAGATAGAAGTGTATGTAAGTGCTGGTAGAAAAATTATAATAAAAACATCTCAGTATATTAATGGTACTTATTTTATTATTTAATTATGAAATAAGAAGAATTGAGTTAGTGGAGAAATAAAATAAAATAAAGGAGCTTGAGGAAGGATGCTACCTCTTCTTTGGGTAATTCCTTTTTCCTTAAACAAAAGGGATTCCTTGGTTGGATTTCCACCCAAAGGGATGATTAAAGGATTAAGGGAGGGATTTTGGGAAGTTAATTGTTTAGATATTTTCATAACATAAGTGGTATAATGTACACTGAAATGAGAAGAATGAGTGCCTTTTTATAGGAGAGGGGAGGAGCACTCTTAGAAAATCCAAAATTTTTAAAATATAATAAGGCTATTATAGATACAAAGACCAATAAATGGTCTATAAATGAATAGTTAAAGACATTTTCAACCATATATTATCCACTTTGTGATTATTTAACATTTTTGTAATTTTTAAATAATTTTATAATTTATTATTTCAATAAAATATCATTATTATGAAATTTGATCCCATTTATTTAGTTTGAATCCAAATACATCAAGATAAAAGAGGATTTAAAATATAAAGTTTTAAAACATATATAATAGTTATATAAAATCAATTATACAAATTAAATCATAAAAATTTTATCAAAATTAATATTATTAAAATCAATTATTATTTTTTCAATTAATTAGATAAATACTGAGTTAACATTGAAGAAAATTTTAAGGTAATTAAATAATTTATAAAAATTAAAAATAAATTTATCTAATTAAACTAATTTAATTTATATAAATAAATAAATTTAGGTTTGTTCATATATTCATTTTAAACCAATGTAGACACATAAAAGATATTAAATACAAAGATAGTGACATTTTGTAACTATCTTTGACTTAAAGAATATATATGTTATTTTCTTGGAAAAGTGTCTATTAATCAACTCCAATTAAATATTTATATTATAATGGTAAAATAATATTCATTTAAAAAATTTTGGATAAGTTTTTTTATTTTTTTAATCATTATCATTTTGTTTCGACCCTTATTTAACCCTCTTAACTCTTACCGTGTTATCATGTAAATTACACTTCGAGAGTTAATATATTTACTATAACATGAACAATGATAAATAAATGAGTTATTTATGAAATTTTAGGAATTATACCAATTATTTTTAAAAATATTATATTTTTAGAAATTTTATATAATTTAATAAAATATTATTTATTTTAAAATATAATTAATCTCAATTTTGACACTATTAATTATTTGAATTTCTAAAAATATCATGAAAACTTTATAACTTCAAAAAAACTCTATTAAATATTCTATAACATGTCAAAATAATCCATAAAATTCGTTAATAATATCAATTATTTTAAATTATGTTTATTTTAATATTATTAATATCATTTATTTGATTCTTCCATTAATTAAGCAATCACTGCATCATTATTGTGTCTCTATTTAATTTAATTATTTCTTTACTAAAAATTATAAATAAATTAAAATGATTTATATAATCACTTTATATTTTAAAATATTATTTATAGTCTAACATATTCCTTATGTCACCCCATATTAAAAATATTTATCTTGTTAAAAACAATAGAATGAAAAAATTGACTTTCCTTTGAATATAATATTATAAATGTCTTAAAGTCATCCATGTGGATCCAAGAGCTCCAAAAATTAGTGCAGGGATGATTTTGGTTGAAAATAACTCATTCAATGAAATTCATACAAGTGTTAGGGTATTTTTTTAATATTTTATAATATTAATTTTACCATTAATTACCCGATTTACTCTTAAGTGTGGTAATTAAAATAATTACTAATTTTACTATTCATATTGTCCAAAAATAAATGGGACCTATTTATTAAATTTATAACTTATGATTCCTAATATGGAATTCATTTTTTAAAATTGGAAATACATAAGTGTTTAAAATTAATTTAAAATTAATTCCATTGACAGAATGAGAAAACAAGTTTTTAAAGTAAAAACGTTCAAAAGTTTATAAAGTTTTTATATCTAATTTCAATGTGAAATTGACTATAATTACCTATATTAGATTAAATATTAAAAAAATTATTTAATTATACTTTAATACCATTTAAATATATAATTTAACACTATAAATAAATTTTATGAAAAATCTGTTTTTAATTAAAATGCCTTATTTTTTTCACTATTCATAAAAATATGAAACTTATCATAAAAATATAAAAAATAAAAACAAATTAAATTTCGATATTCCTATTATAAAGAATAAGTTTATTTTTCAAATATAATTTATAAAAGTGTCAAAAAATAGATTTAAAATAAGTACACCATCAAAAGGCGACAAATATGTATTTTTAGAAAAATACTTATTTTATCTGTAAAATTGGATTTATTCATATATCATATTTTAAAACACATAAGATGAATATTAAACATTAGTTTGAATATATTTTATATATATTAATATAATCTAATAAGAGTGATTTGATTATTTTATAAACACACTTATTTGCACTTAAATATATTTTTTAAATATTTATTTTAATTTTTAAAAGGGGTTTATTTTCATTTATAATTAATTGGTCTAAAAATAATTAATTATATATATATGTATGTATAAACCATATTTTCGAAATTTAGTTAATCATATTCATTACCACCATTTTAACTATTATGCGATAACTACCATATTTAAATAATAATATTTAGTTTTTCATTTAAGTTCGATGTGGCGTATCATGTAAGCCATCAAACATTGTGTTTCCTTTTAAAAAAAATCAGGATGTTACACTCATTATAGTAAGAGATTTTATAAAAAAAATAATCCAAGTATATTACCATTAAATAGTGGACATAGAAATATTTACATTATAATGTTAAGTATACATCATGAATATCTAACTGTATCCATGATATGGTAATCAAAATGTACTATTTAGTTGGGTCTAGGGAATCCACTATTAAAAACCCCCCACTTACACTAGCACCAATTTTCTAACCATCCCTGTTATCTATCACATGATTAAGATCATGTTTCTACTGAGTCATGACTTTAGTTGCTGGGTCTACCACATTTCCACTGTATAAAAAATTAGCTAAGTGAAAACTCACCTTATTGAGTAAAAATTCTCATGATATAGAAACATTAAGAATATCCCTTTTTCCATTGTGATAAATTTACACCTTGGTATGGATACCACTGACTTTTATGAGTCTGTCTTGCTCATTTCCTTAGCCTTAATTCCATATTAGATAATATTTATCTTAGTAAGACTAGTTTTTGTCCCCTAAAATCTGGTATCCCTTACTATCTACATACTAGGTATATATCCTTTTAACTTGCTCTAGTACTATTAGATAGTTTTAACTACTTACCTTGAAGTTATCCTTGATTTTACTGATATTTGACTGTTATAAAGTAAATTTTGGAAATATAATTTATTTTATATATCATGGAATATGCAATTGATCCACCACAGAAGCATATGGAATTCAATCCACCACTTTAATATCCTCCTATGCCCATGCATGTCTACTTGGAAGGATTTATTCCATATGAAATTGGTAACAATTCACTCTTTAATTGTTAAAACATGTATTTTTCAATACCATGTCAGTATATGTATGATTGAATAGGTCTAAGAAACCGTTAAATCACCCTCACTAGATCCATTTCCCTAGAACTTAGGTTTCTACTTTAAGTCAATCTCTAGAGAGTTACTCTCATCATGGACTTAACTAACTTGTAAGACCAATAATTGTTTTTCATATGCTACTAATCATATATCACTTGAAAAAAATTATGCTCCCACTAAAATCAAGTAGAAACATGAAATACAAATCATTCCAAATGAATATTCAATGATATTATTTCTCACTTTAATCCTGAACTATATTTGAGCAATTTATCACATTATTCAAATTTTGTAATGTCACTATTTCTTTCTATTGGAATATTATAGACACCTTCCATGATTGGTGGTCTTGAAATACAATTCTCAATAATATGATCATAGACATTTGTTAGGACCAAGATTATAATGAAAATAATTGGATTTAGGTACCGTCTTTTTTTTCAAGGAAATATCAATGAAGGAAAAATCAACTCACTTTGTTTTTGGTGAGAATTGGACTGACCATCGTATTCATAAAACCAGACTCACAATTCTTAAGAAATTTCATCATATTGGGAATATATTTTTTGGATGAAAAGGTTCATCAAACTCATACTAGGTCTGTAATGGAAGATAAGATCGTAATGAGGTGCTGCTTTAGAGTCCTCCTGACTTCAATAAAAATCTAACGATGCCTTTCTATTTTTATTTCCTATAAATCATAAGTAAGTTGTAAAATCGGTTATTCAAGATTTATAAAATAAAGGGGGATAAAAGGTTATTCCAATCATATTCTGGACAATCATATCTAGGAAAATTGTATTCAGACTGGTTAATAAAGAAAGATACTGGTGGAGGAATGTGAAGTTATAATACTTTCCATTATAAATCAGATGATGCTGAAGCTGATATTAAAAGTAATCAACGTTGTGAAGGAAGTCAAGATACAAGAAGAAGTTCATAAAATAAAAAATTTGATAAATTTGAATATTTCCAGTCTCAAGATCATCATAATGATATTACTAGATGCATATATTTTTAAGGCCGAGGAGGATGATTGTAATAAAGATACTATTTTTTAGTCATATCAAAATACAAAAGATTTAAATATTTAATGAAATAAGTTGATGAGGTTCATAATTAGAAAAGAAAAATAAGTTAAGTTCTGAATTTTCATTGGTATCATATTTATAAAATAAATAAGTTGGTGAATTCGAAGCTGCTAATACTGGTCCATCAGATTCAGTATACCATCATAATCATCAAAGACGGATTTTTTAGGTTTTATGAAAAAGAAAATAAGTTTAATTTGTTTGATCCAATTCAAAAAGAATAATCATAGAACGATCAAAAATTTATCCAACCATTTTCATCAGCATGAATTGTTGGTTGTTTTACAAGTGGGTTAAGAGAAAAGAAGAAAAATAATCTATTATATTACATTTGTATTCATTGTAATGAGGTAGATCATTATGATAAATTAGAATCAGAATCAGAATGATGTTTTTGTAAGTCTGGAATTTCAATTGAAGAATTTCAAGGAGATAAAAAATTATTATCAAGGGGGAGATTGAGGTTTAAAGAATATGTTTGATTTTGTTTTTATCAATTGGTATGGAGTATCATAATGAAGAAATCATATTTAGGAAATTAGAATGGAGGATCAAAATCAGACTAATGTTTGTTAGAGAATTCATAAGTGAGATGAAGTTTTTAAAAGTTTTGATAAGGTTTGAGAAGAGTTGAGAAGCATTGAAGAAGTCATAAATGAATCCGAAATTCAAGGAAAATAGATATTTTATGAAATTTTGTTGAGTGGGAAACATTTCTTAAATCCTTCCCAAACCATATTTGGGTCAACTATAAAAGGTGAAATTACTCTGTACTTTAATCTAACACAATTACTATTCATAAAAGGAAGAGAGAAGGTGGAGCGCTAAAGAATTATAGTGAGAAGAAGTTTCTAGATTGAGTTTTTCTTGAAGAAGTCATGCTAGAGAGAAGAAGAAAGGAGAAGAGACAAGACTTCATTTAGATGATCATTGTATTTAGTTGATCATCTGATTTAGTTAGCTACCATATTGTTCTAGATCATCAGAATGGGAAATATCATATTGATATTTCCGAATCGAATAAGAAGTAGTCAAGAATTGTTTTAGTCGTATTATAAAAGAGATATATATTTTCTATATTGATCAATCGAACTCAGAAAATTGGGCTAGGAAATTTAGACTGAAAATTCATAATGAGTATAATTATAAAGCATAAAAAGTTCTTAAGATTACGGGTAAGAAAGTGAAGAATTTTTTTGAAAGATCATATTTGTGAAAGCTGATCAAGAATCACCATAACATGTTTGTTACAAAAACTTTATTATATCATTTTGTTCTACTTGAAGCACATGCACTATTGTACTGATCATAATACTACATGAGTTTAAGGTAATATCATACTAATTTTATTCTAAACAAAAGGATTGTTTTCTATTGGATTGTGTGGTGTTGGATTGTTTCCAAACAATATCAAGGACGTAACTACTCTTATTGATCAGTGAACCTTGTAAATTATTATGATTCCATGGTTGTGTGTTTTAATTGTTTTTAGCATAAAAATAAATCTTTAATAGGAGGTGAATGTTGTTTCATAAGCAAGGAAACATAAAATAAAAAGATATCACTGATTCACCCCCTCATCCTCTTAGTAATACAACTATCGTGACTCGGTAATTATAATTGGTATCAGAGCCAAGGTTCCCTTCGTTTGATCTTTTCTAAATTTTTAGAGTGAAGTTGATGGATAATTTGAATTATGTCAATAGTAAAGGTATCTTGGTTTTTGATGATAAGAACTATAATATCTAGAAAGATAGAATGTTTCCTTATCTTATGTCTATTGGGTATGATGTTCTTGAAGTTGCAATAGATGGATTTCCTTCTATTGATGATAAAGTTCCTCTTACATCTATTAATAATAAGAATCTTGAGAATGATGGAAGGACCAAGAATGATTTACTATCATCACTTTTTGAAATTGAATTTATATGGGTGAAGGGTGTTTCCACAACCAAATGAATATGGGATAGGTTGAAAAACTATATACAAAGGAAATACAAAAGTTAAGAAGGAGAAATTAAAATTCTAGTTACTGAAGTATGAAGATTTGAAAATGGGTGAGTATAAATTTTTGGGGGAATTATTTACTAGGGTAAATGAAATTTTAAACACTGTCAGATTCCTCAGTGAAAAGTTGGAGGATTCTATAATTGTTTAAAAGATCTTAAGAGTGCTTTTTAACAAGTTTTATTCTAAATTTACTTCATTGGAAAATAGAGATCTTGAAACATTATCTCTATATTATTTTCATATCACTCTCATCACAACTTAAATGAGAAGGTATAAAGCTACAAAAAAAAGTTTATATAAAAATTTCTTTCAAGGTTTCCAAGAAAGATAAATAAAAAAGGATTCTTATTGAATAAGAAGCTGGTGATTCTGATTCTAAAGATGAGGTATGTAAAAATCTTGATGATATTTTATCCTTGTTTTCTAAAAATGTGAGAAGAGGTAAAAGTAAATATAAATGGAATCTTACCTTAAAAGTTTTTGAATTTGGACTCGTTGGGCACTTTGATGCTAATTATATTTGAATAAATAAATAAGAGGATTGTGATAAAGAAGAAATAAGTCCAATAATATCATGGAAGAAATAGAGTGATAAGGATAAACCTTCTTCCATAGGGAATGATAAAAATTTCTTCAAATCCAAAATATGAAGTTTCTTATATAGAGAAGAAGAAGAAGAAGACAATGATGGTGAATACAAAAAATATAATGAGCATGTCAGTGAGAATACTTTTATTACAATAGTTAATGATGAAGAGTTTAGAAGTAGAAGTTCAGAAGAAGAAACTCAATTAGAATATCGTCTGAAATAAGAATTGAAGGAATGCCTGAGAAATATTGGAAGGAAAGAGAAAGAAATTAGGAAGTTCAAAAATGAAATTTACTCAATAAATAAACAAAAATGTTTTCCAAATGAGAAAGTTAAGTTTCTGAAATAAATTGATGATTTGAAGAAATATCTTGAGGGAGAAAATAATTATAACGAACATCTGGAAGTGAAACTGAAGGAAAAAGAAGAAGAGTTGGAAATTTTTCAATAAAAACTTTCTAAATATGAACAAAAGGGTAAATTTTTTAAAAAATATATCTCTAAAGTTGGTGAAATTTATTTTAAGGAGAAACCTGAAAAGGATAAAAAGAAGTTACCTTCAAAGGTTGAGATGAAATCTATAATTGTCACTGAAAATAATAAATATCAGAAAGTTATGTTTGTGAGAAATATTAAAAAAGTTGAGAATTCATAATTTTCTAAAAATCTTGACTCCAAAAATGTTTCTAAACATTTTAAATACAGAAACATTTCTATTACTTCTGGTTCCAAAAAGGTTGAAAATAAAACCAAGTTGAAAATGAAGATTTTGATTGATAACAAAAAGGTTAGTGGTCAGTAATGTTCAAATAAGAAGGTTTTTGAGAAACATGTTCACATCTATGATCAATATGGAAGTTTTAGAGGTGAATATTGTTTCAATGGATACTTCTTATATTTTGGTGGATTTGGCAATACAGAAAATATTTTTTGGTTTATCAGATAACATTACCACTGTTCCACAAATTATAAAAGACAAATTTTGATGGGGAGTCAATATCCTCAAATGAATAATTCCGAGAAGGTTGTTTTAAAGAAACCTGAGAGTGTTGGATTAAAAGTTAAAAATAGGTTCCAGACCCAGGAAACCATTTGTGAAAGGTGTGAACAACCTGTACATCTTGTAAAGGGGTTTCTTTTTTTGTTATCAACACAACAAGCATTTGATAACAATTACCAGAAGATGAAGATGATGAAAGAAAAATATATTAATGTGGAAACCAACCTAAAATATAAAAAAAGATAGTGACCATGGATTATTGATAATGTGTGTTCTTCTCATAGGAAAAGAGATTCAAAGATGTTGAAAACTATGAAAAAATTTAACGAAGGAAAAGTGAAATTTGGCAATGATGAATCCCTGAGAATCAAAGATGTTGGATCAACCATCACTGAGAAATAAAAGATAAAATCTAATAAATATTTGTATGTTTATGGTCTAAAACACAAATTTTTATATGTTTCATAAATTTTTGATAAAGGGAAAAAATTCATTTTCCGAAAAGATGGATTTGTTGTGAAAATTGAGGAAGATGGAAAGATAATTACAAAAGGATAATTTAAAAAAGAAAATATATTTCAAGTTGGTGAATTAAAAACTATTTTTACTTGGTTATAGTGGAAGAAAATCAGTTGTGGCATAAAAGGATAGGACACATGTGTCATAGAAACATGACCATGTTATCAAAGTGAGATAATTTCTGAGATATTCCTGATATTTCAAGAAGAAGAGATTGGTGTTTTACTATTTTTTAGATAGGAAAGATTACAAATTTTGTGCATAAGAAAGTTGAAATTTTTTCTAAACAGCCCTTGGAAATTATTCATTTTTATATTTGTGGGCCAATGGAAAAACAATCAAAGAATGTAGATAAGTACTTCATCACATTCATTTATAACTTTACTCACATTACTTATATTATGTATATGAAACATAAGTCAAATTATGTGAAAATGTTTAAAATTTTTATTAGGAAATACGAGAAGGAATTTGAGTATTCAATGAAGAAGTTGAGAACTGATAATGGTGTTGAGTATAATAATGAATAATTTGTAATTTATCTTGAGAAGAATGGAATTTATCATGAGTATAGTTCCTTATACACTCCTCAATAAAATGGGATTGCTAAAAGGAAGAATAGATGTTTGGTAGAAATATGGATAACTATATTACTTGAACATGGTCTTTCTCATTATTATTGGAGGCAATCCATGAGTAATACTATGTATATTAAAAATAGATGTTTTTATTGGAAAATTTTAGATATGACTCCATATGAAATGTTTTTCAGAAAAAATCCAAGTTTTAAACACTTAAGAGTTTTTGAGATTCCATGCATTATAAATTAGAAAGGTGGAAAACTTGGAAAGTTTGAGTAGAAAGGTGAAGAATGAATATTTCTTGGTTATGATCCATAATTAAGAGGATAAATTAGTTTTAACAAAGAGATAAAAATAATTATTTACTATTTTGAAGTGAATGTTATTGAAAAACCTAAGGAGGTTAAACATATTCATACATATAAGAAAGTTTAGTGGGATAAAGAAAGTTTTTTTTAACATTTTTGATAAGGATACAAAAAATTGTAATCATAATTAAGAAGATGAATCAGGCTCATCCATTTCATGTGATGAGGAAGAATATCTAAAATCTCATCCCAGGATGAGAAAGAAAGTGGAAGATCGAAAAATTATTGGATATCAACATCAAAAGGTTTAAAAAATAATAAAAACAAATGCTATTACACATACTTATTTGTATTAAAAAGTTGAGATGGATTATTTTAATGGAGCCTTTGAGTATCTGGAGTGGGTTCATATGATGAATGAAGAGATTGAACAAATATAAAAGAATGATACATGGGAACTCATACCTAAAATAGCTAATAAAAATTTTATTGGTACAAAGTGGATTTTCTGAAATAATATGAATGAAAAAGGTGAAGTGATAAGGAATAGGGCAATATTAGTGTGCAAAGGTTAATAAAAAATTGAAGGTATTGATTTTGATGAAAAATTTTCTCCATTGGTATGGTTAGAAACAATCATAATTTTTTTATATTGTTGCAAAATGAAGTTACAATATTTTTCAAATGGATGTAATGTTTTCATTTATGAATGGGGATCTTGATGAGAAAGTTTACATTGAAGAAAATTATATATTTTTTGATGGAAAAAATGAAAGTTATGTTTTCAGATCAAATAAATCCCTGCATGTAATGAAACAAGCTCCAAGAGCATGGTATTCAAAATTGGATACTTTTTTTAAGAAATATGAGTTTCATAAAAGGAATAATTGATATAAATATTTACATAAAAGAAAGTAAATTTTTTTCCCTCATTGTAATTGTTTATATTGATGACATTATCTTTGCTGGGAATGATGAAAGAACCCGTGAAATATTTTCTAAATAGATGAAAAAGTTGTTTGATATGTCTATACTGGGATAAATGAAATTACTTTCTTGGGTTGCAAATTTTGTAAAAGAACATCACATTTTTATTTCTCAAGAAAAGTATGCCAAGGAACTTATTAATAAATTCAGCATGGAAAAATTAAAACTTTTTTCCACACAAATTTTAGTGATAAAAATGTTTTATAAAGATGTAGAAGGAAAATAAGTTGACCAGTAAGAGTTTTGGAAGTTTATTTTATGTTTTTTGTATTTGACTACATCAAGACCCAACATTGTTTATGCTGTTAACTTATGTGCAATATTTCAGAGTGCTCATAAAAAATCATATTTAATTGTTGGAAAAATAATTCTTAGATACATAAAAGGCCCAAAAAATTTCATAATTAGGTATGATAGTTCATAAAATATTGATTTTTTGGGTATTCAAATGTTGATTGGGTAGGAAATGTTGATGATAGAAGATCCACATCTGGTGGATTTTTCTTTTTGTAAAAAAGTTTTGTTATTTTGAATACAAATAAATATAATTTAGTAACTCTTAGTATGGATAAAACAGAGTATATTACTATTACTAAAACCACAACCCAACTTATGTGTATGAAGACTAAATTTGAAGATTTACTTTTTGAAGTAAATTTAACCCTATTCTTGGGTAGTGATAATCAAAGTGAAACCAAAATTACTAAGAACCCATTATAACATTCTAATTCAAAACATATTAGTATCAAATATCATTTCATCAAATATCATATGGAGAATAATTAATTTAATATAGAGTATGTTTCAATATAGAAAAAGTTACTGGCATTTTCAAAAAACCTTTACTAATGGAACTTTTTTCTAAATTAAGGATGAATATGGGTGTCCAACCTATTTCTTATCAAGGTTGAGGTATGTGTTTTCCCCTATCTCATATTAACTTTGGATAGTATTTTCAAGGGTGATAATTATCTCATAAATCTATTCTTAATGAAATCATGTAAAAAGGAGGGAGTTGTGGGTAAGCTGTGAATCCAATATGTAAATGTGTGAACTATTATAACTCTTTGTTGGAGTGGTTGTAGGAATTTATTTTTTGTATTAAAGGAAATTAAAAAAGATGAGTAAGAAAATATGAGGAAGAAAAGATGAGGAAGAAAAGATGAGGAAGAAAGCTAAGGAATTTTTTCAAGATCACTATATTTGGATAATATGGTTTTGTTCTCAAAAATTATTGTTTGCAACAATGATTTTTCTCAAATAGGTATAGAATTATTGATAAGTAATCCATAGATTAAGTTTACAAATTTCAGTGATTTATGAATATTGGTTGAAAAAAAATTCAAAGGGGGATATTGTTAGGACCAATTTGATAATGAAGATTATCAGATTTAGGTATTGTCTTTTGTTTTCAAGGAAAGATCAAAGAAGGAAAAATCACCTCACTTTATTTTTGGTGAGAATCATAATCACCATCATATTTAATATAACTCACAATGTTTAATAAAGTCCATAAGAATGGGAATATGTTTTCTAGATGAAAAGGTGAATCATACTCATCACGAGTCTAGAATGTAAGAGAATATCACAATGAGGTGCTTCTTTGGAGTCTGCCTGACTTCAATAAAAATCTGATGATACTTTTCTATTTTTCATTTTCCACAAATCACAAGTAAGTTTTAAATTTTTTTATACTATATTTATAAAATAAAGGGGGATAAAAGGTGTTTCTAATCACATTTATCCCAATCATATTCAGGAAAATCTTATTCAGGCTGAGTAGGAAAGAAAGATGGCGGAGGAATGAGATGTTACAATAATTTTCATTATAAATCAGATGATGCTAAATCCGAGCTTCAACGTAATCAATGTCATGAAGTAATTAATGATATTAGAATAATTTTTTGAAAGAATAAAGTTGATGAAGCTAAATATTTTTAGTCTCAAGATCATTATAATGATATTACCAAATGTAATTTTTTTAAGGATGAGGAGGATGATCATAATAAAGGTATTGGACTTCAGTCAAATAAAAAACCCAAAAGATTTAAATATTTAGAGAAATATGTTGATGAGGTTCATAATTATAAAATAGATAGAAGTTAAGTGTTGAATGTTCATTGGTATCGTATTCAGAAAATAAATAAGTTTCTAAAGTCGAAGCTACTAATACCTATCCTTCAGATTTGGTATACCATCATAATAATCAAAGTAATATTTATTGGGACTGATGAAAAAGAAAAGAATCATAATTTTCTTTGATATGATTCAAAAAGAAAATTCAGATATCAATCACCAACATATTCAACCATTTTCAACACCATGATTTTTTGGTTGATTTTTAAGTGGGTCAAAAGAAAATAAAAATAAGAATCTATTGTTTTGCATTTGTCTTCATCATAATGAAAAGTCAGAATCAAAATCAGATTAGAGTTTTTATAAGTTTGGAATCTCAATTGAGGAATTTTAAGGAGATATAAAATTATTTTCATGGGGGAGTTTGAGGTTTAAAGAATATGTTTTATTTTTTTCATCAGTTGGTATGGATAATCGTAATGAAGAAATTTTATTTGGGAAATCAGAATGGAGAGTTAGAATCGGACTGAAGTTTGTTAGAGAATTCAGAAGTGATAAGAAGTTGTTAGAAGTTTCAAGAAGGTTTAAGAAGCGTTTATAAGCATTTATGAAGTCATAAATTCATTCATAATTCAATAAAAATGAAGATTTTAGGAAATTTAGTTGAGCAGGAAACATTTTCATAATCCCACCCAAAGTATATTTTGGTCACCTATAAATGGTGAAAGTACTTGGTAATTTCATATAATACAAGTATTATTCACTAATGGAAGAGATAATATGGAGTACTAAATAATTATAGATAGAATAAGTTTCTAGATTGAGTTTTTCTTGAAGAAGTCATGACAGATAGAAGAAGAAATGAGAAGAGACAAGATTGCATTTAAATTATCATCGTATTGAGCTGATCATTGTATTTAGATGGTTATCATATTGGGATGGATCATCAGACTGATAGAAATCATATTGGGATTTCTGGATTGAATAATAATTAGTCCAAAACATTTAGTGGTATTATGACATAGATATATATTTTCCATGTTGAGAAATCAGACCTGGAAAATTAGATGGGGAAAGTCAGACTGAAAAAATAGACTGAGTATCATTATGAAGTCTAGGAAGTTCTTACTAGCTTCTGGGTAAGAATGTGAAGAATGGTTTTGATAGGTCACATTTTTTAAATTTTATCAATAAGAACCATATCATGTTTGTTACAAAAACTTTCTTATATCATTTTATACTACTTAAAGCACATGCACTGCTGTATTGATCATAGTGCTACATGAGTGTAAGTGCTTATCCTACTCATTGTATTCCACACAAAAGTATTTTTTTTCTATTGTATTGTGTGGTATCATATTTTTCCCAAAACATACCATGTAAATAGATACTTTTATTGATTGGTGAACCTTATAAATTCTTGTGTTCCTATGGATGTGTGTTTGAATTGATTTAAGAAGAGAAAAAAATATTTAACAGGAGGCAAAGGTTGTTTTATAAGAAGGGAAACCTATAAGAAAAATATATCACTGATCACCCCCTATCAGTGATACAACTATCTTTATTGTGGAATTACAACATTATCTATGAAAAGTAATATTCTAATGAATTTATGCATAATGAATTGGTATTACCAATCATGCCTTATTAGCACCTCTCTTGTACCATCCATGTATCGTTTCACCTGAATACGAAGTATGTTTTAGCTTTTAGGGCAGCTAAGAAGTAGTTATTAAATGAAATGGTTTGTTATAGTTCTTGTAATTACACCTAGTATGTAATGTTTTTTCATTATGATAATTATATTACAAGTACTATCCAAGATGTCATGTTTTAATAGTGAATAAAAGGGGATATACTTGGGGATAACATTTCTTGAGAATTTTTACCCAATGAGGTGAGGTCGCACATAGTAGAATATCCATACAGTGTAAACATGTATGCCCTAGAAACTAAAGCTATGACTTAGAAGAAACATGATATTAAACATGTGAGTGCTAATAAGGATAGTTAGAAAGTTGAATCTCATGCAAGTGAAAGTGTTGTAATAGTGGGTGTCCTATATCCAACTAAAAATTACTTTTCGATTACCATATCATGGATACAGTTAGTTATACATGATTTATCATACCATTATAATGTTGAAATTTCTACATTGAATTTTAAATGGTAATTTCCATTGATTAATTTTCATATAAAAAGGTTATTGAAGATCCTAGGTTAAAATTAAAACATCAAGATACTATGACATTAATCTTAAACAATGGTCCTATGGTATAGATACATCATACTAACTGGTCATAGTTGATGTCTGAATATCAGGTGTTGGGGGCTCATAAGAATTGAGACTTCACATGAATTTAACACTTGGTTATCTCTAGTGGGTGAGATCATGATGACATACTCACAATAAGAACACCACATGTTTGGGATGTCATTGGTTGTTCCTATCTACGAACATGTGTATTTGTCTTCTAACTTGATATCATTATCAATGTGTGCCATTTTATCAGATACTTTGATACTAGAAAAAAACCATGATAATGAAATCACGTTGAGGTAGCTTGTGTTGGGTGCGTTATTGGTGGCATGACATTGGTTGAAGGGTCAAGAAAGTATTTGTCACTTTTGAGTTAAGGAAGTAATATATCTGAGGCCTGGTTGATCAGGATGGTGGTGCCTTCATAATTCATTGTCCAAGATAGTTTAGGGTAAATCCATCTATTTAGATAAAAAAATAATAAATCAAGAGAATATGATGACACAATTGTGAATCATGCTTTATAAGATATCTAAAGACAAAGATATTATATTACACAGTGCGTATTCATAGGTGGTTTATTGTTACTATGACTATTGATTATCTATTTAGGGGCCTTGATGAGTTTCTAGATTCTGCACTTGGTCTTTGAATATTATTCACTACTATCAAGATAAGGTCCTAGATGGTTAAACACAATAGAATATTCAAAAATATAACCTATTATATTGAATAGGAATACAGGAAATGGGTGGCTCCACCACAGGGTCCGAGTGTCATACAAGTTATCGATCACTGATAAATAAATAAATTCATCATCATTCAAGTAAAGAATAATTTTATTGAATATATTTATTAAAAGTATTTACAATTTTTGAAGTAAATACGAGGAATAATATTATTCAAATGAATATTAATTTAATATCCCCGACTCATTTAATATTAGTGGTAATTTTGAGTTGAGTTAAATGACTCAGTTTTATCACGTAATATATTTAATATATATTACAAGTATGTGATAAAATACAAATAATATTTATGATTAAGTTTATTTCATCATAATTATCTATTTATTCTTAAGATAGTTAATGTTAAATATACAGGGTTTGGGGAACCCTTTCTTGGTATTTAGAGAATCCACTATAAATAGAAGAGGAAATTATCATTCCATTCATTGTTCTTTCATTCATAATTTAGAGATTAAATCTCCTCTTGATTCCTAGAGAGATAAAATCTTCAACCGAGCATATGATCCAATATTTCCTTCCCAAATTGATGGAAGGGTATCATGGTGATCAGTGAAACATCAAATAGTTCATTAGACCTCCATGATAGAACTGGAAATTTGATAAACGATGAGACCACAGATTCTTAGAGCATGTTTGGATGATCTATATAGGTTCGGCTTTGAATCCTTCAAGCAATGTTCGTTGACGATGAGATTTTTTCAAGCACATTTCGATTCAAAATGAGGTACTCATTGAATTTTAATTTTTTACTCTTTTTAATTCACATGAGATCCTCAGGCCATATCGGGGAAAAAATCATTGGATACCACAAGTCTTATCATCCCAGTAATGAATTTTTTTTAAAATCCCTAGCCCACCCACTTTCTATTATACCCCAATTCCTTCACAGCAGGTTACCTTTGTTTGGATCGACTGTTTGAACTATAGGCGGCCATTTTAGAACAACGGTCTGAGGAGAGTCTCCACGCTCGGGGCATCATCGCAAGATATGAGTGATGATGATTTTAAACGACAACATGTTGCACTAACATGGTCCATCGATGGTGGGAACCTAGTGCATGGGAAGTCACTATGGGAGGTGGTTCCTCGTTAGTGGGAGGTATTGTAGTTTAGGTTGCTAGAGGTGGTGGCTGACCTGGAGGTAGGAGGTGAGGTAGGATGAGTCAACACCAACGAATAGTAGGATCAGGGAATCCATATTTAAGGGATGTCTTGCACATATGAGCATGACAATAGGCATGAGTTGAGGGTGGTGGCCCGTTGATATCTGAATATAGGTGAGGTAGTGTGGCATGGCCACTTGGTCTCCCAACGAGGGAGGTGCACTGAGGAGATCCATAACAAGGAGGATAAGGAACGTTCATGTAGGGATCACATAGGGAGTAAGGGTGCACTAGAGAGGGTTCACTGCTGCGGGTCGGTGGCCTAACTAAGGTAGAACCCATGACATGGAGACCAGATGAAGGAGGGAATCAACTACATCTTACACCAGGGGAGTAGCAAAGCTTCAACCACAGACTAGGGATACAAGAGGAAAGGCTTGCATAAAAAGCCTCTAGAAAGGCCTTTTTTTAATTTTTATGTTTATAAAATCATATTTGATAGTATAATTCTGCAAGTTTTTTTCTTGGGAAAACCAATCCTACCATCAATCCCTTATTTGTACAATTAAATGAAAAATCATGGACTTACTTAGGATTTTTAATTTCTTAATAAAATAAAAATTTGATTCCACAAACATGTTGAAATATGGCTTCCAGCTAGAGAAAAACTTGGTCTCTGAATTCCGGTCGGCTCTAGCTAGAAAAATGTGTTCTTTGGATTTGTATCCGATAAATTCAATTTTAATGCTTAAAAATAACTGTGAATGATCTATTTTTTTTGGATGGAAATAACTTTTCTGTACGACCTCGAATGGAATCACAATCAGATCCGTTGAGACTAATTGTATACCCTGTACTTAATTTTAGTTTAATTTCATTTTTCCTTGGATTAGTTAATTTTTCAATCCCTATGATACCAATTGAAGGTACCATGGTAGTAAAAGAAGTTGGTGGGCTATAGATTTTAATATTTTCATCACTAGGATTATGGAACATGTCATCTCTATTGATATGATCCTTGGTACAGTTCGAGTATCTCAAATAAATTTAATAGAGAAAAATAAAATAAAATAAAAAACATACCTTTTCTCAACCTAAATCCAAACCCGATATCTTCTTGTCGCCAGTGATTTCTTCTCAAAGGATCCAAATAATAATCCTTCTAGATCATCTACATGTGTTTCAAAAATCCACAGGAGCATCGATCATTGAATTCATGGTGCTAGCATGGCGATCTGACGACATCTTCGACGTCCCAATGATCACCACATCGACGTGCCTTCAATGAAATGAGATGAGATCAATACAATCACTTGGATAAATAGATTCTATCTCTAGAAAGTGGGAGATGAGAGAGAGATTTTAAAAAATTCACGATGAATAGTCATTGTATGAGAGCCTATCTCCTTCTATTTATAGTTGATTCTCAAATACCTAGAAAGTGTTCCCCAACCCCTATATATTTAACATCCACTAAATAAATAATTATTACGAACTAAAATATTTCATAAATATTATTTATATTTTATCACATACCTGTAATATATATTAAATATATTACATGATAAAACTAAGTCATTTAATTAAACTCATAATTCTGGATAATATTAAATGAACCTAAAATATTAAAATAGTAATATTATTTGTATTTACTTACACCTATAAATATTTTTAATAAATAAATTTATCTTAATTATTATTAACTTTAAGAATAATTATTTAATTTATTTATCGGTGATCAATGACTTGGACAACACTCAAACCCCATGGTGAGGTCCACCATTTCTGATATACCTATCATCAGAATAGGGAAGATCATTGAATAAGTTATTGTCTCTGACCCTCTAGGCCCTTATCTCAATAGAAATGAACAATATTCACAAACCAAGAGAAGATTATAATAACCAATCAAGGCCCCTTAAGAGATAAGGAATAATCATAGAAACGAAAACCAACCTATGAACACATATTGTGTAATATAATATCTTTTTCTTTAGATATATCATAAAGCAGGATGCAAACTTGTTTCATCATCCTTTCTTGGTTTATTATTTGTTGATCTAATTGGATGAATTTACCCACAACTATCTTGAAAAGGATTTATGAAGGTACTTGCATCCTAATCAACCAGGCCTGAGATATATTACTTACTCAACCCAGAAGCGACACATTCTATCTTGACCATTCAACTTATGCCATACCACCAATGATTCACACAACATAAGCTACCTCACCACAATTTAATTATCATGGTTTTTTATTGCATCAAAGTACATGATTAAATGACACACATTGATAATGATCTCAAGCTAGGAGAACAATCCAGATGTCTGTAGAAAATAATAACCAATGAAACCTGAAACATGTGGTGTTTCTATTGGCAAGTCTATCCTCATGATCTAACCTTCCAGATATCACCAAATGAGAACTTCATGAGAATAAGTCTCAATGCTTATTAGACCCCAACACCTGATATTAAAACATAAACTTTTTCTAGTCATTTTATGTTTCTAGACCATATGACATATATTTAATATTAATGTCATAGTATCTAGAGGTTCTCATTATAGTGTGAGATGTGCTATAATCATTTGATACGACAACTAATCTATATAAATTACCTTTAAATAGTGGACACATAAATGTATAAAAAATAATGGTAAGTATATATAATGCATATATATTTGTATCAATGATATAGTAATCGAAAATTACTATTTAGTTAGGTATAGGGAACCCACTATTACAATACAAGATAGGATAAGAAAATAAATAATGACCTCATGTATTAAAGATTATTTGGTACATTGAGAGACTTGAATCCCTTGGGTTCAAGATGAACCAAGAACTAGAAACCGATCTCCGTCCTTTTTTACTTCCAAACATCTTGACTTTTATTGTCAATTATAACATGAATAATGTGAAAAATTCACTTCCAAACCTATTGGATTTAGTTCACTAAGTTGATAAGGATATAAAGAAAACCAATTCTTCAGTATTTATGGTGAGCAAGAGGAGTAAGGGAAATTATAATGTATCTAAGGATAAACCTATGATAAAAAACCGATGCACCATTCTTTAAAAAGGCTAAAGATACATAGGGAGGGAAATGAGAAGGAAGCTTTCTGCTTTTCATGTGTCAAGAAAGACCATTATAAAAAGAATTGAAATGATAGGAAAAAAAGAAAGGTTACACTTGTACTTAAGGTATTTTTTTCATTGAATGTAATCTATAATTATATATAATTTGGGTATTGGATACAAAATTTGGATCTCATATTTGTATTAATATACAGGAACTAATTATATTCCAGAAGATTGAAAAGGGAGAGATGAATCTCTAAGATGAAACTGGTGCGAGACTAGAAACCTTAGTAGTGGAAGATTATCATCTGAATTTTTATAGTGGTTTGGTTCTTATATTAAATAATTTGTATTTTTTTCTTTATTTTGTCATAAACATAATATCTATTTCAATTTTGGACACCAGGAGATTTTATTTCAAGTTAAGTAATAAACATTGTATCTTTTAAAAGGATAACATATGTTAAGGTATGACACATCTTAACAATGACTTATATATATTCGAACTCAAAAAATATATATTTTCAATCAATGGAAAAATGAAAATGAATTATATAACACCCACCTATGGAACTTTAGGATTTTCATGTAAATGATAAGAATTTACATAAATTACATCAAGTAGTATTTTTAGAATCAACTGAGTTAAAACATATGGATGTATGTCATGTTTGTTTACAAGGGAAAATGACTAAAAAACCCTTTACTAGGAAAAGATTAAAATACAATTAATTAATAGAATTAATTCATACTAACTTATGTGGTTCATTTCTAGTAGAGGTAAGTGATGAGTTTTCATACTTCATTACTTTTACAAATTAATACAATAGGTATGGTTATATCTACTTAATTGGGTATAAGTTATATTCCTTTCATATGTTTAAGAAACACCAATATAAAATAGAAAACTATCTTGTTAAGAAGATTAAATCACTCTGATCAGACCGGGATAAAGAGTATCTTAAACAAAATTTTATTGATCACTCAAAAGAGTGTGATATATTATTACAACTAACTCATATTTATACACCTCAATGGAAAGGTGTTAGTGAAAATAGGAATCATACATTTCTTGAAATAGTCTAATAAATGATGAGTCAAGAAACTCTTCCATTATCCTTTTGGGGATACGTGTTGCAGAAAATGAAATATACCCTTATCTGAGTACCAACTAAATCTACATATGGAATTCCATATGAGTTGTGGTATATAAAGATACAAAATTTATCACACATATGTGTATGGGGATGATAATATTTTTTCAATACTATACCTAGTGAAAAATTGGAATCCCAAAGCACAAAGCTCATATTTATAGGTTATACTAAATAAAATAAAGGATATTAACTTTATAAATATTTAGATAGAAAATTGTTTATAGAAAGACATTCCATATTTCTAGAAAGGGACCACATTTCCAATGAAAATAGTTGTAGAAATATTTACTTTGATGAAATCTATGATCTAGATGCATGAGAGTTGGTACAAAAACAATATCTATAAGACAATGAGAGTCGAAGATCTTCCCAAGACACAAGTATTGCATAAGTCTACTCGAGAGGTTAAATACTAGAGAGATATGATTATATTATTACAGAGTCAGGTGATACATCACTCTTAGAGAATGATGAACCTCTAACATACAAGGAAGTAGTAGAATAAAATGATTCTTCTAAATGACAATATTCCATGAATTTTGAGATGGATTTCATATACTGAAACCATGTTTGGATTTTGGTAGACCATCTAAATGATATAAAACCCATTAGGTGTAAATGATTATTCAAGAAAAATCTAGACATGGATGGTAAAGTGAATACCTATAAGACCTGACTGGTTGTGAAGAGTTTTAGGAAACATCAATACATATACTACAAAGAAACCTTCTCGCTAGTAGAAATGCTTAAATCCATATGGATATTACATTTAGTAGCATCCTTCCATGATTATTAGATTTGGAAAATGGCTGTCAAAACTACTTTTCAAAATGGGAATTTTGTTGAAGATATATATATGACTCAACCTAAAGGGTTCATTAAGTAGAGTGATAATAAAATATGGAATATAAAAAGATATATTTATGATTTGAAGTAGGATTCATGGTCATGGAATA
Organism: Viscum album; assembly: GCA_963277665.1. Lineage (NCBI taxonomy): Eukaryota > Viridiplantae > Streptophyta > Magnoliopsida > Santalales > Viscaceae > Viscum > Viscum album. The sequence continues at coordinate 1,945,835,105 of OY728163.1, forward strand.
TTCATTTTTACGAGTCCATAAGATAATTTGGTTTCAACAAGAATGAAAGTGATCTATGTGTCTATAAGAATGATAAAAGGAATGAAATAATTTTCCTTAAATTATATGTTGATGACACATTAATTATGAGAAACAAAGTACAAATATTATAATTAGTTAAGTCTTGGTTAAATTAATGTTTTTTTATTAAATACTTAGGGGACGAAACCTACATCCTAGGGATTAAGTTTTATCAATATAGATTATGGAGGATGTTTGGGCTAAGTAAAAGTACATATATTGACAAGGTATTCAAAATCTAAAATATGGAACAATCCAAGAGAGATTTGTTTCCAATGTCACATGGTATCAATCTATCGGAAAAAGTGTGTCCACAAACATAGGATGAGATTGAAAGAATGAGTATAATTCCTTATTCTTCGACAGTGTTATCTATTATATATGTGAAGGTTTGATGTTGCCTTTGCGTTAAGCATAGTGGGATGATATCAAGATAATCTAGGAAAGATGTATTGGAGACATATAAAAACTATCCTAAAGTAATTGAGATGTATAAAGGATATTTTCCTAGTGTATGGAGGAGATAAGGGACTAGTAATGAGGGGACACACTGATTCTAGTTTCTTAAAAGATCATGATGATCTAAAATTGTATATAGGCTATTTCTTCTGCTTGAATGGTAGTAAAGTGAGCCAAATAATCTTTAAGAAACCCATGGTATCAAAATCTACAACATAATAGAAGTATATCACAAATTTCGATGTATCTAAGGAGTTATTTGGGATACAAATCTTTATCTCATACATTAGTGTTGTTCCTAGAAGTGAAAACCATGTTCTTGTTTATAATGATAATACCACAGTAGAGGTGCTTACCAAGGAGCCCAAGTCACACTAGAGGATAAAGAATATAATTCAAAAGTTTCATATCTCAAGGGATTTTACTTAGAGAGGTAAATTCATAGTTAGCAGAGTATACATAGAGGATAATGTGGAAGACCCCCAAAATAAATCCATATAATTGAAAAAGCATAATTCTCATGTGAGAGCTAATGGGATGAGACTTGTTAGAAATTATCTCTAGTGTAATTGGGAGTGTTTTAAGTAGGTTCCCTAGACCCAACTCATGTATGTAATTTGATTACCCTTACATGTATATAGTTTGATATATACATGCATTTACCTCACTATAATAGTGATGATATTTACGCATCCACTATATATATGGTAATTTCCTTAGATTAAATGTCATATCAAAAGGTTATAGTAGTTTCAAGACTATAATGAGAACCTAAAGATACCATGAATGTAATTTTAAAGTTATGTCCTGTGGTCTAGATTCATCATACTGACAAGACACATATGCTATTTGTCTATCAGGTGTTGGAAAAAATGCATCATGATAACAAGACACAAATGATGTTTGACTATCAGGTGTTGGGGGATTATACACATTGACAATTATCCTCATGAAGTTTTCACTTTGAGATCTTAAGTAGATGATATCATGAGGACTAACCTACCAATAAGAACACCACATGTTTTAGGTTTCATTGTAAATTATTATATGCAAACATGTGTAATGGCCTCATAAATTGAGATTATTATTAATGTATATTATTTGATCATGTACTTTGATGTAATATGAAAACCTTGACATTGATTTTGTAGTGAGTTAACTTGTGTTGGGTGATTCATTGGAGGTATGGAATTGATTGAATAACCAAGATAAAAAATTTCACTACTAAAAGGAAGTGATATCTCAAACCCATTTGATCAGGATGATAGTACCTTAACTAAATCCATAGTCATGGAAGAAGAAGGAATGTCTACCCAGTTAGTTTAATAAATAATAAAGTGAGAAAGGAAGTAAATATCAATTATATGTTCTTATTTATGGGACATCAAATGAAAAAAATATTATATTACATGATGTGTGTTCATAGTAATTTTTTTCATCTGTATGACTTTTCTGTATCTCCATAGGGGTCTTGATGAGTTTCTAGACTCTGCTTTTAGTACATGAATAGTATTCAATGCTATTGAGATAGGGGCCTAGAGAGTCACACACTAGAATATTCAAAATTCTTACCTATTCTAATGAATAGGTGTATAAGACATGGTGATCCCCACTACGGGATTCAAGAGATGTCCTAGAATAAACAATTTACCATGAATAAATAAATCCATTATTATTCATTTATATAATAATTAGATTTGAATTTATTTATTATAATTATTTACTAGGTATTAAGTGAATACATGGGAAAATATTATATGAACAAATATTATTTTAATATTCAAGGTTTGTTTAATATGTGCAGTAATTATGTGTCATTACCCTCTCCCTCTAAAGATACCATAATGAGGGGAGTAAGATAATGTCCCCCCCGAGTCCCACCTCCAGTAGGCCCCAGGTTGACTACTAGCACAGAGGGTATAAAAATATCTCATATTGGATGAATTAACCACTATAATATAAATATGATTGAGAGATAAGATGAATAATAAATAATAAACTTCGTGAAATAATATAAAATAAAGATAAAATCATCCCACATAAATATATAAATAAAAATAATATAAGTAAAATTATCTAAAAATTAAATACCTAAAAGAAAAGATAAAGTAGGGACACATCATCTATCTAAAGGTCTAAGCTAGTAATGTACAACACAGTTCACGTAATCCTCCTGGAAACCTAAAAATTGTTTTCTATATATAGGATGAGCATAAAAGAATACTTAGTAGGAAAACCAACACCTCTCATGCACATGTGAAATAAGTATACTAATGTACCCATGAGAAAATAGAAAAACCACCAACACCTAAATAGGTCAACTATCCACCCCAACCTCACTAAGGCATGCTCACCAAAAAAACAAGCCAAATAATATAATATAATAAGAATCACATCAATAAAGGGTACCCCACACCACTTTCCCACCAATATTACACTCTCAAACACAAAAAATCATATGTCTTGGAGCTCCCATCTCTTCTGTATACCACACCACCCCACAAGAACAACCACATCAAATCACTCCCATAAACACCTGGGATATCACCCCAAAAACATAGTCATATCTCATCTCACCCATAAAAACCTAGGCCACCATACAACCATTGCTATTACTAGAGTGGTAGGGTATCATGAACATTTATGAAATCAACCCTGTGCCCTCCTCCTACCATGCACAACCCCCACCAAAAACCACTCCACAAGTAAGGTCACATCACATCTTACGCAAAAACACCCATGCCACACCCCACATACATGATCATGTCTCACCTAAAAACACATGGGATATCAAAACCACTATCTAATGGACTAAAAAACCTATAATCATAACTGTTTGTGAAATACCTACCTCACCTAGAAGAGAGAGTGGGAAAGTGATGATACCTAACCATCCGTCTTCCTCACCAAATGTTAGTAAAATCACCCCCGACCTGACTAGGCGGGTGTTGGAAGATGGTGCTTGACATGGGTGGGGTGTGTATATAAATCACAAGGAATATACACGTATATACATATATCCACACACAATGGACCAACCTATGGGTTTACAACCAAACAGTAACCGAAATCGCCACATTTTCTTCCACCTCTAAATCCATAACACTAAACAGAAATCCACAATCCCCATTCAAAATTTCCAACCAATTTCATTTAATAATCCAATTCAATTAAATATTTATCAAAAATCACATTTTACCACACACCCCACTATTTAATTATTCATCAACCATTTCTAACCCATTAACAAACCAAAAAATGTTATTAAATCATTATTAAACAATAATTTATTCAATAACTACTTAAGAATCTATCACAAAACAACCACATATAACATAGAAATCATTATCCCCATCCCAACACCACCTCATTGAACCAAAATAATGACCAAACAACCAACTCTTCGCCCCAAAAACATGACAAAAAAAAACTCACCACCCCAAAATCATGGCCAACAAACCATTATCTCCTACATGTACCAAACAAACATCACCATACCACAAGCATAAACACACATCAAAACACATCATGATCATTTTATATATTTAAAAAGAGGATTTTATCACATTACACTTCATTTTAGTGGCATTTTCACAATATCCATAATATTGGGGTAACTGTTCCATTATCAAAATATAATTGGTTAACCAATTTTCATTTTGGGGTGATATCACAACAATCAAAACAGTCACATCATTCTAAACACATATCAACCAGTAGAAAAAAAATCCCCCAATGACCATAATTTTCAGTAAGGCATCAAGACCATAAAATCAAAATATCAAAAACATATCAAATCTATAAAAGAATGAGAATCATTCCCCTTTCCCCTTTAAATTTCAATTTACCAAATTCTCTTTCTCTGATTAAGCTAGCATAAACATAACCCATAGATGAACAAAAGAAAACCCCTCCCACATGATAAACAATAAAGATAAATAATGGATTACTATAGGGTCCTGAAAATTCCACTAAGGGAAGGAAATACCCCCACAATTGCAAATGATTTGCAAGAGGAAGAAAGTAATCCTAAAAGTTTAGCAAGGTGAATAGACTCAAATTGAGTTGAAATATTCAGAAGAAACATAAAGGAATTCAGGTTTTAAAAGAATTTCAGGTGGCCCACGTACCATCACTGAGAAAGGTACACTGACAAGCTGGATTATGAACCACCGGGTATGCAGAACAATCCGCAAACCGCTGGCCTGTGAGGCAATGGCCAAAAAAACAGGATGACCATGAATCAAGTCATCGATAGATTCAAACTCTTTAGGATCATTCATGTACCATGCCGCAAACACATTAGTTTGTGGATGAAGTGAACCGATAGGGTTACACGAACCATTATCATGAAATGAAGCCTCTAAAAACCCCAATTGACTGAGTCTTCCGCGGGTCAGGATATTGCTTCAATGGGCCTTTGCAAATGGTGTCGCGTGCCCCATAAATAAAATTGCTCTGATGCTCTATAAAAATGGCTATGTAGAAGTATGTAGGGAACACAGAGAGGGATATAGATAGAGAGAAGGATGAATGACAAAAGCTTGAGGGAGACTCAGAGGTTGCACTCCAGCTTCCGTCTTGTTTCATCGGTGAAGCCCAAACTGCGAACCACTCCCTCCATAGGTATAGCCAGATGAAAACCATAAAATGGTTGAATTGAATAATAATAATAGAACCAAAAACCTAACTGGTGAACCATGAACTAAAGGCTTCTCACGGATGAACTCACCATGAACGATGATCCCCCAGACCGTCCTTCAATATGGTGCTCCGTGTAGCGTATCGCAACGCTGACTGAACCCGATACCATGTACTGCATCAGTTCGTGGATGGAACCCAAAGAGGCATGATGGGACATGTACCACTATGGTACGTGGTTGTATATACCCATGTACGCATACCACAGCGGTACACGGACGACCCCTCTGCCCGCATACCACTATGGTATGCAGAGACTCCTCCATCCTGCATAGAAAGTTAGTATGCAGAATGGGGTGTTTTTCAGTATTGTTTCTTCTAGTTCTAACCTCACCCCTCTACTACTATCTAGTCCTCCATGATCCCTATGCCAACCAGTCCTCGGACATCAGGCCAAAGTCTCATTTAATTCCACAAAACCCATATGATTAGACCATCATGTGCATCAACACACCCCATTGAGTCTACATACCCATGGTAAGTGGAGTCACAAGGGCTCTCCCAACAACAGTTCGATCTTTGGAAATGCCTGTGAGGCTACATTCCCATGTTAACCCGGAGTCCAACCTTGGGATGCCGATGTGAGCCTCCACATTCTAGGGATTAAGGGGGATCACTTTCTTTTACATTAAATGAGGAATAGTGATCAATTGAAGGGGTTATGTTCACTCCCACATTTGACAATGATGTAACTCATCCCCTTACCAGAATGTGCTCTGGGGCCATCCCACTGAGGTAAGTCCCCAATCTTCTGAGGTTGGGCCACATGAACCTTAATTTAATCTCACATTAATGGGTTTGTTGCTCCATGCCCTCGCCCACGGTCACCCTAGCCTCTTCCTCTGCAGGCTCTCCCTCCCCCATCAATAGGGGAGGAAGCATGTGCAATGTTGAATCTTTCAAATCCTCTTGTTTCTCACATCGATCATGGCTCACGTTGGCTTAGAGGTTTGTGAGGATTACAACATTCACACCATCTAAACCATGAGAACTCTGATTCCTGACCAAATCAGGATATGTAGGATGCCTATTAGAAGGCTCGATCTCAAAAAGATTCCCATCCAAAGGGTCTACCCAATCACGTCCCCTCAAATGGGTAGCTTCTACGTCTAAGCCCCACACAATCCGAACTATGTGGGTTCTGATTCCTCTCCCGAGGATACCTAAGAAGCCCTCTTTATGGGACCGATCCCAACATAAAGTCACCTTCCATCCCCCCTTGATGATGATAAACTGTAGAGAGCCTTATAATATGGCTCACATCAGTATCACTTCCATAACATCATATATATGCATGATTACGAAGATCCTACAAACAAAAGGTATCCAATGGACACACTCTTTGGGAATGAACCAAGGATTCACGAACATGTGAAAACGACTTAAATCTATAAGAGATTCCCGGAACAGGAAAAAATCATCCCTTGGAAGGGTGTAGTGAGCCTGACCTCCCATCCTCTCGACCAATGGAGTCCTTAAGTGTCGCTTACCAAATCATCAGCCAATGAGAACCTACCTTTGGAAATTAGGTCCATGAATAATGGATGCCAAGGCTGTTGGGTGTTCTTGTCTCCACGAATCAACCCATTGGAGACCATCTGAGGAAGTTATATCCGAGAAATACTGATTGCATGAGTGCTTGATCCCCACACAATCACCTGCTGGGACTAACTATTCCCGTAGGGTTAATTAAACCTTATTTAAATAATAATGATGTTGAATGGGTCGAAATAAAGGAATGGGGAATTCAACGAGAGCCCATATCTATAGGAAAAGGGATGTGTGATGATCCTCATTGGACCATTTACGCACCACCTAGAAACACACCACCTTGGAGGCAGAACAAAAATGGTGAACCCAATGAGAATCCTTATCCAAGGTGGTGGTTCTACCCCAATGATAAAAGAAAAAAGAATTATACATGTTTTAATTTTTTTTCACCACAGTATGTGCAAAATGCGCTACCTTAGAGGTACAACAAAAATGGTGAAACCAATGTGAATCATTAACCAAGGTGGCGATCATACCTCACTCAAGCCCCTTCGCCCCGCAACAAAAGAAAAGGGGAAGGGGGACATGTTGAATCGAAAAATATGAATATGTTTAAATGAATAATACTTTGATGAGGTTTTGTGTTCTATATGTCTTATATGTATATTGCAGGTTCCCGCAGAGAAACTTTAGATCCAAATGATATCCCAATGACCCATGCAGACACGCATATTAGTGATCCTGCTGGTGGCCAGGGCCCCAATGAAGAGCAGGACCCCCTCAACGACCCAGTTTCTTCAACGTTGGGTATCAAACACACCGATCAACGAGTACCACTGAAATGGTAATCTCCCCATGCTAGAGGCCACGAAACAAGCCCTCTAGTCTGCAAAGGTCTACCAACCGCCTCTTCAGTCGCTGCCACCACCCAACCACAAGGCAGCCCTGGTTTTCATCTCAAAACATTTTGGAATCCTGTCCCTATAACGTGACAAAGATTACCTCCCTTACCTTAGGGAGATAGATGAAGTCGATGCAGACAAATTCATCTCAACGACATAGGGGTCCTACTCACGGTCCCCCACCAGAGGACTTTGTCGCCGACACCAGATGACTAAGCCTCCTCCTGCTGAGGAGGACCTTATGCTGAGGGCACTTTCCATAGTCCAGGAGACCCAGGCCCCTCAGGCTGCCCCCAAGGGCAGTGAATATATAAACAAGAACATTCTATCACCCTGGTTCCTGAGGAGAAGCTACGCCTTACTAACGCGGTTGTATCCAACAGGAAGACATATGATTCTGCCCCCTCCACTCAATCCCACCATTGAAATAGGGTGGAACTATACGAGCACATGAATTCCAATTCTAATGCTCGCTGGTCCTTCCATGCAGATAGAGTAGAAAACTACAAGAATATATAAACACCTACTAACACATATCAAGCCCGCCATCTAAATCGGGAAACAACCAAATATGAGTAGAGTCAAATCCTTACTAATTCAAACAGATCCCATGAGAAAAATACAATGGAAAGTGAGCAGATGAAAATCCTTGATCATGAATATGAAGACCACCAGTAAAATACGGTGGTAACTGGAGAAGATAACCAGAGACAGACTCATTCCTCTGTCCCGACACATGAGAATTGCTAGTATCTACTGACAACTCACAGAGGACTGAAGCAGGCACAAACTCCTGCTCCAACATCAGAATGGGCCTTCATACCCGTTCCAGCCAAATATGCATCCCATCATGTCCTGGAAATGATGGGAGACCAAATGTCAATTCCAGACCATATCCTAAAAACATGCAAAGATATCATCGCATCAGTAGCAAAGGCCAGAAATCAGGCCAATGACCCGGTTTCCTCGAATGGAATGACTCACTCACAAAATGAGTTAGTAAATCTAGAGCAGTTATGCACCCCTTCTCCAGTCTTTGAGGGTCAACAACAATATCCCTCTGTATACGAATGACCGGATCGGGAAAAAATACCTGTTCCAACTGGGGGATGCCGGTCCAACGTGGTGGCCGCTCCAGGGAAGAAATATATCCCTGTCAAAACTCAAGATGCCCATTAGCATATCTCGATGATATAAAATGACCCAAAAAGATTGTGAATCATATATGAAGGCCATTACCAATAGCAGATGGCCCTGGTTACCCACAAGAGAGCACCCAAAACTGAAATGCACCAAAGGAAACCAAAAAATTAAGAGCACGTACATGATCCTACTCTGCTAGAAGATGGGGTTATTGGAACCCTAAAACATATATTAACAAATTCTCAAGACCCTGTCATTCCATTACCAAGTTATAGAAATGGAAGTAGTAGCTGTTAAGGTCCTCTCCGCAATATCGCTACCAGCAACTCTGAAGGTCCTCCACAAAGCACCCATGGGGGCTCAATTCCTGGGCCAAGAATGATCAATCATGAGAGCGTATCTCCTAATGCATGTCGGGGTAGCCCTCCCACTAACCTAATGATCAGACATCAAGAAGGTCCTCCCCTTGCTATCATCTTCCCTGATGGTCCTCCCTAGGGTATACGCTGTAGATATTCTTCTCCCTGTAGTTAGACATCGAGTCATGATGGTAGTCCTCACCATGATGAAAATCAATTCGAAGGCCCTCCCCAAAATGATATTTACTATGAAGGTCCTCCCCATAATAAAAATAAGCAACGAGAAGGTCCTAGCCTCATTGCAGTACATCTTGAAGGCCCTCCCCAGGATGTACACTGCAGAAATTCTCCCTACAGCCAGGTATCAATTCATAATGGTAGTCCTCTCCATGATGTTAGTCATTGTGAAGGACCTCCCCTCAATGAAGGTGGCTATAAAGGTCCACCCCTCGGTGACATCAAGAAGTAAGAAGGTCCTCTACTTTCTATATCCTGCCCGGAAGGTCCTCCCCAGGGTATACACCATAAGGAAAATTATCATGGTCATACATCAAGTTTCAATAGTATCCCTCGCCATTGAAACACCAACTGTGAAGGTTCTACCTATGATCGAAATTCATACTGGTAGGAAGGTCTTCCCCTTTCTGGGACAAATGTGAGAAAGCCCTCCTATGCTGAGGCATATGGAAAAGAGTCACACACATCAGGAACTCCATCTATAACGAGTTATATTATTTCTCAACCAAAGGATGGCTCATGGACACACTCATTTTCTGATCCACCCCCACACCATCCTCAAATCAATAAGGCTCCCACCAGCCTGATCACTTAGAACAAAATTATTAAGAAGTAATCGAGCTGGGAATATCAAGTAGAGGAGCCTCCAGAAGAACAACAACATGATATGTTACTTGTGAGAAGAAAAATAGCTAGGGATAATATACCAATGTTGTATTTTCCTATGACCACTTATCACTTTGACATACCAAGAGATTTGTCTGGGGAATGCACACATGAAATTTACCTCAATATATGGATGACTCTTCATTAGATGAAAGAAAAATTTCTACCCTACGAAGGGTACACAGACCATGTCAGCATGATATGGGAGATTCACCGTCTAATTGACATGGAAGACCTCCCATCATCAAGACAACCAAAATCATAAAGGTAAAAGAAAAACCTTGAACTGGCATGCCTACATGCACTGCATAAGTTGCGTCACCTCATTGGTAATGCCTTGATTAGAGTTCACATTCAGGGATGGGGAGAACCTGGAGCTCTACACTTCACCCCACGTCCTGTCCAGTAGACCCCTTTGGGAATGAAATCCTACAACATCATCACCCATAGATAGTAATGAAGTGAAACCCTTGCTCAGGAAATATGGGAAACTCAACAAAAATCGGCCTGAAGTAAGTCTCAAAAGCGTCAGGGCTGAAGGGATCAATCCATCAAAAAACTTATGAGTCAAGAAACCAGGAACATCTAGCATGATTCCCCCTAAGGAAATCCAACCAGAAATCAGTGCTCATGTATTTAAAAGACCATATACTCCATGCAGGTCTAATGCCATAATCATCTTTCACCTGCATCAGAGTACGTGAAATTGAAAAGATGGAAATAGCGACAAATACCACCGCAATACGGGAACAACCCCAATCCACAAGGCTGGGTGCATTTTTAAATTAAAATACCCCCATTAGACCAAACAATCCATGTCGTAGCACATCAATAGGAGAATGGGAACAACCCCATCCTGTAGGACTGGGGGAATTTTTACCTTAAATCCCCGTACATCAGACTTCTATCTTCCAACATCTAGGAAGAAATATGGACATAGGAGTTAACTGTTCCAACTTTATCGTGGTTTGCACCCTTCAAGATAAAGGCATGTTACAAGGTCAGACTAGGGCTCCCTTCGGGTCAATATTCTCCAAGAAACCCAAATAATACTGCAGAATGGAAGGAGAAAGTTCAATAAAGGGTGCATGAAGACTTCATACCATTCAGCACCAGGTACGCCACCCCCAATTTGGTATGCCTCAGTGAACGTGGTAAACATCAACCCCATGGACCTCACAGGAAATGATGCAGGGGGAGAGGACGTGAAGGAAGAAAGTTCCCTCCCAGAGGCATCCCAAATAGAGCTTGATGGAGTGCATACCCAGAACCAGAGAGCGATCCTGAATTTGGGTTCCCCTTCAACTAACCTATCATTACCTCCCCCTCAAAAACCCCCAAAGGAGAAGAATAAGTCCATGGTCATCTATGAACCTCTATCTCCTCCCCCTAAGAGTACGTACCTCACCCTTGAGGATAGGTTTTCCAAGTAGGAGGAAGAAATTAAAGAGATTAGGTGAATTAATGTCGAGCTATATTGAGAGATCTACTTTTCTGGATGTGTCCCCTAAAGGAACGTCATCAGGTGCTCCCAAAAGAGGTTCCCATGCCACATGCACTCATCTCGGTGAATGAAGCCAAGATCGAAGGACTGTTCAACCCAGAACCAGAAGGACATAAAGACTTCCCCCCACTGGGAAGGCAGCCAAAATATGTCTAGGTAAACCCATAGATGATACCCCAGGATGGGTATCAACCCCAAATTCCAGCAGTGTCGGCACACCCAGTATTGGCCACTACTACACCAGCTCAAGCTCATGACTGACATGATATGAATCAAGGGATCTTAAACACTGTCGATCAGCTAATGGCTCGACTAGAAGCCATGGAGGGGTGGAACGGTCCGATACAAACAGAGTGAAAACCCTACCCCTAGTGGGTGAGAAATGTTCCATAACCACCAAACTTCGGGAACCCCATATTCCGAGTAATAAATGGCCCAGGGGACCCGTAACAACATTTGATGCACTATGCCTCTTACTGTGACCCCTTGATGGGAAATCTAGAGAATAAAGAATCCATAAAAATTAGGTGCTTCATACGAACTCTACATGGATCGACTTTTTTATGGTATACTAGCCTACCATCCAATTCAATCACAGGCTGGGAGGACCTCTGGCGACAGTTTCTCTTCCAGTTCAATTCAACTCTGCCTAAGATGACGGTTAGTGATCTCATGAATTGCAAACAATGAGAGTACAAAAGGGTCTCAAACTTCATTTCCAGATATAAGGGACCGACATATTCCCTAAACCGGCCACTCCCCCAGGATAAGATGCTCACCATTTGCATCGATAACCTTCAGAATGAATTGAGAACACCGATCATCCTGGTGAAGTAAAATAGTGGGTTTAGAGAATTTTTTTCCAACACCCAAAGGATATAAGACTCCTTGTAACAGACCAACCTTAAGTCCTGAGTGGCCCCATCATCCCCTGTGAAAATAATGGGGAAATTTGAAGTGACTTCTATCATGCTTAATCCACCCCAAAACCATCTCTCGTTGTGAGGCCCCCATTGAACCATATGAGACACCCTGGACGCCAAAAACCACCCACCTCTATAAGACGAGTGCCAGAGTTCCAAAAGAAATCAGTTTGAAGAGAAAAGAAATAAATTTTACTTGTTCGGAGATGACTAGGTCCATGAATATTTCATAACTGCTATGAATTGCAATTTTCTCTTGCTACCAGAGCAAAAGCGGGTAGATGAAGTGGGTCTTGATGACCATCAAAATTATTGTCCTTACCACTAGATACTGGGACACACCATCCAGGAATGATTTTTTTAAGGATATCCTACAAAATATGGTGGATTACAGGAAAGTCAATTTGGGACTTCCACCAACACAAGTAGCTTATGTCTCCACCTCAGACTCAAGAGAGGATGAGGAATGGAAGACAGTCTACTGTAAGGATCAAAAGTTCAACAATTAGATGACCCAGAAGACCATCAATCGAGTTCATGGAATCCTCTAGGTGCAGTTGAAACAAAAAACTATGCCCCAAAATATCCTAATACAACACAACCATCCTCCTTGTACCTACGGTACTCCAATGGATAGAAGGGTAGAAAGAAAGGGAAATAAGATGAGATGACACCAAAGCTGAAGTTAGTGTTGAAACTTTCAGACTTCATGCTAAGAGTATTGGTACAAAGGTCATCATCCTGGCAAACAAAACCATCGAAAGGAGACAGTCATATAGAAACAATGTTGGATCAAGAACCGATCTTTGACTCCATTAATTCCATTCAATTGATGGACCCCTTCTCAGATGAATACTATGTCCACGAAACCGAATTCCTTTCGCCCAACTGGAGAGTCAGAGGAAGAGTCCGTAGAGACAGAAGGTTTCCTAGAAAACATGATTGTGGAGGGATTAAAATTTCCAACCATGCCACAAGTCAAACCATTAAAATCATGGAAACTCATGGAAGGACCCTCCGATAGATACAAAAAGAACTGAAATGCTCTTTCGACCCTATCAGAAGAAATAAAAGTCCATTTATCTTGGAATATCAATCAGGGGAAGACTAAATACCAAACCTCCAAAGGTATAAAGGAGGACTAGTTCGACCAAATGTGGAAAGGACTGTAGCACCACCGACCTCTATTTTAGAGGCCGAACCATCTACTTCCAAATCTCAAACCCCTAAAGTGTTTGTGAAATAGAAACCTTGAGCATGGAGGTGCCAACCTTTAGAGAATAAGTATGCTATTATAAATAGTTGGATTCTATACCAGTAAAACTATCAATCCTGGATGCATTGAGCCTGTCCTCAGATCTTATGGAGGCACTCATAGAAGCCTTGCTAAGTCCCCAGGAGTTCGAGGCTAAATTAGCAGCAACTAAAGTCTACCAAACAGAGACTAGTCCCAAAGAATGTCACGCCGTCATCTCCTTCACAGAAGGGGATGAAGACGTCATCATACAAGGGAACATAAAACCCTTATATGTGTCTAGAAAGATAAATGGAATTGATGTTCAGAGGATCTTCATTGTCAACAGTTCTGGTGTTAACCTCCTCCCACTACGAACACTTCGTCAACTGGGATATGATGAAGACATCTTGACACCTTGCACTAAAAATCTATAGGGATACGACAAGAGTGTGCAAAAACCATTGGGAAGAATCAAGATTAAAACTTGGCTCATAGATCTCATGTAATATTCCAAGTTTATGGTAGTGCAACAAAGTACAACCTTCAATGTCTGGTTAGGGGAGCCTTGGCTACATCAGCACACTATAATTCCTTCCTCATACCATCAATGCATCAAATATTGCACTAATGTAAAATTTGGATGTTGCATGATGATAAATCCCTATTTGATTCTTGTGAATCACATTATATCGATGTTGGGTTCTATGAATCGGAAGAAAAAAAATTTCAGCCGACGACGCTGATTGGATCAATGCCCCGAATAGATTGTTGATGGCTCCTGCTGACCCCCTCCAGCAACTGGGGGAAGATTATTTACTACCCATAAACCAAGTTTAATGCATAAGTACAAGTTCGGGTTAAAACTTAGTTGTTTGCATGGTCTTTGTTATGACCACCAAGTCCAAAGACACAAAAAGTGGGCTGAATCCCATGTTGTCAGCAAAATCCCTATCAAAGATGCTCTCGACCCATCCTTAGGACATTAAACTTCACTTTCCTCAAACACTAAGGCAAAAAAAAATTCTCTCCCTACATTGGAGAGTTTGTCTCAAAAATCCTTTCTCCATCAAAAGAGGAAGATGATGAAGATGAAGAAGAATAAGAAGAAGAGGAATAAGGCATCAAATATTCCCATCCTGTATTCGAAGAAGGTGTCTCCACCACAATCAATGAACTTAAGAAGATAAACCTGGGCACTAAAAATGACCTGTGACCCACTCTGATTAATATGGCTATGCCTGTCAGGGATCAGGAGGCATATAACTCCTTCCAAAAGAATAATCGAGATGTGTTTTCCCGGAATTACATAGAAATGCCAAGCCTCGACCCTGAGGTCTCCACCCATCATATAGGCTTACCAAAAGATCACTGGGGCTATAAGAAGGTAGACAGAAGAACCCACCCGATGCGTGATGCCAAAATAGAGGCTGGAGTTGACAATATGATGAAAGAAAACTTCATATGGGAGGTCCAATATCAGATATGGTTAGAAAACATAGTTTCTGTCAAAAAAAAAAGAATGGAAAGATTAGAATTTACATTGATTTTAGGGACCTTAATCGGAATTTCCCAAAAGATGACTTCCTGTTCCTGATCATAGAATTTTTGATCGATGTGACAACCGAATATAAATCCCTCTCTTTCATGGACGATTCTTCTGGATACAATCAAATCTGGATGGCCTAAGGAGATGAAAAAGATACTTCTTTTAGGGACCCTCAGGGAGTGTTCTATTATAAAGTGATTCCCTTTGGTTTAAAGAATTCTGGTGCCACATATCAATGCGCCATGCACCACATCTTCAGTCCATTCTTGGGAAAATTCATCAAGTGTTATGTTGACAACCTATTGATTAAATCATGACAATGCTCAAACAACCCAGTTGATCTTAAAACTATCTTCAACAAATTGCAACAACACAGTTTAAAGATGAATCTCCTAAAATGAACCTTTGGAATTACCTTAGGGGGAATTCCTCAACTTTTTCATATGCCATTGTGACATTGAAGTCGACCCTAAGAAGAAAAAATCCATCCTTGGCATGTCCCCACCTTGCAACCTCACTAAGTTGTGAGGTCTCCAGGGGCACCTGACCTACATTCTGCACTTCATAGCCAACCTAGCAGGTAAATGTTTAACTTTCACCAGGATCATAAAGAAATGAGTTATGTATGAATGGGATAATAATTTTCAAGAAGTGTTCAAAAATATCAAAAGATATATCCTAAGCTCACCGGTGCTAATTCCACCAGTTGAGGCGAGACCACTCATTTTATACATAATCTCCCTGGAGCGGTCATTAGGCACCTTCCTCATGCATAAAAATGTTTCCATCCCTGAGAACAAACTCTACTAACTCAGCCAAACAATGATTAATAATGAAACGTGGTATTTGAAAATTGAAAAGAACGACCTATCCCTAATCTTCGAGATTTAGAAGATCATGAATTACTTGCAGCACCATGAGGTCCAACTGACCTTCCACTACAACCCGTTCAAATATATAATCAACCATCCCATGATAAATGGGTGCCTATCATGATGTGAGGTCATTTTACAACAATTTGATATGCAGTATGTTCCCCAGAAGGCTATCAAAGGCCAGACATTAACATACTTCCTGGTCGAGCACCCCTCCGAAGAAACAACACTGCTGGATGCTGAACTTCCATATGAAGAAGTGTTTTTTGTCCAGGAGTACCCCCAGACATGGGATATTTACTTCTATGGTGTTTGTCAAAGTTTGATGGGGAAAAGGATGGAGGATACCAAGCTCAACAAAGTGGGGATGGGAATTATACTCGTATCCCCCGAAAATGCCATCTTTCCTTACTCTTTCCTACTTACAGGGTGTACAAATAATGAAGCAGAGTATCATAACCTCATTATAGGCATAGAATTGGAACTTCAAGTGAAACCCAAACACCTAAAAATAAAGGGTGATTTAGATCTAGTCATCAAACAGGTCAATGGTGACTATTCCATCAAGAAAGAAGTATTGGTCCCCTTGATGAACCATGTTCGAGAACTGATGGAAGAATTCCTATCCGAACAAATGTTGACTTATGTCCCCTGGTTACAAAATGATTATGATAATGATTTGGAAAATGCAGTCACAGCCTTGGCGATCCAGAATGGGATGAAACAATTATTAGAATTTCTCACCACCAGATGGTCTTACTATTCAACCAAATAAATACGGAGGAAATCAATGAAATTAGCTCTATATGTAAACCTTATGGTCATACCACCAGTTGGATGAAGCCCATTGAAAATTACCTTCAAAATGGAGAACTCCCACCAGATAGGGCTGAAAGTGAGCAGGTCCAAGGATAGGAAGTCAATTTTGTTCTGTACAATGGGGTAAACTAAGAAAATGTCCTCTAAAAACGAGGCCTTGATAGATTCCTTCTCAAGTGAATTGATGGAGAATAAACTAATACCTTCATGAAATAAGTGCACACTGAAGCTTTTGGAGGGCACCAATCAGCAACAAAGCTCTCTCACCAAATCTGAAGGCTTGGTTATTACTGGTTCACCATGATACAAGACTATTCCATATTCAACAAGAAGTGCCATTCCTGCCGAGTTCATGCTAATTTCATACACCTCCACCAAATTTACTTCATAAAGCTAAGTAATCCTAGCCATTCATCGCCTGGGGGATGGATGATGTTTGATTATATCCTCCCGCTATAGCCAGACAGTTCAAATTCATACTCATAGTGACCGAATTCTTTTCCAAATGGGCCAAATCCATACCCCTTAAATAATTTGGGGTGAAAAACATCATCAACTTTATGAAGACCAACATCATTACCAGATTTGGTGTCCCTCATACTATCCTGATGAAAAAAAACACCAACTTCCACTCTGCTGAGTTGGACATGATATATTAGGAGTATAGAGTTAAAGCCAACCATTCATCCCATTACCACACAGAGGCCAATGGGAAGATAGAGGATTTTAACAAGAATCTATCCAACATAATTCAAAATATTGTTGATAAGGATAATAAATCATGGCCAGAAAATCTTATTTATGCTTTGTGGGATTACCAAACCATGACCTGCACGACCACCCAGGAAACCCCGTACTCACTGGTATATGAGGAAGAAGCGGGTTTTCCTATATAAATACAAGTTACATCACTTCGTGTCACCATTTTCAATCGAATGTCCATATATGAGAAATTATAGATTTTTTTGATGAATTAGAGCAGCTATATGAGAAAAGGCTACACACTCTGCACCATTTGTAAATCTACCAAAATCATATTTCATGAGCCTTCAATAGAAAGGTTCGCATTCGATCTTTTCTCAAAGGTGAAATGGTGTTAGTCCTCAGAACCCTAATGATACTCAGGAAGAAGCCCCCAAAGCTTGAACAAAAGTGGGAAGGTCCATATGTCATACATAGGGTCTATTCTAATAGAGCATACACCCTAATATCAATGGACATAAATCTCATCATGGCTCCTAAAAATGAGAAGTTCTTGAATAAATACTTCATGTAACAGAAATGCCATGTCAAAGGTCCAAACTCTAAGACCTTAAACTATGAGTAATAGAAATTCCATGTCAAAGGTCCGAACTCTAAGACCTTAAACTATGAGTAACAGAAATTCCATGTCAAAGGTCCAAACTCTAAGACCTTAAACTATGAGTAAAAGAAATTCCATGTCAAAGGTCTAAACTATAAGACCTTAAACTATGAGTAATAGAAATTCCATGTCTAAGGTCCAAACTCTAAGACGATAAACTACGAGTAACGGAGATTCCATGTCAAAGGTCCAAACTCTAAGAACCTAAACTATGAGTAACAATAATTCCATGTCAAAGGTCCGAACTCTATGAACTTAAACTATGAGTTATAATACACCCAATACCAAGGTTCAATCTCTATGACCCTAAACTACGAGTCATCGTTCGGGCCACATGACGTTAAAATGTACAATATTTGTTCTGGAAATATGAAGTTAAACATAAATGCCATGGTCCAAACTCTAAGACCTTAAACTACGAGTCAGCATCCTTTCCACATGATGTTAAACTATAAGGAACTCGTCCCTAAAACATGAAGATAAATTGTAACTCATGTCCTCATAGTAGGATGTTAAACTACATGACACAAAACATCCTAATTTCATGATAATAAACTACATAATCTCTTATAGAACTACATATGACTTGATTCCTATCCTCTCAGGATATATAATGAAGACTCGATCTTCGATCCTGGCCTAGCCCCCACCATAAATTTTTTTCCATAACACCCCCTATCTACCCATATTCTTAAGGGAAACCCTTATCATTCCTTGTTTATCACATCGAGTATAATTCCCGTGACCTCATGTTTAGTGGTAGAGATTATCTTACAAAAGCCAACTATGGAGTAACATGATAGACCTGGAAACTGTGATGGATAGAATAAAAATTACCCTATCCCTGGACCAAGCCAAATTGGTATAGGGTATGTACAGAACTATGTACGACTTGATTATTTCCCTCGCAGGATACATAGCGATGCCTCGATCCACGATCTTGGCCCAGCCCCACCAGGAAATAAAAAAATTCCCTAATTATATCCTCTACCTCCCAACACCTATGAAGGAAACCCTATGTCCACTCCTTGTTTCTCACAATGAGTACGAATCACGTGAGAATATGATCAGTGGTAAGGATTCTCCTTCGAAAATAAGTTATGGAGAAGTATGGTGGACCTGTAACCTCTAAAAAACGAAAAAGAAATGTACCTACATATGGACCGAGCCAGATCGGTACATGTAACATCAAGAAATATGTACAGATTGATTCCTCCCCTCATAGGATACGTATCAATGCCTAGATTTGGAATCCAGGCCCAACCATCATCCAAAAAAATTCCCTCAAATATCCCCACACATCGAGTGAACATTTATAGGGTGAATCAAGAAATACATATGGATTGATTTCTACCCTCGTAGGATACGTAGTGATGCCTAGATTTGGAATCTCAGACCATCCATCATAAAAACATGCCATCAAATCTCCCCACACATCGAGAGAACATTTGTAGGGAGCATCAATAACTACATATAGCTTGATTTAGTCCCTTATAGGATATGTAGAGACACTCAGATTTGACATCCCATCCCATCCACTAGCACAAAAAATGCCCTTTTCCCCCACACATAGGTCAGACTTGTAAAAATAGTCCATGAAAGGTCATATCACATGACAATAAACTGAAGAATTATTCAAGAGTTATGTGTGGCCCAGTCCTCGGTATTATGAGATTCTACACATACCTCTCAATCCTGAGAAGTCAAACTATCCTGCTTCCCCCAATACATATGAGTCAGACCCATGTGGAAGCTCCAAGTAGCTCACAGTTAATCATGGTCTGGGTATTCTCGTGTTCCCAGACACATCTTTCCCATTTTTCACACTCCATACCTCTGGAAAACATGGATCCAC
Organism: Viscum album; assembly: GCA_963277665.1. Classification (NCBI taxonomy): domain Eukaryota; kingdom Viridiplantae; phylum Streptophyta; class Magnoliopsida; order Santalales; family Viscaceae; genus Viscum; species Viscum album. The sequence goes on from OY728163.1 coordinate 1,945,855,245, forward strand.
ACAATCATTCAAGGCCATCTGAGATAGAAGACCAGTGTCCCACATACACCTTTGATTGACCATTCATATCATGCCCTGGTGGCTCTTCATATGTTGAACACAAAAACGAACATCAATCAAAGGCAAATTCATCCCCAGGAGAGTCCTCTCCTATCTCAGTATGCCCAATGGATTCCAAGCCCCATGTCATTACTCCTGATTCAAGTTTCCCCCGAGACTATGATTTACACATTCTATCATAACTCATGTCTAGGAAACTCTAGAATATCCTGATTTCGATTAACCTAAAACTATTAAAGATCTTTATGACAATATAATCGTCCTCACTTCATGAATCTAAACTGCATAGCATCACGTCCTCACCATATGATGTTAAACTAGAAGGCAAAAATCATCCTTGTTGTACGACGTTAAACTACATAAAAATGATTTAAGCCCAAAAGTTCCCTCTAATGTTTATTTTTCCATTCCTAAGCAATGACATGGAATCCTCGTAATCCTTTTTCACCAAGCATAGCTTACATGAGATTAGGGATTTCAGTGAGAGATGCACTATGGAATTATGGAAAATCATTCTAGGAATTTGGTTCTAGAAGCACGACCATAAAAGGCATGTCATGATTCCCTCTCCTGATAGGAACCCCATGAACTGGCCATGTGACGTTAAATAACCAAGTATCCCAAAGATGGAGTGAATGCCTCACCCTGTGTACGAGTCAGATCTACGTAAGGGACACCTGATTCGATGAGAAAATCGTAGCCCAAATGTCCCCAATATGCCCGGATACACTCCTTACATATTTCAAACTCTTTTCTCTGGGTGATCTTGAATCTACATAACCCTCCAAGGCCATCTGGGATTGATGGACACTATCCTGCAGACACCTTTTCTTGACTATGAAAATCATGCCCCGATGGATCTGCATATTTTTCACACAAAAATAGCCATCAATCAAAGGAAAATTCAATCGTAGAAGAGCCATCTCCTCTCTTAGTATGCCCAATGGCTTCCAAGACTCGTCCCATCCCTCCCGATTCAAGGGCCCTCAAAGTCATGGTTTACACTTTCGTCCTTACACATATCCTGGATATATCAAATAATATGGGCCTAATTCATCTATGATCCTTTTTGAGGTTTCTAAAGATATCCCATATGTATACGTGAAGTTGATATGCATACAAAAGAAGAGTTACCGCACTCATTTCTAGGTTTCCCCAAATAATCTCAGTTAAAATGACCCTTTTTTATGCTTAGGTTCACCCCTAGTTGAAGGTCACATACTGTATTCAGAAAGTCCCCAATCTATATAATCCTTAATGGCCATCAGAGATGGAAGGTCGGTGTCCTAAAAACAACTTTTCTTGACTATGCACATCATTCCCTGATGGCTTTGCATATATTAACCACAAAAATGGCTTTCAATCAAAGGAAAATTCTTCCCCATGAGAGTCCTTTACAGCTTCCGTATGGTCAAATGACATTCATGTCTTATCACAACCCTAGATTTGGAAAACCCTAGGATGATAGCTTATGTACCACATTCTTTCCAAGTGACCCTAACATAAAAAATGACTCTTAACTAAATTGACCATTCACCATCTCTCCCTCACACAAGTAAGAAATGTGCAGGAACAATTTCCCACTCAATGTTGATATGAATGTTCCTAATGTTTTCCGAAAACACTACTCAAGCCAGCCACCCATTGTGGCTTCCAACATCAAAATAAATTCAAAATGTTGCAAATCACACTAGTCCATAAAAAATAGAAGGCCAGTGTCCCACATACACCTTTGTTTAACTATGAACATCATGCCCCAGTGGATCTACATATGTCTCCCACAAAAATGGCCATCAATAAAAAGAAAATTTGTCCCTAGGAGAGTCCTTTCCTACCTATAGATGCCTAAAGTGGATTCCAAGCCTCATTCATGTCCAAAATCCACAAATCAAGGGTCAAGAAAAATCACTAATCCATGTATGAAGGATATTAGAACATTCCTGACAAATGAGATCAAGTAAGGGCTCTGTCCCATTAAGTTTGGTCAAAGATGTTCAACCTAAAACATCAGTAATAAGTTTTATTGGAATAATTTTGAACTACTAGCGAATGAGATTCCATAATTTCCAGAGGAAAAATATGCAAATGGTCACCTCTAGGTAAAATTTAAGTATCGGTTTGTTAAAAAAATTGAGCCATAAAAAAAGGTGTAAATATTTTTAGGTCAAAAACCCACAAATGGAGGCCTAAGAAAAATCCAAGTTATACCCACTAAGACCGTACCAAGAAGTCTTAGAAAAAATTAGGTTAATATAAAAAAATACATAAAAGTTCATAGGGTTTTTCCATGAAACCCTAGAAATAGTCAAACTATACTCACTAAGTCTTGCGGCTTAGGAAAAAATTAGAGCCCGATTCGATTGTTTCAGTTTATGGGTTTCAAGTCATGGTTTAAAATTATACCTAGTTGAAATTATGTTGATAGGAAAAGGAAAATAAATATATACTTAAAACCAAATCTTTTCCATTTAGTTCAACAAAAAATGGAGGAACATCCCCAATTCAGATTCTCTCCAAAATATCAAAAAAAATGGGGAAGAGTACATATCTTGATTTGGGTTAGAACTACAACAAGGATCAGTTCTACCTTTCTAGAAGAATGTAAAGTTATTTCCACAGGATGTCAATAGTTTGATCCAAAGAAGATCTTTCCTTAGTTTTGGCCTTGACTGTCAGACGCACTAGCTCCAAAACAACTTTAAGGTCCCGCCATTTCTTCTAGATGACTTCATAGTTGGCATGTAAGTAGGCCAATTGTTCTCTCAACCTTCCTGGATGGGCTTTTTTACTCCCACAAATCTTCCTCTTGGGTCACCACCAAATCACGGGCCTTCACCTTCGCAGCTATCAGATGATCAAATTCTTCCGAAAAATCTCAGTAGGTGACCACTTGGTGATGGGAAGAATTGAACTTGGCTAGATTGTCCTCACAGAAGGAAAGTTCTTCTCAAGAAATGACAATTTGGTAAATAAAAAGGTGTAGGTGGTGATAATAAAAGCTATTGGAACTCAGATCAGTAAATAAACACTGAAGCTTTTCACCCACTTTAGCAAAATTGGGCATGGGTGTCTCCTCGGAAAGAGCACATAACTAGCTCCATGCCTCTTTTTTGCACTTCCTGGTGCCTTTCCAAAACACCAATACCTTGTTCATCCCCTACTATCATGTGTCTTTAAGTAGAAATCATTTCCATAGGAGTGGGGAGGGACCTAAGATAGGTCACCCAAGATGGGAGACTCTCTGTTCCCTCATATGGCCCAGCCACTAGAGCTGGATGCGGAATAATAACAACGGTTTTAGGGATGATCAGTGATAATCATCTGGTTCTAGTCTTATTAAGATATTGGGAAATATCTTTAGGAGGGGATTAGTCTGAATCACTCCCCAATGAAATGGGTTGTACCGATGAAACCCCTCCCATAAACTTTTGATGGCGGACCAAATGTCTTCTTACTACAAGGGCAGGAGTAGGAGGTGTATCCATCTTGGCTGCTACAGGGACAAAGTTATAAGTCATAGCTATTTAAATCTTCATGGTATAAGGAATGTGTAGCATTGTTGATGGGGAAAGGATGGGGTAGGAAATGGTCAAGGATTTCTATACCTGCTGAACTGGTTCTTTCAGCATCCCATTGGGGTAACAATCTTCCCATAGTTGGGTATATTACAACAATAGAAAGGTGGGACCTATTGTGTTAGAAATTACAATATCCCTAGTATCACCTTCATGCATCATCATAAGACATATTTGGTAGAGAACCATAGGATGAAATTCTCCCCTTAATTGAACAACCAGAAGCAGTGCAATCTGTTGAAGGCATCTAAATTGCCTAGAAAACCAGTAAGGGAGGTATGAATCACAAATGACTACTCGGTATACACAAGAAGTGAGCATCCTATCATGAAGGTTGATGAGGTAGGATCATTCCTCCAAGGAACCACCCCTATCACCTCTCAATGACCCATGGGGGATAGGATGCAGTGAAAATGAGAAATGAGAAGCATCGTTCAATAGCCCAACTGTATTGGTAATTCTCAGAGACCTGGGATGAAAAACATAAATGTTGAGAAGAGCAGGATGAAAGTCAGAATGGGGAACCCTTGTAGTATGCTGGTATTCATAACAGGGGAAGAGTTAGACCATCCACCCGTACATGAATTGGAACGGTCTGCTGAGACGATGCGGGGGCCTGCTTTCTTGTATCTATCCCAACAATTCATAAAGTCAAGAGAGGGTAGGAAGGGCCAAATTAATGGTTCGACCCTCTGCCAGTGTGGCTGCCATCATCAAGGTACATGCCCGAACCCCAGTGTATACTTCTTGGGATGTAAAAATACATCCACTCAAAAGCATGGCGAAGAAACCTGCTAGTCTAAGAACATGTGATATGTCTAGGAGAAGCTCAAATCCCCATGAGGTATATCGTCCCACTTCAAGGGTAGCATAATATGACCGTAAAGTCTGGAGGTATTGACGGCTTGGGTGAGTCCAAATATGGTGAGCCCTTGCCTTGGGTCCGTTCAGATGTAAGAATATCCCTATCCACCACTCAAATGGGATGAGCGAGAGATCCTCGAGGGGATGATCAATTAATCCCTCTACCATGACCAGTAGACTCCTTGTTAAAGGGGAAATGTGGTCAGTGTCATTCCATGTGGTGAACGCTAAGATAAACTCATCATACATTTCTACAAGGATGGGGAGTCCTCCAATCTAGTAGATATCTCATAGACTGATTCCCACCTCCCCATGTAGTAGGTGGAAGGTGTTGGTGCTCGAACACTAGAGGCTCATCAATTCCGGAATAATTTCACCTGGAGAGAAGATTCCAAACTGAGAAACCCAGACTGCCTGGTATAATCCCACCACCTCCAGCTGGTCGGGGGACTCTAGACAGGTATGATGTACCCAGATGCCTAGGCCCACTCATCAGTGAAACATCCTCCATCCTGAAAATCCAACTTAGTCCTCCACATGCCTCTAGGATTTTATTAGGAGATGCTAATAATTTATGGTTATTCTTGGGAGTTTAGTCTTGGGACACCATCGCAACAACTTTGGTTTCCCTGAGTCCATGCTGAGCCTTGTAGTATGAATACGTTATCCTGAATTGGAGCGACAATGAATTCTCCAAATAGGGAAATGTTGGAATGATCCTGACCTTGTAGTTCCTTTAAGAGGATGAAATGGATGTCAAGGTCAGGCAATGGTAGATTCATGTTGGTAGGAAGACCAAATCCATAAAGTGGAAACTGTATGGATAATAGATAATCTAAGAGATTTGGTGTCAATAAGTTCATCAAGAAGCTGTCACGATGAATGATGTGGGATCAAAGATGATCATTGCTACTCCACACCATGGTTGAAATTATCTTAGTCGGTTTTACAATGGCCTGTGAAGCATCCATTGTAACCTACACAGGAAGATCGAGAAGATTATGAGATGTCAGTTCGATAAAAAATTGTTGGATAAAGTTTATGAAATAATGGTTAAGGATTAAAAATATGTCCACATAAAGCCCCGAGTAATGGATTCCTAAAATGGTCCATGGTATCCACAATCCACGTACTGCGTAATACGTGGAGGTAACCCTACCTACAGCTATGATACATGGTCACATTCTACCACGTACAACCACGATATGCAAACCATCTGTGAGGTATTGGCTGACAAACAAAATGGTTCACAGAAAGAGGATACCATGAACCTAGGCCTTGATTAAGATCATATTTTAGAATTGTGGATTAAGGTTTGTGTTTGTATTATTAATTTTTAAAAGTCTGGTTCATGGGTTTTAATTTGGTATGTAGACAATCCAACCGCATAGCGTCCTCCTACGAAGAATCCAGATTTTAATATTAAAATTCCATAGTTCCATTCATGGAATCCAAAATATGGTATAAGGATGGAGAAATGGAAAGGAAATTGGTTCATGGAATGTATGGATTAGTTCACGAATGGAATTTTTGCAATGATCACAGTACGCAAGAGCAGAGGAAGCTGGGGAAATCGAGAGTACTTTTCTCCATGAGAAACAGTAAAAGAAAAATGACATGGGCCCCTATATATAAGTGTGGTCCCCTCCTACAAGGTCCATCTATTCTACCATGAACCATTTCAGTTTAGGACCACTTATACATTGGAATAGTCCCCTTTTCATTCTGAATAGACACCATTCTGATGGGGGAATTTGTAGGGTCTTGAAAATTCCACCAAGGGAAGGAAATACCCCTACAATTGAAAACGTTTTGGAGAAGGAAGAAAGTAATCCTACAAGTATAGAAAGGTGAATATACTCAAATTGAGTTTCAATATTCTGAAGAAACATAAAGGAATTCAAATTTTCAAAGCATTTCAAGTGGTATGCGTACCATTACCTAGAAAGGTACGTAGACCAGCTGGATCATTATCCACCAGGTATGCAAAACTATTCAAAAACTACTAGACCACGAAGCAATGGCCCGCGAGCAAGGTAGACCACGAACTGAGTCACTGATAGATTCATATGCATTAGGAACATCCACATAAAGTGTTGATAACTCATCAGTTCATGGATGAAGAGAACCAGTAGGGTTTCACAAACCATTATCATGAACTAAATCCACCACAAATTTAGATTGACCGAGTCTTCCGCGGGCCAGGATATTACTTCAATGGGCCTCTACAAATGGTGCCACTTTTCGAATAGATATAATTGCTCTGATGCTCTATAAAAATGGAATCGTAGAATTATGGAGGGGACATAGAGAGGGAGACAGACAGAGAGAAGGAAGGGAAGTGAAATCTTGAGGGATACTCAGAGGTTGCACTCCAACTTTTATCTTGTTGCATCGGTGAAGCCCGAACTATGAACCACTCCCTCCGCATGTACAACCATCCACGAACTATAAAATGGGGGAATTGAATAATAATAATAGAACCCCAAACCTAACTGGTGAACCATGAAACAAATGATTATTGTGGATGAACTCTCCATGAATGATGATCTCCCATACCCTCCTTCAATATGGTGCTCCACGTATCGTACCGCTATGCAGACTGAACCCAGTGCCACGTACTGAATCAGTACGTGGATGGAACCCAAAGAAGCATGATAGGCAGTGTACCACTATGGTATGCGGTTGTCTATACCCATGACTATGTACCTCAATGGTACGCGGACAACCCCTCTACCTGCACGCCACTATGGTATACATAGCCTCCCCCATCCCACATAGAAAGTCAGTATGGAGAATGGGGTGTTTTCGGGTATTGTTTCTTCCATTTCCAACCTCAACCCTCCACTAATGTCTAGTCCTCTATGCTCCCTACACTGACCAGTCCTACAGAATCAGGCCAAATCCTCCTTCAAAGCCACTAAACCGATATGATCAGACCATCAGGTGCATCAGAGAACCCCATCGAGTCTACAAACACATGGTAAGCAGAGTCACAAGGGCTCTCCCCACAAAGGTTTGGTCTTTAGGAATGCTTGTGAGGCTACATTCTCATGGTAACCTAGAGCCCAACCTTGGTACGCCGACGTGAACCTCCCCATTATAGGGATTAAGGGAGATCACATGATTTTCCATTCAATGAGGAATAATGATTAGTTGAAGGGGTTATGTTCACTCCCCCCTTTGATGAGGATGGAACTCCTCCCCTTCGCAAAACATTCAATGGGGTGCTCCCACTTTGGTAAGTCCCCAATATTATGAGGTCGGGCTACTTGAACCTTAATTCCATCTCACATTAAAGGGTTCTTTTCTCCGCACCCTCACCCACGATCACCCTGACCTCTTCCTCTGTGGGCTCTTCCCCCCCCACCAACATGGGAGGAAGTATATGCATTTTTTAATCTTTCAAATACTCTTATTTCTCACACTGATCATGGCTCATGTGGGCTTATAGGTTTTTGAGGATTGAAACATACACACTATACGAACTACAAGAACTCTGATTATGACAAAATCGGGATAAGTAGGATGCCTACCAAAAGGCCCGAGCTCAAAAGGGTGCCCATCCAAAAGGGTCTACCCAATCATGTCCCCTCAAATAGGAAGCTTTCACACATAAGCCCCACACAATCTAAACTATGTGAGTTCTGATTCCTCTCCTAAGGATATATAGGAAGACCTCCTTGTGGGCTCGATCCCAACATCAAGTCACCTTCCTCCCCATGGATGACAATAAACTCTAGAGTACCTTATAATATGGCTCAAGTCAGTATCACTTCTGTAGCATAAAATATATACATGGTTACGATGATCTTGAAAACAAAGGGTAGCCCATGGAAAAACTCTTCGAGAATGAACCAAGGATTCAAAAACATATAAACACAACTTAAATCTATAATAGAGTCCCGAAATAGGAAAAAATCCTCCCTCGGAAGGGTGCGGTGAGCCTAACCTCCCATACTCTTGACCAATGGAGTCCTTAAGTGTCGCTGGCCAAATCGTCATCCAACGGGCGCCTTCTTTTGGAAAGTAGGTCTATGAGTCATGGATACCAGTGCCGTTGGGCGTTCTTGGATCCACAAATCAACCTGTTGGAGACCATATGAGGAATTTATATCCTGAAAGGACTGATTTCATTAGTTCTTGACCCCCACACAATCACCTGCTGAGACTAATAGTTCCCATAGGGTTAATTCAATATTTTTTTAAAGTATAGTGACGTTTAACGGGTCAAAAAAAGGAATGGTGAATTCAACGAGTGCTTGTCTCTATAAAAAAAGGGATGGGTGATTATCCTCGTTGGACCATTTCTACACCACTTGAAAATGCGCCACCTTGGAGGTATAACAATTACCTACCTCAAAGAATTTTTCTAACTCATTTCACACCATAGGGTGAAGAATAAATTCATTCCAACCACAACCGCTCCATGAGATACCACAGATCAACCTACACCGCACCCAAAGATGATCAAAATGCAACCCAACACACACCCCAAACCAAAAAAACATCGACACAATGCATACCTATAATAATAAAGGAATAAAACCAACCATTAAAGGGATGAGAACCTACCATGGATTTCCAATGATGATATACTAGAACCATGGAAACCAATAGGGAGGAAGATGGCTTGAAGAACTCCTCAGGGCATCTAAGGATATTCCAAAACAAGAGAGAGAGGGAGAAACCAAATTAAAAGAAATTTATCCATAAGGGTTATAAAAATAATCTATATACTATAGATTACACATATTTTAACCATTACATGTCATGTAAACCTTGGGTTTCTGAGAATTCGAGCTTTCACTAAAAATCACATCGCCTTTTTAATATTTTACCCCAAAAATCTGCACATCATGTAACACCCTCTGAGCCTACCTTAACAAGCCATGAACCAAAATTACATGGATTTTAAGCTTTATACATCGTGTATTCACCTTTATTACAACATTTTATAGCCTAAATCTTTCACGATTTCTCTAGATCTCATCCAAGCACCTCAAACACTAGAAACTAGAAAAGTAACAGACCAACATGTATCATTACATCACAATCCAAGTTAATGAATCACTTGTATCACATAATATATTTATTATATATTATATGTATGTGATAAAATATAAATTAAATTTATGATATAGTAAGTTGGTCATAATGTGTCCTTTATGACCTATTTATGGGGTGTTATTTATATGGGGGATGTGGAAACCATTATGGATGTTTAACCTCCACTAAACAAGTAAAATGGAGCTCTTTTCCAAGTGAATATTAATTTTCTCAAATGTTAGTGTTATTATCTCCTTCTTATAACATACAATAGAGAGAAATTATCCTTCAAATAAAATGATCCAATAACACCTCCATGGATTGAAGGAATAAAGTAATGGTGATTGTTGACACATTGAAGGCATTTTCAGACCTCCATGATAGCACCCAGATTTTTATGATAGGCATTACCATATACTCTTGAAGTGTGTGTGGATGATATAGGTGGATTCGACCTTAGATAATTCAAGCAATGATCTCCTATTATGAGATGCTGTCGATCACGACATCAATTCAAATGAGGTAATCATTCGTTTTAATTTTATGCTTAAATAAATTCACATGAGATCCTCAAGCCTTTACCAGGGATTATATTTACAGAATTGATGTAGTTATGTTAGTATGGTGATGAAAAAATTTAAATCCGCAACTAATATACTTTTGATGAACACCCTATTACCAACATCTATAAATATTGAGTGCGTTGTTGATTTTGATGCAGCTAAATAAGCAGCGTAAAATATACAATATTTTTTTTCCAGTTCTTGGAATTTCACAAAGTAAAGTTTTATCATAATATAAATTATGGTAATCCTACTTCTTATAATATCCAATATTTCATGTGTTAGTAAAAAATGGGAATATACTCATGGATATCTTCTCTTGAGGAGTCTTACTCAAGGATATGAAGTCACATATAACAGAATATCCATGAAACAAAGATGCTTCAGACCTAATGACTAAATATACAACTAAGCAGAAACATGTTCTTATCATGTGAGAGCTAACAAGGATAATTAAAAAGTTGGTTCTAGTTCAAGTGGGGGTGTTGTAAAATTTGGTTCCTTAGATCCAAATTGAACAATAATTTTGATTACCATATCATGTATACAATGAGTTATGTATGATGTAACCTTACCATAACAGTGTTTATATTTATGTTTCCACTATTTAATTGGTAATTTCCCTAGATTATTTATCATATCCAAAGGTTATAAAAGTTCTCAAAATATATTGAGAACCAAAACATACATTGAAATTAATAAGAAATATATGTACTATGGTATAAATACATCATACTGATTGAAAAAAGATGGTGTCTAACCATCAGGTGCTGGAGGATCATAAGCATTGTGACATCTTCTCATGAATTTTGTACTTAGTGATATTAAGTACATAAAATCACGAGGACTAACCCTCCAATAGGGACACCTCATGTTTCAGTTTTCATTCCTATTTCATATATGTGAAAACATTTAATGGTCTCCTGACTTTAGATTTTTATTTGTGTATAATATTTGATCATGTACTTTGATGAAAGGAAACAAAATATTCCATTTATGTTATAGAGAGGTATCTTACATTGGGTGCATCCTTAGTGGTATGAAATTAATTTAATAATCAAGATAGAAATTTTCTCTTTAAAAAAGTGATATCTTGGGCCTAGTTGATCAAGATTCTAGCACCTTCAATAAATTTATAACCATGATAGAGTAAGGTAAGTCCATCCAGTTAGGTAAACGAATAATAAAATAAGAAATTATGATGATACATAGTATGCATCATAATTTATTAGATATCACGAGACAAAAATATTATATTACACAATGATTGTTCATTAGAAATTTTTTCATTAATATGACCCTTCCTTATCTCCTTAGGGATCTTGATAAGTTTCTAGACTCTACTCCTACTCTAGGTATAGAATTAACTAATATTGATATGTCCTAGAGATTCACAAACTAAGAATATTCAAAAGTTTAGCCTATTCTACTGAATATGAGTATAAGACTTGGTGGGACCCACTATGGGGTCTGAGAGATGTTCGAGCTTAAACAATCAACAATTAATAAATAAATTAATATTATTCAAGTTAAGAATAATTGTTTTTAAAATTTTTATATATATATTCATGAGATATTAAACTGAATACATGGAAAAATATTATACGAAAAATTGTTTTTCAATATTCAAGGTTTATTTAATATTTGCAGGAACGATGATTTGAGTTAATGGATTGCTTCTATCACGTAATATATTTATTATATTACCAGTAATTGATAAAAATATAAATGATATTTATGACTCAATAAAACAGAGATAAGATACTTTTTATAGCTTTTTTTGTGGGAAATAAATATACAGGGATCGAGGAACCATTTTTTGGTATTTTAGAACCTCACTATAAAAAGAGGTGGGGTATCTCATGCATATAACTATTCACTACTTGGTTTTAGAGAATCCACCTCCTCTACCTATTAATATAGTGATAATTATACTATTTGAGCTTCAGATCTGAGTTCTTCTTCATGGATCAATGGATCATCATTATAGTGATTGAATAGATGTTGATGAAATTGTTGAATATCTACTCTTTGAACCAAAATTTTATGAAATATGTTCCCATAGACTTTAGAAGATCATGTGGTTGATCAAGAGGTATTTTTATTTGATTCATTTCAGAAACAATCATCATTAATGAGTGGATGTTGAGCATAGATTCAGATCTAATAAATTATTTTTCCATTTAATTTTTGTTCTTAATTAATTATCACAAGATCCTTAGGTTGTAAATAGGTAGCATTTATGCTACTGATGACATTATAATTCCAATAACAACATTAAAATTTTAAATTCATGATTTTTTGGCTTCCACTGTGCACCTAGTACCAATAAGGTTGTGACTTAGTGTCTCTTAATTGTATTGATTAATTTAAAAAAAATATTGACAATAAATCCAATGGGGGATATTGAAATTCCCATTGGAATTTTTAAAGGATATTTATTTATCATCAACCATTTATTAAAGACCGTTGAGAATGTTTTTGAGATGTAATATATGAAAATTGATGGCAAGTTTTTCTTAATGCTAATAACAAGTGTTGATGATTTTGATAACAATATCTATAACATGTATCATATGAAGTTGATGAGTTAAATTAAATTTATAATCCCATTGTGTTCTTTTTATATGAAATAAATGGTAATAAGAGATCAAAATTGATAAAGGAATTATTTGACTTGTTTTGTAAAAGTAATTTTTGTGAGTGTCAAACAAAATATTTTGGTAGCTAGTAGACCGCCCAAGCAGCCTAGAAATCTAAGGGATTTTCCAAGCTTAAAGGTGGTAATCAAAGATATAAATGGAGGAGAAGAGTGATAGATAACATGTGTAAGGTGTAAGGGTGAAGCATGGTGCACGTAGGATGGTATTTAGGTGGTAGAGAGTGCTTAGCCTCACACACATGGGTTAGCATGGGAGGCCACTAGCAAGAAACGACACTATAAGGTCTTATTTTGGCTGGGTTGGGGATAATACAATCTTATTAAGTGACACCGACCCAAAAAATACATTGATTTGGGATTTATGTTTTTGTAAAAAATATTCACTTACCTTTTAAAAGTCATAAAATCATTGATACGGTGCTGCATCATCTTCTTACCATGCATTAGAATTCATGAAGCTTGTATGATTTTATATGGGAGATTGTGGTGAGATCTAATGTATGTGAAGTAGGAACATAGTGAATATACAAGGATAGTTTTTGATATCACATCGTAGAGAGAAATTCAGGAATGTATGTGGTTTTAAATGATAATAAACCGCATAGTCAATATGCGAGTCTTACATAAAAAAATCTTGTAAGAAATTTGAAAATGGAGTTTGTGCTAGATGCAGTATGCAAAGATCATTAAGTTTTTATTGAAGGAGTATGTGGTTAATAAGAAATTTCATGATGTTTTTTCATTGATAACATTTTATCACGAGGAAGGAGTATGTGTTGAAGTTCTATTCTCCAATTTAGTATATGGTGAGGTTGGTTGCAAATATAGTACATGATCACATGGTTTGTAGGGAATTCTAGTGGTGTTAAGTATATGCTAAAGAATGCATTCAGTATGTGAGAGGTAGTGAGGCTTTCAATCATAAAATGACATTTTCCCTAGAGTTGTGAAGAAATGATAGGATAATCATGTTTATCTGAAATATCATGATATAATCATGTTCATTGTATCTTCTAAATTCTAGTTTATCTCACAAGTAAGTTTTTGAATGATTGTGAGAATAAATTCATGAGATAATTGAGATAATCGCTCCACAATTTCATTGGTACTACATGATACATTGGTACTTGAGTAAAATTAAGCAAGAAACTAAATGTGAAAATAGATCACAACTCCTAGTTTACATAACAAGGAGTTCATGAGCTAGTAAAGCACTTAGAGAAATAGCTTACAAAGTAGTGGTAACACATAGAGCTATGGACTTTGTGGAGGAAGGAAATTATTTACATGAATATATGATCTCATGAAAGTTATAATTATCTTGAAATATTAAGGAGAGAAACCAACATGCATGACACTGAATTGATATCATTCAATCAGTTAAAATATTCTCATAAGATCTTTCCATTTGATGTTGTGACATCTTTCAAAACAAGAATATCTTATTCATAATTAAGATAACTAATAATTTTTAATAATTGGTGGTTCTAGGATAAATAATTAAATTCATCTATTTTGATAAGTGGATGATACCTACCCAAAAAATTATGTGCAAATTATACTACAACTATAGTTATTAAAATTTTATAGAGATAAATTAAAATCCATGTACATGAAAAAGGGCAAACATGGAAAGGAGAAGACTCTTACATTGAGGCTGAGCCTTGTAAAAATCTCATGTGTGCTACTTTTCATTCACATCCTTTCATACAAGTGGGGAAGAGATTATAAAGAGTTAATTAAGACTTTAATATGTCACATAGGTTTTATTCAAAAGAAATAATTTGTGAAAAGAAAAACATTTATTGTTGATACAACCCCCTCTCAGTAGTACCCTTACTGACTTGGTCCCTATAGTTTCCATGACGGGACTAAATTTGTGTATGTATTCTTTGTAGCGTGACTATATTCCTCATAACATGGTTCCCTTTTGAACAAAAAAGATTGTGATGTGTTTTAAAAACTATGATTTGAACCTTTCCAAATAAATTTGAACCCAAAACCTATTATGGAATGATATTTTTTATGGAACAAGAATCCTAAAATTCCTAGATTCACTAATTCCACACAAGTCTTGTTTATGGTGTGGCCACCATGTCACGATGTGAATCAAGTGTTTTAGATTTGATAAAGTATGAAACCTCACTCATGATCCTTATGAATGGTTTACTTTACTCTTAAAATCCTAAATAATAACCTTATGCATGAAGAGAATTTTTCAAATTTATAAACTTCAACTGTATTCATGATGTGAGACATATTATCACAATGTGACTTGTTCTATGTACTTATAAAATCTTCAAAATATAATTATATCCACCTCCACCTAAATCCAAATATCATAAAACCTACTCAAACTTCTTCTAATAACCAGATCTTGAAAATATAATTCCAAATACATCAATTTCAAACATACTCACATAACCATATCTATGTATTGTTATTTTGTTCAACCAAACTAACTCACAACTTTATCAACCCTTTTACAACCTTCATTAAATGTAAAAAAATCCAACATATAACCTCTTTGTTGTAACAATCTCTACATTAAATGATCTTCATTAGTTAGTGATTATCAAATGAGTTCTTAAATTCCATAATAAAAAAATACAGAGGACAAACCTTTATATCCACTTACTCTACCATTAACCTTTTTAGTGATTGTAAAAAAATCCAACATACACCCTCCTTGCTGAAAAATTCTTATACTTATGATTTTCTTGAAAATAATTCCATAAAATAATGAAACTATCAGGATAGATATAATCTATCCCTATTTATATTTTAATCTAATATCTTCCAAATGACTATATTTCATTGAATTCTTTTCTTTCTCCCTTTTTTTCAATAAAGTTCAGAGGATTTATTTCATTAGAAACTTTAAATTTTCTACTTTTATCCACAAAATTTGTAGGGATATCTTTATCAGTTTCAATTCCCCTTCATATTTACTTCAAAGCATCATTTAAATAAAAATAAATGAAAATAAAATTTACCATATTTATTAATTTTGATTTATCCTTTTCGATAATCCATACCTTCATAGATTTTATCCACCAGGTTTAACCTTTAAAACATAAGGATCATTCTACCACTTGTTGAATATTATCATAACCTTGACCTTATTTCAATCATTCATCATCATAAATTGTTACTAATCACTTTTACTTTTATCTTCATTCTTCTCAAAAATCCAATGAGTGAATTTACCATTTAGTAAAGATTCATCAATAAAATCCTCTAGTCCTATTGAGTTAGAAATCGATGTAGGAAACAAGAGTCTAATTTAATAAATTCAACATTTTCCAATCTGCTCACTAATATCCATAAAAACTTATAACTTGATTAATTAAGTTCCTTCAATGTTAAACTTACTATGATGTCTATCACACTTACAAAAAATAGTCAGTGTATAAGTAATAAAGAACAAAAGTGTATGATATATACCACATGTTGAACCAATCAATACCACAAGTTTATGATAAACTAGTCACAATGATCAATATCCTTAATATCCATTTTACACAAGATTTATCCATTCTTATTTATTATAATAAACCTTTCAACATTCATCATTAACTGCCTTTAACTTCATCAGTTATTGGCACTAATAAAATTATAATCTTCATCATGGGGAAACCACTTGTTGGTTATAAAACATTCATCCTAGATGTAATGTTCCATTCCTTCCTGACCTATTACACTATAGAGTTTTGGTGTTGGAGGTGATTTAATGAGTCCAATAAAAAACCTAGAGGATTTTAGTTGTTAAATTATAGAATAAGTGTGAATACATGATGTGTAAATATTACACACCGTGTAAGTGTGGTTCATGGATTGTGAAGGCAGGTTCATGAGGTGTTACAAGGCATGTATATTTTTGGGGTTAAATAATAAAAATATGATGTGTTTTTTGGAGAAAGATGGATTTTTTGGAAATCCATGACTTACACAGTGTGTAAGAATTAAAAGACCTTAAAATTCATGAATTCCATGTATTAAATCCATTTATCAGACAATTTTTCATTGATTCATCCATTTATATTCTCTCTCATTTTGAAAGATCCCTAAGCACCCCGAGGAGTTCTTCAATCCCTCTTCCTCCCTATTTGTTCTGTTGGTTCCGGTGGTTGTTCTTTAGAAATCCATGGTAAGAACTTCATTATTCTAGGTTAGTTTCCTCTTGTTCTTATTTGGAGTTTCTCTTCGGTGGTTTGGTTTGGTTTGGGTTGTGTGTTTGGGATAAATCTTGATGGTATTTTGTAGTGGTATAGATTGATTTGTGATTTCTCATGGTGTGGTTATGGTTTGTGTTCATTCTTCTTCACCCTGTGGTGCACAACAAGTTGAAAAAGATTCTTTGAGATAGGGAATCCCTAATTTCTCTTTATTGTGTATCATATAGAAGAGGTTTTCTTTTGTTTATCTATGATTTATGAGTTTTATATCTTAATTAAAGATAATGAATTTGTTAAATAGAAATTTAAATGTTAAAGGGGTTTGATTCACATGTTTTTACACCTTTGTTATTATTGTGATATTGTGGATTGTATGAGATTGATTCCCCACTGAAAATTGTGGCTGTTGGTGGATTTATTATGATATCACCAAAAAATGGAAATTTGTTAACCACTTATAGTTGTCTAATGAAATGGTTTCCCCAAGATCATGTCTTGTGTGATAATGCCCCTAAAATAAAGTAAAATGTGATAAAATACCCATTATAAATTTATAAAATGTTATTAATTTGTAGTGATGTGTGACTGTTCTTGTGAGATTGAGATGTGTGGTTGGGGAATGTGGTGTGGATAGGCCATTTATTTGGATATGCTTTTGGGTTGGCGAGTTGGGTTATTTGGACGTGAATTTGGGTAAATGAGTTTGTTTGTTTGGACATGATTTTGGGGTGGCGAGGTGGTTTTTTGGCCATGATTTTGGAGTGGAGAGACGGTAGTTTACTTATTCTAGATTCCTGGGTAGTGATGAAATAAATAATTGTTAATTTTGTTTGAAATTTCATGGTTTGGATTGGTTAATGGGATGATAATGGTTAATAAATAATTAAATGATGGGTTATGTTATTAAATATGGTTGATTCTAAATAATTGAAAGAATGAGATAATTAATTGAAATTTTTTAGAAATGTGAAATGGGGATTGTGTTTTTTCATTTGGTGTTATGCATTTAGAGGTGACAACTAAAGTGGTGATGTTGGTCAGTGTTTGTTTTTGAACCCATAGGTTGGGTTTTTGAGTGTGGCTATATGTATATACTTGTATATTCTTTTTTAATTCTATATACACCCCACCCACATTGATAACTATGTTCCAACACCCATATAGTCACACGAGGGGTGTTTTCCAGACATCTGATGAGGAGGATAGATGGTTGGGTACCCAATATTTTCCTATATCTCTTCCAAGCGAGGTAGTTATTTCATAGCCTGTGATACCAAAGGTTTGATAGTGCATAAGATGATGGTTGTGATAGCCCAAGTGTTTTTGAGAGAGATGTGATATGACCATTATTTTGGGATGACTTCTGTTGTGGGTCATGGAATGAGGTTTATTTTTTACATGTTCACGATACCTTACTACTATGGTTATATTTGTGGATGTGTGGTGGACCAGGTGTTTTCAAGAGAGATGTGATGTGACCATGCTTGGGGGGTGGTGGGGCCAGATGTCTTCAGGGAAGGTGTGTTTTCACTTTTTTTGTGGGGCGGTGTGGTATACAGAAGATATTAGAGTGGAATGATGTACAATGTTGGGGTGTGAGAGTGGAATACTAGTGAGAAAGTGGTACATGGCTTCATTTATCATTGTGAGTATTATTATATTATATTACTTGGCTTGCTCTATTTGGTGATCATGCCTCGGTAAGGTTGGGGTGGATAATTGACCTATTTAGGTGCTGTTGGTTATTCTATTTTATCACAAGTGCATTAGTATGATTCTTCAATATGTGCATGAGCAACTTTGGTTTCCTTACAAAGTATACTTGTATGCTCACCCGATGTATATAAACCATTTTTAGGTTTCTGGTAGGATTATGTGGACCATGTTGGACATTACTAGCTCAGACCTTTGGATAGCTATTTTGTCACTACTTTATCCTTTCTTTTGGGTATTTACTTTTTGAGACATTTAATTATATCTGTTTTATTTATACATGAATATGGGATGGTTTTGAATTTATTTTACATTATGTTATGGAGTTTATTGTGGACGATTAATCTTATATACTAATCCTATTTACATTATAGTGGGTAATGTGTCCCATACATTGTATTTTTATACCCTCAGTTATAGTATCCAACCTAAGGCTTATTGGTGGTGGGAATCAGGGGTTATTATCTCCCTACCCTCATTGTGGTATCTTTAGAGGGAGGGGGTCATGATATGGTGGTATCAAAGGATTGGTTGAGATATAGGATGTATTCTAGAGTTAGGAATAGTGAGTATTTCATGGGTTGGTATGAAAATAGTTCCATTTGACCTTGGTGTGCGACATAGGATAGGGATACTGGCCTGGAAAAGGTATTTTAGGTCCCCATGATCCAGTGCATGGACTCTGAGATTATTGAATGGCCAAGTGATGCGGACCTGCTTGCAGGGTAGAGACCTAGGAGAGGTACATGAATCATGGTGAATTTTGTTATTATTTGAATTTGGATTGTTTTGGGAAGGTTAAAATAAATAAAATAAATTAAAATGATTCTTAATAAAATTCCACACTACCTAGTATTATGAATTTCTTTGTTTCTTTTTAGTTGTGGCACATGTTCACCATCCACGTGTAGCTCAGGCAGTTGGGGTTCAACAGTCTGATTCAGTTGATCTCCATAGAGTGAATCTGATATAGGAGGATGAATCTTAATAGAGGGTGTTTCATATGGAATACCACCTTTTTATTTCCTAAACTATACATTACATGGTACTAACTGAGGATCTTTTAAATTTTAGTTTCTTGGAAATAACGTACATGATACATGAAAATTTAAAACATTATTCTAATCCACTTGAAAGTATTCTTCATGGGTTCATCCTAAGTACATTTACTATATTTCATATCATGGGGACATACATCAAAGGAAAGGAGTGACCATGAGGC
This sequence comes from Viscum album, assembly GCA_963277665.1. NCBI lineage: Eukaryota > Viridiplantae > Streptophyta > Magnoliopsida > Santalales > Viscaceae > Viscum > Viscum album. Next base: position 1,945,875,131 of record OY728163.1, read on the forward strand.
CTAGTAAGGGAATAATCAAAGGAAATAGTAAACATGTGATCATGAGTAATATCAATAAGAACATGTGAAATATAATTATGGAATGAGTAAGGGATATTAAGGAATATAATAATAAAATTAATAATTATAATAACATTAAAATGTGATACAAAATTTAAATGAGACATTCAGAATAAAATCACCAGGTTTTTACCAAGATGCTATAAAAGAAAACTACCAAAGTTATTCATAAAGGCATAATAAAACATGTCATCTCTAGAGATTAAATTATTTACCAAATTTATTGGATCATTATTAGGGTAAAAATTTCATATGTATTAGTTAATTTGAGTCACATATATAATAATAAATCATTTCATTAATAAACCATGGTGAATAAATAAAGAGTTTCATATCACAATCATGTCGTACAAAAGTGCTTAAAGACATGATCATTACATCATTTTAACCCAAAAAAAGGGAATGTGGGTTTCTTATGTGTAAATTAATGAATCAAATAAATAATTTTTAAGGTTTTACCCATGGAAAAAAATGTTTGGGTATCCCCATGAGGAAAACAAAATATAATTTATTAAGGATAAGAGTGAAATTTTGACAAGTAAATTTGGTAGCATGAAGGGTATAAAATGTGGTTTTAGAAAAGGGTAAAATGAGAGGGTAAAAGGGTATACACATGATAGAACATAATTTTATAGTAATAGTATGATGAAAAGGGTAATAAAATATAGTTACTATAACATTTATAATACATATATTAAAAGAGGTTCTTAAATTGAAGAGAAAGGAAGGATAATTACCTTACCTTGAAGGGTTACTCCTAAATATTGAGGAATGGAACCTTGGGGGATTGTGTAAACCTTGGGGGGATTTACTTGGGACTAAAAAACACTATATCTTTATGGATTATATATTATTAGTGAATAAAAATGGAGAAATGGGTGGGTGTTTGTAGAAAAAGTGGACGATTTGTTTAATAATTTCCAAATATAGGCCTTGGAAATCTATGTTGTGGAAAATGAAAAACAATTGGCTTATCCATGAGTTTTCCCACTATTTTGGATATTTTGTTCTATTTTTTTAATCCAAAAAAAAATATCATCATTTTTTATTAAGAAATTTCATCCCCAAAATTTCAACTTGTTCTCTCAGTTGAGAAAATTTGTGGGTACTTCTGTCTTATTTTCTCCTATGGTTCCTATGCTGCTTCTTCATATTTATGGTTCCTCCACAAAACTTTGATAAGGTGGGTAGTATTGTTTAATAGAAAATTTTCTCTATGGTCCACTATCTCCATCGTCTTCTCCTTATAAGATAATCATGTTCTAGTTGTACCACCTCCAGATTTAGTACATGTGAGGGATCTGGTATGAACTTCCTCAAGAGAGATACGTGGGATACATCATGAACTTGAGATAGATTTGGTGGAATTTATAGTCTATAATATAATTATCATATGAGATAAAGGATTTTATATAATCCAATTTACCTAGGTCTAAGCTTCTATTTCTTCCCAAACTGCATGAATCTCTTCCATGGTGATATTCAAAGGACAAGTTTGTCTCCAAAATCAAACTCCATGTACATTTGACAGTGGTCATCATAGATCTTATGTCGAATCTAAGAAGATTTTATATACTATTGGATGACATGAACCTTTTCTCTCATATCTTGCACAACATTAGGCCTATGCATCTTTTTCTTACTAAATTCATCCCATATTGTAGGAGTTCTACATCGCTTCCCATATAGAGCTTCATAGGGTGAAATATAAATACTAGAATAGAATATATTATTGTATGACAACTCAACTAATGGGATGTGTTGATCCCATATTTAACACCCCAAGCTTTTATAGTACATTTCTCTTTGAATAATGCAATAGCCTATGTTGTACACAACTTTGAGTTCTAGCACACCGCGACCAATTAAACTAGCCGTTATGAATAGTAATTCCCACTTTTAAATTTTTTTATAAATTTTATTTCTCAAAATGGACTTCATTTTTGGGTTCGGAATACCAAAATTAGATTAGGGTGAATTTTAAAATTTTTCTGAAAACTTTCAATTTTTGATGAATAGTGAAAAACATTGCGTTATTGTTTAAAAACATCTTTTTATTTCAATAATTATTTATTTTATTTAATTTTTTTAATTAAAAATAGATACATAATACCAATATAAGTTCAATTTAATTCATTGGAGTCATTTTATAATAAAATTATATGTATAAAATTTTATTGAACTTTTTAGCATCTTTTACTCACCTTCTAGGCACGTTAGCAAATTTGCATAAAACATAATTTTACCTCTTCTGTGAATTTAATTTCAAAAATCTGAGATACACGATTGAAATAAATAGGTAAAATGTCATTCACTAGGATGAAAGTAATTTTTGGTGAATAATAACTTTTGAATTTTATTTACCATGGTTAAAAGCAAATAGGGTAATTAAAGGTAAAAATGATAATATTATTACCCAAAAACATGTACTAATTATATTTGACAAGTGTATTTCAACAAAAATAAACCTTAGGAATAAAATATGATCCTTATGGTCTACTTGGATTAAATTATAACATTTATTATTATTTTATTTATTGAAGAGTTAAAAGTGTTAAATTCAAAGTTTAATAACTAAACCATTTTTAATATAGGGTTTTATATAATATAAATTTGACTATAAATATTCATTATAAATATAAAAATATTTCCTACATAATGGTATTTTATTTATACTCTTTATACATTAAATAATTAAACTTATTTATGACACAATGATGATGCAGTGATTACCTTATTATTGAAAGATTAAAATAATTGATATTATAAATATTAATATAATTGTAAATTTAGACTTTTGATGTATTAAAAGAATTTTCTAGGTTAATATTAAATTTTAGGGTAGATTAAATAATTCTTTTTGATGTGATAAAGTTTTTATGACTTTCAAAAAAACCAAATACTAAATAATGTCAAAACTGACATAAATGAGTTTTTAAAACAAATATTATATTATTAATTGATATAATATTCCCAAAAATATAATATTCAGCCAAAGGACTTAGATAAGGTTAGATATATCAATAATAAACAGATTTGGGTTCTCTTGGATTTTTATGAAAGTTTATTAATCATTTATTATAATAATACAAGAATACATGGTAAAAGTTAAACTACATAACTAAGAGTTAAATCTAAAAGATAAGGTTAATATGGTGACCTAAACCTGTCTAAAACCTATTTGTTAAGAGGTTTTTGACCCATACCCACCTTATACTTGAAATAAATCCTTTTGAAGCCATTATAAACCGAATATTATTGTATAATGAAATATTATTTCAAGTTTTTCCTAAAGTGACCCTCATCTCTCTTATAAAAGGGTATTTCCCCTTCTCCCAAAATCACACCATCAAAGACATTTGGCTCGGCCAAACCCTACTAAAATATCCTCCAAACTTCCCTAAATTCAACCTAGAGGCATTAATTTGATCATAAGCTGACCTAAGAATCCCTTTTGATCAAATCAAAAGGAATCCCCTGAAGAACATGTAATAATTTCATCACCTCTTTCAAAGTTCTTTTCTTCTTCCACTTCCTCTTCCTTTGTTGTTTCCATACCAAAATAATAAATATAGTAACTTATACTAACTGTGATGTTATTATAAATATGGTACAACCATATTAATTTTTCTATCCATCCTATGAATGAAAAAGTCACCATACATGCGTACGTACGGCTTACCATCTCTATGTCATGGTGTAGATTGTTATTCAACACTTCATTATTTGGATGGGTATAATAATGAGTATAATTGATGTAAATAATAAATATTACATGTCAATGATTCTGTATATATGATATACCATCCAATTACAGATTATTTCACCATCAATAGAATGATATTGTCACTCGTGCGTACGTACATATTACCGTCTCCATGAATACGATGAGATTCATTCCCCATCATAGTCATTCAGGAATAATTTTAATTTTATGATTAAAAATATTTTTTAAGAACTTAATATTATTATGTATATTAATCGAATAAATCCTATACATAACAATCATGGCTTATGTAAAAAAGAATATAAAGGAAAATGAATTAGTTAACACCCAAAGCAATGATACTACTGAAATATTATTAACAAAGAAATATTATAAGATCATATATGATATCATATTTATATATGTGGTAATTTTATAATTTAATAAAAAGTATTTAACTATTATATAGGAGGTTAAAGTACCCTCGATCAAGGAAAAGTACAAGGTAAGGGTTAATTCTACAATATCATCATTATCCGAGGTTGTTTATACGTGAGTATCTACTAGGATTTCTTTATCATCCACATCCGTGTTTCTTAAGAATGTATTTAAAAACATTTTACTATTTTTTAAAACATGGGATAAAGTCATTTATACCCTTTTTTAGTTTTATAAATTTTTTATAAAGTAATCTTTATATCCTTTTCCAAACAAGGTCCTTTACGACCTTTCTAACAAAATTAAGGAAATAATGTTTTTTAACTTATACGGAGCGTGCAGATATTTTCCTCCATTATAACTCCTTCAAAGTTTCCCTTAAAGGCTTATAAAAATATTTTTATAATAAATGTTTTCTTTTATAATTATGTGACTTTGAAATGATTTCAAAATAGAAAGAGATATTTCTATCAAATATTTTTGATTTCATCTATGTCAACATACTTTGATGGATTTTACACTTGTTTGAAGTTGTTTTACTATGATACAATCTTCCATATTGTATTGATGGTTTTGTGATACGTTTAACTATGGATGTGTTATTTTTATACCATTCATGGTTTATTGATAAAGTATTGACATTTAATATGCTAGTTTTAATATGAATATTTATGTTATGTTTAAACCTTTTCATAAGATGAATGCATTCGACTTAGTAAGTGACGGGTGGAGCCTGCTATAGATCCTTGATGCATCGGTATGTATCATTAAAAAAACTAGTGTCTTGGCACAAGGACTTGACAAAATCTTATTTGTAGTCTTGGCACGAGGCCTTGACTATGTGGTTATGATGTCTGACATTATGCATTCTATCATTATGAAATTGGAAATTGATATTACATGTGATTATTCGACTTGTAGAATATCCATGTGAATAAGTAAATGGAATTATTTGATTTAAATTTTCCATATTATGCTGATGTTTAAGTTTAAAAGGCTTGTGTTTTAATCTTATACATTTCCTTAAATGTTTATTCTTATTTATGATAGTTTCTGATATATAGTTAGCCTTACTGAGAATCTGATCTCACCCCTTTCTATGTTTTATTTTTCCTAGGATACGAAGAAGTATATTACGTTTAACCTGCAGGAATAGGCTAAGGGATATGAGTGTGTTCAAAGGGGACACCATGTTGTTTTTTTTCATTTCATAATGTAATCTAAAACTTATGTATGTATCTAGTACTTCCAAGGCTACTAAACTAATCATTATTTTGGGATTTGATCCCTTGTGATCATTCCAATGTTATGTAATATTACACCGACTCTGGGTAACTAGGGTTAGGGCATTACAGTTGGTATCAGTGGAAGTTTAATACAAACCATGAAAGGTAGATTTAAAAAAAATCTGATTAGAGAACATTACCCTAGGATAGACTTTGAGGATTCATATAGAAAAATTTTCTATATTTTTGGTAATGTAGAAATTTTTTGAGTTTTCCCAGAAATACATCCCTATTTGGAAATGAGAATGTAGAGGCGGCTCTAGCACAAAAGTACTTAGGAGTGAAAACTCTAACAAGGAGTTTCGGGCTTGACCCAGGGTATCCTGGTACATGACAACGACCCTTGATGTACTCTTGGTTACAACACTCTTGAGGGATATGCTTAGGATAATTCACATTTTCTTTACTGACCATTATGAAAAATTTATGAGTAAATACTTCCTCAAAGAAAATATTTTTTTATGATTATGGATTATATGCAAAAACTGTTCAAGTTTTGTTAGGTATTTTATGAGTTTGTAATTATGTAGTAGGATTCATAAACTAATATAGTGTATGCCATTTTTTAGTAATGGTTCATAGTGGAAGGAATGGAAACCATATCAATGAACTTAATCCATGTAGGGATTTACCTCATACTCAAGATAATTATAGTGGAGTTGGTGATGCAACCGCTGCAGAACAACTTATTACCATAATGGAAAAAATCACTCAGGTTATGAATAATAACTTTACCCGTATGGAGCACCCTGATCCACAACGCCGAGAATCAATGTTAGACTGCTTCATAAGGAAACAAACACCAAAATTAAATGGGACTACAAATCCATTTTTATCTGAGAAATAGATAAGTTTGTTATAGAAAATATTTCATGCTTTGAGGATTAGAGAAAGGGAAAAAGTTATCATGGCAGTTTATTGCCTCATGGGAGATGCAGATCAATGGTGGTTATTAATTAGAAACATAAAGGAGTATGAAGAAGTATCAAATATGGAATATAGCAAGTTTAAAGAGATTTTCTTAGAAAAATAATTTCCTCATGACCATCGAGCGCATATGGATAGACAGTTTCTAAGTTTGAAGCAAAAGGAGGATGATAATGTCACAAAGTATAAGGCTAACTTTACAAGGTTAGAAAGGCATGAATCAGATTATATATGTAAGGCAAGGAGTAAGACTGATCAATTAATTTATGGGTTAAAACCATTTATCCATTGAGAATTAGTCTCACAATCCTTCTCATTATACGAAGATATTGTCTCATGTGCTATAAAGACAGAAAAGAAATTCTATAAGTCTTACAACTTTAAAGAAAAGTAAGAGAAGAAGAGATATACTGAACACTATGGAAATGGAAATAAGTGGAAGAAGGTAAAAGTTGAATTTAAATCCTGTGGTAAATGTGGGAAGAAACACCCCGGTACTTTCTTGAAGGGAATGAGAGTCTTTTACAAGTGTGGTGAAAAAATCCATCAAGCTCGTGATTGCAAGGGAAAGAAAGTGGCTATCAATGTTGAATGATAAAATTGTAGATAAATAGGGAATAATGAAAATTAATTTCCTAAGTTCCAAGGAAACTTACCTTAGAAAAGTCCAAAGGATCATAACCAAGTTCATGTAATCACTACTGCTAAGGTTGAAGCTCCGAATGACGTGGTGGAAGGTAATTTAATGGTTTCCTCAAATTTAGCCAATGCTTTTTTTTGATTTTGGATCATCACATTGTTTCATATCTTCCCAGTTTTATAAGAAAATTAGATATTTCCCATTTTATTTAAAAAGGGAGTTGTCATTCAAAACTCATAAGGGAAGTATCATTGTAACAAAGTTTTGGGAATCGGTTCTCATTAAGGAATATAAATGTTCTTTATCTGCTGATCTCATCATCATGCTTATGATTGAATTTGATATAATTCTTGGTATGAATTGGTTTTCAGATCATAATGCAGAAATTTATTATAATAAGAAGGAGGTTACAATTTTCGATGATGATAAGAAGTACCTTATCTTTAGAATAGAAATGTCACCACCTAATTATTATCTAGATCAACCCCCCATAGCTCTACTGAATTCAATTATTGGGGAGGAAGAGAATGAAATAACTATGGATGAGGAAAATAATGTTCAAATAGAGGACATACCTATTGTGCAAGAATATTTTGATGTGTTTCCATAGTATTTACCTAGAAATCCTCCAGAACGTGAAATTGAGTTTTCCATTGATTTAATTCCTAGTTCAAATCCCATATTGAAGACCCCTTATATAATGAACACTATGAAATTAGTGGAACTAAATAAATAACTAGATGAATTGATTAATAAAATATTTATTCACCCTTGTGTTTCTACATGGGGTTCCCCTATTCTTTTTATTAATAAGAAAGATGGATCTATGGGGTTGTGCATTGACTACAGGGAGATCAATGCTATAACAATAAAGAACAAGTATCCCCTACCTCACATTGATGATTTATTCAATAAACTTCCGGGAGATTAATATTTTTCAAATATTAAACTTTGATTTGGATATCATCAGTTGTGTGTGAAGAAGGAAGACATTCTAAAAACAACATTTTGAACCAGGTACATGCATTATGATTTTACAATAATTCCTTTTGTACAGACTAATGCACCCTCTGTTTTCATCGATCTAATGAGTATAGTTTTCAAGGAATATATTTATGAATATATAGTTGTATTTATTGATGATATCTTGGTATACTCAAAAATATACGAAGATCATGAAAATCACTTGCACACTATTCTAAAAACCCTCAAAAGAAATTAATTATATGGGAAGTTTAGCAAGTGTGAATTATGAATTAAATAAATTTCTTTTCTTCAACATATTGTCTCTAAGGATGGAATCTCTATTGATCCTTCAAAGAGAAAGGCAATCCAAGAATGTCCAGCACCAAAAAGTATAACTGAGGTACACAGTTTTATTGGTTTAGCAGGTTATTATCGGCATTTCTTCCAGAATTTTGCCCGATTGGCTAATCCATTAACCAAGATCACATGTAAAGGGATTAAATTGTTTTGGACAAAAGAGTGTGAAGAATGTTTTTAAGAACAGAAGAGAATATTATTCAATGCTTCTATCTTTACTCTACCATCGGGGAATGATGAGTTTATTATTTATAGTGATGCTTAAAAAAAGGACTTGGTGGTATCCTTATGCAGAATAATAGAGTTATTTCCTATACATCACGATATCTAAAAATTCATGGACAAAACTATCCCACTCATGATCTTGAGTTATCATCTATAATTTTTTATTTGAAGATATCGAGACACTACCTCTATGTTGAAAAATGCGAGATATATACCGATCACGAGAGTTTGAATTATATTTTATCACATAAAAACTAAACATGAGGAAAATATGATCTATTGAACTACTCAACGGTTATGATTTCACTATACACTACCACTCAGGGAAGGAAAATAAGGTGGAATATGATTTGAGAAAAAAGGATCATGGAGTTTTGAACAAGTTTAGAGTTGAAAGGGATCTTATGTTCATGGATCTAGTAAATATGGATATGGGAATAATCATGGAAGGTGAAACATCAAAAATTTTTCAAATGGTTTCCAAACCATATTTACTAAAAAGGATAAAAATTTCTCAAAGTGATGATGAGGAGTTTAAAAATAAAATTAAAGCTGTGACTAATGGGAGATTTATTGACTTCGTATATGAAGATGGAATTTTTAAATTTGGGAAGAGATTTTGTGTTCCTGATATACCTGATCTAAGAAGGGTATTTTTAGATGATGCTAATAGATCCAATTTCTCTACACAACCTGGTAGCACTAAGATGTATAGATATTTGAAGGAACATTTTTGGTGGGACAACATGAAGCGGGAGATTGTTGATTATGTGTCAAGATGTATAGTTTGTCAACAGGTTATGGCTGGAAGACAACATCCTGGAGGAGTCATGCAACCTATTCCCATACATGAGTGGAAATGGGATGATATTACGATGGACTTTGTCATGAGGATACCAAAGGCTCCTAGAAGGAATGATGCAATAAGGGTCATTATTGGCTGTCTTACCAAGTCAGCACATTTTCTTGATATAAGAGAAGATTTACCACATGAAAGTTTTACAAGAATATATATTAATGAAGTTTCAAGACTTAATGGTGTACCTATATTGATTGTTTCTGATCATGATCCCTATTTTACATCAAGATTCTGGAAATGTTTTCAGAAAACCATAGATACTGAACTTTTTTTGAGCAAATACTACCACCCTCAAACTGATGGAAAATCAGAACAGACTATTCAAACCTTAGAAGACATGTTGAGATCTTTCTCACTTGACTTTCAAGGTATGCGGGATCAATATTTACCTATGGTATAATTTTCCTATAATAATAGCTTCCATTCAAGTATTCAGATGGCACCATATGAAGCGTTATTTGGGAATATATTTCGTGCACCAACTTGTTGGGATGATGTTGGTGAAAGAAAACCAGTAGGCCTAGAACATGTTGTGTAAACAATGGAAAAAGTGAATATTATCCAAACCCACATCAAAACAGCTCAAAGTAAGAAAAAGAGCTATGCCAATAACCAAATGAAAGGTTTGGAATTTCAAGTATGAGATCATGTTTTCTTGAAGGTATCTCCATGGAAGGGTGTTTTATGATTTGGTAATAAGGGTAAATTAAGTCCTAGGTACATCAGACCATTTCAAATTCTAGAACAAATTGGAGTTGTAGCTTACCGTTTGGAAATACCACCAAGTATCTTCAAAGTTCATGATGTGTTTCATGCATCACTATTGAGAAAATACATGCTTTAACCACACATGTAATCACCTATGAAGAAATAGAACTGGAACCCGATCTATTATATTGTTAAGATCCTTTTATGATTCTTGATACCATAGAACAAGTGTTGAGAAACTAGATGATTTTTCTGGTAAAAGTTCTATGGAGAAACCATAAGATGGAAGAGGCAACATGGGAAACTAAGGAACTTATAATGAAGAACCACCCGAATCCTTTTATGTAGTATTATTCTAGAAATTTCAAGGATGAAATTATTTGAAGGAGGGAAGAATGTTACACCCCAAGCTTCCACAGTACGTTTCTCTTTGAATAATGCAATAGCTTATGTTGTACGCAACTTCATGTTCTAGCATACCATGACCAATCAAACTAGCCATTATGAATAGTAATAACCACCATTTGAAATTATATAAATTTTATTTTTTAAAATGGACTTCATTTTTGGGTTCGGAATATCAAAATTAGATTAGGGGGATTTTTTGGTATTTTTCTGGAAACTTTCAATTTTTGATGAATAGTGAAAAACATTTCGTTATTGTTTAAAACCAAGTTTTTATTTATATAATTATTTATTTTCTTTAAATTTATTTTAAGTAAAAATAGATACATAATACCTATATATGTTCAATTTAATTCATTGGAGTCATTTTATAATAAAATTAGAAGTAAAATTTTTTATTGAACTTTTTAACGTCTTTTATCCACCTTTTAGGCACATTAGCAAATTTGCATAAAACATAATTTTACCACTTTTGTGAATTGAATTTAAAAAATCCTAGAGACATGGTTGACATCAGTAAGTATTTTTTTTTCAATAAGATGAAAATAATTTCTGGTGAATAGTTACTTTTGAATTTTATTTACCACAGTTAAAAGTAAATAGGATAATTAAAGGTAAAAATGATATTATTATTACCCTAACACATGTACAAATTCTATTGGATATGTTTATTTCGACCAAAATAAAACATAGGAATAAAATATGATCCTTTTGGTCCACTTGGATTAGATTAGGACATTTATTCTTATTTTATTTAAAGAAGAGTTAATAGTGTTAAATTCAAAATTTAATAACTAAACCATATCTAATATAAATTTATACATAATTTAAATTAGACTAAAAATATTCATTATAAATCTAAAAATATTTCATAAATAATGGTATTTTATTTATAATTTTTATTCATTAAATAATTAAACTTATTTATGACACAATGATGATGCAATAATTACTTTATTATTGAAAGATTAAAATAATTGATATTATAAATATTAATATAATTGTAAATTGAGACTTTTGATGTATTAAAATAATTTACTAGGTTAATAGGACATGTTATGGTTGATTAAATAATTTTTTTTTGAAGTGATAAAGTTGTTATGTCTTTCAAAAAAAGCAAATACTAAATAGTGTCAAAATTGACATAAATAAGATTTTAAAACAAATACTATATTATTAATTGATATAATATTCCTAAAAATATAAATTTCATCAAAACGACTTATATATGGTTAGATATATCAATAATTAACAACTTGGGGTTCTCTTGGATTTTAATAGTAAATTTATTATCCATTTCATATAATAATACAAGAATAAATGGTAAAAGTTAAACTATTTAACTAAGAGTTAAATCTAAAAGATAAGGTTAATATGATGACCTAAACCAATATAAAACCTAATGGTTGAGATGTTTTCGACCCATCCCCACCTTATCCTCAAAATAAATCCTTTTGGATCCATTATAAACCGAATATTATTGTATAATAAAATAATATTTCAAACTTTTCCTAAAGTGACCCTCACCTCTCCTATAAAAGGGTACTTCCCATTCTCTTAAAATCACACATCCAAAGTCATTTGTCTCAGCCAAAAACTGCTCAAATATCCTATGAAATACCATCAATTTAACATAGAGGCCTTAATTTTATCATAATACGACCTAAGAATCCCTTTTGATCAAATCAAAAGGAAGCACCCGAAGAAGAGGTAATAATTTCATCACCACTTTCAAAGTTCTTTTCTTCTTCCACTTCCTCTTTCTTTGTTGTTTCCATAACAAAATAATAAATCTAGTACCTTAAATTTTTGTGATGTTATTATAAATATGGTACAACCATATTTATTATTCTATCCATCCTATGAATGACAAAGTCACCATATGTGCGTACGTACGACTTACCGTCTCCACGCCGTGGTGTAGTTTGTTATTCAACACTACATTATTTGGATGGGTATAATAATGAGTATAATTGATGTTAATAATAAATATAACATTATAATTATTCTTTATATATGATATACCATCTAATTATATATGATTTCACCATCAATAGAATGATATTTTCGCTCATCCGTACATATGGATTACCGTCTCCACGAATGCGATGAGATTCATTAACCATCATAATAATTAAAGAATAATTTTCATTTTATGATTAAAAATAATTTTTAAGAACTTAATATCATTATGGATGTGAATAAAATACATACTATCTATAACAAACATTTCTTACGTAATAAAGCCTATAAAGGAAAACAAATTAGTTAACACCTGAAACAATGATACTACTGAAATATTATTAACGAAACAATATTAGAAGATCATATATGATATCATGTTTATGTATGTTGTTCTTTTATAATTTAATAATTTAAATTTTACTATTATACATAATATTAGCATACCCTCAATCAAGGAAAAGTACAATGGAAGGGTTAATTCTACAATCTCTTCATTACCCTAAGTTGTTTATATGTGAGTATCTACTGAGACCTCTTTATCATCCACATTCGTGTTTCTTAAAAATGTATTTCAAAATATTTTTACTATTTCATAGACTATGGGTTAAAGTCATTTATACCATTTTTTTGAATTTTTATAAAATGTTTATAAAGTAATCTTTTCGTCATTTTCCAAACAAGGTCCTTTATGACCTTTTCGAAAAAATTATGAAAAGAATGTTTTTTAACTTATACGGAGAGTGAAACTATTTTACTCCCTTATAACACCTTCAAAGCTTCCCTTATAGGAGAATAATAATTTTTTTAAAATAAATTTTTTCTTTTATAATTATGTGACTTTTAAATGATTTCAAAATAGAATGAAATATTTCTCTCAAATAGTTTTGATTTCATCTATGTCAACATCCTTTGATAGATTTTACACTTGTTTGAAGTTAATTTATTATGATACAATATTCCATATTTTATTTAAGGTTTTTTGATATTTTTGACTATGGATGTGTTATTTTTATATCATTCATGGTTTATGGATAAATTATTGACATTTATTATGCTAGTTTTAATACGAATGTTTATGTTATGTTTCAACCTTTTCATATGAGGAATGCATTGGAAATTGTAAGTGATGGGTAGAGCCCTCTACAACTCTTTGATTAATTGGTAGGTCTCATGAGACAAACTAGTTTCTTGGCACATGGCATTGAAAAAATCTTATTTGTATTCTTGGCATGAGGCCTTGACTATGTGGTTATGATGTCCCGAATTATGCATTCCATCATTATGAAATTGACTATTGATATAAATGTGATTATTCAACTAGTATAATATCCACACGAATAAGTAAATGGAATTATTTGATTTATCTTTACCGTATAATGTTGAAGTTTATGTTTAAAAGGCTTGTGTTTTAATCTTATATGTTTCCTTAATTTTTATTCTTATTTATGATAGTTTCTGCTATATTGTTATCCTTATCGTGCATCTGAGCTCACCCTTTCTACGTTTTATTTATTCCTAGGATGAGAAGTATATTACGATTAACCTACAGGAATAGGATAAGGGATATGAGTGTGTTCAAAGGGGACGCAATGTTGTTGTTTTTTAATTTAATAATGTAATTTAAAACTTAGGTATGTATCTAATAATTCCAAGGATACTAAACTAATCGGTGTTTTGAGATTTGATCCCTTGTGATCATTAAAATGTTTTGTAATATTGCACCAACTCTAGGTTACTAGGTTTGGGGTGTTTCAACATACACCTTTAAATTCCATTGATCATGTTATAATAATTTCCTCAAGTGTTTGAATAATCCTTTTGGATTGGCCTTTAGTTTTGTGGTGATAGAACATAATAAAATTTAATTCAGTATTCAACGCATGTTGAAGACTTCTACAAAACTTAGATGTGAACCTTGGATCATGATCATAAATGACAAAAAATAGAACCCCGTGTAGCATCATCACTTCCTTCATGTATATCTTGGAAAGTTGTTCAAGAGATAAATATTTTTGAATAGTGATAATGGACAGTATTGGTGAGTCGGTCCACTATAACCCATACCACATTGTTTCCTTTGGATGTTATTGGGAGACCAGTGAAAATGTACATAGTGATATTGTCTATGTTGGTATGGGTTGTTGTTTCAATATCCTTTAGAACGTTTTCTCTTTTCCTTCACTTGTTGACACTCTAAGCACCTTCTAGTGTAGTGAGAAATATCCCTTCTCATGTTATCCCACAAATAATGATCATGAAGATCCATATAAATTTAAGTGCTTCCAGTATGTATAGAGAATATATATCTATGAGCTTCATCTATCAGTTCTTTCTTTATCTCTGTAATATATGGGACACATATCCTTGTAAAAAATTTCAGTACACCTTCTTGATCAATATTTAACTTAGGAAAATTACTATTCTTCATAGAATTTATCTTCTTATGTAATAAAGGACCTTCTCTTTGAGATTTATTGATCTTATCTAGTAATAATGGTTGAGAAATAATTTGGGATAAGATTGATGATGTCCCTTCCATCATGATTACCATGCTGACTAGGTCCCTGATCAATGGATCTCCTTGAATCCTCATCATTTCCAGTATTATAGGGGTTTTCCTACTTAAAGTATCAAAAAATTTGTTTGATCTTATGGGGTGATAATGAATTGAGCAGTTATAATCTTTGAGAAGTTCCAATCATCCCCTTTATCTCATGTTCAAATATTTTTTTGTGAATATATACTTCAAAATTTTGTGGTATGTGTATATATCATATTTCTCCCCATAAAGATAGCACCTACATATTTTTAGAGAAAGAATAACCACAGCTAGCTCAAGTTCATATGTAGGATAATTTTTCTCATGAGCCTTTAATTTTCGAGATGCATAAGCAATAAACTTGTCATTTTTCATGAGGATGAATTCATTTCATTTCATAGATGTATCAATCAAAATTAAAATTTTTTATTATGAGAAAAAGCGAATATAAAATCCCCACCTATAGTGAAAAAAAGGTGTAGACTTAGAGAATAATTGCTAACATGAGGGATAAATAGTTCAGTAAAGAACCTATTCAATAATATAAAATAAGACCTTTACTAAGGAACCCCTTACTGGCCAAAAAGTGTACTGAAAAGTTACCTTCACTCCAGGTGTGGCGAAAACTAATACCCAAAGTGATGAATTAAATACACTTTCTCACTATAGAGCTCAAATTCTAGGGAAATCTCTCATTTACTTGGAGCATCCCAACTAGAACTCTAGAATCCAATTACACATCATCAAATTTTATGATATAAATCCTACATATAGAAAGACCATTTTTCAATGTTTTGACCTCCAATCCCCAAGGAATTATCAGGGTCATAATATACACTAAATCCCAGGATCACTGATCCTATAAAATCATATATGAGACCCCCGACCCTCATGTCACCAAAAAACACATGAACCATCCACTTCGTCTTTATCCCCATTCCTGGTGGGATCCATTTAACCTATATCCTAGTTACCCTCTCACTCCTAACTCTAATAGTAGAGAAGAACATTGGAATCATTGTTTTGGGTATGGCTGATGACCCTCATCTGTTAATAAGGTGTCCATGTTATGCCACCCAAGACTTCATACGAACTTGAAAATATAGGGATGAGAAACATCTTCCTTCCATTTCCTTATTTCTTTCCTCCTAAATAACCTAACAAACCACAATGAAACAAATACTAAAAACCTTACTTTCAAACCCTTGTTGATCCACCCCCTAAAACCATCTAACCAAGAAAACATTGATCGTTTCACTGGCCCCTATCAAGCCTATATTTTGACTTAGGAAATTATATATACTATCAGCCTAATCGATATTAAAAAAATATGCTATTTGGTCTTCGGTCTAGGTGAGGCACAACACCTACAATGGGATATGAGGCCAACACCTTAACTTAGAATGTTTTCATTAGTGGGTATCACCTAGTTCCTCACCAATGGAGCAAAAAATTCATCTTGATCAGAATATTCTTTCAACAAATCCTAATGGACCATTCATCCTATTCATTACCTTGATGCAACAAATCAATATAATCATGAGCATTGAATAGTTCTGAGGGTGATCTAGAAAAGACACATCTATCTGGTTCTACATTTAAGCTGATATTGTCATATAGGGCCTTTTGGTGTTGGTCCAACATTGAAATGATAAAGCTTGTGAATTGGATTTCCTCCATAAATAGACTCCTAGTACTAGAAACCCTCGACAGAAAGAAATCTATCCCTCCCAATTTTCATTCCAATAGCTGATGTCTCCTCTGCACACCAACCATTTGATCTTTTCCTTCATCAACTTTAGATATTGAATCATGGTTTTGGCCATCCTTAAAATTATGCTATTAACAATTCCCTAGAGATCCAAATTATCACCATACCCATTTCTTATGAAATTTTCCCACATAAAATTTCCTTTGATGATGTCACATGCCAGCCTCTACTTAGTTTAATTCATGGCCTTCAAGATGCTAAAAAAGTTATATCCTCATTCATCAAGTATATGCACAATCTTTTTCCAAGATTCCTAATGAAACCTCTTGGATTGGTTGACATACCAAATGATGGATGTCAATGTTTTTTCAATCCTATCTATAGTTTAATTTCAAATATGAATCTTTATAAATAAAAAATCCTTCTCTAATAGAGGGTAGAGCTAACCCATGTTTGGTAACCAATCTCTTCTTTATCCATTGGAAACTTTATTTTCCCTCATTTGTCTAGATGAACTTATCTTCTTTTCAGTTAACTTGGTTAGTGGATTTGAAAGTTGTGAAACGTTTTTCACAAACATCATATAAAATCCTACTAAAACAAGGAAACTATAAATCTTAGTTACTGTATTAGGATGAGGCCACTCCTTCAAAACCTTTGTCTTATTAGGGTCAACTGAGATTCATTTATTGTTTATAATTTTCCCCAAGAAAGCAACTTGTTGTAATGAAAATTTACATTTTATGAATTTTACAAACAGTCTCTCCTTCCTCATAGTTTTAAGTATAACCCTTATATGTTCCTCATTATCCTCATGAATTTTAGAATATATCAAAATATCATCAATAAAAACTACCAAATATTTATCAATGTAGTCCTTAAAGACTATGTCAATAAAATCCATAAATATATCATAGGAATTAGTCAAGCTAAAGGGAATAAAAATGAACTCATAATTCCCATATATTGATTGGAAGGCAATATTTGGAATATCTTGTTTTTTCACTCTCAATTGATGATTACTAGATAAAAGATCAATCTTAGAGAACAATTGATCCCCACAAATCTAGTCAAATATTTCATCGATACTTGGGAGAGGGTATTTTTTCTTCATTACGACCCTATTAAATTCTTTATAATAAATGCATAACTGCATTGATCCATCATCGTTCTTCCCAAAGAGAACATGTTCTCCCCAAAGAGACACATTTTTTTCGGATAAATCCATTATCCAAAATATCTTGATGTTGTTTATTTAATTACATTTTCTCCACATTTTCCACTCTATATGGGGTCTTTTATATCAACTTAGATCTAGGTATGAGATCAATAGAGAACTCTAAATATCATTCTGGGGGAAGTCTAGGTAAATCATTAGGAAATATGTTAATATATTCCTAAAAAATGGAGAAATTTTATATTCTTATAATTTCATTTACTTCTTCCTCTTCACTGATCATCTATATAAAGAAGGATATGAGAGGTGCTTCTAGACAAAGTTTAGTTTGAGATATCTATCCTTTGAAAAAACTATACATTTTCCACTCAAGAATACTAATATTTCCTTACTTATATAGTTGATATTATTATTATAATTTTAGATATAGTCCATACCTTGTGTAGTTTTGAATTCCACCATGGGAATGAATACTAGATTTTCGGTGATATTTTTCTCTCCAAATTCAATAATAGAGTTTATAAACAGTATTGATGCTTGGATAATCCATCTAGGAGTATTGATTGATAAACCTAATTATAGAAGCTTGAGGATCGATTCTATATTCTTTTCAAACTTGGAGGAAAAAAAGGAATGTGTAGAACCATAATAAAAAAGTACTTGCTAACTTTGAGAGAATAACGAGAGTACCTACCAATACATCATTTAGAGGATATACTTCAAATTTCATGATAGAAAATGACCGAACATTATCCCTTGGCCCATGCTAAGGTTGATGGTTGTTCCCCTACATTATCTTATGATTTGGAAAGTATTTGAAAATCTCCCAAGATTTCTACACTTGAAGCATTAAACTACATGATCTCCCTACAACATATTCCCTTCATCATTATGTTGAGAAGTTGATACTTCAACTCACCAAAATAGTTCTGAGCTATATATCCATCTCTTCTACACATGTATCATTTTCCACTCCCAATCAAGTAGTTACTTGAATGCTTCTTCCCACATTTTTTTCACTTGAGAAGTTGATATTTCTTTCCTTATATTTCATGATCAAAGTTCCTCCATGAGTTTGGATTCATAGACCTATTCTTTTCATTCAATCTATGTGACCACTAATTTCCCAAAAATCCAATTAAGCCATCATAGCACTCTATTCCATCTCCTTATATCTTTAATAGTCTCGATTTTCTAAATTCTTCTACAGATGGGGTCTTAGTCCTCTAAGGAATCTATCAAACTTTTCCTTTGGTTTAATAATAAAGATAGAGGTGTATCGATAAAGTATTATAAAGTTCATCTTATAGCTTCTTACTGATTCATCTCAATGAATTACTTCTCCATTTTTTCTCTTAGTGAACATGGAAAATATTTATTGAAAAGGATTCCCTTAAACTCTTACCACTTCATAACATCAATATCCCTTATTGGATTCAAGTTTTTAATCAGTGTCCACCACTAATAAGATTCTCCTTCTAAGAGTTATACTACTAGGGTAACATTATATTTCTTTGAACAATGGAGTATATAAAATGTATTTTCTATATATCTTATCCATTGTTCAATAGTAAATGGGTCGATAGATCCACTACAAGAATATGGTCGTTGAAACATGAAGGAATCCACAACAATTTATTCCATTTGAGTTTAATATGGCCTAGAAACTTGATTCAAGTTATTATTCATAACTCAAGATAGCTGATTCATCATTCTTATGAAGTTTTCGATTCCATATTTCATTATAGGGTCATTAGCACATAATCTGTTACGCTTATCATTATTGTGGTTTCTCATATTTCCATCTATTTTCTAAAATAAGAAAACCTCAGTGAGAAACTTATTTACTTTAAGAATCTTATAATTATAAGGGAATTTTATTTCGTAAAACATCGTGCTTAAATATGTTATTCTTTAATAATCATTACATTATATATATATATATATATATATATCCTTCATAATAGATCATAAGAAACTTGTGATTAACTAAACATATCCACTTAGAGTGTCAAACCAGGAGTGCATCAAGGCCCATTGTCCTGCACCAGTTCCCAATTGAGTCTAGCTTAATGTAGTGTTTTCAGTTGTTACCATTAGATATATATTTTCCATATCCACATCTGCTTGATCATATCCAAATAGAGATTTCTGTGCTCCAAAACAACTTACTTACAACTTCACCAAAATACCATTATGTTTTCCAATATTTGAACTATTCTATGAGCTCATACCAAGGATTCATATTCATAATACCCACAAATAAATAAACCTTATTTTGATACCAACTATGGAATCCTTTCTTTTTTATTTCATAAACTATTCATTACAAGGTACAAACATAGGATATTTTAAAGTTTAGTTTCTTGGAAATAAGGTACATAATATGTGAAATATTAAAAAATTATTCTAATCCAATTGAAAGGATTGTTAATGGTTTCATCATATGTACATTTACTACATCTCATATCATGGGGACATACATCTAAGGAAAGGGGTGAGCATGAGTCCTGATAAGGGAATAAATAAGGGAAACCATTATAGGTGATCATGAGGAATATCAATAAGAACATGAGGAATATCATTATAGAATGAGCAAGGTAACATGAAACATATAATACTAAAAATAACATGAATCATAACATGGAAATGTGGCTTGAAAATTTAAATGATACATTTATAAAAATATCACCAAGGTTTGTTAACAAGATTTCATAAAATAAAATTACCAAGGTTATCCACAAAGGTATAATAAAATTTATCATCTCTAGAGTTAAATTATTTAACCAATACATTAGAGAAATATTAGTGATAACCATTAATATGAATTAATTAATGTGATCTACATATATCAAAATCAATCATTTCATTAATAACCCATGGGGAATAAAGAATGAGTTTCTTATCAAAATCATGGCATAAAAAAGCGCTTAAATACATGATCATTATGTCATTTTTAGAACATGAAAATGGAATGTTGGATTATTATGTATAAATTAATGACTCAAATAGATCATTTTTTATATCTAGGTGAATAACCATATAAAATAAAAGGTTTGGGTATACAAAAAAAGAAAATAAAATTTTATTTCTTAGGGAGAGGAGAGATATTTTGAGAAGTAAATTTGGAAGCATGACGAGTATAAAATGTACTTTTAGAAAAGTGTAAAATGAGAGGAAAAAATGGTCTACCATTGATAAAACATAATTTGTAAGTAAGGGTATGATTAATAGGGTAATAAAATAGAGTAAAAATAACATTTCTAAGACATATACCAAAATAGGTTCTTGAATTAAAGAGAAAGAAAGGACAATTCCCTTACCTTGAAGAGTTACTCCTAAATATCAAGGAATGGAACCTTGGGAGATTTGTGGACACCTTGGGGGGAATCGTTGGGAGAAAAACTAACCATAAATTTTTTTATTATGAATTGGGAGTGAAAGGAAATAGATAAATTAGTGGGTATTTATAGAAAAAGTGAAGGATCTGTTTAATAATTTCCAAATACCAGCCTTGGAAATTAAGGTTGTGGAAAATGAAAAACCTTTATATTCAAAATGGTTTTACCATGGGTTTGAATATTTGGGACACATTTTATGTTATTTTAATCCACTATAACAAAAAATAATATTTTATTACTTTGTTTGGCTTGGAAAAGTAGTGTTTCTAAAAAGTAATGTTTTTAAAGACAAAGTTTCCATTTTAGAATTTGGAAAGTCATTCATAGGTTTATCAATTGATGAAAATACATTAAAATACTTGATATTAATAAAATAAAATATTTAAGGTCTTGTATTGGGGTTAATTAATTATAAAATCATTATTACATAATTATTAAGTCATTAAACAAACTAAAAACCAAAACTATATTTTTACTATTCATGAAAAAAATATAGTATTTTAGAAAATTATCATAAATTCACCCTAATCTAATTTCAAAATGATGATTCAAAAAAGATTTTTATTTTATAATAATAATCTTATAAATATGATAATTATAACTTTTAAATATAAAAACCCTTATTTATTAAAAAAATTGCAGGTTGTAAGGCATAATCAAATTTCTGACAATTGAAAATTTCCTAGGATATAATATAATTATTTTTATCATTTATATTTAAATAATAGTTTTTAGCATACTATTTAATTAAAATAAATATTATTCATATTATCTGAGTTTATTATAAAAATTTATGTCTTTTCTTTAAACTACAAATTGTGTCTTAAAAAATAAATTTATCAAAATTATCTCAATTAAAAATATATATTATTAATAAAAAAATATTTTTAAATTGAATTGATGGAATAAAAAATTTATTTATATAATGTAATTACAATTTAAGTAACTAAGTCCCGAACACATAAACCCTTATAATACCCATGTACGACCTAAGGGTATGGTGTGTGATGATGATAGATTCATGGGGCGACTCAGCTAACACTGACCGAGTGGAAATTTAAACTAACACAAACTTCTCCTTTAAGAAATTTCATTCTAGATTTAATTGTTGAAGCTCATCTTGGGATTAGTAAAGGGAGAACCCCGATAATTCTACCTCCCTCCCAAGTTCGGAAAAATTGGATTCACATGGCATGACTCTACTGGTTGAGGCCATGAATTCTCTTTTGTGCATTAATTATCCTTTACCATTACTATTTATATACACTAATTATAACGTTATAATTATTACCAATGGGTATTGTTCTCAATAGTCAAATTTTATAACAGTCACATATCTCTTTACACTCTATAAATAACACTTCATCATTTCATTCAAAAAAATTTCTACCATTTCTGCCAAGGTTACATATGTTCATTTTCGAAAATGTTGATTGGTTTACAAATATTTTGTTTCATTTATATAGATTTTTCTATAGGGGTGATAATTATAGAATATTGGAGCAATCCACATTTTCTCATTTTGGAATTTTCTATTTTCTATTTTTTTTTCTAGTTGAAATGTTTAGAATTTTTATTGGTTTCATAGCTTAATAATGTAATGATCATTTTTAATGTGATAAAATTTTATTGGTTTACCTTTACTTTTTATGTGTATTATATTATATAATATATAACACGCATTTATTCCAAAAAAATATAATTTAAAAATCCTAGGTCGTTACATTCTTCCCCCCTTAAAAAATTTCATTCCTAAAATTTCAACCAGTTCTCTAAGTTGAGAAAAGGTGTGGGTAATTCTCTCACATTGTCTCATTTGGTTCCCATATAACTTCTTCATATTTATAGTTCCACCACAACACTCTCACAAGGTGGGTATTCATTTTGCGTAGAACATTGTCTTTGTGGTCCACTATCCCCAACAGATTCTCATTATAAGAGAGATCATATTCGAATTGTACCGCCTCTAGATTCAATACATGCGATGAATTTGGTATGTACTTACTCAATATAGATACATGGAATAAATCATGAAATTAAGATAGATTTGGTGGATGTTCTAACTAACGAGCATCCTTGTCGTGAGAATAATCAATTTTACATTTATAAAGACCCAAGTTAGAACACAATGGCTAATCTCGGGGTGGCTCTCAAGGAAGATGTGTTGAATGACTAAGTGATATATTATGAAAATCTTTTAGTTTTTTCTTATATATTTTAAATACATAAAAAACACAACTCCTAAGGAAACACTAATCAGTGATGAAGAGAACAGTGGAGAGGGAAACCGTGATGGAAAAGTGAAAAAACATAGTGACACAAGACAAAACCATGAAAAGAATGAATGTGTAGACACAAAACAAGGCATGGATCAAAAAAATGACACCAAGCCACAAAAGATAAAAGCTAGTGTGAACAAGGCCAGACCCAGGTTAATCCACCCTCTACTCCCTATCCTCGATCAACCTAAGAAATTAATTAACAATTCTCAACTTCGCTCAGTGCATGAACGATGTATCAAATCACATACCAATCTTGCATGAAAATTGAACACTAAACCACTGATGTTCTTCAATACTCCAGCGTTCCTCTGAACTGCAAGGTGATTGACTCAACTATGTCATTATGGAAAGAATTTTTCACAATACAGAATGATTCCACTAAGATCATCACATCACACAACCAATATAGACTCTCAATTTGAGAAATCAAGATAGGAAGGGGATACAAAATTAAGAAAGAAATTAGTCTATCATCCTATGCAAGATCTTTCTCTCACTCAATTTAACTCGTAGACGTAATCTAAAAAAGTGAATAAAAAGAACATGATCATGTTAATGTTTAAATCTCCATATCACATTGGGTTTCATAAACTAGATCAAGACCTATAAATTGGATCTCCATTTCTGGTGATTAGAGATCACAACACGAAGCAAGGAAGAATGAACGATACAAAACAAAAGAAAAAAACATCACAATTCTAACTACATAACATGAAACACAAGTATTTACAGACACAATTTAAATGAAAACTAAAACAGAGAAATGTGGGAGAGTAGATGAAATGGAGGAGTTGGGACCCATATCCAGGTTGAAGATAATTCGAGTCCATGAGATATGGATGGAATGGATGGTGAATGGTGGTGGAGTCTCCTCCCCCCACTGTGGAATGATGCCCCTTTCCTGGCCTTTTTTTGTCTGAATAGAGGAGTCAAGGTCCTCTTATTTGAAAAAACTCAACTAAAAATAGAGGCAAATTGACAAGCAGTAAATTCATGTGGCACATATTCAACATGCTTGTCACCATATCCAAGTGAACTCCCAGTGATTGTAAAAAATTCCCCTACAAATACCTCGTGAATATTCTCACGCCTTTCCCGCGAACAATTTCCTTTATCCCCGCTTCTACCAGTAGTTCCCC
Organism: Viscum album; assembly: GCA_963277665.1. Lineage (NCBI taxonomy): Eukaryota > Viridiplantae > Streptophyta > Magnoliopsida > Santalales > Viscaceae > Viscum > Viscum album. The sequence continues at coordinate 1,945,899,922 of OY728163.1, forward strand.
TGCACGAAACAATAGAAAACACAAAAAACACACGCGAGTCAAATAAAAATAAAATGAAACTATTATATACCATATATTATATCACGACTTAAAAATACTTATTAATACATATCTATATTTTCTATAGTACCTAATATTATTATTAATATATATGTTTTAATAACTATTATATTCATTTATTAATATTTACTTATTATAAAACAAACACAATTAATATCATATATATATGTAAGAGTACATTTATTATATGTTATGTATATATTGTATTATATATATTATTATTATTATATAAAACTAAATAAAATAAACAAAGAAAAGTGAAGGGGGTGGGGAGGTTTCTTCGTGCGGCGTATGGGAGAGCTTGTGGATGGGAGTGGCGGCTCGGAGCAGGTGTAGTGTGGCAGGGTCTAGATGGTCGGGGTGAATACAGTGGTGCAGATGGAGTGAGTTAGTGTATTTAGATCTCCGATTCGATTTTGTGAATCTAAATTCTCATTGCGTTTGTTCTTGTATGAAATTAGTTCTAAGATTCTAATATTTTGATTTTTCATATGCTAGATTCTTGATTTTGAGTTGATGGTTTTATCAAGCAACAATTGGATGCTATGATGTTAAATTTTTTGATTTTTCTTGCCGTTAGTTTGTACGCAGGTGTGTATTTGTGTTGGTGGTGAGACAGAAAGGTTGTGGGAGCAAAGGGTGAGACTGTGGCACCATTTCTGAAATAGGAGGGGTGACGATGTGTGGGTAGCAGTGGCACCATGAGATAGAGTGGAGATGGGAAATAGTGGAAGGATGATACGATGAGTGTTGTGGCACTGTTTGATGAAATAACGGCTCAATGTGTTGGCACCAGTTATACAAAGAAACATGGTAGGTGGATGGAGCGGTTCCAAGGAGTGTTTGTAGTGGCATCGTGAAACGAATAAAGGAAGCAATGTTTGGGATTGTTCCATTGCAAGTATTGTTTATGGTGGAAGAGTGTAAATAGTGGGACCATTAAGAGAAATGGTGCCACCGGAAATGGTGGCTCAATATGGTGGTGGAAACGGTGAGACAATCAACAGTGGGGTAGACACGATGGCACCATGTCATGCGAAACGGTGGCACCGTAAAGGGTGGAAATGGTTCCACAAGTTCACCTACAAAACAAATAAAAAATTAATTAAAAATTTAATAAAACTAAAAATAGGTTAATAAATTAATCAATTGAATTAACAAAAATAATAAAACAAAGTTTAATAATAAAATTACTAATGCATTATTTAAAATAAATAATTTATTTGTATTAAAAATGAAAAACAAATTTAATTTAAAATAAACTAAAATAACTAAAGTCGCTTTCTTACATTAATCAACTAATTAATTGACCAATTAATAAATTAAATAATTAATTAAAGAATAAAAAATCTCAATTGAATAAAATAAAATTGTTCAAACTAATTAAACTATTAGAATAATTAAAAACTGACATGTTAAATTTATTTATTTACAATTTAAGAATACATAATTAATAAATTTTTTAATGAACTAAAAATTATTGAAAACTAATAACATAAAGAATTAACTAAATTAAATTAAAATAACAGCTTAATTTTATTATTGAAAAATAATAAAAAATAAACAACAAAAACAAACTTCTAATACATAAACAAAATTTTTAAAATGTAATTTAAAAAATACAACAATTGATAAATATTGCACAAAATACAATGGTTTGATATTAAAAATTAAAAAAAATATAACAAGGGATGTGGCAAAGAGCATGGAAAAACTTATACATCAAACTACCCCACACTAAAAACTTTGTTTGTACTCAAACAAGTACATGCTTTTGACTTTAAAACATAAAGATGATTTGTGAGTTAGAGTTCAAAAAGAGTGCACGATTAAACTTTAATACCCAGAGGAGCAGGACCAACTAATGAGTCAGGATTTTCAAAGGTGTTAAAAAAAATGATGTCTTGTTTAGCTTCAAATACTCAATGGAAGTCAAAAGACTCAAAAATTCATACACTATTAATTATTTCATACCTCTTATGTGTATTCATTAACTGTCATACTTAACCTTCCAATTCAAGTTCTAGTTAAAGGATTGTTGACAGGTTAGATGAGGTGGAACTCAAAACTTAACCAATGACACCTTCCATTCTCACCTTCCCCCAAGTTCCAAAAATTAAATTCCATTAATTTCATCACTTTATTGACTCAAATCAAATGAAAATTAACCAAGTCAATTGCTCCCTTCTACATTTGGGTTCAAAATTCCCCTCACCTTAATGAGTTCATTTTTGATAAGGGAACATTATTTCCATTTTTCCCATCCATATTCCATGTGCAAAGCAATGTGCATATAACTTATTAAAAATGAAATTGGATTTATTTATTCATAGAAATGCACCCAATGCACCTTTTATCAGATACTCACCATGGGAACCCATTTTCCCATTTTACTCCAGTTATAAAGGACTTAATTAATAATCCATCGAGTTGACTTCCTGAAGTGATTGGATATTATTGTAAAAAAATGTGATTTCCCTAGGTTCCTGTGATAACTTCTAGTTATTCTATGTAATGATCATCATTCCACAAAACCTATCTTGTTACACTCCTATCCTCAGTTCCTAAATAGATAGATCTATAGAGATAGTGAAAAATTGCACTCAACAATCATTCATGCTTAACCGTTTATGACTAAGTGCCAATCTCAACAATTAGTGAGAAGTTATCCACTAATAGGACATAATTGATGTACCAGTTAACCACCAATGTCCATAAAGTTATGAAAGAATTTGAAATTTTTTGAAGGAATTCTGAAAAATTCTTGAAAAAAATGACCATTTTTTTACAAACTCAGGTTCAAAAAGGGGGAATTCTACATGACACTAGAATGACCCCTCTCCCCCACACATAAAACACAAAATTGTCCCAAATGTTGAATTATATGGTGGAAGATAGTTTAAGTTCAAAACAGATAGACATTTCAGCTGAAAAAGGATATGTAAGGGTAATAATGGGGTTCAAAAATTTTCTTTTCCACACAAAAAAGTGAAAGAAAATAAAAACAAAAATAGAAGAACCCAACCCCCCCAACCATCACTAGTAACAATCTCAGTTACTTTTGAAAAGTTAATGCTTATAATTTTTAAGACCAGAAAAAAAATTACTCAATATACTTCAAATAGTAGCATGATTAGTTGTGATGTGTTGTAGCATCATAATGAAATTGAAAGCAGTGGGTGTAAGCATGTTTCAAAAATCATCTCAAAAATAATATTTTTAACTAAGTATATATGAGAAAACTAACACCCAAGAAAGAAAAAAAGTTCAAGAATTAAAAAAAAACAGTGGAAAGACCCCCAAACTTAATTCACAGTGAAGATTAAGAAGGTAATTAAAAGTGAAAAGGGCAGAGAAACACTTCCCTGAATTATTGGACCTTTAACACTGAATCCCATTGAAATATCTTCTTCAGTAGTACAGGGTGGTTTCTCCTCTTTATTAACCTGCATGTTCAAATAAGTAAAATAAGATTTCAGAGTTTTGATTTCAAGATAATTAACCCAAGGGATTGAGTAGAAAGAAATGTTATCCATATAATGCAGTGTATTGTTCGCTTGGTTTTTTATGGCCAATTTTCTAGCACCAATAACTCTCTCTATATAAAAAAAATAGATCATGAGGTACCATCAAGAAGTGAAGAGGTTAAACTAGAGAACAAGCATCAGGGGTAAACTTTATTAAAGAAAAAAAAGAAAAGGAAAAAAAATAAGTAACCATGGGTTAGTTCCGATGCAACATTGAGTTTATAGTCCTCAGTTAGACTTGAAACAACTCATTCTTCCAATAGAGATATGGCAGCCAAGAACTTTGGGTTCCCTTTAAAGAGGTGATTTATTATTTTACCATTGAATAAGAAAGGTATACTGTCTTATCCAACTATCTCAATAGCTCCATTAACCAAAAATCAAACAATGGTAAAGGGTCCTGACCACTTGGACTTCAACTTTCCTAGAAATATCTTAAATTAAGAATTGAAAAGTAGGACTCTCTCACCAAACTTGAAATTCCTATTTTGAATGATTGAGTCATGAAAAGACTCTATTCTTTCTTTGTAAATTTCATCATTCTCATAAGACTCTCTTTGAATCTCCTCCAGCTCACTCATCTCTAAAAGTCTCCTCTCACTAGAAGACTTAAAACAAATGTTTAGAGCCTTCACTGCCCAATAATATCTTTGTTGTAACTCAACAGGTAGCTGAAATGTTTTCCAAAACAGTAGCTCATATGGTGACATCCCTATAGGAGTCTTATAAGTAGTTCTATATGCCCAAAGGGCCTCATCCAACTTCCTTGACCAGTCCTTTCTAGAGCTAGACACTATTTTATCTAAAATCTGTTAGAGTTCTATATTTGAAACTTATGCTTCCCTACTAGACTGTGGGTGGAAAGTGGTGCCTATCCTATGTGAGAACCCATAATTCTCCATCAAACCTTTGAAATTATAATTCTTGAATTGAGTCCCATTATCAATTATGAATGCTCGAGGAACACCAAATCTAGAAAAGATATTTTTCTTGAAGAATTTCACAACACTAGTAGCTGAATTGTCGGGCAGAGCTACTGCCTCAACCCACTTGGACACGTAATCCATAGTAACCAAAATTTACACATTCCCATAAGAAGATGAGAATGGTCCCATGAAGTCTAATCCCCACACATCAATGATTTCAATTTCTAGAATACCTTTTTGGGGTAGTTCCTTCCTTATTCCAAAATTTCCTAACATTTGACATTTTTCACAGCCAATAACCTGACTCCTAGAATCTTTCAAAAATGTTGGAAAATATAAACCAGCCTTTAGGACCTTTTGTGTAGTCCTTTCTCCTCCATGGTGGCCACCCCAAGGTGATGAATGAAAGCTCTCCAGTATGGGAAAAATCTCACCCTCAACCACACGTATTCTCAAAATCCCATCAACACATATCCAAAAGAGAAGAGGGTCATCCCAAATATAATATTTCAGTTCAGATATAAACCTCTTCCTCTGGTTGTGGGAGAGATCCTTGGGCATGACTCTAACTGCCAGAAAGTTGGCATAGTCTGAAATCTAAGTAGACTGCTGTACAGAGGCACATGACAATTGTTCATCAAGGAAATAAGTGCTGATCTCTTTTGGTTCCTTACTTAGGGAATTGTGAAATCATGAAAAGTAATCTGAAACTACATTCTCAGCCCCTTTATTATCCTTAGTCACTAAATCAAACTCCTGTAACTGCAAGGTCCACCACATGAGTCCAGACTTTGAGTCCATTTTAGCTAGAAAATACTTTAGGGCAGAATGATCTATGCCAATTATTATCCTTGATCCTATCAAATACTTCCTGAACTTTTCCAAAGAAAACATCACATAATCCAACTCCTTTTTAGGGGTAGAATAATTCTTCTGGGCATTATCTAGCAGCTTGCTTTCATAGTAAATAACATGTAGTTTCCTATCCTTCCTCTGCCCTAACACAACTCCTACAACAAAGTCACTAGCATCACACATCACCTCAAAGAGAAGCTTCCATCCAGGAGTAGTGATTACAAGTGAAGTAGTCAAATTCTCCTTGAGAAGATTAAAGGCCTCTAGATATGTCTCATTGAAGACAAAGAGGGTGTCCTTAACTAGTATGGAGAACACGAGTCTAGTAATATTAGAAAATACCTTAATAAACCTCCTGTAGAACCCAACATGACCCAAGAAACTTCTTATTCCTTTAACATTTTCAAGTGGGTAAAGCTTTTGTATGACCTCAATTTTAGCATTATCAACCTATATCCCCTTCTTAGAAACTTTGTGTCCAAAAACTATGCCTTTAGTAGCCACGAATTGGTACTTTTCCTAGTTTAAGACTAAGTTGGTCTCTTGAAACCTTTCTAACACTAGTTCCATATTTTTTAGACAGTTCTCAAAGTTATTTCCCACAACAGAAAAATCATCCATGGACACTTTAATTATCCTTTCAATCATGTCTGAAAAATTACCATCATGCCACTATGAAAAGTGGTAGGAGCACCACACCATCCAAAGGGCATCCTCCGGTAGGAAAATGTCCCAAAAAGATAAGTGAAGGTGGTTTTATATTGGTCTTTAGGTGTAATGGAAATATGGTTGTAACCAGAATAACCATCAAGAAAGCAGAAGAATTCATTGCCTTCCAATCTCTCTAACATTTGAACCAAAAATAGCACGGGAAAGTGATCCTTTCTTGTGTCTGCATTCAATTTTCTATAGTCTATATAGACTCTCCATCTATTCACTTATATTGTCTAGATTTTCTCATTCCTTTCATTAGTGACCACTGTCGCTCCACTCTTTTTGGGTACCACCTAGACAGGAATGACCTAGGGGCTATCAGAAATGGGAAAAATTATTCCAGCATCAAGCAAACTAATCACTTCTTCTCTCACAAATTCCTTCATGTTCGAGTTGAGTCTTCTTTAGGCTTCTACTCTGGGCTTACACTCAGGTTCCATGGTAATTTTATGCATGAATAAGGCTGGACTTATCCCCTTTATATCAGAAATAGACCAGCCTATGAAAGTCTTGTACTTCTTCAAAACATTAAGCGGATTTTTCTCTTGACTCACCTCCAGGTTGGAAGAAATGATAATAGAGAGGGTGGAACTGTCTCCTAAAAAGGAATATTTGAGATGGGCAGGGAGGGGTTTGAGTTCAAGGGTGGGTGGTGACTAGCTTGAGGGAAGACACTTGGTCCTGGGTGGCCCAATGTCTTCATGCTGCCTCTTGAAGAGGGCAGTAGAGAAGGCTTCTTCCTCAGTGCTAGAGCTTCCAAAAAATATCTCCTCAAACGTAGACTCCTCTCTCGGGGTAAAAATGTGCTCCAAAACAAACTTATCTTGGTTCTCCAAGAATTATCCCTCATATTCATCAAAAAACTCTCTCTCCTTACTTGATCTGATCCCCATACAGGCAACATAAGGGATTTTAGGTTTACTATTTATTTCAACTATCATTCTGAGAAACTCTTCTTCCTCCTTATAAACAAAACTCTCAGCAACTAACATATCATCTTTGGGGAAGAATGAGTGGGTGGGTTCTTGGATTTTCTTAAACACATTGAATTATTCTTTCTGTTCACCCATATTGAAAATCAATTTCCCCTTGGACACATCTATCACAACTCCCTTGTGGCCAAGGAGGGTCTACCAAGAATGATAGGAACCTCTTGGTCACACTCCATATCAAGGATAAGAATATCATCAGGGAATAAGTGTTTCCCCACTCCGACTAACATATCATCAACCCTACCCACTGGATGAGTAATGGACCTATCATTAAGCTGTAACACAACAGTGGTGGGTTGGGGAACTCCTAATCTCAGGTACAGAAAAATTGACAGGGGAATGAGATTACTACAAGCACCCAAATCACACAAACAATTGAACTTACCACCTCTATCTCCAAAGGTGTAAGGGATGAAAAATCTTCTTGGGTCCGGGAGCTTAGGAGGTATTCTATTCTTCAAGACTACACTACACTCCTCTATTAAGATATAAGTGGAAAATTCTTCCAAATTATTTTTGTTTGAACAAATTTTCTTGAGTGATTTTAGATATTAAGGGCTTTGAATCAAGGCTTCCAAGAATGGAATATCGATGTTCTGCTTTTTAACCACTTTCAAAAACTCCAATAATTCAGAATCATGAATTGGCTTCTTAATTCTTTATGGGAAGGGGATTTTAGGGGAAAACTTTCTCACAATTGGGGAAATATCTACAACATCCTCTTCAAAAATTTATTTCCTTTATTTTATTTGTTTTTCAATCCGTTTTCTTTGGGGTTTTGAGCTAGAACAATAGGAACTGGAGGGATTCCAGTGGTATTGTCCAGTTTTCCAGATTTAGGTTCTTTCAGATTTGAGTTTCCAGATTCATCCAATTTTTTATTTTCAGCATTTTGAGGTTCTTTCCTAGGCTCTTGGTGAGTTTGCAGACCACTTATAGTGGTCTCAACCATGAAATTCTCCCTAGGATTGGCTTTAGTGGTGCCTGTGAACCTATCCTTTTCTCTATTACTAGAATCCCTAGCCAACTGCCCCATTTGAATTTCCATGTTCTTCATTCTAGAATCCATTTGATTTTTATCATAATAATTTTTGGTCTTTTTTTCATCAAACTTCCCTATTAACCGATGAAACATGTCTGTCACCTCATCTTTTGAGTTGGATGAATTAACCTTAGGTTGAGGTTGGGGTTGGAATTGCTGCCTAGGAGGCTGTTGGAATCGAGGAGGGGTTGTAGGTTGAAGGACTCCCTACTCCCTTCATGACAGGTTTGGATGGTTCCTATACCCCTGATTTTAGGTGTTGGAAAAAGGATCTTCCCTTCGCTACATTCAAGGTCCATAGCCAGCAAAGATAGCACTCTCATGAGGCTGGACAGGCATATCGAAGTTTGGACAACAGGTTTGAGAATGACTATACATAATAAAGTGGTGGCACTTTTCCTTAAGGGTCTGATGTGGGTTCTCATTAAAGATGTTCGCAGTTTGGGCTTTATCTTGAGGAGAAGGGGTAATTTCCTTTATCACAATGGTTCTCCTCCAAGAGCATTTGTGCTGGGAATTTTTAGCTAAGGTGTTAAGGATTTATTTGAGCTCCACAGTAGTCCTATAACAAAAGTCTCCTCTAGAAGGCTGATCCACCAAGGTTTAGTGGTAAGGGGTGAGACTATTGTAGAAGGTGTCCATGAGGAATTGGGGTGTACATTGATGGTTTGGACACTACCTAAGAACAACTTTAAACCTAACCCAAGATTCATGAAATAGTTCTCCTTTATCCTGAAGGAATCCAGTTATTTTGGGCCAAATTTCAGATGTCAACCTCCTAGGATAGAATTTCATTGTGAAAGTATTATAAACTTGATCCCAGGTGACAAATATTTCTTCTTATAACTGTTGAAACAAATTCCTAGAATTTCCCTTGAGGTAGAAGGGGAACACTCCCAGTTTAAGCTCTTCCTCAGTGAGACCCCTAAGTGGTAGCTGTTGGAAACTACAGTAGAAGGCTCTAATGAAGTCAAGAGAGTCTTCACTAGGAATTCCATTGAAGGTAGGCAGCTGACTAAGAATGGATTGATTAATTTCTTAATTTATAGACGTAGGAGAGAGTCTAATGCATGAAGGGTTACTAGACACTGAAGGTAGTAAGAACTCTCTCAAACTATGCCTCTCATCTATCTCATTCTCAGGTGGGTTCATCATCTTAGGTTGGTTCAAATTCTCAGAAAGTGGGTTGTTTAAGTTTTCATTTCTGTTATCTTCCATTTTGACCTTGTCTTTGTTATTTTTCAATTCCTTGAGGTGCTTATCAATTTCAGGATTACCAGGTACTAAGTATTCAGACTTAGACTTGGTTTTCCTGCAGTAGGTTCAAACTTTTTTTTTAATTTCAATTTTATTTTTGAAGATTTTTAAGTGATTTTTTACTGATTTTCATGATTTTTTATATGTGATTTTTTGTTTTGTTTTTTATATCTCACCTAGCCTTCCCAGAAACGGAGAAAAAATTTGACGAGCATACTTGTCACGAGGACAATCAAGTTTACATTTATAAAGACCCAATATATAACATAGTGGCTAACCTTGGGGTCGCTCTCAAGGAAGCAGTGTCGAATTACTATGTTGTCTATTCTGAAAATATTTTTTTTCTTAAATATTTTGAAAACATAAAAAACACAACTCCTAAAGGAACACTAATTAGTGATGAAGAGCACAGTGGAGAGGGAAACAATGATGGAAAAGTGAAAAAACATAGAGACAGAAGAAAAATCCAAGAAAAGAAAGTAGGCACAGACACAACACAAGGAACATATCAAAAAATGACACCAAGAAACAGAAGATAAAAGCTAGTATGAACAAGGCCAAATCCAGGTTAATCCACCCTCTACTCACTATCCTTGATCAACCTAAGAAAGTAATAAAAAATTCTCAACTTCGCTCAGCGCATGACCAATGTCTTGGATCACAAACCAATATTGCCTAAAAATTGAACACTCAAGTATCGAAGTTCTTCAATACTCTAGAGTTCCTCCAAACTGCAAGGTGATCCACTCAACAATGTCATTATAGAAATAATTTCTCACAATACAGAATGATTCCACTAATATCATCACATCACACAACCAATATAGACTCTCAATTAAAGAAATAAGGACAGGAAGTGGATAATAAATTAAGCAAGAAAGTAATATATCATCATACGAAAGATCTTGATCTCGCTCAATCTATCTCACAGACATGATCTACTAAGGAGAATAAAAAGAATGTGATCATTCTAATGTGAAGATCTCGAGATCGGGTTGGGTTTCATAAACTGGATCAAGCCCCACAAATTAGATCTCAATTTTTGGAGATTTGAGATCACAACATAAAGCGAGTAAGAATTAATGACACAAAACAAATGAAACAAACATCACAATTATAATTACATAACATGAAATACAAGTATTTACAGACACAATTTAAATGAAAACTAAAATAGAGCAACGAGGGAGAGTGGCTGAAATGGAGGAGATGAGACCCATCTCCAGCTTTAAGATGATCCCAATCCATGAGATATGGATTGAATGGATGGTGAATGGTGGTGGAGTCTCCTCCCCCCACTGTGGAATGATTCCCCCCCATCCTGGCCTCTTTTTTTGTCCAAAGAGAGGAGTCGAGGTCCTCTTATTCAGAAAAAATCTATAAAAAATAGAGGCAGACTGACAAGCAGTTAATCCACATGGCACGTCTTCAGTATGCTTTTCACCAGATCCAAGTGAACTCCTAGTGATTTTAAACAATTCCCCTACAACTACCTCACAAATATTCTCGCGCCTTTGCCACGAACTATTTCCATCATCCCCGCCTCTACTAGTAGCTCCCCCTGCACGAAACAATAGAAAAACAAACAAACATGAGTCAAATAAAAATAAAATGAAACTATTATAAACTATTTATTATATCACAACTTAAAAATACTTATTAATAAATATCTATATCATTTATAATACCTATTATTATTATTAATATATATGTTTTAATAACTATTATATTCATTTATTAATATTTAATTATTATAAAACAAAAGTAATTAATATCATATATATATATATAAGTAAGTTTATTATATGTTATGTATATAGTGTATTATATATATTATGATTATTATATAAAACAAAATAAAAGAAACAAAGAAAACTGAAAAGGGGGGAGGTTTCTTCATGCGGCGTAGGGTAGAGCTTGTGGATGGGAGTGGTGGCTCGGAGCAGGTGTAGTGCGACAGGGTCTGGCTGGAAGGAGGAGGATGAGGGAGAGGGTCACGATGGCTGTGGAAATGGCAGCGGTGCGTATGGAGCAGGTTAGAGTATTTAGATCTTAGATTCGATTTTGAGAATCTAAATTCTCTTTTCCTTTGTTCTTGTATGAAATTAGTTCGAAGATACTAATATTTCAATTTTTTATATGCTGGATTTTTGGTTTTGAGTTGATGGTTTTATCAAGAAACAATTGGTTGCTGTGATGTTCAATGTTTTTATCTTACTTTCTGTTGGTTTGTACGCTGGTGTGTAGTTTTGTTGGTGGTGAGACGGGAAGGTGGTGGGAGCAAAGGGTGAGACGGTGGCACTGTTTCTGAAATAGGAGGGGTGATAATGTGTGGGTAGCGGTGGAACTGTGAGTTAGAGTGGAGATGGGAAATGGTGGTAGGATGATGCGATGAGTGGTGTAGCACCATTTTATGAAATAGTGTCTCAAGGGGTTGGCACCAGTTGTGCAAAGAAATGGTAGCAGGTGGATGGAGCGGTTCTAAAGAGTGTTTATAGTGGCACCGTGAAAAGAATAAAGGAAGCGGTGAGTGGGGTTGTTCCATTGAAAGTATTGTTGACGGTGGCAGAGTTTAAACACTGGGACCATTAAAAGAAACAGTGCCACCAGAAATGGTGGCTCAATCTGGTGGTGGAAACAGTGAGACGGTCAACAGTGGGGTGGACATGGTGGCACCGTGTCATGCAAAACGGTGGCCCTGTAAAGGGTGGAAACGGTGCCACAGGTTCACCTGGAAATCAAATAAAAAATTAATTAAAACTTTGATAAAACTAAAAATAGGATAATATATTAATCAATTGAATTAAAAAAAATTATAAAACAAAGTTAAATAATAAAATTACTTATGAATTATTTAAAATAAATAATTTATTTGTTTTAAAAATTACAAACAAATTTAATTTAAAACAAACTAAAATAACTAAAGTCACATGATTACATTATTCAACTAATTAATTAACTAATTAATAAATTAAATAATTAATTAAAGAATAAAAATATTAATTGAATAAAATTAAATTGTTAAAACTAATTAAACAATAAAAATAATTAAAAAGTGACATATAAAGTTTATTTATTTACAATTTAAGAATACAAAATTAATCAATTCAATTAATGAATTAAAAATTATTAAAAACTAATAACATAAATAATTACCTAAGTTACATTAAAATAAAACCTTAATTTTATTATTGAAAAACAATAAAAAATAAATGACAAAAAAACACATTTAATACATAAACACATTTTTTAAAATGTAATTTACAAAATACAACAATTGATAATATTACACAAAATACAATGGTTTGATATTAAAAAGTAAACAAAAATATAAAAAGTGATGTGGAAAATAGCATGAAAACACTTCCACATCACTAACCAATAACCCACTGCTCTTATGAGATTAAGGATTTCATAGGGGCCAATGTACCTAGGGATAAACTTCCTTTTCTTCCCAAACTACATGACTCTATTCCATGGTGATATTCGAAGGAAGAATTTGTCACTGACATCAAAATACAAGTCCCTTTGATGGTTGTCAGTATAGCTCTTATGATGACTTTGAGAAGATTTTATATGTTGTTGGATGACATGAATCTTTTTTATCATCTTTTTCAAAAATATTAGGCCCATGAAGCTTTCTCTCAACAACTTCTTCCCAAAATTTAGGAGTTATAAATCACTTCCCATATAAAGATTCATAGGGTTCCATTTTAATACTTGATTGGAAGCTACGGTTGTATGAAAACTCAACTAATGGGAGGTGTTGTTCTCATCCACCTTTAAATTCCTTTTAGAATGTTATGAGCATGTCCTCAAGTATTTGAAGTGATTTTATATTGGACATTAGTTTGGGGGTGATAGATTGTACTGAAATTCAATTAATTATTCAAAGAATATTGATGACTTATCCAGAATTTAGTTATGAAACTTGTATCATGATTATAAACAATAAAAAGTTTCACCCCATGCATCCTCACCAATTTCTTCATGTATATCTTGGAATTCTGGTCAAGAGATAAATCTTTAAGAATAGTGATAAAATGGACAATCATGGTGAGTCGGTCCACTATAACCCATATTTCATTGTTTCCTTTGGATATTCTTGAGGGACCAGTGACAATGTCAAGAATGATATTGTCCCACTTCCATATTAGTATGGGTAGTTGTTTCAATACCCCTTTAGGAAGTTATCACTCCTCCTTAACTTATTGATACACCAATAACCTTCTAGTGTAGTAAAAAATATCCATTTTTATATTATCCAACCAATAATGATCACAATGGTCTCTATACATTTTATTACTTCCAAGTTAAATAAATAATGTTGATCTATGATCTTTATACATTAGTTTTTTCCTTATTTCCGGAATATATGAGACAAATAGCCTTGTATAAAATTTTAGCACACCTTATTTATCAATATTGAACTCAAGAAACTTCTAATTCTTCATACCCTCTATCTTATTTTGTAATAAAGGATCTTCTTTTCAAGATTTATTTATCTTATCTAGTAATGATGGTTGATAGATAATTTTTGGATTGGATTAATGATGTACCTCCCCTCATGATTCCTATGTTCATCCTTACTAGGTCCTTGATGAATGGATCTACTTGAATCCTCATCACTTCCTGCATAACAAAGTCTTTCCTACATAATGCATCAACAACTTTGTTTGCTCTTCTAGGGTAATAATGAATTGAATAGTCAAGTCTTTAAGAAGTTCTAACCATCTAATTTGTCTCATGTTAAATTCCTTCTATGTGAATATATACTAAAGAATTTGGTTGTCTATGTATATGTCACATTTATCCCCATAAATATAGTGCCTCTATATTTTTAGAGAAAAAATAACCGCAACTAGCTCTAGGTCATGTGTAGGACAATTTTTCTCATGAGGATTTATCTGTTGAGATTCATAAGAAATAACCTTATAATTTTTCATGAGGACACACCCAATACCTTTCAAATATGCATCACTCAAAATTCACTTTTTTATTATGTAAAAAGGGAATACAGAATCCCAGCCTATAGTAGGGGAAAATGGTGCAAATGAATATAATATTCGCTAACAACGAGGGAGAAATAATTCAGTAAGGACCTCGTACAATAATAGATAATAAGACCTTCACTTGGGATCCCCTTAATAAGCCAATAGTTCACTACAAATTTACCTTCCCTCTCGGTGTGGCCAACACTAATACCCAGAGTGATCAATTCCCTAAACTTTCTCACCATATAGCTCAAATTCTATGGATATCTCTCCTTTAATTGAAGCATCCAAATGAGAACTATAGAATTTGATTCCACCTAATTGATTTTGATTTTATAAATAATGTTGATAGAAATACTAGTTTTCAATGTTATGAACTCTTCTCTCAAGGAATTACCAAGTCCATAGTATACTCTAAGGCATAGGATCACTGATCCTTTTAAATAATGTATGAGACCCCCACCCCTCATGACACCAAAAATGCATGAACCATCCATGTTCATCTTTACCCCATGCATGGAGTTATCTATTTAACCCACTTCTCGTTCCCCTATCCTTTCTAAATATCATAGCATAGAATGACATTGGAAGAATTTACTTATGTATGGACAATGAACCACCACAGTTTATAAGGGGTCTAAGATCCACCACATAGGACTTCAAATGAATCATAAAATATAGAAATGAGAAACCTATTCCTTTCATTTCCTTTTTTCTTTCCTCCTAAAGAACCCAAAAAACCACAATGAAAAAATGCTATGAATATTACTATCAACCCACTAGCGATCCTCCCCATGAAACCATCCATCTAAGAAATCATTGATTGTATCACCAGACCCTATCAATCCCATCTCCTGACTCATGAAATTCCATATGACACAAGCCCAATAACCATTAAAAAATATTCCATGTGGTCACTAGTCTAGATGAGGCACAAAACCTACTACCTGAGATGATGGAAATTCCCTTCCTCTAAATGTTGTATTCAGTGGGTATCTATTGGTTCCTCAGCAGCTAGATCAAAAAATTCTTCTTGACTGGCATATCCTTACACCAAATACTAGAGGAACATTCATCCTATCCATTAACTACCTACAAAAAACCCATATAATTACAATCATTGAAAAGTATTGAGGGTGATCTAGAAAAGACACATCTATTTGGTTCTGTGTTCAATATGATATTATCATATATAGACTTCGGATGTTGGTCCAGTGTTGAAACGATAAATCCTGGGAATTGGATTGCCTTCTTAAATAAAATTCCTAGCACTGGACACCCTAGAAAGAACAAAAGTTTTCCTACCCTGTTCAAATTTTAGTAGCTTATGTATCCTTGGATCACCACCCACCAGACCTCCTTCATCAACTCCAGAAGTTAAATCATGTTTTTTCACAGACTTGAAATTCTTTTATTAGTAGTTCCCCCAAGATCCCAATTATCAATATTACTATTTCTCATGAAATTTTCCCACAATGAATTTCCTTTGATGATGTACCACACTGGCCTCAACTATATGCAATTCATGGCCTACGAGACACTACAAAAGTTGAATCCTCCTTTATCAAGAATACATTCCATTATTTTCTAAGAAGCCTAGTGACACCTCGTGGATTGGTTGACTTCCCAAATTATGGACTTAAAAGTTTTCTCAATGCTGTCTACAGTTACATTTCAGAGATGAATCACTATAAATAAGAAATCCCTCTCTAATATAGGGTAGAGTAAACACATGTACAATAACTAATCACTTATTTAACACATGGAAACTTTCTTCACATTTGTTTTTCTATATAAACTTAGCTCCTTTTTAAGTTAACTTGGCTAGTGGATTATAAGGTCATGATTTTGTTTCAAAAACCTCCTATAATATCCTAATTAACCAAGGAAACTATGAATCTCAATTATTATTGTAAGATGAGGCCACTCATCCACAACCTTTTTCTTGGTAGGGTCAACTAAGATTCCTTCATTAGTTATAATGTTCCCTAAGAAATATACTTATTTTAAAAAAAATTCACATTTGATGAATTTTATAAATAGCCACTTCTTCCCCAGAGTTTTAAATAAAACCCTTAGATGACCCTCATGATCCTCACAAATTTTGGAATATATTAGAATATCATTAATAAAAATTATCACAAATTTATAAAGGTATTATGTAAAGAATATTTATAAAATAAATATATATATCGGGATCATTAGTCAAGCCAAAGTGAATAAAAATAAACTCATAATGACCATATCATGATAAGATGGAATTTTTTGGAATATCTTCTTTTTTTACCCTCAATTGATGATAACCAGATCAAATATCAATCTTGGATAAGAATTGATTCCCCCAAAGCTGGTCAAATAAATCATGAAACAATAGTAGATGGTACTTGTTCTTTACTGTGATTCTGTTAAGTTCTCTATAATCAATGCATAACCACATTGATCCATCCTTATTATTCACAATGATAATAGGTTCTCACAAAGGAGACACACTTGGTCAGATAAATTTCTTATCATAAATATCTTTGTGTTTTTTCTTTAATTCTTTTAGATCCACATTTTCTATTCTATATGGGGTAGTTGTTATCAACTTGGATCTAGGTACTAGCTCAATGGAGAACTCTAACTCTCTTTCTGGGTAATTTCAAGGTAACTCCATAAGAAATACATAATTTTATTACTAAACAATGATGTCATTTTCAAGTCTTATACATTTATTTCCTTCTTCCTTTTTAGCAATCATCTCAATTAAGAAGGATATAGGAGGTGCATATAGACAATGTTCTGGTTGGGATATCTCTCCTTTGAAAATAAATATAGGTTTTCCATTCAAGACTACTGAGATTTCATTGCTTCTGTAGTTGATCTTAGCATTGTATTTTAAGAGGAAATCCATCCCTAGTATAGTGTAAAATTCCACCATGGGAATCACTACTATATTTATGATGATATTGTGCTTTCCAAAGTCAATACTAGAGTTTTTGTACACCATTGATGCTTATATAATCCCTCTAGGAGTCTTTTCTAATAATCCAACTTCTATAATCTTGGGAATTGATTCTATATTTATTGAAAACTTGGATAAAATAAAGGAATGTATAGAACAAGAATAAAAAAATGTACTTGTTAGCTTTGAGATAACAACAAGAGTATCTACCACCACATCATTTAGAGACTCTACTTTAGCCATCATGATAGAAAATGCCCTATATTTCTCCCTTGGCCTATGATAAGGTTGATGGTGGTCCCCCTCTATTATCTTCTGATTTGGATAGTGATTGGAAAACTTACCATGCTATCCACACTTGAAGCATTGAACTTCAGGCCGGTCCTGCACCATCTTACCTTTATCATTCGTTTTGATAGGTTTAGGCTTCACCTCACCCTGATAGTTCCAATATATATGGCCATATCTTCCACACTTGTAGAATTTTATACTCTCAAGAAAGAAGTTACCCGAATTCTTATTCTCATATTTGTTTCATGTGGTAATTTTCACTTGCTTTCATCCTCTTCCATGATCAAAGTTCATCCCTGAGTTTGGATCTATATCTCTTCTATTTTAATTTGACCTATGTGACCACTAAATTTCTCCAAACAATAATTAAACCTATATACCACTCCATACTATCTCCTCATAGCTGTCATAGTCTCGATTTTCTAAATTCATCCATAGATGGGGTCTTAGTCCATCAAAGAATCTATCTAACTTTCCCATTGGTTCCATAACAAAGATAAAGTTGTATCGAGAATGTCTTATAAAGTCCATCTCATATCTTCCCATAAATTTGTTTTCTTTATGATTCAACTTAAGAAATTCTTTCTCTATTTTTTTTCGCATCAAATGGGTAAAATATTTATTGAAAAATACTACCCCAAACTCTTCCCACTCGACAACATTAATCTCACTTCTTGTATTCATGGTTTTAATCAGTGTCCACCACTGATCAAATTGTCCTTCTAAGTGGTATAATTACAGGGTTACTTTCTCTTACTCTAAATAGTGTAGTACAAAAAAGATATTTTCTATAGAGCTTATCCATTATTCAACAATCAATTTTTTGGTAGATCCACTAGAATATGGTTTTCATTAACACATGAAGGACTCAAAGAAAATATGTTCCCTTCAAGGTGAATCAGGCTGCTCAAATTAATTCAAGTTATTATTCATAAATCAATATAGTTGATTCATCATTGTCATGAAATTTTCCATTTTGTATTCCATTAGAGGTCCGTCAACCTATCTTCTATCGCGCTCATCATTTACATGGTTCCTCATATTTCCCACCATTTTTCTAAAATAATATAACCTTATTGAGAAATTTATTTCTTTTAATAATATTATAATTCTAAATGAATTTTATTTCCTAAAACATAATACTTAAATATTTTATTCTTTAATAACAATAATTTTTTTAATATCCTTCATAATGGTTCATAAGAATCTTGTGAATAACCAAACATATCCCCCAGGAATGTCAAAAAAGGAGTGAATCAAGGCCCATTTTCATGAACTAGTTCCCAATAGAGTCTATCTTAATGATTTGTTTTTGGGTGTTACCCCTAGATACAACAATTAGAGAGACACATCCACTTGTTTGTATCTAAAAATTTATTTCTTTTCTCCAAAGCCACTTACTTAGTACTTCACCAAAATACTGGAATGTTTTCCAATATTCAAACTTTTCTTTAGGGTTCATAATAAGTATTTATATTCTTAATTATCAAAAATAATTAAACCATACTTTTATATAAACTATATAATCCCTTATTTTTATTTCATAAAATTTTCATTACATGGTACAAAGAGAGGATCTTTTAAGGTTTACTTTCCTAGAAATAATGCACATTATACATGAAAACATAAAAAATTATTATAATCCACTTAAAAGGATTATTCATGGGTTAATTTGAAGTAAAATTACAACATATCATATCCTGGGGACAAAAATCAAAGGAAATGTGTGAGCACAAGACCCAGTAAGGGAATTAGTAAGGGAAATAGTTTACATGGGATCATGAGAAATAAAAATAAGAACATGAGGAATATCATTATGTAATGAGAAAGGAAAAATTAGGCATACAATAATAAAAATAAAATGAATCATAAAATGGAAATTTGGATAAAATAGTTAAATGATACATTCATTATCATATCACAAAGGTTTGTTACCAAGATTTCATAAAAGGAAATTACCTAGGTTATTCACCAAGGTATTGTAAAACATTTCATATCTAGAGATTAAATTATTTACCTAATATCAAATCTCTATCATAGAACACCCTTAATATGTATCTATTAATTTGATCTATATATTTAATAACCAATAATTTCATTAAAAACCCATGAAGAATAAAGAATGAGTTTCTTATCAAAACCATGACGTAAAAAAGTTCTTAAAGACATGATCATTACATCTTTTTTAGCCTATGAAATGGGAATGTGGGAATATTATGTGAAAATTCTAATATAAAATGAATAATTATTAAATCTAGGTGAATAACCATGTAAAATTAAAAGGTTTTTATATCTACATAATGAAAATAAAAGATAAATTATTAAGGAGAAGAGAGAAATTTTGCGAAGTAAATTTAACAGCATGATAGGTATAAAACATGTTTTTAGAAAAGGGTAAAATGAGGGGATACAAGGGAATACCATTTATAAAACATAATTTGATTGTAAGGGTATGATAAAGAGGGTAATAAAATATATTAACCATAAAATTTATAATCCATATTCCAAAAGAGGCTCTTGAATTAAAGAGAAATGAAGGATAATTCCCTTACCTTGAAGAGTAGCTTCTAAATAATGTTGAATAGAATCTTGGGGGATTGAGGACACCTTGCGGGGATTAATTAGAGAAAAAACAATAAATTCATGTATTTTATATTTTTAGTGAAAGGATATGGAGAAATGGGTGTGTATTTATTGAAATATTGGAGGAATGTTTTAATAATTTCCAAATATAGGCCTTGGGAATCTAGGTTGTGGAAAATGAAAAACCATTGGATTACCCAAGTTTTCCCATGGTTTTGGATATTTGGAAAAAGAAATTATTTTATTTTAATACAATAGAAGCAAAAATAACTTTTTATTACTTATTTAGGCATGAAAAAGTAAATTTTCTACAAAGTAGTGTTTTTAAATTTAAACTTTCCATTTTAGAATTTGGAATGTCATTTATTGGTTAAGAAGTTGATTAAAATACATTAAAACACTTGATATTAATAAAATAAAGTATTTTAGGTCATGAATTATGGTTAATTAATTATTACATCATTAGGAAATAATTATTATGTTATTAAGCATACCAAACACTCAAACTATATTTCTACTATTTGCGAAAAAATAACGTATTTTAGAAAATTCTCATAAAATAAACCTAACCTAATTTCAATGTGATGATTCTAAAAATGATGTTTATTTTATCATAATAATTCTCTAAATATGTGAATTTTAACTTTTAAATATAAAAAATAGTTATTTATTAAAAAATAATGGGTTGTATGGAATAGTCAAATTTTTGAAATTTAAAATTTTCCAAGAAACTAATAAAATTAATTTAACATTTATATTTAAATAAGAGTGTTTCTATTATATTAATTAATTAAAAAAATATTATTCATAATACATTAATTTATTATAGAAATTTATATCTTTTCTTAAAAGTACAATTTGTTTTTGAAAAATCCATTTATAAAATTCATCTCAATTAAACATATATTTTTTTTATGATTTTTTTTTCTTAAATTAGAATTTATAGAATAAAAATTTTATTTATACAAGTAATATTCACTTTAAGTAACTAAGTCCTAGACACATAACCCCTTATAACACCTTCATACGACATAAGGCTATGATGTGTAATGTTGATAGATTAGTGGGGAGAATCAGCTAACATCGATCGAGTGGTAATTTTCTAATAGCATGAACTTCTACCATAGGCGATTTTGTTCTTGCTTCACTTGTTCAAGCTCATCTTGGGATTGGTCCAGAAAAAACCCTAGTGATACTACCTCCCTTCCAAGTTCTGAAAAATGTGCTTTATATAGCATTTCTATATGGGTTGAGGGAATCACTAATCCTTTATACATTAATTATCATCTATTATTAATACTTATAAACACTAATTATAATGCTTTAAATATTACCAATGGGTATAGTTATCAATGTTCAAATTTTCCAATGATATATTTCCCTTTATACTATATAAATAACACTTCATTATTTCATTCAAAAAATTCTCTACCATTTCTCCCAATGTTAAATATTTTAATTTTATAAGATTTTGATTGGTTTACTAATATTTTAATTTATTTATATAGTGTTTTATATGGGGGAAATGATTCTAGAAAATTGGAGCAATCCATAATTTCCCATTTTGGATTTCTCTATTTTATATTTTTTTGTCCAGTTGTAATGTTTGACATTTTAATTGGTTTCATAGATGACCAATGTAATTATCATTGTTAATGAGATAAAATTTTAATATTTTCTCTTTATTTTTTATGTGTATAATATTATATAATGTATAACACACATTTATTTAGAAAAAAAAATATAATTTAAAAATTATGGGTCATTATAATGCTTTCTTTCCACTGGAAGGATTTGGAGAAGTATGAGGGTAGTGTTTTAAAGGTGGAGAAAAAGTGTTGGCTAGAGGGGCTTGAGATCACTTTTAGTTTGATCCAGGTCCTTATGGAGTAATGATTTCATTTAACAGTCAGTTATATCTGGGGAGCTATGTTTCAGTAGTTGATGTTGTATCTGGGAGAGTGGAAGGAGGCATATGTTTCATGGGTCGACTTTCAGAAAGAGTTCATGGTTGTTTTACTTTTGTAGACCATGAAGGCAGTGAAGATGTAGGAGATTCTTTATCTTCAATAGTGGTGTATGTTAGTGTGAGAGTTGGGAATAATGTTCATGAACCTTCATTTTTTTCTCCTGTTATTTTTCTAGATGAGGCGCCTCAAGTGAGAGGTCTTAAGGAGTCACTTCATCCTTCTACTCAGTATGTAGTTACTAGTTTTACATTTCCTATGTATTTTTAGGTTCATAAGAAGACAGAGGTGATTAATTTGATGTACTCATGAGGAGGATTTCCCTAATAGGGGAATCAATAGGGTTTATCAAGGAGCAGAGTTGTTAGTGGTAGGTCTTAGGCACCAAGAACTTCAAGGTTTTGACCAGTGGGGGGTTAACCTTAAAATATTTTTTTTTTGAAATTATGGGAACAATTTTTTCTATTGTTTTCCTAGTGGATTTTTGTAATTGTTTTTTGGTTTTGGGGTTTATGTGAATTTCCAGAACTAGTTACCAGTGGTTCCTTGAGATCAGTTTATTGGAGATCGATATGTTCAACACCAAACTCAACAATAGTTTCGAGTGTGACCATTTCAACAATAGGATAATAAAATCTTTTCTCTTATGAGGGGAGATTGAGTAGGTAGAGGAAAAACTTAGGATTCTCCTTGTGTTTAGGGATCCTGAATTGAGTGTGGTTGTGGAGTTTTTCATCTGTAGAGTGGCATAAGAGATAGGAATGGTCATTTGAACACACTGAAGGAAATAATGAAATTGGGGCCAAAGATCATCATAGGTAATATAGGTTTGTTTAGTACTCTTTATTATTCCTTGTTTGATTTAGAATATTCACAGTCATTTTTTTCAACCACTATATCCCGTACTCTGGGACTAGACCTAGAGAGGCTTCCTATGCCCCTAGTGGTGAATCTACTATAGGAGGCCAGAACAACTTGTTGATGTTTTCTGAGGGTGTATACTGATGATTTGGCCACATCAGTTATGTGTGGATATTTTATTTATACAGATGAAGCTGTAAAATGTTATCCTTGGATTTTACTATTTGTATTATGTATGTGCTATTATTGATTGCTTATGGAGGATAATTTTTTTTTCATATGTGGATTGACAATGTGTGGTTTTCATTGTAAAATGAGGTTTTTAGGATAGAAGTCAGTGTGTGGGTCCCCTTATAACTTTTTTGGCTAAGTTGTTTGTGTAACTAGTATTGTAACATCCTAGGTTTTTGGAGCATGTCAAAATCCTCACATGTTTTAAATTTTCAAATTTTGGTGGGTACAATAAATCCTTTCTCATTTAAAGTAATTTAATTCCAAGAGTCTTCTTGACCTAATGCATTTTTTATTCATGGTTTAAGGATTGAAAAGTTTCATGTGTCCTCGATTGGGTTTCAGCTCTATCAGAGGCTGAAAACCCAAGTTTTCTATATGCACCGACAAAGGCACATGGTTTGAAAAGATACTATGGATTCCAAGGAGTAACCATGCAGCCCTCCAGGTATACTATGAATGGTTAGGAAAACTAAGAATAATGAGGAACACTACTATGCGATCATGTCTATAATTTATGATAGAGGTATCATGCACGATTCAAAAAATCGTACTCCTGAATAGTGTGAGCATGGAGCTTGTAAGTGGGTGTCACATGGTTGGTGCATGGTCTGACAAACTATGCGAGATCACATTGAGACCCAATGAAAGTGTGAAAATTAAAATTTTCCATTACCCCCATTTTTTTCTATTCTCCTCCTTTCTCCTCGTTTATTCACTCATAGTGTAGGGGGTCTCACATCTTTCTACCTCCCATATCTTTTGAGCTGTATTCCTCACTTGGACTCCATTTCTTGATCTGTCTGTGATGTTGGATATGTATCAGTATGGATCCAACTCATCTTTCTTATCTTTTCCTTTTCTATCACTATACGGTCTGCTAAATCCATGCAATCTGATTTGCCCTATTTTTAGGGAATTAATCTAACATGAAAATTTCTTCCAAATCATCTCGATTTAGAGGCTAATATAGGACGAGTGGACATCTAAAAACCTGATAAAGGTGGTTCTCATATTTATTTTTGTTTTCATGAGTGTTTTGGTGGTGAAGATTTGAGTGAACCATTTTATTGACCAAGTGTGGCCCTTTTTATTTAATGGTTTCCTTTAATTAATTAATTGAACTCATATCAGATTCCTATAGGAACATTCGAGAAGGTATACAAGTGGTACAAGGCTATTGAGATGCATTTAGAACTTGGATTGATTTGGCTGGGGTGATGTTTTAGTTAAATTGATTTGTTTAATTTATTTATACTAAACTGATGAGTTATATGGGAATGTGATGGGCTTAGCTTAAGGATTTAGATTGTGTTGACTTCTTGATTTGAGGTGATACGAACATCAATACGGGCATGACCCAATATATATACATTCTATGTGATGTTGATCACTTGTTGGGTGACACGATCATCATTTGAGGAAATAAGATTGTCAGGTTGTGGGAATGGATTGAGAGTCTTTGGAAGGAGATGGAAATAAGAAATGGTCATAGGGCCACGAGGTGCTGGAATGGTGTGGCTTAGAAAATTATTTAGTGATTTCTAGTCACCCATGTTGGACAATATACCGATTGGAATTGTGTGCAAATATTATGACCCAGATGATGAGGTGTTATTGGACAATCGTGTGGGTAGAGGCCTCTGTTAGTAGTGGATTAGGATAATGGTTAAAGGTTATTTACATATAAATCCATGAGGATGGTAAGGAGCCATCAGTTGGCAGTGCTGAGACTCTTGGTTGGGGGATGAAGATTACCGTACTTAAGGCCCTTAGGCTAGGACTATTTTGGGAGGATGGACATTGCCATTCCTCAGGACATCATCTGTTGAACTGATGCTGTTATCATTTGGAGGATAGAGATCACTATACCTCAGATGTTGGGATTTTATCTGACAGTGTTTATTATGAGCTAATATACATGGGAAAAGGCATTGATTACTGGAGCATGCCTTTAAGATGTGTAATATTGTTTGGATATGAGAAGTTAGGTGTCACAAGGTTAAAAGTAATTTTATTTGATGAGGAAGTCAATTGTTCACCTTTTTTTATTAACATTAGAGGATTCCTTAGTGTATATTCTATGGATCCTCTCCTCTATAATATTCTGGTGTAGGATGAATCAATTGATAGCTTCCTGGTGGCTTTTGAGCACTAGGTAAACTTGTGTTTATTAAATGAATGTGCTTCCTTTGTTTATTTTTAGTATACACATGATTAATCATATATAAAGGATATATAAACTTTTGTGGTGGCCTACTATGTTTTTTTTCTCACACCCCACATGGGACCTTTGGGAAACATGTATATTTTATGTATTTGAAGTCAGGTAAAGGTTTAGGCTCAAGAGGTGGACCTTAGTGTTGAGATGTTTAGCCTGGGATGGAAGTAAAGGGACCATGGGTTCTTTCCATAACTAGAGATTTTCTTTTTGTTTTCTTTATTCATTAGAATACTATTATATGTATATACTATGGTTATTCATTGGAGACCATTCTGTATATTGATATGTATGACTACTCTTGTATTCATGTTATCTTTTAGTAGCTAAAAATGGTATGCATCGATGTTTAATTCTAAAAATGATTTATTTATAGATGGTTGATATTATTATTATTGCTTCTACTAGTATTATTGTGCTTCTTCCATGGGAAGGTTACTGGTCGAGTGTTTATTGGTATTTCTTTCCACTTCATATTATATATACTTATACAATTATTATATCATCACCAATGGGTGGTGTCTCCCCACTATAATATATTTACACTTTCTCTACTAGTTGAAAACCTTTAGAGTTTGGGGAGGTGCACTTAATTCCTAGTGGCACTCAGCCTGTTGCACTATTTAGGTGGAAATTTGGGTTAGATAACAACAAATGGTATACAATAAGTTCCCTTTACCTATTTTTTGTCTTAATAGTTGGGCTATGTTAGACCATATAATAAGATGTTGTTGGAACTGGGTTTATAGCTCGTGTTTGGGAGCAAGTACCCCCATGCATGGGGATAAAACAAGTTTCCATGGGTGGTAATTATTGTTCTGTCCTACTAATTTTATAGTAGATAAGATTTCCACCTCGAGTGGGGAACTTAAATGTGAATTGTTACTTGTTATGATATGTGACCCTTGGTCTAGTATAACAAGGGAGGATATTTGGACCCTTGGAATGATATGGAAATGGTTATTTGTTATGATTATTTTTATAGAAACATTAAATGTTATATATATATATATATATATTAAAATTTTACCGTGATAAAAAATACTCATGACATGTGAAATATATTTGTGTATGTGGGATTTCCTCTTATAGGAGTAGAAATGGATGATGATATGGGATGATTTTGATCACCTGGTTGTGTGACCAAGTCATCAAATTTAGGAGACATGGTTTGTCAAGATGGGCATGGCCTCGGGCACATGAAGGTGAGAAACTTAAAATGTAAAAAAAGGAATCTAAGTGGTGTTTTACTTCCTAGACTCTCTTTGGTGACAATATACTCAGCTTCATCGGATATAAATGATGTATGAATCCTATGTGGGTAGGTGAGGGGATATGAGGTTGGGACTATTTGTGACACCTTTCTCTAATATGAGTAGATAAGGGGCCATGAGGCCAGATGTCATTGGGAATAGTTGCGATAGGAGAGTGCGAGGGTGGTGAGATCACACTGCTTGTTACAGATTTCACTATATGTAATATATATATTAATATGTTATATGATATATTTTACAATGGTATTTGTATTCAGTGGGATTCCACCTAAATGGGTTCCAAAGGAGCTTCAGGTGGGTGTTTATGTTGTCCAGCAGGAGTATGCATAAGGTGAGACCCTTGGGGGTAGGGATTAGGCCCATGAGGGTTATGTAGAGTGTGGGGAAAAGGTAAAAGATCAGTAATAGGCTTATGTATAGGCAGGGTAGCTGCTAAATTTGATAGCCTTTGGGTTGTGGCTTGATGGGAAGCTCAGAGCGAGCTGGGTATGTGTTATCTAGGGCATCAACATAGGAACTCAGGGGGTGGAGCCTTTCTTGGAATACTTGACTCGAGATTTATAGTCAAAAAACCCACCACTATTTTATGGTGATGGTGGTCTATAGGTGGCTAAGAACTGGTTAGAGTCAATGCATATGATCTTTGAGCCGCTTGAGGCACCCTATGGTGGAGGGTGAAGTTGCCAATGTACACACTCAGAGGAATGATAAAGTGTTTGTGGGATGTGTAGGAGCACGAAGACAGACATGAGGGGACAATTTGGAAGGATTTTGAGGCCAGTTTATTTGAGTACTTCTAATTAGATACACCAAGGGAAGAGAGAGATTAAGATTTATTAAGCTTATATCATAGAGATATATCCGTAATGAACTATGAAGTGACATTCACCGAGTTGCCTTATTTCACACCTGGTATGGTGGGGGATGACACCTTGAGGGTGATTCATTTCAGTATGGTTTATAGAACACCACCAAGGTGTAGGTAAACATATTCAGGTTGGATTCATTCTCAGAGGCAGCGAATCATGAACTCATAGTTGAGGGAAATTTGATGGACTGGTTGTACTCAAGTCGAGTCAAGTGAGGATGTAGTGTGATCAAGAACCAAAAGAGTTTATAGAATAAAGATAGGTCGGGCATCTTGATAGGTTTTGTAGGAAGATTTCTCAGACAACCAGAAGTTAGGGACCAAGGTAGAATCAGGTTTTTGAGATCAGAATATGAGAGGTACCAGGAGCTAGTAGCTAATATTCAGCTACACACAGAGGTCAGGAATGAGACAGAGGGACCTCGCAGTGGGGTCAATGGCTGGTGGCTAGTGCAGTAGGGTAGGGAGGCCAAGTCTGGGTCAGTTGTGCTTCATGCTGGGTGAATGTAGTATAGTTTCCAAGTTCAGAGTAGAATGGGGAGCTATTTATGGGTAGAGGTATATAGTGGTAATATCCGTGTTTCTTTTTTGTTTCATTTTGGCATTTCCCTTGTGTATGTGTGTCCTTTTTGGATGCATGAGGTGCACATGATGTATCTATAGACTAACTAGACACTTTTAAGTAGTTTTAAATATTATAAAATCTGTTATATATATAAATTAGGTGCATGATACTAGGATTTATATGTAATCATCAATGGGTCCATGTATTTTGAGGTGTGTCGGCATTTGGGCATCATTCCGATGCATAAATTGTTTAAGGTGTGAGGCACTGAGATTGATTTTGAGCATCCGATGAGATGTGGGACCCTATAGGTACCATGTGAGAAATGAGAATGAGGTGGTAATTTTAGGAGATGAGATACTTGATGGGTGTTTGGTATGGCATGGTAGCACTTGATGAGGTGTAGGTGTAATGATGCATCATAGGGGGAGTTTTGAGGTTGAGGATGGTTAGTGGATTATTAGTTTTATTTGTGTTTTGGGTCGAGATGCGACCAGGGTATGTAACTACAATGGTGGGGATCCCCTTGAGGTAGATGACCTATAATATTCAGACCAAGGTAGTCTGGGTTAATTTTAATGATATGGGTATGTATGGTACCATATCATATTTATGCTTTATAGCTCAGGGATGACGTATGTTAAGGTGGGGAGATTATAACATCTTGGGTTTTTTGAGTGAGTTAAAATCCTTACCCATATTAAATTTTTGGAGTTTGGTGGGTAGAAAAACCTTTTTTATCATTTAACAGAACTTAATTATTATATTTTCCTCGTACCAATTCCTTTTTTAGTCACTGTTTAAGGATTGAAAATTTTCACAGGGGTTTGGTTGGGTTTCGGGTCCGTCGGAGGATGAAAATCCAAGTTTTCTAAGTATGAAGGATAAGGCGCATGGTTTGAAAAAACTATGTGGCCTCCAAAGAGTAACCATGAAACCCTATAGGTATACTATACATGGTTTAGAAAACCATTTAGGAGGGGGTTCATAGCCGTGTGAAAATGTATGAAATTTCTGATAGATGTCTAACACTTGGTTTGTGCACGGTTTGGAAAACTGTACATATGAAATGTGTGAGCCTGGGGCTTGAACAATGAGTGTCACATGATTAGCTCATGATTTTCCAAATCATGCAAGCTAGCCATGAAACCCATTAAAAGTATGAAAAGTTGATTTTCCCTTACCCCTTTTTTTCTGTTATTATCCTTTCTCCTCCTTTAGTTGTGCACAACATAAGGGGTCTCACTTATTTATTCCCCCGATATTTTGTGATAGATTCATCTTCTGGAATCCATTTCTAGATCCTTATTTGGTGTTGGATGCATATCATTAAGGCTCAACATACACTTCCTTATCTTTTCCTTTGATCTTTCTATATGGTCTTCTAAATCCGTGCTAGCCTATTTACCCTATTTTTTGGGAGTTTGTATAAAACAACTATTTCTTCCAAATTGTCTCAAGTTATAGGCTAATATTGGATGAGTGGATGTCTACCAACATAAGGTAGGTGGTTATCATATTTACTTTTGGTTTTTCAAGTGTTTTAATGGTTACCTTTAATTTATTAATTGAACCCATGTGAGATTCCTATGAGAATGCCATATCAGGTCTATAAGTGAGACGATCTTAGTGATAGGCCTTCAGACCCTGGGCATATTAGTTCAGGGTGATATTTTAGTTAAATTTATTTGTTTAATTTATTTATGTTGAATTGATGAGTTCCATGGGAACATGACGAGATCATCTCATGGATTGATATATCATTGGATATATGATTTGAGGTGATACAGTCATCAAGATGGGTGTGTCCCTATATATATATATATATTCTGAGTGATGTTGATCACTAGTTAAGTGACAAAATCAACCTTTGGGGTTACAAGGTATTCAAATTGTGGGCATGGCTAGAGTGATTTTGTATAGTGATGGAAATTAGTTTGAGTGACATTGTTGAAGGGGCATGAGGTGCCAAAATGGCATGTCTTAAGAAATTATTTGGTGATTTACACTCACTTGTGTTGGAAAATTCACTTTTTGGAGTCATGTACACACAGTAGGACTCAGATGATGAGGTGGTATTGACCACTAGTGTGGTTAGAGGCCTCTGTTAGTTATGTATTTGGATGATGTTTAGATGTTTTTTCCATAAAAATACTTGGGGATAGTGAGGATCCATTGATTGATAGTGTTGAGACTATCGGTTGTGGGATGAGGCTCACCGTACTTGAGTCTATTGGGCTAGGAATGTTTTGGGTGGACATACATCACCATTCCTTGAGATGTCAACTGTTGAGATGATGATGTTATTATTTGGAATACATAGATATCTATTCATGGGACATTAAGATTTGAGTCGACATGGGTTTTTATGAGCTGAGGTCTGAGGGACCAGGTACTGATTATTGGTTCATTCCTTCAAAATGTTGGATAATGTTTAGACATGAGGTGTTAGGTGTCATGAGGTTACTGATGGTTTTATTAGATGTGGAACCTGAGGGTTCAACTAGTTTTATTTATATTAGAGGATTCCTTGGTATATATTCTAAGGATATCATCCTCTACAGTATTCCAGAATTGGCCAAAGAAGGTGATATCTTGCTGATGTATGTTGAGAACCAGGGAAGCTTTTGTTTATTAAATTCATTCACTTCCTTTAATTTTAGTATAAAAATACTTAATCATAGATGTAGGATAATAAAACATTGGTGGTGGCCCACTGATATTCTTTCTCACACCCCACATGGGCCCTTCAAGATGTATGTAGATTTTGTGAGTTTGTAATTTGGTAAAGGTTAGGGATCTGGAGATGGACCTTAGTGTTGTGCTATTTAGTATGAGATGGAAGGAAATGGACCATGGGTTCCAATATCAGATAGATTTTTCTCTTTTGTTTTCTTTTTTTATCAGCATTCTATTATATGTATGTACTGAGGTTGACCATTGGTGGACCTTATGCTTATTGATATGTATAATTTTCTTGTATGAACGTTCCATTTTAGTGGATAAAAATGGTATGTAGTGATATTTAATTTTGTGAATGGTTTATTTACAAATGGTTGATATTAGTATTTCTTATTATGCTAGTATTTTTCTTTTGGAATTATAGTGTTACTATTCTAGTTTCTATTGGTCTTTCATTCAACTGCATATTATATATATTTAGACCATTATTATATCTTCACCAGAGGATATAGTCTCCTCACTATCATCTCTTTACACTTTTTCTTCTTATTAGAAAACTTTGGAATTCAAGGATGTGTACTTAAGGCCCAATGGCTCTTGGACCATTACACTATTTGGGTGACGCTTCGGGTTGGGGAACTATAAGCATATAATAGGGTGTTATACTTTCCTAGGTTCATTGAGGAGTTCTTGTATGTGTTCCTAGAGGAGTCTATGATGCTACCCCATCGACGTGATGTTGAGTTTAGGATAGACTTAAATCCTAATTCTTATTTTATATCTATGGATCCTTATCACATGAAACCTTAAGATTTTAGGGAGCTAAGGATTTAGATAGATAATATGATGTATAATGATTTCATCCATCCCAGTTTGTCATCGTGGGGGTGCTCCAGTGTTGCTCTATAAAAAGTTGGATGATAGTCTGAGGTTTTTTATAGACTACTAGAGGTTTAACCAGGTGATGTTCAAGAATGGTTACTATCTTTTGAGGATAGGAAATATTTTCGACTAGTTGATAGGGGTGAGTTGGTTTTCAAAGATTTATCTATGGTCTGGATATCAGTAGTTGAGGGTCAAGGAGGGTGATATCCTAAAGACTTCCTTCAAATACAGGTATGTACACTTTGAGATTTTAGTCATGCCATTTAGTGTTATGAGTTCACCAATCGTGTTCATGGGGCTTATAAACTCTATGTTCCATGAGTTCCTAAATCAGTTCATCATTTTATTCATCGATGATATATAGATCTACTCTAAGTGAGAGGAGGAGGATGCTGATCATCTCAGATCTATCTTGTAGGTTCTTCAACACAACCAGATCTATGGAATGTTTTCCTAGTGTAAGTTTTGGACATAAGAGGTGCATTTCCTAAGGAATGTGGTGTCTTAGCAGGGTGTGGTAGTGGACGCATCGAATTTTGAGGAAGGTTTTTCTTGGGAGGCACCAAAGAACGCGGAAAACATTCATAGTTTTTTTAGCCTTCCAGGTTATTATTGGAGCTTTGTACCTGATTTCTCTCGAGTTTCAACCCCTTTGAAAGATATGAATAGGAAGGGACAAGATTTTATATGGAATTATTAGTGATAGGTAGTGTTCAGTTATATGATGGGGAAGTTGATCAGAGCTCTAGTGCTTTATTTTCCTAGGGAGGGGTGATGTTGAGCTTTTTTGAGATGCTTATTTTTTGTTCTTGGGATGCACATTGATGAAAAAACAAGAAATGATCTCTTATGCATCTAGGGAGTTACCTACCCATGAGTGTAACTATTCCACCCACGATTTAAGGTTATTAGTGATTGTGTTTTTGCTAAAGTTTGGCCTCATTAACTCAATGGGGAACAATTTGTGGTCTTTATGGATCACAAGATATTGATATATATCTTTTCTCAGTATGATATGAACTTACAACATCAAATTTGGATAGCGTTTCTTTGGTATTACGATTTCTAGATCTCTTACACCTCAGTAAAGGGGAATATTGTGGCTGATGCTTTTATAAGTAAGTCATGTAAGGGTGTTTTTCATGAGTTTGGGGAAGCTTGGTGAGAAATAGAGTAGTTTGAAACCATTCACTTTTATGCAAGGGTAGATATTTGTAGAGGTTTCTTGTTTCATATGATGGTGAAATATTCTATAATGCAGCAGTTGGAGGAGTCTTAGTGGGGATACTTAGAGGAAAAGGTGATTCATGACCATGTTGGCCATGGTGATGCTTCAGAGGGATGGTCAGATGATGGTCAAAACATAATTTTGTTTCATGGTAGGTTGTTTGTAATAGTAGTGATACACAAGATATTCCTTAATGAGTTTCATAGATCACCTTTTATGGTACACCTAAGAGTTTTCAAGATGTACCATGGCTTGTTGATTTAGTTTTGGTGGCCCGAGATGAAACATGAAATGGCAGAGTTTATGGAAAAGTGATTGGTTTTCTAGTAGGTAAAGGTAGAGCATCATATTCCTAGAGGTTTGTTGCAGCCTTTGGATGTTCCTAAGTGGAAATGGGATGAAATATTTATGTATTTTATTCATATAGTTACCTAGAGATCAAGGAAATTATGATTCTATCCAGGTGATCTTGGATTAGTTGAAAAAATTAGCCAACTTCTTAGCAATCAAAGAGTTGGGAATAGTGAATTATTTGGCTAAGAGGTATGTGGATGAGGTGGTGTGGTTGAATAGAGTTCCTAGGTCTATTGTCTTCGATTTGGATTCAATTTTTACCTTGTGATTCTAGAGGAAATTGCAACCTGATTTTGACACTCAGTTATGCCTCAATATTACTTTTAATCCTTAGAAAGATGTTTAGATGGAGCAGACTATATGGATGTTGGAGGATATGTTTCGAGAATGTGTCTTTGACTTTGGTAGATCTTGTATATGTCACTTTACTTTAGTTTTGTTTCCTTATATTAATATCTATTAATATTCCATTGACATGGATCCTTTTAAGAATTTTTATAGGAGTCAATGTCATTCTCCATTGTGCTGGACAAAGGTTGTAAAGGTACTTTTTTTGGGTCCTAATGTGGTTCATAGCATGACAGAGAAGGTTCAGTTTGTTTTTTAGAGGATAAAAGAAATTCATGAAAATAATGAGTCTTATTCTGATCATAGGAGGAGGCCTTTTTAGTTAGAGGTTGGGGACCATGTGTTCTTGAAGGTTTCCCCTCGATGTGAGTAACAGAGGTTTGGCAGTGTGAGTAAGATTTCTGCCTAGTTTGTTGGGATCTTTGAGGTGTTGTGGCGAGTTGGTGAGGTGGTGTTTCGGTTGGTGTTTTCACCATGAATGTATAGGACTGATGAAATATTCAATATCTATCATCTTCATCATTATCTTCATTATGACTTCCATGTCATTGATTGGGGAGAGCTAGATACCAAAGATGACGTGACATTTGTGGAGAATTTATTAGAGATCTGAGATCTCCAAGAGAAGGTTCTGTGTGGATGAATCATTCCTTTGGTTCATGTGTTGTGGATGAATGTTGTATTATAGGAGAGTAATTGGGATCGAGATATGTATATTTACACCCAGTACCCAGAGCTATTTTGAGCTTTTCTTTTCTCAGTTTTGTTTTATGATGTGATGTTTAGACCTTGTTTTATCTGATGAACTATTTTCCCTATTTTTTGTTGTGCTTTGTGTGATGTGTGATAAATTAAAAACATATGAAAAGTCTTGGACCCAATTCCTAATATATATTCAATAACTGTGATGTAATTAAACCTATGTGGGTGAGTTAGTACCGCATAGTGTAGATAATATATTGACATGGAGGGAAGAATTACCTGATTCGTGTGCTTAGTGAAATGAGGTTCATTGGTTGTGTGATGGTTTTATGGTAATTTGTTTTTGTAGATATGAGGTTGTGTGAGATATTTGTGGTATTTTTTGTGGGAATGTTTTGGCTAGTGGTAGCGTTTGACGTATGATAAGATCCTTGAGAGGTATCACACGAGGTGGTTGTTCGGACCCCATTTCTTTTGGACTTGGTTTTGGATTATTGAGGGAAAGAATCATTTTAGAGGTATATTATGTAATGGTATGTGCACTCCCAACCCATTAATTTTCTAGTTTTTGGTGTTCGTTGTGATTGGATGAGTCCTAGAGCAGACCTGGAGGAGTTTGGATATTTAATTTTGTAAGCAGGATGAATACATGATGTGTAAATATTACAAACCATGTAAGTGTGGTTCATGGATTGTGAAGTAAGGTTCACAAGGTGTTACAATAAGATTATATTTTTAGGGTTAAATAATAAAAAGGTGATTCTTTTTTTAGTGAAATATGTAATTTTTGGAAACCCATGACTTACACGTCCTTTAAGTATTACACGATATGAAAATTCCTGAATTCTAGGGCTTAAATCCTTTTCTAGGAAAATTTTTATTTCATTAGGATTCCTCCATTATCTTTCATTTTTTCAAATCCCTAGGAACTATAAGGATTTATTCAATCCCTCTTCATTCCACTTTGATCTATTGGTTCTGGTGGTTGTTCATTGACAATTCTAGGAAATCCCTTCCTTCTTCTTGATTAGTTTCCTCTTCTTCTTATTTGGATTTTTACTGTAGTGGTGTGGTTTGGTTTTGTTTGTGTGTTAGAGATTCTTTTTAATGGTATTTTGGTGAGATTTATTTTGATCTAAATATTCTCATAGGTGTGGTTGTGGTTTTTGGGAGTTCTTCTTCACCCTATGGTGCAGAACGAGTCAACAAATCTTTTTTGAGGTAGGGAATACATCATTTCTTTTTATTATGTATCATGAATGAAGGGTTTTCTTTTGTTTATCTATGAGTTAGGGTTTTTATGGATTATTTCAAGATAAATAATTGGTCAAATTGAAATTAAAAGTGTAAAGAGGTTTGATTCACATGTTTTGACAGCTTTATTATTATTGTGATATTCTGGATTATATGGTATTGATGCCCTACTGAAAATTGTGGATGTTGGAGGCTTTATTTATACTGGTTGATATGTGTTGTGATTTATGTTGTTATTTTTATATCACCCTAAAATATAAATTGGATAACCACTTATATTAGTCTAATGAAATTGTTGCCTCTTGAATATAGATTGTGTGATAATGCCCCGGAAATAAAGTGGAATGTGATAAAAATCCACCATTTAATTATATAAAATGAACTTGATGTTTTATGATGCGTGGAAGTGATTGTGGTATGATTATGTGTGGTTTTGTAATTTGTGGTGGTGAGATAGTTTTTTGGACATGATTTTTGGGTGACAAGGTTGTTTGTCTGGTGATGCTTTTTGGGTGGCGAGGTGGTGGTTTTTTGTGCTAGATACCCAGATAATGATGGAATAAATAATTATTAATTTTGATTGAAATGAAATGAGTTGGTTTGGTTAATGTGATTATAATGGTTAATAAATAATTAAATTATGGGTTATGTTATTAAATGTGGTGGATGCTAAATAATGGAATGAATGGGATCATTAAATGAAATTGGTTTTGAAATGTGAAATTTGGCATGTGGCTTGTTGTTTGGTGTTATGCATTTAGAGCTGGAAACAACAGTGGTGATGTTGGATAGTGTTTAGTTGTGAACCCATTAGTTGGGCTTATGTGTGTAGATATATTTATATACTTTTATATTATTTTTTATTTCTATATGCATCACACCCATGTTGAGCACTATGTGCCAACACCCACATAGTTATGTAGAGGGAGTTTTTACTGACATCCGATGAGGAGAATGGATGGATGGGTACCCACTCTTTCCCACTCTTTCCTCTAAGAGAGATATGTATTTCAAATTCTATTCTTGTGGGGTGGATTTTGGTGGGTGTCATACATTGTAGGAGGAGGGAACAAGGTTGATGTTCTACTTGTTCACAATAACCAACTACTTATTTTATTTTTGTGGATGTGTTTTAGACCATGTGTTTTTGAGTGAGATGTGATTTGGCCTTGCTTGTGGGACAGTGAGCCTAGGTGTCTTCGAGTGAGGTGTGTTTTGACCGTGCTTGTGGGGTGTTGTGGTATATGGAAGAGATTGGAGTGCCAAGACGTACGACATTGGGGTGTGTGAGAGGCATACCAATGGGAAAGTAGTGTGGGGTACCCTTTATCGATGCGATTATTTTTATATTATAACACTTGAGATGTGTTATTTGGTGAGCATGCCTTAGTGAGGTTAGGGTGGATAGTTGACCATTTTAGGTGCTATTGGTTCTACTATTTTCTCATGGGTATCTGTATGCTTCTTTCACATGTGCACTATAGACTTTGGTTTTCCTACTGAGTATACTTATATTCTCACCCTACTTATATAAATTATTTTCATGTTTCTAGGAGGAATACATGGATTATTCTAGACATTATTATCTTGTACCTTTGGATAGTTGTCGTGTTTCTACTTTATCTTTTTTTGGGTATTTAATTTTTTAGAATTTTACTTGTATCAGTTTTCTTTATACATGCATGTGGGATGGTTTTGGATTTATTTTAAATTATGTTGTCGAATTTATTATTGATGATTCATCTTATCTCCTGATCCTATTTACATTATAGAAGGTAATGCCTCCCATACAGGAAATATTTATACCCTTGGTTCTAGTCACTAACACGGGGCCTAGTGGAGGTGGGAATTGAGGGTCAATATCTCTCCCTCCTCATTACATAATCTTTGGAGGGAGGGGGTTGTGACACCAACAACATTAAGTATCATGGCATGAAACCATTTTTTTACCACATGGTTAGTTTATAAATAAATAAAAAAATCTTTCCTCTATAAATGTAGCTGCTACACTAACACACTATCCATCCTCCTCTTTAGAGAATACCACCACTAGGTAAAGACCTGATACCATGTTTTGAATTAAAAAAATGGATTGATATCATTTGTAAAACTCAAATAGAGTTATGGTACCTATTTCATTCCAAATCAAGATCTAAACCATATTTTCTTTATTATTCCAACATGCATAACTAGATTCGTCATTGATTTTCACGGTGTATTCTTGATATAACTTTCTGATAATGTTTGGACTTAACAACACAAGAATTTCTTCATAGCTTCATGTATATCCAGATTTAACAAAGTTATTCTTTCTATCTCTCCCAAACCACTTTTTATCTATACTATTTTATTATTTTACCACTGATGATATCACTTTCTGTAACTAATTTATACTTTTACATCCACAATGGTTACTTTCAAAAACACTTGTCGTGGTTTTATCTATTCTAAATGTAATTATCTTCCTTCAATGCACAAAAAGTGAATATTACATATGGATCATATCCACCTGTTAAACCTACATTACTCAAATCACCAGATATGGAAATTAAGTGTAAGGGGAGAGGGGTACCTTCAATATCCTCAAGTAGAGGAATGTGGCTAACCATTTTAAAGAAACCATTGAATTCAATTATACTCCCAATATTTTCTCTAGATACCACCACTAGTGACAAATTATCATAGAGTGTTTGGATTTGAACCCTTATTCTTATACAACAAGGTATTTATCTCCTTGGAAGAATCGTGTCACTAGCGCAAATTACCTCATTCAATGCACCATTTGTTCATTCCTTTCCATGCTTCCTTCTCCATGCATGAACAACTCCATTGGTTTACCACTCATGCTTTATAGTGGTATGAGTAAAACTTCGCAAACATGTATTTATATTATCTTCCATGAATTCCATTAAACCTAATTTATATTTTTTTAATCATTGATGGGATTTTATTTGTACATATATTTATGAAAACAACCTTCTCCATCTTGACCAGTGATGGACCTTATTTCACATCCTCTTTGATACCCATAAGAGAAAATTATCCTTTCTTTTTTTCTCTCCATGATTTCCTATTCTATTTATAGTATGGTTTTTGTGAGTAAAAAATCATTGTTCCATGATGCAATATCTTCTCTTATTTACATGAATTTTTTGAATAAGCATTAATAATACTTGAGACTTCCTCTTTTCCATTCTCTCTTCATAATCATCAAACTTTATGAATCTGTCTCTAAGTAGAAAATTTTTCTCATTCTTATAATATTATCTCATTATAATAGGATTGAGGAATATCATCTTGGTACCTATATTATTATTTTCTACACTACCTTTCCATAAGATCAAATCTAACACATATATAACATATCTTGATGAAATCATAAAATTTATAATATTTTCTCAGTAGAGAAGTGGTTACAACAAATCTTTCTCTATTGAAATTTATCACTTACTTACACACACCCATACTATGTCCTAATAATAATAAAATAGTATTATAATTCTATCTTACTTGGAGAAATATTTTCTCAAGATTTAGAAAGATTATTATTTATTTTTCTTGATTCCAGGTTTTTGTTCTTATTAACATCAGCTAAAGTCTCCATGTGAGAATCTTCATTGTTAGATGTTTTATTCACAACATATATCTTTCTCTCAATATTTTTAATTCTTAAATTATTTCCCTCTAGTTGGCCTTTTACATTCTCAATGTGAGAATTATTTTCCTTATTTGAAATCCTTATCTTCTCTTTACACTACTCTACAAGGTAAGACATTGATGATTCAATAATTTATCTTTCTCCATGATTAACTTAATCTCATGGAAAGGTTCTTTAAGTATATCTTTTTGTTCATTCATATTATTATTCATTATTTCTATAAATTCCTCTAAATCCATTCATTATTTTTTCAACTTCTTGTTAACTTCACCCAATTTTTTATGTAAGCACTATTATTGTTAACTCTTATCCTTCAAGAATTGTACTTAAATCCTCTATGATTAAAAATCCTATTTTTTGTAGCTCAAAAAAACTCCAAATTTTTCATATGATGTAGTTTCATATTTCATACAGCATTCCTCCAAGTATTAAGCTCATATATAAATTTCATATTTATATTTGCAAGTAATATATACAGAAGAGTTAGATTTAGATATATACATGGAATCTATTTTTCACCTTTCTGGTAATACTAAATTTCTTAACAATATTCTTCTTGGTCTTATTCTTCTCTCTTATAGACATATGAAATTATTCTTCAATTGAATGAAAACCAAAATCATCATCTGATTCATGTACATCACTATAAGAAACTTAGTTCCCTTATTCTAACATATATTCTTTACGATAAAACTCTTCCAATATCATCCACATATCATTTACATACTTTCAATGAAATATATTCTTGAATACAACTTTATATGAAGAATTATTTAAGAATAATTAACACAAAAACAAAGATCCATGTTTCATTGTTATATATCATATAATATTATGGGATACATTGCGTTGGTAGTCCCTATGCAACAACCAAGATATTGGGATCATGATTTGTTGTATGCAATTTGATTAACAATTTAACAGTGCGAAATATGGATAGAAAATGAATGCATTTCAATAAAATAAAAGAACAAAAAGATATTACATGCTTTGGTCCATTTTGGACCTATGTTCATGGTGGGGACACTGGTAGTAAAATTTTATTAATAAAGAAAAATAGCTATAATTATATGAGATGAAAGTAGATAAAAACATATAAATGATTGGAGGATCTTCATGGATGAAACTAATTCTACAAAAATGGGTAGAAGGATAAACCACCATACGTGGAAGTAATAAATGAAAAAAGGAATGTAAAATAAACTTATTATGATGTTAGGTTCTAATAACAGAACTTGAAAAAATAATTAATGAAACTTGAGTTTTCAGTGTATTCTTTCATATGAGGGTTTCATGTGCCGAATGATGAACATCTCCACTGATCTCCACCAAAACCCTATAGTAGGTTCATCCAATAATGAATATGGTCAAATTCAATAGACTTTAGTTACCTTGGACGGAGTATCCTTCCTTCTATCAATATTTATTTCTATATTAACAAAAATATTTCCCTCCTAGTACCTATTGCAGAAATGCGAGGAGTCACAACGATAGATAGGTTTATAGTTGAATAAATGACAAACCAAAAAAAGAAGATGAAGATAGACATGAAAAAAATGATTTACATGATTCGAGAAGAAATCCATACATCCAAGGAGAGGCATAATAACTTCACTGATTCAGGATAAAAAATATAGGGAGATGATTATAGTTTTTTTTTCACACACCGAAACCCTAGATCAAATGAGATAATAGAAAAGATTATTCCACCAAACTCCCAGTAATTCCACTATACTATAGTGACACAACCACCAAATTCCACACTGATACATTGTTAGTGGAAAGAAGTATGTGGAGATATAGTTCTCTATAATCTTTTCTTTATTAGCTCTAATATAGTTCCATATCAAATTCTACACTTATACATGTTGAACCATGGAGTTGTGGTCTAGTTTGTAGTCCGAGCCACTAGAATTTGATCCAACTTCATCTAAAGGGATTGGTCTACACCATTAAAATAGTACACTAAAGATTATAATAAATATTTAATGATGAACCCTAAGGTACAAACACAATGAAAAGGTGATGATGAGTTAGGCAGTGAGTGTGGGATGCATTCCACATGGATATCCTAGAAGTGAGACATAGTTTGGTTGTTAAAAATTTGAAAATCCATATGTAGCTTTACCTTTATATTGGATAACCTTTATGTGAGATAATGATATCCTTTACATGAGATGTTGTTTTACTTACATGATATAGGTTAAGATCCTTACTTGAGGTGTACCCTTATGTGAGCTGTTTTACCTTTATGAGATATAGGTAGTAATATTACATGAATGGGAATTACCATTTAACAATGTGGTATTACCTTCATGCAAGAGTTAACTACCCTTAAACAAGAGGTTTAACCTTTAAACAAGCAGATAATGACCCCTACATAGATAGGTGATTACCTATACACATCCGACATTATACCCTTATTTAATGGGAGTACCCTTACATGAGTTACGGGGTTACATGTAAATGGACAAGTCTACCCATATGTAGTGAGGGATTAACCTTACATAAAATGGTATGACTCTTACATGAGTTAAGTAATATCCTTTCATGGCTAGGGACTTACCCTCACATAACCGGTTATGACCCTTATGCATACCGTGGTACCTTTATGCAAGTAGTAAGTTACCATTACGCAAGTTGGATAGTACCCTTATATATATTAGGAGTACCTTTACACATTGGGAAATCTACCCTTATACATCATGGTAGCTATCTTTACGTAGGATCCATCTATAGGGTAAGGAAAATATTTAAATTCAAAATTAATAAAAATAAAGAATATTGAAAATATGAAACATAAACAATATTTTACAAGGAAATTCAATTTGATTAAAAACAATGAAATACATGCTTAAAATTTTTCAAAAATCTCCACATTTGAAATAAAAATAATTTAAATAGGATATTGTTCTTGCAACCTAGGGCATTGAAATGGGACTATATTTATAAGCTCTAAACAATGCCTATACTTGGAAAATTGAACATCATTAGACAAATCATCAGTTGGATTGTCCAAATTATGTATCCTAGTGACACACACTTTCCCATTTTCAATGAAACACCTAAAAATTTTAATATGATGTATATGTGTTTTGATCTCCCAGGAAAAACTATTTTTGAGAAAGATATAATGTAGGATGACAATCAAAGAACACTTATATATTACCATAAGTTAAATAAATCTCATTAACTATGACTTTAAGAAAAATTTATTCTTTGATTGCTTCAGTTAATGCTATGTATTCGAACATTGTGGTGGAAAGGTAAATAATGAATTTCATATTTAATTTATATGAAAGTAAACCACCAAAATCCAAAAATACATAACCAATAATAGAATTTCTAGTATCTATATTTATAACATAGTCAAAATCATTAAATCCCACAACATCTTGACTATAGAAATATTTTTTGTTAAAATAATACCCAAATCAGAAGACATGAACACATACCTGAGAAACCAATTTAATTCATGCCAATGGGGCTTTCTAAGACTTCCCATAAACCTACTCAAGGAAGAAACAATAATGTCTATAACTATCCAAGATCATATCATGGCATACATGAGGCTACCTACTATGTTAACATAAGAGATTTTACTCATAAAATCACTGTCAAGGTCATTTATAGGGGATCATTAAAGGGAAAAATTAATATGGTGTCCTTGAGTCACACTATATATTTTCATGTTATTTTAAAAAAATACCATTTTAGAACCTTATTCATATAATAATCCTAAGAAAAATAAAACACCATATCATTTCTATCCCCAGTGATTTTCATACTAAGAATTTTCTCAGTTT
Organism: Viscum album; assembly: GCA_963277665.1. NCBI lineage: Eukaryota > Viridiplantae > Streptophyta > Magnoliopsida > Santalales > Viscaceae > Viscum > Viscum album. Next base: position 1,945,943,011 of record OY728163.1, read on the forward strand.
TTCTTAAATATCTCATTTCAAAAGATTTATATAATTAGTTTTTCATTTGATTTATCAACCAGGTGTCTTTAAAAATCATAAGTTTATCATCAAAATATAAGAGTAAATAAACAAAAACATGCTTAATAGATTTTAATTAAACACAATAATCATATTTAATTCTAGTATAATCATATTCAGTATAAAATAATCAAAATAATTATACTATTGTATTGATTTTTTCTTAATCCCATCCAAGGATATTCTTAAAAGAAACACTTGATTGATTTTAAAATATCTTGAAAATCCATTAAGTGGTTGCATATAAATCTTTTCATCCAACTTACCATGAAAAAAGACATTTTAACATCCAATCTTGAAACATGAAAGTAATTTAGGGAAATAAAGACTAACAAAAATCTGATGGAGGAATGATTGAAAATAGGTGCAAAAATATCATTATAATCAATTCATTCATGTTGGAGGAATAAATTTACAACAAGTGTAGATTTGAATTTAATTTGTTTCCCTAATGTTGTATTATTTATTTTCAAAAATCCATTTACAACATATTTTTTTCTCATTTTCATGTTTTTTTAAAGTTATACAGGTTTGGTTTCTAATAATAAATTCCATTTCATCTTTTATGGAAGCAATAAATATACTAGATTCATCAAATTTATGTTTTTTTAAATATTTGGGGTTAATATCTACCTAATTCATGGAATATATTAAAGAAAAAGGATTCTATATCATCCTTAGTAAACTGAACTGGGGGACTTATTGTTCTTTTGGTCCTCTCATGAGTCAACTAATAATTTCTCAAGTCACAATTCCTTTTAAACATATATTTAGATTCATAATAACAAGAAGGTTTTGGTTCAATTTGAGAAGGTTAGGGTGGAATAATAGAGATATCCTTGAGTTAAATCTTTATTTTAGGCTCTAATTTGACCTTAACACCTCTATGTTTAGATTGTTCAGATTGGATAGGATTAAAGGAATTTTTTTCAGTAGTCGAAGCCTCATTAAAAACTAAATCACAACCAATTATGAAATTATGAAAACCAATCTTGTCAAACCAAAGCCTATAACCTTTAATACCATATGGGTATCCAATAAAAACATATTTCACAACCCTAGAATTGAGTTTATCAACCCTTCTATGGGTATAAGTAGTATAAAAAAAAACTCTAAGACTTCTTAAATTGGGGGGGGGGGTGATCTAGTCTTTATATGTTTAGGGGTTTTGAAGTAAATGGAACTAGAGGGTAATCAATTGATAATATAGACTACACTAGAAACATAGTATACTTAAAAGGACCAGGGAAGACCAAAATATGATAGAATACTTCTCACCCTTTCTAAAACTGTCATATTCATCCTCTCTGCTAGGAAATTATACTATGGGGTATCCACAATAGTTATGTGTCTATGAATAACTTCAAAACTACATATGGCTTTGAAACCATTAGGTAAATAATGTATCATAAAATTACATTCTTTTAGGTATTCCTTGTCCCTTTTTTTATTCCCCCTGAGTTGGGTTTTAATTTGGGATCGTTCTAGGATAATTTTAAAATATTTGGAGGTATTTTGGGATGTGAAAAGTTGGCAGAAGGTTTTACAAAATCATGATTCTCTCCCAGTGAAAAATAAGCATCCCTAAATAGTGGGGGAATACATGTTTGGTTCCTGGTTTTCCAAAATATGCCACCACACAGGAGTAAATATGTGCATTGTATAGTGAGTATAGAGGTGGTACATGGTTAGGGAACATGGTTTGAAAACTGTATGAACCTCCCTAGGAAACCATTCCCATAGTTTTAAATTAATCTATTTTTTAAAATCACAAACCCCCCTTTTTAAGTTCTTTACCTATACTACTGACCCTATTATGATATCCTAGGTTGATAAGGCTCCTTAGATGTGATTTTGGATCATACAACCTTCTCCTTTGATAAATAATAGTGTCAATAGAAGATCTAATCCATCTCTAGTAAGTGGATAAAGTCTTGTTTAATATCTATCTATCTTTCCTTCCTTCCTCCTTAAAGTTTTATTTATTATAAAAATTGGATGGATCTAAAATTCTTTTAATTAGATCTTGTTTCTAGGTTGTGTTTCTTGATCTTCTACGCCTTTGATCTACATTGACTTTCCCACTGTAGGTTTTGATTCATGATCATTGATTAAAGCTAAGTAGTTCCATAATTATTTTCCCTATTATTGAAACCTTGAATTACTTGAATAAATTTAAATTTGTTTTTAATTGATTTTAAAACATAAAATCATGATGATTAGATCCTTGTTTTGGGATGGGTATGGAAATTGAGAAAAGCCCTAATTTCAATGAAATTGAAATTGTGGGAAGGAATAATGGAAAATAATGGATTGATTTTAAAAATAATTTTGACGAAAATTATTTATTGATAATATTGATAAAAAGATTAAATTTAAAGGTGTTTTGAAATGTAATGAAATGATAAAAACCTACGTGTTAGTTTTGAAATGAGAAGGCATGATGGAAACTAAAATTAGGAAATTTTATTTTAAATATATTTAAATTATTGATTTCCAATTTTGTTGATGTAAATTTCAATTAAGTGGAGTGGATATAATTTTACCTTAAGTTAGAGTGGATGTAATTTCCCATTATGTTAGTGTGGATGTAGTTTTCCATTTTTTGAGAGTGGTTGATAATAATTTTACTTAAGTGGGTGGGGGGGGGGGTGAGTTGTTTGATTTGAAATACATGCCATTGATTAATGGAACTATTTTATTAATTTTAGAAGATTTATATAAACTACTTTATATAAAATGTTCATTTAATTATATTTGAAAGTTGTTTTGATACATATGTATCCTTTTGAATAAAATCATGCTTTGGTTTAAAATCTGAAAAATGTAATGCCATGAACTTTTTTATTTAAATTGAAATCCTGATTTGGTTTATTATTATGGAATCTGTTATTGAAAACTTTTTGAAGACCTACTGAGATTTATATCTCACACCCTAACTTTTCCTTTAGTAATTTTTAGATTTTATTATGTTAGGTCTAAGCAAAGGGAATGTGCCACTTGGAGGTGGTTGATGTTCTTCATTATTTGTACCATGGGTTGTTTCTGCCATCTTGGGATGCTTTTATTTCTACTAATTTCTTTTATTATGTACTATTTTGGTGTTTTTTATTCGGGTATTTTTTTTGGTACTTTTTCCCTTTGGAGTGTTGAACATACCAATTTATAATTTTTTATCTTCCACTATTTTTGTGAAGAATTCATTCCCGATTTTATCATGCATGATTCTAGATGATAGTCACCAACCCTTGGGGATCGAGAACACCCTTAGGGCTATGTAAGGTATGGATTGAGCATCATTGTACTAGGGTATCTAGGCTGGTTTGTGAAAATTTGGTATCAAAGGTGCAGGATAAGAGTCTTTCCTTGAAGTCAGTATGCAGTTTGGGATGTCTTGTCAGGACTTAAGAGGTAGCTATGAGAAAGTGCCTAGCCATATCTCATTGTAATGAGCCTCAAGTCACCATGGGTGGTTTGAGAAATTCCACTGAAGGAATAATTTGATCTAAGTCTAGTCTTTTCCACAATTTTTATTTGGATAGGTTGAAATCAAAATCTTGATATCCTATCTAATGGGATTTATTTTCTTGTTTCTCTTGTTTGAGTTATCTATTTGAGTAATATTTTGATTCCTTTAATGTTTTTTTCTGATGTTTTGTAGCATCAACTCCAAGAATATATTTTAAAAGGCTATTGGAAGAAGCTTCTAGTTAACCACTATGATTGGATCCTCCCATGGATCAAAATATTATTGAAATTATTGTTCGTACTGTCTAATCTCTGGGATATGCTCTTGTACCCATGCCTATCGGGCTCTAATTGTGGAACATCAGAGGGAATAATCTAATAATCATTCTCAAGAGTTCCTTCAATAGAATCCATTAGTGTCCCAATTCTCTAATGATCCTTAATAGGTTGAGGATTAGTTGATATAGATAGATCTTATATTTTCTTTCATGCGGTCATTTGATTTAATTAAGGTTAAATGTGCCACCTTCAAGCTAGAGGGACCTAGAAGGAGTTGGTGTGATTCAATGATTATGATAAAGAATCAAGAAGGTTTATAGTGGAAGGAATTTACGGTTATTTTCAATGATCTTTTATACCTTGAATCTATGGTGTTGGATAAAGATATAGAGTTTTTTAAATTCAAACAAGATTACAGGACCGTGATGGGGTATGCAAACCGATTTACCAAGATTGTATAGTTTTCACCTAAGATGGTATCAAATGATAAGATAAAGACTCAATGGTTTGAGATGTGTATTCAAACTGATATCCATTCTCAAGTTTTCCCAGTGAATATTTCTTCTTATGCTGACATGTTGGATAAGACACTTAAGGTTGAGCTCGATCTGGCTGGTAATTCAGGGTTTACAGGAGTTAATTTTCTCCCAGTGGTAGTTCTACGAGTTCCTTCAGGGGAAATAGGAAGTGTGGTGAGTATCATAATGGTTTTCGATAATATGTTTCCTCTAGACCTCCAACAGTTCCTAGAAGATACCATTTGACTTTCTTTTAGTGTGTAAAGGTTGGGAATTAGAGACTTATTTGTACTGAGGAACCAGAGATATATAGATCTTGTGGTTACTTAGGACATATAAAGATAATTTCCCATTCTTTTCTACTACACGTAGTGGAACAGTCTCATTATAACCAAAAATTTATATTGTTCAATCAAATTTATTGAAATCAAAGGGGTTCTAACCACAAACATTTGGAATAAATTTTCTTCATGTAGTTGAAGAGTTTTCATAAGAAGTTGATAAAGGTCCAATGACTGTGAGAGGCACCATCACTATATCTTCATCTTTAGTGACTAATTTATTTGATATCAATGAATATAATTTATTTATATCAACTTATATTGTGGAATTGATAAATATTCCTATAAATATTTTTTATTATGTGATGTATATTACTATGTACCTTATAAAAAAGATAGAGAACAGTCTCTATTATCATATTTCTATTTTCTCTTTATTAGAAATCGATATTACATTGGATTTTATGATTCTCAAAATGAAACCCCTTGATGTAATTTTTTGGATGGATTGGATTATTACTAATAAGTCCCAAATTTATTGCTATATTTGATAGGTCTCCTTTACTACACTCAATGGGGTTTTCTGTATCTTTCTGGGATAATGGGACTCAAAGTCGAGTAGATCCTGAAATTTTATCCAAAGTTGGGGAAAGTAATATCAGTGTTTTATTTTAATATAGAGTGGGACTTTGAGCGATGATCTCACTCTATTATTTTTCATGTTTCCTGACATGTTTCAATTTAATTTCTATGATTTTCCATTAGAAATAAAGGTATATTTTTCTATTGATTTAGTGAATGGTACTCAGCCAGTATTTATTCCTTCTTACCGCATGACACCAACTGAGATGAAAGAGTTTAAGACTCAGTTGGATCATATGTTAGAGAAAGTATTTATACACATGGGCTTGTCCCCATGGGTGGTGCATGTTCTCTTTTATAGGAAAGATAATGGAACACTTCACTTATATGTTGATTATCAAAAACATTGAGTTAAGGTCAATAAAAAGTATCCATTACCATGGATTGATGATCTGTTTGAACAATTGAAATGGTATAAGTGGTTCTCAAAAATTGATCTATGATCAGGTTATCCCTAGTTAAGAATAAAAGAATATTACATTCAGAAAACTTTCCTACGGATGATGTATAAACATTAGGATTATCTTTTCATAAAATTAGGTCTAATCGGTGATCCTATAGTCTTTATGGTTTTGGTGAATAGGATCTTCCATGAGTATCTGGATACATTTTTTGTGGTCTTTCTGGATGACTTCTAGTTTTACTTTAAGTATGAGGAGGATTATGTGAGTCATCTGAGAGCAGTTCTAGAAATTTTTAGAAATAATTGAATCTATGAAAAACCTTCGAAATCTGATTTATCAATTTAGGAAGTAAAGTTATTGGGAAACATGGTGTTGGTCCATGGTATTTTTTTTGATCCAGATAAGGTGATTGATATTATGATCTGAGAGAAACTGCTTAATTTTTTTTATATTCAGAGTTTCTTGGGTCTAGCGGGGTATTACCATCAGCTTGTAACAAATTTATCAAAGATGAATTCTCTGATGACCGCTCTCACTAGAAATGGATTAAAGTTATTTTGGAATGAAAAATTTCATATTTATTTTGTTGATTTGAAATGTCTTTTGAATTATATACTGGTGTTGAATCTTTCAGAGGCCAGACGGGTCTATGCGGTCTTCTGTGACACATTAGGTTTGGGTTTGGATTGTGTTATTATGTAGGGTGATCACATCATTTCATAGGGATCTTGATATCTTAAGTCACATGATTATAATTATTTGGCTCATGAAATTGAACTCACAACCATTATTCATGTGATCAAGAGTTGTCAACTTTACCTTTTTATAGATAGGTTTGCTATGTATTCAAACAAAAAAACTTAATTTATATCTTCTATCAAAAATATTTAAAATACCTGTTAGAAGAATTGAGTGAAGTACCTATTGTCTTTTTATTTTGACATCATCTATACCCTAGAGAAAGTTAATTTCATTTATCATGGATTGAGATAGAAAATTATGACCCAAGATATGAAGGAATCATCAAAATTGTTGAATTTGATGGATCTTTTTGCATAGTTTCATTTAGGAGTCTGGTAAGAGGAGGCCAAGGTTGTCTTGGATAGTTTTTAGTTAACCTCCACTATTCTCAAGACGATTCATTAGGATCATCATCTTTATGAAAAATTAGATATCATTAGGAACTCTCATTATGAAGGGGAGACTGTTGCTAAGTGACTATTCTCCATAGAGGGTATTCTATATTTCAAGAACTGGTATGTTGTACCTTTTCTAGTGAGAAAATATATGACGAAGGATTTCCATAATTCCCAATGGGATGTGTACCCAGGTACCATGAATATGTTCTATAATATACGATGATGATTATAATGTACATGTATGACACATGACATCAACTAATTTTGTTTCCCACTTATATACCTACCAATAGGTTAGGGATGAGAACTAGAGACCTTCGGGCTTTCTTCAGAAAATTTCAATGCCAAATTGGAAGTGAGATGATATATCTATAGAATATTTGGTTGGGTTTCCACATAACCCTCAAAAGAAGAATGAGATATGGGTTGTGATAAATCGGATGAACAAATTGGTTCAGTTTATACCTATTCATGAAATAGCCAAAATTTTGGAGTTAGAAAATATCTTTGTGAAATAGATTGTTTGGTTTCAGTGATTTCCATACACTATAGTATCTAATACAGATATACATTTTACCTCTCATTTTTGTTGTGGTCTCTAAGAGGAGATATGAATCTGTTAATTTGAGTATGAGAGACCATCCAAAAATGGATAGACAGATGGAGAGGGCTATATAGATTCTTGAGTTTATGCTTTATTCACATGTTAGAAACTTTGGTGGAGATTTGGATGACCATTTGGGACTGTTTGAGTTTGATTATAAAAATAGTTACCAGTATACAATTATAATAGATCCTTTTTAGTTATTTTATGATAATCTATGTAAATATATGTTGTGTTGATCAAAGATTAGTGAAACGTTCTTGGTTGTAATGAGATTGGTCTAAGAGACGACAGAAAATATAAATTTGATTCATTAGAGAATTTTGATGACACAAATATGATGCAAATATTATGTTGATTGTTGTCATAGACCATTGGAGTTATTTGTTGATGATTGGGTGTTCTTGAGAGTCTCACCTCAGTTGGGTCACTCATGTCTTGGGATGAAAGGTTATCTTACTCCCCATTTTGTGGAACATTTTGAGTTTTTTGAGATGGTGGAGAAAGTGTCTTACTATTTATCACTTCCACCATAGTTTATGTTGATATATAATTCATTCCCTGTATTATAGCTTAGTAAGTACCTTTATAACCTTTATCATGTCTTGAGTTTGGAGGATATTTATGTTGATACTGATCTATCCATGACTGAGCATCCTATCAGGATAGTTGATTCTAAGACAAAGGTGATTAATGGAAGGATGATACCTTTGGTACATGTGTTATTGAAGCATGGTTCTAGTTCTCATGAGACTTAAGAGACTGAGACACTGATGAGATAACATTTTCCACATATATTTGACATTAAAACTTCAAGAAAAGATTTTTGGGGATATAAGGTTTTTATGGTGGTGTGTTTTTAACATCCCATTACCTTCTTTTAGGTATTCCTTGACCTAGGATTTTATTCCCATTGAGTTGGGTCTTGTTTTGGGGTCATTCTTAGAGAATTTGTAATTTTTTGGAGGTGTTTTGGGCTATGCATGGATGGGAAACGTTTTTACCAAACTGTGTTCCCTATAGTACAAACCGTGCTTCCTTGGATTGTGGGGGAATGAATGGTTGGAACATGGTTTCCCAAACCATGCACCCACCTAGGGAAAACTATGTGCCTTGGATAGTGAGTCTAGATGAGGTGCTTGGTTTGAAAAATCGTGCGGTGCTCCCTAGGAAACTATGCACATAGTTTTGAATCAATCCATTTTTTAAAATCCCAAACCCCATAGTTTATGTTCCTAACCTATACAATCAACCCTATTATGATTTCTAGGGTCGATAAGGCTACATAAAAGCAATTTTGGCTCTTCCAAAATTCTATTTTGAGGAATTAATGTTCCAATGGAAGATCTAATCCCTCTCCAATAAGTGGATCTCATTTAGTTTAATATATACCAATCTCTATTCCCCCCTTAGAGTTGGATTGGTCAACATGAATTGGATGGATCTAAAATCATCTTAGTTGAATCTTGATTCTAGGTTGTTTTTTAGATATCGTCGGCCTTCGATCTACATTGGTGTTCCTGCTATGGGTGTTGATTCATGATCTTATATTGAAGGTAGGTCGTTCCATAATTCTTTACCCTATGATTGAAACCTTGAATTGTTTGATTAAATTAAAATATGTTTTAATTGATTTAAAAACATATAATCATGATGATTTGATCCTTGATTTTAGATGTGTATAGAAATTAAGAAAACCCCAAATTTTAATGGAATTGAAATTGGGGGATGAATTTACCAAAAATTATGGCTTGATTTTTGAAAACATTTTAATGAAAATAATTTGAGGTTAATCTTGAGAAAAATTCTTAAATTTAGAATGTGTTTTCAAATGGAATGAAATGATGAAAACCTATATGTTGGTTTTTAAATGAGAATTCATGGTGAAAATCAAAATTGGGAAATTGTATTTTAACTGTATTTAAATGATTTATTAAAAAACATTTGATGTAATTTTCCCACAAGTTGGGGTTTATGAAATCTCTCCTTAAGTGGGAGAGGATTTAATTTTTCTTTAAGTGGGAGTGGATGTAATTTTTCATTAAATTGGAGTGGATGTAGTTTGACCTTGAGTGAAAATGGATGACAAAATTTACTATTAAGTGGGGGAGGGGGGTGAAGTTGTTTGATTTGATATATACTACACTTATTTAGGGAACTATTTTATTTATGCCAAATAATTTATATAAGCTGTTATATATAAAATGTTCATTTAATCATATTTTAGTTTTTTGATACATCTACCATCCTTTTTAATGAATGAATGTTTTTGTTTAAAATACTAAAAATGTAATCCCATGCTCTATTTTATTTAAACTGAATGTATGATTTGTTTTATTATTATTAAATCTATTATGGAACACTTGGTGAGACCCTACTGTGCTTTATATATCACACCCTACCTTTTCATTTGAGTGTTTGTAGATTTTCTTATATGAGGTATGAGAAAAGGGAAAGCTCTACTTGTATGCGATGAATGTTATTAATCCAATATAATATGGGTTTTTTCTATTGTATTGGGATTATTTTCTTTCTTATGAGTACTTTTATGATGTATTGTTTTGGTTTTTTATACCCTTTTGGTTTTTGGTACTTTCCCCCTTTGGAATGTGACAGATTTTGACTTGTAATTCTTTATCTTATATTGTTTTTGTGGAAAATTCATTCCCTCTTATATCATGTATGATGCTAGGTGCTAGTCACAAACCCTTAGGGACCAGGAATACCCTTTGGGCTTTTTTAGGTCCAACTTTGGTATCAGGGTACCGTGGTATCCGAAATGGTTCATGAAAAATACTCTAGACCATTTTTTTATAATGGATTTCAATTTATTTTTAGATTCTATTTCAACAACGAATTTCAAAATTTTTAAAGGTTAAAAGGTTTAAATTTTTTTCTTGAGAATGTAAATCCAAAATTTCTATGAATAGTCACTTATAAAGGTCACATAGTAGTGCCGCCACTATGGGAAACCGTCCTAGAGGGACCCCACACATTAGAATGCACATATTCTAAATGGGTTTTAGCTCTGTATGTAGACCTATTAGAACTAACATGTTTGAATTTACCAAGAAATGAGTTTTCACAAAAAGGAAGGTTTACGGGGATCCATAATTTAAAATCCATTATTTTCGTAGTTCATTTATCCTTTTTGAACTAACATGTCCTAAATGCTTGTTCCATAACTTAGTATTATTTGTCATGTGGGAAATAATTGTTTTTAATTGTCTCATATGAGTCCTAGCATCTAATATATAAAGAAAATTGACCAGTTTTCCTCTCATAATAGTGAGTGAACCCTTATAGATCCTAATACATCCTAAATCCGACATTAAAGAATACCCATTTTGGTCCATGACACCTATGGAAATAAGATTCCTCTTCAAATTAGGCACCAACCTAAATTCCTATAAGTATTTGACCAACCCATCATGTAACTCTAGAGAAATAGTCCCTCTACCCATGATGCAGTGGATTTTGTTATTTAAGAGGAAAATATAAACATTCTAATTGTCTCCTAGATCAGTGAAATATTCACATTTGGGACACATATAAAATGAAAATATTGAATAAAGGACCTATTCAACACTTACAAAATCACAACAGACTCTTAAAACATAATCAGTATCAAAATATTGTTCAAAAATAAAAATAATGGTCACTATTATTGGTTCTATTCTTAGAATTTTTCCTTTGGGGAAAATTTCTTCTAACGTGACTATGTTGTTTACAATGAAATCATTTTATCAGTTTACCTATAGACCCTAATTAGATCTTAGAATTGATCTTACCTCTTCTTTTCCCTATCCAATCAGGACTACCTCAAACATTAAGCCCCTCAGATTCCCTCTTAACATAATTATGATACTTCTTTTTTATTTATTTAGACAAAAAAGGAAAATTAATTTTTTCTAAGTTTAATAATTCTTTACTATACAACATGGAATCTTTAATTGAATTATTGGAATCTTTTAAAGAGGTAAATAATATGATATCCAAATCTTCATCATCTAACATAACTTATATATTAGACAAATCAAGAATTATTTTTTTTAAAATCCTCAATGTAATTCATGACTATTGTTATAGGATGCATATAAAAATTATAAAACTGTATATTTTTTTGAATCCATTATACCAATGTCCTTTTAATATATAATTTTTCAAGGTTGGACCATATTTGGGAAGTAGTTAATTCATAATATACCTCCCAAAGGACCTTATCACCTAAATATAGGAGCATTAGACTTTATGACTTTCTAAGAACATTAGCAGGGACATCTATTTTAGTAGTATTAGTCAGTCCATTGACAGACAGGGTAACAAGTTTATTTTTATGACCACACAAGGCATCAAGGATCTCATTATGGTCTATTAATTAATTAAAATTTATGCTCTATAGATTTAAATAATTATCCCTATAAAATTTTTATATATCAAATTTTAGTTGAACCCATTATTTAAAATTTCATGGATATGATACCAATTTTTAGTTTCTATGCTGGTGTGGTAGTCCCAATGCAAGAACAAATATCTAATAATCTTGGTATTAGGATCAAGATTTGATATATAAAATTGTATTAACAATTTATCTTAATGGGAAACAATGTATAACAAATGAATGCATTGAAATAAAATTAATGAATAAAAATATATTGCATGATTCGATCTACTGTGGACCTACATGCATGATAGGAACACCACCAGAGAACTTTTATTACTAAGAAAATAAAATTACCATAAGTACATGAGATGAATGATAGAAAAGAAACTAATAATTAATATGAGTATATTCCTAGAAGAAACTCGTGATGAAAAAACACATATAAAGATAAACAACCATAAATGACAATAATAAATGAAAAATAAAAATGAAGAATACATTTCTTATGATGACAGGTTCTAATACCATAACCTAGAAGAAGATTAATTGGAACTTGAGCTGCTGATGCATTCTTTCATAGGAATACATCCTCTAATAAAGTATCAAGTTCTCCACCACTCTCCACCATAACCCCAAGCTAGGTTTGACCAAAAATAAAGAAAATCGACTTTATTAGACTCCATGAACCTTGGATGAAGTCTCTTTCTTGATCAAAATCTTACTCTCTATGGGAATAAAATTTTTTCCCTCACAACACATTGAAAATTCAAATCAATATCTATTTAATAGACCTAAGGTACAAACATAATGGAGAGGAAACATAGATTCATGTGATGAATGTGAGATACAGGTCACATGGATATACCATAAACAAGAGGAAGTTTAACTACTAAAATAAATAATCAAACTCATACATAATATTACCTTTATGTGAGATAGGGAAAACCTTTATGCGAGTTGGTTTTATCCTTATGTGATCTAAGTAAAGGTCCTTAAAAAATGAGAACTCATAGATTAGATATTTTACCTTCATGTGATATAGGTAGTACTCTTACATGACTAGGCATTAACTTTATGCAATAGGGTATTACCCTTACAAGAGAAAGTTAACCTTTACACAAGCTGATCATGACCCATACATAGATAGGTGATTACCCTTATGCTTGTAAGAAGTACCCTTGCACATCAAGAAATGTACCCTTATGTAATATGATCATCCTTACATGAGTTAGGGGTTTAACCTTATACAAACACGAGTACCCTCATGGAGAAAGAGGAATACCCATATGTAATGAGGTATGACCCGTAACTGAGATAAGAAATACCCTTATGTGTCTAGGAACCTAACCTCACATAGTTAGGTATCACCCTTATGCATACCAGGGTACATTCACACAATAGGTAAGTTGCCCTTATGTAATTTGTATGGTACCCTTACACATATTAGGAGTACCCTTACACAACAAACAATCTACCCTTACCCAAAAAGGTATCAACCTTTATGTAGGATCCATCCATAGGGTAAGTAAAAACGTTGAATTAAAAAGTAATGAAAAGAAATCATATTTAAAATAAGATATGAAAAACAAAATTTCACAGGGAAATTCAATTTTATTATAAAAAAATAATTACATGCATGAAAATTTACACATATACAATTCCATTTTGAATTCAAAAAAAAAATCCAATCAACAAGTAATATTGAGTCATTCTAATAATTACTTCCAAATATGATATAAACTCCCCCTTCAAGTTAGAAAAGTGAACTCCATCAAATAAATTAATTTTCATTATATAATACATATATTTCATAACCTTAAAATATTTAAAAGCTAGATATATTACGTTGAATCCATTTCATAATCTATTTGTTACAATAACACTTATGGTATCCCAAAACACCCTAAAAATAGGGGTAAATCTAGGTGTTAGAAAAAATAAACCTTTTCACCAATGCATTTATCTTTTGATCTTGTTTCCTTGTTATAATGAACACCATTATACCTTTAATTACTTTTATATTTATTAAATTATTCCACATATGATATCATGAATATGCATAGAATCTAAATCACGTGATGACATAAATTTTACTTGGTTCACCCACATTAATCTATATTTAAGGAGCATAGATTCAACATTGTTATGGTGTAACAAAATCCAATATAACTAAATATTTTTTGGATACAAGGTTTAGATAAGGTCACTCATCACCAAGGATCACTATCTATAAAATTTTAGGCAATACCACGCCTCACTAAGGCTCACTACATATTGAATTGTTTAGGGATTAACCCATTACCTCCCATTGGTCTTTATATTTGTCCTTATTTTTAAACTATTCTATAAGATCCCACTTAATAGAGTTAAAGGTATTTTCTTAGTTTATTGACATAAACGTCACACCAAGATCATCACGTATAAATTTCATCATATTTTCAGTTTTGATTCTTCAATGTATACAATGTGATAATCCTAATCTCCAAATCTAAATATGAATAAATTATTGTCAGAAGATTCAATTCTTTGATCTTTAATAAATCTTCAAACTTCAAAAAATACTCCAGATATAACAATTCTAGTATTTAAATTATTCTTCAATGAAAATTTTCTTATTTCCTTTAAGAGTCTAGATGTATTTATGATATTCCAATTCCTCTAAATATTCTTATTAAAAAAAGATATAAAAAGAATTAATATCTAATATATTTATCCTCTCTTTTAGACTAGATCTTCCATATCTTTATTTATTTAGTTCATAACACTTTTACTCCTTGAAAAGGTATTTAATTAAATCATATTCAGAAACAAATATTTTTCTTTAATTTATATATATAATACGTCTCATGATACTAAGCCTTATTATTTTACCTTTTCAGAAAACATTGTTCCTCTCTTCTATATTTAATATACTATTCCATTCTCTATATATCAAATCTATAGAAAAAATCTATTATATATCTTGATTATTTACAACTCACAATTCAAATTATTACCTTCCTTTTAATTTACAACTTCCTTTAATTCAAATCTATCTTTTGGATACTCTTAAAATAGATTCCCACCATAGGAATTTGAATGAGTAGTTAATGGATGTCCCAAAACTGCTAAATCTCCTTGAGTTTTCAAAATCATCAAGTCTAGTTTAATTTTACTAGAATTGGGGAATCACAATGAAACATCTTAATTTTCTTCATGATTAGATGATTTCTTCCTAAAAAATATTCAAATTCTAGTTGTGTTGTGGTATAGTTAACATCTCTATGATGTGGTCCTACTTAGTGTTTCAAAACAACCAAAAACTTATGATTTATATCACTATATATTTTTCATGGAAGGTGGATGAAACATAATTTCTTTAATCATATTTTACGATTGAATCAATAAAATTGAAAAATTATTTGCAAAATGTGACTAAATTTTTTCATGTTTTCCTCATAGTGAAATTTTATTCCCTAGAGTACAGTTCCCTTCTGAATAAAATAGATCACAACATGTTTTAAAAATAAGAACATGAACAATTGAAAATAACTTCAAACACAAAATCTATTGTGGTGTCATATTCCATTTCATGATGTGAGTATCATCAAATTATTAGATTCACTATTTTTTCACAAGTAATCTTCACATTGTGGCCACTGTGTTGTGTATTGACACAAGTGATTCAAATTTGGTAAAAAAAGACACCTTACCCATGATCCTAAAAAAATATTTCCTTCAGTATTATGATCTCAAATAACAACCTTACACATGGAAATATCTTTTCAAATTTATAAACATAAACTCTATTTACAGTGTGACACATATTATTGCTACATGGCTTATTCCAGTTACTTCTAGGATTTTTAGATATAATTACAGTAATATACACTTAACTCCAAATATCATGAAACATTATAATACTTAATTATAATAACTAAATCTTGAAACTCCAATTCTTAACATTTTAATTTCAAACACACTCATATCACTATCACCATGTATGGTTAATTTATTCAACAAAATCGACTCACAAATTCACAAACCTTTAACAACATTTAGTAATTTTCAAAAAATATGACATAAAACCTCATGGTTGTAACAATATCCAATATAATTTATCATCATTATCCAGTAATGTACAATTGTGTTCTTAACTTCTAAACATACAACTTATGAACCTTCATATCCACTTCCTTTACCATTAACATCTTTAGTGATTGGAAAAAAATACAACATACAACCTTCTGGTTACCACAAAAACATCATGTTATTATTTAATAATAATAATTAAACAAACCACATGTATATTATTTTCATAAAAATTTTAAAATAATTTTTAAAATAAATAAAAAAAAAATTATGAATACCAGTTAGAAATATTTTTTCCCATTGTTTACTAAAAAAGAATCATTTAGAAAACAATTGTGAAAATAATAAAAAATAGTAGAAATTAGATATAGATTTGAAAATATAATTCTTTGGGAGAGAACTATGAAAATGATAGGAATGATTTTAAGATATTAATTTGAGACAATATATATAGGATTTTAAGATAGTAAATTGATCATTATGTATTTGAATATTTGGTATAGAGCCATTGGATATAAAAATTTGTTGTATGACTGTTTGATATATTAACATTGAGTATATAATCATTGAGTATGATCAATATGAAACCATTAAAGTAAACATACTGTTAAAATTAGAAATATATGGAATTCATTAGAAACAATATGTTTGTTACACATAAATAATAATTATGATTATATAAAATATAATAAAATTGTATAGAATAATAAAAAATTATTTTAATGGTTAAAAAAACATTTTACACCCTATCAAAATGATTCATAATCTAATTGTATTTATTATGTAATAATTAAAATTAAAATATTTGGAGATTTATTTTCCTAAAATGAGTTTCATTTTTGGAATTAGGGTACTAAAATTAGGTTATAAGTTCTTATATTAAATAATAATACATGGATGATCAAACCACCAAAAATGAATGAACAATGGAACATATATTTTTCTAAATAAAATAACTATTAGTACGATGCAATCAACATGAAACATAAAAATTCATCGATTATTTATGGATTTATTACATTATAAATTCTAGATATGACCAAATCTTGGGCAATGAATGAAGGATCATATTATAATACTGAAAAAATATAGATTTATCAAAACTGACGTAATTTAATGACACATATTAAAAATAAATATTAAATTAAAAAAACATATATAATTAATAATAATTAAATTAAATATAAATTAGTTTTTCAAATAAGTGATTATTATTTGAAATTTGGTTTTATAATAAGTTAATTTTCCTTTTAGTGTCACAACACTTAAATTAAATGAATTCGTCTCTATATTTCCTCTATCTCTATATAATCTTTATTTTATTTGTAAATATTATTTCACTTTTTATATATTTCATCCATTTAACACTTTCCATTATAATTTTACTTGTTTTAGGTATTTTATATTTCTTACCTTCCTTTTAATTTGATTGATTCGAACATGGTATCTCACTAAATTGTTATGTAACCTCTTTTGTTTTTATGGGTTTACTGTGTTGTTAATTTACAACTGATGTATGAAAATTTTCAATACATTAATTTTTTTAAAAGGTTGGGGATGAAGCCTCATTTATTATTAAAGCAAAGCAAAGACCACTTTTAACTGGGTAGAGGGAGACCCATTACATAGACCGAAATCCCAAAGGCCATTTATCCCATTACATGGCCCGTAGACCCAAATTTTAGGACCAAGGCCCATTCTTTGAATAGTAATTCCACAGTACCTGCCTTCTACAGTACTGCACAATACCCGCCACTATTACAGTACCCTACCGCCGCTACAGTTACCTGCCTCTGCTAGAGTGCCCGCTGTTGCTATAGTGCTTGCCACTACTATAGTATGCTACAGTACTACTACAATACCTATTCCCCATGGGTTTTGAACCCCCATTTTTCATGTAGGATTATGAGGTTCTTTACACTAAGCCAAACCCCAACTACAAAAACATTAATTCTATATGGAAAACATTTATTAACATATTATGATTTCATGTATAAGTTTGGAATTATATTCTCCACAATGCATTGATTAATGTATATATATAATGAGATTATATGTATGGGGAACATGTGGGGTTATCCTATTATGATACAATGACTTGATAGAGGGACTTGAATTATGATTATGATGTCTTATTTTTTATATTTTAGATACATTTTGATTATATACATAATTTTATCCCATGTTAATTATTCCATGAAGTATCTCATGATTTCAGATATATTATATAATGATTTATCATTTCATTTTTCCTATGTTTTTTATTTATTGGGATGTTAAATCACCCTTTATTTTCTTGTTGTATTCTCCTAGAGGTTCACATGATGTGATATGTTTAATATGAATTTATTCATTGATTATAATAGAGGAATAAATATTTTTTGTATGTTAAATGAGCATAAAATATGTAATATGTGGCTAGTGTAAAAAAACACCAAACATTAATGTTTTGAGTTGTGTGATATTATTAAAATTTTCATTTATGAAGTGAATTATGTAAGATTTTTATGGATTATTTTAGTTTATATAAATTTTTATTTATTTATTGACATGTATAAGATTATAGAATATATAATAAAATAAATTAAAATAACCTTCATTGAACTAAATAATTTATAAATTATGATATCTTAGTGATGTAAGAGTTAATTATTCTAAATGAATATACTCATTTATCCATTTTTATTGAATTAAATTATTTATATTAGTTTTTTATGTACCTAATCATTTCTATTTTATTAAATATATTTTAAAAAAGAAGAATCAGGATAACAATCAATTTGGTGGATAATTAAATGAGTGTCCCAATTTTATGTCTAACCCAATGGGAGAATGAGTAAAAAATATTATGGTTGTTCTAACTAAAATTTATCTAATTATAAAAATAACCTTAATCACATAGTGTATTCAACCTCTCTAATAAATTAATAACTTGGCATATAATATTTCATATGGAAATGAACACCATCAATTTTTAGATCTTAATATCAATTATTTGAAAATAAATTGATTAACACAAGAGAAAAAGTATATATTTTATTTTAATGTTTGGATAAAATTAACATGTTATTAGATTTATATTTCTAATAAGGATATGTGTACTAGTTTTGGGAACTAATAAATACTTCCAATAAAAAAGAATAAGTAAACTCAATTAAGTAGGGGGACTTCAAAGGGTATTTTTAACAAATATTTTCTATATACATTGAAATTAAATGGAGAGATAATTATGAGAATTCATTAAAATGGAGAAATAATATATTTTTTATTGTGAGGAAAACTTAAAAACGATCAACTATATGAATATTAAATTTTAATTGATCTTGGATGAAAAATTGATCAATTATTCATTGGTTTAAAAAAAATTCTTTGGAATTCTATAACAATTTATGATTTTGAGAGATATGAAGAAGGTTTTTGATCTGATCATAAGTTAGAAACTAAGATTTGTGTTTCTCAATGGTGATAATAATTAAATAATGTATTTTCATAATGTATTTTTGATAGATAAATTTCATGTTTTGAATAAGATTTTGTTTCCCATGTTCATGAAATATGGGAAGAGAGAACCTATAACTCTTTATTAATATAACTAGGAAATATTTAAGTGTGGAAAAATATAGTATGTAACACAATATATTTGAAGGGAAATAAACACTCTTCTAAATATGATTTATTATAAAAAGTTTTTGCTACATGCACCACTCATGGTTCAATGATTCAATGACAATGGACATAAGAATTATGTGAGTCAATATACCAAAATGAGGGTCATTGAGGATAATCAAAAATAGATTATAGAAAATCCAAAAGAGTAAGGATAATATTTTTTTATCACCGCTACTAAGGTGAATCAAAAAATAAAATAGTGATGGTTTACTCATTATATAGAAAAGGATAAATAATGTCTTACTTGATTATTTTTCAATGAATTTTTTTATAACATCCATGTTCTTTGGAAATATATAATTACAAATATAAAGTCTTTATGTTTAATTATTATTTAAAATAAATAATGGTTTAGTATATTTATCCCAAGTGTATAACCCTTCCATTAGTTGTATTTTATTCCATATTGGGAATAGATTGACTATCATCATTTATGTCCAATATTAATGTTTAGTAGAAGGAATATTTATTTTACACCACATACCATCTGATATTTCTATATATATGTATGAATAATTATGAATCTCTCGTGGATAATCTATTAAAAATATGGATCTTTCTATGTGATGGATATATACATTTGGAATAAATAGTTATGACCAATGAAAATATTAACATTTTATGTCATGTATATCATGTCGGCTGATGTATTCTTGAAAGAGTTTCTTATTCTTCCCTAGATCACACAATAGATATCTCAATATAAATTATACTTGGAACAAACCCTATATTGAAAACCATTATAAAGTGATATTAATAAAACTAAAATAATTAAATAAGGAACCAAAAAATAATATGGAAAATTAGTTTTTACATCCTATCACATTACATTGTGGTTCACTAATCAGATGAACCTAGGGGAGAGTATACCTCCCCTGGGGGGGAGGGGGGAGTAGGTGGTTACAAAAACACTTAATCTTAGAATTTTTTTACCAAAATCATTTAGTACATAATACCCATAGATGATAAAGTGATTAATTTCATAATAGAGAGAGAAAGAACACACACATCATAAGGGTTCTTATAAGGTTCATTCACTCTCGCTATTGAGTGGATATTCCTTGTGCTCACTGGTTGTGATCACACTATCCACATTATTATATTATTAATAACAAGTGATGCACCCTAGACCCATACCCCTATATCTGGTGATAAAAACACATTATTTTAACATCATATTTGATAAAAACAAGGATGAAAAAATAACACTTTAATCATTTCACATTAATTAAACATTACATCTCACAATAATCTCACAATCCTAGTACTCAAATGTTTTATATCTTTGAATATTATCTATATAAAAATCTTATTTCACATAATTGTGAACATTTCTCTATAATTTTACCATATTAGATATACTTCTACATATATACATGGTTATAATCTTCTTCATAACATGGGTAATTGAAAACATAATATAGGGGTAAGATCAAAATCTAACTAAGGAAAAAAATAATTATCATTTCATTAATGGTTAGATCATAAGCATGTGAGAAAACAAAAGTATGGGAGGAATAACTAATAAAAAAACATGGAATAATAAGAATTTTACACAAGGAATAATATATGAACATGGAATATCAAATGATAAAACAAATACCAAGGAATAATTAAGATTGATAAAATATGGGATAATAAAAATGAGCCCTAATGAATTACCTAGGAATATATAAAATTAGAATAAACATAAGAATATGAAAATATAACATAGTGGAGAATACATTAAAACTTGATTCCCATAACATAGTTGACCCGACATCACTAACTGATTCCCATAACATAGTGGATCATACATCACTACCTAATTCCCATGACATAGTGGGGCAGACATCACTACTAGAATCCTATAACATAATGAATTAGGTATCACAACCTAATTCCTGTAACATAGTGGAGAATACAACACTTTCTGATTCCCATAGTGGAGTGAAAATCAATAATCAATTCCCATTACTATCTCATGTGATATATAACCTTAACTAATGCAACAAAGGGAAATATCAAACCCCACCTACCACATAATGATAATACATACACATGGGTTCCATCGAAAATGAATCATATATGATATCAGGAAGAACCCACATAAATAAAACTTGTTTGGTAAAATTTCCAAGAGGTATGTCATAAAATTACCTCAAGAGTTAGACCAGTTGATTCAAAAAATTCAATCACCAAAAATGAGTGTTTAACAAGGGAATCATTAATCTAAAAGAGAAAAATATTTTTTAGGTAAATAAAAAAATGGAAGTGAAACAATAAAAAGAGTTTCCATATACAACATTCCCAAAATTTTCTCAAATATTCATAAACCCTCTTTTGGTTATATTTTATAAGACTCTTATGTGAAAAACTAAAAAATTTCAAGTAAATACTTACCTTTACGTAGAACCTATTCTTTGAATAAGGGTAACTGTTGTTTTAAAAAATCTACAAAAAGGTAAGATGGGTTTTAACCGTAGTTACATAAGGTTAACTTTAAATTTACAAGGGATGCATAAAGGTATCCATGATACTACATATAAGTAAGGTGGAGTTATATGCACTGCTTAAGGGTCTACCTAACCTCATATAAGGGAAACCTCATATTTCCTTAAGTTGTGTAAGGATTTACCTAGCCACATGTAAGGTAAACCCCATATTTTATTAAGTTGTGTAATGGTAACATAAAATCTTCTTAAGGGTAAATTAGAGTTTCTAAAGGCTACATAAGGGTACCTTATGCACTTCATAAAGGAAGTCCAGAGTTTTTAAAGGGTGCATAAGGGTATGGCTGTATTGTGTAATGGTAATTCCTTATTTCCAAGGATTTCATAAGAGTATACTAGAACCCACATGTGACACCTAGGAGCTATATATGGGTAAAACCATATTACCCTTACACAATGTCCTTTTGGGTAAAACAATTTCAAAAACCTTGTTTTTTAATTTCTTCTTCCCCAACTCAAACCTGTAACACATTTTGACAATTTTGAATGAAAAAAATTGTGAGAATTAATTATTTGACTCATTTAAATTAGTAACACACATCTATGGAATAATTTAAACACTAAACATTTAATAATTTACTAAAATATGAATTAAATGTTGAATTAAATTTCTATCTTTTAATGTTGAAGAATAGTATGTGATTTTCCTTCTTGAAGATATCCAAACTCTTACTACCTTCAGTTTTTGGATATTATCTTGAGTATGGGTAGTTTAGAAATTCCCTTGTTCAAGATTCATGAAAATTTCATTGAATAATATAAATTCTTCATCCATTTTTGTGGTTCATAAAAAACTTCTCTCTCTTATATTCTTAGGTTCTTCATTTTTAAGGAATAACTCCAACACTTATGGAAAGTGGTTTTAGTTGATGAATAAATGAATGTGATTTAGGTGACTTTTCCTAGAAAAACCTTTAATATATTCATAAATGACTTTATGATAGGGAGTTCCTTAATATTTGGGGCTCTATTATACACTTTTTTCCATGGTACGATTCATGTGTTATCATGGTTTGTGTTCCCTATTGATGGTGATTTCTTGTGGGTGTGTGCATTGTCATGATACCAATATATGACCCCTATTTCCATGATAATGTTTATAATAGATTTATTCCATGATTGTTTTTGATTCATATATTGATTTATGGTGCTATTACATATCTCATGATGTTAGGATATTTTTTTATCATGATATAACTTGTTGTGTATTATATTTAATTAGGTGGTTTGGTCCTCATTACAAGTGATAAGTGGCCATTGTGGTATAATTACCCCTTATAGGAGGAGTGTTCATGATGTGTGATAGTGAAGATGGTGGAGAATGATATCATTGTATCATATCAGAAAACTAGATGAACCTTGTTCATACCAAGTACCAGGCCAATACTCAATGAACCTTGTGGATACATAGTATCAAGTCAACAAATTGATGCACCTTGTGGATGTAGAGTAACATGATGATAATCAATGAAACTTGTGAATACCATGTGTCATTTAAACATCTAGATGCAAATTGTGGATACTGATTTGAATTTCAGAGTCCTTGTGGGTAGTTTTAATCTTTACTGACATATCTTTTATCCTTTATACATAGAGATGAAGAAGGTACGATTGGGGGTTTGTGATAGCTTTGTTAGCACATGACCAATCAGTACATTATTGTGTGTCTGTTATAATTGTTAAACATTTATTATTATCATGACATACACTTTCAATACATATTCAAATTTTCATGGAAAATTTTTTATGGCACTACTGAGTTTTATTACTCACACCTTATATGAAAATTTTGATGCACATGCAAACTTCATGATTTGGGATATGAGTAAGGGAAAAGGGATCATGGAAGACAATTGAGCTGATGAGTGTGGAGTATCGGCAGTACTGGGAAAGACTCGAAAGGATTACCATATTTTTATTTATTATTAACTATCACACATTTACTTGGGTTTGGATTTCCACTTTGGAAGCCCTTTTTTTTATTATATGACCAATATTCCTTCTACATAGTTTCCACATATTTACTCTAGTTATAATATTTTATTATATTACATTATATGATCATTTGTGCCAGGAAATAATACCAAGGGTATAGTCTCACCGCTTTTGGACTTAGACTATCACTACTAATTGGATTCCTCTTGTGTATAAGGAGGCATGAATGAAGTCATGTGAAAATTCATTTTAGACCTAGTGGTTCAAGATGGGATGTTACAAAATGTTATCAAAGCATATTTCTTGTATTTTTATTTTTTTGGATTAATATATGACTTGGTAGAAAGAAGATATGTATGTGAGACTTGAGTGGGTAATTTTCCATATTCCTAGCCAACTCATATGTAATGGACCTATGAGTTTCTGTTGATGGGATTTCTATTATAGTTTCATGAGATTTTTGGGTGTGTATATGCATTATGACTAGACAAAAAAGATTAAATTACATATATATACACCTGTTGTTGTGTTTCATATCATTTATTTAAATTAATGCCTTTAATTTTTATATATATTTGGGATAGACTTGTATTATTTTTTGTGTGATATATATATATATATATATATTTCCATGATGTTATGATATATTTGTGTGAGCATTAATAAGTAGAACCTGAACATGTTGTTGTGTTTGTATATATATATATATACAGACATGAATAATTTGTAATGTTGAAGATCTATGGTTAGTTCTAGGAGGGTTGTAACTTGAGATTAAGTTATTCTCATAAGTAAACGTCTATATGATCCCATAGAATAGTTAGAATCCTACATTAATGATCTAAATGTTTTCCTTCATGTTATATAAGATTTCACCTCATAGATGATTGTTCGGTCTACCATATGATGTGGGATTGGGTACTTCCTCTAGGGAGGAAACCCTTGTTCTACTACCTACTATGTTGAAAGTTGTTTCAAATTGAACTATTACACCTCCCCCAGTATCATAGGGAGTGGGACCACATCAATTGTGAGTATGGGAATCGAGGTTTAAAGTTAACTATGCTAGAGACTTCCAGCTCTAGCATCCACTAACCTTTAAGGTAACCAATATGCCATAGGATGTTGAGGAATGGATATATGTCATTGAGGGTTTCTTTAACTATGTCAAAGAATCTAAGGACTATACAATGAATATTGAAGTGTTTATCCTATATGGACCCACTAACAAGTGGAGGGGTGTTGTGAAACAGTTAGGATCATATGAATATATGACTTATAAAACCTTTAAGTAACAATATTTTGAGTAGTTATATTCAGTTATGAAGAAGCTAAAATATAATTAGTGGTGCCTATTTGTTAACAAGGGTCTGAGGGAGGATCTAGTTACCAGTCTTCTTCCATATAATAGTGGGATTTCAAGTGATGCTTTAAGAAGTATAGAGATAAATTCTGATAGTTTATGCTAGAACAATGAAAAAAAATCAAGGAAGGGATATGGTTTTATAGAACCTTATATAGGGGAAATAAGTCTTCAATGTTTATATTCTGGACCAAGAGTTAATTTCTATAAGTTCTTATTGGAACATAAGAGATTTTTTCCCCCTCAATGGTTTTAATAATTACAAATCATGTCAAATCTTGTCTAATCATTTCAATCATGTTTATTTATACTAAATCATGTTTAGTTAAGGTTAATTATGACAATCTTTGTGCCATTATATGTTTAACACATTATATTGATATTCATGTTATAAGACAGTTAAAACATAAAATTGGATAAGTATTAGTCACTGACACTAATAATTTAAGTGAGACACTGATAGAAGGAATGTCTCACTAATATTACAAACTGACTCACCGATAGAAAACTCACTGACAATGCAAAGTATCACTAATAAAAAAAATGTCTCATCGATAGTACAAACCAACTCATCTATAGAAAACTCACCGAAAGTACAAATGAGACATCAATAGAATCAGTGAATCACGGACAAAACAAAATGAGTCATCGATGCATTGAGTCACCAACACATGGAGATACCGATTGAAAGACTTGCTGATAGAATGATTCACCAACACTAACATAAGGAGTCACCGATAGAAGGAGTCATTGACAGAATGAATTACCGATAGAGGAGTCACTGAAAGACTGTTTAAATTTTATTTTATTTAAAACTATCTCTAATAGTCATATTGGAGTGTTTTAATGCTACTGATTAAATTAATACTTTTTACAGACAACATTAATGACTCTGTCAGTGGAAAATATGAGGTACGAGGTACCACCAAATGATTCTCTTCAGCCAACACAAGACACCTAAAAAATGAAATGAAAGCTTGGAATACAAGCTTCATAGAAGAAGAGAACAAAAGAAAAGAATATATGAGAAGAAGTACTAGAACAACCAGTAGAACACACAATGAACACTCATTCCTACTAACTGTGAACTAATGTAGGATTTCTATGCATAAAAGCTTCAATCATCCTTGTAGAAAAAAACCATTATGGAGGAGAATCCCATCTTCCTAGAAAAATAGAACACAAAGATTCACAACACTCTGTTTTTCAGTATCCATTTCTAGAAGAGGACTCAATCTTCACATCTACTACATCCAAAATGTCCAGAGCTAAATTTCACAAGACATATAGACTTATAAACTATATCTCTTTATTTCTTGCTCCGTTGTGTGCATTTCTACTATATTTCAAGAAGTGTTTACATCTATCAGTGACACACACACACACACTATGTCCTGTGATAAACTAAAGGATGCAAGATATTCTCACACAAACATATTTTTACACCTATTATATCCAACGTAGAACTATGGTAGAGGTCTTTTGTGACTTGGCTATTTTAGTTCCCATGTAGAACTATAGTAGAGGTCCTATGACCTAGATAGTTTGTATACTATTGTGCAAACCCGGATCCAGGGTATGGATCAAAATTTATATATATATATTTCTTAGTGACAAGTGATCATAAAGTGGGGAGGAATAAGTCTTGGATTGAGATTGAACATCTTATTTTAATTTATTGTGTTTTTATATTTAGTTTACTTTGTTTTATCTCATATTTCCGAAAACTAATTTTCAATTTGATAGTTAGTCTTGGATAGTATTTATAACTTCTTTTGGTTTATTAAATTGGTTTCAAAAGTTATTTCAATATTTTAGGTTGATATAACTAAGAAATAATAAATATTTAGAGAAATTAATTGAACAGTAAAACTATTATAAACATAATACTTTGATTAATTAACCTATTTTATTTTTAATTGGGGGATTTTCACATAATGTTTTTAACACATTTTTTTATAGGAACTCAATTCACCCCCTCTTGAGAGTCATACTCCAACCCACATTTGCTATCATAGGATGTTTAAAAGACTTTTCAAATCCTTTCAATTGTGATTTTAGTTATGTTTTAAAGATCTCTAAATTTATATTAGTTCTAAATTTTTATCTCTTTAAATTATATTCTTTATTCATTATTAGGGATAATAGAAAGGAAGGTGTTTCTACCAATAGACCTCCCTACTTTAATGGTAAAAATTATGAGCAGTGGGAAATAAAGATTAAAATGCATTTAGAAAGCATGGGGTTTGATATTTGGACTGTAATAGAAGATAAATATGATATACAAGACACTCCAATGATGATATTGAGTGATGCGACAAAAACTGCTTATAATAATAATAGTAAAGATATGAATGCCTTGTTTTGTACTTTAGGGATGAAGAATTTAATAGAAGTTCTACATGTAAATCTGCTTATGAATCCTGGGATACCTTATCTATTTCACACAAACGAACCTCCAATGTCAAATAAATGAGACTTAACACCTATAATATTAGATATGATAACTTTAAGATGAATCATGATGGACCCATTTATGACATGTATCTCAGGTTCAATGAGATAGTCAATATAATGAGATTTCTTGGGAAGCTAGTGGATTCTAAAGAACAAATCATGCATCTAAATAGATGTCTACTCAAAAGGTGGAGAGTAACCTCAATATTAATTAGAGAATCATATTATATCATTAGGTTTCCAGTTAAAGGGATAATAGGAAAGTTGATGATGTATGAGAAATAGTTAAAGGTTAATAAAGAGGAAGAGGATGAACCAAAGAGAAAGATAGTGGCTTTCAAAACCACTACTTCTAAAAATAAAGAAAAATAATGGATTAAAAATCATTCTAATAGTAAAAGTGATAAAGATTAACTATCAAATAGTGACGAGTAAATAGATCAATTAGCTAGAATTTTTAAGAATTTTTATAGAAGGAATAAGTTCTTCAGTAATCTCATCTACAAAGGTAAATATTTTAATAAGGGAAACTGGAAAATGGATTGGAAAAGAAATGATAAATCAAATGAAATATTTTTTTTAAGAATGTAAAATAATAGGACATGTAAAGGATGATTTTCCTATGTTTAAATACAAAAAGAAATATGAAGGAAAATATAAAAGATACAAAATGGAAATGAAGGACTCCTGGAGTGCCTCTGAGGACAACTCCAGTGAGTTAGAATCATTATATGATGAGAAAGGTGAAAAAGAAAACTTGTGTTTCATGAAAAACACATCTGAGGTAACACTTGAGTCCCCTGTACAAAATTCTTATTATTCTAGAGATGATAGTGATTATAAAAATACAACTAATGAGGAAATGTTTGAATACTTCCAAATTATTGAAGATACTTGGAATGAATTAAAATATAAATAAAAATATTTAAAGAAAAATATGATCTTACCTGTACTATTAAATATGAGCTTAACATAGAAAAGAAAAAGAATACTAAATTGATCAAATAAAACAATGATCTTAAATTGTCCAATGATAAATTGAAAAAGGATTTAGAAAAATTTTACCAGTAAAAAAGATATCTTAGTTAAACTGATTCATAAAAAATTTTCACCCAAATACACTAGTGTTATTGTCTATCAACCAGGTAAAAGAAATTTTTTCAAAACCAATTTTGTATCCAAATCTGAAAAATCTAGTTTTATTCTTAGTTCTAGAAAATTTTCTATATGTTACAACTATGAAACATCTTCCACTCTTTTATGTTTTTCTATCCCAAATAAATTCTATTTTTCAAATACTTTACATACTACTTATAGTAAACCTATGATGGATGTATGGGTTCCAAATGTTCTTATTACTAATGTTACTAGACCTGAACAAATATGGGTACCAAAATCTTTTCTAGTCTAACTTGTTTTTGTAGGAAATCTTATTGAAGAGATCCTGTAGAAATATATGGTACTTGTAGATTCGATGTTCAAGACACATAACAGGAGATTATTCATGCTTCAAGAATCTGATAAATATTGATGGAAGTTATGTCACCTTTAGAGACAATGCTAAAGGGAAAATAATTGACCTTGGCCAAATTGATAACTCAAATTCAGTTTTAATTTCGAAAGTAATTTTTGTTAATGGATTAAATTACAATCTTATTAGTATCTCTCAGTTATGTGATGTTGGTTTTAATGTTAAATTTTAAAATGATGCGCATACTATCTTTAATTATAAAAATGAGTTAGTATATACTGCATTTAGAAATGAAAATGTGTATCCTGTAAACTCTGATTCTTTAGTGTCTCAAAATGTTTCCTACTTAAGTGACTTTCATAAATAGTCTTGGATCTGGCATTGGATATTAAGAAATTGTAATATTAATTCCCTTAGAAATATCACTAGGAAATGACTCATTAAGGATCTACATAAACATGAGTTTCCAAATGAAAAAGTATACAATCCTTGTCAAAAGGTTAAAAAACTTATAATATCTTTCAAACAAAAGAAGTATCAACTTCTCAAACCCTTGATTTGGTTCACATGGATTTTTTGGACCTTATAGAGTTTCATGTCAAAATGGGAATCATTGTGCCTATGTTTTGGTAGATGACTATTCTACATATACTTGGACTGTATTTATTGCTCACAAAAGTGATGCTTGTTATCATTTTATCAAGTGTGCTAAAATAGTAGAAAATCTATGTGGACTTAGAATTAAATCTTTAATAAGTGACCATGGATGTGAGTTTCAAAACCAAGAGTTTTAATCTTTTTGATCACAAAACGGATATAGCCACAACTTCTCTACTCTTAAGACATCCCAATAGAATGGTGTTGTAGAGAGAAGAAATATAACCTTACAAGATATATCCTAGAATATGATTAATTAATATGACTTGCCTATCTATTTTTGGGTAGAATCTGTGAATAAAACTTTTTATATAATTAACAGAGTCTAAATCAGACCAATTCTTAAGAAAAAAACCTATGAGTTATGGAATAGTAGAAAACCCAAAGTTAATTACATCAAAGTCTTTGGTTGAAAAGTTTATATACTTAATACAAAGGAAAATATTGAAAAATTCGCAAAAAAAGTGATGAAATAATATTTCTTAGTTATTAAATCTCTAATAAATCCTATAATGTATTTAATAAAAGAACTAAGTGTGTGGAATAATCTGTACATGTCAAATTGGATGAAACAAATCCACATGGACCTAAGAAATCCCTATAAAATCTTGAGGATGATCTGTAAAATATGGACATAAATGAAAAATCTCTTGAACCTTATTTTAAACAATCTTTAAAATCTTATAGTTCTAGAAATTCTCCAGACTCTAGTCACGATGAACCAGAACCTGTTGAAGAAGAAGAAATCACCAACCCTTCTTTTCCAAGATCTATTAGAACCCTTAAGAACCACCCATTAAATGATTTAGTTTGATACCTAGATAAAATAATAAACACCAGAGATTCTATAAAAAACCAGGTTGACAATCAAGATTTTTATTCATACATTGAACCTAAAATCTTTAATGATGCAATCAATGATGAATTTTGGGTAATGTCTATGCAAGAAGAAATGAATCAGTTTGAACGAAATAAGGTCTGGAAACTTGTAGATAGACCCAAATACATCTTTACTCTAGGAATTAAATGGGCGTTTAGGAATAAAGTATATAGAGTTGGTAATATTCTAATAAATAAAGATACATTGGTTTCATAGGGTTATATTCAAGAAGAATAGATTGACTACGAATAAACTTTTTCATCAGTAACAAGACTTGAGACCATTGGAATCCTGCTTACATATGCAACATATCTAAATTTCAAGCTATATAAAATGGATGTTAATAGTGCATTTGTAAATGGGTATATACCTGAGGATGTTTTTTTTGAACAACCACCTCGTTTTACAAAACCTAATTTTCCAAATCATGTTTTTAAATTAGAAAAAGCTTTATGTGGTTTAAAGCAAGCTCCAAGATCTTGGTATGATAGAAAAACTAGTCTTCTTATTTCCAAAAAATTTTACAAAGGGTATATCCTATCACACTCTTTTTTATAAAATGAAATTTTAAGATGTTTTAGTTTTTCAAATTTATAGAGATGATATTATTTTTAGATCTTATAAAAATTATTTATGTGTTGATTTCTAAAAAGTGATATAAAGTGAATTTGAAATGAGTTTAATGGGGGAACTCAAATTCTTTCTTATATTTCAAATCTTTCAAAATAGATAAGGTATTATTTTAAATCAAAGTAAATATACCAAATATATTTTAAAAAGGTTTGGATTCGATTGTACAAAAAGTAGTGATACTCCAACGAGTACCACTTGTAAGTTGGATCTTGATGAAAATGGTAAATCTGTTGATCAAACCACTTATGGAGGAATGATTGAGAGTTTACTATACTTAACCACTAGTAGGCCTGCCAATATGTTTAGTTTGTGTAAATGTGATCATTTTCAATATAACCCTAAGGAATCTCATCTAAATGCTATTAAAAGAATTTTCAAATACCTCAAATATACTACCAACTTAAGATTGTTCTATCCTAAAGGACAACCTTTTGATTGAGTTAGTTATTATAATGCTGATTTTGCTAGATGTAAGTTAGATAGAAATAGCAACAATGGAAAATTTCACTTTTTAGGAAAGTATCTAGTTTCATGGTGTAGTAAAAAGAAAATTTCTGCAGCATTATCTACTACCTAGGATGAATACATAGCTTCTGGTAGTTTTTGTACTCAGATTTTGTGGATGAAACACACTTTACTAGATTATAGATATTAATTCAGGCATGTTCCTATAAAATGTGATAATAAAAGTGCTATTAACATCTCTAATGATATTCTTTTTCATTCTAGAACAAAGAATATTGATATAAGACATCACTTTTTGATAGATCATTATCAAAAAGGGGATATAACACTAGAGTTTATTTACACTGAACATCATCTTGCTGACATATTCACAAATCCAATGAACCCTGAAAGAATGAATTACATCAAACATGAATTAGGGATGATTAATTTGTAAGGAACTTATTTGAATAACTCTGTAAAAAATGAGTGTATATGCCATGCCAATACTGAAAATGTCATGCAGACACCGACACATTTTTCATGCTGACACCAACACCTTATCACGATGATACCAATAGTGTCATGATGATACTATCATGCCGAAATTGATAGTTTTATACAGATAGTTTCATATCGATAGTGTCATACTGATAGTTTCATACCGATAGTTTCATCCCAATAGTGTCATGCCAACACTGACGCTGAGCACAAACTGATATAACCTTCTGTCTACATCTATTTTATTTTTTTAATCAAAACGACTCTGTATTTTTTTTCTTTGAACCCGGTTCATGAATTTTTTATCTGCAATTAACTAAATGATAAATTTTAGTTTATCCACTCTATTCCTTTCCCTATCACTTTAACTCTTACACTCTCATACCATTTCTCTTTACCCTCAACCTTTCATATTCCAGCCTTCAAACCAAACAGTCGAATGGTGAGGATAAATTACACACTCGAAGGAGGATCTGGAGAAAATTAACAACCTTCAATGAATCATAATGGAGAATCTATTAATTAAAATCATGTCAATAAAGATCTTGAGAACTATGTGGTAACACTAGAGAAGGAAGTTTTCATAGAAGGGTTGCTAGAGAGTAAGTCTCTACTATTGAAGGTATTGCAAACTCAAGGATGGGTGGACTGGTTTTCAAATAATGAAAGGCCTTTCTATCCTAAGATCATTCATGATTTCTACATAAATTCAAAATTTATTTTGGACGGTAGTGAAATATGTTGGATAAAATATATAGTTTAAGGAAGGAGAATTTCGTTTTCATCTAGGAATTGGGCCGAATGCCTTATGGTTTCACATGAAGGTGTGTATGATGATTACCAAAGAACTTGTCCACCTATAAGTGACATATTTTTCTATGAGACATCTCTGAAGAAGATAAATATTAATTAAGAGAACATGAGGTCTATTGCTACTGAGATAAATGGGGAGAGTATACTTTTGTTCAATTTTATTCAGCACCGGGTCTATCACAGGAAACATGACTTTCCATCCTTGAAGTACCAAGATGTGTACATAGTGTACCTACTGAAGAATGGAATCAAAGTGAATCTGTGCATATACCTTATAGTGTATATCAGTGAAATGATTAAGCCCTGCTGTAAAAATAATTCCCTATTCTACACAAGGATGATCTCAGCCATACTGTATGTGAATAGATGTGTGGATGAAGGTGAAGAAACTATTTTATCTTGTAGTGTAATTTTATTAAGTAAGTAAATATATAAGATAATGAAAATCCATTGTAACCCATGGAAGAAAGAATGTTTTGGTGATGAGGATAATATTTAGGAAAAATTAAACCCAGTGGACCATCCTTTTAGGATGAGATATTTAGTTGATCCTGATCTAGGACCAGAAGATGCTGAGCCTATTTATTCTGACAAGAGGCCTCTATTCCTGATAGAGATTAAGGGTATCCTATTGATGATAGAAGTGACCCTAACAGTACTAAAGCTCAAAGAGTTATATCATATGGAACTCCTAGTCCACATATAGACTTACCTTTTGATGAACCAACTCTTGGTGATAGTGGTGATGAGGAGACAAAAGTGTTAGTAAGTGTGGAGTATGAGAGAAAATCCAATGATTCTAAAAATGAATCTGGAGGAGAAGAAGAATCAGACAAAGAATAATAACTAGAAAAATAAGAATAAGTAGGCAGTGAAGAAGAAGAAAAAGGTAGTGGAATTGGAAGTTATATAAATGTTTGAAATAATGTAAATGGTAGAGAGGATGAAAGAAGTGGGAGTGATAGTGATTCAGATCATCCAGGTGATGATCAAGATACTATTATAGAATTGGTTGGTACTATGAATCAGAAACCCATTATAGAACCTCCTTGTTCTTCGGTAGTTGATACTATATAATAATCAAAGTTTTATATTCAAAGAGAATTGAAAGCTCAAATAATCAAAGTTAATCAGTTGGTTTATTCTAAAACAAAATCTCTAGATAAGGGGGAGCAACAAGTAAGAGGAGATCTAGTTGAGGGGAAGCTTCAAGATATAAGATATCAAGATGAGGGGGAGAATCAAGATGGAAGAGCGAGACTTGATATTATCACACCTTTAGATGATGATGTTATTTTTTAATGGGAAAAGAATATTCGATAAGTAGCTCTTGGTTTGGACTATAAAGATTCAGATGATGAGGTGTTCATACCAATTACAAGAGAATCAGGGGCTCAGACCCCTCCTAGTAACTATGTCACTAGATCTAATTTTGACAGTTTCCAATAAGAACTTTGCTCCACCATTATGATTTTTTCCTTTCTTATTCTCATGTTAATATTGAGTGAAAGTGATGAAAATATTATCTATGGAATTGTTATTTCTCAAATGGAACCCAAACTAATTACAATCATTGAAACTATTGTGATAGATAATTTGATGACGAGGAATGAGTTGAATATATTGGTTTCCACTATAAATAGATTGACCTATGAGTATAGGAAAACCATGGAAAAATCATGAAAGGACTTGTGGATATTATTTCCCACTTTCAAGTTCCCAATTTTTCCTGGTTGAGACAGGATGTTAGAGACATTGTACAAGGGGCATCTAGCTCATCAGCTCCTATATCTCACTCAACCGATGTTGAGGTAGTGAGGAATGTGATTACAGAAGAGTTTCAAGCTCTGTTGGGAGGAACAGATCAAGATACACTTGCAATGATTATGAAAAATAGTGTCCATGTTCATGATATGGTCAGGTTCTACTCCAAGTGTGCTGAAAATATTAATGCTTAGATCACAGAAAAGTGGACTTCTATTTCAAAAGGATTTATTAAAAAATGTAGTTGACAAGTCTCATTAAATATTTGGTAGATAATCTAAATTTTTCTCCAATTACTCTAGATTTTAAGGATTAAGTTCAAAAATTGATGGACTTGACACCTATTCTTGACAATATCATGGAGAAAAAAGATGATTTTAAAAAGGAAATGCATTATGGTGGGGATATAATCACATATTTCATCAATTTTTTGATTCCCTATCTCCATGTTCAGAGTGAATCCATAGTTATTCCAGCTATTGCACCTCTCAAACTACTTATGACCTCTTATGCTTCTCCTGGAACCTCTATGAAACCTCCTCTACATTCTATGTCAGTTGCTTTGGATTTGAGCCAAATCCATCCTATCATCACATAATAGATCCAACGTCCTACTTCAACCAAACCTACCATTTCTTCTTCTGTTCCTAAATCCATTTTCCTCCCTCCCTTGAGAATTCATTCTGACCCTCTAGTCTCTCAGCCTCCATCCACTGAACCTACCATCGATCCTTCTGACAAAGGAAATGATCCACTCAATCACCAAGAGTAGTGTGGATCACTTTTTGATAGGGATGATTGACTGTATTTTTTGTATTCTGCTATCTCATACATTACATTTTTTATAAAGTTCACTGATCTTGTAATTATCTCTATGTGTTATTCCTTATCTTTCTTGATTTCTATTTTTTCCTATCTTTTAAGCTTTTTGATAATCCCTAAAGGGGTAGAAAAATCAAGGAATTATTATTTTTCTTTTTTAAATCTCATTAAGATAAAGGGGGAGAAAAGATAATGTGGGAGATAGTAAGTGGAATGATTATATTAATCATAAAATAATTGTACTTTATAATGCCATGATTTGTGATCAACAAAACGGGGGAGTTGTTGGACCATATGAGATTGTTGGCCCCTCTATGGTTTTAATAATCACAAATCATGTTAAATCTTGTATAATCATTTAAATCACGTTTATTTATACTAAATAATGTTTAGTTATACTTAATTATGGGTATCTATGTTCCATTATATTTTTAACACATTCTTTTGACATTCACATTATAATATAGTTAAAACATAAAATTTTCTAAGTATGAGTCAGTGACATCGACAGTTCAAATAAGACACCAAAATAAGGAATGTATCACCAAAAATACAAAATGAATCACCGATAGACGAATCACTGATAGTGAAAATGCCTCACCAACAGAACAAATGTCTCACTAATAGAAAAAATGTCTCATCAATAGTGAAAATATCTCACCGACAGAACAAATGTCTCATCAATAGTACAGAATGACTCACTGATAGATGACTCACCAACAATAAAAATGAGACACTGATAGAAGAAATGAATCTCTAACAGAACAAAATGAGTCACCGACGTATCGAGTCATCAAAAAATTGAGATATCGATAGAATTACTCACCGATAGAATGATTCACTGATACCAACAAAAGGACACACCAATAGAAGTAGTCACTGATAGAATGAATTACCAACAGAGGAGTCACCAACAGACTGTTTAAATTTTATTTTATTTAAAATTATCGTTAACAGTCTTATTTGAGTGTTTTTATTCTACTGATTAAATCAATAATTTTTTTCAGACAACATTAATGAATATGTTAGTGGACAGTACGAGGTATGAGGTACCTTCACATGCTTCTTGTTGGCCAAAAAAAGATTCCTAATAAATAAAATGAAATCTTGGAACATGAGTTATATAGAATAAGAGAACAATAGGAAATACTATATGACCAGAGATACTATACCAAGAATTATAACACATGAAGATCTCTCATTTTTGAAAGATATAACCTAAAGGAGGATTGCAGTGCATAAAATCTTTAATCATCCGTGCAGAAAACTAACACTAAGGGGGAGAATCTCATCTTTCTGAAAAGAGAGAACATAAAGATTCATGACACTATTTTTCAGTGTCTGTTTCCATAATATGACTTAATATTCACATCTTCTACATCCAAAGAGTCAAGAGGTGCATTTCAGAAAATACAAATCCTTCTAAACTCTATATCTCTATTTTCTGCTCTATTGTGTACATTTCTACTACATTTTGACCAGTGTGTGAATTTTTCTATTACACACTCACTATATTCTATGTTTTACTAAAGGATATAAGATATCCTCCCACAAAAATATTTTTACACATGTTATATCCCACATAAGAATTTCGGTAGAGTCCTTGTGTGAACTGGCTATTTTAGTTCCCATGTAGAACTGTGGTAGAGGTCCTATGACCTGGACAGTTTGTATACTACTGTGTAAAACCCAATACAGGGTGTCGATCAACATTTTATATATATTTCTTGGTGTACGGTGATCACCAATTGGATAGGTCTAAGTCTCAACATGAGATTGAACCTCTTGTTTTAATCCTCTAGGTTTTCAAGTTTAGTTTACATTGTTTTAACTTATATTTCAGAAAACTATGTTTGACATTTATAGTTAATCTTGGATAGTATTTATAACTATTTTGGTTTATTAAATTGGTTTCAAAAGTTATTTCAATATTTCAAGTTGATATAACTTAGAAGTAATCAATATCTTGAGAAATTAATTGAATAGTAAAACTATTATAAACTTACTACTATGAATAGCTGGCATATTTAGTTTTTAATTGGGAGATTTTCACATAAAGATTTTAACATAAAATTTTATAGGAACTTAGTTCACCCATATTGAGTGTACTGCTACGAACAAAAGTTATTCCTAAATCCTCAAATCATGTTTGACCAATTTAGGAAGATGTGGAATCTCTAGAAATTTCACCCATTTATTTTAATAGGCGTTTGAGACTAATTTGGTTAGGGAACCATGCATTAAACTGGGGTCCTTAGCAGTAAGATCATATAATAAAGACTCATGTGAGTAATATATAAGGCCATAGAGATAAGGTGTTCCAAGTGTATATAGTGTATTAGAATCCAAAATATGGTGGTGAGGGATAGTCTACAGTACAAGGTATGAACTCGATTACCTATAATTTTTACATTTCTTTGTTCTATACCAATGTTTCCATTTCCTTCTCATCTAAAAAAGTTGTTCCTATTCTTGACTTATTGATCAAGTTATATTATAAGTGCACAAAACATTTTACATAACCCATTATCATATGTAATTGGATGAGTTAAAGGAACTCAAGGTTAAAAAGGGATTAAATAGGCTGAGTACTTCATCATGGGGTGAACATGTTCTATTCACCCAGAAGGTGGGTAATATTATTCAATTTTTTTAGAATAACAGAAGTTAAAATAGGTGATTTTGAAGAATGAAAAATCATTTCCCATGATTGAAGATCTATTAAATTAGTTATAGGGAGATCGATGGTTGTACAAGATTGATCTGAGATTGGGATATAACTAGTTGTGAATTAGAGATGAGGACATCCCGAAGATGATGTTTTAGAATATGTATGGGATATATAAGAACCCGATGATTCCTTTTGGACTGTGGAATGAGTTGATAATTCTCATGCCTCTCCAGAACCAAATTTACCACACATATTTAGAATTGTTCATCATGGTGTTTATTGACAAAATTGTTATCTACTCACTAACCCCATAATATCATACTAGACACCTAAAGATAGTCTTGAATAAACTTCATGAACACTATCTTACACCATGATGCCAAAGTGTAAGTTTTATATGTAGGAGGTTAAGTTTATAGGGCATGTGGTTTTTGATAGTTCTATATCCATGGACCTAGAGAAACTTGAAGTAGTGATGTCTTAGACATGTCACCAAAACATGTTCGAGATCAATAGTAGAGGAACTTGATGAGATTATTTGTATATTAGAGGAGGGTTGCTTCTAAGGATCCTAGATCAATGATGTGTTCTCCATTTTTGTTCATATATTATTTAATGGATTGAGTTATAAGGATGACCCTGAGTGCATTATGTTGTAAGAACAACTACCAGGTGGTGATTCGATACTCGAGTGGTATTTTGATGATGATGTTGTGATCATGGTATATGATAGAGTTACATTCATTGATTCTATAAGGGATGATAAGATTATGGAATTCTATACATCTAGATGGTTTGTAAATCCTAGTGTAAAAAATATGTACCAGAACATATGATGATAGTTTTGGTGGCCACGGATAAAGAGAGACATTATTGGGTTTGTTTCCTAATTCCTTACTTACTAAAGGGTAAATCCTGAACACTAGTATCTTAATGGTTTCCTACTTTTAGTGCCCACGAAAAAATGAGAGGAATTCATGATGGGATTTATGACATGGTTACCTAGGACATTGAGGAGTTGTGACACTATTTGGGAGACTATTGATCTATTGATGAATGTTTCTCAACTCTTACTGATCCATGAGATTCACATAGTTGGAGAGATAATAAATATATATATTTATGACATAGTACACTTTCATGGATTTCCTTCGATAATTTTATCTGATAGAGATGCGTTTTTTTAATCGTGGTTTTGGTATGGCTTACAAAAGTACTTAGGGATTGAGATACATTTGAGAAAAATGTACTGTCCTTACACAGATGTAATTTTTGAGCGAATGATTCACATACGAGAGGATATTCTTCAAGCTTATGATGTTGATTTTTTAGAGCTTAAGATGATGAACTAACCTTGGTAGAGTTATCTTAAAATAATAGTTTCCATGATTCTATAAAAATGGATCCATTTGATGTAATCTATTGAAACCTGTGTCGCTCACCACTATGTTGGAGTAAGGTGAGTGAGGCAGCGTTTATTTTTCATACTATAGTGAAGGAGACCTCATAGAGGCTGAAATTTATCAGAAAGTAGTTAATATTCACTAAATATATCTAGAAATTGTATTCAGACCAAAGGATATGAGATTTGGAGTTTTCTATTGGTTATTTATTTCTCTTTAAAGTGCCACCTTGGTTGGTGTATCATCATTTTTTTCAGTAATGGAAATTAGAAACATGGTTTTATGGACCCTTCAAAATCACCAAATAGGTTGGGGTAATGGCGTATCATTTGGAATTTCCTCCTTGTTATCGAGGAATTCATGATTTTTCCCATGTTTCTGAGCTTTGGAGAAACATACCTGATCATGTGCATGTTATAGACCATAATGAAATTGAGTTAGAGCCAGATTCATCTTATGAGGAGTGCCCAATGTGGATAATTGACTAGAGAGAGAACATATTTTGAGGAAATATGATACCACTTGTCCAGATCTTATGATAGCATGGTTGGATCGAGGAGAGTATGAGGAATGAGAGTAAGATGTTCAATGTTAGTGTCTTTAATTGTTTAATCCAGACTGCTAGAGACACTTCTCCAGGATAAGAATTTATTCTAGGGGGATAATTAGAACATTATCATTTTTTTAAAATGTTCATAAACCCTCTTTTTTTATATTTTATAATACTCTTGTGTGAAAATTTATTTTTTAAAGTAAATTCTTACCCTTATAAAATACCAATGCTTTATATAAGGTTAAATCTTATTTTACAAATGCTCTATAAAGGTAAGAGGGGTTTTCACTTAGTTTTGTAAGGGTAGATCCACATTTACAAGGGACGCGTAAAGACACCCCTCAAAATATGTAAAGGTAATGTGAAGTTACATTCTCTATGTAAGGGCCTACCCATCCTCACATAAGGATAAAATCCTATTTCCTAAAGTTTTATATGGGTAACCTATATGCTTCATAAGGGTATGTTGGAGTTTCTAAAGGCCATGTAACGGTACCTTAGGTGATGCATAAAGGTAGGCCAGAGTTTTTAAAGGGTGCATAAGGGTAGGGTTGCATTACAAAAGGGTAAGCCCTTATTTCCAAGGGCTCCATAAGGGTAAGACCATGTTACCCCTACACATCTCCCTTTTTGGGAAAAATATTTCAAAAACCTTGATTTTTCATTTATTTTTCTCCATCTCACACCTGTAACATGTTTATGATGATTTTGAATATCAAAAATCGTGATAATTAATTATTTGAATAATTTAAATTCATAACTCTTATTTATAGAATAATTAAAACACTCCATAATTAATAAATGAATAAAATATTGATTAAATAATGAATTTATTTTGTGGTTCTTAATGTTGTGGACCAATATGTGTTTTTCCTTCTTAAAAATATTTGAATCCTTGCTGCCTTCATTTTTTTGGATATTATCTTGAGGTAGGGTAGTCTAGGAATTCCCTTGTTTAATATTGGAGAAGAATTATTTAAAAAATATGAATTCTTCATCAATTTTCTAGGAACATCAAAAAATTATATCTCCTCTATTTTTGGGTTTTGTGTTTTGAAGGGATAACTCTAGGAATCCTTAGTGATTTGTTTGAGACGATGAATACCTCGACATGATTCAAGTTTTTTTTCCTTAAAAACCCATGAAGTTATTCATTATATACTTTATGGTGGGAAGTTAATTACCATTTTGGGATCTTATATACAATTTTTTCATGGTATTATTTATGCGTTTTCATAGTTGGTGTTCTCCATTGAAGGTGATTGCTTGTGGGTGTGTGCATTATCATGATACCCATATATGACCCTTGTTTCCATGATAATTTTTTGAACAGATTGATTCAATGATTTATGTTTATTAACATATTGATTTATGGTGTTATTATATATCTCATGATGCGATGATATGTTATTTTATCATGTTATACCTTATTGTGTATTATCTTGCCTTTGGAGGTTTTATTATCGGTACATGTGAGAGGTGGCCATCATGGTATGATTACCTCTTAGAGGGGGAGTGCGCATGATGTGTGATGATGATTATGGTTGATCATGATAGCATTATATCCTGACTTGAAACTTGATACACCATGTGGATATCGATTAGTATGATGATACTCAATGCACCTTCTGGATATCGAGTAGATTTCAACAACTTGATGTACCTTGTCGATATTGAGCAATATGTTGATACTCTACGCACCTTATGTATACCAAGTAGCATGTTGATAACTTAATGCACCTTGTGGATACTGAGTTTCATGTCAACATCTTTATGGATATTTTATATCTTTACCAATATCTTTATTATCCTTCCAGCAAGGAATTTAGCAATAATGACTGGGGGTTTGTGGTGGATTGGTTAGAATACAACCACTTGATACTTGATTGTGTGATTGTTATGGTTGTTATACATTTATTACCATCAGTACATACATATGTTATGCATGTGAAAAATTGTTAAGGATACATTGGTGGTGTCAGACTAGGTTTTACTGCTCACACCCAGTATAGGTATATCGATTCATGTATAGAATTCCTGCATAGAGTTACAATCAAGGGAAAGGGGTTTGTGGTAGATGGTCGAGTTGAGGAGTATGGATCTATAAGCGTCACTGGGATATAATATAGTAGATTACCATATTTTTTTTTATTAATACCTATCACACATTTAATCTGGTTAGACTTTCCATTTTGGAATCCCTTTTTTTATTATATGAATGTTATTTAATTTACTTAGTTTCCACATGTTTACTCTGGTTATTATATTATCGTCTGTGCCGGGATATGATACTGAGGGAATAGTGTCCCCACTGATAGAATTAGAACATCACTACTAGTTTATTGCCTCTTTCATATATGGAGGTTCACATGAGTTCATGTGACACTTGATAGTTCAATATGGAGTGTTACACCATAGAATATAACATTATAAAAAATGAAGTTATGAGTGACTTTCAAAAGTTTCTTTCAAGAAGTTGAAATGAAAAACCTTTTCAATCATTATTTTGAGTGAAATCCTAATAATGGATCTTTTTAAAGGTAATAATGGTTTTTCATTTGACAAGTAGATTGGAACACAAAACATATGATCATGGAATGAAAAATTTTAATATCTTAAAATACCTTTGTTGAAACTGACATCATAAAAAGGGTAATAAAGATACTTTTTGAAGATAGTTAAAGAAAAAAATGAATGTCACAAGATATAATACATATTTATATTAAAAAATAATAAATTAAATCATTTATGGAATGAAATAATTTGGATATGTAAGAAAAATAGTCTTTAAATAGGATGATAATTATTCTTAACAATGTTATATTTTTATGAGAAATAAATTAATCTAAGAAGAATATTTTAATTCAAAATTTCATTTTTACTAAAGAGAAATACAAAGTTACACATAATAATAACTTGGGATGGAATAAAATAAACATATAAAAATGTAGTTTAATAAGAAACATTATAACTCAAAGAATATAGATTTGAGTTAACAAAATATTTTACAGCTTTGGTCACTTTTGAATTAAAATCCTTTGAATGAGAAAACCTTATGTGGATATGACAATATATTTAATTTAATGAGTAGTTTTATAAAAATTCATATTTTGGTAGTATATACCCCACAAAAAAATAAAATAAGTGGTGAATATGACATATTTTTCAAATAAAGGAAATTTGTATGATGAAAACCCTTAAAAATCTAGTAATAATTAAATTAAAAGAATATGAAGGCTGGATTCATGAA
This sequence comes from Viscum album, assembly GCA_963277665.1. NCBI lineage: Eukaryota > Viridiplantae > Streptophyta > Magnoliopsida > Santalales > Viscaceae > Viscum > Viscum album. The sequence continues at coordinate 1,945,986,639 of OY728163.1, forward strand.
AGTACTTATAAATACCATGAAAGAAACATTAATAGAAATTATATAATCTAATAGGTAACTAATTAAACCATATAAATGAATATAAGGTTCATAATATGTAAATATGCCTCAAAGAATGGTAATTGAGATGAAAGCCCTAACCTTAACTTTTGACTTCCATGAAAGTGCTTTAACCTCATTACTCCTTGAAAAAAAAAATCCTTTGAAAACTAGATTAAACAATTGAAGGGAAGTCCTTTAATGAGATAATCACCTCTAGGATGTGTATAGAAGTATTGGAGAGATATTTTGATAGAGTTTGGTTAGAATAAAAGTTTTATGGTGTGAAGAGAAATGGAGTGGTGAATAAATGTTTTTATATGTGAGAGAGGTGAATATTTTGTAAATATTCACAACTATATATTAAATATATGTCACTTTCAAAATATAGATTCTCCAAAATTGGAAATTAATATACAAGTTAAGAGTATTGTTTAATAAATATCTCATCCACAAAAATAAGCGATATGGTTTAAGATATTTTAGGCCTGTTCCCTTTTAACTTTTTACCATAATTTACTTTTACCATGATAACTCATTTTTAACCTTGGAAGCTTATTTTTATCACTAAAAGTGAAATTTAACTTATTACCTAATTTATATATAATGACTCCAAATTTGAAAATAATTATAAAATATTTAATTTTTATAAGTATTAAAAATTAATTTTAATAAAAGTGTGTTTAACGCAACAAATATTTTTTAGGAAAAAATAGTTTTTAAGCATAAAAATGAATTTACAGAAAAAAATATTGTATAATATTGATAAAATTGATATTTTTTGGTTAATTAATTAGAAATGAGCGTTATTTAACTTTAAAATCAAGAAATAACTAAATGGATCATTGTGATTAAATAGTTAAAGTTAAAGGAAATGATTTTTTAATTAGAATAAAATATAACCTATGTTCAAAAAAGTCAAGAATGAGTTTCCAAATTAAGAATAATATTTTTAAATATATAATCTTACTTATTAAATACATATTTTTTATATAAAAATGTCTTATTAAAATTTAAGTCACACTTATTTCATGACCATGTCATCAATGTTATGGTATTTGTAAAATTGATTGTTTTCACTATTCACTTAAAAATAAATCATTTCAAAAAAATTTAAAAAATTCACCATAATATAATTTTAACATCATAAATCCAAAAAATAAATATATTTCATCAAAATATTGTTTTATATGTGAGAAAAATAACTTTTAAATCAAAACATAATTTATATAGAAATGAAATTGTTTTCATAGAAATGTGATTTTTAAAAATCATGAAGTGTTATTAATTTTACTTCATATTAATTACTAATTTGAAATGAGTTTTTTATGTTTTTTTAATAATTTTAAATTTTTATTAATCATTTAAAAACATTTAATTTAATTTATTAGGGTAAAAATACATAATATACATAAAAATAAAATTCTTTGAAAAATATGCACTTTTAATACTAAATGATTTGAACACATCCAATTGAAAATGTTTATTTGTCCTATAAAAATTAAATTTATTTAATTTAATGGTATTATAACACATAATATTATATTTTAAAATAATAATAATATGTAATAAATTAAAATAAATTATTTTTACTATATTTTTATTTACCTGAGGTTTTACTACTTTTATACTTTTCTTAATGATATTTCACATTTTATTCTCATGATGTATTAATGTTTATCTTAAATTATATAATATAACATGATTCATTTTAGTTTTTAATTTCATGTGACACAAGCTATTAAACATAGTATTTATTTAATGAATTACACTTACAAAAATATCATATTTTTATACTCTATCTCCCTTAAATAAATTACTCCATTAAAATTTTAATTATCATTAACTAAAGAATATAGTGAAGGGTATCTATAAGATAAAAACACTCAAGACATTATTTACAACTCACCATCATGGGTAAGATTATAGAACTCATTGTTTCCTTTATAATAGGCATATATTGATATTTTGAACCATTTGTTCTAAATACGATTCCTTTGAAATTTAGAAGTCTTAGGAGTCTCTAGAGACAAACCATTCCCAAATCCATTTTCATGATAATGTTTCCCACAAAATACTCAAACCAAAATAGTTTTGATAACATCAAATTAAATTAGAGTAAATGATCACATGAATATGAAATCTTAATCTTAATATGTCTTCTACAATGACACCTTCATTTCCACCTTTGATAATTTTAGTTCAACTATGACATAATTGGATCAACCTATAACTAATTTAGCTTACCCTAGGTTTTCTATAGTTATTTTCCTATTTTGATCTCTAACCTAACTAGTTTTATGTTATATAATAAAATTAAATTTTAATCTTTTATAATGGTTTACAATGATCATGTTAATCAACTAGATCATATCCCTCGATATTGTTAAACCAGGTTTGGAGTTTGGTCCGCTTGTTGGGAACCAAGTGAAGATCAATTTAATTATCATCAAACCTTTTTCAGGGTTGTTACCTGTAATTCCCTGACCCCAGAAACCTAGAGCTGGTGCATTATTTTAATACATTATCATGATTACAATGAATCAAAGTTATGAAGGATCGACCATTTTAGCAGTCCTGAAAAATAAATTATATATAAGAACTTAACATTAAAATTTATAACATAAAATACAACAAAGATAATCCTTTTAGGATGCCATTATTCACCAAGATTAACCCTACATATCAATAATAACTCACTTCTTGGAATCCTAAGAAAATAAAAAAAATAAAAATGGGTGAGCTCAGATGCTCAGTAAGGGTAAATAATTCAGAAGAAGCTATAAACTTTTAAGGGATGATGAATAATATAATAACAACATCATTTTTAAGCATAAACATGAACATAATATAGAAAAAATAAATTAAACATTACCATATAAACATGCACATGGATATTCCACTATTCTAATAATCACATGTAATAACTAATTTCATAACGAGGGCATGCATAATGACAAACATAATAACTACTACGTCAATTCCTTGTGCCAAGACCATTCACAAATATTTTGTCAAGACCTGGTTCCAAGACACTAGTTTGTATCATGAGACCTACCGATGCATCTAGGGGCTATAGTGGGCCCTGCCTATCACTTACTAAGTCCAATTCATTCCTTATATGAAAAGGGTGAAATATAACATAATAATATGTATTGAAACTTGCATATGAAATGTCAATACTTTAACCATAAACAATTAATGATATAAAAATAGCATATCCATACTCAAACATATCATAACTCATTCAATACAATATGAAAGATTGTATTAAAATAAATCAACCTTAATCAAGAATATTATCCAATAAAGGAGGTTAACTTAGATGAAAATAGTCAGTAAAACTCTTTGAGAGGAATATCCATTTTTTTCAGAAATCATTTTAAAGTTGCACAATTTATAAAGGATTTAATTTAAAATAGATTTTTGAATAAAAGTGTCCCATAAAAATTGGAAACTTTTTAAAGTAATTAACATTTTAAAACAATGATTTCCATATAAATAAATACTTAAAATCATTTTGAAAACATTGACATTAATTAAAAAGATTTAGAAAATTAAATATTTAAAACATTTAAAATGACAATATATTAAAAGAGTCCCTTACATAAAACCATAAAAGATTACTCTTGAAAACATTTTTATGAATCATGGACATGGATGATAAATATGTACCAGTAAATACTTACATATAAATAATCTCAAACAATAATGAGATTGAGGAATTAACCCTTCCCTTAGATCTGATACTCTTCGTATGTGTCCAAAACTACTTTATTATGTTTTTAAAAATTTTATTAACTTATATTAGAATAATAATAATAATATTTATGATATTATATATATTTTTTATGAATTTATATTACCCCTTTATTAACAATTCCATGTTAATGCAATAATTCAAGAAATATCGCTTTGTTTATCGTAAGTGTTTTGACTTGTTATTCTTGATCATATTACATAGATCACGATTTAATTACTTAAAAAACTTATAATATGATTTATATATCATATATATTCATAATATAAATATATATAATATATAGATATATAAAATCTAATTCACCCTTTATGGAGACGGTAGGACATACGTACGCAAGAACGCTGTTTCTGTTTTCTTATCGTATTGAATGGTAGTAAGCGAATGAAATATATGTACACGTATATATATATCATTAAATTAGATTTATTATTTAATATATTTAATAATTATTAATAATATTTGTTCTTAAAATCATTCTTTGATGGTGAATATGGAAGATGAATCTCATTGCATCATGGAGACGGTAAGCCGTATGTACGCACAAGTGACAATATCATTTCATTAATTTTTAAATGGTGCCAAATTTGATGGAATATTAATTTTAAAAAAGAAATATCATTTTATATTTATTATTAAAATCTATTATATTTATCTTTATACCCATATAAATAAAGTGTACATGAAAAACAATTTACACCACGATGTGGAGACAGTAAGATGTACGTACGCACGCATGGTGTTATTGTTTTTCATAGAATGGGTAAAAAGAGGAATATTTTTTTCCCATAATATTAAAAAAATATCAAAATATAGTATATTCTGGATTTATTATTTTATCATGGTGACAACTTAGTTATAGGAATTAGAAGATGAAATTAACTTTTAAAGAAGGGATAAAATAATTACCTCTTCTTTGTGTGTCTTCATTTGATTTTCACAAAAGGACTTCTTAAGTTGGATTTCTGCATAAAGTGTTTCCTATATGATTAAGGTAGGGAAGTTGATAGGAGATTTGTGAAGGGGTTTCCTGAGCCAATGGGATTTGGAGGTGTTAATTAAAGAGAAATGGAGGTTCCCTTTTATAAGATAGGTGTGGGGAACTTTAGGAAAAGCTTGAAATATTAATTTATTATAAAATTATTTTCGGTTTCTAATATCCCAAAATTGATTTATTTCTATTATAAGAAGATTATAGGTCTAAATCAATTCATAGAATATGTTTTATACATTTTTAGGTCATAACATTATCCTTTTCTTTTGGGATTAACCCTTCGTTAAACATTTTAACTCTTACCATGTCTTCTTGTATTTTTATACTATAGGGTTAACTTAGTTACTATAAAATTCAAATGGGACATCATAGAGATAATTAATGGCATATTTATCATTATTTAATTCATTTGTCTGAATATTATATTTTTATTATTTTTATATCATTTAATAAAATAGAATTTTTATGTCAATTTTGACACTATTTAGTAATTGATTTTTTTAAAGTCATAACAACTTGATTCCTTAGATACAATGGAATTAAATCATACCTAATATGTCAATGTCATATAGAAAATTATTGGATGCCACAAAAACTATCAAATTATATTTATTTTAATATTTATAATATCATTTATTTAATTCCTTCATTAATAATGAAAGTACTACATCATTGTTGTGTCGTAAATAAATTTAATTATTTAATGTATAAAAATTAAAAATAAAATACCATGATGTATTAAATATTTTTATCTTTATAATTAATATTTCTAGTCAAATATATTAGTCATATAAACATATGTTGAAATTTATTTAGTAAAATATATATGTTTATGTTATAATTATCTTTAATTTAAATTAATTCTTATAACATGTCATTATCACACCCAAATGGTCCCCAAATTCCAAAATTTAGGCCTAAGAATGATAATGGTAGAATATATATCTTCCAATAAAATTATTACATGTTTTAGGATAGTTTTATATTGTTATAATATTATTTTTTTACTCTTGTTTACCTAATTTACCCTTTAACCATAGTAAATAAAAATAATTACTGATGTTACTATTCATAATGTCCAAATGTAAAAAGGTGCCTATTTAAAAAATTTGGACTTTATTATTCCAAATATGGAATCAAATTTTCCAAATTAAAAATATATTTTTGGAAGAAATTAATTTTAAATCAATTCCCATTGTCAAAATAGGAAAGCAGGTTTTTAAGAAGTAAAAACTCTCAAAATATTGACATGTGTTCATGTCCAATTTAAATGTGAAATTACTTTCAATGAACTAAATTATATTAAATGATAAAAATATAATTTAATTATAATTTAAAACCACTCAAAGGTATAATTTTACAGAAAAAATTATTTCTATTTAATTTTTTTTTCAATTAAAATTTAGTATTTTTCACTATTCATCAAAATATGAAAGTTATCTGAAAAGTACAAAAAATTTATCCAAACAATATTTTTATGTCCTGATTTTAAAAAAGAATTTAATATCATCAAATTGAGTATATTTAAGTCAAATACTGGATATTAAAAGGGTTCTTCATTAAAAGGTGGAAAATTTCATTTTTTGAAAAATACTTTTTTTATTTAAAAAATTGAATTTGTCTTCATATTATGTATATGAAACACAAAATATGATTGTTAAAATTATATGGGATGTATAAAATTTAAAATTTGGTTAATACTATTCATAACCACTTTTTAAATGGTTAGTTTGATTTTTCGTGGTGCACTTGACCTCAGTGTTGCGTACAATGCACACTATTGAATTATTTAAAAAGGATGCATAACATGGAATCTTGGGGTGTTAAATTATCCCCTAATTTAATAAATTTCATCCTAAAAATTTAAAATCAGGATTGAAAACTAGGGGTTTGAAAATTTTAAATATCTTAGTTGAAATCCCACATCAAAATATGGATTAATGGGGCCTTTAATAAAAAATAATGAAAGGTGAGTATGAAGGTTACCAAAAATAAAACATACTAGGGTTACATGTATGAAAAAATGGATATGTAAGAGAAAAAAAACATGAAGTTCTGATTGAGTTTGATAGATAATGTTTTTAGGAGAACGTTAATAACCAAAAAGTTATAAATCTACGATGATCTAATGGACTATTTGATTCATTGCAAAAGAAAGTACTAGGAAAACATTTTTGGTTTTATGATCATTTCCATAATGTTTTAGAATTAATTTAATTCATAGAATAAGAACACAAGGAAGCATAATTAATTTACATGTAGTGTTTCATCATTTAACTAATTCCTACCACAACCCATCTTTCTCATCAAAATATAAAACTAAGAAATATTTTATTTTTCTCAATCGTATAAGGTTAAAAATATAAAAATATACCATTTAAATGAATAAAACTATTTTATAATAACTAGGGACTTATTATAGGCTAATGGTAGGTGATAAAGCCTTGTCACACTTCAGTTTTGAGTTTTATTCGCACAACTTTGTCCGACGCAACGAGTTATCACTTGACCTACAAGCTATCATTTTTCTAAAACTATAGTATTATAACATTCCAAAAATAATATTAAGAAATTTTTTAACCTTAAAAATTACTATCAAAAGTTCAACTTAATCTATTCTAACCTTTAGAGTTATCCAAAATACTTCTATCCAATCTCTATCTAAAAGGTCTCTAAATTTCCAAAACCATATGTAGCATCAGATTCTCCAAAGAAAGTAAAGTTTCTCATATTAAAAAATAATGAATATATGATTATATTGATCATATTAAAACCATAATGAAAACAAAATGTAATTTAGTAAAGTCCTTATATATATCACATTCTTCTTATAACCAGAATATAAATCCTGAATCCAAAAACACAAATACATTAATTATTCCAATTCAACTATAGTAACAAAATAAGCTTGAACTTAATCCATTTTATTTTTTTGAGATATATTTACTTGATGATTTGAACAATCATTTTCATAATTTCCCATATCTTAACAATTATAACATTTCACAACTTTCTTATTTCCCTTACAATCATGATCTAGGTGACCTTTTTCTCCACATTTGTAACAAAATCTCATTCCTTTTAGGAAAGTACCAGGGTATTTCTAACCACAATTATCACATAAAAGAAAATACTTATTTAACTTTTTCCCTTTTTCTATCTCTTTCTCCACCATTATATTCTTCTCTTTCTTTACTTTAATGTCATAAGGCTTAGAGAATTCCTTTTATATCTTGATAGCACATGAGACTATATCTTCGTATGATGAGAATGATTGTGAGAACAATTCCCGTTAGAGGAAAGGGTTTTACCCATAAAATAATTGATCAATATTACTTCTTAGGTTAAGTATGTAGTCTGTATCTTGCCTTGATAACCTTGTGAAGTTAGCCTTATACTTTTCAACATTCTCATCCTGGTTTTTCCTCAGGCTCAGAAATTGTCTTTCTATATCAGCTCACTGTTCATGGGGAAAATATTTCTCTATAAAAAGATCTTTAAAATCCATCCATTCCATATTTCCCACTCATTTATCCTCCTTTGTGTTTTGAATTAAAGACCACCATTGATCTGCATCTCCTAAGAGATGATAAAATTCCATGACAACCTTTTCTCTCTCGTTACTTCCCAAAGAATGAAATATTTTCTCTAAGGAACTTATCCATTTTTCAACTACAAAATAATTTTTAGTTCCATTTAACGTTGGAGGTTTTTGTCTCATAAAGTAGTCTATCATTGATCCTCTACATTGTGGATCATGATTCTCTATATGGGTAAGGTTATAATTCATAACCTGAGTCAGTTCTCCCAATATGGTTATAATATGTTCAGTACCAGTTGTGTCACCAGCTCCACTATAAATATATTTAATAGGAGAGAAATCCCTACATAGATTATGTGCGTTGATATGATTTACATTTTTTCCACTAGGTGACATTTATAAACAATGACATACACTATATTAGCTTATGAATCATAATTCATAACTCCAAACTAGTAATATACTTAACATAAATTGAAATATTTCTGCATATCTGATCCATAATCATAAATTTGGTTCCTTTGAGGACATATTTACTCATAAATCCTTCATAATTGGTTGTAAAATAAATTATTAATTATCCTAAGAATATCCCCCAGGAGTTTCAAATCAGGTGCGCGGTAAAGCCCATTTTCGTGTACCAGGTTACCCCAAGTCAAGACCAAAACACCTTGTCAGATTTTTCACCCCAAGGTATATCTATTCTAGAACCACGCCCACATTTAGTATCTATAAAGGGATGTACTGTTTATAATATCCACGTAATCCCTAGTTTTCTAAAATTCTAGGGGGTTATTTTATACTTATCCTCAAAGTCAATCTTAGGGTTATGATCCGTAATATAAGTTTTCTAAATTTATTTCCAAGGTTGTTTCTAAACTTCCTCTAATACTAACTGTAATGCCCCAAACCTAGAATCCTAGAGATGGTGCATTATTTTAATACATTAGGATGATTACATGGAATCAAGTTTCGAAAGATGGATCAGTTTAGCAGTCTTATAAAATTGATTACATATAAGAACATTACATTAAAATTTATAACATAAAATACAACATATATAATCCTTTGAGGATTCTAGTATTCCCCTCGATTAACCCTACATATCAATCATAATTTACTTCTTGGAATCTTGGGAAAATAAAAAAATATAAAGGGTTGAGATCATATGCTCAACAAGGGTAAATAATTCAGTGAAAGCTATAAGCTTTTAAGGCATGATGTATAATAAAAATAACAGCCTTGTTAAACATAAACTTGAACAAAAAATGGAAAAAATACATCAAACATTACCATATAAACATGAACATGGTTATTATACTATTCTAATAATCACTTGTAATAATTAATATCATAATGAGAGAATGCATAATGCCAGACATAAAAACTACTACGTCAAGGCCTTGTGGCAAGACCATTCATGAATATTCTATAAAGGACTTCTACCAAGACACTAGTTTGTCTCATGATACCTACCAATGCATCGAGGGGATATAGAGGGTCCTGCCTGTCACTTATTAAGTCCAAAGAATTATTTATATGAAAAGGGTGAAATATACCATAATCATTCGTATAGAAACTAGACAACGAAATTTCAATACGTCAACCATAAACCATGAATGATATAAAATTATTACATCCACAGTCAAGCATATCATAACTCATTTAATACAATATGGAATATTTTATTATAATAAATCAACCTCAATTAAGAATAATATTCAAAAAATGATGTTGACTTAGATGAAAATAGTTAGTAAAACTCTTTGAGAGAAATATCCCTTTTTCTTGAAATCATTTTAAAGTTGAGAAATTTATAAAGGAAGTCACCTAAAAGATATTTTTGAATCAAAGTGTTCCATAAAACTTTGAAACTTTTTAAATGAATTAATATTTTTAAAAAATTATGTCCATATAAATAAATACTTAAAATTATTTTGAAAACATAGACATTAATTAAAAAGATTTAGGAAAATAAATCATTAAAACATTTAAAATGATGATATATTTAAATATTAACTTCCATAAAAAGATAAAATATTACTTTTGAAAACATTTCTATGAAACATGGACATGGATGATAAATATTTCCTAGTCAATACTTACACATAAACAATATCAAATAATAATGAAATTGAGGAATTAACCCTCACCTTAGATCTGATACTCTCCATACGTATCTGAAACTATTGTATAATATTTTTAAACATATTATTAACTTATATAAGAATTATAATAATATTTATGATATCATATATGATTATTTTATGACTTTATATTACCCATTTATTAACAATTTCAAGTTAATTCAACATTTTGGGTAATATCACTTTGTTTATCGTAAGTGTTTTGACTTGTTATTCTTGATCATATTACTTATATAATGATTTAATTACTTAGAGAATTTATAATATGATTTATATATAATATATATTCATAATATAAATATATATAATAGATAGATATATAAAATGGAATACACCTTTCATGGAGACATTAGGTCGTACGTACGCATGAACACTATTTTTTTTTCTTATCGTATTGAATGGAAGTAAGTTAATGAAATATATGTACATACATACATACATACATACATATATATATATATATATATATATCACTACAGTATATTTATCATGTCATATATTTCATAATTATTAATAATATTTATTCTTAAAATCATTAATGGATGGTGAACATGGATGATGAGTATCATTGCATCGTGGAGATAATAATCCATACATATGCATGAGCGATGGTATCATTTCATTAATGGTTAAATGGTATGGAATTGGATGGAATATAAATTTTAAAGAATCAATATAGTTTTATATTTACTACTTATATCCATTATATTCATCATTATACCCATATAAATAAAGTTTACACGAAAAACAATTTATACCACAGTGTGGAGATAGTAAGCCGTACGTACACACGCATGATGTTATTTTTTTTCCTAGGATTGGTAAAAAGATGAATACGGTTGTAACATAATCTTAAAAATAGATAAGAATATAGTATATGATGTATTTATTATTTTATTATAGTAACAACTTAGTAAGAGGAAGTATAAGATGAAATGAACTTTGAAAGAAGGGATAAAATGATTACCTCTTCTTTGGGTGTCTTCTTTTGATTTTCACAAAATGACTACTTAAGTTGGATTTCTTCCAAACATGTTTCCTCTACGATGAAGGTAGGGAAGTTGGGAGGTTATTTGGGCAGGGTTTGACTGAGCCAAATGGATTTGGAGGTTTGAATTAAAGAGAATGGGATGCACCCTTTTATAAGAGAGGTGAGTGGAACTTTAGAAAAAGCTTGAAATATTAATTTATTATAAAATTATTTTAGGTTTACAAAATATAAAAATTGATTTATTTTGAGGTTAAGAAGAGGTTGGGTATAAATAATCTCAACAAATAGGTTTTAGACATGTTTAGTTTATAAAATTATCCTTATCTTTTGGTAGTATCCCTTAGTTAAATAGTTTAACTCTTACCATGTCTTCATTAATTTTTATACTATAGGGTTAATTAATTACTATAAAACACCAAGGGGACCTTAAGTGAATAACTAATTCCATTTTTATCATTATATAAGTCATTTGGCCAAATATTATATTTTTATTATTTTTATATCATTTAATAAAATAGTAATTTTTTAAAAACTCATTAATGTCAATTTTGACACTATTTAGTAATTGATTTATTTAAAGTCATAATAACTTGATTAATTAAAATAAAAGGAATTAAATCATACCTAATATGTCAATGTTATCCAATTTTTTTTTGGCATAATAACTATCAAATAATGTTTATTTTAATATTTATAATATCATTTATTTGATTCCTTCATTGAGAAGGAAAATACTACATCATTTTTGTGTCATAAATAAATTTAATTATTTAATGTATAAAAATTAAAAATAAACTAATTTTATGTAGGAAATCGTTTTTGATGTCTAATTAATATTTATATTCAAATATATTATTCATATAACTCTATAATAAAATTTATTTATTAAAAGATATATGTTTATGTTATAATTATCTTTACTTTAAATTAATTTTTACAACATGTCATTATTACACCCAAGTGGTCCCAAAATTCCAAACATTATGCCTAAAGATGGTAATGGTAGAATATATCTCATATAATAGGATTAATACATGTGTTAAGGTAGTTTTATATTATTATAATATTATTTTTTACTCTTATTTACCTAATTTACCCTTTAACCATGGTAAATAAAAATATTTACTGAAGTTACTATTCAAAATGTACAAAAAATAAAGGTACCTATTTTCACAATTTGGATCTTATGATTAAAAATATGGAATCCATTTTTCTAAATTCAGTACACATAAATAGGAGAAATTAATTTAAAATTAATTCTTGTTGTCAAAACAAGAAAGCTGGTTTTTAAGTAGTAAAAACTATCTAAATATTGACATGTGTTTATGTCCAATTTAAATGTGAAATTAATTACAATGACCTAAATTATATTAAATTATAAAAATATAATCCAATTATACTTTAAAACCACTCAAAGGTATAATTTAATAGTAAAAATTATTTTGATTAAAAAAGTTATTTTTAATTAAAATTTAGAATTTTCCCCTATTCGTCAAAATATGAAAATTATCAGAAAAGGAACAAAAAATTTTCTAAACTAAATTTTTATGTCAGTATTATAAATAAAAATTTAATTTCATCAAATTTAATATATAAAAGTGTAAAATATTTTATTTAAAAAGGGTTCTCCTTTAAAAGGCAAAAAACTACATTTTTTGAAAAATACTTCTTTTAGATGAAAAATTGAATTTGTCTTCATATTATGTCTATGAAACACAAAATATGAATTTTAAAATTATATGGGATATATAAAATTCAAAATTTGGTTAATAATATTCATCACCACTTTTTTAAATGAATAGTTTGATAGGTCGTGGTGCGCTTGAATTTGGTGTTGCGTACAACACACGGTATTGAATTATTTAAAAAGGAAGCATATCATGGAAGCTTGGGGTGTTACATTACCGATATATGAATTTTTTCTAGATCCTATATCAACTTATTTTTATCAATTAAAGGATGTTATTTCTAGGAAACTACACACACTATAATTTAACAAAACATTAGGATGTTTTCTATATTGAGGCTTATTGCTATGGGTTTTCGCTATTGTTATATATTCATAATCATAAAAAATAACTAAACTAAACCAAAAAAATAATTTACTCTTACTTTGATACAAACTAAGGTTTCCCAGACCATACTCTAAAATATAGTGCTAAAAACACATCCTTAAAACACTGGCTTTGATAAAAAATAAGAAAACCAAATAACACTTACATCATTTCACACTAATTAAAAATTATATATCAAAATAATCTCACAATCCCAAAACCCAAAGGTTTTGTGTATTTTGAGATTATTTATATAAAAAAATACTATTTCAAATAATTGGGAACATTTCTCCATAATCACACCATACTATTTCCCATTATATACATCTTGTCGGTTATACTCATCTTCATAACCTGGGGAATATAAAAAATAAAAAAGGGAAATCCCAAATGCTTAGTAAGAGGAAAATTATCATTATGAAATCAAGGGTTAGATCATAGGAATGTGATAAAATAATATCATGAGAGAAATATCTAATTATAATTAACATGGAACAATAAGAGTTATCCACCAGGAATAATAGATGAGCATGTAATCCCTAATGATCAAACAAATACCATGACATAAGAATGTGAAAATATTGGACAATAAAGATGATCCATGAAGAATAATATATGAATATAGAAATGTGGAATAATTATAAACATATGAAAGCATAACATAATGGTGTAGGAATTACAATCTGATTCTCATAACATATAGGATTTTACTTCACTACTTGATTACCATAACATAGTGGAGCATACATCACTATATGATTCTTATAATATAATAGATCAAACACCACTACTTTATTATCATAAAATAGTGGAGAAAAAAATCACTACATGATTATCATAACATAGTAGAGTAGACATTATTTTTTAACCAATAGGTTTAGAGTTGTTTTTATTTGATTGATGAAGAATCTAATAAACAATAAGTGATAATTCCTATGGTGTTAGATTTTATATTCAACACATATCTCAGTAATAAATGGAAAGAATAGTTCTTAAATATGATGATGAAAAGTAAGGTGGTGTTTTAAAGTTTAAATATCATGATATTGGTTATCCAGATTCCTGTAATAAGTTTTTGGATGATGTTTTTTATATAATGTAGAAGGTTTCATACCGAAGAAGATGAAATCTGGAAGTGTTTTGAAGAAGTGAACATCCACGTATGTGAATACCAATGAATGTGTTTTCCTATGTAAGGGAATCTGTATATCCAAATACAATATTTCATATACAAATTCCCACAGAAGAAGATATTCATGTATGAAGAATTTTTATATGTGACTATCCATGCATGTGAGTTGGTTACATAGGTGAATCCATGTATACAAATTATCCACATAGTCAAATTGGTCATGAAGTAGAATATTCATACCTGAATGCACAATTGTGTATGCGAATGAATCTATCAATGAAATTGAATTTTTTATGTGAATGAATCTAGATAGGTGAATTATTCAGATAGGTGAATTTGGATATGTGACTTCATGTAAGAAAATATGCATACCTGAATGCTCTATTACATATGAATATAGCCACAAATGTGTGTTGGTATGTCTAGGAATGCACATATAGAGCATGACATATGAGAATTGTCCATGTATGAAAATTTCATCACATATGGGAATGAGGCATGGATGAGATTTAGATACATTATAGTGAAAATCCTAGCATATACAATTGAGAATTTGAAAATTTGAAGTGTCTATAATTTCAGTGGAACATATGAGGAAGAGTACCAAGATTGAATTTACCAAAATTGTTTACATGGTGTTTTAAATGTGAATACGTTTTTTTGGTATTTAATGTTAATGAAATATTTTTTTAAATTATGATTATGAGGTCATGATTTTTCTATATATTTACAAGTAGTGACAATATGTTATGGAAGTGGTTTATTATAGAAGTTTTTGGGAAGACCAGATCCATGAATTCTATAGATTTGAATTTAAAATTATTTACAAAGCATCATAAATATTTGAATAAATAATAAAGAGAAGAATAAGTAACTATTTCTGCATTATATATATAGTTTATAGTTATTTCAAATCACCATGTGAGTGAATTCCATGGAAGTATAAAAGGGATATAAAAATAAGAGGAATAATTTATTACATTCTATTATTTAATAAATTTAAGAATAATTATATCTAAATTGAAAAATATAAATTATGAATAATTCCCATAGAATAGATGTTGGTTAGAGTAGAATGATATGAGGTGGGGGGTGTGAATTTAACTTTTAAAAATTAAGTAAAAAATAAAATATACATTCAAAATTAAAGGATTTTGAAACGATAAATAAATAATGTGATAAATCTTATATGTATAATAAACTTAATATTAAAGTTAATTAAGAAATTTAGAATAATGAAAAAAGTAAGAATAAAATTTATACAATTATGTAAATCAATATTGGATGATGAAATTCATAAATACAAAGAGAGAAAAAAGTTTGATAAAGGAGTTCACAATATCTCAGTGTGAGCCCCTATGTATCCTCCCCTCAAGTTGTTTTTTTAATTCCCTTGAATTTAAATGGGATCAAGAAACCAATTCCACCCTTTCTTTTTGGATATAATTATATATAAACCAATACTCCCGTACTTTTTGATAAAATTAGAAATAAACCAATCCCCCATTACATTTTAATAGAAGTAGAAAGATACCCTTGTTCCCTTTATTTTTTATTGAAATAGTAAGAAACCAATTGTAAAAGGTAATATGAGAAGAGAAATATTTTATTGGAAAAAATATATTACAAATCCAATCTTATATCTAAAATTATAGAATAATATGAGATAGATATAGATATAAAAATTATAATATGATAGCCTTTTAGAATAGGGAAATGAAATTATCTCTTGAGAGATGGCTTGGAGATTGAGAGATAATTACTAGAGATCTATCATTGAAGAATTTAGAGAATTGTTAATCTTCCAACCCACCAAGGTCCACAATTTAAAGCCTTAAACATAGAAATTAAACTTCTATAATCTATCCCAGCCATTAAGCACTATCAATGAAAAATTAAGAACTAAAGGTCCCACAAAAATTAAAGATTATTGACTACTCGATCGACCCTATCAGTTAGATGGATGACCACACCAAATAGGTAATGAGACTCATGAAGCTCAATTGGAACTGATTGATTCTACTAGCTACCGAGTAGCCATGAATTAGCTAGGTGGTGATACGTACTATAATAAAACTTCATTATTGTCCCTTCAAGATTATACCATAGCCTTTGTAAAACTTTGAGCCTTCCTTCCATGGATTCAACATTCTCATTAAGTCTTTATAAAGATCTTCAATGACACTTCAAAGTGTTCAACTTGAATATAAAACTTCAAAAATTATCCCATCATTTGATTCATTAAGATAAATATATGGAATCTCAACAATTTAATTGTCATCTAATCAAATGAAACCATTAGATACATAATTTAGTGGTTGGGATCATGAAAACATCATGTGTAAGATCCTAAATCTTCTTAATGTATGTTTTTGTTTATGTTTTGGTTTGTCTTGTTCTTTTTTTCTAGATAAGTGTTTCACCATGTTCATGTGAATACCGAAGGGTGTTCTAGGGGTTTGGGACATGAAAAAAAGAAAAGGGAGTTCCTATGCATGTTTCACAGTTTGCACACGGTTAGAGAAAACCATGCAGGAATTGTGAAACCACGGACAGAGGCCTATGAAAGGTTATTGCATGGTTAAGAAAACCATGCATAATCCCAATGAAATCGTTTAAAGGGGTGTTTTTTGGACATTGGATCACACAAGGTTAGTGCATAGTTTGACAAACCGTGCGGGTAAACTATGCGACCAAGAAACTTTGAGAAAATTTCAAAAATTCCACCCCATGATTTTAAAACCCCACTCTGGATTTTCCTCCATTACCCCCTTTAAACCCTTATGATGTAACATGATGACCCAAGACTCCATGAGTTGTTTCCCCTAATATTCTTGGCCATTTTGGACACCGTTGGTTGCAGATCAAAGCTTTGGGGCAGTCTAACACTCTACTTCCTTCTCTTTTTCGGATTAGGGTTTGTGATTTCTTCCATCTTCTTCCAAAACCCTAAAACCCAGTTTTTCTAGTAGAACCTTGGTTGGGTCTTCAAGGGGTGTATGAATCCGGATATAGGGCCATGATTGAGAGTACGTTCATTATCATATTCAAGGTAGGTTGTCTACAAGTATTATCCCTATAGTTTTATTTTGGATTTGTGCTTGGAAGTTGGTGTTCATGTTTTTCCCTTTTTTTGTTCTTGGTTCTGTTGAAGTGTTTGACAAAAATGGGTATCTAAGTGACCAATTGAAACCCTCATGATCCCTGCAAGATGCGTTGAGGATGACTTGACCATTTTAAGGCCACCCATGGGGTGTGACGACAAACCCAGACTGAGAGTGTGGTAGGGTTAAGTGGTGGGTTACCGAATAAGAATTTGGAACCCTTGTATAATGTGTCCTAATGATAGATTAAGTTATAAACAGAATAATGATAAATATTCCTATGGTGATAAATGCATAATGTGTTTTTGTAATAACATGAAAATGGGTAATTGAGTTGGAAGATATTATGTTTATTGTTTCATGAATTTTGATAGAAATACCTAAGGGAATTAGAGCATGCTACATGGTGAACTTGAAATTGGGTAATGGAATGGGAAATGTGGAATGTGTTAATGGAATGTAATAAGGGAATGGATGAAATTGTGGAATGGGTTAATACATAAGAGTTAAGTGGTACACCTAAATGGTTTAATGTAAAGAAGGGATTGTGTTATGAGAAATGTACTTGAAATTAATAAATGGGTAAATTCTTGGGAAGTGATAAATGGGATAAATATGTAAATGTATGGTCATTGATGAATTTGGATTAGGCATAGAGATTGTTGAATACACCTAACGGTCTAAGGAACCATAATGGGAATTTGGATAAATAGACATGAATTGTAAAAGGTAAATGTAATAATGGGTTATGACATAGTATTAATTACCATGTCGATGTTATGTGTTGTGATAACCAATGGAATTGAATATTCTTGGTTGTGTTTTGGTATGGCTGTGGTGACTTGAAAAATAATCATGAACACATGGCTTGGTAGTGTGGGGTATTGACTTGAGGTTCTATGCCCACAGGTCGATTTGTAGACTAAGGCTCTAAACTCCACCCCAAAATACACAGCTTGGGGGAAGGGGATGAAGGCTCTATTCCCCTAATGGTTTCATTCCACCCGGACTGAGGCTTCAAGGTGAGGATAATGGTTTGATGTGATATGTGTGTCCCTAGTGAGATATAAACTTTTTTGATTTCCCCTATGCATTGTGATTCATTTCCTTAGTCCCATGTATGGATGATATATTTTCCCAACCCAAAGAGAATATGTTAAAAATGTTATGTGTGAAAATGGTATAAGAAATGAAAGTGGGATAAACTTTATTCACAAACTAAATGAACCTTATTAGTTAATGGCACCCAAACTTCCCCTTGTTTACTTACCTTTTATTTTATACTTGCATGCACTATCTATTAGACTGGATATTTTGTAGACACCATTGGTGGTGGCCTACTGAGTTTTGAACTCACACCCTCCTAGTAGACTTCTTGGTTGCAGGTCGGGACAAGGGAAAGGTCCCTATACTAAGATGTTGAGTTTGGCTTGGGATGTTCATGGAGAATGATCCAGACTTACAGTAAGGGCCAATGGGATTTTTTGTTTTTTGCTTTATTTTGGGTTTCTTTCACTTTCATTGTAGCCTGGTGTGACATATTTACTGTTGTATGTGATTGTACCCAGTTTTTGGGAATGGGTTATTTATGTATGTTGTTGATTATTGTCTATTTTTTATGTTCTTTAAATTATTATCTGCTATGTATTTCTCTAGTAAAGAGGGTATATTCTCCAAACGCAACTCATTAGACCCTCACTGCTAGTCAACAACCACTAGTGTACGAGGTGACATGCTTGAGTTAATGTGACGTCCCAGTTTGGAGTACCGGTTAGTGGCTTCCAGGTCGGGGAAATTACAAAGTAGTATCAAAAGAGTTATTTTATCTTATTACTATTTGGGGATGGTAGAAAGGATATTAGGATGTGTCGGGCCATGGTAATGACCTCATTCTTAGGAGTATATCACCCATGTATGAGGGAAAACCCAAGTCACCCAAGGTGGGAATTGTTGTTCTTGATGTGTGTTGTTACAGTTGAATAATATTTCACCATTGGGTGACGCACAAGTTGTGTGATTTTAATGATTTATGATATTTTTCTCATTTTCAGAATGATATGAGGTTGTTCATTCATGCATCATTTTAGGCACATAAGGATATAGGTGGCATGCATCATTATAGGCACACACATGGGATGTGTGTGCGAGGCATAGAAAGTAGAATTCATTTTACTTCCTTGATAAATATAAAGAAAATTATACTTAATAATGATAATGAAAGTGGTTGAATGAAAATAATGAAAATGAATAGTTACGGAATATCATGTATAAATAAGTTTTGTGAATGAGGTTGAAATTTTGTGCTGTTATAATTTGTAAAGGGTGATTTGGTGTCTAAAATAAAAAGTATTACATAAGGATGCTAAAATTGTTAATGAACTTTTCCAAATGAAGGGTGTAAATGAGTTTAAATAGTGATTATAACAAGTTACAAAATGGAGAATTTTCCTAAGATGAAGGGTCATGTTGTAAAAGAACAATGGGTGTGAAGAGGTGTTGAAGAAAGAATCATGATTAAGTAAATTGATTACCCCATGTAGACCATGACCTGCGATAGGTATGGTAGAGGTTAGTGTTATAAGTGTGATGATGATAATTTGGATAGAGTATGAAGAATGGGGTTTTTAAGGTTGATATCATGAGAATTTTTTCCATCTATATGGTTAAATTATGTCGGTCATTATTCGAAGTGTCGAGTTAATGAAAATTTTAAAAATTAGAATGATTGAGTTCAATAGTGGTTATCCATTTTGTTGTCAGTTAGACCCTTGTGTGTGGGTTGGGGTAGTGAGAGTACTCTAGTCTGAGACCATCGATTTGGATTGTGAGGCCTAGCCGGTTGTGATATGTCCTAGGTGGTGTGTTTAGGGAACCCTTGGTAGGGATGTGGCCTTAGGGTTACGAGGTGTTATTTAGTACTATGAGTGAGGAAATTCTCATGGTTTGTTATTATATAGAGTGCAAGCTGGACCCTAAGGATAGTGCCTGGGTCTTGGTGGCCTAGTGAGTAGAGACCTTAAGAGTTGTGTTTTGAATCTTGGAGGGGATGTTTGGCTCATAGTGCTAATAAATGTGTACACCTTTGGTGTAGAACCTAGAGAAAATAGTTGTTGGGTGCGCTTGGCATAGTGTGCATCAGAATGGGAGCGAGATTTCCATTCATGAGAATTTCTTCGTTTGTGTCATGATATGTGGGGTTTGGAGAGAAGACCAATTCCTTCTCCTGGTTGTGACTCCAGTCTAGGGAGTTGGCATCATTCAATATTTGAGGTTACCTAAGAGAGAGGTTATACAGGGTCTCTAGCACTTTTGGGCATGTATCGCACATGTAGATGTTTAGGACTTTGATTGTGGAACTTAGGGTGTTGTATGATGCGGATTTGGCCTAGAGGGCTAAGTGGGAAGGTTGAGGGTTGGTGGTGCTACTCGATTTATGCCTATGCATTGACAGTTCCGACAAAGAAAAGGTGACCACATGAGAGGTTAGCCCAATGGTGTAGGTACCTCAGAATATGAAGCATGGGAGATGCTTCAGAGGTGGTGTCAATGCGTACTGAGTACCACCAAGTTTTAGAAAATGGTATGGTTATACATGGTTTTTTCGTAAGGGCACCCGAGTGCTCTTGATAGGATCTAAGGTTTGTTTTAAAGGGTTGTATCATATGGATTCCTGACTCACCTATTTGGATGATGATTAATGGAGGATTGAGTTAGTTTTTAGTGGAATAGATGAAGGTGGATGGAGTATGGTTATATTCTTTCACTCGATGGTGACACCCGAGGTAAGGGTGGTCATGTGGTTGAACATGTTTTTAAGAATGGTTTGGATATGGAGCGATGGTTGAAACCGGTTGGAAATCACACCCTAGTGGATATGGTAAAATGCTGATGTGACTCATTAGGCAGGGAAGCACGAGACTCCTGGCAGGTCATGGTGTCCCATAGATTGACATCAGAAATAGATAAGTTGGTGGTGGTGTTCTTCGATGACTTCTTAGCATACCTCAGCTAGTGACGAGCATTCCCGACATCATGACATCATCCCAAGTATTTTGGGAAGATCTAGATCATGCCAAGATACATAAAGGTGTTTGGTTGGATGAGGGACGTCATAGAGTTTACACTCATGGAAATGGTATATGTGAAGCCTGATGATGGGATGTATCCCCTCAATGGCTTTGGGTGGGGTCCTCGGGAGAGACCGAATGACGAAAAATGCCATGAGTGCTGTTCACGGAAGCCAAGAATGGACATTGGGAGATGTTCGTTTCATTGTTATGGGAAAAGATGGACGACCATATCTAAGGTTCAGGTTTGGCTCGTGTTGAGTGTAAGAATCAGTGGTAGGAATACCTCCTGGTGAGCAATGGTAATGACACTCCTAATATGGAGAGTGATGAGTTAGTCCAAGATTTGGAGAGGAGAACTTCAAGCTAATGTGGTGGCACTGAGATTCTAGTGAGGAACCTGTGAGGTTCTTGTTAGGTTCCTCATACAGGCAATGAAGAACTTGGATGTGGTGACTAATGATCCAAGTGTCGGCTTCAGGCTCAGGGTGCTTCTATGCGAAGCCTGTGATGTCTGTGAAAAAGTCATAGAGGGGTGTGTTTGGATATGAAAATATGTTGTGGAAAGAGAGGTTGGGTTCTATACCTCCAATAATGATTAGGGGTTAGACTCGAGAAATTTACCCTTGGGTGGTTTTAGAACATCTTGATTTTCGGTGAACCTTGTCCATGTGATGTGGTGTCATGCCAAAGGTGAAGTCTATGAAAATCTGGAGGAGGGTAAGGCCATGATGATGGGATCCTACTGGATTTCGGGAAACAACCTCAGTGGGTGCGTGGGATGATAATGATAGGATTAAAGTTAGTAAGCATCTTGGAAAGGTGGGAAGGGGATAGTGTACCATCGGTGGAAGGTGGGTATTCTGGGACAATCCAGTTGGGCGTGGTGTAACCTAAGATGTTAAAATTGAATGGGTGTGGTGAGAATGACCCACCTCCATGGTACATGCTGTAGTGAAAAGTGCCTTTCTAAATGAAGTTGTACCTAAGTGGGGTCAAGTTGATCTTAGTCCTTGAAGGGATAGTATAAGAATGTTCTTTTGAATGGTTTTGAAGGTGTGGTTGGATGCCAATGTAGGGTAATCCCGCTATGGATGCTTGGGCATGGTGAGTTGGAACATGTCAGGAAATGGGAAAGTAGTGTTGAGTTCTGGTGGTCCTTCGTCAAAAATGGGGGTTTCAAGTAAGCAAAAATGGTTGACAAAACCATGCCCGATAAATGGTTGGTTGATGATGTGATCAGAGTTTTGGGTTGGAAGGACTCGAGTGGTCATCATTCGGTTGAGTTGGACCTGGTAGAGTGATTTGGCATGAGTTTAGTTGGTTAAGTACTTGAGAGTTTTGGGTGGTGATTGCTTGTATAGTGGTGGAATGAAATCATTGGGATATGTCATTGGAAGGATCATGTGTTCTCCTCAGGGTGATATCAGGTTTGTCACCGTTAGAGTTTGGAAAAAAGAGGAAAATAACACCAAGTGATTTGGGTCATGAGTTGTATAGAAGATCAGGCTAATGAGGTGGTGATTGGTTCCTCCATGATGATGTGATGTGGTGTGCCAAGTCTTTGTGCGTTGCGAGTTAGGTGTTTCCACCTAAGTTTCCCCCATGAATATATCATGGTGAGAATGGTTGAAGCAGATGCATCCTTGAGGATTTTTTCTAGTTCGTGTTGTAGGTTGTGGTGAGGATGCCTTGAGGAGAGAGTATGTGCCCTTAGTTTATGATCGGTGGCCTTGGGATGTGCAACCAGGAACATGGAAATTGGGAATGGATAAGCAGGCCTTGTGGCATGATCCCATATTACAGAAGATAGTGATGCTCAGAAGAGTGGCTCGAGGAAGAGCTGTTATAAGGTGGGGAGATTATATGATCCTGGATCTTCTTAAGGTATGCTTTTGTTTAAGTTTGGGTTTGGCCACTTCTTTTTTGTATAGATAAGTGTGTCACCATGTTCATGTGAAGACCCGAGGGTGTTCTGGGAGTTTGAGACATGAAAGACAAAGAAAAGGGAGTTCATGGGCATGTTGCATGGTTTGTGTATGGTTAGTACACACCGTGTGGGAACCATGCAAACATGGGTAGAGGCTTATGCAAGGATGGTTCATGGTTAAGAAAACCATGCATAATCTCCATGAAACCATGCAGATTGATGTCTTTTTGGACAGTGGCTCGCCCACGGTTTTCACTCGGATTGACAAACCGTGCAGGTAAACCATGCGTTCTAGAAACTTTGAGAAAGTAAAACAATTCCACCCCATGATTTTAAAACGCCCCCTCAATATTTTCTGCCATTCCCCCCCTTTAAACACTAGTGACTAACTTGGATGACCCATGCTTCCAAGTGGCGTTTCCCCTTAGATTCTTGTCCATTTTCGATGCCGTTGGTTGTGGATCGAAGTTGCGGGTAAGTCTAATGATCTACTTCATTCACTTTTTCAGATTAGGCTTTGTGATTCCTTCAATCTTCTTATAAAACACTAAAACACTTTTTTTCTAGTGGAATATAGGTTGGGGATTAAATTGGTGTTTGAATTCCGATATAAGTCCATGATTGAGATTTCATTCATCATCAGATTCGAGGTAGGTTGTCTACAAGTATAAACCCATAGTTTTATTTTGGATTTTTGCCTAGAAGTTAGTGTTCTTGTTTTTCACTTGTTGTGTTCTTGGTTTTGTTAATGTATTTGAAAAAATGGATGTCTAAGTGACCAATTGAAACCCTCACGATACCCACAGGATGCATTGAGATTGAATTGACCATTTTAGGGCCACTCATGGGATGCGCTGGTAAACCCGAACAGAGAGTGTGGTAGGGTTAAGTATTGGGTTTCCAAATAAGAACGTGGAACCCATGTTGAATGTGTCTTAATGATATATTAAGTTATAAATGGAATAAGGATAAATATTCCTATAGTGATAAATGCATAACATGTTATTGGAATGACATGAAAATGGGTAATTGTGTTGGAAGAGATTATGTTGATTATTTCATGAATTTGGATAGAAATACCTAATGGAATTAGATAAATCAAAATGGTGAACTTGAAATTGGGTAATGGAATGAGAAATGGGGAATGTGTTAATGGAATGTAATAAGAAAATGGATGAAATTGTGGAATGGGTTAATACATGAGAATTAGGTGGTACACCTAACTGGTTGAATGTAATTAATGGATTGTGTTATGAGAAATGTACTTCAAATGAATAAAGAGGTCAATGCATGGGAGGTGATAAATGAGATAAATGGGTAAATTTATAGTCATTGATAAATTTTTCTATGGCACAAGGTTTGTCGAATACACATAATGGGTTAAGGCACCTAAACGGTAATTTGGATAAATATACATGAATTGTAAATGGTAAATGTATTAATGGGTAATGGAATAGTATTGATTCCCATGATGATGTTATGTGTTGCGATAACCAGTGGCATCGAATATTCTTGGTATTTTATAGTATGGTTGTGGTGATTTGAAAAATAATCATTTGCACATGGCTTGGTAGTGTGTGGTATTGACATGAGGTTCTACGCCCATGGGTTGAGTTATAGACTAAGCCTCTAAACTCCACCCCAAAATACATGGGTTAAGGAAGGGGATGGAGGCTCTATTCCTAAAATAGATGAATTCCACTCGGATTGAGGCTTCAAGGTGAGGATAATGGTTTGATATGATATGTGTGTCCCTAGTGAGATAGGGACTTGTTTGATTTACCCAATGCATTGTGATTCATTGCCTTAGATCGTTGTATGAATGATATATATGCCTAACCCAAACCTCACCTTGTTTACTTACCTTTAATTTTGTACTTGCATGCTCTATCTATTAGACTAGATATTTTGTAGACACCTTTGGTGGTGGCCTACTGAGTTTTGTACTCGCACCCTGATTGGGCCGCTGTTGGCGACCCCAGAAGACTTCTTGGTTGCAGGTCAGGACAAGGGCGAGGGACCTACACTAAAATGTTGATTTGGGATGAAGAAGTTCGTGGAGAAGGAACTAGACTTAGATTCAGTACCATTTTGGGGTTTTTTCCATTGTTTTATTTTGGGTTTCTTTCACTTGCACTGTAGCATGGTATGACATATTTATTGTTGTGTATGATTGTACCCAGTTTTTGGGAATGGGTCATTTATGCATGTTGTTGATTGTTGTCTATTGTTTATGTTGTTTAAATTATTATCTACTATGCCTTACTCTGTTGAAGAGGTTATAATCTCCCAACGTAACTCATTATACCCTCACGGCTAGTTGACAACCACTGGTGTACGAGGAGGTGCGCTTGAGGTCATGTGATGACCCGACTCGGAGCACTGGTTAGTGGATTTTGTGTCAGGGGCATTAGAAAGTGGTATCAAAGGGGTTATTTTCCATTATTACTATTTGGGGATGGTAGAAAAGATATTAGGATGTGTTGGTCCATGGTAATGAGCTCATGCTTGGGAGTAGCTAACCCATGTACGAGGGAAAACCCAAGTCACCTAGTGTTGGAATTGTTGTTCTTGATGTGTGTTGTTACAATTGAATAATATTTCACCATTGGGTGATGCACATGTTGTGTGATTTGACTGATTTATGATATTTTTCTCATTGTTGGAATGACATGAGGTTGGGAATTCATGCACTATTTTAGGAACCTAAGGATATAGGTAACATGCATCAATATATAAACACACACGGGATGGGTGTGCGGGGCATAGAAAATAGAATTCAGTTTACTTCCTTGATAAATATGAAGAAAATGATGCTTAATAATGGTAATGAAAGTGGGTGAATGAAAATAATGAGAACGAATAGTTAAGAAATATCATTTATAAATAAGTGTTGTGACTAGGGTTAAACTTTCGGGTTGTGATAATTTGTAAAGGTTGAATCGGTGTCTAAAAGAAAAAGGATTACATAATGATGATTAAATTGTTAATGAAATTTTCCTAATAAAGTGTGTAAATGAGTTAACATGATTATTGTAACAAGTTGAAAATGGGAAATGTGCCTAAGAGGAAGGGATCATGTTGTAAAAGAAGAATGTGTTTGAAGAGGTGATGACGAAAGACTTGTGATTATGTAAATTTGTTACCCCATGTTGACCATGACCCGTAGTAGGTATGGTAGAGGGTAGTGTTCTAAGTGTGATGACGACCGTTTGGATGGAGTATGAAGAATGGGTTGTTTAAGGGTTATAACGTGACAATTTTTCCAACTATATGGTTAAATCCTAATAGTCATTATTTGAAGCTTCGAGTTAATGATAAGTTTAAAAATGAGAATGATTGAGTTAAATAGTGTCTATCCATTTTTTATTCAATTGGACCCTTGTGTGTGGGTTGGGGTAGTGAGAGTACTCTAGTTTGAGACCTTGTATTTGGATTGTGAGGACTGGCTGGTTGTGATATGGCCTAGGAGGTGTATTTAGGGAACCCATGGTAGGGTTGTGGACTTATGGTGGCATGATGTTGTTCAGTATTATGAGTGAGGAAACTCTTTTGGTTTGAGATTGCATGGATTGCATGTTGGACCCTAAGGATGGTTCCTGGGTCTTGGTGGCCTTGTGAGTAGAGACCTTATGAGTTGTGTTTTGTATATTAGAGGGGATGTTTGGCTCACAGTACTGATGAATGTGTACACCTTTGGGGTAGAACCTAGATAAAATGGGTTTTTTGTGCTCTAGGCGTAGTGTGCATCAGAATGGGAGTGAGAGTTACACTCACATGCATTGATTTCTTCATGTCATGATTTGTAGAGTTTGGAGAGAGGAGCAATGGAGTCTCCTAGTTGTGACTCCAGTCTAGGGAGTTGGTGTCATTCAAAATTTTAGGTGACCTAAGAGAGAGGTTAGAAGGGGTCTCTAGTGCTTTTTGGTGTGTCTCGCACATGTAGATGTTTGGGAATTTAATAGTGGAAGTTAGGGTGTTGTATGGTAAGGATTTGGCCTAGAGGGATAAGTGGGAAGGTTGAGGGTTGGTGGTGCTACTCGAGTTAGGGTTATGCATTGACAGTTCCAGCAAATCTAGGGTGACCACGTGGGAGGTTATCTCATCTATATAGGTACCTCAGAATATGAATCATGGGAGTTGCTTCATAGGTGGTGTAAATGTGAATTGAGTACCACCATGTTTTATTAAATTGTATAGTTATACGTGGTTTTTTCGTCAGGGCACCTGAGTGCTCATGATAGGATATAATATTTGTTTTGAAGGGTTGTATCGTTTGGATTCCGGACTCACCTGTTTGGATGATGATTAATAGAGGCTTGAGGTTGTTTTGAGTGAAATAGATGAAGGTGGAAGGAGTATGGTTATATTCTTTCACTCAATGGTGACACCCGAGGTAAGGGTGGTCATGTGGTTGAACATGTTTTTATAAATGGTTTGGATTTGGAGAGATGGTTGAACCCGGTTGGTAATCAAAACTGAGCGGCGATGGTTAAATTTTGATGTGACACATTCGGTTGGGAAGCCCGAGACTCCCGGTAGGTCATGGTGTCCCATAGATTGACATAAGAAACATATAAGTTGTTGGTGGTGTTCTTCGACGACTTCTTAGCATACCTCATATAGTGATGAGCATGCCCAACATCATGACATCGTCCCAAGTATGCTGAGAAGCTCTAGCTCATGCTAAGAGACATGAAGGTGTTTGGTTGGATGAGGGACATCATAGAGTTTACGATCATGGAAATGGTATGCATCAAGCCTGAGGATGGGATTTTCACCTTCAATGGCTTCAGGTGGAGTATTTGGGATAGACCTAGTGATGAAAAATTACATGGGTGCTGTTCAGAGAAGCTAAGAATGGGCACTAGGTGATGTTCGTTTCCTTATTATGGGAAAATCTAGATAACCATGTCTAAGGTTGTTGTTTGGTTCGTGTTGAGTGTAAGAAGCTGTGGTAGGAATCCCTCATGGTGAGAAATGGTAATGAAACTCCTAAGGCGGGGAGTGATGAGTCAGTCCTAGATATGGAGAGGAGAACATTGGGCTGATATGGTGGCACCGAGATACCCATGAGGAACCTATGAGGTGCATGTTAGGTTCCTTAGAGAGGAAATGTGGAACTTGGATGTGGTAACTAATGAGCCAAGTGTCGACTTTGGGCTCAGGGTGGTTCTATGTGATGCTTGTGATGTCTGTGCGAAATTCGTAGAAGGGCATGGTTGGATATGACAACAAGTTGGGGCAAGATAGGTTGGGTTCTATAACTCCAACAAAGATCAGGGGTTAGACTCAGAAAATTTACCCTTAGGTGGTTTTAGAACATATTGATTTTGGGTGAACCTTGGCCATGTGATGTGGTGTCATGCCAAAGGTGATGTCTATGAAAATATGAAGGGAGGTAAGGTTGCAATGATGGAATCCTACTGGATTTCTGGAAACAACCTCAGCGGGTGCGTGGGATTAAAATGATTGGATTCATGTCAGTAAGCACCTTAGAAAGGTGGGAAGTGGATAGTGTACCATCAGTGGAAGGTGGGTGTTCTGGGACAAGCTAGTCAGGCATGGTGTAACCTAAGATGTTAAAATTTAATGGGTGTGGTGAGAGTGACCCACCTCCAAGGTACATGCTGTAGTGAATAGTGAATTTGGAAATGAATTTTTACTTATGTGAGGTCAATTTTATCTTATTCCTTAAAGGGATAGTGTAGGAATGTCCTTCCAAATGGTTTCGATGGTGCGGTTGGATGCTAATGTAGTGTAATTCCCCTATGGATGCTTGGGAATTGTGAGTTGGAACATGTTAGGCAATGGGAATGTTTGGTTGAGTTCTGGTGGTCCTTCATCGAAAGTGGAGGTTCTAAGTAACCGAAAATGGGGGACAAAACCATATCGGATAAATGGTTGGTTGATGATGTGACCAGAGTTTTAGGTTGGAAGGACTTGAGTGGTCATCGTTCGAGTGAGTTGGCCTTGGTAGAGAGCTTTGGAATGAGTTTAGTTGGTTAAGTACATGATAGTTTTTGGTGGTGTTTGGTTTTATAGTGTAGGAATGAAATTTTTGGGAGACTTCATTGGAAGGATCATGGGTTCTCCTTTGAGTGATATCTGGTTTATCACTGTTAGAGTTTGAAAAACAAAGAAAAATGATGTCGAGTGATTTTTTTTCATGGTTTGTATAGAGGATCATGCCGATGAGGTTCCGATTGGTTCCTCCATGATGATGTGATGTGGTTTCCTAGGTCTCCATGCGTTGCGAGTTAGGTGTTTCCACCTAAGTTTAACCCATGAAGATATCGTGGTGAGAATGGTTGAAGTGGATTCATCCTTGAGAAGTTTTTATGGTTCGTGTTGTGGGTTGTGGTGAGGAAGCCTTGAGGGGAAAGTATGTGACCTTGGTTTGTGATCGGTGGCCTTGTGATGTGAAACCAGGAACTAGGAAATTGGGAATGGATAAGAAGGCTTTATGGCATGATCCCTTGTTACCAAAGTCAGTGATGCTCAGAAGACTAGCTCAAGGATGAGCCGTTATAAGGAGGGGAGGTTGTAAGAGATCAGATATTCTTAAGGTATGTTTTTTTAAGTTTTAGTTTGGCCTATTATTTTTGTCTAGATAAGGGTTTCACCATGTTCATGTGAAGACTCGAGGGTTTTCTAGGGGTTCAGGGCATGAAAAAGGGAAAAAAGGGAGTTCTTGGGTATGTTTCATAGTTTGCACACGATTAGTGAAAACTGTGTGAGAACCGTGCAACCATGGAAATGGGCTTACGCATGGTTGGCACACAATTAAGCAAACCGTGTGTAATCCCTTGGAAACTGTTTGAAGGGATGTTTTTTGGATAGTGTCACACGCATGGTTTGTGCATGGTTTGACAAACCGTGCGGCCCATAAACTTTGAGAAAATTACAAAAATGCCACCACGAGATTTTAAAAACCCACTCGGGATCTTTCTCTATTCCTCCACTCTAAACCCTAGTTACTAACATGGATGACCCAAGCTTCCAAGAGGTGTTTCCCCTTCTATTCTTGGCCGTTTTGGATGCCGTTGGTTACAGATCAAAGCTCCAGGTAAGTCTAATCCTCTCCTTCTTTCTCTTTTTCAAATTAGGGTTTTTGATTTCTTCCATCTTCTACTAGAACCCTAAAACCCATTTTTCTAGTGGAACCTAGTTTGGGGATTTAAGGGGTGTTTGAATCCAGATTTAATTCCCTCATTGAAAGTGCATTCATAATCAGATTTTAGGTAGGTGGTCTACAAGTATTATCTCATAGTTTTATTTTGGATTTGTGCATGGAAGTTGGTTTTATTGTTTTTACATTTTGTTTTCTTGAATCCATTGAAGTTTTTTGACAAAAATTGGTGTCAAAGTGACCAATTGAAACCCTCACAATCCTTATGGGAAGTGTTGAGGATGACTTGACCATTTTAGGGCCACCCATGGGGTGCACCGACAAACCCAGACTGAGAGTGTGGTAGGGTTAAATGGTGGGTTTTCGAATAAGAATGTGGAACCTATGTAGATTGTGTATTAATGATTTATTAAGTTATAAATGGAATAATTATAAATATACCTAGGGTGATAAATGAATAAGGTGTTTTTTGGAATGGTATTAATATGGGTAATTGGGTTGGAAAAGATTATGTTTTTTTTCATGAATTTGGTTAGAAATGACTAAGGGAATTAGATCATGCTAAATGATGAACATAAAATTGGGTAATGGAATGGGAAATGGGAAATGTGTTAATGGAATGTAATAAGGGAATGGATGAAACTGTGGAATGGATCAATACATGAGAATTAGGTGGTACACCTAAATGGTTGAATGTAATGGTGGGATTGTGTTATGAGAAATCTAATTGAAGTTCATAAATGGGTGAAGGATTGGGAAGTGATGAATGGGATAAATGGGTAAATTTATGGTCATTGATGAATTTGGATAAGTCATAGGGATTGTTGAATACACTTAATTGGTTAAGCCATAGGAATGGGAATTTGGATAAATTGACATGAATTGTAAATGGTAAAGGTATTAATGGGTTACAGAATAGTATTAATTCCCATGTTATTGTTATGTGTTGTGATAACTAGTGGAATTGAATATGATTGGTTGTGTTATGGTATGGTTCTGGTGACTTGAAAAATAAGCATGTACACATGGCTTGGTAGTGTTGGGTATTGACTTGAGTTTCTACGCCCATGGGTTGAGTTATAGACTGAGGATCTAAACTACACCCCAAAATGAAAGGGTTAGAGAAGGGGATAGAGGCTCTATTCCCCAAATAGTTTCATTCCACCCAGACTGAGGCTTCGAGGTGAGGATAATGGTTTGATGTGATATTTGTGCCCCTAGTGATATAGGGACTTATTTGATTTCTCCAATTTATTGTGATTGATTTTCTTATACCCATGTATTGTTGATATATATTCCTAACCCAAATAGAATTTGTTAAATGTATTATGTGTGAAAACGGTATAAGAAATGAAATTGGGATGAAATCTAGTCACAAACTAAACAAACCTTGTTATCTAATGGAACCTAAATTGCCCATAGTTTACTTACCTTTCATTTTGTACTTGCTTAAACTATCTATTAGACTGGATATTTTGTAGACATCGTTGGTGGTGGCCTATTGAGTTTTGTACTCACACCCTACTTGGGCCACTGTTGGGGACCCCAATAGACTTCTTGGTTGCAAGTCAGGACAAGGGAAAGGTCCCAATACTAAGATGTTGAGTTGGGGTTAGGATGTTCATGGGGAAGGATCCAGACTTAGAGTCGGGACCCGTTGGGAGTTTTTGGTCATTGCTTTATTTTGGGTTTCTTTGAATTGCACTGTAGCATGGTACGACATATTTATTGTTGTACATGACTGTACCCAGTTTTTGGGAATGGGTCATTTATGTATGTTGTTGATTTTTTGTCTATTGTTTATGTTATTTAACATATTATCTTATATGGCTTACTCTGGTAAAGAGGTTATAGTCTCCCAATGTAACTCATTTGAACCTCACCACTAGTCAGCGAGCTCTGGTGTACGGGGAGGTTCACTTGATGTCATGTGATGACCCGACTCGGAGCACCAGTTAGTGGCTTCTGGGTCGGGGACGTTACATAATGAGAGGGAGAGGTACAAAAATCTCCACCTTTTTGAGGATCACAAATACTTAAAAAAATAATGTAAATAAAGTGTGGAACATGTATTCAAATAAATTCAATATATTAGAGATTTTAATTATCAACATTCTTAATAAATAATCATAACACATCAAAATCATAAATAAACCCCCTTTCAAACAACATAACATCTTTATTCAAAAAAATTAATCTTATCACCCTTTTAAAAATATTTACCACCCTTTAGAGATTGAAATAATTTCCATAAATTAAACCACAAAAACGTATCCCTAATTATTATTATAAAAAATAAAAAGAAGAAGAGGTAAAATCACAAGAAAAATAAATTTAAAATATAATTTAAAAACATAAATGTAAAAGATAATGATGAAACTAAATATTTCAAAGAATGTTTAAAACCAATATTTAAAATAAAATTAAAAATATTTTGAAGCTCAAGATCAAATTTAAAATAATTTAAAAACAAAAAAGAGTAAATAAAAATAATTGAAAACAATAAATTTGAAATAATATCTCCCATATAATGAATAAGAAAAAATAGATGAGTGATAGAGAGATGAGAGATCAAGAAATGATGTTAAAGAGAAAAATAAACATTAAATTTATAAAAAAAACCTATCTCCATGTATATCATCATTAGTTGATTGGTTATTAGTAAAAATCTTGGGGTGAATTTTAAATCAAGAATAACTTTTCCACCATTAAGAAGGATGATCCATTCATGCTATATTGAATAAGGACCTCCTCAATTGGTGAAATTAATGAGGAAATGGAAAATTAACCCCAAGAGAGAGTTATAGTAATAATAATATAAATGATTTCAAGAGTAAATATTTAAATATTTATAAATGATATATAAAGTAAACATTGAAAGATATAACAATGATTTTAAGAGTTAAATCTAAAACAATAATTACAAAAATAAAATATAACAAAATTTCTTTTATAAAAACAAAGTGATAAAAATATATCCAAAATTTTCACTTAATTTTTTTTTAAAAATTCAATAGGTAAAATAATATCTCCAATTATATTTTTGAAAAGGTTGAACTCCCCCATAAAAAAAATTAAATAAAGTAGTTAGGAAGATATTTAAAAGGATACTTTAAGTAGTAATATTTCATAAAATCATCTTAAAAAGTATTACATTTCAAGTAAATTCTATGAAAAGTGATAGTATAGTAAATAAAATTCTATTTTTATTAATAATAAACAAGAATAATAATAAATAAAACATTATTTTTTTATCCCCAGTATAACATAGTTAGCGTTTACCAACCAATTGTTAATATTAAAATAGAACAAGAAAACAATTAATATTTTAGGGACCATCCTCAAAATAATTTATTATAGATTAATACACTTGATGATAATCCACCATATGATATTAAAAAGAAGCTAAATGAAAAACAAAAACCAATAGTGAGTGACTTATTATTACAATGAGGACTTAGTTTCGACAATGTTAGCTAATAAGGATTTAAAAACCCAAATTTGGTTGGTATGAATTTTTTATTAGAAAAATGGTAAGAAATATAGATAGATTTAGGTCTCCCATATCTATATTTTTTTTCAATATCTCTCATAAATGAGATTCCCAAATATTCAACAATATTTGGGAACATCCCTTTACAAAAGAATGTTTTTGTGAAAAATTATTTTAATTTGAAAAAAAATTATATAATTACATTTGGTATAATGTTGAGAGCCCAAAATCATAATTATATTTTATTCACCATGATTTAATTTAGAAATATAATTTTTAATCTCATTAATTTGGGATTTTAAATTCTCTATATTAGGCTGATTTTTAATTTTGAAACCAGATCATCGTTTTCTTAAGAAAAGAGACCATTTTAATTAAAAAGTAATTATTTTTCATTAAGAACGTTATTTTAATTATATATATGATTTTTTAGAAATTATTTATTCATAAAAATTATTAAGTATATTTTTTTATTATAAAATAAATAAGAGGAGGAAGAAAAATATAAATAGGAGGAATGAGAAATAGAATGAGTGAAAGAATAAGAGACAACAGAAAAAACATCATCAAATTTATTTAGAAGTACCATGAGGTATTTAATACTTGAGTCACTTAAGGAGGTTGAGTCAAGAGAGTCTTCACAAACACTCCAGGTTGATACCTTAAGTAATATATTACATTATTTATTTATTTTTCATTTTCTTTTTATAGATTGGTCATTTTGATTTAAAATTTCAAATATTTTTTCATTCAGAACTTGTCACATATGGTGCTTCAGTTTGAATTTTATTTTTGAAACCACAAGGTGTTTTCCTATTTTCATTTAAATGTTTGAATATAATGGACCTAAGTTCAATATTATATTCATTATTCTATGAATCTTCATCATCAATAGTGTTGAAATCAATTGTTTTTTTGGATTATTTTTATTTCTTTTATTATTTTTATTCTTTTTTTATATTGATTCTTCATGGTGATTTTATATGTCATGAGAGATAAGATATTATATTAAACAGTTATTTTCTCCAAATATGTTGCTTCTTGGATAATAGTGACTTTGGGTTCCCAATTGATTGGAAATAACATAGTATCTTTTTAACTAAGATATTCATTGACAAATAATTACAAAGACTCTTTCAACCATTGTATATGTCAATAAATCATGTGAAAATATTAGTAATATATTAATTTTAATCATACTAAAACTTTAAAAAAAATTCTATATATATCAATATTACTATATTTAACTTTATTTATCCCATGATGAGTAACTTCATGAATGTTTCAGATTTCAGGTGTAGTTTTATATGTAAAAATGCAATACAAATACATGTGATCTAAACCACGATGTAAATTATTCATATATTTGTTATTAAGTCAAGAATAATCCATCTCATCAAGAGTCCATTTGTCTTATGATTCTTTATAAGGTGAAATTACATTTATAATTTTTTTCCAAATATGGTTTCCTATACTACCAAGAAATGTGGGTATTATAGTTTTCTAATAGGTATTGTCTGAACCATTAATGAAAGGTGTACTACCCGTAGAATTTCCTTTTATGAAACTAATACTATTTGAAAAATATTTCATTTTAAAAAGACCAAATTCTGAAATTAATTAAAATTTTAAAAATTAAAACTAATTTTGAAAAATTGGGTACTTTGAAAAAAAGAGAATTAATTTGAAACCAAACGATGTTCAGGGTAGATAGACATGTGGGTTGGGGAGGGGGTGAATTTACCTCTTAAATAATTAAAGTAAATAGAAAAGGTAAATTAAAAACTATCATTTTTTAAATGATACATAAATAAAGTGATAAATTTGATATGTATTATAACATCTATATCAAAGTTAATTAAGTGAGTAAACACATCGGAAAAAGGAATAATCCAATTGATGAAATTTTTTGAATTGAGATCGGATGATGAAGTGTGTAAATAGAAAGAGACAATTAACATTGTTCGATAAAAGAGTTCAACAATATCTTGGTGTAAAACCCTATGTTTTAAATTCTTAGGTTTAGAGATTTATATCATTTACAAGATATTAATTAAGATTAAGAAACAATTCCTACCTTGATTTTTTACTGAAGTAACAAGAAACAAATTATACCTTGATTTTTTATGGAATTATAAAGAAACTAATACTCGATTAATTTTTTATTTTATAAGGAAGAATCCCATTTTATAAGGTATTATGTGAACAGAAATAATTTCTTAGTAAAAATCCATTACAAATTTGTCATTTTATCTCACAAAGGATAGAAAAATATGAGAAAGAGAGATAGAGAAAAAATTACAATATAAGATCCTTTTGTAATAGAGAACTGAAATTGGATATTGAGAGAGGGCTTAGAGTTTGAGATCAAATTTCAATAGATCTATCATTGAAGCATTGAGAGAATTTTAAATCTTTCAAGCCATCGAGGTCCTCAATTTATTACCTCCAATAGAGCAAGGAACCTTCGATAATCCATATTAATGATTAATAATAATCAAAAACAAATTTATAGATATGGGGCCTATGAAAAGTAATGATTCTTGAATTATAAATCAGTCCCAATGGTGAGACGGAAGATCCCTCCAACTAGCTGGTGTGACTCCTGGAGGTTACTAGGAACTGCCTGTTTTTACTGACTAGATGGTGGCTCTCCACTAACCAATAAATTCTACCTTCTTATACCCAAATCCATCAGTTCCCCTAAAATATTATACCATAAAATTAATCTATATTTTATCCTTATTTCCCTTGATTCGACATTACAATTAAGACTTCATCATTTTCTTCAAATACACTTCAAAGTATTCAACATGAATATACAATTTCAACAAGATTCCATCATTTTCTTCATTAATATCAATATATGTAAATAGTAAAATTTAACTATAATCCACTCAAATGAAAATATTAGATACATAATTGAGTGTTTTTAATTATGGAAACACTATGAGCGATAAAGATATAAGTAGAAAATATACCCCTTTTTATGATCACAAATACATAACATAAAAAGATCAACCAAGTTTAAATAAATAGAAAAAATGTATTCAAATTAATTCAATATATTATAGATTAAGAATTCAATATGATCAAAAATAATCATAACACATATTAATCATAAATAAACCCCCTTTGAAACAATGAAACATTTTCCTTCCAAAACATAAAAGACTCTCCATTTTCCAACCATTTACCCCTTTAGAGATATAAATAATTTTCATAAATTAAACCATGAAATATTCCCCCCTTTGAAGTTATCAAAAAAGAAAATACCAAGAAAGGAAAAATGAAAATACAAGTACATTTAATGGATAATTTCAAAACATAAAAGTAAAAGATAAGAACAAAACTCATGATTTAAAAGAAATTTTAAAATCAAGATTTAAAAGAAACATAGAAAGAATTGAAGGATCAAAATTGATTTTATAAGAAATAGAAAAAAATAAAAAATCAAAAGATTTGAAAATAAGAAATTTAGAAAACAATTTCTCCTATTTAAAGAATAATAAACAAATAAGGAGAGAGATGAGAGACCTAGTAATGAGATTCTAGTGAGAAAGATACATTAAAGATATCAAAAAACCTATCTCCATATATATCATAATTACTTAATTTGTTATTAGTAAAAATATTGGGGTGAGTTTAAAATCAAGAATAACTTGTTTCCTATGAAGAAGGTTGATCTATTCAAGCTACACTGAATAGGGATCCCCCTCAATTAGTTCAATTAATGATGAAAAGGAAACATCACCACAATAAATGGTGATATTAATAATAATATCAATTATTTCAAGAGAATTTAAATAAATATCAATGATTTCAAGAGTAACCATTTAATGATATATAGTTTATTTCAAGAGTGAAGTATAAAACAATAATCTCAAAAAAAAACATAACATGCTCCATTTATTAAAAAAATGACATAAAAAGATATCCAAAATTTTTATGAAATAGTTTTTTCAAAAAGATTCAAAAGGTAACATAATAATCCTAAAAATATTTTTTTAAACAAGGTGAACTCCCCCATATAAAAGAATTTAAATAAATAAGTCATGAAGATATTTAAAGGGAGAATTCAAAAAGTAAGATTTTTAAAAACCATGTTAATAAGTAATGAATTTCATATATATGATAAAAAAATAGATATTATAATAAATAACTTTATATATGAATAATAAGTAATGATAATAATAAGAAATAAAACATTATTAGATTACTCCCCCTGTATAAAATAGGTTGTTCTTATCAACAAATTGTAAACTAAAAATAGAAAAGAAACACATTTGTGTTTTTATGGATAATACCATAAATACTTTATAGTTGGTTTATCCTCTTTAGGAGAAGACACCATATGATATAAAAATAAATATTTGTGAAAAAATAATGAAAAACATCAATTGTGAGTTCCTTTTAGTACCCATGGGAAATTGGGTCTGACAATGTCTACTAATAAGGATTTAAGAATGTAAACTAGTTTGGTGTGAAATTTTTTTATTAGAAAATGGGGAGAAATATTATTCTATTTAGGTCACCCATATCTATAAATTTTTTAATTTAACTCGTAAATGGGATTCCAAAATTATCAATAATAGTTAGAAAACTTATTTTGGGATCATCCTTTTACAAAAGTGTTTTTTTAATAAAAAATATTAAAATTTTATAAACCAATTATAAAATTAGATTTGATATAACATTGAGAACCCAAAATCATATTTATCTTATGTCAACCTTGTGTTAATTGAGAAATATTATTTTTAAGATCTTTGAATTTTGGATTTTAAATTCTCAACATTAGGTTCATATTTTAATTTTGAAACCAAATCATATTTTTCATTAAATAGGAGATCCTTTTTATTAAAAGTTTATTTTTTCCCTTTAGAACATGATTTCATTTCTAGGTTTTATTTTTTTATTTATAAATGAGTTCTTTACAAAATTTTTTAAGTTCATTTTTTATTAGAAGAGTAATAATAGGAGGAGGAACAATAATAAGTGGAGTAATGTGATGAAAATTGAGTGTAAGAATAATAAATAA
Organism: Viscum album; assembly: GCA_963277665.1. Lineage (NCBI taxonomy): Eukaryota > Viridiplantae > Streptophyta > Magnoliopsida > Santalales > Viscaceae > Viscum > Viscum album. Next base: position 1,946,026,061 of record OY728163.1, read on the forward strand.
GAGTGAAAACCTCATAACCTTCCTTGAGATGTTTCATGAGGCATTTAGGACTTCAGTCGACTGAGGAGGTTGAGTCACGGGAGTCTTTACTAGTTCTCTAGGTTGAGTCTTTATGGAATTTCTTACCTTTTTTATTCCTTTTCAACTTCCTTTTATAGATGGTAATTATAGTCTAATATATCCCTTTTTGTTTCATTCATAATATGTCACATCTGGTGCTTCTATTTTATTTTAAATTTTATAATTGTTAGATGTTTTCTTCTTTTAATTTAATTTTTTCAATCCATTGTCCAAGATTTTTATCTCAAATTCATTATCGGAATAATATTAATCATAAAACATGTTGAAAGAAATTATTATTTCAGATTATTTTGATTCCTTTTCTTCTTTTGATTATTATTTTTTCATATTTATGATTCATGGTGATTTTATATGTCAATAGAGATCACATAAGCTCTTAGACCTCTATTTTATTCATGTACATTGATTCTTGTATAACATTGAATTTGGGTGACCAATTTCTAAACAAGACTGAGAGTATCTTTTTAATAAATATTTGTGTAGACAAATCATCCCCAAGAGAATTTCAACCATTTTATATGTTACTAATGTGTGTAAACAACCTAGTAACAAATTCATTAAATGCATAATAAAACCATAATAAAATTATATATTCATATCAAGTTTATTATATTTAACTTTATTTGTTCCTTCACGAGTAACTTTTTGATATTTCCATATTTCATGAGTGGTTTTATAGGTATAAATACAATTAAACTCATTATTATCTTAACCATAGTGTAAATCATTCACATATTTATTATTAAGGTCAAGAGTTTCTATGTTATTGAAATTCTATTTGTATTTAGATTCTTTAGAAGGTGTAAATACATGCATATAATTTTTACAAATAGGATATCATATACTACGAAGAAAAGTAGACATGAGGGTTTTCTAGTAATTATAGTCCAAACCCTTAAAAAGGTTAAATATCCATAGAATGTCCTTCAGGACCACCAAGGGTGTTTGGAAAATATTCCATTTTAAAAATATCTAACATCGAAATCCATTATGATTTGGAAAATTAAAACTAATTTTTAAAACTAGGGTATTTTTAGAAAAACAAAAAGTCTTCCTTTAGTATGAAATGCTGCTCAAAGTAGAATAGAAATTGGGGGGTGGAGATTTTCCATTTTATAAATTAATGTAAATGGGAAATGGAAAATTAAAATTTAAAATTCCTCCCTTGATTTTTGATAGAATTGGAATGAAACCATTCCTCTCCTACTTATTGATTGAATTTTATAGAAACCAATTTTATAAGGTAGGATGAGAAGAAAAATAATTTCTTAGAGAAAATATGATTTCATATCTCTTAAAGGATAGAACAAGATGAGAGAGATAAATATAGAGACATAAGTATAATATGAGAGCCTTTGAGAATAGAGAAATGAATTTGTCTCTTAAGATAGAGCTTGAATATTGTGAGATAATTGTGAGAGATCCATCATTGATGTGTTGAGATAATTTTTAATCATTGAGACACCAAGGTTCTCAATTTATAACCTCTAAATGGAGAAATGAACCTTCTATAATCCGTACTAGTCATTAATAATAATTAATGACCAACTAATAGTTTTTTGGGCCATGAAAATTAAAGATGATTGACAATTGTATTGGAACTAATGATTAGCTAGGTGATCCCATCAAATAGATAGTGAGACTCTTAGATCTCACTGAGCACTACCTAATTCTACTTGCCATCCTGTTATCCTTCACTAGATAGTTGGTGGAATTCTACTGAAAGAGGGATCCAATGTCCTCACCACTATCTAGCCGGTGGCTATGCACTGGAAAAATGGTGATTCCTACTATAGTCCAACTCCATTAGTGGAACATAAAAATTATACTAAAATATTTATAAATCATTGAAACGTCCTTCCATCTATTCAACATACCCAGTAGGCTTCATCAAGAACATCAAATAAACTTAAAATTATTTAATATAAACATCCAAATTTAATAGTTTCACACCATTTTATTAATTAAGAACAATATATAGAAACTAAATAATGTATCTATCATATAATTAAATTAAATTATTATATATATAGTTTAGTTTTTATTTTAAGGAAAATATCATTAGATAGTGGTATAGGAAAAATAATAATGTGTTAAATATTTTTGGATAAGGATCATTTCATTGCTACAAATTTTTTTATCATATTATTTATTTGAGAAGAACATGAACTATCAATGGAATATAGTGAAATAAAAGTGATGGATATAACCTAAATGATATAACCCAAAAAGTATTTTTTTATAGTGTACTATGTGGTTTAGGATTGTTTCCAGATCATACCAATGGGTAGTTAATATTATTGAGTAGTGAACCCTATAAATTCATATGTTCCTATGGGTTTGATTGTTTGTTTTGTTTTAGTAGAATCATTTCTATCTAACCTTAGGTGAAGTTTTATTTAAAAAAAGAAAATATAAAAAGAAATGACTACTAATTCACCCTTATTAGTGGTTACACAGATCATGATGGATATTATTAATTGGTATCAGATACATGTTACTTCATTGACATTAGTCTATTTGAAGTTTTAAGAAGAAGAATATTTCTATATATGGTCAAAACTAATTTAATAGTAAGTGGATTACTATTTGTGATGGTAAGAACTGTCATATCTAAAATGAAAAATTGATACTATATCCATTATATATTATATATGATGTTCTTGAAGCTTCTATAGATGGTTTCACTTCTGCTTATGAGGGTGATACTTTATTAACTACTCACAAGAGGAATCTATAGAATGATAGATGAGAAAAAAATAATATTCCTTCCTCTCAATAAAAAATTTAATTCTTAAGGGTTAAAAGAATTCGAATGACTAAAGGAATCTAGGATAAATTGAAGAATATTTATTTGGAGAACTTAAAATTAAATAATGATAAGTTGCAAATTTGGAGATTGAAAAATGAAAATTTGAAAATGGGAGATTATAAATATATTGGAGAGTTCTTTACAAAGGCTAATAATATTATAATAAAATTAATAATCCTTGGATAAAAATTATTGTTCTCAATAGTTGTTGAAAATATATTGATAATTCCTCCTAATATATTTGATGCCAAATTTTTATTATTAGATGATACAGAGAATAGAATAAATCTATCTACATTATTTTCAAAGTATTATCATTTCATATGAGATGAGAAAAATTAATTCACTAAAGAATAATGGAAAGGATAATCCTAAAATCTTCTTCAAAGACCAAAATACCAAAAATTCCATGAAAGTTGTTATTGGGAATGTGTCCAATAATTCTGATTAAAAATATGAAGTGAGTAAAAATATTGAATAATTCACATAATTATTTTCTATAAAGTTGAAAAAGGAACATCTAAGTATAAATGAAAGTTACCATTGATGTTTTTTTAACTATGGAGTCTTTGGAAATTTTACAGTAAGTTTTCCAAGACTAAAGGAAAATTAAGATAGCGATGAAGAAGATAGAAAGGAAAAAATAAACAGAATAAAAAGATAGATGAATCAAAGTATTATTCAAAAATAATAAATAAGAATTTATTTAAATATAAAAAGATAAAAGTTTTGTCCAAATATAAGGAAAATGATGATCGCGAAGAATAAGTGGAAGTTAGAAATTCTAGTGATGAATTTTATAAGAAGTTTCTTATTGAAAAGTTAAATTATAATGGTTTTAGAAAGGATAAAATTATAAACTTTTAAGAATAAGAAGGGGAAAATTAGATAGAGTTCATGATAAAAATATAATTTAAATAATACCTCTCAAAAAATGAAAATCTACAGAAAGAGAAAAAGAAGTTAAAGAAAGGTAAAAAACCTTTTAACAATCAAGGAACAATACATAAAAAATAAAATTATAGTATATTTGAAGATATTTACAAACTGAAATGGTTAATTTATAGATATAAAACACAAAACATCAAGTTATGAGAAAATTTAAAGATAAAATATAAATAATTTGATCTCATTCAATAGAAACTGGTTAAAGATGAACAAGGAATATATAGCTTCATAAATTCAATTCTAAAAGTTGGTGAAAGATATAAGGAGTGTAAATTTAAGAAATATAAAACAAATAATCCACAAAGGTTAATAATAATTTTGGAGATATTGGTAAAGGGTCTAATTAGAATAAAAAATACAATATAAAATGTATATATCCAAAACAATAGAATTCAAAACATTTGGAATTTCTAAGAAATCAATATTTTAAGTAAAAATAACTAAAAATGGAGACTCAATTAATGAAAAAAGAAGTATAATATAAAGAGTAAGATTTAATGAGTCTAAAAAACTTTTTGTTCATAAAAAGGATCCAAGATTTATGGCAATAAATATATTGGAATACAGATACACATTTTTGGAAAACATACATGTTACAAAGGAAAATATGATTCATATAGATATTTATGGAGTTATGAAGGATTTAGGAATACAAAAAATATGTGATGGTTCAATAATAAACACTTAAAGTGATTTATGGGGTATTAGAAGTACATTTTATTGGTGGAGATATCCCAATAAAATAATACCTTCTCAAAAGAAATTTGAAAAATACAATTTAATGATTTAGAATAGATTCTAAATTCTTGAAACTCTCGATGAGAGATTTGATCTGCCTAGAAATATTGAGAATGGTTTTACTATGATTCTAAGAGCCTAAAAAAATTTTGATAAAAAAATTCAAAAGCATAAGGAGAAGAAATAAAATGGAAAAGAGAAGGCTCTTATTGTCGAAACTTCTCTTAAGGCTACAAAAAAGAGAATGACCTTGGATTTTAGATAGTGGGTGTTGTTCACACTTTAATAAATATTTTAATCTATTTCTATAAGGACCCGACCCCTTTTTCCCAAAGACGATGAATTATTTTATTATAATGTAATATAAAAAAGGAAGTCATATCTCGATGGAATGAATAGTTTATTATCTTTGGAAAACAAGATACATACATAAGTTCAATATTATAAGGTGGACGAAAATACAACATATTAACTTATTTTTAATCACATGTAATATTATAGATTTTCCTTACAATTCATTCATAATATACTTCTTCACAGCCTAGGTAAAATAAAACATGTGAAAGGGGTGATCTCAGATGTTCAGTAAGGATAAATAATACCGTGGGAGAAAATATAAACATAAACTCTAGGTATGATGAATAACTCAAAATCACACCTTTAAAAATATACTTCAGCATAATATGATAGGAATAAAAACCAATTAAATAATTCCATAAAACATAACCATTGATATTATACTAGTTGAATAATCATATGGACTATCAATCTAAAGTTTCATGATGGGGGAATTCATAATGCTATACATTCTGAAATATAACATCAAGGAATAAACCAAGATATCTGAAATAGATTAAGGAATCAACCAAAACCATATCGGAAATGGGAAAGGCCTCATCCAAGTCTATATATGTTTTTTCTCATGAGACCAACCAAAGCATTGAGGGGATATAGAGAGTTCCACAAATCAATTACTAAGTCCAATTCATTCCAAATATTAATGGGGTTAAACTTAAATAATATATAAATTCATATTGAAACTAAAATATGAAATGTAAATAACTTACCCCAAATATAAACGCTAACCATTCAAAGTAACATGGTGAATGGTTTCAGGATATCACAACCTATCATAAACCATTCAATACAATATGGTAGATGATATCATAAAATATTAGTTCCAATTACACATAATATTCAACAATAGTGTTTAAATATATAATATTACTCTTATAAAATCATTGAGTAACTCTTGACATAAATACTCTTTTACTTTGAAAAGAAGTGTTCTTTTGAAAAAATATTTGTACAATACCTGAAGTGAAATAATATAGTTTTCTCATAATAAAATGAGTAATTTTATAAAAATATTGATCACTAAAAATATATTATAGAGTTCCCTTGAAAATAGGAAAGAATTCAAGAAATTCCCTTCAATCAGGATTGTATTTCCAAAAGAATTTTTGAAATATCATTTTAAAAAACTTATCTCTATGTAAAAGAAATAAGGATTATTGTTGGTACACATATATAGAAAATTAAAAAACAATTTATTATGAGTACACAATAATAAATAAGAATTGAATTTGGATTAAGAGAGACAAAGAGTAACCCACAAGAAAATGGAGGTTCAGGTAGAAAACCCTTACCGTATGTCTGAATATGTTACGATCTTAAAATTAAAGTGCTAGAATATGAAATTATACTTATTAATAACTTAATAAAGAACCTACTGGAAATTTATTTTATTTTTATAATTTTATTAATTTCATTTATGGTCGTTTTTTTGGGTTAAGAGATTCAATATAATCATTTGTGAGTGCTCATTTAATTAGTTTTTATGATCAGTTTGTTTCTTTGGAAGTTAATGTAAAATGATTATTGCATACCATAATTGATGTTATATTTTATTAATGTTTATAAATAAGGTTAAATGATAATATATTTCATTTTTTTACTTTGGGTGAGGATGAATCATTAGATAAATGTTTAATGATAAATGCTTGGATTAATTTGGTGGTTTTTTGATCACCACAAACTCATTTTATTTTATAATTTAATACCATGTGCACAAAAATGATTATAAAAAATTAAATATGATATATTACATATATTATGATATGGTTCAACCATAAAAATGGTGTAACGACCCGAATCTAGAGCCACTCAACTAGTGCCCCGCACCCGGTTCTCCACATGATCTCAAGCGCATTTACCCAAATTCCAGAGGCTGCCAACTAGCAGCGAGGGCCTTGGTGAGTCATTGGGGAAACTATGCCCTCATTTGGTAAGGTATACAAAGAAAAGGAAATAACAGTCAATAGCGGAAGCAGTAAACAACATAACAGAAGAAGCAATGTATAATATAATAATGATGAAAAATGATGCATTACATACAGGTATCTAAGGGAAGCAACAAACACAACAACGTGACAAAATACAACTGAGAACAAAGTACTAAAAGTAAACAACAACTCCAGCAGCATCGCAAGACTAGGATCGGTTCTATGCTCTCCAGCTCTAACCAGCAATCATGTACTTGAAGTAGAAGGGCCACAATCTCTATCCACACCTGCAACTATATAACCTGTTTAGGCCAAAAAGTAGGACCCAAACAGGGTGTGAGACTAATCCCAGTGGGCAATCACCACATGATCTGTTCCCTACAGTCAGTGAGAAATTTAGCAAAAGTAAAAGAAATAAATGCAGCATAGAAACATGATTACACTAAGTATACAATCCTACAAATCTCCATTCAAATTTATTTAGTAATTTAATTCAGTCATTTAATTATCACCCAAGGAATATAGCAACAACTCTATATTCCCAAAGCATGGCAAGTAACACAACATGTATCTTAGCAGACTACCTAAACTACAAGTAGTACAAAACACAAGCTTGTTATTTGGCTCGGTGTACTCATCACAACCAACCAAACAATATTCACACTGACTCTCTGGGTGGATCATACTGACAGAACCCTATAGTCAAGTAATAAAACAAAGGCAAAGACACTCTGGGAAGCACTCAACGTCAATCCCCCTATGGTATTGCAACGATAGGTATAGACTCTCTGAGGAAGCACTTACGTCTAATTCCCCATATAGTCTCGATACGTAACTAAGGACACTCTGAGAAAGCACAAATTACAATTCCTACAGGTCCTGTGAATGATACAAATTTTATAACAGACTCTCTAGGGAAGCCCTTAATTGTCAATTCCCTCTTTAGTCTACCGCACCAGATTCACACAGCCCTGAGCAGTCCAGTCGTCCATGATCGACTGTTAGTAGCCCTAAGTAAGTTCAAAAAATACTTGGCTAATAGCTACAATGTATCAAAAGCATATAAAAAGCAGGCAATACATGAAATCAATTATCTCAAGGTAGGCAATCAATGCAACAAGGTATGCCTCACAGGCAACCTAATCCAAATGGTGGTAAACAACCAAAACAAGGTAAACACCCATGGGGTGATCCTCAAACATGATAAAAATCAATAATTAATCATCTAATAACCTCATGCATACAAGCAATATAAGGTAGATAATAATACAGGTTCAAAACCCTAACCTGAGATACCTGATACATGGGAATATGACACGTTTTGCACAAAAACTCAAAGACATTCAACGTTGGGAAACAAAACACCTACCTCGATCCTAGGAGATTGATATACTTGAACCTCAGCATGTGAATCGTCCTAGAATGGAGAATATATGCAAAAATATCTAAAATGTTCAACCTTAGATAACTCTCATAAGAGAAATAATCGGGAAACGTGGCCAAGGAAGAACCAAGAACTCACCACTGTGATTCTATTACAACCAACGACGTTCGATTTGGATAACTGGTGATAGATCAGTGGCTCGGAGAATATTCGGCTTCCTCGAACGTTCTGTACATAATTAGGTGAAGAAGAAGACATAAATAGGGATTAGACACGACCCCAGTCTGTTAAATGAAATAAAACGAAAAGTACACGGCGTGTACTCGCCTTTTCCGTACACCGCATTAAGCGGCTCCCACATCACCCCTACACATCGTGTGTGTGGCCCGGACATGGCCAGCACACGACTTCGCGTGGGATAAAATTACATAGTGTTTACTTATAAAGTACACGATGTGTACTTATAAAATTTCCAGATTTTCCTCTTTTCCTAAAAAACGACTAGAAAAAAAAATACCTGAAACGAAGATCTGGGTTGTTAAAAACATACCCCCATAAAGAAATTCATCCCCGGATTTCCCTAACAAGGTGGTGAAGAAGAAACCTCGAACAACTCTGGCCACTGTGATATCATATCAGCCTCCCTCTCCCAAGTCTCATCTTTCACACGGCCATGCTGCCATAACACCCGTACCAGAGGAAAAAATCGTCCACGGAGTACCTTTGCACTACGATCAAAAATACTGATAGGATGCTCCTCTAACAATGCATCCTGCTCCAGCTCAACCTCTTCGGGTTGAAAGAAATGAGATGGGTCTGAGAAATAACGTCGAAGCTGAGAAACATGGAAGACGTCGTGCATAGCCTGGTACCTTTGAGGTAACTGCAACCTATAAGCAACCAGCCCAACTCTCCCCAGAATCTCAAACAGCCCAACGTATCTTGGTGAAATCTTACCCTGTCTCCTGACCCTCTTGTGTCCCAAACTCGGGGTAACACATAGGAAAAACTTGATCTCCGACCTTGAACTACAAAGGTCGTCTCTGCTGATCAGCATAAGATTTATTTTGGGACTGTGCAGTAGCCATCCTTTTCCGAATCAACTCCACCTGTTTTGTGGTCTACTGAACAAGACGAGGTCCCAACATAACTGCCTCTCCTGCCTCCAGCCAACACAAGGGTGATTGGCATGACCTACTATACAAATCCTTGTAAGGTGCCATCAGAATAGTTTCTTGAAATCTGTTATTGTAGGAAAACTCCACTAGAGGTACATGTTTCTCCCAAGAACCTCCAAAATCAAGGACACATGATCGTAACATGTACTCTAGCACATGTATCGTGCACTCTGACTGGCCATCTGTCTGAGGATGGTAAGCTGTACTCAGAAGTACCTGTGTACTCAAAGACCTCTGTAGCCCTTGCCCGAAATGTGATGTAAAGAAGGCATCCCTATCTGAAATGATAGTACTCAGAACCCCAAGCAAGCGTATAATCTCATGGATGTACAACCGTCCAAGATCATCGATATCAAAGGTCTCCTTGATTGGCAAGAAATGAGAAACCTTCATGATCCTGTCAATGAAAACCCATACCGCATCATTCCCTCGAGGAGATCTCGATAACCCTATCATGAATTCTATCGTGACATCATTCCGCTTCCACTCGGGAATGGGTAGCTGCTGTAAAATCCCTGCTGGTCACTGGTGCTCTGCCTTCACCTGCTGACAGGTGGAACATCTCATGAGAAAACCAGTAACTTCTCTCTTCATACCTGGACACCAATACCGGTTGGGCAGATCATGATACATCTTGGTGATTCCAGGATGAACTGCCCAAACTGAGGAATGGAAGTCTCGCATCATCTCTTCACGTATACCAACTGGCACCCATACGCGTCCCTGGAGACGCAAGATCTCATCCTCTCCTATGGTCCATCTGGGAAGAGGGTCCCCTCCTAACACGCTTTCCCATAGGACTAGGCCTTCAGAGTCTGATAGCTGCCTCATTCGAACTCGGTCAAGAAGGGTAGAGGTAACAGCTACAAAAGAAAGAAATGTCTGACCCTGTCTGTCATGCACCTCCAAGTTCATTTGAGAAAATATATCCATAAGCTGCCACTCGCTGCTGGCCTCCTGAACTACCTGTATCTGTGTCCTCCTGCTCAGTTGTAATGACCCGAATCCAGAGGCCCTCCACTAGTGCCCCGTACCCGGTTCACCACATGACCTCAAGCATGTTTTTCCCAAATGCCAGAGGCTACCGACTAGTAGTGAGGGCCTTGGTGAGTCAGTGGGAAAACTATGCCCTCATTCGGTAAAGTATACAGTGGAAGAACAATCAGACACAATAGCAGAAACAATAGTAGCATACAACAACAGAACTGAACAATAGAAGTAATGTATAAAATAATAATGATGCAATATGGTAGATATTTCTATGGAAAGTAGTAAACAAACCAACGTGCAGAAACACAACTGAAAAACAAAGTGCAAAAGAAAACAAAGTAAACTCCTCAGCATCGCAAGCCACAGCTCGGTCTCATGCTCTCCAACTCCAGTGCAATCAAGAATCTGAAGTGGAAGGGTGCTTTCCCTTATCTATACCTGCAGAAACATAGTCTTCTTGGGCCCAAAAGCATGGCCCAAACAGGGTGTGAGATACAATCCCAGTAGGAAATCACCCAAAGATTTGTGCCTAACAGTCAATGAATACATGGCAGTAATACAACAAGAAGCAGTAAATAGGAAAGAACAAGTAGCTACAATCCAAAGTTCTAAAAAATAGAGTACACAAGTAAACAACCAGCAACAATAAGGAAAAAGGTTGCCCTCTGGGTAGCTCTCACAGCCTTACCCCTATGGTTAAACATATAAGTACTAGCAACCCTCTAGGACGCACACACAGTCTCACCCCTCTGGTTCAGCTACAAAATTAATATACTCTATGAGGAAGCACTCACTGTCAATTTCCCCTATAGTCTCGTATCGTACTAAAGGCTCTCTGGGGAAGCACTCAACGTCTCATTCCCCCTGTGGCGCGCGTTGAGGAACTATAGACTCTCTGAGGAAGCACTCATTGTCAATTCCCCCTGTGGTCCCACATCGTATTTAAAAGACACTCTGGAGAAGCCCTTATGTCAATTCTCCCAATGGTCTACTACACTAGGTACTCACAGTCCTATGTGGAAAAAAACATGCTCAGCGCGCATACATCATCCAAGTAAACCTCAAGAACTACTTGGATATCAGTCAAAGGCTCAACAACAATAATAAAGCAACAGTTCCACTATCCTACAACTAGTCATGGAAACTGGCAAACTCCAAGAAGTAAAACAAGCATGGAAAAGAAACCCGAGCACAAAACAAATTACTCGACTCACAAGCATAAACCTATAATACTGCAATCATGAAAAGGAGGAAAATAGCAGGGGAAAAACTGGAAACCCACAATTCCCCTCCCAAAGAAATTTGTGGAATTTGCACAAAATACTCATCCACTTTCAATAGAGAGGAACAAACCACCTACCTCAATCATAGGAGTTCAATATACGTGAAAAACAATGACAGATTCTCCTTAGAATGATGTAGATATGAGAAAATGTCTGAAACACGTAAACCATGATAACATGAGAAAGAAGAGGAATTGGAAATGAAGTTCAAGCAGAAGGAAGATCTTACCGTTGCGATTCCAACGCAATAGAACGTGCTCGAATTGGAGAACGGACGAGGAGACGGGAGATTGCCGAAGATTCGGCCGTATGGGTCGCTCTCGGATGAACGAGACCTAGAAGGAGGTGTTTTTGTGTGTCAGGCACCACCCCAGACCATTTAGTAAAATAAATAAAAGTACACAAAGTGTATTTTTAATGTACACGGCGTGTAGTGGGTTTTTCTGTACTCTGCCAAAATCAGCCTCCACATCACCCCTACACACCATGTGTGTGGCCCGGGTATGGTAAGCACACGACTTAGAGCCAGGGAAGAGTACATGACATGTACTCAGAAAGTACATGGCGTGTACTTCGAAAATTTCTAGAAAGTACATTTTTCTTAAAAAACCCAGAAAAAGGAAAAACATACCTGAAACGAAGATATGGGTTCTTACAAACTTCCCCTTAAAGAAATTCGTCCCCAAATTTCCCTAACGTGGCGTAGAAGAAGGGTCCCCAAACAGCTCAAGCCACTATGATTGTACATCGGCCTCTCTCTCCCAGGTCTCGTCCTGTACTTTCCCGTGCTACCATAGCACCTGTATCAGAGGAATAGACCGCCCGTGGAGAACCTTCATACTGCGATCGACAACCCGGATAGGATGCTCCTCAAATGACACATCCGCTTCAAGGTCAACCTACTCAAGCTGAAAGACATGAGATGGGTCCAAAAAGTAACATCGGAGTAGAGAGATGTGGAAGATGTAGTGCATGGTCTGGTACTTCTGAGGTAGCTGCAACTGATAGGCGACTGACCCCACTCTCTCCAAGACCTCAAACGGCCCGACGTACCACGGTGAAATCTTACCCTGTCTCTGAATCCTCTTGTGTCCCAATCTCGGTGCGACATGTAGGAAAACCTGATCCCTGACCTCGAACTCCAGAGGTCGTCTCTGCTGATCAGCATAAGACTTCTGTCAAGACTGTGTTGTAGCCATCCTATTCCGAATCAACTCTATCTGCTTAGAGGTCTCCTGAACGAGACGAGGTCCCAGCAACGCTGACTCTCCTGCCTCCAGCTAGCACAAGGGTGATCGGCATGGATTACCATACAAAGCCTCGTATGGTTCCATTTGGATAGTATCCTGAAAACTGTTGTTGTAGGCGAACTCCAACAGAGGGATATGCTTCTCCCAAGAACTGCCGAAGTCTAGAATGCAAGCTCAAATCATATCCTCAAGCAACTGGATTGTGCGCTCGGACTGGCCATCAGTCTGGGGATGGTACACTATACTCAAAAGCACCTGGGTACCCAAATCCTTCTGAAGTCCCTACCAGAACCGAGAGGTAAAGCGCGTATCCCTGTCTAAAACAATGGAGTGTGGAACTCTATGCAGACGAACGATCTCTCATATGTAAAGTCATACTAGATCATCGACACTGAAGGTCACCTTGATCGGCAAGAAGTGAGAAACCTTCGTGAGCCTGTCGACGACAACCGAAACAACATTGTTCCCCCGAGGCGACCTTGGAAACCCGGTCATGAAGTCCATTGCAACATCGTTCCACTTCCACTCTGGAATGGGTAACTGCTGTAAAAGGCATGCTGGTCGCTGATGCTCTGCCTTCACCTACTAACAAGTAGAGCATCTCATGACAAAAACATCGACATCTTTCTTCATACCTGGCCACCATTACTGGAGATGAAGGCCCCAATACATCTTGGTGATTCCAGGATGAACTTCCCAAACTGAGGAATAAAAATCCTGCATCATCTCCTCGCGTATTTCTGTGGGAACCCATACGTGTCCCTGGAAACGCAAGATCTCATCCTCGCCCACTATCCATCCAGGAAAAGGGTTCTCTCCTGACACACTCTCCCATAGGACTAAGCCATCTGAGTCTGATAACTGCCTCATCCATACCCGATCAAGTAGCGTAGAGGTAATAGCTACATAAATAGGAAAGTCTGTCCCTATCTATCGTGCACCTCTAGATGTATCTCAGAGAACAGAGCCATAAGCTACCACTCGCTGCTGGCCTCCTGAACTGCCTGAATCTGAGTTCTCCTTCTCAACGCATCTGCCACCGCGTTGCCCTTTCCCGGCGTATAGGCAATCTCGAAATCAAAATATTGAAGATACTCGACCCATCTGCACTGCCTCAGATTCAGATCACGCTGAGTAAAGATATACTTGAGGCTATTGTGGTCAGTGAAGACCACAAAGTGCTCTCCCAGAAGGTAATGTCTCCAACAACATTTGTAATGAACAAAAAATGCCAACTCTAGATCGTGCGTAGGGTAGTTCTTCTCATGTGGCCTCAACTGTTGAGACCCGTACACAACGACTCCATCTCCCTGCATAAGCACAACACCCATCTTGATACCTGAAGCATCACAATAGAATGTATAGATCTTTCCTGGCTCTGGAAAGACTAGTATCGGTGCTAACGTCAATCTTCCCTTCAGCTCCTGAAAGGATGAATCAAAATAATCTGACCATAAGAACGTTTCCCCCTTCTTGGTCAGACCTGTTAATGGTGCTTCTCGGCATGAGAAGTTCTGAATGAAGTGTCTGTAGTATCCAGCCATCCTTAGAAAACTCCATACCTCAAAAAAGTTCTTTAGATGATCCCAGGAAACTACAGATCTCACTTTCTCTGGGTCCACATATACTTCTTCCTCGATGATGACAAGACCCAAGAAGTGAATCTGATCCATCCAGAAGTGGCACTTTGAGAGTTTAGCATAAATCCGATGCTCTCTCAGTGTACTCAAGATGATCTCAAGAAGTGTGGCATGGTCGTGTCGAGTGTGATAGTACACCAAGATATCATCCATGAAGACCATGACAAAGGAATCCAAGTAAGGATGGAACACTCGGTTCATCAGTGCCATGAAAACTGCCGGTGCGTTCGTGAGACCGAACGACATAACTGTATACTCGTATAGACCATACCTGCTCCTGAAGTCTTTCAGAGGTATATCTGATGGTCTAACGCACAACTGATGATAGCCAGACCTAAAATCGATCTTCGAGAACAACCGGGCCCCTCGAAGCTGATCAAAGAGGTTATCGATCATCATCAAGGGATATCTGTTCTTGACCGTCAACTGGTTCAGCTTCCGATAATCCACACAAAGCCGAAGGGTACCGTCTTCCTTCTTCGCAAACAGGACAGGTGAACCCCAAGGAGAAGTACTGGGTTGGATGAAACCCTTTGCCTGCAACTCCTCCAACAGCTTCTTGAGCACTTGCAACTCAGGTGTAACCATCCTATATGGAGGAATGGACACCGGTGCTACTCTTGGCATGAGCTTGATAGAAAAGTCTACATCATGCTCCGGAGGCAAACCCGAAAAGTCCTCTGGAAAGACATCCTTAAAACGATCCAACACTAGAGGGAAGTACAACTGTGGAGTCCCCTGATCATAAAGATAAAGACTAGAAATCTGGGCTATCACCCTTCCTAGCCCATGATGCTCGAGTCCTGCTCGACCCGCCTGGACATCCCATTCGCTGCTATGATGAAAAGATTCACCCTTCGGTGAGACAAAACTCACCCTGCGGTGATAACAGTCGACGAATGCCTAGAAGGGAACCAACCAGTCCATCCCGATGATTACATCATAGCCTATCATCTCTAGGAAATAGAGATCCCATAAGAAACGATACCCTGCAACCTCGAGAGGGCACTCTCTACACTGGCGTACACTAGATTTCCTCGTCCCCATAGGTGTGTCTAGTGTCAACGAGCCGACAGAAGAAAAGACACAGATCCCAACGCTCTCCATGACAGCAATGGAGATAAAGATATGTGTAGCACCAGTATCGAAAAGGGATAAAGATAAAACTGAGGATACTAAAACTGTACCTCGAACTATAGAAGGGTCAGGATCCTGCTCCTGGTAGGTCTGCTCCACGGCGAAAGACTAGCCTGCACCGTGGCCCTGCACCCCTGGATGACCACTCTGAGCTGATCCACCTTGATGATGCCAAGGTACTGGTGGCTGACTGCCATGGCCTCGACCTCTACCTCAACCCGAACAACCAGAAGAACTCCAGTTCCCCGACTGGTGAGAAACTGGTGGTGTTGCTCCTGAACGAGGAATCATGGAAGAACCACGGTCACCAGCTGCTGGTGAGAAAACCAGGTATAAACGCTAAAGGTGACCCATCTTGCTACATGATCAGCACTCCATGGGGTCCCTCTGGCACTGTGGCCTCGTGTGCCCTAACCGGTCACACTGGTAGTATGTCACATGGCTACCTGACGATGCATCTCGCTTCCTCGGATCACCGCGCATAGAATCCCTACGACACTTATTTCTTTCATCTGGAGGAAAACGAGCTCTGGAAGTAGAACTTACCTAGCTTACAGCTCCTGAGTCTCTCAGATTGCGCTCCGCAACTAGTGCTTGGTTGAGGATGGAAGTGATGGAAGTCAACTGGAAGATGTTCACCTACGAGCAGATCTCCCGCCTGAGACCATCCTCGAACTTCCTTGCCAGGAACACCTCACTCCCATCCCGGGGGATTGTGAAATGCTGTAGATCGGTGAAACGAGAGGAATACTCCATGACAAAAAGAGTACCCTGCTCTAGGCTCAGGAACTCTCGGGCTTGGTCGACCCTCAGGGTCTCCGGATAGAAGTAGTAATAGAACACGCGCTGGAACTCCTCCCAAGACATAGCCTGCTGTTGACCCACCTATGAGATCACGTCCCACCACCTCTTGGCAGAGTCTCGTAGCATGTAGGTAGCTAGCTTGACCCGCCTCTCTGGAGGCGTCTCCAGATGCTCGAAGATAGTCAGCATGGCTTCCAGCCATGACTCTACAGCCTGAGGTCCTCCTTCCCCCGAGAACATGGGAGGATGCTGTTGCTAAAAACTCACATCAAGTCCTCCATAGTCGTGGCATGAGGTGGTTCTCGCTGAAAGGTCTGCATCATCCTCAGAAAACCTTCCCTGAATTGCGCACCAGTGCCTGCGACTGGTAAGACAATCGATGCCAAGGCTGGCTCGACTAGAGGATCAGCAGGAAGTCTCTGATCATCCATATCTGGCGTCTGATCACTGACTGACGATAGACATACGACTGAAGGATGTATCAGAGGCATAGCTATGAAAGATCAAAAGTACACCTTAGATCAGGAAAACAAGGACAGAGAACACAAGAGTACAAAATGGAAACAGGGGAAGGAAAACACACAAGTTTACAAAAATCGACTACACGACGTGTATAAAAACTACACGGCATGTCTTCTTAAGCCACTGACATGGGCATGTAATCTTTACCTACAAGTCGTGTACACCTCAAACTACACGGCGTGTTTGACCCCACACACAACGTGTACTTGAAAAACTATTCCCTTTCCCGAGTCTCCTTACACGGATAACCCACTCGGTCCGACTTAACCCGAGACTACATGGCATGTTTTAGACAAACACGACGTGTACTAGACAAGGCTTCAGTAGCCCGTGTTGTTAAATACACAGCTGTCTACATGGATGGACCATACACGACATGCTTTGAACAAACACGGCGTGTATAGGTGAAGGTGACACCATCCCGTGTTGTTCGTGACACTGCCGGGCACTTGGGGAAGACTACACGGTGTGCTCCAAAAGTAACATGGTGTGTGTGAGAGAAGTTCACGCTGACCCATGTTGTTCTTGACACGGACGGGTACCTGTAAGGGACTACAAGACGTGTTCCGTTACAACACGGCGTGTGCTAATCGAGCTTCCCCGACCCGTGTTGTTAGTGACATGGCAGGGTACACAACGCATCACTACACGGCGTGTACCTACCATACACGGCGTGTTCCTAAATTTACTTTCATGACACCATTTTCTACTCACACGGTCAGTGACATGACCTGAAATATACATGGCATGTATCCAAAAAGTACACGCCATGTATTCGGGGTTTTCTGGGCAGTAGCTCAGAAACTGCACGGAACCCCAAAAACACTAAAAACAAGGCAATGAGGTGCCAAATTCCGATTCGTGAGGGCCCATACTCCCCACGAATCAAATCTTGGAATATCCTATAGTCACATACATGGGAAAACAAACATCTCTCTAACATAATAGTAGGGATTCTATCAAGAATCTATCACAACAGCATACATAATATACACGAAGTCTATCACAACAGCATGCATCGCTAATGCACCCTAGATGGCATGGAAAGAATGAATGACATGTGATTCTACAAGTGACTATATGATGAATGAGATGGAATACCATCATCTCATCGGGTTGCAATAGAAATAGAACCTAAATATCAAAACAATGATTGCACAAGTCATGTGAATCACTCTAGTTGAAATCAGATCAACCATAAAATCTCAAAACCAGAAACTGCAATTAACGAGGTCATATGGATTTTCTCTGTACACGAGTTAGCTACTCCCGAGCATAGCTTAATAACAAGTACCGAATCTGTCCTATCCCTAGATAAAGTCTCCAAATAGTAAATCAAGTGAAAAGAACTCCTCTGATACCACTTTGTAATGACCCGAATCCAGAGCCCCTCCACTGGTTCCCCATACCCGGTTCGCCACATGACCTCAAGCGCGTTTTCCCAAATTCCATAGGCTTCCAACTAGCAGGGAGGGCCTTGGTGAGTCAATGGAAAAACTATGCCCCCATTCAGTAAAGTATACAGTGGAAGAACAATCAGACACAATAGCGGAAACAATAGCAACGTAAAACAACTGAACTGAACAACGAAAGCAATGTATAAAATAATAATGATGCAACATGGTACATATGTCTATGGAAAGTAGTAAACAAACCAACATGCTGAAATAGAACTGAAAACAAATTTCAAAGGAAAACAAAGTAAACTACTCAGCATCGCAAGCCACGGCTCGATCCCATGCTCTCCTACTCCAGTGAAATCAAGAACCTGAAGTAGAAGGGTGCTTGCCCTTATCTATACCAACATCAACATAGTCTTCTTGGGCCCAAAAGCATATCCCAAACAGGGTGTGAGATACAATCCTAGTAAGAAATCACCCAAATGTTTGTGCCTAACAGTCAATGAATACATGGCAGTAATAAAACAAGAAGCAGTAAATAGGAAAGAACAAGCAGCTACAATCCAGAGTTCTAACAAAAAGAGTACACAAGTAAACAGCCAACAACAATAAGGAAAAAGGTAACCCTCTGGGTATCTCTCACAGCCTAACCCCTATGGTTCAACCTATAAGTACTAGCAACCCTCTAGGAGGCACACACAGTCTCACCCCTCTGGTTTAGCTACAAAATTAATATACTCTCTGATAAAGCACTCACCGTCAATTCCCCCTATAGTCTCGTATCATACTAAAGGCTCTATGGGGAAGCACTCAACATCTCATTTCCCCTGTGGCCCATGTCGAGGAACTATAGACTCTCTGAGGAAGCACTCATCGTCAATTCCACCTGTGGTCTCACATCATATTTAAATGACACTTTGGAGAAGCCCTTACATCAATTCTCTCTATGGTCTACTACACTAGGTACACACAGTCCTGTGTGGAAAAAAACATGCTCAGCGCACGTACATCATCCAAGTAAACCTCAAGAAATACTTGGCTATCAGTCTAAGGATCAACAACAATAATAAAGCAACAGTTCCACTATCCTACAACTAGGCATGGAAATTGGAAAATGCCAAGAAGTAAAACAAGCATGGAAAATCAACCTGATCACAAAACAAATTACTCGACTCACAAGCATAACCCTCTACTATAGCAATCAATCAATGAAGGCAAACAACGGGGGAAAAACAGGAAACCCACAATTCCCCACCCAAGGAAATTTCTGGAATTTGCACAAAATACTCATCGACTTTCAACAGAAAGGCACAGACCACCTACCTCGATCCTAGGAGATCGATATAGGTGAATGGCGATGACAGATTCTCCTTAGAACGACGTAGATATGAGAAAACGTCCAAAACACGTAAACCACGATAACATGATAAAGAGGATGAATTGGAAAATGAAGCTCAAATAGAAGGAAGATCTTACCACTGTAATTCCAATGCAATCGACCGTGCTTGAATCATAGAATGGATGAGGAGATGGGAGCTCGTCGAATATTCGTCCGTACATGTCGTTCTCGGACGAATGAGACCTAGAAGGAGATGTTTCTCTGTGTCAGGCGCGACCTCAATCTGTTTAGTAAAAAAAAGAATACACGGCGTGTATTTTTAAAGTAAACGACCTGTAGTGGGTTTTTCCGTACTCCACAAAAATCGGCCTCCACGTCACCCCTACACACCATGTGTGTGGCCCGGGTACGACCATCACATGACTTCGAGCCGAGGAAGAGTACACGGCCTGTACTAAGGAAGTACACGGTGTGTACTTTAAAAATTTCCAGAAAGTTCATTTTTCATAAAAAACCAAGAAAAAGGAAAAACATACCTGAAACAAAGATCCGGGTTCTTACATCAGTGCGTCTTCCATAGAATTGCCTTTCCTAGGCGTATAAGCAAGATCGAAATCAAAATACTGTAGGTAATCAACCCACCTCCGCTATCTCAGATTCAAGTCATGCTGCATGAAGATATACTTGAGGCTCTTGTGGTCAGCATATACCATAAAATTATCTCCCAAAAGATAATGTCTCTAACAACGCAAAGCATGAACAATTGCAGACAACTTCAGGTCATGCGTAGGATAGTTCCTCTTATGTGGCCTCAACTGCGGAGATCCATATGCAACAACACAATCCTCCTGCATAAGCACTAATCCATGCCGGATGCCAGATGCATAATAGAAAATTGTATAACTCTTGCCTGACTCCGGAAAAACTAGAATTGGTGCTAAAGTCAATCTCCCCTTCTGCTCCTCAAAGGATGAATCGTAGGCTTCTGACCAAACATACTTCACCCCCTTCTTATTCAAGCTCGTCAGCGGCACTACTAAGCATGATAAGTCCTGTATAAACCGCCTGTAGTATCCATCCACCCCTAATAAACTTCATACCTTGAAGACATTCTTCGGCTACTCCTAGGTAACTACTGCTCTCACCTTCTATGGGTCTATTGATACTCTGGTCTCTGAGATGACATGACCCAGGAAGTGAATCTCGTCCATCCAAAAGTGGAAATTTTAGAGCTTAGAATATAATTGATGCTCCCTCTGTGTACTCAAAACGATCTCAAGATGGGTAGCATGGTCATGTCCAGTGTGAGAGTACACCAAGATGTCACCCACAAAAACCACCACGAAAGAATCCATGTAAGGATGTAAAACTCTATTCATCAACGCCATGAAAACTTCTGGCGCGTTCGTGAGACCGAACGGCATAACCAAATACTCATACAAACCATACCTGCTTCAGAAGGCTGTAAGAGGTATATCTGATAGTCTGACACGCAACTGATGGTATTCAGATCTCAAGTTGATCTTCGAGAACACTCTATCTCCTCAAAGCTGATCAAATAGATCATTTATACATGGAAATGGATATCGATTCTTAACCGTCAACTGGTTCAGCTTCTGATAATCCACACAAATCCTAAGGGTGTCGTCTGCCTTCTTCGCAAACAGGACACGCGAACCCAAATGAGAAGTACTGGGTCGGATGAAACCCCTTTCCTGCAACTCCTCCAACTACTTCTTGAGCTCCTGCAACTAAGGTGTAGCAATCCTATAAGGAGGAATGGATACTGATGCCGATCCTGGCACAAGATCGATATAAAAGTCTACCTCTTGCTGTGGAGGAAAACCTGAAAAGTCTTCTAAAAAGACATCTGGAAAGAAATTAACCACTAGAAGAAAATATATCTAAGAAGTCCCATGGTCATCCCAATATAAGCTAGAAATTTGGGCTATAACACTGGCCAACCCATGATGCTATGGTCCCACTCTACTCACCTAGACATCCCATTCACCCTTATGAAGAAAATATCCACCCGCTGGTGATGTAAAACTCACCATACGGCGATAGCAATCTAAAAAGTCCTGGAAGGGAACTAACCAGTCCATCCCGAGAATGACATCAGAGCCTTCCATTTCCAAAACATAGAGACTCCACAAAAAATGACACCCAGAAACCTCAAGGGGGAAACCTAAGCACTAACACACGCTAGCAGTTCTAATTCACAAGGGAGTGTCTATCTTCATCATATCCTCAAAATTATAAACAGTAAGTCTAAGGCTTTCCACAGTATGCACAGAAATAAAGCTATAAGAAGCTCCTGTATCAAAAAGTGCAGAGGATAAAACTGAGGCTACTAAAATCGTACCTCGAACTGTGGAAGGTCCAGGATCCTGCTCCTGATAAATATTCTCTACCGCAAAAGTCTGGCCTACACCGCGGCCCTGTGTAGCAGCCTGAGATCCTTGAGTTGACCCTCCCTGAGCCTAAAAACTATATCCATGGCCTCTACCGTAGCCTAAACAACCTGAAGAAATCCATCCCCCAGTCCGCTTCGGAACGGGTAATCCTGCTCCTGTACGCGGAGTCAAAACTGATCCTCCTTCACTAGCCGCTGGAATAAGAACCTTGTAGAAACGCTGCAGATGACCCATCTTGCCACATGATCGGCACTCCACTGGGTCTCTCGGGCACTGAGGATTCTTATGATCATTTTTACCACACTGATAGAACACCACTTGGTTTCCAGAAATAAGATCTCTTCTACCATAAGAAATGCCTCGCTTCCTCAAGTCACCTCGTGTAGACTCTCGGTGGCGCTTCTTGCCGTCTACCTGAAAAGCTTCAGCCCTAAGAAGATGACCTTCCCTAGTCCACTGTTCCAGTCTCCTTCAGTTTTCTCTCTGTGATAAGATCTTGGTGGACTATCAGAGTAATAAAAGTCAAATGGAAGACGTTCACCTGTGATCTGATGTCCGGTCTGAGGCCTTCCTCAAACTTCCTTGCTAAAAACAGCTCGTCATTCCCTAGAACAGGAGTAAAACGCCATAACTCTATGAAGCGATAGGAATAATCCATAACTGTGAGAGTACCCTACTGTAGGTTCATGAACTCTCTGGCTCTATCATCCCTCAGAGTCACCGGGTATAAGTTTTCGTAAAACGTACACTAGAACTCATCCCAGGCCATAGCCTATTGGCACCCTGTCTGCGAAACCACATCCCACCATCTATTGGCATAATCTCACAGTATATAAGTCGCAAGATTCACTATCCTCTCCATAGGAATATCTAGGTGCTCAAAGATGGATAGCGTGGCTTCTAGACATGACTCCGCATCTTGTGGTCCTCCCTCCCCTATGAACATGGGAGGATGCTGTTGCTGAAAAACCCATGTCAGTTCTGCCATAGACGGGGCAGGATGCTGAGCTCCCTATTAGGTCTGCATGAATCTCATGAAACACTCTCTGAACTGAGCATCGACACTAGTTTGTGGATTCACTGTAGGTTCCATGTCCAGAACAATAGGTGGAACTACTGGTAGTCCCTGGTCTACCGTATCAGGCATACAGTTACTCCTTGGTTCCTGACGTGAAACAAGAGGACGTCTTGGTGCCATAGCTTTGAAAATTCAAAAGCACACCTTCTTTAACGATGAACACAATTGCAAAATAGGAGATTAAAATGGAATAGGAGGTAAAAACTTTAAAATTATGGAAAAACATGACTACACGGCATGTTAGTAACACTACACGGCGTGTTTTCCGGAAATTTTACCCTAGGTGTGTACCTTGGCCATACATGGTTGTGTAAACCACTCGGATACAAAACGTGTTCTCAAACTACACAGCATTTACTAACCCTTTTTCTCCCTACCCGATCACTCTTACACGGCTAGGAACACAATCTATCCAAGTAGGAAACTACACGGCGTGTCCTTAAGATTTTTCCCCTGTCTGTGTCGTTAGTCACACAGACTGGTATACGGACCACTACTATACGGTGTGTCAACATGGTACACGACGTGTTTCCCTATGAATTTTCCCGACCCATGTATTCAGTTACACGACATAGTCACACGGATTCCCTATGACAAAACTACATGGTTGTTCAAATGAGACACGGTGTGTACTAGACATGCCTTACCTGGCCCGTGTTGTTTGCGACACGGCCTGACACATGGCCGAACCTACACAACATGTTCCAGATGGAAATGGCCTGTACTTGAAGGAAACCCCCAGACCGTGTTGTTTGTGACATAGCCGGATACCAAAGTCATACTACATGGCGTGTAAACTAGTACACGACGTGTTCCTACAAGAATTTTCACAACACCGTGTCCCTGTCCACACAGTCAGTGACATGGATAAAAACTACACAGCATGTATTCATGATGTAAACACCTTGTGTTATGGGTTTTCTAGAAAGTAGCATCATAACTACAACGGATCCCAGAAAACATAGAAAAAAGTGTTAATGTGCCAAATTCTGATCCGTGGGGGCCTATACTCCCCGCGAATCGAAGCTTGGCATCATAAAAATGCATATAACAAGTAAACAGTATAAAAAACTCATGACCCACCCAATTATGATCCTTGAGGGCCCATAACACCTCTAAGACCAATGTTTGACATCGATAATAATGAATATCTAAACAAATGATACCCTATCAACATGGAGGGTATTCTATCACAGCAGCCATCACAACAACATGCATCATCTATCACAAATTCTATCACAACACCATGAAAATTCTAATGCAACCCAGATGGCATGGAAAAATGCATGACATGTGATTTTATAACAAGTGCCTATATGATGCATGAGATGGAATACCCTCATCTCATTGGGTTGTAACAAAATAGAACCACAATCATATAAACAGTAACAACACAAAACAAGTGCACCACCCAACAGTGAAATCAAGTAAACTGTAACATTTTGAAAAGTTGAAAATTGGAACATTCGAGGTAATCTGGATTTTTCCATGTACATGGGTTATAGAACTCATGGGAACAACTATTTACCATTTACCTATTCCGTCCTATCCCCGTCTAATGTTGCTAAACAATAAGTCAATCTAAAAGGAATGAAATCCTCTGATACCACTTTGTAACAACCCGAATTCGGAGCCACTCAACTGGTTCCCCGCACCCGGTTTTCCACATGACCTCAAGCGCATTTCTGCAAACTCCAGAGGTTTCCGAATAGTAGCAAGGTCCTTGGTGAGTCATTGGGGAACGTATGCCCTCATTTGGTAAGGTATACAAAGAAAAGGAAATAACAGTCAATAGCGGAAGCAGTAAACAACATACAATAACTGAAACTAAACATCAGAAGCAATGTATAATATAATAATGATGAAAAATGATGCATCAGGTACAAGTATCTAAGTAAAGCAGAAAACACAACAACGTTCTGAAATAAAACTGAGAACAAAGTACTAAAAGTGAACAGCAACTCCAGCAACATCGCAAGCCTAGGCTCAGTCTTATTCTCTCCATATCCAACTAGCAATCATATACCTGAAGTAGAAGTTCCACAATCCCTATCCACACCTGCAACCATATAACTTATTTGTGCCGAAAAGCAGGGCCCAAATAGGTTGTGAGACCAATCCCAGTTGGGAATCACCACAAGATCTCTGCCCTACTGTCAGTGATAAATTTAGCAAAAGTAAATTAAATAGTGCAGTAGAGAAACAAGAGTACACTAAGTAAACAATCCTATAAATATCCATTCACATTTATTTTTTAATTTAATTTAGTCATTTAATTATCACCCAAGGAATCTAGAAATAGCTCTATATTCCCAAAGCATGGAAAGTAACACAACAGGTATCTCAGCAGACTACCTAAACTACAAGAAGTACAAAACACAAGCTTGTTCTTTGGCTTGGTGGACTCTTCACAACCAACCAAACAATATTCACACTGACTCTATAGGTGGATCATACTGGAAGACCCCTATAGTCAAGTAATCATACAAAGGCACAGACACTCTGGGAAGCACTCACCGTCCATTCCCCTGTGGTCTTGCAACGATAGGTATAGACTCTCTGAGGAAGCTCTTACGTCTAATTACCCTAATAGTCTTGATACGTAACTAAGGACACTATGAGGAATCACAAATTACAATTCCTATAGGTCCTACCAATGATACTGATTTTATAATAGACTCTCTAGGGAAGCCCTTAATCATCAATTCCCTCTTTAGTCTACCGCACCAGGTTCACAGAGCCCTGAGCAGTCTAGTCGTGCATGATCAACTGTCAGCATCTCTAATAAAGTTAAACACCTACTTGGGTAATAGATACAATGTATCAAAAGAATATAAACAACAGGCAATACATGAAATCAATTATCTCAAGGTAGGTAATCAATGCAACAAGGTATACCTCACAAGAAACCTAAGCCAAACAGCGATAAACAACCAAAACAAGGAAAGCACTCATGGGTTGATCCTCAAATATGCTAACAAGAATTCATTAATCATCTAATAACCTCAAGCATACAAGAAATATAAGGTAGATAATAATATAGGTTCAAAACCCTAACCTGAGAAACCCGATACATGGGAATCCAGCACTTTTTGCACAAAAAATCAAAGACATTAAACGTAGGGAAACAAACCACCAACCTTGATCCTAGGAGATCGATATACTTGAAACCTGTCCTGTGAATCGGTTTAGAACATAAAAGATCGGAAAAAAATTTAAAATGTTCATCCTTAGATAACTCTCATAAGAGAAAGAACCAGGAAACATGGCCAAGGAAGAACCAAGAACTCACCGCTGTGATTCTATTGCAACTGAAAACGTTCGATTCGGATAACTGGTGACAGATTAGCGGCTCGGAGAAGATTCAGACTCCTCAGACGCACTGGATGTAATTAGGCGAATAAGAGGACAAAAATAGGGATTAGACACGACCCTGGTTCGTTTAATAAAATAAAATGAAAAGTACACAGCGTGTACTTCTTGAGTACACGGTGTGTACTCAGCTTTTCCATACACCGCATTAAGCGGCCTTCACATCACCCCTACACACCGTGTGTATGGCCTGGACACGGCCAGCACATAGCCTCGCACGGGATCAAAGTACACGACGTATACCTATAAAGTACACGACGTGTACTTAGAAAATTTCCATATTTTCCTATTTTCCTAAAAAACAACTAGAGAAGGAAAAACATACATGAAATGAAGATCCGAGTTCTTAGAAACTTCCCCCCTTAAAGTAATTTGTCCCCGAATTTCCCTAACAAGGTGGTGAAGAAGAAACCTCAAACAACTCTGGCCACTGTGATCGCAAATCGGCCTCCCTCTCCCAAGTCTCGTCCTGCACACAGCCGTGCTACCATAGCACCCATACCAGAGGATAAGATCGGCCACGTGGTACATTTGAACTACAATCAACAATCCTGATAGGATGCTCCTCGATCGATGCTTCCTGCTCCACCTCAACCTTCATAGGTTGAAAGACATGAGATGGGTCTGAGAAATAACGTCGAAGTTTAGAAACATGGAAGACGTCGTGCATAGCCTGGTACCTTTGAGGTAACTGCAACCTATAAGCAACCATCCTGACTCTCCCCAGAATCTCAAATGGCCCGACGTATCTCGGTGAAATCTTACCCTGTATCCGGATCCTCTTGTGTCCCAACCTCGGGGTAACACGTAGGAAAACCTGATCTCCGACCTTGAACTCCAATGGTCGTCTATCCTGATCAACATAAGATTTCTGCCAAGACTGTGCAATACCCATCCTTTTCTGAATCAACTCCACCTGTTCTGTGGTCTCCTAAACAAGACGACGTCTCATCATAGCTGCCTCTCCTGCCTCCAACCAACACAAGGGTGATCGACATGAACTACCATACAAATCATCGTAAGGTGCCATCTGAATAGTTTATTGAAAACTATTATTGTAGGAAAACTCCACTAGAGGTATATGTTTCATCCAAGAACCTCTAAAATCAAGTACGCATGGTCGTATATCACCTGTATCGTGCGCTCTGACTAGCCATCTGTTTGAGGATGGTAAGTTGTACCCAGAAGTACCTGTGTACCCAAAGACCTCTGTAGCCCTTTCCAGAAATGCGACGTAAAGTGGGCGTCCCTATCTAAAATGATAGTACTCGAAACCCCATGCAAGCTTACAATCTCACGGATGTACAACCGTCCAAGATCATCAACACCGAAGGTCTCCTTGATCGGAAAGAAGTGAGAAACCTTCGTGAGCCTGTCAATGACAACCCATACCACATCATTCCCTCGAGGTGATATCGGAAACCCTATCATGAAGTCAATCGCGACATCATTCCACTTCCACTCGAGAATGGGTAGCTGTTGTAAAAGCCCTACTGGTCGCATGTGCTTTGACTTCACTTGCTGATAGGTGGAACATCTAATGACCAAACCAGCAACATCTGTCTTCATACCTAGCCACCAATACTGGTGGTGCAGATCATGATACATCTTGGTGATGCCAGGATGAACTGCCCAAACTGAGGAATGGAAGTCTCACATCATCTCCTCACGTATATCTGCTGGCACCCATACGCGTCCCTAGAAACACAAGATCTCATCTTCACCTATGGTCTATCTAGGAAGAGGGTCCCCTCCTAACACACCTTCCCGTAGGACTAGGCCTTCGGATTCTGATAGCTACCTCATTTGAACTCGGTCAAGAAGGGTAGAGGTAATAGCTACAGAAGAAAGAAAAGTCTGACCCTCTCTGTTGTGCACCTCCAAATGAATTTCAGAGAATTGATCCATAAGATTCCACTCATTTCTAGCCTCCTAAGCTGCATGTATCTGTGTCCTCCTGCTCATTGCATCTGCCACAACGTTGCCTTTCCCAGGAGTATAAGAAAGCTCGAAATTGAAAGTCTGTAGGTACTCAAACCACCTCCACTGTCTCAGATTCAAGTCATGCTGCGTTAAGATATACTTGAGGCTCTTGTGGTTAGTATATACCATAAAATTATCCCCCAAAAGATAATGTCTCCAACAACACAAAGCATGAACAACTTCAGACAACTCCAAGTCATGTGTAGGACAGTTCCTCTCATGTGGCCTCAACTGTCAAGATCCATATGCAACAACACGATCCTACTGCATAAGCACTGCTCCAAGCCCGATGCCAGATGCATCACATAAAACTGTATAACTCTTTCCCAACTCTGGAAAAACTAGAATTGGTGCTGAAGTCAATCTCCCCTTCAGCTCCTGAAAGGATGAATCACAGGATTCTGACAAAAAATACTTCACCCCCTTCTTAGTCAAGATCGTCAGCGGTGTTGATAATCATGAGAAGTCCTGTATAAACTGCCTGTAGTAACCAACCAACCCTAAGAAACTTCGTACCTCGAAGACATTCTTCAGCTGCTCCTAGGTAACTACGGCTCCCACCTTCTCTGGGTCTACTGTTACTCCTGTCTCTGAGATGACATGACCCAGGAAGTGATTCTTATCCATCCAAAAGTGTCACTTTGAGATCTTAGCATATAACTGATGCTCCCTCAGTTTACTCAAAATGATCTCAATATGGGTAGCAAGGTCAGGTCGAGTGTGAGAGTACACCATGATTTCTTCCATGAAAACCGCCACGAAATAATCCAAGTAAGGATGTAAAAATATATTCATCAGTGCCATGAAAACTTCTAGAATGTTTGTGAGACCAAATGGCATAACCAAATACTCATACAGACCATAACTGCTTCGGAAGGCTGTAATAGGTATATCAGATGGTCTGACACGCAAATGATGGTAGCCAAATCTAAAGTCGATCTTCGAGAACACTCTGGATCCTCAAAGATGATCAAAGAGATCATCTATCTGTGGAAATGGATATCAGTTCTTAACCATCAACTGGTTCAGCTTCCAATAATCCACACAAAGCCTAAGGGTGTCGTCTTCCTTCTTCGCAAACAGGACAGGTGAGCCCCAAGGAGAAGTACTGAGTCAGATGAAACCCCTTTCCTACAACTCTTATAACTACTTCTTGAGATCTTGTAGCTCAAGTGTAGCCATCCTATAATGAGGAATGGACACCGGTGCCGCTCCTAGCACAAGCTCAATATGAAATTCTACCTATCGCTCCGGAGGAAAACCTAAAAAGTCTTTTGGAAAGACATCTGGAAAGAGATTAACCACTGGAGAAAAATCTATTTGAGAAGTCCCATGGTCATCTAGATATAAGCTACCAATTTGGGCCATAACACCGCCCAACCAATGATGCTCTGGTCCTGCTCTGCTCGCCTGGACATCCCATTCGCCCTTGTAAAGAAAATATCTTCCCTCTGGTGATGTAAAAATCACCCTACGATGATATTAATCGACAAAGGACTAGAAGGGAACCAAACATTCCATCCCAAGAATGACATCATAGCCTATAATTTACAAAACATAGAGACTCCACGAAAAACAAAACCCACCAACCTCAAGGGGGAAGTCTAAGCATTGACACACACAAGGAGTTCTAATTCACAAGGGAGTGTCTAGCGTCTTCATACCCTCAAAAGTATAAACAGTAAGTCTAAGGCTTTCCAAAATATGCACAGAAATAAAGCTATAAGAAGCTCCTATATTGAAATGTTCATAGGATAAAACTGAGGCTACTAAAATCATACCTCGAACTGTGGAAGGTCCAGGACCCTGCTCCTGATAAATCTGTTGTACCGCAAAAGTCTAGCCTGCACCGCGGCCCTGTGTAGCAGCCTGAGATCTTTGAGCTGACCCTCCCTAAGCCGAAACACAACATCCATGGCCTATAACCTGGCCTAAACGACCTAAAGAACTCTCGCCCCCAGTCCACTGTGGAACTGGAAATCCTACTCCTGTATGTGGAGTTGAAACTGACCCTCCTTCACTAGACACTGAAAGAAGAACCTTGCAGAAACGCTGCAGATGACCCATCTTGCCGCATGATCGGAACTCCACTGGGTCTCTCAGGAACTAAGGATTCTTATTCCCATTTTCCCACACTGATAGCACACAACTTGGTTGCTAGAAGGAAGATCTCATATACCAGAAGAAATGCCTTTCTTCCTCGAGTCACCTTGGGTAGACTCTCGGTGGTGCTTCTTGCCGTCTACCTAAAAAGATTCAACCCTGGAAGCTGAACCACCCTGGTCCATAGTTCCAGTCTCCCTCAGGTTTCTCTCCATGATAAGAGCCTGGTTGACTATTAGATTAATATAAGTCAACTGGAAGACGTTAACCTATGATCTGATGTCCGGTCTGAGGCCTTCCTCAAACTTACTCGCTAAAAACAGCTCATCATTCCCCAGAACGGGAGTGAAACGCCATAACTCAGTGAAGTGAGAGGAATAATCCATAACTGTGAGAGCACCCTACTGCAGCTTCATGAACTCTCTGGCACTATCATCCCTCAGCATCACCAGTTAGAAGTAGTTGTAAAACATAAACTGAAACTCATCCCGAGCCATATCCTGTTGGTTCCCTACCTGCGAAACCACATCCCACCATCTCTTGGTGGAATCTCGCAACATATAAGTCACAATCTTCACTCTGCTCTCCGAAGGCATCTATAGGTGCTCGAAGATGGATAGCATGGCTTCTATCCATGACTCTATAGCCTACGGTCCTCCCTCCCCTATGAACGTGGGAGGATGTTGTTGCTGAAAAACCCACATCAGCTCTGCCATAGACGGGGCAGGATGCTAAGCTCCCTAGTAGGTCTGCATGAATCTCATGAAACCCTCTTTGAACTGAGCATCAACACCATTTTCTGGAATCAATGCAGGTGCCATGTCCGAAATGATAGGTGGAAATACTAGTAGTCCCTGATCTTCTGTATCAAGTGTACGGTTACTGGTTGGTTCCTGATGTGCAATAGAAGGATGTCTTGGTGCCATAGCTCTAAAAAATCAAAATAACACCTTCTTTAATGACGAACACAGTTGCAACATAAGAGAGTAAAATGGAACATGAGGTAAAAACTTTAAAACCATGGAAAAACATGACTACATGGCGTGTTAGTAAAACTACATGGCATGTTTTCTGGAAATTTTACCCTGGGCGTGTACCTTGGCCATACATGGCTAAGTAAACCACCCAGCTACGTGACGTGTTCTCAAACTACATGGAATGTACTAACCCTTTTTCTCCCTTAAAAATCACTCCTACATGGCTAGGAACACGGTCTATCCCAGAAGGAAACTACACATCGTGTTTGTCCACTACACGACGTGTTCTTAAGATTTTTCCCCTATCCATGTCGTTAGTCCCCCAAACTGGTACATGGAACACTACTACATGGTGTGTCAACATGGTACATGGCGTGTTTCCTTGCGGATTTTTCCAACCCATGTATTCAACTACATGGCGTAGTCACATGAATACCCTATGACAAAACTACACGGCATGTTCAAACGAGACACGACGTGTAATAGACATGCCTTACCTGGCCCGTGTTGTTAGCGACATGGCCTAAGACACAACCGACCCTACACGACATGTTCCAGATGGACATGGCATGTAATTGAAGGAAATCCCTAGCCCGTGTTGTTAGTGACACGATCAGATACCCAATTCATACTACATGGCTTGTAAACTAGTACATGACGTGTTCCTACAAGAACATTCACAACCCCGTGTCCCTGTCCACACAGTTAGTGAAATGGCTAAAAACTACACGACATGTATTCATTATGTACACGCCGTGTATTCTGGGATTTTCTAGACTTTAGCCTCAGAACTGCACTAGATCCCAGAAAACAAAGAAAAAAAAGTGTTAAAGGTGCCAAATTCCAATCCGTGGGGCCCATACTCCCAGTGAATCAAAGCTTGTCATCATAACAATGCATATAACAAGTAAAAAGTATAACAAACTCATGACCCACCCAATTCCGATCCTCAAGGGCCCATAACACCTCTAAGACCAAAGTTTGGCATCCATGATAAAGAAGCACTAAATAAATGATACCCTATCAACATGGTAGGTATTCTATCACAACAGCCATCACAACAGCATGAATCGTCTATCACAATTTCTATCACAACAGCATGCAAATTCTAATGAAACCTAGATGTCATGAAAAAATTCATGACATGTTATTTTCTAACAAGTTCCTATATGATGCATGAGATGGCATACCCTCATCTCATCGGGTTGAAACAAAATAGAACCACAATCATATAAATAGTAACCACACAAAACAAGTGCACCACCCAATGGTGAAATCAAGTAAACTATAACATTTTCAAAACTCAAAAATTGCAACATTTGAGGTAATATGGTTTTTCCCCTGTACATGGGTTCTAGAACTCTTGGGAACAACTATTTAACATTAACTATTCCGTCATATCCCTGTCTAATGTCGCTAAACAATAAGTCAATAAAAAAGGAAATAACTCCTCTGATACCACTTTGTAACAACCCAAATCTGGAGCCACTCAATTGGTTCCCCACACCCGGTCTTCTACACACTCTCAAGCACGTTTCCCCAAATGCCAGAGGCTACCGACTAGCAGCAAGGGCATTGTGGAGTCATTGGGGAAACTATGCCCTCATTTTGTAAGGTATACAAAGAAAAGGAAATAACTGTCAGTAGTGGAAGAAGTAAATAGTATACAATAACTGAAACTAAACAGCAGAAGAAATGTATAATATAATAATGATGAAAAATGATGCATCAGGTACAAGTATCTAAGGAAAGCAACAAACACAACAATGTGATGAAATACATCTGAGAACAAAGTACTAAAATTAAACAGCAACTCTAGTAGCATTTCAAGACTAGGCTCGATCCTATGATCTCCAACTACAACAAAAAATAATGTACCTGAAGTAGAAGGTCCACAACCCCTATCCAAAAATGCAACTATATAACCTATTTGGGATGAAAAGCAGGACCCAAACAGTGTGTGAGACTAATCCCAGTAAGCAATCACCAGAAGATCTGTTCCCTACTTTTAGTGAGAAATTTAGAAAAAGTAAATGAAATAAATGCAGTAGAGAAACAAGAGTACACTAAGTAAACAATATTAAAGAGAACTGTCGTGGGCTCCCTCAAATGATTAGTGGTTTTTGGGTTCTTAGGTGTAGCAGAGTGGCTGACCAAGGTCGTCTCTCAAAGGTGGAAGTAAATTAAAACAACTTTTTAGAGGTATTATAAAAATAAAATAAAATAGAATGAAAACACTACTTTAAAGGATGGGGGTTGGTTGTAGTTTATAAATCTAGAAGAAGTTTTCTGGAAGAATATTGTATTTTTTTAGTTTTGAAATGAATTTCGATCAAAATGACACAACAAGAAGATGTTTTTAGACAATATTTAAAAGATGTAATCGATCTAACTCTACCTCTTCAATAAATTATTTATCATTATCATTTAAATTAACATCCAATTAATTATGATCCCTTAACTTGTTATCCCCCGAACCCTATGAGAATTAACCTTACCACAAAGATGAAGTGAATTTAACCCTAGGCTAACTTCAGAACATGGAATCGCAACACCCTACTTTGATTGATGTTATAAGATTAGCTTATGTCCAGTGGTAAATAATGTCACATTTACCCTCTGGAAATTAGAATTAATTGACTTTATGTATTATATTTTAACACTACAAATTTATCCCGTATGGTTTTGTATAACCGATTATGTTTTCACTCTCACAATTTACACAAAATCTCGTCCTCGCGTGTTTTTGTGTTAATTGTTCAATTGCATGCTTAGTTTCAATTAAATTTAAAACTCAATTAATTGATCATATTATTTTAATTACATTATATCATTGATTCAAAATAAATGAATGTAGAAGGTAAGAGATATATCGATTACTAAAATACTACTCTTCCATGAGTGGCGTAATCATCGTAGAAGCGAATTGCATTTGCAACGGTTTATAATGGGTATAACCCAATAACGCTTCTACTCAAGAATTCCAGACCAGAGAGTAATATTAATAGAAGAATAATTTTTAATAAAACATAAGAAAATAGAAGATTTAAAATAAGAAAAATAAAGTTTAAAACACCAATGAAAATATTACAACATGAAGAAGAGAAGGAGGCTTCGTTGAGAAGATCCTTGCTTCAAGAGATATCCCTCTTAAAATGGTTAGAGAATTTGGGTGAAACCAAATCTACTCTGCCTACAATCTCCTAATGCACGTCCCAACCCTTAAAAATGATAAAAAAACTTAATTTATAGAGGGGAGGGGAGGAGAGGTTACATGTGGTTTCAAGTGTGAATGTGGAAATTCGGCCAAATATTTTATTCCACATTGTACCGCCCATTTGACCACATAAACTCGTGAATAATCTCTTCTTTAAGAAGTATAATATCTGAGTATATGGGTCCTTTATCTCCACTCAAAATTTTGGCTCAATCCAAGCCCATATGTAAGAGTTATGGCTGAAATATATAAGCTTCTCCATTCTGGCGTGTCCAGCCCACCTTTGACTTAATTGCCCAATTACTCCATCCAAATGCATTATTCTGATCTCGTTCCCTGAATAAAAGTTTTATCCCAAGAAGTAAGGAACACAATTACAAAATATTAAGTTCAAATAATTCAAATAAAAATATTTATGATTGAAATACTACTGTGATTTTGAAAGTGTAAAACTGGAATTTTCATCAAATATTCAAATGAATGATCTAATCCCAAATAATTTCTAATTGTACATATTTAACACAATGTGAGGAAATTATATCATTTATTATCAATAAAATATTCAATAAAATAGTGTTTTATCAACTCCCCAACACTTACCATTTTTCACTCTTGGAAAAAACCTCATATCATTTAAACATCAATATCCAATCAAAATAAATTTTAAAACACATATCATTGAGATCCATAAATTCCACAACAAGAATAAAAAGATATAACGCCTCATAAAAAAACTTATTTCAAGTTCTCAATTTATATCATTCAATATATTTCCTTTTAATTTAGCCTCCCATGCACAAAACACTTACCTCTCTTGAAGTTTCTCTCATCACTCAAGTATCAATTTTTTTTGCAATGACTTTCTCATCCAAACTCATACAAGGGTCACCATAGGCTTGATAAATTCCAACATCGCCACCATATGTGAGTCAAGGACATATGTTTATCATGAAGAATTTTCAGGGTTGTTCTGTGGCTTTTTATTGGTAGGGTTTAGATGTGAAAAACTCTCAGGCTGAATGAGGAGGGC
The DNA here is from genome assembly GCA_963277665.1 of Viscum album. Taxonomy (NCBI): domain Eukaryota; kingdom Viridiplantae; phylum Streptophyta; class Magnoliopsida; order Santalales; family Viscaceae; genus Viscum; species Viscum album. Next base: position 1,946,062,029 of record OY728163.1, read on the forward strand.
TTGACTCTTTTTGAAGAAAAATTGCATTAATCTAATTTTCACTTAAATATGGTCTCCTCATTAATCCCCATAGCATCAATTCAGCTCCATCATCATGAAAAGTCATAGAAATTTTACACCATTAATCATTCAACAACTAAAATTTTAATCTTCTCAAACATGATTTTCTTGAAAGCTCCAGATAGGCACATCTTCCTACATCAATTAAAAGCTCTAGAAAAGGAAGAGCTTCACTTATCATGAAAGCTCTAGAAAAGGAACAACTTTCTATATAATGATTTTCTTCAGCAGCAAAAACATCTATTTAGAATTTAATTTTCCACCCAAATTATCACAGAATGTGGTAGCACAACAAAAGATAGCTTCCCCCACACTTAAGCTCAACGAGATTATGCAATTTCATTTCAAGTGTTGGTTGGATAGGGAAAATTGGCTTGTAATGTGGATAACCTAACAAGATGTGCACGGATTATAAGGGATAAAAGGATTAAATGTTCAAGGTACGCCACTATAAAAAAGGATTCTTAGAAATAGGGGCTTTAATACCAAAAATATGCCTCAATCATTTAAACATAAGTACCTCAAACCCTCAAGTTTTGATAGGAATAAATCAAATTATGGTTAAATCAAGCATAGTTTGGTTCTATCATGAAGTGAGGTGAATAAAAAGAATATGACAAAAAATGGTTCAGAAGCCTTACAATAAAGTAATTTCAAAGATAAAGATAGTGAGATGTGGCATGGGATTCAAAAATCAGAGTACTTGTCATGAAATTCCCAAGGAATTGAACTTGAAACAAAGTCATTTTCAGTGTTCATTTAAGCTCAAATTCATGGAATAAATTGGTTTACTCATTGACACAAGTTTCAAAAAAATAAATGATAATCATTTCATCTCAAAAAAACTTATTAATTTTTTTTAAAAAAACACACAAAAAATGATAAAGAAAAACACAAAATTTTTGAAAACACACATTTTTTTTAAACAAACAACAAATGAAAATCCTAAACTATAAAGGTTACCTCCCCCACACTTAAAATATTGCATTGTCCTCAATGTGAACCCATGAGATGATATGTGCACATGAAATGCATAATTTTATTTAGGACAAGTAATATAAAAGTGAAAGGGTTAGGAACAGCCTAATATTCTCAAGTGATGATGGGGTCATGCAGTTTGATGAAATCAACAACATCAGTAGGAAGTCCGTCGAAGTATTTCTTCAAATGTTTCCCATTGACTATAAATATCCTTCCAGTGTCCTCTTGTTTGATCTCCACTGCACCATAAGGAAAAACATTAGACACAACATAAGGGCCTAACCATCTGGAACGCAACTTACCAGGCATCAGCTTCAGTCGTGAACTGTAGAGAATGACTTTCTCTCCATCATGAAACTCCTTTTGTTGGATCATTCTATCAGGAGCTTCTTTTGATTTTTTCCTTATAGAGCCTTGAGTTCTCATATTAAGAAAATCGAATCTCCTAAAGCTCTTGAATTTTCAGCTTCATTTGGATTCCAGCTTGGGCCAAATCCATGTTTCATTTCTTTATAGCCCAATAAGCCCGATGCTCAACTTCCACGGGGAGATGACACACTTTCCCAAAAACAATCCAAAATGGAGACATACCAATGGGTGTCTTGTATGCTGTCCTATAATCCCACAATTCATCATCCAAGCGTTTGCTCCAATCCTTCCTATTTGGTTGCACAGTTTTCTCTATAATCTATTTCAACTCACGATTTGAAACCTCAGCCTGGCCATTTGTTTGGGGGTGGTATGGTGTTGATGTTTTGTGTGTCACCCCATACTTTCGAAGGAGGCAAGAAAAATTCCTTTGGAAAAAGTGTGTCCCTTGGTCACTAATGATGGCCTTTGGTACTCCAAACCTGCAGAAAATTTGAGCCTTGACAAAATCCACTACAACATGAGATTCGTCAGTCCTGGTGGCCTTGGCCTCCACCCATTTACTCACATAATCTACAACCACAAGGATATACAAGAAATCAAATTAACTAGGGGCCCATAAAATCAATTCCCCAAACATAAAAAATCTCACAGAATAAAATGGGTTGTTGGGGGATCTCGTGTCTCCTTGAAATGTTTCCAGTGTGTTGGAAACGAGAGCATGACTTACAAAACACATGGGAATCACGAAATAAGCTAGTCCAATATAATCCAAAGCCTAAGAATTTCTAGTAGTATGTTGGGGTCCAAAGTGTCCACCACAAGAAAGTGTGTGATAGAAATTCAAAACAGACTCAAACTCATGATCGGGAACACACCTCCTAATGACTTGGTCACTACACATGCGCCAGAGGTAAGGATCATCCCACACATAAAACCTAGACTCACTTTTTAATGTTTGGACTTGATGATTCTTCAAATTTACTGGGATTTCAGAGGCAACAATGTAATTAACTAAATACGCATACCAAGGATGTGTACCTGAGATGGTATAGAGATTCTCATCGGGGAAAGTGTCCCGAAGTGGTACCTAGTCCAAGGTGTCACCCTCTGGTGTGTGAGTAAGACTACTCATGTGGTCTGCCACCAAATTCTCTAACCCCTTCTTCTCCTTTATCTCGATGTCAAAATCTTGAAGAAGGAGCATCCAACGGATAAGTTGTGCCTTTGAATTTGGCTTCTTTAGGAGGAACCTCAAGGCTGCATGGTTAGAAAAAAAAAACTACTTTAGATCCCAATAAATAGGAATGGAATTTATCTAAAGAAAATATAACATAAAGAAACTAATTTATGTTGTGGTGTAGTTTGATTGGGTAGAATCCAATATCCTCGATGCATACGAAATCACATGTGAACGTACCTCCACCCTCTGAGATAAGACAGCTCCAACTGTGAAGTTGGATGCATCACACATAAGCTCAAATAGAAGGTCCCACCGCGGGGGATGTATGATCAGTAGAGTGGTCAGACACTTATTTATCTCATCAAATGATACCCTGCATAAATCATCAAAATTGAAGTCAATATCTTTTTGAAGAAATCAAGATTAGGGTAGAGTGATCTTACTAAAATCTCTGATGAAGCGTCGATAAAATTCAGCATGTCCAATGAATGATCAAACATCACACACACATGTAGGATATGGAAGAGATTAAATAATGTCTACCTTAGATTTATCAACTTCAATGCCATGTTGTGAGACTATATGACCTAAGACAATTCCCTTTTAGACCATGAAATGACATTTTCCAAAATTCAAGACCAGATTTTTCTCAATACAATGATGAAACACATCACCCAAACTAGAGATACATTCATCAAATGAGGATCCATAAACTGTAAAATAATCCATAAATACCTCCATGCAGGTCTCAATGAAATCTGAGAAAATACTCACCATGCATCTCTGGAAGGTACCTAGGGCATTGAAAAGTCCAAATGGCATCCTTCGGTAAGAAAATGTACCAAATGGGCAGGTGAATGTCATCTTCTCCTGGTCCTCTACTACAATGGTAACCTGAAAATAGCCATAGAAACCATCCAAGAAGCAATAATGTGTCCTACCTGCAAGTCTCTCAATCATCTAGTCAATGAATGGAAGTGGGAAATGGTCCTTAAGAGTGGATTGATTTAGTTTCCTATAATCAATACACACTCACCAATTGTTTTGTACTCTCACAAGAAATAACTCACCATTTTCATTTTTTATAACAGTGAAACCAATTTTATTTGGTACAACCTGGATAGGGATAAACCATTGTGAGTCAGAAATAGGGTAAATGATACCCGCCGCAAGTAATTTTTCAACTTTATTCTTAACAACTTCCAAAAGTGTTGGATTAAGTCTCCTTTGTGGCTACCTAATCGGTTTAGCCCCATCCTCCAAGAGAATCCTATGCATGCAAATGGATGGGATAATACCTGATATGTCTTCCAATGTCCAACCAATTTCCCTAATGTTATCTCTCAAAAGATTCAAAATGTTTTCTTCATGTTCAAAAGAGAGATTATTAGCAATGATAATAGGTAATCTATCACCACTTAGTAAGTATGCATATTTAAGATTTGGGGGAAATGGCTTGAGTTCCAATGTAGGGGGGTGATGTATGGATGGATAAATTGATGTAACAGACATATCTGCACAATGAACATCAGTATCAGAACAAAAATCATCATAATTAGAAAATAATGCATCAAATCCATCAGAATACTCAACAGCCATGTCATAATCAGATTTTATATGATCAGAATTTGAATCCACATCAAAATCAAATTCAAGAGAGTTTTTTCCATAAAAAACAGGTGTGGAAGTACTCTTAGACATCAAAATAGAACCAATATTCATAATCTTCCTAAGCATAGGACAATCAAAATCCATAGAGTTTTTACTTGGTGGTTCAAAATGAGAGATAACAAAAGTAGAATGGTCCTCAGAGGGGTACTTCATAGAGTCCATAACATTAAATATTACAACTTCATCTCCAAACTCCATGGAAAGTGTACCCTCATGAACATTTATGATAGTTTTTTGCAGTTTTGAGGAAGGGTCTACCTAAGATAATGGGAGCATGAGAACTTACCTGATCATCCTCCATTTTGAGCACATAGAAGTCTATTGGAAAGATCATGTCTCTTACCCGGACAAGTACATCCTCAAGGACTCCATCTGGATATGCCGTAGATCTATTTTTCAATTGCACCACTACTCTCATAGGATTCAACTCACCAACCTTTAAAGAAGAGAATATAGAGTGAGGAATCACATTTATTGAAGCTCCTAAATCACAAAGAGCATCAGAGAAGGGAAACTACCCTATGGTACATGGGATGGTGAATGTCTCGGGATCCTTTCACTTTGTTGGCATTGCTAGAGTTGGTGTAATGAGTGATGAGAAATTCCTTTGAAGGTTGATCCTCTCATTTCCCTTGAGCCCTCTTCGATTAGTGCAGAGTTCTTTTAAGAATTTGGCATACCTTGGGATTTTTTTGATGGATTCAAGTAGAGGGATGTTGATTTCAACAAGCTTGAATGTGTCCAAAACCTCTTTTTGCATTGCCTCTTTAGCCATATTCTTGGTTTGAAGAACCCTATTTGGAAAGGGAAGAGGTTTAGGAGGAACATCATCAATATTTTTCTTACCTTTATCTTTCTACTTAGGTTTCTCATCAGTTGGTATGGAATGGGGCTTCTCCGGAGTTGAGGTGAATCCCGGTGGAATGGTAGGTGGAGAAGCATCAGTTGTTTGCTTCCCACTTCTCAATGTGATGTCACTGACATTCCCATTTGTATTTGGAGTAGGTTGGGATGGTATATTTCCAGAATTCTTACTTACCAGTTCATGGAGGGTAGTGGCAATCTGGCTCATTTGAGTCTTCAACTCCCTCAGCTCTGAACCTTGACTATTCAGCTCATTCCGTTGATTAAGAAAAATTTGTTTCAAAAGGACATCAGTGTTAGAGTCTACCTTGGATGGGGGATTCCCTTGTTTTTGGCTTGTTGATTCTTGAGATTCAAATCTCCTTTGGGGTTGTTGGAAACCCTGCTGGTATGGTGGAGGCTACTGGAAGTTTTTTTGAAAGGGTGGCCTTTGTTATTGTACAGAGCCATACCTCATGTCTGATTGATCCTTACACCCTTAGTTGTATGTTGGATCAAACTTCCTTTGGGGATATGGTTTTTGTTGTTGTGGCTGATATGGTCTCCCAAGGAACACTGCTGCACAGTCTTCTGTTTCTTGGAGTTGTGGGAAATAGTTAGTTGTGTGGCTTGTCTCAGTGAAAACACCACAAGGCCTTGAAGGAGGGGGTTGAGATGTCTTTTGTGCCAAAGAAATATGTCTCACCATAGTTTTCAATTCTTCCAACTTGGTATCAATCAAATGACTTTCAAGAGAAGACGGACTTACCTGATGTACTCCCCTGACATGTGGTGCACCTCGATCTCTAAATTATTGAGAGTTTTGGGCCATTTTTTCGATCAATGAATGTGCAACTACTAGTATCTTATCCACCAATGATCCTCCACTACAGCATCCATCATGCTCCTCTCCATAGGTGTGAGTCCTTTATAAATGTACTGGATGAGTAATTGCTCACTGATTTGGTGATGTGGGAAGCTTGCACACAACTTCTTGAATCACTCCCAATACTCATACATTGACTCCCCTTGTGCTTGATTGATCAATGAGATCTCTTTACGAATAGAAGTGGTCCTCGATGTTGGAAAAAATCTCTATAATAAAAGACGTTTAAAATAGTTCCAAAAAGTTACATCTTTGGGTTGTAAATAATACATCAAGTCTTTTGCAGCTCTATCAAGTGAGAATGGGAATGCTCTTAGTTTGATTTGATCTTCAGAGACATTTCTAGGTTTTAGGGTTGAGCAGAAAACATTAAATTCTTTCAAATGTTTATTGGGATCCTCACCAGAGAGGCCATGAATCTTTGGAAGTACGTGAATTAACCCAGATTTCAGTTCAAAGTCCGATTCGAGATTTGGGTATGCAATACAATTTGGTTGATAGTTAATATCAGATGAATCCAATTCTCAAATGGTTCTATTTAGCTCATTGTTATTATTTCCAACCATTGGTTCTTATTTTATGTTTAAATTTGAATTGCTTCCAATTTCAATGTTTCTAGAAGAGAGAAATTCACCAACTTGTTGAATATTGAAACTTTCGGTAGACTGAGACTGTCTGATTTGAGCTCGAAGGCTACGTTCAATCTCAGTGTCAAGATCTAAGAGATCCTCAGGATTATTTCGTGTCATAAATCAAAAAAATGAAAATAGGAAAAGTGGACCATAATAAAAGTGAGAAGTTTGAGTTGATGGTCCAAAAAGAAAAGAAGAGGATGAAAAAGGAAAACTTGAGAAAGGGGAAAGATGAAAGAGAGGGGTGAAAAAAATAATAAAATGAAAAATAAAATAAATAACTATAAATGGTTTAATAAATTACTTTCATCCCTGGAAACAATGCCAATTTGAAAGAGCACTATAGTGGGCACCCTCAAATGATTAGTGATTTTTGGGTTCTTAGGTGTAGCAGAGTGGCTGACCAAGGTCTTCTCTCAAAGGAGGAAGTAAATGAAAATAAATTTTTAGAGGTATTATAAAAGTAAAATAAAATAGAATGAAAACACTACTTTAAAGGATGGGGGTTGGTTATAGTTTATAAATCAAGAAGAAGTTTGCTGGAAGAAGATTGTAGTTTTTTTTTTGTTTTTAGTTTAGAAATGAATTTTGATTAAAATGACACAACAAGAGGATGTTTTTTAGACAATATTTAAAATACATAATTGATCTAACTCTACCTCTTCAATCAATTATTTATCATTATCATTTAAATTTACATCCACTTAATTATGATCCCTTAACTTGTTATCCCCCTAACTCTACTAGAATTAATCTTACCACAAAGATGAAGTGAATTTAACCCTAGGCTAACTTTGGAACATGTAATCGCAACACCCTACTTTGATTGATGTTATAAGATTAGATTATGGTCAGAGGTAAATTAAGGCACATTTCCAATTTGTAAATTAGAATTAATTTAGTTTAGGGATTATATTTTAACACTACAAATTGATCCCGTATGGTTTTGTATGACAGATTAAGTTCGCACTCTCATAATTTACACAAAATATCGTCCTCGCGTGTTTTTGTGTTAATTGTTGAATTTCTTACTTAGTTTAAATTAAATTAAAAACTCAATTAATTGATCATATTATGTGAATTATAGTATATCATTGATTCAAAATAAATGAATTTATAAGGTAAGAGATAGATCGATTACTAAAATAATACTCTTCCATGGGTGGCGTAATCATCATAGAAGCGAATTGAATTTGCAACAGTTTATAATGGGTATAACCCAAAAATAATTCTACTCAAGAGTTCCAGCCCAAAGAGGGAGATTAAGAGAAGAATAAATTTTAATTTAACATAACAAAAGAGAAGAGGTAAATGAAGAAAAATGAAGTTTAAAACACAAATGAAAATATTACAACATGAAGAAGATAATGAGGATTCGATGAGGGGATCCTTGCTTCAAGAGCTACCCCTCTTACAATGGTTGGAGAATTTGGATTAAACCAATTATAATATTCCTCAAATCTCATAATTCACGTCCCAACCCTTAAAAATGATAAAATCTCGAATTTATAGAGGGAAGGGGAGGAGAGGTTACAAGTGGTTTCAAGTTTGAATGTGGAAATTCGGCCAAATATTTTAATCCAACATGCACAGCCCATTTTACCACATAAATTCGTGAATCAGATCTTCTCCCAGAAGGATAATATTTGAGTATATGGGTCCTTTATCTCCTCTCAAAATTTTGGCTCAATAAAATCTCAGGTGTAAGAGTTATGTCCGAAATACATAGGTTTTTCCATTCTGGCGATCCAGCCCACCTTTAGCTTTATGGCCCAATTACTCCATCCAAATGCATTCTTCTGATATAGTGTCTTGAATAAAAGTTGTAGAACAAGAAGTAAGGAAAATAGTTACAAAATATTAATTTCAACTAATTCAAATAAAAAAATTTATGATTGAAATACTACAGTGATTTTGAAAGGGTAAAACTGGAATTTTCATCAAATATTCAAATGAATGATCTAATCCCAAATACTTTCTAATTATACATATTTAACACAATGCGATGAAATTATATCATTTATTATCAATAAAATATTCAATAAAATAGTTTTTTATTACAATCATACAAATCCCCATTCACATTTATTTAGTAATTTAATTCAGTCATTTAATTATCACCTAAGGAATCTAGCAACAACTCTATATTACCAAAGCATGGAAAGTAACACAACAGGTATCTCAGAAAACTTCATAAAAAACAAGCAGTACAAAACACAAGCTTGTTATTTCACTTGATGGAATCATCAAAACCAACCAAACAATATTCACACTGACTCTCTAGGTTGCTCATACTGGTAGACCCCTATAGTCAAGTAATCATACAAAGGCACAAGCACTCTAAAAAGCACTCACCGTCAATTCCCCTATGGTGTTGAAATGATAGGTATAGACTAGCTGAGGAAGCACTTAAATCTAATTCCCCCTATAGTCTCTATACGTAACTAAGGACACTCTGAGGAAGCACAAATTCCAATTCCTATAGGTCCTGCGAACGATACTAATTTTATAACAGACTCTCTATAGAAGCCCTTAATCATCAATTCCCTCTTTAGTCTACCACACTAGGTTCACACAGCCCTGAGCAGTCTAGTCGTGTGTGATCGACTGTCAATAGCCCTAAGTAAGTTCAAAAACTACTTGGATAATATCTACAATGTATCAAAATCATATAAATAGTAGGCAATACATGCAATCAATTATCTCAAGGCCGGAAATCAATGCAATAAGGTATGCCTCACAGGCAACCTAATCCAAATGGCGGTAAATAGCCAAAATATGGGAAACACCCATGGGGTGATCCTAAAACATGCTAAAAATCAATCATTAATCATCTAATAACCTCAAGAATAAATGAAATCTAAGGAAGATAATAATACTAGTTCAAAACCCTAACCCGAGATACCCGGTACATGGGAATCCGACACTTTTTTCACAAAAACTCAAAGACATTCAACGTAGGGAAAAAACCACCTATGTCGATCCTAGGATATTGATATACTTGAACCTCGGCCTGTGAATCGGTCTAGAATGGAGAAGATCTTAAAAAACGTCTAAATTTTTTAACCTTAGATAACTCTCATAAGAGAAAGAATCAAGAATTGTGGCCAAGGAAGAACCAAGAACTCACCACTGCGATTCTGTTGCAACTGAAGACATTCGATTCAGATAACTGGTGATGGATTAGCAGCTCAGAGAAGATTCAGCCTCCTTAGATGCTTTGGATGTAATTAGGCAAGGAAGAAGGTGGAAATAGGGATTAGACGTGACCTCGGTCTGTTTAATGAAATAAAAAAGAAAAGTACACGACGTGTACTTCTTGATTACATGGCGTGTACCCGCCTATTCTGTACACTGCATTAAGAGGCCTCCACATCAACCCTACACAACATGTGTGTGTCCCGGACATGGCCAACACACGACCTTGCGCGGGATCATAGTACACGGCGTGTACTTATAAAGTACACAACATGTACTTATAAAATCTACAGATTTTCCTCTTTTCCTAAAAAATGACCAGAAAAGGAAAAACATACCTGAAACAAAGATCCGGGTTCTTACAAATGGTTTCATGACCATAATTGAATACGGTAATAGAATTTTAAAACCCATCATTCTAGAATGTAATAAATTAAAATATCTCGGATGATGTTTTCATTTCTATTATAAAAGGAGAGGAAAAGAGAAATGATGATGAATTTTTCCATTATCATAACAAAATTATAGTACATGTAAGGTACTGTAGTTATCATAACATTTGCAGGAAAGGATTTGAGTAAAGAAAAAGAAATAATGGAACTTGGGAAAAAAATAAAATAAATGAAAAGAGGAATTTACCTCTTGAATTTATCTTCCTTGAGATACTCTTTAGGTGAGAGTATTTGGAATTTTGAAGAGACCAAGGAATTATTGACATGGGTAGAAGCTTGGGAAAATATTTTAGCAGAATTTAGAGAAGGTACAAGGCTTGAGAGGATTGAATAGAAGAGGGAGTGATGGGTCACTTTTATAGTGGAGGAGAGGAGGGTTTTCCCATTATTTTAATCATTATTTTATTGTTTTGGCTCAAGACTATGAATAGTCTTCATTCCTAGGACTCAAAATAGTAATAAGTTCATGTGAGTTCAAACCAATGATCATTTATAGTATCCATGACTCAAGCATGATGTAAACATTTATATATTTATCATATTTTGTAAATTATCGAATTTTACTATTCACCAAAAAATTCAGGTATTTTGGAAAATACCAAAAATTCACCCTGACCATTTTTTGATGTGTATAATTCTATAATAAACTCCATTTTATAAAAATAACTTTCTAAATGAGAGAAATTAAATGTTTAAATAAAATCATTTTTACTTGAAAAATACATATTTTAAATTTAAAATAGTTTTTATAATACTATAAAAAATTAACTAAGGTATCATAAAATTATCCTAAATTCAAAGAAAAAAAATATTTATTGAGTAATACATTTTATGAAAATGAATTTTGTTTTAAATAAATTTATTAATTTAAAATTTTAATTAAGTATGTTTTACTCACAAAAATATTAACACTTAATTATAAATTTTTTAAAATATTCACTCTCATTTATATGGTGCCTAGATTTTATTTATACTCACATGGGTTGTGGTTACTATTCAAAAGAGTACATTACAATTCCTAAATGTCATGTTACTATTCACAAAAAAATTTATGTTGATCCTATCATACTCTAAATATCTTATTGAATGTAAATGTGTATTTCAGTTTTTCAAAATTCGAAATAGAGGGGTGGAAAGATTATGTTTACTGGTTAGGTTGTAATAAAGTGGTGTTTTATAGAGACTAAATGTTTCATTCATTCAATATTAAATTTATTTTAAAATCTTTAGGGTGTTACATTCTCCCCCAATACAAAAAATTTATCCTCTAAATTCCAGAATGTTACCTCATAAAAAGATTTGGGTAGTTCTTCATCATATGTTCCTCATGCTCTCATGTTGCTTCTTCAATTTTATAAAATTTCCAAAGTACCTTTACCAGTCATGTCATCCAATTACTCAACACCTATTCCTTAGTGTTGAGAATTCGGATAGGCTCTTCACAGTAAGATAAGTCAGGTTCCAATTCTATACCTTCAAAAGTAAAGATATGCATTAAGTCTAGCATTTACATTCTCAACAATGAGACACAAAACATATTGTTTACTTTAAACAGGCTAGGAGGTAATGCAAAATGATAATCTACAACTCCAATTAACTCTAGAATTTAAAAAGGGATAATATATTTGGGGATTAGTTTCCCTTTATTCCGAAATCTTATAACACCCTTCCATAGAGATAATTTTAAGAAAACATGATCTACCACTTGAAATTCCAAATCCTTCCTTCAATTATCAACATAACTCTTTTTCCCACTTTGAGCTATTTTTTATGGTTTTGAATAGTCTTTACCTTTTTTTGTTTCCTCCACAAGATCTAGATCCATAATCTTCCTTTACCCAAATTCATCCCAACATGTTGGTGTACGATATCTCCTTCCATAGAATGCTTTACATGGTGCAATTTGAATGATATAATGGAAACTATTATTGTATGAAAGCTCCACCAAAGGTAAATATTGATCCCAAATACCTTGAAAATCAAGTTATCATGATCTAAACATGTCTTATAAATTTTGGATCGTCCATTATGATTGCCCGTCATTTTGTGGGTGATAAGAATTACTCAAACAAAGCTCAGTATCCCATGCTTTCTAAAAACATTTCTAGAACTTTGATGTACATCATAGATCATGATCAGAAAAATTTTTGAGAGGTTCTCTATTAAGTCTCACAACTTCATTGATATTGAGTTGCGCAAGGCTCTCCAGCGGAAAATCCTTCCTTATAGCAAGGAAATGTGTAGATTTCATAAATCGATCAATAATTAACCATATTGCATAATTATTTCTTGGATTTTTGGGTTATCCAATGAAAAAAATCCATGGTGATGTCATCCCATTTCCAAGTTGGAATAGTTATAGGTTTCATGACTCCTATAGGATATTGTCATTCGACCTTCACTTGTTGATAGAATGAACATCTTGATACAAAATCTATAATTTCTCTCCTCATGTTTTCCACCAGAAATGTTCCTTCAAATATCTATAAATATTAGTGATACTAGGATGTATAGATAAATTCTAACTATGGTAATCATCCAATAACTCCCTTTTAGTTCAGGTATAATAGGAACACAATTCCTGTTCCCAAACTTCAATATTCCATCTTCATATATGAATTCTACCAACATTCCATTATTCACAACATTAATTTTCCTATGAAGATTCTCATCATCAGGTTGAGAAATTTTAATCCTTTATAATAAAGATGGTTGAGAAAACAATTATAAAATTATTGATGTTTCACCTTCTTTGATAATTCCCATGTCCATACTTACTAGATCCATGAATGCATGATCCATTTCAATCCTTATTTTGTTTAAAGCTCTTTAATACTTCCTGATCAATGCCTCTGATACCTTATTTGTATTTCATGGTTGGTAGTGTATAGAGTAATAATAATCCCGGAGTAGTTCGAGCCATCACCTTTGTTTCAGGTTGAGTTCTTTATGTGAAAAGATATATTTCAGACTCTTGTGATATGTATATATCTCACTTATTTCTCCAGATATTGTGTCTCCATATTTTTAGAGAAAAATCACAACAACTAACCCAAGATCTTGAGTAGGATAGTTTTGTTCATAAATTTTTAAATATCTTGATGAATAGGAAATAACTCTATCATTATTCATAAGGACTCAACCAAGACCTTTCTTTGATGCATCACTATAGATCACAAACCCATAATTTCGTGACGGTAGATTTAGGATCGAATCATTCACTAATCTCCTCTAAAATTCTTTGAAACATTCCTCAAATTCATTTTTCTATACCAACTTAACCCCTTTACAAGTAATCTTGGTTAATATGTTAGATAATCAGGTAAATTTCTAAAAAAAATGCTAATAATAACCTGCTGGACCAATAAAACTACATGCATCAGTTATGTTTGTTGATGTAGGAAATTCTTGAATAGGCTTTGTCTTCACAGGAACAATAGATATTACATCCTTAGAGAAAACATGTCCAAGAAAAAAAACTAATTGAATCCATAATTCACACTTTCTAAACTACTCGTATAATTCCCTTATTCTAAGAGTCTTTATAATAATGCGTGAGTGGTTTTCATGATATTTTTAGCTTTTGGAGTATACCATGATATCATCAATAAATACCACAACAAATTCATCAAGATATTCCTTGAAAACCCTATTCATTAGATCTATGAAGATAGAGGGTACATTAGCCAGTCCAAAAAGCATTATTGTAAACTTTTAATGCCCATACTTGGTTTGAAATACTGCCTTTAAAATAAATTATTTCCTCACACATAACTGACTATATCCCGATCAATGGTCAATCTTTGAAAAATATTGGGCTCCATGAAGTTGATCAAATAAATCATCAATGTGATGTAGGGGATAATTATTCTTTATTATTATAACATTGATATCCCTGTAGTAAATACATGACCTCATAGATACATCATTCTTTTTAATGAATAGAATAGGTGCTCCCCATGGAGAAAAACTAGGGTTAATAAATCCTTTATCTCTTAATTCCTCTAGTTTTTTAATTAGCTCTACTAATTCTACAGTGGCCATTCTATAAGGATTCATTGATATAGGTCTTGAACCAGGAATTAAATAAATTGAGAACTCAACTTCACACTCTGGAAGATGTCCATGTAAACCCTCTATGAAAACATCAATATATTCTTACAAAATAAGTAATTCATAGATTTGAACATTTATCTCCTCACTCATAGATATATAGTTCTCATCCTCTCCAAGAATTGAATTTAGTAGAGCTACTAAGGGTGGATCTAGATGTGAATCAAATGGTGATGTTTCTACCCAAAAGATAATGGATTCCACATCATCCTTAAAAATTTCAATTTCCTTCTTCTTGTAATATATTTTCACATCATAATTTTAATTCCAGTCCATAATGTGGATTATATCAAATTCAATCATAGTTATGATGATAAAATAGGATGATAAATCACACCTATATGTCATAATGAGAACTACTTAACACATATTTGTTTCAAGGATACTTCCCTTAAGAGTTTTAACTAGAAATTACTTCATTAAATAAAATTAGAAATATCTAATTTTATTAGAAAACTGGTAAGATATAATAGAATGTGATGATCCAGAATCAAATATGGCATTAGATATGTTTGAGGAAATGATTAAAGTAATTTCCACCACATCATTAGGAACTTCAAACTCAGCATTTGTGACATCATATGATTATCCTTGCTCCTATTTCCTTTTATAAGGCCTATTTCCTTGATGATTTAGACAATAAGTAGCATAGTACCCTATCTACCTATAATTATTGCATTGAACATTGATAGCTTCTTTCATTACCTTGAAATCACCAGCATGATGGCTTTTCTATCCACACTTATATCACACACCTTTTCCTTTTAAGCAGGCACCTAGGTTTTTACTTCAACAAGTAATGCATGTTTGAAAATTCACATTTTTATTCTTACCTTTATCCATTATATCATCTTCCACCCTCTTATTCTCTTGTTTCCCTTTAAATTCATAAAACATTGAAAATTATTTCTCTTTCTTGATATAATTTTATATAATTTCTTCATATGATGATAAAATTTGTGAGACTAGTTCCCATCATAGGAATGGTTTTAAACCAGCAAAAAATGGATCGATATTTTCCCTTGGAGAATTTATATAGTCTGAAACATGCCTAACTAACCCTGTAATGTTGGATTCATACATTGCAACATTTTTATCCTCTTTCTGTCTTAGAGTCAATAATTTCCTCTCCATATCCACTCGTTGTTCACAAGGAAAATATTTTTCAAGGAAAATTTCCTTGAAATCCCTACATTTTATTTCTTATATTTCTTCCTCCTCCTTTGTGTTTTTAATTAATGACCACCACTGCTCCGTATCTCCAGATGAACCATAAAACTCCATGAAAACCTTCTATCTCTCGATACATCCTAAAAAGAGAAATATCTTCTCTAAAGAACTTATCCACTACTCCACTATGAATGGATTTATTGTCCCATTGAATGATGGAGTTATTTGTCACATAAATTGTTTTAACATTGCTCGTCCACATTGTGGATCGGGATTCTCCATGAAGGTTAAGTTATTGTTCATAACCCGAGTCATTTGTCCTAGTATTGTTATATGTTTCTCAGCTCTAGCTCTAGCTCCAGATCCAACATCATTGTCTTTCATAGGAGGTAAATATCTACATGGGATATGCACGTTCATGTGGTTTCTATTCTTTCCACTAGGCACCATTTCTAAAAAATAAAATAAACTAGATTAGGTTATGAATCATAATGTATAATCTCAACTTAGAAAAATACTTAGCATAAATCTAAATCATATCCATAGATAATCTCATAATCATGGTTTTTTTGAAGAAAAATTTTTATTTACTTCCTTCATAATGTTTTGTAAAGAAAATGTGAATTATCATAAGCATATCCCTCAGGAGTGTCAAACATGGTGCATAGTAAGACCCATGTTCGTGTACCAGGATACCATGGGTCCAACCTGAAACTCCTTCTCCAAGTTGTTACTCCTAGTTACATTTGTGCCAGAACCACATCCACTTGTAGTATCCAGAAAGAGATTTATTTTATAAAACTATCCACAAAATCTATTTCTTACCAAAATTACAGGATGTTGTTGTATTTTTATCCTCAAAGATTATCTTAGTGTTTTTACCTAATCTACATTTTCTAAATCTAGTTTCTATGTTTTCTTCTAAACTTCCTCTGATACCAACTGTACAGACCCAAACCCTATTGCCCCGATCTAGCGCCTTATTCTATTATATTGGACTATAAACAAGGAAGTCATATCCCAAAGGAATGAATAGTTTAATATATTTGGAAAACAAGATACATACATAAGTTCAACATTACAATTTAAAAGGAAATACAACATATAAACTTCATTTGAATCACACATAATCTCTTAGATTAACCTTTAAATTCATTCATTATATACTTATTCATAACCTAGGGAAAATAAAACATGTTAAAGGGGAGAGCTCAAATGCTCAATAAAGGTAAATAAATACTATAGAATAAAATATAAACATAAACTCTAGGCATAATTAATAACTAAAATACATGACTTTAAAAATATATTTGAGCATAATATGGAAGGAATAAAAACTAATTATATAATTCCATTAAAAATAAACATGAATATTATACTAGTCGAATAATCATATGGAATAACAATATATAGTTTCATAATGAGAGAATTCATAATGGAAAAAATTCTGAAATATAACATCAAGGCCTTGACAAAGACATCTAACAATTATTAATGCATCGACCAAAACCATATCTGAAACTTGGAAAGGCCTCAACCAAGTCCCTATATTTTTTGTCTCATGAGACCTAATGATGAATTTAGGGGATATAGTGGGCTCCAACCATCATTTAATAAGACCAATGCATTTCTCATATGAAAGGGGATAATCTTAAACATTATATACATTCATATTGAAAGTAACATATGAAATGTAAAAAACTTACTGCAAACATAAACACTAACCATTAAGAGTAAAATAGTGAATGGTTTAAAGATAAAAAATCCATATTAAAACTAATCATAAACCATTAAATACAATATGTTAGATTATATCATAAAATATTAGTCCCAATTACACATAGGATTCAATAAGTGTGTTGAAATAGACAAAATTACTCTTATATAATCATTGGATAATTCTTGGGATAAATACTCTTTTACTTTGAAAAGAAGAGTTATTTTGAAAAAACATTAGTATAAAAATAGAAGTTAAATAATATAGTTTTCTCATAATAAAATTTGTAATTATATAAAAGTAATGTTTGCTAAAAATAGACTATAGAGTGCCCTTGAAAATAGGTAAGAGTTCGAGAAATTCCCTTGAATCGAACTTGTGTTTTGGGAAGAAGTTTGAAAGATCCTTTTAAAAAATATATAGCTCCATAAAATAAAGATGGATTATGGTTGTTACACATATATAGAACATTGGAACAGAATTTTTCATGAGTATATAAGAATAAATATTAATTTACTTGGGATTAATAGAGACAAAGAGTAACTTGAAAGAAAATTGAGGTTTGGGTAGAAATACCTTACATTATGTTCGTATATATTCCGCTCTTGAACTTGATGTCCAATAATATGAAATTATACTTATTAATAACTTAATTAAGAACCTATTATACATTTATTTTATTTATTATAATTTTATTAAGTTCATTTATGGTCATTTTTATGGGTTAAGAGATTCAATATCATCGTTTGTGAGTGCTCGTTTCATTAGTTGTGCTGATCAATTTGTTTTTATAGAAGTTTATGTAAAATGATAATTGAATTCTTGAATTTTTGTTATATTTTATTAATGTTCATATATAAGTTTAAATAATCATATATTTCATTTGGTTACTTTGGATTTGGATGAATCATTAGATAAAATTTTAATGATAAACACTAGGATTAATTTTGTGGTTTTTTGATCACCACAAAATCATTTTATTTTATAAATCAATACCATGTGTAAAAAAATGATTCCAGAACATTAAAAAGGATATATTACATATATTATGATATGGTTCAACCTGAAAAATGGTATCATGACCAGAATTGATGACGATAATAGAAGTTGAAAACATATCATCCTTGAATGTGATAAATCAACACATCTCAGATGGTGTTTTCATTTATTGTATAAAATGAGGGAAAAGAAGAGATGATGATGAATTATTCCATTATCATAATAATATTATATTAAATTTATGTTACTGTATTTATCATAAAATTGTGAGGAAATAAAAATAAAGAAAGGAGCTTGAAAAAAAATGAAAAAATGAATATACCTCTTGAATTTATCTTCTTTGAGAGACTCTTTAGGGGAGTGGATTTAGCCTTTTGAAAAAAAGGGATTATGGACATGGGTTGGGGATATGGAGGAGATTTTATCAGAATTAAAACAAGGCACAAGGATTTTAAAGAGTGAAGAGAAGAGGGAGTGATGGGTGGATTTTATAGTGGTGGAGAGGATGGTTTTTCCATTATTTTACTATTTGGGATCAAGACTATAAATATTCTTGATTCTCATGACTAAAAACGATAATAAGTGCATGGGAGTTCGAACCAATGGTCATTTACATCATCCATGACTCAATAATGATGCATAAATTCATTTATTTAGCATATTTTTTAAATTATCAAATTGCACTATTCACAAAAAACCCAAGTATTTTGGGAAAATACCAAAAATTCACCCTTACAATTTTTCGATGTGTATAATTAAAAAATGAACTCCATTTTATCAATATAAATCTCTAAATAATAGAAATTTAATTTTTAAATAAAATAATTATTTACTTGAAAAATATATATTTTAAATTTTAAACAGATTTTATAATACTTTAAAAAATTTACTGAGGTCTCATAAAATGATCCTAAACTCATACAAAAAATATTTATTAAAGATTAGATTTTATAAAAATAATTTTTTTTTAAATAAATTGATTAATTTAAAATTGTAATTAAATATTTATTACTTACAAAAATATCGACACCTGATTATTAATTTTTAAAATATTCATTCTAATTTATATGGTGGCTAGACTTTATTTATACTCACATGGGTTATTACTACTATTCATAAGGGTACATTACTATTCATAAGGGTCAAGTTAATATTCAAAAAAAAATATAAGTTGATCCTATCATACTTTAAATATCTTACTGAATGCAACTGTGTATGCTAGTTTGTTGAATTTCATAACACAGTGGTTGAAAAATTATGTTTACTGGCTAGGTTGTAACAAAGTGGTGTTCTGTAGAGACTTAGTGTATCATGCATTAAATATTAAATTTATTTTCAAATACTTGGTGTGTTTTATTTTAATAATGTGAAAGAATAAAAATAAGGAATAATGAATTTTAGAAATGTTGAGTCTCTCATAATCAAAGGTATTGAATCTAAAATTATTGGAAATGTAAAGTTGAAATCAAGAATTTCTTTATTTTTTGATGGAATGAATAAAAAATTATTGAGGTTTTCATATTTTTGGGATGAATTAAATAAATAATCATCAGAAGAGATTATTTTATTTTCAAAATATTTTAAGATGGGGATGTTTTGATAAGAATACAATAAACCAAGGGAAAACTGTTATAGGTTAGAGATGCACAAAATTATTGTTATTTGAGTATGAAGGAAGAAAATAAATTTTAAAATACAAGGATTGAACATATATTGTAGAAAAAAATGACTGAGTTAATATAAAAAAAAGTCTTCATGATGTCCCAAAATTTATAATAAGTATATATTGGTTTTTTTCTATATTCCAAAATGAGAAATTTTCAAACTCTTTACATAAGAATGTTGAGATACATACATATGATCCCTTGTAACTTAATAATTTTTATGTGTATGGACCTATTATGTAGGAATAGAAAAATTTAGATAAGTATTTTATTTAATTTATTTAATATTTTACTCATATTAGATATATTATGTTTTTAAAACATGAATCCGAAGCTCTTAAAAAGTTCAAAAGTTTGAGGATAAGTTCTAAAATGGAAAGTGGATACTCTATATATAAGATCCAAACTTATAATGGAACTTAATACAAAAATGGAAATATTAATGTTATATTTAGTATAATGGTATTTATTATTATCCCAGTGAACCATAAAATTCATAAAAAATGGAATGTCAGAAAGAAATAATAGAGCTTGGTTGAGATGGATCAAACCATATTTATTGAACATGAAACCTCTTGGTTTTTTAGAGAAAATATAATATTGAATTATTCCAAATCCAGAATAATTTAAATTAGATTCCAAATTTAAACATGTCTCTAGATGAGATATATTATAAGAACAAGTGTGAAGTACTTAATGGTGTTTAGTATCCCCTATATTCTCAAAGTTAAAGGAGAGAATCTTGAGAAGTTTGATCAACGTGGTTCTGATGGAATCTTCAATGGCTATCCTCCAAATGGAAGAGTATACAAATTATTTAAAATATAAAATTTAAGTATTGTTTATTTATATGATTTGAATGTTGTAGAACATTCGAAACAAAATTTTCATAATCAGCTATAGATTAAAGAGGAACCGAAGATGAAGATATTTTTGTTATAGACAATGATAGATGTTATGATGTAGAATCTTTAATGGATAAATATGACGATTCTTACATTTTTAGTGATAAGGGAAAATCATGTTTATATAATCCATGTTTTAGGAAGTATATGGAGGTTCAAAATATCACAGGGGATAAGAAACAACTTTTTTAAACCTGAGTAATATTGGGGACATGTTCACTTACATATTTTTTTCACAAGTTGAGCCAAAAGATGTCTAATAAGTGTTGTAGATTATAAATTGGATTGATTCCATGAATGAGGAATTGGATTTAATTTTGAAAAATAATACATAGGAAATGGTACCCAAACATAAAGATAAAAATAGTTTTGTAACAAAGTGGATTTTTCAAAAACAAGTTGAATTGAAAGAGGTGAAGTGGTAATAAACATTTCTATAATTGTTTGTTAGGGCTAATAATAGGTTGGATGAATTGATTTTGATGATCAATTTATCAAGTTGGAAGAAATGAAACTATTATATTATTTTATTCTATTTTTTCAAAAAGGAAATATAATATTTTCTAGATAGATTTATAGTCTTCCTTTCTCAATGAAGAGGAGGAAGAAGAAGTCTATATTGAGCATCCTAATGGTTTATATTAAAGAATATAATATAATTATGTGTGTACGTTAAATAATAATTTATATATATTGGAGAAAACTGCAAGATCTTGGTAATATAATCTAGATTCCTATTTAAAGAATCTGAATTTCAAGAAAGGAAGGGTTGAAAATACAATGACCCAACATTAAACATTACATAACTGAGGACCGTTTTCCCATCTAGGTTCTAGATAGTTAGACTCAAGCTTAAAATTTTGTTAGAGTGGCGATAAAATTAAACAACCAAAGTCAAAATTCACTTCCTCATAAGTAAAACCGATGGTGTACAACTTCGAACTTCAAAATGACCTGTGAAAAATAATTTTAAATAAGGGGTGATCATTGGAAATGGCCAGTAATGGGTTTCAAAACAAAATAATTTTTATTTAAAACATTTCTTTGAAATACATGATTTAAATCATGAAATTAACATTTCTCATAACATGTCATCATAATATTACTAATAGACTTTGAAATATCTTTTAGGACAAACTCATGATCATTGTAGCTAATCTTATTTAAGAGTTAAAAATAAAATACATTAAAAAATATGCATTCACTAGAAAACAAATTCATGAAGATACATATCTAAGTTCGATAATGACCAAACATAATAATTCTATTTCATGATAGAGGTGCATATAAGAATTTACACATGAAATAATATAATTTTTAGAATGTCACATAAAATGATGTCATTTACCATTATGGATTGGGAACTAAGTATTAATACCTATTTAAAAATTAATTTCTATACAAGTATATATTTAAATATAAAACTTTAAGCCATGTTCACTTAGAAATATAAAGCTGGTAAATTCTGGTTCATAAGAGAATGATTCTTAACCATGGTTATACTACTAGTTGAATAACAACAGGGTCTTTTATTTACTTGATTAATAATGAGGGAATATATAATGAAGGACTTCATAAACAATTTGTCAAATCTCATGCCAAGACCATTCATAATCATTTTGTCAAGTACTTGTGCCAACACCTAGTTTGTCTTATGATACCTATCGATGCATCAAGAGGCTATATTGGTCCTCACACATCACATAATAAGTCTAATGCATGTGTGAATGCATAATGATGGACAACATAATCAATCTTTCGAGGAATTGTGCCAAGATTCTAGTTTGTATCATGAGACCTACTAATGCACTAAGAGGAAATAGTGGGCTCACCCATTACATAATATGTCCAATTCATTCCTTATATGCCTAATAAAAAAATATTCCTTTAAATAAAAGTTTCCCATATAAATTTTATTTATTTAAAAAAATTCATTGATAAATTATTGAGGTTCATATTATTTAAACAATCCAAGTTGTCCCATACCACTTTGAAAATTATAATTCTTAATCCATATAATATACTAAAAATGTTAATCCCACACTTGAAATTATTTATTTTATTTGTAAGCCATCAATAATATGAGTAGTGAAATAAATGCACATTTAATCAAAAAAATAAAAATATAATTTTTTCTGCTCAAAATAATATTTCACAATAAAAAATATGTTTCCCACATAAAATTATAAATAAAAATTTTCAATTCATGAAAAAATCAATGTTCTTGATAATCCTAAAAAATTTATTTTAAACTATGAGTTTATTATGAATGAAAGATGTGTCGATGTTACGCTTGGCGAATGACCATGCCTGTATATAGACGTAACATCCTTAAGTTCAAAATAACACAACGACATGTTATGTGCATTTTTTTAAAATATGATTTTAAGTATTATAACATGTCAGTAAAAATTACATCTTTTATATACATACATATACATATACAAACACACACACACACACACACACATATATATATCATGATTCTAATTTTTAAAATAAAAGAACTTAATGTTTCCTATACACAAATATATATATATATACATTTATATGACATGGTATCCATAATACTCTAATTCGCAGGATAAATTCATATTTAATGAAAACCTAGATAAAATATCTATATTTAACAAGAGTTAGAACATAGCTCGATACCCTTAATGTAAGAACCCAGTTCTTCTTTTTGAGGCATGGGTCTCTTCTTTTCCATTTTCCTTAAGTGTTTTTAATAAAATAATGAAAATGGGGGAAAAATCCCAAATTTTGTGACTACACACCATGTAATTTTCCACATGCTGTGTACTTTGGCCCTATGGGATGAGTACACATGGCGTGTTGGCCTGTCAGTAATGAAGGGTGTTAAAACTGAATAAATGTCGTGTATAGGGTATTTACACGCCGTGTATTCAGTTGGCAGGTGAACAATAAGGAAGTGCAGCTAGCCACCAGCGAAGCGTCAGTACGTGCCGTGTAATCAAGAATACACGCCGTGTACTCATGTTGACGGATGAACAGTGCCGCGGTGGAAATAAGCCACTAGAGGAACATTTTAAAAAATGACAAGTACACGCCCTGTACTTGAGTGTACATTCCGTGTAGTTTTTTTCCACTTAAAATTGTAAGTACCCTCCTCATCTTGTAGAGGAGGCTTTGAGTTAGTTTTGGAGTCGGGAGAGGACATCCGAACCTTGGAAGATCACTCGATCACGCACCGGGAATCTGTTTTCCCTCTGTCAATCATGTTGGGACTGTACGGGTAAGCCCTTCCCTCTCCTTGCACTATTATTACAAATTATTCCTTTAAATGAAGTTATTTACATTTGAATGGGAATTTTTTTACCCCAGATCTACGTCGTTCTTGGATAGTTCGGGAGGCGTCGCTCACGTATACCGATCAGAGACGATCGAGGTAGGTGGTCTAATGTTTATTTCCAACTATTGTGTTGAAATTGTGTACCGTTGTGCTACGTGCCCATGTTTGGGGTGTCATAATGTTGAGGCCTTCGCTAAAAAGATATCTAGAATTGTGTAGATAGTCTAATGATATGTTTAAACTGCTGTTTGGGATCACTGCTTGGATCCAGGACCACCCCGGGGGTGCATTCCTCTGTTTAGTCGTTTGGCCAGGATACCCGAGGGTATGCCATGATTATATTGTGTATTGCAGTTTCTTGAGAGAATGTTTATATAAATTGTTGTTATGCTTTGGTCTTGGCATGATTCTTTTAGCCTGAGGGAAGTGTTTTCCTTTAGCTTGAGGGTAGTGTTTTACTTTGCCTGAGGACAGTGTTGCTTAGCCTAAGGGCAGTGTTTGGTTGGCCTAAGGGTAACCTTTGTTTATTCTTGAGGGCAGTGGTTTTTGTGCCTGAGGGCGATATCATGTATGCCTGAGGTAAATGATCATTATACCTGAGGGAAATCACCTGCGGGTATTGATTATGTTACCTGAGGGTAAGGATAGAATGTCTAAGGACACAGATATTTAATTTTTTTTTCCTATGTTATACCTTCCAAGCGGAATCACAAGCTTGGAGGTAATAAGTAATAATTAAAATGGCATTGAAACTGGTATTGATAGTTAATTTTGAGTATATACTAGTTTACTGCACTTACTTTTGCACACCACTGTTACACATTTTCACCAACAGTTGGGCACAGGCCTTTGGTGGGTGCCTACTGGGATTTATTTCTCAAACCCTATTTGGGTCTTGTCTTCGACCCAAATAGACTATATTTCTACAGGTTCCGATAGGGGAAGGGTTCCCTATACCAGTATATGATTGTAGCATAGGAGTAGGAGATCATGAGACTGAGCTTTGTCTTGCGATGCTACTGCGTTTTACTTTCTCTGCTTTTTTGGGTTGGTTGTACCTTATACTTTGAGTTGTATTTTATTGTATTACAATATATCCTGTTCTAGCTATTTTATAGAATTAGTGACATGATGCATCTTGGTATATATGACTGCTGGTTATCTTTTACTCAGTTTTCCATTTTATTTGTATATTGTTTAGTTCTTCTACTGTAGGATGTTGTTTATCTTTTCCACTATGCTACACTTTGAAAAATGAGGGCATAGTTTCCCCACTATCAGACCTTGACCCTCGCTACTAGTAAGCAACCTTTGGTGTTTTGGGAAATGCGATTGAGGTCATGTGACCAACCGGGTTCAGGGCACCCGTTGAGTGGCACCCAGATCCGGGACGTTACAAAGTGGTATCAGATGCGTTCTTTTCTTTGACTTACTATTTGGAGCCTTAGTCATGGATATGACAGAAAGGGTGGTTGGTAATAAGTTATGCTAGGGAGTAGCTGACCTGTGTATGGGGAAAATCTAATCTTCCTCGTTATTACAATTGTTATTGGTTTTTCAAGTTTACAGTTAATTTGATTTTCACCTTTTGGTGAAACAATTGTTATTATGATATTTATATGTTATATATGAGTTCTAATTAGTTGCAACCCGATGAGATGAGGGTGTACCATTTCATGCATCACTTAGGCACATGCTAAAAATCACATGTCATGCATTCCTTTCATGCCACGTAGGTGTATTAGAAATTGCATGTTGTTGTGATACTTGATGTTCTAGAAGAGCATGATATTATGAAAACTTCTTTGATAAATACTTACTTTTTTTAGGGTATTCTAGTGAGAGGGTTGGATAGAATGAACTACATACTTTGGTTCTTGAGGAGTATAGGCCCTCAATGACCAGAATTTGGTGGATCATTAATCTGCTTTCCTGGTTATAACCTGTATATGATGCCATGCTTTGATTCGCGGGGAGTATGGCCCATCACGAATCAGAATCTGGAAATTAGTTGTTTTTTAATGTATTTTATGGGTTCCGAAATAGTTTTTGAGGCTTACTATATGGAAAACCCAGGATACATGTCATGTAGTTCTATGGACACACGCCATGTGTTCTTCTGTTCAGGAATAAATAAAACCTTTTTAAGTACATGACATGCACCCTAAGTACATGCCGTGTAGTCTCTTACCGTGTCATAGGCCGTGTGGTCGAGGACACGGGTTAGGGAATGGCTTGGGGGAAACATGTTTTGTACCGATTGTACATGTCGTGTAGTGTTGACCCAGTGTCCGCCCATGTAACTAACAACACAGACGAAGGAAAACTTAAGACATTCACACCATGCCTACCTTGAACACGCCATGTAGTCTAACGCAGGTACCTGGCCATGCCACGAGAAACACGGGTCGGTCTGGGGATTCTTTAAACACGCTGTGTCTTTTTAGAACATGCCTTGTAGTGTGACCTGGGTACACAGGATGTGTGAAGAGCCACACATGCTGGTGAAAGCTTGTAGAGTATACACCGTGTCTACCTCTGAACACACCATGTAGTCTTGTGTTGAGAGAGCCATGTGGCCTAGCCATGTGGAAGGACCCAGGCAGGTAAGAAGGATTCAAGTACACACCGTGTGTTGGGACAACACGCCGTGTAGTTGGGGTGTTATGCGACCAGTTTTAGTTGGAGTACACACCCATGTGGATGGCCAGTGACAATATGCCGTGTAGTATTTATACACGCTGTGTAGTCAAGTTTTGTGAAACTTGAATGATTTTCTTCTCATGTTCCCTTCTTACACTCCTTGTTTTCAGTCTTTGATAAGCTTGATCTAATGTGTGCTTTTGACCTTGTAGAGTCATGCCACCGAGATGAAAACCAGTTGTTTTCCAAGAGAGCGACGATGATTATACTCTGGAGATGGTGGACCATGGGCTACCATTGGATCCTCCGGTAATGCCAGATGCGGCGCCATCCGTTATACAGGACACAAGCGCAATTCCATGAAGGCTTCATACAGTTCATGCATACCTTCTAGGGAGCACCGTAGGCTGCCAAATCTATGGAAGAGATGATGCGTATCTTCCAACAGTAGCATCCGACAACATTTTCAGGGGATGTAAGACCACAGGCTGCGAAGTCATGGCTTGATTCGATGCAGACGATATTCAAGCATCTGGAGACGCCTCCTGGGAGGAGGGTCAATCTCGCTATATACATGCTGCGTGATTCTTCCAAGAGGTGGTGGGATGTTATCACCCAGTCTGAGCATCATTGGGACATGGCGTGGGAAGATTTTTAGGCATCGTTTTATGACTTCTTCTTCCCAGAGACGCTGCAAGAAGATCGAGCTCGAGAGTTCATGAATCTGAAAAAGGGAGCCATGTCAGTGATGGATTATTCTACTCACTTCACTAATATTCAGTGTTTTTCACATGTTCTGGTGGGTGATTAGGAGATGAGGGCTAGACACTTTGAGGACGGTCTTCGGAGTGACATCCGAGCACTGGTGAATGTTTTCAGGCGGCCTACCGTACATGCTATTGTGAACTAGACACTAATTACCGATCAGAGCCTGCGGGAATCTAGTTGTGTGGGCTAGGGTGGTTTAATACCAGGTACAGGTACTATTTCTACTCGTAAGAGAAATAGACATATGAGTTTCTCTCATGGTGGCAGTGCTAGTCAGTAGATTTCTTCAAGTGGCTTGGTTATTTGCAACCAGTGTGGTAGAGAGGTGCACAGGAGACCCCAGTGTCCACGAGACCCAGTGGAGTGTTGAGCTTGCTGTAAGATGGGTCATCTGCAGTTCTTTTATAGGGAATTTCTACCAGTGGATGGTGAGAGGGGTTCTATGCAGACTCCGCATGTGGGAGCAGGACCAACAGATTCTTACCAGTCAGGGAACGAGAGTACGTCAGGGCATGTAGACAGAGATGGTGGTCGTGGCCATGATAGCCAGACACCAGGATCTCAGAGGCAGCATGGCGGGTTAGCTCAGGGTAGCTATGATGTGTCGTAGGGCCGCAACACTGGGTAGGAATATGTATTGCAACAGACCCAACAAGAGCAGGATCTCGGACCTTCTACTGTCAGAGGTACTATTCTAGTATCTTCTGTTTTATCTTCTACACTTTTCGATATCGGTGATACACATAGTTTTATATATGTGGATATTGTGGAGATCCTTGGGATCTGTTTTTCTTCTTCTTTGGATATTATGACGCTAGATACTCTGTTTGGGACTAGAACGACTAGTCTACGTTAGTGAAGGGAGTGACCCCTAGAGGTTGTTGGGTGTCACTTTCTATTGGACCTCTATACCTTAGAGATGACATCTTATGACGTCATTATTAGGATGGATTGGTTGGTTCCCTTTCGAGCCTTTTTAGATTTCTATCATTGCCGGGTGAGTTTCACATCACCAGAGGGTGGAGAGTTTCTATACAAAGGCGAATGGGATGTCCAGGTGAGTCGATCTGGACCCGAGCATTGTGGGTGAGGAGGTGTGAAAGACTAGATTGCGAGCTTATAACTGGATGATCAAGGAACTTTTCAGAAGGATTTCTCTCCAGTAGTTAATCATTTTAGGGATGTCTTACCATATGACTTTTCAGGTCTACCTCCTGAGCGTGAGGAGGATTTCTCTATTGAACTTATGCCAGGAGCAGCACCAGTGTCCATTCCTCCTTATAGGATGGCCACACCTGAGTTACATGAGCTCAAGAGGTAGTTAGAGGAGTTACAAGAAAATGGTTTCATCCGACCCAGTACTTCTCTTTGGGGTTCACCGGTCCTTTTTACGAATAAGACAGACGGTACCCTCAGACTTTCTGTGGATTATCGGAAGCTGAACTAGCTAACGGTCAAGAACCGATATCCGTTACTGAGGATTGATGACCTTTTTGATCAACTTCAAGGAGCATGAGTGTTCTTTAATATTTACATGAGGTTCAGATATCATAAGTTACGTGTTAGACCATCCGATGTGCCGCTCATAGATTTTTGGAGAAGATATGGTCTATACGAGTACTTGGTTATGCTGTCCGGACTTACAAATGCGCCAGAAGTTTTCGTGGTTCTGATGAATCATGTGTTCTATCCCTATCTGGATTCTTTCGTGGTAGTCTTTTTGGACGACATCTTGGTGTACTCTCACACTCGAAATGACCATTCCACCCATCTTGAGATCGTTTTGAGTACACTAAGAGAGCATCAGTTTTATGCTAAGCTCTCAAAGTGCAACTTTTCTATGAACCAGATTCACTTCCTGGGTCATATTATCTCAGAGGAAAGAGTTGCAGTAGACCCATAGAAGGAGAGAGCAGTAGTTTACTAGGAGAATCCTAATAATGTGTTTGAGATACAAAGTTTCTTGGGGCTGGCTGGTTACTACAACCGTTTTATACAGGACTTCTCCCTCTTAGCAGCGCTGTTTATGGGTTTTACTAAGAAGGGAGTGAAGTTCATTTGGTCAGAAGCTTGCGAGACAACCTTTTCGGAGCTGAAGGGAAATTTGACATCAACACCAGTCATGATACTTCTAGAGAAGGGGAAGAGCTATACATTTTATTGTGATGAATCGGGTATTTGGATATGAGCAGTGTTAATGCAGGGAGACCGAGTTGTTGCGTACGGGTCTCAGTAGTTGAGGCCACATGAGAGGAATTATCTGACACATTACCTCGAGTTGTCTGCAGTTGTTCATGCGTTGCGCTGTTGGAGACATTATCTCTTGAGAGAGAATTTTATCGTTTTCACCGACCACAAAAGTCTCAAATAAATCTTTACTCAGCGTGAATTGAACCTGAGACAACGAATGTGGGTCGAATACCTTCAGTCCTTCGACTTTGAGCTTGCCCATACACCTGGTAAGGGTAATGCAGTAGCTGATGTACTGAGTAGTAAGACTCAGACACAAGCAGTGAAGGAGGCCAGTGGTGAGTGGCAGCTTATGGCTTTGTTCTCTAAGATGCATTTGGAGGTGCACGACAGTCAGTGGAAAAACAATCTTTCCTCCTCAACTGTGACCTCTACTCTCTTGGATAGGGTGAGGATGAGATAGCTATCGAATTCAGAAAGCCTAGTTCTATGGGAGTCGGTGGAAAGTGAGGACCCTCCTACTGGATGGACGATATGCGGTGCTGAGTTCTTGTGTTTGCATGGATGAGTGTGGGTTTTAGGAGATATACGCGAGGATCTGATGCAAAGGTTTCATGCTTCAACCTGGGCAGTACATCCCAGAGTTACCAAAATGTACCGTGACTTGAGACATCAGTATTGGTGTCCGGGTATGAAGAGAGAGGTAGCTGGTTTTGTTACGAGATGTTTAACTTGTCAACAAGTGAAGGCAGAGCATTAGAGTCCAGTCAGATTGTTACATAAGTTACCCATTCCAGAGTGGAAATGGGATGACGTCACAATGTATTTCGTGACCGGGTTGCCGAGGTCACCTCGATGTAGTGATGCCATGTGGGTTGTTATAGACAGACTTACGAAGGTAGATCACTTTTTTCCAATCAAGAAGACCTACGGTGTTGATGAGCTCAGAAAGTTTTATATCCGAGAAGTAGTACATCTTCATGGGGTCCCTCTTTCTATAATTTATGATAGGGATGCCCTCTTTAAATCTCATCTCTGGCAGTTTTTTTAGAGGGAACTGGGTACACAGGTGCTTCTGAGCACAACTTACCACCCTTAGAATGATGGCCAGTCAGAGCGTACGATACAGGTGCTAGAGGACATGTTGCATGCATGCATCCTATACTTTGGGGTCTCTTGGGAGAAGCATATACCCCTGGTCAAGTTTTCCTATAAGAACAGTTTTCAGACAACTATTGATATGGAACCTTATAAGGCTTTATGTGTTAGGCCAAGCTGATCACCCTTGTACTGGTTGGAGGTAGGTGAGACATCTTTACTGGGGCCACGTCTCGTACATGAGATTTCAGAGTAGGTCCAGTTGATTCAGAAGCGGATGGCTACCACACAGTCTCGTCAGAAATCTTATGCTAATCGCCACATATGACCTTTGGAGTTCATGGTCGGGGATCAGGTTTTCTTGCGTGTTTTGTCAAGGTTGGGACACAAGAAGATAAGGAGACAGGGTAAACTTTCACCGAGGTATGTGTGGTCACTTGAGATTCTCGAGAGAGTCGGGTCGGTTGCTTACCAGTTGTAGTTACCACATAGGTACCAGGTTATGCACGACATCTTCCATGTAACTCAACTACACCACTATCATTCAGACCCGTCTCACATTTTTTAGCCCGAGGAGGTTGAGATATAGGCCGATGCATCCTTTGAGGAGAATCTTGTTCGTATTTTTTATAGGAGCACGAAGGTTCTCCGAGGATGGTTAGTTCTTCTCATTCGGGTGTTATGGAAGCATGACCGAGTGCTGGACGAAACCTGGGAGTGGGAGACCGACATACGTGCTCAGTGGCCAAAAATGTTCTGAGCTTTATCTTCACCACCCTTCAAAGGGAAATTCAGGGATGAATTGGTTTAAGGGGGGAAGTTTGTAAGAACCTGGTTCTTCTTTTTGAGGTACGTGTCTCTTATTTCCCCTTTTTCCTTAAGTGTTTTTAATAAAATTAGTAAAATGGGGGGAAAATCCCAATTTTTTTGACTACATGCCGTGTACTTTTCCACACACTGGGTACTTTGGTAGTGTGGGATAAGTACATAAGGCATGTAGGCCTGTCGGCAACGAAGGGTGTAAAAATTGACTACACATCGTGTATAGGGTATTTACACGCCGTGTATTTAGTCGGCAGGGGAATAGTAAGTCCTTCTAGAAAAGCATTCATACACACCATGTAATCAGGAATACACGCTGTGTTCTCATGTCGACGGATGAATTGTGCCATGGTGGAAAGAAGACGCCAGAAGAACAGTTTAAAAAATGACAGGTACACGCCGTGTACTTGAGAGTACACACCGTACAATTTTTTTCTGCTTAAAATTTGCAGTAGCCTCCTCATTTGGAAGAGGATGCTTCGAGTTTGTTTTGGAGCAAGGAGAGGATGGCTGAACCTTGGAGGATCACCTGATCGCGGACCAGGAATCATTTTTCCCCTCCGTCGATCACGTTGAGACAGTATGGGTAAGCACTCCCCTCTCCTTGCGTTGTTATTACCAATTATTTTTCTAAGGGAAGTTATTTACATTTGAATGGGAATTCTTTTACCCTAGATCTACATCGTTCTTGGACAGTTCGGGAGTCATTGATCATGTATACCGATCATAGAAGATCAAGGTAGGTGGTCTGATGTTTATTTCCAACCGTTGTGTTGAAATTGTGTACCGTTGTGCTACACGCCCATGGTTGGGGTGTCGTAAGGCTGAGACCTTCGCTGAAAAGATATCTAGAATTACGTAGATAATCTAATGATAATTTTAAACTGCTGCTTTGGATCAATGCTTGGATCCAGGAGCACCCCATTTTCGTTCCTCTATTTAGCTGTTTGTCCAGGATACCCGAGGGTGTTCCATGATTATATTGTGGATTTTAGTTTCTTGAGAGAAAATTTATATAAATTGTTTTTATGCTTTGGGCTCATCCATGTTCTTTTAGCCTAAGGGAATTGTTTTCCTTTAGCCTGAGGGTAGTGTTTTACTTAGCCTGAGGGCAGTGTTTCTTAGCCTGAGGGAAGTGTTTGGTTGGCCTGAGGGTAACTTTTGTTTATGCCTGAGGGAAGTGGTTTCTGTGCCTGAGAGCAATATCATGTATGACTGAGGGCAATGATCATTATAAATGAGGGAAATCACCTGTGGGTACTGATTCTATTACCTGAGGGTAAGGATAGAATGTCTGAGGAAACAACTATTTAAAATGTCTATGTTATACCTACCAAGACGAAGCAGAAGCTTGGTGGTAAGAAGTAATAATTAAAATCACATTCAAACTGGTATTGATAGTTACTTTTGAGTACATACTAGTTTACTGCATTTACTTTTTCAAACTGTTGTTACACATTTTCACCAACAGTTGGGCACAGGCCTTTAGTGGGTGCCTACTGGGATTTATTTCTCACATCCTATTTGGGTCATGTCTTCAGCCCAAACAGACTGTATTACTGTTGGTGCCAATAGGGGAAAGGGTCCCTATATAGGTACATGATTATAGTAGAGGAGTAGGAGAGCATGGGACCGAGCATTGGCTTGCGATGCTACTGCGTTTTATTTTCTTCGCTTGTTTGGGTTGGTTGTAACTTGTACTTTGAGTTGTATTGTATTGTATTAAAATATATATTGTTCTGGATGTTTTATAGAATTAGTGGAATGCTGCATCTTGGTATATATGACTGTTGGTTCTATTTTACTCAATTATCCATTTCAGTTGTGTATTATTTACTGCTTCTGCTGTTGGATGTTTTTTATCTTTTCTGCTGCACTACACTTTGACAAAGGAGGGCATAGTTTCCCCACTATCAGACCTGGGCCCTCACTGCTAGTCAGTAGCCTCTGGCATTTGGGGAAATGCTCTTGAGTTCATGTGACCAACCAGGTTAAGGGAACCCATTGAGTGGCACCCGGATCTAGGACGTTACACTTAAAAACAAATTTTTTTATAAGAACATAAATGTATTTGAGTATATATATATATAAACAAACATTAATCTCCCACACACATTTGTTTATTTATAAAGGTGTAAGTATAAACTTTTATGGAAACTCACTTATTAGACTTTCACAACCAAATATCTTATACATGGATTTACATATTTATGTGGTAAGTTCATTATCATACACACACATACATATTTCATTCATCAGCTCGAGTATTACATTTTTAAAAGTGATGACTTTAATTATAAAAAACAAAATCAAATAATAAATTCACATTTTATTAATTTATTCTAGGCATAAGTTAATGACATGAGAATATAAACTCTTCACATAGATTTAGTAAATTTTCATTCGCATTATATAATATTCTTAAGTAATAACTAATTATGCCTCACACATAAATCTATAAAATTAATATTTAAAATAAAACACTTTCAATGAAATATGTGTAACTATTAGTTTTGAAACTAAACCATAAAATATATAATAAAAAATGAACTTATTAAAGATAAAACCTTTGTTGATGTAATGAATACATGCGTGGCCATGTTTATAAGTGATTGCGACGTCCGTAATTTTAATATACAATGATAAAGTGATATACACATTTTTTTGAATCATGGAGATACCTATAACCATTTCATCCACACACACACACACACACATATATACTTATGAAAAGTATTTTATTATTCTCCTATTTATCGAATAAACTTAGGTTTAATCAAAATGTTGATAAATGAAATTACCCCTTGATAAAATTATATAAGTACCTAGAAATAGTAATCCATGAAAATAATTAGAGTTTTTATGGAACATCCCATTATTCGAAAATTTGTAAAATATATATTCACCTCATATAATTATACATAGTAGGTTATGTTTATATATATATATATATATGTATATGTACATATATATGTATATTTCATTAAAAAAACATAGTTTGATAAAATAATAACTAATCAGTATTAAAAAAATTAAAACTCATACTAAGGGTTTTCTTAAGTTAATATTGCATAATAAAATACTAAAACAAGAATTTTTAAACATGAATTAAAATAAATTTTCTTATTCATAAAGAAAATTACAGATTTTCACATAATATCACCATTGTAGAATTGTAAATCTAGTTCATACTAAATAAATTAAATCGTTATAAAATGAATTGAAAAATAAAAATCATAATATTAAAATATGAAAATATATAATTTATCCAATGACCAAATAAGTTCATTTTGAAAGAAAACATGTATTTAAGTTTCATATAAAATTTAGCAGAGTAAAGAACAAATAACTAGAGAATAAAATTTAACACAATCCTTGCTATAAAATTCGAAATGAAAATAAACCCCTTACAAAAAATTCTGAAAAACATGACTGTAAACGAGAAAAATATATTCGTCAATAAAACATTTTTGATGGAAAAAATCAAAAAATTAATAAAGACATATAATTCACCATACATGAACGGCTGGAGAAAAAATATGCAGCAGACCCCCTATTATGTACTCCAGAATATTTTTACTCAAAAAATACTTATATACACCCACATAACTGGCATTTGTGGCCATAAATTCTACGACATACACCTATTAATTCTTGCAGAGCAAACTAAGATGAGAAAATTCTTATTATGTTAATGCAAGTTGGTTTTCACGAGAAAAGAAAGCATATAATAGAAAATTATCCAAAATCAATTTAATATTCACACTAAAGAGACAACATCAGATTAAACCAAAACTTATTATTCCTAGTATAAAAGAAAATCACTAAACAATGTGAAGAAAAATGGCCCCAAAATATTTAGTTCTACAATCAAATCACCTAAAATAAGTGAAAAAGAACCCTACCTTTCTAGACTAAAGACCATCTAAAAATTTATATATAGATTTCCCATGTTTTTCAAAAACCTAATAGCGATGCTCAAACCTCCATGCTCAGCCTTCCTTCTTGCATGATGATGGCCTTTGATTATTCTTCAGAAATCAACCTCCCCAGTGGGTGATCTCTACAATCTTTCTTTGATGTCTCCTCTAAGGCCATCAGATTTGACCTTGACTTTCCGTCTCACCCTCAGTCAAAAGAGACCTCCCCTAGACTCCCTAAACCAAAGCTCTGTTTCTCCCCTATCGATTCCTTTGACCTACTGGCTGCAACAAAAACAAAGACCCCCACCTTATCTCGATTTCCCCCCTTTTTATAAATACTTTTTCATTCTTTCAATCACATATTCAATAAATTCAAATAATATAAGCAAAAAATTTTATTATAATATATATTCATTATTATGTGTTTTATAAAATAACATTTATAAAAATAATCTTATCATAATTCATAGTTGATATATATATACGTATAACTAATTTTATTGTATAGTAATATTAATACCATAACTAAAACTTTATAAATATTATAAAATGTACTATATTAATTTCTAATTTCATAATATATATACATATATATATATATAGGTATGTAAAATTATAAATTATTTCTTTTATTTTTTTAATTATTATTCATTTAAAATAATATATATATTTATAAAAAATTTAATAATTTTAAATAAATACTCAAATTATATTTTTAAAATAACGTTTTTATAATAACTAAATATTTTTAGTTATATTAATACATTCTTTTTAATTAGGTAAATAAATATTTTTTTAGAACATTTACTTAATAAAGACATAATTTAAATTATTATTTTAAAATAAAATCATCTCAAAATATTTTTAGTTGTATTTAATTATAAATAAACCCATTTAATAAAAGAAAAATTTATGTTTAGAAATCATGAGTTGTTATATTATTCACCCTTAAAATAATTTCATGTTCACAATTCATTTCATCGTACTAAATTTTTTTTGGAATTTCCTTCTTCATAATTAAGAAAAACTAGGAGTTCTAGACTTCTATACTGTACCCTTTAGATAACAACATCTAATCTCTAAAGTTATCTAGAACATTCCCCTAATACCAATTATAAGGAACCAGCCTTAAAGATTAAACAATAGAGGACCTTTTACTAATCTAGATTCTAGAGAGTTATACCCAAGCTTACAATTTTATCAGAGTTGCAATTAAATTAAACAATAAAATCCAAAATTCACTTCCTTGTGCGTAAAAAGTTTGACATAAAACATTGGAATTTAAAATGACCTATGGAAAATAATTATCAACAAGGGGTGAGAATTGTAAATTCCAAGTAAGGGGTTTTAAAACAAAATAACTTTTCATTAAAATATTTATTTAAAACACATAATTTAAATCATGAAATTAACATTTCTCATAACATTTCATCATCATTTTCCTGAGAGATTATGTAACAACTTTTAAGATAAACTCATGCTCAAAGTAGCTAAAATTATTTAAGTGTTATAAATAAAATACATTATAAAATATGCATACACTAGAACCAAAATTTATGAATATCCATCTATAAGTTAGATAATGACTAAACATAATCATTCCATGGCATGCCAGTGGTGATGATAAAAACTTTATGCATGAAATAATATTATTTTCATAATTGGACATAAAATGATGTCATTTATCATTATATATTTGGAACTAAGTTTTAATCCATCTTTATAAATGAGTTTCTATACAAGTATATATTTAATTATAAAAAATTAAGCCATGTGAACTTATAAATATAAAATTAATATATTCTGGTTCATAAGAGAATGATTATTAACCATGGTTATTCTACTAGTTGAATAACCACATGGTCTTTAATTTACAATATTCATAATGAGGTAATTCATAATGTAGGACATCATAAACATTTTTTCAAGGCCTCATGGAAAGACTATACATAATAATTTTGTCAAGGCACCATTCTAAGACCTAGTTAGTCTCATGATACCTACCAATGAAGTGAGAGGCTATAATGGGCCTCACCCATCACATAATGAGTTCAATTCATGTGTGAATTCATAATTCCAGACAATATAATCATTCGGTCAAGGCATCATTCCAAGATTCTAGTTGGTCTCATTAGACCCCGCAATGAATCGAGAGATTACAACAAGCCTCACCAATCACATAATAAGTCCAAGTCATTCCTCATATGTCTAATAAAAAAATATGCCTTTAAATAAAAGTGTTCCTTACCACATTGATTTATTTAAAAAATTCATTGACAAATTATTGAGTTACATACTCTTTAAACAATCCACAGTGTACCATACCACTTTGAAAAACAAAACACTAAGGCCTCATGCCTGAGGAGGTAGATAATAATAACCAAACGTAAACAATATATGACCAAACACAAACATTCTATGACATGCCAGAGGTGCGGATAATAATTTACAAGTATATATTTAAAAACAAACGACTAAGCCATGTGCACTTAGAAATATAAAACTGATAAATTCTGGTTCGTAAGATAATGATTCTTAACCATGGTTATTGTACATGTGAATAACCATATGGTCTTTCATTCACTAGATTAATAATGAGGGAATGCATAATTTGAGACATCAAAAACATTCTATTAAGGCTTCATGCCAAGACCATAAATAATCATTTTGTCAATGCCTCGTGCCAAGTCCTAGTTGGTCTCAGGAGACCTACCAATTCATTGAGAGGTTATAACAAGCCTCACTAATCTCACAATAATTCCAATGCATGTGTGAATGCATAATGCTGGAAAACATAATAATTATGCCAAGGCCTTGTTCCAAGACTCTAGTTAGTCTCATGAGACCTATCGATGCACCGAGAGGCTATAGCAGGACTCACCCATCACATAATATATCCAATGCAATCCTCATATGTCTAATAAAAAAAATATACCCTTAAATAAAATTTTCCCATACCACTTTGATTTATTTTAAAAATTCATTGATAAATTATTGAGGTACATATTCATTAAAAAATACAAAGTGTCCCATACCACTTTGAAAAGTTTAATTCTTAATCCATGTAATTTCATAAAAATATTAATCCCATACTGGAAATAATTTCCTTTATTTATAATCCATAAACAAAATGAGTAATGAAATAAATTCACATTTAATCAAGAAAATTCATATATATTATTGTCTTCTCAAAATAATATTTCACAATAAATAAATAACTTTCACACATAAATTTATAAATAAAACTTTTCAATTATTTAAGAAATCCATGTGCTTGATAATCCTATAAAATTTATTTGAAACCATGATTTTATTATGAAGGAAATATGTTTAAATGTTATGACTGACACATGACCATGACTGTATGGAGATGCAACATCCTTAAGTTCAAAATAACATGATGACATGTTATGTGCATTTTTTTAAATATGATGTTAAGTATTATAACATATCAATAAACATTATATTCTTTATATATATACATCATGAGATCAATTTTTTTAAAAGAAATTAATGTTTCCTATACAAATATATATATATATATATATACATTTATATGACATGGTATTTATAATACTCTAATTTGCGGGATAAATTCATATTTATTGAAAATGTTGATAAAATATCCATACTTAAGAAGAGTTAGAACATAGCTTGATACCATTAAAAATAATAATATTCATAAGAACATAAATTTATTTAAGTATATATATATAAACAATCATTAATCACCCATGCACAGATGTTTACTTATAAATGTGTGAGTACAAACTTTTATGGAAACTCACTCACTAGACTTTCAAAAACAAATATCTTGTACTTTAATACACATATTCATATATAAAGTTCATTAGAATACATGCACATACATATTTCATTCATCAGCTCATATATAAAATTTTTAAAACTGAAAATTTTTATTATTGAAAACTCAATCATATATTAAATGCACATTTTCTTAATTGATTCTAGGAATAAGTTAATGACATGAGAATATAAACTCTTCACATAATGTTAGTAAATTTCCATTCATGTTATATAATATTCTTAAGAAATAACTAATTATTAATCACACATAAATCAATAAAAGTAACCTTTAAAATAAAACAGTTTCTATGAAATCAGTGTACATATTTGTTTCGAAACTAAACAGTAAAATTTACATTGAAACATGAAGTTATTTAAGATGAAACCAGTTTTGATATAATGAATTCACACATGGACAAGTTTATATATGATTGCGATTTCCATAATTTTAATATACAATGATAAAATGATATGAATAGTTTTTTGAATCATAGGGACACTGATAACCACTTCATCCACACACATATATATATATATATATACTTATTACATGGAATTTATTATACTCCTAATCAAGGAAAAAACTCTTGTTTAATCAAAACGTCGATAAATGAAAATACTCCATGATAGAATTAATATGAGTACCCAAAATAGTAATCCTTAAAAATAATTAGAGTTTTTATAGAAGATCATATTATTCAAAAATACGTAAAACAAATATTCACCCTATATAATTATACATAGTTGGTTATGTATATATATATATGTACATATATATGTATATGTATTTAAAAAAATCATTGATTGAAAAAATAATAACTTATCAATATTAACAAAAATAAAACTCATACTAATTGTTTTCTTAAGATAGAATAGCATAATAAAATAGGAAAACCTGAATATTTAAACATTAATTAAAATAAATTTTCTTATTCATACTGAAAATTCTATATTTGAACACAATATGCCCCTTGTAGAATTGTAAATCGAGTTCAAAATAAATGAATTAAATCATTATAAATGAAACTAATAATAAAAATCATAATATTAAAATATGAAAATATTTAATTTACACTATGACCAAATAAGTTCATTTTGAAACAAAACATGTATATAAGTCCCCTAAAAAATTTAGTAGAGTAAAGAACCGATAACCAGAGAATAAAATTTAACACAATCCTTGCTATAAAATTTGAAAAGAAAATAAATCCCCTAAAAAAATTCTGAAAAACTTGATAGTAAATAAGCAAACCATA
The DNA here is from genome assembly GCA_963277665.1 of Viscum album. NCBI lineage: Eukaryota > Viridiplantae > Streptophyta > Magnoliopsida > Santalales > Viscaceae > Viscum > Viscum album. The sequence goes on from OY728163.1 coordinate 1,946,102,692, forward strand.
TTCATCAATAAAACATTTTTATTGAAATAATCAAAAAAATCAACAGAGACATATAATTTCCCTTGAATGGATAAAGAAAAACCTACATTGGACCCCATATTTAAGACTCCAAAATGGTTTTACTCTAAAATTGATTATACACACCCACATAACTAGATTTTATAGTCGTAAATTTAGTGACATACACCTAATCATGTTTGCAGAGCACGATGAGATAATAAAATACCTATTATGTTAATTCAAGTTGGGTTTCATGGGAAAAGAAAGACCAAAACATACAAGTAGCGAAAATTAATTTATGATTCTCACTAAAGAGACAACATCAGATCAAAACAAAACCTAATATTTATAATCTAAAAGAAAATCTCTAAATAGTGTGAAGAAAAATGACCAAAAAATATTTGGTTCCTTAATAAAAACACTTATAAGAAGAAAAATAAAACCCTGTCTTTCTAGATTGAAGACCATATGATAAATCAGGTCTAGATTTCCAATGTTTTTGAAAACCCTAACCACGATGCTCAGACATTCGTGATCGACCTTACACCATAAAAGATGATGGCCTTTGATTTTTCTTCAAAAATCAACCTCTCCGCCAGCTGATATTTATAGTCTCTCTCAGAAGACTCCTATGAGGCCATCAGATTAGACCTCGAGTCTCCCTCTCACCCTCGGTCGAACACAACCTCCACTGGAATCCCCAAACCAAATCTCAGTTTCTCCCATATTTAACCTTTTGACCAGTAGGTTAAAACAAAAACATAGACCCCAAACTATTTCGATTTATCATTTTTTATAAATTTTTTATTATCTTTTTATAATGACATAATATATAAATTCAAATAATATAAGTAAATCATTTTACTATAATATTTATAATATATATTCTTTATTACGATTTTTATGAAACAACATTTATAAAAAATGATTTTATCAGAATTGATAGACGAAATATATATATATATATATATATATATATGTATAACTAATTTTATTTTATAGTAATAATAATACCATAAATAATAATTTATAAATATGATAAAATATTATATATTAATTTATAATTTAATACAATATATATATATATATATATATCAAATTATAAATTAGTTCTTTTATTTTATTGATATTTATTCATTTAAAATAATATATATATTTACAGTAATTTATTTTAATTTTAAATAAATACTCAAATTATATTTATACAATAACATTTTGATAATAATTAAATATATACAGTTATTTTAATGAATTATTTTTAACAAAGTAATGAAATATTTGTTTTAGAATATTATCTTAATTGACACTTAATTTAAATTATCATTTTTAAAGAAAATCATCTAAAAATATTCTCAGTTTGTTTTAATTAGAAATAAACCCATGTAATAAAATGTAAATATATGTTTATAATTCACCAGTTGTAACATTATCCCCCCCACAAAAATAATTGCGTCCTCGCAATTAATTTTGTTTGAATAAAAAAAATTCAGAATTCCCAACTTCCGAATTAAGAAAAACTTGGAGTGCTAGACTTCTATACACTACCGTTTAGATGAAAATATATAATCTCCAAAGTTATCTTGACTATTAATCTAATAATAATTATAAGGACCCAAACTTAAATATTACATAGCAGAAGAACTTTTACTGGTCTAGTTTCTTGAGAGTGAGACCCAAGCCTACAATTTTATCAGAATTGTGATAAAATTAAACAAAAAAAATCCAAACTTCTCTTTCATGTGCATAAAAATGACGGTGTCCAACTATAGAATTTAAAATGACCTATGAAAAATAATCTTAAATATGGGGTGAGCATTGGAAATTCCCAATAAGTTGTTTCAAAAAAAATATCTTCTAAAAATTTATTTAAAACACATGTTTTTAATCATGAAATTAACATTTCTTATAACATGTCATCATCATTTTAGAGAGATATTCTGAAACAACTTTTAGGTTAAACTCATGATCAAAGTAGATAAACATATTTAAAAGTTAAACATAAAATACATTAGAAAAGACGCACAATCTAGAACAAAAATGCATGAAGATCCTTCTATAAGTTATACAATGACCAAATATAATCATTTTAAGACATGCTTGAGGTGCGAATAAGAATTTACATATGAAATAACATAATTCTCAGAATTTCACATAAATTTATTTCATTTATCATTATAGTTTGGGAACTAAGTATCAATATTTCTTGATAAATGAATTTAAATTCAATTATATATTTAAATATAAAATATTAAGCCATGTGCACTTAGAAATATAAAACTAATAAATTCTGGTTTATAAGAGAATGATTCTTAACCACGGTTATTCTTCTAGTTTAATAAACACATGGTCTTTCATTTACTAGATTCATAATGAGGTAATGCATAATGTAAGAAATCATAAACATTATTTCATGTCCCTATGCCAAGAGAACATGTAATCAGTTTTTCAAGGCCTCATGTCATGACCTAGTTTGTCTAATGAGACATACCGATGCATCAAGAGGCAATAATGGGCCTCATCCATCACATAATAATTCCAATTAATGTGTGGATTCATAATGCATGACAACATAATAATTATTTCAAGGTCTCGTGCCAAGAAACTAATTTTTCTCATGAGACCCACCGATGCACTGAGAAGCTATAGCAAAACTCACAAATCACATAATATATCCAATTAATTCCTCATATGTCTAAATTTTTTTCCCTTTAAATAAAATAGTCCCATACTACTTTGATTTGTTTAAAAAAATTCATCAATAAATGTTTGAGGTGCATATTGTTTAAACAATCCAAATTTTCCCATACCACTTTGAAAATTATAATTCTTAATCCATATAATATCATAAAAATATCAATCCCATACTTTAAATAATTTCCTATTTTTGTAAGTCATCAATAAAATGAGTAATGAAATAAATTCACATTTAATAAAAAGATGAATATATAGTTTTGAATTCTCAAAATAATCTCTCTCAATAAATAAATAGGTTTCGAACATAAAATTATAAATAATACATTTCAATTCTTAAAGAAATCCATGTTTTTGATAATCTTGAAAAATTTATTTGAAACCATGAGTTTATTATGAATGAAAGATGTGTCAACATTATGTTTGACGTATGGCCATGACTGTATGCAGATGCGACATCCTTAAGTTCAAAATAACATGATTAAATGTTATGTGCATTTTTGTTTAAAATAGGATTTTAAGTATTATAACATATCAATAAACATTATATCATTGATATATATATATATATATATATATATGTAAATATATATAAATATATATCATGATTTTAATTTTTAAAATAATTGAACTTAATCTTTCTTATACACAAATATATATATACACACACACATTTATATGACACGGTATTTATAATACACTAATTCATGGGATAAATTAATATTTAATTTAACCTTGATAAAATATCCATATTTAAAAAAAGTTCGAACATATCTTGATACCCTTAAAAATAAATTTTTTCATAAGAACATAAATAAATTTGAGTATATATATATAACCATTAACCACCCACACACATATCTTTATTTATAAATGTGGAAGTATAATATTTCAGGGAAACTCACTTATTATACTTTCACAACCAAATATCTTATACTTGACTTCACATATTCATATGGAAGGTTTATTAAAATACATGCACTTACATATTTCATTCATCATCTCATGTATTACATTTTAAAAAGTGATAAATTTTATTATTAAAAACAGAATAAAATATTAAATTAATTTTTTTTAATTTATTATTAGAATAAGTTAATGAAACGAGAATAAAAACTCTTCACATAGCCTTAATAAATTTCCATTCTCATTATAAAATATTCTTATGAAATAAATAATTTTTCACCACACATAAATCTATAAAAGTAACCTTTATAAAATTAAACACTTTTAATGAAATCAAGTTACGTATTAGTTTTGAAACTAAAAATTAAAATTTACATTAAAAAACTAACTTATTATATATACAATGATTGTTGATGTATTGCATACACACATGGGCATACTTATATGTGATTGAGACATCCCTAATTTTAATATACAATGAAAAAATGATATGCACATTTTTTTTGAATCATGGTGATGCTAATAACCATATCATTTATATATATATATATATATTTACTTATTACATATAATTTTTTATACTCCTAATCAAGGAATAAAACCCATGTTTAATCAAAATGTCGACAAATGAAAATACTCCATTGATAGAATTAATATGAGTACCCAAAAATAGTAATCCTTGAAAATAATTATAGTTTTTATGGAACATCACATTATTCTAAAATAAGTTAAATATATATTCACCCAATATAATTATACATAGTTAATTATGTATACATATATATATATACATACTTATTTATATGTATTAAAAAATATTTTGATAAAATAATAACTTATCAATATTAACAAAATTAAAATTAATTCTAAGGGTTTTATTAAGATTTAATAGAATAAAAAAAATAGGAAAACCGAAATATTTTAAAACGACTTAAAATACATTTTCTTATTCATACTAAAAAATCTAGATTTGAACACAATATCAACCTTATAGAATTGTAAATCCACTTAAAACCAAAAAAAATAAATCATTATAAAATGAATTTGAAAATAAAAATCATTATATAAAAATCTTAAAATATTTAATTTCTCCAACGACGAAATAAGTTCATTTTGAAACAAAAAGTGTATATAAGTCCCCTAAAATGTTCATTAGAGTAAAGAACCAATAACCTGAGAATAAAATTTAACCCAATCCTTTATTTAAAATTTTAATAGAAAATAAATCCCTTACAAAAAATTCTAAAAAACTTGACAGTAAATGAGAATACTATATTCATCAATAAAATATTTTTGATGGAAACAATCAAACAAATTAATAAACATATAATTTCCCTTAATTGAACTATTAGAGAAAAACATACAACGGACCCCCTATTCCGGACTCCAAAATGGTTTTATGCTAAAAATTATTACACAAACCAACAAAACTTGATTTTATAGCCATAAATTCTGTGACATACACCTACTCATGCTTACAGAGAAAATGAGATGAGAAAATAATTATTATGTTAATCCAAGTTGGGTTTCATGGAAAAAGTAAGCGTAGAATAGACAATTATCCAAAATCAATTTCAGATTCGCACTAAAGAGAAAACATCAGATAAAAAAAACCTACTGTTCAAAAATTAATTTAAAATAACTAAACAGTGTGAAAAAAATGACCAAAAAAATATTTGTTTTTACCATCAAAACACCTCCAAGAAGAAAACCATAACCCTACCATTTAGATAAAAGATCATCCAAAAATTCAGATATGGATTTCCCATGTTTTGGGAAACCCTAACCATGACGCTCAGACCTTTGTGCTCGGCCTTCCTCTATGCACAAAGATGGCCTTCAATTATTCTTCAAAAATCAACCTCGCTAGTGATCGATCTCCACAGTCTCTCTCAGATAACTCCTCTGAGACCATCGTCTTTGACCTTGGCTGTCCCTCTCACCCTCACTTGTACGTGACCTCCCTTGGACTCCCCAATCCCAAGCTTGGGTTCTCCCCCATCAAAACCTTTGACCCACTTGATGCAAAAAGTACACAATCCCCCACCCTATTTATAATTCTCGATTTTTTTATAAATATTTTATCATTTTTTTCAATCACATATTCAATAAATTCAAATAAAATACGAAAAAAATTATTATAATATTTATAAAATATATTATTAATTTTGAATTTTATAAAACAACATTTATACAAATAATTTTATCATAATTCATAGTTGATATATATATATATATATATATGTGTGTGTTTGTGTGTGTGTGAGAGAGTGTGTGTGTGTAAATAATTTTATTTTATAGTAATAATAATACCCTAAATAATAATTTATAAATATTATAAAATATATAATATTAATTTCTAATTTGATAAAAAAAATATATATGTAGGTCAAATTATAAATTATTTCTTTTATTTTATTAATATTTATTCATTTAAAACAAAATATGTATTTATAATAATAATTATTAATTTTAAATAAATACTCAAATTATATTTATAAAATAACTTTTTGATAACAATTAAATATATATAGTTATTTTAATACATTATTTTTAACAAAGTAAAGAAATATTTGTATTAGAACATTAAATTAATAAACACTTAATTTAAATTATTATTTTTAAAGAAAAGCATTTCAAAATTTGTTTAGTTTTTTTTTCATTATAAATAAATCCATTTAATAAAATATAAATATATGTTTAGAATTCTTGGATTGTTACATTATTCCCCACCACAAAATAATTTCATCGTCACAATTCATTTTGCTGGACTAAAAACAATTCTAAATTTCCGTATTCAGAATTAAGAAACCTAGGACTGCTAGACTTCTATAGTTTACCGTTTAGATGAAAACATCTCATCTCCAAAGTTATCTAGACCGTTCCTATGATACCACTTATAAGGACCCATAATTAAACATTACATACCAAATGACCATTTACGAGTTTTCTTTTTGGAGAGATAGAACCAAGCTTACAATTTTATCAGAGTTACAATAAAATTAAACAATAAAATCTAAACATCACTTCCACATGCATAAAAACGGTGGCATCCAACTTTGGACCTCAAAATGACCTATGAAAAATAATTTTGAACAAGGGGCGAGCATTGGAAATTCCCAATAAGGGGTTTCAAAAAAAAAACTAATTTTTATTTAAAAAATTTCTTTAAAACACATGCTTTAAATCAAGAAACTAACATTTCTTATAACATGTTATCATCATTTTCTTGAGATATTCCAAAAAATATTTTAGGGTAAACTCACTATAAATGTACCTAAACTTATATAAGAGTTAAAAATAAAAAAAATTATAAAATATGCACACACTATAACAAAAATTCATGAAGCACCATCTATAAGTTAGATAATGACTGGACATAAAATCTATGACATGCCAGAGGTGCAAATAAGAATTTATGTCTGAAATAATATTATTTTCCTAATTTCACATAAAATGATATAATTTATAATTTTTTCTTGGGAACTAAGTATTAGTCCCTCATTATAAATTAATTTCTAAACTAGTATATATTTAAATATAAAACATTATTCCATGTACACTTAGAAATATAAAACTGATAAATTTTGGTTCATAAGAGAATGATTCTTAACCATGGTTATTCTACTAGTTCAATAACCACATGGTCTTTCATTTTCTAGATTCACAATGAAGGAATGCATAATGTTAGACATCATAAACATTATATGAAGGACTTGTTCCAAGATTATACAAAATCATTTTCTGAAGGCCTCATGCCAAGACCTAGTTTGTCTCATGAGAGCTACCGATGCATCGAGAGGATACAGAGGGCCTCGCCCATCACATAATAAGTCAATGAATGTGTGAATTCATAATACTGGACAACATAGTCATTATGTCAAGGCCTTGTGATAAGATACTAGTTTGTCTCATGAGACCTACCGATGCACCGATTGGCTATAGAGGACTTCACCTATCACATAATATGTCCAATGCACTCCTCATATGTCTAATAAAAAAAATATTTTTTTAAATCAAAGTGTGCCATACCACTTTGATTTATTTAAAAAATTCATTGATAAATTATTAAGGTACATATTTGTTAAAAAATCCAAAGAGTCTCGTACCACTTTGAAAAGATTAATTCATAATACATATAATATCAAAAAAAGGTTAATCCCTAAATTGAAATAGTTTACTTCATTTGTAAGACATTAGTAAATTAATTAATTAAATAAATGCACATTTAATCAAGAAAATGATGATATAGTTTTGTCTTCTCAAAATAATCTTTCTCAATAAAAAAATTTGTTTTGCACATAAAATTATAAATAAAACATTTCAATTCATGAAGAAATCCATCTACTCAATAATCCTAGAAAATTTATTTGATACCATGAGTTTATTATAAATGAAATATGTGTCGAGGTTACGCATGACGCATGACCATGACTGTATGTAGATGCGACATCCTTAAGTTCAAAATATGACGATGGCATGTTATGTGAATTTTTTTTGAAATATGATCTTAAGTATTATAAAATGTAAATAAACATTATATCCTTTATATATATATATATATCACGTGTTTAATTTTTTTTTTAAATATATTGATTTCTATACACAAATATATATATATATATATATATATGCACACATTTATAAGACATGATATTTATAGTAATCTAAATTTTGGGATAAATTTATATTTAATGAAAACCTTGATAAAATATCAATATTTAATGAGAGTTATAAAATTGCTTGATACCCTTAAAAATAAATTTTTTTATAAAAACATAAATAAATTTGAGTATATATATATAAAAACAAATTTTAATCACCCACACACATATGTTTATTTATAAATGTGTAAGTATAAACTTTCAAGGAAGCTCACTTACTAGAATTTCAAAAACAAATCTCTTATACTTGATTTTACATATTCATATGGTTAGGTCGTTAGCATACATGAACTTATATATTTCATTCATCATCTTATGTATTAGATTATAAAAAAGTGATAAATTTTATTATTAAAAAGACAATAAAATATTAAATGGACATTTTATTAATTGATTCTAGGAATAAGTTAATGACATTAGAATATAAACGCTTCACATAGAATTAGTAAATTTACATTTGCATTATATAATATTCTTAAGAAATAAGTAATTATACATCACATATAAATCAATAAAAGTAACCTTCAAAAGAAAAAAAATTCAATGAAATCAGTGTAACAATTAGTTTCAACACTAAAAAAGAAAAATTAAATTAAAATATGAACTTATTAAAGATGAAACAGTGTCAATGTAATGCATACAGTCCTGGCCATGTTTATATACGATTACGAAGTCCGTAATTTTAATATAAAATGATAAAATGATATGCACATTTTTTTAATCATGGAGATACCGATAACCATTTCATCCATATATATATATATATATATATATATATATAATTATGGCATGGAATTTATTATACTCCTAATCACGAAATAAATTCATGTTTAATCACAACATTGATAAATAAAAATACCCCTAGAGAGAATTAATATGAGTACCCGGAAATAGTAATCCTTAAAAATAATTAGATTTTTTATGGAACATCCCATTATTCCCAAATAAGTTAAATAGATATTCACCTTATATAATTATACATAGTTGGTTATTTTTAAATAAATAAATATATATGTATGTACATATATATGTATATGTATTTAAAAAAATAGTTTGATAAAATAACAACTTATCAATATTAAAAAAATTAAAACTCATACAAAATGTTTTCTTAAGACAAAACAGTATAATAAAATAAGAAAACCTTAATATTTAAACATTAATTAAAATACATTTTCTTATTCATAGTGAAAAATTACGATTTGAACATAATATCACCCTTGCAGCATTGTAAATCCAGTTCAAACAAAATAAATTAAATCTTTATAAAATGAATTCAAAAATAAAAATCATAATATTAAAATATGAAAATATTTAATTTCCCTTATGATCAAATAAGTTCATTTTGAAACAAAACATGTATATAAGTCCAATAAAAATTTAGTAGAGTAAAGAACTAATCACCAGAGAAACAAATTTAACACAATTCTTGCGATAAAATTTGAAAAGAAAATAAATCCCCTACAAAAAATTCTGAAAATCTTGATAGTAAATGAGATAAATATATTCGTCAATAAAACATTTTTTATGGAAACAATCAAAAAAATTAATAGAGACATATAATTTACCTTACTGGAATGGTTGGAGAAAAACATCCAGCGGACGCCCCATTATAGACTCCAAAATGGGTTTACTCTAAAAATGATTATACACACCCACATAACTAGCTTTTATATCGATAAATTCTGTGAAATAAACCTAATAATGCATGTAGAGAAAGATGAGATGATAAAATAATTATTATGTTAATGCATGATGGGTTTCACAAGAAAAGAAAGCAGAAATCATGCATGTAGCCAAAATCAATTTAAGATTCGCACTAAATAGACAACATCCGATCAAAACAAAACATACTATTACTAATCTAAAAGAAAATTTCTAAACTATGAGAAGAAAAATGACCAAAAAATATTTGGTTCTATAATCAAAACACCTAAAAGTATAAAACAAGAACCCTACCTTTCTAGATCGAAGACCATCCAAAATTTTAGATCTGGATTTTCCATGTTTCAGAAAACCATAACCACAATGATGAGACCTCCGTGATCAACCTTCCTCCTTACACAGTAATGACCTTTGATTATTCTTTAGAAATCGTCCTCGCAGGTGGCTGATCTCCATAGTCTCTCTCAGAAGACTCCTCTGAGGCCATCAACTTTGACCTCAGCTATCCCTATCACCCTTGGTCGGATTTGAACTCCCCTTGACTCTCTGAACCGAAGCTTGGTTTCTCCCCCATCAAAACCTTCCTCCCACAGGTTGCAAGAAAATATAGACCCCACCCTATTTATATTTCTTCGTTTTTTATAAATTTTTTATAAATTTTTTTCTAATCACATATTCAATAAATTAAAATAATATAAGTAAAACATTTTATTATAATATTTATAATATATATTATTTATTATGTGTTTTATAAAAAAACATTAATAAAAAATATTTTATCATAATTCATAGTTTATATATATATATATGTATATCTAATATTATTTTATAGTAATTATAATACCATAACTAATACTTTATAAATACTATAAAATATACTATATTAATTTATAATTTAATACAATATATATATATATATATATGTGTGTGTGTGTGTGTGTAAAATTATAATTTATTTATTTTATTTTATTAATATTTATCTATTTAAAATAATATATATATATATATATCTTTAATAAATATTTTTAATTTTAAATAAATATTCAAATTATATTTTTTAAATAACCTTTTTATAATAATTAAATATATATAGTTATTTTAAAACATTCTTTTTAACAATGTAAAACAATATTTGTTTTAGAATATTAAATTAATAAAAACTTAGTTTAAATTATTATTTTTAAAGAAAATAATCTCAAAATATTTTCAGTATTTTTTAATTATAAATAAATCCATTTAATAAAATAAAAATATATTTTTAGAATTAATGGGATATTAAATTATTCACACCAAAAAAGAATTTCTTCCTCGCAAATTCATTTAGTCAAACTAAAATCAATTCTGAATTTTCATCGCCAGAATTAAGAAAAACTAGGATTGCTAGACTTATATACTCTACCATTTAGATAAAAACATATAATATCCATAGTTATATAGACTATTCTTATGATACCAATTATAAGGACCCAAACTTAAACATTACATAGTAGAGGACCTTTTACCAGCTTAGGTTCTGAAGAGTTAGACTCAAGCTTACAATTTTATGAGAGTTGCGATAAAATAAAACAGTTGAAGGAAAACATTGATTCTGTGTGCGTAAAAATGATGGCATCTAACATTGGACCTCAAAATTACCTGTGAAAAATAATTTTAAACAAGGGGGAAGGATTGGAAATGCCTATTAAGGGGTTTCAAAAAAATATATTAATTGAAAACATTTATTTAAAACATATGCTTTAAATCCTAAAATTAATATTTCTCATAACATGTCATCATCATTTTCCTGAGAGATACCGAAACAGCTTTTAAGATAAACTCATGCTCAAAGTAGCTAAACATATTTAATAATTAAACATAAAATAAATTATAAAATATTCATGCACTATAATAAAAATTCATAAAGAGCCATCTATAAGTAAGATAATGACAAAAAATAATCATTCTATGACCTGCTAGAGGTTCAAGTAAGACATTACGCATGGAATAATATTATTTTCAAAATTTCACATAAAATAATATCATTTATCATTATGGCTTGGTAACTAATTATTAATTATTCTTTATAAATGAATTTTTATACAAGTATATATTTTAAAATAAAAATTTAAGCCATGTGCACTTAGAAATATAAAACTAATAAATTCTGGTTCATAAGAGAATAATTATTAACCATGGTTATTATACTATATGAATAACCACATGGTTTTTCATTTATTATATTAATAATAAGGGAATGTATAATATGGGACATCATAAACATTCGGTAAAGTCCTCATGCTAGGACCATACATAATCATTTTTTTAATACCTCGTTCCATGACCTAGTTTGTATCATGAGACATACCGACGCGTCGATAGGCTATAGCGGGCCTCAACACTCAGATAATAAGTCCAATGAATCTATGAATTAATAATTCTAGAGAACATATTCATTCTTTAAAGGCCTCGTTCTAAGACACTAATTTTTCCTATGATACCTACTGATACACCGAGAGGCTATAACGGGCCTCACTAATCACATAATATCTCTAATGCATTCCTCATATGTTTAATAGAAAAATATGCCTTTAAATCAAAGTGTCCTATACCTGCATGAATGGCCTGAACGCCTTCATTTTTATTGATTTTTGATAACCCCACTTTCAAGGGATGAGGGGAAACCCTTAGAAGGCCCGTAGGTTCTGAGATTACATGGCTTGTAGGCTTAAGAGATTAGATGACCAGAAGGTCCTATGAAATTCAACCAGACTATCTACATGGAACTTCCCCTTCCCAACATCTACATCATGATATTACCTCTCCACCTTTGCATGGTCGTCTAGTTGGGCTTCCTGTGCATGCACATGCTGGTCCCGATGGCATAGCCTTACCCTCTTATTCTGAAAAGTATATTTGGCTCTGCTCTGGTGAGTGCACCTGCTCTGAATCTTCTTCTGGGGCTGATCCTTTTTTGTAGTGTGTCTGGGGTAACTGCATGTGGCATGAAAGCCTTGAGGTGTCCTGAAGGCCTTAAAGGTGGCCCAAAATCCCATACTAACCTGAAGGCCTAGGTGGCCCGAAAGCCTTAAGGACTCCAAGCCCAAACCGGTGGCCTAAGGTGAATAGTTCTAGCTGCTACAATACTGAACAATATTGGCTATAGTAACTACTACAATGCCTGCTATCGTACCCAAACTGTGTGTTGTTCTTCTATAGTACTGCTACAATGTCTTCTACAGTACTTTCTACAGTATTGCTACAGTCCCCTAGAAATACGCCTCTACCTAGTTTTGAACCTAGGTCTTGGGGATTCACTTAAGGATACCTTACCAACAGGGATGAGGATCATGTGTGAAGGTGTCCAATACAACATTTATTTATATAAAACATTCATTGATAAATTATTGAGGTGTATATTATTTAAACACTACAAAGTGTCTCATACCACTTTTAAAAGTTTAATTCTTAATCCATATAATATCATAAAATTATTAGTCCCATACTTGAAATAATTTCCTTTATTTGAATGCCATCAATAAAATGAGTAATGATATAAATGCACATTTAATCAAAAAATGAATATATAGTTTTGTGCTCTCAAAGTTATCTTTCAAAATAAATAAATATGTTTCATACATAAAATTATAAATAAAACAATTAAATTCTTGAATAAATCCATGTACTTGATAATCCTAGAAAATTTATTTGAAACCATGAGTTTATTATGAATGAAATATGTGTCGATGTTATGCTTGGTGCATGACCATGACTGTATGAAGATGCGACATCCTAAAGTTAAAAATCACACGATTAAATATTATGTTAATTTTTTTAAAATGTGATGTTAAATATTATAACATGTCAATAAAAATTATATCCTTTGTATATATATTTATATACATATACAAATATATGATGAGTTTAATTTTTAAAATAAAATAACTTAATGTTTCTTACACACACACACACATATATACATTTATATGACATGATATTTATAATACTATAATTCACAGGATAAATTCATATTTAATGAAATCCTTGATAAAATATCCATATTTAACAAGAGTTAGAACATTCCTTGATAACCCCAAATATAAAAATTTTCATAAGAACATAATTAACTTTGAGTATATATATATATAAACAAACATTAATCACCCTCAAACATATGATTATTTATAAATGTGTATGTATAAACTTTCATGGAAACTCACTTATTATACATGGACAACCAAATCTCATATACATGACTTTACATATTCATATGGTAAGTTCATTAGCACACATGCACGTACAAATTTCATTCATCAGCTCATGTAATAAATTTTAAAAAGTGATAACTCTTATTATTCAATACCCAATCAAATATTAAATGCACATTTTCTTAATTGATTATAGGAATAAGTTAATGAAATAAGAATATAAAATAATCACATAATGTTAGTAAATTTCCACTCTCATTATATAATATTCATAAGTAATAAGTAATTATGAATCACACCTAAATCTATAAAATTAACCTTTATAATAAAACACTTTTAATGAAATTAGTGTACCTATTAGTTTCAAAAATAAAGATTAAAATTTACTTTAACACATGAACATAATAAAGATGAAAGAGGTGTCGATTTAATGCATACACGCATGACCATATTTATATGTGATTGCACCGTTCTTAATTTTAATTTACAACGATAAAATGATATGCACATTTATTTTGAATCATGGAGATAACAATAACCATTTCATATATATATATATACTTATAACATGGAATTTTTTATACTACTAATCACAGAATAAACTCATGTTTAATCAAAATGTTAATAAAGGAAAATACCCCTGGACAGAATTAATATGTGTACCTAAAAAAATAGTAATCCTTGAAAATAATTATATTTTTTAAATCATCCCATTATTCCGAAATAAGTTAAAAAGATATTCACCCTATATAGTTATACAGTGTTGGTTATATATATATATATGTATTAAAAAATACACAGTTAGATAAAATAACAACTTATCAATATTAACAAAATTAAAACTCATACTAATGAATTTCTTAAGATAGAATAGTATAATAAAATATGAAAACCAGAATATTTAAACTTTGCTTAAAATAAATTTTATTATTCATACTAAAAAAATCCATATTTAAATAGAAAATCACCCTTAATGAACTATAAATCAAATTCAAACTAATTAAATTAAATCATTTTAAAATGAATTCAAAAATAAAAATCCAAAAAATTAAAAAATGAAAATATTTAATTTCTCATATGACTGAAAAAGTTCATTTTGAAACATAACTTGTATATAAGTCCCATAAAAAATTTAGTAGAGAAAAGAACCAATATCCACAGAATAAAATTTGACATAATCCTAGATCTAATATTTGAGAAGAAAATAAATCCCCTATAAACAATTATTAAAAAAATTGACACTATATGAGAAAACTATATTTTTCAATAAAACATTTTTGATAGAATCAATCAAACTAATTAAAAGAGACATATAATTTACCTTACTTGAATGGCTAGAGAAAAACATGTAGTGTACCCCCTATTATGGACTCCAAAATGGGTTTTCTCTAAAACTTCTTCTACACACCAACATAATTGGCTATTATAGCCATAAATTTAGAGACATACACCTACTCATGCTTGCAAAGCAAGATGAGATGAGAAAATACTTATTATGTTACTAAAAGTTGGGTTTCCTGGAAAAAAAAGCACAATAAAAACAAGTGGCCAAAGTCTATTTAGGATTATCAATAAAGTGACAACATTAAATTAAAACAAACCCTATTATTCAAAATCTAAAAGAAAATCGTGAAATAGTGTAAAGACAAATGAGCACAAAATATATGGTTCTACAATAAAAACGCCTACAAGATGAAATCAAGAACCCCAACTTTCGAGATCGAAGACCATCCAAAAATTAATATCTTGATTTCCCATGTTTTTAGAAACCCTAACCACGATGATCAGACCTTCATGCTCAGCCTTCCTCATTGCAAGATCATGATATTTGATAATTATTCAGAAATCGAACTCGCTAGCGACTGATCTCCATAGTCTCTCTTGAATAACTTCTCTAAGGCCATCGACCTGGACCTGATCTCTCCCTCTCACCCTCGATTGAATGTTACCTCCCATGGACTCCCCAAACCGAAGCTCAGTTTCTCCCCCATCAAACTCTTTGACCCGCTGGCTAAAAGAAAAACACAGACCCCCACCTTATTTTCATTTCTCCTTTTTTATAAATATTTTATATATTTATTTCAATAACATTTTCCATAAATTAAAATAATATATGTAATTTTTATTGTAATAAAATTTATAATATAGATTATTTAATATGAGTTTTATAAAACAACATTTATAAAAGTAACTTTATCATAATTTATTGATGAAATATATAAATATATGTATATATGTATACTAATTTTATTTTATAGTAATAATAATACTATAACTAATAATTTATAAATATTATAAATAATTATATATAAATTTATAATTTAATACAATATATATATATATATGTCAATGATAAATTAATTATTTTATTTTATTAATATATAATAATTCAAAATAATATATATATTTATAATATAATTTATTAATTTTAAATAAATACTCAAATTATATTTAGAAAATAATATTTTGATGTTAATTAAATATATATAGTTATTTTAGTATAAGGACCGTTTAATTATTCCCCCAACAAAATAATTACATCATTACAATTCAGTTTGTTAGACTGAAAATAATTCTGAATTTCTATCTTAAATATTATGGAAAATTAAAACTGCTAGACTCCTATACTCTACCGTATAGATGACAACATCTAGTGACCAAATTTATCTAGAATTTTCCTCTAATAAAAATTATAAGGACCAAAACTTAAACATTACATAGGAGAGTACCTTTTACCGGTCTAGGTTATTGAGAGTTAGACCCAATCTTACAATTTTATCAGAGTTGTGATAAAATTAAACAACAAAATCAAAAATTCACTTCCATGTCCATAAAAATGATGGATCCCAACATTGGACTTCAAAATTACCTATGAAAAATAATTTTAAACCAGAGGTGAGCATTGTAAATTCCCAGTAAGGGGTTTCTAAACAAAATAATTTTTATCTAAAACATTTCCTTAAAACTCATGATTTAAATCATAAAATTAACATTTCTCATAACATTTCATCATCATTTTCTTGAGAGATTTTGAAACAGATTTTAGGATAAACTCATGATCAAAGTAGCTAAACTTAATTAAGTGTTAAAAATAAAATACATTATAAAATATGAATGAACTAGAACAAAAATGCCTAAAGATCCATCTATAAGTTAGATAACAACCAAACATAATCATTTTATGACATGATTGAGGTGCAGATAAGAATTTATGCATGAAAGAATATTATTTTCAAAATTTCACATAAAATTATATCATTTATCATTATGGATTGGTAACTATGTACTAATCCATCTTAATAATTGATTTTCTATTCAATTATATATTTGAATATAAAACTTAATCCAAGTGAACTTAGAAATATATAATTGATAAATTATGGTTTATAAGAGAATGATTCTTATCCATGGTTATTATACAAGTTGAATGACCACCTGGTCTTTCATTTACAAGATTTATAATTATAGAATGCATAACGTGGGACATCATAATCATTCTGTCAAGTCCTCATTCCAAGACCATACATAGTAAATTTTTAAAGGCCTCGTGCCAAGAACTAGTTTGTCTCATGAGACCCAATGATGCATCAAGAGGCTATAGAGGGCCTCTCCCATCACATAATAAGTAAAATTCATGTGTTAATGCACAATCCCAAACAACATAATAATTCTATCAAGGGCTAGCTCTAAGAATCCAGTTTGTCTCATGAGACCTCCCGATGAACCGAGAAGCTATAACAGGCCTCACCCATCACATAATATGTCCAATTCATTCCTCATATGTATAAAAAAATATTCCTTTAAATGAATGAGTCCCATAATACATATATTTATTTAAAAAATTCATTAAATTTTTTTGAGGTACATATTATTTAAACAATCCAAAGTGTCCCATACCACTTTGAAAATTTTAATTCGTAATTCAAATAATATCATGAAAAGATTAATCCCATACTTTAAATAATTGACTTTATTTGTAATCCATTAATAAAATGAGTAATGTAATAAATGAACATTTAATCAAAAATGCGTATATAGTTTTGTCTTCTCAAAATAATCTTTCACAATAAATAAATATGTTTCCCACATAAAATTATAAATAAAACATTTGAATTATTAAATAAATCCATGTGTTAGATAATCCCAAAAAATTATTTGAAACCATGAGTTTATTATGAATGAAAGATATGTATATGTTACTCTTGACGCACATCCATGACTGTATGCAGATGTGATATACTTAAGTTCAAAATAACATGATGACATGTTATGTGCATTCTTTTTAAAATATGATGTTAAGTATTATAACATGTCAATACACATTATATCCTTTATATATATATATATCATGATTTTAATTTTTCAAATAAAATAACTTAATGTTTTCTATACACAAATACACACACAGATATATTTATATAAAAAGGTATTAATAATACTCTAATTCGCAAGATAAATTCATATTTAACGAAAACATTGATAAAACATCCATATTTAACTATAGTTAGAACATATCTTGATACCCTTAAAAATAAAAATTTTCATAAGAATATAAATGAATTTGAGTATATATATATAAAAAACTTTAATAGCCCACACACACATGTTTATTTATAAATGTGAAAGTATAGGATTTCATGGAAACTCACTTAGTAGACATGGACAACCAAATATCTTATACTTGAGTTTTCATATTCATATGATAAGTTCATTAGAATACATTTACTTACATATTTCATTCATTAGTACATTTAATACATTTTTAAAAGTGATAAATTTTATTATTAAAAACACAATCAAATATTAAATGAAAATTTTCTTAATTGATTCTTCGAAAAAATAAATGACTTCATAATATAAAATCTTCGCACAGTGTTAGTAAATTTTCATTTTCATTATATAATATTCTTAAGAAATAACTAATTATTAATGACACATAAATCTATAATGGTAACCTTTAAAATAAAACACTTTCAATAAAACCAGAGTACCTATTAGTTTTGAAACTAAACCTTAAAATTTACAATATAACATGAACTTTTTTAAGTTTCAAGAGGAATTGATGTAATTATTACACACATGCCCATGATTATGTGTGATTACGATGTACGTAATTTTAATATACATTGATAAAATGATATGCATATTGTTTTGAATAATGGAGATACCAATAACCATTTCATCCATATATATATATTTGTGACATGAAATTTATTAGACTTGTAATCACAGAATAAAATCATGTTTAATCAAAACGTTGATAAATAAAAATACCCCTTGATAAATTTAATATGAGTACCTAAAAATAGTAATCCATGAAAACAATTAGAGTTTTTGTGGAACATCCCATTATTAAAAAATAAGTTAAATAGATATTCACCCTATGGAATTAAACATAGTTGGTTATATAAACATACATATATATATATATATGTATGTATGTGTGTCTGTGTGAGTCTGTACATATATATGTATATGTCTTTAAAAACATAATTTGATAAAATATTAACTTATAAATATTAAAAAAAATTAAAACTCATACTAAGGGTTTTCTTATGATGAAATAGAATAATAAAATAGGAAAGGAATAATATTTAAACTTGATTTAAAATACATTTTCTTATTCATACTGAAAAATTAATCTTTGAACACAGTTTCACCCTTAAGAAATTATAAATCCAATTTAAACTAAAGAAATTAAATCGTTATAAAAAAATTAAAAAATCATAATATTAAAATCAAAAAATATTTAACTTCTCCTATTTATGAATATGTTTATTTTGAAACAAAAAATGTATATATTTCCCATAAGAAATTTATTAGAGTAAAGAACCAATAACCATAGAATAAAATTTAACACGATCCTTGCTATAAAATTTTAAAAGAAAATAAATCCCCTATAAAAAATTCTATAAAACATGACAGTAAATGAGAAAACTATATTCATCAATAAAAATTTCTTGATGGAAACAATGATACAAATTAACAGAGACATATAATTTATCTTACTTGAATGATTTGAGAAAAACTTGCATCGGACCCCTTATTTTGGACTCCAAAATGGTTTTACTCTAAAAATTATTGTATACACCAACATAACAATATTTTTAGCCATAAAATCTGCAATATACACCCACTCATTCCTATAGAGAAAGCTGAGATGTGAAAATACTTATTATGTTTATTCAAGATGGGTTTCATGAGAAAATAAAGCATAAAACATACAAGTATCCAAAAATAAATTAAATATTCACACTAAAGAGACAATATCAAATCAAAACAAAACCTACTATTCCTAATCTAAAAGAAAATCTCTAAAAAATGTGAAGAAAAATAACCAATAAATATTTGGTTATACAATCTAAACACCTACAGGAAGAAAACAATAACCCTACCTTTCTAGATCAAAGACCATATAAAAATTCAGATATAGATTTTCCATGTTTTGGGAAACCCTAACCACAACTCATGGACATCCATGCTCGACCATACTCCTTTCATGAAGAAGGACTATAATTCTTCTTTATAAATTTACCTCACTGGTGGCTGATCTCCACAGTCTCTCTAGAAAGACTCCAATGAGGCCATCAACTTTTACCTCAGCTCTCCCTCAGTCAATTGCAAACTCCCCTAGACCCCCTAAATAGAAGCTCAATTTCTCCCCCTGTCGAATCCTTCGACCTGCTGGCTGCAACAAAAATATAGACCCCCCAACCTATTTCAATCTCTCCATTTTTAATAAATATTTTATCATTTTTTTCAATCACATATTCAATAAATTCAAAAAATGTAAAGAAAACATTTTATTATAGTTTTTATAAAATATATTCTTTATTATGAGTTTTATAAAAAACATTTATAAAAACAATTTTATCATAATTCATTGTTGAAATATTTATATATGTGTATAACTAATTTTATTTTATAGTAACAATTATACCACAACTAATACTTTATTAATATTATAAAATATACTATATTAATTTCTATTTTAATATAATATATATACATGTCAAATTATAAATAATTTATTTTATTTTATTAATATTTATTCATTTAAAAAAATATATATATATTTATAATAAAATTTCTTAATTTTAAATAAATACTCAAATTATACTTCTAAAATAACCCTTTGTTAATAATTAAATATACATAGTTATTTTAATACATTGTTTTTAACAAAGTAAATGAATATTAGTTTTAGAACATTAACATAATAAAAACATAATTTAAATTATCATTTTCATAGAAAATCATCTCAAAATATTTTCTAATTGTTTTAGTTATAAATAAATAAATTTAATAAAATATAAATATGTGTTTAGAATTCATGGACAATTACATAAAACAACCTCTATATAAAATAAAATCAAAGAGTTTCTTTCATTGTGGTTTTTTATATTAATGATAACATATTTATAAAGAATAATGAAGAAGACTATGTAGTTTTTTACAAAGAGATGAAGGTGTTATATGAAATGTCTATATAGGGAGAAATGAGGTTTTTTATTGGATTTCAAATCTCTCTAGGGAAGGATCATATTTTCATATCTTAAAACAATATGCCATGGGATGCACTTAAATGATTTGGAATGGAAGATTCAAAACTTATCTCTACACCAATACCAATGGTAAAAAGTAGTGTAATGATGATATTATAATGGATTTGGATCCAAAATAATTTTGGAAAATTATTGGAATATTTATGTATTTAATATCCTTTAGAACAAACATGGTTTGGGTTGTTACCCTCTATGCCAGATTTCAAATTATACCTAAAACATCAATTTTATTTGGCTGAAAAAAGAATTATCTAGTACGTTAATGGAACTATAGAGTATGGGATAATGTTTGATAGTATGATAAATTTGAATCTATTTGTCTATAATGATATAGAATGGGAAGGTTGTGTCAATGATATGAGAGTCACATATGGTGGTGTCTTCTTTTAATAAGAAACATGTGTGAGATAGGATATAAAGAAGTAAAGTCCAGTGAGTCTCAACATTGAATAATCTAAGTATGTATCTTACAATAAAGATATAACATAATTAATATGGATGAAGACACAATAGGAAAATTATTTTTTTATTTGAAGATTCCACTTCTGTTATATCATGATAATCAATGTGCTATCAGTCTCATATAGAATTTGGCGAAACATTCAATATCAAAGAACAGTGATATTAAATATCACTTAATCAAGGACCTTATGGAGTGAAATGAACTAATTCTAGAATTTGTACCAATGGGGGAGAAGGTGGAAGATATTTTCATAAAACTGTTATCGAAGGATACTTTTTAGAATTCGTGGTTGATTATGGGTGTTAAACCTCACCCTCTTCAAGGCTAAGATATGTCTTTTTTTCCCATCCCCTATATTTTCCTGTATTTGGATATTATTGTTAAAGGGATATAAATATGTCAACATAAATTTATCAATTTACATATGGATCACCTATTTATAGAGATAATATATTTAAGGAGAGTTTTTAAAATGGTTAAGATGGGATTTCATAATGTGTTTTTTTGGTGTGAACTGTTTTAATAGTTTGTTGAAGTGGGTGAAGGAACTATTAATTAAAAGTTAAATTATTTTTTTTGTCAATATGTGATGAAAAAGAAGTTTATAATGATTTTTGATCAATATTTTAAGGAAAATGGGATTATTTTTCAATTATAATTGTATCTTATATTGTATCTTATATAAGATTAAAATTATCTGACAGGGATCCATAGCTTGAGTTTCAACAATTCAATGATTTTATGTTCCTCGGTTTAAAAAAAATCCAAATGGATATATGTTTGAGACGAAGAGCTTTGGATTTATTTTTATTATATTGATAAAGGAACTAATAAACAAGTTTGGGAATTTTCCTGGTGTTGCCTTTTATTTCCAACACATAAATTAGTAAGTAATGGTAGGAAGAGTTCTTAAATATAATGATGAAAGGTAATATTTTATTATAAAGATTAAATATCTTGATATTAGTTTTCATTATTATTGAAATAAGTATTTGGATGAGTTTTTTAAAGAAGGAATAAGGTTTCATAGTGAAAATGAGGATGTTTGGAAACTGTTTTATGAAGTGTAGATCCACGCATGTGATTAAATATGTATTCATTTTCATGTGTAAGGAAATATTTATAAACGAATGAACTGATGAATTTACAAAACAATTTATAATAGTTTCACATATGAAGAATTTTGATACATTATTGGTCATATAAGAAAATTATTTACATAAGAGAATCTATATATATGATTTTTTCACACAATAAAACTCGTTATATAGGTGAATCTGTGTACCCGAATGTCCTACTATGTATGAGAATGAATTTATATATATGAATGAATATGAGTATATATATAAATATATGTATTTTAATTGTTCATGTTGGTGAATTTTGGATAAATGGATTTTTATAGTAAAATCTAACTAACTGAATGTTCTGTTACATCTGTAAATAGTAGAAAATAGGAATTGGATACATCTAGAAATTTGCATATGAAGCACGACTATGAGAATTGGAAAAGTATGAAAATTTAATCACATATTTGAATTATTCGTGGTTGATATTTAGATACATAATATATAAAAACAAAATGTAAGAAATTGTGACTTAGAGAATTTGAGGTATCTACAATTTCAGTTGTATTTATGAGGAAGAATTCCAATATTGAAGCTACCATGATAGTTTACATGATGTTTTAAATATGAATATGTTTTTTTGGTTTTAATGTGGAATAAATTTATGTTTAAATTTGAATTAAGAAACAAGATATTTATTCATGTTTACTAGTAGTTACACTCATTTAGGAAAGTAATTTCTTATAAATGTTTTTATGAAGACTAGATTTGAGAACTCTAAATAATTGAATTTGAATGTATTTACATGGTGTTATAAATATTTTAATAAATAATAAATATAATAAGTAGTAACTAATGCTTCATGACATATTTAATTTATATTTGTTGAAATTTTTTGTGTGTACATGTCGTGTTTAAAAATAAAATATAGAGTAAAAGAAGATGAATAGGTTCTTGATTATTGTTGTGTAAGAAATATAAGAAGAAGAAAAGATGACTTGTAGAAGAGAATGTTTGAATAATTCATGTAGGATAGTGGTGAAGTGTTGAATTATGTAGGTAAAGGATCATTCACTGTTAAAAAAAATATATTATCATATTATATGTGAAAGGATCACATACATATTCAAAGGATTATAGTGAATTAAAAGTGATTGATATAACCTACTTGCTGTAGACCAAAAATGATTTTTTTCTAGGGGAATTTACCATTTTATATTATTTCTATATAATTTAATGGAATAGATACTTTTATTGAGTAGTGAACGTTATGAATTCATGTGTTCCTATGGGTGTTCTTGTGTGTTGTGTTTCAAGAGATTCATTTTTTCTCTAACTAGAGATGAAGGTTGTTTTGAAAGAAGAAAACATAAGAAGAGTTAAGCACTGATTCACCTCCAATATTAGTAGACACACATATTCTTATTGGTCCTTTCACATAACTAAATAATTCCTGACACAGTGGAAAATACATCACTACCTTATTCTCATAACATAGTGGAACAATCATCTCTACCTGATTCTTAAAAAAAAGTGAAGAAAATATCACTTCTTGATTCACATAGTGGAGAGGGCATCAATAATCAATTACCATAAATATATTATGAGATATATAACCTTAAATAATTAATTGTTTGGAAATATAGTACCCTACCCACAACATAATGATAATTCATACACTTTAGTGCCACATAATATTAATTATATAATATATCATGAAGAATACATGTAAAGAAAATGGGTTTCATAACATATCTATGAGGTAACACATAAAATAACTTCAAAAGTTATACTATTTGATACAAAAAATTCTATCAATCAAAAATATTTATTAAAAAGGGAATCAATATTCTAAATGATATAGATATTTTGGAGGTAAATATAAATATATAAGTGAAATCATTAAAATTATTTTTATAAAATATTTTCAATATTATAAAAATGGAAGTTTCAATTCACTTTCCAAAGTTTCTTTTGAGAAGTTAATATGAGTTTTTTGAACATTATTTATAAATAAATATCAATAATGGAAATTTAAAAATATAAAAATGTTTTTCTAAAGGACATTTGGATTGAAAAATAGAACATATTATCATGGATGGGGAAGCCTTTAATATTTTAAAATATCTTTATTGAAATTCACATCATAAATAGAGAAATAAAGATTATTTTTAGAAAGAGGTAAATAAAAATTTGAATATAATAAGATACAATTTATATTTGGGTTTTAAAATAATAAAGTAAAACATTTTTGGAAGGAATTAATATGGATATATAATAAAAAGTGTCTTTAATGAGGATGATAATTATTCTAAAAAACATTGTATTTTCTTGTGTAATAAATTCATCAAGGAAGAAGATTTTAATTAAAACATTAATTTTCCCTATAGGTGAAGAGAAATTTATATAAAATAAAACCTTATGGTGGAATAATCCAAACATATAAGAATGATTTTAAATAGAAAAAATTATTACTCAAAGAAAGAATATCTGAGTTGACAAAATATCTTATGGCTTTGGTAACTTTTGAATCAAAATCCTTTGAATGATAAAACCTTAGATAGATATTATAATAACTTTAATTACATGATAAGTATCAATGAAATATATAAATGTGAGTTTAGATACCATAAAAAATAACATAAGTGAAAAATATGGAATATGTCTCAAATAAGAGAAATTATGATGAGAAAAACACTTGTAAATTTGGTAAAAAATGAATAAAATGAATATAAAGGAGGGATTCATGAAAATAATTGTAAATAACATGAAAAAAACTTTAATATAAATAATTTAATACAATGGGAAAATAATTATAGTATATTAAATGATAGTAGGTTCATAATATTAATACATACCTCAGTGAAGTGGAATTGATATATAAACTCATACCTTAACTATGAACTTACACTGAATCATTTTAACCTCATTACTCCTTGGAATAAATCCTATGAAAATCGATTACAATCCTTCAAGGGCGTTTATTTTATGAGTGGAGGATATATTTGAAATGTATTTAAGTTTTAGGGTGGTATTTGGGTATATTTTGGTTAAACTAAAGGTTTTATAATGTGAGGATAATTGGGGTGGTGAATATATCCTTTTATGTGTGAGAGGTGTGACATCTTGAATTTAGATTCCACTCCAAGGTACCCCATACCCAGTTGTCCACATGGCCTCATGCACATTCCCCAAAATGTTAGAGGCTACTGACTAGTAGTGAGGGCCTAACTGCGATAGTGGGGAAACTAATCTCTCATTGGGATTGTGTAACACAACAAAAATAAAAAATATATAATAGTGGATGCAGTAATACCATAAAAAATAAGTAAATAGTACAAGAAAGATAATATAAGTAAGTAGAGGTCATAGAAAAAAGAGGATGATGTTTCATGTCACATGTTCTAAGAAAACAACCAAAACATGTCACACTGTAGTAATACACAATACAATTACAAAAATTATCCAATAGAAAATAAAAACTCAGAAGCATCAAAAGACAAAGCTTTGTCCCATGCTCTCCTACTCCTAATCATTATATCAAGTACATATAGAAGGTAAATTTCCCTTATCGATGCCTGTAACGATATAATCTATTAGATCCCAATAACATGACCCAAATAGGGTGTGAGACAAAATACCAGTGGGCAACCACCAAAGATCTGTGCTTATTTATCAGTGAATATATATAACAGGCATCGTACAATAGTGAAATCAGTTAACTAAAAAGTAATCAAAAGTAAATATTCCTACAAGCACCGGTTTCCATTTACATTCATTTCAGGTTCATTAACAGTTCAATTATATAGAATTATTTAAGTATTACGATCCAGTATATGCCCAACAACCCCCATTTAAATTTAATCACAACAAATACCTCAGAAGGATATCAAAACAAGAAAAGTGAATACTAAATTCAATTTTGTACTTTGCCTTGGAAAACACATCATAAGTCATTCCATTAAAATATTCAATTTATAATTTGAGTCTGTCCTTAACATTCCTAAGTTGGAATTCAAGTATTAATACTGGTGTAAAACAACCTACATCCAAGAATCCCATCCATACAATTCTCTTAGAAACCCAACCTCACTATAGTTTTGGTGCGAGTATATGTCAACTGGGAAGTCCTTGGATCCTTTAAACATGACACAAGTATCATTCAAGACATATAAACATTTACAAAAGAACCTTTCCATAGTATCCCTCATTCTATGACTCATTCTACCTATAAAAATATTCTCCATGAGCTCGAACACTACATATGTGGCTCACTCATGACTTAAAATATATTCTCCCCTTTTGGTCCATCCATGACATCCCTCAATGGATCCATGGGTCACCTGAGGTATAAGGTACAATAATCACATGAACCTGTCCATGACGTTCTAATATGAATCCATGGTTCACCAATTTATATTTACCCTTTAAAAATTTGAGATTCAATTTTAATATTTCATTATGAAAAAGGTGAAAAACAAAATCTTCTAATATAATCTCAATCAAGGACCAACCTTATATGGCTTGGCCTTTCAAATAATCATATGGGAAAATTATATAACAAGAAACACATATAAATTAAACTATTAATTGGTTCAACATTAATCAACTCACAAGGAAAAAATTTAGATAATAAGAAACACATCTAAATTATAGTATTACATAGCTTTAACAATAATAACTCACATGTGAAAAAGTTAACAATTAGATAAAAATATTCCAATCATGCTTAAACAAGCATACACATAACTTGGGGAAAAGGGGAAAATCACTAATCCCAAACCCTTAATCATTTAAATTACAATTTAATACAATTTCAATTCCATTTAATAATCAAATCCATTTTTTACAACCCAAAAAGGAAAAAAAGCCATTCGTCATAGGAAACCTATGAAAAATGAACATAAATTGACATCGAAGGGTAACACACCCATGGGGTGGACCTAATTCAAGTTAGAAAACCCTAAAAATGCTTCAAAATAATTAATCAATTACCTAAAAACACTAGGAAAGAGAATGCGTCAATTATCAATCAAAGAGACACCCCAAAAATGGGGGTGAAGAATTTCGACACATATAATCAACTTGAGAACAACACGAGACCACCTACCTTTTATTCATACAGCTCCCCTCATCCATCAATGACCTCTAATTCGACCTATAATGGAGTAGATTTATAAAATGAGCATAAATGCTCAAATATTGATAAATGGGTCAATATAATAAATCACAAAGAATGGGTCAAGAGGAATTTAGAACTCATCAAGGGACTTCCAACACACCCAATGATGTTTGAATCAGAGTTCAGGTGAAAAAATGGTTTAAAAAATGACCCTCTTGTGCTACTGCTCAAAAATCCTAGTGGGTGTGCTTTTGCCTGTTTTTACAAAAAATGTGGATAGTACCAATTTTATAAAAAAAATCAAACAGTAATGTAAATGATGTGTAGGATAAGCACACGACATGTACTTCCCTATTTTTTTATGAAATGAGATGGGTTACACGTTGTGTAAGCCAAGTACACGATGTGTACCTAGCCTGCAGTCAACATTCAACCCTTTTCTCCCTATTTTCCACACAACAACCCAACCAGCCCATGAACTGACATAAATTCTAAGACAAAAAGGAAGGTAAACCACATTTTACTTGATAGAAAAGATTCATACCACAAGAAAGAACTCATTTCTTACACACTTCCCCCTTAAAGAAATTCGTCCTCGAATTATCCTTCCAAAGGTGGTGAAGAAATATTTGCGAACAACTCTGACCAATACGTGTGTACATTAGCCTCCCTCTCCTAGGTCTCTTCCTGCACTAGTCTTGCTGCCATTGAACTCGTACTATAGGAATAGACCAGCCATAAATAACCTTTATGCTATGATTCAAAATTCGCAAAGGATTCTGCTCAAAGGATGCAAGTACCTATAACTCAGCCTCATCTAGATAAAAAGTGTGAGACAGGTCTGAAAAGTAACATAAAAAATGAGAAACATGGAAGATGTTTTGAATAGCCCTATACCTATAAGGTAACTAAAACTGATAGGAAACATTCCTGACTCTCTCCATAATCTCAAACGACATGACATTTCTCAGCGAAAGCTTACACTATCTCATGATCCTCTTGTATTCCAAACTTGATGCAACACATAGGAAAAATCGATCCATAACCTTGAACTCTAGAGGTCTTCTGTGGTGATCAGCATAATATTTATAATAAGACTACACAATATCCATTAACTTCTGAATCAACTGAACCTATTCAGTGGTATCCTAGACAAGATGAGGTCCTAGAATAGCTGCCTCTCCTACCTCCATCCAACATAGGGGTGATCGGCATGGTATACCATAGAAATCCGCATTCAATGACATATGAACTGTAGCATGAAATTTATTGTTATAGGAAAACTCAAAAGGGGTATGTGTCTCTCTAAAGAACTCCCAAAATCCAGGACCCATGCCTGAAGCATGTCCTCCACACCTAAATCGTGCGCTCTAACTGGACATCTATCTAAGGGTGGAAATCCATGCTCATAAGCACCTTTGTACCCACTTCCCTATGTAGCACTTTCCCAAAATGAGAAGTAAACTGAGAATACCTATCTAAAACAATAGAATATAGAACCCCTTGTAGTTATAAAATCTCACAAATGTATATCCTCCCAAGCTCATCAACACTGAAAGTTTCCTTGATCAACGGGAAATGTGAAACCTTCATGAACCTGTCAATAACAACCCATATGAAATAATTACCTTGAGGTGACCTTGGTAAACATGTCACAAAATCCATCACTACATAATTCCATTTCCAATCAATAATGGTTAGCTGCTATAAAATTCCATCTAGTCATTGGTTCTCCATCTTCACCTACTGATAGGTGGAGGACCTCATGAAAAAACAAACTACATATCTTTTCATACATGGGCACCAATACTGACGATGTAAATCCCAATACTTAATGGTGACACCAGGATATACTACCCATACCGAGGCATGACAATCCCACACCATCTTCTCATGCATGTATCCTGAAACCCATACACATCCATGGATACACAGGATCTCATCATAACCTATCTTCCAACTCAGAGGTTAATTCTCACCTGCTACACTCTCCCATAGAGCTAGGCCCACAGAATTCGATAGTTTCCTTATCCTCACTCTGTCCAAGAGGGTAGCATTCATAGCTTCAGATTAAATAACGGTCTGTCTCTAACTTTCGCGCACATCCAAATGCATATTAGAGAACAAATCCATAAGCTTCCACTTGCTACTGGCCTACCATACTACCTACATATGAGTCATCCTTCTCAAAGCATCAACCAATGCATTGCCTTTACCATGAATTTAGGCAAGCTCGAAGTCTAAATAATGAAGGTATTCTAGTAGTCTTTTATATCTCAGATTTAGATCATGCTGAGTAAATATGTATTTGAGGCTTTGGTGGTCCATGTATACCACAAAATTATCTCCTAATAAGTAATGTCTCAAATAGTGAAAATCATGAACAACTGCAGCTAACTAGAGATCATGTGTCGGGTAATTTCTCTCATGTGGCCTCAACTACCTAGACCTATAAGAAACAAGTCTACCCCCTTACAGAAGAACTGCTACCAACCAAATACCTAATGTATCATAGTAAACAGTGTAAATCTTTCATGGATCTAGAAGAATAAGTATTAGTGCCGATGTCAATCCACCTTTGAAATTCTGAATGTTCATCTTATAGGAATTAATCCAAACATAATTCACAACCTTTTTTGTCAGGCCCATAAACTACACTAATAAACCTGAGTAGTCTGGTATGAATCACCTGTAGTAATCATCCAGTTCTAAGAAACTCTACAACTCAAAGAAGTTCTTAGGCTTCTTCCAGGATACTACTTATCTCACCTTCTCTAGGTCCACTGATAATCTGATCTATGAGATGATGTGACCCAAGAATTTAATCTGATCCCTCTAGAAGTTGATATTTGTGAGCTTATCATATAACTGATTCTCGCTCAGTGTACTAAAAATGATCTCAAGATGTGTGGCCTGGTCAATTAAATTATAATAATACACCAATATAT
This sequence comes from Viscum album, assembly GCA_963277665.1. Classification (NCBI taxonomy): domain Eukaryota; kingdom Viridiplantae; phylum Streptophyta; class Magnoliopsida; order Santalales; family Viscaceae; genus Viscum; species Viscum album. Next base: position 1,946,133,967 of record OY728163.1, read on the forward strand.
CATCCATAAAAACCACACCAAACAAATCAAGATAAGGATGAAACACCCAGTTCATCAGTTCCATAAAAATTTTCAGTGCATTAGTGAGACTAAATGACATTACCTAATACTCATACAGACCATTCCTGCTCCAAAAGGATGTGAGAGGTATGTATGATGTTCTAACACATGACTGATGATTACCAGATCTCAAATCAATCATTGAGAAGACACGATCTCCTAAAATCTAGTCGAAGAGATCATTTATCCTCGATAGAGGATACGATTATTAACCGTCAACAAGTCCAGTTTCTGATAATCCACACAAATTCTGAGGGTATCATCAGCCTTTTTCACAAAAAAGGATTAGCAAACCCCAAAGAGGAGTGTTGGGCCAAATGAAACCCTTTGACTATAAATCCTTAGGTTTCTACCTGATGATTACCAGATCTCAAATCAATCATTGAGAAGACACGATCTCCTAAAATCTAGTCGAAGAGATCATTTATCCTCGATAGAGGATACGGTTATTAACCGTCAACAGGTCCAGTTTCCGATAATCCACACAAATTCTGAGGGTATCATCAGCCTTTTTCACAAAAAAGGATTAGCAAACCCCAAAGAGGAGTGCTGGGCCAAATGAAACCCTTTGACTATAAATCCTTAGGTTTCTACCTGATCTCCTCTAACTCTATTGTAGGCATCATATAAGGATTAATGGATAATGGTTCAACTCCTGGAACTAGCTTGTTAGATAACTTTACCTACCTCACCAGAGGTAAACTTGAAAATTCATCTGGAAATATATACCTGAAATGATCAACCACTAGAGGAAAATATACCTATCATGTTCCCTGGTCATCCAGATATAAACTCATGATATGGGTTATCATCCTGACCAAACCACAATGCTTTGGTCCACACTACTAGAATGGGGGTCTTTCCCCATGAATATATCCCAACGGTTTAGAAAAACCGTGGGGATATGTGTTTTTTATCTATTCCAACGAAATTATTAAAATCATGGGGTAATCAATCCCAAATTCCACTCTTATCGTGCTCCTTCTCCCTCTTCAATCACGCTACCCGTTCACTCTTCCATCGGTCTCCCCGCTTTAACCCTCGCTTCCCCATCCTCTGCCTCCCGACCCTCTCCTACCCTCCCGGATCACCAAGTCCGGACCATCTGACCTCTGCCTTTTAGCCCTGTCCTCCCATCGCCAACCTCTACCTCTCAACCATCCGAAAACCGCATCCCAACCATCACCGCCTCTCCCCAGCCTCCACCTCCCATCTCTGCCTCTACTCCTGACCTCAACCTCCTAACCTTTTCCTCATCCTCAATGTCCTGACCTCTGACTCCCTACCCCAAGCTCTACTGATGTCCCCCCTCCCCCCTCTCAGCTCCCTCTCTTCTGGTAACTTCCCCTCACAGCTCCCTCTCCTCCCTGCCTTCGCCTTCTTCTCAACTTCCCCAAACATCGAAAACGTCATGTCCCGGACTCCACCTCCCTTCCCCCAACTCTAGTATCTAGGTATTAAATTTCATTTCTTTGATTTTTTATTTTTTTTAAACATATCACTTATTCTTATATCAAAAGCCTCAACAAGTTCGATACACGATTTCTCTTTTTTATTATTTATTTAATCAATAAGCATTAATCTTATAGGTAAATTATACTTCCTCTCATTGTTATTGAAACATAATTTTTCATTTACAATGTTTTATACCACTACATTTTTTTCTTTGGATATAACCGAAAACACTAATAATTTATGATCATGTTATTAACCTCAAAAAGTTGACTACACAATTTCTCTTTTTCATTGTTTATTTAATAAATAAAAATTCACCTTAGAGGTAAATTCTACTTCCTCACATTTTTATTGCAACATCCCATTTCATTTACAATGTTTTATACCACTACATTTTGTTCTTTGAATATAATCGAAAACACTACTAATTTAGGATCATGTTGTTGAGGTCTTTTATAATATCCCCTTACCACATAAACATTCCAATAATTCTCCCATATGTTCCTACATATTTTATGATCCATACATTATTTCATTGCCTCTGATTATTCATAGTAGTGTAAGTAAAATGTTTCATTTAATTTCTAGCTGGTTGAGTCCCTATCATTGAATACAATTAACTAGGAGACTAATTTTTATTTCCCATTGGTATTAATATTCTCTATTTAATACTCCTTCCATTCTTGGTTTAAATTGTTTCCCACATAATTTCAACCATATTCATTGAAAATTTTGAATTTAACTCTAGAATCCTGTGATCATCAACTACACCTTATCACTCATGAGACTACTCTATAATCACATATGACCTTTTATTGTTGAGTTGCAGTTTATTCTCAAGGAACGGAGAAACTCCAGTGAAATAACGATAAAATTACACCATATCTTTCAAATATTTTTTTATTTCTAGTGTCGATTCGTGAAGTCCCCCCCCCCCACCGAGGCCATCTTCTTTGCCGAGACATTCAATTCTTCTAGAATTAGGACAAAATAGTCTAGGAACTACTCCAATCCCCCGAGATAGAAATCATAACTCATACATATATTTGATTGAGTTTCCCCCCTTAATTGGCTAGTAAAACTCCCTTGTGGTTATTTTCTTTTCACTATATAAGATATATTATACTATAAAGAAAAATATTTTGGTCTATACCTTACACAACACCAATAAAAATCCTTGAAATATTTAACTTTCAGGTTTATTCATGATCAATCTAGCTCCGTGTTCATGTTTTCATGATGTAGTGTAATACTACACCACAATTGAAACAATATATTCTATCTGCACACATGGGTGGCTCCAAGATTACATAAAAAATCAGTGGCTATATGATCATGCACAAACTTATCATGAAAACTATATCAAATATCCAATGACCCACATTTAATCTATATTATCCCCACAAGTCCCAGAAACTATACATTCCTATTCTATATTCTTATCTCACCAAGCATAGAGCACCCTTATTATTTCTTGAAACCATAGGCATATCACCATGGAAAACCATGTAAATAAATACTCATAATTATATCATCATTTTATAATTCAACTACAGTTCATTCATAGTCTCACTACTATTATAAAAGCTTATCCTGAGTTTGTAGGGCTATGCACATAATCACTTTTCCATTGAAAACTGTAAAATTTATCTAAACACTAAATCACAAAGTGTATTAATCACAAGATCACTATTTATCTCCATATTCCTAAAACCAAACTCCTCCAAGAGTGTCATTACCCATGGGCACTGGACAATCTATCCTCCATGAATGTTGTTTTTCTACCTAACATGAACCAATGTCACCTAGGCTAGGAAAATGAATGAGACTTCCCTTTATGAAACTATCCATATGGATGAAATAAATAGCACATAAGTACTTATCTCAGTGAACCCAAGTCTCATAACACACACTAGTACAAAAACCTATTTTTTAAATCGGGTTTTTAGATTTTTATGTCAGTTTTGAGGCGACATTATTGCGAGCAATGCTAGAAATATGATTTTTTTTACATTGGTTATTTAGTAACCAATATAAAAAAGTAGGTTTTTATAGTTTTATTGTATATTTTTAAAAAAATTATGTGAAATACCTTCTGGAAATGTCGTTAAAAATCCATTTTTACGTTTGTTTTAATAAACCGGCGTGAAAAGTCATTTTTAATTTAGTTATTTAAAAAACGACATTAAAATTCATTTTTAACATCGGTTTTTAAATAAAATATGTAAAAAATATTTACAAACTTTTAGATAATTTTAAATTATTTAATTTGACAGGTCATAGTGCTCAAACAGAGTTATGGATAAAAAGTTATAACCATCAGAAGTTTGATATTTTTTTGAGGAAATATCGAATAAGAAAAAAATAGCTTCGTCTTAAAAGGAATTTTAGAACAAGAAGGAGGATTTGTATTTTTACCAAGATATAAATCATTATCCATCATTATAATAAAATAATGTTCATTAAATGGTATATCAATTAATAAAACTACTCATCAAAAATAGAAATCAAGCAAAAATTATTACAAATACCTTGACGAGATCATGGAAAGAAGAAATAGTTGATTCACATGGAAGATCAAACAATTTGAGTCATCAAAATGATGATTGTTGAATGAAATGATTGTTAAATAGTATATCAATTATGAAAAAAACCATAAAAACCATAAATCATGGATAAATAATTAAAAATAACCTGACAAGATCACGAAGAGAAGAAATAATTGATTCACAAAGAAGATCAAATGAGTTGAGTAGGGGGAACGATGATGGTTGAATGAAATGATCATTAAATTAGGGTATGTGTATAATGAAAACATATAATTGAGATGATAAATGAAAATGTGGTATTAAAAATTTTAGGAGAAAATTGGAAATTTCTACGTCATGATATAAAAAAATTGAAATTCCATATTGGAAGGATATTAAAATTATCTTTCATGTCAGTTTTATGATAATATTCATGAATATATATTAAAATTTATACTTATTTTTCACATTGGTTCATATATAACTATCATGAAAAATCAATGTCATCACATTTTCACATCCGTTATTTAATAACCGTTGTGAAAAAGTCAATTTTTATGACTTTTAACATCGGTTTCTACAACAAAATGACATAAAAATGTTTACAAAAATGTATTTCATTTCCAAATCTTCGATTTGACTGGTCATGGAGCTCAAACGGAGTTACGGATTAAAAGTTACGACCTTTGGAAATTAGAATTCACTAAGACTTTGTTTAGAGACGATCAAATTCTGTTGCCCAAAAATTTTGATCCCTAACTCCATTTGACCTCTGTGACCTGTCAAATCGAATCATGGGAAATGAACTTCATGATTGTGAAAATTTTTCATGTCAGTTATTTCATAACCGATGTAAAAAAACCATTTAATATAGATTATTTAATAACCAAATATCAAAGGTATTTTTCACGTTGGTTATTAAATAAACAACATGAAAATTATTTACAAACATATATTTTATTCCTCAATATTCGATTTGACAGGTCACAGAGCTCAAAGGAGTTACATATTAAAAGTTATGGACTTCATAAATTGTCCTTCCCTAGGACTTTTTTTAGAGATGATCAACTTCTAATGCCTGTAAATTTTGATCTGTAACTCCGTTTGAGCTCTGGGACTTCCCAAATTGAAGATTGGGGAATTAACTATATGATTGAAAAAAAAATTCATGTTACTTATTAATTAACCAATGTGAAAAATACCTTTTATATTTTATTATTAAATAAAAGATGTGAAAATTCATGAAAATAGATTTTTTCCATCATTTATTTATAACCGACGTGAAAATGTTAAAAAAATAGACTTTTCACGCCAGTTATTATATAACTGACATAAAAAATCATCTAAAAATGGATTTTCACATCGATTATTACATAACCGATGTGAAAAAATAAATTAAAATTTATTTTCACATCATTTATCTAATAACCGAAATGAAAAACCTATTTTCACAGATTTTCACATTGGTTCTAAAAAACTAATATAAAAAATGGTGATTCTAGAAATAGTTTTTGTACTAGTGACTCCTATAAAAAATAAATTTTCAATTTTGTGTGAATTGATATCATAAATATAAGTTTTTTACTTATGCCTCACACACCTAAACGTTCCTAAAAAATGGCCAACCAGTCTGATGGGTTACCCTCAAAGGTCAGAATGTACTAAATTCCAAACTTGGAGTAATGGTATATAAGGTTACTACTCTATCAATCCTACTCGACATATTATGCCTAACAGTGGTCATAACTATGGGTTTCACTTATCCCCATATCAAGGTAGAAGGAATTTAACATTCCAAATACTTACTTTTATGTTTCAACCACCCATTAAAATTAATTTCAACCTACCCACTCCATGGTCAAGCATAAACCAAAAGTTTCATAAGTAATCACTACACATATCAAAAAAATCTCACCCACACTGTGACCTACATAAAAATCCACTATAGTTTTAGAGCCTCCTCATCATAGGGATATCACATAACTCTGGGACTCTCAATATCCCCAACCACCCAACAATAGGGTCCATATCTACTACCCACCATGACAAAAAAATATATATATATAATTCACAATTATTTTCATTACACTTTATAATTTTATATTAACCCAAAAATTCCCCAATAAGATATTAAATAAATGAAATTTTAATAAATTAGATCAGTTATATAATCGAATAGTATAGATAGAAATTTAGTCCAAGATAACACAGACTTTCCTCATACATGGGTTGGCTAGTCTTAGGGAAAAGCTCCATACCATGTCTTAACACATTCTTATTCTATTTTTTACATTTCCAAAATAGCAAGACTAAAAAACCTCAAATAACATTTTACTAGGTCGTATCACCAATCAGTTCTTGCACCATTGGTAGATATAATAACCTAGGATTGGAGCCCCATATAATGAAGGATGCTGACTAACATTGAGGGTGTCATGTAGTATGGTGAAAGACTGTACGCGCATATTCGATTAGGAAAACATTAGAAATAAAGATACTAATATGTACATATATAAATAATATATTTAATAGAACAATGAAATTTTTCAATAATAATCATAATATTCCACGCAATAAAAAAATAATTTTATACAATACATTCAGGTAGTCATAATATAATTGGAATATTATAATATAAAACTATGAAAGTTATGAAAAATGGTTTTTAGTATCAAACTAGATCCAACATCCATGGTTAGTCTTATAAACCATGTAATAAAAAACATCACGTGCTTTCCAAAATCTAAATATACAATATAATATTGATAACAACTCAGATGCCCAACTTCCATGGTAGAAAGTTCACAGTAAGACTCAAAAGATTGTGTCCCTAAAATTGAAATTCAATTGTTTTTTTCATTGAGATGTGATTTAATAATAAACTATTGATTATCATATTAATATTTCACAAATTTTTAATTTTAGTTAAAGTGTAACAAAAATACTACTGATGATTGATCTCTACAATGGCACTCTACATCATTTTGTATCTACTTTTTTTTATCACTGGTGAGTCTATAGTCATGGTACATGTCAAATCATAAATGGTAAAAATGTAAAAAACCAGCTGCACCCAAGGAATAGTAATCTAAGAGAACCCAGATCACTAAATATAGTATTTTCTCTCAATAGAACTCATACAAAATACCAAGGGGTGAGCCTTTCCGTTCTTCATAATCCTTTATTCTAGTCTAAACTCAAGGAACCATCCTTAAAATTTAGAAGAATGGTAGTATTATAACCCATTGTTTATGATGGTGGTATTATAACCAAATAGATAAAGTCAAATCTAGTTAACTCATCATTCAAAATTAAATTAGGGTACACTATAAGAATCCAAAACAATAATCGATGACATTTGATATATAAGACATTACCTATATCACATGGGAGATTCCCCTGGTCATTTCACTTCAATTTCCATCATTTTCATTTATTATAAGAACCCAAATCATGGTGTGTGTAAAATTTATAGTTTTATATTAATATAATAATGTGTATTTTATTTTTCAATTGATTTTAAATTCAATTATTTTACCAAAATGACCTTCTCCTTTTTAAGAATCTTGCTGTGAATTGTTCCACTTTGTTTGCAGTAGGCATTTCTAGGTAATTATTCTATTAAAAATATTCATGAAGTGATTTAGTTTATTAAATTCATCTTCTAGAATATTTATACCAATATTTGATACCTATGACTAGTTTATATAAATTATATAAATTATTTTCATTCATGGAGATGAAGTGGTTTTCTTTAAATTTCATTTGTCTTTTTGAATTAAAATTTTACCCTTGAAAAATATTAAATTTAATGAATATGGGGATCATTTAATTTTTTTTTGACGATGGGTGAATGTTTTTATCTATACCTTTCTTTTTAAATGAAATAAACCAAGTTTAAGGGTGTTTTTTAATGTTAAAAGTTGTTTTTTATGTTACACCTAAGGGAGGAAAAACTTTTTTATCTCTCCCTTAGTTCAACTATAATGACACATTCCACTTTATCATAGACATGAAAACATTATTGGACTATTATGGTTTACCTTATTGATCATCCCCTTATATTATAGAGGTATGAATTTTATATCTGATACTAAAAGAGATGAAATTGGTTATAAAAATAATGGCACTTGAAATACAAATGTAAATTAACTATTAAGTTTTTATTTTCTAATAGTTTTATTTTCTATAGTAGATATCCCTTTTTTAATCATGGTTTAAATTTTTGATTAGAAGATAACCTTTTTCTATTTTTATAAAATGGATAGATTCTAGATGTATCGTAATGATAGGATTTCACCCACGTTTCAAAATAATTTGGAGATTTTTATATATTTTGTATTTAACAATGCTTCAGATGGAAATTTTATATAGTGTCAATGCTATAAATGTGTTGGAAGACCATGTTCAATCCGGGAAGAATTTAGCCACCATATAATTAAATTTTGATTTCAAACAAACTATTATGTTTGGTATCACCATGGAGAGACGAGTCAATGTTCAATTGGTCGTGAACAAAATGAAAGAAGTGGTATAAAAATTTGATATTTGATCGGTTTCCATTTTTCCATCATCCCGAGAGAGATAGTATGATATTGTAAGAAGATATTTATATCAATACACATGAGGAAAATACAAAAGATTATGATTATATAGTTTAAAATTTATTGGATGATGCTAGAACTCCAGTATATTGAGAATGTACTAAAATGACCAAGTTGGAATTTCTAATGCAGTTATATCATGGGAAAACTATGTGTGGAATTTATAATACCACTATTGATTATATTATTTCATTTTTAAGGACTTGATTTCTGATGGTATAGATATTCCCTCAAATCATTACAAGGCATAGAAGTTAATTAAGCATCTTCGATTTGATACTAATAAACTCCATGTTTGTCCGAAGGATTTCAGTTTATTTTGGGAGGAAAAAGATGACTATAATGACTGTAATGAATGTGATACATATCGATGGAAGACAAAGTTATATGGAACACTCTCTCTTGTGGCACAAAAAGTCACGCAACACTTTCCATTGATTCCTAGACTTCAAATCTATTCATGTCTATAGAAATCTCTTCCAATATGTGATGGAATGATGATGAGAGAAGTTTAAGTAATGATGAGTTGTTTCATTTTACAGATGGATTAGCATGGTAGAAATTTTATGCAAAACATCCTGATTTTAAAGTTGAGGTGCGTAATGTCAAGTTGGGTCTATTTTGTGATGATTTTAATCTGTTCGGTCAGATTCTTATGGCTCACAACACGTGGGCAGTTTTTATTCATGTTAATAATCTTCCTCCATGGGTCTGTATGAAAAAACCTTTCACATTCTTGAGTATACTGATATCTGTACCTTTTTACCCTTGTAATGATATAGATGTATACATTAATCCTTCAATAAGAGAGTTGAAACAAATTTGGTATTTGGGTGTGTGGACATTCAATTCTTCTTCAAAGAATATGTTTCAGATGCATGTTGCACTTATATGGACCGTAAATGATTTCACTGCTTATGCAATGATGTATGGGTGGAGCACGAAGGGAAAACTATAATGTCCCATTTTTATGAAGAATACTTGATCAAGAAGGCTTAAATATTTTCATAGTTTCAGTTTCAAGGGGCATCAACGATTTTATCCAATGGATCATCAATATAGGATGAATTGTTGGATGTTCGATAATATAGTTGAGACTAAACAACCACATAAATGTATGTTAGGAAGTGATGTGATTATTGAATTGAAGGATTTTACTTTTTCATTAGGTAAAGGTCAGTTGAAATCTAAAAAGAGGAAGAATACTGACACATAAACCACTTACAATTGAAAAAAGAGTAGTATTTTTTTTGAATTTCCATATTAGTCTACCAATTTGTTACGTCATTTTTTAGACATAATTAATATTGTAAAAAATATAAGTGAAATGTTTTTTTCAAATCTTATGAATATCAAGGGTAAGACCAAAGATGACTTCTGATATCGTTAGGACTTGTTGGATCGGGGTATTTGACCAGAACTCGATCCTGTGTGTATTGGTCAAAACAAATGGAATGTTCCTTGTGTTTATTATGTGATGAAACTGTTAGAGAAAGATCAAATTTTGGCAGTATTGGAGAATATCAAGTTTCACGATGGCTAATCCAACAACATATTTAAATGATTCAATAGAAGAGATGTGAAAATAAAACCTTTTAAAACTCATGATTTTCACATATTTATTCAGGAATTGATTCTAATAGAAATTAGTTATTTTCAATCTAATAATGTAAGGGTGGTAGTGATTCTATTATTCCATTTTTAGAGACCTTTATGCTAAAAGGTTATCTAAGTCATTCTTGATAAAAATGCAGAAGGAGGCACCATTAATTTTATGTGAGATGGAAAATATTTTTCCTCCATCCTTTTTCACTGGAATTTTGCATTTAACGATTCATATTCCAAATGAAAGACTTCTTGGTGGACCATTTGCTTTTTGGTGGATGCATCCTATTAAAATAAATATGTGCACAATGAAATCATGTCTGGAAAAACCATTATCCTAAAGGTTCGATTATGAGGGGTTATTTGGTTCAAGAATGTATGGATTTTTGTTCAATTTAATTGTCTGATGTTAGCACAAGAAATAATCGACCAATGAGAAATGAAGATGACCAGTATAGGGTAATTTATCCATTATTTCCATATCTTCCCCAAAAAGAGGAATTTTTGGGTCTTATACATTTGCTACATTGATCCTTGAAGAGTTGGCGATGGAACATCACACAGTCTTGTTTAACTGTGGTTTGTTAGATGAATATATCAAGTAATTTGGATATTCATGTGTTATCTCATATTATTAAATTTCACATATAACTGACACTTTTATTATCATTTTATTAAGGGAACATAAAAAAATTATAAGTAGAGTTCATTGATCTTTGTCTTTGAGAAAGGGAGAGGCTTTTCATAGCCTAGATTTTCCTACTTAGTTGAAATCAAAGGTATTACCATTACATTAATTAGTTTAAAAAATAGATATCCACTTAATTTTATTATCCATATATATTTCTGGTGTCGAGTTCACCTATTGAATCCGTTTTTCAAGAATTTAGAGCATTGGATTTTGGTCATAATTATTTGGTTTGTGAATGAAAATCTTTAATAATCAATGGGTATAAGTTTGTTACAACGGATCAAGTAGTGAAAATGAGAACAGAACATGATGGCATTATCTTAACCACTAAAACAGATTTTTATGCCAGTGTATTAGATAGTCATCCTCAATATGAAGATGTGTATTATTATGGACTAGTTGATAGAATATTTTCATTGGATTACTACTCTCAAGGTAGAGTCACTATGATAAAATATAAATGGTCTGATTTAATGAGATGATGAGGGACACTTATTGATGACTGTGGATTCAGACTTATTGATATGAGTCTATTCCTATGTACTGATGAACCATACATTTCAGCATCAATGTATAAATAAGTGTTTTATGTGAAAGATCATCTGAGACCCAATTATGGTGTCATTAATGATGTAATCCCTAGATATGATTTTCATGATGCTAGTGATGAAATTTCCACCATTGATGTCCCCATTGGTGTTGTCCAAAATATTGCAATTGATTAATCAAAATGTCCCATTGTGAGAGTTGGTGTTGAACCTGATGTAGTATTCAGTAATATATAGAAGCAACCACATATGGTCACTATTCATTTAGTTTACATTTACATGATTATCTCATGTAAGTACTACTGTAATTAATTTAATTATGTTTTAGTTTGGAAAGATATGTTTTTTTTGTATTTTATGGTGTCATTTCATTAAATCATATTTATTTCATTATAAAAAACTTTTTTTAAATCTAGTTTTAAAAAACTGTATAACTTGGTAATGTAATTTTAAAATCTGTTTTAGTCATTTCCTTATAATCATTTGTACAATTAGTAATAAAAATAAGTCAAATTGGTTCCTCTCATGAATTTATGATAGATGTAAGTTGTTAGCATTATTTGTAAAAACTATTTCTAAAAACATTACATTTCATTCTTATGTAGATTATGAAAAATACTACAGAAGGTCTAAGGAAGCGACTATTTTATCCCGATCGACCGGGGTGTGAGCGTGCATTTCTTTCGGTTCCATCAGTGAGTATTGTAATTGTAATGTTTTTCTTCTTTATTATATATAATTTCATATTAATATCATTTAAAAAATTTTTAGGGACATTTATCTCCATCGGATTTGACTCACAATCTGTTTAGCATGGGTATTAGTGAGGATGCTCCTAGACATTAATAGAGCACCCATAATAGCCATTTCCACACTGACCTACCATCAGACACCCCTTCCACCACACCTTTGCATCCTCATCTTGAGTCTTCGAGGGTGTTTTTATCCATGCCTCCATCATCATCTCAGCTAACCTCTTATTCACATTCCATGTCTTTTTCACCATCTGGGATGATCACATTGATGAATCCATCATGTCATTTTGCCTATTTTTTCCATAAGATGACTACACCCACTCCACATATGTTTCTACCTTTACCATATCCATATCAAATGATGTATCCCCCATCCTAATACCCATATACTTTATTGTCTACACTGCCTCCAATTCATACTTTCCAGCCAGCATCTGATGAGTTTATTCCATTATCTTCCACTCTAGTGCATGAAGGTCACCCAGAGAATGCACTAGAATAGATACTTCCTGCAGAGGCTACTGAGTCATGAGAACCCACAGATCCATCACATTCTATTGAGAAACCTACAGATAGTTTTTTGATTATAACTGTTTGAAATTATATCACTTTATTTTTTGTTGTGTTGTTCCATGACTTAATTCTTCTTTCCCCCATATCTTTCTTATTCAGTGGGATCTTCTGCTAGATGACATGGGAACACTCATATGACGGATTTTTGGAATCACCAGACACAACTAATGGTGGATTACAATTGACATAATTAAACGGTAGTTTCAACTAAAACATAGTGTAGATGTTTCATGGCCACTTTGGCTAGGTATCACGATATATTTTCAGTGGAATCAGTGTCATGGAGACGTATCATCAAAGATATTATGGACAAAGCATGTGAGAAAATATGGGTATGAAAATTCTATAAAGTATTATATATATTATTGGTGTATTTAAATGAAATAACATGTTCATTGTAGATTAAGATTAACTTTACTGAAAGAGAATCTACTAAGATTTCAATATTGATGGATGTTGGGGGGTTCTGGTGCTAATACAAGCATTATTTGTATGTTGGTTGGAATATCAGGGTTGGTACTAACTTAGAGGGGGTACCTATATTCTCTAACTGTCCAAAAACTCAATATAAAAAAATGATTACACATTGGAAGACTCCTAAGTTTAAGGTAATCTCAATCTTTAGTGGTTATAATATAAAATTTAATTTTTATTACTTGTATTTGAATTTTTTAGGAATTTTTAGAGCAAAACATAAAGAATAAGTATTCAATGACATATTTTCACACATTAAGGTGAACTACAATGCCCAATCATGAAAATCACCAGGTACTTTAAACGGGTATTTTGATATTATACAGGATATTCTACTGATAATATTATTGAATAGACATAGTCTATATTTTAGCATTTTTCATATATGATTATAATCTATATTTGTGCCCATCTAATTTGCAGCAAGCTGCATTGGGCATTTAAGGTCCTATAACTCGTGCCAAATTATTTTTCTCCAGTAGAAAGAAAAAGGATGGAAGTGTAGTAAAATCAATGGCACAAGATAAAATTGTAAGGTTTTTTATTTATATTTTAAATATTTATATGAAATTCATAATTTAATATGTTTATAATTTCAAAATTCTGGCTTTGAGGCCCTCTATGGAAAGGAAGATGACAACGTCGGGCTACATGATCATTTAAGTCAGGTATTAGTTGTGGAGAACCCAGGGAGATTACTATGTTGACCATGGAAAAATATTGTCCCCTTAAGGTATTGGTCATCATCAGGCTCCTCTCAAGCCACCCAGACCTCTGAGCTAGAAATTTCTCATTCTGAAGTAGCTGTGGAAAATAAATTAGCTTTAGAGGAGCATGAAAGAAGTAAGCGGATTACCAAACATTTCATGAAAGCTATGGATGTTTTGAGTCAGTCTCTTCCATCATAGGCTGTTGATACTTTTGAATCATATATTGAGTCAATGAACTCTTTAAATGATGCATCAGGTGATGCCAATGAGGGTCGTAGTGGCAATGAAGGTGGTGGAGATAGAGCTATTGGTGGTGAGGATGTTTTTGATGCTGCTATTGGTGATGAGAGTGCTGATGATGTTGCTACGAATGATGATTATATTGATGATTATGGGCATGGACATGAGTATGGGGATATTAGTTATGGGGGGATATTGATCACCTCTATTTTTGACTTCATAGGGAGACTTATGTATGTACTTTAAGAACATGAATTTAATTTTTTTATGGATGAGAATGGTAAATTTATTTTCTTCTGAAATATTCTGTATAATTTTTCACATGAATTTACATAAAGATAACATTAGAATCCTTAGTGATGAATTGATGTTTTATTTGATATTATATCTTGAATTTTTTTTTATTTCTAAGAAAATAGTGTCTCACTTGTGACTAAAAGTTGAATTAACTCAGAGTATCATGAGTATATATTAACTAGGGGATGGAGATGGGTGCTGAGGCTGGGGATGGGTGGAGGTGGTGGGGGGGCTAGGTTCAGGGGGTGGGACTAGGTGCAGGGTGTAGGGGGGATGGGTATAGGGGGTGGGGCCCGGTGCAGGGGGGATGGTGTAGTGGGGGTGTAGGTGGGGCAGGGGGGGGGGGGTAGTTGGGGTGAAGATGGGGGGGGGGGGTGGTGGGGGTAAAAGGGGCAGGGGTAGTGTGGGAGAAGAGGGTAGGGAGGTGGGGGGGGGGGGTAGTGTGGTTGTAGGTGTGGGTGGATGGGCAGTGGGGGTGTAGGTGGTGGGGGGCATATGGGGTGAAGGTTGGGAATGGTCAGTGGGGGGGGGGGGGTGGTGTAATGTGTAGGGGGTAGTGGGGGTGAAGGGATAAGGGGGTGTTGGTTTGTAGGGGCCAGATCCAGACCCAGTGCCAGTTTCGGTACCGATGTTGATGCCGATGATGGTGATGTTGTTTCTGTAGGAGGCATGGATGAGGGTTATCATTATTCTGATGATACTTATATTGAGACTCATTATATATGTAAATTGTATTTTTGGATTGATAATATGTGGAATTTTATTATATAGTGTAGTTTGATTATTGGAATATTGAATTGTATTGTTTTTTCTATTTATACATATATTGAATTATTGTATTATGTTGTATGTTTTTTTATATATTAGTTAACTTTTATTATTATTATATTTATTTTTATCCTCCTCTAATGCGGCAATCATACCTCCTCAATGATGCTTTTCTGAGGTGACCCCTCTATCTCCTTCGGCGCATCTCCGACGGTATGTAGTTCAATTCTCCATTTTCCACTGATTCTTTTGTCTTTATACTATTAGTTTCTCCCCCTCATTTGTCTATATTTTAAATTTCTTCCATAGGTGAACCCATTGTGGCACACCTCCGACATTATGTTTTTTTATAGCATGAAACTTTAGTGTCATAGGCTTATTTTCAAATATATAAGCTTTGATAAATTAGTTTCATTGATGATTTGTAACTGCATTTTTTTCTATTCTAATAAACTCTTTTTTGTTCCAAGCTTATTATAATTGGGTGATAGCAATATCCGATCGAGTAAAAATGAGTGGTTGTGCTGAAGAGGATGAATATTTATGGAAACATGTTGGATGTTTTGGGTATTATATTATTTGGATTCAATTCACATAAATATTATATAATAGATATTCATTTCTATAATAACACAATCAGGCCTTGTTTCCGAATTGTTTTTTTCTGAAATATATTTTCGGTGCACTAGGGGTTTGGCACAAGCACATCCAAAGAAGGAAAATAATACTTCAGTGAGATACAAAAGCAACAGAAGTAATTTCTATGGGTTTACAATGAATATGGAAATGCAATTGAGCTTGTATTCAACAAGACAAGGATAAAAGTTAAAGATAATTGGCTTCCACAGTTTGAGGTTCAGAATTGACTTTGACAGTTGATTTATAGGATTATATTTAATGGTATTTTTCTGACGATTAAACTCTAATTTGTGATCCCTGATGATGTCAGTTGTGGAGTCATAAGGTATCACAGTAGGCAGGTGACATGCTTGGAATTCCATCCCACAAATAAGCCCATTATGTTGTCTGGGGATACGTTTGGTTCTTTAATTTTCCTTTTGATGTATATATTTTGATAAGTATGTATTTTATGATTTTCATTTATATGTTTATATTTTCATTGGTTCCTTTAAAATGAAATTAATACTTGGTGTTTGAGATTACAATAAGTTTTATGAAAAGATGGTGTATAGAAACATACACAACTCCATACTCAACAATATGAGGTGAGTTATATGTTTATTGGGAAATAGGGTCCACCTATATTTGTTGGTATAAGATGATCATTTATTTTTATACCTAGAAAGAATCATGAATGTGATCTCTCACACACACACTAACACCAAAGTTCATATAGAAGAACAAAAACCACTTATTTTTTCAGACCATATCAAAAGTGATCATTGATAAGTGCTATAAACAGTGATGTCAAATAGAGCCTTAATGATATTACCCCGACCTCAACTATGTATGTGCTGCATATAATATGGTTTCACAATTTGTGATAGGTTTAATTGGACAAATGATGGAACAATATATATCGTATCCTCATATGGAACTGTTTGTTGCACTGACATGGAAACTGGAATGGCGACATATTTCATGGACATTAACCCCAATGGATGACAAGTAGTGTTTACCAATGGGTCAATTTTTTTTCCATTTTATGACTTATTAGAAACTTACAATTCATTATATGGTTTGGGATAGCCTCTTAACTCACCATCAAGAGTTTTGGTCATATAAATTTTCAATTGTGACTTATAAATGACTTTTTTTGCAGGGCCCAAGCAGTTGGAATATGTTTTATGGGTTGGATATTAACTTGGATAAAGGTATTTTCCTTGTTTCATATAATTTTGGGTTTCTTTACATGTAAGTATTTCGATTAGGATCTTTTTAGTTTAACAATTGGTGATTTTTTTAAGAAACATTACAATATACTTGAGATGGTATTTTAATTATGTAATTAGAATGCCTAAAATACATCCTTAAAATCATATCTAACTTATTGATATTATTGATTGGATTCCAAAAAGTTGGGCTCATTTAAAGTATATTTAATGAGGTTGATGTTTATTCATGACTTGTATCTTTTTAAAGATCTATTTAGAACTTGTTTTCTTGGATTTATTACTCATTCAATGTTAGTTGTTGATATTGGATTCAAATTATCTACCTTAAAGATATTGCTAACATGTCCTAGGTTTTATTACTCATTCAATGTTATTTGTTGGTTTATGATTAAAATTAGTTACCATAAGGTTAGCATTATAATTGAAACGATTCACTGATATAGACAACTAGAATTGTTGTATAGAGGGGGGGGGGGATTTATGGTTAGTTTCCATTGTAATTGAAATAATTTACTTATATAAAAAAATATAATGAACACTGAAGAGAGAGGGGCTATTCGGGGTGCTTGCGCTGGGGAAGAGGGTGGGGGCGTGTGCAAGGGGAGGGGGGGTGATGGGGAATAGGGAAGGGGTTTGTGTAGGGGGGGGGGTGATGCTGTGTGCAGGGTGGGGGTGGGGGGAGGGGGAGGGGGGTCTACTATGCGAAGGTGGAAGTGGGGTGTGTGCAGGGTCGGCGGGGTGTTTATACTAGTATTAAAGGGATTGGTGGGGGGATGGTGCTAGAGAAAAGGGCAGGGGGTACAAGGGAGGGGGCTGGTGCTTGGAAAGAGGGAAGGGATCTAGGTAGGGGAGGGGTGTACAGGGTGAGGGGGGAGGGGGTGTGTTGTGGGAAGGAGGAAGTGGGGGGTTTGTTGTGGGAAGGGGGCAGTGGGGGTATTTTTACAATTATCATGGGGGGATGGTTTTGGGGAAGAGGGTAGTGGATGTGCAGGGGAGGGTGGGAATGCTGGGGAAGAGGGAAGAGGTGTGTGCAAGGAAGGGGGTGAGGGGGGAGGGGGTGTGTAGTGGGAAGGGGGTAGTGGGGGTGTGAAGGGTGAGGGTGGGGGTTGCATGTATTTAGGGGGGGTGCTCAAGAGGAGGGAAAAGGTGTGTGAAGGAGGGGGGGCATGGTGAGGGGGGATGTCCCGGAGGGGGGGGGGGGTGTACGGGGGGGGGGGGGGGGTGCTGGGTGGCAGTGTACAGGGCAGAGGGAGGGGGGTTGTGGGGGTGCAGGGGGAATGTGAATATATGAACGTGAAGGGGGCTGGGGGATGGGGTGTAGTGTGCAGGGGGTGTGGGGTGTGGGGGTGCAGGGGGGAGGGGGGTAGGGGTGTGGGGGTGTAGGGGGAGGGGGTTGTCTAGGAGTGTGTCAGTGGCAGGGAGGGGGCTATCCATGAGTGTGTAGGGGGTAGGGAGGTGGTTTTCCAGAAGTGTGCAGGGAGGGGGTAGGGTGCATGGTGTGTGGGGGTGCCAGAGGAGGGGGTTGTGAATATATGCAGGTGAAAGAGCTCAAAAGAGAGTTTGGATTCCCTATTTTTGGATTCCTGAGGGTTTTTCATTTGTGATAATTTTTTGATTTTGATGAACTGTATTGGTATGCAGGATAGGGATGCATGCTATGCAGAGAACCAACTACAAAATGTAACCGATGCAATTGATTTTCTTCCATAACTTGCAACAAAGATTGACATGAATATAAAAATCAGGAGGTAATAGTTATTTTATACAATTTTTTGCAAGACATTAGTAACCATTTTTTTTGTTTTTAAAAAAATTTACATGGAATACACCATGATGGCTGAATTGATGATTTTGAGTTTACTCCTGAGTGTGAAATATTCGATCTTCTGGAAATTGCTCTGTACCATGGTTGGATAGTTGATCCCTAAGTATGCACATTTGAATATTGTACCTTTATATTATTTTAGAACAAATATTTTATACATTCTCTCAGTTTAAAGTTTTCCATCTTCCTTTTTCTTCTTTCCTTTTCTTAATATGAATGTTTCAACGTATATGCATTGTTGGGGGTGTCTAGGGGTTTTTTAGGGGGTGTCTAGAGGGGTAGGTAGTGTCCAGGGGGCTGTCTAGGGGGGAGGGGTGTCTAGGGGGGGAATGTAATGGGGGGGGGGGTGTCCAAGGGGGTGTCTAGGGGGTAAGAGGGTTCTAATGGGTGTACGAGGGGGGGGGGGGTACAGGGGGTGTATGGGGAGGTCTAGTGCGGGGTGTCTAGGGGGTGTCTAGAGGGGGGGGGGGTCTTGCGGGGGTGTACATGGGGTGTCTAGGTGGGGGGTGGGGGTGTCCAAGGGGGGGTGTCCAGGGGGTCCTGTGTGTGTGAGTTGGGGGGGGGGGGTCTAGTTGGGGTGTCCAGGGGGGTCCAGTGGGGGGTGTCTAGGGGTGTCTAGTGGGTGTGCAAGGGGGTTCTGTCCAAGGGGAGAGTGGGGTTGTGCAAGGGGGAGGGGGTGTGCATGTGGGTTCTGTCCGAGGGTGAAAGGGGTTTTTTTCTCAGGTTGAGAGTGGGGGTTGAGCAAGGGGGAGGGGTGGTTGGGGGGGGGTTGTCTTGGGGGAAGGGAGGGTCTACAGGGGGTATACAAGGGGATAGTGGGGGGTGTTCAAGGTGGGAGGGGTGTGCAGGGGGGTCTGTCCAGGGGGAAGGGAGGGGCTGCAGGGGGTGTCTAGGGGGAGAGTGGGGTGTACAAGGGTGGAGGAGGCTTGGTTTCACAGTGGTTTTCATTTTTGTTTCTAGCAGTAATGTGAAACCAAGGTGTGTATATTATCATTCAGAGAAAACCATCTATACCCATGGTTTGGAAAATCGTGGGTATATATGATGCTGTGAAACAATCTATACCCATATTTTGTTGAACTGTGGGTATGTGTGCTTTGAAGAAACCTTTCTATACCCATGGTTTACTTAACCGTGGGTATATAATTTCTGCTATAAAAATGTATACCCAAGGTTCTGTAAGCCATGGGTATAAATTTATACCTATGGTTTAACATAACCGTGGGTAAGATGAAATTTCAGTGGGCTATATCAACAGTTTCTATAAAAATGTGTGTATAGGGAAATCCCAACACCTTGAGAGACCTTAGTTTATCAGACCCTGGGTATAGCCAATACCCACAGTTTGATGGGCTATACCCATGGTTTGAAACTATGGGTATAGGGAAACCTTCCAGTAGTGTCAGCTCAGCTCACCTAGACATCCCATTCACCCCTATGTTAAAACAATATTCCCTATGGTGATGTAAAAATCACACTATGGTGACTATAATCGACAAAGTTTTGAATTGGGACCAAACATTCCATTTTTATGATGACATCAGATCCTATCATATATAATACATAGAGGCCACATATGAAGTGACACCCACCATCTTCAAGGGGGCACTTCTTGCACTAACGCAAACATATCATTCTTATCTCTAACGGAGTGTCTATCACCATAATGTCATATAAAATTAAAAACATAGATCCCAATACTATCCACAATGGTCACATATATGAAACTGTGTGAAGCCCAGGTATCAAAAAGTACAAATGCTAAAATAGAGGTGATTAGAATAGTACCTATGATAGTAGAAGGTTTAGGATCCTTCTTCTATTGGGTCTGTTGAACTGCATAAATTTGACCTATACTGTGGACATGTGACACTTCCTGAATACCCTGAGCGGATCCACCATGCTGCCACTGAGTACCTGGGGTTTGTCTACGAAGACCACGACCACCACCTCGGCCTGAACGATCTAATGAATTCCAGTTCCCTGACTGAGGAGAAGCTGTTGACCCTACTCCTGAAAGTGGAGTTGGTATGGATCCCCTCTCACTATATGCTAGTGGAAACATCATATAGAAGTGTTGTAGATGGCACATCTTTCCAAAATATTGTAACTTGAATCTGTCCATCAGAAACTATGGTCTTATATTCCAAATAATTCCGCACTAGAAGCACCTCACTTGGCTACCTAAAAATATGTTCTGACTACTAGTATCACAGTGAGAAAGATGAAGATGATTCTTTTTACTACTGTTCAAAATAGTACCATATCTCGGTGCCAAACTGCCATAGATCACACCTCTATATTCCCTCAGATTATGGTCTGTAATCAATACCTGATCACTATAGCATATACAATAGTCAACCTGATGAAATTTACCTATGATCGAACGTCATGTTTGAGACCATCCTCAAATCTCCTAGAATTTGATATATCATCACCCATAAGAATAGGTTTGAAATGATGAAGCTCAATAACTAACCAGAATAGTCAATCACTAATAGTGTGCCCTACTCCAAATTCATAAACTCTTGGGATTTATTAGCACTCAACATCTTGGGATATAAATAGTCATAGAAGACTGTATGAAAGTCTCCCCATGATATATCCTAATGATGCCCCACCTGGGTAATCAAGTCCCACCACCTCTTGGCGGTAGCATGCATCATATACATGATGATATTTACCCTACTATTAGGAGGCATCTCCGGTTTCTCAAAAATAAAAAACGTGGCCTTTAGCCACAATTGTATTGCCTGGGGTTTTCAATCCTGTGAAAATGTGGGTTGATGCTGCTGCTAGAACACTGACATTATCTCTTCTATAGATGTGTTAGGGTTTTGTGCTCCCTAAAATGTTTTCACAAACCTCATAAATCCTTCACAGAACTATGTATCAGCACCTTCATATGGTATAATAGCTGGTGCTACAAATATCATGACTGGAGGATTCACTGGTTGCCAATGAACTACCACATATGGGGTATGATGATTGGCAATCTCCTGGAATACAAATGGAGGTCTTCATGAAGGCATGACCCTACCAGGTCAAAGACAAACCTTAGTTCAAATTTTGTTATCAAGGTTCATAGTTCATGAACACAAGAACTATTGAAGAGAATAAAACCTTCAAAAGTCAACAAAAGTGGAGTACACAACATGTAGAAACCATACACATCGTTTCCCCTCAAGCTACCACATGGTCTTGTACTCTCACCAGCCTGGGCGTGTAAACACCCCAGGTACACTGTGTGTTAATCGGGTTTCTAAACAGAATTTCCTTGAATCTTCTTGAGAACCACAATTTTAGAAAATCAAACCAATGGTATGCCAAATTATTATCCAATGGGGCCTATACTCCAAACTAATCAAATCTTGGAATCCACCTATAGTACATCATAATACAATTAAATAAAAGACAACAACATGATTCCCAAAATTCGGATCCAAGAGGGCCCTTACACCTTAGGGAAAAAAGATTGGCATCCATCCCAATCGAACCATAGCATGTACCAATACAACTATCACAATAGGGAGCATATCTATCATTTTACCTATCACAACAACATGAATATCTAGAACAAAATCTATCACAACAACATGCAATCAACAATTCTCCCTAAATGGAATTGAAAGAATGCTTGGCATGTGATTTCTTTAAAGTGTCTATATGATGCCTGAGATGACATACCCTCATCTCACAAGGTTATATGAAAATAAAACCATAATGATATCAATAATAAAAACACAATACATGTGCATCACCCAACAGTGAAATCAAATAAATAGTAATATCTCAAAATCTAAAAATCACAATTCAATTCAAGGCAATTTGGATTTTCCCTGTACGTGGGGTAGCTACTCCCAGGAATAGCTTATTACAGAATCCCTTGTATTTCCATCTCTTTCTAACATCGCCAACCAAAAAAGAAAACTAGGAAAGAAACTCTCTAATACCACTTTGTAACATCATGAATCCGGATGCCACTCAAAGGTTCCCCATACCCAATTGGCCCCGTGGACTCAAGCATATTTACCCATATGCCAGAGGCTTCCAACTGGAAGTGAGGGCCTATGTGTTATAGTGGGGAAAATATGCCCTCATTGGAAGATTATAACACATAAGAGATATTAAAAATATAATAGTGGAAGCATTAATACCATGAAATATAAGTAACTAGTGGAAGATAGATAATATAAATAACCATACATCATAGAATACAAAAGATGATGTTGTATGTCACATGTTCTAAGAAAACATTCAAAACAAGTCACAATATAGTAAAACATAACATAAGTACCGAAAGTGAATAACAAAGAATAGAAACATAGAAGGATATCAAGCCTTAGCTTGGTCCCATGCCCTCTAGATCAAAAGCATCATATTAAGTACCCATAGAAGGGAACATGCCCTTACCGACACATGTAACAATATAATCTGTGCGGTCCCAAAAAACTGACCCAAATAGGGTGAGAGACTAAATCCTAGTAAGAAAATACCAATGATCTGTGCCAATATGTTCATGAATATATATATAACTGAAGTGTACAATATTAAATGTAGTAAATTAGGGAGAACTCAAAAGTAAATAGTTCTACAAGCACTGGTTTCCATTTACATTCATTTCATGTTCATACACAGTTCAATTACATTTAATTATATATGTCTTAGGATCTAAAATATTTCTATCAACCCCCATGTAAAAGTTAGCACAAAAAAATACCGTGGAAGGCCATCTAAACAAGTAAAGTGAAGACTGAATCCAAGTTTGTGATTTTTCTTGGGAAATGCATTGTAATTCATTCCATTTAAATATCCAATTTATAATTTGAGTCTTTCCTTGACATTACTAAGTTGGAATTCAAGTATTAATCCTAGTGCAAAATCACCTACAACCTATAAGACCATCTATACGATCCTCTCAAGAACCCAGTTTTACTCAAGGTGTGGTCTGAGTATCTGTCAAATAGGATGTTCTTGGATTCTATAAATAAGACCCAAGTATCTCACAAGTCATATAAACATTGAAAATAGAACCCATCCATGGTATCCCTCATTTCATGAATTTTTCTACCTTTAAACATAGTCTCAATGAGCCTGACCACTACATCTTTGGCTCTCTCATGACTTAACATATAAGTTCCCTTTTGGTCCATCCAAGGTATCCCTCAATGGATCCATAGGTCACCCGAGGTATAAGATAAAATAGTAACATGGACCAGTCCATGGCATTCTAATCTGAATCCATGGTTCACCCAATTCTATTTAGCCTTTAAATATTTAAGATTCAGTTTTAATATTTCAATACACATTGAAAGGTGAAAACCAAAAGAATACAATATAATCTCAAGTAAAGAAAAACCTCATATGGATTGGACTTTCAAATACTCACATGGAAAAATTATATAACAAGAAACACATGTAAATTAAAATATTACATAGTTCAAGATTAATCAACTCACATGGGAAATATTCACATTAAAATAAACACATGTAAATTACATAATTACATGGCTTTAATAATAATAAATCACATACTCGCAAGTTCGCAATTGGAAAATAACATTCCAAGAATTCTTAAGCAAGCATAGACATAACATTGGGAAAAGGGGAAAATCACTAATCCCAAACCCTTAACCATTTCAATTGAAATTTAAAACAATTAAAATTCCATTTAATAATCAAATTTATTTTTAATAACTCGAGAACAAAAGACAAGGCATGCCACATAGGAAACAATACCCAAATGACCATAAATGGTCATCAAAGGGAAACACACCAATGGTGTGGACCTAATTAAAGGTAGAAGACCATAAAATTTTTTCTAAATAATTAATCAAATACCTAAATGAAAATAGGCAATATCATGGGTCAATTAAAATCAAAGAGACACTTGAAAAAATGAGTGTGTGGGACTTCGACATATATAACCAACATGAAAATTAGTGAAAGGCACAAGATCACCTACCTCATACTAATTCAACTCCCCTCATCTAGAATCAACCTCTAATTCGACCTAGAACAGAGTAGATATAAAAAATGATAATAAAAATTCAAGGCTTGATAACTAGGTAAAGAGAATAAATCACGAAGAATGGCCCAAGAGAAATTGAGAACTCACTAAGGGGATTCCAACAAACCAGATGGTGTTCGAATTGGATCTTGGTTAGATAAATGGGAGAGAAAACAACCATCCAGTGCTACTGCTAAAAAATCCCAAATGAGTTAGATTATATTTGTTTTTATATAAAATGATGCTACTTCCCATTTTATAAAAAAAAATCCTACATACAAGTACCCAATGTGTAGGCCTTGTACATGACGTGTACTTGGCCTGCAACCAACATTCATAATTTTCTCCCTCCTTTCCTCAAAACAACCCAACTGGACTATGGTCTGGTTTAGGGTCTAAGCTAAAAAGGAATGTAAACCACATTTAACATGATAAAAAAGATCCACACCTCAAGAAAAAATGAGGTTCTTACAAGAGGGGTTGAAATTTTGTAAATATTTATAACATTATATTAAATGAATTACACTTTTAAATGAAAGTGGCTCTGAAATAATAAAATAATGGAGAGGGTAATAGTATTTATTAATATATCTCTCATACACACAAATATATTATATTTTTTGATATATTTTTGGCCTCTTCCACTTTAATGTTTTACTAAAATTTTCTTTTACTACGATTACTAGTTTTTAAACCTCAATAACTTATTTTTATGACTAAAAATGAACATTTATTTATTAGATAATTTAGACATGGTAAATAAAAATTTTAAAAAAATTATACAAGAATTTATTTCTAGAAGTGGTAAAAATTAATTTTAATAAAATTTTATTTAACACAGTAAAAATAGTTTTAGAATAAAAATCATTTTTAATATAAAAATGAATTTACACCCAAATAATGTATAATATTGAGTACCCTTGTATTTTTTGGTTATAGATAAAAAAAGAGAGTTATGTTACTTTTAAAAAACCCAAAAATGAATATATCATTGTGAATACACAATTAAATGTAAAGGAAATAGATTTTTAATTAGAATAAAATATAACATAGGTTAAAAAAATTCATGAATGAGTTTAAAAAATTTAACATAACATTTTTAAATATAAAATTTTACTTCATATATATTTATTTTGTCTAGAAAAGGGTTTAGTAAATTTTAATGTCACACTTATATAATGATAATGACATAAAAGTAATGATATTTGTTCAATCAGTATTTTTACTATTCAATTTAAAATCAATCATTTTATAAATAACCAATGATGTCACCCTAAAATTGTTACATATATATTTTTTATATTTAAATATTTGAAATATATCTAATATTATTTTTGGATTAAAGTGCTGATACAACATGAGATTCTAAGGCAAGGAGAGGCACAATATTGATAGTATATAAATATTAAATATATTAATATCATGTGCACACAATTTTTGTGGAATAATAAAATAACTCCCATAAGGAGTCTCAGATGATAAATCATAGACCATGGTTGGGTTTGGAACATTTTTTCTATCCTATAACTTGATGGTACCAGGGCATGCTGCAGAAGATGGTGGGCCGATAATTTTTAGTTTTTTATCACCAAAGTGATTTAACTTGTCATCTCTAGTGATCTGAGCCCTGGTATGATATGAGGATATCACATGGTTTTATTAGATAGCATAAACATAAATGGAACAAGTAAATCATTCCAATTTAAATAACACACATCTATTTCTAGTCGTTGATAATCCTTAATTGAAGGATTCGATGCCAAACCCTTATAGATTCTCCACACATGTTTTTTGAATCTATGCACATATCATTCATCAGATTCTAGGTGATAGCACAGAGATCCAATGATATACTCAATTCCATGATGATCACCATGATCACTGGGCTTCTATATATGAAGTAAAACTTGAATCATCCACTTAGATTGAGAGATTCTATCTCTAGGATTAAAAAGTAGAGATAAGTTCTCAATTAGAGACACATGAATAGTGCATTGGAATGAGAGTATCTCAATTTATATACTGGATATTCATTATACCCATTTAGGGTTCCCCGACCACCATTAGTTAAACTTCTACTAAATAAGTGATATAAATTATTAATTATAATGAACTAATTGTTCCATTAGTATTATTTATATATTATCACATACTTGTAATATATATTAAATTTATTGTGCGATAAACCTAATGCATTAACTTGACTTGTAACTCCTGAGAATATTAAGAAAAACTAGAATTTTAAAATAATATTTGTTCATATAATATTATTCCTTTTATTTAGTTAATACACTTGTAAATAATTTTAAGAAATAAATTCAACCTAATTATTCTATAATTACATAATAATGAATTTATTTATTTATCACTAATTGATAAAACATGGAAAACACCCAGACCCTATGGTGGGTCCCACAATGTCCTATATACCTATTCTCCAAAATAGGGTATATTCTTGAATTTTATGTTGTGTGTGACCCTATACACCCTTATCATGATAGTAGTGATTAGTATTCACAGACAACAAGAGGAGTCTAGCAACCCATCGAGCCCTTTAAAGAGATAAGGGGTAGTCATAACAATGACAACCAACCTAGGAACATGTACTATGTAATATAATATCTTTATCTTTAGATATATCATAATTTAGGATGCACACTTATGTCATCATAATTTCATAATATATTATATATTGATCTTTCTGGTCAGATTTACCCTTGACTACCATGGTCATGGATTTATAAAGGTACTACCATCCTGATAAACCTAGCCCAAGATATTACTTCCTTAACCTGTAAGTGACAAAGACTATCTTTATAAATTCCATACCATAAATGACCCACCCAAAAAAATCTCTATCTCCACGATTTCATTATCATGTTTTTCCCTAGCATTAAAGTATGTAATCAAATGACACACATTGATAATGATCACAACTCAAGGGACCAATACACATGCCCATGGATAGGAACATCCAATGACACAAGAAACATGTGGTGTTCTTATTTTTTGGTCCATCCTCATGATGTAAACTACTAGATATCACCAAGTGTGAATATTATGAGAAGAAGTCTCAATGCTTAGGATCCCCTAAAATCTAATATTTATAAATTAACTATGTCTAGTTAGTATGATTTATCTAGTCTATATGACATATATTTAAGATTAATGTCATTTTATATTAATGTTTTCATTATATCAGGATATCTTCTTTAACCTTTTAATACAAAAAATAATCTATGGAAATCACTTTTTAAATAGTGGATGTAGAAATGTCTACATTAGAATTTTATGTGTACATCATGTATAAATCACTTTATCATGAAATGGTATTCAAAAGGTACTATTCATGTTGGGTCATGGAATCCACTATTAAAATACTCCCAATTTTAATTGAGACAACTTTATAACTATCCTTGTTATCTCTCACCTGATTATGATCATTTTTCTGATGAGTTACAACTTTATTTTTTGGGAATTCCTTGTCTCTTATGCATGAAAATTATGCTATGTAGGACTCATCTCCAAGAGTAAAACTACTCAAGAGATGTAAAACCCAAGTTTATTATTTTTTAACTATTAAAACTTTACATATTAGATAGTAAGAGTATTATAATTTACATTATGATCATACTTTACTTACTAGGTGCGATTCCATGAACTAGAAAAAATCATCGCATATTTTACACTATTCTTAACTACCTTAGAAGCTGTAATGTACTCGATATTTGTAGACATGACTACCACTGACATGAATATTATTTTCATGCTCATTACCTTAGAAAAGCTATGATATAATATCATATTGAACATATATGAAAACTAGTTTGTGTCGCCTTAAAACTAGTATCCCTTCATCTTTATATACTAGTTATATATCTTTTGTACTTCTTAAAGTAAAATTCGATAGTTATGCATGTTTTCCATTAAATTTCTTCTAGATAAAAATAATATTTTCCTAATACAAATTATTTTCTTTTAATTTTAAATCTTGTACATATCATGGAATATGTCATTGATCCATTTTCTAAGCATATGGAATTCAACTCACCAAATAAATCTCCTCCTATATACCATAGATTTCATGTTGGAAAGATTTATTCCATGTGACATTGGTAACAGTTCTCTCTCGAATTGTTCCTATATAAAAATTTCAAGACTATGTTAGTATATGTATGATTAAATCGGTTTAAGAAACCATTATATCTACTATAGAATATCCTGTTCTATTGAACATAATTTTATACTTTATGTTAATCACTAGATAATTTCATTGATTCTAGTCATAGATAAATGTAGGACCAATAACTATTTTCCATATGTTACCAAAAATATTTCACTTGGAAAAACATGGTTCTCTAATTAAACTCTATTAGAAACATGGAAATGGTTTATTCTAAGTGAATATTCTATGATATAGTTGTATATTTTAATCCTGAACTAGATTTTAGTAGCTTTAACCCTTATTAACATTTGACGATGTCACCATCCCTTTCTTGTTGTGTCATATAGACACCTTCCATGATTGTGATATTGAAATCCAGTGCTCGATAAAATTATCATAGAAAATATTTAAGACAAATAAAATTCTAATGGATTTAGTCATACTGACTTGGTTTTACCAATAAATCCTTATTGGTATAACTCTTGTACAATCTATGTATATTTCTACTTCAATACCCACCGTAGTATTCAAAAACATAAGGCCCCTGTACTTTGATACATGGAATGTAGAAATGAATTTTAATTTTTCTTTTCAATATTAGATTAATTCCATATACTTCTTGATTATAGGAATAATTACTATAAATGAATTATTTGTCACCGGCCGCAATGAATAAAAAACTATCACCATGGTTTTATCCTTCAAATGTAGTATGTGCCCCTTGAACAATCCACTTCCACAAGATCTTGTGGAATTTGTTCCTATTCCAACTAATTGTGCATCTATGACATTGACTAACCCCAAGTCAATCTGGATCCCACTATATTTAGTAGAGATTACATACTTTTATATAAATATAGTCTATAACTTGACTAAATCATATCTATCATAGGGATTTATATAATATACCATGAAACTATTAGGATAATTACTTTTGATTCACATTGTCTTATTCATGATGTATGTGTGAGATGGTATGTGAGTATGATATTCTCTATAATACCAAACATAGGATCGAACATGTAAACAAGAGATTCTCAAAGAGAAGAGGGGGGGGGGTGAATTGTATACTTAAAAAATTATTTAGGAACTTTTAAAGGTAGTTATGTTTAACAAGGTTAAACAAGATAACTCATAAGACCTCTAAGTTCTAATAACTTGCTTGATTCTGGACAAGTGATTCTGAAAATGAAACTTAAAAAAAGTTTACAACAAATAAGATTCTACCTTAAAGCGTATTGAATCTAACTAAATCATAGTACAAGTGTAATGAAGTATAAGATAGTTATACTTTCCTCAACAATACAAATGAAGTGCAAAACTAGAAAAAAACTAGTAACAAGTAGTAAATCTTTTAACCCAAAGAGAAGGGTATACAACAACCTTGGATAAAGGTCCCTTGATTTATACATTCAAGAAATTATGTCTTACCCACACCAGGGTAAGCCCTAGATATGAATATCAGAGTCTATCTTGCTATCCCCACAAGCCCTCAACTTCAAGGTAGTCGGCACCTATGTCTTCCTATCCCTGGAAGCCCATGATTGTATACAGCAATAATCAGAGTCGCACGAAGCAAGTCTAAATGTAGAAAAGTTTGAACAAGTCGTTCAAAATTTCTGCACGAAGCTTGGAGTTTATAAGAGCCTCTCTCTCTAGAAATAACTTCAACAACATGTAATCACATATGTCAAAAATGAGGTCAAAGTGTTGTGTCATGCTTTTTCAAATGATCTCTTATTTATAGGCACAAATACAACGGTCAGCTCCCTCCTCCAACGGTTATATTGGAGGGACCTATACACGTGTCACTCAAACAATGGTTAGTTGATAACTGAAGGCACAACATCGTTTTATAATAGAATAAGTGAAAGCATAGCCAAAAACTGATATTCGAAATGTAAGTAAATGAATTTTTGGAGTCAACTAAAAAAGAATTAACAGTCTATAATACAAAGATGTTTGGATTCTGTTTTCTAGGAATTCAGAACCTAAATTCTATAGAATTCCAGATTCTGAATTTCAAAGAAAATTCAGAATCTCGATTCACCAGAATTTGTAACCAGAACATTCAATGTTCAGAGTCAGAGTTCATGATACTTTTGAGTCAGAACTCATAAGAGTTCGTAGTCTGTATTCATAGAACTTCGAAGTCAGAACATAGAGAAGTTCATTTCCAGAATTCGTATTCAGAATTCGGATTTAGAACTCAGACAAGTTCGTATCCAGAATTCATATTTAGAATTTGGAGTCAGAACTCGGAGAAGTTCGTAACCAAAATTATGATTCAGAATTCGGAGTCAGAACTCAGAGAAGTGCGTAACCAGAATTCTGATTCAGAATTTGGAGTCAGAACTCAGAGAAGTTCGTGACCAGAATTTTGATTGAGAATTCGAAGTTAGAACTCAGAGAAGTTCGTAACTAGAATTCTGATTTAGAATTCAAAGTCAGTACTCAGAAGAGTTCGTAACTAGAATTCTAATAATTTGGATCCTAGAAGAGAATGCTTCATGTCTAGGTAATTATAGGATTCTAAGGTATTGGTTTCAATCCGAGTTTTACACTTAGAAAATTTATGATTTGAACAATGAAACCTAGGTAAGGGTAAATTTGTGAGGGTACGGATATTTTCCTTAAAAAAGTAAAACGAGGGGTAAAATGATATTTTCCTTAAGATAAGGTGTTTTTGATTTTCAAAATAAGAATAAATGGTAAAGTCATAAGGAACCCTTAATGACTAAACAATCTCCCCCTTGAAAGAAGGAATGGAAAAGTCATAACAAAAACCTTATTGACTCAACAATCTCCCCCTTTTTGGAAAGCACAAACATCCTTATGAAAAAGTATATAAGTACTTGGGAAAAATTTCTAGAGTTTGAAATAAAACTTATCTCCCTTTTTACATTGACAATGATGAATACGACCAACTCAACCTTAGTCTTTGAAACTCTAAGGATCGTATTCGGGATTTCCGAAATGGTATTTTCATTACCTTAGGTATTGAAATCTTTGTAATGAGAAACTCTACCTTAGATAAACTCCTCCTTACATAGGGATATTTCATAGAAATATTTTTCCGTCTCTCCTTTGGAATTCTTTTTCCTTCTCCCCCTTTGTGATTTTCAAAAAGAGTTTGAGGGATTGGAAAAAAATATGGTACCTAAAATATTAGTGTATACAACCAAACAAAATGAGTAATCAAAATTTTATTACGATTGAAAGAATTAGTACAAGGAAATAAATCAGATACAACAAAATATCAGATTGGGTCTATTTTGTTTCTTTTTATTTTGGCATCTGCTTCTTCACTATTGCCTTCAAATTTTTGAGCTCTTTATGATCCTCCTTTTCTTTCTTTTATAAGGCTGTGATTCTATCTTCTTGAGAATTCAGGGCCTCTGCCCGATCCTTCAGCAATTCCTCTTGCTTCACAAGCCTTTGTTCCATCTCGGTCCGAAGATCCTTCTATGTTTTCCAACTTTGGACAAAATAACTCAGCTTTCCATTCATATCTTTGACATCTTGAATCCAAGAATTTTTTTCAAGAGTTAGCTTTTCCTGAAAGTTATTTGTAAGATCCTTGATCTTGGAGTCTTCAGGATCAAAGGCTTCTTTGATATCTTCTTGAAAATGATCAAGCTCTTCCAAATCTACAACGATTTTCTTATACAATCTGGTCATATTCTTGCAATATTTTCCATGAGCCTCATAATTAATAAGGAAATTTTTGTGTTCTGCCTCAATATTCACACATATATCCATCACCATGGATACATAGTCTTTTTTATGATTCATACTGTGCTGAAGAATCTAGCATCTGGAATAAATTGCTGGAAAGATCAGAATGGTATCCTCCAGCTTCTTCAAAGACTGAACAACAAAATCATGCCTTAAAGATGATGACTCCGAATCAGACATTTTACCTGGAGAGGGTTCTTCCTCTAACTCTTTCAGCTTCCTCTTGGATTATCCTTTAGCTTATTTCTTCCTCAAAATTTCTTTGGTTGGGGTGTCAACAACCACTTTTTTACCCTTAGTGATTTTCAAATTAGCCTCTTCATCAGGCAATTCATGTACACTCCCAGATAGCTATACAATTTTATCTTCATCAACTTCTTTTTTGTCAGCTCTAGTATCAATGTTTTCAGGGTGTATGAAGTGATTATTGAAACTCTCTTCCTCATATGGTTTTTTTACTTCCTCTTCACCATTCTCATCATCTCTAGGTGTATCAAGTTTTGAAGATCTGGCTTGAGAAGTCTAGAGTGAAAATTTCTTTGAAACAATTTCCTTTTCCTAAAAGTCTTAATCTTGCTTTAACAAATCCGCTGTCTTTTCAGAGCTTTGATCTTCCTGTACTTATTCCATAGCTTCTTTCTCAACTTCCTTCTCTTTGATTTTTTCCGGAGACATGATTTTATTTCTTGGAGTCTCAGAAAATTTTTCTACAAGGAAGGATTTCGGTACAAGGATTTGTTCAGATGCAACCTCATTGGCCTTCAAAAGATATTGGGCAATCTCGGCCTCATACATCTTCTTTTTTAAGTTTATTTTCATTTTCTTGCCTCTCAATCTCATCAGCAGCTGATTCTTTCAAGGCCTTAGCCTCAGCAGGATCCAAACCGATCTGTGGCTCCCATAATTTTATATTTTTCTTATCCTCTCTCCATTTCGAAACCACTTTATCTGGGTAGGCTTTTTTCTTCTTGGGTTTATGAGGTGAGGATTGGACTTCCATATACATAGGGGTTTTTTCTTCAAATTCTACTTCCTTTAACTTTCTTTTCTTGCCAGCCTTCTTTAATGGTTCGTCTTTTTCAAAATTTTCTAGACCATATTCTGCCTCTTCCTCAGGTATATCATAAAATTCACCTGACTCCTTGGAGAAACCACCCTTCATCCTCTTGAGGGTATCATCACTGGTCAGCATAACTTTGTAAATCCTTGCCTTGGAACTGTAGGGAATCTTGAAGGATTCAATACACCGAATGTAATTAACCAATCTTTTTGAATAGTATTTTAATTTACTCTTAAACGATTTAATAGATATATTAATGGTTAATGCAGAAAGAAGAGTCGATGTCTTCATCCAGTAGACTCGAACCTTATAAATCCCACTTATCAGAGCTTGGGAAGGAGGTGTCATATTTGGGCTTTGCTTTGGACCAAGCCCAAGTCGAACTCCATCCTGTCAAGCTTGAACAGAACCACCTGTGGGAGAAGTTCAAGTTAGTGGAAGATTACTACTAGGGAAATGTTATCTGAGCCTCCCTCACATTATCTCATTATAGCTCACCTTACACTTAGGTCATATGCTGGTGTTATAGGAGGCTATGTGAAGAGACCGTAGCTACTTTGTGTAATCCTTTGGGATAAATAAAATTGTGATTTTTTCCTTTAGTGAAGTTTTGAATTTTCAAATGATTGGATGAATTTAGGATGTAAATTTTGATGATTTCTAGAAAAAGGATATTTGAAAATATTTATGTAAACCTTAAATAATTAATTATGTGTAATGATTTTCAAAAAATGGTCTTCTACAAATATGTTCAGTACGAAATTTAGAGACCGATAAGATCAACGTAATTTTTGATGAATAGTAAATTATGAATAGTGATTTTACGCTTAGGATTAGTAATGTGAACAAATGGATTAGTAATCTCACTTAAAGGAAGTATTAATATAATTTAGGCACCTTGATTAAGTAATGTGATTCAATAAAATGGTTAAATAACGGTTTCATAAATTATTAGTCAAGTATTAGTCTTTTCGGGTGAATAGTGTTTTTTAATTAAAAATAAAATTAAAAATATTTAAAAAATTATTTTTATAAAATGGACTTTATTTTTGAACTTAGAGAATCGATATTAGGTTAAGGGAATTTTTGTGGATTTTTCTGAAAAAATGAATATTCGGTGAATAGTGAATTTATATAAAAATTAAATTAAAAATATTTAGAAAATTATTTTTATAAAATGGAGTTCATTTTTGAAATCAGAGCCTTGATATTTGGTTAAGGTGAAATTTTGGGAGTTTTCAGAAAAAGTTGAATTTTCAGTGAATAGTAAAAATACAGTTTTAGGGTTTCGGTATGTTTAATGACATCATGACTGCATCATGATGATGTCATGAGATATTTTAAGGGATGGTCAACTAAATGGGATGAATTATTGTATGAGGTGTCCCAAGTTTCCAATACCATGGGAAAATACCATGGGAAATCCCATGGTTTTGCCAATACCACCAATGAGGTGTCCCTTGGCCATTAATGCCTTGTCCCCTCACTTTCCCTATAAATACCCACCCTTTCCTCCTTTAGTTTTCACTCATAACTCTCCCCCAACAAAGCTCTAGTCTCATTAATTCCCAAGGAGTCCTCCCAAGGTGCCCCAAGCCCTCAAGGTCCCAACCTTCGAGTTTTAAGAGTTACGTTTTAAGGTAAGGGATCCAACCTCTCTCTTTCTTTTCAAATACTCGATTTTAAGTCATTTATTTTATGCTCCATGTTCTTATGTTGGAGAATGTTATTTTATTTTCCTCTTACTTCCCTTTTCATTTTCATATGATGAGATATCCCCTCTTACTCTCATCATTTCGTTTTATGAATGTTTAAGTGGCGCAATTAGGCTGCCGAAATTTTTGTAACGGATTCTTTCACCCTTCTCATTTTGAAGTTCTACTTTCTTTTCAAGTCTTTCAAGTTACTTTTTATTTTGTTGGGGTATGATATCTATATCTATCATACTTATATTTTATGTTCATAATATAAGAGATCCTATTTGATCTTGTCAATTCATTTTTTTGAAGTTTTAAGTGACGCCGTTTGGCTGCCAAATTTTCATAAGAGAAATCTTATTTTTGTCTTCATTCAATGTTTTTTATTTCATATGGTATGTATTTCAAATATCATTACCATGTTCTTATATCCTGTCCCTATACTGTTTTATGGATCATTTATGAGTGGGTGACCCATATCCCCTCTCTTTTCAATGTTTTCTAAAACCCTGTAACATAGCCGTTATGCTGCAGAATTTTCTTCTCAAAATGCCCCTCTCTTTTTCTCAAATTCTTTTATTTTATTAAGTGAATACTCAAATATCTTTCTTCTACAATGGTATTCACATATATATCAAAATTTTCTATTTTAAATTCTTGGATTTACATACATGAAACCCGCTTTCCTTTTTCCGTGGGTTTAAAGTGACATAAAGATCATGTCTTTAAGGCAGTTTTTAAAACGTTATGATTATGAAAGGAAACCCATTTATTTTATTATATATGGGTTATTTATGAAATGTTTGATGATGATATAGGTGTCTCACGTGATAATAAATACAAATTAATGGTGCGCCCTGATAGCGCCCCAATTCATTGGGTAATGATGTAACCACTAGAGATTGCAAAGTTAAGGGTGCACCCTGATAGCGCCCCATTGCATTGGGTAATGATGTAACCACTAGAGATTACAATTTTAACAATACCTTGGGGTTTACCTTGGTAATTTCAAATGATATCTTGAGGATGGACCTTGGTGATATGTTCATGATTGTCTAAGTTAAATGTTGTAGCCACATATTCATGTTATGAAATACGTTATTTTTATTATGATATGCCTCATGATTTCTTTCTCATGCCTTAATGTTCTTTTAATGACTTCATTGATGTTTCTCAAGTTCACATGTTAAATGTTTCCCTTTCTTCCTTTACTGGGCCTCATGCTCACCCTTTCTTTTGATGTATATCCCCAGGTTATGAGATGCAGTAATGAACCTAGGATTAACATAAGGAGAATCCTTTCAAGTGTTTAAGAAGAATGTTTTTGTTGTTGTCATGTATTAGGTTCCTGGTTTCCAAGACACTAAACCTTAAAGATCCTTGATTTTTTATAATGTAATGATAATTTATGTGACAAAAATGCGGGATTCCATAGTTGGTATCAGAGGATGGTTTATTTATTTATGGAAATTAGGATATGAAAACTTTAGGAAGAACCCTATAGAAAAGTTTAAATATATGAAATCTTCCTAGTATTTTGGTTAGTATTGAGTTAGTGGTTTATCAAAAAAATATATCCCTGTCTAGATACGAACAGGTGGAGGCAGCTCTAGCATAGATGTACATAGGGGTAAAACCCGAAAACACTACTTTGAGCTAGACTCGAACGGGAACTGGTGCACGATAACGGGCATTGCTGCACTCTTGGTTACGACACTCCCCGGGGATATGTTTGGTTAATTGCACGATTTTTATGAATCATTATGATGGAATTATAGATAAATATAATTGTTTAAGCATGAAGTTTTAAGACGTAGAATTCTCTATAGTTAAAAGATTCATAAATGATATAAGTTTTTCACTAAGATTTTATCCTTTTAGAAAATGGCGGCCAATAGGAGGATCCGTGTAAATGGTGACCGCAATGGACCACGCGTTGACGACCCTCCGATGGAAGCTGGAATGGAAACATTCATGAAAATGATGAACCAACTGACTCAAGTTATGAGTAATAACTTAAATCAAGCTGAGAGGCCGATCTCACCATGAAGGGAACAACATTTTGTTGAGTCCTTCATGTGTCAACAACCACCAAAATTTAGTGGAGCTACAGACCCATTGGTTGCGGAACAATGGTTAAGCTCCATTGAAAAGATCTTTTATGTACTTCATTGTTTGGGACAAGAAAAAGTCACCCTTGCTATTTACTGCCTAGAGGGGGAAGCTGATCAGTGGTGGTCACTGATCAAAAACACAAATCCAAGTGGATAAATGGAGGCCATGGAGTGGGAAGAGTTCATGGGAATATTCTTAAATAAGTATTTCCCTCGTTCGATGAGAACGAGAATGGAGAAAGAATTTCTCGAGCTGAAGTAGAAGGAGAATGAATATTTTGGAATCTATGAGATGAACTTCACAAGGCTTTCTCGTTATACCTCAGGCTTTGTCATGGACCCTAATGGGAAGGTTGATAGATTCTTTGGTGGACTACGACCTCATCTGCAGAAGAATCTAGCCAACAAGGACTATGATAGCTACGAAGAAATAGTTCGAAGTGCTATGAAAGTTGAACTGGAGTTTGGTGAGACACAATGGTCTCACAAATCTAATGAGAAGAAGAGAGCTCTATAACCAAGCCAGGGAAGAAGTTTTGATCAGGAAAGAGGTGAAAAACAAATGCAACATGCCACATGCAATAAATGTGGGAAGAAGCATTCGGGGAACTACTTGATCGGAAGTGGTAAGTGTTACAAGTGTTGAAGAGAATGCCATATTGCTTGGAATTGTTGTAGTGATGTGAAGCCTTAGCTCCCCAACACTAATGACAAAGGAAAGATGGTTCTGGACCTACCCGAAGTCCAATGCTTTAAGTGCGGACAACTTGGACACTTTGCTAATCACTGTCCAAATCCGAGGGTAGTTAAGGGGAATCACCATCAACCTCAGCAAAGGCCAAGGGAGCAAGGTCATGCTTTTTTATATCACAACAACTTAAGTTGAAGCTCCGAATGACGTGGTAGCAGGTACTCTTATTGTCCTATAAAAACTAGCTTGTACTTTGTTTGATTCTGGTTCTACCCATTCATTTATTTCCTCCAAGTTTGCAAAGAATATAGAATCACTCCCCGAACTTATAGAGGTAGAGTTTTTAGTCAAGACTCCAAGTGGGATTATCCATGCATCAACATAGTTTAGAGACTCTAGTGTTTACTTTAGTGAGCACAATATTATCACAAATATAGTAGTCATTCCCATGTAGGAATTCAACGTTATACTAGGGATGGACTGGCTCTCAAAGTATAATGCTATGATCAAATGCAGAAGTAAAGAAATCTTAGTAGTCTGGAATGAACAACCTACAATTATCTTCCAAGGAGAGATATCCCGACTTGATCCTTATCTAGAAGCACCTCCTATAGCCTTCTTTATGGAGTTAATCGGTGAGTATGAAGAAGCGACGAGGGAGCCTGAGGAAACAATGAAGCAAAAGTACCGTCACCTTTTCGACTAGGCCTTTGGTTTAAAATTTCGGGGACAAAATTTCATAAGGGGGGAAGAATTTAATGACCCAAACTTTTTGACTAGTATTTTAATTTACTCTTAAACGATTTAATAGAGATGTTAATGGTTAATGCAGAAAGAAGAGTCGACGGCTTCATCCAGTAGAATCAAACCTTATAAAGCCCACTTATCATATCTTGGGAAGGAGGTGGCATATTTGGGCTTTGCTTTGGACCAATACCACACCGAACTCCAGCGTGTCAAGCTTGAACAGAATCGCCTGTAGGAGAAGTTCAAGTTAGTGGAAGACTACTACTAGGAAAATGTTATCTGAGCCTCCCTCAGATTCTCTGACCATAGCTCACCTTACACTTAGGTCATATGCTGGTGTTATAAGAGGCTATGTGACGAGACCGTAGCTAATTTGTGTAATCTTTTAGGATAAATAAAATTGCGATTTCTTCCTTTAGTGAAGTTTTGAATTTTCAAATGACAGGATAAATTTAGGATGTAAATTTTGATGAATTCTAGAAAAAGGATATTTGAAAATATTTATGTAAACCTTAAATAATAATTATTTGTAATGATTTTCAAAAAATGGTCTTCAACAAATATGTTCAGTACAAAATTTAGAGTCTAATAAGATCAACTTAATTTTTGATGAATAGTAAATTATGAATAGTGATTTTACGCTTAGGATTAGTAATGTGACCAAATGGATTAGTAATCTCATTTAAAGAAAGTGTTAATATAATTTAGGCACCTTGATTAAGTAATGTGATTCAATAAAATAGTTAAATAACGGTTTCATAAATTATTAGTCAAGTATTAGTTTTTTCGGGTGAATAGTGTTTTTAATTAAAAATCAAATTAAAAATATTTAGAAAATTATTTTTATAAAATGGACTTTATTTTTTGAACTCAAAGCATCGATATTAGGTTAAGGTAATTTTTGGGGATTTTTCTGAAAAAAATGAATTTTCAGTGAATAGTGTATTATTTAAAAATTAAATTAAAAATATTTAGAAAATTATTTTTATAAAATGGAGTTCATTTTTGAAATCAGAGCATTGATATTTGGTTAAGGATAAATTTTGGGAGTTTGCGGAAAAAGTTGAATTTTCAGTGACAGTAAAAATACAGTTTTCGGGTTTCGGTATGTTTAATGACATCATGACTGCATCATGATGATGTCATGAGATGTTTTAAGGGATAGTTCATTAAAGGGGATGAATTATTGTATTAGGTGTCCGAAGTGGCCAATAATATGGGAAAATACCATGGGCAAGCCCATGGTTTTCCCAATACCACCAATGAGGCGTCCCTTGGCCATTAATGCTTTGTCCCCTCACTTTCCCTATAAATACCCACCCTTTACTCCTTTAATTTTCACTCCCAACTGTCCCCCAACGAATCTCTGGTCTCATTAACTCCCAAGGAGTCCTCCCATGGTTCCCCCAAGCCCTCAAGGTCCCAACCTTCGATTTTTAAGA
Source organism: Viscum album (assembly GCA_963277665.1). Taxonomy (NCBI): domain Eukaryota; kingdom Viridiplantae; phylum Streptophyta; class Magnoliopsida; order Santalales; family Viscaceae; genus Viscum; species Viscum album. The sequence continues at coordinate 1,946,174,620 of OY728163.1, forward strand.
GTTACGTTTTAAGGTAAGAGATCCAACCTCTCTCTTTCTTTTCAAATACTCTCTTTTAAGTCATTACTTTTATGCTACATGTTCCTATGTTGGAGGATATTATTTTATATTCCTCTTACTGCCATTTTAAAGTTCATATGATGATATATCCCCTCTTTCTCTTATCATTTCGTTTTATGAATGTTTAAGTGGCGCCGTTAGGCTGCCAAAATTTTTGTAACAGATTCTTTCACCCTTCTCATTTAAAAGTTCTACTTTCTTGTCAAGTATTTTACGTTCCTTTTTATTATGTTGGAGTATTTTCTCTATATCTATCATACTGATCTTTTATATTCATATGATAAGAGACCCTATTTGATCTTGTCAATTCATTTTTTTGAAGTTTTAAGAGATGTCGTTAGGCTGCCGAATTTTAATAAGAGAAATCTTATTTTTGTCTTCCTTCAATGTTTTGCATTTAATATGGTATGTATTTCAAATTTCATTACCATGTTCTTATATCCTATCCCTATACTATTTTATGGGTCATTTATGAGTGGGTGACCCATGTCTCCTCTCTTTTCAATGTTTTCTATAACCCTGTAACATAGCCGTTATGCTGCAGGATTTTCGTCTCAAAATACCGCTCTCTTTTTCTCAAATTCTTTTATTTTATTAAGTGAATACTCAAATCTCTTTCTTCTACATGGGTATTCACATATATATCAAAATTTTCTATTTTAAATTCGTGGATTTACATACATGAAACCCGCTTTCCTTTTTCCGTGGGTTTAAAGTGACATAAAGATCATGTCTTTAAGGCAATTTTTAAAACGTTATGATTATGAAAGGAAACCCATTTATTTTATGATATATGGGTTATTTATGAATTGTTTGATGATTATATATGTGGATCACATGATAATAAATACAAATTAAGGGTGTGCCCTGACAGCGCCACAATGCATTGGGTAACGATTTAACCATTAGAGCTTACAAATTTAAGGGTGCGCCCTAATAGCGCCCCATTGCATTGGGTAATGATGTAACCACTAGAGATTATAATTTTAATGATACCTTGGGGTTTACCTTGGTAATTTCAAATGAAACCTTGGGGATGGACCTTGGTGATATGTTCTTGATTGTCTAAGTTAAATGTTGTATCCACATCTTCATTTTATGAAATACGTTATTTTTATTACGATATGCCTCATGATTTCTTTCTCATGCCTTAATGTTCTTTTCATGACTCAATTGATGTATCTCAAGTTCACATGTTAAATGTTTCCCTTGCTTCCCGTACTGGGCCTTCTGCTCACCCTTGCCTTTGATGTATATCCCCAGGTTATGAGATGCAGTAATGAACCTAGTATGAACATAAGGAGAAGCCTTTCAAGTGTTTAAGAAAAATGTTTTTTTGTCGTCATGTATTATGTTCCTGGTTTCCAAGACACTAAACCTTAATGATCCTTCATTTTGTATAATGTAATGAATGTTTATGTGATAAAAATGCGGGATGCCATACCGAACTATCACCTTTGATAGAAGGGAAGGATACATAATAATCTGAGCCCTAAAATTCCCAATTTTGATATTCTGAATTGCAATGAGGATGTGCTTTATGAGGTTCACCTTCCTTAGGTTTACCAAAAAATCTAAAATGTACATATCAATTTTCTTCCGGGTTCCCTTGTCACCCTTTCTCGGTACGATGAGACCTTGAACCTATAACTGAAGAATCCGATTGTTGGTAGAGAGATGTGAAATATTTGATGTCGTTACATCAGTAAGACCAAGGCATTCCATAGCCTTCACCTTGATGAAACTTCCCTGAACATCCAGTAGCTTTTGAGAGAAAAATTATTCTTCTCCATCATATGATAGCCCCACCAAGCTGATAGCCTTGGTTTAAGAGGGTTTATATGTATTTCCGTAACTCTTAAAGGAAAACTTTTACCTACCATCTTTCTTAAAGAAACAAACTAATTCATAGAATTCTATTAGAAAATCCAAAAAGACAACTTCCCGAGATCTTGTCTTTGAAATAGCTACACTTTCCCATCTATTGAGATTGATGTTATTGGTGATAATAGAGTCTTACTTGTTGAATAAATTTAGGTGTACGAACCTCTCCCTATATATTTTCCATTCTGAGATTGGTTTGACAGAAGACATATCTTGAGAGGGAACTTCTGCAGACATTCGGACTTGAGAACTTCTGAAAAATTCGGAACGGGATTTTATAGAGAGGAAGAGCTTCAACACGCACAAGCTTGATAACTGATGTTGGACAACCCTTCAGGGGTCACCTTTATATAGGCGATGGAAGTGACCTTTCATCTTCCAAATCCAATCTAACGGTTTGGAAACCTTCTATTCTGATCTAATGGTTTATATGATTGTCGCAAGAAAAATAATTTTAATGAATCCGCTCTTTTGAGGTTATAATAGAAAAACATTCGGATTTAAGGAAACTTGAATCCGAGAAAATTTAAAAAACAAAAGAAACTAACAACAAGTAAAATTTAATTATGAAAAACCAAATAAAGAATCATACCTTTCAGATTTCTAGGTAGTTTATTCGTATTTAGGAATATTCTTTTGAAGAAATTTGGATTTCCATAAAAAAAATTCACTACAAAAATTTCAAATCTAAAAATTTCCATTATGAAAATTTCATGTCTGAAGATTTTCATTACAAAAATTTTGAGGTCTGAACATTTTCATTATGAAAATTTCAGGTCTGATGATTTTCATTACAAAAAAATCAGGTCTGAAGATTTCATTACAAAAACTTTGGGTACAAAAAAAACTTCATTATGAAAAATATGAAACACTTCATTACGAAAAAAATAAAAAAAACTTACTGTGAAAATTTTATTATGAAAAATTTGAAAAAAATGACTACAATAAATTTTCATTACGAAATTTTTTGAAAACCAACTAAGAAAATTTTCAATACGAAAATTTTGAAAAATCAACTAAAAAAATTTTCATTACAAAAATTTTGAAAAATCAACTACAAAAATTTTCATTAAAAAATTTTTGAAAACAAACTACGAAAATTTTCATTACGAAAATTTTGAAAACCAACTACAAAAATTTTCTTTTTGAGAATTTTCAAAAACTGACTACGAAAATATTTAAAAAAACTTTAATAACAGATATACTCCCCCTAGGAAAAGGAGTTTATTACTGTAAGGAGATTGGTTTAACAAGAAGTTAATCATGGAGGATTACCTTACATTTATAATTCCTAACTTCTATTTAATGTATTAAAATCTATCAGAGGGTAAAGTTTTTGTAAAAATATCAGCAAGCTGATCTTGCATTCCGATAAATTAAAGAATGATATCTTCTTTTTGTGTGTGATCTCTAAGAAATTGATTCCTAATATCTATGTGATTTTAACGATAGTGATATGAATGGTTTTTACTAAGGGAAATCGCACTTGTGTTATCACACAAAATTTGAGTCTTAGTAAAACTCAAGTCATAGTCTGTGAGTGTGTGTTTAATCCACAACACTTGAGCACAACAACTTACAGATGCTACATATTCAGCTTCAGCAGTGGAAAGTGCTACAGAGTGTTGCTTCTTGAAAGACCAAAAAAATAACGAATCTCCTAAGAAATGACAAGTTCTGGATGTACTCTTTCAATCCATTCTACATCCACCAAAGTCAGCATCCGAAAAACGTTTTTGAATAAAATCATTTCTAGAAGTATAAAATAGTCCCAAATCCATGGTGCCCTTTAAGTAGCGAAAAATTATCTTCACTACCTTTAAATGAGATTCCTTAGGATTGGATTGATATCTAGCACATAGGCATACTGAAAACATTAAGTCTGGATGACTAGGTTTTATGTAAAGTAGACTTCCTGTCATACCTCTAAAGGATGTTTGATCTACTGGTTTCCCAGCATCATCAAGATCAAGTGTATTTGAGGTACCAATGGGAGTAATTATACTTTTATTGTTTTCATATCCATATTTTTTAAGAAGATCTTTAATATACTTATGTTGGGATATATAGATTCCTTCTGGTTTTTGAGAAATTTTAAAACCAAGGAAAAATGTTAACTCACCCATCATACTCATTTCAAACTCAGATTTCATTAGATCTACAAAGGAATCAATTAAAGATTGTTGAGTTGAACAAAATATTATGTCATCAACATAAATTTGAACAATCAAAACATTTTTCTTGTATTTCTTTATAAAAAGGGTTGGATCTGAATTTCCCTTAACATAGTTATTTTGAAGCAACAATCCTGTAAGTCTATCATACCAAGCTCAAGGGGTTTGTTTAAGTCCATAAAGAGCTTTGGTAAGTCTAAAAACATAATCAGGATGTTTTGTATCTTCAAAACCTGGAGTTTTTTCAACAAAAACTTCCTCTTGAACATATCCATTAAAAAAAGCACATTTCACATCAATTTGAAAATGTTTGAAATTGAATAATTCTGCATAGGCAAGTAAAATACGAATAGATTCATGTCTAGCTACCAAAGAATAGGTTTCTTCATAGTCTATTCCTTCTTTTTGATTATTTCCTTTAGTAACTAATCTACATTTATTTCTTAAAATGATTCTATTTTCATCACACTTATTTCTAAAGACCCATTTTACTCCAATAACAAAAGTTTCCTTAGGTCTTTCAACCAATTTCCAGACTTTATTCCTTTCAAATTCATTTAGTTCATCTTGCATGGATTTAATCCAATCATTATCACATAAATCTTCATCTGTTCTTTTTGGTTCTAATTGGGAAAGGAATTCTAGATGTTCTACTTCATTTCTTAAGGAACTTCTAGTTCTTACAAGTTGATTGACAACACCAATGATACTATCACTGGGATGATTCTTTAGAAACAAATTGTTTTGGTTTTGTAAAACATGTTCATCAATATAGAGTAGGAAATATTCTAGGGTAAATGTTTCCGTAGTATCTTCTTGAACATTTTCCTTATCAGAATAATTTTCTATCAAAGGTAGGTTATCAGTTGTTGAAAACGCATCCAAGTATGTAGGTTGGGGTTGTTTAAAAACAAAAGGATTAGTTTCATCAAATTTAACATGTACTGTCTCTTGAACAATACAAGTATTTTTATTGAAAACATTATATTCCTTAGAAGTTGTGAAGTATCCTAACAAAATTAGTTCTTCAGATTTTGGTGTGAATTTATGTAGATTATCTTTAGTATTAAGGACAAATACCTTGCAACCAAAAACCTTAATGTAGTAAAGTCTAGGTTTTCTACCATTCCATAATTCATAAGGAGTTTTATTAAGAGAAGGTCTAATCAAAACTCGATTTATAGTATAACAAATAGTACTTACAGGTTTAGCCCAAAAGTGTTTGGCTACAGAATATTCACTCAACATGAATATATTTATCTCTTTAAGAATTCTATTTCTTCTTTCAACAACACCATTCTGTTGAGGTGTTCTGGGTGCTGAGAAGTTATGAGTAATGCCTTTTCTACTACAAAAAGTTACAAAATCAGAATTTTGAAATTTTCCTCCATGATCACTATGAATTGTTTTCAATGGAAGGATTTTCTCATTTTTAACTTGGGCTCTAAAACTTTTGAAATAAGAGAAGGCTTCAGATTTCATTGTTAGAAAATATACCCATGTAAATCTAGTGTAGTCATCAACCAAAACAAATACATAATACTTGCCTCCAATGCTTCCAGTTTGTGTTGGACCAAAATATCCATATGCACTAGCTGTAATACATCAGTAGTTGAGACTTCATTGACTGGTTTAAAAATTGATTTATGTTTCTTGCCATATTAATAAGGGTCACAAACTTTTAACAAATCAAATCTAAGCTCTGGTAGATCCTTAACTAATCTTTTCTTAAAATTTTTTCATAAGTTCTTAAGGTTACAGTGACCTAAACTAATATGAAATAACCAAGAATGATCTTCCATTGCACTAAGTCAAGGTAAGTCTTGGCTAATAAGGTCTTATAAGTTTAGTGTATAAACATTCTCTTTCCTATGGGAAGAAATAATAAATTGTTCCTTGGAATTTTGTACTAAGCAATTGTCATTCCTAAAATTCACAAGGTATACTTCATCACATAATTTGCTTATGCTAATGAGGTTGTGCTTAAGAACTTTAACAAATAAAACATTTGAAATCAATGTTTTTCCATGAAGAACGATGTTACCTATACAAAAAATTTCTCCCAGAGCATTATCTCCGAAATTTACTTTTCCTCCTTTCGTTTTGATAATCTTTTGAAAATAGTTTCTGTTTCCAGTCATATGCCGGGAACATCCACTATCCATGTACCACGTATTGTTGTTGGTACTTTCTCTATTTTCTTGAAAATAAAAGACTTATACTTTTGGAATCCAAAGTTTCTTGGATCCAAAAATTTCAAAAAGCAAATTTTTTGGTACCCACATCTTCTTAGAAAAATAGGCTTTATGAAATCCTAAATACTGGGTTTTGTTTAGAGAACAATTCTTTGCCCAATGTCCACCACAATGACTTTTAGTACAGAAAGGAGCACTTTGAGGAACAAAGTAGTTGTTACTAAAAATCGTTTTAGAACAAGTATAACCAAAACTAGAACTATTCCTTAGAGGTCGAATTTGTGAATAAATTTTATCAAAATTTACCTTACCAAGGGTAAAGTTTGACAAACACATCCTCAAGGAAAATATTTCGGATTTGAGTTTTATAACCAATTTCTTGTCTTCAAAAGCATTTGATTTTGAACTAGAGTGAGGATCAAAAACATTTTTCTTAGAAATTACATTTTCTAGATCTTTAGAAAGTTTATTCTTCTTAGAATTTACTTCCTTTAGATTTTTTGATATACATTCAAAATACATTTTTTTATTATAAATATCTTTTGAATGATCTGATATTTCTTTAGTAAGAATAGTATTTCTAGATTTTTCCTTATCATGTTTTTTCATGAGTTTTGAATTCTCAATATCAAGAAGTTTATAAACCTAGAAACTTCTTCATAAAAAGGCAAAGTATTATCTTCATCAAAAGAAGATTTTTCAGCAGAAGAAGATTTTTCATCAAGAGAATATTTTTCATCAAAAGAGTTATAATATTTACTATCATTAGAATTAAAAGAACCCTTGGTCATTGATTCAGCATTGTGTACCTTAGACATTAAACAATGATTATCAATAGGTATCCTAGCTATTAGATAAAGATTATTTTGTCCAGAGGATTCATAATCTAAAGATTCATCTGAAGAGTCTCCACCACGGGCACTCCAGGTGTCGTTAGCTTTCATGACATTCTTAGCTTTAGACTTGTAGTAGTTCTTTCTATTTTTCTCAGAATTCCTTTCCTCTCTTTCTTTTCTCTTAAGCATAGGACAATCAGGTCTTATCTGTCCAGCTCTCTTGAATTCATAACATGTGACTTCTGAATCTTTCTTATCTTTCCTTTCCCTTTTCTTATATATGGATTGAATGTTCCTCTGTCCAGCTATCTTCTTCATCCTTCGAGTAATATTTGATAATTCATTTTCTAAGGATTCAGTTCCACTAGATTTAGAATGGATAAAAACTTTCTTAAATTTGGATCTAGTAACTCTCTCAGAAGTCTGGGCTTTCATATGATTATAAGTTTTAGTAAAAGAAACACTACCATTTCCATTCTTCTTTTTTACATTATCAGCATCTATCTTCATTCTAGTCTCATACTGAAGAAGAGTTCCAAACAATCCATCTATGGTAATCTGAGAAACCTTTCTGTTCTCATAAATAGAAGTCCTCTTGGACTCCCATTCATTTGGTATGATATCTATGATCATATCCAAAAAATCCTCCTCATCCAAACCTTTTTCTCCGATATATTGTAATTTATTCACGATAGCCATAAACCTTTTTTGTAATTTGCTTATAGGTTCTCCATAAGGAAAGTTAAAGCTATGATATTCAACTCTCAACATAGATCTTCTTGTCTCTATGAATTTAGATGTACCAAAATGTGTTACATCAAGCTTCGTCTAGATACTATTTTCAGCTTCACATGGATATATTTGACAATAGATATTCCTATTCATGAAACATAACAAAGTATTTCTGACTCTAAAGTTCAATTGATATTCTGATTTTTCCTGATTCGTAAAAGTTCTCAATTCCTTATCCAGAATCTTATAATATCCAGTCAGCATTAGATAGTTATCAACTCCAGTATTGATAAAAAAATTCTTCATCCTATCTCTCTAATAATCATAATCATTTCCATCAAAAATAAGAGGTCTGGTAGGGTTTAGGTTATCAATAGAACCTACATTTAAACCTACCATCCTTAAGATACTCTTTGGAACAAAAACTTGTTAGTAGAATAAGTCTGTAAACAAGAGAAAATATCTTAAGCACGGAACTAGATATTTAATATCTAAGCAAGAATGAATCTGAACTATATGATTCCGAAAAATAGATTCTGAAAAATTATGAATCTGAGAGTTCAATTCCAAGAATTCTATTCCGAATCTAATTGTGAGATTAATTCAGATTGTACCAATCCTCTGATACCAATTGTGAGATGGTATGTGAGTATGATATACTCAATAATACAAAATGTAGGATCGAATATGTAAACATGAGATTATCAAATACAAGAGGGGGTAAATTTTATACTTTAAAAATTCTTTAGGAACTTTTAATGGTAGTTATGTTTAAAAAGGTTAAACAAGACAATTCACAAGACCTCTAAGTTCTTATAACTTTATTGATTCTGGAAAAGTGCTTCCAAAAATGAAACATAAAAAAAGTTTACAACAACTAAGATTCTACCTTAATTAGTATAGAATCTAACTAAATTAGAGTACAAGTGTAAGGAAGTATAATATAGTTATACTTTCCTAAAAAAAAGGCTGTGGAAAACATGAAACAAAACTAGGAACAAGTAGTAAATCTTTTAACCCAAAGAGAAGGGTATCCAACAACCTTGGATAAAGGTCCCTTGATTTATACATTCAAGAAAGTCTATCTTACCCACACCAGGGTAAGCCCTTGATATGAATATCAGAGTCTGTCTTGCTATCCCCAAAAGACCTCACCTTCAAGGTAGTCGACACCTATGTCTTCCTATCCCCAAAAGCCCTTGATTGTATACAACAACAATTGGAGTCACACGAAGCAAGTATGCACGAAGAAAAGATTGAAAAAGCTGTTCAAACATTCTGTACGAAGATTGAGAGTTTATAAGATCCTATCTCTCTAGAAATCACTTCAACAACATGTAAGCACATATGTCAAAAATGAGTTCAAAGTGTTGTGTTGAGGTTTTTCAAATAAGCTCTTATTTATAGGCACATCTCCAACGGTCAGCTCCCTCCTCCAACGGTCATATTATTCCTTGGATTTAAGAGGGATCTATAAATGTGTCACTCAAACAATGGTTATTTGATAACAGAAGGCATGACATCGTTTTATAATAGAACAAGTGAAAGCATAGACAAAAACTAATATTCGGAATGTATGTAAATGAAAGTTCGGAGTCAACCAAAAAAGAATTCGGAGTCTATAATACAAAGATGTTCAGATTCTATTTTCTAGGAATTCAAAACCTAAATTATATAGAATTCTAAAGTATGAATTTAAAGGAAATTAGAAAGCTGTATTCACTAAAATTAAGAACCAGAACTTTCAATGTTCGGAGTCAGAGTTCATGAGAATTCAGAGTCAGAACTCATAAGAGTTCAGAGTCTGTATTTAGAGAACTTCGGAGTCAGAACTTAGAGAAGTTAATATCCAGAATTCGTATTCAGAATTCGGAATTAGAAATCAGAGAAGTTTTTATCCAGAATTCATATTCATAATTCAGAGTCAGAACTCAGAGAAGTTCATAACCAGAATTCTGATTCAGAATTTGGAGTCAGAACTCAGAGAAGTTCGTAACCAGAATTTTGATTCATAATTTGGAGTCAGAACTCAGAGAAGTTCCTTAATAGAATTCTGATTCAGAATTCAGATTCAAAACTCAAATAAGTTCATAACCAGAATTCTGATTCAGAATTCAGAGTCATAACTCAGAAGATTTCGTAACCATAATTTTGAGAATTCAGATCCTAGAACAAAATGCTTCATATCTAGGTAATTACAGTATTATGAGGTTTTGGTTTCAATATGAGTTTTACTCTTAGAAAATTTATGATATGAACAATGAAATCTAGGTAAGGGTAAATTTCCTAGGGTAAGGAAATTTTCTTTAAGAAAGTAAAACAAGGGGTAAAATGAGATTTTCCTTAAGATAAGGTGTTTGTGATTTTCAGAATAAGAAGAAATGGTAATGTCATAAGGAACCCTTAATGACTCATCAATCTCCCCCTTGAAAGAAGGATTAGAAAAGTAATAAGGAAAACCTTATTGACTCAACAATATGTTTGTATATATCCTTAAGAAACTTTTACATATAAACATATGTACTTATGAAATAATGGATTTCTATCATACTATAACTCACATGATATCCATTAGTCATGATAGTTGAAATTTTGTTATGGGATAACACTGTTGATTATGATGTATGTCTTAAAAGTAATGGATGTTTTGGTAATGAATATATGGTGAATCATTGATACTTCATATACATACATAATAACCATAATGAAGATAAGGTAATGTGCATTTAGGAATTCATCCATGATACAATATGTTGATTGATAATTGTTTGGTGAAGATATTCTTTGGCATACAAGCCCAAAGAATCTCATATCTTATGACCATGTGTATACTATACTTCACCTTAAAAATAATTAAAAATTTAATGGAATTCAGGAAGTATAGTTACCACTATGTTATACTTGAAATAGTTCACTCTCAAGATAAACCAATTCAGAAAAAATTGTGGATTAACTTTATTTTTAAACAATTATTTTTCTAAAACTAAGTACATATGTGTGCTAATAATACCTAAGGTCTTTAACTCCAAAGAGTATAAAACCATACTGGGCATATCCTTGACATCCACTTATTTTTTTTGAAAATATATTATATTTTTTTAACTTGTTATATAAGACTTATATTTTTATAATCATCACTTAGTGCCAATTATTCAAGTATTACAGAACTATTATTAGAGTATTAAACACCAAAAACAACAATAATTACAAAATTGGAATAATGGTTCATTGTTTCCAAAGGACATGTTAGATAAATGTTTTGGTAATATTCCATAAAAGTTATACTAGAGTCATTAAACTAGTCAATTATAAGTTGTGTGTTTCTCATCGATGATTAGGAACCACCCCTTATCAACCTCTTGGAGAATATATATCACCTCTTGTAACATTTCTATACTCAGTTAATGTATTTTAATACACATATGTGAAAGTAATATTGAATTTAATAACAAAAAAAAATATAACGCAAACATTAATTCCATTTAAGGAATATACCTGAAGAAGAAGCGATTACTTTCTTCTTGGATTCAATTCATTGCCTGTGAACTTCTATTAAGTTATTTCATGACATGCAAAGAAAATAACATCCTGATTAATGCCTCTTTTATTTTGTGGATGTTATGAAGGTTCCTTTGAAATTTCTATTTTCATTGTCTTTTTATCCTTGTCATTCAAAATTTTTCCATAAAAATTAAATAGTATACTTTCATTAAGTTCTACTTTCTTGGAAAAAAATTCCCTAGTTGGCAATGAATCATTTTATCCATACTTTTCATTTTTTAACCTTAAACGAAACTAGATTAATTCTGTAAAAAAGATATAATAATGGTATTTCTTAAAGGATCATGATCATTCTTTCATATTTACATGTAAGCACTGTAATTATCATCAATACATATCTGGATTCAGTTTCTCCTTATAATTATCTTAGAGTTGTGACAATATGTAATATCATCCATGTCATGATGTAGTATCCACAAATCACATTAGATGTTGAAGATAGAATTATGTCATAACCATCATATGCATAACACATGAGTATCTTGTAATAATTTTAACACTCTCAATTCCTAATGTGTCTTAATGGGTATTGGGGACTCTAGCACCTTGAATTTACAATATCATATCATTTTGTGAAATCACATGTACTACCCTTTGGAAATTAATAATAGATATGACATTGAAATTTTCCAATAAATATCATAGTATTTATTATGGAATTACATTCCATTTTCTAGAAAAATAAAATCTAGCATAATAATACTTCTATGTTTACTACTGATTTAGACATTGACGATTAATTAATTAATTAAATCATTAAATTTCACCGACCATTTTATTGAACTATAGTAACCCTATGTACTAGAATCAGAATACCATATAGCTTGAGTATTCTAGTGAAAAGGATCCTTAAACACCCAGGAATTCTATAATCTATGGATATGCCACTACTCATAGAGTTCAAGGTAGACATTTAACCAGAGAACCGAATTAATTCCCAGCTCCATGATCTATTGAGTGAAGTAACATCTTCTAAAATCATAAATATTATGTACTCAAAACTCACATCTAATGTTTCAGAAAGCTAGTTATGCAGACTCCTTTGATTTGAAATTAAGTTAAGTCAACCCATCAATCCCATAAGAACTCTCCAGTAGTAGGAAGCACCCTCAACTATGGCTGAATGACCACCCCGAACATCTAGTTGTGTTCAAATTCAAATGATGGAAGGAATTTTTGAATTAATATTTCTATGAGGTGTTTTTAATATATTTTATTAATTTATGAAATAATTTTCTATCTGATATGCACGTTATATCTGATCAGACTCACAACTGGATGTGCAATAAATAGAAAAATATTTTCATCTCATAAATTTATTTAATCTTGAATTTTTTATGGTTACTATTTTATGTTATTTTGTAAACTTTCATATTCAATAAAATAATAAACAATGAATAAATTAAATATATTACGCAATTGATCTTGAGAATGTATTATTGTTTGATCTATTTAAACTCAATAGACCAACCATGAACTAGGGGTATAATACCTGTGTTGTGACTTGACACGTATTATAGCTCACACCCTAACCCAATGTGTCATCATCTCATATGGAATACAACCTTATCTGGGCATGGTCCACACCTAAATCCCTATTCATCACAATACGTACATACTCACATATAGGTGAGTAGTCTCAAGAATGTATAATATATAGAAAAATAACACTCATGGACCCGTAGAAACTTATACACATTAAACAAGAAAAAATGATAATGCACATACCCTCTATTAATTAATTACATGAATCACACGTAATTAAAATAACTAGTTAAATAAATCAAATTCCAGAAATACAATGACTGTTCTATGCTCAAGATTAGTCATTACGTAATTAAAAATTAAACTGGTATAAATTTATTAAAGTACGAGGGAAATTCACATAAATTAAATAAATTATTAAATTCAAAAAGTCTATTCAAATATTTTATTTTAATACAGTATAATAATTTTTATTTTATTTTATTATCAATAATAAAATTAATTAATTAATTAAATTTAATATAAAAAATTTAATTATTTTCTTTTTGGAATATTAAAAATAAACATTTTTCAACCAAAAACACTTTTAATTAATTTCATTTAATACCTAAAATTAAATTAATCAATTCAATTATTTTTTGAATATATAATAAATACACGTGCCCTCAAAAAATGTGTAGAGCCTTTGTGGGTCAGGCTGAACCCGTACTGCCCGTTTCAGGTCATGTGAAGCATGTTCATGGATGTTTTGGGCCAAATGGGGCCACCCATACCACTTATGGGGCATATTCAGTCTAGAAGATTTCAAAGGAGGCCGAGGGTACCTCACAGGTGGGGGTATCGCACAGGTACCAAATGAACTAGGGGGGTCCGGTAGTTAAGAGCATCAGTTGTGGCTATCCGGTTATGGACTTGTTTGTGGGGGGAATGACAGCCGATGATGCAGTGGCAGCTTCCCGGCCTAATGAAGCAACCAAGATTTGGTGGTGTGTGTGTGGGGGGGGGGTGATTCTAATTCGGCGGAACATCATGAGGGGACCGATGCCAGTTGGTCGGTCCATGGGTGTGGCAGTGCTGGGCCAGATTTGGATGAAGATATCTTGATGGTTACTGAGGCTAGCATTAATGCTCAATGGGTCTACTGAATATAGACAACAACAAGGGTGCAGGTCACTATTTGGGGAAGGTTAGACAAGGGTAATGCTGATATTGTGGCCCATGGTGGTCCAACCATGGATCGACTGGAGGATCATCGACACACGGAGGTTGGATGGACCGTAGAAGGAGGCCGCATGGGGTTGTTACTGGCGGCCCGATGAGGGTGGTTGGGAGGAAGGTATTTGGGGTGTGTGAAACCACTTTGGAAGATCTAGTCGAGTGAAGGACGACCCACCAGAGGGAGAGACTGACCTGAGGAGGGCAGTGCTGTAGTGGCCACGGGTGAACATGCCATGGAACGATCCAAATACATGGGAGTAGAAGGTCTCTCCAAGTGAGGTGACGGGGGAGGGGGACCCTCTCGGATCATATTCCATGAGAGAATATTTTTTTTGGGTTTTATAAAAAAAATTCGGGAAAGAGGATCAGGGTTCCCATATTTTTAAAAATGGTTCTGGGATGCGTGAACGCCATTCACGCATCCTTCCGTAGAAAAGGATGCATGAACGATGTTCACGCATCCAAGCCCCCACTGAAGATGTCTGAACCCCATTCACACATCCTCTCGAGAGGAGAGATGCGTGACTGTGGTTCACGCATCCCTCAAAGAGCTTAAATATTTCTCAATATTTATAAATAGTAATTACAAACTAATACACTTAAAGTAAAAATTAAGAAATATTAATAAATATCAATTAAATAATATAAAATATTGAAATATTTTTAATAAATATTCATGAATAATAGATATTCATTAATTATTATTAATAGATATTTTTGGTGCACTACTTGATTTGGGAAATGATGTCGTCCTCTACCAACTGATCATGATAACACATGAAACAAAAAATTATGCACTTATCATCAAGGGTAATCCAAATTTATTTCAATATGCAGATATTAAATGTGATATGTAACATTTAATAGAATAATCAACCTAAAACTCATGTACTAACTTTAACAAATAGATCAAAAATATTCAATTGCAAAAAAGAAGGATAAGTGGCCTTTGAGCGCATTCATACTTGAACTTTTTGTATGTCTTTGATTAATTGGATTACAACCTATTCTTATTCAGTTTATTTTTTTGTTAACAAAGGAAGAGGTATTTAGAAAAATAGTCCTTTTTAATAACATGATATTCCTAAACATTCTACAGTAATTTTGTTTGATTCTAATCAATATACTAATTCTGGAAGTAATTTCATATTTCTTCATTTTTCTCCCCCTCAATGGAAACACTCATAAACATCTTTATAATGGTGAATTTTTACAATAATGTTTTTCAAGATGTTCTAATATAGAGAATACGCTAGAATTTATCTTTGGCTTATGAATGTTGAGATTTGAAAACTTATATAACTTCATCAAGGATGATCTTCTTCAATACTTATTTTTCAGGATACCAAAACATGATCTAACCATGATGAAGTTATATAATATCCAAATAGGCTCTTATGAGAAACATTGTGAGTAATCCTATGAATCATAGCATGGATATTTATTTTAATTTATATTAACATAATATTTTTTGAATGGATTGATTATTCTCTAATATATATTAAGAAAGATATAATCCTAGCGTCTTTCACTCACTCACATCATCCCAACATGTTGTAGTTATACATTTATTTATATAAAGGTCTTCATATGGTTCCATATGTATTATAGAGTATAAGCTGTTATTATATATGAATTCCACTAATAAATTTTGTAGATCACAATATCCCTTGAAATGGATCAAGAAATCTATTAGCTGATCTTCGAGCGTATGAATGATCATTTTAGACTTACTATTAGTTTAAGTGTGGTAAGTAGTTCAAATCTCATTTTTGTATCCAACGCTTGTTAAATAATTCCCAAAAACATCATAGATATCCTTGGGTCGGTATTAGATATAATATAAATATTTAATACATGTAAAATTACCTCTTTATTTATATATTGGTATGTTGATAAAGTGCAAAATACTCTCAAATAGCAAAGAAGTAAGAAAGCATTGTAAGTTGATCAACTATAAACTGAATGGAATTATTTATAATTTAGGTCTTTATAAGAGATATGATGAATTACATGGTGTTCAGGAACAAAGGTGATATAGTTTACAGGTGTGAAAAGGGTTTCAGGAAGAATTTATTTTTACATATAAATAGTCCACTAATCCCATTGTCAATAATAATATGACTATAGGGGATTCATGTTCTCAATTATTATATTCTATATACAATTAAATGTTTCATTAAATAAATAATTAATGTGAATACCAATTAAATATATAAAGGTAATTAAATTAAGTAAACAAGAGTTGGGTGAACACATTTTATGATAACAACATTTGTGCAAAAGGACGAATATGTAGACTTCAATAAAATTGTTTAGATTTTTTTTATGTAAAGAGGAATTCATCATTTGGATTAAATATGAGCTTCATGATACACTTATTATGGTGTAGAAAATGTTGATCATGTATATATGAAGATTATTATAAAGGAACTAAGAGTACACTTTAGTTGAGAGAGAAATGATTTCTCAAATTGTGAGAGAGTAGTGAGTTATCTGAAGATTTTAAGGGTTGTTTCTTATTTTGGAAGAATATGAATTCAATCTTTTTCATAATATCCATAATTTTATTACATGATGGAGGTATTTTAATTGTAAAATCCTCTAGTGAATATTTCATACCATTAGAAATTGTTTCTTTTTATAAAGTCTGAATATGTATCTTCTCAAAATTGGCCAAATGAACTTCTAATTCATAGTGTAGTTATTATGATCTTCAACCATAATCATCTACTCTTCACAAATATACATTATTTATTCAAATTATTCTTCATGAAATTTATTTTTTGTAAACAAATAATCATATTCCATGATATTCTAGGATTTTACATCTAATTTTAAATCATTGAGATCAATAATATTTTTCAATATTTCTTCAATTTCACGCATCTTTTCATCAAGAATCTATTGATTTCAAAATAATTAATATAATTAATATTTATTAGTTAATTTAATCATATTATTTATTATACATATATATATATATATTGGTAGATAATATTATAAAAGTAATACACTTATTAAAAAAAGAATAGAAGTCTATAAATGATAACAGTAAGACACATACAAAATGTATCATAGATCAAATATCAACCTAATCTACGCCTATGGTGTGGACAATCCTCTATCCCACAGCCAGACATATACTGGATGTGCCCACGCCGTGTCTATATATGTCTGTGCTCTGGCATACGTTGCACATCCTCATAGACAGCCACCTCCACATCCTCCTGTGTGACAGGCGGTGGATGTATAGTCTCACCGCCTGTACCCTAGCCCGCATCTAAGGATAGTTGAAGATGGATGGAACTCTCAACAACATAGGAAGTAGATGGATGCTCTACTGCAGATGACTTTAGTAATGCATTGATCTCAATCCAGTGATCGTCTGTAAGTACCTTTGGCTGTGTCTGAGAAGATGGAGGAGCATCTGACTGATCATGCTGAACACCCTCATCTAGTGGAACAATAGCATGTGGACGAGCAAGCTGGACACCCTCCTCCTGTGGAACAACAACATCCATAATAGGGTCATCACCCCCAGGCACATCTATGTGAGGATCAGCAGGCTCTTCATCTTCCGCAGTAGTTGGTGGATCAAAGAAAATGCCATGATAGATCTCGTCCATCGACAGAAGCAGCTGTGCCACAAGGGTGTGAAAATATGTCGAGTCAAAGGCAGCTCTCTCCACTGGATTAGACATATGAAGTAGATGAAAAATACGAGCATCCTGCAAAAACAATTTCCATTGTTAACTAATATGAATAAAAAATATATTGAACAGTTAAAGGAAGAATGCATACCAACTCATGAAAGCCCCGTCAGTGCCGTGTCAGAAATCTGACCGGGGACCTGATGTACCAGCCTGCATAATCCATCTGATCCATCAAATGAGAACATACTGTCCTTGCCCCTCTCAACTGGGACTCCCGTCATATGTCCCATAATGCAACATATCTGGCATGGAAGCTCCTCCAATCCAAATCCCTCTTCCCTGACATCTTCAGGGAATGCAATGATTCCAACTGACTAGGCTGGTCAGGAACTAGCTGAAGGAATCCAAACTGCCTCATAAACCAATCCATCTGATGCTACTCGACTATATGAAAATTAATCAGTGGAACCATACAGGAGCCGATACCAAGCATCATTGTATAGGACAATGACAGACTCAGATGGATAGCATCTTTATATGGAATCCATGTAATCTAAAAGAAAAAATGAATAATCAATTAATAAATTAATAGATGTACAGTGAAGAGTAAATATTAAACAATATAAATAATAATCACTTACATCGTATGGTTTAATTTAGTCTAACATAAGTCTGTAAGTGTGAACATCATTTCTGGGAGAATCTGAATGTCAATGCGTCTGACTCCACCTGTAGATAACATATTTATTTTTAAATTTCATAATAGAATATTATATAATTAAGTTAGATATTAGAAGGAATTAATAACATACCAACATCCACATGGAGCCTCTGCTACAATATCAACGGGTAATGGCGCATGGGCATGTGGAGCTAAACGAGGGATGTGCTCCCATACCCACATCTACAGAAGAACCATGTATCCTATGATCTGCATCTTATCGATGCGACATGCGCTGCATAGGGCCCTATATGTATATGCTGGGAAGGAAGACCCCCAGCTATACCGGCCTGCCTGGTCCAAATCCTCCAAAAAAGATAAATACATCAGGTGCACAAAAGTAGTAGAGTGGTAAACAAAAATCGTTCCACCTATCAGCCTAAAAATATATGCGCGTGGAAATCACAACATGGTGATTTCATCATCATCATCTAGTAAATGTGTGATGTTCTAGTCTAACCAAGGCACCCGTAATCTACCACCGACGATGTTCCTGCCATCATCTTGGACCTCTATGCCTAGTAGTCTATGAACAAGCTCAGGAAAATCTAATAGAACTCGACCTGTCAAAGCATGTACGTTGATAGGGAGGCCCAACATAATGGCCACATCCTGTAATGTAATAGTCATCTCCCCCTCACTGAAATGGAAAGTATGCGACTCTGGCCTCCATCTATATACAAGTGCGGCAATGATCTGATGATCACGAAATGTGAAGTCGCACATCACAACTCCATAGAATCTAGCTCGACAAAGATGGGTGACGATAGGGGGAGGTGGTCCAGTATGATGGAAATGGTGAGATCTACATACACTCAATGGAGGCACAGGACGTCCCTCTAATAGTAGTCGCGATACATGAGTAGTATGAGATGTAAGCAATGGAAAACCTGACATCTGCACACATGATATCATCGTTACTTTTTAATAGATAATTGAATAAAAATTGTAAACTTTTATTTTAAAAAAATATACAATAAGCAAAATAAGGTAGAAAATAAAGCAGCAGTGATGAAAAACCTGCATTGAAGATGTGGAAGCATTATATATTCATTTTTGTTCGGTGTTTATTTTTTTAATAATTTTAGTATCATAAAATTATTTATGATAAAATCCAAAAATGAGACAAACCAAAGTTCAAACATCTAAAAAATGGAGCAGGTCAGAAATAAAAGGATTCAATAATGAAACATTCACATACGAAACAACATAAACATATTAATGATACAATACACAGACTCGATCA
This sequence comes from Viscum album, assembly GCA_963277665.1. NCBI lineage: Eukaryota > Viridiplantae > Streptophyta > Magnoliopsida > Santalales > Viscaceae > Viscum > Viscum album. The sequence goes on from OY728163.1 coordinate 1,946,194,388, forward strand.
TGGACGATGAGATGTGGAACTTTGTCCTACCACTTAGGTACATCTCTTATGAGTATGTCCTTCTGTGTGAAATATACTGCATCATATTCTCCCTCCTCGTTACCGAGGCCAATCCCTCTCATTTCTGATGTGAGTTGACTTTAGTCTTCCTCGGGGCCGCAAACTGGTAGCATGAATCCAATAATTTTAAAAATGATAGACGTTGAAAAAATCATCAATGAAACCAAAATCAACTTATGAAAACCTGGAAATATCAGGGACGATGGTCAGTTGATCAACATGAAATGTGATAGAATGGAAGTCACCAACAGGCATCCAAGCAGCACTATAATAGTTAACCAAAGTGCTCATGTGATACACTGGGTCAACATATGGCTCCCATGAAATATTTACTGAAGCGCAAGCTGTGATAACATGTAGACATGGATATCTCAATGCCTGAAAGCTGCTGCAATCATAGTACCTGTTGTCCAACATCACGACAAACACTCCACCAGTAGTGCATATACCCTGGTCGTAGCATTGTCTTACCAGAAATCTCCTATTTTCCATATCAAAGGATATAAAATTCCATCTTGAATCCTCATTCCGTATCCAGTCAATATCACTTTGAAAATACTGAGTAAAAATCATTCCATTTTCCATCCTCTGGTAGGCCTTTTGGGACCGGTCAACAAAGTAGTGAACACATCTAAAAAATGTATCTTGCACTAACCCTGTGATTGGGAGTTTGCTTACACCCTTGAGGACCCCATTTATGCAATCCACTATATTAGTGGTTATATGTCCATATCTCATGCCACCATCGTATGCTAATGACCATTTCTTCCTTTGAAATTTGCATCATATATTCATATACCTCCTCATTAACTGTTCGAATCTCTTGAAGATGTCGATCAAACCTTTCTTATTGGGGTTCATATGTTGGAACCATAAGATAATAATGTATTAAAATGGATATTAATTTTTGTTAAAAAACATGTTTATAAAACCATACCCAACTTGAGGATTTACTTCTTTATGGCCTCATCTCTAAAATGTGTATGCACATTACATGCAATATGTCTAATGCAATAACGATGATAAGCATTCGACTCATTCCAAGAAACCCCATCACTACTCATAGCCTCTATAATCGCTCGATGATGATCCGATATCAGACACAAGCCCTGTTTTTGTATGACATGAACACGTACACATGCCAAAAACCAGCTCCATCATTCAAAATTTGCTTTTTCAACAATAGCAAAAGAAAGTGGAAGAGGAGCACGATTACCATCATATGTGGCAGAAATGAGTAGAACACCTGTATACTTTCCAAAAAAGAATTTTCCATCTGCCTGAATAATTTTTTTTACAATAGGGAAAGGCAGCAATCCATGGTCTAAATTCCGAAAAATCCTATTGAACTTCACCTTTGACCGATCAACTCGATGATTCTGGGATACATACTCAACACTATCCAAATGATAAAAAATCTGATTATTGAGAGACAAAAATTACATAAGCTGTGGAAACATCACATAAGACTCATCCCAATCACCATACACTTTTATAATGGATTTCTGGTTTGCATTCCAAGCTTTGTCGTATGATATCTTATAGTTATACAACTGTTGAATTCTTTCCTGAATAATGGAAACAGGAACATCCTGACATGTTCATATCATCTCACAAATAATAGTAGATATAAACTCTGCGTCAAGGGAAGAGTGATCTTGTGCCAAGATGGGATGCAGAAAAGTGTGTGGGCCTTCTAATTTGGTTATCTTCCAACATCCATAATATTTATCAAATATTTCTCTTAATTGAAATTTACATCCTGACCCATATTTTTCACAACGAATGGGATATTTTGTCTTCATTGACTCATCAACCACATATGTAAAATTTCACTCAATGTGGAATTGATTTATCACATTTTTCATGGCTAGTTAACTTTCGAACTCCTGCCCAACATATATGGAATTATCATTTGATGCAGGCCTATTACCTATAATTCCAGGGAATTCAGAAGCTGGTGTAATGAAATCACAATCAAAATGTTGTTCATGAGACATTCCCTCAACTAAGGAACTCAAAACTGAATGCCTAATACCACTAACTGGTGGATGTAGTGGATGTCTATCTCTAAAAAGAACATCAGAAGGTTCATTCCGAACCACATCATCTCCGGATGACTCCCCAGATTCTTCTTCCTCGTATAAACTTTCATGCACTATATCAGTACACAAAGGGATGTCGTCAACATTTCCTTCCAAATTTTTATCATCTTCTTCATAACATTCTTCCACAGGAGTCATATGAGGAGGAGGCAATGAATAAGACTGTTGTGAAGGACTAACTTCTATAGAGATCACAAAGCATGGTTATGTAGTAATCGATCCCACCACATCAATATCAGAAATGGAAAAAAATAATTCCATAAAACCATGAATACACTATTTTCTGAATAACAAATAAGCCTCCATCCAATCCTCATCATCAAATATAGGGTACTCGCTGTGCCACAGACGCTCAGGATATTGAAGATGTCGGTATCTAATTGAAGTGATTGTTTGTTCACTCCTCAGTTTTAAGCAACTATGAATCTTATTACAAACTGTATCCAATGTCATACAACTATGGAGATTTACCACTATGGCATGTGGTACACTGTATCTAGAACCTTTATCAGTATAAATTACATCACCATTACAATATATTTGCGCAGCCATAATTAACTATAAAAAAATTATTTAAAAAATATTATATACTACATTAAAGTTTTAAATTATTTAATTTGGTTTTCAATAATTTATTATCTTGATATTTCTTATGTATTGATTTATCAGTGTTAAGGTATAGTGATTGTGATATTATCACAAAAGAAAATTTAATATAATGTTTCATAAAGTTTAATTACTTATGAATATATAATCATGACTTGATCTTGAGAATTACGATTAGTTTATCATTATCTAATAATCTAAACACAACCTATGGGTGGACTCCTGTCTCTATTATCAAATATTTCAACAACCTCCAATCTCCTATCAAACAACAACGCCTCCTCTCGAACGAGTTCTCAAATGCCTCTTCATGGACACCTCTTCGGGGAAGCCTGTTTGGGGACACCTCTTCGGGGGCGTCTGTCTTTTAATTAAAAATTTACTCACATGAATGTGAGGGGGTCTAGGGGTATAAAATAAATAATTTCTTTTAAGAGGACACGCAGGTCCTTACACTTACTGAGAGATGACTCGCAGGTCATTAATGCGGAAAAAATTCAACTATTACAAATTGAATAACCACAGACACAAAATAAAACATGCAATTTCAATTATTCATGGTCAGTCATCTCAAGATCACTCATCACTCATGCCATGTTTTTTGGTATAATTATTATATTATCCAAATTATATAACTTTATCTATTACTAAATGAAATGTATATTAAATACTACACCTCTTTTCCAAAAATTTAACTTCATGTGTATATATATATATACAATTATTAATAACATTTAATAAATTTTATTATAACTAATATAATTGAAATTTACATAATAAACACTTTTTTTATTTTAAATTTTATGAAATTGTAATGTTTTTTGGCCATTCTTATACTTTTCAAAATATAAGTAAATATTTTTTGAACTTTATTTATTAAAAATATTATTAATAGTAAAAAAAGTAATATAATTTACACTTACATTAAAACCATTCATTAAAATAAACTTCTCTAACATAAATTACTTTTCCTAAAAATTCAAAATTTTAGACATAACATAAAACATTCAGTATTCAGACAACATACATTCAAAAAATTAAATCATACAAACATTCAAAATATAGAAAATTAAATCATACAGAACATTACACATCATGAAGAACATATGAAATAAATAAATCATACACACAATTAAACATAAAAATGAAATAAATAAACACAATTAAAACAATCAAAATTTTAAATAGAAAGTTTACCTCTATAAAAGCAGCAAATATTTGTTGATAAATTTTTTTTCAGGAATTCGCAACAAAATCCAGAGGGGAACAGTGGTTTTTTATGGGGGGACCCACTCCTTCTATAAAATTTCTTGGTGGGATGCGTGAACCCTGTCCATGCATCCTTCAGCTAGTCTATGAAGGATGCGTGAACAGGGTTCATGCATCCTTCCATGGTGAAGGATGCGTGAACGCCGTTCATGCATCCTAGACCCAATTTTAAAAATACGGGAACCCTGATCCCCTCTCCAGATTTTTTTTAGAAAACCCAAAAAAATTACTCTCCATGAGAGGATATTGGTTCCCTCATAATATTTTTAAATCAAAAATCATGAATTAGTCTTTTTAAAAAACAGATGTAGATTTTTTTTGTTCGGTTGTAGGCAAGTAGCGCAATATGGTTCCCCAAAGTCTTGTTTAATCTACTATATATACTAAACCTGGGTGTTCCCTGCTTATGTGTCAACACCACATTCAACCATGTCACCTAAATCTGGTATTAAATTACCAATAACGCCTCTACTATCCACTCGCACCCCGGAATTGTCCCTCACTTTTCGTCCCCAACGAATGCATTACAACGAGCCAACCTCGTGCTTAGGGTTACCAAAATCCATCTTCTTCCTCCCGCGATGAGCGCAGTCTACATCCATTTCTCCCTTGGTTTTCTCCTACGTGCCACGTCTCCCATACCACTTCATCTATCTTCAGTGAAACCCTATCGATAAGTCAATCACATTTTTGTCTCCCAGAAGCTCCCAAAGCCTTTACGGTTTTCGTCCATCAATCTTCAGTCTCCATCTTTGATCAACTGTTGTTACCAAAGGTTTCATCGCAACTTCCATCATACCTTTCTTACGTCCATATTCCTCTGAGCTCTACATTCTCACTCTAATACCCGACTATAGGGTTCCGTCGATTTTGTCTTAACCATATCTTACCTCCTTCTTAAGCCCTCATCCACCTCCATCTTCTACCCTGCAGTCCTGCATATATTGTGCACCATCAAATATTACAAATATTCGTAACATTCATCTTTATTTCCATCTATAGATAGCGATTTCCTACCACTAATCCTTCATTCACAGTCAATCTTTGACTACCTCCTGCTCCCTGTGTTCGTCAATTGGAATCTGGTCATCGTAACCCCAACTACTACATGTTCATGTTCAATACCCAGAAACCCTATTCTAATCAACTGATTTATGGGGGGTAATATGGTTCTAGAAAGTCAAGCAATATCCTTCACTCCATTTCAAGTCGCATTAGCTACATATTAATGTCGGGGCATCTCTCTTTACCGGTAAGATTCCTATTACTAAAATACAACTTTTCAAAGCCACTGCAGTTGAATCACTATGAACAATCCACTTACCAGGATCCACACATCACATTTCTCCTGACCATGTATCATCTTCATCTATGACACCACTACTACTTCCAGACTTCTGGATCTTGTGTTCATTCTATATTACTAGAAGCCAGATATATTCCTCTATGGAGGCAGTCTAATTTTTAACTTCCTAATAGAGGTATGTTTTTAAATTAATGTATTCAGAATTAGTACGCATGACATTTCCAGTTACCATATAGACTACGATAAATTAGAATCTACTGTGACTTGTATAACATCATTGAAATATATTCTGGCAGTTAACACAACTACTTAGAATTACACAAGTGTCAACTTACTATTACACTAGATGATAACATGAAACCCTTGTATGACTCTCTAATATTATTGAAAAGATAACTTCCATTAATTCTTAGTTTCCAATTACCCTATTTATTATTTATAGATTGAATGTGTTAAATTTTTATAGTTTTATACTCCTACGCAATTACATCTTTAGCCAGTTAACTGATTTACTTCAATATATATATTAAATTTCATTTATTTCCCACATTGCATAAAATGGTTTCCTTGAAAACCTTAATAATCATATATATAGAAACCCAAACCAAAAATGCATTTCCTGTTGACCTCTAGATATTTAAGGTTTAAAAGGAGACAAATAATGAAGGAATGACAAAACAATTGTGAGTTTTCTATTTTGTTTAGTTGTAAATGATACATTTGTTATCTTTCTTTTAGTAATTGTATACCTTACTAATTTCACAATAACAATGTCAACATCTAATGGAAATTCGTCAATGACATAAATAAATTTGTCTGCTACTTCAATAAGTGAACTACTGTCTGAAAATGGAATCACAAATTGAGTGATTCACATGCCATCAACACCATTATCTGTTAATGGTCAGTTCTTTCAGTATATTCCTTTTTAAAGCCTAATTATTCTAACTACATTACATAATAAACAAATAATTTTTTTTAACTTCTTCATGTATAGTACCTCTATAATCTACAATCCAGAATAAATTTCCTATGAGAGAAAACAAGCGAAAGAAAAGAAAAATTGCCTTTAGTTGATCTTCAATTTCTTTCTGTGAGTATGATGTCACTTTTATATTAATAAAAAATTCTAGGATGCACAAACTAGATAATCATCACCTAACACATGCCTCACATATTTCCATAGCTATCGTGATTGATGATAACATTCTATTGGATTTAACACTTGCCTCCTTGATTAGGTAACCACAACTCATTAATTTATTATCTTCTTAAAGTTACATCGATATTTTTAGTTACTATCATGAATGACATAAACTATCTATTAGATTCATCACATACCTCCTCGAAAAGGTAAGAACAACTCATGATTTTAAATATATCCATTACCTTTAAAAAACTATATTTTACTACGATTTACTCTACCAACTAAGACAGATTAAATCATTCTATTCATGGGGACTGCAGTTCTTTTTCATGTACAGGTATGCTGTCAATTTTAACACATGTATTTAACATCACACACACAAACACTTTTATATATGTATATAAAATATATAATAAATAATATATAATAGTAAACTATTTTATAAAAATAATTCTAGATTGGAGAGAACAATCATTTTCTCATGATACATCAATTTATAAGAGGTTAAAAATGCATGAATACATCCATGGTGTCATACATAATATGGAAACAATTACAGGTATGTTGACATAGACAGTTAGGTAGAAACATAAATCGCTTCCGTATAATGTACTGAACTACAAATTTATGTCTGGTTAGCTACTATATGAAAATCAATAGAAGAACAAAATCCGGACAACAGAGGTTTTTGTATTTACTGAACATACAATACTCTTACAAAATAAATGCAACAACTAATGTGGTATGTTTTATTAGTGTTATTCAATTTTTATTCTCACCATTCTTATTTTAGTTTATTTTCCTGTTACCTAGATGAATTAATTTAATGTTTATGTGTTGTTTTTATTATATAATTCTCATTGTTATGTATTTCTAATGTAATGATGTACTGTTTTATCCGATAGTTCAGGATGAGGTGTAGGGATGTTAATATTGGCCTTACAAGTAAACTAGGATTTGTTCTATATTTTCTATTTGTTTTCTCAGTGCATGTGTATACATAAAGGATAATTAGAAATGTGTTTGATTACCAAAATTATAGTAGTTTCCCCAATTTTTTTTATAAACTATCACATCACACGATTGTTTTGTATGACTCCCAGTCTCTGAATGTTAATGGAAATGAATTGTGAACTACTTCAACATTTATTCCATCAGACTACTACCATTGTAAAATTCACTGATTCTATGTAAATTATCAATTTCATTATAATGTTACTCCCTAAAGTATATATAATTATTTCGTAAATACATACTTTTACATCATTTTTATTTATTTTTTTATTTTTATTTTCCAGGATGTTTCTGCTGCAATTAATAGCAAGAACTGAGAGCAATTTCAGTGGGGACCAGTATCAAAACAATAACACACAAGTTGTTAGATAATTATTACTCTATACTTGATTTTGTTTCATAAATTATGATTAATTATCTATATTAATTCATTATATTATCCACAATTATTGCAATTACTACTTCTATAACAATCAACTCTGAACTGCTTCAACATTCATTCCATTAGACAACTACCTTTGTAAAATTCACTAATTATATGTAAATTATCAATTTCTTTATCATGTTATTCCCCTACTCCATACTACTAATCATTCTCTATGAGAAATGCATACTGAAATGTGAAAATTCCCCATTTGATGTAGAAAGTAAGAATGCGTAGATTCAAGAATTTTTATTTTATGCTGATTTATATATTTCACGGTTTCTGTTTGTAGGGGGTGCCCTGGAACCAAAAATGTTTCTATAAAGGGATGATTAAGTTACCAACTTGTCCTAAAATCACCCTATTCCTATCAAGGTTTCTAAAATTTTCACCACATATGAAAATATGGGAGTTAGTATTACTGGATCTCATGAGGTTTCTAGATAATCCACTATAGATGGGCCATTTTTAGAAGCTAGAATGAATGGAAACCTATATATTGATGCATTTTAAAAATATAAGAAATGTTTAAAAATGAAAAAGGAATTGACAGACAATCTGATGAAAATTCTAGTGGTGTGTGTTCCCTTTTTAATCATTTTTTGATCTTTGATTGAAACTTTTAATCCATTCTTTTTTATATATATGTTATGCCCTATGTTTGGGGGTAAAATGATGTTGTCACGAAATGTCCTCGGGGCCCATGCCGTGACTACCCCAAGCCCGACTTCCATAGGCCTGGGGCTGGCCACTAGAACCAAAAGGCATAACCCAAAAAGGGAAGGCATTGTCTTTAAACCTGTAACACACACAGTCTAAAACACAAGCAGCAGTAAAATAATACTGGTATAGAGAGAGTTCTGAAAGTAAATGGGCCAGTATACAAACCCAACTAAAGTAAAAGTACAAGTCAAAAGGGAAAACAACTATTGGATCGTCCACTGAGGAAATCCTACCTGAAGGGTAGGTACAGATCTCGAACAACCCGTCCCTGAGGTACATCCCATCTAGTCCAGCTCTGAGCAGCCTCCCGTCCGTCTCCCTCGGCTTCGATCACTGCTGACCGTCGTCTTCATAGAACACAACAAGGTGTGGGTGAAGCCCATGTAGGGGTGAGTATAACGATACTCAGTAAGGGACCCCGAGACCCCCGGAGGTCTCCCAGAATCCACTAAAGATAAACCGGAGTAGTAAGATACAATCACAAAGTATCAACCATCCCTTCTTAGGCATATGACCATAAATATACCTATGTTACCAATTACATTCCGGATCCAACATTCGAGCCCAAGAACAACCCATTCTACAAAGGAAGTAATGTCATTCATCTCGATGACAACAACTTAAAGTCAAGATTGAGCTCACAAAAGTATTTAACTCAAGTAGAGGGATAGAGATGATTAGATGTAGCCACTGAATCATCTCCTCTGTTGAACCCACGTAGGATCTTGGAACAGTATCAGCGCTGCCAAACCCACGGAGGATCCCGGTACAGAAGTCTTCACTGTCGAACCCACAGAGGATCCCGGTCTAGTATCGTCGCTGTCGAATCCACATAGGATCATGATCCAGTATAGTCGCTGTCGAACCCATAGAGGATCCTAGTCCAGTATCATCGATGTCGAACCCATGGAGGAAACTATACTAGAATCATCACTGTCGAACACATGGAGGATCCTGGTACAGTAGTAGGTCCACATTGGATCTTATCATCTCTACTGCAGCCAGCCATAGGGTTCCCTCACACAGCACACTCGATTCTGGGAGGGTCTGCTCCTCGAGCCATGTGTTGATACATAAACTACCACGGAGTCTTGAGTTGATGTATCCCATAGTTCTGTCACATCATAAGGAACCGAACGTGATAGACAACGCACCAATCAGACGCCTGGTCTGTGAGTTATTGGTGTTTTTGCTCCGAGGGCCCAATTGGATTTAGTTTCAATCCAACCAAGATATACCCCAACTGCATACAAACCTCGATTAGGGTATTCTATAAGAACTGCCTCATTCCAAGCTTCCCGTTGACATAGACGGTTCTTCAATCGGACACCTGTTTCCCAAGATATGGCCAAAAAAATGTGAAATGGGTCAGAACGGGGTCTGGGTCTGGTCCAGATCTAGAATGGGGTCCGTCCCAGCCCGCCGAAACTGGCCTAGCCCGTCGAAACCGGCCTGGCCCACTAGAATCGGCCCGGCTTGGGGAAACCGACCTGGCCCGGGTGGCTGGGAGGTGGTCCGCCAACCAAAGCCTGTGGGTGGCCCGCCTTGCAGGGACCGCCCTAACCAAGAGAGGGTGGGTGGGGGGGGGGGGGGTCAACACCCCATGTCTCCCTAAAACGTCCGGTGCATGGCGCCTGCCCGGTGACTGGGGGACCCTACAGGTCCTGCCTATGCCGTGTCTGCCGTGCGACCAGCTCAGCCGGTCGCCCTCCTCCATCCGCTGTGGCCTGTCGGGCCGCGACATTGCATGGCGTGACGGCGCCACACACTGCCCGACCGCTGCGGCCCTCCTGGCCATGACTCTTCCACCCATGTGGTGCGATGGCGCCACACCCCTCCATTGGCCGTCCAGCCGCCTTGCTCTGCCGCGGCCCACGCTGGCCATGACCTGGTCCTCCACACGGTGCGATGGCGCTGCGCTCCTCCGGAGACCTGGCGGCCCTTGCGCCGCCTGTTCCTTTCACGACCGGCCCGTCACCAGCTACCGTTACTCCGCCACCATCTTCAATAAAATAAGAAAATTGGAGGGGGGTAGTGACGTGTCTGTTTGGACTGTTCCCTCCATGTTAGTGTGGTAGCAATTGTCCATTAATGAAGCTCAAGAACAATGAAGAACGAAGATCAAAATCAACCAAAATGACCCCTACCACATTTATCATTCGTTGATGATGAGAGGATAATTGTGAGAAGATGATGTTGAAGACGACGTTGTTGGAGTTCTTCGTGGGTGATGGTTTTTTCCCTCAACTGAAGGTTCTTACTTGGCAGAAGAAGTTCTCCAAAAGATCCTCCTCACCTCAAAGCTCCACCAAAAGAGAATTTCCAAACAAAATAATAAAATATCACATCTTATTAAATTATTGAATTAAATAATTCAAAATGTTTAAATTAATTAATTGAATGAGTTCAATTAATTAATTGGGAGGGTTGGCACCATAAAAAGGGAAGTTCAAGAGTTTCCCCCACTTATGGAGAGTTTAAGGGGTTTAAATCCCGTGTGGTCCCCCCCAAGGAAATCCCCCCTAGGGAGGTTATGTGTGGGTAGGACCCACCACCATAACCTCCAATGAGAGGTTAGGGTGTGGTGGCTCCCACCACTGACCACCACTTTGAGTTTTTAACCACCTCAAAAAATAAAAATAAGCTAACACTTATTTTTATTTAACTTTATTAAAAACCCCAAAATCTAACTTCCATCCTCGACCATCTTCCATTGAGGAAAAATCCATCTTAAGAGAATATCTACGCTGAGATTTCAATAGTGCCTTCAATTTTGAGCACTGGTTCAAAAGATATAAAATCATGCTTGCATGTTTACAAAATGTACCCGAACAAAAACTTCAGAAATTGATTTCAGGCACATCGAGCCTTGGAATCAATCTCCCTAAATATTTGCGGACTCGTAAATTTCCAATGAATTTAAGAAGAAAACTTTCCATGGAATTTTTGGGTCTTTACATTCTCCGCACCTCAGGGCGTTGCGTCCTCGAAATCCAAAACTCAAAACTAGGGAAACAAATGGGGGTACTGAGCACAGATTTGAGCCTCCTGCTCCAATTTTCCCTCTTGGAGGTTCCCGTGCTACCACCATACATGCACAAGAGGTATCGACCACCCATGAATGAATCTCTCCTGTCAATCCTTGATCTCCACTGGAACCTTCAAGAATGTCTCCCCACCGTCGATGTCGAGCTCGCCTAAGTCTATGATGTGAGTCGGGTCATGCACATATCTCCTCAGTTATGAAACGTGGAAAATGTTGTGCACTCGGTGCAACTGAGGTGGAAGAGCTAGGAAATAAGACACCTCGCCTACTATACTAAGGACCTGGAAGGGTCTAATGAACCTCAGAGATAACTCGCCGCCCCATCCAAATCTCCGTAAACCTCATCGAGGTGAGACCCGTAGGAAGATGTGGTCACCATCTTTAAACTACAGAGGTATCCATCTCCTATCAACATAGGACTTCATCCTAATCTGTGTTGTCTTCATCCACTCCTTGATTACCTACACCTTCTCAGTCATAGCATGCACCATCTCTGGTCCCATGAGTGCTGACTCCCCAAGATCAGTCCATCACAAAGGAGATCTGCAAGGTTGGCCGTACAACGCCTCAAAAGGTGCCATCCCGATGGTGGAGTGGTAGCTGTTGTTGTGCGCAAACTCTACTAAGGGTAAGTGATCCTCCCTACTATGACCAAAGTTGAGGACGCATGCCCAAAGCATGTCCTAGAGAGTCTGAATGGTCCTCTCATGCTGGCCATCTGTCTAAGGATGGAAGGTGGTGCTCAAACGAAACTGCATCCCAAAAGCCTCCTGCAACCCCTTCTATAGTCGGGAAGTGAAACGAGTATCTCGATTGGAGATGATCATCTATGACACACCATGAAGAAGTACAATCTTATATACGTATAGGCGTCCCAAGATCTCTACTGAACCCTTCTCTCTGATCTATATGAAATGGGCCGACCTGGTGAGTCTGTCGACAATCACCCAGATAGAGTCATGAGCTCTGGATGTACATGGAAGTCCCGTCACAACATCCATGGGTATCCCGTCCCACTTCAACTCTAGGACCTCTAAGGGCTGAACTAAACCTGCTGGAACCTGGTGCTCCACCTTCACTTGCTGACAAGTGAGGCATCGTGAGACAAACTCTACTACTGACTTCTCCAATCCTGGCCACCAGTGTTGTCGTCGGAAGTCCTGGTGCATCTTTTCTACACCAGGATGTAATGCTAGAGGCGACATGTGAAACTACCTCAACACTTCCTCCCGAAGCGACACTGGTACCATGGTACGTCCCTGGAAGAGAATGACATGATCCCCACCTATAGAAAATCCATGAGGTGCCTGCCCTGTGGATATCTGTGCATGTCGAGCCTCGCAGTCAAAATCCCCATGCTACGCCTCCCTGACTCTATGAAGAAGTGGAGGTGTGACTGTAAGAGACTGCAAAAAGGATGCTCCATCTCGATCCACAATGGTTATCTATAATGCGGCCAGCTGCTCCGTCGCCTCTCCTTGCAGCTGAATGCCTGATCTCCTACTGAGAGAATCTGCTACAATTTTCCCCTTCCCAGGAGTATAGAATATCTCGAAGTCATAGACCTGGAGGAACTCAAGCCAACACCACTGTCTCAAGTTTAGGTTCTTCTGCGAGAAAATGTACCTGAGACTATGGTGGTCAGAGTAGATTGTAAACAGCTTGCCCATCAGATAGTGCCTCAACATCTTCAAGGCTAACACCACTACTGCTAACTCTATGTCATGAGTGGCGTAATTCTGCTCATGTTGTCTTAGCTGACGAGAACTATAAGCTATCACTACTCCCTCCTGAATCAGGATGCATCTGAGCCCGGTCCCTAAGGAATCACAATAGACTACATACCCAATGTCCTCCTTCGGTAGCCTTAAGATGGGTGCACTTTTCAGCCTCTACCTCAGCTCCTGGAAACGCCACTGGCATCTCTCTGACCACATGAAGGGTTTCCCCTTCTTCATCAATGATGAAAGTGGTGATGCAACTCTGGAGATATTTGGAACAAATATCCAATAGTACCCAGCCAGACCCAAAAAACTCTGTACCTCTGTCACACTCCTGGGTGGCTCCCAAGCAAGTAATGCCTCGATATTCGCTGGATCCACTAAAAATAACGCCTCTGAGATGACATGTCCCAGAAAGTGTACCTCTTGGATCCAGAACTAGCACTTCGAGAGATTACCATAAATATGGTGCTCTCAGAGTGTGTCCAGTACTACCCACAAATGGTAGGCGTGCTCCTCATTAGTAGCGGAGTGGATCAGAATTTCATCGATGAAGACTACCACAAAGCGATCAAGATATGGCTGGAAGATCCTATTAATGAGTCCCATGAACACAACTGGTGCGTTGGATACACCTAATGGAATAACCAAGAACTTGTAGTGGCCATACCAGCATATGAAGGCCATCTTCTTCACATCCTCATCTCGTACTCTGAGCTGGTGATAGCCCGATTGAAGATCTATCTTTGAGAACCAACACACTCCCTTTATCTGATCAAAGAGGTTGTTAATCCTTGGAAGTGAGTAATTTTTCTTCATGGTCACCTGGTTCGGACACTGATAATCAAAAATCAGTCGCAATCTCCCATCCGACTTCATGGAGAACAAAATCAGGGATGCCCATGGTGAAACACTAGGTCATATGAATCCATTCCCCTACAAGTCCTCTAGTTGTACTTGCAGCTCGCAAAGCTCAGCGAGAGCCATCCGATATGTTGGATTAGATATCGTTGCCATCCCGGGGTACAGGTCTATGTAGAAGTCCACCTCTCTGTGAGGAGGTAGTCCTGGAACATCATCAGGGAAAACATCCGCATATTGTTCCACCACAATAGAATAATTCGGACTCTCCACATCAACTACTCTGAGGGTAAAGCAATCTAACTAGTGAGTGATCAGATGCACCCTCCTCTGAGTAAGTCCATCCTGTGATGAAATGGTTCCCTTCTCGCTGGTGAAGGTAAACCTGATCCCATCCATGTGAACACACCGCACTTTGTGCCTAATACAGTCAATCTAAGCATGAACTGTAGATAACCAGTCCATACCCATGATGACATCATAAGGCCTCGATGCCACTACGAGGAGATCCCAACCGAAGCTCTCTCCTCCTAGAGTAAGCTCACACTGCCCACACTAGTGCGTAATCATCGAGTCTGCTCCCGTAAAAGTCTCTAGCCATAAGTATCGAGCCAAAAACTCCATAGTAATCTCCGATATCTAAATGAGGGTAGTGGATATGAATGAATGACTAACACATGTGTCTATAGGTACTGCAGTAAGGGTGGAGTAGACAAAGATAGTACCTCGAATCATCTCAATTGCGCTCTGGTCGTAGGCCTCAACTGCTTGGAGATGAGCCCGACCCTGTCTACTTGCTCCCTGTGGTTGGGGGTGGACCTCCTGATGGTGGTGGTGGTAGGACCATGAAACATCATCCACCACATGCTACTTGACCATCTCCTCTACCACATCCTCCTGCTCCTGGCATACCACCACAGTCAAACCTATACCTTTCCCTCGGAGGTCCCTCTACTCTATACTGCTCATCTACATGGAAGGTCGGGCAGTCATGAGTCATGTGACCCTGCCCACCACATGCATAAAACTGTCTGCTCCTCGTATGGCTGGCTCAGTCTCGTGTTCCCCGCACAACTGAACCTCTATACTGGGGTCACCCACCTGGTGGACTGATCCGCGTGGACCTCTGCGACATCTGTCAACTGCCAGCTACAAAAGACTCTTCTACACGTTTCCCTGTGGCGGATCTCGCTGCTGTTGACTGCTCAGTAAGAAAACTCTCCACAAGAAGGGCTTGCTCCAGCACCCTAGCCTGCATTAGGATACTGAGGGAGATCATCGAAGCCCTGATCTCATGCTTGAGTCCCTGCTTGAAGGTACAAGCCTTGAATAACGGGTCTCCCACCATTTCTATGGAGTAGCGTGAAAGGTCAGGGAACCTCACTGAGTACTATTCCATCGTCATGCTGCCCTGATGCAGATGAAGCATCTTCTAGATCCACACCACACAAAGGGTAGCCAGAACAAACTCTGACCAGAAAATTCTCTCAAAGTCTACCCAGAGATGTAATTCCCCATTATGCACCTAGAGAATCAGGCTCCACCATCTACCTGGTTTTGTCTGCAGGAGACTCGTGGCAAGGATCACCATGAGGTCGGCTAGTGTCCCTACCAATCTGAAAACTCTTACAACAGCCTCCAGCCAATCCTCAACTGCCTATGGGTTGATCTCTCCCTTGAACCCGGGAAGCCTCTGGCACTGGAACTCGTGCAACGCACTCAGACGGTGTGCACTCTCTGCTGCTGGAGCTAGTGGTATCGGTGGCCGAGAGGGTAGTGGTACCGCATGTGCCTCCGCTGTGATGGGGACCTGCACCGAGGCCTCGTCACTCAGTGGTCTACCATCTCGTACACATCCTGGAACCCTGGATGGATGCCTATGTGGGGGAATCCTAAAAAGAAACCGGTGTGCCACAGTCATAAAATATACCTGGTTAGCTGACACAAAGTAATCACAAAGAATAATTTTCAAAGGAAACACACATGCATTCAGTATTTTCGTGCATTGAGTCAGAAATCAGAAGTCCGAGTCCTAGTGTGTGAATACGTCGGACGCTGCACCAACACCGGTTTCCCTAAACTAATAACCAAACCAAAAACACTTAACACTATTTCCATTAAAATAATAAGAATCCAAGTTATATGGTAGAACCGACATCTCTGATACCAATTTGTTACGACCCATCCTTGGAGCCCGTGCCGTGACTACCCCATGCCCGCCTTCCATAGGCCAGGGGATGGAGACTAGCACCAAAAGGCGTAAACCTAAATGGGAAGGAATTTCCATTAAACCTTTAACACACATAGTCCAAAAAACAAGCAGTAGTAAACAAATACTGGTATATAAGAGTCCTCAAAGTAAATTGGCAAGTATACAAACCCAATTGAAGTACAAGTACAAGTAAAAAGGAAAAATAGCTCCTAGATCCTCCATTGGGGAAATCCTACCTGAAGGGTAGGTATAGATCTCGAACAACTCATCCCTGAGGTACGTCCTATCTAGTCTAGCTCGGAGTAGCCTCCCGTCCGTCTCCCTCAGCCTCAGTCACTGGTGATCGTCGTCTGCACAAAACACAACATGGTACGGGTGAAGCCCGTGCATGGGTGAGTAAAACGATACTAAGGGACCCCGAGACCCCCGAAGGCCTCCTAGAATCCACTAAAGATAAACCACATTATTAATATACAATCATGAAGTATCAACCATCCCTTCTTAGGCATATTCCCATACATATACCTAAGTTACCAATTACAGTCCGGCTCCAACATTTGAGACCAAGAACAACCCATTCCACAAAGGAAGTGAAGTCATTCATTTCGATGATAATAACGTAAAGTGAAGACTCATATCACAGAGGTATTTAACTCAAGTAGAGGGATATAGATGATTAGATGTAGCCACTGAATCATGTCCTCTATCAAACCCATGTAGGATCCTCAAATAGTATTGGCACTGTCGAACCCACGGAGGATCCCGGTATAGAAGTCTTCCCTGTCGAACAACAGAGGATCCCGGTCCAGTATCGTTGCTATCAAACCCATGGAGGATCCTGGTCTAGTATAGTAACTATCAAACCCACAGAGTATCTTGGTCTAGTATTGTCGTTGTCGATCCCACAGAGGATCCTGTTACAGTAGTAGGTCCGTGTAGGATCTTATCATCTCATCTGCAACCAGCCATAGGGTTCCTGCACATAGCATGCTCGATTCTAGGAGGGTCTGCTCCTCGAGCCAAGTGTTGATACATCAACTACCATGAAGTCTTGAGTTGATGTATCCCATAGTTCCGTCTCATCATAAGGAACCAAACACGACAGACGACGCATCAATTGGATTTTCCGGTCTGTGAGTTATCGACGTTTCCTCTCCGAGGGCCCATTAGGAATTAGGTTCAATCCAACCCGACCCTACCCCAACTGGGTCTAAACCTTGATGGGGATATGCTAAAAGAACGGCCTCATCCCAAGATTCCTGGAAGTGCAGAGGGTTCATTAATCAGACACCCGTAGCCCAAGATATGGGAAAAAATGTGAAATGGGTCAGAACCGGGTCCGGGTCCGGACCGGCCCAGTCGGACAAACCCGACCTAATTTGAATCAACCCAACTCGGGTCTGGATCCAGAATGGGGTCCGACCTAGTCCGAGAGTCCGACTCGGCCCACCGGAACCGGCCCGGCTCGCAGAAACCAGCCTAACCCGCGACAGGAGGCCTGGCCCGCGTGACGGCCCAGCCTGGGCGGCGGCCCACCCGCGATGGGTGGCCCGGTCCACGCGGCAGGCCGACCTTTGGGTGGGGTGGCCCATGTGGCTGGGAGGCGGTCTGCCAACCGAAGCTAGGAGGTGGTAGCGCCTCATGAGGCCCGCCCTGACCGAGCGAGGGGGGGGGGGGTCAGTGCCCCCCAGTCTCCCTAAAATGGCTGGCGCGTGGCACTGGCCTGGTGAATGCGTGACCCTTTGGGTCCAGCCAGTGGCGCACTCACCAGCGACCGGATCAGCCGGAGGCCTTCCTTTGTCCGTTGCGTCCCGCCTAGCTGCAGATTTGCGTGGCACGACGACACCGTGACCACCTCCCCACTACCGCGACCCTCCTTGCCATGACCCTTCCACCCGTGCGGCGTGACGGTGCCACGCCCTTCTGGCGGCCGTCCGACCGCCTTGCTCCACCGCAGTCCACGCTGGCCGTGGCCCGGTCCTCCGCACGGCGCGATAGCGCCGCGCTCCTCCATTGACCTGTTGGCCCTTGCGCTGCCAGTTCCTTTCACGGCCGGCTGCTGTTGCTTCGCCGACATTTTCAATAAAACAAGAAAATCGGTGGGGGCTTGGTCCATATTTGTTCGGCCCGTGCCCTCCGTGTTAGGGTGGTAGCAATAATCCATTAAAAAAGCTCAATAAAGATTAATAATGAAG
The DNA here is from genome assembly GCA_963277665.1 of Viscum album. NCBI lineage: Eukaryota > Viridiplantae > Streptophyta > Magnoliopsida > Santalales > Viscaceae > Viscum > Viscum album. The sequence continues at coordinate 1,946,213,077 of OY728163.1, forward strand.
ATCAAAATCAACCAAAATGACCCCTACCTTGTTTGTCGTTTGTTGACGATGAGAGGAGAATTCGGAGAAGATGAAGTCAAAGATGACGTCGTCTACGTTCTTCATGGTTGATAGTTTCCTCCCTCAAATGAAGGTTCTCCACTAGAGGAAGAAGTTCTCCAAGAGATCCTGCTCTCTTCAAAGCTCCCTCAAAAGACAATTGCCCAAAAAAATAACAAATTATCACATCTTATTAAATTATTGGAAAAAAGAATTCAAAAGTTTTAAATTAATTAATTGAATGAGTTCAATTAATTAATTGGGAGGTTTGGAACCATAAAGAAGGAAGTTCAAGAGTTTCCCCCACTTATGGAGAGTTTAAGGGGTTTAAAGCCCGTGTAGTCCCCACCAAGGAAATCCTCTCAAGGGAGGTTATGTTCGGGTGGGACCCACCATGAAAACCTCCAATGGGAGGTTTGGGTGTGGTGGCCCCCACCACTAACCACCACTCGGAGGTTTTAACCACATTAAAAATAAAAATAAAATAACACTTATTTTTATTTAACATTATTAAAAACCCCAAAATATAACTTCCATTCTCGACTATCTTCCATCGAGGAAAAAGCCTTATTAAGCAAATACCGGCACCACGAGTTCAATGGTGCCATAAGATTTCAATTCTAAGCACCAGTTCAAATGATATAAAATCCCGCCCGCACGTTTACTGAACGTACCTGAATAAAAATTCTGAAACTGATTCCGGGCACACCAGGCCTCAGAATCAAGAGTTGTAAATTTTCGTAGACTTGTAAAAATCCAATGAATTTAAGAAAAAAAATTTCATGGAATTTTAGGGTCTTTACAGATATCTACTAGGTTTTTTATGACACTGCACCCTCTTCTGTCACTTTACTTCTTGTACTCAGTTCTTTTTGTTTTTTCCATTGGGGGAAGTATTCTAATTTACTACCTTATAGTGTAAGGGGGTAGGCTTAAACCTAGAATCAGACGGAAACCTGTTGGTTGGAAGAAAATCACAATCATATTTAGGCACAATAAATCCTCATGTTTCTTCACTTACATCCACTACACAATTTACTGGTGGGTCAATGGAAACCATTTCAACTCCACATACTGTATCCATGTGAACTCCTGAATTTAGAATATATTCTTTTCCCAATCTTAAAAACATACACAATGTTGAAGGTACAATACATGCTCAGTCAATTTTTCAAACACAACTTGACAATGAGTGTACTTATTATTAATCTGAACATTATCAAAATATATATTCTGTATGGAGTCGTAATACATGATTTCCAATTATGTATTAATTTATGGTTTTGCTAATTTCATTTCGTCTTCAGGGTCATGTTTCACAGGTTTCTTTCACAGGTTCATTTAGGATATTTAAACCTTTATATTTTAGCTAACCCACTATATTTTATATCTATTATTATATTACAGTAGGTTTATTAAAATTACTGTTAACATTTTTATTCTCTTTATTCACTTGTTGGATTATTAATTTTCTTCCATTGGGTCACAGATGACATACTTCATAGTCATAAGGGGGTTTAAGAAGCACATGATGGACCTTTTCTTGACTGGATGTTGAGGGTGAGAAAATTTGTTGATAAATGATGTTGATGCTGTAAGAAGGTTAGAGTATTGGCATGAAAAATACGGCCATATATTGTAGCAACTGACTCCATCAGGTGTTTCCTAGACTTCAGTAAGAGATATTTAATAATATTATGCTACTGCTGCCACCATTCTTTGACTAACCTCTTCCTACCCATATCCCTCTCCACCCTGTTGTCATTTTATGAAATCTACGTTGAATCCAAATCCCACTGTTGTATTTGAATAATTTTCTGTGAGGTGAGTATTATATGTCTCCACATTCCCCACCTTTATTGGTATAAGTAATCTGCTATCTAGGGTTCATGTACATCTTGTCTTTACCCAAAACAATCCGTTATCTATTTTAAATGCTTGGAATTGAAGGTTAAATGTGAGTTTAAATTTATATCTGACGTGTAGTCATTCATTTGGCTCACCATTAGTGGTGTATTTTTATAAAATAAAAAATATCAGTATCCCTGTTGCGTATAATTATTCATGTATTACATGCATTACGCCTATAGAGTAAAGATCATTTATATGGGTATATTGTTTAGGATGTGATATTAGTCTATATATGGTATGGATATTGATGTATCAACAAAAATGAAGTTGATAAGGGTATTTACATATTCAATCAAATTAATATTGTCTTCTGAATTCAATCTGCTGAGGTCAAAGGTGCACCATGCATTTATGTGTTATGAAGGATTATATTTTTCAATATAGAACCTTTTAATTTGTTTTCCTTTGAAAATGTTTATAATTCCTTATAATTGGATGCAATTTTGTAAGATCATAGTGACTGAACTGACCAAATTAGTTATGACATTCAACCTTAGATCTCCACACCAACCTCCACAATCCCAACAACATGAGAGCGGGATAAGTCCATGAACTATCTCTCCATATTTATTGTTATATTTCAATTCATATAAAAACTGGAATGATCACTTGTGAGCATGTGCTTATTTGTCCTTTTTCACCTGTTTTGGATTGAATAGTTGTAGGGGTTCACAGCGTGGGAAGATTCTTAATAATAGTTCATGTTGGGTTTTTAGAGTTATAGCATTTTCTATAACACATTTTCCTTGAATAATAATGAACATTCTATCTTTTATAAATAGATTTTCTTTTAATAAAGTCAATATTAATTCACAGTTTCATTCATGTATTCAATGTGATAGGGATTAATATAACTGGATTTTGAAGATATACTCAGCATTATGGAACAAAGAATCATATGGGAATTTTATAATAAGTGGATCATTTTATTCTCTTAGTTATTAATTTCTTATAGTTTTAATATGCAACACATGTGATACATGTATTTTAAAACTGTGTCATGTACTATGTGGATATTTTTAATATGACCAATGGTTGGGTTTTCAGATCATAGAAATATGTATTTTATGCTCAATGGATGACCCTACAAATACCAGGTACACAACTTATTTAGTAACTGCTACATTCCTCTACATTTAATGTAATGAATTCATTTATTTCATTCAATTGCCACTTTGTAATAGTATTATACATTTTCATACATCTGATAGTCACATATTAATTCATTTAATACTATATTCCCCATCATTTGATCTAATTGAAATTTATTTCTATCATCTGTATTGCAGTATAATGTAGTAACTAAATAATCGCAGTAGTTATGATAACATTATATTACTATTTACCATTAAATTAGATCTTCAATATACAACTAGAAGTGTCACGTGCCTACAATATGGACTGTACTTTCTATGATCTTGTCTTACTACAAAATATTTCACTACTATGATATTAATTTTATTGTAGTAAAACAAGGCCCCACGATTTCTTTTCAGATATTAATACAAAAATCCATGAAATTTTTTCTCTTTAATTATTAGATTGGATTTTCATATTTATATACTCATTACAAAATTTTAATCTATATAATTAATTTTTCATCTGCAAAGTTAATTTTCAAGAAAATTAACCTGAAGAGATGTTTCAATGATTCTGGAACACTTTTCATTATTCACTTAGCTTCAAAATGTCTGCAAAACATGTAGTTCATAGTATATTGTGTAATTATAGATTGGGTTCTAAAAATTTTTACTCAAATTAATCCACTTCCCAAAATGATAAAGAAACAGAACTTATATGTATTTTGAAATGATTTGCAAACTTATTTCTAAAAACATAAACTGCTTTCCCTGTATCTGTTCAAATTTTATTTTCTTGTATCTAGATTTTACCCTCATATATTACATTTATATGTTCCAATAATATCTAATTCAAAATTAATAAAAATTATTATTACCAGGTAACTATTACAAATAGAGTTCTATTTTCAATGAAAAACCATTAATTTAATATGTTGTGTGTACGCACGGGGGAGGACTAGATTTTTTTAAAACAAATCTTGTCCCGCCAAAATTTATTTTTTATATAACTACTTAATAAAATAGGAGAATTAAAATCAAAGGTATTGAATTATTGATCTTTTTTTGGGTACAAGACATTGATAGGTTCTAGTTGAAAATAAAAGAGGGTTCTGAAGAATGTTAGAAAATGAAGAACTCAAATGACCATCAAGTTGGTCCTTCAATTTTAAAATTCTTAAAACTGCACTCAATCCATATTTTTTTCCTAGATTCCTGTAACTAGTTCATTTGAGATCATATCAATGTGTGGTAAGTTCCATTGAGATCTAAATACCACCCTATACATAAAATTTAAAGAAAAACCATTTTCATGGCTAAGAAAAACCACATAATTGCCCTGATACCAATTGATGAAACCAGGGTGTGTTGTGAAAGCCGATGGGTTAAATATTTTAAATTTTTTAATCACTAGAGCAATGAAATGTGTCATATCCAGTGATCCAATCCCTAGTATGGTTTGAGGATATCGCATGGTTTAATCAGAGAATTGGAAAATAAAATTAATGAGTATCTCATTCCGATTTGATTCGTTCACATCTATCGTTAGTCACCAGTAACCATTGCTCAAAGGATCTGGCACTGAACCCATATAGATCATCCAAAACCATTTATGAAATCTATGTGTATGTTTTTCATTAGATTTTGGGTGCTATCATGGAGTTCTGATGATCTCTTCGACACCATGATGATCACCATGATCACGAGCATTCAATCTGCAAAGGCAAACATAAATCCTTCTCTCAGATTGAGGGATTATCTCTATAGGATTTAGGAGGATAGAGAAACTCTCAAGTCTAGAATCATGAATAGTATGTTGGAATGTTCTTCTCTAATTATATAGTGGATGTTCAACATAAATGATTAGGGTTTCCTAACCCCCATGCCTAATAGCCACTAAATATGTTATATAAATAATTAATTACGAAAAAATAACTACTCTATAAATATTATTTATATGTTATCACATAATTTTAATATATATTAAATATATAACATGATAAAACCGATTCATTAATTCAGCTCGTACCCTCGATAATTTTCAAAAAACATTAAATATTAAAATAATATTGGTTTATATAATTTTAATCCTTGTATTTACTTCTTCACTTGTAAATACTTTTAATAAAAAATTTCAACCCAATTATTCCTTACTTGAATAAAAAAGAATTTATTTATTTATAATTGATTGATAAAACATGGATAACACTTGGACCCCATGGTTGGGACCACCGTGTCCTATATACATATTCTCGAGAATATGGAATATTCTTGAATGTTCTATTGTGTGTGACCCTCTAGGCCCTTATCTTGATAGAAATGAAAAGTATTTACAAACCAAGAGAAGATTATAGCAACCCATTAAGGCCCCTAAAGAGATAAGGAGTAGTTATAGAAATAAAAACCAACCAATGAACACGTACTATGTAATATAATCGTTTTGTCTTTATATTTCCCATAAAGTAGGATGCACACTTGTGTCATTATCCTTTATTTCTTTATTACTTATTGATCTATCTGAATGGATTTAACCTTAACTACCATGAACATATATTTATAAAGGTATCACCATCCTAAAAATCATTTTCCAAAATATTAATTCTTTATCCCAGAAGTGGAATTTTTATCTCCATCATTAAACCAATGCCAAACCACCAATGACGCATGAAAAACAAGCTACCTCACCACAATTTCATTATCATGGATTTTGAATTACATCAAAGTATATGATAAAATGGAACACATTGACAATGATATCATGTCAGGAGAATAATACACATGTCCATATATAGGAAAATATAATTACACATAAAACATGGGGTGTTCCTATGGGAAGGTCTGTCCTCATGATCTCAACTACCAGAGATCCCCAAGTGTAAACATTATTAGAAAAAGTGTCCAAACCCAAGGTAGGAAATTTTTTTCCATAGTATATTTTCCCTATTTTATTATCCCTTGATGAATCCAAATGAAATCAACCAACTGATTGATTTAGGGACCAATCATGTTGTGGGTGTGGGTTTATTTACCTGGTATTTGGGGAATTATTATTATTGTTTATTGTTTCTATTTACTAGTAATTATAATGAAAACATATTGAGAACAACCTGAAAAAAGTGTTATATTCAATCCTTTATTTTTAGTTTGTGATTTTCTCTCTCATTATTTTCACATTCTTCATCTGTGTTTCTTTCATTGGTGATTTGACAGTTACCTAGTCCAAATTTTTGGGAAATTGAATTTCAGCACAATAGATTGATATCTTGGGTTAAAATATTATGTTGATATCATAGAAGTAGTGCACAATGATGGAAGTGGATATGTGATCAAATTGGAGGTTCTCAATATGCAGTTTGTCCTGCGATGATTTCATGGTTCAATGGAGGAGTTCTCCTAATTGGATTTGATGGCTAGAATTCGGCCACTGGTGACGGTGAGACTCTATTAAGACCTAATATGAGTTTCATGGTTGTTATATATGGGTTGAATGGTGGTGAAATCAAAAAATGCATGAATGAACCACAAGATGATGTAAAATCTTGAGTTTCATGGATGTACCTCAAAAACACACACCATGTGAGGACCTAGCTATGGTACTAGGGTTTCAATGTGAAATAAAATACCATAGACCATGTGACATGTGGAACACACTATGTAACCTGATGCTAGCTTCTTGTCATGTACCCTAACAAACACAACCAGGAATAGGTAGAGTAAACCAGAATGACCATGTACTCAGACATGACTAGATGACCTAGGCATGACCATATAAATGGGAATGGATAGAGTACATGGGCATGACCATAGGTACATGTTCACAGTCCATTGTACACATAATGAATTGGGGAAGAAGATAAAAACCATGTACTTTTTATAGGGAAGTGCAAGGCCCTCCCTCTCTTCAGTATGGAATAGGTTTAGTTGAGTTCGATTCCTTGGTCCATCCCAATGAGAGTATATTGTGTCATTATGCCCTAAGAATTGGATTGTGATCCCCTATATGGGGTTTGTATTAGATAGAGTCCATGGTATCCATCCATGAGTCTCAGGGTGGGATCCTCTATCATATATTCTCCCTTGAGTAGGGTTCATGGTATTCACATTAAAACCATGAATAAGGAATTGATCCCCTATCTAGTAGATTTTTCTTGTAGGGTTTGTGGCATCCCCTCGTGGTCTTGGGTAGATCTCCTATTAGGATGTTGACATCTTCAGAGTACTAGTGAGTAATTATTTAGTGATACCTGACAAGCATGACCACTCAAATTAATACCTCCAATGATATCATGAATCTTGGAGTGGTTCTCCTCGAATATAATTACCTTGAAGCCTCGAGTAGAATCCAATGGTTGGTAGGGGTTGAGTCCTCATCGAGAAAATGAGTTTGTTATGAGTATATATGGGTTTTTGTTTATCATTGTGTATCATATGTTTATTGAAATAACTATATATTTATGAGCCTAATACTCTTTATGATTTATGTTTAGTGATTTTAGGGTGTACTATTGGGTATTGTTATACTCACCCCTACATGAGATCTATCTACACATGTCATGTCTTATGCAGAGAATATCCATTTTAATGGTATCCTAGGAAGATCGGGAGTAGGAGGATCATTGTTTTGGGATAGATAGACTGAGGTTCATACCATTGTTTTTTTTGATAGATGTCCCCTCATTTTGAGAAAGTTGGAATTTATTTTTAGTTTTGGTGGCCTTATATTTGGACCTTATTGTTTCCATCACTTTTTTATAATCGGATTGTGGGTTATGGATGCATTCATGCATTGGTTTAAATAGTACTTTACTTTTAGAAGTGTTGATCTTGGATATGTGTGTGTGTGTATTTTTACCTTAGGATAAGTAATCACTTATTTGTGATATTCCTTCATTGTGCTGGTCTCCATCCCCTGTTCTATTGGAGGTAGGATTGGGGTTATCACACTCAGCTTACCACTGACCAGGTGGGACCTACTGGTTTGGGTTATAATAGAGTGGTATTAGAGAATCAGTTCCACATAATTAATACAATTGTAAATTTTATCTAGTTGTGATATTTGGTTTGTGATTTTTGGAAATAGATTTAAAGTGTTTTGAGTATGTATTTGATTCTATGAACTCAGTGTTGGTATAGTAGCCAACATATTCATTCATTAGGAATCTGATAACCTACTTATTGACTTAGTACATTTAGGAACTAGTTTCAGGAAAAATAGAGGATCATGCATGATATATGAATGGTTTGTGGTGTCCATTTACTTCTTGTGTCATCTCCCCATATATACACATTGACTATGGTGAATCTTTTTTATTTTAACATTCCTCTGTGATGTTTTTCAACCAGGATTCCATAACATGGTCCTGATGGTGATCCAATGTGTGATGAGGCTTTAGTACAATGTCATGTATAGGAGGTTGTACCTCTAGATAGTTTTACAGTATTTCCACCACATATTGAGAATTATATTTTTGTTTTAGTAATAATTGAGGATGTACATAGGTTGATCACACTCCACGAGTTTCAAAGGAAGTGACCTCACATTTTTTAGGGAGAGTGAGCCCCCAAGAAGATGAGGATTGGATTTAAGGTAGTTACCCAAGTTTTATGCCTTATGAGGAAACCTACATATCATATGGTGGTCTTAACAGGGAGTCTACTTCTTGTATTCACTAGGTGATGGCGGATTCTGGTGACTCAGTCACATGAAGAGACAAATCTATCATGGATAGATTTAAAATGACTTTTTATGGGGGATTTGAATCTGGGCACATTTCAATCGGTTCACATTCATGAACTTCTTCATTTATAGTATGGAAACACGATTATTGATGAGTATTTATCATAATCCAATTTCCATTCATGATGCTCTTTTGATAAGGGTTGAGATCCATTTTTTCATGAATGGACCTTCAAGTAGGGATTATACCTATGTATTAGAGATTCAATGATATCTATTGCATTCCCACATATGATGGAGTGTGTGAGCGGACATTATTAGTGGATAACTTCCTAATAGAGTAGATGTTGATAGTAGGTGTTGGTAGTATACACACAGGAGATGATATCTCATTTCTAATATCTAGTGATAGTCATAGAAATATGAGCATGTGAGATGCTTTAGGAGATGATCTTAGTATTAAAGGTCTACAGTTATGATATCTCAAGATGGTTATAGTAATTCTAGGGAGAGGTGAAGTTTTTATTGTAATGTTAGGGGATGTTTTCATCGCGATGACCAATGGAATTCACCGAAATAGACAATGGTTGGAGTTGGGAGGACTGTGGGGTAGTGGATATGGAAGTGGAGTGGGCAGCGCAGTAAGAGATAGAAGAAAGTTTGACCTATTTCCACAACCAACCCCAAGTGGTCATGAAAAGCTAATTGAGCTAGTGTTTAGGGACAATTAATACTATAGGTAGGGGTAAAATACAACCCCAAGTCTTATAGGATGATTTTAGGCATGATATTTGTCTTCTTTTCTTGAGTTGTAGTAACGATAGAGACATGTGTGTGCTACTCCTTTCTCACAACTTATCTTATTTAAGACATAGAAATTCCAGTTGATCCATTGGTTCAACCCTTATTCTTAGATACTCCCACCAAAGTTGAATAAAAAATAAAAAACTGTTTCTGATAGTGTGATCTTCCTCTTGGAAGAGAGAGTTTCTTATGATATCTTTTTGTTGTATCAATGAGTTATTATGATGTCATTTTAGGTATGGGCTATCTATCTACAAGTAAAGCCCAAATTTACTATTTTTGGTAGAGGATGTTATGTATATATGGTTATAGATCATGGTTTTACATCACAGTTGATAAGGAAACTTAGGTAGATAATGGTTGGACCATACATTGTAGGATACAATTGATTAATCACCAGTTTGCTAGTATTACCCTCGAAGCAGGGGATGCAATAGAATTTCAATTTTATAAAATGGTGGTTGATTATGTGTAAGTCTTTCCTAAGGATGTTCTAGGATTAAATCCCTACAAATATATAGACTTATATATTTACCTTCACTAAGGAACAACCCCAATATATATGACACTATATCATATGGATCCTATAAAGCTTTGTGATCTTTGGATGTAATTGAAGGAATTGTAGAGGAAAGGATTTGTTATACCATTTGTATCACCCTAGACAACCCTAGTATTTTTTTCAAGAAGGAATATGTTATATTGAGGTTGTGTGTAGATTATAATATCTTAAACTATGATACTATGAATAATTAGTATCTACTACCAATGATCAATGACATCTTCGATCACTTTAGAGGGTTGAGATGGTTCTCAAAGATTGATCTCAAATTAGGATATCACTAGCTATGAGTATGAGATTTTTATATACCAAAGACGAAATTTCAATGTCACTACAGTAATTATTAGTACTTGGTGATACCTTTTTTAATTATGAACACCCCAATATTGTTTATGGGACTCATGAATAGAATATTTTATCCCTTCTTAGACCATCTTTTTTGGTATTCATCAATGATATTCTAGTTTACTCGAAATCCAATGAGGAGAACAGGAGACACTTGAGGATGGTCTTGGACATAATATGAGATCACCAAAATTATGAGAATCTCTAAAAGTGTTAGTTTTGGATTCAATAGGTCCAATTTCAAGGAAATTTCATCTCAGTAGTGGGTGTAGCAGTGGACTCATTGAAGGTTGGAGTAGTGTTATATTGGGAGCCACCCAAGAGTGTGATGAATGTTTGAATAATCCTAAGGTTGGAAGGATATTATAGGTTATTTTTTTTAAATTTCTCAAGGATATCAAAACCATTTACTACATTGAACTTAAAGGGGTATCCTTTTTTTGGACAGAGAGGTTACAACAAGATTTTTATGAGCTGTGGTAGAGGTTGATGAGTTCTCCCATCTTGATATTTTCATAGGAGGGTGTTGAGTACATGGAGTTATGTCTTACCTCAGGGGACATTCTTGGTTGTGTTATTATATATAGGCAAGAGATGATTTCATATAGGTCTTAGTAGTTGAGACCTCCCAATAAGAACTACTCAACCCATGGAATGTAACTAGTAGTGATAATTTTATCCCTAAATATGTTGAGACACTACCTTGTAGGTGGAAATTTTATCATATTTTATGACCATAAGAGTATTAAGTATATATTCTATTAAAATGACCTTAACATGAGAAAGAGGTGATGGCTAGAGTACCTCCATGATTATGAATTTGAGATAGTATATAATTTTGGGAAGGTGAATGTAGTTGATGAAACTATTAGTAAGAGATATTATTCATAGTTTTTGAAAGAGGCCTTAGAGTAGTTAGCCTCATTTTAGTTGTCTCAAGTAGATGAGGATAGTACAACTTACCTCTAGTCTATGGTTTTTACCCCACTGATTCTATAACATCTAAGGGAGGCTCAACATGGAGATGTTGACTGTGAGACCTTACGTTCATAAATATCCAATATACATGATCCTAATGGATTTTCTAAAGGCGGGGAACATGTTATACTTTTAAGAGGATGAATAATTGTACTAGTGACATTACATGAGGAGTTTATGCGGGAGTTTCACATATAACACTTATAAGTACATAAAAGTGTGGTAAAGATATACTAGGACATTCAATTGTAGTTTTGGTGGCGAGGTATGATGAAGTTTATAACATAGTTTTTTATTCAATGCCTCACTTATCAGCTGGTGAGGTATGGGAACTCAGTTCTAGTGGTTTTATCTCAAAACCTTGAGATTCCAGTGTGGATGTTCTATGATATATCTATGTACTTTGTGAATGTAATACCACCAGATTATAGAGGACATGATTCCATCTAGGTGATCATATAATTAATCACTAAGTCAGACAACTTCCTATCTATTTGGGAGAAGAGTTAAATAGAGATCATGGGATTCCTTTAAGTGAAAGAGATAGTTTTTCTCCATAGAGTTCCATAAACAATAATTTTATACCATGATTCTTTCTTCACATCATAATTATGGAGAGGATTGTAGGAGGCATTTGGGTCTCAACTATGTTTGATCATGGAATCTCATTCCAAGAATGATGGATGCACCAAGAAGACCATTAATGTTTTGGAGGATATGATATGAAATCTCATTTTAGAATTTTTCCATAGTGGCCATGATAAAAACCCCTTTGATGAGTTGGAATAAAACAAAAACTACCATTCTGCCATCATTATGACACCATTCATGTCTTTGTATGGGTGAAACTATAGGTCACCACTATGTTGGATGGATCTAGGTGTTTCAACACTCATGGGACTACAGTTGGTGTGACCTATAGCATAGAAGGAATATATAATATAGAAGTGGATAAAGATTACAATTTTTTTTTAAATTCTTATACGGACTGAACATGGAGGAATTTAGAGTTTTAGGAGGGAGGACATGTGTTCTTGAGAGTATCACTATGATGTGAATTGTGGATATTTGGATGAGGTGGAAATATGTCTCCAAGATTCATTATCCCTTTCTAGATAAAAAATAGGGTTGGAAAGGTTTCATAATGCTTAGCCCTACTACCATAGTTATACTGGGCACAATATATCTTCCACATGTCATAGATGAAGTGGTATACAGACGACCATTTGTATTTTATCAATTGGGGTGAGATGGGCATTGAGGTAGAGATACCATTGTAGAGTACCTGGTAGATATTGAGTTTAAGTAGGATAATATTCACAATGGGATATATATTCCCTTAGTGCGTGTTTAGTGGGAAACATGTGAATCTTCTAGAGGGCACCGTGGAGTGGGGATCCATATGTAAGATTAGTAAAGACACATTTTCAATCATATTATTTTTTTCTTTTTGGGATGAAAATACCTATGGTGAGGAGGATGTAACACCTCTATTTTTTCTATGTCACTCTTTGAAATATATCTAATATTATTTTCAGATCTGTGCCCTTAGGAGACATGAGATTTTGAGGTCTGGAGAGGATCAGTAATGATATTATATAAATATTAAATATATTAATATAACAAATACACATTTTTTATTGAATATTTGAGTAAATCCCAAATATATTCTTAGATCATAAATTTGAGACTATATTTGGGTTCAAGACATGAGTTTTACTCTAGGTGTGGAAGAACCTTTGTCAGCGTTGGGTGGTTGGTTAATGTGTGATTGTGGGAGAAATATTTAATAATAAATTAAATATTATTGTATTATTATTTTATATTCCATGAATAACCCCTCCTCTATTTAATTATATTTATGGTCTAATCCTAGGGTTATCCACATAACCCTATAGATTTGAGATGGATCATTAGAGGAGATCTTGGCAGATGGCGATGATATATTGAGGATTGTTTTCACCAATGTAGTTCGAGGATCTTGCCAACGATGATGACATAGATTTTTTCTTAATCAATGATCAACCCAAACCTAAGGTAGGGTGTTGTTTTATATAGTATATTTTCCCAATTTTATTACGACGTGATAAATATAAATCATATTAACAAACAAATTGATTTAAGGGTCAATTGTGTTGCTGGTGTAGGTTTATTCACTAGTGATTTGGGGAATTATTATCATTTTTTATTGTTGGACTTTGTTATTTATTATAGTTACAATGAATCAAGTCTGAAATGAAAAATTGATGAGGTTTTCTACTCATTTTGTGGGTTTTTATTTTATCTCCCATTATTTTCACATTTCTTATCAGTGTTTCATTGTCCAGTGATTCAATGATAACCCAGTATGGAATCATTGCACAATAATTTTTGGCATAATATATCCCCTCAATGAGTTTGAATATGAGATCAATGACATAGTAGCAGTTCATGATGATGAAAATGGAGAGGTAATAAGATTGGAGGTTTCCAATATGTTGAATGGCATATGATGTTAGAATGGTTCGACAGAGGAGTTTTCTCTATCGGATTTTGTGGATGGAATCCTACCACTAGAAATAGTGAGTCTTGGTCGAGGCCTGATCTATGTTTTGGGGTGTTATTGATGGTAGGAGTAATGAAAATAGTGGGAAAATCAAAATACATGTGAAAGAACCTCATGATTCTAGAAAATCATGAGTTACCTGCCATATACCCCAAAGAACACATGTCATGTGGGTCCATGACTACAACAATAGGTTTTATACGTGAAATAAAATATCACACACCATGTGACAATTATCACATTCCATGTAACTTGGTGATGGTGTCTTGGTGTGTACCCTAAAGGGTACACGAGCACGAACACAACCATGATCACATAGACATGCTGAGTACAAAAGCATGGTTGTGTACTTGAACACAACTAAGGACATAAACATAGAAATTTATAGGAGAATGGATACAATACATAAGAACTATTAGAGGTACACATACACATTCCATGGTACCTAGGAAAACTCAGGGTATATGAGACACACCATGTTGTCACAGTACAAGCCATGCACTTTTTACAGGGAAGTGTGAGGCACACAGTCTCTTCAGTATAGACCAAGTTCTATTGAGTGTGATTTGTTGGTACATCGATTTGAGGATATAATTTGGAATAACTTCATGGTAATAGGATTTTGATCCCATCAATGAGTATTTTCTCAGATAAAGTTATGTTATCCATCTGTGAGGCTTAGGGTGGGATCCTCAATTTTATCTTACTCCCTAGGACTGATTTGTGGTATCATTGTGAAAACCATTAATATGTTACAAATCCCCAATATAGTAGATTATTCAAGTACAGTTAGTGTAATCTCGATGAGCACAAACTCTTGGATGAGAACCATTAGTGATATCATAGATCAAGGAGTGAATTCTTCCAGATGAGCATTACCTTGAAGCCTTGAGAATAATTTAGTCGCTAGTACCGGTTGAGAAAACATTGATACATAGAGTATGTTATAGATATATCTTTTATTTTTTATAATTATTTATAATATCTTGATGGAAATACGTTTTTATTGATGAGATGACTAAACATGATTCTTTATGTTTAGTGATTTCAGTGTGTCATACTGAGAATTGTTATACTTACCCCAACATCATCTCTTTCTACACATATCATGTCTTATACAGGTGAAAATAAATTTGAATATGTAATGGGAGAATCAGAAGTAGGAAGAGAATAGTTTTGGGATAAATAGATCAAGGTTCCCACCTGTATTACTATTGAAAGAAGTCCCCTCCTTTAGAATATGTTGGATTTTGTTTTTGGTTTTAGTGGGATTTTATTTGGATATTATGATTTCCAATACCTTTTCTTAATCTAAATGTGGGTTATAAATACATTAATACATTAGTGTTAGTTTTATTTTAATTTCATCATTTTTTGGTCTTGTATATTTGTGCATCTATACATGTAACTTAGGCTAAGGCCTCCCATGTGTGTGATATTCCTTCTCTATGTTGGTCACCAACCCTTTACCTATTAAAAGTAGAATTGTGGTTATCACACTAGGCTTACAGTTGACTAGGTGCAACCCAATGGGTCATGTCATGACAAAACTAATTTTACATTTTAAATCAAATAATTGTAATGATTTTTTTATAATAATTTTCTAGATATCATAAATTTAACCTTTAAATCAAAATATAATTTATATGGAAAACAATTGATTTTATAGAAAAATTAATTTTAAAAACAATTAATTGTTCTGAATCCTATTTAATATTAATTTTTAATTTTAAATGAGTTTTTATATACTTTCTTGGATATTGGAAAATTTAGAATAATCTTTTAAAATGTTATTGGCATGAAAATTCATGATGGATTTTGAATTTTTATGTTTTTTGAGAAGGATGTTTTGAGAGATGTGGGTTATAGTTAAATTAATATTTATTAAAAATCATAAGAGTTGTTTTTTGGATAATAAAAAATGATTTAATGAATCTACAGTGCTTAGTAGGGTTCCAGGAGGGGCCGAGGTAGTGTTGAATCCTTGAACACATCAAGAAACGTACCATTCCGTAGCCATAGACAAAATCCATGGTTACAACTATAACCACTACCTAGACAATGTAATTGAACCGAATAGATGATGGGATTAAAATTAGGTTAAATTTTTTATTCCCCCTGATGAATTTTATGAGGGGATATCCCCCTCCTTTCCCTTTAGTTGTGCACATGAGTAGGGGGTTTGAAACCCTCCCTCTTCTCTTCTTCCCCTTAATTTTGAGGTGGTTCTTAAGAGAATTTTATGTTAATTAAAGGTAAATATCACCCTCAATTGGTCTATATTCATCTCATTATTCATTCATATGTAATTTTAAGATCCCTGGTTATGGTTTTTGATTCTTATTCCATTGGATCATGGTGGAATTAGATTCTAGTAATAAGGATTTCATTCTGCCTCTATAGAGGATGTCCTGAGACAATTTCTAAGGTGCCATAATCTTTTGAATCATTGAAGTCACGTCATGATACAGAGTTTAATAGAGTTTTTCAATTAAATAAAATTTAATTGTAAATTTTCATAACGTCACATGATAGGTCTTTTGGCCAGGATGATGCTAGAGGAGTGTTGTAGACACTTCAGGCAATGTAGGATGTGATATCGATGTAATGAGCGTACCTAGTGAGTTTTTATAAAATATAACTTTTTTTAATTAATGTTTTATTTTATTATAAATATTATAATTAAATGTCATGATATCTTGACATGGCGTAGGTGCTCGAGTATGCTGGAAGTGGTCATTTGGTCCAAGATGGGTGAAGGCGAGATGTAGGAAAGCCCTAGTAGAGCTTCTGATATGTAGTTTATGGAAGGAAAAGATCCAAATCAGTTATGTGGAACTCACCACTTACCCTATGGATTTATTTAATTATTTATGATGCATGTAATGTTCTATCGCTCCACCAAGAGCACTATCCTATTTCGCTGAAAATGAACAGTTTAATTAAAAAGGTTTGGTTAATTTAAATTTAATGGAAATCTAATTGAAATAGTTTAAATTTTGTTAAATCCGTATGATGAAATGGGTATAGTGTCAAGGTTACAAAGGACCTTGGGAACTATATTGAAACCTTAGAAATCGATGGGAAAGGCTTGTACTAAGAGGATTCCCAGACTCTAGACACCTTCAAGGGGGGGTGTGACATGACCTAAGATGGGAATCCCTAGTATGATGGCTGAGGACACTTTAGAAATTTTTATCCTAGGTGGATGGACTGTAGGAATATTAGAGATGGGTTGGTTGATCTGTTTGTCTAGGAGTGTCATTTCATATGGATATGTTCCTTGAACCATCTCTTGTGGATGACACCTGTGTAGCTTACCCATGAGGTCTATGAGGTTATGCCGTGAAATTGATCTTTCTAAGGGACATGATGTCCTTTGAGAGATGGGCCATGAACCAAATGAATTTTTATGGTATTTAGGACTCTATTAGAATTATATTTTTTATGTGTATACCTGTAAGACCAGGGTAGGCACCCAAATTATTGACCGACCCTGATCGGGTGCGGTGGGATATTGATAATGATTGAGGGTTTAGGAATTTTTTCAATATTTCCCTTTATTTTATTTATGTTTGAATTGTTCTATTCCCTTAGATTAGTCTCCTTTTATGTATAGAAAATTACCAAGGGGTGGTGGTTGATCTATGATACAATTGGGATATGCCATTGGCTGAGAAAACATCAATAGGGGAGGATTATGATACCTAGATAAGAAAACACCCATAAGAGAGATCTGGTATACTATTAGTGTGGATACTAATGGTATGGGGCTAATTCTGATCCAATATACATAGATTAAGCTTAATATGAGCATTAAATATGTATTTGATACTTAAAAGCCACAAAAAATCTAATAAAACTCCGATAGAGGAGGTCCATGATACTTGGTATATATATTGGAGAAACCAAGGTCTGCTATATTGGGAGTCAAAATCATTACTATGTTATGAGATACACACTAAAACTGGCCAATATAGGTATGATTGATTGAGGACACATACCTGATGATCATAAATTGTGTGGTATTTGGTACATGGTATGGAATAGTCCACAAAACATGGTTAGAGACATTCTAACATTGAACCGAAGAAGCTGTCATGGGTTCTTTATTTTATTTATTATTAAATAGTTATTTATTTATTCAGAGCTTGTCACATACACATATCATTAAATTTTTTTAATGTATTGGAACACATTGGTGGTTCCCTAGAGTGTTATGTACCCACACCCTGGTTTGGCCTCCACTGCACTTGGGTACCTGATCAACCTGCACCTTTGTAGGTTATAATTGGGCCGAGGCCCATGATTTCTTGATGAACCTGGACTAGCTTGGATGGGTTTCAAAGATTAATATGAGGTAAGGATTGGGGACTACAGTGGATCCTCTTATACTTTTATATTTTTTCTTTCCCTTTTATTTTTTTGTATATGTGATTAGCCTAGTAACGATCTGTCTTATATTCCTTGTTTCCCCATATGTCAGTAATTTATTTGTTATCAATTGTTAACGATATTTAATTTTTGGTGTACTCTTATGGTTATCTATTTTGTATAAAACTTGTTTATTTTCTTTATTTTTGTATACATTGATATATGGGCTATAATCTCCCCATGGTACCACCTTATACCATTACTACAAAAATAGGCCTTTTTAACACTGAATGATTTTAATCACATCCCGTTGAACTTAATTATTTATATTCTAACCATTAAATCTATTAAATTCATTGGTATTATAATAGATATAATTATTTTTTAAAATGATAATAATAATATCTAAGTAATTAAAATAATTAATTTCAAATACCATTTTATTTAATTGATTTATTTTTCTTTTTTGTGATTTTCATAATGATTTTTCACATTTTATTCTCATGAATTGTTAATGTTTATATTTTATTCTA
This sequence comes from Viscum album, assembly GCA_963277665.1. Lineage (NCBI taxonomy): Eukaryota > Viridiplantae > Streptophyta > Magnoliopsida > Santalales > Viscaceae > Viscum > Viscum album. The sequence continues at coordinate 1,946,231,924 of OY728163.1, forward strand.
AAATATAATGCATCTCATTTTCATTTTAAATTTCATGTGACACAAGATATTGAACAAAGTATTTTTTTCAAATGATACTTACTAAAATCTCAGGGTGTTACAAAATGAATATAACATAGGAGTTAACAGATCTTCTAGAACTATAGTTAATAATAAATATCTTAATGAGTTCCAAAAAGTCGATCGATCTCACATAACCTCATTAAGTTTCTACTAAGTTTAGATCAAGTGTGAACCCTCATTTATCTCCTTAATATTAACCAAAAACCTCTTGGAATTCTATTTATAATTTCAGGTTATATACCTCAATGTTTTTTTTCTCATAAATCATCATTTTTCATAGAAAAAAATCATCATATTTATAGAGTTCCCACATGTCACAATTTTGATGATGTGAGTTATGGTGTGACAATTAAATTTTATATACTTATATTATATATCTTTATAAAAACTTAGGGATATTAAAAAAATTTATATTATCTTTTACAGCCATTTTAGTGAGGCTGGGGTTCTTGAAATAGGATCCAACCTTTTCTTTGGCAAAAATCCACACACAATGAAACACATATAGGATATGATGCGATTTCTACATAATAGTAAATGAAATACTCTTTTTCAACCAATCATGGTGTAATGTGAATCCTTATTTTGGGATTTCCTCCATCTTATGAAATATTTATTCCTTTTCATTCCACTCAATTTCAATATTCAACTAACCCATTCATGAACATGTTTTCAATAAATAAAATATACATTCACCTTCAAGACTCATAAATGAATTGTATTAATAATAAATATACTACATGCTCTTAATATTAGAGTTATGTAAAAACCAATATAGGATGAAATGATGTTTTTTTGGATTTTTCAATCTCAAAGGGTAATGCATAATACTATATTCACCATGTATAAAGTTATATTAAACCATAAATCATTTTTTTAATTCAATTCTGGAGGTATATTTAACCTCCAAACTAATAAATCCCCCCAATCATCAATATATCTTTAATATCCCCTTTTTTAGTTTTGAGAAATATGAAAAAACATATGAGTTATTCTCTAAGAAATAGCTACCAACACCTCATGTATCCCCTTGAAAGGAAAAATATATTTTTATGTTATCCCCCTTTTAAATACCTATAAAAAGAAATAGAGTGTCTCCCCCTTTACAATAAGTGTTAATTATTATTCACCATTTTTTCAATAAATTTAACGGAATGAAAGGGGGAACACCATCCAAAAAATTTATAGGGATTTTGGGAGAGTATGCACTCATAACAATACTATCAAATGTTAGAATATATTCTTAATTAATGGATTTATCAATATATCTACAAATTTTTAGTTTATTGAAACATATTCTAGTTATGTGTATAAAAATTTTACCTTATGATTAGTCAAGTGGTACTTGATATCAATATTCTTCGACCTTGATTGTTAAACTAGATTATTTTATTGGTAGATTGCACATTAATTATCATACCGAATTATCAATGGGTATGAAATATGCTCCCTAATGTCTCCAATCAATGACCTAATCCACATTATTTTTGTTGTGTATTGTGATATTGAATCATATTTATATTTTTTTATACTTAAGGTGATAAAATTTTACTTTATGGAGGGATAAGCATCTCAACTTCCACCAATAAAGATTGCACCACTAGAATTTGAATTTTATTCACAAACATCACTTTAATAATATGCATAAGAAAATCAATAAAACTAAAATAATTTGTTAATTTAATACCTAAAATAATAGTAAAGGATTTTAATGTGGTATTTATTTGATATATTTTTGAAACATATTTATGAAGGGTTATTTTTATTTTTGACGCAAAAATGTGATTATAATTGAGGAATATTAGATTTTTTTACACATTTTTGTTTAAAATGTTTTCATTTTAATATTTTTAAAAAATTGGGTGTTTTGGGTTTTCAATTGTTAAATGTTATTTCTTTAATTTTTTTAAAACTTTTAAAAACAAATATTTGGGTCTCATTTCCAACTTCAAATTGGATTTAATTTTATTGAAGTGGATTTTGAGAAAGTGCAGTTGTTGGAGTTTTAATTTCAATGTTCCAAAATTATTATTGGAATAATTTATAATTTTTTATGTGATTTGTAATATGGATTTCAATATTATATGTTCTTTGTTTTTCATAAAAAATTAGTTGTTGGAAAATATTTTGAAGTTCAAAATTTATTTTTTTAAAAATTATTGAGTACCGTCATCATATATATTATTCAGTCTATATATTTATTTTTTGTGTGTAATCCATTTTATCATTATAAATTTCGTGTTTTCATTTGACATCACATTTTTGATGTTTTCTAGTATATAGGTAGTGAAATTAAGACATCACACTTCAGTTTAAGGATTTATAGGGAGCTAATGTAAGACTTATAAGGGTTACCACATGAATTATTCATATCATCATAAGACATCAAGAGATCTACATAATGATTCAAGACTTTATGAATTCTAAGAATGAGTGAATGAATACCCCAAGCCTGAGTATCCTGAAGGAACAATGAAAGCCAAAATCTAGGTAACTAAAACTCATGTGAAAAAAAATCCAAAATTGAATCCATAGAATTTGAATTTGAGGATTATTGAGGAAGATATGTGCTAACTCAACACCAACTATTTATGAATGTATGATCAATGTAAAGAACAAGTTTTATAATTTTTAAGTGAGACCTATTATTTAGAGCATACTCAACCCACCAAAGTAGAGAATATATTTTTTTATACCATGAATGGATAACCTAAGATCAAAAAACATTACAGATGCTTTGATGAAAAGTTATTTGTTATAGTTCATGGTTTATATTTTTTATCAATAGCTTTAATTTGTTTATAGGGACGAGATATTGAGGAATAAAATATCTACTTGAATCTTAATGCTACAAACATGTTGACATAGAAGGATCACAATTACTATCCAAGGAATTGTATCAATGGGTTTGGCATATGCCCCATAATAATTTTGTGGTCAATTGTGAGTCTACTTATGTCAATATCATATAATTTCATTTACTAAATTGAGTAATAAATTAATAACAATGTTCATCAAAATGGAAACTTGAACTAGGGTTTATTAATAGACTATAAACAGCCCAAGTCACTATTGATGTATGATTTAGGTGCTTAAGTAGCGAGAAGGATGAGTTTGAGGCTAGGGTTTGGAAGCTCATGGTTTATATATATGATATTTTTCTATTTATGGTTGGTTTGAGTTGGTTTGGTCATCTGGGTTTTTTGATTATGTGATGTGGTTGTAATTGGGGTTGGGTGAAGAGCTGGCCTTGAATCATACACAGTTTATTGAAGGTAGAGTGAGGAGTACTGATCATGCATCTAAGGAAGTTGAAGTCTATGATAATATTTGTCTTTGTAGAATATCAATATTTAATATGGTATTTTTAAAAGATTTATTTTGTGTATTAAGTTAATTTTTTATTAGAATGAACTCTTTTAATGGAAATAAACTAATTATAGGGAGGGGACTCTTACATATTCAACCAATTCCAAAGAACATGAGGAGAGTTATTTTGGGATTGTGAGAAGAATATAAGATGATAAATCTATAATCTTGGGTGAAAAAGAGCTTTAAGTAGATAAGGGAGAATAATCCAAACTTTATGTAGGAGAATTATTTATTTCTAATTAATACCATTCTTAATTTCTATATCATTACACCCGAATATCCATTTATTTTTCTATATGCATTGTACTTGAAAGAAATAGGTGAATATGTTTGATTAATGAAACATCCCTACCCTAATCATTGTATTGAGAATGTGGTAGGATGTTACATGACCTTAAGAGACATCCCTAAGATTCCAAAGGCTATAAATAAATGTCAAGGGATTCATGAACATGTTGGGGGACGATTTACCTTTTTGTAATAACACAACCAACCAAACAAGTCATAAAAAAATAAAGGCCTACATGATGCATGTTATAAATGAAATACAACTCAAGGAATTCCAATTATATCCAAATAAAACTACATTAGTGTACCAAAGTGAAAGACTACAAAACAACCAAGTACACAGAGAAAGAATAAAAAACCAAAAAAACTCAAAGACTCTAAATAAAACTCCCAAGAGCCAACAACTCTATGCTCCAACATTATAAACAGCCTAAGTATTACTAAGCACTGCTAGAGAAATGTGATAATTTGCCTTTTCCTGTGTCCTGGGAAATGATATCTACAAAATAACTAAAGTTCCAATGAAAGGGTAAATAATGAAACTCAGTAGGCTTTCCACAAATGAATTCCCTACTCACGCCACTATGATAGAACAATTTATAAAATTTATATAAAACAATTTATATAAAAAATTTAAACATTTTATCTCAAAACCAAAACTATTTCTAAGAAAAATAGTTTTCCTAACTTAAACCAATTTTCATGAAAATAAACCAAGCATGTTTTCCCAACCAATTCCAAAAACATTTTGAATATCCCATTCCCATCCACACATCCACACATCCTTATATGCATGCTTCATTATAATAGTTCCATACTCATTTTTGGTTTCTCATCAATCTACTAAGTCATCAGAAGAAAATTGAATCCCATTTTAAAATACACCTTTAGCACCGAGCACAATGCCATACTTCAACGAGGCCTCATAATGCAATATGAACACACACCACTAAGTATGCCTAACAACCATGCCAATAAAGTCATTCCAAAACCATTTCAATTCCAAAACCATTTCAATTCTAAAACCATTTCAATAAAACAAATTTTTTATTGAAAACATTTTTCCATAAATCAAATTAATAAACTATTTTAAAAGAAACATTTTAAAATCTTTTGTCAAGGAAATTTTTAAAAAAATTCTCCAATTTCCAACAAATCCATGAAAAATCACTAAATAATGTGTCTACTATTCTTTTAACACCAATATCAAAATAAATTTCAATGAATTTAATAAATTTGTAACTAAGCCTTCATATTTTAAATAGATGATTAGAGAGTGATGCCATAGGCCTCTAAAAACATGAATAAAATAGAAAATATCATGAAAACATCCACAAAAATGGGTTGAAACTCCAAAACCCACCTTTGATCTCTTCCACTAGAAACAAAAATCCAAATCTAATCATATTTTTTGTGAAATACCCTATATCTATATGCATTGTTTGTAAATCTAAGAAACTGAGAGGGATGGAGAAGTATATATAAGTATAACCAATTAAAACCACCAAGAAATACCATCAACAATGACATACCATGAAACGTTGGCTTTAACACACCAAGAGAATCCTTCGGCTCACCTTAAGATTGATGAGAGAAGCCTACTTAGCCGTTGAAATTAATTATTTATATTCTAACCATTAAATCTATTAAATTCATTGGTATTATAACAGATGAAATTATTTTTTAAAACTATAATAATAATATCTAAGGAAATAAAATAATTAATTTCAAATACCATTTTATTTACATGATTTTTTTTGGGATTTTCATAATGATTTTTCACATTTTATTCTCATGATTTGTAAAATGTTTATATTTTATTCTAAAATATAATGCATCTCATTTTCATTTTAAATTTCATGTGACACAAGATATTTAACATAGTATTTTTTTTCAAATGATACTTACTAAAATCTCAGGGTGTTACAAGAAGAATATAACATAGGGGCTAACAGATCTTCTAGAACTCTAGTTAATAATAAATATCTTAATGAGTTCCAATAAGTCGATCGATCTCACATAACCTTACTAAGTTCCTACTTAGTTTAGATCAAGTGTGAACCCTCATTTATCTCCTTAATATTAACAAAAAACATCTTTGAATTCTATTTATAATTTTAGGTTATATACCTCAATGTTTTTTCTCATACATCATCATTTTTCATAGGAAAAAATCATCACATTTGTAGAGTTCCCACATGTCACAATTTTGATGATGTGAGTTATGGTGTGGCAATTAAATTTTATATACATATATTATATTTCTTTATAAAAACTTATGGATATGAAAAAAATTTATATTATCTTTTACAATCATTTTAGTGAGGCCGAGGTTATTGAAATGTGATACAACCTTTTCTTTGGCAACAGCCGTGCACAAATTCTTAATGGACCATCCAATTTATAGTGTGGAATCCTTCTTTGTATTATGGAGACCATAGTTATCTTAACCATCCTCACACAAAAATATTATAACTCAATATCAAGATGTAATCTAAACCCCAATATTTATCATAATCCACTTCACAATGAAACTCATATAGGATATGATGCGATTTCTATATAATTGTAAATGAAATACTCTTTTTCAACCAATCTTGGTGTAATTTGAATCCTTATTTTGTGATTTCCTCCATCTTAAGAAATATTTATTCCTTTTCATTCCACTCAATTTCAATATTCAATTAACCCATTCATGACCTTGTTTTCAATAAATAAAATATAAATTCACCTTTAAGACTCATAAATGAATTGTAATAATAATAAATCTACTACATGATCCTAATATTAGAGTTATGTAAAAACCAATATAGGATGAAATGATGTTTTTTTGGATTTATCAAACTCACAGGGTAATTAAGAATACTATATTCACCATGTATAAAGTTATATTGAACCATAACTCCTTTTTTTAATTCAATTTAGGAGGTATATTTAACCTCAAAACTCATAAATCCCCCCAATCATCAATATATCTTTAATATCCCCCTTTTTAGTTTTGAGAAATATGAAAAAAAACATATGAGTTATTCTGCAAGAAACAGCTACCAACACCTCATGTCTCCCCTTGAAAGGAAAAATATAATTTTTATGTTATCCCCCTTTTAAATACCTATAAAAAGAAATAGAGTCTCTCCCCCTTTACAATAAGTGATCATTATTATTTACCATCTTTTCAATAAATTTAAAGGAATGAAAGGGGGAACACCAACCAAAAAATTTATAGGGATTATGGGAGTGTATGAAATCATAACAATACTATCAAATGTTATAATATATTATTTATTAAGGGATTTATCAATATATATACAACTTTTTATTTTATTGAAACACATTCGAGTTATGTGTATCAAAATTTTACCTTATAATTAGTCAAGTGGTACTTGAAATCAATATTCTTCGACCTTGATTATTGAACTAGATTATTTTATTGGTTGATTGCACATTAATTATCATACTAAATTATCAATGGGTATGAAATATTCTCCATAATGTCTCCAATCAATGACCTAATCCACATTATTTTTGTTATGCATTGTGATATTGAATCATATTTATATTTTTTTATACTTAAGGTGATAACATTTTACTTTATGGAGGGATACACATCTCACCTTCCACCAATAAAAATTTTTCTACTAGAATTTTAATTTTATTCACAAACATCACTTGAATAATATGCGTAAGAAAATCAATAAAACTAAAATAATGTGTTAATTTAATACATAAAATTATATTAAATAATTTTAATGTGGTATTTATTTGATATATTTTTGAAACATATTTATGAAGGGTTATTTTTATTTTTGACGCCAAAATGTTATTATAATTGAGGAATATTAGATTTTTTTTCACTTTTTTGTTTAAAATGTTATCATATTAATATTTTGAATAAATTGGGTGTTTTGGGTTCTCAATTGTTAAATGTTATTTCTTTAATTGTTTTAAAATTTTTAAGAACAAATATTTGGGTCTCATTTCCAACTTCAAATTGGAATTAATTTTATTGAAGTGGATTTTGAGAAAGTTTAGTTGTTGGAGTTTTAATTTCAATGCTCCAAAATTATTATTGGAATAATTTATAATTTTTTATGTCATTTGGAATATGGAATTCAATATTATATGTTCTTTGTTTTTTTATAAAAAATTAATTGTTGGAAAATATTTTTAAGTTCAAAATTTATTTTTTAATAAATTATAGAGTACCGTCATCATATATATTATTCAGTCTATATAATTATTTTTTGTGTGTAATCCATTTTAACCTTATACATTTCGTGTTTTCACTTGACTTCACATTTTTGATGTTTTTCTAGTATATAGGTAGTGAAATTAAGACATCACACTTCAGTGTAAGGATTTATAGGGAACTTATGTAAGACTTATAAGGGTTACCATATGAATTATTCATACGATCATAAGACATCAAGAGATCTACATAATGATTCAAGACTTTATGTATTCTAAGAATGAGTGAATGAATACCCCGAGCTTGAGTATCCTGAAGGAATATTGAAGGCCGAAATCCAGGTAACTCAAACTCATGTGAAAAAAATCCAAAATTGAAGCCATAGAAATTGAATTTGAGGCCTATTGAGGAAGATATGTGCTAACTCAACACCAAATATTTATGAAAGTATGATCAATGTAAAGAACAAGATTTATAATTTTTAGGTGAGACCTATTATTTAGAGCATCCTCAACCCACAAATGTAGAGAATATATATTTTTATACCATGAATGGCTATCCTAAAATCAAAAAACTTTATAGAAGCTTTGATGAAAAGTTATTTGTGCTGGTTCAAGGTGTATATTTTTTATCAATAGCTTTAATTTGTTTATAGGGTCAAGATATTGAGGAATAAAATATCTATTTGAATCTTAATTCTACAAACATGTTGACATAGAAGGATCACAATAACTATTCAAGGAATTGTATCAATGGGTTTGTCGTGTGCCCCATAATAATTTTGGTGGTCAATTGTGAGTTTACTTATGTCAATAGCATATAATTTCATTGACTAAATTGAGTAATAAACTAATAACAATGTTTATCAAAATGGAAACTTGAACTAGGGTTTATTAATATACTATAAACAACCCAAATCACTATTGATGTATGATTTAGGTGTTTAAGTAGTGAGAAGGAAGAGTTTGAGGGTAGGGTTTGGAAGCTCATGGTTTATATATATGATATTTTTCTATTGATGGTTGGTTTGAGTTGGTTTGGTCATTTGGGTTTTTTGATTATGTGATGTGGTTTCAATTGGGGTCGGGTGAAGAGCTGGCCCTGAATGAGACATAGTTTATTGAAGGTAGAGTGAGGAGGACTGATCATGCATCTAAGGAATTTAAATTCTATGATAATATTTATCTTTGTAGAAATTCAATATTTAATATAGTATTTTTAAAAGATTTATTTTGTGTATTAAGTTACTTTTTTATTATAATGAACCCTTTTAATAGAAATCAACTAATTATAGGGAGGGGACTCTTAAATATTCAACCAATTCCAGAGAAAAGGAGGAGAGTTATTTTTGGATTGTGAGAATAATATAAGAGGATCAATCTATAATCTAGAATGAAAAATTGCTTGAAGTAGATAAGGGAGAATAATCCAAACTTGATATAGGAGAATTATTTATTTCTAATTAATCCCTTTCTTAATTTCTATATCATTACACCAGAGTATCCATTTATTTTTCAATATGCATTGTACTTGAAAGAAATAGGTGAATATGTTTGATTAATGCAACATCCCTACCCTCCTCATTTTCTTGAGAATGTGGTAAGATGTTACATGACCTTAAGATACATCCCTAAGATTCCAAAGGCTATAAATAAATGTCAAGGGATTCATGAACATGTGGGGGGACGATGTGCCTTTTTTGTAATAACACAACCAACCAAACAAGTCATAAAAAAAATAAAGCCCTACATGATGGATGTTGTAAATGAAAGACAACTCAAGGCATACCATATATATCCAAATAAAACTACATTAGAGTACCAAAGTGAAAGACTACAAAACAACCAAGTACACAGAGAAAGAATAAAAAACCAAAAAAACTCAAAGACTCTAAATAAAACTCGCAAGAGCCAAAAACTCTATGCTCCAGAACTATAAAGAGCCCAAGTATCCCTAAGCACTTCTAGAGAAATGTGATAATTTACATTTTCCTTTGTCCTGGTAAATGATATATACAAAATAACTAAAGTTCAAAAGAAGGGGTAAATAATGAAACTCAGTAGGCGTTCCACAAATGAATTCCCTACTCATGCCACTATGATAGAACAATTTGTAAAATTTATATAAAAAAAATTATATAAAACATTTAAAGATTTTATCTCAAAACCAAAACTATTTCTATGAAAAATAGTATTCCTAACTTAATCCAATTTCCATGAAAATAAACCAAGCATTTTTTCCAAACCAATTCAAAAAACATTTGGAATATCTCATTCCCAGCCACACATCCACAAATCCTTACATGAATGCTTCGTTATAATAATTCCAGACTCATTTTTGAATTCTCATCAATATACTAAGTCATCAGAAGGAAATTGAAACCCATTTTACAATACACCTTTAGCACCGAGCACAATGCCATACTTCAACCAGGCCTCATAATGCAATATGAACACACACCACTACGTATGCCTAACAAACATGCCAATAAAGTCATTCCAAAACCATTTCAATTCCAAAACCATTTCAATTCTAAAACCATTTCAATAAAACAAATTTTTTATTGAAAACATTTTTCCATTAATCAAATTAAGAAACTAGTTTAAAATAAACATTTTAAAATATTTTAACAAGGAAATTTTTACAAAAATTCTCCAATTTCCCAAAAATCCATGAACAATCACTAAATAATGTTTCTTCTATGGTTTTAACACCAATATCAAAATAAATTTCAATGAATTTAATAAATTTGTAACTAAGCCTTCATATTTTAAATAGATGATTAGAGACTGATTCTATATGCCTCTAAAAACATGAATAAAATAGAAAATAGCATGAAAACATCCACAAAAATGGGTTGAAACTCCAATACCCACCTTTGATCTCTTCCACTAGAAACAAAAATCCAAATATAATCATATTTTGTGTGAAATACCCTATATCTATATGCATTGGTTGTAAATCTAAGAAACTGAGAGGGATGGAGAAGTAGATATAAGGATAACCAATGAAAACCACCAAGAAATACCATCAACAATGACTTACCATGAAAATTTGGCTTTAACACACCAAGAGAATCCTTCGGCTCACCTTAAGATTGATGAGAGAAGCCTACTTATCCTTTGAAAGGATTCAATAATGAGTTAGGGTCATTTTGTGGAAAAAGGATTGGATAAAACATAATCCCGAACTAGATCCAATTCTAGTGGATCTAGTATTTAACCCATGAAAGGTTAGTCAAAAGTTTATAAAAAGCGTGCAATAACTGTGTGCTAGATACTTCTTCAAGGGGAACCTTTACACTGTTGGCTTTCACAAGGAAGAAACCATGTTCCAAACATGGAAAATCACACTATCTCAAAAGAACAATTTCTCCTTAGCATCCACATGGTTGGGAAAAAATGTGCACCTACCTACGTGCTTTCTCTTTAGATCCTGCCTCATTGTGCACAATTTCCTATAGGTGTTTTATGGTTTTCCAAATCCTTCACCAACCATTCACCATTATAACCCCCTCAAAACATTCCAAACTTCTTATGAACCCTTCAAAACATCACTTAAAAAAATTATATACTTAAAAATCATAAAATAAGGCTTACATACTTGAAATAATAGGTAAAACATTCTCCCCACCATTTCCCTTTACATCCCCATAAATTAAAAAAACATCATATTCCTGAAAGAGTTCTAGCTATTTTTTTTAATTTCTTTCTCCCATTTCCAAGTCTCTTCATGAATCTGACCACATTTCTAAAAAAACTACACTTAACTGATGATTTTCCATGAAATTCTTTCTCTTGAATATCCACAATTTACCCTTTCATATTCACTGATGAAGTATCCAGATTTAGTTCAACAAGAACCCATAAAATCACATGGTTAGGATCAGGATGATAATTTTTAAATTGAGATACATGGAACACATTATGCACAAAACTGAACCATGGTGGAAATTACAATCGATATTCCACATCACAAACCCATTCAAGTATCTCAAAAGGGCCTATATATCTAGGAGATAACATACTTTTTTCCCAAAATGTTGATGTTCAAACCTTGGAGAGAAACCCAAGAACACATGATCCCTCACCTTGAATGAAAATGGGCATCGACGATGATCCACATACGATTTATGATGACCCTGATCCATCTCCATCCATTTTGTGATCAATTGAATTTTCTACACTGTTTATTGTACAAGTCTTGACCCAACTGGGGAAGTTTTACCTATTTACATCCAACAAAGTGTAGAACGACAAGTACAACCATACAATGCTTCAAAAGGATCCATATGTGTTGAGGCTTGAAGAATATTGTTATATACGAACTCCACTAACAGTATGTGCTCTTCCCATGAGCCACCAAAACCCATTAAACAAGCCCTCAATATTTCTTCCAACATTTATATCATCCTTTTGGATTTCCCATCCATATGGGGATGATACACTGTGATCATAGTCAACTGAGTCCCAAGGTATTTTTTATGGATTTCTAAAAATGAGATGCAAACCTCTTTTCTCTATCTAACACTAGTGAAATTGGTATTCCATGTCTTATTACCACTTCTAAGATATAGATTTTTTTCAAAATTCCTCCACTGTATGTGATTCAAAAATAGGAATTAAATTAGACGAATTTGGGAGATGATCCACTATCAACAATATGACATCATTTTTTCAAAAGGTTCTTGGGTGACCTGCTACAAAATCCACATATATCTACTCCCATATCCACAATAGGAAAGTTTACGACTGCAACGTACCTACTAATTTCTGTTTATCTGCCTTAACTTGCTAAAAAGTTAAGCATATCAAAACCCACTCAGCCAGCGTCCTTTTCATACCGACCCACCAAAAATGTGCTTTCAAAGACTTATAAATCTTCTCTAATCAAGAACGAACAACCCATATTGAATGGTGGTAAGCATGAAGAAGTTGTTCCTTATAAGATATAGGTACAACCGTCCAATTTCTGAACCACAACATTGAACTCTCATCAATCCTCCACCCCTCAATGGTCTCCCCACAATTTAGTTTTAACCTCATAGTTGTACATTCTACATCAGATGCATGTTCCTCTTTAATCATATTCAAAAAATCATCTATAAATGAAACTAGAAAGAAGTATGCAAATTCACTTCTGTCTTCACATTCCAAGTGCTTGTTATCTAGGACTGAAATCAACTACCACTCATCTGAAGCTTCTTTTTCAAACTGAGCATATAACTCTCAACTTAGTGCACATGCCACCAAATTTCCGTTTCCAGATATATACATCAATTCAAATTAAAAAATTTATAGATACTCTATCGATAATATTTGTCTCAAGTAAAAATCAATTTGTGATAAAATATTTTTGAAGCTCTTATGATCCGCAAACAAAGTAAAATTCTTAACAAAGAGGTAATGATGTCAATTCTTCAATGAATGGACTATGATAGGTTTCTCCAAATCATGTGTTGATTAGTTGTTCTAATGCACCCATAATTTCCTTGAGATATATAAAACAACAGGATCTCCCTGAATGAGAACACATACCAACCTAGATCTCAAAGCATTACAATACACTACATACCCTTGTCTTCATTATAGAAAAATTAAGATTGTTTCTGATATAAGGAAAAACTTTACCTCTTAAAAAGACATATGGAATTCCTCATCCCATTGGAATGAAACATTATTATTTGAAAAATCTATATTAGGAGAAGCTATTTTTGATAAGTCCTGAAAAAATCATTGGTAATAACCATCTATACGAAAGAAGATCCATATATTGAAGACATTATTTTGTGGTTTCCATGAGATAATTGCCTCTATATTTTATGGATCCATAAAAATAACATTTTAAAAGATTATATGGAAAATAAAACATACCTATTATATCAAAAATAACAGTTTTAATGTTTGGTATACAGAAAATGATCCCTCAATATTTCCAACAATGTAACCAACTGATACTCATGCTCAGACCTTGTCCTTGAATATATAAATATGTAATCTAAAAACAATACCACAAAAGAATCCAGATATCGCTATAATATTTGATTAATAAATTACATAAAAACCTATAGTTAATTTATAAGACAAAAATTCATTAAAACATATTTGTAATGTAAATATCTACTCTTGAAAACCGTATTCGAAATATCGTCCTTCTGAACACTCAATTGGTGATATCCTGATAACAAGTAAATTTTAGAGAACCACTGAGCTCCCCTAAACTGACTGAATAGATCATCAATGCATGGAAGTGAATAACTATTCTTTATTGTAACTTGGTTAAGATTATGATTATCCTCACATTGCCTAAGAGTTCCATATACCTCTTTAACAAACAAGAACGATGCTGCCCACAGAGTCATGCGCGATTGAATGAACACATTTATTTCCAACTCTTCCAATTGAACTTCTTTTTCTCCGTTAATTATATTATTTACATTATATAACATATAGGGGAAATATTAATAGTCCCTAGAAGGTTATTAATAAATAAAATACACTTATCTCATAAGTAGAAATCCTGAGAGATTTTCGGGAAACACATCTGCGAACTCATCAACCACTACTAGAAAAATATTATTCTCGATCTCATCCATTGACGCCAAAGGAAATTCCACCAAATATTAAGATATTATTCCAAATTATGGTGCCTAATATCCTATTGCACCTACCTTTAGTTTCTGTTCTCCTCAAAAGAGATGCTCAACGTCGTCTTCCTTTGTAAAACCGACCTTTATGGTATAACAATCGATGTGATCATAGAATGTTGTCATACAATCTATGCCAAGGATTATTTCATAGACATACATGTCAATAATAGATAAATACCATTTCAACTCAGCTCCATCAACAGTTATAGAACATTATCTACACACAAAAGCTCTACATTCTCTTTAAACACTAAGAGATTAAAGTATTAGAATTTAAGCCAACATCTCAACTTTTAAACCCCACAAATCAATAAAAAAAATAAGAAATAAAAGAATACGATGCACCTGTGTCAAAAAAATCAAGCATAAGTGCAGAATTAAAAAGAATAATAACTATCATGGTTGATGGACAAGATTGATCATTCACCACAATTGGTTTAACTTTATATAATTTCTTGCTCGCTGTACTTTGTTCTTTATTTACTTATTGAGATTTCACTTCTTGAGGAGTCATAGTATTCCTAGAATCACCATGCCTAACTCTACTATTCTGAATATTATATTTCTTCTACCCTCATCTTGTCTAAGCATAGGATGATTGCAATAACTAAGAAGTGTCCTAAATACCCGACCTCAGAGCACTGTGACTATAACATTAAAGATTCCCCATTTTGTTGTAATTATGGCCTACTCTTAGTGGTGAAATATAATATCGCTTCATGCGGTTGAAGGGACCACATTGAAAATATCTATAATTATCCATGGGTCTTGGAAGAAGATTCATCGATATAGCCTTTGTATTTTGAGTTATAATCTCACCTTGGAAATAAGTGTCCCTCTTTTTTTTGCTACCAGTATTAGAGTTCCCACCACTTACCATGGGTATAAACATGATTCATCCTCCCATAGCTCATGAGATTTCTCCATATGCTACCATCTATCTATTGATCATATATGTATAATACATAATATAGAGCACAACAACCTTCAAGAAAATATATTGTCTCTATCCTGATTAAAAAAAGTGTGCCTTTAAAGATGCACTAGCATTAACCTCAGGTACAAAGAGAACTAAATTCATGAATTTTTCTATGTAATACATGATATAATGATTGTTCTACTTAAATAAGAATAATTTTATAATTATTTGAATTCAAAATGTATTAGTATATATTTTTTTAAAAAACAATCTTTAAAATACTCCCAACCAATAACTTAATCTACTTTATCATGAACAAATAAATCCCATAGTAGCATGAAAGATTTTACAACATATAAGTTTCCTTCATGATATTCAGCTCTACTTGTGTGATAATTAAATCAATGATACAATTCATAATATTCAGACATACCTATACCTTTTCTGTTTTAGAATCCCCCCAAAATAAGGGTGGATTCTATTTGTAGAATTGGACATAATGATCCACTTTCTTTGTATCATCCCTCTTGATCCCACTATCCATGGATTGAAATTATTATATAATACTCTGAACTAGTTGTTGGTTCACCTATGGATCTGGTATAACCACATTCTCATTATCTTCTTCCAGTTGATTTCTACAAAGCCTTCTAGGTTCCATTTTCTAAACAAACAACAAACACCATAATTCTCGCTCTCTATCAACTCAATGGTCTATATTTAAAATTTTATAACATCATAATATCACAATAATTCTTTCTAAAATCATCCTTTACCATTTTCATCCATTTTTGAAAAATATTTACATGATTTTGAAAATTAAACCATTTTCAAAATACCTCACGATGCTTTTTTCAAAATCATTCATTTGAAAACAACATTATAATTTTTAGAATATCAAAAAATTGCTTCAAATAATTACTCAAAATGAGATACTCACTTCTAATGGGAATTCATTGTCTAAACCCATGAAAATGAGATTCTAGAACCTATAAGTGTCTCCAAAAAACATATGTACCCAGATCCTTGGTAACTTGAAGTTCAACATAAAAAGGTTAGATATGTCTTTTTATGCTCTAAATTTCATGTCCCTAAAATACTACACCTATATACCAACTAGATATAAGGAATAAATGAGGATGAATTTCAACTCCAAGAACGAAAAACTAATGACAACTTGTTAGTTAAGGATTAAACAAGCTGATACCACTTGTAACATCCAGACCCTTTTCACTGGATTGAGAAAGTGGGAGGAAATTACTTGGCCTTAAGCAATATCCCCAATATTCAAAAGGCTGCAAATAAATTCCAAGGGATTCATAAACACACGGGGGGATGATTTTACCTTTTAGAATAACATAACCAACCAAACAAGTCATAACCAAATAAACCACTACACGATTCATATTATAAATGAAAGAAAAATAAAACCATACAATTTATATCAAAATTAAACTACACAAGAGTACCACAGAGGAAGAATAAAAAATAACAAAGTACACAGTGTAAGAATACAAGTGAACAAAACTCAATGAATATAAATAGAACTCCCAAGAACCAATAGTTCCATACTCAAGTTCCGTAAACATCCCAAGTATCACAAATCCCTACTAGAGGAATTTGATACTTTACCTTTTACAATGTCCTAGTAAAATTTATCTGAAAAAGAACCAAAGTGAAAAAGTAGGGGTGATTAATGAAACATAGTATACTATCCCCAAATGACTTCCCTACTCACTCCACTAGGATAGAACATGTTAGCACATTTATATAAAACAATTCATATAAAATATTTAAAACCATTTATCTCAAACCCAAAACTATTTCTATGAAAATAGTTTTCTAAACCAAAACCATTTTTCATGAAAATAAACCAAGCATGTTTTCCCAACCACTTCATAAACCATTTGGCATATCCCATTCAAAATCACACATCCACACATAAACATATTCATGATTCCCTATGACAGTTCCAACCTCACGAGTGGTTTCTCGTTGATCTACCAAGGAGTCATAAAGGTAATTAAATACCATGTCCCATTATACCTTTGGCACTGAGAACAAGGTCTTATATCAACCAGGCCTTATAAATCAATATGAACACACACCACCAAGTATGACCAACAACCATGCCAATAGAATCATTCCAAAACCATTTCAATTACAAAACCATTTCCATGAAAAACCACTTCAATTACAAAACCATTTCAATAAACCAACGTTTTTATTGAAAACATTTTTCCAAAAATTTAACTAAGAAACTATTTTAAGATAAATATTTTAAAATAATTTATCAAAGCACATTGCACAAAAATTCCACAATTTCCAACAAATCCACAAACCATCACTAAAGAAGGTTTCTACCATGATTTGAATACCAATTTCACAATAAATTTTAATAAAGTTAATAAATTTGAAATTAATTCTCAATATTATAAATATAGGAGTCGGGAGTGAATCCACCTACCTCAGAAAACATGGAGAAAATGGAAAACGGTACCAAAACATCCACAAAAACGTGTCAAAACATTAAAAACCCAAAATAGATCTCTTACCCTAGAAAAAAAGCCAAATAAAATCAAATTTGGATCTAACTACCTTATATTTATCCATATTAGATGTAGATATGTGAAATAAAGATAGATGGAGAAGTAGTTCTAAGGAAAATCAAGGAAAACCACCAAGAGAAACTTTTAATGAAGGATTACCAGTAGAATCTAGCTTTATCACATCAAGGGAAGCCTTCGGGTCACCTCTATATCAATGGGAGAATCCTCCTTATCCTTTTAGGGGAATAAATCATGATTTAGGGTTGGTTTGGGTAAAAAAGGAGTGGTTAAAACATAATCTAAACCTAGATCCTCTTTTTGTGGATCCAGTTTTTAACTCGTGCATGGTTAGTTGCATAGTTATATAAACCATACACTAATGGTGCAGCAGCTACTTCCTCAAGATAGAGCCTCACACAATTATAAAACCATAAACCATACATGTAATATCCCATTTTCTGAAAAAATGGTTTTTCCAAGGTGACCACATGGTTTGGACTAACCATGTACCATCCCATATGTCTTCTCTTTATCCCTTGCTTTATTTTGTATGGTTTTATATAGGTGTTTAATAATTTTTCAAAATTTTGAACCAACCATGAAACCTTATAAAAGCCCAATAATATTCCAAAAATCATCTAAACCATTCCAAACATCACCCAAGCACTTTATGTACTTAACCATCATAAAAGAAGGGTTACTTACATCAAATTGGGGGTGTTGCAACTATGTTTGTTAATTATTATTAATGTTAGTGATTTATTAATTCTAAATTGTAATTTATCATTCCTACCACATTTTAGCATTGTTATTTATTGTTTAATGAAGTATGAACACCAATTTCAAGGATGTTTTGAAACCATTTTTCAACTATTACACATAAATAGGTTGAGTTGTCGAAAATGGATGGGATACACATTTATGGATTCCAGAGAGTGAAATATTTGAATGATAGCACAATCACTCATTTATCACTGCTATGTATAATACTCTCATGAAAAATATAATGTTATTTTATATAGTACTTATTACTCTTGATAGAGATAGTTGAAATTCTTCTTTGTAAGTTTATTTTTGAGTTGAGTTGATCATATCTTATCTTAAACATCACCTTTTTAATAATATATTCAATTATATTCAATATTTTATTTTAGGCCTGATACCACCCTTTAACATAGTTAGTTATGACACTATTGACACTTTATCAACATTTCAAAAACCATTCACTTCATCTAGAAACATTTCAGTCCCTCTTTCAATTGAATAGGATCATAATAAGGATCTTGGCACATATTACCCCTTCCCTTCAGTTGGACCATTATTTCTAATTTATAGTTAGAATAAGTGATTATAAATGTAATTTTGAGAGATTTAAATGAAATTTCATCAAAATATGGAATCATTTCTAGTGAAGGATTCACATGAAATCTCATAGGGAAAATAGAAAAAAAATTAAAAATTAGTAAATAAACTAAGAAAATAATTTAAAAAAACTTACTCTATTTGAGTATGATTCTAGTGAAAATTTTCATAATAATATTTTTATTGTTTATATTTTACCATGAAATATTTATTGTTATTATATTAATGAATATTGAAAAATTTATATTTTATTTTTGATCTTGAAATCGCTTCAGCCAACTGTTATTATATGATTATTGTGTCACTATTTAATGAATTTAAAACTCATCAATGATTTAAAATGGAATACAAAGGGGAATATAATCAAACTAGCAAGATTTTATATGTGGTTTGTGGCTGTTATGGGAACACTTTCTAGTAGTGTGTTTCACTATCCCATCCCATAAAATTTTCACTTAGTCTCATTCATTTGATATTTAATGTTTATATTTAATGATTAATATATTATTATTTTTGATTGTGATTTTTTGATGAAATGAAGTTGATATTCATGTTTATAAGAGAGTGATTAATTGACTATACATTAAGGATCATCACCAACTTCTATGGGATTTTATTTCTAATTTTTCTCATTATTTTTTTTGAATTTTAAAATTTGAAAATTTACTACATGATTAATTGATGGTTGATTTTAAGTGCTATATCTATTTGGATTAAAAATTATTAAATGCTAAATGAAATTATGTGGGGAAAAGAAGGAATTTTATTTTTTGGATGCTTCTGATATTTTGTGGTGTTCGATGGAACTTCTTACATACTAAAAATTTGTTACACACATGTTGTATTTTATTTTCAATTGAATATCACTCTCATATTCAATTGAAAACATATGTGTTTACCATGGTACTCATTGTCCTACATGTTGTGTTTTTTATTTAGGTTTAAATCATTGCATATTAAATATTATTAAATATTTGATTTTGATTACTATTTTGATCATAATTGAATCCATGTTTTGGCACCATTAAATCATTCTAAATCATTGAGAATATTTATTTCATAATTATTCAGAAATGATACTTTTAGAGATTTACTATAAATTATCCTGTTTGTATATAAAATAAAAGTGAATGTATATTCTCATTCTATTTGTAAGTGTTGAGGAAGGAATAATTAGATGCAACCTGTTAGAGAAGAAACACAATTTTTTTCATAGACCAAGTTGATATACAAGATAAAGATTCATCGAATTAATTTTTTAGAATATCATGTTGATTTATTTCCCCTTATAAGAGCTAGAAATAGGAATCTGACGAAACCTTTCTCCAGCACAAGGCGAGAGTACTGTTAGATGGATGAAAATAATAAATCTTCCAATCTTAGGGGAGTTATTTATTCAATTTCTTCACATTAAAATTATTCTAATATACTAAAATATAATACTACTATTTTAGTGATTTTAAATGACTGAAAATTACATTTAAGTGTTGTTTCATGCTATAAATTATTGATTAACATACCATTGGTTGCTGATATTTTTTGGTGATACTTTTTTGCTAAAATTATTTCTTCCATGATTTTTATTATTTCCTTTGGGAAAATAATTTATGAGTTTATATGTTTTCATGAATATCTTCTAAAAAATATGATTATATACAACATTTTCATGTTGTATCTAGGAAAACGTTTTCATGCTCTAAAATTTTCAGGTTCATTTTATTGATTGTATTTTTGGTTTTTAAACTCACTATAAATACATAAACTATATTTATCATTACTAAATGTCCAGATCTATTTTGAATGTTAAGTTATTTATATCGTTTCTTTTATTCCTTATGATTAAATATAAGGGATAATGGTTAATTTTAATTGGCATTGGGGGATTGGGGGGGGGGGGTTTAAATGTTATAAAATATTTTCCAATTTTTTTTTCAGATCAAGTTACCCTAAAATTTCCACAAATTGATTATTTTTTAGTGTCATTTTCCACCTTCAGTGGTTGGAAATTTTTCTGAAATTTGAAGTCTTTTTTCCACTTAGAGGAAATTAATTTCTATTACTCCATGGATTTAATTATTTATAGAATTTTATTTACCACTTGAAATGATTGTATTTCAGTTAAATTTAGAGTATGTATTACAGTTTTGTTAGATTTGAACATTTTCATTCAAATTAAAATCATATGAAATGCATCCAAATGTGATATGAAATGATAATAAAAATATAGTTTGAAATTATTATTCTTTATTATTTAACTTATATATCATTTAGTTATTCATTATATTAAATTTATTATTCTACCTTATCTATTATTCTTTTTCTATTTATTCTTTGTTAAATTATCTATATCTGTTCACTTAGAGGTAATGAGATGTTTGTAAGTTTTACATGGATTCAAATTTAATTTTGTTAATTCCTTAAAAAATCACCAATTTCAATCATTTTTATAAAATTAAAAAAAAATATTTCACTTAAAATATTTTATTTTTCTAGTGAAATCAAAGTTTTTACATGTTGGGGTTCACGGTGAAAGTATTTCTGAAAAAAAATTATTTGTGTAATTTTAGTTTTAAATCATCAATTTACTTTTATTCTATTAAATTTGATTAATTAATTTCTTGAGAATAAATAATTTCCTGACTGTTAGGATATTTAATGTAGAATTTATTATATATA
Source organism: Viscum album (assembly GCA_963277665.1). Lineage (NCBI taxonomy): Eukaryota > Viridiplantae > Streptophyta > Magnoliopsida > Santalales > Viscaceae > Viscum > Viscum album. The sequence continues at coordinate 1,946,253,991 of OY728163.1, forward strand.
TTTTTACCACAGATTTATGATGAATTAGTGGTGTGGTTTATGTGAATTTATGATTATAATTGATAAATACTAGATTTTAGAAACCTTGTTGTTTAATATGATATCCTTTAAATATTTTTGACAAAAATTAGTGTTTTGGGCGATTTATAGATTAGAGTTACTTTATTTAATATATTTATATTTCTAATAGAAAATATTATTTTTGTGTCTCCAAATTTTAATATAAGTTTATTTTCTTGATGTGAATTTTTAACAAGTACGATTGTTGGAGTTTTAATTTTGAAGTTAAAATATTTTTATTTGAATTAATTTTCATTGATATTTTTAAACATTTTAAATAAATTTATTTGGTCTTTAGATTTCAATTTTATAAGTTATAGGTTTTTTATAGGAAATTAATTATTTGAAAATATTCTAAAGAAAAAAAATTATTTTTAAAAAAATTATAATGTACTGTCATCATTTGAATTTTTCAATATCGATAAGTGTTTTGTGTGTGTAAGCCTTTTTATCAAAAAATTTCATGTATTAATATTAATTTAAGTCCTTGGAAGTATTTTTATTTTTAGGAAGTGAATGTAGGACTTTAGTCTCCAGTTAAAGGCTTCATAGGGTGCCAATAAAAGAATTACATGGGTCTTCATAATACTTCCCATCGTCATCATAAGACTTCAAGATACAAATTTAAGGCTTCATGACATTATGAAATATGGGACTAAGTGAATGAAGATCCCAAGACTGATTAGATTGACAGATGAACAAAGGATGAAAATTTGGGAACTCATACTTGTGTGAAGAGCATCTGAAACTAAATCCATGGAAATTGATCTCGAGGCTTACTAAGGAAGATAGGTTTTGAATTGAAACTGAAAGCTGACGGAAGAATGACCCATTTTAAGAAAGGGTCTACTGATTTCGAATTGATATTTATGATTTAAATCATGTTCAACCAATCGATTATAAGAATGGATTTTTTCAAACCATGTTAGGATAACCCTAACTTGATGAAATTGACATATGCTTTAATTAAAAGTTATTGGTGTTGGTTCATGTTAAATATTTTTTTATCATTAGTTTGAATTTATTTATAGGGTCGATATATTAAAGATGAAAATACCTCCTTAAATCTAAATCCTACAACCACATTGACATGTGAATATGTACACCATCTTTTTGAGGAATTATCTCAATGGGGTTGACCTAATCTATGTGGTAAGCTTGATGGATGATTATGAGTTTTTGTGTGTTTATATCATCTAAATTTGTAGAATGAATCAATTAAGTAATAAATTCCCAAATTTATCAAAATAGAAAAATGAATAGCAGTCGATGACCAGAATATCCATAAACCAAATTGCTTATGAAGTATAGTTGTTTTGGTGTCCAAGTAGTGTGAAGGATGAGTTTGAGGTTGTCTGTACTAGGTGTGTGGAAGATCATGATTTGGATCTATGAAAAGTTTTTTTAATTTTGTTTGGATTTGGGTTGGTTATTCAGTTTTTTAGTCAAATATGTAGTTGAACTATGGTCAAGTGAATAGATAAGCCTGATTGAGACCTAGTTTTTTAAGGAAGAGTTAATAGGATCAACCATGTGTTTGAGGTAGTTGAAGTATATATTGGGATTTATCTTTGTTAAATATCAAGTTCAATCATTATAGTAAGGGTATTTTAAAAATATGGCTTTAGTGGAGTTGATGGATTAATCATTTGAATAATCCATTTTAAAGGAAACCAACTAATTCTAAAGAAGGGACCCTTACACATGCAACTAATTATGAAGGGGAGGATAATTATTTTTGGAGTGAGATAAAGACATGAAAGGTGAAAGATACACTCCAAGGAGAAAAAGAGATTGAGGAAGATGAGGGAGCATGATCCAAACTCTATATAGTAGGATTATTTATTTCTACTCAAACTCTTGCTTAATTTTTTTACAATTTTTCTTGAATTTTTCTTTCCTTTTAAACGTGAATTGTAATTAAAATTAATAGGTGAATATAATTGATTGAGTTTATTAATTTTTTATTATTATTTATTTTTAACTTCTCAAATACAAATCACCCATCATGTAATTTTACATCATTTTAGTCATATTCATGGTTGTTGAATGATTATTGAATTCATACTTCAAAGATATTTTGAAATGATTTTTTCACTCAACAAATCAATAAGTTGAGAAGATGGAAGAAAAAGGGATGGAAATTTATGTCTTCATGCTAGTGAATTATTTGAATAATCACATGATCACTCAATTCTCACATATATGAGAAACTCTATCTTGATAGAGATTGTATTCTTTTAGGTAGAAATTAAAACTTTTAATAGGGGTAATATAAATTTTTCTTTATGATATGGTTTTTTAGATGAGTAAAACATATCTTCGATTGAATATCACTTTTTTAACGAGATATTTAGTAAAAGTATTCAATTTATTTTAGTCATTCTACTACCCATAAACATAGTCAGTTTGAACATTGTTGATACTTGATCATCATTTCACACACTATTCATTTATTTCAGTCAAATTTTAGGTATTTGTTTCAATTGTATAGAATCATATTATGGATCTTAGTACATCTCACCACACCCCTTGTATTTAAACATGATTTCCACTTTTTGTCGAGGGTAAGACATTATAAATTTTATTATGAGAGAGTATAATGGCCTCTCATCAAAGTAACTTTAATATAACACAAGATCTATATCACTTATTCTAAATGATTAGCATTAGGATATTTTTTGGAATCATGTATATATATTAATAATTAACATGAAATGTAATGACATGTTCAAATAATGCAGGATATCGATATACATTTAAAACCCCATTTTATCCAAACTCCTTATTTATTGGAGGAAAGTTCAATACCAAGTGCTTTAGAATTAGAGGCCATTATGGATTCATATATTCATATCTTGTTTAATAGATCATGGGAATAGTACAATTTTAAAATAAAGGTAAAATATATAATGTTCATAACTTATGAATCCAAAATAAATTTATCTCAATAAGCATTTATATCTCAAAAAAATTCTTCATTTAGGAAGAAAAATACATTCAATTATTCAGTTTGTTTTTAGAATAAATAATTTCATTGACATAAAAAATGACAATGATTGAGTTTTGTCATATCCTTTTACATAGATATTACTATCTGCCTTGATTTTTTTAAATTCATACTATTTTATTTATAATATTGATTTTAATACCATTCTCTTTTGAAAAATCTAGAATCATCATCCTTAAGAATGATTCCTTTTGGTTTTCTAATGTTAACCTACTCCTTCACATCCGCACTGAATAACATTGATTCAAAAATCATTCATAACACCTTATAATTAATTTGAGTTCATATCTCAAGATATATACTTTTTATCTCAAGACTTTCTACTAGATGAAAATACTTATCGAAGTCTATAATATCAATTTTAGAGTATCCCTTAAATACAAGAAAATTTTTATTTCATACCACATTCCTTAATAATTGATATTATCTATAAAATAACAATTTTTATTAATCAAATTTTTTCTTTGGGAAGTGACACTAAATCCCAAGGGATATCCTTATAAATTTAATTTATCTCTTCCTCCATCACAACCATTTAATCATCATGTTATAGTACCTTTTAAACATTTTGGGTTAACATATAAAAATAAACTGGGATGATTGGAATTCTTCAAGATTATCCAACTTCAAACCACCTTTATACTACCTCTATAAATATTATTATTATCCAAATGTTTTCTAATCACTATAAATTTTTATCACACTTTTCAAGAACCTTATTCATTATTGTAAATTTTATAATCTAAATTTACAGTTTAAAAAATTTATGTTACAACCAAATCACTCCCATGATTTCCAACATCACCTCTTGGAGCTTCATGAATATTATTATTAACTTGAAATGATCCTTGTAATGTATTTTTATTTTTTAAATCAATTACATCCAATATGTCAATGAGCATCCCTATATTATTATAATAATACTGATACCACCTTCCACTAGGTTTATATATAATAAAAAATACCCTTATCATATTTCCCATCACACATTACCAAATGTTTTCCTTTGATCTTAATAAAATAATCTTTTGAAAAACTTAGAGTGCTCAGGTTCTCATTCGTTCTAAACCACATATCATAAGGAATATTGAACTAATTTGGTTAGAGTAAACACCAATTAAGAATATTGACAACTATAATTGTAACACGTCACTTGTAACATACCGCAAACCTGAACTACTAATCAGTTCTTGAACCGATGGTAGGGGGTCCAAGAAGGTACCATGGAGAGGATATAACCCATATTAGAGTGGGTAATCACAAATAAATTACAAATCACTATGCATGTTAGATTAAATAGAAATAATAAATAAACTAAAAATTCAATAATAAATAAAATGATTACATATGGGAATACAACACATACAATAATGATCACCCACTATAATTATCATTAACATAAGAAAAAACAAAAGTATAAATATATAATAAAAAAAATTTATATGAGGTCTCACTTAAATCCTATCCCCTCCCCTCATACTGATCTCTAATTCCATCTGAGGTGCTTTATATTGATCATAAAATCATGGGCCTTATCCCAACTTGATCCTACAATAAGCGAGGGCTTCTTAGTTACTCAAGTGTAGTGGAAGCCAGAATAGGGTTTGAGTGTGAAATTTAGTAGGGAACTCCAATTTGGTCCCTTACATAATCAATAATACAATGATATTTACACGTGACATGATCCTAATAAATAGATAACCACTCAAACATAACTAAAATAACAACCAATAATTCATGATTTACCAATATCCCAAAATGTCTTTGAGAGTATTTTTTGGACTACACAAACCCCTGCACCATATAAAAACCATCATTGATCCTTAATTCCATGACCTTGATCCACCATACCTACTTTGACCAATTTTAGGGCATCTCTGATCATTTCATGATACCATATCAACAATAAAAATATCATATCCAAGGATGTAACCAAATAATCCTCAATAATTAGGATCAAATGACCAATAAATCATCATAAATAGCTTAACAAATATATCCCATGCATCATAGGAATCTATCCAAACTCTAGGTATAATAAATATCTCAAAGGTGATTCCAAGGTACCCTAGGAAATCACTGAAACATAAGAATATCTATGTAACCATGCTAACCGGTTGGATCCCATGAATATTGGGCATCTACATTAGGTACGAGTAATGTCATTAGGATTGAATGGATGGATCCTAGGGGCAGCATAGGTATCTGATTATAGTCATGATAATAATACGAATCTATGAATCCTATACACCTAGATCCCAAATATTTAGGGCATCCTAGGGACCCATGGTGTCCCATACAGACCTAAGGGTGAATCCTTTCATCGCAATCATTCTTCACATGGATCAATAGTTAGATCATTGGATTCAAATTTGGAATCCATGGTGATATAATCAAATCCAAACCATATCACAACAATATCACATGATACTCAAAGATAGATCCTAGGAAGTTCCTATATGCATCCACCATACCATTATCACATTAGAACCATAGGTTGGGTCCCATGAATTATGTATGGATATCCATAAATTTATCAATATAAAAATTTGAAATCATAATGAAAATATAGGGGTCAACCAAATTCCTAAAAACGTCATCATTTTCTATATCCCATTAAGATCACATGTTCTTTACGTGTTCTACAATGACACCCACTTCCATCTCTACCCATTCTGAAATACACTTGTCTAGGGTTCATACATCACCGAGGCACATACTAGGGTCCAATAGGTCACATCAAAGGAGAGCCATACTACTTGGGGTCCTATTAGTAAACACACAGAAATATACCCTTATTTGGATTCCTTTGATCATTAAAAGTCATGGGGACCCTCCTTGGGGTTCCTCCTAATCCAAATCACTTGAGGTCCAATGCGCAAAACTCAGGGGTAGTACATGCCTTACCCAGTTATCATTAAGGCATGAGCATATATGCTAACTGGGCTATATCTCATAGAAAACCAACTAATATGATATCATAAATCCCATGTTAAACTCCATGTTCCCTCAAGATTGGTCACTCACGTAACCCATGGTCATGATATGACCAACTAGGGATATCTAGTATTAACTCAATACCTTCCTACATAGAAATATCCAAGGAATCATATAGTAGTGACCTTAAACTGGTTTTTAGTTCATTTTATTTTATTCCCCCCAACTCAAGGGGTCTCAAAATTCTAGGATAGTTAATAGTTTAGGCCTAAACCATTGATGGTCAGAGAATAAGTCTAGAGAAGAAGGCCCAAAGTGGCCTTGTAACTTTGTTCTATTCATCAAATAATAATTTAAATAATAAAATAATTAATCATTAAACTATTTAATTTAATTGTTCAATTACCTAATTGATGTGAACACACATACCATGTATTATAAGATAATGGAATTTAATATATACAGTTATAACAAGGACAAGCTAACTCAATTGAATCTTTTTATTTTCCAAAGCTTGAATGTTATTGGAAAGTCCTATCCATTTCTTTCTAATCTTTTACAATCATGATTTATCTCCCGAGAACCTATCCCAACTATAAAAAACATTAAATTAATTAATTAAATAATTTAAACCAAATTATCAAAAATTAATAATCGGTGCTAAACTCATTGGGAAGTCCAACTGTACCAAAATGAAAATAAACTATGTGTGCTATACTACAAATGAACCCATGATCCTATGGAATACAAAATCAAAAAAGTTATAAACCTAAATAGATAATCAATTTTTCCAAAAAATTATCAAAAAAACTAAATAAATTCACCGAATAGTACACCTTTCATCAAAAAATGATCAAAGACTAGTTTAAAACATCTCATGATGTCCTCTTGCTAGGCTGTTTGAAATCCCCATTTAAAAAAGAGAAATTCACAATACTATGATGAAATAACTCAAGATATGATAAATCTAAACAATGCCTAAATTAGTAATAATGAGGAATAGAAAGAGAGGGTGGAAGAGGTGTTCCTGTACGTTGATTTTCTGATGAATATACCCAAGAATGGTGCCCAAAACCTATGAAGATAAGGGATGTAAGGGGGTCCATCTTGCTTGCTTCTGTGAACTCTGTCAATCACAAGGAAAGGGGCTGGGGGAGCCCTTTTTTTATTAAAAAACCACATATGTCACAGTGTCGACATAATTATCACACTATTATTTTTAGGGAAAGTTACCCATATTACTTTAATATCCCTCTCACTACATATTCTCAACCCCTAAACCCAGTTTACAACATGAATACCCCCTTCACATTGTGAAAGGGATAGAGTAATAATTTTCAAAAGCTCAAAAACCTAGTCACTCCAATGATGTTCACCAGATCCCCCAAGATATCCAACTAAACTTAACCCATTACCCATAACATATAGTTAGGACTTAGAAACCATAAAAACATTGTTCCAAGTACCGATTCTAAAATAAAGCACTCGCTAACTCAAAATTACAACACCCCTAGGAAATTTCAACCTTTCTGGGAATAGGGTATTACAATATCCGCCTCATAAAAATTGTTATCCCTAAGAATTATCTCCAACCATTCAACTGAAAAACCCCACATGATCGGGAAAACAATTCACGATCAACTGGTAGTGCTTGGTCCCCGAGTGATAAACACACCTCTTCTGCAAAAATCCAAACACCAAACACACAATTCACAGGAAGCCATGGAACTCTCTCTCTATAACCAAACCCAACACCAAGATAATGATAAAAAAACTTGCCTCTCTTAAAACCGTATGATACCTCCCCCAATTCATCCCAAGGATTATGGTGATCCCCACTATAAGACAACTCTTTCCATGGCCTATTCTCAATAATGGTGCTCTCCAGTATAAGAACCACCTATTGAAAACCAATTTTTAGTAGTCCAATGATCCAAAAATTACATCCCACATGATTCTCATGATAAAGTTCCCCTATCACAATGTCAAAAATTGAAAAAAAGAACAAGTCGGTCTATCTTTAACTTAATTCCTCCAAAACATCTCGGATGTAATTACAAACATGCCCTTAAAATAAACACCTACCTCAAACTCATAATTTCCACAACCGAACCCCACACGATAGGTCCTTCTTATACCCTGATCCATGAAACCAAATATCCATTCATTACAAGAACTTTATACCAAAATAAAACATTTATTACTTTTCTCTATGTGATTCACCCACATAACCATGGAACAAAGCTGGGTTTCACCCTCTAAACCATACAATTATATTGGTTCACCCATTGAATCATGTCATAAAATGATAAACCAACACCCAAACCATGTCATAAACTAGGGATCACCTCGTGAATCACATTTGGATAAATCTATAATAATCTTATTCCTAGTTCCAATGCACTGACTCCATCTATTACCTTACCCAAACCTAAAATTTAGTATTTACTTAGAGATTGGACAAAATAAGATTTAATTACTCATATAAACCATCCAATGATAGGTCATATCATGCTTATTAACCTACCAATATAGGTTCATTCCAACATGAATTAATCACTATCCATCACTACATGCAATAGATTGACATGACTACCTCACTCATACATGAGTTCAAAAAAAGGACATCAACTAGCACATGTTCTTGACTCATGGGAACAACAACCATGGAAATTACTACGATTATATTCATAAATATCGTTACACACTTTTCCAACCAATTATACACTCCTTTCTATATGGATTACCTTATACTTCTCTAAAATTACAACCTCAACCCGTTTCTTTGGAAAATTCATGCCACTCATACAGATCCACGCTCACCCATATTTTCAATACTTGACTAGGATCTACTAAAATATCATCCTAATCATAGATCCCGATTCAATTTCAATGTAACCCTACCTTGGAAGGACATCTCAAACCATCATGTAAAACATTAGGCCACCATGCCCCACATGTCACATCAAACACCAATACACAAATTGTTCCTAACCCCTTACTAATTTATAATTCAATAGAAATAATTGTACCTAAAACATGAAAAAAGATACCATCTAGTTGAAATGAGGTTATTATATAGTATCTTCTGACCATAGTTAACATAAATCATGTTATACTAATTTATACTCCCTTAAACTTGGTTGACCACACCCTAGGGCATGTCAGTTTCACCCATCCCAAGAACGCTTCATGATCCTCTTAAAAACTAGGAACCTCACCCATTCCAAGATTACCCACATGATTATCCACTATCTGGAACCAAAATAAAACCAAATTCATCTATAGAATCTCAAATTACACTCCCAAAGCACATCTAGGTGAAGAGACCCAGGAACCTGAATGGACCTACCCTTTCAGAGTCTATCTCGATACCAATATTTCAAGCACTCTAATTGAATCCCATCATAAAAGAAAAATTCACCTTCAATTCCTTTTATATAACCCCCTATTAGGGGTATTTTAAATTCTAGGAAACTTTATGCTTGATCCAAGTCTTATCAATTGGTTCTACCCCACTGCACTAACAAACACAATGAATGTTAATTCAGAGACAACATTTGTTAGAACCTCACAAGAACCACTAGTCACGTAAAGCACCCAACCATCCTTACCCTTTTTAAGGAATAAAAAACCTAGGATAAAGAATTTAAAATTTTCCCATGCATATATCTAGGCACAAACTCAATAATGATTTTGATTCACATCTATAGAGTCAGTAGGTCATCCCAAATAACACAAAAGTCATGTATCATATAGGATAACAACTCATGATACGTCATCCTTGATCTTGTATTCACATATTCTAGGGCATCCCATAAGAAAAAATACCTATATCTAGGGTATCATATAACATATACAATAACATCCCTTGCCAAACGTCATATATGGGCACTAATTCTCACCGAGCATCCACCAATGAGACAACTCCCTCAAGAATCACTACCCATCCATGGTCACACATATATAATGACATAATACTAGACGATTCATGTCAAGGAACCATACCCAAAATGTCTTGTTGGATATAATACCATTCTAAGATAGATGGGAAATCATCATATTGGTTGTTACCAACACTTCTAATAAATGAGACCTAGATAATTGCAACCCACATGGGGTACAAGGCCAGGGCCTTAAATGCCTATACCAACCCACTTTAGCTCACTGCACCTCTTGTTCACAGGGACTTACATCATCATCTTCATCATAAATAATATCATCATAGATCTTCATGTCCTACCATAATAAGGAAAAGTATACATAGTTCATACCAACAATGTATAATTCCACCAAGTATTGATAGAGAAAAATTATATATGAGTAGTTTAAGACACATTAAACAACTAAGAAACTTTTCTGTGAAACAAAAAACACACTTGTAGGACTATATTCTAGGTGAATCATACATTATAAATCATTATGAATGTAGATTCCACTTGACTCCATAGGAAAAGATCCAAATCTAATAACAAGCCTCTGGAAAATGGTCCACGATCCAAAAATCGATAGCTCATAACTCATAAATCCCAAAACACATGTTCTTCATATGAGTAAAAAATCATATCAATCATAACATCACATACCAAGAATAGAAATCCAATCCCTTATAACATGGAATACCTTTCAGAATAGGTGTTAATGACCCACTAGCTTGGAATCAATCAAAGGCTCCAAAAAATTACAATCTTTTAGCTACAATATCACATATACTAAGATAACAATTTTTTTGATACCTATTTTTTACATCCTATATCCTCATACCACTAATCAGTGCTTGGAATGATGGTCACCACTATACCTGTGGTGAATCTCCAAAAAATGCTAGAGGCTACATACTAAAAGCTGGGGTTTAAGGATGTATTGTGGGGAGGCTATCCCCCTAATATCGTAGAGCATACTCATAAATAAATTAGAAATAATTATAAATATCATAGTAATTATAAAGAATAAATAAACTAATCATCCCATAATAAATAATATTTTGACAAATGGGAATACATGGAATATAACAATGATCTCCCAATAGGATGATCACATATAGAAGATGAATCAAAAAAATAAATAAATACTTGAATAAATTTATAGGAGGCTCCAATATAATCCTTGAGCCTCCCCTCAAACAGATATTCAATACCATATGAGCTAATAAAACTCAAAAATGAAATATTTAGCCTCATCCAAACGTGAGTTGATAAAAAGTGATGGTATCCTAGGTACCTAAGTGTAGTGGAGGCCAAAGTAGGGTGTGAGTATGTAACTCAATAGGGAACCACCAAACTAGTCCCATATATAACCAGTAATGAAGTTCATGTTACATTTTCAGAATAAATAGATAACTAATAAACTATAAATAAAATAAAAAACAACAAAAAATGATTTATTGTGATGCTAGAATATTTTTAATAATGTCTAATGAAATATTCCAACCAATTTTCCATATAATTGATCAACCATACCTTTTTCGTCTAGTGTAAGGGTTTGTCTATGTGTGTCACAATATTTTGTGAAGAATATAAATATTAAGTCTCAGGGTGTAGCGATGGAATCCCTAATACATAGGCTTAAATGTCTAATAAATCATTGTGAATGATTGAATGGCCAAATACCAAGCATCCTGAGAAATCATAGGGACCCATATTAAATACAGAATCCCATATAATAAAATTATTGATAACAATAATAATTACCCAAGATTACATGGCTAGATCCTAGACATGATAGAAATCATAGGGACCCATATAAAATATGGCATCCTATATAGATTTGAGGTCGAATCTTGGTATCCTAGGATTCTTAACATGGATTAATAGATGGATCCAAGTATAAAATCCATGAATCCATTGTTATGTCATCAAATCCAATACATATCAAAAAAATATCACATGAGGCCCAAAGTTGGATTCTTGAAAGTACCTATGAGCATCCATCATACAATCACCACCCATTCGCAAACACACCTGATCTGGGTTAATCTATCATCGGGGAACCTAATATTCTCTTAGGTAACATCAAAAGAGAGAAAACCTTCATGGTTTCCTCATTGTAAAAACAAATAAGAAAACATTTGTTGAAGTTATTATGAGCATTACAAGTCATGGGTACCTTTCTTGAGGTTCCTCCCAATCCAACTCACCTGAGGAAAAAAACCCAAAACTCATTTGTAGGAAATCCCTTAACCATTAATCATCAATGACCAAACTCATTGGGTAACAAGGGTATATTTTATAGGAAAACCACTAATTATATGGAATAATCCCATCTCAAACTCCATGGTCTCTCAAGGTCGGTCACTCACCCAACCCATGGTTATGCTATGACCCACTCGGGCCATCTAGTATCAACTCATTACCTTCCTTAACAAGTATGTTCCAAGGGAATCTATAATAGGGCCTCTAAACTATTTTTTAATTTAATTTATTTAATTATTTTCCTCTAATGGGGTATCAAAATTTTTGGGAGTCAATAGTCAAGGCCTTGACCACTGATGACTGAGGCATAACGATAGTACATAAGGTCCAAAGTGGCCTTGGCACCCAATTATGTTCAAGGAATAAAAATTTAATTAATCATTAAAAAATTTAAATTAACATTTAAATTACCTCAAAGTAATGATTGTATCCACATGATTCATAAAAAAATAAGAAAATTCATAAGATAGTATGAGGATAAACTATCTCAATTGAAGCATTTCCCTTTTATCTTTTGAAGGATTAAAACTATTTTCTAGGACTATAAAATCCTCACTAAGTAATTATAAGCCCAAGTAATCACTTAACAACCTATATCAACCAAAAAAATCATTAAATTAATTTATTAATTAATTTAATCCAAATTTAGAAAAAGGAATAACTAATGATAAACAAATCGATTAGTCTTATGGTACCAAATTCATGAGAAACAAATGTCTTCTACTCGAGACACCCCCAAAACTATAAAATATAAGAGAACCAAATTATTAACCCAAATGAAGAATAATTTTAACCAAAATAACTAGAAAAAATCAATAAATTCACTTAGAATCACACCTCATGTAAAAATAAAATCAAAAATTTATTTACAACATTTCAAAATGCCCTTTTACTTGGCTTCATGAAATCCCCTTAAAAATGGGGTTATTTTACCATCCTCTAGTGAAATCACCATAGATTCCCTAAATTTGAACAACGATAAAAGTAGTTGAAATAATGAGGATAAACAATGGGAGAAATAGGAGGATCTCATACCTTGATTTGTTGAAGAAAACACCCAAGAAGAACACCCCTAAACAAGGAGGATAATGGAGGAAAGGGCTCTGTTTGGCTAGTTTCCTTGTGCTCTATCGAGAAACAGGAAAGGGGTGGGGGCGGAAATCCACATTGTTTTACTAAAAACCACTAAAATATATGTTATGGTGTGACCATAATATCCATCCCATGAATTTTCAAGAACAATCCCTAGCTCCATCACCTATCCCTCTTATGAGTTTTTTTCACCCCTGAACCCATTTCACACTATTAATGGGCTATAATGGTAGTTTTCAATAGCTCAGGACCTCTACCACTCCTCTGGAATTCACATGAACCTCTATTAATTCCTTAAAACCTTAACACATTTCTCAAAACTTATATTTAGAATGTTCAAACTCTTATAACACTCATCATGAGTCTCGATTCTCAAAATTAACCACCATCCAACTCAGAATTTAAATTCCACCATGAATTTTGAACTTTTATAGACATGGGGTATTACATTTCCAAAAATTACTTTTAGATTCATTTCTTTGATAACATTGTTATACTAAAGTCCATAAAACATTGGTTATTTATCTTAGTTACTCCATTTTTTTGTGATGTATATTGAGAACTATATTCATGACTTATTTTGTTCTTTTCCTGATATGGTACAAAATCCTCATTCAATTACTTAGATTGATTTTTGGACTAAGATATTTCGATAATATCTCCCATTTTACATTCAGTACACCTCCAAAGTTTCAAAAAACATATCATGAATTTATAATTTACTCTATATAAAGTAGACATAAGTCATATGAGTAAAATCAGCAATAACAGTCATAAAATACTTATCTATATTGGTTGACTTAAAAATTATCATCTTACAAACATTAAAATTTATTAACTTAATAGGTTTATTTATTTTCATCACTATTTTTTTGTGACTATTGTTCATTATCCTTCCTTTGTAACATGTATCCTAAGTGTTGTGTTATTTTTAATTCAAATAGGATATATTCCTCATAGCTTCATACATGATTAGCTTAGCCATGTTATTTTGAAAAAAATAACCAAGTATCATATTCTGAAGCTCTGTCAACAACTTTATATTGGTAAAATTAATGTTTTTATCATTGGAATTATAGAATAGATTTACACTTCTTCCCTATATATTCATAATAACTATGTTCTCCTTCATTATTCTTCTTAATCATCAATTCCTTCAAAAGGTTACGTCATTTTTATTCCCACAAAGATGAGTGAAACCCAAGATATTGTGAATTATTTCAACATCATAGAGAATATCCATGGATGTATTCTCACTAATGCTGGTGAATGAAAATACTTTCACATTAAGTGTTCCGTAATTTATAAAAGTAAAAAATCATCCATTACACCTTTGGATGAATTTCAAGAGATTCTTTTAAATAGTAAAATTTGAAAATAAACCTCTATCAAATATACATGGATTTTATCATTTTCTAGTTTGTAATTAACCTCAACCATTATTTTTTCATCTCTATTAATCCTTATATTAATATATTTGGAGTTTTATTTTTTAACCCACTACACTGGTATAATTTGTTAAACACTATTTTGTGTTGATTCATTGTTAATCAAACCTCTTATAAGTTTCCATATAATATTCAAAAGAATTTCATTAATTTACCTTTAATTTTAGATGTTTTGTATATTGGGATTTAATTTATATAAAAAAAATCCACTTATATTTACGATCTATATTCTATTTAGGGAGTGAAATATTGTGCTAGAACTCATATTCTTCATTACCATTCAATCAATTTCACCAAAATATTTCCCTAAAGTTAAATATTATTGGTTAGAGGTTTTATTCCTAGAAATAAACATGTTTATTTTCCTCCTAACTTGAATTATATTACCTTTTATTAGGTTTATTGTATATATAAAAATCCTAAATTTTCACCTTTTTTCCTTTAGTATTTTACTCAATACTCTTCTTCTTTCATGCCTCATTGTTTTTAGAATTTTCAGAACCACTAATTTGAGTAAGAATGAAGGTTTTTCCTTTTATGTGAATTAATGATTATATTTTCCTTCTTTTTATCATTACCACTATTTATATTGAATTATAGAGTTCCTAATATGTTATTTCAAGGAACTATATAATAATATATAAATTTCTTCGAAAATTAAATACATTTTTGACTAATTTTGAGCACTCGCAAATTTTTTGATAGAATTTTGAAACACATGTTGAAATTGTTTCGTACGATTTTCAGTATCCATAAAATTCACTCAAGAGATATATAATATTTATTATTATAAATTAGATGTTATTTGGTAATATCAAACATCATATCTCTTTCTGCAAGAATTTCCATTAAATCCTCTATCTTCATAACGAAAACTATTTACATCTCAATAATTTCCTTAGATTTTGATCTGTCAAGAAATTTATTTAAAGAACCCTTACGATTAGTCAATACATTATTTTATTTTTCATGATTATTTATTTATTTTAGTCTCCCCAAATTATTCATTCTTAGTGTTAATTCTTTTGGTCTCTCTTTATTACTTCCTCTTCATGACTATCTTCTTCTTAAATATTTTAATAATATTTGGGATGATTTGATTTAGTTAATACATCAATAAGTAATTCATCATTAAAGTCCTATTTATCTATTTTAATTTCCTCATCATAAGATATCAAATCATTAATTTAGAGAAAATATATATTTAATATGCTGTAATTTTTCTCCATAATGAATTTTTCTCCATTTTTTCAATAGGTAGCTTGTTTCTACTTGACAATCCTTGTGTTTGATAACCCTACTTACCTTCCTCTTTCATCTTAGGTCAAGTAGTTGAGAAATATACAATATTTAAAAAATTAATACACATATATAATTTCACCATTGTGTTTACCTTTAATTTATTATATGAATTGGTAGAATAAAAATATGCGTTTATCAAAACCCATGGCAGTATATTCAAATTCATATTCTTACTCATGAGACTTTTTTAGGTTCAAAATGTTTCAGTACTTTTAAATCGTTGAATGTAGTTACATTTTTAGAATTCTATTTTATACTTGAGGTAATCCTATTTTCATCTCATAATTTATGAAGATATTTTTTAAATTTATCAATAATTTAATCATCTATGTCTTTATCTTAAAATACTAAAATATTTTCATAAATTTATTTGGAATAATTTTATTCAATTTATTCACTATAGTTAAATTAACAAGATATTATATGTAAAACTTAATTGATCTAATTTTTTTATCCCAAAAAATAACTAATCCACTAATTCATATTTCACTATCTAAATAAATAACATCCACAATGCCACTTTTAGGTATGAAACCACTTATTTTTTTTATTATTATTATTTTTTATTTCTAAGTCTAATTACATTGAAATTTTGGGAAAAGGGGTACAAATGGGACCAACATTCTTAATACACAGTTGGAACACAATTAGCAGGAACTGTGCAGTCCCATCATACATAGGGTGACCACTTTGTAGTATAAGGAATATAATTAAGGAAACTATGTGGACTAAATGTACATAGGTTAGTAGAAACCATAATAATTTAACTTACATAGGGTGATAGATGAATGATTAGAAAAAATATGGGTTAATTATACAATCTAGGGAAACTGTGAAGCCCTAAGAACAATTTTGTGGTTTCATTCACATTCATGGTGCATAATTTATTAATACATGTAACCATAACATTTTGGTTGCCCAGAAATTTAAATCATTAAATTTACCAATTGCACTTTATAAATTTAACTCACCTTGGACTTTCATTATTCCCCCCATTTAAACTCTTCAAACCATACATATCCAATCCATTAATTTTATCCATTTCATCTCTATCCAAAGTTGATTTTTAGTCAATAATAATCAAGGAAAATTCAATTAAGTGGGTTTCATCATCTTTAATTATTTTTTATTTTTATTCATGGTTTTATTATTTCCCTATGGCCCTGGTGGCCTTGGGTTTTAAATTTGGGATTATTTATATATGATGTTTTTCTATATTACAACTTACTCTAAATATTTTAATTTATTTTCTATTTAAATAATTTTATTAATAATTTTTAATTATCATTTATTTTATTTTATTATTTATTATTTATTATTTTATAAAAAGGATTTTATGTTTTTATTATTTGAATATATTATACTATCCATACACATGTATTTGAAATATATTTCCACCCTTACATATATTTTTATTTACCTTCATGCACCCAATGTAATTTGGTTTTTACCTTTACACATGCTTTATAAATTTTCTATTACCCTTACATAACACAAAATGTTTCTTCTTTACCCTTACTTGAATTCTATATTACCCTTTCAAGATTAATTGATTTTTTTAGGTTTCCATTATGTAATGTTATTTTACCTTTACCTAGTTTAGAGAAAGTATATGTTAACCTTATGTATAATCTCATCTTACCCTCACAAAACACTAAGAAATCCCTTACACAATGTTTAAAAAATACGAGTTACCTTTATGAAATACATAGTTACCCTTAAACAGCCTATGTAAAACGCGCTTTAGCCTTCAATAGACGTTGAAAAATTCTTTCCACCTTTACATAACCTATAAAACTTAAGTTTTGCCCTTACATATATGGTATTTTTCTAGATTAAACTTTTTCACGATTTTATGGTATTTTCAATTGCTATATGTTTTTTCTTATGTTTAAATTATTATAATGTTTCAAAAATGTCATATTAATTACATCTAATCCATGAAATGTGTTTTATGGTGGTTTAAACACAACTACATGAAGATTTGTTTCTGATTTTCACGCCTGAAATTTCATCTTGAAACTAGAAAATTAATATTAATTATTATTAAGTTTTTTATTTTTTCTTAATTTTATAAATAACATATTATATGTTAAAAAATATATTCAAAATTATCTTATAATTTTTAATTTGGAGTTATTTATTTTTTGAAATTCTATGTATCTACATGCATATATTCTATAAGTTTTTAAACTTTTAAGTGGAATTTTTCGACTATTATAACAATGATTTCAAAATAGTTTGAATTTTTATATATTATTTGAATTTTGAGAAATATTTTTGTGAAGATAATATATAGAACTCTCTCTCTCTCTAATCGTTATGTTTTTTAATTTTAATTGCCAAACCAATGAATTCCCTATGATGAGTTTCTATATTATTTAAGGAAGTTAGAGAACATCATGGGAGATGAACATATATAGAAGTAAAAAAACAATTCATCCTTGATATGATATTACATATTTTCAAGTGATACTGTGTGAAAAGAGTTGTGGTGAGAAACTATGAAGTGCTGTGTGAATCTGTGAAGTATCGTGCAAACAATTATTCATATTTAGGATGATATATCAAGAGATTTACCTAAAATTCTTCAACTTATAATACCTTGATGAGATGAACTGATTTAATATTCAAGATATGGAACTCGTTCTTCTCATGGTTATCTTCTATTTATTTCATATTGGTTTCTTATGTTGGTTACACTACTTCCTATCTCTCACTCATAATATTTGTAAAAACACAAAATTTTATAAATGATATTAATTTTTAATGAATAAATTACTTGTTAAGTAATAATGTTATATAAAACACATGCATTATATTTCTTTTTTCATTTTTGAATATTATAAAATATATGCATGTTTTGTTGGTCAGAATTAAAAGACCACTGATCATCATAACTATTTATAATTTAGTCATTCTATATTGAACATTATGATTAGTATATTTTAAGGTTTATGGTAAAATATAATTGAAAAAAAGGAACATGTGTTGTCCTAAACTAGTAGGATCAATCCCTATGAAGCCCATTTATCAAATATTTTGGGGGTGATGGCTTCACTAGGATTTACCCTTGACTAAGAATAAGATGAGACTCGACGACTAATACATGAGAGAAACTATTTAAATGGGAAGTTTAAGCTTATAGATATCACCACCCAAACCTTGTTAACTGAAACACCCCAATAAAGTACTACCATATCACACATTACCCTTAGGAAATACACTAGTGTAATTTGGGGTTATATATCTAGTACATAGTTTTATGAAATTTTGAAAATATTTTTTAATAAAATAATGATAATATTTATGTCTTTTAAATTATTACTTCACACACACACACACACACATATATATATATATATATATTATATAATGAGTTTGACAAAAAGTATATTTTGTTATGAAGAAACAAAAATTATTCTTTTGGAAAATATATAGTTTCAATTAAAAAACTCCTTTTGATAAATTTAATAATATATTGAAATTAATGCTATTTACTTGAAATATTCTTAATAAATAATATTTATTTTAATATAAATTATAATATAATTTAATAAATTCCAAATTAATTTTTATAAGAGTAATAAAGTTATTAGTGTTGTAAAAACTAGTATTTTCTAGTAAATAAGGTTTTGTAAACTATAAATTATCATATTTAGAAACTTTTTTTTTAAAAAAAATATTATTTTTTAAATTATAACATGAAATTTATCCAATGTTGATTTTTTTATAATTTTACAAGCCTAATAATTTTTTGGGAAAAAATTAAATGTAGTGTGAAGATACAATATGTAATATGGCATCATGCTGTCCAAATATTTATGTAATAAAAACAATAAAGTGCATCCATGGACAAAATATATATTTCCCCTTTAAAATAATTTTTTTTTGAATTTATTTGATTAATTTTACATACGTATAATGAATCCTTCAAAAATTATATTATATTTTTAGTTTTTAGAAACAATTATTTAAGAACACGACTCACTTCCACATCATCAATGATATTATTTTATGGAATTATGGTTCTTAGGTTAATAAAATATTGAAATAAACTCTTATTTAGTATAAAAAACTGGAAAACCCATGGGAAGGTTTGTGGTTTTGATTTTTCTATAACTTTTAATCCAAAAACTAAGTTTATAAATTATTAAATAATTCCCTTCTCTTTTTCTGTACATACCCACCAAATCTCCCATTCCACATAACTAAAAACTCATTGATCATGAATTTAATCTCCCAAAACCTCCCAATATCTATTCCAAGGAGTTTAAAATCTCTTAATTAGATCCTCCCATGCTTTTTAAATCAACCACTCAAGTAATGGACTATATTCTTATTTCTTTTTATTTCAGTACATTCTCTATACTATGAATTTTGATTTCTAATTTTCATGTGGTAATGTTTTTTTAAATAACATTACTATCCTTATGTTTCAAAATTAATGATATACCATATTTAATATCATTGAAACCTTCAATGAAAATCTTTGTACACCTGTTATGCTGTCGAAATTATCGCATGATTTTCCATGCCAAAATTTTGTGTAATGAATACCAATCCCCATTTACTGTCAAGGGTATTCACCTATATAAAACTATATTTTATTTAATGGGAACTTAAATGTATGAAACCCACAATCCATAATCATGGGATTAAAATTTATTAAATACATTCTATTTTAGTACGATCTATATGGAATACAAATACGCGCACATGATATAAAATTGATGGGTGTGACCAAAATTATATATCCCTCTAATGCATTGGGTACTATTTTTATATCATGAGATACCATGTATGGTGAATTTTTGGTTATCTAATAAACACTTTGTTTTGATGTATTAGTTTTTATCCTTAAAATATGGTTATAATTTAATGTTTTATGTTGTTTCCACATTCCTATGATGCCTTAATGTTATCATCACATGTCCTGATTCTATGTTCAAGATTATTATTTTTAACATTTTTTTATCCCCATGTTATATCACTTGACTCCGATTTACCACTTTACATCATGATATTAATTTAGTATTCCATTAATTGGCTCTATAGTTCACCCCTTTCTTATGTATTTCCCTAGGTTATCCCATGTAATATTAAAAGGTCATTATAATTTAAGAGCATGTTATGGAGTATTTAAAAAATGTAACTTCAAGTTATTGTACTATATATTTAATTTCCAAAATACACTAGTCCTATTGATATATTGATATTTTATTAATTTTATATTTATGTAGTAAATCATGAAATAAAGTGTATGAAAGATATGAGTTTTCATAGATGGTATCAGAGAAAAGACTAGTTATTTTGGGGGATTAATATTGAAAATGATTAGTGAAATACTTAAGGATAAGGCTAAATAGCTAAACATAGAAAAACATTCCTAAATTTTGGTTATGTATAGGGTGATTGGTTTTATGAGAAAATATATCCCTATTTGGATACTAGAAATCATATGTGGATGTGTAATAGATGTACATTAGGGTAATAACTTTGAAAGGGCTCATTGGGTATGAATATGACCGTTAAATGATGCAAAAAAAATAATCATAAGATTATACACTTGTACAAACACTCCCATGGTATATTCTTTGGATAATCACATGTTTTTTTCAAAACATTATTAAGGGAAAAAATTCCCATGAAATTTAAGGATACTAAATAGTTTATGGATAGCATATATTGGAACCTAGAAGTTCATAGATTAAGGAATACATGTCATTTATGAGTTATCCATTAGATATTTACAATATCCCATTTATGTGTTTAATAGTTATAAAACTATAATCCCTAATTTTCATTTATTTTAGTCGATCATTGGAAAAATGAGGAACCGAGTTAACAAGCAATATAATAGTAAATGTGATGACTAATCAAACAAGATTCCCAAACTATTGGTAATAGGATTAGGAAAATTTATGAAAATAATTCCTCAATTAACTTATGTTTTGAAAAGAAACATGAATGAGGAGGAACACCCACATCCCCTTAATAAATAGAAAGTTGAAATTGATAACTTTATGTGACAAAGTCTTCCAAATTGTAGTGGATCTTATAATGCCTTAATCATATAATAATAGATCTAATCTATTAAAAAATATTCCCTATCCTTAAATGATCTAAGAAAATGAAGTTCATGATGGATGTTTATTGCATGGAGGAAAAAATTGATCAATGGTGGATGTTGATCAAGAATCCAAATCCTAAGGAGGATATCAACGTGATGAAGTGTAAATAATTTATAAAAATGTTTTTCAATTTGTATTTTACTGAAAATATCTAACTTAAAATAGAGAGAGTTCCTTGTTCGTAATAAAGAAAAGGAAGACTCTATCAGGGCATACAAGGAAAGTTTCAAAAGACTTGTATGATATGTCTTTGACTTTGTCATTGACCAAAAAATTAAAACAAACACTTATTTAATCAGATAAATCCAAATATATGAAAAATTTTGGGATTTTATAGTATGAAATATATGAATAAATTGTCTGATTCTTTCTCAAAATTGAAATGGTGATCCCTGTATCTAAAGGGTATCACGGGGTTGGATAAAAGAAGTTGATAATGGAGTTTATTTTTGGTGGAGTGATAGAAAAAATATCATGGTGGTAAGAAGTTCCAATATCCCACTTAAAAAATTTTATTGGAGGAAGAATCATTGAAATTTACTAATGAGGATAATGAAACACTTTAGTTATGGGAATTAAGGGAACCTATATAGTGACTACCAATAGTATGACCCACCAATGTGATAGATAAAAGAAATTCCACAATCAAACCACGACTTTTTTTCCAATGATTCAAATATAAATAATAAGGACACTGTAAAATAATTAAAAATACAAAGGTTGTCGATGAAAACCAATGACAATAACTTCTACGGCCTAGAGAATATGGGAAAGATTTTTCCATAAAAATGATTGAGGTGGATCCTGATAATGATTTTGTGACATGTATTCTATTTATTTATTCAAGGATAACAATTTAAATATATTATTCTACATCTATGAATTATTTAATATCACCCAATTTTAGTAGAAATATTCCAACACCACCTCAAAACAAGAATGATGAGCTATTGGTGAAATAGAAAAATTGGGTAATAATTATATCCCAGGTATAAAACCTCTCCCTTATCAATATTTTCATGTTGAACATCCCATTATACCTTGTGGTACTCCCTTTATCATATTTTGATGCAATTCTGGATATGGATTTACATTCATTGTATAGAGAAAACATAAATTCCTAAGAGAGGGAAATCAACCTCTATATAACGAATTTCCATCTGATTCTATACAAGTGTAATGAGGAGGATGTATATTCTTTGGAGTAGTAATATCAAGCATTAATATTATTGAATTATGAGAAAGTGTATCTAGATAATTGTTTTGATACTAAGGAAAATATAATCCTTAATTAAATGAACATTCTAAGAGAATATGATGTTGTGTTTTCTGAAGAATTGATTAGTATTCCTCCTAATCGATATGTGAGTTCTTAATCAAACTTATACACAGAGAATTTCAAATATCGAATAATTCATATAAAATGGACATTGTTTAACTTGAAGAGCTGAAGAAGAAACTACATGATAATCTATACAAAGGGGTTATATACCTATGTTATTAACCATGGGCCACACCAATATTTTTCATTAAGAATAATGATGGGTCAATGCGCCTTTTCATTGGTTTTTATGAGCTCAACAAGATCACTATAAAAAATTAACCTCTTCCATAGATTGATGAATTGTGTAATTGTCTTTGTGGAGTATAATACTTATCTAAGGAGGATCTTTGGTATTGATATCATCAAGAAAATGTGAAGAAGTAGGATATACCAAAGAATTATTTTCATATGAGATAAGAGCACTAGATATTCATTGTGATTCCATTTGGACTCGATAATTCTCTAGATATCATCATGGACATAAGGAATATATTTTTCGAGGATTAACTTGATAAATTTGTGGAAGAATTTATAGAAAATATTCATATCTACTGAAAGAGTATAGAGGAACATGAGGAACATTTAAATGTTGAATTAAAGGCTATACAATTGGAAATTTTTTATACAAAGTACAAAAAAGTTGATTTTTTATTGAGATGGAAACATTATTGGGGACTTTTATCACAAAAAATGGGATATATATGGATCTTTTTACAATAGAGGAAATTTAAGGATGAACCAGACCAACATTTGTGATGGAGATCAACAGTTTTCTTGGATTAGCTGAGGACTATCATTGATTTTTTAAAGACATTTCTTGATTTTCAATCCCACTAACGAAGAAAACCTTGAAGGGAGTTATGTTTTCCTTGGAATAATGAATTTGATGATAGATTTTAAGAGTTAATGAATAAGTTGATCACTACACTAGTGAACGCCTTATCCACTAGTGGGGAAGGTTTATTATTATACAGTGATGCATCCAAAAAGGTATTGGGTTGCGTACTCCTGAAAGATGAAAAAGTGATAGCCTATTTTTCCCACTAATTAATGTTCCATGCAAAAAATACCAAACCAATGATATGAAATTGGATATAGTGATATTCGTATTAAAGATTTGGCATCATTACCTATATAATGAGTAGTGTGACATGTATACAAATCATAAATGCCCCTAGTATATATTCACTAAAAAGGATCTAAATATGCATTAATTAAGGTAGTTAGATTTGATCAAGGATTATGACTATTCAATCCATTACCATAATGGGAAGGTGAATAAAGTGGAATATGCTCTAAGTCAAAAGGACCCCACAACCCTATCCATGAAATGGATTGAAAGGGATCCAATATTTATGGAAATGAAAAGGTTGGACATGAGAATCATAAAAGAATAATCTTCCTACCATTCTAAAATAACTGGTTAACCATATATTCTTTAGAGTATCATAGAATCCAAAAATGACAATGAGAAGAAACAGAGGAAATTAGTGTATATTTCAAATTTGAAATTGGAGAATGACTGATTGATAAGGATTAAAACCCAAATATGTGTCCCATAAAAACTATTAATTAATAGGGAAATTTTGGTTGAATCATATAAATCATCCTTCTATATTTAACTAGGAAGTACTAAGTTTTATAGATATTAGAAGAAAAATGTATTGTGGGATAAAATTAAAATAGATATTGAAAAATTTATGTCATGATTCTTGGTTTGACAATAAGTCAAGGATGAATAATAGAAGTCTAAATGTATAATTGAACCATTTACCATACCAGTTTGAAAATAAGAAAAAATCACTATGGATTTTTCCATAGGACTACCTAAGACATATAAAAAAATAACACCATTTTGGTGGTAGTCATTCGTGTTATAGGTTTAGCACATATCATTGGTATTAAAAAAAAACTATCTCTTGACCAAATCACCAAGATAGAAATAAGAGAAGTGTTGAGGTTGTATAGAGTGAAACACTACAATTTATCTAATTGAGATCTCAGTTTTACCTTATGGTTATAGAGAATCCTTCAAAAATAATTGAATATATTGTTGAGCTTCAATAATACTTATCACTCTAATAAAGATAATCAACAAAAAAATTACCATTAAAACTCTAGAGGATATACTAAGATCATGTTCAATGGATTTTGAAGGACATTGGTATCAACACCTTCCCCTAGTGGAGTTCTCATATGATGATAGTTTTCACTCTATCGTCAAAATTGTACTTAACAAGGCTCTATATGGTAAGAGGTGTTAGACACCCACATGTTGGAATAAAGATGGAAAGTGTTTGTAATAGACATGAACCCGTACTCTTGAATCTAGTTCTAAAAAAATAAAAACTACTTGTATGGATTTGATAATAATAAATAAAACCCACTTTTTTCCATCCAAAATATACAACATATAAAAGAAATATTGGATATCTTATATAACTAAATACCATTTATGTTTAGTGTTTTAAAGAATTCAGATAAACCATTAACAATACAGTTTTATAAATAACTAGTCCATAGAGATAAAAATCATCTTTTATTATAACCATCTTTTTATATTCAGTGTTATGTCTTCAAAATCTCCCATAAAATTCCCCACATATGTAACCTTTATAGCCAAAAATAATTTTTCATCATTCTTCATAACCTGGGGAAAAGTAAGCATAAGAAATGTGAGACCAAATTCTCAGTAAGGATAAACATAAGAATAAGAAATAAAATTTCATCAGTGAGATTAAGATGAGAATAAGGGTATGATGAAATAATCATTGTGAATGAGCATATAATAACGTATATTCATCCATTACTAGGTCATTACTCATAATATTTCCATAAAAAACCATAGTAAGCATAAATAAATCCTATAGGAACTTGAGGAATAATTTTTATATTACTATTAAAAATAGGATAATACTCATTATTAAAAATGGAATAACCATCAATGTTACATATAAAGAAACCATGATGATTACAATTAGAATAAACATCACAATATTTTCCCATAATCTATAGGAGAAACAAAATCAGTTAACTCTCTCCTTTTACCCAATGCATAGAAGTAATATAATGAGCTCACCCAGCATTAGTTTATAATCGAACCACCCATAATTATAAAAAATTATCAAGCACCATAACGTAATCAGAACATATAAATGATTATAGTTACAAAATAATATTTGTACCAATAAGAAAATATTTCAGCATATTGAAATAATATTTCCTCTTAAAAACCCGTTTTCAAAAAATAAATCACCTCAAAAAATGGAAGGTGGTTTTTTTATTTAAAGAAAACTAGAAAGTATACAAGGAAATCAAAACATAAAATTATGGTTATGGTGGTAGGAAAATTATTTGTTTCCATATATGTTAATATAGATCATTTCGTTTATAACATGGTTAACACATGGAAAAGAAATGTGTTACATGAAGATATATTTTAAACAATAATAATACATTTAAATAAAGAATGAGGATGGTATAATTAAAAAATATCCCTACTGTATCATAAGTAATAGCAAGGTTTTTTGGAATTGATGAATGAAAACACCATTAAATGATCATGACATTAAATCCTGTGGAAAATACATCTTTCACATTGAAAATCACTTTTAAAAACAAAAAATTTATAAAATACTATGAATTTTTTTTTCTTGAAAGTAATTATAGAAATTTATAGATTAGTATCCATATAAAATAATTTTTATGATGGTAGGAAAATTCATTCATGTTATAAAATTTAAAAAAATTCATTTCAATTTTTTTTAAATGGAGTTAGAAGTGACCCATTTGGTAAATATTAATAAATATCAATTTAAAACCATTTAAAATAAGTAAAAAAGTTTATTAAAAATATATTGGGTAAAAAAAATTATGTATAAAAGATTTTTTTTTTAAAAAAATTTAGAAAACATTTAAGGAAACGTGGATATGAAATAGAGGGATTTCTGATCTAAATGAAGATTCAAGATCAGTATCACTTAAAATAACTTTCTTGATGTCCATTCAATCAATAAGGGAGGATATGTAAATTATAAATGCAAACCAAATTCAGAAATAGAGGATAATAAAATAGATTTGGTTTAATAGAATAATGTTATATGATTTACCCTCAATGAACCATGAACATAAATAATCATTAAAATAAATAAGGTCGAAATATAAATGATTTTCCACTTTAGTAACTCTTCAATAATTAGTCCATGAAACAATAACATAAAAAGAAACTTTAAATATCCATAAAATAAGGTTATTAATGATATATGATGTCAAAATAGTATTATATACACCTTATAAAATAATATAGGTTCACATCATAAACATATGTCTCAAGGAAAATAAATTTATGATGAATAACCCTTATGGAGATCTTATCATTGAATTGAGAATTAATCAACAGATAGATTATGTGTAAAAAATTTATATAATAAAATGATTTGAAATATATAATAAACCAATTTATATGTCATTTCACTCATAATAAGGTCATATCAAATTCAATGAAAAATATTTATAGTCCAATAAAATAGAAATGAGTTAAAAATCCTTTTTCCACATGGTAACTTTCATGTTAAATCCACTTGTATGAAATAATTCAAGTTTCAACATAAAATAGTAGGAATTATAAAGGATTAAGGATATAAAATGCGAAAAGGGGAAAATATATTCTATATAAAATAAATTAGGTGCATAATAATAAAAAATTCCCCAACAAAATGAAATTGAGACGAAACCCCTTACCTTGAGTCCATAATTTCGATGTAATCCATTTAACACCTATATTATAAACTTATATTAATTATTTTATTTAAAAATATTATTTTATTTTATTTATCCATTATCCTTGAATCATTAATTTAATTTTATTTAATTTAATGATATATTTACATACTTAGTCAGTTAAGTCCACATTGTGTGTTTTGAGAATGTTAGGTCCATAATTTCACCATTGTATTGGTGTGTTGACTTTGATAAAAGGGTTCATTGTTACATAATATAAATAATAATATTCATGAAATAATTATAATTTTTACAAATCAATTATAATTTTGAAACCAATCATGAATTATGTTTATGAAAAATTAACTATGTTATAATCATGGAGATAGTAGGTCGTACACACACATGAGTAACGTTTCCATTTATCAACAATCATTGTGGGAAGAAGGTAAGTATTTTATTATATTTAAAGAATTATAATTATATCATAAATATCATATTAATTCTTTATACATACTTATTTATATCATCCATGTTATAGGGAGATGAAAAATAAATCAAATCCCTTCTTAGAGGTTATAGTCTAAACGTACACACGAACGACATTACCATTTTTCAGTGAATGGAATGGTAAGAAATTAAATGATATATTATATTTTAAAAATGATAAATATGTCATGAGTATCATATATAAATATTAATTCCATCTTTATAACTATCTCTGAGATATGGTTATGGAAAACTAATTACATAGGTCTGTGAGGTGGTAGTCATTCGTAAAAATGAAATACAAATTCCAATAACATTTGATGGATTTTAGAGACGGATATATATTATTTAATTAAAATAATAAGATATAATTATATTTAATATACTGATTTTGTTATATAATAATGGTTTAGAAATATTTGATGTAGGTGGAAGAATAAATAAAAAGAAAACACTCAGTTAAGAACATTGCATCTTCTTTGGACAACCTCTATTATTTAACACCTTAAGATCACTAAGGTTGGTATAATGCAATAAATAATTCTTCTATAATATTTGAAGGTATGTTTTTAAGTAACTTTATCATATATTTTATAAAATAAAAGGGTTTTTATGTTTTATGTAAAGAGAATAAGTGATGCCGTTTTATAAGAGAGGGGAAGAGCACTCTTCGAATTTATTAAAATATTAAATTGATAAAAATTAATTTTGAAGTCCAAATTGATCAGAATTGATAAAATTAGAATAAAATATATGTATGAGTACAAATTATCTCACCAAATTAAATTTAAACAATTATTGAATATGTATTTACCCTTATATTTGGTTTTAACCCCTTGTTAACCCGTTTCACACTTACTTGGACAACATGGTTTTTTACTCCTTGAGGGTCATTAAAATAACTATAAATGGACAAAAGAAACATAAATTAACCATTATTTATATTATCAACCATATCATAATAAATATAAAAAATATAAGATTTTTAAATATTTTTTATTATATATGAATATATTATTTATCAAAAAATATAATTAATATCAATTTTTAGAACTACTCATTACTTTGACTTTGATAACATCATGAAAAAAATGAAATTAAAAAAAATACTTTATTAAATTAGTAACCTATTATATTAATCTATAAAATTCATTTATCAAATTATTTATCACATATTATATTACTTTTAAAATTATTGATATCATTGATTTGATATTTCCATTAATATAATAATTATCACGTTAGCTTTTTGTATGAATTTCAGCTAGTTATTTCATCACTGAAAATTTATAATAACTTATAATTATAGACATAAATAATTTATATTTAATATTAACATTTATAAATTAAAATATATTCTATTTATTAGCATATTAAAAATATTATAGATATTAAAAAAAAGAGTGTAACATTTTTTACTTTTCTTTACATGAAATATTATAAAGGTCATAATAAAATATTAACCTAAAAAAGGTAATATAACAAAATATTGGATGATTATGGATTGGATTAAATAATAATGTAAAATTAATTAAAGTATTAGGACTATTTTATAGTCCTTATCTTATTATTTTTAACTATAATCACCTTATTTACCCTTTTCTGTGGTAATAAAAACTACTAAGTTCATTATTCATGTTAACAAAAAATAAATGAGATATATTTGGGAAATTTGAAACCAATGATTAAAAATATGGAATAAATTTTTATAAATTCAAAAATCAGTTGTGGAATAATTTAATTTAAAATTAATCTTACCAAATTTGAAGAAAAATATTTGTTTATAAAAATTCTTTTCCATGTATAAAATGTTTGCATACTAAATTAAAGTCTAAAAATAATTTTAAAATCCATAATGGGAATATATTAAATAAAATTAACTACATAAATTTTAAAAATAATCCAAAAAATAATTTTTATTTTTATATACTTTAAAATAAAGTAATGTTTTCATTAAAAATAAATATTTTTTTACTATTCAATGAAAAATTATTATTTTCCAAACAATAAAATTCTCACCCAATGAAAATTTTAATGTATGATTTAAAAAAATTAAATTTCATTCATAAAATTAAGTTTCTATGAGTTCCAAAAATTAATTATATTATTAACTCATTAAAAATCCATTTTTGAAGAAAATGTGTCATTGAAGATCAAAATGGATTTACTAAAAATTGAGTTCTTATTTTATAAGAATAAATAATTACATTTTTGTGGATTAAAAAAATTTATAAATATATTTATAAATTATTTAATACTAATAATACCCTATAATTTAATATCTAGTTTGTAATGATCATATTTAAATAATAATATTTCACTTCTTGTTTACACTCGATGTTTTGTTTTATACACATTATCAAACAAAATGTAATTATTCTAAAACCATCAAATATCACAGTCTCCCCCTTTATGAAATTTAATCCTCACAATTTTTTACTCAATATTATTAATCAAATTATGAGATTTCAAAATAACTTTGTTGAAAGACCACATCATAAAATTGGTTCAGAGAACTTCATCTTCAAAAGAGATAAGTGGAAGTATAAAGGCCATCTCAGATAACACATACAAGGTTTATAAATAAGAAAAAATTAGGGGAAAGTGAGAATATGGATATGTAATAATAAGATATTTCTAAATAATTATGGTGAGTAAAAAATATCATTAATCACAAAAAGTGAATGAATATGAGAATGACAATAAGAACCAAACCATAAACATAAGAGTTATGAAATGGACCATCGATTCCATGAAATGAAGTTAATAACATAAATTTTTTACTTCAAGATCCTTTTACAAGGGTTTAGGAATTATTTTAATATAAAAACTAATAAAATATGAAAATATACTTATTGCACATGTATAATTTAATCTTTTAATAAATTTCAACTATAATCTCATATTTTTCTCTAATTTTGATTAGTCAAGATGATTTTTTATGAATGAAGTAGTAACATAAAATTATAATGAATAGAATAATCTATAAGATAATAAAAATATGTTCTTTATATATTTAGACATTAACCAAAACTAAAAAAAGTTATCACAAGTTAAGATAATTATCAATATGTATAAAACTTTACATAAAGAAATCATACATTAATCTCCACAATTCAATAATAATAACTAAAGTTGAACCTAAATAATTCCATAAATAAATATCCTTAGAAATATTTTACATATTCCTAAAAAATATTTAATCCAAAAAATTTGAAGGATTCTATCACACATTCTTCTTAGATAAATTTATTATTTATCTCCAAATAACATTTGTCACTCATAAATTTATATACCTAAAAAGGTAAATTTTCTAATCATATAATCACAAAAAATGCTATTCATTTCCATAATTAAATTGAATAACCATAAATCCACATTAATATTATATATTCTTCCCAAATATATTTCAACATTGACTCATAAATTAATAGATCATGTTAGGCATATGGGTTATATATTACTCATCCCAATAAAAATTCTCCCAAAATATAATTTGTCACTATAAAATTCCATGACATAATAACTCCAAAGGGTTGTATAAGACTTTTAACTAATTATAAACCTTAAACTTATACACCCATGATGGTATCCACAAATCTTAAGATAATATCACATGAAAATACCCAAACATCAATATTTATCTAAACCATTATTTGACATCAAATGTAATAACCATTAACCCGTACTCTCTAATCTGATGCAAAAAACATAAAGTTTACATTTTTGGATTTGATACCGATAAATGTAAAGAAAAATTTTCCATCAAAAAAATACAATATAAAAATAAAACATTGGATCACATGCATATTAGAGGACCATTTAGGTTTATAGTTTTAGCAAATTAGGATAAATTTGTAACAACTTGGGTTCATAAGAAACTATATCATAAAGATAAAAATCATCAACACCTATGTAAAAATATTCATTTTCCATGTTAGGTCTTCAAAATTTCTTATAAAACTCTCCACATATGAAATATTTATATAAGAAAAATAATGTTTCATGATTCTTCATAAACCGGGGAAAAGGAAACATAATAAGCTTAATATTAGATGCTTGATAATGGTAAAAATAGTCATTAAAAAATTAATTTCATCATTGAGAGTAATATTAACATAAGTGTATGATGACATAATCATTCGTTATGAGAATAACATAAGGTAACTCTTACCCATCACTACCTAGATCATAACTCATACTATTTTTTAAAAAACACATAAAAAGCATAGATAAATCATATAGGAACTTGAGGCATAATTTTCTAAATATCTCTTAAAAATGGGATAACCATTAAAATTAGACATTGAATAACCATTGTGGTTACACATAAAATTACCTTAATTTTCAAAATTAGAATAACCATTGTAGTATATTCACATAATATATTAGAAAAAACCAATTTATTAACTCCATACCTTTACCAAATACATTTGAGAGTGATAATGGGATCACTTTCCCTAAATTTATAACATAACCAACCATCATCATAAAAAAATTTCCATGAATCATAACATAACCATAACACATGAAATTTTGTAATTTTAAAAATAATTTTTTCACCCATAAGAAAACATTTCATGATATTGAAATATAAATTACTTTTAAAATCCCAATTTTTAAACACAGATCACCCCAAATAAGTGAAGGAGGGGTTTTTCTTTAAATAAATCGTGGATGATTATAAGTTAATAAAAACATCATATAATGGTTATAATAGAAGGAAAATTCATTGTCATCGTATAGGTTAAATTAGTGCATTGTTTTAATAACATGATTAACCTATGGAAAGGAAATTGGTTACATGAAAATATATTTTAGAAAATAATAATCCATCAAAATTAATTATGAGGATGATATAATTAAAAAATATCCCTAGCGGACCATATGCTACATCACGGGTTGTGGGAATTGATTAATGAAATACCACTAAAGGATCATGCAAAATAGTCTTAAGGGACATTCTTTTTTCACTTTGAAAATAACTTTTAAAAACTAGAAATTATGAAAATTTTGTGATTTTTTTCCTGAAAATAAACTTGGAAACATATAAATGAATATTTAAAGAAAATAATGGTTATGATGGCATAAATATAAATTCATGTTGTAAATGTTATAAATGAAATTATTTTTAAATAATTTTTTAAAGGGAGACAAAAGTTACCCATTTGGAAAATATTAAGAAATTTCCTTTTAAAATAATTTAAAATATGTAAAAAATATCATGTAAAACCTATTTATAAAACCATTTATTTTTATTAAAGAACATTTTAGAAAACATATATATAGAGTAGAAATATTCCCAATCCAAAGGAAGATACAAGATCCGTATAACTTAAAAAAACATTCTCGATATTTATTCAATAAATGAGGGAATAAATTGAAATTAAACATATGAAAAACATTAATAACCCAAGGAGAATAAAATGAAAGTGGCTCAAGAAAACAAGAGAATATTAATTCCAATCTAAGAACCCTGAACATAAAAAATCCTAAGTAGAAACAATATTATAACATAAATCCTTTGCCAATTTGGAAACTTTTCAATCAAAATCTCATGAAAGAATAAAATCAAATGAAACTTTAAGTATAATGGAAAATGGATATTAATTATAAATTACATTAAACTAGTATTATATAAACCTAATTTAATAATATAAGTTCACATGGTAATCATTTTCCACAAGGAAGGGGAATTTGAGACGAATAACCGTTACAAAGTTCATATCATTGAATTTAGAATTAATTATTGAAGAGATTATGTGTAAAAAATATAAATTTAAAAAAAATTTTGGAAATAAAAAATAAATCAATTTATAGATCAGTTCAAAAAACATCATGGAATATTAAATTCAATTAATAAGATTCATGATCTAATGAAATGGATTTGAGATAAGAATCCTTTATAACTTGTTAACTTTCAAGTAAAATACAATTGTATGATATAATTAAAATTGAAATATAAAATACCATGAATAAATAAGGATTAATTATATAACATGTAAAAAAGGTAAAAATATACACTATATAAAAGAAATTAAGTTCATAATAATAAAATACACCTCAATAAATTGAAACTGAGATGAAATCCATTACCTCAAGTCCGGACATTCAATGTATTCTCTTAAACACCTGTATAATAAAATTAGAAAAATTATTTTATTTATTAATAAAATTTTTCATTATTAATATATTATCCTTAAATAAATAATTTTATAAATTTTTATTACATATTTAAATACTTAGTAAATTATGGCCATGTTGAGTGTTTTTTTGGACATTCAGTCCATAATTTCAAAACAAATTTGGTGTGTTAGCCCTAGTCAATGAGGTTATTGTTCCATACTCTCTAGAATAATATTCATTACTTAATTAGAATTTTCATACATATATTATAATTTTAAAATTAATCATGAAATTTTATTATGAGAAATGAACTGTGTTACAATCTTGAAGATGATAGGTCATTCGTACACATAGGTAACGTTTCCATTTTCCAATGGTTATTATGGAATGAAGGTAAGTATTATTATATATCTAAATAATGATAATTATATAATAAATATTATATAAAATATTTAATTATTCTTATATATATATCATCCAAGTGATGTGGTGATGAAAATAAATTTCATTGCTTTGTGGAGGTAATAGTCTACATGTACGCATGAACGACATTATCTTTTTTTAGTGAAAGGAAATGTAAGAAAGTAAATGAAATATAATATTTTATAAGGATAAATATTTCTTTAATATCATATTTTATCATTAATTCTATAATTATAATCATTGGTTAGAGGTGGAAAATGAAAAATAATTACATTAGTCTGTGAGGTGGTAGTTCACCATAAACAAGAATGATGAATTCTTTTCTCAATTGATAGAGGTTAGATATAGATATAGGTTTTGAAATTAACATAAAAAATATAATAATATTTAATATAATTATTTTATTATATAATAATAGTTATGGAATATTTTATGGAGGTGGAAGAATAAATAAAATGAAATCAATCGGTTAAGAACGATACATCTTATTCGGAGAACCTCTATTATTTAACTCCTTAAGAACTCCATGTCTTGAATTATTCATTAAATAAGGAATATAAAACTTTGGGAGGTATTTTATTATGTTATTTGTGAATATATTGGAAAAAGGGGTTCTAAATGTGAAGTAAATAGAAGAACATATTTCCTTTAATAAGAGAGGGGAGAGACACTCTTAAAATTTCTTAAAATTTCTTAAAATATTAAATTAATATAAAACAATTTTACTGTAAAAATGAATCATAATTGATAATATTATAAAACAATACGAGGATGTGTCTAAATCATATCATATAAGTAAATTTATAATTATTTTTACTATGTTTTTTCACTTTCCTTTTGTTTTTAATCTTTCATTAAAACATTTCACACTTACCGTGATAACATGATTTTTTTACACTTGAGGGTCATTATAATAACTATAAATGGATATGAGGATAATATATGGAAAATGGTTGATATTATAAACCATATAAATTATAAAAATATATTTTTATAGTAATTTTATATAATTTAATATAATATTATTTATTATACAATATTATTAATGTTAGGTTTCACAACTATTCATTACTTTGATTTTAATAAAATCAAGAAAACAAATTAAACTAAAAAAAATTAATACATCTTTAAAATGTTATAGTAATCTATAAAATTCATGTATCACATTAATTATATCAAATTATATTACTTTTAATACTTTTAATAAAATTTATTTAATAATTATTACTTCAACTTTTTGATAGATTTTACGGTAATTATTTATAAAGTAAAAACTAGAAATAAATTATCATGATGAATATAAATAAATTATATTTCAAATTAACATTTATAAATGAAGAAATATGATGTTTATCTCTACTTTAAAACTAATGCATTTATGAAAAACAAGAGTGTGACATTTTAACTATTCTTTACCTAAATATTATAAGGTAAATAAAAAATAAAATGAAAAATAGCCATATAAAATAATTTTGGATGATTATGGATTTCTAGGACTCATAAAATATTATTAAGGAATGTCTTAGGGAAATTTTATAGCCCCCATCATATTATATTTAACTTTAATTACTCAATTTACCCTTTAACGTGGTAACAAAAATCACATAGTTTACTATTTTTATTAACAAAAAATAATAGGGCACTATATAAATTTTTTGAACCCAATGATTAAAAATCATGAATCAATTTTTTAAAATTTTAAATACATAATTTGATTAATTTAATTTAAAATTCAATTTAAAAAACACGATAAAAGACATCTTTTTAGAAAAAATGCATTTTCAAGTGTGAAATATTTTTATAATAAAATTAATTAAAAAAC
The DNA here is from genome assembly GCA_963277665.1 of Viscum album. Lineage (NCBI taxonomy): Eukaryota > Viridiplantae > Streptophyta > Magnoliopsida > Santalales > Viscaceae > Viscum > Viscum album. The sequence continues at coordinate 1,946,291,068 of OY728163.1, forward strand.
ATCATTTCAAGAAACATAATTATAATATATTAAATAAAAATTAACTAATTAAAATTTAAAAATAATCCAAAATATAATTTTACTTTATATATAATTTAAAATAAAATATTGTTTTCAATAAAAAAAGTAATTTTCAATATTCACTGAAAAATCAATTTTTCTGAAAAATACCAAAATCTAACCAAAATATAATTTCGATATTATTATTTAAAATAATGATATGTATTTCATCAAAAAAATTTATAAAATTTCAAAAACTTTATTATATTATTCTCTGAATATAAAACCATTTTGGAAAAAAAATATCTTCGAAGAATAAAAAAACTTTATTAAAAATTGAATTGTAATTTTCTAAGAATTAATCAATACCATTATTTTTATTAGAAACTTTTTATATATATATATTCAAAATTTACTTAATAATATTCATTTCTTCTAATTTAACATCTAGGTTTGAATGGTCAAATTTAAATAAAAATATTTTACTCTTTGCTTATGCTCAATGTGGCATTTTATACACATTGTCAAAGAAAATGTCATTTTTTTTAAAATATAAAAATATAAAATTCTACCATGTTTAAGAAATTGTGTTTGTATAATATTGAATTAAATATTCATAATCATAGGTTTAAATTTTTAAATACATTTTTTGAAACCCCCCATTGAAAAAAGGGTTAATAAAACTTCTTATAGAAAGGAGATAATTCGAAGTATGAAGGTCATCTTTGATAACAAATACTAGGTTTAAAAATAGAAAAAACATTAGTGGAAAGTGATAATATAGACATGTAAGAAAAAAATAATGCCCAAATAATTTTGAAAATGATAAAGATCATTGATCATAAGAAATTGAATGATTACGAGAATGTTAATGACCAAAAAATCATAAAACAAAGAGGTGTGAAAAAGACCACGAATTCATCATAAATGAAGGTAATAAGATAATTTTTTTGTTTCATGATCATTTTCCTAGATTTTACGAATTATTTACAATCTAAACTATGAATATATTGAAATATACTTACTTTACATGTGGAATTTCATCCTGTAATCATTTCCACCATAATCTCTTATTTTTCTCTAAATTATGAGTATTTAAGATTATTTTTTACCCCCAAAGCACCAAAATCAATTTCTATTGAATCACATTATCAATAAGATAATAACAAGAAATTATTTTTATATTTATTCATTAACCAAAACCTAAATAGTGTGAAATGGTAAAATTATTCCCCAAATTTATAATCTTTAATTTGAATAAATATTACATTAATATTCAATTTTCAATAGTAATACCCAAAACTTAAAATTAAATCATTCCATAAATAATTATCCTTTAAGTTATCTAATCTATTCATAACCAATCTTGAAACCAAAAAATCATCAATATTTTATCACATATTATTTGAAGATAAATTTATTATTTATCTCCCAATAATATTAGTCACTCATTAAGTCACATACCCAAAAGTTTTATTCCCTAATCTTATAATCTCCAAAATATGTTATTTAATTACATAAATAACCTGAATCACTACAAATCCACATTATGATCATAGATTTTTTCAAAATAAAATTCAAACTTGAATACTCACATAATAATTCATATTAAACCTAAGGGCTACACATACCTCAACCAAATAAAAATATCCTAAAATAAACGTAGTCTCTTTAATAATTCCATCCCTTAAAACCTAAAAAGTGATGTATAAGACATTGAACTTATGATCAACCATAAACTTATAAAATTATGATTATATCCAAAAAAATTAATATAATCTCACATGAAAATATTCCAATCACCAAAGTTTTATAAAACCTTCTCTGATACCAAATGTATCATCTATGAACCTGTACTACTAGAATACGATGCTAAAAACCTAAATATGATATTTATGAATTTGGTACTATTAAATTTGAACCAATTTTTTCTATCCAAAACATACAACATTAAAAGAAAATAATCTCTAATATACATACCCAATGAACTTTTTGTTTTATATATTTATATAATTAGGATAAACCTATAAGAACTTGGGTTCATAAAAAATTGGTTCATAAAGATCAACATAATCTTCCACTATAACCATATTTCCATATTCCATGTGATTTCTTCAAAATATCCCATAAAAGTCTCCACGTATGAAACCATTCTAGAAAAAAATCTTTTTCCATCATTATTCATCACCTGGGGAAAAGGAAACATAAGAAGGATGAGCTCAAATGTTAATTTAAAGTAAAAATAAGTATTAATAATTGAATGTCATTAGTGAGAGTGAGATAAGAATTAGGGTATGATTGCATAATCATAGTACATAAGGATAACATAAGTGAACTCATACACATCAATACCTGGATCATCACTTATAATATTTCCATAAAAACACATAATAAGAATACATAAATCATATAAGAAATTCAGGCATAATTTTATATCATGGATAATAATAATTAAATTATTGATAAAGGAAATTATTAATTGTTAGATGTCATGTTCGTAGGCACATGATACAAATACCATCAAGACCATTCAAAAAATTGTTTAAAACTATAGGTTGGAAGCCAATTAATTCAATATTACTTATTCAACTCATTAGATTAGTGATTCACTAGGGGGATATATAATTCCTCGAATCACTAGACACATCATGTCCAAATAATTCCTCATATATCGAATAATATACTTAATTATTGAATAATGTGATTTGTCATCAAATGTCCATATTGAGTAAGGAATATTAATTTATCAATATTTCTACAGATAAAATAATATATTCAGTATAGAAAACCTTACGTAGAAATGTTATATGGTTTACGAAATAAACATATCCCAAATAAATATTATGTATGTTTAGGGGAAATTTAGTGTCTAGTGATCATAAGAAAGTGAATAATTCAAGGGGAAGTTAATGACAAAAATAATGATTCCAGGAAGTGAATTTCAATACTTTACTTGGTCAAAATGAACATAAACCATTTAGAGAAAGTATAAGGATGATATAAATACAATATATACCCAATCTATTATATGTAAAATAAAGGGTTGTTGTAGTTGATGTATTGAAATACTATAAAAATATCTTTAAAATCATTATTCTAGAAAACATTCTTATCATTTTGAAAAATAATTTTTTAAAACTAATATCTCAAAAGAAATTGAAAAAAAAATTCTATGAAAATAATCATTTGAAATTATAAAGTAATTTTAAAAAAAATGTATTGATCATGATGGAAAGAAATTACATTTATTCCATGCACATTAAAACAAATATTCATTTCACTTTTTCCATAAAATCTAAATAGGAATTGTTTTGAAAATGAAATGAATATTTCATTGAAAATATATTTTAATAAGAAAAAAAATGAAAAAATGAAATTAATAAATAATTTGGAAACAGTTTAAGTCATTTTTAAAAACAATTTTAGAAAAAAATGTTTGGGAAGAAAGTAAATTTCTCAGTAAAGACATAATTAAATTCTTTTTTTGTTAAAAATATTTTATCAATTATTCTATGTAACAAAGAGTGAAAAAATAGTACTATTACTTGAAAAAATTCATTAATTTATAAAGGAGATAAAAATGGAGGGTTTTATTAAATAATTGTCAAAAAATTTCTTTCAATGAAATTCAAGTATAAAAAATCCCGATCAAAATGAGATTATGAAATAAACCCTTGTAAATATCACAACACTAATGTGAGAATTAACCAATAAATAAATTATGTTTATAAAATGTAACTATACATAAAAAATTATAAATAAAAAAATATTTTTAGAAAATTCATTACACATATATCTGAGGATATCAAAGACAAAGTTTGAGTAATATTACCGAATGAAAAAAATTTGACTTATGAAATTTTTTACCCATGGTAATTTTATGTTCATGTCCCCTTAAATGAAATTATTCAAATTGAAACTTTAAATACCATGAATTATCAATTAATCATGATATAACATGTCAATTGGGGAATATATACACCATATAAATAAAATTTTGTTCATATAATTATTATATGCCTTAATGAAATGAAATTTGGGTGAAATCTATTACCTCACATTTCCTTTTTGTTGAACATGATTTAACCTCCTGTGTAGTGGTTTTAAAAATTTTATGAACATATTATTGAACTGTATTAACATTTATAATGTCATAAATGATCCTTTTATAATATATTATAAATTAATCATTAATTATTTTTCAATATTTTCATTATTTGAGTTGTTAATTTCCTTGTTTTATGTTGCATGTTTATCCTTGAAAGATATAATTATTATGCATATTTTATGTTCCAAATGAATGCATAAAAACTGGGGGGGGGGGTTGAACCATTTCTTCACTTTTTATGAGATTCAAAACATTTAGAAACTTAACCACTAAAAACTTTTAAGATGTTTTTCTTTTCTATTTTTTAAATACTAATGTATGAAAAAGTAGGAAAGTAAAAAAATAACACAATATTTACATGGTTCAACCTCATTGTGCGAACCTACATCCTTGTCATAACCACTACTGTCATTCTATGTACATCCCCAAATGTGAATAATTGAATAAATCTTCTGCCAACTCCTATCTGACAAAATCTATTTCCTGATAAGAAATATTATACTGACTCCCATCAGTTTAAAAACTTTTATTATAAAAAAATTACTCCAAAACAAAATTATAATTTTTTTGGAAACTACACCACAATTACTCAATCCAAGTCATCATTATGATTTGGATGGATCAAATTTTCTCAATCTAGTGTGGCTGGGTCTGATGAAATCAGTTTGATAAAATCAACACGATTCTCCCTTTCTCAAACACTTCTTCCAAAAATTGACTCATAAACTTATTATGATATTTCTTAGTCTCATTAACTCAATATGATCTTTCTCAATATGATAAATAAAAATCATGTTGTATGATCCTTCTTATTATATCTCTATCCATAAATAACTTTCACTTGATTTCATTAGCACTCTGCCTTTTTCTCTCGCATGAAAAATTTAATGAATGAATGATTTGGGAATTTATGCATAGGCGACTCAGAAAAAAAAAAGCAGGAAACATGAAAAATTTCCCCACTTCCTCAAATTTCAAAAACTCCAAAAAAACTCACATGTATGCTTTAACTTTTATTTCTCCAATCTTTTTTATATCTCTCTTAGATTTAGAAAAAATTGAATATAACGTTTGATCTCTTCAACTTTTCATAAAACTTATGGAATAATTTTTTTTGATTATTCTTCATAATCATTTTATTATGAATCTATTTCCTTATAAGACCATTACAAATAATTTTTATACTCATCTTATTAAAATGGTTTATTCTTTATTAGCTCGTTATAAATTTTGTTTCTTTCTCATCTAATTACAATTTCCATTTCTTTCTCCGATCATTATGATTTCAATTTCTTTCTCAAATCATTATGATTTATATTTATTTCTCAAATCTTTATGATTCCTATTCATTTATCATATCATTATGATTTTTGTTTATTTCTAAGATCATTACAATTTTTGTTTCTTTCATAGCTCATTATAAATGAAATATTCATTCTAAAACTTTGAATATCTTCAAATTTCACTCGCTTTAAACATTCCAGCTTCTTGAAAATTATGAGTTTGGTACTTTTGGATATGATAGAAAAATTTTATTGAAATATTGAATTGATGAAATATTTTCAATTCCTATATTTCATTGATGGATTTTATTATGATATATTTCATGATTTGTGGGGACTTCTTGATCAACAAAAATTTTCTAATTTATTTAGAAATTTTGAGAACTTTCTAACTCCGGCCTTTAATTTCTTCAAGAAAAAATATTAGCTTAATTATTAATTCTTCACTTAGAAATATATGAATTTATAACTCACAAAATTCTTTCTTTATCTAATTATAGAATAGGAAAAATTCTAAAAAAAAAATAATTTCTGCCTCTGATTCTCTTGGATTTGATAAATTTAATTCGATGCCATTGAATATGATACTCTGAGTCTAGTGCTTCTCAGTCTGATACCAAGAGTCTAAAAAATATATTTCCTAAAAAATTATTCTCTTTTATGTTTGGGTTCAATCTTTTATAAACATTCAAATTCATTAAAGAACTCATTTCGATGGATTAGGTTCGATTCTAGAATAATATAAAAATTATTATACAAAAAGGTTAGCTGTCAAAAAATACAAAACTTTTGTTGAAAAAATTTATCACAAAGTTTATTCAATCTCCCCTTTGGATTTTTTATTAACCCTTTTTAACAATGTTTCCAAATCAGAATTTTCAGAACTCAACTTTTGAAAAAAAATCATGTTCTTTTTCACTTTTATCAAATCATAGACTTTATCAAAAGAGAGTGTCCTAAAACCAAACTATTGGATAAAGTAATTTAGTTTGAATGATTTATATCCCTCAATGATAAGAAATATTATGGACATATAAAGATAAACCATTTTGACTTTAATCTTATCTTGTCTCACTTTTATTTTTCTCTACCCTATTTTATGATAACCAAAACTTTAGATTCATAAAATAATGATAAGTAAAAACTAATTACAATGTAAAATTTTGTTACTTTCTCTACCCCATTTTCATTAAAATCAAAAGCATAGTGGGTGATTATTTCTTATGAGGTTTAGGAAGAAATAGGAGGAGGCCGAACATGAAGTTTCAACCTTAATTCTATAAACCATTCTTTTGTAATTTTTTAGTAAAGATATCAACAATATGATAATTTATTGAAATGTATTACATAAAAACATCTATAACAACACATTTATCTTTTATAATTTGAAATTTTATATCAACATGTTTTGATCTTGAATATTGGACATGATTGTTAGAAATATAAATTTATCTTTGATTATCATAATTTATCTTCAATAGTTTTGAAAATTTTATTTTTAAATATTCCAACTGAACTTTCATCTGCAATATTTGAGTACAAGCCTGAGTAGCTGAAACATATTTGGATTCCTATATTCTCAAAGTTATTGACCTTTGTTTCTTACTATTTCAATAACCAAAAAATTCTGCCAAAAAAAATCTTCCTTCTAGGGTTGGTTTTCTACCATTACAATATCCATCACAATCAGCCTCAATATAATAATGAAACATCATCTCACAATTTATTTTGTATGACAAACCATGTGAATTTGTTCCTATGAAATATTTAATAATTTTTTTTCTACCAACACGTTCAATTATTTTGGATGACGTTGATATATGGAACACAAATTTACAATATAAACAATATTTTGTCTTGAGGATGTAAGGTAAATTAGACATCCTTTGAAATACTAAAAATATTCTTAATTCACACCTTTTCAGGAATCATATTTTCTATTCTTTTTTCTCACTCAAATAGGAGTATAAACTTATTTCTATTCTTCTATCCCACACATATTTAATAATTCCCCAGTATACTTTTCTTGAGATAAGTAAATATATTTTTCTTTTTTTTAAACTTATAAAAAAATAATGTTAATTCTACTAATATATACATTTCAAAATTCTTCTTTATTTCCGTAGTAATATCTTCAAAAAACATTACTTTCCCACCAAAAAAAATTATATAATAATCCTAAACAATTAAAATCAGAGTTCCAGAGTCAAAATCATTCTTATATATGTTTCTATCAACTTTTACTTTAGAAAAGTTCAACAATCTAATTTTTTTTCAAGTATATAATACCAAGAATGTAGATCTTGTTTCAACCCATACAAAGATTTATTCAATTTACAAACTTTATTTTCATCCTAATCAAGTATATAAATACAAGGTTGGTCAATGCAAAATTCTTCCTCAATCTCAATATTTAATAAATCTGAATTTACAGCCATTCGATAAACATTTTAATTTTGATGATCAGTCACTGAAAGAAGCATTTGAATAGTTTATATCCTTAAAATGGGGGGAAATTCCACATAAAAAAACACACCTTGAACCGATCCATATCTATTATAAATAAGTATTTCATTATTCCAAGAAATCTCTCCATGCTCATTCAATTTTTTTTCTATAAAACCAATTTTTTCTATAACATTTTTATTTATTGGCCATGGAACAAGTTCCTATGTTTTTTTTCTCAATATGATCCAACTCTTCATTCATAACATTCACCCATTATTTGTGTTTAATATCCTTTGATATTGATTCTAGTTAAACTTTTGAGATAAGTAAATTATGATTTTATTATCTCAACTTACTTATGGTCATAATTGGAGCCTTATGATTCCCAATAATGTTTTTGGATTCCAAATGTTTTTGTAAGGTAGTAAATTTCAAATTTTATTTAACAACAAAACTTTCCTCATCACACGATTATTTTTTATTTGATAAGGATGTTTTGAATAACTTTCAGTATTGCTGGAAATCTCCAATTTTCCTCCACATCAGTCTTAATAACTTTTGTTAATGAAGTTTGGTATTCAATAACTTTCACATTATATGAGTCAACAAATTTTTGAAAAAAATAGTTCCAACATTAGTAAATTCTTCGATTTGGTGAATAACCCATAAAATTTCCATCCTTATATTTTCATCAAAATTTCCCCGATCCATATTTTTTATTTTGAGTAAAAATAGACATATAAAAACTTTGAAATATTTCAATGAGAGTTTTTTATTATACCACATTTCATAAAAAGTCATATTGGTTTCCAATCTAAAAAAGATTCTATTTTGAAAATTTATAATAGTACTAATAGCTTTTCTCCAATAAAATTTTGAAATTTTTTATTCTCGTAACCTATTACTTACAATTTCCAGAAAACTTCTATTATTTATTTCTGATACACCATTTTTATGGAGTATAGGGGTAACTATACTGATTTTTGATACCTTCATTTCATATATAATTTTCAAAAGTATTTCTTGTGAATTTGATAATATTATCCATTCTTAAATTTTTATAGAAACCCCAATTCTTTATCATTATATTTTCTAAATAATTTGAACATTCTTAATAGCCTCAAACTTATACTTCATAAGCATGATGTTTTTCATCCATGTGAAATAATAAATAAAATTTACAAAGTATAAATATCCATTTTTTATTGATTTCTCTTTGTCCCATATAATTTGGAATGAATTAGCTGAAGTGGACTGGTAGATTTAATATAAAATATTTTATAACTTCTATAAGTCATCATCCCCTTTGAAAAGTTATACAAAAATATTATTTTCCTCTTTTCAATTACGGAATTTTTCGAATGAAATCAACATTAGAAGGTTTGTTCATATTTTTAGGTCCAAGGTGCCCAATTCTAAAGTGATACAATTTGTTTTCATCTTCACCACTCAAGTTATAGGAGTTGTTGAATTATCTTATTTGGAATTGGTTCCCACTAGTAATTTATCCCTTTTTAATAACTTTTTAATATTTCAAACTTTTTATGATACAAAAATATTTCATAAAATCAAATTATTTTCTATCATCACAATGTTGGATTACACTAAGTAAGTTATGTTTTATCCCATCAAAAAATAAAACTTTCTTAAATTTCATCTTTCCCACATCAATCTCAATCATTCTGATTCATATAATTTTAGGGAACTATCATTAAAAAAGGTAACTGATCCTCTATATTGAATTTCAATATGTTTTATGATTTTTATATCACCTGTCAAATGTGAAGAAAAACCACTATCAAGTATCCATGGTTTTTCCTTTTACATTATTTTAAATCTCTCTAACCTAAAAAATGTCTTTCCTCAATTATATTATTTTCAGATTATTTTTCTTTTCTATTATAAGAAACTTGTTCTGGAGGAAGTGTTATAGATATTTCTGCATGATAACCAACCTAATCACATATTACACAAAAATCTTCCAAAAATTCAATTTTTTTTTTGGAATGTTTCAAATATCTTGAGAATTCACCTTTTCAACATTCTATATGTTAGAAAAGTTACTCATTCTACTTTCAACATTTCATCCACTTTTCTAAAACCTTCATTCAAGAAAATATTAGTTGTGATAATAATTATAAGCTAAATTTTGATAGATTCGAAAACACCAGCAATAACCATTAAATCTTGGTTTTCTATTCATGAAAAATATTTCTATATAGAAATATTTTGAGGATGGTATCTTCTTTAAGATCTAATATACTCAGGATGTGGAATAAATTTTATTTTGAGTGAGTCTTTGAATTTTTTAGATTTGATAGGTTTCTTAAATACATTCTCCACCCAAGCTTTCCCAATACCTTTTTTGGAACCTTAAATTTTAAAATAATTTGATGAAACATTAATTTTGGTGAGTGGATATTTCACCTGATTATCATATTAAGCCTTCTAAAAAACATTATAAGTCTTATATTTTACTTATGAAGCATTGTTGAAATTTTCATTCATCTTTCACTAGGTAATTTTAGACTAAATTGTTTTTATTAAAACATGTTAACTTCTTCTTCATTATCCTCTATCTTCTTACTATGATATTCAACCATTTTTCCTTGTTCATGAATTCTAATATTGTAACTGAATATTTCTGGAATGTATTCATCCACCAACTTGATAACATATTTATTCCTTAAAAAACTTCTCCAAAAGAGTTCTTTATAATTATAATTTATTTCTTGAGGGTTTTTTCTCATGATACACAACATGTTATCTTTTGAGATGATGAACTCTATTATATTCTTCACCACCTTCTTCACTGTCTGAGGAATCTTTTGTTTTTTGAAATTTTGCAATAAAAGTTCAAAAAAATTTAGAACTTTCACCTTTAAAATAATTTTTCACAGTTGAGTTTGATTCAACTTTATTACTCAACATACTTCTTTTTTCCCTAAAAAAATATCTTTATATTTTTCAGATGACTTTTTTTCTTTATCATTTTTTTCCACTTCTTCCATCAAGGTTTTCATCAGAATCGTCATGATGTTCTTCATCTTTATTCTTAGGGAAATTCACTATAAAGTGTCTGATACCACTAACAACAAAAATTTTGAGAGGATTCTTACCTACATATTTAATCTTCCGCTCTGATAGTTTTTATAGATAAGATACATAATATTATCATTCCACTCTTCATCTTCATTATCATTGAGCTCACAAGGATCCTCTTCTTCAATATATTTTAGTTTCATCTTTCTCATAACATCAAATTCCATTTTATCATTCATATTTTTTTAAAAAAAATAGATATTTCATCAATTTATAAGCCAGAAAATTTTAATTCAATTCATCAAGAGATAAATAAATATTATTTTCTACAGAAAAAAAATTTAGAATCAAAACTATATGGGATGTTTTGTAGAATTTTCTTCATTATTTTAGAATATTCTTGGATATCTCTCAATCCTTTTTTGTTACAAAAAATTTCATTTTCTATAGTGAAATATTCATAAATAGTTTCTTCATCTCTCATTCCGATATATTCATACTTAATATTCCATATTTCTAGCTTTCCCTGCTTCACTTTAGTATTACCTATGAAAATACATTCCTTCTTATGCCACATACTTTTTGAAGTATTAAGACCCATAACCTCTTGATAAAAATTCTATAGAAAGGAAATAAGGATTGAATTTCTAGCCTTCCCATAAAATTATATATTTCTCTTATCTGTAAATTTAATATTAGGAACTTTATTAGTAGGTGTAAAACCAATAGTACTAGAATCTACAACTTCAGGGCCAAATGATAGGAGATAAGAAATCATCCAATTTTCCACCCATAATAATTTTTTCATCAAATGTATGAATTCATTTACTATCGATTGAATTGATATTATCCATGATAATGATTCAAAAATGGATGATTCCACCAGATACAAATTTAATTTCAAAAGGATCAAATAACAACTAATAGGGGGGGGGGTTGAATATGTTTTTATCTTTCTATGTTTTTCAAAAGATTTAGAAACCTAACCCCGAAAACCTGTTAAAATTTATTTACTTATAATATTTTTGAAAATACTCATGTTAGAAAAATTAGGAAAGAAATAAAATCACATAAGATTTATAAAGTTTAACCTTCGTGTGAGAACCTACATCCATTCCATAGCCTCTATCGCGGGTCTATAAAAATACAATATTATGAAGAAGTGAATAAAACTTGTTCCAAAATCCAATTAATAACAATATATTCCTCAATAAAAATGATTATAATGAATCCCATCAGTTTACAATGATTTATTATAAAAAAATTGATCAAAAATAAAAAAAAAATCTGTTGAAATTTCTCCATAATATATAAGTCTGAATCCTCAGTCTTATTTGAATGGATCCGGTTTTCTCAATCCGATGAGGCTGGGTTGGATGAAATCAGTCTAATCAAATCAATACCATTATCCCTCTCTCAAAATACACTTATCAAAATATTATTATAATCTTAGTAGAATATTTATCATTCATATTGACTAAATATGACATTTTTAATGTGATCATTCTCAATCTGTTAAACAATCTTTTAGTTGTCTGATCCACCTCATGAATATTTGTCTGGAAATAAATTTCACTTGATTTCTTTTGTGCTCCACATTTCCTTATTTCATAAAAGTTATAATTAATTAATTATTTGAGAAATTATTTATAGGAAAATCAGAAAACAAAATTGAAAAACCTAAATACTTTCCTCACTTACTCAAATTTCAAAAACTCAAAAAACACTCACATAAAATCTTCAACATTGACTTTTTAAATCCTCCTCATATTTCTTAATAATTTTTGAAAATTCTAATTTCAAGTTTGATTTCTTCAACTATTCATAAAAATTATGGAATATCATTTTTGAGTCTTTTTTGTAATTAGCTAATTACGAATATGTTTCTTTTTCAGTTCATCATGAATCTATTTCTTTATCTGATCATTACAATTATTATTTCTTTCTCAGCTCATTAAAATTTCTATTTATTTATCAGATCATTATGATTTATATTTATTTCTCATCTAATTACATTTTTTGGTTCTTTCTTAGCTCATTACGATGTAATTATTCAATCTAAAACTATGAAATTATTCAAACTTCATCAACTTTAAAAATTATATCATCTTTCATATTCAGAGTTTGGTACTTTAAGATATAATGGAGGCTTTGTATTGAATTATAGAATGTATACAATCTTTATGGTTCCTAAATTTCTTTAAAGGATTTTATCTTGATACTTTTCATTATTTGTGAGACATTCTTGATCAATAAATCATCATCGTATTTATTTATAATGTTTGAGAACTTTTTAACTCTTAACATCACTTTCTTTTAGAAACATTTTCAGCAACATAAAAAATTATTCACTCAATATAACCTGACTTTATAACTCATCAAATTATTTATTTTTATAATTATGGAAAAGGAAAACTTCCAATGGACAATAATTTATACCTCTGATTATTTTTTATATTATAATCTGAATCCGATTCTAATGGATTCGATACTCCGAGTTTCATTCTTCTATGTCTGATTCTATAAGTCCAGAAAACATATTTATTTAAAACAAAATGTTTCCCCTCATTATTTTTGAGTTTTAAATTTTATAAATTTTAAAATTTCATGTAGATTTAATTATTATGGATTGGGGTCGATTATTGAATACAAAAATATTCTAATAAAAAAGGTTAGTTGTCAAAAAATACAAAAACTTCTATAAAACAATTTATCACAATGGTTATTCAGTATTAAATAGTTATATAATATCCATAATAAAAACCATAATATAATTATCATATTTTCTAAATTAATTTTACTTTTAATAAAAATTTTAAATATGGTAATGAAAAATGAAGTATGTTATGATCATGGAGACTGTAGGTTGTATGTATGCATGGGGAATGTTTCCATTTTTCAACAGTCATTATAGAAAGGTGGTAAGTTATATTTTACCATTAAAAATTGATAATAGTATCATATATATCATATTATTTATCTAAATATACTTATATATATATATCATCCATATATTGTGGGGATTAAAAGAGATCCACATTGCTTTGTGAAGGAAGTTGTCCACATGTACATAAATGATGTTATCATCTTTAAGTTTTTGAAATAAAACAATATATTATATTTTCAGAATGATTAATATTTCATGAATATAATTATAATTTTATTTATATCATATATATTTATTAAATTTATCTTTTTCACATTCCCCGTAAAGATTTAGTAAAAAATGAATCACATCTTTTCGGGAGGCGATAGTCTTCCATACACATGAGCGACATTATCCTATTTTAAATAAAATGGAATGAAAAAAGTTATATGTTATATTAAAATTTAAAAAGTATAATAATTTCATAAATATCATATAAATTTAGTAAATCGATCATTATATAGAACTGTGTTATGTGGTAATGGAAAAACTAATGGTATCAGATAATGAGGTGGTAGTCCACGATATATGTGAACGATGATTTCATAACCCATTTAATAGATATTGGCATGATTGTAGATAATTAATAGAACATAAAAAAATATCATTATATATAATTTAAAAAAGTTAATATATTTTCATGTTTAAATAATAATTGAAGTATGTGGAGGAAGAAATAATATAAAAATGATCATTGAAGAATGTTACTCCTTCTTCAGGTAAACTCCTTAGATTTGTACCAAAATCCTTATTAGGTTGTATTTAGGTCCAAAATAAGGCATATATAATTAGGGAATTTAATTTGATAAGTTATTTGGGTTGTCCTTGGATGGACCAAAAGGATTTGAATGTGTTAAGTGGAGAGGAGAGGGGTTGCGTTTTATAATTGAGGTGAGTGGCACATATTTAATGTATTGAATATATTTAATAATAACCATGTTTATACTTTAAAAAGCTTCAAAAATGTAAAATTATAGAAAATAAAAGAGATAATATCTAAATATATCCATAAAATGGGTGTTATCGAAGTTTGTAGATCATATTTACCCTTATCTTCTTTGTTTAACCCCTAATAAATCCATTTTTTCCTTAACCACAATATATAATATTTACTATTTTCACTACTAATTTTGGTAAAAAATTTATTTGACCTTATTAGATATTATAAATTATTATTATTCCTAATATAGAATCTATTTCTCCAAATTTGATTCTCATGAGTGGATAATTATAATTTAAAATTTACCATACTGACATAATGAGAATGCGAGTTTTTAAAGAGGAAGTGTTCAAAAGTTTACATATTTTTCAGATGGAAATTCAATATGAAAATTATTCCAATGAAAAAAATTGGATTAATTGATATAAAATTGAACTAATGTTACTTTAAAACCAATTATAAATATAATTTATAATTATAAAATATTTAAAGAAAATTGATGTTTTCAATTAAAATTCAATATTTTTCATTTTCATTGAAAAGTGATATATTTTAGAAAAATAAAATATTACCCTAAGATAATTTTGATATGATGATTTCAAAAATGAAATTGATTTTTTAAAATAAATTTTTTAAATTGTACAAAATTAATTTTAAATTATGTGTGTAAAGCGCAACTAAACCATCATTAAAAAAAATACATTTTAAAAAAACATTTCTTTTTTCTTTTAAATTATTATTAATTTATTTTTAAACAGTAAATAATCATAATTTTAATAATTTAGTTATTAAAATTAATTCCCTCCATTATAATGGTTAGGTGATAACATTCATATTAAAAAATAATAGGAACAGTTTATTGTTTTTCGATAAAATTCGGTCTTGCGTGTAATGCAAGCTATTGAAGAAACTTGTTGCTGCATGTAATACATGCTAGAATTAGTTTTACATTCAATTAAAGCTATTTAAGAGACAAAATTTATTTAAAAATAAATATATCATAAAGTATCCGAGTGTTATATTTTCTTCACATATTGGTGTTGCATGACGCATACACTATTGAATATAATGTTATTATTTTATAATTTTGGGGTGTATACTCTAACCACCTTAAATAAATTGCATCATAAAAATTTAAAATTGATCTTATTAATAAATGGTTTGATATTTGGAAATTATTATTTTTTAAACCCACATCGAGAAAGTGTTAATATTAAATCCTCTTAATAAGAGATAATAGGAAGTACAAAGGAGATATGGTATAACACAAAACTAGGTTTCCAAGTAGGAGGACATTAGTCGAAAGTTATTATATAGACATGGAATAAAAGAGTAAATAATTATAAAGAGTGATTGAGTCCATTGATCACAAGAATGTACATAATCAATGGAATGTTAGGGGTCTCAAAACCATAAATCTGTGATGATTTAAAAGACTATGAAATTTATCGGATATAAATGTAATAGGATAATTTTTTTTTCAAGAACCATTTTCCTAAAGTTGGGGAATTATTTTACTCTATAAGAATATATAGAAATTTAATTACTTTATAGGTTCATATTTTATAACAACAATTTCATCCCTTTTCATTTATTTGATCAATTTCTAATTTACCCCCCAGTCCATGAAATGAAAATACAAAAAATGAATTTTTGATGTCTGAAGCACTAAAATTCACCTAGAACAGATCATAAGATACATAAAAGAGTGAAATATCCTTATTTATATCTCCAACTATTTTACAAAACCATTATGTCTAGAATAAGTTTTCCAATATAATAAATTAATCTCTAAACCTCAAAAGTAAAACCCCTTGTTCATCATTAATATTTATTTTTCAAAACCTTTATCTAAAAAATGAAATATTAACCTATACATAGCATGGGCTAGTGGTAGGTGTTAAACTCTTATCATCCTTATGTCATGTGTTCAAGCACTTGTGGACTTTCCATAAGAAAATGCTTTCACCTAGTATTCTTGTTGTACTATTTGTAAAACTATATTAATATAATTATTATAATGATCCCAAAAAAAGTTATCCATCCTTGAAATGAAATTAATCAGTAAATAACATTTTTACAATGTTTTTCAATAAAATATAGTTATTTATTATTTATTTCGCGAAAGTCTAATAATATTATTTGACTATTATTTTAATTTCATTAATGATCATATTAACCCTAAAGGATATCAATACCTTTATTCTTATGTCTATAAAATGTAAAGGCATTATTCCTCAAATAACTTTTCCACTAAAATATATAATTGTCTTAAATTTCTTCAAAATGTCCTTAATCTTGGACGAATCCCAACACATAAGTTCCAAAATGGTGTTTAATTCATTAGATATATGATTAACCTTAAATTAATAAACCCATAATGGTATTCAAAAAACATAAGTTAATGAAGAAATATTATATTATAAAATAAAACACAATCCTTAGTTGTTTTATGATTCTTATACTAGAATATCATTTTTAAAAATACTTCTAAAATCTAATTTTTGAATCCCAATATATAAATAATTAAACTATATATTTCAACAAAGGTACATCCTAGGTCAAACTTTTAACCTTTAGAAGAGGTAATAGAATTGGATAATTCCTAGGCTCTCCACATTTAAGGAAAAGAACAATAAATGGATCCCTATGAAAAGATATATTTCCTTACATCATACTCTTCATTTTTCATTGTAAATTATTTGATTTATGTCCATCCTTTCCATGCATAATGTATTTTAACCTTCCATCGAGACACATTTTTTTCAATATAATTCATATTAGGTTTAACCTAGGCCATTAATTATTACCATCTATTAAAATATTTCATAATTTTTTTATAGATAATTGAATTATCCAAATATTACACCCTGGAGTGTCAAACAATGTGTATAATGAGGCCCATTTTCATGCACCGGGTAATGATTGAGACAATCCCAATGCATGATTTTCAGAGTTATTACCATTAGGTATATATATTTTATAACCATGTCCACTTATAGTATCCACACAAGGATTTGTTTCCTAGAAAATCCACAAAATCTCATCCCTACCAAGATGTTATGAATTTATTCTATATTTATCCTAAAACTTTACCATAGGGTTATGTTACCTAATATATTTTTTCCTGAATATAGTTCCTAAAGTTTCTAATAAAATTCCTCCGATACCAATCAATGATACCCCAATACCAATAGTCCAATGCTGGTGGAAGCCTTATTACATTGGCATACAAAAAAAGGAATCACATCCCTAATGATCAAATATTTTAGTATTCTCGGTAAAATAAATACACACTTGAGCCTTTAATTATATTTGAAAACAAAAATTACATCATAATATTTTTTGAGAATAACATTATTCCCTCAATCATATGCTTTCATATCAATAATAATACACCTAATTGAAATATGGGGAGATAAAAAAAATAAGGGTGATCTAAAATCCTCAGTTACAATTTATTTTGATGGAATATATCATGAATTATTAAAAATAATTTATATTACAAGGTGAATAACTACAAAAACAAGACATTTAAATATATGGATAAGGAATAATCAATATTGAAAGGTAAATAATTGATAACACATGCCATTAAATCAATAAAATGAAAATTAAATGCATCCATAGATAATATCATTATAAAACAATCATGTATAATAACAACTAAAATATTAATGAAGGAAATGATTATTTATTGGACACCATGATCTCAAGAATCATGATAACTCTACTATCAATGAATTTCATAAGATAATTTAAACTATAGGAAGAATCCCATTTAATGATATCTTAATTATTTGTCTCATGAGACCTATCAATTCATCTATGGGGCTATATAATTCTAGGCCCACCTATCAATGTTGGTAAAAATCTTTACCAATATATCAAGTAATATATTTAATTTATTAATAATGTTCCTTATCATTAAATATTCATATAAATTAAGTAATGTATATTTATCAATATTTCTATACATAAATAAATAACATTCAATGTAGAACAATGTATGCATAAATGATATATTTTTTAAGAAATTAACAAATCCATGATAAATAATATGGATATCTAAAAGAAATTTAATGTCTAATGATCACAGAAAAGTGAATAATTCAAGGGAAAGTTAATGACTATAAAAATGAATCATGTAAGTAAATTCCAAGACTTTTCATACTGAAAATGTTCATAAACCATCCATAAGAATTATAAGGATGGTGTAATAAAATATATACCAAATTAATTATATGTAAAATAAATTGTTATTGTCTTTGATGAATAGAAATACCATCAAAATATCTTTAAAAAAATTATTTAAGAACAATACCATTTCATTTTGAAAAATAATATTTTTTTAAAAAAATTCACAAAGAACGTTGAAAATAATTTTCTTTGGAAATATTCTTTCAAACATATAAAGGAAAATTTAAAACAATTTATTGGTCATGATGGCAATAAATTCCATTCATAATGTTTATGTTAAAACGAATATTGCTTTAACTTTTTCAATAAAATCAATATGAGAATTGTTTTCAAAAAGACAAGATGATTCATTTCAAAATTTTTAAAAAACTAAAATTGGGATTATATTTTTTTAATAAATAATTTTTAAAAAATTAATTTTTTTATTAAATAGATTTTTGAAATAAAATATATCCCTCACCAAAGATATAATTGAATTCAATTTTTATTTAAAATATTTCTCAATTATTTTAAGTACCAAAGAGAGGAAATATGGTATTATTACATGAAAAAGTATGTAAATAACCATATGACAATAAAATTAACGAATTTTTAAAAGGATTAACAAATAATTTACTTAAATTAAATTAAAGTCTAGAGAATCCTTCTGAAAACAAGAGTGTGAAATAAAACATTACAAAGATCACAATGTTAAAGGGAGTGTTAACCAATTAGTCAATTATTTTTATTAAATATAAATAAAAATAAAAAAAATTTAAACACAATAATATATTTTACAAAGTAATTTTGCACATCATCATAGGAGATCAAATATAATGAAGGAGTAACATAACCCAATAAAAATAAATTGAGTTACTAAATTATTTAACACTTGGTAATTTTAAATTCAAATAACCTTGAATGAAGTAATTCAAATTAAAAATTAAAATAAAATTAATTATTAATTAATCATGATATAACATGTCAATAGGTTATTATATTCACCATATAAATGCAATTAGGATCATAACATTACAATATGTCTAAATAAAATGAAATTCAGATGAAATCCACTAACTCAAATTTCCTTTGGTTGAAAATGATTTAACAACATATATAACTGTTTTAAAAATGTTATTAACTTATTAAATTACCATATTAATATTTATAAAATCATATATGATATTTTTATGAAATATAATATTCCATTCATGAATTATCTTTCATTATTTTCAATGTTTCAGGTGTTAATTGCCTTGTCTTCTCATGCTTGTTTTGTCATGGATGTTATGGTTATTGTATATAATAAATAGTTCCATAACCTCCAAAATAATATTCAAGAAATAATTACCATATTATTTACATCATTTTTACTTCTAAAAATTTTTTTGAAGGATTTTTATGAAAAATAATTTACGTTATGATCATGGAGATAGTAAGCCATACATACAGATGAGTAATGTTTCCATTTTTGAAGATCATATGGAATGGTGGTAAGTTATATTTTAAAATAACATAATAATATTAATATCACATATATAATATTATTTACTTAAATTTAATTATATATATATATGTCATCCATGTGTTGTAGTGATGAAAAGAGAGTCAAATCGCTTTATGAAGGCGGTAGTCCACACGTACAAAAAGGATGTTATCCTCATTAAGTGTAGGAAATAAAATGATATATTAAATTTGAAAAATGATAACTTTTTTTGGAATATGATAATTATTTCATGTATATAACATATATTTATTAAATGTATCCTTAGGTATTTCTCTGTAAATCATTAGTGAAATATGAATTATATTACTTTGTGAGGTAGTAGTCCATCGTACAGAAGAGAGACATTATCATATTTAAAAAAAATAGAATGTAAAAAGTAATTGGGATATTGAAATTAAATAAATATAATAATATCATAAATTTAAAATTAATTTTCAAAATACATCATTATATCCAATCGTGGAAGGTAGTAATAAAAAAACAAATAATATTGGTTTGTAAGGGGGTAATCCGCAGTACTCAAAAATGATGATTTGATAACCCAATTTATGGAAGTGGGGATGGTTTTATTTAATTAAATTAACATATATATATATATATATTTAATATACTATGTTTATTATATCATTATTCTAAAATAATAAATTAAATAAAAAAACATGTCGAAGGTGGTTACTTATTCTTCGAGTAAACCCATTAGGTTTGAACAAAAATCCATCTTAGGTTGGTGTTATGCCCAAATTAAGTATTATAGGATTAGAGTAGAAAAATTAGGATGTGATTTGGGTAGGTATTTTCCAAACTAAAATTACCTAAAAGTGTGAAGTGGAGAGGAGTTGGTGTTTCCTCTTATAAGTAATGTGAGTGGTGTACATTTCACTTTTTGAAAAGATTCAACCATACCCCTGATTTTATCAGGAAAAAAGATTATAAAAGGGGTAATTATAGAACATAAAAGATATAATTTCTAAATATGGCACTAAAATGGGGTTTAGACAAGTTGGTAGGTCATTTTGACCCTTATCTTCTAAGTTTAACTCCCTAGAAAATCCATTTTCACCATGGTTGTGGTAAATAAATTTTAGGATTTTCACGATTAATTTTGGTCCAAAATTAATTTGAAATTACTATAAACTAAAAATTATAATCACTCCAAATAATAAATGCATTTTTCCATATTCTATTCACATAATTAGAAAATATCATTTTTAAATTAATCCCGCAAATGCGATAAGAAAAAAAGTTTTTAAAGTGAAAATTTTCAAATATTTATAATGTTTTTATATCAAAATTCTATATGAAAATTATTCCAATGAAATAAATTGAATTAATTGATATAAAATTGAAATAATTTTACTTTTAAAAAAATTCAAAATATAATTTACAATTAATAATTATTTAAATGAATAGCCAGTTTCTAAATAAAATTTGAGACTTTTCAGTACTCATTAATAAATGAAATATTTTATAAAAATACCAAAAAACCCCCTATGATAATATTTATATGATGATTTAAAAAATAAGGATTATTTTTTTCAATGAATATTTAAAAAATTGGTAAAAATTAATTTTAAATTATGTTTGCAAAGTGAGACAAAATTTTCTTTTTGAAAAAAATAAAAATTTCATAAGATATATATTTTTATTTTAAATGATTATTATTTTATTTATAATCAGTTGGTAAAAATAATTTTCATAGTTTAATTAGTACAATTAATACTCTCCATTTCAAAATTCTAGGTGAAAAAATTCATTTTTAATAATAATATTAACAGTGAATTGTAGTTCGGTAAAACTTGGTCTTGCATGTAATGCAAGCTATCAAATAAAATTGTTGTTGCCTGTAACACAAGATAAAGTCAGGGATATATATAATTATAGATATTTTAAAGACATAATTTATTTAAAAATAAAAATACCCTAAATTCTTTGGGTGTTATATTTTCTTCTAATCTTGGTGTTGTGTGTTGCTTATGATATTGAATATAATGTTATTCTTTTTGAATTTTTGGATGTAATATATGAGAAATTTTTTTGATATGCTGAGCAAGTGGAAATGGAGTTTTATGATGATTATATTTTAATTATAAATATAATTAAAATAGGACTAGGTATAAGGATAAGGGAAGGAATCAATGGAAAGAATATGAATGTAAGAAATTCAACTTTTCTGTTTGTGATTAGTGTGGTAAAAAGCACCATGGGGAATGTATTATGAAATATCATACGAGATTATAATATTCTAATTTTGGGAATATGTATTGTGATTGTAAATAAAAATATCTCTATGTTGGTAAGAAAAATTATAATAAGTTGACAGTAAAGTGTTTTAAATGTAATTATATGGGTCATTATGAAGATGCGTGTCTAAAGAAAGGCATGAATGGTAGGAAAAAGAAATAATATAAGCAGATGAGTGTGGTAAAATCCTTTAATACTAATTTGAAAGATATTTTTCCACAGAATGAAGTTGTAATATGTAAATTACTTGTTTAGTTATATTAGGCTAATGTCTTGTTTGATTAATGAACTAAATTTTTTGTCATTTCTAAGAAATATAATAGTAAAATGAAATCTCCACCTCAAGAAATGAAGTTAGGGCTTTTGAAAAAACACATTGGGTTAGTATAAAGGTAATAGGAAACTAAAAATATATTTATATTATCATATGTGTAAGGGTATTCTTTAAAAATTTTGTTTTCTTGACCATTGTATAATTTGAAGCTGTTCTGGTTATAGATTGACTTTCATTTTATCATGCTAAGAAATATTGCAAATCCAAAGAGGTTATTTTGTTAAATGAAATTCTTTCTATACATAATAAAAAATTCATATAATTAATATCAAATCAAGAAGTAAAGAAACTACTAAAACATGGAAATGAAATTTATCATGCCAATATTACTGAAAAAATAGAACTATTTATATTAATGAGTTAACTATAATAAAAAAATATATTGATGTTTCTATTGAGGTGTTAGCTAGTATTATACATGATTATGGAGTTGATTTTACTATTGGATTAGTTATTTATGCTTATATAATTTCAAAAACCCATAACAACTGGATCAAGTAGAACTTTTGGAATTGAAGAATTAGTTATCGGAGTTACTTGATAAACAATCTGTTCATCCAAGGACTTCACTATGGGGTGATCCTATTTTATTTTTTTAAAGTAAGATTGTTAGATGTAGTTTTTAATTTAGTATAGATAATTTAATAACATCACTTAAATAATATGTATTTTTTCCCTCATACTGATGACTTGTTTGATCAGATATTAGGAGATCATTAATTTTTTATGATTGTTATTAGTTCTAGGTGAAATAATCAGAAATAAAATTAGGACGGTATTTCAAAGAAAACATTTAATACTAGTTATGAGAATTATGAGTTTGTGGTTATTCACTTTGGTTAGAAAAAATGATCCTGTTAGTTTTATTATTCTTTTGAATATTTTTTTTCAAAATATTTTTATAGGCTTGTGGTTTTATTTAATGATGATATTTTTTTATTCTAAAATAAATGAGGATCATGGAAAAATCAATGTATTTTTACTGAAACCCTAAAAGAAAAGAAGTTATATAGAAAATAGATAAAATATAATTTTTGGTTACAAAATATTTCATTCCATGGATATATGATAAATAAATATGGCATAACTATTGATCCCACAAAAACTAAAGTGGCTGATGACGGGATAAGACATAAAAATATGGATGAGATTATTAGTTTTCTTAAACAAATAGGATATTGATGATGGTTGGTAGATAATGGTTATATAACCCACTGACTAAGTTAACATGAAAAGGATTTTGGTTCATCTTGATAAAATAATGTATTGAATTCTTCAAGGAATTAAAAAGAGGACAAGTAAATGATTTAGTTTTAGCCCTACTATCTATAAATGGTGACTTTGTTTTCTATAATTATAGCATAATTGAAGGAAAATGGTTGTGTTTTAATGCATAAAGATTGGTTAATTTCTTGTGTTTCATTTCTATTAAAACCTCCTGAGAAAAATCATCATACACATTATCTTGACTCACATTTGAAGTGTTTTATTTAATAATTTAGAGACAGAACTTATATGGATTAAGGAGTGAAATATATACTATTTATAAAATTTTGAAGTGAATATTAAATTATAATGATTTGAATATGAGATAAAGGATATGCATGGAACTGATAAAATATTATGAATGAAAAACTCTTTACCATCTTGGTAAAGTAAATAGAGTATCAAATTATTTGGTTGATGATTTGATGAATTTTGTCTTATAAATTATAAATTCATGAACTCCCTCAATATTTTTTCAGGTTTCAATACAATCATCCTTTCTAGAAAAAATTAATAAATCTTAGAAGGAAGACCATTAGTTATATGAAAAGATTGAATTGGTTAAAAACAATAAGTTATCAGAACTTAATATTTAAAATTAATACGTTTTGATATTCATAAAAAGTTTATGTGTTTCATGTGACCCTAAGTTGATGAATGAAATTTTGAGTGAGGCTCATGGATATATATTTTTAATTCATCTTGTAATAAAAAAATGTATAGAACCCTTTAGTAGAATATATGGTGGGAAGGAATAAAGAAACATATTATTGATTTTATAGTTAAATGATTGAATATTCGATGGGTTAAAGAATAATGAAAATTACCAATTTGGATAGTTCATACTTTTCCATTGCCAGTATGGAAATGAGGTAATATATCTACAAATCTCATGGTGGTATTAGAAAATAAATTTTTATGTAATAATGTGATTGGGTAATTACTGATCGATTAACTAAATCTACATATTTTCCTCGTATTCGAGATAATATGCCTTTAGATAAACTTTATAAAATTTATGTTAAAGAGATATTTAAATTATATGGATTAAATCTCTCCTTTGTATTTAACTATGATGCTAGGTTTACTTGTATTTTTCAGAATAGTATTTAGATGTTTTTAGATACTAAATTAAATTTTATTAAAACTTTTCATCCCCAATTTAATGAAAAATTAGAGAGAATTAATTAGACTTTGGAGGATATAATTAATTCATGTTCAGTGGATTAAAAGGGAAGTTAGGATTTATATCTTTAATTGGTTTAATTTTTTATAACAAAAAATTTCATTATAGTATATAGGTTGAACCTTTTCAGGAATTATATAGAAAAAAGTGTCGGGCACCATCTTATGGGGATGAAGTAGGTGAAATGAAGTTTGTGGGATCTAGGTTGGTATAAGAAATGGCAGATAAGGTAAAGTTTATTTAAAAACATATGAGGACATATCGGATCATGTAAAAAATTAAATATATAACTAGATAAAATATATTTCTTTTGTGGTAAGTGGTCATGTTTTTATTAAAGTCTATCCATGGAAAAGTTTTTTGCCTTTTTATAAATAAGGAAGGTTAAGTTTTCGGTTCATTGGACCACATGATATCCTAGATAAAGTTGGATTGATTTCATAACAATTGACCTTACCTTTATATTTTATATCTGGAACGTGACCTGTTTCATGTTTTGTTTTCCAGAAAATATAAGCCAGATGCATCTCATGTTTTTATCCCTGAACCAGTTCAGTTGGAAGAAAAATTTTATAATGAGTAACAATCCGTATATATTATTTTACATTGAGATTAATTGTAATAGAATAATTTAATTTATCAATTTAGGTTTTTTTGGAAAACCAAATGGTTAAATTAGTGACATGGGAATCAAAAAATTATATAGAGGAAAAATATCCTCATTTATTAAGTAATGAATAAAATTACAAGAAAATACTTTATAAAGTGGGGAGGAATATAACAACCCAAGTGAGGTTAAATTAAATTATTTTCATTTATTATTAATATTAATTAATTATATTTTATTGAGTTATATTCACTATAAAAATATTAAGTAATTTCCCAGCCAGAAAGGAAATAGTTTTATTCTTACTAAATTGGTTTTCATATATTATATGGTTTTATTTAAGGGATTGATTTACAAATTTGATAATTTTAATACAAAAAAATGTACTTAATTTTTTAAATAATTATATAAAAATCATATTAGGTAAATTTTCTGGTATTTTTCCAAAAAGATTAATTTTTCAATGAATAATGAAAAATATCAATTTTTGTAAAACTCTTAACTATTTTCACTAAATAAAATAATTTCAAACTCCCATTTGATCATAAATTTATAGAAATTTCCTTTAATTATAAATTATATAATTAATTATATAGGAATAATCATTATACCAAATTTGGTATAACATTATTTTGGGCTTAAAAACATATTTTTCAAAAAACTATTTTCTATTGCATATTGGATTTTAATCATAAATTAATTTCTACCAATTAATTGAAATTTAATCTCAAAAAAATGAATTATGTATTTGAAATTAGGTTTCACAAATTTTATAAATAAATCCCTTTTATTTCTTTTCATTATGAATAGTAACTACCGTAAATATTTGTCACCTCAAAATGAATAATTGGGTAATTAAGGGTTAAAAATAATTTTATAACGACTAAAAATAACCCTAAAACTTGGATTTAATATATTAAATAATTTTTTAGACTATAATATTCCATGATTCGAATTTTTAGAAATTTTTTTTATCACAAATTGGTCCATGCTACTATCCAACCCGACACATGACCCGACCCGGGACATGACCCTAAGGGAACTCTTGATACACATGGGCTGAAAATAGTGCCAAGGAATCCAATAAATCTTTGGGAGTGACTTTAACATGAGTAAAATAGTCAATATACATATCCACCATTAATAAAACACTTACATAATAATCATAATGATCATCCATAATAAAACAATACAAAATTTCTAAGTACATGGTTTAATATAATGTTATATTCACAATTATAACCAAAACAAAAATAAATGAAAGGAGAGGCGATAAAATAAATAAAAAAACCACCTTGTTACATTAACTTTGACTCCCACAATTACAACACCATTAAAACTTGTCATCATAGATTCCAATTTCAAGAGTACTCATCACCACATAAATGGAAATCATTTCCTTTACCCGAGTAAAAAAAACAAGGTTTAAAAACACCCAAGGGGTGTATATAGGGTGTGAGATCATTTTTCTAGTAGGATACCACTATTTGATCCATGCATAGAAATTAAAAGAAAAATAAAGACACTATTTTTAATAGAAAAAAAAGTTTATTTTTTAAACAACATGCTTTAACACTAAATTAAATACAAGATATGTTAGCATAAATAGAAACAAGAAAAGACACAAAACAAGAACTATAAGAAATACCTATGTTTCTAGTATTAGCGGAGAACATGGATTCCCATTATCTTGGGGATAAAATCCGGATTCAAAGGTCCATCTTCTGCCCAATCCAAATAATTCCCATCATTAGTTTAGTTAGTGTAGTAACATATTATTACCAGTTAGGGCTAGTCATGCTTATCATACTTGTCCTAATGTTCCCACCTAGGTACCCACAATTCCCATATGCTTCATCTTATATATCAAACCATAAAAAGTCCCCTTTTCAATAGGCTAATCCACCACACACCAAAGCATATAATTTGAAACCATTTTTCATAGGGGACAAACCATTTTAAATCTTTATGCACACCAACACCATAGAAATCACCCATTTTAAGACAAAAAATAATATTATAACTCATTTAGAATTAGATACAAGCATACATAATTCATAAAATAATAGGATAATATTAAAATACAAATCTTTATTCTTGGAATCACAAAAATATAGTTGAAAACCATCATCCAAGATGAGTGGGGATCTTACCAAATAGGAACACAACACTAAAATTTACCCACCCTATAAATAAATTACACCATGTGGTGAAATGTTATGAATTTAAATTACACCATGTGTAGACTTGTTAATAATTTGATTTACACCATGTGTAGACAGGTCACGAATTGGATTTATTCAACATGTAAACATGTCATGAAATGAAACTACAGAACATGTAATTTATTTTTTATGTTTTTTAATTGGTGAAAAAGGGATTTTGGGGTAAAAATAGAAAAAATGGAGCTCGCATGTATGAACCCTCTAGAGATACATATCCCTAAACCCCCACCTACCTCTATACTACAAGGCTTTTGCAGACCTCTCAACTTTGATATAGAGCCTCCGCAGACCTATTCCTTGGTCCAAAACCCCTCACTCCAGCACCATCTTCAACCAAAGTCCCTCCATGCACCTCCCTCGGTAAGTGGTTCTTATTATATTATTCCCGCTTTCTCTCCCACTCATCTTCATGAATATAAAAGGGTTGTTAACCGGCTGTTGGATATAGATTTAGATCATGGTTTTTTAGATATTGATATATTTAAATCTTGGATCTAGTAATTGAATCATGATTTTATTCTATAATGTTATTCCACTTAAATTATGGTTTTCTATTGGTGAGTGTTATTCATCACCATTCTTAAGGAAGGTGGTGTATTATTCAATTATAATAGTCATGATTTTTATTTACTTGTATATAATTGTAGTATTTCTATAGGTTTTTAGAAAATATATTTTTGAATCGAATTAATTAATTTAGTTAATTAATTAATCATTAAAATGAGAATTGTATAACTTAATTTTTGAATTAATTTATGAGAATTTTTCAGATTTTGAAACCAAGGATTTAATAATTAATTGTTGAATTGATCATTGAAATTATGAAACTGTGGGATTTGAGGAATAATTAATCGTTGAGTTAATTATGCCATATTTTGATTATTTTATTATCTAAATTAATTATTGACTTAAGTCATGAGAATTGATGAATTATGAAATTAATGATTTGAGATTAATTAATTACGGGGATTTATATGATCATTTAATTATTGAATTAAATAAAGGGATTAATTAATTTATGAATTAATTAATAAGAGTTATGTGATTATTTAAAAGTTGTATTAAATAAAGGGATTAATTAATTGATGAATTAATTAATGGGAGTTATGTGATCATTTAATTATTTAATTAATAACAGGATTGATTAATTTATAAATTATTTAGAGAGATTTATGTGATTATTTAGTTGTTATAATAAATAAAGGGATAAATTAATTAATGAGAGTTATGTTATTATTTAATTGTTGACTTAAATAAAGTGATAGATTCTTTTATGAATTAATTAATAAAAGTTATATGATTATTTAATTATTTTATTAAATAAAGGAATTAATTAATTTACAAATAAATTATTGAAATTTATGTGATTATATAACTATTAAATTAAATAAAGGGATTAATTAATTGATGAATTAATTGATGGGCGTAGTGCGATTATTTAATTGTTGAATTAAATAAAGGGGATAATTAATTTATTGACTAATAAATGAGAGTTATGTGATTATTTAATTGTTTAATTAAATGAAGCGGTTTATTAATTAAAGAAACAATTAATAGAAGTATGTATTTAATAATTTAATTAAATGAAGGTATTAATTAATTGGTGAATTAATTAACGGGGAAAAATTTGATTATTTAATAGATGAATTAAATAATGGGAATGAGTTAAATTAATTAATTGGAAAATTAATTAATGGGGATTGTTATATTAAGGAAATAGAATGAGTTTTATTAATTAATTATTGAATTAATTTATAGGGATTATAGTGATGGTACAATTGAATGAATTGGATTAATTAATTGGTGAATAAATTAATGTGGATATTTGGGATATTGTATTGATAGAATTGCATAATTAATTATTGAATTAATTAAGAGACAATGATTTTTTAATTGGATAATTAATTGTTAAATTAGTTATAAGATATTGAGATAAATGGTTTAATATAATTAATTTTTTAATTAATGACAAGTTATTGAAATTTTGAATGAGATAATTAATTATGGAATTAATTAAGGTATTTTCAGTTGTAGATATTGATAAATTAATTGATGAGTAAATTAATGGGATTAACAATCTTTATTAATTGGGGAATTAGTTAAGTAGATTTATGTGGGAAAAAAATTGTTGAATTAGTTATAACATTGATGTTATTTATTAATTTTTAGATTAATTAATGTTAATAACATGATTAGTTAATTGTTGAATTGACTAATAAAATTGATGTGATTAAATAATTTCCAAATTAATTAATGTTATTGAAATGATTAGTAAATTATTACATTAATTAGAAGAATTTATGTGATTAATTAATTGTTTAGATCAATTAATTTTATTTGTGTGATTAGTTAGTTTTTTAATGTAGTAATGGAATTGATGTGATTAATTAATTGTTTAAATAATTAGAAATATTTATGAGATTAGTTAATTGTTGAATTCACTAATGAATAGACATGATTAATTTATTGTTGAATTGATTAATTGAAATTGATTGGATTAATTAATCACTAAATTAATTAATTGACATTCATTAATTAATTTATAAATTAATTAATAGAATATTGGGGTGGTTAATTATGATAATAGGATTAATGTGGATTAATATTGGCTAAAATGATAATGTGAAAACATTTGATATTGAGATACATGTGATAATGTGATATTAATGATTGTGTGATATATATGTTTGGGACATGGTTTGCTGCTTCAAAATTCTGTGGTAATATATTATTTTATAAATATATGCGGGACATGATTTGCTGCCTCCAAAATCCCATGTGTGTGGTACATGTTCTGTTGCTTCTGAAGCCCATTGTGTGATATATATATGTGTGCGTGTCTGTGTGTATGTGTGTGTGAGCAGAACATGTTCTTCTACTTTCTAATCCCATTGTGATATATATATATATATATATCTGTATGTGTATGGGGGAGGGACATGGTCTGCTACTTCCCTAGACCACAGGGTGCTATGAATGGACACCTAGACCCAAAATGTTGGCATTCAACTGTGGTTTCAAGTTGCTGTAATATGAATTTAATTAAAACGGATAATGGAAGCCCATTTATCTAAATGAGTTTTGAATTGATAATGTGAAATGGTTCAGACTCTGGCGCGAGCTGAAGCAAGTATTGAGATTTAGCTATCCATGGGAACATATGGGTTTATTGTGTTAAATTAAGGATAATTAAGAAATGTAAATTATTAACTTTATTACATGGATATTATTCTTTATACAACTACATATCAATATTATTGATTGGATTTTTTCTAGATGCCCTTGGTGGGGGCCATCTGGGCTGTACTCATACCCTAATCGGGATGACATATCATTACCTGAATAGACTATGTGTTTTTGGGATAGGATAATGGAAAAATCCCAATATTAGATGGCCGAGTTGGGAAGGATCATGGAAACGGGAAGAATTCATGGTTTCAGACCCTCTTTGGAGTTTTCAGTGTCTTTACTTTGGAGTTTCATTTGAGACTTTAAATATACATTAGCATAGCATATTTATTGTTCAATTTTTACATAATACTTCATGCTTTGGTTATCATGAGATATTGGTTTTGGTTATGGTCATATGTTTCTACTATTTTTTATTATTTACGATGGTATATTACTCTGAAAAAAGAGGCTATAGTCTCTACATCAATATTAGACCCTTATTACTATTTATAAGCCTCTGGCATATGAGGAGGTTCACTTGAGGTCCTGTGACCGATCAGTTTAGGGAACCAGTGTGTGGCACTCCAGATGGGACATTACAAAGTGGTATATGGGCTATATTTATGTTTTATTACTCCATTGCCTAGCTATTTTGTAAAGGAAGATAAGAGACTAGGAAGACTGAAGGCTTGGACATGAGCTCATTCATGCTATTATCAACCCCATGAAACGGGGAGAACCCATGTATCTAGGGTGTTATTGTTATTATCATTGTTTACTATTAAAGTTGAATATTATTTCACCTTGGGTGATGCACTTGTGGTTTTATGTGATTGTTGTTTTTGAGTTTTTTTATATTTTACTTATTATATGTTATGGAATAATAGTTTAGTTTTCTTGCATCATAATAGGAACTTAGGTTTATTGTGATATGCATAATTTTAGGAATGCAAGGAAAACATGTTTTTGATAAGTTATTGAAATTAAACTATTTTTACTTAATTATGACATTGAAAAGAAAATGGTGCCTAAAATGAAATTGAGAAAGAGTTTAAAATGATTCAAGATGAGAATAAATGGGTGTATAAATGAGAAACTAGAATAATGATAATTTAATTACCTTCTTGATTAGGACCTCGTTATAGGATGGTTAAGGGTAGTGATAGCACCTCGACTTTTACCGTGTGGTGGGAAAAAGGTTGAAATACATGATTTAATTTTTTGTGAATCCCTCTTATTAAATTTGTTAATATTGTGAATTAAAAATATCGATTTTTATTTGTACATTGATGTGGGGAGTTTGGTTAGTGATAATTTCATAGTTTAATAACCTGATTGTAGGTTGTGCAAGGGACCATCTTGTTTATGATCAGTGTGGTTAGATGTTGGTGGGACGGGAAGCATGGGACATTCGATAGATTAATATTTTTACTTAGTTTGAGGTAACATAAGTTATAGAGAATTTTTGGTGTTTGTCAACAAAATTTTAGTGTACCTTTAATTAGTGATGATCACGTCCCATACCTTGACATCATCTCAGTTATGCTAAGAAATATATAGCTTTATGCTTTGCTACATGAAGGTGTTTTAGTTGTATATGGGACCTGTACAACGTTTTTCTTATAAATCACTATATATAGAGCTAGAAGGTTGGAGGTATGCCTTAAATAGTTTAAAAATGAGGTTCTCAGGATATACTATATGTCTATGAATACAATTGGTTTATCACTTGGACGTTTGGAATGGGTAGCAATTGAAATTGTTTTGTTATCATGTGAATGTTTAGAAGGACACATCAAAGCTTCCATGTTTAACTTGTGATTGAGGAATTTTCCATGGTGGTTGACTTTCTTGAAAAAGTAGAGTTAACAACACTCCAATGGTGTAAAGATATGTGTTATTAGTAGATGTGTGGAGAAAGACCTTGATTTAGATTTCATGGCATCACAATGCAATGGGAAAACTATAAAGTTCGTGTTTAAATTTCTCAGGATATGCTAGGTGGGCCTTGGAGATGGTGGATGTACATAATTTATAGAAAACTTTATGGAAGGGAAAGATTCAATTTTGAATGGTGCTATATTGTTTGTTGGGAATAGTGAGATAGAAAACACATTCAGTATGTTTTGGAAATTGAGCTTGAGACTAATGCATCCTTCGACATGTATCTGATATGTGTGTTGGATCTTAGTGAGAAAGTGTTGAAGGAAAGACCACGTTGATAGTTTTTATATTCTAGTAACACAGGCTTGTGAAAAGGAAAACATGGGAGAGGGAAGAAGATACAGATGATCAATGGACCAAACTTTTCGACTCAGAATCATTGGGATGTTTGGGAGTACTCGAGGATGAGAAGTTATACGTTGGGGAGAATGGAAGATCTTTTCTTTTTCTAGGGGTATAGTAGGATTAAGTGTTGAGTTCTGGGTGGAGAACAAATTCACATCATAGACTAAATTCATGAAGTGAATGATTTTGGATAGACCCTGTGAATTTAATTCATGGCCTAAACTAATTCACCCCCTTGAAAATTTACCCACCCTATAAATAAATTAAACCATGCTTTGACATGTCAGGAATCTAAATTAGACCATGTGTAGACATGTCATGAATTTTATGTACAACACATGTATACATGCCACAAATTGGATTTAAACTACATGTAAACATGTCATGAAAGTAAATTACACATCTTGTAATTGATTTTTAATGTTTTTTTAAAGGTTGGAGACAATATTTTGGGGGAAAGTGGAAAAAGGGAAGTCGACCGTATGTACCCTCCAGATCCATGTATCCCTAAACACACACCTACCTCTACACTACAAGGCTTCCAAAAACCTCTCCTATCTATTTCAGAGACTTCATACACATTCTCCTTGGTTTGAAGCCCCTCTTTACACCACTTTCTTCGACTCAAGACCCTCCGTGCACCTCACCGGGTAAGTGGTTCTTCTTATTTAGATCCCTCTTTCTCTCCA
Organism: Viscum album; assembly: GCA_963277665.1. Lineage (NCBI taxonomy): Eukaryota > Viridiplantae > Streptophyta > Magnoliopsida > Santalales > Viscaceae > Viscum > Viscum album. Next base: position 1,946,325,509 of record OY728163.1, read on the forward strand.
ACTCATCTTTCTAAATAGAAGAGATATGTTAACCCACTACTAGATAAGGATTTGAATATATTTTGGTAAGATCTTGACACATTTAAATTTTGGACCTAGGAATTGAATCAATATCTCGTTCTATATCATTATTCCATTGAAATTGGGGTTTTCCTCAGTGAGAGTTCTTTATCCCAATTATCTAGGTAGGTAGACTATTGTTTAAATATTATAGTTATAATTTTAATTATGGGTATGTAGTTGTAGGATTGATAGATTTTTTAGCAATTAGATTTATAATTTTAATTAATTAATTTCGTAAATTAATAAATTAAGAAAATGTAAATTGTATAAAATAATTTTTTAATTAATTTATGAAAATTATTGAGACAATGAAATTAAGGATTTAATAATTAATTTTTGAATATATCATTGAAATATTGAAATTCTGGGATTTGAGGAATAATTTATTTATTAATTAATTATGGCATATTTAGATTATTTAATGGTATAAATTGATATTGAATTAATTTATGAGAATGTTTGAAATGTGAAATTTTTTATTAAGGATTAATTAATTAGATAATTAATTAAGATGAGTCATGTGATTATTTAATTTTTCAATTAAATATAAGTATTAATTTATTTAGTAATTAATTAAGTATAATTATGTGATTATTTAATTATTGAATAAAATAAAGGGATTAAATGATTGATGAATTAATTAATGAGAGTTATTTAATTATTTAATTTTTTAATTAAATAAATGGATTAATTAATGAGAGTTATATACTTATTTAATTATATAATTATATGGATTGATTAATAAATATATGAATTAAATAATGAGAGTTATGTTATTATTTAACTATGGAATTAAATAAAGGGATTAATTAATTTACGAATTAACTAACGAGAGTTTTCTGATTATTTAATTAATGAATTAAATAAAGGGATTAATTAATTTATAATTAAATACAGAGTCACGTGATTATTTAATTACTGAATTAAATAAAGGGATTAATTAATTAACATTTTAATTAGTGAGAGTTATGTAATTTTTTAATTATTAAATTAAATAATGGGATTAATTCATTTATGAATTAAATAATGAGAGCTATGTGATTATTTAATTAATTAATTCTGTAAATGGATTAATTAATTAACAAACTAATTAGTGGGAGTATGTATTTAATTGTTGAATTAAATAATTTGATTGATTAACTAATGAATTAATTAATGAGGAGCGATGTGATTATTTAATTGATGAATTAAATAATGATAATGAGTTAGATTTATTAATTCTAAAATTAATTAATGGGGATTCTTGTATTAATGAAATTGAATGATTCATATTAATTAAATAGTTAAATAATTTTTGGGGATTGTTTTGATTGAAAAATTGATTGAATTGGATTAATTAATTGGTGAATTAATCAATGTGGATTGTTGGGATATTAAATTGATAGAATTTGATAAATAATTTTTGAACTAATTATGGGACAATGAGATTTATGAATTGGATAATTAATTATTGAACTAAATATGATATATTGAGATAGATTATTTGAGATAATAAATTATAGAATTAATTATCTGTTATTGAGATTTTGAATGAGATAATTAATTCTGGAAATAATTATGAGATTTTGAGTTGTAGATATTAATTAATTAATTGATGAGATAATTAATGAGATTGAGGCACTTAATTAATTTGGGAATTAGTTAAGGGTATTTATGTGGTAACCTAATTTTTGAATTAGTAATGCCCTTGATGTAATTTATTAATTTTTTATATTAATTAATGTTTTCGGAGTGATTATTTAATTATTGAATTAACTAATAGAATTGATGCGATTAATTAATTTTTGAATTAATTAATGTTATTGATGGGATTAGTTGATTGCTAAATTAACTATAGGATTTTATGTGATTAATTATTTTTTAGATCAAATAATCTTACTAAAGTGATTAGTTGACTGTAGAATTAACTTATGGAATTGATGTCATTAATTAATTGTTGAAGTAATTAATGTTATTGATGTGATTAGCTAATTATTTAATCAAATAATATATAGAAATGTTTAGTTAATTGTTAAATTAAATAAGGGAAATTTATGTGATTGATTTTTCTTTGAATTAATTAACGGATGTGGATTAATCAATTTATGAATTAATTAAAGGAATATTGGGGTGGTTAATTGTGATAAGAGGATTAATGTGGATTATTCTTGATTGATGTGTTAATTTGAAGACATTTGATTTTGAGAGGCATAAGATAATGTGATTTAAATAATTGTGTGATATACGTGTCTAGGAAATGGTCTACTTATTTCAAATCCCATGGTAATATATATATGTGTTTGTGTGCGGGGGACATGGTTTGCTACTTCCAAATCCAATAGTGATATATATATATATATATATATATATATATATTTCTATGTGTGTGTGTGGGGGACATGCTCTACTTTTTTTCAAGTCCATGGGGTCCTAAGCATGGCAGCCTAGACCCAAAATGTTGGTATCAAACTATGGTTCCAATTTTTTGTAATATAAATTGAACTAAAAAGGATAATGAACTCACATTTGTATAACTGAATTATGAATTGATAATGTGAAATGGTTCAGACTCTGAAACTGGATGAAGCATGTATTGAGATACTTGTGTCCATGGGAACATGCATCCTTATACGATTAAATAAAGGATAATTGAATAAATGTAAACTCTTTACTTTATTACTTGTATTTTATTAATTATACAACTGTATAAACTATTATTGAGTGGATTTGTTTTATATGAAATTGGTAAAGGCCTACTAAGTTATACTCACATGTTACTCAAGCTTCCTGATTGGTACCTGAATAGACTATGTGTTTTCTGTATAGGTCATGGGAAAATGACCTTCGTTATATGGCTAAGTTGGGATAGAGCCTAGATGAGGAAATCAGCGACGGTTCTAGAACTTCTTATTAGTTTTAATTGTCTCTAATTTTGATATGTATTTAATACATTGATCATACATTTGCATAAAATATTTATTATTGAGTTTTGATATTTTAATTCATGCTTTGGTTATCAAGAGTTATTAGTATTGTTTAAGTTCATATGTTTACTCTATTGTTTATTTTTTTTGTTTGTGTACTACTCTGAAAAGAAGACGGTATAGTCTCCCCAGGATTGATATTTGACCATCGTTACTAGTCAGTAGCCTATGGCGTGTGAGGAGGCATGCTTGAGGTCATGTGACTGACTAGTTTGGGGAACTGATGTGTGGTACCCAGGATGGAATGTTATAATAAATGATAAAAATACCCATGATTTTATTCCATTAAGAAGGTGGAGGATATTTGAGTTTCTCCTAAGGAAGGATAAATTAAATAGTAAAAATAAGGGGTGAAAGATGGATGTGTTTTTTAGAAGATAAATTTTTTCAAAATTGGACTGGCTATACAGTCTGTTAGACCACACACTAACCATGTGAGAACCTATGCCCCAATAAGGGGAGGACATGTATTCTAGGACACAAAGTTACAAAATTAGTGAGCCTAACGGAGCAGCCACTGAGGGGATAATTTCCATCATCTAATAATTTTCAGAGGATTGAGCATGGTTTTTCCTAAGCTTTCAGTAATCAAGTGTCACCCTCCATCTTGCTAAAAATTTAAATTTCTCTTGAAACACACCCCAAAATTATCTAAAACCAATGATAGAGGAAAAATAAATGAAAAATACCTAAACAAAGTCATTAGTATAATAATTAAACCCAACATGACCCTTTCATCCATCAGAAAGTCATCCCATATTTTGAATGGATAACAAGTGTGGGTAATTTTCCTATAACCAATAATTAAATTACCATGTATTGTTTTCATTATTCCCATGCATCCATAGGACTTGAACTATTAATATATTATTTCTCTAAATAACATTATCCTTGGAATCCACAATTCAAACTGGGTGCTCAGTCACTAACAGATCGGGTTCCATCTCAAGCACTTCCCAACTCAGCACACAAGACATATATAGATTATATGTCTTTAGTTGAGATATTTGGATGACATTGTAAATCAACATATAGTTAGTATGAAAATCCAAATGATATTCCACCTTACTGATCATTTCAATTATCTCAAAAGGTCTAACGGACCACAAAAATGGATTCCCCTTTCTTCCATGTTGGTGATGAACCAAGTGAGGTGTCACCTTTAAAAACAACCAGTAACCTACTAATAATTCCAAATATCAATGTCGATGATCGATGTAAGACTTATAATGAATCTAATATATCGTCAAATAATGCATGATTTTTGAATCTTTCTAGTCATCTTCTTCATGATGCTTTATTATATTAATGAAGTATCACCCATGACCATCCAATATAGAGGAGCCAATATAGACGACCATAAAACACTTAAAAATGGTCCATTTAGATCAAATGTTCAAAATCGTTATTATAAGAAAATTCCCCCAATACATGGTGGTTGTTCTACAAGCCACCAAAGACTAACATGATGGTATGAAGAATGTATTTTAAGATATTGTACACCCATTATATTTGGCCATCCATTGTGGGATGGTATGTCATGTTAAGAATGATTTTTGTCCCCATTTCTATCTAATGGCCTTCGTAAAACAGAGGGGTAAAATAAGCCTACCTACCCGAGATAATAATAGAAGAAACACCACGTATCTTTAGGATTTCTTGGACATACAACATAACCATTTCTTTAGCATGAGTAATATAATTTATTATAAGGAAATGGATAGATTTTTTTATATGATCAATAACCACCCAAATTGTGTTCCTTCCCTATGGTGTATGGGGTAACCTAATGATGACGTTCAAGGCTACCTCATTCAACATCTAGGTAGGAATAAGAAGAGGTTGAAGTAATCTAGAGGGATTCTACTATTAATTTTTTACCTAATAAAAAGTATATCATCGAGACACAAAGTTACATATATCAGGTTTAATAATTTTCCACCTTAAGAACCAATTCAAAAAATAAAACATTTTTGTGGCACTAGGATAAACGACCCATTGAGACTGATGATAGTCATTCATGATTAAATTATTTAAATAAAATGGCACAACATAGCAACCTATAAAGTAAATAACTCCCTAAAAAGAAAAAGACTAGTCACTGAAAACCTCCCCACTTTTTAGAAATTGGGTATACCTCTAGTAGAAATAATCTCTTTGCTAATCCTAAAAAATTAGCTATAGAAGAGAAGGAATAAACTGCATACTATCTAGAAACATTCATCCACTATTTTATCTACCTTCCATGTGAATTGAAATAAAAATAAAAATAAGACACCATTAAATTCTAGACTAATTTAAATATAGGGTTAGAAAATTCCTTAAAAAATTATCAACAATGACATTTCCCTTATCCAGGGTATAGATAATATCAATGTTAAAACCCTAAAGGTACTTGACCAATAATTTATACCTCAGGTTTAAACACTTATGGGAGGAGATATATCTCAATCCTTTGTGGTCCATGTAAACTATAAAATTATCCCTAGAAAGATCGGTATTCTCGGGTTTAAGGACATTCATCTCAACCACAAGTTTGAGGTCATGGGTTGGGTAATTCTTCTCATGTGTTCAGAGTTTTCTAGATCCATATTCCACTATATGGTAACTCTACATAATTACAAAACTGAAACCCATACCAAAATCATTAAAATAAACTAGGTAACCCTATCAATCCTCAGGTAAAATCGTGATGGGAGAAGTTGTCAATCATTTCTTAGTATCCTCAAAGGAAACTTGGTATTTTGGACTCCATGATAACTTTATCCCTTTCTAGGAAATGAATGTCATAGGTTAATCAATCTTAAAGAAATCCATAAATAACTAGATTTAATACCCCACCAGGCCTAGAAAACATTTGATCTCAAATAAAATACTCAGATCATCTCATGACATCACTTCCATAATCTTTGGTAGATAAAAACACAATTATATGAGATCACAGGTCCCAAAAACATAATTTCCTGAATCTAGAAACTGCAGTTCAATAATTTAGCATAAATGTGGTTGTCTCTCATTATGCCTAGAACAATCAGCAAATGATACCCATGATATTTTTTGGATCTTGAGTAGACTAGAATGTCATCTAAAAACACCACAATAAAGTAGTAAATGTATCAGTGGAACACCCTATTCACAAGAGCCATAAAAATCTTGAGAGTATTTTTAAATACAAATGGAATTACCATATATTAAAAATGGTCATACCTAAATCAGAAAGTACTATTTAGAACATCATACTCTCTCAAACTAACCTTGTGATTCCTTGGATAGTGGTCAATTTTTGCGAACCACCTTACTTGTTTGAGCTAGTCAAATAGTTCATTAATGTGGGGAAAGGGGTATTTGCTCTTAATGGTGACCTAATTCATCTCTTGGTAATCGATACATAATAGGATAGATACAATGGACTTAATAAATTGGAGAAATGGAGAGGCCCAAGGATATATGAATAGGAGAACACACCCTTTAGATTCCAAATCATTTAGCTACATCTTTAACTCCCTCAACTTATTGGGGGCCATGTGATATTAGGGAATAGATATTGGTTATGTACTCGATGATTAATTGATGGTAAAATGAACATACCATTCCAAAGGTAAAATTGAAAAATTATTTGGAAATACCTTAGGAAACTCTCTCACCACAGAATTAAATCCACTCTCCTAGACTTTCCCATCTTCCTATAGTATGAGGGATTGCATCTAACTTGTATAATTTCCTATATTTGGAAGTGGTGGCCCAGATTTTCCTAACCACATGTCCCATTATCCCTTAGAAACTCATGTTATCACATCAGGTGATATAAAATTAACCCTCCAATGATAGAAATTTACAAGGGCCATTAAATATATCTTTTACGTTATCCCTGGGATTACGCCAAATAGATCTATTTAGAAGACAAGGAAATCCCCCCTCAGATCAACTTTTTACAAGGAAAAAACACACGATATGGATAAAAAAACCTACTTCATTATTCTACAGAGATATATAAAAAACTCTACGTAATATGAAATATGATCAGTCACGAGATTAAAAAAATCCACAAGATGAGTAAAATGAATTAATTATAATCACATGTAACAAAAAAATTATTTTAACATGTTTGATCTAATAAAAAATATGTCTCAAAATATTGTAGGAAGTGCATTTGATTACAGTGGTTCACGATCCATAACGTGAAGGTAATTTACTTATGTATATTAATATTACTGAATAATAACCGATGAATCGAACATAAGATGAACCTAACCATAATAAGATCCAAAATTACCCCCACACCCACCAGAATGATACCCTATAGCTCTGGATGCATCATATTTCTTTATGGTTTCCTTGGGAGTCATGAGGACTACACCACATTGGGAAATAGGGACACTCTTACAAAGCCAAGGAAAGTGTCCCAATAATCCATTATGATTTTAGAGTTTGGGTGGAACTTGAATGATCAACCAGATATACTTGAGCTTCCCACACTTATAAAACATAATATCTCCACTACATATATCTACTGATGAAGGTGGTCGAGGTGGATGTTTGAAGCTACTACCACCCTTATTAACCCAGTCTTCATGATTAATATTCTTTTTAGATGAGATAATTACACATTATACTATTGAAGGAGAAATTCAAAACAAGCCTAGAATACTTGATAATTGATGAGAGACAAAGTATCTAGGTATAAATACTAATTAAAGATGTCTTTAAAGTCCTTCCAACCCATATACTCATGTCTTTATACCTGAATCACTAAATAAAAACACAAATAATTGAGGTCTTCTAACCTATAATCTTACTACAAAACATTGAAATCATCAATATTTCTGAGAAATGATCAGTATCGTTCATGATGTAAACATTTCTCATTGGAAACTAATGAATATCATCTAGTTGGAAGGTGACTCCACCACTACTGTGCATGAAATTTATAAGGGAGAGATACATCTGAATTGGAAAATCACCACTAAATGGATGAAATTTATTTCTTTCCTTTTCAATTACAACATTATCACCACTCCTGTTTACAGGGAAGATAATTCAGTGGAAGATAGGTTCACTAACAAAGGGATCAACAAGGAACTCACTTGGTTTAATGATCTTCTTCATGAATGGATCCCTCTCTATGAGAAATATTGTAATAAAATTCCTTCTTTTAGGCTCATGTAATCCTCTTTAATTTTAATAATTTTGTCTTGGACATTTTTCTAAGACATACATCTAATAAAACAAAGATAAAAAACACATATAATAATAAAAAAAACCACAATATCTCAATCAATAATTTAAAGCACTTGAAACTACCTCAATTCCCATGCCCAGTCTGTAGCCCAAGTCAACCGAATCTCGAACATCCCATGATGACCTAAGGCCTGTTACAAGGTGTGTTGGACAGACAAACCACTCACTTCTAGAACATCAATCCCTAATATTACTTGCTTCTATCTATTAATACTTTCCAAAATATCACGACCCAATAAAGGGAAAAACCTCTTATAATACCAATTCATCACAAAAAATTCTTGGATTCCATCCAATGTGACGCCTAACTGGCCCAGGGGATAGTACTAAGGGTGTTCTTGATCCCCATAGGCATGAAACTAATGTCCCGAATTGAATAAATCCTTCATGAATTATTTTACCACGATTAAAATATTCAACATCAATATCTATCATTAATAAAACACTTACCCAAACATAACAAAGATCGTACATAACAAATCATAAAATAGGGTAAAGTTAAATGTTTAAGATAAAATTACATTCACCATTATAAACAAAAAATAAACAAAATGGGAGGGGAACAAATAAATAAAAAAAAAACCCCATTACATGAGGGCTAACACCTACCATGAAACCCCCATCAGTGCTTTCCAAAATAGATTCCACTAACAATATTACCCATCAATACCTCCAAGGAAAACAATGAATTTACCTGATTCATACAAAACATGGTCTACATACACCCAAGGGGTGTATGTAGGGTGTAAAATCACATTCAAAATTAAATCTTAATAGATTTTACATGCGTATACATTATTATCCAAATAAACATGTGTGTTTTGAATGAAATAAACCGGTTTAATGTTTTTAAAACATGCATTATCTTTGAAGGAATGACAAGTGATGAAAAAATAAGTGGAAATAGGTAAAGGAACATCAAAATAACAATAGGAAATCCTTAAGCAGCTAGGGTTAGTGGGGAACTAGGATCCTTAATATCTTAGGGATAAAATATTTATGTAAAGGTCTATATCCTACTCAATCCAACCAACCACTATCATTAATTTATTTAGTATTGAAACAGAATCATGCTATGTAGAGTGGGTCATGACTAGTGTAGTTTTCCAAGAATTCCAACCTTGGTACCTAAGAATTTCCCTATGCTTCACCATATTTATCAAACCATGGAAAAATACCTTTCCACAAACTAATCCATCACATACCAAATCATACCATTTCCAAGTATTATTCATAGGGGATAAAACATTTTGAAGACCTATGCACACCAAAACCATGAAAATCCCCAATTTCCACACAAATATTTTTAGAAAACATTTATAAATAGTATAAATAATATTTAAATCATCAAAAAACACCACAACATGGAACCACCTACCTTTATTCTTGAAATCACCAAAATTCGATTGGAAACTGAAATCAGAGATGAGTGGGGACCCTACCAAAGAAATAAAACACTAAAAAAATAAAAAACAAATCCAAATAAATTATATTTAACCCAATATACATAACTATAAACATAATAGTTAAATAACCTAAGAATTATATGAGAATGTAAAAATAAGACGAATATAAGAGAAACTTACTTGATTATTTCGTGATGAACCAAGCCAAAACCACCCTAGATTTTATGACAAGGTGGTAGAGGATTTGGGAGGAACACCTAGAGATATAGAATTTTAATGTGTGGAATGAGGTGTAAAATAGGGTTAAAATTTGTGATGTATATTTTATATAAAACAATTTTTTACAAAATTGGGTATGCTACACAATTTGCCTATATATTTTATCCAACCATGCACCAACTCTGTAGGTTCCTCTATCCCAAAAGGGGAAGTTTGTGTGGTCTATGATGAATATAAAAAAACCTTGTTCCAAACTATATATCCACCTAGGTTTCTTTTTCCATCCCAACATGGTTGTAAATTGTTGTTTCACAGTTTCAACTAACTGTGCATCAACCGTGCACCATCCTATGTCACCCAAAAGTTCACATTTGTCTTAAAAAACACATGTAAAAGATATAAATCAAATGTTATACTTAAATTTAAAAAACAAAATTCTAAAAATGACAAAATGGGTGTGACATTATTCCATTTTTCTTTGAAAATGACATATATATTACTTTAAAAAAACATAAAGTAAAAAATGTCACTATCTTGTTTTTACTATCTGTAGTATTTTATGATAGGTATAAAAACAATATATGTTAAGTATTAAATTTTTATTTCAAAGATAAATTATTATTTTTATCATTATATTTTTTAAATTTTTTTGGGAAGAAATAATTACCTTAAATACATATACAACACTGACACAATGGTTCTCAAAGCTGTTGAAAAAATCAAGTAAATGATTTTCAGAACTATAAAAGAATTTATAGATGAGTTAGAGTGTCCTAAGAATCTTATAAAAAAATATAAAATATAATTTATATTATACTGGTTTATATTCTAATTCCATATTTTCATGTTGTTTTCAAAAGTTTAATTAAATGAATAGTTTGAAAATTGATATTAATGATATTTTATAAAAAACAATATTTGATTAATTAATTAAAGTTTCTAAAAATGCTATATTGGGATAGGTTAATGGAGTATAGTTGAAAATATAAACCATGTCCAATTTATTGAAGGTTTTTTCTTTTATAGTATCTTTCTAGACACTTAAAGAGTAAAAAAAATTGATATTTCCATAATTTTCAAAAGGTTTCATGAGTGTTTAAAACACATAGATAAGGGTAAAAACATAAACTAAACTTGTAACAATTTTATTGAATAAGATTAGTTGAACCCATAAAAAAACTATCTTATAATTTTATCAATTTTGATCCATTTTTCATAGAAAATTATCTTATAATTATTTAATATTTTAATAAATTCTAAGAGTTCCCATCATCTCACTTATAAAAGGGAACCTACTTTACTCTATTAAGGACACATTTTTAGTTCTATATTTCATAAAATACCAACCCATATCATTATCTTTCACCTATAAACAAGTCCCAAAGGCCCTTTTTTGATCAGAAAACTAACCTATAATGGCTTTAGGTGTAAACCTAAAGAGGTTGTCCTTATAAGAGGCACATTTCATATCATATCATTTTTGTTTTATTTCTTATTCCACCTTCTTTAAATACTATTAAAAAATGTAAAATAATAGAACCAATTTATTAAATATAAATATATACTGGTATGTTAATTGAAAAACATATATCCTTTTCCCTCTTCTATAAAATTGAAAACAAAACCATCTTTCAGGTGTACGATGAACTACCGCCTCACGAACTGATGGAATTAATTTTCAATCACCACCTCTCATTGATGGATATAATGATTTATTTTAATATATATATATGATATTAATGTCATATCTATAACTATTTAATGATAATATGTCATATAATTTCTTAATTTTCTATCTACTAACAAATAATAACATCTTTCATGCTTACATGTGGATTACAACCTCCACGATGTGATGTGATTTTTTTTCATAAACACATATCCAGGATATAGTATACAAGTGCATTTAATGAAATAATATTGTTTCTATTATATAAAAATCCTTATCTAAAGGTAAAATTATATTTACCATATATCCATCATGATCATTAAAAAATGAAAACATTACATATCCATTCATACGACCTACCATCTCGCTGATTGTAACAGAATTAATTTTTCATAACCATCATTCATGGTGTGTTTTAAAATTATAATTTTTATATAAAAATTATAATTATTCTTTTATTATTCTTCTGGATATGATGTCATAATGACCACTTTGACTATAGTCAATCATTAAATGTCATTTTGGTTATATGAGATGAATATTTTCAAAATAACTGATTTGATAGTAATTGATTATTTAATCATATATATGATGGTAATTGATGAAATAAAAAAGAAATAATAAGCTTGAATTTTTTATGAATAAAGTAAATTATTATAATAGGTTTATTATTTAGTAATAAAAGGAATGTTTCTGATGTATCTGACGTGTGGCAGGGGATACTTTATCTTAAAACCTAATTATATATATATATTAACAATTTATTTACTAAACCTTTTTCTTCATTAACCATATTCTAAAAATAATTTTATCGATGTATTTATATGTACATATATGAATTAAAAGTTTCATATTATGTGTATTTTTATTTTCATAACTCTTTTTTCAAAAGGATATCATTTCATATTTTATATAGAAAATTTTTATTTTATTACAAAAGGATAAAAGGAATGTTATATTCTAACTTATACGGTGTAAAAAAAATTTACTAGCGTCATAACAATTATTTTATGTTTTCCTTTAATTATAAAATATCATGTTTTCTTTAATAAAAATCACTCTTTCTCTTTTTTTATGAGTATTTTCAAAAAGGGTTTTAAATGTAATGTATATTTCGATATCTGGAGTTGTTTTATGGGGAAAAGAATATTTTTTGTGAAATATTTCATGTGTTATGATTAGGTTATGGTTCATGGGAACTATTTATGACTCATTTTAATTCTATAATAAATCAAGAATGGGTAGTTTCATTATAAACAAAGGATTACTGGTTCTATTATAAACCAAATACGTGTGATCCTAATAAAGCACTCCAATGCATTGGGTAAAGAGATGGAGTTAACTTGTTAGGTTTCTCCTAAGATATTATTATAATTTATCGAATACATCATTATATTTTAATAGTGATATTAAAATGATATCCCAAGTTATGTAGATGATTTATCTATGTTTTTATGAGTTTTTATTGGAATATTATGATTTCATAAGGTAAACTAAGAAGCTTATGTTTAAAGGGACCTTTATGCTACTTAATAAGGGTGAAATGAAAAAATTTCATTAGTTTTTATGACTAAATTGGGAACTTTATGAGTTTCATTTTTTTCTTTAGGATTCAGTATGAAATTTTCAATGAAAATATTTGGGCAGAGATTTTATTTCCTATTTAAGAAAATGTTTATTTTGTTGCAAAATGTTATTTCGAAAAAGGATTTTTTTTGAGTATTCATAGACTAACATGTTTATTTATTTCTTTTTTATATATCCCCCAATGAGAGTTCTATATTGAAATCATGATTTAATTTTTTTTTCATATGTATTTATGGATGATTAGGGATACATATGAGGTCTAGATGAAAACAGTGAAGATATTTCATGAAAAGAAAACTCATTTTATTTTAAAAGTTTTGTATTTTTGAAAAATTGATACTAAGTGGTAGTGTCAACATTTTGATGAATTATTTATTTATTTAAGGTTGTTGAATTATTTATTTAAATATATAAACCTAAAAGACATTAAATAATGAAAGGAAATGAATTATTATATTTAGAATTAATTTTATGGATTGTTTAAGGTTGGTTCCCTATAACTAACCCCTTTGAGATACTTGATTAAATCAGAGATGCAACCTATACATTAACAATTACACATGACCAATATTAAGTACATGACGTGTTCCTTGTATCCATATTAATGAAGTACATAATGAGAATAAAAATAGAGAAACAATCCACATTTTCGAAGAATCCAACGTCTATTGTCACAATGGATAAACTTGGTTCATAAAAGCATATCAGAAAAAGATATTTGTAAAAAATATTTATCCAATATAGTGGAAAAAAATTCTTCCAGAACAAAATAATAAAACAAATATATTATTCCAATAATCTACTCATTGTAATCTAACATGAAATGGAACGAGGAAGGTGTTTTCCTACATAATCACTATAGAATAACTCTTGAATCATAAATAATCAAAACATAAATTGGAAAAAAAGATTTATGTGGTTTTGAAAAATTCTTATGTCTATAGGATAACAATGCACAAATTATTCATTATGGGAGATATGAAAAAAAAGTATAATCAATCACTCACTTCAGTCCACTTGGATTTAATAATAAAGATGGAAGAAACCCAAATCCTTATCAACTATATATATATATACACACACACACACAATATCCATCCCACTACCTATTTAAAGAGGTATTCATATGGTCAATAGTTTATGACAACCTCTAATATTCATGACCCGAATCCCATTGAAAAGAGTACGTTTTGATAGATAGTTTATACTTTCATAACAAATTCCAACACCATTAATCACATAACAATAATAAATTTCTAATGGTAGGAACAAGATTAATCTACCCCTAGAAAGAATATTCTTTAACATAGAAAATATTTATTTAATGAAATTAATATAATAATTTAATACCTTATGTACAATGAATTTTTATTCCGAGAACACTCTCCAATGTAGGAATTGTTCTAGAAACAAAACATTCTACCCAAAATCTCTAAATTCACAATCATATGCTAGGACCCAAGAATATCTGTCTGATCCTAACATCCCAGAAATTTGTGTATGATGAAAAATTATAAGAAAAAATTCACAAAGTACAACAATATCCCACTTTAAATTAATTTAGGATTTTATTACCCATCTTCTTCCATTCACCAGACCTCTCCCCGCTATTTAAATCATGTAGAAATCTTCACACTATTAGATAAAATGAGTACTATTGAGGCACAATATTGCCTCTAACTATCTTGGACACAAAATTTTGTAAGAAAATACATAGGATTTTTTATCCCACATATCTTATGAATATCCAAATATTCATCTTCAATCAGACTTCATATGAAATGAAATTTCAGGTCACTGTGTTTTTTTCTCGCATAAAACACTATGTTTCTTGTAAGATGGATAATACTCTAGCTATCCAAGAATATTATATCTCTATCCATGAAATTTTTGACTTCCTAAACCAAAAATATTTAACAATTTAATTACATTACTAATTTAGTATTAGTAGCATATCCTGCATATTTTATAGAAAATGTTACCACTAGATGTAGCAAAGACATCCAACTTACCATAGTACAACCAAAATTAAAAACAAACCATGTTGTAAAAGAAATATCTGATGAAGTACACACCATTGCATGTATAATTTTTTCTATAGTTGAGGCCTACGTAACCTTATCCATTTCTGGAAATTTTCTAGCCATTGGAGGTTCTTATGTTTTTGAATGTTTTATGTGTCTAGTAAGATGAGTTGACACAAGTTTTCCAAAGGTTATTCTAGATATTTAAATTACCTTCCTAATGGATTACTTCTAGGATAAAACTAAATAATATACTTTCCCATCCCTCTCAATTCTTATCCATAATATTTTCATATCCTTAAAAAGGATATTATTCTCAAACAATGTCAAAAAATTAATCTTTATTTTCTCAATCTGTTGGATCTCTGGACTAGAAATGAACATATCATTCACATACAAGGGCAATATGAGATATGTTATATATTTCCATTGATTTTTGTAACCAAATTTACAAGAATCACATTTAATGAAAATTTCCTCAAGAATGAATGTTTCAAACTTCCTATTCCATTGTCTTGGAGATTGATTAATATTATAATGTTTTTTTTCATCTTTTAAACCAAATTTTTCTTTCAATGAACTTTATAACCCTTGGTATGAAACTTGTAATTTTTATCTTACAATTTCCCATGAGGAAAATTTATCATTACTTCCATCTTATAAACTTATTGATCATCAGATAGAACAATTATGAGCACCATATGAATTTTAGTATGTCTCACCACTAGTAAAAAAATCATAAATGTATATTGTTTCCTTTTGATGAAAACCCTTCACAACCCTTCATTCCTTATATCCCTTAATTCCATCAGCTTCCTTTTTTGAAGTGAAAATACTCGTTATTCTATAGTGCTCTGTTTCTATTTGGTAGCTCAGCCAATTTAAAAGTATCATTAAATTTTAATAAATTCATTTACTCTTCCATGGATGATTACCCCTATTTAGATTTTGTATGAGTAGACACCCCTTCCATACTATCTCATTCTACTCTTTCCGTTAGAAGTAAGAAGTCTGTATCAGCTCCAAACCTATGAACAATTTTTATGATACAAGTGGATCTATCCAACACATATATAAGTTTATATATTGAAATATATCTATCTGATTGAAATACATGCTTTAGAATACTATCTTATCATCCTTTATATGAAAATCATTTTTCTAAATTTCACCATCTAACAATGGTCTATCTAATCTACATTTCCTCAGTATAATAAGTATTGGACCAAACTATGATGTTTTTTCTAAACAATTTTAACTAAACGTTTGTGTTGTAACCTCTTTCTAATATTAATGAATTTTGTTAGTTAAACTTTCCTCAACTTTTTTACCATCTATATTCTGATCATTCAATATTTTTTTTGAAAATAACACTATGGATTTAGATAATTTTCTTCTTATCATTATACAACAAGTGATAACAAAAATTATCTTATCCACTTCCAAGATGATTTTTTTGGGTTTTTCATCCAAAGTATATCTATCATTAGCATTTATATGAATATATCCAACATGTCCAAAGACATTGAGATGGTTCACCTCTTATCTTTTTCTGAACCAATGTTCTTCTAAAAATTATTATCCCACAACTAAGGATGGATTTATGTTAACTAATTAAGATTCTATATTCAAGGCCTCTACCAATATTTTCTTAGGAATTTCCAAGTGTAGCATTATAATTATAGATTTCTCTATTAGTGACTAATTTATTTTCTTAACTATTTTCTTTTTTGGTGTCCCTTGAATAATATTCTCATGATTAATAATTGTCTTCTTACAGAGGTTGAGATAGTTTTCTCTGGTGTATTATATATCATTGTCTATCACATGACATTAATAATTTCTTTAAAAATAGTTTTCATCCATAAATTTGAAATGAATAAATTTTTGAAATAAATCAGATTTATTCTTCAAGAATTAAATCCATAATTTTCAAGTGGCATAATTAATGGATGTTACAAAATATAAATAACATAAATATGATAAAATAAGGTATGGAACCTAAAATTTTAAAGAAAAAATTATATCTTCTTGTTCCATGGATTTATACAATCCAATATAGAGAATTGTTTATGTTTTCCTAACCTATAACTCTCACATCATCCAAGGTCCTTAGGATTGAGTTTTATTATGACTTTTTCCAGTATAAAATTGAAATTTTTCTCACTAAGGTGTTGAAAAATATAATGAAACTCTTCTGAAATGACTAATAAATTTGTTCTGATACTTGAAACTTAATCACTTCATATACTAAGATATAAGGCACCATTTATAAATCCAAGAGAAATCTCTATAGAATATTTTATGATATTCCATATCTAATTCAATAAATTTAATTTTGAAAATTACATCATCAAGTTTTCCGACTAATAAGAGGTTCTTCTGGAGACCAGGAATGTGTATAACATCTTTTAACTTCAAGAAAGGTAAATTTTTCACCCTAATTGTGACATATACCTTCCCAAATATATCATAATAATCAACATCCACTAGATTTACTTCTACCAAGATTCATTTCACATAATCAACCATGCACCCACACTCACCAGTTGAATGAAAAGATTCCCCTAAATTAGTAACCCATAACTCTTATGTAATAATCATACTCAGTAACAGTTTGTATCATACATCTATTTCATCAACTAATTCTGTCTATCTAGAAGTTGATGCATATTTTTAATTCCTATAATCCTTATTGATATTATAATTCTTACCACAAATCCATGATTTTGGACCAATACATATAGAGTTACTTTGAATTCTCTATTGGGACTTATCCTCATATGATTTCTTATTTTGATGGTTTTTCTATTGAATTGATAATCCCTATCTAGTAGTATTGAGAAGTCATCTGGATGGAGTTTATACTTTCTTCCACCTCAAATATTCATTTCATACCAAGGTTTGAATATCTTTAAACCCAATATAAACTTTCCCACTATAATTTATCACTAATGTCACCATGGAATCCTAGATCTATAGAAGTGAGGAAAGAATAATCATGTTAAAAACATCTTCTATGAAGGTAAAATTTATATATTCAAGATGGTTTCAGATCATATTGAATTCATTCACATGATCTATAATTGGATTTCCCTCTGATAACATCAATTTAAATGATCTTCTTATCATGAAATATTTTAATAGAGTTATTTTATTTTCATAAATTTTCTCATAATATTTAATAACCTATGAATTTTTATTCATTTCTTCAATCTTGAAGGAACCATTCCATTCTCACTTCATTATGAATAAGGCCAAATAATTCTGATCCAATATCTCCCATTCCACTTCATCCAATGTTTTTGTATACTTTATAGATAAAAAATCAATATATTTTGGTATTAAAATATCATCTAACTATATTATCTAAAAGTTAAATTATATTCCATAGAATTTATCAACAGAGACATTTCCATCATCTAAAATCATTCTTTGATAATATCTAAACAAACTAAAATATAAAAACATTAAATTTAAAGAGAAAAGTTACATAAATTTTTATATGTTCATATCATATGATAAAACTTAATGTTAGGAAAACATATAAACAATCCACACTTTCAAAGAAACCACTATATATTGTCATAGGGGTGAATCTAATGCAAAAATGTTTATTCCACAAAGATGTTTGTTTGAACTCTTTACCCTACATAATGAAAAACACTTCTTCAAGAATTAACTTATCTTATAAATATGTTTGTTTGATATTATCCTCCTCTTGAGTTAATATGAACTAGAACTAGGATGGGATTATTCAACAAAATAACAACCAAATAACTCTTGTATCTAACACACATAATAAAACAAATAAAAAAAAGATATTTATGTTTTTGAAAAAAGCTCAACATCAATGGGAGAAAACATTAAACAATTTTTATTATGGGAGATATGAAATGAGTACAATCTCTTTCTCACTTCACTCCACTTGGGTCTAAGGAAAAATATTTTAATACCAAAATCATTTTAAAATATATATTTATATATACATCAAAGATGGGCCACCACATATTTAGGGAGGTCTTCATTTAGTCAATAGGTTATAAAGACCTTCTGTCTTTATAAAAATCCGCCCATGGACAAGAGAAATTGTTGATAGCCAGTGTATCCTTTAATAATAATCACCACCATCTAGTTGTCATTGAATACGGAAAAATTTACAATGGTAGTAACATGATTCCTATACCCTTTCAAAGGATATTCCTGAACACCTAAAATCTATGTCTGATGATATCCATCTAATCATGAAAGTCCTTCTATATGAATAATATGTATCAGCTTAACTCTATATGATGGAGTAATTTTTTTGGAAAAAAATTCTTCCTAAACAATTTGATGTTACAATAATCCTGTCAGACCAAATAATCTTTATTGGATCCTCTATATCCTAAAAGGTGTTCCCAATGAAGCATTCTAAAGAGACTATTACAAATCCCAACAATACATACTAAAACCCTCACTTATACTGAATATTAATGTGTCATCTTTTGTGACCGATCATTAATATTATGAGAATCTTGTGAAGATCATAGAATATAGAGAAAAATTTCTACAAAACAAGACAACTCACTTGGTAAAAGCACTGTAGTGGAACCACATGTTTGAGGAGTTAACCTAGGAACTGGAAGAAGAGATTAAACAAAAGTGACCTCATCTATTTTAGTGTAGGAAATTAAATTTAGATGGTGAAATTTATGAAGGGTGAAGAATGTAATGAACAAAAATTTTATAAATTAAATTCCCATTTGAATGAACAAATGCCTTATTTAGTAATGATTTTATAGAAAATGCATGAACTATATTTCAATTTTTATTTTTCACAATTATAAAATATATCCATAATTTTCCTTTAAACCTAATAGACCGTTAAACATGATCAATATTGATAATATATCCATTTTATAATGACCATTATGATTTGTATATATTAAGTGTTATGATAAAATCAAATTGACATATAAGGAATATGTGATAGCCTCGACCAATAGGATCATACCCTATGAATCCCATTTATTAGAGCCTTCAAGGGAGATAGAGTCACAAAAATTTTCCCTTCACAAATGAAAATATGATATTCAACAACTTAAAATTGAATAAAAATATTTTTGGTGGGATGTTCAAGCTTATAGATATCACCTCCAAAACCATGTTTCCCAACCACCCAAAAAAGTACAAACATCACACACCTTACCATTTGGGTGTTTGCTTGTGTAATAAGGGTTTATGTATCTAGACAATACTAGTATGAATGTTGGTATATTATTTTAAATAAAATATTTATTATATTTATTTTTTCTCATTTTTTTATATATATGATTATATAATGTGTTTGATAGAAATAATATTTTAATACTAATAAAATAAATTTATTTTTTATGGAAATATATCGATTAAATTAAAACACTATTTTTGTGAAATTTATGAAATATTGAAATAAATTTTTTTACTAAAATATTCTTAGTAAATAATATATATTTATATATAAATGATAACATAATTTAATGACTTTAAATGTAGCTTTTATATAAGTCATAAAGATGTTATTATGATAAACTATAGTATTTGTTATAAAATAATGTTATTTTTTTATTGTGTAAATTCTCATATATAGAAAACTATTTTGGTAAAATAAATATTTTTTAAATCATTATGTAGAAATTATCCAATGGTATGTTTTCCATAATTTTATAAAATTGTCTATTTTTGGGTAAAAATTAAATACAGTATAAATATATTGTATGTATTATAACATCATAATAATATAATAGTAATATGATAAATACTATAAAAAAAATACATGAAAAGAACATATTTCCCCTTTAAAATAATATGTTTTTAAAGTTATTTTCTTAATTTTTACAACCTATAATGAATCATGAAAAACATATATTATATTTTATGTTTTTAAAAACATTTATTAATGAAAATGATTCACTTGAAAGTAATTAGTGAATCTATTTTAAGGAATTATATTTTTACCCTTATAAAATATTGAAAACCACTCACCTTTAGTGAAAACTGTATGGAGTTACCATTATAAGATTTTTGGTTTTCATTATTTTAACCCATAGGGTCTAAAACTTATGTTTATAAATTAAAAAATAATTACCCTCTATTTTTCCATAAATACCCACCCAACATCCCATTATTCTTCACTCAAAACTCATTGATCTCAAATTACCATTTTCTATCCTTCTCTAAGTCTCCCCAAGGTATTCCAAGACTCTTAATATGCTCCTCTAAATCTTTTAGAAGAAACCTCTCAATTAATTGATTTCCTTCCTCATTCTTTTTATTTAAGTAAATTATTTTATACATTGACTTTTAATTTCTAATAGATCATGTTTAAATGTATTTTAACACATTTATTTAATTATTTTATGATTAAAAAGTAATAATATACAACCTTTTTCATCCTTTTTAATTATCCCATGATATTCAATACCAATTTTTTTTTGTAAATACATATATCCATTTCTACTCCAGGGTATTCATATAGATATAACTATATTTCATTGATTTGGGAAATCCATGCATGTAACCCACAATACTTAATTTTTTGATTAAAGGTGATTAAATATGTTCTTATGTTGTATGATTTGTGTGGAAAAAAAATACAAGATCATGATATAAATGTGTTGGGGGGGACTAGAATTATAAATCCCTCCAATGGATTGGTTAATTTTTTATCTCCTAAGATACCAAGTATGGTTTATGGGAAGTTAGATCAAGAACACAATGTTATAATGTATAAATAGTTATCCTTTACTTATACTTATGATTCCATGTTTTATGTTGTTATCACTTTCTTATGATTACTTGAATTTATCATCCCATTTCATGCTTCTAGGTCAATGATTATGATTCTCACCATTTTTTTCACAATGTTATTTTCTATGGCTCACATAGACAACTTTACTTTCTTATATTCTTTGATTATTCCCTTACTATGAATTATAACACTACCCTTTCTTAGGTATGTCCCTAGGTTATACTATGTAGTATTGGAGGCTCAGCATAATTTTAGAGCATATTATAATGTTTTCAAATAATGTTTTTCCATCTTATTATGACATTTATCTAATTTTCTAAAGGAATAAGGCCACTCAAAATTTTGGGATTGTATTAAGTTTATCTTTTTGTAACAAATGATTAAATAAAAAATAAAAAATATATGGTTTGTCATACTCTCACTTCTAATTATGATTTTATATGAAATAACATGATCCTATTTGGGTTGTGGCTCCATAATTATAAATTCAAGACCATTTGGGTTGTGAATCCTATAGTATAAACTCATTGATATAATTATTCTATGGCTACCCATATAAAATTATGATGTCTTTTTTGTACTTATAGTATAAAAATTAATTTGTAATTGGGTTATGATTCCCCTCCAAAAATTGGTTTAGTGTACAACATATCTCTTGAAAACTAGAGTGGCATAAGTGTAGATTAGGACCACTTTTCACAAAACAACAATCAAAATTTCACACATTATTTATTTTTATTTTAATCCTATAATTAACACTATTAATTAACTATGGTAATTAATTAAGAAAATAATCCATTAATATAAATTTTTATTTGGTCTATTCAATACCATCTAGAACATTTATATTACCAAATCCTACCCAACAATTGGTATCAATGGTTGAACCTTGCTTACGATAGATTAAATATAGTGTTTCTTTTCCCGATATCAATAACATAGTATTAATTACTTATTCCTATTAGATATAGAGTTTTATATTTATATTTTATTCTG
Source organism: Viscum album (assembly GCA_963277665.1). Lineage (NCBI taxonomy): Eukaryota > Viridiplantae > Streptophyta > Magnoliopsida > Santalales > Viscaceae > Viscum > Viscum album. Next base: position 1,946,348,446 of record OY728163.1, read on the forward strand.
TTAATATTTTCACAGACCTCACAGTCTAAGGGAAAGATCTAGAAGTTGGAACGAATAAATATAAATGATGCATGGATTCCTCATATGGCACCTCACATTGATAGAAATGATTATTATTACTGGATATATATAATTTAGAAATAACTCATGTAGTTAAGAATAAAACATTAATAGATCATGGTAAAACCATAAAAACTACCCTAATATGACCAAAATAAATTAATAGAAAATGATACTGATAAATATATTTTGGATTACAATGTAATAAATATTTTATATTGTGATATTAAAAAAATTGAGTTTATCCATGTGTCTTCATGTAATATAACTAATGATATATGGAAGATTCTACAAGTTACTCACCTTGTCTCAAACATGTTGATTATAACCAAATATGGAATGCATCTAGTGGACTAAAATGATTTTAAGATAGGTAAAGAAGAAAACTTTAGTAAAATATTCCAATGATTCACAAGAATTATGAATAGAAATAATTACCTTTGAGAAAATTTATAGAACCATGTACTTGGTGAAATAGTCCTAATATATCCACCAAATATGTGTTATGAATAGAATTTTATGTTTTATGAGAGTAATAATTTCATGGAATACGCATTTGATGATCTCATTAGATCACTTATTAAATATGAACTTGAATTAAATAATATTGTGGAAGAAGATAATTTGAAAAAGAATGGTATTTATTTCAAATCACACATAAATTTTACTTCTAACTATTTTTAATCTTAGGGACATGAAGGTGACATAATAAAAATTGTAAATATGAGATAATTTATATATAATAAATTGATGAAAAATAGAAAGTTCATGAAGTGACCTTGAAAATACTGGGAGGGTGAAAAAAAGAAGGAAATGCACCTCTAGTATAATCGTGTTTTAAATCCAACTTGTTATGAATTTAGGGAAAAGGGACACATAATATCATATTTTTAAAAATAATAACACGATAGAAAGGAGAATAGGTATAAAATAGATTAAAATGAATAACTTAGATAGAGGTTCATAGATGAATCTGATTGTAGTGATGAATCTAGAAGGAAAAAATAATTCCAATAACCAATGTTTGATGCTGAAAAATATAAATGAGGTTAATAACACTTCAAATTAAATTTATATTTACGATTATAATTCTAATGGTTATATATTTTATAATTTATATTATGATAATAATAAACATTAAAAAGGTATTTTAAGGGTTACTAAATTATATAAAAAACAAAAAGATGAAAATTAGAATCTTATCTGAGAAAGTAAGAAAGTCAATAAATATATTGAGAATTTTAGAAACTCATTTTCTGGTTTAAATGAATTTTAATGTAATAAATTGCATATTTATAAAAAATTAAATTAAAAATAAAATAAAAAAATTGAAATATTGAATAATTATGCTTCATGTTCAAAAATAAATATTGATGATGATTTTTTTCTTTTTATAAGGTGAATGATAGTCTCAAAAAGGATGGGGCTAGTTTAAATGAAAATTTATCTATTTTTTTAATGGTAAATAAATATTATAAGATGATAGCTACGATTAAATCAAATAAAGAAAAAAATATTTTTGTTTTCAATGCTCTAGTTCTTAACTTTTTTAAATTTCTTTTGTTAAAAGTTCTAAAGAAAGTATATCAAATGTTACATACTATAAATGATATATTTCAATGTATTATAGTAATTAATTTTCATTTAAATTTCATTAATATATTTTTTATAACAATACTCTAATTTTAAACAATTTATCTTCTAGATTACACATGGATACTTGTTTATAATATTATGAGTACCGAATAATTATGATTCTAAACTGATTGGAACGAAAATAGAATGGGTAAAAAGTGTTTTATAATTAATTAATATTTTCAGAAAACATGGCATAAAAATTTCCAAGATACATAGTATATATACAATGGCTACTCTAAATATAATACTATATATCAGTGAAAATTTTTATCATATAAACAATTAGATGGTATCTCTATGCCTTTCAGTGATAACCCAAAAGTCAAGGTTAAGAGATTTTGTGAAGTGGGAATTTATAATATTTTTTAATTTTATAGTTTTTATATATTGAATATTTGAAAAATAACTTTATTAGTATTTAAAAAATATTTGATAATGGAATGTGTGTTAAATTTTATGATTATAAATGTTAGGTTTTTAAAAATGAGAATGTTATATTTTATATAATAGGAATGAAAATATTTATTTTATTGATTTTTTTGAAGTAAGTAACTAGAATCCCAGGTGACATAATGATATAGAAAGATATGATATATTATATAATTATAGACTTAGAGAGGTGAAAATTATATTATTATAAAAACCATCAAATAAATGACATGTGTAGCAGCCAACCAATTTTAAAATTAGAAGTAATATTACTTGTGAATCTTGTTTAATAGTAAAAAAACATAGAATTAATTTTAAATATATTATTGATGATATAACTTATATACTATTATAACTTATTAATTTAAATATATTTTTTCATATTCTTGTTTATAGTTTAAGAGTTATGAAATATGTTATTTTGATTGTCGATAATTTTAATAGATTTACATAGAATTATTTTATGTCTTATAAAGTTAAAACATTGTATAGATTTACTTATTTTTATATGATGGTTTAAAATAAAATAGTTTATTTAATTTTTCTATTAAAAGTGGTAATGGATGTGAATATTATAATTTCGATTTTGAATAGTTTTATGAAGAAAAGGTTTTGTATATACTTATTATGCTCATTAAATACCCTAACAAAATTTTGTAGCATAATATAAAAATAGAACTATTACTGAAATTGATAAAACTATGTTAAATGAATATTGTTTACCTTAATATTTTAGTCTTAATATGTTAATATTTATTGTTATATTATAAATAGTGTTTTAATTAGAATATTGTTAAATAAAACCCTCTATTAATATTTTAATTGTAAAAAACAAAATTTTGGTCATTTTAATGTTTTTGGGTGTAAAGTTTTTTATTTCAAATACTAAGGATAACCTAAATAAATCAAATTTTAAATATAATTTTATTGTATATTATAATAAAAGTAAATATTTTCATGTTTATAATAAAATAATGGTGGTTATAGAAGAATGTTTTCATAATAAATAATTTTATTTTTTTTATGAAAGAATAATTTTTAAAAGATTATCAAGATGATTCTATTGAATTTAATTTCGGTGATGAAAAACATAAATATGATATAACTTTTGAGAGGAATCTTACTCATTTTCATCCGGTTCCTCAGTCTTAGAAGGTTAACAAATACCCCCATTTTGATAATGTCATTACTTGTATTTAAACTCATATTAAGACAATAAGTTTTGTCTTAAATTTCAATAAAAATTATGTTTTTATGTTTTTATTCCAAATAATTTTTTTTCATGATTTGAATGAATTTAATTGGACTACTGATATGAAATAACAATATAATAAATTTTCTAGAAATATTTTTTGTAATTTTTTAGAACCTTTTATAAATAAGCATGTTATGAGAATAAAATGTTTTATTAGAAATAAAATGCATAAATCTAGTTTTATTGTTAAGAATAAAGCTAGGTTTTTTATCAAGTTTATTTTCAAGAAGAAGGTATTTATTTTGATTAATCTTTTAGGCCTTTTGATTTTATTCAAAAATTTAAAATTTTATTTCATTTTTCATATTTTTGAGGTTTTAAGTTATTTTAAATATATATCATAAGTTCTTTTTTAAATGGTTTTATTTCTAATGTAGATTCTATTTTCTAACTCTATGATTTTAAAAATGAAAGTTTTCATCATATTTTTTTAAAATTATAAAAAGAATTATAAGGTAATAAACAAACACCTCATTCTTGGAATGATATAATAAATGTTTCTATTAAAAAATTATATCAATAAATGTAAATTAGATCATTTTTTTATCAAAAGGTTTTCAAATGATATTTTAATTTTGAGAATTTATGTTAATGATTTATTTTTTGATCTTTTATTTACTTAATTTATAAACAATATTCTAACTCTAAGGATATTTAATTTGATATGTGTCTTATGGGTAAACTAAAATTCTTTTTAGGTCTTTATGTAAGTCAAATAAATAGTGATATATTCTTTAATCAATATAAATATAATAAATATTTGCTAAATTATTTTGTTCTAGATTATATTAAAGCATTACAAACCACTATGAGTATTTGTTGTAAATTATATTATGATAGGTATGCGCATGGGTTGGGTCTGGTTTGAGGCGATTTAGACCTGACCCATGAAAAAGTGGTTGGGTTAGCTCGCAATGATTTTCCAATAATGACCCAACCTATAACACCCCTAGTTTTTAATAAATTTTCTTGAATAAATTATATTTCATAGATGTATTGTGTTATATTCTACACCATTTTAAGTTATCCCTAGATTTAACACTGACTTATCTTTGTCTACACACAACATTTAGATTCTACGAAACTTCATTTTATAATTTTAAATATTTAAAGAAGACAATTATAACATAGTATTTACAATGTATTGTTTAAATGAGATTAAATAAATTATTAAAATATGCTTCCAACATGTATATATATTTAAATATTCAGTGAATAATTAATTATAAATGAAAATAAAAACATTTTCAATATAAAAGAAAATATTTTTTCCTATAAAACCATTTAATTTAGAAAAAGATTCTTTATACAAATAATTTAACAAATAAATATTTTTGGATTATAATAATGATATATATATAATATTCAATATAATTTTTAACAATATTCTTATGTTTTTTTTCTGGACATAATAAATCACGTTTTATGCTTGAAACTATATTTTTTTCTAAAAGATTATTTTACACCTTTTTATGTTACACTTGTTTTAAAAATAAAATTTGAATCTTTTATAAGTTATATTTTATAAAAATAACTTCTTATTTTAAAGTGGTATATCAGTTTTATTGGTTTTTTTGATATGTTTCATGTTTTGATGAATAGTGAAAACTTCTAAATTTTAATTGAAAAAACCTTTTTATCGAAATAATTTATACCATTAATTTATATATTTATTTATTTTAATTTATAATTAGATTATTTATAATCATTTAATATTATTTTGTTCATTGGAATCAATATCACATTGAATTTAGATATTAAAACATTTCAATCATTTATATGTTTTAACATTAAAAATCTATTTTCTCATTCAGTCAACAAGATTAATTTTAATTTTTTTTGAATTTTAAAAAATTTATTCCATATTTGGAATCATAATATAAAAATTTATTAAATATGTAAACTTTTTTTATACAATATTAATTGTTACATTAATTTTTTTTATGACAGTGGTTGAGGTTAAAACATGTAATTAATATTAAAAATAATATTATAATTGTTGAAAAAATACACTAACACTACAAAAAATCTGATAGGATTAACATAATTCATCCATTAACACATAATAATACAAATTAAATAATTTAATGGAATTATCCATGAAAATGACTTATATATTATTAAAATCAAATAGAGTGACAAAATGTCACACTATTACTTTTAATAAGTATAATTTTTTTAATATGGTATTAAATAAAATTTATGATTGACTATATATATTATTATGAAATATAAAATGGTTATATACATCATTAAATATTACTTTTAATTTTTAGTGAATAATTAATTATCATAAATAATTACACAGTGTTGATGTGGTAATTATTCAATTAATGAAAAAATTAATTATGTGATATTAATAATAATAAAATAAATTTAATTTTAATTAATTAAGGTTCTCCATGAATTTTATAGTTTAATATGACATATTAGTGGTGGATTATGTGAATTTTTTCAAATTTATCTTGCTGTATTAAAAACGTTTTTTACTTTAGTTAAAATTAAAATAAGTTAACTAAGGGTTAATAAAAATGATATTGCTTAAAATTAAACCAAAATATAACTAAAATATATTGGTTCATGGGAAAAAAACTATAACCCACATTTTATTTTATCACGTTTTCATTTTTTGGTATTTCAATTGAGAAATATTTTACTATAGTTTAATATTTTGAAAAATTCCGAAAGTTCCCCTCACCTTCATTATAAAAGGACACCTCCCCACTCATCTAATTTCACCAAATTGAATATTATATCTCAACCAAACTCTTAAAAGTTATCATCTACAGTTATCAATAAATATTATAGAGTTCTCGGTCTTCCCAAAGTAAAAAATCTATACTCCTTTAGAGGAGATCTAAAGGTACTGTTTTGGAGAAGACATAATATCTCTAATCGGTCACTCTTATTTCGTACTCTTATATACATACTGTAAATATATTATATATATAATAAAATAATAACTTCACCATACTCAATATTCTGATATTTTATTTGGAATATGAACACACCATTATACTCCCATTTCTAATCAAACAAGAAGTGAAATATTGCTTGTGCGCACATACGACTTACCGTCTCCACGCAACGTGACATTTTATTTTTCATAAGCATAAATTATGAGTAAAAATTATTATATTTTTAATGTTTATATATTCTATTTATGAAATAATTATTCTTCTGGAATGATAACCTCATATCTACCTTTTTACGACATAATCTTTATGGAAATGATAATATCGTTCGTGTATACGTATAGCTTACCATCTCCAGGATGCGATGTGATTAATTTTTTAAATATATCTCACATGGGTGGTAATAAAGAATAATTTTATGAATATATATTATATATATAAAAAAATAGTGGATATGTAAATTATGGGACCATGATCAAATTATAAGTATCGGAACTACCGAACCAAAACATGCTTCGAAAACAAAGCAGATATCACCAAGAACAATGATTTTAATTATTAATAAACAGGTGATAAGATGTTATAAAAAAATAATAAATGGTATTATTGACATGTAGTAATGTAATAAATTTATAATAAATCCATATTTATTATACATGAAGTTTGCATGAAAATAATGAAAGGTGAGACTTGAGGTAATAGATTTTAGTCTCACTTTTATTTTGGTGGGACACATTCTTTATACACTACTAATTTCTTTAGAATTGTGTATATACTACACAAGAATGTATCTTATGAGTATTATTCTCAATAATATTGTATTTTAATATCCATATAATTTTATTTCTTTCATTAGTTATAAGATTCTACTGATTATAAATTTTTAATGGTTTATTTCACAATCACATCTATATGTAGGATTGTTTTGTTTTAAATCTTCATTGGAGAAAACTTATCTTCAAAATCCATGTTTTTTTTAAAAAAATCCAAAAGGTATTTACTTTTATCTTATGAATATTACATTTTATTTATACCATTGTTTTACTTTTTTTATTAAATGGTTTTAAAGGAATCTTTTTCATCATTTTCCAAACCCAGTACATTATGAATTTTCTGGATAAAATAACAAAGGAATGTATTTTTAACTTATACAACATGAAAATATTTCTACACCATCATGAATAATTAATTCCTGGAAGTTTATCTTACAATATTATTAGGTTATTTTCAAATAAAAAAATTTCCTTTAAAATTTCATGGCTCTTTAAAAAAAATTTCCCTAAAGGAAATGTTATTTTGCTCAAAAATTATTTCAAGTATTCGTTCAAAAATAAATTCTTTTCAAATATGAGATTATTTTATGTTAGTTATTCTTTAATAAGGATATTAAACATGGATACCATTATTATTCTTTCTATGGATGGTATTTTATGATGGAATGAAACCTATGAAACCTATTTCTTTTCCATGTATTATGTTATGATGAAGCGTTTATGAAACTAATTTCTTTACATGGGTTCTAATGTGAATAATTATTTATGGTCCTATATAACACATATTAGTAGTTTTCATTAAGTGACATATGGTACTAATATCTCCCTCCAATTCATTGAGTAATTAATTATATATCATGATTTAGTTAATGGAAACAAGTCGATGTGCATGATATGTAATGGGAAATAAGTAGATGTGCTTAATCCGTTAAGGAAAATAGATGATAAGGCCTAATCCAAGAGTTTTGGTAGTTGACCATGACATATGAGACAGTTTTCTATACTTATGATAATTTCAAACACATTTATAACTTGAATATATGGTTCCCAAATGAGTTATTATGAATTTTCATTCTTATGGTTCATGTTAATGTTTTATTCCATAACCTGTGTTTGTGATCCATGACATGTTTGGTATAAAATTTGTATTTTATGATCATGATCACATACCATATTTATTATCATTTGATTTCATAAGATGATAAATTGATATCTTCCATATTTACCCCAACTGATCATCTGGTCTCACCCTTTTATAATGTTTACTTTCCGTAGGATATGAAAAAAGGTGTTAAGTGTGATTTGATAAAAGGGATATAATTGTGATGGAATACATGCGAGACTATGTAAATATTTTTTGAACCGGTTGTTTATGTATATGTGTTTACAAAAAAACCATGAATTTATGACCATAAGGCTTGTATTTGTGTAATTAAATGAATATTCATCTAAAAATATGTAATATCTGTGAATGAAAATCTTGGGTCATTATAGGTGGTATTAGAGGAAGGTTTTAGTTATGCTTTGGAAATCCAGATGAGAAAACCTTAGTAAGTAATCTAAGGGTAAGTCTGTGTATTGGATAAAATACTATAGTTTTGTTAAATATTGTGAATGACATAGATTAAAACATAATGTTTCAGAGATGGTGCCATGATTTAAGACATTTGCTAAATGATTTTTTATAATTCCTCAATATGGTTGTTATTTATCAGTACACACATTATGGTTTTAGTCAATGTATGGAACCCAAAGGAATCGTGTTAATTCTGTATGTGGTGGAAAATTAAATCATTTCAACCTAAGAAACCAAATGATCTGGGAGATAAAATATAGAACCTTTCTTTGATTCTAACACAACTTTATCAATATTTGAATCAAACAATATTCCAAAAAAATAGAACAACATACATTTGAAAACATCATAAGGAAATATCCATATTTTATTAGTGAATATTCTGACCCACTAGTAGAGGAGATATAGATCAACACCATTAATAAAATATTATATATTATTCAATGCTCAGGACATGAAAAATTTATCCTAGCATTTTATCTTCTAGAAGGTGAAGCTGATCAATTGTGGAATATTGTCAAGAATATTAATCAAGAAGAATAAATTGAATCCGTTGAATGGGATGTGGTCAAAAACATATTTTTTAATTAGTATTTTCCTAATATTCTTTATATGAATATGTAAAAGGAGTTACATGAGATAAATAAAAAGGATAATGAATACATTGGTACCCATGAGGAAAATTTTAAAAGACTCACGAGGTATTAGTTTGGTATTATTATCAAACCTGAATATAAGATTGACTGATTCTTCAGTGGGTTAAAACCAAAATTTTTAAAGTCATTAACCATAAGAAACTTCTATATCTATGAAGAAATTTATCGATCATATCTTAATGTGGAAATATAAATTGGATATACCCACCATTTCTATGGATTTGATAAGAAAATAAAAATTGAGTCACATAAAAACTCAAATAAATCACATGGTGGAATGCAATTCATGCCATCTACATGCAAAAATTGTCGGAAGAAACATAAATTGAAGTTTTTAAATTTAAATGGGAGTTTATTTAAATGTAGAAAGGTGGGTGATAAATTCAATAAATGTAAAAATTCAATAAACATTATAATTAATGAAATGGTAGAAAATAAGACACCAACTAAATCACCACCAATACCGCAATATTATAAATTTAAAGAGTATGGTGATTATTCCAATAATTTAATGAATCTGACGGATTTTTTTATGGTCAAAGAAAAAATCCTTAAAAGATAAAAGAAAAATGGAAATATATTGTGATCAAAATTTCCAAAGTGGGTTATTATAATGACGTGGTGAAAGGTACACTTATCATCAACTCTAAAATGCTGACTTTCTATTAGATTCTAGATTCACTCACTCATTTATTTCTAAATAATTTTCTAAGGGTATCACAATATCTCATCAATAATTAGATTTTGAGTTATAAGTGAGGAATTATAATGGAATAATGGTCATATCTCATGGTTATAGTTCTTATCTAATTGATGTTTGTGGGAAATTACATCATGTGAATATCATGATTCTACCTATAGTTGAATTCATTGTGATTCTTGGCATGGATTGGATTTATCTATATAGATATAATATTAATTTTTGAGTAAGGGAATTCCCATTACATATTATAAATTAACCAATAATCATTTATCTATGTAAGGATTAATATGAACTTCCAATGTAAATTGCTTCTATCATTCTTTTCTTAATTCCAATACATGGAGGTTACCCATCTCAGTTGGTTAGGGAGAAAATCAATATTAAGGATACACCAATTTTATGAGAGTTTTTTGATATATTTTCAGAATAATTTCTAGGTATTACAAAATATAATGATGTTTAGTTTCCAATATAACTCAATTGAGGGTCAAGAATATTTATATACCCATGATGAATTTTCAAACAAGGTATGAATATTATGAATTTATGGTGATTCCTTTTGGTTTAATGAATTTTCCCACTATCTATATGGACTTGATAAATAGAGTCTTTTGAGTCAATCTTGATCATTTTTTGGAAGTCATTATAGATGATATTATTTTACATTCAAATAGAAATAAAGAACATTGGAAAAAATTGAGGATTGTGATTAAGATCCTAAGAAAGAAGAATATTTGTGAAAAATATACCAATTGGGAATTTTGGCTTCATAAAGTTTCATTTTTGGGGCATATAATCTTAGGTCAGGCTATATCAGTAGATCCTTCGGTGAAAAAAGTTATTTACAAATTTGCTAGACCAACAATAATAACTGAAGTCCATAGTATTCTTGGTTTGGATGGATATTATCAGTACATTTTGGAGAATTTCTCTCAAAAGTCTAATCCACTCATGAAGTTAACTGGAAAGGGTTCCATGTTCATCTAGAACAATGAATGTGAAGAAACTTTTAAGGAACTAAAGATAAGATTAGTCAGTTACCATATTCCTACATTATCGTGTAGTAGATATGGGCATGTAATTTTTAGTGATATATCCATGAAGCGATTGGGATGAATTATTATGAAAAATGACATGGTTATATCTTATTCCTCACAACCACTAAAGGTTCATGAGAAAAATTACCCAACTCATGATTTAGAGTTAGCTATCACAATGTTTTCATTAAAGATACAGAGGAATTATCTTTATGGAGAAAAGTGTGATATATATACTAATAAAAAAAGATTAAATTATATATTCACATAGAGGGAGTTGAATATGTTCCAATATAGATGGTTATAAGTGATTAAATATTATGATTTTTCAACACATTACCACCTTCGGAAATAAAACAAGGTGAACGATTCTTTGAGTAAAAAGCACCATGCTAGATTATCTTATTGGGGTTCAAAAAAGAATCAACATTTATAGATTTTTACGAGATGGATATGGAAATCCTCAAGTAAGGGGAGTAATATTATCTAGAAAAAATTATTGTTCAACCATATATCCAAGTAAATGTTAAAGAGGCACATATGGAAGATGTGGAGCTGTAGAAGAAGGTGAAAAATATTCCTATGTTCAACCTTGACTATGATGGAATAATAAGCTTCAGGAACCATATATGAGTTCCTATAATTATATATTTTAAGAAGGAACTATTAGATTTTGCTCAAAGTTCATTATTATATATTTATATATTTTTGAGGAAAAAATTAAATATTCATCTTGGATGTACACAGAACTACAGTGAACTGGAATAATATTTTTCATCGGATGGAATGAATAGAGATATTGGAAAGTATGCTTCTCATTTCTTGGTTTGCCTGCAAGTTATGGCTAAGAGACAGAAATATAATGGGACATTACAACATTTAACCTTACATGAATGGAAATTGAAAAAATCACTATATATTATGTCATCAGACTACCCAAAACATCTAAATTTCATAATTATATATGGGCTATAGTTGATCACCTTACAAATTCATCACACTTAATTTCTATTAGTGAAGAATTATCTCTTGATCAGTTTTCTATAATATATATTAAGGACATGGTTTGATTTCAGGGTGGACCACATTACATTGAATTTAATCCAGATCTGAGGTTTACTTTAGAGTTCTGGGAATGTCTTTAGTAGGCTCTTGATACAGAGTTATGTTTTATCACTTTTATCACCCTCATATAGATAATCAATAGGAGATGACCAATAAAAATCTATATTATAAGTTTAGAATTTTTCTATGGATTTCATAGGTGGTTGGGATAAAATCCTTCCTTTGGTATAATTTTTCTATAACAATAGTTTTCACTCCAGCCTTTAGGTGACTCTTTATGAATCTCTCTATGGTAAGAAGTGTAGAATCCCAATGTGCTGGAATGATGTTGGGGTATTTTCTCGAAGCCTACATGCCATGTAAGGTTTCCCCTTGAACCCTTAAAAGGGGTATTATAAAAAATGAATAAAAATTGAAGGCCTTCATGCCATTCAGGCAGGATGATGGGGAATGAAAACAATTGGGACCTGATCTAGCTGAGGAAATGATATAAATGGTTAGATCCATTAAAAAACACATAAGATCATCTCAAAGATTAAAAAAAATGTTATACTACGAGTCATAAGAATGATATAGAGTTTGAAGTGGGTGAAAATGTATTTCTATTAATATATCCCGGGAAGAGAGTAATAAGATTTGGAAAGAAGGGAAGGATAATCTCGAGGTATATCGGTCCTTGTGAAATTCATGATTATTTCAGGAAAATATCTTATCAATTGGAACATTCACCAAATCTATATCAAGTTCATGATGCATTCCATGTTTCTATCATAAGTAATTACATACCTAATCCTTCACATGTATTAACTTAGAGGTAATACTGATAGAATAAGATCTTTCTTATGAGGAACAAGATGTTTAGATTTGGGATCATATAGATAAAGTTATATAGAACAATACCACCCATCTGGTTAAATTTTTGTGGAGAAACCTCCAATTTGAGGAACAACATGGGAACCTAAAGATGTAATACAATTGATATATCCTCATGTTTTTGTATCAAAGTGATTAATTTTTATGGAGAAATTCATTGGGGGGGGGGTGTAGAATGTAATGCCTTTGGTTTTTATGATCTTTTCAAATAAATTAAATTCATTTTTGTCGTTTGTTATACAATAAACCAATTTATGCTTATGCTACACACATCACCATATTATCTTTTGTTACATAAAAGTCTGAGTTTCTATAAAGCATCATTTTATTATTGTATTTATTTAAAAGATACAATTATAACCTAGCTGTTAGAATGTTAGGTTTAAACCTGATTAATTTACTTTTCAAAATATGGTTTACACATGTATATATAATTAATTACTTGTTAACCAATTAACTATAAATGAAATTTAAAACCCTTTTAAATGTTATATTGAATATTTTTTGCTAAAAAACTATTAAAATTTTCAGAAGTCTTTTATTATAAAAATATATAATGAAATAACTATTGTTGAATTATATTATATATGTATATAATATTCAATATAATGTTTAAAATTCATTTTATGTGTTTTCTAGACAAAATAAATCGTGTTTTATTCTTAAAAGTTTAATTTTTTTCAAAAATGATTGTTTACACTTTTTGATGGAACACTTATTTAAAAACTAAATTTTGACTATTTAATATATTAAATTTGACAAAAAAAATTCTTATTTGAAATTATGATATCAAAATTTACTTTTTTGGAATTTTTATTATTTTTTCAGATATGTTACATGTTTTGATAAATAGTAAAAAAATAATGAATTTTAATTTAAAACAACTTTTCATAGAAATAATTTATAGTGTTAAATTGTATTTTTGATTTTTTTAAATTAAAATTAGATTATTATTTTATCAGTTAATCCAATTTTGGTCATTTGGATCAAATTTACATTAAATTTTGATATAAAAACATTTTAATCTTTTGATCGTTTTCACATTCGAATCATGTTTCCTCATAAGGTCAATGAGATTAATTTTAAATTAATTTTATAAAATTATGTGTTCTGAATTTTGAAAAAATTGGTTCCATATTTAAAATTATAAGGCCCAAATATAGTAAATAGTTCCCTTTTATTTCTAGAAAATAGGAATAGTAAATTTAGTAATTATTATTAACAAGTTTATATGAAAAAATAAGCAATTAATAGTAAAAATAATATTATATATATTAGAAAACTACACTAACACTTTCTCTAATATTGTTGTATAAAGTTAATTAAACCCTTAACACATAAAATTTGAAATTAAATAATTTAATGGAAAATTTTCCATGAAAATAGCTTAGATATTATTCATTCTTTTTATAGGAAAACATGTTTATGGGTAATAGTTGACTCCCATAGGGGGTCCCAACTAAGCCTAGAGCGCGTCACATGTTCCCAAGCTTGGAAATGACATTGTATCACCCTTTGCATAATATACACAGTGTTTGAGTCTTGTATAACATAAGGAAAAACCAATTCCCATAGAGAGCGAGGGGTACAACAAACATGTTCCACTCGACAAACACCCTATGGGATAAATGACATAGTTATTATTAAAATAAAATAGAGTGATAAATTGTCATAATCTTAAATTTAAAAAGTAAAATATTTTTAATATGGGGTTAAATAGATGATATTAACAAGTATATATATTGTTCTGAAATCTAAAAGGTTTTTTAAATTATGGAAATTTATTTCTAAATATTAGTGAAGAAGTAACTATCATAAATAATTACACAACGATAATGCAATTATAATTCAATTAATGAAAAACTAAATTAACTAATGTTAAAATTATTAAAATAAATATTATTTGAATTACTTATGGTAGTCTATCAATTTTATTAGTGAATATGCCATATTTTGGTTGTATTAAATGAACTAGTTAGAAGTCAGTTTGATGTATTGTGTTTCTTAATGTCAATATAAAGAATAGTGTCAAAATTGACACGAATGATATTTTTTTGGAAATAATATTTTATTAAATTAGTTAAAAATCATAAAAATACTAAGTTATAAGAAGGTATAAATTATGGTCAGAAATATCATAAATGAACTATTTAGTGTTCAATTTATATATTATATGTAAAAATATATACATTTTAATACTAATAATGTTGGTACCATCATTAAAATTAAAATAGGTTAACTAATGGATAATAAAAAAGATAAGGTTCAAAATTACACCAAAACATGTCTAAAATCTAATTATTGATTTTATTACAACCATATATTTCATTATCATTAAATAACTTTCCATTTTGTTGCTTGAATGTGAACAAGAAAAGGTGAGACTCGAGGTAATGAATTTTTTCCACACTTTTATGTGTGTGGGACACATGCATTACACACTAATTATTTATTATATGTGGTGTATATACTGACCATAAATGTCTTTTATGAGTATTATTATGAATATTTTCTTATTTTAATATATATATAATTTTATTTCTTTCTTGGGGCCTATGATTCTACTGATTATAAATTTCTAAGGGTTTATTTCACAATCTCATCAATATTCGGGATTATTTTGTTTTAAATATCTATTTGGGAATATTGATCTTCAAAGTCCATGTTTTATAAGAATATTTTTAAAAACGGGTTTTACTATTCTACTATGAATATGTAAATTAATTTTTACCCATGTTTTAATTTTTTTACAAAATGTTTTGAGGGGAATATTTTTTGCATCTTTCAAACAAGGTACTTTGTGAATTTTTTAAGAAAAAGTAATAAGGAATATTTTTTAGCTTATATGGAATGAATACATTTCTCCACCATCAAGATACCATAATAACTTTAATCCTAAATTATAATATTATAAGTTTATTTTTGAAGAGAATTTTTTCATTTAAAATTTCACAGTTCTTTAAAAAAAATTCATAAAGGAAAAAATATTTTCGTCATGAATTATTTTAAGTATTAATTCAAAAATAATTTTCCATCTAAGATGAAATTATTTGATAGTACTTATGATTTATAGGTTATATGATCCAAATATACAATTATCATTTTTTTAAAAAAAATTTATGTTTATGATGGAATTATACTTATGAAACCTATTTATTTTCCATGAGTTAGGTTACGATGAAGTATTTATAAAAGTAATTTGTTTAAAAGGGTTTTAATGGGATGAATGATTTATGGTCCCATGGAATACATATGTATAGTTTTTCTTATGTGATAGTTGGGACCCATATCCCCCTAAAATTCATTGGGTAATGAATTATATCTCATAATATAGTTAAAGGAAACAAGTCTATGCACTTGATATATGATGGTAAACAAGTTTCTAAATCTATTTTTTAAAATTTTCTAAAAGCCACTTTATGTGTTAGTGGTAACTGAACAATTAAAAATTCAAAATAGTAAAAATTCCAAACATCAGAAAAAACTTTACCCACTATTACCATATCAAAAAGATGAAGGCCATCTAAATCTTCCGAGTCTTCTGAACAGAATCGTTGCTTTAATCTTCCTAGTATAGTCATCATCTTCTAAACAGAATCAAATAAAATTTTCATTATTCAAAAAATAAAAAATCATCAACATACTAGCTGAAGCACCTCGGTAAAATTTCCATCAAAATAGAACTCGAATCATCTCTCCATTGGCATAACCTTCAATGAAGACCCCAAGCCGCACAGGCTTTTGAACCTCTTACAAAAAAACTGGTGTCTGGCCAGACTATGCCAAATTATAATTCAATACAAGGTCATTAGTAATAAGGTATTTCTTTATTTGATTAAGAAAGTGTGGGGGAAAGGAGAATATGCATAGGTCTTGGCCTTTAGTAGCCACCAGGTCCTGACTACCAACCTCCAACAGGTCCTCTGAAGGAGACAGTTGAGGGGAAGCTGAGTTGGGTGTGTTACTATTGGTCTCTTGAGTTGTTGAATCCAAATGCATGGGTGAGCCATGAGTAACCGAGGAATCTTTCCCCTCAGAACACATTGGGTCTAGAGGCACGAGAAATTTTTCCTTTCCAACACCCTTCAAGACTCCAATAGAAGGCTCCAAATTCCGATCAGAATCTGATTTCCTTCCAAGATGAGACCCCATATCCTCTTCAATATGAGATGTTACTTCTTTTTTTCCAAAGAAGACTTGTCCTTTTCTAATCCCCTTATCGTAGATGTTTTATTAAGGGATTTCATTTTCATGAGAGACCCTTTGCTGGAAGATCTTGTAACTGGACTTTTGGGTAAATGAGAGTAGTATTTTTGGGTTCGCGACCTTCTCAAATGCTAGATGAATCCCTATGAGACTATAAGGACCTTTTTTCCCTTCATTGCAGAGGAATGAATGTAGTTGTCCACTTGTTCCACTACCTTTTCCTTGGTAGATTGGGTACCTGTGTCAGAATCCATATCAGCATTGAATTATTCAATTTTCCCTCCCTAAGAAATATCCCCTTTCTGTCCTGTAACCTCATATGTCCCTCCTTCAAATAGAATTATCTCACCTTCACCCTGCACCACAAACCTATTTAGTGATCCGACTCTATAGGAGTTTCCCTTAAGTTTCCTTGCTGGAATTTCACATGTCCATATTTAAATCCGCATGTTTGGAGAGGCCCTCCTTTCCCTTTACATTACAATTATACAAGCACAAGATGACAACCGGGGAAGTTACATTTTCCCTTTCATTTAGGATCTCAGCCAAAATGACTCAAAAACTCATTGTTGAGGGGAGGAATTGATTTACATCTTCCATATAAAAAGGTCTTATGACATACATTTTAACATTTCCCTTAGGCTCTAGAATTTCTGGAATAATAATCCCATTTCCCATAAAATCCATATATGGGAGTGATACATCCTCATATAGTGGGTTCAAAATAATCATAGAAATACCCCTACGCCAATATGTCTATGCTGAATATCCTTTAAGGAATCAAAAGAAGTAGCAGGGAATACATGACTCATAAATAATTGGTTTTTTATGTATGCACTCTCCCACAATCTCAATCCAAAAGAAAACCAAAGGTGGTTTTGATATGCGAACCTTAATACAAATTCGGGGCTCAATGGGATGGAAGACCGCTTGGGTTCTGAGATCCACAACCAAAAAAGAGACCAACAAGATTTCCTGACATTAGAAAAATAGTGGGGTTTTGGAAAGTGAGAGGAAATCCTGGAAGACAAGTCCAAATCTCCGTGGTCTATAGATCAGGATTCATGTGCATGACAGAGGAACATATGAGGAGGGTAAAATAAAAGTGGTTAATGAAGTGTGATCCACTAGACGACCTTATATCCTGGTCTTCATTCAAGGATAATTGAATCATTATATTCTGATAATCAAGCAAGCCAACCACCACTCATTTACGAAGACCCCATTGCGTCAAGGAAAACATGTGATAAGACCTGATCTGAGAGTCTTGGTAGTTAACCTTGAAATATTATTTTTAATACTTATGATATTGACACATGCATTTATGACTTCATTATGTTCTTCAAGAATGATTTATGATGACGTTTCATTGTTATGGTCATGTTAATATTTATGTTCATAACTCATATTTATGATCCATGGTAGTTTGGGTATCAACTTTTAATGTTATGCTCATGATCACATACCCATTTTTCATATCTTTTGATTTCGTGACATAATAAATTGGCATATTCCATGTTTAGCCTTACTGAGCAAATGATATCACACTTTTCTTATGTTTCCTTTCCACTAGATATGAAAAATTTGTTAAGTGTGATATTCTAAAAGGGTTATAATTATGAAAGTGAGGGATGATGTAGATATTTTATATACAAGTTGTTTATGTTTTTGATTTTACAAATCCACTAGTCCTCTATGGTCCTCAAGCATGTATTTATATAATTATTTTAATATTCATTTGAAAATATATAATATCTATGTATGAAAATCTTGGGTCATTATTTGACATGACCCGACTCACAATAGGTCTGGTCGGGTTAGTTGGGGAAGGTAAAAAATACAGTAAAGAATAAAAAATAAACTTTGAATCTATAGATTAAACTAAAACTAAAAAATAATATTGATTAAAAAATATAATGAAAATATAATGTTTTATAGAATTTTAAACTTGTATTAAATGTTATGTAACATAAACATAAGATTTTATTTACGTTATATAAAATTATATTTCATAAATTAAAATGTCATATAATGTAAATATAAGATTATATAATGTGTATATAATGTTTTATAATGTTATATAACATACATATAAAGTTATATAATATAAATATAATGTAAATATAACAGAAATTTAAAATGAAATATAATGTAAAATCAAATGTTATGTTTATGTTATTTAACCGTATTATTTGTTATTAATTATTTTTAATTCTTGAATGTTAATATTTTTTAATATTTATATATTATAAAAAATTATTAAAAATTATTACTAACTAATTATTAATAATTTACCAATAAATATTAATTTTTAGTCATTATTTATTATATGTATATATGGTTTTGTTGGGTTACAATTTTTCAATCCCTTGAACCAACTCAAACTGACCTCGACATGACCCAAAACAATCGGCCTTGACCATACCCCACGTGTAACCTAACCCCACCCATTTGTGTTTGGTTAGGTCAGTCTAGATAGGTCGGGTTTAGGAACCCCATTATTCAAATGTTTCTGTAGAATTCATTGATTCTAAATTCTTTATTAGTTAGACATTGACTTGGTGGAAATGAAAAACTTCTACACCCAATATAATGTTTAGTGCTTTTTTATATGCTAGATTTAAATCTCATCCTAAAGAATCTATATTAAAGGATGTTAATTATTTTTTATCTAGGTTAAATGAACTATTAGTAGCGAATTAATTTATTTTATGAATTTTTATTGATTTAATTATTCACTTTGACTATGATTTTGGAGGTTTAATATTTCATTGAAAAAGGATGTCATCTATGTGTTAGTTTCTTCAAAAATTATTTTCTCAGTGTTTATGGGATTATTTTCATTATCTATTGCTATGATTGAATATATTTCTCAAATATCATGTTGTTCTCAATAATTATGGGTTTAAATAACATTATGTAATTTTTGTTTTACATTTCAAAAGATACCTATTTTTAGTGATAACTCATAGGTTATTTATATTGTAGAGAACTCTGTAAGACATTCTCTAACTAAGAATATTAATATGAGTTTTCATTTTATTCAAGATTTTGTTGATAAAGGATATATTATTTTAGAATATGTTTTAATTGAAAATAAAATTTCTTATATTTTTACTAAATATTTGGATTTTTTTAAAATTTTATAAAATGAAATTTGATCTTTTAAGGATAGATATTTAGTATTAAAATATTATTTAATTTTTATTTTTATGAGGGGGATATTTAATTTTAAATTTAAATATTTATTATATCTGTTTTTTATAAATATCATAAAGGCATAATTTTTTTGAAAAATATTCCTTGGTTTTATAATTTCTAATTGGGGGAGATTGTTATAGTTTGGAGAATTGTTTATATTATTTTGGAAAATTTATATTTTATATTTTTAACATTCGAAATGCCATTAAATATTTTTATTGAATTAATTTTATAAATTTTGTTATTTATCATTTTTTAAATTTCATTATTTATTTTTTTATTTTATAAAATTGATTTCAATTTATCATTATTTATATTTATTTTTTAATAACCTTTCAAATATATTTAAAATATGTTTCTATACTTATGTAGTTTTTACCTTTTTGTACCCTATTATATTTGTTTTTTACCTTTATGCATGATTTATCAATTTTTTATTACCCTTACTTAGCTCATGAGTTTTCTTCTTTACCTTTATGTTAATTATATATTTCCCTGACATGATTAATTTTTTTCATGAAACGCTTACATAACTTTATTTTACATTTATTAAATATATATAAAGTATAAATTACCCTTATGTTTCTTATTCTCTTACCTTTATACAAATCTAAGCTTACCCTTCTGCAGTACTAAAAAATTGTATGTTACCTTTATGTTGTGCATAGTTACCCTTATTAAGACTATGTAAAACTCAATCTACCCTTACATAGCCTTGAAAAAACTCTATCTTCCATTATTTGACCAATTTTATTTACTTGTTACCCTCATGAAATAGTTATTTTTCTAGAGTACTCTTTTTCACGATTTTCATGGTATTTAAATTTGTTTAATGATTATTTCATGTCTTTAAATTTTTTAAAAAATTTCAATAATTTCATATTAATAACATTGAACTAATCAGATTTGTTATTACAGTGTTTTAAACATATTTATATGAATTCTAAATCTATTCTTGATTTTATGCATAAAAATTTAGCTTGAAACTGAAAATTGAAAATTATTTATACTATGTTTTTTGTTTCTTTTTAATGTTTCTCAATTAATATTAGATGTTAGAAAACATATTCAATGTTTTTTATAATTTTTAATGAAATTTTATTCATTTTTGATATTTTATGTATCTACTTGCATATATTCTATAAGTTTTCAACAGTTTGAATTTTAAATGAGAACCTTTGTGTGATTTTCATTGGATTTTCATTGACCTATTAAATTCAGTTTTTATTAATATTCTATCCATAATTTCAAATTACTTTTAATTATTCTTTTTCTTTTTTAAATATTAGTGATAGTTTTATTATAATAATACATATCTCTTTCTCTCTTTGATAATTATTTATTTTTTTTAATTTAAACTCTCTATCCAATGGATTTGATGTGTTGATTTTATATCTTATTTAAGGAATTTAGATAAGTTATTGGGAGATGTATAATGTATAAATAATGAAAAAATATTTCCTTAACATGAGCTTACATATTTTCAAGTGATACTATGAAAAAATTGTTTTAGTGTGGTACTGTGAAGTTTTGTGAAAATATATAAAGTCCCATTAGAACAATAATTATTTTTATAAATGATATATCAAGGGTTCTACCTAAACATCATGTAATTAGACTACCTTGATATGATGGATTAATCCAATACTCAATAACCATAACTACTTCATCTCATGATTATATTTGATTCATTTCATTATATTTTTTGTTTTTATAACTCTACATCCTATCTCCCACACATGGACACAAATTATTTTTAAGCATTTAGAAACAAATAAATTTTATTTATTTGGTTTGTGACTCTATAATTCTAAAGTTAGGACTATTTAGGTTGTGACTCCCATAGTCTAAAGTCAGTGTTATAATTGGTTTGTGAATCCCTATAAAAATATTGGATTCTTGGTAATACTACCACTAGAAAACATAGGCTATAATTGATTTATGATTCCCATTAAAAAAATCATTTTAATGCAAAATTTATAACTCAAGAAGTAGAGAGTTATAAGAGTAGAGTAGGTCCACTTTGGACTGAATGGAAATTAAAATTTCTTAGGTTATTTATTTTATTTTATACTTTTAGTAAACACTATAAATTTAATCAAATAATTAATTTATATAATTAGTCATTTTAATAAAATTTTAACCTAGTATATTCACCCCATTCAAGACCATCTTCCATCCCCCTTTCAGACCTAAAACCTTTATACTATTCTTTAGTTGATTTATACTATCCACTTATAGATTCTTTGATTTCAGGTAGGTGGTTTGACATAGTATCTTTTTTTTGAAGTAACATATATTCATAACTTTTTAATAATTATGTTTTAAATAGTTTGAAAGCATCATATTCCATCCACGAGGACTGATTTACATGGTCTATTTTTTACTAATCGTAACATTTTGATATGAATGAAAAATTAGTCTAAAAATAATATTTTATAAATAGAATTTTATGATTCCATCTATGTGTTTGATAAAATTATTATTTTGAATAATATGGAATTTTAGAATGGGGTTTTAAATGGAATGTAATTATTTTATAATGATCAGGGCTCTTAGGAACTCTGGGTGCCTAGGTTAGGAACTTTATACAAGTAATTTTTAGGTAATTATTCCACTCTAGCATGCCTATGTCTCCCTGGTTATGATTCCACTTTCTCAAGTGGATATTCAACTAGTTTAATATTCCAGTGAAGTTAGCGGCCTGTACATCATTTTTTCCACTTGGTTTCTATATAATTTATTATGGGGATCAGAATATTCCTTGAATATAGTCATCCAGGACTGAGATAACATAGGAATAGGTGCACTATTGAAAATGGGGGATTGAATTAGCAGTGAAAATATTTTACTATTATGTACCCTTGAAATAAGACTCTATAATTGGTCAGGATTTAATCCTATCAAAAATTAAAACATATACCCACTCAGGTGAATATATAAATGAAATGAACAAGTCCTACACAATTTTAACAAGATTCAACCATACTGTGGGAACCTGCTCCTTCTCGTGTTTAGTTTATATACAATTCAAAAAAATTTCACTATAAATGTAACATTATCTTATAATGGATATGAAGGTATTATACTTTACGTACAGTTAATAAATCCTGCTGTTTACAAGATTTTCATATTGACACCTTCTAGAAAAATTGAATCAAAAACACCATTGGTTGAGAAATAACTTATTTATGATTTAGGGTACTTAAAAAATAGATAAAATATATTTTTTTCATTGATCCATAAAAAAGTTTCAAATAATATATATCACTATTCATGAATAATGACCATGAAAATTACTCAAGGAATAATTAATATAGATCTCGACCTCTTATTTATCACAGTATGAAAACCCTAAAAGATTTGCTTCTTTTTCTAAACATTAAAACATATAGCAAGTAATTTTTCATATCACATACACCTCAGATTTAAATATTCACTCTTCCTCTTATTTTACAACTTCCTTTCTCCCCCACATAGGTTCTATGCATTAAAAAAAATTCTTCTTCCTGATCAAATTATTTTCTCCCAGAATAGATTAATATAATATCAATCATATGAAAGATTTAGATTTCTCCTCACATTTTTAATTTCAAAAAATGGAATACATTTGTGATAATTTATTCTCCCACTGAAAGAATGATGATATAATAACAATTTTCTATTCTATAATTATTTTACACGAACTACTCCTAAAAAACACATACTTTGTCTAGTTCTCTACCTTGCTTGAAAAAAATTCCCTTTGTTTTTAAAACTCCTAGAAACTACATCCTCTATCTCTAATAAAAAATCCCATTAGTGGGATACAATTTAAATATCTTCTCAAAAACTCTGCAAAAAATAAATTATCATTTCTACAAGAAAGTAACCCAATAATAACACAACCATGGAATGATTATATTATTCTCTTCATGACACTAATCATTCTTAGATTTAATTTCTTTTCATATTATATTCACTATAAAAACATGTTATCTAAACCCACATAAAATCAGATTCCAATTTGAGTATATATTATATAGGAATAAGTAATGTTTAGTATAATAATGGACCAATTTATATCTACATTATTTTTGAAAAAGAACAAATTTACTTTTCTTAATCAGAAAACAAATCAACTTGATCATCTTATTTAAAAAAAATTATTTTTGAAACTCTAAAGAATTACCCAAGAATCAAAAAAATTTGTTTCCATATTTGATTGAAAAAATTGATTATCAAATATTGTCATTTGGAAATCAAATATTAATTTGAAAAATGATCTTCTCATTTACTTCTCATTAAGTATTCTTCAAATCATATCTTGAATAATGTATTATCATAGAGTCATGATTCTTTTATCATTTGAGAAAAAATTAGGCATCATAAAATTGGTTTTTCTTATTCATTGTTAAATTATGGAAACTCATATTTTCATCCAGGTGACTTAACTAATTTTCTCTATGCTTTTAATCCTTATATAGATGAATTAATCCTTAATCTCAATGAAGATGACCCTTATGACGTCCTAATAAATCATATATTTCTTAAATGACTCATACACATATTTAAATGTTTCATATACAAAAAATATGATACACATATAGATTCTAAATAATATATACAACAATTAAATGAAGAATATGAAAACTCAAATTATTTATAAATAGTCTTGAAAGACTCATAAATATATCTAATTGATTTTTATCTAGATCAAATAAATCATATAAATATCAAAATGATAATTATTCATAGCTAAAATGACTCATACAAAAATAAAAAAAATGACTATGTAGTGCTCAAATGGAACATAAATATATCTAACTTATTAAAAACTCAATATTCAATATGGATATGACTCATACAAAGATGCAGGATGCCACATATGTTTCTTTTCAATAGATAATTTCTACTTACACCATAGGAATTTTTCATTACTTCATATAACCATATAATTACATCAAATCACTTTAGTGTAGTTTAAATGATCTCAAAAACATTCCACACTACATCAAAAATATCTCTACTACTCTAATGATTCTCAAATAAAGTTACTATCAAATTCATCCTCCTTCAAAAATCCCATAAGTCAATTAAATATCCCCTTTTGTATTTTTTTGAAAAAATATAAAATTATTTTAGCTCACAAAAATTATTTTATAAATTCTAAAATCTCATGAGATTGATCATAGAAAAGGATTTATTTAATGAGAAGTGTGTTTCACCAAAACCCTAGATAAGGTATAGTTTCTAAGAGAATTATATCCTTTAGTGTTAACCAGTGACATAGGCAATATCCCCCTCAATTTATACTTCCATTTACCACTTTCATAAATCCCCATTATGAATTATACAAAACATCAGATTCAATCATTTTAGGATATATCATATTCTACCTTTGAATACCCCATGAAAAAGAAAGAATCACATGATGTTTAAATTTGAGTATTTTCATTCAACTTTTGAAAAAAACAATCCAAATCCTTGTGAGAGTGGTCCATTCCACACTTCCTCTAGTGAGATGAGAGGAATGGGCATATATTTTTATCTTCAACTCTTCAAACCACTCTTTTAGAATTTAATTTTTAAATATATAGTCTATTTAATTGTTGGTGGATATATAATCAATAATCACATAACCATACAATAGTTTTTTCCTTTATAAAATGAAAGATGGTCTCTGAAATTTTTTGTTATAGAATTATGAACATGATTATTTGAA
This sequence comes from Viscum album, assembly GCA_963277665.1. Taxonomy (NCBI): domain Eukaryota; kingdom Viridiplantae; phylum Streptophyta; class Magnoliopsida; order Santalales; family Viscaceae; genus Viscum; species Viscum album. The sequence continues at coordinate 1,946,374,537 of OY728163.1, forward strand.
ATATAAATGACACTTTTATTTTCAAAAACAAATTTTAATGATGTATTGGAAAAAAAATTCAAAATTCACAAGTTAAACATGTATTCATACCATCTTTTTACATGCATGTGTAGTGTTATATTTTTTTCTTTTGTTTTACTATAAGAAATAGATGTATTAATCTTACTATATTACCTCACATAATTCCCTATTAGAAATAATGGTCCACCATATTACGATTATTTTTTTTGTGAAATATATTTTCCAATAAACATGAATGAATACCTGTAAAATAAAATCAGATATATTTTTATATACTAGGCGGATGTTTGGTGTCCTATGACATATCTCTGAATTAATTTATATTCCAACATGTGAGAGAATTTTGGAACACTATGAAATCTAATACATATAGTCATAATAAATATAATATCATGTCAAAATTTTATTAAATAGAGAGTACTTCCAATGTTTTTTTATAAAATCCCTTTGATTAACAATATCACTAGCCACATATTTAGAAAATTTTGTTTTAATAGCTATGGGTGTTTATATTTCATTAGAATTATATATATTGAATCTCCTCAATAATTACTTTATATATTTATCTTGGGATATAAAAATATAATCAACCACTATAACGATTTGTAATCCTAGAAATTATGTCATTTCACCCAACATTGACATCACAAAATTCATTTTCATATATTTTGTAAAATATTCTTAGTGATAATTTTTCTCACAAGAAAATATAATTTCTTTAATATAGACAATGAAAATTATAGTTCCTATGGAAAATTCATTCACATAGTGGTTCTAATAAATATTTGATTTTATAAATTCTGTGTTTCTCTATTAGCCTTCAATATTAGAGAGCCAAGCCATATGGGCCTAATTTAAGACATACAATCAATTATTTAACTTACACACTATGATTCTATTTTTTTAATAGGAAACCCTTGAGTCTCTTAATAAATTATTATTCTTATTTTCATCTATTTTGAAATTTAGAGTTTATATCCACCTAATAAACATTGGGATGCTTATTCCAATTCTAAAAAAGTTTTGTTAGATTCCATTATTATTACTATTGCAAAGTTTCCTTCTAAATATAACTCAATGATTTTAGAGTAGCCCTTGCAAACTAATCGAGAATTTTTATTTTTCAGATCACCTTTCTCTTTCATATTGTTTTTAAACATCCTCTTTGTTCCAATTAAATTTTTATTTTTAAGTCTTCAAACTATCTACCAAGTGGTGTTATTCTCAATTAGATAAGGATTTTCATTCATAGCATAAATCCATTATTCATGCTCAAATACCTCTAAAATAGATTGGGGTTCAATAAGAAAAATTAGAGAGGTTTTGTGTCCAATTCTCAATTTTTTCTAAATTGGAATGATTTATTTTTAATACCAATAATATTTTTATAATCAAATTTTTTTTAACCATTGTTGTGAAACATCTATACTCAATTGATACTATACCTAGTGCCCTAAGACAATTAACCACATGACCTGAAGCATGCCTCCCCATATTCCATAGTCTAACGACTAGAAGAAATGATCCATTATAAGTTATAGAGACACTATACCCTCTTTACCTGAGTAGCCAGATAGTGAAAATCAAAATAAATATCAACATTAAATAATATTAAATACCAAAAATGTCACATATAACTTTTTAAAGTTGAGTTTGTACCCACAACTAATAAAATAAAATATGTTACATTACTAGTGTCATGATCCAACAAGAAAAACCAAAATTAGACATGATGAAAAATAAAAAAATGGGTCCTTATACCGAGCCTTGTTCCCTCATCCATACTTTTAACTGAACCCAAAATCAACCATCTACACAAGGACTCTGCCTATGTCTTGACCTGCAATCAATATTTCTTCACAGGTACCCAATGGTTTCCTAATAACGGTATGAGTGTAACTCAGTAGGCCACCACGAATAGTATCTATAACAATATCCAATTCAATATAGTAAATTTAGGAGTATAATAAATAATTAATATATAAAAATAAAACTTGTTCCATCATTTAAAAGTATCTATATCAATCAATTTTATTATTTATTCTATGTCTTACCAATTTAGCTAACCTACTGTTGCCCATTCTGGTTATCTCAGCCATGTGTCAAAGAGGGTACATGTTGTAAAATAAGGTTAATCAGTACAAGTATCCAATTGAGATTTATAACACTATGCTTGACCATCCAAACAATGATATAGAACTCCATGTCCATACCCTGGGAGTTTGAGCATCATTTGTTTATCTGAAAACTACGATGCATAGGGGTTTCTATAGAATCATTCTATCCCACCCAAGGGAGAGAATAATTAGTCCAACATATGACAATCTATTTGTTCACAATTTCAAAATATTACCATCAATAACCATTTTATTAAACAAATACAACACAAGTTCACCAATTCATTTATCATAGTTAAATAGTTTATTACATTCAACATATTCAAATTTCCCATAGTTTGGCTATTTCACCCAAAAATCAGCATTGAAACCATTTATCACCCCTATCAAGACCATTTCACCACATTGAAAAACCCCCTCAACCATTGCTCAAATTTACCCATTTACAAACTGAAATCATTTACTTATTCAAGTCATGAGAAACACCACCTTTATTTTATTCCAACATGCTTACCAAAATTATAATTGTTTTAATCAAGTGAACCAGTCAATTCAAACTTTAACAACATTATTCATATATTCAAGGAAGCGTCTCACCCCATGGGCAACCATAGGACCGGTATAATCAACCTCAAAAAATTTAATGGGGGTCATGAGGGGTTTAACACAACATTTACACACTAAATTTATCATTTCATACCAAGGTTTTAAATGTGTAGAACAACAGAAAAAAGGCACAGCCGCATACACATAAATTAAACATTAAGTTTATGGGATATAACTTGTAGAACACATTCCTCAAGTTCATATATGAAAATTCACTAAACCTTATTCCTTGATTCAAACTCCAATTGGATTAAAATACTAAAATTAGTATTCTACAGAAAATAATGGTTTAGAGGTTTAAGAGGAAGAAGAAAAATTATACAAGGCCTCTTCCAAAAATAGAGGGAAGAGGAGTGATAAAATCACATCAAGATTTGATTCAATCCTAATGACACTTCACGTGAGTTAAAATAAAGTTAGATCGATCCCTTTAAAAGGGGTTAGCTCTTGGTTCATCTCGCAAGATATTGGAGATGGGGAGTGGAAGAAAATTAGGTAATAACCCATAAATATTGAGGTGGAAGGTGGGAAATTCACTCTATTAATGAGGGAACTATTTGGCTGCATAGTCAGCCAAACTGTGTGCCAACCATGTTCCACCCTCTCTATAAGAGGGGGATTGGGTTTCATGGTATGCAAGGGAGCCCACCTGATTTTTCAAACTATATAGTGGTGATGTGTTTATCTATATCCAAAAAATACACACTTTCTAAGATCTACTTTTATGTTTTGTCAACTATTCACCCTCCCCATATGGAATTCATGATTAAGAAACACTATTAGTACTAATTTTGTGCTAAATTTGTGCCTTGCACATAAAATCCACTTTTCAAACTTTTTCATGCCTTAAAACCCTAAGACACCACCGAGTGCCCTAATATTTTTTGAAATATTTCATTAACCAATATAAAGGGAGTTAATGAAAAATTTAAACAAGGATGTACCTCTTTTAAACTTTTGGATCTTACAACCACCCCACCATATAATATCTCATATTTGAGATGAACTCCCTAGCATTGTCATGCCTCCAAGGTAAAAAGGTAAGGCCAATGGGCCCAAATATCCACATCCCTTTCCCAAGTTTCCACATAAAAATTAACATGATTACACAACACTTGAAGTAACAACATATTCCTACCCTACAAAACATTCTCACTATGATCCACAATATGAACCAAATTCTACTCAAAGGCACCGTTAGCCTCAAGCTCAACATCATCAACATCAATTACATTAGAATGGTTTGGGTGACACAATAGAATTCATGGGTCATGAAAAACATAATGAATACCATCATTCCACTATATAAGAGACAATCAATATTCTACCAGTCTGATACTCTCCATAATCTCAAGTAGACCAGAAAACGAGGGTGATAACTTTCTTTATTTTGGAATACTATGAGGACACAATCTTAGAGACACCTGAAGGAACACATGGTCACCCACCAAAAACAAAATAGGTTGATGATTTCGATCAGTGTATGACTTCTGTCTCCTCTAGTCTATATCCATATGATTCCAGATCAACTGAAACTGTTTTGAAATCTCTTGTACAATACTTGATCCCAACAACACTGATTCTCCTTCTTCCATCCAACATAATAGAGATATAAAAATCCTACCATAGAGTGCCTTATATAGTTGCATCTAAATAGTAAGTTGATAAATATTGTTATAGGAAAAATTAATGAGCTCTATGTGCTTCTCCCAAGATTCTTCAAAGCCCATAACACATTCCCTCAACAAATCCTCTAGCACCTAAATAGTATGTTCTTATTTCCCATTTGTATGTGGAGTGAAAATCCATACTTAGAAATACTTGAGTACCCATATCCTTTTGAAATCCTATCTATAAGTGTGTCGTAATATGTAGATCATGATATGAAACTATATTCCATTGTACCCCCTAAAAATGTATTACCACTCGGACATACAAGTCACCCAGCTGGTTAATAGTGAAAGAATATTTAATTGGTAATAAATGAGATACTTTGGTCAACCAGTCCAAAATCACCCAAATTCTGTTGTTCTTACAAGGTTTCCTTAGGAGACCTATCTTAAAATATATGGTACATTGTCCCACTTCCTTTATTTGATGGTAAATGGATGTAACAAACCATCAGGTCATTGATTATCATCCTTTACTTACTTACACATATCACATCATGTTAAGAAAACTATAATCTCCTTTATCATTCCCAACCAACAATACAATCTATAAATATCACGATACATTTTGGTTAAACTATAGTGCACCACCCACTTCCAATCATGAAACTCATGGAAATCTCTTCTCATATAGAAGAAGGAATAACAAAATGACCACGAACATGAATAATCTTATCCGAATCAATAGTCCAATAAGAAGGTGTATCCCTACCTTCAATTTTTATTCTCAAATCTAGAAATTATGAATCCTCATATTATATACTCATTACCTAATTTAGAAGATAGGGACAAAATGATAAGGACATGAATTTGATCCGCTCATGGACCTCATAAAAAATTATATGCATCTCAGTAGAAAAATGCATTATCCTTTACTTAGAAATAGAATCCCAAATTGCTTGATTCAATGCCTTTTTTATCAACGTATTCTGAAAAATGTTTCATTTAATTGGAATATAAGCTAATTCAATGTCAAAAGGTTGAATTTACTCAACCTATATCTATTGTGGATGATTAAAATCATGCTGGGAAATGATGAACATAATTATTTTATGGTTGATACGAACAATCAACTTCTCACCTAAAATATAATTCCACCAAAATTTCAAGGCATCAACCACTATAAGAAATTCTAGATCATGTGTTTGATAGTTCCATTCTTGTTTCATTAACTATAATGATCCATATTCCCTGACTCAATCTCCCTATATCATCACTAACTGGATTCCAATCCCATATGCATCATAAAAAAGGTATACACCTTACCTTGATTGAGTAAGATCAAGATCATGGTAGTGGTCAATAATTTCTTCAAATAATTAAAATAATTCATACATTCTTCAGGCCACTAAATCCTTAAAACATTATGTTAAAGACTAAATGTGGAATTTCCAAGTGAGAAAATTCATTGATGAATCTTCGATAATAATATGTTAAACCTAGAAATATTTGGATATAAAAAAATTTCATTAGTTTCTCCAAATATAAAACATCACGAACCTTATCTAGGTCCACTAACACAACATATTTTGAGATAAAGTGACCAAAGAAATGTGTCTTTTTTATCCAGAAATGATACTCAGATAGCTTGGAATATACTCGATTCTCTCTTAGTGTACTCATGAAAATGTCAAGATGCGTGTCATGATCATCCTAAGTCTTAGAGTACACAAAGATTTCATCGAATAAAACAACAAAAAAATATTACAGGTATGTGTGAAAGATTCAATTCCTCAAATCCATAAATATAGTAGAATCATTCATCAACCTAAAATGAATCATTAAGAACCCATATAAACAATACCTTCTTCTAAGATCCATCCGCGGTATATCAAAAGGTATCACCCTCATTTAATGATATCCTAAACTTAGATAAATTTTGGATAAATCCTAAGATCCTTTCAACTTGTCAAAAATATAATAAATATGTTGAATAAGATATATATTATTATGTAGCATCCAAATTAACTTACGAGAATTGACACAGAACCACAAAGTTTTATTAGCTTCTTAGAAAAATTGGAGATCCCCAAGAAAAAATACTTGGAAGAGTACTACCATTATTCTCCAATTCTTATAACTGTGATTTTAATTCTTGAGGATCCTTTAGTGAAATTTCTTATGATGGAATTCAAGTTATATCAACTCCATGAATATGGTTAATCAATAATTCAACCTCTTTATCTATTGGTATCTTTAGAAGTCCCTTGGAAACAAGTCCTGAAACTGACCCCCCATCTGAGGAAAGATATTATGCTCCACTCTCTCATCATCCAACAAAATAAAAACACCCAGGCTAAGAGATCCACCAATTGTGGAAGAACATGCCCTCAATGGACTTAAAAAATATTTCACTCCCCATGATCGACATAAGTGTCATCCTCAAGAGATTTTAAACTCACTCTATTATGATAAACATTTATTTGATCCCGGTATATAACCAACTAATCAAACCCCAATTTCTGGTCAAAAACTAACATCTCAAGTAAACACATGTCCCAAAGAAGATGGTACCCACCAACAATGAGGGCACACTCCTTACATTTCCAGATAATTTCTACTCATACTCTGAATGGTGTGCCACTCGACCTAACCCCACACAAATATTACACCACTATACCCAAAGGATTTAGTAACCAAGGAGATATGAATGAATGTGAGCACTATGTATAAAATAAATCTCTAGAATTTATAGAACATACAATAATCGTAACTCAAATAGTTGACTATCTAGACTTGCTATGGCTAGGTGCAGGATGAACAACATGAAGACGACTTTCCCCTCTATCCGGTGCTCCTGTCTAATATCATGGTTCTATATTTCCCTATGCCAAACATGATGTAGTAACACATAAACCTATGCACCTAAAATAATTAATTCGTATAAATTACTTTTTCCATACCCATCAACGAATAATGTGTCAGAATATAAAAACATCACATTACATGTGTATCACCCAAGGTAAAATAAAATCCAACTATAATAGAAAACATCATGAAAGACAATCCCACCATGTGTAAATGGGTTTCCACCAAACATGAGTTAGATACTACCATGAACAATATAATTACCAAGGCCCCACACTTCTTAGTATCCTATCTACCCTTCCCAACTAAGATAAATAATTGAATGGAAACTCCTCTTATACAACACTGTAATATCCAGGCTCGAGTTTCACTATATGTGGTTTGCCAATCTGATTCACCACATGACCTTAAGTGCACCTCCCCATACCCCCGAGGATAATGACTTGCATTGAGGTTATAATGGAACTTATGAGAATAATATACCCAATTTAACAATGTAAAACAATTATAGATATCAAAATAAACATTGAAATTTAGTAATAATAAATACCACAAATATCACATACCACTTTCCGAAATTGAGGTCATACCCAAAACTAATACAGTAAAATATGTTGTGTCACTAGTGTCATTTTCCATATTTTTAGTGTGATATATACAAGGGAATTCTAATCCCCCATGTCATCTGCTTTACTTGATTCGAGGTTGTTCAATGGAGTCTAATCAACGGTGCAATGCTTACCATATTTTGATTGAGTCTAATTTCACTGAAAATTCTATTTTTCATGAAGGAAAGGCAGAGGAGCCCCTGGTTTTTAATTCAAATTTGGGCTTGGTTCCATCTAATTTTATGTTCTTATTATAAAGGGATATCTTTGGACTTCACCATTTCAGACCTCCGTTAGTTTCCTTATCTTGATTTTTGATGGGTTTCTTTTTTCCCATCCTTTAATAAAAAATCAATTTTTCATCAACTAGTGTCATTTTGAAAAGGTAAACCCAAAACAATTCATGTTGAAACTCCCCAAAATGTGTCTTGATGTCGTTTTTTGATCCCTCATCCATGCATTGATTCAAACCTAAAATCAACCGTCTTGCACAACACCTTTTCTATTATCCTGACCTACAATCATGTAGTCTTCTCAGGTACTCCAAAGTGGCCTGGGTAAGGTGTGATTATAACACTATAGTCCATTACCAATGGTGTATGAAAAAAATATCTAGTCTAATACAGTGTATGAAAGAGTACAATAAATAATGAAGATGAAAAAATTAACTATATTATATCATTGAACCATATCTAAATCAATAACTTTTATTTTTTATTCCATGTTTTAACCATTAATCCAACCTGCTTTATCCCATGGAAACTATATGAACCATGTTTCAAAGGTGTGATAGGTTAGAAAACAAGGATAATTTTTCCAAGTATGCAACTTGGATTTGGAACTCTATGTCTAACCATCCCAAATACGATATCGAACACCATGGCTATACCCTTGGAGATAGAAGCATTAATCCGTTATCTGAAAACTATCATGTATAGAGGCACCTGGAGCATCAGCCTGCCCACCCAAGGGATAGGGGATTTAGTCCAACACCCCACCAACAATTTATTCACATTTTCAAAGGATATTCATTATTAACCATTTTATCAAAAGAAATATAACATAGGTTCCATTTTTCATTTATCATAATCTCATTATTCTTTAAATTCAATATATTTTCATTTCCCATAGCTAGGATCATTCATAATTTAATACTTAATGCAACGATTTTTACCCCTTTCATGCCCATTTAACTACACAGAAAAAATCCTTTAATAATTTTTCACCTTTTACCATTTATGAACCACAACTCTTTTATTAATTAATGTCAATACAAACACCCATTTATTCCATTCCTATATGATTACCTTAATTTCAATTGTTTTAATATCATAAAACATTAAATTCATCCTTTAACAGCTTAATTTACATATTTAAAAAAGTTATTCACCCTATGGGTAATGATATTTCCAGTTTAATCAACCCCATTGAATGTAATGGGGATTTAGGGGGGTTCAACACACTGTTTGTAAACCCATTTTATCATTTCTTACCAAGTGTTTAAATGTGCCTCTCAATGGAATAATGAAACAACCATATAAAATTGAATTAAACATCCAGACTACACGATATAACTTATAAAACACCTAATTACTGTTTTTAGATGAACACTTACTTAAACTTATCCTATGATTCAAATTCAAACAACATTAAAATCCCAATCATAGAATTGGCTAAAAAAATATTGGTTTAGAGGATTTTTAATGAGAATAGAAATTATAGAAATTATCTTTTATAAAATTGAGGAATATGAGTGATTGACTCACCTAGAGCTTTGATTCACACCCAATGAAGCTTAAAATGATTCAAAATAAATTTAGAATGATCATTAGAAGAGGGGGACCACTTGGTTCATCACTCGTGATGTTAGAGATAGATTGGGGAAGAAATTCAGGTAAGAACCCTTAATGATATGGGGAATTTTCTTATTTTAATTATATGTATGGTTTTCCCTTATGGTAGGACAAAGCATGAAAACATTATGTGCCCCCTCTAACTAAGAGGGGGCTTGGGCTGCACTATCTCTGGAGGTGCTTATATAGTTTTCTAGACCTTTCAGAGGCCACATGTTTGGATTTATCCAAAACCACACAGTTTCTAGGCTCCCCTTTCATGGATTTTCAATCATGAACCCTACCCCTATAATATTCATTGTTAAGAAACATGGTTATTACTAAACATTCTACTACCATGAAACTTTCACAGAAAACACCATTTTCTTCCTTTTTCATACTGTAAACCCCCGAGACACCCATGAGTCCCCTAATATTATTAGGAAAATATTTATTAACCATTATAAATGGATTTACTCAAAATTTAAATAAGGACATTACTCATACAATGGTCATGATCTTACAACATCCCAATCTCTAATTTCTGGAACTCTCTCCATCACAAGTTTATTCTGAGTCATCCTCAACTACATTTTTCACATTTCCTACATTTTTATGAATATATTTTTTATAAATATTCACACTAAAATATTCTATATAAACATATTCTACTCAACATATAACATATTTCATGAAAGTATTTTCAATTATATTGTTGTAAATACAGTCAATAAGTTTATGTGAAATCTTATTGTAGCACTTATATACACTACAATTGGATTAGTATATGAGGAAAATGCCCTATTAAACATTCTCTTCAAACCATCAATGATTAGTACCTTTAATCTCCATGAAAAAAGCAAAGCCAATAAATTTGAAATAATTCATAGATGTCTTAATTTTGGACAACAATTTATATAGTCTCTTTACTGTCATATGTCTCAATAAACACCTATTTTTATATGGGAATATATGAAAATAATTTATCTCTAGAAAAATTTAGAGTGTTTATTCTTAGTTAAAATTTTCCTGGCCATCTCAACAATACATTATTTTTTACTCTTAGAAAATCAAATTTTCTACGGATTTTAAGGTTTACACAATTGATGTTTGATTATATGTTTTTCAAAGTAATTTTCAAATTCATTATAAGATTAATCTCTACATTATCTAATCTCCGATTCATAACACATATTCCTCGAACATTCTCAACATGTATTCTAAATATTATGAACATGTCTACTAGTTTAGACTTATTCTTATGGAACATAATTTTTATCATCAAACTTTATTCATTAATGGAGGCAATGAAATAAAAATCACCTTTGAGAGATTGATGTCTTATAGGACCACAAAAATCATTTTGAATAATTTAATTGGTCTAGTGAGTTGAATATCTACCCTTTTATATGTTTCTTAGGCTATCATTAACTTATTTAAAGTTTCACAAACAACCTCTCTGTAATTATTGAACATGATATTCTATTAACTTGGTAGCCAAACTGACACTCCACAAATCCTGAAGGGCATTTCATATCCCCCAGACCGGAAACTAGTTCCTAGGAACCATAGGAAACACCATTGTGAATAATTTCCCCCTAAAGTTAGAGTTAAAATAAATTGAAATAAGTTTTTGGTATGTTGTGAACCTTTCACACATTAAACATCCACATAATATCAAATAAGCATAATAAAAAAAATTCTCAAGTCAAACAGGTCATGAACAATGACACCAATCCAACCCATTTTCATAAATACAAAACATAATCCATATAAATGATTAAATACCACATTAAATAATCAAATAAAATAAAAATAACTAAAATAAACTATATTTTTGGCCACCTTAGCCGATATCATGATAACCGAAAATGAAATAAACATGGTCCAAGCCAGAAGCCCACTCCATGAAAGCTCTTGTTTTTTTCAAACTCCTATCTAACTCGATGTCAACCAGAAGAATTACACATAGGACTACTTGAAAAACCTATAACATATAATGTATAGTCATGAACTAAACATCCTAGTAGTTCTCCACCCTCCAAATCTAATAAATTTATTTTGCAGGGAAATTCAAAAATATATGTATGAAAATATTACCATAATGTTGGATTTTCAATCATTAATAGTTTAAAACCCCAATATCAATTCAAAAATATCTTTAAAAACATTCAATTTGTTTTTTAAAATGATGAAAATTACTTTATAAACATTACACGGAACTAAGCCTCCTTTACACCAAAACACCCCAATTGAAATCCACTTTAAAAGCACATAACAACAGTCTTTAATTCAAATTAGGTTTTCTAAGAATCTTTGAAATCCATTTAAAAAGAAAGTGCCTAAAAAAATTGGTAAAGCACACCAAAAGTAGGAACCATAATACCAAGGAAAAAATGAAGATAAAATAGATTAAGGTTCCACCATAATATAAGTAGGGAAGACTCAATAAATCCCAAGATATATATTCCCTATGTAATCCACCAACCAAGAAGTAAGAGTGTCATGAGATCTACTATAAGACCTAAAATGAGACACATCTAACTTTATAAAATTTGTATTCACTAAATTTCAAAATATTCTTTGACCAAATATTCACAATCCATCCAACTAACCAATAATAGTATAATTACAAATGGAACCCTCTTTTATACCTAGTGGAAAGTATGACTAGAGGGAAACTGCAGTGTGTGAACCCACTAGTTCAACATAAATATATATCTTCCACATAGAACCTAGGTTCCCATGACCATTGAAATATAATACATGATTATAAAAGTAATCCAAGATCAGTACATAAACAATAATTCTCCATCACATCCATCAACCTCTTAAAGAATACCCCATACACTTCATACATGAAAAGAATAAATGATAAATTTCTTTATAAAGGGATAAAAAGAACAATCATGCGATAAATAACCCACACAATGGGTGAAAAACGCCATGGGAAAATCAATAGGGTCTCTAAATCATTAAACAATGTTATTTATAAAGTACCAATCCTGAATTTACCATAAAAATATGTTTTAGAATATTGAGACCATTAACATTTTATAAAATACCACTTAAAAAAATATTTAGAAATCCCTTAAAAATCAATTTAATTTTTACAGACACCCTTTAAAACATGATACATCCTATTTGAAATCTAAAATAATACCAAAGGCCTTCCATTTTAAACAAACACATTTTAAAGTTCCATTAAGGCATTTTCATAAGGGATACTAATCCATTTATTTCAAGAAACCATTTAAAATCAAAAAATAACCCCTCTATAAATTATTTTTAGGAAAAATACAATATGAAACAAAACCCTATTTAAAACATATTTTTCCCTCTTGGAAAACCAAAATGAGATCAAAATCCAAAAAACATGATAAACCCATTTAAAAAATATTCTAATATCCAATTCCCAAAATATTTTCACTTTAAAAAATTTCTTTTGAAAAGTGGAAACATAAAATTCATATGAGAAACGCTTTATGTTAAGTAAAAAATTAATATAAATGATTTACAAACATCACATTAATTTAACATATATCCATACTTTCAATAAAATATATCTAAAAACTAAAGAACACTTTTTAATTTAAAAATAAGATAATTGCATATAAACGCCCACATGGAAGATGATTATCCAATCCAAAACATGTCAACATTGGAAAAGAGAACCTAAAAGATAGTAAACCTCATATAAAATCCATAATAGGACAAAAAACTCTATTAGGACCATCCCATACAAACACATATAAATGGTTTTTGCACAGTCACTTTGAGGCAATTACCTGGGTCGATCTACCACGTCTCCTGATCTAGCTTTTCATAAGGTCTCAAGAATGAATCGCTATACACCAAAGGATATTGACTAGTGGATAGGTTATAAATATATAATGGGGTTACTATACACAGAAAAAGTTTTAATAAAATAAGAAATAAGAAAAAAATGGCTACAACATGAACATCAGAGCACATAATATAAATTACTAAAATAGAAACATGCTTTAATAATATCAAATATGAAATACAATCATATAGAATTTAAGTATACTAGAACGTACAACTGATTAACCACAGGGCTAATCACATATATAGTTAGTAAATAAATATGTCTAAATGAAAAGTCTCAATGACAAGCTAAGAGCCATACCTCATACATGGTCTCTAACCATCAAGCTACTTCAGCTCGATCATAAAACTTCCCATGAGTGTTCCCTCTCGATAAAGAAATTTTGTACCTCAACCCCATACACAATATAATTAGTGGTATAACATGAAAATGTAAATATGTTTCTATATTGACATTGATGTTCACAAACATGGGATAAGAATTAATTATCAGCAGGGCACACAAATTAGTGAACATGTGATATGCTGTTATAATAAGTGGATGCACTATTTATATACCTATAATAGTTAAAAACTAATAATAGTGACATAATACCATAAATAGGGTTTAAAAATGGACAAGTATAGTAAATAAATGGGTTAAAAAACAAAACTACCACTCATGAGATCTGGTCTGATACTTGAGGTAAATATACACATGATCTATCCCATACAAGAGGATTTATGACACACAGATCACCCAACCACATAACATAATATTCATCCACAAAACCAACATATTTTTACAAAGATGTTTAAAAACAAAGAAATCCTGAATTCTAGACCTCTAGGAATCCAAAATGACACACGTAGCTCTATAATGTACCATAAAAGTTAATAACATGATCTGAACTATGTAAAATAAATGTAGTCAATAACAAAGAAACAATAAATGTTCGGATAGTCCTGTAAAAAAAATCAAGATATAAGTGAGTCGAGTTGAACACATTTATCTTAGGATCCATGTGCCTAATATAAATACTTTCTGAGTGGTCCTAATATATATCCTGGAGCACTCGACATCCATGACCACTAACCTATAACTAGTGTGTTACTCTCTACAAGAGGGGTGTACTCATCCAAATCAACCATTAGATCTCTAAGACCCATCTAATAATAACAAATAGAATATAGCCGAGAGAAATATATCATATATAGGGCCAATACCTAATCCAAGATATTTCCCAAATGTTTCCTCTCAAAATAAATAGAAGAGATATAATTCACTAAAAAATACATGGACATAGGACATTAAATATTTGGTCAATCAACTCTGAAAACCATAAGAAAATATTAAAAAAATACCAATAAATTATTCATTAACCAAGACTAGAGTCTCCAGTTCTCACATCATAATGAGACTCCTGACAAGGTAATCCCTTGCCACACCCAATCTCTCAGGCCTTGTTAGTTAAACAGTCCCCAAATAGAAATAAGTATAGAGTAGAACTACAAATCCAATTAGGAGATCCTTAAAATAATTCAATACAATAGGCTAATACCGTTGCATGGGAAACCCTATGTGGAACTCAATGGACTCTAAAAAATTCTCAATTAATTACGTATAGGAAAGGGCCCCTATGAACCACTTTCAAAAGTATAACAAAGGACCCTTTCCCCACCCGACACCCCATAATTTAATCTTATCCAAAATAAGACTCAGCCAGTTCCAAACCCCAAACAAAATCACCAACCCACCCATAAGTGAAACATCAAGGGTCACTTAAACCATCTCAAAAGATATCTCAATCACACCCTAACTTACATGATGCCCCATGATGGTAATCTATACAAAAGGCTCAAACCAAAATTGGCCCCATGTAACCAAGTATAAAACCTAAACCACTAAATGGTTGAGAAACTGGTCTTTCTATGAAAATTATATCCCTAAAAACATCAAGACAAAAAACATGGTATTCCCATGCAGATTCCTTTCTCCCTCCCACCATTTAGGGACCATATAAAGAACATAAGGAAAACCCCTTTTGATTCCTAATCCAAAACAAAAATCGATCACATTAACCTCTTTTTGTCCCATCCCAAACCGTACACTAAGAATGTTCTAAAACTAAAACCTCAAAAGAGAACCCCTTGTCTAGACACAAAAAACCAAGTGTAATCTCATCAGCACATCCTACATAGAAGGAGAATTTTAAATGTTTCTTATATGAGCTCACTCAGGATCCAATGATGTGGAGGAAATTAAATCTCTCCCCCTTAAAGGCCTCAATTCATTCCTAGTGGACACATGATGTGTTTCCTCAATGAAAAACATAAGAAGGGGGTCCAATTAATAAAGACCCCTCCTGAAAGAATTATAATCCCATGGCATTTCCCAAAGAAAAAATATCATTCAAAGGGTTATAAAAAAACAAGTCAATAATTTAAATTAAATTATATGACTATAAAAATGTAAAAAACCAAAGCTCTACCTTTGGACCACCTCATAGAATAACCACCAAAGCTTACAACATGAAACAATGATACACTAAAACTGGGGCACCAAATTCATGCCAAAAATTAAATTAATTCAATTAAAACAATTAAAATAAAATAATAAATTTAACTCCAAGGAGGCATGAAGATTTAAAACACACTGGAGGGATTATTTCATCTGAAACCTTGACTAACAACTCATAGAAGGACTACAATTCACTATTTACTAGAAGTTAGGGAAAATCCCAATCAAGAAAATGCCAAATTAAAAAAATCATTTCAATTTAATTAAGAATAAAAAAATTCCCTAAGCATCATACCTCACTTGAAATGATGAGTGATAGTGTGAAAACACCATTTCCTGATATCCTCCGAACAAGACACATAGATAACCCATTATTAATGATTAATTCCACCATGCTCTGGTAGAATTGACATATAATCTTTATATGAGAACCATCAAAATCATTGAGAAGAAAAGAGGAAGAATAAAAGAGTGGTAAACAAAATTACTCACCTCAAAATACTGAAATAATAACCTAAAACCACACCCATAAAACTTCTAAAGAGATTCTCTAATTGATTGTATTAAAATATGAATCCAAACTCATTAAATGATACCACAATGAAATGAAAAATTTAATATCCTTAAAATTTTGTAGACTTTAATGACATGGATCAGTTTAAACTACCCACCATAAAAAACATTCACCACCCATAAACCTCATTGGTCAGAAAACCAAAAATCTTGACCCACCTTTGTCACTCGTTCACCAATGACTAGATATGTTAACACTCCAAACACTAAACACAAACATTAATTGTGATTCTCTAACTACCAAGACTAGAAAAAATATCCCTTCTCCAAAGGAAATAGTTCAATATTTGAGCCACTTTGACCACATCTTGAATGATGTTGATGATGTGGGTTCAAACCCTCCGTTTTCAAAGATTTGAAAAAACACCATCAGGTCGACTCCTCCTAGAATTCTCAGCCTCAGCTACCGAGAAACTAAAAACCTTTCTCAATACATGGTATAAACTAAAAATTCCTTAAACCCAATGTATCCTCAATAATCAATTCAACACTGCCTACGAATTTTAATAAGGTATTTCCCAGAAGACCCGATTAATATGGATCCAACTACACATCGACACTCCAAATCCAAAATGAAAACCCATGAATATGTGGTTACTCCATACTATATGAGTAAACTCATCAATTAATTGCAAAAAAAAGACCAAGCTCCACAACCCATACTTCATCCAACACTGAACACGATGATTAGAGGTGGATGACCAACTCACACCAGAACACCAAACCAAAATTAACAACCAATACACATTCTTGGTTCACCAGGAACAACATCCTCAAAATGAATATGTTGAGATCCAAAACATAAAGCTTCCGTTACTTTGATTCTTGAGCACCAAACTCAATAACTCTTCTGGAATAATGTCATCCGGGATTTCCCATGTCTAAAGTACTTATCAATGGACCCACTCATGGTCCACCAACAAAAATTCATCCTAAAAACCCCACATGCATGTTCTGTGATGGGATAAATAAATCATACTTATTCAAACACATAAATTACACATTCCCATGTAACCGAAATGAAAAACATGACTAAATATCACATGAGGCAGAACCAGGGAATCATGATTCCATAGTAAACCATTAGGGTCTATGTGCATCCATTGATGAAGGGATTGAATTTTCATCACTGGGGAACACCATTTTTAAAGGTATACAAGACCTACCATCCTAATAAAAATACCCAATGTTTAGTTCTGTAGAATTCCACCAAGGATCAATATGGTATAATTCCATATAAATCATTGCATATGGTTTAAAAAAATGAAACAGTATAATCAGTAAAATTACACATAAAACACATATTCCATGTGAATTCTATGTTCCACGAATGATATATTGACCCTAAAATCTTTCTAACTGGAAAATATTCAAATACAAGAAATAGATAAATCCACACATATAAGTGCATCATCCAAGGATAAATCATACAACCATAAAAAATAAATCCAAAATTAGAAATCTCATTACACAAGTAACAGAGACTATCGATTGGAAAAAGTTGTTCATGATGAAATAATGTGAGGTCTATCATAGGCTCTGACACATACCTAAATACCTATCTTTCAACACCCCAAATAAAGAAAACAAAACCTTTCTTTGATAATATTTTGTGAGGAACCAACCCAAGTTTACCTGACACATCACATGATCCATCTCACCATAGGGACTCAAGATGCCAGAGGCTTCCAACAAGTGGTGAGGGTCTAAAGATACAATGGGGATACTAAACCCTCTTTTAGAGTGAAATGAGAGAAGAAATGGCCACAACATGATCAAATAATGGGAACTACATTATACAATATAAATAATTGAAATTTTTATTCTATATTAAAATTTAATATGAAATACTATAATACAAACTCAAATAATGCATGAATAGAAAACCAATAACCCATCAGGACTATCACATATACCAATAGTAAATAAAAATAAAAAATTTAAAGGATCTATTTCCAACTTCAAGCTAAATCTCATACCCAATTTCAAAGTAATGAGATTCTCCATCATGATCATCAAAATACACATGAGTGGTCCTTTTCTATCAAGAAATACTAAGCCTCATACTCATCCACAAAATCAACCTATACTCAAAAATAAAAGAATAAAAAATGGTTTGTATACATATTGTGGTGTGCATACAGTGGGTGAGAAATAAATCTCAAAAGGCCACCCCAAATGGTGAATGTTTAATCTATTATCATAATTAGTGAATTCACATGTGATATTCCTATACTAGTTGAAAACTAATTATAGTACAAATAAAACCATAAATATTATAGTAATATAAACAAATGAATTAAATAAAGGGGGATAAAAAATATAAATTTCTAACCCCAGATCTAATATGACACATAGGGTAAATCTACCATTCTTCTAGACCACACTAGAGGATTTATAATATGTGGATCACCTAGATAGACAACATCATATATCTCTATCAGACCAACATAGGAGATCCAATACATCTAAAAATGTAACAAACATGAATTCAAGACCCTAGGTTGTCACGATAGGCATTTACAATGACATACACAACTCTATTGAGAACCTATGGATATAAATACATGATTTTATATAGAGACATAAACTCTAGTGAACATATATGAACCTGTAAAAGATCCAATATTCCTATGGAACTCATTAAGATATAACCAAATTTGGATTCATACACTATGCCAGGTGTCCATGGGGCTAACCTCAATCCAGTGTGTAACTCTCAACTAGAGTAGAGAATTCATCCAAATTACACATTTTCTCATTGGGACCCATAAAAAAAATATTATCTGAGAAACATAGTAGAGTAGTAGATCAAACCTAGGGCCAACACCCAATCAGAGAAATATTCCAAAGGCACCCTCTTAAAACAAAAATCTAAGAAAGTATTTCCTAGAAAATACTCATTCATCAGCCATAAAATTGAAGTTTAATCAACTCTTATACACATCATCCAATAAGATAAATAAAAAATTGATCAAAACATGGTTACCAAGGCTCGGTGCTTCTATGGTTCATGAGGTCACAATATAATAGGACACCCTATAAGGGGATCCCTAGCTATAACCAAGGTTGTGGTCCATTCCCATCAAATGATCCTTAAAAAACAATAATTATAGAGAAATAATAGGACAACCTATGAGGGTCTCCTCAAGATCACATATATTTTTAGTCTAAGACTATTACAAAGGAAAAATCGAAGCTTTCCTCAATTGCCTCCAAAGGATCCTAAATCTAGAACATGCCCACAAGGGCATCCTAAGGGGATTATAAGAACAAATTTTAAAAATATACCAATGAATACCAGTAGTTATTGAAACCTGATGATGTAATATTAGGATTGATGGAACTAAACAGGATCTTATCCTCCATCACCAACCCACCCATAAGGGAAACCTCGTGGGTCCCTCAGACCCATTTGAAAACACAAATCAATGACACCCTTCCATGGAAAACATACCATGATGAAAACCAAGACAAAATGATCAAACTAAAATAGACCCCATGCAACTAGTTCTAAAACCTGAACCACACAAAGGCTAAGAAACTGGTCCCACTATCCAAGGAATATCACGAGAAACCTCAATACAAGACTATTAGCACTTCCATACTAAGTACTTGATAAAATATTCCTTCTAGGAACCATTAAAAGGACCCCACGGAGAACCTCTTAGAATTACCAATAAAATAAAACCGTCAATAACATGATACTTACCATGGTATCATCTAATACCTCCCACCTATAGAATTATATAACCAATACATCGAAGGAAAAACTCGTGTCCAACCTCCAACAACCTGGAGAAACACACCACGATCCATAGGCACCCAAATCTCCCACTACCATGTACTACTTGGGTGAAGTATCAAAAATGGAAAATACATAATACCACTCATTAGCCAAGGATGGTAATGGAATACAAATCCCCACCCCCCTTTATAGCCTCAATGCATCTCTTGAGGAAAAATGAGGTGTTCCCTTGAAAGACAATCTATGAAAGAGAATCCTTTGAATAATGGACCCTCCTTGAGGCATTAAAATCCTCAGACCATTTCCAAACCAAAACAGAATAACCAAAAAGTGTTATAAAAATATCAAGGTGATCATTTAAATCAATTTAAATGACCAAAATAGGGAAATGACACAAAAATGAAACCCTTGTCTAGCTAATGGTGTAACAACTAAATATTTAGGCTCAAAACCATGCTCAACCAACAATTATAGTACATAAATTTTTCTATAGAAGGAAATTATATTATTTCATATATTAAAATTTAATTAATAAATTTAATTCCCTGGAGGCCAGAACATTAAAACCTAGTGAGGGATTTCTTCCTTATGAAATCTAAATCAACCACCCAAATAAGGCATGTGATAGACCCATGACACCTAGATTGTTAAAATAACAAAGAGATGATGCCTAATTAAATGAAATTATTTTAAATTTAAATACATATCCAAGAATAATGCACCTAATATAATAACACAACTAAAATGATGAGTGATGAATATAATACATCATTACAATATGTCATCTTTCAAGCTATATAGAAGCACCATCACTTTAGGTCAGTCCCACCATAATCTGGTCAAATCAACATTAAAACCCTAAATCAAAAGTACCAAAAGTAGTGAGAAGTAAAATAGAATAACAATATTGGGATAATATGAAGATAATAACTTATAAATTCCACATAATGAACTCATAAACAAACCTAAATCGAAGGTGGTTGAAGTGGAAAGATGGGTGGAGGCCTCCTCTGGTATGTACATGTGAGATGATGGAAAGCGAAGGGGGAAACCAAAAATCTTAGGGGGAATGTTTATTTACAACTTTTAATTAAAATATAGGTATGTTTAAAATTTTTCTACATGGTTTTCAAAACCCCATTCCAACTGTGTGCAAGAAACATCCTAGAAAAAACCTACCCCCACATTTTGGAATTTTTTTTTTCTAACCATGTATTGATCATTCAAAAAAACATGGGAACTGCTCTTTGACACCCCAAATGATTTTTCTATAACCATGTGAAATATGTGTGATCTAGACCTGATATCCACTCATTTAATATAGTTTTAATTGGAATCTTTACAATTTAATCTTAATTGTGCACAAGTCATGCAAAAAAACATGCAATAAAAAAATGAAAATTCTTCATGATTTATATGGATGCATGGTTATCACAAATTCATGAACACCAAACACTAAAAAAATAATAAAATAGATATATACCACTCACTCTCAAGGTTCTTGAGATTTATATGATCATCGATCCACCTTATGGGCCTCAAAACAAGCCTAAAAACTTCCAAAATAAGGCTTCAATCTCAAAATTTGAATTTGAATCAAAATTCATTAATAACCCCCAGAGGAGAGAGAAATTATTATTTACTCTAAATTTGATTACCCAAAAGTACATGGATCATTACAGTCACTAATATTCATGTTATTAAATTAGGAAACAACTATACAATCTCATAATATGAAAATATCAAGCTTAAAAAACACTAGTTCTAAGGGTGATGCATGATAATTGAAAATAATTCTAATTAAAAAAAAGTGACATGTGGATGTTACAAATCTCCCCCAACAAATTACTTAGCCAAAAAATAGAAGGTGATAAAGATAAATATATTTAAAGGGGACCAAATCAAATATAACAACTCAAAATAATCCAAGATTCTCAAAATGATTGAATTGATCATCAATGATGATATCCATATGTCCCCAAGTAAAAATGAAATAAAAACTACAAAAAAGATTTAATAATAATTAAATGAGTCCTAATATAGTATCCTATCCACTTATAATTACTCTAAAATTGTAGAACTAAAAGATATACTTGGATAATCATCCTAAAAAACATATAAACCATGAGAGAAACTCACTCCCAAACCCCAACCACTTCCAATACAAAATAAGGAATAAAAAATACACCATTCGTAAATAATGACATGACTTTTCATCTCTGTCCATAACAGACTTGAATGACCTAGGGTTAAAATATGAATCACCACTCTAGAGTGAATCCATAAAAATCCAAGAGAAGCACTATCCAATGTATAATCACAAATGGTACATCACTCAACCTAGTAATCCAATCATATACCCTTGGCCTTTTCCAATGTCTAACCTATAAGAATCCTCAAATTTCAATATATACAAGACTAAAAAACCCAATTATTTATAGATAAATATAAAATAATGAGTCACAAAAATACCAACTCTCACAACCATCCACAAAAGAACAAAGAATGTAAAAAATAGCATCCATATCAACCCAACAAAATATTCCACAAAATAACCATCCACTAGATTCCAAAAAATGACAACTAAAGTTCCAAATGCATAACTCATATTTTAAAGATAAAAAATGTCCTACAATAATAAATTATCCAAAATAGATCAAACCTAGAACCCCATCCAAAAACCAAGATAACAATACTCCTAAATCTGACCTAAATTTCTAAAATTGAATAAAAATATAGGATATCTATGATTGAGGGGATTATAATTCCCTAGATACCCACAATGGACGAAAAATAGAATTATACCCTTCCTATGAGATGGAATCTTGGATTATATCCCATGATCATCCTACTTGTACTCCACAACAAATATGTTTCTTTCATTCCCATCAGATAACTCCATGCCATCACCCACCACAAATTTTCTAAACTAGCTGTTAGAATAATCAATGACCATATATAGAGAGAACATTACCAAAATTGATAAGTGATCAACATAATCAATCATTGTTCACACAACCTGATAAAGGATCAAAATATCTAGGTAACTATCTACTTTCAAAACCTTAGGAAAGATCCATGAGATAAAAATAATCCCAAAGAACTGCCAAGATATAACTTCATGATGCTAAAAAAGGTACCATATACTTCCACAACACTCATTTTGATCCCTGAAGTAGGCTCACTAAAATTCTAACCAATAAATATTTTGGAATTTGAAAATATTTTAGGATAAACTCAGTCATTTACAACAACATGAATGCTTCCACTGAACCTTGATCTATATGAAATAAAGATAGATACTGATTTAATAAGTTCATGATAGGGTATGAGAATAGGGAATGTTGTGAGTACACTACTCCACTTGGGGTATGGTTAGATTGTGGAACATTAGGAACCCTTTTAACCATTATAGAAGGCATACTACTAACAATTAAAAAAATGAATAAAATCAACCTATTCCAAAAAACATAAACCATTTGGTCCCATTATTATATATAGATCAATTACAAAAGATTAAATCACTAAATCAAGACACATAAAATTCAAAAAAATAAGAAAATATTTTCTTAAAAAATATCCAACTCACCTAAAGGAATTTAAAAGTCACTCTACTATATAATGAGAGAGAAAAATATAAAAACCATTTTTATAAAACAATATATCTTTAATGGAGCACGCATCACTGATTCAAACAATCTCAAAAAACTTTTTTTTCCATGATCAATAATTACAAATAAAAATATAATTTTAAAACCTAAGAACTTTAAAATTTTCATTTTGAAATTGGTCACCTTTGGGAATACCACAAAATAAAAAATTTAAAACATCCAACTGTTAACGTTTAAACATTTTCCCAATGCTACCTTGAAAAAAATCAATTTATAAAACACTTCTTGAAACCAAGGGAATTTCCTTTTTCCAACGACCCCTAAAAACCAAGTATTTATATTAAGAATTTCAAAAGTATCCTTCATTTCCCAAAAGAAATTATTTACACTAGGAATATTTAAAACACCACACAATAATAAAAAAATTATGAATGGACTACATAAAAATAATTTCCAAACCATCCCCAATTCATATGAAACAAGTTTGAATAATTGTAAGAAAAATCCAAAATTGAGAGGAGTCAAAATTGAACAAATAATGAAGAGAAAATTTTGTTAATGGATTATCCATACATGTTAAGAAAATGAGCACCGACTATTCCATAGGCTCTAAAAATTTGATAGAATCAAATATCATGCCCACCACAAGGTTATCCAGACCATGTGAGATAACCGTTCATCTCAATTTTTGCTCCATTTTCACCCTAAAACTAATTAAAACCACCAAAATAACCTGTATACTTAATGTGGATAAACAGTAATAAATTTTTATCAAAATACTTTGATAAAAATAATGACCAACAAAAAATCCATAATACAGTCCCAAACCCCCTATAATAACTCAAGGCTGAGGGTGAGAAATAATTCATGACATTCTTCACATGACTAACTCTCGAGTACCAACAATATTTATAATTCTTCGTTTTAACAATACACCCCCAAATAACAAGAGGGTTACTATCAATAAACCAGTCTTTTAAAGAATATTGGATCTGATATAATTTTTTACAGAACCAACCTAGGAAACCATTCACTTGGATCCCGACCCTGCTCACTACAAGGCCCAAAGGGAGTTCCATATCCCGATCAGCTGAAAATTAGTACATAAGAATAATAGTAAACACAATTGGTAATAATTTCACCATAAAATCAGAGCTAAGAGATACATGAACACTTTCTATGTACCATAATGAACCTTCCTTACATTGGATGTCGACATAGTATCAAATTGTCATGACTAAAATAAATCGGCGTGTCAAATATGTCATAACCAATAACACCGATCCAAAACATATTTATAAATACAAAACATCATCTATAAAAAATGATATGATACATTATGTAATAATTAGATACAATAAAGACAACTAAAAATAGATACAATATTGGTTGTCTTGGTTGATACCATGATAACCAAAAATTAAATAAACTCCGAACAGACTCAAAGACCACTCCATGAAACCTTCAATTACTCCAAACCTATGATATCATAAAAAAAATTTACACAAGAAAACCCCCAAACCAACAAATAAACCATGAAACCATAATAAATAGGAAAGATATAAATATCTTATGAGGTCACCACCCATTTAATCTATTCAATTTATTTTATAATAAAATTCATAAATTTTAGTTTCAAAATATAAATAGAAAGTAGTCATTTTAATCATAAAAAATGAAAAACCTAACATCAAGTCAATAATAACATTACAAAAATTCAATTATTTTTCTTAAAATAAAACAATTACGTTTCACAGGCCTAGGCCTACTTAAAATAAAATAACCATTTTAAAATCTACTTTACAAACCCAACATGAGAGTCCTTAATTCAAAATGGGTATTCCAATCATCTTTAAAAACCATGAAAGAAAGTGAACTGAACACAGTCGGTCAAGTAAACAAAAATTGTGCACCATATGTCCAATAAACGACAATATAGATAAATAAGATAATTGTCAAAGTACAATGTTAGTAAGGGGAAGATACAATCAAACCCATGAAAGATATAACCTATATAATACACCAACCTAGTATTAATAGTGTCATGAGATCTACCTAGGGTCCTAACTTAAGAAACATCTAAATTTATCAATTCATCACGGATCAAATACCAACATTAAATAATTACAAACATACAAAATACATCTAACTAATACACAATGTACCCATCTTAAATTGAATCCACTCCAATCCATAATGCATAACATGACTTTAGGGACACTAGTTGTGTGTGAACCATTAATTGTAACATAAATATAGATATCCCACTCAGTAATTATGTTCCGAAGACTAATAATAAAGTATATATGATAAGATAAGTAAGATAATAACAACAAAATAGAAATAAATCTCCCTCACCATGATCAATCTCACAAAAAATATCCACATAAACTACATTCATCCATATAAAAAATGATCAAATTCCATAAAATGTGAGTAGAAAGAATCATAGAGTGATAAAAATCCAACAAGTGGGGTGAAAAACTCAATTTGAAAACCATGAGGGAATCTCAAGAGTCAAACAATGTTCATTATAAAGTTTTAATAGAGACATTAACATAAAAACATGACTCAAAATGACAAACCCTATCACATTTCAAAAAACAACACTTAAAAATCAGTTAAAAACCCCTTAAAACAACCCAAATAAATTACATTTCATATCCAACATTTAAAAGATGGGTCTTCCCCTTTTAAATCCAAAACCAGACCAATGGTCTTTTATTTTCAACCAATACATTTAAAAGATCCATTGATGAATTTTCAAAATCCATACCAACACATTTATTTCAAGAAACCAATGAAATTTATCAAATAACCCTTATTTAAATCATTCTAAGTTTAAAAACCACATTATAAAATAAAAAACCTATTTAATTTTTTTTCACTCTTTGAAAAGGAAAACAATAAAAATATATAACAGACACTATCAAAAAATTTTCAAAAATCCTCATTGTCATTTGAAAAATTCTTGGCACATTAAAATATTCTATTTTAAAAGAGGAATTATTAAATTCACATGAAAAAAATATATTTAATATAAAAAATTATATAACATATTTTAAAACATCACATGGATATCAAATATATTCATAATTTAAATAAAATAGATTTGAAAAGGGAAATCACACTTTGAATTGAAAAATAGAACAATTTCATAGAAACACCTACATAGAAGAAGTAAAAATCATGTTTAAATGTGCCAGATTTGGTTAGGACCATCGAAAAAGTCATGGTGACTTCCTATGAAATCAATAAGTAACCAAAACCCTATGTTTGGGCCATCTTGAACTCAATACCTTACTCAAATAGCTAATTATTGTTTTGGTAGAAAGATAAAACCTAAAAAATAATGAATGAAAATGAATAGAGAAGAAATGAGGAGGTATATACCATAGAATAAATTTGAAATTATAAAGAACAAGATAATAATTGATAGGGGATGTGGTTTAGATATCCTCATTGGGATATTATGGGCTAACCACGTCATATGAGAGAATAGAGGAGAGAACTATTATTTAATTTGAAAGTGATAAAATGAGAAAAACAAAAAACATAAAATCCTCATAAGATTTCATGGTTTGAACATACATTCTTCCAACCATGCTTCAACATTGTGGGAGTCCCCCTACACCCGACACCTACCTTACAATTATTGGTAATATCCACATGGTTTGATAAATCATTTGAAGACCATGTAAAAATTAATATATTTATGACAACCCTATCTATACAGATCCCACATGGTCACTACTAACCATAGAGGCTAATCATGAACGTCCTAGAAAACTTCCAAAACTATAAATTTCATGACCAAAAAACACATGGTCTTAGGCTGATCCATGATAAATAAAAAAATTAGTAATTAAAAACTACAGTGCCATGTGGGCGTTGCACTCTCTATCTCTTTTAGTCTGGGTAAGGCCTCTTACCACTTCATGTTTTTATATTTCACTCAAGTCCCTTTGGATGTGGTATCTAAGTCTTCCATTCCACAAATCATTACCATATATTTCACTTAAATATAATTAATTTATTGGGCTACAAATTTAAAATAGGTTTCTATATGTTCTTTATCATTTAGCGATAAATATTGTATCTTTATTTATATTGATCTAGCAAGAATATTTTGTTTAATAAAACCTCATTCCCAACATCACTTGATTAGATCACCCGAAGAAAATTATTTTTAATCCCCTCCCCGTAATATATATAAGATTATTTTATTCAATATCAGTTATAAAAATTCCTTTAATTTTGAAATATCTTTCATTTAAAAATGTCACCACCACTCTATCATGTTCTTATATGTTTTTGAATTCTTTTGTACCAACAAAAATTATAAAGAGAAATCAATATCCAGAATCCATGTATTTAATTTCTGAAATATTTTCAAGTAAACATAAATAATAATAAGAATTTAGCCATTTTTGAATTTCAATTACCCTCCCTTTTTCATTATAGTAATTAATTCATTGAAGGCTGGTTGTTCATTCATCTTTATAGTGACCTTATTCGTTATACTAGTCACATATTTTAGTCAAAAAATAAAATTTATTTTTCTTATATATTAGATGGATTCCTATTCATAGATTAATTTTTTATGATTATATTATTATCTTTTCAATTCTACGAACCATATATTATTACCTTCTTTTTTTTAGTGAAATATTATACTAACATGTATAATATTTTTTCCAAACATTATATAGCATTAGTAGCATCCAAGTTTTCAATCCCTTAATAATATAAATTATATCAAGAATTTTTTTTGTTGGATAACCCTGTGTTGTACTTGATTATACTTTGGATATTTAGTTCTTCTAATAATTTTATTCTCTTCATTATACATAGAGATTGTTTTCATTAATATAATAATATTTAATCTTGAAAATTTATTCAATAGAATTAGTTTTATTTTCATATTAATTATTAAATACTCTTATTTCTTTCTTAAACTTAGTGTTTCACTCAAGGTATGATTACAATTTATATTTCAACATATGATTCATATAAATAATATCACTTTCTTCTTCCTCACTACATGAAGAATCTTCATGCTTCTCAACATGATCCATAAAGTTAAGGGTTTTCTCAACATGATCATATTAATATTGATTAATTGAAGAGTTATAATCCACATATTTTCCCCTCCTTAATGTTATGTAAATATCATTTTGGATTAAATATAATTAAAAATATATTCTGAGTTTTTACACCATTTCTTGTTTTGAGACTTTTCATGGTGACCCTAAGATTCATACTCTCCACTCTTCTTCATTGGTTAGTTTATCTAAAAGTTTATAATTCCCTCACATTTAAAACAATTTAATATATTTATACATCATATTTTACTTTATCATTTGTGAAATATTTATAGACAATCGACATAATTTTAATATAATTCTCATCCTTTTAATTTTTTAGCATCTTAATAACTTGAATATTTAAATTCTTCATCTTTGATATTGAGTTTCCATATGGATTCAAATTCCATGTCCTATTTAGATTAACTTTTGTTTCTATGAACCATTATCATATTATATTATAGGATAATATTATGCAACTAATCAATAGTAATATTGGTAGAACCCGGATCTTAGAAAGGTATGTTCTCATTTATGTTTTGGTTTGAATCCCCTATTTTGGTTAATTAGGTGCTTAACCATGTCCTAGAGGATTCTTGGGGGTGTTACAAGATTTTGGGGCATGAAAAGTGGAGAAAAAGTGATTTTCTAGGAAGGTTGCATTATCTGCGCAGGGTTACTGGTAACCGTGCAGACATCCTAGGTAAACCGTGCAAGAGGAAGTTTTTGGTCAGTAGCATATGCACAGTTTGCTCACCGTTTGGAAAACCGTGTAGCTAAACCATGTTAGGAGGATCCTTTGGGTAGAATAATATACACAGTTTGTGCATGGTTTTCCAAACCATACGGGTAAACCATGTTTGGGGGCCTTTTGGGCAGAGGCATCATCATAGTTTACGCATGGTTTGGTAAACTGTGCAGGTAAAAAATGCGGCCTAGAAACATTTTTAAAATTATAATTTTACCACCCCTGGATTTTTAACCCCAACTCAAGATTTCCTCCCATTTCTCCTCTCTTTTACACAGGGATGAACCAAATACCTTAAGGTCTCCAAGAGATCAATACCCCTAAATTATAAGGAATTTTTGGTTTCATTGGTTGAAGATCAAAGACCTAGGTAAGGCTCATCCCATCCTTGCGTCTCTTTTGAGTTCAGGGATTGTATCTTCTTTTCCTGTCCTTCTGAAGCTCTAAAACCCTAATCTTTGGGTGATATTTAGGTTAAAGCCTTAAAGGTTGGTTGAAGTGTGATCTAAGGGCTTGATCAAGAGTGTGTTCAATTATGGAATCGAGGTAGGTGGTCTACAAGTTATATCTGATGATTTATTTGAGGGTTTGTGCATGTGTGGATTTGTTCTTGGGTGTCTCTTGGTATGTTTTGATTATGCATGTAATTTTTTTGTAAAATGGCCATTAAAAATGTAATGGTGAACCCTCATAGTCCCCATGGGAAGTGTTGATGGTGATGAGACTAAACTAGGGCCACCCATGGGGTGAGATGACTTTCCAGGACCTAAATATTTGTGCAAAAAAAGTGAGATTATTGATTATTTATGTAGAGCCCTCGATAAAAATTTTTATGTGACTGCGTGCATTGGGTTAGAAGCTATGTGGTGCACCTAGGCTTTATAATAACCTAAGGGATGCTGGGTTAAAATTATAAAATGACTAAATACCAAAATGTAATGGGTCATGATGATGGTTTGGAAGCATATGGAATTAGGAAAACTGAACAAATCCTAAGGGGATAGGGACAATGAATGGATTCTTAGTGAGATAAACATAATGAAATTGAATTGGATTAAATGGATAAATTATTTGAATTTTGGAAAATTTGTTAGTGGGTTAAGGCATGGTGTTAACATTCATGTTATTACTATGGTTTATCTTTTTCTTGATAAATGGTTGTGATGTACTGTAAATGGTTAATGGTTACATATATGTATATCATGTGCACATAGCTAGTTATTGTGGGGTATTGACTAAGGTTCTATTCCCATAGGTTGAGTTAGATTGAGGCTTTAAACTCCACCCCTAATGCATGGTGTAGGGATAAGACTGGTGCTCTGATTACCTATCAGTTGCATGCACCCAGATTGATTCTTTGAGGTGAGTACATGGTTGGCATCCACTCAGAGTGATGCTTCAAGGTGAGGACGTGGTTGACATCCACCTGAACTAATGCTTCGAGGTGAGGTTATGGTTTACATGAGAATGTTATTCCTTGTGATGGATGAAAACTGTCTGTTTTTCTTCTTGTATGTGTTTGTGTACATGGAACACATGTAACTTTTTGTGTGATGAACCCATGAAAAATGTGTAGGAAATGGTAGGTAATGGGAAATGGGATGAAATGATAAGTTATGGAAATGGTAACAAATGTGGGTAATGTACCTGAACTGGCTAATGGAACATAATCATTACATTGTCATTTATTATTCTTTTCCCTTTTTTCATGCACATTTGTGTATATTGGATATTTTTTAGACACTGTTGGTAGTTTCCTACTGATTTGTACACACACACTACTCGGGCCTCCATTGTGTATCTGATTGGAATTCATGTTTTTAGGTCATGAGAAGAGAAAATTCCCTTGTTAGGCAGTTGGGTTGGCATGGGTGTATGTGGAGGAGGACCCAGACTTGGTGTTAGGAATATTTTTAGGATTTTGCAGTCTGTCTTCACTTTGGGTTTTGTTCACTTTTTCACTTGTAGCATGGAAAGTCATATTTACTATTGGACATAGTTGTACCCCATTTGGGGGAACAGTTGTTTATACATGATCTTGTTTTATTGGTCATTATTATGCTATTTTTATCTTCTATTTTTGATTACTCTAAAGACTGATGGTATTGTCTCAACAATTGACTATTCAAACCCCCATTGCTAGTTGGTGACCATTGGTGTGTGAGGATGCATGCTTAAGGTCATGTAACCACCCATCTCCATGCACCGGTTTAGTGGCTTCTAGTTCGGGGAGTTTACAAAGTGGTATCAGAGGAGGTATTTCTTATCCTTCTCTAAATTCTTTTTTTTGGGATGGTATATGTGAGTTAGGATGTGTCAGGCCTTGGTAATGAGTTCGTTCTTGGGAGTAGCTAAAACTTGTATGAAGGAAAACCCAAGTCATCCAAGGCGGGGATTGTTTTAATTGATTGTGAGATGTTACAGTTGATGATATTTCTCCATTGGGTGATGCACATGTTGTGTGATGTGATTGTTTTATGATATTTTCCTCGTGGCCTCAATGGCATGAGGTTGTGAATTCATACATCACTATAGGCATCTAGAGAGGTAGGTGTGAGGCATCATGGTAGGCACACACAGGTTGGGTGTGTGAGATATGAAAGGTAGAATGCACCTTGCATTTTGATAATTGAATAGGGAAAAATGTGTTAAACAAAACAATGCATGTGGGTTAAGATAAACGAATGATAAGTGATGAAAAATGAAATATATGTAGTCAAGGGTTGTAATGAATAGAATTTTTTTCTTAACATGTTGTGTGAGATTTGTGGTGGTGTATGATTGTTTACCCCTTGTGGACCATGTCCCGTGGTAGGGATGGTTGATGTGATCTATTTGGAATACTAAGGTTAATTGGGATGGTGCATATATGGTGGGTTGTTGTGGCTGGTGAAGAGCCTTCTGTTATGAAGTTGCGAATGTTCTTTGGCATGTGTTCAAAATCTCATGTTTGGAAA
Source organism: Viscum album (assembly GCA_963277665.1). Lineage (NCBI taxonomy): Eukaryota > Viridiplantae > Streptophyta > Magnoliopsida > Santalales > Viscaceae > Viscum > Viscum album. Next base: position 1,946,407,272 of record OY728163.1, read on the forward strand.
TGTAAATAGATTCCCCCACGACATCAAACACTTGTTGGTAAACAAGAGGATGTTGCTAAAAATAATCATCCAATGGAGGGGAAAGAGAATGTGGTGATATTGGAATGTGGGGAAGATCGGTTTCGAGAGAACTTGGCTCATTTTATGCAAATGATGGATCAGGACCCTGGGTGGGTTGCATCGAGTATGTTTGAGTTGACTAGACAGTTTCTGGTATAGAACCCTCTGAAATTTACTATAGAGGGTGGTCCAAAGGAAGTAGAGTTCTAAAAAGAGGTTATCCATATGATACATGATCATTTAGAGACTCCCAATGTGAAGTGGGTTGAGTTGGATGCTTATATGTTGTGGGGCAGACAAAGCACTGGTGGGACATCTTGGCTCAGACTGAGTAATCTGAGGGGATGTTGAGGAAAGATTTCTAGGAATAGTTTTTGGAACATTTTTACCCATAGAATTTGAGGAAAGAACAGGATGTAGAGTTTATTATCCTGACTCAGGTATTAATGTCGGTGATGGAGTATTCTATCCACTTCACTGACCTACGACACTTTGTTCTAGGGTTGGTAGGGGATAAGGTAGCAGTTGCGAGGAATTTCTAGGATGGGATTAGGCACAAGATTATGTCTCAGATGAATATATTTCCCTTGAATAAGTTTATAGAGGCAGTGGATCAGGAATTGATCTCATAAGGGAACCTGAAGAGAGTTTCATGTAGTGGGCATGTCATGACAACTGGGCAGACAAGTGGCGCAACACTTGAGGGACGAAAGTGTGGTTTTGTATGTATTTTGCATGGAAGAAGAGTGAAAAGTGGTCAGAAGATAGGGTTATCCTATCAAGGTGGTGATCATGTGTTCTTCTATTAGTGAGGTAGGTCGGGGCACATGCGTGGCTAGTTTCCTCGACTTCCAGTTGAGTGTCGGTCGTGTGAAAGATTTGGAATATGCAGAGGTTCTTTTAGAACCCCCTACAAGGGAATATGAATGTTGGTTATAGGCAGATGACTAGTGGAGGCAAGGGATCAGTTGCTCCATATCAGGAAGGTATTTGGAGCTCCACTGGCCATATAGGCAGGGGAAGTGGGTGTGGGACTCCGGGGAATGATCACCCATGTCAGTAGGACAGTGCAGTGTCGGCGACACAGGTTGGAACCTAGGGTAGAGAGGCCGGTCAGCTTCATTCATTTCACTCTGCACTTGGTTATAGTGAGGCTAGGCCATCAACTCATTAAGGTATGATCCATGTAGCTTCTACACTTTCTAGTGCATTATTTGAAAATAGTTCCACAAACTCTTTTATTTTTACTCATCATATAGTAGTGTTGGGTTTGCCTATAGAAGATGTTTGTGGGGTTATGTCAATTGACACTCTGTTGGGGGCACAAAATGAGGAAATCAGGCAGTTCAAGGGATGTGCTGTGGAAGTTGTTGGGTATCATTTCTTATGGGACTTGTTTGTTCTAGAGATGGTGTGGTTTGACCAAATATTGGGTATGGATTGTTTAGTGTTGTATCAGGCACACAAAGACTATTACCATCGTAGGGTATCATTTAGGTCACTTAAGGGTGATGCTTATGTCCATCGCGAAAAGTGAGATTTTTAGCAGGCCGTGCATGACTATTCTGTCAGTAGTTGGACAGGCTCAGGCCTCAAGTAGCATGTCTTGTTCTTCATGATGAAATAGGGGAATGTCCTATCTTCCCTTCAGTAGTGGATCATTTTTCAGGATGTGTTTCTAGAGGATTTATTAGGGTTTCCAACCGAGAGGGATGTCGAGTTCACGATCGAGTTACTGTGGGGAGAAGAGCCAGTTTCTATTCCTTCATACCAAATGGAATCAGAAAAACTCCAGGAGTAAGAGGTTCATCTTGAGGAGTTGGAACACAAGGGATTCATACATCCTAGTATGTGTCCATAGGGATATCGTGTTTTTTTTCAAAAGATGGTTGATGGGTCATTAAAGCAGGGCATTGATTATCAGAAGTTAAATTAGATGAAAATGAAAAATCAATACCATATTCCAAGAATTTATGACATGTTTGACCAGTTAAGTGGCGCATCAATGTTTTCTAAGATTTATTTGAGATCAGGTTATCACTAGTTGAGGGTGAGGCCTTCTGATGTACCACAGAAAAATTTCAGGAGTCAGTACAGGTTGTTTGATTTTGTGGTGATGCCTTTAAGCTTGACCATTGCACCAACATTGTTCATGGCTTTGATGAACTATGTATTTCATCCTCATTTGGATCAGTTTGTGGTTGTCTTTTTTATGATATCTTGTTGTACTTGAAAACTCATGAAAATCATGCCCAACATCATGACATCGTATTGAGTACACTAAGAGAGTTTCATATTTATGCCAAGTTGTCAAACTATTAGTTCTTGATTGAAGAAGTGAATTTTCTAGGTCCCATCATCTCTGAGGTATGTGTGTTGGTGGATCCACGTAAAGTGAAGGCTGTTGTGTTTTAGGAGTATCCCCAGAGTGTTTCAGCCGTTCAGAGTTTTCTAGGTTTTTCCGGCTATTACCAGTGGTTCATTCAAGATTTCTCTCTCTTGGAAGCACCAGTGTCGGGCATGACCATGAAGGGAGTTAGGTTTGAATGTTGTGAGGATTGTGATAATTCCTTTCGGTATTTTAAAAAGCAATTGATGACCCCACTGATCTTGATCGTACCCGATCTAGGTAGGAAGCACATTATATATTGTGATGTGTCCGGTATCGGGCTTAGGGTCATCTTGATGCAAGATGAGCTGGTTCAAGATTATGGGTCGGGGAAATTGAGATAACATGAGTGGAATTATCCCACTCATGATATTGAGTTGGCTGTAGTAGTGTATGACTTAAAGTGCTTGAGGCACTACTTTTTGGGGGAACGATTCATAGTGTATACCCACCATGTAGGGTTTAAAGTATATCTTTTCGCAACGAGATTTGAATCTTCCGTAGCGAATATGGGTCGAGTATCTCAATTATTTGGACTTTGAGATGGTATATAAAATAGGGAAAGGGAATAGTGTTCCTGATGCTTTGTACAATAAGTCTTAGAACTAGGTTGTTCATGAATCCAGCACTAAGTGGGAGGTGATGGCCTTGTTCGCGGAGATGCTACTAAAGGTGCAGGAGGAAAATGGTTAGGTGACTCTTACTTCTGTAATAGTTGAGTCAAATATTTTGAGTCAATTTAGGGATATTTAGCTCGATTATCCTGAATGTTTTTCCATGAATGAAAGACTTAAAGTTGGGGATCCACCTTTAGGTTGGGCTATTAGTGTGGATGAGGTTTTTTGTGTTCATGGTCGTGTGGTTGTGCTGGTATTCATGAGAGAAGAGTTGATTCATGAGTTCCATGAATCAAAATGTTCATTTCATCTTGGTTTGACCAAGATGTATCATGATCTTCATTGGAATTTTTGGTGGCCATGAATGAAAAAGAAGTTGCATGCTTTGTGGCACGGTGGCATACTTTTCAGTAAGTGAAGGCTATGCATCAACACCCAGGTAGACTGTTAAATCCATTTCCCATTCCAAAATGGAAGTGTGATAATGTGACGATGGATTTTTTGGTGGGTCTTCTGATGATGCCTTAGAAGAATAATGCAATCTGGGTGGTCAGGGATCATCTAATTAATGTGGCTCATTTCTTACCGATTTAGGAGACATACACAGTTTATCAATTTGATGAGTTGTATGTTCGGGAAATAGTATGGTTTCATCGTGTACCACTAACAATAGTTTCATATTGGGACCCTGGTTTCAGGTCATGTTTTTGGAAAGGGTTGTAGAAGGCGTTGGGTACTTAGGTGCTTTTGAGTATACCTTTCCACCGACAGATGGACGGGCAGTCGGAGCGTGAAATCTTGTTGTTGGAAGACATGTTGTAGTCTTGTGACTTGGATTCCAGTGGTTCTTGGGAAAACCACATGTTGCTTGTTGAAATTTCCTACAACAACATTTTTTGGTCTAAGATTCAGATGGAACCATTTTAAGCTCTCTATGAGAGACCATACAAATCTTTTCTATGTTGGTTGGAGGATAGTGAAACCGAGATGTTGGGACCAAGTCTCGTGTAGGAGACATTGGAGAAGGTTGAGTTGATTTGGAAATGGATGAAAATGGCGAAGAGTATGCATAAGTCATATGAAGATTAGAGATGTAGACCTCTTGAGTTTTATGAGGGTGATAGCGTGTTCCTTCGGGTGTCTCCGAGGTTGGTTCACCGATGGATTCAGAAGCAGGGAAAGTTGGTGCCTAGGTATGTGGGGCCATTTAAGATTATGGAGAGGATTAGCCCAGTGGTGTACCGATTGGCTCTTACAAAACAGTATAGTGGGATGCATGATGTCTTTCATGTGTCACATCTTCGGCGGTACCAACCTGGCCTAAATTACATGGTGGATGTTTTGGATTTTGTGCTTGAGGGTGATACGTCCTTTGAGTAGCATCCAGATCATGTCATAGATCATATTGAGAAAGTATTGCCGAGAAGGTTGTTCCATTGGTGCAAGTACTATGACATCATGGAAATGTTGAAGAAGAAACATGGGAGTGGGAATTTGATATGCGAGATTAGTGTCCTGATATCTTTTCCTTCTATGTGAAATGAAACTTGGGAGCTCGTCTCGAGGATGAACTGTTATAAGGTAGAGATGTTATAAGATCCAGGATCTTGGAAATGTCTGTTCTTGTATATGTTTTGGTTTGAATCACTTGTTTTGGTTGATTAAGTGCTTAACCAAGTCCTAGATGAGGATCACGGGTGTTTTGAGGGTTTGGGACATGAAAAGTGGAGAAATGGGGTTTTTAGGGTATGATGCATGGTCTGCACATGGTTAGTGTTAATTGTGTAGACAACCCAAGTAAACCATGCAAGAAGAATTTTTCCCGACAATAGAATCCACATGGTTTGCATGCAGTTTGGAAAACTATGAAGATATATTATACGAGGGGATCCTTTGGGAAGAAGTATTAGCACAGTTTTCACATTGTTTGGAAAACCATGCGGATAAACTGTGCGAGGGGCCTTTTTAGGACAGAAGCATCCATACATTTTTCGCACGGTTTGAAAAATCGTTCTGGTAAACCGTGCGACTGAAAAACCTTTTAAAAATTACAATTATTTCACCCGAGGATTTTTAACCCCATATTTGAAATTCCTCCCATTTCTCCTCTCATCACCATAGGGATGATTCCAATCTCTCAAGGGCTCCAGGAGATCAACCCCCTCGTCTCGGAGGAGTTTTTGGCATCATTTTTTTTACGGATCAAAGCTCCAGGTAAAGCTAATCCCATCCTTAATTCTCTCTTGAGTTTAGGATTTGTATCTTATTCTTCTATCTTTATAAAGCTTTAAAACATTACTCTTTGGGTGAGATTTAGGTTGAAGCTTCAATGGTTGGTTTAAGTGGGATCTAAGGGCTTGATCAAGAGTGTGTTCAACAGTGTAATCGAGGTAGGAGGTCTAAAAGTTATATCTTATGGTTTATATGAGGATTTTTTTCTGTGTGGTTTTTTTCTTGGGTGTCTCTTGGTATGTTTTGATTACCCATGGCATGTTTGGGTAAAATGGTCATTATAAAGGTAAAGGGGAACACTCACGATTCTCAGTGGATGCATTGAGGGTGATGAGACTAAACTAGGGCCATCCATGGGGTGAGCCGACATTCTAGGACCTACAAATTTGTGAAAAATAATCGAGATTGCTGACTATTTATGTAGAGGTGTTGATAAATATATTTATGTGATTGCATGTTTCAGGTTAAAATATAGGTGGTTCACCTAGGCTTGATAATAACCTAAGGGATATTGCGTCAAGATGTGTAAATGACTAAAGAACATAATGGAACAGGTCATGAGCATGGTAATAAAACCAAGTGAGTTAGGCATAAGGAACAAAGACTTGTGAGATAGGCACAATGAATGAATTCTTTGTGAGATAAGCATAATGAAATGGAATTGTGTTAAATGGATAAATGATTTAATGTGTGGTAAATTCGTTAATGGGTTAATGTATGGTGTTAACCTACATGTTATTGTTATGGTTTCTCTTTGCCTTGGGAAATGGTGGTGATGTCTTGTAAATGGTTAATGGTTACATATATGTATATTATGTGCACATAGATTGGTAGTGTGGGGTATTGATTTAGGTTCTATGCCCATAGGTCGAGTTGTAATGAGGCTAAAAACTCCACCCCTAATACATGGGAAAGGGATATGACTGATTCTCTATTTCTCTATCAGTTGCATCCACTGGACTGATGATTCGGGGTGAGGAGATGGTTGAAATCCACCAAGACTGATTCTTCGAGGTGAGAACATGGTTGACATCCACATGAACTAATGCTTCGGTGTGAGGTTATGGTTCACAGGAGGAAGTTTTTCCTAGTAAGATAGTACAACTGTGTGTTTTTTCTCATGTATGTTTTTGTGTACTTTGAGCCCGTGAAACTTATTGTGTGATGAACCCATGAAAAATGTGTTGGAAATGGTAGTTAATAAAAAATGGGATCAAATGGTATGTTATGGAAATGGTAATAAATTTTATTAATGGAACTAAACTGTCTAATGGAACTTAATCTTTAAAATTTTTGTTTATTATTATTTTACCTTTTTTATGAACTATTTTTTATACCATATATTTTGTAGACACCATTGGTGGTGGCCAACTGATTTGTAATCACACCCTGCTCGGGCAGTTGTTGGGTTGCTAATCAGACTTCATGTTTGCGGTGAATGAGAAGGGAGAAGTCCCTTGTTAGGAAGTTGGGTTGGCATGGGTGTACGTGGAGGAGGACCCAGATTTGGTTTCATGACCATTTTGGGGATATTTTAGTTTTTCTTCATTTTGGGTTTTGTTCACTTTTTCACTTATAGCATGGAATGTTATTTTTACTGTTGGATATGGTTATACCCCATTTGGGGGAATGGTTGTTTATGAATGCTCTTGTATTATTGATCATTATTCTTTTATTTTCTTTGTCTTCTGTTTGGATTGTTCTGAAAAAAGGGGGTATTGTCTCCCCAATTTACTATTTAGACCCCTGCTACTAGTCGGAAACCTTTGGCGTATGGAGAGGCACACTTGAGTTCATGTAACCACCCGTCTCAGAGAACCAGTTTAGTGGCTTCCAGGTTAGGGATGTTACATATATTCTTCCTATCTTCTAATGAAATGATTTTTGAACATATCCTATTTGAAAAATTTCACATCGAATTCTTTATAATAGTATAGACTTCCATATTTTCTCTATATCCTCTGATATTATTCACAATTTAATTTACTCTTGTGAATTATTCATCTATTTTCTAATTGTTAAACTTCCTGATATCCTTAAATATTCTCTTCAAAATCTATAACATGGCCTCTCTAACTTTTACATTTCCCTTAATTATTGCTTTCCAACTTGTCCCAAATTTTAATAGTTGTTTGAAATCCCATTAACATGGTGTAGACATTTTTTGATTATGAAATATTAATGGAATTTATTTCTTTTACATTTGTTTCAAAATTGATTTCATCATCCAAAGTCATTTGAACACATATATCAATAGGTGTAAATGCATTTTTTTTCTTTATCAAACACTTCCAGGCCAAGAGATATAAGAATGGGAGAAATATTTTAATTTAAACCTTATTTTTTCATTATAAAAATTATGGGAATAAATATAATATTAATGTAATTTATAACTTTTATAAGAACACCTCAAGTATCCTATAGAGGGAACCTAGATTCTCAAATATGAATTTAGATGGCCCAAGAATGGGTGCACTATTGAGAAGGTATAAAAAAATGGTGAAAATATTTTAATATTTATTTCACATGAAATAAATATCTATAATTGGTTAGGATTTCATCCAATCAAAAATCGAAACTCCACCTCACTAAAGTGAATGTAGAAATGAAATTAATAAGGGAAACACAAGTTTTTATAAGGTTAAAACTTAGTGTAAGAAATTACTTCTTGATGTATCATGTTAATAAAATCCACAAAATATAAAATAATGACATTTTATTCTATATCTTTTGTGACATAAAACACCGAGCTTAAACAATCCAAAAAATTTATTTCTCTAAATGTAATCTATTTGATAGCTAGAAAAACACAAAACATAGAGTCTAATTGAACTATAATATTTTATACTGTTGTATCCTAGCCATTAAATTGGAAGGAATGAATAATAATAACTAAATTATGAAAATTAGGGGTTTATATTTATTATATGTAAAATAATAATTGTTTAAATGAAAATAAAATGTGTTCTAAAAAACCTTATTTTTTTAAAAAAAATGGTTTATTCAGTCTTAATCAAAATAATATAAAAATAATTTTTTCCACTTTTAAAAATTTATATGATAAAATTAACTTCATTTTTATAATCAGGATATCAAAATAATTTTATGGTGAATATTTTTTATTTTTCCAAAATGTTTCATTTTTCAATGAATAGTTAAAAATAATGTATTGTAGTGAAAACTGTATTTTTGTTTAAATGATTCACACGGTTAAATTATATTTTAATATATTTCGAATTTAAAATTAATTTTATTATATGTCGTTTAATAAAATTTATGTCATTGTAATTGTTTTTATATTAAATTTTGATATAAAAACTTTGTAAACCTTTGAATATTTTCTCTTTGAAAACCTGTTTTCTCATCGCATTTAAGGGATAAATTTTAAATTAATATTTTACTTATTTTGTGAATATAATTTGAAAAAAATGGATTCAATATGTTTAATATTAGTAATATATATTTTCTATTATGATCAAATTAATTTTTTTACCATAATTAATAGGAATAACAATAAAATTTATCTTCCACGGTTAAGGAAAAATGGGTTTACCAGGGGTTAAACTAAGAAGATGTTTCTTAAAAAGAGTTAAATTTTTTTTTGTAAAAATATTTTTTTATAGAAATATTTAGACATTATCAATCCAAAAATATAATATTTTTTAATTTGTATGAATTTTTCATGGTAATGACTTTATCATTTTCGATTCCTCTGGGAAATTTCTATGTAATTTCCAAGAGGGTTATCTATCCGCACTTATAAAAGGACACACAATCCCGTCACTTATCCTCACCTATAAATATATTATTCTAAAAAAACCGTAAAACAATCACTCCCTAACATCCCTATACCCATTTTAGATATTATTTAATTTTCAAAGTCCAAGCCTAGGGTTTTTAAGAGGAGATCTAAAAGAGGTTTCTCTTATACAAGGTAATTATCTTAACAAAGTTCTTTCATTTTCTTTCATACATTCCACCTAAATTTTTGTATGAAAATATACAATATAATAACCCTATTTTATTAAATATTATTAAATATTATTAATTTTATTACTTAATATTTCTCTATCTCATCCTCCATCGAATGGGAAATGAAATCATTGATCTTATGTATGGAAAACGACCGTCTCAAAAACCGATGTATATCATTTTCCATCACTATCAGTAAAATATGTATATAATGATGGATTTAACAAATTTATATGAATTTTATTTTCTTTTAATAACTAATTAATTTTAATATCATGTATAAATTATTACCTTTCATGCCTTTTAAATAATGATAATGTCACTCAGGTGTATTGAAGATTACCACCTCGCGAAGCGATGTGATTCATTTTTAACTTTAGCTTTACATAGAATGTAATAATTATTTGTCTAATAAATGTATTTTTTATATGTATGACATGATATTTATTTTTTTAAATTAATGTAACACCTACTTCCTTCCTGTTTCAACCATTAATGGAATGATATCGTCGCTCAGGCGTATATACGACCTACCATCTCCATGAAGTTATACAAATCCATTTCCATGTAAAAACTTAAAGAAGGATTATAAAAATGTATAATTGAGTAAATATTATTTTTATACCAATGATATAATTATGAGGATGATTTATCTATATTCTATACATAATAACTGAAAATTTTATGACAAAACAAGTAAGAGAAAATAATGAAATCAATACTAAAAACAATGAAAATAATGAAAATTTATTAATAAACAGGTTGTAAAATGTAATTTGAGGAACATAAAAGATATTTTAAATATTAATAAGGTTCTTCTATAAATTAATAAAATAAATAAAACCATTGTATATGAGGTTAAAATAGTTCAATCTAAAAGGAATCTTAAGGAAAGGGACTTTGTCTCAATTAACCTTTATAATAGATTTTTTTGATTTCCATGTAATTTATTTTATATGTTACACATACTAGAAATTTTACATGGAATATAATGATTTCATAAAAATTAATGGTGTTTTATATTTCAATTTTAATTATTTCATCTTAGGGGATTTGCCAAAAACTTTACCACATGGTAAATAATTTAATAACCAAATTTCTCTTCATTGGGTTATATTGCCTCTTAGAAGTATTTGATATTATAAGATTATGTGTGTAATGAATTTTTACTATCTTATTTTTTATTTAAACTTGTTTTATGTATATTTATAATTGATACACATAATAAATTCATTTATTAATTCCCACTTCAATTTTATGATCACTATAAGGGTTTATTTCACAATATCATTCTAATCAATATTTCTTATTCATGAATTTTAGTTGAAGGATGTTATTAGATAATTTCCTAATAATCAAATTTAATATTAACATACTCTAGTTATTCAAGATATTTTCAAGTATTATTACATTTTTTTAGTATTTGATACTCAAAACAATTGAAAAAATATTTTTAAGAAAATCAGATTTGATTTCATCATTCGGTTAGTAATATATTTTCTTCCTAAACCATTGTTTTTAATAATGTTTTCAAAAATGTTTTTAAAATTTTCAAAAAAATTATCAATCTAATTTTGAATCATTTTTAACTGTTAATAAAATTGAAAGTATTATTCATATTATTTTCAAAACAAATACGGTTTTGATTTTTCAAAAAATTTGAATGAAATAATTATTTTAATGTACTTAGAATATACATAATTTCATTCAATATTTACCACTAAATTTTTTAGATATTCCTTAATAAGTATGTAATTTTATTTTCAAATAAAATTAGGTTAATTTTTTTGTTTAACTTTTAGTTTTAAAAGGTATTTTCATTATAAAAATATTTTTCCTCAATATTTTTTTAAAGATATTTTATTGTATTTATATTCACCAAATAAAAAACTGTTTATTATAAATATTTTCTTCTAGGGATAGGTTATAATGATTCCATTCTTATTCTTCCTCTGTATGGTTTATAATTATTTTGACTAGGTATAATATTAAAAATTTTCTTCCTTATTTTATTTTAATAGTTATTAACTTCAACTAGAAATACTTACTTTTATTTGATATTTAGACATTAAATTTCCACACAAATATCCATATTATTTATTAGGTATATGTTTATTTCTTAAATAGGATATATTTTTTACATACAATGTTCTACATTTAATTTTATTTGTTTATCATGGGAAATATTGATAAATCCAAATTCTTTACTCAATATGTATATTTGATGATAAGGCTCATTGTTCATGAATTTAATTGATTATTAGATATATGGAGATTTATTTGGACATGCAGTGACTAGAGGGGCCTGAAATTTTATATCCTATTAATGCATCAGTAGTCTCATGATTTGAATTGGTAATATTGAATTAATCAATTTCTAAGCTACATTTTTAAACCATTTTGTGAAAGGTATTAATGATAGAGGTATTATATGTCTGCAAACATGATGTCCAATAGTTAAGCATTTCCTCCATTGAGAATCTAGTTATTATTATCTATTATATTTTCTCAATGATATTATATATGGATGCATTTAATTTTTAGTTTATTAATAAAATGGAATTGTTTTCATATATTTACATTTCCGTGCTGATTTTTTCTTATCCAATTTTGATAGTCACATTATTAATGAAATTTAATGGGATTTCGGTTATTTACATTTCTCTCTTGATTATGCAAGTAAAATTATTTAAATTGCATGTGTGCTTAGTTATTTATCTTTCCATGATTATTTTAATTGTTTTTTGATAAATTTTTTTATTCTTATCCCTTAATGAGGATTTGAGTTCACCCTTATTTTGCTTCATTCCTCCTGAATCCATGAATAGTACTAGGAGTGACATTAGAGGATATGATTAGGGGAATAATGTTATTCATAAAAAATTATGTTTTCCTTTATTTTATCATATGTAATATGGAAATTATTTATGTATCTAGTTTACCAATACTACTAAAACATTAGGTCATTCAAGATGTGATTACTTGTTTCTTATTCTAATATAATAATGTAGGACACCAACTGAAATTTACTAGGGTTGGGGTCACTTCTATTGGTATTAAAGGAAGTTTAGTAGAAACCATAGAAACTATATCTACGAAAACATAGATTAGGGATTATAATCTTATTATACACTTTTAGTATATGTATATAATAATATCCTAATTTTTTTGTAATAAAGTGATTATGTTGTGTTTCTTTATAACACATCCTTGTATGGATACTAAAATTGGACGTGGTTTTGGAAAAGAAGTACTTAGGGGTAACAACTCAGAAAAGTGAACATTGACCTTGACCTGATCATCACCTTGTATAGGTTGATAGGCCCTAATACCTTACTAGTTTGATACTCCCATAGGATATGATTAGGATAATTAACATTACCTTTAAAAAAATTATAAAGTATTTTAATAGATGGTGAAAAAAAACCTAGGTTAAACATATGGTTTCTTATATTGAAAATATAGTGTTATTATTTAAACACCCCATAAAGTATTCTTTATGGTTATGTGTTTCACCACTATGATCATTCTAATTATCAATATGATTTTTTGGTTTATTAAATGGATGGAACTTAAAGAAATCATGTTGACAATGTCCCTGAAAAAAAATCTAGTGAATATGAGAAACCAAATGAGATGCTGATAAGAGTAAAATATATTATGATTATAAAAAATTAGTTATACACAAATATTATTAAAAAACTATACCTTAACTAACTTCTAGAATCACCAAATAAGAGAATGATAGAGTTATCTTAGAGCTTAAGTGATGGAGAACGTGTAGGAAAATGATCGATTTAATCCATGTCAGAAATGTGGAAGGAGATACCCATGAAATTGTCTTAATCGTATGGTAAAATGTAATATGTGTGGAAAATAAGGGAATAAGGAAATGAATTGTTGAGGAAAAAATGAAGAGTATGATGGTTGGAAAATAAATCTCATCCTAGGGATCCATTTATAGTCCATTTTCCGAAATATGGGTACCCTTGGTATTATCCAAGTTAATTACCTCTTTTAAAGGTTAACCCTTAGACAAATGTAAGATATATTTTGAAATAAAATGGTTGATGTATTTATGTATTGGGTTGAAGAACTAAATTATAGAAGTATTTTTAACAATGTTATTTTGGTTATAAGAATAATGAATCATCTAAGTATTTCATTAAATAAAGAATAATATATGTCTTTATTAACATAAGACTTATGGATAACATCATGGGATTATGAGTTTAAGGTTAATCATAAGTTCAAAGTCCTGGAAAAACCTTATAAAAATTTTCATGGTAGGAATATAACATGATTAATGATATTATTTTTGGAAAACATTTATGTGAATACAACCCATTGTTTTAGTATATGAAAATTATATTTTAGGAAGAATGCCTTTAAATTTTTTTGAAATTATTATTAAAATTATTTGTAACATTTAAGTTTTATCTTATCTTTGGATATATAGTAATTACGCATTATACTAATTTGGGAATTTTATAGGAATTATATTAATATGGTTTTAGAAAAAGTATAACCTGATTATCTGGTGAAAACCAATTTCTTCACCCAAAGACCACATGAGTTAGACCCACAACCAAATAACGATAAGGGTTTATTGCATACCACAGGACTACATGATGTTATTGTTAAAATTTTATTTTTTTACTAAAATGATTTTAAAAATAAATATTAGTGATGAAATGATGGTGTTACTATTTATGTTTAGAGGTTAACACATTATATTAGATAAATTGGGATAACCATATTTTTTTTGAAAAATAGTTAGAGGTATATAGAAAGACCTTCCATTATTTTTAGGACCTTACAATTGGATAAAATTGGATTTTAGTGACTTGGGTAGAGAGAATTCATTTTTTAATTTTCATTTTTATGATTAAGTGATGAATTGAAATTGATCAATAAACAACCAAAGGATAAAATTATGTTTATGAAATATCAATATATCAAGTATAGTGCCTTGTATTCTTAGATAATAAAACAAAAACTCAAATTTATAAAAAGGATCTTAAATTTTTTTTCTTTTGAACTTAATTTTTGATGAATCACATGATCTTTTAAATCATCATATTTTTATTGTTTTGAGTTTTTTATCTTTCCATTGACCATTCACTTTCATGTGATCAATGACCTCCACCACTCTATAATTATTTACACTTTTATTCCATGTACATATCTTCACATGGCACCAGTGTTCACTTAATTAAAAGCTTAGTTATGTGTTATTTCAGATGAAATTCATAATTCTAATTCTCTCATATTAAGTGGATGTTTTATTAACCCTTTTATAATGGGTTATTTAAAATAAAGAATTTTCACATTTAAAACACCTAATTTTTGAGTGCAACATCAAATTGAAAGGAAACAATTTATTCATTGTTGGAAAATGTAAGAACCCAAAAATTATAAAATAATAACACTGTATTAGATAGTGTATGAAACAAATAACACTATTTATAATGAACCTAAAAATTATATTTCTTTTAATTTAATATCTTCTTCAGCTTTGAAAACACACAATCTCGAGTCTAAATGAACTGTAATGTAGTATAACAATATAACCTAGCCATCATATTGGAGACTATGAATAGTACTATATGAATTATAAAATTTTGGTTATCTATTGATTATAAATAAAATAAGAATCATTAAAAAGAGTAAAATGTTTTCTAAAAAAGTATTTTTTTTCTAAAAGTCAGTTAATTCGCACTTTGCATGTAAAATTTATAGTCATATTCTACCACATTTTGAAAAAATATTTCCCAAAATTAATACAATTTTTAATTCATCATATCAAAAATGTCTTAGGTATAATTGTTTTATATTTTTTTGGAAAATTTTCATTTTTATTGAATAGTGCATATAATTTTTTTAAAGGTTGGGGCTGAAGCCTCATTTTATTATTAAATAAAAGAAAATTCCAAATTTTTCTAGATAGAGGGAGACATATTACATAGCCCAAAGTCTTAGGGGCATAAAAGCACAATTTTTTTCCCATAGGGCCCTTTGGTGAACAGTACTTCTACTATACTCGTCTTGCTACTGTACCTTCTACAATAACACCACCACTACAGTTCCCCCTACAGTACCTTAGTCTCTACAGTGTCACTATTTCTACAATTCATCCACTACTAAAGTACCGCTACAACCCCACCACAGTGAACTAATACAATGCTTCTACAATACTCCTGTATTTCATTCCTTCCACGAATCGATCCTAGGTCTTTTGGATTCCAAAAAGGAGCCTTTACCACTTGGGTACGATATCATTGGCGTAATGAATATATTGATTTTTGTGGAAATCTGCCATTTTTTTAAATAATTAAAAAGGTTTAATTTCATTTTAAATTGTTTTTCAAGAAAATCTATTTCTATTATATATCTATTAATCCAATTTAGGTCATTGTAATCATTTTTATAATTATTTTTTATATAAACACTTTGTATACTTCTTCACATATTTTCTTTGAAAACTAACTTTCTCATCATGTATATGACATTAATTTTAAATTAAATTTTACATCTCATTGAATGTAATTTAGAAAAAATCATCCAATATTTGGAATAAAAATAATTTATATTATATCATAAGGTCAAATTTTGTTTTGATCGTTACTAATAGTAAAAAAGCAAACTTATTTAATGCAGTTAAGGTAAAAATGTTTTTATAGAGGTTTAAATTAAGAAGATAAGGGTTAGAACGAAATAATAACTTATAAAAAAATTATTGTTTGTAAATATTTCCACATTATACAATCCAAAATCAAATAAATGTTCATTTAGAATCTTTTTTTCATTAGAATGAATTTATCAATTTGGATTCTTTTTGGAAATTCCCATGTAATTTCCTAGAGGGTTCCTTTTCCCCACTTATAAAAGGGAACTAACACCCTTTAATTATCGACACCTATAAAAATATTTGGTTCAAAAAAAATTCCAAACAACCTTATACACATTTTATATCTTATCGTATTCCAAAAAGACCAACCTTACGGTCCTTAAGAGAAAATCAAAAGTAGGTTTTTCTTAGAGAATGTAATAGTCTTATCAAACCCATTCCCATTATTTTTATATTTTTCCACAATACATTATTCTTTAACACTTACAAAATAATATCAAATATAATTATAATTTATTATTTTGATGACATAATATTTATCCAAATCCATCACTATAAAATGGGAAACAAAATCATTGATCATGTGTATGACAGACTATCGTATCATGAACTGGTGTAATTATTTTTCCATCAGCAATGTTCAAGGTAGGATATAATGATAAATTTAATAAATTTATATGATATTTAAGATATTATTATACTCATTAAACTATAATATCACATATAAATTATTAATTTCCGTGTTTTTCAAATTATGATAACATCACTTGTGTGTACGGTGGATTACCACCTCGCGAAACGATGTGATTTATTTTTCAATAAAAATTTAAATGGAAGGTAACATGGATAAATTTAATAAATATATATGATATATATGACAAGATATTTATTATATAAAATTAATATATCACCCACTTTCATACCCATTCACCCTTTAATGTAATGATATATTCTCTCATGCGTACGCATGACCTACCATCTTCATAAAGTGACATCATTTATTTTTCATTTCCAGCCATAAAGAATGCTTATAAAGATGTAAAAATAAGTTAATATGATATTTATAAAATTATTATAATTCTAGAAATTATGGATCTATATCCTATACAAAATAATCAAAACATTCACGACAAACGATGGAAGCAAAAACAAGGAAATTAACACCGAGACAATGAAATTAATTAAATATTATTAACAAATGGGTGGTAAAATATTATAAAGGGATAATATATGATATTATAAGTTTGAATTTGGTTCTTACATAAATTAATAAAAAACTTTAAGCCATTATACAGGAGGTTAAATATGGTTAAACTAAAAAGAATCATGAGTTAAGGCCCTTCATCTAAATTTACCTTAATCGATGGATATTTTATTATTGTGCACTTAATTTATTTTATGTTGTGTAAATAATACCCCTTTGACATGTAATATCATGATTGCATAATAAATAATGGTATTTAAAGTTTGAATTTGTATTATGTTATCCAAGTAGATCTGAATTAAATGTCACCAAGTTGTAAATAATTTCATAACTCAGTTTCTTTTCATTGGGTTATATTACCTCATCATAGTCTTTGATATTATATGATTACACATTCAATGGTTTTTAATTATTTTATTTTTTTGATAAAATTTTTTACGTGTCATTACAGTTGATACACATAATCAATTCATTGATCAATTCTCATTTTATTGTTATGATCATTGGAAGGTTTAATTTTACAATCACATTTTATTTGAGATTATTTATTTTTGAATTTATGTTGAAGAATATTATTTGATCATTGTATTATAAAAACATTTATATTAATAATACTATGGTTATTCATGATATTTTCATGTAATAGTACAATCTTTCCCACTATTTGGTACTTAAAATATTTGATAATTATTTTTTATGAAAATTGACTTCATTTCTCTCTTAGATCAAAAACTTGTTTTCTTCCGAAACTATGTTTTCTAAAAATGTTTTCAGAGATTTTTTAAATCATTTCAAAATGATTAATTGAAAACATTTTTACCCATTTTGACTATTTAAATTTTTTTAAAATAATCTTCTTGTCATTTTAAAAATAAGCCTTATTTGAATTTTATAGAAAATTTGAAAGGAATATGTATTTTAATGAACTCAACACGTACATGGTTTCTTTCCATAATTACCACTAAATGTTTAAAATAATCCATTATATGTTTCAAATTATATGTTATAGAAAATTATTTATAGAGTGTTTTGTGAAATTTTAGTTTTAAATGGTGATTTTCAAAATGAAAGTTGTATTTCCTCAATTATGTTTTAAAGAAATTTATATCGTATATATATATTAATCAATGATAAAAAACCATTATTTTACATATAATCCACTAGGGATATATTGTATTGATACCATCATTATTCTTCTTCTATAGGGTTTGTTATTGTTTTGAACAAGTATTTTATTGACTTTTACTTCCTTGATTCATATTTGTAGTCTTTAACATACTCTGGAAATATTAACTTTCCAATGATCATTTGACCATAAATTTCCACTAAAATCCATATTATTTACGATGGAAAAGTGTATTGCATAAACCATATATCATTTTTATGTATGATGTTACATATTTAAAGTTACTTTCTTATTTGGGGAAATATTGATAAATATGTATTCTATACTCAAAATAGATATTTGATGGTAAGGAACAATTTTTAGGAGTTAAATATATTATTTGATATATGAGGAATGCTTTGGACCTACAATAATGTGTGGGGCTCATAATTATATAGCCCCTTGATGTATCTGTAATCTCATGAGGTGAATTAGTAATCTTGCATTAAACGGGGTTTTACATTTATCTTTATACCATTTTTTGAAAGGTATTGATGGTAGAGGTATCATGTTTCTGAAAAGACAACCTCTAATAATTAAGAATTTACTTCATTAAGAATTATGTTATTCATATCCTTGATATTTTTGCAATGATATTCTCTCTTGATTCATTTAATTTTCAATTTATTGAATAAATGGCATGTGTTTTAAGATATTTAACATTTCATATCGGTTTTTCCCTATCCAAATATGATATTAGAATTATTGATTAAATTAAAAGTGTATTTTAGTTATTAAACATTCTTAATTTATTATGCTATTTAAATTATTTAAATAGAATGTGTTTTTAATAATTTAACTTTAACTGATTATTCTTATTATTCATTATAGATTCTACGGTACTTAACCCTTATTACGAATTTGATCTCATCATTAGTTTTTCCCTTCCCCAAGAATATATGAAGTGTACTATGATTAATATGAAAATATATGACAGAAGGAATAATGTTATTATAAAAAACAATTATGTTGTATTTTTTTCTTAAAATGTAATATTGGAATTGCGTATTTATCTAGTTTACCAAGACTTACAAAATATATAATCCATCGTGATTTGATTACTTTACTATTATAGAAATGTAATAAAGAAATAGAACATCTCTAGGTTAATGGGGTCAAGGTTTCTACGTGGTTATTATCGAAATACATAGATTTTACACTATAAATATAACACAGACTTACATTGGGTATGAAGGAATCATCCTTCCCCTATAGTTCTTAGCTACATATGGTTATAATTTTTTAATACTAGATACTACCTATTGTAATGAAATAAAACAACATTTATTAATAGAGGAAATATTCAAAATTAAGGATACTTCTTCAGTAGATATGAAATCTTCTTGCACATGAGCCTCATACCGGTCGGTGAGGACTCTTAAGTTCATCAAGGAGACCCGGGATGAAAACTAGATGGATGCAAAATTTTTGTGTACTGTAGTGGGTATTTTAGCAAGTAATGTAGCAAGAACAATGTAGTACTGTAGTAGGATCTGTAGCAGGCACTATTTGGCACTTTAGCAGCCGAGAATTTTCCCTCGTTTGGGCCTTTGGGCCACTAACTTGGCCCCCAAGTCCTTAATGGCCTTCGGGCCACACAATTCTTTGGGCCAGTAAATCCATTAAGACACGTCAAGGCCTTCTGGCCAACATAAGTGTAGAAGAAAACCGGAAAACCTACAAGTAACAATATCTATAGTAGAATGAGCCAAGAGCCTTCACCACAACCGAAGCTACATTGATTTCACGAATGAGAGGGTATGAAACCTACCATCGGGATAAGCCTATGCATGCACGAGATATCCTAGATGAACAACCATGAGAAGGTGGAGATCTGAGTTCATGTTGAAGATGTTGGGGAGGAGCAGTTCCATGTAGTTACTCTGGGTTGTATGTAATGTTGGAAGCAAATGGGAAATGAATTCTTCTAAGGCCTACGGGCCATGTAATGCTTACCCCTACTGGCCTTGTAAGGGTTCCACCTCACCCCATGAAATGTGGATTATCATAATCAATAAAAAATGAAGGTCTTTGGTCCATTTGAAGGATGGATAAGATATATTCTTCTTCGAGAAAGAACCAAATATCCATAGAATACAACTCACTCTTCAAGAATAATAACCCCAAAAATTACTCAGTGAATAAAAAATAATTCTTTCAGCTTGTACATAATAAATAAATTCAAATCCTAAAATTAATTATTATTATTATTCTCATATCTGAAAGCATGAGAATGTAGTTTTTCAAATCACATGCACCTCACCTCAATCCACTGAATCTTTATATTCCTTTCACACTACTTCCTTCTACCCTAACGTGGGTTCTATATATACAACATAAATAATCTTATTCCTGTTAATCTCTATTTTTCTCATCTTTGGTATCCTTAATATCATGAAACCAAAAGAATCAAATTTTCCATATCATTTAAAATATAAGATAATTAAATAATGTTGAGATAAATTATTCTTTAGCTAAAAGAAAAATGATAAAATAACTATTTTTCTCTCTCCCATGATTTTATGTTTAATATTCATCAAAGAATCCTATATGGTGTAGGTCCCCATATAGAGTTCCAAAATTACCATTATGATTTTAAAACTACATAAAAAATTAGCCTATAAATAAAAAAAACTCAATAATGTGACAGAGTATTAAGATTTAAAAAAAAACTCATCAAAAATCATTTCATAAATGTGACATGAAAAGAAACCCAAAAAAATATAGTAACAACATGCCTTTTTTATTTTATGTGAAACACTTATAATTATTAGCTTTAACATATTTTAAGGATGATCTTCAAAAACATATCACAAAAATCATTTTCTCAAAATTTATATTAAATCACATGCTTATTTGAGTATATGTGATAATGGAATCAATGACGTATAATATAATAATGTGGTTACAAAATGAAGACTAAGACACTACCGGGGGGGGGGGTAAATTATTCTCTTTTAACAAATATAACAATTTTGAAAAAAATATATATTAAACATTTAATGTGAATATATATTATTTATTTTCATCTGAATAATTAGTGGGAAATAAAAAAGAAGACAAAAGGTTTTATAGTGGTTCTGGGCACAAAGATCCCCATGTCCAGTCCAATAACAATCTCTCTATGAGCATGGTTATTTTCACTAGAAGATACTTTTTAAGGGATATAAATAGTTTAATGAAAGAAATATTAACTTATAATAATATATTTCACATGGAAATTATGTTGGACTAATAGATGTCCTAAAAACACTCAACACTCATGTTTGTAGAGATAAAGAAAACATTGAATTTAGATAGAGAGATTCTTTATACAAGAATTCAAATGTAGATATTTAAACAGACATATGAAGAGATATTTAGTGTAATTTTTATACTTTTAAACTTACTTCTTAAGTTGAATCATAAATTATTATAGAAGATACATAGATAAAATAATAATAATTAATTAAACCTTTATAATAATAGGAGAAACACACAACATCAGCCAATGGAACATGTATTTCCGTAAAGTGTTGTCTCAATAAAATTCAATAAACTATAAAAGATATATAACATATTTTTAAAGTAGTAAATGTTATTTTTCTAAGAATAAAACGATGAACATAGAGTGTTATATTAATATTAAGAAAAAAATATAGAACAATTATTTCTGAGATCAAAATTTTTTTGATACTATTTTTAAATCAAGGGATTCATATATTAGAGAATAAAATTGAACAGATGAATATATTGAAAAAATAATAAATAAGAAACCAAAAATAATTATGGTAAAACAGATCTAAAAACATATTCAGATAAATAATTATTTCCAAAAGCGTAGTGCATTTAAAATTCAAAATATTTAGAGCTATAGAAATTCACAATTTCCATTATAAATTTAACGGAATAAATGAATTGTTTTAGACATTTTAAAATGGTATCAGAATTATTTTACCAAGTGATTTACTGAGTAAAATCACAGTAAAATTATCATAATGATTAAAATTTTAAATCCCATAGATTACTAGAGCAATGTGGGGATCATTATTCTTTAGTTTTATTCCAAAATTATGGTAGCCTTTACATGGATCAATCCAAATAGTTAGTTACATAATTTAAAGTTCAATACCAATGTATGTTTCTTAACATGAGGCACATCAATAATGTGATGTTACGTACATTAGGTATATATCAAACATGAGGTACCCAAACATGTGGTTACATAACAAAAGTGATGTTCCAAAACATAACTTTCAACACAAACATGGGAATGCATGCCTAAATTTGGTTCAACTACACTTTCTAAATAGTTATTCCATACTTCCTTTTAAGAAAATATATACGTAGTAGAATATTAATACTCCAAAATGTAAATATAAATATAGAAAAAATGTCTTCCAAAATTCATAAAATAAAATAATTTATTTAAATGGATGGTATAAAGCTAAAATTAGTTCAGCATAACTTTATTATTTAAATAAGTGATAGTTTTTTTGAGAATCCAAATCGATGAAAAACTTACGGAATTATAATTCATATGATCAATAATATATTTAATTTTTATGGTTACAAAATAAAAACAAAATAAATCACTCACAAGTTTTTAATTTTTCAAAAAAATCATATTAATATATAAATATTTCATTTTATGTGAGTTTTTGTGTTTTTGGTTTTTCTATATCTTTCACCCATTTGTGAGATCAAAATTAATGTATTAAATATAAAAACAATCTATTAATATTGCCCAAAAATAAATATGAATTTTGTTTTAGTTAATAATAAGTAAAATTTAAAATGTTCATGATTAAAATAAATTATTTATAAAAATAAACATAGATAATAGACGAATCTAAAAGAAGAAAATATGATAAATAATTTTTGTGTACACTGAGAAATCATCTAAATAATAAATTTGGTCTAAAAATAAGGGTAATGGAATTGCAGTGAATTCAGATTCTTCTAAAGAAGAGGTAAATGTTTGAGAATCATGAAGAATATTTTGAGCTACCCGAAGCTCCAGCAATAAGTCCATAAAATTATGATTTAAAAGAGAATAAAATTTCTTTAATAGATATTAAGAGTCCCAACTACCCTTTAAATATTAAATAAACACACTTTCAAAATTGCCTAAAATGTCTTAAAATAGTGAATAAATTTTACCCATTATGTTCCTAATCCGATTGAGAATATCTCTTACACCATTTTTTGTAGAATATAATTTTCAAATTATCTCTTTTTGATAGTCTATAATAATACGAATGGATACATTATCACACTGCAAAGTTTGAAATTTGGAATCCAAGGCACTGCGATAAGTACATAAAAGCTTCATCCTTTGTATATCATATCCATAAAATGCTCTAGAATTGGTAGAATATATTCCTTGATTTGAGCTAGATTCATTTACATATTAAAACTAAAACTCAAAAAGATGTTTCATTTCACTAAAATCTTATTTAGACATCATATAACCTTTTAAATTCCAAAACATTCTCATGTTATCTCTTTTCAAAGAAAATATATGCCTTCTGGTATTTTAATTCTATTTTAAACTTTGATTTCCAACCTAAAAAGACTTCTAATCTTCCTTCAAAATAAAACCACTTATCAACACCTAAAATTAGTTCTCAGAACATTCATGTTCTAATTGTAACATAAACATTTCATCCTTATGAAAATTAAATCTATAAAACATGTTCAAGTAAAAGATATCATCATGGTAAAAAATGATTCTTCTCTATAATATGAGTGTGCCACCTCTATCCTTTCATAGGTTCTCTTTACTTCCCCCAATTAAAGATACTGAATATTTAAACATTCACCCAGGGATGAAAAAATCTTCCCAATGAATTATGGAATCATAGAAGCATATTCATCAGTATTTTACAAGGACTTCTCAATCAAAGAATCTGATTGATTCTCAATCAATTGTATATATATGAGGAATGTAATACTTATTTTCCCAATATAATAATCTTCTTTTTGTCTTAATCTCTCATAAGAATAGCCAAAAAAATCTAGAATGTTTATCCTCTATTTTATTTGGTTGTTTATATCCTTCCTTCATAGCCAGAGGTAACTAATCAACCTCTCTTATCATATATTTAACTACCTTCCATATCAGTGAAAATGTATAACACATTATACATCTTAGAACTAATAATGATACACATTTTATCATAATAGATGGTAACTGATGAACAATTGAGAACCAATGATCTCCCTCAAATCTTGATACTATATTTTCATCAATAGAAAACTTCATACTTCTACATGAATGAACACCTTCCTAAAAAAGGAGTTCAGTAATACATATCATATTTTTCATCAAGCATTAAACATAGAGAAATTTTTTTATCAGAAAAGAATTTACGTCTCTAAAAAACGCAAGTCTAATGGTCATCCCTTTAGCATTTTCATCAAAAGGTAAAAAAACCTCCATTAAATTTATATGGTGAATGAAAATTTAAAAAATCCCCACTCATGTATCTTGATTAGAATCTTTCAGTATACTGTATAGCATTTATATCCCTATGTATTTACATCTACAAAAACTACAAAGAAAAAATTTTCTTAGTTCCCAAATGATTTAGGGTCCTATAGTGTTAGAAATCAAGGATGTGGGAGGATAGATTAGATTAACATTACCAAAAATTACTAAATAAACTCTAGACTTGTCTCTATAAATATATGATTTACTGACATTACATTTTTATGAATTCCTTAAAATGAAATAATTAGCATAAAAACAATCAATTATATAATAAAAACAAGTAACTTTGGTTATTTTATGATTCTTTGAGTTTTGAAAAAGTAACTTCTATATAGTTTAGTATTCTTTCCATTACTACTGATTCTACATTTTTCAAACATACGTTTATTCTTTCCAAGTATTTTATTTGAATTACCCCCATTTAAAACACAATAGAATCATGTTTTTTTATTCTACTTCAACAAGAAAATAAGTAACATTAATATCATTCAAAATATTTGATGGATCACATTTATTGAGTTTGTCATTTAATTATAAGATACATTTTAGCTTGGTATCCTTTTCAATTAATACAAATTTATGAATATTTTTAAAAGTTTTTTGATATTTTTTCAAGGTTTCATATTTCTCTTCTAACATGGTACAATATTCAACCAATTTTTAATATGATCATTTTTAATATTCATAATCAATAATAGTGGAGTAATAGGATTGTACCAAATATTCATGAGCCATAAATCACATGTTGATTTTATTTTTATTTGATTGTTTTGGTTTAGATTTTGAACAAGATGAAATTCATGAATCAGGAAAAAAACTAGGTAACCTTCACAGTCGTCTTATATTTTCATTGATAATAATATTTCATCTATTTCATCTTATACTTCATTGAAAATTATATACATTCTTTAATATTTGGAAAATATGGTTTGATATTTGCTAGCTGTTTTCATTCAAAGAATCAAATTTCTTTCAGTACATGCTTACTTTTCTTATAGTCATTGAATGGTTTCTTGTAATATTTTTTCCTCATGTATAGCTAATTGAATCTTCAATCCAACTGATAAAATTCTTGACTCAAATTTGAACAACTTGACTCACATTCAATGAATATATTATCCACTTTAGAATTATTTTTTAGGACATAATAGTGGATCAAATGCCTATAGGGGTGAATAGACCTTATAAAAATTTGAAAGACAAGGATATATTGTATTGATTATTTATCAAAGTTAGTAATCATAGTTATTTTTCAAAAATAAAATAAAATAATGAACATAGAGATTATTATAGTGGTTTATTGTAAATTTGACACAGTCCACTCTTATTGCTCTCTGATCAGCAAGAGATATATTATACACTATTTTAATTTATAGGGCGAAATCATTACTCAATTACAACTAACTTTTTTATAGAGTAAGTAAAACTAAGACACCTAAATCGTGCATAGATTGTGAAAACAAAAATAAAACTATTAATTTAGATATTATGGGTAACAACAAGAATGGTGATCAATTTAAAATCCATAAGTCACAACTCAAAAAGAAGAAAATTCTTTAGTATAAAAAATAATAAATTGAATGTGAATGCACGTATGAGATATGTTTAGTATTGCTTAATCTATAATAGACTAGGTTGAAAAATATAGATAAAAATAATAATTACAAGTATTGGTTCTTGAGTATTGGATCAACTCATGACATCAAGTTAGTAAGAGGAAAATATATTTAGGTATAGTTATTGAGAGATCATCAGTAGTGGTAAAAATGATGTACACGATAACTTGAAGGTTCACAGAGTATAGTGACATTGATTTATATGTAATCATAAACCCTCTGTGTATCATAAATGTGTATATATAAATTCCAATATTACTTTGAGTCCCATATATAGATTCCTTAAATCTATAATAGATAAATATATATCATGAAAATTGTTAATTTATTTAAAATAATAACAATAGAGTCAACCAATTTTTGGAAATATATAATTATTTAAAAAAATATCATAATAATTCAGACAAATTATAACATTTGAATAATTAGTATGATTTAAAAAAAATTAAACAGGTCTTTGAACCTAATTTTGTTAGAAATTACTTAAATATCACAAACATAAATACTTTCTAAATATCAAACATCAAATATAGAAATATTGTAAATACAATGTTTGAAACTATTTATAAAAAAATAACATTAATTGTGGAAAAATTAAAATAAATAAAGAATGCATCATAAATTGTATTTAAATATAAAAAACACACACTGATAAAAACAATAAAAATATTTAAGAATATAAATAATTTTGACTTAAATAATTCATAACTGATGTTAGAAAACTTTTTCAATTATACTAAAATTAAATTAAATTGGAAATAATTGTATTGAAAATATTAATCTAGTAGTATCAAACATTTGATCTAATCATAACATATAACCTGAAATTTAGGTAGAAAAAAATTTGAACTAACATTACTAAAAAACTATAACTATTGGTACTAGAAATTTATAACTTGATTTATTAAAAAATTATACACGAATGTATTAAAAAATTTAAACTGGTAGTCACAGATTTTTCATCTAGAGGTAGTATAATTATTCTTTTATTGAGAGGAAAAATAATGGATCTTCTACCACTGCTACTAAGAAAAAACATATCTATCCCACATGCTTCAATTAAATGAAAAACATGATATATTTGAAATAATAAACAACAGATAGTGATACCACTGAGAGGAAAAAATAGGCGCACTATTTCAAATGATACTACCATTGATAAAAGTTAATCTAATATCATTACTGTAGAGTATCACACGCGGTTTTTTTGTTGTCTTTGTATTGATCCGATCCATTAGAAATACCGATCCTTTTCATGGGTATTTAGTGAGATGAATCCTGAGTTTTTATGTTTCGTATATTTCTAAAAAACCTAATTTGGTATCCCCATTGTTTTTTAGTAGTTTTTGGAGAAAGGGTGGTTACTTCATGATTTGGGCCAACCGTGAGCCCATTCCCAGTTTTAAAAACCGAATTTGTTTCTTTTATAAGTCTTTTTTTTTCATCCTTTTTCACCCATTAAACTTCCCACTTGTCCTATACTGATGTATTAAAACTTATTTATCCTTTTGGACCCATTATAAATTCATAAGCAGGGTGAATTTGGGTTACTTATTTAGGTATTGTGCCAACCCATGGGCCCATTTCCTATTTTAAAAAATAATTCGTTTCATTTATATAATTTTCATTTTTTAATATGTTTTGGTGATTACACCTCCCCCTAAAATCCAATAACCCCATCCTAACCCTCATAATCTATTTTACCTTTTTGGAGCTCATATGGGTCATGTATTACGGTGAAAATTCTCAGGATACCTCAAATCGTCCATAATTGACAAGGTAAATTGTATCATTCATAAATCAATAAATTCGTACTCATTTTGACACCAATATTCTTTCTCTAGTTCTTCCAAACCTTAGTAGTGTCTCCAAGATGTTTCAAGACATTACCTTCTCTCTAGGGTAGCAGATCTAATGGAAGATGAAGAGTTTTCTAAGGTGAAAGGTGAGATTCCTTCTCCTTTCTCCTTCCTCTTCCCCTCCTTTCATTATTTCTTGGATTTATATTGTCCCCTAGTATTTATCGACCTAGGGTTTTTTTATACCAAGTTTTTTTTATGGGGTTTCTGTTTTTTTAGGTCTGGTATTTATATTTTTAGGGTTTATAAACCTGCGGCGGGGGATTTCAGGTTTGCATTTTAATTACGCCATGGATTTGAGGTAGAATATCCCTTTCACATGCCTTTATCATTCATGTTTCATCATTTTAATATTCTCCTAAACTGATATAAATGTTCATTATTGTTTTTAATCCTTTGGATAATTTTCTTGGTGTGCAAAGTGGTTGTTTAATCATTGTTTTGTGAAAGGTAGTGTTGTTTTGTCATGAAAGTGCTCAATAAGTGTTTGTTTAAATGTTCCATTATCTTTTGAAAATATTTTGTGAGGTTTATAATATGGTTTATGGTATTTTTAACATTTTACAGTATTTTGAATGAAAATATGACATTCAATTGGTGTTTTATTGCTTTTCACATACTTAAAATAAATTGTTTTGTTTAAAAAGGGCATGACATGTGTTTGGTAAGTTGCCTGGTTGGCTTTTATGTGTGATGTGTGATTTAAAATTTATTTTTTTTGGATTTATAAAGGAATTGGAAGAATGATAAATGGTATTTTTGGGTCCTTATATGGATTTACAATTTGGATTTGTTTTTACAGACAAGTGGGTTTTTGGTTTACAACATATTTTGGCCCGAGTTTCCCAAAAATGGACCGTTTCACATCTTTATGAAAATGGTTGTGTTTTGAATATGTAACCTGAGTATTATAAGAGATTTATGAATGTGGTTTTCTGCTGTAAATGGTGTTTATAAACATCCTTAAAAAATAAAATTCATACCTTCATCAAATGTTAGTTTTGAGAAAAATTTTAAAGGCACGTTTGGCATTTCCTAGAAATGATGGAGTGTTTTACTTGTGTATACCAAGTTGTGAAATTTGGATTGTTTTATGGTCCATTAAATGATTTTATTAAATGTTTCTAGGGCTGAAAAATATTATTTTGTTTGGTTTTTATGTGTTTTTATAATTGAAAGGGTTTTTTTGAATGAGTTTTATCTGCAAAGCCTCAATACACTTCATGAAATTGTTTTACCAAAATATTTAGCAGTTTGTTGATTCGTGTAAGAAATGTGAAGAAATATTATGGGATTTTTGTGTTTTTATGGTTTTGGAATGGAATGTGGATGTGAAATAAGTATTTTATAATATTTATAACTTGATTGAGCACTAAAGGGAATCCTGGGTATCTAGGTGGGCGGACCTGTACTAGTATGCTAGTGATTCTGTGGGGGTTAGCCTATATTTCACGTAGCAAGTTTGATGATGACAACACTAACTAAACTATGATTATGATGATGATTGGGTACCACTAGGTTATGGGTATGTTCCCTACTAGTGTCTCGTGCATGAGAACATATATTTATTATGGTTACTTTCACCGAGATACGAGGAACCTGAGGCTCACAACTAATTAGTGCCTAGGGGTGTTCCTGTGACTAGTGCTCATTGGCTATTTCATACTCACCATCGGTATATGGTGTGTTTGGTTGTTAAATTTAGTAGTATGTGTTATTTAGTTAAATGTTAAAAATCTTTAAAGCAGCCCTCTTGAAAACTATTATCATTTTGAAGTTGCACCTCTTTGAAAAAAATTGTTACTTGCATTTTTGTTTATTAAACATGCATGTTTCTGTCTGATAATTATTATAGCATGGAACGTCATTTGAAAACCATACTTTCGTATCTTTAATTAAAAACTATGAATTGATGTTTCTTTTATTTTAAAGGGATGTGCATTTGGAATAGAATATCGGGCAAACCTACTGAGTTTTAATACTCACACCTATAGTCTTATCCTTTTTTTAGCCCTTGTGCAGGTTTCATCTTTAGTTCGATCACCTTGGCCGACATTTGATCATTATGTTGGAGAGTGACCAGAAGTGTTACATGGAGTTATTTGGTCATCAGGATTGTTAAGTTGAGTTGTTGGTTTTTTTTACTTTTAGTTTGTTGTACAAATAATATTTAGTTCAATTTTTATATAAATTCATTTTGGGTTGTCCATTTATTTTGGCTGTTTGTTTGATTTCTTATATATGGGTGAAATAGTTCCCTTGTGTACTGTATTTATTCCCTTGGTGCTTTTCACCATCCCAGGAGGATCGGGAACACCTCTCGGGACTTATCGCTGGCTGGCCTGGGTGACCTGTTTAGGGTCGACTCGGACTGGTTCGTGACAAAATGGTATCGAATGAGGTCGGCTCTTAGAAGACCATTCTTTTTAGAGCGCCATTTTTATTTTGGGGATGTCATAGTAGATGGAGTAGGATTTTTGGGACTTGATGGGTATGTGAAAGAAGAGCATCCCAAACTCTTTATTGTTCTAATCCCCAGGTTTCCATGGAAGTCCTATTTTATTAGTGTCCTTTGTTCTGGTTGATTTTTTGGTGTTGGGATATGACAACGGGAGACAGACTAATGGACTCCATGAGATCGTAGGGCCTGGAAAGCCATGTGGAGATGGGGAGTGGTCCTAATAAGTCTTTCTGTGTTGGTTTTGCATTTGGCATATGGCCTCCAACCATATGGTCAAGTCACCCACCGAAACTAGTTCCCCTTTTTTGGGTCTCTTGAACCTTTCTTGAATTCTGAATATTTGTTTTTAAAATCATTGTGTGAGAATTGTGGAAATGGGTTTTAAAGTAAGGATTAGATTTTGAAAAGATAAAAAGGGGCTTTTCAAAGATTAAATATAATAATTGTTTTGGAAGGTTGTGTTTGTGTGAATAAAATTGAGGGAAGTGGAAATTATTTAAAAGGATTGGATTATCCATAATATAAACTTGTGGTTTGTTGAAATAAATTTTTTTGAAATTGTGAATCATTTTAAAATGATTATGGATCTTTGTTTTAAATGGGTTATTTTGGGATGTTAAAAATTTTTTGAATCGGATAAATTAGTTTTGGCAATTGGTTTTGATCGGTTGATGTTTTACTAGAAACGATATTGGTCTCAATGGACCTCAGATTATGAAAATATACATTGCTGATTTTTTTTAAAAAAAATGGGAAGGGGTTGTTTGGAGTGGCATGGTTATTTAAAATGTTTTTATAAATGAAAAGGGGTAGGTTTTTAAGAAAATGGTTCTTAATTAATTGTGGTATTATTTGTGAAATATGAAAAGGTTTTTTGACTTTGTGATTGGTGTTCCTTAGGAAGGTAATTTTTTTGGAATGATGTTGTTTTGTTTTATCCTTTGGTGTTTTCATGGGTGCTCACATGCATGGTTTTATTTATATCTGGAAGGATTGCCTATATGGTATGGTGGTTGGGTGCTTGGGGTGGCATGGAAATGTTCCTATGGGTGAGACTTGATGAAACACCATGGGTGAATGTGGAAACCCACCAAGGTAGTTTGTTTTTTCAAAATTGTTTTGAGCTGAAAATTGTGGCCTTTTTTAAAACCAATGGTTATGTGGCTTGATTTTTCTATGTCTTGGAAGAGTTTTTTATTTGGTTATCTTCCATGTGATCTAGAATTCATACTCTTGTTCTATCTAGATATGAGATCTTGTTGGTGGCTCGGTTTTGGAGTAATTTTCATTGGGTTTCTAAATATGTGTTTTATGTTGTGATGTGGCCATGGATTGTTATATGTTGGAAATATTTCCTACTGATCAACCTAAGTATTCCTTTCAAATTTTAAATGCACCTCTTTTGATGATTCTGCAACCTATTTGTTGGAATAGAGAGATGTTTGGTATCTATTAAA
Source organism: Viscum album (assembly GCA_963277665.1). Classification (NCBI taxonomy): domain Eukaryota; kingdom Viridiplantae; phylum Streptophyta; class Magnoliopsida; order Santalales; family Viscaceae; genus Viscum; species Viscum album. The sequence goes on from OY728163.1 coordinate 1,946,439,410, forward strand.
AGTGCTTCTAGGTCGTGATAATTCTGTTGGACAGAGAAGTTGTGTTCAGTGATGTTGATGTGTTTCGTCGTATTACTTGTCCATTCTTCCCCTAATTTAGAGTGAGATAGAATTTTGATATGTACCTATGAGATCCTATTTAGATGAAGGTTTTTTTGGTGATCAAGTGTAGTTTTTTTGAGTGGTGTGATCCTTATCACTTGACTGCGGTGCAACAAATGCTTCAAGAATCAGGGCTCCAGCCATAGGCCTCAGAGTGAAGCATTTCACGCAGTCAGGAAATCGATAGAGGTGTGAAGTGCTCGATAAAGATGCTTACTCCTCTGTTTTGGTATGTTAGTTTTGATTTCAATGTTTTTGTTCCTCATTTCTGTGTATTTCCGTTTGTCGCAACAAGCGTGGTGGACTTAACCCCTCACACAGTGTCTATGGTTATTCCTTTATGGATGTGGGTTTTTAATCAATGTCCCTGTGTGGACCACCTGTAAAAATCAGGTGCAGTCTTGGTGTTACCTATTCATAGGTGGAGAGTTTTGGGTAATTTATTTGTTTCTTTTTTTGTTTCAGTGTCCAAAATATTGGGTCCCCTTCCCTCCCTTCCCCAAGTGACGGGGGTCCAGAACTGTGCTGAATGTGTTGGCCAAGTTCTTGTCCCCTCCATTCGAGAGTGGGTGGTTTATATGTTCATGTTGTAACCCTATTAACTTGGTATAGTAGGTTTTTGTTGAAGGTTCTTTTGGTCTTGTGTGAGTGAGGTCCAATTCTTGCTCATGTTGAATTCTTGTCTGTTCGTCGCTAAGTGGTTTTTAATGGTGGGGAGACCCACCATGGGTCTCCTGGATTTTTATCCTAAGAACATTTCTAGTGTAAGTTCATTCTTAATGGTGGGGATTCCATTATGGGCTCCCCCAGAATATTTGTTTTTTTTGTGTTCTCTTTGGTTTGGGTGATGGTTGGGTTCATTGAGAGAAGTCCCAACAATTGGGTTCTTGGCTTGGTTGTGGAGGTGGTGGCTTCATCTTTCCGCTGATTCTCCTGACGTTGTTGTGAGTTGTGTTTTGTGTTGGAAAGAGTATTAATTTTCATTTTTGGTAATTTATATTTCCTTATCTTTAGAGGATGGATTATGTTTTTATGGAATCCTTAGGTGTTGTTTTTTTCAGCTGGAAAGTGTTATGGATTTCCTGGGTCAGAAAGCCTTAATGGTGGGGAGAATTGTCACACACAATTTTTTTCTCTTTGTATTGACCCGGTCCATTGGAAATCCCGATCCTTTTCATGGGTATTTGGTGAGATGAATCCTGAGTTTTGAAGTTTCATATATTTTTAACCACCCTAATTTGGGATATCCATTGTTTGTTTAGTTGTTTTTGAAGAAAGGGTGGTTACTTCATGATTTGGGCCAAGAGTGAGCCCTTTACCAGTTTTCATAACTGAATTTGTTTCATTTATAAATATTTTGTTTTCCATCATTTTTCACCCAATAAACTTTCCACTTGTCTTATACTGATATATTAAAACTTATTTATCATTTTGGACCCATTATAAATTCATAAACAGGGTGAATTTGGGTTACTTATTCAGGTATTGGGCCAGCCCATGGGCCCATTTCCTGTTTTAAAAAAATAATTCGTTTCATTTATATCATTTTCATTTTTTACTCTTTTTCGGTGATTCCACATCCCCCTAGAGGCCAATAACACATCATAACCCTCATAATCTATTTTACCTCTTTGAAGGTCATATGGTTCACGTATTAGGGCGAACATTCTCAAGATACCTCAAATCGTCCAGAATTGACAAGGTAAAATGTATCATTCATAAATCAATAAATTACTACTCTTTTAGACACCAATCTTCTTTCCCTGGTTAGTCCTGAACTTAGGAGTGTCTCCAAGATGTTTCAATCCATTCCCTTATCTATAGGGTTTCAGATCTAATGGAAGTTGAAGAGTTTTCTAGGGTGAAAGGTGAGATTCCTTCTCCTTTCTCCTTCCTCTTCCCCCACCTTTCATTATCTCAGGGATTTATATTGTCACCTAGTATTTATCGACCTAGGGTTTTGTTATACCATGTTTTTTTGATGTGTTTTCTATTTTTTTAGGTCTGGTATTTATAGTTTTAGGGTTGATAAACCCGCGGCGGGTGATTTCGGTTGTGCGTTTCAATTACGCCAAGGATTTGAGGTAGGATATCCCTTGAACATGCCTTTATCATTAATGTTTAATCATTTTAATATTCTCATAAACTGATATAAATTTTTGTTATTATTTTTAATCCTTTGGATAATTTTCTTGGTTTGCAAAGTGGTTGTTTAATCATTGTTTTGTGAAAGGTAATGTTGTTTTGTCATGAAAGTGCTCAACAAGTGTTTGTTTAAATGTTCCATTATCTTTTGAAAATATTTTGCGAGGTTTACAATCTGGTTTATGGTATTTTTAACATTCTACAGTATCTTTAATGAAAATATTAAGTTCAATTTCTGGTTTATTCCTTTTCACGTACTTAAAATAAATTGTTTTGTTTAAAAAGGGCATGACATGTGTTCGGTAAATTTCCCGGTTGGCTTTTATGTGTGATGTGAGATTTAAAAGTTATTTGTTTGGATTTATAGAGAAATTTTAAGAATGATAAATGGTATTTTTGGGTCCTTATATGGATTTCCAATTTGGACTTGTTTTTATAAACAAGTGGGTTTTTGGTTTACGACATATTTTGGCCCGAGTTTCCCAAAAATGGACAGTTTCACATCTTTACGAAAATGGTTGTGTTTTGAATATGTAACCTGATTGTTATAAGAGATTCATGAATGTTGGTTTATTATTTAAATGGTGTTTATACACATCCTTAAAAAAAATTAAATGCATACATTCGTCAAACATTGGTTTTGAGAAAATGTTTAAAGGCCTGTTTGGAATTTCCTAGAAATGAAGGAGTATCTTACTTGTGTATACCAAGTTGTGCAATTGGGATCATTTTATGGTCCATTAAATGATTTTATTAAATTTTTTTAGGGATTCCAAATATGATTTGGTTTGGTTTTGATGTGTGTTTACAATTTAAAGCTTGTTTTTGAATGAGTTTTATGTGCAAATCCACAATACGCTTCATGAAATTGTTTTACCAAAATATTTAGCTGTTTATTGATTCATATAAGAAATGTGAAGAAAGATTATGGGATGTTTGTGTTTTTATGGTTTGGGAATGGAATGTGGATGTGAAATTTGTATTTGATAATATGTGTAACTTTATTGAGCACTAAAGGGAATCCTGGGTATCTAGGTGGGCGGATGTGTACTTTTATGCTTTTGATTCTGTTGGGGTTGGCCTCTATTTCACGTAGAAAGTCTGATGATGACAACCCTAACTAAAATATGATGATGATTATGATTGGTGACCACCAGGTTGTGGGTATGTTCCCTATTAGTGGCTCGTTCATGACAACATATATCTATTATGGTCACTTTCACTGAGATGCGAGGTACCTGGGGCTCATAACTAACCAGTGCCTAGGGGTGTTCCCGTGACTAGTGCTCATTGGCTATTTTGTACTCACCGTCGGCATACGGTGTGTTTGGTTGGTAAATTCAGTAGTATGTGTTATTTATTTAAAAGTTAAAATTATTTAAAGCAACCCTCTTAGAAGCTATTTTCATTTTGAAGTTGGACCTCTTTGAAAAAAACCGTTACTTGCATTTTTCTTTATTAAACATGCATGTTTTTGTCTGATAATTATTATAGCATGGAACCTCATTTGAAAGCCATACTTTCATATCTTGAATTTAAAACTATAAATTTATGTTTCTTTTATTTTAAAGTAATGTTCATTGGGAACATAATATCGGGCTAACCTACTGTGTTTTAATACTCACACCTATTGTCTTCTTCATTTTTTATCCCTTGTCCAGGTTTCATATTTAGTTCGATCACCTTGGGAGACATTTTATCATTGTGTTGGAGAGTGACTAGAAGTTTCACATGGAGTTATTTGGTCATCGGGATTGTTTAGTTGAGTTGTTGGTTTTTTTTTACTTTTAGTTTCTTGTACAAATAATATTTACTTCAATTTTTATATAAATTCATTTTGGGTTGTCCGTTTATTTCCACTATTTGTTTGATTATTTATATATGGGCTAAATAGTTCCCTTGTGTACTCTATTGATGCCCTTGGTGCTTGTTACCATCCCGGGAGGATCGGGAATGCCTCTCAGTACTTGTCGTGGGCTGGCCTAGGTGACCAGTTCAGGGTCGACTTGGGATGGTTCGTGACATAGAGGAAATGATACTATCAATTGATAAAGATATGTTACTACTATTAGAAAATTAACGATGTTATATCACTTTCTGAGATGAGCTACCACCATAACATGGTTCTATCATCGAAGTAGAGTATACATACTATAGTAAAAGGAGGTAACAGTCACTTTATGTTGGGAAATGACTCTACCGTTTCATGTAAAATGTGGTACTTTTGGACAGAGGGTTGGTTCTACCATTATTTTCACACAGTCAATGGTAGGGGAGCAGTGAGGCATGATTTTGTGGAGGGTTTGTACTCATGTGAAAGATATTAATATGAGCCACCATTAATATAGAAAATGTGAGGAGGAAACCCATTTGGATTAGATATAGGGATAATAAAGTTGAGAAGTGCTATAAGAATGCTACTGTAGAAGGTGAGTGTCACTAAAGTAGAGCTCATCCATTCTACCTAGTTTGTGGATTTGTAAAATGGGTTGAAATAAGAAAATAATCCAATATATATATGTTTATACTATATATGTAAAAATATATATAGATATAGATAGATAATAATATAAAATATGTAACATGAGAGAGATATATATTCTTATATAAAATTAATATTATAAAAATGATATAAAATTTGTAATCCTAAATTATAATAATGTATTTTTAAAATCTCCAAAAAATAAATATAAATTATTAAGAAAATACACGTGATTAAAATATATGTATGAAATATGTAAGAAACATATTAGTATTGAAAATAAAGAAAATATTTTTTTGATATATTTAACACATACATGACATTTAATAGTAAAATACTACCTACAATCAATGTAATAAAATATATAACATTTAATATTTAAAAAATAGCTACAATAAATTCAAAGTAATTAAAATTAATATTAAAACAAAAAATACATACATTCAAATGCACAAACCCCCCTATTTTTTTGATTACAAAACAAAACTTGTAATACCCAAAAAAATTATTTTCACCATGTTCTTATAAGAAAAAGAATTCCCCATACACATGAAAATATAAAAAAATTAATTTTCCAACATTTGAATCTCAACATTAATTTTTTAAAACAAATAAAAGTCTATAAGATTAGTCAATATATCTAAAAGATAATTCTTACTAGGTACAAATCCTAGAAGAAAAGAAAATTATATACATGATCTTCAATAAAATTAAATTGAACATCGATATAATTTTTTCAAAAATGTTGTAATTGATTTATAGAAATATAAATTGAAGATGTATTATCACAATGAATAGGTTATTTTTGTAGAGAAATTCCAAAATCACATAATGTTTACTTATTCCATAAACTTTGATCACAATAACTAGAATCTTAGATATTCTAAAATTTTCTATAAGATAAACCAATGGTTAATTTATTCATAGAATACTGAGAAAAAAAAATTCTGACGGAAAATTAAATATACTTAATGTGATTTTTTTGTCAATTATACACCCTCAAAAATCATATTTAGAATATTATATTAAATCAAAACAGTTATTATTAGAGTAAAATAACTAGATTTAATAGTTCCTTTACCATAAATAATTATTCTTTTTTCACTTATTTAATATGACTCCCTTTAGGGTGAGCTTTAGTCCTTTCCCATAAACAAGTAGGAAACATGATATCATTTCTTGATGTAGACAAATAAAAAACTACTTATCAATCCTCTATGAACTATAACATCTATAGATTTACAATAAGAATCAACATTTAATTTTTAAATAATACCCATGGTAGCTTTAAATTATTTATTAGAATCAACACCAATACTTTTAATCAATAATTTATAATATTTTTATTGGTTAAGAAATATCCCACCATCCCCCTGAGAAATTTCCTGTCTAATTAAAAGCATAAATTTTCCCATTAAGCTCATATAAAACATAGAAGGCATCAAGGAAATGAAATAATTACAGAGAAATTATATATGAGAATAAAAAAATTCATCATCAACAGAAATTTTCATAATTAAAATATCATTATAAACTCTATTAATAAAAATCATTGGAAAACAATTATCCTTTATGAAACCATTATTTAATAAAAATAAAAAATAATCTCATACCAAGTATAAGGTTCTTTTTTGTGACCTTAAAACCCAAAAGATAAATTATAATCATGATTAGAAAATTTATAATCTTCAAAACCATGGGATTGATTTATGAAAACATCTTCTGATATAAAACCATTCAAGAAATCAAATTTAATATCTATTTGATACAAAAAAACATGAGAAAAATAAATGTATAAAATGATTTAAATAGGTTATAAAATGGAAAAAAGAATAAATTAATCTCAAAATTCTATACCTTCTTCTTGATGGTATCTATGGGAGACAATTCTAGATTTATTTTTGAAAATTTATCTATATTCCTACATATTGTTTCTAGAAGTAAATTTTAGTTGGGATTACTATTTTATCTTCATAAAAATCAACTAAACAGCAATGAATAATTTTAAAAAAATTATTTAGCTTCTCTATAACATTTATAATTCAATTGGGATTTTTAATGCATCAGAAACATTATTAGAAACAAATCAAAAATAAAATTAGTGTTATCAAACAAGTTTAAAATAGAAATTCAAGTTTTCATAACATAACCAACATTATCACAATGTCAATAAGATGATTCAAATAAAACCTATATGATCTAGGATTATATATTGAATAATCATTATACCTTTCAATATCTACATTAGATATATGTTTTTATTTACCAAAAATGGAATCTCTAAAATAAATTTCAATATACTATAAGATAGTTTTTTGAACATCACAAGATTCATTAAAATTTATATGTGCACATTCTTCAATAGTTATATTATGATTATTATAAACTCTATAAGATTTACTATTTGAATAATAACTACAAAATATTCATTATACACATTAATGATAAAAATTATCTAAATTACCCTTTATATTGAAGATAAAACTATAAAAAAAATTAAAATAAACAACTTTTTTACTATTAAATAATTTAGAATGCATTTTCTTCAACATAGATCTAACAAAAAAAATATTCAAAAAATAAAATGTTTTATTAATAGACTCTATCCAAAAATACCTAGGCAAAATGTATTTATGACGAATATTTCATTCCCTTTTTTAAGTACATATATTTTTCCATTGGACAACACAATTTTGATGTGGTGTTCTTAGAGAATAAAAATTATGATCATAATAATTTTGTTCATAAAAATTTTTAAAATCAAATTTATCAAATTCATCACCATTATCAATTTTAATTGAAAAAATCAAAAAATATTTACATTTTTTAATTACCCTAAAAAGATAGATCTTAAAATTTTATCTTATTTTTGTGATATAAAATAAAAACATGTAAATATAATAAAATCATAAAAAACCAAAAAAAACATATTCTTATCTATAGAAAATATTTGTTTTGATTTGATCAAATAAACCAAGATGTGATAATTCAAGAGTTATAGAAGTAGAAACAAGGTTTATGGATTTAAAAGAATTCATTTCCTACTTACCTTTCAAGCAAGAATAAAAAATAATATATTTTCTTACCATTGACTTCGGTAAACCTAGAACCTATCAATTCTTAAAAAATCATGTATCATTCAGAAAATGATAATTTCTAAGACTTATATGACATATAACATTATATGTTTTTTCATCATTGAGACACTTAACAGTTTGACTAAATAGATAATAAAAGTTAATAAAATACACATCATACTTTCTATTAGCATGAAATAAAACATTTTCATTTATAGAAACTAAACATTTATAATATTATAATTCAATATACATACAATTATAACATAAATGTGAAATAATAATTAAGTTATGTTTCAAACCATAAACATATATAATATTACAATTTGAAAAATTATTAGAAATAATTTCTTTACCAAAACCTTTAATCCTTGATTTAGAGTTATCTCCAAAAGTGATAGAGCCTATATCTCATTTGGTATAAGATTGGAAATAAGATAGGTCACAAATCACGTGATAAGAACATCAAATTTTTATGTACTATATTTCCTTCATATTCTTATAGAATTCATCCTAATAATATAAATCATACAGAGACCAATTTTGGTACCCCTGATATTTTTGGTCCAACTAGGTTAGTAATATAATTATCTAGTGCCAAAATAGATTTGTAAATTTTATTATAAGTTTCTATATAAAATAAACTATTCAGAATAAAAGATATATTATATCCCTTATATTAAGTAAATCTAAGAGGGAATTCATTAGCATATTTTCCATGAAACATATATTAAATCATGTAACATAATAATCTTATAAAGTAGAAAATTTAACAAAAATAGTCTTGTAAAACATAGGAATATAAAGAATATAACCAAAAATGGATTTATTATGATTTTGTTTCATTATTGCTACCATATTTTTCTATTTATACTTTAATTTAAAAAAATATATAGAAATTCTTTTAAGATAACAACCTACTTCCTAAAATCATCATTTTCCTTCAAACTGTTATGAAAATAATCATATATTTTACCATTATAGCATGAAGTTGAATTTGTTATATCATCCTTGAGAACATCATTATCCTTATTAAATTTATTTCTTTACTTGGTGAGCCTCTTATTTTCTTCAATCAATTTTTTATTCAATTCAGAAAGTCTTAAAACAAACTTTTATATTTTTTTCATTTTCTTCATACAACTCATCAAAGCTATAACTATCACTATCAGAATAATGATTAGAATCAAAGTCATTACATGACTTATTTGTGTTTTCTTCCATCAAATAGAAAATTCTACAATTTTATCACTTCCATATTCATTAATTGAATTAGATTATTTAGTGAAAATCCATCCATAATGATAAGTTTGTTTTAATTCCTTTCTATATTTCTTATCTATTTATTCATGCTTCATCTTTGGACAATCTATTTTGACATGTATCTTCATTTTAAATTCATAATTGGTTAAATATTTTCTATATATAGTAATCTTGTTTTCATTTTGATAATTTGTTTTGATATTTACTAGGTCACCTATTAAACTTTTTCTTCCTCTTCACCAAATTTTAAATACCTTTACTTATATTATTAATTTCAAAATTAAAACATTATTATTCCTCATATTCTTATGTTCAATAAATAACATGTATATATTATTTTTAAGAAATACATTTATTATTTGAAGTCTCTTATTCTATAATTTTCATCAATTCATGTTTGTATTGAATAATTGATCTGATGATTTCGTCCAATAAATATTATCTGAAATTATTTAAATTCATCAATCACAACCTTTTATTCATGCCATTTTATGAGTAGATCTCTTATGAATATTTCAAAAAGTATATGTTTATCCAATTTTTATCAAAGGGAATTCTTTCCATTGATAAAAAATTTGAATTTGTAGACCATTTGATTGACAGTTTCATCTTTACCCATTTTTTATTCATAGTACTTTTGTCGAAGAGTTCCAAGTTTGGTGCTTATTATCTTTTCAAAACAATGATTTTTTACTTTAAAAGAATTCCAGATCTCATATGCTATCATAATATAATATAACCAAATAAAACACTTTTTTATTATAAATTTATTATATAATTACTACTTTCTAATTTAAAAAATATTATTACGAGGATCATATCCTATAAGAGTATCTTAGTTATCTTTATGTAGTTTGTATCATATATTTTTTACGACAGACCAATGTTATTTATTAACTAGTTGAGGTATGAGTCTATTCTAGATTTCTAGTAACCATATTCATTTCTATCAAAGTGTGGTGGTTACTAAGGAAACTATCCATCATTTTCATTCGTTTATCCCATCTTATAGATCTTGTCCTTAGGCTGTGAGTTTTTTTGGAAAGGCCAACATAGTGATATATAAAAAATAGACTCATTAGAATGATTGATTAAAATACAAAATAAATAACATATTATACCAATTTTTAGGTTGTAATATATAACAAAAGGTCCAGGGCGTGAGGGAGCCTTATAAAAAATTTAAATCGAAGAATACACTATATAGAATAATTATCAAAGTTAATGAACAAAGTTAATATGTAATGGAAAATAAAATAATGAACATAAGAAGTTTTATAGTGGTTTAGTCCAAATTGGACATAGTCCACTCTTATACCTCTCCACTCGACAAGATATACATTGTAAACTGTACTTATATATTTAAGGGGAATTATAAAATAATTACAACATACTTTTGGTAGTTGAATTTTACCTAAGACACCTAATGTTTTTAAGTGTAGACATAACCCAAATACAAATATAATTTTAGAGAGTAGTAGTTACAACCCAAATAGTCCTTACTTTAGAATCCAAGATTTAAATCCCAGATAAATAAAATGTTTTTATGAAGAAACATGAAAAAATCTGAAAGCATGTGTGATATATGGGAAGTCATGTTATAGGCACAAGAAACCAAGAAAAATAAAATAGCATAGAAAATAAGTATAGGTCCCAGTTCTTAAGTTTAAGATCAAATTAGCTAATTAAGTTATTAGATGTCAATGAAACTTTGGTAGAGTACTTGAGAGATCGTCAGTAGCGGTGAACACATTTATTGGATCGCATGAATGTTATTATAGTATAATCACTTTTAGTAATATGTAATTCCATGTACATATCTTATTAGAACCATGGATGCATGACTTCTAAGAGTCCATTGTGTACCATATACATATATATATATTATTGAAAGATACAATAACTAAATATATCTCTTTAAAATAGACAAAAATATTTAAAATAATAATAATATAGTCAAACAATTTTATCAAAGATAAAAAACTATCAATAATATAAAAATAATTCAAACTTAATATAACATTTAGATAATTAGAACGATTTAAACAAATTTAAATAGGTTTTTAACCTATTTTAGTTAAATAATACTAAAAATATAACACTTATAAATAATTTTTATATATTAGGAATTAAATATTAAAATAACATAAATAAAACCTTTGAACATGTTTATAAATAATTAATACTAATTATAGAATAACTAAAAGAAGAAAAAGCATGAAACATAAATTGTATTGAAATAATGGAAACACATGATGATAAAAAATGTTTTAGAATAAAAATAATTTAGATTTAACAAATTCATAACTAATTGAAGAAACATTTTTATTTACAACTAACGATATCATATAATTTCAACTAGTGTTAGCAAACAAATTAAACTAGTGGTCGAAAACATTTCATCTAATGGTAGAATATAATTTGAAATATTGGTAGAAAAAATTTGGACTATTGGTAGTAAAAATTTACAACTAGCGATATAATAAATTTATAAATAGTGAGACTAAAAATTTATATTAGGTAGAATTAAAAAGAGTTAAAACTAGCAGTCATGTATTTTTAATTTGGTGGTAGAATAATTTTTCTACCATTGAGTGGAAAATAGGGGATCCTCTACCACTACCACTAATATAAATAAAATCTACCACTCTTGGTTACATTAGATGAAAAACCTATTATCAATAATATATGAAACAATAAAGGGTGATACATCAAAGAGAAAAAAATATTGGTACCATTTCTAAAGATTCTATCACTGATAAAAGATAAGATAACATCGTCACTATAGAGGCAATGATTCCATTGAGTGATGATGATCATATAGTACCATTAGGTAGTGATTGAGGTGATAATACTAGTTTAGATTTGATAATTCCACCACACAGTGCTACCTTTGAAGTGGACTAATAATTATATTCTTAAAGGAGGTTTCTACTACTATGGGTAAATAAAATCTTCTACCATTCCATAAAAAATGTCGTAACACTGGACAAAGGTTTGGTGTTACCATTGGTGTCACATGGAATATGTTACAGGAGTGGAAATTCTTGCTTCTATGGATGAGTTGTGATTTCATTAGGGAGATATAGATGATCCACCATGCATGATGATAATGTGAGGATGAAACTGGCATGAAGGATATATATGGATACTGAAGATGAGAAGTGTATTTTGTTTATTTTAATAGAAGGAGAGTTGTGTTGAAGAGAATGTGATCTATTCTTGATGGCTTATTGTAGTGTACATTGGGTTAAAATAAAGAAGTAAATATATATATATATATATACTATACACACACACACACACACACATATATATATATATATATTCAATGACATGAATAAATAAGACTATAAAATATATAATAAGATATATATATATTTTTATATAAATTAAAATTTTAAAAACTGATATAAAATCTGTAAGCTTAAACTATAATAAAGAATTATTAAAACCCCAAAAACCTAAAAAGTAGTTATTAAAATAAATAAATTTAATAAAAATATATGTATGTAATATGTAACATAAATATTAATATTAAAAATTAAGCATTATTTGTTGTGTGAGTTTTAACATGCACAAGAAATTTAATATTAAAAATATAAAAAAAAATTGCAATGAAACACATGAAATTTAATATTAAAATAGTAGCTATAATTACTATAATAAAAATTATGAAATTTAACATTAAAATAATAGTGATAATTATTTTTATCTAACAAAACACAGTGATGTACATACATAAGCACAAAAAATGTTTCTCCTTTAGAGATAGAGACTTTGAGAGTAGTATTGTCATTCGAGTTTATTTTGTAATACTCATATAAGAATTTAATCACAACCTTATATATCATTGCATTAACAATAAATTCCTTCAAATTTAAGTCTTTAGCTTGCATTTACTATCCAATTTAAGAAAATATTTTATTTCATAATAAGGGAAATACTCAAAGAACTTTTATATCATTATCTGGTTTAGGTACATGTGTTCCAAGAGCAGCAACAATGTTGTAGATCTCTGTCATTATTATATTCATTTTAGTGATTATTTCAAATTAATACATATAAATGGTATAGAATTTCATATTAGTAGTATTATATCATAATGGAATCACTATTTGAGTTCCATCATATATATCAATAATTTTCTTCCTCATTTTAAATGTAGTAGAGCACTACAAGGCATAATTGATCTATTCAGGATTGAGTTAAAAAATAATTCCATTTATAGCCATTGAATTTATATCATAATTTTCTTCACTAGAATCATACCACTTATCTAGTTTATCTTTCATAATTTTATATGGCATGATATGTTTCAAGTAAATTTTTAATCAAATATTTTTGAAGTATATAATCATGTTATATTTTAAGCATCCATAATTTTTACCATTAAAATAGTTCTCTTTAATAAGAGATATCCACTATCTATGATCAACCATTGGAAAAATATTTGTTTTGATCATCAGCTCAATCTTTTTCGAGATAAAATAAATCTTCAATAGAGAAATGATTTTATACAAATTGTTTCCCCAAATGATGATGAAGACAAAAGGGGGCTGAATTATGTCATTTTAACACACTTAAAAATTATGAAATCATTCCCTCTTGAACTTTTAAAGAAAATATATAATAATTATTTTAATTATTAATTATATTGAAAAATAAAAATAGAAAAACAATTTTATCATGATTTACGGAACAAACATCTCTTATCCCAATTAAACAACATTGTCTCTATCAGATTTGGGATTTTTACTGTTAAATATTTTCCCGAGGGATCTAAACAGTTGAGAGTAAGAAACTATAACATGTTACAACTTTTAAAAGTAATTTATAAATGACTAAAAATATCCCTCAAAACACTAAACAATTGATTGTTTACATATAGAGAAAATATTGAATTTTGATAGAGAAATTCTCTGTAGATCATTTAGGTACATATATTAATGTAGAAACAATGAAGAGATATTTGAAAAAATATATATTTATCCAAATATTATTCCTCAGAAATATCCATATTTTTCTTTAGAAAATAAATAGATAAAATAGAACTTTTTAATTCATCCTTTTTAGTAGTAGAAAAAACACACAACAACAACTAAAAGAATATGAATGTCTCCAAAGTGTAGTCCTAAAGAACCTCACCATACTATAGTAGATAAATAATAGATTTGTACAATAACACGTGTTATTATTCCAAGATTAAAATGATGAATTGAAAGATTTAAATTAATATACAAAAACAACAAACAAATAATAATTAATTTCTATAACCATAGAAATTTTGACATTGTTTTCAGAGTAAGATATTTATAGCTTAGATCATAGAATCATGAAGTTATATCCATTGATAAAAGAATAAATACACAACCAAAATTATTTTAGTTCAAATAGATCAATTTTTTCCAAATAAATCTTTATTTCAAAAATACTAGTGCATTTTGTGTTTGTAATATTAAAATCTAAATAAATTATTAACTTCTATTAACTACTTAAATTGAAATCCTCAGATATGATTTTACTCTTCATAATTTAATTATGGAAAATAATATTTTAATTCTAAATAATTATCTATTTTTTTAAGTGTAGATCCTTATACAGATTAAGTAAAACTAACTGTCTTATAAAATGACCCATATGAAGTTTAAATCAATCATTTATAGCTTAAATGACTCATATAGGAATTTAAATGATCCATACATGGAGAATGTGATACTTACAGTGATTACAAATAATATTTACACACATCAAATGAATTATAAATTGTCTTAAATGATTTATATGTCATCCTTCATAACTCATATTTTTATTTGACGATTCCTATGCATATCAAATGACTCTAATGAAGAATAAAATTATACATATATTAATCTTAAGTGAATCATATTCAAATAAATATGATTCTTTTAAATATCTAAATTTACAAATATGTAAATATTCTTCTTTCAAATACTCTATACCCATTCTGGATATGACATGTACGTAGATAAAAAATTAATGATAAATTTATATTTTATAGATAATTTTCACGTCCAACACATAAATTTGAAATTTATCTAAATAAAAACATTATTAAATTAAATAACTTTAGGGAACATTAAATAATATCATAAAAAATCCACATAGCATAAAAAATATCTTATTATCCACTAACTATTCTCAAATAATGTTTTCAATACAAAAAAACTCCTTAAAAAATTCCACATGGGACTTCATATGGCATATCCTATGATCTTTTTTGAGAATGATTGTTTATTTTTCCCATTAATTTCATGCTTAAATGTATTTTATCTTACTAATTATTCATCAAATCTAAAATTATATCTTCCAACCCTTATTTTAAAACTAAGATGTTTGGATTAGTTAACAATGGTTTCTCATGGAACACTTAGTTAAATCCTACTAAAAAAGTTATGACGATAACCCACATACACCCTTGGGGTGCTAGAATACCTTTTTTTCTAGATTATTTAAGGTTTATTTTATCCATGTTAGTGAAACATAGGTTTTTCAGGTTGTGAGATGTTGGGAGTTATCCCATGTGTCACATAATGATGGGAAACAACTATTGTGTTTGTTTTTGTTTTTTATCTAATAGTTTAGTTTTCCAATTTTATCTCCTCATTTAATTCCCATACCATTTATAGTAACCCAATACTTTTACACATAATATTACATTATTTTCAACATAAATGTCAATAAAATAATACCCATGTATCTAGAGGTCTATTTTCGTTGGATGTCCAGGTTCATAATACATAAAAATGAGACTAAAACACAATATCATTATTTTATTATTCATAATGACTGCCTAATACCGTTCAGCTTCTAAAACCATATAGTATAAATTGGGGAATTTATAAATAAAAGTGGTGAAATAAAACTCAATAGGAGAATAATCAATATAAAGGAGAATAACGTGTAAATAAAATGACATATCATGATATCATATGAGCCAAGCTACATGAATGATAACATATAATAATGATATAAGTATGTAGGAAACATAAGATCGATGAATTATAGTAATGTGGTAGAAACATAAAAAACAAAAAAATATTAAGTTAAGGCTATCCCACAAGACAAATCTATATGGTGCAAAGAGTCTCATCAAGGATCAGGTTTATTCCATAATCACATACATATCGCATCATGAGGAATGTAAAAAACCCAATTAATTGGGGAACTACATAGATGAAAACATTATAACATGTAGATTAATATGTGTTCGATGAATGGAAATACTGTATAAGGGATAAGAAATATAAAAACCCATGGAATGGAAATGGATTATATAATCATGCCTTATAACATAGCCAAATGTCCTATCATATTTAATTATGTGAAATAAGGGATTAAATAATTTTTGGGAATTAATAGATATATAAATAATCATAGTACATTAACATTAAGTCCAAGTGAATTGAATTTATAAAAAAGAGTGCATAAATAATTTTCCAAATCTTTTATTTAATAGGGGTTTTAGGAAAAAAGGTAAAGAATAATAAAAGTAGGTAAGGTAATAAAAAATTCAAAAAAACCAAAAATGAAATAAAATGATTTAAAAAAATGATAATTTTTATAATCCATGTAATGTAAAAAAGTCATTGATTTGTACTTGTAATTTGGAAATAAAATAGATAAGGTTCCTCAATTTGGATATGCTTAATAAAAGAAATTGAGAAGGGAACCATTAATACATGTATATATTCATCAAGGGAAAGTGAATTAAAATAGGTATATATATTTGAGACATATATAAATAATATAAAATAATTAAATAATAATATTATAGAGGTAAATTCAGGTAATGAGAGAGGAAGTGGAACCTAATGAAAATCGGGTGGTTTAGAGATATCCCTTACCTGAGGTAAAAAATCTGTATTCACATTCACTTAATGTCACAAAATATTAAATTAGATTCAATAATGAAATTACTAAGAACCTTATTCCAATATATATTTTTTATAATTATGATTTTGTGTTATTTTAGGGTCATTTAATTGAGATTCCACAACCATAATTACTGTCTCGAGGTCATTCATTTCATGGTTCGAATGTCAGATTAATTTGTAGATAATTACTGATGTTATTTTCAAATGACACTAAAACACCAAAAATTAAATTAAATGATATTAATGTCCTTATATATATTGAAATGGTCTCAAATATCTATATGTTTTATAAATAGTGATGAGACATTTAGTATAAATGTATTCATTATACAGATAGTTCATTTACATGGTTTTATAGATCATCATGAACTAAATTTGATTTATTTAATTAAATTATTATTAAAACATTCTAGAACATAAAATAAGTTATAATATACTTTTTCTAATCATTATTAACCATAATATTATTTATATAACCATACGTGAAGGCGATGGATAAAATGAAGTATGTTGTTTGTGGAGGTGGTGAACTGACCATATTGTGAATGACATTTTCATTTTAGAAAGAAACACGAAGAGGTTGGATAATGGATATTCCAATAAAATATTTATAGTATATTAATCAAGACTATCAATTGTAATGAATATTCTGAATATATAGAGTGATCAGTTAATGTTAGGATAACAAAATGGTCACTTACATCATTCATGTCTCATTTATTCTTGTAATTTTTTTATATTGTAAAATACCATATTTGCCTGTATTTCACTATTCACAAAAAATCAACTAATTTTGGAAAAAAAGAAAATTCACCCTAAAAGTTTTTCAATGTATCGATTCAAAAAATGAAATTCATTTTATGAAAATTCTTTTATAAATATATGATTTTTAAAATAAACTACTAATTGATTTTAAATAGTGTAATTTTAATATTACAATCAATTTTTTATCCTTTTGAAAAATTAATAATGGTCTCATAAAATTAAATAAACATTATAGTGTAACTAAATATAATTTTATAATACCATTCTTTTAAGTTAAATTAAATTTCAAATCATTATATATTTTTAAAAAATAAAAATAAAACATATATGTTTTGTAAAACTAAAAACACTTATTTTATTATTTTTTAAAACATTTATTTACTTGAATCATGAAATAGATATGAAATATTTTCATTTTATAAGACATCTAAATATTATATTACACTTATATAGTTGTAGATGATATTAAAAAGCTCTTGTTACTATTATTAATGGTCATATAACTATTCTAACTGTTAAATTTCTATTCAAATGATCTTATTTTTAATGGTCATATGACTTCCCTAATTTCTAAAAATACTTTATATTTCTTTAATTATTAATTCAATTCAATTTTATCTCAATGTTTTATATATTTTAATTTTAAAAATTAAAATCTTATTGGTGATATTTTGTTCTATTTCAACATTTTTTAGCATGTGTGAGATCATTATGGGGGATCAAACATATCCAAATATTCATATTATTGTTATATTATTTTCTATTTTTTCTCCCGATTTAATATTTTCAATTATTAAGGATATTTTTATTCTATAAAAGTAAAATTTTAATTAATATAATATTTTTTTGGTTATGTCATTTGGTTCATGGGGTTTATATAATACTATATTATTAAATATTACACATTTAAATAATCAAAATGGAAATTACATTCATAAAATTCTAGGTCATTATAATCTTCCCCCATAATAAATTTCTTCTTTGAAATTTTATTTCACATACTATGTTGAAATTAGATGAGGGTAATTATATTTATTTTCTTATTCTGGTTTAGATCTCACTTCCTCATACCTATGGTTCCACGATAGTACTTTGACAAGGTGAGTTATCTGGTAAAATTGAACTTTGTCTCCATGGTTCAAGATCATTACAATTAACTCCTCATAAGATATATCATTTTTTCAGAAATACAAAATTAGAATTCAGTACAAGTGAGGGATCTTTAATTTAATTATTTAAGAGGGATCAATAGAATACATTAAAAACCTAATATAGGGTTGATGGTAGTGTTAGTCGATAGGGCACATCTTTTATATGATCAAGAATATCAAAGGGAACGATATATCTAGGGCATAGATTTTACTTCTCCCAGATATCATGAATCTCTTCCATGGATATGTGGATAGGAATACTTTATCTCAATCCCATAACTATAAGTCTCTAAAATGGTTATCGACAAACCTTTTTTTTCTAATTTGAGTATATTTAATGCGCTGCAAAATGGGGTTAACTTTTTCTTCAATTTCATCGATCATTTCAGGTCCCAATATCTTTTTTTCACTAAATTTATCCCAAAACATAGGTGTTATATATCTTTTAATATATAAGGCTTCATATAGCTCTGTTATAATTATTGATATGATGTTAAAGTTGCATTAGAAATTGAACAGAGGAAGATGTTGATATCGTCCACCTTTGAAGTCCATCGATCATTTTCTCAACATACCCTCAAGTGTCTAGATAATCAACTTATATTTCCCATTAATTTTGGGTGACAAACCATACGGATGTTGAACTCAGTGTTTATATCATGTTAGATACCTTTTCATAACTTTTTTTATCCTCGGATCTGAATCATATTCCATTGAATACAGTGTTCCATGAAACCTCATAACTTATCTAATTTATATCCTTGTAGTTTGATCAATTGAGAATTATTCTCAAATAGAAATAAAATGAAATGTATTTATAATATTATCCAATAAAAACCCATATGGATTTATTCTCATTGGATGTCTTCATAAGACCTATGAAAAAATAAATAGCGATGTTCTCCCACTTACATGTGGGTATGGGTAATGGTGGCATAATATGATTGTAATTTTTCTTTTCATCCATCACTTTTAGAAATCAAAAGACCTTTGAAGTACATTATATAATCTTCTTCTTTATGTTCTACAAAAATAATGTTCTCAAAAGTCACAATCCATCTTTATACTCCCTAGGTGGATGAATAATGTTGAGCCATGTGCATCATTTAACATATCATTTATCAAATGATTTGATGGTACACATAGTCTTGAACATAATCAAACAACTCCTTCCCCATAAATATTAAACTCTAATGATTTCTCATTCCTTATAGATGCCTCATTCTTCTGTATTTCCACAAAATTCCTTTAATAACCCTTTATCTTGTTAATAATGAATGGTTGAAAAATCATATGTGTTAGGTAGGATGTTGGTCCTTACTTTAGGTTTTACATGTTTATCCTTTACAAGTCTAAAACTAGTAGATCATTATCAATTATCATCATTTATAATATTGTAGGTTTCTTTTTTATATAGAGTATTTGACACTTTATTTTCCTTCTACGGATGATAATGTATTGAGTAATCACAACCACGGATCAACTATAACCATATTCACTGGAACATATTAGGATCATTATCCTTGAATATATACATAAAAAATATTATGGTTCATATATATTTTATATGTCTCCATATATATATAATGCTACCAAATTATCAATGTGAAGAACACTATATCCAACTCTATATTATGTGTTTGATAGTTATTATCATTAAATTTCAACCATATTGAGGAATACGATATCACTTTATCAATTTTCACTAGTAAATATCCTAAGTCTTTTAATGAATAATTTTTTATCATGACAATATCCCTACTTGAGAATACTTTAAGTATTGGTGCTGTTATAAGCCTCATTTTCAATTCCTTAAATCTCCCTTCATGCTAACTATTCCATAAAAACTCTACTCCCTTCAATTTTTTCTTGGTCAATGAGTTTGAAAATCATTATACGTTCCTCAAAAATCGTATATAACACATATCTAGGCCATAAAAACTATGGATATATGTTATAGATGTTGGTTTAGGCCATTACTAAATCACTTTTTCCTTATGAAGGTCTACATATTTTTCTTAAATTAGTGATTACATTCTCCAAGAATGATACCTCTTATATCTAGAACTATCATTTACTAAAATTTTCATAAAACTTCACCTTTCAAAAATTATTTAACACAGTACTGAAATAAGCCTCATAATGATCCGTTTTCATGAAGTATATTAGAATATTATTTATGAATACCGCCAAAACTTTATAGAATTAATCTCTAAATTCTATATTCATTATGTCCCTGATTTATTTGGGAGCACTAGTGAGTTTTAAGGAAATCACTATGAAATCATAGATTCTATAACAAGTTCTAAATGTATTCTTGGGAATATATTCCACAGTCACTATTAATTGGTGATATTATAACCCATGTTCTTCCTTACAGAAGACCTAGGATGCATATAATTAATCAAACAAGTCATAATTTTTTAGCATGTGATACCTGTTCTTTATTGTGATATTGTTCATTTCATAACATTCAATGTAGAGGTGTATTGACAGATCCTTCTTCTTAATGAATATTAATTTCATTCCCCATGGTGAAGCAATCATGAATATACAAACCTCTTTCAGATTCTCCTATAATTTCTTCTTTATTTCATCAAACCTAATGGTGTCTATTCTTTTAGGAGTCTTGGACTAGGTAAAATATCTAGTTATAGTTTCAATTGAGAAATAAACATCTCAACTACAAGGAAGACTAAACAAATCTCCCGGGAATACATCATTATAGTACCTCACAACAAACATGTCTTCAACAATTATTCTCTCTAATATCTCAATCGTTTGATCTAGATAAGGAAATAATATCTATTTTTGAGAGTAATATTACAAATGTGATTCATACACCTCTATAAACTTATAAAAAGTAGAGGATGAACCCATATTTGAAAATTAAATTCCCTCAACTTTTCATTAGATGTTAGATTTATTTAAGGACAACAAATCCATGCCCAATATAGAATCATGTTCCACTAAATAATGCGTGACAATTTTTTTTGGGATTATAGTTCCACAAAAATTTATTGGGATGATTTATATAATTGGGAAGTAATAATAGAAGAATTTATTATTCTCAATGATAACATAACTTCTATGTTTTTAGGCGGTGTTTGAATTATTCTACTAAAATTTCATGATATGAAAGAATGTGTAGAACTAGAATCAAATAATAAGTTTTTCCTTCTTTAATAAATAACATGGGAACTTGCATGACTTAATTATTAGGGTCCACCTCATCCATAGTGATAAAATGATCCCTTCTTCTCTCTTTAGGACTTGTATGATTTTCTCATTGATTATCATCAGAAAACTCTTTTCTTAAAAATTGGATTGAAAAATATTCATGTTCTTTATAGTTTAAGCACCGTAAAATAAGCTGATTGTTGATCTAAATCTTCTTTTCTTCCATCAAATTAGTTGTATTTTTTATCTCCCCTGACTTATGTTAGCATAATTCCCATGTTTTTCACACTTGGGGTATCTCCCTGCTCACTTAAGATTGTTTTCGGGGTTCTTTTTCCACCATTTTGGAAATGTGGGAAGTTTGGTTTTATTTCTTCCATGTGATTTATACAATAATACTCTGAAGATAAAATCTATTTTTCATTTTTATGTCCAACCCCTGAAGACCACTAAGATTATCCAATCTCTATCTTGATAGTAAGGGATAAATAAACAATATCTTTATTGCTATCAAAGTCTTGAATCTTAAAATAATTTCACAGACTCCTATTTAATCCACTGGAGAAGTGGTAAACCTTACTTTTAGTGTCGATGAAAAAGTTAGAGGGGTATTGTGAAAGCCTTATATATTTTTTTTATAATCCCCGGTATATTAATTTAAAAATTTTCATCAGTCCAATGAACTCCCATTCCATTTTAATAATGATATTTTTTTGAAAATATTTATTAAAAAATATTTTCTTTAATCCTTCCAATTTAAGGGATTCGATTTATTCCACTAGATTTTCATTATTGATTAATGTCTTCCAGTGATTAAATTTTCCCTCTAAGAGATAAATGACCACCTTGAATTTATCTTTTTCAAAGCATTGTAGGATATAGAATATATTTTTAGTAGAGTTAATAAATTATTAGAAGATAAAAGTATCAGTATATTAAAAAAATGTGCAATTCATTTGTGTCATAAAGGGATCTATAACAACTTGTTATTTCATAGGGAACGATGAGTGTTCCACATGATTCAAGTTATTATTCATAACTTTAGGTAGTTGAGAAAGTGTCATTGTGAAGTTATCAGATCCTAATATCATCAGGTTAGGAATCACATTAGGAAAATCCACACATTTCCTATCACATTGGTTATTGGGATGGTTCCTCATATTTCTCATAATTAACAAAAATAAAGGAAAAAATTCACGAATAATAATACTCAAAATACAAATCATATAAATGGGAAACTATGAACATATAAGGAATAAATTATAAATGAAAACTATATAATAGATCATGAGTCTATAGGTTTCAATCTTGGTTATCCTTGGTAATTTTTATATTAGGTTTTCTAACCTAAAAATCAATTTATGTCCTTCGTAATAGTATGTAAAGAGTTTGTGAATTTTCTATAAAATATCCCCCGTGAGTGTACAAACAAGTGTGTAGTATGGCCTAATGGTCTTGCACTATATACCTTTCAACATAATTACCAATGATATATTTTAGGGTTATTTCACCTGGGTACGTCTTTTCAGGGCCATATCTCTTTGTAGTATTCAGACATGCATTTCATTGCTTGGGAACCACTATCTCTAGACTTCATAAAAATTTGATGATTTTTTTACATAGACTTACCCTTAGGATTTTTTTAAATAATATATTCCCTTCCAAATCCAAAATATTATCTATACCATGCTATGATACAAAATATATCAACAAAAGACTTTTATAAATAATATTTCATGACTTTTAACATAAATATTCACATAACACAGCACCGAGAGCTAGAGTCCAAGTGTCTTTGGAAGACTAGGTTCATAATACATTAAAATGTCACTAAAACACAACATAGTCATATTATTCTCTATAATAATATCTGAAATTCCATTTATCTCATAAAACTAGATAGTATGTCCTAGGGAATACATAAAATAATGGGTGAGTTAAAAAACCCCCCAATAAGGTAATTAACATGACAATTAAGTATGATATATGAATCAAGTGGCATATCATGATATCATAAGTGGAAATGTACATGAATAATAACTTGGATATATGAAATAATTATGTTGTAAAAATAAAATCAAGGCATCATATGAATGTGGTATTACTGTAGAATATCAAATAAGTATAAGTCATGTATAACTATCAAGAAAATATCACAGGGTGGACATAATCCCATCCTAGATCAGGTTTAATTCTGAATCTCATACATATCATTTCAGGAGAAATAAACATGACCCAATGCACGAGAGTACAATATGGGTTTATATGTGTTCCATGTAAGGAAATCATATATATGGAATATGTAAAAGAATCACCCATTGTAACGTCCTGGTTCCAGAAGCCACCCAGAGGCGCCCCGTAACTGGTTGGTCACATGGCCTCAAGTGCATTTCCCCAAATGCTAGAGGCTGCTGTCTAGCAGTGATGGCCTTGGGTGTTATAGTGGGGAAACTATACCCTCATCGGCAGAGTACATAACAGAAGAAAAATAAACATGCAATAACGGAAGAAATAATAGACAAAAATATAGTAGTGGAAGACTAAATCAATAAACTAGAGCACATATGTATATAAGAAATGATGCATGATACATAACTAGGAAAACAACCAAACAAGTCACAATGATGGAAAACACTATAGTACCAAACAAGTACAAAATAAAAGTAAACAGCTCCTGGGCATTGCGATCCAAGCTCGGTCCCATGCTCTCATGCTCCAAGCAATCAAGTTCCCGAAGTCGAAGGGCACTTGACATTGTCTATACCTGCAACAACATAGTCTTTTTGGGCCCAAAAGCATGGCCCAAACAGGGTGTGAGATAAAATCCCAGTAGGAATTCACCCGAAGATCTTTTCCTAACAGTTTGTGAATATATGGTAGGTAAAAGTACAAGAAGCAGTAAACAGCAACAACAGGAAACATGAAGTAACAGTAAGAAGTAACATAGGATGATACATAGCAGAAACAATCCACAAGTAATCAACAGTAGTGAAACAAACAACTAATATGCCGGAAACCCTCTGGGAAGTACTCGCAGCCATTCCCTCTCGTCTTATCCAAGAAGTACCCCAACCCTCTAGGCAGTGCACTCAGCCTAACCCCTCTGGCTTGGTCATACGAGTTTTTGAGACTCTCTGGGGAAGCTCGCTCGGTCAATTACCCTTATAGTCTAGGGTAGTCAGGGACTCCCTTGAGGTAGATCACGTGGTATAACCACCTTATCCCCTAGTTCTAGAGACTCTCTGAGGAAGCTATCTCAGTCAATTCCTCCTATAGCCTCAGGAATACCACAAACTCTCTGAAGAAGCTCACTCGATCTATTCCTCTTCTACCCTAGGAAGGTTCTTAAAGAGATACAAACAAGGTAACACTCTCTGAGGAAGCTCACTTGGTCTACCCTCTTGTTTTATATAATATCCAAGACACTCTGTGAGCTCAAACGGTCCATCCCCTGTAGTCTATAATGTCTATGACTCTCTAGGAAGCTCACTCGGTCTATCCCTTATAGTCTATAGCACCAGGTTCTCTCAGCCACATTCGAGTCAGTGCATAATAATGCTATAAGGCCAAATTACACCTATAGAGCTACATGGATAACCAAAGTACACCTATATAGCTACATAGCTAACCGTCTACAAGGCAAAAAGCATGTCATGAGTTTCACCTCAACATATAACTGCAAGGCATGAAACAAGTATAGCAGCCAAAGGCAAACGAGACCCAAAGGTCGTAAATAGAAAAAAGAAAGGGAAAACATCCCATTACAACAAATTATCCTCTAACATGGTCAAATTTTCCTCTACAAAAGTATACAAGCAATGCAGGAAAACAAAAAGGGCAAAAAGGTAAACATGCAATACCCTGTTCATGGGTATTGGTGGAAGTTTCACATAAAACTCAAGGACTTTGAACGGTAAGGCACAAACCACCTACCTCGATCCTAGGAGATCGAAATACTAGAACCACGATGGCTGATTCCCCCTAGAACATCATAGGTCCGAGAAAACGCAAAAAACGATCAACCTTAGATACCTTGAGAAAGAGGGAGATTTGGAAAACAAGGTTCAAACAGAAGGAAGAACTCACCGCTGTGCTTCCAACGCAATCGACTGTTCTTGAATCGGAGAATTGATGGAGAGGTGGGATCTTAGGGAAGATCCAGCCGTACGGGTCGCTCTCGGACGAACCATCCATAGAAGAAGATTACTATGGCGATTAGGCGCGACCCCGGTCCGTTTATTGAAGAAAATGAAAAGTACACGGCATGTAGTGGGTTTTTCTGTACTCCTCCAAAATCGGCCTCCACGTCACCCGTACACACCATGTGTATGGCTCGGGCACGTCCAACCAATGGCTTTGAGCTGGAGAAGAGTACACGGTGTGTACTCAAAAAGTACACGGCATGTACTTCGAAATTTTCCAGAAACCCCATTTTTCTTAAAAACTCTAGAAAAAGGGAAACTATACCTGAAAGGAAGAACTGGGTTCTTACAAACATCCCCCATTAAAGAAATTCATCTATAAATTTCCTTAGTTGGGCATAGAATAAGGATCCTCGAATAGCTCCGACCACTCCGATCGAACCTCGGCCTCCCTCTCCCAAGTCTCGTCCTGTACTCGCCCGTGCTGCCATAGCACTCATACAAGAGGAATAAACCAGCCTCAAGGAACCTTTGTACTATGATCGACAACCTGGATAGGATGCTCTTCAAACGAAGCATCCTCTTTGAGCTCAACCTCTTCAGGCTGAAAGACATGAGATGAGTCTGAAAAGTAACGTTGGAGATGAGAGATGTGGAAGACGTCGTGCATAGCCCGCTACCTCTAAGGTTGCTGCAACCGATAGACGACCAGCCTAACTCTCTCCAACACCTCGAATGGCCCGACATACCATGGTGAAAGCTTACCCTGTCTCCGAATCCTCTTGTGTCCCAACCTCGGTGCGACACGCATGATAACCTGTTCTCCGACCTCAAACTCCAGAGGTCATCTCCACTGATCAGCATACGACTTCTGTCGAGACTGTGCTGTAGTCATCCTCTTCCGAATCAACTCTACCTGCCCTGAAGTCTCCGGAACAAGACAAGGTCCCAGCAAAGCTGCCTCTCCTGCCTCCAGCCAGTATAAGGGTGATCGGAATGGCCTACCATACAGAGCTTCGTATGGTGCCTTCTGAATGGTCGCCTGAAAATTGTTGTTGTAGACGAACTCCACAAGAGGTATATGCTTATCCAAAGAAACGGCGATGTCTAGAATGAAAACTCAAAGCATATACTCAAGCACCTGGATCGTGTGCTCGGATGGGCCATCAGTCTGGGGATGGTATTCTGTACTCAGAAATACCGAGGTACCCAATGCCTTCTGAAGTCCCTGCCAGAACCGAGAGGTAAAGCGTGCATCCCTGTCTGAAACAATAGATTGTGGAACTCCATGAAGACGAATGATCTCTCTAATGTACAGTTGTCCTAGATCATCAAAACTGAAGGTCTCATTGACTGGAAAGATGTGTGCAACCTTCGTAAGCCTATCGACGATGACCCAAACAGCATCACTTCCCCAAGGTGACCTCGGAAACCCGGTCACGAAGTCCACCGCGATATCATTCCACTTCCACTTCGGAATGTGTAACTGCTGTAAAAGGCATGTTGGTCACTGATGCTCCACCTTCACCTTCTGAAAAGTAGAGAATCTCATAACAAAACCAGCAACATCCCTCTTCATACCTGGACACCAGTACTAGCGATGAAGAACCTGATACATCTTGGTGACGCCAGGATGAACTGCCCAAACTGAGGAATGAAAATCCCACATCTGCTCCTCACGTATGTCTTCTGGCACCCATACGCGTCCCTGGAAATGCAAGATCTCGTCCTCTCCCACTGTCCATCCATGAAGGGGGTCCTCTCCGAAAACATTATTCCATCGGACTAAGCCTTCTGAGTCTGATAGTTGCCTCATTCATACCTGGTCAAGAAATGCAGATGTAACAGCTACAAAAGATAGGAAATCATGTCCCTATATGTCTTGTACCTCCAGACGCATCTTAGAGAATAGATCCATAAGCTTCCACTCACTACTAGCCTCCTGAACTGCCTGTATCTGAGTTCGTCTACTCAACGCATCTGCCACTTCATTTCCCTTTCCCGGCATATAGACGAGCTCGAAGTTAAAGGACTAAATATACTCGACCAACCTGCGCTATCACAGATATAGATCACGCTGTGTGAACATATATTTGAGACTCTTGTGGTCAGCGAAAACTACAAAGTGCTCTCCCAGAAGATAGTATCTCCAACAGCGTAAGGCATGAACAAATGCTTCCAACTCCAGATCATGCATCGGGTAATTCCTCTCATGTGGCCTCAACTGCCGAGACCCACAAGTAATAACCCCGTCTCCCTGCATAAGCATGGCTCCTATCCCGATACATGAAGCATCACAGTAAATAGTGTAGCCCTTTCCCAGCTCTTGAAAGACTAGTATCAGTGCTGACGTCAACCTCCCTTAAGCTCTTGAAAGGATGACTCACAAGAATCTAACCATAAAAAATTTTCCCCCTTCATGGTCAGACATATCAACTGTGCTCCTAGGCGCGAGAAGTCCTGAATGAAGCGTCTGTAGTACCTTGCCAGCCCTAGGAAACTCTGTAACTCAAAGACGTTCTTCGGCTGCTCCCAGTAAACTATACCTCTCAATTTCTCTGGGTCCACATACACTCTTGTCTCTGAGATAACATGACCCAGGAAGTGAATCTGATTCATCCAAAAGTGGGACTTCTAAAGTTTAGCATATAGTTTATGCTCTCTCAGTTTACCCAGAACGATCTCAAGATGTGTGGTATGGTCGTGTAGAGTTTGACAGTACACCAAGATATCGTCCACGAAGACCACGACAAAGGAATCCAAGTACGGATGTAACACTTGGTTCATCACCACCATTTAGACTACAGGCACATTCGTAAGACCAAACGACATGACTGTATATTCGTAAAGACCATACCTGCTCCTGAAAGCTGTCAGAGGAATATATGATGGTCTAACATGCAACTAATGATAACCAGTCCTCAATTCGATCTTTGAGAACACCAGGGCTCCTCGAAGCTGATCAAACAGGTCATCGATCCTTAGCAAGGGATATCGATTCTTGACCATCAACTGGTTTAGCTTTCGATAATCCACAAAAAGAAGAAGGTTACCGTCTGCCTTCATTGCAAAAAGGATAGGCGATCCCCAAGGAGATGTACTGGGTCAAATGAAACCCTTTGCCTGAAACTCCTCCAACTAATTATTGAGCTCGTGAAACTCAGTTATAGATATCTTATAAGGAGGAATGGAAATCGGTGCCGCTCCTGGCACGAGATCAATTGAGAAGTCTACCTCATGCTCCGGCGGTAAAACTGAAAGGTCCTCTAGAAAGACATCCCTAAAATGATCCACCACTGGGGTAAAGCCTAACTGTGAAGTCCCCTAGTCATCCAGATAAAGTCTGAAAATCTGGTCTGTAACTTCCCCTAGCCCGTGATGCTCTGGTCTAGCTCTACCCACCTGGACATCCCACTCGCCTCTATGAAGAAATGATCCGCCCTTTAATGATACGAAACTCACCCTGCAACAATAGAAATCGACGAATGCCTGTAAAGGAACCAACTAGTCCATACCGAGAATGACGTTATAGCCTGTCATTTCTAGGACATAGAGGTCCCATAAGAAATGACAACCCTCAACCTCAAGAGGGAACTCTCTGCACTGACGTACGCTAGATGTCCTCATTCCCAACGGCGTGTCAAGAGTCAACAAGTCGGCAGATGAAATGATACAGAGCCCAAGGCTCTCCACAACCACAATAGAGATAATTCTATGGGAAGAAGCAATATCGAAAAGAGCTGAAGATTGAACTGAGGCTACTAAGATCGTACCTCGAACTGTAGAAGGCTCGGGATCCTTCTCTTGATAAGTCTGCTCCATGCCGAAAGACTGGCCTGCACCGCGGCCCTGCGCCCCTGGCTGACCACTCTGAGCTAATCCATTCTGCTATCGCTGATGACCTAGTGATTAACCACCATGGACGCGACCTCCGCCTTGGCCTGAACTACCAGAAGAACTTCATTTTTCTGACTAGTGGGAAACTGGTGAAGCATCTCCAAAACATGGGGTCATAGAGTAACCCCTACCACCAGATGAAGGTGACAAGATTTGACAGAAACACTGAAGATGGCCCATCTTTCCCCAAGAACGGCACTCCATCAGATCCATCTTGCACTGAGGCCAAGTATGCCCACTCCTACCGCACTGGTATCATAAAACCTAGCTGCCCGAAGACGCATCCCGCAAACCTCGATCTCCTCGAGAAGACTCTCTGCAATGATTCCTACTATCTGTAGGAGGAACACCAGCTCTGGATGTCGAACCGCCCTAGCTCACTGCTCTAGAATCTCTCAGATTGTGCTCAATGATCAGTGTCTGGTTGATGATAGAGGATATCGAAGTCAACTAGAAGATATTCACCTGGGAACAGATCTCCTGGCTGAGACCATCCTCGAACTTCCTAGCAAGGAACAACACATCACCTACTCGGATCAGTGTGAAATGATGTAGCTCAGTGAAGCGAGACAAGTACTCCATAACAGAGAGAGAACCCTGCTACAGACTCATAAACTCCCGGGCTCGATCGACCCTCAGGGTCTCCCGATAGAAGTAGTCATAGAAGGTGCGTCGAAACTCACCCCAATACATATGCTACTGATGCCCTGACCATGAGATCACCTCCCACCACCTCTTGGCAGTGTCCAATAGCATATACGTATCCAGATTTACCCTTTTCTCTGGAGGGATATCTAGGTGCTCAAATATGGTCAATGTGGCCTCTATCCACGACTCTGCAGCCTGAGGTCCTCCATCACCTCAAAAAGTATAAGGATGCTGCTGTTGGAAAAACCACATCAACTCAGCCATCGATGGGGTAGGAGGCGGCGCTCCCTAGAATGTCTTCATCATCCTCAAGAATTCCTCCCTGAACTGCGCCCCCGCGCCTGCAACAGGTATGACAGCTAGTGCCAAGGCTGGCTCGACTGGAGGATTGGCTGGAAGTCCCTGATTAGCCATATCTGGCGTCTGATCACTGCCGGACGACAAACGTACAACCGGAGGACATCTCAGAGGCATAGCTCTAAAAGATCAAAAGTACATCTTATATCTAAAAAACAAGGACATAGAACACAAGAGTATAAAAACTGGAACATGGGAAGAAAAACACACAAGTTTACAAAACACGACTACGCGACATGTATAAAAAATACACAACGTGTCTTCTAAAGCCACTGACATGGGCGTGTACTGCTTCCCTATAGGTCATGTAACACCACGAACTACAGGATGTGTTTACCCAACACACAACATGTACTTGAATACTATTCCCCTGCCCGAGTATCCTTACATGACTAACTCACACGGTTCAAGCTAACCTCAGGCTACAAGGCATGTTTCCTCGGGACACGGCGTGTACTAGACACTGACTCAGTGGCCCGTGTTGTTAGTTACATGGCCGTCTACATGGCTGGCCCTTACACGGCATGCTCCAAACAAACATGGCATGTATGGGAGAAGGTGACACCGTCCTGTGTTGTTCTTGACACGGTCGGGTACCTGGGAAAGACTTACACAGTGTGTTTCAGAAGCAACACGGTGTGTCTAAGAGAAGGTCACGCCGACCTGTGTTGTTCCTGACACGGTCGTGTACATGGACAGACCTACACGATGTGTTCCTTTACAACAGGGCGTGTTCTACTCGAGATTACCTAACCCGTGTTGTTAGTGACACGACCGAGTACAAGGCTCTACACTACACGGCGTGTACATACCGTACACGGCGTGCTCCTGACGTTATTTTCACAACACCGTGTTCATGCACACATAGTCAGTAACACAGCCTAAAAACTACACAGTGTGTAACCAGAAAGTACACGCCGTGTATTCTGTGTTTTTCTGGGTAGTAGGTCAGAAACTACACAGATACCCAGAAACACGAAAAATAAGACAAAGAGGTGCCAAATTCCGATCCGTGAGGGCCCATACTCCCCACGAATCAAAGATTGGAATCCCCTACAGTCATGTACAAGAGAATACATGATCATGATACCCCAATTTATGATTCAAGAGGGCCCATAAAATCTCAAGAATCAAAATTTTGCATTCATTTAAAAAAATTACAATACAAACAATTCTATAACAAGAAGCATAGATTATATAAAGCATCTATCATAACAACATGCATAATCTACACAACGTCTATCACAACAGCATGCAATTGCTAATGCAACCTAAATGGCATGGAACAAATTCATGGCATGTGATTTCTACAAGTGACGATATGATGCATGAGATGGAATACCCTCATCTCATCGGGTTGAGACAGAAATAGAACCGTAATATCAAAACAATAATAGTACAAAGCATGTGAATCATTCTAGGTGAAATCGTATCAACCGTAAAATCTCGAAACCAGAAAACTGAAATAACGAGGTAGTATGGATTTTCTCTATATATGGGTTAGCTACTCCCGGCCACGACTTATTACCAAGTACTGAATCATTCCTATCCCTGGATAAAGTCTCCAAATAGTAAGGAAAGAGAAAATAGTTCCTTTGATACCACTTCGTAACGTCCCGGTTCCGGAAGCCACCCAGAGGCGCCCCATACCTAGTTGGTCACATGGCCTCAAGCACATTTCCCCAAAAGCCAGTGGCTGCCGACTAGCAGTGAGGGCCTTGGGTGTGATAGTGGGAAACTATTCCCTCATCGGCAGAGTACACAACGGAAGAAAAATAAAAATGCAATAGCAGAATAAGTAATAACCAACAATATAGAAAAGGAAGACTAAATCAAAAAACTGGAGCGCATATGTATAAAACAAATGATGCATGATACATAACTAGGAAAACAACCAAACAAGTCACAATGCTGGAAAACACTATAGTACCAAACAAGTAAAAAATAAAAGTAAACAGCTCCTCTGCATCGCGAGCCAAGATCGGTCCCATTCCCTCATGCTCCAAGCTATCAAGTTCACGAAGTCAAAGGGCGCTTTCCCTTGTCTATACCTGCAACAACATAGTCTTTTTGGTCCCAAAAGCATGTCCCCTACATGGTGTGAGATAAAATCCTAGTAGGCATTCACCCGAAGATCTGTTCCTAACATTCATTGAGTATATGGAAGGTAAAAGTTCAAGATGTATTTAAAAGCAATAACAAGAAACATGAAGTAACAGTAAGCAGTAACACAGGATGATACATAGCAGAAACAATACACAACTAATCAAAAATAGTGAAAGAAATAGCTAATAGGCCGGAGACCCTCTGGGAATTACTCACAGCCATTCCCTATGGTCCTATCCAAGAAGTACCACAACCCTCTGGGCAGTGCACTCAGCCTAACCCCTCTGGCTTGGTCGTACGAATTTATGAGACACTCTAAGGAAGCTCGCTCGATTAATTCCCCATATAGTATAGTGTAGTCAGGGAATCTCTTGAGGAAGATCACACTGTCTAACTCTCTTATCCCCAAGGTCTAGAGACTCTCTGAGGAAGCTATCTCAGTCAATTCCTCCAACAGCCTCAGGTATACCACAGATTCTCTGAGGAAGCTCACTCGATCAATTCCTCCTCTAGCCTGGGAAGGTTCTTAAAGAGACTCAAACAAGGTAAGACTCTATGAGGAAGCTCACTCGTTCTACCCTCCTGTGTTCTATAATATCCAAGACTCTCTGGTAGCTCACACAGTCCATCCCCTACAGTCTATAATGTCTAAGACTCTCTAGGAAGCTCACTCTGTCTATCCATTATAGTCTATAGCCCCAGGTTCTCTCAGCCCCGTGCCAGTCAGTGCATAATAATGCTATAAGGCCAAATTACACCTATAGATATACTTGGATAAACAAAGTACACCTATAGAGCTACTTAGCTAATAGTCTACAATGCAACAAGCATGTCATGAGTTTCACCTCAACCTATAACCGCAAGGCATGAAACAAGTGTAACAGCCAAAGGAAAACGTGACCCAAAGGTTGTAAAGAGAAAAAAGAAAGGGAAAAAATCCCAGAACAACAAATTATCCTCTAACATGGTCAAATTTACCTCCACATAAGAATACAAGGAAGGCATGAAAACAATGAGGGAAAAAATGTGAACACGCAATACCCCGTTCACGGGTATTGGTGGAATTCACACATAAAACTCAGAGACCTTAAATGGTAAGGAACAAACCACCTACCTCTATCCTAGGAGATCAATATACTGGAACCAAGATGGATGATTCTCCCTAGAAAATTGTATATATGAGAAAACACACAAAAAGTTCAACCTTATATACCTTGAGAAAGAGGGTGAATTGGAAAACAAGGTTCAAGCAGAAGGAAGAACTCACCGTTGCGCTTCCAACGCAATTGACCATTCTCGAATCGGGGAACGGACATAGAGGCGGGAGCTCGGGGAAGATCCGGACGTACGAGTCACTCTCGGACGAACTAGAACTAGAAGAAAATTATTATGGAGATTAGGCATAACCCCGGTCTGTTTAGTGAAAAAAAGTACATGACGTGTATTTTTAAAGAACATGACGTGTAGTGGGTTTTTCTGTACTCCACCAAAATCGTCCTCCACGTCACCCCTACACACCATGTGTTTGGCCCAGGCATGACCATCACATGGAATTGAGCTGGAGAAGAGACACGACGTGTACTCAGAAAGTACACGGCGTGTACTTTGAAATTTTCCAGAAACATTATTTTTCTTAAAAACTCCAGAAAACCGAAAAGCGTACCTGAAACGAAGATCCGAGTTCTTACAACCCATAGAATTAAATGGAATAAATAATGATGTGTTATAATGTATCAAAATAGAATATCACAATCAATTCCATGAAATAAGGAATAAATCATTCTTGAAAAATATTATATTAATAAAAAATCATACGACATGAAAACAAATTCCACATGAATTGAATATATATGAATAATTGGAAAAATATTTTTTGAATTATTATTTTTAGGTGAGGATTTAAGAAAAATGTTAAATAATATTTAAAGTGGATGAGGAATAATAATTTCCATAAAAAATGAAATAAATTTTCTTCCTTAAAACTGTAAATTTTTAGAAACCATTGAATTTAAAAAATATTTCGTTTATTGGAAATTGTATTGAGTCATGAAAAACGAGAAGATACCTTTAATAGGCTCTGGTTAATAAATTAAATTTAGAAGGGTACCTTTGAAACATGTATATCCCCCTCAAGGAAAGGTAAATTAAACTAGGTATATGTATATATGTGGAAACAATATACTTAATATATAATATAGAAATAAGAATATCAATGCGATAAATTCAGGTAAATAAAGAGAAAGGTTAACCCAAAGAAAATAGGGTGGTTGAGAGAGATCCCTTACCTTAGGTCCAGAATCATTCTGAACATGTAATTAACATCCCAAATAATCATATTAGATTAATTAATTACATGATTTATAACATTTTTTTAAATATATTAGATTTAGTATAATATTTTTCATATTAGGGTCATTTAATTGAGATACCTTGTCGACAATTTCTATCATGAGGTCGTTTGCTTCATAGTTTTGAGGGTGGGTTAATTTGTAGATAATTATTGACATTTTTTTCAAATGGGTATACAAATCTAGAAATAAAATTAATTTATATTCATTTTCTTTATAAAATTTAAACATTCTTATATATGTGTGTGTGTTTCAACTTCGGGATGATTTATTTATTATAAATATTGTCATGATATAGTTTGTTCATTTTAGTGGTTTTACAGAGCATCAGAAAATAGATTTAATTTAAATAATTAAATTATTATTAATAAATTATAGATCATGAAAAAAGCTATAATATACTTATTACCATCATATATAACAATAATATTATTTCTATAATCATCCTTCAAGGTGGTGAATAAAAATGATGTATGTTTTTTATGATGGTGGTGAACTAACCATAAGGTGAATAAAATTATGCATTTTATAATGTAATGTGAAGTGGTTGGATGATATATATTCTACTAAAATGATAAAATTATATAATATTTATGATATTGGAGTCATTATTCTAACATGGATGGACTCTTTTTGGAGGATGAATAGGTAGAAAATTTTAACAAATCATTTGAGGGTATTACCTTCTCTTTTGGATGTCTCCTCTTAGGAAACCCCTAAGGATCCTTGGAAGGGAATTTTGATAAGGAAAAAAATCACAAAAAGAGTGAGCATATTTTAGGAGATAAATTAGTAGATTTTTGGAATATCTCAAAAATCTTATAAGGTGTTCGGATAAGGGGTGGTGAGGAGATGTATTAATAAGGGGGGATGAAATTTTTTTTAAATATAATAATCATTTATTTCATATTTAAGCTCATTAATATCAATAGTGATGAATATTGTGACTATATATAGAAATTATGGAATGTTATAATGATATAGGGGTCCCTTACATCAGCCATGACTCATTTATTCACATAGTTTTTTATATATTTCAAATGAAAATATTGTTTCATATTTCACTACTCTCAAGAAAGTCAACTATTATAGAAAAAATCCCAAAATTCCCCCTCATCATTTTTAGATGTTTAGATTCCAAAAATAAAATTCATTTTTTTAAAGAAAATTATAAATATGAGAATTTTAATTTTTTTAAATAAAATATTTATTTATATCAAAAATACCAATTTTAATATTATGAGCAATGTATGACCCACTGAAAAAGTACTTATGGGCTCATAAAGATATATTATCAATATATTATAACTTAATATTTTTTTTTAAAAAAAAATTAATAATTATTTTTGAATCATTATATTTTTTTATATGAAAATAATATATATATTTTTTATAAAATAAAAAGACCTATTTCATAATTTTCTAAAACATTTATTTACTTGTATAAGGATTTAAAAATGTAAAATATTAAATTTATAAGATACATAAATATTATTTTAAACTTTCATAGTTGGGGATACTATTTTAATGATCACATTACCATTTTAATTGGTTATATTACTATTTCAATGGTCATATTACTATTCCAACCATCATATTTGTAAAAGCCGTATGAGTTCCCTAATTTTTATAAATAACTCAAATTTTATTCATTCTTCATTAACGTATATTTTATCTCATATATATATATACTCATTTTAAAAATTAATATTTCCTCACTAATATCCTGCTTCATTTCAATAGTGTTATTAATGGGTACAATCATTATGGGCGAATCGAGGAGTTCCAAAATTTTATATTATCGTTATTTATTTTCTATTTTATTATCCCATTATAATTATTTAAATTCTTATTGATATATTTACTCTATTAATGTAATATAAAAATTAGTATAATAAAATGTTTTTTGATCTATCATGTGTTTTATTAGATTTATAGAATACTACATTATTAAATATTGAGCATTAATATAAATATAAGGAAACGTTCATTGGTAAAATTTTGGGACATTACACCATTTCAATTTTTAAAATTATTTTTTGATCATTTGTATATTTATTCTGAAACTAATTTTTTTATTTTGATGTTTTGGATGACTATCTTATCTTATTTAAAAAAAATTTATTTGAGAAATCATTTATGTTTTTAGATGTTGATGTTCTTCTTGTTATAATATTATTTATCTAAGTGCATGAATCTCTTACTTATAGAGATGTAGTTCCATGTTCTCAGTTATAGCCCTCCTGAGGGTATTTTTTAGTTATAAAAAACCATTCCCAAATATTTATCCTTGATTACTATGAAATAGTTTCCAACAAATGGGTTCTAGGAAATCCCTTCGAGTTTTGTTTGTGATAGATCAGGTATTGGGTCTAGTGTTTCC
Organism: Viscum album; assembly: GCA_963277665.1. Lineage (NCBI taxonomy): Eukaryota > Viridiplantae > Streptophyta > Magnoliopsida > Santalales > Viscaceae > Viscum > Viscum album. Next base: position 1,946,477,354 of record OY728163.1, read on the forward strand.
TAGTTTGTTTTGGAAAAAAATGGTATAAGAATCCAGTTTTTATTTATGTTATTTTTGAAAAGTAATGTTTTACAGGTGGCAGGAACATTAGGACATTGGGGATTGGTTACAAGTGAGTGTCTAGAAAAAACTCATCCTAAAAACCTTTAAGTCTCTATGTGCAATTATGGAAGGAATATTTTGATCTAGTTTTTGATTTTTGGGAATTTGTCATCGAGGAATAGATGATGTGATGGAAGTTTTATGGTGCATGATTAAGGACAAGAGACTATAAACCATGTAACCCTAATTGAGGAAAAATATACAATTTATATTTTGTGTGACATAGATTTTGAAATATTGTGTCCAAACCATTAATCCAAAATCCATCCATTCTGTTATACCCACATTTTTAATGTATGGTCTAGTAAACAATGTAGTCGAACTATATCTGGTGATAATTTTGGTAATTCGTATACTATTCCTCTTTTAATTGTTTCTCATGGTTTATATAGTTTTTAATATATTTATATTGTTTTAATTGATGTTATTTTAATTTTGTAAAACTCTAAATCTTTGTTATTTGATTTTTATAGTATCATGTCCCCTCACAAACCCCCGATGAAACCTATAGAGGAATCTATGGATAAATTTCCTTCACTTAATACTCTATAATATTATAATATATTTTATATGCTGGTTTGAAACACCCAAGAAATGTACTACATGATACGTCATGGACAGACCCATGTAATAGAGTTAATTCTGGGATCGAGTCAAGATAAGAATAATGCTTAGGAATTTCGTCATTATAATCATCCATATTTTCAAGGAAGAAGACATAATCAAAAGGTAGAGTATTGGATGAAAACTATTGAAAGAATTTTGGATTTCTTTGGGACTCTTTAATATATCAAGTTGAAATGTGTTGTGTTTATAGTCGAGGTACCAAGATAGTAGTAGTGGGTATCCATTGTTATGGATAATATTCATGAGAACTTGGAAAGAAAAATCTTCAAGGATATCTTCAACCTATACTTATATCTGAATAAATTCAACTTGAAAATGAATTAGCAGTGTGTATGCATCTAATAAAGAAACAATCTGGTAATAAAGAATGAACAATTCTTTTGAGTTTTTTCATTTCACACTTGAGATGGTTTTAAAGGAAAGGGTAAAATATATATGATTTTAAATGAAAGTTTGATTTGAAATCAGATCCCAAGTGTTTATATAGAAACATACCATCTATGTAAAATGGTGGATTGATACTTGAATTTGAAATTGATGATGATGGGAGTTCAGGGATGATTTACACCCTTTCAATGCATAGTTAATGTGATGGTGTCATTTTTTAAAAGAAGGCAGTGCATGATGAACCAAAAGGGGTAGTGGTGGTGGCACAATAAATCTATTAGAGTTTTCTTCCACCTCCCCAATATGGAGAAAATGTAATGTTTTCCATTGGTGTGGTTTGGTTGGTAACATAAAACCACCTTCCTCAAAATCCATAAATACTTGTCCGGATTGTGGGAAAATGGGTCATCTTTAGAGGATATTTGAGACTCATCCCATATCTAAAGGTGTCATGGGTTCTTTAGCCCTTAAGGGATCCCAAGTGTAGTCTAATGATTTTAAATAGACAAGGTACTAACCATAGGTATAGTGACCTAATCCTTTTACATATATTTTTACATGGTTTTTAACAAAATTATCCATTATATATAAATCATATATTGGAAATCCTAGTGTCATCGGAATAGAAGGTACACAATTAGACCACAAGAAACTAAAATAAAACATATTTTTATTAATCAACATATTGGGATCCTAATTCCATTTGATCTCCTAAAACTACATAGGATAACCTTGGGAATTCATGGACATAATGGGTGATCTAAAAATCCCAGGAGGGGAATAAACCGGGAAATGAAGCATAACATATGAGTTAGAAGGAATAAAATCATAACACCAAAGGCATGGGTCATGAATAATCATTTGAAGGAATAACATAAATAACATGGAATCATACGATCATGGAAACATAGGAATATTGAAGATACATATAACATGATATAAACAATATTCATGGTTAATTTTGAAGACAATGTCATAAGGATGTAATGTCCCAGACCCATATGCCACTGAAAGGTGTCCTGAGCTCAGTTGGACACACTTTCAAAAGTGCATCTCCCCAAATTCTAGAGAATCTCAACTAGTAGTGAGGTCCTAGGGTGTGTATATTGGGAGAATATTACATCTTATCAGTGTGTTACACTATGGTAGTAGTGATACAATCAATATAGGAATCTATATAAGAATCATGCAACAGATTTATGGAAGGAAAAAATAAAAAAAATCATGAATAAATATCTCATATAGAAGATGATGTTACATGTCATGTCTCTACAAAACAACCAAAAAAGGTTTAAAAGGAAGGAATCAAATACATGTAAAAAAATACAAAAAAGATAAAAAATGATCCCAACATGAATCAAATGCCTCATATTAGTCCTCTGCTACCCTACAGTTAAGTAGAAATTAGAAACTTATAGCAGAGAGCTTTCCCTTATCTATATATGCATCCATATAATATATTTGGTTACCCAATGATGGCTTGAACTGGGTGTGAGATACAATCCCAGAAGAATATCAACCGAAGGTATAATTCCATCCATTTGGTGAATATATAATAATAGCATCTTAATGGAAGTAATATAATATGTAATCGATTAACTGAAATTAAACAACCCATAAAGGTCCAGGTTCCCATGGACACTCACCCTCTACTACCAACTATGACCTCAATGAGAATGTATATGAATAAACATTCAGTCCTTTATCAATTTATTATTATTATCATTTAATTAAGTAACACTAAATACTTAGAATTTATCCCAATATCATCCCTAAATACGCGTCATCAATAGATTCACAACCAATCCATCTATAATGTGTAAGAAAAAGACTAAATCCACGATTTTTTATTTTCTTAGAGGACACATCATATAAAATATTACATTAATTAATAAATTAAAAACCTAATCCCATACTTTAAATTACATATTTTTAATACATGTATCACTTTTGTAATAACATGAACCATGGACCTTATAGGCCCATCCTATTAATTTCTCATTGGAATACTATTAACACTTTGGGTGTTGTATAACTTCATTACCCTTGAGTCTGTCCATGGAAGTCCACTAAGGGTACCAAAGTGTCACCCTTGTAATATATAATAAACTATAATATGAGACCATAATTATCAATCCATAAGGATTGAAAATATCACTAAGGCATATTATATTCATCCCTTAGGAGTCCATTCTTGGTTGTCCACTATGGAGTTTAAGTGTCCCTTGGGTGTATGCAAGGTATAAGCCTAATGATTCCATTTGTGGCATTCATATACAAACGCATGTATCACCCATGAAATTTATTAGAAATTCAATCAATCATCATTTAGCTATTTCAAGGTCATCATCATGATCAATTCATTTAAACCACACCTCCGAGGGTGGATCAAGGCATATGCTAAGATTAGATGGATTAGCCTCTTTTTTATCTCATACGAACATATGAGTATATAGAGAAACTCATGATTAATAATTAAAATTCACGGTCATATCCTAGGGGAATGATATTACATTCCCTTCCTTTAATCAATTAAATTATATCTGATAATTCCTCCTTAAAAATCCCATGGAAAGTGGTAAATGGAACACCTAAAACATATCAAAATTCAACTTCCACCCATGGTGCTCTAGGTTTTTTTACAATATGACCAAGGGTAGTTTTAATTAAAGTAACTTGACCTCTAATCATTATCAATGTGTTTAATTAATTAAATAGGACATACATATTCATTTATATCAAGGGTTATGTTCCATTTCAAGGGAGTCACTCCAAAAATTGGACACGCATCACAATAACATATACATAAACAGTCAAATTTATTCGCAAACCACAAGACCACCTACCATAGGTATGTCGTGTAGTTATCATCCATTATAAAATCCATATGTGACTCATACTAAGATATAATAATATAATGGATGGAGAACCAAGAAATAGGGGAAATTATATTTCACTTAAATAACTCCATCAATATAAATTTAAATAAATAATGACATAAAAGGAATGAAGACCTGACTGAGATGGATGCAATGCTTCTAAAGGATCTTGATTTGGATATCAGATAAAGAGGATCTATCATATCCTAGATTAGGCTTCAAATGGGAGAACTCATAGGGTGATGTTATGATGTGGAGGAAAATGAAAATTGTTGTTGAAATATAAGACCAGTTAAGGGTAGTTTCATAAATTCACCCAAAATACTAGGTGAAATGGTTTGGACTACAGTTGTCCAAACTGTGTGCCAACCGTGTGACATTTCTAGAGATAGGGGATCTTCAAATGGTTTTCATGAATAGTTTTACTTATAGTGTTAAAACCATGTCTCATACCACTATCAAAAACTATATCCACACACGCACGAGCATGCACCTGAAATCACGTGTTTTTTTAAACCTTGTGAGCCCCTCTTACTCTCTGCCCAAGTATCACACAGTTAGTGGTATTTGTGATACCTTCCCCATATAGTATATACTAACCACATTTCATTCCATTTTCTTCAAAAAGGTTGGGCTTCAGTCTTCAAACATGCCCTAAACATCTTCGATACACCCGTGACCTCATTGGGTAAACATATTAGGCCATAAACAAGAATTTAAACAAATATTAAATAAAAATTAAAAGATATTATACCTCAAGAAAAAACCAATATCTTAGAAACATAACCTGTTAAAGTAATTTCCTACTTAATTTCCCTCCCAATGGCGGTGACGCATCATATATGACCAACTCCAACCACTATTCTTGACAATCAACCTCTGACACAATGGTCTCATCCTAAACATGACTACTCTTCCATAACACCCATACCCAAGGAACTGACTGGCCTTAGAAAAAAATCATTATATTATAAAATATAAGAATAGGATGCTCCTCAAATGGCACATTTACCTATAAATCAACCAACTCGGGATGAAAATCATGAAATGGGACTAAATTATTATAGAAAATCTGAGATATGTGTAAGATGTCGTGCATGAATCAATACCTCTGAGGTGACTGCAACATATTGTCTAGTAGATTAAATCTCTCTAGAATATCGATTAGTCTGACTTATCACTGTGAAATATTACCATATATCTAGATCATCCTATGTTGCAGCCTCATCCAGACATTTAAAAAGACCCAATCCCCAACCTAAGAATCCATAGGTCGTATTTGGCGATCGCCATAAGATTTATGTCGATAATGTGTAGAATCCATCGATTTTTTAATCAACTAAACCTACTCTATGGTATCATAAATGTGATAATATCCATGAATAGATAACTATTTAACCATTAACTAGTACTGGGGTGATCAACACGTCTTTCCTTACAAATTATCATAAGGTTCCATCTATAGAGTACCCTAAAAACTGTTAATATAGGAGATTTCAACCATGGGTATGCGCCTCTCACCAGATCCCCCAAAATCTAGGACTCACACCCACAACCTGTTCTCAAGAACCTATATCATATGCTTTGAATAGCCATCAGTCATAGGGTGATTTGTTGTGGTCAGAAGCATATGTGTACCGAACTCCCTCTACAAACTTTTAGAGAAATATGATGTAAATTTGTAATACCTATATGAAAAAATAGTATGAGGTATGCCATGAAAACATACTATATCATGGATATAAAACCTCTCAAGATCATCTCCTAAAAAGGTACCCTTGTTAGGTAGGAAATGAGAAACCTTTATGAGTCTATCAACAAAAACTCAAATGCAATCATTTCTTTGTTGTGATCTTTATAACCAGGTCATGAAATCTATTATATAATTGACCCACATCCACTCAGAAATATGTAACACCTTTAAAAGTCTATTTAGTAGCTGGTTTTCATCCTTTTCCTATTGATAGCTGGAGCACCTCATTAACAAAACTACATCCCATTTCATTCGTTACCCCCAGTATTGCTGATGTAAATCCTGACACATCATAGTGACACTAGGATTCATTACCCATGATGAATCATGAAAATATCATATCATATACTCACTCATGTCTACTGAAACTCATATGCGACCAAATAAATGTTGAATATCATCCTTTCCTATGATCCATCCAAAGGGATGTTTCTCAATTTCCACATTTTCTTATAGAACTAGGCCCTTTTAATCTATTAGATTTTTCATCCTCACACAATCTAGTATAGTAGTGGTCAAAGCTTTGGATGAATGAAAAGTATTCTCCTAACTATCCACCACCTATAAGTGCATATCAAATAAAAAATCCATAATATTCCACATTATACTAGCCTTTAAAACTACCTATAACTCATTCAACATATTGAGTACATCAGCCACTAGATTATCAATTCAAGGTATATATTTAAGTTCAAAGTTGAATGAATATATCTTTTCAACCCACCTTCAAAACCTTAGATTCATATCATATGGGGTAAATATGTGCTTATTCATTTTGTGGTCTGTGAACACTAAAACTCACCATGTAATTAATGTCTCCAACAACAAAATTCATGATCAATTATATCTAATTGAAGATCATGCATCAGGTAATTCCTCTCATGTGGCCTCAATTGCAATGACCCGTATGCTAAAAATCTACCCACTGCATCAATATTGATCTAATCCTAATACCAAATGCATCATAGTAAAAAATTTAACTCATGACTATATTTTTCAAAATCAGTAATGGTGCTAAAGTAAATATAAAATTTATTTCTTAAATGGATGAATAACATGAATATAACCATACAAACTCCACTGCAATCTTAATCAAAAATGTGAGTGGAACTACTAGGCATGAGAAGTCTTGTATGAGACACCTGTAATTTCCATCCAACCCAAAAAAATAATTTCTCAAAGATGTTCTTGGGATTGTCATAAGAAACTATAAATATCACCTTATTTATGTCAACTAATAATCTTGTCTCTGAGATAATGTGACCCATAAGTTTAATTTATCCACCCATAAGTGGAACTTTGTGATCTTAGCGTAGCATATAATTAATGTTCTCTTAGTGTATCCAATTTGATATCAAGATTTTTGGCATAGTTTCACCGATTTTGAGAATAAACCAAGATATCATCTATGAATGCCATGAAAATAGAATCCAGATAAGGATAGAAGAAATGATTCATTAGTGCCATGAAAACTGATATAAAACTAGGTTAGGTTCATGTGACTCAACCTTTCTAGAGTAGAAAGAGATATTGAATTCAACATTAATACAGATTTTTCTAGATCTAGGCATGAGTTAATTTTATTTTTCTATAATGGATCTTGTTTTGGTCATGGATAAGTTATAATGTAGGGGACATAGTCATAAAATAGAGGTCCTGGATGTTAAGGCCACATGAGAGGAATTACCAGACACACAATCTCTAGTTATATGAATTTTTTCATGCATTGTGTTATTAGAGACAATTATTACTTGAAGAGAATTTTTGGTTGTCCATGGAGCACAAAATAGTCAAGTAAATATTTACATAGTGTGATCTTAATTTGATGTAGTAAAGGTGGGTTGAATACCTACAACATGTCGACATTGAGATTTCCTACATTCCTAAAAAGGGAAATGTAGTGTATGATGAACTTAGCAGGAGGAATCCGATATAAATAGTTCAATATTCCATAAGTGAGTGGAAGCTTATGGATATGATCTCTGTGATTCACAAAGAGGTGCAGGATAGTCAGGGGAAACATTTATCTCATCCTTAGTCATGACCTATACTGTTATGGATGGAGTGAGGACGAGGAAACTATCAGATTTAGAGGGCCCAGTACTATGAGAGAGTGTATAAGTTCAGGACCCTTGTCCTGGTTAGTCCATAAGTGAGGATGATATTCTGTGTGTTCATGGTCGCATATGTGTTTCATTGAACATGTTTGAGAAACTGATAAGATATTTTCATGTTTCATCATGGGAAGTTAATTCTAGTTTCTCCAAGATGTATACATGTTTACATCACCTATACTGAAGTCTAGGTTCAAACAGAGATGTAGATTGGTTTTTCATGAGGTGTTCCTTCTGTATGTCAGTGAATATAGAACACGAGTGAACAAATGGACTTTTATAGCAATAACCCATTCTTTTATAGAAGTGGGTGGACATATCGATGTATTTTTTACCAGGTTACAGAGGACACAATGAGGCAATGATGTTGTTTAGTTTTTTGTTTATAGGCTCATAAAGTTTTCTCATTTACTACCTATCGAGGGGATATTTTCATTAGATGACCATGGGAGGTTTTATATCCGTGATATAGTATGACGTCACAATATCTGTTGTACTATAATTTCAGATATGGATTCCCTTTTTACTTCATTATTCTAAACATGGTTGTAGATGGAGTTGGGTACATATTTGACTCTATGCACAACATACAACCCTCATAATGATGGATAGTTATATCACATGATATGGGTTCCTAAAGAAATGATGTGGGTATGTTTGTTGGATTCTGGTGGCTATTGGGAGAGACACATACCCATGGTTGAATTCCCCAATAAAAATTGATTTAGGATACTATACAGATAGATATTTTTAAGGGTTTTATAGTAGGCCATATTGATCACCCCTATGCTCGTTAGAGGCAAGAGAGGGCATGATTCTTGAACCTCATCTCATTTAGGAGAGCACAGATCAGGTTTAGTTGATTCATAAGTAGATGGATACTGTATAGTCTCGATAGAAATATTACACCGATCACCATAGAAAACCTATAGAATTTGAGGTCGAGGATTATGTATTTTTTTCTCATTGAGTTTGGAAGAAATGATTTTAAAGAGACTGTGTATGCTTTCTCTTTGATATGTTGGGACATTTGATATTCTTGAGAGAGTCGTGATGATACCCTATTTATTTCAATCACCTTAGAGCTACCAAAACATGCATTAAATCTTCCATATATCACAACTACATTACTTTCATTCAGAACCATCTCATTTTTTTCATAATGAGAAGGTTGAGTTATAGGTAGATTCATCCTTTAAGGATCACCCTATTCATATTGTGGATCATTTCATGAACGTTTTTTTGAGGATGATCAGTCCATCTAGTATGGGTGCTATGGAAGCATGACCATGTACAAGATGAGACTCAGGATAAAAAGGCTAATGTACGTGCATAGTTGCCATATTTGTTCATAGATGATCCTTCACAACCCTTGGAAGAGAAATTATGAGATAAATTTCTTTATAAGGGGAGGGTGGTTGTAAGAAACCATCTATTACTTGTCATACAATAAATTTTAATTTCTATAAATTTTGGTTTTAAATTTTTATTTATGGCCTATTTTGAATTACCTTTGAGGTTATAGAGGTATCATGTGTTGTCTATTGATTATTCAGATCCAGTACCCCAACATTTTGGAAGAAAAATTCTTATTGCACGGGGATTAGAAATCTTAAGGAGCAGGCTGCATGACTAATAGAGACTGTGCAAGGATGGGAAGAGAGTAAGGGGAGCCTAAACAGTTTGACACACCATGAAATTTGAGGCACACACCCATGATGCACCCTATTAACTTTTTTAACCATGGGATGAGACATAGTATGCATACATTTTTTCAAAACATGATTACAAATCATGTAAAGTTCCCCTTCTTACATTAGTGGAAATATTTTTTGTGTACGGTATGGTCAACTATGCGGCCAAACTGTGTGGCCTTATTTTGGGGGTAAAATTTCACAATTTCCCATTAAATTATTATAACATATACCTAATTCTATTTTCCTCCTTCGTTGGAAGTCTTGAATATTTGAGATCTCTCCTTGATTCATAAACTAGGAATCAGGAGATCTATTCCATCTGAGACCAGAATCAATATTCATTAGAAGAATTAGAAACGTCTCAATAAGATCTCAGTTCCTTTTGTGTCATTCCTAATTCTTGCAATGGCCCAGACCTCTCCGGCCCATTCCTTATCACAAAAAAGGCCACTAAGTGTTCTGGAGGGTAAGACAGACTTTTCCCACACTTTCTAGAATTTTGAAACTACACGCTGTGTAGTTTGAGTACACACAGTGTACCCCCTTTCCGGGTATACCCCGTGTTGCAGGCCGTATCCTCGCCATGTGAAGTAAATGAGTACGCGCCGCATAATGTAAGTACACGCTATGTACCACCTCGCCGGGTATACCTCGGGCTGAAGACCGTGTCCTTACCGTGTTAAAGAAATGGGTGCACGCCGTGTGTCCAGTACTACACGCCGTGTAGTCCTTCCCCGCGTACGCGTTACCAGTCAATGGACGTGTGCCGTGTTGGAGCTGTGTCCTTGCCGTTTGAAATAAATGGGTACATGCTGTGTGTCCGAACTACATGCCGTGTAGTCCCTCCCGCGTATGTGTTTCCCTCAAACCGTGTGTTGACCAGTCAACGGCTGCAGAGCCGTGTTGGAAGCCGCGTGGAGACCATGTGAATTATCCAAGTACACGCCGGGTACCATAAAGTACACGTCGTGTACTTTTCCTTTTCTCGCCTAGAAAAGGAGGGGTCCCATACTCCTTTTCAACCCACTCCTCTCCTCCCCATTCCACTGAGCAGAGCTCTCCCAAGAGACTCAATGGCTCCTTTTCTTCCATAACTTCTTCGTCCGAGCTCCGATTTACGATCCGTCAGCGGCCACTGTATCGTAAAGATGAGGTGGAACTTCCAAGCATGGATCCATTTTCTTTAATTCGGCCTTTCCTTTCCGACTTCCACCCGAGGAGGTTTTTCCAGGACTCGACGGAAGTGACGGACGCCGACAGACGTCTTCTAAGGTTGATCCGGGGGAGCATTGTGATCAGAACATGTTGAGGTAGGGATATTACCTTCGTCTCTCTAATTTGTGCATCATTCAGGGTGGGTGTTATTTTGTTTATGTGATAAACCTTTGAACCGATTTAATAAAGATAATAACTGGCTTATATAATGGGGTTGGGAAGTTGTGATTGTTGTTACTTTATATCCTGTGATATTATGTTGTGAATTGAATGGGTTTTTGCCTACTGAAAATCATGGTCGTTGGGGGCCTTTGCTTATGAAATTAAATGTTTCCCTCTCCTTCTAGATTTTCTTATGGATGGAATCTTTGTGGAATGTGGAATTGGTTAATCACGCAAAGTTGGCTGTTTAAAATCTAGAACCCTTGTGTGATCACCCCGGTTGAACAAAATGGAATAATGAACATGTGGGTGTTGGCTTGGTTATGTGGAATGCGATGGGAGTGTTTTGTGGGTTGTTGTGGATAAGGTGAGTAGCGGGGATGCGTTTGACTTGGTTGTGGTTTGGTGTGAATATTATGTTGGTGAGGGGCAGCGGGACTGCGATAAGTGTTATTAAAGGGATAATGATGTACGGGTTTCGGTGCAGTTGTGGTTATGGTGGTTGGTAGCGGGGCTATAGGGATGGGCTTGAATGTGAAAGGACTATGGGTTGTGAATAATATATAGAAAGTGAAAGAGTTAATGAATGGTGGGGCTTGGTAACAGAACAAAATTAATAATCAATGGGGTAGTTTGGTTAATAAGAAGGACTTGGTTGTGTGGCTTGTGTTTTCCTAACGTGAATTGTGGATGGCAGGGATATGTTTTACGAACAATCGATGTGGTTGGTTGTGGATAGTTGCCCAGTAGTTAAGGAACTAAATAAACTAATTCTGATGAAACGTGAAAACCTAAATGGGGTCCGGGTTGGTTGTTGTATGCTTGCTTCGTAGTAGCAGTGCTGAGGCACGTGCTCAGTTCTCTGTTTAGAAGCAATTGGTTGGGCTGTGTTTTTGGTATACATATATATATATATATATATATATATATATATATATATCTTTTGTGTTTTCTCACACCCCATCCATGTTGAGAACTTAGTGTCGAACACTCCCATTTCATGGGAGAGGGTGCTTTTCCTTAGTTACTAGTTCCTTCCTGCTCCTTCTCCCCTAGGCTGTGATGGCTTGAGGCGACCTTACACCCAAGACTCTTTGGGTAAGTTTTGATTGGGGTGGCTTTAGCCCAAGACTCTTAGAGAAGGTTCTACTATTTCCCAAGAATCTTCGGGATGAGGCCTAGTGTGTGCCGGCGGGATACGTGGTTTTGAGGCCTAGGTGTGGGCGGGCAGGATACGTGGTTGTGAGGCCCAGTTGTGTGGGGGCGGGATACGTGGTTGTGAGGCCCAGGTGTGTGTGGGCAGGATACGTGGTTGTGAGGCCCAGGTGTGTGCGGGAGGGGAGAGTGTGGCGGTGTCAGGACATTCGCCATTAGGAAGAGCGGCTAACTAAAGGGAAATGGTGCGGGGTACCCAATACTTTTGTTATTACATACTACTACCTGTTGTGATTGTGTTTTTGGTGAGTGTGGCTGGTGAGGTTGGGTGGATACAATTCCATGCTAGGTTTCTTCTATTGTTCTCATGGGACATTAGGATGTCTCCCAACTTGAGCACGAGAGCTTTAGGTTTCCCTACTGAGTATACTTGTATGCTCACCCTAAGTTTACATTCTGGTTTCCAGGAGGACTACCCGGGCCGTGCGGGACCCTACTATTCAGACAGTTGGAGTTGTTGCTGTTGTTGTACACATGTTTCTTTTGGTACTGTACTTTGAGTTTTCTTGTACTTGCACCTTGTTATAAAATTGTTTAAACCTACATATGGGCTTGGTTTGGGTTTATTTCTATACACTTGTTTTTTCCTTTTTGGTGGTTGACTTGTCCTATTTCCCAATCTGAAAATAATAAAAAGGGTAATGCCTCCCATATTTTTGAAAACTCATACCCTTGGTGTTAGTCGCCAACCCGAGGCCTATTGGAGGCGAGACTCGGGGGTCATCATCTCCCTTTCACCATTACCATCTTAGGAGGGGCATCTTTGGTGGGAGGGGGTTGTGACAGAATGGTATCAGAGCTGATGGTTGAGAGATAGGGTGGAGTCTAGAGTTAGGCATAATGAGGATTGCATGGGATGTTAGGTCAACAATGTTAGTTAATCTTGGTGCATGAAAAAGGCCAGGGAAGACCGACTAGGACACGGGATTTTAGGGCCCCCCGTGATTCGATGCAAGGAATCTGAGCCTACTGAACGACCATGTGAGACTACATTGATTGCAGGGTAGGGACCTTAGGGAAGGTACATGCATCATCATGATTGTATTTTACTTAATTTGGGTTTTCTGGGAAAGAAATTGAAATAAAATGATAAAATAAAACCTTGAGTTTTTCCTTACTACTTGGGCTTAGGGGATCCTTGTTTACCGTACAACTATAAAACCTGTACGTCGTCACCGGGTGGCTCAGACGGCCGATGCCCAGCAGATTCAAGTGGTCGATCAGTTGAGGATTGACCGATGGGAGGAAGATAGCCAGTGACAGAAGACTCTCCGTTCTTTCCAGTGGCAGACCCTTAAGAAGTACGAGGGTAGTACTTCAGATGCAGAGATGGAGGGGTGGCATGAAAAGCTATGGATCGCTTTTACATTGATTCGGGCTCCGAGGGAGTACTGGGTTCCCCCAGCAGTCAGTCAGCTGAGAGGTGCAGCGCGACAGTGGTGGACGCTATACCTCGGAGAGAGGATAGAGGTAGAGGTTCCATGGGATGACTTTGAGAAGGAATTTCGAGAGGAATTCCTTTCTTCCATGATCAAGGAGGAGAAGTGAAATGAGTTACTCTCCCTTCAGCAGGGGAGTATGTTGGTAAGAGATATGGGGATCAAGTTAAAGGATCTTTTGCGCTTTTCTCTGGATCTCCTTCTGGATGAGGAGTCTCGGGCGAGACGTTTGGAGGAGGCACTTCATCCTTCTCTCCAGTATGCTGTCACCCCCTTCACCCTTACGACGTACCTGGCAGTACAGAAGAAGGCAGAGGTTTTAGAGAGGATGCACTCGCTGGGAGGTGCACCCTGAGAGGGGATCCAGTCGGGCCCGTCGAAGGGGCAGGCAGTTATCAACAGGTCTCCTGTGACGGGACCTTCCAGGTTCAGGCCAGTGGGGAGCAGGCCGCAGCTATTCCTGTTCAGATCTTCGGGCCCTCGTCCCTTTTTCACGAGCCCAGGACCGAAGTGTTTTTCTTGTGGAGATTTTAGGCATGTTCAAAGTTGGTGCCCGACTCTAGATCAGTACGGTAGAAGTGGGAAGGTTCAGCACCCACCTCAGAAGAACCTGTTACCAGTGAGGGCCTTCCAGCAACAACAGGACCATGCTCCACCGAGGGGAGACCATGCGGGAGGAGGCCGAACTTAGGGTGCTCCTCAGGGACCTCGACTAGGGCGTGGTCAGGGAGGTGGATGACATCAGAGAGGCAAATGAGCTGGGTGTGGACAGTTGCACGTAGCAGAGTTGACAGTTCCGGCAGGACCAGAGGTGGTGCGAGGTATGATTTGTTTGTTAAACACTCTTGTTTATGATTTGTTCGATTCTGGAGCTTCGCACTCCTTTGTTTCACCTGGTCTAGCCCATGCTTTGGGACTAGACGTAGAGAGACTTTCCGTACCACTGGTGCTGAGTACACCAGTTGGAGGCCAGACCAGCGTATCTTTTGTTTTCCGGGGATGTGGGATGACGTTGGGACCACATCAATCTAGTGGGGACCTTATTCTATTACAGAAGCAGCCATACGAAGTCATCCTAGGCATCAACTGGTTGTTTTTTGTTAGTGCCATTATCAACTACTTTCGGAGAAGATTCTTGTTCTCCGACATGGATGGGCAATGCGTATATTTTGATGGCGAGAGGATATATCAGGTGGGAAGCCAGCATGTGAAGCCTCTCCTTTCCTTGTTAGGCGTTTTATCAGTGGTTCCAGCTGATACAGGGATGATGGATGTCCCGGAGGTTGTTGGGGGATTTCCTCAATGTTTATCCTGAGGTGGTTGTGGCTCAACCCCCCCCCCCCCCCAACGTGATGTTGAATTCAGGATAGACTTACGGACTGGTGCCTGTCCGACTTCGATGGCCCCTTATCGGATGGCACCTTCGGAGTTGCGGGAGTTACAGATTCAGATTGATGATCTGATGGAGAAATGTTTTGTTCGACCTATCATATCGCCAGAGGGTGCTCTAGTTTTGTTCGTGAAGAAGGAAGATGGTGGTCTCAGGCTATGCATAGACTACCAAAGGTTGAACCAGGTAACGGTCAAGAACCACTACCCCCTCCCAAGGATAGATGATCTCTTCGACCAACTGAGGAGATAATGTTGGTTTTCAAACATTGATCTATGATCTGGATATCATCAGCTGAGTGTGAAGGACAATGACATCTCTAAGACGGATTTCTGGTGCAGGTATGGGCACTTCGAGTTTGTAGTGATGCCGTTTGGAGTTACGAATTCACCGGCTGTGTTCATGGGACTTATGAACTTTGTCTTCCAAGAGTTTCTGGACCGGTTCATTGTTGTGTTTATCGATGACATATTGATCTACTCAAGATCAGAGGAGGAGTACGTTGAGAATCTCAGGGAAGTCTTGGAAGTCCTTCGACACCACCAGCATTACGTGAAATTGTCGAAGTGTAAGTTCCTGACACAAGAATTACACTTCCTCAGGCACGTGGTGTCTCAACATGGAGTGTCAGTTGACCCGTCGAAGGTGGAGGCAGTTTTTTCTTGGGCAGCACCCAAGAGTGTGGCAGAAGTTCATAGTTTGCTGGGGTTAGCAGGTTACTATCGGAGGTTCGTTTCGGACTTCTCTCGAGTTTCTGCTCCATTGACAGCTTTGACGAGGAAGAACCAGGTCTTCCTATGGAGTGAACAATGCCAGAAAGCTTTTGACTACCTGAAGGAGAATTTGGTTAGTGCTCCCGTACTCAGGTTTCCAGAGGAAGGGTTGTTGTATGAAGTGTTTTGTGATGCTTCTGGCCTTGGTCTGGGGTGCGTTATGACGCAGAAGAAGGGAGTGATCTATTATGGGTCTAGGTAGTTATTCCCTCATGAGTGTAACTATGCCACCCATGACCTAGAAATTGTAGTAGTAGTGTTCACACTGAAGTTGTGGGGACATTACATTTTTGGGGAGCGCTTTGTGGTCTTCTTAGATCACAAGAGCATGTGTTATATCTTCTCCCAGCATGACCTGAACCTGCGGCAGTGGAGATGGGTCGAGTTTCTCTAAGATTATGACTTTGAGATCTCTTACACTAAAGGTTAATGCAATGTTGTGGCTGATTCCCTGAGCAGGAAGTTGCATCAGGAAGTTGTTCGGGAATCCAATGATACTTGGAAGGCAATGGGAGAGTCGGCTGCCTTGCACTTGGATGCTAGGGTAGAAGGTGTTAGAGGTTGTTTGTTTCAGATGATGGTGCAATCCTCCTTGTTGCAGCAAGTGGAAGAGTCTCGGTGGGGGGAATCCGAGGCAGGAGTGATTCGGGATTGTGTCGATCAGGGGAATGCCCCATAAGGATGGTCAGAGGATAGCCGACATCAGATGCTTTTCCATGGAAGGTTGTTTGTCCCGGAGGCAATGTGTTAGGGAGTTCTCCGGGAGTTCCATAGCTCAGCCTTGGCGGTACATCCAGGAGTATCAAAAATGTACTGAGGCCTGAGGGAATAGTTTTGGTGGCCCGGGGTGAAACCGGCAGTGGGAGAGTTTGTGGCTAAATGCCTAGTGTGTTAGCAAGTGAAGGCTAAACACCGTGTTCCCAGTGGTTTGTTGCATCCTTTAGATATCCTCGAGTGGAAGTGGGATGACATCTTAATGGACTTCGTCACAGGACTACCCAGAGCTCACGGTGGTTATGATGCTATCTGGGTAGTGGTGGATCGACTGACAAAATCAGCTCACATCTTAGCAATTAAGGAATCCTTCCTAGTGAGTACCCTAGAACAAAGGTACGTAGATGAGGTTGTGCAGTTGCATGGAGTCCTAAAGACTATCATCTCAGATCAGGATACTCGGTTTACCTCACGAGTCTGGAGGGGGTTACAGCATGCTTTTGGCACCCAGCTACGCCTTAGCACTTCTTTCCACCACAAGACCGATGGCTAAACGGAGCGTACTATCCAGATGTTGGAGAACATGTTGCGATCATGCATTCTAGATTTCAGAGGATCATGGGTATGAAACTTTCATTTCGTAGAGTTTTCCTACAATAACAGCTTCCACTCTACTATTGGCATGGCACCGTTTCAGGATTTGTATGGAAGACCATGTCATTCACCCATTTTCTGGGTAGAGGTTGGTGAGACAGGTGCTCCTGGTCCAGAGGTAGTGCAGAGCACCACAGAGATAGTCTAGATTGTACGTGAGAGGATGAAAGCGGCTCAGGACCGACAGAAGTCGTATGATGATCGTCGGAGAAGGCCCTTAGATTTCGAGGTGGGAGATCATGTGTTCTTGAAGGTTTCCCCTCGATGGGGGCAGCGGAGGTTTGGGAAAGGGAGAAAGCTATCACCTAGGTTCATCGGACCTTTTGAGGAGTAGAGGCGAGTCGGTGAGGTGGCATATCAGCTGGCCCTGCCACCTCAGTTGGAGAAGGTTCATGACATCTTCCACGTCTCCCATCTTCGTCAGTACTTACACGATGACTCCCACGTTATCGACTGGGAAGAGTTAGATGTGGTAGAGGACACGACCTTCGAGGAATGACCTGTCAAAATCAAGGATCGTAAAGAGAAGGTGCTTCGTGGATGAACCATTCCATTGGTTCGTGTGTTGTGGAGGAATGGAGGCCTCGAGGAGAGCACTTGGGAGCGGGAGACCCAGATGCACGCTCAGTACCCAGAGTTGTTTTGAATTGTGTTTTCCCTTGTTCTTATGAGCTTAGTGTTGATGTTTTACTCTGTACCTTTGATATGTGGAATGCTTGACTTTTTAGTTGTGAGACCTTTTTCCTTATGCCCTGGTAATGTGTAACATGCCCCGATGTGTGAGGAAAGGGAAAAACCTGATCCTTAATCGAGATGCATTAATTCATATGCGATTGAACCCGTGCGGGCGAGTTAGTGCCGCTTAAAGAGGATAATATCTTGACATAGGAGAAGGAATTTCCCCAAACCACATGTTCGGGCAGTGTGTTGGTTGTGTGGTGTTGGGGGTAGTATGAGTTGAAAAATCCTAATGTATGAATGTGGGAAGACCCAATTCTTAATTGAGACGCATTAATGAGGATGTGATTGAACCCGTTCGGGAAAGTCAGTGCCGCCTAAAGTGGATAATATCTCAACATAGGAGAAGTAATTCCTAAAATATATGATTAGGGTTGTTGGTTGGGTTCCTGTTATAACGAGAACCCTAAGAGGTATCTTGTTGGGTTTCCTCTAGGTTGGTTTTTGAATTCTCGGGGACGAGAATGTTTAAAGAGGTATTTGATGTAATGCCCCAGACCTCTCCGGCCCATTCCTTGTCAAAAAGAAGGCCATGAAGTATTTTGGAGGGTAAGACGTACTTTTCCCACACTTTCCAGAATTTTGAAACTACACGTCGTGTACCCCCTTTTCGGGTATAACCCTTGTTGTAAGCCGTATCCTCGCTGTGTGAAGCAAATGATTACGCACTGTATAGTGTAAGTACACGCCGTGTACCACCTCGCTAGGTATAACTTGGGTTGAAGACAATTTCCTTACCGTGTGAAAGAAATGGGTGCATGTCGTGTGTCCAGTACTACACGCCGTGTAGTCCTTCCCCGCATACACGTTACCAGTCAATGGTCGTGTGCTGTGTTGGAGTCGTGTCCTTGCTGTGTGCAATAAATGGGTACACGCCCTGTGTCCGAACCACATGTCATGTAGTCCCTCCCCGCGTATGCGTTACCCTCAAACCGTGTGTTGACCAGTAAACGGCCGCATAGCCGTGTTGGAAGCCACGTGGAGACCGTGTGAATTAAACAAGTACACGTCGTGTACCATAAAGTACATGCCACGTACCATAAAATACACGCCATGTACTTTTCCTTTTCTAGCCTATAAAAGGATGGGTCCCCTCCTCCTTTTCAACTCACTCATCTCCTCCCCATTCCTCTAATCAGAGCACTCCCAAGAGACTCGAAGGATCCTATTCTTCTATAACTTCTTCGTCCAAGCTCCGATTTACGATTCGTCAGCAGCCATAGGATCGTAACTATGAGGAGGACCTTCCAAGCTTGGATCCGTTGCCTTTTCTTCGGCCTATCCTTTCTGGCTTCCACCTGAGAAGGTTCTTCTGGGACTCAATAGAAGTGACCTACGCCGATGGACGTCTTATAAGGTTGATCCGGGGGAGCATTGCGATCATAACCTATTGAGGTAGGGATCATACCTTATTATCTCTAATTTTTGCATCATACAGGGTGGGTGTTCTCTTGTTTATGTGAAACTCCTTTGAACCAGTTTAATAAAGATAATAACTGGATTATATAATGGGGTTGGGAAGTTGTGATTGTTGATACTTTATATCTTGTGATATTATGGTGTGAATTGAATGAGCTTCTGCCTACTGAAAATCGTCGTCATTGGGGGCCTTTGCTTACGCAATTAAATGTTGCCCTCTCCTTCTAGATTTTCTTATGGATGGAAACTTTGTGGAATGTGGTAATTGGTTAATCACGTAAAGTTGGATGTTTAAAATTTGGAAGCCTTGTGTTATCACACCGGTTGAACAAAATGGAATAATGAACATGTGGGTGTTGGCTTGGTTACGTGGCATGTGATGGGGATGTTTTGTGGGTTGTTGTGGATAGGGTGAGCAGCGGGGCTGCGGTTGACTTGGTTCTAGGTTGGTGTGAATATTATGTTGTTGACGGGCAGCGGGGCTGCGATAAGTGGTATTAAAGGGATAATGATGTACGGGTTTCGGTGCGGTTGTGGTTATGGTGGTTGGAAGTGTGGCTGCGGGGATGGGCTTAAATGTGAACGGACTATGGGTTGTGAATAAAAAATAAAAAATTGAAAGAGTTAATGAATGGTGGGGCTTAGTAAAAGAACAAAATTAATAATTAATGGGGTTGTTTGGTTAATAAGAAGGACTTGGTTGTGTTTCTAGTGTTTTCATAACTTGAATTGTAGATGGCAAGGATATGTTTTACAAACGATCGATGCGATTGGTTGTGGACAGTTTCCCAATAGTTAAGGAACTAAATAAACTAATTCTGGTGAAAGGTGAAAACATAAATGGGGTCGGGGTTGGTTGTTGTATGCATGCTTTGTAGTAGCAGTGCCGATGCACGTGCTAAGTTCTCTATTTAGAAGCCATAGGTTGGGATGTGTGTTTGGAATATATATATATATATATATATATATATATATATATATATCTTTTCTGTTTTATCGCACCCCACCCATGTTGAGCACTTAGTGTTGAACACTCCCATTTCATGGGAGGGGGTGTTTTCCCTTAGTTACTAGCTCCTTCCTGCATCTTCTCCCCTACGCTGTGATGGGTTGAGGCGACCTTACACATAAGAATATTCGGGTAGGTTTCTATTGGGGTGGCTTTAGCCCAAGACTCTTTGGGTAGGTTCTACTGTTTCCCAAGAATCTTCGGGATGAGGCCAGGTGTGTGCAGGCGGGATACATGGTTGTGAGGCCCAGGTGTCTGCGGGCGGGATACGTGGTTGTGAGGCCCAGGTGTGTGCCGGAGGAATACATGGTTGTCAGGCCCAAGTGTGTTCGGGAGGGATACGTGGTTGTGAGGCCCAGGTGTGTGCAGGCAGGATACGTGGTTGCGAGGCCCAGGTGTGTGCGGGCGGGATACATGGTTGTGAGGCCCAGGTGTGTGCAGGCAGGGAGAGTGTGGCAGCGTCAGGACGTTCACCATTAGGAAGAGCACATAACTAAAGGGAAATGGTGCAGGGTACCAAATACTCTTCTTCTTATATACTACTACCTGTTGTGATTGTGTTTTTGGTGAGTGTGGCTGGTGAGGTTGGGTGGATAGAATTCCTTGCTAAGTTTCTTCTGTTGTTCTCATGGGACATTAGGATGTATCCCCACTTGTGCACGAGAGCTTTAGGTTTCCCTACTGAGTATAATTGTATGCTGACCCTACGTTTACTTTCAGGTTTCTAGGGGTACTACCCGGGCCGTGCGGGACCCTACTAGTCATACAGTTGGAGTTGTTGCTGTTGTTGCACACATGTTTATTTTGGTATTATACATCGAGCTTTCTTGTACTTGCACCTTGTTATAAAATTGTTTAAACATGCATGTGGGCTTGGTTTGGGTTTATTTTTATACACTTTTTCTTTTCCTTTTTGGTGGTTGACTTGTCCTATTTCCCGATCTTAAAATAATAAAAAGGGTAATGCCTCCCATATTTCTTAAAACTCATACCCTTGGTGTTAGTCGCCAACCCGGGGCCTATTAGAGGCAGGACTCGGGGGTCATTATCTCCCTTTCACCATTTCTAGCTCAGGAGGGGCAACTTTGGTGGGAGGGGGTCATGACAATTCTTCTTGGTATCAAATGTTCTATTTAGGCGCAAGATAATATACCATAATTTTAGGTTCATCATCCATTATTTATTTTTCTCCCGATATGAGTCCAAACAGAAGATGATACTATATTAGAACTCTAATATGGACCTATGGTAGGTGGTATCTCTCTTTTATTCATTAATATAGAGTGTTCATATATATTTCATTGGGATGGATGGCCAATTTTTCGAGAAAACCCCTTGAAATGGTAGTTAATCATTGATATAAATGAATAGGTATTACATATTTAATTAATGAGACACATTGATAATGATTAAAGGTAAAAACAATTGAATTAAAATGACCCATTGTGTTTGTTGTTTAATTACCAGGACCACTATGGGTGGAAGTGGAAATTAGATAAAATTTAGGTGTGCCATTTAACCCTTTCCATTTTAATTTTAATTATTCATTTTCAATTTTAATTTAATTTATTAAAGGAAGGGAATTGAAGAACATTACCCTATTTTATGGCCTTGTATTCGATTGATTAATCATGATTTGTTCCTTAAATTGATATGACCATGTGAGATAAATAAGAGGCTTATCATTCTAAATAGATCCCACACCTTGACCCACCTTATGAGGTGAGATTTAAATGAAATGATCATAGTGATGAACATGAAATAGTTAAGTGATTATTGATTGAATTTTTAATAAATATCATGGGTGTTACATGGGTTCATATAAAAATGTCAAGGAATAAATCATTTGGCTTATACCTTGTTGATGTTGGATTGACACTTGCACTCCCAAGTGGAGTTCCAAGGACGAACTCATGGGGGATGACTATTATATGCCTGAGGGATACTTGGAATCATTATAAATTTACAAGGATGTAATGATATGGAATTTGATTAAATATTCTATGGTTGATTCATGGTCTCCCTTAGTTGACTGGCATTGATGGGATGAAAGAAATTGATGTTATACCACCACCAGAGCGATACCAGGATTATATTGAGGAATACCTAGGATAGGATTGGAAGGTGCATGGTTCATGTTATTCATGGAGTGATACCTGGATTCCAAAAAGGACTATCAAGGACATGGTCATGTTATTTATTTAATAATTAATGAAATGTTTTATATGACATGCCTTACAAGTCAAATCAATAGCATGGATTCAGTCTTTGTATAACACCTTTAGATGACCTGGTTGGGAATCACTTGATTACACATATTTATAGAGGATGTTGGGATACGTACCAGGTCTCAAGGATTACGTAATTAAATTAACATAATTATAAATTGATCTAGGAATAACTATTTATTCTGAGACATTTCAGTTGAGTCTGAAGTAGGTAACAGAGGACGTGTCCATGTGAACCCTGAACATTATGGTTTGTTTACTTTTAGTGATTTCATTACATATTCGATCAATTATTACACACTATTATAATTATATATTAACAAAATGGATGACATTAAACATTTCAGTGATAACATACTGGGATTATATCTCACACCCTATTCAGGCCATTGTTGGGTACTCAGACAGATTATATTGATGCAAGTTTGGATAAGAGAAAGCTCCCTACTAGAGGTTTCTAATTACTGTTTATGATAAGTGGATCACATGACTAAGATGAGGCACTTGATATTATATGGGATTATTTTTAGTCATTTTAGTATATTTCTACATGTATTATAATCCTTCCTTTTATACTTATTTTGGTTATTTTTTAGAGACATTACATGTACCGCCATCATCTATATATGACATTACACCTTGATTTATTTATCTATTCATATCTTTTATATACAATATAATTTATATACCACTTATACTATTGATTGTATGACTACTACCACAATGTTTGATTAGATAAGGGGGTATAGTCTGAGCATAGACACACCTTAGGCCCTCACTAATAGCCCACATCCTTTGAAATTTGGGGAGATGTGCTTGAGCCCATGTGGCCTACCATACTTGAGGCACCTTTCAGTGTGATCGAGGTCTGGGTGTTACAAAGTGGGTCTAACATGCACCTAATGATATCAAGATCTCATATCAATTGTAGGGAATATATGATCTCCCTGTAACTGATAAAAAAAATTAATCTATCCACAGTAGTGGATACTAGTTCTTAACCATCAGATGATTCAATTTATATAAAAACACACATAGCCTAAGCGTACCATTTTCCTTTTTTTAAAAGGAATAGAGATCCCCGTAGATAAGTACTAGGTTACGTTAACCACTTTTCCTCTAAATCCTATAGCTTTCTCTTGATCTACTACATCTCAGTAGTTATCATTCTCTAAATAGGAATAGATACTACTGTAACCCCTATAACTAGATCGATAGAGAACTCCACCTCCATCATTGGGGGTAGTCCTGAAAATTCTTCTAGGGAATCATCCATGAAATAATCAACCACTGTAGGGAAATATGTCTAATTTGTTCCCTATTCATCTATATATAGAATCATAGTTTAAGATATTATCCCACCCATACCACAATACACGATTCCATCTCAGCTTTCCTAGACATAACATTAACCCTTCTAAAAAAACTCTCTTCCCTCTAGTGATGTGAAGGTCACCCTATGATGATAGAAATCACTAATATCCAAAAAGGGAACGAACTATTCCATCCTATGAATCATTTCATACCCCATAATCTAGAGGAAAAAGAGGCCCCATATGAATTTACACCTGCAAATCTCAAGGGGCACTCCCTGCACAAAAGTACATCCTACATTGGACTCCCCAATAGAGTATCAAGCATCACAATTCTATCAAAAAAATTGAATGTTGAGACCAAGGATACCTACAATGGGAAAAAAATTAAATCATTGAGAAGAACCTATATCAAAAGGAGAATATTATAATTTAGAGGTTACTATAATAATATCTCTCATAGTAGAAGGTTTGAGATTCTTCTCCACCTGTGTTATATGCACTATATGTATCTGGCCTAATCTGTGACCCTATTATAGATACTTGCTAACCTAAGTAGATCCACTATTCTAGCACTGCAAATCTGGGGTTTGACTACCTTGTCTATTACCACCACCTTGGCCTAATCAGACAACTATACTCCGACACCCCACTCGATGAGAAGATGATAACCCCTATCCAACATATGGAGTTTGTGTAGACCCTGTATCACTAGATGTTATAGGAAAATTTCTATAAAAGAACTGTAGATGACACATATTTCCATTGGATCGTCACTCGACAGGGTCTCTCATGCACTGAGGTCTCATATATCTCAATCAACAACACTATTAGAACCTCACATGGATACCTGATTGTGTTCTTTGGATTATATTATAACCATGAAAAATCTCCAGACAATGCTTCCTACTAATGGTTGATACAGTACCGAATCTTGGTGCTGAACCTCCCTAGCTCACTCCGCTAACCTCTATTAGGTTATGCGTTGTGAAAATAATCTAATTCCATATCCCATAAATGGTAGTAATCTAAAATACATTCAACTATGATCGTATTTCATGTCTGAGACAATCCTAAAATCAATTTTCTTTACATAACTCATCACCCATCAAAATAGGTGTGAAGCACTAGTGCTCTGTAAAACTTTCAAAATAATCCATAACTGATAACGCACCCAAATCCACGTGTAAAACACTCAGGATCTATCATACCACAATATATAAGGATAAAAGTAATCATATAAGGTGGTATGAAAATCCATCTAAGACATCTCTTGATGATGACCTTCTATGTAACGACATCCCACAATCTCTTGGTAGAATAACACAACATATAAGTAGAGAGATTTACAATCCTATCGGGAGGCGTCTTGAGATGATTTAAAATAGATAGAATGAACTATATCCTTGAATCTAATGCCTTTGGTCTTCCATACCATAAAATGTTTGTGAATTATACTGCTAGAAATCACATATCTACTCTACCATAGTCGGGGTAAGTCATCGTGCTCCCTGAATGGTCTTCTTGAAACATATAAATCCATCACAAAACTATGCCTCAGAACCTGTGTCTGATACAATAATTAGTTCCTCCAACTGGGACTACTATATTATATACTTGTATCCCATCACAGAACAACTCCAAATCATGATCTCCATCACCCTCTTATTGTGAAACTAGAGGACATCAGGGTGGCATACCTCTTAAAATTCCAAGCGTACACCTATGTTGAAGAATGATATCAATGTTTACATCTAAAAGCATGAAAATTGAAATAGGATAGGTGCAATCCTTTCTATATAAGAACACAATTCTCTTTATGCTCCTTGATTCAGGTCTGGGTGACATACTTATCATATAAAATAAAGAGATACTTCATACTTTCCATTGCTAATGTTTGTTCTGAGTCAAGTTATCTGGTATAAATAATTTTAGTCTCCATTTAATTCACTTGAGTTCATATTCATTTCACATTATATTTTTAATGATGAAACCAAATGGTTCACCAAATTCTGATATATAAATGCACATACTTCTCATGAACCCAAACATGGAATCCAATTGATCCATACCATAACACATTTCAGTCCACGTGACTCGTGGTCCATGACTCAACATGTAATAATTGGATTCTATGGGTGTCTTATGTAGACTAATTAGGAGAAAAACAAATTTTTTATGATGAGAACCATAAGTAACGACAATGTTCCCCAATTACCTACACATAACACCTATCACAAAAAATGTATATTAATAATGTGATGTATCACTACATAATTAAAATAGGAAACACAACCTATATGGCATGGAATAATTCAGGGAATGTGATTTTTAACATGTTCTTAAATTGAGGCATGAGATGTCATACCCTCATATCATCAAGTTGAAACAAAATAGAACCCAAAATCATCTCATTAGTAATATTACAATTTAATTGCATCACCCAATGGTGGAATTAATGAAACTACACTGGAAAAAATTCAAAAAACCATAATTTTCTTGAAAGGCAATACGGCTTTTTCCCACATGTGGGTTAGCTATGCCCAAGAACAGCTCATTACAATATTAAGAATCCTTATTATCCCTATCTATTATATCAATATTGTAATGAAAAATAAAATATTTTCTTTGATACCACATTGTAACATCCCAGACCCAAATGCCACTGAAAGGTTCCCCGAGTTAGTTTGTCCACATGACCTCAAGTGAATCTCCCCAAACTCTAGAGGCTTCCGATTAGTAGTGAGGGCCTATGGTGTGTCTATGGGGATACTATTCCCTCTTATTAGAGTGTAACACAAGGATAGTAGTTATACAATCAACTGTAGAAGTATCATAAAATTAACAATATGAAAATGGGAGGAATCGATATATAAAGCTGAATTTAGCCTCATATATAGATGATGATGGTACATGTCATGTCACTAAAAAATATCCAAAATAGGTACACAGGGTAAGTAAACTATACATGTAACAAAATAACAAAAAAAGACAAAACACTAGCCTAAATAGAATCATGAGACTCATCTCAGTCTCATTATCTCCTTCTCTTATGTATTAATCAGAAAACTATTATAGGGTGATTTCCCTTGTCCAAACCTATATCCATATAATTTATCCAGGTACGCAATGGTGGCCTGAATAGGGTGTGAGATAAAATACCAGTAGGCTATCACTAAAAGGTATGATTCAATCCTCTCAGTGAATATATAATAATAACATTGTGTAGGTAGTAATAAAATATGTAAAGGAAGTAGTGAACATAAACAACCCATAATGGATTGGGTTTCCATAGGCAACCATCCTCTACTACCTACATTGGCCTATACTAAAATTTATCTGAATAAACAGTCAAAACTGTATCATTTCATAATTAATTTTATTTAATTATCAATCCCCAAGATTTGTCACATGGACCACCATACCATGTAATGATGAATAATCAAGAGATTCCCAACCCAGCCATCTATAAGGTGTAAGAAAAAAACAAATCTATTCTTGTTATTTGGATTGGAAAACACTTCATATAAAATGTTTCATTAATTAATCAATTAAGAACACATACACTTATATGGAATTACATATTTGAAAAAAGGTATCACTCTAGGAAAAACATGAAGCAATTATATTATAATCCCATCATAGGTATTCCTAATTGGAATCCTGGTATCACTCTTGGTGTGGTATAATATCACTTCCATTGACTCCATATATGAATGACCTCTATGGAATCCCATGTTTCACCCATGGAGTATATAATAAAATTACCTATGATTACATCTTTATAAATCCATATGGATTCCATGTATTAATAAAGTGTATAATAGTTTGTGCATATGATTCAGTCTTTAGTAGGACACTAGGGAGTCCAAGTATCACTCAGTCATAAGTAATGTACCATCCAAATGAGTCCATATCTGGAACTCATATACGAACCCATGTATCACCAAAGTCATTTATTTTACATGAAATGAATCATGATTTTACTATGCCAAGGTCATCACTGTGATCATTTCGTTTAAACATCACTTCAAAAGGTGTAGCAATGCATGAGTTGAGATTAGAATTCATAACCTCATATTTATCTAATGTGGGAATATCAATATAATGATCACCTAATTATTAGGCATTGAAATACATGGAAATAACCTATCGTCAGTGTATTATATTCCCTTACATTAAAAAATCAATTAAAATTGACAATTAAGAATTAAAAATCCCATGGATAAGGGTAAATGGAACACAATAATGTATCAAAATTCCACTTCCACCCATGGTGGTCTATTTAATTAAACAACTCACTCAAGGAATTGTTTTAATTTGATTTAATTAAACATTAATCATTATAAATGGGTCTCAATAATTACATAGGTCATAAATGTTAATTTTGATTAAGGACTATGTTCAATTTCAAGGGTGTCGCTTAGAAATTTGGGTACATGTAACAATGAAATATATTTAAACACTATGAAATTAAATTAATATAACTAGACCATCTATGAAAGGTCTATAGTGGAGTTATCATCTAGTATTAACTCATAACGTGTTGCAGATTGGAAAAAAAATAAATGAAAAGATAAAGAACCTAGAAATAAGAAAAATTTTATTGCACCTAAAGAACTCATTCGACCCGAAGTTAATCTATGTATGGAAAACAATTACTGGAGACCTTGTCAATACTGATTTGATGCTTCTGGTCAATCTTGATTTTGAGCTTGGATAGATAATATCCCCTACTTCATAGATTAGGCTTCAATGAGGAGTTCTCATAGGGTAAGGTTACTTTATAGAGGAAGAATGAAAAATTATGTTGAAATACAAGATTAATTGTGGGAGTTTTATTAAATTCACCCAAAAAATGGGTCATATAGTTTTCCTGATTTTTTTTTCAAAATTGGGTTCCTACAATGCGCCCAATGTTGTAGGGAGGGGAACTTCACATAGTTTTCATGCATAATTTTACTAACCATGTGCAAACCATGTCTCACACCATGATAAAAAATTGCAAAAATACCCACATGGGAATTCACCTCAAATGACACAATTTTTCAAACCATGATATCTCCTCCTTATATCTTCCCACAAATTTCATGATTAGTTGTAACCAGGAAACCTTCCCCACAAGGTCTCTACTAACCGTGTGGGTTTCCATTTTCATCCGAAAATTTGGGATCTAGGATCCAAATAATCTCTATAATCCCCTGATACACCTTTGGCATCAAATATTAAACATATTAGGATATAAAAATTCATTTGAATAGAAAATTTATAGAAAGGAAAATATTTCACACTTTAAGAATTAACAAGGTTCTTACAAAGGTGGAAAATGTACCATAATGGATTTGGATTACTCACTAATCGCATAAATAATTCCTCATGAGACTAAAAAATTACCCAATTAATTTGAGTTCTATCTTGGTTCACCCATCAGAACATGTAAATGCATATTTGTTCCACAAAAAGAAAACAAACTAAGGCATAATCACAAGGACTACCCATGTAAAGAAATGGGTTTCTTAATCATCTCAAAAAGAATAACCAAAGGGGGTACCAAAATAGTTTCCATAAAGTAAGGTATTTAATAGTTATTATATTTTCCTAAAGAAAAAAAGTATTGATCCTAATAAATTATGTCCAACTGATGTGAATATGTGAAAAGGAGTGGTTAGGTAACTTGGAAATGTTCCACTAAAGTGTATTTTTAAAGAAATGGGTAAATTGTCTATAAAGAGGGTAAGAGAATAATGATTCCCATAAATCAAAAAGTAAATCAAAATAATTTTATTTATAAATTTTTTTAGGAACCATTTATGTTTTAAAACATTCCATTTATTAGAGCTTTAATATAGTTTATGAAAATAGAGAAGACCCCTTTAATAATTTTTTCAAAAGGAATGGAGAAGGTAACCTTTAAAATATGTATATAACCATAAATTAAAGTTTAATTAAACACTGTACATAATTGTGGGATATATATATAGAATATATAACAATTATATTTTAATAATAAAGAGATAAATTTAGTTAAATATAGGGAAATCATAACCCAAAGAAAATTCGGTGGTTCAAAGAGATCCCTCACCTTATGTTTCAAAATCATGCTTCACTCAACCATAATGTTTGGGGTAATAAAATTATATTCATTAATTAAATTATTTAAAACCTATTAAATATGTATTTTATTCATTTTAATTTTATTATGTTTATATATGACCATTTTTATTAGTTCAATTTCATTGTTTAGAGAGAATTTGTTTCCTGGTCCCAAAGATGAATCACTTGGTATTATTTATTAATGTTCTTGTAAAATTTGAATACAACTTAAGAAGTGAAATAAAATTGTATTAAAGTAATTATATAAATTTAAATGGTCCCAAATATCCACAGTTTTTCTGATATAGTTATGGTTCATTGAGTAAAACATTAATGTTGTGTGGCTAGTTCATTTTTGGCAGTTTTTCAACCATCAAGAACTAGTTTTGTTTTATATAGTTTATGTATATATATTAATTATAGAAGATGAAAAATGATATAATACACTTATTATCATACAATTTAACCATAATAATAGTTTTATGTATATCCTTTAATGTGGTAATAGAAAATTAAAACACATTATCCATAGGGGCGGTGGACCGACATAATATGAACTATGGTTTCATTTCATTGAATAAGAAGAGAAAAGAAAAGGATAGATGATATATATTCCATTAAAATTATAAAATTATAGTATATATGATACCAGAGTTATTATTCCATTTTATATTAGTGGGTGCAGAGAAGGTATAAGAATAAAATAATTTAAAAGAGGTTTCAGAATGTTACCTCTTGAATATCACCTCTTTGAAGGACCCCTAAAAGTATTCAAATTATTATGTCGATAAGACTAGTAGAAATAAGATATGGGGGATACTATAAGGATATAGGTTGGTCTATATTATTCAATCGTAAAGGCTTATGTTCTGTGAGGATAATGGGTGGTATTTATAAAGGGAGAAGAGGGGTGTTTATTATTATTATATTTCTTAGTTTATTATTTTTTTCTCAAGAATATGAATAGTATTCATTTATGTAACTATATATAATAAATACTACATGTGAGTTATATATAATAGGTTCTTTATGTCATCCATGACTCAATAATTCATGTATTTGGCTTATAATGTTAAATAATGTAAATTATTGTATTTCACTATTCACCAAAGATTCAACTGTTTTAGAAAAATAAAAAATTATAAATCTATACATTTTTTGATGTGTAGATTTTAAAAATGGAAATAATTTTATAAATTTTTAACTTAAAATGAAAAATGGAATTTTTTAAAATTTTAAATAAAATCCTCTTTTATTCAAAAAATATCTTTTTTAATATTATAATAAATTATATAACCCTTTGAAAACATACTTACAGTCTCATAAAATTATCTTATCATTATATAAAAATATAATATTAATTTGAAAATCAATTTTCTGTAAATAAAAAAAAATTTAAATCATTATATTTAATATAAAAGTGTGATTAAAGCATTTATGTCTTATAAAAATGTATACATTTATTTTATCATTTTTCAAACATTTATTTATGTGTAACAAAGTTTAAATATTTCATATTTTAATTTTATAAGAATACTAAATATTATTTCATACTTCCATATGTGAGGTTAGTATTCTAATAGTCATACTACAATTCCTAGTGGTCAAATTAGTATTCTAATGGTTAGGTTACTATTCCAATGGTCAGATTACTATTCCAACGGTCTGATTTTTAATGATCATATGGGTTCTCTACTACCTATAAGTACCTATAATTCCATTCTTTATTCATTGAAATTTATTATCTCTCAAGGTTATTAATTTCCTCTTTAAAATAAATATTTCATTATTAACATTATGATTCATTTCTATAGTGTTTTTTATGAGTGTGGTCATTCTGGTGGATCAACCAGATCCCAACATTCATATATTACTAATATTATTTTTTATTTTTTTCCCATTTTAATATTTCTAATTCTTAGTTTTTTAGTTACTTACTAAACTATCATTCTTCATTTATGAGATTTTTTTTGTATTATTATGTTATATATGTGCATTATACATTGTGACATTATTATAAGAAGGTAAAATCCATTAATTTTTTTTGGGTCATTACATTCTTCCCCATTCATAATTTATCCATCGAAATTTCATTTTAAATACTACGGTGAAAATAGGTAAGGGTACATTTGTTTCACTGGTTCCTCCAGTTCCCATGTATCCTCCTCGTACTTATTGTTTCTCCCCAATACTTTGAATAGGTGTGTTTTTTATAGAATAGAACATTATCTCTACCAATATCATCACTAGATACTTCTCACTAGAGAGAACATTTTGCAGTTATACATCCTCTGAATTTAGTGCATTTGATGAATCTGGTATATACTTTCTCAATATAGATACATAGAATACATCATATAGATTTGACATGGTTAGTGGATGTGTAAGTGGATACATCACAACTCTGACATGATCAAGAATATCAAAGGGGATGATGTAGCTGGCACTTAGATTTCCTATATTCCCAAATCTCATGACTCTATTCCATAGAGATACGAAGTGTAACACCTCATCTCAAACCAAAATCTCTAGGTCCCTTATGTGATTGTCATCATAAATCTTCTATTGACCCAACGCATCCCCAATGAAATTTAGAATAGTCCTGATAATTTTTATAATTGAATTATCTATTTTAGGTTTGGATAGCTTTAATTAACCAACTTTTTCTCAACATTTATGTGTTATTCATCTTTCCCCATAAAGGGATTCATATGGTTCCATTTGGATTCTTGAGTGGAAACTATTGTTGTAAGTGAAATTGGCCATAAGAAGTTATTGGTCCTATCCTCCATTAATGTCCATCAAGCATTACCTAAATATGAAATCCAATGTCTATATAGTTTTCTTATATTGGACATTATTTTGGGGGTGATAATCCATAATGATGGTTGACTCAGTGTTTAAATCATGTTAGAGACTCTTTGAGAACTTGGAGGTAAATCTCAGATCTGGATCAGATACAGTCAATAATTTTACTCCAATTTTCTCATCACTTCTTTGATATATATCCATAGAAGTTACTTGACTGATAATTCCTCTAAAATTTTAATGAAGTGAACTGTCATTGTAAGATGATCCACAACAACCCATAGAGCCTTATTTCCTCTTGATGTCTTCATAAGACCAGTGAAAATGTCCATGGTTATGTTTTAACATTTTAATGTAGATATGGGTAATGGTTTCCTCATTCATTTAAATTTTTTCCTTTAAAAATAAACTTGAATTTTGATCGAGTGAGAAGTCATTTTTAATTTAATTCAATTGAAAAGTATTTGTAATATGATCTATAACAACCCATATAGAATTATTTCCTTCAGTTGTATTTAGGATACTAGAGACAAATACAATGGTGATGTTTTCCCATTTCCATGTAAATACAGTTAATGGTTACACAATACCCTTATACATTTTCCATTAAAACCTAATATACTAGAATACTAGGAAGTTAGATGTATAATCTATGATCAACTTATTCATATTGTCCCACCAGTCATTTTCTCAGAGATCTCAATACAACTTAGTGTTCCCTTGGTGGATTGAGAAGGTTGAGCTATGTGCATAATTAAAAAGATCATTACATACCTCATGGTTTTATGTTACACATATTCATGACCAAAATATTAAAAAATTTCTTCATCAATTTTGAACTCTGAGGACTTCCCATTTCTGACAGATTCAATCTTATTCTGAATTTCCACAAAATTTATTTGAGCATCTTTTATCTTCTCCAAAAGGTATATTCAAGAAATACTTTTAGTGAGTAATAATGATTTTCCATCCATTATGATACCCATATCTATTTTATTCAAGAATAATATGATTGGATACTTCTCAATTCTCATCATTAATATGGTCACTAGATCATTTCTACTAATAGAATCTTCTACTTTACCATCCTTCATGGGATGATGGTGGAACGATCAGTCATAATCAATGATCATATATAACAATATTTTAAGACACATATTAATATCATTCTATTTGAATATATATTTGAGGATCTAATGATCAATATATATATCACACTTCTCCCAATATAGATAATACCACCGAAATTTCAATGTGAATATTACTACTACTATCTCCAGATTATCCAATGGATAATTCGTCCCATGAATATTCAATTTTCTTTAGGAATAAGAAATAACTATACAAATTTATACAATTACACAACCTAATATATTCTTTGAAACATTGGTATATCTCACGAAGAGTTACCCACTTGTTGTTAGTGTATGTACTGATGTAGTAATAATTCTCCTTTTCTAATTATCTAAATATCTCTTCACATTCATTGGTAAAAAAATTTACTCACTTACATTCATATGGGTGAGGGGGTTTGATAATCAAGAGAGTTTTCTCAAAAACCATTAGTAATAGCCATCTAGTACATGTAAACTATTGGTCTCCATTAAAGATGCTAGACCAGGACACTTCTCAATTACCTTTATTTAAAAGCATATAAGGATATCCCTTTCTTGGCAATAACAAGACCCAATATTGATACTTCATCCATACATAACTCACATTTAATATAATTTCCATTCATATTATTTTTTATAATTATACTTCACACAATATTAAAATTCTCTTATTTCCCCTCCTTACTCTTATATTATATCATAATATCATCTATAAATACCAAAATAAATCAAGGTAAGCTCTAAATAAACTATTCATTAATTATATGGAAATAGTTGGAGCATTAGTGAGTATGAAGGGATCCAATATGAACTAATAGTGTCCATACCTCATTCGAAAGGCAATATTGTTACTATCATCATTCTTCACCTTTAATTAGTGATAACTCAACTGAAGTTCAACCTTAGATAAATACTAGGCCCCATATTTTTGATCAAATAAGTCATTTATCTATGATATAGGATACTAGTTCTCAATCATGATTTTGTTGAGTTCATGATAAACAATTCATATGTGAATTGCCACACCTTCTTATTGAAAAAGAGGAACGATGAACCCCATGGTGAATCACTCAGGAATATAAAACCATTGTCTAGATTCTCTTTTAATTAATTATTTCATTATTCTAACTCAATGGCAGTAATTCTAATGGGATTCTTCGATATGGGTATTGATCTTGGTATAATTATTTTCAAAACTCAACCTCTCGGCCAGTAGTAATTTTAGGTTATTTTTTTGGGAATACAGTAATGTAGTCCCTAATAATGGTCATGTCATCAAGAATGTTAATATCTTCTTGTCAATCATTTGATAAAGATATGATTACTTTAAAGAAATAATATCCCTACTTTAGATGATGATTCCAAAAGAGATTCATTCTCCTCCAAACACCTTTACAGAATTTAATGATGAATCGGGATATGTAGAGTGATCTCTATATCTTTATAGTTGATGTTGGATTTATATAAATATAGCTAATCCATAACCAATTTAACATAAAGCTCTACTAAATTTAGTGATATGATATTCTTTGGGTGGTTTAGTCAACAATGATTCACAAGGGAGGAGTTATAAACATAAGAATCAATAACTACTGACTTTTCTATTATCCAGGTTAGCTCAATTACCATATTTTAAGGTGGTGTTAAAATAGTTCTAGTTTACCTACCATTACATTATTGCTGAGATCCACCTCAACAGAGGTGATAGAATATGCCCTTCCTTTCTCTCTAGGCCAAAGAGGCTGTTTTTATTAATTGTCCCTAATGACCATTTTAGCTCACATAATGACCATTTTATTTTCAATTGAACCTATGTACTATAGGTTGAGTATTAATATGAACCTTATTTTATTATTCCACATTAGAGTGTTTCTTCATTTCTCTAAAGCACCGATTATCTCAATTCCCCTATCTTTTACATTTGAAAAATCACATATTTCCCTTGAGATAAATTATGGGATTATTCTTCCTACACCTTTGACACATGGGAGTTGGGTTTTCTTTCCACCATGATATTTATCTACTAATCCTAAAATATTAAACATCATTATATGCATTTTATATTTAGTCCCATGATACCACTGAATGTCACTAATCTCTATCTTAACCTTAAGGGAACAATGCACAATCTCCTTATAGTTGTTAAAGTATCAAATCTTCAAGTATTTTTGTAGACCCAGGTTTAATCCACTAGAAATGTGATCCACCATTATTTCAGTGTTTACGAAAAATTTATAGGAGTTCCATGAAGGAATTTTAGAATTTACAACATAAACCCTGATAGACTAATCTTTTTTTATTATGTCTGAAGAACTAGTTGTCCATTTTAAGATGGAGAGTTTGGGGTAAATATTTATTGAAAATTATTTTTCCGGAATATTTCCCAATTAATGGAATCAATTTCCTCTTTGGAATTTGTGTTATTTATTAGTGTCCACTACTAACCATCTTCCATATTAAAATGATATATTTAAAACATGAATTTATTTTCTTTTGAGCATTGGAGGACATATAATATCTTCTCAATGGTGTTAATACATTAGGTTATCATAAAGGGCTCAGAAGATCCACCAAAGTTAGGATGCCTTTTTCATATGAAGGATTCATATGAATCATTATATTTATTAGTAGAAATTGGGTATTACACATGATTCAAGTTATTATTCCTAACATGAACCAATTTATCAAGTACTATCACAAAGATCTGATCTCCGACTCCAATTAGGCTAGGCATATCATTTGGGAAATTATCACATAACCTATCACATCGTTTATTGGCCTGAGTTATCTTATTTCCATCTATTAACTAAAAAAGGAAAAATAAAAATTATGGTTTTGAATACTTATCTAATGAGAAAATAAAAAGTAAACTATAAAATTATAAGTAAAAACTTATAAATAAAAATTTTATACTAACTTATGAGAACTTGTGTTACAATCTAGGTTATCTGTGTTAATGATACAAATAATGATAATTATCCGTAAGGTTCATATGAATTTTTTATTATAAAAATTCCCAAAAATATCTACATTATGATCTAATATAAACTATAGTGACCCAAACCATTTACTAATATTTTAATATGATTTTTAACATAGATATCTATTAAATACAAACAACATATTCAATATCCTACTATATTTGGAAGACTAATGACATAATTAGAAAATATGAATCCAGAATAAAAAATATTTATATTCATCTTAGTAATGAGATCTTAACTCCCTTTTATCTCTTAATGCTTCATAGGACTTCTTGGGGAATACATATAAAAAATGGGTGAGCTAAAAAACTTAGTAAGAGAATAGAAACTGAAATAAAGCATAACATATGAGTTAGAAGTTATAAACTAATAATACAAAAGGAATTGAGCCTGGATAATCCCATGGAGGCATACTTTGATTACTGTTGTTGTTGAAGTAGAGATTGTAATCAACTCCACCATTTTGAAAGCCAAGCCTCTTCAAATACTAATCCAGCCTTGTATACCATGCTCTTGGTGCTTGTTTCAACTCATATAGTGCTTTCTTCAACCGAAAAACTCTATTCTCATATTCATAAATGAGAAAACCATATGGATGCTCAATGTACATATCTTAATCCAGAAACCCATTCAAATATGCAAATTTGACGTCCATATGGAACACTTTGAACATTCTTTGAACTGTTATGGATAAAAATAATCTGATTGTCTCTAGTCCTGAAACCAGTGCAAATTTATTATCAATATCTATTCCCTCTATCTGGGAGTACCCCTTGCACACTAGCTGTGATTTTCTCATGAATCACTGTTCCATATTTATTCATCTTGTTGTGATGGACCCTTTTAGTCCCGATGACATTCTTATCTGCTAGTCTCGAAACAATCTCCCACATCTGATTCTTCTCAATCTGATCTTGCTCTTCATTCATTGCCTAAATCAAGTTTCCATCTTCATCTGTATCAGTAAAGAATTTCAGCTCATCCTATGATAGTAAATATGTCAGCAGAAGTGACTTCATTCTTCTTGTTTGAACTAGAGCAGAAAGATCACAACTGATATTCTGCATGTCAATTTCTGCTCAACTCCTTGGCTTTTTTCCAGATACAGTTTTTACTTCCTCATGCTCATCATCAATATCTTCTACGGAATCAACATCTTCCAATTCTTCTCCCCCTGTATTTCTTTATTCCTCATCACACTCATCAAAAAATTATTCAATGCATGGTTGACTGATCTCCTCATTTTCAACTACAGTGACATCATTGCCCTCAACTACTTTTCCCATCCTTTTGTTAAATCATGTATATGCCTTACTTTTTCTGGAGTAGCCATGTAATATCCCTTCATCTCCTCATGAATCATATTTCATATGCTTTTCCTTGTTGAGAATAAATCACCTACTTACAAATATTCGAAAGTATTTCACCGTTGGCTTCTTTCCATACCACATCTCATATGGAGTCTCTCCTTCCTTTGAACCCAACAAAGCCCTGTTATAAATGTAGACTGATGTCAAAAATACTTCCTTCCAAAATTTCATTGGTAGGTCTTTTCAATGAGAATCGTTCCGGCCTTGTTATTGATGATCCGATTTCTCCTTTCCACCACTCCGTTTTGTTTTGGAGTTCTTACTGAAGAAACTCAATTCCTTATCCCATGATTCACGAGATAGCCTTCCACCTGACTATTTTTGAATTCCATGTCACTGTCAGTATGAAGCTTCAAAATTTTCTTTCCAAACATCCTTTCACACTCCCTCTGGTACTGTTTTAAGCAGCCGAACACATCTGACTTATGGGAAATAACAAATACTCATTCCATTCTGCTATAGTCATCATGGAAAAGAAAATAATACCTATTTCCATCAATTTCTATTAGTGTGATAGGACCACAAACATAAGCATGCACCAATTCAAGCACTCTTGTAGAATTTTTTTGCTTTTCCTTATATGTCTTTCTGATATGCTTCCCTGGTTGGAATGCATTGCACTTGTGAGTATTATCACATTATAGATTAGGGAGGTCACTTTCTGTATCACACTTCACTAGATATTCCAGGGATGGTTGGCAAAGAAGACTAATTCGTTTATACCACAACTTGTTTTCTTCCCCTCTGGACAGAAAAAAAAAACAAATCATCCTCTCCACTTACCAGGTAAATATTTCCCTTTTTTCTTTTTCCCTATATAACTACTACTCCATATCCTCCTTTGACGACAAACATATTCTTAGTAAACTGATGAATCTCAAATTTTAATATATTTTATACTATAAAACATTGTTTATAATCCCACAAAAGTGTTATTGAATGGGTAATTATCATGTTTTTTAGGTTTTAATGCTATTTTGAACCCAAATGTGAAAAACGACTAATTCTGGATTTTTGACAGAATTTTACATCAGGGGTATTTTGGTCCTTTCAGGAAAACTAAAATTCCAAATTTTATGATTCAAATTTTGTTAGAATCCTAATTTTATTTCATTAATTTTTGTCTTCTGGACCAGGAGCTGATTTTGTCATCTAAAAGCTCTAAAAAATCATTGAATATTGGAATTTTTCCGGGCGGACAACATGGACCAACCCAAGGTAACGGGCATCAAAAGTGGCCTAAACATATCCAAATGACGTGTTTCCACCTGGTATACCTAGAGGATAGATAGGTACGTCTCTAAAAAAATTTGGAGGGTGTGGGAGGTCATTAATGAGGCTATTGAATGACATTAGGTTGGAGGAACCTTCCTGGATGCTTCGTCCAGAAACAGAAACCGAGAATGAACAATTCATAACTCCTACATAAGGTTTCCAAATTATCTGAAATTTGGAGAGGCGACTTCCAAGACATTTATGAACAACATTTATGAAGTGTTGAACGCGTGAATAAGTCATTAAAGGGGTCTCAAATGCGTAGACATTCAGGGGTATAATTCTGCCTATAAAAGGAGGCCCTCACCTCCTTCCCAAATCATCCATTCTCCATCCATTCCTTCAAGGCACCAAGGAGGAGATCTCCACTGAGGGAGGCCGACCAGAAATCTTCCCCATTTCATTTATTTTCTTTATTTTAGTTTTAGTTTGTAATTCAGATTTCTAATAAAATTAATGCATTGTTTTTATTTTTGTGTCCACCCTTCCTCCCTGTTTTCTTCTTCATCTTTTCTCCGTCTTTTCTTCTTTTATTATTCTAATATTATCCACTGTGACCTCTTACCCTCAAATATGAGGGGTTAACCCGAGACTTGGCCCGGGGGAGGTATGTGGAAATTTCATTAATTCGGTTCTTAAATTCCTATGTTTTATTATGTTTGTGATGAGTAAGAGTGATGTGCACGGGTGTGGCGATCGTCCACCACGACACTGATCTCAAACTCAATTCTATTCTTTTATTAAATATTTCCCCTCCCTTCTACTGGATACAAGCTCTTCATA
Source organism: Viscum album (assembly GCA_963277665.1). NCBI lineage: Eukaryota > Viridiplantae > Streptophyta > Magnoliopsida > Santalales > Viscaceae > Viscum > Viscum album. Next base: position 1,946,517,610 of record OY728163.1, read on the forward strand.
CGATGGAGTTGAGCCATTCAGTGGTTGAAATGGAATACGATGGAGCCAGGTCTTGAAAGATGACACACTCTCGATCGAGGTGTGTCATCAACCTTGATTATAGGAGGAGGTGAAGTTAAGATTGAAAAATGCATTCAAGATTTCACACCAATAAATAAAATAATAGTAATTCATGAATGAGATCTCATAATTGAATTATCAAACTTAATTTAAATATCAACAAGGAGAATGATGAAACCCACATACCAACCCATAAAGGCCAAGTTCTTTCTCAATTAATTGCATTTTTTCATTGCATGTTAGTTTTATCTTTTATTAAATTGCATTACATTCATAAATAAAAACAACCAAAAAGAATTAGTTTAGTTAAATTAGATTAAGTAAGTAAACAATTGAGAAAGCTCCTTAAGTGAGACGACCCTGGTCAGCTTCTATGCTACACTAGGAAAATTAAATTTCTTTTGCCACGCCCTACGACAGGCGTGCGTCAAAACTGGCGCCGTTGCCGGGGAACTAATCGGTTGTTTACTTTACATTTTCTAATTTCTAATTTTACATTTTTTTCCATTTTAAAAAAAAGTGAAAAAAAACTTTTTTCCATGATCGATTCAAAATCAAATTATTCTGCATGGAACAATTACTTACAGGCGCAGGAGGAAGAAACAGACTATACCGAGGAGGCCCTCCAACGAAGAGACGATGCACTGATGATAACGGTCAGGCAAGTGGAAAGAGGCATATCAACATGGATCTCATTGGAAGATTTGATGGCCCTGGTCGATGAACTCCAAGCTGACTTAAAAAGATTCAAGGCCAAGAAGGAAGTGCCACTAGTCTTTCCTGATTTCACTGAAGACATCCATGAAGTTGAATCCAAACCTGAGGTGGAGGAGCCCGACTACCTACATCCATCTAGTGAAGTTCGACTCCAAGACGCACATTAATTGAAGATGATATTAAAGTCGAACCGACTCAGGGAGATGATAAAATCTTAAACTCAAACTCTTTTAATTTTATTGAAAATAATTTGAGTATCACCCCTAATAGTTTTGAATTTTCAGATTCGGACATCTCGCATTATGCCTTGGAGGATGATGAAGGAAAAGAAATTTCACCTGTTGGGGAACATTTAAAGCTCCATGAACACACTGAATATTTACTAGGCGGAGCACAAGAAGGGAAAGGGAATGTTGCACAAGTAGCAACAAATGAAGAGGAGGTTCCCTACTTCTTCCATCCCCCGCCATGCAAGCTGTACCAAATTGCGAAGGGGGAGGATCTTGTATACTCTACCTATGGAGTCCTCCTCAACAAGAACAAAGATCTTCAAGCTGGGAAGAACCACATGTGGTGGTTCAAATCAAAGAAGCTTCATCCACCAACAGATTATGGATAAAAGCTGGTACTGCCCTCTAGAGGCAGTAAAAGATTCCAGGGCCCACTTGGGGGATCATACTAAGATTTATCCTTTACTTTCTTTATAGTAATTTAATTTTCAATATTAGGAATTTAGATTTCAAATTTAGCATTAGGAAATAGTCTACCATGTGGCCCCCTCCCTCTTTTAATTTTGAGCTTAAATAAAATGATCCTTGTGATTAATTCAGTAATTTTTCTTTTGTAGGATCATGAAGGCAGAAGGAAGCCCTGAGAATTAGAGGAAGAGGACCGAATCATTATTTCAAAAGGGAGTTAACTTTGTACGATTATCCATTAAACTCCTTTATTTTTTTGTTCCAAAACATATTTTGAGATTTAATGAATATTCTTATCACTTTTCACACAATAATTTATTTTGAAGGAGTTGAAATGATTTTTGAAATAATGGATTTTAAATGATTGTTGATGTGAAAACATTTTCTTGAATTGAATTGTCAATCATTTCTATGAGTTCAAATGATTTTTGAAATCCATGACCATGAATCAACTGACTCAAAATATTTTTTTTCCAATCCTGTGAGGTATTCTAAACCACTTTTACATATTCTTCTTAATACCCACACTTTCTTGAGGGAAACATGAATATTGTGTGAGAACCAGAATTTGTGATTAATTATCTTTCGAAGCTTTGGATTTCATGGAATGTATTTAAAAAGATTGAGGCATCACTTTGGCTAGCCACATTTTATCTTGAGACCCACCTTTACATTTATCATTCGTAGGCCCTTAGATGCTATGAATTGCCTTGTAGGTTTAAGCCACATTACAAGCTAATTTTCTTACCTACCCGCACTTTTAGTATTTTTGCATGGATATTTCATGTTTGAGTGTGGGGGAAGGGCCTTTCGTGTGCGTTCCTTTGGATTTGTATCATTTATGGGTAATGTGAAGTGTGTGTCAATATTTTGGGTTGTGGATAACAAAAGAATTGGGCATGTGTCGTCATTTCATTGTGCTTTATTTGTTTCATCCATTTCTCCTAAAAAAAGAAAGCAAAAAAATGGAGATGAGCTTTAATTCCTCATTGTACATTATTTTATGACTCATGTCCTTCCCAAAAAAATCAAGGGCATGAATTTTCATTCATTCATTGTATTGAATTTTCAGCTCATCCTCCATAAAAAAAAGAAAAAAATAAAGCTGTGCCTTTCTGGGGCTTTGAAAAAAAAGAGGAGAACATAGATGATATCATCACTTATTGGCTCATGTACCATTTCATAAAGAGGTGTGGGGTTGTTTTTCACATTTACAAGCAGTATTGAGTGAGGAATTTCCCGTGTTTTCACTTGATTTAATCATGCATTGTACTTAAAAGTTCAAGCTCCTCTTTCTAGCTCGGAACATTTTTCAATCATTCTACCACCGACCCTAAGACACAGAATAATTTGAACCTTTAATTAAAGCCCTCATGATTAAATTCATTTTCATGTTTCATGCTGTGGAGAAATGATAATTTTCACAAACCTATGGTGATACATGTGATTTTCAAGTATGAGCATAACTCCAGAATCAATTTCTATTGAGTGAAGAGTGACATAAAATTCAATGTGAGGTAGGTTGTGATTGGGCCGTGGATTTATTTATGACGTTGAACAAATTTTAATGATTGAAATTAAAATGATAGAATTATTATTCATAAATGAGACATGATGGATTTCAATTTTGGATGAAATCATTGATATTTTCTCATTTTTGATTGTTGTGTGGATTTTGATTTGGATGTAACATGATTGCCCAGGAGTGAAATGTTTAAGTGTGGGGGTGTGATGAAGCTCACATTTTCATATATTTTATACTGTAAAACATTGTTTATAATCCCACAAAAGTGTTATTGAATGGGTAATTATCATGTTTTTTAGGTTTTAATGCTATTTTGATCCCAAATGTGAAAAACGACTAATTCTGGATTTTGACAGAATTTTACGTCAGGGGTATTTTGGTCCTTTCAGGAAACCTAAAATTCCAAATTTTATGATTAAAATTTTGTTAGAATCCTTATTTTATTTCATTCATTTTTTTCTTCTGGACCAGGAGCTGAGTTTGACATCTAAAGGGTCTAAAAAATCATTGAAGATTGGAATTTTTCCTGGCGGACAGCATGAACCATCCCAAGGTAACGGGCATCAAACGCGGCCTAAACATATCCCAATGATGTGTTTCCACCTGGTATACCTCGAGGACAGATAGGGACGTCTCTACAATAAATTTGGAGGATGTTGGAGGTCATTAAGAAGGCTATTGAATGACATTAGGTTGGAGGAACCTTCCTGGATGCTTCATCCAGAAACAGAAACCGAGAATGAACAATTCATAACTCCTACATAAAGTTTCCAAATTATCTGAAATTTGGAGAGGAGACGGAAAAGACATTTATGAACAATATTTATGAAGTGTGGAACGCGTGAAGATGTCATTAAAGGTGTCTACAACGCGTCGACATTCAGGGGTCGAATTCTGCCTATAAAAGGAGGCCCTCACCTCCTTCCCAAATCATCCATTCTCCATCCATTCCTTCAAGGCACCAAGGAGGAGATCTCCACCGAGGGAGGCCAACCAGAAATATTCCCCATTTCATTTATTTTCTTCATTTTAGTTTTAGTTTGTAATTCAGATTTCTAATAAAATTCATGCATTGTTTTTTATTTTTGTATCCACCCTTCCTCCCTGTTTTCTTCTTCATCTTTTCTCCTTCTTTTCTTCTTTTATTATTCTCATATTATCCACTGTGACCTCTTACCCTCAAATATTATGGGTTAACCCGAGACTTGGCCCGGGGGTGGTATGTGGAAATTTCATTAATTCGGTTCTTAAATTCCTATGTTTTATTAAGTTTGTGATGAGTAAGAGTGATGTGCATGGGTGTGGCGATCGTCCACCACGACACTGATCTCAAACTCATTTCTATTGTTTTATTAAATATTTTCCCTCCCTTCTACTGGATACAAGCTCTTCATACGATGGAGTTGAGCCATTCAGTGGTTGAAATGGCATACGATGGAGCTAGGTCTTGAAAGATGACACACTCTCGGTCGAGGTGTGTCAACAACCTTGATTATAGGAGGAGGTGAAGATAAGATTGCAAAATGCATTCAAGATTTCACACCAGTAAATAAAAGAATTGTAATCCATGAATGAGATATCATAATTGAATTATCAAACTTAATTTAAATATCAACAAGGAGAATGATGAAACCCACATACCAACCCATAAAGGCCAAGTTCTTTCTCAATTAATTGCATTTTTTCATTGCATGTTAGTTTTATCTTTTATTAAATTGCATTACATTCATAAATAAAAACAACGAAAAAGAATTAGTTTACTTAAATTAGATTAAGTAAGGAAACGATTGAGAAAGCTCCTTAAGTGAGATGACCCTGGTCAGCTTCTATGCTACACTAGGAAAATTAAATTACTTTTGCCACGCCCTACGACAGGCGTGCGTCATAAACCTTATAGAATGTCCTGATTCACATAGTTGACTGACACTAAGAAAATTGTGAATGAGGCCTTCTACTACTAAGACATCAGCATGTCTCATCTCATTTCCCAAAAATTTGGCCTTTCATACGCCAATAATATTCAGGGCTTCATCATTTCCAAACTTGAAAACTCATTGTTTATCATATTTTATGCCTATAACAAGATTCTTATTACCTGTCATGTGAGATGTGAAACCACTATCAAGGATCCACACAACAGAGCGATCTGATGCTTTAAGGGAAATTTCTTCCACCAAGACATTCTCTTCCTTTTTCTTTTTGGTCCATATTTGTGTATTTACACTCGGCATGGATTGTGACTTCTGTTCTTTCTCAGAGTATGATGGACCAGACTCACCTTCCAAAGCTGAAAAACTATTTTTCATTTTTAACTCACATTTTGGTTTATTGATATTCTACTTGCGAACATTTTGATTCTTCTTTGGCTCATTCCTCTGTATGGTTGAAGTGATATACCTAGACATGTGCCCAAATCCTCCACACCAGAAATAGTGTCCTTCAAAATATATTCTGGAGAAATGTTCTCTGTTTGGCTGCCAACTTTTTTCTTGTTCGCTTCGATATCTATTGGCTATGGAATACACATACTATGAATGTCCCATATTTCCACAACAATAAAACCTGATATAAGGTGCATTACTTTGTGTTACTTATGCACTATGAGTTTCCCCTTAGGATCTCTGAATATTCTGATTCTTCATTGTGCCCATATCAACCTTCAATCCTGGGATGGGTGATTGCGGTCTGACTTCAATTTTTATATATTTTTGTTTCTGATCAAGCCCTGAATCAGCCTTTACATCTGAGATCAGTTGGTGCTTCTTTCCCACTGAACTACTAGGCTCCTCTTTCATCTTTTCAGTCTTTGGAATGACATACTTTTCTAAGTATGTGATTGGAATCAAAGGTTTTTCCTGGTCTTTAACTTTTTTCCACAAACTGAAAAATTCCTCTTCATGCTCTTTGATAACCTTGACGTGATCTTTCCTTGTGTTTTTCAAGCCATTGATCTCCCTTTTTTGTTCTTGAGTATTGATTTTATACTCTCCGACTGATTCTGAGTTATTTGGTGTTGATGAATTGAGTTTCACAATTTCTTCCATCAACTCAGACTTCTCTTCTTCTTTCTTATTCATATTGTATTTGGAATCATGAACAACATTGTTAGCTTCCTTTTTTTGGCTGTCCAAACATCTATCTCCTCAAGAGCAGCCTCGAACTCAGCTTGCATATCTATTATTACTTGAACTTCTTCTTCTTCATCATCACCTTCAGATTCATTCTTCTCTCGAGAACTACCAACAACTGCCACCATAGCATTTTCTCCACGAACATTGCAGTTCTCTATTTCTTTAACCTCCTCAGCCTCAGACACATCTGAACTATCACATTCTTTTGAAAAAAGATTTTTCTTCTTAATGAAATTTCTCTTGAACTGTTTCTTGTCTTTCCCATAGGCTAATGACATTGTCTTGGGAATTTCGACCTAATCAAAATCATCATCTTCTTGTAACTTTTTGGGAGACCTTGCTGAAAGATGACCAACCTTTCCACATCGAAAATAGGCCAGTGGAAGTTTCCCTTTAAAATTTATTTTTCCTCGTTGAAGGTTTGAGGAGAGGAATGAAATCACCTCATCTATCTCTTCTACTTCCTGAGAATCTTTAATGGTGAGCTTCTTCATGGACTTGAATAGAACTTCTTTTGATTTCCCATTTTCCATAGCCTCGTTATCATCGTTTTGCATTTCATACGAAACCATGGTATTGTGCAAATTGTCCAATGTTAGCTCATTTGGACCTTTATCTTATAGTACTGAATCCTTCAGATTGAACTGAGGGAGAATTTTACTCAAGATGCGCTATAGGATATTTATGTCTTCGATGACTTCTCACAAACCTCACATATCTTCCACAAAAACATTTACCCTGTCAAAGAATCCATCAACAAACTCATTCGGGTTCAGTCTTAGATCTTCATACTTGTTCCATAATACTTGCAGCTTCGCTTCTCAGATCTTTGTATCTCCTTCATATATTTTCAACAACTTTTCCTACATAACATGTGATGTTTCTCATGACATCACCTTGGTATATATAGAATTGGATAGGGCTCCTCCCAAAGCGTTGATTCCTTTTGCGTCCACATACAATTCTCTTCGCTCAGCTTCTGGTAATGCACCGATATTAATATTAGTTGTGATACCATGCATTACTTCTATAAACACATCCATTAAAAAAGATGGGAAGTAGTGTTGCATATGATTCTTCTATAGCTGAAATTTTTTCCCATCGAAGATCAGAATCCCATTATGATTAGTGACCTCCATTTCAGAGAGAAACAATGATATCAACCATTCCCTCTGATACCAATTTTTAGATCCATAAGGCTAGATATCCTATGAGGTGGGGGGGGGGGGGGGGGGTGAATAAGAGTATAAAAACTAAAACAACTTCCCCTTTTCTCTGGTTTTTCGATTAGAAATAACCATATTCTCTCTCATTCCCGATGAAAATAATGAATAAAACATAAAACATGCATAGGACATAATAATTTTTACTTGGTTCACCCTCACTGGGCTACATCCAAGGAGCATACATAGGCAGTGTGCTGATGTACCAATTCCAATATAAGCGCACTGGTGTTTACAAGTTCGAAGTAGATTCACTATCCCTCCTGGTTTACAACCACTCAAAATTTGTGAACTCACTACTCTCTCAACAAAAGTGAGATCACTACTTCTTCAGAATATCCACTCACAGTTTATAGACCTGTAGGTCTCTTCATTTTCACTAATAAATACATCCTCCACTGTATATAGATGCTCTATTGACGTCCAAATTTCATCCACTGATGAATACCGCTTTACCACAGATGTTCTGGGCTATTTCTAAATTTCACACAAATCTAGGGTGACTTTTGTGCCCCTTTAACTAATGAAAAACCTCTGCCTTCATTGAAGAAAAACCAACTTGTGTGCCACACTTGTGCACCACAGTAGTGCGTCAATGTTGTGCGCCACACAGCTTGCGCGACACACTTGTGCGGTTGCGCAGTACACTTGCACGGTACACATGCGTAGGACACTTCGTAGAACACTTGCATGGAACACTTGTCCAGAAAATTTGCATGGAACACATTCCACGTACACTTGCGCACCCCACTTGCATGCACATTGAACTTGGCCCGACACTCCCACTTTCACGATCAGAGCATGGATTTTCTCTAAGTGTTGATCATGTTAATAAATGAAGAGAGTGGACATCTATTTATAGGAATTTTGAGGACTTGCGCTCCACACATGTACACCATAGTTTCACACCAATTTAGGACTTTCACGCCACTTTCTTTACTTTGTCATATTTTGACATGATGATCTTGAAATATGACTTGCGTGCCACATTTTCACGGCATACTTGCGCACCATACTTGTGCACCTTACTTGCACACCAAACATGTGATCCACTTTTGGACTTTCTCGCCGCATTCTTTCCTTTTCCATATTTGGATAGGATGATCTTGAAATATGACTTGCATTCCATACTTGTGCACCACACTTTCATGCCACACTTGCGCGCCATACTTGCATGCCACACATGCGCGCCACTTTTGGACTTGCACACCTCTTTTCCTTTGCCAAATTTATGATTTTCTAAATTCTAAAAATTCATGGTATAAAACATTAGAATCCTCCTTAAAACAATATAAAAACTACCTTTTCCAAAATCACTTTTCCCCATTCTCCAGGAGAACCCCCTTTGTCCACAGTTTGAGTCATTGAGACTCGCTTTTTCAAAAAACACAACATGGATTCCTGTATTATCAACAAACAGAATCATCTCTAAAAAATGAATCAATGATTCTTTGAGGTATTTTTTCCCAAAAAAATTATAACTCCCGACATGAGTAATTGAAAAGAAAAAAATAGTCACCCCCACCATTATAAACAATGAAAAAACATCAAGGAAATTGGAAAGTTTGACCCAAAGTCCCTCTACCTAGGGATATTATAATGTAACATTTCGTTAAAAAACCATAATTATATGATTTATAAATTGGGATTCACTTTATTAAATATATAGTATCTTTTAGGTTTATTTTTTAGAAAACTAGGAAAACTATTATATAAAAACAGTGGAAATTTTTACATAGTGTACATTTCTTCCTTACAAAAAAAGTTGAAATTTTTACACTATTATTTCATTCATGACACAAATTTTATCATTTAGGAAGTATCCTAAATTAAATTTATATAACCTTAAAAATACATAGTCTCTATGAAAACCCTTTGGAAACACAGGATGTTAATAAAATTTCAATATGTGATATAAAAAAGAAGTAAAACATGATGGTCATTTCAAAATTTCGAGAAAATGTATATGGAAATTTTTATTTTTACATAATAAAATTTGAGAAAAAACTATATTTTATAAATTAATGACTTGGAATAGTACCAACAATTCACTTTATGAATTCATGGATATTAGAATACCTCAGATTCGCAACATGGATTCAATTGATGTCTTAGGGAAGGAGGTGACATGTATTCTCCCCCAGGGCCTTAGTATTTTTCTAATCATGATTTATGATTGACATGATCCACGAACATTGTTAGACATTATTATTGAGTAATTACATGGGGTTACCCCTTGGATTACACATAGACTTGCATAGAAAGGCTTCACATTTTATGTACTATAATCAAGCTCGACCTTCTATGGTTAAGGATTACTCGATTCCTCATGGATCCTTTAATACTATCATTATGAATTTGATTACATAGTTTCATATTGGTTCATAATTATGATTACATAGACTGGTACACATGGTTAATAGATTCTACACACTAGCCTCTTGTATGTTCCTTGTAAATAAATTATCGTCTTGAGCTGAAGCAGGTATGGTGAGTCGGTCATCCCATGAGGAGTCAAATACCAACAAGGTTATTATTCCATGAATTCAATTCCACTGTTTATCATTATATCTAATCAATGCTACTTTTATATTCGTAGATTGTATTTCCATAATCATCAATGGTGGTGTCCTACTGAGTATATATCAGACCCTCTTTGAGTTGTGGTTTGGTACCTGCACGAACTTCATAGATACAGGTAAGGATAAAGAAAAGTTACATGTCTCAGAATTCTTGATTGATTACAGCATGGTATATTGGGAGTTTGGGACAGATCATTGGATCATGAAGTTATTGGATAGATTTTTGGTCTTTTTTTTACATTTTTTTATACATGTGTGTATTTTATTATAGAATTTTTGAATAGCTCCATGACATACTCATTATTTTGTACATAACACTTATTTTGGAATATTTATTTCTATTGTATGGATGATTTAATTATGCTTCCCTATATTTAATTATTATTAATCCACTATTTATTTATTTATTATACCATTGATCTACTCTTATCACGAGGGTTTAATCTCCCTACTATACCACCTTGGACCTTTTCTGCTAGTCAGTAGCATTTTGTGTATAGAGAGAAGTGCTTTATGCCTTGTGACTAACTAGGTCAAGGTTTTTATGAGTAATCTTTGTGAGGGACATTAATTTTTTTATCAAAGGACGGTTGCGACCCTAAGAAACCTGTCTTTAAAATAGTTGTTGTTAAATTGTGACTAAAATTGCAACATAAAGGGTGTTTTCCCCTATAACTTTCATTTCAAACATTGTATTCTAGAACACTTCTTTAATACAAAGAACATAACCCATACCAAACTTTAGTAATGGTAAGTAGGTAATATCTCTATAATTTTATCATTTTTGATATGACCCATAGGAAGATATTTACCAATAGGCATAGGGGTGTGATTTTTATATAGTAACGATTGTACCTATCCTATTATTGTATCTGTAATGTTATAATATTATATATTTTCTAGGATATGTGTTTTTGAATTTTTAGAGCTATGAAGCCATGATTTCCTAATGTTGAGCTCCAAGAAGGTGGCGAAAACAATGTTTTTAAGGTGGTGGGACCTCACCCGCTAGTAGTTTCAACTGTGAATCATACTATAATATCTAACATTAGAACTAATAATAAGTTTCAAAATGGTTTAATATGGTGTATGTAGTCTATTTAGGGTCTCTAAGAAATACCCTTACTATGTAGAGTTAATGTATTAGTTTTAGTAGTAGCATATGCCCATTTTTTTAGTTAACGGTGTTACACAGGCCATTGAGACATGGATAGAGGCAATGTATTCTATATTTGATCACTTATAAATTCCTATAGAAAGGATGGGAATGCTTACTACTTATATGCATCATGATTTTTTACAATTGTTGTTAGGATGATATTACATAGGAATAACAACATCAGAATATTGTCTAGAGATATTTTCACAAAACTTTATATGATTATTTCATCACAAAGATGCTGAGAGTTAACAGAACAATGTAGTTACCACAACTAGGGAATTGGATCCCTATTAATTTTGGTTTATTAGTCTCACTTTAATGAGATTAATTTTGTTTCACCTCCCATCAATGATGATGATATTTCATGATTGAGATGATTTGAAGATGGTATTAGGTATGACATCTGATCATAATTAAATATTTTTTGTTTGACTATTATCTTGTGATTTATAAACCAAGACCTTATTACTGGGTGTAGTTAATGTGAATTATCCAATATGGGACATGGTAGATTAGTATTAAGGTATGGTATTAGTTCATCATATGGAAGAAAGCGCAATCTAGTGGGTTCTTGAAAAGTCAGTGGATGTCACATTATCTGAAATCGTAGTTCTATTATATTCTATTATTATAGGGGATACAGTGAAATAAAGAAATAGTGAAACCATGTAATAAATAAGTTCAAATAATGTTACAGAATGGGTAATATTCATAGTAATTTCCAAGAATTTTCATCTGTTCTTAATGGAAGAGGTTCTAGAACAGTTCCACCATCTAGGGAAAGATTAGAAACTTTATGTCATACCATATGTTGTACTACCACTAGCCATACATTTTGAGGAGGTGGGTGTGGTTGAGGAGGCCAGATTCAGGATATGCAGTGATAGCTGAGTTTACCCACTATGGGTAGTCAGGTTGCATTAGAGGGTCATGTATTAGTCCCTATGTATGCAATGAAGCCTTTATCAGAGAAGGAGGGTGTATGTCTGTCAAAAGTTAGAGGTACAATTTTGGTAGACAATACTTTAGTATATTATATTTCCTATAAAAATTCTTCACGTTCTTTTATCTATGTGGTTATTGAAAAAACCCTTCTACTTTATATTTATTGTTTCTATGGCATGATGACACATGATACTCCATTACGAATTCAATCATACAGTGTGTTCCATTGAAATGAATTCCCCATTGAAGTAGAAATATATCACTTCTTATAGGACCTATTCATAATTGATATGAAAAACATTGATGTAATTATTAGGATGGATTGGTTAGTCCCCTTTCATGATTACATGGATTTCATTCACTAAATAGTATTTTTTCATCACAAGAGGGTGATAGTAATCTTTATAAGAATGAATAGAATGTATATTCATGTAGAGTTAGACTAGAGCATCATGGGTTAGGTTGTGGGACAAACAAGATTTTGAGACTTTTTATGTATGAATATGGAAGATGTCAGATTGATTTCCCTCTAGTCATAGATTTTTTCAAGGGCGCCTTACCTAAAAACATTTTTGGATTATCAGATGTGAGAGATGTGGAGTTTTATTTTGAGCTAAAACTAGGAGTAGCATTAGTATCCATTCCTCCTTAGAGGATGGCTACTACTGAGTTATAATATCTCTATAAGAAGTTAGATGAATATGAATCTTAGGATTTTATACAACCTAGTACTTCACCTTGGGGTTCACCTATCATTTTTTTCAAAAAGGTGGACGGTACACTCAGAATCAACGTGGATGACCATCTATTGAACTAACTTACAATTAAGAAATGTTATCCACTTCCTTTTATGGAATACCTCTTCAACTTGTTCTGAGGAGAAATGGTTTTCTAAAAGATTTATTTCAGGCCATGATATCAAAAGGTAAGTGTTAGATCTTCATACATACCTCTCACAATTTTTTTTGTTGGTATGATATTTATGAGTATCTTGTTATTTTGTTTAGTCTCACAAATGAATTAGCTATTTTTATGGATTTGATGAATTATAGTTTTCACAAAGAATCATTATTCAATTGTGGCAGTCTTCATGGATTATTTCTCAGAATATTCCATCACTTTATATGCTTATTTAAAACATCTTTTAATAACACTAAATACACTAATAGATAACCTATTGTATGCTAAGCTCACTAAATTTCACTTTGATTTCAACAAGGTTCACTTGATAGGTCATTTTATTTTAGTGGAATGAGTATCTGTTGACCATTATAAGTTTAATGGTGTATTTTACTAGGATTATCCTGAGAACATATCTTACATACAAGGCTTATTTGGGATGGATGGGTATTATAAGTTCTTTATTTATGACTTTTCATGCCTAGGGCCACCTCTTATGTGCATGACTAATATGGGTCTGAAGTTCATATAGTCAGAATATTTTGAGACATAATTTCAAGAGATGAATGGAAGATATACTTTAGTGTTGATTTTTATTCTTCCAGATCCATCATGAAGATATTCTATTTATCATGATTCATTAGGAATTGGGCAAGGAGACGTTATGACATAGAAAAGTCAATTTGTGTCATAGAGGTCTCTTAAATTGAGAACATAGAAGAAGAATTACCAAAATCATGATCTCAAGTTGACAACTTTAGTTCATGACCTGTGCTTTTGGATGCATTATTCGATTGGGGAGTGGGTTCTAGTGCTTACATGACACAAAATCTTCATGTGTCTCTTGATATAGTGTAGCTTGAAGCTTAAGGATTGAAGGTGGGTTTAATAACTAAAATCAATTTAAATTGATCATTACTATACACCTTGAATTTAAAATGGTGTAGAAGATGATTTTAGATAATGGAATCAAACATTTGAAGTGTAGGATGCTAGTAGTGAGTGGAATATTATAGTCTTATTTTTTTGAGATGCACATAGAAGTCAAAGAGAATCATGAGAATCCTATTCTTAAAACTTTTGAAGTGAATTCTTTATATAGAAAGAGAGTTATTATTATGAAGTTATCAAATCCTAAAGGACTAGTATCGATGGAGAGTGTTTCAAGAGGTAACCTATAGCGTGGTTTGATCATTACTGATGATGAATTATTGTGAACACATGAATTTTTCTGGGTTCCTACAGTCATCTAGTAGTAATTAATGTGATAGTAGCAGGATTCTACATGGTTGGTACCCCATGGTATTACAAAGATATATCATAATATATGTTGATAATCATAGAGGATTGGTATGAAAATGGAGATGGTATATTAGTTAATAGTTGTTCCGCCTATTAGCTTGTGAAGGTGGAACATCAGCAAATAGTAAGGCTTCTACCGCCATTTCCCTTACCTAAGTTGAAATTGAATGATTTCACCATGGAATTTGTCATTGGATTACCAAGATACATTCTTGGAAATGATTTTTTATGGTTGATCATTAATGGGATTATGATTGTCTCTCACTACTTACTTAACAAGGACAACTTTTAAGTGGATGAGTTGGAAGGATCTATGTCTGAGAGATTACATGACTTCACAGTGCTCCACAGAAAATTTCATTAGATAGAGATGCTCTATTCACTTCAATGTTATGGAAATGGTTGAAAAATTTGTTAGGTACACCAGTAATTTAGACTATATCATACCACCATCAGACAGATGGTAATTCTAAGGGGATGATACTTGTTTTAGAGGACATGCTTAAAGCATGCATCTTTCACAAACTCAAATTTACTTTTTTTAATAAGAAGATAAAAAATAAAACCAAACAACAGAGACAAAGAGACCTAAGGAGGCATGAAATGATGCAAGATGTGGGAATCCCCTCTAATCAAATTAACCCTTTTGGGCTTCAAAGTGGAAATATCATGCCAAAAAAAAACAGATCATGACCGAGAACCTCTATTTAAGCAAGGTGATCCTCCACTTGATTACCCTCATGCCAGGAGTGACTGATTTTGGTTCTGTTCGAGAGAATAACTTTTCACTTTACGATTATGTAGATAATAGTCCAAGGAGGATATCATATATCATTCAGTGCATCGTGGATAATTTTTAGTCTGTTTCAACTTCATCCAATGCTAAACCCTTCTAGAGACAAACAATAATACATGTGAGCATGTACTTGGATTCAGCCTCAAGAGAGGATCCATAGACTAATCGAGAGGAGAAGGCCAAGAGAACCAAACACCATGAATCTCGAACAACCCCACCCCCATGAAGAAGTCCCATAGCATATGACCTATCAGTATTAAGTTTAAATCCCCTAGAAGGGGGAGTCCATCAAACCTAGTGACCTCTGTCAATATTATCTATTGACTGGATGCCATGGGGACTGAAAAACATACAGGTAAAGGAGGGTGCATCCAGCTAGTTACTGAGGATACAATCCAGATCAACAATGATATGTTTCTACCTGATGATGATATCCTTACCCATAGACATAATCCCATTATGTTTCAGCTTATTCATGGATTACCATATGGACCAACACCCGACAAGGATAATCAATGAATGTTCCATCTTCTACAACCATCTCTCTCCCGAACCATGGAACTATCTTTCCAAGAATGGAAGATCCACTAGTATTGGATCACAAATCCCTGTAAAATCTCCATAAAAACTCTATATTGTACTCGCCCATTCACCATAGAGAAATATATGGTCATCTGTTTCCTCTTTGTAGACCATACATTTGGAGTACCGAGTGACCAGCGGGATAACACAATGTTTAATATTTTTGTCTATAGTAATGGTGCGGTGCCTGAACCTCCATAATAAGAAATTATACATTGAAGGAGCCACATTGGACCATAGAATATCATTCCAAACACACTGAGCCTCTGAAGTTCCCTACGTGTGATGAATGTCCCTAGTAGAATAGACTCTTGAGGAGGAAGAAGTAAACACCTAGTGATCAGGAACCTACGATAAAATTATGAGGTTGAGAAGGGCCTGTTGCTCCCCATCCAACACCGTGTTAATGAAATCTTGTATTTTCTAGCTTCCATGAAAGTGATGGTGGGAGAAGGACACTCTGTGAATCCATGCACTTTCCCAACCAATTTTTTTTGCTAGAAGGAAATATTTCCCCTCCACATAATCCATTGCTAGGGACATAGAATTTTAGAAATGAGGTGTGGAAGATTAATCCATATCACATAACCCATTCTTACCACTGAGGACTAATATAAAAACAGAGGGTGCATTGTTTTCTCCTATAGTGTACTCTGATCCTAAGCTTCTCATGAAAACCAAGCCTGTATGAAACTAAGGGTGTCATCCAGACTATGCACATTAATACCACCTTCTCTAGGAGACATTAATACCACCTTCTCTGGGAGGCCTAGACACTCTTATCCAAGAAACATGGTGTCCTTTTACTTCCTCAAGAGGATCCCAAATGAATTTGGACAGATGTTTTTCAATGATATTGATGACAACTTTTGGAGGCATGACCGCAGAAAGAGCATGGACTGGAGTAGCCAACAGAACACTTTTAATGAGATCAATACAAACACCAAATGATAAGTACCTATTTTTCTAGTTGTGGATGCGGTCTGTCGTCCTATTGGTAAGAAAATCGAAGTCTAGAATCCACAGTATACTAGGGGATATAGTATCCTCAAGATAATGCATGTGAAAACCTCATCTTTTCCTAGAAACATTGGCTTGAATATCAGAAGTCTGAGTTTGGGAGGTTTTGTGGGAGATGAAAAAGAAACTTTTCACTTTTTTAATAATTTGGCCACTCTAGTGGAAGCACTACTCCAAAATCCTATTAAAACAAAAAATAGGCATTTTTCCAGCATTAATAAACACAAGAGTATCATTTGTGAACATATGGTGAGAAATGGTCGTAGACCTCATAATCCTCTGATAGTACAAACAGCTCCATTAGTTATGCTCCCACAGATAATCTTACTCAAGGCCTCCTGGGTGAGGATGAAGATGCTAGGGAACTATGGTTCCCCTTGTCAAAGGCCATGAATATACTTGAAGTGACTATAGGACATCCTTAGGAATGAAACATCCATCCATAGAGAGAAGAAACATCTAAAAAGAAGATCAATATTCCAAGGAGAAAAACCATTCTTATCCAACACATTATTGATGAATCCCCACTCGACACAATCATTGGATTTATTCATATCTAATTTGAGAACTACAATTGAGCCTTTTGTTTTAAAGTTAATATCCCTTATTAGTTCATGAGCAAGGGCAATGACACCTTGGATAAACCGGCCCCTCACAAAATTATGCTACTTCAGGGAAATCCACCATGTGATATTAATAGACATTCTAGAAATAATGACACTTGCAAGGACATTATAAGAGAAACTGCATATACTCACTATTCCATATTGGATGATTGATGATGTGCTCTAATTTTTTGAAATAAGAACCATAGTGGTGGCGCATGTAATCTTGAACAAGATACCTCCCCTGAAAAAATCCTGGATTGTTGAAATGATATCCACCTTCACCACCTCCCACAATCATCTGTATATGGTGTCCTAGAAACCATCTGGTCCCGGGGCACTGTCCGGGTGAAGGCTCATCATGGATGTATAGATCTTATTTTCATCCGGTATATACCTCAGCCTGTCATTTTCCTACTTTGATACATAGTTATGGATGACCTAAAAAATCCATTATCTATTCCTGAGTATCCATTGGGAATATGAACATTGGGACATTCCAACAGTTCCTTGAAATAGGAGTAAGCCAGGACTCCCACAACATCCTTGTCATCCATGTTGGATCTATCTTTCAAACAAATATTAGTCTTGATAGGTTTCTTTCTCTCTTTGATAAATGTATGAAAAAATGCAGTGTTTCTATGAGACTCTCAAATACATTAAATTATTGATGTTTCCTTAGCCTGACGTTCTTTAGAAATATGAATTTTCTCAAGAGTCTACTTCCTGTTAGAAAAATCCTCAAACATGTGGTCATCCCACACTTCTTCTAAACATGATTTGATACATTCAACCTCCTGCAAGACTCCATTAATATCACTACCGACCTAAGGGATATCATTCTCCCATAACATGAGACAAGTATTGTGACTCCTCAGGTTATTATGAATGGAAATCCATGGGTTTTCTTGCCCTAGAGTATTCCAAATACCACCAACCAGCTCCGGATAACCCAACTTTTTAACCCACTACTAGAGAAAATGGAACCTCTCCTGGTGATCCTTCCCAGCAGAAATTGTAACAAAAAGGGGGCTGTGGTGAGAGATTCATCAAACCAAATGGTAAACCTTTGTGGTAGAGAACTTAGAGATGGCTTCCATGTTGTCGAAACATCTATCCAGACGACTCCACAAGTGGTGAGAGCCCCTTTAGTTGTTGTAGTAGGTGAAACAATCACCTGAATAGCCCAAGTCCATTAGGGCTTTCCCTGCTATGAACTGTGTAAACTCTCTACTGGATGTTCTATGAAATGTTCCCAATACATTCGTTTCATATGGATTGAAAACAATATTGATGTCCCCTCCAACAAACCATGGAATATTTCTCAGAAGAAAGCCATTTATGTCACTCCATAACTTATACCTTTGAATAGGATCCCAACTCCCATAAACAATGGTCATGAAGAATTTTTTGTCTCCTGTACTCACCTTGGTAGTGATAAATTTGTCCCCATCTTGTACCATATCGATAGAATAGTTCTTGTTCCAAATGGTCCAAATGTTATTGTTAGTTGTATCATCATGCAAGGATCCATGCATCTTGATCTTCCATACAAAATCCCAGATTTTTGTAGGGTTCTGCTTGTGTTTAGTAATGTAAGAAATGACTGCCTTATGTTCTATTATTGTAGAGGAAATGAAATCAGCATTAATCTAGGAACCAAGGCCGCCGGTGTTCCATATGAATATTAGAGTCATTGAAACTAAAGGGATCTAGCCTTGACCTTAGAACAAGTAGCCATCTTGGAATGGGAGAATAAGCTCTACTTGAGAATTCTTGCTTGTGATTGAGTAAAAACTCCCACACAGTTGAATAGATTCATAACATCTGAGGATACATGACCCATAGGTAATGTTTTGGACATAACATGAAACTTGGGTCCATACATGGGAGTCTTCTCAAAAGACAAGGGAATCAATGATTGGGATACAAACTACATCTTCTGACAGATCCCTTGGGGGGGGGGGCTTAGTGAAAATAATACAGATAAGTTGATCCACAACTGAGAAATCCCCTCGGGAATATGGAGACCCATCCTTTTCTTACATTACTATTATATAATTTTAAAGATAAAAAAATAATATTATTACAGATAGAGGATCCAAGATTTTAGTGTCTTGGGAAAACTAGGACCATACATAACAATTACAACATCGAGCATAGACATTTATTCAATTTATTATTCTCTATCTTCTTACTAGAACTTGACCTATCATTTGTAAATGTAATCACTTGAGGATATAAATAAAAATGGGTGAGATAGAATCCCAGTAAGGGGACAGATAAGAACAATATAACAAGGGTTGTGCATAATCATAACATAGGCAAATGATCATGAACATAAGAAGAAGCATAAATATATGACTTGAAATGTGGAAATGCATAAAAATGAAACATCATGTCTTAATGGTTAACTACCACACATACTTGTGAACAAAGATATCATATTTTTTACACATAATTTCACATTTAATCATGATATTCATCACTTTACCCAATGCATTGGAGAATTTTATAATTCCGAGTGCACCAGTCACAATTAAAAATTCATATTGCACTACATAATTTTGGGTGCACCCGTCACATCATACCATAATAATTTATCATGAATGACACAATAAAATATTATGAACATAACTAACCCATGAAAAAGAATGGGTTTCATCTCATAAGAACACATTCATAAACATTGGTTTACTAAAATAAAGATGGAATAACATACATGTTACAAGAACCATCAATCTTTAATGAGAACTAAATGTGGTGTTCTAAAAAGAAGAGTTCTTTTGGAAAAATTTTGGGTCGACATTAATACCAGTGAAAACATGTATATACCAGAAGAGGAAATACGATGATGGGAAAAATATTTTTAAGGAGTAACTATATCAAAAAGGAGTGAAAGAGGGAGGACCTGAAGGATGAAAGTTGGGTTTGAGATTTCACCTTACCTTATATCTGAACATTACCTTTGCTTTAATGTCTTGTATAATGACATTATATTCATTAATTAGAAACTAAAGAAACTTTTATAAATGAAAATGGTTTATTTTAGTTTTATTATGTTATTTTATGGTCCTTTTTACTAGTTATAGGGTTTAAAAACATTGTTTGGGAATGTTTGTTTTTACGGTTTTCTTGAGCAGTTCGCTTGTATTCATAAATTGATGTCTTGGTAGAACATGGGTAAACATCCAGAACTGATATTACATGTTGTTAATTATAATACATAAGATAAAATGATTTTATAATGAATTATTTTATATACCATTTGGATGAATCATTAGATAATAATTTAATGATGATCGTTTGGGTTAATTTGGGCAGTTTTTAGACCACGACGAACTTGTTTTCATTAATCATTTAGTAATATGTACATAAGTTAGTTCCAGAAAATTAAATAGGAATTAATACACATAAAATATTATGGTTCAACCATAAAAATGGTTTCATGTCTAGATCTGATGGTAGAAATGAAAAAAATAAAACATGTCGTTCTCAAAGGTGCTAGAATAACTCCTCACAAACAACATTTTCTTTTATAAAATACAAGGAAGTTGAGAAGGGGGTTGGATAGTATAATATCCAAATAGTATCATAAAATTAAAATATATGAATGATAATGGAGTTACCCTACCATTTGGACAATGATTGGTGGGTAGAGAATAAGAAAAGAACTTGAAATTGAAAGGAATTTAACGGAAAAGAAAGAGAGAAATTACAGCTTGAATTCTACTCTTGAGATCCTCATTAGGGGGCCTAAGCATGGACTTTTGATGAGACCAGAAGATTTTGGATGTGGGGGAGGGGCTAAGGAATATTTTTGGGAAGATTTAAGACAAGGATTGAAGCTTGAGAGGTGCGAGGAAATGAGGGTGTGAAGGGTGGTATTTATAGTGGAGGGGAGAGGGGTTTTCTCAATAAAATATTCATTAGATTATTATTTCCCCACAAGATAAGGAATAGTGGTTATTACATTACAATAATATTAATTTTATCATGTTATCCAGGATGAAGTGGGATTACATTATTAGAACATCACACATGACTCTATAATTAGCTTATTTAGCTTATTTTTGAAAATTAGAGTATTTCACTGTTCATAAAAAATTCATGTATTTCAGAAAAATACCAAAATTTCTCCCCAAATAATTTTCTATGTGTAGAATAAAAAAATAAAATCCATTATTAAAAAATAATTTTCTAAATATGATTAATTTAATATTTAATTAAAATCATAATTTACTTGAAAAATACAATTTTTAAAATTAAAATTGATTTTATAATGCTTTCAAAAATTACTTGAGGTCTTATAAAATTTTCTTAAGTCAAGAATACACAGATTTGTTAATTTATGAAATTTTTTTATGAAAATAATTTTTCTTTTAAATTAGCTAATTAATTATAATTAATTTTTGGTGGCTTACAAAAATACCAAAACTTTTACTAAAAAATTTTCACGTTTTATGGTGCCTAAATTGTATTTAATTATACATGGGTAAGGTTTCTCTTTTTTTGGAAAATTTACTATTAATAAGGGTCATACTAATATTAATAAGGGCATGTTACTATTCATAAGGGTAGGTAACTATTGACCAAAAATTATGTTTTTCATATTGGACCCCAAAAGTCATCTTGAACACAACCGTGTAGGCCAGATTTTCGAATTTCGAAACACAGAAGTGACAAACTTATGTTTAAAGGTCACATAGCACTTAGTTCTTCATTATGTTGTGTTTTCATGTGATTTTATGACATATTTATAAGAAGGGAGTTTCGATTCAAAAACTTTGGGTCGTTACATTCTTCCAACTTTATGAAATTTCACCCACAAAATTTCACTTTACACAAACATGCGAGGGTAATTCTCCTTCATCACCTCCTCTGGTTCCCAAGTAGCTTATTCAAATTTATGGTTCCTCCAAAACACTTTGACAAGGAGGGTTGTCTTGTTGCGTAGAACCTTATCTCTCTGGTCTAGAATCTCTACAGTTTTCTCCTCATAAGAGAGAATCTTTTAGTTGTACCACCTCTGAGTTTAGTATATATGAGGGGTCCAGTATGTACTTTCTCAGGAGTGATAAGTGAAACACATCATGAACATGAGCCATATTCGGTGGAAGTGCATGATGATAGGCCATGAATCCCATGCGGTCCAGGATCTCCAAGGGGTGAACTAACCTTGAGATTAACTTCCCTTTCTTTCCAAATTGCAAGACTCTCTTCCATGGTGATATTTTAAGGAAGACTGTATCCCCAATGTAAAACACCAAGTCTCTTCGATGGTTGTTAGCATAACTCTTTTTCCGACTCTGAACAGTTTTGATGTGTTTCTGGATGACTTTACCCTTCTATATCATCTCTTGAATAAGATCAGGTCCAAGTATCTTTCTTTATCCTACTTCATCCTAACAGGTTGGAGTTATACGTTTCTTTCCATATAGAACTTTACATGGAGCCATCTGAATACTCGATTGGAAGATATTTTTGTATTGGAACTCAACCAATGGTAGATGCTAACCCCATCCACCATTGAATTCTAGAGAGCATGCTTTTAGAATATCTTCAAGCGTCTGAATAGTTATTTCATATTGGCCATCAGTTTGGGGGTGATAGGCCATGTTGAAACTTAATTCAGTAATCAAAACATGTTGAAGGCTCCTCCAGAATTTAGATGGGAACCTTGGATCATGGTTAGAGACAATTGAGAGTGAAACACCATGCAGTCTCACCACTTCCTTATCATATATCATTTCAAGTTGTTCAAGTGAGAGATCTTCCCAAATAGAGATAAAATGGGCAGTCATGGTGAGTTTTTCAACCACAACCCATATCACATTATTTCCCTTCGACGTCTTTGGAAGAACAGTGACAAATTACATAGTAACATTCTCCCATTTCCACATGGGTATAGGCAATGAATTCATCAACCCTATGAACTTTTGTCCCTCTACATTAACTTCCTGACATACCAAGCACCTTGAGATATATTCCGCAATCTCATTCTTCATGTTATCCCACTAGAAGTGTTCTTAGAGATCATGATATATCATGGTCCTCCCATGATGGATATAGAATGTTAAGCTATGTTCATTGTCTAATAATTCCTTCTTTATCCCAGGTGATGAAGGCACACAAAGTCGTGTTCCAAACAGAATCACATGATCATCATCGATATAGAACTCATGCAGCTGCCCTTCTTTTACTGCATTCACCATATTTTGTATCACCACATCATCTCTTTGTGCTGCCTTAATCTTCTCTTGTGTGGATGGTTGCACAATCATTTGGGAACGGTAAGATGTATCCCTTACCCTTAAGATTTATAAATCCATTATTTAAATATCCAAGAAGATATGGTTTTTTCTCAATCAGTAACATGGACAAAGTAGTAGGATCTTTTCTACATAGAGAATCAGACACCTTATTCGTCTTTCTAGGATGGTAGTGAATAGAGAAATCATAATCCTTTATTAGCTCTAACCATCTCCTTTGACGCATATTTAGATCCTTTGTGTGAATATATACTTTAGGCTCTTCTGGTGAGTGTATATGTCACAATTCTCACCATAAATGTTGTGCCGCCATATTTTCAAGGAAAAATCATTGATGCTAGCTCTATATCATGCGTCTGGTAGTTCTTCTCATGGATCATCAACTTCCATGAGTCATAGGCTATCACATCATCATTTTTCATTAGTATGTAACCCAAGACTTTCTTTGAAGAATCACTTTATATCACATAACTTTCTCCACTTTTTGGTATTTCAAGTATAGGTGCAGTGATCAGCCTTCTCTTTAGAGCCTTGAAGAATCCCTCACATTTTTCCTTCCAGACATACTTTTCCACTTGGCTTGTTAACTTAGTTAGCAGGGTTGACAATCATGAGTAGTTTCTCACAAAACATCAATTGTACCAATATAATCTATGAAAAATATAGATTTCGGTGACACTAGAGGGCATGGTCCATTCCTCAATAGCCTTTGTTTTTGAAGGATCCCCAGAAATTACCTCACTTATGATCACATGTCCCAAGAAACTCATAGTTCCCATACCTTGTACGGAAGGCAGTCTTCTATATATCATCTTTCTTTTCCTTTAACTGATGATATCCAGAATGCAGATCCACCTTTGAGAAGTATTAAGCTCCTCTTAACTGATCGAACAAGTCATCAATCCTTGGAAGATGATACTTTTTCTTTAGGGTGATCTTGTTGAGTAATTGATAATTGATACAAAGCCGCATTTTTCCATCCTTCTTCATTACAAAGAGCACTGGCACACCCCAAGGTGATGCACTATGTTGTATGAACCCTTTGTCCAGATGCTATTTCAGCTGCTTCTTTAACTCTTCCATTTCGATAGGAGCCGTCCTATAGGGACACTTTGAGATAGGAGTAGCTCTGGGTATGAGTTTAATTGAGAACTCTACCTCACGATCTAGGGGAATTCTGGGTTACTCCTCAGGAAATACATCACTGTATTCCCTCACAATGGAAATTTCAGCAAGGTTGGAACATTCCTTTGACTCCAACATTTGGGCGAGGTATGCTTCTTCATAAAAAATCTACACCCACACAGATGATGATTTTTTCAAAGGACACTCATGATCTACCTTAAATTTGTAGAAAATCATTGGATGGTTCATAATATGAAAAAATATTTCCTTTTCCTGATATTTGATATGTGCTCTATATAATGAGAGCCAATCCATTCCCATTATAGCATCGAATTCTACCAAGTGAAGTATTACAAGATTCACTGGAAGAATCTTACCACATATTCCAACAAGATAAGAGTCAAACACTTAGGTTGCAATGATTGCACCACTTTTTATTTTTATAGATATATCTACTTCAAGGTTTTGAGGCTCTGATTCTATAGTTATAGTAAACATGAAAGATATAAAGGAATGCATAGAACCAGAATCAAATAATACTATTTACATTCTTGAGTGAATAGGAAGTGTACCTTTTATGACTTCTTTATCTTGATCCTCTTCTGCAGTAGTGATTTAAAAATCCTTCCCATGTTCCTTTGGCTTTGGTGGCTACTGACATTGATTACCCTTAAGAAATCTTGGTTTAGTGCATTGGCTTTCATAGTTCTATAGCTCCCTACAATTGAAGCATTGAACCCTGAGTGGTTTTCTATTTTCTTTCACTACA
Organism: Viscum album; assembly: GCA_963277665.1. Classification (NCBI taxonomy): domain Eukaryota; kingdom Viridiplantae; phylum Streptophyta; class Magnoliopsida; order Santalales; family Viscaceae; genus Viscum; species Viscum album. Next base: position 1,946,543,024 of record OY728163.1, read on the forward strand.
TTATCCTTCCTTTTTATGTCTTTTAGACACTCTTGAGAAGGGTGTCCTTCTTTCCCACACATGAACCATTTTTCCATCCCTTTAAGGCAATTCCCATGGTAAAAATTCCCACATTTTTGGCATGTGGGTCATTTGGTTTTCCTCCCACCTTTATCATTAGATCCACCGGCTTGAAACTCCATCTTTCATTTCTTATCAACCAATCCATGAGACCATTCTCCAAACTCCTTGTCCTCTATGAGAGCACACTGTACAACTTCTTCATAAATCCCGAAGTCTTGATTTGAATGATCGGTTTTAAGGTGTTGTTTTATTCCACTAAATAATCTATCAATTTTTCTATCATTTTTATAACAAAACCCGAAGCATACCATGTATGAATTGTGAAAATCACTTCATAGGTTGTGATAGATTCTCCTTCCTATTTCTTGAGCTCTATGAATTCTCTCTCTATATTTTTTTAAGAGTTCTTGGGAAATACGTGTTAAGAAATATTATCTTGAAGTCTTCCAATTCCGTCTCTTCAATTTCCTCCCTTGGTTTGGTTTTCTTAATCAAATCCCACCATTGATCGGCCTCTCCATCTAGATGATAAACGACTAGTGTCACCGTCTCTTTCTCAGAACATTGAAGAACAAAAAATATAGTTTCCATATAGTTGACCCACTTTTCCGAATCTTGTGGATTAGAAGATCCACTAAACGTTAGTGGTCATTACGAAATAAAACATTAAATATCTAGTTGCTCTCTATTTGGTGAAGGAATATGTTCCCCATTATTAAGGTTATTGACCATAACCTGAGATAATTGGGCAAGCATCACCATGAATTTTGGAACTCCACCTCCCAAATCATTGGGGATGTCGTTCAGGAAATCATTGCATTGGCCCCCACACAAGTTGTTGGCCTGGTTTCTCCTGGATCCCACCATTTTCTAAAATAGAAAAGGGTAAAACAAAACATAAGTCAACAAGTCACTAATAACTTATTCATTTAATCAATTTCTACTAAAATCATTACATAAGGGATCCCTATGTAAAATTCATGTGTGCATATTTTTACTTAGTCTCGTGCTAGAGGTTTTCTCTAGGATTCACTAATACTAATTCCCAAATTTACTAAACCTTTTGTCTGAAACAAAAACTAGTGAACTAACCTTTTCTTACATTACTATAACATCATTTTATAAATAAAAAACATAATATTATTACACATAATGGATCCAATAGTTTAGTGTATTGGGAAAACTAGGACCATACATAACAATTACAACATCGAGCATAAATATTTATTCAATTTATTCTTCTCTAGATTCTTACTGGAACTTGACCTCTCCTTAGTACTTGTAGTCACCTGAGGATATACATCAAAAGTGGTGAGCTAGAAGCCCAGTAAGGGGACAGATAAGAACAATATATCATTGGGTGAGCATAATCATAACATAGGCGAAGGATCATGAACATAAGAGGAAGCATAAATATAATACTTGAAATGTGGAAATGCAAAAAAATGAAACATAATGACTCAACACATACTTGTGAAGAATTATATAATCATTATCACACATAATTTCACATTTACTTATCAGATTAATCACTTTATCCAATGTATTCGAGTGCTGTATAATTCCTAGTGCACCCATCACATCATAACATTATCATTTATCGTGAATTACACAATGAAAAAAATGATCATAAATAAACCCTGAAAAGGAATGGGTTTTATCTTATAAGAACACATTCATAAACATTGGGTTCCCAAAAGAAAGAGGGAATTACATACATGTTACAAGAACTGAAAATCATAAATGAGAAGTAAAATGGGTTTTCTTAAAAGAAGAGTTCTTTTGGAAAACATTCGGTTTGACATAAATACCAGTGAAAAACATGTATATACTAGAAAAAGAAATACAATGATGAACAAAGGATTTTTAATGAGTAAAGATATCAAATTGGAGTGAAATAGGGAGAAACTGAAGGTTGAAAGATGGGTTCGAGAATTTCCCCTTACCTTATATCCGAACGCTTACATCTCTTTAATTTCATGTATAATTATATTATTTTCAATAATTTGAATATAAAAAACCTTTTATAAATTAAAATGGTTCATTTTGGTTTCATTATGTTATTTTATGGTACTTTTGATGAGTTATGGCGTTTAAAAACATTGTTCGGGAATGATTGTTTTTACGGTTTTCTTGAGTGGTTCACTTCTATTAATAAATTGAAGTTCAGGTAGATCATGGGTAAACATACAGAACTAATATTACATTATATTAATGATATTATAGAATATAAAATGGTCTTATAATGAATTGTGTTATATACCATGTGGATGAATCATTAGATAGAAATTTAATGATGGTCGTTTGGGTTAATTTGGGCGGTTTTTCGACCACAACAAACTTGTTTGGATTAGTCATTTAGTAATATGTACATACAATAGTTCTAGATCTTTAAATAGGACTTAATAAACATAAAATATTCTGATTGAAACATAAAAATGGATTCATTACCAGATCTTAATGGAGAAATGAAAAAAGAAAAGATGTCGTTCTCGAAGGTGATAGATTAACACCTCACGAGCAACGTTTTATTTTATAATATAAAATTAAGAGGATAAGGGGGTTGGATGGTATAATATCCCATTACTATTATAATATTCTAGTATATTTATAATACTGTAGTTACCACACCATTTTGAAAAATATTTTTGGGGATAAAATTAGAAAAGAACCTAAAATTGAATGGAATTTAAAGGAAAAGAAGGAGAGAAACTACCTCTTGAATCCTCCTCTTGAGATCCTCCTTAAGGGGCCTAATATTTGTATTTTTATGAGACAAGAAGATTTTGGATGTGGGGGAGGGTCTAGGGAAGATTTTTGGGATGAGTTTAGAAAATTCTTGAAGCTTGAGAGGTTTGAGGAAATGAGGGTGTGAAGGGTCGTATTTATAGTGGAGGGGAGAGGGGTTTTTTAAATATAAGATTCATTAGTTTATTATTTACCCAAAAGACAAGGAATAGTGAGTCTTACTAGACCAGTAATAGTAATTTTATCATTTGATCCTGAATCAAGTGGGCTTACATAAGTAGAACATCACAAATGACTCTATAATTAGCTTATTTAGCATATTTTGGTAAGTTACGGTATTTCACTATTCATAAAAATTCTAGTATTTCAGAAAAATCCCAAAATTTCACCCTAAATTTTTTTCAATGTGTAGAATCCAAAAATGAAATCAATTTTTCAAAAATAATTTTCTATATATTATTAATTTTTTATTTAATTAAAATCATAATTTACTTGGAAAATATAGTTTTTAAAATTAAAACTGATTTTATAATGCTTTCATAAATTACTTCAGGTCTTATAAAATTATATTAAATCAAGAATATATAGATTTATTAATTTATGATCTTTTAAAAAATAAATTTTCTTTTAAATTAATTAATTAATTAATATTAATTATTTATGGCTTACAAAAATACCAAAACGTTTACTACGGTAAAATTATCACGTTTTAAGATGCCTAAAATTTATTTAATTATTCATGGGTAAGTTTAATCTTATTTTGGATGGTTTAATTTTCATAAGGTTCATACTACTATTGGTAAGGGTGAGTTACTATTCCTATGGGTATGTTACTATTCACGAAAAATTATGTTTTTCTTATTGGACCCCAAAAATCATCTTGAACACAACCGTGTATGTAAAATTTTCGAAATTACAATAACAGAAGTGACAAACTTATGTTTAATGGTCACTTAGCACTTATTAGTTCTTTTGTCATGTGTTTTAATGTTATTTTAGGAAATATTTATAAGAAAGGATTTTACATTGAAATGCTTTGGGTCCTTACCGGGAATCAAGGATAAAAATGGGTGATACAAAGGGTTGGGGTGGCAGAGTTAGGAGACCGGTTGGATAAAGCCTTTACCTATGAAGATACTCCTCTAAGTACATACTCTACAAAATAATGAAGTTGAGACTGGGAGAAACAAATATCATACCATCCTGTATAAAAATATCACCTTTATGAGCATAGTTAATTAATTCACTACATGCCATCGAATCACCCTCATTAACAGAGTCTAAAGACATATCTATATCCAGAGAATGATTGGTAGAATCATTCAATGAGTAACCAAATGAATCCAAGGATTCCCCCTACCAAACCTTGGTAGGGGATTGTATAAGAAGAGTCAACCTCTTGTCCCAAAAGGATCAGTGCTTACAAGGTCATCACCCTTCTCCTTATCATTTTTTTGACAACCCTGATGGGAATGTACCGACAACATGAAATGGGAACAAAACTGTGGAAAGACAGGGTAGAGTGTCTCTTGATTCCATCATATTCCATCCTGAACACAGAGCGATATCCTGCTCAGAGGGGGGGGGGTGGAGAGAAATGTCTATTTTCACACATATACGAGCCACCGATATTCCTCTCCACTAGAAGATCTGGATTCAGAGCACAAAAAACTTTCGAGAGCATCTCCAATCGCCCTGAGGAACCCCCCATTCAAGAAGGAAAGAGGAAAGCCTAGGAGATGGATCCAAACCACTACCATGGGATTTTCCTTGCCCCTATGAACATCCCAAGACCAACGAGGCAAACTGAAGTTCCATCGGTAAAAATCTTGAGGATCCCTACACCACACATCTTTGAAACCAGCTTCCGAGGACATAACAAGATATAATGACTTCCCGTGAATAGTCAAGATCTAAACAATAGATAGAAGGCCACAAGAGAGAACAAAGTGTTTAAAGTCTGTTAAGGAGGGATTCACTGAGATCAAACAAGCCACAAGAATCCACTTTAAGAATGGATTTTCCTCAATGAGGGAAGATAATGGAAACTCCAAATAGAAGCCACGAACATTGTGTGAAATATTTGGGTCTCAAACGCATACATCCAGAAAACAATGGAATTGAACAACGCGAGATGATCTGTGAAGAACATACTTGAACAAGCCATGTCGGGGGCATAAGAGAAGGTCAAACCCTTTCATGGGGATTTGAAATGGAGGGTACCTTGGTGGGGGAAGACTATAGTGGGCAAGATGAGGTATTCCCAATGGATCCAAAATATCAAAAAGGTGACGACACGTTCGGTGCGTTCTCCAGAGCTGAAGAATGTGAAATTATTTACCATGCATACTTGATTTTGGAGGTTCTTGGGACAAACATATACACATAGTTGAGTTCTCTTATAATAACAGCTTTCAGGTGATGATTCTTATGAATCATTATGAGTCCTTATAGGGTATTCCATGTGGATCACCTCTATTCTTGTTAGAGGCAGAGGAGAGAGTATTACATAGACCTAGTATCATTTTAGATACTTCATAATAGGTTCAGATAATCATGCATAAAATAGAAATGGTGAAGACTCAGAATAAATAATATGTCGACCACCGTCACCGACCTATAAGGTTTGAGGTTGGGGATTATTTATTCATTCATGTTTCGATAAGACTGGGGAATAAATTGTTTAAGCAGAAAGGAAAAACATCTTCTCATTTTTTTGTATCTTTTAAGGTTTTGGAGAGGGCCAGATTAGTTATATATCATATATATATCCCTAATAGATATAGTTTTATGCATTATTTTGTCAAATTTCTTAGTTACATAATTACTGCATAGACTCATCTCATGTTTTCTTACATGATAGGTGGAACTGGATGTTGATGATTCTTTTGAGGAGCACCCTATTCACATTGTGAACCATAGAATGAAGGCTCTCCATGGTAATTATTTCCATCTAGTATGGGTTTTATAGTATAAAAAATGTTTATAGGATTAGACCTGGGAGATAGAGGCCAGTTTACATGCTCGTTCTACAGAGTTATCCTTAGATGAAGATTTACCAACCTTTACAGTGATACTTGGGGATGAGTTTCTTTAATGGGGTAGACTACAATAACCCTTATTTTATATGAGGTATTAATCCTTTTAATTTGAGTTTAATTATTATTTTTCGACTAATATAAATTTAAAATATGTTCACAGAGGCTATATAGGCGTACAAGTCTTCATTGGATCATGAAGCCCTGAGTTTTAAAGGAAATGGATGAGTCACTTGGTTAGTAGAAACCATTCGTATCTATTCACATCATTTATTTAAATTTTGTGGTGTTATTTGGTCCATATAATGGGGCCTCTCAATTTTTTATAGTCGCACATCCACGACCTCACAACCATGATAATTTCTTAGGCCTCTTCGTAGAGGTGATTTACATGTGTTACACACAATTAGTCAAATCATGTTCACCTCCCATACGAGGGGGTATCTTAGGTAGTCCCTGTCGCATGGTTGGTGCAATGTTTATCAAACCATATAGAAAATCCTTGAAACCCCTTTCTAAAGGTTTAATTTATGATTTATAACTTATCACATTATATTTTTTGACCCCATTTTCCTTATCTTTAAAATGTGCAATTCCTCTCTTCCATGGGAGATCCCATTTATCCCAACCAATTCCTTGATCCTTCTCTCTTTTCTAGACTCCAATCTAACCACCATTTGTGTCATTATGTCACCATCATTTAAAGATTTGATCATCTTCCTTATTTTTGTAGTTTCTATCACCCTATTAAATTTTATTTTATTGTGAGTTAATATGCCCTATTTTAGGGTATTTTTATATTCTTATGTTTTCTTTTTATTCAGACCAAACTAAGGGTTTATACTAGATGAGTGTTTATATAACGCTATAAGTTAGGTGGTCTATGATTTTTTCATCTAGTATCAATAATGAAATTTTTTTATTTCTATGTTAATCACTGGTTTCACCCAAGATATTCCCCAAAAATCATTTTTCAAAAAATTAGTTTTTAAATTTGGAATATAAACATCATATTTGACACTTTACTTATGGTTGGGGTCCATGGACCAAAACCTGATCCACCCCTTCGGTGTGATATCCTTTATATTTTAATAGTCAAAACACCTATGTGTGTGTGGAATTATGCTCTCTCAATTATTTTTATTAATTTAAATGGATAAATTGACACTTTATGATTGGGGAATAATTTTTATGTTGGATATTATTAATTTGGAATCAATTAATTAATGATATGACACCCTATATAGATTTTTTCATTTTTAATTTAAAGGGAAGGGGACTGAAGTGTATAAAGTAAATTAATTTTAATGGTTAACACATGGAAATAATTACTTTATAAAACATAAGGTGGTTTTTACGACTATGGAACTTTTTACTATTATAGGATTTCTAAGACTTGATCCATCCTTATATTATTTAGGGAATTATTTGAGCACTCAGAGGAATCCATTCCGAGTCATTGGGATGATTTCCAACAGAAATACCCACCTTGGAATTTGGTCAATGTCTTATTATACATGAACGATTCATCATAGTACTGAATATTAATTTGGCTCATTTAAAATATTATAATGCCTCAGATGCACTCATTTGATTCAATTTATATCTTAGGATAGGAGGCTCCTTGGATTCTCCACATGGCTCCCAGTCATAATTACCATATGATTTATTGTGGACATGATCCATGGATTGGATTATACATTATTCCAGTGTAATTCATATAAGGTAAATGATTCCTTGATTCCTTTTGGATACTTCATTACTATAATTATGACATAGACTCCATATTTTCACAATGGGTCCTAATTAAGATATCATAGACTAGTACACTTGTGTTATAAATGCTAGACCCTAATCCCTTGGAGGTTCCTTGTGCATAAATTATTATCATGAGAAGAAGAAGAAGAATCCCATGAAAAGTTCATCCCGACATGGTTATTATTTGACACATGTTTTCTCTTACTTATCTTTATATCTACACACTTATACATTTATATCCATGTACTGTATTTGTATAGACACCATTGATGGTGGTCTATTAAGTATATCTCACACCCTGTTTGGGCCTCATTTTGGTACTCAGATAGACTTCATGGATACATGTATAGATTGGGGGATGTGGCTAGTCTTAGATTATTGATTGATTATAGCATAGGGGCTTGGGAATGCGGGACTGATCCAAGGATGGTGATTCTATTAGATAAATTTTTGGACTTTTTTATATTTGTTATACACGTATGTATTGTATGCATTATTTTTTTAAATAGATACATGATATAATCATCATTTTTTATATGGTTCCACTATTGGATTGTTATTTGTTATTGTTTGTATGATTTACATAAACTGTGAGGTATTTTATTACAATTATTCCTCTATTTATTAATTTATTATACTGTTAACCCACTTTTATCCCTGGGTAATAGTCTCCCCACTATACCACCTTGGAAACTCACTTCTTTTTGGTAACCTATGGCATATATGGAGTCACGTTTGAAGACTTGTGACCCACTAGGTTAGGGTACATATGATTGAACTAGTTTTGGGATGCTATAGAGGTCATTCCAGGCTCTCAGTTTGAGCTTCCCTAATGGTGGATTTCTTAGTTATAGTAACATATCCCCAAAGTTGTATCCTTATTTCCCAATAACAAGTTTCTAGACCTTGAGAATCAAGAATTACCTTCGGGCCTTGTTTTAGGTTGGCTCAGGTATTAGGTCAGGGGTAACCTAGGTTGGTTTATAATAAAATATCATTAAATTGAGGCTAACATGTTTGTAACCCTGAATTAAGGACCTTCTTCCCTCCCTTGTGGAAATCATAAATTTAAAACTATATTTCATTGGTTGTTATGTTACCCATAACTCATGCATAATCCTACGTTGAGATGGATGGAAGTAATGTATTTCATGATCTCCCATATATAAATGTATTGAATATTTTCCATCCTTCCTTTCTCATTCAAGGGTATCTGATAGTTCAGTTTTAGTTCATATTTTAACAAGTGGTTTTAAAATAGTAATAAAATTTATGAATATAATTTAAATGTTTTTAAATTATATATGGAAATTAATTTTGGATTTCTGAAAAGGGTTTAATTAATTTTGGAGGTGTTTTGGATTTTATTGGTATTTAATAGTAGATAATTTACTTTATTATTTATAGTTTATTAAATAAAAAATTTAATTTATTTAACTTAAATCTTTTCCTTACATAGGTTCTTACACCTATGAAAGAACAAATTTTGTTTTTTCATAGCTGTGTATGGGTAGGTAGTTCTTTTTCAAGCATGCATAAAGATAAATTTCCCATTTCTTCATCATGTGTAAAGGTAGTGATAGAGTTTTGTAAAGGTAGTCCCATTATGATTGATTTTTAATATGGACCGTCTGAGAATCTTACTACCTGAGTAAAGGTATGCCTTATGTCACATATGAGTGTCTTAGAGTTTCTTAAAGCTATGTAATGGTAGCTCACTATTTTAATTACCCTTGTTAGGGTAACCTAAGTCTTGCATAACAGTACATGTGGTTTTTATTTGGATTTGTAATGGTCATATAATGTTTCATCATGGTATATAAGAGTTCCATTGCTCTTAAATAGGCAATGTATGGTTTATAAAAATATCAAATGATGTTATCATGGACTTTATCAATTTTTTGTAAGGGTGGAAAACAACATAATGGTAAAAACCAATTACCTTGATGTAACAAGGATGAGTTCTGTAGAGGTAGTAAATTTTCCTTGTAATTTATGTTTTCACTTTCTATACTATTCTATAAAACGTTTTCTATAGAAATTAATGCAAATAAATATGAAAAACATTATATTTTATTATGTTATGTAGAGAAAAATTCATATCACGACTCATGATTTAAGGAGTCTTAAAACCAGTCATGGGAGAAATAAAATAGAAATTAAAAATTAAATATGATTTAATATAGTTTTATAGTATAGTTCTAAACAAATAATCAAAGATGTCCCTTTTTTCTTAAAATGTGATATAATTTCTCCCTTTTTTGGATTTCCTTTTTTATCTTAATCCTGGGTGAATGAAAAAATTTCTATTTATGTTTTGGGAGTATTTTTAAAATAGTCTAAGGATTATTATATATATTTCATCATAATTGCATCATCTTTCCTCTTCTTATTTATTTATATATTATGTAAAGATTCTATTTATTGGACACGGGATCTGTGACTTCTCATTATTTTGATGAAAGTGTAAATGAATCATGATTTAGCTAATTTTTTAAATGAATATGATAACCTTAAGAAGCCAATAATTTGTTTATATCATCTGAAGAAAGTTTATTAAAGAATCTGAAAATTTATACTATAAGAATAAAAAATTGAAAGCCACTTGTAGTTGAAAAATTATATTATTTCAAATAAGTAAAAATATGACTTAAGATATATATATATTTGATAATTTCTAAATTACCAAAGATTGAGGGAGTATCATCACCCTTTGATTTGAATTTATTATTGGAACTAATAGAATACCGTAATATGGAGAATTAAAAAGATTTTTTCTTATAAACTTCTGATGAACGACAATTTATTATTATTTTGTAAATCTGTGAATCCAAATTAAAAAATATTTACAAATAATTTATCAATATTAAACCATAATATGGGAAATGAAATAATTTTCATGTTGTACCATTATGAATTACATTCCATTGACTAAAAAATAACCAAATAAATATAAAAAGGATATATCATAGGTTTTAGAATGAATAATTTTTATTAAATAAATATAATAATTATTATATATACTCTAGAAATGTTGTTCTTTTATAATGTTGTAGATCAGATACAATGTATTGATAACATTATCCACAACCTGATATTTAAATGTTGATAGAATTATATTTAATAATATATATTATAATAAAAGTAAATAGAAAATAAAAAATTGCACATTATAGGATAATGCTTATTGTTTTATAAATTATCAAAGATAGAGAAATGGTTAATCAAAATCCCTAGTATAAATATTTTTTTATGATATTATAGAATTGATAACTAATTCTGATGACTAACTGATAAAATAATATTTATGAAAATTATTTTTTAAATTTCTATATTAGAGAATCGAAATGAGGATTATCAAATATTAAAAATGATTAATATTTATTATTGGTAATTAAATTATTGGTTGGGACTTTGTGATCAAATGTGTTTTATGTTCAATCATCATATTTACTAGATAATGTACTATCTTCTTGGATAAAAATTTTTATTTTATGTAGGATGATTTATAATATTATAAATTGATTAATATTATAAAACCACTTATATTATTAATTAAATTGAAGAGGAATGAAAAGTATAATTAACACCAGTATTTGAATTTTTTAGACATGGAAATAATTCTTGAATCATGTTTGGTTGATTTTTAGATGTTATAAGATACAACCTTAGGTTACCTTGTTAGGAAAACTGATGAATAATAAATCACATAATTCTATATAGTAATTAAAACGGTTTTTAATAAATATAATATTTTGGGGCTGAGAGAACCCATTCATGGTTCTGGGAGCCTTAAATTACTTTATGTTATGGCCTTAGTTGCCTTTAATTTTTTTGTCAAAAAGAAATTTGATATGTATGTAAACTCTTGAAATTAATAATATTATATGATAACTTTGATTATGAGTAATGGGAAGGGATTCCCAATGCTATGGTGGTATTGATGATTGTGATTGAATGACGTGTCAATTATAATGATGATGATCGCATGATGTGCCAAATGTGAAGTTATTTTCCTGAGATGTTCGATGTGATTTTATATGAAATGGTGGTGGAAAATTAGGTGGTTGGGATGAGTTTAGATCAGGATTGTATGATGTCCATTACTTTTAGCTTAATTTTCACTTGATGGATAATGTTCAATTGTGCTTTTATATGCCCAGTTTCCAACCCTAGGATATAGTTTGTTGTTATTAAATATGAGTGTGTATTTTATGTTTTATATTAGGATATATCCTTGAGTACCTAGATATTTTTTAAATTATAAATTAATTACTAAATGAATATGGTTGGTTTTTTCAGATAGTAATATGGAAGTGCTCAAAAGTCTCTTGCTCTTCAATGGAGTTTACACTATGTTTGGTGAGATTTTAGTAAATGAAAAGAAATGATTTGATATTTTATAAAATAAAATAAAATAAAATAAATGATTGTGATTCCTCTCATTACATTTATATCAATAACTTAGTAAAAGAAAATAAATGATTTATTTCTCTCTCAATCTTATTTGGTGTATTTTTTTAAAAGAAAAGAAATGAAAATATTTTGTGATACAAGTAGAAAAAAAGGATAAAACTAAAATTTTAATATATTAACAACCCTCCATCATCATTTCATTCCAAATCAACCTAATTATGGGGTGATTTAAAAACAATATCAGGAGAGATATCTATTTCTCTCCATTCTCCCCTTATCATTTCACTTACCTTAAAATTATCTCGCCAAACAAGAGAAACGAATTTCTCCTCTCAATATTATTTCTTTTCTCTCTATATCATCCTTGTCAAATTATCTCTTAGGGTTTCTAACTGTGATGAATCAAGATCCAGTCCATCATGCAGATTCCTATGTGATGATGTTGAATAAATTAGATATGGATACCAGTGTTGGAAATTCTCAGGTTTATCAGGATCTTCACCAAGGTAATCACCCTTCAGAAACTTTTGGTGAAGCGCACGGTGCATCTGTCATGCCCATTGAAGTGGATGGTGAATCCATCAATTCTCCACCAAGGATAGTTTTAGTGTCTTCAGGATCTCATTCTAGGGTTGTGATTGACTCCACTAATTGTGACTTTCATGGTCCTCCTTGGACATTTTCAGAAGTAGTAGATGACACTTCTTATCCATCATTTACAGAGGCTTTAATTTCTATTTTAAGGGATGGTATTCATGCTGCAGTGGATTACAATACTAATCCAGATGCATAACATTTGATTTTCCCCCAAATATCCGATCTTTTGAAGCAGTTTGGTTAGCTAACCCTATTGGTCAGAAAATTATGATAAAGGGTAAAACTGTATTTGTCGAAGCTGGTCATGGGATTATTGCAGTCAAGATCAAAGAATGTAATTTTTCTTTTTCTGCTCATTTATCTATAGTTTTGAAAAATAATCGAGGGGGTTTATCTAATATTAGTAAATTAGAACTTACTATTTCGAGATTTGATGGATGGTGAATTAACTCTCTTGGAAAGGGATTATTTCATGTGGTCATTTCGGATGCTACATTGAAATACATGGTATGGGGCTTTGGTCTCATTATTATTAAACCTAGTTTTCATATAATTTGAGATTCGGATCCTGACTTTTTCCCTTTAAAGGTAAAAATTCTCTCACCCAGGCTTGGATTCAGATCCACGGGTTGAGTTGGTTCCTCTAGAATCCACAAATTTTATGGCAGAATGATCTGGCTGTTGGTGCTCTGAAAAAAATGGATAAGAAAACAAAAAGGGCAGTGTATGGTCAATTTCATAGGATAATTATGAAGATTAACATAATTCAACTTCTAAATAAATCTACAGTGTTATCTGATGAGGATTATAGATATGATTTGGTTGTTGAATATGAAAATTTGCATTAGTTTTTTGATGGTTGTTGCAATATTGGGAAATTTTTCCCTAGATGTGGGAAGAGGTTCTTGTGTGATGCTTGTAAACTGAAGGGGAACACTGGTGGTGCACTCATAAGGGATAAGGAACATGATGGGTATCGTGTGATGAGGGAAAAAATGGAGGCCATGGACCCTGATTGAGGTGTGGGGGACCTTAGTGAGGACTTGAGCAGTCAAGTGCATGAGGGGGGGGGGGGGGTTGCGAGTGGCCACAAATTGTAGGAAGTAGAACCCACTATTTTCGGTTCTTATATTGTAGAAGTTTCTTAGAGAACCTATGTCATAGATCATGAAATTTGAGGAAATGATGAAAACATTGATGACAATTAAGGGTGGTCCTCATATAATGAGCACGATCTCGACTCAGCGAATTTGCAAGAGGAAGCTTACTTCAATACTACTAACAATAAGGGAAGGGAAGAGTTTCCAAGGGTGGATATCTCTCTATCAAAGAAGAGTGGTCTGAATTACTCCTTTTATGGTTAATTATAAGATCATTTCTTAGTGATGGAGGATGTTTCTTATCATTCTAGAGTCCCTATTCTTGTTGAGAACTCGACAACAGTCTGGGACGACCAGGATGTCAATGTCACGGATGGACCAGAGTGGTTGCGGCTGATGATGCTACACCCTAGAAAATGATGCGTCAGATGCAACATATAGGGATATTGAGGATCCAATTCAGCGAAATAGAAAATTAAATATTTGTGATGATGAAGGATTTCAACTGGTATTGCACAAGAAAACCTGAGCAGTTTAATGTGCATGAAAAGTTGCTGGTGCACAATGATACTGGGTTAGAAATTGTGGAGACCACTACCCTACTACCCTCTGATATAAATGAATATAGGGTTAAATTGGCTGATAATTTACATATATCTCAAATATGAGATGTGTTCCACAAAGAGTTTGGTAATCTTCAGGATAATTCAGTCTTGGTATCAAAATATGATCTCACTGAAAATCAAGACATGGGGTCGCATGCGGTGGAAGATGAATCATCTGGTATGGATGATCCGGTCCAAGGTTAGTGAAGTCCTAAACAATGGAAAATATGAAGACATCCAAGAAGTCAGGGTGGTTATAGAGTAAGAGTAGACATGAAAAAGGGGGTTAATAGTTATTGGATTCTTACATTGGTGATACTTATGTGTCATTTGAATTTCATAGATTCTTTTATCATGCACATGATCCTTTTTTTATGAATAAATTTCTTTAACAATGGGTTTTACCCATGGTTCAAACTGTTTGGTAATAGAGTACTTTTTTATGTCTGCATATGATAATGAAATACATGAGAATACAAGAAAATAAATAACAGTTCTATCTAAACATGGATTAGAATAACAAAATATTAATCTTTGAAATCAAATTGAAATAATATTAATTAGTGTTTAATGACTTAATTGATATTGGATTTTATGCTTCTACACTCTTTTGTGATCTAGAACATTGTGGTGTCTTTCAGCGGACCTGTATGATGATGATACCATATGAGTCTAAGGCTTGATAGTTTCTCTTAAATTTTTAATGATCTATTATTTTTCAATAATTTTTTTTTGTTTCATATACACCTCACTGATGTTATATGGGTAACCAAAAACCATTGGTTCTAAGGGGTTCTCCCAAACATCTAGGTTGGTGAGGATACAAATGGATGACTACATCATTTCCTACACTCTCTTTTTAGTTGTAGTGTTACATGAATGTATGGATATGGGTCATTTCTCATACATTTATTTTGTAGGATATTTTGGATTGAGGTTATTGCGCTTTTCTGTATTCTAGATATAGTATTTAGAGAATTATTGCAATGGTGTTTTCCACGGGTTGTGATGTCCTGAGGTATAATATATAATACACAAGATGTTGTTTCTTTCAGAAATAAACTGAGTTACTATATAATGGATGTAGATGTGATGATGTTTTTCATGAGGTGAATGACATGATATAATTGCCTAGGTATTTCAAGGAATGATTATTTAGTGAAGAAAAAATGGTTTAGGATATGTGATGTTGGGCCATGAGAGAAGAAAACCAAATGATAAGTGTTTGTGGGGTACCCATAAATATATATATACATACATATATAATCAATATTTTGGTTACACATACATGCATTATTCACTATGTGGGATAATATTGGGATAAGAAAATAATATTGTGCATGTTTACTCAAAAATATAGTTTCATTTTAACTCACTGATATTTATTATGATTCTACACATTTTTTCATGAGAGGCTTCTGGTAGGATCCTAATAAGTATAAATTTCATGATCACCATATATATATATATTGTTTTTAGGATAACAAGAGTTGGTTGGTGATCAACACGTACATTACTAGTTAGAGAAATTCTAATGCTGATAGAGCTCCATAGTCATTTCATAAGATTGATATATATTTTTAGCTGTTTCTAGATATGTATGAAATCACACCATGTTATGGGATTTCTTCTTTATTTATTATGATTTGGAGTTTTTTTTTGTTTTTTCTTATCTTATCTATTAGTTCAAAGATCTCTATGAGGGTATTACATCCTAGTTATATGATTATATACCCTTGGTGCATGTCACCAATACACGACCTATTAGAGGTAGAATTTGGGCATCATTAAATCTCTTTCCATATTTTTTACCTAGGAGGAGTACCTTTAGGGGAAGTGGGGGTCCATGAAAGAGTGGTATAAAAATTGATAGTTGTGAGATAAGATGGATTTTGGATATAGGAATAGGTGAGTATACATAGTTTGGTAGGGAAATAGTATTTGGTTAGCATAGTATAAGTTGAAAATAAGAGATAATTTCTATGAAAAATGATTTTATGTGTCCCTATAACCCAACATAAGGATCTAAAATTTTACTAGAAAATGCTAAGGTAAGTGATGGTTGTATCAGTTTAGAGACCTAGTAAAGGATCATTCATCATGTTTATAT
Organism: Viscum album; assembly: GCA_963277665.1. NCBI lineage: Eukaryota > Viridiplantae > Streptophyta > Magnoliopsida > Santalales > Viscaceae > Viscum > Viscum album. The sequence goes on from OY728163.1 coordinate 1,946,559,459, forward strand.
GCATCAGTCTTTGAATTTGGTATTCAATGCGAAAAAATTAAAATAAATTATCTAAATAATTATAAAAATAATTTGTTCCTAGAATTATGAATCCTTTTTTTTATTGTTCATTAATGACTCTAATTTGATATCCTCATTAGGAACATATGAGATATTTTCAATGATATGTTCCAAATTATTACTATAGAGCAATGGTCATGCAAAAAAACTCTCAAAGGAGGACAATCAATGAGTTTAAATACAATATTCTGCATTAGTATTTTTGAGTCATTTAAAATCTTGATTTAAATTTTTTGATAGATAATGTAGTGAAATCAATCGATTTGAATCGTGCTCAGAGGTAACGCTTAGCTTTGTTTTCTATAATGATGTAGCATAGGATAGTACAACATCATTGGATATTATTCCTAGGGGTTCATAAGAAGATGTCTATTTTTTAACTATGTATTGTGATTATTATTGTTTGGATGTGTTTATATATTTGACCATAAAATAGGATTTTTGTAAACAGATGTTTTCCTTGCATTATATGAAATTTGAGCTATACTCCAAAAATGTAGTGTAATTTTGAATTGCCCTATTGATCCTAAAATCCTTTGATTATTATCCCCTTGAAGTGAATGTCTTGGATTACTATCATTATTTGATTTATATCCCTTTAAAATGAGAGCAGGGAGACCTCCTCACTAACTAAATTAAAACCCACCGGTTAAATCATTGATACATGGTTATTTTTAACACTTAAACCATGATTTTGTAATCTAAACCAAAAATTTAGAGATGGTAATTACAACAAATTCCTTTATCATTATGATGAGATTGAGATATGTTCAGTGGAAAGTATTACAATAACATTGTTCATATCATTATACAAATTTCTTCTTGAATGGTGTTTTGATGATATAGTTTGGGGAGGGGTTTTTATCATTATATTCACCCTATAATATTCTCTGGGTCCCGATGTGGTGGAAATTTTGTCTGATGAAAGGTTTTTTATATGTATTAATTTTTTAGTCAATATAATCTTTACTTGATCTAGGTGATATGTGTCCCAGTTTTAGGGAAGAAAATATATTATATTTGTCTTCAATTTATCTTTTGTATAGTATTATATTAATATTTACTTTTATTGTGAATTAAATTATTTTAGGATGTTAGATATGAATGTGAACTATTTTTTTTTGTGACTTCGTGTTCTTATATTATCGGAAGAGATTTCATACATACTAGTAACATGAAATATAGCCTCAAGAATATGAATAGAAGGGACACATCACCCACCATGACATGTTCATTTTTTAGGATGTGTTTTAAAACCATATAAGCTAGTTATTTCAGCCCAAATTGGACAATATCATGGTACAATGAATGAGTTCCTTTGAGATGTATATTTCTGGTAAATCTTTTTTAGTTGATCAATGTTTTAATATTATTAAAGCAATGCTATATTGTGTTAATTTAAATATCTTAAATGTAATTACATAAAGATATATTAAATGGTATTTGGGATGTTAAATCCTTTGTATATTTTACACGAGTGTGATTTGGGTAAATAATGTTTTGTTTAAAAAATTGGAATTGTTTTACAGACGGATAAAGTTAAATGTTTTGACCTATTGTTTTTTACGATGTATGTTATATGTTAAATTAGGTTCAAAAAATTTTATATTATGTGTGTTCATATTAAATTGGTAAATATTATGGTAGAGATATGTTAGTTTGAAAAAATATTTTGATGAATGAACATGACTTTATTTTACACATGATTTCTCATTGAGATCATGTTAAATATAGAAGGTTAGATATCATGTTTGGACTGTTTATAATTTCATATAACTATCAAAATAGTTTAATATGAAACATTTTAAGGTTTTAATTATTATACTGGTTGTATAAATTAAATTTGGTGATATATGATGAATTAAGTTGGATAATTTATTAGACAATATAGTTGCTAAAACAGTAATGAAATGTTTTTAAAAATTTATCACTATAACTTTGTTATTATAGGGAGTCTTATTCATGATATGTGATCACATGAATAATAATATTAAGTGAGATCCATTAGGAAATTTGGTCATTTTGGTAATATGTTTTCTAAAATAAAACATTGTATTAATTCCATGAAACCATCATTTATTTTAAAATGTTTTTTACAAAAAAAAATATTGGAAGTGTTTCCAGAATGAATATTTTTATAAATACCTTACTATGAAGACGGATTAAAAATGTTTTAATTTAAAGGTTTTTAACCTTTTAAACATTAAATGTAAGTGACATGTTAAAAAAATTTAGTATCATACTTATAAAATTTAATAAGGTTTAATATGAAACGTGTTAAAGAATTTCTGGAAATTAAGGGATCATTTTAATAGAAAATTTAAATATTAATCTATCTAACTAGAATGAATTAATGAATTATTATAAGTAGAATACCTAATATTGTTATAAAATTATAATTCACACATTCTAATAAACTTTTTTCATGACATTTTATGTGTGATAAGTTCATAATGATACCTGAAAAAAAGATACGTAGTTATTATTCTATGTTTTGATTAAGTGTAAAGCATAGAAATGGAAAATGTGAAAATTATATGATAAATTAATTTAATTATAAGGCATTGATAAACAATGTAATATAGTGAAATTATTATATTGGAATAATTTCGAAAATATTAAATTAGGATAAAGCATGAATATATTTTTATTTGATTCCATTCCAAAGTAAAATTGTTGAAGTGAAAGATATAATAAGTTAAGTTCTATGATTTTTTTAAATCATTATGCTGTTATTATTTATAAAGGTGTTTTATTTTCTAGTTTTATTTATTTGTAATAAATTTTTTATTGGTATAAATTCATTTTTAGTTTTCTTATATATGTTAGTGTGGGACTTGTTTTGATTATTTGATATTAATTGGGAATGAGAGTCACTGATGAATTCTAAATATCACAAGTTATTAAATTCTTAATTTTTCTGGGGTAATGTTTTTGATCTCTTGTTGATATATGTTATTTTTTTATCCTACTTGATGAAATGTTTTATTAAATTCATCATTCTTGTTTGAGTGGTATCTCCCAAAAAATATTTTTTTGAGACTATTTTATTGTTGTTGTTTAGTTATGCAATTGTTCCTCTAGTGTGTTGGTTGTGTTCTAAAAATAGTAAGATCCTTATGAGGTGTCTCATGGTGTGGTTAAATTAACACCCTTACCCACCTCTATCACACATTTTTAGTTTTTTTTATTCTATAGGATGATAATTGTAGGAGATGTATCTAATGTAAAGATACATAATATTCTCAATCATTCCTTTGTAATTTTATGGTGTGTAATAGTTTATAGAAAACTTTTTAATATTTTAATTTGTTGTATAAAAATGGATTTGAAAAATATAAACTTAACTGAAATTTTTTAACAGTTAAATTTGAAATTAATTTTGGATATTCGAAAGTAATTTAATAAATTTAATAGGAGAATTGGATTTTTTGAATTAATAGTAAGTCCATTAATCAGTTAGTTTTTATATTGTTAAATTAAAAATTAATTTATTTAACTTAACTTTTACCCTTACACAGTTATGGCCTGACACCAAGGAAAGGATAAGTGGTTTTTTATCCATTGCTTCATAAGGGTAAATAATCCATTTTAGTTTGTGAATAATGGTAACTCCCCATTTTCTTCATCCTTCACAAAGGTAAGGACAATGCTACGTAATGGTACCCTGAATCCTCTTGATCATGCATAAGGATTATCCAATAATTCTTCTTCTCTCATTAAGTTAATCCCTAAATCACATAAGGGTGTTTGTGAGTTTCTTAATGATATGTAAATGTATCAATTACTTTTATTTACCTATGTAATGGTAACCCAAGTCTCACATAAGCATAACTATAAATTCTTTTAGGATATGTGAAGGTCATTTAGTATTTCATCTTCGTGTGTAAGGGTACCCAAGATTCTGAATTGGCTACGTAATGGTTATAAAATTGTTATGTAATGATATAATTTCCTTTATTAATGCCTCTTAAGGGTGGAGAACTTTGTAAGGGTAAAACCATATTACCTTTAAAAAATGTGTATAAGTTTCTTAGGGCAAGAATATTTTCCTTAAAATTCTTATTATCGCTTCCTAGACCCTTATGTTACATGTTTTCAACCTAAAATAATGAAAATAAATGTGAAAAACAATGTTTTTGAATATGTTTAAAATAGGTAAATTAATATTTTGACTTCCAGGATTTTTGTCGTCTTAAAATGGGTCATGTGTGGGATTAAAAGGAAAATAAAAACAAATGAAATTTATTATTGATCTTTAGTTCTGTTTTTCTCCAATAATTTAGTGATTCTTATTTTCTTAGAATAATGGATTCTTCAACCATTTTTTTATTTCCATACTTCTCTTGTGTCTTAGGGAATCAAAACATTGATGTCTGAATTTTGTAAGTCATCCAAAAATAATTAGAGGCTTCTTCTTAAATTTTTGGAATATGTACATAATATTTTCATTCCTCCACTATTTTTGAATCATATATGGATTCACTTCTCTAAGTAGGAGATATGTGTATTTTGTTTGTTTTTTTGAAAGTTTGATTCAATCCTATTTTAACTTCTTTATTTAAATTAATTTTATTATCCTTAAGAAGAGAATTATTTGGTTTATAGGTTGAATAATGGTTATTGTCGAATCTATAAATTTATATATGAAGAATAACCTATTGCAAAATGAGTGTAGGAAATTAATTATATTATTCAAAATAAGGCAATCTTTGAATTGAGATAGATATATCTAATAATTTATAAATTATTATAGAGAGAGGGATTATTAACACACATTAATTTGTGTGTATTATTAGAAAATAATAATATCCATTAATCTAGAGAATTAAAATGAGATGTTATTATCTCATGATGATGAAAGATAATTTAATATCATTCAGGAAATCATAGAATTTCAATACGGAAATAATTGAATTTAAGGTTGTAAATATTAAACCATAAAATGATAATTTTAATAATATATAGGTTTATGATTTAATAATTAATTTCTTTGAATTTGAAAGTCACCTAATAATGGTATAAATGATATAACATGTTCTTTAAAATGAATAAGTGTAATTTAATGAAATAAAATTACTATTATATTAAATAAATAAAAATAATTCCTTAAAATTTTTGTATATCACATATAATATCATAATAATATAATCCTCAATCTTTAATTTACATAAATATAGATTTATATTTTATAATCTAAAATATTATCATAATAAAAAGAAAATAATTAATTGAATTTTGTAGAATAATTTTTGATTATTTTTAAAATTATCCATGTGAGAGAAGTAGATAATTAAATTCACGTTCTAATTGTTTTTTGAAAATATAAAAAAATAGAATATATAATTTTTAAATAGATTAAATAATGTTGGTGAGAATTATTTTATAATTTTTGATACTATAGAATTTAAATGTGAATTATCCAATGTAAATAACGATTAATATTTATTTTTTGGAATTAAATTATTGGTTGGAACATTACTATCAATTTTTAGGTTTCTACTTGATATTTACTAAATACTGTGGTATCTACTTGAATAAATTATTGATGTTATTTTTCATGATTTATATGATTAAAATTATATAAATTATATAAATCCATTTCTATTGTTAATTAAATTAATGTGGTAAGAGAAGTATAAATAAACCTCTTCTTGGAATTGTTTGAAAATGAAAATAATTCTTGGAGAATGTTATATTGGTTTTTAGATATTATTAGAAAAAACATTTTGTTTCCTTATACAGAAATCCTATCTATAATAAACCATTTAAATCAATATGGAAATTAAAATGTTTTTTTCTAAACATATTTTTTTGGGGATAAATGACCCCTTTCTCGATTAAGAGAGGCTTGAATAATTGATGTTATAGAATTTTTTCCTTTAAAATTAAGTGTGAAAAAATAAATTTGGTATATATGTATTTACTAGAATATATATCCTCAATGTGAATGATTAATAAAGAAATATGATGGGTAAGATCATCTGTAATGGTCAGATATTATAGAGGCTATGGTGGGATTAATAATTATGATGGGATGAGGTTCTAGTTATGTCCATGATGGTGGAATGGGGTGCTGGTTATGATAATGATTATGGAACGAGGTTCCATATGTGAACATAATGGATAGAGATTCCAGATGTGAATTTATATGGAATGGTGTGGGACACTGGGGTGTTCCGGATGAATTTAGAGAAGGATTTATTTTCTATGGTTAATTTTTGATTGATTCTTACTTTATGGCCTATGGCCAATTTAATTTTATAGGACTAGTTTCCAACTGTGGGACACAATTTTATGATATTAACATGGAGTGCTTATTTTATGTAGTAGAATAGGTTTATTTCTAGAGTATCCAAAAGTTTAGGAAAAGGTAATTGAATTTATTAAATATATTGGTAGGTTCATGATGCTTACTTATGATAATGACATACTAGATAATAAAAGAAAAGAATTTATAGTGTTTTTGGAACTTTTCTTAGATTATTAAAATGATAATCTTGTAAATAAAAATATATAACAATTAATTATGGTCTAATGAATTAATTAATATTCAATTTGATGCACGTATGCTCCTTTGATATCTAGACATTAGCAGTGGTAGTCATGTGGCATATGTGATAATAATAGAATATGAGTCTATTTATAGTTAGTTTCCCTAAGTGTGGCTGTGATCCATAATTATTCTATATGAATTGTTATTTCATTTCACCCCACCCTTATCCAATGATAAAATGATAACTACATATAGAATGGGTGTTTTACCCAACATCTTGGTTGAAGAGGATACATATGGAAGACTAACCCTATCCCCCACCCTATATTCAGTTGTAGTATTATTTTCGCGTATGAACATGGGTAATTTTTTATACTTGAGTGTTATGGGATGTGATGGAATGAGGTTACTATGCTTGAATTTATTTTATATGTAGTATATAAATTATCATTACAAGTGTTTTATAAATGATATGTGATAGATTAAGGTATAATATATATTACATGGGTCACATTGGCTTTTAGAAATAATCATGGTTACTATATGGAAGATTTATATGTGATAATATGCTACACTAGGTGCATTGTATGATATTGGTTCCTATGTGTTTTCGGGATGGCTCCGGACATGCGATATTAGGGCGTGATAGTAGTAAACCTATGCGAAAGTGGTTGTAGGGTAGCTATATATATATATATATATATAAATTTTCAATATTTTGGTTGTAATTCTGCGTGTTATTTTGTGAGTGAGCTATGGTGAGGATGAGAAAAGAATGGTACACTTGTTTAATTAATTAGTTAGTGTCATTTTTTAACTCACTAGTTTTTTATGCCTCTTTCACATTTTTCATGAGAGGCTTCATGGAGTATCCTATAAAGTATATGTTTTAAGCCAACCCTGCTTATATTAAAACTATTTTTTTGGTCATGAAGTGTTTCTTGGTTATTAAGATGGATGTTAATAGTTCATGGAGTTTTTTTAGAGTAGTTTGGGCATTAAGGGTATTTTTGAGGATTTATCTCTTTTTCTTTTTTCATTTCAATTTTAATGAGATATGTATGAAATCACATAATTTTTTGGGATTAAATATTTATTTACAATGAGAATGACTTTTTTGGTGATTTTTATTATCATATCTATTACTTGTGAAATCATAATGAGGGTAATGCCTCTCATGTGTGTTACTATATACCCTTGATTCTTGTAGCCAATTCACGGCCTATTAGAGATAAGATTTGGGAGTCATTATCTCTCTTTTTCTATTTTAAACCATATAGGGATAACTTTGGGAAATGGGGTAATGAAACATTAGTTTAGATATTATTCTTCTAAAAAAAATTAGTCTATACTAATTACAAGAATATTAACACAATTCTCAGTGGTTTTATGAATGTCCAGGCTACGAGATAAAAGAAAAGAAACTGTCAACTCATTCCCTAGATAGAATCCCTTTTCATTCAGAATGATGAATAATTTTTTTACTTTATTCATTAATTATATAGATCTCATTGATAAAAAAAATTCTACAAAAAAATAAAAAAACATTTTTCCTTAAAAATACTTTGAATTACTTCAATATACACTAATATTAACTTATAGTCCCACAAGGGAGTATGAAATTGCTAAAAGGGTTTTGTGTGAATGAATGGTTACAAAAGAACCAACTCTAATTTTTTTACATAGTACGTAAGTGAATAGGGCCTATTAATTATATCTTAATTAACATGATAATTGAGATAGAAAGAAGACACAAGGCACAAGTGTAACAACTATAGATTTTAGAATATATTTTTCCTTAATAATTAAATTGATGAATTTGATAACTTTTGAACCATGAATCAAAATAATAATGTTGATAAATATTTATTATATTATAAATTAAAAAAAATTATAATCAAATTGAATGAGACATAATTATAAAAATCAACTATCAGAAATATTAATTCAATTATTCACAGATCACCAATATTTTTTTCTTTAAAAATTATGTTTTTATTATATATTATATATTTTTTATTTATAACATAAATAATTAATTTTATAATATTAATTTTAAAAAATAAAAATTATATTGGAATTCATAATGTTAAAATTATCTTATGATGAAAATTTTAAATTAATCTGAAAAGGTTGATTTTTAGGTGAATATTGAAAATTTCATTTTTATGAATACCTCAATTTTTATGATATCCTTATTATATAAGAGTGACATAAAAATATGTGAAACATATTTCTACACAAAATATATTTTTAAAATAAACCATTTAAAACTATTATATTGAATTTGGAATCCCATAATTGAATTTTTGGAACAAATGTTATATTTTATTATAACAAAAAACAATTTTGGATTATTTGACTTTAATGAGCCATCTCAATGCTTCCATTCAATTTTTGAATTTTTATAATGAAAAATTTCAAACATTTATTTAATTATAAACCAATAAATTCATGTTAATCACCATTAATCAATAATCTATATTTTAATTAAGTATAAATACATTTTTAATCATAAATATATTTTTTTCCTAAATTTTTTTTTCACATGTTTTCTATGAATATATTAGAATTAATATTTACCACTTATAAAAAAGTAATCTTTTAAAATAATTGGATTCAAATTATTAAATTTCTATAATATTTTCAATTTCATTTTTTTTTTCAAAATGATTAGTTACCATGGAAAATTTTCGTTGTTGGGGTCAGTGTTAAATAAGTTAGGGGGGGTGGTTAAACTAAGAGATACTTTTTCAAATATATTTAAAACATGACTAACATTTGTTATTTTGTTGTATCTAAAACATACTATATATAATATTCAAAATTTGGTTTCCCTGCAACAACATACCATAATAAAGACATTTATTAATTTAAAAAGTTCTTAATATGTACCATAGTGCACCTCCTCTCACTTATATATGGGTAAAAACTATTCTCACATATACACAAAACTTTATAACCTTTTCTAAATCATGATATTAAAAAAGAAATTCCCAACAATATTATATGTAAACTAGAGGATTTTTTATCTCAAAAATTCCCATATGAGAATAATTAATGTGTTTTTCAAGATAGATTATCCAAGGAGGAGGAATATATTCTTACAGTACTTTTTCAAGTTTATTAATTATTAAACCTCTTATCAATAAATGATAAAAATTTAAAAATATAAAAATATGTATCTATAATATACTTAGATCATATTATATAAATATAAAAACCATATTATATATCATTGTTTGACTCCTCATGTTGTAATAATGTTTTAATGATCACAAATCATGTAAATACTGTTAATCTATCTCAAATCATATATAGAGATGGTTGGTTTCCATATTCTTTAAACAAACTTTCACAAGATCCTAATTCCAATAAATAATGATTTGATTATTGTAAACTATATTTAATTATATAATATAATGATTTATTATTAGAATGATTAATTCTTATTCATTCTTTGAATATTACTGCTTAAGTATGCCTACAAATATTTTGCTATGTTTGATATACCATGAGTCTGCCACCAGTTCTGGATTTCTAGAAAAGTGACCCCGACACTGTGACCTAGAAACAGTGACTTAGACACCATGACCCAAACATCGTGAACTAAACACCATAACCCAGACACCATGACCCAAAATCTGTGACCCTAACATTGTGACCAAACACTGTAACATGTTTTTATATCTCATGAAGTCTATGACACTGGTTCCTTGCTACCATCACCAATACACTATTCAATGATTGGAAAATGACCAGACAGCATGATCCTAACACCGCATCTGTGCTACAAATTTTTAATGTTAATGAAATTATATCATCACTATTGTATCACTGCTCAAAGTCAAATATGAAGACACCATTTCATGGTGACACCGTTTCTATGTGATATCATTTCAAGATAGATTGTGACACCATTCTTTGAACTATTTTTTCATTTTCAATTTAATTTATAACTGTCACATTAGAGACATTTAAATGAGCTAACACAATTAATGTTTCTTTTTAGACATGTCACCCAACAGTACGAGGTGCAGAATTCATGCATCATGTCGGCTCCAACATGTGCACCTTAAATTAAAAAGTAAGATAAGTCGGGATGCAAAAATACACAGAAATACTGAAGAAGGGACACCATTTATGAAAAAGTAAACTAATTCATGCAATAAGAAACAACTGAAGAACACGTAAAGAACTCTAGACTCCAAAAGGCCAGACTACTGTAGATCATAATATAAATCATATTCTCAGTACGAACTCTAAGAAGAACATGGGAGAGATGTAACTGGAAACCAAATCACCTGACTTTGATACTCAATTTTTTCAAGAAGACTCGATACCTGCATCTACTGCATCCTAGAAGTCCAGATCTTAAGTGAATAACACTCAGAGCACTTATAACACTTTCCCATCATCTTTGCTCGGTTGTGTAACGTTTTTAGCTTTCAAGCTGTGTGTGTGGGTCTATATTAAAATAAACGGTCTCCTATATTCAATTAAAGGATACAAGATATCCTTCCTCTCATCACTTTTTACATCTGTTTACTCTCACTAATAAGTGTGGAAGAAGTCCTTGTATGACCTGATATTTTATACCCACGAAGAATAGTGGAAGAGGTCGTGTGACCTATACAGTAATGTGCTATATTTTTTACCCCGATCCAAGGTGCTGATCATGTTTATTATCATAAACTACTTGGTGGAAGGTGATCACCAAGTGGAGTGGATTAGGTATCGACTTGATACTGAAGCACTTTTTTTATCTGTTGTGTCTTTTTATTTATGTTTTCTGTTTTTTACTGGATATTTCAGAAAACACTAGATTTTACTTTGATAGTTAGTCTTGGATAGATGTGATAACTACTTTTCCTTATTAGAATAGATTCAAAAGTTGTATCAATAACTAACATTGATATTACTAAGAATTAAACAATCTTTTGATAAGTTATTTGAACATTCAAACTATTATAATTGTATTACCTTGATTAACTAGGATGTAATATTTTATTTGGTGGATGTTTTCAAAAAAGTAATTTTGTAACCAAAATTTCAATAGATAATCAATTTACCCCCCCCCTCTTAAGTATTCTACTCTGGCCAACATTTGGTATTAGAGGAATTTACTCTTATTAAGACTCTTTTTTCAAAATCTGTTCAACTGTGATTTTAGTTGTACATTAAAGATCTATAAATTTTTGTTAATTATAAATTTCAATCTCTTTAAATGTATTTATTTATTATGGATAATAGACTCGAAGGTGCTGCAACCAATATACCACCATTCTTTAATGGAACTAATTATGCCCAATGGAAAATGAAAATGAAAAATACAATTAGAAAGTATGGGTTTTAAAATTTAGACATTAGTTATAGATGATTATAATATTACTTCTACTAATAGAATTCCTTAGGATAACCCAAACATGACTTCTTACAATAAAAATTTCAAATACATGAATGCCTTAAATTTCTCTTTAGGAGATGAAGAATTTAACAGAACTTCTACTTGTAAAACTGCCCATGAAATTTGGAATACTTTGTTTGTATCACATGAGGGAACTTATAGTGTGAAATAAATGAGACTTGATACTTATATTATTAAATATGATAACTTTAAAATGAAACATGAGGAGCCTATTTCTGACATGTATCTCAGGTTCAATGAAATTTTAAACAAAATAATTTCTCTAGGAAGAGAAGTCAATGCCAATGAAAAAATTGAGAGGATTCTCATATGCCTAACTAGTATATGGAAAGGAACCTATGTCTCTATTAGAGAGTCGTGTGACATTAGAAAATTACCTATAAAATAACTCATTGGGAAACTAATGATGTATGAAGAGGAGCTGAATGTCAACAAGGAAGAGGAGGATGAACCTATATGAAAATCTATGGCATTCAAGACCCCCACCTCTAAACACCAATAAAAACTGAAATTGAAAAAATCTATAGAATGTTCCAGTAGTGAAAAATATTCACCTAGAATGTGATGAGGAAATGGCTCAATTAGACAGAAGGTTTAATAAATTTTACAAAAGGAAGAAAATTTTCAGAAAGCCTAACTTTAAAGGAATATTTGATCAAGAGGGAAGTTGGAAGAATGATTGTAAAATAAATGAAAAGTCTGATGAGATAGTATGCTATGAATATAAGCTAAACGGTCTTGTACATGAAGACTATCCCAAGCTCATATAAAACAAGAAATACGAGGATAATGATTGAAAGCATAAAAATGCAGTGAAAGAAACTTGGAGTGCTTCTGAGGATAGTTCAAGTGACTAAAAGTCTTCACATGATGAACTAGATAACAAAGACAATATATATTTCATGACAAACACGTCTAATGTAACCCTAGAATCTCCTATGAAAAATAACTATTATTATAGAGATAAAAGTGATTATTAATATATTAATAAAGAATAAATGGTTGAGTATTGAAATATGCTTGAAGATACATGTAATGAACTAAAAGAAAAATAAAATTCTTTAAAGAAACATTATTCTCTTACCTCAAATGTTAAATCTAAACTTGCTGTATATAGCATCCCATCTTTTTATGACATAACTTTCATTTCATTACACGGAACTGAGGATCGTTAAGGTTTAGTGTCTTGGAAACAAGGAGCATAATACATGAAAAAAACATAAAACATTCTTCTTAAACACTTGAAAGGCTTCTCCTTTAGTTCATCGTAGGTTCATTACTGAATCTCATAACCTGGGGACATACATCAAATGAAAGGGGTGAGCGGAAGGCCCAGTAAGGGAAACAAGAGAACCATTTTACATGTGAACTTGAGATACTTCAATAAGGACATGAAAAGAACTTTAAGGAATGAGAAAGAAATCATGAGATACATCATAATAAAAATAACAATTTTCATAACTTGATGATGTGGCTGCAACATTTAATATTGAAAATCGTTTCGTTTCACCAAGGTCCATCCCCAAGGTGTCATTAAAAATTACCAAGGTTATTCACCAAGGCGTCGTTAAAATGGTCATCTCTAGAGATTAAGACTTTACCCATGGAATTTGAGCGCTATCAGGGCACACCCTTAAATTTTCTTTTATTATCATGTGAGCCACATATATCATCATCAAACATTTCATAAATATCCCATATAGCATAAAATAATGGGTTTCATTTCATAATCATAACGTTTTAAAAACTGCTTTAAAGACATGATCTTTACATTACTTTAAACCCACAGAAAGGGAAAGCGGGTATCATGTATGTAAATCCCAGAATAAAATAGAACATTTTGATATATATGTGCATACCCTTGTAAAAATAAGAGCTTTGAGTATTCACTTTCTAAGTTAAAATAATTTTGAGAGAAGAGAGGCATTTTGAGACGAAAATTCTGCAGCATAACGGCTATGTTACAAGGTTTTAGAAAACTTTGAAAAGAGAGGGAACATGGGTCGAACAATCATAATTGACCCATAAAACAGTAGAGGGACAGAATAAGAAGGATATATGGACATGGTGATGCAATTTCAAGGATATACCATTTGAAATGAAAAAAATGGAAGGAAGACAAAAATTTGATTTCTCTTATGAAAATTCGGCAGCCTAACAGCGTCACTTAAACATCAACAAAAATGAATTGAACAGATAAAATAGGGTCTCTCATCATATTATCATATAAGATCAGTATGATAGATATAGAGATCATACCCCAATATAATAAAAAGGAACTTGAAATATTTGACATGAAAATCGAACATGAAAAATGAGAAGGGTGAAAGAACCACTTAAAAATTCCGCAGCCTAACGGCGTCACTTAAACTTTCATAAAACGAAATTATGAGAGTAAGAGGGGATCACTCATCATATAAACATGAAAGGGCAGTAAGGGGAACATAAAATAACATCCTCTCACATAATAACATGGAGCAGAAAAGGAATGAGACAAAAGAGATTACATGAAAAGAAAGAGAGAGGTCGGATCCCTTACCTTAAAACGCGACTCTTGAAACTCAATGTTTTGGACCTTGAGGGCTTGGGGGGAACCTTGGGAAGACTCCTTGGGAGATAAGGAGACCAGAACTTCGTTGTGGGAGAGTTGGGAGTGAGAACTAAAGGAGGTAAGGGTGTGTATTTATAGGGAATTTGAGGGGACAAGGCATTAATGGCCAAGGGACACCTCATTAGTGGTTTTGGCCAAACCATGGGCTTGCCCATGGTATTTGCCCACGGTATTGGCCACATGGGACACCTCATAAATTATCTTACTATTCATAATTCGACCATATTGAATATATACTTAATACATCATTTAATGATGTCATTGAACACCCGTAACTTAAAAACTATATTTTCACTATTCATCGAAAATTCAACTTTCTCAGAATAATCCCAAAATTCACCTTAACCAAATATCAATGCTTTGATTTCAAAAATAAAATCCATTTTATAAAAATAATTTTCTAAATATTTTTGATTAAATTTTTAATTAAAAACACTATTCACCAAAAATTCATTTTTTTAGAAAAAACCCCAAAAATTACCTTAACATAATATCGATGCACTCAGTTCAAAAATAAAGCCATTTTTATAAAAATAATTTTCTAATTATTTTTAATTAAATTATTAATTAAAAAAGACTATTCATCTGGAAAAACTAATACTTGACTAATAATTTATGAAACCGTTATTTACCCATTTTATTGAATCACATTACTTAATCTAGGTGTCTAAATTATATTAAAACATTCTTTAAGTGAAATTACTAATCCATTTGGTCACATTACTAATCCTAAGCGTAAAATCACTATTCATAATTTACTATTCATCAAAAATTAAGTTGATCTTATTAGACTCCAAATTCCTTACTGAACACTTTTGTAGAAGACCATTTTTTGAAAATAATTACACATCATTAATTATTTAGAGTTTACATAAATGTTTTAAAATATCCCTTTTTCAAAAAATCATCAAAAAAATATATTCTAAAATTATCCGGACAAAAGAAATTCCACAAACATCACTAAAGGAAGAGATCTCAATTTATTCACCCAAAAGGATTACACAAAGAAGCTAGGGTCTCGTCACATAGCCCTTTATAACACCGGCATAAGACCTAAGTGTAAGGTGTGCTATGGTGAGAGAATCAGAGGGAGGCTCCGATAACATTTCCCTAGTAGTAATATCTACTAACTTGAACTTCTCCCGTAGGAGTTTCCGTTCAAGCTTGACACGCTGGAGTTCGGCTTGGGCTTGGTCCAAAGAGAAGCCCACAGATGCGACCTCCTTCCCAAGCTCTGATAAGTGGCCTTCATAAGGGTCGAGTCTACTGGATGAAGCCATCGACTCCTTTTTCTGTATTAACCATTAACATCTTCTTAAATCATTAAGAGTAAGTTAATATACTACTCAAAAAGATTGGGTTGTTACATTATTCCCCCCTTAAGAAATTTAGTCCCCGAAATTTATACTTGAGGCCTAGTCGAAAAGGTGAGGGTACTTTTGCTTCATTGTTTCCTCAGGCTCCCAAGTCGCTTCTTCATATTTATGATTCCTCCACAACACTTTCACAAGGTGGATAGTCTTGTTTCATAGGAACTTGTCTCTACGGTCCAAGATCTCCACTGGCTGCTTCTCATAAGAGAGGCCATGTTCCAGTTGTACCACCTCTGGGTTCAGTACATGCAAAGGGTCGGGTATGTACTTCCTCAAGAGAGATACATGGAAGACATCATGAACTTGATCTAGGTTCGGTGGAAGTGCTAGACGATAGGCCACTGCTCCTATGCGATCAAGGATTTCATAGGGGCCAATGTACCTAGGGCTAAGCTTCCCTTTCTTCCCAAACCGCATGACTCTCTTCCACGAAGAAATTCGAAGGAAGACTTTGTCACCAACACCAAACTCCAAGTCCCTTCGACGATTGTCAGCATAACTCTTCAGCCGACTCTGATCAGCCTTTATGTGTTGTTGGATGGCACGAACCTGTTCTGTCATCTCTTGCACAAGATCAGGCCCATGAAGTTTTCTCTCACCAGTTTCATCCCTACAAGTGGGAGTTCTACATCGCTTTCCATACAGAGCTTCATAGGGTGCCATCTGAATACTCGAATGGAAGCTATTGTTATAGGAGAACTCAACTAATAGGAGGTGTTGATCCCATCCACCTTTAAATTCCATTGAGCATAATCGCAGCATGTCTTCGAGTGTCTGAATAGTCTTTTCAGATTGGCCATCAGTTTGAGGATGATAGGCCGTACTAAAATTCAATTCAGTATTCAGAGCATGTTGAAGACTTATCCAGAATTTTGATGTGAATCTTTGGTCACGATCAGACACGATGGATAGTGGTACCCCATGCAGCCTTACCACTTCCTTCACGTATAACTTGGCAAGCTGATCCAGAGAGAAATCTTCCCGAATAGAGATAAAATGGGCTGTCTTGGTGAGACGGTCCACAATAACCCATATCGCATTGTTTCCTTTGGATGTTTTCGGGAGGCCAGTTACAAAGTCCAAAGTGATATTATCCCACTTCCATACTGGTATGGGTAGCAGTTGTAATACCCCCTTAGGAAGTTGTCATTCTGCCTTTACTTGCTCACACACCAGGAACCTTGTAGTGTAATAAAAAATCTCCCTCTTCATGTTATCCCACCAATAATGATCACGAATGTCTCTATACATCTTAGTGCTTCCCGGATGTATAGAGAAAGTAGAGCTATGAGCTTCATCCATCAGTTCTTTCTTTATCTCCTGAATAGATGGAACACATAGTCTTGTACAAAATTTCAATACACCTTCTTGATCAATATTGAAATCCGGGAACTTCCCATCTTTTACAGCCTCTAACTTCTCCTACAGCAAATGATCTTCTTTTTTAGCCTTCTTGATCTTATTTAGTAATGAAGGTTG
Organism: Viscum album; assembly: GCA_963277665.1. Lineage (NCBI taxonomy): Eukaryota > Viridiplantae > Streptophyta > Magnoliopsida > Santalales > Viscaceae > Viscum > Viscum album. Next base: position 1,946,576,906 of record OY728163.1, read on the forward strand.
AGAAATCATTTGGGATAGGGTTGATGATGTCGCTTTCCATATAATTCCCATGTCCAGTTTTACTAGATCTTTAATCAAGGGATCTCCTAGGATCCTCATTGTTTCCAGAACAACAGGATCTTTCCTGCCGAACGCATCCACGACTTTGTTTTCTCTTCTAGGTTGATAATGAATTGAACAATCATAGTTGTTAATAAGCTCCAACCATCTCCTATGTCTCATGTTCAATTATTTCTGTGTGAAAATGTACTTTAGACTTTGGTGGTCAGTGTATATATCACATTTCTCCCCATAAAGATAGTGCCTCCATATCTTTAGAGCAAAAACAACTGCCGCCAGCTCTAGATCATGCGTAGGATAATTCTGCTCATGAATCTTCAACTCTCGAGATGCATAAGAAATTACCTTGTCATTTTTCATGAGGACGCACCCAATCCATTTTAGAGATGCATCGCTAAAAATAACGAATCCTTCTCTGATAGAGGGTAGTGTTTACACAGGTGCAGTAACCAATCTCTTCTTCAGCTCTTGGAAACATTCTTCACATTCCTTTGTCCAGATGTATTTAACCCCTTTTCGAGTCATCTTGCTTAGTGGATTAGAAACCCGTGAAACGTTTTTCACAAACCTCCTATAATATCCCGCTAAACCAAGGAGACTACGAATCTCAGTTACTATTGTGGGTTGAGGCCACTCCTCCACAACCATTGTCCTTGCAGGGTCAACCGAGATTCCTTCATTGGTTACGATGTTCCCCAAGAAAGACACTTGTTGTAACCAAAACTCACACTTGCTGAACTTCCCAAAGAGTCTCTCCTTCCGCAGAGTTTTCAATATAACCCTTATATGATCTTCATTCTCCTCAAGACTTTTTGAATATATCAAAATATCATCAATAAAAACTACCACAAAGTTATCAAGGTAGTCCTTAAAGACTCTATTCATCAAATCCATGAAAATAGCAGGAGCATTAGTCAAGCCGAAGGGCATAACAGTAAACTCATAATGCCCATATCTTGATCGGAAGGTAGTCTTTGGAATATCTTCCTTCTTCACCCTCAGTTGATGATAACCTGATCAAAGGTCAATCTTAGAGAAGAATTGATCCCCGCAAAGTTGGTCAAATAAATCATCAATTCTTGGAAGAGGATATCTGTTCTTCACTATGATCCCGTTCAGTTCTCTATAATCAATGAATAGCCGCATTGATCCAGCCTTCTTCTTCACAAAGAGAACTGGTGCTCCCCAAGGAGACACACTCGGTTGGATAAACCCCTTCTCCAACAAGTCTTGGAGTTGTTTCTTTAACTCTTCTAGATCCACATTTTCCATTCGATATGGAGTCTTTAATATCGGTTGAGACCCAGGTACGAGTTCAATGGAGAACTCTACCTCTCTTTCTGAGGGAGGTCCAGGTAACTCCTCAAGAAATACATCCATGTATTCCTGAACAATCAGAACATCTTCTATTTGTATTCTCGCTTTTCTTTCTTCATCATCACCGATTAACTCCATAAAGAAATCTATAGGAGGTGCTTCTAGATAGGTATTAGTTCAGGATATCTCTCTTCAGAAGATAATTGTAGGTCGTTCATTCAAGACTACTGAGATTTCCTTACTTCTGCATTTGATCTTAGCATTATACATTGAGAGCCAGTCCATCCCTATTATAATGTCGAATTCCATCATGGGAATGACTACTAGATTTGTGATAAGATTGTGCTCACCAAAGTAAACACTAGAGTCTCTAAATACTGTTGATGCAAGGATAATCCCACTTGGAGTCTTGAATGACAACTCTACCTCTAGCAGTTTGGGGATTGATTCTATATTCCTTGAAAACTTGGAGGAAATAAAGGAATGCGTAGAACCAGAATGAAATAAATTACTTGCTAGTTTTGAGAGGACAACAAGAGTACCTGCTACCACATCATTCGGAACTTCAACTTCAGTTGTTGTGATATCGAAAGCACGCCATTTCTCCCTTGGCCTCTGCTGAGGTTGATGGTGATTCCCCTCCACCGCCCTCGGATTTGGACATTGGTTAGAAAAGTGACCAAGCTATCCACACTTGAAGCATGTGACTTCGGGTAGGGCCAGAACCATCTTTCCTCTATCGTTAATGTTGGGAAGCTGAGTCTTCACCTCACTATGACAATTCCGACCAATATGGCCTCTTCTTCCACACTTGTAGCATTTGCCACTTCCATTCAAGCAGTTCCCCAGATGATTCTTCCCACATTTATTGCATGTGGTAAGTTGCATTTTATTTCCACCTCTTCCCTGATCAAAAGACTTCCCTAAACTGGGCTCCAATGATCTCTTCTTTTCATTTGGTTTATGAGACCATTGTGTCTCACCAAACTCTAGCTCGACTTTCATAGCACTTTGAACTATTTCTTCATACCTATCATTGTCCCTGTTGGCTAGATTCTTCCACAGATGAGGTCGTAGTCCACCAAAGAATCTATCAACCTTCCCATTAGGGTCCATGACAATGCTTGAGGTATAATGGGAAAGCCTCGTGAAGTTCATCTCATAGCTTCCGACAGATTCATTCTCCTTCTGCTACAGCTCGAGAAACTCTTTCTCCATTCTCGTTCTCATGGAACGAGGGAAATAATTGTTAAAGAAAATTCTCTGAAATTCTTCCCACTCCATAGCTTCCATCTCTCCTCGTGGCTTCATGTTTTTGATCAGTGATCACCACTGATCATCTTCTCCCTCTAGGCGGTAAACATAATGGGTGACTTTTTCTTGTTCCGAATAATGAAGTACAGAAAAGATCATTTCAATGGAGATTATCCATTGTTCCGCAACCAATGGGTCAGTATATCCACTGAATTTTGGCGGTCGTTGACGCATGAAGGACTCAACAGAGTGTTGTTCCCTTCATGGTGAGGTCGGCCTCTCAGCTTGATTCAAGTTATTACTCATAACTTGAGTCAGTTGTTTCATCATTCGCATGAATGTTTCCATTCCGGCTTCCATCAGAGGGAGGTCAGAACATGGTGCATTGCGGTCACCATCGAAACGGTTCCTCCTATTGCCCACCATTTTATAAAAGAATAAAACCTTAGTAAGAAACTTATTTCATTTATGAATCTTTTGACTATGACTTCATGCTTAGACAATTACACTTTTTTATAATTCATTCATAATGATTCATAAAAAGCTTGTGATTAACCAAACATATCCCCCGAGAGCGTCCTAACCAAGGGTGAAACAAGGCCCGTTATCTTGCACCAGTTCCCGTTCAAGTCTAGCTCAAAGCGGTGTTTTTGGGTTTTACCCCTATGTACATCTGTGCCAGATCCGCCTCTACCTGCTCGTATCCAGAGAGGGATGTATTTGTTTGATAAACCACTTACTCAATACTTACCAAAATACCAGGAAGTTATCCTATATTTAAACATTTCTATAGGGTTCTTCCTAAAGTTTTTATATCCTAATTTCCACAAATAACTTAACCATCCTTTGATACCAACTATAGAATCCCTTCTTTTATAACATAAACCTTCATTTCATTACACGGAACTGAGGATCTTTAAGGTTTAGTGTCTTGGAAACAAGGAACATAATACATGAAAATAACATAAAACATTCTTCTTAAACACTTGAAAGGATTATCCTTTTGTTCATCCTAGGTTCATTACTGCATCTCATAACCTGGGGACATACATCAAAAGAAAGGGGTGAGCAGAAGTCCCAGTAAGGGAAACAAGAGAAACATTTTACATGTGAACTTGAGATACTTCAATAAGGACATGAAAAAAACATTAAGGCGTGAGAAAGAAATCACGAGATACATCATAATAAAAATAACATTTTTCATAACTTGAAGATGTGGCTGCAACATTTAATATTGACAATCGTTTCATTTCACCAAGGTCCATCCCCAAGGTGTCGTTAAAAATTACCAAGGTTATTCACCAAGGCATCGTTTAAATTGTCATCTCTAGAGATTAAGTCTTTACCCAATGCATTGGAGCACTATCAGGGCGCACCCTTAAATTTTCCTTTATTATCATGTGAGAAACATATATCATCATCAAAAATTTCATAAATAACCCATATAGCATAAAATAATGGCTTTCATTTCATAATCACAACGTTTTAAAAACTGCTTTAAAGACACGATCTTTACGTTACTTCAAACCCATGGAAAGGGAAAGCGGGTATCATGTATGTAAATCCCAGAATAAAATAGAACATTTTGATATATATGTGAATACCCCTGTATAAATAAGAGCTTTGAGTATTCACTTTATAACGTAAAATAATTTTGAGAGAAGAGAAGCATTTTGAGACGAAAATTCTGCAGCGTAACGACTAGGTTACAAGGTTTTAGAAAACTTTGAAAAGAGAGGGAACATGGGTCGAACAATCATAATTGACCAATAAAACAGTATAGGGACAGAATAAGAAGTATATATGGACATGGTGATGCAATTTCAAGGACATACCATTTGAAATGAAAAACATGGAAGGAAGACAAAAATTTGATTTCTCTTATGAAAATTCGGCAGCCTAACGGCGTCACTTAAACTTCAACAAAAATGAATTGAACAGATCAAATAGGGTTTCTCATAATATGATCATAAGAGATCAGTATAATAGATATAGAGATCATACCCCAAAATAATAAAACGGAACTTGAAAGATTTGACATGAAAATCGAACTTGAAAAATGAGAAGGGTGAAAGAATCACTTAAAAATTCGACAGCCTAACGACGTCACTTAAACTTTCATAAAACGAAATGATGAGAGTAAGAGGGGATCTATCATCATATAAAAATGAAGGGGAAGTAATAGGAACATAAAAGAACATCCTCTCACATAATAACATGGAGAGTAAAAGGAATGACATAAAAGAGATTACATGAAAAGAAAGAGAGAGGTCGGATCCCTTACCTTAAAACGCGACTCTTGAAACTCAATGTTTTGGACCTTGAGGGCTTGGGGGCACCTTGGGAGGACTCCTTGGGAGGAAATGAGACCAGAACTTCGTTGGGGGAGAGTTGGAAGTGAAAAATAAAGGAGGAAAGGGTGTGTATTTATAGGGAATGTGAGGGGACAAGGCATTAATGGCCAAGGGACACCTTATTAGTGGTTTTGAAAAAACCATGGGCTTGCCCATGGTATTTTCCCATGGTATTGGACACTTGGGACACCTCATACCTTATCTTACTATTCATAATTCGACCATATTGAATATATACTTAATACATCATTTAATGATGTCATTAAACACCCGTAACTAAAAAACTATATTTTCACTATTCATCGAAAATTCAACTTTCTCAGAATAATCCCAAAATTCACCTTTACCAAATATCAATGCTTTGATTTAAAAAATGAAATCCATTTTATAAAAATAATTTTCTAAATATTTTTGATTACATTTTTAATTAAAAACACTATTCACTGAAAATTCATTTTTTTCTGAAAAAACCCAAAAAACTACCTTAACATAATATCGATGCTATGAGTTCAAAAATAAAGTCCTTTTTATAAAAATAATTTACTAATTATTTTTAATTAAATTTTTAATTAAAAAACACTATTCATCTGGAAAAACTAATACTTGACTAATAATTTATGAAACCGTTATTTACCCATTTTATTGAATCACATTACTTAATCTAGGTGTCTAAATTATATTAAAACTTTCTTTAAGTGAAATTACTAATCCATTTGGTCACATAACTAATCCTAAGCGTAAAATCATTATTCATAATTTACTATTCATCAAAAATTATGTTGATCATATTAGACTCCAAATTCCTTACTGAAAACTTTTGTAGAAGACCATTTTTTGAAAATCATTACACATCATTAATTATTTAGGGTTTACATAAATGTTTTAAAATATCCCTTTTTCAAAAATTCATCAAAAAAATATATCCTAAAATTATCCGGAAAAAAGAAATTCCACAAACATCACTAAACGAAGAGATCTCAAATTATTCACCCGAAAGGATTACACAAGGAAGCTAGGGTCTCATCACATAGCCCCTTATAACACCGGCATAAGACCTAAGTGTAAGGTGTGCTATGGTGAGAGAATATGAGGAAGGCTCAGATAACATTTCCCTAGTAGTAATCTCTACTAACTTGAACTTCTCCCGTAGGCGTTTCCGTTCAAGCTTGACACGCTGGAGTTCGGCTTGGGCTTGGTCCAAAGCGAAGCCCACAGATGCGACCTCCTTCCCAAGCTCTGATAAGTGGACTTCATAAGGGTCGAGTCTACTGGATGAAGCCACTAACTCCTCTTTATGCATTAACCATTAACATATTATTAAATCATTAAGAGTAAGTTAATATACTACTCAAAAAGATTGGGTCGTTACACTGTAGATTGAGATAAAAATGTCTAATTACTCAAAGAAAACAATGAATTAAATATATATAAGGCCCCCGCCTTAAACCTTACTTAATCTTGAGTTAATACAAGATTACACTTTGAGGATCTTTTCAGGTTTAGAGTTTTAGATAATTAGATAATAAAACTTGCATTACATTCCACATTTAAACAAAGTGGTTACATAAAATATATTATTCATTTTTCCCATCAACGGAAACATATTTAAAATAAAAAATGGATTCTTTATTGACACTTCCTTGACACTATCATCATATCATGTACCATTCCCTTGACCTATGAAAAACCTTTCAAAAACATGGGATGAGCATAAAAAGCTAAGTGAGGGTTATAGAAAGTGTGGAAAGGAAACAAGAGTACATATATACATAAGAATGAAATCATACTTTACCCATAAAACACAATCACTTTAACATACCTCATAAAATCATGAATAAATCATAGAAATCATAAGACATAAAGGTAACTTGAGGAATTCATAACATTCTTACATAGTGAGTAACCCTCTTGGTTACGTTTGGAATACCAATCATAGTATATTCCCATAATCTCTTCAGAGAAACCTTAACGTTTAACTCTTTCACATTACCCTATGCATTGGAGAGCTATATCGGGCTCGAAAACCCTTAGTTTATCACGGAACCACCTGTCATCATAACAATGCCCAAGAACCATAACATAATCATAGCACATAACATAAGCATAAAATAAAAAATAACATTCCCACATTGCAATAACAATATAACATTTTAAGATATTGAAATAATGAATCAATTCTAAAAACAATTTTAAAAACCATTTAAAACATTTAATAAAGATATTTTTAAATCAAAGTGACCCATACCAAATTGAAGATTCTAACATTTTAAACCATCAATATCCATATAAATAAATCCTTAAAACCATTTTGAAAACATGGATATTAATGAGAAATATTTATAAGAATAAATCATTAAAACATTTAAAACGATATTTTAGTTAAAGGGTTTTTAACCGAATGAGAGACACTTGAATACAATAATTGAGGAATAACATTTAATCAAAACATTATAATATCATGAGAATAAAGGTATTAATGATATAATATTGAAAGTACAGTACATACACCATATAAGAGTGAATTAGTGCCTAACAACAATGAAGTCTAAATAGAAATGTAAATTGAGATGAAATCCATTATAAAGATGGTATCCTTAAATTAAGGATAAATCAATCTCATAATTATGTGTGACAAATATAAATACACCCAATATAAGTGGATATTAAGTGTAAAATAATCAAAGGTCATTCACAAATATTCAAAGGATGACATATTAAATAACTATATGTTGAACCCAAAGAAATCGAAATTGGGTTAAGAAGTTCCCTTGACAGCCTAACGACGTCACATCAAATTTTAGAAAAAGAGTTGATGAGAGAGATAAAGGGTATCTCATCACTTGGAAATAAAATTTACAGAAATAAGAATATATAATAACAAATCCCCACAAAATAATATGAAAATTAAAAGACATAACAAAATAAGTCTTTTAAAAAGAGGAGGGTGAAAGGTTCCCTTACAGATTTGGGTAACTTTCGAAACGTACACCCCATGAAAGAAGGACTATAAAAAATTGATGTAAATACTCAAAAAAGAAATTATGTTTCACAAATAGTAGAATAATGGAAAGTACATACAGCACTCAAAAGGAAATATTGGCAAATGTAGCATGAATCTCAGGAAAACACAAAGTGAGATAAAAAGCCCCTTACGAAATTTCGGCAACCTAACGGCGCCAATTAAAACTTCCAAAATAGATTGATGAGAAAAAATAGGGTCTCTCATCATATGAAAATAAAAATTACAGTAAGATTAATATAAAATAACATCCAAATCATAAGAAATATGAGCTTAAAAGGAATGACATAAAAGAGTGTACTTAAAAAGAAAGAGAGGGGTAAGATCCCTTACCTCGGTTCCGACTTGATTCGATCGTTCTTTAACTTCCTGAATTATAAACAGGAGTTAATTTATACTTGTTTAAGAACCTTTTTCAAGTTCATTATTCATTTTATATCACTTAATACCATGCTATTAACACTATGTAATTATTTAAGTTAATAATGGTCGTTTTGTAGATCATTGCTAATTGAGTCAAAAATAAACTCTTTATAATTACAAGTTGTTCATGTGGTAAAATATATATTATATCCAGAATTATATTCATTATGTAGATATCATATATATCATATATATGCATTATATACATGCATTTATAATATTACATAACATTTAGAGGTAAGAAATGAAATGCACCGTTCATGGAGACGGTAAGACGTACGTACGCATGAACGCTACTTACATTTATATTTATTATTGAATGGAATTAAAACATAATGATACATAATAGTATTATAATTCCAGTATGGTATCATATATAATATCATTAAATAGTACCACATATGGTATTAACGAATCAAATCACATTGAGGCGGCGGCAGTCTGTACTTCCTAAAATGAAGATATCGCGTTTAACCATAATGGAAACCATAATGGTATGCCATAAATGAAAAATACAGAAGCTTAAGTAAAACATAAACATATTATATATCATATATAAATATAGTTACATCTTAATGGATGCCTATGAGGGTGTTAAAAGAATATTGAACAATCATCGTTTCGTGAGGCAGAGATTCACCATCCACAGAAACAGTATGTTCTTTAACCATTAGATGTAGGTGTGTGTAAGTGTAGCACCAATAATTCTTATAAAAACATAATAGTAAATTTAAGATAATGTATTAGTTACAAATTTAATTAATAAAAAGAGTTTAGGGGGTTGGAGAAGAAAAATAAAACAAAAGAACACAAGTGATGGCATTACCATAAAATCGGGTATCTCTCTTTGATTTGAGCTCAAAGGCTTCCTTGGGAATACTTCTGCCCAAAGTGAGGCTTCTAGGAGTAAGAGAGGGATGTGGAGAGACAAAATGAGCAGAGGTTGGCCGAGCCAAAGTCTTTAGACGTGTGGGTAAGGAGGTAGAGGGGGGTCCTTTTATAAGAGGAGAGGAGGGGCACTCTTGGAAAGTTACAAAATGTTACTTTATTTTCAAATGAGTTTCGGATTTTAAAGGTCCCACATTGATTTATTTCTAGGATAAGCTGGTATGGGTTCGAAAGATACTCATACAATAGGTATTTGGCAATTGTATGTTATAGTTTTAACATTATCTTTTCATTTTATTTAAATCCTTTATTAATGAGGTAATCGTTGCATCATCATGATGTCATAAATAATTTAATTTATTTAATGTCTAAAAATTATAAAAAAAACTATCATGATGTACGAAATCTTTTTATATTTCTAATTAATATTTATAGTCAAACATATGACTTGTATAACCCCATTTAAAAATTGTTTTAGTAAAACAACTCATGCTTGTGACATTTTTATTTTAACTTTAAATAAAAAGATATTTATGTCATTTTCCTACCAAAGTGGCTCCATGGGGTCCCAAAGTTGACCCATGGATTTTATTGGTCGGACATGACACATCCAATGAGGGTAGGACATGTGTTTATGTCATTTCATAATATGAAAACATTATTTTTACCATAAATTACACTAATTACCTCTAATCGCGATTAATAACTTAAAAGTTACTATTCACCAAAAAATTATTTTAATCCCATTGGACCAAATTTTAAATACTAATGAAAACCATATATGTTAGATTTTTGAAATTCAAACCACAGAAGTGGTAAAGTTTCATTTAAACAAAAAATCAATTTTTAAACTACCACTTAATGGTTTCACTATTCATCAAAAATTGATGTTTTTCAGAAAAATACAAAAAATTCACCATAAGCTATATTTGATATTCCAAATTCAAAAATGATGTCAATTTTACCAAATTAAAAACATATATGTTGAATTAATTAATTTAACAATTAACTCCCGCTATCAAAACAAATAGCGTGTTTTTAAGAAACAATATCTATTAAAAGATTGACACTAGTTTAAGTCCAATTTCAAAGTGAAATTAATTCCAATGACCACCATTAGATTAAATGGTAAAAATATATTCTAAATACACTTTAATATAAATTAAAAATATAATCTATCCATATAAATAAATCATATTAAAAGGAAGTTTTGAATTAAAATGCAACATTTTCAATAAAAATGATCTTTATCGAAAAAATAACAAAATTTTACACAAAGTAAAATTTTATGTCCAGATTGTAAAGAAGGATTTTATTTTGTCAAATACAACATATGAAATTATCAAAAGTATATTCAAAAAGGGTTCTCCATCAAAATGCGGTTAATCGACCTTTTAAAGAATATTAGAAGATTTATGCTTAAAATTGGATTCATTTGCATTTTATGCCTCCAACATTTATTGGATAAAAGAAAAAATATTTGACAAAAATATATATTCATTTTTTTAGTTAGTTCTGTTCATTCTTGCCAATATAATGGCTAGGCGTTAACTACCTTTTAAAATAATATTATTTTATTATTAGAGTACAACGTAAGATTTCAAAGAAACTCGTTGTTGCGTATCGGGTACGCCCTCGAGCATAGAATTCCCTTTAAAGTAATATTAACATTTTATTCCAAAATATGGATAAATATGAAAATTTCATATTCTTTATTTACCTAGGGTGTTACATCCTTCCCCACTTTTGGGAATTGTGCCCTCACAATTTTAAAATTCAACTTGGAAACTTCATTGAAAATCCCACATCAGAACAAGAGTCAGTTAAACAATCACTTTTAAAGAATGGGAGATAAGTACAAATGTCACCTGAGTTAACCCATAAAAGGATTCCATGTATGAAAATATGGATATGGAGGAAAAACAAAGGGTCGTGTTCTGATGGAGAGTGATAGTAAACATGTCTAGGAGAAAGTTAACAACAAGAAAATCACAAACATGTGATGGGTTAAACAGTATTTGATTCCTCTGTTGGAAAAATTTACATACAAAATTTTTGTTTTAAGTTACTTTTCATTGAAGAATTTATTTATGAGCTTAACTTAAACATAAGGAAGCATACTTAATTGTCATGTTGACTTTCAAATTTTACTAGATTTCTTACACGAACTCATATTTTCTCCAAAAGAAGAGTATTTAGGATGACTTGTTCACATTAAGAGAGTAATAATCAACTTCTAGAGAATCACCTAATCCACAAAATAGAACTATATACATCCCATGTCTTTAGACCATAACCAAAACTAAAACAAAAAAGGTTGGTATGAGATCAGATAATACCCAAAAAAAATCCTTTATAAAAAAATCTATTCTTAATATCCAAATTTTTTTAAAAAAAACCGAAAGTTCAACAAAGACCATTCAATAAACATCTATACATAAAATTCTACAAAGTAAACCAAACTAAGATTGAAACCCAATTCTCTGAAGGATTTAATCACATAGTCTCCTAAGATAAATTCTAACATTTTTCTCCAAAATAAATCAGTTACTCTTACAGTCTCATACTGAAAAGTAATTAACCTAATCACATATCCTCCATGATAGGCTAATCATTTCCATTGATAGCCAAAAATCAACCTACTCTTAATTCATAAAATCATCTAATTAAAAATAATCATTCAAACTAACTATTGACTTCAAGTATTCCAGTGGTAGGCGATAAATACCAGTTTCACTTTGGATGTGGGTTCGATTCCCGCAGATTCGTCCGACGCGACGGGTTGTCACACGATCTACATGTTTTCCCTTTTCAAAAACTATATAATTTTATAACATTCCTAAAAAAGAGATAAATTCATCAAAAATAACCATAACATATTTTAACCACAAAGGTTATCTGATAACTTCCATTTTGCAAACCAAAATGTATTAACAAGTAATTGCCTCAAATTCAAGGATCATATAAACCCAATTGGTTCTTTATAACTATATCCATAAAAGAAAGTATAATAATTCCTTGAATAAAATTTTCATATATCAAACAGCAGGGTTACTATAAAAAGTCTCCTAATGTAACCCCATCATCCAAATAGACTTAATACATCTAAGAATTTCACCATCCTAAAATCTACCATAACTCATGAATCCCATATATTATGACTTCTTACTCATTCAACATTCTTCATGATCCATTATCCATTCCTTTTCACCTTATTCTGAAATACCTCTTTCCTATAATCAAAATCATGAATCATATCCTAGGATTCCAATAATAGGAAAACATATGCTAAGAAATAATCCATACGTTTTATTCTTCATTGTCAGCTTCTTCATCCTCAATCAGAATGGCATTAGGTATTGGTAAATGAATATTTGTATGATCTTGGTGACCCCATTCCCGAAACTTCTTCGTAGGACATGTGTTTTCATAATGACCATGCACACCACATTTAAAACATTCAATTGATCCTTCAAAAGGAACTTCTTTCCCTTTCCTAGAGTCAACTAGATGCTTCCTTTTTCCATGGTAGGTTATTGCTTTATGACCTTCATTTCCACATCTATAGCATATTTATATCCCTTTGAAACATTTTCCTTTGTTATTATTTCCACTTATTTAACACATAGGTATTTGAACATACTTACCTTAATGATTATTACATTAACTTCCGTAGGGATTTGTTTCTCGCATATACGATGCCTTATAAAAATCACTAAGGTTCAGGTGGTCAATCATGACTCCAGATATATGGTTGAGTATAACCACAAGCGTTCTCATTGTAGCCCCCATATCATTCAGTTGTTCTTTCATAAAACCGTCACAATTTTCTTCAAATCCACTGTTACATTGGTTCCTACTAGATCCAGCCATTTACTAAAACCAAAAAGGTCAGTGCGAGTATATCAGTAAAATCATCAAATAAAAAAGAAGAAGATAAACACCAAGATATACTTATCCAAGTTATCTCAAAATCATTATAACTTAAAAAAACTATGACTCCATCTAACATACTAACCATTGTGGTTATGCACAACTTGTCACTTTTTCTTAAACAACACTCTAATGTCTAAAGTTATCGAAATCGACCTCTGATACCAACTATAAGGCCCCAGCCTTAAACCTTACTTAATCATGAGTTATTACACGATTACACATTGTGGATCTTTTCAGGTTTAGACTTTTAGAGAATTATATCATAAAACATGCATTACATCCCACATTTAAACAAAGTGGTTACATAAAAGATAGTTTTCATTTTTTCTCATCAATGGAAACATATTTAAAATAAAACATTGATTATTTCTTGACACTTCCTTGACACTATAATCATATCATGTACCATTCCCTTGACCTGTGAAAAACATTTCAAAAACATTGGATGAGCATAAAAAGCTCAGTAAGGGTTATAGAAAGTATGGAAAGGAAACATGAGTACATATATACATAATAATGAAATCATAACTTACCCATAAAACATAAGCACTTTAACTTACCTCATAAAATCAGGAATAAATCATAGAAATCATAAGACATAAAGGTAACTTGAGGCATTCATTACATTCTTACATAGGGAGTAACCCTCTTGGTTACGTTTGGAATACCCATCACAGTATATTCCTTAAATCTCTTCAGAGAAACCTTAACGTTTAACTCCTTCACGTTACCCAATGCATTAGAGAGCTATATCGGGCTCACCCGCCCTTAGTTTATCACGGAACCACCCGTCTTCAGAACAATGCCCAAGAACCATAACATAATCATAGAACATAACATAAGCATAAAGGAAAGATAAAATTCCCACATTGCAATAAAAATATAACATTTTAAGATATTGAAATAATGAATCCATTCTAAAAACCATTTTCAAAACCATTTAAAACATTTAATAAAGAGATTTTTAAATCAAAGTGTCCCATACCACATTGAAGATTTTAACATTTTAAAACATTAATATCCATATAAATAAATCCTTAAAACCATTTTGATAACATGGATATTAATGGGAAATATTTATAAGAATAAATCATTAAAACATTTAAAACGATATTTTAGTTAAAGGGTTTTTAACAAAATGAGAGGCACTTGAATACAATAATTGAGGAATAACATTTAATAAAAACATTATAATATCATGAAAATAAAGGGATTAATGATATAATATTCCAAAGGACAGTATATACACCATATAAGAGTGAATTGGTGCATAACAACAATGAAGTCTCAATGGAAATTTAAATTGAGATGAAATCCATTATAAAGATGGTATCCTTAAATTAAGGATAAATCAGTCTCATAATTATGTGTGAAAAATATAAATACACCAAATATAAGTGGATATTAATTGTAAAATAATCAAATGTCATTCACACATATTCAAATGATGACATATTCAATAACTACATGTTGAACCCATAGAAATCGAAATTCGGTTACGAAGTTCACTTGACAGCCTAACGACATCACATCAAATTTTAGAAAAAGAGTTGATGAGAAAGATAAAGGGTATCTCATAAATTGGACATAAAATTAACTTCAATAAGAATATATAAGAACATGTCCCCACATAATAATATTAAAATTAAAATACATAACAAAATAAGTCTTTTAAAAAGAGGAGGGTGAAAGGTTCCCTTACCGATTTGGGTATCTTTCGAAACGTACACCCCATGAAATAAGGACTATAAAACATTGATGTAAATACTCATAAACAAAATTATGTTAGAGAAATAGTAGATTAATGGAAATTACATACACCACTAAAAAGTAAATATTGGCAAATGTAGCATGAATCTCACGAAAACACAAAGTTAGATAAAAAGCCCCTTACGAAATTTCAGCAGCCTAACGGCGCCAATTAAAACATACAAAATGGATTGATGAGAGAAAATAGGGTCTCTAATCATATGAACATATAAATTACAGTAATAGTAATATAAAATAACATCCCAATCATAAGAAAGATGAGCTTAAAAGGAATGACATAAAAGAGTGTACTTAAAAAGAAAAAGAGGGGTAGGATCCCTTACCTCGGGTCCGACTTGAATAGGTCATTCTTTAAACTCCTGAATAATAAACTTGAGTTAATTTTTACTTGCTTAAGAACCTTTTTAATTTTAATTATTCCTTTTATATCACTTACTACCATGCTATGAACACTATGTAATTATTTAAGTTAATAATGGTCGTTTTGTAGATCATTGCTTCTTGAGTCAAAAATAAACTCTTTATAATTACAAGTTGTTCATGTGGTAAAATATATATTATATCCAGAATTATATTCATTATTTAGATATCATATATCTCATATATATCCATTATATACATGAATTTATAATATTACATAACATTTAGAGGTAAGAAATGAAATGCACCGTTCATGGAGACGGTTAGCCGTACGTACGCATGAACGCTACTTCCATTTCTATTTCTTATTTAATAGAATTAAAACATAATGATACATAATAGTATTATAATTAAAGTATGGTATCATATATAATATCATTAAATCATACCACATATGGTATTAACGAATCAAATCACTTTGAGGTGGCGGTAGTCCGTACTTCCTAAAATGAAGATATCGCGTTTAACCATAATTGAAACCATAAAGGTATGACATAAATTAAAAATACAGAAGCTTAAGTAAAACAAAAACATATTATATATCATATATTAATATAGTGACATCTTAATGGCCACCTTTGAGGGTGTTAAAAGAATATTGAACAATCATCATTTCGTGAGGCAGAAATTCACCATCCACAGAAACAGTATGTTATTTAACCATTAGATGTAGGTGTGTGTAAGTGTAGCTCGAATCCTTCTTATAACAACATACTAGTATATTTAAGACACTGGAGTTATTACAAAAGAAATTAATAAAAAGAGTTTAGGGGGTTGGAGAAGAAAAATAAAACAAAACAACACAAGTGAAGACATTACCTTAAAATCGGGTATCTCTCTTTGATTTGAGCTCAAAGGCTTCCTTGGGAATACTTCTGCCCAAAGTGAGGCCTCTAGGAGTAATAGAGGGATGTGTAGAGACAAAATGGTCAGGGGTTGGCCGAGCCAAAGGCTTTAGAGGTGTGGGTATGGTGGTAGAGGTGGGGGCCTTTTATAAGAGGAGAGGAGGGGCACTCTTGGAAAGTTACAAAATGTTACTTTATTTTCAAATGAGTTTCGCATTTTAAAGGTCCCAAATTTATTTATTTAGAGGATAAGGTGGTAAGGGTTCGAAAGATACTCATAAAATAGGTATTTTACAAGTTTAAGTTATAGTTTTAACATTATCTTTTCATTTTATTTAAATCCTTTATTAATGAGGTAATCGCTGCATCATCATGATGTCATAAATAATTTAATTTATTTAATGTCTAAAAATTAAAAAAAAATCTATCATGATGTAGGAAATATTTTTATCTTTATAATAAATATTTATAGTCGAAAATAAGACTTGTATAACCCCATTTAAAAATTGTTTTAGTAAAACAACTCATGCTTGTGAATTTTTTATTTTAACTTTAAATAAAAAGTTATTTATGTCATTTTCCTACCAACGTGGCTCCATGGGGACCCCAAGTTGACCCATGGATTGTCTTGAACGGCCGTGACACATCCAATGAGGGTAGGACATGTGTTTAGGTCATTTCATATTATTAAAACCTTATTTTTACCTTAAATTACTCTAATTACCTCTAATCGCGATTAAAAACTTAAAAGTTACTATTCACCAACAAATTATTCTAATCCCATTGAACCAAATTTTAAATCCTATTTAAAACCATGTATATAGGATTTTTGATATTCAAATCACAGAAGTGGTAAATTTTCATTTAAATGAAAAATCAGTTTTAAAACAACCACTTAGTGGTTTCACTATTCATCAAAAATTGAAGTTTTTCAGATAAATACCAAAAATTCACCCTAAGCTTTATTTGATATTCCAAATTCAAAAATGATGTCTATTTTAAAAAATTCAAAAAATATATGTTGAATTAATTAATTTAATAATTAATTCCCGCTGTCAAAACAAATAGAGTGTTTTTAAGAAACAATATCTATTAAAAGATTGACACTAGTTTAAGTCCAATTTCAAAGTGAAATTAATACCAATGACCACCATTAGATTAAATGGTAAAAATCTATTCTAAATACACTTTAATATAAATTAAAAATATAATTTATCCATATAAATAAATCAGATTAATATGAGGTATTAAATTAAAATGCTACATTTTCAATAAAAATGATCTTCATCGAAAAACAAACAAAATTTTACACAAAGTAAATTTTTGTGTCTAGATTATAAAGAAGGATTTTATTTTATCAAATAAAACATATAAAATTGTCAAATGTATATTTAAAAATGGTTCTCCATCAAAAGGCGGTTAATCGACCTTTTAAAGAATAATAGAAGATTTATGCTTAAAATTGGATTCATTTTCATTTTAAGCCTCCAACATTTATTGGAAAAAAGTAAATTTTTTTGACAAACATATACAATCATTTTGTAGTTAGTTACATTCATTACCTCCATTAAAATAGCTAGGTGTTAACTACCTTTTAAAATAATATTATTTTATTATTAGAGTGCAATGTAAGATTTCAAAGAAACTCGTTGTTCGGTATTGGGTACGCCATCGAGCATAACATTCCCTTTAAAGTAATATTAATATTTTCTTAAAAAATATGGATAAATATGAAAATGTCATATTCTTTATTTACCCAGGGTGTTACAATATATCTAAAGATCAATTGAGAAAAGATCTTGAATGGTTTAATAACGGTAAAGATACATTAGTATAAATTCTGGCTAAACAAATTTCCCCTAAATACACTAATGATATTTTCTATCAACCTAGTAGAAGAAATTTTGGAAAAACCAATTTTGTTTCTAAATCTAAAACATACAGATTTACTCATAGTTCAAGAAAACATTCTTCTAGTTCAAATTATGATACACTATCGGCTATTTTGAGTTTTTTGGTCCAAATGAAGTTTATTTTTCAAATACATTACATAATTATTTTAGGAAACCTATGAGGTAGATGTGGTTTAATGAAGTAATAGATACTAATATTACAGGACCCAAAAAAATATGGGTACCAAAGTCTATTTTTATTTTACTATTTTGTCAAAAAATTGTTTAAAGATACCCTATAAAAGATTATGGTACATGTACAGTTTTTGTTCAAGACACATGATAAGAGACTATTCATGTTTCAAGAACCTAATAATTATTTTTGGTTGACATTTCACCTTTCATGACAATGCCAAAGGAAAAAATCATTGGCAACAACCAAATCAGTAACTCTAAATCGATATTAATTTCCAAAGTTCTTTTTGTTGATGAAATGGATTATAATCTTCTTAGTATATCACAATTATGTGACGATTTATTTCATTTTAAAATTAAAAATGACGCTTGAAATGTTTTTAATTCTTAAATGAATTTGTATTTTCTACACTAAGAATTGAAAATGTATATTCTATTAATTTAGATTCTTAGTTTCTCAAAACAATTCATGTTTATGTGTATTTTACAATGAATCGTGGCTTTGGTATAAAAGACTAGGAAACTAAAATATTTACTCTCTTAGAAAGTTAACTAAATTTTTTTTATTGAAAGATCTACCCAAACTAGAGTTTCCAAATATTAATGTGTGCAATCCTCGTTAAAAGGTAAAGAAGCATAGAATTTCCTTTAAGCCAAAGAAAGAAGTGTCAACTTCGAAACCTCTCAAGTTGGTT
Source organism: Viscum album (assembly GCA_963277665.1). Taxonomy (NCBI): domain Eukaryota; kingdom Viridiplantae; phylum Streptophyta; class Magnoliopsida; order Santalales; family Viscaceae; genus Viscum; species Viscum album. The sequence continues at coordinate 1,946,595,974 of OY728163.1, forward strand.
CACATGGATTTATTTAGACCATCTAGAGTGTCTAGCTTAAATGGGATGAACTACGTCTATGTTATTATGGATGAATTTTATAGGTATAATTGGAACTTTTTTTTCTCAAAAAAGTGAATTCTACTCTCATTTGACTAAATGTGATACAACTGTAGAAAACCATAGTGGACGTAGAATTAAATTTCTAAGGAGTGATCAAGTCTATGAGTTTGAAAATCAATAATTTAGACCCTCTTCCTTAAAAAATTGATATATTCATAATTTATAAGACCCTAGAACACCTCAACAAAATGGAGTTATTGAAATAATAAATACGACCTTTCATGAAATTTCTAGTACCCTGCTTTGTGAATAGGCTTGACCAATTTACTTTTGGGATGAAGATGAAAATAAAACATGCTATATTATTAATAGAGTATTGATTAGACCTATTATTAAAAGAACTATATATGAGTTATGGATCAATAGAAAAACCAAAGTAAGGTACTTGAAAGTATTTGGTTGTAAAGTCTATATCCTTCATACTGAGGACAATATTAAAATGTTTTCATCCAAGAGTGATAAAGGAATATTTCTAGGATACTAAATCTCTAGTAAAACCTATAGAGTGTTTTATAAAAGAACTAACTGTGTGGAGTAATATTTCAATGTCAATTTTGATGAAACATATCAACATGAGCCTAATACCTCTGTAGATAATCTTGAGGATGATATGTCAAATATGGGCATCAATACCAAATCCTCTAACTATCCTGTAAAGGAATCTGTAAAAAAATTTAGTTCTGGATATTTTCTAGATTCAAGTCATAATGAAACCAAACCTATTGAAGAACCTAAAATAACTTTCCCTTCTTTTAGTAGAGTTTTTAGAACCCTTAACAACCACAATTTGGATGATTTTGTAGTAAATTTAGTTAAAGAAAATCAAAATACATATTCTCTTAGAAATCATGTGGAACATAAAGTATTTTTGTCATAACACGAACCTAAAAACATTAATGATGCTATAAATGATGAATTTTGGGTGATATCTATGCAATAGGAACATGATCAGTTTTAGAGGAACACTATTTGGAAACTTGATGATAGACCTAAAGACATATTCACCATAGGAACTATATGGGTGTTTAGAAATATTATAGATGAAGCTGGTAACATAGTTTTAAAGAAGGATAGATTTGTTGCACAAGGCTATAATCAAGAATAAGGAATTTACTATGATGAGACCTTTGCACTAATAGCTATAATTGAATCCATCAGAATCTTGCTTGCTTATACTACCCATTTGAGTTTGAAATTATTTCAAACGGATATAAAAAGTGAATTCTTGAATGGGTATATAGGTGAGGATGTATTTTTTGAACATCCCCATGGTTTCACAATTCCTCACTTTCCAAATCATGTTTACAAATTATCAAAATCATTGTATGGTCTAAAACAAGCTCCAAGAGTTCAGTATGATAGATTAAGTACTTTTCTTATTTCCAAAGGTTTTAAAAAATGTATAACTGATCGTACTATTTTTATTGAAACAATTTCTAATAATGTTTTATTACTTAAAATTTATGTAGATGATGTTATTTTTGGATCTTCAAAAAATTCATTATGTTTTTAGTTTTCCAAAATGATAAAAAGTAAAGTTGAAATTTGTTTAATGGGTGAACTAAAATTCATTCATGGATTTAAAATCATTCAAAATAAAGGTGGTAATATTTTAAATCAAAGAAAATATACAAAAGATCTTCTAAAACATTGTGGCATTGATAGATCTAAAAGTAGTAATACTCCAACGAGTACTGCTTGTACTTTGGATCTTGATAAAGTTGGAAAATTTGTTGAACAATCCAATTTTGAAGGAATGATTGGAAGTTTACTCTACCGAACATCTAGATGACATGATATTATGTTTAGTGTATGTATGTGTGCTAATTTTCAATCAAATCCTAATGAATCTCATTTAAATGATGTTAAATTGATTTTAAAATACCTCAAACACACACCCAATCTAGGACTATTCTATCCTAGAGGACAATCATTTGAGTTATTTAGCTATTATGATGCTGATTTTGGGGGTTGTATGTTAGATAGAAAAAGAACCTCTAGAACATGTAACCTTTTAAGAAAGTCTCTAGTATCATGGTGTATTTATAAACAAAACTCTTGCATTATCTACAATCGAATCTGAATGCATAGATTTTGGTAGTTTTTGTGCACAAATATTGTGGATGAAACACAAATTTCTAGATTAAGGATCTTAATTCAAGAATGTACCCATAAATTGGGACAATACAAGTGCTATTAACATTTCAAAGAATCCTGTTTCACAACCCAGGATAAAAAATAATGATGTAAGACATCAATTTTTGAAAGAACATTATCAAAAAGGTGATATCACCATAGAATTCATTAGAAATGAATATCATCTTACTGGTATATTCAACAAAGAATTAAATTCTGAAAGGATAAACTATATCATACATGAATTAGGTATGATAAATCTCATGTAGAAATTGTACTGTTTCCAAGAATACTATTTCAAAACTTAATATTTCAAAACTTAATATTTCAAAACTTAATATTTCAAAACATATTGTTTCACAAGTTATTGTTTCGCAGTTTATGATTTCCTGATATATAGTTTCACAAGTCACTATCATAGAATTTCCGTCCAACTCAAATAGTTCTATAGATTACTATCTTGAAGTTTTTGTTTCATGTTTACAGTTTTTTTTTACTGTCTATCAATCACTGTCTTGAACTTATTTTCTAAAATAACATGGCTGCACCATGTGGAGACAAACCGTAACGATGACAATGTGAGAACCAGTTCTAGTCTCACCATGAAAACATGTTCTAGTCTCACCATAATGACACATTTTCATTTTATTTTTATTTTATTACCTATATCGTTGTATAGATTATTTTATTATATTCATCCCATGCTTTTGAATTTATGACGATTGAAATCCCTGAATGATAAAAACCAAATTTCATTCACTGGAGTTCTCTTCTCTAGAAACTGAAACCCCTATCTTTCAAACCATAATACCTCATTAAGCCCTTTCTCTCTCTCTCTCTTAAACCCTCGTTGAATTCCCAAGATGACACACCCATCTTCATCAACTCCAAATAAGCGTAGATATAAGAAGAAAGTGAAAAGATCCCCAAAGGTAGCGCTTGAAGAACCGCTGAACCCAAATCTTGTTGATATAATAGTAGTACCAGAAAAGGAAATCTGTCCAAAGTGGTTACTGACAAGTAAGTCTTTAGTACTGAATGTACTGAAAGTGCAGATGGGACTGGAATAGTTCACAAAAGAGAAAAATGCCAATTTATCCTAATCTTGTTTCTCAGTTTTATCAGTCTATCATGTTTTCATTTGATAATGAAGATGGTTTTGTTGTAATAATATGGATTAATGGACAAAGATGTACTATTTACTTGAGGTTATGGGATTCTTTCCAAGTTATACCTCATGAAAGAATTTTTTAGGACTACCAAAGTGGTCCTCCTCCTCTATGTAATATTATTTGTCTTAGAAGAGGCCTTGGAAAGATTTGACAGGCAATAAAAAGAAAAGAAGAGAAATTATTACTGAGGTTGATAGTGAATTGAGGTTGCTTTTTAAGTTCATTCATATTCTGATTAGTCCAAGGAAAGAAGATTTTGATACCCTAAAATATCAATATGTATTCTTGATACATATTATAAAAAATGGACACCAGATAAATCTATGTATGTATTTTATACATCACATGTGTGAGTTGATTAAGACAACTTCAAAGTCTACCTCGTAGTTATATTTTAGGTTGATCCCTACAATTCCATATGAAAAATGATTGGTTGGACCAAATGAAGAAGTCATCAAATACCACGAGTTCTGCAACTCAAAGGTTATAGTGAAAAGGATGAAAATAAGATGGAATCCGTGGAAAAGTCTTGGGAGGAGGATAATAAAAGGATATCTGAAAAGTTTAATCTAGTTGAACATCCTTCAATACCTAAAAATATATCTGATCATGGTTTGGAACCATATAAAACTTTTGACTATATTATTAATGAAGAATAGGAGGTTGTTACACATATATAAGATATTTCCTTGGATATGAAAGATAGTAGTCCACCTGTTCCACAAAATAATGTTGATAAGGAAGAACTTGTTACTGAAGAAAATTACGATTAAGAACAAGAAAATTCTTTTGGAAAAAATCTATTTTTAGTGTAAAAAATTTTTGTACATGAGGAGCATATAGAAGAAGAACTAATTATTGAAGAAGAGGTTAATTTTGAGAAACATTTAGTGGAACAGGATAATCCTGAACCTATCTTATCTACTGAGGAATGAATGGATCATGCCTTCCAGTTGGACAGAAAAGAAATGTGTGAGGCTATTTGAGATGAAATGTTAGAAATAGATTAAGCAAATGAATCTCTTAGTCTTGTGAACGATGCACCAGTTGAGGGGAAGAATCACCCCAGTATAGAATGTATTGAAGTACCTAATCCTATTGATAAAATCACTATGGACACCTGGTATAATTTTTCAAGATATATTGATGTGGATAATACCCACGAATCCTTGGTTAAAGGCATTGAATTTTCTAATGTGTTACATTTTAAACTAGTTTCTGACTTAGAAGTAATATCTACAAAAGAACCAGAGCCTATCTCATCTCTTATTCCAAAACCTTCTCATGAACATTCTGCTTCTATGAGTCACAGTGATTTGAAAGCCTTTGGAGATACATTATTAGCTGGATTTGAAAATCTCATGAACACACATCCCTCTCCAATGAAAAATCTTAGTGAAATAGGTTCTTCCTCACTATTTGAGAAAATCATATGGTAGATTCAACCAAAAATGATTCATTAAATACAATAGGTTATAATTAAGAATTATCAATTGTGTGATGAGGTAAAGTCTCTCCAAGTTATGGTTGAAGATATGTAAAATGTCGTTTCAATCATGATAATATCCTATTGCTCATTCTATTGAGGATGTTAGTGGTTAGATTCCATAGAATTTTTTTCTCTTTGATTCATATGAACTTGACCTCAATATTTGAATAAGTGGCTGATAGAAACATATAGATAGTCCAAGAGATGGATGAGATTGTTTTTTGTCTCAAAAAATTGACTAATGAGTACAAAATATGTCTATGGAAATTTCTCATCCATCTCCAGTCCCTCATATTAGCTGTTACATTCTATGGACAGTCATCTCAATATCTTGGAAGTGATCTACTCAGAACTGTTGTTAATGAGGAACTTCAATTAGTGTTAAGTGGCCTTTATATGAAGAGTTTATATATGGTTTTCATGAATAGTGAAGGAGTTCTTGATTTAGAGAGGAATCGTTAAAATATTAAAAATGATGCCCATGAAGAAATTACTAATAAAGTTGATATCTACTTTAATATGATCTTCTCAAATGATTATATGATAAATCATTTCAAATATATTGAAGATAATTTGAAAATACCTCCTGTTGCACAAGCCTTTAAGACTCAAGTTTAAAATCTCAAAGATTTTACTCCTCTATTGGAAAAGTTTCTTAGAGAAAAATGTTGATTTCGTGAAATCCAGGCAGTATGGTGATGATATTATTAGTGACTTTATTTAATTGTTGAAGCCTTAGCTTCATGTTAAAGGAACTGCTATTATGGCTCCTGCAGCTACACCTTTGCATCCTGGAACAATTCATTCCTCATCAACTACCTTTTCTTCTGCCTTGATGTCTCTGGATCTGATCCAGATCAGACCTGTTACACTTGACCAAACCTTTCCTCTTTCTTCCACCAAACATACTTTGGCACCTTTAGTTTATGAAGGAATCCCTCTTCCTTCTCCAACAGTTGGCTCACTCCCTTATTCAACCTCTAATTCTCCTCATGTGGATCCTTTTGATACCACTACCAATGGTAAAGAGAAGAATGTTAGTTATAAAGAAAAGTGAAAACTATATCTTGATAGGGATGTTTTGTAATTTTTCATACTGATTATAAGGAAAAATATCTTTGTATCATAGGAATTGTGACCTGTTGTTTTCTATTCTCCAATTTAATTTCCCTATTTTCTCTTGTTCTTGTACTCTTTTTAGTACTCACAAAAGGGGGAGAAAAACACACTAAGGGGGAGAAAACACACTAAGAACCAAAATACAATTCATATGTGTTGTGATAATCAAAAAATGGAGATATTATTGGACTCATAATGTTTTAATCATGTTTTAATGATCAAAATTCATGTTAATCATGTTAATCTATCTCAAATCATATGTGGATATGGTTTGTTTCCCTATGCTTTAAACAAACATTCACAAGATCCTAATTATAATAAATCATGTTTTGATTATTGTAAAATATATTTAATTATTTTCTTTAATAATTTCATATATGATTTATTAAGTAAAATTAATTCTGTGAATATTACTGATTAATACTGTTTATAGATATTTGGGTAAGTTTGAGAAACTAGGAGTCTGCCATCAGTTCTAGTTTTCTGGAAAAGTGACATAGACACCATGACCCAGACATGGTGACCCAGACATAGTGACCCAGGCAATATGATCCTAACACCATGACCAGACACCATAACCCATTTCAGATCTCATGATGTCTATGACACTGGTTCCTTTCTACCATCACTGAGACATCGTTCAATGTTTGGCAAAGGACCAGACACCGTGATCCTAACACTGCAGCTATGCTACCGGTTCTTGATATCAATGCAACTATAGCATCACGAATGTCTCACCGCTCAAGGGAAAAGTGGAAGACACCATTTTATGGTGACAACATTTCCCTGTGATACCATTTGAAGACAAACTATGACACCGTTGTTTAATCTATTTTTTCATTTTCAATTTAATTTTTAATGGTCATATTTGAGTCATTTAAATGAACTGACACTATTAATTTTTATTTTTAGACATTTCACCTAGATGTACAAGGTACAAGGTGAAGAATATAGGTATCCTGTTGGCATCAAGGTGTGCACTCACATTTAAAAAGAAAGATAAAACGAGCTGCAAAAATATACAGAAATACCAAAAAAGGTCGATCATTTTTTAAAAAGGGAAAAAATTCAGGCAACAAGAAACAACTAAAGAATATAAAAATCACTCTCAAATCCAGAAGGCTGGAATACTGCAGATCAGAATCAAAATCATCTTCTCAGTACCAACTCTAAGAAGAACATGAGAATGATCAAATTGGAAACCAGAGCACCTGACTTGCGATACTCTGTTTTTCACAAGAAAACTCAATACCTACATCTACTTCAACCTAGAATTCCAAATATACATAAAATAACCCTCAGAGCACTTCTAACCCTTTCTCATCATCTTTTCTCTGTTGTTTACTATTTTTATCCCTGAAGCAGCGTGTCTATGTCTATATTATAAACACACATTTTCTTCTATATTAAACTGAATGATATAAGTTATCCTTCCTCTCATCATATATTACATTTGTTTACTCACAAAAATATATGTGGAAGAGGTGCATGTGTGACCTAGTATTTTATACCCATAATGAATAGTGGAAGAGGTCGTGTGACCTGGACAGTCCTGTGCAATGTTGTTTACCCGGACCCAATGTGTGGATCAAGTTTATTAATTAAAAATTCTTGGTGTAAGGTGATCACTAAGTGGTGTGGATTTGGTCTTGGCTAGAGATTGAACCATTTGATTTATCCATTATGTCTTTTAATTTAGTTTTTTATTCATTAATTTATATTTTAGAAAACACTAGATTTTACTTTGATATTTAGTATTGGATAGAAGTTATAACTTATTTTACCTATTAGAATAGCTTAAAAAGTTATATCAATAAATCACATTTATATTACTGAGAATTAATCAATATTATGAGAAGTTATTCGAACAGTCAAAGTATTATAACCGTATTAACTTGATTAACTAGGCTGTATTCTTTTATTTCATGGTAGTTTTCAAAGAACCAATTTTGTATCAAAATTTTTTATAGATACTTTATTCACCCCTCTCTTGATTAATCTACTCCGTCCAACATCTCATTTTCATTCAATGGAAAATAAAAGCATCACCTATTTGTACGTGTAGACTATAACCTCTCTGAAGTGATGTATTTCCTTTTTCATCACCATGTTTTAGATATTATTTTATTGAAGAACTTAATTAATATATAATATAGTTATACAATAATTGTGATTATTTAATGAGAAATTATTATTTTTCTTCCATTCTTTCCATCCATTGATAAAATAATACATCACACATGAATATGTACTAACTACCATCTATAGGAAGTGATGATAATCATTTTTCATCGCTGCCTTCCACAATATGTTATAAAATTGTATAAAATGAATAAATATTATATTTATAAATTGATAGATATTGTGGAAGTGATAAAACCCTGAACAAATTTCAAGGAATGAATTCTCCAAACTGAAATATACGTGGAAGATAGAACTGTTGAGACCCAAATATTGATTTTAATGAAGAATTATTAAAAAATGTGTAATTAAAAAATACAATAAGATGATTTATAGTAACCTAAATTTGAATATATGTATGAAAGAATGTATGATAAATATATATTGATTAAAAAATATTTTATAGTGTGTGTGAAATAAGTCAAGAATTGATGTAAGGGTTTTTTGTTATAATCACACTTTTTATCGGTATTATTTATATTTCAATTTTCATTTAAGTAAATTTTAAATTATTTCTATTATAACCACTATATATTTTATACTCATGAATTTATTTATGTATTTTTTATGTATTCTTTCTATATTTACCCTTTTTGGTATTGGAAAATATCGAAAGAATTTTATAAGAAAATATATCCTTATTAATTATTTTTGTGTAGGAATATTTTTCCTCCATATCTATATTCATAAATTTTATTTTATGTTATCTTTTTTCTTTAAAAAAAATTATAATGTTATTTTATACATCATTTTAAGTTTTTATTAATTTTTCAAAGGAATCATTTCAAATTACGTCTATATGACTCACTTTTGGCTCTTTATGAATGTGTGAAATGAATGTTTTTTAATGTATTAAACATGAATGGATTTTCTCTCCATAATTTCATTTTATTATAATTTATGTTAAATTACAAGTTTATAATATTTTATAAAAAAACATATTGAAATTTATCAAGGAAGTTTTTTTTAAAAGACTACAAAAGAAAATCATGGTTTATCGTATTTTCAAAGAATATTTACAATGCTTGAAAAAAATTAATTTTTCACCTGTTTAAACATCATTTATGGATTGATATTTTTATCTTAGGATATGATCTTATGATACCATCCAATTCCTTTATATGCATTTTTATGATGACTATTTTAAAAAAACTATTTCTTCCTTTAGGTTAGTTAAAATATTAAGGGATGATGAATGATGTTATATTCACGTGGAATTTTTATGCATGGATTATTATTTTATGATGGTTGGGTTCGTTATATCCCTATAATTTATTGTAATGTTTTTTATATATCATCATATGAAAATTCTATTCAAGATTTTTTTCCAAGACTAAGGGTATATAAGAGGTTTTCCCAATCCCAAGAAGGTAGAAAGGTGATTAACCCAAGCCCAATAGGGTACACTAGCAACTTGTTCAAGCCAGCGAAGGTAAATAGGTTGTTATCCAATTATTTATATGTTATGAATTTCATATTTAGTAGCTTTGATATATGATTATTATGTTTATGGAAATGGGGAGTTAGGCCAATCCACTATGGGACTCTTTCTATTATGATATTCATGGAAATAATCCATAACTAAGGAAATGATTTTATATACTAATATTTAATTCATAGTTTTATGCCATAAACTTATGTATTATGATTATGTTATGATGTAATGGATCATGATTGATCATTTAAGATTATTAACTCTTATAAATCATTTATATTTTTATAAAAAATCCTTCTCCATTGACTCTAGTTTTATAGTTTATGATTATTGGGTATGATCTCTTAAGCTGTCATTATATTCTCATTCCCTAAATCTAATATTATGATCACATATGATCATGGATTGATATATATAATATTTAAAGTTACAAATAATATGATATCACATTATATTATGTTTCCTTTCCCCTAAGTTATGAGAAAAATGTTTTATGTAGGAATTTTCTAAGAATGGTACCACTTGAGGATAAATTTGTTGAAAATATTGAAGATATTTTATGGGATAAGCTTATTATGGATATATTTTCTAAAATAAACTAAATTTATTTGGTTATATGTAATTTATTATTGTAAAACGTATTTAATACTAATATAATATGATTTAAAATATATAAAATAGATGCTCGAGTCACCTTGAGAAATGGTTTTCAAAAATTTCACTCATTTTTTGAGTGGATAATCATTGACTACAAATCATGTAATCCTCATATTCATTTTCAAATATTAGTTAAAAAAATACATAATATTAGGAATAGTGTCTTGAACTCTCATTCACAATAATGATCTATATGAGTATTAATATGTTTATTATGTCACTTATAATTTTCAAGTTCTTTTAAATTTCAATGAAGAGAAAAACCTCATGATTATCCCTATTCTAGACCAAAAACCACATCGAATTATCCGTGGAATATAATTTTTTATCTCTAAACGTTTTTTATATCACATTATAATTTTTCTTAGGTGAATTTTCTCATATTTATAAACATCAGAAACAATATTATGTGACATTATGGGCTTCACCATGACCACCAGATTTGATATATTTGGATTATAACTCATTCTAAATACTAAAGGAGATAAAAATAATTTTTAGAATATTTGACCACCATTATTTAATGGCCCGAGTGCTTCTTTAATGATCCAAAAAATTTATTTAGAAACATAAATAAAATAAAATATTCTTGGGTAATATAATTTTGGTATGCAGTCGTCCAAAGTGACAACAAATCCAGTTTGTGTCATAAAGACCTTATGCTCTGTCTTGAAGCCGCACACTAAAACATCATAGATCAAAATCATAGTGGAATAAAAAACACATGATTTATCCATAGATACTTTAGTTCACAAATCGTACGGGATATTACATGGTTTCTATATAATAATATATGTCTTGCACATCATCAGTTGATCATGACACCATGTGCATTCTAAATTCATGATTATCAGATAGTTAGTATATATCCAAACCTTTTAAATCCACTTATCATTAATTAACCATTAAATAATCCATGAAAATGATGTCAATAAATGCAACACAAAATCCCCTTCAAGACTCACGAATTAATTATCTAAAAAATCTATAAAATTCTCCATATGTGAGAGTTAATTATGCACCAAATTAAAGAATGATTTTTTTTTATTTTGAGAGTTCTCTTAATATTTTTCTAAAGATAAATATTGTATTAACCATGTAATAATCGATATCAACACATACAGTGATTTTTTGAATTCACATCATGATGAATATTCAATACCTAAACTCATAAATCACATTATATATCAAGATATCATCATCATCGTCTTCTAAAAAAATATGGATGATGTATTGTTACTTTGTATTAATTATCATGATATTAATAATCCAGTGATAAAGAAAAAAAATACCCCAAACTTCATATTGATTATTTTTATATTCAAATTTATGGAGATGAGTATTTTTTAATGGATATTCATTTCTCTGGATGTCATCTATTTCATCTAAAAATTATCCATCTATAAAAAAATATCCTTCTATATAAGATATGAACACTATGAATAGTGATTTCACTTAGATACGTAATTTCATTAAAATTATTAATGGTATTAATTAAAATAGAGACTATAATTTAGATTGATATTTTCTTCAATGTATTTATTGATTTTTTTCCTATATATTTAAAAAATGAAATAGATTCAAGTTAATTTTAGTGTTTTTGGAAATCATTAGAAAGGAGTAGTTATTATATTAATTTGGTAGATGAGTTTTTTTTGATTCCCACATAAAAATCATCAATACATGAATTATAAGAAAGAAAAATCTATATACACATTAATAGTCAAATTTATTCCTTTATTAACCACATAAATTAAGTTTATAATGATATTTAGTTTTATTGGGTATTATTGGCATTTTTTAGAAGCAAATTATAATCAGTTGGACCATGTATTATGTTAAAATATAAAAATATAATGTTATTATAGACCTATAAATGTGGACTTGAGGTATTAACATGAATATAAATATATATTGTTTCTTAAAAGTACATATTGGGTTTCATCTTAAATTAAAATGATAAATTAATAGCTTTTACATTTACCAATTGAATATCCATGAGAAAAATTCACAAATATATTCTTTTGAGTTATAAATGGTAAATTTTTATATTAATTTTTTAGGAATTGTCGTTATAGAGATAGGAATGGTATTTATACAAATAATAAATTATTTAAAAAATATATTCATGTATATTTAGTCTAAATTTTGATAATAATAGTGGTTATACTTAATAAAAAATTATACTTTATCAACAAATTACATCCTTGGGTAATTAATTATTTTGGAGGATAATTTTTACTGAAATGATTTTTATAAATTATAAAAGATAGATATGAAATGATATAAAATATTCATGGATATGTAATGAATGATCATTTAAAACATAAAGAAATATATTATATCCTATATTACTTAAATTATTTCCCAAACATTTATCTAATAGAAAATGAATTTCATACAAATTAATGATTTGAGGGTACAAAATATGGTTGGAGAAATAATGAAATATATTATTATTGAATTCAATATTGTTTAGGATGGACTCATGGGGATTTAAAAATGATTATGTATTACAAAAATCCAATAGTAAATGTTAGATATATTATATGATGAATATAACTGATGCTTCTATATACACCGTAGAAGTACGAAAATGTATATGGATATTTAAGGTGTTTTTTTGGATAAAATTATAAAGAAAATTATATAATATAAATTATGTTTCATAGGAGTATAAAATTTTCATGAAATGTTTTTAGAGTCTTAAAATATTTTGGAACATTCCAATCCTATTCCATCTCCTAAATATTGATTTTATTTTGATAGAAAGGATGAATTCTATATAGTGCAATATCCCCTATTACATGAAAAGGGATATCTAATCACATAATTTTGAGAACATTTTTTAATTGTTTCATTTAATTCTCATTATTTTCCATTGATAACATTTGTGAGTGATTGGAAAAAATGAGTAAGAAGGATAATTAAAATATAACATGTTTTGAAGGAACACTATTTTGAATTAATTAGATTTTTTAAAATATATAAAATTGTATCATATCAATAATTCACCCCCATTAAATGTTATCTGGACCATTCATTAATATATTTAATTAATATCATATAAAATATCCTTTATTTATTGTATTTATTTGATACTCTAAATTTAATATCTAGTGAGATTTAATTTTGGAAGATTGTATATGATTTATAGGGGGTTTATGATATAATTTTTTTCCATAGAAAATCATTATCCTTTTAATAAAATTTTATCATGAAACATTAAATAGAAATGTCTCATATTTTAATGGAGTTCCCGAGATTTAGTTTTTCTTCTACCATCTAAAGAAAACAACCGAAATTTAGATTTGAATATTTATATATACATTTTTTTAAAATATCATTCAGGGAAGATGTAGTGAATATTTCTATTAAGATTATAAGGAATTTTTTTGCATATATTGATTATTACAGAATTTTCCTATATGGTTATCCACTATATTTTAATGATAGAGAAAATTTAGTTTATATATAATTATTAGTGGAATATTTGGATGTTGAAGAAATTGAATATCGTAGGAATATTCTCTATGATAGGAAAAACAACAATTTTATAATTAAAATTGATCTATGGTGTTTATTATTGATTAATTTGATGCAAATGAGATTTTTATTGAAAATATTTCCTTGTATGTGATACAAACTCACAAAGAATAAGATATATATGATAGAAGGTTATTGATGTATGAAAATGGTAATGAGATGGAGGAATCATCTTAAGAAAATATCAAAACAAACTATAAAATATATTTTCAAGGAAAATTTAATTGTGTAATTTTATATTTGAAATTATAGCTGATAAAAATAACAAATTTAAGAAGGGTTAGTAATATTAACATATTTTTAATGAGTAATTAAAAAATATTAATATTTTTCTATAATATAGGATAATAATGGAGAATAAGATCCCGGATATTAAATTTACTATGTCTATGGATCAAGAAAATTTGAAGGGTTTTCATTTAACCACTATAGAAACTAATTAATGATGAATATTAGTTTACAATGTTTAGATAAATTTTCATTTTGAGAATAATTTAAAGGATCAAAATTATATTATTTAGGTTTTATAATTTGAGCATTTCATGACACTATATATCTAGTTCACCTCCCATTGTAACTATTTATTTGGAATTTAATACACCAATATCTTTTGGTTTGAGGCATAGCCGAATTATGTTGTGGAGGGAAATATATTAAAATTTATTTTAATATTGAGTTTACTGAAACCTCGAGTGATGATCTTACCTATAAAATTTATAATTAATTTCTATAATATCAAAATAATTGAATAACTTATCTGTGAATTATTTCTTCGATGTAGGTGTAGATCATTAGAAAATACCCTTTAGAATTTCATTCAATTTTTATGAGATCCAAGAATATAATTCCTCTTTTGGTGATCAAAAAATTATCATTTTAGTTATGAGAAATGTCAATTGATATTTGGGTGCAAGCATAGATAGTCAATTATCTTGTTCTATTCATGTTTTTCTCTCGTCCTTTTATGTTAAAAATATATCTCTTAGATTTATTTTTCTTTAGAGGAATATAAAAAGGTGGAGTCAATATAGGTTATTGTTCTGAATAATGATTCTCATGTTTTGATTTTTGGATGAAAGACACAATAGACACAATATTATTTTTTAGAGATATCAATTATGTTAGAATAATTATTTAAATTCATTTTAGACATTAAAAAATATAATAATCTATTATAAACCCCAAGCCACATATTATTATTATTATTATTATTATTATTTTGTGTGGTGAACCAAACTATGGAATAATATATATTATCTAAAAAGAATTTTAATTTATATTTTTTACCAGACTTGTTCTTGATCAATTTTACCTCCTATAGAATTTATTTAACACTTGGATAAATATTAAATTTAATGATTTTATCCATAAATAAACATTTTGAATCAGTAAAACATGAATAAAATTATCCCTTAGTCATGATAATAATATTTATTAAAATTATTAAACTCAAATTTAATTTAGTCTAAATAAATAGAAACACTTATTGTATTATTCTTTAGTATTATTTATCATTATCATTTGGAAACAATCCCTATAGAACACGATTACTATCTAGAAATAGTCAGGAACCCCAAGATAAATAAATTAATTTCTCAATGATGACAACCACATATGAATAGTCACTCTGTAATATAATCTGTTTGTCTCGATATCTCATCAAGAAGGTTGAACATCTATGTCACCAAACTATATGCTCAATACATATTTATTTGATAATCTGAAATAAACACAACATTTCACCATGTCCATGTAATTTATTTTGATAATTTCATTTCAATAAAATGGAATAGATATCAAATTCCATAAACATGTAGAGGAAAAATCCTTCCTCTACTTATCCATAAATGAAATGTCAATCTTGAAACACCCAAAGTTCCTTACCTCACTAATTAAATATGGAATCGTTGTTTTCATCATAAAATATATTTATGTGAGTCATGACATGCATTATTGATAACATTAATTTATAAAGACCATCACTCATGCTTATAGATAGAAATATATTATGACACCAATAGATGATTAATTCTTACTGGAGTGTCTATTATTATAATCTCTTATCCTAGAGATTACTGAGTGAGAACATTATGAGAATAAGCCATATTTTCTAATGAGTAATCACACCTTACAGTCTATATAATATGTTTCCCCGCATAATATGTTATATGATAGTAGGAATATATCGTAAAATATTACTAAATCACTTCCAGGATCTCATCATAGAGAGGAACTGTTATGAAATTATCAACGTGACATATACTCTAGGACATTATTATATCAAAGCCATGTAGAATAATGAACAATATGTAACATGTTGTTTTATTAAAATTCAATACATCAAATATACTTGTAATTAAAGTACAAATAGTTGGTCCTTGAACACAAAATATAACAAAATATAACATGGACTAGAGACAACAACCTATTAATTTTAGCTCACTATACCTCACATGATAATAATGTTTTGGTTAAGTCAACTATTTATTCTAGGGGTTCTACCATGTTGTCTTCCAAGGAAATTATTCTCACTACAATCTCACCTATATGAGAAATATCTATCAAGTGATGATACTTCTAATGTATGTGCGTCATCCACTAATGTGACCTTGTCTATTTTTCAAGATACACCAGTGGAGTGTTATCACAATAGATTTTAGATCTTCAATAATAGGAACTATGTAATACTATTGGACAATGTTTCATATCAATTCCACTTATTTAACTACTTTATAAGCCTCAATATTCTTGATCTCTTTTGTAGAAACAATGTCACACCCCGAACTTTTAAATTATTTTATTTTATTACTATTTTTGGCTTCAGTTAGCCTTGTCAAGGTGCAGATTGATTGAATGTTGTAAATTTAGGATATTTAACATTTTTGGTGTGTTTAGGATCGGTGCATAGTCATTGATTTTGTTATTAATTTTTAAGGGGTTTATTCTATTTTTTATATCCCCCATGCCACATCTCTCTCCCATTTATTTCCCCACTTTTTATCCCTCTATCCCCTCACCCCTATCTCCAATCATGCCTCTAATTTCTTTTCTCTGTCCATCACACCTTTCCCCCCATCTCTATACCTATCTCACTTTTCATTGTTTTTTACTCCCCATTATCCCCCTCTCTCCAATCACACCTCCCCACATTTATTTAACCCTTACACATGACCCCTCTTTCCACCATGAATTCATATTTTATTCCCTCTCTCTCCAATCACCATTTCCCCCTTATTTTTTCACGGCTCCCCTATCTCCCCCCATTACTCCCTTTTTATTATTTATTTTATTTCATTCCATAAACACCACTCTTCCCATTAGCTTACTATGTACTCCACTCTCCATCCATTATCCCCTCACGATCACCCCTCCTCTTATCCCCTCACAGACTCACCTGTCTCCCCAATAATTCATTTTTTATATACCTCTGTCCACTGGCACCTCTCTCCCTATATTCTATCAGACACATCCTATCCCTATTATCCCTAAAACACACCCTCCTCCCCTATTTCAGTCTTTTCGGTAGCCACTCCTCCCTTTGATGGTTCCTTCTGGTATGTTATCTTTCTATATTCTCATATATTTACTAAATTTTGAAGGATTTACAAGTGGGGTTAATTGTTGGGTGAGACCTAAATGTTAGGGTAAAAATTCATCTCAATTTTACTTTGGATTTAGTGTGTGCATTTTTTCTTTCGGGTGTCGTTATTCCTTCCATTGAAGTTTCATTCCAATCGCACAAAGTTTCGGTAGGCATTTCCATTTTATCATTTCTGAAACACTCCACAAGCACTTGTGTGTTTTCATTTAATTATTAAATGTATTTCAAACCTATAATATATCAATGGATTTATGTGAATGATGATCTAATATTGGTATAATTTACAAAAAATAGTTTTTCAATGGCATTATTTTGATATACCATGGTTTTTTGCAGCAAAGGATATTGTTTAAAATGTCAATGTTCATTAAAGTCTAATTGGGGTTTTTTATGAAATGTTTAGCCTATATTAGGGTGGGATGGTAATTTATATATTGTTTCCATGATTTGGTGTGTATGTTTTGGTAATTATTAACTTGTTAAATGAGTTAAAATTTTGTAAAACTAGTTTTATGCTTATAGTGGGATTATTTTATGTTCATTAAATGTTGTGGATGGTTGGATGTGGTTTTAAAGAAAATAGTGTGTTTTTTGGAAATGGGTTTTTGGGAGCTTCATGAAATATTGGTTTCTTAAATGTGGTTTAAAATGGAATCCCCTATGGGGGGTATGCCTGTAAGGCATTTGGTGTGTGTTTTTTGGAAAATGTTTGCCTTAAGGGTCTATTTGGCATTGTGCATATTAAGATGGTTTTATAAATGGTTTGAAAATATTTTGATAAATGTATTTGGATTTGAAAACATAAAGGCATGATTGACATGTTTTATATTTTCATGTTTTTCCTAAAATGTTTAAAGGATTATTTTGAAAATTCTCGGGCAGGTGGAGTTCCTCATGGGTTTTGAAGTGATTTGGAAATGTCTGGTGTGCATAAGTGTTCAGGAATGGGTTTGTGATGTGAAAGTGGTGGTTTATAAAATGAGATTATTTGATCGGTTGATGAATTGTGTAAGTGGCCTCATGTGATGTGGAACTTCTTTGAGAACAAAAGGGAAACTCTGGTATCTATGTGGGTGAACATGTACTAGTATTCTAGTGATCCCGTGGGGTTTTTCCCATGTTCTACGTAGCAAGTTGATGATGACAAAACTAACTAAACTATGAAGATGATGATGTTGGGTACCACTAGGTTATGGGTATTTTCCCTACTAGTGGATCATGCATGAGAAAAAATATTGATATGGTTACTCTTACACCGAGATACGAGGTACCCAAGGCCCACAGCTATCTAGTGCCTAGGGGTGTTCTCATGACTAGTACTCAATGAATACATTGCACCTCCCATCAGCATACAATAGGTTGGGGTGGTAATTTTAAATGTATTTTTTTTTCTTTAAAGTGGAATTCATTGAAAATGTTTTAAATTTAATGTTGTTCTATTGAAAATTATTACAAGTATTGTTGGTTTGGGTTTTTGTATAAAATGGTAGTTTCCTTGAAAAATGAATGGTGATGTGTTTTATCCTTTAAAGTAGTAAAGTTTTGGTTGTATAAGAAAATGTGAAAAATCTATTTTTATAATTTCATTTCAAAATAATGTTAATGGGATATTTTGGGAACAAAAACACTTGGAATATTTGGTGATTCCATAATGATCTATTATCTCACACCAGGCCTATACCACTTGGTCTCTATAGAATAGGGCTATTTTGTAGGTTCAGCATCTGGTCAAGTTTCCGGGCTCAAGAGCTCTTAGTTTGAGCTTTTTTGGTATCGTGGTTGGAGCAGGATTGGTCTTATGGTTGGAGGTGACCACGAAATCACACGGAGATAGTGCTAGCTTGGTCCAGTTTTAGTTTATTCACATTTTTATTTTTATTTTTTTAATTTTTAGTCTGATTAGGTTCATACTGTATCTGTATCAGCTTTTTATTTATTCATGTTCAGTTGTGGGTTGTTGTTGCATGCTTATTTTTATTATTTTATTTATTTTATCATATTTATTAGGATGAAATCATTCCCACTTTGTTTATATATATGATTCTCGATAGTAGTTGTCATCTCGTGGGGATTTGGAATGCCCTCTATGTCAGGTTGTGGGTCAGGTCTGGTTTCGAGTTAGATGGAATCCTAAATTGGTTCATGAAAAAATGGTATTGGAGGGAGGTTATTGTTATTTTGGGTCTCTGGTAGATGGATATTAGGGTAGTTGGTACTTTAGAGAATGGTACGAGAATGACTTCATGAACCCTTGCTAGTTTTGATCCTCGAGTTTCCATGGGTAGTCTGGGTTTTGAGTCTTCTGGTTTTGTTTTGGGATTGAGGAATGAAAATGGAGGCATCCTGGTGTCATGTCATGACCTCACATGGAGTAGTTCCCATGTGGAGTCCAAGTGTATGGTTGAGATCCTCCTAGTCTAAGATTCTTTCTGGCGGTGTGGCTCACTACCATGTCATCAGGTAAAGCAGAACTGATAGTTCCTCAATCCATTTTTTTGTGCAAGATGTGTTTTTCATTGATTTTATTCCGGTCAATGCAAGTGGGGTTTTGAAAACAAAAATTGAAAAGGGTTTTGGAAATGAAGGAGTTCTCTTTAAAGTGAATTTCATTGGTAAAATGTGTGCTAAAATTGAATTTTTCTTGGTTTTATAATTTGATAAATACATATATTTTCTTAAAAGTTCTTTGGAATTAACCATGAGTACTCTTTAGGAACATTGTCCGATTTGAGGGCATGTATAGAAAGTGCATTTTGTGCATATGGGTGGAGGCAGATGAAAACATATGAAATGGTTCATGGGATTACTCGGTTGTGTTTTGAAATTAAAGACATGACCATGTAGTTCTAAAGTGATTTTTGAAAGGGGAAATTATTTTTAGAAATTTGAATTTTGTTTAAAAAGGCGGTGTTTGGTTTTTTGGAAATTGGCATTGAAGGAAATAAGTTTTAAAAAAAATATTAAATAAAAATAGGGCTTTCAAAAGAAATGTTTTGGCTTTGTTTATATATTTTTTGGGTGTTTTTGGATTTAGTAGCCTTTATCAATATTACATCATCTTGATATTGGTTTTGGCTCGAGGTAAGTCTTGGTTTTGGGTTTTTTTTGTGTTGTTCGGAGTATGTCGCCCAGAAAGGTCCTTAGTGTTTCCAATGAGTCATGCCAAGGTTTTAGTTCATTTAGGTGTCATCTACCATTGAGGTGTTGGTGGTCTATTAGAGGTGGTTGAATTACTTGAGGGAAGTGGAGTGTGTCTTTGTGTGGTCGGGAACTCCCTAGGATGTTAAGGTTCGTGTTGTTTCGGGTTTGTTCAAGGGTTCAGTTTGGGACCTATGGAGGTTGGTTGTCTTGTCATCATTGGAGTTTGAGGGGTAGTTGGTGATAGTTTATTTTTATTAAGGTAACCTATCTAGTGAAAAGTTTGTGTAGGAGGAACCTTCCCTAAGAGGTTATCTTTGTTGATCATATCACCTAGTTCATCAGGATGCCTTCAGGCATGCCATCACTGTGGCTAGTTCGTGCATTCCTAGTAGTTAGGTTGCATCCATCTAAAGTCATGTCGTTATTGCGGTCATTATGGTCAATGGGGGATGTTCAGTGGGAAGCATCATTCAAAGAAAGAGATCTATTCGGGGATTCTATTGTCTGGCTATGAGGCATAAGATGCTTCATCCATTAGAGCCCCAGCCTCTGGTCTTGAGGTGAAGCTCGCACACAGTCAGCGTGTTGGAGGCATGCGATACCTTTTCTTAGTTATTTATCTTTTGTCATGGATTAAATACATTCATGGTTCCTTTGTTCTTTTTTTTCTATCCTTTTTGTGGTCATATTTTGTGGTGATAGTGTGATGGACTAATCCTTCCATGATTGTAGTAGTTACGTTATGCTGAATGTGACCTCTAGAATCATTCGTTTTTTCTTAAAACAGTTTTGGCCATTGTGTGGGTTGGTCATGGTTTTAATAGTGATCATTTGGATATGTGAGGTGTTGGAGAGTTTTAGATTGGTGTGGGAAATTCTCCGTTCTTGTAGTGTTGGTATATGGAGTTCCTGTTTTTGGTGCCCTAGTATGTCAGGTGGGCTTGTAGTGGTTTTTTGTTTAAATATCAGTGGCCATGTTCGAAACATGTATAGAAATCCTTAAGTTCGGTTGGGATTTCCCACATTTCCCCCCTGGGGTGGTATGATTGACTTTTAATTTTCATGTTAGGGGAATTCTTATGGTAGGGAGAACCCGCTAGTGTTCTCCATTTGTTTTGTGTTATGGATTCTCCTTGAGTTGGTCGAGTGTAACTTATAGAGTGAATAGCCATCTCGAGGAATTTTTTTTTCTTCCAACAGTTTTGGTCGGCCATTGACCAGGGTTTTGGTTTTCTTCCATCTGGGTGGCATTCTAGGGGCATAATGATTTGTGGTGGGGAGAATTATCACACCCTAACCTTTTAAATTATTTTATTTTATTATTTTTTTGGCCTCAATTAGCCTCATTAAATTTCAGATTGGCTTTATCTTTGAAAATTTTGATATTTAACGTTTTTGGTGGGTTTTGGATCGGTACAAGGGCACTACACGCTTGGCGGTGACCGTGCAGTAGTCCTGAATGCCCCTATGGTTACCCATTACCTAAAACGATAAAAATTTATGAGAATGAAATAATGTAAATGTTTAAGAGATAAAAATAATAATAAAATTATTCCATAGATAAAAATGTTTTTTAAAATTGTTATTGATTTTATTATCATTAAAATGGTTATAAATATAAATATTATTCAGTTCTTATTAATTTTGTAATTATTTAATCGAAAATGACTAAAATTACTACTATTATTAGAGTTATTATTATTATTATAAATCATATTTTTATTATTATCATCATGATCATTATTATGATTAACATTTATTTGTTGTTATTTATTTGATATTTTTATTAAATTTTTAAGGGTTTTATTCTCTTTTCCCCCCCATGCCACATCCCTCTCCTATTTATTTCCCCACTTTTTTATCCCTATCTCCCATCACCCCTCTCTCCAATCACGCAACCCTTTTCATTTTTCCCCCACGCCTCTCTCCCCATCTCTCTCCCTATATCATTTTTATTGTTTTTTTACTCCCCATTTTCTCCCTCTCTCCAATAAAACCTCCCCACTTTTATTGAACATGCATGCATCACCCCCCCTTCCACCATTAATTCATTTTTTATTCCCTCTCTCTCCAATCACTATTTCCCACTTATTATTTCACATATCCACTATCTCTCCTCATTACTACATTTTTCATTATTTATTTTATTTTATTCCCTAAACACAATTCTTCCCATTAACTTGTGACACGTACTACTCTCCCCCATTATGTCCTCATGCTCACCCTTCCCCTTATCCCATCACAGACTCACCCATCTCACTAATAATTCATTTTTTTATACACCTCTCCCCACTCAACCCTCTCTCCCCATTTTATATCATGCACATCCCCTCTCTATTATCCCTCACACACACCCTCCTCCCCTCCGACACTTTTTTTGGTAGCCGCTCGCCCCTCTGAGTGTTCCTTTTTGTAAGTTCTATTCCCATATTCTCATATCATCACTTGATTTTGAGGGATATCCATGTGGGGTTTATTATTGTGTGAACTCTAGAGGTTAGGGATAATTTTTATCTTAGGTTTCCTTTGGATTTAGGGTGTGTGTTTGGTTCACATGGCATATTTCTTCCTCTCATTGAAGTTTCATTCCAATCACACAATGTTTCGGTAGGCGTTTCATACCTTTTCATTTACGAAATACTCCATGATCACTTGTGTGTTTTCATTTAATTTTTAAATATCTTTTGTATCTATAATATAACTATGGCTTGATTCAAATGATGATTTAAAGTTGGTGTAAGTTACTAAAAATAGGTTTTCTAATGTATTTTTGTAAATTACATTGGTTTATTGGACCTAGGTTTATTTTTTTAAATGTCATTGTTCTATAAAGTCAAATTGAAGGTTTTTATGAATTTTTATATCCTTTATTATGGTGGGATGATTATTTTTTGTTGTGGTCTTGATTTGGGTGTTTGTTTTGGTAATTATTTATCTAGTTAAATGTGTTAAAATATTGTAAAAAGGGTTTTATGGTTGTAGTGGGATTGTTTTATGTTCATTAAATATTGTTGATGGATGGAAGTGGTTTTAAAGAAAATGGAGGGTTTTTTGGAAATTGTTTTTATGTGCACCTAGAAATATTGGATTCCTAAATGTGGTTTAAAATGGAATCACATAGAGGGTATGCCCTTTTGGATTTTGGTGTGTGTGTTTTGGAAAATGTTTGGCTTAAGGGGTCATTTGGAATTCCCCACATTAAGATGGTTTTAGAAATGGTTAGAAAATGTCTTGATAAATTTATTTAGGTTAATATGCATAAAGGCCTAGTTGGAATATTTTAGAGTTGCATATTTATCCTAAAATATGGAAATGATTATTTAAAAAATTCTCGGGGAGGTGGTGTTCTTCATGGTTTTTGAAGTGATTTTGAAATGTCCAATGTGAAAATGTTTTCCATAATGGATTTGTGATGTGATTGTGGAAGTTAATGAAATGAGATGATTTGTTTAGTTGATGAATTGTGTTAGTGGAATCATGCGATGTGGAACTTCTTTGAGAACAAAAGGGAAACCCAAGTATCTAGATGGGTGGACAAGTACTACTATGCTAGTGATCTTATGGGATTTGGCCCATATTTCACATCACAAGTTGATGATGACAACACTAACTAATCTATGATGATGACGATGTAGGAGACCATTAGGTTATGGGTTTGTTCTCAACTATTGGGTCATGAATGTGAAAAAATATTTCTATGGTTACTCTTAGACTGAGATACGAGCTACCTGGGGCCCATAACAAGCTAGTTCCAAGGGGTGTTCCCGTGACTAGTGCTCAATGACTATATTTCACCTCCCGTCGGGATACACTAGTGTGGGTTGTTAATTTTAAATGTAATTTTTTTTCTTTAAAGTGGAATTCTTTAAAAATGTTTTCCATTTAATGTTATTCCAATGAAAATTGTTAGTAGTATTGTTTGGTTTGGGTTTTTGTATAAAATGTTAATTTCCATGAAAAATGAATGGTGACCTGTGTTATCCTTCAAAGTAGTAAAGTTGTGGTTGTTTAATAAAATGTAAAAAAATCCATTTTTATAATTGTTTTTCAAACTAGTGTTAATGGAATGTTTTGGGAAAGGAAACACTTGGAATCTTTGGTTATTGCCTACATAACTATTTTCTCACACCCTACATATACATCTCAATCAGAGTAGATATGGGTTTCTTTCAGGTTCAACGTTTCTTCAAGTTTACTGGCTCAAGATCTCTTGTTTTGAGCATGTTTTGTCTCATGGTCGGTGCATTCATGGTCTTGTGGTTGGAGGTGACCAAGAAATCATATGGAGATAGTGGTAGGTTGGTCTAGTTTTAGTTTATTCACATTTTTATTTCTCTTGTTTTAATTTTTAGACTGTTTAGTTGCATATTGTATCTATATCAACTTTTTATTTATTCATGTTTAGTTATGGGATGTAGTTTCATGCTCAATTTGATTAGTTTATTTATTTGATCATGTCTATAATGATGAAATCGTTCCAACTCTGTTTATATATATAATGCCTGACACTAGTTTTCAACCGATGTGGATTGGGAATGCCCTTCAGGTCATGTAGAGAATCGAGTTGGGTGTCCAGTAAGATGGCATACCAACTTGGTTCGTGGCAATATATGACCACAACCTACTTTGACATATTCCCTCTCAAAACACCTCTATTGAAAGTGATGATGTATCACGTCTGGTACTTCAAGCCATTTTCATATATTTGGAAAACATAATCTTCATATCCCCCAGTGACTAGTTCATCATATCCTCCATAATCCAAGAATATTCCTTAATATTCCTCAGATACATATGGATAATATTGACTTACATCTAATGGAATTCATCTAGTTTAGCTAGAAATATTCCCAAAACACTAAATGCATTGTTGACAAATAGCCTATTTCAAAGAAAAGAATACATAACTGAACCAATCTCTAACATGTATGGAATACATTAAACTCTAATTATTTATTTATATCTACGAGGTGACATCTTCTTAGAATTATAAATTCCATGAAATTGTTAGAATACATCCCCTATTGCATTGTTCAATATTAAATCCCTTCAGCATCATATCAATGTATATAATTTGACTTACGTTAGGTGGTCTCTTGGATCTGTAAATATGTATCTTATTCCAAAGAATATATTTTTTCTTTTCAAAATATTTTATGGAGAAAAACTTATTCAATCGTTCCTTAATATAGTGTAATACTAATATTCAATTTTCAATAATTAATATTTCATCGACATATACTCTTAAGAAAGTTGACTGCACTCCCACTAAACTGTTTTTAGACACAAGGATTGCACTCATTATTTATGAAACTAAAATCTATTATGACTTCATTAAAATGAATATTCCATGACCAAGTTGCTTTCTTTAATCCTTAAATGGATTTTTAAAATATTTATATCTTTTTTCATCCTTTGGAGTAACTAAAACTATGGGTTCTTTTATATACACATCTTTCTATAGTTTCCCATTAAGGATGGTTGTTTTGACATCAATTTTCCAAATCTCATAATCACTGTATACTGCAATAGAAACTATAATTAGCAAGGATTTTAGATTTCAAATTGGTGAATATATTTCATCAGATTCAATGCATTGATACTATTTAAACCATTTTGAATCTAGATGTTCCTTATATGAACTTACCTGTCCTTCAATTTCTATTTTCTTCATGAAAACCCATTTTCAAAAAAAAATGTATTTACATCCAATGTAGGATCTACCAAAATATACAATTGGTTTTGGTACATGGAATTCAATAAAAAACTCACATATTCTTGCCACTTGGAAACATCTGTGCTATTTATTTCTTCATTATAAGTCATAATATCATTCTAATCAATTAAAATGAGTCACCATACTTTGAGAATAAAAAACCATGACATAATAGTTCTTTAAAATCAATATTACTCATATGAAGTATTTGTGTTTGCAGATACATTTTATCTTCCATCGGGATTTTTGTGATCTATTCTTGTGCCAACTCTTGTTCACCATGGTAGTGGAGGGGTGGAGAAGGAAAATAAATGGAATGAGCTTGAGAGAAGTCGTTACCACTAAATTAGGTAACTCTTTTTGGTTTGTTCGAAAGGGAATCATTATGAATCTTTCTTACCAAACAGAATCATCAAGGTCGAAGGGTTTATTTATAGGAAGATACTTGGGGAGATATTGGATGATCATAAAAGGTATAAACATTGTGAGGAATGGGTAGAGTGCTTCCCTTTTTATAGTGGAGGGGAGTTTCACTTTTGTAAATACAAAATAGGTATTCAATAATGGGAGGTCTATCTTGCCTAATGTTCCTCAAACATGGTAGAATAATGGATGAAAAGAGAATACCAGTCGATAAAAACCACATCCACATAATAATATGTTCATTTTAATCAGTTTATTCTTTAACCTTTATGATTTACCAATTTTATCATATCAGTTTTTATTAAAATATATAGTTCAATAATGTAATTAATTCAACCAGTAAGACAATATTAAAGTGATATTTATTAGAAAATATATTTCCACTGAATTTTTAACATTATATCTAATTTTTAAAATTTAAAGCCCTTTTTTTTGTAAATTATGTTTAAAACAAAAGAATGTGACGCACTAAAACGGTGCTTGAACCCAGACCATCTTAACAACATTTTACATAATATGGGCCAATATGTGAATTATAAATGATTAATTATCGCATTATTATTACATTTGTAATATATATTAACAGTTACAAGTCACTTGGTAGAATATAGTATTTTTATCAATTTTAAATCAGTTTATAATATTCATTTATATTAAAATAACAACAATGTCAATTTTGACATTATTTATTTAATGTAAATTTTAAAATAACAATATTATATTAGAATTAAAATATATTTGGATTAAAGATATGTAACAAGATATATTAATATAAAAAACAAATAAAGAAAATAATTCATTCAATTAACGTCACTTTAAATTTTTACAGTGTCATTTATTTTAGTTAATTATTAACTAAATAATAATTATATTGATGTTTCTAAAGAATTTTAAATACCTTAACCATGTCAAAAAATTATTTATAATTTTTAATGATAACAATAACCCATATATCTTTAAAAAGTATATATATAAATGAAAATATGATGTTTTTAACATATATAAAACATTTTATAAATGTTAACGGTAATGAAAGTTCCCTTTTTATTTTTTTCCTTACTCTTTTTATAGGGAAAATCCGTTTAATAATATCCCAATAACCCATATATTTAAAACCATGTGGGTAATTAGTCAAATTTTGGAAACCAATGTCTTTGGGACAAGTTTCCATGTCATTTTGGTCCTTAATATTACAGTTTAGTTCCTTATTAATCTTAATCGTGCCTTATTCACTGTAATTAATTAAACGCATTCACTAATCATTTGGGTCAAAATATTAAGTTGGTCATATTAGAAAAAAAATATTATACTAATTAAATCTGTGTATATTGTACTTTCAAAATTCTAATAAAAAACCTTTGAAAATTAATGTTAATGGTAATTCCATAGATTTACGAAATAAAAGGTTTTTATAATATAAAACGTTCAAATGTTTGTTATGTTTGTATATTCAATCTAAAAGTAAAATTCATTCTAATAAACTTAATTGTATAAATAGATGTATAATTTAACTAATGTGACTCTAAAACAATTATAAAATATTATTTATCAGTAATAGTTATTTAAACAAAAATTCTATTTTAACTAAATTGCAGTAATTTTCAGTATTCCTTAAAAATGAGGTTTCTTAAATAAATCCCAGATATTCACCCTAGTATAATTTCGATGTTATGAATTCAAAAATGAATTTTGTTTTATCAAATTAAATTTTTAAATGTGTCTAAAATTTGTTTCATTATTATAGTTAGTTTATTCGAGAGAACAATATTTTAACATAAGAAGGACTATACCAAAAATCTTATCATTCATTGTTAATATTTTTTATTTATATAAAAAAATTATAACCAATATTTAGAATGTAGTCAATACAGTTCCTATAATTATTTTTATTGGTTATCTTAAAATTATTTTATTTAATTAATTATATATATACATTTTTCTCATATAAACTTAGTGTTTCTTGCATTCTACGCCATGTCTGTTTTTGTTGTAGCACAAACCAAGTTGGTATTTTGTGTAGCACAATCTATGTTTGTGTTTCTTGTGAAAAGAATTTTTGAATTGGTTTTTCCATATATATATTTGTGTGTACAATGAACTATTTTATGTGTCATGTGAAATTAGAAATATTTAAAGTTAAAATTAATTTGAAAAAAATAATATTTCTCAAAATCTCTGGGTGTTACATTCAACCCCCATAAAATAAAATTTTCATCCAAATTTATCTGGGTTAGGAAAGTTTCAATACTTTAGAGTTTTAATCATAGAAACCCACATCATAATAATAAATACTAACACATTTCTTAAAAAGGAAACTTTTTATCCATAAGGATTACACAATCTAACATATAACTGGGTTTCCAAATAATAGAACATATGATGGGTGTGAATATTGGAAAAAGAGAGAAAACATTAATATTTACAGGGAGTGATTGTGTTCATCAATCACAAACAAGTGAATTATTAAATCCATTACCTCATGGAATGAATGTCCAGAAATTATATTTGGTGATTAAAGCACGTAAATTTTCTATCAAATGATCATAAGATAATTAAAAGAATAAAAATTATAACTATAAGTCTCTTACGAAAATTTCATACATTAATCTATATAAATTAAGATGAATATTTTATCATATATATTTATTCATTACATATAAATATTCATTAACCAAGGAATCACATAGGCCGGTGGTAGGCATGAAACCATTATCATCATTCAGTAATGGGTTTCAAGTCTTGTGGCCTTTCCATACATGATTTGTTGTCACCTAACATGTATGCTGTCCATTTCTAAAACCATAGTAATATAATATATAATATGTACATCCTTGAAATAAGGTTAATAACTGATTAGCCTTTAATCCAAGGTTTTCAATACAAACTCAATGCACAAATACTTCTTCTGATGTTTAACTTTAACTTTTCTTGAATGGTTAAACTTATAACCCTTTAGAAAGATGAAAATAAAAAACCTTAGAAATAGTGTTACAAAATCAGATAATCATTTATTCCCCTTTATAAAACCATGTTGCTCTTGGTTTCCACATTCCAAGCATGTGAATAACCTTGTCTTATATTCTCTTGAAATATGTTATGAACTTAAATTACCATCAATCATTTTAGAAAACACGCATCCTTCTTCATTCCAATGTATATTGTATTTACACCATAAATCCAATAATATTGAACGCTTTATCAATGATCGAATAAAACACCCTTCAACAAGTCCTTACTCATTTCTAAGGTAATCAATACCATCCAATTTACTTATTCATATCCCATGTATATTTATCCATAAAACATTATACTAGAATAAAGAACTTTTTAAGGGTTACATTCCCTTAGTCAAAATTTCATCTTGTTATTAAATCACTCCACCATTTTATAGGGAACATAAAACGTAAACAAGAAAATACAGAGTGAAAAAAATAAGTCGATAAATCCTCTTATATTTCATCATTCATAACTTTTCAGTCCATTTACATAGAAACATTGATTATTCCACTTCATCCATATTACATTAACAAGGATACCTCATCAAGTTACATAATATTTTTTCCTTAACATTTCATCTGTAGTATCTTCATCATCAGCATGTAGCCATTACTTGCACCACCTTGATGATTCTATTTATGAACTATCCAATTGGGACACTGGGTTGCAAAATGACCATTTTAACAACACATAAGACACTTAGCCTTCGATGTAATCATAGGAAGGCCAAAATGACCATCCATTTTGTTAACAGAACACTTCATTTTTACCTTACTATCACTTGATTTTTATCTTTCTTTTCCACATTCTAAAGACCTTCTTGTTCCTCTAATACATTCACTTGGGCTATTATTTCCACATTCATGACACAAAGGAAACTAAATATTCTTCCCTTCTTGGTCCCATTTACCCGAACACTCAGTGAACTCCTTATTTCTCTTCCTTTTTGAGTCTAAGAGTCAGTTAAGGTAGAAATTGTTAAAAAAATTTCATGAAAAAAAAATTAGGCATGATCACAAAATTTTTCACTCTAGTGATCATCCCACTTGAATAATCATTAGAAAATCTCCCATCCCATTCAACATTAATCTAATTCATTTCTGGTTCTTGTCATTGATTAAAACCAGAAGAAAAGTGTTTGCATTACTTATCATAGGAGAAAACCACATAATCATGAAAAGAATTATATATAGGATTTCAAAATCATGACACCTTCCATGATCTATGACACCATGAGTTTATCCAAGGTTATTCATAAATAAATTATATATAAATACTTTATGATTGTTCCTAAAGTGTTTGGGAATTGTTAAAGAATATCCCCCATGAGTGTTAAAATAATTGTCCAGCAAGGCCCTTTATCGTGTAACAGATTACCCCGAGTGAAGACCAGAACATCTAGTTGTAGTTATTAACCCAAGGTACATTTTTTCTAGAGACAAATATACTTATAGTATCAAGATAGAGATGTATTCCGTGGAAACCACTCACTATATTCTTTACCCAAATTCCAGTAAATTTCCCGAAATGTTAAATAATCCTTATAGTTATGCTTAGAGAAATCCCTAGAAATATCCTTAGAAATATACATATGGATATCACTAATGTTTTCCCAT
Organism: Viscum album; assembly: GCA_963277665.1. Lineage (NCBI taxonomy): Eukaryota > Viridiplantae > Streptophyta > Magnoliopsida > Santalales > Viscaceae > Viscum > Viscum album. Next base: position 1,946,627,305 of record OY728163.1, read on the forward strand.
CCTAGTTTACAAAGATTAACTATTATTTTTCTTTGATAAAAACTATAGTGACCCTCTGTTTACGAACATAGACATTAAATAACTTTTGAAGAATACTTAAACAATATACAAAAATACATCTAACGACCGTAGTTGGTATAATGCCTATGGAAACATGGAAGCAAAAACATTGGAACATATGTGAGACACATCATATCCCACTAGGTTCTTGTTGAAATGAACACTTCTAAGTCATATCAAACATAATACATATCAGCAAAACTTTTGGAAAATGAATCAAAAAAGGGGTGTGCTCAAATACTCAGTAAGGTTAAACATGGGAGACATGTTATCATAAAAATGAGTATAAGGGTATGAGAACGTGATCATATAAATATAATATCATAAACTACATTTCAAATATAGTAACAGAGATCATGGGATAAATTTTGGCAGTTAATTAGACATGAATCATATGAAATAATGGTCTTACACCATGAAATCAAAAGAGAGGAATAATAAATGGAATTGTTGAAAACTCATAATTATATAAAAATTTCCATATTAGCTAATGAAATTATACCAATATCATATTAGTAGTATGGGATCACTCCCCATACCATTATAGTAGTCATTTAGTATCCATGGTCTACTCCCATGGACATCATAGTTGCATTTTTTCAATCCTCATACCATCTTTGTAGTCATGGTTCACTCCAATAGATATCTAATTAGTCAAGGTTCACTCCCAGAGATATATTATTAGAATGAATTCATTCCTCACGCCATCATAGTCAATCTCATGAGATATAAAAATTTATGCAATTTATTGGAGGGAGATATAGGTCTCACCCATCACATAATAAAATATTACATTATACCCATTGCTTCTCCCCCCGCCTCCCCTGTTCCAGCCCCCTTTGGATTCTTGGTTTCATTCCCCTGACCTTGGTGTCCCTCGGTGCAAGTCTTTGCAGATCCAATCCCTGAGCGGCATTATCTGTCCAGATCTCCCTAGGTCCCTTCTCCACTGATGGTGTCGGGGCACCTTTGCAGGTATTCCAGCTCTCGGTGGCATCGACTCACCCATGACGGCCTTACCACATCTGGTTCACTAACTAGGGTATATATTTTGGCGGTTCTTGATGTTCGATGGAGTTGTAAGAGATGATCCAGCGGTGGTGGGGTTGGAAGTGGGTTCACCTGGCCCGACCTCATTTAGGAGGTTCTTGGTGATGCGGTTCTTGGCGTGACATGATAGTCCTGGCATTGGCGATGGGATTTGATGTTTCCTCAATGGGAATGTAGTGAAGGTGATGACTTCTTTGGTTGATATGTTGTGTTGGTGAATTTTCCCTTTGTTTAGGATTTGGATGTTTTGAGAGGGTATGGCCTTGGCCATCGGTACCGGGCCCGTGCAATTTTATACATTGGACAACTTGATGAACTGCGATGGAAAGGGGGAAGCTGGTATTAATGTTTTTGATGTTGGGAGGGGGTTTTCCTTATTCTGATTTCGAGTGATTTTGGCATTGGACTTGTGGAATGCTGTGTTTTTTTCTTAAGTCATTGAAGTGTTTTTGGGTTCCTCTTTATCATTTAAAAGTGGTTTATTTTAATAAAGAAATAATTTTCAGTCAAAATATTATAACCCATGAAAGAGAAATGGGTTTCATAAATAAGTTACCCATGAAGGATGAATGGGTTTCATAAATATCATGACATTATTCATAACCCATTAATAGAATGGTAATGAATGAATCCTTTATACTGTTATGTGTAATATCAATAGATGTCATCTTAGATGGAAAATAATTTTGAAATATCTTTTAAAAATGTATATTGGGGAAAATATCCATTATTGTTTGAAAAAAGATTAATAATAAATAAAAAAATTTGAGAATTATTTTCAATGATAATAAATTGAAATATTATTAAGAATACATGAAATCATTTTGAAATCCTTTTTCTTTGAATCCTTTTAAAATAAGCTTCATTAAATTTTAAAATCCTTTGAAAACACTTAAAAAAATTTAATGAAATATTAAAAGTGTTTTGAAAAGAATTTATTTAAAAATACATTGAAAACATATAAAAAAATATTGAAAAAATTTTGAAAATAATTTTCATTGAAATATAATAAAATAATCTTGAAAATTCTTTGAAAAATATTTCCTTGAAATCACTTTGAAAACATGTAAATTAGACTTGAAAACATTTCAAAAAATAGGTTTCCATGAAAAAATATAAAATAAGTTTAAACAATTTTAGAATAAAAATTTCATTAAAATTTCATCTTAAAAATATTTTCATAAATAATAACCTTTTTTATAATGCAAAGGGATCTTTGAAGAAATGATGATGGGTAAATCTGTACATGTTGTATGAGGTCCAAAGAGCATTCCTTTTGCACGGTAAAAAGGATAGAAAAGTTAATTGTTAGAAAAGAGATTAGAATATTAACTTCTAGATATATTTAAAATAAAAAATGGTTATAACATATTGTAGATATTATAGTTTAATGGTGTAATATTCTTGGAATTTGTTTTTCGAAAACATATATTTTTGACCGAAGAGAGGGTAATGTCGGGCTTTCTGAAAAACTTTTTCTTAACTATCTTGTGTACCAAAGAGTGACAAAATGATACAAATAAAAGAGTATATAATTAATAAAAATAAGATAAGGAAAATAATTAATATTATTTAGAGATGGATCATAATATTTCATCAAAGGAAGCATAAATATAAACAATCTCAAAAAGCAATGAGATTGTCTCAATAAACTCTTATAACTTGGTATATTGGGATAATGATCTCCATGTATGAAAAAGAAATTAAATTATGCATATAGTATCCTTAAAATAAATTTTATTCATGATATGGAATGTAAAATTGAAGTATATGCATCCCAAAGAAGTGTTTAGGTGCATTACAAAACATGAGTCTCCTAGAAGGAAAATTTAGACAATACATTTTTACCGATTTGGTAACTTTTGAAACATGATCCCTATGAAAGAAGGATTATTTAATGGTAATGTTTATACCCATAAATTTATGTAAAATATAAATATAATAGAATCATGGTCATTATATAAACCACACAAAAAGAAAGAGTGGGGAACATAGCATGCATCTCATAGAAACTAAAAGTGAGATTAAATCCCATTACCTTATGAGTTGACTCTCTCTGTACTCATACACGATTCATTTATAATAAATTTAATTTTATAATAAATATTTTACATAATAATATTCTTATATATATTCTAATATATGGAATTATTATAACCTTATATTACCCACTTTTTGACGATCTTATATTAAGGTTTCACTGCGGGTAATAGTCACTTTGTTCTTCACATGTGTCTTAATTTGTTACATTTTTTCTACTTGTACTTATATCATGATTTTAGAATTTAAAAAATGATATAAATATCAGTTATATAAATTAAATTTTTATTATAATAATCTATACAATATAGGAGTATGAAATGTAATAAATCATTAATGAAGATGGTAAGTCGTATATACGCATGAACGTTGGTTCTTTTAATATTATCATATTGAATGAAAGTTTGAAAATGACGCACACACACACACAAACATATATATAATTATTATAGAATCATTAATATATCATATATATCATATAATTTTATTTAACCCTATCGTTAATACAATCTATGGGGTGTGTGAATGAATCTCATCGCTTTTAGGGGGCGGTAGTCCACACTTTCTCAAACGATATTATCGTCTTAACACCAAATGGAATGTAAAAAGTTGGGTGTTTTAAAATTAATATAGAATCATAAATACATAATAAATATAATATAATACATATATAAATATTTTTCCCATCATAATTTCCACCATGATTGGTGGTATGGGAAAAATGAACAATCATCATTTCATGAGGCAATAGTTCACTGTACATAGAAATTGTATGTTAAACATCCATTAGAAGGATGTCTGTTTTTGTGTAGGTCTGAATATTTTAATTACAAAATAATATTATATAATGGATATTTTGTTTTTCACACAAGAAGGGAATAAAAAGAGTGGAGGGGTGGAGAAGGTAAATAATTGGAAGGAGTTTGAGAGAAGACATTACCTCAAAATAGGGTAACCCCATTTGGATTGTTCCAAAAGTCTTCCTTGAGAATATTTATTTTGAAAGGTAAGATTAAAGTTAAAAGTAAGGATTTTTGGGAGGATAATTTAAAAGATATTTTAATAACTTAAATGGTTTGAGAGCTCTGAGGAAGGGTTAGAGTGCGTTCTTTTTTAGAGTGGTGGCGGTGGCACTTTTGTAAATACCAAGAAACAGATGCAATAATGGGTAGTCAATATTACCTAAAGTTACTACAAAAATGAAATATAATGAATTAAATGAGATTAATTTTCAAGATAAACCACATCTACACAAAAATATGTGCATATTAATTATTTGATTCCATAAATTCTATGATTACCCAATTTTATCATTTTGGTTTTTATTAAAGCATCTTGTTTTCTAATCTAATTAATTTTACAATTATGAATCAATTAATGTTAGTTTCATAAGAAAATATATATCTTATGAATTATTATCATTATATATAACTTATAAAATTAAAATCCCATTTTTATAAATTTATTTTAAAACAATCGCATGTGTCGCACTAAAATGCTACTTGAATAACAATCGTCCTAAAAACATATTTACATAATATGGGTCAATATGTTAATTAATAAAGAATAATTATTACTTTAATATAAAATATTTAATATATATTAACTCTTACAAATAAATTGGAAGAATATAGGTTTTTATCATTTTTAAATCATTTTATAAGATTCATTTATATTAAAATAACAATAATGTCAATTTTTTCATTATTTATTTAATGTTAATTTTAAAATATAAATATTACACTGTAAATCAAATATATAAGGTTAAATAGTTTGTAATGAGATATATTAATCAAAAAAATAATTAATGACAATAACTAAGTCAATTAAATTCACTTTTAATATTTATAGTATCATTTCTTTTAGGTAATTATTAACAAAAAAAATAATTATATAGATGCTTCTTAATCATTTAAGTAATTAAACCATCTCAAAAAATTATGGATAATTTATTATGATAACAATAACCCATATATATATATTTCTAAATTATTTATATAACCTGATATATGTTGTTGTTCACCTATATCAATGTTTTATAAATATTAAAGGTAAAGAAAGTTCCCCTTTTGTCTTTTTCTTTACTATTTTTATAGGTAACTTCCATTTAATAATATCCCAATGACGCATATATTTCGAAACCAGTGTGGAAATGGCCAAATTTTGGAAACCAATGGATTCTGGACAAGTATCGATGTCATTTTTTCCTTAATATTAATGTTTAGTTTCTTATTATTCTTAATCCTACCTTAATCATCGTAATTAATTTTAATCAAATTCACTATTCATTTTGGTCAAAAAATTTAGTTTATATTTTTAGACCAAAAATATCATACTAATTACATTTGTGTACATCAGATTTTCAAAATTCTAGTGACAGAACTAGGAAAATTAATATTAATGCTAATCCCATTGATGGGGCGAAATAATGGGTTTTTATAGTTGAAAAACGATCAAATTTTTGTTATATTTTTATATTAAATTTGAAAGTAAAATTGATTTTAATGAAATTAATTGTATAAATATATTTTAAATTTATCTAATGTGAATCTAAGAAAATTATAAAATTTATTTTAGCATTAATACTTAATTAAATGAAAATGCGGTTTCTAACACAACTGTAGTAATTTTCAATATTCATCAAAAAAATTAAATTTCTCATAAAAATACCAAAAATTTACCGTAGGATAATTTATACATTCTAAATTAAAAAATGATTTTTTATCAAATTCAATTTCTAAATTTTTCTAAAGTTACTTTCGTCATTATAAGTGGTTCATTCGAGAGAATTATATTTTTAACATAAAAATACCTTACAAAAAATATGATATTTCATTTTCAATATGTTTTATTTATATAAAACAATTATAAAACATATTTGGAAATTATTTTAAATATTACTATAACTATGATTCATGGCTAGGTTTTAATTTTATCATTTAATTATATATATATATGTATAAAATGTTTCATAGAAACTCAGTCTTGCATTAATCTTATGCCAAGTGAGAGTGTCTTGTAGTGAATTCCCTGTCGGTATTACATGTAGAGCTATCCAATTTTTTATTTCATGTGAATATAATGTTATACTAAGTGTTTCAATATAAATATATATAACTATTTCCAGTGTAATGTGAAATAAAAAATATTGAAATGTAAAAATAATTCAAAAATAATAGTTATCAAAATCCCAGTGTCTAATAGGGGAGGAATCAATAATTTTTCAGATGATTTAAAATTGAATTTATTAAAAAGGATAAATAATTCTCAATCTGATGATGAGTAGTTTCAGAATAGAATCAATGTTATGAATGAAGGAAAATTAGTAAATTTTTATGTGTGAATATGGTGTTAAATGATTTAGAAAGGGGATTTGTGTTCTATATATACCTTAGGTAAAAAGGGAGTTGTTGGATGATGATCATAGCTCTATTTTATCTATACACCCTTGATGCAAAATGATACATAGGTAATTTAAGGAACATTTTTTGTGGGATAACCTGATGTGGAAGATTGCTGATTATATATCAATATGTGAAAGCTATGCGGAAGCACCCTAAAGGATAAATATGACCTATTCCTATTACTAAGTTGAAATGTAATAAAATTACTATAAACTTTTCATAGTACAACAAAACAATCCTAGAAATAATGATGTAATATAGGTTTTTGATGATCACCTAACCATGTATACTCATTTCCATGCCATAAGAGAAGACCTGACTCTTGAGCACCTCATAAGGCTCTATATTAATGAATTTGTAATAATTAATAGTTCAACTCAATTAATTGTTTTTTGATCAAGATGCTTTATTACATCATGATTATGGAGGATTGATCATAAGTCTCTTGGTACTGAGCTCCATTTGAGCACTTCCCACCATACTCAAATTAATGGACAACCTGAAGGAACAATTAAAGAAATGGATGATTTTTAGAGGCTATTATAAATATAATTTCATGGTATGTGGCATCAGTACTTACCTTTGGTATAGTTTTCCAATAATAATAGTTTTCATTCAAGTTTTCAAATGGAATCATATGAATCATTGTATGGAAATAGATTTTATACTTCAACTAGTTGGGACAAATTTGGTGAAAGAAACTTGTAGGCCTAGAACATTTTGAGGATATGATGATAAAGGTAAATTTTATTTAGGCTCATATTTAATCATCACATATTTGAAAAAAGTTCTATGTCAATAATCATCGGAAAGACATAGATTTCCAACTAGGGGATCAGATTTTTTTGAATGTATCTCCTTGTATGGGTGTTATCAGGTTCGATAATATTGGGAAACTGAGTCTTAGGTACATAAGAACCTTTGAAATTATTTAAAGGGTTGGATTTATTTATTATCATTTGTAATTGCTACCAAATCTATCAAAATTACACAGTGTGTTCTATATATCTATGCTAAGGAAGTATATTCCAAAACCCATGAATGTTCTCATCTATGATGATTTGGAACCTGGCCTTTAATATTGTAAAGAACCCATCAAAATTAATGATACTAGATTACAATTATTGAGGAATTGGATGACTGGTTTGGTAAAATTTCTCTCAATAAATCACAAAATGGAAGAAGTAACATGAGAACCAGATGATTCTATGAGGGATAAGTACCCACATATTTTTGAGAGTAATAACCTTGAAATTTATAGGATGAAATTTTTTGTATGTGGGATGAATTTATCACCCTGAGATATCACCCAATTTTTTTAGAATTAATTTAATTTTTTTGATAGCTTTACAATACACACAACACCCAATTTAAACAAAACACTATTTAGTCATGTTTTTCATTGTAAATTAATTTATGAGAGTTTAAAAGATTTAAAATTATAAATTTATATATTTATATCCAACCATATATTTTTACACTCATAAAATATATTTTTTAGGAAAAGATAAAACTATAACCAATTTTACACAAGAAATATATATTTTTATAAAATAAATTTTTTGGTATTTTAATGGATAAATCATTTTGATTATAAATTTTTACAACTTTTTATTTTATATATTTAAAAATAAAATTCACATTTTAAATAATAACATAAAAATTAGCTTAGGGTTAATTTTTGGTATTTTTCAGTGAAGTTGTATTTTTTAATGAATATTGAAAACTATTTTATTTTAATTTAAATATTATTTGACTTATAATTTATTTATATTGTTAAATTATATTTTAAAATAGTCCTAAAGAGTAATTATGTTAATTTATTATAAATTAATCCAATTTATTTCATTTTAATCAATTTTACATTGTAATTGTATTTGAAAACTTTGCAATCTTTTGAACATTTTTTACATTATAACCTCGCATTGTCATCCTGTCTCTAAGATTAAATTTAAATTAATTTATTACAATTATGTGATTGGAATATAGAGAATTGGATTCCATATATGTAAAAAAGAACAATTTATAATTTATAATAAGGTCAAATTAGTTTTTGAAAAAAAGTATTATTGAATGTAATTAAAATTAATTACAATAATTAAGAGGAAAATTAGCTTAAAAAAGGAATAAACCATAAATAAAAGGCCCAAAATGGCCTTTAAACATGTATAAGATCCATTTTATATTCATATTAAAATACAATACTTCCTTTTATATAAAATAGACCATTATTGGAACCACTTCACATGGAAAAAACGTGGGTGGAATTCCCTTTCCAAAAATATACAAGTGTGTCACTCCTCCACAATAAAAAGGCACTCATCCCTCCCACATCCTAGAACATATAAAACCACTTTTTCATGAAAAATATCTGACAAAAAGATCCTCAAAATCCCTCACCTCATCCTATAAGCCTCTACATGAGAAGAAATCCATCCAAGGAATCTCATTGTTGGAAACTGAAAGGAGGTACCCAAAGAAGAGGTAACATCCTTACCCATTCTATTTAGATTTATTTTCATTATCTACCACCTAAAATATTAATATTCCAATATTATATATTTAAATAAGTATCCTAAATATACTTTTAGGTTTTTATGTCATGTTTTTGACCAGAACTTATACACAAATCGAACTAATGGGTAACGAACCTACCATTAATGTGTAGGATGAACTACAACCTCACTTAGTTATTATTATTTGTTTTTCCTTTACCACCACCCAGGGTGGGAATTATAAAAGAAAAACTATTTATATATGATATATATGATATATATAGTGTATTTATGTTTGTTTAATTTTTATGTAACAAATACCCGTATTCTTTCCATTTTTTGTAAAAATGATAACATCCTTTGTGGAAGTATGGACTACAACCCCTCAAAGCGATGTGATTTGTTCACACTATAAATTTAACATATAGATTCTGGTTTTAATAAAACTATTTAATATATAAGACATATATATGATACTATAATTATAATATACATATATATTATTTAATTTTAATTCTCTTAATTTGAAGAATAAATGAATGTAGCATTCATATGTACGTACAACCTGCTGTCTCTATGAATGGTGCACTTCATTTATTATATCCAAATATTATGGATTATTATAATTACATATATTCATAATATATTTGATATTTAAATAAGGTTTTAAATTCAGTAGATGATAAAAACATGTTCGAATTACAAGTAATAACAAGGAAAATGTAAAAACATACTCAAGATACTAGGAAATTAACATCCAAGATTCTAAAAATAATGAAATATTATTATAAAGTGGGTAATAAGATATTAGAAGAAGATAATATATGATTTTATAAACATTAATATGGCTCTTTAAATATTTATTAAAAATATTAAAACATTTACACTAAAGATTAAAGTCCTTTAACACAAAAGGAAACACAAGGTATTTGATTTTGTCTCAATTTATATTCCATTGAGACTTATTTATTATTATAAAATAACACAAATTTATATGGTGTATATACCACCCATTGACATGTTATTTAATGGGAATTATTATTCTCATTATATTTTATGTTTCATTTAATTCATGGGTAATTATTATTAAATTTTTTTAAAGTGGTATGGGACACTTTGGAATGTTTAAAGATTATCTTCTTCAAGATAGTTCTAAATGATTAAATTTTAAATCACACTACCTTTGGATATTGTTAAATTTTTCTTGAAATAATGAAATTATGATAATAATTATTCATCTTAAATTTCCTTGGATACCTGAATTCTCATACAATGTATATTTTTAATGCCTAAACTGCATATCATTTTTACATACAATGTTCACTTTGACCGTTATTTGATTAACTGGGAAATTGTTGATAAAACTATATTATTGATTACATATGGATATTTTATGGGGAATATTATTATTTATTATTATATATGAGTAATTTTTTGTACTATAAAATTTGTTTGGGACCAAGACTTTATATATCCCCTTGATGCACCATCACGGTCTCTGGAGACAAATATGTTTGTAAAATTAAACGGATTTCAATATGTAGTTTTAAACTATCATGTGACAGGTCTTTATAGTATATGTATTCATGTACCTTATTAATTAAATCAATTAATTAAGCATTTACTTCATATATATTTACATTATATATATTAATATCCATGAGGTTTTCACTTGATAAAATATATGGTTTCATTTCATTCTCAGATTATTGACTAAATTGAATGTGTTTTCAGTTTCATACCTTTCCATATTGATTAGGAATTATATTTTTATTTGAATTGAATGTGTTATCACTTATTCACCTTTCCATGTGTATTTATTCTTATTGATTCAATATTTCTACTTCTTTACATACCCCTACTGAGCATTTGAGCTCGCCCTTATTATATTTTATTTCAATAAAAAATTAATATGAATATACTGAATGAGATTGAAGGATGATTTTTATTTAAAATTACTATATATCATGTTTTTATTTCTAATTGATAAATGTTTTATGGGTATTATTTATGTAATCATTCTTTCTAAAACTATTAAATTGATAAGTCATTCATTATTTGATTCCATGTAATCATACTAATGTAATAAAATAATGTATCTGCTCTAGGATTCTCAGGTCAGATCATTACTTTCAAATAGTTTCATTAAACCCACAAATAAATAATTATTTCCAGATAAACATAATTTCCTATAATAATAATTCTTCATAAATAAAAATTCAAAAAAAATAACCCTCATCTTAAAGTAAATTTTCATGGTTTATGTTCATTTGGAATAGATTCAATGTTCATTTGGAATTACCAATTCCAAAATGACGTGAAACCTATATAATTTAAATAATTAAAATTTGTGACATTTAGTGAGTGGAATGAACTCAATTATCCCTAGCACAAACCACATGGAATTTAATATTTTCAAGTTATAAAATAATAAGGGTTAGAGGGTAAAAATATCTAATGTGTCTTTTCCCCCCATTACAATTTTCAGAACCTAATGAAATATTTCACAAATAATATATCGATGCTCCATATATTAGAATATAAAATTTAAAAATCAAAGACATTAACATGCCACCAAAATCAATTAATAATTCAAATAATATGTGTACAATAAATATTTCCTTATGCATTTATAATCTAACCAAACTCTGACCTCTGATCAACATGCTTTCAAATTTCCATCACTAATTAAAAATTTATAGAGGTATCATAGATAGAAATACAAAGGATTAATTCTCTATTTAATAATTTCCTCAAAATCAACTTTTTGAAACTCCCATAATAAATGGGTCAATAACTCCTCATATTTTCTGAATCAAATATAATTTTACTATTTGATAAAAAATTCCATGGTCGTATAAATATGAATATAATAGTAAAAAATTTATCATAAATATCCACTTCCACAAAAATAATATTTAGTTGAAACAAACATAAAATAAATTTATTTTACATTATTTTTGAATATCACTCATTATATATCATAAATAAAAATCAATCCAAAATTTTTTTTATTGTATTTTCATATTAGATATATTTGAAACTAATTTCAGGATATGTAGAACATTTCTTCCAAAAAATTATTTATAATCGATTCTATTATTAATATATCTCATATAACATTGTTCTCTATAAAATGAAAAAATAGGAAAAGGGTGATATCAAACACTCGGCAATGGGAAAGCATATAAATGATTCATAGAGAACATATTATTTGATAAAAAACATGATAGGTATATCAACATTGGACAAATGGAATGATTCATGGAATAAGATTTTGGAATAATAGAAAATCGATCATGAGGTATGAAAATTTTATCATTAATTATATAATCAAAATGTATAACAATAAATGGATATTATATAAAGAATAATATATACCATGACATAAGAATGTGAAATTATAAGACAATTGTGACACCCCATGTCACTATGGTATTTTAATTATTATTATTTTTTAATTTTCAATTTTTGGGGTTATCTGTTTCGTTTCAGTATGGCTCAGGAGGACAGAGGAAGCTTCTTATATGAAGTTATAGTAGTTTACACAATGACCCATCAGTTTATTCCATAAACCAACTTTACAATCCTATGATTTTTTACTGTGGGTGTTCTGGATATGAACTGGTGTTTTTGGCCATGAATGTTTTTAGGGAAAAGGCATTTGATGATATGAATATGAGATTCTGGACATGAAATGTTCTTAACCTAGTTATTAATTTTGTATTTTTTAAATTATACCCATAAATTTTTTAGTGGTTCCTCCATTATTTCCTATTTATCTCACATTTTCAATTAGAGGGGGATATCATGGAGATCATCCCTCAACCCCATCCTTCTTCCTTGGTCTCTTGGATTCTTTTATTCTACTTTAAGAACCATGTCAATGTATTTTTTTTCTCTACTCATCTCCTTCCCTACCTCTATTTTTCCTTTATCCCTTAAACCCTAATCTCGAAACATGTTTATTTTATAGTTTGGGTAGGTTATAATAATTGGGTTTGAATTTAATTTTTTTATGGAGATATTATCAAAAGACTTATATATATAAGGTATATATATTTTGTGATTTTCATGAAATTGGATTTATTACCACATAATGGGATATATATATATATGTGTGTATGTATGTATATATTTATGTATATATATATATATTTTATAGCCTACGTTGGTAGTATTGGATGGAAAATTGATCAATAATAAAACCTGGATATTATTAAAAGATATTCTTCAAATTATGAAATTAACATGAGTTAAATTAATCTATGGAAATGATACATGAATTAGCTGAGAGATTAGTGCATGTGTTATGAATTCTAGAATTAATGAGTACACAAACCATTAGAATCCATGGGTTTTAAGTATAAATAAATTAAATGTAATGGAAATTTATGATTGTTGATATTAGATCCCCATTAATTGATGAACATCCATGTACCAAAAAATATTTCTCAATCTTCCTCCTTTTTATTTTGATATGATAAAACATTATGGAGGTTGGTGGATACTTGTTGACCATTAAGTGATTCAGGCACATCCCGTAGATACCTATAGAGGTGGTATGTTTATGTTTTCCAATTTAATGATATTTATGAAACTTATCATAAAAATAAATATTATTCCATATTCTCTTCGATGTAAGGTATTCCATTATAAAAGATTATTTATTTCTTGTTTTATCATGGGTTTCATATTTCTTACATGGAGATCCTCATATTTTGTATATATTTTCTATTATATTTCTAATAAGTTTTACTAAATTTGTTAGAAACATAAAAGATGTATTAGAGTGTGTTTATGATATTCATCTATGAAATATTATTTGTAAATGTCAAAGAAAAAAATAACAAAATATCATTTTCAGGTTTTATAAAAATCTTGAAAAATTAATTTCCCTTATCCAACTAGGCTGCATAAAGCTAACTAAGGATTTACCCTTACACAGAGTGTCATGTGTAAGGGTTATATATCATTAATCCTTTATATATATATGTGTGTATAAAATGTTAACTTATCATTACCCTTATGAATGAACAGATACACATGGATTACATTTACATGAAGGGTTCATAGAAAGGTTGTCTGTATTGTAAACCATAATCAAATGGTTTTCCTAAAGGTGTTACATAAGGGTGTTATATTCATTAACCTTACAGGTAATGGAAGTGAAGGGTTTTAAAATATAATGGAAAGGTAAATGTTTTATGCAAAATGTTTATGTAATTTTTAAAAGGGTTATATAAAGGTTACCATCCCATACCCTTACAAAAGAGTATATATAAATGGTACAGAGGTTTTCTTAGGGCTATGTAAAGGTAACTAAGGAATTACATTAACATGGAGGAGTTCACATAAAGGAAATATATTAGTATTCTTATAAGGAATTTAATATGTATGGGTCAAGCCTATTTACCCTTATATAGACATTCTATTTAATGGTGTAAGGAGGTTACCCTTACATTGAATAAAGATTCTGTGTAAGGGTATTCATAGAAGTGTTCATTTTTCAAATTATTAAATTGTTTTAATGATTTATAAAATTATTAAAAATCATTTTAAAATGTATTTTTTATATTTTTAGTTATAAATGGTTTTTCGATTAATTAATAAAATAAAACATTTTAATAACTAATTAAATAACTGTTTATAAAAATTATATTTCTTTATAATATTAATTTTTAATATTTGAAAGACTATTTCAAAAATTATATCGGAATTTTTGTCAAATATTAACAAAAAAATTATATAGAAATCATATGAAGTGTTTTATAAAATTTTATAAACTCTTAAATAATCCAAAATATAAAATGTTTATATTTAAATTTGGAATTGTCCATAATTAATTATTATGAATTGATTAAAATAAAAGGGGACCATATTTGGATAATATATATGTCACATAAAAACTATTTTGATAATTGATATGATCAAGAATTAAATAGTGATTGTGTATATGATATTTACACTTTTTAAAATGTTTCCAAAATAGAAATTTGATTGTATATTTTTTATAATTTATAAAATATCAATTATTAATAAAACACCATATAATTATTAATATTAAATAGTTCATATTGAAATGAATATGAAGTATTTATGCTACTAATTATAGAATTCCTATAATATTAAAAATGAAATTATAAAATGGTTCATAAGTATATATGATTTATGAATTATTTATAATTTTTTACCAAACGATTTTATATCTGAATTGTTCAATTTTTAAATGTTTATTCCATGTTATATTTATGTTTAATACATAGTTTATGCTTTTTTAATATTTTATGACTTATATTTAAATGTTAAACTATGTCTTGGATAGAGCCTTTTATTTTATTCTATGATAGACTCCATTATTCATTTTTCATCTATCTTTCTCTCAGTTTGTAATTTATGTTATTAGATTAAATATAGTAACTGAATATAGTTTTCACATATTTTGTGTCATATTTATGATAAATTAAATTATATTTTTAGTAATTTATCCACAAGTAAAGAGACATAGTTCTGGACTACCAACCTACCTAGAGGTTTATTCTATGTCTTAAATAGTGAATGGGGTTAGCTATATGTTCTTTTGGTCTTACTCACGTGGATTAGTTTATGATTTTAAATGATGTTTTTATATAAAATATTGATATTATGCATCTAGATATTCATGAATATTTTTTAATTATAATTTTGGGTAACTAATATATACTTTTTGGTTTCTTCAAGAGTTACACATCCATATGGATTAAACATTTTTTTTGGTCGAGGGAATAATATTTAATTCTAAAATACCAAAACGAATGGTTTCATAAAAGGGAATAACATGAGATATAATAGTGAGATTAAATCCCCTTAAAATACCTAGTTCAAGATTCCTTCTAAATTTAAAATTTTCAACACCATGACCATCTAACTAGGTATTTTTTGTTAAAATTGGGTTCACCTACCTTATCATGTGTAAGACAAGAAAGAACCAGGAATGTATATATTTTTTTTGTTGGAAAATATGATGCCAAATATAGGTGCCACTAGATTTTCCATGGTTATATTATTTTTGGAATTTCCTTTAGATAAAACTTAGCTGGGAAGCTCTAACAATTACCATACGAGAGGAATATTGTGGAGTTTACTCATATGATAGAACAGAAGTAGTGGTTTACACTCAACTATTCCCAAATCATATATGATACGATTGGGACGATTCCCTCTCTAAATAATTTAGTGGTGAGATGAATTCTAATGTGGGATCATTACTTAAGGAAATCTGGATCTTGGACAACTACTGGTTATAATTAATTTTCAAAAAGGGGTCACCATTTTTGTGGGATCCATTTTAATAAATGAAATTATTAATTGGTCAATGATTAAAGATACTTATATTATAAAACAATATGTTGTATTTAAAAACATTCATAATCAAGATAAAAATTACGATAAATCCATGATGTGAGAATTCAAGCATAAGGTACTCATAAGACTGGTAGCTTAATAAATGTTTTTAATAATGTTTTTTTATTTAAGAAAAGTTCTTAATGAAAATTATTTGTGTCCGAACAATTCCGTCCTCTGTAACCAAGTGTTGATATTTTTCAACAAGTGAATATAGATTCTTATAGAAGAATAGAGTAATAAATTTAAGGTTTAAAAGTCTTTAGATGAAAAATATTGAAATTAATCTTTGTCTCCACTCATGCACTCTATATTATTGGTTATGTTAATTATTTAAATAATTTTAGTCTCATATAAAGAATATGATTGGTTATGTAAAATGATATTCAATATTTTTAATTATGTTGACTAATCAATATGGTTAAATGTTTCATTTAATCATTATTGGTTATAAAAATATATTATATTATTCTGATAGATATATGATATAAAATTTATGTTTTAAAAAATTGTTTTAAATATACATAATTTAAAATAATGAAAATAATTTAATATTGAAGTTTTCATTTGAGTAATGGAGTAAAGGTGTTGCTGCATTGATATCATTGATGATTCAATATTTTATAAATTTGTTATAAGATTTTTATTTTATCTTATATAGTTCTTAAGAATTGAATGTAAACATTAGTTATTTAATTATATGAGATGAGGTGTTTTAGATACACATATTTCTGTTTTTTAGTTATACTATATGGTTTAAGGATATACTAAAATGGATATTTTATTTAGCGAATTTATACTATTTTTATCTATGTAAATATTTTGAAAATACGATTAAAATCAAAGATTTTTTTTAAATGTTCGATGTATTTTTAATGTAAATATGAAATAGGCATATGATGTATAAGTTCAAAAGTACCATATACACAATAAAAGTTGGTAAAATTTCAAAATAGAATAATAAATATTTGTTGAAAAGATTAACAACGGTGCTTCAAAAAATCAATCAAGGGAAATTAAAGTCAAGGTTGTTAATAAGGACAAGTAATAATTCAATATGATTGGAATATATAAGATATTGTTGAAGGATTTTTTATGACTCCATGGAATTTACATGTCAGGTATAAATGTTTTAGAAATAATTCTTCTATTTTGAATGGTATGTAATACTGAGTGTATTTTTTAATTTTTTTTAAATATTCAAAATTTTAAAATCAAATGAATAATTGATTTAACTTATAGTTTATATCCATGAGATTAAGTAAATAGTTACCAAATCACATATTTATATGTAAATTATTTTATCAAGTTCAAATGGATCTATGTAAAATATATGTATCATTATCTCATATCCCTTATTTGGTAAGAGAATATGTTTGAGTACAATGATTTTTTGTGAAAAAATATGTGTTGATTAGTTTTATAAACATGGTTTAGGATTCATTAATATACAAAACATGTTTTCATAATAATATATGGATAATAGTATTTTATCAAGGAAAAAAATTTTATCCATCTATTTTTTAAAATATGTGGTAATGAGTTCACACCCCCCATTAGTGGTATATTTTAATAATGTATTAGTTTAATGAAAAATTTTACAAACAAATAGAATACTATATATGATAATGATACAATAGGCTTTCGTAAAATATTCCTACTAAATGGAAATAAATGTTATTTCCTAACAGAAATGGGTTTTTTATCCTATCATCTTATTTGGAAAATAATGTAGTCTCTATGTTGATAGGGGGAGTATATTTAGACATAGAGTTGTTAAAAATTAACTGGAAAAGGATGACACAAATATTATGTTTATGTTTTTTATACAAAAAATATAAAAATATTTAGGATATATCATAGTAAAGAGAAATTTAAAGTGTATCATTTAGTAATAATTTAGAAAGTAGATGTCATTTTTATACCAGTTTAAGATAATGTTTTTTTACTCAATATAATAAATGTGTTCAAGATATGCGACGATAGTGAATTTTTTTTGAAGAGTTACATTTTTTATACAAACAAAGTGTTATCACTTTATCCCAAAATAGTTTAGGGTGTGATGGAAAAGAGAAATGTAATAGTTTCCAGTAGTTTCTATATTAAATTGAATGTCACTTTATCCTTAATGAGTTTAAGATGAATGATAAAAAATAACATAAGTAGCTACATTATTTCAAGGAAAAATATATTGTAATAGGGTTCCAAGGATTATAACAATGAACTTATCAAGAGTTATAACTATAAAAAAGAAGTTTACATCATAAAATTTGATGATGTGAAGTTAAGATGCCTGAAAATTTTCATGAAGTTTAATAGTTTAGAATATAATTCTAAATGTCACTATTATCCAAAGCAACTTACTCCAAATTTTTTTTTCACTAAACAGTTTATTGGGAGTTTTTTATAATAAGGTCACAAAGATTTGTGATAGTAATTATATATGATGTAATTAGTTAACAGAACACACAAAGTGTATCTAGTATAAGTATTATTTGGTAGTTTATAATATTCAATATGATCAACAGGTTCATATATTGGTTTTGTTACATATTCCTAATAATTTAAAGGATATTAAAATATATAAAATTATAGGAAAGCTTTATTTTATTATTCATTCACATTGTATATATAAATGTTTATATAGATATAATTTTTATGAAGGAAATGATAATTGAATTCTCAAAGTGAGACATTGAGTTATCTCTAACATATGTTCTTCATGGATTAATATATGTTGTGATGGAATCATAAGGTTTTCATGAGTAGTATTTTTGTATAGATGTACAAAATATTCTCATGAGGCATAATACATATAATTTGATTCATTGTATGCACTAGAATTTCTACTAATTAAACCTTATAATGTGTTATAAATATTTTTTTGTATACTAGGGGTGTAAAAATCATATTTGAGTCCCATTAGTTGAGGATGGAGAGAAACCTGAAATGATAACCTTTATAATTTGATACTCTACATTCGTAATTCTATACATTGACTTACCAAATATGGGTGTGGTTGGGCATGTTGTAGGTCATGTCATCAATTGGAGTTTAACAAAGATGGGACATGTCCTCTCATATAACAAGAATTTTATCTAAGACCTGAATTGAGATAGAGTGTGTGAGTGTGTAACCACACCTAGATATTGAATATTTATATGGATAAGGTGCATGTGATATTATTTTCAATAAAGATGAATGACATGTGATGTATTCATCAATCAGATCAGCCAATACTCAGAGAGATGAGAATAAATGAGTACTCTATATGGGATTGACATGTGGCATATAATATGGTAACTCAATGTCTTAGAAAATTGGAAAATATGATAATTAATATTTTTATATGATATATAATTTTGGACATTAGTATAGTGATACATGAGTTTGATAGAGATCAAACCATATCCCTTTATATCATGAGTAACATTGATTAGTTATTAGAGGTCTCTCATTTATTACATATATGGATCCAGATATTCATATTTATTTTCAAAATTTTAAGAATCTATGGTCTTAATATTGTTTTTGAGTGAAGGGGAATTGAGTTTAACATTAATATAAACTCTAAATACATTAAAATTAATCCAAAAGGGTTTTGAATGGGCATTGAAAAAGTATTTCATATGATGTGATAGAAGGTGTATTTACTAAATCTTTCCAAATTTTTTTGGAAAATATAAAAAAGGAGGTTTAGATATGGTTTTAAAAGTTATTATATATGGTAAAATCTAAGGATAAATGCAAAAATTTCTATTCAACTTTAGTGAAAGAGGAAGATTGATGTTGATATCTCTAAAGCCTAATATAAATGCTATATATATTTTGGTTTTCATGATTTTTTTATTTTCATTCATAATGGGAAATATATATTATACTACTTACATTGGTATTATTGGTTGTATATATGATCAATCCTCCACCTTGTTTATCATGAAAAGATACAATTCATAAGTTGAAATGAATGGGAGTTAAATGATTTCAAGCATATAATTTATGAATTATCCAAGGAACTAATAAATGCATTATAATTTCTAGAATTAAATCATACACCACCCAATAGAATATTATATTTTTATATATAAATCATTTAAATGCAATGACTATGTATGTGTGTGGATTTCATATCCCTGTGATTGGTTGAACTGCCCAATACCCACATATCTTACTTAATCTTACTTACTTTCACTTTGAGATGCTACTACATAATGGAGGTCAGTAGATCCCACTAAAAAAAAATTGTTATTAACTCGTAACCAATAGATATATATGGTGGTGGGATTATTATGTTTTCCACATTGGTCATATTTATCAAACTCATCAAACAGTGATTGATGTGGTAGTGTTTTTTTCACTCTTTTCCACCTCTTTTGTGTATATTTTATTGACTTTTTTATATTAAAATGTTTTTTTATTAAATAATTGATAATTGTTGTGTTTTTTCACTTTGCTGTGTAAAATAATTAATTTTTGTTTAAAACATGTGTTTTAATGTGATTTAGTGTCATTTTAAATAATTCTAAAATTAACTTAGTCGTGAGAATTATGCATTTATTTATTTATTCTGTTATTTTTATTCTAGTTATTTGATTAATTCATTTATTAAATTAATTAATGTTTTATTCTCTAAATTGTGAATAAATAATTTTGTTTTTGTTTTTAATCTATTAAGAATTTTATTAGTTTTAACAATTTAGTTTTATTCATTTAATATTTTTATTCTTTAATTTAATTAGTTCTTTAATTAAATAGTTAAATAATTTAAGCAAGTTACTGTAAATATTTTAATTTGTGCTTTAATTAGTTTTGTTTATTTTTTAAAACCAGAATAATTCATTTGTTTAAATAATGTTTTACTAATTTTATTATTTTAGTTTGTGTTTGTAGTTTTGTTCTATTTAATTTAATTTATTAATTGATTTATTTATTTATTAGTTTTATTAAATTATTTTATTAATTTAATTTTCTTTCTTGTTTTTGTTCGCAGGTGTTGCGGTCGCACGGTCCGTCCCTTATCAGTAGCCTTGCTACCGTTACACCATACCTCATTTCTAGTCCCTATCAGTAGGCTTTCTACCATTACACCAAACCTCACCATTACCCAGCTTTGCCTTTCCCTACCGTTACACTACTCCAGCTACCGATACACTATTCTAGCCAATGTTGGCCCCACAAATTCTCACCGTTACTAAAGCTACTGATACACTTCACTATTCCATCTCACCTCACCGGTAGACTATTCCTCATCGTTACCATACCAGTAGCTGCAAACCCTCTACATCTACCAGTAACTACAAATCCCAAACCAGTAGCTGCAAATTCTCAACGTTACCTACTTTCCTCACTGATACTCCATTTCCTCACTGTTACCCCTCCACTCCATTTCCAGCTACCAATACACCCATCCTCACTACGCACAACCTACTGATACTCAATCCTCACCGCTACTCCAACTTTTATCCCCACTCATCCTCACCGATATAGCCACCGTCTCTTCCACCCTTCCTGCTCCTCTTCACCACTCATTCACACACCATTCCAGCAGCAGCCAAATTCACTCGCAACAGAAAATTCCAAATCCTCATAGCGGCAATGTACAAACCAAAATTACAGCAGCGAAACAATCAAAATTTCATCATTTTCGGAGGGATTTGGCACAAGAGAAAAATTGAAATCCCTCACCTCACCTTAGCTCTGTTGTCCATCATCACGCCGCGGACCGCAAACCGTGCAATCCCTAGCTGCATTCTCCTAGCAGCAGATCCGCTGCGCTGGATCAACTCACTGCTCCACCCCTTTCCACGGCCTAAACCAGCATCACCCGAAGTCCCGACCAGACCATCCGAACCCCGTGGTCCTGCTTCCATCTCCGACACGCTCCATTATTCTCATGCTGAGCAACCGCGCTTCACTTCACCGACCAAACACTTAAAGCCCACACCAACAACCACCTATGAACCCACCGAATCCCCTGACCTCGTCGTCGGACCTCTCTTCCTTGGCCTTTATCTCCACCATCACCTCACTGCGGCCAACCCCAAATCGAACCCCTCTTTTATGCGCACCATCTGCAGCAGTCCGATACCATCCCCTTCCTCTCTAAGCTGAAGCCGCCACTTCCCCTTTCATCCGCACGAACCCTCCTCCCCCCTTCTTGAATTGTCTCTTTTCTTTTTTAGTTTTTATTTTATTATATCATAGAATATCATATATATATTATAGATTATATAATATACAAAACTACAATAATTAGAGGTATATTAATAAAAGTGTAAAATCTTATATATATAATATTAATATGTTATAATAATATATGTTATTAATAAATGTAATAATTATATTTACATATATTAGTAATAATAATATTAGGTATTGTATATATATATATTAATAATTATTTTTATCAACTAATATATGTAATAATATTAATATATAGTTGTTTATTTATTGAGCTTCATTTTATTTGTTTTACTTGTTTTGGTGTTTCTGTGCTTCGTGCAAGGGGAGTCACTCATACTTGTGAGTATTAAAAGAAACTGTTTGTGGGAGTGGCGTGAAATATTTTCGAGTTTTTTTGCAAGGGATGGTTTGCAATCACAGGGAATTCACTCGGGAGCTGGTGAAAAGCATGCGGAAAGCGCGCCACATGGATTTACTACTCGTCAGTTTGCATCTATTTTTAGTTGATCTTTTCATAGTAAAAGAGGACGTGCAACTCCTCTCGGGAGGCAATCCGGAGGGGGGCCGAGGCCAGAGAAGGGTACCATGGGGGATCATTCAGCAGTGGGGGTAGGAGACTCCACCCCAATACACATCCATTCCATCCACTTCTCATGGACGGGCCTCGTCTTCGACCAGGAGGCTAGACCTGCTCCTCCCTTCTCCACCTCTTCTCCACTGCTGTATTTCTGGTTTTTTCAATTGTGTCTGTAATTACTCTCGTTGTGTTTCATGTTTAGTTAATTGTATTGTGATGTTTGTTTCATTTGTTTTTGTGTCGTTCATTCATCCTCGCTTCGTGTTGGGATCTCGAATCTCCATAAATAGAGATCTAACTTGTGGGGCTAGGTCCAGTTTATGAAACCCAACATGATATGAAGATACAAACATCAATGCGATCAAATTCTTTTAATTCTCCTTGGTAGATCGCGTCTGCGAGATAGATTTATAGAGATAAAGATATTGCATAGGACGATTTTCTACTTTCTTGTTTCTTTTCTTCTCCCCTTACTGTCTTGATTTCTCGAACTGAGAATCAAGATTGGTTGTGCGATGTGGAGATCTTAGTGGAATCATTCTGGATTGGGAGAAATTATTTCTAGAATAACTTTGCTGGGTGAGTCACCTTTCCTTTCGGAGGAACGCTTGAGTATTTAAGAACTTCAATGCTTGAGTGTTCAATTTTTAGGCGAGATTGGTATATGATCCGAGACATCGGTCATGCACTGAGCGAATTCGAGAATTGTTGATCAATTAATTGAGCTGATCTAGGATAGGGAGTTGAGGGTGAATTAACATGGGTCTGGCCTTCTTCTCACTAACTTTTGTCTTATGTGTTTTTGTGTCCTTTTCTTTGTTATGTGTATTTTTCTGCCTTGTGTTGTGATTGTCTGCTGTATTTTCTTGTTCCATGTAGAGTTGTCCTCTGTCTGGTTTTTTTCTTTTTACACTTTTCCATCATTGTTTCTCTCTCCACTGTGCTTTTCAGCACTGATTAGTGTAACCTTTGGAGTGTGTTTTTATGTTTTCAAAGTAATGAAAAATACAAAAAGATTTTTGGAAAAAACCACTAGGGCTCTCGACACATCCTCCTTGAGAGCGACCCCGAGGTTAGCCATAGTGCTATATTTTGGGTCTTTATAAATGTAAACTTGACCATCCTGACGACAAGGACACCACGTCAAATTTTAGAGTCGTTTCCGGGGAAGCAACGAGTGTCTCAAGGGTTTTTCCAATTTTTTATTTTATTTAAAAAAACATAAAAAAACAATAAAAAAGAAACACACACATAGTGATAAAATCTAATGAATCTAATGCAGTGTCACTGTTTGACCCGGTTCAAGAGATAAAGGAGGTTGTTGATAAGTTTCAAAGATGAATGCATGAAAGACAACATCGAGAACTTACTGATGAGGAGACAAATTATTCTCATGAGATCATGCAATTGATGCAACTAGCCATGGATAAGGTCAAGGGATACCAGGATGATAGTGCAGTACCACCACCTCCCATTGAAGCCCAACATTCTAGATAACAATTGAGAATGAAAGAAAAAATAAATAGAAGAATGAAAAAGTTGGAGTTTCCCAACATTGATATGGATTCATTCCTGGAGACAAAGATGGAAATTCCAAAACCAATTTCCGAGGATGTTTTCAAGGGCTGGCAAGAGACAGAACTGTCAATGACTCATGATGCTAGGCATTTATTTGATGATAATTCTTTCCCTGATTTCCATTCTATTGATTTTTCTTTCTATAACTGTTTTAATGATATATCAATGCTTCAATAGGTAGAGCCAGCACATGACATTATATCATTCTCCTTAGAAGATTCAGAAAGTGAGGTGGTGTGTTTTGAAGAGAGGCTATAGGAGGTTGACTACCCCTCTATTTCCCCAGACCCTCTCCTAGGATCACTATTCTTTCACGAGGAGGAACAAACATCATTGATAAAGGGATCTGGAAATTTTAAGGAAGAAGCTGTATTTTTATTCAACTTGGATTACATTGAAACTGATTTTAATTATGTTTATCCCTGTGCATGTATTGAAGATACTGTACATCTTTGTGATTTACAAGAGATTGAGGAAGTTGAGGATGAATCTGCTGAAGAGTTTATGGAACTTCCAATTCTGGATGACACATCCCGTTTGGGAGTTATTTTTGTAGATGAATTTTTGTAGTTGTGCACTGAAATAAAAGTGGACGATGACATATTAATTTCATTCCAAGAGGAAATGTTTTATTGGAATGAACCAGAATTCAAGTCACATCCATGTTTTCTAACTCTCAAATTTGTGCACACTCAACCTCAAGCATATGTAGAGGGGTAGTACCCATTCCTTTTGTGTTCCCCTCCAGCATTCAACATGAGGCACTTCACTGCCCAGGAGGGGAATTTGGTTGAAGGATAACAAGGGGTACTCCAAAGATGGAAAGTGACTGAAGTTGGAAGGAATCACACCTTGTGGTTCTTGAGCAAGAAGCTTAATCCCCCATCCGACTGGGGTTGATCCGAGGACTGTCCAGTTGTGGAAAGTCAAAGTACATCACCCCCTGGGGGCTTATCCCAGGATTATCCCTTTTCATTTCCTGCTATATTTTCTTTTTGCACGTAGTTTTAATTTTATTATTGTTTTCTTAGGACAACAAACAAGCAGTAGATTCCACATGGATATCATTCAATTCCTAGAGGGCCAGCTCACTGGATTAATGAATAATCCTCCATAACTCATACTCTGCGGTTGCTTTTCATTTGAGCTTTAAAATCTGGAACACTAATGTCAACATGTTTCATCATGTAGGTTCCCAACTCAAGCATCCATAGTTCATGCACATGGAAATCAAATGGAGACATTTTTAAATTTGAGAAGATGCACATTCAGGGGAGTATTGTTTTATGTTTCAATGCTTTACTCTACAAATTTTTATTTCATGCGGTTGTGAATTAAGTGTGGGGGACTTCTCGCTGGTTTTTTGAAACTTGTGAACTATATTTCCTGCATGGGTGTTTATCTGCTAGTATCTAGAAGTTTGAATTTTTTTGAGCTAATTTTTGAAACATGCGTGCACCCACTACTTTCAATTTCATTATGCTGCTGCTGCACATCATTGCTAAACATGTTAATTTTTTAAGTAAATTGTTAAAATCCTTTGTCTGCTCAAAATGATTCAAAGAATGAACTTTTTAGGAATTGAAATATACTTGGTTGGTGGTGAGGATGGTGGGGTTTGTCTTTTCTGTTTTTGTTTCTTTTTGTTTTTATTTTCTTTAACTTTTTGTGTGGCAATTTTTTTTTTTTGAACTTCATTAATAACCCTCCAAATCTTTTTATGCTGAAATGTCTATCTATTTGGTACTTCAACAATCTCTAACCATATGATTCAACATTGTGGAAAATGTTTGGTTTTAGGTGTGGGGGAGAGAGGTCATTCTAGTGTCATGTTTAATTCCCCCTTCTTGAACCCACGTTTGTGTTTGTTATTTAAAAAAATGGTCAATGTTTTTCAAAAAAATTTCTCAAACTTCCTTAAAAAAATTTCCAAATTCTTTCATCAATTTATAGTCATTTGAGGTTCAATGGTATTTCAATTATATCCTCTTTAGTGGATAACTATTCACTAGTTGTTGAGATTGGATCTTAGTCAGAAACTGTTAAATATGAATGATTGTTGAGTGCAATTATTCACTGTGACTATGGATCTGTCTATTTAGGAACTGAGGATGGGAGTGTGATAGGATAGTTTTTGTGGGATGATGATCATGACTTGGATTAACTGGAAGTTCTCACTGGAACCTAGGGGAATCACATTTTTATAATTTAATATTCAATCACTTTAGGAAGACAACATGATTTATTATTAATTAAGTCATTTGTAACTGGAGTAAAATTGGAAAATGGGATCCCACAGTGAGTATCTGAGACAAGGTGCACTGGGTGCATTTCAATGAATAAATAAAGACAATTTCAATTTTAATAAGTGCTATCCACAGTGCTCTGCACATGGAATATGGGTGGGAAAAAGAAAAATAAAGTGCCCTTGTCAAAAATGAACTCATTAAGGTGAGGGGAATTTTGAACCCAAATGAAGAAGGGAGCAATTGACTTGGTTAATTTTCATTTGAGTTGAATCAATAAAGTGATAAATTTAATGGATTTTAATTCTTGGAACCTATGGGAAGGTGAGAATAGAAGGTTCCCTTGGTTAAGTTTTTGAGTTCCACTCCTTCTAACCTGTCATCACTCCTTGAATCAGTACTTGAATTGGATGGTGAAGTAGGATAGTTAATCAAAACACATAGGAGGCATGACATACTTGATAGTGTATGATTTTGTGAATCTCTTGACATCCAGTGGGCTTTTGAAGCCAGACAGGACAAAATTTTTTAACACCTTTGAAAAACCCGACTCATTCTTTGGTCCTGTCCATCTGGATTTTTAAGTTCAATCATGCACTTTTTGAGCTGAAATTCACAAATCATAGTGCTGTTTTAAAGTCAAGGGCATGTACTTGTTTGAGGACAAACAAGGCTTTAAGTGTGGGGGAGTTTGATGTGGCCGTGTTTTTGAACTCTTTTCCACATCTTTTGTGTATATTTTATTGACTTTTTTATATTAAAATGTTGTTTTTATTAAATAATTGATAATTGTTGTGTATTTGCACTTTGCTGTGTAAAATAAATAATTTTTGTTTAAAACATGTTTTTTAATGTGTATTAGTGTCATTTTAAATAATTCTAAAATTAATTTAGTCGTGCAAATTAGGAATTTATTTATTTATTATTTTATTTTTATTCTAGTTATTTGATTAATTCATTTATTAAATTAATTACTGCTTTATTCTTTAAATCGTGAATAAATAAATTTTTTTGTTTTTAATATTTTAATAATTTAATTAGTTTTAACAATTTAGTTTTATTCATTTAATATTTTTATTCTTTAATTTAATTAGTTCTTTAATTAATTAGTTAAATAATTTAAGCAAGTTACTGTAAATATTATAATTTGTGCCTTAATTAGTTTAGTTTATTTTTTAAACCCAGAATAATTAATTCTATTAACTAAAGTTTTATTAATTTTATTATTTTACATTTTTTTTAGTTCTTTTCTATTTAATTTAATTTGTTTATTGATTTATTATTTTTATTAAATTATTTTATTAATTTAATTTTCTTTCTTGTTTTTGTTCGCAGGTGTTGCGATCGCACGGTCCGACCCTTATCAGTTGCCTTGCTACCGTTACACCATACCTCATTTCTAGTCCCTATCATTAGGCTTGCTACCGTAACACCAAACCTCACCATTACCCAGCTTTTCCTTTCCCTACCGTTACACTACTCCAGCTACCGATACACTATTCCAGCCAATGTTGGCCCCACAAATTCTGACCGTTACTAATGCTACCAATACACCTCACCGTTCTATCTCACCTCACCAGTAGACTATTCCTCACTGTTACCATACAAGTAGCTGCAAACCCTCTACAACTACTAGTAACTGCAAATCCCATACCAGTAGCTGCAAATCCTCACCATTACCTACTTTCCTCACCGATACTCCATTTCTTCACCGTTACGCTCCACTCCATTTCCAGCTACCGATACACCCATCCTCACTACACACAACCTACTGATACCCAATAATCACTGCCACTCCTACTATTAGCCCTGCTCATCCTCATCGATACAGCCACTGTCTCGTCCACCCTTCATGCTCCTCTTCACCACTCATTCACACACCATTCCAACAGCAGCCAAATTCACTCGCAACAGAAAATTACGAATCCCCACAGCAGCAACGTAGAAACCAAAATCACAGCAGCAAAACAATCACAATTTCAGCATTTTCGGAGGGATTTCTCACAAGAATAAAATGGAAAACCCTCACCTTGCCTCAGCTCTGCTGTCCATCACCACGCCGCGAACCAAAAACCGTGAAATCCCTAACCGCTTCCTCCTGCCGGCCGATCCCCTGCACAGGCTCAACTCACCGCACCACCCCTTGCCGCGGCCTGAACCTGCGTCACCCGAAGTCCCAACCAGACCATCCGAACCCCCTGGCCCTGCTTCTATCTCCGCCGCACTCTATTCTACTCAAACTGAGCCACCGCGCTTCACTTCGCTGGCCAAACACTTAAAGCCCACACCAGGAGCCACCGACAAACCCACAGAATCCCCTGACCTCGATGTCGGCCCTCTCTTCCTCGGCCTTCATCTCCACTAGCACCTCACTGCAGCCAGCCCCAAATCGAACCCCTCTTCCTTGCGCACCATCTGTAGCAGTCCGACCCCATCCCCTGCCTCTCTAAGCCGAAGCCGCCACTTCCCCTTTCATCCGCACGAACCCTCCTCCCCCCTTCTTCAATTGTCACTTTTCTTTTTTAGTATTTATTTTATTATATCATAGAATATCATATATATATTATTTATTATATAATATACAATACTACAGTAATTAGAGGTATATTAATAAAAGTGTAAAAGCTTATATATATAATATTAATATGTTATAATAATATATGTTATTAACAAATGTAATAATTATATTTACATATATTAGTAATAATAATATTAGGTATTATAAATATATATATTAATAAGTATTTTTATCAACTAATCTATGTAATAAAGTTAATATATAGTTTTTAATTTATTTAGTTTCATTTTATATATTTTACTTGTTTTGGTGTTTCTGTTCTTCTTCCAGGGGAGTCACTCGTACTTGCAGGGATTAAAAGAAATTGTTTGTGGGAGAGGCATGAATGATTTTCAAGTTCGTTGCAAGGGATGGTTTGCAATCACATGGAATTCACTCGGGAGCTGGTGACAAGAATACTGAAAGCGCGCCACGTGGATTTACTGCTCGTCAGTTTGCATCTGTTTTCAGTTGAGCATTTCATAATAAAAGTGGACGTACAACTCCTCTCAGGAGGCAAGCCGGAGGGGGGGTCAAGGCCAGAGCAGAGTACCGGGGGGAATCATTTAGCAGTGGGGGGAGGAGACTCCACCCCAATACATATCCATTCCATCCACTTCACGTAGATGTGCCTCGTCTTCGACCAGGAGACTGGACCTGCTCCTCTATTCTCCACCTCTTCTCCGCTGCTCTGTTTCTGGTGTTTTCAATTGTGTCTGTAATTACTCTCTTTGTGTTGCATGTTTAGTTAATTGTATTGTGATGTTTGTTTCATTTTTTTGTGTCGTTCATTCATCCTCACATCATTTTGTGATCTCGAATCTCCAGAAATGGAGATCTAACTTGCGGGGCTAGGTCCAGTTTATGAAACCCAACAAGATCTAGAGATCCACACATTAATGCAATCACATTATATTTATTTTCCTTGGTAGATCTCGTCTGAGAGTTATATTTAATGAGAGCAAGATCTTGCATAGGACGATTTTCTACTTTCTTGTTTCATTTCTTCTACCCTTCCTATCTTGATTTCTAGAACTGAGAATAAAGATTGGTTTTGCGATGTGAAGATCTTAGTGGAATCATTCTAGATTGTGAGAAATTATTTCCAGAATGACTTTTCTGGGTGATTCACCTTGCATTTCGGAGGAATGCTTGAGTATTGAATAACTTCAATGCTTGAGTGTTCAATTTATAGGCAATATTGGTATGTGATCCAAGACATCAGTCATGCACTGAGCGAATTCAAGAATTATTGATCAATTAATTGAGCTGATCTAGGATAGGGAGAAGAGGGTGAATTAACACGGGTCTGGCCTTGTTCTCACTAACTTTTGTCTACTGTGTTTTGGTTTCCTTTTCTATGTTCTGTGTATTTTTCTGTCTTGTGTTGTGATTGTCTGCTGTCTTTTCTTGTTCCATGTAGAGTTGTCATGTGTCTTGTTTTTTTCTTTTTTCACTTTTCCATCACTGTTTCTCTCTCCACTGAGCTTTTAATCACTGATTACTGTTACCTTAGAAGTGTGTTTTTATGTTTTCAATGTAAAGAAAAATATAAAAAGATTTTCAGAACAAACCACTTGGGCTCTCGACACTGCTTCCTTGAGAGAGACCCCGAGGTTATCCATAGTGCTATATTTTGGGTCCTTATAAATGTAAACTTGACCATCCTCGCGACAAGGATGCCAAATCAGTGATCAAAAGGTTTCATATGGTCTTCAGTTTAAGGTGCACCATTATAGTAGTTTATTCATTTATGGTTGTATATAATGATTCCCAGTTCTTTCATAGAGATACTAAAATCTGGTTTTTAATTTATTTTTCTATTTATAATAAGTGATATTAGATTCATAATAAATCTAATATGTTTTTAGATAATTTGTTTATTAATATGTTGTGAATTCTCAAATGAAGGAAACCTATATTAGATTATTTTGACTTAGATCAGGGTATGTATTGTTTTGGTTTGTTTCTTTATATAACATTACATAAAATTATTATAGGGTTTCAAAATTATTTTATTTAAAATTTATACATATATTTGTAACTAATTCAGGGTTTTTAAGGGGTTTTAAAAAATTTCCATACTTAGAATTGAGCTTTCACATGAAAAGTTTATGTAAAAGTACATGAGCTTCTCTATAATGTGAATACAGTGTTTTAAATAGGTGTTTGAAACTATTTTTATTTTAAATTATGATTTATGGAATAGATTTAATGGTGCATAAAATGATTAACATTATCAAAATATTTTCAAAGGCCCATTTTCACTTTGTAAAAAAGAGTTTATTTGAAAATGTTATTTCCCTTATTTGAGGAATTTATTTTTAACAATGTTTTATATGAATTATAGAACCATGAAGGATATTGAATTTTTTTATTGATTTTATTCATTCATATAAATGTGGATATTTTATGAGATGGTGTTATATGTGAGGGTATATTTGCTACTTATACTTTAAATGATGATTTGTGTGATGATCTAATGAAAAATTTGTTTTCTCACCTCCTTTTTTGATATCATGGGAACCTTAGGTGTCTTTGTAGAAGGTACATATGTCTGATACACTCTTATTGGGTGTATAGCCTATCTATTAAACTTGGAAAGTCACACCCAAATATGTGTTTTCCTTTTACTAGATGACTCGAAGGGGTGTCAAATGGGGATATTCTGGTTTCAACAGGCACCATAGTTTGAGTGATTTTAATAAACCAAGTCAATTATTATTTATTTCAATGCCAAGTTAGTTTCCTAGGATGTAAGATTATTTTTAGGATATTTTAGGGGATCTTGATATATATGATGATTGTATCCCCTATCATTCAATTACGTGAATTATTGGTTTTGTTTCCAGTTGTTTTATTTGATTCCATTGAGATCTTAGGGTTTGTGTGTTTATTCCGTGTGATTGGTTGTGATTTTATTTTAATTTTAATCTAATTTATAAATTCATTAAAATTTTTAGCTTTAATAAAATGGAAGTGATGTTTTTTCAATAAAGTAATTTGGGAAACTTTTTTAGGAAAATTGTAGAAATTGTAGTTTGTGTAAGAATTTAAAATTCATTTTTTCATGAACTTGAAATAAATATTTTGATTTATTTATTGTGTTCGAAACTATGTTTTTAAGCTGGTTGATATTTTTTTAGCATAAAATTTTGTGCCTTATTTTTAGTATAAATCATGATAATTTTTTTGTTATTATTGGTCTTGTGAAAAAAATATTTTATAAAGTATTTTTAAATTATAATTTATAAATTTCATTATAAATAGAATGTCATAGACTCTTTGTTTATATTATATTTTTTGTTTTTAGCCCACGCCATGCTTGTACACTGGTGTGTGTTTATGTATATGAATCTATTATGTTTTCTCTCTTGTTCCCACTATTTGATCACATCAATTGATTGATTGTATTGTCTGAGGATGGATGTGGTTGGGTATTATTTGTGTCCTTAGGTCATGATGTGGTTTCATGGGAACTGTTCTAGTTTAATTTTTTTGGGATGTTTTTTGGTCCAATTCAACCTGGTGTTTTGTATCCTTTCCTTGTATTATATCTTCTTCCACTGAATTTTATTTAGTTTATCTAGATGTTTAATTTAGATAAATGTTAATTTTCTTATTCTATATTTACATTAATTATTTATTTTACCATACTTATTTTATAATCACATATTTCCACCATTTAGATAGGTTATACTAGATTTTTATTAGTTTATACTCATTATTTATATGGTAATTCAAATGTGAAATTATTCCCACTAGACCATATTGATAACCACAACAATTGGAACCAGCCCATGGGGATTGGGAAAGAACCTAGAGCCTTGTAGTAAGATCAGAAAGGTACTAGATTAATTATATATTGAGATTGATTTTTTCAAATGGTATTTGATCCTATTTTTTTAAGAAGGCCTAGTTTTCTAAATAACCCTATATTTATTTGGTGTGTCGTAGTAGAATATAAATTAGGATTGTTAGTGGGACTCGATAAGTTGGTCACAAGAAGGTTCTTGACCACCACCTTGTGTGATGGTACTTAGGTTGTTATGGGTAGTTGAGATTCAGATGTTTTATATTATTCCAATTGGATAGATATTTTTCATTATGGCGGGGTTTTGGTCCTCAATGGAATTATATGAGCCATGTTAGGGGTTAGTTAGGTTATGATATGAAAACAAAAATTGAATCAGAAGAATGAGGATGGATTGAAAAAACTAAAAACTATACATTGACCTTGTTTTTGGTTCTAGGAACATTTCTGGACCCATTACATGATTGGATGAATCCCATTTTACCATGAATCTAATTCAATAATATTTATATTTTTTGGTTATTTAGACCTCTTATTTCATTAATTTCAACGAGTGGTCTTGGAAGTGGGAAAAGAATCAAGGAGCTTGTTATGATGTTCTGATAATACAGATTTTAATTATTTATTTATAGTATGTTTTTCTTTCTAGTTCCTATGAAAACTATATATGTATAAAAAGGAAAATTTCATGAAAAATGGTTTCAATTTAAAATAAAGACTTTGGGATTTTGGATAAAATGCGTATTTTTCATGAAATATTTTTACAAATGATTTATTTCATTATAAAATATGAAATTCATTTAGGTTTTAAAAATAGTTAATAAAATAATTTCATGATATTCTAACTCTCTTTGACTATGTTTTTAAATGTGGTTAGTTTTAAAATTATAATTTGATGTGTTTTTAAGTGAAATTGATTCTCATGGAAATTTTTTATTTCAAAGACTTTATTTTAAAACAATATTTATTATTTAATAGTGTTTTATGTTTTATGGGTTTATTAAATGGAGGATGGTTTTGAAATTTTTTAAAAAGGACAGAAGATTTTTGTTATGTATGATTGATTTTATGTGAATATTTTGACTAAATAAAGTGAGATTTTTATTTGAATAGGAAATTGTGGAATATATTATTTTTAGTTTTATAAAAGAGTCTGGTTTTTTAGAATTTTTTAATTTTTTTCGACGACGTATTACCTTTGAAATGAGTTTTGAGGCTAAATTCCAAGGGTTTATGTGATAAAATTATATATTTTTAAGTGTGATTTTAGAAAAGGACTATTTTTGGAATGTTATTTTCCTTGATATATGTATTATTTTGGGTTTTTGTTCCTTAGTGTATTGGAGATGGTAGATTTGGTTTGGGAAACATGAATGGGTTGGATTCATGCTTTGTGTTTTTTAATGTATAATTCATAGAATAGTTTTGGGGAAAATTAAAAATCATATTTTGTAGGCTAAATATTTTGGGATGAATCATCTTGTATCATTAGTTTAGTCCTCTTATATTTTAACACATCACATTATCTAAATAGAGTGGTTGGTGTCACTATTATATCTCTTTGGGTTTTATTGAATCTTGTTGAGATATTTAAGATAGTTTATACTCATTAAAATTAACCCATGACCAATAAAGTGGAGTGTCCATGGACTTTATAAGCCTTATTTAAAGGGGCCCACAATCTAACCTCAAATCACTTATTTTTTCACATGTGGAACCCCTCAGAATATTAAAACCTAGTGGTTATTAACTCTTGGTTATTAGTGGAGATGTTCATATAGGCCACCCATTGTAGTTCTTTATGGAAATGTTATGTGGTGAATTATAGATATATTTTAGAGTTAAGTGATCATCTGGTTTATGTATTCATGATCTTATATCTTAGGTTGTTGAGGTTTTGAAGTGATCTTAATTCTGTGTACCCATTGGGTGACTTTGGGTTGATCATGTGTGAGCGGTGGTTATATTGGGATATGAATGAATTTTTTTCGATGATTCACATTGCTTCTTGTGCATATAATAGGACCTGGATTTTGGTTTGGATTATAGATTTGACATGGAGAATCCTTCAATGTGTATTGTGGTAAATTGGGGGTTTGTATTTTTTTTTCGGTTTGGAAATAGGTTCTATTTTATTGGAATTTTATATCAATATTATTTTGATTGGTGTTCTATGAGTTTGGCCCTGAGTTACCCTATGAGAGTTTAGCGGCCCAAGGTTAGTACCATGATATTTTATGTTGATTCATAATAATGCTTTTAATTTCTATCTAGGTTATTTGGGAGATGATGGATTTGATTATCTAGCTTTGTGGGCTTTTGGATGTTCATTTGTGATTTTTGCTCTCTTGAGGTGTTTTTTAAGGACCCAACCTTATAAATGGCATATTTCAATGAATTAAATCTATAATTGGATTACTAACATACCAAAATATATTTTTGGTTATAGAGTTTTTGAAATTTAGGTCATCAATTTCACATAACTAACCCATATATTATCAAAGTGTAAACTTTAACTTAGCGTCCATTTGTCACATATAATAAAACATTTAATATATAAAAAGTTTTATTTTCATGATATATCTTCTAAAATTTCATCTTAACACCATATATGTCCATACTCATCTATAAACCCTAAGAAAAATATTAAATATTGTTGGATGAGCACAAAATCCATAGTAAGGGATATAAAAAGAAAGAAATTAATTGTTATTTTATGAATACTTATAAAATGTTTCGTTTTTAAAAATAAAAATTAAGGTCAAAATAAATATTTTCATACCCAATAAATTAAATTTATTTCCTAAATATTTACATAATTTTTTTTTATAATAAATCATTATTGAAAAATAAAAC
Organism: Viscum album; assembly: GCA_963277665.1. Classification (NCBI taxonomy): domain Eukaryota; kingdom Viridiplantae; phylum Streptophyta; class Magnoliopsida; order Santalales; family Viscaceae; genus Viscum; species Viscum album. The sequence continues at coordinate 1,946,663,548 of OY728163.1, forward strand.
TCATAAAGGTTTCTTTGGAAATCATAAATAATATATAACAACCTTTTCACAATGTTAAACTTTACAACCTTATGAAGTAGAATATAATTACCTTTACCTTGGGAAATCTTAATACATCCAGAATAATACCTAGAAAAAATAGATAAATAATGTTGGTAACTAAAGGAAGTGTTTTTATATCACTCTTATAGATCAGATAAACAACATAGTTACACTTAAAATAACCATCGGGGTTACACCTAAAATCCCCATCACAGATAAAATTTCAGTAACCATCATAGTATATTCTAATAATATCTTAGAAGAAACCAAATCAATTAACTTGATACCTTTACCCAATGAAATAGGGATCTATAACAGGATCACCCACCATTAATTTACAATAGAACCACACTTTCACATTAGAAATTCCCAATAACAAAAAAAATTCAAAAAATTTTGCATCATAAAAATATTCTTTTCACCCATAAGAAAACATTTTAATATATTAATATATCCATTCCATTTTAAGAAAAAATTGAAAATAAATAAAAAATATTTAAATATTAATTTTTTATTTCAAGAAAAAATGAAATATTTTAATGTAATACACAATTAAAATGATAGCGTGATAATGATAATTATATTTTTCTTTGTATATGATAAAATAGAACATTACTTTTTTCTTTTTCTAAAGAATGTCAACAGATTATGTATTATGATTCCTTTTGAAAGTATTTCAAATAAAGTTAAAGGAAACTTAATTTTTCATTTATAATTCACTTATATACATATAAATACATCAATAAAATAATTAAAAAAATATAGATATGGAAGAAAAAGATATTTTTATGGGAATCCTTAAAAGATAATTTTTAAAAAGAAAGTCCCTTACTGTGATTCATACTCGTCACATAAATTATTATTATTCTAAAATATTAAAATTACATTAATTATTTAATTTATTTAGAATTTTTTTCAAATTTATTATTCCTTTTATATAACTATTTATGTTGTTATAACAATTACATAATCAGTTAAGTTCATGTCAGATATTTTGATGATATTCTGTTCATAAGTCCAAAATGTCATTAGTAGGATAACTATGGTTAGAGAGGTAATTATACCATCATATCCATTGTAATAATCATGAAATGATTATTATTTTAATAAATCATGTATAATTTTAAATCCTTTAATTAAATATGGTTTCTGAAAATGAACTATGTTACAATCTTGGAGATTGTAGGTCATACGTACACGAGAGTAAAGTTTCCATTTTTTAGTGATCATTAGGGAAGGAATGTAAGTATTATTTTATCTTTATATAATTATATTAGGATAATTAATATCATATTAATTCTATAAATATACTTATATATAACATCCAAGTGATGTAGTAGTAAAAAATAAATCATGTCACTTTGTGGAGGTGGTAGTCATCACCTACGTGGGAATGTCATCATCATTTTTTTATTGAATTGAAAGGTAAGAAAGAAATTGATATATTATATTTTTATAATAATAAAATATATACTGAATATAATATATAAACAATAAATAAATCATTATAATCAATCCATGAGATATATTTATGGAAACAATATTTACATTGGTATGTGAGATTATAGTCTATAGTACACATAAACAATATCATTGTTTCTCATATAGAAGAATGAGAGATCGATAGAGTTAAATACATTAACATAACAAAATATAATTATATTTATAATACTTATTTTTTTATTTTATAATTTATAAATAATATTTTAATGAGGTTGAAGAAAAAATAATACTAAAATATGCGGTTAAAATTATACCTTTTCTTTGGAAAATATCTTTTTCATAACACCTCAAGACATCTAAAATCAGAATATTTCTATATATAATTCCTATATGAAGTGAATAATAATTATATTAAGGTATTTGAGATTATATTTTCCAATTAAAATGGGGTTTTAATGTCAATAAATTAGAAGAAGTGGTACTCTTTGATTAGAGAGGGAATTAGCACATTTTGAATTTATTAAAATATTAAATTTATGTGAACTCTTTTTAATTTCAAAAAGTTCTCCAAATTGATAATATTAAAATATAACATGATTATGAGTCTAAATAATCTCATATAATCAAAATTTTACAAATTTGGTTAACATTTTTACCCTTTTTTTTTGATTTAACTCTTCGTTAACCCTTTTTATAATTATCATAATACTAGATTTTTCTACAAATTAAGTGTTAATAATCTTAATTTAAAATTATAAAAGACACAAAAATGGACCATTTTTATGTAGTTAATAGTATAACATTAATTTTTCTTAATATCTGACTTATATAAATTTTAAATCATTTAATAAGATATAATTTATTATAAAACATCATTAATTTCAATTTTAGAACTATTCATTTGCATTGACATTGGTAACATCAAGGTAAAAAAATAAAATTGAATAAAATTCATAAAAACCACTATAATATGTCATTTTTTTCAATAAAAATTGTGCGTGACATTAATGAATTTATTTTATACTAGTTGAAATATTTTAAAAATAATTTATTTTATTTTTTAATTAACTGAATAATTTCCACGTCAATATTGTGTAAACATTAAAGGTAAAATTTTTTACTAAAAATTAAAAAAGAATTATAATTATGAAGGTAAATATTTTATATTTTAAAAAATATTCATAATTAAATATATCAGCTGCTTATATCCTTGTTAAAAATATTATAGTTTTTAAAATATAGAGTTTGACAATGACAACCCCGATCATTTATTACACAATAAAACATTATTTATTACATAAAATTCACTTGATACAACATAGAAGATCCGGAGGTCTAGGGACTTTTGGGATTAATATCATTACATAATAACTAAAAAAATGAAATAAAACATCTTTATTGAAAACAAACTTTTTATGACCACCGCATTCCCTCGTACAATGCATTGCATGGGATAACCTGAGGACATGCATAAGTAAAGGGTGAGGTATAAAGCCCAGTAAGGGATTAATCATGGAATAACATGAATAGAAAAATACATGTTAGAAAATAGGAATATCAATAGATAACAAAATATGCATAAACATAAATTCATGATAAAGCATGATAATAATAACATGGAAATGTGGTAATAACACTTAACATGGATTTAGCAAGAGCCACTGCTCATTGCACATAGAGAAAGAGTAAATCCTAATTTCACATGAAGTAATAGTAAACCCTCATTTCACTTGAATTGTCATGAGTAAAAACCCATTTCACATGGAATATCATGATACTATACTCTACCCAATGCATTGAAGTTCCATCAGGGCACACCCTTCTTAAACATTTTACTTCATGCATAAGTGTGCCACATGAATCATAAAACATTGAATCATTTAACATAATAATTTATTACATGATAAAATAATGTGGAATAAATACATTAAACTCTTAAACCAATAATTAAATGTTTATAAATATAAATACCCTTGATAGAGAAATGGGAATGGTATTCACTACAAAATGTCTATGGCTTGGAAAAGCGCGGTACAATTTTGACGGCATAACAATGTGACATAAGAACTCATAAAAAAGGATGATGAGACATAAAGTGGTGTATCATAATATTTAAATGACATGGACATTAAGGGGTTCATATAGAAACATGCACCAACAAATGTAATGGTATTTCGATTCATGATACAAAAGAATTGCTTGAATGGAAATGAGGAGAGAGAAATTCCTTTTGGAATTTTGGAATTGTAACTGGTGTACATGGGATCCATTTAATGGGAGATAAAGGGGTATCTCATCATTAAAAAATTAAGAGGGAAGTATGGGGGAGTTGAGATACTATACCACAACATTTATAATAGAAATAAAAAATGCATAACAATTTAAAAATATTGGACAAAAATGAGAAAGGTTGAAAAACCCTTACTTGGAAGTGTGTTTCCAGAGGCTTGAGAGAGGCTTTGTAAAGGCTTCTTGGGAGCTTGGGGCACCTTGGGAGGATTCTAGAGAGAATAGGGGAGAGGTTGGACGAACTAAAAAGGCTTCGAGTGATGGAATGTGGGATCTTGGGTGGGTTTATATAGGAAAAGTGAGGGAATTCTTTATTAATATGGTTTGGGACACCTCCCATTAAACTAATCCGAACCAAAAACTAGCCCATCTTTTTTCCACATGGTTTTTGGAAATTGAAAGTGGGAATAAATTATTTTATGAGGCCAAAGTATGATCTTTTTAAAATAATGGGGATTCTTATGTGGAGGTGAGTCACACTCCCAAGGAAAACAATTTAAAATCACAAAATGTTTAATAAGTAATGAAGGGTTCACTAATGCCTTGTAAAATAAATAAAAAAACCCAAAATCACATAATTTTAATGTTAAAACATATATTGGCCGAACATAAAGTTAATAATATTTTATCACATCACTATTTGGTCATTATGATGTCATAAAACACATTATATATTTAAATTGTATGTAATTTTTACCCAAAAATTTGAATGTATTAGAAAATTATGAAAAAATCAACATTGGATAATTTCGATGTCCTGATTCCAAAAATAATATTCTCTTTATCTAAATACATTTTTTTAATATGTTAATTTTAACTTTATAAAACCCGACATTTATTTGGAATTCAAGGGTTTTGACGAAAAGAGCTTTCAAACCTAAATAAAAATTACAATTTCATTCATAAAATTATATGATAATTTATATTTAATAAAAATTAATTCAATAAAACTAATAATATTTTATTAATGTATTATTTAATTCAAAAATCCATTAATTTATAAAAACAAATTTCTTAGTTGATCATTAACTAAAAAGACTATTTGTTCTTTAAAAACTATTTACAAGGTAACAAAAATAAAATGAATGTATATTCATTATTATATAAAAAACATTTTACATTATCATATTACTAGGGTCTTGTTAAATAATCCTTTAAAACACCCTCATAAGACAGAAGGGTGAGGTGTTCGAGGGTGATACACTCTTGGGCCGGCTCGGATAACATCGCTCGGGTGGTAATCTCTATCAACTTCCAATTTTCTCGTAGGCGGTTCCGATCAAGATTAACGTGTTCAAGCTCAGCTTGATATTGGACAAGAGCGAAGCCCAATGACTCCAAATCCTTTCTGAGCTCTGAAAAATGGGTTTCATACGGGGAAAGTCTATTGTATGAGGCCATCGCTTCCTTTGTCAGAGTAAATTGGATTTGATAAATTCCATATTTATACTAATCATGTGATTGCTATTCAACGGCTAAAATAGAAAGGGTTATTATTTTTAAAGGTATTTTAAAATCCAAAAATATAAAACAAAATAATTTCATATGATGTATAACCATCTCACATATTAAGACATTTGATTAGATCAAGAGGGATTTTCATTAACCAATGTTTGGTTTGTTACAATCTTCCCCCCTTAAGAAATATTTCCATTGAAATTTACTTTTCCCACACTAAAACAAATGTGGGTAACTATGCTTCATCATTTCCTCTAATTCCCACATAACTTCTTCAAACTAGTTGTTTCGCCACAACACCTTGATGAGAGGCATTGTCTTATTTCGTAGAAATTTTTTTCTACAATCTAAGATCTTCACTGGTTTCTCCTTATAAGAAAGATAATCCACTAACTATACCACCTCGGAAGAGATTACAAGTGAAGGGTCCGGAATGTACTTCTTTAAAGGGGATAGATGAAAGACATCATGTACATTGGCTATGGTAGGTGGAAGTGCTAGTCGATATGCCACATCCCCGACACTATCAAGAATCTCGAAGGGGCCGATGTACCCTGGACTTAACATCCCTTTCTTTACAAACCTCAATAACTTATTCCATGTACATATGCATAGAAATACCATGTCTCCAACTTTAAACTCAAGGTCTCATTGACGGTTATCTTCATAACTCTTCTGTCGACTCTAGGCTACCTTGATATGCTGCTGAATGGTTTCCACCTTCTCCACCATTTCGTCGACCATTTTGGGTCCAAGCAGCTTACGATCACAGACCTCATCCCAAAACGCCGGTGTTCTACACCTTTTCCTATAAAGGGCTTCATATAGTGCAATTTGGATGCTCACGTGGAAACTATTATTATAAGAGAACTCAACTAAAGGGAGATGTTGATCACATCCCCCTTTAAAGTACATTGAGAACATTCTCAACATATACTCAATTGTTTGGATAGTCTACTCGAATTGGCCATCAGTTGGTGGATAATAGGTTGTAATAATGTTTATTTTAGTATTCAGAGCATGTTGAAGACTCTTCCAAAACATAGAGGTTAATCTTGGATCACGATCAGACATAATAGATAGAGGTACTCTATGAAGCCTTACCACGTCCCTAATATATATATCCATGCCAGTTGATCCAATGAGAAATCCTCCCGAATAGCAACGAAGTGTGCAGCCTTTTTAAGACGATCCACAACAACCAAATTTGCATAGTTGCATTTAGATGTCTTTGGAAGTCTGGTGACAAAGTCCACAATGATTTTCCCCCATTTCCATTCCGGTATGGGCAATGGTTGCATCATCCCCTTAAACTTCTACCTCTCCACCTTCAATTGTTGAAACACCAGGAACATTGATGTATATTCCGTGATATTCTTTTTCATATTATCCCACCAATGATTCTCTCATAGATATCGATACATATTTATTTTTTCTGGGTGAATAGAGAAATTTGAACTATGTGCATCATCCAAAAGTTCCTTCTTCAGCTCTGGACTAGATGGAACACATAGACTTTTCCCAAATCCAAAAATTCCATCTTCATTAACATTAAACTCTGAGGATTTCCATTTTCCAATAGCTTCCACTTTTTATAGAATTCCAAAATCATACTTTTTAGTCTCCTTTAACCTTTCCAAATGTGATCGTTGAGTAATCATTTGTGAAAGGACTGATGATGTTCCCATATTTATGATTCCCATGTACATCTTCATCAAATCTAAGAAGATTGGATCCTTTTAAATTCTCATCAATGATAGGATCATTGGGTCCTTTCCAATTAGGTCATCTTCTACCTTGTTCATTTTCCCAGGATGAAAATGGATTGGGAATCATAGTCTTTGATCAGCTCTAACCATCTTCATTGGCGCATGTTCCACTCTTTCTGTGGGAATATATACTTGAGGCTTTTGTGGTCCATATATATTTTAGACATCTCCCCAAAGAGATAATGCCAGAAAATATTCAAATTGAAGATCACTACAGATAACTCGTAGTCATGTGTTGGATAGTTATGTTCATGAAAATTCAATTTCCCTGAAGCATAGGCAATGAATTTGTCATTTTTCATCAACACACATCCCAGGTCCTTCTTCGAAGCATAACTGAATACCACAAAAAGTACTCCACTTGTGGGTAAAGTAAGAACACGTGTAGTGATAAGGATACTTTTCAACTCCTTAAATATTTATTCGCATTCATCACTCTATGAAAACCGTACTCCCATCTGAGTTAGCTTGGTAATACGGCTGTAAAATCATGATAAATTTTTCACAAATCGTCGATAATATCTAGTTAACCCCAAGAAGCTATGGATATCCGTTACCGATGTTGGCCTCATCCATCCCTCAATTTCATATATTTTGGAGGGATCCATAGATATCCCATTTCATGTGATGATATGTCCAATGAATGAGACCTCCTTTAACCAGAACTCACACTTTCTGTAGTTTTCATAGAGCTTCTCCCTCCGCAAGGTCTCTAGTACGGCTCTTAGATGCTCCTCATGATCATCCTTGGTTGTGGAGTATATCAAAATATCATCTATAAAGACTACCACAAATTTGTCTATGTAATATCTAAAGACTCTATTCGTCATGTCCATATAGATTTCTAGAGAATTAGTGATCCTGATAGGAATTAATATGAATTCAAAGTGCTCGTATCTTGTATGAGAAGCAGTCTTGGGGATATCTTTCTTCTTCACCCGTACATGACAATATCCTGACCACAAGTCCACCTTAGAGAAGTATTGTGCTCCATGTAGCTGATTGAACAAATCATCAATTCATGGGATAGAATACTTTTTCTTTATCATTATGTTGTTGAGTTCACATTAATCGATGCAACGACGCATTGACCCATCCTTTTTCTGGACAAAGAGGACTTATGCACCCCATGGGGAATCACTTGGGTATATAACCCCTTTATCCATATTCTCCTGTAGTTGTTTATTCATCACATCAATATCCACAACAAACATTCTATATAGATTCTTGGATATTGGAAATGCCCCAGGTATAAGATCAATTGAGAATTCAACATCTCTCCTAGGAGGAAGACCAAGAAATTTCTCGAGAAACACTTTATCGAATTTCTTCATAATAGGAATGTCTTCAAGGATAGTTGCTTCCTTGGACTCAATCATATGATCCAGATACGCATGCTCATATGGAAATAATATCCATTCTTGAGATCATGGAGCTAAAGAAGATTAATCTTCCTACTTTCACTTGTATAGAATCGGGGGTCGATTCTCCCCATGGAGAGTGATTTCTCTCTCACAGTAATTTTTTTGGCTCTATATAAGGAAATAAATTACATGATAAAAATCACATAAAATTCCACCATATGAAGTATGACGTGGTTCTCCAGGAAGTTTAATCCACATATTATGACAGGGGAGGAGTTATATTCCTGGGATGCAACGATTGCCCCATTTTTCGTACTCAGCTACATCTTAACTTCCAAGATTTATGGTGGTGCTGGGATTGTTCAACCAAAATTCTGAGATATAAAATAATGCGTAGAACCAAAATCAAAAAGTAAGTTCACTATTCTTGAATGAATAACTAGCATACCTGTCACCACTTCATTATCGGGGTACACTTCAGTAGTAGTGATGGTAAAAGCTGACCCTTGCTACCTTGGAGGTTATTAAATTCCTTTAAAAACCCTTGGCTTAGGGCACTGATTTTCAAGATTCCATATTTCTTGGATGTTGTAGCAATAAACCACTCCATGAGGTTAGAATTGAGTTTTCTTATCCTTTGTCACAGCCGCGGGTATTTCTTGTCGACAATTAATAGCAAAGTGCCCTTCTCTTCCACACCTAAAGGATTTCCTTATCCCCTTCAGGCAATTTCTAGGGTGCTTCTTTCCACACCTTTGGAAAGTGGGGTGGTGGATCATTTTAGCATTGCTGTATTTATCCATCAGATCACCAACATTGAAGTACACCTTTTGATTCTTATCCCCATGATACCCATGAGATTCTCCGATCTCCATATAGACCTTGAGGTCACATCGAATAATTTCCTCATTGTTGTCCAAGTCATGGATCACCATCACTTTCCAAATGCTACGTTTTAGCCCACCAAAGAAGAAATTAACCTTGAATTTGGGGGTAACAACAAAGATGTAAGCATATCGTGCATGACAAGTGATGTTTTCCTTGTATTATCCAACAGATTTGTCATTTTTTTCTCAAGGGTATGAAAGTCCCTTTCCATCTTAAGCCGGAGGGTGTGAGGAAAATATTTATCAAAAAACATCTTCCAGAAATCCTTCCATTCCAATGCATCGATCTCCTCCTTAGGAATTGTATTTTTGATCAATGTCCACCATTGATCAGATTCACCCACCATATGATAAGAAGCCTGGAGAGAAACATGAAGGATGTAAAAGATATTTTCAATGGAGTTGATCCATTATTCAGCGATTGAGATATCAGACGATCTATTAAAAGTATGAGTCCTTTACCTCATGAAGATCTCAATAGAGATTTGTTCTTTCTTAGGGGGGTTAAAAATTCCTATTGACCCATGTTTATTTTCAAAGTTTTAGTTAGCTTAGAGAGAAGTGTGACAAAGTTCGAAATTCCCACTACCATTGGATTGGGAAACTCATTAGTACAGTCATCACATTGATTTTCACATCGATTGTTATCCCGAGTCCTTCACTTACCGGCCATTGGATGAAATAAAAAGAAAGTTAGGGGTAACACATAAAGGGAAATACAAAGTAAAACTGATGAATTATAAATAAATTTTATTTCCTTAACATATGAATCTATTGGCTTTAGTCTAAGTTATCCATGTTCTACTTTCTAACATATATTCCAGGGGAATTTTTTTGTCCCTTAATAATGGTTCATACTAAGATTGTGAATTTAACAATGCATAACCGTTGGGGGTGTCATAACAAAGAGTACAACAAGGCCTGTTTTTGTGCACCAGTTCCCGTTCGGTTCTAGCTCAAATCGTGTTTTTCAGGTTTTACCCCTAGGATACATCTATGCCAGAGCCACCTCTACCTGCTCGTATCCAGACATGGATGTATTTTCTTGATAATCCACTTACTCAATACTCACAAAAACATAGGGATGTTTTTATTATACATTGTCTTATCTCAAAGTCTTTACTAGTGTTTTCGAATCCTAATCCCAAAAATAACTAAACCTCCCTCTGATACCAATTATGACAGCCCTGATCTTTTAATACACAATTAAACATAATTTATTATATAAAATTCACTTTATACAACATAGAAGATCAAAATGTATATTGTATCTAGGGATTAGGATCCTTACATAACAACTTAAGACATGAAATAAATCAACCTTGTTGAAAATTTCGTTTACATGAGCACTACATTCCCTCATACACAACATAGCATGGGATAACCTGAGGACATGCATAAGAAAAAAGTGAGATATAGTGCCCAGTAAGGGATTAATAATTGAATAACATGAGGAATAAAATACATGTTAGACAATAGGAATATCAATAGATCATAAGATAAGCATAAAAATAAAGGAATGATAAAGAATGATAATCATAACATGGAAATTTGGCAATAACACTTAACATGGAATTAGCATAAGCCAAGGCTCATTGCACATGGAGCATGAGTAAATACTCAATGCACTTGAAGCACGAGTAAACCCTCATTTCACATGAATTACCATGAGTAAACACCCATTTCACATGACGTACCATGATACTATACATTACCCAATGCATTGGAGCGCTATCAAGGCACACTCTTCTTAAACATTTCATTTCATGCATAAGTGTGCCACATGGATCATAAAACATTGAATCATTCCACAAAATAATTTATTCCATGATAAAATAATGTGGAATAAATAAATGAAACTCTTAAAACAATATGTAAATGTTCATAATGGTGAATACCCTTGATATAGAAATGGTCATGCTATTCACTACACAATGACTTTGATTTAAAAAGTGCGGTGCAATTTAGGTAGCATAACAGCATGACATAAGAACACATAAAAATGGTTGATGAGAGAGAAAGGGGTGTCTCATAATATTTACATGACATGAAAATTCAGGGGGTCATATAGATACATTTCCCAAAAAATGTAATGGTATTTAGATTCATGATACAATAGAATTGCTTAAATGTAAATGAGGAGAGAGACATTACTTTCGAAATTTCTGTATAGTAACCGGTGTACATGGGAGGCATTTAATGATAGAGAAAGGGGTCTTCCATCATTAAAAAATAAATACTGAAGTATGGGGGAGGTGAAAAAATATACCTCTGCATTTATAATTTAAATAAAAATGGCATAACAATTTAGAGAGTATTGGAAAAAATGAGAATGGAAGAAAAACCCTTACTTGGAAGTGTTCTTCCAAATGCTTAGGAGAGGCTTGAGAAAGGCTTCGTGGGAGATTGGGAAAACTTGGGAGGATCTAGATAAAGGAGGGCAGAGGTTGGATAAACAACAAAGGATTTGAGTGATGAGGAAGTGGGAGCTTGATTAGGTTTATATAGGAAAGGTGAGGGAATTTTTTATTATTTAGCTTTGGGACACCTCATATTAAACTAATCCGAACCACAAACCAGCCCATGGTTTTTTCCCATGGTTTTTGGAAAAGGGAATTGGAAAAAAATATTTTATATGGCCAAAGTCTGAACTTCTTTAAATAATGGGGATGCTTATGTGGAGTTGAGTTACACTCCCAAGGGAAACAATTTAACAAGACAAAATGTTTAATAAGTCTTGAAGGGATCACAAAAGATTTGAAAAATAAATTTAAAAAACCCCAAAATCACATTATTTTAATGTTAAGAAAATATTGGCCCAAAATATAATTTATATAATTTTATTACATCACTATTGTGTCATTTTGATGTCATAGAACAAATTTTATATTTAAACGGTATTTAATGTTTACCCAAAAATTTGGATGTCTCAGAAAATTATGAAAAAATCACCGTTGGATAATTTAGAGGTCCTGATTACAGAAATAATATTCATATTATCTAAATTGTTTTCCAAATATGTTAATTTTCTCTTTTTAACTAAAAACCAACTTTTAATGAAAATTCATGGGTTTTGACGAAAATGGCTTTCAAACGTTAATAAAAATTACAATTGCATTCATAAAATTATAAAATTATTTATATTTGGTAAACAATAATTTAATAATAATAATAATATTTTATTAAAATAATATTTAATTAAAAAATCCATTAATTCACCAAAATAGATTTCTTAATTGAACATTAACTAAAAATAATATTAGTGCTTTAAAAACTATTTACAAGGTAATAATAATAAAATTAAAGTATATTCATTATTATATAAAAAAATAATGTACCTAACCATAGTACTATGGTCTTGTTATATAAACCCTTAAAAACCCACATAAGACTGAAGGGTTAGGTGTGCAATGGTGACAGACTCTTGGGGTGTCTCAGATAACATCACTCGAGCGGTATTCTCTATCAACTTCCACTTTTCCCATAGGTATTCCCGCTCAAGATTAACATGTTCAAGCATGGCTTGATATTGGTCATGAGCGAAGCTCAATGATGCCACATCCTCTATGAGATCCAAAAATGGGCTTCATATAGGGAAAGTCTACTGGATTAGGCCATCACTTCCTTTGTCTGAGTAAATTGGATTTTTTAAAGCCCATATTTATATTAATCATGTGATCACTATTCAACAGCTACAACAAGAACGATCAAAATTCATAATGGTTTTTTAAAATCCAGAAACATAAAAAAGAATTTCATATGTTGTATAACCAATTCACATATTAAGAAATTTAATTAGATCAAGAGATATTTTCATTAACAAATGTTTGGGTCGTTAGAGTGACATTTTTTACTTTTGATTACATACAAAATCATAATGGTCTTAATGAAATTAAAATGGAAACTAATCACATATAACATAATATTATAGGAGTATAGAAAAAAATTAAATTATACAATAAAATTAATGCAAGTGTTAGTTCCATTTTATATTCTTTACCATTTTAATTTTAACATTAATTATGCAATTTATCTATCCCAATAGTAAAAAAATTACTAAGGATCCTATTTATATTGAAAAAAAATAAATGGGACCTATTTACAAAATTTTTACGCATTGATTTATAATATTAAATAAAAATTTCAAAACTCAAAATAGATAAGTTGCATGATTTAATTTAAAAATATACTAGAAAAATGCTATGAAAAATTGGTTTTTCCAGGAAAATGATTTTAAAATATAAAACTAATTTTATGATAAATTAAATTATCAAAATAATTTCAAAAATTATAATTGAATTATTTTAAATTTAAATGAACTAATTATTTTTTTAAAATAATCTAATATAGAATTTGAGTTTGTAAATAATGAAAAATAAAATAAAATTATCAATAAGATAAAATGATTTCAATCTTCATTGAAAAATCAACTCTATTGAAAACATATGAAAAAATAATCCTAAGTAATTTTTATATTCTAAATTCAATAATTAAATTATTTTTTCAAATTATAATTCTATAATTAAAATATCCTGATTTAAAAAACCATATAATGTGAAAATCCAATTTGGTTATAAATAAGGCTTTTTTCCATTTCACTAAAAAATATCCTAATAATATTATAAGGAATAAAACTATATAATATCTAAATAATTAATATTTATAAGACATTAAAAATATTTATTCTAACAAAAATTGGGTTATTAAATTCTCCCCACACCCTTTTGGAAATTGTGTCCTTGTAATTTTTTCACTTATCAAATAAGTGGGTATTTCCATCCCTCATAGCATTTTCAGATTCTAATGTTTCTTCTTCAACCATATGATTTATCCACAAAACCATAACCTAGTGAATTACCTTTTCCATAAATTAATTCTCTCTTTGTCAGTAATCTAAAGAGGGTTTTCCTTATAAATACAGATATATTGTAACTGAACTACCATGGGGCTCAAAACATGAGATGTATCTGGAACATACTTTATTAAAATTAAAACATGAAAAAAGTTTGTATCTTGGATAAAATCAAAGGAAATGGTATTAAGTAAGTAAATAATCTAACTTTATATCAGATTTCATATAGTCCAATAAACAGTGGACTTAGCTTCTTCGTTTTACTAAAAGGAATATCAATTTTCTATAGATATACTTCAAGAAAAACAACATCACCTACCTCGAAAGAAAGATTTTTCCCCAAGTTATCCACATAACTTTTCTAGAATATCTATAAATTCCTCATATGTTTCCTAATTACCATAACCATTTCAACAATTTAGTCTACCAAATATAGTCTCATCAATTATATTTTCAAATTCATCATTCCAAAATGTAGGAGTTCATTATTTTTTTTATATAATGCCTCAAAATTTTATAACAATATACTAGATGTAAAACTATAATTAAATGTAAAATAAAATAAATAAATAAGGTGATCCAAAATCCTCTTATAAATATTTGAATAATCTGAATCATATCTTCCATAGTTTTAATTATTTGTTCAAACAATCCATCAGATTGAGGATGGAAAGCTATACTGAAATTTAATTAAGTACCCAATGAAATTTAAATTCCTTTCAAAACGTTTGAAGTAAACATGGGATAATTGTGAAATATAATTAATTGTGGAACTTTATGTAACCAAAATATCTCTTTTATTTATAATCAATAAAGTTAATCTAAATATAGATTATCAAAAATGGGAAAGAAATGAATAGATTTATTTAATTAATGAAAAATAACCCAAATCCAATTATTACCTTGAGATTTCTTTAGAAATAACACTATAAAATCAATGTATATATTTTTCCATTTACACTATGGTACTGGAAAAGGATAAATGAAATGATTAATTAATTTTCATTCTCCATTAACATGTTGAAAAGTTATTTTTTCATGTTAAAAATTTTAATATCTCTTTTCATTACATCCCATCCGCAATACTCCTAAAGGTCTCTATAGATATTAGTACTTATAGGAGGAATAAAAATACATAAATATGAGATTCAATTAATAATTAAATATTTATATGGGAAAGAGAAGGCACATATAATATCTTCCCAAATCACAAAACACCTTTTTTGTCAAAATTAAATTCTAGAAACTTACCCTTGTTAACTACTAATACCTTTCTTGTAACTCATGGTATTATTTGTGATACTTCTTATTTCTTTCTCATAGATATTATTGTACTGACACCTAAAACAAAGTAGAGGTAGTTCCTACATGAACAACTTATAGGCTAAAATTAATCAATTCATTAACCAAAGGGTTATTCTTTAAATATATCATGGTTAATGTAGAATTATTTTTCTAAATCAAATAATTATATACATTATGTGGTTTTATAGAATGATAATTAATCATCCAGTCATAATACTCTATCAATTCCATCCACCTCCTTTTTTCACATGTTCAAATCTTTTTGAGTTAATATATAATTAAAACTTTTGTGTTCAATATATATTTCACAGTTGGTTCCATATAAATGATGCCTCTGAGTTTTTATATAAAAACCACATAATCTATGTCTAAAAAAGGTGTAAGATAATTTAACTCATGAGGTTTCGTTTTACATATATCATTGTCAATTTCTTGGTAATTCTGCTTCAGTATAAAACTAATTTTTTTTCAAAAAACATTAATGTAAATGAATTTTTATCCATTTGTAAAGGGTACAGAAAAAAATTGGAGCTTTTTATAATTCTTATTTTAGTCTTGGAATAAAATCAATACATTATTGTATCCAAATTAATTTAACTTCTTTTATATTTAACTTAATTAATGGGAAAGACAACCATAAAAAATTATCCACAAACAACTGATAATACCATGCTTACACAAGAAATCTAATAATATTAGTAACATTTTTAGGGCTTTTCCATTTGATAACCACATTATTTTTGTTTTGCGAGGTGAACAATTATTCCATATTTGTTAAATATGTATCCATGGAATGAAATTGTTGCAACTAGAAAACATATTTTCTAAATTTTTTTTACAATTTTTTTTCATTATGGGTTTTCATAAAAATTCTTATAAGATTCTCATTATCCTCATACCTCTTTGAATAAATAAATATATTATTAATAAAAAATAACCACAAAATTTTCCAAATACTAATTTAGGTATATATTTATAATATCTTTAAATATAGATGGTGCATTAGAAAGACCAAAAGGAATAACTATAGACTCATAATTCCCATGTCTAGTTAAAAATTATTTTTTTTGGAATATCAAGGTCATTCACCTTTAGCTAATAGTAACCATTAATTAGGTTAGTCTTTGAAAAATACTGATACCCCAATTATTGATCAAACAAATTAATAATATGATTCAATAAATACTTATTGTTCAAATTAATGTTTTTAAAAGATCAATAATCAATTCAAATATACATGGTGCCATCTTTATTTTTTTAAAAATTAAATAAGATCACCCAATAGAGATGTTCTATGTTGAATGAAACCTTTTTCAACAAACTATTGTAAATGTATTTTCACCTCTAAAAGATCTGATTGTGTCCTTTTTAAGGGGGTTTTGAAATTAGATTATATGGAACTAAGTCAGTAGTAAATTAAACTTTTTAATCCGGTATAATATAGGTAAACTCTAAAGAATAAAAAACCTGGTATTATTTTACTATTAGAACATAATTAATCTGAATAGTTCTCTTATTCTCAACAATATGTCCATGATAACTTCAATTTCCATATTTAAACACTTTCTAATATTCTTAATAAGGTATCCAGGTATGGGTTAGTTATTGTATAAAAACTATAAATATTTCCAAAAGACAAGTACCTGAGCCCTAAAATCTATATTACCATGGTTAATAGGGAACCAATCAATATAGAGAATAAAATCAAACTCTAACAGGATAAATTCAACATATATTTTAGTTTAGTTCTTTTTAAAAAAAATTAAAGGAAGATTCTAATAATTACTTTTTACCTTAATAATTTATCATATGTTTTCACCAAAAGTTTTTTATACACATATTGAAGTGAAATTTCATCTTACCAAAAAATTTATAAAAAATGAAACAATTCATAGACCCCAAATAACAATAAATTTTCATAATATTAATAAACAATAAATATACTTAATACCACTTCATTTAATGGACCAACATCGACTGAAATAGTTTTAAATCATTTCACCACAAATTTTTTATTATATTCTAGTTATATACCATCATTTTGGTTGTTATTCATACACAAATTAGTATAATAAATCATCTCATTACATTTGAAACATTGTTCTGCCTTTTTATTAGAATTGGCCATACCACTAAAAAGTTAATTTTTATAGAAATTATAAGATACATTCCTGAAATTACCACATAAAAATAACATAATAGACTTCATAAGTCATTCTCTAATGGTATTTTTAGTATAACTCTCACAAACTAAAAACATAATTTTCTTAAGATTATATTCCTTTAATTCATTCCTCCCATTTTACTGCAACTAGGACTTTTTAAAGCTATTTTTTGATGTACAAAAAAACATTAGTAAAATATATTTCTACCTTCCCCACACATTAAAGAACATTATCATAAAATTTAAATTCTCTACAATCTAGTTAACTTAGATAGTTTGGCTTCAATTCCCAGTAAAAATAATTATTCTTACAATAAACATCATAGATAAAATTTCACATGTACCTTTCCAAAAACATGAATTTTTTTCATATGCATCCATTGAATCGTCCCGACATTTCATCAATTCCATGAATTGATTTAATATTCCATGTCTGACATCATTATGAAAATATTTCTCTAAGAAATTATTCTTAAAGTCAACCCATTTCAATATATCAATCTCTTTACTTTCTTTAGACTTCTTAGCCATTGATCAGATTCATCTAAAAAAAGTAAATATAAAGGATTATATTTTGATTATTTTAACATCCCATGATATTGAATATCATCTCCGAATATTTAATACAGTCATCATGCACCACTAGGTCATAATATCCAGTAAATTTTAGATTGATTTATCATATAAAACACTCTACTATCATCGTGTTCCAATATGATAGATCTGGCTAATCTCTCACATAAATACGATGACCATTTATGGCCTGTTTCAACTGATATATTACCACAATAAACTATTTTATTCCAACTAAATCCATTCCGAGTTACTAATTTAGAAGGATATCATCCCCTCTATGGCTTTTAACATCAGCTTCCTTGTTCCCTTTATGGAAAAAATTCTAAACAGACATAGTTTAGATGAAGAAACACAGTAATATTAAATTTATATATAAATTAAAATATTTACATATACAATAAAGTACAATATTTTATTTTAATTCTATTAACCTTACCCTAACATCCAAATTTACCTAACACATCCTCTAATTCCAATTGTAAGGACTCAAAGTTATAAATTATATATTCTAGTCACTTTAAAATAGAATATACTTTCGTAAATTTCCCAAATATAAATTAGGTTTATAGTTTTAGAGTGTTTATTCATTAAAATTATATTTGGAAATACATATATTACAAAGTATACACTTCTACTTAGTATCCATTTTTTCTATAAAACAATACCTTTATGTTATAACAAGTTTCATTTTCAAGAAATATCTTCACAAATTTGATATTGACCTCATCCTTGTCCCTAATAATTTTTAAACACTATGAACAAATTTAAAATAAGGTATGATAATGAAATAAATTTTCAAGGTACATAAAAAAATAAAAAAAACCATTAGTCTATGAATTCCTAGAGAAATTTTTCTTTTTCGAAATATTATTCAGGAACAAAATAGAAAATTTCTTACCCAAGAAATAAACTTCTTTTCCAAAGGATTTCTATAAAACATATAATAAGAAATATTAAAGGAAAAATAAAACTAAAAAAGCTTTCTCTAAAATCATAAATATTAATAATAATTTTTCACAACGTTTTTCTTTTCAACCATGTGAAGTATAATATACTTTACTTTACATTGTGGAATCATAATATTTCCACAAAACCCCATAGTAAGCATATATAAATAATACAGTTAACTAGTTGAATCATTTTCATATCACTCATATAGATGAGATATCCTTAAATATGTTACATAGAATAACAATCATTGTTATACATAATAATAACTATCATAGTTACAATTAGAATAACCACTACAGTATAATCCCGTAATATTTTAAGAGAAAACTAATTTGATAACTTGTCCCCTTTACCCAATGCATTGGAGAGATATAATGGGATAACCTGACCATAGTTTATAGTTGAAGAACCCATACATAAAAACAATTCCAAATAACCATGAAAAAAATACATAAAACCTCTAATAATAAAAATGTTCTCTTCACCCATATTAAAACATTCCTTAATGTTGATATAGCCATTCCATTTTAAAAGACATTTTTGAAAATAACCAGAATATAAGGAAAGACATCATTTTTATTATAATAAGACATGAAATATTATAATTAAATTCAAATATAAAATAAATTTTATAGTGGTGTAAATTGTTATTTTCACTATATACATTAAAATAGAACATTATATTGTTCTTCCTTTAAAGAGTGTTAAAAAAATTCATAAAAACAATCCTTTTAAAAAAATTGAAATAAAGTCAAAAGAAATAGAAATTTTACTTTATAATCCACTTATGTATATATAAATACATAAATAAAATAATTTAAAAAATATAGATACGAAAAAAAAATATTCTCAAAGGAAACTTTAAAAGTGAATTTTTAAAAATAAATTCCCTGAGCTGGAGTTTTACTCATCTCGTACAATTTTTATTTTCCTAAATAATAAAATTATTTAATTATTTAATTTATTAAGAGCC
The DNA here is from genome assembly GCA_963277665.1 of Viscum album. NCBI lineage: Eukaryota > Viridiplantae > Streptophyta > Magnoliopsida > Santalales > Viscaceae > Viscum > Viscum album. The sequence continues at coordinate 1,946,683,621 of OY728163.1, forward strand.
CTTTTCATGTTTAATATTCCTTAAAAATCACTTATTTCCATTTTATAACACATACATAATCATTTAAATCCATAAAGCATGTTTTGACGATATTCAGTTCAAAAGTCCAAAATGACTTTAGTTGGTTGAATATAATAAGAGGTCATTATTAGATCATATCAAAAATAATATTAATGAAATAGTGATAATTTTATAAATCAATTGTACTATTAAATACAATCAATAAATATGGTTATGGAAAAGTAACTATATTACCATCATAGACACGATAGGTGGTACGCATCTATAAGTAGTGTTTCAATTTTTCAATAATCATTATAAAAGAGAATTTGTATTTTTTTAACTTCAAATAATGATAATAATATCATAAATATAATATTATTTCTTTAAATATATATATATATATCATTCATGTTATGTAGTGATGAAAAATGAATCACATTTATTTGCAGAGGTGGTGGACCACACATACACGGGAACAACATTTTTATTTTTTGGTGAATGAAAATTTAATAAAGTAAATGATATATTATATTTTTATAATCATTAATAATTATTATATCATTATAATCCACCCATGAGATATAGTGGTGGAAAACAACTTACATCAGTTCATGAGGTAGTAGTCCACTGTACAAATAGTTGATGGTTTCATTTCTCATTTGATGAAAGAGGACATTGATATTGGTAATGAATTTAAGCTAATAAAATATCATCATAGTGAATACGATATTTCTATTATTTTATCAATTTTGAAGAATATTTTAAGGAGGTGGAATATGAAATAAAACTAAAATATACTACTTATCTGGAAAATTTATCATTCTTTACACCTTAAGACCTACAAGACTGGCATTATTCCCAAAATAATTCCTATAAAAGTATTAAGAGATTATAGAATGTTATTTGGTTATATGTAGAAAAACCAAATCTATTCTTATGTTTGAAAAAATGAGAATAATTGGCTCCCTTTTATAAGAATGGGGAGAGGAACTCTTATAATTTATTAAAATATTAAGTTAATATAAGTTATATTTTACGTTCAAATGGATCCAACTGATAATATTCAAATATAATTTGATTGTGAATCTAAATATTCCCATCCAATAAAATTTGGCCAATTTTGAATTACATTTTAACCTTATCTTCTTATTTTAACCATTCGTTAAACCGTTTGTAAATAACAATAATATTAAATATTTCTAAATTTTATGGGTTAATAATATTACAATAAAAATAAAATGACACATAACTAGAAAATCGTTGGTTTAATTAACTATATATCATTCATTTGGAATAATATAAAAAATTGATGAATTTTTAATTTTTTATAAAAAATTATTTATTACAAAATATCATTAATGTCAATTGTAGAACTATTCATTTACTTGGACTTCAATAAAATTAATAAAAAAGGGAATTTGAAAACAAGGAATTTAAATAAATATAATTTTTTATTTTTATCTATAAAATTATTGTGTCATGTTCATTAATTTAAATTGGGATTATATTAATATTTTTAATATCACTTATTTTATTTTTCCATTAATTGAATAATTAGGGTGTTAGAGTTGTGTAAACATTTAAGGAAATTATTTATTCAATAAAAATAAAAAATAATTTACCATGTTGAATATAAATCATATATATTTATGAAAATATTAATTACTTAACATTTCATTTGTTTATCCCAATGTTAAGAATATTGCAATTATTAAAAATAAGAGTATTCTATTTTTTTACTTTTATTTACCTAAAATATTATAAAGGATATAATCCGATCCAAATAGAATAAAGATTAAAATATAACCAAATATTGGATGATTATGGATGAAATAGACTCATCCAATAAATTTTAGTCATGTTTTGTCTTCATTTTATATTCCTTTTCATTATATCATTATCTCTAATTACCTGATTTACCCTGAACCGTTGTAATAAAAATTACTATGGTTACTAATTATACAGACCAAAAATAAAAGGGAACAATTTAAAAAATTAGGACCCAATGAATTGAAATATGGAATACAATATAAAAAATTAAAAACATATAAGTTGAAAAAATTTATTTAAAATTAAACAGAGAAACGTGACGGAGAATTTTTTTTTCTGAAAAATGTCATTTTAAATATGAATTCTTTTATACACTATAGTTGGACTATTTTAAATTTAAAAGGAACAAATTAATTCTTAAAACTAATCAAAAATATAATTTTACTTCATAATTAATTAAAAATAAAAATTAATTTTCAATAAAATCAATAATTTTCACTATTTATTGAAAAGTCAATTTTTTAAATAATTCTTTGAAACTCATCCTAACATAAGTTTCATTTTTTAAATTAAAAAATAAAATTAATTTTTTCAAATGAATATTATATAATTTTTAAAATTTTTTTTAAATGAATCCATATATTATATAAAACATAACATGGTTAGAAATAAAGAATAGTCCTTTCTATTGATAAATAATTTAATATTATTATGATTAATATAACTATATAATATCTTACAAATTAATATTTATAAGACAAGAAAGTAATTTATTCTAACAATAAATATTTTGTTATAGTTTTGTGAAAGTTGAATTTATAGTAATCTACGGTGGGTTTAATTTTATCTTTTCCTTTTATGATTAGCGAAAATGTGGCTATTTTTGTGATGTTCATTCTCGTGGGTATTCCTTTCATTTTTTTTCGATTTTAGATGAATTCTAAATTATTGGGAGAACCATTTGATGTCTCTGTTATATTATAGCCTCATGCTTGGATGTTTTTTATTTGAGTTATGAATTAGGTTTCTTAATGATGATTGAGGTTCTTTTCTATAGAATAAGGATCTATTCCATGGTTTTGGTCTAATTGAATAGTGATTGGATTTCGATTTTCATGGGAATTGTTCATAACTTTTCCACCCTTCCCTCCCACCAATATTTGTAGAGTGAATTTGTTTTTAATTTTCCATTGTTTATACAAACATAAATGAAATTATAGGGGTGGAATGTGTCGTGGTGGGGATAATTCTAAACCCCCCCTGACACAAGAGTATTTCAATTTTTTTTGGTTAACTGTGTTTTTAAGGGGTTCCATGATTTATTGGGTGGTTCGGGAAGAACCGAGTAACTACAGGTCTAAAATAATTAAAATTAAATTAATTAATAGGATTTTAATAATATGAACCAACCTTATATCCCATGGGTGTTATACCTAGGGATGTTTATTCCATGAACTCATGTTTTAGTCTTTGAAAAATTTGATGAGGGAGACCTTTTAGGCTATGAACCAGGGATTTAGGCAGTGAACCTATCTTAATCAACTTTTTTTTTGATTTTATATTTTCTCCCTTATAGTATTAAGGAATTTTCCCCATTATTTCCCCTTTTTATCACAAATTCAGATAACAACATAGATTATATATCTTCCCCCTCTTTATCCACCTTCTCTCTTGGTCTCTCGGATCATTTATTTTTCTTTGAAGTGTTTTTTCAAGGAATTTTTATTCTTTATACTTATCCAATCCTTTCATTCTTATTTCCATAAATTTTTACTTTCTCATATGAACCATAGTGATTATTGAGATCAATTTCAGGGTTCGGGAGGGTCAGAAAAAGGGGTTTTGGATGTTAGGGTTCATGAGAAGTGTATTTTTTTTCTTCGTTGGTAATTATTCATCAAAGGAAACATGTTTTACCTTTATTCCACTTTGATTCAGGTATGTTTTATATGTTCCATTCCATAATTTGTGTGTCTTCTAAAATACATTCATTTCCAAATTATCTGTCATTGTGTTACTTATGATGGATTTGAAATAGTTTTTAAATTATTTTTCTATATGGCATGGATCCTTCACTTGCCAAGTGCTTTTGAAAATGACTAAGAGGATCTTAAAAGGTAATAATAGTGTTTTATAAGAATGTTTTGAAACAATTTTAATTCAATGGATATCTTATGAAATTGATTTAAATGTGGATTAAATGTATTGGAATCCCAAGTGTATTTTCAGAGGCATGTTTGCAACTTCATTAAAAAGCATTGATTTGAAATTGTGATTTCCCTTGAGTGAGCCTATTTGTATATAATATTCTTGATCAATATTGTATCCATAAGGTGGTATTTTTTTAAATTTTTATTATTTATTTTTATAAAAAGTGGTGAAATGGGATGTTTCATGCAATGGTGTTGAATGTGAGAGAATGTTTATTTCGTATCAATTAAATTATGATCTCTGTGATGATGTTGTGATCTATTTGTTTTCATAACAGTTTTTTTTGAAATCATGGGAACCATATATTGTTAAATATATGGTATCGATTTTTCTAATGCGAGCTTAGTATGTTTATTATAGATATATCCCATGGAATGATATGACCTCATAGGGGTTTACCATGCCCACAAGAAGATGGACGGGTGAGGATTAAAGATATTTCGATTTAAGTAGAGTCCTATAGATTGAGTGATCTATTGAATCAATGTCTTATATCATTCATATTAGTGAATAGTGAGTTTTTCTTGATGATAGATTCTTTTGAAGGTTTTTTGGGGATCCTAATATATACATTTATTATATCCCATAACTTTTGATTGTATGAAAAAATTATTTGGTTATTGGTTGTTTTTTTATTCTGTTAAAAATTCATCATAGTTATGTTTATTTTTGTTGATTAGTTATGATTTTGGTTTATTATAAAAATTATTTATAAATGGTACAAAAATTTTTCTTAAAAATGAACACGATTTCTGTTTTGAGAAATGAATTTTAGAAATATTTTTTGGAAAAGTGGAAGAAATGGAATTTTGTTTTTGAATTTAAAATTACTCATTTTTATTTTATGAAAATATTAAATTAGATTTTATACTTATTTATTAGGTTTAAAACTATGGTTTCAGTCTAGTTTAGCATCGTTTTTCCAAAAAAAAATTACCCTCATTTCAAAAAGAAATAGATAATGAATAATTTTCGTTTTCATTATTCTTTGTCATTTGAAAAAATATTTTATAAAGTAGGTTAAAACTAGAATTTATGGACTATATTATGAAAGGAACAACATAAAATATTATGTAATATCCTATTAGGTATTGTTTTCTCACACTGTGTATATTCTCTAGTGTGTGTGAGTGTGTGAAGATTTTATTTTTTCACTCAGCTTCTTAGTAGTAGACCACCTTAATTGGCTTTTCTTAAAGCCCTAAGATGGAAGTGCTGGGAGAAAGGTGAATGAATTTGGTCTAGGAGGCATTTTTATTGAAATTGTTCATGTTCCATTATTTATTTGGGATTTTCTATTAGACAGTTTGGCATAGTGTTTTAGTACTGTTTTCTTCCATTATTACTAATTTCAACACATTTTATTCATCATATCTAGATGTTTATTTTGGTTGGATGTTTATGTGTTTATTTTATGTTTATATTTCTTATTTATATGTCTATTAATATTTTATATGAATGGATTTTTATCATATATATAGTAAATATCAGACTCTTTGATGTTTCTTTTGATTATTAATATATTTATTCGAGTGTGAAATAATTCCAACTAGTGTTTTTTGATACCCTTAACACTCAATTGAATCTGGTGGGTTTTTAGAGCACAAATAAAGACTTATGATGAGCCTGGCCATGTACCTATTTATTATTATCTTGGCCCACTTTACTATAATAATAATAACCATCCATGGATAAAGAGATTTTTTTATCATAATCATAAGCATATAAAATCAAAACATATTTAAAGGCACTCGAGTAAGATTATAATAATATAGTGAATTGGTAATCACTACCAAAATATCATAATTTTGTTGAATGGGAAGTGATAAAAAATGATTTTATTTATTATTACATTTATTATAAATTATTTAATTATCTCACATTCAATTTTTATTGATCATTTTATGAAAAATTTTAATTAGAGTATATATTTGAAATTTTCAAGGAAATTTTTGTTTTTACCTCTTAATTTATCTTTAGTATTTTTTCTTTTAAAATTTTATGTGGGTAACATTTTAATTTTTATTTTCAAACATATATTATAGAATAATTCGATACATTTTTCATTTAGATAATTCGACCATGTTTCATGGGTGAAATGAGGACATGTAGACAAACTTGTGTTGGATTTGATAGATTGAATTTACCTCACATTTCGCCCATATATTATTTTCATATGCTTCAATATGCCCCAAATATTTTTAGAAATTAGGGAAATCAATTAAAATTATTTTATTAAAGTGGATAAACCATTGTATTAGTAGTTTTTATAGTCTGTGAAAAAATATATATTTCAGACTATGTTTGACTCATGTTTTAGTTTCCATTTTTTGTTACATGTGTAAACCTGGACTCCTATAAACTCTATAAATTGTTAATTTCCACCCTTTTAGGAGAATTATTTTATATTAGGATATTGGTATAATTTAATAATTAGTTGCATTTTAATTTACTTGAATATTTTAGGAAGCAGTCATGCAAGGATCGTCCCACTAATGTTATCTTCTTCATCTTCCATGTTCTAATGCTTTTATGCTTCAAAAAATATCTCTTATATTTTAACTATTTTGTTTAATTAATTATTATTATTAATTTATTTTAATTCTTTGAGTTGTACTATAATTTTTGGGATGAGATCAGTTCTTTCCAATATAATCCTATACTAATGAAAAAAGTCACTTCAATGCCTCGACCAATAATAATATCATTATTTATTTTCATTGGATGTAACTAAATCATTTTCAATTAATTAATTATAATCAAATAGAATAATTGAATTCAAAAAAATATAATCAAATAAATTATTCTTAAGGAAAATATAATGGAACTTAATTTTTGGATAGATTACATGTGAGGTTGAGTTTGTGTAAATTGTGAGAGGTGACATAAATGGATAAATTTAATCAATATGGATAGAATTGGAGGGCTAAAATATAATCACTATAATAAATAAATTCAAATTCATATATTTTAATTTTATTCCTTCATTTCCACATGAAATAAATTTATCTTTGGAATTAATAACGAATCAGGGTGTGGTGATTTTATTTTATAATGTTAATTAAGGGTTAAAACTTATACATTTTTATGGTTATATTAATTTTCATAGGGTTTGATGGTTACCAAAATTTAATAGTTCATAATATAATGGTTTATTAAATTTTTTATGATGATAAATAATTAATTTAAGTGGTTCTTTTGATCAGTTGTTCTCTTATAAAACTGATATTCTAAAAACTGAACTCTTCTTAATCTCATCATTTTGACACCTTCATTTATTTTTTTTTTCATTAAATTATTTTATTGATACATTTATGTCAAAAAATCCAGAAAATTATTGTTTCAATTTCATTCAAATTTCCTTGTTTTTATTTTCAGTACATTATTTTAATTCACTTCCTCCTCAAGAGACAAGACCTAGGTAATAAATTACGCTTCACCCAGTAAAGAAACAAATCATTTGAGATAAACCATGAAATATATTTTCAATATAGGTGGAATTTACAATGAGATGTGGGTTTTATTTATCCTTTTATGAAAAAATTAATTTTATATCCCTTTCTAATTTTTTTAAAATATCTTTTTTGTGTTATTCAATTTTTTACATTTATACACATCACAAATTTATTCATTTTCTTTACCATTATTTGGTACAGTTTTTTTTATATTATTATGATATTTTTTGTTGGATTATTTTTATCATACCCAAATAAATGTCAATAACCTAGTTTTACATAAATATGTAGTAAAAAATATTCCCCATTAATACTCAAAATCACCATAACCACCAATATAAAATCATATATTAGAATTTTACCTAAGTTATTTCTATGAATTCATCCAACTACGTGATCCATTTATGATATAACTAAATTTGAACCTACCCCCCCCCCTATTATGAAAAAAAAATAACCTAAAATAACCACTAATGATTATTTATAATATATTTATAATGAAAAAATAGGGAATTTCCTTACCATAAAAGAGAATAAAGGAAAAAAAACAAATTGATGATTTAAACACATCCACCCAAGGGTATATAAGAAAAATAGAGAATAAACCACAATAACTACAAATATATGATGACGAATATATTTCTCCATTTTAGGATGATAAAATGTTGTAGATAATGGAATATGCGGATAAAACTAACATATTTCATACCCCTTCCAATTTTTTTCTAAAACACTTACATAAAGAACAGATAGAACACATTAAATAATTTCAAGGAGATTTAATGTATTCTTACTCAGACAATCATTATATTTATTATGAATAAATTAAAACTAATTTTTTTTCTTATGAAACTAAGAGGACACATGAGCTATTAATTTCCACAGATGGCATAGAGGAGACCACACTGGGTTTTTTGCATTTTAAAGAATGCACAGATAAACACTTATTAATCTTTAGTTATGTGTATAAGGATTATGGAACAAACAATAAATGTCATGAAATTAATCAATTTTTTAAGAATAGAATGTAGAACCCCTTATTAGAATTAACAATCAATACACATTGGACTCTACCATTCTAGAATATGATATGAAGATAAAAGAACCCTACATTTTATTCCCATATTCACTAATCCATAAGTATATCTATGAACATGATAATGTCAAATGTTTTATATTTAGGGACCATAATAGGAATAAGTTAATATTGAGGAGCATTAGAGCTATAAGAATTTGGTTATTAAAAATAATGAATCCTCACAACATTTATATTTTGAAGGATATTCAATAAGTTTCTAGTTATAGATAGTGTAAATTAAGTTATTATGGGGGACACCATTATTTAATTTTTCATATTTCATTTAATTTAGTTGTTTATTCAAAATAAAATTTTAATTTATAAATTATTTTTTAAAGGAACGTTGTAATAGAGATGGCAGTAGAAATCTTGTTAAATATGTCAATGTAAACAAAAAAATTAGCTTATCTATTTCTCTAATTCATTTGTATCAATTTTTATAATTCAAAATTTTCATTTCATATACATTCATCATTTTATATATTCAAATTGGGGAAAATACAACATTTTATTTAGGGAGATAAAATTTATTGTTGATTTTTTTATTATGATTTATTTCATTTGAGTTTATATTTATTTTTACTTTTTTTATAATTGAGATTAAATGATCATACATTTTCTTTTTAGGTCTTGAATTTATTTTGATAAAATTATATTTATTTTTTTATGCTTTATTTTAAAATGATTGTTGATGTGAGAAATTTTTATTCAAATTTTATTTCCCAATATTTTTATTAGATTGTTCAATTTTTTAAACCGATACTAATGGTGAATAAATAATAAAAAAATTCCCCATCCCGTGAAATATTTTTATATAATGTTTTACTATTCATATTTATTTTGATTTCTTAAGAGATACTCAGGCATGTTTTCTTATCTGACTTTTATTTCATCTTATCAATGTTATTATTGAAAAAAATAATCCTTTAAAATGATTGAGACGATTTATTTTTTATCTCATTATCTTAAACATATCTTTAAATATAATAATACATATATTGTAATGTCCGACCCACCCCCATTGACTTGTAAAGAAAAAGTACATTACTAGGTCTAAGTTTACATCCCAAGACATCAAACGATTGAAATACATTCTAATGGATTTAATACATTTTGGGGATGATTTTCCATTTGGAAATAAAAAATCTCAAACAAGAATACCATAAGCACAAGAACAACTATATGATGCATGAGAAAAAATTAATACAACTCAAAGTAATACAAAAATACAATAATACCAAACTACACCAAGAACCATATCATAATAAAAAGAAGATGAAGAAACCAACAATTATCAAACACTCAAAATACATAAATCTATAGCTCCCAACATGCTCCAAGATCCAACTCAACAGTCCATTCCCCAAAGTATCACAAATAATCACAAAAGAAATGAGATACTTTCCATTACTTGTGTCTTGATAAAAAAATATCTACGAATTCACCAAATTTCCCGTGCTAGGGATCATTATAAAACTCAATTTGTTTTTAACAAATAGATTCCCCACTCAAATAACTAGGATATATTATTTTATCCAATTTATATAAACTATTCATAAAACACTTTAAAATGAAGGACCCTAGGTCACCCAGAGAGGGGTGGGGTTGAATCAGGGTGTCAACTTTTTATCCATTTTATTGGATCTTGTTCCCATGTTGGTAGGAACATAATTAAATCTGTATGGTGTATATGTGAAGTAATTAAAACATTCACATGAAAGAGGACAAAACAACACTTTTACTTGGTTCACCACTTGAGGATACGTCCATGGAGCATACGCCAACAGGTAACAGGTCATACCAAATTCCACTATTCTTCCCCAGCTATGGATTACAAGGTTCAGGTACATTCACTCTGTCCCATGAACACCGTCATTACAAAAATTCAGGGATATCCCACTATTTCCCTCAGAACACTTAATTTGACTCTCCTGGGATCACTACCTTGGGTGGAGTCACACTTTGTTTATGGACGTCAAGGTCCCTTCAATGGATAGGCATGGAAGTCTTTATAGCCTATTCAGCATGAGAATTTTCTTTCCTCAAGGTAGTGAGTTGATTATCTTTAACATTCAATATTATTCTCAAGTGCAACAACTATATGTACTAGGAATTCTTATTCTTCTTGGCCAGAATCACAAATTCTTTTGTGACTATTCAAATACTGAAAAATAGCTCACTAGGAATCATCAAAATCATCCCCTCTTATTCTATGTGTGCAGGTGACCATGCATGTGACAATCTAGATATTATCTTTCTCTTTACTTCTATATACATATGATCCCTTGTTTTAGGATTCTTCTCTTCAAGGTATTCACATATTCATGTGCATGCATGAATGCACGAACACTATCTTTTTCTTTCTTACAAAAAGAACCAATTAGGTATGGTTACTTTAAGTACACACACGACCTCATATATCATTTTCTTATCAGTTGATTCAGATATGACTAGGATTTAATTGTTTTCTTCCTCAAATCATGCATATGAATGCATGCACTCACTTCCCATCACCATGAACATTCTTTTCTTTTCCATTTCTAAACACACAATGTTCACTTTATTTTTTTATATTTATGAGCATGTGATTTTATTCAAACATCAAAGTGTGTATTTGTGTGTCCCTTATCTTCACATGCATCTTCTCAGGTTTGTTATGATGTTCTTTTTTTTTCCACATTCACACCAAGGGTTTAGAGTTTTTAATGCATTGAGTGTGTAGGTCTATTTTGTGAACAATAATGATCTACGACTCCCCCTTACGCAATGGATCAGTAGGATTCCCTCACATACCAAGTGGTATGTAGTTACTCCAAATGGTTCTTTGTTCTCTTGATTAGTACACAGTTCTTCTTTGTGGGACTTGAAGGTACATAGTTCACCATCTCAAACTGATTTGTACATGCTATTTATCATCTCAAACTGATAGGTACACATATATCTTCTTCTCTATCCACAGTGGTACATGATTATTCTCTTCTTCATGAACCAGAATGGTATGCAGGTCTTATCTTCCTTGTGAACAAAAATAGTATGCAAGAAACTCTTCACGAACCCAGAATGGTTCACGGATCGTGTTTTCCCCTTACAGATTGGAAGAATGAGGCGACTATGTTTTTCAAAAATAGGAGCTCTCAAAGTCCTAGGAGTTGAAACCCCTTCTCAAATCAGTGGTTCGATATTTATTAGTAGAGATAAAATATATTCTACATCCAAAATCCTCACGAAATAGCACTACGATTGAGGTTTTTAAATATTCAAACCATGGTCATGAGATACGGTGAGTTTCTCAGTTGTTTCTTCTCATTTTTGTATGTGTGCGGCTTCCAAATTTCACAGTGTAATCATCCTCATGTGTTTGTGAATAGGTATGCATGAAGATCTCATCTCCTTGAGTTTTTGAAATGGAACAACATAAAGAATCATCATTTTCCTTGTCCAATGCTCGTTCTTTGTTATTTCAATTCATGCATGAAAATGTAGTTGCATTCATGGTATCATGTTTCTTAGACATTGCACATGCAGTGGGTGTGAACTTTTACAATTTCTGGAGACTCGATCAGGGAGGTTTGGTAGCTACTCTTATGAACTAGTTTGCATTGGGCGGCCAAATGTAGATGATGACCCTCGATCAAAGATTAGAGGGCTCTGATTCGACCACACATGGAGTGAGGATAATGAACGACTCAGATTATATCACTGGACATGGATTGTGATGTACGACTGAGATCTCATTGAGATTAGATGGATGGTCGATATTTCATTCGATTTTTTAAAACATTGTCCAACATCAAAATGTGATGTGGTTTTAGACATCCTTAAATAACAATCCTCCTCAGCATTATCCCAGATTACAACTCTCCCTCCTCTGGTGCCACCCCAAACCTGTTCTCTACGGGCACGCTCTTAGCGCCCAATCTACCGCCTCAGACGTGAATCTAACATCACTATGCATACCCTCGAGGATAATGCATGGCCCCCATGTTCCTCTTTCTGGAAAACCTAGTTGGCTCCTCTATGTGTGCGGTCGACCCCAGTGGTCATGCATGAGCCTCGAGTTGAGGCTGTTTGGCTAGTTAGTTGGATGGATTAAATTTTTTAGGTAAAGAATATAAAAATACTTAGTAGAAAACTATGTATGTATGAATTCAAATGCATAGAAACCTTAGTATTCCAAACCTCCTCCACGTTCTATTATTCTCCTTTTCTTTTACTCATTCCATTGAACACATCATCCATCCTTAATTTTAGTAAACAATGTATCACTCCTAATACACATATTTGGAATGTAGGATCAAGCTCAACCAACGACTGATTTCCATTCTCCATTTCACATAGGAGAGTTCCTTCCTTCATGTTGATGATCATTTTCATCCATTGACACCCATTGACAACAAATAAAATCTTCATATACAAAGTGGTCCAAACATAAAACATTCTATATCAATTTTAAAACATTTCTAATAAAAACAATATTCATAACAAAATAATTTTCTAAATAAGACCCATTCCAAATGCAAAAACATTTCAATGGAAAGCACCAAAATAGTTATTAAAACTATTTCATGAATTTATTTTTCATTATCCACTTCATTTCACAGAACCACAGAAACAATCTGAATCTTGGTGTTACCATTTATGATGGGACATCACATCCATAATCCATACATATGATGGTGGTAATTCACGACCATTACACATCCCATTCAACTCACACTTAACCATTTAATCCAACTACCATACAATCCCAATTCTACTAAATCATTTCAATAACCCTATAATTTTATTAAAAACACTTTTCCAACCATCACAACCAAACAACAATTTTGAAAACATTATTTTAAAATATTTTTTCCAATCTCACCTTCCACCAAAATGACCAATTATCACAATTTCATAAACTATCACTAAAGAGGATTTCCATCAATAATTAAACAAATATTTATAACATAATTCAAGAAAAACAATCAATTTAAAATAAAACCATTATTTTATTATAAAAGGAGTCGAGAGTAATGCCACAAACCTCAGAAATGACGGTAAAAATGAATAACGACACACAATCATCAACAAAATTAGATTGAATCTCAAAAAACCTTACATAGATATTGTTCCCGAATATCAACACAACAATATCTCATAATTATTAGCATCACACTCCATGTTTCTGTCCCCAAAAGATTATATACAAGAATAAAATATTGGTACAAAGAAGAAAACTATAAAAACAACCTAGAATGGATGCTTACTAAGGAATCTGGGCCTCCAATACACAAATAAACACCATAGAGTTACCCCTGGGTCAAAAGGAATGGTATCCATAGCCTTTAGTAAAAGAGTAATTCGAGTTAGGGTCAAACTAGTATAAATGTAATTTATTCAGGAGAAAAATGAGTAAGATCCATAATTTTCATATCTAACATTCATACATTCATGGTTAGGGGGAACAGTTAGAAAAACTCTGTGCTAACTGAAAACATGAATTTTCCTCCAATAGAATAGTTTCTCAGGGGTTTCCACTACGTTTCTACAAACCCTACACATAACTCTGCACCCACCTAGATTCCATTTTCTACATTTCATTGTTTTTTTGAAGAAGATCCAAAACTTATACTAACTATGATCAAACTTTTCGCCTCAATAAAATCCCAAAAAATAGTACAAAATTACACTAAATATTTTAAAACATCACCCAAACACATTAAATATTTCCAAATAATAAATAAAGGTTTACTTACATGAAAGTAAGGTTGATATATTCTCTACACCATTATAATTTGAATCCATAAAAAATGTATAAAACCATTTCCTTGAATGAGTTTAGGACATTGATCGAACACTTCCTTTTCTTGTTCCCCATATTATCCATGAATTAGACCAGGTTTCCAAAAAACCAACACTAGACTCATAATTTTCCCATGAAAGAATTTCTATTACCTATCAAAAATACATACCAGCATATGAACAAATGAAGTATCTGAATCGATTTTAGTGTGATCCCATTGAATCACATAGTTGGGATTGGGATAATACTTTTTCAATTGATATACCTGAAACAAATTTGGAACTAAATGGAACCATTGTGAGAAATCCAAGGGATATTCCCCCACCATAAAAAATTCATGTATCTCGACAGGGAATTATATTTAAAATATAAAATTTACTGATTTCTAAAATGATGATGCCTAGTCCTTAAATATATTCTCAAAAAAAAAAGATAAATCACCTAAAATGAAAATGACAAAATATGGTGATATAAACTTGATTTTAGATTACTCAAAACTGTCTCCATTCTCTTCCTAATCAACTGAATCTCATTCGTTGTCTCTTTGATAAGGTAAAATCCAACCAGTGATGTTTTGCCTATTTCCACCCAATAAAGTATAGAATAGAAAGGATTCCCAAACAATGCTTCAAAAGGAGTAAATTATATCACGGAGTGATGACTGTTGTTATATAAGAACTCCATATGATGTACGTTCTCCTCCAACGATCCATTAAAATCCATTACACAAGACCAAATCATGTCCTCCAACATTTGTATCATCTATTTGGATTTTCCATCCATATGAGGATGATACATCATAATCTTAGTATACTAAATCCCAAGGGATTTCTAAAAGGATTCAAAGAAATGAGATATAAAACTTATATGTCTATCTGATACTATATGAAATGGTATTCAATGATTCTTTACCACTAATTAGATAATAATTGTACAGAAGTCCTCTACTATAAGATAATAATTAAATTTAATGAAATGAGACAAATTTTTAAGTTGATCCACTATCACCCATATAGAACCATGATTCTGACCCTTCTTTGGGAGACCTATTACAAAATCCACAACTATTTTCTCTCATTTCTAAACATGAATACATAGATTGAAATATAACCATATTTCATTGGTTATCTACATTATCCTTTTGACTGGGGAGGCATCTAATCCCAAACTCAACCACATTCCTTTTCATGACCACCCCATAATTTGTTTCTTTCAATGCCTTATAGATATTCAATATTTTTGGATGAACATCGATCTCGAATGGTGGTATTATTGAAGAAGTTTTTTTTGACAAGACATAGGTATGACCATCAGATCTCAAAACCATAAATGTGAAATCCCATACAGTTTCCATCCCTTAATGTTCTCACTACTATTGAGTTTTGACTTCATAGAAACATATTCTGAATTGGATGACTAGGAATCTTTATCTATTTCAACAAAATCAGGAACAAAAGAAAGAAGAAAAAATGACAATAGTCAATTGTTCTTCATAATATATGTGCATGTTAGATCTCACCAACATCAACCGACACTATTCTAAGTCCACTTTTTTTACTAAGATTCTGAATTTCATCTTAATACATCTACCACTTAATTTATTTTATTTATTGTGTATATAAAATAAAAGTCAAACATTTATAGAAACTCTATACATCCTCTTTATCTTAGATTAAATTATGATTATGAAAAATTGTGTTTCAAGCTCTAATTAAATGTAAACAACATAAATTTCTCAACAAATAGGTAATGACGCAAAGTCTTCCACTGATGGAACATAAAAATTAAATCTAAATCAAGTGTTGGGTAATTATTATAATGAAACCATAACTTCTATGAGCCATAAGAAATAATATGATCTCTATGAATGAGAAAACATCTCAACCTAGATCCTAAAGCATCATAATATACCATGTACCCTTATCCTAATTCTGATAATATCAAGATTAGGGATGATTTAAATAGGAAATTGATATCCTAAAAAGTATTCTAACTTTATTCATTCCATTATAATGGAATATTATTCATTTTCGATCCTATCATTGGTGAAGCCAGTAATGAAGAATCATGAAAAAATCACATGTAATAACCAGCTAAACCATGTAAACTATGTATCTCAATGAAAATATCTTATAGAATCTAAGAGATAACAATCTCTATCTTTTTTGGATACATAGAAACACTATTTTAAAAGATAAAATGGACAAGGAAATATACCTTTTCAATCAAAAAATTACACTTTGATAATTTGGCATAAATATGATGATCCTTAAAAATTCCCAACACTATCTCTAAGTGTTGTTCTTACTCATCCATTTCCCTTGAATACACCAATATTTCATCCAAAAACAACAACAAAAAATAATACAAATTCATCAATAATATTAAATTAATCAATGAAATAAAGACCATTGGTGCATTCATAAGACCAAAAGTCATAGCAACTTTCTTATAATGGCCACATTTACCCCGAAAAGATTTCGTTGAAATATCCTTCTTCTGAAAAAGCAGTTGGTGATATCGTATTCACAATTAAATTTTATAGAACCACAAGTCTTACCTCAATTAATTGAATAGATCATAAATTCAAGGAATTATATGTCAATTATTTATCATAACTTGGTTAATATTATGACAATCCACACAAAGTCGAACAGTTTTATCCGCGTTTTTAACAAACAAGACTGGTGCTTCCCACAAAGATGTGCTATGACTAATAAAATATTTTCATTTCCACTCTTCCAACTTGAATTTAAATTCCCTTATCTATTTTGTTGACATGTGATATGATATATGGGAAATATGACTTGTCTCTGGTAATAGATCAATTTTAATCTCTACTTCTCTTGTGGGTGGAAACCCTAACAAAATTTCTGGAAAAAAAATAATCTAATCAAAAAATGATGGAGATAAATTATTTTTGATATCATCAACTAATTCTATGGTAAAAGCTTCTAACTTGTATGATATATATCCAACCACTAGTATGTTCAATTCTTTTTTCACCTGCCTTTACATTCTAATCACCACTATAGAGATTCTTGATTCCATCCTTCGTTGTAAAACTAACCCATTGAGTATAATAATCAATTTCATATTTGATAATTTTTAACCAATACATACCTTGGATTATATCATATACATGAATCTAAAAAATATATCTCATATCAACACATCTCTATAAATTATTATACATCATGATTTGCACATAAAGGCTCGACATTCTCTTTAACCAAGAGGAGTTTTATGTTTCAAAATAAAATCAATCATCTCATGATGTAATTCAAAAAGATTAGTAACAAAATAAGTAATAAATTAATGGAATGTAGTTGTATCAAAAAAATATTTAATAAGGGTAGAATTCAAAAGAATTGTACCTATCACCATCAAAAGTCTATATTGATAGTGAAAAGATAATTTCTCAGATCCAAACAACTACATAATCACTACAATACGTTCTTTATTTCCCTATTGATATTTTATTGGATTTAAAATCATGGTATTCTTGGGATCTCCTTGTCTAGCTCAGTATTACTAACAAGAATTTTGTGATTACACGAATCCTATGAAATCATACAATCTTCGTGAACCATGAGTTGTGTCCCTAGAACCAAACCATAGAGCATTGTGACCATAGCACTGAATATGCTCCATTTAGTTTAAACGGTTTCATACTCTAGGTTATTCAGTAACATCTTACATCATGTGATCTGAAGAACCAGATTGAAAATATCCAAACTTTCTCTTGGGTTTAGAAGGAATATTCACTAACCCAACCATCTAATTCTAATTTATTCCACTACCTCGAAAATAGGTGTCCCTCTTCTAAATGTTTCCACCATTGGAGTTCCCACCATTTCTTATAGGTATCATTATGTTCCTTCCACACGTAGCTCCATAGAAATCCCTTTTATCCACCATATCTATATTGGAAATCTCTATATAATTTTTTATACAGCATACAAAATCTTCATGTGAATATTTTACCTCAACACCAATTCAGAAATCTATTCCTTCACTGATGAACTAATAGAAACTTTTTGTGAAAAGAAAAAAAAATTTGGAATTTAGCTGCATAATCTATCATTGAGAGGTTCTTTTAATTAATGTTGAAGAAATACTTTACACTATAAATCCTAAACATGTAATGATAGAATTTTTTGTTGAAAAATTATTCGAAGTACTCCCATATATTTGCTTGGTTGAATTAATCCTGAACTACTAAATTCAAAAAATAGAATGCATGATATTTCAACATATACATTGCTAACTTGACACTCATATATTCTGTTGTTCCAAAGAAATTGATGATTCAATTCATCCTATTATTCCATACCTGTACTTTCGCTAGTTTCAAATCACCCATAAAGTTTGGTGGATTCTTCTTTTCTAATAGATAAAAATGATTCATTTTTATGGGTTCATCGTTCATGTTTCCGCTATTGAAAACCCAAAAATAATTGAGTATACTCTGAATCATTTCATGGTTCACCTATTGCTTAGGTGCAACCACATTCTCAAAAATTTATTATGGATAGTTTATATGACACCTACTAAGTGACATATTCTATTAACACAAAAATAACCATGATTCCCACTCTCTAGGAATTGAAGGATCAATAATTAAAACATACTAAATCACAACTATCAAAACACGACTTTACAAAATTCAAACATTTTGTTTTCAACCCGTATTTAAAATTTTCACCATGATTTTGAAAATAAACCAATTTTCAAAATTCTACAACCATAAATTTTCAAAATATAAAATTGGAAAAAAATTGAAAACCTTTAAAAAATCAACATTTTTTCACCAAAACATAAATAATAACTCCAAATGAAAAATGTATTTCAACTGGGATGTAATTTTTGTTAATTAATATGATGTTCTTATCATTGGATAAAATCATGAATATAAGATAACACTCCTATAAGTGAATCATAACACGTATGTACCCAACTCCATGGTAACTTGATATTTAGAAATAATAGGATTGATATGACTCTTTTATGATAAACATTTCATGTTCTGAAGATCCTAATCATTGCTACTATCATAACTTAAGGACAAAACCAAAATGAATTTCTAAATACAATAAAAAACCACTGATACCACTTTTAATTGAAGATACATGGATTGAGAAAGATTGATAATGTTTATAATATCTCACACCACCCTATTGGATTAGAATGGTAAAATGATATTATTTGGCCTTAGGTGAAATACCCAAGATTACAAATGCTAATAATAAATTCCAAGGGATTAGATATAATTGGTGGGCGATTATACCATTGAAAATAAGACAACAACAACCAAGCACACCATATCCAAAAAACAAATATATGATGTACGAGAACAATGTACTACAACTCAAATTAATTCTAGAAGAAAAAAAATACTAAACTGCACCAAGATTAATATTACAGTACAAATAAGAAGACAAAACCAGAAAAAGTCAATGTCTATAAAGGCATAACTCCCAAACTCCTATCAAGATCCAACTCCATTATCCATGCCTCGAAGTATTACGAAGCATAAATAAATAAATTAAATGGTTTTCCATTACCTGTGTTGTGATAAAAAATATCTTCAAAAGTATTAATGTTCCCAAGTTGTGGGTGAGTATAAAAATCTATAGATTTTACCCAAATGACTTACCTACTCACACAACTTGGATAGAACATGTTTTCACATTTACATAAAATATTTTTATAAAACACTTTAAAAGAGTATATATCAAAAGTCAAACAATTTATATGAAAATATTTCTTCATACCAAAACATTCATCCCAATCAAAAAAATTACAAACCCAAAAATATTCCAAAAAAAAGAACCAAATAATTCATTCCAACTATTTCATGAATTGATTTGGAATTATCCATTTCATTTCACATAGCCACATAAATAAATAAATCCTGGGGTTACCATTAATGGAGGAACTTCTCGTCCATACTCCTTCTCATTGAAGATTTTACATGACGACCATTATCTATCCCATTCATCTCAGGCCAAACCATTAAAAAACGATACCCACACAACTGTGTTAAAAAATTACAATTTCTACATCCTTTTATTGATTTTTTTTCAACAATCAAAACAAAAAATCCATTTAAAAGTCATCATTTAAAAATCATCTTAACAATTTCACTTTCCACAAAAATAACCAAATATCACAATTTCATAAACTATCACTAAATAATGTTTCCATCAAGCATTTCAAAATAAATCCACAATTCAATTCAAGAAAAATATTATAGTTTAAATAAATTCTTAAATTTATAATAGGATGAGTTGAGATTGAATACACCTACCTTGGAAACTATGGTAGAAACCAAGAACTGCGACAAAAAATCGTTAACAAAACAAGATCAAAACTCTAGGAACCCACCATAGATCTTGTTCTCTAACATAAAAATAGCCATATCTCATTCTAATCAGAATTAAACACCATATATCTATCCCAAATAGATTATATACTTGTATCCATGATGGGAAAAAAGAAGGAAACTAAAGAAAACAACAAATATTGGAGACTTAAAAAGGTATCTAAACCTCCAATGCATGATAAAACACTAACATATTACTCAATTATCACCAGTAATTGTCTCAATTGCCTCCAAGAAAAGAGGATTTCATGTTAGTATAGAACTAGAAGAAAATGTACATTAAGGAGAAAAACCATGTTATATGCACAATTTTTAATATCTATTTTAACTATGCACGATTAGGGAGAATGGTTAAAAATCTCATGTCAAAACCTTCCACATGCCTCCGCCTCAAAGAGCATGGTTTCTCTTGGGTGGCCATACTGTTTAGAAAAACCTTGTTCTTAACCACGAACATTCCTAGATCCCACTATCTCCCTTTTCATGATTTTTTATATGAGATTCCGAGTTAATAATAACCATTATCAAAGTGTGAACCTCCATAAAAGACCCAGAAACATTCCAAAATTTCTATTAAACCATCCAAACAGCACCTAACACATTAAAATCATAACTAAAGGTTTAATTACCTAAACATGGTGGTTCTAAAGAGACCATAATATCCATGAATTTCCTTTGATATGTTATACCCACATTACAAGACTATTTTTTCCTTCCAATCCAACTCTTGGTATTATTAGTTGAAAATCATTTGGTTAAGTAAGAGAGAGAAGTTTTTATTGATTTAAAGGAATGATAAAAATTTAGGAGGATATGTGAGGAGGTTAAATTGGAGTTAGGTAGTGAAAAATATTTATTATTTATTATTCATTATTTTTAATCCTTTATGAAAAAAATAAATAATGAAAAAATAAATGAAAAAATAGAAAAAAATGAAAAAATGGTAGTTTCATGGGAAAGTAAAAAAATAACTCTACATCAATATTTTATCATATCATAACTAGTAATATTCACGTCATGAACAAATAGATTTTTTGGAGATGAGTGTGAAATTTTTTCCAACTGAAACTTCCAAAAAAGGGAAAAAAGGTATAATAAAGATGAAAAAAATAAAAAAAGAACCAGGGGATGAATCGTATATTATGATTTTAGGTATTCATAAGACAATTTTTATTTTGAGGATTAGTGAGATAAAATTATCATCTTATGAATATTAATTTCTCTATACTCATATTTTTTTATCATACATTATAATTAAGAGTTAAACCTTATTTATATATCCTTATTATACATTTCACATCATTTCACACCAACCCAAAAGTAACTTCATCCTTAATAATAATCCATTTTGATTCATTATCTTTATTGGGGGGGATTTTATGTACCTCTCCATATTATGGTGATTAACATCCACATGAGGTTTGAAAAAAATTCTAGATTACTTATATTTTGATTAATTAGTGATATGAAAATCCATGTGAAATAAGTTTTGATCAGGTATTGGATAGATTTTTGGGGTTGAAAAAAATTGAATATGAGAAAAGAAAATTAAAGGAATGTTTATTCATAAATGAGATATGATATATTTAGTTTTGGAAATATATTTTAAAATATTATCATTAATGAGGTTTTTGTGAATTATATATGGATATTAGATAATTTTATCCCAAGATGGTGAATGGGTAATTGTGGGTGATTTGATAAACCATAATTTTGTTGAATATTGTTTTTATAATAAATGATTTAGTTCTCCAAAATTAGTTTCAATTGTTGATTTTATAAAAATTTGTAAATATAGTCATAATTTGAAAAATATATAAAAATTCATGTTTCCCTTTCAATTTAACTTTAGTATTTTTTAATAAAATTGTATTTTTATCATATTTTAATTAGAAATTTCATGAATATATTCTAAAAATATTGGGATACATTTCCCATTGAGATCATTTGATCTGGATTTCCCTTTTTAATGGATAAAATATTTCATTATGTAAAGGTTGTGCTTGATTTGATAGATTGGACCTTAACTCACCATTAGAGACATAAGATCTTCATTTGTGCTTAGATAGTGATAAATGTTTTAAATAAATTTTAGGAATGAATTTCAAACCTTCCATTAAATTTGGGAAACCATAGAATTGGCTATTATGATAGTCAAAGACATTCTACAATATTTTAGACTATTTTGACTCAATTTTTAATTTCCTTTTTTATTACATGTGTAACCCTGGACCCCCTATCCTCTATAAAATTGAATTTTTCACTCTTTTAGGGGATTTATATTTCATTAGGATATTAGTATAATTGGATAATTTGTTGCATTATAATTTTATTATCTAATTAAGGAAGGATCTGATAGTGTAAGGATCATCCCAATATTGCGTCATTCCTCCTCTTTTATGATCTAACACTTGTTTACTTCATAATTTTTTTCTCCATTAGCTTATTTTTTATTCATTTAACATCACCTTTTATATTACTTCACTGTGTTGGGATATATGAGTTCATATAATAATATTTTCCCATCTATTCACATTCTTATGTAAAATGTCTCTTCGATGACCCCTCTACCCCCATATGCATAATTTCATTGTATTATATTTCATTAAAATATCAATAATTAATTATTTTTAATCAATAAACCTAATTGATTCTATAATAATATGATCAATTATATTATTCCTATGAAATAAATTGAAGAACTCAATTGATGAACACTTAATAGGTGTGGTCTATTATTTTGTAAATAGTGGGAGAAAACAAGAATTGTTAAATATAATCAACAAGGATATAATTTTTGGTTAAAATATAATCCCAATAATTATTTTACTTAAATTCCTATATTTGAAATGTTTATTTAATTTCCTACAACCATAATGTTTTGATTGGAATGATTATCAAATCTAGGTTCCACGATTTGATGTTGTAATCTTAACCAACGGTTCAAATAGTTCAATTTTTGTGGTCATGATAATTTCCATAGGTATCATGTGTTGAATAAATTATGAGATCCTAATATAATTTAATTTAATGTTTTCATATAATGAGACATAATTAAACAAAGTGGTGGTAAATATAGGTTACTCATTTATAAAACCAAATTTCTAAATAAATAACTCCTCTTCATCTCATAATTTTTTAACACCTTCACCCAAAATAAATCATTCACTTATTTTTATGATTAATTTACATTAAAAATTACCTCAAATTATATTTTACATTATAATAACTTTTTCCTTTTTTTATTTTTAATTCACAAAAGTGTATTTTAATTCAGTTCCCCTTTAAGAGAGACATCGTAGATCATCCATTATACTGAACATAGTAAATGGATGTTTTTAGAACACCCACGATAGTGATCATCACGATGTACTACTTATGTCCTATATCATAGTGGATTAGGAATCACTACGCATGTCCCATATTAATCGCAAGAGAAAAAATTTAATCATAGCATTAGAGGACTAAATAATTCCAGACCCACCCATCACATATTCATATGACCGTATGTGAGTGTGTTATAAATTAAATTAATCATATATCAATGTTTTTGGATTTATAAAAATTTATTAACAAAAAAATACAAAATAAATAATAAGAAAACCAAAACCATGTATAAACTAAAATGAAGAAAGTATTATGTGTATCCTGCACCATCGATGGTCGATACTCCTTCAATAAAAATTCTTAATGAAGGTAACTAAAATATATCCGAAGGAATCCCTTATCTGTCATGTATCCATAGGTTGAATGAGTCACCTAATGTATGGGTGGGATCTATATTCTGTCCAAGGTATTCTTGTAACTTATTATGAAATGAAAGAAGAATAAAGAGCTTCGAGTAGGGAGAGTCAGCTAGAGAGCGGGCAAGGATTGCACACCCATCTCATCATAAATACCCCTTTTATAAAAGCATCAAGGATACTCCTAAAGTGATTACTAATTAACTAATATATTACAAAGTGCATCAGTTAATGCACGTGGTTACTATACCCTTTTGTAACCCATAATAAAACATTTATTAATATGAATTTTTATGATATCAATATGTTGTATATCCTAAATGAGAAAAGGTGGTAGAGTTATTATATAATATTTCAAAACTAATTATATACCCTTAAGGAATATTATATTATTTAAAATCATGATAATATTTTTATATGACATGAGTATATCATACAATATGACATGTGGTATTTATAGACTATATCCTTCAATACCCCACTTACACTAAATGCTCATAGACAACGTGTAATTTAACCTTCTATTATATTTGACCAAAAAAAATATGGAAAAATATATCCAAATACACTTTTGGATTTATTCAAAAACACTTTTAGAAATATTTAATTAACTTCATTGTGTATTACATAAGACGAAATAACTTTTGAATACCCATATCAAACTCTTTTTAGATATAAAATATAACATTTATAGAGAATCACTTTGACTAAAACAAAATCACCATTTATTCCACCAAAACGTGTGAACCCATTGGAATTTATATCATTAATAAAAATTAATTCTTATATTCATAAGTATAATAAAAGAGTGTCCCTTATAAAAGGGTCATTGCTACCGAATCTAAAAAGACTTCTCTGATGAACTCAATGAAACACATGTATATCTATACTTTGGTCCATAATTTATATCATATAAAAAATATTTTTTATGTTCTCTTTTTCTATGATAGTGATTGAAAATAAAAAATAGTGTATATTAATCCAATATATGAAAATCATATGTTTTCTATTATTGATTATAGTCAAACCATGTTGATGAAGACATAAAATTTAATTAACCTTAATGGATGATCACATCACGTACCCCTTATCTGGTAGATAATAATAACACATATATTATCTGGATTTGATCATAAACTTACTTAGTCTATCTCAAACGGGGGCCCATTTTTCATATGAATCATATGAGAGGAAAAATCCCATATTGGTAAAGCATCAATCAATTAAATGATCAATAACATACCCAAAAAACCTGTGATTAGATAATCATAAATGTGTATGTAAGAATAGTATAAAATTACAATGGCTATCATGGTATGTATCTATACAAAAAATGATATTGAGAAGTCCAAACATGAACTATGCACCCTTAGTTTACAAAATAAATAGTATATGAAACTCTATGTGGTACACTTCATGGGTCATCTAGTTCACAAAACTTGTTTTGTGCTGCATAAGGATATTTTGTATCCCAGGAAAAGAATCATACTCATTCAAAACATAAAATTTAACCATAACATATAAAAATACATGAATAATTATAGTTAGGGGTATTTCAAAGATTCACTTTGAGATGACAATTATCATTGCACTTTTTGAGTGTATTTAGAAAACATGAAATAGTGATAAAGTGGAGATTTCCTTTTATATAACATGATTCATATTATATTATTAAAATCCATTAATAATTTAAGAAAAACTATAGTTATGTTCCTATATTATCATATCACATATGATATACTTCCATATCAACCTTATATTCTTTGTACTTTTTGGGATTTTCTAATTTGATACATAAAATTCCAACCACATCTCTATATGACTATCTGAGAAAACAATCCCACAAAAATATTCTGTTAAACATATATAAATCAAGAATTTTTGAATAATAGTGAGGCTTGTTAATTATATTCATAATGTTCAACTCTTTAAACTGGTATTCAAACCTATTTAATTAAAAATATCCAATTTAATGATGTTAATGGAATATGTTGTCTACTTAGAAAACTTTTAATGATCATTATCATCATCATTTTAATAATCCTTTCTATAAAAAAATCATTTATATATTTCATTGTTATAATATTTCATTGGTTAAATTTGAAGTCCATTAAACCTAAACATTCCCCCACTAGCCTCTTATACACAATATTCACTTTAGAATATCACTCAACGATACACTAACACATTTATGTCAATAAAATAACTCTTAATTAAATTAATAGGAATATTTAAAATGGAAATTATTATATCTTTATCATATATTATATTTTATTTGATAAGAATATTATATTGAATATTAAACTTACTCATTTAAACATTCCACATATGAGTGGTGGTATTGTTTCCCTTAAATTTTAAAATATTTCTGAATAATTTTTTTTATCCTTACTCTAAAGTAGGTTATACAATCCAAATAAAATTAATCATGGGTAACACTTTATAGTTTTTATAATTATTCAATGTTTTTAAACAATTCCTCTTGTTAGAAAATAGAATAGAATAACTGTACAAATAATTTAATAGAAGTCATTTGATCTTGATATATTACATTAAATTCTAATTTATGATTAAAAAATACTTAGTTTTATCATTTCCATGAAAACTATGAGTATTCAATTATATTTTTTTGAACTCCTATATATTTTCAATATTTCAAAATATAAATTGTAACAACCCAACCCAAATCAATAGCTCCATGTTGAAATTCAGCATGACCTAAGGTACACCTCACCATATGATATAGGTTTCTGACTAATAGTGAGGGTATAATGTGGAACCATGGGGAAACAACAACAAAAATCAGAGTGAATATAATAAATAATAACCAAACATGTATACAATGTAAAATCAAATTAAGTACAAAACAAATTAATAAAAATAATATTAATGAAACTGGAAACAACAGAGTCAAATGACAAATAAAGATACAATAGTATATCAGAGTCTATGATGATCACATATATAAATAAATTAATGTACCAAGGTAAAAGGAATCAATAATAATAAAAACCAAAACTCATCTTAGTATCTAGAATCATAGAAATGTATCATGCTAGATTATCAACCTAGGCATCATCACAATCTAGACCAGTAATTAGTAAGGGATTGTTGAGTACCCCAGTGTAATTGGCACCCCATTATGGTGTGAGTACAACTCATTAAAACACCACCAACGTGTTCAAGTACCCAATCCATAATTAGCAATGTATGGACATGTGTAAATATAAATAAAATTATAAAATACATAATTGTGTTATCATAACTCCATCACTAAAAAAATATCAGAAAACAACAACCATATACCATGTGGTTCTGTGCTTACCAAGACACTATAAACCCTTGGTCGTACCTACATTAGATCTAATTTATTATTAATATTATTTGAATATAAATTTCTATCACCATTCAAAAAACCCAATTTAGTTTGGGACCATATTCTTGCTAATCCGGGTTTCTCCATTAGGGAAACACTATACGGCCAACCCTAGTAGTGGTCGTTATTATGAATACCACAAGATATACCTTAATGGATGTTGTTAATTGGAACAATGTATGCCCCAACCTAATATTGGCCATTATTAGGGACACTAAATGACCCATAATAATAGTGACTATTATATTATAATGTGGGTATATCCCACCCAACATGCTTCACACAATTAGATAATCACATCATCTATGCATTTCATTCTCCAACTTCGTCCTATAGATAATGGATTCTCATCTTATGGATGGTCTAATCCCATGTAAAACAAATGTCCATGACGTGACCCATACCATAATATGAGCCATAGTAAGCACCCATCATCATGTCTTCATGCTGCCTCACTATAGGGTCGTCTATCTAAAACTGAAAAACCTAATCATCCTAATACCTAAAACAAGGATCCAAAGGGATGAAATACCACATCCAATATTTATCATAGAATATAATAATAAGTCATATCAAGAATATTTCTCAAGAGTTTAAACACAAACCCATATGTGATCAATATCAATCATGATTCATCAAGATATGCCAATAAGAGAATCACATCAGGTAAAAAAGAGTGTGAATATAAGCAGAGCAGGGAAAATCATCAGGAGTTATAAATCTGATCTTATTAAAATGTGGTCTATCAGGATATCTAAGTAAACTATAGGAAAAAGTCATCATACATGATCTCATGGGATAACACACAAAACACCTCAAGATGTCTATATAAATTAAGGAACTATTTTGTGGTAAAAAATCAACCACTAATGGATGACATCAATTCAGTACACAGGGGTCCATCATGGCCTTATCACATTATCCTATTTAATTATACATATTTATATTTAGTAAATAATACATAAGGATAATTAAATAATTATTAATTACTTTTAACTAGTAAAACATTATTAATTAAGGGTAATTCTCCCAAAGTAGAAGTCCCCATATCTCATTTTGAAAAAATTGTATAAAACCCAATGGTAGTGAACAAGGGATAACCTACCTAAATTGAGTCAACTCCACGAAAAAAAATCCAAAAATATTTTTCAAGTCCGTCCAAGTCTATATGGCCTCCAAATATCACCAAATGATTCCTCTCAACCAAAATAGTTACAATTAACTAATTAAAACTAAATTATAATTAATTAAAAGATTATAATTACTCACATTCAATGGTGAATACACATATATCAAAAGACATGCCAGATATCTCCACCTTTTCAAAATCATGACCAACAATCCAATAAAGGTCCTTGAAGAGCTTTTGATATTATTACGAGGAAAATACCCATTGCATGATAATAAGAAAAGTACAATTTAATTAAAAAAAAAGAAACCTTTGAAGAAGATGAACCATGAAACGTAACTTAACTTTAGTGAAATCCAATGAATTTCTATCCACTCCTAATGCACTGCAAGTTCTTTATATAAAATCCCATTAATGGTAAATGATAATATTTAATTGAGATATTGTAAACATGTCAATACAAGAATCCCTCAATCGTAGAAAATTCTATCAAGATCTGATAGAATTGTCATTTTATTATCTATTTAGAAGCAAGCTAATGATCAATCATGAATGAAGATGATCAATAGGAAGAGTATTTAAAGATAATTGAGACATAAAAAGATCTAAAGGGTATAGACATACTATTAGGATCATCTGTGATGAATGATAACGCAATCCATCATCATTAGAAGATGATGGAGGCCAATATTGAGGAATATCAAAGGGTAAATCATGGATAATCTATCACGAACCATCTCAGGTCAACTGTGAATTGTTCACCTGAACCAGTCCGTGGCATGGATGGAAGGGAGTTACCAATCCCCACGGATTGGAAACTAGTGCAGGGTATCAAAAAAACAACAAATGCGATGATTTTAGACCAATCCGAGTAGAAAATATATTTACAAAACAAACTGAAATGTAACAAGACTGAATTAATGAATTTTAATAAATAAATGACTTGTTTAGATACAGAATACCACTAAATAGACTGGAAACTAAATATGAAAAACTAAACAACTACCAAAAAATCTCCTCGGGACTCCTTGGTCAACACCAACATCAAAAATGAACCTGCTCCAACAGTAAGTAGATGGACCAAGAACATGAACCAAAAGTCAAACCTGCATCAGAAAATATAATGTAGGCATGAGAACTGAAATGCTCAGTAAGATTTCCAATGATCAACCAAAAAATCCAAAATTTCCCTTTCCCATGGTAGTCTATAAAGACCTGTTTGAAATACATGTATAAAATAGTGTTTTCCCATTAAAAAAATTGAATCATTTAACCATTTTCAAATCCAACAAAAGGAAAAATAATTTCCAAAACCAACTTCCACTTATAAATGAAAACCAAGATAAGTGATACCAAAGATGTGGTAAAATAAAATGGGTAAATAGTGGAAGATGGAAATAAACTAGTAAAACAGAAAGTAAACTAGAAATATAAATAATAAAGTAACCATGGGTGATCCTAAATATCCTTAGACGTCCTTGGATATACTCAATTCATAACCACTGGATGGCGTATGTTGAAGTCTGTATGTCAATAACCAACTAGATGCCCTAAAATAACCTAACTAGTGGAACATCCCTCCTAGCATGTATACAAATCTAGGGGTAATAATCTATCTAATCGGGGATAGAATACATCTTTCACTCAATCAACTAAAATAGTCAAAGGAACCCCTAGTGGTATTACTAATTTTGTGTGAGTTGGACACCCTCACATGCGTGACTCACCTTACCTTCCATCACCGCACTTGAATAACCCAAACATGAGGAAACTATATGATAACTCATAAAGTAATAAGTCCCAACAGAGGTTCCTTATAAATATATACATACATATATTACATATTCATGTTATATTATCGATGGTTATAACCATGAAATCACACCATACAATCATCAATATAATTTCAGTAAACATTTTTAAATGTCTACCATGTAATCACTTTTAAAAATTAAGTTCTTTTCTATCATCAATACAAATGTGCCTTTAGTTCAAAACATTCAACCATTTAAAAAAACAAATAGAAACCAATTTAAAAACAAAAAAATCCTCATCTTTATACTAACATGTCCATATAGGCCTTTAAACCAAAATTTCACCAAAGTGCATTTCTTAAAAACCATGTCGAAACAGACATGATATACGAAAGTGCTAAATGGGATTTTGACCTACTTAGAAACCAAAACTCTTTTTAAAACACTAAACAGGACCTTGATTGTAACCACCCACACAATTATTTTTCAAGTACAACTAGACCAAAAAAGAAGGAAAAAATTTGGAAGCACATTTAATCACAAGAAACACACCTTCCTCTGTTTTGAAAAAACAACCAACTTTATAAAACATGTCAAATGAACCATTTTTCCATTTTAATACCAAATCCATTTCCATTTCGAAATTGGACACTAGTTTTTAAACAAACCCAATACAATTTCACAAAACTCATAATTACGAAACTTCGGGTTTAGAAATCATTGAACATAGAAAAACAACACACAAAAAACACATTACAAATCTCCACCTCCTCCACACAAAGACCAAAACACAAACTGACCATTTTAATGAAAATCATTGTATGAGAAAACACCATAATGAAATAACTATATATATGATTAAGGTGAATAATATTTTAATAATTATGAAAACAAAATTTGACATTGAATCAAATGCAACGAGTGAACTTATACATAGTAATATTAGAAGAATCACTCCAAAAGTCATTTTTTACAAATTATAAAAACTGGAAAACACTATAATAAACTATGTAAACATATTAAGAAGGTTCATGTCATGTTTACAATATTATCAAAATACAATTTGACATCTAATGTACACATTTTTCTATAGGAACATATAAAAATAACCAAGAAAACACATCAAAACTATTTTAAGAAAAATCAACTGACTCAATAACACTATAGAAAATTTATTAAGTGTGTTACAAAGGTGAGATTCATTTAAAAGATTTAATTAATAACAATCAATTATAAAATGGAATTAATCAAGAATGGAATATGTGGATTTAACTTTCTCAATGGTGTGCAACTATGAAACAACTTTAGCTGAAGGAAGACCAACAACTTACTGAACAATCGCACACCCGAATCAATGATAAAAACGTATAAATTATAATTCACAATATTAGGACCTGGTTAAATTTATAGAAAAACCTAAAAAATATGGATGAAATTACACGAGGGAGGGTTGTCAAACAGGGAGAAGTAGGAAACAGTAGAGATCAATATGCACACCGAAAATAGGCCACTAGGGGTCAGGTTGATCACCATTAACAGGATTGGTGAGGGTCAAGTTTTGCGCCAGAAACAAGAGAGGATAGGGGATGTCAGCTCAGTTTGGAAGGAGGAGCACCAACCATGTAGGTTCATGCTTGCACAAAGGATATGTGGGGGTGGGGAGATCTGTCACATGAGAGGGAGAGGATGCAAGGGAATGCACTAGTGGAGAGGTCCAGCAAGGGAAGGGGAACCCACCAAGAAGTTAGGGAGAGGGTCATTATTTTACTGTGAATCCAAAAGGGGGGCATAACATGAAGGATGGGATCAATAGGGTTCCTCCCAATCCTTTTTAAATTTATAATAATAATAATAATAACAATAATTAAAATATTTTGAATAAAAAAATAATAACAATAATTATAAAAATAATATCAATAATAATAATAATAATAATAATAATTTCTGGAATTTCATTCTAATTCATGATGCCATTAAAATAAATTTAAGATTAAATAAATTAATAACAATCTTAAATGATAATAATATTGTTAACAACTTTTTTAAAATAATAATAATATTTTTTTCGACTCAATAATTATATTTTTATTATGTTATAAAAAATTCTTATTTTATTCTTATAATATTCTATTATATTAAATAGTGGGAAACCGTAGGTGCTGTCGGGCCGACTGGACAGTTACAGGCAACCATGCGGTTCCCGTGCACTGGTCCAAAACCCACTAAAATCATCAAACATTAAAAAGTTCGGACCAACGCTCAATACGAACCTTGATGAGGATAACTTAAGCTAAGAAATAATAAAATAAAATAATTTAGAAGGGTTGGGGTATGAAAATTCTCCCCACCATAGAATCTTTTATCCCACAAAGTCCCCAAGACAAAAGATAACTAATCCCCGAGTCCATGCACAACTAAATCTGTAGAAAATCAAGAATCTTTGGATGACCTTACACTTCAAATGTCACACGTGACCAACTAAATGGAAAACATAAATCATGATAAGGGGATAACATGGGAAGGTTCTCCCCACTGTAAGAATTATCCTAACGCAAGAATTTTATGTTTAGACTCACTACCCCCTGGAGGGCCCAACATGGGAACTCCCAACTGATTCAAACCATCTTCCATCACACGAGAAAAACAAAACCACCACAAATACCGCACAGAAAACCTACCCAATGCAACCCAACATATCAGAACACCAGAATAGGAACACTTCCTACAATAACCAATGACCCTCCAAAAAAGGGCGAACACAACATAACCAGAATAAAAAATCTTTCCCACTAGCCTAATTTTATAGCACTAGGGAAAACTACAAGAAGAACTCAATTTAAATAGTGGGCCCAAAACATTGTCCACCCACTTCATAGAACCCATATGTCCTTAAACAAACACCACTATACTAAAACCAACACCTCACCTCCAAATGTCAAACAATTCTTAAAAAAATGAATGAATCATGGAGACCCATCCAAATAAACAGAACTATAAACATCACATCAAAACATATTCGTTGATCCTTCACACTAAAATGATGAACCTACCCCTGGTGAGAAACAAATGTAAGGACATTTTAGATATCTCTATTCGAACACATAAAACAAGAACCGAACCAAGGTCCAACAAACCCTCATCAACTCTTAAATGTGCATGTGCTTCACCCTAAGACCTTAGGCTAAGGATATGATGGTCGAAGCATCTTATGCCTTATAGTCAGGTACTAGTATCCCTCGATCAAGATTCTTTCCACAAACAACACTTCTTACTAAACTTTCCCTAGTGACTTGAATGACCACAGTAATGAAAAAACATCATAGGGATGCGAACTAATGAGATTTCTTTAGGAATAGGTTCTTCTAGCACACCCCTATCGCTAAATGGGGAACATTTTCAAAATCCAACCACCACAAATTACAACCCAAACAATAATGACAAAGATCCATTCAATTTCTACTGATCTGAAACATGATCCACCATTTAAATCCAAAACAACACTAACTATAAAAAACACCATATCTCCCAACAACCCGAAGACACATTTCACTTCCAAAACCACACAACCATCCCAAAAAAACCTCAATTACCACGACAAACTAGAAACCCTTAAAAAAACCGTAACTGGCAATGACTTTCTAGATATATTAGCATCCTTTATGTGTAGAAAACTCTGAGCATCATGGAAATCACACCCAAAAGAAACATCAATAAAGGTAAATTCATCCACAAAAAACCAAAAAAATATAAACGTATCCGACACATATCTTTCAAAATCCACCATTTGCATTTTAATTTTCTGACCCATATTAGTGGTTTCAAAACCATTTGAAATAAGTCATTTTCCATTTTAAGCAAACTTCACTATAAAATCATACTCACATTATCCAAAACTATAATAAATCCTAACTCACACCAAATCACTTGAATAAGGAACTAGTATTCAAACATAACCTGGGGACATGGTTATGAGACATGCCCCAAGATACGAATAACACTAAGAGAACCATGAACTGGGAACCTGGTCTCTATATGGGTCACTACTCCATTTGGGGTCACATCGTGACACCAAGTCACCTCTATTATCATCCATCAATCCAAAACAAAAAAGAAGACTCAAAACCCGCACTTCCCCTGGTAACTAATGTCTCGTCATGAGCAATGGTGATTAGGAATTGACCCATAACCTACCTCCTATCTCCTAAAAATTTTAAGATCTATCTACCTTAAAAACCAAATAACAAGTGCCTCCTTTGATACCATTTTTTATGAACCAACCTGGTTTGAACTTAAATTGGCCACTTGAGCCGGTCCGGGACATGGTCTAAAGAGTGTTCCTGATCCCCATGGGCTAAAAACAAGTGTCGAACATCAAAAATACAACCAATGGGAATGATTTCAGCTAAAAACTATGATCAAATAGATATTCAAAATAGAATGAAATGAAACAGGACTAAAAAACATAATTTCAATAAATAATAGAAATATTTAGATACCGAATACCACTAGATAGATTGAAAACTAAATAGGAAAACTGAACTTCCCCCACATGATATCCTTGCAACCTCTTAGTCGCCACCAACCAAAAAATCTAACCTACACCAATACTGAGAAGCTAGACCATGAACCTGAACCAAAATTCAAACCTCCATCTAATAATATAATGTAGGTGTGAGCACTAAAAAGCTCGGTAGGAGTTCCAAAGATGAACCATAGAATCCAAAAGTTCCTTTTCCTAAGGTAGTGCATAAACACTACATTTAAATACAATTATAAAATAGGGTTTTCAATTTTTTTAAAAAAAGAACATCATTTCCCCATTTTAAAATCCAACAAAAAGACAAATCATTTATAAAACAAACTTCCATTTATAAACAAAACCCAAGAAAAGCGATTTCAAAGTTGTGCTAAAACAAACAAGGTAAAAAGTGAAAGCTAGAAATAAACTAGTACAACAAAAATTGAACAATAAATGTAAATAATTAAGTAACCATGGGTCATCTTAAACATCCATATAATACCCCTTGACTTACTCAGTTTGGAACCACTTGCGGGTGTATAGTGAAGCCCCTATATAAATAACCAACTAGCTGCCCTAACATTGCCTCACTAATGGCACATCCCTCCTAGTCTGTTGACAACTACAGGGGTTACTAACCAATATAATAAGTAATATAAAACAATAGACACTCTACAATATAAAATATTCCTAGGAAGCAGTGGTGATAATAGTAATTCTATGTAAGTAGGAGGCCCTCACACGTGTGACTCACATTACATGTCATCACCACACTTGCCTACCCAAAACACTTACCCTATAAACAATAACCTATAAATGGATATCACGATATAGAGGTTCCCTATAAAATAACACATATTCACATCATATCATCAATGGTTCTAACCATGTCATCATTCCAGACACACATCAAAATCATTTTAGTAACCATTTTATGCCACCGATAGGGTACTCACGCTTACCAAAATAAATTGTTTTCTATAATAAATACAAATGAATTCACAAAATTCATCCTTTAAAAAAAAACATAGAAACCAATTTGAAACCAAAAAAACATCATCATTATAAAAACATGTCCAAAGGGGCCTCTAAACTAATATTTCACCAAAGTGCACAAAAGTGAATTTTCATAAACCATGTCGAAACACACAAGGCATATGAAAGTGGAAAACATTGTTTCAAACTGCTTACAAATCAACCCACATTTATAAATGGAAAAAAATCCCTAGCTTCCAACAAACCATGTAAGCTTGTTTCAATGCCAACCAGACCAAACAATAAGGAATACCATCAGATCCTCATTTAAACCCAAGTAACTCCACTTCCCCATTTTAGAAAAAATTAGAAACATTATAAAACATGTAAAATGGGACCTTTTTTCCATTTTCATAACAAAACCATTTTCCTTTTAATATAGGCCTCTTATTTTAAAAGAACTCTAACCCAATTTCACAAAACTCATAATGATGAAACTTTGGGATTAGATATCAATGAACATACTAAAACAACACATAAACTACACATAATAAATCACCACCTCCTAAACGTAATGTCGAGAACACAAACTAAACATTTTAATGAATCATTTTCCATGGGAAAACACCATAATGATCCAACTACAGACACGATACAGGTAAAAAAAGTTAAAAATTTATCAAAACAAAATTGTACATTCAATCGAACACAACAGGTTCACCAGTACATGGGAATATTTAATGAATTACTCCAAAAGTCTTTTTAAACAACTCAAACAAACAGGAAAACAAAATAAAAAATAGTTTAAAAGTATTATGAAGGTGTGTTTAATGTTTAAAACATTATCAAAACTACATTTTACATCCAATGTACACATTTTTTCATAGGCACATAGAATCATAACTAGGAAAACACTTCAAAACAATTTTTTAGAAAAATCAACTAACATGATAACAATATAATTAATTAACTATGTGTGGTATGAAGGTGTGAGTCAAGTCAAAGATTGAATTAAAAACAGACTTTCATTAAATGAACTAAACAAAAAAGGAAAATGTGGATTCATTTACATTAATGGTGTGAGACTGTGACACTACTTTAAAGAAAGGAATAAAATCACCCTACGACCCAACCACACACCCTAATCAATGAGAAAAACATGAAAATTATAAATCATGGCATTTGGGTTTGCTTAAATTGAATAAAAAACCCCAATAAAACAAGGAAGAATTTAATGGTGTGAGTGTTATCAAACATGGTGTAGTAGGGAGCAGTGGGGGTCAGGTTGGGCATTAGAAATAGGCCATAGTGGGTTGGGATGTGTGCTAGAAATTGGACCAGTGAGGTTCGAGTTGTGTGATAGAAATAAGAGTGGTGAGGGTAAGTTGGCTCGACTAGGAAGGGGGAGTGCTAACGAGGCAGGTTCGTGCATGCTCCAGGGAGAAGGGGGAGCCACTCTGTGAGAGGGAGATAATGTAGGGGAGTGTGCAACTGGAGAGGTCTAGCAAGGGAGGGGAAATACACCAAGAGGTATGAGAGAGGTGCACTATTGTACCGTGAAGCCAGAGGGTAGCGTGAAGGGGTTGGTGGAGCTAGGGTTCCTCCATATTTTTTTCAATTTTTTTATAATAATAATAATAATAATAACAATAACAATAATTATTATAATTATTATAATAATAATTATTATAACAATAACAATAATTCCAATTTTATGAATAATAAAGAAAATAATAACAATAATAACAATAATAATGTTAATATTTAGAGTTACATAATAATAATAATAATAATAATTTTTATTAAATTTTTTATAAATCATAATTACATTAATAACAATTTAATATTAATTAAATTGATAATAATCTAATATGATAATAATATTTTTAACTTTTTTTAATAATAATAATATTATTATCTACTCAAAAATATTATTATTATTATGTTTCAAATAATTAACTTATTATATTCTTATAAAATTTTATTATATAAAATAGCGGACAATTTTAGGGGCATTAGGACCGACCAGATGGTTACTGCCAACTGTGTTGTGCCCGTGAACATGTCTGAAACCCACCATAATAATTAAAAATTAAAATATTAAGACCATCGCTCTACCTACACCATGATGAGGCTAAATGAAGACAAGAAATAATTAAATAATTTTTTTAAAGGTTTGGGGTGAGAAAATTTCTATTATAATTAATCAATATTCGCCTTAGAATAATAGAGATTATAGGATAGAGGAGGAGGAGAGTCCATCGAGGATTGAATATAAAAATTTATAGCCAAGGGTGACAACACCAAGGGTGTCCCAATGGATAAAATAATCAAAAGTTCGTAAAATAAAATGAACCCAACACGGTCCATCGATGATCCAGTCAGGGTCAACCGATTGACCGGTACATTATTACCATCATGTCATTGAGACTTTCGAGAAAAAAATCTAACTACAATCCTCACTAGCTAGAGAGTACAGGCTCACTGACGGGATGCTGAGACCTATTGGGTATAAGTTCTTATTCCCACAACAACTAATAGCTATTGGGGGATAATAATGAGTCAATGATGCAACAATAACAAGGATGGTACAACCCCCCTTTATGAATCTCCAATGATTATGTTTGATCTCGGGCCTTCATCCATGACGAAAAACATCCTTTTAGGATGTTTAAAAAATGAACAAGTTGACTTGACACTTGGTTCTCTAAACGAACTACACAAAATATGTAAAATTATAATTTCCCTCTAAAATTACAATATATAATAGTGTGGGCCAATATAACATCCTCATAATAACACTTCTCATCCCTAAGAATACGTGGTAGCATGTGAGTCATGATTCTAGATCTGCGTTAGTTATCATGAATAATGGGTTCTCTATATTCCATCATTGAATTTCAAACTCTACCACAAGGTTATTACCACTACGGGAAGTCAACCACCCTATTTTGTTGAAACTCAAAGCAAGATCCCTAGAATCAATCACTAAAGATCGAGGTTTCCTAACATTGAGACCATGATCACTACATACGCTAAAATTGATACACAAGAGTGTCTTAAATTGACTACTTCTGAAATATCAAAATGATCCCCAACATATGAATCAGTATAAAAAATAATATCCTAGAAGGGAAATTTCATGCCTAGTGCGGATCAAATAAATTACACTCAACTAATACAATACATGGCTCAATTTTCAATATCAACACCTCGTTCTTAATTCCAAACCATGCCCATGATTATTTGCTAACAAAATATAACATGAACATGATATCCTTTACCAAAATGTCTCGATAGATTTATATCCCTTAGTCATAGCCAATATGACGAGATCAATGTGGTTCCAACCCACCAGATTCAAGTTTATGTGGATTCTGTAATCAGTATTTTTCCATCCTTATTGACAAAAAGGTTCCCAGCATGAAAAACCAACAATCCTGGAACTAATGATCATGATTCCATAAGAATTGTAAAAATAATTAAATCATTCCAACCTCCATTTCAGTGTATGGACAAAATTATAAAAAATTTACCTATTTTCTTCTCCAACAACTTGAACAATCCACCGTGCTATCAACCATGAAACAAGCCCTTATGGTCAAACTCCCTATCTATTTATAGTAATTTTTCCCGATTACAAATCCCACATATGGTAAATATCTTATGCTATGCTTGAATCAAACATAAAAAATTAAACATAGAACCATATACTCTCGAGTTAATAACACATCAGTCTTTTAGAGTCACCATGATAGTTTAGTGGTATGTCTTACATTATAATAAGACCCTTCAAAAAAAGTGTCACTTTATACCTGAACAAGTTGATATTTCCTTCCATAAAAGTATTCTAAAAGCCAAATTTCAAAAATCTCATCATTATAACTAATGTATAGCTTTTTATTATCTTAACATGATGACAATGTGTGATTTTCCATTGAAATAATTTCCTTAAAAATAATCTAATCACTGTAAAAAACCAAGATTACATAAAACATAGTCCACTATATTCAATGATCCATTATTGATGTGGATAACATTGTCCAACACAATAGGAATAGTTTAAAACTCATAACTTGGAATGTATCTTCCCATCATGCAAGCCTCTATTTCAAACTTAAAAATCAATATAAATAAGAAACTCAATTTGACCACACCATGATACCCCAATCCATTGATGATGTAGTATTACACCATAGAGAAGACTACATAAGCATTAACCAATGGATTCCCATCCCTATGGATGCCACACCAAATTAGATGGTAGAAAACTATAAGGTTGACCCTGTACCAAATTCAATATTTAAAAAATTTTCACTAGCTATATTGGTTCATATATAGATCTTGGTAATTTTTAATGGTCTTGTCATCAACTATCTTTCCTTAATTGAACCGAAAAAATGCATAATCACCACATGAATGATCACTCATTACGGTTGTCATAAAGGTGAAAAAACTCCAATATTAATACAAGGTAGAGTGATTCTTACCCCTTGAGACATAGAAATCTAAGATAGTCTCCCTAACTATTATAACTATCCTAGAAACGAGGCACCATCACCACTAACCCAATAAATCTCATCACTTTTCTTATAAAATACAACAAATTTGATATAGAGAATCATAGTGAAACATCTGAAACATGGGTCCCAGTTAAATATTATAAGCATCCGCCCACGTAGTATCCCTCCAATTTCCAGCAACCTAGAATCTTAACTTGGCATTAAATGGAAGTTTCATTCCTTCCAATGGTTTTAGAAGTCTTTGGTTCTATCCTTGATGCCAAAATCATTCCATCACTCTAAAACCAAACCTTTTATCATGACTACTATCACCTGAGGTGCTCTATAATGGTATTGAGGATCATTGTGGAAGACGATGGTATGATGATTTAAATTAAATCAACATTGAAGTGAGGTAAATTAAACATTTCTATTTATCCAAGATCCAATAGATGTCTGAGGATCTTACAATGATATCTTAAAGAACAAAAATTAAATTGAATGGCTACCTGATTCATATTGGCGGTATGTTCGACTGAATCACAACATCAATTATCATTTCTTGAAGTATTACAGTTCAAAAAACTCAAGATCATCAACAAAAACATTGAAAATTAGCGGAATTAGATAATCATATTCTTGGTGCTAGCGGAGATCTCTAATGATTCATTAGACATCGTGAAGACCAACACAATCCCATCCCATTGATCAATGAAGGAGTTCTCAAAAATAATTCTTAGATGTGATCACTATAAAACATAGATGTGGGAGGATTGAGAGGCTCTCAATTACATTGTAATGAATAGTCATTGGAATAGATCTCCTCACCTACTAATACAATGGATGTCCTAAATACTCAAAAGGGTTCCCTAACCCCTGTATATTCAAATCCTTCTATATATGAAATAAATGACACATTATGACAAACTGATTAAATCATGAAAATCATTTACATTTTTTCACATAAATTTAATATGTAATAAATATATTATTCTTTAAGACTATGTCATTTATCTTGATTTGATATTCCCACAACATTAAATGAACTTTGAATATTAGAATAATATTTGTTCCTATAATTTGTTTTCAAGTATTCACATAAAAAAATGAATACATTTTTTTAAAAAAGCATCCCAACTGTTATATAATATAATAATAAATAATTTACTTATTCATCGAAGATCAGAGAACTCTCATAACCCTGTGTTGGGGCCCTACCATGTCCAATACACATATAAAACATAATTGGGAGGATTATTGAAAACATAATTATGTGTGACCCTCTTGGCCCTTATCTCTATAACAGTTACAACTACTCATTTACCAAGAGTGGTTTTTATAAACCCATAAATTCCCATAAAGGGATAAGAAATATTCATAACAATGAAAACCATTCTAACAAAAACACACTATGTAATTTAATCTCTCTGCCTCTTAATATCTCATAAAGTAAAAACAAAACATCTGTCATCATCCAGTGATTCTTTATTATTTTTTGATATAACTAGATAAATTAACCTTCAACTAATATAGATAAGGATTTATGACGGTATTACCATCTTTAACAACTAGTCATGAGACATCACTTCATCAAATTTGAAGTGAAAAATTATATCTTGATCATTCAACCAATGTCATTCTACTAATGACGCACCCAACATAAGATACATCTCCATGAATTTGATGTCATGTATTTTTCCTTGCATCGAAGTATGCGATAAACTAGAACATAATGATAATGATCTCATGTTAGGAGACCAATTCACATGTTCATATATAGGAACAATCAATGAAACCTAATGCATGTGACATTCTTATTGGAAGTTTTGTACTCCAGGTCTCACCAACTAAATATCACCGTGTGGGAAATTTAGGAGAATAATTCTCAATTCATATGAGACGCTATCACCTAATTGTAAAATATAAACTATGACTAGTCTATATGATGTATCTAGACCATAAGACATAAGTTTAAGATTAATTATATATTATCTGTAGGTTCTCATTAGTGACTAGGAACTGCTCTAACCTTTTGACATGAAAAATAAGCTATAGATATTACCATTTTAATAGTGGAAATAAAATATCAACACTATTGAGGAGAATGTAAATCATTCATATATCATTGTATACATGATATGGCAATTGAAAATACAACTAATTTTGGGTCGAAGGAACCCACTTTTACAACAATCCAACTTATACTAGATACAACATTCAAACCATCATTGATAACTCACACATGATAAGATCATGTTTCTATTGATATATCTCTTTAATCGTGGGTTTTATACATCTCAATTTCATGTATATTATTTTATCTATGACATCCCCCTCTTGAGTAAGACTCCTCAGGATATATTAACCATGACTGTATACGCCTTTTCTCACTATCAAGACTTGAAATCATATATTGTTCTAGTAGTATAATTATAATAATACATTTTATGATATGAATTTACTTTCTAGGTGGGATTCCATGAATTGTAACAAATCATTGTGTAATATACCCTACTTCTTTACCATTTTAAGAAGTAACAACAGACTCGGTATTTTTGGATTTAGTGACCACTAGCTGGAATGATATTATATTGTTAATTACCATATATTGACCATGATATTAGATTATGTTAATCTTAAGAAGATTAGTTTATGACCCTTTTTAACTAGTATCCCTTTCTCTCTACATAATAAGAACACATCCTTCATTTATAAAGTACAATTGGATAGTTTTGACTAATTTCTTTGCAGTTCTCTTAGATATAATTGATATTTTACTATATTAAAGTGTATGATAAAAATATAGTTTCATTAAAAAAGAACTGAATATGTGATTTATCCATATTTGAAGCGTATGGAATTATAATCACCACATTAACTTCCTCATATGTCCCATAAATATCTTCTTCTGAGATTTATACCATGCGATAATTGTAACAATTCTCTCTAAAATTGTTCCAACTTGTATTTTTCAATACTTTTTCAGTAAATGTACTATTGAATAGGTCTAGGAAATTTCTAGATAAACCCATTAGATTCATTTACATAGAACTCTATTTTATAAATTATATTAATCTATGGAGAGTTACTTTTATCCTGATCTTAACTAACTATTAGAAAAATTGTATTTTTTTATATGTTACCAAACATATTTCACTAAAAAATAGTGGTGATCCCACTAACCTCTTGTAGACACATTAAAAAGATTAATCTAAATTAATATTCTATTATCTTATTTAGTACATCAATCCAACATTGGATTTTAGTAACCTACATGCTTTATTGTATTTCTATGGTGTCACCAACCCTTTTTAGTTTTATTATATAGATTCCTTCCAATGTTGTTGGTATTGACTTCCAATGTGAAATTTTAATGATCCCAGAATATAACTATATGAACTCATCTGATGTAGAACTCTATCACTTAGAAAAATTGGGTTGGTTACTACAGCTCCAGCATGCTTCCCCATATACTGGAGGCTAGAGAATAGTAGAGGGGGAATAGAGAACATAGTGGGGTTGACTATACAATATGTTATATTGTTACAATGCATCGAA
Organism: Viscum album; assembly: GCA_963277665.1. Taxonomy (NCBI): domain Eukaryota; kingdom Viridiplantae; phylum Streptophyta; class Magnoliopsida; order Santalales; family Viscaceae; genus Viscum; species Viscum album. Next base: position 1,946,727,867 of record OY728163.1, read on the forward strand.
AATAAACAAAATTAAGAGTAATGAAAATACTGGAAATTGTACATCAAAGTGGATAAACCAAATAATAAATGTCAATTGAATACTCAAATAAAAATGAAATGATAATGTAGTGATAGGATGAAATGTATCTAAAGGTCAAATGGAAATTAATACATATAAATACCATTTAAACAAAAATAAAATCAAAATACCATGTTCTCAAAACCCATGACGATCGCATATCCATTCTTTAACCCATCAAGCAAACAAAAAAAATCCATAATAAGGTCCTTTTACCATGTCCGAAACTATATCCATCTAAACATATCAGGTATAAAATGAATTCACAAGAAGGGTTTAAGTAAAACAACTTAGGTTGACACCACCACATCTAAACAAAACCATTATATTAATAATTTAATGAAATAAAGAGGTAATCAAGAGTACTAATTAATAAATTAATATGATAAAAAACAATCTCCTTCCGCACCATGTCAGAAATGAATTTGTGAATTTAGAGAAAATATTCCAATCATAACCAAAATACTATGTCCTAAACACACAACTAAGTAAGGCCCTATAAGAATTACAAAATCTCTGATAAGAGCCATTTATTTAAGAATTTCAGAATAATCGGAAAAATACCTTTATATAATCATTTCAAAATAATTTGAAAATTCATTAGTATAAAAATTTCAGTACCACGACATAAATAAAAATGTCTATAAGAACACAACATGACATTCGATGTAATAATAGATAAATTATCCAATTACCATTTTTCATTCAATTATCCATTCCTTCGTTCAATTATTCATTATTCTGTAAGCATTCCAGTAGTCACATCCATTTATATATAATCATAACCAGTCACTTAAAAATCATGGAATCCATTTTACAAGGTGAATCTCTCATAAAAAATCACATGAGAGTTTATTTCATGATAAAAAACATTTTAAGATATTATCCAATTATTTATTTATCATGGTTAGGCTCACCCTATGGGTATCCAAAAGCCAAATCTAAACCCCATTAAATCTAAAGGGATCCATAGAGCTGTCCAAATAGATGATTTTCATCATACATTATTTTTTCTGTTAATTCAAACATTATAGAGATGCAATCAAATAATATTGTACATACATGAAAAAGATAGAAACAAATCATAAGGCTTTTTTCTAACCATCAACCTTTATATGGTGATCAAAAAATGTATTCAATCGAGAATTACAAAGAGGATTGAATTAGAAGTGTATCATAAGTAAAATCCTATATAAATAAATATAAAAACACGATTATGTAGAAATGAAGATATTACAATGTTATAATAGAGAACAAGTGGAAGAGATAATAAAACCAAAGTGAAGAATTTTTTTTGAGATTAAATACACAATCAAGACATCCATAATAGAAGAAAACACTTTAAAATCCCTAGGTTTCACCAAAGGTATTGATATAGAGATAGCTATAAGGTGGATCAATAATAAAATATATGCATGATACATTTTTAAATTAATAAATCCTAAGAGATTCATGATGAGAATTCATTCCACAACATGATTTTCTCAAATTAAAACATACACTAAAAAATATATCACCTCAGGTTAAAATAACCTTGATCGACCATTTCATTACATGGATTATTTTCAAAGTGTGTAAACATTCATAATATAAACTAGTTATCAAAATTTTCCCTGTAATAGGTTCACATAATGAAAACTATTCACAATGTGATATTTTCACACAAACATCTCTCAAAATGACTTTTGAATGAAAAATTGAACCACCTCCAAAGCCTTCCAACCTCACGGAGAACCCTCATACCCCTAGGAAAATTTATTCCCAAAATATTTTAATCCAACTGAATATATGTCCCTAAAAATTAGTTCATTTTACCTATAAAATAATCTCAATACCCCAAAGCGACTCGAATTAAAAAGTTTAAATACAAAGGAAAATCTGACCTAAATTGGTTCAACCAAAACTCAATAGAGATGTACCATGAAAATAAGGGATCTTTAAAACTCCCCATTATATAAAAACTAGTGATGGATATTCTCCACGAATAACATTGGGGTCTTGTTGAACAGAAATAACCATTATGATTGCTTGATAGATTCCCTATCCTGGGTCACATATTGAACAAGCCCATGCTTCCACTGCACTTGAACTAGAGGAACAATATTTTCCCTTAGATACAAATCACTATGGTCCAAAATCTATATCAGATTCATCTGAAATGATGCATCTACATCAATATAGATTAAATTAATATATATATATATATATAACTTGAGAAGGGTTAATATTATATCTCTGAAGTTGTGGTATGTGGAACCCAATATGCATGGAACTATAACACTATGGAGGGGAAAATTAGTATTCCACTAGAACAACTATTAACACTATCTCAAAAAGATTGAAAAACCTAGAAAGTAGATTTACATATTTTCTAATTTGATGTTTCCCTGACCTATTCAAAAACATAAGGAAGACACTATGACCAACCTTGAACATAATAGGTTATCACTACTAGTAAACATAATATTTCATCATACCCTATGTAGTCACCAACTAGTTCTTGATCCGCTAAACTTACTTAGATCGCACCTACATGAGACTTCGTCCAATAAGAACTGAATCACTTTCTACCAATTTAAAAGGAGAAAAATAGAATGTACTACCATAAAAATCTTCAAAGGGTTCCATTTGGATCATTACCATGAATTTTTATTATACGAAACTCCATGATTTCCATACCCTTCTCCCACGAACCATAATAATCCAAGACAGAGGATCCTAAAATATCCTTTAGAATATGAGTATTCCACTGAAATTGATTATTAGAATGTGGATAATAGGTCATACTATGAAGAAACTACTATCTTTTATCCTTCTGAAAAGATTTATATTAATGAAATGTGAAATGAAGATTTGTATCAGTAATGATACTCCTCAAAAAAACTATGAAGAAATACTACCTCCCTCTCTTGGAGACTACCCAGATAATAGTGATGGTCAACCAAAAGGAACGATATAGGATACCATTTTTAGTCCATACAAAGTCACCCATACTTAATCATTATTGTGATGTGTCATAGGAAATAATATCAATAATTATATTGCAATATCATCCCATTTCCACTCTATAATGAAAAAAGGATACAAAAAATCAATAGGATTCTTAAGCTTTTCCTTCACATACTCAAAGGTGAGAAAATATCTCCAAAAATTCCACTATCTCCTTCTTTATCCCAATGAAACAGGAATTTCTATGGATATAATGATACCTATGTTTTAAAATAAGATATTCCACCCATCTAAATGCATGAAACTATCTCATCATCTTCTCAGGAAGACATGAAGGAACCCGTAGTCAAACATATATATGAATAAAATTACCACTCAAAGAGACCATCATGATGGTTTCTTGCCACCATAAAACCTATCCCTAAGATTAGATAACTTCCCTATCATGATCCGGTCAATAAGAACAGGTATAATAGATGTATAAGTCAGAGATTCTCATCCCTAGGACTCCTAAATATCAAGATGCATATTTGTACAGAGTTCCATCATCCTCCACTAATAGAAAGACACCCTCATTAAATATTTCAGTGTATTAAAAACATTTTGATTTTAAAAAACATTTCGCTTCCCTAGTGTATAAGATGGATTGAAGTCGAAAGACTTTAGATACTGTACCCACATCCTCTATCAAAGGATCAGGTATCGCTGAGATAATATGTACATGATTCTCTTATTTTCTATGTACACTAAAAACATCTCACCCAAAATATAGTTTATCTAGAATATTAGGTAATTTACCACAAAAAAACTATGGATCATGAGTAAAACAATTCTTCTCATGCGGTCTTATCTATTTTGAGAAATTACAAACCACTCAGTCCTCTTGCATTATAACTGCACAAATTACAACTCAAACTGATTCACAGTTCACAGTATATGTCATACCAGGCATAAGTAATGTAAGGCTCAATGCTAAGGTCATCCTACTCTTTATCTCTTGAAAATACATCTCACAAAAATCTAACAAAACAAATACCACCCCTATCAGTGTCATCTGAAACATCAGTGCTTCCATATAGGATAAGTATTGGATAAAAAATGATAATAACCTACCATACCTAGAAAACAACAAATCTCAAGTTCATTCCTGGTAAGATTCAAATAGGTCACTACTATAACGTCCCATGTTTCTACTAACACACCAAACTCTAGGATTATATGACCCATTTAGTGCACTTTATCAATCTATAAACATTATTTGGATAGCTTGGCATAAATTCAATTCTCTATCATTGTACTCAAGATGAATGTCATGATAATCTAATGTCTAGGAGAAAAAGTGTTCTTAAAAAAACAACCCCAAACAGAATTATAAAAGGCTCAAAGATCTGATTTATAATGTCCATGAATGCAGTTAGTGCATTTTGTGTACCGAATGAAATCACCAAAAACACATACAAGACATACATACTCCTAAATGCAGTCTGAGGCGTGTCTAATGGTTTCACACTCAATTAGTGGTACCATGATCTCAATTAAAACATATAGAAAACTGTATAACATCTACGATAATTGATGATATCATTGCTGTGTTAAAGGGGATACCTAGTCATGATTGTAATTTAGTTCAATCTCCCATTGTCCATAGAAAACCACAAATTCCTATCAGACTATTTGGTGAAAATAATTTGATAACCCCATGGTGATGTAATAGGTATCTTGAGGACCTTTTCATCTATATATTCCATCTAAATTTTAAACTCACAATGCTCTGTTGGATCCATATAGTAAGACATGATATAAACTGGCATTTCCACCATGTACCAACTCAATCATGAAATCGAGCTCCCAATCTTTTGGTAATCTATAAAAATCATAAACAAAGAAATCCTAAAAATGTTCTAAAACATTAGGAAATGCATCTATATATACTCATACATAATCTAGAACAAGTCATTATATCTGATTTGTGAGACAATCAATTCTGCATTGTGTTTTTCCTGTATGACTAGCCTAAGGATCCCAGTCACCATGGTGAAAATAACTACATCCATCTAGAGATAAAAAGATAAATCTCCTCTGATAATTGTAGATATATGGATAGTATAGATCTAATCAATCCATATGAAAAATTAAATCAAAACATATCATTTCCATCATAAAATGTTCTCAAAGGTAACAACCAAGACTAATTTCTAGAGAACATGTGTCACAACATTTGATACCCTCTAACCACACTCCCTATAGTGTAATAATGTTCAAAACACCATCCAATTTATCCAAAACCCAGACCAAATTTTTAAAAAAATGAGTGGATATAATGGAATGTGATTCTCCAATATCAAAAAAATACACAAGTTAGAGTAGATGATATATGAATCACCCCTCTGATGGTAGACGATCCTACATCCAAACTATCCACAATAGACTAAATATAATGAAAATGACTTGACCCACTACTCTAATGTCTAATATGACTCCCCTGGTTTGTTCCCTATATCTGGTACCACCAATCCTACACTCCATAGCATTTTTCTCAACATGAACGTCCAATAAAACTCTCTATAACAGTCTATTGAGGGGTAGTTGGGTGCTTTCCAGAATTTGATAGTTTTTTTATCCCCTACCACTAATTTGATAATTTATTCCCCTACAAAACAACTGATGGAGGCCCGAACTACAAAAATTACAACAATCTAAAATTGGGTAAAAACATTTAGGCCACATGTGCTCAAATGTTCCACATAGATAATAGTAAAACTGAACATGGTCATAATATGGATTCACACTTCCCATGATGCTCTGCCCACAATTTCCATAGTGATAAAAATTATAAAGTTACTTCTGGACACCATAAGAAAATTTTTAAGTACACTATACTAAAAAATTCTTCCCACTACTTGGGGGCTCTCTAAGATCTCATTCTATAATGAGTTCCTAATACATCACATCCATAAAACTACTCAAACGAAAAATATTCACCTATGACATGATATTATAGATAATCCCATCCAAAAAAATCATATTCATAACTATCTGATCAAATACTAAATATAGAAAAAAGTGACACAAGGTGGAGAAAATTCTAGCATATTCAATCACAAGGAATCCCTCTTATGTCAGGTACATGAACTATTGATCCTTCTCAGCCATTAATGTTTTAGAATAGAAGTGGATTAAAATTTTTTCTATAGAATCCCTTCTAGGATAACCCCCGTTAGTTCTCAACATTCTCTAAAGTGTCCCAGTAACTCTAGGATAGTTCCGAAAGTAATTATGAAGTAATATTTACCCTCCTATAAATGGGTGTCTCAAGGTATGTGAATATTTTTTGAACAAACTCAATCCAAAACGTTTCCACCCATGGTAAACCCTCCATAGTTAACATAGGTGGTTGATGAAGCTAAAAATATATCTTTGTGCCAGACATCAAAGGCACGGTGTGAATAGTCTCCATTTCTATGGATCAGATGATGATAAGGAATATATCGTGATTCAAAACATCCATATGAAAATCAGGAAAAACAATAATCCCTTGTTTAGCTACATTAGGATCAAGTTAATTTCTTCTCTCATGATGATCAATTTAAATATGACAAGGAGGAATTTTCTCTATAATGCATACACTATGGTTATAAATACGGAAAACAAAAAATTAAACCTCAATTGGGAAAAATAACATATAATCATTGTTTTATGGTATCTCAAACCATGTCGTAACAAGTGTAATAGCATGACATAACAGTTCATTCCTTTTATATTTCATTAGAAATAATAGGTAACTCATGTCATTATTCATAAAGTAAAATATAGGTCGTATAAAAAAATATTTCCCAATTAGGAATAGTGCATGTCAATATATATGCATATGTTATTATTATTAATCTTACATACTCATCTCATTTGATACCAGGCCATGAGTGTAAATATAAAGAACCAATAACATAACACAACAAGTGAATCACCCAAAGTGAAATAATATAATTTGTAACTAGTGAACAACATGAACAACAATCCCATCATTCGGAACATAGATTTTTCATTATACATTGGTTAACTAATACCACGAACAATCTCATTAACAAGTCATGTCACATATTAGTCTTCTTTCTACCATTTCTAAATAGTTATGGAAAAGAAAAAGAAAACCTTCCTCCTTTGATACCACTTTGTAATTTCCCGTGACCTTGAACACTCTTACGTGGCCAAATCTAGTTTGTTGTAGGACCTCAAGCGTGCCTCCCCATATGCCAGAGGCTTCCAACAAGAAGAAAGGGTGTAGATATCATAATGGGATGACTATACCGCATGGAATAGAGTTACAATACAACATAAAACAACAAATATCATAATAATGGAAATAATAGAAATAGTACACCATAATAGATAAACTAGACAATAATGGTCAGTTGAATAATCCATTAGAAATAAAATAATAATTTAATGATAGGATATAATGTATTGTAATGTAAAATTGAGAGTAATATAAATAAAAGAACATGATGATAGAAATAAACTCAAAAGACCCCAGTCCTAACCTCCATGCCAGTCCCATATCCATTCTCTAACTCATCCAACAAGAAAATAGCCAACAACAAAGACCATTTATTATGTAAAAACCTACATCCATATAATATTTTTAGGTACCATACAACAGCCCAAATGCGGTGTGAGTAAAACATAGTAAGTCGACACGAATGTGTCTAAACGAAACCAGACTGATAATAAGCACATCAAATAAAGTGATAATCAGTTGTTTTAATTAATCAATTAATGTGATACAACAATCAACCTATTTTAGAACCATGGTAGAAATGTCTTTGATCATATAGCACAACCATGTCAACCATAACCACAATTCCATATAATAAACACATAAATGGGTTAATCTATTTAAGAATTATAGTATAACCACTCCAAGCAATTTATGTAATAATTTCTTCATCACCAGTAAAATCCCATTATATAATCATTTTCTCATCACTAGGATAATCCCATTATACAAGAATTTCATAATTAATGATAAAATCCATTTATATAATAATATTAGTATTACCAGGAAAGGGCATTAATATAACCATTTCAGCATCACAACCCAACTCATTACATCCATAATAACACAATATAACATCAAAAGTCACAATGGTAACATTATCAAACATCCATTTTTGTTTAAAATGTCCATTCATTAATAAAAACTTACCTTAATCTGTTATCATTATAGTATAAAAACCAATTTATATAAAATAATCATCATTCATTCACTAATCAAGTAATTCATTTTCCTAGGGGAATATTCCACAAGCTATAACATGAGAGTTTATGTCATGAAAAAACACATTTTAATCCATTATCCAATTAATTTTTGATCAAGGGAATGATCAACCCATGGGTAGCCAAAAGCTATGTCTCAACAACATTTAACCCAAATGGATCCAAAGAGTAGTCGAAACACATTATTTTCATCACCCATTTTTCTTTTTGTTAACGAGCATGTTATCTTGGAAAAATAAAAAAATATTTCATATAATTGAACAAATAGAAACAAACAAAAGTTTTTTTCTAGAATACCCACCATTAACTGGAGATCAAACAATGATTTCAACTAGAAATTACAATGTGGAATGAAGTTCAAGTAGATCTCAAGGAAAAAACCTAGATCACAGAAGAAGAAAAATCTGACTCAACAATGATCAAAATACTACAACGTGACAATGGAGAATAAAGGGATGATAGGGGAACAACAAAGATAAAAACTCGCATGGGATTAAATCAACAATCAAGACATTAATAGGGTGGATAGAAACTAAAAAACCAATATAATATTTCCAAGGGTTAGAGAGAGAGTGTGTGTTTCAAGGTGGATGAATAATAAACCATATGCACAATACAGTTTTAAAACGTCAGATCCTGAGATATTCATGATGTGAACCCCGTTAACGAAATTAATTTATCAGTTCATAAGAAACACGGAAAAATTATTTTCCTTAGGTAATTATATCCTCAATTGACCATTTCATCATGTGCATCATTTTGACATCATGTAAAAATTCATGCTCTGAATATTTTTACAATATCCACCTAATGATAATTTTACATCATCTAATCCATTCATAACATGAAATTTTCTAGTATATATCTCTCATTTTATCTTATGTTAAAAATCCCAAACCACCTCTAAATCCTTGTGTACTCATAATGAAACCCCTGTGATTCACAAATACATTTATACTATGTCTCAATTAATTCATCCAAAAGTACATTCATGAACTTGAGGCTTTGTCCTAAGTAAGTTCTCTTAATTACCAAAAAGGGATTCACCACCATGGTTTAATGTAGAAGGATAATCCAACAAAAAAATGTTTAACCAAAATTGAAGCTATATGCACCTAAAAATTTAGATCTTATTAGATATGAAGATTAAAATTATAAAGGATTTGGGAATAATAACTTGGGGTTAATAATTGTTCCTTATAGGTAATATTCTTGTAGTATATATTTATAGACTAACTTGAATAAACACCACGTTATTAAAAATAAAACCCCCATGCAATTTAATATATGGAATCCATTATTAAATATTAATGGATCTTTACAATCATAGTAAATTTCTATATACTACTTATATACAAGAATTATAATTCACAATGAATAATGATTCACCAACCATGGAGAATATAAAACTATTACCATGGATTTAAACTTAATACATAGTTTGTGTCTCTAGAACATTCCTCTCCCGTGATTTTTTGGAAAACCTGTTCCTATGCTAACTACTTTGGCCTCACTAGGATTAACTAAACCCAAGTTAATCTTGCTCCCACTACCTCAAATAGTGATGTTAAAACTTTTATAAAAAAATAATATAAAATTGACTATCTATTTTCTATCTTAGGGGTTTATTAATAACCTTCTAAAACTTTAGGATAACAACTTTAAATTCACAATGCATTTTTCTCAATGCAAGTTTGTTTATATCCTAACAAACTCGTAGCATCTGAATACATATTATTATGAAATAATTGAATTATATCATATTATAACTCATATGACATCCATTGGTCATTATAGTTTTCATATCATTATGATATAACATGGTTATTTGTGAAACACGTCTCAAAATTATTGGAAGATTCTAAAATACATATGATTTTTTACATTGTTGCTCATTTTACTTACATTATAACAATGATGTTTATAAGGGAATGTGTGTTTAGGAATTTCAAAATGACACATTTTATTAATAAATCTTAACATGTAATACTCAACAACAATCCTCCTTATTATTATTATTATTTCTTCAATGTGTATAAGGCAATGTACTGTTAGGAATTACTCCATGCTACAATATATTAATCAATGAATGCTTGGTCTAGATATTATTCGGCACACCAGCCAGAAGAAACTCATATCTTCTGAATGTTCATATACTATAATTAAAATACAAATTCCATATACAACTCATAAATTAATATTATGAAATATATTTACCACTACCTTACCCTTGGAATTGTTTACAAACTCTAGTTAAAAAAATCAAAATTCATTACAGAATACCTTTTATTTCTAATGGTTTCTTTTTAAAAAATAAATAAGTATATATATCAATAATACCTAAGGTTTTGAGCTCGTTAGAGTATAAAATCATAATTGATGTATCCTTTTTGTTGACTTTCAGTTTTATATGAAAAATACTTATCTTTCCATAATTGTGAATAAGATTCTAAAATTTATATTGTTCAGTTATTTCCAATGATTCAATAATTTTTGAACCATTTTCCAATTATAAAATCCCACAAAAAACATTCATTGAAATAATGGAATAATGTTTGCCTATTTTCAATGGAAATGTGAGATAAATTTTCAGGTTACAGTCAATAAATGTTTTACTAGAACCATTTACTTGGAAATTAGAGGTTTTGTAATTCTCATATCTTACTTAGGAACCACCCTTTAACAATGGCTTGTAGAATACACCTTAATTATTATAATTATTATATTATTAATTTGTTATTAGATTATAATACACATATTTTATAGGAATATTTTATTTAATAAACAATTAGTATAAAATAAAAAATACTTATATTGATAAATATACCTGAGGAAGAAGTGATTACTGGCTTCATTAATTCTATTCATAGTATTTTAAATTCTATAGACTTATTTCATGATATTGAAATAAAATAATCACTTATACTATAACCACACTCTTTACTTTGAAGGATGTTTGGAAGGTTCCCATGCAATCATACTTTCCGCTAGACTTTTAAAATTTCCTTTCAAATTACTCACCATAATAACTAAATACTAAACCTTATTTAAGTTCTTATTTTCTTGACGAAACATACCCAAAAGGTAATGAAACATTTTTTAGTTTACTATTACTTCTTATTATTAATAAAAAACTTGAGTATATGGGTAAAAATGATATAATAAAGGATGTATTGAATTATTGTGATCCATCATTCATATTTACATGTATCTAGTTTAATCATCAACCACCCATATCTCACATCACTTTCTCCTCAAAAGCTTCTCAGAGATAAGACTATTTGTGATATCCATCCATGTCTTGATGTTGTATCCATTACTCAAATCGAACAATAATGAAAACATTATGACATAACAATCATATGTTTCATACATGGTTCTCCTATAATAATTTCTCTCAATCACTCTTTTGAGGCATCTAAATAGGTATTGGGGAATCTATCACCTTGAATTTATTATATCATATTACTTTATGAATGTATCTCTACCACTATTTGGAAACTTGTTTTGGTAAGATAATTTACATTGTATAAAATTAATGACAATGTAGATGTGGTATTAAATTCCATGTTATACAAAAAAGAATATAACTTATATCTTGATTAATGATTAGACATTAATGATTAATTTAATCATCAATTTTCTCGCACTATTTTAGAAATCTCTAGGATCCCACACTACTAGATTCAGAAAACTATTTCACTTGAGTATTCGTGTTGAAAGGATATATGAAACCTCCCCTAATAAACCACATTATTTTCCTATGTTACTATTCAGAGAGTTTCAAGATAGGCACTAGATTGTCCAACTACATTAACTCACAACTCCTTGATATTTTTAGTGAAGTCTCACCTTCTAAAAATAATAAATATGATTTTCTCAATGTATGTCCCTAATGTTTTAACAAGCTAGATTTTTATAATATTTTATTTACAACATCAATTGACTCAACCCATCACTCTCATAAGATATCCTCAGTAGTAGGAGGAACTCCCAACTTTTGGTGATAAGTCCCTCGTACACCTAGTTTTAGTCAAATTTAAGTGACAGATCACGTTCATGAATTAATATTTATTTACGTGTTTTTGATATTTATCAAAGAATGAAACTCATTTCTATTAATTATGTTCATGTTTTTTTCTTAATATAAACCAATAATCCTATAATAAAATAAATTCATCACATATTTATGAATTTTTTGTTTTTTATTTTATGTGTTTCCACAAAAAATTCAAATGAATAAAATAATAAACAATTAATAAAGGAAATTAATTACCTGACTGGTACTAAGAATATAATATTGGCTAATCTATTTCAACTTAATGTATCAACCGTGGCTTAGAGGATTCATACCACTGTTGAATCTTATATAATTATGTAGCTCACCCCTGGTCCAGTGTTTTCACTTCTCAACTTGTATACCATATCTTCTTTGCATGGTCAACACCTTAACTTGACATCGTCAAATGTAAAAATGTACATTCATGTAGGTGAAGGATTCTCGAGAAGAGTAATATACATACAACAATAAATTTACAAACACACAATACCTTATGCATATTTAAATAAATAATATAATGTATATATAGTAAAAAAGAGAAATTAAATAAAAAAATCACATGTAGTTGTAATAAATAATAAAAAAACCAAACATGAATGGTCAATACTCAATGCAATTATTTAGGTAAATGTAAAATGTGAAAAAATTAAAATTAAAGAATGTTATGTTCGATGGAATCTTGATAAATTTAATTAATTATTTTAATTAAATTGATTTAGCTTCTTTCAGTACAACAATAATTTAATTTTATATTTGTAAAATTAAATTAATCAATTAATTTATTTTTCATATCAAAATTAAATTTATTTTTTAAAATAAATTTTTTTTAATATTTTTTAGTCCAAAAAATAATAAAATTATTTTGGATTATATTGAAACTTCTCCCAGGATCCAGAACCCCAACCAAGCCCATTTCAGGTTAGGAAAAACCCATGGAAGGTATTTCCAAGTTGGGTTGATCCATAAAAAATGGGTTTTGGGTTGGGAATACCCAATTCAGGGTGTTTCGAGGTGGGCACATAACAACAATTTTATTTATTAAACATTAATACATCATTTATTACATAATATTACAGTTAATACGAGAAGGAAAATTTAGAAGTACATTTTATTTTGGAATTAGGTACATTACATATCAATTTAAAATAGGAAAAAATAATATCATTATGGAAAACATAATTAACATGATCACACTTAAAACTGATCAAGATAACTAGGATACATACATTAGAAGAGGGTGATCTATAAGGCCCTGTACGAGAAAAAAATGGAATAATATTAAAAAGTTAATACATTTTATACAATTTAAATATCATTGTGTTATAATTGTAGTGATAATCATAAACATGAACAATGAGACATTGTATAGCATGATAACATAAATACAACACGGGAAGTGTGTCAAGAACATAAAACATTGCATCACAAACATGGGTAAAGACTAACTTCCAAGAACTCAAGATGGAAAAAGTACCAAAAATGAATTAGGTTTAATATCTATCCAAACATGGCATCTATTGACACTAAACTTTTCTAAATTAATTGGAGAACTATATAATTCTGGGTGCACCCGTCACTTTCATTTCATTATCATACCAAAGTGTGCCACATAGATCATACAATATGGATTCATTCATAATCATATTTTGTTAAATGATAAAGGATTTTTGAAAATATACATGCTTGTAATTATTCAAATAATAATTATTGTATAAATGTGAACACCCATGAGAGTTTATGGGTATGATATTCACAACACTATCATTTTGGCATGAAAAAATCACGATAAAACATCAAAAGCATAACAACATCGTATAAAAATGTAAAAAATAGATTTATGAGAGATAAATGGGTATATAAAAATTTGGACATGATGTGGGAAGTAATACTTATGTTTAAATACATATCCAAACATTATTAGTTTGAAATATATATTATAAGATACTAAAGAAACATGAATAAATAAAAAATGGTGAGGAACCATTACTTGAGTATGTGACTCCTAATGCTTCTAAAGAGGTTCTTGAGAGCTTAGGGAAACCGTTGGAGGACTCCAACTAAGGAAGGGAAAATTTAGGATGTTTGAAAAGGATTAGTACTGATGATAAATGGGTGTTAGTGCGGTTTTATAAAGGAAATATTTGGGGATTTATTTCATATGTCCCAAACATAGGTTTTGGAATCAGTATAATAAAATAACCAAAACCACAAAACTTCCCCTGGTTTATGCCCATGTTTTTTTTACCAAATGGGAGTTTTTATTATTATTTAATAAGTAAAATATCCTAAATTTGTAAACTAATACACTTTCTTATGTAGAATTTATGAGGCATACTCTTAAAGAAATTATTTTAAAACCATATAATATATTTATTATTTTTATGGATTCAAAAAAGCCTTATAAGATTAAAAAGATAAACATAAAAGCATATTATTAAAACTATAAAACATATATATGTTCATGGATACCCTTTATAGTATTTATTACATCACTCTAGGTCATTATAATGTCATAATACCAAAAGAATATTTATAATGTATTTGATTTTTACAAAAAAATTTGACTATCTCAGAAAATTATGAAAAATTAACCATGGGATAATTCTGACATTAAGATTTCAAAAATAATTTAAATTTTATATAATTAATTTTCATAATATGTACATTTTCAATTTAAATATAATATTCTATATTTATTGATAAATGATGGGCTTTTTTAAAAATAATAGTTTTTAAACCGTTATAAAAATTAAATTTGAAATCATAAAATTTATATGATCATTTATATTTAATAAAAAATATTTCATAAAAATATTTTATTAAAATATTATTTATTTTATAAAATCCATTAATTCAATTAAATAAACACCTTAATTGAATTTGAATATTTCCCAAAAATACTAATTATGATTTATTATATTGAAAAAAACATTTATAAATTAAAAATAATATGATGAAAATAAATTCCTTAATATATACATATAAATATATATAATCATATTTCAAGGGTCTTGATATATATCCCTTTAATACACTAAAAAGGATCATAAGAGTAAGGTGCGTGATAGTGATACTTTCAAGGGGTAATTCGGTGAACATGGCTTGGGTTGTGATCTCAATGAACTTAAAATTCACCCATAAATGGGTTTTCTCAGGATTATGTTGCTCGATTTAAGCTTGCGAGTTTTCATGATGAAATCACATTGATATTATATCCCTCCAAATCATCGATAAATGGTCTTCATAGGGTATGATTCAACTGGTTGATGCCATCACATCCTTTAACTTTGTTAATTGGATTTGTTAAAATCCTATATTTATACTAGTAATGTTATTACAATTAAACAACTATATTATTAATGGTAATGATCTTAAAATCCTTTTATATCTGATAGAATATAATAAAATCAAATAGGTGAATGTTTTTTTTATTTTCATATTAAATAATAAGACATTTAATTAAATCATAAGGGAAATTTTATTTATAACAGTTTGGGTCATTTCAATCTTCCCCCCTTAAAATATTTCACCATTTAAATATTATTTTTACATGCTAAAAGAGATGAGGGCGACAATTTTTTATCACTTCCTTTAGTTCCTATGTTTCTTCTTAAAACTAGTGGATTATTCCTAGAACATGGATGAGGTGAATTGTCTTATTTCGTAGAAATTTGTCTCTATGATGTAATATATTCACTAGATTATCTTTATATGAAAAATCATTATCCAATGGTACAACCATTGTATTGAGTCCCTGTGATGGGTATGTTATGTACTATCATAAGAGGGATACATGGAATACATCATGTAGTTGAGATAGGTTAGGTGGGAGTTAAAGTTAGAAGGACACCTCTCCAATGTGATGATTGATCTCAAAAGGTAAAATATATCTTGGCTGAGTATTCATTCTTCCAAAATCTCACCAGCTTATTCCGCAGAGATATTTTTAGGAATACCATGTCTCATAAATCACACTCAATATATAATATATGATTGTTATCCTAGTCCTTCTATGTGCTCGAGCACCCTTGATGTGCTGCTAAATGGTCTTAACTTTTTCCACAATTTCCTCGACTATTTATGGACATAGTAGTTTTTATCCCCCAAATTCATCCCACCATGATGTTTTATGTGACTATTCCCATAAAGTGATTCATAGGGGTCTATATATATATATGCCTGAGTGGAAACTTTTGTTGTTTGAGAACTTCACAAGAGGACAATTTTTGTCCCATACACTGTTGATGTCCATAGAAAATGATCTAAACATGCTTACAATTTTTGAATATTTTAGTTAGACAAGACATCATTTTGAGGATAATTTGATGTTCTTAAGTTCACCTTAGTGTTTATATCATATTGGAGACTTTTATAGAACGTGGATGTGAATATCTTATCTATATTATAAAAAATCGATAGTGCTACTCCATGTATCCTTACAACTTATTTGATGTTTATTCATCTATGTTGTCCCAGTGAGAAATTCCCTCGAATCATAATGTTGGAAAAAATACCACAATGTGTCTTCTTGGTATGTTTTTGCTTTGATAATGTCTTTTTGACAAATCTAGATAACTGTGAATGAGTTTGGTTGAGGTTTGCTGAATACATGTTTCTAAAGTGGTATATTTTCTAAATGTTTACCAAAATTTTGGGTCTCAAAATCAAAAACATTATGTTTTGAAATGTAAGGGATTCATTATTGGACTGAATGGTGTGATTAATGGAAAAAGAAATTCGTAAAGGAAGGAATGTTTAGAGCTCAGGACTTCGTCCGTGTAACACCCCGAGATTTTATAAGAAATATTATTTTTAATTTCTTTGGTGTCTTGTGTTTTACACTACCCCATGATTATCTTGAACTACACACAACATCATATTATATTGTACTATACACAAAACAATAATCTTGGCTTGTGTTTCATGCAAGTGCGACCATCCTCAATAGCATGTGTTGTACGCAATACCGAGTTTCACTAAACAATGATATATTGTTATAATATTATTATGAATTAGCCATTATGAATAGTATTAAAAACATTATTAATTTTATAACATTAGTATTCATCTTTCACATATTCTAGAACATGGTATGAGAACAATATAATTTTTTCAGTAAAATAAGTATTTTTAAAAAAATGCAGTTTTGCCGCTTTTTGATGGCGCACCCACGGTAAATCTAGTTTTTGAAACTTTTATAAGATAAATTTGAAAAATTAATCTTATTCATTTCTATAAGGATATAAAAATTAACTTTGTATATTTTTTTATATTTTTCTTTTAACATTCACATTTTGATGAATAGTAAAAATAATCTAAATTTTAATTAAAATAAATTCATCAGGATAATTTATAAGGTTAAATTAAAAAATTGAATGGTTTTATATTATAAATAAAATATATTTTTACCATTTAATATAATGTATGTAATTATCAATAATTTTACATTGAATTCATAGATAAAAACATTTCAATCTTTGGAAATGATTTAACGTTTAAAACCCATTTTCTCAACAGAGGGATTAATTTAAAAATTAAATAGTCAAAATTCTGTTTTTTGAATTTGGAAAATGGATTCTATATTTTGAATCAATATTTCCAAATTATGTTAATATTTTACTTTTAATTTTTAGGCATTATGAATATTAACTACGACAAAGTTTATTTACAACAGTTTAAAGTAAATCATGTAATTAACGGTAAAAATAATATTATAAAATTACCCTAGAACTTGTATTAATATAATTGGATGATTATATTCAGTACAAAATTATACTTGGGTCAAAATGGTATCTTTTGAAACCCACTTGGATGTGATTTAGACCTTTAATTTATTTTATTTAAAGAATGTGAAATATGTCTCACTCAAACTTTATTAATTAAATTATTTTGAATATAAGGTTATACTAAATATAAATTCAATTATAATTACCCATTTTAAAGATAAAATTCTTTGATTTTTGATGGAAATTTATTTGTCATTTTTATGAAATATATAATAACATTAGTAGCTTATACATTAATGATGCAGAAATTATTTATTTAGTGAAAAATCAATAATATAGTTTTTATTAAAATACTAATACCCATCAAAATGATCATGAAACTTGACCAACCCTAATTTTTATAGTATATATATACCCTAAGAATCCAAGGATAGACATGTGGATAATTTGGAGACTTATAAAATAGATTATGACATTTACAATATTTTATTTTAAATGATGTCAGAGTTGACACCTTCATACTTTAATAAAGATAACATTTTAAATGCTTTTGGTTTTAGAAGATAAATTCGTAAAAAATTATTGTTTTGAAATATATTATATTTATATTACTCATTTTATATTATTTTTCATTTTTATGAAACTAATAAGTATATTAAATAATAATACAAAAATGTTGTAGTAATTATTTTATTAAGAGAAATATCAAATAATTGGTTATAAAAATATTAAAATATATATTATATGAACTAATTAATGTGACCCAATAATTTTATATATAAATATAATATGTTATAAATATATTAAATATTTTGGTTCGAATATATATTATGTGTCAATTTTATTTAAATTCAAATAAATGAATAGTGTCAAAAATGACACTATTGATATTTTATAAAAATAACATATCATTAATGTGTTTAAAAATAAAAAAAATCAAAAATTATAAAATGAAATTTATATGTTCTAAAAATTTAAAAATTATCAAATTATGGACAATTAACGTAACATAAGTAAGTAGTTATAAAAATTTAAAATTTAGAATATTATTACCACAAATAAGACTAAATAGATTAAATAATGATAAATCAAATTTATAAGGTTTAAAATAATTACCCAACATGTCTAAATTTTATTGTATGATTCGATTACAACCCAATATCATCTAATATTTTAATTTGAGTCATGTTGGAGGTTTTTAGGTGGTGTTTGAGTTTATTATAAATTAATATTTTGGAGGATTCCAAAAGCGCTTATCTACATTCTTACAAAAGGGAACCTCCCCCCTCTTATCTTCACTCCATTTTAAGTCATCAATCTTGGAAAAACCATGAATATTATTCTTATCAACCTCTCTATTTTTATTATAGAGGTTTTGGTCTTCTCAAAAGACCAACTCTAGTGCCCAAAGAGGAAGTTTAAAAGAGGCAAGTTGAGGAAAATTTAATCTCTTCTATCGATTCCTTCATGTTTCTTACTTCTTATACTTCTTATTCTTTGTTTGTTTCATTATAAAGTAATAAAATAAGTATCACTAATATTCTGATATATTATTATAAATATGAAACAACTCTATGTCACCGTTTATCCATCCTATGAAAAATGAAATCACCGCGCATGCGTACGTTCGGCTTACCGTCTCCACACCATGGTGTAATATGTTTTTCAACCACCACCATACCTAGATGGGTATAATGGTGGAAAGAATAACTATATATGAATATTATAACATCATAATGATTCTGAGATATTATATCATCCACTCCAATTCCATTCAAAAATTATGGGAAAGATATCAACGCTCGTGTGTATGTACAGATTACTGTCTCCACGACGCGATGAGATTCATTCTGCATGTTCACCATTCAAAGAATGATTATAAAGTATATATAATGAATAAAAATGAGATATATGACATAATAATTCTACTGGATTCATCTATATATATATACATCATATACTTACTTCCATTAAAGTCACCAAGTAATGGAAAACAACGTTCATGTGTACATACGGCCTACCGTCTCCATGAACGGTTAATTTCATTTCATTTATCTATCTATTATATATATATATAATGTATGTATATATGATATATAAATCATCTTTTACAATTCGGAAGTAAGTAAATCATGATAATATCAATAACAACAAGTCTAAACATGTATGATAAATGAAATGATTATTACCCAAAACGTTGCTTCAACATGGAATTGACAAATAAATGGGTAATATAATGTCATAATTGAATCATATATGATGTCATAGAAAAGACTACGATTCTTGAATAAGTGAATGACATTATTTAAATCATTCTATGGGAGTTTCGGACACATACAAAAGATATTATACTTAAGGTAAGGGATAATTATTCTGATCTCGTTCTTATATAGGATTGTTTATTCGTAAGTATTTACAGGGGTTATTTTATCATCCATATCCATGTTTTCTATAAAAATGTTTTCATAAATTTTTTAATATTCTTCCACGTATGTTTAAATTCATTTTTACATTTTTTGACATATACCACATGGTATAGAAGGAATATTTCTTTTCTTTACCATACGAGGTACTTTTTGACTTTTCTGGAAAAAGTACGAGAATCCTGTTTTTTTAACTTATATGTCATG
Source organism: Viscum album (assembly GCA_963277665.1). Lineage (NCBI taxonomy): Eukaryota > Viridiplantae > Streptophyta > Magnoliopsida > Santalales > Viscaceae > Viscum > Viscum album. The sequence goes on from OY728163.1 coordinate 1,946,748,566, forward strand.
AATAGATTTTTACGGTTTCCTAACGCAATATTTTCATGAATCATCCTATACAATATTTCATGATTATTTTCAAAAAAATCCTTTTCTTTTAAAATTGCATGAAATTTTGAGAAAATATAATGATTTTGATGCAGAAAGCATATTTTCCTCAAGAATACATTTCATGTGTTTTATCAAAACTATTTTCCATCTAAGATGAAATTATTTAGTATTTTTATGTTTCAAGTATAATGTATCAATTATTTTCGTGGTTTAAATTTTTTTATGATGAAATGATATCCATTTGGGTTGTATGGATTATGTTAGGATGAGATGACTATTATGAACCCCATTTTATTCGTTGGGTTATGAGGAATGATTTATGTTTATTTTGTTGCACAAATAAGATTGGTTTTAGTATGAGATGGTTGGGACCAATATCTCCCTATAATGGATTTGTTAATGATTTATATCTCATGATATAAACATGGATAAAATGGAAAGTAAAATCTAGTTCAGTAATATAAGGCTGGAATGACAAGTAAACCTTGTTTTGTAATGGACTTTGTCCACTATGATGGTCTTGGAAGCAATGTCTTGGATACTATGGAAATCATATCATGTGGTTAATGGTTTTCCACAATTTCATGTTTTATTTTATCATGATTAATGTTCCTTTCAGATCAATACCTTATGTACTACCAAGATTTATGTCATTACTCATGATTTTGATATTTTATATTCTTGTTTTTATGTTCAAATTTTTATTGATTGTTTTATGTTCTCCATGTTAACCCTTACTGAGCATTTGAGCTCACCCTTTTTATGTTTTCTTTTCACTAGGATATAAATAAAGGTTTTAGGTAAGAAAACAAAATTGGGATATCATTATGGGAGATGTTGAAGATATTTCACCATGATTAGAAGATTATGTTCTGAGTTTACAAAGACACTAAAATCAAATGGTCTTTGGGCGTCTGTTTTTTCCATGTATTATGTATTCCAAAAAAGTAATGAAATTTCTATGTACGTAAAGCTTTGGGTCTCTACAGTTGGTATCAGAGTGATGTTTTAGTTAACCATTGGAAACTAGGATATGAAAACTATTGTGAGATCCCTAGAGATATTTCTAAGGTATTTCTAGGTATGTATCTAAGGTTTAGTATAATTATAGCTTATAGTCCTAGAATTATGGAAACTCTATTAGAATTAAACCTAAGATGTTATATATTGAAGGTACTCCCCCTTTATTATGTTGTTTTCCTAGTATGATTTTTTCCTCTCACACTATTCTTTTGGGGTTTTAGATGATGGATGGAACCCGAAGGAACCGTGTTGATCAATATATTGGAAAATGCAATGATTGTCCTCCTGAACAAAAAAATGATATGCGAGATGGAGTGCAAAATATAATTTCTATACTTACACAAGCTATGAATCATTATGTACTTCTAAATGAGAAGATAAGGGAACAATATTCTATTGAGACCTTTATGAGTAAATGTCCATCTTCATTCAATGGGTCTTCTGATCCACTTATTGCTGAACAATGGATCAGTACCATTGAAATGTTATTTTCAATACTTCGCTATTCAGAAAATGAAAAACTCATTTTAGTTATTTACCATTTTGAAGGGGAAGTAGACCGGTGGTTGAATCTAATTAAGAATACAATTCCCCAAGAAGAAATTGAATCCATGGAATGGGATGAGTTCAAAAACATGTTTCTCAATAAGTACATCCCTCGTATTCTTCAAACAAAGATAGAAAAAGAGTTCCTTGAGCTTAAACAAAAGGATGACGAATTATTTGGTATATAAGAGGTGTATTTTACTAGGCCTTCAAGGTATGCATCTGGATTTATCATCCAACCTGAATGAAAAGTTGATCGATTCTTCAATGGCTTAAAACCAAGTCTTCGAAGGGAATTAGCTATAATAGAATTTAGTATCTATGAAGAAATTGTAAGTTGTGATATCAAGGATGAATTGGAAGTTAGTGTTATATATTCATCTCTTGGGTTTGACAAGAAAAGAAAGGTGGAGTTCAAGGAAAAATCTCAAAACAATGGTGAAAAGAAGACTAATGTTTCTTTATGATCAATGTGTGGAAAGAAGCATCGTTGATATTTTATTAAAGGGACTAGAAAATTTTTTAAGTGTTGAAACGAAGGTCATCGAGTAGCTGAGAGTCAATGTAATGAGAAAAAGGTAGCTAATAATATTAATAGGGAAAATACTACATAGAATGCACCACCAACACATAAATTCTACAAGTGCAAGGAAATTGGGCATTATTCTAACCAATGCCCAAATCCAAGGGTTAAGGATGATCGACATCAAAAAACTCGTAAGGAAAAGGACGAAGGGAAGTCACATGCGATCACTATTGGTGATTTTGAATATGAAAATAAAGTGGTGTAATGATTAAGTGTATATGTAATGGGATTCCAAAATAGTGTGGTGGAATCTCATTTATAGTATTATAGAATATTGGAATATCTATGTTTTGGTTTTCAATAATTTTATGGTACTAGTAACCTTGAAAAGTGATTGAAATATTTTTGGATAGAAGATGATTTGTGTATAATGAAGGGATAAATGGATAATGAGATGTTTGATAGTATTAATGAGCTCATTATTGATAAAAGGACAATGTGATATCATGGTTTGAGTATATAGATTTTTGGTATATTTTGCATATGGAAAGGGTTAATTTTGAATGAATTCATGTTGTCACTAAGGTTCAATAGTAGTTTATGATATTTCAAGAGGATGAATGATGTAGTCCTTAAAATGTTTGGAATGTGACCAACAAGATATATCTTATGATATATGGGGGATAAATGATTGTATTGACATGCCTGTTATATGACCTTTCTAGAAATCATTTTCTTTATACTATGAGATTGGACAAAAGTATTTTGGATAAGACTAAAGATTTGAATGGAATAAGTTAGAAATAAGATTTTATTGTTTATGTCTAAAACTTTTTTATTATTTCAGAAATGTTATAATAGTATAGTTTTATAAAAATGGAAACCCGTAGGATGAGCGAAAACCCATCGCGTCGGACAAAGCTGTAGAAAATTGAACCCAAAACCGATGTGTGACAGGCCTTTATCACCTTCCACTAACCTACAGGAAGTCCTTGGTTTGTAGAAATTAGTGTTATTTTATTAGGTGTTATGATATATGAAGTATAAGTCCATTTTTGGAACTATATACGATTAGCCTCACCATAGATGGACTTACATATATATAATATCTTATGATGACCTTTTTTGTGATAGAGACAGATGGAATGGCCTATCATTCTATTAGATTAAATGATAATACTTAAAGAATGAAAAATTAAACTTCATTTATTTAAATAAGAGAATAAGTGGAAATTGTTCATGGAATGACCAACGATGATTTTACACTGAAATCAAGTAAGTCTTTATCCTTATGAAAAAATTCATCAACTTTTGGGAAATGATCTTGAAATCCAAAATGTTGTCCTAGTACCCTCATATATGATGAATCAGATGGTACCATAGATCATCATAAATTTATGGCTTTGTGTACGTTGTATTTTTCAGAAACATGTTCTCTACCACTCTTCATCAGAACATGATGGTTAGATTTCTCTTCCATATCCATATTTTCACATATATTCTCTTTTGTAGAAACCTAGTGTTGAGTTACTTTGGGCGACAAATATGTTTCTAACTTTCCTATTTAAAATTAAGTTTTAGTATTACTGTTTATTATGTGGTCTTATATGAATGAAAATTTCAGGTAGTAAAGGATTTATAACCCTGATGAATTTCGAGGGTGAAATCCATTTTAAGGGGGGTATAACGTAACACCCAAAGATTTTATGAGAAATATTATTTTTAATTTCATTGATGTCTTTTTTTGTATGATACACCATTATTAGCTTGATGTATACACAAAATTTAATTAGCTTGTAGTATACACACAACACTATTCTTGTCTTGTGTTGCACACACGAGCGACCTTCTTCAATAACGTGTGTTGTACGCAATGTCGTGTTTCTCTAAACAACGATATATAATTGTAATATTATTATGAACTAGATTATAGGAATATTAATAACCACATTTTTATTTTTATGACATTATCATTCATCTTACTCATATTCTAGAATGTGGTATGAAATCAAAATAATTTTTTTTGGTAAAATAAGTATACTTCAAAAAATGCAATTTTGCCATCTTTTGATTGGGCACCCACCGTAAATCTAGTTTTTGACACTATTAAAAGTTCAATTTGACAAAATAAAATTATTCATTTCAATAGGGATATGAAAATTAACTCTATATAATTTTTTAATATTTTTCGGTTAACTTTAATATTTTGATGAATAGTAAAATACGCTAAATTTCAATTAAAAACAATTTTTTCATCAAGATAATTTATATGGTTAAATTATAATATTGAATTATTATAAATTATAAATAGAATATATATTTACTATATCATATTATGTATGTTATTATCATTAATTTTACATTGAATTCATAGGTAAAAACACTTCAATCTTTTGCAATGTTTTAACTTTAGAAACCCTTTTTCTCAATAGCCGGATTAATTTTTAAATTAAATACTACAACTTATGTGTTTTGAATTTGAAAAAATGGATTCCATATTTTGAATCAATAGGTCCAAATTATGGTAATATGATAATTTCCGGGTGCACTGTAATTGTACTGTAGTAGTTACTGTTCGGTACTGTAGTAGCTGGAACTATTCACCCGATTTGGGCCTTCGAACCACCGGTTTGGGCCTACGGGTCTCCAGGGACATCAATTAATCAAATTCCTTTGGTCCACATGGCCTTCGGGTCACATAGACCATGGAGTAGTGCATTTAACATAGAACATTCCCCAAGAAGATTATCAGAGCAACAAGAGTCGCTGCCACCAGATGCATAGCTAACCTGATTGGAAGAATGAGACGGTATGGCAGCCGCCATTGGGACCAGGCACCATGCAACATTTTAGGGGGAAATGCTTTCTGATCAGAAATTCAAGGTAGGTATCTAGGTTATCAATGACATAGAAATATGGGGAGGGGGAGTTCAAGTGGGATGGGCCTACGGGTCATGTATTGGGCATGGTATGCCTTTAGGCCTTTGGGTCAGGTATTGCGGGTTTGTCGGGCCTTGTGCCTTGGGCTTAAGGGTCATGTACGGGTTCCCCTTAAACCCTTAAAAGGGGTATTATCCATAAATAAAAATAAAAAATAAGGCCTTCGGGCCATTCGGGCTTATAAATGAATGATGCGAAAATTATTTATTAAGTGAAAAAAATCAATAATTTAGTTTTTATTAATATATAATACTTATAAAAACGACCGGAAACTTGACCAACCCATATTGGTCGAGTATATATATACCTTAATCATCCAATAGTATACCTGTGGACCATTTTGAGCCTTATAAAATAGATTTTGACATTTATATTATTTTATTTTAAATGATGTCAAAGTTGTCACCTTCATACTTTAATAAAGATAACATTTTGAAGATTGGTTTTTTAGAATATAAGTTAGAATAAAAGTATTCTTATGAAAGATAATGAATATATCTTCATCATAATATGTTATTTATAATTTTTATGAAAAAAATAATTATATTAAATAATTATAAAAAAAATGATTAGGTAATTATTTTAATAAGAGAAATTTAAAATAAAGGGTTTTAAAAATATTAAAATAAATATTATATGAACTAAATAATGTTTTCCACGAATTTTATAGATAAATATTACATGTTAGGAATCTATTAAATATTTCAGTTCGAAAATATCTTATGTGTGGATTTTATTTAAATTCAAATTAATGAATAGTGTCAAAATTGACACTATTGATATTTTATAAAAATAACATATTATTAAATTATTTAAAAATCACAAAAAAATATTTAAAATTTATAAAATGAAATTTATATATTCTAAAATTTCATAAAGTATCCAATTAAGGACAATTAATAACAAAAAAGTATGTAATCATAACAATTTTAAATTTAGAATATTATTACCATAAATAAGATTAAATAGATTAAATAAGGATAAATCAAATTGATAAGGATTAAAATAATTTCCCAACATGTCAAAATTTTATTTCTGATAAGATTACAATCCTATCTCATATCATCTTCTAATTTTGCCAATTGCGAGTTTTTTTGGTTGCTATTGAGTTTATTAGAAATTAATATTTTGGAGGTTTCCATATGTGCCCCTCTCCTCTCTTATAAAAGGGAACCTCCTCCCACTTATCTTCACTCTATTTTAATCCATAAATCTTGGCCAAACCCTAAAAAATATTCTTCTCAACCTATCTAGTTCTATTATATAGGTTCTGTTCTTCTCAAAAGACCAACTCCTGTGCCATAGGAGGATGTTTAAAAGAGGAACGTCAAGGAAGAGGAAATCCCTTCTACCGATTCTTTCATGTTTTTTTCTTCTTTTACTTCTTCTTCATTAGTTGTTTCTTTATAAATTAATATCATCAGTATCAATAATATAATGATATGTTATTATAAATATGAAACAACCCTATTTCACCTTCTATCCATCATGCGAAAAACGAAACCACGTGTGCGTACGTACGTCTTCCCGTCTCCACGCTGTGGGGTAATATGTTTTTCCACCACCACCATACTTGGATGGATATAATGGTGGAAATAATAACTTTATGAGATTTATAACATCATATTGATTCTAAGATATTATATCATCCACTCCAATTCCATTCAATAATTATGGTAATGATATCATCGCGCGTGTGTACGTTCGGATTACCGTCTCCACGACGCGATGAGATTCATTCTCCACGATCACCATTCAAGAATGATAATAAGTTATATATAATGAATAATAATGAGATATATTACATAATAATTCTACTATATTTATGTATATATATATATAATCCATTTACTTAATTCCATTCAAGTCAATAAGGAAATGAAAACATCGTTCATGCATACGTACAGCCAACTGTCTCCATGAAAAGTGTATTTCATTTCATTTATCTATCTAATATATATTTATATAATGAATGTATATATGATATATAAATCATGTTTTTCATTATTAAAGTAATTAAATCATGATAATATCAATAAAAACAATTCCAAACATGTATGATAAATGAAATGATTATTGCCCAAAACTTTGCTTCAACATGGAATTGACAAATGAATGGGTAATATAAAGTCATAAGTGAATCATATATGATGTCATTAAAATGTCTAAGATTCTTGAATAAGTCAATTACATTATTTAAATAATTATATAGGATTTTCATGTTGTACCTCTCGAACCCCTCAAGGTTTTATTTTCATGATCACAATCACCCTCATATTTATCTAATCCTCTTTCAAGTGTTTTTGGTTGATAGGAATCAAATCAGGTGGCCAAGGAATTGGGCCAAGAAAGAAAGAAGGCAAAGTGGATTGAAAATCAGTCCACCGGCCAACCGGTGGCTTCACCACCGGTCGACCGGTGGACCCTGGGAAGAAGGCAGAGCCACTGCCTCCACACCGGCCAACCGGTGGCCAAGCACCGGCCAGCCGGTGGCACCCAGATTGAACAGGGTTTGCTACTGCCTCACCACCGGCCAGCCGGTGGCTCTGGCACCGGTCAGCCGGTGGAGCCTGGACAGAAGGCATCCTTCTGTCCAGCCCACCGGCCAGCCAGTGGCACACCAGCGGCCAGCCGGTGGCACCCTCTCCAAATAGTGTCAGCTACTGCCTCACCACCGGCCAGCCGGTGGCTCTGGCACCGGTCGACCGGTGGCCCCTGGAAAAGAATCCTATGCCTTTTTGCAAACACCGGCCAGCCGGTGGGACTGTACCGGCCAGCCGGTGGAGCCAGTCAAACTAGCCGTTGCAGTTTGACCAGGCTGGCCCACTTGGCTCCCAACGGCTCTTTAAGCCTCTCCAACGGCTCCGAAGCCTCTCCATGGGTTCCATGCCTATAAATAAAGGCCAAGGAAGCCCCGGACACCTACCTGATCATATACGAAGCCAACGGACATATTTTGGATCATTTGGCGTACCTCCGGCGGACTTCCTCAAAGGAACCCACCTAGCTCTATCCAATTCCACATCCAAGGAGCTCCTCCAAAGAAGATTGGAAGCGGCCTTCAACATCTCCAATCATTCAAAGGCGCCCAAGGCTTCTCCATTACGGTTTTTCATGTTTATCATTTTTTGAGCTTAATTTGGGTTTGTTTCTACAAACCACTCTTTTTCTCATCCCCTCTTTCATTTGGGTTTCACACCACCACTAAGGTGTGAAGAGGTTCACAAGCTTTTCCTTTAAAAAGCTTGAGAAAAAGGTGAGCTATCCTTCACCTGTAAGAAGGATAGTGGGTTCTTGCTAAACCATCAAAAGCAAGTGGGTTCTTGCTAAACCATTTCAAAAGCAAGCTGTAATAGGTCCTAGTGCTACCTCAAAGCCTAGTGGGTTTCTTGCTAAAACCATTGAAAAGCAAGCTGTAGGAATCTCTCAACGGTTGAGTTGGGAGCGGAGACGTAGGCCGGGTTTTGGCCGAACTCCGTTATCAATTTCTTGTGTCTTGCCTTATTTATTTCCGCTGCATTCTTCAACTTTGATTTTAATTGTTAATCAATTTTTTTTAAAAGGCAATTCACCCCCCTCTTGCCATTCATTTTCCCCGTTTTCTTCCGACCCAACAATTGGTATCAGAGGGACCTTTGAGTAATACCCTAAACCGGTTTCAAATTAAATATCCTATTTTTTTTTGATGGCTTCTACCGCTTCTTCCTCTCAATCCCCCGAAGGTTTTTCTTTGGATCGTGCTCCATTCTTTGATGGAGCCGATTATTCTTTTTGGAAAACCCGCATGGCCACATTTCTTAAAAGTATTGGCTATCCAATTTATAGAATTGTTATGCAAGGATTTTCCCTCTCCTCTCCCGATGAGTCTAAATGGACCCCCAATGATATTGCAAATTTTGAGCTTGATGGCAAAGCCATGAATGCTCTTCATTGTGGCTTAGACCGTAATGTTTTTGATTGTATTTCTTCTTGCACCACCTCTTATGATATTTGGAAATATTTAGAGCTAACCCATGAAGGTACTAGCATGGCTCAAAAGCAAGAACCCGCTCAAAAGAAAGAACCCGATGCAAAATCCGTTCCCAATTGCCCACTCCACAAGAAAAGGGCCAAGAAAAAGAAGAAGAAGAAGGATTCAAAGGCAACATGGAGTGATAGTTCCACCTCTTCATTCTCCTCCTTCTCCTCGAGCGACCATGGTAATAATTGCCTAATGGCAAAACATGAGGTATCTTCCTCCTCTTCCTCCTCCTCATCCTCTTGCTCTTCAAATTCAAATTCTTTCAATCATTTGTCTTATGAAGAACTCTCACACGCTAGAGACCAACTTGAAAATGGTTTTCATGAACTTTCTTCAAAATTTGTTGCTTTGAAAAAGTCTTTTAAAAAACTTTCCTCCGAAAAAGACCAACTTCTCAAAGAGAAGGAGGAACTCACCCTTAAAATCCAAAATTTTCCAAATGTTGATTCCATGGAATCAACCATCAAAGACCTTAGAGAGACCCTAGCCAAGTTCACCCAAGGTGAACAAAATTTGAACAATTTGCTTGGTTCACAAAGGGTTTCCCGAACCACCAATGGACTTGGCTATACCAACCAAGCCTCCTCCTCCCATGCACCCACTGTTTTTGTAAGGGGGAGCTCCGAATTTAAATTTTGTAATTATTGCAAGAAAACCGGGCATCTCATTTATGAGTGTAATTGTAAAAATGCCCGGTATGGTCAACCCAAAAGTTTTTTCTTTTCGGATGAATTTTATAGGAGAAGACCCGCCATGAGACAAGTATGGATTGAAAAATCCCTTTCTAGCGAGTCTCTCCGGGCCTAAAATCATCTCTTTTCAAAATCCCTCTCCCCGGTGACTTATTGTTTTTATTTAGGGGGAGTTAGATTCTTTTAAGCCTTTTTGTGAATTAAAAATTTTCATTCAAAATTATCATTTTAAATTCTCAATTTCAAAATTTTCGATTCCAACTTTCAATTTCAACATTTGGTATCCAAAATTCAAATTTCAAATTTCAATTGGTTTTTTATTCAAAACTTTCAATTCAAACTGTTATTCAAATTTTCATTTCAATTTCAAAAATCTCAAATTGATTTTCAAATCTCTCTCTTGTTTTTCAAAATCTCCCTCAATCAAGTTGTATGCCCCACTCTATTTTGATAATCACAAAGGGGGAGAAATTTCTTGATTGATTGGGGGAGAATCCTTTTCATCATGGTTAAGCATTTCCTTTCAATTTTAGTATTTTTCATTGTTTGTTTTGGTGATTGTGATCATCAAAATAGGGGGAGATTGTTGTACCTCTCGAACCCCTCAAGGTTTTATTTTCATGATCACAATCACCCTCATATTTATCTAATCCTCTTTCAAGTGTTTTTGGTTAATAGGAATCAAATCAGGTGGCCAAGGAATTGGGCCAAGAAAGAAAGAAGGCAAAGTGGACTGAAAATCAGTCCACCGGCCAACCGGTGGCTTCACCACCGGTCGACCGGTGGACCCTGGGAAGAAGGCAAAGCCACTGCCTCCACACCGGCCAACCGGTGGCCAAGCACCGGCCAGCCGGTGGCACCCAGATTGAACAGGGTTTGCTACTGCCTCACCACCGGCCAGCCGGTGGCTCTGGCACCGGTCAGCCGGTGGAGCCTGGACAGAAGGCATCCTTCTGTCCAGCCCACCGGCCAGCCGGTGGCACACCAGCGGCCAGCCGGTGGCACCCTCTCCAAATAGTGTCAGCTACTGCCTCACCACCGGCCAGCCGGTGGCTCTGGCACCGGTCGACCGGTGGCCCCTGGAAAAGAATCCTATGCCTTTTTGCAAACACCGGCCAGCCGGTGGGACTGTACCGGCCAGCCGGTGGAGCCAGTCAAACTAGCCGTTGCAGTTTGACCAGGCTGGCCCACTTGGCTCCCAACGGCTCTTTAAGCCTCTCCAACGGCTCCGAAGCCTCTCCATGGGTTCCATGCCTATAAATAAAGGCCAAGGAAGCCCCGGACACCTACCGGATCATATACGAAGCCAACAGACATATTTTGGATCATTTGGCGTACCTCCGGCGGACTTCCTCAAAGGAACCCACCTAGCTCCATCCAATTCCACATCCAAGGAGCTCCTCCAAAGAAGCTTGGAAGCGGCCTTCAACATCTCCAATCATTCAAAGGCGCCCAAGGCTTCTCCATTACGGTTTTTCATGTTTATCATTTTTTGAGCTTAATTTGGGTTTGTTTCTACAAACCACTCTTTTTCTCATCCCCTCTTTCATTTGGGTTTCACACCACCACTAAGGTGTGAAGAGGTTCACAAGCTTTTCCTTTAAAAAGCTTGAGAAAAAGGTGAGCTATCCTTCACCTGTAAGAAGGATAGTGGGTTCTTGCTAAACCATCAAAAGCAAGTGGGTTCTTGCTAAACCATTTCAAAAGCAAGCTGTAATAGGTCCTAGTGCTACCTCAAAGCCTAGTGGGTTTCTTGCTAAAACCATTGAAAAGAAAGCTGTAGGAATCTCTCAACGGTTGAGTTGGGAGCGGAGACGTAGGCCGGGTTTTGGCCGATCTCCGTTATCAATTTCTTGTGTCTTGCCTTATTTATTTCCGCTGCATTCTTCAACTTTGATTTTAATTGTTAATCAATTTTTTTTTAAAAGGCAATTCACCCCCCTCTTGCCATTCATTTTCCCCGTTTTCTTCCCACCCAACATTTCATACACATACAAAATAAATTGGACATAAGGTAAGGGATAATTATTCCACTCTCATTTTCATTCGGGATTGTTTATTCGTAAGTATTTTCAGGGGTGATGTTTATCATCCATATCCATGTTTTCTATATAAAAAATTTCATAAATTGTTTAATACTATTCCATTTATTTTTAAATTAATTTTCACCCTATTTTACTTATACCACTTGGTATGTAAGAAATATTTCTTGTGTTTACCATACGAAGTAATTTTTGAATTTTTTGGCAAAAGTACTAGAAAAAAGTTTTTTTAACTTATACAGCATGAACGGATTTTTACGGTTTCATAACACCACATTTTCATGAATCTTCCTATACAAGATTTCATTATTATTTTTTAAAAAATAATTCTCTTTTAAAATTGTATTGCATTTTGAGAAAATAAAATGATTTTGAAGAAGAATGTATATTTTCCTCACGAATTCATTTCAAGTGTTTTGTCAAAAATATTTTCTATCTATGATGACATTATTTAGTATGTTTATGTTACAAGTATAATGTCTATATTATTTAAATGGTTTGATTTTTCTTATTATGAAATGGTATCCATACTTTTTATATGGATTGTGTTATGATGGGATGATGATTATGAAACCCATTTGTTTCTTTGGGTTATGATGATTGATTTATGTTTATTTTGTGGCACACATAAGATTGGTTTCATTATGAGATGGGTGAGACCTATATCTACCTCCAATTCATTGTTTAATGATTTATATCTCATGATATAGACATGGATGAAATGATATGTAAAATATGGTTCAGTAATACAGTGCTGGAACAACAAGTAAATCTGGTTCAGTAATGGACTTTGTCCACTATGATGGTATTGGAAGCAATGCCTTGGATACTATGGGAATCACATCATTTTCTTAATAGTTTTCCACAATTACATGTTTTATTTTTTCATGATTAATGTACCTTTATGATCTATGCCTTATGTACTTCATTGATTTATGTCATTAATCATGATTTTGATGTTATATATTCATGTTTTTACGTTCAAATGTTTATAGATTATTTTATATTATCCATGTTTTCCCTTTATAAGAATTTGAGCACACCATTTTTTTTATTTATTTTCCCTAGGATATAAATAAATGTTTTAGGTATGAAAATAATAATGGATGATATTTATGGGATATGTTGAAGATATTTCACCATTATTAGAGGATTATGTTCTGAGCTTCCAAAGACATTAAACAAATACAGGTTTTGGTCATCTGTTTTTGTCATGTATTAAGTATTTTGAAAAAGTAATGAAATGTCTATGTACGTCAAGCATTGGGTCTCGTTAGTTGGTATCAGAGTGAATGTTTAGTTAACCTTTGGAAACTAGGATGCAAAAACATTAGTGAGATCTCAAGAGATATTTCTATGGTATGTCTAGGGATGTCTTTAAGGTTAAGTATAAGTATATGTTATAGTCCTCTAATTATGGTAATGATCTTAGAATTAAACCTAAGATGATATATATTGAAGGTACTCCCCCTTTATTATATTTTTTCCTAGCATGATTTTTTCCTCCCACACTATTCTTTTGGGGTTTTAGATTATGGATGGAACCCGAATGAACGGTGTTGATCAATGTAATGGACAATGAAATGATTTTCCTCCTGAACAAACAAATGTTATGGGATATGAATTGAATAATCTTATTTATATATTTACACAATATATAAATCATTCCGGACTTCCAAATTATTAGAGAAGGGACCAATATTTTATTGAGTCCTTAATGAGGCAACGTTCAACTTCTTTCAATGGGTCTTCTGATCCACTTATTACTGAATAATGGATCAGTAACATTGAAAATATATTTTACATACTTCATTGTTCAGAACAATAAAAAGTCATTTTGTCTATTTACCATTCAGAAGGGGAAGAAGACCAATGGTGGAATCTAATTATGAATACAAGGCCCCAAGAAGAAATTGAATCCATGGAATTGGATGAGTTCAAGAACTTGTTTTTCAATAAGTACTTCCCTCGTATTCTTTGAAAAAATATGGAAATGGAGTTCCTTGTGCTTAATCAAAAGGATAATGAATTTGTTGGTATAAACGAGGTGATTTTTTCAAGGCTGGTAAGGTATGCATCTGGCTTTATCATCCAACCTGAAATTAATGATGATCAATTCATCAGTGGCTTAAAACTAAGTCATCGAAGGGAATTAGCTATAAGAGACTTCAATATCTATGAATAAATTGTGCATTGTGTTATCAAGGTAGAACTGAAATTTGGTGTTACATATCCATCTCATGGTTTTGATAAGAAACGAATGATGGAGTTTAAGGAAAAATCTCAAAAAATGGTGACAAGAAGAAGAATGTATCTCTATGCTCAAAGTGTGGAAAGAAGCATGGTAGAGATTGTCTTAAATGAACTGTAAAATGTTTTAAGTGTGGAAAAGATGGTCATTGAGTAGCTGAAAGTAGAAGTAATGAGAAAAAGGTAGCTAATGATGTGAATAGAGAAAAGACTACAGGGAACACACCCACAACACTTCAATTCTACAAGTGCAAGTAAATGGGGAATTATGCTAACCGATGCGCTGATCCAAGGGTTAATGATGATCACATCAACAACCTGTTAAGGCAAAGGAAAAAGTGAAGACACATACGATCAATATTGGTGATTTTGAATATGACAACAAAGTGGTGGAATGATTTAGTGTATATGTAACTGGACTCCAAAATAGTGTTGTGGAATCTCATTTATAGTATTATGGAATTTTGGAATATCTATGTATTGGTTTTCAATAATTGTGTGGTACAGGTAACCATGAAAAGTGATTGAAATATTTTCGGAAAGCAGATTATATGCGCTTAATGAAGGGATAAAGGGATAATGAGAAGTTTGATAGTATTAATGAGATCATGATTGACAAAACGACAATGTGATATCATGGTTTGAGAATATATAAATTTTGTTATATTTGGTGTATGGATAGGGTTAATTTTGATGGAATTTATGTTTTCACTAAGGTTATATAGTAATTTATGTTATTTTAAGAGGATGCATGATGAAATCCTTCAAATTTTTGGAATGTGACCAACTGGATATATCTTATGATATTTGGGGGATAAATTTTGGTATTAACATGCTTATTATATGACCTTTCTAGAAATCGTTTTCTTTATACTATGAGATGGGATAGATGTATTTCGGATGATCCTAAATATTAGAATGGATTATGTTATAGATCAAATTGTATTGTTTAACTCTACAACATTATTATTATTTCTGAAATTTTATAATAGTATAGTTTTAGAGAAAGGATAACCCATATGATGGGAGACAAAACATAGTGTCGGACAAGGCTGTGAAAAATTGAACCCACAACAGATGTGCGATAGGCCTTTATCATCTACCAATGGCCTAAAAAAGTCCCTAGTTTGTTGTAATTAGTATTATTTTATTATGTGATATTATAGTTGAAGTATAAGTCCATTTTAGGACCATATACAATTAACCTCACCATAGATGGACTTATGTATTTTTAATATCTTATGCTAACCATTTTTCTGATAGAGACAGATGGAATGAACAATCATTTTATCGCATGATCTGATAATACATTAAGAACCACAAATGCAACTTAATTTCATTAAATAAGAGATGAGGTGTAAATTGTTCATGGAATGACCAATTATGATTTTACACTGAAATCATCTATGTTTTTATCCTTATGAAAAAATTCATCAACTTTAGGGAAATGATCTTGAAAACCAAAAATGTTTTCCTAGTACCCTCATATCTGATGAATCAGATGGTACCATAGATCATCACAAATTTATGGCTTTTTGATTGTTGGATTTTTAATAGACATGTTCTCTACCACTATTCATCAGAACATGATGGTTAGATTTCTCTTCCATATCCATATTTTCACCGATATTTTCCTATGTGGAAACCCAGCGCTGAGTGAATTTGGGTTACCATTATGTTTCTAAATTTATTTTTTAAAATTAAGTTTTGGTATTACTATTTACTATGTGGGATTCTATGAAATAATCATTCAAGTAGAAAATTATTTATTACCCCGATGAATTTTGAGGGCGAAATTCATTTTAAGGGGGGTAGAATGTAAAACCCCGAGATTTTATGAGAAATATTCTATTTAATTTCATTGATATCTTATGTCGTACACTACACCATGCTTAGATTTCACAATAAAAAAACATTGTATTAGCTTTTATTATACGCAAAACACAATTCTTGGCTTGTGTTTCACACACGAGCGACCTTCCTCAATAGCATGTGTTGTACGCAATACCGAGTTTCACTAAAAAACGATATATTGTTATAATATTACTATGAACTAGATTTTATGAATATTAGTAACTATATTTAGTATTTTAAAACATTATCATTCATCTTACACATATTCTAGAACATAGTATTAGATAAAAAATATTCTTTTAGGTAAAATAAGTATTTTTTAACATATGCAGTTTTGCTGACTTTTGATGGCGCACCCAATGTAAATCTATTTTTTGACATGTTTATAAGTTCAATTTGAGAAAATAAACTTATTCATTGAAATAAGGATATAATAAATTAACTTTTTATAATTTTTTTTATCATTTTTCTGTTAAGTTTCATATTTTGATGAATAGTAATACTTCGCTATATTTTAATTAAAAACAACTTTTTTCATCAAGATAATTTATATGGTTAAATTATAATATTTAATGGTTTTAAATAATAAATATAATATATTTTTACCATTTAACGTTATGTATGTCATTATCATTAATTTTACATTGAATTCATAGATAAAAACATTTCAATCTTTTGCACTGTATTAACTTTTAAAACCCATTTTCTCAACAGCGGGATTAATTTTAAATTTAAATACTGCAACTTTTGTGTTTTGAATTCGGAAAAATTGATTCTATATTTTGAATTAATAGGTCCAAATTATGTTAATAGGATACTTTTTATTTTTATGCATCATGAATAGTAACTACGGTAAATTTTATTTTCAACATTTAAAGGTAAATCAGGTAATTAAGGGTAAAAATATTATTTTAAAATTACCCTAACACCTATGTTAATATAATTGTATGATTATATTTCGTCCTAAAATATACTTGGGTAGAGATGGAATCTTTTGGAACCCACTTGGATGTGATTAAGACCATTAATTGATTTTATTTAAAGAAAGTGAAATATGTCTCACTCAGACTTTAATAATTAAAGTATTTTTAATATAAGGTTATATTGATTATAAATTCGATTATAAATACACATTTGAAATATAACATGATTTTATTCATGATGGTAATTTATTTTTGATTTTTAAGAAATATATAATTACCTTAATAGCACATACATTAATGATGCATAAATTATTTATTTTGTGAAAAAAAAACAATAATATTGTTTTTTATTAAAATAATAATACCCATAAAAAGGACCATAAACATGACCATAACATATTGGTAATATATATATATAATATAATAATCAAATTGTTGAAATTTGGGCCATTTGGATCTATATAAAATATATATTATGACATTTATATTATTTTATTTTAAATGATGTCAAAGTTGTCACCTTCATACTTTAATAAAGATAACATTCTAATGTTTGGTTGTTTTAGAAGATAAATTAGACTAAAACTATTATTATGAAATATATTAGATATATATTAATCATATTATTTTATTTTTAATTTTCATTAAACAAATAAGTATATTAAATAATTACACATAAATGTTGTAGTAATTATTTTATTAAGAGAAATATCAAATAAATGGTTTTAAAATGTTAAAATAAATATTATATTAACTAATTAATGTTCTCCAATAATTAAATAGACTAATATGACATGTTATGAATCTATTAAATATTTTTTTGAACATATCGTATGTGTGTATTTTAATTAAATTCAAATAAATGAATAGTGTCAAAATAAACAGTATTTATTTTTTATAAAAATAACATATTATTAAATTTTTTACAAATCACAAAAAAATATTTTAAAATTTTAAAATGAAATTTATATGGTCTAAAATGTCATAAAGTATCCAATTATGGACAATTAACAACACATAAGTATGAATTTATAATAATTTAAAATTTGGAATATTCTTACCACAAATAAGATTAAATATATTAAATGTGGATAAATGAAATTGATAAGGTTTAAAATAATTTACCAACAAGCCTAAATTTTATTTTATGGTGATATTACAGCCAAATATCATATAATCTTTTAATTTTTGTTATTTTAGAGGTTTTTAGGTTGGGTTTGAGTTTATTATAAATTAATATTTTGGAGGTTTCCAAAAGTGCCCCTCTCCCCTCTTATAAAAGAGAACCTCCTAACTCTTATTTTAACTCCATTTTAAGCATTAAATATCCACCAACCCATGAATATTACTCTTATAAACCTCTCTAGTTCTATTATAGAGGTTCTGTTCTTCTCAAAAGACCAACTCTATTGCCCTAAGAGGAAGTTTAAAAGAGGAAAGTCAAGGAAGTGGTAATCTCTTCTACCAATTATTTCATGTTTCTTTCTTCTTCTACTTCTTCTTCTATAGATTTTTATTTATAAATTAATAACATAAGTATCACTAATATATTTATATTTTATTATAAATATGAAACAAATCTATCTCAGATTCTATCCATCCTATGAAAAATGAAATCATCATGCGTGCATATGTACGGCTTACCGTCTCCCCGCCGTGGTGTAATCTGTTTTTCCACCACCACCATACATGTATGGGTATAATGGTGGAAATAAAAACTATATATGACTATTATAACCTCATAATGATTCTTTGATATTATATCATCCACTCAAATTCCATTCAATAATTATGGAAATGATATCATCGCTCGTGCGTACGTACGAATTACCGTCTACAGGACGCAATGAGATGAATTCTCCATTTTCACCATTCGAGAAGGATTATAAAGTATATATAATAAATAATAATGAGATATATGAAATAATAATAATAATTTATTTATATATATATATATTTATTTTTCATCTACTTACTTCCATTCAAGTCAATAAGGAATGGAAAACAACATTCATGCTTACGTAAGGCCTACTGTTTCCATGAATGGTGTATTTCATTTCATTTATCTATATGTTATATATATAATGAATCTAAATATGATATATAAATCATGATTTAAATTATTTAAGTATTAAAATCATTGTAATATCAATAACAACAAGTACAAAAACCTTTGATAAACGAAATGATTATTACACAAAACGTTGCATCAACATGGAATTGACAAATGAATGGGTAATATAAAGTCAAAAGTGATTCATATATAATATCATAAAAATTACTATGATTCTTAAATAAGTGAATAAACTTATTTAAATCATTATATAGGAGTATCGGGCATGTAAAAATGAAATTGGACATAAGGTAAGGGTTAATTATTCCAGTATCGTTCTTTTCCGGGATTGTTTATTCGTAAGTATTCACTGGGGTTATATTTATCATCCATATACATGTTTTCTAAAAAAAGTTTTACTAAATTTTTTTATTACTCTTCCATGTATGTTTAATGTCATTTTTATCCTTTTTTACCCCTACCACATGGTATGGAAGGAATCTTTCCTTTGTTTACCATAAGAGCTACTTTTTGACCTTTTCGGCAAAAGAATGAGAAGAGAGTTTTTTTAACTTATACGGCATGAAAGGATATTTACAGATCCATAACTTCTTCTTTTCAGGATTATTTCTGTAATACATTTCATGATTATTTTTAATAAAATCTTTTTATTTTAAAATATCATGGAATTTTTTTTAGAGAAAAATATTTTTAAGAAGAAAGGATATTTTCGACAAGAATTCATTTCAAGTGTTTTTAAAACTATTTTCCATCTAATATGAAATTATTTAACATGTTTATGTTTCTAGTATAAAGTCTTTATTATTTACATGTTTTGATTTTTCTTATGATGAACTGATATCCATTAGTTTTATATGGATTATGTTATGATGGGATGATGTTTATCAAACCCATTTTATTCTTTGGGTTAGGATGAATGATTTATTTTTATTTTGTGGTACACATAATAATGGTTTCATTATGAGATGGGTGGGACATTTATTTCTCTCTAATACATTGGGTTAAGATATATATCTCATGATATTGACATGGCTGAAATAGATAGTAAAATTTGGTTCAGGAATACAGGGCTGGAACGGCAAGTCAACCTGGTTTAGTAATGGACTTTGTCCACTATGATGGTCTTGGAAGCTATGCCTTGGCTACTATGGAAATCATATTATTTGATTAATATTTTTCAAAAATTATATGTTTTATTTTATCACGGTAATGTTTATTTATGATCTAGGAATTATTTACTACCAAGATTTATGTCATTACTCATGAATTTGAAGTTTTATATTCATGTTTTTACATTCAAATGTGTATGAAGTGTTTTATGTTCTCCTTGTTTACCATTACTGAGAATTTGAGCTCACCATTTTTATGTTTTCTATTCCCCATAACATAAAGAAATTTTTTAGTTATGAAAACAAAAGGGGAAGATCTTTATTCGATATGTTGAAGATATTTCACTATGATTAGATGATTATGTTCCAAGTTTCCAAAGACACTAAAATAATACGGGCCTTGAGCGTCTGTTTTTCTCATGTATTATGTATTCCGAAAAACTAATGAAATGTCTATTTATTTCAAGCTTTGGGTCTCTACAAAAATCATACCATGTTCGGGAAGGGTTCACGATCGTGGACCGGGCATCAAAAATGGTACGTGGGAGCGGTTCACATAACCAAAAAATGGTTCACTGTGACAGTTTGCAGCGAATGGAATGTGTTAGGATGAAGGTATGATAGTTCTAGAGATGATAGAAGAGAATGGATCCAAATCGGATCAAATTTTTTACACAAACTATTGTGGAAAAATGGTTCATGTAATGGGAGAGGTTCATGACAGGAGGATCAATATGCGGTGGAGGCTATACCAAATCAATGATTTTGTAAATATTGGATTAACGGATTTTTTGAATATCGTTGCCTATATAAGGAGAACTAATCCCACCGATTAGAGGTGAGAGTGAATATGATTATAGAGCATATATTTTCTTTGTGAATTCGGTGATGTCCAACAGTGGTTTGCGGGAAGTGATTCCGCAAAGGCTGTAGAAGTTCATAGAACAGTTTGAAAAAGTGTTTCTGTGGGACATTATTCTTCGCAAAGGAAGAATAGTCTATTGAATAAGAACATGGTATGTGGAGGTGGAGCTCTTGTATAGGGATGTGAGGGCAGTTCAAGAATAGAAAATACTTCCCAGACATATGGTTGTTCACAGAGGATTTTCATAGAGGAGGTTCATGAAGTTAGTACACAGATGTTGTAAGCAACAACGAAGGAAGATGAGTCTGCAGATGAAGGATGGTTCATGAAAGTGGTTGTGGTATGTGGAGGAGGTGTTCTACATACCATACCTGGTACAAAATATATGATAGGATTATATGGTTCGTATACCACACACAAGGAATCTTGGATAAGCTTCAATAATGTTTTTAAAAGTCATTTCCATTACCTAACAGTAAAAAGAAAGGTGGATTTTATCTGCAGGTGAAAAAGGGACTTAAAAAAGCACCTACCAACATTTGAGGATAATGTATTCATGAAAATGAAGGGACGTACATGTTTATAAACTGTGTTTGACTTATAATTATATAATCTTTGAGTGGATTACTTTCCTAGGGTGGTGAGAGAAGGAAGAGGAAGTCGGTGACCCTTTCCACCCGTAGTGAGCCAGCAAAAATATGCATAGTGTGTTACCCTTGGGAATTTAGTTATAATACTCTAAAACTTGTAAATATAGTGATCCTTGGAATATAAGATATAACATGAATCTCGTACTCATTATTGGTAGTTATCCTTAGTGAATTTGGTACATCGGCACACCACCTTTGTATGCTCCTTGGACATAGCCCATTGAGAGTAAACCAAGTTAAAATTGTTATATCTTAGGCATGATTTAAATTTTTTTCACAGTTTACAACAATAATTATTGATAATAAAGTATTTTTAATGATGAAAAAAGATCTATAGGGGAAGAAATTTTAATCTGTCATACCCTGATTCACCCCCTCAGGGTATTCAACCCAGTGGACCTAATATTTGGTATTTGGAGGTAAGGTTGATAGTCAATGGTTCTCCATTATAAGAAGAAATGGAGGTGGTCAATCCAAATGGAATTTCAATCTTCCATGAAATAACTTTCCACTATGGAAGAATCAGACGAAACAGTACTTATGGTCATTAGTAATGCATGTCTTCAGAACAACTATGCATGGAATATCAACTGACATCAACAGTATTGCTTTATCAGAAGCTGGAAGAAGGTAATTGGATGTTGAATATAAAGGGATCAATGCCTTTTGGGGAACCATATCAAATGAAATTTATACGAATTCTATGTCTAGTAAAACATGAAATGCTATGTGGGAAAAATTGTTGAACGTTAATGAGGGTGACCCAAATGTCCCAGATGTAAAGTTGTAGGTTTTGTGGAACATGTATGAGGATATCATAATGAAACCTAATGAGACTCTTGATTCATTCTTCAAAAAGTTAAATGTTATTTTGGAAGATGTGTGGGGTCTTGGAGATATCATTGAAGATATAAAGATAGTGAAACATTTCTTGAGTAATCTTACACCACATTTCAATACAAAGATTCGGTGTTAGAAGATGCAGAACTAAAAGAGATAACATTGGATAACCTTTATAATACCCTTATTGCATATAAAATGAGAAACGATTATAACGATGCAATAGAAAAAGGGATTTCCAAAGATGTTTCATTAAAGGACATGAAATACCTCTCTGTTAAATATAGCCCTAAGGAGGAAAATTTGGATGATTTCATGACCTTTATCTCATCAAAACTAAAAATGGGAAAATTGAAGTTCAATGGATAAACTTCCCTTTTCAGGATTTTGATGTGGAAAGATTAGCTATCTTTTTGTTAAGTTTTCTAATAAGTTTGATGATGATAAATAAGATAATGATGAAATTCCCCAAAATAAGAATTCATCAAATGTGAACGGTATGATAAGTACTAACAAAAAGTTCTTCAAAAAGAAGAATCTACTTTTAAAAGAAGAAGAATGTTATGAAGAAACAGAGGTAGAAGAGTTGTAGGAATTCAATGATCATAAAGTATATTCTTTTGTGGAAATTTTCGAGAATTCATTAACAAAAGAATAACGTGACAATGAAGAAGGATAAATTGAAGGAATAGTTGATAGTGAGAATAAATTAGAAACATTACGTGAACAAATTGATATTTTTGAGATCCAAAACAAAGAAAGATAACAAAGTTGTTCATGATTCCAAACTCTATATGTAGCAGAAAGAAGAATAGAATTCAAAGATTAATATAGAAATTGAAAATATGAGGTCTTCAATGCTAGAAATCTAAGAAATGGTGGTTGAGTACAAACTCAAAATTAAATAATAAAAAATATAAATAGATAGTTTGATTGAAATTGGAAATGATAAAATCAAACACATCGAAGAACTAGAAGATAAAGATTTCAGTCTTTGATGAAAAGTTCAAGATCAGGAGAAACTATTAACTCTCGGTTCGACATCGGCAAAGAAGATCATACAAGCAATAGAGAAGACAAAATTTGAGTAGATTGGTGTATCATAACATAATAAAAAATCAACTATGAATGATAAGGATGGTATGGGGATTCTTCTAAAATATAAATCCACTATGATTCATGTCATAACATAAGAACCCACTACAAGATTGATGATTGATTTCTGTATGAATCAAAATCATACGATTCAGAGAAACCATGTTACAACTAATGGTGCATCATTCCCATACAGTAATTTACCTCGCATATGATGAATGTTTTGTGGTAATATGGGACACTCTCAAAATGTGTGTTCCATTGAAAAGAGGTACCAAAGTAAAAAACCAATAGATGTGGGCGTACATTAATAAATATTCTAGGTAATCATTGGATGTTCTTTGTTTCTGGTGTAAATGAATCTGACATGTGGAACAATATTTCACATCAATAATATAGAGGAATGTGTTGTGGTAGAATAAATTTGTTCATAATAAGCCGAAAAATGTATCATCAAGATAGATGAAAATAAAAAATTGATTTGAAGCTCTAGAAGTTGAATCTATTCCATCATATACCAAGGAAGATCAAGATTATCATTCTATGTCAGGTATAAAATAAAATACTTCGGTAAAAAATAAAAGGGATGAGTTGAAAGTGGTTTTAGAAATTGTGTTCGAGGTATCAGATCACACTAAGATATGGATCATTGACAGCGGATGCACTTACCATATGACAGGAAATAATGATCTAATGAGCAGAATCATGTGTGATAAATATGGAATTTTAAGACATGGTAACGATGATTTCCTGATAATTATTTGTTTAAGAAAAGCCATGTTTAGTGTAAAATACATGATACATGAAAATTTCTTCGGTATTGAATGGATTATTTAAAACTAGATTACTGTCAATCAATTGTGTGACTTATGGAATGCCATAAGTTTTTCCAATAAACTATGAATCATCCATGAAAGGATGGTGTTGTTGTGTTGCAATGAAATCATACAAAATTGAATCTATACCTTGTGAGTGCAAAAGAAGATATGTGATTTCTGTCCAAGGATGAAGAAAACCAATTATGGAATAAGTGTCATGGAAACATAATACAAACATCATTGGACGATCTTGTAAAATAAGATACTGCTCAAAATCTCTCTAGATTAACACGTGATCATAATCATACATGTGATGCCTTCCCACAAGGGAAGATCATTCAAAATACACAAAAGGGAATGGAGAATATGTGAACAATCATTTTTTGAGTTGGTGCATATTGATTTTTGTAGGCCAATTTCTCTAAGGGATATTTATGGGAGGAGATATTATGTTCTATTCATTGATGATTAAATCATTATGGCAGGAGTTTCCATAGTCATCTATAAATATTAAATGTTTATTTTCATTCAAATATATCAACAAGAATGTGAAAAGATACATGGTCCAGAAATTCAGATGATTCTAACAAATAATAGAATATAGTTCAAAAATATCCAAGTGAAGGATTATCTCAAGAAAAATGGGATAAGGCATCGAGTTTTAGTGGTAGGAACTCCTTAGTAAAATGGAGTTGTTGAGAGATGAAATTAGATTGTGAACAACATGGCTAGAACCATTCTCATTCAAAAAGATCTTCCAGAGTAGTTTTGTAAAGAGGTAGTGATGAAAGTTTTCTACACCTCAAATAGAGCCTTATTGTGCCGAAAAGAAGAAAGGAAACCATATGATCAATGGTATGGAAAGAATCCATCATTGAAATACTTTCGTGTCTACAAAAGTAAGTGCTTCATTCTCAATATGCAGAAGAATTGGAAGTTTGAATCTTTTTTAGATAAAGGATTATTTCTTGGCTACTAAAAGAAGACCAAACAATATTAATGATATAATAAGAGGCTATGAAATATTTTTGAAAGTCGTGATTTAGCCATAGTAGAGAATGAGAAGAATCATCAGAAAATACATGATCAGTCTCACATGGATAGTGATGAACAGATCATCAGATTAGCAGATGATCCAGTTCCAGAGATTGATTCCGAAGATAACTCAGATAATGAGAGTGATAATAATAAATCATTTTCTTCATAGATATTGGTAAGAACATAAAAAATTGATAGATATAACATAATTGGTGATCATATATCACCAGTCCAAACATTGAGGATGAAGTCTCTACATTAATCATCATACTTATCACAAGTGGATCATAAATTCATTGATGAAGTAAATGGAGACGAGAATTTGGTTTAGATAATGAATAAAAATCGTGACCAAATTTAGAAGAATCAGAAGTGGGAGATTTTTTTGAGACTAGAAGACAAGAATTTGATCTTGAAAAAATTGGTATTTCGCAACAAAATAAATTAAGATGGTGTTGCAATTTGAAAAAAGCATGAATTTCATGAAAAGGGTACTTTTAGAGAGAGGATATTGAATTTGATGAGACATTTTCACCTGTTTTACGGATGGAGGCTATCAGAAAATTCTTATCTAGAACTGTGCATATAATTTTCAGGGTTTTCCAAATGGATGTCAAGTCGTCACTTCATAATGGAGTTCTAGAAGAAGAAGTTTACATTGATCAGTTAGACAGTTTTATCATTCATAAAGATGAAAACAGAATTTGTTAGTTGAGGAAAGATTTATATGGTTTGAAGCAAGAACCAAGAGCATGGTATTCAAGGCTAGAATAGTTTTTGAAGAAGCGTGATATATATCGTGGTGGAGTTGATTACACTCTATATTTAAATAATGGAAGTAATAAGAGGATGATGGTTCTATTTTATGTCGATGACATAATATTTGGTGGATCAAATGATTAACAATGCAGATAGTTTATTGAATCATGAAAAGAGATTTCAAAATTTCGATGATTGGTGAGATGAAATTTTCCTTGGCTTATAGGTGATGCAAGAAAGGAATGACACTTTTATTTCTAAATCTAAATACGCCAATGATATTTTGAGAATTTTTAGAATGTATAATTCCAAATAGAAGAATACTTTAGTTGCTACCTAGTTGAAACTATCAAGGGAGGATGAATAAAAGGTAGTTAATATCATAGAATACAGGTTAATCATTAGAATCATGTTCTACATAGCAGTAAAAGCCCTGATATTGAATTGGAACATTCCATGTTGCGAGATATAAATGAAATCCCATGGAGAGAGACATGATTTACTTGAAAAGAATACTTAATTATATCAACGGAATAGTGGATTTTGGTTTAATGTATAATGACAAATCTCAGGATGAAATATTTTGATATGCCTATGCAAATTAGGCCGGATCAGTAGATGATAGGAAATCATCATTAATATGTTCTTTCTATCTTGGTAGATTTTGTATTTCATAGATTATCATGAAATAATATTTCATTTCATTAATCAATGTAGAATATGAGTATAATGCAACTACTCAATATTGCACATAGTTATTGTGGATAAAATAGAAACATGATGATATGAGAGTTTAAACGAAGTCTCTGATCAAAATCCATTATGATTATTAACGTGCTATAAATCAAAGAAATAATCTAGTACATCACTTAAGGAAAATAGAACATTGAAATCAAATATCATTTTATCAAGGACATTATGGAGAGTGAGCTTATGAAGTTGGAGTATTTACCTACAAAACAACAAGTTGCAGATATTCTTACAAAGGGATTACCCAAAGAAGCATTTAAAAGGAATTAACTATCTTCTTTAGTCCAACCAAATCCCTTCACATGAAAAAGTGTGAATGTGGGTCCCCCTCTCCCTAAGTTATGATGTGTTTTTCCCTAATTTACTGATATGTGTTCTTTTACCGATTGAAGACAACCTTGAAGTGCCCTTTGGGTTCATTGATAATGGGGGAGAAAGTGTGACTATTTTAGGGGGGAGAAAAGACAAAGGGAGAATATGTTAAGTAGAGCAGTGAGATAGGGGGAGTTGAAGTTGAATCTGTGACTTATAGGGAGTATTAAGTCTGATGATGCTAGAAGTGATTGATCAAAGATTACATATCATGATATATAGGGTCCGTGATTAAATTAGGTGATTGTTTTCAAGATAAGGTGTTAGGAATGAAGTGATTCATTTATGAACATTTCATTATATTATTGTTTCTCATGCCAAGAATGCCTAATGTGGGGTTAGAGTATGAGATGAGTAAATCCTTGATCACTATCTTAATCACAAGAAGTGAATGCCAATTAAAGAAAGAAGGAGGTTTAATAATGTATCAAAATATGAGGAATTATTATGAGAAGAGTTGTCAATAAACCCAAAGGGGGAGATTTTTGGGAAAAAATTCATCAATGTGTCCTATTGATATGTTTTTGGTGTTATTGTGTTTGTTAACAAAGCCAGATGATTGTGAACGAGCTTAGTTGATGTTTTATGAAGACATGTTTTTATGGTGGGGCAATTTTACAATTATTTCCAAATTTTTTGGCCTCAAAATTAAGAATTTGTATCTGGAAATGACAGTTTTTTTCGTAGGAAAAAATTGTGTGATGAACAGAGAATGAAATAAAAAAGTAAGGGAATTATGGATCCTAGGATATGGACCACATACCATGTCTGGAAAGGGTTCTCTACCGCATACTAGTAAGTGGGAACAGTACGCATGAGTTGTTTGCAGAGTCGAAAATGGTTCATGACGACAGTTTGTAGTGTAGGGAATATGGTATGTAGAGGGATTGACAGTTCTAGGGATGGGAGAAGATAATGGACCCACATAGGGGAAAAGATGGTATGTAGACCTCCATGGAAAAATGGTTCGGAAAATGTGTGCAGTTCATAGAAGGAGGATCGATATGCAGTGGAGGCTATACTGAATCAAATATTAGGTAAAACATTAATTAGAATATTTTGGGAATAGATTGGACTATATGAGGAGAAATAATCCCACTGATTAGAGGTTAGAGAAACTATCATTATTGAACATTTATTTGGTCTGAGAATTCAGTGATATCTAAATGTGGTTTGCGGGAAGGGATTTCACAAAAGTTGAAGTCCACTAAATAGATGGAAAAAAGTGTTTTCCTAGGAATATGTAGTTTGAAAAGTGAGAAGATTCTATGAAAGAATAATGTGGTACAAAAGGGGGAGTTTCGATATGTGGAAGCGAAGGCAGTATACAAAAATAGAACAATTAGTGGACATAGGGTGGTTCACAAAGGAGGTTCGCAGAGGGGTTTTGTGAAGTCGATACACAGAGGTAGTACACAACAATGAGGTAAGAGGAATCCATGAACAAAGTTTAGTTCAAGGAGGATGTTCCCACATGCTATAACTAGTACACAGTATGGGGGATGAGTATGTGGTTCGTAGAACACTCAAGGAAGCTTCAAAAATCTTCATGTAAGTTTGTGAAAGTCACTTCCATTACCAAACAGTTCCTCGAAAGGTGGATTTCATCTGTTCGTGAAAAAGGGACTTCAACAAAGCATCTACCTAAAATTGAGGATACAGTGTTCATGAAAAAGAAGGGATCTAAATGTTGATAAAATATTTTTGACCTACATGTCAATAAAATGTGAGTGGGTACTTTTATTTGAGTAATGTGAAAAGGAAGTGGAAGAGAGTGACCCAATCCACCAGTAGTGAGCTAGAGAAGGAGGCACAAGGAGTGACCCTTGGGATTTCAGTGATCATATCCTAAAAATTGTAAAGGTGGTGAGCCTAGGCATAAAAGTTATATCTTAAACCTAGTTATAATTATTGGTAGTGAGCCTTAGTGAATTTGGTACATCATCGCACTATTATTGTACACTCCTTGGACATAGCCCAATGAGGACGAACAAATAATTTTTTTTCATATATCATGAAATATTTAAATTCTATTCATAATTTTAAAAGATGATGAGATCGAATATAGTTTTTTTAATGTCGAAACAAGATCAAAAGTGGAAGAAATTTTAATATATCATACCCTGAGTCGCCCCCCCCCCCCCCCCCCCTCTTAGTTTATTAAACCTAGTCGACCTGTCACATAATGAATTGTGCAGTCTTTGTAAGACGACCCATTTTAAACCAAAAATATTTATTCCCCTTCATTCCTTTGGAATACTAGTGAAAATGTCCATGCTGATTTTTTCCAATTTCCCTGTTGGCATGGGTAATGGTTTCATCTCCCCTTGGTTTTCTCATTTATTCCTTAACTTTATGACACACAAGACATATTGATGTATATTACATGATCTCCATTTAGTATTATCCCACGAATAATGTTATAGGAGATCTTAATACTTCTATTCTCTTCTTGGGTGGATAGAGAAGGGTGAGATGTGTGCATCATCCAACAAATCCTTCTTTAAATTAAGATTTGATGTTACACATTGTCCTCACCCAAATATCAGAACACCTTCATTTAAATTTGACTCCAATTATTTACCATTTCTTGTATTTTCCACTTTCTCAGGAATTCCCATATCATTTCTCAGAGTATCCTTTATTTTTTCGAGATGGGACGTTGAGCAATCATTTGTGTAATGATTGATGATGTTCTTTCATTTATGATTCTAATATTAATCATTTTTAAATCTAAAATGATTGTATCCCTCTCAATTATCATTAGCAATAGAATTATTAGATCTTATCTACATAAAGAATCTGAAAAATAATTCCCTTTACCAGGGTGGTAGAAGATTGATCAGTCATAATACATGATCAGCTCAGACCATCTTTGTTGGTGCATATACATCTCTTTGAATTTGAATATGTATTTGATAATTTTTTGATCTGTATATATTTCACACTTCTCCTCAAAAAGATAATTCTGCCATATTTCCAAATTGAGGATTACTGTATCCAACTCTAGTTCATGTGTTGGATATTTTTTTTATGAACTTTCAAATTCCATGAATCATAGGCTATGAATTTTTCATTATGAGTTAACATATAATCCAATCCCTTCTCTGAAGCAACGTTGAATACCATGATAATTTATCTAGTTTTTGGTATTTTGAGGACATGGGTAGTGACAATCCCTTTTTTCATCTATGTTCATATCTCCTCACATTAATCATAACAATAAAACTATACATCCTTCTGAGTTATATTAGTTAAATGGTTTGAAAATCATGAATCATTTATCACAAATTAACAATTGTACGCAGCCAATACAATGAAATTATGGATATCTGCAAAAAATGATGGCTTTCTCCATCCTCCAATTTCTTTTGTCTTTTACAGGTCCACAGATTTCCCATTTCTTATAATGATATAGCCGATGAATGATACTTCCTTCAATCTTAACTCACAGTTGATGCACTTTTCATAAATCTTATCCTTTTTAAGGTATTTAGCACAGTGCTCATATGCTCCTCATGATCCTCATTGATTTTGGAATATCATAGAATATATTCTATAAAGACAACCAAAAAATTTCAAGGTAATATCTAAGGACTCTATTCATCATGTCCATGAAGATTTTTGGAATAATAGTGAGTCTGAGTGGCATTACTATGAAATGATAGTTCTCGTAACTTGTTAAAAAAGATGTCTTGGGTATATCCTCCATCTATACACTAACTTGGTAATATCACAACCACATATCCACCATAGAGAAGTATTGTCCTCGACATAGTTTATCGAATAAGTCATCAATCTGAGGTATAGGACACTTTTTCTTTACCTTGATCTTTTTGAGCTCACGATGATCAATACAAAGTCACATTGAACAATCTTTCTTCTTGACGACGAGGACTGATTCACCCCCTGGTGAAGTAATTGGGATTATGTACCCTTCATATAGATTCTCCTATAGTTTTTCCTATATCTCCACAATTTCTACACTAACCATTATATATGGATTCTTGTGTAATATTAATTCCCCTATTATAAGATGGATTAAAAATCCAACCTCTCATCTAGGAGGAAGACCAGGAAATTCATTCGGAAACACATCACTATATTTAATCATAGTAGGAATGTCTTCAAGGATGATTATTTCTTTATAATAAATTATTTTATCTATATACACCATCTCTTAGGGAAATAATATCCATTATTTTGATGTTTGTGATAAATATGATTCATCCTCCCCTTTTCACTTGTATAAAATCAAAGGATGATTCTCAATTTAGAGAGTTACTTCCTTCTCATGACAATTTATGTTGTTTCTATATAGAGAAGGCCAATCCATACCCAGAATTGCATCAAATTTTACCAAAGGGGTATGATAAGGTTCCCTGGAATGTATAGCCAAAAAATTTTGACAAAGGAGGAGTTATAAACACGGGATGTAATAATTTCCCAGTTTTCCATTTTCACCAACAACTCTATATCAATTATTTTTGGTGTAGTTTGAGTATTTCCATTAAAAATTCATGATTTAAAGGAATATATACACATATAATCAAAGACTAAATTCACTTTTCTGTTATAAATAACTTGCATACCTGTCGCCAAATCATGTTTAGGATCCACCACAACAGTTTGGTGGAAAAATCTCTACCTTGGTTCCTTAGAGATTGTTCTTTTTCTCTAAAACCCATGGCTTTGTGAATTGGTTTTGAAGGTTCCCTGATTAATTATAGTTGAGGTAGTGAAAAATGAACTGAGGGTTGACTTGAGAATTCATTTCATCAATCGCATTAGTGGGTTTCGGTTTTTGGTAATCTCTAGATGGGTTCCCTTCCTTATCACACCTAAATCTTTTCCTTTACCCCATTAAAAAATATAGTAGGTTCTTCTTTCCAAGCCATTTATAAGTTGATGTTGAAATTTCCTGGTACTACTAGATTTATTTTTTGGGCCTCCATAATTAAACCCAACTTTTCTCCTATTATCCCGGTGATACCCATGAGATTTTTATATATTCATTTAATCTTTGAGGTATTATTTGAAAACATTCTCATAGCTATCAATGTCATGGATCACTAGGTCTTTTCATATACTAGGTTTTGGACTTCCAAAGTAGAGTTAAATATTTAATTCATGTGAAAAAATAATGATAGGGGTGTATCATGAAGAAATTTTTATGTTTACCTTAGACACCCTGATATATTTTTCATCTTTTTAATTTTGGTAAAGGAAATCCCTTCCCATTTTAATTTGGAGAGTGTGAGTAAAATATTTATTAAAAAACATTTTCAAAAATTCCTTCCACCCAATCACTTCGATATTTCCTCAGGCTTGGTATTCGTGATTAATGGACACCATTAATCATCTTCTCCCTCCAAATGATAAAAAGTAAGTAAATCATTCTCTTGTTCAGAACATTAATGGATGCAGAATACCATCTTAATAGATTTGATAAATCATTCCCCAATTAATGGATGAGATGGTCCATTGATATTTAAAGGATTTTGTCAAATAAATCCCTCAATTAGAGATTATTCTTTATTAGGAGGACTTGGTCACTCCTCCAAGTCCAGATTTCTATTTAGAAGTAGATTTAACTCAGAGATAATCATCACAAATTGTGTAAATTTTTACACCATCAGGTTGAGAATCTCATTGGAGTAGTCATCATATTTCCCATCAAATTGATTGTTTACCCTGTTCCTCCAATTTCTATCCGTTTTTTAGAAAAAAAAGGAAAATTAATGACGAATATTTCTATACAATTAATAAAAGAAATGATATTTTAATGAAATTAATGGGATAACTTACAACAAGCATTTATTTCTTTATCTTATTAATTTATAGGATTAAGTCTATTTTATCCATGATATAAATCCAAAAATATATTATTATGGCAACTATTATTCCCTTAATAATTTTTCATAATGGGAATATGAACTTACCAATGCATTTACCCAGGAGTGTCATACTTGGTGTGCCATAAGGATTGCTTTCATGTACCAGGTTGCACCAAGGTAGACCCAACACACATTGTCAGAGTTGTTACCCCAAGGAATATCTTTTCTAGATCCATATCCACATATAGTATCTAAATAGAGATGTATTTTATTTATAAACGACTTACTCTATACTTACAAAAATTTAATGATGTTTTTATTATAAATTTTTTTATTTGAAAGTAATTTAATAGATTTTTCTGATCATAATCCCAAAATAACTAATCTTTTCTTCAAATACAAACTATAGAAACAATTTTCTTTATTACACATTAATACATGATTCATTACCTAATATTAAACATAATAAAACCCAAAATATCAATATGTATAGCGTATTTGGGAAATAGGTACATTACATAAAAATTTTATATCAAAAAAATATCATTATTAAAAACATTCTTAACATGATCATTTATAAAACTATATGAGATAACCTAGGGACATACAAAATAAAGGGGTGATCTATAGAGCTCAGTAATGGAAGAAACATGGATAAAAATGAAAACGTCAATAATTTTTAGAAAATAGGAATATCAATGGGGAATAAAGTGAGTGAGAATAAAAGAACATGAATAACGAGGCATTATATAACATTATAACATAAAGGAATCATGGGAAATGCGGGAATAATTTAAATCACACTATAATAAACATAGGTTAAGGATAAATTCAAATGATTATGTGGGGAAAATGTAGCATAAATGAATTAAGTTCAATCCATATCCCCAATGTACGTATCACGACACTTACCATTACCCGGTGTATTAGAGAACTATATAATATCAGGTGCACCATTCACTTTCATTTCATTATCATGCTTGAGTGTTCTACATATATTATACAACATGGATTCATTCATCACCATATTATATTACATGATAAAGGATTGTGCAATAAATACATGTACTTACAATATCAAATTAGTATAATTTTATAATGTTGAACATTCTTGATAGGAAATGGGTATGATATTCACTAAACAATTGTTTTGGAAAGGAAAAATCACAGTGAATTTTTGGCAGTATAACAACACCACAAAAAAATTCATAAAATGAGTTGATGACAAGGAAACATGTGTCTAAAAATTTCAAAATTAAAATGTATGTAATAGGTACAGGAAAATAAATATCCAAACATAAAAAATTGTAAATAATAGGAAAAATATAATAAATAAACTTAAATAAAGAGGGGAAGGTGAGGATCCCTAACATGAGTGTGTGACTCCAAATGCTTGGGAAGAAATTCTTGAGAGCTTGGGGGATCCTTGGGAGGACTCTAGAGAGGGTAGGATAGATTAAGGATGTGTTAAAGGTATTTTTAGTTAATAGAAATTTGATCATGGGTGGGATTATTTAGAAAATGAGTGGGTATTTCTTCATTCTTTCCCAACATAGGTTTTAGACTCTATATAATTAAATAATTAAACCACAAAAAGTATCATGGTTTTACTCATAGTTTCTAATAAATGGGGTTTTTTCATTATTTAATAATTCCATGTTCCTAACATAATAAAGTAATACCACTGATTATGTGGATGTGAGTCATACTCTTCATGAAACGATTTTAAAAATACAAAATATATAAATGGATTTGGAGGATTCGTAGAGACATTATAAAACTAAAAGATGAAAAT
Source organism: Viscum album (assembly GCA_963277665.1). Taxonomy (NCBI): domain Eukaryota; kingdom Viridiplantae; phylum Streptophyta; class Magnoliopsida; order Santalales; family Viscaceae; genus Viscum; species Viscum album. The sequence goes on from OY728163.1 coordinate 1,946,783,427, forward strand.
AAAACACATTATTCTGAAGATAAAACTAATATTTCATCATGTATATATATTATCATATTTATTAGCTCACATTTGGGTCATTATGATATCATAATACACAAATTATATTTATATAGTATTTAATTTTTACCCGAAAATTTGATTGTCTCAAAAAATTATGAAAAATTAACCATTTTATAACTTCAACATTCGGACTTAAAAAATAATATTCATTTTATATGAATAATTTAATTTATATATTATTTTTAATTTTAAAATAATAATCATCATTTATTGAGAAATATTCGGTTTTCTGACAATAAGATGTTTTTAGCCCTTATAAAAATTACATTTTACTGAATAAAAATTATATGATAATTAATATTTAATAAAAACTATCTAATAATAAAAATTTATGAAAATTTTATTAATTTTAAAAATCCTTAAATTCTTCAAAATAAATTATATTAATTGAATTTAATATTACCTAAAAAGACTATTTGTGTTTTATAATATCGAAATAAAAATCATTTTTAAAGTAATAGTAATAAGATGAAAATATATTCATTATTCCATAAAAAATCATCTAAATAATGATATTGAAATGGTAATTATATATAACCATTTAATACCACAACAAAATACCTAATAGTAAGGCGCACATGGGTGAGATTTTCATGGGGCGGTCACTGAACATGATTTGGTCCTTGATCTCCATGATCTTGAACTTCTCTTGTAAATGATAATACTCATGTTTAGGTTGTTGGAACAAGAATTGTTGAGGTAAAATCCCAGAGATTCTATATCCCATGTAAGAGATAATATGGGATTCATAAGGTACGATCCTACTAGTTGAGGCCATCAATTCCTTTTTTTTAAATTGGATTTGTTAAAACCATATATTTATACTAATCATGTGATCACTGTTGAATGAATATATTATCAATAGTAATGATTCATAATGTTATTTTAAATCTAATAGAGTGTAATAAAACAAAATAAGTAAATGTATTTTTATAACCATATTACATAATAAAAAATGTAATTAAATCAGAAGGGAAATTTAATTTATTACAGTTTGGTTCGTTATAGCTTCCTTTTATATGCGAGAAGAGTGCAACCCTTATAAATACAATAATTGAAACATATCATATACACATGGATATAAACCATTGGTATATCCCATAAAAATGTTGGTATAGTATATACCTATGATTTTATTAATGATTGATTATAGAGCCATCATTATTGAGAAATAACCACAGTTTCTAAAGAAACTGTGGGTATATCCTTGGATATTTTCATCAAACACTAGATTTTAGATAAACCATGGATATATATATATATGTATCAAAGGTTAAGAGAACCGTGGGTATCTCTTGTCCCACTAGACACCATATACTGAAGGATCATCGAATTGTTGGTATTGCTAGTTGTCCCAAACTAGTAGAAAAAGCCCTTCCAGCCCATCCCAAACCTATAAAAAAACCTTATTAAAAATTAAATGAAATATATATAGTAAATTTATAATTAAACCATATTCTTTTAATAAATTTCAAACCATTAAAAATACATATATATCCATAAAACTAATCAATTTAAATCATCAAAAAATTTCATATCTCTGTTTATGACTATCTAAAAAATGGGGGTGATCAATATCTCCCCCATCATCAACATACCCATCCCCATCACAATCACCAACATCCTCATCTCCACCATCACAAAAAAATCTTCTAAATCACCCACACCACCATCATCATCATCATCATCATCATCACATCCACCACTACTCGGGGTTCTATCAAATTGACTACCACAAGAGAACTCCTTTAAATCACTTGGATAATCATATAAAGAGTGAATTTATTCTATACAGTATTCAAAAACAATATGAAATTTCGATGGAAGTGATTGAAATATACTGAAATAGTTTTTTAGAAATTTTCAGTGACTTATTTCCCTCTCCCACACTCCTATATAGCTAATATTTAGCCGCAAATTTTTCATCATTAGTGTTTGGATGTTTGGTGTTGTGAGAGTCTTGAGAGGCACCTAATGAGGGAAAATACCTAGGGTGGGTGATGTTTTTCCTAGGTTCACATCAGAATATCCCCTTGTGATCCTCACTTAATAACCATCTTAAATGATAGTTTATTCAAAATTTGTCATCTTCTTTCTCATTGAGGGACTCCAGGGAATATTGTTGAAAATATAAATAAATATTTAATTATGAATTATATATCAAAATTTTATATATCAATAAATACATACAATATTGTTTGGCCGTAATGAAATTACAACACTTTTATCCTTTTTCTTTGGACTAATGTAAAATATTTTTTCTTGAGGACCATGAAATTCGATGCCTAATGAATCATTATTCAAACGATATTGATTAGGACAATACTACACTATTATGTAATATGAATGTGATAAACCCATAATGAATTAAAATTATTGATTTTTAATAAATCCATAAAATGAAGATGTATCTAAATATACATTTAATTATAAATTTAATACTAGAGGTATAAAATTAATAACATATAATAATTTATATGTTGAACTTGGGTATGATATGGATTCTTAATTCACATTTTTTTAAATCCAATTATATTTTTATTACGTAATTTTTTTATTCAGTAACTTGTTAATTTTGATCATTTATTTATGATGTTCATTTTTTGGTAATTTATTCACATGGCCATTTGGAGATTTGGCCATTTTCTCATTTTTAAAATTTCCCAATTATCCATTTTTTCATTTCTGGATTTAGGCATTTGGATATTAGGACTTTTGAAAATTTTCTCATTTGTCCATTTTGGACATTTTTCAATTTGGTTATTAGGATCATTTTTAGGTAGTTTGTGTTATAATTTGGTCATCTATCCTTTTGTCCAATTGTCCATTTAGCCATTTTTTCTATTTGACAAATTTGACATTTTTTCATTTTTTGCATTTATAAATTTGGCTATTTTGTTCACTTTTTTGTTATGTTTTGTTAGTAATTTTTCCATTTTACCATATTTTCATTTATATATTAGGTAATTTTTCTATTTAGTTGTTTAGTTCAATTTTTATTCAGGTAGTTGTTCTTTTTTCCATTTGTACATTTGGCCATTTGGAATTTAAGTTCAATTTTTAGTTGGGTTATTTGGTACTTTCGTCATTTGGCTATTTATCCATTTAGGTATTTTACCATTTGGTCATTCAGACACCTGGTAATTTTGATGATTTTTCTATTTAGCTGTTTGGCCATTTGGAAATTTGGAATTAGTCTATTTGGTTCATTTTTTGGTTAAATTATTTGTGAATTTTTCCATTTGTTCTATTTTTTCTATCAAGTTATTTGGTTATTTAGAAAAATTAAAATGTTTTCATTTGTCTTTTAGGAAATTTGGCCATTTGAACATTTTTAAAGGGGTAATTCCAATATTTTATTGAAAGTATTAATGATAAGAAAGCATAAATTTCAGCATGCCGAACTAAATAAGTAAAAATAAAAATATATATATTATTTTTATTCATATAATTGTCCCTAGATCCTCTCATGGTCATGCAATGTAGTGTCTACCAAATTGTGGACATATGTCATTTAATATTTTTCATTTTTTCCTAACTCTTCATAAAAAATAATAAAAAATAATAAGAATTAAATTTCTTATGCAAATCATAAAATATTAGGGTTTCCTTAAACTCATTAATCGTCCTATATGTGGAAATTTTTTTGATATTATGTTGTTTTATTGCCATGTAATGTTGGTATAACCTCTAAATCATATCCATCTATACTCTTCCAACTAATATATAACTTTTTCATATACTGTAACCAAAACTCCCCAAGATCCATCAAGAGTGAGACCATAGAAGCATTGGCATCGGGAAAGATAAATTAGACCTAAAATGAATATCTTATTTCATAAAAATAAATAAAATATTGATATAAATTTAACAAATTTTCTTACACATATCTTCACCAATTGTTTCACCATGATTTCATTGTCAATATGACTCCATGATACTGGTTTCACCAAAATGATATTGTTGTACATGGATAATGTTCCAATGAAACTTCAACACTACTTGATATTTCTTCTATCGTCTGAATATATTAATTGTAATCCACCATTATATGTGTTTTCCAATTTCAGGATTCACACATATAGGTGTAACCACAAAGCATAGTCGAACATCCCACTGAAAATATTAATGAAAAAAATTTATTAATTCACAATACAACAGGGAAAAATGAATCGATATAACTTGACAAACATATAATTAAAAACTTATACATGATGATCATTATGTTTTCATGGATATGTGGGATGCCTTGGATTGGTAGACTCAGATGTATGTGCATGTTCTAATGTATGAACTGGGTCATTTTCATATGATAAAGTGGAAACTGAAGGAACATAATCATCATATCCTTGTTGGATAATAGAAAATATATGTAGTGTAAACATGGTTGGGTAATGATAGATGGTATGGGGATAAATAATATGATATAGATATGTTAAAGTTGGGAACATCCTTTGAGATGGAATATAAATGGTTTGTGAAGATGATGATATTTGACATTATGATAGAAATGGGTGGGAACATCCCTGGAAGATCATGTGTCGGAGGGAATGTTGGGTACAATGTTCTGTCTACAAGTGGATCAAATTGTGAATTGGTATAAAGGGTTCTCCGTCTAGATCTTGGATCACCCTCGCTCATACCCATATAATAAGGCTAATGTGAACTCAACTATCGATGAGATTTATGTCCCTTAAAATAGTTAAATAATAAAAACATGACATTAAATGTAATTACAAAGGAAAATATTATAGTTATTATTCTCACTAAAGGATTTAAAGGAAAAAATGTGTTTTCGCATCCATTGATCATTATAAAATAATCACATCCTTATAAATTATTTAATATTATTCATAATATACATAAGAATGAAATGTATATTTTTTATAAATAGTTTCTAAAAATTATTCATACAAATTGAAATTCAAAGAAACTATAAACAATGTAATAACATATTTTAACAAATATAATTTAAAATCATGTCAGACGTTTTTTAAAAACACAAATTAAACTCAGTTTTGTGAAATGAAATAAATATAATCAAATGGAATGAAAAAAAACAATACTGAATCAAACATATTAGTCTAAAAATAAAATTAATTAATATAATTAATGTATTTTATCCCGAGAAATCCACATCAAGGTAAACATAATGAACTATGAACAAATATGGGCTCTTCTATATATTACCCACCAATACGTTAGGTTCAACATCAATTCTAAAGAATCGGACAATTTGAGTCATCAAATACAATAGTTTGTTCAACACTAATGGGGGATTCAATGGTGTCAATTTCATCCACACCATCCTAAAAAAATATTTCTAGGTATTACTTTAATAATGATATTATAATCAGGCATTACATGATATTTCACACAAAACACTTGTTTTTTCATTGATTCCAAAATATGAATTTCATCATTGTATAGGAATCTTATCATGTAAATAACTCCAAATCCACAATCATCAATAATATACCACATCACATAAATTAATAAATTTTTTTACATTTTATAATAGTGACTCGACCATTAGATTAATAATCAAATAACAATATTTTCACCATAAGTCCATAATAAAAAACATTTTCATATTGATGCCTAATATTTGAGGCAATATCCAAACAGTCTGTTATTTTAGTTGACATAACATTATCATACTATTTTTTTATTCTCCCCACTCGATCAGTTGTAACAAATTTTTACTTGTTGATTATTAAATATTTTCATTCACAAACTAAATAATTTGGACAAAAAGACAACAAATTCATTTATTTAGCAATAGAGTCAGTAAATCAGCTCAATAACTAAAATATATATGAACAATTAAATTAAGTAAATATATATATTTTGATTATATTAAATTAATGGTCTTGCCTTTTATATAAACCTAGAAGGAAACTCTTTGCAATGAAATGCCTCTCTCGTTATCAAAGGAAAAGATCAGTGAAATCTACTTATAATTTATTTATGTTCCCTATATAAAATTCTAATAAATGTTTAAGATGTTTTTAAAATGAAATATTATGAGATAAAATAGAAATAATAAAAAAAAATACATTATATAGTCATCTAATTAACCATAGTTAAATAAGACAATGTGATGTGACTTATCCCACTCTTTATGTCTCAATGTTGAAATTTTATATATCTCAGGAATTCATCCTTTTGGTGTAAGTGATGGATATGAGGGCCCAATTTTCCTATACCGCTCATCTTCATTTCTCATTGTCCAATTTTTTCTTGTTATCACATCAGAAATATACATTGAACAAAAATCCATAAATTCTTGATCCATATATCATCTCACGATGGATCCTTTTATATGACTGTTGTTTTGGACAAAAGATTTCATTGGGAAAATATTTTATTTAGAAGCATACTTCCCAAAAAAGTAACGGGTTCCCCAAGAAATGTTTCACTTATAAGATAACATCTTAAATGTATCATAAAAGTGAAAATGATGGATGAATATTTTTCATACTCACAAAAAATTAATGGCACCTATTGCTATGTTTTTATCAAGGAATACTTGGATAAATATATTAGGAAAATGGTCTCTAAAAAGTAGTCACAAGTGAATCACCATAACCCTCACATTATGGGATAGTAAATTCTGAATTTCTATTGGAATCCGTTCATGAAAAAGGTTGGATAATCATGAAATTTTAGGAATTTTTTTTCAACTCGTTTGTGTTGGAACATTTATATATTTTGTTTCAATAGTATTTAGAAACCACAATATTCTATAATAATTATATAAATTTATATTTTATAAAGGTGTAATCACATAAGAAGATCAAGGATCCTTCCATTTTTCCCAAATGCACACAAGATATAGATATGGTCAAATACCCCAATCCAATAAGTCTTGGGGAGATCAGAAGTCATCATTGGTATTTCCCTTGATATTTGAAAGAATTGAATGACAAATTTCACTTATATTTTTCTTAATGTGCATTTCATCTAAACAACGACGTAACAAATTTGTATACCAATATGGAAAATATATAAAGATACTTTTCTTTTTCAAAATTTAATTGGATTTGGTTTCCACATTCTTCCTTATTTTTTGATTTCATATAAAATTTTCCTAATGAAAATTTAAAATATTCAATTATTTAGGCATATCAGTTCTGGAAATAATTTTGGGGGGTCGTTCAGTGTCAATGGTATTGTCAAACCACTAAAACATTTACCTGTATTGATGATTCATTGTGAAAAATCACTTACTCGCCTTGACACTGAAACTATAATGATAATTAAGCCATAAAAATTGTTTTTTCTTCATAAAAATAGGACATGATAGGTTTCCCATTATGATCGAACCATAAATCAATACATAAATAGGGAATTCATTTATAGTCCATTTAAGGAAAGTATTCATCTGAAATATTTTTTTTAAGAATCATTGAATGTGAGAAAACCCATTTCCCAAAGATGATTGAACTCTCTAAATAAATGTTGAATGTGAATATACATATCATTTTTAGGATCAGAAAGTACAAATATTATTATAATCAAGAAATTGAAAGATTTTTTCCTTAAAATACATGGAGGAATATAATAAAAATGAATAAAAACATTCTACATTATTTATACTGTAAAAATCTATCCAAATGTATTATAACCATCACAAAATAGAATTAATCTAACATTATGAACCTTTGATATAAAATCGGGATGTTGTGTATCAAAATTCCACCAAGATAATCCATATATAAGTTGAACCAATGCATCATTACATTTAATTCTCTCAACATAATTCCATATCATATTGGTTGAGATTTCTATAGACAGGGATATATTTTGATGCCTATGAATCATTGGAAAGTTCCACAAGATTTTTTTTGGAACACAATATAGTATTCCATATACATTTTAATTTTATAAATATGTATCAAATTCTTTACATTCATTATGGCATGTTTATTCCACCATAAATAAACATAAATTTTTCAGACAAGTATGAATTTTATTAGTAGAAAATTTGATCTACTTAATTAATTATTTTGACTTATAATAATTTGAGGGAATATATACCCCATAAAAAATCAATTCCTTAAAAAAGGTAATAATATAATCAATTGAGGTATTATAAATTCCATTTATGGGTTTTCCAATATATGAAGACATTAAAAAGTCCATCTTTTTCATTTACAATCATGAAATATAAGTGTTCTTGAATCATCAATTATTTTATTCACTGTCTCAGCATAATGATATTAATTCATTTCCTCATGTGTATTGATATCATTATATTATTGATATGGTATACAATATCTCAAGTGATGATAAAAAATGAAAATCAATCACATATCAAATTCTACATTCCACTTATTCCTTTCCATTCATGAGCAGTATATGATTTTCTCATCTCACAATTGTGATTCAAAACATAATATATTTTTTCAATATATATTTTGTTATATATTAGATAACTTCATCTTTTCTTTACCATGTTCTTCCAATGTGATTTTAACATGGACACATTACATGGCCCTAGTCTAAAGCATTATTAAATGAAATATCTAAAAGGTTTCAAAATTATTCTGAAACAAATGTAATATTTGATGGGTATGACACATCCATCGTATATTCATTATATTACAATATGAAAAAGTTATCTTCCAATGAATAATGTAAAATATAATTAAAAAAATTATTTATAATAAATCTTAATATTAAATTTATCAAGTATTTCTAGTAGATATAAAAAGAAATAATAATATAAAAAATTTGTTATAAACGATTCCTATAAATAATTAACCTGAATAATATCCAAATTCAAAGAAAAAAATTAAATTATAGTGTAAAGGTAACTAAATAACACTAATATAAAAAATATTGAAAACAATTCATGGTGAATGTGACCATTATAGAATACTACTATCCATTAATATAATGAACAGGGCGTATCATAAGAAAAACCCAAGGCATAATTATTGAAATCCATAAGAGGTGCATATATTAGATTAAATTATAACTAAGCAATACTGGTAAAAAATATTTATTTACTATCTAGAGAGGTATTATCATTTGAAAACATAATTGAAGATAACATTTAGTCATGAAAGAAATTTTATAGTCAAAGTTACTCATAATATTCAAACATAATGAAAATAGATTTTACATTATATTCTATTTCAATTTAAGAAATGTATAATTTGGGGAAGATCCATCATGACTAAATAATCTATCCATTATGTGCCTCTTTGTGAAACCCATCCATTACTTCTTTACCAATGAAACCTTTTAATTGAGGGAATGTGTGGTTATATGGTTTCAAAAAAATTTAATGTGTAGTAAAAATAAATGGTTAACTACCTAATACATGATAAATGAACTAATAAATTATTCACAAAAAGAACAAAGATATACTCAATAGTTAATAAAAAAGTGTGAAACTAAATTCTACACCATTAATGTTATCCTAAGGAACTAAATTATTATGTTAAAAAATTTCAATGGAAACCTTGTTTAAAAATATAATATGATCCAATAATATTTCCATTCAAAATTATATAATTATTTCATTACAATTACCATGGGCATTAAAAAATAATTATACATAACAACGTTTTAAAATTGATAAACATATTAAATAAAAAATTTATTAATTTAAAGTAATATGTTATCATTTATTTAAGAAAAAAATAGAATAATTAATTCTAAGAAACATTATTGACAAGTACTATATATAAAATAGTGAATTCTGGAAGAACCCACATTTATTGATAAAAAAATATTCCATATTTTCTTATAATAGTATAATCATGCACATCATCATAAAATTATTTAATTTTGGGTTAAATCAAAACCATTAATAGTTTACTATGGTTCATTATACAAAAAAAAATTAATTTTCAATAATTAAACCACAATACTAAAGGATAATAAAAACCAACATTAACCCATGGAGCTAAATAAAATATGATTCTCAACACTAAAAATAGCTACTTCAGTAAAATATTTCACGAAATGATCTCAAATATATGATTTATCCATAATAATCCCTAAGATCATTTTCAAAATGAAGAAATTATATATAAAACAATAATTATTGGAATTTAATATACTAAATTTGATCTTTTTTAGAATATAAATTTACAAACATGATGATAGAAGTGATTCCTACATTCTCTAGTAGACTGACATACATGGATAAAAAATTCATGAAATCAATGAAGATTTATAATCATTAAACCATAAATACAACAAATGACAAAAACCAAAACAAAAACTCATCACATCACATAATTGAAAAATCAACTAGATCCAAAATATACAATAACAAATTACTAAAGGATTACCTAAATTAAAATTGTTAAACTGAAATCCCCAAAAATAAAACATCACCCAGAAAGAATATTTTTTAAAATAATCTAGAAAAATCATGACCAAACTATATATTGGTTAGGTTTTCATGCATATATGAAAATTAATACCATATTCATAAGAATTGAAGGATTATTTACCCACTAATATTATGTCAAAGAATATCAAAAAAATAGTGAATTATGGGAGAGCACACAAGGAGAGTCATATGTGCACTCGGGTGAGGGGTTCTCGACCGAGGGGGGGGGATATGGTTCATGTTAAGGGGGGAGGGGGAGGTCAAGTGAAATATGGTTTAACATATCAAAACGGTTTTAAAAAAATAATTTGGACAACCTTACAATACCAACTGTTTATATAATCTCTGGGTATATGCAGATTCCATCCAATATATACCCATATTTTCTATACTACATGGGTATAGATCCTTTGGGATAGCCCCATTTTCCAATTGTGATATTAATAAATTTAAAATAAAATATATATAATTCCCAATGAAAATGGAACCTAAATACTCAATTTTAGAAGATATGATGTTTTTATATATCCAATCAGAAAATGGCATTTAAGAAATTTTTTATGTTTCCTTGAAGACGTATATATTTATTTTAACCCTTTTAAACCATTTTAGTCTTAATCATGTTCAAATTTTTTTACCATGGTAACTTTTCATTGGACTAAAAATGCAATTGACCTCATTAAAAAATAAACATGATGATTCCAAGTATGGAGTCTATATCAATGATTCAATTTAAATAATTAGTAAAAATCACTTTTAATATAATTACTCTATTCACAATGAAAATAAATTTTTAGGAAAATTTATTTTAAATACTTTTAATGATTGTACATGAAAAGAGAGTGTAAGTTTTATTCTTATATAGTTAATTATATTTTGTTAAATAAATATAGATTTATTTTTCTTTAAAACTAAACAAAAAAATAATTAAAAATAGTGAAAATTTGTATAGAATAAATTAACCAAAAATAGTTATTTATTTGAACAAATACATTACATAGATTTTAAAATTTTCAAACCCAAAATTCGACGTTAAAAATTATATTTTAAATGAAATATATTACTTATTTAATATTTATATTTATAATTTATATAAAAATTGATTCATAAACATTATTGTCATTGCTATATCAAGATAATAAAAATGATAGTATTTTAAAATCAGTATTATCACTATTAATCCAATATTAAACTATTTTAAAAAAATACAAAATATAATGTTATAAAAATATTTTAACATGATATATTACAAAAAATATTCATTTATTGAAATTAACTTTAGTAAATTTGGGAAATTAAATAAAATAAGAATTATAAATTAAACCCTCTTGTATAAAAATATGGCCCGCTTAAAATTTAACAGTTCTAACCTTATTTGATTTAATTATTATCATTCATTATTTAATTCTTATTTCCTATGCACTAATTAATAAATGTTGTTAATAAAATATTGTCAACATATATTTCATATTAAGGTTACACATATTCTTACCCTTTACTCCAATAGTTATTCAATAACGATCATATTTAAAATATAATATTTCTATAGTATATGATGATTCTTTTATGATCGATGTTTCATAAGGTACACACTATCCAACAAAGTATCCACATAAAGGAATATAAAATAAAATCTTGATGTGTTACAAGGGAAATCAAAACCAAGCTTATAGGCCACATGGGAATGTCACTTCCCTTATCCCTAATTCCAAAGACTGAGTCCAAGGAAATAAAAATCATAACACATTTGAAGATAAGGACTCTGTCCAAGGTATTTCAAACTGATATGATGAAATAAGTTATAATTATAGAGAAAATTTATGTCATACAATTAATCCCAATACCCCTTGGTGTTATGTAAACCCCACTTAATCCATATGAAGTTATGCATCCTGATGGAGTCATACATCTACAGAAACCCTATAGGTTTTGGGTGCAGTGGAAGCACGTTGGTGGGTGTACCCAACATTAATTTTAGCGTTAACAACGAACAATTCGAGATCCGTTACAATAATAAAATTTTGGATCTTCGAAATAGAACGAAGAAAGAAAAATAAAATAGGGGAGTCCTGGAACCACAAATAAGATCATTATATATTGGTTATAATTAATTCAATTAATTGAAAAGATTTACCTTTACTTAATTCTTCCTTCATTGATGTTTCTTGTCACGATCTGATGTGATCCATCATTGCGTCGTAGAATTGAAGTGTAGGATTCCTCTAGAAATGATCCTCACATGGTCCACATATCTATGGATGTCGTCGAAGGGATCTTCAGGTGCTAGCATGAATGTTCCTTCGCTTGCGATGTCCGCCTTCGATCACCATGAACCAATATAGTAGGATCTATCTATCGTAGCTTGAGAGTGTTCTTGGAAGAAAATAATTTTCTCTTGGCTTTAGCGCGTTCTCTTGATTTATTATGCACAACCACAAAAAATGGCTAATCAAATGAGAAATATATAATTGGGATTTTTTAATTACATATAATAATAAAATGAATTAATTACCTGAAATCATTTATTTATTTCATTTAATTCATAGTAATACTCTATGTCTAATAATTAAAATTGACTAATATTATTACCTGACATGGGCCCAATGAATTACACCTAATATTATTTAATTATATAAATAATATTATTTATCATAAATTCCTATAAAAAAATACACGACATGTATATTTAATATACATGGCATGTGCATTTTTTTCTCTATCTTTATTTATTTCCTCTACCATGTTTATTAGACCTTGAATAATGCTATTTATTTCGTAAATAAATATCACTACATTACTCTCTAATAAAAATATTATTTCACCCACAATATATTCTCTTGAATAAGTTGTTTCAAAATAAATGCGACCAGGAATTCTTCAATAATTATTAAACCATAGTCGGGAATAATATTTTTTCAACATGTTAAAATAATATTTAAATGAGATTCTTGGACGCACATCCCGGAATTCGACTCCCCCATTTCTTACCATGGAAATGGATTTATTTAGGTTATATCAATTCCATCAAAGGCCCTGATATATCTACTTCAATTATGGAATATAAGGGAAAAATCCTTTCTCGCACTATCTATAAATTCAGTACTACTCATGACGCACCCAACATATCCTACATAACTATGAATAGTGTGTCATCATAGTTTTTTTCAATACATCTTAGTGCGCATGTTGCAGTACCCATTAATTATAATATTAAAGTCTAAGGACCAATACACACTTCCTCAGATACGAAGATCCAATGACACTATGAAATGTGTATTTCCTACTTGCGGGTCGCATTCTAATAATATCCTCCGTGATATTACACAGGGCACACATTATGAGAAGGTACCGAAATGTTTTTTGAGTCCTCGCCCTTAATAGCCTATATTATTTGTGTCCCTCATATAACATCATCCAACTATAGAACATATATTCAAGAACAGTGTTATGGAACTTCCGGGATCTCATTATAGCAAGGATCCGCTATGACCCTTTAATGAAGTAGTTATCCTTTGGAAATTATCAAATGCATTGTCACACAAAAGAACAATCAATATGTGATAAATTATTTACTAATCAATAAAGTAAAAAGTGGTTGGTTCAAGTCCACCAACTCCAATAGACTCCAACATCGACTAGATCGAACTGTTATCATCCTTTAACCTTCTATCTCTCACATGATATTCATGCTTCTCTTGAGATAAGCCTTTAGTCATGGGGTATTTTACGTTCTCTTCCTTGGACACTCTACTCACTACAAATTCACCCCTTTGATTGAAAACCCTTTAAGAGGTGATACTTCTAAATTATTGCTTTGTCTATTGATGTGACCATGATTCTTTAGAAAAATACACCACTATAGTATTATCACAATATAATGTGATAATATCTTTACAGATAGGCACCACATCATGCTCCTAGGAAAGTTCTGAATCCATACCGCTTTCTTGGCTGCATCAGAAGCATATATATATTCGAACTTCACTATAGAATCAGCGACAACTTGTTGTATTGAACTCTTACAAATCATAGCTCCTCCATTGATACATAAAACATATTTATAATGTGATTTATGATCACTCTGATCTGTCTCAAAACCATTATCAGCATACCCTATAATGACAATCTCCTCGTCTCATCCATACATTAGGAACATATCCATAGATTTTCTTATATACTTATTGACAGTCTTAACAACTATCCAATGTTTTTCTCCTGTATCTTCTTGATATCTACTACCGTGATCAGTGCATAGGAAACATCAATCATAGTACATACTATGTAACACATGATGAATCCTATAGCTGAAGCGTATGGGATCTTACTCATTCTATCTTTCTCCAATTCTGTTTTAGGACACATTTTATTAGAACGATGTTGGCCATGTGACAATAGAACCAATCCCCTCATAGATTGTTCGATAATAAATTTCTTTAGTATCTGGTCAATGTATGTACCATGACATAGTCCAAGAAGGCTTTGGGATATATCATGAATGATCTTGAGCCCTAAAATGTAGGCTGCTTCACCCAATTCCTTCACGGAGAAACATTTGTTCAAATAGTCATTAACTGACTGTAAGACTGGTACATAATTTCTAAAAAGAAATATTTTGTCAAAATATACTACTAAGATAATGACCACATTTACATTAAAAAACTTATAAACACATGGCTCAGATTCGTTATTAATGGAAACAAATTCTTTTATGGCTTAATCAAATCAAATGATTTATGACATCGATGCTTGCTTTAATCCATAAATGGATTTCGGTAACTTGGAAAACCGTTTGGATTCACCTAGTGTCATAAACCCTTTTAGATGTGTCATATATCATCTTCTTAAAGGTTCTTGTTAAGGAATATTGTGTTTACATCCATTTTCCATGTTTCATAATCTTGGTAAGCTTTTATGGAAAGTATTTTTTATGGTTGTGGCCGAAGCCTAAATTTATTATTAAAAGAAAACACCTCTTTATACTGGGTAGAGGAGACCCATTACATATTCTGAAGGCCAAAGGCCAAGAGGATAGAATACAAGGCTTTTGTAAAGACCTGGAATTTCCATGTAATTATTTTAATTATATGGGAATTTTACGAGTTTCTGAAAATTGACGGCACGTGATTCTAAGGACCGGTGTGCCCCTAATGAATTTATGAAGTTTTTTTCATGTACGTTCATCAAACCTATGAGTGAATTTATATAACTTTTAAACCAGTGCTCAAAATTTAAATCTGAGGACACCGTTGAACTCGTAGCACCAGTATTTTCTTAAGGAGACCTTTACCTCGACCACCGTGGGTCGAGGGTGAATATAGTTTTTCAAATATTTGTGGGAAAATAAAAATAAAATTTGTTAACATATTATTTTTATTCTTGAAACCTATCTTCATGGGTTATGAAGGTGGAGACCACCCAAACTAAAACCCCCGATTTGAATTCAAAGTTGGGGACCACTCGACTCTTGAGCTCCCTCAATAATGAGGGTGGTGTCCCTAGGTTTCCTCTAAATTAATTATGACAACTCCCCATTTAATTGTCGGATCCAACTAACAATTAATGAAATGTTTTAGAAATTTATTTGTGCCGACATAATTAATCTTCCTAAGTTAAATTATATTGGAACCACTTTATTTTGGTGGGCAAAAAAGTAGGAGGGAGCTTTTGTGAGGAATTAACTTTTCCAACGCAGAACACATCACAACGAAGAACTTCTTCAACGAAGAACATCTTCAACAAAGAACATGCCACCTCCAACATGGGATGTATTAGACACTGACGAACCGATGAACACACTCTCTCCTCACTGACGTCAATAAACCTTCAAGGTAGGGTTTTTGTTATTCTTCGGTATTACGTCGAATTAATCATCTTGATATGCCTGGTACCGAACTAATACGGATGGAGTGGGCCAACAAACATGGCCTGAACCCTCCACAATCCTTCATGGTTGGTGTGTTCATCACGATGGAGGAGGATGGAAACTGACACCTGTGGGGAACAAGAATGGTGGTCGGCACCACGACCGACTGTGATAAAGGTGACAACATGAAAACGCCCCTCAACAGAAGAGAACTATGACCTTGTGCTGCCACGGCGAGGGAAGGCCGGTTGGCTCGCTGTTGGCCACCGACGAAGGCGCAGCGCATGACAATGCCGCATGGAAAGGACGGCTGACCATCTGGCTAGCCGCAGCATACCGCCACACTATGGCCGCCCCTCCTCACCATGGGCCGAGTAGCGTGGGCCAGGCAACCCGATGGTCTAGACCAGACCCAGTGGGCTGGCTCGAATCCAACGGGCCGGGATGACCTGAACCAAACCAGGTCAGACTGAACCCATACCAATTTCAACCCATGCCATAATTTTGTCCATAACTTTGGCACAAGGTGTCTGTTTGATGAACCCTCTATGGTGTTGGAAACCTTGGATCGAGATAGTCGCTTTGGTACACCCCACTAGATATTTGGATAATGTTGGGGTATGGTCCTGTTGGACCAAGCACAAATCCAACTGGGCCCTTGGGACTAAAATACTAATAACTTACAGACCTGGTGTCTGATTAACACACTATCTGTTCAATGGAGACCCCTATGACATGGCGGTCCTCTGGGATACTTCTTCATGGGACTTCGTGTTAGTGGGAGGATTGACCAGTGGCTTGAGTAGCAGAACCTATCGAAGAAAATTGAGTATAGTGCCAGAACCCTATAGCTGACTGTGACAATGTACTCAGATCCTGTGTGGGTATTATGGTGTACTTACGATGTACTGGGATCATGTGTGGGTCTGACGAGGTACTGACAATTTACAAGGACTTTTTGTGGTTCTGACCACGTTCTGACGATGTACTAGGATCATGTGTGGGTATGACGATGTATTGACGATATATTAGAATCATATGTGGGTTTGAAGAGGTACTAACAATATACTATGATCTTGTGGGGGTCTGAAAATGTACTGACAATATACTGGGATCATGTGTGTTTCTAACGACGTACTAATGATGCACTAGTATCTTGTGTGGGTCTGACGACGTACTAACTATGTACTAGGATCCTGTGTTGGTCTGAAAACATACTAACGATCTACTATGATCATGTATGGGTCAGATGTTGTACTGACGATGTACTAGGATCCCATGTGGTGTTGGTGATGTACTGATGATATACTCGGATCTTGTGTGGGTATGATGATGTACTGACGATGTACTAGGATTCTATGTGGGTATGATGACGTACTAATGATATACTAGGATCTTGTGTGGGTCTTTCGATGTACGGACGATGTACTAGGATACTATGTGGGTCTGACAATGTACTTGGATCATGTGTGGGTCTTGCGAGGTAATAGGATCCTAGGTGGGTCTGATGATGTACTATGGTCCTTTGTGGGTATGATGATGATTTACGATTCATCGTGGGTCTTCCCCTTAATATAGTAAGATGAATTAGTCGTTATATTTAATCATCTCTACTTCTGTACGTATGTTATAGCTAGTGTGAGCTGAGTTTGTACCTGTGTAGTATGTTCCTTTGTGGTAATACGTTGATGGTATTCTATTGTGTGGTGTACATGTGTGGTACCTAACTTTGTGGTATTCCTTCCTTTGTGGAAGAGTTGAGCTTTTTATTTTTGGGGTGGACCCTGTGTTTCCTCATTATTGAGATGGGTTTACCTGATAACTTAGGTATATTTATGGTCATATACCTAAGTAGGATTGTCAGTTGATTTCATTTTTTGTGGTTTATCCTTTCTGGATTTTGTGAGACCTTGAGGGTCTTGGGGTCTATACTGAGTATCGTTATACTCATCCACGCATGAGTTATGCCCACGCCTTATTGTGTTTTGTGCAGACGATAGACATCGCTAATCAAGGCAGAGGGTACAAGGACTGGACGATGCTAGGAGGTGGACCATACAGTGTGTCGGTACGCAGAGGAGATGAGTGGACATGGAGTGCTATGGAGGCGATCTGTACCTACCCTTCAGGTAGGAACCTCGAAGGATGACCCAGTAGATGTCTTTATTTTTCTCCAGTTGTATTGTATTTTAGTTGTACTTGTACATTTAATATTGGGCTTGTATTCTGAACCCTCATACTTTAAACAATATATTTTCTATACATTTTACATGTGTTCTTATCTTTTTGTGTGCCTGGTTGCATGTTTTTATAGTATATAAAGGAAATACCTTCCTGGTTTTAGGGAATATGCCTTTCGGTACTAGTCGACAGCCCCTGGCCAATGGAAGGTGGACTTGGGGTAGTCACAACATGGGCCCCAGGGGATGGGTCATGATAAATTGGTATCAAAGGAGTCGGTTCTACTATAGAATAATAGAATCTGATCTTTTTAACAACAATAATGTTTATTGAAGTTAGTGTGGTTATCAGTTTAGGGAATCCAGTGTTGGTGTAGAAGCCGACGTATCCATACCCCATGACCCTAACTTCTGGTTTCTGACATAGTGCAAGAAAAAACTAATTGAATGTGTGTTGCAAGAGTTTTCTTTGTTATCTGTTTGAGTTAGCAAACTAGGTAAAACTTATTAATCGTGGCACACCTGTTTCTTTTCAAGATTCCTCTACGCAGATAGCCGACAAGGTTTCCAGGTATAGTATGCACTGATAGCCCACCGAGCAATGAGGCCTCATTGCAGGGCCTTCTCTAAGTAGAGACCCCAGGGAAGGAACCGGAGGTACCATTACCCGTTGGGCCACCGATGCCACTAGCCCCAGTAGTAGACGGTGCATGCCCCTTGAGCATGTTGCATGAGTTATAGCACCTGATGCCTCTCAGTTTTAAGGGAGAGATAGACCCCCAGGAGGAGTAGGATTGGTTTGAGGCCATGGTGAGAGTCTTATGACTGGTAGGGACACCAGTTGATCTCATGGTGATCCTTTCCGCCAGTCTTCTATAGGAAGCAATAGGTAGATGGTGGATCTTGATGCTCTGTGTTCACGACGAGGTGAAACTTCTCTGGGCGGACTTCAAGAGCCTGTTTGGGGAAGAGTGTGTCCTAGTGAATCTTCATGCAATGCACATATATGATCTTCTTCATCTACAAGAGGGAAGCATTACTATGGATCAGTACTCAACAAGGATCACTAACCTCTCACGATACTCCACCAATACTGTGTGAGACCCATTCTTCAGGGCCCAGGCCTTCGAGCTAGGACTCAAGCATAAGATCATGGCTTCAATTATTTCACTCAACATTCTGACATAGGTGGGGTGTTAGAGAGAGACCTCTTATTAGAGAGTTATCTTGCTAAGTAGTCACAAGTAGTGAGACTCAACACCAGTCACCACGTAGAATATTCTTCTGTAGCTGGCAGAAAACAGATGTCACAGAGGTCCAAGAGGACCAGACCGACAGGTGGACGACCAGATGACTCAGGATCGTTTGTGAGGGGTACCGGAGACAGATTCAGTCAATCGAGGAACATATAATGTTTCACATGCGGCGGGTAAGGTCACATGACTATTGAATTCCTGATCGGCTGTATGGATGATCAGTAGACAGTCGAAGGAACGCCTAGGCAGAGACATAGGTTCGACCAAGGTGGTCCACAGGGAGTAGGCGGACGTGGTAGGGTAGATGGCCATGCAACTGGCGGTGGGTGATGATTAGAGATGTTACTGTGACAACCAATAGGTGGTCCCCCCCAACCATAGGGTGTAGGTGGACAGGGGTGAGCTTATCTCTAGGAACCTTATGCCTATAACCATGGAGATCTGGAGATGATACGAGGTATGATCTGTGTCTACTCAACCTTAATTGTAGTACTTATAGACATATATACCAGTCATTCTTTTATTTACACTACCCTCCATCAGAACTCAGAGATTCCGATGGAGCTGTTGGCGCGATACTTACATCTAGTGAGTCTTACGGGAGAAGATTATACGATTACACACTGGTACCGGTAGTGTGAGCTTACATTAGAGGCGAGAGATTCAGATGGGATCTCCTAGTAGCGGTTTAGAGGCCTTAAAACCTCATATTGGGTATGAAATGGTTATCTACAATCCATGGTATGATTGAATGTATTTGGTGCAAGGTGCGGTGTGCCCATATGGATGGTACCAGGCATACCTTCACTTTTGTGAAGGGAGCCTTTGCAGCAAAGGATGGACTTACCCGGAGGAGAGTGAAATCGATCACTCATCTGTATGCTATCCTTACCCTTGAAGCGACTGATGTGGAGAGTCTGAGCTATCCTGTAGTGGTGGACCATTATGCGGATGTCTTTCCTGATGATATTCCGGGTCTACCTTCTCACAGAGAGGTGGAATTTTACATTGACTTGTACCCCCGAGATGTCACCGATATCCAAACCAGCGTATCAAATTGCTCCCATAGAGCTTCATGAGCTGCAGGTATAACTGAAATACTTACAGGGGAAAGGGTTCATTTGGCCCCTTGTTTCTTCTTGGGAAGCCCTGATTTTGTTCACTATGAAGGTGGATGGGATATTGAGGATTTTTGTTCACTATCGGCACCTAAACTAGGTGACCATGGGGAACAAGTACCCACTCCCGAGGATTGATGACCTCTTTGATCAGCTGAAGGGAGAACGATGGTTCTCGATGATAGACATCATCTCAAGCTATCACCAGCTCAGAGTGCAAGATAAGGATGTGAAGAAGATGGATTTCAGATGTTGGTGTGGACATTATGAGTTTTTGTTTATGCCTTTAGGCATGATAAATTCCCCAGAAGTGTTCATGGGACTCATGAACATGATCTTGTAGTCATACCATGATCTCTTTGTAGTAGTCTTCATCAATGACATTTTGATCTACTCGGCTTCTGAGGAGGAGCATGCCTATCATTTGAAATAAGTTATAGACACACTTTGAGAAAACAGTTTTATGGTAATCTCTCTAAGTACCAATTCTAGATCCGAGAAGAGCACTTTCTGGTATACGTCATCTCAGAGGATAGAGTTGTAGTGTATCCTGTGAAAATTGAGGTGGTACTTACTTTGGAGCCACCCGGGAGTGTGATGGAGGTACATAGTTTCCAGGGATTATCCAGATACTACCGAAGGGTTGTGAAATATTTCCCCAGAGTTACAACACCTTTATCAGCAATGATGAAGAAAGGATAACCCTTCATGTGGTTGGAGAAAAGTCAGCAATATTTTCAGGAGCTGAGGCAGAGGCTGACTGGTGCCCCCTTCTTGAGGCTTCCAGAGGAGGGTGTATTGTACATAGTCTACAGCGACGCATCAGGGAATGGGATAGGATGATTCTTGATTTAGGAGCAAGCAGTGGTTGCATATGGTTCTTGAAAGCTAATACATAATGAACAGAACTACACTACCCTTGACCTGGAGTTAGCAGTAGTGGTCTTTTCCTTGAAGATGTGGTGACATTACTTTATGGGCAAGTATTTTACAATCTACTCCGATCAAAAGAGTCGCAGGAATATCTTCTCACAGAAGGACCTGAACCTAGGAAAATGATGATGGATTGAGTTCCTTTAGGACTAAGACTTTGAGATAGCCCATACTCCTGGGAAGGAGATCATTGTAGCAGATGCACTCAACAGGAGGTCTAGTATACAACTGCTAGGTGAGGCAATGGAGCGACTGGATTCATTGCAGATATCATTTGTGGATCGAGAGGGAGTATCTTTTCTTCAGTCACTTATGGTCACTCCCACACTTCTTCAATAAGTTAGGGAGGCATAGTGCGAGGACACTCACTATGAGGCTTGATGTTCTTAGATATCCACATGACATGCAGCTGATGGATTTTTTGAAGGTGGGGAGCACTTCATCCTCTTCAAGGGACATACCATGGTACCAGTGTCACCTTAAGAGAAAGTGATGATGGAGTTACTAACATCCCCTCTAGACGTACATCCAGGAGTAGAGAAGATTTACCAGGATCTCCAAAGACAACACTGGTGGCTGGGAATGAATAAAGAAGAAGCAATGTTTGTCTTTCGGTGCCTCACATGTCAGTAAGTGATGGCGGAGAATCATGTAAGGGAAATCTTGGTTCAGCCTCTAGAGGTCCCAGAGTGGAAGTCAGATGGGATATCCATGGACTTCGTGATAGGAAGTCCATGTACATCCTTGGGTCATGATTATTTTTGGGTGATTGTCGATCGACTCACCAAGTCATCCCACTTATGACCGATCATAGAGAATGGTTCAGTAGAGAGATTGTGATGCCTCTATGTGCAAGAGATTGTGTGACTACATGGATTACCCTTGACAATTGTCTCTGATCGTGATACACGTTTTATTTCCCCATTATGGAAGGGATTACATTAGTCTTTAGGGACGTGGATTCGTTTGAGCACCACCTTCCATCGTCAGACGGATGACTAGAATGAGCGGACCATTCAGACCCTCGAGGACATGTTGCGTGCTTGCGTCCTCGACTTCGGTCGTAGCTGGGAGGATCACATGCATTTTTAAGAGTTTTATTACAACAAAAGCTTTCACTTCACCATTGCGATGACACATTTTGAGCTGTTGTATGGGTGACATTGTAGATCAGCTTTGTGCTGGACTGACATAGGGGAGTCAGCACTCATGGGACCGGAGAGGGTACGAGAAACCACAGAGAATGTGTAGATCATCTAGGAGTGGTTGAAGACTTCACTAAGTAGGCGGAAGTCTTATACCGACAGGATATAGAGACATCTGGAGTTTGAGGATCGTGGCCACGTCTTTTTACGGGTCTCACCTCGATGAGGTTTGCAGAGATTTGGTCGGGGCGACATGTTATCTCTGAGGTTCATTGGACCCTTCTAGGTCCTCATCTAAGTTGGCGAGGTGATTTACCGCCTAGTACATCCCCCTCAGTTGCACCATGTGAACGATGTCTTCCACGTATCCAATCTAAGGAGTTACGTTCATGACCCTTCTCACATCATCGACCACATCGAGCTGGTCATTGATGATCGAGTGATCATTTCTGAGGTTCCAGTAGAGATCGAGGATCGTCAGGAGCAGGTCCTTTTTGGGAGGTTGAAACCTCTGGTGCGCATTCTCTGGCTACACTAGAACCTCTAGGAGATCACATGGGAGCGGGAGGCTCGAATTCATGCTCATTAACCCCACATGTTTCCTTATATTGAGTTTTCGCTTACGGGGACATAAATCCCTAAGGTGGGGAGAATGTAAAGTCCCAGAATTTCCATGTAATATTTTTAAATATATGAGAAAATTATGAGTTCGTTAAAATTGACAGTGCATGATTCCATGCCCCGGTGTGCCCGAAATGAATTTTTGAACTTTTTTTCATGTACGTTTAGTAATTGTGTCAGTGGGTTCTTGTAACTTTTAAACTGGTGCTCAGAATTGAAATCTGAGGACACCGTTGAACTCATAGCGGTAGTATTCACTTAAGGAGACCTTTACCTCAACCGTAGTGGGTCTCGGGTGAAAGATAGTTTTTCACTTTTTTGTGGGAAAATAAAAATAAAATTATTTAAGCTTTTATTTTTATTCTTGAAACCTCTCTACATGGGTTATAGAGGTGGGGACCACCCAAACTAAAACCCCTCGATTTGAATTCAAATGAGGGGACCACCTGACTCTTGAGCTCCCTCTTTAATGAGGGGGTGACCCTAGGATTCCTCTAAATTAATTACGCCGACTCCACATTTAATTATTGGAGCCAACTAACTATTAATGAAATGTTTTTGAATTATATTTCTGCCAACATAATTAATATTATTAAGTTAAATTATATTGGCACCTCTTTCTTTTAGTGAGAAAAGGAGAAGGGGGGAGCTTTTGAGAGGATTGTGCTTCTCCAACGAAGAACACCTCCTAATAGAGATCTTCTTCAATGAAAAATGCACCACCTCTAACATCGAACGTCTTCGAAGACGACAAACTGAAGTCTACCCTTCTCTCCACACCAAAGTCAACAAACATTTGAGGTAGGGGTTTTGTTATTCTTCCTATTTATGTCGAATTAATCATCTTGATCTGCCTGATACTGAACTAATGCGGATGGAGTGGGCGAAATGAACACGGCCCGATCCCTCTACAATATTTCATGGTTGCTGTGTTCCTTGTGATAGAGGAGGAAGAAAACTGACACTGATGGGGATGAGAATGGTGGCTGAAAACATGACCAGCCACGACGAAGGTAATGATACGACCACACCCCTAGATGGAAGAAAACCATGACCTTGTGCCACATCTTGGATGGAAGGGTGGCCGACTCGATGTCGGCCGCCGACGAAGGTGCGACACGCGATCGCACCACGCGGAGAGGACGGCTGGCCATCTGGCCAGCCACAGCAGACCGCTGCACCATGGACGCCCCGCCGCACCGTGGCACCCTACCGCACTACGGCTTCCATGCCGCCACGCGGTCACCCTGCCACACAGCGGCCGCCCCACGGCGCCCCGGTGCACTACGGTTGCCCTGCACTGTGGGCCACCAAGGCTGGTTCGCACAGTGTGGTCTAGGCCGCCCAGCTTAGGTCGGGACAAACCCAGCGGGCCGGGATGACCTGAACCGGACAGGGTCTGGCCAGGTTAGTCTAGCAGGGTCGGACCAGACCCAGACCTATTTCAACTCATTCAATTCTTTTGGACATAACATTGGAACCAAGCGTCCATTTGATGAACCGTCTGTGGAACTAGTAACCTTGAAGTGAGATGGTACCATTGATAAACTGCACTAGAGATTTGGATAAAGTTGGTGTACAGTCAGGTTGGATCGAGATCAAATCCAACCAGTCCCTCAAGACTAAAAGGCTAATAACTTACAGACCGGATGTGCAATTTACGAACCATCTGTTGCACTGAGACCCATATGTTGTGGTGGTCTGTTGGGACACTTCTTAATGGGACATCATGATATTTGGAGGATCGACTAGTGGCTGAAGTAGAGGACCATCCTGGAGACAAGCAAGATTAGTGAGGGAACCCTATAGCCGGTTGAGATGATACACTAGGCTCTTATGTGGGTCTGATGAGATACTAACGATGTACAAGGATCCTGTGTGGGTATGACGATGTACTGTAAATGTACAAGGGTCCTGTGTGGGTCTGACGACGTACTGAAGATGTACTTGGATCCTGTGTGGGTTTAATAACATACTGACGATGTACTAGGATCATGTGTGTGTTTGAAGACGTACTGAAGATGTACTAGGTTCCTGTGTGGGTCTGACAACGTACTGATGATGTACTAGAATCCTTTGTGGGTCTGACAACATATAGACGATGTTCAAGGACCATGTGTGGTTCTGAAGATAAACTGATGATGTTCTAGGATCATGTGTGGGTCAGATGACGTACTGACGATGTAATAGTATCCAGTATGGGTTTGATGAGGTACTA
This sequence comes from Viscum album, assembly GCA_963277665.1. Lineage (NCBI taxonomy): Eukaryota > Viridiplantae > Streptophyta > Magnoliopsida > Santalales > Viscaceae > Viscum > Viscum album. The sequence continues at coordinate 1,946,809,181 of OY728163.1, forward strand.
AAAATGAACTAGGATCATGTGTGGGTCTGATGACGTAATGACGATGTACTAGGATCCTGTGTGGGTCTTACGAAGTACTGACGATGTACTAGGATCATGTATGGGTCTGACGACGTACTGACGATGTACTAGGATACTGTGTGGCTCTGATTATGTACTAACGAGGTACTAGGATCCTGTGTGGGTCTGACAAGGTACCCAGTAGATGTCTTTATTTTTCTCCAGTTGTATTTTATTTCAGTTTTTCTTGTACCATTACTGTTGGGATTATATTTTGGCCCCTCACACATTCAACACTCTTTTTGTTATACAATTTACTTGTGTTGGTATCTTGTTGTGTCCTTGGTTGCATGATTTTACAGGATATAAAGGCAATGCCATCCCTATTTTATGGAATACACCTTTCGGTGCTAGTCACCAGCCCTTGGCCCATGGAAGGCGGACTTGGGGTTGTCATGGCAGGGGCCCTGGGGGATGGGTCATGATAGCTTGAATGCCCATTTTTTGTCCAAAAGGACCCCTAAGTGAATAGTATTGGAACAGTACCCACACAACTACAGTACGCCACCACTACAGTCCCTCCACTACTATAGTGTCACCGCTGCTACAGTGTCACCACTACTATAGTCTTTTAATGTTCCTTACTGCAGTACTAATATAGTACACCCAGAAATTCATCCATTAATGGATTTGATCCTAAGACTTTTAGATGCCATGCCGGAGCCTGTACCACTAGGGCACATTCTCGTTGTCTCTGTTATGGCAAGTGTGATTCTTATTAATTTAAACATGGAATCCAGTGAAATTTTTTCATCATAGTATACTCATTGACGCTATCTAAATCCTTTATCCACATGCCTTTCTTTATATATGCTAACATGACCTTCCATGTCTAGTTTTATCATGAATATTCATTTGAATCCAACATGATTTACATCTATTGGCTCATCAAATGAAACCCATACATGGTTCTGATATATGAAATCCATCTCATAATTCATAGCTTCTCACCATATTGCAGCTTCTGATCTTTCTACTTCTTCCTTGTAGGAGAGAGGTTAATCATTGAATAATAATAATGATTTACCATCCTCAGTGTCTTGGAAAACAAATCTCTCTAGTTCCCTTACCTTTCTTGAGGTCTTATGTAGTACTTGTGTTTCTAAAACCTCTTCCACAGGGACCTGTTGAACCTATTCCTATACCAACTCCTATATATCATGAACATCAACTTCGTTAAAGTAAATCTTTCTATGACTATCCTTTTTTTGGATGTTCTCTCTCTCAAGAAAGATGACTTGTCTGGCGACCATCACTTTCTTGACTGAAGGGTTATAGAGGTTATATCTATTTTCTTCCTTGAGATATCTTATAATGAAACACATTGTGACCCGGGGTGCTAGTTTGTTGCCTGGTAAGGCCTTAATAATTACCTCACATCCCCATACACATGTGTGTGCCAATATGGGTTTCTTTACATTCCCTAACTCGGAGGGAATCCCATTTTCTTCCTTAGATGGTACTCGGTTTAATGTGTATCCTGCAGTTTGTAATGCATATCCCCAAAAGTATAATTGATGATCTGCATGACTCATCATCAACCTCACCATGTCTAACTAGGTGTGGTTCCTCCTTTCACTAACCGCATTACATTTTGGTGTATAAGGAGGAGTGATCTGAGATAGAATCCCAGACTCCTGTAAAATATTTATGAACTATTAGTTCATATATTCTCCACCTCATTCCCATCAAAGCTTCTTTATCTTCTTACCAAGATGATTCTCAACTTCATTCTAGAAATCCTTAAATTTCTATAAGGATTTTGACTTATGCCTCATTAAGTATATATAACTTTATCTACTCAAATCATCAGTAAAAGAAATGATGTAAGAATAGCTAACTCTAGCTTCTACTGGAAATTGTCCATACACATCAGTGTTCTCCAATCCTAGAAGCTCTATGGCCCTTTCACCATATCCAATGAAAAGAGGTTGGGTAATTTTACCTTGTAAACAAGAATGACATCTATCAAGTGGTTTTAGATCAGTAGAGTCTAAATAGCCATCTTGACAGAGATTTGTCAATTTATTCTCGTTAGCATGTTTGAGACTGTGATACCACAACTGGGTGGTGTATGAGTAATTTGAGTTTGTTTCATTATCTATTTCCAACACTTGGCTTTCGCAATTTAATACATACAAACCATTATTTAAATGTGCCATACCATAACATACATTTTTCTTATAAAATAAGAAACCCTTATTTCCAAACTGGAAAATAAATCCATCCATATCCAAACATGATACCAAAATTATGTTTTTGGTAACACTAGGCACGAAATAAGAATTATGTAAAACCAAAATCATCCCAGTTGGCAATGGGAGGTGGTAATCGTTAATGGATAGCGTAGCTCACCTCGCGCCATTGACAGCTCACAGATCCACCTCTCCTCTATAAATCTCTCTAAATCTACTTAGTTTTTTCATTTGAAGACAGATGTGAGCCCCACAAGTTATATCTAACACCCAATGTGTAGAAATGGAAATATTAAACTCGATAATGAACACACCTTTTGCATCCTCATGCTTCTGTGTGCAGTTCCTCTTTCAGTGGCCTTGCTTTCCACATGAAAAAAATAATGCCCCCCATTCCTTTCCAGGCATCTGAATCATCCCCTTCTTAGGGGGATGACGCTTGAGGGATTCATAACATTTATAAGTCCTTGGAACCTTTGCTTTATTATTCCATTTATTACTCACCATAAGGATTTCAAGTTTCTCATGCCCCATGTCCTTATCTTACTAGATAATTAAGGTCAAAATTTCTGATAGAATTTTCTCATTTTTTCTGATTTTATAGTTGACAATAAATCTAGAGAAGGTCTTGCGCAGTGATGATTGGATGAGATCTGTATGAAACTCATTGGGGAACATAATCCCTAACATGTCCATGAATTCAATGTAGCCAATAAGCTTGACTACATGATGCCCAACGGGCACAGAATATCTATGTTTAGCTGTGAAAAAATAATTTGATGTCTCATATCTATATAGTCTCGCCTTCTCTTGATAAAGATCCTTGAGTTGAGGCATCATGCTATACACATCCATGTTTTCATGTTTCTTTAAGAGCTCATTAGACATGGTTAATATCATAAAGCATTGGAAATTTGTGGCATCATACATATGTTTCATGTAGAGAGATAGTTCCTCATCACTGGCCTCTTTTCCAGGAAAAACTGGAACAGGCTCTTCCAACACATACAATTTCTTCTCATGGCGAAGGATGACGCATAAACGATTCTGCCATTTTTGGAAAATTTGTGCTAGTGACAAGGTTTTCCTTCTAAATTATTGTTTGTAATGATATGTTTGAAGTAATTTCTCTTTCCGATTATATAAATTAAGATGAGATATGGTTTAGTACTTTATTATGAAAAACTGAGACAAATAATTAAATTATTACTTATTAGTATCCCACTATTTTATCGAAATATAATAGCCCTCACCATTGACTTTGGAATATTCTATTGCCTAAATATTCTTGTGGCAAGGATCCATATTTCTCTTCCTATTACCCCAACTAGGGTTGGTTAAGGAACATGAAGGATTTTAGTAGGCATTCCAAATGCCAACTACATTAACTCGTAGCTCCTTGATCAGCTGAGTGGACTCCCCAGACATGAAATCCATTTATTTTAGATTTCTTCAACCTTTGCCTCTTTCTCACACTGTATCCTACTATGGCAGTAAACCCTTGATGCGAACCAAGTCAATTCAACCCAAAACATTGAATTATAATTCCCCAATAATTGAAATCACCCCATGTATGGTTGGTCAAGAACATTGAACTGTTGTTCGATTCTAACCAAGATTATGAAAGGTTATTCTGACATAATATTTTCTTTGAGGGATTTTATCCTTATAAATAAATTTCCATTTTATTATCTTTGTTTACAAGATTGTTAATAATAAGTGGGATATACTTATGTGATTAACTATATCTATGATAATATTTTACTAATAATACGTGTCTTATTTTAGTTCCATCTTGTATGCTTCTTTATTTCATTAATTGTGTGATTGTGAAAACACACCCACAATAAATAAACCATTTAACTAATATAAATAAAATGAATAGTATGATCATGATCTTGTTTTATTGGTTAGTTTATCTAGAGGTTGATAAAAAAACTAAGACCTAGGGGAGAAAGACCTTGATCCTTTTGGGTTTGTGTTTACAGATTTCCACCTGTCCCCCTTTGTATCTCCTTGGATTGGATTCAACATGAATCCTAACTTGATCTTCCACCACTATATTGGGAGCACTATTCATTACATATTCTTTTTTCTCAATCACAGGTGGGGGGTAAAAAGGGGTTTTACATAAATGAAACCTTGGTCACGCAGACCAACATATTAATGAGAAGAAGGCTCGTAGGCCAAAAAATTTAATTTAAATCAATAATTTGAATGAAACCATTCACATACAATGTTCTTGGTCTAGCTCATGATCATCCATATATGAAATGATATTTACACATAAATAAAACTATCTTTAAATTATTTAATCATTATTTCTTAATGTAAATCATGCTCGATTCAATTAAATTTCTTTAATTAATCAATCATTTTATCTGAAACCCTTTTATGAATTTCCATGTGATTCTCATCCATCATAATTTTAAACAAATAAATTCTTTTAAAATTATATTTGTACATAACTTGTACCTTGGAGGCAACAGGGTGAATTTCTATTCATAACTACCCAATGAGTATAAATTAACACTATGCATATGTTAAATAAAACACATATATATAATAACACCTATCCTGTGTTGGGCCTCATTATTACGCCTACACTATTGTATATGTCTTAAGGGTTTGTATAATATAATAATAAATTTTAATAAATCTTCTTAATTTGTACGAGTACACGGAGGGTAGTTCTAACTATATGGTGTGTTATTTGGTTCATCGTCCATCCAAAGTACATGCCCAGGGACATGACATGTAGATGTACTTCAGAAATCCTTAAAGTACACGTCGTGTTCAGTGGGACACATGCCCTGTAGTATCCACATTACACGGTTTTCAGCTAAGCAAGCCGTGTACGGGGTACACATCCCAACCCTAACCCAAAGGGACTACACTCCATGTTCAGTGGACCACACGACATGCAATCCGGATACTGTGTGCCACCTATTCCTAGTCAAAACATGGTGTTATTTAAGACTTAGAAATAATCCAATACACGACCTGATTTGGCAGACCATTCCGATGCATTGAACTCAGACTACATGACGTGTACTACCGAATACATGCCATGTATTATGATGTTTCACGGACAGGTACATTTTCACCTCCGGATGAGATCCTCTATTTTATATTAATCAAAATTAAAAGAAAAATTCATTTCTATAAGGTGAATGAGAAACGAGAGTAAAGGAACAAATCTTGAGATTCGGATTTTAAAGAAAAATTAACATGAATTTTAACAACTAAATTTTAAAATGCGTAAATCACCAACAAAAAAATAAATAATCATAATAAACTATATGACCACTATGATTCCACTTTTAGATTCAGGGCACAGTGGAAACGCATTGGGGGTTGTACCCAACTTTAATTTTAGCATTAACAATGAAAAATCTGAGATCCATCACGGTAATAAAAAGTTGGATCATCAAAAAATAACGAAGAATGAAAAAGAAAAGAAGAGATTCTTGAAAGCATAGATAAGATCATCATATGTTGGATATAACTAATTTAATTAATTAAAAATAATTACCTTGATGGAATTATTTCTTCATTAATGTTTTTTGGTCACGATCTGCTGTGATCCATCATTCCGTCAATGAATACAAGTGTAAGATTCCACTAGTGGTGATCCACACGTGCTCCATGATTCTCTGGATGTCACCGAAGGGATCTCTAGGTGCAAACATGGAATACCCTTCGCTTGCGATGTCTGCCTTCAATCACCTGGATCTTGTGGAGGAGGATCTCTCTATCGTACCTTGAGAACCTTCTTGGAAGAAAATAATTGTCTCTTGGCTTGAGATATTTCTCTACAGAAGTTATGAAAAACCACAAAAAAGGGCTAGGATAATGAGAAAAATATAGTTGGTAATTTTTTAATTACATAGAATAATAAAATAAAATAATTACCTAAAAGCTTCTATTTATTTCAGTTAATTCTTAGTAATACCCCATGTCTAATAATAAAAGTTGACTGTTATTATTACCTGACATGCACCCATAAAATTACACCTAATATTTTTTAATTAAATAAATAATATTATTTATAATAAATTCTTAGAATAATATACATGGTGTGTATATTTAATATTCACAACGTGTACTTTTTTCATTTTTTTCTTATTTCCTCCACATCATTTATTAGACCTTTAATAATGGATATTTATTTCTCATATAAATATCACTAGATTACTCGCTAATAAATATATCATTTCACCCAAAATATATTCTCTCTAATAACTAGTGTTGAAATAATTACGATCATGAATTATTGAATAATTATTAAACCGCATTCGAGAATAATATTTATTCAACTTATTAAATTAATATTTAACTAAGATACATGGTCACACTTATTGTGTGAGCCTCTAGAGCTCTTTATTAGTTGAATTAGGTGGAGCCTACCTAAATTCCAAGGTTTGCATATATCAACATGCCAAGGCACCCATAGAGAAAGAAGTTAATGACATAATGACGTGTCACCTCCTACGAACGCTTACCATGTAATGTAATTCATTTGTCTCGATATCTTGAATCAGGTAGGTTGCATGCTAGTGCCATAAACCCATGTTCTCAATCATTCTTTTTTTTTGAATTCCCAGAATTAAACTCACTCATTTCATACCCTTTCCATGGATTTATTTAGGCCATATCAATTCCATCAAAGGTCCTGAGATATCTACTTCTATTATGGAACAAAAGGGAAAAATTCTTTCTCACATTATCTATTAATGCAATATTACTCGTGAAAAACCCAATATATCCTACCTCACTGAAAGTAGTGGTCCATCACAGTTTTCATCAATACATCTAAGTGCACGAGTTTCAATACAAATTAATAATTATATTAAAGTATAAGGACCAATACAAACATCCACATATATGAATATCCAATAACACTATGAAATGTTGATTTCATACTGGAGGGCCTCGTTCTCATAATATCATCCTAGATATTACTACGGGTGAATAACATGATAAGTTGCCTCAAAGATTTAAGAGTCCTCACCCTTATTGGCCTGTATTATTTGTGTCCCTCAAATAACTTCATCCAGATAGAGAACATATACTCAAGAATAGGATTATGTCACTTCTGGGCTCTCTTCATAGAATGGATCTACTATGGCCCTTTAATGCAACAAAAATACTTAGTACATTATCACATGCATTTTCAAGTAGAATAAAAATAAAGATTTGATATGTTATTTATTAGTGAATACAGTACAATATAGTTGGTAATAGGCCACCTACTTTAAAAAACCCATCCAAAAATCTAAAGAAAATATCTCCAGTGCATGAATAAAAATTATTAACATAAAAATGTCTATCTCATCATCAATCTAGATTATATATTTACAATTTCAACCATTAGTACCCCTATCTCCATACACCCAACCTTGTTCAACATATAATCTGGGCACCCACTGAGACCCATGTGGTCTCATCAAGTGCATATATCTTTCCATGAGTTCTATTATCTCAAATAAATAGCCCAAGTTGATTTACATTACTGATGGGTAATACATCCCCTTAATATTGTCATAAATATATCAAGGTCTAATTTTCATCCTATGATTAGTCTCATGAGGAAGATAGCATCATGAACATCCCTTTTCCATGCCACCCTAGATGATTCCTCTCACCAAACCTCTACATCAATCTTTACAGGGTCTAAACACATTTTTAATCACAGCTCAGTGGGGATGGAACACTCATCTCATAATCATATAAATCTAGCCAAAAGAATTTAAGGTATCTCATGGACTCACAAGGACACCTCCTTATCCATCCATATAAATTCATCACTCACCCTTACTTGGAGGCTACTAAGGGGACCTATAACTGGGTATTCTATAATTACTAATCCTATTTATTTTATACCCATTGGGTTCAATGTTTCACATGGAATGAATTTTTAATAATGTCATTATCCATTAGTGGTCGAGGCAATGAATCTAGTGTTTAAAGGTTAAATGTGACCCATGGATCTTTTCTCATTCCAAACATATCATTTTAATTAAAATCATTCATTTAAATAAAAAACGATAATCTTGCATTAGTGGTTAGACCATATATCACATTCCAATAAAAAAAAATATATAAACTATGTGGATATTCGCAAGGTACCACCTACATTAATTTCAATGTTACTCCCTTATAAAGTACACACATAAAAATATTCCCCTGTATTTTCTAAGGCCGCACCAACATCTTGAATACATATCTCAATCTAATATGTAAAATTAAATATAAATTTAATAATTTATAATTATGTAATAAATTTAAAATTAATTTATCAATATAAATAATCATAAATCTTAAAAAATCCATGTATTCCCAGTAGTGACCAACCACTCACAGAAGTTCCAAGACACACTCCTTACATTTTGTCACTAAAAATAATTAACTAACAGAATTGAATCCATTACCAAAATAACTAAATTAAATAAAAAATCTTGGAGAAAATAAGTATTTCATATAAATCAATCAAAATTTCAAGAAATAGAATACAAATTGAACCTTGGGACATCCTCTATCTAAGCCATAAAAAAGCCCTATCATCTCAGGACTATTAAAACATGATCTGGTATAATCTTCTTATAACCTTAAATGACAAGAGACTAAAAAATTTGATCCTATTAATGTGAAACCAAAATAGGCAGAAAATGGAAGAAACATACCTTTAACACCATAAAAAAGACCAACCACTATCCCCACTCTATGGGAATAAAACAGAAAGTAATGGAGGTGAAGAGGAAGCTGAATAGACTCTACCATACATCCCAAACACCATAAATCATAAGAAACCCTCACCTAGAAAGTATGGATTTTCTTTATATTAAAATACCACCCACCACACCACTAATGGTTTTAGACCCTAGTTAATGCAATGAAATCCTTTAGATAGATGTGTATTCACGTCGTCAAAACATCCTTCATCGTGTTAACCAAAATTCATGTTGTAAATAAACTACATAAGGCTCCCTAACCTCTCACGTAAGGGTCACCATCAGGAATTTAATGCCTCATTCACAACATGAGTTCGTTGTTTAAGGGTATGGGCCCTACATAAATTTCATTCATATAAAGAATAACTCCCACACATCATGAATATAAATTAGTTTTAATATTTCAAAAAATCAGCCACCCATATAAGGCCCAGTCCTTAAACATTACATAATCCAGAATTAACTCAAGAATTCGACATTGATGGTCATTTCAGGTTTATAATTTTAGAATATTTGGCCATAATTATTACATTACATCTCTAAAACTTCCAAGAATACAATTCTACTCTATCCAAATTTTTCACAAAAATAAAACCCCTCAAATAAAAATAATATTATCTTGATATAAATCTTATTGAATTATTCCTTTATCTAACCCTTCCTTAAACCCTGTGAAAAACATTTCAAAAACATAAAATGAGTATGAAAACCTCATTTAGGGTTATAAAACATTGAATGAAAATTTTTTCCATCAATACATACAAATCAATGAAACCATACTATTCAATCGTAAAACATAATTTATTCAACATATCTCATGAAATAATTATATTTATGAATAACACATTGATATAATATATCATAAATGGGACTTGTGGTATCCATAACATTATTATATTGTGGATTTCACATCTACAAAGTGAGATATGTTTGGAATACCCATAAGAGTATATTCCCTAAATCACTTAGGGGAAACATTATCATTTACCTATGTCACGTTACTCAATGCATTGGGGAGCTATCTCAGGCTCACCTTCCCAAGGTTTATCACAGAACCACCCGTATACATTAACAATGACCAAAAACCATAACCTAATCATAACACACCAACAATCATAATGAAAATTTAACATTTCTACAATGTAATAACAAGATATCAGTTTAATATATTGACATAATCAATAAATTATCCAAACCATTTTAAATTAAAAAATATGTAAAATGTTTATATGGTAATTATTTTCATTTTAAAAAAATTATGTCTTTTTAATGAATCCAAATACCAGATAATGCTCACAGTGGCGGAATGGGAATTGTCACCACATAGGTTAGAAATGAACAGTCCCTTTTGTCATCTAGTAAAACCCTTTGTCGAAAAAAGATTCCATTTGAATGAATTTAAAAGTAAAATTGGTTTTACACTGTATAAAATCAAGATGTGTATAAATAAAAATTGTCTTTAATGAAAGAAGATTGAGATGAAGTCCAATACAAAAATTTGGCAGCCTAACAACATCAATTAAAAATTCAGATAATTAGATGGTGAGAGGGAAAAGGGTATCTCATCACATGGACATAAAGTGTACATAAATAAGGATATAGAAGAGCATATACTAACATAATAGAATGTAAATTTAAGGACATATTATAAAATAAGTCTTTGACTAAACAAAGAGGGTGAACAGTTCCCTTACCCTGAGTTTGATTCATTATGTATTTTCCTTGTTCTTCCTGAATAATAAATGTAAGATAATTTATACTTTCTTAAGAACCCTTTTCAATTTTTTTTTTCATTTTATATCACTTCATACCACATTAATAAAATTTCATAATTATTTTTGTTAATATCAGTCGTCTTGTCGATATTGGGTACTTGAGTCGAAAATGATATTGTTATAACTAAAATTTGTCCATGTGGTCAAAAGTAAATTATTTCCAAAATATTATTTATATATATACCATATAAATCCATTATATATGTATTTATAAAATTCCATGACATTTGGAGATAAGAAATGAAATACATTGTCCATTTAGATGGTATGTCGTACGTACGCATTAATGCTACTTTCATTTCTATTTCATATTTAAAAGAATGAAAACATAATTATACATAAGTATATTATAATTAGAGTATAATATAATATATATAAACTTTAAATATGGTCATTAACTCTATCCTTTATACGTTCCATGCATGGAATGAATGGGTCATATCACTTTGAGGGGGCAGTAGTCTGCACTTCCTCAAATAAAATTATCGTATTTACACATTATGGAAACCATAAAGATATGATTTAAATGATAAATATAGAAATATATAGAAAATATAAATATAAATTATAACATATATAAATAAAATTCCATCAAAATTTCCACCATGAGAGGTGGTTGGGGAAATCAAACAATCATCGTTCCCTGAGGTAGTAGTTCGCCGTACACAGAAAGTGTATATTCATATCAATTACATAGAGTTGTGTGGACGTGTACTTTGAATCCTTCTCATAAAGACATCCAAGTATATTTAAGAAATTATTTTATAAATTAATGGAATAAAGAGAGTTTAGGGGGTTGGAGATGGAAAATAAATGGAAGAATCATGAGAGAAGACATTACCTCAAATCGGGTAACTCCATTTGATTTAATCTAAAAGGACTTTTGGAATTTCCATATGCCCAAGGTAATGATTATAGGAGGTATATATGGATTTTAAGAGCTTATATTGTCATATTTAGGATGATATAAGAGGTAATGATAGGTGTGAGTATGGGATAGAGGTGATGACCTTTTATAAGAGGGAAGAGGGGTACTTTAGGAATATTTGAAAGATTATTTTATTATAAACTAAATTTCAATTTCAAAAGGTTCCCAACTAATTTAATTCGATGATAATGTGATTATTGTTGTAAATTCTCTCAATCAATTGGTTGAAAATTTTTTGCTTCAAATTTAACATTATTATTTAGCGTTAACCCTTAATTAACTAATTTAACACTTACCATGTCTTCTTGTATATTAATATTTTATGGTCAATATTGTTACCATAAAATTCAAATCAAACATAAAATAGTTCATTAATGACATGTAAAATATTATCTAATCCATTTGGCCAAATCTTATATCTTTAGTACTATTATATCATTTAATAAATTTTTTTAAATCTCATTTATGTCAATATTTATACTATACAGATAATGACTTTTTAAAAATCTATAACAAATTTATTCATTCAAACAACCTTAACTAATTCAAATATAATAATTCATAAATTTCCTTAAAATTCGTGTATGACATAAAAAGTTTCAAAATAAATTTATTTTAATATTTATATTCTCATTTTTTAAAACATTCATTAAGATGGTAATCACTACATCATCATTTTTTCATAAATAAATTTATTTTCATAATGTATAAAAGTTTTTAAAAAAATTCAATGATGGAGGGAATATTTTTATATTTTTAATGACTATTTATAGTCAAATATATAACTTATATAACCCCATATAATTTTTTTTACTAAAAGATACTTTTTAGGTTATATTTTCCTTAACATTAAATTAAAAGTAATTAAATTACATTTTCACACACAAGTGGCTCAATGGGGTCCTAAAATAGACCAAAGGATGCCCAAGGTCAGTCATATCTCATACTATATGATTAAATAATATCTTAGGGCAGTTTAATATTATTATTATATTATTTTTTATCTTTATTTACCTGATTTACCCTTTAAACCTCATAAATAAAATATTTCATGATGTTACTATTCATAATGTCAAAAAATAAAAATTTACCTATCTACACAATTTGGAATTCGAGATTCTAAATATGGAATTCATTTTTCAAAATTCAAAACACAGAAGATGCATAAATTAAATTTAGTATTAATTCCCTTTGTCAAAATTGAAAGGCATGTTTTTAAGAAGTAAAAACTACCAAAATATTAACATGTGATTATTTTCAATTTGAATGTGAAATTACTTCCAACGACCAACATTATATTAAATGGTAATAATATAACCAAATTTTGTTTTAAAACTAATTAAAAGGAAAATCTATCTATATAAATAAATTTTATTAATATATATTTATGACTAAAAATGAATTATTTTTCATTATTCACTAAAAATGAATTTATTAGGAAAATCCAAAAAAAAAACATCCAAAGTAAATTCTGATGTCATGTTTCTATATAAGATGTTCATTTTATCAAATGGAAAAAATAAAAGTGACAAAAACTAGATTTAAATAGGGTTCTCTATGAAAAGGGAGTAAAACTACATTTTAAAAACATTAGATTTTTTATGCTTCAAATCAGATTCATTCTTATTTTAGGCCTCTAAAATTAACCAGATAAATATAATGACATTTAAATAAAATGTATAATCATATTGTAGTTACTTATGTTCATTCCGGCCAATAAAATAGCTTGAAATTAACTTCCATTTAAAATAAATATATATTTACATTATTTTTCGGTATAACTCAATGTTCTGTGCAATGTAAGATTTCAGAGAAATCCATTATTATGTGTTGAGTATGCTAACGAACATTGAATCCCCTTTTAAGTAAAATTTTTATTTAATTCCCAAATAATAATAAATTTGAAAATTTTGTGTTTTTTATTTACCTGGGATGTTTCTTCCTTCCACCCATTTGGGAATTGTGTCCTCACAATTTTAAAATTGGGCACAAACACTTAACTGAAAGTCCCACATCATAAAAGGAGTAAATAAAACTATCACATTAAAATAAATCAATAGAAGTATAATGGTCACCCAATATAACCCATAATAGTATTCCATGTAGTAAAAAATGTATATGGAAGAGAAACTAACCATAAAGTCTTGATGGAGAGTGATAGAAAACACGATTAGAAGAAAGTTGTCCACTAGAAAATCCCAAACATTTTATAGGTTAAATGATATTTGATTCCCATATAAGAAAAGTAAACTGATAATGTTTTTTTTCATTTTAGTTTCTTATCATAAATTTATTGAATTTATTTATGATATTGAATAATTACCTTAGGAAATATACTTAAATCTCAAGTAGAGTCTGATCTTTTAATAAATTTCTACCACCAACTCATCTTTTCTCCCAACGATTAGTATTTAATATGACATGGTCACACATGAAGAACTAGAATCAACCCCGGGAGAATCACATAATCCAAAAAATATGAACTATATGTTTCCCTTGTATTTAGACATTAACCAATACCAAAATTGTTAGTACGAGATCAGATAATCCCCAAAAAGGATAATCTTTTATAAAAAGAAATACTACTCTTAATCTCTAAAATTAAACATAAAATAACCCAAGTTCAACAAATATCATTCAATAAACAATTTTCATTATAATTATTAAAAATAATCCAACTAGTATTGAAACCTAATATTCAGAGGGATTTGATTGCATTGTCTTCCTTGATAAATCTTAACATTTATCTTTAAATAACATCAAATACTCTTAAAGTATCATACTAAAAATTAATTAACCTAATCACATATTCTCTATGATAGGTTAATCTTTTTCATAAATTACCCAAATATCCATATGTCCACAATAAAACATATATTCTTACAAAATAATATTTCAACCATTACTATACATATTTAATCCTTTAGTATTCTATTTTCCTTAGGTATATAGTGTTCCCAAAAGAGAGAATGCCCTCTAAAATAACATTTATCACTTAATAAAGAAATAATTTTCATATACTGAGGTTATCCATTTATTAAAAAAGATGTTTCTAAATCAACTTATTCTTGATTCATAAAATCATTTAAATAAAAATAATAAGAAATATTAACCATGTACTTCATGTAGGATAGTGGGAGGCAACACACCCTTCACGTCCTTTGGTAGTGGGTTCGACTCATGCAGCCTTTCTAGATGTGATGGGCTGTCACCTATCCTATGGGTTGTAATTTTTCTAAAACCATATATTTCTTATAACATTATCAAAAATAAGATAATTTGCTTAAAAAATACTGTAACCTTATTTATCTTCAAAGGTTATCCAATACCATTCATTTTTCATCCCACAATGTAATAACCATTAATAACCTAAAAAATATCAAATGAACCCCTAAGGTTACCCAATATATCCACACAAGAAATGGTAATTCTTCCTTGAATAAAATTTTCACAAACAAACATCTGGGTTACACATATTAGAAAAATTATGCCAATGTAATTCCATCATCAAAAGAGAATTAATACTTTTAACCATTACATCATCCTACAACCTACCATATATCTTCAATACCTTATATGTATACTTCTTACTAATTCAACAGTCTTCACAATCATTTAACTATGCATTTACACCTTATTTATTAATACATAATTCTTTCGGATTGAATATCATCATCATTTATAAATATCAATCCAAATATGATTTGTTTTTTATTTATAAGAAAATAAATCATACATTGAATCCTGATATTATGATATTCAGGATATCCCCTTTCTCTTTTGGCATGTGGTCATACGTTCAAAAATTAAATGATCGCTCCAATTCTGTAGTATCATTTTTCTACAGAATTGGAAAATTTGAGATCTTGAAATCATATAAAACTGATACCATGACCCATAAATTTTTTTTATAAATGAATAGGTGTTATATAACTTAAAAAATTTCTTATATGTGGTTTGAATACTAAAGAATCTATCAGGATCAGTTGAACATGATTTTACCATAATAGTGATGATCAAATCATCGGGAAGGGGGGATAAGAAGGTTGCGCAAGATCTATTTCCTTCCATCATGAAAAATGGTCCTTACTCTGCTAAAAAGAATAAATATTTAACATCAAAGGAAATATTTTCATTAAAAAAGAGCCCTCTATAGGGTAACGATAACATAAAAAAATTATATTACTCTAATTCATCTACCACTTTATATTTTAAATATTTAGGTTTTTAACAAAATAACATATTTTAACATAACTCTCCAAAAGATTCTATTTTATAATAAGCCTCTTGGTTATATGGGATTCTTTACCTATACTCAGATAACACCCTATCCTCTAATGATTCCTAAACTGACCTTCGATACCAACTATAAGGGCCCAACCTTAAACATTACAAAATATGGAGTTAGGTCAAAAATTTGACATTGGGGATCTTTTACGTTTATAGTTTTAGAGAATTAAGCCATAACTATAACATTATATCTAAAACATTACAACGTAGAAATTACTACTATGTCATTTTTTCCACAAAAATAAATCTCTATAAATAAAAAATAATAATTTTTTTGATATTAATCTTCTTGAAATCATTCTTTATATTACCCTTCCTTAAAACCTCTAAAAAACATTTCAAATTCATGGGAGGAGCATTAAAATCTCTGTAAGGGTAATAAAATAGGGAATGAAAACATTATTCCATCAATAAATACAAATCAATGAAAACATACTTTTAAATCATAAAACATATGTTCATTAACTCACCTCATTATATCATAAGATTTATGAATTACACATAGAACTCATAAATCATAAAGGTGACTTGTGGCATCCATACCATTCTTACATTTTAGCTTTCAAAGCTACATAGGGAGTTGCGTTTAGAATAACCATCACAATATATTCCCTAAATCCTTTAGGAGAAACATTAATTTATACCTCTATCACGTTACCCAATTCATTGGAGTGCTATATTATGATCACCCACCCAACGATTATCATGGAAGCACACATATTCTTAAAAAATTCCCAAGAACTATAACCTAATCATAACACGTGAAAAAATAATTGAAAGATAACATTTTTGCATTACAATCACAAGATATTAGTTCATTATATTGACATAATCAATCCATTATCAAAACCATTTTAAATTCAAAAATACATTAAAAGGTTATATTGTATTTATTTTTCTTTTAAAAACATTACAACTTATTAAAGAATCCAAATATCAAATAATGCTCCTGACGGCGGAAAGATCATTGTCACTGCGTGTGTTTAAAATAAACATTCCATTTTGTCGTTTCGTAAAATGTTTCCTCGAAAAAAATATTCAATTTTAATGAAATTAAATTTAAAATGAATTTATACACCACATCAAATCAAGGCATGTATAAATAAAAATATGCCGTAATGAAAGGAGATTGATATGAAGTCCCTTATGAAAATTCGACAGTTTAACGATGTCACATAAAAATTCAAAAAATGAGTTGATGAGAGAGAAAAGGGTATCTCATCAATAGGACATAAAATTTACAATAATAATTATTTATAAGAACATATCTCAACATAAGTTAACGGAAATTAAAATTCATAACATAGAATAAGTCTTTAACTAAAAGAGGTGGGTGTAAGGTTCCCTTACCATGAGTCTGATTAGTCATGCATGTTCATTGTTCATCCTAAATAATAAAATTAATTTAACTTCTAATTGTTTAAGAACATTTTCATGTTAATTATTCCAGTAATATAACTTCATACCACATTAAAAAATTACATAATTATTTACATTAATATTGGTCGTTTCATCTCTATCCCATTTTTAAAGGAATGCAAACATAATGATACAAAGGTATATTATAATTCTATTATAATATAATATTTATAAATTTTATATAAGTTAATTTACTCGATCCTTTATACCTTCCATGTACGTAATGAATGAGTCATATCACATTGTGGGGGTCGTAGTCCGCACTTCCTCAAACGAAATTATCGTATTTACACATTATGGAAAGCATTAAGGTATATTCTAAATGAGAAATACATATGTATTTAGACAATATAGAAATAATATATATCACATATAAATAAATTTCCAACAAAATGGCCACCATGAGAGGTGGTTTGAAAAAATAGAACAATCTTCATTTCGTGAGTTTCTAATTCGCCATACATAGAAACAATATGTTTGTATCCATTAAATGGTGGTGTGTGGATGTGTACTTCTAATAATTCTCATAAAAACATCCTAGTACATTTGATATACTATTTAATTTAAAATAATGTAATAAAAATATTTTATGGGGTTGGAGAAGGAAAATAAATGGAATAAGCTTGAGAGAAGACATTACCTCAAATATGGTAACTCTTTTTGATTTAATCTAAAAGGCCTTCTTGAATTTCCTTACAAACCAGGAAAGGATTTTCAGATAAATATAGGTATTCTGGGATCCTATTTGGTTAGAGTTTGGACAACCCAATGGGTCTTGGGAGGTGTGAGTAAATGTTAGATGTCATGTAATTTTATAAGAGGGAGGATGGGTTCTTTAATAATGTTTGAAAGATGATTTTATTATAAAATGAATTAATATTTCAAAATGTCCCAAACTAATTTATTTTAAATATAAGGTGAGTATTGTTCGAAATCCTTTCAACCAATAGGATTTAGAAAATTTTCTATTTCAACTTTAACCATTTCATTTAGCCTTGACCCTTAGTTAACTAATTTAACTCTTACCATGTCTTCTTCTATATTAATACTATATGGTTAATATAGTTACCATAAAATTCTAATAGAAACAAAATTAGTTCATTAATGAAATTTAAAATTTTAAATAATCCATTTTTCAGAAAATTATATTTTTAAGACTATAATATCATTTAAAAAAATATTATTTGTTTTAAAAACTCATTTATGTCAATTTTTAAACCATCCATATAAAATTACTTTTTAAAAATCCATAACAACATGATGATTTCAAAAAAACATCATTAATTAAAATGTAACAAGTCATAATTACCCATAGAATTCCTTTATGGAAAAAAGGTTTTAAAATAAATTTATTTTAATATTTATAATCTTATTTATTTAAAAAAAATTCACCAATAAGATAATCACTACATCATAATTGAGTGATAAATAAATTTATTTTATTGAGGTCTAAAAATTAAAAATAAAATACCATGATATATGAAATATTTTTAACTTTATAATTAATATTTATAGTCTAATAGATAACTTACATAACCCCATATATGTCTTTTTTCTAAAAATCCATATTTAGGTTATATTTTCCTTAACTTTAAATTAAAAGTAATTAAATGTCATTTTCACACACAAGTGTCCCCATGGGGTCCTAAAATTGACCCATGGATTCCAATGGTCAGAAATATCTCATATAATAGGATTAGTATATGTTTTAATGTAATTTAATTTCATTATAGTATTATTTTTTACCCTTATTTTCAATATTTTCCCTTTAACCATGGAAAATAAATTATTTTCTGAACATACTATTCATAATGAATAAAAATAAAAGTTACCTATATACAAAATTTAGTCCTCCAAATAAATAATATGGAATCCATATTTCTAAATTTAAATAACAGAAGCTTTAGAAATTAAATAAAAATTATTTCCTGTTTTCAGAACCAAAAAATGTGTTTTTTTGAAGTAAAAAACTACCAAAAGATTTACATGTGTTTACGTCCAATTTAAAAGTGAAATTACTTAAAATGACCAAAATTGGATTAAATTATTAAAATATAATCTAATTTCACTTTAAAACCAATTAAAATGACAATCAAACAATATAAATAAATTATATTAAAATACAGTTTTGACATAAAATGCAGTATTTTTGACTAATCATTATAAAAATGAACGTTATCAGAAAAATACCAAAATTTCAACCAATATAAATTGTGATGTCCAAGTTATATATTATATATTTATTTTGTTAAGGATGACATATAAAAGTGACAAAAATATATCTTAAAATGGTTCTCCATCAAAAGGCAGTAAAACAACCTTTTAATAATATTAGAGTTTTATTTATAAAATTGGATTCATTATTATTTTAAGCTTCCAAAAATTTATCAAATAAAACTAAAGACATTTTAAAAAATATGTATAATCATATTTTGGTAATTTTGGTTCATTTTTACCAATAAAATTTCAAGTCATTAACTATCATTTTAAAAAATTATATTATTATATTATTTTTCAGTATAACTCAATGTTGTGTGCAACGTAAGAGTTTGAAGAAATCCATTTTTTCATGCTAAGTATTCTATCAGACATAGAATCCCATTTCAACTAAAATTAATATTTAATTCAAAAATATTAATAACGATAAAAAAATTAAATTGTTTATTTACATGGGATGTTACAACCCAAACCTTCACCGCCAATAAAATGAGAAGATATACCACTAAATACATCTTGAATCTGGTCTAAAACATATATTAAAGATGTCCCAACACTAATAATTCCAATATGAATCCTTAATTATAAGAATAACCCTCTCGGCATATGAAAAATAAAAAATATTTCTAAATTTCATAACTCATTTAGATATGGGCTATTACAATTAGCATCATGTTAAAATCATATCAAAACATGAAAATCCATTAAAGTAGAATTTTCACACAATATAATGAAAAAAAATATTTTATTAAATCTATTTCAAAATAATCCATGGAATTATTATTTATAAAACCATTATTTAACCATTTAATATTTTCTTTAGATTATAATTGTAATATCTTGGGGCTTTCTTTAAAGTAAGGATCCTTTGTATTTCAATTTTGTTTCATGGTGTTGACCTAATGTGAATGACTAGTCAATATATAGAGGAACCATGAGTGTTTGTGATTTTTTCAAATCCTGGAGACCATGTTTTTTATAAGGAATATGGGATACATGATTAGTAAGAAATGGGCCACCCATGTCACATGGTTTGATGTAATCATGAAGGGTGGTCCAGGGGTCTATCTCCGAATGAATAGTTTATGAAAATCATGAATTTAGTGTTACAAGACAATTTGGGCCACCTTATTTTTTTTAATAGGGGAAAATCACATGGTTATATATTGGTTTCCAAAACTGTGGTCATGAACTATGAAATATAGGTCTTAGTGCATAGATGATCACATGTTTGGTTAATATTATTTCCAATTGTACAACCAAATAGTGTGACCATGTTTATTTGGGTAAAATGAATTTTTTTACATTAAAATTCAAATAACCTAAAACTATTTTTTTCTTATTTTCTAGTATACATGGGAGGGACTCATTTCCCTTATTGAGTTCCTTAATCCATCAATATAGGATTGGATCTCATTTCATGATTTGGAATCTGATTCAATTGTTGTTCATATCATTAGATCTATATTAGTGAGTTTTACAATCCTCAGTCTCTTTTCACTATTTTTCTTCATATAGATTTATTTATTTTAGAGAAATAAATCATGACTTAGTTCTTTGTTATTTTATCATTATTCAATTTTATTTCAATCTCGTTTGAGTAATGAGTTGATGTTGGATGAGTGTTATACCATGGGTATATGATAGGTGGTCTATACCTTTTGTCGCAATGTTTAGTTGTTTTATATCTTGTTTACATTGTGTAACACCTAATTTTCCATGCATTGTTTTAAATTAATTGGATTCCTTGAATAAACAAAGAGAACCTTATTGGGTATTCCACCTAGGACCATGTGATGGTTGGATGTTGTCAACCTTAACCTAGACCATGTGTGAGGTGTGTTTACATATAGGTTCTATGAATTTACACACTTCTAGGTGTGTGTGAGAGATTTGTATCATTGTTGGAGACTTAACAAATAAAATGAGATATATAGAGTTGTTTATTCAATATTTATATCTATTTAAAAGTTTTTTAAATGGTTAACTGGTAAAATGGAAAATGTGGAATGAGTTGGTTGAACTCTTGGATTATATGTGATTATGAAATGAATCATGAAATGAGTTAAATGATTAAGTAAATAATCTATGAATCACCCTTGAATTATTATGTGATCATGTTGATGATGTATGGCCTGGTATAACATTATATAATATTTAACATCATCGACATTTCTTGCCTGAAATTCAAGAATAAATAAAATTCAATGGATATTTACACTCCATGTATTTGATACTATATTGGACTACATAAAAAATTATACACCATGGATCCAAATTATCTGGGATTACATGG
This sequence comes from Viscum album, assembly GCA_963277665.1. Lineage (NCBI taxonomy): Eukaryota > Viridiplantae > Streptophyta > Magnoliopsida > Santalales > Viscaceae > Viscum > Viscum album. Next base: position 1,946,831,095 of record OY728163.1, read on the forward strand.
ACATTAATACTATATTTATATGGCCGGTGGGTTTGACACTTGATTTCATTCAATAGGTTGTTGAGGATTTCTTGGTCATCTATACCTTGGATCTAACCCATTTGGGTCTAAAACATGATTACTAGGAATAAGCCACACTTGATGTCTTGTTATGATTCATAGTTGACCCATGTCATGGGTCATTGATCACATTTGGTATACTGGAAAATATCACTCATGTTTTATCATACATTACAAGTAATCTGTGTTTAACGTTTCTGGTTTATAGTGATCCTTATTGGATAGATAGTATCACATATTTTTATTCACATATATTACTGTCATATATTTAACACTGCTTCCTCTTATATACAAAGACAATATAATTTGTAGCAATTGTTGGTGGTGACCTACTAAGTGTTATCTCATTCCCAATTTGGTCAATTGTTGGGTCCCCATATAGACTTCATGGATACAGGTAGGGAAGGAGGCAAGCATCCATATTACAATTCATGATTGATTATGCATCAGAGTAGGGGACCATATTACTGATCTAGGCTCATGATTCTATCTGGAGATAGTTATTTTTTTTGTTATTTTTATATTATTGATATATGTTTTGTACTAATTTTTTTCAGTGTATTTCTTGATATCATATATAGAGACATGAGATATTCATCTCCAATATGATATAACCATGGTCTTGGATGACTTTTACTATTATCATCCAGATGTTTATCATCTATTAGGGATTTATATTATGATTTTCCTTAGTTATTTACTTTTGATACCATTATGTACCTCTGTTCATGATGGTATTGACTTTCCATTATACAACTTGAGAGCCTCGGTACAAGTTAGCAGAAAATGACATATATGGAGGCTTGCTTGAGGCCAGGTGACCCACCAGCTCTGAGTACCGTTAAATGTCTCCCGAGTTTTCATGTTATAACATGGCATTGGGGGATTTATTATCATGACTTTATATTTTTAAAAAATAGTTAGTATTTTTTCCAAGGAGCAGTTAACCAACAATTGGTTTAGTTACCAGGTCACCTATAATAAGGAATTATTATTCTATATTTTTTCTATTATATATTGATTTGATTCCACTTTTGGTTGATACACATTATACAAGATGTTATTATTTCTATGATAGAGGAATTTTATTTTATCCTAGACCAGATATGGAATAGAATAATGGATCATACCTCATTTTAGGCACCATACAGACCTACATGCCATGTATATTTCATGCCATAGAGGATACAATGATTGAATTCATGACATTTATTATGTGTTTCTTGTTTCGTATAAGTGTTATCAATTAAATTTTATTAGAGTTGATTGAGAAACATAATTGGTAATTAGAGTTACTTCTATAACCATTACAATGTTCTCCTACATAGAATATAGGAGACACCCTATATAGTCAATTATGAAACATTGAGTCATGGGCCATTCGACACATGGACTAAAATGTATTAGGGTTGGGATTGAATGGATTCCACCCTTTAGATTATAAGTTGTAAGGTCCCTAATCGATCAAAATAGGTGAAAAAGTTGGTCTAACCATTTAAATATAATTATAAAAAATATTAATTTAAATTAAAGTAAATTTTGAAATTTAAAGTTCTATATTAAATGACGTTTCCAATTATAATATAGAGTTCATATACTAGGATCTGTGCAATTGAACAGAGAGACAGACCCATAATCTAATTTAGTAGTTGGAAGTCTGAATTGTCTCTAGGGTACTATGTGATTATCCCCTTTAATAAATATAGGATTTAGGAGAAGGCATAAGGGTGTGGATTGTCTATAGGATGTATTGTACCTATCCTATGTTTATATTTGTGATATAGGTATTAACCATTTTTTGAGGTTTATATTTAGAATACGTAGAGTCATCCCAGCATGAATATATAAACTCATGCACTGAGAGGTTTGTTATGAACATGAATTAGATATTTTGTTCCATGATATGTTAATAGAACCAATAATAATTCCACAAATAGAACCACCCTATTGTTTCTTATATGGTTGTTGATGCCCAGTTCTGATAGGGATTATTTTACTTTATAAAGACTGTTCAAGTATCCCAACATCCTTCCTCATCAGTGGAAGAGATAATGCATGTGTTATAGCATCAAAATCTAACATCTTTTCTGAGGTATGGTGGTCTATGGGTTTTTGAGCTATGGGTTGAGACCTTTTTATTGATTTTTGAGCATCTTGATACACTTACTGAGAGGAGAGTGATGGTTGTGACATATTTGTTGTGGGGTATAATCCAACAGTTGGTGGGGTATCATAAATTAGAATTATAGTAATTAATATATGGTTTTCAGAGATGTCCAATCTGTATTTTATGTTTATTGGTTTCCTGATTCATAGAGAGATGGATGGGATATTGATATTTTAGTGTTTGGAGCTGGGCGTGATGACTGTTATGGACTATTCATCTCACTTTATGGTGATTCATATATTCTCACCAGTGAATATTGTCTATGAGACATTAAGGATAGATTCTTGGAGGAAGGTATTAAAAATTCAATAACATCATAGGTCAACTTGGTCTGGTTGACTACAATATATGAGATAATTAATCGAGCACTGATTACTGAGCGTAAATTGAGGGAATATGGTGTCCAGTGTAGGGCAGTGTAGCTTTTAAACCCATAGGTTCCATGTAAGGTGACAATAAGTAACTTTTTTAAACATTTAATGAGTGTAATACCAACCAGGGTGTGAGTTATAGTAGATATGTATTCTGTTATCATTTTGGGAGGTGGGGACACATGAGGAATTATTGCGATAGATACATGGTCGAGTGTTGAGCTTGCGGTAGGCTTGGCCATATATAGCAGTTCTGTAGGGCCTTACCTCTATCAATTAGTGAGAGGGGTATAATCTTAGTTATAGTTTTAGAAGTAGGATTCACAACACCACATATGGTTGGGAGATAGAGCACTACCTATTATTTTGTCAAAGTATGTGGTCATGGTTGGGGGAGGTAGACCCCAGCAGATTCTCAGTAGTATAGTGGGCCTACTCAGGGTTGTCATGATGTTTCATATGGACATTTTTTTTCTATATATATTCATTATAACCTATACTAATGTATTTGATCATAGATCCATATATAGCAAGTGGTAAAATATCAGTATCCTCTACTATATTATCTTTGATTTTGGATACATGTTCCTCTCATAGCTTAATATATGTGGCTATTCTGGATAGTCTTGGTTCCATTGTTCAGTTTTCTAGTGGGATTTTGATACTCAATACTACTTTGGGAATTGGATCAGATAGTGTACACTCTTACATGGAGTTCACCAATGAGATTGGTGGGTATCACTTTTTATGGGACCTATTTTCCCTTGAGATGACATGTTTTTATGCCTTTCTAGAGATAGACAGGTTCGTTCTCTTTCAGGTGTTTATTGGTTTCTATCATTGTAGGATAACCTTCACATAACCATAGGGTATGGTTTTTATTCAAAAGGGTTAATGGGATGTCCAAGGAGGTAGATATGGAGTCGAGTGTTGTGGGATGTGTGTGATGATATTCCAGATTACTATCATTTCTTTGTATGATCTAGGAATGTGATTGGATGATTTCCATTCAGCGGTTGATTATTTCTAGAATGTATTCCAAAGTTATTCTTTTTGTAAAAATCCTAAGAGAGAGGTATAATTTTCCATATATGTAGTTATTAATGGTACTATGATATCCATTTATCTTTATAGGATGGATAATACTGAGTTGTAGGAGCACAAGAGATTTCAAAAAGATTTGAATGAGAAGTGGTTTATATGACCCAATACTTCTATAAGGGTTTCAAAAATCCTTTCTTCTAAGAATATATACTGAACCCTTAGGATATGTGTAGATTACAAGAAATCTAACTATTTTGAGGTTATGAACCAGTATCCCTTAATATGGATATATGATCTCCTTGACCAACTCAGAGGATCTCAGGTGTTCTCAAATATTAATCTATGATTAGGTTATCAACATATGGTTGTTCAACCATCAAAAAGAAATCACAATAATTATTTTAGCATGTATGAACTATATTAGTGTTTTTCCATTCCATTTAGTCTCATGAATGTTCTGGCAGTTTTCATGGAACTGATGAACATGTTTTTTACCCTTATCTTGATTTTTTTGTGGTGGTATTCATAGGCGATATCTTGGAATATTAATATACTGAACATGAACATGACACACATCTTGATAATATATTGTATATAATGAGATACAATCCCTTATATGATAATATCATAATGTGAAACTTTTTTATGGATCATATTCACTTCATGGGTCATATTATCAAAGATATATGGGTATGAGTTCACCTAGAGAAGGTGAGAGCTATAGTTTCTTGGGAGAAGCCCAAGATCATCTTTGAAAAATGTTTTTTTGTTCTAGTTATATATAAAATGAATTAAATACATGAATTATTATTTGCAGGATCACCTCTAATGGGATAGAATAAGAAGGGTGTGATTGTTTTACAATCAGATACCTATGATACATCCCTTCAAGAGATAATGGGATACTAACATCTGAGCTACTACAATTTTTTCTTGATTGTGGTAGAATCTATAATGTATATTGCGATGCATTAAGTCTCGGGCTAGGTTATGTATTTATGGAGGAGAAGTGATTCATCACATACTGATCATGTTAGTTGATGCCAACCAAGAGAAACTATGTGACACATGATCTCATGTTAGTTACTATTATACATACCTTTCGTAGTTGGAGGAATTATTTACTAGGAGAATGTTAAGTGTTTTAGACAGACCCCAAAACTCTCCAGTAAATATTTAAAAATCATGTTTTGAATATTATGAAATTAAGGTGGGATGAATACATTCAATCCGTCGACTTTAATATTTCATATATTATTGGCAAGGGAAATGCAGTGGCTGATGCGCCGAGAAGGAAGACTCAGATACATATAGTTCAGGAGGATAGTAGAAAGTAGAAGCTTATGCCCTTGTTTTTAGAGATGAAATTGGTGGTGTAGGATAATGAATTTGGTTTTTTATCTTATCTTTATTTGTGACTTCCACTTTTCAAGATAGGGTTATGATGAGATAATTCTTTGATTATGATGGCCTAGTCTAATGAGAGAGTGTGGTAGGTGAGGACTCACCTCCAATTTGGACCATTGATGAAGATGACATTATATGTATACATTCTCATGTTTGGGTTCCAACAGACATACATGAGGAACTGTTGAATGAATTTCAGGCCTTATTTGGGGATGTATATCCAGGCACTAACAAGATGTATCATGAATTACATCACCATTATTGGTGGTGTGGGATGAAATGTTATGTAGCTATCTTTGTCATGAGGTGATCAAACTATCCAAAGATGATGGTGGAATATCAACAACTAGTGGTTATTTTATAGCATTTATCTATTATCAATTGGAAATGGAATGATGTTGTGGTGGATTATGTGATTGTTTTACTATGCTCACATCGAGGTAGTGATTCAGTTTAGTTTTTTGGACTGGCTCATAAAGGTCACCCACTTCATATTAAAAAGAAATTAATTCTTAGTAGATGAGATTTAGAGTCTTTATATCCTTGAGATTGTGCACATTCATGGGTTTACTCATTGTATTTTATTGTATATAGATTCTATGTTAACATCTTAGTTTTGGAATGGCTTATAGAGAGAATTAGGTACACATACTTTTTTGAGCACGACATACAACCCTAACACTAATGGACATACATAGAATATGGTATAGGTTCAAGAGGAAATTCTTAGAGAATTTATCCTTGATTTTGGAGGATATTGGGAGAGTCATATACCACTAGTTGAATTCACTTAAAAATATAGCTATCATGTGACTATAGAGATAACACCTTATGATCTATTTACAGTACGTATAACACACTAAAATTGTTATAAGATAGTTTTTTTGATGTATTGTGTTATACGCTACACCAGTATATGCTTGCACTACATGAAAAATTATCTTATCTTTTGTTATATACAAAAATATTCTTGGATTTTTTAAACACAATTTCACGTTCTTTTGATATAATTCATTTTATATAAGACCGAGTTTAAGTTAAAAACTAGATATTATTATATAACCTTATAACCTTTACATTAAAATGGATGATATGAAAAATATTAACTGAACTGTTAAAATATTTTTACACATGTATATATTTTTAATAATTTTGTGATAAATTATTTATAAATAAAAACATGACTCTTTTTAAATAAAAGGAGGTGTTTTTATGAAAATGTATTAAAATAAAAATAAGCAAGTTTATAAAATACTAAAACCACAATTTATGAAATTTATTAATGATATATATATATATACATTCAATATAATGTTTAAAATATATTTTATATGTTTTCTTTATATAATATAAAACAAATTAAAATTTTCAAATAAAAGAAGTAATTTTCAAAAAATGATGTTTTCCAACCTTTTAATAGAATGTCCTTTTTAAATTTAGTTTTTGATACTTTTATATATTTTATTTAACAAATTAAAATTCTTATGATGAATTAGGATATAGAAATGTACTTTGGATTATTTTTTAATATTTTTTAATAAGTTTAATGTTGTGATGAATTGTAAAAATATACTAAATTTTAATTGAAAATAACTATTTTCATCAAATTAATTTATGTGGATAAATAATATTATTGAATGGTTTTAAAGTCAAAAATAGAGTATATTTTAATAATTTAATATAATTTTGGACATTGGTATAAAATTTACCATGAATTTTGATGAAAAAACATTTCAATCTTTTGTAGTATTTTAACTATTAAAAACTCATATTCCATTCCAAAAACAAGAATAATATTAAATTAATTACAACAAGTACAATGTTTTGATTTTTTAAAAAAATTATTCCACGTTTGGAATCATTAGGTACAAATTATTTAAAAATCATTCTTTTATATTTGGGCGTAATGAATAGTAACTTTAGTAAATTTTATTAATATAGTAAAATGTTAAATCAGGTTATTAAGTGTAAATATAATATTATAAAATTATCTTAACACGTTTCCTAATATTATTGGATGGTTTATTTTTTACTTAAACCATACTTGGGTCGAAATTATATCCTTTGGAATCAACTTGGATGAGATTAAGACATTTTTTATATTTTATTTAATGAAAAGGTAAATATGTCATAGGAACATTTTAATAACAATATCAATTTAAAATAAGGTAATATAGAATATAAATTTGAAAATAATTACTCATTTGAAATATAAAGTGTTTTTATTTATCATGATAATTTATTTTAAGTTTTCAAGAATTTAATTATTACCTTAAAGGCTTATACATTGATGAATTAGAAATTATTTAATTGGTGGGAAATCAATAAAATAATTTTTATAAAATGATAATTACTATTAAAAAGCCAAAACAACTTGAAAAAATGTTTTTGGTAGAGTATATATCGACCAAAATCATCCAAGGATCGTGTTAGTGACTATTTAGAGGCATATGGAAAAGATTATGAAAATTATAATATTTTATTTAAAGTGATGTTAAAGTTGTCAATTTCAAGTTTCAATACATATAACATTTTTAATGTAGGATTTTGCAGGATAAATATTCTACTTTAAGAATTATAATGAAATATATAATATTTTTATCCATAATATTATTTTATTTTTAATTTATATGTTACAAATACTAATATTAAATATTTATAAAACACTGAAGTAGTAATTATTTATTTAATAGAAATATATAATTATAATTACTAGAAATATTAAACTAAATAAATTTTGGGATAATTAATATATGAAAAAAAATTCTAGATGACCGTAAACCCTTATAAATATAATGAAATATTTTTTTAGGTTGAAATATAAACATTATATTTTTAAAAATCTATTAAATGAATAGTGAAAAATGACACTATTTATATTTTGTCAAAATAATGTTATTCAAATTTATTAAAAATCATAAACTATTTTCAAAAATATAAAATAATTATTTTCATCATTATCATATTTTATATTGTTCATTTATGGTATACTTAACACTAAATAAGTTACAATTACACTATTTAAATAACGAATAATTTCATAACATAGTTAAAATTAATATAAAATAATTAGGGGTAAATCAAAATTATAAGATTTAAAATTAAATAAAATCATTTATAAAAATTACTGGTTGATGATATTAAAACCCAATATCATCTCATATTTGAAATAAGAAATTTTTTTAGGTTTTTGTATGTGTTTTGAGTTTAATATATATTTATATTTTTTGAGGACCCAAAGTTCCCCTCACCTCAATTATAAAAGGGAACCTCCTCCCTCAACTCTTCATTTCACCATGAGCCTTAAAGATCCTCCATAACCTAAATCATTCCCTTATAAGCTTCAATAGTTACATTCTATAGGTTCTTTTTCTTTCAAAATGCCAACTCTAGTACCATTAAGAAGAGGTATGGAGGGAGCACGTTGAAGAAGCGGTAATCTCCTCTACTGATTCTTCCATACTCATTTCTTTTTATACTTCCTCATCACATGTTTTTAACATGATAATGTAACAAGTATATTCTCAATTATACTCTGATATTATATTGTAATTAAGTGACATACATATTCCACCTTTTATATATCCTACTAAAATCAAAATCACAATGTGTACGTACTTACAGCTTATAGTCTCCACCGCATAGTGTAATCTACATTTAACTACCACATTACTTGGATGAGTATAATGTTGAAAATAATAAATATATTTTATTATTATAACATGATATAAATTAAGTAACAAAATATATACCATAAAATTCCATACCATTTCAAAATCATGTGATTTATATCGTCACACATGTATATGTACGGCCTACCATCTCCAAAATGAGAGGAAACTCATTGTACATGAAATACATTAAATCATGATTTTATAAATTTATTAAAAGAAAGAATATGATATATATTATAATAATAACATTATTGAAATTATATAACTACAATATAATAATATCAATAAGAACTTATGAGATGAAACAGGCATAAGAAATTAAACCAGTTAACATCAGATTGATATGTAAAAATGTTATTGTCAAACAGATGATAATATGGTCACATATGATATAAAAAAATGAATATTATTATGTAATAATTAAATTAATTTTTTTTCAATCATTATAAGATATTTTCTGATATATACATAGCATATTTTACATATTGTAAGGGATTATTTTGTCTCGCTTTTAATTCAGTAGGACATATGGCTTATACACCACCTATTTCATTTGAGTTTTGTTTAGGATGCCCATAAGTTTTTTATGACTTATGATATGAATATTATGATATACATATAATTTTATTTATTTTATGAGGCATATGATTTTAATGATTATAAATTAGTAAGGGACAATTTTTTAATCTAATAATTATTCGAGATTGTTTATATGTAAGTATTTTTTGGGGTATATTTATTATCCATGTCTGTGATTCCTAAATATGTATTCCAAAATAATCATTCCATACTTATAAAATTTTATAAATAAAATTTTACCCATTGGTTAATTTTTATTAAAATTTATGAATGTAGTATTTTTTCATTTTCATTACAAGGTACTTTTTGACATTCTGAAAAAAAGTACGAGAAAATTGTTTTCTTTGGACTTATATGGCATGAACGGATTATAATATTTTCATAATTCCTTACTTTCATGAAGATTCATTTATAATATTTAATATATATTTTAAATGAAGTTATTTAATTTGAAATTGCATGTCATTTTGTGAAAAGAAAATATTTCTGACGAAGAAATGATATTCTCCTCAATAATAAGTTTGAAGTTTTTTATCAAAATTATATTTCATCTAATATATAACTATTTAATAAGGTTATGATTCAAGTATACTATCCATAATATTCCAATGATTTTATTATGTTTATTATGGAATGATATTTATTAAATCCATTTGTTTTACATGGATTATCTTATGATGGAATGATGTTTATGAATCCCATTTTATTCCTTGGGATATGTTTTGATTAATGATTTATGTTTTTTTGAACATATAAGAATGTTTTCATTATATGACTGGTGAGAAATATATCTCCCTAAAATTAATTGCTTATATATTTATATCTAATGTGATAGACATAATTGGAATGAAAAGTAAATTTGGTTCAGTAATAAAGGGCTCGAACGACAAGTAAATCCGTTTTAGTAATACAGGGTTGGAAGAAAGAGTGAACTCAGTTCAGTAAAGGACTATTTCCTCCATGATGTTCCTGGAAATGTGCCTTGATTGATATGAAATTAATTTTTATGCATACGTGCATTCAAAAAATTAATGATCTTATGTTATGCCCTTTGTAAATATGTTCATTTAATCTTTATGATCTATTGTGATTTCTTCCATGACAAGATATCATGATCTATAAAATACTTGAAACAGTTTTTAATTGTTATGTTATTATTTATTTTTATTATGATATGATTGATATATCAATTTTTTATCCTTAAAAAGAATATGATCTAACACATTTTAAGTTACATTTTCCTAAGTTATGAAGAAGGGTATTATGTAATATGTGAAAAAAGGTTTTCTAGTTATGAAGGAAAAAGAAAGAGATGATGTAGATGTTTTATGAATATGTTGTTTATGTTTCCCAGTGTCCAAAGACACTAAATTCATATGTTGTTTGGTGTTATTTTGTGTCATGTGTTAGATACTTCACAAATGTAATGTAATGTTCGTGTACTTCAAGCTTGGGTTGTTACAGTTGGTATCCGAGCAAAGGTATATTCAATCTTTAGAAACTAGGTTCTGAAAACATTATTGAGATCCCTATATATATTTCTAAGAATATATAAAGGGGTTTCCTAAGGATATGTCTAAATATAGGATACAATCCTAGAGTTTTCTTTGATAATCATGAATAACCTAGTATTAATCCTAAGACATCCTAAATTGAAATATTATAAGTATTTTACATTACCGTTGTGTTTTTAATCTCTGATATGTTTTTATCACACTTTTATTTATGGTCTTATCTAAGAGCCATAACTATATACAACCTAGTTAAACTTGAATAAATTAGATGTGGAAAGTGTGGGAATTATGAAAAATGGTTTCCTTAATGTAAATCTCATGAAGAGAATCTTGAAGTTGGTATGAGTAATGATTATACCACGGAGGTTAAAGATATTGTAAACGAAATGTGAAAGGCATGTGATATTCTATCATTATTGTTTACTTTAAACCTAAAAAATCAATGTTAGACTAAGGATGAGTAACCTTAATACATAAATCATATTTTTGGAAAGAATATGATGATGGATCTTGAGTAATTTTTTAACAATAATGTTGGATGAATGAGGTGTACATGTTTGGTAATTTAAATATTATGTTATATGCATCTTGAAAGTATAAGTGTGTTTATGTGTAATTTTTTCATTATGTATTGGAAAGGATATGTTGTATAGTTATATGGACTTTAAAAAGTGATTTAAGGGTAAGGTGATATACTTTGAAGACACATGGATATGGGGAATATAATAATTAATATGCCCCTTATGTTAAGATAATGATGTTTGGAAAAATATATTATGGATTTGAAGAAGTTCATTGGATTATGCTAGTTTCTTGGGAACTAATAATGGATTTTTTTTTGTAAATAGAGTTATGATATCATGGATGTAGTATACAAATTTAATTACATATCTAACATATCCAATATTTTTTGGAATAATGATACATGCATTCTTTAAATAAGGATATTCCATAATTCATGTTATTACCATGACTCAAGAGAATACACGAGGATGGTGATCACATGTTTGGAATGTGACCGACAAGAGATATCTTCTGATATACGGTTTAAATTGTTTTGATGATTTATTATAAATCTCTGTAATGTTTTGGATTTTTAGTTTTTGAAGGGACTTTAAGGTTATCCATTTATTGTGGTAGAAGTTAAAATCATGAGGAAATTTGTATCATCTCATTGTATGTGAACTTATACATATTCAATAACTTATAGTAACAATTTTTTGTGTTAAAGAGATATGGAATAACCTATCCTTCTATTTATGAATCAAATGATCTTCTAACTATTTATGAATGAAAAATTCAACATTATTTCATTGAATAAGAACTGAATAGAATTTGTTCAAGAAACGACCAACGATGAGATTGTACCATAAACAAGTAAGTATATGTTCTCATAAAAATTCATCAATAATAGGAAAAAGGTATTTTGATTTGAAAGAGTGTCTTATTATCATCATTTTTTATGATATCAATTCACTCTTACACACTTCTTTAGTTTATTTTTTTGTGATGATTAAAATTCATTGGATCACCATATTTCTTATGATCAGTGATATGTATTGATCTCTATAATTATTTATGCTTTTCCTCCATGCCCAATCTTTACCTATATTCTCATTCGTAAAGACCTAGGTTTGATTTAATTTGGTTAATTATTATTTCCCAAATATTCCTTTTTAAAAGGAAATTTTAGTCCTTTTTTTATGATGTGTATTTCTGTGAAATTATTTTCATTTATAAAATCCTTTAACAACCAAGATGAAATTCAAGGGAGAAATTGATTTTAAGGGGTATATAATTTAACACCCCGATATTTTTATGACATATATTTCTTTGATGTCATATATAGTATGACACACCAATATAATATTTCTCTACAATAAATAATGGCTTAGTCTATGGAATAAAAAATACTATTCTTGGCTTGTGGAACACACAATTTCATGTTCTTTTGATAGAATTCATTTCACGCAAGACACAGTTTTTATGAACAACTAAATATTATTATATAACCTTATAACCTAGAAATTATAATGTCAAATATGATCAATATTAACAGAATTATGAATATATTCTTTAAACATGTATATATAATTAATTTTTTTCCATCAAAAAATTACAAATAGAAATTAAACCCTTTTTAAATAGATGAGTTTGTTTTAAAACAATTTAAATGAAAAATTTATTTTATAAAATAATAAAATCACTCTTTATGAAATTTATTAATGAAATATATATAAATATATTCATTATAATTATTAAAATTCATATTATATGATTTGTATACATGATAAAAGTGGAAATTCAATTTTTCTGCTAAAAGAAGTATTTTTTAGAAAATATAGTTATTCCTCCTTTTAATGGCCCATCCATTTAAAATATTTCTTTTGACACTTTTATATATTCCATTTAACAAAATAAACTTATTCTTTGGAATTGTGATATAAAAATTTACTTTGGATTATTTTTTGATAATTTTCTCATAAGTTTTATGTTTTGATGAATGGTAAATATATAGTCTATATTAATTGAAAAAAATTTCTATGCAAAATAATTTATGTGGATAAATTATATTATTTAATAATTTTAAAGAAAAAATAAAATTTATTTTTATCATCTAACATACTTTTTGACATTGGCATTAAATTTACAATGAATTGTGATGAAAAATATTTCAATCTTTGGCAATGTTTTAACTTTTAAAAATAGGTTTTTCATTCTGAAAATAGGATTATTTTTAAATTAACTATTATAACTTTTGTGTTCTGAATTTTTAAAAATGGATTCTATATTTGGAATCAGTAGGTAAAACTAATATAAATATAATTCTTTTATTTTTGGGAATTATGAATAATTACATCAGTAATTTTTATTAATATGGTAAAATGGTAAATCAGGTAATTAAGGGTTAATATAAAATTATAAAATAACCTTAACACTTGTCCTAATATTATTAGATGAGTTTGTTTCTACCTAAACAATTATTTTGTCTAAATTATACCCTTTAGAAACCCCTTGGATGAGATTTGGACATTTAATATATATTATTTAAATAATATTCAAATATGACTATCTAAATTTTTTAATAACATTATCATTTTAAAATATGGTTATAGAGAAGAAAAGGAAGAGTAAAAACACACATTTGAAAGATAATTTTTTTTATTTATGACTATATTTTAATTTCAATTTTTTAGAAATATGTAATTACCATAAAGGCTTATACATAGAAGATGCATACATTATTTAATTGATGGAAAATCAATAAAATAATTTTTATTAAAATTGTAATAAGCATTGAAATACCAAAACAATTGAAAAAACGTTTTTCGTAGAATATATATCCACCATAATTATTCAATATTTTTTATTTACCATTTTGAGTCATATAGAAAAGATAATTACATTTAAAATATTTTATTTAAAGTGATGTTAAAAGTTTTCACATTTATGTTTTAATTCATTAAACATTTTTAATGTGGTATTTTCATGGATATATATTATACTATTATTATTCTTATAAAATATATAATATTTATATTTATCACAAAATTTTAGTATTAATTTTTATCAACTAATAAATATATTAAATAATTATACAAAATCTATGTAGGAATTATTTTATTAATGGAAATATAAAATCAATGTTATTAAAACAAATATAATTTGGCATAATGAATATATCCAAAAAAAATTATAGATGACCTTGAAAATTTATACATATGATAAAATATTTGGTTTAAGGTTAACATATTATCTTGATATTTCTAAAAAACTATTAAACGAATACTGTATAATTGACACTATATATATATTTTTAAAATAAAGTTTTATTAAAATAATAAAAAATCATAAAATATTTTCAAGAATATAAAATAATTATTTTTTACAGTAAAATGTTCTATATGGTTCACTTATGGTCTAATTGATATCAAATAAGAAAAAATTACATGATTTTAATATTGAATAATGTCACCTTAGTTAAAATTAAAAGAGAATAATTAAGGGTAATACGAAATGATTCGGGTTAAAAAGAAATAAAAACATGTATACATTTTTTGATGATATTACATCCTTATCTCATCTCATATTCTAAATGAAGTCATTTTTAAGGTTTCTGGATGTTTTTTGAGCTTAATATAAATTAAAATTTTCAGATATTTCAAAAGTGCCTCTCACCTCAATTATAAAAGGGCACCACCTACCTCATTTCTTCACTTCACATTGAGCATTCAAGATCAAACATACCATGAAAATTTCCCTACTAAAATTAACTATTTACATTACTATTTTAAATGTCATGGTCTGCTCGAACGACTAACCCTAGTACCTTTAAGAGGGTGTCTAGAGGGAGCATGTCGACGAAGATGTAATCTCCTCAACCGATTATATCAATCGTCTTTATTATTCTACTTCATCGTAGTGATTTTTTTCATGGAAAAATGTTATGAATACATTATAACTTATATAATGAGATTTTAATATAATTATGGAACAACCATATCGTACCTTATATCCATCCTATGAAAAATGAAATCACCATGCGTGTGTAATTATGGCTTACCGTCTCCACGTCGTGGTGTAAACTGATTTTGAAAGCCATTTTACCTGGATGGGTATAAATATGGAAGTTACAACTATATATTATTATTATAACATGATATATATTATGGAACAAAATATATACCATCCACTATCATACCATTTAACAATTATGGGAATGATATCGCCACACGTGCGTACATATGACATACCGTCTCCAAGATGCGATGAAATTAATTCTACATTATCTCCACTAAATCATGATTATATAATTGTATTTAATGAAAACAATTGTTATATATTATATTAATATCAATCTAGATATTATATAACTACAATCTAAGAAGATGAACAAGAACTAATTCGATGAAACAAGTGTATGAAAATAAAGTAGTTAATACCTGATGGATGGGTAATAATGTTATTAAAAAATAAATGACAGAATGATCAAATATGATATCATAATAATGACTTTGATTATATAATAAATAAATGACATTATTTAAATCTATATACATGATTTTTGGATACATAAAAATTATATCAGACCAAGGGAAGGGATTATTTTGTCTCAATTTTATTTTTGTGGGACATATACCTTATACACAACCTTTTTATTTTGAGTTGTGTTTATGATTCCCATTAATGAATTTATGATTCATATTTTAATGGTTATGATATGAATATGAATATAGTTATTTTACGAGGAATACAATTTGACTGATTATAAACTGTTAAGGGTTAATTTTTTAATGTCATTATTATCTAAGGTTATTTATACGTAGTTCTGGGTTATATTTATCATCCACTTCAATGTTTCCTAAATATGTACTGTAAAATATTATTTTAATCAATCTATAATTTTTTTAAATTAAATTGTACCCATTGGTAAAATCTTATTATATTTCATGAAAGGAATATTTTTTTCATTTTCATTAAGAAATACATTCTGAATTTCTAAAAAAAGTATTGGAATAATTTTTTCTTTTAACTTCTATGGAATGAATAGATTCTTAAATTTTCATAACGACTTAATTCCATGAATAATAATTTATATGATTTTAGTTTTATTTAAAAATAAATTTCATCCGTCAAAAAATGCAAGAAATTTTGAGAAAAGAAATGTTTTTTTGAATAAGAATGGATCTTTTCTTCAAGAATTAATTTCAAGTGTTTTATCAAAATTAGTTTACTCCTTAGATATAATTATTTAATAGGGATATGTTTCAAATATTTTGTCCCAATTGTTCCAATGATTTTAATATGTATATTGTGGAATTATATTTATGGAATCCATTTTTTAAAAAGGATTATCTTATGATGGAATGATTTTTAAGAAACCAATTTTATTACTTCCGTTATGTAATGTTAAATGATTTGTGTTATTTTGAAACATGTAATATTGATTTAATTTTGTGTTAGGTGGAACCTATATCTCCCTCTATTTTATTGATTAAAGATTTATATCCTATTTAAAAGATAATACTGGAATAGAAATTAAATCTATTTCAGTAATACAGGGATGGAATGGTAGGTAAATATGATTCAATAGTATAGGGTCAGATGGAAGAGTGTACTCATTTTAGTAATGGACATTGTCCACTATGATGGTATTTTCAATGAGTATTGACTAATATGAAATTATGTTCTATAATTATTTTCTGGAAAAAATTTCCATGTATTCTGTTATTCTATTTTGAAATATGTTCATTGAATCTTTATAATATATTATGAATTATTTCATGACATGATATCATGATCTATAAAATGCAGTAGTCAATTTCTAATTGTTATGTTCTTATATATTATTATTAAGATGTGATTGATATCTCCCTTGTTTATCCCTATTGAGTATCTAAGATAATTCGTTTTAGGATTCGTTAACCCCATCTTATTAAGAAGGGCATTAAGTAATATGTGGCAAAAGGGGTTATAGTAACGACAGAAAAAGTATGAGATGATGTACACGTTTTATGAACTAGTTTTTTTATGTTTCCTAGTTTCCAAAGACACTAAACTAATATATAATTTCAGTTTCTATTGGTATCATGTATTAGTTACTCATGAAAATTAATGTAATTTCCATGTATGTTAATCTTTGGTCTTTACAGTAGGACTAGTTGATCACCTCTGTACTGATTAGAGGTCAGGGATGTAGCTCTCCTCACAGAACATATCATGTAAAAGACTTCATAATATGTCTAGTTGACTAGAAAGCAGATGGACACTTTATATCCTAGGTATAAATCCTATATCGATCATCATTAATAACCTCAAGAGTTTGGGGTTAGGGATATGGTATTTTTATGTATCTCATTGAGTATAGGGAACATATAGATTCTGATATAGGGAATGCTTTTGATGTGTTATGTCATACCATTCGAGATTCTAGAAAGATTCTGACTGGTATCCAAGTGGTTAAAGTTTCTAAAGAATTATTGAGACTTTTATGAAATATTCTATGTATCTCAGATGATTCATTATCAATTAGATCTATCTTATAGTCTTCATCTAGATGATTTTTGAGTTATAGGTAGATTTGTCATTGGGTAGCATCTGATATGCATCATTGATCAGCACAAGAAGTCTCTATTAGGATGATTAGTTCCTCTCGTATGGGTGCTAGGGGGAAGTGTCATGTATAGGAAAATAATTGGGAGAGGGAGGCCAATTTACAAGCCCAATGGATAGGGTTATTCATTAATGATGTTTGACCACCCTTGGATAAGAAATTTAGGGAAAATTTTGATTATCAGAGAAGAATATAAGATCCCTAGTTTTTCATTGAGGTATAGATCCTTTGAATTTCATCTCAGTTTCTTAGTTTATTTCAATTACAAATTACTAGAGTGGACACAAAGGAAGGAGTGGTTTCTGGGTATTTTTTGGAGCCTAAAGCTCATGTTCTTAGAAAAGGAAATTGGGCCACATGGGTAGTAGAAATCATGCATCCGAGACCAAACAATTAAGAGTTACCAAGTGGGATTGTCTAGGGGGTTGTCTAGTTCCACACAATTAAGGAAACATTGAAACTAGGGTTTCTCTTCTGTGTCATCCACCAATAGTTTTTAGTATAGGATAATCACATGGTTTGTATGTGTTTTCCAAAATTGTGAGCATTAACTGATCGAGATAGGTCTTGAGGCATAGAGGTGCCCCTAGTTAGTGCACAATTTGGTTGATTATGTGGCCAAATCATGTGAACCATTATTTTGGGTAAAATGACATTTTTCCAAAAAATTATATTAACATAAACTATTTTTTGTTCTTATTTTCAAGCATACTGGGGGGAGATCATTTCTCCCATTAATTTCCTTAATCCTTAAAGTTAGGATTTGACCCCTTTTCATGAGTCCAATTCTAAATCAAACACCATTAATTACATTGGATAAGTGTTAAAGAGTTCATCAATCTTTTGGATTCTTCATCTATTTATCTTTATATCAACATAGACATTTTTTAAAATGTAACATTCCATTGATCAAAGTCATTCAATTATTAATGTATTTTCTTCTAATTTGTGTTGAGTAAGGAGGCGATACAGGATGAGTGTTCTACCATTGGTATATGGTAGGTGGTTTATATTGTTTTCTTACAATGTACCATTATTCTATATATGGTTTACATTTTTTCTCATGATGAACATTTCAATAATTTATCCCATTTAAATTGATTTTTATTAATTAGTTATTGAAACCTCGTTTTTTCCCACTTTTCACCTTATGAAGCATGGAGGTTGTCAACCTCATCCTGAACCACCTGTGAGGTGTTTTTACATTTATACCATATGAGTTACCCCCTTACTTGGTGTGTGTGTGGAAGATCCCATTATAGTGAGAGATTTCATGAATCCAATGTGATATTAAGATAAGGTTTATACCTTTTTGTCACATGTTTACATGTTGATAAAATAACTAAATGGTATAAATGGAAAATGTGGAATGAGTTGGATGAAATCATGTCTTATGGATGATTATGAAATAAATTATGGAATAGATTAAATGATAAATGTTATAGTTGATTAATTTACCTTTATTGTTTTTATCTTTTTGAATATGGATAGATTAGTATAACTTCATGTTATATTGACGTCCATCGAAATTTATACTGCATGGATTTGAGATTATATTGAATGCCATTAATATTTCAACTATATGTATATGAGATTATATTAGATTATGTAATAAAATTATTCTCCATGGATCAATTTTATATGGGATTCCATTGACATTAATACTCCTTGGATCTGACCATTGGTTCTAAACTGTTATTTCATGACATAAGCCATTGAGGATTCCTGGGTCATCTAAACCTGGTATTCATCCCTTTGGTTATGATACTTGATTGCTCATTATAGTTAGTAGTGGATGTTTTATAAGGATTTATAGTTTAACCTTGTTATGTATTCTTGATCACAATAATAAGACTCAATACTATTACTCATACTTTATTATACATTATAGTTTTCCCATTTTTATAGTTGTTGGTTTATAGTGATCCTTGTTGGTTGAATAGTATCACATCTCATTATTCATTTATATTACATTTATATATTCTACAAAAATAACTTCTTATATAAATATACTAGATATTTTATAGAAACCATTGGTGGTAACCTAATGATTATTATCTCACACACTATTTTGAAAATCATCAGGTACCCAAATTGTCTTCATGGAAGTTTGTAGGGACTGGGGAACACCCACTTTAAAATGATTTATTGATAATACATGGGATCAAGGGATCACATGTCTGATCTAAGATCATGATTCTATCTGGATATATTAATTTTTTTTATTTTGGTAATTTTGTTACATGTCTTTCAAGGGTTGTATTTTTTCATGTATTTCCTACCATTTTTTATAGAGGAATGACATAGTAATTTTGTATATGATATTCCCTTTTCATTTGATGAATTTTACTATTGTCATCTGGATGATTTTTTTCTATCAGTTATTTTTATTACATTTATACTTATTTATTTACTTGTGATATTATTGTGTTACTTAGAACAAGAGGGTATAGTATTTCCACTGTACCACCTCAAACCCATGTTTCTATTTGGAAACCTCTGGCATACAGGTAGTCATGCTTGGGACTATGTGACCCACCTACACGAGGCACAATTCAGTGGATCCTATGTTTGGATGTTACAAACATAATCAAAATTGCTAATATCATCGAATTATTTTATAATTTTAAAAAAATATTTTTATAAGATGATCTATGAATACAATAATAAATCAATTAAAAATGACTCTTTAAAAATCTAAACATATGATACAAAATAAAACATAATACCCAAAAAAAAATCCTTTTTTTAATTTAAAATATTTATTTGAAAATTTATAAAAACATTTTTGGAATATCAATTTAGATGCACTAAAAATTATTTACTACTTCTTAGAAGGAATATAAATCAAATTTTTAGTTCAAACCTAAAAAAACATCACATCCGACAAAAATAATTTTATAATAATTAAATGACATAGAGAATTTTTTTTTGAATTCTGGTTTTAAAAATGAAGGGACCAAGTACCCAACACAATAGAATAACTCAATGTAAATAAATAACAACAGGGTTCATGTAATTTATTTTAAATTTATCACACTACTAGAAAAACATGTATTTGCGACGGGGGCCCGTCGCAAATAGCCCGTTGCTGAAAACGCCGTCGCAACTACACTTATTTGCGACGGGCCTGTCGCTAAAGCCTTTTTTTGCGACGGTCATTCTCCCCGTCGCAAATAGTATTCCGTATTTTTTGTAAAAAACTTTTAAAAGACCTTTTGCGACGGGACCCGTCGCAAATACCTTTTGCGATGGTACCGTCACAAAAACTATTTTAAAAAAAAATAAAAAACTATTAATAATACTAGTATTTGCGACGGGCATAGTATCCCGTCGGAAAAACAATTTTTTTAAAAAAATTAAAAAACTATTAATAATACTAGTATTTGCGACGAGCATAGTATCCCGTCGCAAATACTATAAAAAAAATAAAAAAAATAAATTATTAATAAATTATTTTAATTAATATGATAATAATAGAATTATAATTCAAAAATAAAAAATAATAGAATATTAATAAATGATTTAATTAATATAATAATATTAGAATTATAATTCATAAATAAAAAATATTAATAAATTATTTTAATTAATATAAAAATAATAGAATTATTTTACATTCAAATATTAAAATAATTCAAGTATTACAAAAAATATAATTAAATTATAATATTATAAAATTTTAATATACATATAAAATTTAATATTATAAAATTTTAATAATATTATTATTCATATTAATATTGTTATTTAAAAATATAATATTATTAATATTTTATAATGAGACAGAAACTACGAATAGGAAAAAAAATATTTTGATTTCACAAATTTTATAACAAAAATACAATCTCTAATCTGAAGGAGGGGGGGGAGGTGGGGGATCTGCAGATGGTGGTGGAGGAAACTCCATCCCTAAAGCATGAGTGAGTCGGTGCATGTACTCCATCTGCTCCTGATGCTGCTGCTGTCACCGACTCGCCTGCTCCTCGTACATAATTTATAACATAAATACTAATTATTGCTAATTATTACTAATTATTTCTAATTATTACTAATTATTACTAATTATTAGTAATTATTACTAATTATTGCTAATTATTACTAATTATTACTAATTATTCCTAATTATTAGTAATTATTGCTAATTATTACTAATTATTGCTAATTATTACTAATTATTGCTAATTATTACTAATTATTGCTAATTATTGCTAATTATTACTAATTATTGCTAATTATTACTAATTATTGCTAATTATTGGCAATTATTGGTAATTATTGGCAAGTATTGTTAATTATTGGTAAGTATTGTTAATTATTACTAAATATTGGTAATTATTGTTAATTATTACTAATTACTGTTAATTATTACTAATTATTACTAATTATTTTTAATTATTAATAATTATTACTAATTATTGGTAATTAATACTAATTATTGGTAATTAATACTAATTATTGGTAATTAATACTAATTATTGTTAATTAATACTAATTATTGTTAATTAATAATAATTATTGTTATTTAATAATAATTGTTACTAATTATTCCTAATTATTACTAATTATTCCTAATTATTACTAATTATTCCTAATTATTGGTAATTATTACTAATTATGGGTAATTATTGGTAATTATTGGTAATTATTGGTAATTATTGGTAATTATTGGTAATTATTGGTAATTATTGGTAATTATTGGTAATTATTGGTAATTATTGGTAATTATTGATAATTATTCCTAATTATTGCTAATTATTACTAATTATTTCTAATTATTCGTAATTATTGGTAATTATTACTAATTATTGCTAATTATTGTTAATTATTGCTAATTATTACTAATTATTGCTAATTATTACTAATTATTGCTAATTATTACTAATTATTGGTAATTATTACTAATTATTGGTAATTATTACTAATTATTGGTAATTATTACTAATTATTCCTAATTATTGCTAATTATTAGTAATTATTGCTAATTATTACTAATTATTGCTAATTATTGCTAATTATTGCTAATTATTGCTAATTATTGCTAATTATTGCTAATTATTGCTAATTATCGCTAATTATTACTAATTATTGCTAATTATTACTAATTATTGCCAATTATTGGTAATTATTGGCAATTATTGGTAATTATTGGCAATTATTGGTAATTATTGGCAATTATTGGTAATTATTGGCAATTATTGGTAATTATTGGCAATTATTGGCAATTATTGGTAATTATTGGCAATTATTGGTAATTATTGGGAATTATTGGCAATTATTGGTAAATATTGGCAATTATTGGTAATTATAGGCAATTATTGCTAATTATTTCTAATTATTGCTAATTATTGTTAATTATTGCTAATTATTGTTAATTATTGCTAATTATTGTTAATTATTGCTAATTTTTACTAATTATTGGTAATTATTTGTAATTAATGGTAATTATTGGTAATTAATACTAATTATTGGTAATTAATACTAATTATTGGTAATTAATACTAATTATTGGTAATTATTACTAATTATTGGTAATTATTACTAATTATTGGTAATTATTACTAATTATTGGTAATTTTTCCTAATTTTTCCTAATTTTTCCTAATTTTTCCTAATTTTTGATATTTATTACTAATTATTCCTAATTATTACTAATTATTCCAAATTATTACTAATTATTGCTAATTATTGCTAATTATTGGTAATTATTGGTAATTATTGGTAATTATTGGTAATTATTGGTAATTATTGGTAATTATTGGTAATTATTGGTAATTAGTGGTAATTATTGGTAATTATTGGTAATTATTGGTAATTATTGGTAATTATTGGTAATTATTCCTAATTATTGGAAATTATTGGTAATTATTGGTAATTATTCCTAATTATTCCTAATTATTCCTAATTATTGCTAATTATTACTAATTATTACTAATTATTACTAATTATTACTAATTATTACTAATTATTTCTAATTATTTCTAATTATTACTAATTATTACTAATTATTAATAATTATTACTAATTATTACTAATTATTAGTAATTATTCCTAATTATTACTAATTATTGGTAATTATTGGTAATTATTGGTAATTATTGGTAATTATTGGTAATTATTACTAATTATTACTAATTATTGATAATTAATGATAAATATTACTAATTATTACTAATTATTGTTAATTATTGGTAATTATTCCAAATTATTGGTAATTGTTACTAATTATTGGTAATTATTACTACTTATTGGTAATTATTACTAATTATTTTTAATTATTACTAATTATTGGCAATTATTACTAATTATTGGTAATTATTACTAATTATTGATAATTATTACGAATTATTACTAATTATTGGTAATTATTACTAATTATTACTAATTATTCTTAATTATTGATAATTATTGATAATTGTTCCTAATTATTAGTAATTAAATGAATAATTATCAATAATTAGAAATAATTACCAATAATTACAAATAATAACAATATTAATATATTTTATTATTAATATTAAAATAATATAATTTTCTAATTTATATACAATTCTCTTTTCATCTGTGCGTTTTCTATCTCCACATACAAATAATACTTGTGAAGACCGCAAACACACAGATGAAAAGAGAATTGTATATATATAAAAAATTATATTATTTTAATATTAATAATAAAATAGACTAATAATGTAATAATGTTATTATTCCTAATTATTGGTATTTATTACTAATTATTAATATTTATTCTTAATTATAAAAAATTATTACTAATTATTCCTAATTACCATTAACTATATACAATACTAATAATTTAAATTTATTAAGTAATAAAACAATGTAAACATAATTAAATTACAACTAATTAAGAATAATTGAAACTAATAAAAAATTAAAAATAAATAAAAAATTAAAATGAACATAAATACCTTGAAAATTGTTCTGCTCTGATCGTTCTTCAAAACTTTAATATCAGCTCCAAAGAAAAAAAATTAAACTGGAGAAAAACTGAACTCACGAAATATAATTTTGAGAGAAGGAGAAGATCAGGAATGAGAATGAAATGAAAAAAACGGATGGGGGTATTTATAGGTTAGATTATTTGCGACGGGCCCATTTGCGACGGGATACCCGTCGCAAATAATACTATTTGCGACGGTACCCGTCGCAAATACCTTAGCCATCATTTATTACGGTCAACTGGTAAATAGTTATTTGCGACGGGTCCCGTCGCAAATAACATACTATTTGCGACGGGGGAATATTCCCGTCGGAAATACCTTTTACTGCCGCCGGTTATTTGCGATGGGAATATTCCCCCGTCGCAAATAAGTTTCCCGCGATTTGGCGTGCAAACCGCGCCAGTCCTTTTGCGATGGGGAAAGCTGTCCCGTCGCAAAAGGCTACTTATTTGCGACGGGCAAATAACCCCGTCGCAAATAAGTTTTTCACGGGACTATTTGCGACGGGATTTAATCCCGTCGCAAATAACCCGTCGCAAATGCCCTTTTTTCCCGTAGTTTCATAAATATAGAATAAAAAATAATAAAAATTCCATGAAATCGATTATAATCAAAATAACATAACATGGTTAGTTCATATGGATACCATAGTGTCCGATAAAATATCATTCCATAGTCTATAACTTGTTCATAGTGGACACACAACCTTGGTTTCACCCAATTCCAATAAAATACATAAAAAAATAATATACTCTAAAAATTCAACATTATTCTCAATATCATCAATTAAAATTAAAATTTATTTAACATATAAAACCAAAATTCAATGACATATCTTGAATACCCATGGATGATCATGGTTTAAAAGTAAAATTGTTTTCCTAACACATAATTATAGTTATCTCGCTCGTTATCATAATCCTATATCCAAAATATCATTACTCTCAAAATAATAAGATGTAATTAATTCCCTCATTGAAGTGAACCATCATAGAGTAACCTACCATATCAACCATGATATCCCACCAAATTTCCAAAAGTATATTCTCAATTTTTATAGGCTAGAAAAAAATGATGAGAGTGTCTATCATAAACATTGGAAATTATTTAACCATCTTAATATAGATAAATAAGTATAAAAAAATTATATATAATCTTGTAGGATGTTTCTAGAAATTAGAAATCCATACAAATAAGATAAATAGATTTCAAATTTAAATAATCCAAAAATAGCAAAAATAGATCAAAATAAATAACATTCTATGAGGGAATACCAATAGAGTAGATAAAATGATACATAAAATTTAATAATAAAATATATATATAGTATGATTTGTGTAATAAATATAAGTGATATCCTAAAAATTCCATATAATACGAAACACAATATGATTATCTCTATGTGAGACAAGGTCACCTCCACACCATTAGGTCAAAAAAATACCAAAATCTGAATGCATAATATCTAGTATGATGGTCACACCTTAAATACCGATATAATAATATGAAAATTTCATGCACTCTAAATGGTTTATATAGTGTGTTGGATAAACTTGTCTAGTAATATTTTTCAAAAGATTTTATATAATTTATTTTATAAGATATTTCATTAATACATATTTTATCTATAATTTTAATGTAGTTTTACCTTATATATATAAGTTATTAATTAGAATTATATAAAATATAATTATCTAGAAAATTAAATAATTATCATTTGGATCAATTGGGAGTCATAAAACTATTTGAATTCATTTTTGAATATTGAAAAAACACTAATTTATAAATGTTAATATAAAATATATAATTTTTACTTTCCAAATATTCCCTTCCAAAATAGTTGAAAAACATTTTTAGAGTAAAAAAATATGTAAAATATTTTTAAAACCTAGAACCCACAACAAACAAGGGAGTTAGAAAATATTGTAATTCTAATATAAATCTATTTTTTGAAACATAAACTAGACACAATAGAGTGCTCCAAAATGTAATTATAAAAAAATAGTCACATATTGAAATCAGTAAGAAAAATCATAAATAAGAAAGCATAAGCATAGCGTAATTTCTATCAATATAATAACATTGTATCAAATAATAAGCATCTTTGGAAAACAACTATTTCCTATTGAGATAATCCAATACATTCTTTAGTGGAATCATATATCAACCTATTGATGCATCCCTAATAAATAGAACATATCTTACTCATATCTACCTTTAATGGGTGTCAATCGGAATAGTAAAAGTGTAATCATTACTAGGAGATACAAAATATAAGAAAATAATAACTATCATAGTACCCATTTCATGATTTCCCACATAGCTACTTTGGGTTCACATTAAAATTTCTAATGTAGTTAATGAGACAAGTCATACATCAAACCATAATACAAAGAAAATCTAGGAATATAAATCCCATATATAACCTCCAACCAAACATCAAAGAAACAACCAATTAAAATTTATATCCAATGATATACAAATAATATCATATATTATAAATTTACCCATAAACAATCACATAGTGGGTAATAATGTCTACGATGTCATGTCAAAAAATGAAAAAAACTAATTCTATTTCTAATGATTCCTTAAATCCCCTACACCATTCTTAAATGTTTTTTGAAAAATAAATTTAATCAAAATCACATTTGAGTTAATAAAACACACAATAAACAACTATTTTCACAAGACATACCATGTGGATAATAAAGATCAAGGAAAATTTAAAACAAGTCAAAGAAACCCTTAAATATTTTAAAAAAATATTGACAACATGAATTTTTCTTTTTATAAATCAATTAATATCTAAAAAAATTTAGGACTTATTTCTAAAAAACCTCTTTGTAATTTTTAAAAACAACTAGATGACATGAAAAAAATTTATAGGAATAAATAACCATATACCCATGTAAATCCCCTTTATGAAAACATGGAAACAACAAATGTCCTAGAAGAAATTAAAAATATTTTCAAAGGTAATAAATTTCCATAAATATATGATAAAAAATGTTTTCTAAAATGCATGAATCACATGACAGGACAAAAAAAATTAAATTAGCCAAAAAACAAAAACTAGGAATTATAAAATTGTTATGTTGTAGTCTAAATACCCAATAAGATAAAAAATGATAAATGAACATTTAAAACAATAAAAATAGGAAATTACCAAATAAATTCATTAAAGGGAGAACTGATAATCACTACAGTTATAGGGAATAAAAAATAAGTATAATGATAAAACATAATTTAATATAGGAATATAGGAATATGTTTTATTGATAAAATATAAAAAATTATATTTTTTGATGGATTTTTATTGAGGAGAGGTGGAGTAGAAGATGGGTGTCACCGGTGGGGTTCTATTGGAATCTTATTTACAAACAAATGGACAAATGGGGGGGGGGGGTCGTCCCAAAAATTATAGTTTCACATTATCTGAAAATAATTGTTTATAATGATTCATGGTCCATGTTAATAGGAATAATTCTCATGAAACCTACTCATGAAACACTTTTCATCAAAAACATTGTAATATTTTCACTATTAATTTACATGGAAACAGGATTGGGAATTCACCCTACCCATACATACTAAAAAAACTCACCATAATATTAAATATTTGACCTAAACTATAAATAAATTCAATAACTAATTTATAAAGACTTGTATATATTAAAATAATATCATGATGTTACACTCAAAGTACCACTTGTATATTCCATAAGTAAGTTTTTTTGGAAATGATGTATCTAACAAGGGAATTTTTATTGATCCTAATAAGGTGTAAGTGTTAATGTATTAGAGAAGTATTAATTTTTTTGAAATACTAATTTTTATATGTTTTGATATATGTTATCCGAGATTATTTTTTGATTTTTCAAAGTATTATTATTCAATAATCAGTATCAGTCATTAAGTTGAAAAAAAATATTAAACTGTTATGCTCTAAGTAGTGTTTAAAAAATTTAAAAAGTGGCGTACATCAGCCCTAATTGTAATTGACCATAATTTGGGAGGTGGTTACAATGTATATTATGACACTTCTCTTTTTGGATTAAAAACTGTTTGATGTGAGGAGGTAAGATTATGGAATATGAGTATACATATTAGAGACCCCATCAGAATAAATACTCTATATATGTCTTGGAATTCCCTATTGTTTTTCAATATTTTTAATGTAAAGAGAATTTAATATTTTTTAAAGATACAGTCCATGTGAATTTAAATTAAATCTTCTCACTATGTGATCTAAAATTGAAATAGTTTATGTGGGTGTATTATCTTAAAAATTTTATTTTGTGGTTATGTTTACCCTATAAAAATGAAATGCAGTAGAACAATTTTTGAGAAGGAAAACCATAACTCAATTGATGAATAAAACTTTGAGTTAATAGTAGTTAATGAGGGATATTCAATATTTTTTTGATGTAGAGGAAATAAGGGTTAATGTATTCCCATCTAGAATTATTTTGACATAGATTTTGAAAAATAAAATTATGTATATGTATTTATATGAGGATTAATGTATGTGTAATAGGGATGAATTAAATGGTAGGGAGACAAATAATTTATTATTTGTTTTGCCAAATTCAGGGCATTATTTCAAAGGATGGATGTTGGTTTCATTGGATCTAAATAATTTTTTAAACTATTCACTATTCCATTTAGAGATTGCATTTTAGAGATACTGTGATATATAATGATATCATGCATGAATTATGATGTTTTACATTGTGGAAGGATGTTTCTGAATTTATTTGTCCTTGATTAACTTATTAATAGAATTTTTATAATGGATTTATTTTTCTTAAAATTTTTTGGTTATTTTTGGGTCTCACATAAATATCCTAAAAACCAAAGAAGTCATCCTCTTGATCATCTTGGTTTGTGAATATGGAACCTTTTATTAGATGAAATGATGGGAGGTCAAATCAACCGATGAGAGTTCATGTTTTCTATATGGGGACTCTTTCATAGATTTAATACATGTTCAATAAATCATTCCTATTAAAAATTATAATTAATATTTAGTTAAATTGATTGACTATCAACAAAAATTTAAGAGAAAACTACACATGAGAATTATATTTTGTCTCTTATGATCTAATTAGATGGTTTCATTATAATTTAATGACTTATAGGAAGGAAATATGGAGCTTATCACCATACAGGGAAGAATTTATATCCAATAAAATATGGGATGAGGTATTGTAATGGTGGGATTGAGACCATAAATGGGGATTTCTATATATCACTATAATGGTAATCATAATCTATGTAGTTTGGTTCCCTGTAATGAGACGTTTCAATCGTTTTAAGGTCATCTGGTAAGGACCATAGTGGTGAATTTTATGTTTTTTAATCCCTACACAAAGGTATATATTTTAAATTTCTTTATAAATAATTTTTTCTAATAATTTAAATGTTACGTGGAGTATACTACTAGAAACTGGTGCCAAATGATGTTCTAGTGTGTGTTTTACAATAAATAACCCCTTTATGGATTACTTAACATATATATATTTGTTAAAAGTATTTTTGGAAACCCTTGGGGTGGATCCAAACTGAAATCACTTGAGAAAATATAGAGGATGATGTCCTTCAATGAAATATTGTTAAAACTAGAGGATAATATTTACTCATGGATTTTTTTTTCAAACCAAGAGGAGGATCTCAACTCAAGGTATATGTGAAAAAATGAATAGGATCATAACTTGAAGAATTTGTGTGGTTATTACACATGAGTTGAATGTATGAGGAATATTTCAAAAAAAATGAGTCTCCCTAAACATCATATTATATAATGGTATTCATTTTACAGGGGTTTAACATGTGATACCAGAGGCTAGAGTCTCTTGAATGATTTGGTTCTCGAAAAAGTCGGTTTTACCATAAAAAATGTTTTGGACAGCTATAAATAAAATCATTCGAAAAGTGTTGCATCATAGATCAAATATCATATAGATATGGATCATTATGAATTGGGAACACACACATTAGGAAGCACCAATTCTATATATGATATGTTATATATGAATAGATGGGTTCTACAAAGCGGTATATAGGTTTAAGATTGTACACCATGAATGTTTTACATGGTGGGATGTCTAATGTGAAGGATTTATATAGGAGATACAACAACCATTTAAATGGAATTACATGGACTATACCATGATGTTTATATATATAGGAGACATTAAATTTTTTTTACAGAAAGGGTTTCATCCTTTTTGGTAATTATATTTCAAGTATAAATAAAATAATTCATATCCAAAGACCTTCTCATGAAAGTATTTCCAAAAAAATTATAATATTTCATAATTTATATGCATCTAAAAGCATCGAATTATTACCAGTGCAATGAAAGGTGAATCAAGGGTTTATTTATAGGAGAAAGTGGATGACTTTAAACTCTAAGATATTTGAATCTTTTTTCTTATAAAAGATTTGATGGTTATATAAGATCTTTAATATATGTCAAAAATAATGATATCATATTGAAGGAACACTTGTGGCTGCAATGGAACACCGACTCTAGGTAAAAAAATGATAGTGTGGCTATATAATATTTTGGTGGAAACATAATAATCCTACCTCAACAAAAAAAAGAATGTGGCGGAACATATGTTTCTGGAGGACAAAATGTTTTTTATCCTAATTAGTAATAATGATTCCACCATATAATTCTTTCATATCCATAAAGAAAACCCATCTCTCTACTATTAATAATTTATCACCCACGTAATACTTTAATATCCAAAAATAAATATATCCTTCAGAACTAAAATAATTAATCATTATGTAATTATTTCATTGAATATATAATTTATACATAACAGAAAATATTTTTTATGCTATAAAGAATACAAAATCCAAAAGTCCATAACTTTTGATCTAGGTTCCCATTTTGTCTCCATGATCTATCGAATAAATTAATTAAAAACTAACTATACACAATCTATTGGGATTCATAATACATGGTGTTTTCAAAGGCTAAAAAATTCCCACGAGACCTTCAAATTGGGTTTTATAGCTTACAAAACATTTTCATCAGTAACGGATGAAATACATGGTATAATTATAATCAGAGGTTCTCACCACCACATCACTTAAGTGGGTAATGTTATTGAGGGATCACTATCCTTATGGGAGTCAGATTTAATATATTACATGGACATCACATTTTCCTTATCTTGAAACTTTGAGATACTTTTCAATTTTGATCTCAAATAATGTCAGCCAAATGTGGTTCTTATTTGAGTATTTATGAAGAAATAATCTCATAATTATTTAGGGATAATAAATTTAAATTCAGGGAATTGATAACCAATAATATTATTGTTTCCATTACATATTTAAAAAAATCTAATGATTTTTTCAATGATTTTTTCCTACAGTTTTCAAGATGACCGTAGTGGCATGATGGTATTTAGGTAGTTGTTGATAAACTCATTAAATTATCACAATTATAACATAAAAGAAATTAATATTCAGTTAATGAATTTTTTAATATTTATATAGAATATGTTTTTTCAATTCATGAAATTTCAATGTCCACTTTCTAAAATAAATATAACTAGGTTATATTTAGATTCATAAAGGGACTCTAGAATGATATGGGAATGTAATTTTGGATTTTTATGTCATGGAAAAATTTTATTGATGGGAATACATAATGAGTTATTCAAATTCTAAAACATATTCATTAACCATGTGTTATAGAATTTTGGAAAATTTGTAAACACCATTTATCTTCTGCAGTGATTTTTATAATAATGGTTATCAATTACTGATCTATATAGATCAATATTAAGATACATATATAGAATCATATAGATACAAAATAATTCAGATAAATACTAGTGACAGATATCTTCTCGGGCCTAGTTTAATAAAACACATAAAAATATGTTAAATAAATTCATATGTATAGATACATCTATAAGTTAATAGATTTCATATGATGATCATTGGTGAAGGCACCTGAAATTTGGTACTAGGAATAATGTATAATTGTATGTTTCATTAAAGATGAGACATCAAATATTTGGGAATTAGGAAAAAATGACTACATGGCAAGTGGATTCTTTTGGGGAACAAGTAATAGATTGATAAGGTTCAATACTAATGGATATTTCAACAATGTCACAAGTAAATTTAACAAAATTTTCATGTTCCACAATAGAATAAATATATGAGTGAAATAAAATCCTGTTTTAATTATTATATGGTTTATTTAGCGAAAAAATGTGCCTTATATAGAAAAACAAATTGAGATTCTGTATTTGATAGATAAAATTTCCATAAAATTGAGTACTAATATGTAGAGTGTGTTATAGAATCATGGGATGATTCAAGATGAAACATGGGAAAGAAAACCTCACATATAGTAAGAGTAGTCGGTGCTTTTCCGTGATGAATTTAATTAGGGATGTTTTAGGGATGAAATTATTTATGCTTGAATGTATTGTAACAATGATGTTTTTATGCTTATTTAGTGATGTGTATAATTAATATTATTTATATTTTGAATTTGGAAAGAAATGGAAATAAAGTTAAATTTTAATTTAATTACATTGTAATATTTTTTTGATATTAAATTGATTAGAGATGATATATTAATGCGATATGCGGAATTATTTAATTGTTATGATTTTTGTTTTTGAATTAAAATATATAGTAGTGAATTATATAGATTTATATTTATAATTATATTATTATCAAATTACGTGATATACTTTTTTCATGATCTATACTAGATTATTTTATTATTTTTGATGTAAAAATTTTATTAGAGAATTTTACATTGAAAATGTTGAGTTGGAATTTACTATGTTAAATTATATTGATATAATGGTCTTATGGAGATGATGACATATGGAGGTCTACTAAGGATATGTTTAATAACCCTATTTTTGGCAT
This sequence comes from Viscum album, assembly GCA_963277665.1. Lineage (NCBI taxonomy): Eukaryota > Viridiplantae > Streptophyta > Magnoliopsida > Santalales > Viscaceae > Viscum > Viscum album. The sequence continues at coordinate 1,946,864,909 of OY728163.1, forward strand.
AAATTTTCATTCAATAAGATTAATAACTTTTGTATTTATAATAACGAAAAATGAAATATTTTATTAGGAGATAAAAGTAAAATATAAAATAATATGTTGAAACAAATATAAATATAATATAATTATGAAAATTATATGGGGAATAAAATTACATGTTAATAAAAATGCTAAAACATTAAATAATATGTTCTTGTGGTCTCTCATCAAGAAAATATCATTGAGTATAACTTTGGAAAAAAATAAAAAGATTAAAAATTTAGTAGAAAATTTGTGAAATGAAATAATATTAATAAATTAATTAAATTTTCTAAGGGTATATATAGAAATGTAAAAGGGTAATTTTACCATTATAGGGTCATTGTATGTATAGTCATTTTGTATTTCATCATTGTGTATACATGCATATAATATCTATATTAATGTTGTTTAATTTTCTTATGACCTTTACATGGAATTTAGTAATGTATTAAAAATAAAATATTTTACTTGTAATTATCATCTAATAAATAATATGTGAATAAAAAATATAGTAATCAATTGGTGAAAATATTATTATCTAAAAAATGTGTATTATATATCTTAAGTATAATTTTTAAATAAATAAAATTTAATTAATTATTTCAATTAAATATTTTTTTATATAAAAAATTAATTTATATTTATGTAATTATTCATAATTGGTATAAATGAATAAATTCCTTTAATATGTAAAAAAATTCTAAATAATACAAGTGTTATTTATTTTAAGTTTAAAATTTCTTTTTATCATTTTTATAAATTTATACTATTGAAATCAACATAATATTTTGAATCCAAAAATTGAAATTATGTAATAATCGAAATTTTATTTTTATGTTAAAAAATAGTTACTGAGGAAAAAATTCAGTTATTAAAGTAAATTATAATATGAGGTTAAAGGTTAAACTAAGATTTAAATTGAACAAATATCTCTAAATATTATATCAAAAAGTATGGACGATGGAATTAATAAATTATACTCATCCTTTAACCATTTTTGATTCACATTCCTTGGGAAATTGAATTACTTATAAAATATTTATTGTTTTCATTCTATTACAATACTAAAAATCATCTATAAAAGGAACTCTCCTCCACCCTTAAAATAATTCCTCTCATTTTTTCCTCTACAAGAAATATCTATTTCATTCTTAATAATACTCTATCATATTTTCAATCTTCTAGTCATAATGAGTCATAAATCCATCATTTCAAAGTGGCTCCCTAAGAAAATATTACATTATTAAGCATAAGTATTACCATTTCCTTAGTTATTTTATTTATATTACTCTTTTAGTAATTCTTAAAAAATATCAATTTAATAATATGTTTATTTATTAATGCACTCTTAGATAATCATTTGTTATAAAACATTCTTGTTCGAGTCGATTTACCACATATAGGAATGATGATTTTACATTTTCATCATAAATGAATATAAACATTTTAATAATGGAGATATATGGTATTTATTATCTATTTTGTGTTTTTTGTAATTATTTGATTGTAATATAAAAATAATAAAAATTCATTAGCAAAATAACACTTTTTGTTGTATTAAATAATTATGAATGATAAAATCATAGAGTATTATTTAAAAATAGTAATCATTACATCCATGAAATAATAATGGGACTCCAAAACTCTATAAAAATATATAAATCATTTCCCTGAAATATTTTTAGGTGATGGTCACATGAGAATTGAGAAAGGACCCAAAGAAATGTACTGAAGAAAGTATAGGAAAAATAAAACAGTAATCCCCCATTGTTTGATATTGACTATGAATTATTAATAAATTGGCAATAAAAAATATAAATCTATTTTATTAATTAAAATAAATATAAATATTATTTTCATATAGATAAATAGTAATTATACATTTATTGTATAGGGATTTAGATTACGTTCAAATAAATAGAAATCCATGGTGATAATTTTCTTTACTAAACCTCCTTTCATGGAGTCACACTATTTCTTATTTAGACACATTCTTATATGTTGATTATATTTTACATTTTAATTTTTAAACATTCATGTTCATCTTTTTTGGTATACTATAACTTCTTATAATCACGATTCTAATATTTGTATCTCACAAAAATATGACATTGTAATGGAAAATTTACACCCTATATTTTGGGTATTTCACATCTATATTCATGTATCTTCTTACCAAAAATGTTCTTCCCTTATTCTATAAAACAAATATGTATTATATTATATATATCTCATATTAATCATTAATTTTATTTCAATAAAATATATTGTATTCATCGATCATGGTGACTTTATACTTTTATGAATAATCTTAAATGAATTTCTTTTAACATCAATATAATCTCTTATCCTTCCTTCTATTTTTGTTCTAATTTTAAACCAAATGTTTCCAAATATACATTATTGGGATATTTTAAATTTTAAATAAATATTTACGAGTCTTCATATTTTTAAAAAATTATTTGAAAATGAAATATATTTTTGTTTTTACATAAGAAATATTAAAATATTAATAATATTCTATACTTGGGTTCTCTTACATTTTCCATTATTTATTGGGACAATCCATAAAATTTTACTATTTATTTTGATTTATTTAACAACATATAATTATTCTTATGATTTTTTTCTTTAGGGTGATTGAATTTTTCGTACTATCCAATCTAATTTCTAATTACATATTATGTGATACCTTAGGTAAATTCTATATTGATCATTTTTGTTTCCGTGAACTAATCAATCTAATATATACAATTTATTTCATTGGGAAATCATATGTATCATCATCAAAATATGTAATGGGTGTTTTAGGAATTATATATCCCTAAAATACATTTGGTAATGTTTTTATCTTATTATATTGCTATGAGATGTGGGTAGTGATAGGTAACCCAGTATATTATGGGAAATTGATTGTGATTCACAATCCACTTTGGTATGCTAGTCTTTTTATAGATCATTTACATATGTTATGATTTTATATGATTCTTCTTACCCCACATTCCTAATTTATGTATACATGGATAATGATTATTATCTTGTGATTTGAAAGAATTATATGATTTTCTACATTATTCTTGAGAGATCATAATTTTATGGTTCCAAATTTCTATGGCATAATCTTTTATTTTGTTATTATGCCTAATGATAACATCTTGGGGACCCATGATCATATTACAATAATCATTCTATTTATCCCATGTTGAATTTAATTTCCTATTGATCATTTAATGATATGCTTTCTACGACTCATTGATATGATTAACTATCACTGAGAATTACATATGTTCCCTTTAATTTATTTCCCTTATAACCATTTAATAAATAAGAATTTTACATATGAAATGCAGATAAATGAATAAAAATTGATTAATATTTTTGATAAAATTTAAATTATATCAGGTATAAAATGGACATGTTACAAATGATAATATACATAAAACCTATAGATTCTAAGAGTGTGTAATATTTTTTAGTCGTTTTATATAATTATGTAAAATGATATAAAAATATATGTATATTATATTTGGGTTGTCTCTATATATATAAATGGTGTATTTAATTAATTTTATGGATTACAATAAAATGTATAAAAGGATAACACATAAATCAATATTGGTTGAACCATTAATATAATTGGTTAAAATAAATATTTCAAAGGATATGAAATCTTATATATAATTTTTTATATCAATGTGGTAATTTACTCAAATTTTATTAAGATATGGTTGTTTATTACTCTTTTTAACCACTTCGGTTTTGATAAATGGATGAATTAAGAGGAATGAACTCTATAATGCATATGATAGAAAATGTGATGATTATTCCATTAAAAACGAAATGGGATTATACATAGTGTGAAAACCAATATGTATATGCTATATTAGTTTAACAGTGATAATATGAACAAATTTGAGCTTCATAATTCTCCAAATAAGGTAAAAATTTATTTTGATTCCTTTCTATAACAACGGAAACCATACATTAGTGGATATTTTTATCAACTAATTATTGAGTAATGGATTAACATGATATAAAATATATTATTTGTTCTTCAATGATAAGAGAATGAATCTATTATTTTATATACTTATCATTTAAAAAGGGAGGTAAAAATGATTTAATTTAATTAATAATGCATGGAAAAATAAATAAAATGGCTTCATGGAATGGGAGGGGTTTAATAACCCATTTTCAATTAATATTTTACCAAAAATATTTTCATTAAAATATAGTGAATATTCAATGATATTTATAAAAGAGTTGAAAATTTTATTAGATTTTAGAAGTCAAAGTTTATGAAATTTTTAACAAATGATTTTTGTTTTTATCAATGATCCAAAAAATAACATTAATAAATTATTTAGTGGTTTAGAAAAGTCATTAAAAAGCAGTGGTGAAATGATAAATATTTTAGCTATGAAGAAATTTTTCTATGTGAACATAAGGTGGAATAGATACTATTGCCAGTAATAATTTTTTTACATTTCTGGATATAAAGATAAGTATGGAGATTCATGATAATTAATATGATAAATCATAAGGGGAACCAAAATTTAACTACCCAAATATAAAAAAATATTAGAGAGTATCCCAAGTAATAATCTCAAATATGAAGAGGCTAATGAACACAATGAAAAAAATAATGTTCTACTTGATGCTGTAAATACAAATAGTTATTTTAAAAATAATGGCTTTGGTGATTATGAAAATAAATGAATCAATAATATAGATAATGAGGAAAATAAATATCAACAACCACAAAACCATGTGTTAAAGGAATATTTTATGTAATCACTAACAATGAAGTTGTAAAATCCTGCATCAATATGAGTTGTTATTTTCCAAAGGAATTTCAATATCATGTTATTGGATCTGTAAAATTATGAATCAATCCTCAAAATTTGATTTTGAGAGTTTAAAATTCTCAAAGTATTATTTTTAGATGATAAATGAGGCTCCGGAGGTAGCTTGGGTGTTCATATGAGCTTCAAAGGCTTTAGGTTATGTTTCAAGAAGTTTTGGTTTATTTTCCACATGTGCATAGATTGATGTACATATTTTAGAAGAAATTATCTGAAAAAATGATTATTAGGGAGTTTAAAATTATTTTTTAACTAAGTATGGTTATGCTTCATAACTATATAATGATTGAGGGGAAATTTTATGAGGCAAATGGAAACCTGTGCGAGGTTGTGGGAGTCTAGGACACAAAACATTACCTATACATGGTTTCAGACAAAGCTCACTCCTTTCTATAGAGGTGAAGGGTTTAAATAATGATTAAAAATGTAATGCATAAGAATTGAAAAAATTATTTTCTATGGATCACCAATCAATAAATAATAAAAATATGTAAAAACTAGAAATTTTGAACTCGTTTAATTTTTACACATTTCACAGAAGAAGCTATTGCATCATCCTAAAACTATATTGTATGAATTTTATAAATATCAATATTTTTAAAACAAATGAATCCATCATTCTTAGTGTACCTATGTGCGGTGATGAATAATCTTATTTTCATATGGGATACTTACTCTCATCACGATGTGCTAGAATTATGTATGGAAAGAATGAAGGAGAATAAAACTATTGGTGTTGAGGAGTTTGATGAGTAATTATCAAAAGTACCACACATTTCATTGGTATGGAATTAATATATATAATCACCAAGGTAAACCCCTTTGGTGTTATCTCATTTATTCATGTGTTATAATTCATGGATAAATTCCACATCTAGTAAATGTGTTAAACTCATGAATTCATTTTATCCTATATGTTTCATCAGATGAAATGTTAAATTTATTGACAGCCTATATGGGAAAAAAATTTATAAACTCATGAAAATGAATGAAACATTATGATACATCTCTTGTATGCTAACATAGTCTATATATATACGGATTTATGGTATATATCCTTCAATATCCCACCTGCATTAAAGCCTGATAGACTTTCTGCCATTTCACCTAATATTATATCATATAAAATTACTTGTGAAACCATAAAAAAAAATCATTATGGATATATTCAAAAACACTTTTATAAATCTATCATAAACGTTATCTTTTATCATATAATATGAAATAACATGTGAACACATATCCAAAACAGTTTTATATTAACTATAAAACACATTTAGAGTCTCTCCCTGAGTCAAACTGAACCCCCATTCATCCAACCACATAGGGTGACCCTAAATTTATTTATAGTGTTGACCATAAATACAAATATATGTACATTTATATAATAAAATAGAATCCACTAGAAAATCCTCAGTGATATTCAGGTTATAAATAGCTCTAATTTGATCTCTATTAAACATGTGTATCTATATGCATGTGTCCAATGGTTTTCATTATATGAAAAAGTGAACTCTCATATTTTACCTTTTTGAAGTCATAAGGTGACCTATGACATGAAAGATTCCAATACCATATATTCAACTCATCCATTCTCAACTCTGTGAGCGTAGACTGATCTAATTGACGAATACATCACATGTCATTTATCCTTCTGGATAAGCACATTACATGTACCTTATTCAAATAGATATGTAATATCTATGTGTGGTCACATAATCACATGTTCTATCTGAAAAAGAAATCCATTTTTCATACTAGTCATTTGAGAGGAAAAATATCATCTTATTTAATCTACAACCGATGGCTTGATCAATAATTTACCCAACCACTACTAATTAGGTAATTTTATATATTGAATTTTTAAAAGTATAAAGGTTATAATACAAGGTATCAATCTAACATCTGGTAGTGGGTAATCAAATATAATTGAAGAACCGTATTATTCCAAATACATATATTATGAAACTCCATGTGATATACTTAGTAAGTCATTCAGCACACATAATGAATATCCTATTATTTTTTTGTGCCTCATGATCATATTCTATATCTCTGTCAAGAAATCATACTCACTATAAATATACCAATTTTTTATGTCCTATAATACCCCATTATTAAAATTGGTCTGGATTACCTAAATATCTTACTTTTACAAGTGAAATATCATTTGAATTTATGATAAATATATATATATATATATATATATCCATTTCTAATGAAATATAAAATGGAGGTTTCCTTTAATATGGTTCATTTTTATATTTTTAAAATTTTTAATTATATTAATATTAAACATTTAATATTATTAAACTATTTTGAAGAATATTTTAAAAAATAAACATAAACACTAGGTTGAGTATCATATATGATGGACTACCAAATTAGCCTTATGATTGTTATACTTCCTAGTTTTTGTTAACAAATTACATCATATATTATCCCTATAACATCTCTTTCGGACCTTGTCACATCTCTATGTGACCATATCACATATCTATGTGTCCATATGATAAAATGATCCAACTACACTCTTTAGTGAGAATAATTGTGAAGAAAACCAATTAGAACAATGGAGAGACTTAGGAAAAAATTCAAAATTGTTTTACTCTTTGAACATATTCAAACATTGTAACTTCAAAAAATAAAATGTTATGATTTCAAATTCTATTATAAAATTAGAACACTTTCTAATTTTACCATCATCATCATTGGAACCCAATTGCATCTAATGTTTTCAATGAAATAATGTAATTACTTAAATTATTTTTTACCTATATTTCTAAACACACCTTGAATAATGTGAAATTCTTTTTAATACACTATATGAATGTAAATATTATATTTAACTTTACCTACACATCCTAAAATATTTTTGGATAAATTGAAAACCATTTTTATGGTAACTAATATAAATTTTTACATTTCAATTTTCCACCATACCACTAACTCTTCTAGTATATCAAGTGTAATTCATTTTTCATTTTGATTGGTATAATACTTTAAGAAAAAGTGTCTTTAATTTTCATTATAACTAATCATAACTCTTTACATTTTCATTTTTCATATCACATTAGAAAATATTTTAGGATAAGAAGTGGAAAACACATTAATATTATAATTGTGGAATATTTTATAAAATAATCATATCTACTTTCTAAATAGTATCTAATAGTAACACCCAAACACAAATGGCCCGAACGACATATTTTTTATTTCTTTTTAAAAATACCCATTTAAGTGTTTAAGGGGAACCCTTACATAGCCCATTGGTTAAAGGCACATTGCCCATAAACAACCCAATACATGACCTTAAAGGACCATGAACAGACACTTGAAACAACCCTTTCCCAGCATCTGTATGTTGAAGGATCCTAACTCTACACCTCGCATGGATGATCATCTAGCATTTACCAACACAAAACTGTATGGTTCCTGGTACTAATGGCAGTTTCCATACCCTCTCATTATTCAAATATATTTATTAAAACTCTTATGGTTGCTATTTTTTCATTGAATCCTCATCATGGCCTGCTAATGTGTGGTTTCCTTGTGCTTCATGGTCCTTTAATTGGATCGAAATCTCTATGCCCTGAATTCCATTGGAGGTTTGAATTACCTATAGGTCAAAGTCTCAATGGACTGAAGGCCTTTGGTGTCCCGAAGTGTGAGAGACCCACAGGCCCAAACGAATGGCCTGATGTCCCAAATCAGGTGAATAGTCCCAGCTGTGACAGTACCGAATAATACCCACTACAGTAACTCCTACAGTAGTACTATAGTAACCCACATTCTCACCCTCAACAATATTTTTTGCTGGGTCTCTAGGATGACAAGAAGGAGCCTCTACCACTTGGGTAAAATCTTGTTGGATAACTAAATGAAACACATTACAATTTTATTTACAATCAAATATCCTAATATTATTATGATATTATATAGAAAAACACATAAAAAAAGATTGGTGTTATAATTTACATATTAACTTTGATCTTCTATAAGTCCAAACATACTCCCAATAGCCTCTTATATAATATATTCTTTTCATAACATCTTAATTGGAAACACAAAATCTTTTATATGAGTAAATAACATTTATTTCCTTTCAGTAAGAAAATTTAACAAATAAATTATTATTCACATATTATATATAGTATTCTATTTGATTGGAACCTTTCATTTTAAAAATATTATTTTATTTAATATACGATCGTTGGGTGGTGTCAAAAAATTATTGTATATTTTAATAAATACATTGATAAACTTTTTATTCTATATAAAACACTTTTATCCATATTTTTTTCTCCAAACATGTTATATAAATTGATGAATCACAAACCAAATTTATTCAATTAATCATCTCATGATTATTGAAGATAAATCTTCATTATAATACATATTCTCTATTCATATAACAGAAATGAGGTCAAAATACACATCTTTTACAAGGCTTCTCATAAGCCCGAAAATATCCTTTACAGTTAGATGTTGAAAATCTTTGACTCGTGAATGTAAAATACTAGATAAAAAAATTATTCCTATGACTTTAAACTCTTTTATATTTATAACTGTAGAATCCCTCGATATGGAACTCTCTCATGTGGCCAAGTCAGGTCAGTTATAGAAACTCACATTAGCATCCTCGTATGCCAGATGCTTCCGAATAATAGTGGTGGTGAGAATAATATACTGGGGTTACTATACTCCATGGTACAAAGTTATAAATGAATGAAAATAAACAAAAATATTAAATATCTATGTCATGAAATTTTAAAAAGAGTACCACATACAAATGATAAGTAAAATGAGGAACCAATAAACCAAAAACAATGAATCATGTAACGATAAGATAAAATATATCTAAATGTAAAACTGAAAGTAACACAAATATAAGAAGTAGATGAAATAAATGAATGAAAAAAACATCGATCCAAAACCCCATGTTTGTCCTAAATAAAATCCATAACCCATCTAGTAAGTAAAAAAATAGACACAAGGTCCATTTCCATTGTCCAAACCTACATCTATGTAATCTACTCAAGAACTAAATATAAAACCAAATTAGGTGTGAGTAAAACTCAGTAGGTTAAAAAAACAATATTTAAAAAAATCTTCCTGATAAATAATTGCATGAAAAAATAGATAAATAGGTGTAGTGATTAATCAATTAATACTGGTAAAACAACCAATCTACTTCAACATGATGCTATTATGTCTCTGAGCATGTACTGCAACCATGCCAAACATAGCCGCTAAACATGGAATAACCACATAACATGGAAATTACCTCTTTATAAAAATTTCTACATTCAGGTATAACCATCTATATTAGCCTTTTATAATCAATGAAAATACCTCTATATAAGTGTTTTATCATCTTGGAATTTCCCTCTATAGAAGCATTTCAACATCAAACAAGGTCAAACCTAATATATAAGCATTACAATGTCAAACGGGCCCAATCCCACTATATATGAATGACAACATCTAACTATGTCAAGAATTCTATATCAGCATTATACAATCAAACATGTTTAATCACTCTATATAATAATTAATACATCCAATAGATCACAAGTCATAATAGCAAGGATATCATAATGTCATATCATAATACTCAATGGTTAATTCTATAAATTACCATTTATATTTTCATTACACATTCATTTTATCGAATTTTAACCAGTAATTTTATTAATAAATATTCCATTACAAAATTTATTCTATATCAATAAATCAAATGAAATCTTATGTCATTATAACCATACTTTGTGAAATTATCCAATTCATTATTTACTCAATGTTTCAGTCACCCAACATGAATCCACAATTTGGGTTCCAAAATTAATTAAATCCAAAGGGATTAAATGAGTGATCTAGCATAATATTTATCATCATCCCTCATTTAATTATTTAAATGTGATTTTTTTTAATCAAAATCTCAATATTGTACATACTTAACAATTAAGAAGACTATAGGGTTAGGTTTTATTCCTTCCACCTTTAACCAGTTATCAAAAAATGATACCCATAGGTAACACCCATAAGAAAAAATGCACAGATGATCATTATGTGGAACCTAAATAAAAAAATACATAGATCATTACCAAATTTAGCTATGGTGAAAAGGATACATCACTAAAACAAATATCAATGTAAGAGAGGAAGGAAAACCTAATAAAAAACTAAATGGTTTTTGATTTCATGAACAAGATTTCATAAATAGAGGAACTCCAAAATCACCTAGAAATAACCTTGGGATTGGGGGAGTATGAGTACAAGAAAGAGGAATGAAAATACAAGCATACGACATAGCTTATAACCAGTGTTCCTGTGAAATACATCATGTGTAATTTCATTACAAGACATGAAATTATTAAGTCAATATTACTCTAAAATTCACATTGCCTTGGATGAATTTAACTATGATCGAACAATATAAATCATTTAATTTAGATTCATGGTGTGTAACTAGTTCAATACATGATCTATTTCACGAACTATATTCCTTTCATGGCATCTATATGGAAATAGTTTCACATCTTGTAACACAATTTCATGGTGTGTAAATCTCCATTAGGCAGCTTGAAGAATAAATTCTTCTTAAAAGCCTAAACCACCTAAAAACTATACCAAAACCATGAAAACCCATATAATACCATTCAACATATTTACTCCCACAATCCATTAATTCATACAAACATACATCCCCAAACATTAGATCATTTTCCCCAATAGAAATGTCTTAATATCTGAACAATACTCAAACACCAACAATTAAAGAAGAGAGAAAAAACAAATAAATTAAATATAAACAAAAATTAGGTTGTACTAGAAAAAATTTAGGATCTTATACCTTGTCTTAAATAAAACATATTGTCCCTGAGCTGCGCCAACAATAATTTTGAGCTCTCAGTGAAAAATTATGGACATTGTGCTCACATATCACACTCCATATCCCATGTCTCCTCTTGAAAAATTACATGATTCTATTGAACATGAACCATAGGTATAGTCTTTCCCCATAGATATTTCTCACTATGATCCACAATCCATGTTGAATTCTTCTTAAGGGATGCATCTACACAAAACTTAATTTCCTGAACGTCTATCACAAGATAAGGGTTAGGATAATTTCTCCAAATTTCTAACTAGTGAAACAAATTGATCATGGAACTATAGCATTGATTAAGGGATAATATATATTCCATTCAAACGACCCTATCCACTATATCCAATGGTACACAAAACAATGTATCATTTTTTCCTCTATCATGATATTTCATTGACCTAACCTCGGTGATACTCGAAGGAAAACATGATGTCCAAACTAGAAGATTAAAGGTTATATTTTATGGTCCACCAAATATTTATGTATTATATGCATGGTAAATAACCACCTCATAGTCAAATAAACCTGATTATATTTTCCTAATATAAGAATAGGTTTGACAAGTGTTGACTCACCTACCTCTATCCAAAAAAATGAAAAAGGTACAAACAACCATAAAAAGACTCAAAAGGAGACATTTGGATTAATTCCATGAAGATATTAACATATAAAATGTTTTGGGTGTCATATGCTACTCCCATAAACCACTAAAATCCAAAATACAAGATCATAACATGTCCCATAGAATCATAATAGTCTACTCATGTTGACCATCAATTTATGGATGATAATAAATGAACAGGAGAACCTATGATCCCATAGTCGTCTGAATACCCAACCACAATCGGGATGTAAAATGAGGATATCTATAAAAACCAACACTCCTTGGAACACCATGAAACTGAACTATCTAATGCAAATAGAGGCTTCCTAGACCATCAATAGTGAAGTTCTCATTGATAAGAAATAAGTGGGAAACATTCGTTAGTGGATCCATGATCACCCATACTACGTTGTCCTTATGGGGTTTTCTGGATAATCCTATCTCAAAATCCATATTGACATCATCCCATTTCCACTCATGAATGGGAAGAGGATGTAATAGCTCAGTATCCCTCTGATGCTCATCTTTAACTTTTTTATAGGTGAAATATCTGACCACAAATCCTGCAACATCCTTCTTCATTATTGTCCACCAGTAATTTCTACAATCATCATGGTATATCATTTCCAAGACAAGATGTACTGCCCATCTGGAAGAATGAAACTCTCTTGTAATCTCTTCGTATAGGCCCATTGAAACCCATACTCAGTGACAAAAAATAAGATAATTGGCAAAACTAAAATACCATCCAAATGGTTTCACCGCACTATATAATCTATCTCTCATAACTAACCCATCTATATTAGATAAATATACTATCTCGATCTTGTACAAATTCTTGGGTATGATAGATGTCTACATCAAAGCTACTCATCCCGGAGACTCCTGAACATCTCGATTCATGTATGAAATGATTTCGATCATCTACAACTCATCACAAGACACCCAAACATCTTTTATCTATTTATTATGGATCAAAGAATCATCTAGGATTTTTACCTCTCCTAGTGCATAAGACAACTCAATGTCAAATGACTATAGACATTCGACACACCTACTCTTTAGAAGGAATGTGTCATCCTGAGAAAAGATATACCTAAGCCTATTGGGGTTTGTATAAAAAAACTACTCACCAAAAATAAAGTGTCTACAGCATCATAGAAAATATACTACTATATCTACCAACATATCTTGATTAGGATAATACTTATCATGTGGACTGGACTGTTTGTAGTCATAATAAAATACTCGATCATCTTGTATCAAAACTACTCGTAGTCCAATTCTAGATGCATCACAGAACATGTTATAAAATTTACCCAACACATGTAAAGTTATGATAGGTTTATTTCTCAAACTAACATTCATAACCTAATAATATCTATCATGTGCATTTGACCAAACATACTTCACACCCTTCTTATTCTATTTGAACATCAGTGCTTTTAGATGAGAGATATCATAGATAAATCACCAATAATAACTTACTAAACCTATAAATTTTTAAATCCCAAATAAATTTATGGGTCTCTCCCAAAATACCATGGATTCAACCTTATCTAGGTCCATTGAAACTCCATCCTATGAGGTAATAGGGCCCAATAAGATCACCTTATCAATCTAAAACCTGTATTTTGTTATCATGGAATAAATTCGATGCTCTCTCAATGTACAAAATATGATGTCAAGATTTTGGGCGTGATATCAGAATGATTATGATTACTCAATTAAGTACTCAACAAGAACCATAAAAAACCAATCAAAAAAAGGTTTTTATATATGATTCATCAAATATATGAATACCATTGGTGCCTTATTCAATCCAAATGACATTAATATAATCTCATATGAACTATACCTGCACATAAATGTAGTCTGAGGTATGTAGGATGGCCTCACCCAAAACTGATGGTATATTGATCCTAAATAGATCACGAAGTATATTTTAGCACCTGTCATATGATTCAAGAGATCATCTATATGTAGAATGAGATATGAGTTCATTAATATCATCTAGTTTAATCTCTATTAGTCCACAGATATGCATGAAATCCAATCATTCTTCTTGAGAAAAAGAAATAGAGAAACCCATGTAGTTGTATTAGGTCATATGAAACACTTAAAATATAGATCTTATAATGGAAATTTAAACTCCATGAGATCTTCTTCTTCCATCCAATAAAGTGGTATAGAAAATGGCTTGAGTCCCAACACCAAATTTATCATGAACATGATCTATCACTATGGTGGAAATCTATAGAACTCATCAAGAAAGAAATCCTGAAAGTAGTCTAAAACTAGGGGAAATGTATCCTACTACATTGGACCATCATCCAGAACTATCCTTTCTATATGAGGTACTAGGAAATCAAACATGCACTGAATTAGTCATGCATTACCATCACGAATATCTCACTCACCCAGGTGACAATAAATGACCCCATTAAGTGATATAAAAGTAAGTCACCTATATTAACTTTTCATATGAGTATAGTATATAACTAACCAGTAAATTAAAATAATCATGTTGAATCATGTCATTTCAAGTAAAAATGGTTCCCATAAGAAATAATAATTATCTATTTCTAGAGGACACTCCCTTCAAAGTTTGATATTCCCTAACCTCACTCGTAATAGTGTATTGATGGTCACAATGTTATCCAATATTTCCACAAACAAGATCAAACCATTGGAAAAAAGTGAAAATATAAATGAATTTGATGATCCTATAACAAAAAAAATAAATGAAGCAGTATATGACATAACAATCATACCTATATCAGTAGAGGGTCCTGCATCCACATTAGCCAAAGTAGTATGAAAAAATGTGTATATTCCTTTCCCCTATAACAAAGGGTCTAGTATGAATCATCTTGTATATTCATTATTCCTGGTATTGCTGCTCTAGTACTGGGGTCTCATGTCCCCTTCTTCAACTTGATCATCCAGTAGAAATCCAGCAACTAGTCTGATGATGAGTATATTAGTCATTCCCAGAATCTAGTACTTATCCTTATCCCATGCCACTACACTGCTTCAAGATGGTCCTAAAACCATATAAATATGGCTCAAACAACTACAAGAATGACACTCTAATATAGGGTATTTAAATTGAGTCCACTTGTGGGCCAATTTGAAACACGCAATGCACTGTAATGGAATACAATCATAAGATGGATACCGAACACCCTAACTGATATTACCACTGCTACCATGTTGATTAATATCATTTTGGTGCTTCTACCACTAAGAGAAAAGACCCCAATTATCCCTTACAGAATAGCATGTCCACTAACTGGGGTCTCTCTCAGATTTCCTTTTGTGATAAGTTTCTAATTCATCACTTTCTAAATTATACTCGAGTGAAATATATCCAATTGTGACCTGATATCATTGAAAATACCATCCAAAAAATTTCTCACACTAGAGATCTCATCATCCACCTGATATGGTGAAAATTGGTACACGTTGGTAAAGAATCCAATGTATCCCATCACTAATCTTATAGCCCATTTTAGATGCATATACTCATGAACCTTCACATTTATCATTTTTTTAGATAAAATTTGATCAATAACTACTCCTCTAATTCTTACCATGATAAGTTTTCTTTCATTCCAGATTGATCAAAAATGAACCAAAAATGTTTTATTGGTACACAAAGCATATATGTATCATACTTCCTCATCCTATATCTGGGTTTCTCAAGGTGGTTGAAGATTTTATGGACTAACTTGATCCAAAACACAGCTTCTTAGGGGGATCTCTCCCCAATGAATATAGGAATGTGTTTCTACTAAAACTCGCTTATCAACTCATATATCAGAGGCACAATATGAATAGTCCCCTATTCCATGGATCACATGACCATCAAGAATCTATTGTGAAGTTGATCATTTATCTGATCCTTGAATGCTACGTGAAGCTCTAGATTAACTACATTAAGATAATGATGATTACTGATCTCATAATTCCAAATTAGAAGGTGATGATTATTTTTTTTCTACAACAGAAACATGCTCCATAGAACACTATATAAAATCTAGGTTAACCTTAAAAAGTGTCGAAATAGAGAACCACTGTCTCATGGTCTCTCTAAACATGTATTACTAGTGATTTAGCATGAAATAAAACTTCCGTTATTTCATTTATCAGATAGAACATGTATTTCATTTCATATTTCCTATAGGAATATATACAACATATAATAAATATGTTTATATCAAGAACAATGCTTATCAAGATATATCAGTATGTGCCTTTCATAATGTATGCATACTCATCTTGTGACATACCAAGACACAAGTACAAATCTCAAGAAATAATATCATAACATAATATGTGAATCATCGTAGGTGAAATAACAACAACTGTGATTAGTGATCATCGAGAACAACAATCCCATCGATGGCCAGTCCAATTTTCCCCCATACATTTATAAGATAATCTGATCCACAATCTCATCAATATGTTTTGACAGATCCTAGTCACCTTTCTACCTTTAAAAATAGTAAATTTATCGAAATGAATAACATTCTTATCTAATACCACAATGTAATGACCCCTAATATGACACTCTCTCAAATAACCAAATCAAGTTGTTTAAGAGACCTCATGAAAGCCTCCACATACGACAGAGGTTAGCAACTAAAGATGGGTGTGGGAATAATATAGTGAAGAGACTATACCCCCAGGTTCATAGTTACAAAACTGTTGAAATAAAAAATAATAATAAATTTTAGAGTAATGTAAATTATGTAAATAGTAATACATACAACTTAGAAGAAAAATATGAAACCAAAAAACCAAAAATAATGAATAATGTAATGAAATTATAAAATGTGTCTAAATTTAGAAATAAATGTAATACAAATATAAGAACCAGTTGACACAAATGATATCAAAAGTCCCTAGTTATAATCCCCATGTTAGTCCCACCTCCAAACTCTGTCCCATCCAGTAGAAAAAAAGCATCATGGTTCCTTTATCATTTCCAAACTTGCATCCAAGTAATCTTCTCGATTACCAACAATCATCCAAAATAGAATCTTATTAAAACCTAGTAGGTCAACACCACCATTACTAAAAAATTATTCTAATAAAAAACTGCATGAAATAATGTGACAAAAATGATTATTAATTAATCAATTAATACCATTACAATAATCAACTTTCATCGATACTATGCTAGAATAAATATGAGCATATAACATATCCATCCTAACCCTAAATTTTAATCAGGGTATAATCACATAACTGGGAAAACCCTATGTATATGAATTTCATCATGGATGCATATCCCTATATATAATAATTCTAGAATCTGGGAGTATACCTCTATATATGAATTTGGAAATTCAGAAATATCCCTCTATATAATCATTTCTGCATCATACTAGGAAGATCCCACTATATAAACATTTAAACATAAAAATAGACCAAGCCCACTTTACAAGAATTAAAACATACAATTGGGCTATTCCCTCTATATAAGCAATACATTATCAAACTGGGGAAATCATAGTATATTTGTATGATAACAACAAACCTATCACAAGTCATAACTATATTAAAATCATAATATCATATCATAATACTCAATGGTTCATTCTACAAATTACAATTTTTATTTCATTACAAAATCATATTAAAAAATTACCACTTGTAATTTTACCATGATATAAGAAATTACCAATGTGATTCAATATCATGAAATCACCTAAAATATAATTTCAAGATAACAAAACATTAATACATTGTCTAATTAATTATATATTCAAGTGTTCACTCACCCAATGGGTATCCTCAAGCCAAGTTAATAAGATAATAAAATCTAATTTATTTCAGTGAATTATTCAGAAAAAAATTAATCATCATTCACCATTCAATTAATTTAGTGCATGTATTTTGTTAGAGAAATTACAATATTATACATACTAAATAATTAATCAGACCATAGGGTTAGGTTTCGAATAACCATCAACTAGAGATGAAACAACACATGTAATAGTTAATTCCAACAAGAATGAAGACGAGAAGTTCATAAGAAAGAACATAGATTAAAAAGACCCAAATAAACACATGATTCCATAGAAGTCAAAAGGACACACTGAACAGATGGAAATGGAATAAAAGAAGTGGAAAACTAATAAAAACCATTCAGAAGTGATATACTGCTTTAATGGGATTTCCAGAATAGATGAAGGCACTCCAAAATCACTTAGAAATCACATTAGTCTTGAGAGAGGAAGGATGTGTGAAAAATGAATAAAAATATAAGAATACGAATTATCTTATAACCAATTATTTTGAGAAATATATAGTTTTTAAATGAAGTAAACAACATATAATTCTTAATTTAGGTGTGTTCCAAAATTCATGTTGCCAAGAGTGATTTTAAACCTACCAAAACATTTCATTTCAGGTAATATAGAGTCAAGGTGTGTAACTAGTTCACACCATGATCAATTTCATGACATGTGTTCCTTTCACGTCATTTCCCTATAAATAGTTACACGTCATGTAACTCATTTAATTTATATTTAAATATCTTGTAGTTAGCTTCAATAATAGTAGATACTGATAATCCTGAACAACCTTTGAAGCCTCCCAAAATCAAATAAAATATAAAATATCATTTTATGTATTTACACAATGTATCAATTATTTCAGAAATAAATACATATAAGTAAACATTAGGTCATTAACTACTATAAATCAATTTTTACAGTGCTAAAAATAGCCTTTAACGGTGCTTTATTAGTGTTGATGCATGAGTGAGATTAAAATCACAAGGATTTTATCAACACTTTTAGAAGAGATAAGAATGGGATCATATGTAATTTAACTAAGTATCAATGATAAATGAAGCACTTTTCATCACATTTAGTTTCAATGATAAAGGGTAATAATAAAGTGTGTTTTATCAACACACTATAACACCAGTGAAATGTTCTTTAATAGCACACTGCAACATTAGAAATATCATCAGAAAACATAAAATTCATGTTCCAATATATAATTTAAATGTAACAAAATTTAAAAAACCAATAAATGATTAAAAACTATATTATAGATAGTTAAATCTTTATTCAATATAATACACAAGTAAATATAAATTATTACATGCATTCAAAAATATCTTTTTTCTTTTTTATTTTCTCCTGACCCTGACTCATGCTATTTACTTATAATCCACACATTGTTGAGAAAAAGAATGCATAACTGTAAGGAATAAATTATTATTTTGGTAATAATATAAATAAAAAAATTAAATAGAAAGTGTTAATTTCAAACTAATATTTTTGTTATACCAGGAAGACTACGTAACAGATTGATTTGCGGTAGAATCTAGCATGTCACATGATTTATTATTTACATTAAATAATTATATATATTAAAATAAAATAAATAAATAACATAAAAATTGTGATAAATTAGTTAAAAATAGTAGATATACTGATGAGAAAAAAATCATAGATCTTTCACTTGGTTTTGGTGATGTGATGTGCATTTTATACTAAAGTGACACTTATTAAATAAAAAAACCCACATAGAGCCATGTCGGACACACTACGCATCAGATTGAGGTGTGTCTGATTCATATATGTCTCAAATTACTTAAGGGTCATTTAAGAATAGTATCAAAACAATCCAAATTTTTTTTCTCAAATTTTAGTACGGCACTTATCTTTTTTACTAGAATGTCATTTTAAACAGGAAACATGTACTTTGAGACATATAGATCACATAATTTGTTTTTTTTATCTAAGATTGATTTCTACATGTCAAAAATGACCTATGGACCTATTTAATAAGTTATAAACAAAATATGATCATGTTTTCTTGGTTTTTAGTGAGTGACACTTTTTGAACTAAAATCTCAATTTTGAAATGATAACAAAGACTTTGAGTCATACCAGACACAATGTTTATTAGATTAAGGTGAGGTTGATTCCTATAAATCAAAAATTAAATATATATTGTTTTCTTAAAATATAAAAATAATCTATATTTTTTTGTCACATTTGAGTATGTCAGTTGTGTGTTTTTTTTAATTAATTTCAACATTTAAAAAAAAGATGCACTTGGAGGCATACTGGTCAAACTATTCATCAGTTTGTGGTATGAATGATTCTTACATGTCCCAAATGGAATTTGGAGCATTTTAATATGGTATAAAAACAATCATAATGTTTTTTCATGGTTTTGGTTATGTCAATTATATTTTTTACGAAAATATCATTTTAATCTAGAAGCATGAACTTTGAGTCATACTAGTGACATAGTGTATCAGTTTGACATGTGACTGATTCTTAAACATCCCAAATGACATATTAATTGCTTCCCTATATTATCAAGACAATATGATCATGTATTATCATTTTTTAGACGAAGAATTTTTTTGGAATTGAAATGTCAATTTTAAAGGGATAAAATACATTTTAAGTCATACCAGGAACATCATGTATCGTATTAAGGGGTTCATTATATTTACACTTAAATAATTACTTATAAATAGTGTTTAAAAAGTATAAAAATATTGTCAATTCATTTTAAGGATTTTGAGTATGTTAATTATATTTTTTCAATAATTAATGCCAATTTTAAATTAAATATACACACTTTGAGTCATACCGACCACACCATATGTCGGATTTATGTGCAGCTTATTCCTATACATAACAATTGACATATGGTTCATTTTACAAATGTATCCAAACAATTTGACTTCATTTTATCATTTTTTATAATGTCACTTGTCTTTTATTACTAAAATTACATTTTAAACTAGAGTCTTGTACTACGAGTCATACCGGTTCCCTCATGTGTCGATTTGACACGAGACTAATTCCTATACATCAAAAAATGACTTATAAATATTTTTCTTAAATTATGATGAAATTATGATCATGATTTCTTATTTTTTTTTGAATGACACTTTTTGAACTAAAATATCCATTTTTAAACTGATAATGGGCACCCTTAGTCAAACCATGAACAGCAGGTATCTGATTGAGGTGAAGATGATTCCTAGACATCGTAAAATTACTATGTATAATTTTCTTAAAGTATGAAAACAATAACAATGTTTTTTCTTAGTTTTCAGTACATTAGTTTTATATTTTACAAAAATTAAAGTAAATTTAAAAAAATACACACATGGAGTCATACCGGTCACACCGTGTGTGGGATTGATGTGAGACTTTTTCATACATGTCAAAAATGAATTATTAATATATTTTTTATAATTTATCAAAATAATATGAAATAATTTAATCAGTTTTGATTATTTCACTTTTCTTTTTCACTAAAACACCATTATAAACTGGAAACACACACATTGAGTCATTAAAGTCACATCGTGTATTATTTTGACATGAGACTAATTATTGAATGTCAAGATGAAGTAATAATCGTTTTAATAAATTATCAAGACAATATAAGAATGTTTTATTAGGATTCAATGGGTCACACTTTTTGAACTAAAATATCAATTTAAAACTGATCATGAAAACTTTGAGTCATACCAATAACATCGTTTATCAAATTGAGGTTTAGATGATTTATATATAATAAAAATGACTTATGGATCATTTAAAAAATATATAAAAACTATATGAATGCATTTGATCGATATGTAGTACGTATGTTTTCTTTTTTACTAAAATTAATGTCAATTTTATATAAAAAGAAAGATTAGGAGTCATACCTTTCACACTATAAATCATATTGAGGATAATATGATTCCAATGTCTCTCAAATAACATATGGATAGTTTTCCGAAAGTATAAAAACAATATGAATGTCTTTTCTCATTTTTCAGTACATGACTTGTATTTTTTACGAAAATGTCATTCAAAGCATGAAACATGCAATTTGAGTCATATGAATCACATAATATGTTGGTTCTATGTGACATTTATTTCTACTTGTCACAAAATAATTGTGATTTTTTTCCTAAAATATGTAGAAAATCATATTGTTTTTTCATTACTTTTATTAGGTGACACTTTTTGAACTAAAATGTCAATTATAAACTGATAATGGACACATTTAGTCATATCGGTCTCATATTGGTTAAGATTGAGGTTCAGATGATTCCTACAAGACAAAAAAACTAACTGATCATTTTCATAATGTATCAAAATAATAATAATGTGTTTCTCATTTTTGAGTACATCAGTTTCCATTTTTACAAAAATTAATGCCTTTTAAACAAAAAGACACACTTGGTGTCATAACAGTCATACTGTGCGTCATATTGAGATGTGGATGATTTATAATCAACTCAAATGTATTATAGATAATTTAATTAAATTATAAGAAAATCAGAATGTGTTTTCTTGGTTCTATGTATGTCATTTGTCTTTTTTTACTAAAATGAAATTTTTAATTGTAAACACATACTTTGAGTCATAGTGATCTAATTATGTGGTAATTTAACATGATACTGATTCCTAAAAATCAAAAAATGACTTATGAATCATTTTACTAAATTTTTGAGAGAGTCTTAGTATGTTTTACCATCTTTAATGTGTGACACTTTTTGAACTAAAATGTAAATTTAAAACTGATAACAGTCAATTTGAGTCATACCAAGAAAATCTTATATCAGATTTAGTTTTGGATAATTCATACACATAAAAAATGAATTATGTTTCATTTCCGAATGCATCAAAAAAACCTGAATGCTTTTTCTAATTTCCAAGTATTTTAGTTGTCATTTTTACTAAAATTAATGTAAATTTTAAATAAAAAGACACACTTGGAGTTATACCGGTCATAACGTGGGTTGTATTTGGGTGTGGACGATTACTTTATGTCCTAAATGACATGAGGATAAATTTAATAAAGTATAAAAACAATACATATGTGTTTTCTTGGATTTAAATACGTCAATTGTCTCCTTTACTAAAATTTCATTTTAAACATGAAACACATTATTTAAGTCCTACCGGTCACTTTGCAGGTAGGTTTGACATGAAAATGATTCAGAAATGTGAAAAATGAATTATTAATCATATTACTAAATTATAATAATAATTTTTTCACATTTGTTTGGTTTTATATGAGTGGGAGTTTTTGAACTAAAATGTTAATTTAAAAATGATAATAAACACTTATATTAATATTGAGAACATCGTGTATTTGATGGAGTTGAGGATTATTTGTAAACATAAAAAATGACTTATAGATCATTTAAAGAAATTTTTAAAATAATATGAATGTTTTTTCTCAGATTTGAGTATGTTAGTTTTCTTTTTTATTAATATTAATTTTATTTTTAAACAAAAATACACTCTTTGAGTTATTTTGTTGACAACATGCATTAGATTGAGGTGCGGCTGAAATAAAAACACTAAAAATTAAATATGTATCATTTTCATAAATTATAAAAACAATTAGAATGTGTTATATTAGTTTTTGTTATTTCATATATCTAATTTTATTAAAAATACTTTTTATACTAGAAACACACACTTTTTTCTCATATTGGTCTCATCAGGTGTCAATTTGATTTGAGACAGATTTGTAGTTGTAAAAAATTACGTATAAATAATTTTACTATATTATAAAAACAATATAAGTTAATTTTTTATGGTTCTAGTGTGTGAATTTTTTTTAACTATAATTAATTTTTAAATTAATAACAACCACTTTAAGTCATAATAAAAACATCATTTATCATATTAAGGTGTAGATGATTCAAACACATCACAAATGACTTATAGATCATTTTCCTAAATTATCAAAATTATTTGATTGTTTTTCATGGTCTTATATATTTCAGTTATCTATTTTATTACAATAGATTTCAATTTTAAATACAAAGAAGCATTCTAGTTATACTGGTCACACCGTCTATCAAGTTGAGATGCAACCGATTATTACACGTCTTATAGTGTCAAAAAAAATATGAAACTATAATGTTACCTTAATTTCCATTTCCTTTATTTTTATGAATTTTAACACATCATATTGAGTTGATTTTCTTGGTAAAAAAGTTTTTTCATCTAATAACATAAACTCAATTTACAATTTTAGTATTTTGTGAAAAAAAGAATGTGAAATATGTGGTTAAATGGAAGAAAAGGAATTTAATAAATTTTTTATAGATTATTGTAAATAGTTGAAATAAAAATATGAAATCAAAAAAGATCTATTAAATAATGTAAATAAGTATTAGATAAAAATGATAATGAAAATAACTTACAAATATTACATAAAATGATGAAAAAATGAATTAAATATGTAGTAGGAATTCATATTTCCATGATGGTTTTATACATTCGCAATGTATTTCCTCATTTTCAATATCTCATTTTTAGCCTGGATGTCCAATATCTCATGAGAAAGATAAACTTCAATAAAACCACCCCAACTCAAACAAAATAATACATATGGTAAATAAAAAATTATTATTTGAGTGTTAATACCGATAACTAAATGAAACATAAATATGAAACAATACATTAATTATATGGACAATGTTTTCACTGTGAACGCATCAAGTTTACCTCTATGATTCTGTATAGGTAGCATCATTTCTTTTCATGCTAATGTAGTAGAGGGAATTTGAAGGAAATTGACAAATTCATACACATTAGGGGTAAATGTTTTTAAGTGAGAATAATTTTATATATGTTTTGTTGAAGATTTTCATGAATTACGTATAGAAATATTTTAAAATAAATGAACTCTTCAAAGAATTATAAAAATTAAAACAATGATTTTTTATAAAATTTTTCACTAAAATAGATAAATTATTTAATAATATTACCTTTAAATGTTTCCAAATGTGTTCCTTCATTATGATCTAATATTTCACAGGATTGGTAACATCATCATGTAAAGAATAAATTTTCTACATGAGTTATCAAAAAATTAATTTAGATTATGTTAATGTAATAGAGAATATATAATATTATGAGGAAAAAAATGTATATTAAAAAATACTTTTAACTTATCATTGAACTCCATTTTTCATTAAAGGATTTAGTGATTTAGAACCTTTATCACAAATCCAAAAACCCTATTTTTGGTTCCCTATAATATAAAATAAATTTTATATGTTGGATATGGCATGAAATGATTATGATATCCAAATGAAATGGGCATACTTGATTGAATATTCATCTGACTCGACAGTTATTTCAGTCGCCAGCAGTATAATCGCAAAATAATTATTTTTTGGATCAAAAGCACAAAATACTTACACTTCTTGTTATTCCATTATGAACGGCTCATATTTTTTCCCTTACATGCTAAGATTCACATTCGTAAAGCCAATTTAATAAAATTTTACTGTACTCCATTTGTCAACACATTTGAATGTGAAATTTATCACTTGAAATGTTGTATAATATAACTCGTATATCTATTTAATAATTACAAAATATGAAATATTTTCATAAATTTGATTCTATCATTGGAACAAAATATGTACATCACTTATTTCAAAATAATAAATCAATTATTTATCATCATAATATAGTCATCAAGTTATTTTGTATAGAGAGGATAACCATTTATTACAAAACTAGTTTAAGATATAACATTCTAATTTGGTCACCTTGATGGCCATCAAATTTGTTCTGTAATTGAATTTCTATTTTTAAATAAATCCTTATAATTTTTATCTTGGAAAAATCATTCCACCAATTTATTAAAATTATTTGATAGACATCCATCATATATTGATGGATTAAAATATATAATTGTTTTTGGGGGATTCAATGTTTGGATCATCATATTCACTATTACATTAAATATAATGGTTCACTTTCTCTCACTCTGTGAAGGTAATTGTAAAAATATTGATTTCATAAATTTTTTCGGCCACAATTTTCCCACTATGATGAGACTTTGGGAGGTTGATGTTGTCTACATCTGATAGAAAATCAGTACATACTTTAATAGATTCATCAACAACATATCATTCTACAATACAACCTTCTGGCCGTATTTGATTATTGACACACCCATTCAAAATCATCCTAAACCATTCAATGGGGTACACCGATCTATAATGCATAATACCACATAATTGAACCTTTATAACCAAGTGAACCATCAGCTGGGCCATTATATCAAAGTATTGTGGTGGGAAGAACATCTTTAATAGAGATAATATGACTTAAACCTCATAATTAATGATAAAAATATTTTTGTGTCTATAAATATACTGCATAGGAATTTGAAAAAGAATCATAGTATTATTAATGTTTGATGAACATTTTTAGAAAGAATTCATCAAAAAGAAAAAACCATCAAATATTCCATTAAAACATATCAGTCAGGTTATTTTATTTTTGTAACTTCAAATTTGTAATTAAAACAACATATTTTATATTTGATAAATACTATTCTAAATTTTATACAGTTTTAAGTAAAAGGAAAAATTGTAATTTTTCATATCTGGATAGAGTGTAAGCTGTCGGAGGAAGAAAAGTCTCCCTTTATCCTTTACTAGTGTTAACTCTTCCCTTATTAACATGTATATCATGTCCAATATTGCCTTTATACCATATTTTTTTCTACGAACATTTACTAATGTCCCAATAACAATATTAAATAAATCTTTTTCTCTATGCGTGAAATTATGAAAATGTTTTACATACAATCAATTCCAATATAGTAATTCAAAAAAATTGATCACTTCTTCCAAAATGATTTCATAATGTTTTTCAAATTTGGTTTATCAAAAACTATATCAATATATTTTACTTTATCAGATAGTTAAACACCTATTAGTAGATATGGTGTTGTACCTTGTACGATATTCCCATCGATGTTTTTCATCTATGTTCAATATTTAGGTCATTGGGGAAAAACATTCTGATGTCCTGAAAACATAGAATTCGAGGATTTTTTTCAACAAAACTATGTTTGTGCATTCTTCAAAAAATAGGCTGCCTATAATTCCTTTAATTCAATAGCGTAATAAATATAAAAAATAAGTAAAGTCATTCATCATCCCATCCAAGATTAATTTCAATGTAAATTCTTCACTTTTATGAGCATCATACATTATAACACCTAGATAATCCATCAATTTAAGATCTTTGATCAATGGAGACAAATATGAATAAATATCATTACTAGGATGATTTGGTCTTGATATAATAAGAGACAACATAATCTATTTTCACTTCATGCATAAACATGGTGAAATGTGATAAAGTACGAAAATAACAAGCCATGTAGTATGAGTACTACACTACACACCAAAAGGATTGATTCCATCTATAGATGATGCAAGATGACTATTTATTATATAATTTAAAAATCTTAGACACTCATAATTAATCTTAATCCACTGAGGAAAATATATTGGATGATGTAGGTTCCCATCTTTTATTCCTTTATTAGCATGCCATGTCATTTGCTTTGTAGTTTCTTAACATCCATATATTCTTATAAACCATGAAGTAATAATAATGTACAATAATGCTTTAAAAGGACTGGATTCATTTTTAATTTTTCAATATGTTCCATGCTTAGGGTATTTTATTAGTGATTCATGGTCCTTATGAAACAATATTCAATCATTTTTACACCGATATATTTTTCAGATAACATTCCCATCGAACATAGAAATAATTAATTGTCATACGTTTGACCTGGAAGTTAATATTATTCTAGAAATATATCTTTAAAGAGACCTTGTAGTCCTATAAACCTGGTTTCACTTTAATCCAATACCTTATTTCAAATTATATAATATTAATACAACAGAAAATTTTGTGTATTGAGTATAACCATTATAAAAGTTTCCCTTAGAATATCAATTTATCGTCAAAAAAATTCCTTTGACAATCATGATGTTCATATACAATTTCAATTTTCATTTCTTCAATGTGATCTATATTATAATTTACCATGGTATTCATATCAAATGATCCATAAACCACAATATCATCCCAATCAGTGAGTATACTCAATTTTTCCATTTTTTAGTCTAAAATTTATATTAGTGGCCTATTCTGTGAAAATTAAAATGTTCTTCCAAATATTCTATACTAATTTTTATTGAAAAAAATCATAGACATGAAAAATGGATTTGATAAGGTTCATATGATTAATTTATAGAAAACATGATTAACTATATACCTCTATATTCATACTCTTTTGTAAAACAATTTGCATGTATCCATTTTTTGATTCATATCCACCATATTACTTTCATAAAAAATTAAATTTTTATAATTAATAAATAAATGATCATATTATATTCATTATCAATGGTGAACGATATAGATAATTCTAATATGGGGAAACCAATATTTGATTGTTTAAAATAATTTCAGTATGATTTGACAGAAATGGGTAATTAAATTTAAGAAAAAAATTACTTCACTATGTCAGGTGTACTCATATGAATTAGTCCAAATGTAAAAGTTATATAAAATTTTTATCCACATTAGCTTAATAACCTGAGTAGTTATTATTCTATTTTTCTTCTTGAGACTAATCCCCCTATCTCTTGTATACATAAACAAATTTTGGATGAACTACTCTGACCGAAAGTGATACAATACTGGGTACTGGTGATCATTTAGAATGACTATTAATCCGAGTAGTTCAAGCAACATAGAATAGATGGGGGATGAGTATCAAGAATCATGTATCAATAATTACTGTTAGGGAGATGACTTTAATGAGGATGAAACAAAACATTTACAATCTTAAATAATGGGGTTGATTAAATTTTTTATAGTTTGTATTACTAAAAGGAATAAAATTTAATCTAAAACAATTAAACAAGTTTTTTCTTATTTAAAATATTAATAAATCATATAGAATAATCTATATAGAATCTAATTTCATTTTCAAATATAGAGTTTTTTAATTTTTTAAAAATTAATATAATAATGAAAATTAAAACAATGTTCCTTATATACATAGATCTAGTGTTCTATCTAATGGGGATATAATGGAAAAGAATAAAGATGATTCTTGAGTTAATCCTAAATGGAGTACAATACATTGAAATAAAAACAATCATACCATGAATTCTTATTTTTCAAATCCATCATTTTCCTGGTTGATAGAGATCTATATAATAATAAACCGAAAAAACAACTTATGTGTAAAACCATAGATAATGATATTAAGTTATAAAAAAAGAATTGTCTTCAAAATATGTTACATTTTATAAATAATAATTTAATTATGAAATAAATTATATTAGGAGGAATAATACATTTTTATTTACAAATTATCTAAAATATTAAAATAAAATTGGTTGTAAATTTTTATTTAGAAGCATTTATGACTCTAATGACTACATTCAAGTTTTTAATGAAAGATTATTAATCAACAATTTCAAAACAAAAAAGTATTGGATTGGTAATTTTAATACTTATAATAAATTAGCTCAAATTACAAAAATGAGGAAATTATTTTCCATTGAATATAATAAATCATATATGTGTTAATTAAACATATATTAAAACTATATTTTTAAATGGAATGTTAAATAAAAAATTTACATGGAATAATAAGAAAATTATAAAAAATGTTTTATTAAGAGCATAATAAACATTTACAATGAAATAGTCACTAATATTTTTGGATTCATTAGATATATTTACAATGAGATCACTGACTTTGATGATGATGAAAAATATATGTAGAAGGTTTTTAATGAAATGGTATAATTATTTCTTAATCTCTCCAAAAAAATGTTGTAAAATCAAATAACAAGATTTTGGAATTAAAAGAATAATTCACCAATGTTAAAAGTATGTGTCTCACTATAATTCAAGATAGGGAAGATGTAAAGAAAATTATTGAGGAGATAACAAAAAACATAAAATATGTAATAGTTATTAATGCTGCTAAAATGAATATTAGAGGAAAAAATATTAAAGATAATAAACATATAATAAAATAATGTAGATAAATGCATGAAGATTAAATTAGAGAGATAAGAATATGTTGTGAAGTCAAAATAAAAGAAAAATAGAATGGGAAAATCATTGTAAATATGAAATGAATTTAGTGTTATACTAAATTGGAGATTATATAATCAATACAATCAGTGTATGATCAAAAATGTTAAAAATAGTGATCATACCACAACAATATTCTCTATAGGATTATTATAGTGAAGGAACTCAATCTCGGGGAATGAAAATCCCGATATCATATAATCATCGAGATGTATCTATATTAAAATGGAAATGTAACATCAAATATTTAATAAACTTTTTGTGCTTAAACTATTTTAATGTGCACTACATGTTTGAAATTTAAATTATTGTATAATTACAGGATGTAAACTTATTAAGGACCCTCAATTATTTCCAAGGTGGTTGGTATAAAGTTTATGACTATAAT
This sequence comes from Viscum album, assembly GCA_963277665.1. Lineage (NCBI taxonomy): Eukaryota > Viridiplantae > Streptophyta > Magnoliopsida > Santalales > Viscaceae > Viscum > Viscum album. The sequence continues at coordinate 1,946,895,636 of OY728163.1, forward strand.
TTCCCCAAATAAATAAAAATAGATAAGATAAATTGAAAACTACAAGCTTCTGGTTCTGAGAAAAATAGTCACCATGTGCTTCAAAATAATAACTCATGGTTTATGAGTTATTGAAAATTCTATAAACAATTATTCATAGTTCATTGGATATTTTTTAAAATTTTCAAATTCAAAAGGTATAGTGGATGGATATATTTGGGTGGAAAATGTCTCACTTGATGCAACAACTATATACATTGAATGCACATTTGTTATACTAAGTTTGTGTTGAAGTGAATAGAAATATATTTAATATTTTCAATTGTAGCAGTAACAATGAAGAGGCATGTAGATAAAAATCATTCAAGCACGAAAGAAGAGATGGATGATGAACAATAAGACCTTATGAAAAAAACGAAAACAAATGGTGTCACTAAAAATGAAAAATGAGTTAGGAGAAGGATAAAATTTACCATTCTTTAGATTGATGGTCTGTTTTATCTAAGAGAAATAGATATATCACATGTGAAATCCTGGAATTGTTCGAGCCATGTATTCTTCGAGCATTGATTCATTCAAGCCATGGATTCAATAATTGTATTCGTTCGAGACTTAATTCAAGGTTGGATTTATCATGAATGAGTCACAATGTGAGGTGGATTCCATGGATCACCTGAGAAATCACAAAAAATTTAGTTGCAATTAGGGTTATTAAAGAGATTGGGGACAATTTTATCAACACTTCTAAAAAATTGTTGATAATGAATTATTTTATCTGTGCCAAATAAATAAGCTCTACTAAAATTATTATTCATCAGTGCTAAAGCTTGATCACTGATAAATATTCATTTCATCAATGTTATTTCAGCACTGATAAAACTCCATCATTATCACTGCTATAGAAGTGAAGATAAAATAAATATTAATCATTATTGATTAAAGGATTCATTATTTTAATTGTAAGTGAAAAACTGTAGATATATTTATATAACTATATATTAATTTATTATAATATTTTAATTATTTAAATAAATTATTATTTATTTATAATTTTATAGATACGTTTATGATAAAATTATAATTATTAATTTAGAATTATAAATATATTAATATATTTATATATATTTATATAATTATAAATATTCAATAAATAAATATAAATATAAATATAGTAAATATATTCATTATTTAAATATATTTATTATAATTATATACTTATAAATATATTTATATAATTATATATAATTATATATAATATTATATATATGTGTATATATTTAACAACTATTTATAAATATAAATATAAATATAGTAAATATATTTATTATTTAAATATATTTATTATAATTTTAAAATTAATTAAATATAAGTATTACAATTTTATAGTGATAAAAATATATCATTATATAAATACTTTTAAAAAATAACATTTATATCTTTATACATTTATATCATTATATATATATATATATTTACTAAATATAACTATATATATATATAGTAAATGTAATCATTATTTAAATAAATTAATTATAGTTTTATGATTATATATATATATTTATTTATAATTGGGAATATACTATTAAAAATTATATTTATTAATTTATAATTATTGATAAATAAATTTATAAATATAGTAAATATACTTTTATAGATATATTTATTTAAACACATTTAAAAATATACATCAAACATTATTTATGAATATATAATCTTAAAGAAATGCATTTTAAAAATTACTGAAATTCACAAATTAAAAGAGTAGACTTAAAAAAATATCGAAAACATCGAAATGTTTTATTAATTAAGTATAAATTATTTAATAAATATAGATATATATTGAATTAAAGATGAATACATAATGAAAATATTAAATAATAGAAAATAAATATGGATAAAAACTAATAAAAATGAATAAATTCTCAAAAAATATTAAATATTAAAAATGAATTAATGCCCAACTATAGTAAAATTAAGAATAAATAAATAATAATTAACAATTAAATCCATAATATTTTAAATTTATCATGTTATAATGATATTATAAAATGAATACTAAAATGTGAATAAACGACATATATATCAGGTGTATGTGTTTCTTTCTATGATTTCATTAATTACATAAATATTTATAGGTGTGTGCTGTATATAAAAATAAATTATGTATATATTTTTATGTGAAATAAATGGAACACACATTTGATATATTTGAAATTGAAAAATAAAATGGCATTCAATTATGTAAATTACCCAATGACGTTAGTCTATATTTGTAATTCATATAAATTTTAAATTATAAACCATTCTTCAATTAATATATGGCTTATTTAATGTAAAGTATAAATAGTTTATATTATATAACTCATATTTATGAAATATTATGAAAATTAATATATATCTATATTTAATATATACTAGAAATTTATATTTAAAATCTATATATATATGAAATTTATTAATTTTTATCAAAAACTATTTAATTATTAAATTATTTAATATTTTTCTTAATTTAATCATTTTTTATTTCTAATTTTTTAATTATTTCATTATACTTATCTATATATTTAATATATAATTTTTAATATAATTTATAATTAATATATAGTGTATTAAGTTTATTCATTTTTATCAATAAATATTTAATTAATAAATTTATTAATATTTATTTTTAATTTTCTAATAATAAATTTTTATCAGTTTAATTATTTCATTTTATTCTAATTCTTTATCTGCACCAAAAATGAATCACTTAGAAAGGGTACCCTTTATCAACGCTAAAAATAAATCACTAATAAAGGGTATGTTTTATCAGCACTAAAGAAAAACACATTTAATGGATATAGATCATTAGTGTTAAAAGATGCTAATAAAGTGTACCATTTATCAACACTAAAAAATCACTGATAAAAGGTACCTTTTATCAGTGCTTATCATAGTACTCATAAAGGCTAATGCTGTTCAAGGCATATTTTATATTAGTGATTTTCCCCAAAAATATTTCTCCTTTTACGAACAAGGCTCAAGTGCCAAGGATTAAAAAAGAAATAAAACCTAAACAAATTCATTTAATGAAAAAATCAAAGAGGGATGTACCTAGAAAAAGACAGGATCTAACAATATCACATTGTAAAATATACACTCAGTATCACATCAAAATTGAAGAATTAATCTCTATAACATCCACACTTGACAAGGGAATTCCATTATGTTTCACAAACTCTTATTCATATATTTTGGATAATCCAAATATATTTAATTATTACCCTTCCTTATATAAAATAATCGATTTCTATGACATTAATTGTATTTTAAAAGATTCATTATTAAACATTTCAACCATCTTTTCTTCTTGTGGATTAAACTTTTACCTACTTATGCTATATATATGGTATTTTAGATCCTATATATCATATACCTCATTCATCCATTTTCAACACTTTTATAAATTAGGTAGAAAGTTTTTGAATTCAATAATATTGTATGAAAATTTCAATATAAGACAATAGTATACATTACCTACCTAGAACGAGCCATTTTAGTCCCTTATTGAATCATATTATATAATTAAACAGATGATAAATTTTGTGTATTAAGACACCCTTCTCATTTCATTGAAATAACTAATTTTCACATGATCTTACTAAGTGAAAAATTAGACAATACATATCTTATGAAATGTCCACTCAATATTGAAGCATCCAAGTTATTAATTTAGCAACTCCTATTCCACATTACATAAAGAATAAATTCCACATTCCATTATTCTTAGCTTATTCCTTTCTTTATATTTACTATAGTTTTTAAAATATATAATTTATATCATATATTTATTTGAAGAATAAAATTGATTTCTATAACCATTAATGAAATAAGAAAACTTATAGACCCATCGAATCATCAATATATTCAATCGTATCAAATTTCACTTTACATACACAACATATTGAGTATATGTGAATAAAATTATTGATGTATCCAATAAAAGTGAGTAAATTAGTGGATACTAAGATTAAATTGGTAATAATGAAACTAATTCATCTAAAATCCATAAATTATTCACTTTATGTCTCTATAAGTATCTATATTTTCCTATTGAACAATTTAAACACTTGATTACTCCTCAAGTAATTGTTTTGACACATTGAAATTTTTGTTATGAACTTTTCTTAAATCAAAAGTCCTGCTTAAGAATATTTATTAAGTTTCAAGTATATATAATATATTACATTAAGAATCCCCTTATCATTTATTGATCACAAAGATTAAATATATGATGACGACGATGATATATTAAAAAATGAGAATTTATCAAATTAGTATCATGTAACATTAAGAAATTAAACATGGAATTTTATTAAATGGGGTCCCTCTAAAATGATGAAACTTTATAAAATCCATCATATCAATTAGTTGGACAAGTTCCATATTTCACTATGTAATGAGGCCACATTGGATTTCATTGATAGTGTGCGTATCATACAACAGATCAAAATCTGCTATTTATTTTTCTATTCCATCATAATGGCTAACCAATGTTGTATCACTTGAGTATCTTCCCAGTTATCTAACAACTAATTCAAATTCACCTAATCATATTAAATATGAGTTTTTATTATTTTTTGTAAAAGATGAAGATATGAAAAAGAAATAATGAAAAACCAATTCTAAGATGAAATACAAACATAATGATTTTTGAACAGAATGTTCTTAGTCCAAGTGTTTTGTTTTAGGATCCTTCATTATTCATATCTATTGTTTTTAAATTTAGTTTGATATTATAAATATGAAATATAATGCATAAAATATTATTCTTCAATTAATTATTTATCAAATCCTGAAATACAATGGAAACTAAATTCCACCACCTTTAATAGTTAGGGTTGATGAAACACCTCAATTGAAAGTGTGGTACCATTTAGGACATGACTATTTTATATTACATTTAATCTATTTACCAAATCAAATCCATTTTGAGAAGATTTATTGTGAAATGAAAGGGAGTAAAAATTAGAAAGAAATTAATAGTGATATTGTAGAAATCCATGTTATGGAAAATGAAATCCACACCTTTAAACATCACCCAGATTCAGAAATAATAGGTTCGAAATGTTTAATAATAAAAAATAAATCATTCATGAAACACCGACACCCTTCCCCAAGAGAAAACCTTTGGACAACCACTCTTTTTCTTATGTAAGAGGTCACAATGGAATAATTATGGAAATATAAATAGATGGTGTGAAATAGAAAGAATCAGATGGTGAAAATAGAAGGAAAACACTAGTTAGAAATAAAATCATGAATTAAAATATAGAAAATAAACTTTAATATAAGAAAAAATAATCTAGAGATATACTTCTCATATTCATGTGATCCTCCAATCCATTGATCCTCTAGCGCAACAACAATACATCTTTTTTATAGTGAGGGTAACCCTTCTATCTTTCTTATGTGTATCTTTAGTATCTTTATTTATCTCAATCAATGTTTGACTACCTTATCATCAGGTTGAATTTCAAAATATTTTAGGGTTTTAATATCATTGTGAAAAACCCACCTACATCATAGACATATATTCTACAGTGTAGGGTATTTCTCTTTCTATATCTTATTGAATGGATATGAGGTAGAATATTCATCAACGACACAACTCGCTTTAGGAATTTTTCTTTAAAAAAATTTCATTTACCTTGTTTTACACATCAATGGGGAAATGTAAACTAAATAGTGTATCTCTACTTCCTCTTAATTCCTAAAAAACCTAGCCATTAATAATATGAGGGCCTTAATGGGTCATTTATTCATCCACGATGTAATACCCTTTCATTTTAGAATATATTCATGTAAGGATATATAATAGATTCTTCATCCGTGAAACAGAATTAATTCTTTAAAAAAAGAATACCACAGAATATCTTGGGACCTACATGGTGCAATTTTAATAGCCAAAACACAGTCTCCCTATAGGCTATCTTTCTCCATTCCACAGCGGCGTAGTGTGGGAGGAATGGTATAGTGTACTTCCTCCTTCTATATAGCCATCAAAGTGGACATATTGGTATAGATCCTCTTAATCTAGGGATTTTTCATTTTCAATTTGGATTTTTGGTTGTCACATGGGCTTATAAATGAGATTCATGGTGTTCGCAGGTCGTTGTAGTGGTTTATTACTAGAGATCAAGATTTTCAGATGGAAACCACAGTAGTTCCTGACATCTAGGCACTAAAGTCCAGTAATGTAGTGCACTGAAGGTGGTGTCAAATGGTATAGATGGTGTGTCGTAGTATGGGGGGATTTTACTAAGGTGTTATGACACCGTTTGGTTAAATGAGGAATAATAATAAAAAATCGGTTATCCCATATTATATTAGATCTCAATAGAGAACTCCTTTAAATATGTTCCCATAGTAACATGGCTCAAAATAACAATGTAGTAGCGGATCAGTGCCCAAATTCTCTATTCAAGAAATAAAATGGGATCATTCTGACATGTAATGTTCCACCATAGGTCGTGGCCCAAATATTGTGTGAACTTTTACATGTAGGGCCCGATCTCCCGATACATCTTTTTTTTTTTGGTTTTCTATTGATTATTTCTTGGATTACTAGCCCATATTGTGTTGGCTATGTGGATTCCTAGTCCTTTTTGGAGGGATAGAATTGTTAGCCTTATTATTTTACCTAAAAAATGATTAAAACATTTCATGAAATTCCCAAAAAATCCATAATTTCATAAATAATCTTCATGATTTTAATTTCATAATTTTTATCCACTTTGATCTATATTATTTCTTCAATTATAATTTCTTCTTGTTTAAATTATTCATTTAATTATATGCGATTTTTTATTCTTTACCATCCAAAATCAATAGAATTTTTTATATAAATTTTCATGAAAAATGAGTGAAAAAAATATCCCCTCACATGATATATTCATGTACTCATGTATTGAATCCCAATATTGATTCCAATAGAAAACCCATTCTTACAATTTTTAGATATAAAAGGAAAAAAAATTATTTTTTTATGAATTTTTAAAAAAATTCATGTTTTATAGAAATGATCAACTCAACCTCACATTTCACAAATAAATAGCCAAACCAAGTATTTAAATTTTTTTCATATGAAAATGATGAATATTCTTCTTTCGTTCATGTAGGATTCCCAATTCATTATTATCAATAATTCCATGTCATGACCTACCTTACTTGAATCCTTTTTTCTTATCACTCAAGGTTCCAATTAAAATAGAGTTATTCTCACATTCTGAATACATGAACCATTATAAAATCTTTCAAAGGAAATAGTTTCTCTCTTTATTAAATATTAAAATTAAAATAAATCATAAGGGATTTTAAATTAAGTATCTAATTACTCTGAGGCTTAATGTTGGTTGGGATTTATGTGAAAAACTAAATGTTAAAAAGAGGAGTTTTATCTAAAATTAATAAATCATGATATTAAATGTAAAATTGTAATGAGAATCACCCATTACAAATAGAAAATCACACTAACTGAAACTCAATGTATGGATATGATCAATGAAATCATATTAAATGACTTACACATACTTAATTATTTTCCTATTTTTTTTATTTTTTTTATTTCACTTTCAATCATATTTTTTAATACATATATTTTTTGAATTTTATTCATGGATAAAATCCAATAGCCACTACCTTAAAATCTATTATAAAAATCCTTGGTCCAATATTGGTGTCTTTATATTTTTTCAAGACACAACCCATTAATTTTTTCATTTCTTTGATGAATAGTGAACAATAAAAGTGCCTTGGATAAATCAGAATACATTCCCAATACCCAAATTAACAACCACACACTGTTCCTTTAAACTTTTATTCATCCTTCATCCTTGTATTATCCCACTCATACACTTCAATGTTATAATGTCATTAAAATACCAAGATGTGTGTATGAATGGATATAAATGGAATGAAATGTGGATCATTCTTAATAAGGTAATTCATAGTCTTTATGGGATAAACAATGATAGATGTAAAATTTGGTCTCATTGATAAAATATATTAATAACAATTCGTCAATCATATTAATTTTTATCAATATTCATAGTTTTGAAAAGTTCCTATACAGGTTCTAGTAGGTGAAATTCACCAAGATCACTCATGAAATATGATCAGAATAATAAAGGAATTATTAGGTATATAAATAGTATTGAATAATGAGTCAAATGAATTTAAACATTCAGAAACATCATGGATAGTAATAAAAAATAAATTAACATTAATTTCCTAAATTCCAGTTATGAAAAATGGTGAGGGAAATTTCACCTATAAGAATCAAACAATTCCCATAAATTAAAATTCATCAAAGTAACATTCATGTTTAACCCTATTCATCCAATTTTCCAACACACACATTAAATATCATTATCATTAAAATATAAATTTTATCATCATAATATTACTAATTAATTAATTTCCCATGAGTATGTCATGAAAATAAAAATTTCATGCGGACATGAAATTTTCATTTTATCACACAAAACATAATTTAATAAAAATGTAGGGAGTTTAAAAGGTAAAATTAAAAATGGAATACCTTTTCTCATGAAGCTATATTAATATTTATTAGATATTTATGGACTCCCTTCGTCTATAATGGTACTAGGAAATAAAATAAATCATATATGAATAAGAACTATTGTATTGACCACAAAAATATTGAGGGATTGGGATACATTCTTAACTAATTCCATAGAATGGAATTTAACGTTCTTGGAAAGAAAATATAAAGATAAATATTTGTATAATCCCCCCATGTGGCCCTATATTTTTGTTATGTCTATAATAGAAACACTATATTTCATCTATTATATAATTTTGGTTAGAGTTTCTTATATTTGTACCCCAATATGTGGAATTTCCTAGATCTCACTTCTACTTTGATAGTGATGAGGAATATATGGATAAAGTAAAGTTGATCCACCACCATTCAATATTGTATACAGTTAATGGCAGGTTATGACGAACTATAAATACTCCTCTATCATGGTTTCTACCTGAGAAACATCCTATGGACTCTCAACTTCATTCCAAATGTGTAATGAATCAATTGAATACTAAAAGGTAATGTTATAATGTAATTTAAATTGGAAAAATTTTATCTTGAAAAATATAATCAAATTCTCCTCTTTAATGTGATACGATTTTGACTTAGTATCCGTAGGAAAATCCAATTAGATCACCTCATAGACTTAATGTTATACATGTTAAATATATGTTGTAATATCCCTGTGTTCCTTAGTGGTTTCATATTCAACTTATTATTCTTATAAGGAAAAACATGGATGGCCCAAATATGAAAATTCAAAATATTGAAAGTTAATACTCAATTTAGATTGAATAAAATGAAAATAAATTGTATTCAAGAAAGGATAAACACCATTGGTGGGTTTAAATTTGACCTATTATTTAGTGGTAAGTGACTTCTAGAGTTGGTTGGTAGATGTTGGAGGTAGGAAGTTAGGATCCTCATTATTTCCTTTGAATTCCACCAATTAAGAGATTTCTTTGTATTCTATATTTAGAGTGAGATTTATTTTTTCATATTCATCCACTATTAATCACATGGGTATATTTTGTTACATTTATAATCTTCATAATAACTCTAATATTTATCTAGTCCTTGTGGATCTCTCAGACGTACATTAGCATAGGGTTCATCATATTCACTCTATGTCTCTTCATGGGAGGTTTTAGTATGGATCTATAGATTGTATGGAAGTAAATAGTATTCATGTGAAGCTTCAACCTATTGGATTTCATTATCTTAAAATATAAGTAGGGAATTTTCTTCCACCACTTTCTCATCTACTCTCTCTGGTTCGGGTCTGGGTTTCTCCAAGGATTCATGGACATATTTAGTTAAGAATCATATTTTCTCTCTAATTCTTGTATTGTATCGCTGATCCTTTCACTAGATAATTTATATAATTATTGAGAACGTTTTTTAGTGTTCCACCAATGTGTAATAAATCCATAAAAAGTAATGGTATTTTTGATAGATCATGTAAAAATATTATTTTTTATATTTTTTTATTTAATGAAAACAATGAAAACATTTACAATGTGAAAATATTAAATGTGAACGAATAATGTAATAGATCCCCATTAACACCACCATTTTTTGAGAGTGTAACCATTATAAAATAGGCTAAAATCTATTATTTATTTACCTAGTGAATTATAATGAATGGCCAATGTTTTCTCACTTCATAAGATTCATAATTTACTACTCGCTAATTCCAATTCAACTAAATGGCATTTTTTGTGTTTTTATTATTTTATTGAAATAATGAAAAACCAAAGTATGAGGAATGGAAATTCTAATCTAGCATGAAATTTATATAAAATGGAGTTATAATTGTAATTTATTAGTCTAATGGCTTGGTTTTGAGTTCCTTAATTATTCATCTTTATTGATTTACTCCAGTTTTATAGTCTAATAATGAAATATCATTCATAAACTCATATTCTTAAATTTACTGGGTGTGAAATATTGAATGATTAGATAAAACATTACACCTCCTCCTATAATAAAGGTTAATGAAAGACCTCAGTCAAGGTTTAGGAACTATCATGGTCCTGTCTATATCAGGTGTTGTTTTATCCTTTGAAAAACACAAGTCCATCAAGTGAATAGTTCTCTTTCAATGTAATGGGTAAATATATAAATAAATGGAAAGAGATAATATAAATACCCATTAAATGGTGGATGATATCCATACTCATAAACTTCAACTTCATTCCACACAAATATATTCAAAACATTTATGGATAAAAACAATATTTAGGAAAAACTAACATCATCCACCAAGGCCAAACCACCGACCCGTAAGCCATTGTTATATTTAATAGATCATGATGGAAGAATAAAAGAAATAGAATAAGAAAAATAGATAAATAGGTATATAAAAAATGGTGATATAATATGGAGCGCTTTAATTAGACATATAATTAATGAATTATAAAAGAATAAATAAACTACAATAGTTGAAAAAAATAAAAATGAATATCACTTCTCCCAACTGTGTGATCATATGATCCTATGATCCTCTAGAATAGTATCAGTACCTCCCATTTATATAGGGTATAATCCTTCTATATTTATCATTTTTATCATATATTTCATAATTTATCTCATTAGATGTTTGAATTCCTTATCTCTATATTGAATCTCTATATATATTGGGTTTTTTATGTCAAAATGAAAACCCTCCTCCAGTATGGATAGATATATTATGGCATAGGAAATTTCTTCTTGTGCATGGTATTGTATAGATACGAGGTATCACATTCATCAAAAGTGTGGCTTTCTAGAGCCAATTTTATTTAGAAATTTTTGTTATACTTATTTGGACACTTCAATAGTGAAGTGTAAACTAAACAACACAACTCTCCTATATATCCTTTTCTTAAAAATAAGTAACTTAAAATCTCATGTTCTCTATGTAGCAGTGATAACATCCATGACACCAACACTCTATAGGTTACCTTACTACATTCCACTACATCATAGAGTAGGTGAAATGAAAAAGGTTTCCTCCTCCTTTGATATGACCATCAGATTGGATTGATGGGTCAAGTTCCTCATTGTATTGGGCTTTTGTATCACAAATTTGGCTATATGGTGGTTTCCACAGTTTCCAAATGAGGTTCATGGAGTTCCTAGGCCTTGGTAGTGGTAACTCACGTGAACTCGAGATTCTCATGTGGCTTCCAAGGTTGTTACCAACATCTAGTAACAACGGTCTAGTGTTCATGAGAGGTAGAGGAGGTATCGAATGGTAGAGATTGTGTGTCTGAGCACGAGGGAACATGATCAAAGTCGGATGACATTGTTTTGTTAAATTGGGAATAGTATCAATGACAAAATCATTCCATATCAATTTAGATAACATATTTAAATATTTCGCACTACACTAGGGATTAGGTTTCCATGGATATGGGGGATCAGCAATCACATCCAATTTTAACATACTGAAATGGGATCATTCTAACATGCACAAGTCCACTGTGCACCTTGGCCCAAATTTTTTTTGTGCTACAACATCTAGGGCCCAGGATCCTTCTACCACTCTATGAGTTCTCATTTGAGGATATCTTTATTGGTTGGCCCATCTTGGGCTATCTATGTGGTTTATAGGACCATGGATTGATGTCTATCCAGGTTTTACTTATTTATCTACTAATAAAAGTTGTAAACCACTTAATCAAATTCCCAACGCAATCCATAATTTCATAAATAGACATTAAAATTTTATGTTCATCATTTTCCTAAAATTTCAACTATTTTATTTCTTCAATTTTAATTTCCCCTAATTTTTAAAAAATATTTAATTGAATGGAAAAATATCTTTTAAACCATTGAAAATCAATATAATTTTTAAAACATTTTCATAAAAAATGAGAGCACCATTAATATCATCACTTAATTATTTTGATAGGGAATAACCCTAACCATATAATATATGATTCTTGGATATTTAGGTGTAAACCCTTTATTTAATACATCATATGAAAAAAATTATTCTTATTCCCTTAGTGTCATATCTGTTAGGGCTTCCAAGATACTATAACCCAAGGAGAACACCAAAAAAAGATTAATATAGGATAACCCCAAGGCACTCTATAGAGGTGAAAATTACACAAGGACGATCCTATGTCACCCATTACATGAATTACTCACACAAGATAATGCAGGGGCACACAGATTTCGAATGAAAAATATTTTTTGGATAATCGAGGTCTTGAAATGTACCAATTTGGAAGGAATATCACTTTTTTTATTTAAAGGATATTTTAATCTTATCACCACATCTCATGATAATCACTGTTATGTATTCATATATCTCGTAATTTAGTTCTGAATCTAATTCCCTTTACAAAATCAAAATGTTCAAATCATATTGAGTTGTAAATATTTGCACAACCCACATGTTTTTATTACTAATCCAAAACATTGATGTTAAACATATTCATGCACATCTGGATGCTTCTTTTGCATAAGGTACATGAAAAATTCATTTAGTTATATAGAGTTATCCACATGTGTAACCCTAAAGTGATATATGTTCATTCACATTCATTAACCTATATATTGTAGTAGCCTCATTTTATATAGGTATTCTTACCCCATCTCCCTCTACTCGAGGATAAATTTTTCAAAATGGAATCAATTTCCTCATAACACTACCACCTAATATATACAAACAATATAAAAAAAACAAAAAAACTTCTATTAAAAACTAAGGACAAAGATGATGAAAAAAATTATAGAATCAATATGGGCATGTAATGAAAATCTCTATCATATGAGAAGTTTTACATTTGAAACTAAAGTATACATAATAATATAATATCTTAGAAAAAGTACTGAACAAGGGTATACTAAGGAATAACCTATTTAATAAATTATCAATTCAGATATTTAAACATGGGATAATCATTTATGAAAAAATCATAAATAATATATAATTAAAAAACTTTTATAATTTAACCATTTTAACATTATGTAAAATCCATATTTTTGAATATTAAAATTTTATATTAATTTCAATATAAAATCATTCAAATTTTTCATTATATGGAATTTCAATTTTAAATATATTATATTATATGTATTAAAAACTATTTATAATTAAATTTATATTATGAAAATGGTTTACATAATCTAAATATCATATACTCTATTATTTAATATATGATCATATAATTTATAAAAACACTATTTATGTGGCTTAAATAATATCCAAATAAACCACATTTATTTTTGAAGAATTCAAATTATTTAATCATGAACAATTCATAATTTATATACAAACATTTTATATTATGAAATTATTACATACATTATAATCCTTTATAAACAATTTTATTATGAATTCAAAATAAAAACTTTTATTTATATATCATTACTGTTTCAATATAATTTATTTTAAAGTATTTGAAATATTAACATTTAATATTTGTGAATAAAATGCCTCACAAAAATTTATTTAATTATTTTTAAAGAATTTAAAAATAATTAATTAAACTTTTATAAATTAAAATATCAAAAAATAACATTTATAATGATTAATAAACATTTTAAAAAACCATTAAAATAATTTAAAAATTTATAGAATTTTATTAATATTTGTATGGTTACCCTTAAATAAGAACCCATTCCTGCATAGGGGTATCCCCCATTTACCACTGCTTATACACTCTATATAAGGGTAAACTAGTTCTGGATATATTATGTATATGTATTACTCCCTGACCCTTACATTATACCACTTCATAATGGTAATCTTCCTTTGACCATTTTGTTGATCGTCTACATAAGGGTAGATTCCAATGAACATAAACTACATAAGGATAAAATCATATTACCCTTACATGAATGATTGAAATAAAGGTATGGTTAAATTTTCCATTACATATCCTTTTGGTACTACTACATATGTTGACCAACTTCACACAAACTATTTACATAATTGTAACAAAGAGTTTATCCTTACGAAACCCCTCTAAATATGGGTATGTCCTTTTTATCTCCCTATTTATCATAAGGGTAAGAAAAAGGTTTACCTTTACATGAATTTTATAATAAATAACTTACCCTTACACAACACTTTTAAAAAACTAATAACCAAAATTTACTAGTATTTCGTGTAAGGGTAAACTCGGGCAACCCTTACATAGACTTGTCTATGTAATGGTAAGGCATCATGAAGCATACACACACCACATTGTGTAAGGGTAAATTTATCTTTACCATTTATCATCCCATATATAAAAGTTTAAGGTGTTTTTTACCTTTCTTAAACCCATATATGTAAACGTAAACCCACTTATGAAATCAAAATATATAGAATATGTAAACGATGCTCTTTTTTGTTTTGATTCTTTAGTTCATCACTAGTTTCATAACACTTACATGTGGATGTTCTGATACAACTAAAGGTGTTTTAAATAGATTGAACAATACCTTTTTATTAGATTTAATTTAAGAAAACATTTTTCCATGGATCACTATGAAGGAAATGTAAAATCTTTATAAAAACCTAAAATATTGAACTCTTGAAATATGAGTACCTTACACCAAAGAAGCTACTAAATCGTCTTCAAAATCCATCATAGATATTTGATAAATATCACTAAGTGGAATAAATGTATCAACCATTATAGGTTATCTACAGGATGCGCTGAATCATATGAGGTTAATATAGAATTCTTATTCTATTAATGATGTTTAGAATCTTGTATGGAAAATAAGGAAGAAGAAGAGAGCTATGAGTTTTGGGGAGTTAGGATAGACATTATACAAAGTACCACACATTACATAAGCATGGAAGTAATATAAATAATCACACAAGGACACTCCTTGGGTGTTATCTAATTTATTCATGCATTTTAAAACATGGATAAACTCCATGGCCAGTAAATGAATTCATCTCTTGAATACATTTCATCATAAGAATTTAAAAAATTAAATTATGCATTTAATGATTGCATACTTGGGAATGAAAAATGGAATCACCTCACACAAACCAATGGACCATTATGATTCATACCATGAATATAAATATTCTATACATATAGCACACACACATATATATAATGTTTAAGGGAATATATTCTTCAGGATGGGTCCAGTGTGGTGTTGTATGGTTGGCACTTGGTTAGCAAAACATGTGGCCAAACTATTCAAGTGGGTTGTATATGACAAACCATGGCATAAAATACATGTATATTACATACTTTTTATTAATATTATTTACATTACACAAACATACACCTTAGGACCATAACATTTTGTAAATTTTGAATCATAGAGAATAATTTTCTAATCTTTTGAATGGTCTATAATATTTCCCACAAATATCTTCTCTTTTAGTAATCCTCTTGAACATACACTACATAAAACCATTATTCATAACCTAGGGAAAGGGAACCTAAGAATAGGTGAGCTCAGATGCTAATTAAGGATAAAATAGGAAGATTCTTAATCATAAGTTGTGAATTAGTATATGGGAACTTGAAAATTACATGTAAACACTGCATATTAGAATACTAATCTTCAATCCTTAGATAAATACTCAAATTTCATATGATTTGAATCATAATAAAATAAATGATAATAAAAAATGAATTAATAAAACAATCACAATTAATGGTGTTTGTTTCATATAAATATGAATAAAAATTAGGTTCATATTGGTTAATCTTACTTACATGTCCATCATAGTGGAAAAACTCCTTTATTGTACTAAGTTCACTCCTCGTTCTATCCTTGTATTATTGTATCGGGTTCACTCCTCATTCCAGCCATGTCTTGTTATACTAGGTTTAGTTCCCAATCTATCCATGTCAATCTATTGAGATATATAAATCATTAACCAATTCATTGGTTGGATATATAGGTCATACCCATCATATAATGAAATTATACATATGTGTTCCATAATATCACAAAAATTCAACAAATCATAACCCATGAAATGAAGTAGGTATTATAAAATATTAATCATTTAATAATATATGTAAAATTTATAGGATTTACAATCATTTCATCAGTGAATAACCTATAAAAATAATTAGGATTACTATGTATTTCTTCATGGTATGACACATGGAAGAGAAATAGGTTTCATAAACATCATTCCATCAAAACGTAAACCTTTCAAAAAATGAATTTGAATGGAATCCATGGATAATATCTCAAGTAATGTATAAGTATAACTAAAAGATATCATCATAGATATTAAATAATATAGTAATATCATTTAAAACATTTCTTTTGGAAAATAACCACTCCTATTTAAAAAATTATTTTTAAAAAATAAAATATTTGCCAAATATTTTTCTTTGAAAAAAACCATGAAAACATATAATGGAGGCTTTAAAAGTAATTTAAAATAATTTTTAAAAGATAAAAAAAATTTGAAATCATTTTCCTTGAAACATATTGTAAAATAATATTTAAAATCATTTTTATAAACATTGTTTTAAAAAAACATCTTATAATTTGTCATTAGTAACATTGAGTGGAAAAATGAGACCATTACTAGGAAATATCATTAATAACCATTGTATTAAAACATGATTAGAATTATTTAGATGTATATCCTGATATTTCATAATTGGAAACAGAATCATAAAAAATTATGATAAATTGAAAGACGGTAACACGAAATTTATACCACTTTGGAATCATTAAATCATAATACCCATGAAGTAATATCATAAGATTAAACATATAATATCGAAAGGTTGAATAAATTATTGATATTATATATAAAATGGGTCATATATACACCTCATGAGAGGTTATAGGTGCATCACATAATTCATGTCTCAAAGAAGGATGATTGAGGAAAAAACTCATTTACCGAATTGGTAACTCTTGAATCAAAAACCCCATGACATAGAGATCCTAAAATGGGTCTTTAAATATCAATAAATGTAATTATAATAATCAGAAAATACATTCACTAGTATTATAAACTCCATATAAAAGAAATACATTTTACATTTGGCTTGTGCCTCATAGAAAATAAAACTGAGAAGAAAATTCCCTTAACCTAATTCTTAACATCTACCATACTCAGTAAAACCAACATTATAATTTATTTATAATAAATATATTATAGAACCAAATTCATATATATGATACCAAATTTTATTTTATTATTACATTTTATTAATCGTTTATTAACAATTCCATGTTGAATTTAATTTTTTGGTAATATCCTCTTTTTTTGCATGGGTTTTGGTTTTTTATATTTTTGGTACCCTAACATTGATAATGGTTCCATAATCTCCCTAATTATGACAAATATATTAACAAAATAAATATTAAGTATATTAATATTTATAGTAATCCTTGATATTTAGTGACAGAAAATGGAATGCACAATTCATGGAAAAGGTACGTCGTACGTATGAATGAATGTTGTTTTTATTTCACTTTAGATTAGAAGAATGTAAATTAAATAGTATATATTATAATTAATGAACCATAATAATTTTATATTTATCACAAATTTTTATAAAAAACATTCTTAATACATTCCATGTAATGCATGAACAAATTACGTCGCTTCACAAGGCAATTGTCTGTTTTTCAAACAAACAATCTTATTGAATTCCCAAAAAATGGGAAGCATGATGGTCTATTTTATATAAAAATTACATAATAATAATATCATCATAAATAAAAAATATATTATATATAAAAAATAAATCCATCATTATAAATATTCTTGGGAGTCAGTAATGGAAAAATAAATGACATCAGTTCACGAGGTGGTAGTATGTCGTACACAAAAATGATGAATGCATAACCCATTTGATGGAAGTGAGTGAGGTTGAAGGTTATAACCATAAAAACATAATATTATATATAATATACTATGTTTATTATATAATAATTTTATAATAATAATTTTAAGAAGGTGGATGAAGAAATAAAATGAAAACTCGAGTTGATGAATGTTACTACTTTTTTAGGAATCCTCCTAATATTTTCACAAAAGCCTTTCTTGGTTAGATTTATGTACAAAATAAGGCTACTAGTATTATGTGAGGGAGGTTTAAATTTTTTTATAGGGATGGTCTATCCAAATATCATCAGTGGTGTGAAGAATGGGGGGAGTGAGTTCCCTTTTATTGTAGAAGAGGAGTAACATTCTTGTAAATACTCAAAAGTATTCATTATTGGGGTATATTATTTAAATAATGTAGCTCAAAATTTAATACTCGTGGATATAATAGTTTATTTTTTAAACATATGTGTCCAAAACACACACACAAAATCATTTTTTTGTTATTCATTGTGTTTAATCAATTTTATCCTTTTTCATCTTACCACGATAACTAGTTTTCTAACTTAGGTAATATAAAATATAATACTAAATTATTGTGATAAATATTTTGAAATTTATACCCAATAAATGTAGATGTTATATATAATTTATAAAATTAAAATCCCATGTGTTTGGTAAATTAATTTTAACATAAGCACATGTAACGCACAAAAATATTGTTTTAACCCTAACCCCGTTAACAAAGTTTTTACTATTTTAGGGTCAATATTTTTATAATATAAGCTAAATTGGAACGTTAATAGACCATATTATATATATATTTACATTTAAAACTCACTTTGATGATTCTAGTAGTTTTATATATTTTAAATCGTTTAGAAAAATATCAATTATTATAAAAAAAACATTAATGTCAATATGGAAATTATTCATTTAATTTGAATTTAAAAAAAATCAATACAACGATAGAATTTGAATATATTTTTTAAAAACTAATGAAAAATGATATATTAATCTATAAAAATAATTTATCACAATAATTCAATAAATATTTATACATTTTATATTTTTAGTATTTGTTATTTTATTATTTATTAACTAAAAAATTACCAAGTCGGTGTTTTTTAATAATTTTTGATAAATATTTCATCTCTAAAAATTAAAGATAAATTATTATGATGAAGAAAACTAATTTATATTTAAAATTGATATATTTGATTTAAAATTTGTTGTTTTTCTATATCTCAATGCTTTATTGAAATTATAACTAAGAAAAGTATCTTTGGTATTTTTCGATAATTAACTTATTATATAAGTAAAAATCTCAAAAACATGACAAAAAAACTCATAAAAATATATAAACATGTTATAAGGCTCTAAATATGTTCATAAATTCTTTGTTGGATGAATTGGTATGTCATTTTAACCCATTTATTCTTAGTTAGAACCCCAGTAAGACAATTTTTACCTTAACAATGGTAATTCTTTTTTACATTTTTCACTATTCAATAAGTTGAAAATTTAAATTTTACTTATTATATATTATAAAATAATCTTATTAAAAATATAAAATCCATTTTTAAAATCCAATTCACCTAATTGGTGGAATTTATTTTAAAATTAATCTCATATATGCGACGATAAAGCGGGTTTTTAAAGTGAAAAGGTCAAAAGTTTATAAAGATTTTATATTCAATATGAATATTAAATCGATCCAAATGACCTAAATCATATTAATAGATATATAATTAAAATTTATATACATTAGAAACAAATTTAAAATATAGTTTTATTTTTTAACAAGTCAAAAAAAAATATAGTTTTCAATTAAAATTTTGTAATATTTTTTCTATTCACAAGAAAATGAACTTTTTCAAAAAAAAGTTCCAAAAATTCACTCCTATTTCATTTTTATATTCCAAATGAAATTTTCTTTCAAATAATATTTATAAATGTTTCTAAAAATATTTTTATAACAACTTCACTATAAAAAGGAGACAAAACTATTTTTTTAAGAAGAATACAGTTTTAAGAATAAATTTGGATTTAATTTTTGTCTATATTATATAAAAATGATGAATGATAAAAAATATATTGATTATATAATATATAAATTTATTTAATATAAATTTATTTAATATAAATCAATAATATTTATTTATTTAATTTTTTGGTATAAAAATCACTTGTGCACATAAAAATGTTTTTCTTCAATAAAATATTTTATTTTATTTTCAAAATGGTTTTATATTAATTAATTATTAATTAGACCAATATAATTCATTATGTAAAAAATTTAAACAAAATTTTCATAATTTAGTTAATACTATTCATACCCTCCTTTTTAATGGATCTGTGATAATTATCATATAAATAAATTTTATTAATATATCACATTTCTTTTAATATTTTTGTTGCATGTAATGGTTGATAAACTCATTATTGTGTGTAAAATAATAAAAACATATCATCATATATAATTAAATATAATATCATTATTAGTTTCATATTAATCAAAATTAATGTTTTCCTTTAACAGTAAATATCAAAAAGATTAGAATCATTATTTAAAAAATTCAAAACATTTTGTGGTGTTGCAATTTTCCCCCTTAAAATGATTTTCACCCTATAATTTGTTCTCAAAAAACCATGGATTAGCATTTAATTCTTTATATAAACTCACATAATATAAATGAATAATAAAACACTATTTAAAATGGTAATGTTGGAAACATATCAATTACCCAAAGTAACTCAAGTTTCCACATATGAGACCATAAGTGGGAAGTGAAAACGTTGACATGGAAGAAAAGAATAAATAATTATAGAGAGAGCTAAATTTCATTGGACATAAAAATTGGTTGATCCATAAAATTTTGACGACCAAAAAACCATAAAATTGATGATTTAAGGTACCTTTTGATTCATAATAATATAAATGTACTTTGATAACATTTTTCTTTCCAAATCCATTTCTGAAAGTTAAATAATTTTCATGAGAAGATATACTTACTTGATTTAATTACATTTCATAATCATAATATAAACCTCTATTTGTTCCTTAATCAATTTATACCTCATCTCTTACTCTAAGAAATGAAGGTTAATTTTTTTTATTCCTAAACCACTAAAATATCAAAATATTCGTCGATATAATGATAACACACTACTTATATATTCAAATATTATAAAAAAATGGTCAGTAGATGTTATCCAATATGAATAAACATTTATATGGTGATGTAATACATTAATATCTAAAACCTCATTCGTAGTTGATAATAAACAATTTCATAAATGGATAGGCTTTTTACCATTCTGAAATATGAAAATACAAAACATTTGAAATAATATCACTAATTTTCTCAAAATCAGTTTAAAATTTATCCCTTACATATCATGTAGTAGATCTTGATTATCCCATATCAAACATATTAGTAAATGCATCATGTATTCTCTTGAAACATGGTAATAACATGAGGTATCATAATTTTTTTAAAGATGAATGATTCATTATTCCTTACATAAAACCTAGATAGTTGGATATACTCCATAAATCCAAAAATGTTGTAAACTTCATTGATGATATAATAAACTACCTTTTTATCAAATCATTAATTAGTTCCAAGGTAATTAGTAATATCTAATGTAATTTATTATTATCCAATATCTCTTTATCGAAAATAAACACCATTTTCTCAAAAACAGTAACATATTAAGGATTATATTCCCTTTATAAAAATATTACTATTCCATTAAATCACTTTTCAAGTCCATCAGTATCATTTAAGACATTCTTGAAACTCTTTAATTAAATATTATTGTGGATCAATCCATTAATGTTTCAGAGTTATAATAAAAAAATACCCCTGATAAACTTAGAATTCATGGAATTAAAATTCATAAATTCATAAATAATTCTACATAAATAATAAACCATTAAATAAGATTATTAATCTTATTTTATAACACTTATTCTCTTCATATTTCATTCATAGTCTCTTCATCAAAGGCAATATTACCATTAATCATAACAGCTTGATGATTATATTGAAATGATTTCCCCCAAGACATTGATTTTCATAATTCCCATACATTCTGCATTTGAATAATTAATCCATTGATAATAACATAGGGAGATCAATATTCCAATTAATTTAATTAATCTAACTCTTCATATTCCATTTCATTTTTCAACAGTCAAAACATTTTCATGTTCCTCTAAGACATCCACTAGGGTATTTCTTCCCACATTCATAGCACACACAAAAATTAAATCTTATTTCCTCTATGGTCTCAACTACCCAAAATTCTAGTTAACTATTTAATTCTCTTCTTTGGGGAGTCTGAGAGTTGTTTATGGTATATATTGTTAATCATGTTTCCTGAAAACTGATTAGGAATGATCAAAATGACCTTTAATCCAGTAATTGTCCCACTTATCAACTCATGAGAAAATCATCCATCACATTCATTGTTAATCATGTTTCTTTTAGTTCCCGACATTGACTAAGACAAGAAAGAAACGTTTGAGAAACAATATTCATAATTGAAAATCACATTGTCTAAAAATCATTTTTCTTGTAAAAATAACGACACCTTATTTATAATCTATGAAACCATAGGTTTGTCCTAGGTTATTAAACATCATCATTAATTTAAATCCTTCATGATGGTTCATAATATGTTTCTAAAAATCCAATGAATATGCCCTAGGAATATCTGACCATGTGTGTAGAAATTCCTATTTTCATGCACCAATTTTGAATCAAGTCTTTCTCATTACATTTTTTTATTGTTTTTACACCCAAGTGCATCTATTCTAGAGAGAAATCATCTTATATTGTCTAGAAATGATTACAATTTCTTGAAAACCAGTCAATCTATCATTTTAAAAAATTCAAGGAAATTTTCCTATAAGTAGACTCATCTATAAACTTATCCATTGATACATCCCTAAATATATCCTTATAAATATCCCTATGCATTTCAGTAATGTTTTCTCATCCAAGTTTCCAAAGGTTAACTAAACCTTTCCGTTGATACTAACTATATAATCCCAAGGTTTAATATACATACATATTACATAATTTTTTATGAATATTCTTTACATTATATAGACACATTCTTGAGGATCGTAATCATTTAGTTTTTTTGGAAAATTTTAACATAATCTTTCAATCTAGTGAGTGATCTATAATGTTTCCTAGAATGATATTCCAATTTGTACTCCTTATCAATATACACTAAAAACTCTTCTGTAATAACCTAGGTAAAAAACATAAAAAACTATGATATAATATGATCAATAATTGTAAACAAGGGATATATGTAAGAATTACATGAGCATAAGTGTGTGAGAGCATGATCATGACATTTGAAAAGTATGGTTGACATATCAAAGATCAGAATATTGAATTGGGGAATGAGGACTTGAAGTTCACAAGACATGAATAATAAGGAAATAAAAGAACATGATCTATGATAGAACAACATTAGCATAAGGCATGGAATTTATGTAATACACATAATCATATAAAATTATTTTTATTTGGTCAAGTCTTACTAACAAGGCCCTCCGAGTAGACAATGTCCTTTACCATACAAGGCTCACTCATAATTATATTTGTATCTTACTATATAGGTTTCACTCCCCGTTCAATCCATATCTTTATATACTAGGTTCACTCCCCACTCCATACATTTCTATCTCATTATATATATAAATATTTAATCAAAACATTATAGAGAAACATAGTTTTCACCCATCACAAAATAAAATCAAGCATATGTGTTCTAGAATATCATAAAAATTTCTCATATCATATCAAATGAAATGATATAGGTATTATAAAAATTTAAATAAATCATAGACTATGTAAAATATATAGGATTAATAATAATCTCATCATAGAATAACCCATAAAAATTAGGTTTCATAATCATTTAATCATCGTATAACTTGTGAAAAAGAAATAAGTTTCGTAAACATAATGTCATCAAAATAGAAACCATTAAAAATGAATATGAATGGTATCTTTGGATCATATCCATTTTAAGGTATAAGTGACACAAAATGATTTTATCTTAGATGGAAAATAATTTTGAAATACCATTTATACATTTCTTGAGTAAAATATCCACTATGATTTGAAATTTTATTTATTAAATATAAAACCCTTTAAAATTATTTTTAATTGTAAATTACCTTGAAAACATATAATGGAAAAATTAAAAGTCACATAAAATGATTTTTAATAAATAAATAATTATGAAAAACTATTTACTTCAAAATTTCATTATAATATCATTTAAAACCATTTTTGGGAAAAAAAATTTAGAAAACGTTGTTTTGAATGAAATCAGATTTCCGACTGGGGAGAGAAAGAAACCATATTTTATAAAAAAATAATATTATTTATATAATATGTACAATAGTGTAAAATGGTACCATTTACATGGATATATCACTAATGAATTTATTATAAGGAAATGTTTTCGAATTCAAGATATGTAGATCATGATATTTCATATGTGGAGACCTAATCATAAACAATCACGATAATTTATGAGATGTTAATAAATATTTATACCACTCATGAAACATTAAATAATAATCCCCATGAATGAATAGAATAAAATGAAACATAAAATTTCCTAATAATGAATAAGTTCATGATATTAATTTTCAAATGGGATTTCTATACACCATGTGGAAGAGTATTGGTCACATAATGTACATCTTAAAGAAGGAAAATTGGGACAAAAAACCCTTACCAATTTTGTTACTCTTGAAGCATAAAACCCATCAAAGAGAGTTACTATAATGGATATTTAATTATTAATAATAATTATTATATTAATCATAAATTACTTTTATGGTATGTATACACACAATATAAAAGACATAGCTAGTGAAAATGGCTTGTGTCTCAAAGAAAATAAATGTGAGATATAAATTCTATTGCCTTAAATATTGACTTCTATTATACTAAGTAAAACATATTTTATAATAAATATAAGTTTACTATAAATATTTTAATGAAACATATTCACTTATACCAAACCATATATGATTTTCTCAAGATCTTTTATTAACAATTTATTAACAATTCCATATTAAAATTATGTTTCGGGTAATAACCGCTTTGATTTTCATATATATTTTGATTTGTTATATTTTTGGTCCAAATACATTGATCATGGTTCCATCATCTCTATAATAATAACACAGATATAAATATTATAAATATTAATTATATATTTATTTAAATTATTCTATAATAATAAATGAGAGTAAATGAAATACACTGTTCTTGGAGACTGTAGGCTATATGTATGCATGAATAATATTTTTCATTTTATTGTTAGATTAGAATTAATAAATGTAAATGGTATATTTTATCATTCAAGAATTATTTTAATTCCATATATATCACAAATTACTATTAACCTAATCCTTAATGTATTCTATGTAAATCATGATCAAATCACATCGCTTCATGGGGCTATAGATTGTTGTATTCATGAACAATATTATCATATTCCAAAAAAATGGAAATCCGAAGGTATCTATGATATAAAAATTATAAATTCATAATATATGAATAAATATCATATATATCATTTATAAACAATAAATCCATCATTAGGACAACCCTTGAAAGGTGTTAATGAAAAAATGAATAACATTAGTTCATGAGGCAGTAGTCCACCGTACACACAAATGATGATTCTGTAACACATATGATGGAGGTGTGTGAATTTTTTGGTTGTAACCTTAACATTAAAACATATAAATATATATATAATATACTATGGTTGTTATATAATCATGTTAGACTAAGAATTTAATGTGGTGGAGGAAGAAATAATATGAAAACACTCGTTTTTTAATGTTACCTCATTTTCGTGTATCCTCCTATGGTTTATACTAAATACTCTCTTGGTTGTATTTATGTAAAAAATTAGGCTTCTAGGATGAGGTTATGGAGTTTTATAAGTTATTTTTAGGTTATCTTTTGGAAAAATGTCTTTAATGTTTTGAATAAGGGAGGATATTGAGTACCCTTTTACAGTTGATGATGATTGACTGACTAAAAAGTAACTTTTTTATTATCAAAACACTTATAAAGGATAAGTGAAAAATCACTATGTTTAAAAAATAATGGAAATAAAAAATACATTAAAAATGTATTTATTCCTACCATAATGAATTTCCCTATATAAATTATTGGAGATAGTACTTACCTGAGTATCTAGAGAATTCACTAATAGGTCTTCAAAAAGTTAGGCCATATTGTCCCAATATGCATGTACTTATCATGATTGTTCTTCCCATAATTGAATCTCATTAAAAATATAATATATTTCTTATAAATCATTATACTCGATCATCAATAGTATTCATCATTATCATCATTTTAATCTTCATGCCAGCTTTTTCTTAGTAGCATTAATCACTAGAAATAGTTCAACCATTTCATCATCCGAGTGAAAAAGTTGCTCTAGATATTATTCAAGAACTGAAAATGGATCCCACAACTAACCAGCCAAAGAAGACTTGGGTGAACCTTCCTAAAAATCAACAGCCTCATCCTTAACAAATTTTAGGAGCCTTAGGATCTTTTTCCATAATTATGAGTTTCTACTTCTTGGAGGATATTGTTTCTATTAGAAGGGGAAGTATGAGTATCCCTTTCTCCATTTATAATTGGCTCGCTAAATTTTCCTCCACCTCAGACTGGGAATCCTACTACAATATAAATCATCAGTAGTATCACCTAAAAATGTCCAGATGACTAATAAAATTACTCAGTCTCGGGTATACCCTTCTTTTCTTTAGAGAGAACTAATCATGCTGCATCAAACTCGTGATCCAGATATTTAATCATTAATACTTCAAATTAATTTTTATAATTAAATACCTCCTCCCTTCTTGGGATTTTATTGATTATATCCTCACCCCCTATAGAAATCTCTATAACATTCCCACCTAAAGGGACACCCTCCCATGCTAAATTATAAGCCACTGCATAAGCTCTTCCACTGGTAAAATTGCATGATCACATAGCCTCATCATTATTTATATTTTTTGGAGTATTAGGGTCTACCTTATCTACCAATTGTTACCACAATTCATGATTTTTACAACTACTAGATCACACATTCCCACCATTAGGGCCCTCAATATTTTTTTGGGTCCAAAACACCAGCTTCTAGTAGTACATCACAACTCACTTTCCTTGATATAGTTTGAACATCATACTTTATATTTCCAAGATTCGTTTTTTATATGGATAAAAATGGCAAAAACCATTCTATTACCCTCACATGTTCTACACTGTACAGTTTTTTAGATTTTAGATCAATAGAAACACCCAATTGCCGTAGTTCAAATGAACCTTTTTCACTATTGGACACCGAGACATTTCCAATACCATATAATTCCACATATTTCTTCTTATATTGGTTCTTATACCCATTCATTCTTGTATCCAACAAATATCCCATTATCTTATATGAGGAACAAAAATCGAACAAAAATTCCAAAATAACAAGTCGTCTGTAACAGAACTCTTCACCCACAATAATTGAAATATACTCAGTGGGAATTAATGATGCATCCACCTCCACACAAACTTTGTAATTAATAGGATCATATATAGATATAGTTCCACTTTTGG
Organism: Viscum album; assembly: GCA_963277665.1. NCBI lineage: Eukaryota > Viridiplantae > Streptophyta > Magnoliopsida > Santalales > Viscaceae > Viscum > Viscum album. The sequence goes on from OY728163.1 coordinate 1,946,923,657, forward strand.
AATATAAATATCTTCTAACGAGGTTCCCTTTAATTCTATGAATCAAAGGTTTTTGAAATGGTAAAGGATGTTCTATAAAACTAACCCAAATATCTTCTGATGTGGAGTCAGGAATCATATGGAAATAAAATATCCATATAATGAGATAGAATTGAGATATTTTTTAGATATATCATGAACAGGACAATTCTCTGATTAGGTATTCTTCAAATGTGAAACAAATTATAATGTGTTTATCGGTGAGCGGACTCATCATTTCTCAATCACGTAAATACCAAAACTCAAAAATAAACCTATCTAATGAGTCAATTGAAGGATGTATCAACTCGAACCAAGAAACCAATTTCTTATTCAAAGGGATGGATGCCTCAATTAACTCTTTGTGTGAAACACCGACTTAGTTATTATATAGTTTAAACAAATTAAATTATTAATACTAAAAATCTGAAATGTGAAGTAAATTTAATGAATTATTGGGTTTTGTTATTTATATAGATTTATATATCATCTTATAAAGGTTTGAAAATAATATATTAAAATTCCATCATTGTTTTGATATGTTTTTAATTCAAATTAAATGACAAATATAAAACTTCACATTAAATTTATTTTATATTAAATAATATTTTATTAAATGATTTTAAATTACTAAAAACCATATATTTCATCATGTTAATTATAAATATTAATAAATATAATATTATGTTTCATTAATTGACCAATATATCATCTATAATGAACATGTTGAGCCTAAAAATATTGAATACTTTGTTAGTGTGGTTATAGTAAAATGACCCCAAAATACATTGGGTTTCATTTAAACTCAGTGTTCAATGTAATGTAATCTAAACTCGATATTTTTTATAGAAAAATAAAAACATAGTGTCTCATGTAACCAATGATAAATTAAATATTAATTTTATATAAATACAAAAAAAAATTAACACTAATTATTTAAAATATTAGATTCATTTTAAAAGAAAAATTTCAAAAAATCTCAAGGTATTACATTGGCATTGGATAACTCCAACTTCATGGATATGACATTGTTTGAAATACTGTGTGGATTCCTAGATCATCAATAATAATGGTATTTTATAAAAATTCTATCTCAGGTTATTCTCTTACCCCCACAACTCTTCCATTATTTTTCACATGCTAATAATGAGGGTCTCAATCCCTTTTACTCATTCCTTTCGTCCTTTGATTTGGAGGCATATGGGGTGTGATTATTCAAGTTCATGTGGTAATAATTAACATAATATAGAGTAATTTACTTTTCTTCTTCCTCCTCCCTAATTTTAATGTTATTTTATTTTTGTTTTTGATGTAGATTTTACTAGATAACAGCATAATGACCATTTTTTAGGGGGATTTGGTTGGATTGTGTAATGGTGACCTGGAGATAACTTATACACATTATTTCATGATGTTTTGTTATGGTATGATACAATAGTTAATTTTCATAGGTCATACAAATTTTTTTGATAAACCAAGGAAATGGTTTTTTGAATTAGGTATTTGGCATGTAATGTTGTCAGGATTATGTCATTGGTAGTTAGAGAGTATTTGGTTTTGGATTTGATATGGAATGATAACAAAGTGATTAATCCAGCATTATATAATATTTTTATTTGATTAATTAATTAATTTTAATTGTTATACATAAATAATTACTATTTCTCAGTGTGAGTTTAGAGAATGTGTGTTTGAGTCATGATCAATTATATGCCGATGAGGTTGTATGTGGCTTGGACAACACTGAACAAGGTTTTTATGCTTTGGGAATTTATAGAAAGATTCATTAATAAGGTAAATTGTATAAGATATTATCTCAACGTATTGATAATTTATTTTCATGTGTATTTTTTGTGATTTTTAAAGACCATGTGTTGCACATTCACTTCCTAGTTTTAATATAATAGATTTGGGCTCTAAATTATTAGCTATTACCTTCCAAATATACCATTATATCCATTTTATTTAATGTGATAGAACCTAAAACCCTCAATGGGGATTTTGATTCCTCATAATAATATTGTGGTGTTGTAAATGGTAAAATATGTGCGTTTTGAGATTAACCCAACTAGGCTTATTGGTTGGAAGGATTGAATCATTATTTAAATCATGGTGGAATTTGGGAATACATGATTAATAAAATGTCAAAATGATAAAATGGAATATATTTATGTCATAATATTTTTTTTAAATTCATATGAGGATTTTGTAATATTTTTAATAGTTTACATTGGATTTGAATGATATTTTTTCTATGGGTAAAATATATGTCTAAAAGTGGTTTTTTTGTTGAAGTGAGGTGATGACCTCCAAGTAAATTTTAACACAGTTTTTAATGGAATTTCAAATGTTGATTTTAAATGGGTGTGTGGTTAACCATTTGGTAAAAATTAATTTATTTAACTTTTAAAAGGTGGTGATAGAATGGTTGGTTTTGGCCTTGTCTGGAATGTTAAAAAGAAGACCCATGATTTATGGGTGGACTTGAAATGTTTTTAATGAATGGGTGAGATCCATAAATTTCTAAATATTATTGTAATGTATTTTTATTTATGAAAGTATCATATTATTGAAAGCCATATTTTTGTGTTGAAGACCTATTATGACCTTAATAAATGTAAATGGTTTTAATAGGATTTGTTTGTGGTTTTTTTCTATTTTAAAAGGTCAATATGTTAAAACTAAGTAATTGAGAAATGATGGAATGGTTAATATTTTGAAATGATTCTATGGGAACTGGTAGTATATATAGTTTGGGTATCATACCGATGCTCTGGGAAATGATAGTATACCGTGTGTTCAATTTTCATCTAAAACTCCTAAAGCAAATGATATTGATATATGGTTTTGGATTATTGTTTATCATCCAAGAATTGGTGATATTAATGAATGATTCAGAAATTGTATTGACACTCTTGGCCTAGATAGTACAAAAATGTCATATAGACACCTCAGGATGAGGATTTATGACTCTAGGAGTTATGTAACATATTAAAATCATAATCCATTATTTAATGTATGTATCACCCTATTCATTAGGACTCATATGACCATCATTGGCTGATACAGGTTTGGTTAGCCTAATTGTCATGTTATACATAGAGGGCCAACACGATAAATATTAAATGGTTTTTTAGAAATCAATATTCAATTATGTAATATTTATTTATCCCATTGTTTTTCTATATACACTATTGCTCTGAAATGTTATTGTATAAGACATCATTAATAGTGGCCTAATGAATTAAATTCACATCTTCCTTGGGTTACCACTGGACATGGGTAATCGAGAATCTATCACATGTTTATTATTAGTAAAATTTCATGTTGAGGCCTGGGATGAGTGTTTCATGATCGAGCATGATAAATTCGATGGTATCGTGTGCTAGGACGAGGTCTAGCACTGAGATGCAATTGAGCCTCTTATATCCAGTTTATATTATTCTATTATATTTATGTAACTATCCTAGTGGGTGTTCTTTTGTATGTATAACAAGTTTATTTAGTATTTACTAAATTTTATTAGTTCTTTAGTAATGTATATATTTATCTACTTCAATTAATAGTTTATTTTGAAAAGTTGATTTTTATTTATTCTTGCGGAAGAATATTCTTATCATCAGTATATGGTACATTGTTATTTCATTTATTATTTCAAATTCTAATCAAAAGTATAGTCTTATGATGGTACTTCCATAGAAATCAACATCTAGTTAGAAGTCTTTGAAATTAGGGGGTCATGCATGAGTTCATGTGGTGAACTATTCTTGTTACTATTGTAGATTGAACTAGTTTAATACATTATAAAGTGGTTTCAGATATTTTTTATCTTATGATTTTGGGATGTGATGGACTAGAGAATTAGGAATTTGTCAGAGCTTGTGATGGATATTATGTTGGTTCATCGATAACACCCATTCCTATAGTAATTTCATGATACTAGGGATATGAGATAGTTTTTTAGAGTATTTTATATCACATTTGTATTTTGATTTTTACTTCATGTGATGTATAAGTGGTTTGTTTTTTTATTGTTGGGATGGGTTTTTGAATATTGGCTTTTTAAAAAGTGGTCAGCGATTTGATTTTGAATCATGGTCAATATATAAAATAGGAATCTCATAAATTATTATAGGTATGTAGGATACATATGTTATAATCCTGTTAGTGTGTTATTTTTTTCATGACTGAGGCTCAATTGTTTAATGTGTCAAAAATGCCTCATATGACATTTTACCATATTAGTAATTGGTGGAATTAGACTCATTTGGGATGATTTATATATGTATGTCCTTCTAATATATCATTATGTTGATCTATGGTAAGTTTCTTGATGATGGCTTCGTTGACATGGTCATCATCCATAATAGGTGCAGTGAACCTTGAGGGTCATCATGGAGTAGGTTCATAGAAATTGTACCTCTATTGTGGTTGGTTATATTTTTGGTTCAATTGTGTGGTATGATCCTCCAACAAGTGGGTAGATGTGCACATGATAGGAGAGAATGGGATCCCACTATATGGGCAGTTGGTTTAAAATGTGACATATTTCGTATTTGAGACCCTAGAGATTGGTTTTTTGGAATGTTGATATTGTGTGATGCTAGGACTGGGGAATTCTTATCACCCTATGAGTTGTGGAATTTAATGAGTTTTCCTATACCTGGTTTATTCGACATGGTAACTTGTTGTGGGACTGGATCGATAGGGCATGTTGGGAGACCCTCATGACCTTCGACATGAGTCCATTTAATGGAGTTAGTGTCATGTAACTTTCAACTGAGACCCATGATAGGGGTCATCAGAGATGTAATTTCCTTTGGATGTAAAAAGAATGTGTGGATGTTTCAGTGTATTTATTGTGTCACATGATGTATATTTCCTAGTATGTGGTTTTATTTATTTTGGATGCCAGTTTATTTTGAGAAGTATCACATGAATGTAAGTATTTCACCCTTATAATTAGTTTCTTTAGAGGAAACGCTATTATGTTTTCGATAATGGATAATTTCTTTCAGATCAGGATGTTTTTAGTAGTTATGAGATAGATAGATGGTTGATAAGGGACTCAAAGGTATTTGGTTTTAAACAAGGATGTTTTCGTTGGGTAGTGACCGTACTGGTGATGTATACCTATTGTGCTTGAGGAAGAATGAGAAGTTGATTTCTGTTGATAAGGAAAATATCATAAAGGCATTTTGTTTGTGGTGTGTGGATATTACATATTTATTTGAGAATAAAATATCTTTGGGGTTTTATTATTCATTAGAACATGTGGTTTTAAGAAGGTGGTTCTAGTTAGGTTTCTCGGGTAGTTAGATTTGGATACATAATTAGGAATGTGGTGAGATTCTAAGTGAACTCAATGGAACATTTTAATGAAGATCGTGTTTTAAATGTTAATATATGTGATTTGGATCCATGATTTTTCTTTAGTTTTGGGATGCACCAATAGTTTTCTGTAGTAGATGTTTCATTCATTTACAAGAGGAATGGTTACTGGATAGAAATTTTGAATCATGTTTTCATAGGACATGACTCATTTGAGTCAGAAATAGGGTTTTTTGTTTACATGAGATCATGTAATGGTTAAGCTTTAATGGGATCTTGTATGAATAATAATAATGTGACACTACGTTTTTTGGATTGTCGAGTGGGTGGTATGGAAGCGTACACCCATGATTCATGAATTAAGTTGACAGTCATGAGTTGGATGAGAATTGATGTGGATGGGATAAGGGACATTTGGGTGCTATTCAATGAGGATACATAGTAATAATCTGGATATTATAGTAGTGGAAATGACAATGTTGATGGATTAGGTGTGAAGTAATTTTTTATCTATATTGAACATCAATAAGTGTAATAAAGGTTGATATGTCGAGTAAAGAAGCATGGCTTGGGAGGATAAAAAAATGTGTAGTTTTGGCGATCCCTAAAATTGTTAATGCACTAATAATTGGTTAATTGATAAATGAGTGGTGTGGAGTAAACATTATGTTGTATGAAAGTGTAAAACACTTTTTTAGAATATTTTGTGATTGGTTTCAGGAGTGATGTATCATTATCCATGAGAGAGAGTTGGTTTCCATTTAGATACTCTCAAGGGTGGGTGGTATCAATCTCATTATGCCAATTTTTTCAGTGGTGGGTGGATCATGAACCCTATATATGGAGAAATTCGTTAGGCATGTAACAACATGGGTACTCCAATAGTGAAGTGCGGGATGATTGATGAGGTAGTGCAACCCTCAAATGAATAGGACTAGTAATTCATGAGATAGATATGTGGATATCCATTATGGCATTATGGGAGTGGAGAATAAGTGGATCTATGAGCATTAGGATTCATCATATAATTCCAACAATAGACACATATGTGGTGGAATATGTGGATTGAGTGTTAGACATAATCTAATATTGTTTGTGGAGATACACACATGATCAAGTTGATGTTGTATCCTTGTTCATGGTGTGGTATGATAGTGTAAATCAGTGGGTGATGGTTAAATCATGTAATATCACTAGAATATAGGTGTGAAATTTTGTAGGTGATTTTAGATGATTGAATGATGCCTACAGGTGTAATGGAATCATGAATCGGTAAGATGTGATGTGAAGATAGTGGGAGCCTTGAATTTTCATGGTGAGTTTTTTGATGAAGGTTCAACATGCATTTTCGTATGAATACGGATGTCATATTCTTTAGACAACAATGAATTATCATTTTGAAAAAAATTGGTGCATTTTCGAAATTGAAGAAGAATTTTTAGGAAACTATGGATTCTTCTTAGTTAATGCATAGATGGCGGGTAATAACTATTTCTAGTTGGGTTTAAATGGAAAGGATGGTTATTGGAGAATGATTGGAGTTGTCATGGATATTTGGGTGTAGTGTGTTGGTAACTCTTCTAGGTACATTTAGAACACATGAGTTCAAGTTTCAATTGGATTTAATAATGGTAGGGGCTCTAAAAATTGGATTTTAATTAATGTAAGATGAAGATTATAATGGGGAGTGCCATAACTCTGGTGGGTAATCGGGAAATGACATAATCAATGATTTATATATTAGAAGGGCTTGGGTAAGTTTCATATTGGTGTTATAATTTTCACAATGGGTGTTGGATTTGGTTTTTCAATGTTGAGAACCTTGGGTTGGAGGTTATTCTTTAGACATGTTTCATGAGTTTGTGTATCATATAATGTTGTTTTCCATTGAACCAATTACTCACATAGGTTGGGTGGTGTGGATGGATGACCACCAAGAATTCTCAGGGATAATAATTGTAATGGTTAGAATGTTGTAATATCCTACATCAAAATGAGTTGTAATTTTCAAAAGGAGCTTTGATTCCCATTTTCTAGAAGTTTTGAATTTTGAAACAGTCCTATGAATGGGATTATTAAAGATTCAATGCCTCAAAGTGTTGTTTTAGGATGAGTAATGGGGCTCGAAAGGTAACTCAAGTGTTCAGATGAACTTTGGAGCCATTTTGTAATGTTTTAAGAAGTTTCTTTCAATTTATCCTTGTTGCATGGTTTAGTGTGCAGTGTTTAGATGAAATTATGTGATACCTTAATGTCCAATGTTTTCTATGCCATTTTTAATTGATCATTGTTAATTTTCTTTATTAGGGAATATTTTACATAAAACCATGTATGTAAAAAAGGAATATTTTTTGTGGTGGTGGGATTCAAGGATACAACACATGGCCTACATATAGTTTAAAACAAACAATGTGCTTTATTATAGAGCTCCCTAGTCTGGTGTGCATAGTTAGCACACCATTAACAAACCATTTGGCCATGTGGGTTCTTTTGATTTAGAAAGTTGAAAATGTATAAATTTTGAATGGTTTGGAAAAAATTTCATGAAAACCAAGAAACATCCATGAACATTGTTAAACTGAGATTTTACGAAAATCCTCTTTTTTCTATTACGTTTCCCCCACCCGACTTCCATTATGTTTCTTGCACAGACCAGGTGGGTCTCTTTCTATTTTATCCTCTCTTACCTCCATTGATTTGGGGGTATTTATGTTGTGATTATTCAGTGTTTCAAGGTAATATATAACTATAGGAGGATTAATTTCTTCTAATTACTCCTATCTTATTTTAGAGGTCATTAGTTTAGGGATTTGTCATCAGTTCCACCGAATCATGGTGGAATCACTAGTTTTTTATTTTATTTTGGTTGTACTATGTTGAGGATCTCTCAAGATTACATTCACAAGTTGTTTCTTAGATTTTTATGAACATATGAGACCTTCAGTAATTTTTGTAAGTATTCCAAAAAATTGGATTTTTAACATATAAATTGTGACTCCTCTTAGGGGTTTAGATACTTATGTGGTCAGGCATACCATATGGGTTATTGGCGATGTATTGGATCCACTTTCAATATGGAATGGTGGTTGGTGAGTTGTATGACATTATTCCATGTTTGGATTTGATTTATTAATTGATTATAATTGATTATAATTATTTATTTATTTTTTATTGGCCTGAGTTTAGAGATTGAGTAGTTGAGATATGTTTGTTTTGATGCTAAGGAGTGTGGTTGTTGCTTGGAATGGCCCTTTTAAGATTTATGGGCTTTGGTGAATTTATGGAAATAATTTGTAATGGTGAAAGTGGTCTAATAGCTTTTCCTAGAGTCTTGATTATTGATTTTCATTTTTATGTGGTATGTTCCTTAATTCCCATGTGTGGCATGTTTATAACATCCTTGGACAATATCATTGTAAATTCCCTTTTTATAATTATTTCATATAGTAAAGACGACATAAAATAACTTTTATAAAACTATAAAAATATTATAAAAGATGAATGAATGAAATGAGAGGTATTTCTAGAAATTAAGAAACCTGTCTAATTGGAATAGTAAATTGACATTTGGAATAGTAATGTGAACATTTTGAATTATAGTTCAACCAATAATATAGTAGCCTAATCTATGAATGTTTAAATAAAATTTAAAAATCTTATAAATGACAATATGATATAATTATATCATGGTATTAGTAAATATACATTTAAGAAAATATTAATTAAGTGTTTGTATTTTTGTAAAACATAAATGTTATTTATTATTTTATAATTAATTTAATTATGTAAAATATCATTTATTTTCATAAAATATATTCATTAATTATCATTTTTCTATATTCTGATTATAGTATAATTTTCTGAGACCTCAAATAATTTTCCAATGAGTTATAAAAACAATTATAATTTATAAATAGACATTTTCCAAGTAAATGATGATTTTAAATTAAAAAATAAATTTATAATATTTAGAAACTTATTTTAATTATTTTTAGATAATATTATAATACTACATGTTAGAAAAATTAGTATGGTGATTTTTTGGGATTTACTAAAATACTTGAATTTTATTGAATAGTAAAATACGTTAAATTATAGTAAAAGATAAATACAATAATTATTGAGTCATATATTATGTATGGATGATGAAATAAGAAAATATTGAACACCCCTTAATTATTTTAATATATATTTTTGATAATTTTCAAACAATTCATATTATTGATCCTAAATAATAAACTAATGAATAAAACAATGAGAAAACACCCCTCTCATCCCCTATAAATACCACACATCACCACATCTTCTCATAACACCTTATAGACTTTGATCCTTGTCCAAATTAATTCCAATAAACTTAACAATCCCCTACCCCACTTCTATTATCCCTTGGTCTCAAAAAAATACCAGACCATTTTCCATAAGGAGGTTTTCAAGGAGGATAAATTCAATAAGTAAAAGAATATTTCTTTTTATTTTCTTTTCTTTTCATTTTCATTCATTTATTTTTCTATCCTAACCTAAAAATATATAATAATAATGATAACTCAACAATACTTTATATAATTTAATGTCATTTTCGTAATGGAATAATTCATATTCGAGTCTCTTACCTTTTCGTTTTATTCTAAAAAAGAAAATATAATCTATGTCACGTCGATTAACCACCACCATGGATGATGTGTATTCATTTTTCACAACCACCTTCAAGGATATTCATAAAACCATCGTTATTGTTAAATATTATTTTATTATTCATATAATAATTTATATAATTTTATTGAATCAACATATAAACATGATTTTACATAATATGATATAAGCTCAAAATGGTCGTATCACTGCCAAAACTAATTAAATAATTTTCATTAACATTAATTCAAATAAATCATACTCATACCATATAAAATTGATATATAATATCATTTATTATTCAGAATTTTCATTAATAACATATAAATAAAATTCAAGATAACTATTCAAATTTTAAAGGAACTTCTATACTCAAATACATGTGAACCGATCATGAAAACCAAGATAAAAACCCTTCTGAAAGATGAAATTAAACAATATAAACCATAGAGAATCCCATATATGGTATTTATAAAACCAAATTGAAAAAAATAGGTTATAAAAGTTTCAATATTTTTTAATTAATTAATTTAATTTGATTATCCATTATATTAAAGTGAAGAAATAATTCATACATAAGGTAAAGAGATTCTCGAACCCAACTCTCTTTCATTAGGGAATCCCTAATTCACTCCATTTTTAGTATAGATGTTCCATAAATATTCCTTAAATATAATTTCTTTTTTCCCTTACCTTTTAATTTTTGTTTTATACATGTTTCAAATCTAGTTTTATGATAAATGAAATGGTTTCTCCAAAATTATTATTCTTTCTAAAAATACAAATTTTACTTCTTCTGATAATGTTTCTTCTCCAATAGAAATCAATGTTTCTTACTATAAAACTTAAATTCCTTCATTAATTTTATAAAAACAACATTTATTCATGAATGTAATATTTATGAACAGAAATAATTATTATTCAATAGTTATTTTTGGTCCAATATTGATATACATTCTATGTGGCATGCATGATATTATAAAAGATATTATGTGATGGTTAGTTCAATAATTTATATAGATCTCCAATGCATTGGGTAATGTGACGTACCTCCTTGGATAAAGTAAAATATGCGTGGACATGAGTCTATCTTTATTCACACCTATATGTGGTAATTTTCCACAAATTCATGGTTTTTCAATTTTATTCATTTCCAAATTCCATACCATAATATAATGTTTCCTCTCATGATTATAAAAGGGACATTTTTTATGTTATGATAACAATTATTATGCTCACACATGCTTCATTCCCATTATTCAATATCTTATTGGGAATTTATCTCACCCCTTATTTGGATTTATGTCTTCAAGTGAATACATGTAGTACAGATGAAATGAGAGCCACTAAGAAGATAGAGATGAAGGAATTAAATAAATTTTAATGTTTTATTATGTAAAATTTATATATGGCCCTATTTTTTCAAAGACACTAAACCTTTGGATCTTATAATTGTATAAATATTATATTTTCTTCATTAAGATGATGTAGTAATCATGTATTAAAGTTAATGTATATATATTTGATATCTGTCCATGGTTTTTTAAATTTTTGAATTAGGATTAGAGAACCATAGTGAAAACCCTTAGTAAAAGTCTAAGTATATGTAAGAACCCATGAAGCTTCGTATTTTCAAAATATAAAACATTTTGATCCCACAAGTTAGGGATTCATAATTAATTTAGCAAAGGTATAAATTATTTATTCATGACTAAATGACTCATGTTTTCTTCTAACCTTCTCTATTTTCAAAAATGGTGGGAACTAAGAGAAATCCATCCAACAACCCATGTGAGGGAAAATTTTGTGATTTCTCAAATGACATCCCCAATCCGTTGGGAGGTGGAGACCAAAATTTTATACTAATTTGTACCCAGATTTATTAGGATATGAACAATAACTTAAATAATGTATAATTTACTCCTTCACCTAAGAGTGAGAAGCTGGGTATTGAATTTTATATGCATCAATGACCAAAAACATTTCATGGATATTATGATCCACTAGTCATGAAAAAATGGGTCAACTCAATAGAAGAAAATTTCTTTTATGCTTCACTATTCTAAGAAAGAGAAGGTGAATCTATTTATTTATCTACTATACAGAGAGGTTTATCAATGGTGTGCATTGATTAGAAACACCAATCCAATGGAATAAAGTGAAGAGACGGGGTGTAATGACTTTAACATAACATTTCTCAACAATTATTTTCCCCTAAATCTTCTTGAAATTATGGATAGAGACTTTATAGAGGAGAAGTAAAGGGAGGATTAATGAGTCATGGTATATGAAGAAAATTTCACAAGGATTTCAAGGTATTCTTCAAGTTTTGTTATAAAAAAATATAGAAAAATTTATATATTATTTAGTGGTTTAAAATAACAACTCTGAAGTCTCTAGCTATTCGATACATTGGAAGTTATGAAGAGTTTGTTTGATGTGATCTCAAAGTGAAGTTGGAGTTTGGATAATGGTCTCATGGCTATATTTATAAGAAAAGAATGATGGAGTTTCATGTTTTGGGATCTAATGAGATAGGAGGAATGGAATATTAACCACTCACATGTTAAAAATGTAGGAATAAGAATATGGTGAAAAACATTAAAGGGATAGTGAAATTCTATAATTGTGGGAGAGAAGGAAACCAAGATCATGAATGTCGTAGAGACATAAAATATTAGGCCGATTTGATAGAAGAATAGAGAGAACCACCCATGGTTCAATTCTTCAATTGTATGGAGAATGTGAACTATGCAGTCCATTGCACTAAACCATGAGTCCTCCAGGGTAGTCAATTTTATCAAACACCAAAACCAAAAGTGTAGGGTAAGACTTATTCCATTAATATTATTAAGGTGGATCTCGACAACGATGTGGTGATTGTTAAGTTTTTTATTCATTCATGAATAGAGAACATACTGTTTATCATGGTTATATGAATTCTTTCATATATTGCAAGTTCATTAGAAGAATTCAAACACCGCTTAAAAATTAGAAGGTTTAGTTATCTATGAGAACTAAAAATTAAGATATTATTTAATGTAAAGTATATACCTTCCCACAAGTTAAAGATTGTGGATTGAACCTCCCAAAAAATCATGTCCAATATACTTTGGTAGAGTTTGAGGCTATATTGATCTAATATTGGATATCATTATTCACATCCAACATCAAGTATTGGGAAAGGGAGATCACTCTTCACTTCTCAAGGAATCCTCCAATTCTATACAAATGAAAATGGGTGGATGAATCTCGGTTGGAATCATTGTCTCAATTATGGATATTATTACCTTATGGGAAATAATATCTAACTCAAATGATTGAGACAAAGGAGAGAATCATGCTCAGAGACATTCCCATTATGAGGGACTACACTAATGTAATCCCTGATGAATTTTCAAGAATTCCACCGAACCAAGAGGTTGAGTTCTCAATTGAACTTATTCCTAGATCTCTACTTATATGAAATAAAACATATATAATGGAAAACATTGAGTTAGTTTAAATGAATAATAATTACAACAGAATATGGACAGGGGTTTTATATGCTTGGGTGCTTCACTTTGGGGTGCACCAGTCCTCTTCATCAAGAGGAAGGATATATCAATGTTCCTTTTAATTGAATATCATGAGCTCAAAAAAATAAAGATAAATAAAAATAATCCCTTCCATATATGTTTTTTCTGAACAAATTAATTGGGACAAGTATTTCTCTATAGTGGTCCTTTAGTCAGGATATCACCAATTAATGTTTCGGAAGGAAGATATTAAACATACTACCTTTTTAACGAGCTATGGAAACTATTAGTTTATAGTGATTCCTTTTGGACTCACCAATTCTCTATAAATATTAATATACATAATAAATAGAGTCTCTAGAGATTACTCTGAAAAATATATGGTAGTCTTTTTTATGTATTTTCTTGATATACTCAATGGGAATGGAGGAACATGAGGAGAATTTGAATACTATGATAAAGACTTTGAAAAGGGAGAAACATTATGAAATTTACAGTAAATGTGAGTTCATGATGGAGGATGTATCATTATTGGGGAATGTTATCACTAGTAAAGGAATATATGCAGACCCTTCCAGGATAATGGATATCCAAGAATAGCTAGCCCAACATCTTTAATAGAGATTTGTAGTTTCCTTGGTATGGCTAGGTATTACCAGAGATTTGTGAAGAACATAGCATGATTTTAAAAACCAATAACCATGATAAATTGAAAGGGATAAAAGTATTTTTAGACCGGTGAATGTGAATATTGATTCAACAAGTTTAAAAGGAGGCTTCTCACTGTGCCAGTACTCACACTTATGACAAGTGGGGAAATCATTATGGTATACAATGATGCTTCAAAGAAGTAATCGGGATATGTACTAATGAAAATTGATAAAGGGATAGACTAAACCTCAATGATGTTAATAATTCACGATCCAAAATATCCCACACATGATCTATAGTTGGAAGCTATGATAATTGCATTGAAAATATAGAGGCGTTATCTCTACAAGGAAAAGTGTGATATATATACATACCATAAGAGCCTTAAAATATATATTCACATAAAAGGAACATAATATGATCCGTCAAAATTAGTTACAGCTCATCAAGGATTAAAATTTCTCAATCCACTACCATCATAGAAATGAAAATAAAATGGAATATTCTCTTAGTAGAAAGTATATTGCAACATTATAAATGATGAAAATTGAGAAGGATCCAATCTTATTAGATTTGAAAAAAAATGGAAATTGGAATATGTAAACAAATATCATACCCGATTTTTTTTCAAATGATTTCTCAGCAATCCTTCATGATGAAAATAATGGATGATTAAAGAAATTATATAGAAATATAGAAGAATGTGGAAGCAATGAGTGAAGTGAAATATCCAATGTATAAAATTGATGAGGAAGGAATTTTATGATTTGGGTCATGTCTATGTTTACCATCTAATCCAAATATAATGAATGAGCTTCTGAAGGACATATATAGCTCAACCTTCTCTTTTAACCTAGGGAGAATAAAAATGTATAGAGATATCAAAGAGAACTATTGGTGGGACAATATAGATAATGATATCATTGAAAATACATTAAAGTGACAACTATGTCAACAACATAAGGTTGAAATGAAAATTTATACGATGATGATGAAACCATTACCAATACCAATATGTAAATAGAAAGACATCACTGTTGAATTTTTCGCTATACTTCCAAAGACATCTTGAGAGAATAATGGTATATGGGTCATTATGGAATTTCTTACAAAGAAAAATCACATTATAACAATTCGAGAGTAATTCTCACTATATCAACATGCATGGAAATAAATTATAAAAGTGTTAAGGATTCATGGAGTATCTCTATCGATTGTGCATGATTGAGATCTGAGATTCATGACCATGTTTCCAAAAAATACTTAACATTCTATAAACACTATGCTGAACTTCAGTATAGAATATCATCATTAAAATTATGTCCAATCAGAGAGGACTATTCAGAAACTGGAAGACATGTTCGTAGATTGTTATATGGACTTTTTTATAGGATGAGACCAACATCTAACACTGGTTTAGTTCTCAGACAATAACAGTTTCCACTCAAGAATCCAAACGGCTCTATATGAATCCCTTTATTGGAAAAGATGCATAACACTGATGTGTGAGGATGAAGTTAATGAACATAAGATTCTTAAACCTGAAATGGTCTTGGAAATAGTAGAAAAGGTGAAAAACTATAAGGCCCCTACCCATGTGACCCATAGTCGATGAATTATTTTAATATATTAGAATTATTATGAGGAATAATTTTCCGAAGGACCGATCATTTTATCAGTATTGAAAAATATATTACATGCATGAAAGATACATTGCAATTTTTTAACATAAAACAAAGAATAAATAAACCATTGAGAATAAAATTATTACCATAGTTTAAACCTGCATATCTATCATAATATACTTCTTGGAATCCTGGGAAAATAAAATATAAGAAAGGGGTGAGCTCAAATTATCAGTAAGGTTAAACAATATAGAAAATGCTATCATAAATAATCATAAATACTTATGGAATGGTATAAAATTAAAACACAAGCCCTTTAAGCATAATCTTCAGCATAATATGGAAATGCTAAATCAAATAAATCCATTTACTTATTCACATGTATATTATACTAGATGAATAATCACATGTAACATCAATAACTATACTCATAATGATGGAATGCATAATTTCAGACATCTTAACCCTAAAGTCAAGGCCTTATGCCAAGACCTTGAATATAAGTTTTTTCAAGGCCTTGTGTCAAACCCCAAGTTTGTCTAATGAGTCCTACAAATGAATCGAGGGGTTATAGAGGGCGCCTCCCATTACATACTATTTCCAATGCATTACTCATATGAAAAGGGTAAAATATAACATAAACATTCATGTTAAAAATGTCATACAAAATGTCAATACATTAACCATAAACCATGAATGGTATAATAATAGCACATCCATAGGAAAACATATCATAAATCATTCAATACAATATGGAATATTGTATTATAATAAATCATCCTTAATCAAGAATAATATATGGTAAAGGATATTGACATAGTTGAAAATTATCAATAAGACTCTTCGAGAGAAATATCCCATTTTCATGAAATCATTTAAAAGTAAAAACATTTATAAAGGAAGGAATTGAAAAGATATTTTTGATTCAAAGTGTCACATACCACCTTGAAATTTTTTAAAGTAATTAAGATTTAAAAACATTAATATCCATATAAATTAATCCTAAAAACCATTTTAAAAACATGGACAATAATGATAATGGTTAAAGAGAGTAAATATTTAAAACATTTAAAATGATGTTTTCGTTAAAGAGACCCTTAAAAAGAATCATTCTGAAAACTCTTTTATGAAATATGGAAATGGATAATAAATATTTCCCAGTATAAAAATACACATAAACAGTCTCATATAATAAAGAAATTGTGGAATTAACCCTTACCTTTGGTCTGATAATCTCTGTATGTGTCTGAAATTCCTCTTCTTTAGGTGTTTCCATTTGATTTGAACAAAAGGGATCCATAGGTTGGATTTATGATCAAGGTAAGACCTCTTGGTTGAAGTGAGGATAGTTGGGAGGAGATTCGAGAAGGTTTTGGCCGAGCTAAATGGTTTTGGAGGTGTGAATTTAAGAGAAGGGTAAGTACCATTTTATAAGAGAGGTGAGGGGCACTTTAGGAAAATATTGAAATAGTAATTTAATATAAAATAATTTTCATTTTATAATATATCCAAATGGATTTATTTCAAGGATAAGATAAGGATGGGTCAAAATACTCTCAACATGTAGTTTTTAGAATAGTTTATTCCCCCATATTATCTTTCTATTTTAAATTTAACCTTTACTTAAATAGTTTAACTTTTACCATGTCATCTTGTATTTTTACTCTAAATGGTTAATATTTTAACTATAAAATGCCAAGAGAACCTCAAGTGGTTGATTAATTACATAAGTTATATTATCTATATTATTTGGAAGAACCATTGATTTTTAGGACTATTATATAATTTAATAAAGTAGTATTTGTTTTAAAAATTCATTTAGAACAATTTTGAAACTATTTAGTATTTGGCCTTTATTAAAGTCATAACAACTTGATTCATTCTAAAAAATGCATTTAATCAAACAAATAATTTAATATTCAACTATAAAATACATATATGCAATCAAAAGTTTCAATTTACATTTATTTTAATATTTATAATATCATTTATTTTAATTACTCATTAATAAGGTAATTACTGTATCATCATTGTGTCATAAATAAATTTAATTATTTAATGTATAAAAATTATAAATAAAATACCATGATGTATTAAATCGATTTAACTTTCTAATGAATATTTATAGTCAAATATAACTACTGTATAACACTATTAAAAAGGCTATATTAATTAAAATTAGAATTTAACACTTTTAACTCTTCTTTAAATAAAATATAATAAATGCCCTAATCATACCCAAGTGGATCAAAAAGGATCAAATTTAAATCATAAGGTTGAATTTGGTTATGAAACAATTTTCCTATAGAATTAGGGCTTATGGTTGGGTAATTTAATATTATTATAATATTATTTTTTCCTTTAATTACCTTATTAATCTTTAACCCTGGTAAGAAAAATTCAAAAGCTATTATTACCAAAAAATTATTTTCGAACTATTTAACCACATTTTATATAATAATGAAAACCATATATGTTACATTCTTAAAATTTAATTCACAGAAGAAGTAAAATTACGTTTTATGCAAATTTACAAATGTTTCTATAAGGTGGGTAAAAGACGTTAAAAAGATCAATAAAATTTTATATATCTAATCATTTTATAAAATGACTCAAATTAAATCCTTTGGAATAGTATATGTATTATGTAACTATTTTTACTTTGTGTTAAATTTTAAATTAAAAAAATTATTTAAATAAAAAAGTCATTTTTTATGTATGAGGCAATATTTTTCACTATTCATAAAAAATCGAATGTTTTCATAAAAATATAAAAAATTCACCCAAAGATAATTTTGATATTATGAATTCAAAAATGATATCTATTTTAACAAATAAAATTTTTAGGAGTGTCTAAAATTAATTTTGTTGTTGATCACAAAAGGACATAAAAAGTAGTTCTTTTAAAAAATATTTTCTAAATATATACCAATTTTAATAAAACTTATACGTTTCGTTATAAATATATTTTATTTATGTGAAATATTTTTAAATAACATGTAAATTTTTTTACTATTAATATAAAAATATTTTGTTGATAAATAAATATATCATTTAAATAATTATAAAACTATTATGTTGTTTTGTAGAAACTCAATCATGCATATAATACCATCCAAGTTGTTATTGCATGCAATATAAGCTATTAAATTACTTCAAATAGATAACCTACTAATGAATATCTGGGAGTTACATTTTCCCCTTCTTCAATAAATTTCATCCTTGTAATTTGAAATTTTTCTTTGAAAATAAAAGTTTGAAAATAGAAAATACATTTTTGAAAAACACACATTAGAAATAGGGTTAAGAAAATTTAGTCTTAATAAGATGGATAAGGAAATGGAAAAGTCACCACCAAATTAGGATTTTGAAAAAGAGAAAATTGTTTGAAATTAAAGGCACGTAATTAGAGGAAAACATAAATATTTATAAGGAGTTATTGAGGACATCAATGACCAAAAAGTGAACAATAAATGGAAAATTAAGGGCCTCAAAGCTATAAATCTATGATGATTTAAAGTATCAATGGTTAAAAAAATCATAAGGAGTTAGGATAGCACATTTTTTAGATATTATTTCTGAATAAGAATGATTAATTTACATTCAGGATAAGAACTCAAGAAAACATACTTGATTACATTACCTCTAATAATCATAATATCAACATTTGGTTGTTCTTCGATCGATTTTCACTTCATCCCTTATTCTAGGAAATTAATGTTCCAAAATGATTTTTTACACCTGAACTGCATTTGATAAATCATAAGTTCCACAAGTATTTCATTAATATTATATATGTATACTTAAATTAAAAAGGTTAGGTTAATGTATCCAATAAATTTTACTTTAACGTCAAACAAAATATCAAGGGCACAACTTACTCCATTTCAACTTTTAGACTTATCCAAAATACTTATGTCCAAACTCACATTTCAAAAATTTAGATGGGACATAAACATAATGAGGATTTTTTTTCTCACAAAATAACATGTGAATAACGTCATCATATATTCTATAAAAACATGGAAACACTTTGAAATACCATAAATCCTTATTTAATACATTCATGATCACTTATTTCGTATAGAATATGGGATAAACTACATTAACCCCAAAATTTTGTAAAATCCATCAATTATGGAATAAAAAATTAATTATTTCTAAGGTATTAAATAATATCCAATATAAATTATACAAATCCATAATCTCTTATTACAAAATCACTACATTAGTATCATGCCAATATTAAGTTTTATTATTTCCTCGAACATGTATTTTCAAAAAAAATTAACTTGCTATTGAGTAACTTTCCTTAGTACCATACAATCTCAAATCCTCAAAGAAATAGTAATATAGTACAATCCTTATTTATTTCCATAATTCATATAACCAGTAAATCATTGATAAAACTCTAAAATGACATAATTCTTAAATCAATAAAAACAAATACAATAATATTTCCATGTTGACTGTAGTTACAGCTTATGCATGACATCGATCTCTTTCATTATTCTATGAAAAATTTCCTTTATGATTAGAAAATTTATTTGCATAATGACCCATTTTACTACATTTGAAACACTGAATATTAGTCTATATTTTCATCCCATTGCATTAGTTTTCCTGAAGACCCTTTTCTCCACATTAATCCCAAAAACCCAAACCGTTCAAGCAATTCTGAGGGTGATTCTTTCCCCAGATATCACATATGGTAAAATCCTTCATTCCCTTATTCCCTGTATCCATCATTATCGATGCCTACCTCTACTTCTCTATCACCCCTTCAAATCCATAGGAGTCGTATAATTATTTAATTATCTTGTTAACACATGAGATTATTTCCTCATATAATGAGAATACATTGGAGGATAATTCCCTTAGAAATGCTGGCTTAAAACCATGAATGATAGGATTCATCTTACTCTTTGGAACATGTACATTGGTGGGTATGTCATTATTTCTACTAGGCACCATTTCGAAAAAATTCCATACACTAGATTAAGATACTAATCATAATGAATTATTTTAAAATAGTGAAATAATTGATATAAATTAAAAGAATTATTCATCTTTAATCTCATAATTATAAAAATGGTTTTTTGCAGACAAATTGAATCATAAATACTTCATAAGGGGTTTTAATAAATTTTTTAATTTTTCTAAGAATAACCCATCGGAGTGTCAAACTAGGTGTGTAGTAAGGTCTGTTGTCGTGTACCAGGATACCCCAAGTGAGGCTCAAAACACCATGTCGTAGTTTTCACCCCTAGGTACATCTGTGCAAGAACCAAATCAACTTGCAGTATCCAGATAGGGATGTATATCTTAGAAGACCCACAAAATATCTACATTACAAATATTATAGGTAGTTGTTTTATACTAATCCTAAAAGTCTATCTTAGGATAATGTTTCCTTATTAGAGTTTTTCTAAATCTTGTTTACAAGGTTATTTCTAAAATATCTATGATTCCAACTGTAATGCCACAAATCTATTTACCCAGAGCCGGTGCATTATTTTAATAAATTCGCATGATTATAAGGAATCACGTCCCAAAGGATGGATTAGTTTAGTAGTCTTCAAAAATATATTACATACATGAAAGAAACATTACACTTTATGAAATAAAACACATCATAAATAATCCTTTGAGAATTCCATTATTCACTTATCTTAAACCTTCATATCCATCATAACACACTTCTTGGAATCCATGGAAAACATAATTTAAGAAAGGGGTGTTCTCAGACGATCATTAAGGATAAAAAATATAGTGGAAGCTATCATAAATAATCATAAACTTTTATGGAATGGTATAAAATTGAAACTCAAGCCTTTTGAACATAAACCTCATCATAACATGGAAATGATAAATCATATAATTTCATTGACATATTCACATGTATATTTTAATAGAATAATAATCACATGTATCATTAATAATTGATCTCATAATTATGGAATGCATAATGTTGAACATCTGAACCACAATGTCGAGGCCTCATGCCAACACCCTAATTATAAATTTTTTCAAGGCCTAGTTCCAAGACACTAGTTTGTCTCATGAGTCCTACCAATGCATCGAGGGGATATAGAGGGCCCAACGCATCACTTACTATGTCCAATGCATTACTCATTTGAAAAGGGTGAGACATAAATAAACATTATTATTAAAACTAGCATATGAAATGTCAGTACATTAACTATAATCTATGAATGGTATAAAAACATCACATCAGTAGGAAAACATATCAAAAATAATTCAATATAATATGGAATATTCTATTATAATAAATTATCCTTAATTAATAATAATATCTTGTAAATGATATTTATATACCTAAAAATGATCATGAGACTCTTTGAAAGATATATCCCTTTTTCATGAAATCCTTTAAAAATCACACAATTTATAAAGGAAGGAATTTAAAAGATATTTTTGATTCAAAGTGTCACATACCACCTTGAAACATTATAAATGAATTAAAATTTTAAAACAATCAAGTCAATATAAAAAATTATAATATCAATTTTGAAAACATGGAAATTAATGAGAATTCATTAGAAGAATAAATATTGAAAACATTTAAAATGATGTATTAGTTAAAGAGTCCCTTAAAAAATCCTTTTGAAAAATCTTCTATGAAACATGGACATGGATGATAAATATTTCCAAATACATAGTTACAAATAAACAATTCTAGATAATAATGATATTGATGAATTGACCCATTCCTTAGGTCTAATACTCTTCGTACGTGTCTGAAACTCCTCTTCTTCGGGCGTTTCCTTTTGATTTGAAAAAAAGGACTCCATAGGTTGGATTTATGATAAAATAAAGGTATATAGGTTGAAGTGAGGGTAGTTTGGAGGAGATTTGAGCTGGTATTTATGGAGACAAATGGATTTGGAGGTGGAAATTTAAGAGAAGGGGAAGTACCCTTTTATAAGAGAGTGAGGGGCACTTTAGAAAAAACATGAAATATTAATTTATTATATAATTATTTAGGGTTTCTAAAACATACAGATAGATTTATTTTGAGTCTATTAAGGGGATGAGTCAAAATTCACTTAACCAATATGTTTTTGACATGTTTAGTTCCCTATATTAACCTTGTATTTTAGATTTTACCCATAGTAAGATAGTTTAACTTTTATAATATCTTCTTGTGTTTTTATACTACATAGTTCATATAGTTACTATAAAATGGAAAGAGAACCTCAAGTGGTTTATTAATGGAATATGTAAAATTACATAAGTCATTTTCCAAACCATTGATTTTTAGGACTATTATATAATTTAGTAAAATATTATTGGTTTTTAGAATTCATTTATGTCAATTGTGACACTATTTATTATTTGGTTTTTTTAAAGTCATAAAAATATTATTCCTTAAAAAAAATACATTTCATCAACCATAACATGTCAAATGCACATATAAAATTCATTTTTGGCATCAAATGTTTCAATTTAAATTTATTTTAATATATATTATAATTTATTTTAATCATTCATTATAAAGGTAATTACTACATCATCATTATGTCACAAATAAATTTAAATATATAATGTCAAAATTTTAAAAATAAAATACCATGATCTATGAAATATTTTTAGATTTATAATGAATATTTTTAGTACATTTTATCTTATGTATAACCCTATATACATAATGTTTTAGTTATTAAAATTTGAAATTAAAAATTTTATCGTTTATTTAAAGAAAATTTTATAAATGCCTTAATATAACCCAAGTGGATCAAAAAAGATAACTTTTCTACCCTAAGGTTTATTTTGGTCGAAAAAAAAAATTTCCAATAGAATTAGGACATGTGTTGGGGTAATTTTATATTATTCTAAAATTATTTTTACCATTAATTACACTATTAACTTTAATCGCGGTATGTCAAATTCAAAAGATACTATTCAAAAATATTTATTTTCATCCAATTGAACCTTGTTTTATATACTGATAAAAAACGTTTCTGTAGGATTTTTGAAATTCAATTCACAAAATCGGTAAAATAACGATTTATGCAATTTTTCAAATGTCCCTAAAAGGTGGGTAAAATGCGTTAAAAAGTTCAATAAAATTTTATATATCTAGTCTTTTTATAAAACGAATAAAGTGAATTACATTTGAATAATATATTCATTATGTATCTATTTAGACTTGAAGATAAATTATAATTTCAAATAATTATTTAAATTAAAAAGTCAGTTTTTGTGTCCTATGAAATAATTTTCACTATTCATCAAAAAATTGAATGTTTTAAAAAAAATACAAATAATACCCCCAAAGTTAATTTTGATATTCTGAATTCAAAAATGAAGTCTATTTTACCAAATTCAAATTTTCGGATTATCTATAAATAATTTTATTATTGTTCACAAAAGGATATAAAAATTAATTTTTTTAAGAAAATAGTTTTTCTAAATATATAACATTTTTAAAAAAACTTATACATTTCATTATAAATTTTTTTTATTTAGGTGAAATTTTTTTAAATAACTTTTAAAATTATCTTGTAACTATTCATATAAAAATATTTAGTTGATAAATAAATATATCATTTAAATAATTATATTACTAATGTGTTATTTCACAGAAACCCAATCATGCATATAACACATTCCATGTTGGTGTTGTGTGCAATATAATATATTAAAATAATTTCAATAGATAACATACTATGAAATCTCAGGGTGTTACAAAACCATTTAACAACACATCAAGGTAACCTAAAGTTGATATAAGAGACAACCATAAAATCATCAAAGAGACCTAGACTTAATGCTGAAGACATGATATTCGGTGACATATCACCATGGAAGATGATCAGAAAATTTAGGGATAATAGAAAGCTACGTCCCATGTACATTGTCCACTTTGAGATCCTTGATCGTGTCAAAGATGTGGCATGTCTAATAGAACGTCCACCTACCATGTCTCAATTACATGATGTATTCAATATATCTTTCTTTAGGAAGTGTCAAATCCATGACTTATTCTAATGTTATTTTTCATTTAATTTCTATTATTGCTTTGTTTTGGGTGATTCCCATTCATTTTGGTAGAAATGGTGGGTTTTCAAAAATTGGGCCAAACTGAGAGCCCATTTACAAATATGAAAATAATTTTTTCTTATAAATCATTAATTTTTCAAACATATACACTCATTAAAATTTCAAATTAGATTTCCCTGGAATATAAAATCAACCATACAAAATTATAACCCATATAAATTCATAATAATGATGGATTTGAGTTTTTTATTAAGCTGTTGGGCCATCCCAAAATCCCATTTCCTACTTTAAAATATTTTTTTTATTATATAATATATTTTTCAATTATTATGTTTTTTGGTGATTCTAACTCTCACCTAAGACCACTTACCCAAAGCACGCTCTCATCCTCTCCTCCCTCTCTTTTGAAGTAATTTCCCATACTGACTAGGGAGATAATGATCAATCATTCTCAAATCTCCCATATTTGAAGAGTTAGGTTTCTTTCATAACATCTTCAATTTTCACTCTTTTTCCCCAGATTGAGTTTCCAACTGACCTACTATGAATCCTACGAGCCTCCCAATAAGTTTTAATTACATCATGATTCATATATTGATTGATTTGGGACGATTCCTTCATGATTTCTTCGTGTAAATGTATCTCTCTTCATTTCCTTCCTTCTCGTTAGTGTTCCCTCCCTCGTTCATGATGTTATAAAATTTCTAGAAGTTAGGGTTCGTACCTAGGGTTTTATTTAGCGTCTTTTTATCAAATATTTGGGTTCTAGGCTGGATTACACTATTTTATGGCGTGGTAGTGGTGCGGTGGATGTTTCGCACAAAGAGTTTTGGGTTTCGACACATTCGGTAGGTGATTCCATGTGTAAGAAATTATTGATGTGTTATTTTTCTTGATTTAATAATTTATCATGTTTATAATATGTTTTTTTGGGAGAAAACCATTTTTAGTAGTATTAGAAAAGCATTTAGTATTAATGTAACATTTTTGTTGGAAGTTGTTTACTTTTCAATTGTAAATCATGTGATATCTTTTGTGTTAAAATTATAAAATATGGAAGTTATTTATTATTTGTTGAAATGGTATTTAAATTATATATTGGTAATTATTTATTGTCATGTGGGCCTAAAAAGATGGTTTTTTAATTTGTTTTATGTGTAAAACCTTGTTATAATTCTTGAATATGTTTTATGAAAATTTGTGTTTTCATTTGTATCTTTTGTGGTATTATTCAATGTGATTTTGTAACATTTGAGAGTGGTCTAATAAATGTTTCTAGGGATTACAATTATATTTTTTGTTGGTATTGGTGTGATTTTGGAATATAAATAGGGTTTTGAAATGGGTTTTGTTTGCAAATCATGGTTATGCCCCTTGGGATTATTTTATGAAAATTGTAAATGAGTTGTTGAGTTAAAAAGTGGGAAAAGGATGTACATGTATAGTTTTAGTGAGTGTTTTCACATAAGTTGGGTTTTTTAAAGGTAATGTGGTGATTTTTGATGTCAGACATTTTTTTAGTGTTTTATAAGTTTCTAAAATATTTTATCAAATTTCCAGAATTGTGCGAAACAAGCTTGTGGGCTATATTGTGTGAGTATGATGTAAAAAAATAACTTTTCTTATGAAATGATTATTATTTGACATATCGTATATAAATCTGGGTTATTTTTTGAATGTGTGATGTGGAAGTGGTATTTTCTTCTAAAAATTATTCTTCATGGCTTGTTGAACTTGTTTGAGAACAAGAGAGAAACTCGAGTATCTATGTGGGTGGACGTGTACTAGTATGCTAGTGATCCGATGGGGTTTGGCCATAGTTTCACGTAGAAAGTTTGATGATGAAATTACTAACTAAATTATTTTGATGATGTTGGGGGACCACTAAGATATTGGTATGATCCCTACTAGTGGCTCGTGTGCATGAGAACAGATATTTTCTTGGTTACTTTCACCAAGATACGAGGTACCTGAGACCCACATCGAGCTAGTGCCTAAGGGGTTATTTCCAATTGCTTATGCTCATTAGATATTTATACATACCATCTGAATATGGTATGTTTGGTAGTAAAATTCAGTAGCTTTGGAATTATATTTAAATGTGTTGATTCTTTAAAATAACCCACTTGAAAACTATTTTCATTTAAAGTTGAATCTCTTTAAAATTCTTAATAGCATCTCATGTTTATGAAATCAAGAAAGCATTTTATATTTGAATGTTTATCACATGGAATCCTGTAGTTGTGGAATCCTATTGGGCTTTTGATTTCACCCTACATACACCTTTGGGTGTAAGTAGACATGGTTATTTTGTTGCAGGTATGGGTAAAGATTTTAGTGCCAATGGTTCAGGTCTCTAGCAGTCCTTTGTGATGCAGAGTTGTATAAATGGTAGGAGGGTGGTGCCTCTTGCTTTGAGGAGGTTCTTGGGATATCATTTTTTGTTTTTATACCTTTTTGAAGGTCTTTGAACATTGATTTAAATTGTGTAACTCAATTATGTAGTTTTTTAAAAGGTGGTTTTGATTAAAAAATCCAAATATATTTTATTGGATTTTTTTATTGTTGTATGTCTATAAACTCAGTTAAATCATTCCCAACATTCATTTTATGATTCTTGGGCACTTGTACCAGCCCAGGGGGATCATTAACACCCTTCAGGCTTTGTTGTGGGCCGGGATTGGTGCCGATTTTGATGGATACCAGATTTGGTTCATGAAAAAATGGTATCAAAGGGAGGTTTAGGTTATCTATTTGGGTCATGTTATTTGGTGAAGAGTCAGGATAGTCTTGAGCAAGGATTTTTGGGACGTGAAATTATAGTTATGGGTAGTGTGCCTAGCCCCCACAACTCATGAAAGGATTCATGTCGCTAGGGGAATTCAAGTTTTATCTGAGTCCTTTGGTTTTCTTGGATTGATGATGATTTGTGGAAATGAAAAAAGATTTTGGATAATGGTCTCAATGAGATTGTAGGGACTGGAAATCCATGTGGATGCAATGATATTTCCCTAGAACACTCTTTTTGATGGTGAAGTGATTTCAATATGGCCGCTAACTATATGTACAAGTCACCCACCGAAACTAGTTTCCTATTTCACTGTCATGTGTTTTTTAGTTATTGAAATCATTGAAATTTGGTTTTAATGGAAAAATGACATGGTTTTAAGAATCGTAATGTTTTTGTGAAATTATTTTATAATAAAAATAGAATGGTTTGATTTTTGAAAAGGTATAACTGAATTTTTAGACTTTTTGGAAATAGAAAATGGTGTGTTTACACCTCTTTTGAAAGGAAGAACTATATTAAGGTTAGTTTTGACAATGTGTTTCCAATATTGTTCTCAAAACTATTGAAAGCTGTTTTAATGGGATGGACTTTTTTAGAGGTCCTTCATGGTGTTTGGAATGGTATTTTTATTTGGTAACTAGTGATCATTTGAAATGTTTTAGGAAATTTTGGAATGTTGTTTTGAAATGAGAAGATTTGGGTTCCCAGTTTAATTAGTATTTATGTAATGGAGTCTGTCATGAAATTATAAGTGTTTTTAACTATGCTTAAATGTTTTGAAATTAATGGACATGAATCGAAATTGATTTTTTACTGAATTATAGGAGATCTTTTTAAAAAAATTACGAATCATTGGAACCCTGTTTTGAATAGGAAGAGATGAGTTGTCACTAAAATGGGGGTTGATGAAAGGGAGTGTTCATAAAATTCGGAGTGTTTTGAAATGGGATGAGATATTCTAAGATTAATGTGTATGACTTGAAATTACGTTCTTATTGAATGATTGGGGATTTTATGAAAAAAAAAAGATTGGTAAGATGTAAATTGGGATTTTGATTTTGTGGTTTGTGTTGTAGAGAAAAATATTTGTATTGTTTGACTATTTTGGTTATGAAAAGTTGAATGAATTTTTGTTATAACCTTTTGTATTTACATGGGAGACTACATGCATTAAGTTACATGTGATGATGTATGGTTAATGGAATGGATGGATGACTACCGGGATGGATATGAGGATGGTTCTTGGTGTGGCACATAAACATGCTTGTGTGAGGCCCATGGGGTACCATTGGTGGATACACTAACCACTGAATCATTTATTTTCAAAGAGTTGATTTTAAAGGTGAACATGATGTCTTGATGACTAGTTTGGGTGGTGTTTCTTATGTGTTTTTGGAAATATTTTTGTTTTGGGATGTTTGAGTCTAATAACCCCTCTTTTTGGATGGTGTTTTGTGTTTTTGTTTGGTTGGAATGTTAGTTTGAAGGGTTCGTTAGTGGACACCTTATGAGAAAGGTTTCATAAAGACATTATAATGGTTCCCCTCATCTGTTTGGTTCTATTTTTGGCACATTTTGACCAATGGACCAGCTTGGTTGGGTCCTTGGGTTCGCTTATTTGATAAGGTATGCCCCCCATTAAGGGTTACTTCATGACTGAAGTGAATCGTAGATTGTTTCATTGTTGGATGATCCTCCAATTTACCAATATAATGAATATTATTCTCATGCATTTGAGATTGATTTTACACCATTTCCTTTTGTTTTTTCGTGGATTTTCTTATATCTGGAGTGTTCTCGTGGAAGGTTGAAAGAGACCATAGTTTTTTAAGTTACTTGATTTTTTGAAGGGGGAAGTAGTCTGGGGTTATTAGTGTGGATGGCGTCTAAGAGGGACTATGGATCCTTTGTTTTCTCTTCTAAGTTGGTGTTCAATTTAAACCACTGGTGTGGTAAATCTGTTCATTATAGGTTGTTATGGACACTTTATTGAATCATGTGATATTTGGGGACGTTGCATAAGGTCCCTTCCACATACTGCTTCTATAAGTCGCAATGTTCAGGTTTGGTGATTTTTTATGATTCCATGTGATTGATTTACTATAAAGGTTAAGTTGTATAATATTTTGTGAGTATTTTTTGTGTCATAAGTGTGTCTACTTTCGGAAAAAATTGGTATCCTTTGTTTTGAAGGACGTGTGTCAATATATCGTTGTCTCTTTATATTTCTTATCTGAAGAAACTAGGGGTGACGTGGGTGTATCTTCTATAAACATGTTTCAATTAAATTTAAGGTTTTGTTAAAGTGAGTTCTGGAGTGTGTTATGTCTTGCTAAACCCATCAGGGATTGTAGTGTAGTTGTTTGTAGAACTGGAAGAAGAAGTTCCATTCTGGGGTTTCCAAATCCTAACTACGAGGCTGAAGATGCTTCAATCATTTGAGCTCCAATCATAGGATTCAGAGTAAATATGGCGCATAGTTAAGAGAAATCCTAGGTTTATTCTAACCATTATACAAAGTCATATCCTCAATAAAAAAGATAGTAATATTTTAAACCTATGGTGTTGCTATATTTCTTTTATTGTTCCCATACGATTGGACGAGGTAGGAGGACCTCGTGCCCTTGTTATCGCCCAATGTCATTCCTTTCACCTTTGGCTTCTAATGATTTTATTGAGCATGGTTTAAGATTGTGCTAGATAGGTTTACTGTGTGGTTAGTTGTAACCATACCTAAGAAAACTATGCATATAGAAGGATCCCCGTAGATAGTGCATAGTTTCCCAAACCATGCGGACTAATCGTGTGACCATACCAACTATTTATATTTTGGGTTTTTTCTGTGCTGACTCATGATGATCGGTTAAGATGGATGGTTTTTATGGTGGGGAGACCAACTATGAGTCTCATGTATGTTATTTTGGAAATTTATAATGGATTTCTACCCCATTTACCCATGAGTCCATTTAGACCTCCCCTGTTAGTGTCTGGATTCTGTCTTGGGAAAATTTAAGTTGTCTCTTACGGTGGGGAGTGTATTTGTGTCTCCTCGTACTAGTAACTCAGATTTTTCCTTATTATTGGATTGGAGGTAGGTGGTCTTATTATAAGCTATCTACAACTAACATCTTCCTTGTTTAAATGTTGGGATTGGAGATCGCCCAACATTTTAGTTAATGAAAGGTAAATGCATCCTTGTTCTTTGTTGTTGTCAGTTTGGGGAAATTGATTGAGTATTGTTCATATAGTATTTGAGGAGTTTTCTTTTGGGATAATGTCTAGATGTGATTTATTATTTCAGGAAATTGGTGAATGTTTTAATTTGGGATTTTATTCCTTTATTAATTTATCACTGGAGGTGTGTTGGCCTTTGGGGGTGAAACTTGGCAAATGAGTCCATTTTGGCCATTCAGTTGGGTTTGATTTTTGCCTTTGGCCTTGTTGTGACTTTCTAAGGTTGGATAGTGTTATGGTGGGAGAATTGTTACATACATGAATTATTTTAATGGTATTTTCAATTTAATTTCATTTCTTGATTCTTTTGGGGGTTCCCATTCAATTTGGAGGAAATGGAGGGTTTTTAAAATTTGGGCTAAACCGTGAGCTCATTTCTAGAATAAAAAATAATTTTTTTCTTTTATAACTCATTCGTATTTCAAAATTTTACACCCATTACACATCCCAATTTTTATATAAAATTATATTAAAATCACAATCTCAATTTTGACCCCATATAAATCCATAATAATGATGGATTGGAGTTTTTTATTAAGGAGTTGGGCCAAACCGAAAGAACATTTTGTCCTTTAAAATATATTATAATTTTTTTTAATATTTCAGTAAATGTTTATGGGTTTTTTATGATTTAAACTCTCCACGAACCCACTTACCTAAGGCGCCCTCCCAGGCCTCATCCCCCTCTTTGGGATTCATATGTCCCGCATATTTGGGCGATATTTCTCAATCATTCTCAAATCATCCAGATTTGAAGAGGTAAAATGTTTCATTAATAACTCCATAAATTTTCACTATTTTTCTGCAAATTCAGTCCCAGATGACATACTATTTCACCTTAGATCCTACCTACTAGGTTTGGTTATTTCAAGATCAGCTATTTGTGGATTTGGGCTGATTCCTTCAAGATTTCATCATGTAGGTGTTTCTCTCTTCATTTCTATCCTTGTCCTTAAGGTTTCCTACCTATTTCATGTAGTTATAAAATTTCTAGTAGTTAGGGTTAATAACTAGGGTTTTATTTGGTGTATTTTGGGTCAGATATTTTGGTTTTAGGTTGGATTTAACTCCCTAATGGTGCGACAGTGGTGTAGTTGATGCTTCGCTCTAAGATTTTAGGGTTTAAAGACATTCAGTAGGTGATTCCATGTGTAAGAAATTACTTATGAGTTAGTTTTCATTATATATCAATTTATCATGTTTATAATATGTTTTTTGTAGTGAGAAAACCATTTTTGGTAGCATTATCAAATCATTTAGTGTTAATGGTACATTTTTGTTTGAAGTTATGTACTTTTCAATTGTAACTCATGTGATATCTATTATGGTAGTTTTATAAAAAATATAAGTTATTTAGTAGTTGTTGAACGGGGATTCCAATTATGTATTTTTATTTTATTAGTGTCATGTGGTCCTAAAAAGGGGGGTTTTAAATGGGTTTTATGTGTAAAACCTTTTTATACTTCTTGAAAGTGTTTGATGAAAATGTTTGTTTTCATTTGTATATTTTGTGGTATTATTCGAGGTGATTTTATAACACTTGAGAGTGGTGTGATAAATCTTTATAGGGATTCCAATTATGATTTTGATTGGTATTGGTGTGATTTTGGCATGTAAAGTGGGTTTTGAAATTGGTTCTGTGGGAAAAACATGGTTATACCCCTTGGGATTGTTTTATGAAAATTGTAAATGATTTGTTGAGTTAAACAAAATGGGAAAAGTATGTACATGTACTATTTTGGTGAGTGTGTTCACCTAATATGGTTTTTTGAAATATTAATGGGTGATTTAAAATGTAAAACATTTTTTAGAATGTTTTATAAGATGCTGAAATGTTTTATCAAATTGCAAGAAAGATGTTAAACATGTTTGTGGGCTGTTTTGTGTGTGTATGATGGGAAAACTGAATTTTTCTTGTGGAAAGAGTTTTATGTGAAATGTGTGATATAAATTTGGGTTGATTGGTTAATTATTGATGTTAAAGTTTTATTTTGTTGTGAAAATTATTTTTCACGGCTTGTTGAACTTGTTTGAGAACAGGAGGGAAACCCAGGTATCACGGCTGGTGGACGTGTAGTAGTATGCTAGTGATCACACGGGGTTTGTCCCCAGTTTCACGTAGCTTGTTTGATGATGAAAAAACTAAATAAATGTTGATGATGATGATGATGATGATGTTGGGGTACCACTAAGTTATGGGTATGATCTCTACTAGTAGCTCATGTGCATGAGAATAGATATTTGTTTGGTTACGTTCACCGAGATACAAGGTGCTTCAGACCCACTGCGAGCTAGTTCCTAGGGGGTTATTTATCATTGCTTGTGCTCATTATATAATTTATACTTTATAAATATCATCATAATATGGTTCTTTTGGATGTAAAATTCAGTAGCTTTAGTAATTTATCTAAAGGTTTTGATTATTTAAAATAGACCACATGAAAACTATTTTACATTAAAGTTGAATCTCTTTAGAAAATTTAGTAGCATCTCATGTTTATGAAAAGTTGATAGCTTTTGTATTTGAATTTTTATCACATGTAATCCTTTAATAGAGGTATACTTATGGGATTTGTATCACACTCTACTAACACTATTTGGTGTAAGTAGACTTGGTTATTTTGTCATGGGTTTGGGTAATGATTTTAGTGCCAAGGGTTCGGGTCTCTAGTAGTCCTTTGCGATGCAGTGTTGTGGAGATAGACTGAGGGCGGTGCCTCTTTCCATGAGGAGGTTTTATGGCTGTCAATTTTTGGGGTTTTTTTATCTTTTTAATGGTATTAAAATAATTTTTTAAATTCTATAACTCAATTCCGAAATTTTGTAAAATATAGTTTGTTTTGAAAAATCTAGATTTGGTTTATTGTATTTGATTATTGTTGTATATTTATAAACTCAGAAAAATAATTCCCAGTATTTATTTTATGATACTCTGGCACTTGTGCTAGCCCGTGGGGATTGAGAATACCCTTCGGGCCTCATCAGGGGTAGGGTTTGGTGCTGGTTTTGATGGAAACCATATTCGGATCATGATAGGAAGTCTATACCATATCCCTCATATGTACTAAATCTATACATGGTACAATTGAAAAATGATCTATCTTATGAGGATAAGCTGGTAATGATCTTGGATAATAGAGATAAATTTATACTCAAAAATACTACTCACATGTCCAAAGTACTATGGAGGTACCATAAGAATGAATAGGAAGAATCAGAACTAGAGGGAGTGATGAATGATAAATACCCTTACTTGTTTTCACTATATTATATAAAAATGGAATTTTGAGGGAAAATTTCATAAGGGGGAAGAATGTAGCAATCAAAAAAAATTTCATTGGAAATTACCTTCTTATAATTATATCATATAGTATAAACCACATAAAATCAATTTGATAACATAATAAAAATATTATAAATTATGAATGAATTTAATAAGTTGTATTTCTAGAAATTAAGGACCCTATCCCGATGGAATAGTAACTTCACCTTTGGAATGGTAATGTGACCATTATGAATAATATCTTAACCAATAAAGTATTAACCTCATTTAAGAAATTATAAATAAATTTTAGGCATTTTATAAATGATAATATGATATATTTACATCAGGATATAAGAAAATAAATATTTTAAAAAATATCAATTAAGTGTTGGTATTTTTATAAAACAAAAATGTTAATTTATAATTTAACAATAAATCTAATTTTTTAAAAGAAATTTTATTTTCATAAAATATATTTATAAATTAACAATTAGTTATCTTATGGTAATAAGATACTTATATGAGGCCTTAATTAATTTTTTATAGTGTTATTAAATCAGTTATAATTTTAAAATCGATATTTTCTCAAGTAAATGACGATTTTAATTAAAATTAAATTTATCATATTTAAAAAATTATTGTCATTAAATTTAGATCATTTTTGAATTCTACACATCAAATAATGGTTATGGTTAAATTCTAGGGTTTTTCTAAAATACATGAATATTTTGTGAATAGTAAAATATAATAATTTATGAAAAATATAAATACATGAATTATTTAGTAATAGACGATGTATGGATGATATGAGCCAAAAATATTAAACTATCATTAATTATTTTAATAATTTTTTATAATGATCAAACTATTTATATTCTAGATCCAAAATAACAAACTAATGAATAAAATAATGAGAAAACACCCCTCTCCTCCCCTATAAATTCCACCCTCGCCACCTATTCTCCTCCAAACATATAAGATTTTATCCTTGTCCAAATTACACCCAATACACTTCCCAAGCCCCTTCCCCTTGTACAAGATCCCTTGGTATCATCACAATTCCAAACCCTTTTTACTAAGGAGATTATAAGGAGGAGAAACTCAAGAGGTAAAATCCACTTTCATTTTATTTTATTTTCTTTTCAATTTACTTATCTTATTATCATATCCTAACCTAAAATTATCGAATTAGAATGACAACTCCAGTATCTGATATATTGTGTAATTTTATTATGTTAATGTAATAATTCATCTTTATGTCTCTTCCCTTTTCTTTTTATTCTAAAAATGAAAATATCATCTGCGATGACTTGATTTACCACCACCATGGAAGATGAATTTTCATTTTTCATTGGCACCTTAATTCGTAGTCATAAAACCATTATTATGGTTAAATAATATTTTATTATACATATTATAAGTTATATAATGTTTTGAAGGCAATATATAAACATGATGTTATATAAAATGATATAAGATCATAATGGTCGTAAAACCACCAAAACTAATTAAATCAATTTCATTAACATTCAATAAAATAAATCATTCTTAAACCATAAAAAAATGCTATATAATATCCTATAATCTAATGAATTTGTATTAATAACATTAAAGTTCAATTATAGATAACTATTCTAATTTTTCATGAACATCCATACCCATAAAAAAGCGAACTAATCATGAAAACCAATAAAATAAACACTCTCAAATGATGAAATTAGACTATATAATTAATAAAAATTAATATAAATGAACATAATCAAAACATAATGAATTAAATTATTTTATCAAATTTTTATAGATTTTTTAGTTAATTAATTTTATTTTATTATCCATGATATTAAAGTGACGAAATCATTCAGACATAAGGAAATGGGATTCTACAACCAAACTCTATTTATTTGTGATTTCCTTCTTTCACTCTATTTTCAATATGTGTATTCCATAAAAGTTCCTTAAATGTAAATTATTTTTTCATTACCATTTCTCTTCTAGGATATATGTAACGTCCTGGTTCCATGTGCCTCAGAGAGGTGCCTCGTACCCGGTTGGTCACATAGCCTTAAGTGCATTTCCCCGAACACCAGAGGCTGCCAACTATCAGTGAGGGCCTAGGGTATGATAGTGAGGAAACTATTCCCTCAATGGCAGAGTAACAAAGTGGAAATAATTTATATACAATATAAAAAGCTGTAAAACAAGAAATAAGTTAACAATGGAAGTAATAAAAAACTGGATCACATATATATAATGATGCATGATAAATATTTCTAGGAAAGTATCCAAACAATTAACAATGTAAGAATACAATAGTAAACCAAATTACAAAAGAAAACAGAAAAACTCCAACAGTATTAGAAGCCGATGCTTGGTCCCATGCTCTCCATATCCACAAAAATCAAGTACCTAATGTAGACAGGGGCTTTCCCTTATCTATAACTATAACAATATAATTTTTTTGGGCCCAAAAGCATGACCCATACACGGGCGTGGGATGAATCCTAGTAGAAAATTACCCAATGATCTTTGCCTACCAGTCAGTGAAAATATAAGGCATGCAATAAGCAAAGAAAAGAAATGAACACAGATGTACTGAAAACTAAACAGTCCAAATGTTTCATTTAAAAACATCTACTTTTAAGTATTTAATCAACCAAAAAAAATATATGCAAGCCTATGGATAGTTCTCACATCTTAACCCATATGGTTCACAATACTAGAGAATATATTGAAAAGAATCTATGGGGAAGCACTCCCCATTAATTCTCCCTTTAGTCATGTGTGACTAAAGACTCTCTGAGGAAACACTCACCATCAATACCCTCTTTTGTATTTTAATGGTAACATACTGGCACTCTGAGAAAGCACTCAATGTTAATTCCTCGTGTGGCCTCATAACGTAACTATAGACACTCTGAGGTATCACTTAACGTCAATCCTCCCTATGGTCTCGTAGCATGATAATTAAAATAGAAACTCTAGGAAATCCCTTAGTGTCAATTTCTTCTACGGTCTCACTACACCAGGTTCCCACAGCTCTGTGTAAAGTAATTGTGCACAAACAATAATTAACAGCCAATGTAAACTTCATGAACTACTTGGATAAACAACTACAACATATCATAGCATGTTAAATAATAATCAGTCCACCCAACAATACTATACATGGAAGGAAAGCAA
This sequence comes from Viscum album, assembly GCA_963277665.1. Taxonomy (NCBI): domain Eukaryota; kingdom Viridiplantae; phylum Streptophyta; class Magnoliopsida; order Santalales; family Viscaceae; genus Viscum; species Viscum album. The sequence goes on from OY728163.1 coordinate 1,946,960,929, forward strand.
CAGCCAAATAGGCAAGGCTAGACCAAATGGTCAAAAACAAGAAAATATGGGGAAAACGTCCATATATTGGCAATGATGACCCAATTCTCAAACAATTAACATCTATCCAATCAAACATGGAAAATCAGGGAAATAAATGTGCTAAAACCAATAAACACGCAATACCCTGAATGATCTTATTGTGAAATATTGCACATATAACTCATATAATAACTATAGAAAGGAAAAAACCACCTACCACACTGTTGTAAGGATGATATACATGAGCCTCATGCGTTGAATCACCCTATAACACCATAGATAAACAAAAACGTTAAAACATTCAACCGTTGATATATTGAGGAAGATGAAAAATTCAGAGATGAAGATCAAGAAGAAAGTAGAAATCACCGATGTGATTCCAATGCAATTCACGACAGTCAATTTGGAGAATAGAAGACAAGTTAGGGGCTTAGTGAAGATCTGTGGTCGTACGGATGCTCCTGGATGAGATAGGTCAAGAAGAAGTGCATTTTATCCGTCAAATGCAACCCCAGTCCATTTAATTAAAAAAAGTATAGGGTGTGTTATTTAAAAGTACACATTGTGTACTTAATTTTTATGGACCCCGCTTTAGGTGGTCTCCAGGTCACAACACATGGCCTTGTGCTCGGCCGTTACATGGCAATCACATGGTCACCAGCAGCATCTGGGTACATGGCATGTATTGGAAGTACACAGTGTGTACTCCTGAAATTTCCAGAACTCATATTTTCCTCAAAAATAACCATAAAAGAAAAACGTACGTGAAAATAAGTTCTTAGTTATTAAAAAATTCCCCCCATAAAGATATTAGTCCACAAATTTCCTTATCAGGGTGACATATAAGAATAATCCTCTAACAACTCTACACATTGCGATTGTATATCAACCTCCCTCTCTCAAGTCTCATCATGTACTTTCCCACGCTGCCATAGAACTCATACCGGAGGAACAAATTGGCCAAAAAGAACCTTCTCACTTTGATCAACAATCCAGAGAGGATGCTCCTCTAACGAGGCATCAACCTCTAACTCAACCTCTTTGGGATGAAAAACATGAGACGAGTCTATGAAGTAAAACCAAAGATGAGAAACATGAAGGATGCCGTTCATAGCCTGATACCTATGAGGTAACTGCAGGCGATATACAAATATCCTAACTCTCTCAAACACCACAAATGGATGGACGTTCCTTGACAAAATCTTACCCTATATCTTAATCCTCATGTCTCCCAACCTCGGTGTGACATGTATGAAAACCTAATATCCAACCTCTAACTCTAGAGGTCATCTCCATAAATCAGCATACGACTTCTGTCGTGAATGTGCAGTAACCATCCTTTTCTGAATCTACTAAATATGCTCTGAGGTCTCCTAGAAAAGACGAGGTCCCAGCATAGCTGCCTCTCCTGCCTCTAGCCAGCATAAGGGTGATCAGCATAGCCTACAGTACAAGGCCTCATAAGGGTCCATCTATAAAGTTTCATGAGAACTATTATTGTAGGAAAACTCCACAAGAGTTATGTGTTTCTCCCATGAACATCTAAAATATAGGATTCATGATTTAATCTTGTTCTCTAACACATGAATTATATGCTTAGATTATCCCTATGTCTGGGGAAGATATGTTGTACTCAGAAGTACCTATGTACCCAAAGCCTTATTAATTCCCTGTCATACCTAAGAAGTAAAATGGGAATCCCTCTATGAAACAATGGACTGTGGAACCCCATATAGATATTGAATCTCTCAGATGTTAAAATTTATTATCTCGTCAACACTGAAGGTCTACTTGATCGTCAATAAGTGAGCAACCTTCATGACTCTATCAATGTCAACCCAAACTACATTATTCACTAGAGGAAAACTCAGTAAAGCTATCACAAAATCCACTATGAAAGCATTCCATTGTCACATAGGAATGGTTAACTTCGGCCAAATCCTTGTTGGTCACTGATGATCCACCTTCACCTACTGACAGGTAGAAAACCTCATCATAAATGCAGCAATATCTATCTTCATACCAGGCCACCAATAATAAAGCAGTAGATCACTATACATCTTCGTGACACCTGGCTGAACTGCCCAAACCGAGGAATGGATGTTCCACATCATCTCCACGTGTATGTCTACTTACACCCATATGCGCCCATGAAAACGAAATATCTCATCCTCACCTATTGTCTTTATAGGAATGGGATCCTCTCCTAATACACACTCCGGTAGGAATAGGCATTCAGAATTTGATAGCATCCTCATTCGCACTCGATCAAGATGTGCATATCAAATAGCTACATAAGATTGTAATGTATGCCCCTATCTGTCATGCACCTCCAAATTCATATCATAGAATAGATCCATAAGCTTCCATTCGTTGTTGGCCTCCTAAACTGCCTATACCTAAGTCATCATGATCAATGCATCAGCCATAGTATTTCCCTTCCCAAGCGTGTAGGCAAGTTCAATGTAAAAAGGCTAAAGGTACTCAACCCACATTCTCTATCTCAAACTCAGGTCATGCTGAGTGAAGATATACATGAGAATTTTATGGTCAGTGAACACCACAAAATTCCTTCACAATAGGTATTGTCTCCAACAGAATAAAGCATGAACTCATGTAGCCAACATCAGATCATGCGTCGAGAAATTTCTCTCATGTGTCCCCAACTACCGAGACCTGTACGCAATGACCCCTTCTCCGTGCATAAGCATTACTCCCAGACCGATCCCTGATGCATCATAGTAAATAGTATGGATCTTTCCCAGCTCTAAAAAACTAGTATCGGTACTGAAGACAACCTCCCTTTCTTCTCCTGAAAGGCTGACTCACAAGTTTCTGGCCACAAGTACATTGCACCCTTATTAATTAGGCTCGTCAGTGGTGATTCTAAGTGTGAAAAGTATTGTATTAAACGACTATAGTAACCATCCAACCCTATAAAACTTTGTACCTCAAAAATGTTCATTTTATGCTCCTAAGAAACTAATACTCTCACATTATTTGGATTTACTAATACTTCTGTCTCTGAGATAACATCACCCAAGAAGTGAATGTGGTCCATCCAAAAGTGGAATTTTTAGAGCTTAACATATAACTGATGCTCTCTCAGTGTACTCAAAATGATCTAAAGATGTTTGGAATGGTCATGTCATTTGTGAGAGTACACCATGATATCATCCAAAAAGACCACCATGAAAGAATACAAATATGTATGGAACACTGGGTTCATCAGTTCCAAGAAAACTGCAGGTGCATTCATGAGACCGAATTGCATAACCACAAACTCGTATAAACCATACCTGCTCCAAAAAGCTAAAATAGGTATATATGATGGTCTAACATGAAAATAATAATAACTAGATATCAATTCAATCTTCAAGAACACTCTGGCTCCTCGATGATGATCAAAGAGATCATCAATCCCCGACAAGGGATATTGGTTCTTGATCATCAATTGGTTCAACTTCCGATAATCCACATAATTATTGAGGGTACCATCCACCTTTTTCACAAATAGGTCAAGCCATCCCCAAGGAGAAGCACTGGCTTAGATGAAACCCTTTTCCTCCAACTCCTCCATCTTTTTCTTGATTTCTGATTACTCTAGTGTAGCCATCCTATAAGGAGGAATGGACACTAGTGCTGCTCCTTGCACTAGATTAATAGAAAATTCCACCTCTAACTTCTGAGGAAAACATGAACATTTGTATGGAAAGGCATCCCTGAAATGATCCACCACTAGAGAAATTTTCTTATGTGAAATCCCATAGTCATCCGGATATAGATAAGAAAACTGGGTTGTAACTCTTCCCAACCCATGATGCTCAGGTCCCGCTCTGGTCACCTAAACATCCCATTATCCCTTCTGAAGAAATGATCCACCCTCTGGTTATGTGAAACACACCCTAAGGTGATTGAAATCGACAATATCCTAGAAGGGAACCAACCAGTGGATTCTATGAATGACATTGTAGCATGTCATCTCTAAGACATAGATGTCCCATAAGAAGTGACACCCACCAACCTCAATAGGGAACTGCATAAAAACGCGTACAATAGCTGTTCTAGTTCCCAACATAGTGTCCAGAATGAAGACAATAGCAGAAGAAAAGATAAAGATCAAAAGGATCTCCACGGCAGAAAAAAATGTAAAGCTCTAGGAATCCCCTATATTAAGAAGTGCATAAGCTAAAACTGAGGCAACAAGGATCGTACCTCAAACTATAGAGGGTATGTGATCCTCATATTAATGGGTCTTCTCCACTGCAAAATTTTGACATACATCATGGCCATGTGACCCTTCCTGGCCACTCAGAGCCGATCCTCCCTGTTTCCGCTGAATTCTTGGCGACTGGATATCACGACAAAAACCTCCACCTCAGCCTAAACAGCTAGAAGAACCCCAGTTCCTAGACATGTGAGAAACTTTTGGGGCTTCTCCCGAATGAGGAGTCATAGAATAACCCTTGTCACCAGCTGCTGGTGAGAATATCTGACATAAGAGCTAAAGATAACCCATCTTACTGCAATATCGCCACTCCTCTAGGTCTCTCTGGAAATGTGGCCTTGTATGCCTGAACCTTCCACACTATTATCATACCACCTAGCTACCCAGAGGTGCATCCTACCTACTCGGATCTTTACATGTAGACTCCCTACGGTGCTTCCTACTTTCAGTCGGAGAAGCACTTAATCTGGATGTGAAACCACCATCGCTCATAGCTCCAAAATCCCTCAGGTTGCGTTCTGTGACCAGTGTATGGCTGACTATATAATTGATGGAAGTTAACCTGAATATGTTCACCTGAGCCTGAATGTCCTTCCTGAGACCATCCAAAAACATGCTTTCTAGGAACAACTCATCTTCCCCTAGAAAGGGTGTAAATAAATGCAACTCTATGATGTGAGAAGAATACTCCATGACTGAAAGACTACCCTCCTCCAAACTCATGAACTCTTGAGCTCAATCATCTCTCAAAGTCTCTAGGTATAAGTATTAAAAGAAGGTGTGCTCATACTCATCGCATGCCATGACCTTCTGGCATCCCACCTGTGAGATCACATCCCACCATCTATTGGTGGAATCCCAAATCATATACGCAACGAGCAAGACCCTCATCTCCGGAGGACTATCTAGATGCTTGAAGATCATCATCATGGATTCTTTCCTTGACTCTGTAGCCTGGGTCCTCCATCCCCTGAGAATGTGGGAGGATGTTACTACTGGAAGATCTACGTCAATTCTTCCATCGATGGGGCAGGATGCGGTACACCATAGAAGGTATGCATAAACCTAAAAAAGTCCTATCAGAACTGTACCTCAAAAACTGTATCCGGGAAGATGGCTGGTTCCAAGACTAGCACAAATGGAGGATCCGCTGGTAGTCCCTGATCAGCCATATTCGGTGTCTAATCACTGCCCTGTAACTAGCGGACAGCCGGAGGAAATCTCTGTGGCATGACTCTACAAGGTCAAGAGCACACCTTAGATCAAGATTAACAGGGAATGAAACTTAGAAGTGTAATAAAAGAACAAGAGAAATAAGGAATTCATGTTTTTTCAAACATAGATACACGATGTGTATAATGCCTACACTATGTCTTACCTTAAGAGTGCACATGGTCGTGTACTTATGCCAACCCAGGTCATGTAAAACCCCATACACACAACGTGTTGCCCTAAAACATAGCGTGTACTTGAATCCTCTTCCCCTTCCTGAGTTCTTCTTCACAGATAAGCCACACAGTTCTCCTAGAACTAGACGACACTGTGTGTTAGTTCCAGACAGGACGTGTACTAAATGAACTTCACCAACCCATGTTTTTATTTACATAGCTGGTTACATTGATGACTTTACATAGCATGTTTTTTCCTGACACGACATGTACTAGAAATATTTCACTGACCCGTGTTGTTCGCTACACAGTCGGATACATGGGTTACACTACACGGATTTTAGAAGATTGATACAACAGGTATAACTTATGTTTTATCGATCTGTGTCGTTAGTCACACGGGTGGACACATGATATCCACAACACGGTGTGTACATCCGGTACACGGTGTGTCCCTCAAAGATTTCCCAACCCCGTGTCTCTTCCCACATAGACAGTGACACGGTTAGAGACTACATGGCGTGTACTTAAAGTTCACGGTGTGTACTTAGTAAAAATTGTTCCTTCCTGAACAGAAGGACACATGGCATGTATACATCATTACATGCTGTGAATTCTTGGGTTTTTCTAGACAATAATCCTCAGAAACTACTCTGGATTCCCAGAAAAACATTGAAATGAACATTAAGGTTCCAAATTCTGATATGTGAGGGCCCATACTCCCCAGGAATGAATGCTTGGAATCTTATACATGTAATTTTCGATCATAATAGTGTAATGATCCACTAAATTATGATCCATGAGGGCCCATAACACCTCAAGAACAAAATTTTGATGTTCATTCAAACCAAACCTTACACAAATCAGTACCCTATCAAAATCAGATATTCTATCAAGGCATTTATTACCAAAGCATGCATGTCTGGAACAACATCTATCACAACAACATGCAATCACTAATTCACCCTAAATGGCATGGAAGGAACACATGACATGGGATTTATAACAAGTGCCTATATGATGCATGAGATGGCATACCCTCATCTCATTAGGTTGAAAAAAATAGATCCTTAATAATATCAAAAATAACAGCACAAAACATGTGAATCACCCAACGGTGAAATCAAATCAACTGTAAAATTGCAAAACCAAAAAAAATTCAATTATGAGGTAGACTGGGTTTTCCCTATACATGGGTTAGCTAAACCCTGGAACAGTTTATTACCCAGTACCTATTCCTTTCTATCCCTGGCTATAGGCTCCTAACAGTAAGTTAAGAATAAATAAATCCCTCTGATACCACTTTGTAACGTCCCGGTTCTGGGAGCCGCCCAGAGGTGCCCCATACCATGTTGGTCACATGGACTCAAGAAAATTTCCCTGAACTCCAAAGGGTGTTGACTAGTAGTGAGGTCCTTGGGTGTGATTGTGGGGAAACTATGCCCCTCATTGGAAGATTAACATAGTGGAAATAACAGATATACAATAGCAGACGTAGTAAAAGATGCAATAAGTAAACAACGGATGTAATTAAGAACTGGAGCACATATTAATTATGCATGATACATATGTATAGGAAAGTGTCCAATCAAGTCACAATGCTGGAATACAGTAGTAAAAAAATATAAAAATGAAAAAAATATAAACTCTAGCATCATCGCAAGCCTCTTCTTGGTCCCATGCTCTCCATCTCCACAACAATCAAGTACCAGAAGTAGAATGGTGCTTGACCTTATCTATACCTACAACAATATAATATATTTGGGAACAAAGGCATGAACTACACAGGGTGTGAGACAAATACCTATAGGCAACCACCAAAATATTTGTTCCTAATATTTAGTGAAAATATATGGCAGGAAATAAGTAAAGAGAAGTAGTGAACACAAAAGTACTCAAAAGTAACAGTCATACTGTTTCATTTTCAAACATTTACTTTTATGTAATTAATCAACTGAAAACAAATACTAGCAACCCTCTGGGTAGTTATCATAGCATAACCCCTTAGTTCATAATACTAGAGATGATATAGCAATGAATCTAAGAGGAAGCACTCAGTGTCAATTCCCCCATTAGCCATGTGGGATTATAGACTCTCTGAGGAATCACTCATTTTCAATTCCCCATGTAGTCTCTTAACAGTAACCTATAGGCACTCTGAGGAAGAACTCAACATCAATTACTATGGTGGACTAGTAACATACCTATAGACACTCTGAGGGAGAACTCAACATCAATCCCCCCTGTGGTCTCACTGCGTGATAATTAAAAAAGTCACTCTGAGGGAGCCCTCAACGTTAATTTCCCCTAAGGTCTCACTACACTAGGTTACCACAACCTCGTGTAAATAAATCTTACACAAACAATAATCAATAGCATATGTAAACCTCAAGAACTACATGGATAAAAAACTACAACATATCATAACATGTCAAACAATAATCACTCCACCCAACAAAACTAGGCATGAAAAGAAAGCAATAGCCTAATAGGCAAGGCTAGAACAAACAATCAAAAAACAAGAAAATATGAGAAAAAATCCATAGCTTGGAAAAGATAACCATATTGTCAAGCAATTAACCTTTATCCAATCAATCAAGGCAAAACAGGCAACTAAAATGGCTAAAACTGTAAACACACAACACTCTGAATGAGGGTATTGGGAAGTTTTTCACATATAACTCAAAGACTAAATACGAAAAGGCACAAAACACATACCACCTCATTTTATGTACAATATACATGAACCTATGTTCCTGAGTCACCCTATAATGTTGTAGATCTACAAAAATGTTAAAACTTTCAACCAATGAAATCTTGCGGAAGAGGAAAAATTAGGTGATGAAGATCAAGAAGAAAGGAGAATTCATTAACGCGGTTCAACTGCAATCGAAGGTGGTTGCTTCCGAAAATAGATGGATTGTTGGGGGAATGGAGAAAATCTGTGGTTGTACAGATTCTCTTGGATGAGATTGGTAGAGAAGAAGTGTGTTATGTTCGTCAGACGCAACTGCGGTCCATTTAATGAAAAAAAGAAATTACACGACGTGTTCTTTAAAATCACACGGCATGTACTTTCCATTTTCAGCAACAACTTTAGACAGTCTCTTGGTCACCACACATGGCCATGTGCTATTCCGTTACACAGCTAGCACATGGTCACCACTGGCAACCGATTAACAGCGTGTACATAAATTACATGTTGTGTACTCCTAAAATTTCCAGAAGTCCTCCATTACTCAAAGAAAACTAGAAAAGAAAAACGCACCTGAAAAGAATGTCTGGGTTCTTACAATGTATAGGTTTCTAATTTGGTTTTATGGAAAATTAAAATATTTTTCCAAAAGAACTCTTCTTTCTAAAAATTCATTTTTACATCTCATGAGATAGTTTCTTCTCCAATCAATATTGATGATTCTTATAGTAAGTATGATATTCCATCATTCATTTTTGAACACCAAATTTCATAAAGGAATTTATGATTTATGAAATTAAACCCATTCTTATCCATGGGTTATTTCGTGCCAAAGATTGATATATGTTCAATGGGGCATGCCTGATAATGTAATTCTTATGATGTGATGGGTGAACCCATAATTGTATAGTTCTCCAATACATTAGGTAATGGGATGGATCACATTATATAATGAGAAATATGTGTGAACATGATTCTATATTTGTTCACAACTATCTATGGTAATTTACTACAAAGGCATGATGTTTCATTTTTATTCACTACCACATTCATCATTTAATCATATGTGTACTCTAATTATTATGATGATGATCCTTTTATTATGTTATGATAAAAATTATTATTCTCACCCATGTTTCATGTATCTTATTCAACCTCTTACTAATCTTTTACCTCACACCTTCTTTTGACTTATATATTTTGGTGAATACTTGTAATAAGGAGAACATAAGGGCCACTAAGAAGCTAGAGAAGATGGAATTAAATAAAAGGTAATATTTTATTATGTAAAATTTATATATGGCCTAAATTTTACCAAGAAACTAAAACGTTGGATCTTAGATTTGTATCACTATGATGTTTTTTATCTTTAAAATGAAGTAATAATTATACAATAATAGTAGGGTCACCATAGTGTTCACTTCCTAATTTTATGATATTAGCTTTTAGCACTAAATTGTTACCTTATACCATCAACAAATCATGTCAGGTCCCTTGGTATTTGTGAGACCAATCATATAGCTTCCCATGGGGTGTTTTTTTGTCAATAATGGTAATGTTTGGTTTAAAAGAGTAAATTATGCGGCTTTTGAGCATAACCACTTTAGGATCATTGGTTGGCTTGATTGAAATATTACATTATACTTAGTTCAAATTGGGAATATATGTATTATAATATGCTAAAAGGATGAAATGAGAATGATTTTATGTGATAACATTTGATGAAATTTATATCAGTCTTCTGAAATTGTTTTAATCACGTGCATTGCATTTTGACCTTCTATTGGGTTTCAATGGGTGAAAGATATGTTTCAAAGTCATTGTTGTACTAAAGTGATTTTTTAACCACCAAGTGATTTTTAAAGTAGTATTTGGGTGAATTTTAAATGATTATTTTAAATTTAATTGTTGTCTACCAAGTTTTGAAATGGACTTGATGGATCTTTTAGATGGTTTTGATGGAAAGGAATATGTTTTCCAGGTCCTGAATGTTAAATATTAAGACTACTATTTTATGGGTGGATTTTAAATCTTTTAAATGTATGGTTAATATCCATCATTTTTTCATAAAAGTACTAGAATTTTTATTTATTTATGAAAATGGATTTCTATTCCCAGACAAGTTTTGGTATTAATGGGCCATTAGGACCATTGTAAAATTTAATGGTCTAAAAATGGGTTGTTTATGGTTATTCTCTATTTTGAAAGATCAAGACACTGAACCATTGAATTTGGGAAATGATGGAATAGTTGATATTTCAAACCAATCTTCCATGAAATATTTTTATAGAATATGTTTTCGGTGTCATACTAATGATTTGGGAGATAATATTATACCATTTATTTAGGTTCTAAAAAAACACTCTGGGTGAAGATGATGATGATATATGGTTTAGGTTTTTGACTGATCCTCCTGGAATGATTAATATTCATATATGATTCTGATGTTGGACTAACACTATAGGCACTGATAGGATGAAATATGATATGGTTACCTTATTTTGATGCATTATGATTCTAGGGTATAATTAATAAATTAAAAACCCATTCCTTTATTTAAAGAATGTATCAACGTTTTCTTCGTGACTCAAAAGACACGATATGATTGGTTCGAGTTGAGTTGGATTGGGTTTCATGTTAGAACTCTTAGGGAGAACACGTTAATTATTAAATGGGTTTTTATAAATTCATATTGGATTATGTATTATATTTTTACCCCATTGTTTAACTAGATACCTAGTTTCATAGAATAGTTATTATTTTAGACACCATTTTTTGTGCCTATTGAGTTGTACTCACACCCTTCTTGGTCAACCACACCACATGGGTAACTTAGAGACTCTCTCAAATTTATTGTAGAAATAATCATGGGATGAGGGATATATATATTTTTTAATGATCTATCATGATAGATTAGGTGGTATTTGTTTATTGGATGATGTTCAGATTGGAGATAGAGTACATCTGCATGGGATAATTTAATTTAATTTTTTAATGTTTTTGTAATTTTCCTATTATGATATCTATTATATTTATGACCTGGACATTTATGCCTTACATCATTTAACTTTATGTTTACTAATGATTATATTTATCATTTTATGTTTCAAGTTTATTTTGAGATATTGATATTTATTTATTAATTAATACTATAATTCTTATCCTCAATATAAGATACATGGTTATTTGATTCATTATTATGCACTTTGATCAGGGGGTATTGTCTTCAAATTTTACTATACAAGACCCCATTTCTAGTCATCAGCCTCTAGCATATATGGAGGCCACATGTGGTCATGTTTAGAACTAGTCTGGTTACTATTATAGAGTGAACCAAGGAGGTATATTATAAAAGTGGGTCATGAATATAAATTTATGAAAATTAAATTATTTATCTACTCGAGAAATATAAGTTTTTTATTTGATTATGTTTATTATAATTTCATTATTTATTTTTTGTTTTCTAAGATTATTTATTACCCACATCAAATATTATATAGTCTTTAGTGAGAACACTTGATAGTAATATGATTACATATCAATTATAAAACACATATCCGATTGATGTTTTTGAGAATATACTTTTAGATAATCTATTTATTCACACTTTGGTCGAAATTTATGTGATATTTTGAATGGTTTTTACCTACCCATAGAGATAAAATATAATTTTTTTATGATAGATAAATCACATTTCATTTCATAAATCGTCTTATGATCATCAATCAATTCAAGAATGATTATGAACAACCTATGTTAATTACATCCCAAATAAGGATATTAATACTTAATATTGAGTCATATATGGCTCAAATGATTGGGGATAAGATCAAAATATGTTAAATTTTAAGGAATATATGTATCTTCTCATCTTGGATCACTATGATTAATTTTCAAACTGGTTTGTTACATGAACATAGGCGTGCCAACCCTTACGACAGAGGCTACTGACTAGAAAAGAAGGTCTAATGATAACATTGGGAGATTATACCCTCTTTAAAAGACTAGATAAATGGAATAAATAATAATAGATAATAAAAAGTAACATTATTTAATAACAAGAAGTTAATTAAATTTTACATGAAAAATTCCCAAAACTGGTTAAGTGACCACAAACCAATATAGTAAACATGCCATGTCATAATAGTGTCATGTGTCGCACTAAAACCCAAAAGGAATACGTTGATGAAAATACCCTGAATAGGTTTAAAAATCATTCCGGGTCCCCTCATCCATTCCCCATCCCATAATTCCTATGTTATCCATCTATCAGCAAGACCTTTCCACTATTCAGACCTATAACCATGAAGTCTTCTCGTATACCAATGATATCTTGGGCAGGGTGTGTGTACAAATTAATAGGACACCGCCAATGGTGTTGAAATAAATATATATTCTAACAATAGTTTTGGTAGATGTATATGTTAAAGGAATAATATATAAGGGAATATAACAAAACACATTTTAAAAATAAATAGTTATTATTTATCCTCTTTGGACCTTGAGTTCCAAAGTGACACTCGAGTTATCCCAGCCAACATCGACCCATTTCATTCCTCTGATCCATATAGAATAGTTGTTAAAATATATATTAAAAAATGGGTGTTTATTAATCAATTAAAATCTATGTATTAAGGAGCATTAGTCAAATTACCAACACCATGGAAAATTCTATTTGAACCTTGAGAAACAACCAACACCCAAACATGAAATATGGAGCACCACATCAAACATTCCAAACCAAGGATTTAGAGAGTCATGTAAAACTTCTAATAAAACTTAATTCCATGTAATTTGTTTTTTTAAATTTAAATGGGATTTTTTTTTCTGACTAGGATCTAAGACAACACATAATTCTAAGGCTCTGAGTGGTCGGAATGTATTTTTGAATTATTTTTTAGGTTCACTAAATAATCATGTGAGTGGGTTTTTCTAACTCTAAAATAGGTTCCTGTATCAAATATACGAGTGCACCATTGAACTTAGAGCATGGTAATTTTTCTAGAATGGTTTAAGCATTGGCTGGCATAGGCCAACTGTGGATGTTATTTTTTGGCCATAAATAAAATAATTCAGTAATAATTGTTTTATTTTTAAAATCATTATAACTCTTAAATAATAAAACCTATTGAAAATATGAGAGTACCATTGATCTTTTGAGGACACATTTCCCTTAGGTATATCTTATCCTCAACCAGTGAGGTCAAGGGTGAACTATAGTTTTCAGAATTTTTATGAAAAATAAAAATAAAATATACTTGATTATTTTATTTTTATTGTTTTTTTGAACATTTGAAATTGTAATAGTGAAATGGAATTGTAATGAAATGAAACTGAAACCATATTCATAAATTAAATATCATAATAAAACTGAAATGCAATGGTAATGGAAAATAATTTCCTCCTTTAATGGTTTAACCAAGGGGTGTGACATTGACATGTTGGGAGAAACACTTTGAATCTCTAAAGGATCATCGTTGATGTTCGTATAACGATGATCACTAAGGAACTGATCAATCCCCCTCCACTTCGAGAGACTCCTCCCTCGAAAATGGATAGAGGAACTTCATAGAAGGATTACCTTTAGAAAAATAATCTTCCTGTTATCAAAATCCAACCATGTTGGGGAAAAAAATCTTACTGAATTGGTTTTACCCATTCTCCCCTCTAAAAAAAGAACACATATTATATTTTTAACAAGTTGATTAGTGGATGGATTTTCCTTATAGGGTTGGTAAATATAACATTTGGTTGATATCAGGATTAAATCTCGGTGATTTATAACTTCTATGTTGTGATCCTACTAAAATGAAAAAATTCAGACCAACATGAAAAATGGTTGGTTATTCTTCTGGGTGTTCTTTGTGATACCCTCCTTCTCCATTTCCATGTTCTTGACGGTGTAATAGATGGAAGCACATCAGCTGTATATGCACCAATAAGAAGGGAAATGGACAGTCAAGCCATGAAACCAGAGAGAGACATCGACATAGGGCCACAATGGTGGCACCCGACCGCGGTGGTGACTAGAGCTGTCGACATAGAGCCTTGTGGCATGAGGCAGGTGCAAGTGGACACAGGGTTACATCAAAGGTGCATGCAATATAGAGTTGTAGTCTGCAGACTACAGCGGAGAGATAGACCTACGACAAAGCTGGCAGACACAGGGGAAACCGGTCCACGTTAGCAGAACATTGCAGAAGGGCAACACTGCTCGGGAACCGTGTTGGAGGAGAGTCCTGCATTGGCGGGTGACAATGGGAAGTTGGAATATTTTCCCATTAGGGATGCATGATGAGGAGGTGTCTGGCCATATTTTTCTATGTTTGGTGCAAACCAGATTCCAGGGGGCATCCGAGAAGGGGGAAACAAGTCCATCATACGAGCCTGGCCGGTGGCGCGAACATGACTCCTTGGCGAACCGGTCTAGAGAAGAGAAGGCCAGCCGATGCGAGTCGGGCCAATGGGACAAACCGGGACACTAGACATCCTTGGTTGGGAATGAAGTGGCCCACATTTCGCTAGTGGTCAGGATGAAACTGATTCACTGGGAGACCTGGTGGGCTGGACCCACAACCAAACCTGCCGGGTCAAGTAAGGCCCAATGGGCCTGGTCGAGCAGCCAGGACGGACTACGCCAACCCATAAAAAAACTTGTTCTAGTCAGATTGGTTAAACTAGGTTGGGTCAAGTGGGACCTCAGTAACATATTGGTCTGGTCGGTTCGACCAATTCAGACCGGGCCAGGACACAATTGTCCCCTGTTTACAAAAATGGAAATATCTTTAATACTAGGGATCTGATTTATGTGTTGTTGGCAGCATTAGGACCCTTGAGATTTTCCAATAATTTGGGAATACTCTAAGTGAATTTTCATGCATTTTGATATTCAATTGGGGATTTGTGGATTATATTCTCTCGGAATCAATCACACTCCGAGAAGGAATCCTATGACTGGCATTGAAGCGAAGGATATGAAGACCACGCCTTAGTGATCCAACTAGCCAAGAGAAGAGGGGTTCCTATTGATCCATTATGCCCATAGAAGCAGGTTTCTTAGTGATCTAGTTTTCCTAGAGATGAGTGGGTCATTGTGATGTTGCTAGCTATGATAGGAGTAGGTCTCAGCGATCGAGTTGGCCTTGAGATGAGTGCATCTTAGTGATCCAGCTGGCCCATAGACGAGCAGGTCTTTGGGATCCTAATGGACTTGAGACGAGCATGTCTTAGTGATCCAGTAGGCCTAGAAATTAGCGGGTCAACGTTATCCTTCTGGATGTAGAGACAAGAAGGTCTCAGTGATCCCATCGACCTAGGTGATAAGCGGGCCTAGATGGGGAATCCCTCAGTAGTACAAATGTTCATCTTAAGGATTGATAATTCCAAATCCTATACAATGAGTTATACCTAGTGGGAGCTGTCTTTATTTGTGGTTATTATTTATGGTCCTTCCATCATGTACTGATGTACCTTATGAGTATTGTGTGACTCACCCATGGATGAGCTTTTCCCACACGTGTCATGTCTTGTGCAGACAACCAAGACCTTGATGTAGGACTCGATGGCCTTGGACCAGGTGGTCCAAATGAGACTAGGCAGGCGAGGCATATATTTATGTATTCCGAAAACAACTATACAATTACCCATCATGTGGGGTTTTTAGCAGACGACTTATTAGTGACATTGTACTCTCATTTGTATTTAGTTTTCTTTTTTTCGGTTTGTGTTCTTTCAAATTTACTTCTAGTTAATATTGTACTCACAACAGTTTTTGTGTGATAGATTTGGTTTAGTTATTGTTTACCTTCCCATAGTTTTTGATGTCTGCATGTGTACAGGTTTAAAGAAAAATTCCTTCCCTTTTGGGATATTTATATTTGGTTCTAATCTCCAAACCCTAGCCTATGGAAGACGGGCTTTGAGTAGTCAGGGCATAGGACATGGGGTATAGGTCGTGACAAAGTGGTAACATAGGTGAGTTTCATTATACTATAAGAACAAAGAGTATGAAAATGTTGATTGGGAAATATTATAAAGTGTTTTAGGATCGTCATTCAGGCCAGGGGGTCCAATGTTGGTGTGGAAGCCAACATATCCATACACGAGGACCCTAAATTCTGTTATCCAACTTGGTACATGAAAATACTATTTGCATGAATCTTTTAGTGATTTTCATGATCTTTTTATGTTAGACTCATCTCACCTATTATAATCTATTGACAGTGGTTTCTCTTGATCTCTATCAAGATACCCCCACGCAGATAGGCATCTAGGAATCCAGTGTGTGACCACAAGGATTGTCCACACAGTGATGAGGCATCCGTATAGGGACTATTGCCTGAGATGGAACCTTCAGATTATATCCTAGAGATACCATCACCCATTGGTTAGCAATTACTATAGACTCTTATGGTAGATGAAGAACATAGTTCCAGTGACTTACATGAGTTCCTGGGATAGAGACCTCCCTGGTATAGCGGAGATATAGATCCCTAGGATTCAATGGATTGGCTAGAGGCAGGGATCTGAGTCTTCTGCTTATTTAAAACTCCACATGACCTGAAAAAGGTTCTAAAATCAGTCCTTCTATAGAGATTGTTAGATATATGGTGGTGTTCGACCATTTAGACTGACAAGGAGGTGACCCTCACATGGTTTTACTTCGATCAAATTTTCATGGAGGAGTTCTTCCCCACGACTTTGTGCTCAGTTGGAATACGTGAGTTGCTTCACTTACAACAAGGTAGCCTACCAGTGGATGAGTACTCTGTGAGGTCCATAGACCTCTCCCATTAATATATGGATATGGTGAGGGAACCTTTTTATAGGGCCCTAACCTTTGATTAGGGACTTCAATGGGAGATCAATACATTTAGGATTTCCCTCAGCATCCCTACGTAGTCTTGAGTGATGGAGCGAGATCTACTAGTGGATAAATTCCTCAAAAAGTAGGCACTGATGGTGGGAGACACCACTGAGTGTTATGCGGTCGATTCATCAGTGGCATGTAGCTGATAGATGACGTAGAGGTACATGTTGAGAAAACAATATTAAGGATGACATTAGGACTCAGGGTCTGTGGTACTAGTCCACTAGGGTTGCGGGAGTTTTCATAGTAATATGTCATGATGAAAATGCGGTGGGGAAGGACACAAGGCTTGTGACTTCCAGACCTTCTATACGAATGATCAATGGATGGTAGAAGGTCCTCCAAGTTAGCGGCAGAGGCTCAATATATGTGGTACACAGGGCGTCAGGCATGGAAGGGGAGTGGGCAGTGCGGCAGGATGTGGATGTAGGTTTGAGGTTCTTTCACCACCACCCCCAAGTGGCCAACCAAGGGCTCTAGGAGCCGACAGATAGAGGTGAGGCCAGCTTCAGATGATGGAGGCCTATGACCACAGTTCTCTAAGGATGATTAGAGGTACGATCTTTTTATTATCCACCTTAGTTGCAGTTCTTATAAATACTGGTTGAAGTCACTCATTCCTTGCCACAGACCTTTCCTGAAGCTCGAATATTTTAGTAGAGTCATTGGCTCGATCCTTATGTTTAGAGAATCCTATGGTAGGGGATTCTATGATTACAAACTGGTGTAGGAACTGTGATCTTACACATAAAGGTGATATCTTTAACTGGGATCCTCTATTAGAAACATCGAGGCTTTACAACCTCATCTTGGGTATGGACTATTTATCAACAATACATTCTTAGATTGACTATTTTAGGCGCACAGTAAGGTGTGTCCGTGGAGATGGGAATTTATTTCCGTTTATCTATGTTAATGAAATTTGAGAAGCACATGATGGAATCACACCTAGGATGGTGCAGTTGATCACAAATTAGTAGGCTACCATGATCCTTGGTGCAGTAGATGATACGCTCCCACAGTTTCTTACAGCAATGGATGAGTATAAGGACATCTTTACAAAGGATGTTCTATGACTACATCCTCATACAAACGTATACTTATTAATTGATCTCTACCATGATACATCACCTGTATCTACATCTTCATAACAGATGGCTCTCATATAGATCATGGAGCTGAGGGTATAGTTTGAGGAAATATAGAAAAGTGGGTTCTTAAGAACCAATGTTTCACCATGGGCAGCCCCAGTGTTGATTTTCATGAAGGTAGATGTAATATTGTGGTTATGTGTAGACTTTTGGAACGTGAACCCGGTGAACATGAAGAACATATATCATCCACCAAGGATTGATGAACTCTTTGACCAGTTGAAGGAATGATAATGGTTCTCAAAGATTGACCTCAGATCAGAAAATCACCAACTTTAAGTTAGAGAAGAGGAAGTGTCAGAGATTTCTTTCAGTTGTTGATATGGCCACTGTAGTTAATTTATGATGTCGTGTGGCATGAAGAACACCCAAAATTTTTATGTGGGACTCATGAATAGGTTATTCTAGATGTAGCTAGACCAGTTTGTAGTGGTCATCATTGATGAAATTTTAGTGTATTCATCATCCAAGGAGGAGCATGTGATACACCAAAGGATGGTTCTGGACACAGTTTGAGAGCACCATATTTATGGAAGGCTCTTAAAGTGTGATTTTTGGAAAAAAAAAATTAAACATTCTAGGACATGTAATCTCAATGGATGGATTTGTGGTGGATCGAGTGAAGATTGAGGCAGTGATTTCTTGGGATCCACCCAAGGGAGTCACCAAGGTGTAGAGTTTCCTTGAGTTGGTTGGGTATAAACAGAGGTTTTTACATAACTAATCCAGAGTAGTCGCACCCATGAAGGAATTTACAAGAAAGGGAAAACCCTTCATGTGGATAGAATAATTCCAGTAGAACTTTTAGTAGTTGAGGCAGAGCTTGACGAGTGATCCTGTCATGAGACTTCCAGAGGAGGGAATCGACTAAATGGTGTGTTGTGACACATCAGGTACCAGGTTTTTTGTTTCATGGTGTAGGGCCATGTAGTGGTTGGTAATGACACACTACATTTTATACCTTAGGAGAAGAACTATGAGTCTCATGACCATGAGTTGGTAGTGGTAGTACTCACACTGATGATGTGGAAACACAACCTTATGGGAAAATGATTCAACATATACTTTTTCCCAAAGAGTCTAAAATATATATTTTCATAGAAGGATCTAAATACGAGAGAAAGAAGTTGGCTAGAGTTCCTCCAGGATTATGACGTCAAGGTAATATATACTTTTGGGAAGAGGAACGTGGTGGAAGATGCTCTCAGGAAGAGATCAAGTTCACAATTACTAAACGAGGCCTCAGAGCTGTTGTCCACACTTCAGATATCCATTTTGGATTGAGTTGAGGAAGTTTATCTTGAGTCGATGGTAGTTTTCCATCCACTATAACTGTGAGTTAGGGAGGAACAACTCTAAGAATCTAGCTGTCAGACTACATTTTCCCCGATGTCTATTGGGCATGGCCCTGTTTGATATTTGAAAGGTGGGGAGCACGTAATACTTTTCAAAGGACACACTGTAGTACACGTAGTGTTTCTGGAGAAGATATTTATGGAGTTCCATACATCCCATTTGGAAGTATATCTAGGTGTTTTGACGATGTACTAGGACCTCTGACATCGGTATAGGAGGCCGGAGAGAAAAGAAGGCAGTAGCAATGTTTTTCTCAAGATGCCTCACTTGTTAGAAAGTGATGGCTAAGCACCAGGTTCCAACAGGTTTGACACAACCCATCAAGGTACCAGATTGGAAGTAGGAAGGAATATCGATGAACATTGTGATGGTATTACCAGATACATCCAATAAGTACAATACCATTTGGGTGATCATAGAATGACTCACCATGTCAGCCCACCTCTTTCCCACTCGATAGTAGGGTTCTATAGAGAGCATGTGACACCTCTACATGGAAGAGATAGTTAGACTCCATGGAGTCCCATATAGAATAGTCTCAAATCGTGATGCACACTTCACACCCCAGTTGTGGAAGGGATTGTAGGAGGATTTGGGACTTAGTTGCATCTGAGAAAAACCATTCACCTATAGACTAATGGTCAGACTGGGCAGACCATACAGACCATTGAGGGCATGCTTCGTACTTTCATCCTTGATTTTGGTCATAGTTGTGAGGACCACATACCACTGGTGGAGTTTTTTTTGCAACAACAACTATCACTCTACTATCAAAATAGAACCATTTGAGGCACTATACGGACAAACATGTAGGTCACTGTTATCCTGGACAGAAAGTGGGAAATTAGCACGCATTGGTCCAAAGATGGTACCTGCTACCACTGAGAAGTTGCTGGTAATTTGAGAGTGTATGAAGATAGAAAAGAACCAAAAAAGTCCTATGTTGATCGGTGTTAGACTCCCGGGGAGTTCAAAGATGGGGACCGTGTATTCAGACACGTCTCTCCTCGACGATGGATACATAGATTTGGCTGGGGTGGCAAGTTATCTCTAAGTATCTTCATACCTTTCCTGATAACGAGTATAGTGGGAGAGGTGGCGTACTTCTTGGATCTACCTATATAGTTAGAGAGGGTGCACGACACCTTCCAAGTATCCCAGCTGAGGAGATCCGTCCAGGACTCTTTTCATGTAATCGACCATGGTGAGCTAGAGATTGATGATAGGGAAAACTTCATGGAGTACCCAGTGGAGATAGAGGATCCAAAATAGAGGATCCCTCATGGATGGTCAATAATTTTATTTCATGTTCTTTGGTGGCACAAGAATCAACAAGAGATCACGTGGGAGCAGGAGGATCAGATTCGTGCTCTGTATCCCCTTTTGTTTGATTGGCCTCCATTTTGGTTTACAAGGATGTAAATCCTAGAAAGGGGGGAGTAATGAAATTGACCATAATTTCATGTATTTTTTTTAAATTAAATGGGATTTTTTGGGAGACTAGGCTCTTAGACAACACATAATTCAGACGTTTAGAGTGGCCAGAACGTATTTGTGATCTATTTTTATGGTTCATTAAATAATTGGGAGAGATGGTTTTCAAAACATTTAAAACAAATCCTTGATAAAAAATAAGAGATCACCATTGAACTCAGAGCATCGAGATTTTCCTTTAAAGGGCCTAACATTGGCCACCACGGGTCAGATGTGGAAGTTAGTTTTTGGTCGTAAATAAAATAATTAAGTAACAATTATTTTATTTTTCAAATCCTAATAAGTCTTATACAATATCTCAGATCGGAAATATGAGTGTCTCATTGATCTCATAAGGGAGTGTTCCCCTTAGGCAGAGCAGAACCATGACCAGAGCATGCCGATGGTGAATGATAGTTTTCGAACATTTTAGGAAAAACTAAATCAAAATAAACTTGATTATTTTATTCTTATTTTTATTTGAACATTCTAAATTGTTACAGTGAAATAGAGTTGTAACGCAAGGAATCCAAAACATTGTTTCATTAATGAAACAACGTAACGATAATACAATGCAACGGTAATAGAAAGGTGTTTCCTCCACAAATGATTTAACTGGGTGTGTGTCATTGGAAAGTTGGGAGAAACACTCAAAATATCCGAAGGATAGTTGTTGATGAACAATGAACGAAGACCGAGAATGACTTCAGAAGTCCCCCTCCTCATCTAAAGATCCCTCCCACAAAAATGGATCAAGGAACTTCATGGATAGATCTCCTTTAGCGACACATTCCTCATACTTTCGAACTCCAACCAGGTAGGGGTTTAAAATATTTTTGAATTGGTTTTCCCTATTATTCCCCTCAAACAAAGAATGTGGATCAAATCTCTAACAAGTTGATCCATATATGGATTTTTATTGTGGGGTTGGGAAATATAATTGTGTATTGATATCGGGATTAAATCATAGTGATTTATAATTTATACTTCATGATCCTGCTAACACGAAAAAATAATGACCAAAAAGAACAAAGGCCAGATGTTATTTTGGGTGTTCTTTGTGATCCCATCCTCCCTCTCTATGTTCTTGGTGTTATAACAGATGGTGTTTTATCGGTTGTAGAAGAAATAGGAAGAAGATTCATGACTAGGCCGCTCACAACACAGGTGTGAGACCTCAACGGTGGAACTAGGTTACGGCACCCGAACGCAATGTCGATAGTTGGTAGGGGAGGTGGTAGCAGGATGCAGCGTTAGACTATTCTATATGGCTGTGATAGGATTTGAAAACTTGTAGTAGGCTGACACAGCCACCGCCCATGTCGGAGGCACACATGGTGCAGTGCCACAGTCTACAGACTATGACCACGATCTAGAACTACAGAAAAGTCATGATCCATGGGGGAAATGGTCCACGTGAGAGGATCAGTGCAAAGGGGAGTTTTAACTAGGGCACAACATTTGAGGAGTGACCCGCACTGGAAGGCGGCTAGCACACTACCCTCACAGGCCATGGCAGGCGGCTGGCACGCCGTCTCATCTGCAATCTAGGCAGCAAGGAAACCGTCCTGCAATGTGGGCCAAGTTGGTGGCTCGAACCAGGCCACTGGGCATCCCAAGCTGGCAAAGAACGAGCCGAATTATTGTGGGTCATGCTGGATGAATCTAAGTCATTGTCCGACCTAGTGTATAGACCAACGGTCAAACCGGGTATGGGATAGCAAGGCCCAATGGGCATGGACCAGCAGCCTGGTCGGCCCATATGCAACCGGGTTGGTTCGGGATGGCCAAACCATGTCGGGTCATGTGAGACACCCGGGCCGGGTCGGTCCGACCAGGTTGGATTGGGCCCAGACACAACCGGCCCCTATTTACTAAAATACCAATATCATTCAGACTAGTAGTCGGATTGACGCTCCTTATACGACATTGGGACCCTTGAGACAAGGAATTCCTTTGGTAATACTCTAAGTGGGTTTTTTGGTAGTTAAGATGTCAACAATGGATTTATGTGTATATTCCACCAGAATCAAGAACACTACGAGTATGAATCATATGGATGGCAATGACACAAATGATATGATGAGTTGGTCTTAGTGATCCGACTAGACAAGTGAAGAGCGGGTCTTAGTGAACTAGCTAGATAATAGAAAAGGTGGTCTTAGTGATCTAGCACTCCTAGAGGTGAGAATGTCTTAGTTATGAAGTTGTCCTAGAGACGAGCAGGTTATAGTGATCCAGCTAGCCCAAATTTGAGAAGGTGTTAGTGATCCATCTAGCCCAGAGATGAGCAGGTCTTCTAGATCTAACTGGCATAGAGACAAGTAGGTATTAAAGAACTAGTTGGCCTAGATATGAGAGGGACAATGTGATCCAACTCACCCCAGATACGATCAGGTGTCAATGATCCCGCTGACCTGGGTGATAAGAAAACCTAGATGATGAATCCATTAGCAGTTCGAATATTCAGCTTTACGATTGATAATTCTAGATTCTGTACATTGAGTTATGCCTTGCGTGAGTTGTCTTATTTTGTGGTTATCCTTTATGTTATTTCCATCATATATTGGGGTTATAAATAAGTATTGTGTTACTCACCCATACATGGTACCTACATATGATGTGTCTTGTGCAAAGGACCGATGCCTTGATGGAGGACTGAGTGGCCTAAGGCCAGGAGGTGCCGAGTGAGATAAGATAGGAGGAGAGTTTTTCTATATCTTCTGGCTATTATTCTACAGTTACCTATTAGGAGGGGTTTTCAGCGGACAACTTATCAATGATCTTTTACTACCATTTGTTTACAATTGTCTTTTTTTGGGTTTGTATTCGGGCCCATTTATTTCCAGTTTGTATTGTACTCAAAAAATTTGTATTCTTACAATTGTGGTTTACATAGTGTTTTCCTTCCTACTATTTGTCTTGTCTGTGTGTGTATGGGTTTAATGGAAAATTCATTGTCTTTTTGGGATATTCATATTCGGTGCTAGTCACCAGCCGTTAGCCTATATAAGGAGGTCTTGGGATACTCACGACATGGGCCTTGGGGGATGGGTTATGACACAACA
Organism: Viscum album; assembly: GCA_963277665.1. Taxonomy (NCBI): domain Eukaryota; kingdom Viridiplantae; phylum Streptophyta; class Magnoliopsida; order Santalales; family Viscaceae; genus Viscum; species Viscum album. The sequence goes on from OY728163.1 coordinate 1,946,985,178, forward strand.
TTCCTTAATTGAGGATATGGATCATCATGTCCAATATTCCTTTCCCATGGGTGAGGAGAATTATGATCAACATTTTAAACCATCCCATAAATAAAAAACATACATGGTCCAACATTCTTGACCTTTTAACAAAATATAATAACAAGGGTGAACCATTTAAACGTTCATTAATCCCTAAGGACTATCATATTCAATTCCCTTAAGAAAATATCCACATTTAAAATATTTCATCATTTATTCATATAGAAAAACTTTTAATCATATGTATAACCATTTAATATCTTATTTATTACATTTTTAACCATTTAACATTTTAATATTTTATTAGGACATAAAAAATTTAATTTCAATGTCAATCCAAATATCCCCTTGTGTTTGGAGAACAATACAATTTAAAAATATAATTGGTTTAAACATATAAACACCCGTATTCACCCATTATACAATTTCGAAGTAATTTTTACACCTGATGGGTGGTTATTGGTCTTGTGACATTTGCATCAACAAAACTGTTGAGATCCTTTAAGGGTCCAACACATCATTTAAAGGACAAATATATTTTTATTATTTAAAGAAATAGATGTTGATTACAACATCAAAATCGAACATTCCACATAAACATGAATAAAATATAATGACTAAGTGAAATAGCATGTAGACCACCTACTTTAGGCTCGTAAATGTCCACCCATCCAACATTAACCCTTGATTTGAGCTAAAATGGCTACAACCATAAAATCAGAAAACTCTATTGAAATTGTTACTATGATACATAGAAAAAGAGGGAAAAATAAGAATGGAATAATCTTGATCATTTAAAGAAACAAGACTAATAGATATAACTGACGCTTCGAATAGGAAGAACCAACACTTCAAATCTTGTTGAATCGAAGGACATACACCCTTAGAAGAAGGTAGAGAGTTTGTGTTTCACACAAACCTATTGGTTTTGAAATGAGTGATAAATATGATTCATTTCATATAAATTTCATGAGGTAATGTTTTAATGAGGAACGAGGTTTTTCTACATGGTTTTCCCAATCGTGCATCAATATTAAGAGATCCTCTATCCAATGAAAATACAAGTCACGTGGTCTCATAGGTCATCCAAAAAAAAATTTCAAACCATGTGGAAGTTGCGAGAACAACTCTAGACCAAACCCGTGTATTTTATATTCCACCTCACATGGCTTTAATAATCATTATTCCCCTTATATATTGAATCAGATTCATGGGGAGTGGAAAACCCTAACCATTTTTCAACTGTGTGTCATGCACTATAACTTCTATTTTTCATATTAATCAAGTTGCAAAACCCAAGGTCTCTACCAAGACCTTCCATACTCCTAGGAATCTTTCCACAATATTTTTAAAATTCAGTTTAAAAAAATTAAAAATTAAAAATCCTATTAGAATGGATGAATCATAAAATTTCTCCAACAAATTGTAGCATTCAATAGAGATTCTTTCCCTAGAATTACTAAGATTTCAATGTAAAAAGGTCAAGCCATTGAGCCCACACATCAACCTCCCCCTCACACGTTTCCTCATGAGCATGGATATACTATGCCAACAATCTAACTAAAGGAATTTCCATACCAAAAAATAAAATTGTCACTACAATCCACAATATGAATAGGATGCTCCTCAAAGGATGAATCTACCTCAAACACAACATCATAAACATCAACCACAGGTGAAGGGTCGGGGTGAAACTACCAATGATGTGAAACATTGAACACATAATCCATATCAATATAATTCAATGATAGATCCAACTGATAAGATACTATAATGATACAATCCACAAATTTATCATATAGATATATCTTTGCGCCATCTTACCCTACTTCTTAATCCAACGATGGCCTAGTCTGATTAAAAGATGAAGTAAAATATGGTCTCCCACAATAATCTTAGGTGGTCCAAAATCTTTACCATTGTTTCAATTATGTATGATATGGGTTGTATATATATTATTTCAGTTCAATTATACCCTCTCTAATGTCTCTTTCATGAGAATTATACACAAAAACATTGATTATCCCACTTTCATGAAACAAATAGGTGAATAGCTTGACCTACGTTACAGTGCCTCATTTGTTTTCATCTAAAAGGATTCATAATAACTAATAGTATAGGTGAAATAAATAAAATATATTTTATTCTCCATGGATCTACTAAAATATAGTAAAAACACTACTAGATTTTCCTCTAACACTAAGACAATCCACATAGACTATCCATTTATTTGTTGGTCGTAGGAAGGGGTCAGATACACCTTACAGCCTAGGGGCTTCATCAATCAATACTTCAAGAATAATGTAAAACAGGGTTACAGATATGAAAGCATAATTTTAGGCACCCCATGAAAACATAATATCGTCTGAACATATAGTTTTCCGAACTCCTCAATCTTCAAAGTATCATGAAATGATAAGAAATGGGAAACCCTTTTCAATTGATCCATAATCACCTAAACCATATAACTATTCTAAGTATTTATGGGTAAACCTACTATAAATGCATCATAACATAATCCTATTTCCAATATAAAATTGGAAGGGGTTGTAATATACATGAAATTTAGTAATTCTCATCCTTCAATTACAACCTGCCGTAGAATCATGTCATAAGACCTATGATCTCTTTATTTATTCATGGACATCAATAATGTCTATGAAAATTTTAGTACATTTTTGTCGAACAAGGGTGTACCGTCCACATTGAAGAATAAAATTCAGGCATTAACTCCTCCAACATACCCTTTAGAACATATATTCCTCCATGAACAAGGAAAAATCTCATTTTTATTGATGGTATAGTCAGAGGCATCTTTTTACAATCAATATTATCCTTCAATGCCAGGCACTCTGAATCATCATACTACTTAATCTTGGTTTGGTTCATAGGATAGGGTAAAATTGAAAAGTAATTGAGTTCTATCAATTCCTCATCCTATTAAACACCTATATTCATCATAGTGAAGAATTCAATAACATTCTACTCACAACTAGACTCTTAAGCCACCCGAGTCTCTGTCTTCTGAATCAAAGCACCAACAACACTATTATCTTTTCCCGGTGTATATTCTTGATCAATATTGAATGTATACATGTAATAAACCCATCTCCACTACTGGATATTTAGGTCATAATGATAGTAGATATATATAATAACCATACTATTAATATAAAAAAACCTTTAAACAATGAGATAATACCGCAAACATTTTAAGGCATGAATTACCATAACCAACTTGTTATCATGTGTAGGATAGTTCCATTCATGTGGCCTCATATTTTGTGATCTATATGGAATGAAGTAATATCTTTGCATCAATACTTTTTTTGGCCCGATTACGGGATCACCATAATACATATTATACTTCTTACATAATTTGGTTATGATTAGAATCACTATTTTTGAATAACTCCTCTTATTCTCTTGGAAAGAATTATCCCATGCCCCAGACCCCTCAAACATTATGCATTTCTTGGTTAGTATTGAGAGTGTTTCTATCAAGAAGTAAAATTCCCTAACAAAAATTTGGTTGTAATATAATAAACCAAATAATATTTGAATGAAAAAAACATGAATGGGATTCTCCCAAGAAACAACCCCTTGGACCTTCTCAATGTCCAGTGATGCACCATTTATGGTGATGTGACCCAAGAAATGAACCTTGTTGATCCCTAAATGAAACATAGATATATTTCTTCATATCTAATTCTATCTCAATGTAATCAGGATTATTTCATGATATTACGCATGATTTTCTCAACTATAGGAGTATAGTAAGATTTCATTAATATATAAAACCACAATGTGATCCAAAAAACAAGTTAAATATTCAGTTTATTAAGGTTGTGAACATGACTGTATTTTTCGTCAACCCAAGGAACATAACAAAAAAATAAAACAATATATTACTACTTCTAAAATAGGGTTCTAGTATATCATATGGTCCCACCCTAAGTTGATGATACAATGATCTCAAATGGAGCTTTGATAAAAAAATTTCCCTCTGATATCCTGCTCTTACTCATTGGCTTGATTTATTTCGGAACATATATTTCCTATTATGTGACATCCCCAAGGAACCAATGGAAAGAAATAAATTCCTTGGGCTTCAATAGAATTTGGGGATTATTTTACATCTGGTAAATCAAAAATTCCTACCAAACACAGCAGAAAATAAAAATCTTCCAAACAATGTAAGATCGAAATAATTATAACTCAAACGATAACAATTGAATATCAATCCCAACAATGAAAAGAGTACCACATAAAAAAAGCTAACAATATCAAAGTAAAAAGTGGATGAAAATAAATAAATAAAAGGCTCTATGACAAAAATCCACAACACCAAACATGATCCATGCTCCAACTCCACTATACAAACCATGTTTCATAGAGAGCCACTGAATTAAATGTGATACCATTCCTTTTCCTATATCTATACAGACAATATTTTCAAAAGTACCAAAGTGAAAAAGGTAGGGTGAATGTTGAAACTTGATAGGATTTCACCAAATAAATTCCCTACTCATGCTACTAGATATAACATGTTAAATCATTTATATAAAAAAATGATAATAAACATTAAACATATAAAAATTTTATATCAATCCAAGAAGTTTCACACCAAAATAGTTTAGAAGGAAAACAATCAAACAACTATTTAGAAATTTATTATCTCCTTTTTGTAATACCCATTCCATTATTAACACACCCCCACACACCCAAACATTCATTCTTCCCTAATAGTTCCATAATAATGAGCGGATCCTCATTCATCCACTAAGTCCCCAAAAAGTGGCCAATCTCCTTATTCCCCAATGACACATGGCCCTTATACAGGGTGATGAAACACTATTTTGTTGAATATTTTATTGATAATAAATGATATAATATCCTCAAATTGTGATAAATATTTTCATTTATGAAATATTTGGGATTAGATCATTCATTTGAAAACGTGATGAAAATTCCAGTTTTACACTTTTAAAATGTACTATAGTATTTTGAAGATAAGTATTTTAATATTTATTATTTGAACTTAATATTTTGTAACAGTGTTACTGAAGTAAATTTATACAACCTTCATTCAGGACACTAGAGCTACATAGTGCATTTGGATGGAGTAAATGGGCCATTAATCCAATGGTGGGATGGACTCGGCAGAATGGACATGGGTTCTGTAGTTGGGTCATATCTTCTTCATCCAGGATTTAATTGAGCCCAAATGTTGAGGAAATCTCAGGAACATTATTCGAAACAAACCATCCTTCTAGAAGTCCAGTAAAGTCACGCGTTTGGGAGGTCATCTAGGTGGTGAAACTTGGAATAAAATAATTGGCTGAGTTTTTCATTTCACACAGAAAACGTTATGTAACCCTAGCCCTCAAAATCTCAATTTAAAGGGGGGTTTTAACTCTTTAGGAGGTCTGGTCGAGGCTTTGGGAAGGTGTGTTCGAAAGGGTGTCTCTTGGGATCCCCTCACAACTCTTGGAAGAAGTAAGGCTTTGTGGAAACCTCTCTTCCAAAAAGGCTCTCCTCTCCCAACTCCTCTTTGTAATTATTTTCTTTCATGTTTGTTTCCTGAATTTTTCATCAAATAATCTTCTGTGTTATTCCATTTTCTTCTTCTCTTAATCTTATTAATTGGTTTGGAATCAAGAGTGGAAACTAGAGTGGGTTATACCCTTTCAATCCTTTGCTCATTCAAAACGTCTCCACGATGACTACACCGCCCATGGAAGAGTAGTTCTCTTTAGTAATCAATCGACCTCTATCTTTCTTCATTTAATTATTTTGAATCATTGTGCTTCTGTAATTCAGTTAATATGATCCATGAATTGTGTTTTTAAATTTTAAGAAACTAAGCATGCCTTTGAACAAATAACACAAAACACATGAGGTCGGGAATTGTGTAAATTGTGGGGGCACGATCTTCATCGATAATACAAGACCATACGGGATAAATTTTTAGAGTTCAAATAAAATCCCTAAACACAATTCATCCTCATTTTCAGAATGGATATGTGCCTTAATTTACCACTAACCATAATCTATCCTTAGAACATCAATCAAAGCAGGGTGCTACGATTACATGTTTCGAAGATAACCTAGGGTTTAATTAACATTATCTTTGTGGTAAGGTTAATTCTCATAGGGTTAGGGGGATAACAAGTTAATGGGTCATAATTAAGTGGATGTTAATTTAAATTATAATGATAAATAATTTATTTAAGAGGTATAGTTAGATAAATTACGCCTTTTAAAATATTTTCTAAAAAAACATATTCTTATTGTGTTTTTTTAATCAAACTTCTATTCAAAATTACAAACATAAAATTGCAATCTTCTTACAGAAAACTTCATATAGATTTATAAACTATAAAAAATCACCCCATCATTTCATGTAGTATTTTTATTCTCTTTTATTTTATTTCTATAATACCTATGAAAAGTTGTTTTAATTCACTTCCTCCTTTGAGAGACGACCTTGGTCAACCACTCTGCTGCACCTAAGTACCCCAAAATCACACTAATCATTTGAGGGCTCCCACGACAGCACACATTCAAATTGGATCCATTCCTTGGAGGCAAGTAATTATTTCAACCAATTAGTGGTATTTATTTTATTTTACATTTTATTCTCTTCCTCTCTTCGTTATTCCTCCATTACCCAATCTGTTTTTTTTCTTCTTCTTTTATTTTCTTCTACTTATTTTTGGACCATCAACTAAAACTTATAATATTTATTTTACTATGGCCCACTTTCCTTATTTTCATCTTTCATTGATTTATGACACAAACAAATCCCAAATATCTCCTCGATATTTCCCTTTACATTGAACGTAGCCTTAGGCCCCGAATCATATATTCTACGTCTACGGGAAGTTTCTACATTCAACCAGTTGGAGAATTACTCCAATATCAGAACATTGAAATTGGAAGAAATTAAAATTCAACCATAAAACAAGAACCATTGTCTGAAAATGATGGAAATGAGCTTAATAGAACCTCTCGAGAATTGGCTGACCCTGATATTAACTATCAACCAAATTGTATTACATACACAAATCTCGAATCAGATTTTGAACTAAAATATGGGTTAATTCACTTACATCCGAAGTTTCATGGACTCTCTGGTGAGGATCCAAATAAACATTTGAAAGAGTTTAATGTGTTTTTCTAAACCCTAAAACCAAGAAATATATCTAAAGGTCAAATCAAATTAATATCATTCACATCCTCACTTGATGGAGCTGTGAAAGATTGGATGTATTATTTACAACCTGAAGATGTAACTTGTTGGAACGATTTAAAACGTCTTTTCTTGCAAAGATTTTTTTTCCAGAATCAAGGACCACATCCATTCCCAAAGAGATATCCGAGATCAAGCAAGAACAAGAAGAGTCAATGTATGAGTATTGGGAGAGATTTAAGAAGTTGTGTGCAAGATGTCCAAATCAACAAATCAGTAAGCAACTCTTCATTCAGTACTTCTATGAAGGACTCACACCTATGAAGAGGAGCATTGTGGATGTTTCAGGTGGAGGATCATTGGTGGAAAAGACACCAGTAGCCATACGTGCATTAATCGACAAGATGGCCCAAAACTCCCATCAATTTGGCGATAGAGGTACACCACATGTCAGAGGAGTACATCAGGTGAGTCCTTCTTCTATTGAAAGTCATTTTATTGATACAAAGTTGGAAGAATTGAACACTATGGTGAGGCAGAATGATTTGGCTCAAAAGACATCCCAACCCCCTCCTTCAAGGCCTTGTGGTATTTGCTCTAAGACAAGCCACCCAACTGACTGTTGCCCACAACACCAAGAAACAGAAGATTGTGCAGCAGTGTTCCCTGGGAGACCATATCAGCAACAAAAACAACAACCATATCCCCCAAAGTAGTTTTATCCAACATACAACCAAGGGTGGTAGGATCAATCGGACATGAGGTATGGCTCTGGACAACAATAAAGGCCCCCTTTTCAAGAAAACTTCCAGCAGCCTCCACCTTACCAACAGGGTTTCCAACAACCGCAAAGGAGATTCAAAGCTGAAACATCAACAAGTAAGCAACAAGGGAATATCCAATACATGGTAGACTCTAACACTGATGATATTTTGAAACAACTTGTTATTAATCAACAGAATGAGCTTAAGAGTCAAGGTTTAGAGTTGAGGGAGTTGAAGACTCAAATGAGCCAGATTGCCACCGCCCTCCATGAACTTGTGAGTATGAATTCTCGAAATCTTCCTTCCCAACCCACTCCAAATCCAAAGGGGAATGTCAGTGTCATCATATTGAGAAGTGGGAAGCAAATGAACGATACATCTGCACCTACCATTCCATAGGGATTCACCTCAACTCTAGAGAAGTTGTATTGCATACCAACTGATGAGAAATCCAAGGAAAAAGATAAAGGTAAGGAAAAGATTGATGATGTTCCTCCTAAACCCCTTCCTTTTCCAAACAGGGTTCTTCTAACCAATATGATGGCTGAAGAGGCGATGAAAATGGAGGTTTTGGACACATTCAAGCATGTGGATATCAACATTCATCTACTTGAAGCCATTAAGAAAATTCCAAGGTATGCGAAATTCATAAAATAACATTGTACCAATCAAAGAGGGCTCAAGGGAAATGGGAGTATCAACCTTGGAAGGAATGTCTCAGCACTCATTACACCCACTCTAGAAATGCCAACAATGTGAAAGGATTCCGGGACATTCACCATCACATGTACCATAGGGGAGTTTCACTTCTCTAATTCTCTTTGTGATTTAGGAGCTTCACTAAATGTGATGCCTCACTCTGTATTCTCTTATTTACAGGTTGGTGAGTTAAATCTGACGAGAGTAGTGGTGAAACTGGAGAATAGTGCTACAACATATCCAGCGGGAGTTCTTGAGGATGTACTTATCCGGGTAAGAGACATGATCTTTCCGGTAGATTTATACATTCTTAACATGGAGGATGGTCAGGTAAGTTCTCATACCTCCATTATCATAGGTAGACCCTTCCTCAAAACTGCAAAAACATTCATAAATGTCAATGAGGGTACACTTTCCATCGAATTTGGTGATGAATTTGTGATATTTAATGTTACGGATTCCATGAAGTACCCCTCAGAGGATCATTATACTTTTTTTATCTCCCATTTTGAACCACCAAGTAAAAACTCCACGGAATTTGATTGCCCTATGCTTTGGGAGATTATGAGTATTGCTTCAAGTTTGCTGTCTAAGATAACTTCCACACATGTTTCTGATACACAATACTCTCATGGATTTGATTTTGATGTGGATTCATATTCATATTTTGATCATGTTCACTTTGATTATGACATGGATGTTGAGTATGCTAATGGATTCGATGCTTTATTCTCTAATTTTGGTGATGTCTATTCTGATACTGATTCTCTTTGTACACATATATTAGTTCCTTCAATGTCTCCATCCATACTACACCCTCTTTCATTCGAACTCAAGCCATTGCCACCAAATCTAAAATACTCATACTTGTTGAGTGGTGAGAGATTACCTGTTATCATTGCTAATAATATGCCTTTTGTACATGAAGAAAAACTTTTGAATCTTTTGAGGGAGAACACCAGGGCAATCAGGTGGACCATGGCTGACATATCAGGTATTATCCCCTCCATTTTCATGCATATGATTCTCTTCAAGGATGGAGAAAAACCGGTGAGACATCCACAAAGGAGACTCAGTCCCAGCCTCCTAGAAGTTGTTAAAAAGGAAGTTGTGAAATTGATCAAGGCAAGTATAATCTACCCCATTTCGGATTCTCAGTGGGTAAGTCCTATTCAGGTTGTGCATAAGAAAAGTGGTGTTATTATTGTTAAAAATTTGACAAATGAGTTAGTTCCAATGAGGGTAAAAAATAGTTGGCTTGTGTGTATTGATTATAGGAAACTAAATCATTCCACTCACAAAGACCATTTTCCCATCCCATTTATTGATCAGATGCTTGAGAAACTAGCTGAGAAGACACACTTTTGTTTCTTGGATGGATTTTCTGGATATTTTCAGGTTCCCATTGCAGTAGAGGACGAGGAGAAGACGACATTCACCTGCCCATTTGGTACCTTTTCTTACCGAAGGATGCCATTTGGACTTTGCAATTCCCCAGGTACATTCCAGAGATGCATGCTGAGTAATTTCTCTGATTTCATTGAGACCTGCATGGAGGTATTTATGGATGATTTTACAGTTTACGGATCCTCATTTGATGAATGTCTAAATAGTTTGGGAAAGGTATTGAATCATTGTAATGAGATGAATCTGGTCCTGAACATTCAAAAGTGTCATTTCATGGTAGAGCATGGCATTGTCTTAGGGAATGTAGTGTCAAAACATGTGATAGAGGTTGATAGATCTAAGATAGACATTATTTCATCCTTAACCTATCCTTCATGTGTGTGTGATGTTAGATCTTTCCTAGGGCATGCATGATTTTATCGGTGATTCATCAAAGATTTTAGTAAGATTTCTCTTCCTATGTCATGATTACTCAAAAAGGATTCTGATTTTGTGTTTGATGATTCTTGCAGGACTTCCTTTGTTGATCTAAAGATGTGTCTGACCACTCCACCGATCATACAACCCCCATGGTGGGAGATTCCATTTGAGCTTATGTGTAATGCCTCAAACTTCACGGTTGGAGCTGTCTTATCTTAGAAGGTGGAGGGACGTTCACATGTGATCGCCTATGCATCGAGGACGTTGGATTCTGCCCAATAAAACTACACCACAACAAAAAAGGATTTTTTAGCTATTATATTTTCTTTAGATAAATTTCATTCATATATATTGGGATCTAAAGTAGTTGTTTTTTCTGACCATGCAGCTTTGAGGTACCTCCTAAAGAAGCCAGATGCAAAGCCACGACTTATCCATTGGATGCTCATTCTTCAGAAATTTGATATTGAGATAATGGACAAAAAGGGGTCAGAGAATTTGGTGGCAGACCACAGGAGTATGCTTACAAACACACTAGAGGGTGACACCTTGGACCAGGTACCACTTCGGGACACTTTCCTTGATGAGCATCACTATACCATCACAGGTACACATCCTTTGTATGCTGATTTAGTTAATTACATTTTTCCCTCTAAAATCCCTACAAATTTGAAGAAGCATCAAGTCCAAAAAATAAAAAGTGAGTCTAGGTTTTATGTGTGGTATGATCCTTACCTCTGGCACATGTGTAGTGACCAATTCATTAGGAAGTGTGTTCTCGATCATGAGATTGATTCTGTTCTTCATTTCTGTCATACACTTTCTCGTGATGGACCCTTTGGACCCCAACGGACAGCTAGGAAGGGTTTGGACTCTGGATTATATTGGCCTAGCTTATTCCATGATTCCCATGTGTTATGTAATTCATGCTCTCATTCCCAACACACTGGGAGCATTTCTAGGAGACATGAGATGCCCCAACAACCCATACTATTCTGTGAGATTTTTGATCTATGGGGAATTGATTTTATGGGTCCGTTTCCTAGTTCATTTGGATTTTTGTATATTTTGGATGCTATTGATTATGTGAGTAAATGGGTGGAGGCCAAGGCCACTAGGACTGACGATTCTCATGTTGTAGTGGATTTTGTCAAGGCTCATATTTTCTGCAGGTTTGGAGTACCAAAGGCCATCATCAATGACCAGGGGACACACTTCTACAATAATAATTTTTCTTCCCTCCTAAATTATCAGGCAACACACAAAACTTCAACAACATACCACCCCAAAAAAAACGGCCAGGCTGAGGTTTCAAATCGTGAGTTGAAACAAATTTTAGAGAAACCCGTGCAACCAAATAGGAAGGATTAGAGCAAGTGCTTGGAAGATGCGTTGTGGGCTTATAGGATAGCATACAATACACCCATTGGTATGCCCCCATTTCTGATTGTTTTTTGGAAAGCATGTCATCTCTCTGTGGATGTTGAGAATCGGGCTTATTGGGCTATAAAGAAATGCAACATGGATTTGGGCCAAGCTGGAATTCAGAGGAAGTTGCAAAATCAAGAGCTTGAGGAGATTCGACTATCATCATATGAGAACTCAATGCTCTACAAAGAAAGATCAAAAGCAGCTCATGACAAAATGATCCAACAAAGGGAGTTTCATGTTGGAGAGAAAGTCCTTCTCTATAGTTCACGACTGAAGCCGATGCCTGGTAAGTTGCGTTCCGTATGGTTAGGTCCTTATATTGTATCTAATTTTTTTCCTTATGGTGCAATGGAGATCACACAAGAGGACACTGGAAGGAGCTTTATAGTCAATGGGGAATGTTTTAAGAGATACATTGAGGGACTTCCTACTGATGTAGTGGATTTTATCACACTGCATGACCCCATCATTACTTGAGCACATCAGGCTGTTCTTAACCCTTTCACTTTTATATTATTTTTCCTATTTAAAAATTATTCTCGTCATGTGCATATATCATCTCATGGGTTCAAATTGAGTACAATGGAATATTATAAGTGTGGGGGAGGGAACCTTTTAGTTTAGTAATTTCAAATGTTTTCCTGTTTAAAAAAATAAAAAAATATATGTGTTTTTCAAATTTTGTGTGTTTATTTTTCAATTTTATTAGTGTTTTTTAAAATTTTGATCTGAAATGATTCTCACCACAATTTTGAAATTCATATCAACGATTGAAACAATTTATCCCTTGAAACTAAGTTTAATTGAATGTTGAAATGACTTTGTTTCAAGTTCAAATATTTAGTAATTTCATGAAAAGTACACTGAATTTTGAATCCCATGCCACATCTCACTGTCTTTATATTTGAAATCACTTTCTTGTGACGCTTCTGAACCATTATTTTCATATTCTTTACATTCACCTCACTTCTTGAGAGAACCAAACCATGCTTGATTTAACCAGAATTTGATCTATTCCTGTCAAATCATGAGGGTTTGAGGTACTTATGTTTAAATGTTTGAAGCATTTGTTTGGTATTAAAGCCGCTATTTCAAAGAATCTTTTTTTATAATGGCCTACCTTGAACATTAAATCCTTTTATCCCATATAAGCCATGCACAACCTATTAGTTTAGCCACATTACAAGCCAATTTTTCCTATCCAACCAACTCTTGAAGTGAAATTCCATAATCTAGTTGGGCTTAAGTTTTGGGAAATCTATCTTGTGTTGTGCTACCACATTCTGTGATACTTTAGGTGGAAAATTAAATTATGGAGAAATGTGTTTACTGCTACAGAAAGTCATTATATTGAAATCTGTCCCTTTTTTGGAGATTTCATGACAAGTGATGTTGTTCTTTTTATGGAGCTTCTAATTGAAGTTGAAAGTTGTGCCTATCTAGAGCTTTCATGAAAAACATGTTTGAGAAGATTGAAATTTTTGATGCTGAAATGGTGAATGGTGTAAACTTTTCATGACTTTTCATGATGATAGAGCTAAATTGATACTATGGTGATTGAGGAGAAGACCATATTTAAGTGAAAATTAGATTAATGCAATTTTGCTTCGAAAAGAGTCAATCCCTCCTCATTCAGCCTCAGAATTTTTCACATCTAAATCCTACCAACTGAAATTCACAGAACAACCCCGAAAAGTCCTCATGATAAACATACATCCTTAACTCACATCGGGTGGAGATGTAGGAATTTATCAAGCCTATGGTGACCCTTGCATGAGTTTGGATGAGGAAGACATTGCAAAAAAAATTTGATATTTATGTGATAAGAGAAAATTCAAGCGAGGTAAGTGTTTTGTGCATGGGAGGATAAATAAAGTGGAAATATATTGAATTATTAAAATGAAGAACTTTAAATAATGGTTTTTTATGAGGTACGATATATTTTGTTTCTTGGTGTGTAATTGTTTGATCTCAAGGATATGCATTTTAAAATTGGTTTTCATTTGATATTGTTGTTTATTTGAAATGAGATTTTGCCTAGGACTGCAAAAGGGTAAGTTTTGGGGAGTTGATAAAACACTATTTTGTTGAATATTTTATTGATAATAAATTCTATAATTTCCTCACATTGTGCTAAATATATTCATTTATGAAATTTGTGGGATTAGATCATTCATTTGAAATTTTGATGAAAATTCCAGTTTTACCCTTTTAAAATGTACATTAGTATTCTGAATATAAATATTTTAATATTTATTATTTGAACTTAAAATTCTGTAACAGTTTTCCTAACTTAAATTTCTACAACATTAATTCATGCAACTATAGCTAAATAGTGCATTTGGATGGAGTAAATGGGCCATTAAGCCAATGGTGGGCTGGACTCGGCAGAATGGACATGGGTTCTGTATTTGGGGCATATATTATTCATCTGGGATTGGATTGAGCCCAAATATTGAGGAAATATTGGGGACATTATTTGGAACAAATAAACCTTCTGGAACACCATTCACTTCACGCGTTTTGGAGGTCAAATAGGCGGTGAAACGTGGAATAAAATATTTGGCTGGGTTTTTCATTTCACACATAAAAAGTTATGTAACCCTATGCCTCACAAACTCTATTTAAAGGGGATGTTAACTCATTAGGAGAGATGTTCTAGGCTTTGGGAAGGTGTGTCTAAAAGGTTTTCTCTTGGCAGACACTCACAACTCTTGTAATATGTATGGATTTGTGCAAACCTCTCTTCTAAAAATGATCTCCTCTCCCACCTCCTCTTTGTATTTATTTTCGTTCATTTTTGTTTCTCGAATTATTCTTAAAATAATCTTCTGTGTTCTTCCCTTTTATTATTCTCTTAATCTTCTTAATTGGGATGGAATAAAGAGTGGAGGTGAGATTTTGTTCTACCCTTTCAATCCTTTTCTCATGAAGAACGTCTCCACGATGACTACACCGCCCATGGAAGAGTAGTTATTTTTATTAATCGATCGACCTCTATCCTTATTCATTTAATTATTTTGAATCATTGAGCTATTTTAATTAACATAATATGCTCTATGAATTTTGTTTTTAAATTTTAAGAAACTAATCATGCAATTAAACAATTAACACAAAACATGCGAGGTCGGGAATTGTGTAAATTGTGCGATCATGATCTTAATCGGTAATACAAGACCATACGGGATAAATTTTTAGAGTTCAAATATAATCCTTAAACACAATTCATCCTAATTTATAGAATGGATATGTGCCTTATTTTACCACTGACCATAATCTATCCTTAGAACATGAATCATTGCAGGGTGATGCGATTACATGATTCGAAGATAACATAGGTTTTAATTAACTTCATCTTTGTGGTAAGGTTAATTCTCGTAGGGTTTAGGGGATAACAAGTTAAGGGGTAATAATTAAGTGGATGTTAATTTAAATGATAATTATAAATAATTTATTGAATAGGTCGAGTTTGATCGATTACACCTTTTAAAATATTTTCTAAAAAACATCTTCTTGTTGTGTCTTTTTAATCAAACATCATTTCAAAATTAAAAAAAAATGAAATCTTCTCCCAGGAAACTTCTTCTAGATTTATAAAATATAAAACACCACCCCCATCCTTTAATGTATTGTTTTTATTCTCTTTTATTTTATTTCTATAATGCCTCTGAAAAGTTGTTTTAATTCACTTCTTCCTTCGAAAGACGGCCTTGGTCAGCCACTCTGCTGCACCTAAGTACCCCAAAATCACACAAATCATTTGAGGGTGCCCACGACAGCGCGCATTCACAGGGTCACATCCCTTTTTACAACAATGGTATATTCCCCTTATTCAAGGTCATGTAGAAAGTAGGAACTGACACCCACTCATGTATGCCAAAACCAATTCAAATCAACCATTCCAATACATTTCAATAAAAATGATCTTTTATTTTAAACCAATCAAAAAATCCATTTTCATTAATCCATAAAATAAATATTTTAAATCAATAAATTAAAATAAATAAAACAAAGTACATTTCACAATAAATTTCAACAAGTCCACAAGTCCATAAAACATCACTAAATAAATTTTATACCAATAATTTAATACAAAATTCACAAAGAAAAAAAATTAAGAAATTTATGAAATTTTAAACTGAGCCATAATGTTCTAATAATAGGAATTGATAGTGAACCCACCAACCACAAAAATTATAAAGAAAACTAATAATGTCACTAATTAATCAACAAAACTTGGTTGAATCTCAAAAAACACACATTAGATATATTTAACTTACAACAACATAACCATATCACATCATGATTGGAATAAAACATCATTGATTTATCCCCAACAAACTAGATATTTGATTTTTAAGAGATGGAAAAAGGTAGATATAAGAATAACTATGACCATCAGAGACTTACAAACAGAATCGGGCTTCAATACACTAATAATTTACTTCGGATCACTTCTGATTAGTTGGGTAGGTACTCAACATCCATATATAGGAAGAAAAATCAACATAGAGACAAAAATAGCAGAAAATTAGAGTAATAGATGTGAAAATGAGTCTGTTGAACTTTATTTGGATCTATCTTTAAAAACATGAATGGTTAGTCACACTGTTAGGAAAATTGTGCGCTAAATGTGCTCCAGCCTCTACTTCCTAAATCATCTTTCCTGGTTTTCTTTCACAATTACAAAAATTGTGTGACAAATATTAAAAATCTCTATATCCAACATTTTATAGTTTTTCATGGGTGTCTACACATTCTATCCAAACTGTGAACCTTATCGTGTGCTGACCCAAAATCCCATGTTTCATTGTTCATGGTCTCTTATTGGAGTTTCATGGTTTCCCCTAACCATGTTAGAAATTTTCACCTTAATAAAATCTACAAAGACATACCAAATCTATTCTAAAACCTCCCAAACATTACCCAAACACTTTACATATGTAATGATAAGAAGGAAATTATTACATACTTCAAACCACTTGTGTTACTTTATCCCCACCATTCGAATTTACATTTCTATAAAGTAGACAAATTTCATTTACCTAAATGAGTTAAGGCAGTTACTAGACCATTTCTCTCTCCCATTCCCATGTCACATCCTGAATCTGACCTTTCATCCACAAAAGCCACACTAGACCAATGTTTTTACAATGCAATAATTTATCATTCCAATCCAAAATCTATACCATGATATGAACCAATGAAACCTCCAGATAGAGGTTAATGTGATCCCCTAAAATCACATGGTCATGATCATACTAATACATTTTCAACTATCATACAAGAAACACATTACACATAACGCTGAACCGTGGTGGATATTCCGACCAGTATTGTCACATCCCAAGTAAGTAATGAATAATAGATATTTTAATATATGTCTATTTATAAATTATATAGTGTTTTAGAGGCCTAAAATGAGAATAAATCCAATCTTAAGCATGGAATACACTAATATTCTTAAAAGATTGTTTTACTACCTTTTGATGGAAAAACATTTTTAAATCAAACTTTGGACAATTTTATAAGCTCTATTTGTCAAAATAAACTTATTATTTATGATTGGGACATTGAAATTTAAAATTTATAATTTTTTGATATTTTTCTGGCAATGTTCATTTTTTAATGAATAGTGAAAAATACTGCATTTTACATCAAAACTTTTTTTTCATCTAATTTAATTATATTGATATATTATCTTTTTAATTGGATTTAAATTTTAAATAGAATATATGTTTACCATGTAATCCAATGGTGGTAATTGGGATTAATTTCACTTTGGAATTGGGCATAAACAAGTGCCAAACTTTTTATAGATATTGTTTCAAAAAACCCGCTATTTGTTTTGACAACGGGAATTATTTTTAAATTAATTATTGAAATTTATATGTTTGTAATTTGGTAAAATGGATTCCATATTTGGAATCGGAAGTTCCAAATTATGTAATTAACACTCTTTTATTTTTGGACATTATGAATAGTAGCGACGGTAATTATATTTAATTATCTTGATTAATGAGTAATCGGGTAGTTAAGGAAAATATAATAATATCATAATAATAAAAAAATGACACCAACATGTGTAATAATTCTACTGGTTGTCTTAGGGCCGACTATGGGATGCCTTGTTCTAAACTTGAGGTCCCCATGGAATCACTTTTGTGTGAAAGTGACTTTTTATCTTTTTATTTTTAAAGAATGTTAAATATAACAAAGAATGTATCACCTAAGTAAAACATTTTTAATTTTGTCTACATAAATGATCTGTTGGACTATAAATAATAATTATAAATCTAAAAATATTTCCTACATCATTATATTTTTTTTATAATTTTTAGACATTAAATAAATTAAATTATTTATGACATCATGATGATGTAGCGATTACCTCATTAATAAATGATTTAAATAAAATGAAAAGATAATGTTAAAACTACAACTTACACTTGTCAAAGACTTATTGGATGAGTATATTTCGAACCCTTGTCAACTTATCCTAGAAATACATCAATGTGGGACCTTTAAAATCCGAAACTCATTTGAAAATAAAGCAACCTTTTATACCTTTCCAAGAGTGACCATCCTCTCCTCTTATAAAAGGCCCCACCTCTACCACCTTACCAACACATACAAAGCCTTTGGCTCGGCCAAAACCTACCAATTTTGTCTCTCCAAATCCCTCTATAACTCTTAGAACCCTCACTTTGGACATAAGTCTTCCCAATGAAGCCTTTGAGCTCAAATCAAAAAGAGTTACCCGATTTAAAGGTTGTGTCTTCTCTAGTGTTATTATGTTTTATTTTTCTTCTCCAACCCCCTAAAATCTTTTTATTCATTTCTTTTGTAACAACACCGGTATCTTCCATATACTAGGATTTTGTTATAAGAAGTATTCAAGCTACACTTACACACACCTACATCTAATTGTTAAAGAACATATTGTTTCTGTGGATGGAAAATTTCTGCCTCACGAAACGATGATTGTTCAACACTCATATAACACCTTCAAAGGTGGCCATTAAGATGTAACTATATTTATATATGATATATAATATGTTTATGTTTTACTTAAGCTTCTATATCTTTAATTTATGTAATACCTTTGTGGTTTCCATTATGGGTAAATGTGATATCTTCATTTTAGAAAGTGCGGACTACCGCCCCCTCAAAGTGATTTGATTCGTTAATACCATATGTGGTACGTATAAAGGATATATTTAATGATATTATATATGATACCATGCTGGAATTAAAATAATATTATGTATCATTATGTTATAATTCCATTAAATATAAAATAGAAATGGAAGTAGCGTTCATGCGTACGTACAGCTTACCGTCTCCATGAACGGTGCATTTCATTTCTTACCTCTAAATGTTATGTAATATTATAAATTCATTTATATACTGGATATATATGATATATATGATATCTGCATCATGAGTATAACTCTGGATATAATGGATACATGAACAACTTGTAATTATAAAGAGTTTATTTTTCACTCAAGTACAAATGATCGTTAAAATGATCGTTATTAACTTAAATAATTACATAGTGTTCATGACATGGTAATAAGTGATATAAAAAGAATAATGAACTTGAAAAAGGTTCTTAATCAAGTCGAAATCAACTCAAGTTTATTATTAAGGACGTTAAAGAACGATCGAGTCAAGTCGGACCCGAGGTATGTGACTTCGTCTCAATCTCCTTTCATTGAGGCATATTTTTGTTTTATACACAACCTTTTTTTATACGGTGTATAAACCCCTTTAAATTTTACGTTTATCCAAAAGGAATCTTTTTTATACGAAGCATTTTACTAAATGAAAAAAGGGAATTTTTTTGTCGTATGTATGCGGCGACAACGACTTCTCCACCGCCGTGACCATTATTTGAGTTTCGGCTTCCTCTACAAGCCTTAGCTTTTTAAAAAAAGAAAAAATACCATGTTTTACTTTTCTTTTATTTTGTTATAGAAAATGGTTTTCATAATGTTTTTATATCAATGTATTGTATTGATATCTTGTGATTGGATAGTGGAAATGTTATGTTTCCTTTACGCATGTTTTATGTGATATGATTATGTTATAGTTCTTGGTCATTATTATAATGACGGGTGGTTCCGTGATAAAATAAGGTCTGGTGAGCCCGATATATATCTCCAATGCATTGGGTAACACGAAGGGGTTAAACGTTGAGGATTCTCTGAAGAGATTTAGGAAATATACTGTGATGGGTATTCCAAACGTAACCAAGAGGGTTACTCCCTATGTCAGAATGTTATGAATGCCTCAAGTTACATTTATGTCTTATTATTGCTATGATTTATTCATAATTTTGATGAGGTATGTTAAAGTGATTATTGTTTATGGGTAAAGTATGATTTCATTATTATGTATATATGTAATGATGTTTCCATTTCATATTTTTATATCCCTTACTGAGCTTTTTTATGATATTCCCAAGTTTTTTGAAATGTTTTTCACGGGTCAAGGTAAAGGTACATGATATGATGATAGTGTCATGGAAGTGTCAAGAAAGAATCCATGTTTTATTTTAAATATGTTTCCATTGATGGGAAAAATGAATAATATCTTTATGTAACCACTTTGTTTAAATGTGGAAAGTAATGAAAGTTTTATGATCTAATTCTCTAAAACTCTAAACCTGAAAAGATCCTTAATGTGTAATCTTGTAATAACTCAAGATTATGTAATGCTTAAGGTTGGGGCCTTATATTTGGTATCAAAGGCCGGTTTAGATAACTTTAGGAGTTGAAATTATATTAAATTATTATCCAAAATATTTTTTCATGGTCAAATTGATATGATATTGCATTTGAAGATTACCATGTTTCCTCATCTAAGGTATTTCAGTGTTAAGAATGGTTTTTCATAGAGTAAATATAGAATTTTTTTTGGGAAGGAATACTGAGGGAAATGACCTTCCGAATCAGCATACTAAGATGGTCAGAATCAGAATTGGGCAGTTTACTGCAGTGATGGCTTAGTTGAATCAGGTGATAAATGGTGGTTGTGTTATTGATGATATTTTGGTGTTTTCTAAAAGTAAAGAGGATCATGAAAGTCATTTAAGGGTTATCTTTCAAACCTTACAAGAAAAAAAACTGTATAGAATATTCAGCAAGTGCGAGTTTTGGTAGCAACAAATTTCTTTCCTTGGTCACATTGTTTCTAAAGATGGGATAACTGTTGATCCTGTAAAAACAAAGGTTGTGGAAGAATGACCAAGACCCACTAATGTAACCTAGATTCATTGTTTTCTTGGTTTGGAAGGATATTACCAAAGGTTTGTTAGAATTTTGTCATGTTTATCTATTCCAATGACTAAGCTAACCCGGAAGGGTGTTAATTTTATTTGGACAAAAGAATGTGATGATTTTTTTCAGGAATTGAAAAGATTACTGGTGAATGCTCTAGTTTTGGCACTACCTTCCAGGAATGAGGAGTTTGTTATCTACAATGATTCTTCATTGAAAGGGCGTGGTTGTGTATTAATAAATAATGATCAGGTAATTGCTTATGCTTCATGACAGTTGAAAACTCATGAGGTAAATTATCCTACACATGATTTTGAATTAGCTGCTGTTTTTTTCGCTTTAAAAATTTGGAGGCATCATTTGAATGGAGTAAAGTGTGTAATATATACCGATCACAAAAGTTTAAAGTATATAATCACTCAGAAATAATTGAACATGAGACAGAGGATATCTCTATAATTAATCAAGGATTATGATTGTACAATTCATTACCATCCGGGAAAAGAAAATAAAGTGGCTGATGATTTGAGTCGAAAAAGTAATGCTTCATTAACAGTGATGTATTTGGAACGTGATCCTTTGGTTAAGGATTTAATGAACTTTGGCATGGAAGTTGTTAGTGAAGGATGTCCTTCTATTTTGTTTCAGGTATCAGTGAAATATTATTTATCAAACAGAATCAAGCAAGCACAGATGCAAGACAGTGAGTTCCAGAAAAAGGTAGATCTGGCTCAGAAAGGTAAGTTTCCTGAATTCAATATTGATAATGTTTTTTTTTTGAGATTTGGGAATAGATTGGGTGTGCCGTGTGATTCACAGTTGAAGATAGAGTTGTTATGTGAAGCTCATAGTTCTCTATTTTCAGTTCATCCAGACAGTACTAAGATTTATAGAGATCTTCGGGAGTATTACTGGTGGGATGGAAGAAAAGGGATATTCCTGATTTTACAGTGAAGTGTTTGACTTGTCAACAGGTTAAAGAAGAGCGGAAGTTAAAGAAAGGGATGCTTCAGCCTTTACCAGTACCAGAATGGAAATGGGAAAATATATTCATGGACTTCATTGTGGGATTTCCGAAGACACCGCGAGGTAATAATGCAATCTGGGTTATTATTGATCGCTTGACTAAATATGCTCATTTCATTGCTATATGGGATACTTTTTCACTAGATCAACTTTCCCGTTTGTATCATAAAGAGATATTCAGTTTACATGGAGCTCCTCTCTCCATTGTATCTAATCGTGATCCCAGGTTTACTTCTAACTTTTGGACAGGCCTTCAGAAGTCGTTGGGTACTGAATTAAATTTTAGTACAGCTTTTCATCCTCAATTAGATGGGCAGTCAGAATGAACAATTCTGACTTTAGAAGATATGCTATGTGCTTGTTCGATGGATTATCAGGGATGTTGGGACCAACATCTTTCTTTGGTTGAATTTTCATATAATAACAGTTTTCATTCCAGTATACAGATGGCACCATTTGAGGTGTTATATTGGAAGCGGTGTCGAACTCCAGCTTTCTAGGATGAAGTGGGTGAAAGGAAGCTAATGGGACCAGAATTAGTAGAAGAGATGGCAGAAAAAAGTTCATTTGATACAAAAAACACATGAGAACAGCTCAGAGCAGGCAGAAAAGTTATGCGGATAACTGGAGGAAGGAACTATCTTTCGAGGTATGTGATCATGCCTTTCTCAAAGTTTCTCCATGGAAAAGTGTGATGTGATTTGGTAAGAAAGGAAAGCTGAGTCCAAGGTTCATTGGACCATATGAAATTCTGGAGAGAGTTGGATCAGTTTCTTACCGAGTGGCTTTACCTCCGAGTTTATCTCAGGTACACAATGTTTTTCATGTTTAAATGTTAAGGAAGTACATGTCAGATCCATCTCATGTTTTGAGTCCATAGGTAGTTCCGCTGGAAGAGAACCTATATTATGAGGAACAACTAGTCCAGAATCTTGACCACAGGGAGCAAGTGTTACAGAATAAGGTGATTCATCAGGTAAAGGTTTTGTGAAAAAACCACATGATTGAAGAGGCAACATGGGAATCTAAAAATGCAATGAGGGAAAAATGCCCCCACTTATTCGATAAGTTAATAAATTGCGGGGACGCAATTTTCTAATGGGGGGAAGGATGTAACATCCCAAGTAAGTAATGAATAATAGATATTTTTATCTATGTCTATTTAAGAATTATATAGTGTTTTAGAGGCTTAAAATGAGAATAAATCCAATCTTAAGCATGAAATACATTAATATTCTTAAAAGATTGTTTTACTGCCTTTTGATGGAAAACCCTTATTAAATCAAACTATTGAAAATTTTATAAGATCTATTTGTCAAAATAAACTAATTATTTATGATTGGGACATTGAAATTTACAATGGATAATTTTTTGTTATTTTTCTAACAATGTTCATTTTTTTGATGAATAGTGAAAAATAATGCATTTTACATCAAAACTGATTTTTCATAAAATTTAATTATATGGTTAAATTATATTTTTAATTGGTTTTAAAGTGTAAATAAATATATTTTTACCATGTAATCCAATTTTGTTCATTGGGATTAATTTCACATTGTAATTGTGCGTAAACAAGTGCCAAACTTTTAATAGATATTATTTCAAAAAAACCTGCTATTTATTTTGACAACATGAATTATTTTTAAATTAATTATTTCAATTTATATGTTTGGAATTTGGTAAAATGGATTCCATATTTGGAATCAGAATTTCCAAATTATGTAATTAATACTCTTTTATTATTGGACATTATGAATAGTAATGACGGTAATTATCTTTAATTATCTTGATTAATGAGTAATCGGGTAGTTAAGGGAAATAAAATAATATCATAATAATAAAAAAATGACACCAACATGTATCCAAATGCTACTAGATGTATCATGGCTAACCATGGGATGCCTTGTGCCAAACTTGGGGACCCCATGGAATCACTTTTTGTGGGAAAGTGACTTTTTATCTTTTTATTTTTAAAGAAAGTTAAATATAACAATGAATGTATCACATGAGTAAAACATTTTTAATTTTGTCTACATAAATGATCTGTTGGACTGTAAATAGTCATTAGAAATCTAAACAGATTTCATATATCATGATATTTTTATTTATAATTTTTAGACATTAAATAAATTAAATTATTTATAACATCATGATGATGTAGCGATTACCTCATCAATAAACGATTTAAATAAAATGAAATGATAATGTTAAAACTATAACATACACTTGTCAAAGACCTATTGGATGAGTATATTTCGAACCCTTGTCACCTTATCCTCGAAATAAATTAATGTGGGGCCTTTAAAATCCAAAACTCATTTGAAAATAAAGTAACCTTTTATACCTTTCCAAGAGTGCCCCTCCTCTCCTCTTATAAAAGGCCCCCACCTCTACCACCTTACCCACACATCCAAAGCCTTTGACTCAGCCAACCGCTACACATTTTGTCTCTCCACATCCCTATATAACTCTTAGAAGCCTCACATTGGGATGAAGTCTTCCCAAGGAAGCCTTTGAGCTCAAATCAAAAAGAGTTACCCGATTTAAAGGTTGTGTCTTCTCTTGTATTCTTATGTTTTATTTTGCTTCTCCAACCCCCTAAACTCTTTTTATTCATTTCTTTTGTAACAAAACCAGAATCTTCCATATACTAGGATGTTTTTATAAGAAGTATTCTAGCTACACTTACACACACCTACATCTAATGGTTAAAGAACATACTGAATCTGTGGATGGAGAATTTCTGCCTCACAAAACAATGATTGTTCAACACTCATATAACACCTTCAAAGGTGGCCATTAAGATGTAATTATATTTATATATGATATATAATATTTTTATATTTTACATAAGATTCTTTATTTTACATTTATGGAATACCTTTATTGTTTCCATTATGGGTAAACGCGATATCTTAATTTTAGGAAGTGCGGACTACCGCCCCCTCAAAGTGATTTGATTCGTTAATACCATATGTGGTACGTATAAAGCATATATTTAATGATATTATATATGATACCATACTAGAATTAAAATAACATTATTTATCATTATGTTTTAATTCCATTAAATATGAAATAGAAATGGATGTAGCGTTCATGCGTACGTACGGCTTACCGTCTCCATGAATGGTGCATTTCATTTTTTACCTCTAAATGTTATGTAATATTATAAATGCATGTATATACTGGATATATATTATATATATGATATCTACATCAAGAGTATAGCTCTGGATATAATGGATACATGAACAACATGTAATTATAAAGAGTTTATTTTTGACTCAAGTACCAATGATCGTTAAAATGACCGTTATTAACTTAAATAATTACATAGTGTTCATGACATGGTAATAAGTGATATAAAAGGAATAATGAACTTTAAGAGGTTCTTAAGAAAGTAGAAATTAACTCATGTTTATTATTCGAGAGGTTAATGAACGATCGAGTCATGTCGGACCCGAGGTATGGGACTTCGTCTCAATCTCCTTTCATTGAGGCATATTTTTGTTTTATACACAACCTTCTTTTATATGGTGTATAAACCCCATTGACTTTTATGTTAATCCAAAAGGAATATTTTTTATACGAAGCATTTTACTAAATGACAAAAGGGGATGTTTTTGTCGTACGTATGCGGCAACAATGACTTCTCCGCCGTCGTGACCATTAATTGAGTTTCGGATTCCTCTACAAGTCATACCTTTTTTTTAAAAAAGAAAATTAAATACCATGTTTTACTTTTCTTTTATTTTAGTATTGAAAATGGTTTTCATAATTTTTTTATATCAATGTGTTGTATTGATATCTTGTGATTGAAAAGTTGAATTGTTATGTTTTTTTATGCATGATTTATGTGATATGATTATTTTATGGTTCTTGGCCATTATTATGAAGACGGGTGGTTCCGTGATAAACTAAGGGCAAGTGAGCCTGATATAGATCTCCAATGCATTGGGTAATGCTAAGGGGTTAAACATTGAGGTTTCTCTGAATATATTTGAGGAATATACTGTGATGGGTATTCCAAATGTAACCAAGAGGGTTACTCCCTACGTAAGAATGTTATAAATGCCTCAAGTTACCTTTATGTCTTATTATTTCTATGATTTATTAATTATTTGGATGAGGTATGTTAATGAGCTAATGTTTTATGGGTAAAGTATGGTTTCATTCTTATGTATATATGTACTCTTGTTTCCTTTCCATATTTTTATATCCCTTTACTGAGCATTTTAATGCTCATCCCAAGTTTTTTGAAATGTTTTTCCCAGGTCAAGTGAAAGGTACATGATATGATGATAGTGTTAAGGAAGTGTCAAGAAAGAATCCATGATTTATTTTAAATATGTTTCCTTTGATGGGAAAAATGAATACTATATTTATGTAACCACTTTGTTTAAATGTGTAATGTAATGAATGTTTTTTGATCTAATTCTCTAAAACTCTAAACATGAAAAGATCCTCAATGTGTAATCTTGTAATAACTCCATATTAGGTGATGTTTAAGGTTGGGGCCTTATAAATATGCCACCTCACTAACATGTTCGGGTATCTAAAAAGGGGATGTGTATCGAAGAGATAAAATTCCCTTATTTACAAAAGTAAAATGTAAAAGACTTAGAGATATACTCAAGAACACATGATCACTCACCCCAAAGGAAAAAAACGATCGATTATGATCCACATATGAATTTTGGTGACTCTATTAAAAATCCATATGCTTCATGGTCAACTGAATAATCATAGTTGTTTCTTGGACAAGGAATGACCTAACTAGAAATGTCTAAACAATTTCCACCAAACAAAGTAGATATCAAAAGGGAATGTCATAGAAATTATTCAAAAGGATACATATGTATCAAGGCTTGATGAATTTTGTTTTAGGAGAACTACACTAAAAAATATGAGCTTCTTCCATGAGCCACCAAAATCCATTACAGGAGCCCACAACATGTCTTCCAACATTTTTATCATACTTTATGATTTCCCAACTATCCGAGGATGATAACACATACTCATAGTCAAATGATTCCTAAGGTCATTAGGTGAGGATTTCCAAGAATGAGACATAAACCTCATATCCTATTTAATAATATGAAACTGGAAAACCATGCCTCTTTACCACTTCTTGAATTTAGATTTTAAATAATCAATCCATTGTATGAGATTCACGAATAGGGTTGAAATGGTCAATAGTTTTGAGACAATCCTCTATCACCAATATGGTATCGTGTTTCCGAACCATTATTCAATGAACTATTAAAAAATATATGGCTATATTTTTCTATTTCCAAAAAGAAATAGGTAAATATGGAAACATACATGTTTTTCACTGATGCTCTATTTTAACCTTCTCACAATTTATGGATCTCAATAAAACACATCCACCTTCATTTTTATATAGACATAAAAAGGTGTGTAAAATTACTTATACATCTTCTATATTCCATGATGAACATCGCATCATGAATGGTGCTAAGAATGAATTCATTTTTCCTTACATGACATAAGTATGACCATACAATTTTGAAACAACATAACTGATCTCCAATCCAGTTTCCATCCCTCAATGGTCTCACCACCATTGATTTTCTACTCATATAAAAACATTCAATATTAGCTGTCCATTCCTATTTAACCATATCCACCATATTAGTAATGAATAAAACTAGAAATTCAATAACAAATTCACATAATAATTCACATTCCACATGCATGTTGACTATAACTGACATCCACTTCCACTGATCTGAAGCCTCTTTTTACAACTACGCATATGGATTTCTATTTAATGTGTCTACCACTGAATTTCCATTACCTGGTGTACACATCATGTAAAATTAAAAATGATGGAGATACTCTATCCATCGTTAATTTTTGGATTCAAATCCCTTTGTGATAAAATATGTTTCTAGATCTTATGATCTGTAATCAATGTAAATTTCTCACCAAAGTAGCAATTATGTCGTGTATTAAAAGAATAGACTATATTATCTTCCTCCATATCATGTGTTGGGTAGTTTTTGTCATGAAATAATGACTTTTGTGATCCATAATAAATAACATGATTTCACTTCATGAGAACAAATCCATACCAAGATCCCAAAGCATCACAATAAAAGATGTTCCCTTTTCTTGATTCTAGAAAAATCATGATTGGTGTTGATGTAAAGTGAAATTTAGGATGTGGAAAATAATTTTACATTCATATTTTCATTGTAATGGAACATTCATTCAAGTAAAAGTTTTCTTATATAAAACTAGTCATGAAAAATCATAAATATTAATTTGATAATAAATAACTAGAATAAGTAAATTGTGTATCGTAATGACATTACTAAAAGGTTTCCAAGAGAAAACACCCTCCATATTTTCTAGATCCATAGAAACACCACTTTTAAAGATTATATGTCCATGGTAACATACCTCTTTTATCCAAAAATCACACTTTGATAATTTTTATACAATTATAATCCCTCATGATTCCCAACAATATCCCATGTTTTTCTCAAGCTTAGTAATTGTCCATAAATAAAATATTATGTCATCATCAAACACCACCATATAATAATCCAAATATATTTGAAATATAGGATTCAAAAATTCCATATATATAATTTATTCATTCGTAATACTGAAAGAAATTACCACATATTAATAATGGATATATCTACTCCTGAAAGATGTATTTGGAATTTGATCCTTGTGAACCTTAAATTAGTGATATCCTGAGCGCATGTCAATCTAAGAGAACCATCAAGATCCCCTAAATTGATCAAACATAACATCAATGTCTAGAATGATATTTCGATTCCTTATCACAACATGGTTATGATAATGATAGTTCACACAAAACTAAAGGCTTTAATATTTCTTTTTGGCACAGAAGATTGGTTCTTCCCAAAAAGACATGCTCATCCCAATGAACCCTTTTCTTTATAGCTCTTCCAATTATACATTAAATTCCATCATAACTATTGGTTCATTTCAATAAGATAAAAGTGAGATATGATTATTGTAACAAACCAAACTTTTGTTAATGAAAATCACTCTTGATCTATTTAAATGTCTTAATATTTGAAATGGTTATACAACATATGCACTTATATTATTTTATGTTTTTGGATCTTAAAATACCATTAAGAATTTTAACCATTTCTATTGTATTTGTTGAACAGTGATAACATGATTAGTATAAATATGGTCTTTTACAAATCCAATTTACTTAGACAAAGGAAGTGATAGCCTCGTCCTATAGACATACCCCATATGAACCCTATTTTTCAGAGCTCAAAAAGGAAGTTGTGTCATTGAGCTTTTCTCATGATCAATCTCAAGCCGAGATTGAACACATTAAGCTTGAGTGGAACCACCTATGGGAAAAGTGGAAGTTGATAGATATTACCAAACGAGCGATGTTATCTGAGACACCCCAAGAGTTTATAACCATCGCACACATCACCCTTCTATCTTATACACGAATTTTAAGGGATTATTTAACAATACCCTAGTACTATGGTTTTGTACATTATTTTTGTATATAATAATGAATATATTATTGTTACTTTTTAAATATTTTTTAAATCCAAATAATATTATTAGTTAATGGTCAACTAAGAAATATATTTTGATAAATTAATGTATTTCTGAATTAAATAATATTTTAACAATTTTTTATTATTTTTATTAAATTAATTTTCATTAAATATAAATGATTTTATAATTTTATGAATGCAATTGTAATTTTTATTAAGGTTTGAAAGCCATTTTTATCAAAACCCATGAATTTTTTATAAATGTATGTTTTTATTTTAAAAGTGAAAATTAAAATATTTAGAAATTTTTTTTTATAAAATTAATATTATTTCTAGAATCAGGATGTCAAAATTATTCAACGGTGAATTTTTCATAATTTTCTGAGACAGTAAAAGTTTTGGGTAAAAATTAAATACCGTTTAAATATATAATGTGTTTTACGACACCATAATGACCCAATAGTGATGTAATAAAATAATATAAACTTTATTTTCATATAATATCTGTTTTTCCATTAAAATAATATGATTTTTGGTTTTTTTGACTAATTTTACAAAGCTTTAGTGGACCCTTCAAGACTTATTAAACATTTTTTCTTTTTAAATTGTTTTCCTTGGGAGTGTGACTAATATCCACATATGAAACCCCATTATATTAAGAAGCTCACACATTGTACTTATAAAATATTGTTTTACACTTCCCTTTTCAAAAAACCATGGGCTGGTTTTTGGTTTGGATTAGTTTACTGTGAGGTGTCCCAAACCTAAATAATAAAGAATTCCTTCACATTTCCTATATAAACCCACCCAGTCTCAAACTTCCTCCTCACTAAAATCCTTTGAATTTCGTCCAACATCTTCCCCCATGTCTCTATAATCCTCCCAAGGTGCCCCAAGACCCCAAGAATCCACTCTCAAGCCTCTCTCATTCATTTGGAAGCACACTTCCAAGTAAGGGTTTTTCTTCCTTTCTTATTTTTGTCCAATATTATTTAAAATTTATGCCTTTTTAGTTTTAATTATAAATGTTAGGGTATGGTTTCCCACCTCCCTCGTACTTCCCTATTTATGTTTGAATGATTAGAGACCCCTTTCCCTCTCACTAAATATCTCCCATGTACACCTATAACTATACGGAAATTTCGAAAGTAATTTCTCTCTCCTCATATACATTCAAGCAATTATTTTGTGTCGTGAATCTAAATTCCATTACATTTGGTGGAAAATGTATCATTATGACCCCCATAAATTCCATGTCAGTTAAATATGATGATACACCCTTTTATCTCTCACCAGCCATTTTGTTGAGTTCTTATGTCACGCCGTTATGCTGCCGAAATTGCACCGCGTTTTTCTAAGCCAAAGTCATTATTTAGTGAATACCATGCCCATTTCACTATCAATGGTATTAAACATTATAAAAATTTAGTTATTGTTTAAAGAGTTTGTAGTATGTATTCCACATTATTTTATCATGGAATAAATGATTATGTTGATTGATTCAATGTTTTATGATCCATATGGAAAACATATGCATGAAATGAAATGTTTAAAAAGGGTGCTCCATGATAGCACTCCAATGCATTGGGTAAAGTATAGTATCATGATACGTCATGTTCAATCGGTGTTTACTCATGATAATTCAAGTGTAAATGAGGGTTTACTCTTGCTTCATGTGCAATGCGGGTTTACACATGATTTATGTTCAATGAGCCTTGGCTCATGCTAATTCCATGTTGAGTGTTATTGCCACATTTCTATGTTATGATTATCATTCTTTATCACGACTTTATGTTTATGATTTTATTATGCTCTATAGATATACCTATTATTTAACATCTATTTTATAGCTAATGTTTTTCCATGATTATTCCCTTACTGGACTATGTAGCTCACCCTTTTCTTATGCATTTCCTCAGGTTATCCCATGCAATGCTAAGTATGAGGGAATGTAGTGGTCATGTAAAAGAATTTTTATATAAATAATTTGTTTTTCATGATTTATGTTGTTATTTAATGATCTGAATCCCCAAATACACTAGACCTATCGATCTTTTATGATGTATCAAATGATGTTTATGTAATAAATTATGTTTAATTGTGTAATAAAAAAGTTGGGTTGTCGTAGTTGGTATAAGATGATAGATTCAGTTATTTTTGGGATTTGGATTAGAAACCCCTAGTAAAGCCTTAGAGACAAGACTAAGTATAATAAAATCATCCCTATGTTTTTTTGATTATTGTGTATGTGGTTTATTAATAAAATACATCCATTTCTGGATACGAGCGGGTAGAGGCGGCTCTAGCACAGATGTATCCAAGGGGTAACCCCTGAAAACACTGCTTTGAGCTCGACTCGAATGGGAACTAGTGCATGAAAACGGGCCTTGCGGCACTCTTGGTTATGACACTTTGGGTGATATTCATTGGTAAATTCAAAAGCTTAGTATGAACCATTATTAAGGGACAAAAAAAATTCCCTAAGAATATATGTTACAATGTATATCATTGATAACATAGACTGAAGCCAATTGATTCATATGTTAAAAAAATAAAAGTTATTTATAAGTCATCTGTTTTTTCCATGGATTATCCTTTATGTGTCACCCCAAACATTCCTTTTATTCCAGCCAATAGCCGATAATTGGAGGACTCGGTCTAACAACTGATGTGAAAATCAATGTGATGGTTGTACACATGAGATGCCTAATCCAATGGGAGCAAGAATTGCGAATTTTGTCACACTTCTCTATCAGCTACTCAAGCTTTGAATTGAAACTTGGTTCAATAGTAACGTTCAACCCCCCCCCCCCCCCAAGAAAGAACAAGTCACAATCAAGAGCTTCATGAGATGAAGGCCTCCAGCTTTTAATGGATCATCTGATCCCTCAATTGATGAACAATGGATCAACTCCATTGAAAATATCTTCTCTATCCTTCAATGTTATGAACAATAGATGGTTCTCTTGGTTTCTTATCGTATAGAGTTTGAATCTGATCAATGGAGGACTTTGATCAAAAATACGAAGCCTGAGGAGGAGATCGACGCGTTAGAATAGAAGGATTTCTGGAAGATGTTTTTTGATAAATATTTTCTGCGCACCCTCCGACATAAGATGGAAAGGGACTTCCTTTCCCTTAAGGAAAAAAGGTGATGAATCTATCGAATCGTATAAGGAAAAATTCACAACGCTTTCAATTTACACCTATGGATTTTTCATTACACCTGAATGCAAGGTTGACCGCTTCTTTGGTGGGATGAAACCTAGCCTATGGAAAGTGCTTGTGATACATGACTTTGACAGCTATGAGAAAATTGTCTAATGTCCCCTCAAGGTCGAAATGGAGATCGAATAATCTCAAGGGTACCATGGGGATAAGAAATGTATGGTGCAATTCAATGCTGGCGGTCTGATGGATAAATCCAAAAGTGTTAAGAAGATCCAGTACTCCACTTGACAAAGGTGCAGAAAGAAGCACCACAAAAATTGCCTGAAGGGGACGAGGAAATGCATTAGGTGTGGAAGAGAAGGGCACCTGACTATGAACTATTAGAAAGTAAGGCATGCCTTTGCAAAAAAGGATAGGAATTATTCATTCGATCCTAAACGTGTGGTTCATTACTACAACTGCAATGAACTAGGGAATCATACAAATCAGTGCCCGCCAAGGGTTTACAGAGGAAACCAACAACCTCCAAGGCAGCAAGGGAAAGCTTTTTCAATCACTACTACAGAAGTGAACACCAAAAATGAAGTGGTGATAGGTACGTTAGTTATTCATTCAAGAATAGAAAACATACTTTTTGATTCAGGTTCTTCGCATTGTTTTATATCTCAAATGTTTAGTAGAACAACCCCAGAACCACCACATATCATGGATGTGAAGAAGTCAGTGAGAACAAAAATGGAGTAATCATTGCATCCCATGAATATAACTCCTCCCCTCTCATAATATGTGGATTGAACTTCCCAGTGAATGTCATCATACTCCCTCTCATGAAATTAGATGCAATTCTTGGCATAGATTTTTTCCCTTATATAGAGACATCATAAATTTCCATGAGAGGGAAATCACTCTCCACATGGATAATCGACATCCAATTCTATACAAGTGCAAGGAGGAAGATGAATCTTCTTTAGCTCCATCATCCTAAGAATGGATATTAGTACCTGATGAGCATGCGTATCTGGATCAGATGATTGATTCCAAGAAATAAACCATCCTTGATGACACACCTATTGTGAGGGAATTCATTGAAGTGTTTCCTGAGGAATTGCATTATCTTCCTCCTAGAGGAGATGTTTAATTCTAAATAGATATTATACCTGGGGCTTTACCAATATCCAAGACTCTGTATATAATGGAATTAATGGAGCTTAAGGAGTTTAAAAAACAACTTCAGGAGAATCTGGATAAAGGGTTTATACGCCCAAGTGCTTCACCATGGGGTGTATCAGTCCTCTTAATAAAGGAGAAGGATGGGTCAATGGGTGTTTGCATTGATTATCATGATCTCAACAAAATCCTGATAAACAACAAGTATCCTCTCCCATGAATCGATGACATGTTCAGTCAGCTGCGTGGAGCACAATACTTCTCTAAGGGGGAATTGCAGTTGGGATATTATCATGTAAGGGTGAAGAAGGAAGATATACCCATGACAACTTTTCCTATAAGATACGGGCACTATGAATTCATAGTGATGGATTTCAGACTCAATAATGATCCAGCAATATTCATGGACATGATTAATAGAGTCTTTAGAGATTACATCAAAAACTTTGTGGTAGTATTTATAGATTATATTATTATATACTCCAAAACCATGGAGGATCATGAAGAGCATCTATGAACTCTACTAGAGACCTTGCAGAAGGTGAAGCACTATGCAACGTACATCAATTGTGAGTTCTAGTTAAAGGACTTATCATTCTTGGGCCATATCATCACAAGCAATGGGATATCTTTGGATCCCTCCAAATCAGATGCAATTGAGGTATTGATGAGTCCAACATCGGTAACATATATCCGTAGCTTCATGGGGTTACCTGGATATTATAGACGATTTGTGAGAAATTTCTCACGATTGTCCAACCCTCTTAGCAAGATAAATTAGAAGAGAGTAAATATTTATTCAAGTGATGAATGCGAAGAAAGCTTCAAGGAGTTGAAAAGGAGGCTTATCACTGCACTCATGCTCACTTTACCCACAAGTGGATAATTTTTGTGGTATTCAGTGATGCTTCGAAGAAGGGCATGGGATGTGTGTTGATGAAAAATGAAAAAGTCATTTCCCATGATTCAAGGCAATTGAATGTTTCTGAACAAAACTATCCAACACATGACCTCGAGTTGGCTACAATGATCTTTGATTTGAAAATTTTGCGGCATTATATCTTTGGGGAGAAGAGTGAAATATATACGGACCATAAAATCCTCAAGTATATATTCACAAAGAAAGAGTTGAAAATGCACCAACAAAAATTGTTAGAGCTGATCAAAGACTATGACTGCTCAATCCATTACTACCCTGGGAAAGTGAACAAGGTGGCAGATTCCCTAAGAAGAAAGGACCCAGCAATTCTATCATTGATGAGAGTTGAAACAGATCCAATATTCATAGATTTGATGAATATGGACATGGGAATAAAAAGGAATGGACCATTATCAATCCTATCGTAAATTTTTGGTCAACCGTCACTTTTTTGAAAGGTTAAAGGATGCTCAAAAAGATGATGTGTGAATTCAGGAAAAATTGGAAGCTATCAGAAAAGGGAAATCCATGGAGTTTAATGTTAATGAAGATGGAATTGCAAGATTTGGGGGAAAATATTGTGTTCCATCAATTCCAGATCTGAAGAAGGAACTGTTGGGTGATGCAGATAGTTCAAATTCCTATATTCACCCATGAAACAGAAAGATGAATTGAGATATCCGAGATTATTATTGGTGTGATAATATGAAGAAGAAGATTGATGAATATACATCAATGTTACTAGTGTGTTAGTAAATGAAGGAAGAGAGGTAAAGTCTAAGTGAATGAAGCAACCATTACCCATACTAGAATGGAAATGGGAGAACATCACCATGTACTTTATCACAAGACTTCTGAAGACATCCAAAGGAAACAATGCAATCTGGGTTGTTGTGGATTGTCATACAAAGGATTCACACTTCATTGTAATTCAGGAGGATTTCTCAATAGATCAACTGGAACAGATATATATCCGGGAGTGGTAAGGCTATATGGAGTACCACTATCTATTGGGTCTGATCGAGATCCAAGACTCACCTATTTGTTTTGAAAGAGTCTCTAACATGCTCTGAATACTGAACTGATATTCAGTATCGCCTACCATCCTCAAACTTATTGCCAATCCGAGTGGACCATCCAAACACTTGAGGACATGTTGAGATCATGCTCAGTGGACATTAAAGTAGGATGGGATTAACATCTTAATCTGGTTGAGTTATCTTATCATAATAGTTTCCAATAGAGCATCCAAATGGCACCATATGATTCCATTTATGGGAAAAGGTGTAGAACACCGGCATGTTGGGATGAGGTCGGTGAGCATAAGCTACATGGACCAGAAATGGTCAAAGAAATGGCAGAGATGGTAAAAACCATTTAGTAGGACATCATGGCAACCCAGAGTCGATAGAAGAGTAATGCAGATAACCGTCGATGATACTTTGAGTTTGAAGTTGGAGACATTGTATTTTTATGCATATCTCCATGGAAGAAGGTCATGAGGTTTGGAATGAAAGGTAAGTTAAGTCCAAGGTACATCGGCCACTTCGAGATTCTTGATCGTGTCGGGGATTTGGCCTATCGACTGGCAATCCCACCTACCATTTCCAAAGTACGTGATGTATTTCATGTATCCCTCTTAAGAAAGTAAATACTAGACCCTCAAATGTACTCTCTTCATGTGTGGTAATGTTAGAGGATGATCTTTCTTATGAATAGTAACCAGTGAAGATCTTAGATCCTAGAGAAAAAATTATACAAAATAAGACAATGCTCCCTGTCAAGGTGTTGTGAAAAAACCAACAGTTTGAAGTAGGGACATGGGAATCAGATGAAGTGATGAAGAAGAGTTACCCACATCTTTATTAGTGTTAGAAAAGGAAATTTTGACGGAAAAATTTCTTAATGGGGGAAGATTGTAAAGAACCAATCTTTTTCTTAATATAAATCCCAAATGATCTAATTAAAGTCTTAATATGTGAAATGGTTATACAAAAAATGCACAAATTTTGTTCTATGTTTTTGGATTTTAATATGCCATGAAGAATTGTGACCATTGTTATTGTAGTTGTTGAATAGTGATCACATGATTAGCATAAATATGGGCTTTAACAAATCCAATTTACTCAGACAAAGAAAGTTATGGCCTCATCCAGTAGTCTTTCCCCATATGAAGCCCATTTGTTGGAGCTCTTAAAGGAGGTGGCATCATTGGGCTTTACTATTGACCAAGCTCAAGCTGATCTTGAACACATTAAGCTGAGCAAAACCTCATATGGTAAAAGTGAGAGTTGAGAGAGATTACCATATGAGAAATGTTATCTGAGCCACCCCAACAGTCGTTCACCATCGCACAACTCACCCTTCGGCCTTAAGCGGGTGTTTTTAGGGGTTATTTAACAAGACCCTATTACTATGGTAATGTACATTAGTTTTGTACATAATAATGAATATACTATTGTTACTTTGTAAATAGTTTTTAAAGGACAAATAGTATTTTTAGTTAATGTTGAACTAAGAAATCTATTTTGATGAATTAATTGATTTTTGAATTAAATAATATTTTAATAAATTATTATTATTATTATTAGATTAATTTTTTTTAAATATAAATGATTGTATAATTTTATGAATGTAATTATAATTTTTATAAATGATTAAAAGACATTTTTGTCCAAACCCATGAATTTTCGATAAATGTCGATTTTTATTTTAAAAGATAAAATTAGCATATTTATAAAATTATTTTGGCAAAAATAATATTATTTCTGGAATCAGGATGTTGAAGTTATCCAATGGCGATTTTTTCATAATTTTCAGAGACAGTTAAATTTTTGGGTAAAAATTTAATACCATTTAAATATATAATGTTTTTTTATGACATCATAATGACCCAATAGTGATGTAATAAAATACTATAAACATTATGTTCGAGCAATATATGTTTTACCATTTAAATAAAGTGATTTTTGGTTTGTTCTACTAATTGTAAAAATCTTTAGTGGACCCTTTAAAACTTATTAAACATTTTGTCTTTTTATATTGTTTTCCTTGGGAGTGTGACTCACCTCCACATATGCAACCCCGTCATTTTAAGAAGACCGGACTTTGGAATTATAAAATATTTTATCCCACTTCCCTTTACCATAAACCATTGTCTGGTTTGTGGTTTGTATTAGTTTAATGTGAGGTGTCCCAATCATAAATAATAAAGAATTCATTCAAATTTCCTATACAAACCCACTGAAGCTCTCACTTCCTCCTCACTAAAAGCTTTTAGAATTCTTCCAACCTCTTCCCACCTCTCTCTAGAATCATCCCAAGGTGCCCCAAGATCCCATGAAGCCTCCCTCAAGCCTCTCTCAGGCCTTTGGAAGCACACTTCCATGTAAGGGTTTTTCATCCTTTCTTATTTTTGTTCAATATTATTTAAATTGTTATGACCTTTTAATTTCAATTATAAATTTTGGGGTATCGTTTCTCACCTCCCCCATACCTCCCTCTTTATGTTTTAATGACGGGAGACCCATTTCTCTCTCATTAAATCCCTCCGATGTACACCCGTTACTATGCCCGAATTCTGAAAGGAATTCCTCTCTGCCCATTTACATTCATGAGATTCTTTTGTGTCATGATTCTAAATTCCATTAAATTTGTTGGGAAATATATATTTATCACCCCCTTAATGTCCATGTCATGTAAATATGATTATAAACCCTTTTATCTCTCATTAACCATTTTTATGAGTTCTTATGTAATGTTGTTATGCTCTCGAAATTGCACCGCATTTTTCCAAGCCAAAGCCATTATGTAGTGAATACCATTCACATTTCTCTATCAAGGGTATTCACCTTTATACAGATTTACGTATTGTTTAAAGAGTTTAATGTGTGAATTCCACATTCTTTTATCTTGGAATAAATGATTACATTGAATGATTCTATGTTTTATGATCCATGTGGCACACTTATGAATTAAATGAAATGTTTAAGAAGGGTGTGCCCGGATAGCTCTCTAATGCATAGGATAATGAGTAGTATCATGATACGTTATTTTAAATAGGTTTATACTCATTATAATTCTATTTCAACGAGGGTTTAGTTGTTCTTCATGTGCAATGAGGGTTTACTCATGCTCCATGTGGAATTAGCCTTGGCTCATGCTAATTCAATGTTAAGTGTGGTTGCCACATTTCCATGTTATGATTATCATGCTTTATCCTGCCATTATGTTTATGCCTTTTTTTTCTC
Source organism: Viscum album (assembly GCA_963277665.1). NCBI lineage: Eukaryota > Viridiplantae > Streptophyta > Magnoliopsida > Santalales > Viscaceae > Viscum > Viscum album. Next base: position 1,947,024,476 of record OY728163.1, read on the forward strand.
TATTTATATGATTATTTTATAACATTTATTTTATTACTCATTCTATTCCATGACTTTTCCTTTACTGGGCTTTATAGCTCGCCATTTTCTTATTCATTTACTCAGGTTATCCCATGAAATGCTATGTATGAGGGAATGTATTGGTCATTAAAAGATAGTTATCAATAAAGAAGTTTTATTTCATGTTTTATGTTGTTATTTAATGATCCTAATCCCCAAATACACTAGACCTCTTTATCTTATACGTTGTATCAAATTATGTTTTTGTAATAAATTATGTTTAATTGTGTAATAAAAAGAAGGGTTTTCATAGTTGGTATCAGAGGATATGTTGTTTTATTTTTGGGATAAGGATTAGAAAACCCTAGTAAAGCCTTAGAGAAAAGACTATGTATAACTAAAACATCCCTAAGTTTTGGTGAGTATTGAATAAGTGGTTTATCAAGTAAATAAATCCTTCTCTGGATACGAGCAGGTCGAGGAGGCTCTGGCACAGATGTATCCTAGGGGTACAACCCGAAAACAATACTTTGAGCTCAACTCGAACGGGAACTGGTGCACGAGAACGAGCCTTGTTGAACTCTTGGTTACAACACTCACTAAGGATATGCTTTGGTAAATTCAAAAGCTAAGAATGAACCATTAATAAGGGACAAAAAAAATTCCCTAAGAATATATGTTAGAAAGTAGGTCATGGTTAACATAGACTGAAGCCAATAGATTCATATGTTTAGTAAATAAAACATATTTTCAAGTCATCAGTTTTGTCCTTGGATTACCTTTTATGTGTTACCCCTAATATTCCTTTTATTCCTGCCAATGGCCTGTAATAGAAGGACTCGGGCTAACAACCGATGTGAAGATTAATGTGATGACTGTACTAATGAGATTCCCAATCCAATAGGAGTGGGAATCGCAAACTTAGTCACGCTTCTCTCATAGAAAACTCATGATTTGAATAGAAACATGGGTCATGAGGAACCTTCAACCCCACTTATAATGAAAAAGTCACTATCGAGTGCTTCATGAGACAATTACCTCCTACTTTTAATGGATCATATGATCCCTCAATCGATGAACAATGGATCGACTCCACTGAAAAGATCATCTCCATCCTTTAATTTTTTGAACAAGAGAGGGTTATCCTAGCCACTTATCATATGGAGGGTGAAGCAGATCAATGGGGGATGTTGATCAGAAATACGATGCCTGAGGATGAGATCAAGGCATTGGAATGGTAGGATATTCAGAAGATGTTTTTCGATAAATATTTTTCCATGCACCCTCCGACTTAATATGGAAAGGGGCTTCTTTTCCCTCAAGAAAAAAGACGAAGAATTTGTCAGTGCATATGAGGAAAACATCACAAGTCTTTCATGATACGCATTGGGCTTTGTCGTTACCCCTGAATACAAGGATAACCGTTTCTTTGGTGGGCTGAAACCTAACCTGTGGAAAGAACTTGTGATCCATGATATTGAAAACAATGAGGAAATTGTCCGATGAGTCCTCAAAGTCTAAATGAAGATATGATAATATTATGGGTATCATGGGGATAATATGTGTAAGGTGGAATTCAATGCTGGCAGTCCTATAGAAAAATCCAATAGTGGTAAGAAGATACATCACCCCACATTCTAAAGGTGCAGAAAGAAGCACCCAAAAAATTTCATGAAGGGGATGAGGAAATGCTTTTGGTGTAGAAGAGAAGGGAACCTGGCTAGGAATTGTGGGTAAGAATGACATATGGTTGTGACAAAGGAGAGGAATGGCCAGTTATAACTTCAACGCGGGGTTCATTGCAACATCTGCAAAGAACCAGGGCGTCATGCAAATCAGTTCCCTAAGACAAGGGTTTTCAGAGGTAACCAACATCTTCCAAGGTAGCAAGGGAGACCTTTTTCCATCACTACTATCGAAGTTGACCCCGAAAATGAAGTGGTGATAGGCACACTAGTTATTTATTCAAGAATAGTGAACATACGTTTTGATTCATGTTCTACAAGTTCTTTTATATCTCGAATGTTTAGTTGAACAGTCCAGACACCACCAAAAATCATGGATATAAATATGTTGGTGAGTATGTAAAATGGGGAAATCATCACATTCCATGAATATTACTCCTCCACTGTCATAATATGTCGATTGAACTTCCTGGCGAACCTCTTGCTACTCCCTCTGGTGGAATTTGATGCAATTTTTGGCATGGATTGGCTTTCCTTATATGGAGCCAACATAAATTGTCATGAGAGGGAAATCAATCTCCATGTGGATAATAGACCCCCAATTATATTCATGAGAAAGGAGGAAGATGAATATTATATATCTCCATAATCTAAAATGTGGATATTAATGCCCTATGATATTGCATATATGGATTAGATTATTGAGTCCAAGGAAACAACCATCTTTAAAGAAACACCTATTGTGAGGGAATTTTTTGAAGTGTTTCCCAATGAATTTCTAGGTCTTCCTATTATAAGAGATGTTTAATTATCAATTGATCTTATACCTAGTGAATTTCCAATATCCAAGACTCAATATGAAATGGCTGTTTTGGAGCGTGAGAATCTGAAGAAACAACTACAGAAGAATCTGGATAAATGGTTTATACACCCAAGTGCTTCACCATGGGGTCCACCAGTCCTCTTCGTCAAGAAGAACTATGGGTCAATGCGCCATTGCATTGATTATCATGAGCTCAAAAAATTCATGATAAATAAGAAATATACTCTCCCACAAATTGATGACTTGTTCGATCAGCTTCATGGAGCAAAATATTTCTCCAAGGTGAATTTGCAGTTAGGAAATTATCAAGTAAGGGTGAATAAGGAAGATATACCTAAGACTGCTTTTCATACAAGATATGGGAAATATGAATTTAAAGTAATGCCTTTCAGACTCACTAATGCTCCAACAATCATCATAGACATGATGAATACAGTCTTTATAGATTACCTTGACAAATTTGTGGTACTCTTTATAGATTATATTTTGATATACTCCAAAACCCAGTATGATCATGAGGAGCATCTAAGAACTATATTAGAGAAATTGCAGATGGAGAATCTCTATTCATAGTAAAAAAGTGGGAGTTATAGTTGAAGGAGGTATCATTATTCGTTCATATCATCACATACAATGGGATATCTATGTATCTCTCCAAAATAGATGCAATTGAGGGATGGTTGAGGCCAACATCGGTAACAGATATCTGTAGATAATCGGGGTTAGCTACATATTATCGACAATTTGTGAGGAATTTCTCATGATTTTCCAACCATCATACCAAGATAAAATGGTAGGGTGTAAATTTTTATTAGAGTTATGGATTCCAGGAAAGCATCATGGATTTGAAAAGGAGGATTGTCACTACGCCTGTGCTCACATTACCCACAAGTGGAGAAAATTTGTGGTATTCAGTGATGCTTCAAAAAGGGTCAGGGATGCGTGTTGATGCAAAATGATGAAGTCATTGCCTATGCGTCAAGACAATTGAAATTTCATGAACAAAACTATCCATCACATGACCTCGAGTTGGCTATAGTGAACTTCACATTGAAAATTTGGAAGAATTATCTCTTTGGTGGGAAGAGTGAAATATATACGGACCACAAATGCCTCATGTATATATTCACACATAAATATTTGAACATGCACCAATAAAAATTGTTACAGTTGTTCAAAGACTATGACTGCTCAATCCATTAACACCCTAAGAAAGTGAATAAGGTGGCAGATTCCCTAAGTAGAAAGGACCCAGTGATTCGGTCATTGATGAGAATTGAAACGGATCAAATCTTCTTAGATTCGATGAAGATGGATATGGGAATCATAAAGAAGGGAACATCATCAATCCTTTCACAAATGATTTCTCAACCACCACTTTTGGAATGGTTATATTATGCTCATAAGGATGATGTGGGAATTCAAGAAAAAGTGGAAGCTATCGAAAAAGGGAAATCCTTAGAGTTTAATGTTAATGAAGAAGGAATTGTGAGATTTGGGAAAAGACAATGTGTTCCATCAATTACGGAGTTGAAGAAGTTACTTTTGGATGATGGACATAGTTAAAATTTCTATATTCACCCTGGAAACACATAGATATATTAAGATCTCCATGATAATTATTGGTGGGATAATATGAAGAAGGAGATTAATAAATATATATATCAATGTGCCTGGTGTGTCTACATGTGAAGGCAAAAAGGCAGAAGTCTAAGAGGATGATGCAACCATTTCCCATACTAGAATGGAAACGGGAGAACATCACCATGGACTTTGTCACCTGAATTCCGAAGAAATCCAAAGTTAACAATGCAATATGGGTTTTTGTGGACTGTCTTATAAAGGTTGCACACTTCATTGCAATTCGGGAGTATTTCACATTATATCAACTGGAAAAGATATATATCAGAGAAGTGGTAAGGCTGCATTGAGTACCACTATCTATTGTATCTGATCAAGATCTAAGATTCACCTCTATGTTTTGGAAGATTATTAAACATGCTCTAAATACTGAAATGAACTTCATTATGGCCTATAATCTTTAAACGGTTTTCTAATCCGAGTGGACTATCCAAACACTTGAGGACATGTTGAGAGCATGCTCAGTGGACTTTAAAGGAGGGAGGGATCAACATCTTCTTCTTGATGAGTTTCTTATAATAACAAATTCCACTTGAATAACCAAATGGAACCATATAAAACCCTTTATGGGAAAAGCTGTAGAACACCGGCATGTTGGGATGAGGTCGGTGAGCGTAATCTTCATTGACCAGAAATGGTCGAAAAAATGGTGGATAAGGTGAAAACCATTCCGCACCATACCAAGGTAGTCCAAAGTAGACAGAAGAGTTATACATATAACTATCAACGAGACCTTGTGTTTGAAGTTGGAGACATGGTATTTCTTTGCATATATCCATGGAAGAAGGTCATGTGGTTTGGAAAAAAAAGGGAAGTTAAGTCCAAGGTACGTCTTCCCCTTTTATATTTTTGATCGTGTTGGGGATTTGGCCTATCGACTAGCACTTCCACCTTCAATGGAAAAAGTACATGATTTCTTTCATGTATTTCTCTTAAGTATGTACATATTGGACCCTTCACATGTACTCTCTTCAATGGTGGTATAGTTAGAGGATGATATTTCTTATGATAAGCAACCATTGATGATGTTAGATCATAGAGAAAAAGTTATATGAAATAAGACAATCCCCCTCGTCAAGGTGTTGTGGCCAAACCACATGTTTTAAGAGGCGATGTGGGAATTAGAGGAAATGATGATGTAGAGTTTCCACATCTGTTTTAGTGTGGGAAAAGGAAATTTTGAAGGTGAAAATTCTTAAGGTGGGAAGATTGTAATGAAAAAAAATTTTGTTAATGAAAATCCAACTTGATCTAATTAAATGACTTAATATTTGAAATGGTTATATGACATATGCACTTATTTGGTTTTATTTTTTTGGATTTTAAAATACCATTAATAATTGTGATTGTTTCTATTGTATCCATTGAATAGTGATCACATGATTAGTGTAGATAGGGGCTTTAACAAATCCAATTTTCTACGATAATTGAAGCGATGACCTCATCCAATAGACTTTCCCAATATAAATCTCATTTGTCGGAGTTCATATAGGAGGTGGCTTAATTGTGCTTCACTCTTGACCAATCTCAATCCTAGATTGAACACGTTATGCTTGAGCAGAACCACCTATGGGAAAAGTGTATGTTGATAGAGATTACCAACCAAGCGATGTTATCCGAGCCACCCCACGAGTCTGTCACCACAACACACCTCACCTTTCAGTCTTATACAGGAGTTTTAAGGGGTTATTTAACAAGAAACAAGTACTATGGTTATGTTCATTATTTTTTAATATAATAATGAATATATTATGGTTACATTGTAAATAGTTTTTAAAGCCCATATAGTATTTTTAGTTAATGTTCAACTAAGAAGTCTATTTTGAAGAATTAGTGGATTTTTGAATTAAATAATATTTTAATAAATTATTATTATTATTATTATTATATTAATTTTTATTAAATATAAATGGTTTCATAATTTTATGAATGCCATTGTAATTTTTATTATGGTTTGAAAGCCATTTTTGTTAAAACCCATGAATTTTCGATAACTATTGGTTTTTATTTTAAAAGTGAAAATTAAGATATTTAGAAAATTATTTAGATTTGATGAATATTATTTTGGGAATTAGGATGTCAAAATTATCCAATGGTTAATTTTTCATAATTTTCTAAGATAATCAAATTTATGGGTCAAAATTAAATACCCTTTAAATATATAATGTGTTTTATGACATCATAATGACCCAATAGTGATGTAATTAAATACTATAAAATTTATGTTCATAAAATATATTTTTAACCCTTAAAATAATGTGATTTTGGGTTTGTTTGACTTATTTAAAAAAGCATTAGTGGAACCTTCAATACTTATTAAACATTTTGTCTTTTTAAATTGTTTTCCTTGGGAATGTGACTCACCTCCGCATATGCAACTCCATTATTTTAAGACGTTAGGAATTCATCCTTATAAGATATTGTATTCCAATTCAGTTTTCCAAAAACCATGGGAAAAAACCCAGGGCTGCTGTTTGATATGGATTAGTTTAATGTGAGGTGTCCTAAACCTAAATAATAAAGAATTCCCTCACCTTTCCTATATAAACCCACCTAAACTCCCACTTCCTCCTCACTAAAATCCTTTGGGGTTCATCAAACCTCTTCCCTTCCCTCTCTTGTATCCTCCCAATGTTCCCCAAGCTCCAATGAAGCCTCTCTCAAGCCTCTCTCAAGCCTTTGTAAATACACTTCCAAGTAAGGGTTTTTCTTCCTTTCTTAATATTGTCCACTATTATTTAAATTGTTATTCCCATTTAATTTCAATAATAAATGTTTTGGTATACATTCTCACCTCCCCCATAATTCCTTATTTATGTTTCAATGATGGGAGGCCCCTTTCTCTCTCACTAAATGCCTCCCATATACACCTGTTACTATGCTGAAATTTGGAAAGAAATTTCTCAATCCTCATTTACATTCAAGATATTCTTTTTTGTCATGAATATAAATTTATTACATTTGTTGGGAAATGTATTTTTATGACCCCCATACGGTCCATGTCTTGTAAATATGATGAGACACCCCTTTATCTCTCATAAACCATTTTTATGATTTCTTATGTCACGGCGTTATGCTGCCGAAATTGCACAACATTTTTCCAAGCCAAAGTCATTGTGTAGTGAATACCATGCCCATTTATCTCTCAAGGGTATTAAAATTTATACACATTTACTAATTGTTTAACGATTTTCAAGTATTTATTCCACATTTTTTATCATTGAATAAATAATTATGTTTAATGATTCAATGTTTTATGATCCATGTTGCACACTTATGCATGAAATGAAATGTTTAAGAAGGGTTCACCCTGAGAGCGCTCCAATGCATTGGGTAAAGTTTACTATAGTGATACATCATATGAAATGGGTGTTTACTTATTCTAATTCAAGTGAAATGATTTTTTACTCGTGATTCATGTGCGATGAGGTTTTACTTATACTCCATGTGCAATGAGCCTTCGCTCATGCCAATTCCATGTTATGTGTTGTTGCAACATTTCTGCGTTATGATTATCATGCTTTATCATTACTTTATGTTTATGATTCTATTATTCTAAATTGATATGCCTGTTGTCTAACATGTATTTTATTACTCATGTTATTCCATGATTATTCCCTTATTGGGCTTTATAGCTCACATTTTTTATGCATTTCCCCAGGTTATCCCATGCAATTCTAAGTATGAGGTAATGTAGTGGTCATGTAAAAGAATTTTTCAAAAATGAAGTTTTATTTAATGTTTTATGTTGTTATGTAATGATTCTATTCCCCAAAGACACTAGGCCTCTTGATCTTCTATGTTGTATCAAAAGAAGCTTATTTAATAAAGTATTTTTAATTGTGTAATTAAAAGAAGGTTTCTCATAGTTTATATTAGAGGATAGGTTTAGTTATTCTTGGGATTAGGATTAGGAAACCCTAGTAAATCCTTAGAGACAATATTAAGTATTATAAAAACATCCCTACGTTTTGGTGAGTATTGAGTAAGAGTTTTATCAAGCAAGCACATCCCTATCAGGATACAAGCAGGTATAGGCAGCTCTGGCACAGATGTATTCTAGGGGTAGAACTCAAAAACACCACTTTGAGCTTGACTAGAATTGGAAATGGTGCATGAAAATAGGCCTTGCTACACTCTAGGTTACAACACTCCCAGGGGATATACTTTGGTAAATTCATTATCTTAGTATGAACCATTACTAATGGAAAAAATTCCCTATGATTATATGTTAGAAAGTAAATCATGGATAACATAGACTAAAGCCAATAAATTCATATGTTAAGGAAATAAAAGTTATTTATAAGTCATCATTTTTTTCCTTGTATTACCCTTTATGTGTTACCCCTAACTTTCCTTTTATTCTAGCGAATGGCCAGTAATTGGAGGACCCAGGCTAACAACCGATGTGAAGAGAAATATGATGATTGTACTAATGAGATTCCCAATAAAATGGGAGCATGAATTGTGAACTTTGCCACACTTATCTCTCAGCTAACTCAATTTTTGAATGGAAATGTGGGCCAATAGGAACGTTCAACCCCCCCCCCCCCATGAAAGAAGAAGTTTTTATTGAGATCTTCATGAGACAAGGGCCTTCTACTTTTAATGGATCATATGATACCTCAATCACAGAACATTGGATCAACTCCATTGAATAGATCCTCTCCATATTTGAATGTTCTGAAAAAGATAAGGTTCTCTTGGCTTCTTATAGTATGAATGGTGAAGATGATCAATGGTGTACATTGATCAAAAATATGAAGCCTGAGGAGGAGATCAACGTGTAGGAATGGAAGGATTTCTGGAAGATGTTTTTTGATAAATATTTTCCTCGCACCCTCCTTCTTAAGATGGAAAGGGACTTCCTTGCCCTCATGAAAAGAGACAACGGATCTTTTGGAGTGTATGAGTCAAACTTCACAAGACTTGGAGGATACACCTCTGGCTTTGTTGTTACCCCCGAATTCATGGTTGACTTCTTCTTTGGTGGGATGAAACCTTGCTTGTGGAAAGCGCTAGTGATCTGTGACTTAGACAACTATGAGGAAATTGTCTGATGTGCCCTCAAGGTCAAAATAGAGATTAGAGAATCTTTGGGGTATCATGGGGATAAGAAGAGTAAGGTGGAATTCAATGTTGGCGGTCTGATGGATAAATCCAATGGTGTTAAGATGATCCATCAACCTACTTGCCAAAGGTAAGGAATGAAGCACCTTGAAAACTGCCTGAAGGGGATGAGGAAATGCTTTAGGTGTGGAAGAGAAGGACATCGGGCTAATAAATGTTGTCAAGAAAGACATGTGGTTGCGAAAGAGGTGATAAATTCTCCGTTCGAACCTCAACGCCTGGTTCATTTCTACAAATGCAACGAACCAGGGTATCTTGAAAATCAGTTCCCTAAGCCAAGGGTTTTTGGAGGCAACCAACAACCTCCACGGTAGCAAGAGTGAGTTTCTCTATCACTCCTGACAAAGTGAACCCCGAAAACGAAGTGCTGATAGGTACTCTAGTTATTTATTCAATATTAAGGGACACACTTTTTGATTCAGGTTCAACACATTCTTTTATATCTCAAATGTTTAGTAGAACAATCTTAACACCACCACATACCATGGAAGTGAAGATGTTAGTGAGTATGACAAATGGGGAAATCATTGCAACCCCTGAATATAAATCCTCCCATGTCATAATCTGTGGATTTAACTTGTCGGTGAACCTCTTCATACTCCATCAGGTGTAATTTGATGCAATTATTGTCATGGATTGGCTTTCCTTATATAGAGCCAACATAAATTTCCATCGGAGGGAAATAACCCTCCATGTGGATAATCGACCCCTGATTCTATAAAAGTGCAAGGAGGAAGATGCATCTTCTTTAGCTCCATTATCTAAAGAATGGATATTAATACCCAATGAGAATGCGTATCTAGCTCATATAATTGAGTACAAGGAAGAAACCATCCTTGAAGACACACCTATTGTGAGGGAATTCGCTGAAGTGTTTCCAGAGGAATTTTCTTGTCTTGCTCCTAGAAGAGATGTTGATTTCTAAATTGATCTTATACCTGGGGAATTTCCAATTTCCAAGACTCAGTATAGAATAAATGTTATGGAGCTTGAGGAGATGAAGAAAAAACTACAAGATAATTGGGATAAAGGGTTTATACGCCCAAGTGCTTCACCACGGGTTGGACCAATCCTCTTCGTCAAGAAGAACGATTGGTCAATGCGCCATTGCATAGATTATTGTCAGCACAACAAAATCTTGGAAACAAACAAGTATCCTCTCCCAAAAATTGATGGCTTGTTCGACCAGCTGCATGGAGCACAATATTTCTCCAAGGTGGGTTTGTGGTCGGGATATTATCAAGTAAGGTTGAAGAAGGAAGATATCCCCAAGACTGATTTTTATACAAGATACAAGCACTATGAATTCATAGTAATGCCTATCAGACTCCCTAATACTCCATCAATCATTATGGACATGATGAATATAATTCTATAGATGTTACCCTGATAAATATGTGGTAGTCTTTATAGATGATATTCTGATATACACCAAAACCAAGGATGATCATGAAGAGAATCTAAGAACTGTACTAAAGACCTTGCAGAAGGAGAAGATCTATGCAAAGTACAACAAGTGTGAGTTCTGGTTGAAGGAAGTCTCATTCTTGGGCCATATAATCACATGCAATGGGATAACTGTAGATCCCTTTAAAACATATGCAATTGAGGGAAGGCCGAGGCCTACATAATTAATAGATATCTATAGCTTTATGGGGTTAGCTGGATATTATGGACAATTTTTGAGAAATTTCTCATGATTTGCCTACCCTCTTAACAATATAACTTGGAAGGGAGTAATGTTTTATTGGAGTGATGAATGGGAAGAAATCATCAAGGCGATGAAAAGTAGGCTTATCACTGTGCCCATGCACACTTTACCCAAAATCGGAGAACTTTTTTGGTATTCAGTGATGCTTCGTAGATGGGTCTCGGATGTGTGTAGATGAAAAATGACAATGTCATTGCCTATGATTAAAGTCAATTGAATGTTCAGAAAAAAATATCCAGCACATGTCTTTGAGGTGGCTGCAATGATCTTCGCTTTGAATATTTGGTGGCATTATCACTTTAGGGAGAAGTGTGAAAGATATACGGACAACAAAAGCCTCAAATATATATTCACAAAGAAAGAGTTGAACATGCACCAACAAAAATTGTTAGAGTTGATCAAAGACTATAACTGATCAATCCATTAACACCCAGGGAATGTGAACAAGGTGGTGGATGTCGTAAGTAGAAAGGACCTAGCGATTCTATCATTGAGGAGAATTGAAAAGGACCCAATCTTCTTAGAATTTATGAAGATGGAAATGGGAATTATAAACAAGGTAACATCATCAATCCCTTTAAAAATTATTTCACAACCATCACTTTTGGAAAGGTAAGATGATTCTCAAAAGGATGATGGGGGAATTCAGAAAAAAGTGGAAGCTATCAGAAAAGGGAAATCCTCAGGGTTTAATGTTAATGAAGAAGAAATTGTGAGATTTGGGAAAATACAATGGTTTCCATCAATTCCGAAGCTAAAGAAGGAACTTTTGTATGATGCACATAGTTCAGATTTCTCTATTCACCTAGGAAACACAATGATGAATTGAGATCTCTGACAACATTATTGGTGGGAAAATATGAATAAGGAGACCGCTGAAAATACATCAAAGTGACTAGTGTGTCAGTATGTGAAGGAAGAGAGGTAGAAATCTAAGGGGATGATGTAACCATTTCCCATACTAGAATGGAAATTGGAGAACATCTCCAGGGAATTTATTACCGGACTTCTAAAGACATCCAAAGGAAACAAATTCAATCTGGGCTGTTGTAGATCGTCTTTCAAAGGCTACACACTTCATTGAAATTCGAGAGGATTTAAAAATGGATCAACTGGAAGAGATATATATCATGGAAGTGGTAAGGTTGCATGGAGTACCACTATCTATTGTGTCTAATAGAGATCCAAGAATCACCTCTATGTTTTGGAAGAGTCTTCAACATGATCTGAATAATGAACTGAACTTCAGTACGTCATATCACCCTCAAACTGATGGACAATCTGAGTGTTCTATCCAAACACTTGAGTACATGTTGTGAGCATTCTCAATGGTCATTATAGGAGGATGGAATCAAAATCTTCCTCTGGTTGAGTTATCTTATAATAACAGTTTAAGATCGAGGATCCAAATTGCACCATATGAAGGCCTTTATTATAAATGGTGTAGAACATCGGCATATTGGGATGAGGTCGGTGAGCGTAAGCTTCTTGAACCTGAAATGGTCGAAGAAATAGTGGAGAAGGTGAAAACCATTCAGCAGCATATCAAGGTATCCCAGAGTTGACATAAGTGTTATGTAGATAACCATTTACGAGACCTTGAGTTTTAAGTTATATACACAGTGTTTCTACTCATATCTCCAAGGAATATGGTGATGAGGATTGGAAAGAAAGGGAAGTTATGTCAAATGTACATCGTCCCCTTCGATATTACTGATTGTGTCGGGGTTGTGGCCAATCGACTAGCACTTCAACCAACCATGGCCAATGTATATGATGTATTTCATGTATCCCTCATAAGGAAGTACATATTGGACCCTTCACATATAATCTCTTAAGAGGTGGAACATTTAGAGGATGATCTTCCTTATGAGGAGAAACCAGTTATGATCATAGATTCTAGAGAAAAAGTTATACAAAATAAGACAATGCCCCTCGTCAAGGTGTTGTGGCGAAACCATAAGTTTGAAGAAGCGAATTTGGAATCAGAGGAAATGATGAAGTAGAGTTACACACATCTGTTTTAGTGTGGGAAAAGGAAATTTCGAGGAAAAAATTTCCTAAATGGGGAAGATTGTAACGAATCAATATTTTGTTATGAAAATACCTCTTGATCTAATTAAATCTCATAATATGTGAAATGGTTATACGAAATATGCACTTATATTGATTTAGGTTTTTGGATTTAAAAATACCATTATGAATTGTGACCATTTTTATTGTATCCATTGAACAGTGATCACATGATTAGTATTAATATGGGCTTTAACAAATTCAATTTACTCAGGTAGAGAAAGAAATGGCCTCATCCAATAGACTTTCCCAGTATGAATCCCATTTGTCAGAGCTCGGAAAAGAAGGTGGCTTCATTGGGAATCGATATTGACCAATATCAAGACGAACTTGAACACGTTAAGCTTGAGCAGAACCGTATACGGGAAAATTGGATGTTGATAGAGATTACCACCCGATCAATGTTATCCGAGCCACCCAAAGAGTCTCTCACTGTCACACACCTTGCCCTTCTATCTAATGCGGGGTTTTTAAGGGGTTATTTAACATGCCCATAGTACTATAGTTATATACATTATTTTTGAATATAATAATGAATATATTATTGTTACTTTGTAAAAAAAATTTAAAACACAAATAGTATTTTTTTAGTTAATGTTCAACTAAGATATCTAATTTGATGAATTAATGGATTTTTGAATTAAATAATTTTTTAATAAAATAATAATAATATTATTATTATTAAATTAATTTTTTTTAAATATAAATTATTTTATTATTTTATGAATGCAATTGTAATCATTATTGTGGTTTGAAATCCATTTTTGTCAAAACCATTGAATTTTCAATAAATGTCAGTATTTATTTTAAAAATTAAAATTTACATATTTAGAAAACTATTTAATTTAAATGAATATTATTTTGGGAATTAGGATGTCGAAATTATCCAATGATGAAATTTTAATAACTTTTGAGACAACCAAATTTTTGGGTAAAAATTAAATACACTTTAAATATATAATGTGTTTAATGACATCATAATGACCCAATAATGATGTAATAAAATAATATAAATGGTTTTTTCTTCCAATATATGTTTTACCATTATAATAATATAATTAGAGGAATCCTTGACTTATTTTAAAAATCTTTAGTGGATCCTTCAAGACTTCTTAAACATTTTGTCTTTAGAAATAGTTTTCCTTGGGAGTGTGACTCACCTCCACATATGCAACCACATTATTTTAAGAAGATAGGAATTTGGACTTATAAAATACTGTTTCCCACTTCCCTTTTCCAAAAACCTTTGTCAAAAACCATTGGATGGTTTGTGGTTTGGATTTGTTAAATGTGAGGTGTCCAAAACCTAAATAATAAAGAATTCCCTCACCTTTCCTATATAAACCCACCCAAGCTCCCACTTCCTCCTCACTCAAAGCCTTTGGAGTTCTTCAAACCTCTGCCCTCCCCAATATAGAATCCTCCAAATGTTCCCCAAGCTCCCAAGAAGCCTCTCTCAAGACTTTGGAAGCACACTTCCATGTAAGGGGTTTTCTTCCTTTTTTATTTTTGTCCAATATTATTTAAATTTTTATTCCTATTTAATTTCAATTATAAATGTTAGGGTATGGTTTTGAACCTCCCCCATACTTATCTATTTATGTTTTAATGATGGGAGACCCCTTTATCTCTCATTAAATTCCTCCCTTGTACACCTGTTACAATGCTGAAATTCCGAAAGGAATTTCTCTCTCCTCATTAATATTCAAGAAATTATATTGTGTCATGAATCTAAATTACATTACATTTGATGGGACATGTATATTTATGAACCACTTTTGGTCCATGTCATTTAAATATGATGATACACCCCTTTCTCTCTCATTAACCATTTTTGTGAGTTCTTATGTCACACCATTATGCTGCCGAAATTGCATCACGTTTTTCAAAGCCAAAGTCATTATGTGTCGATAGACATACACCCTATACAAAAATTCCACAACTTGTACCAAACCATACTCATATCGAGTTGATATAAATTAATTTTAATATTTTGTTGCAAATAAATCACTATAAATCCCATAATCAATAAGAATAAAACTATGGATGGTTAATGGCCAAGCCTCAACACATACGGGTGTAAGATAAACTACATGAAACTAACTTATTCAACTATTATGAGATCATATATAATTATCAAGTGTGGAAATGATTTTTTGATACATAAACATATTTCATGGAGTACCTCATCATCCACCATGATCGATATAACTGGTCAACCTCAAACATTCATAATGGCATGGGCTATTAAATCCACCTCTTAGTTCTCGAAGATGGATTAGGTACTCCATCACAACCCATTTGTCAAGATTTCCAGCAGAACCTCAATATGTTCCACATCATACCACAATCTCAGAACTCCAATTGTAGATGAAGACACTAACCTTGCATGTGACTAGTCTTACCACACTTGTTGAATATAAATCCATCACTTCCTTGAGAGGTTGATCCTCTCCCCTGGCAATGCTACCTAATAACTCTGTTAATGAAGTTAACATAATGATGCTTCATACTCTCTTATAATATACTACCATATCACCCAAATAAAATGGTTTTTACACCACTGGGTACATCCTTCAGGTTACCATCAGTAATGAGATCTAAATGTATTACCTCTATGAACCTCTTCAAGTCAAAAATATGTACATATTACTTCATCTCACATTTGATTCCATCCTAAAAATTTGTTTCTAAAGTTGCCTAATATCCTTCTAACACTGAATAAAAACACTCTTGGTTGGTGAAGTGTCTATCATAATCAATATATACATATTCCCCTAGGATAAGTGCATGAACTTAATAGATCTTTCTTTTTCATGGATTCTACATAGAAATGTTCCAAAAACATATCACAGACATCCTTCCAAGATAGTCCATTTAGTTTCTCATCCTGAAACTAAATATTATACTAATGGTTCACAGGTCCCCATAACATGGAATATTCAAACTTTACACTCATATTTGGAGAAGTATCCTTGTTATCTAGGATCACATGGATATAGTCAAAAAGTAACTCAACTACATTAGAACCTCCTCCTCTAGAGAACATTGGGTGATGCTATAATTGGATCTTCGTAGTTGGAATAATCATACTTAGCTCAGTCCACACTAGATCTCTCACAATTAACTAGATAACGAATGTGAAATTATGATAGAGCCAATCTTTAAACATATCCCCCAAAACTAATGGGGATCTTGTTTCACATCTAGAGGTTTATTCCCAATAATTTTTTCTTGTATCCCTATTAGGAAATTCCTTCATGGAGTCATCCCAAAATATTATCAAATGCAATTTACGGAAAGATAACATATAATTTATAAGGTTATACCAAATGAGGGACACAAATAGCCATAAAAATTCACTCCACAAACACTATCCCCATGGATATGACCATAACACTATCATTATAACCTATGATCCCTAGAAAAGGTCAATGGATATGTCAAGGTAAAATAAATATTGAATGTTACCATATTTACATTTAACACTATTTTATAAAATATATCCAATATCAATAAATTAAAAATAATTGAAACCTCATTTTTAAGAAATATTTATTTGGAACCAAAACAGAAGTAGAAAATAATTTTACCTTCACAATAGATTTTTCTATTTAAAATTAAACCAACCAAAAAATGGTTTTATTAGTGTGGCTAACATGATTCATATCACATAAACCCCCTGAGTGCCTAAAATTATTCATGTTTACATATCCTCATTTTGTATCAGTCCATGAGTAAAATATCATAAATCAATAACATCACTCAAAAAGTGAATCACAAATGGTAAACTAAAATCTCAAAAATAATAAGGGATCCAAAAGAAGAGTAACAACATCATGGGTAACATGGTATTTCCTCAAAAAATCAGTTATCGAATCCCTTGGAAAAGCTTATTACTAAGACCCGACATATCATATTCTCTAATATACCTCCCCAAATAGTAAATAAATAGAAAATATATGGTACTATAATACCACTTTGTAATGAATCGGCCCCAATCACACTATTTAAAAAACTAACCAGTTTTTTACATGACCTCAATAATAATTTCCCATATTCCAGAGGTTACTGACAAGTAATGAGGGTATAATGAAAATTATGGGGAGACTATACCCTCTTTATAATATTAGAGTAATAATATAAATAATAATAAATAATAAAAATTAATAAAAATATATAATTAGAAAGTAAACATATATTATATAACCAACTCCCAAAACTAGGTATGTTTTAACCAAAAAATATAGTAAACTTCCCATGTAATAATACTGTCTTGTGTCAAAAAGAAATCAAAAAGCAAGAAATAATTGAAAATCCCAAAAATGGGTCACAACATCTTGCATGGTCTCCTCATCCATGATCCATACCATAATTCCCAAATCAAGAATCTATCATCATTTACATTCCCATATCTAGAACAATATCCATGAAGTTTACTTGGGTACCATTTATGGCCCATGAAGACTATGGGACAACTATGTAGGACACCAAACATGGTGTCTAAATAAATATTCTTTCTAAAAACCATGTATATTGAAGTATAAAGAATAATTGATAAGATAAAAAATACACACTAATAAATAAAATATTATTATTTTACCTCGTTGGCCTTCAGTTTCTAAAGCGACACTCGATTTATGTAATCTAGCATCGGCACATGTATGTCGTTTGAAACATATACCATAGAGGTTAGACACTTTAAGTAAAAATGGGACATTCATTAATCAATAAAAATTTTGGTATCAATGATAATTAGTCTAGGTAGGAACAATATGTAAAATGTTATTTTTACCTTGAGCATCAATTTACACCCAAACCAGTGATATGAAGCACTATTTCCAACATTCCGAACCAAGGATGTGGACCGTCATGTCCATATATCCTAAATTAAAGATATGGAGTGTCGTGTAAAACAATCAATACCCATGGGTGTAGAGCATCATGACCAACATCTTAAATGATCCCATCAACAACAATTTACATGGTCCAATATACTTGAACATTTGATACAATACAATAATAAGTGTGAAACTTTTTCAGAATTCATTATTACCTTAGGGTTATCATACTCAATTCCCTTAATAACATATTTAAGATTTAACTCTTTCATCAATTATTCATATAAAAAACCATGATATGACTTTAAAAATATTTAATTACATAAACGTTCCCCTTTTAACCCATTACTAATTCTTATTTTTATCACCACATTAAACACTTCATTTCCATGTTAATACAAATAGCCCCTTATTCCATTCTATTAGGCCATGAAAAAAGTCTAACCTATTCAGACTCATAACCCCCTAACCTATTTAACCATTTTTAACTCAATTTTACCATTTTCGTGTAATTGGAACACCCCATTGATGGTTGGAGATCCAGTCACATAATTATCAATTGACTAGATATGAACCATGAAGGGAATAACACATTATTTAAAGGCACAATATGTTTTTCTTATTTTAGGAATTATATGCATAATATTTTGGAATAATATCAAACACCACATGCGAATGAAATAAAAGTAAATATTATAGGAAATAGTTTTAGACCAATTACCTTAACCTCATAGAGAACCACTCATCCAACATCATACAATGATTCAGTCTAAAATTGTCACAACGTCAAAATTAGACGAATACCATGAAATATGGATAATGAGAAAGAGAATAAGTTGGGAAACCAATAAGTTAATCATTCATATAATAAAACTAAATATACTCATAGAATTACCTAAGCCTTCAAATAATAAGAAATGACACTTGAAACACCAAATAATTGATTGATCTACACACTTGGAAGAGTATGGTGAGTTTGGGTCTCACCCTAGGGTGTGGGGAGTGAAATGTGGGAGAAATACAAGTGATTTTGAATAATGTTCTAGAGGTAAAGTTGTAATTTGTGATTATTTAATTAGTTGAATGGTTTGGCTGCATGGTTTTCTATAGTATTCACCAATCATGTGAGATCCTATATCCGTGTAAACTGAAATCCATAACTTCTTCTATGCCACCCGCATGGATTGGAAAACCACATGGATTATGTGAAAATGGATTTGGATCCAACCCGCGTCGTTTCTTGGACACCGCAAATGTATTTTATAACCATTATTCCCCAAAAACCATGCCACATTATCATATTCCATGGTTGCCACTAACCATTTTCTAATTATGTTTCATGCATTGTAATACCGATTTCATGTTTTTTTTCATATCCTTGACCACCGGGATGATCCCAAGACCTTCCCTATGTTTGGGAACCTTCCCATAATATTTTAAAAATGGATTTTATGAAACATTTAAATAAATACAAACCAAGATAAATGGTATGATCATATAATATGTCAATTTATTTTTCTATGATTTACAAGATCATACCATTGATCATGAGGTTGAGTTTTAAATAAAACTCATATTAGGTGTTATTCCAATAAAAAAATATTATTTTTAAAATATACACTTTTTAATTATTAGAATTGAACAATTAAATATAAAATAATATATATTATTTTTATATTCCTTATTTCATCACCATAGGGAACATCAATCCTATTTTTTATGAATTAATATGGATATATTCATCTTTTAATTGGTTATCATGAGTTTAAAGGGACCATGATTTTGAAAATTTACCTTATATCAAATATTTTGATTTGTTTGAATATTTTTAATGGGACTTCTACATCTAAAAGGTGTAACTTTGGTCAGGATATTTAACAAAAATGGTAAAAATGATATATATGCATAATATGACCTTTTATACAAGATTTTGGCACTATGAATTCATAGTTCATGATTTTAGACTTCAAAACACCCTATATATCTAAAATTATTTTATGAATATATTTTACATATATTTCCTTGATAAATTCGTAGTATTATTTATTAATGATGTTCTTATATATACATAGAGGAAGGAAAATTATAAATAAAATTTTAGGATTGTGTCAAAAATGTTATGAAAGGACAAACTATATGAAAAATTTAGAGTGATTAAATTTTGGCTATATAAAGCACATTTCATATGTAATTTCTGTAATAATGGTTAATAATTGTACATTGGAAAATTCTATGACAAGTGAAATAATCTTTTCAGAAATACCATTCTAGCAACTATAGTTATGAGGAAATTACTGATTATTGTAGAGCTAACTAAAGACAGTAACAACGAAATCTATAGTTATATGGTCTTTAATAAATTAGGAACTATAATATTATATAATTTACCAACATGGGTGTTTTAGCATCATGTAATATTATGTCAATATGAAACTATAACTACACGGGTTATTGTATCCCTATGTTTCTTTAAGATATTATCTTGGAGCTAGTGTTTCTTAACATTTTGTATGTGCCCTATAGTTTACTTCTGAAAATAGTTAAATGATTACACATATCTATAAACATAGGGATTCATCCTAAACCACACACACACACACACATATATATATAGTTCAAATTATTTTTATTCTTCATTTTATTTCATTTTCGATTTTTTACACTAATTTGAGAATTAATTTCCTTCGGCAATCTAAATATTTCCTTAATAGTTGGTATCAAATCATGAGTATGGAAGATCGAGGTTAGATTTATTTAGTTGAATAATTTATATGGAATATTTCATTATAAAAATTAATTATTTTAGAGATATGGATTTTTTTTCTAGTGAATTAAAAAAAGTATTATATATAACATAAAAATATGCACTTTCCATTTATTGGTATAAAACCAACGATGATAGAACTGAAGGGGGGGGGGGGGTTTGGAAAAATATAAATTGGAAGTTTCACATCATACATTGGAAAATAATGTAGCATTTAACATCATAGAGGGTATCATAATGTATGGTTTGATTAAATAAATCATGACTATATACAAGAATACAAATACATAAAATGAAATTTATCAAATTGAAATGTTATTAAATAACAAGTTTATTAGAGTTAAGCAATTTTTTTATTTTAATGAATTCACCACTCTCACATATTATATTAAATTACTGGGAATCATGATATATAATGAATTACATGAACAAGTTTTCTATTCATTACATATTATTTACAGATAAACTATAAAAATCATGATTATTTTATTGAGGTATAAAAAATTGAAGATAATTTATGTGTGGGATTCAATCCCTAGTAATAATATTTATGGAATATATCCAAGAGAATTAATTGGTTTTAATCTATACATTTAAGCAAGAGGTAGATATATATATATTTAAATAATTTTAGAAGATGATAAAAAACAATAGGAATGAGAAAAGATATGGTGAAGTAGAATAATTATACCAACTATTGTTATATAAAGAAAAAGGGCATCGAGAATTGGTGTAGGGATAAACATAATTCACCAAGAACTAATTTAGGGAAATAATTAGTTGAATAAGTCAATCATTTTTTTCTGTTCAATTTGAAAATTTAAATAAATTATTGAATTTTAGACCTACGACCATCATTAAATTTCATGTTTGAGAAAATTTATTAAATAATTATGTTTCTAAAATTTCTAGAAAACTATATCTTACTGATGATAAACCCTTATACATTTTTCAAAAGGCTGATACGTGGATCAAAACATAGAATAGAAAATTTTCACATTTAGAGAGTGTGTTAATTATTCCTTGGTTGAAAAATATTATTATTTATTTCAATGAGTTTTATGGTGTAGGATTTAACACCAGGTTCATTGGTGTTTTATAGAAAATTATCTATGGAGTTATGGTTATGTCACATGGGTTGATGAATTAATCCTTATATAATATCATATAATATGACATGGACAAAGTTTCAATAATGATTCCTATTAAATATTTTCAACTGTGGCATTATATATTAAGCCACACGAGTGATAAGTGTATGAATAATCTTGATAAGAAAAGAAAAATATTGGATCTAAAGTTTTTTGGAGTCTAGATTATGTGGAGATTGTATTGTTGGAATGAAAAGGAATGATTTTTTTTGAAATTATGTAGACAAATAATTTCCAGAAAAATATAATTAGTGCATAATGACATTTTAGGGTCATGCACCAGTACATTCCCTTGTAAGGACACTAAATTATGTGACATTTTTTATGATTCAACAGGGAATGTATGGTATTACATTCTAAAGAAGAAATATATTGTCATTAATATTCCCTCGATGTTAACAACTCTCACATAGAATTATTCATGATCATACTAAAATTCTTTAGGATTTATAATGGTGGAAAATGTAATATAAAAGTATTTACAGAATTCAGTTTTAATAATGGAATTCATTGGGAGAAGACATTTCTATGTAAACCACAGTAGAATGATATTTTATAGAAGATGAATAAGATAATGAATTTTTTCATCAAGATTAGAAGGTTTTACTCAGGGTTACTAAATACATTTTGGGTAGTGGTAGTGAATATTGAAGTGTATCTTATCTGTAGGAGTTCATATATACCAATGGGAGAATGTATGTCTAAGTGGTTATGGTTAAGAAAAAAAGGAATGAATATATTATTTATGAATATTTTGATTCTTGGAATATGTATATATAGATAATAATACAAGGTAACAACTTTATTCCATGTCTAAATATTATTTCATTATTTTATATGTTGTGGAATTTTTTAGATCTCTTACCTAATTATGAGAATATGAATATCAATGGAATTTAAAATTTGATATTTATTAAATGATATATATAGTTGGATCATCATATAATTTAAACTAATATTTGGAATAAAGAATCATTGTTATAAGAGTAAGTACAACTTGAAGGTGTACCTAAGCATGTTAGTTTAGAATTAATGCAGACTACTCCTCAAGTGTATTAGAGGAGATCAAACAGAGTGAGGAAAATTATACCAAGGTATTCATCATATTTACAATATTAATTATTAAATAATGGTGTATATCTATAATTATTTTAATTGTTAACATGGTTGAAGGTGTTAAGAATTTGGGATTTAACTATTAAGGAGGATATTTTTTCATTGCATATTGACAATTTTTGGGGGAAGATTTTATTACCACAAGTAAATAATTAATTATATAATAATGTTTTTAATATATCTTGGAAGTGACCAATTGTAGGAGGACGTACAAGGAAAGGATCATGGTAATGGTATGGATTCCAAATGAATTTTCTCCTTTATAGTAAAACTCAACACCATTTGTATGGATTGAAGTGTTTTTTCATTTGATGATTTACATCTTTAGAACACTGATCTAAAGAATACTTACAAACATGTTTTTAATGAATTATTTAAGTGTTTTCAAAATTCCTTTCAATGGTGCTTAGTAAATCATCCCATATTATTCATATTTGTTATTTAAAATTAGGAATTTATATTTAATAAATTAAAATTAATTGAAAAGGAATAAAATATATGAGTTTTAAATGTTTGATTTTATTTGGAATTTAATTGGGAATTTTAATGGTCAGATTTCATTATTAATGATATTTTTTCCAATTATATCTAAAGTGTTAATGTATTTTTTGTAAAAAAATATCCATCCTAGTTATCTCCCTCATCCATTGGGTCATACACCACTTTAGAACCCCAAGAAGGTTGGCTTTCCATGAACCCACTAGGAGGTCCTTCCTAGGCCACAAGGAAGTGTGATACCGCGTGGAGGTACCCATGGTGAATTTTTGGTCCTAGGCCTGCACGGGCCATGTGGGGTCTGTGAAATGCATTTAGTGTGTGTGAATAGGTGTACCGGGATCCCAACATAGAGTGGGGTTCGAAATTGAGTGCATCATGAATTGTAATTTGAATGAACGTGGAGTGTATTCTCAACATAAATGTGGGAAAACATTTCATGGTTAAAATTTAATTTAAAATTAAGAAAATTCATTTCATACTTGACATGTAGATCTAGAAATGGACATAACATCCACCTCTCTCTTCCACCCATGGCCACTTGTCCTCACCTATCACTATTTTCGTTGACTATAGAACACAGTACATGCCACCTGTGATTCTCATGTTTTATCCAGAATTCACCATTAAAGACTGGGATGGCTATGTATTGACTCTAGACCATGGAACGACCATGGTGGACCCTATTTTAAAGAAGTAAAAATCCATGTTTGGAGTAGGAGGATACATTTCACACTTCCATCATTGAAGGAGGGAGATAATACTATTAGTTTATGACTTCTATGGTGAAGGAGTGACATTATTGACATAATGATAGGTTGGATTAATCATTGAGTAACATTATATGGGATCTACCATTTATAAAATGGAATATGTGCTCAACCATTGAATAAAATGGTATATTTCTTCTCCTATTGATGTAAAAGTAAATATGAGGGTTACATTCATCGCTACCACTACTCTCTACCACCTGTCATTTCTTATCACCACTTAAAGTCATCAGTATCCACCATGGTAGATTCCATTGAAGCTATGATTGAGATTGAGAACCTCTTCTAAATCATAGGAACATAATGGATCACCTCTTGGATATCAGTTGACAACCATGAATCTATTTTCAAATCATTCATCCACTAAGAAGGTCAGCTAACTTGGGGGATGCATTTATTACTATTGTTGCACCACTACTACCAAGTGACCATTCCACCACTGCCACTTTCCATGGAGTTACCACTACGAAAGATTTTGAGGCCATGTTTTCATTTCGTTATATAATGTGGATAATTATATTATTGTGGGTGGTGGGAGGTTACAACACGCACTACAATAGAGAGGAGGAGCAACGTCATTATAATTATCTGTTGTGCTACTGCCATTTTAGGATCAAGAGACATACCATTAGGATGAACAACCATTATAAATTCTACCATGAATGAGGAATTATTGGTCAATGTGTGATACTATTATTAATATTATTGGTATATGGTGTTATTGTCACTATTTAATTTTATTCAACACTAAAATTTTGGGACCCATTATAATTTTATAGATTCAATTCAACATATCATAAAAACATATATTCAATAAATTGCTATGATATAAAAAGATACAAAAAAGGGAGATAAAATGGTTTCCTCCGTATATAAATACATGTTTGTTTTCCACTAAAATGGATTGTTGAATTGGAGAATAAGAGAAAAACCACTGCTACTACTTGCTTAGTTTTTTCTGTGTTTTTACGTTTATTTTATTTTATTATTCCTTCTACCCCTTATATCTCTATTGTTTCTTATATTATAGAGTAGTATGAACCTCAAGTATTTAGGTGATGGGGATGTGACCATGTCTCATGCTTTAGGTATGATTATCATCTAATTCATTATTCATTATTTATTTTTCAAATGATTTTAAATTCTCAAGTTATGTATTTAAATTGGATATGATTGTGTTTTTTATTTCAAATCTAATTTTTTAAATTTCTTAGATTAATAAATTTATTCTCCCTCATCTTGGTTTTATATCACATAGATTGGGTGTTCTAGGGTCAAATGGAGAAGTGTTTGATGAATTTTAAACATGTGCAGAAAAAATAGTGGACTAATTTGGATACTTAGGTCACCCAATAACTGATTTGGTATTGTCTAGTTGATGAAAATAATACCCATTGTGACTTTAACCCGTATAGGGGTGAATAAACCATCCATGTAAATTGTGTCGATTATTTTTGTTTTATCTAAATATTAATCACCGGTGAAAAAAATGAGAAATAATAGTTAAGTATTTCATTAAACTAATTAATAAAGAATGGAGATTCATTTTAATAGAACCATGATAGAATTATAAAATGTAAGTGAAGCCTATAACCAATCACATTTCACTCATATTAATTTCATAAACCATGTTTTTTCACATCCGACTTATATTAATCTAGTTATTTTTATTTACATTTTTCCCTTGTGACAACTACATTAAAAAAAATCTATCTAGAAACAATTTTGGATACTACTACTACTAAAAAATTAGGGTGAAAATAAATATACTTCTCCACACTATGAATAGATCATTTCAAAACATATAAAGGTAGCCAAAATTGTGTCAGGATCCCACTCCAGAGCAAGCATCTGAGATGAGTGAATCAAAACAAGTAATTTTAAAAACTCAAACAAAATTATAAACATCGATGGAACATTCACAGTTACTATTCAATTTAAATGAAACACCACTATTTCATACAACACGAACAAACCTATTTCTTATAAATAGTCTCCACCTCTCTCAATAACCCAAGGACACTCGACCTCGACATTCACTATATGAAAACTTCATATAATGCCATGGTCACCACCTAAGATGCTCTATTTTGATTCAAAATGCTCTATCAAAGCCTAAGATGACCGTTTATTGAATCTGGACCATATAACGACCTCATTTGATCCCTTTAGAAGAATACTGAATCCATTCATGGAAGAGAATGATGGATTCACAAATTACATTTCTGATGGATGGAGATTATACTATGCATGTACGACTGCCAATGTGAAGGAGTGAAATCATTGAGACAATATTATATGATATCTACCATTGAAAAAATGGTAGATTTTATCTACCCTTGATAAAATGATATATGTGATGTTCCATTGAAGAAATGGTGGATATAGAGGACACATTCACAATTTCCACTATTCTCCACCACCTGATGCCGCTCGTCGCCACCTATAGTTATCAAGAACCACTATGGGAGATTCCTTGGAAGATCTTCTCAAATTAGAGAAGTATTAAAAAATCCCATGACCAAAAAAGAAAAACTCTGGGATGTCAGGAAACCGTGAACCTATTTTTGAACTATTCGGCCAATGAGAAGATTATATGACTAAGTGGGTGCCCTAACAAATACTATTGCACCGCTACATCCATCTAGTCATGAAAACACTATTGATTTCAATGTATTCACAAAAAATTGGGATTTAGAGGACATACATGATTTTCATGAGATATTGTAGATACTTTTATAGTTGTGGGTTATAGGATATGACACCATTCACTACTAAAGGGAGGAGGACCTATTGTCTGAATATTTCCCATTGTTCTACATTTAGTTGAGGATAGGGTCACCTATAATTAACATGACCTAATGTTGGAAATTATACCTTGATGAAGTCCAGAAATTTCAATATTTGATACCATTGTGAATAGTAATGGTTGATGATTCTACCCTTATAATGAAAATTTATTGAACAATAAAATTTGGAAACATTGAAACATTTAGTTGATTCAATACAATGTATATTAAAATGATTTATTCAATGGTTGAATAATATTTAGAAAGATACAAATGAGAGAGATAAAGAGATTCCCTCAATCTATCAATAAATGGATGTTATTCCACTAAAAAGGATATGATGATAGTGATTAGATTGATACTAGATGTTTTGATTTTTTTAATTTTTATTTTTCTTCTGTAAATTAAATTATTTCATGTAACGAAATCTTCCACTTTTAATAAAAGTATTACATCCTTCATTATTATTTCATTGTTTCATTATACCAATATTTTTTCTTGATTTATCTTATTCCCTTGTCATCTCTTCCACCATGACCTATTGTACTCAACAATGAGTGAGTAACCAGAGGGTTATCCTCTAGGGGGATTGGGTGTACCTAAATTAGTTTATTAATTTCATAAGTTTTATTTATGTTTATGGTGAGAAAGAGTGAACTATGTGGGTGTGTATATTTTCCCACCATGAAAATGTAATCAAAATCACAACTATTTAATTAAACATTTTATATTCCTTCCTTTAGCACATGGAAATCAAAATCAAACTTTTAATTATTGAAGTTTCATTAACTTTAATTATAGTAGGATGTGGAATCTAGTTTTCTTAGGCCTTTATGGTTTCAAAATAATAAAATAAAATTATAGTAATCCAAGAGTGACATTTCATAATTGGATTATCAATCTAAATTTAATCAATCCATGTGAACAATATAAGGAACCCAAATCCAAACCCTAAAAGGGAAAGTACTTCCTGCATTATTATCTTAATTGCATAATAATCTAGATTTACATAAATTTATTTATATTGATAATTACATATTTTTAATAAAATAATAAAAACCATAAAAAATTAGTATAAGTGAATTATAATAGGTTTATAGATAGCTGTGAAACTCCTAAAGTGAGAAAAGCGTGTTCAGTCTCGGTGCTGCACTAGGAAAAAATAGAAAATTTTATTTTTCATGCACTACGATAGGCGTACATCAAAACTGGAATCATTTTTGGGTGTCCATTTAGTTGTTCATACATCTTTTTCTTCTTCAAAATTTATATAATATTTTACTGTTTTATTAATAAACCACTAAAAATATCCAGGGTGTATCAAAAAATTCCCTAAATTTTTTCATAGAACAATTACTCTCAGTTTCATAAACAAGAACCATTAGTGGTTAAAATGATCTAAATTATAAGATTCACATGGTTTAAGTAAATATAGGGTTGGTGAGGATCCAAATTGTGTAAATAGATAATGACTAACTCAAACAAACTGACCATAAACTGGATAAATAACCTGACTGAATGGTAGAAGAGATTTCCATACTAATAATTGATGTTTGAGAACAAGAGGACGTAGAGGAGAATATAAAATAAGATCAATTACACCTATATCAACGAATTCTATAGGATATAGATGAAATTTATTTTTATACTCATTTGTGAAATGGGGATCAAATAAATTTGCGAAATTTTAGAGCATTTGTGTAGAAATTGAAATGAAACACTATCTAACATTTTATAAATTAGATGAACCAATACTAATACACCTCACTCTAGAATAGGATGATGAAAAAACCACCCAAGTGGTGAAATTTGAATATATTATGTAAAACCCAAAATACATACCTCCACCTTGTACCATTAAATAGCAAGAGGAACTTTCTAATGAAAAACTGGATGAAGACAAACCTACTTTGGGATTTGACACCTTCTTGGGCTCTTTCTCTATCAATTTCATTGAAAGAGAGTTGTGAAACACTCCACCTTCTTCATTTTTCCGATTCATCTGAAACTTATGTTACCCTAGAGAAAGATGATGAAAAAGATGACCTACCTGTTGAAAAACTCATTGAGATATTGGATTTTGGTAAACATAAATCAGTGGAATCCCACGAGGAGAGCTTTGTAACCTTACAAGAAGAATGAAAGATATAAGATTCTTATATTAAAAGTAAGAATTATAATTTTAATACTTCATGTTTAAATTTTTTCCAAAAATATATATTAAAACCATTATTTTGAATTTATAATTCATGATACCCATATTAAGAACGAACTGAATAAGAAGGATAATGTTCCACATGTAGAAACAAAGAAGGAGAAATGATACATACTTCATACCACCCCCACCATGGAAGATATATATAATTGAGATGAGGATGTATTTGGTATATTATGTCCATAGACACCAAAACAACAATGAAGAAGTGGAATATGGGAAAATCCACATGTGGTAGTTCATGTCCATGAAACTTCATGCATCGATAGACAATGGATGAGAAATTGTACTTACCTTCTAGAGGAATTAAATTTCTAGGGCCCACATGGGGGAATTAAACCATGAATTATCCCATTACATTATTTATATTAACATTCTATTTAATTTCATATCATAAGTTTAGCATGATTCGTGGATACCTTATCTTTTTAGGCTATAAATTTTAATGATTTATTATCTTTTGTAATTCCATCATAGAATAAGAGAACCCCCAAATATTAAAGGAAAATGGCTAAGTATTCATGTAATAGAGAATTCATTCTAACATTTTTTTCTTTTTAATACTCCTTGTATTTCTTCTTCAAATTCTATTTGAGATTAAAACTATAAATTACATGCCCATGCTTTGAATTTACTCTTTAGTTAACTTATCTAGGGGACATGTTTTTCTTAAGATCCATAGGATTCCATGTTTTCTATTTTAATTATAATGATATTTAATGAGTAATGTTGATAATTAAATTATTAATGTAATTCAAGGATATTAAAATGAGGAATCATGATTTGATGGAATTTGTTATTCGTGTAAATGAAATTTCCCTATCATTTCCCATGATTTGAATTTATTAAATTCATGTGAATTGATTTGTTATTAATAGAATTCAATGATTTATTGTTACAAATAACATGTCTCATTCCTAAGAGTATTTCTTGGTGAAATTCTTCTTATCTTATCTTGAACAAAATTCTTTAGGGATATTCGGGCATGCCACCTACTAGAACATACATTAAAATATTTCGAAGATAACTAATCTACAAAAACTCGTGTAAAATGTATTAGGAATATTTATATAGGACTTTATCCTTAAGACTATCTATACATCAATCCTTGTTTAGCTCATAGAGACCATGGATGAACATTTTTGGTATGAGAAATATTTCAAGACATTTTTTCTATTCCTACCCTACTCTTATAATTTTCAAGATACTTTAAAGTTGTATTATGGGGGTTAAGATTTCATGGTGAAAGAGATAAACTACATTGACAGGAAATATTGGGGTAGTTAGTAATTATGGGTATTGATAAAGGGATAAATTCGTAGTTTCCCGTTTATGAAAAAAATTAAAAAAAATTATGAATGGGTTGTGAGTTGGATAATCTTAAATCACCATTATGAAACCAATTATTTTTATAATACATGGTTATGTGGTGGATGTAAGATTCATTCCAATAATTAATTTAGAAAATGTAAAAAAAAATAATGTTGTTAAGAAAATAAAAATAAAATACAAAATTCAAGAAGGTGAAATTAATTCATTATTAATTCATTGATCATGGCCTTACTTGGAGCTTGAGTAGTGCGATATGTTACTTTGAAGTGTAAATTTTCATTTATATTTTATTTTTGATATCATTATTTATAAATTTGAGATAAGACTCCTCCTTTGGGCCTTAATTTTTAACATAAATTCCTATCAACCATAAGCCTTAGAGTCATTTGAACCTTTATTCTAAGTCCTCCTGATTTCATGTGACGATTTTTTTACAAAGTAGAAAAATTAGTTCTGTTACAGGAATATGTTTAAGGACCATTTTCTCATGATAGAAGCATGACAGTACTTTTTTTATCATGAGTGATGAGAGAAGAGATTCAAAATTAAGGTAAATTATGATATCACATGTTTAATTATAATAAATATTGACTCTTGAATTAATGAAAGGATATATTCCACAAATTTAAAAAGGGATAATAAATGAATGGATTTATTGATATTTTAAAAAAATGGGATGTTAAATTGATATTTTATGTAGAATTTTAAATTTTATTTTAACGTTGATAAATTTTTTTATTTAATTTTATTGAAATTTTAATATTCATATAATTGGTGACCTATTAAATTCAATATTGAAATTTTATTCTTGATTAAAATCATATTTTACGTTTGGGGGCATTTCAATCACTTATTTTTCATGCATAATTCTATGTCTTTTCATATTTATTTTCAATTTTTTAATAAATAATTATATATAATTCAATGTTTTTATTTAAAAATGAGAGTTCATATTTAAGGAATTAAAATTGATTATAATGGAATAAAACAATATGGGTCTTAAATGATTAATTTTATGATATAATTTAATTGGGAATTTTAATGGTTAGCATTATATATGAATGATATATTTTAAATTATTTATAATGTGTTAATTTTTTTAAGTTAAAAAATTGGTCGACCTACATCTAGAACTAAAAAAGTGGGACACACAAGACATAAACACCCCAAGAGGGTCCACTAGCCATGATACCCACTAGGTAGTCCATACTGGGTGGTAAGGGAGTGTGATCCTATTGGGAGGAACCCATGTTCCATAGTTATCCCTAGGCTTATATGATATATGCAGGGTCAGGGTGGCCCATTTAGTGTGTGTGTGTGTGTGTAAATGTGTATTATTATCCCACCCCTGAGTGGGCTACTAAGATGAGTGCATCCTGGCTTGTAATTTAAATGAATGTGGAGTGAATTTGTAACCTCTACGTGGGATAGATTTTTCACGGTTCTTATTCCTTTTAATTGAAACATAACTATTTCATAATGGTTCACTACCCTCATTCTCAGACACTACCATCACTCTCTTCCACCTACAACCACTTGAACTCATCGAAAACCATATACAAACATTATAGAATTACATGGTCCCCGCATATAAAGCCTGAGTCCAATCCAAAATGAAATTTTGAAGTCTTGGATGGATATGTATTGACTCTGGACATTAGAACAAAATTTGTGGAGCCCCATTTGAATAAGATAAAATATATTCATGGAATAGAATGATACCTTAACCCCTGACATCACTGGAGGAGGGAGATGCTACCATGCACATACAGCCACAACTATGTAGGAACAACACTTTTCGGACAATGGTTGATACGATCTATTTTTGAGTCATTGGTTGATGTGATATATTATTGAGAAAAGAGTATATGTGATCTAATATTGAGGAAATAGTAGATAAAGAAGATACCTTCACCACTTACCTCACTTTTTTCCACCATCTGCCACTCATTGACACCTATAGTCATTATGAACCACCATTGGAGATACCATGGATGCTCCTCTTTTGCTAGAGAAGTATTTTTGAATTGTGATACCACTAAGGATCACTAATGGGATGTTGGGGAACCACCATGAACCTATTTTTCATGAATCCAACCACTATGAAGGTCAGATGACTCGAAGGGTGTCTTTTCCACTGTTATTGCACCACTATTGCCACCGAGTTAAGCCACCACTACCAGTTTACATGGAGTAACCACAAATAAGGATATAAATTACTTAGATTATTTTAATGATATAATATAGGTACATGCACTATTTTAGGTTGTAGGATTTGACACCATGCACTACCATAGGGAGGAGGAGATAATATTTGATAGATTCTTATTGTGCTACTGTCATTTGAGGATCAAAACACCTACCATTGGGATGACCTACTAGTAGACATGCTATAATGATGGTGGTTGTAATGGATGATGTGTTCTACTGTTCTGTATATTAATAGTGGATGGTGCTACCATCCCTATAGAATTTGATTCAACGCTAAAATTTTGGAAGAGATGATAATTGAGTATGTTCAAGTTGGTATGTCATAAAATAATATGTTCAATGACTGATCAAGATATTGAAAGTTAAAAATGAGGGAGATAAGGAGGTTTAATCCCTCTATAAATACATGAATAGTGTTCCATTGAAATGAATCATAGGATCGGGGGAATAAAACTAATAAATTCAATTTTTTTCTTCTTTTTATTTTTTCTCAATAATTTTGTTTCATTTATCTAACCCATTCTGTCTCTTTTAATAAATGGGTTCCATCAATTATTGTTATTTCATTATTTCATTCTCTAGTTCTTCATTATTTCTTTCTGTCATTCAATTATTTTCAACTCATTCACTATGACCACTTACACTCAACAATGAGTGTATAACCCGAGGCATAGCCTCAAGGAAGGATTGGATTTATAGGATTTCTTTTATTCAATTCATATGTTATATTTTAATTTTTTTGTGAGATAGAGTTAAGTGTATGAGTGTAGAGATTTATTAACACAACATAGTACTCTGATTCACTTATATTAATTTATTTAAATCATTTCCCTTCATTATTTTGAACTCAAATCTCATAAAATGATAGAGCTTATATGTTCAAGGGATGAAATGACATATGATAATCCGAGGTCCTCAAAGGTGACATAGTCTTGATTAAGGCGTTTCATCTACATTAATTATAAGAGGAGGGGAATCTAGTTTTATTAATAATTAATGGTTTAACAATCACTAAATAAAACAATTGTAATCTAAGAGTGAGAATACATAATTAGGATATCAAACTAAATTTAACCAATGAGCATGAATATTGTAAGAAACACAAATACAAACCTTAAAAGGCTGAGTAATTTCTCCATTATATTTATCAATGAATGTTAATATAGATTTTCATTCATTTATCTATTATTAAAAGTACACACATTTAATAAAATATTTAAAAAAATAAAATGATATAGTTTATGTGAATTTGAAAATGTATCTAGACGGTTGTGAACCTCATCATGTTAGATGACCAGAGTCATCCTCTATGTTGAACTCATATATATTAGAAATTTTCCCTTTCCATGACCTATTATAGGTGGGTTCCAACTACTTTTCTTAATAGATATTTTTAAGAGGAAATTTATATTGATCAAACTAATAGATTGGTTGAGTTACGAAAAAATACTAGATTGATAAATCTATATTTGTTTATATAGATTAAACTTGGAACCGTAGAAGTGGAACAAAAAGTTTGATGTAATCATGTGTAAAATTGAATAGAATTAGTTTGGAAAAAACTAGTTCTACTTTTTTTAATATTTTGGGGATTAATTCCATATACTAATTTTGTACATGGATGTAATGATCATTGTAATATCATGTATACAAAGGATTGTTGAGATAAAAATTAATTTACCTATGATGTTTGACATGGAGGGGCATTAGAAACAAGAAATATTTAGGGGATAAAGATAAAGATTGATCATTTAGCTAGTACCATGATTTTATCAGAGGAAGATTGATTTGGAATGGTTTAGATTAGGATTATAATTTGAGGAGAAAATATAGTTTTGTTCCACTATGAGGCCATTTTATGATATCTAAATAGAAATCACCAATAATTAAAGAATATGTTGATTATGTGATAATAGTTTGTTATTCTATAGTTATTGGTAACTTAAGGTATTTCATAGTTTATACCCAACCTAATATTTTTTTTGTAGTTGGAATTTTGATAATGTAAATGGATAACCATAGAAAAAATTAGGCAGTTTCGAAATGGATACTAAGATATTTTAAGGGAAGAAATAATGAATCGATGTTCTTTAGGAATGGAAATTTATTATTTGGCTATGTGGATATTGATATTTGTGATTATTTGGATAATATATGTATATCAAGTTATGTTATTACTTATGGATGAAATAGAGTGAATTGGATATCTCAGTTGTGGAAGTTAGTGGAACTATCAACCACACAGGTAGAGTATATTTTTATAACAAAATCTGAGATAGGGATGATATGAATAATGAAATACATATAGGGTATTGTTTGAAATAAAGAGGAAAATTTATTACATTGTGATTGTTATAGTGTTCTACATGTTGTGAAGAACTATATCATCCCCAATTTATGGTAAATTGGCCATTATTTATGTAATTTAATATTGTATAATTCCTGTGAAGAGTTTTCGAATGTTATGAGGGGTTTTTGTATATTATTAAGGTATTTTTGGAGGTTCACAGTTTGTGACTTGTTAGTAGAAACCATAAACCACCACTAGGAAACCATGTAAGGGGTGAGAATGGTAAATGGGTAGGCACACAGTTAGTGCATGATTTTTCAATACTATGCATGTTCCGAGAAGAAACTATATAACATTAAGAAATTGGAAAATCATAGTTAGAGAATGGTTTATCTAACTATGTGAGAAAACTGGAAGAGGGGTTGGATTGATGTTGTAACACGACGTGGTTGGATCATGGTATTCTAAACCATGATGCCAAACCATATAGCATATATTTGGAACCATGAAATATTTGGATCTAATCTTAATTAAGTCCCCTATCCCTCATTAATCTACTTTTATTACAAGATATCGATTTCATTTTAATCCATAGTTTTGAAAATGATACCTTTTGATTTGGAAGTGATTCTTATAAAAATAAAAGTATTTTGGTTATCCCGATTCATTGGTAAATACATGTTCTTCCATGATCATCCTTTTTTAATTAGTATTCTCTCTCAAGGAAATCATAAATATGGTTTACCATGGATTGATCCATGTTGTGTGATGTCAATATTGATATGATATTATTGGATATAGTTAAATTAATATAGTTTTTTTATTATATAATGGTGTTTTAAGCATCATTCTTCATTTTCATCAACTGTTGAGAGGTAAGTGGATTCTCTCTCATATCTAATTGAGATTGAACATAAAGGATTTGTTTTAATTAGTTTTATTTCATGAAATTGTTTTGAAATATTTTTGTGATCATTGATGGAAACCATGATTGGGTTTTAGATTTGAAATTTGTAGAAATTGGATGGCTTCTTAAAAAAACACAATTTGGTGATAATTTTAAGGTGATGATTTTATAATTATGGTTTTTTGATGCATTAAAAAATTTTAAAATGGTTTTATAAATGAAATTTTTTTTGTGTAATTGTTTGGAAAATAGTTTTCCATTTGTGGTTTGTGTAATTTCATTCATTAACATGACCCTATGGAAGGAGTGTGGGCCATTAGGGCATCATGTATTGTTCAAATTGTAATTACTTGGTGGATTGATGATAGACCACTCATGGGTATGCAACTATCACTTGGGAATTCATGGGTGTGTATAGAACAACCTAGACCAAAAATATTCATCCTCGATACAATAGTAATTATAGATGTTTTTAATGTCGTTCATTCAAGCATATGAAGTGATATTTTAGGGAACAACCTAGATGTCTTCACAATTATATAATATGAGACATCTAATTTACTATTGTCACAATTCTACATGTTATTGTGCTATAAAAACATGTCACAATTCATTGAAATTGTATGTTTTGACTGGATGGGCTCAGAAGAATAACTCTCATCCTCATAACCGAGTTAGTCAAGGTGATTCTGAGAACACCATGACTACTCAACCTATAATAACTCATCAAGGTTACAAAGATAAAACCATGTCAATTAAGTAATTTTATGGATATGAGTAAGTGATCATGGAAGATAAATCAGGTCCATCAATGGTGAGAGGTAATATTCTTTTGAATTCTATCCTTATGAATTACTTGTTTAATACAAGCAAGACCCACTTATTTATTGATTTATGTGTTTTTGATATTATAGATTTCCATGTTGAAATGATTCCTTCTATATTAAAACTACAAACTTCTCTAGGATGAAAATATTGTTGAGCATTTTTTGAAAGGATTATTCTCAAACTATTGATGGGTCCAAGTTTCTTTTTTATATCTCTGTTCTTGAGATAGATAGATATTATTTGATTTTGGGTATGGATTTTTTGACATTTTTTAAAACCCACATCAGCAATTATGCTCTAAAGGTTAGCTTCACATATCAAGATGGAATTGAGAATATCTTTAAAAGAGATTTGGGTGTAAATGCAATAAGAGTAGGACTATTGGAACTGGTGGTTGGAATGGTATCTTCTCAGTTGGAAGTCCATAACTTGGAATCTATAGAAGAGATTGAAAATTGATACTTTCTAGCTGTCATTGCCAAAGTTCCTAACGTTTTATCAAAATGATCCTTGGGATTCCACCCAAAATATAAGTAGAGATTACAATTGATCTTCTATTGGGGAACATTCTTATTTCACTTTCATCTAATCAAATGACACCATTAATATTGGGTGAGTTGAATGTCCAGTTGGACGAATTGGAAAGTAAAGGGTTCATTGGTCTGGATAAGTATCCATAGGAGGAAACTGCTCATTATTTTAAAATGGTGGATGGAACTCCTAGGATTTATGTGGATTAAAACATCCATAAAAATGTTATGATAATAAATTAGTATCATCTTCCAAGATTCAAAGATCAATTTGATAAATTTATGGTGGGCCAGTGGTTCTCAAAAATTGAATTACATTCGGGATATCACCATCTCTGAGTTTGGAAAGATGATATTTTGATGTCATATTTATGAAAAAAATACAATGATTATGAATATTTGGTTATGCCTTTTGGACTTATGAATATACTTGTTCAATTTATGGAATTGATTAATTGAGTGCGTTAGAGGTATCTAGATTTCTTTATGGTTGTGTTTTTTGATGATATTCTGGTATATTCTAGGAAAAAAGTGGATCATGAGCCACACTTGACTATAGTTTTTGGTATCTTGTAGGAGAGTAACCTTTATTCTATGTCCTCAAATTGTGATCTATGGATATAATATGTGTTTTTATTGGGCAACATGATTTATAAAAAAATGAATTTTAATATGAATTGAAAAGATATAAGATATATTAGACTGAAAACACCAAATATTGTATATGAGGTACATTGCCTCCTTCGTTGGATAGAATTCCACAAATTCTTTGCATGTTCTTTTCCATTTTTGGAATTTTTAATGAAAACCATGATAAGAGAAGGAATTGATTTACAATGGAATTAGGAATATCATAAATCCTTTCATGAACTCACGGTTGGACTTAAATTAGAACCTTTCATATCATTTCTAGAGTTTAGAGATGGATATGTTTTCAATTGTGATGTATCGAGAAATGGGTTGGGATGTGTTATCATATAGGGTGATCATGTTGTTTCTTAGGGATCAAAACAGTTACAGATGCATGAGAAGGACAACCCAACACATTATTTAGAATTATAAAATATAGTTCATTATTTGAAGACATGGTGTCATTATATTTTTGGTGATAAATTTTTTTATTGATCATTAGTATTTCAAACATATTTTCTCACAATGGGATTTGAATTTTGGAATCCAAAATGGTTGTAATATCTTAAAATTTTATACTTTTATTTGATGTAAACACCAGGTAAAGGTAAATCTATATCACATTCATCAAGTAGAATGCCAGATATATATCTTGAAAGATAGGCTTAAAATAAATGGAATCTTCTGTCAGGCATTACTGATATGAATTTGGATTATGCAAAACATGGTGATCAGGTTGTTTTCTTTATGGATTCTATTATTCTATAATTTTTAACAAGTAGGAAAATATCAAACATACGATCCTAAATATGTTACTATGAGGTCAATACTCAATGATGTGGGGTCATTTTGGGATGGAATATGGATGGGAGTTCAGTTTCTTGGTTTTAAGATAATTTTGTTGTATCTTTAGCTTATTCAGAATGACCCTTTAGAGTCTACCACCATTTGAGATGGGATCTTTATTATGGGATTCAGAAAATATTTGAAGCGTTGAAATTTAATTTTTTGTGGGTTTTTTAGGAACAAAATTAATGTTTAGTTTCTTTGAGATACCGTACCTATCAGTAGCTCAAAGAAGAGAATCAACATTTAGATGGTACGTTGATGTATTTATTGATTAACATGTGTATGTGGGAGAATATATCCAAGGATTTTTTTAATAGGCCTATCGAGGATGGTTTATAAACACAATTCTATATGGGTGATAGTGGTTAGGCTCACAATTTCAGCTCCCTTCATCCCTATTAATGAAACCAATATGGTGGAATAATTTTACAAACTCTGCATTTAGGAAATTTTGATGATGTCTGGTATTTTAGTCTCCATTGTATCTGGAAAATACTACATGTTTATATCTCATTTTTTGAAATACTTATAGTAATCCTGAGGAACCCGATTGAATATGAGCAAGGATTATCATCCTCAAATGGATAGAAAATATAAAA
Organism: Viscum album; assembly: GCA_963277665.1. Taxonomy (NCBI): domain Eukaryota; kingdom Viridiplantae; phylum Streptophyta; class Magnoliopsida; order Santalales; family Viscaceae; genus Viscum; species Viscum album. Next base: position 1,947,063,856 of record OY728163.1, read on the forward strand.
GGATGATATAAATGTTAGAGGAAAAGTATGGGGAGTGGGTAATTGATTTCAGTGTCTCATGGGATGAGGATATAGATTTATTATAGTTCTCATAGAATAATAATTAATAGGGATCAATACATATAGCTCTATTTGATGAACATTATGGGGGTCCTTATCATCCTCGACTTTTTTGGGTGAAAATATGTGAGCCATAAATTATTTTACCCATCCTTGTAAAAGATACAATAGGGACGATCCAATCATCATAAATAAAAAGGAAAGAAACTATAGTCATAAAAAATCAAATGATTACCATAATTAAGGACCATTACCATTTGAGGTAACAGATCGTATTTTTTTCAAAATCTCACCAATTCTTCGAAATCACCATTTTGGTATCTAGGTAATGTTTTCACCATAATACATAGTTTATTTTGAGATAATTTAATGAGTCTATGAAGTTTCATATTGTTTTAGTTTTCTACCATGGTTTAATTTAGTGCACAATTTGATTAATGTATCATTGTTGAATAATTACCAAACTGATCCTGACCATATGATTTTATGGGAACATGTGGACCTATTAAAAGATGAAACGTTTATTGATATTATAGTATAGATTATGGATATATAAGTGACAATATTTCAGGGTAAAATCATCAGTCTATTACTGTTTATATGGAAACATGGCCATATTCTGAAAGAAATGTGGGTGCAAGAAAAGTAAATATTTGAAAAAATGACCAAATTTGTAACACCCCAGAAGATTAAAAATAGATTTAATACAGAATCGATGAAACATGAAGTCTCTAAAAAACACCACATTGTTAAAAAATAGCGATGTAAACATAATTTTTCCTCCTCTATGATTTTACTTTTGAAAAACTTACATACACTGTTGTGTTCGGTATGATATTTTGAGTTTGATAATACAAACATATTTTGTTTGGTGATTAGTAACATACACTTATGACTAATTACATACACTTATGAATAATAATGAATTGTAATTAATAGTAAATTTTTCAAAAAAAAAATACAAAATTCACCCATGAATGTATTAATACAATTTAGATAACTTCAAAGTAGAAAAATGATTGTAGTATAAGTATTAATATTTTTATATAAAATAAATATTCAAATTATAATTTTATGATTAATTTAAAATTTTAAAATGTAAATAAATTTTCATAAAATTTAATAATAAATTTTTTCTTTTTTGTCTTATGATTATAATATTGTATTATGGGATCGTGATTAATTTCTCAAGATATTATAAAACGAGTTATAATTTTAATGCTGTTTTTTTGGAATAAATTATTATTTTATTTAAAAATTAAATTAAAATTACTTATAAAATTATTTTCAAAAAAATGGAGTTCATTTTTTAATTCAGCATGTCTAAAAATGGTTTGGGTGATTTATTTTGATTTTTATGAAATTCTTGAATTTATTATGAATAGTAAAATATGGTAAATACCGTATGTGCAAATTATCTTTTAAATACCCTATTTATGAAATCATGAGTGATGTAAGGACACTTTTTTTACACTCACATTAACTTATTATTATTATGGGTCACATAAAACAATACTAGTGGTTGTCTTGAGGGAAATAATAAAATAATGAGTAAACTTTTCAATATTCACTCCTCTCATCCACTATAAAAATCCCATCACCCCCTATTCTCTTCACTCATATAAAACCTTTTTAATGGTATAACCTCTATAGAAATACACATACATAGTCACTACACACATATAAGATCTATTGGTCTTTCGAAAATAAAAAAAACCTCTCCCCTAAAGAAGCTCTCGACAATGATTACTTTAAGAGGTAAATTCCTCTTTTTATTTCCTTTATTTCTAGTTCTCTTTTTTGTGTTATATATTACAGGTTTTCATACCATGATTTTATTTTAATTTTATTCTATCCAACAATATTTTATGATTCTTATATTAATGGGTTACCCCTTTCCCTTCTATTTTTAATGATTTATAGAACCATGTTGCATTCTCGTTAGGCTGCAAACTTTTCGTCTCAAAATCTCTCTCTTTTTCAAGCATTCTTATTATGATATTATATTTTAATTTCAATTAATGTTGCAATATGTAATTATATATCCCAACTACAATAAATATTATTTAATAGTGATGATAAACTATTTTTCTCTCATCAATATATTTTATGAATTTTTATGTGACATCGTTAGGTTGCGATATTTTCATTATGGATTTTCAACTTTTCTTTTATTTTGAGTTACTTTATTTTTATTTCCTCTCCTCCTTTGTTCAAAATAGTGTTATGACTTCAATATCTTACATGTACTGAAATTTTTTAATTTTAATGTAATAATTAATCATCATCTCTTTTTTCCAATTCTATTATACTAAAAATGAACACACCATCTTATATGTGATATTTCACCACACTCATGTATGATGGGTTTTCAATTTATATTACCATCTTAAATTATGGTCATGAAACAATTATTATTGTTTAAACATACTATAATAAATTTATTTTGTCTCATCTGTGTTTATATAATCTTTTTTTACACATGGTTTTTATTTAAAAGGAAAAATAACATCGTTGTGTTCAAAAATTGAAAATTAACGCAAACGGTTTTAATTAAATAATTTATATAATGATTAATATTCACTATAAGTTACCAAATGATATTTACAACCATGTAACCCTTTTAATGTTCACTAATAATATATAACTTCTATTCTAGATAACCATCCTAATTTAACATGATTCTCCATTCATGTATATAAGTATACCGATCATGAAGAAAATTATTTCAAAATAATAAAATTTATGATTTTAAAACCATAAAAAATGCTATGAATGAACCTAATAAGTATATAATAAATAAATTAAACAAAGACTTGGTTCTGTAAATTTAAATTAATTAATTTAATTTGGTTATCTGGGATACTAAGATCATGTGAGGAACACCATATTCATTAAGGTAATGGGTTTCTTCATCTCACTCTCAATTTTGTGAGATATTTATATTCACCACTACAAATACTGTGTGCTGAATTTATACTGAATATTGAAGTTTCATATCATTAATATCATAATTTTCATGATATTTAATTTTTAATTTTATGATTATTTATTTTGTGGCATACAATTCAATTGACTACAATGTTTGATGTATTTTCTACCCAAACATCCATTTTCATTCTGGTGGTTCTTATTCTCTACTCACTTCAATGAAATTATTATTTATTCGAATTTTCACCACATAAATTATGTTTTAATTTAATATACATGTGTACCAATCAGAATAATTCCTTATTTTATGGGTATTAACATTTTTTAAAAGAATATTTCAAAAAACAGTGTCGTAGAAATGAAATCCCAATTCAAGGATCTTATTGAATTAATACCTAATTTGAGGTTAAAAATATAATCTATTTTAACCCTTATTTATCTTTATAAAATAACACATTTTAACAAGAAAAATCTATTTTGGTTCATTTTTGGTTTTATTAAAGAAATCATGCCTTTGTGCTAAAAAAATCCTTTAATATTTTCCTTAAAATGCTCTAAAATATATTATTTCTAATGCTTATTTAAAATAACTTTTTAAATGATTTTACCTAAATAATAATTTATTTCAGACTAAAATATAATTTCAATGAAATTACCTTTAATTATTTTGGGAATTACATGTTTACAATCATATTTCATTACAAATGAAAAAGATTGTTCAAAAGAACTCTTCTTTCCAAAGTAAAAATATTTTTTTCAAATCAATTTTACTTTGTTGAAAAATATGCCATGTTCACCACATATTTAATTCTTTTTGTATATGTACTTCCATTTGGTATATCATATAAAAATTATCATTATTCTCATGACATTATATGGTATTATGATTTGAATTTTTCAAGGTGGTATATGACACTTTGGAATATTTTAGGAATATTTCCTCAAGGATTTTTCAATGGTCTCATTTAAAAGTATATTCATATATGTCAACGTGTTTTCGAATATTTTACATAATTGAATTTTATCTACATTGATTTCATCAACCATATTTAATTTGATCTTTTATTATTAGTTTTAATGTGGATGTTCTATCTTAAAACCATTCACCAGTTTACTACGATTGGTTATTGTTATGCTTAATGTTTGGGGAATGTTTTTTATATTTCATATGTTGGTTTCAATATGAATGTGTATGTTGTTTATGTTTATTGAAATTCATATGAGGAATTAATTGGACATTATAATTTTCGTTTCGTGATTGCTATAGACCCTCGGTGTATCAGTAGGTCTCATTAGACAAATTACGGTCTTAGCATAAGGCCTTGACAAAAAAATTATTTATGTTATTCGAACGAGGACTTGACAGTATGATTATGATGTCCCACATTATTCATTACCAGATTATGAAAATAATATTGATGGTTCTTGCTATTAGTCGACATGTAGAATACCTATGACTATGTAATTATTTAATCAGCTTTTATTTCTACCATAATGTCTTCATGTTTATTTTTTAAAGTCATGTGATTTTTTTATTCACCATGCATAATGTTTATATTGGTGTTATCTTCTACTATATTGCTTACCTTTACTGAGAATATGAGCTAACCCCTTCTTTATGTTTGATTTTCTTAGGTTATGAATAAGTTTACTATGAATGACCATAAGGGATAAACTTATAGGTTTAAATGATCTAAATAAAGTATTTATGTTTTGTTTTCTTTGATGTTGTAATGTAGAACCTATGTATGTATCTAGTTTTCCAAAACTACTAAACTACTCAGTACATCATGAATTTATTTCTTGTAATAATTTTATAGTCTTAAAATAATGCACTGGCTCTGGGCTTATGGGGTCAAGTCCGTACAGTTGGTATCAAAAGATACTTTCTAGAAAAAATGGAAACTAGATATAGAAAACATAGATTAGGGAAAAGACCCCTAAGATATTCTATAATGGTAAACATACACGAACATCTAGGATTCATTGTATGAATATATTATTTTCATATCCCTGGAAAATAAATCATTGTCTAGATATTACAAGTGGATGTGGATCTGGCACAAATGTACCTAGGAGTGAAAACTCTGACAAGGAGTTTCGGCCTTGACCCAGGGTATCTGGGTACATGACAAGATGACTTACCATGAACCAGATTTGACACTCATGGTAGATATTCCTAGGATAATTCAAATCTTATTTACCCAACATTATAAAGGATTTATTCCCCAAAAATAACCAATGTATATGGTTCTAGGATTTATGATTCTTAGATTTATGCTATGTGTTATATCGTGTATAGAGTCATAGATAATTAAAAATGTTAAGAGCTAATATATAATATGGAATTGATTAGAAATGGCACCTAGTATAAGTAATAAAAACATCACCAATGTGCGTGATATAAAGAGTAAAAAGTATCATATATCTAATGGTATCATGCCATAATTTAAAAGGAAAATTTTCTCACATGTATCCTCATCCTTTGAGAAAATAGTACCATTTGTTTACAAGGTATATAAAGACTTCTCTGAGACCTATGGACTTGAAGAGAAGAAAACGAAGAAAGGATAGTAAGGGAAAAAGTAGATAATCTGAAGAAAGGAAAGATTTATTTTCCCACATGTGATAATTGTGGAAGGAAACACCTCAGTATATACCTGAGAAGAAAATAAGTAGGCTTCAAGTGTGGAGAAAAATGCCACCATGTTCATAATTGTATGAAAAAGAAAGTATTTTTCTATATTCAATACTTCAACTGTAATGAGAGGGGTCACTATGAGAATCAATTTCCCAAGAGTCAAAAGAATATACCATAAATGATGAGTTTGGATAATGATAAAGTTATGATTCTACTGTAGATGAAGTAGAATGATTAATATTCATAGTCCAGAATCATACCATTTGAATGTTTTTCTAGTAATGTACTGGTTATATAAATTATAAGTTATATAAGGATTGTACAATAGTAATCTTTCATTAGTGATTTTAGGTCCAATAATGAATGGTGTAAGGAAAATTTGATTCCATATAATGTTAAATGTTATATAAAAAAATATGATTGAGGGAAAGAAAATCCAAAATATATATCTGATGTTGAGAAAATGACGATGAAACGATTGATTTGGATAAATACTAACTAACTTGGAACTGATTCTCGACTTGTCAAGATGTGGTCTATGATATCATTGATGGATTTTACATCACTTTTGTATTAAGAGAATATATCCAATAACATGTATCTTACTTAAGGAATACAGAATAATGCATGTTTCTTAGATGGTTTTTAAGGTAATTCAAGTTATTACAATATTTAGAGAGGATACATTATGATGTTATTCACTTGTTTGGAATATGAAATTTAGAGATTATTCTTGTTGATGTGTTCATCATAGAATGTTAAAGACCTTCATTATAATGTGTTTAATCATTATATTTTTTCATTTTAACCATTTACAAAATGGATTAAGTTGATCATTGTTTGAGGTTTTAGAGTTTAATGTCACTGCATGATGGTTTGATTATTCTTCCTTGACCATTTTGTCCAATTAGAATTCTTTTTTTAGTAACTGATGCATTTCCCTTTCCTCTAATTAATCAGATATTTTAACCATATTCTTGATGTGGTTTCCCATCAGGTAATTTTCCAGTATCTACCGTGAACATTGGAAGTTCAATTTCAAATTTCGAGGATGAAATTTTTGTAATGAGGGGATAATGTAACATCCTAAGAATTTACAAATAGATTTAATATAGAATGTATGAAACAATGTGTCTATAAAAAACACAAATTTTTTATAAAATAGCCAAGTAAACACAATTTTCCACCTATGTGATTTGAATTTTTAAAAACGGATAAACACAGTTGTGTTCAGTAAGTTATTTAGAGTCTGATAAGAATATTTTATTCTATTGGAGAATAGTAACATAAAATTATGAATAAAAACATAACCTTCTGAATAGTAATGAATATTAAAATTTACAAAAAAAATAAAATCCTCACCCATGAATGTATAAATAAAATTTATACATCTTAAAAGTGAAAAACGGTCATAGTATAAGTATTGATATTTTGGTATGCCATAAATATTAAAATTACAATTTTATGAATAATTTAATAATTTAAAATGGAAGTGTATTTTGATAAAATTTAATAATAAATTGTAACTTTATTTTCTTTTTTTATAATATTATTTGATGGGACTGTTATTAATTTCTCAAGGTGTTATAAAAGAGTTATAGTTTTAATGAAGATTTTTTGGAATAAATTATGATTTTATTTAAAAAGTAAATTAAAAATAATTATAAAATTATTTTTAAAATATGGAGTTCTTTTTTTAATTCTACATGTCAAAAAATGATTGGGGTTTAATTAATGGGATTTTTCTAAAAATCATGAATATTTTATGAATAGTGAAATTTGGTAAAATACCGTATCTAAAAATTATCTATTAAATACACTATTTATGAAATAATGAGCTATTTTAGTCCACTTGATTTGTGCTCAAATTAATTCATTACTATTAGGGGTCACATGAGACCACAATATTGGTTGTCTTGAAGGAAATAATAAAATAATGCGTAAATTATTCAAAATTCACTCCTCTCCTCCACTATAAAAAGCCCCCTCTCTCACTCTTCACTTCACTCCTCTCAAGCCTTGTGAATTTTATATGATATTCCCAACTACCATTCCTTATTCACTCCCCACATCCAAGAGCTCATTTATTTTCCAAAATACCAAAACATCCCCCTAATAAGGCTCTCAAGTAAGATTACTTCACGAGATAAATTCAACTTTTTATTTCTTTTATTTCATGTTCTATTTTATTTGGTATGTATTTCATGTTTTCATAACATTTTTTTATTTACATTTTATTCTATTACAATAAAATTTTATGAGTCTTTTATTAATGGGTTACCCCTTTCCCATTTTTTTTTAATTTTTTCTAAAAATATGTCGCATAGCCGTTATGCTATAGAATTTTCATCACAAAATCTCTCTCTTTTTGAGGCACTATTATTATGTTATTATCTTTTAATTTCAATTGTATTTTGTTGGGATATATAATTAAATATACCTATTAAATTATATATTATTCAATAATTATGAGATACCCTTTTTATCTCATTAATATATTTTATAAATTTTTATGTTACGCCGTTAGGCTGCAGGATTTTCATAAGGGATTTCTCAACATTTATTTTATTTTGAGTTCCTTTATTTTTCTTTCATATCCTCCTTTCTTCCATATTTTTTGTTGACTGCAGTATTTTAAAAGTACTATAATTTTTTTAGTATAAGGTGATAATTATTCATCATATCTTCATTCTCATTATTTTATACTAAATATTAAAACACCATCTATGATGTTCTACTTTACCACATTCAATGATGATGGGTTTTCAATTTATATTACCATCATTAATTATGGTAATGAAAAAATTATTATGGATTAATAAAACTATAATATATGTATTATATCTCGTCTATGGTTCTATAATCCTTGTGTACACATGGTTTTGATTTATAAATCAAAATTAGTTCGTTGTGTTGAAAAACTGCCAATTTACCCAAATGGTTTTTATTAATTAATTTATATAATGATTAATCATCACTCCAAGTAACAAAATTAAATATAAAACCATGTAATATTTTAGATGTTCACTAATAACATATAAATTCAATTCTGGGTAACCATCCTGATTTTACATGATTCTCCTTTTATGTATATAAGTATACTGATCATGAATAAAATGCTTCCAAAACAATAAAATTGAACATCCTAAACCCATAAAAAAGGCATTGAATGAACCTAATAGGTTATAATAAATAAATTAAATAAAAATTTTGTACGGTAAATATTAATTAATTAATTTAATTTGTTTATCCATGACACTAAGCTCATGTTAAGAACACCATCAGACATAACGTAAGGTGTTTCTTCATCTCACTCCCATTTTGGTGAGATATTCTGTATTCACTACTACTACTAGCGTATGGTGTATGTATACTACCTATTGATGTTTAATATCAGGAATATATTTATTTTAAAGATAATAAATTTATAATTATATGATTATTAATTTTGGGGAATACAATTCAATTGATTACAATGTTTTATGTATTTTCAACCCAAAAGTCAATTTTCATTTGGGATTTTCTTTTATCTACAAACCCTAATGAAATTCATATTTATTTCTATTTACTCAACATAAATTATGTTTTAATGTCCTATATTTTTCTTCCAATCCTTATCCTTCTCTATTTTATAGGTAGTTACATATTTTAAAATAATATTGAAAAAAATAGTGTTATGGAAATGCAAACCTGATTCAAGGAATAGATTCAAGGAACATTTATAATTCTCACCTATTTTAAACATCTCACTATAATCTATATTAATCCATATTTATCATTATAAAATAAAACATTTTATCACGAAAAAATATATTTTAGTTCGATTATGGTTTTATTAAATAAGCCATGCATGTGTGCTTTAAAATCTTTTAATATTTTCCATAAATAGCACGAAAATATTTTATTTCTAAAGCTTCATTAAAAACATTTTCTAAATGATTTAACGTCAATAAGACATTATTTAAGCCTCAAATAAAATTTCAATGTCATTACCATTTATTTTCATGGATTTACATGTTTACAATATGATTTCATGTCAAATTAAAATGATTGTCCAAAAGAACGTTTCTTTCCAAAGTAGAACTGATTTTTTTTCACATTTCACTTTTACATTATTTAGAAACATGCCTTGTCCCCCAATTATTTCGTTCTTGTGGTATATGTAATTCTATTTAGTATAACATATAAGGACTGTCCTTATTCTCATTATATTATAAAGGATTGGGATTTGAATGTTTCAATGTTGTATGAGAGACTTTGGAATATTTAAGGATTACTTCCTCAAGGATTTTTCAATGGTCTCATTGAAAAAAATATTTATATATGTCAATGTACTTTGTTGAATATTGTAATTCATTCAGTTTTATCTCATATGATATAATAAACAATATTTAATTAAATTTTTTATTATTATTTTGACTGTGGGTGTGCTATCTTAAAACCTTTCACCAATTTACTCTGAATGGATAGTGTATATGATTAATGTTCACGAAAATCTATTCACATTTCTTATATTGGATTTAATAAGAAAATTTATGTGATTTATGTTTATCCTCATTCATGTGAGGAATTAATATGACTTAGTATGTGTTTTTTGGTACCCCTTGTAGCCCCTCGTTGCATCGGTAGGTCTCTTGACACAAACTACGGTTTTGGAACAAGGCCTTAACAAAACGATTATTTATGGTCCTTCCATGAGGCCTTGATAGTATGGCTCTGATGTACTGCATTATGCATTCCGTCATAATGAAAATAGTATTGATGGTTCATGTGGTTATTTGACTAGTAGAATACCACTGTTTACATAATTTTTTATTCATCTCTTATTCCTTCCATAATGTGTTCATGTTTATTTTTTAAAAGCACGTGTTTTAGTAATTCACCATGTCTAATGTTTATGTTTGTGTTTTTTTCTGCTATATTTATTACCCTTACTAAGCATCTGAGCTCATCCCTTCGTTATGTTTTATTTTATCATTTCATGAAGATGTTTATTATGAATGACCTTCAAGGATAAACATAGAGTTGTGGATGTTCTCAAAAAAATATTTATGTTGTTTTTACTTTAAAGTTATATTGTTGAACCAATGTATGTATCTGGTTCTCCAAAACTAATAAACAACTCGGTCCTTCGGTATTTGATTCCATGTAATTATTATAATGTATTAAAATAATACGCCAACTATAGGATTATGGGGAAGGGCGTTTCAGTGGGTATAAATGGAAGTTTAGTAAAAAACATGGAAACTAGATTTAGAAAACATATATTATAGAACAAACCCCTAATATAGTCTATGAGGATAAACATACAAGAACATCACCGAATATGGGTGAGGAATATATTATGTGGATATTTCTAGAAAATTTATCCATACCTAGATACTACAAGTGGATGTGGCACTGATACGGATGCACCTAGAAGTGAAAACTACAAAAATGTGTTTTAGGCTAGACCCAGGGTATCCCGATAAATGAAAATGTCCTTATTGTAAACCTGGTTTGACACTCTCAGGAGATATGAATATGATAATTCACATTTTATTTACCCACCATTATTAAGGATTTATGCCTCCAAAGTAACCGTTGTATATGGTCATAGGATTTACGATGCATTAGTTTATGCTATGTTCTATTATATGTTTAGAGTCATAGAGAGTTAATAATGTTATGAGGAAATATATTATAAGGAATTGATTAGAAATGAAAACTAGTAGAAGGAATGAGAACTTCATCGATGCACATGATGTGAAGAGTAATAAGGATCATATCAATAATGGTCTCAAGCCATCATTTCACAAGAATATTTTCTCCCAAATACCCTCATCATTTTAGGAAATAGTATCCTATATTGAAAAGGTTTATAAAGACTTATCAGATTCCTATGGATTTGATGGGAATAAAAAAAGAAAAGGATGGAAGAGAAAAAATTAGATAAAAGGAATAAGGGAAAGATTTATTTTCCCACATGTGATAATTGTGGATGGAAACACCATTTTATAAATTTAGAGGAAAAGAAGTTAGCTTTATGTGTGGAGAAAATGACCACCATGCTCATAATTGCAGGACATGGAAATCTTTTTTCCTGTATTCAATGCTTTAATAGTGAGGAGATGGAATAGTATGGAAATCAATGTCCCAATTGTCAAAGGAATATACCCCAAATGACGATTTTGGATAATGATCAAGATATGATTCAACCACAGGTGAAGTAGATTGATTAATATTTCTAGTAAAGAATAATTCATATTAAATATTTTTTCTATAATGTACTAGTTGTATAAATTATGAGATATATAAGGATTGTACTTCAATACTATTTCATTAATGATTTGAGGTCATATGATGAATGATACAAAAGAAATGTAATTCGGTAGAAAGTTAAACTTTTTAAAAAAATGTGATTAAAGGAATTCCAACCCTTAATATATATCTGATTATGAGATAATGATGAAGAAATGATTGATTCAGATAAATAATAACTACCTTTTAACTGATTATTGACTTTTTGAGAAGTGTTTTATCCTATCATCAAAGGAGTTTACATCACTTTTGGATCTATGTAATATATCCAAAATCATGTATATTACTTAAGGAATAAAGAAGAATGCATGTTTCTAATATGGTTTTTATAGTAATTCATGTTATTACCATATTTCAAGAAGATACACGAGGAAGTTATTCACATGTTTGGAATGTGAATTTTAGATCTGATTCTTTTTTATTATGGATTAATGATATTTTAATCATTGAAATTTTTGTACCTTCATTATAACGAGTCAAACAATTATATTTTAGAATTTTAAGAATTTATGAAATGGTTTAAGTTGATCATTGTATCATTTTTTAGTGTTTAATGTCATTTCATTATGGTTTGATTATTATTCCTTGACCACGTTGTCCAATTTGAATGTGTTGTTTTGTATTAATCGACGCATTTTCCTTTACTCTTACTAATTGGGTATTTTAACCATATTCTTGATGTGGGTTTCCCATGAGTCAATTTTTAAGTATCTACTTTTTACCCTCAATGATCCATTTAAAATTTTGAGGATAAAATTTTTGTAAGGGATAATCTAAAACCCCAAGAATTCTAAAATAGATTTAATATACAATGCATGATACATCGAGTCTCTAAAAAATACCACATTATTTTAACCTATCCAAGTAAATATATTTTTTCTATCTTTGTGATTTAAATTTCAAAAAACTAACATACACGGTTGTGTTCTGTAAGATATATAGAGTTTAATAAGACAAAAATATTTTTCAGTGAATAGTAACATAACCTTGTGAATAGTAATTAATATTAAATTTTACACAAATTTGAATCTTAACCAATGAATGTAGAAATACAATTTAGACATCGAAAAAGTGGAAAGACTATCATAGTATAAGTATTTGTATTTTTGTATGACATAAATATTTAAATTACAATTTTCTAAATTATTTAATAATTTAAAATGGAAATGCATTCTCAAAAAATATAATAATAAATTTTTTCCGTTATTTTCATATATATTATTATTATTTGCTGGGACCCTTATTAATTTCTCATGTTGTTATAAAACGAGTTATAGTTTTTAAGTTGTTTTTTTGGAATAAATTATCTTTTTATATAAGTATTAAAATAAAATTTCTTAGAAAATTATTTTTAAAAAATGGATTTCATTTTTGAATTTTACAAGTCAAAAAATAGTTTGGTTGAAATTTTTGGATTTTTATGAAATTCATGATTTTTTATGAATAGTGAATTATGACAAAATACCGTATATACAAAATATATATTGAATACACTATTCATGACATTATGAGTGATTTAAGGAAAATTTGTTCGAACTCACATTCACTTATTATTATTAGGTTTCACCAGAAACAACACTATTGGTTGTCTTGAGGGAAATATTAAAATAAGGAGTAAAATATTCAAAATTCACTCCTCTCCTCCACTATAAAAAATACTCTCATTCCCTATACTCTTAAAACCTCTCAAGACTTTTTACTTGTCTATTATCTTCCCAAATATCCTTACTTAGTCACTCCCCACGTCTAGGAGCTCTTTGTTTTTCCAAAAGACCAAAACCTTTTTCATAAAGAGGCTCTCAAGGAAGATTACTTCAAGAGGTAAATTCCACTTTTTATTTCTTTTATTTCTTGTTCTCTTTTTTGTGGTATTTATTTTATCACTTCACACCATTTAAATATTTAAATTTGATATTTTACCACTACTATTTTAATAATATTTTATTAATGGGTTACCCCTTTCACCTCCATTTTTAATGTTTTCTAAAACCATGTTGTAGAGCCATTATACTACAGAAGTTTGGTCTCAAAATCTCTCTCTTTTTTCAAGAAATATTATTATGTGATTATCTTTTAATTACAATTTTATTATTTTGGGATATTTAATTTCATATCCCCTTACATTATATAGTATGTAATAATTTTGATGAACCCTTTTTATCTCATCAATTTATTTTATGAATTTTTTTGTGACACTGTTAGGCTAACTAATTTTCATAAGGGATTTCTCGTCTTTTATTTTATTTTGAGTTCCTTTTTTTTCTTCCCTCTACTTCTTTCATACAAATGTTTCAATGACTCTAGTATCTTACATGTACGGGAATGTTTTTATGATAATGTAATAATTCTTCACCATCTCTCCTTTCATATTCTATTATACTAAATATAAAAACACCATCTAAGAGATGCTACGTTACCACATTCAAGGACGATGGGTTTTCAATTTCTATTATCATCTTCAATTCTAGTCATGAAACCATTATTATGGTTTAACAATACAATAATACATGTTATGCCTCATATATTGTTCTCAAATATTTTTTTACACATAGTATTGATCTATAATGAAAAATGAGTTTGTAGTGTACAAAAACCGCCAATTAACCCAAACAGTATTCATTGAATAATTTATATAATGATTCATCTTCACTCCAAGTAACCAAATAAAATTTACAAAATATTATTCTTTTGTATGTTACCCAATAACATATAACTTCAATTTTATATAACCATCCTCATTTTACATGATTCTCTATTCAAGTATATAAGTATACCAATCATGAAGAAAATGCTTCGAAAATAAAAAAATTGAACCAATTAAACCCATCAAAGTGGAAATTAATGGGTCTAATAATGTTATAGTAAATAAATTAGATTAATAATTGGTTCAAGAAATATTAATTAATTAATTTAATTTTTTTATCCAAGACACTAAGATCAAGTGAAGAACACCATCAGACTTAATGCAGGGGGTTTCTTCATCTCACTCCAATTTTTGTAAGATATTCTATAATCACAACTACTACTTGTGTATGGTGTATTTATAATTACTATTGAATCTTAATATCATTAATATATTTATTTTTATGAAAATAAATGTATCATTTTATGACTATTAATTTTAGGGCATACAATCCAATTGATTACCATGTTTTTTGTATTTTTTCCTGAACCTCCATTTTCATTTGGGTCGATATTCTTCTCTATGAACCACAATGAAATTATAATTTATTCCTATTTAATCCTCATAAAGTCTGTTTTAATACGATATATATATGTGTACCAATAATAATCCTTCTTTATTTTATGGTTAGTTACATGTTTTAAAATAATCATTCAAAATACAACGTTACAAAAACGCACGCCCGATTCATGTATCTTGTTGAATTCTTAACTATTTTGAAGTTCACACTATAATTTATTTTAATCCATATTTAGCTTTATTAAATCACACATTTTAACATGAAAATTATATTATGGTTCATTTCTGGTTTTATTAATGTAAACATGCCTTTGTTCTTTATAATCCTTTAATATTTTCATTAAACTACAATAAATTGTTTTATTTCTAAATCTCCATTAAGAAATATTTTTATGTTACTACACCTCAATAATAATTTATTTAAGCCAAAAATATAATTTCAATGAAATTACCTTTTATTTTCTTGGATTTTCATTTTTATAATCTGATTTCATGAACAATGAATATCAATTTTTAATAGAACTCTTCTTTCCAAAGTAAAAATGACTTTTCTCATCTCATCTTAAATTTATTGAGATATATTCCTTGTTCAAAACTAATTTATATCATATGGTGTATTTACATCCCTTTGGTATATAATATAAAGATTCTACTTATTCTCATGATATTTTGTGGGATTAGTATTTGAATTATTCAAGGTTGTGTGGGATAGTTTGGAATATTTAAGCATTTTTTTCTTCACGGACTTTTCAATGGTCTCATTTAAAAGTATCATAATCTATGTAAACTTCATTTGCTGAATATTTTACATCATTCAGTTATATCTCATATGATATTATCTACCATATATAATTGAATGGTTTATGATTAGTGTGACTGTGGATGTGCTATCTTAAACCCATTCACTAATTTACTTCGAATGGTTAGTGTTTATGCTAAATGTTTGGTAAAAGTTGTTTATATTCAATATGTTGGTTTCAATATGAATGTGTATGTTGTTTATTTTCATCACAATTCATATTAGGAATGAATTTGACTTAGTAATCTTCAGGAGGGGCCCACTATATCCCCTCAGTGCATCGGTAGGTCTCATGAGACAAACTACGGTCGTGGCACAAGGCCTTGACAAAACGATTATTTATGGTATTGGAACGAGGCCTTGAATGTGTGGTTATGATGTACCACAATTTTCATGCCATCATTATTAAAATTGTATTGATGGTTTATGTGGTTATTTGACTTGTAGAATACCCATGATTTTGGCATTATTTATTAAGCACTAATTCCGTCCATACTGCATTCAAGTTTATTTTTAAAAGGAATGTGTTTTAGGTATTCCCCATACCTAATATTTATGTTTGTGTTATATTTTTTTGTATTGATTACCCTTAATAAGAATATGATCTCAACCCTTCCTTATGTCTCATTTTCTTAGAATATTATGAAGTTTATTTTGAATTATCTGTAGAGATATAATCAGAGTTGTGGATGTTATCAGTAAAACTTTTATGTTTTTTTTTCATTCAAGTTGTATTTTACAACCTATGTATGTATCTGGTTTTCCCAAATTACTAAACTACTCAGTCCTTTGGGATTCTATTCCTTGTAATCATGATAATGTATTAAAATAATGCATCGTCTCTCGTCTCCAGGGGTTGGGGGGTTTCCAAACTCTTCTAGTAAAACTCCTGTTTTCTATTTTCAAGGGATATATTTAGTACTGTTAGGGAGAATGTAGAACCATATTTTTTGGGTACATGATCCTTTATTTATTTACACTGATCTTTTATAAATGTTTCGTTGACTTTTGGGAGGTTTGGAGTGGTTTTGGAATGTTTTGTATGTATTTTAGAAGGTGCATGGTTTGTGCAAGGTCAACAGAGAATGTAAAACACCTCCAATAAAAATTTCAATGGATAAAAATGCTCATTGGGTAGGCCCATGGTTAGCATATGGTTTGGCCAAACCATGAATGTGGAAAGAGGAAACTGTACATCTTGAAACATAGGAAAAATCATGGTTCACTACTAAAAAAATGGGATTATTCAGCGCAAGGGATTTATCAACAAAAGCTAAAAATGTTGTTATATAATCACTTTGTTAGTGCTAAAAAAGAACTTTTAAAGGGGGGCCATTATTAATTATTTTTAAAAATCAATGATAAATGGGATCTTTTATCAGTTCTTGTAAAAGAACCAATAAAATTATACTTCAAAAAAATTATATTTCATTAAAATTAATATATTTATATTTATTTATATTTATATTGATATAAATATAATATATATATTTTAAAATATGTTTTGGATAAGGAAACTAAACATTTACAAATAATATATATAACATTTAGTGCAAATGGGTTATAAAATAATTTCAAAAATATTTTTATTTAATTATTTTCTAATTATTAATAAGTAATATTCATTTAATATCAATTTAAAAATAAAATAAATCAAAAAATTAATTAAATACCGAAAATTAGTTGATAAAGTAACTCAATCATTAAAAGGGAATCACATTAGATCCAGATGTCTATTTGGTCTCTACTACATATCAAATAAAAACATAGGATGAGGTCTACACCCTTTATTATTGACAGAACCTTTGTCAAATTGTTTGAGGTAAAAAAGGTCCAGAAGACCACCAAAAATAAGTTTTTGGTTGGGGTACCACAATTTTTTAACATTCAATGGATTTTTAGTCACGTATAATGTGGTATATTTTTCTTTTTTAGTGGGGACAAAATTTATTCTAAGGTATTACATTCATATTGATATTATGGTGTTTAATTTTTATCATTTTTCACAACATACATTTAATTATAATTAAATACATGCATTTTTTCTTATGTTTTTTAAAAATAAATCACTCATATAAATACATATATGAATATATTTACGTAAAAATGTATATTCTAATATATATAAATAAATACATATTCTGAAATTGTACATAAAACAATATCTATCCATTTTTTACAGTATAATAATTTATTTAAAAAGTTTATATATTCATATATTTTTATATCAATAAATTGATATTTATTTATATTATATTTTAGTATATGTAAATGAATAATATATATATATATATATCACACACACATATCGTTTAAATGTTTTTAATAAGTATTATATAAATATATGTAAATATATATATATATATAGAAAAATCATTAAACAAACATAAAAACAATATGGTGTAGTGGTAAAGGTTTTCCTTCATCGAAGGAGAGGTGTAGGGTTTGAATCTAGGCAGGCACACATGACGTGGGAAATTCAAATACTACTAATAAAATGAGTGGTGAGGTGAGAAGAACTAATAAAGGGGAGGGGGAGGGCACTATTAAAGGGGTCAGGTACATTGGTTTCCAAAAAAATATAATTTTACACCCTTTAACAGTGCCAACTTTATCCGCGCTAAATATGTGATGTTAAAGAACCTGTATAATAGAGCTTTTTAGTGCTGTAAAAGGGGGCATTTTACAGCTCTTTTTTTAGCGCTGATAAAACTATTGGGATTTTAAACATGCTTTAATTATCAGCTCATTATTAATGATAATAAAGGCCTATTAAAATGATGTTAAAGTTATTTTTTTATTAGCGGTTGATAAACACTTTGTCTAACCATGTGATCAAACCATGTAAAGGGTTATCTTGAGACAGTCACATAGAATTATTGGTGCGCTATTTTCCAAACCAGTAGGTGTATATTTTTCACCTTGAAATTTTTGGATCTAATCCTATTTAATTCCCCTAACCCTTTTTAATCACCTAATGTCTCAATATATCTAATTCATTTTCTCCTGAGACCAGAGATATGATCTCATTCAATATGGAAGGTATTTTTAGTAGAATCAATGTGAATTGGACATCCGAATACATTGGTAAGCACTCGTTCTTCCATGTTCATCCTAGAGTCATTGTTATTATCCCTCTCTATCTCTCTAAACCATAGATCTATTCTGTTATTGATATATATATATATAGTATAATGTCAACATTCATAAGACCTCATTGGATTTAGTGAATGGGATGTATTTTGTGATAAGATCTATAATTTTTAATCATCATTATTCATTTAGCAACTGTTTGAGAGTTAGGTCTATTATCTATCATCTCTAATTGACATATAACATTATGTTTTTTTATTAAATTTTTTTACTTAAATTGTTGAGAAATCCATGAGTGATTATTTTTGAAAACCATTTTGGGGTTATAAATTTGAAATTTTAGAAATCGGATCAGTTCATGGAAAATACGCTTTGGTGGTGATTTTAAAATTATGGTTTTTATGCATGAAATATTTTTTATAAATTATTTAAAGAAATAATGGGTTTATTTGAAATTTTTTGGAATATAATTTCTAATACAAGGTTTGTGAGAGTCAATTCATTGATGTGAACCTGTAGAGGGGTTGTGTGCCATTGGGGCACCTAGTATTGGTCAACTTTTGATGAATTAGTGGATTGATGAGAGAGATCTCGTGAGTGTGGAAATATCACTTGGGTATTTATGGGTGTGTGTGGAGACATGGATAGGTGTATTCCAAATACATGAGAACGGTTTTATAATTTTTATAATGTTTTCCTAGTAACTTTTTTTCTATGTCGATATGAATCGAATTATATTATTACAGAATTTTTTATATAAATTGTAATAAAAAAATTTCTTTGTGGATTGATTTGAGAATTATTTAGGGAAATTGAACTGATTTTTAGACTCACCCACTACTTAGTAACTATTTTATGTTTCCATATGTCAAATATTGATACATAGATAAAGGAATGTTATATTAGTTATTTAGTGATGTGTCTTGATTCTAGGGGTATCAAAGGTGGAGTCAAAGAAAAGATCTTTGTTGGGTGTTAATTTGGAAAATTTATTTTGGTTGTCTTCAGGTATTAGCATTTTTTGGTATTATCTTGTAATTTTTTTCTATTGGTACTCTGATGTGGTTGTTTATTATTGAGTATACCATTGGTTGTATTATGGTTCATGAATCATATATAGGATTGGATTTATATTGTCTATATTTGTGTGAATATTTTATTTAAAGGTAAAATTTTCCCCCATGATTATTTTAAGACCTTGGAATTTATTTTCAGTCATTGGAGTATTGGGGATGTCACCAAACACCTATTAGCTCCCACTTCACTTATCAAGCCAATGAAGAGTGGTGGGATGCTACCAGAACCCATTGTTACATGTGAGGACAATGTATATTTAGTTGAAGTACCACTTTATTAGAGTCCTAAAATTGGATGGGATGTCAAAAATATAGAAGATATGACAAGCCAATATTCTGGTAGACATGTTTATGAAAACGATGGTGATTGAGAAGTTGATGAATTTTTGTGCTATTAGTTGTCTTCATTGATGAATAGAGGGTGATTTGAAGAACATATAAGCATATGATAGGGTCATAGAAGGGAAATAATATGGTCTTTAATGAATCATTAGTGTGAAATTGAAGCATTTTTAGGAAAGCTCCCCTCAGTAATAGAAAAAGGGAAGGTTATCAAATTAAGTATGTTTTCTAAGCTAGAAGCATAGAAGGAGTTCAATATACATGAGTAGGCACAAAATATAATATTATTGGAATGGATTTTCCCAATCCATTGGATGATGTAGGGAATATTTTGGGTGGATTATAGTCAACACTATTACCATAACTCTACCCATATTGAATTTACAAATTATTGAAAAAAATAAATAAAAATAGAAATAACGGGTATTGTCAACATATAGACTATATGATTCAGATGTTATAGTAGTTTTGAATATATCAAAATGGGTACTATAGTAACATGGAATACTATATGAATTTGTATCTATAGAGATGCGGGTTACTATAACACTGAGTTGCTTTTTGAGGTTATCTTTAAGAAAGTGTTTCTAAAAAATATGTGTCTTCCCAATAATATTCCCTCAGAAATCATGAAATGAATCTTCCTCTAAATGGACATAGATATTCTTCCAAAACCACATAAATCTATGTCTTCATGATCTTGGTCTTATTATTATTCTCTATTTTCATTTTTTCCTTTTTTTCTAGAATTAATTTCCATTAGTGCACCTTGTGTTTTCGTAATAATTTAATAACTTGTGAGGGAGTGTTTATAGATCCTTCAATTACATAAGTGATTGGTGAATAGACGAATAAAACTACTAAAATAGTGGTTCATAGTTTTCTTGTATTATGTTAATACTATCAATATTTTTTCGGAAATTTCTCATAATTTTTAAATCCACGAACAAAGTTAGCCTAGAAGGGAGTCAAGTAACTCTGGTTAAAAAAATATGAATAATGATTCAAGGAGATTTAGAAGAAGTTAGACGCTACATTTCTAGTCACATTGTCTGGTCTTAGAAAAAGGTTTCTGTTATAAAATGATGGATAAATGAAATTATTTCGGTGTGTCCTTATATAAAATAATAATATAAGGCCCCAGCCTTAAACCTTACTTAATCTTGAGTTATTACAAGATTACACATTGAGGATCTTTTCAGGTTTAGAGTTTTAGAGAATTAGATCATGAAACATTCATTACATTCCACATTTAAACAAAGTGGTTACATAAAAGACAATATTCATTTTTCTCATCAACGGAAACCTATTTAAAATTAAACACAGATTCATTATTGACACATCCTTGACTCTATCATCTTATCATGTACCTTTCCCTTGACCTTAAAAAAACATTTCAAAAACTTGGTATGAGCATAAAAAGCTCAGTAAGGGATATAAAATTATGGAAAGGAAACATGAGTTCATATATACATAAGAATGAAATCATACTTTACCCATAAAACATAGGCATATCAAATCATGAATAAATCATAGAAAACATAAGACATAAAGGTAACTTGAGCCATTCATAACATTCTTACGTAGGGAGTAACCCTCTTGGTTACATTTGGAATACCCATCACAGTATATTCCCTAAATCTCTTCAGAGAAACATTAACGTTTCACTCCTTCGCGTTACCCAATGCATTGGAGAGCTATATCGGGCTCACCCGCCCTTAGTTTATCACGGAACCACCCATTCTTCATAACAATGCCCAAGAACCATAACATAATCGTATCACATAAACATGAATAAAGGAAACATAACATTTCCACATTTCAATCACAATATAACATTTTAGGATATTGAAATAATTAATCCATTCAAAAAGAAACCATTTCCAAAACCATTTAAAACATTTAATAAAGAGATTTTTGAATCAAAGTGTCCCATACCACCTTGAAGCTTAAAATTTTAAACCATTAATATCCATATAAATAAATCCTTAAAACCATTTTGAAAACATGGATATTAATAAGAACAAATAATTAAAACATTTAAAACGATATTTTGGTTAAAGGGGTTTTACCAAAATCAGAGACACTTGAATACGATAATTGAGGAATAACATTTACTCAGAACTTTATAATATCATGAGAATAAATGTATTCATGATATAATACTCCAAAGGACAGTATATACACTATATAAGAGTGAATTTGTGCATAACAACAATGAACTCTCAATAGAAATGTCAAATGTGATGAAATCCCTTATAAAGAATGTATCCTTAAATTAAGGACAAATCAATCTCAAAAATATGTGTGACAAATATAAATACACCCAATATAAGTGGATATTAAGTGTAAAACAATAAAATGTCATTCACACATATTCAATGGATGACATATTCAATGACTACATGTTGAACCCAAAGAAATCGAAATTGGGTTAAAAAGTTCCCTTGACAGCATAACGACATCACATCAAAAAGAGTTGATGAGAGATAAAAAGAGTATCTCATCACTTGGACATAAAATTTACATCAACAAGGATATATGAGAACATATCCCAAAATAACAATATGTAAATTAAAATACCCAACAAAAGAAGTCTTTTAAAAAAAGAGGAGGGTGAAAGGTTCCCTTACCGACTTGGGTATCTTTCAAAACATACACCCCATGAATGAAGGGCAATAAATCATTGATGTAAATACTCATAAGCGAAAGTATATTACACAAAGAGTAGAATAATGGGATGAACATACACCACTCAAAGGAAATTGTGGCAAATGAATCATAAATCTCACGAGAATAAAAGTGAGATGGAAAATCCCTTACGAAAACTCGGCAGCCTAACGGCGCCACATAAAACTTCCAAAATGGATTGATGAGATAAAATAGGGTATCTCATCACATTACAATAAAATTTACAGAAATAGGAATATAAAAGAACATCCCCCAACATTACAAAGAGGAGCTTAAAAGAAGTGACATAAAGGAGAGTACTTAAAAAGAAAGAGAGAGGTTAGATCTCTTATGAAAGTTCGGCAGCCTAACGGCGCCACTCAAAACTTCCAAAATGGATTGATGAGAGAGAATAGGGTCTCTCATCACATGAACATAGAAATTACAGTAAGCGTAATATAAAAGATCATCCTAATAACAAGAAATATGAGCTTTAAAAGGAATGACATAAAAGTGTGCTCTTAAAAAGAAAGAGAGGAGTAGGATCCCTTACCTCGGGTCCGACTTGACTCGATCGTTCCTTAATATCCTGAATAATAAACTTGAGTTAATTTATAATTCCTTAAGAACCCTTTTTCAAGTTCATTATTACTTTTATACCACTTATTACCATGTCAAAAACATTATGTAATCATTTAAGTTAATAATATTTGTTTTGCCGATATTTGGTTCTTAAGTCGAAAGTGGTCTTCTTACAATTACATGTTGTTCATGTGGCCAAATGTTTATTATATCCATAATTGTATTCATTATTTAGATATCATATATGTCATATATATCCAGTACATGCATGCATTTATAACATTACATAATCATTTAGAGGTAAGAAATGAAATGCACCGTTCATGGAGACGGTAAGCCGGACGTACGCATGAACGCTACTTTCATTTCTATTTCGTATTTTATAGAATAGAATAATAATGATATAATGGTATATTATAATTCCAGTATAATATCATATATAATATCATATTTCCATCCTTTATACATCCCACATATGGTATTTAACGAATCAAATCACTTTGAGGGGGCGGTAGTCCGCACTTCCAAAAATGAAGATATCGCGTATACCCATAATGGAAGCCACAAAGGTAAGACAAAAATGAAAAATAGAGAAGCATAAATAAAACATAAACACATTATATATCATATATAAAAATAGTGACATCATAATGGCCACCTTTGAAGGTGTTAAATGAGTATTGAACAATCATCGTTTCGGGAGGCAGAATTTCACCATCCACGGAAACCGTATGTTCTTTAACCATTTGAAGTAGTTTTGTGATAGTGTAGCATGAATAAATCTTATAACAACATCCTAGTATATTTAAGATACTGGTTTTGTTACAAAATAAGTAAATAAAAAGAGTTTAGGGGGTTGGAGAAGCAAAATAAAACAAATGAACATGAGAGAATGAATTACCTTTAAAAGTGTAACTACTTTTGATTTAAGCCTAAAGGCTTACTTTGAAAGGATTATGCCCAAAGGTAGTCCTCTAGGATGAGGAGAAAGATGTGTAGAGAGTAAATGGGCAGGGGTTGGCCGAGCCAAAGGCTTGAGAAGTGTGTGAAATGAGGTAGAGGTGCGGGCCTTTTATAAGAGGAGAGGAGGGGTACTTTTGGAAAGTAAGAAATATTACTTTATTTGAAAGTGTGTTTCGGTTTTAAAAGGTCCCCCATTGATAGAATTCGTGGATAAGGTGATAAGTCTTCGAAATACACTCATCCAATTGGTTTTGGCCATGTGTAGTTTGTATATGTTTCATTATCTTTCCATTTTAATTAAATCGTCAAATAATGATGTCATCGCTGCATCATTATTATGTCATAAATAATTTAATTTCTTTAATGTCTAAAAAAATACTATGATATAGGAAATCTTTTTAGCTTTCCAATGACTATTTATAATCAAAATTTGGACTTGTATAACCCCACTTAAAAATTGTTTTCGTAAAACATATTATGTTTGTGTCATTTTCACTTCAACATTAAATAAAAAGTAATTTATGTCATTTACCAAAAAAAGTGGATCCCTGGGGTCCCCAAGTTGGCCCATGGCTTCTCTTGGTCGGCCATGACTCACCCAATAGGTGTAGGAAAAGTTTCATGGTGTTTTCACATTCTTATAATATCATTTTTACCATAAACTACACTAATTACCACTAATTGCGATTAAAAACTTAATAAGTTACTATTCACCAAAAAATTATTTTAATCTCAT
Source organism: Viscum album (assembly GCA_963277665.1). Classification (NCBI taxonomy): domain Eukaryota; kingdom Viridiplantae; phylum Streptophyta; class Magnoliopsida; order Santalales; family Viscaceae; genus Viscum; species Viscum album. The sequence goes on from OY728163.1 coordinate 1,947,089,251, forward strand.
TGAACCACATTTTACTTCTTAATGACAACCATGTATGTTGGATTTTTGTAAATCAAAACACAATTATGGCAAAATTTCATTTAAATGAAAAATCAGTTTTTATAAGTACCACTTAGTGGTTTCACTATTCATCAAAAATTGAAGTTTTTCAGAAAATTACCAAAAATTCACCCTAAAATATATTTGATATACTGAATTCAAAAATGAAGTCTATTTTACAAAATTCAAAAAATATTAGTCACATTAATTAATTTAATAATTAATTCCCGCTGTCAGAGAAAATAGCGTGTTTTTATAAAACAATAAGTATCAAAAGATTGACACTAGTTTAAGTCTGATTTCAAAGTGAAATTAATTCCAATGACCACTATTGGATTTAATGGTAAAAATATTTTCTAATTTAACTTTAAAACCAATTCAAAATATTATCTAATCATATAAATAAATTAGATTAAAAAGAGGTTTTGAATTAAAACACAACATTCTACACTATTCATTAAAAAAATGAACTTTATCAGAAAGATACCAAAAATTTACACAAAGTAAATTTTGATGTCCCGATTCTTAATAAGAGTTTTATTTGGTCCAAAAGAATTTTTAAGAGTGAACAAAACTATATTTAATGACGGTTCTCCATCAAAAGGTGATAAGTGAACCTTTAGTGAAAACTAGGGCATATACGCCAAAAATTGAATTCTTTCCGTATTTTAAGACTTTATCTTTTATTGGATAAATGTAAAAACATTTAAAAACACATATAATCATATTTTAGTTATTTCTATCCATTCCCGCCAATACAACGGCTACATGTTAACTACCATTTAAAATAATATTATTAGAGTGTAACGTAAGATTCCCAAGAAACTCATTGTTGCGTGTTGGGTACGCCATCGAGCATAGCGTCCCCTTTAAAGTCATATTAATATTTTATTCAAAAATATGGATAAATATGAAAATTTCTATTCTTTATTTACCTGGGGTGTTACATCCTTCCCCCCTTTTGGGAATTGCGTCCTCGCAATTTTAAAATTGCGCTTGGAAACATCCTTGAACGTCCCACATCGGAACAAGAGTCGGTAAAACAATCACTTTAAAATAAAGAAAGATAAGCACAGAGGTCACCCGAGGTAACCCATACTAGGATTCCAAGTATGAAAATATGAACATGGAGGAGAAAACATAGGGTCATGTTCTGATGGAGAGTGATAGAAAACATGTTTAGGAGAAAGTTAACCACGAGAAAATCACAAACTTGTGATGGGTTAAACGGTATTCGATTCCCCAGTAGGAAAAGTTAATAGACAACATTTTTGTTTCAAGTTACTTTTTATTGAGGAATTTATTCATAAGGAAACATAATCACTTATAATATTGACTTTCAACTTTTATTAGATTCCTTACACAAACTCATATTTTCTCCTGAAGGCGAGTATTTAGGAAGACTTGTTCACATTAAGAGTACAATAATAAACTTTTAGAAAATCACCTAATCCACAAAATAGAACTATATACCTCCCATGTCTTTAGACTTTAACCAAAAAGAAAACCAAAAAGGTTAGTACAAGGTCAGATAATCCAGAAAAGGATAACCCATTAAAAAGAAAATCTATGCTTAATCTCCAAAATTTGTCCAACAAAACCCAAAGTTCAACGAGGACCATCCGATAAACAATTTGTCCATAAAATTCTTCAAAGTAAACCAATATAAGATTGAAACCCAAATATTTGAATGATTTAGTCACATAGTCTTCCTAGTTAAATCGTAACATTTATCTCCAAACAACATCAGTTGCTCCTAAAGTCTCGTATTGAAAAGTAATTATCCTAATCACATATCCTCTATGATAGGTTAATAATTTTCATAAATAACCCAAAATCAACTTACTCTTAATTCATAAAATCATATAACCAAAAAGAATCAGTCAAACTAACCAGGGACTTCACGTAGTCCAGTGGTATGCGATAAATACCAGTCGCACTTTGATTGTGGGTTTGATTCCCGCAGCTTTGTCCGACGCGACGGGTTGTCACACGGTCTGCGTGTTGTCCTTTTTCCAAAACTATATAATTCTCAAAACATTCCCCAAAACGAGATAAAATCTTCAAAAATATTCATAACATATTTTAACCTCAATTTTATCTCATTCTTTTCCATTTCCATCATATCATAGAGTAACCCATAATTACCTAAAATGTAAGGATCATATAAACCCTAATGGTTACCTTAATGATTATTACCTGAATTTCCACATCGAGTTGGCCATCTCCTAAATAATGCATTATAGAACTCACCAAGGTTGAAGTGATTGATCATGACTCCTTGATAGTTGGTTTAGAACAACTATGAGATTCCTCATTGAATCCCCCAGCTCATCTAGTATCTTAATCAGAGAACCACCACAGTTTCCGTCAAACCCATTGTCACTTTGGTGCCTGCTAGATCCATCCATTCACTAAAAACATAAATGTCAGTGTAAGTATATCAACAAAAATATCATGTACTAATGAGGATGGTAGACTCTATGATATACTTACTTATTCACTTTATCTAAAATTAGGACTCTTCCTAAAATTCTAACCATTATGGTAATGTCACTTATGCTTAAAGAATACCCTAACCTCTAAAGTTATCTAAACCGACCTTTGATACCAACTATAAGGCCCCAGCCTTAAACCTTACTTAATCTTGAGTTATTACAAGATTACACATTGAGGATCTTTTCAGTTTTAGAGTTTTAGAAAATTAGATCATGAAACATTCATTACATTCCACATTTAAACAAAGTGGTTACATAAAAGACAATATTCATTCTTCTCATCAACGGAAACCTATTTAAAATTAAACACAGATTCATTATTAACACATCCTTGACTCTATCATCTTATCATGTACCTTTCCCTTGACCTGAAAAAAACATTTCAAAAACATGGGTTGAGCATAAAAAGCTCAGTAAGGGATATAAAAATATGGAAAGAAAACATGAGTTCATATATACATAAGAATGAAATCATACTTTACCCATAAAACATAGGCATATCAAATCATGAATAAATCATAGAAAACATAAGACATAAAGGTAACTTGAGGCATTCATAACATTCTTACGTAGGGAGTAACCCTCTTGGTTACGTTTGGAATACCCATCACAGTATATTCCCTAAATCTCTTCAGAGAAACATTAACGTTTCACTCCTTCGCGTTACCCAATGCATTGGAGAGCTATATCGGGCTCACCCGCCCTTAGTTTATCACGGAACCACCCGTTCTTCATAACAATGCCCAAGAACCATAACATAATCGTATCACATAAACATGAATAAAGGAAACATAACATTTCCACATTTCAATCACAATATAACATTTTAAGATATTGAAATAATGAATCCATTCAAAAAGAAACCATTTCCAAAACCATTTAAAACAATTAATAAAGAGATTTTTGAATCAAAGTGTCCCATACCACCTTGAAGCTTAAAATTTTAAACCATTAATATCCATATAAATAAATCCTTAAAACCATTTTGAAAACATGGATATTAATAAGAACAAATAATTAAAACATTTAAAACGATATTTTGGTTAAAGGGGTTTTACCAAAATCAGAGACACTTGAATACGATAATTGAGGAATAACATTTACTCAGAACTTTATAATATCATGAGAATAAATGTATTCATGATATAATACTCCAAAGGACAGTATATACACCATATAAGAGTGAATTGGTGCATAACAACAATGAACTCTCAATAGAAATGTCAAATGTGATGAAATCCCTTATAAAGAATGTATCCTTAAATTAAGGACAAATCAATCTCAAAAATATGTGTGAAAAATATAAATACACCCAATATAAGTGGATATTAAGTGTAAAACAATAAAAGGTCATTCACACATATTCAATGGATGACATATGCAATGACTACATGTTGAACCCAAAGAAATCGAAATTGGGTTAAAAAGTTCCCTTGACAGCATAACAACATCACATCAAAAAGAGTTGATGAGAGATAAAAAGAGTATCTCATCACTTGGAAATAAAATTTACATCAACAAGGATATATGAGAACATATCCCAAAATAACAATATGTAAATTAAAATACCAAACAAAAGAAGTCTTTAAAAAAAGAGGAGGGTGAAAGGTTCCTTTACCGACTTGGGTATCTTTCAAAACATACACCCCATGAATGAAGGGCAATAAATCATTGATGTAAATACTCATAAGAGAAAGTATATTACACAAAGAGTAGAATAATGGTCAGAACATACACCACTCAAAGGAAATTGTGGCAAATGTATCATAAATCTCACGAGAATAAAAGTGAGATGGAAAATCCTTTACGAAAACTCGGCAGCCTAACGACGCCACATAAAACTTCCAAAATGGATTGATGAGATAAAATAGGGTATCTCATCACATTACAATAAAATTTACAGAAATATGAATATAAAAGAAAATCCCCCAACATTACAAAGAGGAGCTTAAAAGAAGTGACATAAAGGAGAGTACTTAAAAAGAAAGAGAGAGGTTAGATCTCTTATGAAAGTTCGGCAGCCTAACGGCGCCACTCAAAACTTCCAAAATGGATTGATGAGAGAGAATAGGGTCTCTCATCACATGAACATAAAAATTACAGTCAGCTTAATATAAAAGATCATCCTAATAACAAGAAATATGATCTTTAAAAGGAATGACATAAAAGTGTGCTGTTAAAAAGAAAGAGAGGAGTAGGATCTCTTACCTCGGGTCCGACTTGACTCGATCGTTCCTTAATATCCTGAATAATAAACTTGAGTTAATTTCTAATTCCTTAATAACCCTTTTTCAAGTTCATTATCACTTTTATACCACTTATTACCTTGTCAAAAACATTATGTAATCATTTAAGTTAATAATATTTGTTTTGCCGATATTTGGTTCTTAAGTCGAAAGTGGTCTTCTTACAATTACATGTTGTTCATGTGGCCAAATGTTTATTATATCCAGAATTGTATTCATTATGTCGATATCATATATTTCATATATATCCAGTACATGCATGCATTTATAACATTACATAATCATTTAGAGGTAAGAAATGAAATGCACCGTTCATGGAGACGGTAAGCCGTACGTACGCATGAACGCTACTTTCATTTCTATTTCGTATTTTATAGAATGGAATAATAATGATATAAAGGTATATTATAATTCCAGTATAATATCATATATAATATCATATTTCCATCCTTTATACATCCTACATATGGTATTTAACGAATCAAATCACTTTGAGGGGGCGGTAGTCCGCACTTCCTTAAATGAAGATATCGCGTATACCCATAATGGAAGCCACAAAGGTAAGACAAAAATGAAAAATACAGAAGAATAAATAAAACATAAACACATTATATATCATATATAAAAATAGTGACATCATAATGGCCACCTTTGAAGGTGTTAAATGAGTATTGAACAATCATCGTTTCGGGAGGCAGAATTTCACCATCCACGGAAACCGTATGTTCTTTAACCATTTGATGTAGTTTTGTGATAGTGTAGCATTAATAAAGCTTATAACAACATCCTAGTATATTGAAGATACTTTTTTTGTTACAAAAGAAGTAAATAAAATGATTTTAGGGGGTTGGAGAAGCAAAATAAAACAAATGAACATGAGAGAATGAATTACCTTTAAAAGTGTAACTCCTTTTGATTTAAGCCTAAAGGCTTACTTTTAAAGGATTCTGCCCAAAGGGAGTCCTATAGGATGAGGAGAGGGATGTGGAGAGAGTAAATGGGCAGGGGTTGGCCGAGCCAAAGGCTTGAGAAGTGTGTGAAATGAGGTAGAGGTGCGGGCCTTTTATAAGAGGAGAGGAGGGGTACTTTTGGAAAGTAAGAAATATTACTTTATTTGAAAATGTGTTTCGGTTTTAAAAGGTCCCACATTGATAGAATTCCTGGATAAGGTGATAAGTCTTCTAAATCCACTCATCCAATTGGTTTTGGCCATGTGTAGTTTGTAGATGTTTCATTATCTTTCCATTTTAATTAAATCGTCAAATAATGATGTCATCACTGCATCATTATTATGTCATAAATAATTTAATTTCTTTAATGTCTAAAAAAAATACTATGATATAGGAAATCTTTTTAGCTTTCCAATGACTATTTATAATCAAAATTTGTACTTGTATAACCCCACTTAAAAATTGTTTTCGTAAAACATATTATGTTTGTGTCATTTTTACTTCAACATTAAATAAAAAGTAATTTATGTCATTTACCAACAAAAGTGGATCCATGGGGTCCCCAAGTTGGCCCATGGCTTGTCTTGGTCGGCCATGACTCACCCAATAGGTGTAGGAAAAGTGTCATGGTGTTTTCACATTCTTATAATATCATTTTTACCTTAAACTACACTAATTACCACTAATCGCGATTAAAAACTTAATAAGTTACTATTCACCAAAAAATTATTTTAATCCCATTGAACCACATTTTACTTCTTAATGACAACCATGTATGTCGGATTTTTGAAAATGAAAACACAATTACGGCAAAATTTCATTTAAATGAAAAATCAGTTTTTATAAGTACCACTTAGTGGTTTCACTATTCATCAAAAATTGAAGTTTTTCAGAAAATTACCAAAAATTCACCCGAAGATATACTTGATATTCTGAATTCAAAAATGAAGTCTATTTTACAAAATTCAAAACATATTAGTCACATTAATTAATTTAATAATTAATTCCCGCTGTCAGAGCAAATAGCGTGTTTTTATAAAACAATAAGTATCAAAAGATTGACACTAGTTTAAGTCTGATTTCAAAGTGAAATTAATTCCAATGACCACTATTGGATTTAATGGTAAAAATATTTTCTAATTTAACTTTAAAACCAATTCAAAATATTATCTAATCATATAAATAAATTAGATTAAAAAGAGGTTTTGAATTAAAACACAACATTCTACACTATTCATTAAAAAAAATGAACTTTATCAGAAAGATACCAAAAATTTACACAAAGTAAATTTTGATGTCCCGATTCTTAATAAGAGTTTTATTTGGTCCAAAAGAATGTTTAAGAGTGAACAAAACTATATTTAATGACGGTTATCCATCAAAAGGTGATAAGTGAACCTTTAGTGAAAACTAGGGCATATACACCAAAAATTGAATTCTTTCCGTATTTTGAGACTTTATCTTTTATTGGATAAATGTAAAAACATTTAAAAAACCATATAATCATATTTTAGTTATTTCTATCCATTCCCGACAATACAACAGCTACATGTTAACTACCATTTAAAATAATATTATTAGAGTGCAACGTAAGATTCCCAAGAAACTCGTTGTTGCGTGTTGGGTACGCCATCGAGCATAGCGTCCCCTTTAAATTCATATTAATATTTTATTCAAAAATATGGATAAATATGAAAATTTCTATTCTTTATTTACCTGGGGTGTTACAAATAAGGTCGTAGATTATGTCTTATTTAAATTAATGGTCAATGAGAAAAATTACATAATACATGATTTGGAGATTACAATGATAATATTTTTATTAAATATTTAGAGGTATTATATATATGGTGATAGGTGTGATATATAGAATTATAACAAGACATTCAAGCATATATTCATACAGAAAAAGTTGAATAGGTTTGAATGGAGATGGTTGAGTTGATTACGGATTATAACGTCTCAATACACAGTACAAAAAATATGTGTTTAGCCACATTTTCTCATGACACTAATAAATATTTATGTACATACATTTTTTAGCCTTGTCGTTATAAAAACAAGGTGATATTTTAAAATAGTTAATTTAGCTATATTTTTTAGCCGTATTTGAAAACATGACATTTTTTAATTTAACTATGTTATAAAAAATAAATAATTTAGTGGTGTTTTACAAAGTCACAAAATTATCCATCTTTTATATGTTATTTTAAAATATTATATAATGTTATTATATTATATTATATTATATTACACACACATATTCATATATACATTAATACATGCATCCATATATAAATTTATATGTCTACATATATTATAACACACACACATGTATTAATAAATAACATATCTAAATAACATATCTAAATATATATGTACACAAAAAATACATTAATACATTTATAAATTATATATATACATTTATATTTCTGAATTTACTAATTTATACATGAGGTTGTGGGTCTACATGTACACACAGAGACAAAGATATTGTATAATATTAACAATCACAAATATGAATAATACATATACATAAATATATATTTATATATATATATATGTTTGTATGAAAAAAATTTCATGGATATTTAGAAGAAGTTAGTCATCGTATATGTACTCACACTACCCAGTACTAGAAAAGGGCTTTTTGTTTGTAGTGAGGCGTTAATGAAGGGATTGAGATGTGTCCTTATGTAAAATAATAAGGAGTTAGTTTATGTATCATTTAAATTAATAACCCATGATAAAAAAATAACTAATTAAAGCCAGGGATGGTGAAGCATTAGCATTAATGATCTGGGATCCTGGTGGAGAATGCTAATTACTGGCCTGATGCATGGTGGCAATGGTTAAGGTCTTTTTGGATGATATTGGGACGTGACAGGTGATGGAAAGCACAAGAAGACAATGACTTCAGTGTTACAGGTTGGTCTCAAAACACCTCGAAACATGTGACGATTTCGGGTTGTGGACGTGCTAGACACCAACGGATACGGGCAACACCAGACTGACTATGAAGTACTGTAGAGTGGTCAACATGAGTGAGGACATCATGATGGAATTCCTGACGATGAGTGTTTTCTAGGAATTGATGTTGTATAGGCTGGCAGTGCCTTCATGATGGAAGGCGACATCGGGGGCCTACGGCATGACAGAATTGGTGGTTGCGATAGCCGCGTCGATGGTGTATGATGATGGATGGCGTCAAGGGTTCCCTAGATGCAGGCTGAACAAAGTGATAGAAGATGGAGAAGGTGACCTCAAGATGTCACAATTTTTTAAATGGGTGATTTTAATATTTTTTAATTAAAAGGGTTTAGGTTATTTTTATTTTGGTACATGAGTTTATTGAGTGCCAATTCATCTAGATCTTTGATTGAAATGCTTCAGCGCCAAATGAATTGGCGCTTGAGGTTTTTTTCTAAATCCCCACTCCACTCCACCCCTCACCAACCCCCTTATATATATGTATCATATATATATTTATGTAATTATAAATATAATTATAATAAATATATTTTAAATAAATATAATTACTAAAATAAATATAATGATTTTATAATTATATTTATAACTATTTTATTATTATAATAAATATATAATAATAATAATTATTATTATTATTGTAATAATAATTATATAATTACAATAAAAACATAATTATAAATTTAATTATTATAAAATTATAATAAATATAATAAATATAAGAAAAATATATGATAAATACATAATCACAATTCTTTACATTTATTTACATATAAATATTTACAATAATATGAGTGTATATATATTTACAAATATATAATTATTAAAATATGGTTACATATATCTTTAAAATTTATTTAAAAATAAGTAAATATATAATTATAATAAATATATAATTATAAATATTTAGAATGAATATATAATTATACTTATTCATAAAAAATATATAATTATAATTATATTTACAAATGTATTTGTATTTAGATAATTATATATATATATATATTTTTTAAAAAGGTGGGGCCGAATCCTAAATTTATTATTTAAAGAAAAGGACACTTTAGTGTGGGTAGAGGGAGACAAATTACATTGCCCGAAGGCCAAAGGTCACGTGGCCTGAATATAAGGCTAGAAAGCCAATTTTGGGCCCAAAGGATCCCTCAGTGAATAGTACCACCATAGAGCCCATACTACTATAGTGCCCACTACAGTACCACCATTGTTATAGTCATACGACAATGCCTCTACCCCTACAGTGTTGCTGCTGCTACAGTTACGCCACTACTACAGTGCAGCTATAGTGCCATACTATAGTGATACTACAATACTGAAAAAAATTCCCTGCCTGAATTTGATTCTAGGACTTTTGGATGCCAAGTTAGAGCATGTAACACTTGGATACATGCTGGTTGGCCAACTTGTTATTGGGTAATGAGGTATTGGGGTGGCTTCCCATCCTGCACACCACACATCCCCAGCAAGGCCTAAGGTGGACAACCCTGGGGCTTAATCCAGTTCCCAACGGGGTAGAGGGTCCCATGAGAGGTTTGTTAGCATATAGTGCATGATGCCTTGCGAGGAATCAAACTCGGAACCTCAAGGTTAGGACGCCACCACCTTTAACCAACTCACCTGTGCCCTGTGCGCTATATATATTTATTGTTATATGTTTTTTTTCAAATAAATTTCAAATATTTTTAAACATATAATATATGTATTTAATATATTTAATTATTTAAGATATATTTAAAAATTAATATATATTTATAAATATTTTAAATTTATATTAAAATAAATAAATATTTACCATTTAATATAATTATAATTATATTCAAAAATATATAATTAAAAATTATTATTAGTTTTTAAATTTTCATATTTTTTAATAAATACATAAATATTTATAATTATATATTTATATAATTATGAATATTTGTTTATAATTATATAATTTTATATATATAAATATTTCTCTAATTAAAAAGGCAGAAATGATACATTGGAGATGTCCACATCGGCATGAGTGGGGCCACCACAAGCTTTTTTACCACACCAATCCTGTAGTCTAATGTAGTCATCAGAGATGGAATATGTGGAATATAATCATCTCCCTACTATGCAAGATCATCAGTCGGATGGGCAGGATCATATCACTGCGGTATGGCAGTATCTGTATGAGCTACTCTCAAACGTATATGTTGTTGCATCTTCCCCTCATGATGTAATCCTCTCTGTCTTCTAGCTAGCGGTGGTGGTGGTGGAGGAGGTGCATCGTCCTTAGTTGGCATAGTAGGGACATCATCATCTACAAGAGCATCAGTTGAAGGATATAGATCCTAATATATCTGTGGAACCTCATTTTAGAAAAGGTCACATATGAACCATAGATGATCATTCAGATAAGAAACATCTCGTTGAACTACACCCCGCCTAATTTATGCCTCCTTCTAAGGATAAGTGATATGTACAAGATGGGAAATTTATTCTGAATGCAAATGAAATAACACTCAAATTAATACCAAAAGTGAGTTAATCAAATATAATAAATCTTAGTAAATGTACAAATTGATCAATACTAATCCCCTGACGTTTATGGTGTGTCATCGGAACCAGTCTGCATAACTCCCCTGATATGTTCCCTGATAGCGTGCTGTGGGATATCTGTAAGAAAAGATACCATATTGGGCATGTGTGTCCTAACGCTCAGTATAAGTTTCATGCATCTACCATCAGTCTGTTGTATGTTTAATTATAAGCATAATTGAATGTAACACATCATCATATCATTGTTCCATGTAGATACTCTGTATATAACCAAACTGGTGCATGAACCGGTCTGGTTGGTTCCAATCAATGACGTGGGAGTGGATGATTGGCACCACTACAGCACAATCTCCTATCATAGAAATGCAGTATGGTGAAAGTGATGCGTAGAAAAAACATGTATGTGAATTCCATGAAACCCGAAATGTAATATCAAAAAATAACTCATATATGAGCATAATAATGTTACTGAGATTACATTTAAATAACATTAAAATGTAATAATAATTAAAATTTGTCTACAAAGAATAATGTTTAACTTACATCATCCAGCACTATGGTGTTAAGTATATGTGGAAAACTATGCTCACTATACCATAGAGAATGTGTATACTGTTGAGACTAAATATACCTGGTCAAAAACTATAATATATGGTATGTTTATAAAAAATAACAATATAACTAAATAATTTAATGTAATAACATAAACAATCCAGCATCCCTGAGGACAGTTCCAAAATAGCTCTGGTGCAAGTGGTGTGAAACAACAAGGAGTGTTGCGTGGAAAATGATCGCCAACCCACATCTATAAAAAAACCATAAACCAAGAATCTACCACGCATTGGCGAGAAAACTCGTATAGAGACACTTGTACATATATGACAATTTAGCGGACCCCCAACTATATATAGTCGTCTGGTCAATACCCTTAAGTAATGAGATGTATATCATGTGTACCAAAGCGGTGAAGTATTAAACACACAAAATGACTCTGATTAGTTAAAAAAATATATGCATGTGTGTGTGGAATATGTGTCTCCTCACCTTCATCGTGTGGAATAATAGATAAATTCCAGTAAAGCTACCTCATGCACACGAAAAAATTTTAAAGGACACCTCATAAACGCATGCCGTGAATGCGTAGTAGGCGATGTATGACTGAAAACTATTTTTTTCTAGTGTCACTCATAACTACTTATACATTTATGGGTAAATTGAGAATATAGGTGACATACACTAAAGTAATTGTTATATCCTCCTCTGGGATATAGAATGTGTCTATCTCTAGCCACCATCTCTCAAAAAATGCAGAAAGAAAATACTGATCAATGGTATGGAAGTCACCTAGATCACTCCATAAAATCCAGAACATATGAGGTATGGAAAAATAGCCACATAGGGTCCATCGTGATAAAAACAATGTGCTCTCCAAATAACACAAAGTCAAAGAGGTCGACGTTCGAACACATAGCCCGACATGTGCATCTCCTGGGAAGATAACAAATGATGCTAAATCTGAATTTACAAATAGTGAAACAATAATTTCACGTATGATATGACATTTATCACGTAAGGTATGAAATTTATCATGTAGTGATTGAATGAAGCATAAAATTGTTTTTTATCTTAGCCATTAGTCAATCTAATATGATCTAAATTGATTCTGTATGACCAGATCAAAGATACCAATCTTCCTAAGGGAGGTAGATTACCCTTATGGATATAGAATGAAAAATATCAATCGATAATATTTGATATGATCACAGTATAGAACATACCAATCCATTCTTATAATTAAATTCAATCGTGTAATTTAAATCATTAATAGATCAAAAATGGAATGGTATCCAACTATTTCATAGGATCATTCCTTAAAATGTTTGATATATTTATATCACACTCCCACCACTATGATCATGTTCATAACATCATCAAATCATTCCAAAAAACCCAAAAAATTAGAAAATTGTCCACAAAAAAATAAAAGTGTTTCTCTTCTACCATCAATGGTGAAGGTACCACTAAGAGCCAAGAAGTGGCCTACCTTCATTAGTTGATACATGATCAATAATAATACATTATTCTTTTGATGTATCCTGGATAATCTTATCATTAAATCCATAGTGAAATAATCCCACTTCAATTCCGAAATGGTTAGAGCCTCTGAAAACATTGCAGGCCTCTATTATGTGGCCTTCACCTATTGAATTCATTAAAATTAATGACATTACCACAAACTCATGAAATATATGCATACTCTTCAAAAAAAGATTGGACAATTTTATATGGTATCACCCTAAATCGATGGTAATAATATCTAAATTCGATCTTGGAGAAGATCTTGGAACCTATCAATTTAATAGAGAGATCATTAACTAGTGGAACGGGATACCAATTATTTACTGTGATCTTGTTCAGTATCAGCGTTTTTTTTAAAAAATAGTTGATCCCTAGGGTGATGTACTAGGCCCCATGAATCCTTTTGAATATAGATTTCCCCAATAAGCATTCATCTCATGAATCAGAAACATGGATTTGTTGTGCATCACCCACAAATCTAATCACCCAACAAAGGTTCTTTGTGCACTTCACTACTATTAGTTAACTACTGTTTATCATAACATGTGATATGAACTTCCTACCCGAAAACACCATGATAATCTCATCGCACACATACTCACCACCATTTGTATCATATCATCATTCAAGATTCTCTTTTCCTTCTCTTCCTTCACCAATTTACTATATGCATGTAGCTACATGCATAATGAATCTTTAAAAGTAATTAATGTGTGTAAGAAGAGAAGGATAAGTTAATTTTGAATGGTGATAAGATAAAGATTATGGTGAGCATGTATGTGATGAAAGCATCACTGGGATTCCATGAAGGGATTTTAGATCTCATGCAATGATAAGTGGTAGTTAACCAACAATAGTAAAGTGCACATAGAATCCTTAGTTTTGTTAATAGCTTATATCTAGATCAATGTAAACCTTTGGAAAGATGTAATTGTAATATTAATACTTGTGCAGTGAAATAATTATCCATATAATTAATGTATTATTTCATTTTTATATTTAATATATTTCATTTGAGTCTTAATAATAATAATTGTTTTCTTATATAGTTGGATTCTTGTTTTTGAGATAATGTGGGTTTTTTTTAAAATACTCATGTAGTGTTGTAATTTTGACAAGGAATGCCAATTGTGATTATGATAAAAATGATTACATGTAAAAACTTTTACAGTAAATGATAAAGTACATGATTCATTCTAAGAATTAGATGATTGCACTATGTGTCTAGGGAAAAATGTATTCATATGACCTTCCAGGTGGCATATGCTGCACCTTTTTCAATGAGATTGTTCACTGGTCCAATCCATTTCATTCCGAATACAAGTCTATTTTGATCTCTATTTTTGTAGGACACTAGTGTTTTTTGGAAGATGCGTTGGTGCACCATTAGAGAGTTGAAAAATTTTAAATTCCTTGATTGGAATCCATGGAGTGTTGTAGCAGTTGTTTATACCATCTAGTCAATATGTTGGATCGACGAACTTCTCCCAAGATACATGTGCGTAAGCACATGAATCAATAACATGTCCAGAAGGATATCTCAATGCATGAAAGATCCCATATTCACAATAACACTTATCTAATAAGACCAGTTGCACATGAAAATTTCTACAAGACACAACATCACCAGGCTCAGCGACCTCAAATCATTGTTCTGGATAATAAAATTTAGTTACATGATATGTTTTAGCCTCCAAAATAACTCTATCTAGCTCATGATGAAAATGGTGTCCATAGCACATCCCTCTGTTCATGCTCTCCTCAGCCTTATTTCTTCACTCCAGAAAATTTTTTTCACTATGATAGAAGGTCTCTTATACCAAACACAAAATTGAGATTTAAAACAATATAAAAAAATAATATTATTATTATACCACTATTGATTAACACATATTAAAATATTTTTATTTTCCAATGATATATAATTTACGAACTCCCTTGAAAATAGAATTTATGAATTCTATGATATTGGTTGTAATATTTCCTTATCTCCTCCCATCATCATATTCTAATGACCATTTATGCTTTTCTATTTTCATCATGTAATAATAAACTTCTGGATTATCACGGTGAATATCTTTAAGATACTCATCCATCCATTTCTGTTGAGGATCATATGTTATCAAACAAGAACTTTTATGAACACATATGGAATTAACAGTGATAGTGATTTGTAAATTGAAAAAGGATATTCATACCAATTATTAAGATCTATTTCTTCATCAAATCATTTTTGACCATCTTTCACAAGTTTATAGCCTTGTGTTAAATATAGTATCAATGATTGGAATAGGGTGGTCTCTAGGAAAGACCCTCAGACTGTATTTCCTCATTGATTTCACGATGGTGATCTAAAATAAGACAAATCCACTCTACGTCCATAACAAACTCTTGAATACATTCCAGAAAATATCTCCATTATGAGAATTTCTCCTTGTCCACAATTGAAAATTCCAAAGGTAGATATGATTTATTTCCATCTTTTGTGGAAGAAATCCATAATTTTCATGTATAATTTCCATCAAAAAATGTGCCAAGAAATATTTATAATCTTCTTGTATTGTCTAAAAGCTTCCAAACATTGTAAAAATGTCCAAAACAATCTATCAATCACAACCATTTACTGGTTATCATGGTTCTGTGGGTTAACATATTCAGTAGTATGAAACTGATAAATCAGTTGATTATTGGGTCATAAAAGCTCTAGGATTTGTGGTAAAACTTGATACAAGTTTTCCCAATCATGACACACTTCCACAATAGCCTTTCTTCATGTCTCCCATGCATTAGAGTAAGATATTTCTACAAAAAAAGTTAATTGATTCACTCCACCACTAGAAAGACTGGAATGTCTAGAAATGCTCTTATAATTTCAACAACAATAGTTGAAACAAACTAAACATCTAATGAAGTGTGTTCCTATGATAGGATTGGGTTCACACATATCTGTGGAGTAATCCCAATGATGAACTAGATGTGAAAAGATTAATCAATTATATATCATAGATGCATTTGAATGTTACTTCTGAATCTTTTGTTGGGGCGCATGCATCTGTCTCGTTCAGGGCCGAGGGGCACAGTTTTTTATTTCTTCTAATTCCCTCTTTCAAAAGGTAGGCGGCATCCCCTCCTTATTCTAGGACGTCTAATCCTTGATCGGAATGGGATGATGGGATGATGCTTTTTCATTCCATGGATTCCTCCTTGGAACTCATCACATATTCTGGGTCTCCCTTATAAACTTAAGACGTTGTTCGTGAAACTCTTTCCGGCACCATATCTTCATGGACAATAGTTAATTACACTGATTCTATCAGGACATTTCAATGGGTCCATTCAGGTCAGTAGCCTTCAGTTAGGGGAGTTGTAAAATTGGGCATCACTAGCGTGTTTGGACATTGGGGGATTGGCATGTCTATCTTTTATCCCTTATTATAGGGCTTCGTGAGGGTGCAGAAGCCTGAGTCATCCCACGTCGAACACGGGGACTCATATTCCATGGACATGTATCTAAGGGTTTCCTCAGCTTCCATTGTTTAACACAGGGTATGCCGTATGTTTAACGTCCTGCAGAGATGGATCAAGGTGATTAGAACACTGACTAGGGTGGATCAGATGGAGGATCCCCCTAGAGGGAAAACCGATATTGGGGCCATCATGTGGGTGACCTCCCGAGAGCTGTTTGTTGGAATGAGGAATGGGGTGGCATGATCCCACCAGGATGTGGCGACACAGGTAAGAATCATGATGGATGATGGAAGGTTTTGTGAATTGGATGGTGAATGGGATGGAACTGTCCTAAGGATGATGACGATTTTGTTCTTAATCCACGAAGAGGATTCCTACGTATCCCTATGGCAGGGAATGAAAGCCCACGTAGTTCATATGATTATGCCTTACCACCAATTGGTGTTTTCAATGTCTTACCACTGGATGAGATCACAATGTCTTACTATTGGATAAGGTGTCAATGGATTACTGCTGGATGGGGTTTCAATGGATTATCACTGATTGAGGTCACAATGGATTACTACTGGACGAGGATGTTAGTAGCTTACCACTAATGGGGTCTCAATACCTTACTGCTGTATAGGTTTAAAATAGCTTACTACTGATTAAGGTTACTACGGCATACCACTTTAATGGAGTGACAATGGCTTACGGCTGAATGGAGTGAAAACGGCTTACCCTTGAATGCATTGAAAACGACTTACCGTTGAAATAGGTCCACCGTTTAACTTAATGAAGGACGGGGTGAACTGATGTGAAGGGGGTCGTAACTGCTGTGGTTTGGGCTTGAACCTCATGGAGGCTTCCTATATACCTCACCTTGGCAAGGATCAAAGACTTCATAGTTCTGGTGGTTGGGAACCGACGTGAAGGTGGACCTGGGGTCCAATGGGTGGTGGGCTTGGTGCACCGATGTGAAGATGGTTGGTACCAATGGATGGCGGTGGGATTGAACCTCATGGAGGCTTCCTGCGTACCCTGGATTGGCAAGGATCAAAGACCATGTAGTTCAGAATGGTGGATATAGTTTAATGTCATGCGGGATGGGGGTGAACCGGCGTGAAGGAGGTCAGAGCGATCGAAGTGGTGGGATTGATCCTCATGGAGGCTTCTTACGTACCCTACCTTAGCATGGATCAATGTCTTCATAGTTCAAGATATGGGGCATTTGGGGATTACACTCTGAGTCTGCCCAATGTGTTGGTGAACTGAAGTGAATATGGTCAGAACGACCGAGGTGGTGGGCTTGAACCTCGTGGAGGATTCCTACGTACCCTACCTTGGCATAGATCAAAGTCCACGTAGTTCAGGACATGGTGGAATTTTGGGCTTGCGATCTGAGGATGCACAATGTTTTGGTGAACCGATGTGAAGATGGACGGAATGACTGGGGTGGTGGGATTGAACCTCGTGGAGGCTTCCTACATACCCTGCCTTGGCAAGGATCAAAGTCCACAGAGTTGAGGTTGCATATGGGGCTTACACTCTAGGATTCCAAGGGTGTTGGTCAGCTTGATCCTCGTGGAGGATTCCTATGTACCCTGCCTTGTCAAGGATCATAGATTTCATAGTTCAGGTTATGGTGTGGGGCTTAAAATCAAGGCTGCCCAGGGTGGATGTCACAGTCGGTGCTCACTCTAAGCCCACATGAGTCATTCTCGGTGTGAGAAACCAGAGATAACAGAGTCATGGTGATCATGTTGTGAAAGGAAAGTCTTTGGGAAATGGATTGGGGCTTACACGTGATTAATGGACCAAAGAAGAAACATAGGCTTATGCGTGGTTTGCAGCCAGAGATGTTGGGACTTACTCTAGGACAGAGGCCCGGTGGTGACAAAGCGCAACAAGAGAGGGACTTGGGACGGAAGAAATGAGAAGTATTTTCCCCCATGTTGCCCTTCGCTGGGCCTGGGGACTGAAGATGAACAGAGGAGCATGGATGATGACTCCTACAAGAAAGCTATGGGCTCACCCCGAGATGGTCTATCTTCCCCCATGGAAAAACGCCACTCGCATAATGAGTATATCATCCACTGTGGAGACAAGTGGGCATGGAGAATGTCCAAGGTGGGATACCTAGGGTGCGAGGCATGGGTCGAGGTCATAGTTTAATGTCATGTGTTGAGGATGAGGGTGCTTGGGATATTAACGTCCTATAGCTCGAACAAGGTGTGTTAGCTCCATACCCCTAGGACTTATATAATTGGTACCCTCTGCTCCTTGGTGAAGAGAGGGGACAAGCAATGTCATGGTGAGGGGGTTTCATGGAGTGAACCATCGAGGGGCCCACGTTACCTTGGCTATGAGAAGAAGCAACAACCATTAGCGTGCCTATGCGAAGAAGCATGAGGTGAAGCAACACAGTGGGAGATATCATCCAAGGGATGTTGAAGTTACTTCATGTGAACCTAGGATGTTTCCTAGGAAATTAGTATTTGGAGAAGGCATTGTGGGCGTGGGAGGCACCCAAAAATGATGCCCGGAAGAGGGACATAATGGTCACACAAGGCGGGAGGCTTGCGCGAAAAAGGTACCGTTACGCGAAAAAGTGGATAGGATCGCACACAAAAAGAATTGCATGTGTGAAAAAACTCCAGGCTGGTGCGCAATTGAGCACTGGAAACAAAATAGAGCAGGCCGTCACACAAAAAGGAATTGCGTGCTGATGACCTAATTGTGTGCAATTGGAAGGAATTGCATGCAGGGTAAGGGGTTCGATGGGATTTGGACAAGGATCAAGCCCGAGTAGTAGTGCGAAAAGAAGGATCCCCCGGAGACCTAGCATGAAAAAATTAGTACCTGAGAGCCATCTTCTTTGTGCGCATGAGAGAGGAATTTTGCATCGGAGAGGCAGTTAAGATTTTTCGGGCAAAATTCTATGTGTGTGGCCATATATTTATATGCGTTCGGGATCACAGTTCCGTGAGAAAAATCCTTCTGCGTGAAATATTGTCTGCCCCGATGTTGATATCACGAAGATCAACCACACAGAGTGGTGGCACGAAATACTTCCATGCTATCATGGAAAACTATCACGAATCCCCATGTTTTTCGCGCGTGGCATATTTGTTTTTCAAAACTGAACATTGTTTTCGCATCACCCCTCCTGGACCCCCAGAATGGATCACCGGTTCCAAATATGGATTCTCTTAGTCATGTCTGAACCTTCTTTAGCCCTGGAGCACTTTTTGGCATCTAAAAATGCCCCCCCATTGAATGAGATCGGTGAGGGGCTACAAAGGATGGATATTAAGGGAAACGCCAAGATAAAGGACTCCCTAGGGTTTTCGCATGCTTAAAAATGGAGCGGCACAAAAAACCCACTCGGAGTGCGCAATCCACTTTTCATGCATGCACGAAAACCACTCGTCACACCTATAAAAGGCCCCACAGGTCCCTCCACTCCATACGGATTTTCTCGCGTGATAATGCTGGATCTATCGTGTGCAAAAAATTCCCCCTGCATGAAAAACACTGTGTTTACGCACAATTCACCGCATCAGTTGTCTGTTTTTACGCCAACCCGATATTTTCCACGCCGTTCAAGATTTTTTTCGCGCCGACTGCTGATTTTTCGTGATGTCTCCTGCTTTTTCTCCTTAACTCATTAAAATCTTGTCATCACGAGATGGTCACCAATATGGATGATGGTGAGAGGGAAGTCGCATCTGCTGTTCAAAGGGCTGAGATGGTTGCCAACCCTGAGGTTTCTGGCACCCGAAGGGTCGTATCCAACAACCATACTCTCATCAACATGTTGACACCGGTGTAGAAGGAGTATTCATTGTCTTTCAATCTGCCGATCTGGGACATTAGAATCCTGGAGGAGGTACCCATGCCAAGGTTTAAAGCTGACACACCGCGATCATGGGTTACCCACGAGGATGACCTACCCCAGTATAAATTCATCTACAATAGCCATACTGCTATAGAAACCATACACCTGGACGTTTACGTCCTGAATCCCAGGACCAGGACCATCTCAGGGAGTGACCCTATCACGGAATGTTCTCCAGCCCTTTACGCAAGCACATTCCATCAGAGTGCTACTAACGAGACCAACAGTTGGATGTAGGATTGGGATCTACGGTCTGGAGGCAACTTCACCAGTTAATGATCTTGGACGTATTGGTTTCTCCCGACATGCAACTAGTTTGGGGATGAACTACTGCACACCTATTTGTTTGAAGTGGTGTGGATGTCGCAGTTTTACTTCTGTTGCCAGCCTGGGCTGGGTCTACAGATGTTCACTCGATGGCCCCCTGACACCAATAACTTCCACCTTCATCATTGGGAAGTTGTCATTATCCTGTGGGACATCCATTGCATTGGTGGTATCCCTCTAGATGGGCATCTGTACGATGAATTTCTCCCAACAAATAACACCTAGGGTGAGAGATCACGAACCCCTATACTGACGTGGCACCTGTTGGAGATGGCCAAGGAGAGGCTGGGGGTTAAGGATTTGTTTAAAGACATTTCTTACAGAATATGATTCAGCTTGTTCCTAAGAAAAGATATGGATGTCAATATTCCAGGGCAATGGAGATGGTGTCTGACCACGACACAGAGGAGCAAGAGCGGATCGTACTAGAGGATCTTGGAGGTGGGGGACTATTAGTCGTGGGGCTTCATAATAATTGAGAGCTAGGACTTAAACATCTGATATTCCAGATTTCTTGTTTCCTTCCTGTGTGGGTGGCTCTTATGGGTGAGGGACGCAAGGATGGGAGTCTGTCCAGCGACCCTGGTGGTGGCGGCATTATGGCCGCCAATCAAAGATTGAATCTGGAAGTCGCTCTGTTGACCAGCCTGTACTCCATTTTGGGACGCATATTAATCATAGGGTCACCAAAGAAGGATTTGTGGACCCATATAGATATTTTATGGCTGGGTCGTGGCCCATTGTGGTGGGTACACATTCCCGAACGCCATTCGTCCTCCAGGTAATGGCAAGCAACATTCCATACTGAACAACACCGAGGACCTGTTGTTGAAGATTAATGGGGGGGGAGTAAGGATAAAAATCGGCAATCATGACAACTTATCTTTAATCCCATTCCCCACCCCGATAGGCCAGGTTATAGATAATGCGTAAGGCTCACTAGAGGAGAGGGAGTACTTCCATAGCATCAGAGGTGGGGTGCTCATGGCCCCAATGAAAAAGCAGATACTTTGCGAGCCAAACATGACGCAAAGATTTTCTAGGTACTTCGGATGCCTTCAGTGGATGCCATAGATGGTGTACATGGATGTTCAGGAAGAGAGGCACCCCTGCATTCTTCCCCAAATATGGCTGATGTTCACAGCTCAGGGCTCTGGCAACGTTATCACCTTTCCTCCTACCGGAGTTGATGCTGGCTCTCAACCAAATATGATGAGCACTAGACCATAGAGTACCCTGAAGGGATTTTGTGGAAGCGAGTTCAGAAACAGAAGGTAGCTATTATAGAACCTGGGAAACGAGATATTAGGCAAGGCACTGCTAGGTGGAAAGGTCGGAAGCACGTCTGGAAACTAGGCCTAAACAGGCAGGTACATCAGTAGTGAGGATGTTGCATGCGCATCCAAGCCCTCATCATCTAGGGGGAGAGATGATCATATAGTAACCAGGGAACTCCTAGGGAAGCAGATACGATATTTTATTCAACCTTATAGAGAATAAATATTCCCGGCTCTATGGTCATCCTGGATGACCCTGCGACAGTTGATGGATACCGAAGCTCTTTAGCTGAGGTAACGCGAGACAGAATCTAGCTGTCGGAGGTCAGACTCATTTGGGTTTTTTATTGGGTGAACTTTCATCATAGGCATGAATACATGACGTCCGTGGATATATATGATTTCCAATGGGGTCGGAGTGCAGATCCACCCTTCTTGGTGGATGTAATGCTCGGCCAAGAGAATGATCCTGAAATGATTCCGTCAGAGGACGATGATAGGGACGATGAGCCGGAAGGCATTGAGACTGAAGTGGAGGAAGAAGGAGAAGGTGAAAGACAGGGTGAAAAAGAAGAGGACCCTGAAGGTGGAGGGTCTTAGGGGGCGTCACCAAGGGAGTCCCCAGGAGAACGGTGAGATCGTCGGCTATGATGTGGATATAACTGAGCTGCTTGAGGTATGTCTCAGACCTTATCTATCCTTTTACCCTCATTATATTTTGTATCCCTTAGTTATAACTCTTTATCTGGCTCAGGATAAAATGGGTGCTGACCAAGTGTCTCTTTGTGAAGGGGAGGAGGTACTGGTAGAACAAGGTGGGGAACCGACACCCATTATAAAACTGACGAACACTGAGGGATAATTTTCAATGGTAGATCCTATAGCAGCTAGAACACCGGAGGCTGATACTTTGGGATTCTACAAGTTCATTACTTCAATGCTGATTAATCACCATCAGAGAGCTCAATTGATCAGGGTGTACCTTGTGTGAGCAGTAATCACAGATTTGGAGGCTCGTCGGGCTGTTGAACTCGGGTTGTCTGCAATTGATTCAACTATAAATTTGTCATCCCATTTGGGGCACACTTCTCAAACTGTGCCGACCCCGACACTCGGTGAGAAGGGAGAGGTGGAAATTAGTGGTACTCATGTTGGGGTAGGGCCGGAGGTTGGCAGGGGAGCTACTGAGACTAAGGCGAGGGGGGACGGTCTCCCAAGCATTGAAGAGTCCAACCCCTTGGAAGGTGTGATCGAAGAAGACCTCGCTTCTGGTCTGTTGGTTTCTTTCCCAGCCTATCGGCGAGTATAATTCGAGGAGATTGATGATTCATATTCGGAGGCGGCCGAAGAGAGTCGAATGACATAGTGAAAAGCATGGAAGTGCATCAAGAACATTCTCAGTTAGCCCCATACAGAATGGCTGAAATGGATGGGATCAATCCAAACCTGGTTGCACTTTCTCTGTGCTGGTGGGGTGGATGCTCAGCGGGTTCATTCGATGGTCTATGACTACATGGCTGAGAAGTTGTGTTAGAGTATTCATCACTCGGACGTTTCCCATTGTTGGTAGGAGTCAGGGAGTATCAAAGTGTTCATAGAGGAAGAACAAGAGGCCCGATGCCTTGTCAAATAGGTGAATGCAAAGAAGATCTCCACTTTAAACTGTTATGAGATTGTGGAGTAGTAGAGGGCCTAGATGGTAGATGCCCAAGAGCAACTAGTAGAGGCATGTCACCAGATATCTGATCTTCAGACTGAAGAGGTGCGAACACAGGCTAGGTTCATTAGATGTGCTTTGCAGCCACTGACGAAGAGAGAGCCCTCAGAGGGTGGGATCCAGTCATGGAGTCCACCAGCGAACGGGTAGCGACACTGGAATAGTCTATCCATGAAGCTAACCCTTAAGGGACCTGTTTTGGTCAAACTCCTAAACTCATTTCTCTTTACTGCTTCTTATTCTGAACTTCATGTATGGATGAATGTATTTACTTGTTTGTTTGGTTTAACGCCTTCAACTATGATCATGAAATAGATAGAAATACAATACTAAGCTCACGTGGATCGCACCCAATGTACGAAACAAGGGATGTTCATAATATTACTTCGCATGATCGTGGGAGCCTTAACCAAGCTTCGAGCATCTGGGGTTTGAATAACCGGCTCGGATTTCTTGGAAGAAATAGTAGAGACCTGACTGGAGGATGAAGCTCTCAAAACAGCTGAATTACTGTTTTCCCAATGTTATCTTGTGCACAAACGAAATCACTCCAAGGGAAATGGAATCAATACGAACATATAAGAATAGAGGGATTGAATCACGATACCCAGGATTCGGAACATTGTGGGGGTGGAGGGATAATAAAGAATAATCGTTGGCCGCATTTGAAACACAGTATCCTTATTGTGTTTTCCTAGAATGGGGATAGAAAATGAGGGTCGACCGCTGACCATGTTCGAAACACAGGGCATGACTCAAAATCTCATCTGTTAGCCCTCCAGAACATTGGACCAAGATAATAGGTGGGCCATGGGATAAGCATCCATACTGTTAGGGGGTTCCCTTAGACATGTAAGGGGATGAAGGTCCGAATAAGGGGCACACAAAGCAAGGAATGTGTAGTGATGGTTCGTTCGAATAGAATCTAACACTCTTGTAATTACACCACCATGGTGGTAGCACGTTAGAGGGGCGCATTAGTCTGATCATGGATCATTCCTACTTTTAGACATGACCTCTCTAGTGGGGGATTTTTCCCATACCAATTTCATCGTGGGGCATCCGAAACATGTTCAGGGAAAATTTGCAGTTACATGGTTACCCACAATGGGCCAGGCCAGGGGCTGAAAATGGGGAGGAAGAGGATTTATGATTCCTGGGGCTAGACCCAAGGTGAAATTCCTGGGTGTCCCTACGTATCCCATGAGGATTGGAATCAAGACATACATAGTTCTAAAAGTGATCTTAGTTTATGGTCTTAGAGCTCAGACCATGGATGGTAGGAAACATGGGAGACACATGGTGGGGTAATTATAAAACCCGATGTGAATGGGAACCCAGGGCTCCAACCACCAAATTTTCCCTGGGAAGTTTTTAGGTCACGGGACCAGAAACGAGAGTTAAACTGGGCCCAAGGCAAGGTGCATGGACATTCATATGTAACACATGAGGATGGGGATCAAGCAACATGTAGTTTTAGGAGGTGGCACGGTAAGGTACTAGAGATTGGGATAAAAGGGGCATGCCGGTGTGGCTCTTGCACTAAAAGAAGCAGTATTTGATATATCTTGTTTGTCCTTTTAGGTGAATGGTGATTTTTTTGGTGAAGTGACATGAATAGGATAGCATGTCCTGGCATTTCCACAAGAATCAAGTCATATTCAGGCATTGAAAAATGGTATGTCGTGTGACTGATATGAAACAAGGTGTCCCCACGAGTAAGGACATCACGATGCAATGCCATTTTTCATTGTACGACCAGGACGATAATGTCATAGTTAGGGTCAGGTGATGGGACCAGGAGTGTAACACCTTGCGGCATAGGGGTAGTACCATACACGATTCTGAGATAGAAACCACGGGCCTAGGGGCCAAAATAGAGGTAAAAGTGGTAAGGGGGTATGAGAAACTCTCTCCCAATTGAGCTGGAACTGAAAACGAGACATATGGGTGATCTTATGTATCCCATAAGGATGGGAATAATGCTATACGTAGTTCTCACAAAATGGGTAATATGAAAAGATCATAGTTTATGTTCTTAGAACTCGGAACCTAGAGAAGCAGGACTATCCCAATTAAAGTCAGACTTTAACCCAATCCCTAAGAATACTTGAGTCAAACTCGGTGTAGGAAACAAGGGCGGATAAATTATTAATAATGTGAGAAATAAAAGAAATGGGGGACTTGTGAAGCCCCATGTGATTTCCATATGGAGGATTTTTTTTCCTCTTAACGTTCGGATGCGCACTGATGAATAGAACCAAGAGTTTTGAAGTTATACTTGGACATGATGAGATGGAGAAGGATGTGAATCATGTAACCGACATTTTGGGCCTAATGGGGTTGGCGTGATGATGGAGGATGATTGTTGACCATGCTTGAAACATAGCATCCATATCATGATAGCCCGAAATGGGGACAATCATGTGAGCGTCGACCGCTGTCCATATTTGAAATGCGGGATTTGTATCGATTTGTTGTATGCAGCCAATGAGGAAGTTGGTCTGTAATGGTAGGAGATCCCATAGGCCTAGCATCCATGTCACTTGGGGGTCCCTTCAGGTGTGAAATTTGATGGGATCCCTAATAAAGGGGAACAGAAAGCCTGAAAAAAGGATGAAAGAATGTCCGAGTAGAGTCTGACATTCCAGGTTTTAAATCAAGGTACCCTTACGCACATTGGTGAATCTCTGAAGAGGGCCAAGGGGTGCATCATGAGAGAAGTTGATTTGAACTGATGAGGATAACACCAGGGGATGGAAAACTCTCAAGAGAAGGAGGTAAATGGCATGGTTGTTACAACACCCTATGTGAGAGAGAGAATAATCCCACACCACACCATATACTCCTATTTGGGGGAATTTGGTCCAAGCGGCCAAGATGGGGCTGGACACGAAGACAAGATGTTCAGGCGGTCCTATGTATCCCATGAGGATGGGAATCATGCCATTAGTAGTTCTAGAATTGCACATAGGGGTAGGATACCCTAACGGGGGGGGTGTACAGAGTGGCAAGTAACCCGATGTGAATGAGGACATAATATCATAACACACCGTACAACTATAAATAGGAACTTGGGCTAGCAGCCCGAAAAGGCCAAGGGGTATGAGGCTGGGGCTCAGTCAGAAAGGCCCAACCAGTTTGCAGTTTAATGTCTTGCAATGAGGATGAAGAGATGAGTAAGATTTCCCACACAAGGGATGTGTACGTCATGGAAAATAACCCAATGTGAATGAGTAAATATTCCCATACCACACCGTACACTCTAGGTAAGAACTTGGGTCGGGGAACGAGAAGGACAAGGGGACAGAGGCTGGGCTTCGATCAGGAAGGCCCGATCAGTTTGCAGTTTAACGTCTTGCAGTAAGGATAAAATGAGGATAATGAATCTAATATGAGGATGTGTATAGCATGATGAGTAACCTTCCGTGAATGAGGACATAATCCTATACCACACCATACAATCCCAAAAAAGAGAACATGGGTCGGGGGCTCGAAAAGGCCAAGGGGCCTCAGGCCGGGGCTTGGTCAAGAAGGACTGACCAGTTTTTAGTTTAACGTCATGTAGTGGGGAAGAAGAGAGGATAAGGCATCTCATCTGGGGATGTGTACAGTATGGTGAGTAACCTGACATAAATAAGGACATAATCCCATACCACACCGTACAATCCCATAAGAGAGAACTAGGGTCGGGGGCCTGAAAAGGCCAAGGGACCTGAGGCTGGGCCTCATTTGGTAAGTTCATATGTCTTCTAATATGTTTACCACCTCACCACAGCTCCTAATCCCACGTGATCAGTGCTCGGTTTGGGAAACAAGGCACCGGTCCCAACTCTCCCAGTTATACGGGCTCTAATAGCTGGTATTTCCCAAAATAAGTTCATCGCATGGAGAAATATCATGGAATAATGAATGACTGTACTCGATGTTTGAGACATCTTGGGGTGGTTCTAATGACGTAGGATAGCTGTTGACCATATTTGAAACACAACATCCCTATAGTGACCTGAAATGGGAACAACAAATGAGCATCGACTGCTGACTATATTCGCAACACGAGATTTTTATCGGCTTGTTGCTCAACATCCTTAGGGGAATTGGCTCGAAGTGGTAGGAGATCCCTAAGGCCTAGAATCCATACCATTCGGGGGACCTTATGGATGGGAAAGATGATGGAATCCAAAACAATGGAGTGGGTGGAGCATAGTTGTACCCATTTATGAAGGAGGAGAATGTCTTCAGGGAGCGGGACGTATGGCCAAATCGAGATTAGCTCGACCTGAATTGGGGAAAAATTCTTCAACCCACCTTATGTCTTCACCCAAGGGATAGATCTGACATTTGGGCTGGGCCAATAGATGAAGTGTCCGAGTGTTCCTACATATCCCATAAGGATGGGAATCAAGCCATACGTAGTTTTTGATGGCCATGTAGTTTTATGTCATGCGGTGAGGACGTGGGAGAATAGAAGAACAATGGAGAACATGGTGAAATCGTCGCAACTCCCACGTGAACGATGCCATAGAGCACTTCACTACACCACATTAGGAACCTCTGAGAGGACTATACCCAAGGGGGATAATCGAAAAGGAGAGTTTTGTGGTTGGGCTCAAGACGGGTCATCTAAGCATTCCTACGTATCACTTAAGGGTGGGAATCAAGACGTACATATTTATATGGGCGTATTTTAACGTCTTGCAGGATTATGCACAATTTAAATTCATGTAGGACTAAATATTTTAAGGTTATGCTGGACCGGCATGTAGTTTAGGGTCATGCGGGACCAACAGTTTTGGGTCATGCCAGACCTACTTGAAGTTTAGGGTCATATGAGACCAACAGTTTAGGGTCATGTCGGACCTGCCATGGATTAGGAAAAATATTTCTTGAGGAACTTGGCATTGGTGGGAGGAGTTATACACTCACCATCCATGGTGACCAGGGTGTATGCTCCATTGGGGAAAACCCTGTGAACTATGTAAGGTCCTTCCAATTTGGGCGCCAACATGGGTGGCTTCATGTTGGGGATCAATGGTGCCCAGAGGGCAATACCAAGTTTCCTTATAGAAAAGAGAGGAGGAGAACCTTTTTTTTAAAGGCCCTAGCTATCTTATTCTGATGCCTTTCCAGATTGTGCAGGGCACGAATCTTATTCTCATCATGTGCTTCTAATTCAGCCTGATGAATTTCAGCCACCGTATCTGACACCTGTTGGTCATAGAATGCTATGCGTAATGAAGGTAGCTGGATCTTGATGGCCAGTATGGCCTCGACTCCATAGACCAGGGAATATGAGGTCACCTAGTCGGAATTATGAGTCATCGTCCGACATGCCAAGAGGGAATTGGGGAGCTTGTCTGGCCAACTCGTCATGTTCTGACCAACTATTTTCTACATGATGTTAGAGAGGGTTTTGTTAAAAACCTTGATTTGCCCATTCTCTTGCTGGTGGTAGCAGGAGGTATGGTTCGAACGGATGTTGTACTTGGTGTACAATTTCTTTAGCTTGGCTTAATGGAAGTTGGTGCCATTATTAGTTAGGAAAGTGTGAGGGGATGAAAACCAATGGATGATGTTGGAGCTCATGAAGTCAATGATAGAACAAGGCTTGACCTCCTTGAGTGAAACCGCATATTCCCACTTGGAGAAGAAATCTATGGCTGTCAGGATGAACTTGCATTAAAAAGCTATTGCCGGTGGATATGGTCCCATGACATCGAGTCTCCACACTGCAAACAGCCAAGAGTACTTGGTGGACTGGAGAGGTTCTGGTGGTCGATTCATGAAGTTAGCATGGATTTGGTACACGTGACATCTCTTGTAGAACTCAATACAATCATAGACCATGGAGGGCCAGAAGTACCCCAGTCTCCGATCCTGATGGGATAGATTCAGCCCAGCCTAGTGGGACCCTTAGTAACAGGCATGAACCTCCTGCATGACCTAAGAAATCTCGACTCCTTGGATGCAATGGAGGAAAACACTATCAAACCCGCTCTTGTAGAGGATCTATTCAAGACTAGGACCACTCTGGAGGTTAAAATGCAGTGCACGACATTGGATTTATTCATGCTCAGCCCAATCAGCCGAGATGCAACCATTTTGAAGATACTCAACAAAAGGAGCTCTCCATTCAGTATTCACTTCAACCACAACATCTGAAGAACCTGGGGTCCTGATTTAGAGGATCTGGCGGTCATATGGCTTATTCTGAGGTCGTCATCATCATCTGGGGTGACGGGGGAAATGACTCTACGACGTGACACATGTATAGTCAGATCATCTTGCTTGGGTTCTACAAGTGATGCAGCCAGGCCGACCAGGGCATCAGATCAACCGTTCTGAGATCGAGGGACATGAGTAACATTCGTCTGTGATGGAAACTAGGCCATTAGCTGGAGGGTGTGCTCCAAAAATGGTACGAACTATAGATTTCTAACAACATAGTCACTATTGATATTATTTATGACTAGTTTGGAATCCCCTTTCACATGAAAATGGGGAACATCGATCTCGAGGGCCAATTCAAGACCAGTGATAGGAGCCTGATACACCGCCACATTGTTGGTGCAGCCTTCTGACAACAAAAATGAATATGGCAGAATGTCTTGCATCGACATAATAGAGATAATACCCAGGCCTACTCTGTTGATACATGGATCATTGAGTCTCATGAAGGAGGGGCTCCAAGAGGCTCCATCAAAGGGCATCTGCCAACACAGGATGGCATGATCTACCAATAGGATTCCCTCGTCGAGAAAATCTAGGACTAGGGATTGGTTTGTGGGGGTTGGATGGGCAGCAAGGAAGTCTGTGAATTCATGTCCCTTGATAGCCTTATGAGGGAAAAACCTGATGTTGAACTACTAGAGGATTACTACCCACTGTTCTAGTCAGCCTGTCAACATGGGGCGGTTCAGGATGTACATCAGCAGGTCTACCCGAGAGACCAGCTGTACCTCATGGTGATGTAGGTAATGTCACATCTTCTACACAGGAAATATGAGCATAAGGCCGATCTTTTCGATGAGGGAGTATCTGGTATCCGTATTGAGGATCATGTGGCTGAGGTAGTAGGGGTTGTTTTCCATCCCCTCATTATTCTTATGGTCATGTAGGGAACCGAGAGATTGTTCCAGGGCAGTCACATACATGATTAGCGATTTTCTGGAGACGGGTGGCATCAAGACCGGAGGCTGAAGTAGATACTTCTTAATTCCATCGAATGTGGTCTGGCACTCTTCGTCCCACTTGTAGGAAGAGCCTTTCTTCATGATCCAAGAAAAGGGCATACTCTTGCTGGCCCGATTCACAATGAATTGGTGTATGTAGGCTACATGGCCTTGGAAACCTAGAGGCAACCAAATATTGCTCGAGGGAGGCATCTGTCCGGTTGCCTTGATCTTATATATGTCGATCTCGATGCCCAAGTACCTGACAAAAATGCAAAAAACTTCCATAAGGTGACCTAGAAGGCAAATTTCATCGGGTTCATCTTCAGGTGGTGATAATGGAGGAAGCCGAACACTTTGACAAGGTCCTTGAGATGCTCTTGGCACTAGCAGGATATGACCACCCGATCGTCCACATAACATGCCACCAATGTCCCGAGGATTGGCATGAATATACAGTCCATGGACCGCTGATAGGTGGTACCTGCATTCATCATGCCGAAGGGCATAACTTAGTGGTAACAAAACGAACCTTGTGGCGCCCTAAAAGCAGTGGACTCTTCGTCCTCGGGAGTTATCCAGATCTGATTGTATCGAGAGTAACCATCCATGAAGGAATGGGCTTCGAACCAATCCATAGTGTCGATCAACAATTCTGTCACTGGAAGGGGAAAATCATCCTTCTAATAGTGACGGTTGAGATCTCGGAAGTCTATACAGAATCTAATCTGTTCGTTCTTCTTCCTAACTAGCATGATGTTGGCTAGTCACTTGGGGTACTGGACCTCCTTGATGAAGTTGTCTTTGATGAGATTCTCTTTCTTGGCCACGACCATGGTACCATGGTAAGGGTGCATCTTCCTAAGAGGCTTCTTGAACCCACGATGATTTTTTGGTAGACTGAGGAGGTGGACGACTACCTGAGGATCTAGTCCAGGAATCTCATCGTAACTCTAGGAAAGCACATCATGATGCTGTTTCAAGAAATCCACTTACCTTTGTTGCTCCTCGAGGGACATGGCAGTATAGACCAATGTGGGTCTCAAATCTGCCTCGCTACCAAGGTTCACATGTTCTAGTTCATCAACCATGACAGACAAGCCCTCTACAATGGTAGGGGTGAGTATTCCAGAACCTCTTCTTCACTTGTGGCGGAGGGATTCCTAGCAGGTGAAGCTTCCCCTAGGTAATAATATCTTGACAGGAGGCTGGTACAAGACTGGACCCCAGTGGACAACATATCAGGAGATTCACGCGCCGGTGAGACAATAACGATGAAGTTAGTCGATCCAATCCCATCTGGTCTTTAGCCCAAGGGGACATTCTTGATGATATAAAAGAAATAGTGGCGCGTCAGCTTGAGCTGGTTAATCCCATCCCATCGAAACAGACATATATGACGTACTACCATTGCCATGGGGTGGACAGCCCAATATCGTATTGGGGTAGGAGGTTTCGGGATCAATTGAGCCTGGGTTGTGTAAGAGTACGAGGTGATTTTATGTCATCGCTTGGACTTGGAAAAATACCTCCCTCTTGTACCAAAGACAACAAATCATTGACCCATGTCAGGGGTCGTGGCCTCCAATCGATGGATCGGGAAGATATAGGTGTCATCTAGACCTGCCTAGGGGTCACTTGCGACCATGAAAGGTTTAACCTCACTTGCCAGAATCTACTTATCCTTGCTCTTGTAATAGTCGGCATCCAGGTATCAGTATTCACAAGAGGAAAAAGGAGATGTGTCACCTTGGAGTATGCCTACTCAACTATTTAGGAAGTACTTGAGGCACTGGTGATAAGTTGAGGGGACCTCCACATGCAGGTGGAGCCATTGTATTCCCATCAATACATTGTATGCGGTGTCCTGGGAGACAACCATAAACTTGGTACTGGAAACTTGGACACCAAACTAGGTCTTCAAATGTATCTTTTTGATCGGATTCTGCTATGTCATGTCATATCTCGGGACTCTTAAATCAGAGAGAGTCAAGTCATCTTCGAATAACCCCACCTTCTGCAGTGTCTGCGTTGGGATAAGGTTGATCCCAGAGCTAGTGTCAACAAGACAGAAGTGAACCTCCACGCCATTAAATTGGCTGGTGATGTACAACAGGTAGATATTCCCCTATATGAGAGATCCTCCATCTTCTCTTGAGAATAAAATTATGGCCTCGAATTAAGCATTCTCAATTTTTTCATCATGAAAGGCTTCTACAGCTACTACCTCCATCTCAAACTGGATGGGGCTTCATAAAACCTCAGTGGGGGCCTCGTGCATATCCGATGACAGGAGAATGGATTCATGGATGAAAAGGCTCAATGGGATTCCATCGAGGTGCTTGAGAACATCATACTTTTGCACCATGCATGAACTTCTACTATTGGAGGCTGCTCTACGATTGGAGGCATGACGGGCCCTGGCGGTTGGACTGGAAGCTAGTTGGTGCTAGGCATATCCTACTACTCACAAGTCAAATCCTGAAGAGTAGCATTCAGATGAGGAACAGATGACCATGATCATGTTGGATCTGGGTGAGGCTGGTCGCGGCCTGGATGAGGTAGCTATGCCTGATCCAGGATCACAAATGGTTATGGAGGTGGTCCAAGAGACACCAGATGAAAAGGATATGTGTGATGAGATATGAGTTGTGCCTATTGTCTAGACTCAGGGGTATGCATGGCCTAGATGTAGATGCCAAATGATGCACCTCGATGACCCATATAGCCACAGATCTGCCAACGTTGGTGTCGGTTGGGGATGTTTAGGAGGTTTGCCGAGCGCTCCCCATCATCCGGAGTCATATAGAGGTTTACCAACTCCACAGTATTAATCAAAGCATACCCCTGACTGTAAATTAATGATTCATCCAATAATGGGAAGATTCTGTGAGGTATCCCAATCTCAGAGGGCATGAAGTCACTGATAGTGCGAGAGGACAATGATATTGGTGGGGTGTGTTGCTTTTTTTCACTACCAATGCTTGCTCTTCTGGGAAGAGTCTGACTGAGATGATGATACAGAGGTAGAAGCCATATCTTCTGAAGGCTCCGGTCGATTCAGGCTTTTCAAAATGATGCCATGGGTGCAAGAATCCATCTTGATATCCATCCAGTCATCATACTTTTATCAATCGTGGTTAGAAACATGTTACCACTCACCTTCGATGTCGCTACTACTGTCTGGACTTACAAAGACACCTGCCAATTATGTCGAGGTCAAACCCAACCGAACTATGTTGTTGTCGACTTGGTATTGAAGCCAGTCATTGAACACATAGCACTGCTTGAGGGTGTGCCCCAGAATCCGGTGATAGGGGTAGTATTTGGGGCAATCAGTGAGATTCGCATCTTCCAGCTTGCTGCACTTAGGCTAGCGTACAATCCCATTCTCTAACGCACTTCTAAAGTAACCGAGGACCTGATTCTCACTGAACAAGTAAGTCTAATTTCTACTTTATGGAAAGGGGACCCTTGGAGCCTGGCCCTGGAAATAAGTGGGAGGGACCTTTAAAAGGGGAAAAACCTGATTGTCTTACCTAGGTGGTGGAGGAGCATTACGCGGAGGTGCTTTCCGATTTTGAGGCGGACTCTACTGAACCGGAGGCTGTGCCTGAGGAGGAGGGCCTCTGCGAGGTTGCAGGGCTGGTGCCACTAGTAGTAACTCCAACTATCTGGGGAAATTTATTTGGGCCACCGCGGCGGTCTCGACTTTGGTAGATCTCCTTGCTCGAATTACAGGGGGAAACCGACGTGCCTGGTTATCCAGTTACAGGGCTTCATCAAGGCGCTGAGCATTGTCAGAGAAGTCCCAAAATCCTCCAGGGTAGTTCTGGGTGATCATAGAAGGAACTATTTCTGTGATTAAATTTCCTACGCACATAGTCAGTAGTTTCTTCTCAGTCAGTGGCATGTCAAGGGAGTATGTGAGCCCCTTCCACAGTTTGATAAAGTCCACGACTCGCTCATCAGGCCTCTGTTTTCACTTGAAGAGGTCTGTGATGCGGGTTTTATGGGTGGTACAGTTGAACTAGTAGAGGAATATCCTACGAAGGTCCTTCCAGCTGGTCACAGATCTGACGGGGAGCTGGCTCTATCAGACGAATGTCGGCCCCTCCAGTGTCAGAACAAAACAACGAAGCTTGGAAGCCTCCTAATGTGCTGGAGGCCCTAACATGGTACCACACCTTTAATTTAAGTGGGGCAGGTGCTACGGTGTGTCCCCTGTCCCATTAAATGGGGAGAATGTGGGATTCCCAAAACCTGGAGGCGCTGTAATACCATCCACCCACGCCAGATATGGCTTACCATCAGGTGTGATTGCAACCTGTCACATTTCCAACATCTCAAGGATGTCCATGAGCACCGCCATAGGATCCTATGGGAAGGGGTCCCTTTCATGAATGGGATCCCTAACCGCGAGTGCATTGCTGGTTTCTTCAACATGGTAGATAGGGTCAGCGGATCATGGAGCGGTTTGTAGAGCGGCCTGCGGGGCATCTTGGGGAACCCGGGTGGGATTCCATGTATTTCCACGCCATTTGGGAGGGTTTGATGAGACATATTTCACCCTCATTAAATGAGCTCCAGGTTCAACCCTGTCAGCAGGAGTGGTATGATTAGGGTTTTATAGGGGCAGCTTGCTGAGGGGAAGTTGTTCCTGCCCCTGCTGTACTGGCCTACGATTTCTGTAGTTGGGTCGTCGCTCTACAACACGTTCATCCAGGAGTTAATCGACCAACTTCTTTTTCTCAGTAATTTTATGGCGCAATGTGGCCTTCTTGGGGTCCTCCACCATCTACTGCACTAATGTGGATTGGTTGGAGTGCCTCATAGCTCCGACGTGCTCTTTTCCCTTACCAAAATTCCTGCAGAGTACCAGTGCCTCCTTGGGCGTAGGGAGACCTAGTAGGATCCTCTGCTAGCGAGTGACCCTTCCTGATGTGCCCAATAGTGGTTTCATACCCTCTGGGATAAGTCTCCATCAAGAAGCTCCATCTCGTCCTCATCTTGTACTAGGTCGGCCATGTTGATTGTGGCCCTTCCTGGGGGAGTGTCCTCAATATCGCATAGCGAGTCAGGATGTCGCTAGATAGGACTAAAGAAGAGGGAATCGTGCTGCCCCCAACCACAGATTTGTATATGGGGGGTAGCCTCCTTTTTTAATTTTGTGTAGTATATTGATACTCTGAACGCATTGATACTGGAGATCCTCATGGATACCTAGTGACTTAGGGCACTAGGCCACAAGGAGTGCGACTAGATCGACTAGACGAAACAACTTGCTCATGTCTTCGAAATGAATTTGGATCCTTTGATAAACCACACACTAATTAAGGATACGTAAATGTGTCTGCTAAATGGTCGAGCGGAAACACTCAATTTCTTCTAGGGGGAGGGACTATGGTATGTAGAAATTATGCGCTGTCATGGGCCAGAACTTCTCAGGGAAGTGGTCCGCTGCATGTATGCTCCAGAAGATCCTCGACTCAAACTCAAGTTCTAGACCTTGATTACCCCACTATTCAACAAGGGGTGGCTGAGGAACTGGAAACGGTACTGAGACAGACCGTTGGGACAGTAGGTCGGCTGATGGATAATACGACGAATGGGATGAATGGGCGCCAATTCTTGTGCTGTCCTCCGAAGAGTGTAGCGACCTGGCCGCTACGTCATGGTAAGACTGGCTGATGTCTATCATTCTTGGTTCAGGGGCTCAGGATACCAGTGATAGTTTATGATGCTTCTCACCAAACATTGGTCACCAGAATAGATCTCTGTGATTTCTTGTAGAGGTAAAGAGCGCTTCTGGTGATGATGGTGGTGACATCACGACTGTAACCTACGGGGTCGCCAGATTTTCATCCTCCTAGATAAACTTTCAGATGGATTCGGGAATCCTATAGACCTCGCATTCTAGAAGTACTATGATGATACGCCTTATTCCTTCCCCGAACCTTGACTTGGATGAGCGATGTGAGGGTTCCTGAGCTGAGTCGTACTACTCTTTAGAGTCTCAGAAGCCGACCGGTTTGATCTCCGTCTGGGCCTTCCCAGGATTCTTCTTGTGCTGGGGACGACTTTCCTTCCATCCCCTGGGTGTCTCCTCGGAATAGGGATGATTTCTGACATGGGGTCCTTGAGCCGCACTGGTGCTGGGCTGGAGAGGGTTTCCACCCAAGAAAGCTAGGGTGGGAAGAGCATCGTGACAAATATCAAATGGTAGATGGGAAGGACCTCCATGAATAGCGCTGAGTAGGAAAACATTTCCTCTATAACAAGAATGATCATGGGAAGGACCTCCATACTAGGTGTGGTTGGAGCGAGACCGACCTTCTCCCCTCTGGTTGATGAGGCGTGGAAGACCTTCACCAGTTGCAGAGATGGTGTTTGGAGGATCCCCACATTGGAGAGAGACCGGATGGGTGATGTCCCTATATCGACGGTCGGGGGTAAGAGGAAGGACTTCATACCCAGTGTAATGGGCATGAAAGAGGCATCCGTACGGAGCATCATGCAATGGGGTAGACCCTCATTCAGATTGGGGGTAGCACAGGGTAGACCTCTATGCCGAGTCTCAAAGGAGGGAAGGCCCCCGCTCCCTATGGTAGTGGTACGGGGAGGACCTCCATACAGGGTGTCATCACTAAGGGTTGGCTCGTGGTGACCACTTCTCGTGCCTATGAACATGAGAGTCGACCCAACATACCCATGGGGTGGTTGGGGCCTCGATCCTTGTTGGGCATATAAGCTCCCCTATCAGTGTATGCAGGGACCTAATGATATGCATCAGTAGTGGCTCGGGCCACAGTAGTCATTGACATTGACGCCCCTTGGCGGGCATCCTCCTCAGCTTGCGCCTGACGCTGGCATCAGGCCAGACGAGTCGGGGCCCGTGGCGTAGGTATGTAACTTACCTGCTCCTCTGGAAAGACCGGGCTGAGGCATTAACATGGATGGGTGGGTTCCCTTGTCGGGATACCCTTGATTAAGACTCTGACCAGGCTGGGCCGGAAATCCCCTACCTCGTTAGCATAAGGCATTGAGTCATCAAAGCACTCCGAGGACAGGCTCCCGAAGCGGTTGTATGACGGGGTGGGGGGAAATGGATCCCTGCGCGGCCCTCATGGGCAGCATTTCCAATGAGGTACAGACGCCTACAGGGCCAGATGGGCCTTATCCCACATAGGGATGATGCTCTCCTCTTCATAATGATGCTCTAGGTTGTTAATTACCCTTTGTTGGATAACATCTGATACGGAGATGGGGTTTGGGAACCCCAAGGTGATGGATGCAGAGGTCATTGAGGAAGAGTTGAAGCCACACAGAGTGGTTGTGCTAGCTTTGCCACAACCCTTGTGTAGACGGGCAGGTAGTGATCATGTTCCTGAGGCAGCAACCAGATTCTTGAGAATCAGGGAGATGAAATCATCAGTGCTGAAATAAAAAGGAATAGACAACCAATGCCCCATTGACATCTCATCTCCCATGATCAGTAAGATGGATCCACTCTGAAAATGTTGTAGAACGGGATTCCCAACATTATATTTCCCCAACATCTAGTGAGTTTCACGCGAGGCCCACTATTTTCATAGCGGGACCAATGCCGGATTTATGGATCCGGTGAAACATCAATACATTGATGCCACGATCTCTAATAATCTCTATATTGAGGAGAAGATCATTACGTTAGGTTCACCATTTATATTTCTGATGCTTTCATCGGGGTGTGCTCGTTCGTCTCATTCTGGGATGAGGGGCACAGTTTTTTGTTTCCCCGCATTCCCGCTTTCCAAAGGCGGGAAGCATCCACTCATTATTCAGGGACATCTGCTCCTTAATAGAAACAGGATGATGGGATGTAATTTCATTTTCACATGGATTCCTCCTTGGAACTCGTCACCTAGTCCGGGTCTCCCTCATAGACATAAAACTCTTCCCAACGCCATATCTTCATGGACACCAGTTAATTACACTGCTTCTGTCCGGACACTCTAAAGGGTCCGGTCAGGGCAGCAACCTTCTGTTCGGGGAGTAATCACATTGGGAATCACGGGTGTGTCTGTCTTCTATCCCTTATTATAGGGAATCTCAAGTTAACGGAAGCTTGAGGCATCCCACATCGAACGCAGTGAATCATATTCCATTGGAATGTATCTGAGGTTTTCCTCAGCTTCCCATGTTTAACACAGGGTATGCCGCAAGTTGAACGTCTAGCAAAGACAGATCAGGCTGATGAGAACACTGACTAGAGTGGATCAGATGGAGGAATCACCTAGAGATAACACCGATATTGGGGCCATAGTGTTTGTGGCCTCCCAAGAGATGTTTGATGGAATGGGGAAAGGGTTGTTATGATCCCACCGAGATGTGGCGACATAGTTATGAATCACGATGGATGATGGAAGGTTTTGTGAACTAGATGGTGAATGGGATGGAACCATCATAAGGATGTTGATGGTTTTGAGATTGAGCCTGAAAGACGCTTCCTACATATCCTTGTTTCAGGGAATCAAAGTCCACAAAGTTTATATCATGATGGCATACCGCCAATTGGGGTTTTCAACATATTACCACTGGATGAGATTGTAACATCATACTATTGGATAAGGTGTCAATGGATTACCACTAGATGGGGTTTCAATGGCTTATCAATGATCGAGGTCACAACGGATTACCGCTGGATGGTTCTGTCAGTGTCTTACCACTAATGAGGTCGCAATGAATTACTGATACATAGGGTCACAACAGCTTACCACTAATTAAGGTTACAATGGATTACCGCAACAATGGGGTGAAAATGGCTTACCTATGAATGGAGTGACAACAACTTACCACTGAATGGAGTGACAACAGATTGCTGCTAAAAGAGGTCCATTGTTTAACGTCATGCGGGATGGGGTGAATCGACGTAAAGGGGGTCAGAACTGTTAGGTGTTGGGCTTGAAAATCATGGAGGCTTCCTACGTACATCACCTTGTAAAGGATCAAAGACTTCGTAGTTCAGGTTGTTGGGTACCACTGGGAAGGTGGACCTGGGGTACAATGGGTGGTGGGCTTGGTGCTCCTACAGGAAGATGGTTAGGACCAATGGATGGTGGTGGGCTTGAACCCGGTGGAGGCTTCCTATGCACCCTTCCTTGGCAAGGATCAAGACCACGTAGTTCATAATGGTGGATACAGTTTAGCATCATGTGGGACAGGGGCGAAACGACGTGAAGGAGGTCTGAGCAACCAGAGTGGTGGGATTGAACCTTGTGGAGGCTTTCTACATACCCTGCCTTGGCAAGGATCAATGTACTCATAGATCAGGATATGGGGGAATTTGGGGATTATGCTATGAGGCTGACCAAGGTGTTGGTGAACCAACGTGAAGATGGTTAGAAAGACCAGGGAGGTGGTCTTGAACCTCGTGGAGGCTTCTTACGTACCCTTACTTGGCATGGATCAAAGTCCACATAGTTATGGATATGGGGACATTTGGGGCTTATGTTCTGAGGCTTCCCAAAGTGTTGGTGAACCGACGTGAAGATGGTCGGAATGAATGGGGTGGTGGGCTTGAACCTCATGGAGGCTTCTTACGTACCCTACCTTGGAAAGGGTCAAAGTCCACATAGTTCAGGTTGGGTGTGGGGCTTACACTCTAGGCCGCCCAGGGAGTTAGTGGGATTGAACCTCATGGAGGCTTCCTATGTACCCAACCTTTTCAAGGATCAAAGACTTCGTAGTTAAGGTAATGGTGTGGGTCTAACAATCTAGGTTTCCCATGGTGGATGTCACAGTCATTGCTCACTCTAAGCCCATGTGAGTCATGCTTGGTGTGAGAAAAAAGAGATAGTATAGACCTGATGGTCACATCACGAAAGGTGAATCCATGGGAAATTGAGTGGGGAATATGTGTGATTAATGGCCCAAATAGGAAACGGAGGCTTATACGTGGTTAGTAGCCCAAGAAGTCGGGACATACTCCAGGATAGAGGCCCGGTGGTGACAAAGCATAGTGGGAGAGGGACTTGGGATAGAAGAAAGGAAAAGAAACATCCCCAATCACACCCTTCACCGACCCTGGGGACCGAAGATAAAAGGAGGATGAGGGATGATTCCTCCCACAAGAAAGCTAGGGTCTTACACCGATATGGTTACCCTTCCCCCGTGGAAAAACGCCGCTACCTTAAAGAGGATATCATCCCCTATTGAGTCCAGCGGGCATGGAGACTTTCCAAGGTGGGATACCCTGAGTGAAAGGCATGAGGTGAGGTCACAGTTTAACTTCACGTGCTGAGGATGAGGGTGCTTGGCAGTTTAACATATTGCAGCTCATATGAGGTGGGTTCGCTCCGCACCCCTAGGACTTACATAACTGGTACCCTCTGCTTCTTGGTTTAAGGAGGGGACAGGAAAATCCATGGTGAGGGTTCGTCACGGAGCAAACCATTGAGGGGTCTACCATAGTGTGGCTATGTGAAGAAACAATAGCCATTATCGTGCCTATGT
This sequence comes from Viscum album, assembly GCA_963277665.1. Classification (NCBI taxonomy): domain Eukaryota; kingdom Viridiplantae; phylum Streptophyta; class Magnoliopsida; order Santalales; family Viscaceae; genus Viscum; species Viscum album. The sequence goes on from OY728163.1 coordinate 1,947,130,930, forward strand.
GAAGAAGCATGAGTCGATGCAACGCAACATGCAACATCTTCCAGAGGAATTTGATGTTACTTCGTGCGAACCTATGAGGTTGCACAAGAAATGTGTATATGGCGAAGGAACTGTGGGCACAGGAGGCACCCAAAAATGATGCCCGAAAGAGGGACATCATGGTCGCACAAGGTGGGAGGCTTGCACGCAAAAGGTACCATTGCACGAAAAAGGGTTTCGAATGGCGTGCAAAAGGAATTGCGTGCGTGAAAAACTCTGAACCGGTACAGAATTAAGAACTGGTCATGAAATAGAGAAGGCTGGGGGGCAAAAAGGAATTACGCTCTGGCAACCTAATTGCGCACAATCGGAAGGAATTGCACATGGGGAAAGGGTATAAAGTGGATTTAGACAAGGATCATGCCCATGTAGTCACACGGAAAGGCGGACCCCTAGGTGACATGGCGTGAAAAAGTTAGTACCTGAGAGCCATCATCTTTGAATGCATGAGAGATGAATTTCGCGCGGGAGAGGTACTTCAGATTCTTCAAGCTGAAGTCGAAGGCATTGGCCTTTTATTTATAGGCATTCAGGATCACGGGTCCGTGAAAAAAATGCTTTGGCGCGAAATATTGCACACCCCGATGTCGGTAGCATGAAGATAAACCGCATAGAGAGGTGGCATCAAATAGTCCCTTTCCAGTGCAGAAAAATCTCATGAATCCCGTAGTTTTTCATGTGGGAATATGTTTTTCCTGAAACTCAACATTTTTTTCACGCCTCCCCTCTGGGACCCCTGGAACGGATCGCTGGATCCAAATATGGCTGCGCTTTGTCATGTCAGAACCTTCCATAGCCTTGGAGTGCTTTTCATCATCTACAACAGTTCAAATAATATTTTTCACAATAGATTAAATAATAATATCTTTTTGACTCTTATACAACATAAGAGTAATTTCATTCAATGTGATATAGTTTAATTATGTTTTCATTGCATTTTTCAATGAAACTCTCTTCCAATATGCAGAACACCTTCATCAGACACTCGATTTTTTCCACTAATGATTCTTGGAAATTTTGTACTATGAGTTATAACTAGCCAATAAAATTCAGGAAAGCGACTCATGCCTTCAATAGACCATGATGCTAGTAGTGGAGAATAGTTAAAAGGACAGTTAAACCTCATATGAGTGGGAACAAACAATTCTTCTCCATGCTGTTCTTCATCGTCTTCTTCAACTTAATCTTTATATTATTGTTCTAAATTGTCACCATCCTCAAAATAATTGACAAATGAATCTAAAGTATGTGTAGGAATATCCACTGAAACTATGTCCATAGGAAATGACAATACAACTCCCATTGCTGATGGAACTTTTTGAGGTGTTATAGAAAGAGAAAATGACATAGTCTCATGAATTTTTTGATGGCACAACTTCCAAGGTCGATGGAACCTCCAATGTACCTATAGTGACATACAACACCAACATTTGATTCTCTGGATGATACATAACCATAAAAAGTACGTATTCTGATTCTTCATCATCAGTTACTGGATATGCCACACGCCAAAACCTATCTACAAATTGTAGATATCTATATTTGATAGATTCTATCACTTGATTGATGATTTGTTTTAAGTTTTTATTAATTTTCCTTTAAAGAGACTCCAATGTTGTACAACCTCCAAGCATCACAACACATTATGGTCATATACTATAACTACAACTTTATTTGGTATCAATTATTTGAACGTTGCAATAAATATATGTAGCCATATTTTTTATATAAAATAAAAAATCGTTATTAATTAAATATGTGGAGAGATTCAATTTATGTATGCATGCTTCGTGTAATTTAGGTTGGAATCCTAATCCCTCCCCCAATTTAATATGATCAATCAATATTGATGTGTAACACTTTACAGAACCCATGTTTTTTTGTTAATTACCCAAAATAGAAGTCAATAATATTTATACATATACACATGCATCACATGTATGAGGTACATGAACAGGTCATGTAAAAGCATAGAGTTATATGAGATTGGAAAACTCAATTAGAGTAAGCCTCGAGTAACAAATATCCAACTCCATTCACTTTCCTAGACAAGGAAAACCACTAGGAATGTTGGTGGTCCAAACAAAATCCACTCTTCTTGGGGAGACTTTACTCAAGTGAGCATTCATTTCATGACAAATCTAACAAATTATATGAACAAAATATATTCAATAACTAAATTCATTTACAAAACTTCAATTAAAAACTGAGGTCAATGTAGATGAAAAACTAAATTCATTTTCATATATAGAATGTAATGCAATGGTAGATTCTAGAATCATTTTATAAAATAATTATTTCACAAATTAATGCAATTACATCACTAATTAATATAATTACTTCCCTATTTAATATAACTACATTTCTAATTAATATAATTACATCGCTAATTAATATAATTACTTCACTAATTGATATAATTACTTCAATAATTAATATAATTACTTCACTCATTAATATAAATAATTCAAAAATTACACTTAAAGAAGCCTTTAATTACACTAAATATAATTACTTCACTAATTAAACTTAACATTTCCACTAATTACACTAAATGTAATTACATTGCTATTTACACATAATGAAGCCCTTGATTACAATCAATGTTTCCCCTGATTAGAATTCATTAATTTCCTAATTAGAATTCATTAATTTCCTAATTAGAAATCATTAATTTCTTAATTACCATTAATTAGTTCCCAAGTTACCATTGATTTGTTGCCTAATTACCATTAATTAGTTTCTTAATTAACAATAATTAGTTACCTAATTTCCATTAATTAGTTGCACATTTACTATTTATTAGTTTCCTAATTACCATTAATTAGTTTCCAAATTATAATTAATTAGTTTCCTAATTAGAATTAATTAGATTCCTAATTAGAATTAATTAGTTTTCTAGTTAGAATTAATTAGTTTCCAAATTAGAATTAATTAGTTAGAAAATTAGAATTAATTAGTTGCCTAAACATAATTAATTAGTTTTCTAATTGGAATTAAATAATTTCCCAATTAGAATTAATTGATAACCTAATTACAATTTATTAATATCCAAATTAAAATTAATTAATAGCATAATTAAAATTACTTAATGGTCCAATGAGAACTAATTAATGGACCAATTACCATTAATTATTTTCCGAATTAGAACTAATTAATCTTCAAATAAAATTAATTTATTGATAATTAGAATCAATGAATTTATAATAACTATTAATTAAGGACCTAATTACCAAAAATTAGTTACCTAATTACCATTAACTAATTACCAAATTACCATTAATTAATTAACTAGTGACCATTAATTAATTAACTAGTTTACATTAATTGATGACATCATTAAAATTAATTAAAAACCTCATTAAAATTAATTAAACACCTAATTAAAATTAATTAAACACACACTTAAAATTAATTAAACATCAATTTACAATTAATTAATTATTTAATTACAATTTGTTAGTTACCTAATTATAATTAATTACCTACAAAATTATAATGAATTAATTATCTAATTATCATTATATAATGAAATAATTATAAATAAATAATTACCTAATTACAATTAATCAATTACCTAATTAAAATTAATTAATTACCTAATTACAATAAATTAAACTCTTTTTATTCTAATTAATTAAACACCTATAATTCCAATTAATTAAACTCATAATTAGAATTAATTTATTTTTTAATTATAATTAATTAATCACCTAATTAAAATTAGTTAATCAACTAATTAAAATTAATTAAACACTTAATTACATTTAATTAAATACCATATTACAATAATTTAAACACCTAATTACAATTAATGAAACAAATAACTATAATTAATGAAACACATAATTACAATTAATTAATTACCCAATTACAATTAATTAATTACCTAAATAAAATTAACTTATAACCTAAATATAATTAATTAATTTTCTAATTATAATTAGTTAAAGTGCTAATTACAATTAATTAAACAATTATAATTACATATAATTAAACACCAAATTAGTATTAATTAATATCCTAATTATAATTAATTAGAATCATAATTTAAATTAATTAGTTACATAATTAAAATTAGTTAATTACTTAATTACAATTAATTAATAACCTAATTATATTTAATTAAACACCTAATTATAATTAATTAAACACAAAATTACAACTAGTTTAACACCTAATTACAATTAATTAAAAACTTAATTACATTTTATTAATTACTTAATTACCAATAACTAATTACAGTTACTTAAAAAAAATTACTAATTATAATTATAATACATTAATTATGAACTATTTCTATGAAATAAAAAAAATAAACATATTAAAAAAAATTGAAAATTATAATTACCTCAAATTTGTGGAAGTTGGTGATCCTTTGGAGAAAAATTACTACAAGGGCCATGAAAGGCTGAACACCAATAGGATTTTGAGAGACTATATCAGGGGGTAGTTTGATAGAGAGAGGTGGTGTGGGAATGGGGTGTGTGAATGGGGAAGGGGAGATCCCCCTTATATAAGGGGGTAAGATTTAGCTGCCACATCAAGTGGTGCTGATAGGTTTAATCTTAAACTATCGGTGCCACATGAAGTTGTGAAGAAAGATTTATAGTATAATGGTCAGCGCCACTTCAAGTGGTGCTTTGGGGATTTTTACACACAAAACCAGTTGAAGTGGCGATGCTCCAACAAATTTTCCAAATAAAATAAATTGACCCATAAAATAAAAAAATACGTCCCTATGCCAAATTATCCCCTCAGGATGCATGGTGGACTTTAGAGATGGCTTCAGAATTCCCGAGGGTAGGATGGGGACAGTTTATATAATTGAATATTAATTTATAATTGTGTGTCTGTGAATTAATAAATAATATATATAAATAAATATATAAACTTGTATGAATTTATATACACACAAAGAAATATATTACCATGTAATAAAAATAATACCCACACAGATATATATTTATATATATAAATATATATTAATTTATATGTATATTACATATATATATATATATATGTATATATTAATTTATAAATATAATAATATTAATATATTTATATATATGTATATATACATGTTTATTTGTATATGTATGTTTATATAGATGATTCACACACACACACACACAAAACAACATTATATAATATTAAAAATAACATATATGAATAACATAGACACATAGATATATATATATACGTATGTATTATTCATTTTTTTTATTTTTAATATTATAAAATTCTATAATATTATATTACACAAACACATTCATAAATACATACATACATATATGCATACATAAATAAATAAATAAATAAATACATACATATATATATATATACAGATAATAGAGAGAAGAGAGAGAGAGAGAGACATGAAAATAGTACACATATAACAATATTACTTAATATTAAAAATAATGTATGCACACTCACACACACACATTTATATATTTAAATTAACTATTATTACTTATGATTTAAAACATACTTATAAATAACTTGATAATATCCAATAACTACATGTTTTTTAATAAAAAATAAAAAATAATAAGTATAAAAATACATATATATTAGTTATTAATTAATTTATTATAAATTATTAATATTATTATATTTGTATTAGATTTTATATTAATATACGTGTCTATGTAGTAATAAATTAATATGTTATATTTATATATAAATATATGAAAATATGAATTTTAATATGTAAATATATATAGAGTAATATATTATTAGTAAGAATATTTAAATAATTTATATATATTTCATTATATATATACATATTTAAATACATCAAGTTATATGTATATATTAAATTATATATATACATATATAAATATATTAATTAATTTATATGAGTGTGCACGTGCACATTAATATATATATATATATTATTAATATATAAATTTAAAAATACACACACACATATACATATATATACATACATAAAAATAAAAATAATATATATATATATATATATATATATTTATGTATTAATATAAATATTAATATATAAATTTATTAGTATATATTTATAACAAATATATTGGTATATAATCACATATAATAAAAGACACACTCACACACACACACATGTTTAACATATATATTAATTTATGTATAATTATATAATAAAAAATATTTTAATTTTTACAGACATATAAAAAAAATAACATATAACTACATATATGTTAATGTATATATAAATATATAACAACATATATTAAGACTTATATATGTAACTTATAATAACATATATGTTTATATATAATTAAACATATGTCTTTTTATAGATTAATATATATATAATGTGTTGATTTCTATATAAATATACAATATATATTAATTTATATTAAAATCTACACACACATATATATTAATTTACATGTACACACACAAATAAATTTATACATATGTTACTATAATATATATGAATATATTTATTTCCTTATTTAAAAAAATTATTATATAATTTTAATAATTTATACAAAAATTTTGTGTGTCTTAATGTACACAGAGAGACAATGATATTATAGAATTTAAAAAACAACATATGTGAATAACACATGCATACATAGATAGATATATATATTATTCATATATGTAGTTTTTAACATTATATAGTATGATTATCTCTATGTGTGTACACATGCATATTCATAGACACTAAGAATCTTGTATAAATTAGTTAATACATCATTGGTGGGGGTGGTAAGGGTTTGGGGGTTAGGGGCACGTTATGAGGTCAAGTGTCCGGACCTATGTGTTTAGTGTAATTTATTTCCATCACATTGTATTCCAAAATGATAGATGTAATCTACCTTTTATAACTCAGTAAAATTATAGTTAACAATTTATAAATTTTATAAATAAATAAATTTATATAGACACACACACACACATTCATACACAATTATAAATTCATATATTATAGTAATAGATTCATCAATTAAAAAATATTAATATTATTTTATGATAATTTGATTTTATATAAATATTGGTGTGTTTAAATAAATAAATATATATATAGCGTAATATTTTATCATCTCACATCTTTGATATTATGAAGTATCCTGATTAAGAGATGTCGGGTTCAAGGAGGCATGTCCCATGCAATGTGAGTGATACGTGAATAGGGCGGCCTGATGGAGAGGTGAGAGTGGTGGTGGGGTCTCAGGCAACGTGAGTGAGTGTTGAAGGGGGCGGGTCTGGTGCGGTGTGATCGACAGGGGAAATGTGAGGTATTAGGAATGTGTTTCCTTTTTTTTTCAAAAAATGTGACACTGACCACATTTTAAAATGTTGTTAATGTATAAATGTGATTAAATTTCATCTTTTCTATGGAAGAATCACCATCGTGGGAAGGAAAAAAAATGTGTTTAATGCTCCCAATAGATATGATCATGATACATTATCCATGATGAGGGTTTAAAGAGACTAAATCATCATGGATATAAAAATAATAAACAATGGAATCATAAGGGATGGGTTGAAATCTTACCTTTCTCAAATCATTACTCGAAAATCCTTCAATGTGAAGATCAATATGGAATAAAAGAATGATATGGAGATATATAAAATTGTGGGAAATATTCTATAGTCCAGGATTGATAATTATGGAATATATAATTTTGAATATGGATATGTGTCCCTTCAATAATATAATAAATGATGGATTTGTTGGTTAATGCACTTAGCTTATCATTCTCTATTCATCTTGTCAGTAAAAATATATATGGAGATCTCAAAGATAAATTTTTCAGGTAGAACATGAAAAGGTATTTCTAGAGTATAATGACACACCCACACACATAATTAAACTTGCACAAGATGAGATCATATTATTATTTTTATTCAAAAACTACACATGCTATTAGGTAGTAATATAGTGGCAGTGCAAGGTCAGACCCACAAAGACAATGGGAAGGACAACAACCAATCGAACAAAACCCTTTAGATAGATTACTCACATTAACTATTAGGGATTGGATTTTAACTAATGATATTTAGTTTGTATGTTTAATTCGGATAAAAAGGGATGGTTTTGAGGTCAATTTTATAGATCATGACAAAAGATAATCATAGATTAATCTTTGAATAGTCTTATGTCTTAGGCTGTGAAGTGGTGAAATGTTCTCTAATTTGTTTTTGGTCAAACCAATTTGTTCTACCTATGCTTTAAATATCCCATGGTAAATCTATAACCAAAAAATTATGTTAATTACACTTGGAATATATGTAGAACGTTTCAAAAACAAATGGCCGTAGTTCTTATCAACTACAATTAGGTTAGGTTCATTAAATCACACATCCCATGGTCATGGTTGAGTGAAATAATGTGATAAAAATTATTATTAACTTAATTACTAGACATAGGGTTAGAAAGGTCAAATATAATGATTCATTATGTTCAGAAACACAAAAAATCTTGACCACTAACCCTATATTAGTTATTCATTCTTGGATATGATGATAAAAAACAAGGAAATATTAAGCACACTATGCATAATTATAAAATAGGTGAAAAAGAGGCAAGTTGTAAGATCTTGGATCATCTTAAGGTTTGTTTTTGTTTATTTTTTCTCATGGTCATCTTTCATTTTGATATATTAGTGTTTCCCAAGTCCTTGATAATTCTTGGCGGTGTTTCGGGGGTTTGAGACATGAAAATGGGAAAAAGGGGCTTCCTGGAAAATCTGCACGGTTTGTCCACGGTTTGGAAAAACCATGTGATGGGAGATCATGAAGTAAGTAGATATCCACATGGTTTTTACACAGTATAAGAATGCAATGCGAGATAAGGGAATGCTTGTAGTGTTGCACGCTTGGTTTGCACACAGTTTGGAGAACCATGTGGATAAACTGTGCGACCTCGAAACTTTGAGAAAATTTCAAAATTGCCACTCTGGGATTTTAAATCCCAACATGGTATTTTCCTCCATTTCACCATCTCTAGACCTAGTGATGCCCCAAGAACCTCAATATCACCCATGGATCGATCTCCCACATTTCTAGGCAATTTTGGATGTAGTTGGTTGTAGATCGAAGCTCTGGGTAAGTCTAATCCACTCATTCCTTCACTTTTTCAGATTAGGGTTTGTGGTTTCTTTCATCTCCTTCCAAAACCCTAAAACCATATTTTTCCGGTGGAACCTAAGTTAGGGATTCAAGGGGTTCTTGAATCTGGAACCAAGGCCATGATTCAGATGGATTTCATCAATGGATTTGAGGTAGGTTGTCTATAAGTTATATCCCTTGGGTTTTGAATAAATTTGTGCATGTGGGGTTTTTATTCGTGTTCTTTTGATGAGTTATTTGTGGCTTCGACATGATGTGATGTTGTGGGTGTCCAAATAGTCAATATAACCCCTATTGATCCCCATAGGATGCAATAAGGATTACTTTTCCATTTTAGGTCCACCATTGGGGTGCACTGACAAACCCAGACCTAGAGTGTTGTAGGGTTATGTGATGGGTTGCCGAATAATAATGTGGAACCTATGTGGAATATATATTAATAGTTTATTAAGATGTAAAGGGAATGATGGTAAAGATTCAAAGGGTGATAAATGCATAAAGTATTTTAGGAATGACATGATAATGGGTAATCAGGTTGGATGAGATTATATTGATAGTTTAATGAATTTTTTTTTAGAATTTCCTAACAGAATTGTGCAAACTAAATGGTGAAATTCTAAATGGATTCATATATTGAATGGGTTAATTCATGAGAATTATGGCACTCTGAGTGGTTTATTGCAATATGTTTATGGGTTTTGAGATATGGTAAAGGTACATAGAATTTATAAGTGGGTGCATGCTTGTAAAATGATTAGTGGGCTAAATGGGTAAATATATGGTCATTGATAAATTTTTCTAGGGCATAGGATTTATTGAATAATGATAAAGTGTTAAGATATGATAATGGGGACCTGTCTAAATTAATATGAATTGTAATGGGAAAACATGTTAATGGGTTATTGAATAGTATTAATTCCCATGTTTTTTGTTATTCCTTTTGAATTGTTGTATCCAATGGATTTGGTTATGTTATGATGTATTATGGTATGGTGTTGGTGATTTTAAAAATACGTATGTGCACATGGATTTGTAGATTGTGGAATTTACTTGAGATTCTCTTCCCACTGGTAGAGTTAGATTGAGGCTCTAAACTCCACCACAAAATGCACGGGTCAGAAATGGGACGGAGGCTCTATTCCCCTAATAGTGTCATTCCACCAGGACTGAGGCTTCAAGGTTAGAATAATGTGGTGATGTGATATGTGTATCCGTAGTGAGACAACGACTTGATTTATTTCCCTCATGCATTGTGATTGATTTCTGTAGACCCATGTGTAGAGGAAATTTATGCATAACCCAGGGAACATGTGATTAAATGGATTGAGTAATGAAGATGGTGTACGAAATGTAATTTTTACTCACAACCTACATGGGCCGCTGTTGGGTACCCAATCCGATCTCTTGGTTACATGACATGAAATGGGAAAGACCCATACACTAGGATGTTGATTTGGGTTCATGATGTATAAGGATAAGGACCAAGACATGGAGTCGAGATCTGTTTGGGGACTTGGCCAATTTTTTTATTTTTGTTTTCATTCACATTGCACTACTAGTATGACATGGAATTATTGTATTTGATTTGTGGTTGTACCCCATTTTGGAAACGTATGGTAATATAGGATTATTGGTCGTTCACATTGTTCCCACTATTTATATTGTGTTCTACTATGGCTCACTCTAGTAAAGAGGGGATAGTCTCCCCACATGAATCATTGGACCCTCACTATTAGTCGGCAACCTCTGGCGTACAGGGAGGGGTGCTTGATTTCAGGTGATGACCCTTCTATATGGACTAGTTTAGTGGCTTCTTGGTCAGGGATGTTCAATGTGGTATCAATAGAATTATTTTCTCTTTCTAACTATTTGGGGATGGTAGACAAAATAATAGGATGTGCCGGGCCATGGTAATTATCTCTTTCTTTGGAGTATCTAACCCATGTATGAGGGAAAACCCAAGTCACTCTAGGAGAGAATTGTTGTTCTTGATGTCTGTAGTAACATTTGAATGATATTTCAACGTTGGGTTATTCACATGTTGCGTGATTTGAAAAATTTATGATATTTGGATCATGGTCAGAATGACATGAGGTTGTGCATTCATGCATCATTTTAGAAACTTAATGATATAGGCAGCATTTATTGTTATAGGCACACACATGGGATGGGTGTGTGGGGAATAAATAGTAGATTTCTTTTTTTTAATTCTTAGAAAAATATGCATAAAATGATGCCTAATATTGGTAATTAAAGTCAGTGAAAGAAAGGAATTCAAATGAATAGTAAAGAAAAATGTGTATGAAGAAAATTTATAAATTTGTTAACATTATGGTTTGTGATAAATTTTAAACGTTTATTCAGTGTCTAAAAAATGATTTCATAATGATGTTAAAATTGTTAATGATTTTTTCCTAATAAAAGGTGTAAATGAGTTAAAGTTATGATTGTACGAAGTTTTGATATAGGGAAATGTGGTGAAGAGGAAAGGACCATGTCGTAAAAGAAGATTTTTTTTTGAATATGTGTTGATGAAATACTTTTGATTAAATAAATTGGTTACCCCATGTTAATCATGACTACAATAGATATGGTATATGATAGTGTTCCGATTGTGATAATTACCGTTTGGATAAAGCATGAAGAATGGGTTGTTTAAGGTTGCATGTGTGAGTCCTTTTTCCATCTATTGATAAATCTTGTTAGCCATTCTTTGAAGCTTAATGTGAATGATAAGTTTAAAAATAAGTATGTTTGAGTTCAAATGTGGGTATCGATTTTGTTATCAGTTGGACCCTTATATGTGTGGGTTGGGGCCATGAGAGAGTGCCCTAGTTTGAGACTTTGGAATTGGATTGTGACTCCTTATCGGTTATGATATAACCTAGGTGGTGTATTAAGGTAACCCTTGGTGGGGTTGTGGCCTATAGGTTTCGAGGAGTTGTTCAATAATGTGAGTGAGGAAACTATTTTGTTTCGTGACTGTACAAAGAACATGCTGGAACCTAAGGATGGTGCATGGGTCTTGGGGACCTTGTGAGTTGAGACCTTGAGAGTTGTGTCTTGAATCCCAGAGAGGATGTTTTTCTCTATTCGGTGATTCATGTGTACACCTTTTCTGTGGAACATAGAGTATATGGTTTTTTGTGTGCTAGGAATAGTGTGCATTGGAATGGGAGTGAGGGTTCCATTCACAATAATTTCTTTCTTCGTGTCATGATAAGTATTTTTTGGAGAGAGAACCAATGGATTCTCCTGATTGTGACCCAAGTCTAGGGAATTTATTTCATTCAACCTTCATGGTGACCTATGAAAGAGGTTGGACATGGTTTCTATTTGTTTTGGATGTGTACCGCATATATAGAAGTTTTGAAATTTGATAATGGGACTCAGAGTGCTCCATGGTGATGGATTCTCCTTCAAGGACAAGTGGGATGGTTGATGGTTGGTTCTGCCTCTCGAGTTGTGGTAATGTAACGAAAGTTATTGAAAATCAAGTGTGACCTCATGGGATGTTAGTCCAACAGTGCAGTTAAAATTAAATATGAAGCATGAGATATGCTTTAGAGGTGGTGTCAATGCATACTAATCACCCCAAGTTTTATTGAATGATATAGTTTCACTCACTTCCTTTGTAAGAGAACCCTAGTGGTTTTGATAAGAGTAATGTTATGTTTCAAAGGGTTGTATCACACGGATGACTGACTCACCTATTAGGTGATGATTAAATGAGGTATTGTAGTTGTTTTTGAGCAGAAAAGAAAACGGTGGCAGAATTGTGGTTATATGATTTTGCTCGATGGTGACACCCATAGTGGGGGTTGTCATGTGGATGAACTTGTTAATATCAATGGGTTGGTTTTTGGGTAAGATGCAGAGGCTGCCTCAGGGATGATGATGCTAACTAACCAAGAGACATTGTTAGGTTTGTAAGCAGGTGATGATCTATAAACAAGATGAGGTTGTTTTGTGTGAGACAATTGGTTTGATTGGTGTGGTAGACCATTGTGCTTAGGTTGTTAGTTGTAAGGGATGCATCAGATGGAATCGAGCAGTGTGGTGGAATTAGTTCCATATGAACATTAGTTCTTGACTGCATGGTGGTTTGGTTGTGGAGCGATGGTTGAACCTAGTTAGCAATCACACCTGAATAGTGGTGTTTAAGTATTGATGAGTCACATTCGGTAGGGAAGCCTGAAATCCTTATAAGGTATTGGTGTCACATAGATTGACATCATAAATGGATATTTTGGTGCTGGTGTTCTTCAAAAACTTCTTAGCATATCACAACTTATGATGATCCTGCCCAATATTTTTACATCGTCCTAGGTATGTTTAGAAGCTATAGATAACTCCAAAAGATGAAAATGTTTTTGCTTGTATGAGGATGTCTTGTGGTATACATTCATGGAAATGAAATGTGACGAGTTTGATTATGGGATGTACACTCTCTACGACTTGGAGTGCGGTATCTAAGATGGGCTTAATGATGGAAAACAACATGGGTTCCATTCACAAAATTTGAGAACATGCACTGGGTGACGTTTGTTATCTGTTTTTGGGAAAAAGAATAATGGCCATGTCTATGTTTGATATTTGGTTTATGAACATGTATATGATGCGGTGGTTGGAATCCCTCTTGAGAGTAATGGTAACAACACTCCTAAGGTGGGGAGAATTGGGTAAATCCTAGATGTGGATAGGAGAACACTGAGCTGATGTTGTGGCACTAGGATGACAATGAAGAACATATAAGGTGCCTGTCAGGTTCCTTAGATTGGAAATATGGGACTAGGATATGGTCACATATTAGCCGAGTGCTGGTTTAAAGCTCATGGTGGATCAATGTGAAGCTTGTGATGATTGTACTAAATTCATATAAGGGTTTGGATATATATGAAAATAGGTTGTGGCAAGAGCAGTTGGGTTCGATAACTCCAAAAATTATCAGGGTTAGACTCGTGAAATTTACCCTTTAGTGGTTTTAGAAAATCTCGAATTTTGGAAAACCTTGGGCATGTGATGTGGTGTTATGACATGGGTGTAGTTGATGATGGTCTAGATGGCAGTGACTCTACGATGATGGAATTATACTGGAATTCAATAATGACATCAGTTGGTGTATGGAATGATAATGTTAGGATTCATTTCAATAGTCACCTTTGGATGTTGATAAAGGTGTAGCGTACCATCAATAGAAAGTGCATGTTCTGGGCCATGCCAGTCAGATGTGGTCCATCCTGAGATGGTAAACATGAATGGGCGTGGTGAGAGTAACCCACCTCTGGGATTATGTTATGGCGGTAAGTTCCTTTTTTAAATGTATCTGTACCTGTGTGTGGTTAATTGGATATTAGTCATTAAATGGATAGTGTAGGGATGTCCTCCTGATTGTTTCGACGTTGTGGTTGGATGCCAAAAAAGGTTAAAGCTCTTATGGATGTTTGAGCATGGTGAGGTGGGACAAGTTAAATGATGTAAATGCAAGGTTGAGTTGTAGTGGTCCTTTATTGATGGTGGAGGTTCCATGTAACTGAAATGGTGTAGGTAACCATATCAAATAAATGTTTGGTGGATGAAGTCATTAGAGTTTCGGGTTAGAAGTACTCTACTGGTCACCATTTGGGTGAGTTGGCCCTGATAGAGAGCATTGGCACAGTTTAACTGGTTGAATAGCTAAGAGTTTTGAGTTTTGTTTTGGATGTATAGTTAAGGAATGAAAAATTAAGGAAATTTGGTTGGAAGGATCATGGGTTCCCTTTGGGAGATATTGGGTTTGGTCACCGTTTGATTTGAGGGAACAATAAAATGACACCAAGTGATTTCAGTCATGAGTTTTGCACAGGATCGGGCAGATGAGGTGCCAATTGGTTCCTCCATGATGATGTGATGTTGTGTGTTATGTTTCCATGTGTCATGAGTTAGGTTTTATTTCCTATGTTCCCCCATGACGTTCTCATGGTTATAATAGTTTATGTGGATACATCCATGAAGATTTTTTCAAGTATGTGTTGTGGTTTGTCATGAGGAAGTATTGAGGGGAAATTTTGTTCCCCTGGTCTGTGTTCGGTGGCCTTGTGATGTGAAAATAGAAACATATAAAGTGGGAATGGATAGGTAAGACTTTTGGCATGATCCCTTTTTATGGACATTAGTAATTCTCAGAAGACAGGCTTGAGGACGAGCCATTATAAGATGAAGAGATTGTATGTTCCAAGAATATCTAAAGGTTTTTTTAGGTTTTGGATTAGGCCTCTTCATTTTGACAAAATAATAGTTTCCCAAGTCATTGAAAAGGATCTGGGGTGTATTGGTGTTCATGAATTGAAAATTGGTAAAAAGGGTCTTCCTAGGAAATACACACAGTTTGCGCACAGTTTGGAAAAATCATGCGAGGGGAAACCATACGGATTGATGAAATCTGCACAATTTGTGCACAATCTAGAAAATTTTGTGAGAAAGGGTTGTGCGGGAACCATGCGTAAACTGTGCGGCCTGGATTTTTTTTAGAAATTTACAAAATTTCCACTCTAGGATTTTAACCCCCAACATGGGGTTTTCCTACATTCCCCCTTCTCTAGCCCTAGTGGCACCTCAATAACCTCAAGAGATCCCATGGATCGATCTCTTTCCTTTCTAGGCCATTTTGGGTGTTGTTGTTTGTGCATCAAAGCTTCATGTATATCTAATATTCTCCATTATTTTATTTTTCAGATTAGGATTTGTGGTTTTTCCATCTCATTCTAAAACCCTAAAACCCTCTTTTTCTAGTGAAACCTTGGTTGGGTCTTCAAGGGGTGATTGAATTTAGATCTAAGGCCATTATTGAGAGGGTGATCATCAGTAGATTCTAGGTCATTGGTCTACAAGTTATATCCCTTGGTTGTTGAGTAGATTTGTGCATGTAGGTTTTTTATTATTTCTTTCTAGTGATGATTTCTTGGTGCCTTTGACATGATATTATGTATTGGGTGCCTAAATGGTTAATAAAACCCCTATTGATCCCCATGGGATGCAAGGAGGATGAATTGACCATTTTAGGGCCACCCATGGGGTGCACCAGCAATGTAACATCCCAAGTAAGTAATGAATAATAGATATTCTTATCTATGTCTATTTATGAATTATATAGTGTTTTAGAGGCTTAAAACAAGAATAAATCCAATCTTAAGCATGGAAAACACTAAAATTTTTAAAGGATTGTTTTACTGCCTTTTGATGGAAAACCATTTTAAATCATACTTTTGACAATTTTATAAGCTCTATTTGTAAAAATAAACATGTTATTTATTATTGGGACATTTAAATTTACATTGGATAATTTTTTGGTATTTTTGGGACAATGTAAATTTTTTAATGAATAGTGAAAAATACTGCATTTTACATCAAAACTATTTTTTCATATAATTTAATTATCTGGTTAGATTATCTTTTTAAATGGTTTCAAAGTGTAAATATAATATATTTTTACCATTTAATCCAATAGTGGTCATTATAATTAATTTCACTTTGGAATTGGGCATAAACAAGTGCAAAACATTTCATAGATATTGTTTCTAAAAAACCTGCTATTTGTTTTGACAACGAGAATTATTTTTAAATTAATTAATGCAATTTATGTGTTGGGAATTTGGTAAAATGGATTACATATTTGGAATCAGAAGGTCCAAATTATGTAATCACGACTCTTTTGTTTTCGAACATTATGAATAGTAATGACGATAATTAACATTAATTATCTTGATTAATTAGTAATCAAGTAGTTAAGGATAATAAAATAATATCATAATAATAAAAAATTACCCCAACATGTGTCCTAATTCTACTTTTTGTGTCATGTCCGACCATGGGATGTCTTGTGCCAATCTTGGGGACCCCATGGAATTACTTTTGTGTGATAATGACTTTTTATCTTTTTATTTTTAAAGAAAGTTAAATATAACAAAGAATGTATCACCTGAGTAAAACATTTTTAATTTAGTCTACATAAATGATCTATTGGAATATAAATATTAATTGGAAATATAAAAATATTTCATACATCATAGTATTTTATTTATAATTTTTAGATATTAAATAAATTAAATTATAGATGACATCATGATGATGTAGCGATTACCTCATTAATGAACGATTTAAATAAAATGAAAATATAATATAAAATATAAGACATAAACTTGTAAAAGACCTATTGTATTAGTATATTTCGAACCCTTATCATTTTACCCTCTAAATAAATCAATTTGGGACCATTACAATCCGAAACTCATTTGAAAATAAAGTAACATTTTTTACCTTTCCAGGAGTGCCCCTTCTCTCCTCTTATAAAAGTCCCCCAACTCTACCTCCTTACCAGCACTTCTCAAGCCATTGGATCGGCCAAGCTTGGCTGATTTTATCTCTCCACATCCCACTATTCATCCTAGAAGCCTTAACTTCGGTAGAATTCTCTTCAATAAACTCTTTTGGTTCAAACCAAGAGGAGTTACCTGATTTAAAGGTAATATCTTCACTTGTGTTCTTGTGTTTTATTTTTCTTATACAACCCCCTAAACTCTATTTATTAATTTATTTTGTAACAAAACCAGTATATTTAATGTACTAGGATTTTGTTATCAGAATTTTTCAGGCTACACTTACACACACCTACATCTAATTGTTAAAGAGCATACTGTTTCTGTGGATGGCGAATTTCGGCCTCACGAAACGATGATTGTTCAATATTCTTATAACACCTGCAAAGGTGGCCATTAAGATGCCACTATATATATATGATATATAATATGTTTATGTTTTCCTTAAGCTTCTGTATTATTAATTTATGGAATAACTTTAGGTCTTCTATTATGGGTATATGCGATATCTTCATTTTAGGAAGTACGGACTACCGCCCCCTCAAAGGGATTTTATTCGTTAATTCCATATGTGGAACCTATAAAGGATGTAGTTAATGATATTATATATGATATTATACTGAAATTATAATATACCTTTATATCATTATGATTCAATTCAATTAAATAGTAAATAGAAATGAAAGTAGTGTTCTTACATACGTACGGCTTACCGTCTCCATGAACGGTGCATTTCATTTCTTACCTCTAAATTTTATGTAATATTGTAAATGAATGTATATACTGGATATATATGACATATATGATATCTAAATCATGAATATAATTTTTGATATAATGGATATTTTACCACATGAACAACTTGTAATTATAAACAGTTTATTTTTGACTGAAGTACCAATGATCGAAAAAATGACCTTTATTAACTTATATAATTACATAGTGTTAATAACATGGAAATAAGTGATATAAAAGGAATAATGAACTTGAAAAATGTTCTTAAGAAAATAGAAATTAACTCAAGTTTATTATTCAGGACATTAAAGAACGATCGAGTCAAGTCGGACCAGAGGTAAGGGACTTCGTCTCAATCTCCTTTCATTGAGGAATATTATGTTTTATACACAACTATGTTTTATATGGTGTATAAACCCCTTTGACCTTTATGATTACTTAGAAGGAATCTTATTTATATGAAGCATTTAGTAAATGAAAAAAGGGAATGTTTTTTTGTCGTACGTATGTAGTGACAACAAATTCTCTGCTGCCGTGACCATTATTTGAGTTTCGGCTTCCTCTAAAAGCCATAACTATTTTTAAAATGAATAATAAATATCATGTTTTACTTTTCATTTATTTTGGTATTGAAAATGGTTTTCATAATGTTATTATTATATCAATGTGTTGTATTGATATCTTGTGATTGAAATGTGGAAATGTTATGTTTCTTTTATGCTTGTTTTATGTGATACGATTATGTTATTGTTCTTGGGAATTGTTATGAAGACGGGTGGTTCCGTGATAAACTAAGGGAGGGTGAGCCCAATATAGCTTTCCAATGAATTGGGTAACGCGAAGGGGTTAAATGTTAAGGTTTCTCTGAAGAGATTTAGGGAATATTCTGTGATGGGTATTCCAAACATAACCATGAGGGTTACTCCCTACGTAAGAATGTTATGAATGCCTCAAGTTACCTTTATGTCTTATGATTTCTATGATTTATTCATGATTTTAGGAGGTATGTTAAAATAATTTTGTTTTATGAGTAAATTATTATTTCATACATGGAATAATGTTTTCATTTCGTACTTTAATATCCCTTACTGAGCTTTTTATGCTCATCCCATGTTTTTGAAATGTTTTTCATAGGTCAAAGGGAAAGGTACATGATGTGATGATAGGGTCAAATAAGTGTAATGAAAGAATCCATGTTTTGTTTTAAATATGATTCTGGTGATGGGAAAAAAATTAATACTATCTTTTATGTAACCACATTGTTTAAATGTGGAATGTAATGCTTGATTTATGATGTAATTTTCTAAAACTCTAAACCTGAAAATATCCTCAACATGTATTCTTGAAATAACTCAATATTAAGTAATGTTTAGGTCTGAGACCTTATAGTTGGTATTATAGGTCGGTTTAGATAACTTTAGGAGTTATAATTCTATTAAATGGTTATCCAAAAATATTTTTTTTTTGGTCAAATTGAAATGATATAGCATTTTAATATTACCATGTTGCTTCATCTAAGACATGTTTATTCAGAATGGTTTTCTACAGGGGAAATAGGGAAGCAGTGCTAGGAAGGCATACAGAAGAAAATGACCTTCCGAATCAGCATCCTGATATGGCCAGAATAGGAACTGAACAGTTTGTTGCAGTAATGGCGCAATTGAATCAAGTGATAAATGGTGGTGGTATCCATGCACGAGATTAGCCAGATCAAATGTAGAGGAACATGTCAGTGGTGGAACATTTCATGAGGCAACATCACCGATAATTCAAAGGATAATCTGACCATGTGCTTGCTGAAGGGTGGATTAAAGCATTGGAGAATATTTTCAATGTCATGGGGTGTTCATAAAATCAAAAGGATAGTCATGCAATTTACCATTTGGAGGGTGAATCAGATTAGTGGTGGACGATGGTTTGAAATATCAGGGACGCTAATGAGAATAATTCTCTCGACTGCGATGAATTCAAAGGTATGCTTCTTGAGAAGTATTTTCCTAAGGATTTTAGACTTAGTATGGAAAAAAATTCATGGAATTGAGGCAAGAGGATGACTCAATGGCTGCTTATGAAAAGTGGTTCACTTGATTGGCAAGGTATGCTCCAAATTTTATCTGGGACCTTGATAGTAAAATCAATCGTTTTTACTCAGGACTAAAGCCAAAATATCGAAGGGAATTGTCTTCTCATGAGTTCAAAAGTTTTGAAAAGTTTTTTCGATGTTCTGAGAAGGTGGAAATGGATTTTTCCTATGATCAAGTGTTCTATAACAACCAACAGAAGAAGTGACCAAGGTGGTAGGTGAAAGGGATGAACTCTTCAAAAAGGTCTGATGGTAAGAAAATTAAGATTCCTTTTTCTGATAAATGTGGTAAAAGGCATACTGGGGAATGTCTTCTGAATTATGGAAAGTGCTATCGATGTGGTAAGATGGGACATAAGGCTTGTGATTGCACTGAAAAAGATCAGGGTGATGGTAAGACCAAATTTGATTTACAATTACTGAAATATTTTATGTGTAATGAGATGAGTCACTATGCAAATGAGTGTCGGAAAAAGAGCTCGAGTGATGGGAAGAAGTTAGACTATAAGAATAAAGGGGTGGTGAAATACTTTGAAACTACTTCAGCAGATGTCTGTCCATAAAATGATGTTGTATCAGGTACTTTGTTTGTTTTTTCAGATTATTCCAGTGTGTTGTTTGATTCGGGGTCTACACATTCTTTCATCTCTGAAAAATTTTCTAGTAAAATGTGAATACCATCTTAAGAAATGACTCCTGAACATGTGGTAAAAACAACTGGGGGAAATGTTGAGGCAAAAAGAATTTATAAAAATATTTCGATCCTTATCTGTGGAAATACCCTACATGAAAAGTTTGTTGTTCTACCTCTAGTAGAGTTTGATGTTATCCTGGGTATGGATTGGTTCTCTATTTACCATGCTAAGATTGACTATAGAGCTAAAGAAGTTTCTTTTCAGAAATACATTCAGTTTGTGTACAAGAATGAACCCTTACTGTTGATAACATATCAAGAGGCCGAGAAACTTGTAAAAGATGGAAATGAATATACCTTGCACATATTGTTGAAAACAAGGGAACTGTTCAGATTAATGATGTGACAGTGGTGAATGAGTATCCTGATGTTTTTCCTTATGAGTTGCCTAAATAACACCAGATCGGGAAGTTGAGTTTACTGTTGACTTAGTTCCTGATGCTAAGTCAATTTCAAAACCCCCTTATCGAATGGATCAAATTTATCTTTTAGAGTTAAAGGAGAAATTGCAAGATTTATAAGAGAAAGGTTTCATTCGACCTCGTACATCACCATGGGGTGCTCCTGTTATATTTGTTAAAAATAAAGATGGTTCTATGAGAATTTTCATTGATTATAGATCCTTGAATAACATCACTGTTAAGAAAAAATATCATTTGCCTCATATCAATGATTTGTTTGATCAGCTCTAGGGAGCTCAGTATTTTTCAAAGATTGACCTGAGATCGGGGTACTATCAGTTGAAGGTAAAGGAAGAAGATATTCCAAAGACCATGTTTCGTACAAGATATGGCCATTATGAATTTGTAGTAATTCCTTTTGGGCTAACCAATGCACCTACTATATTCATGGACCTTATGAATAGAATTTTCCATGAGTTCTTGGATAAGTTTGTGGTTGTTTTCATTGATGATATTTAGGTGTTTTCTAAAAGTAAATAGGAGCATGAAAGACATTTAAGGGTTATTTTTCAAACCATAAAAGAAAATAAATTTTATTGAAAATTCAGAAAGTGTGAGTTTTGGTTGCAAAAAATTTCTTTCCTTGATCATATTGTTTCTGAAGATGGAATAAATGTGGATCCTGTAAAAATAAAGGTTGTGGAAGAATGGAAAATACCCACAAATGTAACTGTGATTCGTAGTTTTCTTGGTTTGGTAGGCTATTACCAAAGGTTTGTTAGAAATTTTTAACGGTTATCTAGTCCAATGACTATGCTAACTCGGAAGGGTGTTACGTTTATCTGAAAAAAATGTGATAATTGTTTTCAGGAATTGAATAGAAGATTGGTGAATGCTCCAGTTTTGGCACTACCTTCCAGGAATGGGGAGTTTGTTATATACAATGATGCTTCATTGAAAGGGCTTGGATGCGTCCTAATGAATAATGATCAGGTAATTTCTTATGATTCACATTAGTTGAAAACTAATGAGGTAAATTACCCTACACATGATTTGGAATTAGCTGCTATTGTTTTCACTTTAAAAATTTGGAGGCATCATTTGTATGGAGTAAAGTGAGAAATATATACCGATCACAAAATTTTAAAGTATATATTCACTCATAATGAATTGAACATGAGACAGAGGAGATGTCTAGAATTAATCAAGGATTGTGATTGTACAATTCATTACCATCCGGGAGAAGAAAATAAAGTCACTGATGCTTTGAGTCGAAAAAGTAATACTTCATTAAAAATGTTGAGTTTGGAACGTGATCCTTTGGTTAAGGATTTGATAAAATTTGGCATAGAAGTTGTTGGTGCAAGATGTTATTCTATTTTGATTCAGGTATCAGTGAAATCTTTTCTATCAAACAGAATTAAGAAAGCACAGAAGAAAGACAATGAGTTGCAGAAAAAGGTAGAGCTGGTTTAGAAGGGTAAGTTTCCTGAATTCAACATTGATAATGATTGTGTTTTGAGATTTGGGAAGAGATTGTATGTGCCTTGTGATTCACAGTTGAAGAGAGAATTATTATGTGAAGCTCATAGTTCTCTGTTTTCAGTTCATCCAGGCAGTAGTAAGATGTATAGAGATCTTCGGGAGTATTACTGGTTAGACGAAATGAAAAGGGATATTGCTGATTTTACTCTGAAGTGTTTGACTTGTAAACAGGTAAATGTAGAGTGGTAGTTACCGAAAGGGATGCTTTATCCTTTACCAGTTCTAGAGTGGAAATGTGAGAATATATCCATGGACATCGTTGTGGGATTGCCGAAGATACATCGTGATAATAATGAAATCTGGGTTATTGATGATCGCTTGACTAAATCTGCCCATTTCCTTTCTATACGAGATACATTTTACCTAGATCAACTTTCCCATTTGTATCTTAAAGAGATAGTCAGGTTACATGGAGTTCATCTATCCATTTTATCTGACTGTGATCCCAGGTTTACTTATATCTTTTGGAAAGGCCTTCAGATGTCGTTGGGTACTGAATTAAATTTTAGTACAGCTTTTCATCCTCATTCAGATGTCCAGTCAGAACGAACAATTCAGAATATTGAGGAAATACTACGTGCTTGTTCGATGGATTATTAGGGAAGTTGCGACCAACATATTTCTTTGGTTGAGTTTTCATATAATAACAATTTTCATTCCAGTATACAGATGGCACCATTTGAGGCACTATATGGGAAGCGGTGTCGAACTCCAGCTTTTTGGGATGAAGTAGGTGAAAGGAAGTTGATGGGAACAGAATTGGTAGAAGAGATGGCATAAATAGTTCACTTGATACAGAAACACATGAGAACAGCTCCGAGTAGGCAGAAGAGTTATGTGGACAACAGGAGGAATGATCTCTCTTTTGAGGTAGGTGATCATGTTTTTCTCAAAGTTTCACCATGGAAATGTGTGATGCGATTTGGTAAGAAAGGAAATCTGATTCCAAGGTTCATTGGACCATATGAAATTGTGGAGAGAGATGGATCATCTGCATACCGAGTGGCTTTACATTCGAGCTTATATCAGGTACACAATTTTTATCATGTTTCAATGTTAAGGAAGTACATGCCAGATCCATCTCATGTTTTGAGTCCAGATGTAGTTCAGCTGGAAGAGAATCTATCTTATGAGGAACAACCGGTCCAGATTATTGACCATAGGGAGAAATTGTTGCGGAATAAGGTGATTAATCAGGTAAAGGTTTTGTGGAAAGACCACATGAGTGAAGAGGCAACATGGGAATCAGAAAATGCAATGAGGGATAAATACCCCCACTTATTCGTTAAGTAAATAAATTACGGGGAAACAATTTTCTAAAAGGGGGAAGGATGTAACATCAAAATTAAGTAATGAATAATAGATACTATTATATATGTCTATTTATGAATTAGATAGTGTTTTAGAGGTTTAAAATGAGAATAAATCCAATCTTAAGCATGGAATACACTAATATTTTTAAAAGATTGTTTTAATGCCTTTTGATGGAAAACCATTTTTAAATCAAACTTTTGACAATTTTATATGATATATTTTGTCAAAATAAACATATTATTTATTATAGGTACATTGAAATTTACATTGGATAATTTTTTGGTATTTTTCTGACAAAGTTCAATTTTTAATGAATAGTGAAAAATACTGCATTTTACATCAAAACTGCTTTTTCATATAAATTAATTATATTTTCATATTATCTTTTTAATTGGGTTTAAAGTTTAAATAGAATATATTTTTACCATTTAATCAAATAGTGGTCATTAGAATTAAGTTCACTTTGAAATTGTTCATAAACAAGTGCAAAACTTTTCATAGATATTATTTCTAACAAACCTGCTATTTGTTTTGACAACGGGAATTATTTTTAAATTAATTATTTCAATTTATGTGTTTGGAATTTCATAAAATGGAATAAATATTGGGAATAATAAGGTCCAAATTATGTAATCAAGACTCTTGTTTTTAGACATTATGAATAGTAACGACAATAATTATTATTAATTATCTTGATTAATTAGTAATCGGGTAGTTAAGGATAATAAAATAATATCATAATAATAAAAAATTACCCCAACATGTGTCCTAATTCTACTGGTTGTGTCATGGCCGACCATGGGATTCCATGTGCCAAATTTGGGGACCCCATGGAGTCACTTTTGTGTGATAATGACTTTTTATCTTTTTATTTTTAAAGAAAGTTAAATATAACAAAGAATGTATCACCTGAGTAAATTTTTTTACTTTTGTCCACATAAATGATATATTGGACTATAAATTGTAATTGGAAAGATAAAAAGTGTTCCTACATCATAGTATATTTTTTTTATAATTTTTAGACATTAAATAAATTAAATTACATATGACATCATGATGATGTAGTGATTACCTCATTAATGAACGATTTAAATAAAATAAAAAGATAATGTAAAATCTAATACATACACTTATCAAAGTCCTATTGGATGAGTATATTTCGTACCCTTATCACTTTATCCTAGAAATAAATCAATGTGGGACCTTTAAAATCCGAAACTCATTTGAAAATAATGTAACATTTTATACCTTTCCAAGAGTAACCCTCCTCTCCTTTTATAAAAGGCCCCCACCTCTACCTCCTTACCCAAACATCTCAAGCCATTGGATCATCCAGGATCTACTAATTTTATCTCTCCACATCCATCTCTTCATTCTAGAAGCCTTACCATAGGCAGAAAGATCTTCAAGAAACACTTTTGGTTCAAACCATGAGGAGTTACCCGATTTAATGGTAATGTCTTCACTTGTGTTCTTGTGTTTTATTTTTCTTCTCCAACCCCCTAAACTCTTTTTATTCGTTTCTATTGTAACAACACCAATATTTTCATTGCACTAGGATGTTTTTATAAGAATTATTCGAGATTCACTTACACACACCTACATCTAATAGTTAAAGATGATACTGTTTCCGTGCATGGAGAATTTCTACCTCACAAAACGATGACTGTTCAATATTCTTATAACACATTTAAAGGTGGCCATTAAGATGTCACTATATTCATGTATGATATATAATATGTTTATTTATTCCTCAATCTTCTCTATTTTTCATTTATGGCATACCTTTATGGCTTCCATTATGGGTATACGCGATATCTTTATTTTAGGAAGTGCGGACTACCGCCCCCTCAAAGTGATTTGATTCGTTAATGATATATGTGGAATGTATAAAGAATGGAGTTAATGATATTGTATACCATATTATACTGGAATTATAATATACCTTTATATCATTATGATTCAATTCAATTAAATAGGAAATAGAAATGAAAGTAGCGTTCAAGCGTACGTACAGCTTACCGTCTCCATGAACGATGCATTTCATTTCTTACATCTAAATGTTATGTAATATTGTAAATGCATGTATATACTGGATATATATAACATATATGATATCTAAATCATAAATATAATTCTGGATATAATGGATATTTTTCCACATGAACAACTTGCAATTAGAAAGAGTTTATTTTTCACTCAAGTACCAATGATCGAAAAAATGACCATTATTAACGTAAATAATTACATAGTGTTCATAACATGGTAATAAGTGATATAAAAGGAATAATGAACTTGAAAAACGTTCTTAAGAAATTATAAATTAACTCAAGTTTATTATTCAGGACGTTAATGAACGATCGAGTCATGTTGGACCCGAGGTAAGGGACTTCGTCTCAATCTCCTTTCATTAAGGCATATTATGTTTTATACACAACTTTAATTTATACAATGTATAAAACCCTTTGACTTTTATGGTTACTGAAAATGAAACTTTTTTATACGAATCGTTTACTAAATGAAAAAGGAATGTTTTTTTGTCATACGTATGCGGTGACAAAGACTTCTCCACCACCGTGACCATTATTTGAGTTTCGGCTTCCTCTACAAGCCATAACTATTTTTTAAAGAAAAATAAATACCATGTTTTTCTATTATTTTATTTTTGAAATGAAAATTGTTTTCATAATGTTTTTATTATATCAATGTGTTGTATTGATATCTTGTGATTGAAATGTGTAAATGTTATGATTCCTTTATGCAAGTTTTATGTGATATGATTATGTTATGGTTCTTGGGCATTGTTATGAAGATGGGTGGTTCCGTGATAAACTCAGGGCGGGTGAGCCCGATATAGCTCACCAATGCATTGGGTAACGCGAAGGGGTTAAACGTTAAGGTTTCTCCGAAGATATTTAGAGAATATAGTGTGATGGGTATTCCAAACGTAACCATGAGGGTTACTCCCTACGTAAAAATGTTATGAATGTCTCAAGTTACCTTTATGTCTTATGATTTCTATGATTTATTCATGATTTGATGAGGTATGTTAAAATGATTATGTTTTATGTGTAAAGTATGATTTCATACATGGACTAATGTTTTCATTTTGTACTTTTATATCCCTTACTGATCTTTTTATGCTCATCCCATGTTTTTGAAATGTTTTTCACAGGTCAAGGAAAATGTACATGATGTGATGACAGGGTTAAGGATGTTTCATGAAAGAATCCATGTTTTGTTTTAAATATGTTTCTGTTGATGGGAGAAAAATTAATACTATCTTTTATGTAACCACTTTTTTTAAATGTGGAATGTAATGCATGATTTATGATCTAATTTTCTGAAACTCTAAACCTGAAAAGATCCTCAATGTGTATTCTTGAAATAACTCAAGATTAAGTAATGTTTAAGGCTGGGGCCTTATAAGCAAACCCGTACCTACAGTGTGGTATGGTTAAGTGATGGTCGACTAATAAATAACGTGGAGACCATGTAGAATATGTCTTAATGGGTTAATAAGTTGTAAATGTGATGATGATTCATATGACTTGGGTGATAAAGTCATAAGGTGTTATTGGAATGAAATGAAAATGAGTAATCTGGTTGGATGAGATTATATCGATTGTTTATTGAAATTTGGTTAGAATTGCCTAAGAGTATTGTGCATATTAAATTCTGAACTTGTAAATGGATGAATATGTTGAATGGGTTAATGAATGAGAATTGTGTCACACCTAATGGTTGAATGTAATAAGTGGTTGGGATATGAGAATAGAGAAAGGTAACTGGAATGCATATGTGGGTGAATTCATGTGAAATGATAATTGGGTTAAATGGGTAAATGTATGGTCATTGAATAATTTGGATAAGGTGTAGGGGTTATTGAATATTCTTTAAAGGGTGATGGAATGAGAATGGGGACTCGGGTAAATGACTTTCAATTCTAATTGGAAAACATTTTAATGGGTTATGGCATATTATTTATTACCTTGTTGTTTGTTATGTAATGTGAATAATGATTTTCAATGGAATTGGTTATATAATGACGTTTTATGGTATCGTTATGGTGATTTTATAAATAAACATGTTGACAAGTCTTGGTAGAGCTGGGTATTAAATTGAGTTTCTATGACCATGGGTCGAGTTAGACAGAGGCTCTATACTCCACCACAAAATGAACGGGTTAGGGAAGGGGATAGAGGGTCTATTCCACTAGCAGTTGCATTCCACCCAAACTGAGTCATCAAGGTGAGGATAATGTGTTTATGTGATATGTGTAACCCTATTGATAAAAAGAATTGATTTATTTCCCCTATCCATTGTGATTTATTTCCTTATACACCCATGTAGATGATATTTATGCCTAAACCATGGAACACGTGATTAAGTGGATTGAGTAATGATGATGGTGTAAGGAATGTAATTTGAATAAATGCTAGGAATAAATTAAATGAACTTTGATAACATAGGGAACATGAATTTTCCATTGTTTACATACCATAAATTTTTTACTTTCATTGAATATTTACTATATTGGAAATTTTTTTGACACCGTTGGTGGTGGCCTACAGAGTTTTTTACTCACACCCTACTCGGGCTGTTGTTGGGTACCCGAGCTGATTTCTTGGTTGCATGTTTGGACAATTGAATGTTCCCCATACGAGGATGTTAAGTAGGGTTCAGGATGTACTTGGAGAAGGACCCAAACATGGAGTTTGGACCTTTTTGGGGACTTGGAAAGTTGTTTTATTTTGTGTTTCTTTCACTTTTCACAACTATTATTAGATATCATTGTTATATTTGATTTGTAGTTTTACCCCATTTGGGAAATGAATGGTTATTCATGTTTATTAGTTATTCTCATTGTTCCTATTATTTATATTATGTTGTTTGCGTCTCACTCAAGTAAAGATGGTATAGTATCCCCACATGACTCATTCGACCCTCTCCACTATTCGAAAACCTCTGGCATACAAGGAGATGCACTTGAGGTAATGTGACGCACCAGCTCAGAGCACCAGTTTAGTGACTTCCTGGTCATGTACATTACATAATATATGATTAAAACAAGCAATAATAAATTCCAAATAGTGAAAATAAATGCAAATGTAGTCATAAATTAACTTCTCATGATGAAACAATGAAAAACAAGAAATCTGGAATCAAAAAAATTAAGAGACAATCAAAAAAATACTATCAATGAAGAAATGCTGAAGAATGATGCAAGATTTTATAAAGTATGATGTGTGGCAATGAAAAAAAATCCATGATTGAAAATGATATTTAAACTAATTAATAATAGATATGGAATGATTAAAAATTTACAAAGATTCACCAAAATAATGAAACAAATGAAATAAATCTAATTCAAAATGAAAACATTGGATGAAAAATGAAAGAAAAATAAATTGTGCCAAGAACTGTTGTACGAGGGAGAATTAGAAATAATAATATGCCCGATAAGTACATGGATTTTATGTCATGCTCATTGTGTTCTAGATTAAGTGACTTTGTCCCTAACATCGTCACCTTATGTATGTTAGTTTCGTACTATGTATTTTAGAAAATGTTTTCCCTTTGAATAATCACTTCATATATTTGACAAAGTGAGCCATCGAAACTTACACATCGTGCAATATCTTCATATCATGTATGTGTTTTAATTTGTTTAGGATTCTAATCTATTAAAGATACACATCATATAATGGTTGTACAAGATGTGTATTTTATTCACACCATGTAATGTCATCATTAGCAGGTTCATGGTCTTACATTCATGCTAGGAATGAGGACTACACATTGTGTATGTGATATATGACATGAAAAGAAATTTGGGGAACTTTTTCAACATTTATCCATTTAATTCCATAATTAAAAATTCCTGTCAGAAAAACCAAAACCTTGTGCATTATAGAGTAGATCCATAATACATATTAAATATATTTATCCAATAGGTATATATAATTTCATCTTTTCATGTTCCCCCCCACACATGATCCATTTCTTATACATAAGAAAAAATATTCTCAATAGGGATTACAAAAAGAAACAATTATTAAAATAAAAAACATGAATTACATCCTAGAAAATACAACAAAGTGTAAGAAAAAAGTCATCCCCCCAGAATCAATCCTATAGAGAAAATTATTCATTATTTATAGTTTACTTCTTTATACAGATTTTTTTTTTATAAATTAAAATCTCATAACTATTTTACAAATTATATCCCCATTTTAAATTTTACATCACAATCAAATTTCTTTCATAACTCATGGCCAAATGTAATTGGATTTATGCCCATACCCTGAATACATGTTTCTAACCAAAGGATTTCATTGGATATATCATCTTCACATCTTTAAGGAAAATACATCATCAAACATGAGGGATTCAATAAAAACTTTTCAAATTACTCCAGGGTAGAGGGAATGATGTAAGAAAGTTAAAATAAAGGTCAAAAAGAGGGTAATATCTAAAGTCAAATATATGATAAATGTAAACAATGAAATTAATTGAATCATCCAATGTAAAATTGTGTCCATGATCCAATAATCTCACAGTGGAACCATGATTATATCAAGTATGTATAGAAAATATTCCCTATTCCTTTCTTTTATTTTTCATTTTTTTATTCATGTTCAAGAAAGATCTGACATACCTCCCCTAATCACATATGATCTATCATAGGATTCAACAGTTTGGAAATGGTGATTTTTTACCTTATTAATACACAACCTAATATATTATTAAATACATTTATTTTTTATATAAAATTTTTAAGGAACAGTGTAGTGATAATATGAAAATAGTAATAATGGACCACATCATATTAGTTTTGTAAAAAATTTCCACAATATATCTCTTTAAAACAAAAATCCTAACTCTATCAATATTGAAAATTCCCCCATACTTTTCAAAGGATAATCATGCATAATACCATCAGTAGGGTAGGAAGGAATAATTGGTTTGAAATAGATCCACCCTAAAAATTATATTAATGGATATATTGGGACAAAGAAGAAAAAATGTAATGTTGGTCTTAAGAAAAAGTGGCTCAAAAAATGTTTCCTCAATCATATTAAAAATGTATTTCTTCATGCATAGTCTCAATAAGATCTCAATGAAATTTATGATAGGATTAAAAGCATAGAGTGTCTCTTAAAAAATATAAAAATAAAATAATATGAAATCATGGGTCAAGAATCCTCTTTGGAATGGGAGTTCACAAAATAACTAACAATCACTCAGCATATAAAATCAAGTAATAATTTAATTAAAATTAACTCAAATATTTTAGAATTTTATTTAAACTATAAAATTTATAAATCATGCTGAATATCTATAACAGAGTAAACCATGGAATCCATAAGTTTCAAACCTAATATTGTATTTTATTTAAAAGGGCGTAATGATATTTTAGGTTCAGAGAACGATTTTAGTGAAAATTTTCACTTAGATGGATGAAAATAAGAAATAATCGAAGAGTATTGATATTAAATTTCAAAAAATACTCCACCACACATGTGAAAATGTCCACACAATCCTATAAAGTATCGTAGCAGATATATGACAATAATAGAATCAAAGAATGAAATGGAAATTTAAAACTGAATTTTGGTAATCGATGGCTCCTTGTATGAGTATCATTCCATAGGGAGGCTTTGTGAATGATTATTTAAAATTAGGCTACCTTCATATTTTGTTATAATGAAAAATATAGAAATAGATTAAATATTACTCCACATGGTTTAAATAGAAAAAAAACTTGGAAATGGGATGGTTAACACAGTGAATAGTTTAGAAAAGTAACTCATATAAATTTTGATATGTGGGTATACTGAAGTTCATGAATGGATTATGAAAAATAATGATACTATAAATAATGAAAAAAATACTAATTACATTATTAAAAATAAAAGAAACAAGAATATGGGTTTCCTCCTATAAAGATCTAACAATGACATTGTGTTCGAGATAGATTTCCATTCATGTAAATTCGAGAGTGACAAGGAACCCTTCATTGAATGGTTCTATGTAAATTTTCATCCTTTTCCTATAAAACATAATGGTGGATTTTCATATTTCAAAATCTCAATATCTCTATATGGGAAAACTATAATGACTTGGTAAGTCCCCGTCCATTGATATTTCATCTTTACAAGGAATAATTTTAATGGTTAATAGAATAACAAAACAGTATCCCAAGTATTGACAATTCTATTCATGATTTAGTTTGCTTGACAATCTTTTTTTAAAAAATTATGCAAATTTTATCGGTATCCTTCATTATTTATTCCAGCGCAAATACATGGAGCCTCTATTTATAATTATCTTTCTAACTATCAATGTTTTAGTTTTTCAATACCAATAAATATTGGTTCTTTAATTCCACTGGTAGGTGGAATAGATTTTTATATACTAGCCAGAATGAAGTAGTACCAATGGGTGTTTTTTAATATGACTCATACGAACGAAGTGTGTCATCCAGTTTGAATCTCAAATACATTATGGTAGTGTTCACCTTCTTCTCCATTATTTTGTTCAATTTCCATGTTTGACACTTCTACATTCCATATTGTTTGCAGGAGGATAGGATTACTAGTGTTACATAAAATTACATAATTTTTAATTGTTCCCTTAAAAAAATTATTGGTGAAATTAATTCCTCGATCACTAATGAGTATTTGCAGAACTAAAAATATGGAAGGGATATTTTTCATAAAAATGATTATTACTTCTTTTTAGTCTCACAAGTAGTGTCTTAGACATCAACCCATATTGATATTTAGTCCATTCCAAATAGTATATAAAAATTATGATTAGAATTAGAAAATGGGCCAATGAAAAAAATTCCCTATACTATGAAGAGCACTACATCCAAGATGATATTTTGGGGAAATTCATTTCATTTCCCCATTGTCTCTGTCTACTGTCATCGATCATAGGTTTGAAATAAGTTCCTTACCTCTTGATGAAGTATAGGAGAAATATCATTCTTTGAATGATTTTATATGTGATATGTATGAGTCTAGGATTCCATCTTGTTGGTGACATATGAAATATTTTAGGAACACTTTGTTCTTCTTATTCTATAATTCAATAGTACATTAATCGAGTATCACAATGCATAAAAATTATCTTCTCATCTTTGAATTAATGTGAGGTTTCAACTAAAAATATCTTCCTCAATTGATAGATAATTTTAAGGTAGAGTGATACCATTGAGAGATAATTTTTAATCTCTTAAAACCATGTTTGAGATTGGGTATTTATCAAGAGAAGGGTTTCATCAGGGAACTAATCCTTGATGTCAAAATAATCATCAATATTGATGTTGGATAGTAGTGGTCTAGATAAATGGTCCATGTTGATGTTGTTAGTTCCTTTTATATCCTTGATAATTATGTTCAATTCACTTAGTAGTAGGATCCATCTTAAAAAATTTGGTTTTGAATCCTTTTTATTAGGTATATATTTATGTGTTTCTTGATTAGGGTAGACCACTACTTTAGATAGCATAATGTATGAGTGAAATTTTTCAAAAGAAAAGAATAATTATATATCTAAATCTTCTATTGTATTTTAATTTACCAACACATCACTCAGTGTGTGAAAGACATAGTAAATAAGACAAATGATATTTCAAAATCATTTTTCTAGGATAGCACCAACAATGATGTTTCTTACATTTCACAATAATTCAAAGTGGTTGGTCCATTATGGTGAAATTATAAATGGAGAATCCACAAGACTATTCTTTATGGTATGGAAGGCCTATTGATACTCTTTGGTGAAACCAGAAATAGTTTCATTCTAAAGTAAATGTATTAAGGGGAGATATTCTTCCCGAAGGTTTTAAAAAAATGGTGGTTGAATATTGCATGGATAAAAATGATTCTTACTAAATAAAATATTGTAAGATCAGGTATGTATTTTATAACATTTATTAAATGGATAGACTTCCATAGCTTGTTTTTAGATTTTAGGTTTGATTATTATTCCTCCTTGGACCATGAACTGACTCTTTTACTAGTTTATTACCATCCGTTTTCATCATAGTGTTTCAATACAAGCTCCAAATTTCTAAGGAACACCTTTAAGGATCTTCCATATATAGGAAATCCATCCATAAATATTTGTAGGAATTAATTTTCCATATCATGGAATATATGTTGCATCCACCATTTAAAGCTGTCTAGTGTGTCACATATACCAAATTTTATAGGTCTATAGGATAATGATTATAAGGGGAAAGTGAAAGTATTTTTAGAGTGGTATTCTGGATCAAATATAATTAGATTTTATCCTAAATATCATTCATGGAATCTATAGAATTCAGACCATGCTTGTATTTCTATAACGTTATATATAAATGGTAGTAAAGTGTAATTAAATGTTTGAACACCCAATGAATAGGTAATGTGACAAAAAATTCTAAACTAATGTCCAGGTCCCTACAATTTTAGTTTTATTTTATCAAACTAATAAAAAGAAATAAATTGGAAAAATAAAATGTAAGATTGATTAAAATAATGTATCAAGGAAAGATTCATTGTTTAGGAAATAGATAATCTTAAATCTAACATGGGATAATCTTATGGCTTAGACTACATAGTGTTGCAAAGGTAACCAATTAATTTTGGTTAAACCAATTAGATAAACCTATACAGAAACTATAATTTGGTCAGGATATAACTAATAACCTAGGTGTATTACATGATGTGTAGACATTACATGGATTTTATTTCATCTGAATTCTACTTCTAAGGATGTTGGATGGAACGGTATTCTTGAATGTAACATTCTTAAGGTTCATTTAGACAATAGGTTGAACATCCTCCACTTCTAGACATTCATCATCTTCATACAAACATGTATCTACATTATAAACTATTCATATGATACTAATAAGAGAATTAAAATCTGAAATTATTTTAGTAGGTTGAGTATTCAATTATCCCTACTCACACGATTGGGACTTTGGATAGTCCATCATTTTCTCCATTAATTCAATGTATTGTATGATAAATCTAGTAGGTCTTTCATCTAAGTGCTTCTCATCCGAGTATCTTCCTTAGTATTTATGAATATTGGTGTATCCTAAAAAAGGATTATAGTAGGTTTCACTCATCTAATGATGTTATAATTTATCATTTTCAAAATAATAAGAATCATTTCGTCTCGTTTAGTGAAATGATC
This sequence comes from Viscum album, assembly GCA_963277665.1. NCBI lineage: Eukaryota > Viridiplantae > Streptophyta > Magnoliopsida > Santalales > Viscaceae > Viscum > Viscum album. Next base: position 1,947,166,384 of record OY728163.1, read on the forward strand.
ACCCTCTTGAATTCAATGCATCCCATGTGGTTATATATTCCTGAAATTCATTGTACTCTAAAGGTGGGGTGGAATAATATTGATGAATCATGTATTCCATTATAAAAAAAACTATTAACAACCACAAATTAATTATAATCATCAGAAAATGAAACCAAAAAATATAACTAAATGAAAATTAGTAAATAGAAATAGGATAAGAAAATTCTTTGACCTAACTAATCACTCTTGAGTTATATGCAATTCTCTTCTGATCCCCACTAACATTGTTGGTTTATTACTCACCCAAAAGAGTAATTGAATTAAAATTTCTAAATAACATATTAGAATTTATAGTACAAAACTGCACTTACTACTAAAGTGTAGTGAAGTTGTAGTGTGTGGTCTAACCCACGAGGTCCACTGGAAGGTCTACAACCAATTTAAAAAATCCCATGAAATGGATTGTTATATTTTATTATCCCATGTTCAAGGAATAACCACCAAATTAGGTGAATTAATCTAGGATTATATGATGAAAACATCATAATATAGTGGCAATAATCCTGCACAACTACAATTAGGATAGTTTTTTTAATAACACTTTCCATGTTCAAGGTTGGGTGAAATAATGTGATAAAAAATTATTATAAACCTAATTACTAGTAATAGGGTTACCAAGGATCAATTTATAGATTTATTTTGTTCTAAAACACCCAAAATATCGACTATTAACCCTAGATAGATTAGCTGAACATGGAGATAATGATAAAAATAAAGGAAATGTTAACCATGTAATACATAATCACAAAGTAGATGAAAAATAGATAATTTTGGATCACAAAAAGGAAAAATCAATGCCAAAAAACATAATTAAATGAAAATATGATCAAAAAATTACATTCCACATTTAAACAATGAATATCAAGAAATCCATATTAAAAAAAGAAAGAAACAATCACAAACTTACTATGAATAAAGAAGTGTTGATGACTAACACAAGATTTATTGAGTAGTGGAATCCATCATTGAAACAAACATTTGGATTTAAAATGGTATTGAAATAGATTAATAATGGAAATGGAATATTTTAAAAACACACCCATATTGACTAAAATAATGTACTGAATGAATTAAATTAAATTTAGAATGAAAACAAATAATATCTCAGAAGGAAAATGAGAGAAAAATAAATTTTGAAAAGATCTTTTGTGTGATGGATCCCTAAAAATATTAATATGCCCAAAAAGTTCACGGAATGAAAGTCATGAACATCATATACTGGCTTACGTAACATTGGTCCTGGCATCTATACTTCATATATGTTTGTTGCATGCCGTGTAATTGAGATCCACTTTTCCCACTGACGAATCAGTTTTTTCTTTGACGAGGAGTGCCTTAAAAACATTCACCTTGTGTATGTGTTTCACATTTCATGGGATACTCATCTTTGACATTTACACATCATGTATTGGATTTAAAAATATTGTATTGTCTTCACATCATGTAATGTGTTCACAATATTGATTCTGGTCTTGCAGGAATGCTGTGAATGAGGCCTATATAGCGTATATGTGATACATTGCGTGTAAATCCAATTTTGACAGTTTTTCCAGAATTATTACTTCATGTCCAGAAATCCCAATTCTTTCCAAAAAAACAAAATCATAGTTCATTGTTGAATAGATCAAGAAAAATCACTAAATAAATTTATCCAATATGTATATAAAATTTAAGAATATCAATACAACAGAGTACACAATATTATAATAAGATAATGTTGAATTCCATAATTAAAAAGGAAATATGAAACTATTACCCACACCAATATTGAAATGGGAGAACAACACCATGGATTATTTCACAGGTCTTATGAAGTCCTATACTGTCTTTAGAATATTTAATGGTTTTATTCTATATAAAAATTCATTGCACTTCATTACCATTATAGGGGATACATCACTCGATAAACTAACCCAAATAATATATTATAAGTGGTAATGTGTCTAATATAGAACATACAATTGAATATTATAGTGATATAAGATTCAAATAAATGTTTTGGGCAAGACTAAAACAATAGTAGGATATAAAATAGAACTCTATAACTATTTATCATCCATAAAATAATGGTCAATATGAAAATATCATTTTGAATTAGGATTATAAGATAAGGTTTTATTGAATAAATATGATATGGAGTTAGAATCAATATCTTCCATTGGTGAAATTATCACATAAAAAAATTTACACTCTTGATTTCTAATGAAACCATATGTAGATCTATATGAGAATCGATGAAAAACTCTAACATATTGGGATTATGTTAAAGAAAGAATATTACATGAACCCTATCATGATCATAAATTTGAAAATGAAATTCAAACAATTCATTAAACAATTAACGTAACACAAATTCAACAAATGTTCTATACATAATCACCAGCAAGATCTAGATCTCAAGGTTAGTGCTAAATTTTTTTTGAAGATAATCATGGAAGAGAGTTTTGAGATTCAATAATAATAGAAATTGTATACTTAGTTATGTCAAACTCATCATGATTCTTAATAACACTGGTATTGTAATTAATTTATTAGATATTTAACCAAAAAACTAAAATGTGAAAAAAAGTTTAATAAATCACTTTTGATAAAGTACATCTCAATTTCATCAGATGTAATAAAATCATATTTTATATAACTCGGATCGATCACTCTTATTAAGAAAAACATTTGAAATCAAGGATTTTAAAGAAAATGTACCAATAAAAATACAACTCATGTGATCAAATTTATATGTAGAAATTATATTTTTGGGGAAGATAAATAGGATCCAAAAGATATATTATGAAAAAAAATAACATTATATATTTTCATCTATGTGATAAAAGTGTGAATTTGATATTTTTTTAATAGGGGGAGAATGTAACATTCTATTGTTTTATTATGAATTTTTCTTCAATAAGTTCAATAGCTTGTTCTATATAAAATGTCAAACTAAAATGAATAGTTTTATATTATTTTAAAATATAATATTACAATATAAAATGATGTATTACAATAAATACAAATGAAACATAATTAGGAAAAACACAATTGTAATAAAAACTCTAGTAAATAAAAGGATTGTAAGCTTGAAGTATTCAACCTCACAGTCTTCCATGAAATTCATGTCACTGAGTGTAACTGTAGAAAGATTAAAAAACATTATAAATATAGTGTGAATTTTGAGGATGGAAATAAAAATAATGATTTTACTAAATTATGTGAGGCTAAATATTAAAATATAAAAGGGTAATATGATATTTTATGGTTTGTGGATATATGGTCGTTGAGTATATAATCACTAGGTATACGTGCATCAACAAGAACATTTAGGATTTTGAATTTCAATTTATCTTTTATATGAAATTTTCTAACATATTAAAAAATTTCTACCATTTAATTTACATATAATAAATAAATCTTTAATAAAAATAAAAATATAATAATTTATTGTTAAAAATGTTTTTTATTATAATTTTTATTATACATTTTGTATTTTTAATAAAAAATCACATTTAAGGAATTATTTTTATGAACTTATTTTATTTATGTAAAAATTTAATTAATATTCAAGTAATTATTATTAATCCGTTAGAATTAAAAATAAATGCGATATGTTTCAAAATATATTTTTCTAAAAAAATATATTTTATATGTTACTTATTATTATATTAAATTTATATTTTATCATTTAGAAATTCAATTTAATAAAATATATTCCTTATTTTGAATCATTTTTTTGAAATTATGTAATATGATCAATATTATTTTATGGAAAAAATATTTACTGAGGTAAAAATTGAGTCATTATAGTAAAGGGAAAGATGACACAAAAGGTGTAATATGAAAAAATAACTCTAAAACATACCACAATAATGAGTGTATTAATCAATTCACAACCTATACTAATCCCATTTGCATTTGTATCAACTTTTCATGAGAATTACATTCCTTATACATTAAGAAATGTGTTTTTGTAATTATATCTCTAAAAAAATCCTATTTGAGGCCCCCTCCTCCCACCATTCAAAAAACTGCCCCTCATTAAGTTTCCTTTTGAATATCACCAATTTTCCAACTTAATAAGACACTCTCTTTTTTGGGAGATTTTGGTCACAATAAGATATCATAAATAATTCATTTTATAGACGGACCTTAAGGGAAGATTCTACTCTTCAACATTAGTATTAACTCTCTAAATCATTTTATTTTTCTTATTCATCAATTTATTATTAAATAAAATTTTAATATTTAATAATATTCGACATTAATCGATATTCTTATATAAAATGGATTTATTCAATAAAAAACGACATTATATTAGCCATTAATTCATTAAAACATGTTCTTTTCGTGGTCAGTTTAACCACCTAGATGTATAGAGCTTTAAAATTTTCATCAATAATGAATAATGAAATTTAATTAGTCATAATATACTCTATTAATTATAAATTTATATTTTTTTTAATAATAATGGAATTGTAATAATCCTCAATATTATTAGAATTTGTTAGAAAAATTTGTTTTTGAGCATAATTGGGATATTTTTTCAAATCCATGGATTTTTATGACTTACAAGGGTGGAAGTCTTAAAAAATGAAAATATTCAAAGGTATGATGTATTATTATTCTATATAATTAATAAAATTTAGGACTAAAAGTATTATTATTTTTGGGATGTCCTAGACAATAAGATTTTTTGTCTTAAAAAATTCATATTGAAGTCTTATAAAATTCACAATATCAAATGTTTTCATGAAAGTCATCTTTTTTTCCATCAAAATTCCTATATAACTAAAATTCATATGTATTTTGGTGTGAATTATTATTTTTTCCACATAATTATTATGAAATAAATTATCTCATGTAAAATGTATGAAGGTGTGAAATTTCAATACATTATGAAATTTCAGGATAAGTTGTGTAACGTAATTTCCATGTTGTCTTCATGATTCCTTGGATAGTGCACACTCATTCATTAAAATATATTATAAAGGGTTATTTTTAAAATGATATTTAAATGAATATTTAAATAGACCAGTTAATTCTTACTGTGAATTAATTTTTAATGATTTCTTCCCATTAAAATGAAGAAGTCTCATTGATGATACTGCAATATAGAGGATGATTATGGATAATATGATGCATGAAAAATAAGGAATATGGTCATAAATTGATTGTTAATGCACATTTAAAACAATTTTCTCTATATCATTGAATTATAAATGATCCACAACCATGAATGAATAAAAATCAGCTGAATAACACACTTCATGAAATGGCCACAGACATATTGATGTAGTAGTATAGATATGAGGGGATCAATTTGAGAAAAGGACTTTGTGTGGAGATAATCTATAGATAAAGTGTTATTCTCCATAGTAGTATTGGTTGTTGGGATCCTAGGATATTATGAATTTTCAATTTTATGCTTTTCAAAGAATATTTCTACATTTCATAGTATTTTTATAGAAATAAATAAGTTATATTTCTTTATTTAACAAGATTTATTTTAAATTTTATATGTTATTTTTTAACTTGTGAATGTAATGTAATTATTATTTTTTTCTTAAATTTATTTCATTTTGTATTGCCTTTGTAACATCCGGTTCAATTAGTTTTTTTTCACTCGAAGGACATTGGGAGATTAAATCACCTTCATAAGGGGACAATGACTATATAGGTATATTAGTTGTCCAATTGAAGGTATTTTAGTGATCATTAATGGATTTAATTATATATTCATTTTTAAATAAGGATTAACGGAGTTTTCAAGGGTCAACACTTATCTATACTTATATTCTTTTGTTTTTCATTCCTGGTCAAATTTTCCTCCTTACATACAAAGTTGATTGCTAACTTATTTTTTTAGTTTTCATTAACTTTGTTAAATCTATTTTATAAATACCCAATTTATTTAATAATTAATAAAAAAAATTAACTAGTGTGATAGATTTTCAAAACATAGCTTTCAAAAATATCATAAGACAACCTTGGTTACCACCATAGTATATTTATAAGGTGAAATTTTTTGATAAGGGTATCTAAAAAAACATTTCTAATCAATACGGTGTTATTTATTGGTTGGTTAACTAAGTTGTTTTAGTTTTTTTTCTTCTAATGAATTTTAACAAGTAATTTCAGTTTTTTTTAAAATGTATTTTTATTGTCATTACTAAAATTTTTGGAATCTTATTGCTAAATACCATACATTTTCTGGTGATATGTATTTGTAATAACATAAAAAAATTATTAATGGTTTCAACATGTTAGTGAAAATATGTAACTTCTTTCTATATCCATGAGAGAATCAACCACTCAAAATAAAGATCTAGGTAAAGAAAATCAAATCCCACCCATTTTTCCATTGAATAAACATTAATGGATGAGTTAAATGATAAATTATATATTTCTCATTGAAAATTTTAGTCAAATAAAAACATTACCCAAAGAAATTCATATTTATTTTTGTTTTAGGGATAAGAATTATTTGGATAATTATTGTGTTGATTTTATAAAAACAATAATAAATTATTAACACATAAACTTTTTCAATAAAAAATTAATTCCTTTGAATTTTTTTATTGAAGATGATATTTATTTTTAGTTGAATAGTTTGAATAAATTATGGAATTTCCAGTACCCATGAAAAATAATGATTACTTACCTAGGGTTTTTATTAAGGTGACAGATCATGAAGTTGAAGACTATGAGGGAGGTACATTTTCATAACAACATTTTTTTGATTATTTTGAATATGATCTATAGGATAAAACCCTTTTAATTATGATTGAAAATTCACTACCATTGATGTAGACCATAATGGAAGAAGAAGAAATGGAATATTCAACGAGTAATGGAGGTCATGATAGAGTTATGCATTAGTCTGCATGAGGATGAATTTACCATGACATTTTTGGAAGTGGAAATAATTCTCAATTTCAACTAAATATAAACCACAACTTGGAATAAATTTACACAACTAGTCTATGTTTTTTAAGAAAATGTTTTTAAAATTTATCCTTACATAATATTCCCTCAAACACTACCTCATAAGAGTTATGAATTTATGGAATTAAAGCTAAAGAAACTTATATATGGGAGATTATATAGGTATTTTATGATGAAAAGGATTGGATATATGAATAATTTATAGTTCTTGAAAAAGAAGTTCTACCTACCATTGAACTAAGGATAACCCACTACCACTATCTAGTTGTGGAAAACATAAAATGAATCACCAAAATAGGGGTTCAAACAAATATTATTTTCCCTTATTCAATTTATTTTTGTTAATTTTATTTTCAAAAAAATCCTCATGATGTTTTATTGTTTTCATATAGGTTCTCATGTATCATTTTTATAAGAAGAGTTTAATATTATTGATACTAAATAAAAATTAGGTCATGTATTTAATTTCCATATGTTTTAAATGTATTTAAGTAATTAAATATAATTTATCATTTTACTTGTGGTATAATGATTATGTTTTATGAAACAATGTTTTCAGTAAGGTAAATACTTTAATATAATTTTTTATGTTTATTTAAACCATTTTATGATATTTTTTAATTATTTTTAAAATAATTTTCTAAAAAAAATTGTGATTTCATTCAAAATTTTTAGGTTATTTTAGCTTTTGGGTTTTCTTGAATCTTTTGGGATCAAATTGAATACCTCTATAATTTTTGAAACCCCTAACAATTAGTGATCTGGTTTTATTAAAAAAACTAAATTTTAATGAATACATAAATGACTTTGTTTAAAGTTCAATGTTTTCATTAATTTAATAAACAACCACCAAATTTTTAATCACATGCCATAAATCACTATAATTTTTTTTAATTTACCTTAATAATTGGATTTTGAACCATTTTTTATATTTTATTCACTTTGACTTCATTTTATAAGAGAAATAAACCATGCTTGATTTAATGAGAATTTGATTTTTTTCATCAAAACCATTAATTTTATGATTTTTTTATTGAAATGATTGAGGAAATATCATTGATTTTAAAATCATCCATTACAAAATAACCAACTTATTTAAGAATAAATTTTACATTTTGCCCTTATGAGCCCTTATGATACCATGAATAACTTGTTAGGTATCCACATTACTATCAGGTAATCCCTACCCAAACCTTTTATATGTGTGAAATTGAAATATTATGTTGAAAAACTGTGTGGGGGGGGGATGATGAATTGTGGTATGATATAACATTTGAGATACATTTTAATGAAAATTTAAAGCTGATAAGTTTTTTTAAAACATAAAAACATATTGTATTTAATATATTTATGATCAGATTTTGAAAATAATATAATATCTATTTTGGGATGCTATGTTGATGCAACATTGAAAAAATAAATATTTTTTTGAAGCTAAATAATAATTATATTCATTTAATATAATGTATTTAAGTCATAACATTGGTTGAAAAATCAAGGAAACCCATCTACCTCCAAAATAATAAATACGGAACGATTTTAAATATGTAAATTTTAAATTCAATTTTTTAGGATGTATAATAAAGGATAAGATGTATTTATAATTATTTTAAAGGCATAGATTTTACTTAAATATTTTCATTTTCAATTTATTGTATTCATTTATATTTGAAGAATGTATATGACCCATTCTTGAATGCATAATTAATCATGTGTTTTTACTTCATAGAGATCAAAAAAATCTTTATTATATCTCAATTTTTTGACATTAAATCCTATTATACCAAAGACACCAAAAATAATTGAAAATTCATCAGTATTAGTAAATTTATTTTACTCAGTTTTCTATATATTTAAGAACTTACCAAGATAATGGTGTCGGTTGAATTTGTTTTGATGAGAAAATCCTTTTTAATAATACAAATTTGTGCAATGATAGAAAATTTTAGTATGTATATTTGTTTTGTACATGGGAGTATAAATTTATTGTACACGGATTCAATAAACCAAATATAAAATTATAAATTATTTTTTTCCATATTCATGATAATTTTTAGTTCCTTATTGTTTAATTGGTGGATCTCATGGGTATGTGTTTTGAATTTCATTTTATTTTTTTCTATTCTCATTTGTCTAGGAGTCCCAGTCCAATGGCTTTGGGGAATTAATAGATCTTTAATATTTATGAAATTTCATTTATATTTCAATGAATAATTCCCCGAAAATTTATAATTTTCAATGAGTTTACAATTTTTGGTTATTACGGCTATTTTGGGAAATTCAAGGAAAATAGATTATTTCTTTGTTTTCAAGTGTTTTTAATCATTTTATAGAAATATATAATAATACTATTTTATTTCAATTCATTGGAAAATATTTTTTTAAATTAATTAATTACTTTTGGATGAGTGTTGACTTTTTCGTATAAATTCAAAAGAGTGATGAATTATTATGAAATAGTTTTTTTAATATCTAGAAAAATTACATTTTGTGGAGGAAGTATTATAATATAGTTTTTTTTACAAAGCACTGAAGGATTATGATTTTAGAAATTTTGTATAATTTTGACCTTGATGTCTAATGATTTTTTGAATTTCATTTGAAATGGCATTCAACGACCTGTAAATTGAAATTATAGTTTTTAAAAATTACTAGTCTTAAATTTTCCTTGATATCATACATTTTTTTAATAAAAATTTCTTTAAAATAAATTTGATATGTTTTTTATGTTGAATTATTACAATATACATCTAATTATTATGAAATTATGAAGCCCTTATGAAATTGATAAATCCTTATAATTTTAATATATTGTAAACGTTTATAAGAAGTTGTGTTCTATAATTTTTTGGATGTATGGTTGTTTCCTTGTTTGATTGACATGGACTAATTTAAAGATAATAGAAATAATTTTTTACATAAGATAATTAAAGGATTTTTATAAGAGAATAATATATTCATTCCATGTGTAGATATTTATTATTTTCATACCATGCAAGTGAATAAGGGTAATTGCAGCTACTACCACATAGAGGATGATTGTGGATGAGTTATTTCATATGAATGAAGCATTATGAGGTGTTATTCATGGATGATAGTTATATCAAATATGTTTCATACTATTAAGGAACTATACAGAATTCATATCCATGACTAGGAAAGGATAATCCACATAACACACTGTAAATACTGGTCACTAACACACTAATGTAGAGAGACTGTATGGATGAGATTAGCTAAAGAAGAATATTTTTAATAGATATGTTCTATACATTAAGGGATAAACACCGTTTTTTCTATGGTAGTGGAGATCTGATGATTTTATACCTTTTTAGTTTTATTCTTTTTTGTATATATTTTTTCCCTATAAACTATTTTTTTAAATTTATAATTTCTTTTCCATTCTTTATGTAACCATATTTTAAAATTATATATTATTTTTAAACTTATTACATAAATTAATTTTTTTTTTAATTTATTTCATGAGGTATCAATTTTTTGTATAATAGGTTTAATTAGTATTGTTCACATGAATGTCATTGAGTGATGAATTAAATTTTAAAAGGGGATAAACACACATTTATGTGGCCCCAATATTGTCTTTTTAGGAAGATTAGGTGTTAACTTCGTGGTCTTTTAGTGAGTGTTATTGGATTTTATTGGATACAGTTTTTTAAACAAGGATAAACAGAGTTTCCAAGGGTCTATACTTTTCCAAATTTATTTTCTTTAAGTTGTCATTCATAATCAATTTTTACTCATAAAATCAAAATTTTATTTATAAAATATATTTTTAGTTTTATTTAACTTTTAAATTCATTTCAAAATTACCAATTTATTTAAAATTTTACATAAATAAATTATCAAAAGTAATATTTTTTCAAAACATAGCATACGACCATCTCACGAGACAACCCTGGGTACCACTATGCTATATTTCTATGGGAAAAGATATTGATAAGGTAATCTTTGACAATCCATACATATCAATGATAAGCTAATATAAATGAATTTTATTATGTAAAAAACCTAAATATTGTTTTAATATAGATAAATAATAGATATAAGTTGAGTATATAGTTATTTAATGCATGATTGAACCAGAAGAAATCGATGGAAGGGGATTTATTGACTCAACATACATCCATGTATTCATAAAAATTATTATTTAGATATATTCTTATATATTGGTCATATTTTACAATTTTATTTTCTTATATTTATTTTTTTATTTTTATATTGGGATATTACATTTCCTTCTAATTATCACCTATGGGATTAATTTATATAACATAAAAATAAATAATTTTAAATGATAATTTCCATCATCTATATTGGATATTTTCATACATATTCATTTTTTTCTTACCATGAAATTTGGTTTCCCTTATTCTATATATAAACATGTATCCTATTTTTTACCTCTATATTTATCTTTAAATTTTATCAAGAGAAAAAAAATATCATTTTAATTTATGTTGGTTACTTCAAACCATTATGAAAATAGTAAACCTTATTTTTTCATCTTAAAAACATTTTCATTCCCAAATATTTCTGTTTCTTCTACTAAAACATTGTATTTTTTCCATGATAAATTATCGGGATATATTTTTATTAAAATCAATATTTAAAATTATTTTATTATTTTTTAAAATGATTTGAAACTAATTAAATTTTATTTTTTATGTTAATAGTAATATAATGTTAAAAATTATAATTTCATATTTTATATTCCACATACACTATTTATTTGGAAGATAAATCAACATTGACTATTTTTTATCATTCATGTATCACCTTGTAATTTAAATTTTTATATGTTTCTTTAGTTAATTGAATTCCGGATATCATCCAAACCAATTTATGATTAATTTTTTTACAATAATACATGATAATTTTATGTAACACATTTTATTTCCATTGGTATCAATATACTAAGGAAGAGATACCCTAAATAAATAAAATAACATTTCATGAAATATGCATGTCTTAAAATGTGAAATGCATTATTTTAAAGAATATCATATTCTTTTATGGAATATCATTTGTTTTGATTTATTATATTTTTACTCTAACTTTCATGACCTATTATTGGGGACATGCCGTGACTACCCCAAGCTCGCCTTCTATAGACCAGGGGCTGGCGACTACCACCAAAGGCGTAAATCCCTATCCAAGGAAAAAAATTATTTTATAGAAGTAAACAGACACAACAGAGTACGCAACTGAAGTAAGAACAAGTAAAAATTTATATAGAGGGAATTACTAAAAAGAAAGGGGCCGAAAATACAAGCCCAACAGTGAGTACAATACAACTGAATAACTAGTACAACAGCAGTAAAGTAATGCATCAACCACTGATTCGTCCTCCAAGAATCCCACCTGAAGGCTAGGTACAGATGGTCTCCTCGGCAAATCGAGTCCATCGATCCGCTCTGTGTACATCCAACAAGGTGGTCCACCTCCAGGTATCGTCTATCTCTTCAAGTCTCTACCATGATAAGTGATTTCCATCATCTGCATCCAACAAAATGTAGTGCGGACATTTCCCGTGCAGGGGTGAGTATAACGATACTCAGTAGGGACCTCAAGACCCTCGAAGGTCTCCCATAATCCATGAAGGATAAACTGAAATGAAAAGATAAAATCATGAAGTATCAACTAACTCTAATTAGGTATATTCTCATACATATACCTAAGTCATCAATTTCAATTCGGCTCCAACTCTCGAGCACAAGCACAACCCAGTCCACAGTGGAAATAAGTCAATGACATCGATGATAATGATTGAAAGTCAAGAATCAGCTCACACAGGTATACAAATCATGAAGAGTGGTGGAGATGATTAGATGTAGCCTCTGAATCATCTCCTCTGCCGAACCCATGAAGGATCCTAGTACAGATGTCGTCACTGCCGAACCCATGGAGGATCCAAGTACAGTAATCATCACTGCCGAACCCATGGAGGATCCAAGTACAGTAGTTAATGAAGCCAAAACCACAGAGGATCCATGTACAGTAGTCATCACTGTCAAATCCACAGAGGATCCAAATACAGTAGTCATATCTGCTGAACCCACAAAGGTTCCAGGTTTATTAGTCATCGTCGTCGAACCCACGGAGGATCCCAGTACGGTAGTCTTCATAGTCGCAGCCAGCTCTAGGGTTCCCACACATAGAATGCTCGATTCCGAGAGGGTCCGCTCCTCAAGTCAAAGGGTCAATACATCAACTATCACTAAGTTTAGATTTGACATATCCCGAAGTTGTGTATTGTCAAACGAAACCCAACGCTACAGACGATGCGTCAATCATACCCCCAGTCTGAGAGTTATTGGATTTCTCATTCCAGGGGCCCAATTGGATTTGGTGTACAATCAAACCCGTCCATACTCCAATCAGATACGAATCCCATATTGAGGATTACAAAAAGGACCTTCTTGTCAAAATTAAACCAACGTAGTTCATAACAATTCAATCGGACGTCCGGTACTTATGTTATAAGCGTTTCCGCTTCGAGGGCCCGGTTGGTTTCGAGTTTGAACCAACCTAGTTGTACACAATCATTTCCAAAACGTTGAGTGTAATATACTGAAGTGACCATATCGATCCGAGGAATCCTACACAACTAGAAGTGCATCGATCGGAGGTCTGTATCTCATGTAATGGGTGATTAACCGAAAAGGTCCCGAAGAGGGGGGTCTGGGCCCGGTCCTACCTGGCCTAACCCCCCCTGGGTTGGCCCAAACCCGGTTGAACAACCCAAGTCCGGGTCAGGCCCAGTTGGGCGCAGCCTGAGCCATATGGCGCAGTCCGGCCCGTGGCTGGCACGGCCCAACCCAGATGGACACGGTCCGGCCGCGGCGGGCCGAGTGGGGGGGTTGTTCCACATAACGGCGGGGCAAGGCTGGCACTACCCAGAAACCATGCGGGATGGGTTCCTCATGACTACCGCTACAACAGGTGTCACAGAAGTCTTCCGCTGGCATCGCGCTATGGCACCGCCGCCTCCGGTCGCCGGTACTGCCGCACCGGTGACCCGCACTGCTTCGCCCTTCAGCGGGCAACCGAAGTCATTTTGGTGGTCCGTTTTAGCTCATGTCTGTGCATGTGGCCTCCTCGGGTCCCACTCATCACTACGACAACCTTAAATCAGTGTTTCCCTTATGTTCATCCATTTCCAAACTTCCCGCGCATCATGAATGATATGGTGATCGGTCCAGACTTGTTCGTTAGCTCGTACCCACCACACTAGTGCCTCAAACAATTATTCAACAAATATTCACACAAGTTAGTGGGTATAAATCACATAAATTAAATTATAAAAAACCCCTACCTCGAAAATTGACATCGCATGTCGTCGAGCCGAAGAATACGAGCATCGTGGTAGTCGGGCATCGTGGAAGACGATGTCGTCCCGCCAACGTTAGAGGATGAGTCATTGTCGTAGGTGACGTCTCTCGTGAGTGTTGTCTTCTCCCTTGACGCGGAAGAAGAAGAATGAAAGAGATGTCGTTGAGTGTTCATCGACGAGAGAGTATGACGTTCTTCAACAGAGGTGTTCTTTATCAGGGGAGGAACAATTTTCTTTTCTAAATGTCCAGAGCTTTCCCATGTTTTCCCAAACACAACAAAAGCCTCCCCGAAAATAATAACTAATGCTATTATTTTATTCACAAACCAATTACAAAATTCAAGCACTCTAATTAATTAATTGGAGCATCCCATTTATTTAATTAAAATGTGTTGGAAATATAAATGGGATTGAAGTGGAGAGGCTCCTCTTATTAAATGATGGGGAGTTAACAAATTAATTAATGGGGGTGTTAATGGGGTTAAGGGGAGTTGAAGGTTTAGGGCTCGGGTGGGCTCCACCACACTAAATCCTCACATGGGAGGTTATGTGAGAAGTGGGCGCCACCCCTATCTTCTTCAATGAGGAAATAACCACCTTTAAAAATATATTTGTGTATCACCACAATTTTATTTAATTTAAGATAAAACCCCAAAATAAAACATTCAACCCGCATAAAACGCAATTGCGGTAAAGGTCCCCTTAAGAGAAAACAGGCGCTGCAAGTTCATCGGTGTCCTCAGATTTCAAATCCGAGCACTGGTTCAAATGATAGAAAATACGCGCACTTATGTTTACTAAACATATCTGAAAAAAACATCAGAAATTGATCTGGGCACACCGGGCCTCAGAATCAAGTGCCTTCAGAAACCACAGACTTGTAAAATTCCAAAGTATTTCAGAAAAGATTTTCATTGAAATTTATAGTTCTTTACATTACTCCCATATCAGGGCTTTACATCCCTTTAAAGCTACAGCACACACTAGGTAAACAAATTGGGGTACTGTACCCACATATGAGCCTCCCGCACTCATGTGCTCCCTTGGAGGTTCCGGTGCTTCCAGTGAATGTGCACTAGAGGAATCGACTGCCCACGTAGGACCCGTTCCAATCGATCCTCTATCTCTAGCGGGACCTCTGAGAATGTCTCCCCGTCATTGATGTCCTGCTCCCCGTGTTCAATGTTGTGGGTCAGGTTGTTCACGTATCTCCTCTGCTGAGATACGTGGAAAACATCATGCACCCGGTGCAACTGAGGTGGAAGGGCCAGATGGTAAGCCACCTCACCTACCCTGTTGAGGACCTAGAATGTTCCGATGAAACGTAGAGATAACATGCCTCCCTAGAAAAATATTCGTAGACCTCGTCATAGTGAGACCCATAAGAAAATGTGGTCACCATCCTCAAACTCCAATGGTCTCCATCTCTTATCAGCATAGGACTTTTGTCTGCTCTGTGCATTCTTCATCCACTCCTAGATGATATGCACCTTCTCCGACATAGCCTAAACCATATCTAGTCCTACAAGTGCTGACTCCCCAGGGTCAATTAAGCACAGAGGTGATCTGTATGGTTGGATGTACAATTCCTCGTATGGTTCCATCCCGATGGTGGAGTGGTAGTTGTGGTTGTACACAAACTCCACCAAGGGTAAGTAATCCTCCCAGCTGCGACCAAAGTCAAGGACACATGAAATGAGCATGTCCTTGAGATTCTGAATAGTTCTCTCTATCTATCCATCATTTTGAGGATTGAAGGTGGTTCTTAGAGAAAGATGCATCCCAAAATCCTCTTGTAACCCCTTCCATAGTCTGTAAATTAAACAAGCATCATGATCAGAAACGATAGATTATGGCACATAATGAAGTCGTACGATCTCCTGAACGTAGAGGCATCCCAAGCTCTCTAATAATCCCTACACACTGATCGATAGGATGTGGTCCAACAGGGTGAGTCGGTCTATGCTCACCCAGATAGGGTCATGTCATGTGGATGTATGTGGAAGCCCCATCATGAAATCCATATATATCCCATCCCACTTCCACTCTGGGACCTTTAAGGGTTGTACCAAGCTTGCTGGTACCTAGTGCCCCTCCATCACATGATGACAAATGAGGAATCATGAAAGGAAATATACTACTACCTTCTTTATAACCGGCCACCAGTGCTATCATCTGAGGTCCGGATACATCTTCGCCACTCCTAGATATTAAGCTAGAGGGGAATTGGGAAACTACCTCAACACATCCTCCTACAGTGCAACTGGTACCATAGTATGTCCCCTGAAGAGGATGACATGGTCCCCTCCTTCAAGAAATCCATCAGGTGCATGTCCTGAGGATATCTAAGCATGTCGCGTCACACATTAAAATTACCTACACTATTCCTCCCCGAGTTGCAGAATAAGTGGAGGAGTGATTGTGAGAGACTGAAGAAATGATTCTCCAAAAATATACACAACAGATATCTGCAATGCAGCTAGCTGCTCTATCGCATCTCCTAGCTTCTGAATTCCCGATCTCCTACTGAGAGCATCAGCTAAAACGTTCCCCTTTCTCGGAGTATAGACTATATCAAAGTCATATTCCTGGAGGAACTCGATCCATTGGTGTTATCTCAGGTCTAGGTCCTTCTACAAGAAGACACACCTGAGACTTTTAGATTAGAGTAAACCATAAACCGTTTGCTCAACGAACTATGGGTGTGACTAGCCATTTGTAATGAACTAATCTACACCATTTTTCACTTACTTCTTACAAGAGATGATAAGATTTATCCTTTTCCGAAAAGAAAAATCCGGTGTCATCCCCTGGATAAACCATGTTCTTTGCATAATATAGCCAATTTTGGCATGAAAGGTACTATTTCATGCCATGGACGATGTCGTAAGGCCTCGACGCTACAAACAATAGATCTAAACATTACTCTTGCCTACAAGGGTCGAGTCACACTGTCGGTAGCAGTGTGTGGTCACTGGGTCTCCTCTAGTAGGAATCTTGAATGTGAGGTAGAATTTAACAGTTTAAACCGGAAGCTCTCAGTATCAACCATTTGAAATGGTATGGAAGCAAACATCAAATGGAAAAGTGTCTTTTATTACTGCAAGTCATACTAAAAAGACACAAAACAACCACTAACAACAAAAACAAAAAATCTAGAAGCCTCATGAACAAAGGCCTCTATGCATGGAGCTAGTAATGATCCTGTACACCTTCTCCCGATGCTCGAGGCGAACTGTCTAAGCGTGGTGGTAGTAGTGCTCGGTGACTCTGATCACCATCCGCTGAATGACCTGATCCACTGCCTAATCCACTGCTCGACTGTTGCTCAAGATCACACCACTACCTCTATCTCGGTGGCTCATCCAACGCCTGCTGATCAACTATGTGGGGAGTCAGATAGTCACGCGCTCTGTGACCCCGTTCCCTGTAGGAAAAACAGACCCTCCTCTGTTCTGAGATCCCTCGGCCTTGGGTGCCCCACTATCTCGATGCCACAACTTGGGGTCGTGTAACTGTTGATCTAACCCGCTTTTGCCTCCATGTCATCTGCCTTTTGCCTACCGCTGATGTCTCAACTACTTTAGGAATGCCCTACGGCAAGAGAATCAGCTCCTGAGCATGCACATAGCATAGAGTCGCTAGTACAAACTCTTCCCTAAAAAGACCCTCGATTTTTCCCCATGTGAGGGTCACCTCATCATAAAACTGTTTCATCAGGCTCCACCACCTCTCAGCTGCTCCCTGAATGAGACTAACATCTAGGTAAACCATCAAGTTGACGGGTGTCCCAACTGTGTGGAAAAATCATGCAACAACCTCCAACCAGCACCCAACTGTCTGAAATCTGACTCACCTAGAAACATCGGAGGCCTCTATCGTTGAAATTAGTGAAACGAACTAAGGCGGCGTGCACTCTCTTCTGCTGGAGATGGTGGTATCAGTGGTTCAGTGGGTAGTGGTACCGTTGGTGCCTCTGCTGTGATGGGGCCCTACACCGAAGACTCTTTTCTCAGTGGGATACCATCCCGCACATAACTCGGAACCCTAGCTGGCTACCTTCGTGGGGCCATCCTGAAAATAAAAAAGTGCGTCATGGTCAAAACATTATACCTAGTTAGCCGAAACAATGTAATAACAATGAAATTTTTTGAAACACACATGCAATTAGTTTTTTCATGAACTGAGTCAGAAACCAGAAGTCAGGGTCCTGGTGTATGGATACATCGGCCACCGCACCAACACTGGACTCCATGGACTGATAACCACACTCAATAATCTTAATATTATTACTTCACAGAGAAGAAATAATTAGAGTCATGAGTTCTACAGTAGAACTGACTCCTCTGATACCAATATGTCACGACCCATCTTTGGGGCCCGTGTCGTGACTACCCCAAGCCCGTCTTCCATAGGCCAGGGGCTGGAAAGTAGCACCAAATGCATAAATCCCTATAGTGAGAAGGAATTTCTTTTTATAAAAGTATATGAACACAACAGAGTATTCAATTGAAGTAAGAACAAGTAAAACTGTATAAAAAAGAAGTGCTGAAAAGAAAGGGGTAGAAAATACAAGCCCAACAGTGAGTATAGTACAACTAAAATACTAGTACAAGAGCAGTAAAGTAAAGAAGCAATCACTGAGTCATTCTATGAGAATCCCACCTTAAGGGTGTTCAATGATGGTCTCCTCGGCACCTCAGGTCCATCCGTTCGCACCGTGTACGTCCCAAAAAGTGGTCCACCTCTGGGTACCATCTAGCTCTACAAGTCCCTACCATGATCGGCATTGTCCATCGTCTGCATCCAACACAATGTTGTGCGGGAATTTCCTATGTAGGGGTTAGTATAACGATACTCATTACGGATCCCGAGACCCCCGAAGGTATCCCAGAATCCATGAAGGATAAACTAAAAAGAAATGATAAAATTAAAAAGTATCAACCAACTCTACTTAGGTATATTTCCATACATATACCTAAGTCACCAATTCTAGTTTGGCTCCCACTCTCGAGCCCAAGAACAACCCAGTTCACACAGGAAATAAGTCAATCACATCGATGATAATGATTGAAAGTCATGACTCAGATCACATAGGTATACAAATCAAAAAGAGGGGTGGAGATGATTAGATGTAGCCTCTGAATCTTCTCCTCTGCCAAACCCACATAGGATTGTAGCACAGTAGTCATCGCTGCCAAACCCACGAAGGATCCAAGTACAGTAATCATCCATGCCGAACCCATGGAGGATCCAAGTACAGTAGTCAACGCTGCCAAACCCATGGAGGATCCATGTATAATAGTCATCACTGGAGAACCCATGGAGGATCCATGTACAATATTCATTGCTGATGAACCCACTGAGGATCCATTTACAATAGTCATCATCATCGAACCCACAACGGAACCCAGTACGGTAGTTGTTGTAGTCGCAGCCAGCTCTAGAGTTCCTGCACATAGCACGATTGATTCCAGGAGGTTCTGCTCCTCGAGTCAAAGGGTCGATACATCAACTTTCATGAAGTTCAGATTTGATATATCCAAAAGTTCCATCTTGTCAAAATAAACCTAACACAACAGAAGGTGTGTCAATCGTACGCCCGGTCTGAGAGTTATTGGCTTTCCCATTCCGGGGGCCCGTTTGGATTTTGGGTACAATCCAACCCATCTATAATCCAACCACATCCGAATCCTGTATGGAGTATACCAAAAGGACTATCTGGTCAAATGTAAACCAACTTAGTTGACGGCACGTCAATAGGATATCCACTCCTTAAGTTATTAGCATTTCCGCTCCGAGGGCCCGGTTGGTTTCGAGTTCGAACCAACTCGACATTACCGAAATATCACCAAAACCTCAAGTGTAATATACAGAAATGACCGTCTCGATCTGAGGAATCCTAAAAAAATGGAAGTGCAACTATCGGAGGTCCATATCTCATGGTATGGGCGATTATCTGAAAAGGGTCCGAAGAGGGGGGTCTGGGCCCGGTCATACCCGACCCAACACACCCTGGGTCGGCCCGAACCGGGGTGACCCGACCCGGGTCTGCCTCCGACCCGAAGCTAGCACGACCCGGACGGCACGGTCCGGCCTGCGGCTGGCGCGGCCCGGCCGCGGCTCGGCCCGACCGGCCGAGCGGGGGGGGGGGGGGGGGGGTCAACATAACGGTGGCGCCAGGCTGGCGCCGCCCTGCTTCCCCGGAACCCATGCGACACGGGTTCCACTTCACCACCACTGCGACAATCTTCCACTGGTGGCGCACTAGGGTGTTGCCTCCTCCAGGTAGTCGGCCAGTGTGGGCCGCCGCTTCTGGTCACCGGCGACCCGCGCCGCTGTGACCTTCCTCGGTCCCCGAAATCATTCTGGTGGTCTGTTTTAGCTATCGTCTAAGCCTACGGCCTCCTCGAGTCCCGCTATTCACTGCGATGACCTCAAATCAACATTTCCCTTGCACTCATCCATCTCCAAACATTCAGCGCCTCGAGAATGATATGGCGATGGGTACAGACTTGTTTGTTAGCCCGTACCCACCGCGTTAGAGGCTCAAAAAGTTATTCAACAAATAATCTCCAATTTTCGTGTGTATATATCACACAAATTATATTATACAAAGACCCTCTACCTCTAAAATTGACGTCGCAAGTCATCGAGCTGTGGATAAAGAGCATATCAGTATTCAGGCGTCGTGAAAGACGGTGTCGTCCTGCCAAAATTGGAGGAGGAGTCATTGTCTTAGATGACGTCTCTCACGAGCGGTGTCTTCTCCCTTGACGCAGAGGAATAAGAAGGTAGGAGAATTCATGGAGCGTTCTTCACTGAGAGAGAATTACGTTCTTCGACAGAGGTGTTCTTCTTCACGAGAGGAACAATTTCCTTTTCTAATTCCCCAGAGCTTTTCCAACTTTTTCGAAACACAGGAAAGGCCTCCCGAAAAATAATAACTAATGATTTTATTTTATTCAATCACCAATTAAAAAATTCAAACACTCTAACTAATTAATTTGATAATCTCGTTTAATTAATTAAAATTTGTTGGCAATATTAATGGGAGGGAAGTGGAGAGGCCCCTCTTACTAAATAATGGGGTGTTAACAAATTAATTAAAGGGGGTGTTAATTGGGTTAAGGGGAGTTGAAGGGTTAGGGCTCATGTGGGCCCCACCACAATAAATCCTCACATGGTAGGTTATGTGAGTTGTGGGCCCCACCCCTAACTTCCTCATGGAGGAAATAACCAGCTTTCAAAATAAAATTGTGTATAACCACAATTTTATTTAATTTAAGATAAAATACCAAAATAAAATATTCAACCCGCATACAACGCAACTGCGGTAAAGGTCCCCTTAAAACTGGCGTTGAAAGTTCATCGGTATCCTCAGATTTCAATTCCGAGCACCGGTTCAAAAGATAGAAAAAACCCACACTTACATTTACTGAACGTACTCGAAAAAAACATCAGAAATTGATTCTGGGCACACTAGGACTTGGAATCAAGTGCCCTTCGAAACCACAGACTCGTAAAATTCCAAAGTATTTATGAAATAAATTCCTTGAAATTTACAGGTCTTTATACTAATGCATTTGTTATTTTATACATTTTGATTTCTTGATACAATAATGTATTGAAATGCCTGAATTCACAAAAGCAGTGCATTTGAGTTATCACCCACAATAGTTATCATTACTGTATATGTAGTTTATGGAAAATCATAATGCATCCATATGATGAATACATGCTCATCCATGGGTTACAAATTTTTTTTCCAACCACATGGATTAAGTCATGTAATTTATAACATAAATGTTAAATCTTGATCACTAGAAGAGTATCCTAGAAAGATTTATAAATGGGTTATTTTACAAGGAGCTGAGTGTGTGATCCTTACCTAAGTCCCCTTATGATTCTCCCATAGCAAATCTCTTTCTTCCTCCTTTTTCCTACAAAGGTACATGCATACTATTGAAATTAGGGAGATCCACAAAAGTGTTGGGTTATTCAGTCAATCGATAGATATACCATTTATATGGGTGTCTGATGACCACCTTTGAGTTATATTCATCAAGATTTATGATTTAAGAAGTAGAAACAACCATCAATGGTATAATGTACACATTACAGCTTCTTTATTTTAGTTTATACATGCTCTTGATTTCAGACATAGTGGATATTGGTTTGGGATTTCTTTTTTATTTATCTATATTGATTAAAAGTTATTAGATCCTTAGAAACCCATAATTGTAAAAACAAATGTGATAGAGTTGTGTTATTCATCGTAACTCTAAATCATGAATGAGTATTATGTGTGGCTCTATAACAACGTGAAATTTTATAAATGAAATACACTATTGAGCGAATTCATTCATTATTACACAATGTTGTTATAAAAAAATAGGAATCACATTTTATATTTTATACCACTAGAAAATATAGCTTTATGGATTTAAAAATCCATTTAGAATCTTAGCTATTGATAATATGTCAAATGTTCCATGACCATTATTTTTTATATCTATTAAAGGTTATGATAAAATCCAATTGATATAGAAGAAATAAGTGATGAACTCAACTAGTAGGATCGTATAATATGAAGCTCATTTATCAAATATTATAAGGGAGATGACATCATTGTGATTTTCTTTGACCAATCCCAAGATGAGAATCATAATTTTAATCCCAAGAAAAAAAATTATTTGAAAAGTTCAAGATTATCGAGAGCATGGCTAAAACAATGTTCACCAAACCACATTAGCAATGCACCACCATCTCACACCTTACCCTTTGGGAGTATGCTAGCATAATAAGGGGTTATTTATCTAGACCATAGTAGTATGAATTTTTATATGTTATTCCTAATTAAATAATGATTATATTTATCACATTATTGTCATTAATTTATCAATGATTATATAAATATTTTGAAAAAAATTACATTTTGATCTGAATAAATAAATATTACATTTTTGGAAAATATATAGCTTTAAATATGACACATTTTTTTATAAATTAAATAATTTTTGAAATAAATTATATATCAATAATATATTTTCTTTAGATAATAATTATTTAAATATACATGATAGAATAATTTAAGGATTTACAATATAATTTTTCGAAATGCTTGAAAGTGGTTAATATCATGAAAACAAGTATTTTTTTATTAGTATGGATTATTATTTAAAAGTGATTATATAATATTTAGAAAATTATTGTGAAAAAATAAATATTATTTTTTAAATAATCACATTGAAATTATCCAATGGTGAATTTTTCATAATTTTCTAAGATTGCCGATTTTTTGGGATAAAATTAAATATGGTAGAAATATACGTTATGTATTATAACTTCACAAAAGAAAAAATGTAATATAATAAATAATATAGAGAGTAAAAAAATAAAAATTATATTTAACCTTTAAAATAATTTTTTTTGAAGTAATTTTATTAATTTTATAATCCCATAATGAATCCACCAAAAAATATTTTATATTTTATGTTTTTAAAATCAATTATTTATAAACATGACCCAGTTCCACATCACCAAGGGTATTATATTAAGGATTTTGGTTCTTTCTCTCTTAAAATATTTATAACCTCTCAACATTAGAATAAATCTTGTGAAAAACCGTGGGATGGTTTTTGGTTTTTATTTTTTAATCTTATAGAGTCAGAAACCTAAGATTAAGAATTAATAATGAATTCCCCTATCTTTTTATATAAATACAAATATATCCTCTCACTCCTCTAAAATTATAACCCATTGAGAACGAATTTATTCTCTTTACCCATCTATAAATTCTTCCTAATGTTTTTTCAATCTTAGAAAAAGATTCTCTTCATCTTTTAGAAGTGTTTTCTCAAAGATAGAGATCATATCATCCTCTTTATTCAAGAACTTAATTTGTATTATTCCTTTTTTCTAATATTTTAATATTGAAATATGTCTTTAAAGATACCTCATACAATAATTATTATTTCCAAGTGATGATATAATCCTTTTAAAACTCATTAAATCATTTTATGAATCTATATATACACATGTTATGTTTATAAAATTATCATGTGATATTTCATGCCAAAAAATTTGTAGTGAACACCCATTCCAACTTACAGTCAAGTATATTCACCTACATATACATATACTTCTTTGACTAGTGACTTCCATTTATTTAATAGAAATTGAATAATCTTGTGTTTAAAATTGATGAAATATGTTCATATATTTCATGATCCGTGTGACACACAAATTTAGGCACATGATATAAATGTTATATGGGGGCCCAAAATTATATAGTCCTTTAAATAAATTCTTAATGTTTTTATCATAAGAGAAATCATGTATGGTGTGTGGTAGGTTATCTTAGTCACACTATGTTATCATTTCTTAGTGGCTCTCATGGACTTATGCTTATGATGTCTTATTTTATATTGTTTCCACATTCCTATGTTTCCTTGATGTTATCATCTTATACCTTGATTAGATGATTATTTTTATGATTCACACCATATTTATGTCACCTTCATATTCCTCTTTACTAAAATTCATTAATTTCATCTTGTTACTATTTGATTATTCCCATACTAGGATTTATAACTCACCCTT
This sequence comes from Viscum album, assembly GCA_963277665.1. NCBI lineage: Eukaryota > Viridiplantae > Streptophyta > Magnoliopsida > Santalales > Viscaceae > Viscum > Viscum album. Next base: position 1,947,191,318 of record OY728163.1, read on the forward strand.
TTCGTACATACATCCTTAGGATATCCCATGTATCATCAGAAGAGAAATGAAATATAAGTGAATGTTTTTGGATTTTTTAATAATTTTATTTTACCCTTGTTTAAAGTTAATGGGCTATGTACCTAATGTCCCAAATAATCTATGCATCCCAATCATTTGGTTATGTAATATGAGTATCTTTATGTAATAAATTATGAATTATGTTGTATTAAATATGTGGGTTGTTTTAGTTAGTATTAGAGGAATGTATAGTTATTTTTGGCAATTAAAATTTGATAAAATTAGTGAATATTTTAGAGATTAAAATAAACATGGGATTACATCAGTAAATTATTGTAATTTAGAGATTAGGTTAATTATAAACATCCAATCCTTGTCTAGATACTACAAGTGGATGTGGAACTAACACAGTTGTGCCTTGGTGTAATAACCCAAAAAAGGGAGCATTGGTTATTTACACGATCATCACCTAGTTCATGAAAAGAGGTCTTACATTGCACATAGATTTTCATTTCTAGAGGATATGATTTGGTAAATTCAAAAGATCGTTATGAACTACTATAAAGAGAACAAAAAATGACAAAAACATTTTATGTTATGAAATAGACCATGGATAACTTTGATTGAAAACAAGAAATTCATATGTTAAAGGATGTATGTTATTTATGATTTGTCACATTAATGTTCATGGTTTTAATTTTATATTTTTAATATTTTAATAATTCTAATCCATAAGTAGAATTTGTAAGAAGTAAATTATTAGAAATAAAATATAATATTCAAGGGTAGGCTTATCATCCATTCTTGAGATTCAAATGTCCTATGTGACTATGGTTCTATGAATTAATTAATATCACACATGTTTAGTAGAACTACTAAAATATCAAATCCAATCATGGAAGTGGTGATATTCCTGAAAATGGAAAATGGTGTCATTATTTCATTACATGTATATAACTTCTCCCCTATACATATTTATGGGATAAACATCTTGTTGGGAAAAAATCCCTCAAGGTAACATTGTAGCAGTATTGGGTTGATTGTGTTTATTGAAAAAGTGGGTTTAGATGATATGTTGTGGAGTCTAGAGATATTTTTGATTGAGTATGTTGAAAAAATACATGAAAATGGAATAGTTTCCATAGAACTGGTACAAAAAATTGTGTACACAATGTGGTGTTTTTTCACAGTGTTTGAAAAAATTTTGGGGTTTAAAATTGGAAAGTTGTATAGATTTGCGAAAAGTGGATTTCTTTGATAATATTATCAAAATATAGTAACTTTATGAGTTTTTTGAATATGGTCATTAGAAATAGTGTTTTGAAACAGATCAAATAACGTTGATGCTGATCTCCATGATTACGACTAGCTTCATGAAATGTGTATTCACATGAAGGCCGTGTAAAAATAAGGAAAAGGCGTGAATTTGGACATGAATGGGTTTTGGGAAGGTTGGTTCATGAATAAAATGGGGAATCATAAATGAAAATCATGAATTAACACCATGAACACATGACGGTTTGATGGAATTCTCTATGATTACGATGAACATCACACACAGAAAATGACTGTGGAGATTCGCAAAAAAGGACCATCGTGGTGGATAAGTGGGACCTCAACAAAATGGTGCTGATGTGGATGGATGTTTATATAATTAGTGGGAAAATATATAAATAGACCTCTACCCCTTTCATAAAATTATTGAGGATTAAATAAAAGCTTAAGGCCCAAGATTTGTGAAGGTGGTCCATGGAGGAGCTTCATGGAGGATGTTTGATCTTCACAGAAGTAGGAGCTTCGCAGAGGCTGTTTCAGCTTTGCAATGTAGGAGCATCGCATAGGCTATTTGAGATTCGTCAAAACATAGCTTCACATAGATTTTTTGTGAAGTAGAATCATGAAGGGGCTTCATGAAGGAGAATCCTGAAGGTTCATCAGGAAATTGAATCACAATGGAGCTTTACAAAAGAGATTTGAGAGAGGGAATTTTGAGAAGGTAGGGAGAATCATGAAAAGTGTTTTATAGGTATTTCTCAGTAAAAATTTGGTAAAGTGGTATTAAAAAATTGGAAGAAATTTAAAATTCAATATATTATCTACATACAGTGTATGATTTATTCATTAGAGATAATTAAGGGACCTAAAATTCTTTAAACTATTTTTGAATACCATCCATGAAAAGTGAGTAAATAAAGTGAAATTAGGCAATCCTTCCCATCAGTAGTGATCAAGAGGAAGATACATAAGAAATTAACCTTGGGAGTGTATTTAATAGATCCTATACTTTGTAAAGGCAGTGATCCTAGGAATATAAGTAATCTAGACTGAACCCTTTAATTGGTAGTGAGCCATAGTGGATTTGGAACATCATCACATCACTATTTTATCCTCCTTGGATGTAGCCCATTGAGGGTGAACCAAGTAATAATATATGTTGCTGTTTGTTTTATTTATTGAATTACATTCAAATTTTCACCAAAATATAAATAAGGAATGAATAAGATCAACATTAACACTTAAGTGAAAACAAAGTTACCCTTATTATAAATAGTTTATGATTTATTGGGGTAGAAATAATTTTTAAAAATAACAACCATACATTGATCCACCCCCTCTTCAAGTATCAATTACCATTTTGGAAATAACAATTGGTATTATAGGGATGGTTTATTTTATCAATATTTGTGTGCTCTGACTTGGTTTAGTTGATTTTTGAAGTCAACGATTCAATATGATCTTACAGTGGTGTGCCATTGAATAGGGAAGAACTTCAAAGAAGAAGAAGAATTTAGGTAGTATTCCATAGAGTGGATGTGTCTATGAAAAGAGTGTTATTAAATTGAAAGAATAATGTAGTGAATAAAATAATGATTTGGATAAATCATATAGTGAAAATACTTACACATTAAATGATGCTGAAGGAATGAGTGAGGAATGTGATATTCTAAGTGAGGTTGGAGCTAATGAGTATGATGAAATTTCAATATCTAAGGTAGAGGTTTTCAACAAAACTGTGACATCTAATAAAAAACATACTGATGAAATCAAATCAAAATATATTCAGATCTATGTACTGGATATCAAGGTCAAAATGATAAATTGGTTAAATATAAGGCTTCATGAAGTGGAAACTGATTTGAGGGAGAAAAATAAATCCCAATATTAATAACTAAAAAATAGGTCTACCAAGATATAAAAACACAAACTGATGAAAATGAAATAAATCTAAAGTCAAATGAAATTCAGAATCTGAAATCCATAAATGATGATCACTCTACGCAACTATCTGAACTAGTCCAGAATAACCAGAGGCTATAATAATAGTATTCATGCTTTTCTAATTGTGTTTCTCAAGAAAAAATGAAAATGAAAGAGCAAAGTGACATGGTGGATAATATTACACATGAATTAGAATATGAGATGAGTAGAGGGAAGAATATCAAGAGAGATATTAATTCTCATCATGAATCAATAGATATACATATTCTCCAATTGGGATATGAGACAAAATTGATGATTAAATAAGTGGATTAATCCATTTCTAAAGGAAATACTAAAATGATGGATGCATTGAACATACTATTTGATTATCCTTAGGAAAGTGGTGATGAAATGAGAGGAAAACATGCAATTTCATAAGAGAAAGAAGAGAATATTTTCTCATCTCAAAGGACATTTAGTTTGGGAAAATATGGTATTAGATATGAAAATCCTCCACCCATGCATAAAAAGATGAATGCCATGAAAAGTTTCAGAGATAAGAAAAATCATGTATGTGTTATAGATAGACCTAAAAAATAATTTACAAGATGTATTGACAATATGTGCTATTTCTATGGAAGCATGGTCATACATCAAATTTTTTCACATGCTTTAGAATACATTTGATTTCATTAATTAATAAATTATTTTAAATTCATTAATAAGTAGAAGCTTCTTAAAAAATATTAATGAAATGTATCCTAGTAGAATGAAGTTGTCAGATTCTAAGATTGTGGATGATTGGGACACACCATGAGTCTGTGTCAAGAAGCTAGAAGGCTTAAAATTAGAAGAACTCAATATTATATGATAAATAGTTAAATGAAGTATGTATTTAATAGAATATGTTTTATATGTTTTGATCATGGTAATTTGGCAAGGCATTGCAGTAAGAAGAATGTAGGGGAGGAAAATGAATCAAAAAAAAGATCCCCAATATATGAAGTGTATAACAAAAAATTATACTGTAAGACAACATGGTAAGGTGAAAAATAGGTTTATAGACTTAGGGGAATCTCAAGGTGCTCAACTATAGTTGTATCAATCACCCTCTCAGTCATACTCTCATCAATTCCCATGGAATGGTTGTGAAAAATCATAGAAGAAAATGGGAGGAGATGCTCCAATTTTGATTATGAAGTATGTAAATTTAGTGGAAGACTCATCCCAATAGTAAAGGGTGGCATGACATGAAAGGAAAGATAAATGAAAAATGAACAAATAATGTCTTGAAAAATTCACATGTCATTCCACATGTAGGGAAGTGAAGGAAATAAAAGAGTCATCCAATGGATGAAGAAGAAAGATTAGATTACTAGTGAAGAGATTCCAACTAAGTGAAAAATCATGGAAAATGGAATTTTTATAAAGCATCAAAGAAGGAAATAAGTAATTTTGGGTTTAAACCCCAAATTATGAAAAAGGGAAATTCTAAAGAGCCTATATATTAAAATAAGACTCATCATGTGTGTAAAGAATACTTAGTCATATGACCAGAATATTTAATGGTGTCCCTCCTGTCGGAAAAATAAAAAAATATTATAATTATCTACAATAAACCATCAAAGGGATAATCATTCAATATCAACCACAATACTCTTTTTAAAGATTACACAACATCCCCTCTCCCTATGTGTTTAAATTATATTAACTAATGTTCAAGTGTTTCAGGTATTTGGGGAGATAAAATCCAAGGGGAACATAAAAATATAAAATTTGGTGACATAATGTGCTTATGAATTTCAGATGATTAAAATAAGTTACTAGAGTTGAAGAATAAATAATGTAATTGAGTTAAATAGATTTTTATTGAGTTATTAGAATTATAATTTTTTTCTACATCGAGTTCCAACTCTTTAGGCTTAGAGGTTATTTGAGGGATCATTACTAAGTGAAGAAGAAGAATTTTTGTGGGCATAATAACAAAAAATGTTTTATATCATAGGGGGATAATTCAATCTTCTAATCAGATTAAATATCTCTATGGGATATAAAGGAAGAATGTTTATATTATTTGACATCAAGAAGATAGATTTGGGGAGAATCATAAAAACTAATGTATTCCATGATTATAAATTATTAACAAAAAATTTGGCATCATCTAACTATTTTTAGGGTACCAACAAGCTATGAGAGAATGTCAATAATGATTCAACCTGAGGTTGCAAGAGTCATTGTAATAAATTTTTTCACTATATTATAGAATTAAAATAATCATTAGTAGAAAAGTAAATAGTATTTTTAGGGTAGAAAAAATGGATTTAGAAACTCAGGGAGATTATAAGTGTAAAATAATGATTTAGATAAAGATAATTATGATGAGATAGTTTCACCTATTACAAGGCTGAAGACAATCAGATTATTCGTGGCCATAGTAGTGCGATGAATTTTCACATTTTTCCAGATAGATATCAAGTCGTTATTTATAAATGGAGTTCTATAAGAAGAAGTTTACATTGATAAACCTTATGGTTTTCACATTCATGAATATGAGAACATAGTTTTTTTGGTTGAAGAAGGCATTATATGGGTTAATGCAGGTTCCAAGAGCATGACATTAATGACGAGACCAATTTTTGAAGAAGCTCAGTTTCTAGTATGGTGGATTTTATTAAAATATATATGTCTATAATGAGAGTAATCAAATGATTATGGTGATGATAAAAGTCAATGATTTGTGAATATACGTTTTTCATGGGTTTACAGGTGACACAAGGAAGGAATGACACATTCATTCCTAAATAAAAATATGACAAGGAGGTTTTCAAAAGGATTGGAATGGATACATCTACAGAGATAAAGAATCCAGTATCTAAGTGGATGAAATAATCCCAGGATGATGAATATAAGGTGGTTAATTTCATAGAATACAATCAGACCATTGGAATCTTGCTGTACATTACAATAACATGATCAGATATTGTTTTTGTCACATGCCGAGTAGCATAGTATCAAAGTATTCCCAATGAAATCTACATGCTTATAGTAAAAAAGAATAATTATATATATCAATGGAAATATATATTTATATTTGATGTATAATGAAAAATTATAGTCAGTGCTATTGGGATATATAGATGAAGATTTGGATGGATCAATGGATGATAGAAAATCAATGTCAATATGGGATTTTAATATTGTTGGATTTTGTATTTATTAGTTTATAATGAAACCAGATAATATTTCATTTAGCACCAAAACATCTAAATATATTGCAGCTACTCAAGTATGAACATAGTTATAATGGATAAATTAGCATCTTGATGACATTAGAGTTGAAGTGAAATATCCAATCAGAATCCACTATAATTATTCAAGTTCTATAAATATCATAAAAAATCTAGTACATTACTCAAGGACAATGCACAGTGAAATAAAATATCATTTTATCAAGGATAAGGTGGAATGATGGGTTGTGATATTGGATCACGTTCCTATATAACTAAAGGTTGTGGACATTATGATAATATCTTTATCAAAAGAAGAATTTGAAAGGAATCGACTAGCTTTGAGAGTTTAGTTGGCTCCACACACTTGAATAAATATGTATATGGGAACCCTCTCCCTGAGATATGGTGTATTTTTCCCCAATGTAATGATATGTGTTATTTACCCAGTTGTAGACTTCATAGGAGTCGCCTTTGGGTTTGTTGAAAAAGGGGGAGAAAGTGTGGCTATTCAAAGGGAGAAAATGTCTTTGACAAGACACAGGGACACTGGTCCATAAAATGTTTTTTACATAGGTTATTTTTTTTATGTCAATTGTTTGGATGATTTTATTACAAGAGACATTATAAATATTGGTTTTTATGTCTGTTATTTTAAAACTGATGTAAAAAACATAAATCCCAAGCATTTTTCATGTTAGTTACTTTAGGAACTGACATGGAAAATGCTTCAGAGTTATAATTTATTACTTCAGTTTTTAATAACTGATGTGGTAATACTTTATTAAATTGGTTATTACATAAACGGTGTAATAAAATACACCTCTAAAGCATTTTTTGCATTGGTTATTTAATAAAAGACGTGAAAAAACAAGTTTATCACTTCATTTATGAAAATAAATGATGTGATAAACCAGTCTTTCAAACGTGTTTCCCATCGGTTATTATTTACCGATGTGGAAACACATATACTTCGTTGATTATTTTATAACCAACAAAAAAACTATTCCCATGAATTTTATATGTCGATATGAATTATCCTACGTAAAAAACCATCACCATGAATTTTTTACATCGGTTCTAAAACAACCAATGTAAAAAGGATTTTTTAAAATAAAATTGTTAAAGCATTACTATGCCCTTCCATGAAGACCTAAAGCAAGTTGAAAATAGACCACGAAAAGACCATAATACATACCAGAAAAACATCAAAACTAGACCAAAACAGAAGACCCAAAGAAAAATTTAAATTCCAATTGACAACATTCAAACATAAAATGTCAACTAAAAAAACCTAAACCCCTTGTATAGCCCCTACCCCCTTGGACAACCCCCACCCCACTAGATATCCCCCCAACACCTGAACCCCCCCCCCCCGGACACCCTCACACCCCGTAAAGCCCCCCTAGACAACCCCACCACCTGGATAGCCCCCAACCCCTGGACACCCCCACCCCCTAGACACCCTCCCCCCAGGAAATCCCCCACCCCTGGATAGACCCCCACACTCTTGGACACCCTCCCACACCCTGCACACCCTCCACCCCTGGAAACCCCCACCTAGGACAACCCCTACCCCTGGACACCCCTATCCCCTGGACACCCTCCCACCCCTGGACACCCCCCACCATTGGACAGCCCCCAACCCCTGACATACCCCACCCATGGACATCCCCACCCTCCTAGATACCCTCCCACACTAGACACCTTGGACACCCCCACCCCCTAGACAAACCCAAACCCACTAGACAGCCCCCACCCCCTGGATAGACCCCACCCTAAAACCCCCCACCCTTTTGCACACCCTCCCACCCCCTAGACACCGCCAACCCCTGGACACCCTCCCATCCCGTAGACACCCTGGAAAAACCTAGACATACCCCCACCCTCTGGACACCCCCACCCCACTAGATAGACCCCACCCCGGTATAGCACCTTACCCCCCCCCCCCCCCCCCCACACACACACCCCTGGACACCCCCACCCCTAGAAACCCCCCACCCCTGGATAACCCCGGACCCTCTGGACAACCCTCCCAGCCTGTACAACCCTCCCACACCTGGACACCCTCCCACCACTCGACATCCCCTACCCCCTTGGACAGCTCCCAACCCACTGGACAACCCACTACCACCATGGACAACCACTCACCGCCCCATTGAGATCCCCCCACACCTTGACACCCCCAACACCTGGAGAGCCCCCACCCCTAGAGGGCCCCACGCACCCTGGACAACCACCACTCCTAGACAACCCCCACCCCATTGGGCACACCCACCCCCCTAGACACCCCCACCCCTTGAACACCCCACCCCCTGGACAGCCCTCATCCCACTGGACTGCCCCCACCCTTTTGGACACCCCCAACAACCTGGACACCCCACCCCCTAGACACCCACCCACCCCCTAGAATCCCACCCACTCCCTGAACAACCCCACACCTGTACACCCCCACCCCCTGGACACCCCATGCTCCCTGGACACCCCCACCACCTAGACAATCCTCACCCCCTAGACAGCCACCACCCCTGGAACCCCCCCCCCCCCACCTTCATGGACACCCTCCCACCCCTAGACACCATCCCACTTGCTGGACACACTCCCACCCATGGACACCCTCCCACCACTTGGACATCCCCACCCCTAGACACCCCATTGACACCCCACCCACTGACATGCTCCACCCCACTGGACTACCCCCACCCCCTAAAACCCCCACCTAACCACCACCTAGACACCACCAACCCCCTAGATAGCCCTCTTACTCCTAACCCCCACCCCTGGGCATCCCCCCCACCCCTGGACATCTACCCATCCTTTTAGACACCCCAACCCTCCTAGACACCCTAGAAATCCCCCATCCCTTGGACATTCCCCCACCCTCCTGGACACCCTCCACCCCTGGAAACCTCAACCCCTAGATACCCTACCACACCCCTAGAAACCCCCACCCCATGGTCACCCCCGACCCCTAGACACGCTCCCACCCCCTAGATAGCTCCCTCCACTAACATGGACAACCCCCACCCCTAGACACCACCCCCACTCCACTAGAAAGCACACATCCTCTTGGACACCCTCCACCCCTTGGACACCCTCACCCCTATATAGCCCTCCCACCACTAGACGCCCTCACATCCCCTAGACACCCTCCCACCCAACTTGACATCCCCTACCCCCATGGACAGCCCCACCCCATTGGACAACCCCCCCCCCCCCACCCCCCTGGACACCCACCAACCCCCATGGAAAACCCCCACCCCCACCCCTAATACCCCCACCCCCTAGATGGCCCCCACCCCCACTAGACAACACTCCCACCCCCTACACACCACCCCACCCCCTGGAAAACTCCCACTCCTAGACACCCCACCCCAGATAACCCTACCCCATATACACCCCTACCCATTGGATAACTCCCTAGACATCCCCATACCCCATGAAACCATTACTATGATCTTAAAAAGTATGAAACAAGCAGAAAACCAACCAAAACTAGACCAAAACCAATCCAGAATCCATACCAGAAAAACCATTAGGACTAGACCCAAACCAGAACCAGAGAAAATTAAACATTCACATATATATCATTCAAATTGTACAATGTCTACTAAAAACCTAATAAAACCAAATAAACTACTAAATACACAATTATAATTAAAATATTCAAAATTATATTTTACACAAAAAACAACTAAAATCCAATCAAAAATGTAAAAATTTTTGACCATTTCACTTCTAAGTGTTTAACCTCTTGAGCACTATAGGGTTTAAAGTCATCAAATAGCTAAAAATTTAAAGGATAATAGTTAACATGTATAATGAATAAATCAAATGAAATATTATGGCATAGTTTAAAAGGAAATCATACTAGGTCCAAGTTCTCAAGTGTTCCAGTTGTAATAATTTCATACATAAATATTAACATATAATATCCACATTCAATGACGCCTTGTTGATCCTGAAAATTATATTTAAATTAGTGTCAATTCAAAATATTATTTTTATGTAATACATCAAAAAGTACAAATTATAAATGGATATTTAACATTACCTTTACATATTTGATCTTGGCACTCTTTTTCTTTGTGTTTTTTCGAAAGTTGACCCATTCGATATTAGAAAATAATATGGATAAATTTAAAATTCATTATAATATAAAAAACTATTAAAAAATTGATACTTTTCAAACATATTCTTAAAACATCCCCGCACATCTCCATGGAGAGAGCATATCAAATAAAGTGTTTTCTCCTCTGAAAAAAAACACCTAACATCCAATGATCACTGATATAAAAAAATTAAGGTTGGTGTTTTTTATGTTAAAATATAATGAATACTTTTCTAGATACTTGTTTCATACATCTCACAAAAAGTAATCATCCAACCCTATGTGATTTATGTTCTATTCAAATCTTTCAGCAATATAACATGTTTTTGTCCCCATTCAGTGCATGTGCTTCAGGGGAAATAAAATGTGGGTCCATGAATCCATATATATCTATTAGATCATTCTTCTCACTCATGTTATAATGATACCTAATAAAAACTGGCATATGTATACATTTTTAATAAATATAACGTAGGTAATGATGTTAAGACTTACATGGAAAAAAATGTGTACGATATTGATGTCCAACTTATCTCTAGTAACAAGATCCATGATATGATTTTTCACAATCCCCACATTTATTGAACTTATAAAAATATGATATTCAATTTGAAAATCATAATGACACCCAAAAAATTTGAATATCTTGAAAATCTATCTGGACTACAAGAATCTGTATCTAATTTCATATCCATTTGTTTTTTTATTGTCTATATAGTATTTCATTACCTTTATAGTATTCCAATAAAAATAAATAGAAAATTATATTAGTTTTTAAATGTTAAAAGAACTTTAATAAATAAAATAAAATAAATGATATAACATACAACATACCTCTATGGTAATGAGTCTCAAAAGTCTGGATGAACAAACTAAAAAGTATCTGATACTATTTCCAACTGTCGTAACATCATCTGTAGGTAATGTTACCCGATCTAATCTATCTATAATATCTTGTACAGTTTACCCTATGATTATTTACCTCTAATTGTAGATTATTAACTATATATCCTATAAAATATACCTACCCATATGTAGCTATATGATATTGAGGATCATCAACATAAAAATCACAATAAGGAAGAAGCTGTAGTGAGGAGTAGGATAAAAAATGGGGTCCATAGTAGAGGTTGGGGAGTGGGACCTATTGGTGGATGTGGAAGATGAATAATAGGGCCAATAGGGGGAGGTGGAGGAGTGGAGCTGTAGTCTAAAATTTTTATTATATGTATGAAAACAAAGAGTGCACAACTCTCTAATATTTTTCTCCATAGTTGCATTAATATTATGAACTTTAGCCTCCAAGGATTCTGTTTTTTATAAACACCCTAAATGGAATAATTTTAAGAATATGGAAACACTTTTCTTACTGATACATCTGTCGGATACCCTCATACATGACTGGGTTGTTTGGGATTTTCTAATACTGAAGATAAAATATCTTTCCATCCAGTAGATATAAATACCCCCTATGAGCTATGCTCCTCAATAGAATCATGTATTAATTAATTGAACATTTATGTAATGATTCAATTTATATAAAGAATATAGTTAACTTAAATAAATATCTTAAATCCTCTCTACTATGATTCATGATTCTTCTGAAAGATATTTCCCCTTTTTACCCATCCGACCTCTATTCTAATTTTCATGTCTATAATGAGGGGATGGAGGAGAAACCTCTCTAGTGCTTCAAGAATCATCTATCAGTATTTGTAATTTTTTTGCAATCATTTTTTCTTCTAATAATGTATACCCTCCCTGAGAAAAACTATGAGGGTATAAATTTTTAGATTTTATATCTTAATGAGATGTCTTTGTTTGATATAAATTAAGACTAAGAAATAATTAACAACAAATTAATATGGTCGTCTATATACAAAAGCTTATAAAAGTTTACATTTCACATAACAAAAAATTAAACTTTTCTTCTACTTTCAAAAAACTATTTCCATGTGTCTTCATCTATGAAAGGATATATATAACATGGATTTTAATAGTTCCTATGACCAAAAATGAAATCAGATGTGAGGGTTGATTTGAAATCCCTACATCTCCTAGTAGCAACTGATAAGCATTTATTCCTGACTCCTCTAGTGTCAGGAATATCAAATGTCATCTGATAAAGAAAAAGTAAAACATATTATACTAGAAAAATTTAATGATTAAGAAAACAATAGAAAAATATATTACCAAAATAAAATCCCACAACTAAGATATACTCACTTTGTCCACACTTCTCCAATAATCATAAAAAATGATTACTTTGATATTACCCTGAGTTAATTCAAAAATCTAAAAATCTATTACATTTGGAACTCTAGAAATATCATTCTCGTAGAACATAATGTGTATCATCTAGTCCTAGGTATGGTCAAGTGATAATTTTGGTAAATGAGTGCATCCACATTTACCAACTACTGAACTCTTCTTTTTCATTATGGGAGCACATGAGGGAGAATGGGGAACTTCAAGAAGAGCATGTGAATGTTACTCCTCAGAGGTATGATCATGATTCTCATCTCTAGAATCATGTGGTTGATCAAATGATATATCTATCATTATCCTTAAAATCAAAAAAGAAAACATTAGTTCACAAATATACAAATTAAAATATTACATTACTAATGTAAAAATAATAGAAATTAGAGCTATGTTACATAATAGTAAACATTATTAATATGGTAATCTTGTTAAACAATGGTAATGATAGTAAACATAGTAAACATTGTAGTGTAATTGTAATTCGACAAAATCAAAAAATTAATATGTTATGTAAATGTAAACTATGGTAAACTATGGTACAATATGGTAAAATATGGTAAACTATGGTAAACTATGGTAAAATATGGTAAAATATGGTAAACTATGGTAAACTATGGTAAAAATGGTAAACATGGTAAACATGGTAAACATGGTAAACATTGTAAACATGGAAAACATGGTAAACATTGTAAACATGGTAATGTCAATATCTTTCAAAAAAATTAATAGATCTATAATTTATGTAAGGTTAAACATGATAAACTAAAGTAAACTAAGTTAAAATAAACAAAAATTTCTACTTATTTATTTTAATATGCATTTTAATAAAGAAGAAAAATATACTTGCTTACATTGTATGAAAATAATAAAAGTAAATATGAAATAAAAATATATTACCTGTACTATTAGGAATGTACAAATGGATTGTTTTCCCAAATTCCTTTTTCATGAGCATTCCTTATAGAACCAACCATGTCTTCAATATGCTCATCATTATGTTATGCTAATCTTTCCATAGAAGTAGGAATCTCACATTAATCAGCATCTTTGTTAAGTTGATCCTCACCAAAATAATTTTTCCCTTGTAAAACAACAGAACACTGTATATATGATTGATCAAATACATAGAAAATCAATTTTTCATGTGTTTCCACTGTAAAAGAATTTGTTGTGTCTTCCAATCTATTCAGATTATCAATTGTCATTCCATATTCATCGTGTCAGACACTGGTGTTACTGATAAACCATTTTCAGTTAAAAACAAGGACATGAATTTTAAAGTCACCAACCTCCCATATTTATTTAATGACTCCATAATATGAACTTGAAACATAAATTGGGTTATTGTCATTAGAACATAGAAAATTCATTACTTCTGCAAACACCAATACACCGCTATTTTGAACTGCACTTCTGTTATCCTGATCTATCTTATAAAATGTATAGCCATTAATGTCATACCCGGACCATGTTATCACATTTACACTTGGACCACCCACTAACCATCTTAATGTCTCTGATACATATGATCTACCATGAAAGGTATTTTTAAACAATGATTTCATTGTGCTCATTCAAAATCTACATTTCATTCTTATTTGGATGATATTGTTTCAACACATCAAAATGCAATGTGATATATGGTTGAGAATCGTCTATGTTTTTCCGGATGAATAATTCTACCTTCTTCATCTGTTCAGCTGAAAAAAATTTGAATTTCAAGCCATGAATACCCTTTCCCCCATTATTAACTCATTTATAGTGAGATGGAGGCAATCCTATGTGTTCTACCATAACTAAGTAGCTCTTAAAAAACTCCACAGCCTCCCCAGAAATATAATTTTCAATAATGGAGGATTCAGGTCGATATGGATTCTTAACATACCTCTTCAGTATTTTCATATACCTTTCAAAAAGATACATTAAATGAAAATATATAGGTCCACATATCAATATTTCTCGAACCAGACGAACAATTAAATGCACCATTATATCTAAAAAATATTATGGAAAATACATTTCTAATTCACAATGTATATAAATTGCATCATTTTCCAAAATTTTCAAAGAATCCACATCAATCACCTTATTAAAAATTGAAGTAAAAAAATAACACAACTTCATTATAGTCTTCCTGAAATGGATGGGAAATATTACACGCAATGAAACTGGTAGAAGTAGTTTCATCATGACGTGACAATCTTGAGATGTCATACCTATCAACTTCAAATCCATCAAAGAGTCAAAAATTTTAACATTTGAAGAATAGCCTTGAGAGACATTGATATCTTGAAGTTAATGACAAAAGCTAATTTTCTCCCTCTGGGATAATGTATAATATGTTGAGGGATGAAATGTTCATCTTCCATTAGGAGTGGGAGCTACCTCCAAATGTATTCCCATTGATAGTAATTCTAATCATGCATTAAACCCATCTTTTTTTCTTTCCTTTAATATCTAACAATGTTCCAATCAAATTGTCTCGTATATTCTTCTCCATGTGCATGAAATAAATATTATGTTTCACTTCATCATATCTCCAATATGGTAGCTCAAAAAATATTGACCTTTTCTTCCAAATATGTCTATAATACCAAATTTCTCTGTCTTTCCCAATGTCACATCAAGATTTTCACCCTCTTAAAATACACATCAGGGGATAATGGTTTTGGAGAAATATCAAATTCATGTGAGCCATTGAAGGCATTTTTTAGTCTTATGTAGGAGTGTTCCAAAGGAAGAAACATTAGATCACCCATTTATACTGTTATCCTCCCATGATGAAATTGAAAATATAAATTCTATTGTTTTCAAAATGGACATGCTTTATTCCCCTTAAAACTATATCCAAAAAAACTTCCATATGATGGTAATTCATTTATAATGAACATAAGCACTACATTCAGTTGAAAATATACAATTTTATAAGAATCATACACCCTAATACCATCCTCCCAAAAAATATTCAAATCATCAATCAATGGTGAAAATAATACATCAATATCATTTTCAGGTTGCTTCGGACCAGAGATCATTATTCTCAACAAGACATATTTGCACGTCATACAATCTTTAGGAGAGAGGTTGTAAATTACTAATAAAGTAGTCCATGAACTATGTGTGCTACTGAGGGTTCAGTATATATTCATTCCATATGTGAACAACCCATGTCTGAGATTTATAATTTCATTTCCAAATGTAGGATATTTCTCATTAGTTTTC
Source organism: Viscum album (assembly GCA_963277665.1). Classification (NCBI taxonomy): domain Eukaryota; kingdom Viridiplantae; phylum Streptophyta; class Magnoliopsida; order Santalales; family Viscaceae; genus Viscum; species Viscum album. The sequence continues at coordinate 1,947,207,344 of OY728163.1, forward strand.
TTCAATTAGGGACAATCAACTGGATGATGTATTTTTACATCACATATTCGCTCATCATCATGCCATATTATCCTTTCTTCATCATGTGAAATAACAAATAAACATTTCAAATGATGAATTATATCAAGATACCCAAATACCATGGAAGGGATCTTTGTAATATCTACATCAGCCTATGATTTTTATTTTAACTTATACAATGATGTCCCAAATTTAGGAAACACTGACAGAAAATCATATTCCTTCCTATATATTATAAAATCATTCAGATAGAAATTTAATTTATTGTATCACAATCCCATCATCTATACTATTTTCGTGGCCTTATAATGTGAATATTGATGAATTTTGTCTTTTGGATGGATATCTTACAATAATTGTAGCATCTCTGTAAAACTTATGTCACTCCGTCCATGTTTCTACTTCTGGTTAATCAATTTTAACACTATCGTCAAAACCGTAAAATCCATACAACCTGGATACAATGGTTTTTAAGCATCACCATACAGACTCACAACTGTCGGTTCTATCTCAATTTATTCTTCTACAATATAATGAATCATTTTTCAATTCCATCAGAGTCACTATTTTGAAAATGATCATCATCAGTAGATCTAAAATTCTGTCAAGTTTCACCATTCCAAATCCAAGGGATGTAACTCAGATTAAAACCATGAAAAATCAGATGATCTTAAATCTCTCTACTTTTCAACATCTTCATATTCAAACATTTTAGGCATAGACAGAATAAATTGTCAGTGTTGGAACATTTCATTTCGAAGATTCCAAAAAGGCATCAACACCTTCCTCATATTCAATACTCATTTGATGTGTCATAATCCATATTTGACTCATTATTACCTATAAAAAATATCAAAATTATACATCTTTTTAAGACAGGCCAATTTTATATTTATATGAAAATATCATAATTTTATTGTAAAAAAAAATTCAAATATAAAAAAAATATTTGCGTACTTTAAAAAAATATGAATGAAATTAAATTTAAAAAGAAAATATAGTTAGTTATAATAATTTTATATTTATATGAAAATTATTTTATTTTTACACCTCTCTCATATGGATCAAGATATAACTATATAAATTCATCTTGGATCCTTACTTCTTAAGCCACACTAAGAATACATCCTGGTGTAACTAGATACCAAATTCAACCTTCTGAAAACAAGAAATATGATGTATAAATATTAAAATATCTATACATTAACTATTGAAAATTGCACCTATCCCATTGCTTTGAAACCATTAGTATAGCCCCTGAAACTGTTGGGATAGAATATCCCAATGGTTCCACACACTGTTGGCATGATGGTCGTTGCAATATACCTATACCAATGGACACTCCCACCCACGGACACCCCCACCACCCTAGACATCCCCTCCATTTCCCTAGAAACCTCCACCCCGCTTAACACCCAACCCCCATGGACACCCCCAACCCCCTGGACAACCCCCCCCCCCACACCCACCTGAACACCTCCTACCCCCTTGGACAACCCCCTCACCCCCTAAACACCACCCACCACCCCCATGGACACCCCCTGGACACCACCACCCCCTTGGATACCCCCTCCAACCTGGATAGCCCACACCCCCTATAAACTCCACCCCATGGACACCCCCACCCCCATGGACACCCCCTACCCCATTAAATAGCCCCCTCACCCCCCTGGACACTAACCCACCCCTTGGGCACCCCTACCCCTCATGGAAAGCACCCTAACCCCCTGGACACCACCCCACCCCCTGGACACCTCTACCCACTTGGATATCCCCCTCACCCCCTGAAAACCACCCCCACCCCCATGGACACCCCTTGGACACCACCACCCCCTTGGACAGCCCCCACTTCCTTGAACAACTCCCTCACCTCCTGGACACCACACCCCACCACCCTGGACACCCTTACCCCCTTGGACATCCCATAATCCCCAGGACACCACTACCCCCACCCACTTGGACACCCCCTTGAAACCACCACCCCGTGGGATATCCCCCACCCCCTTTGACATCCCCATCACCCCCTTGTACAACCCCCTGACTCACCCACCCCCATAGATAGGCCGCCAACCCCTGGAAATACACCACCCCAATGGGAACCCCTACCAACTTGGACATCCCCCTCACCCCCTTGGACATCCCCTGGAAACCACCACCCTCATAGACTCCATACTACCACCCCATTGGACTTCCACTGGACACCACCACCCCCTAGGAATCCCTCCCCCTAATGGAAAACCCCACCACTGGAAAATCCCCACTTCTGGACACCCCTACCCCCTTGGACAACCCCCTCACCCCCTGGACACCACCCACACCCCTTAGACACCCCTACCCCCATTGACATCCCCTTACCCCCTGGACACCACCTCCACCCCCTGGACACCCCTACCCCCTTGGAAAACCCCATCACCCCTGGAGACACCCACCCCCTTTGACACCTCCTAGACACCACCACCCCCTTGGATAGCCCCCAGCACCTAGGACATCCCCTCACCCCTGAACACCACCCCACCCCCTGGACAACCCCTCACCCCCTCGACAACACCCCACCCCCTAGATACACCTACCCCCTTGGACAACCCCCTCACCTCCCTGGACACCACCTCCACCCTCTTGGACACCCCATGGACACCACCACCATTTTGGATAGCCCCCCACCCCCTTGGACATCCCTGTCACCCCCTATACACCACCCACACCCCTTGGACATCCCTACCCCCATAGATAGCCTCGTCACCCCCTGGACACCACCCACAACCCCTTGGACACCCCCTAGACACCACCACCGCTTGATCAACCCCCAACCCCCTGGACACCCCAACCCCCAAGATACCCCACCCCTCACACACATGAATGTACACACAAAAACACATGATATAATACACATGGTAGAAAAAAATCATAGAGCTTTCATGATTTAACTCCCACAGTTTATTTTACCAAAAAATAATTAACCACGGTATAAAAGGACATAATGACACTTACCATAATAAGAAGAACAATGACAGAAAAATAACATCTAAAAACAGAAGTTTAGGGAATCATGAAAAATAAAAAATTAAACTAATGCGTTTGAGGATTACTTGGGTGTTGCGAGTCGACCGGATAGATCTGGTGATGATAATGATGATGAATGATGTTGGAAAAACATGGTTAGAAGACAAGACTATGAAGAATACTTTCTAGGTTTTTCACATGAGAAAGACGATTCATAGGTCGCCCGATCGAATAAAACAAAATGACACAATATGAATTGAGATATATCTTTTAAAATATTTATTTCATCGGTTATTAATTAACCACTTTGATAAAATGTTTTTTTAACGTTTATAACATTAGTTATTTAATAAACGATGTAGAAAAAAATTTATCAGGTCAATTATTTTATAACCGACATTATAGATGGTGTTTTATCTTGTCTATTATTTTATAACCGATCTAATAAATCACCGAGATTTGATTTATTTAATTGGATATAAATTAATCAACGTGATAAATTACCCAGATTGGATTTGTCACGTTAGTTATAAAATAACCGATGTGATAAATATTATCTTGGTATTTTTTATGTATATTACATTATAACTGACATAAGAAATTGATAAACTCTAATTTATCGTTTAATTTATTTTAAAATTGACATGATAAACAAATTTTTCCATCTTTTCACCTAGGTTATATAGAACCGACGTGAAGAACACCATCGTGTTAATCATTTTGTGCACTAGTGGGAGAAGTATAAATGTGGATTAGCGAGATAGGGGAGTAGTTAAATAGGGGGAGTATTAAATATGATGATTCTAGAAGTGTTCAATCAAATTATATTTATTACAACAGTTGGAGCTCATGATGAAAGCATTTGAATGGTTCAGAATGATGTGATTCATTGATGAACTTTTCATATTACTCTTGTTTCTCACACCAATCAAGGGTCATGTGGGGTTAGAGTCTGTGTTGAGTAAATCCTTTATCTATATCCTAATTTCAAGAAGTGAGTACTGATAGATAATGGAAAAAGCTTCAATAAGGAATCAAATTATGAAAGTGTTGTCAATTAACCCAGAAGGGAAGATTGCTAGGAAACAATCCCTTAAGGTAACATTGCACCATTTTTGGGAAGATTGTGTTTGTTGAAAAAGTGAGTTTCCATGGAATGTTGTGGAGTCTAGAGATATTTTTGACTGATTATGTTGACAAATATCTAATAAAAAGGAATGGTTTCCCATGAAAAATTATAAAAAATCATGTACACAAGGTTACATTGTTTCCTAGTGTTTTCCAAATTCTTCGGGAGAAAAATTCAAAAGAGTGATAGATTTTTGAAAATTGGATTTCTTTTGAGATCTCAAAAAATATATTAAATACATGATTTTAATGAACATGGGATTCATAAAGAGTGCTTTTCAAAGAATCAATGAAATTTTAGGATGATATTTGTGATTATGACTAGCATTATGAAAAGTGGATTTCCATGAAGGCCCTGTAAAAATATGGAAAGGGAATGAATTTCCTAAATAATGGGTTTTGGAAATATTTTTTCTAAGAAAATGTATCAGTTTTAAATTATCATCACTAAAAAATAAAGTTTTAATATATTGATCTACAATTATGACATGCATCGTAAATGAAAAATGTTTGTGGAGCTTTGCGAAAAAGTGAGAATCACAGCAGAAAAGTGGGCACTCTAAAAAATGGTACTGACGTGGCCATATGATTCAATAATTTTTAAAAATTACTATTAATAAACCGTTAAACACATCAAAAAAGTATCTAGACATAATTATTCTGATGGATCTGGATTCGCGAAGGTGGTCCTTAGAGGAGCTTTGTAGTGGTTGTTTGAGCTTCGCGATAGTTGAGCTTTGCGGAGGCTATTTGAGCATCATGAATATCGGTGCATCATAGAGGCTATTTTATATTTTTGATGTAGGAAATTAATATAGACATTATGAGCTTTAGGAAAAAGATGCTTCACGGTGGAGCTCCGTGAAAGATCATCGCGATGAATCTTCGCAAATGAGCTTTGCGAAGGAGGAAATTTTGAAAAAGCAGTGATCATCGTAGAAGGTGTTCTAAAGGGATTTCCCAGTAAATATATGGTAAAGTGGTATTAATTAATTATTTGTAGTTCAATATAGAAAATATATATATTTTAAGATTCATTCATTAGAGGTAATGAAGGGACCTACCAGTCCATAAACTGTGTTTTAGTCGCTTACAAGAGCAGTGAGTGGAAAAATAGGAAGCCAGTGATCCTTCCCACCGGTAGTGATCCAGAGAAAGTGGAAAAGGGAGTGAGCCTTGGTAATATAGTGGGAAGATCATAAACTCTGTAAAGGTTGTGAGCATGGTCATAGAAGTAATCTATCCAGAACCGTGTAATTGGTAGTAAGCCTTGGTGGATTTGGTACATCAGGACATCGCCACTATATGCTCTTTGGATGCCACAAAGTGAGGGTGATCCATGTACAAATTTGTGTTCCTGTGTGATTTATTTCCAAAATTAAATTAAAATATTCATAAGAAAATAAATAATGAAAGAATAATATCAACATTAATACTTATGTTTAGACAAAGTTACCTTTGTAATAATGAGGTCATCATCCTGTTGGGTGGGAATTATTTTTTAAAAGAATATATATACCCTAATTTAGCCCCTCTCAATAAATTTTCTTCCCTTTTGGATATAAAACATTTCATAAAACATGTGATACTACCTTTAGTATGATTCAATGAAATTATAGTTATGTATTGGATTTCCTTATGTAAGGAAATCTTAAATTGTCTGAAGTAGGAAATCACCCTCCATATCCTAAATCTATGTCAGATTCAATAAAAGTGAAATAAGGAGGATGAATCTCCTTTGATATCAACATCTAAATCAAGGAGATTATTTCATTATGGGTAATTTTATATAAAACAAATAATTGATACTATGGAATATATTATCCTTGATGAAATGATAATTGTAATGGAATATGCTGTTGTTTTTCTCGATGAATAACTTGGTCTTCCTCCAAGAAGTGAGGTTAATTTCAACATTGAGATTATACCCAGATCATTTATAATATCCAAGACTCTATATAAAATGACCACTATTTAACTTGATGAGATGAAAAAGAAAATAAAAGAGAATTTTAATAAAGTGTTTATATTCACAATTACTTCACCATGGGGTGAACCAGTTCTCGTTGTTAAGAAGAAGGATGACTCAATACTCCTCTACATTGATTATCATGAGCTAAAAAAGACCACAGTAAAGATAAAGTATCCTCTTTCATGGATTGATGACTTTTCAGTTATCTATCTAAATCCTTTCACTTCTCTATACTGGATCATCATTTGAGATATTATTATGTAAAGGTGTAAAAGGAGGACATCTACAATATTTTTTTTTGTAAAAGCTACAAGAACTACAAGTTTGAAGTGATTCAATATGGACTCACTCATACTCTAGATATCTTCATGGGCTAAATGAATAATGTTTTTATGGAGTGCTTGAATAAATATGTGGTATAATTTATAGATGATATTATTATCTACTAAAAAATAAAGGAATAATATGAGGATCATTTGAATGTTAAACTAACGATATTTTGAAAGGAAACTTTTATTGAGATGTATTGTAAATTAATTTATTTTATGGAGATAACATTCATGGGGAATTTTCTAACTGGGAAAAGGATATCTATGGATACTTTTCAAAATGAGTCAATTGAGGGATGAACTATAACAATATTTATGACATTTAAATATAGCTTCCTGGGATTATCTTGGTATTTTCACCAATTTTTGAGGAATTTTTCACGATTTTCAGTCCCACTAACAAAGCCAATTAGAAATAGAGTGAAGTTCTTCTAAACAAATAAATTAAAGCATAGATTTAAAGATTTAAAGAATATGTTGATCACTAAACCTATAATCACATTCCTCTCCAATGGGGATTGATTTTTGATCCTTAATGATGCATAAAGAGAAGGCTTGGGTTGTCTTCTCATGAAATATTAAAAATTTATAGATTATTCCTCCCACCAATTAAATATCCAGGATCAGAACTACCAAAATCGTGATCTGTAATTGGCTATAGTGATCTTCATATCAAAGATTTTGTGGAATTATCTCTATAGTGAGAAGTGAGACATTTATATGGGTGATAAAATCCTTATGTATATATTTACTCAAAATGAGATAAATATGAACCGATGAAGGTGGGTTAGATCGGATAAATGATTATGATTTTTCATTCCATTGCTATCCTTGTAAGTAAAAAAATTAGGAATATTATCTATATATAAAGGATCCTATAACCCAATACATGATGTGGATTAAAATGTATCTAATATTCATTTACATAGAAATTATATAAGTTGGAATAATAAAAGGTTATTCATCCAACCATTATAAAAAACCCCCTTAACCATCTAGTCTTCAAAGGCTCAAGGTTTTCCAAGAAGTTGATGCGGTGATAAAACAATTTGGTGAATATTCCAGATATAAAAATTTCTAAATTTTGAGTTATATGATTCAGATGAAAGACATGATTCTTATAAAAACTATAACTGAAGAGGGAACTAACGGATGATGTGTGTTGATCATCATTCTATATTCATCAGAGAAGTACTATGATATCCATTTATATAAAGAAAATAATAAATAGGGATATCATTATGAAAGCAATTATAGAATTTGTATAACCATTTTTGGTAATCTATTATTTATAGAATGAAAACCCCAAGTCTAGGAGTATGATGAAACCATTTTATATATCAGTGTGGAAATGGGATTACATAACTATGGATTTCATCCTGGGATTACCCAATAAATCTAAACGAAGTAAATCCTTATTGGTGGTATATGATCACTTTAAAAAGTTAGCATATTTCATTAATATCGAAGGATAATTCACTCTATACTAACACCCTTTGATATAAATAAGGTAAGTGGTAATACTACATGGAGTTGCACTCTTTATTGTATCTGATTCAGATATGAGGTTTACCTCATATGTTTAGAGAATACGTTAACCCTTATTGGATAAATAGTTGTTTTTTAGTAATTCATATCGATGGACATCTTGAATGAACCATTCAAACTGTAGAGAATGTGATAAAGTCATGATCAATTTATTTACGAGTATTTTTGGATGAATAAAACCCCATGGTGGAGTTATCATATAAATATAGTTTTGTATCTAGTATTAAAATGAAACCATATGTGGGTATGTATGAGAATATGTGTCAAACTCTGATATGTTGGGATGCAGTTGGAGAGAGGAATCAGACAGTACCTTGACTTATTCAATAGTTGATGGATATGGTTAAAACCATTTTTTGTCATATGAAATTTTTAAAAAGTAATTAAAAAATAAATGTAGCTAATATTTGATGAGACATGGAATTTCCTATAAGATATAAGGTGCCCCTTTGTATGTCATTATAGAATAAATTCATGAGGTATAGAAATAAGGGAATACATAGCCCAAGATACGTCTTCATAGTTGAGATTATATATAGAATTTGAGTTTTGTCATATAGATAAGCTCTACCACCTAACCAATCTCATGTACATGATGTGTTTGATCTATCCCTTTGATGAAGTATATACCAAAGCCCTCACATATGATAAATCCAAATGTGGTACCTTTGGAAAACTATTCTTTATATGAGGATAAGTTGTTGGAAATCATATATCATCGAGACAAGATCAATAAACCATGAAAACTCACCAATTCAATGTGCTCTGGTAGAACCAAATGTTTGAGGAGTGTAAATGGGAATTATAAGAGGAGATGAAATATGACAACCCTGCTTTTTATTACAACTTAAACATGCTTTATTACATAAAACTTCACTTGATACAACAAAGAAGATCGAGAGGTTTAGTGTCTTTGGGGGTTAGGATCATTACATAAAAACTTTAAACTTTAAATACAACATCTTTATTGAAAACTTCCTTTACATGATCACTACATTCTTTCGTACTTAGCAGTGCATGGGATAACCTGAGGACATGCATAAGAAATGGGTGAGCTATAAAGCCCAGTAAGGGAGTACACAAAGAATAACATGAGGAGTACAATACATGTTAGGCAATAGGCTTATCAATAGATCATAAGAGAAACATGAACATAAAGCATGATAAAGCATGATAATCATAACATGGAAATGTAGCAACAACACTTAACATTGAATTAGCATGAGCCAAGGCTCATTGCACATGGAGCATGAGTAAACCCTAATTGCACTTGAAGCATGAGTAAACCCTAGTTGCACTTGAATTATCATGAGTCAACACTCATTGCACATGACGTATCATGATACTATATTTTACCCAATGCATTGGAGCTCTATAAAGGGCGCACCCTTCTTTAACATTTCATTTCATGCATAAGTGTGCCACATGGATCATAAAACATGGATTCATAAAACATAATCATTTATTCCATGATAAAGGAATGTGGAATTAATACATGAAACTTTATAATCAATTAGTAAATGTTCATAAAGGTGAATACCCTTGATGGAGAAATGGGCATGGTATTCACTACACAATGATATTGGCTTAGAAAATCAGTGTGATTTCGGCAGCGTAACGGCGTGACATAAGAATTCATAAAAATGGTTGATGAGAGAGAAAAGGGTTCCTCATCATATTTAGATGTAATGGACAGTAAGGAGGTCATATAGATACATGTCCCAACAATTGAAAAGGAATTTAGATTCATGATACAAAAGTATTGCTTGAATATAGAAGGGGAGAAAAAGGTTCCTTTCGGAATTTCGGCATAGTAACAGGTGTACATGAGAGGCTTTTAATGAGAGAAAAAGGGTTATCCCATCATTAAAACAATAATAGGGCAGTATGGGGGAGGTGCTAAACCATACCCCAACATTCATAATTGAAATTAAAAGGGCAATACAACTTAAAGAAAATTGACTAAAATGATAAAGGAAGAAAAAACCCTTACTTGGAAGTGTGCTTCCAAAGGCTAGAGAGAGGCTTGTGAGAGGCTTCTTGGGAGATTGGGGCACCTTGAGAGGATTCTAGAGAGATTAGGGTAGAATTTGGACGATCTCCAAGGGCTTTGAGTGAGGAGGAAGTGGGATCTTGGGTGGGTTTATATAGGAAAGGTGAGGGAATTCTTTATTATTTAGGTTTGGGACCCCTTATATTAAAATAATCCAAACCACAAACCATCCCATTGTATTTGCCCATGGTTTCTAGAAAAGGAAAGAGGAAGACAATATTTTACAAGCCCAAGGTCCAAACTTATTAAAAAATTATGGTTGATTATGTGGAGGTGAGTCACACTCCCATGTAAATTAATTTAAAAAGGCAAAGTGTTGAATAAGTCTTGAGGGCTCCATTAATGCTTTGAAAAGTAAGTCAAACAAACCCAAAACCTCATTATTTTAATGATAAAACACATATTGGACGAACATAAGGATTATGTTATTTAATTACATCACCATTGGGTCATTATGATGTCATAAAACACATTATATATTTAAATGGTGTTTAATTTTTACCCAAATATTTGACTGTCTCAGAAAATTATGAAAAATTCACCGTTGGATAATTTCGACATCCTGATTCCAAAAATAATATTTATTTTATCTAAATAATTTTCTAAATATGTGACTTTTCAAATTTAAAATAAAAACCGACATTTATAAAAAATTCACGGTTTTTGACAGAAACGACTTTCAAACCTTAATAAAAATTTTAATTGCATTCATAAAATTATAAGATCATTTATATTTAATAAAAATTAATTTAATATTAATAATAATATTTTATTAAAATATTATTTAATTCAAAAATCTTTTAATTTAATAAAATATATTTCTTAATTAAATAATAACTAAAAACACCATTTGTACTTTAAAAATTAATTACAATGTATCAAAAATGACTATAAATTATATTCATTATTATATACAAAAATAATGTACATGAACATGGTTCTACTTATTTGTTACATAACCCCTTAAAATAGCCACATAAGACCTTAGGGTAAGGTGTGCGATGGTGACAGACTCTTGGGGCGGCTCGGATAACATCGCTCGAGTGGTAATTTGAATCAACTTCCACTTTTCCCGTAGACGACCACGTTCGAGCTTGACTTGATGAAGCTCAGCTTGGGCTTGGTCAAGGGCAAAGCCCAAAGATGCCACCTCTTTTTTGAGCTATGACAAATGGGCTTCGTAAGGGGCAATTCTACTGGATGAGGCCATCGCTTCCTTTGTCTGAGTAGAAATGGGTTCGTTAAAGACTTATATTTATAATACTCAGATGATCACTGCTCAACGGCTAAAAAGTAACGGTCAAAAATCATAACGTAAAACTAAAGAAGTTGACATCTTATAAAAACATTTTTCATAAAGAAACATTTAACTGGATCAAGAGGTATTTTCCATTAATGAAACTTTGGGTCGTTACATGAAACATAAGTACCCTAATTTATATTTTTTTATTAAATATGTCTTCTAGAGTGAAATTAATAATTGGGGGTATGTAATGAGTTGAACTATTATAAATTATAGTATAATTTTAATGAGTAAATTCCTTATTAAGGAATGTAGTTTTAGAAAACACATACACCATTGTCAATTTTAGACAACTATAAAATATAGTTTGCTGGAATTAAAAGAATGTTTAGAATCACATCCATTGATAATATTGATTTTTTCCAAGATAATTAATATTAATATATATTACATGTTATGATAAAATCCAATTTATATGGATGTAAGAAGTGATTTCCTCAACTTGTAGGAGTTTACACTATGAATCCCATTTGTCAAAGAGTTTGAGGGATATGGAATCATTAAGCTTTTACCATAATCAATCCCAGTCTGATATTCAATAACGGAACCCTGAGAAAAAATATTTATAGGATAATTTCACGCTTATCGAGATAATGTCCCAAACCATATTTCTCAATCCATTCCAAGAACATTCCATAATCACACACCTTCTCCTTAGGGAATGTTCATGCATAATATGGTGTTATGTATCATGTCCCTAATAACATGAATTTTTATGTATTAATTCTAATTTAATAATAAATATATATATTATCAATACTTTATAAATGATGATATAATTATTATGATAAAAAAAATATATTTTCACACCACGAAATCAAAATGGTGTTTTTTAGAAATATATAGACTATAATAATACATTTTTTCATAAATTAATTAAATTTGTTGATAAATAATATTTTAATAAAATTCTATTAATTTATAATAATTATATATGTTTAGTTGATAAAATTATTTAATTAATTATGATGTAATTTTATAATGGTTTGTAAGTCGTCAATATCTTAAAAATAAGTAATTTTCAATAAATAATTTTTTTTATTTTAATGTGAAATTCTAAAATTTATAAAATTATTTTTAAAAAGTAAATATTATCTTGTGAAATAATTATATTGAAATTAGAATACGAGAAATATTTTATAATTTTATAAGACAACTATTTTTGGGGTAAAACATAAACACTGTATAGATATACAAATTGTATTATAACATCACAGAATTCTGAAACTGATGTAAGAAATAATATAAAGAGTATACATGATTAGAATTATTTTTACACTTTAAAATAATGAATTTTTGAATTTATTTGATATATTTTATAAACCCTTAATGAATGTTCCAATACTTATATTACACTTTATGTTTTAAAAAACAATTCTTTACAAACATTACTCACTCACACATCACTAAGGGTATTTTTTAAGGATATATGTTATATTCCTTATAAAATATTTACATATACACATATTTTGAATAATAAACATATTCCAAAACCTTGAATTTTCTTTGGTTTTTATTATTTTATTATATAGTGTGTAAAACATCAGTTTAGAAATTAATATAGAATATCCATCTCTTTTGTTATAAATACCAATAAATCCTCCTACTCCTCTTCACTAAACCCCATAAAGAATGAATTTTCCCTCCTTCTAACACTCAAAATCCCTTTAAATTGGTTCCCATTCTCTTAAGAAGTCCCACTCAATATTTTTGAAGTTCCCAATCATAGTAAGGGATCCTTCCCACCCTCATATTTATTCAAGAACGTTCTTTGTACTATGTCTTTTGATTTCCAATTTTTCATGTCAAAATGTTTTTTTAAACATACCTATTATTGTTGTAATTATTTAAATGTTATGGGAGACTAAAAAATATTTTTTTTTCATTTATATTTTAATATAAAACATATTAAATTTATAATTTAATTTGTAAAATTGTTAACGTTTATTTGTTTTATTGTTTTATGGAAGGATATTAAGTTTGATTGAAAATGATAATACAAGTGATGAATTAAAAAAAGTATGTTTTTATATGAAAAAGGATAAGTCGAGAACCAAATACGGATCTCAAAAATGAATATCTAGGATGAAATAGATAGATTTCTATTGTAAAACACGAATACACATTGTGAATACTATTCATGATGTGAAACTTGAAGGAATTTTAAACGTGAAGAAAAAATAGAATTTGGACCATGATGTCATAGGGAAAGAAACTTATAGTCATGTTGTGAAACATGTGGGAGTAACACTAATTATATTCAAAACAATAATAATTCCATGAAAATTTTGGCCCAATGCATTTCACATCGTGAAATCACTACTCACAAAGTGAAACAACCAGATGGACTAAGAATCAAGAATATTCGGTGTAATATATGTTAGATGACCCTTTTGACCCCTAATTAAAACCTTTTATGAAATGAGACCCACTAATGATTACATTTATGATAGAAAGAGTGTAATTTATGCCTATAATAGGAGGCTTGGATGGATTGGGAAATAGATTCTTTTATCTAAGGAGTCATCTATTGCACTAAGGAATATGGTTATACTGCTATTTGGGTTTTACATTTCTATTTTTAATTTTTTAATTAGTTTCATTCCACTATAAAACATTATTATATTTTAGTTCTTGTGTTTAAAATATCTCATTTTATTATTCTTAAAAATAAATCTCTCTCTATCTCCTTATTTCTCTCTCTATCCCATCATTCATTGTGATCTATTAAAAATTCTAATGTCAGGTGACTGACACAAGGCTTGTCCATTGGGGAGGATTTTCAAAATTATAAAATTATTTCAATTTAACTCTTTAAATGTTTTAATTTAATTTATGGTGAATGAGATGAAAATTCGGGGGTGAGGAGATCATCCACCACGACCTGAATCTCAAATTCATTCAAATTTTTATCTAATAAGAGCTGAAATTTAGTGTTTCAAAGGGGTTTTCTCATCATGTTAAATATATTGTTCATGGTAGGGAATATAAATACATATAAGGTAGGATGGATTATTAAATTAATAAATAAAAAGAAATATTTAGTTTAGGTGAGTTTAGAAATAGGGATTAAAATGTCTGCAAATCCAATCATGTGAGATGACCCGTGATATTCTATATATTGCATCTGTAAAATAAATTTATTGTTGTACTTCCCTATGATAGGAACATAAAAACCTGAAATATAGTTTGTGATATGTTTTTTCTTTATTTATTTGTTTATATTTTTACAGTCCTCTAAATAATTATATTAAAAAAACAATAAAAAAAATTCATGATGTATTCATGTTATGATTATTGTTCATGGATATATTAATTGTATGTTCTGTAATAAAAATAAGAATAACAAGATTATAAAAGGGATCAGGTGCAAGAACATAGAAAATAGATTGAAATATTGTTTATAAATGTTTAAAGTGTGTTTGAATGTGTTTTATCATTGGTGGAGAAACCCGAACTTGAACTAGATCAACAACCTAAAATTGTGGTGGAGTAGATTTCCTCACTCATCTTTCATGTTGAAGAACCGCAGGTGGTAATGAAGAAAATACCTAGAGATAACTTCTAAATTTTATAACCATTTATTTAGGAGAGTGATGGTGGGGAAATGACTAATAATATTTTTGTGGGAGGTCACAATGACATGGATATCTTTTGGAATGAGTATAAAGTACAATTTGATATCCCCAGGTCATATGATATAGAAGAATCATCCGCAATGAACCTCTCTCTACTCATTAAAGATGAGGAAACCAACCAAATTGTGTA
Source organism: Viscum album (assembly GCA_963277665.1). Taxonomy (NCBI): domain Eukaryota; kingdom Viridiplantae; phylum Streptophyta; class Magnoliopsida; order Santalales; family Viscaceae; genus Viscum; species Viscum album. Next base: position 1,947,222,466 of record OY728163.1, read on the forward strand.
AATTAAAGATAAAATAAAGGATACTAACTACATTCCTCTTTATAGTGAAAATAAACTATAAGATGTGCTATCCACTAATGAAACAATAACTGATTTTACAACTTCGGGATATGTTCCTTTATTAAACCCTAGATAATATAATTTAATTAAATATAAGTTAATTATCACACCCTACCGTTTTAATTTTATAGATGTGTATGACTTATATTTTTCCCTCATGGATGATCATGTATGGAAAATTGCATATGATGAAGAAATACTAAAACTCCATGAACATATGAAACATTTATTAAAGGGAGATCATGAAGAGATCTATATGGCTCTGCATGAAGAGCCAAAGAAACAATCTACTTAACTAAAAGGGATATATTCTGATATTAATTATTATTATATTAATTTTTTGAAGTATAATTAAACACTTGATCTCCCCTGGAGTATTATTTTAATACAAAATCTATAGAGTAGGCACTTGAAAGTGTATACGAAGTTGCATAAGTATCATCTGAATCCGTGAAGTATCTATAATTCAAAGTACCCCCATCATGAAAGATGTACCTAATTACAAATGTTATGTTTCTAGTATACTATATACATGGATTAAACCACAAATAAGAAGAATGTATTGAATTTATGAATATAAAATATAGTATTTCAAGTACAAGAAGCTCCACCCATCTACATATTTTCAATGAAATATGGCATTTTTCATATAGAGGGTAGTAAAAACCTAGGGCCCACATGGGGGATCAACCCCTGATTTATCTCTTTTATATAATGTATATGAATTTATATTTAAATTATTATTTTTTGAAATAAATTAGTATTTTTTCCTATTCATCATTATTTTTTAACTTAATTAACATGGTCCTAGTACTTATATTTTCTTGATTTATATTTATAGGTCCATCATGCTATTGAAAATATATTCAAGGTAGAAATTGAACATTCTATCCAAAGTTGAATCACATCATGAAAATGGAAATCACATCATGTAAAGGATTAAAATTTTTAACTATTGTATAACATAATTGAATGAATAAATCCTATATGAATTGAACTAAAGAATCACTAAAATTGAGTATCTGTTTAAATTATTTATTTTATTTCCCCCTTAAGTTTAAATTTGATTATGATCTCTTAATGAAATTTCATGCCACACATTGAACTATTTAACTCTAGAATTGATATAAAAGAAACAAAAACTTGTTAGGATACTAATTATACCTTGTTTTAAATTTTATTATTCATTTGATTAGATGTGTAAAATAGGAATTGAATGGGTATAGTTAAGCATGATAGTAAAAATTTGAAAAATCAACATTTTTGGAAATATGTTTATAGTTATACATTAAATAATTATTATTTTAGGTATGTCATAAATTTATTAAATTGATATGGATTGTTTTATTTTGTTATCAATTTCCTTGTGTAATTTTCCCAAACAATATATTCTTATTCATGAATAAATTTTGGAACCAAATATTTACCATTCTTTTTTATATAATATTTATTTAGAGAGGGAGTAATGTTATATTAAAGAACATTCTTTATGTCGTATTGAGGATATTAGAGTACATAATAACTTTTTACTAGACTGTGACATTTTTGAGCCCTTTATCCTTGGAACCACCTTGGTATTAAATTCAATTTATTCCTATACAATTCATGAATTTCCTTGATAGGAAATAATACATGTCACAATCATGTTAAATAAATTTCTACCCTAATCAGAGTATATTTAAATATATTCATGATAATATGTGTGGGAAATGCTTTCTTTGGTGTTTAGGTATGTATTTCATTGAGTATATTTAGGGGGTTTTATTAGGGTTTGAGAGAGTCAATGTGATCGTTATTCATACATTATTATTCACCTCTCATTATAAAAAAAAGAAAAAAATGATGAAAATATTAGGTTGTGTTAGGGGAGGATATAAAATCATCTTCACCAGATAGATGATTTTTATCATAAGTGATTAGGGGATGAATATGGGATTCTTCAAAAATAAAATATTTCAAAAATGAAAAAAAAAATTCTAGTGAAAAAATGATAATATTTGGAGAGGTTGATTCATTCATTATTATTAGTTGTATCATGTCCCCAATTTGAGATTTTGTTAATGGGGATATATAATATTAAAGATTATTTCATTATGATTTTGTTTTGAAATCATGTAGTAGTATAAAGAGTAAAACCTCATTTTATGCATTATTGTTATTAATTTCCCCCCAACATTAGGCCACAGATATTTTTGAACCTTAATGTAATGTCATCATGAATAAATTTGATTTATTTATTTATATAGTGGAGATGATATAATCCATTCAAGACTATGGTAAGACACATGTACTTGCAGTATTAATACAATTATAGTTACTATTTTTACATTAAGAGATGAGTATAAATAATTAATGTGGTAAAAATTACAAGTGGCATGTCAATTAATTATTATTTAAGAAATAAAAGTTAAAGGAATGAGTGGAATTGTTATTTTCAAAGAGGAAATGTAAAATTTATGACTCTATTTATTTATTTAAAAAATGATGAGTTGAAATAATTATTTTTCGTGGTATTAAAAAATTTATTTTCTATTAACAAACATTTTTCTGTTTCTTTTGAAATTTAAATATCAGTATAATGGATTTCCTCTTTGATGTTGTTGATATTACATTCTTGAAAAAAATAATGTCTTAAGTGTGTGGGAATTGGGAATATAATATGTTTCAGGAATTTGTTAATATAAAAAATATTTTTTCTCATTAAATGATTAATCCTTTTATTATGTAATAGTTTTATGGAAGGATAAACGTTTTTATGGAAGACGAGCATAAAAGTGATGAATTCAACAAAAATATGACGTCCCATGAAAAATGATAAGTCAAGGACTAAATATAAATATCATAAATGAAGAACTAGGATGAAATAGATAAAAAATCATGAAAACTATTAATCAACATCATGAATACTATTCATAATGTGATCCTTGATGAAATAATTAAAAATATTACATGGTGTAAAGAGAAAAATGGAATCTGGAGCATGATGTCATAAGTCATGGAATGAATCTTATAGTCACACTGTGAAACATGTGGGAAAGTATATGAAAACCTTCAAAACAAGAAAAAATTATTTAAAATTGGAGCCCTATAAATTTCACATTGTGAAATCACTATTCATGATGCAAATCCTTCAAATGGACTAAAAACAAACAGATTTGATGTAAAAAATGACGGATGACCCTTTTAACTCCCCATGAAGACCCATAATTACCTGATACCCGTTAATGTTGCCATATATGAGAGACTAAGTGTTATTTATTCTTATAAAAGGATGCCATAGATTTTGAGAAAAATATTTTATAAACTAAATACTCAGTTGATGAATTGAAAAAGATGGGTTTTCTACCATTTAGTTTTTCAATTTATATTCTTTTTTTATTTAATTATTTATTTCCCACTCTATGAAAATCATTTTTTAATTTTTGTTTTTCCTCTTTCCCCTTCCAATACCCATCCAATTTAATTTATATCTCTATCTCCCTTTCATATATTTTTATGGTCTCTTATACATTGAAATAGAAATTTATTGACCCAAGGCTCATCCAAGGGTGAGGTTTTGTGTCATTATAAATTTATAGCATTTTGTTTAATTTAATGTTTTAATTAAATTTGCGATGAAGGATTGAAATGTGCATGGGTACATTGATCAACCACCATGACATGTATCTTGAACTCATTAAAATTTATACCAAGAGGAGGTAATATTTTTTATACCTAAGTGGTTTCCTATAAATGATAAATATACCACTCATGGTAGGTAATTTAAATCCATCTATGTAGGGATGTATTGTCAAAATTAATAAAAAAAATTAAGGAACTCATGTATCCAAATTGTTGGACCAAGACTATTCTAACCATTAATCTGTATTTTTGACATTTAAATTTAAGATTAAATTTTTCATTTCATTATTTTTACAAAACCAAAAGAAATGAAATTTTTATTACTAAATAATAAAAACACAAAAATAATAGTTTTGTTAATTTAAAAATTAGCGATGGAACCAAAAATATAGTTCCTCAAGTGAAATGACCCTAGTTAGTATATGTACTGTATTAGGAAAATAAATTGGATTATGTACTTCCCCATAATAATAATGTTAGGAGACCACATTTTACTCTCATTAAAACCTTCCATGAATTAATATGTACACCTGTGTAAACCTTTTAATGAATTAATATGTACACCTATAATATTATCAAAATCATACTATCATTTGTATACTAATAACTATTTTACTGAATATCCATCCCCATTTCTACTGAAGGGTATTCATCTAGATGTACCTATACTTAATTTATTGGGGACACCAATGTATTTAACCTATACTTAATAATAATTGGGTAGAAATTGTTGTAATATTTTGTTATGTTGTATGGTCAATTTGGAACACAAATTCATGTATATGATATGAATTTGTTGAGTGATCCATAAATTATATTTCCCTACAATGCAATGTGTTATGTTTTTTTCCGTGAGATACCATATATAATTCATGATAGGTTATATTAAAAATACAATTTTATGATGTATGAGAGTTTAGTGTTGAAATATGATTATTATGGCTTGTTTTATGTTATTTCCACATTCCTCTGCTTCAATGATGTTATCATTTTATATTATGATTCAATGTTCTTTTTTTATGATTCTCACCCATTTAATATTACATTGGGATGCCTATTAAATAATATTCCTGATTTTAATCATATTATTATTTGATTATTCCATTAACTATTTATTATGTATATCCTCAGGTTATCATGTGCAGTATTAAAATGTATATGGAATACAAGGGCATGTTCAAATATTTTTAAATAATTTTGGTATACCCATATTTCATGTTAATATTCTCTATACATCATTTCCCAAATATAGTAGGTCTCATGAGCTTTTATGATTGTATTATTATTATATTTATATAATAAATCAAAAATTAATGTTTATAAAAGAAATGGGATGTTTTAATCTCTCAATTCTAGAGATACAGTATTGATGAAAATAATTACATAACCTAACAAGTTAGGGAAATTGAGTGACATGATTGGTTCTTATATATGTCAAATTGGACTTGTTAATATAATATATTTGATCCCATCATCTTTTGTGTGGTAGATTTTCAAGGATCCTTATTTCGTAAAATCATGTTGAAAATAATGAAATATTGAACCTCGTATTGTTTTTGGTTTGCTAATTATGAAATATGATAAAAAATAAATATTATGGATATCCATATGATATAAGGTATCATATTATTTAATTAGATCAAGACACATGATATCAGATATCCTAGTCCATGAGATAGTGTAATTATTTGTTTTTCATTTAATCATAGCATATGATATGTCAGGATTCATATTAAATAAAAGAACTCAATAACACTTGTAAAACAAAATATAATATCACTAATGTGATACCAATGATAACCGTAGAATATTATTTTTCAACTTTCTTTGGCTTTAATCTTATGTGGTGTCCTATCATAGGTCACAATAGTTGGGCACATCATGTTTTATCTAATGTCAAGGCTTGTCATGTGCTACAATTATCAGACATAAAATTATCAATCCCAAAAGATAATTGAAATCCCTAAGGAGTTTTATGCATCATTACCATTGATGTTTCCATGATTATATGATGTATATTGTCTATTACAATATACGAATAAAATTTTTATTTTCCTATATTTTAATAATGAATTTATTAAAATGGTTTATAAAATATGTATAAATCACTTGAAAAGTTATTATCAGATATTTATATAATATATAAAATGTTTCAAAATTTGTTAATTATAAAATGTTTATAATTAATTAATTAAATTTTTATAAAAACATGATTATATAAATATTCCACAATATTAATTATTAATATTAAAATATATTTTCTAAATTATATTGGATGACATGGAATTTATATGTAAAATTTATATATGGATATTATAAGTGTAATTTATAAATTTTTTATAATGTAATGAATAAGAAAAAAAATTAAATTAGTTTATATTTAAAATTTCGAATAGTTTATAATTATTAAATATGACATGTTAAAATTAGTGACCTTATTTAATTTAATTATTTTGAAAAATAAAAAATATTTTTTATAAGAAATGTGAGAAAGGGATAAATAATATTTAATATTTGATATTTGGATTTTGTAAATTACTTATATTATATACAGGGAATATTTTTTTATTTCATTAAATATAAAATATTTAATTAAAAAGTCATATAAAGCAAAAAATATGATGGAGTTCATAATATAAATATATATAAATTTTTAATATTTATTTAATTATGAAATTTCTATAATGAATGAATTAATTATAAAGTGTTTATAATTACATTATTTATGAATTGTTAATATTTTTTTTATCTCATGTCTAAATATATAAGAAAATTATTCTATTCATATATTTATTTTTTATAGAAATAATTGTTATATGTATAATTTACATTAATGTGTTATAGTCCTTCTATAAATGTCTATACATGAATCTAATGAGATACATGCTTGGTATAATAATTGATTTGGTTTTATTATATATTGAATTTAGGTTGTACTAGATTTTGAACCTAAATCAATATGTTGATTATTGTTATATATATATATATATATTGGGATTAAAAATTATGATGGAATAGAAATATCTCTAGATTGATGTCTCCTTACATAAAGGGACTTTGGCTCAAACTGATCACTTGCCTGGATGCTTATGGCATGTTTAGAAAAGATTGGTTTTATTATCTATCACTCTATGATTACTCTTATGGGGAATTTTGATTTCAAATGATTATAATCATTTACGTTAAAGGATTCCATATACCTTATTCATAGGATGCATTTTTATGTGTGTAAATATTGTTAGATTTTAGTTTGTGTTAAAAACACATGCTATGAATTGTAATGAGTCACACGTCGACATGTTTTGAACATATGATTTGGTGGAGGGAATTAAATTTAAAAATAAATCATTATATGCATGAATATATAAAAGGGAATAACATGGGATAATATGTTGATGTCAAATTATCTTTAAAAGTATTTATTGTAAGACTCAATCTAAAAAAAACACATGTTAAGACCTCAATCATTCAATAATGTTGGTTTCTCCAAATGAGGCTGCTAAAGGATTATCCTGCATGAGGTATGGTGGAATGGGATAAACCTAATATTTGGGTAAAAAAATCCCACAATGAGATTTCTGTTACAATTATATAGGAGACCAATTAAAATATGGTTAAGTTTATCCATATGATGGATTAGGATATATTGATATCCACTCAACTATCTAAGATCCATATATGATATAATTAGGATATTTCCCTAACAAAATCACTAATTTTTGAGAGAAACACCAATTTGTAATTATTACATAGTGAAATATATATCTTGGAAAACTAATGGATATTATAAATTTAAAATGTGTAATAATTTATATGGGATAATATTTAATATATGTCCTTATTAATATAATGTAACTCATGATACTCATTTGATAAAAAATTAAATTGTAGATAAATGTCATCATCATCGTCAAACATAACTTTTATATTAGATATTTAAGGATCTTAATGAAATTAAATTCTTAGACTTGTGTAAAAGGATCATTCTTAATACAAAAAATTTTTATATGTTAAGAGAAAAACCTTCAATTGTATGCCAAATGTTGAAGTTGTGAAAAATATGAATCAATGTTCTTATGATAAGTGTGGAAATTATTTATTAAGGTTTTAAAATGAATTTTATGCATGATGGAAAAAGTAAATTTTGTATATATTTATATATAAAATATGATTTACTAAAAAATTTGACTTGTTTATACTATAGGGATATTTTAGGATTTTTCAAGATTTTGAAATCAATTTTTTTATCATTGTTTGAAATTTGCTAACAATAGGAATATTCTCAAGATATTCTTACCATATTTTCTATAATTATATAGAATAAATGAATATTACATGTGATTTTTATTATCTAGTGTTTTGTTAAAATTACATGTGTGTAAATGTTCAATTTTTATGTAGAAAAGATAGTTTTAATGTACAATGATTTTTCTTTAAATAGATTTTCATGGTCATTGATAACTAAAGAATATTTCTTGAAATAGGGAAAATATTTATATAAGATGGATTTTCTAGGATACCTAATGAATTTTGGAAATCTCCATTGACTTTCTATGTTGTTATCTGTGTTTTAGAAATCAACTATTTTATTTTGAAGTGTATATGATGTAACAACCCACACTGTTATGGTTTGTAATTTTGGATGGAATTTTAATTTTAAATCTACTAGATCTTTCTAGAGAAATAGGTGTTGAATATCGGTTATCTGTGTTGGAAAATACTTAAGGGGTGTTTTCGGGCTTGGATAAAGGCTCATGAGCTAAATTGATTATTCGAAACTCAATAAAAGTGGTTTTTCAAATTGAGCTGTTGTAGCAGAACCAACTCAATAGTATCCACTACTGGTGACTTGGTTGGGAGGGAAAATACATGTTTCACATCAGGTCTCACCAACTATCCTTTAGGGAAAGTAGCGATCATGTTTCCCAGCAATATTCAATGACCAACCACAATTATAAAATCAGTTATTTCCAATTGGTTGATTGCGTCATGAAAAAAAGAATTTTCTATGGGAGACGCTCTTTCAGAAATAGTTTTCCATAAAATATAGTAGATTATGATTTTTTTATGAAATTAGTGTTTATTTATAATAATTTATTTATGATGGAAAACTTTTACATCTTGAATAATTGATATTTAAAAAATATACATAAAAATATTTAAAAAATAAGAAAATATCAGATAATATTTTTTAAAAACCAAATATATAAAACTATATAAATTTGAATTTTAACAATATTACACATAATATGTTCATCAAAATCTCATAATAATGCATTTTTTCACAAAATATAGAAATCACAGTGGAGTTGGGGGTTCATTCAAAGGATCAGTTGGAGGGAAATCCATCCCTATATTATGAACAAATCATTTCATTCAATCCATTTTATTCTTGTGCTACTTCTCCTTCCATTGATGCTATTAATCCTCCTTTTTCTATTTGAATCGATGAATCTCATACTTATCCCTATATATGGTCTCTATAAGATCAGTATATGATTTTGTATTCTCTCCATACATTGTAGATGATGATGAAGACTCTGTATGATCTCTCCTCAATATAAACAAAAACCATGTAGTAGTACCTAAATAACAAACATGCATTGAACAAAAAATGATACCAACCACTTAGACATTCATGATATCATACTTGTTCACATAAATCCATTATGCCTCATCTAATATTGGCACACTTTTTTTTTGAACGTCAATATTTTCTAGACTCTCATCATGTGTGTGAGAAGTTGTGATATCATATTCCCCCGTTAGGTGTAATATGAAATTAAAATATTGAAAATATTATTTTCTGTTAATTTAAAAAGTCCAAAAAATTATCACAACAATCTGACATTGTCGGCCACTATTGGTAACTCTAGTGGTAGGATCGTTGTATATCCTCTTAAAAACATTGAAATCTGTAAGACAGGTATTCTCAACTACGAAAATGAATATAATAGAAAACATTTACATTTAATTAAAATATAAATTAGAATATAACATTACTTACCACATGTCGTAGTTTAGTTCTAAATGTATGACTAATAGATCATCATGTGACATCATTCCTCACCTAGTTTTATTGGCTAGATTATGATCTCATTTGAAAACTATCTCTAACTTGTAGGATCAAAACCTTCCAAAATTGTGTGATGAGATGTAATTAGGTCAATATTTTTAGCAGGGATGATAAAAAACTATAGATCAATCTTTCACCGTAGCTCTCTTTCTATGATTATAAAAAAAAGATGACAAAACTCAAGTATAAATATATCATAGTACTACCAGATAGATTATCCCATGTTATCATTGATGAAATACTATATAACCTATACATAATTAATAATATAAAGTTAATAATTAAATCAATTTCAAAATAAGTATTTTTTATGCACCATCCAAAGGTCATACATGTGATGATAAACATTAATGGTAATATGATCCCACATCACCCATGATCCAAAAAAGTAATTTCATAGAATCTCACTCCTTATCCAACAACTGTATGTGATAAACTACGGGAAAACGAACATATAATCAAACTATTACAATATAAATAAAATAATTAAAATTAATGCTAATAAATGAAAATTAACTAAAATACCCAATGGAACATACATCCACATGCATGAATCTAAATCAAGATGTGTACATCCCTTAGGAATAGGATCGTAAATCATAAATCTCAATAAACCAGGAACCCTTTGAGCTAATGATGAAATGGAAACTGCCTAGGGGTCTAAGGACGAAGAATTATGCTTAGAACTAGGATTTACAACCTCTTTCAGTCTATAAAACATATCATTATAATCATTGCATGCTATATGATACTAAAGAAATTTTGTTTGAAAAATAATTGAAAAGGTGTATTATACATTAATTATGACTATAATCATCATGTAATTTCATCATTATTTATCTTTATCCTCATCATCATATTCTATAGTGAAAATATATTCATTTTCCTCCTTAATATCATAAATTTATATAGTATTTTCATCTTTAACACCATTTATATTTCAAATTCATTTGTTACATCATCATCATCATCATCATTGGCCTGTAACTATGAGTTTTCATCATCATTATTTTATCCTCATCATGTAATAAATTTATTTTGAGTTATCTATTGAGAAATTTAAATCTGTAGAATATAAATAGAAAAAATTTCACTTTCAATATATATATTTTCATTCGATTTCATTTCTAGAAGTCCCCACCAGTAAATTAAATCTCTTTATGATGGACATATATCTTCATATTAAATTTTATCTTATTTGTGATCCAATATAAATATTTTTTATACAAAAAGACATTTATATTTATTATCGATGATCCCATGGAATAGATAAATGTGTTATCCACGATCCATGTCAAATAGATGGCATTAAAACGTTTTTACATAATTATATCCCAGATAACAGAACTCAATAACTTCATCTACTCTTTCATAAAAGTCAAAATCACTTTCTCTATAATAATATCAATTTAATAAAACACAACTTTTAATTATTTTTTTGGTTCCCCATTTCCACATGTATGAAATCAAAAACCATTTAATACATCTACATTATAATATTTAATCAATTTGGATAGAGGGATACTGAATAAAAAATTGATTATTAATATTATCAACATTTTTTAATTCCTAAAAATTGAAAAAAAAATTATCAACTTGAAAAATAAAAAATTGATTCTATATATTAAATCATAAATAATTTAATTTACTAGTCTCTGAAAACTATTAGAAAAATTACATTGTTCTAATTCTTTAAGAGAAGTCAGACTAACTTGTGGAAACTATTTCTTGATATTATGGTCATATAATCCAAAAATGAAATAATATTAATTTACATTAAAAAATTATAAAATTTGGAAAAGGTAGAACTCACTATAAAAATCATTTAATATCATAAAAATTAAACAAAACATATTTATGAGCCTCATGATGTTCAACATCAAAAATTCGTCATTCATAAACTTCTCCTAACTGATGTTTAGGAAAATTAAAAATTGATAATTTATGATGCACTAAATCATCAACATTTATCTCATTATGACCCATTCAAATATGCTTATTTGGATATTTAGCCTAAAAATAATGAGAACAAAAAAAATGAAATATCCTCTTTTGAATATGATTCAATAATTGACCCATCAACTATTTCTTTTTTACATACAATTTTCTTCAATTTATGCTTGAATCTATTGTATGGGAACATCCATCAGAAATATAATTGTTATCCACTTTTTTCATCATTTTCAAAATTTATTATCAAATGTTCTATTGAATCTAAGAAAGTTAGGAGAAGTTTTTTCCACCTTTCATAAAATTAAAATAACATCTTCTCGTATCCCAATTAGTTCATCCTAGTCTTATATAACAACATAAATGTATCAAAAAATAAGATATTTTTATTAGTGCATCCCAGTTCGAATAATTGATAAAATCTCTAAGGATAATTGGAATTAGTATTTCCATTATAAAATGAATAGAAAAGATTTGTAATCTAGTAATATGACTATTTCCGAAACATTAATCAAAACTAGAAACATTACTATTTGATAACCTCAAATCCAAAATCAACAACTAGGATAAATTTTTTTTAGAAACATTATAATATACTTATTGTTTAATAAACTAATGTTATATTTTTTTTTAATTAGTCAAGTATTATACACCTGCATATTTGGAAATAATTTAATCATGTTTTTAAATTATTCTATGTATTAGCAATTGTGTCAATAACTATATAAGATAAGACATCAAAATAGTTCTCCTCAATATTCATGACATCTATAATGTGCCATACCAACAAACCAAACCAATATGGATGCTCCATTTTTTTGATTTTTTCATTTTCCCAAATGAAATATATTTTTTGGTTAATAATCAATACAAAGGAAATGATAGGTAATAAAGAGGCATTACATTTTAAGTCAATTCAAGGAATCATTTCTGGAGGCACATCTCTTACAATTATTACTTTTCTAAAATTATTTCTACTCTTTCCGAAAGGATGATCTGTAGGAATAAATTTGTGATTATAGTTGAAAAAAAATGCTTTCTTCCATCAAGTGTCATTACAGATTTTTTTAATCATGAAAATAAAGACATGATTTTGTACCACGTGTACTACTTACATATAAATTTTCATAAGCTATGAAGTCACTAATTGTCCACACTACTGTATTTTTCATTATGATTTTTTTTAAAACTACATATGTAATGAAAACATTAATCCAAAATAAACTTAACTCATTAATTAATAGGTTCAAATAAACATCAATATTCTTTTTGGGATGTCCAAAAATTAGTATTTTCAAAAAGATATATGGTTCCTTAATCAACATCTATGTAGGTAATATGAATGAATTTATAAAGACAGGAAAATAAAAATATTAACTACTATAAGAACCAAATGGATAGAAACAATAATTAAAAAGACCCACTTGTATGTTATGTTATTCTGAAGTATAAGACATATTCACATGATCAAAATGTTTTAATGTATTACAATTACACGTATGATTTATGCTTCTACCAATGGAAATATTTGATTTTTTACATGTCATCATTAACAATATGTTATGAAATTTAAATAAATGTTGAAATATGTAGGACCCCGAGACACACTGAGAGGGGACGGGTGAATCAGGGTGTCAACTTTTTCTTTAAAAAAAACGATCTTGTTCCCAAATTGGTAGGAACTAGTTAAACCTGTATGATGAATATTATTAGCAATGAAACATTCACATGCAAAGAGATGACACAAAAAATTTTACTTGGTTCACCGCTAAGGGCTATGACCAAGCAGTATATGCCGAAAAGTTGTTGGTCATAAAAAATTCCAACAATCTTCAATAGTTATAGATTACAAACGTTCAAGAATAGTCACTCTGTCCCAGGCTCACTTCCTTTACAAAGGTTCAGGGATAACTCACTGCTTCCCTCAGGTCACTCCTGTTGACTCCGCCTGGCTCACTGCCCTTGGTGAAGTCACACTCAGTTTATAGACGTGAAGGTCTCTTAATTATTACAAAAGAATGCATCCCTTGTTGAATGTTGATGCTCTGTTGACGTCCAAATTTCACTCGTATAATAATCCAACTTTGCAGCAAAGGTATCAGCCAATCATCTAGTTTTCGGGCAGCTCCAAAACGACCGGCGTACAACAACCTCACCTGGCTTGCTTCTCCAAGACCGGCGCACAAGTTTCAAGAACAAAGCACAAGTCTCTTCCACGGTACAAAATCGACACGCAGGTGACACAACCACACTTGCACTACAGTGCCTCCTTCAACTTCAAACTTGCGCAACTATGTACCTTTAACTCCCAAACCGCCTTGGTCACGCAAACAACAACCGGCACACAACCTTTACCTTCACGACACAACTACCACTTGAATGACTAAACCACTTGCACGATGAGAGCTTGAAAAATCTCTATGTCTTGAACTTCGTTGCAAATGAGGAGGTGTGGTCCTATATATATTGTAAAACTGGTCCTTTTACGTGGTGGCACGCAAGTGTCCTCACAACGTGCAAGTCTCAGCGCGCAGCTCCAATTTCCCTATCCTCTATCATGTAACTCACTTGCACGAACACAGAAATACATGCATGACCTACATTCCTTTGTCATATTATGAAGTTCTGATCATGATGAATGACTGGCACAGAAGATTCCACTCCCTCTTGTACACGACGCGATAGTCTCTTTTCCAAAAACACATTTCTCCATTTGTCGATTTTCAGGCCCAAATGTTTTGAAAACACTGGGAAACGGCGCCACGTTCAATACTGTTGTCTACTTGAACTGTATGATCACTTTGATGGTACAAATTTTGAATTTCCACTGAATATTGATAACAAACACAAACCATACTCCAATTCATTCAAATATGAATATGGTTCCAACAAAATATATATACATGAAATAAATTCCTCAATAGTTCAATACGAACCAATCTAGAATTGTATTATCATGCCTCTTAGGTCCTTGATTTCTACATATAGTACATTTAATAGATGACTCATTTTCACCATTATATATAATGAAATCATTTGAACATGTGTGGATATTATGATAAATATGACCTATATTATATACCAATCTCATACTTTCATTGAAATTTGTAGGTAACACATCTCCCTCATGTAATAATTATTTAACCAAACAAAATATCTTATCAAAAAACTATTTTACATTCCATTATGTGATTTGATATCCATAAATTTTGTAATAGATTCAAGTTTTGTTATATTTCAACCGGAATATAATTCATCATTAAAAAACTTTAGTAACTCAAAAAATTACGACGAATCTTACTCAGGAGGTTATTTATATTTTTTATTTTTTATGTATTGGAATGAATGAACCAAAATTTCATGTAATAAAGTTTGAAATTGTTATTGATTTAGAATAAAAATATTTGTATCTTATTTTGAATTATGTATAACATGTTGATACAAAAAACATAATCTTAAAAAAATAATAGATGAACCCCAATGATGTCAAATGTTTCAAATCTCATCATATTGAATTTCTTTCATGGACACATAAATTTACCTTTTGATATAAATTCTGGTTTTGATGATTGAAATGAATAAATGGATTCAACACCCTCAATATATAGGGGATAAATACAAGAACAATTTGGGTTCTGGGGATAATTTATCACATCTTGATCATGTAATAAACACTACTATATAAAACCTTCTTCCTTATTTTTTTTAAAAACAAAAAAAAATAAAAAATCTCCTTATGATTAATTTGATAAAAGGAACGGATGATCCAAAAAAATTATTGAAAAAAATAAAAACTAATTTTAACTATTTCAGAATATTGATAATTATTGGTAATTAAAACCACATATCATAAAATTACAAAATACTTATAAATATGATCAAAAATTGAAAAATATGGGTAATTTTAATTGAATAAGAAAAATTATTAAAACTAAAACATAGTGAATATATAGTTTTCAAAATAGTTATTATAAATTAATTCAAATTATTTCAAATTAGTTCTAATTTCAAAATATATTACAAATTATTACTAAATTTCAATATTTATCTATAAATACTACTAATTATTAACCACTATTTGTAAATATTACCAATCGTCAGAAATTATTATCAATTATAGGTAATTATTACCAGTTTTCAGTAATTATCACCAATTATCTATAAATATAAAAAATTATCATTAATTATAACTAAATATTCCTTTTTAATGGAAATTATTTGTAATTAGTGACAATTACTGATAATTAGTGGTAATTATAGTTAATTATTACTAATTATTACTAATTATTAGCAATTATTATTAATTATTACTGATTATTATTAATTTTTATTCTTTAATACTAATAATTACTAGTTATTAATAATTATGATCAATTATTACTAATCATTACTAATTATAGGTAACTATTATTAATTTTAATCATTTATTACTAATTTTCATTAATTATTACTATTTAATGGTACTTATATTTAATTATTATTAATATATAATAATTGTTAGTACTTATTTCTAATTATTCATAATTGTAACTAATTGTTAGTAATTATTACTAATAATGGTTAATTAGCTTTACTTATTATTAATTAGTGGTAATTGTTAATAATTATTGATAATTATTAGAATGTATTACTAATTATAACAAATAATTAAAAATTATTAAAAATTATTTTTAATTCTTATTACTTTTTTCTAATTATTATTAATTATTACAAATTAATTGATATTATTAAAAATTAGTGTTAATTAAAACTAATCATTATTAATTTAATGTTAATTGTTACTAATTTTTATTAATTATTACTATTTATAATTATTGTTAATTATTGTCAATTATTACTAAATATTTTAATTAGAGTAAATTTTTACTATTTATTATTAATTGTTACAAATTATTATGAATTATAACCACATGTTAGTAATTATTATCAATTATCAATAATTATTTCCAATTATTACTAATTATAATTAATTATTACTAATTATGATTAATTATTACTAAATATGATTATTATTTACTAAGTATGTTTTATTTTTACTAATTATGATTAATTTTTACTAATTATCGGTAATTATTTCTAATTATTACTAATTGTTGATAAAAATGATTAATTAGTACTAATTATCCATAATTATTACCAATTATTTGTATTTATTTTCAAATAATGGTATTTATTGATAATAATTTGTAATTATTACCACTTATCATTGATTATTTCTACTTTTCATTAATTATTACAATCATTCATTAATAATTACTAATTTTTGTTATTTATTTATAAATATAATTAATCATTAATAATGTTCTTTAATTATTACAAATTTTCATAAATTATTTCTAATTATTACTAATTATCACCAATAATTAAAAATTATTAGTAATTATTATTAATTATTATTAATTATTATTAATTATTGAGAATTATTATTAATTATAAAAAATTATTAAATATTATTGCTAATTATTGGAAATTATAAGGAACTATTGTTATTTTTGGTAAATTATTAGAACTTATTGGTATTTAGTTGTAATTATTACTAATTTTTTGTTAATTATTACAAATTATTAATATGTTTTAAAAATTATTACTAATTATTACCAAATTTTTATATTTATTACTATTTTTAAAAATTATTACTAAGTACCATTAATTATTACAAATTATCTTTTAATTATTACTAATTATTATATATTATTTTTAATATTGATAATTATAACTAATTTTTCTTAATTATTGATAATTATTACTAATTAATAATAATCATTTTCAAACAATAATAATTATTACTAATTATTTTCTAATTGTTGGAATTAATCAATAATTATTACTAATTATTTACCAAATACAAATAATTATTGATAATTATAATTAATTACTTCTAATTATAAATAATTACTGGTCATTAATGCTTATAATATTAATATCAAATAAAATAAATCATTTGACAATTTAAAAGTTTAAAATAAATTCTTTAAAAATAATGCTTTGCTTGAACTAAAACTGTGATTTGATCTTGAAAGCATCGAGTGCCTGAAAAAAGTAAAATTTATATAGAGAGAAATTAGAGAGAAGGTAGGAGAAGATTGTAGAAATTATGGTGGAGGAATTCTATTGAGGGCCAATTATATAGGTAAGATTAGTAGTGATTGAGTATTTGCGATGAGTTCAATTGCAAATAGAAGTGACACAAAAATAATTTATGATGGGTCCATTGTAAATAGTTCCCACCACAAATAGATATGAAAACAATATAAAAGTATTTATGACAAGATTCGTAGAAAATACATTTATGTTGAATTATTATTTTCCATGGGCTTCATCACAAATTGCAGTAATATAGAAAAGTATTTATGATGGGACCTGCCACAAATACTTAACTACTGGCTCATTATTTGTAATGAGAATATTTGCCTCATCACAAATAACCCACCCCACCAAATAATTTTCATTTGGAAAGAGCTTCCTTCTGTAAACAATAATTTCTTCCACATAGCGCACATTCACACAAAAGGTATTTGCGACAAGAATCTTTTCCCATCACAGATAATAAGAAAAAATAATTATTCATGACAAGAAATGATTCTCACCATAAATAACTTGAAGTTATTGATGATTTTCTACTAGACTCTAACTTTTCACAAATAATCTATTGCAAATGACCCTTTTACCCATAATAAACCCACAAGTATTCTGCACCATCCAACTGAGGGGCCACCGACCAGCTGATTGGGAATGATGGGTTCATTTTACTAGAGGGTTGGGGGGCTTTGTGTCATTTTATCCACTAATACCCCCTCAGTTTTATCACACATGTCTCGAATTTTTGAGATACAATTGATCATGGAATCTCCTCTTTCTCCCTCCATTAACCTCTATCAATCTGGGGTGGATCTAGACGCATTTCGATAGTGAATCCATGAGATATCCATCAATCATCCTCAATATTTTCCTCCTTCTTCCTCTTATTATGTTCGATCATGTTTTTGTTCATCGTGGATGATCCTATTGGTAAGTTGAATTCCTTATGATCCTTCAATGGATTATTTGTATTTAGATCGTCTTCATCTCGATTGTCTTTATTCATGATTGATTGTAGGCTTGATTCTAAATAGAGACTTAGATTACAATTCCATGGGATCATGATAGAATTTTTATGAAATTGATAGATACTTGGATTAACATGACTATGGGACATCCCTTCACGATGAATACATATCATTGATAGGTGTTTTGATGAAGAAATAAGAGTGTTCTGCGAGTGGCTCGGGCTCCACTAGACAACATCGCAGTCCGGATATGTTTCTTTGTAGGTATTATTCAAACGTTCTAAATTAATTATTTTAAATTAGATTTTCCTTATTTCCATACCATGGTGTTCTTCCCCAAAATGATATTGGAAGTGCTTGAGGGACATTCATGGATTGTTGGTCATGGTTCCAACAAGGTGGTAGTATCTAGTATATCTTTCATCATGTGCATCTTTAGCGTAAAATGTAAGTTCTTTTAAAATTTTACCTAATTATAAATTAGTTGTAATTGATTAATTTAAATTTATTGGATTGAGAATAACCTTTTGTCAGTCATTGGAAGTTGAAAGGCCTCAGATTGACTCAGAAAAAGTTATTGATATTTCCTGTCTTGGATTTGACACTTCTAATGTAGGTGGTCTTATATACTTTACTATGACTACCCATATTTTATTATAACATAATTCATGATTTATTAAATTAATATACAATTAATACATCATTAGATAATCAAGTGGCCTAATGTCTTTTGTAAATTATTTAAACGGAACACTAACTTGAAACACGGGTACAAAATAATTATATTAAAACAATAAAGCATGCCCTTATATTCATTATTTCTTCTAAAAATTAATGGGATTTACTAGAGACTTATATAAGAAATGGATGAGCTATAAAGGCCAGTATGGGAATAAAAACATATCATAAGGTAAAGTAGTACATGTGATCCAAGAGGCGTGTTAAGGTAAAACATGAGCGATAAGATTTTGTAATAATGGGTTCCCTAGACACAAATATGTTGTACCTTTGATTACCATATCATGTATACAGGTTGGCTATACATGATGATTACTTACCATTATAGTGTAGATATTTCTTCATCTAATATTTAATAGTAATGCCCATAGATTAGTTATTGTATCGAAAGGTTACAGTAGATCCCATGAAATTATGAGAAGCTCATAATAATATGAAATTAATCATTAAAAAATGTATTATGGTCTAGATGCATCATAATGACTGGACACATTAGATGTTTGACTATCAGGTGATGGGTTCTCATATGCATTGAGACTTCTTCTCATGATGTTTTCAATTTGCGATCTCTAGTAGTGGGATCATGAGGAAAGACCCCAAAGGAACACCACTTGTTATGGGTTTCATTGGATGTTCATATATATGGACATGTGTAGTGGTGTCCTGACATGAGATCATTTCCAATGTGTGTCATTTAATCGTGTACTTCGATGTAAGGAAAAAAACATTATAATGAAATCATGGTGAAGTAGCTTGCATTCAGTGTATATTTGGTCACATTACTTTGGTTGAATGGTCAAAAAAGGATTTTTCTCTTCCAGGTTAAGGAAGTAATATATCTAAGAACACATTGATCAAGATGGTAGTACATTTATAAGATCATGACCATGGAATTTGAGGGTAAGTTCTTCTAGTTAGATCAAAAAACAATACAGAAAGAAAAGGGTGATGAAACAGGTGTGCATCTTTCAATATGAGAAATCAAAGGAAAAGTGATTATATTACATACTGCATGTTCGTAGGTTAGTTGTCACTACTGTGACAATTATTATCTCTTTATGGGCCATGATGGGGGTGATATATACCGCTCTTGGTCTATGATTAATATTCACTACTATCGAGATACGGTCTTAGAAGGTCACACATAATAGCTTATTCATGAATATACCCTATTCAGTTGAATATGTATATAGGACATGGTGGACCCCACCACTATGGTCCAAGATTTTATCAAGGATATAAGGTCACCGAAGGAATAAATAAATTCATATTATTCAAGTAAAGTATAATTTTCATTTAATTTATTTATTAAATATATTTACTAGTTTTTAGTAAATACATGAAAAATATTAATCGAGTGAATATTAATTTAAAATGTTCAAGGATCAATTATTTTTTGTGGGAACAACTAGTCGAGTTAATGAATCATTTATAACCATATAATATATTAAATATATTACAAGAAAGTGAATAATAATATTTATGACGTATTTTAGTTGTCAAAACATGTTGTTTATAGTGTGTTAATTATTAAGGCGATGGGAGGAAATTATTGGCAATTCATAATAATTGTATAAATTGAAGAAGAGAGGAATTCACATGGGACTATTCATGTGATTTCCCTCTTTTCTTCTATCTCTCATGTTCAAGAGAGAGAGTGGCTTGAGATATAAGAGCTTGGATTGATATATCTCTCAAGAATTGAAAACAAGGCGATGAAGTGATCATTGGAGCCTCGAAGGCATCATTGGAACATTGCACTAGCACCAAGATTTCGAATTTTGGGGCTGATGCATTTTTTCGAAGCATGAGTGAACAATATAGAGGAATTTAGTTTGGATTTTTCATGTAGCAACCGCCAATAATGATGAGAGGTCGAACACAATTTCAGATCTAATCCAGGTATTTTGTGGTTTTAATGTTATTCTTAATGTCTTTTATAGGAGATCCTGATAATGTAATCAGGAAATGATTCACTGATGATGAAAAGTTCATGTCGATCATTGGTGATATTATATAAAACTTCATTTTTGTGGATTTCCTTCTGTTCATGGTACCTTCAATTGGTACCAAAGAGACACATGTTAATTTTAATTTATGATGAGATTAAATTTTAATTAAATTTAGAAATGGGTGTCATTTCATTCCTAACATCGCATACCACGTTTCAATCCAACATCAAATGACCATTCATGCGGTCTTCCAATGTTTAAATTGGATTTGAACCTATGGCATCCCGCATTTTATTACATAAAATTTCATTACATTTTACAAACAGAGGTTCGTTAAAGTCTAGTGTCTTGGAAATCAGGAATATAATACATGAAAAAAACATAAAACATTATTCTAAACCACTCATAGGGATTCAACAGAGGTAAATCTTATGTGAAATTACTGCATCTCATATCTTGGAGACATAAATCAAAGAAAAGGGTAAGTAGAAGGCTCGGTAAAGAAAACAAGTGAAACAGTTGACAAGTGATCTTGAGCAATATTAATAAGATCTTGATAAAATTTATAAAGGCATAATAAATGGAAGAATAGGAATATCATGGTAAAAAGAATATGAATCATAACTTGAATATGTGGTACAATTTTTCATTTATACATTCATAAAAATATCACCAAGGTTTATCCCTGAGGTGTCATCAAAATTTCCAAGTTTATTCACCAAGTTATCATGAAACTAGTCATCTCTAGAGATTATTTATTTACCCAATGCATTGTACCGTTATCAGGGTGCACCTTTAATATTTCATTACTTACATGTGAGCCACATATATTATAATAAAAAATTTAATAAATAACCCATGGAGAATAAAAAAATGAGTTTCATTTCAAGATCATGACGTTTTAAAAGTTCTTCAAAATAAGATCATTATATCATTATAACCCATGGAAAGGGAGTGAGGGTTATAAGTATGTAAATTAAAGAATAAAATATATCATATTTAAATTTTTATGAACACTCATAGAAATGAAATAGGTCTGGGTATTCACATAAATAAAACAAGAGAATTTCTTGAGAGAAAGAAATAGAAAATTTGAGACGAAATTTCTATAGAATAACAGCTATATAATATGGTTTTATAAAACATTGAAAAGTGATGGGGAAAGGTTCACCCACTCATAAATAAATCATAATATAGTATAAATTCAGAATAACATGGATATAAGAACATGGTATGGAAATTTTAATGACATACCACATGAAAAAGAAACATGAAAGAAAATAGAAGATGTGATTCTTTTACGAAAAATTCTGTAGCCTAACTGCATCACTTAAAAATTCAGAAAACCAATTTATGAGAGAGGAAAGGGTATCTCAAAAATTATACATGAAATGGATAGTAAATAGAACATCTAATAAAATACCTTCAACATAATGTGATGTAAATTACAAGACACAACATAAAGGAATTCGTGACTTAAAAGAGGAGGGTGAATGGATCCCTTACATTGAAGAGTAACTTTGAATGTTTAAAGGTCAGGACCTTGGGAGGCTTGAGGGAACATTGGTAGAACTCCATGGGAGGTAAGGAGACCATAAATTCGTTTAGTATGATTTTGGAATTAATTGAATGATGGAAGTGGCGTGGTATTTATAGGGAAAGTGAGTGATTAAATTTTTAATTTCAAATCGACACCTCATTAGTGGTATTCGAAAAACCATGGGCTTGCCCATGGTATATTCCCATAGTATTGGCCACTTGGGACACCTCACAACATATTTCACTATTCATAAGTCGACCAGAAATCTTACATCATTATTACATAATTAATGATGTCATTAAACACCTGAAAATAAATATTGTGTTTTTACTATTCACTGAACATTCAACTGTTTCAGAAAAACCCAAAAAATTCACCCTAACCTAATATCTATGTTCTGAATTCAAAAATGAATTCCATTTTATGAAAATAATTTTATAAATATTTTTAATTTAATTTTTAAATAAAAGCATTATTTATTCAAAAAATACAACTTTAAAACTATAACTCATTTTGTAACACATTAAAAAAGTAATCAAGGTACTATAAAAATATCATATAACCATAATAAAATAAAGTAACAATTTATGTTTAAATTTTATGAAAATAAATTTCCATTTTAAATTATTAAAATAATTATAAAATTGTAAATAAAATATTTATGGCATACAAAAATTCCAAAACATAAACTATGATCATTTTTTCACATTTAAGATGTCTAAAATGTATTAATACATTCATGGGTGAAGTATCTATTTTTTTGTCAAATTACTATTCATTACTATTCATATGGGTTTGTTACTATTAGTACTTTACAATTCTCTAAAAACCAAGTTGATCTTATTGGACTCTAAATTTCTCACTAATCACAACTGTAGAAGACTATTTTTTTAAAATAATTTAACATTATTAATTATTTAATGAATACAAAAATAATTTAAAATACCATTTTTTTGTAAATTCATAAATAATACACATCCTATATTTTTCTAGATATTTGAAATTCACAATCTTTTCCATAAGAAGAAATAACAATTTTATTTATATAAAAGTATTACACGAAGCACCTAAGGTCTCATTACATAGCCCCTTATAACACCAGCATATGACCTAAGTGTAAGGTGTGATATGGTGATAGAATATTTGGATGGCTCAGACAACATTTCCATAGTGGTGATTTCTATCATCTTGAACTTCTCCCTTAGGAGATTTTATTCAAGCATCATACGTAAATGTTCGGCTTGCGCTTGGTCCAGAGCAAATCCCAGTGATGCTACCTCTTTCCAAAACTCCCACAGATGGGCTTCATATGGATCGAGCCTACTGGTTGAGGCCATTCAATATTTTTTCTTTGTTAATTAACCAAGATAATGATATTTATAAAATCAAAATGTTAAGATTATAGTTTCCAACGGTCATATTGACCAACAGTCATATTAACCAATGGTGATATTACATTCGAACCCCAAAGATTTCATTTTAATTATACCCAATTCATTAATTAAAGGATATAGTTTTGTTTAGTATAAAATAAGACAACAGAAAAAATTAGGAAACAAATATAATTAAAAATATTGGGTTGTTACAAAACTTGTAGTATTATCGGGGTTTTATGTCGAAGAACATGTAAATTTATGTTAATGTTAATAAACCCAAAGGGAGTAAAAAAATTAATTTACAATGAATTCAATCCTCCTCCCATGTGAACACTCACCGGTCCACCATTACCTCATGGCCTCCTCCGTACATGTGCCCTGTCTAATTGCTATCTGGAACCACTGCCTGGTGCAGCCAACCAACCGACGCACTGGGCCAGCCACACCCATCTCCCATGACCACCTCCTCCCTTTGTCGGCTATTTACTTAGCTGCCATCCTAATGTACCGTGCAACCAATGGAGCTCCATCATCAGATCTGGCTATTGAATCTGACACCACCAGAATGGCCTCCCCAAGATTGATTTTCCCCTGGAGTCTCCTTTCAAACCAGGTCGAAATCAGACCTCCCATCAGCTTTACGTCTGGTGATTGGTAGTGCACGACCCATATACTCCCCCCAATTCCCCCCCCTTTTCAACAAGAGAGGATGCCGCTTGCTGCTTGCAGAAACCGATACAATGGACGAGGAACCTCCCATAGTGGTAGAGCCAACCCAGATAATGGATTCTCGACCGAACTAGCGATGACCTATCGCAGTGCACCTATATAGTGACCACCCAAGGGATTCAGTGATGACTTTACACTTCTCTGCACAGATTTTGTTCATCCAAAATAGGTGGAGGTGGGTCGATCAAGACCAAAACACCCTGGATTGTGGTTGGACCAGTTCAAAATGGGCTTCCGTGGGTTCAACCTGACCTGCATAGGTCTAGCCTGGGAGTTTTGAGGCCCGACTAATTTAACCTAATCAGATGTTAATTAAATAAAATATTATAATTTGGGGTGAAAATTAATGTAATTAAATATAATTTTATGGTTTAAAAAATAAATTATGGGTTAAATTAATTTAATTTTGGTGTTAAATTAGATAAATAACTTAATTTTTGGTTTTAAAAATAAATTAATTTATGCGACCGAAGGACATGATAATTTAATTAAAAACATGGGTGATATGTGTAATTCAATTAAATGCCCTTGAGTTTATTTTAATGCTAGTTTAATTTATTTTTGCTTTTAAATTTCAAATACATGAGTGAATTCGTATTGAGCGGTCTTGATCCATGGACCGAACAATGCATGTTTGGTCCATTTTCAATTTATTTAATTTATTATTGCATTAGTTTTTTAATAAATTGTTATATAAAAATTGATATGTTTTTCATATCATTGTCATTTTATATATAAGGGAATTCATGTCCACCTTAACGTTTTTTTACTCCGTAGTTCCCCTCGCTTGTGACTGAATAATATTGTATAATGATGAGAGGAAGAGTGACACCCATCGTGCTGAGGGATTGAGACACACCATATAGGAGATGGATGCATTGTATATTCAGGACTTACAACTCGAGTAGCAAGTGACGCGACACAAAATATATCCACTAGGATCTAGGTTGATACATTATTCACTCAATGGGTGGACCATTTGGATTGTCTCATGATCATTTAGTCATTTTATTTTCATGGTTATTATTTTTTTGAATGCGTAGTTTATGCGTGATCATATAAAATTAATAAACCACCATGCATAAATAAAATGAACATGTGACATAAATGATATTTTCAATTTATTGAGAGGTTAGTTGTGAGGGTTATCACATAGTACATTCTTATAAAATGGAAAATTATTTCTTTCTTCACACTAAAACAAAATAAAACTGAATGAAATATTAAGTCTTAAAATCCATCAATCATTAGGAATATGAAAAAATCGGGTGTTCGAGTTGCTGGTCTTGCCATAGAAGAGGGTTCATCTTACTACCAGGGCGTTCTTATGTGAGTGGGTGGTTGAATTAATTAAATTTGGTAGTAAGTCTTATCCATTGATAGATTTCTATTATTTTAGAATCAGTAATTGAGAAAATCATAAAATGATTTTAGAAGTTGGGACTTCACTCAACAGATCAATGAATCACAAGTGAATGTGGTATACCAGTAAAAATCTATTCTTGAACCCTACGAGTTGTGGAGTAGACATAGATTATAGACTATGAGAGGAGGTTCAGGGTTACATTCCATAATAATACTCAATTGATAGAGTACTCTAATTCAATAATAGAGGGTTCTATAATTATGTAAAATAGTGGGATACATTTAATGGTTTAATTAATTAATAAAAATGCATAAACCTTAATCAGAATAAAGTTATTAATCTTCCAAAATTTACTTTTGTAGAAAAAATGTAATGTTATACAAAATGTAATATTGAGATATTCATAAAAAGTACAACGTAAACTTCTATACTCACATGAGTATCCAAGAATTGTACGGGCACATCCACATAGTACCATGGTATAGGAAACTATAAGTGATAGTGTCCCAATCACCGTTTAAGACACCCCAAGAAGTGAGGGTGTGAAATTACTTACAAGAGACTAATGTACCAATCTAATGATGATTATTTCATTATGTTATCACCAATGTCAGATACTAGTTGTGGTCAATACATCAGGAAATTTATGATACAAAATTTAGTCTCATCTCTGAGAAGTCAATGGGGAGAAAGTGAATCAATATATGAATAAGGTGATCGTTACACTAACATGTATAAATTGAAAGATGGATCATTATATTTCCATGAAACCCATTGTCATATCATTATAATCATTTAATGAAGTATTATTTTAGGTTAACAAATTTACAATAATTGATTAAATGATTTATTTCCTATTTAGTTATGATTTTACAAGTAAATAAGAATATAAAA
Organism: Viscum album; assembly: GCA_963277665.1. Taxonomy (NCBI): domain Eukaryota; kingdom Viridiplantae; phylum Streptophyta; class Magnoliopsida; order Santalales; family Viscaceae; genus Viscum; species Viscum album. The sequence continues at coordinate 1,947,249,814 of OY728163.1, forward strand.
GATAGATTATTCTTTAATTATTATGGCTAGAAAATTGAATGGAAATGTGAAAATGGCCAATCGAAAGTAATTCCAAAATAATATTCGCAATGTTCTTCAATGAAAGAGGTATTAAAAACAAGTTATTTGCATTTAATTTCTTGAAATAATACTATTGATGTTTTAAAGGAAATAAATAGAATTAAAGGTGAAAGTCAACGCTTCTTCTTTAGGATTATACATCAAAGTAATATGTAATGTTTCAGTTTTACTTCTTGTGTATTAAATAAAATATTCCAACAACATAAGTGTATCCAATACGATAGCCAATTATGTATATAAATGTTACTAGAAGTCAGGGGTATTCTCCAAGTGGATGAGAAAGATTGATACCTAGGCTAGTTCTAAGTACACGAATTCTTTATTTCCAAGTGAAATATTTATGTAGTACTATTATTAAGTATAACGAAACATTAATCTCATGTGTCTTTGGACAGAAGGAAACATTATTCTAGGCTTTGGAAATAATTTTGTCTTTGGTATTTAATCCTCAACCAATATTTCTGTGATACTTGATTTGTTGGTAATGTTTGATGAATATAAGAAGCAATACTTTTATACACAGTTGTAACAAGAAAATTATTTTTCAAGGTATTGAATGTGGAAGTCGAGAATAAAACATGTGTGTTATTTTAGTTTAGTAAAGCTAGACACCATTGATATTATCTAGGTATTTAGTTTTTACAAAGAAACCTTTAGAAATAAAGGTATTCCACAAGGCTTTTGGAGTTAGTTCAACAGGTGAGAGTGAACTATTCCAAGAATAAGCTAGAAGGATATATATATATATATACTTCATAATATTACTTTAAGTAATTAATGAATGTTAAAGTAAAGAATACACACTGACATAAGATATGAGTTTCTTAAATCTGTCCTGCTGAAGAATATCTTGACCCTGAAATCATTGATCATGATAATGCAACATAGAGTAGTTCCAAAACACACATTACCATATATACCTCACAACATTGATGTTAATAAAGATGATCAATGACACATTCTTACATGTTAACATTGAACAAAAATATATAGCGTGGAGTAATTCCTAAACACACATTTTATTCATTAGAGTTATGATGTAAGTAGTATCAATGCTACAACTTGTGGAAATTTTGATTATATCTCATGACATGCATTGTAAATAATGATGATATCCCATAACCAAATACCAAAAATCATGACAAATGGATATCATATAAGTCAATGAATAATAGAAATCCATTATGTCATCATACATGTGTTTACATGAAAATCTTTTGTCAGGTTTTAAATAAACATGCATTAGGAACAAACACATAGTGCATATAAAGTAATTAACCTAACATTTTCACAAGATATTACATAAATCCTTAAGATATAAAGTTTTAGTAAATTGATGGGAAATATTTATAAAAAAGGGTTCACATATCTTTTGAGATATTGGGAGAATGATTTACTTGGGTTTAGTTAATGATTGATATGATCATGTAGTTGGAATATGAACTACTTCAACATGTGCATGTGGAACAAATTATGTTCTTGAGACACATACTCCATAAAATAGATAAAATCATGACAATGGTATTTATATTCAATGTGGCTGGTGATTTATTATTCATTGTGAATATTATTTCCTACATGTAATAAGTATATTGTAGTTAGATAAGATTGAAAAGGATAAACAAATTCAATATTCGATTACATGTATCAAACCAAAATGGGCTTATTATTTTAAATACTAGAGTGGGTATTTAATTCACATGATACATGGATGGTACAACCATATAAACAATGATTGATTGGATACACCATGATTTTATGCATAAATACATTATAATTTTACATGTCATTGATAATTTCTAAGATCATATTATTAAGGATTGGATGTCATGACCATCAATCATTAAATATATCTCTACATTGCAACCAGAAGAAGATGGCCACATCATAGAACACTAATAAGGGTTGAATGTTACTGAAGACCCATTTAGAAATTAAATAAGAAATATGATAATATAATATTCATTTGGAATGAATGTTTTCCATGTGCATTCTAGAGGATAGTGGTAGTCTTAATGTTTTCCATGAAAAAAATGATCAACATCATATAAAAAAATGGTCTTATAGTAAAGATATAAATGAATTTTAATTCCTATGATTGACTTAAATTAGTAACCTACATTGTAGGTAATATGATATACTAAGGTGGAACTAAAGGTTTTTTTGACCTAATCAATTGTATTGATATTGAAATTATATTTAATAATTCAAGCTGGAACCATTCATGAGATGAATTGTTGGAAATGTCACATGGCATAATCTCTTTAGGTTGACATGTCTGGGACACGGTGGAAGAGTAACACGGTATGTTAAAATCCATATTATTATGAAATGGATTAACCACCCATGTCATGATATGTAAAAAATTGATATTGTCTGGATATACTTTATAGTAGGAAGATATTTGTGATATATAGGAGCACTAAAAGGTAATTACTCAAAACTATATGATTTTCCGGCTATGGTTTTGAGTGAGATAGGTTCATATAAGCATGTGGTACTTATAACTACAATTACTGAGTATGTTGTAGCTTTTGAGGAATCTATGAAGTAGTTAAATGAAATGATTTTTTCCAGTTCTTAGAATTTAACCTAGTATGAAAAGTATTATCATAATGTTAATTATTATACTCTTACTAGACAAGATGTAAATCTATGATAGTGGAAAAAAGGAATATAATCAAGGATACCATATCTTGAGAAGTTTTAGTCAAGGAGGAGAGGTCACAAATAACAAAATTTACTTATTGAGGAATTGTGGTAGGCCTAATAACTAAAGATGTGACTCAGAAGAAATATAATTTTGATCATGTGAGAGCTGCAAAAATTTGGTTGTCAATTTGGCTCACGTTCAAGTGGGATTGTTGTCATATTGGGTTACCTAGATGGAACTATGAAGTAGTTTTTTTGCCATATCTTGTATAAAAGTTATCTATACACGATGATTACTTAAAATTATAGTGTAGATATTTAAGAATCAACTATTTAATGGTAATTTCAATAGATTAATTGTCATATCGAAAGGTTATAGTAGATCCCAGGATATAATGTGAACCTCAAGATACCATGAAATTAATATTAAACAATGGTCCTATGGTATAGATGCAACTTACTAACTTGAAATAGTATATTATTGACTATCAGGTGTTGTGGGATCATAATCATTGAGAATTATTCTCATTAAGTTCACACATGGTGATCTCTAGTAGTGAGATCATGAGAACAGACCCAGCAATAGGAACACCACATGTTTTGGGTTTCATTAGATGTTCCGATATATGGACATGTGTAATGGTCTATTGACATGATATCATTTAAAATGTGTTTTATTTGATCAAATACTTTGATGCAAGGTAGAATCCATGAAAATGAGATCTTGGTGAGGTAGCTAGTGTTGAGTGTGTCTTTGGTAACCTGAAATTGGTTGAATGGTCAATGGACGATTTTTCCCATCCAAGTTAGGGATGTTATATATATCTGGACACATTTATCGGGATGGTAGTACCTTCATAAGAACATGTACATGATAGTTGAGGGTATGGCCATCTAGTTATATAAAAAACAATAAAGCATGAAAATGGTGATGAAATAGGGGTGAATCCTACTTTATGAGATATTAAAGACAAATATATTATAATAGACCTCGTGTGTTTGTAGGTTGGTTATCACTTCTTTGATAATACATATAACTTTAGGGGACATTATGGGTTATTAGATCCCTCTCCTGGTCTACGAATAATATTCACTACTACCGAGTTAAGGTTCTAGAGTGTCACACACAATAGCGTATTCAAGATTCTTCCTTATTTAGTTGAATGTGTATGTTGAAAATGGTGAACCCTGCCTCTGAGGTCTAAGATTTATCCAATTTCATACAATCACCAAAAGAATAAATAAATTCATACTAATAATGTTATGAATAATTTATATTGAATTCATTTAGTAAAATTATATACCATTATTACTTAAACATATGAGAAATTTTAATTGAATGAATATTAGTTTAAAATATTCAATGTTAAGTTAATTTTTGTGGGAATGAAAAGTCTGGTTAATGAATCATTTATTTTCACGTAATATATTCAATTTATTACTAAAAAATTTATAATAATATTTATTACTTTGTTTAGTAGTCATAACATGTCGTTTATAGGGTGTTAATTATTCGGGGGTCAGGTGGAAATATCAGGTAATTCATAAACACTCTATAAATAGAAGAAGAGTGGAATTCAATAGAAACAATTCAAAGTATTTTTCTATCTTATTATCTCTTACATGTTCTAGAGAGAGGGGATCTAGATCCATGATATCATATCGAGATAACTCGCAAGAATTTCATGCAAGGAGATGTGCTGATAGTTTGAGTGATGAAGGAGTTGTTCAAAATCCAAGATAGCACCCAGATTTTTATGATAGGCACTGCCATAGATTTTTCGAATCATGTTTGGATGATATATCGGAATTCATATTCTGATTATTCAATTAGTTATCACCAATTATGAGCAGACATCAAGCATGGATTCAGATCTAAACTGGGTATTTTTTGACATTAATATTGTGATTAATCTCTTTCACATGTGATCCTGATGACGTTATCAGGAAGTGATTCACTGACGGTGACAAGTTGATGTTTTAAATCATTGAAATTATTTAAAATAAAATTTTTGGGGATTCCACTTCATGTCCAATACCTTCACGATAATCATAATCTTGAACAATGAGGCCTGATATTACATATAAACATAATAGTAATATATAAATGTGGAAATAAAAAAAAGCATGACATCATAAAAATGATTCAAGGCTAACCATAATGATATCATAACATAGATTTCTTAGGATACCCTCCTATGAACCATAAATTTCATATCATGAGATAAAAACAACACCCAATGAATTGAAGGGATATATAATTTACGGCTCTCCCATCACATTCATATCATATACATGTAAAAGTGTGACACGTAAATCATAAATCATAAGGATGAAATTCATTATTTTTAAACATCATATTAAGGACTGTTGGTTATATACATGTAAATCCCCAATTAATTATAAATAAGTACAAATGGATGAATTCCCTTGAGTAGAAATGGATATAGGTAATCACTACAAAAATGTTTGGCATAGAAAATTGTGGGATAATTTCAGTATCATAACGTGTGTAAATAAATGTTTATAAAAGGCATGGATGAGAGATAAAGGGGTCTCTCATGAAATTTAAATCAAAATTAAATTTATAAGGATTTCTAAAAACATATCTGAATGAGAATAATTGAAACAAATGCATGATATAAATAAGGTTCTTGAACAAAGAAGAGGAGATTATCCCATAACATGAAAGGGTGCTTTATAAAGCATGGGAGGATATTTTTAACATATTGTGGGAACCTCGGTAGAGATATTGATAGGGAATAGATGATTAAATTCAGGGTCTAGGAGTTTTTAGAAGTGAGGAATGATCGGTTGGGAGGGTTTTATATAGAAATAGATAGGGGAATTATTTATTAATTTATAAACATATGTTTTTTACTCTCTTAGATAATGTAATCATAACCAAAAACCAACTGATGGTTTCTACCAAAGTAGAATGTATTTAATTATTACATAATTATAATGAATCAACTTTTCAAAATAACACCCTTTATGATGTGGCTGTGAGTAATGTTTATAAAAAATTGATTTTAAAACATTAATATATATTATAGGCAATAGAGGATTTATTAAGGTTTATAAATTTTTTAAAATAACTTCAAAAACATTAACTTAAAGGTAATACACGATTTGCTCATCAATACCTTTTTTGGCTTATTTAAAAACAATTTTGTGTCATTATGATATCATAATACATAAATTATATTAATACTGTGTTTAATTTTTACCCCAACATTTGACTGTCTTATTAAATTATGAAAAAAATAAACATTGGATATTTTTGACTTGTTTATTATAAAAATAATATCAATTTTTATCAAAATAATTATCAAAATTTATGAATTTACTCTTTAAATTAAAAAACCATATTCATTTAAAAATACTGGTGTTTTTGACAATAATAGTTTTTATGAAACTTATAAAAATTATATTTGACATCATAAAATTGTATTATCATATATAATTAATATATATTAGTTTATAGTAATATTTTATTAAAATAATTTATTTCATAAATTCTATAATACATCTAAAATATAATCTTGAATGAAACTATATATTTCAAAAAATACGATTTGGGTTTTATCATATCAGAATTTTATTTTTTATCAAAAAAAAAATTAATCATTAAAAGTTAATAAAATATAAAAATAATCATTATTTTATTAAAAATAAAAATATAAAAATTCATACTATTAGAGTCTATATACAATGGAATTTATTACACCAACGAATTCCTTAAGGGTAAGCTATTAAAATATGATATTTTCTTGGGGTGGTTCAACAGACATGGTTTGAGTCGTTACCTCAATGAATGTAAAATTATCTAGGAAAAAGTTTTGATAATGATTTATTTTTTGAATATTTTCATTGGATTAGTGAAGGTAAAATCCTAGAAATCTTATCTCTCTTTGAAGCTATTATAAATGGCCTTAATAGGGTATGATCCTACTAGTTGGTACCATCACCCCTGCGATCTCTATCAATTGAACTTTATTATATCCCTTAATAAATACTAATCATAAAATTAGTATATAATAAATATAATATCAACAATTTTGATTCTTAATGGAATAATAAATTTCATAGGATATAACTTATAACATTACAAAATAACCAAAGTAATTCACACATTTTCTATATCTACATTACAGAATAATGAATTTATTCATTTAAAAATTGAACTTTTTATAATAGCTTGGGTCCTTACTCCCATCCCTAGTACAAAAATTTCAACCTTGAAATTTTCATTTCATGCACTTTAATAATGATGGAAATTATATTTCATTTCCTTGTTTAGTTCCGAAGTTAGTTTCTCAATCCTATGTTCAGCCCCAACCCTTTGACCACGTGAGTTTTCTAGTTTCATATAACATTATCTCTATGATTTAAGATCTTTATCAGATTCTCCTCATATGAAAAATCATTCTCCAATGGTACCACCTATAGACTCTATATATGTGATGGGTCTGGTATGTACTTACTCAAGAGGGATATATATAACAAATAATGTACTTGAGATAGACAAGGTGAGTGTTTTATTTAGTAGGCCGCAACTCCAACACGATCTGTGATCCCAAAGGGAGTGATGTCTCTAGTAATATGATTTCCCTTCTTACAAAACCTCCTTAATTTATTCCACAATTATATATAAAGAAACACATTAAGCCCATCCCCAAATTCCAGTTTCTATCAACTATTGTTTGCATATATTTTTTTGTTAACTTTTTGCGGATTTCATATGACACTGAATGGTTTAAAGCTTCTATATCATTTTATGGATAAGACTACGTCCCAAAAGCTTCCACTCTCAAACTTTATCCGGACATGTTCGAGTCTAAAAAAGATACCCATACTAACCCTCATATGGTTCTATAATGATAAAATGGAAACAATATTTATATGAGAAATCTACTAGGGGTTGGTTCTCATCCAAAAAACCTTGAAAATCCATGAAACAAGATCTAAACATATCCTCTATAGTTGTGTTGTTTATTTTTGACTGAACATCCATCTAAGTCTAAAAAGTTGTTCTAAAGGTCAATTATTTATCCAAATCTTGCAGAAGACTTACGAAAAACCTTGAGGTATGATTATGACCTCAATCAGATACATTAGAGAGTGGGACTCCATGTAGTCTTATATCTTCCATTATTTATATCATATTGAGTTGGTCAAGAGAAAAATCATCCTTTGTTGATATGAAATTAACTAGTAAGATGATCAGCTACCACATATATGTCGTTATTTCTTTTACATGTCCGGATGATTCCCATAAAAAAAATACAAGGTTATGCTTTATCGTTTCCATAATAGTTTGAAAAATGGTTGCATCATATACTTATACATATTTCATTCTTCCTTGACTTGATGGAATACATGAATCAAAAACAAACTCTAAAATATCACTCTTAATGTGATCCCACCATATGTTCTGCTTCAATTATCTATACATCTTAGTGATTCATATATTTAAAAAGAATGGTGAGTTATGAACACAATTTAGAAGATCCATAATTATTTTTTGTTTATATGTGACACATATCGAGGGTCAAAACCTTATAACTATATATTTAGAAATATTGAACTATGGAATTTTCAATACCTTTTTCTGTAGCACCACATCATCTTCGTATGCCTCCTTAATACTCTCATGAAGGGATGGTTGAGCAGTTATTTGAGAAAGGTAGGATGGATTTCATTTTATTATTTTCATGAAAATCCTTTGATTTTCCATGAAGATTGGGTCTCTTTAAATCCCTATCACAGATAGGTTTGTGGGATCCTTGTTACTCAGAGCATATTCCACATTATCTGTCTTCATAGGATACTAATGGATTGACCAATAATAATCCAATGTCATCTATAAACACCTTTATTGGATCATTTTATACTAACTTTTTTGGTAATAAATACTTTAGACTTTTAGGATCCATATATATATATGTGTCACAATTTTATCGTTAGAGATAATATAAAAAAATATTAATTTTGAAGATCACTACTTCAAAACCTATATCACGTGATGGGTGGTTCTTCTCATTGATATTTAATTATGAGGGAAAGGTTGTAACTTGTTCATAATATGTGAGTTGACATCCCAAGATTATTTATTATTCATCATAGTAGATCAAAAATTCTTCCATACTGGTGGGTAATGTGTGAACATGTATAATTGTTAGACTACTATTTATCTCTTTAAATATTTACTTTCATTCATCATCCATAAAACCTTCACCCCTTCTATGGTAACTTGGTTAGTGGGCATGGAAATCTTGATAATTTTCTCACTATTCAATGATAGTACCTAGATAATACAAGGAAAGTACATATATCTATCATAGTGGTTGATATTGGTCATCCATAAATCACCTATATTTTTAAAGAATCCATATATATCACTTTTTTATTTATTAAATTCCATAATAATGTTACTTTCTCTGTAAATGACTCTCATTTATTATAGTTTGAAAAAATATTTTCATTCCATAATGTGTTCATTACAACACTAAATTGCTCTCATGATCATCCATGCTTCTACATTAAATGAGAATATTATCTATAATGGATATAAATAATTTTTTCGGTACTAATTAAAGAATATATTCATCAAATCCATGAATAATTTTAAATAATTACTGTGTCCGAAAAGAATCACTTTGAACTCATAGTACCTATACCTTATTTTGAAAATAAATATTGGGGATTCCCCATTTTTCCACCATTACATGACAATATACTGATAAATGATCCCCTTATAGCTCTACAAGGTTGATCTAATATGTCATCAATCCATATAATATGATATTTTTATTTTCTATGATATTTTTTTCTCTCACTATAATCAATTCATAGCCAATTTAACTGATCCTACATCGTGATAAGGAGGATGAGTTTAGCCCATGGTGACACACTTGGGAATATATACTCATTATCAAGATTCTATTACAGTTTCTCCATTATATATTCATGTTTGAAAACAACCATTATATATGAAGTATTGGATATTGGAATATATTCAAGTATAATTTCAATTGAGAAATCAACCTCTTAGTGAAGAGTGAGACCATAAAATTAATTAAGAAACACATTAGTGAATTCCCATACAATGGTCATGTCATCAAGGATGATATTTTCCTTAGTGTAAATAATTTGATAAATATATGATTTATCACAGGGTAATAATATCCATTATTGATATGATGATACCGAAAGAGATTCATCATACTCCTTGAACATATATATATTTAGAGTAAAATTCATGATAATGAGGGAAATTTTCTTCTCTAGAAAATTTATATTGGCTCTATATAAGGAAAGAAATTCAATGTGTATAATAGAATCAAATTATAGTAAATATAGCATGAAATGTTTTTCTAGTAATTGAAGCCTAAAATTTTAGACCTGCGAAGTGTTAAATATTTTGTATGTAATAATGGAACCATGTTCTCTCTTCACCAATAACTCTAATCCCATGATTTTAGGTTGTCTTTGAATAATTATACTAAATTTTTATGATACAAAAGAATGTGTATAACCAAAATTAAATAGTACATTATATATCATTAAATGAATAAATGGAATTCATGTCACAAAACCATTATCAGGATCCACATTGACAGTTTAGATGGAATTATTTATCCATTTTTCTCTTGGTCTTAGTGTTTATTATCATCAATTATTGTGGAAGACTCCTAGATTAGTCCATTGATTCATAGTTTCATAATTTCATGTAGTGGAAACATTGGAAAATAAGATGTGGGTCAATTGGATCATTCCTTTCTTCCAACACATTGGTGGGTTCCTACCTTCACCAATATCTAGTTATGATTTCTTATTTCCCCCACAAAAATAATTTCATTGTCCCTTTTAAAAAATTTCAAGAATACTTCTTCCCACAATATTGACAATTAGGTTGTTGGACATTCCTTACCTCATGTGACATTACCATCATACCACCAGAATTAAAATCCATTTTCCTATTATTATCTCCAATTCCATGAGATCCTTGAGATTCATTGATCTTTATTTCAACAGTATGGGAACATCATTCAATTTATTCATATCATTCAATGTATATCATTACCGAAGAATTTTGTAAACTTGACTTTATCCAACCAATGAAGCTATCAAATTTAATTTTAGAGGTAATGAAAATGATGAAGGAAAATTTTGAAACTCTTCTGAAGTTTTAATCATATGACCTAATGGATTTTCATCTTTCTTCTTGAGTCTAGATAAATCCATCTCTATTTTTAGTCAGAGAGTGAAATGAAATATATTTTTCAAATTTTTATTCTTTAATTCCATCCACTGTATTGTTTTGATATTATATTCAAGCTTCATATTTTCACCAGTGTCCACCATTGATTAGTTTCTAACTCGATATGATAAATATCCAGCATGAACATATCTTTTTTAGAGCATTCAAGGATGCATAGTGTCATTTAAATGGAGTTGACCAATTCTCCCATGATCATGGAATCAGGACATCCACTTATGGTTAGAGGCCTTTTTCACATAAAGGTCTTAATTGTAACATGATCCTTATTAGTTGTATTTGGGAAATACTCTTCATTAATGAATCTATTCAGAACATGATTCAATAGAGAAATTATTTTCTTGACGTTTGTGATTCCTTCTCCCATCGGGTTGGGAATCTTGTTTGGCCAGTCATCACATTTCCCCTCGCATTATTTTTTTGATTTTATTCATCCTTTTCTAGAAATTGTCTAGAATAAATAGAATATTAGGGATGAGTATTTATAAACTATTAAACATATAAATGGTAAACCATGAATATAAATGAAATTTTTTTCATTACATAAGAATTAATAGGTATCAATCTATTTTATCCATGATTAATTTCACATTATAAAATCTTATGAGAATATTAATTCCATTTAGAATAGTTCTTAAAGGGCTTGTCAATTTACCAAAGAATATCCCTCAACAGTGTCAATTTACGTTTTAAGAATGGATTATTTCAATGAACCTTGTGATGATCGATTCCAGGCCAATGCACCCTTTTCATGTCTATAACCCCTATGAACAACAATGTTAGAGCCACATACACTTCTAGTATTCAGAAAAAGATTCATTTTTTTATTGTAAATAATTTAATATATATTTTACTAAACTTTTGGTAATTTTTTATGTTTATTATTTTCCTATGGGATTTCACTATGGTTTTATAACCAAAATAAAAATATAATTAAACCATTATTTAATACTAAATACGACAAACCACATTTTTTGACCCCTTAATTCATGATATATTACATAAAGATACACTTAATATAACACTATAAGATCTTTCTGAAAATGCATTTGGATGATTTGGTATATCGAATCTTAACATAATTCAGGGGTACAACATCATTATTTTAAACTCCAAAAAATGATGTAATATTCCATGGATCTTCTAAAACTACATTGGAAAACATGAGGACATATATAAGAAATGGGTGAGATAAAAAGCTTGGTAATGGAATAAAAAAATATCATAATGTAAAACACTACATGTGATCCAGGAGTTATATCATTGTAAAAAAATATTAGTGAGAATTATTATATTGAACTATGATATATGATATAACATTGTATCATAAAGCCAATATAGGAATTTGGAAACAACAAAAAACATGATATCATAAACATTAGTCAAGGTTCATCACCAAGATTTCATAACATAGAGTTCTTAGGAAAACCTCTCGGGCATGATATATGGAATCTCATGAGATATAAACATTACCCAATGCATGGGAGGTCTATTTAACTTTTGGGACCACAAGCCACTTTTGATTCATGTATATCCATAAGTGCGCACATAGACCAAATAACATAATGATGTATTTTATAAAATGAACCCCAGATTTTGGAGTGAGGGAAAATATATGACAATAAAAAATAAATTAATAAGAGTTATAATTGGGTGAATACCCATGAGTGTAAATTTATTTGGGTAGTCACTAAAAATATTTTTGGCACAGAAAAGTGCATGATACTTTTGATAACATAACAGGTGTACATAATAATTTTTTAAAGGAGGTAATGAGAGAAAAAGTGGTATATAATTACATAGTAATCATAATTAAAGTATTATGAATGTATAAGAACATATCCTAACATGAAAAATTGGAAACAATGGTATGATATAAAGAACATTCTTGAATAACTATTAAAATGAGAGGATCCATTACCTTTAGAGGGTTCTTCTTAAATCCTACGAGGATCTTCTTAAGAGATTGAGGTCACATTGGGAGGTCTGTAAATAAGAAATGTAATGAGATATTTATTATCCATGTGTTTTGAGTGAAGTGGAATGGGATATTGGGTGGGGTTCTATAGAAAATATTGGGGAATTCATTATTAATTTCCAAACATAGGTTTTCTACTCAATTAGACAAAGTAATTAATACCATAAAGAAAGCCATGGTTTTTTACCCATGGTTTATTAATAAGAGGAGTGTATTCCATTATTTTAAAATGATAGGAACCTATCTAATTAATATATTTCCCATGAGGATGTGGAAGTTAGTCATGTATGGAAAGAGTTTATTTTAAAACCATAAAACATAAACACATATCAGGGCCCCCCTCAGGTAGGAGTTAGTATGGTCAATCTTAGATGGACTATGATGAGGTGAAGCTTCATAGAAAAGAAACCAAAAAAGATAATTATCAGGAACAGATATACTACATCACATTAGATGCGTAATGATAGAATGTGGATGGGATGTGACCAATATTAGCTCATGGTTCCATGGTGAGGTGATTTGGCATGGTCAGATAAATAGTTGGGCATAGTCATTCATGGATGGGAGCACATTATACTGGAGGGGGAGAGACAATAGGTGACAGTAGGGGTCTACATCGACTATCCAGTGATTAATTGACCTCGACGATGATGGAAAGAGGCTTGGCGAGATTGGCTAGTCATGTAGTTACAAAAAGCAACAAATTTGGACTTTGAAGAAATATGCTAATGATGTTTATAAGATTTAGTTCTTACTAGGCCTATGGGATATGTAATAGTCTCCCTCTCTCCAGAAAAAGAGAAATTTCCTAGTTTAATAAATAAGGAAGGAATACCTCCCACCTAAAAATAAAATAAAATAACTTCAAACAAACAATAAATTAAATGAAAATAATAATTTTTTGCATGGCTACATTTAATGGAATATATTACATCACTTTTGGGTTATTATGATGACATAAAACATAATGTATATTAATATCAATTTATGGTTTACCCAAAAATTCAACTATATCATAAAAGTATGAAATTTAACCATTGGATAATTTCAACATGATAATTTCAGAAATACTATTTATTTAATCAAAATAATTTTAAAAATATGATAATTTACTCTTTTATATCAAAAACCCTAATAATTGAAAATGTATTGTTTTTTACAATAAATTTTTTTTATGAATCTCAAAAAAAATTACATTAGAATGTATAAAATAATATAATAATTTATATTAAATAAATATTATTTAATAATGATATTTTATTAAAATATAATTTATTTAAAAAATTAATGAATTCATAAAAAATAGTCTCTTGATTGAAATGATATATTTCAAAAAATATGATTTTTGTTTCACCATATCAAAATCATGTTTTTTATCAAACATATTACTTAATCATTATAAGGTAATAAAAGATAAATATTATCAATATTTTATTTAAAATAACATTATATGTATTCATAATGTTAGGGTTTCGATAGATATCCTTTTATTAAATAAGGGAATTCGCTAAGGGTATGGTTTGTAATGGTGATATTTTCATGGTGTGGTTTTGTGAACATGGTTTAGTCCAAGACCCCTATGATCTTGAACTTATCTCATGATTAGTTTCAATCATGATCTAGTTATTGACTGTCATGTGGGTATTGGTCAACAAAAAACCCAATTATGTTATATGCATTGAATGATCTGATAAATAGGCTTCATAGGGTATAATCCTACTAGTTGAGTTCATTGCTCCACCAATTTGTGCCAATTGGAAATTATCATAACCCTTAAAATATACTAACAAAATGAACACTACATGAAAAACATAATTTCAATGGTTGTTATTCTTAACAAACATTTAAATATGACAATATATAACTTATAACAATCCAAAATAACCAATTTAGAGCATGTTTTTTCTATAACCACATTACTTAATAATTAATTTATTCATTAAAATATGGGATTTTTATTTATAAAAGTTCATGTCATTACATATAACATTTGGTTTTATAAATGTTTATTTAAATGAAATATGATGTTTTCCAAATAAAGAGAATGAACCTTAATTCATAATGAGTTTTGAATAAAATGTAACACTTAATTAATTAATGATCCTTAATTATTTGTTATTTAAAGGGACCATGAATAATTAAATTGGAAAATGTGCCAAGGTCCATGATATACCCTTGTGTACTAGCTTGATATCAGCCACCGATTGACATGGTTTAATAACTATAGAGTTCCTTAATTTATATTTACATGTTGAGGTATGTTTTTTGTGCATGTTATCCTATAATATGGTGTATTGTGACATATTCCTGGAGTTATCTTAGATAGTGTGAAATTTTTTTATTATAATCACAAGAATATATTTTATGACTCGTAATGATTTTCTATTGTATATTTATGTGCGTACTAATTTTCCCATGATGTAATACTCTTGTTGGAATAAATTTATTTACCATGCTAGATAGTGATTGAATGTGGGGTGACTGTGTGTGTATAGCCTCTTTAAGACTATTATTTATATCCCTTGTATAAAATTTCTATGATATATGTCTATTGTGGTTTTGAAAAGCCTGTGGAAACTTGTTTTTGGTGTTAATATTATTGGGTTGTTTAGTTATGGATAGATGAACCCTTGTTGAGGAGGGTGATGACTAGATGATGGTTACAGACCATGGATTGTTTGATGGTATGAGTAATATCAATGATATGTTATTAATACTAGCGTAAACCATTAATGGGACAAGGATATGTTAGCAAAAGACCTAAGGGGGTGAAAAAAATGTATGGGTGATGGGATTATTCAATTTTATCAAGAATGTTTGGTGTGATGTATCTACATTCAAGGATAACAACCATCATCTTTGTGGGGAATTTGGATTCCGTAATAATTATAATGGTTATGGTATGAATGTTGGTGTTCCTATTAATAACCCCCATTAAGGTGTGGATTATGGGGTTCCTGATAATGACTACTATCATGGTGGGGTGTGTGTTGTTTCCTTAAATGAGGAACTATTACTGATATGCATAGGGTGAAACCAACACTTAGTTTTGTGACATGTCTCATGAAGTGTGGTGATATACATTTACATCAAATTTATATCCACACTAGCATTGATCTAAAGAAAGAAGGGCCATGGGTTCCTAGTGTCTTTGTAATTATACGACCACTTGGTATATGGTTTTTGTTTGTGGGTGTGTGCACGGTGATTATGATATACATACATAGTTATGTATTAGCTATTTACATTATGATGATCATATCACATGAATAGACACTACATATTACTAGTGGGGTATTGGAATATGTTTGTGACATCTTACTAAGTTGTAATCTCACCCTACTTGGGACGCCATGGAACATGGGTACCTGAGAATTCCACACTTTTTACGTTTGAAGGTTGGACTAAGGCCTAGGTTGATCATATATTAGGATTTATCACAATTATTGTGGAGACTCATATGGGGTGAGGGTTGGATTTATCAATCCTCTTATTACATTTTTACATTTATTTATTTGTGTACATGATTTTACTAATGAGAAATCAACTATTGCATCTTTGTTTGACCATTAAGTATGTTTTCGCCATATTAAATCATACTATTTTTATGTTATAGGTTTTACACATACTCTAATTTTATATTGTTCATATTTTTTATTATTACTCTGATTGAGTGTATAGTTTCTCCGTTGTTATACATTATACACTCAATATTAGTCGGTACCCTCTCGCATATGGGGATGCCCGTCTGAGGTCTTATGAAATTTCAGCTTGGACCAACTAATTCGGGTTGGGATATTTAAAAATGAGATTAGTGAACATGATCCCTTGTTTTTCTTATTTTGGGGAGATATTAGATTGGTTAAATTGGAATGTTCAAGGGCTTTCAATGAACCTCGATTTGGCTTATCACATACACCATTTATTAGAAAATTCTAGGTTACTAGGTCATGGGATTGATGTTATTTGTTAACAATACTATGGATTTATATGATTTCACCTTGTCTAGAGAAAATTTATTTTACGGTTACAATTTCATATGGATTTTTCTCTTATTCGTATTAATAAGTGAAATCGCATGGATCATATTCAACACATAGGATTCATATGACATATATGCTTCTTATGTGTGATTTTATTAAAGATAGAGGATTCCAATACTTGGAATCAAAAACTTTAAATTTATTTTCACATATGAGTTCTTGATGATGTTCCTTCATACCAACCCCTACATGTGTCAACTTCTACGAGGGGGCCATCTGTGGCTATGTTTTGGTGCACCATGATTATGAAAATGATAATGGTGATAATGATATAGTCTTTCTAAGCATAGGCAGTGAATCATTCCTTGATAG
This sequence comes from Viscum album, assembly GCA_963277665.1. Lineage (NCBI taxonomy): Eukaryota > Viridiplantae > Streptophyta > Magnoliopsida > Santalales > Viscaceae > Viscum > Viscum album. Next base: position 1,947,267,164 of record OY728163.1, read on the forward strand.
GGAATTTTTGGTTGTTAAATTTCTTATTAAGAACCATGTGTGAGTAGCCTATGGGTTGGTTTAGTTGATTATGGTGACTTCTTTAGTATATGTTTAGTGATCCATATAGCACATAGTTTAATAATGTTGAACCAAACCAATCATCCTTGATTATAATAATGGTTATTTTGAGAGATAATCTGTAATAACTTGTCTTTGGAAATATTCCTAGATGATCTTATGTGGGTTATGACGTTGAGTGAACCTTTTGTGTGGTTTTAAATGTCTTTTCCACATTATATGTAACTCTTGTTACTTGAATCTTAGTGTCTTGTACAAATTATATGTTACCTATGTGAATAAAATTCTTATGTATGAATAATAAAGGTTAATTCCCTAGGCATGTGAGTAACCTTTTATGGTATTGAAGTCTGTTCTTGAATGTTTCATTAAAACCCATGATTATAAAGTGTTATAAAATTCGGTTCCCTAGACCCAACTATATTAGTGTTTTTTTGATTACCATATATTATATATAGTGAGTTATGAAAGATGTAAACTTACCTTAATAGTGATTATATTTATAAAACTATAATTTAACTGGTAATGTTTATAGACTTTTTCTCATATTAGAAGGATATAGTAGTTCACATGCTATAATGAGAACCTCCAAATACCATTAAATTAATCCTAATGTCATGTCATATGATCTAGATACAACATTATGACTAGAAAAATATGATTTTTAACTACCAAGAGATGGGGGCTCAAAAGAGTTGCGACTTCTTCTCATGAAGTTCGCAGATGGTTATCTTTAGAAGGTGAGATCACGAAGAAAAACCCTCCAATAAAAACATCACATGATTAATGTGTAATTTTTTGTTCCTCTCTATGAGAATGTATATTGGTCACCTACATTGGGATTATTGTCAATGAATTATATTTTATTACACACTTTAATGTATTGGAAAAACCATGACATTGAAGTTGTGTTGAGGTAGATTTTTTTAGAGAATAATTGGTGGTATGAAATAGGCTGAATGATCATGATATAAATTTTCACTTCAGAGTTGAAGATGTGATATCTTGGGCCTAGTTTAACAGGATAGTAGTGCCTTCCTAACTCATTGGAAACGTTAGTCAAAGGTAAGTTTATCCAGTAAGATATAAAATACTAAATCCTCGTTTGATGATGATAGAAGTTGTGCATATTTCATTATGATATTTCAAGTGAAAAAGACATTATATTACATAGTGAATGTTCATAGGAATGGTTATCTTTGATATTATTATTCCTTTTCTATTTAGTGGTCTTGATGGGTTGCTAGAATCTACTCTTAGTCTATGAATAGTAATCACTACTATTGAGATATGTTCTTATAGTGTCACACATAATTTCATATTCATGAATCTTTCATATTCCATTGAATAGGTATATAAAAAATGGTGTGTTCAAACACAATGTCCTAGAGATATCCATGTTTTATCGGTCACTAAAAAATAAATAAATTCAATTTTATTTGAGTATTGAATAACTGGGATGAATTTATTTTTTAAATTATTCATAATGTTTTCTTTGAATACATGAAAAAAATATTATGAAATGTATATTATCATAATATTCATGATTTTTTTAATATTGTGAAAATTTTGTGTCATGCTAAATGACTTAGTTTTATCATGTAATATTTTTATATTATATTTAAATTATTTGATAAAATATAAAGGATTCTTATGATGTAGATAGTTTTTCATAACATAAAAATTATTTATTATTTAGTGGTTATTGAATATAAAGGGGTTGGATAACCTTTTCCTTTATTTTGGACATATACTATAAAATTAAAAGAGGATCCTTATTCCTATTATTATTCATTCCAGTAAAATTGAAAGCCTCTCTCTCTTCCCACATCCATGAGAGGTAAATATATTGTCTAAGATTTTTGTTTATGATATACTTTGTGGATAGAAGGGACAATATCGATGTGATCATCACAACATATTTGGAATCATTAGAGATTTTTTCTATCATCAAAAAATTGGAGATCAAAATCTGTTTGGATTCATGAAATGTGTATGGAAAATCTAGAGGGGTTATAGCTTAGATCCTTCAAACAATGATCAATGAAATCAACATGATGTCAAATGAACCGTTGATTCAAACAAGGTAACTATTAGATTTAGTTATTGTGATTTGAAATATTTATGCGAGGTCCTTGGACCTCTAATAAGACTTGGATCACAAGGCACGGTGATGTTATGTCGCTCTAGGGTTGAAAAAATTTCTATCACTAGGCCACTAGCTTATGATGCAATCCTCAGTTCCATCAATTAGTAACAGAGTGGGCATGAGAATTTTCCACGAGAAGGAAAAATTAATTTTACCCTATTTAAGTAAATGAATTTAATTTTTTCCCAATAACAACACTTCATGCTGATTTGATATCCAATGTCCACATTATAAACATCTGAAATTTTAGACACAGATCTTTTATAGTTTCTTTATGGATGTTTTAAAAAAAGTGATGAAAAATTATTTTTTTACATTTATGTTCTTTAATTTTGGTAAATTATGGTTACCCATTGTTTTCTATCCAAGTACCAACCGAAATATGGCCAGTAGGAGAGTATCACTTGATGACCTATTATTCCAACAGTTTTGGTTTAAAAATCAGAAAATAATAAATTTTGTAAAGAAAATTATGGTCGATTGACTCTTATTCTAGGTGGAGTTATTCTACCAAGAAAAATAATAATATAATTTATGTTATTTAATCTAGCAGTGTGGAATTATGAGAAGTAATCAAATGGGGTAATGAAAAAATATGTGTCTATGTTGACAAACCACTTTTCTAAATATTTTTTTTTAAAAAAATTATGATTTCCTAAGAAGCTTCATCAACTAATCCCATGGTTGACCACCATCGTGTCGCCTTACAAGGGCTCTACCATTTTCTAGCCATTTTCCATTCATGATATTGGCATTTTCTCCAACCCTTGAATGTCGTGGTCAAGCCCCCATCATGAGTTCACCATCCTTACAAAGCCCAATCGCTATCCCCTTACCCCGCTTCATGGTCTGGAGGCAACCATGACATGGTTGAGCTTACTGATGTGGATCCCAAACTGGCCGGCACCCTCTTCTCCTTGCTACCATGTCTCAGATAACCCAATCGCTACCATCACAGGATGCAGCTACCATAGATTGATGCATATGCATCACATACTTTTATCGCAATTAAAAAAGTAATGATAAAAGGGGTAAATTTTTCATTTCCAGATAAAATCAATGAGAAATGTGTACACATTATGAGCACTTTTTGAAGCACTGATAATGGTTGATCTTTATCAATGCTATGAATATGGCTGATAAAACATTTTAATAAAAAATATTTCAATATTTATGATGTTATTATATTTATATTGAAAAGACAATTTTTATTTAAATATATTAATTAAAAAACACATGGTTATAATTAATATAAATATTATATATTAATATAAATTTTGATATAATAAAAAAATATATATATAATAGCAATAAAAAATATTTTTAAAAATATAAATAAATAATTATATATTTAAATAATTATATATTTGTAATAGATATAAATATATAATTATATATATTTATATATCCAAAAGTATATATTTAAATATATATATATAAATATATATTCATAATTATATGCAAATATTTATAAATATATTTTTTTTAATTAGAATTATTAATAAATACATATATTTATATAAGTATATAATTATAATAAATGAATTTAAATAATATATATTTATTATATTTATAATTATATATACATATATATTAATATATATATAATTTTAAAAATATATTTATAATTATATACAAATATTTATAAATATATTTATCTATAATTATAATTATAATTAAATAAGTATATATTTTTATATTTTTATATAATATTTATATTAAAATAAGTATATACAAAAATATTTTAAATTAATATATAAATATTAATTTTATAACTTTTAATAAAAAAAATTTTATAATTTTATAAATTTATATATTGATAAAAATATATATAATTATTTAAATATACCAAAGTGATGAAACTATGATATGTAATTATATAATTATAAATAAATAATTATAAATAAATATATAAATTTATAAAATCTTATTAAAAATATATATTTTTTAAATCATTATTACTGCTAAAAAAGTTATCATAAAGAGTAGTTTTATAAGAACTATCTATATTAGCTCCTAATAAATCTAATCTTTATCAGCACTTCTCTTAAAGAACTTATAAGACCCTAACCTATTCTTATAAAAATAACCGTAACAGATTCACCCTATCAAGCTTCTTCAAGCTCTCATAGAACTGTAGTGTTGTGACAACAAATTCCCATACAATCCCTCCTTATCATCAGTTCCTAGCTTCACCATCATCGTCAGCAGTGCCCTTTGCAGTCACTCCCTCTCATTGTCATCATCTCTCCCTCAAGGAACCAAACCATCATTTCTATTCATCATTGAACTGTCACCGCTCTATGGAATGAGATTATTTCTTCTCCTATTTAATCAATTAATGCATCTAGGTCTTTACCCCCTCCATCCTTGATGCATGTCGTTCGGACTCAATTCACCCCCTTAAATATATACCCACACCATACTTGTACACTAATAGTGTATAAAATGATTTAATATTAATTTAATTTTCTTATATTTTAAGACTTTCATTTTGATAAGGGTTTTAACAGAGGTTCATAATGGATTCTATGAACTAGGTATCATGCACATATGTATTCTCTAGTATGTGTGGGTAATTAAATGTTTTAATTTTAGTATTAGTGTTGACGCATAATTTTTAGACATGAAGAAACATTTTTTGTTTTTTTTTTCTTTTTGAATGGTAAATATTCTCAAAATTCCATTTAGACATAAATAGTACGATGATATAATAGATTGTTTTAATTGTATTGGTTGAGATATGATTTTTTCATGATTTTTTAAACAAGATTTTTATATTATAATGATTCAAATTATTATGAATTTATTTTTATTTTCATGATGTTTAGATTTTAATATTTATATGATTTAACTATTAAAAAGGACCATGAATTATAAAATAAACATTTTTTATGATTGTAAATAAAATGATTAAATATTATCATAGTGTAAATGGATTTGAATGGTGTAAGGCTACATTTTTATTGATTTGGTTAAGTGTATGGAATTTTGGAGATTATTTTAAAATGGGGGTATTGTGTTATGAATTTTTCATTAGAAAATTTAAATATTTCATAGCACTGTTTTGTATAAATTAACTATAATATATAAATTTTTTTCTTGCCTAAGTGTTCATGAATTGATCTTAAATTCCATATGATCATTTTTATGATTTTATTTTTGTCGGAGGATAAATAGTATGTTTATGTTTAGATTTTCATTATTAGAATTACATATTAATAATGATGGGTGGTTTTTAGGATGCTTTATTTTGTTAATAGGATATTGTAATATGTGAAAAACCATATGCTAATTTAGATGTGATTTAAAAATAATATAAAATATGTTTAAAAAATTTCTATATTGGTGACATATTTGTTTATGGTATTTTGATATAGTTCTTTATTGTTGTGATTCATTATTTTTATAAAAATATATCAATATATTTATTTTTTTCATGGGAATTTACATTTTTAGTAGAGTTTGGTATAAAATCAATTGCATATTTTTTTTGAATAATTATAATTATTAAAGACCTATGTTTGGGTAAAATCATTATTTTAATATTTTAAAGGATAATGTTATTAGAAATGTCTATTTTCAAATAGTCTAGATTTCCTTGAGTTATATGAAAATATCTTTGGGGTATTTATATAAATAGTTAATTTATTTGATGTATTCTCGTTATTTTTATATAATTAATATGATGAGTTTCATTATATGAATTTTTTTTCAAACAGTTTGACGGTATTTTAAATTTAATGTGTTTTACCACTATATTCTGAGGATGTTTTAATTGTGTTTTTTGATGGAGAATTTATTTTCTATGGATTAATGAAAAAAAAAATTCAATTTGAATAATATAAATAATTTTAACAAATATATAAATTTAATGGTTTTAATATTATTTCAAAAATATTTCCTATGAATTTATTTGATTTTTATATAGAGGTTACTAAATTTATTATAAAACATAGGTTCTATATAAAATTATATATATTTAATTACATGAAATATTTTTATTCATACATAATGATTTATTTATTTATTTTTAATATTTTATTCAAATTTTTAAATTTAATTTCATATTGATCAATGTTAGGTTAAATTCATATTTTATGTTATCAAACAAGGTGTTTTTTATATAAAATTTTAAATAAAAAAGAAACATTTATGGTAAATAATTATTAAACATATTTAATATTTGTCTTTTGATGTGAAATGATATATTGAATGTAGTTGAATAATGATGTATCATTCGTTTAAAATTAATGCAATTTAATAAATTGGGTATTGAAAATATTAATTAATAATGATCAATTTGGTTTTATTTATTGTTGATTTCAATAGTTGATTATTTTTTATTTCACAGTGATGTATTGAAATAAAATTTTGTTTAATAAAGTATAATATAAACACAATCTATTGTTTAAATATTTAATCAACTTTTATTTTAATCCAAGAATCCTGTTGTGTTAGCTTTAAGGGGTTGAAAACAATGAAAATGTGATTGAAAATGGGATGGAAAACTATGCTAGTTAAAATCTATGGGAAAAGGGATAAACTGATAGAATTTGTAACAATATTGATTAATCCACTACCCATAGTGTAACACCCAATTTTTAATAATAAATTCAATAAAATATACTCCTTTTAAATATAATTGGAAAAATTTTAATTTTTTTGCTATGATGATCAAGTTGTCTATTCAATAATTGGATTTAGATGTTATGATGTATGTTGATTTAATTTCTCACATCACCCAATTGAATTATTTTTTCCCATTGGTCATAGTCCTCATATACAAATTCTTCCAAAAAGAAAAGGTTTCTTATATTAAGTATGAAATTAGAGAAGTGAAATAATGTATTACCTTGGTATAATTCCATAAAACCTTCCACTCTAATCAAGAAGCCCCTTGTTGCGACCAAACTAAAACTGTTTCCTTTTTGTACATGATAAAAAGAATATGAAATGTTGTGTGGTGCTTCAGCAACACCCATAAATATTAATAATTAGATTTTGGGAGACAAAATTTTTTTTCATCAGCTTCATCTCTCAAAAATGAATTATTGAAATTTTTTCTTCAGACTCAACCCTCATATCTTCTGGACTTGAACCTATGTTTCTTGATATACCCAAAGCATACTGAATTTTTTTGATTCATTCCAAGGTTTGGTTACCCTTATTTGAAAATCCCATTTTTAAAATTTATTTATCTTTTTAAATATTAATATTTTCAAATCAAATATGATGGGTGAAAATAAAAAATGTATGGATTCCAATTATATGAATAAATAGTATAACGATTGGGTAAATGATATCATTAGGTTTTGAAAAGATCATGCATATGAACATTCTTAAATCTGTTTCCAATGTTTATGCTATTTTTATTCATGACCAATTAGTCTAGAGGTGTTGAAAGAACATTTGATCTATCACAAAATAAATCAAAGTTATAAGTGAAGGACTAAACACGGGAAAAAGTGAATATATCTTGTGAATGGGATAAAACTACATTATATAGATCATCTGATATGATTACAGGTGTAGAAAATGAATTATACCACATTGAGGATGTGATTAGAAGTTTGAATGATGATGAACATGAAATTTATGAAATTAAAATAGATGTTGAATATGAATTTTTTTATTATCCAAAATTGTTTGGGAATGTAAAGAGTTGTGAAAAGAATAAATAGTATACTAGTTGAAATAAATATATATCACTGTCAGCCATACATAAGCTATAAGATTTGAAAGATGGAAATGTATGGAGTGAAACCACTTTTACTTAAATACTTTTTCCATTGGTTTATATGGTTCTAGAATATAATAAGCTTTCTAGAAAAACATATTATGCTCAATAAATTCCATATTCAGTGGGCAAGACATATGATAAAATACAAGCATGTCCAAATTTCTATATACTATTCCTCAAGGACCAAAAATCCCATAATTAATTCCAAAATTTTATAGATTCTTGAAACAATAAAGACGAATCAGGTCATCTTAAATTTTTATGGTACTTTCTAATCATTCCATGGTTTAGAATATTCTATGGATGTGAGGAGACTGGAAGTAAAATAATATGGAATGCATGTACAAAAATATAATATGGGTAAATTTATCACCTGATAGACTCACCTTAGTTGAAGAGAATTTATCAAGAGAATCCATAATTTGGAAATGAGTAATGAAACCTTATTCTTTCACAATATATATGGAGTGAATCCTTTTGATTTTTAATGGAGCACTTAATGTATATATCCAGTTATGTTGGTAAATTATTACTTTCCACTATGGTTATGAATGAAATGAAAATAAATTATGTTACCTATTGTATATAGGGAACAAAAACGATACTGAAATATATTGATTTTCATCTTGATCCATTGGTTGAAGATTTGAAATTATTGTGGGATTTAGGTGTTACATTGTGTGATACAAAATGAAATGAATATTTCATGTTGAGAACCATGTTATATGGTGTGTTAAGAGACATTCCTAATTATAGAAATTTATTAAGATATAACATTAATGGAACACAAGGGTTTACCATTTGTGAACAAGGTATATAGTCAATTAGGTTGAATTATTCAACTAAGTCTATTGTTCAAGGACATCAAAAATTTACACCATAGTTCCTTAAGTACCTATCTTTGAATACATCAATTGATGAGAGTTTTGAAGAACATACATCACCATATCAACTAATTTGTGATCAACTCTCTGAGAATGTGAAGGATATCTATAGTACTTTTGGTATATAAAATTGAAAAATATTACAGAAAATGGTTGGAAAAGTGATTTAATTTTTTTGAATTACTATACTGAAATTTTTATCATGTCATGAATTTTCTTGATTTTATTCATATTGAACAAAATTCATGTTATAATTTAATTGTAATGTTACTAAATTCACCATATAAAACAATGGATGGAATTATGGATATGTTGTACATGATTGATATGAGAATACATGAATAGTTGGTGCTTTTGAATGGTAAAAAATGAACATTTCTTCTTCTAGCTACTTAAAATCTTTCCAGGTAAGACAAATATCAGTTTTCCAAATCCATAAATGATGTAATGATTCCAATGGGGTATTAATTGAATATTATGAATATCATGGAAATTATAGATTTAATTTTAATGGGAATTAAATCTCATGATTATCTTGTTTTGATGTATGATCAAATGTTTGTTTCTTTACATTTCATTTTTCCCAAGAATATTTTTCATACATTAACAAATAAATATTTCATTTTTAATGTTATATTAAAAAAATTTATAAACCTATTGAAATTCACAAATATGGAAAAAAAAATTTCATTCATATTATTTGAATTGGAAATGTTCTTCACACCACATTTCATTGTTCAGATGGTTCACCCGATGGTTCAATTGGTTATAGAGATTAGAACATGTGGTCCTATACATTGTAGAGGTATATATCCCATTGAACGATATATAATGATATTAAAAGGATACCTTATGAATCAATTTCATTCATGGGGTGGTATTTCAATGAAATATATTGTTTACTATGTCATTTAATTCTATAAAAACAACCTATCTAGTGTGAAAATCATTGTTATTGTAAAATATTATATCACTGGGTGGCTTGTGGGTGAAGGAATTTCTAGAAATAATGTTGTCATAGGCAACATTATAGATTGAGAGTATGAAAAAAAAATATTTTCCAATAATAGTTTTGAGGTTTACCATTAGGATGAAACCATAAAAATAAATTCTAATGCATTTGAATTTAAAATGTTCTGAAATTTTGATATCACATACACATTATAAAAAATTTATATGATGGTTTCAAGACTATATTTTGAAGGAGTCATATGAAAATCCAAATTCAATTTCAGAAATACTATGATTTTCTAGCTAGAGGAACACAATTTCATGTTTTATCTTATAATGATTATGTAATGAATGGATATAAATTCTATAAAAATAAACTTGATGAAGGAACTGCCATGAAAAACTGTGGAGTTACAAGTTTGTATTAAGTTATTCATGTATGTTGTACCAAGTATTGAAATCCAATTTATGAAAATATTTTATACCTTGAAATCATCAAAAAAAAATATTGGTTGGATTATATAACAGTCCAAGGGTCGATTTTTCAATGAATATTTGTTGATAAATGAAGTGGAGTTAAAATATATGAATTGGGATTCATGAATGTTGATTTTAGTAAAGAATGGTGATAATAAAAACTATTTATAATGGAATCACAGGTAGTAAAATTATTTTTTATTGTAGATCTCTCAAACCAAAAGTGGTAAATTATTCTGTTATCGATAAAAACCACTAAAGGTTCAGATGAAAATTCAATAGAGTATGAACCTTTAATTGTGACATCATAACCATTTTGTAGTGGTACAAATGTAAATGGGTTATTTTATATTAGAGGAGACTAATATAAATGAATTTTTATACATGATAATGTGGTTAAATCCGTTCATCATTTTAGAAAATGGAGTTTAATAATTAGGTTATATATTTTTTGTAATATACATTGAGTTACCTCATGTTATTATCTTTTAACTTCCAAATTTATATAATATAAATTAACTATTGATCCAATTCTATAAATAATGTCTTCTTTTTGTGCTAATGATCTCAATCCTATGGGAAAATTGATTTTCCAACATATTTATTCTCCTAGTGCAGAAGAAAAATGACCCTCTAAAAATGTAAATTCCATCAATAGAGAGTAATAAGTTATCGACATTGTTGAACCTGAGGAAATGGTTGACGGTAACAAACCGATTTCCAATAAAAAACATGATTTCCATCACATGACAATGTTGGAAAATTATATTAATGAAAAAATAAATGGAATCAAATTTTATAATCGATGGGATGTGTGTGACCATCCTATTAAACCCAAAAATTCAATGTTATGTAGTTTCATTAGGACCACCACTCAGAATAACATTCCAATTGATGTATATTCATGAAATCATGTTGTTCCCAGGCTTATAAAACTGATATGGGAAGTGATTAGGGTAACATTATGATATACATTATTTATTTTAAATAAAAAATAGTGGACCACTTAAATAATCATCATTATCACTTGAAAATTGAAATTATAATAGATGAGTCCCACATGAAATTAGTACCAATGCATTCTAGAAAGGCTCTTACTGGATTTCACAAAATTCAATATTTTTTTATCTCAGATATACTAAAGGGAAAATTAATATATACCCACCACATATGTATGCACACCTGATAAGCCCAGACATATGGGTTTTATTTATTGGTCATTATGAGTAGTCATATTTTCATGTAAATTATGGCTTGTAGTACATTGTTTGATAATATGTGTATTAATCACATTTATTTAGAATTTTTTAGTTTATGAAAATGAATGTTAGTGGTAAAATTTAGTAGTATGATTAAAGAAATAACAAAAACCCGCACTATAATGCATGGTTCGGGTACACTTCACTTGAAAAGAGATTGGAATGTATTTTAAATCGACCATAATAATTTTATGTAACATGATATAACAACATAATTATGATCCTCTAGTTTTACACATATTTATTAATACAAATCTAAAGCCACTTGCACCCCACATCATGTAATATTATAGAAGGAAATTTTAAATAATGATTGGATAATAAAATATGAAAACACACAAAAATTGTAGGAATCATGTTTATTTATAAAATTATATGAATATGATTTTCTTAAAATCACTATTTTATAAAAAAGATTACTTATTTTTATATATTTTCTATCAAACTTAGAAATATGAATCATCAACACATGTACTGGATGTAAACCTAATATCAGTGGCCTTGCGGTGGCCAAAACAGTACATCCATGCCCCATGCGTGGGATTTAGGGTGACACCCTAATGATATTTCTAGAAATGAAATGAATAGGGAGATAATGATAATAAAATTGAAACATGCAAGATTGATTTTCTACCATTGATGAAAAATTTCATTTGAATTATGGGTATCTATAAAATGTATGGGGGGAGAACAGAGGAAAAATATATCAAGAACTACCCCTATGTAAAGATCCCCCTACCCCCACAAGCTTTGACGCGTACCATTCCCCATAAAGAGTTGTATTGGATGAGGTAATCAATATTCTCATTTTTTTATATGAAATTTGAATTACATAAAAAATGATAATTATCCTTTAATGATATTCTATAAGATTAAAATTAATATGATTTATATTTATCAAAACCCACCCATAGATTTGTTGTGAGAGATACAGTGTACAATAACCCTGAAGAAATTGTTCACAGTAGTAATCTTCCAATATGTCATGTGAGAGTGGAGATATCATAGCTCATAAGATGAGTGCCATGCGACCTGTTCAACTTTATGATTTAGATATTCATATGTTAAAGTGATAAATTAGAAGAATTATATCTTGGACATTAGATATTGTAAAAAACATGTCGACAAGGATATATTCATTTAAAATTTATTTTTCTTTTCAAAACATAAACAAATAATGAAAAAATGTTTTAATAGATGATTGTTTTTACAAATAGGAAAAGGGAATGAGACAAACAAAGGGTTGAATCAAAATTATATAAAGTATCAACCAAAATTTCCAAAATATATTCAAAAATCACCCTTACCCTACTCGTTGAATATCCGGGTTTACTAGAATTAAAGGATAATAAGTATATAACATTATAATGTGGTAGTAATCACGTAGTTCATTTCAAAGAACATGTTTACCAAGATGAACTTTCAAACATAATTTATCTTGAGAATGTAAAAGAAATCATAAAGTATGAATGGATAGGAGGATATGTTGTAAATGTATAAATGAGGTGTCATTTCATGATTTGTTTTCCCAATAACTCATCTATTATGTTAATTATGACTATATAAAATTTATATTTTTTGAAGGTGTCTATATCAATAATAGTTGAATGGAAAAACATATAAACATAATTATGGACTTATTAGCCCTCACATGACATCTGTAGACTAAAACCAAAATGGAATCGACAAAAATTGATGAAGTAGTTGAAAAATTGGTTGTAATGTTTGAGAGAAAACTTACTGATGATAGACTCTTATTGTTACCATCGATGTCGGGGTAAAAATATACAATTAAATAAAGTAAAATATACTTTAATTCAATTAATTGATTATTTATTTGTGTTTTTTTGGGAATTATTGGGTACTAATTTCAGTCAATTTGGATACACCATGATTTATTTCTTAGTTTCACAACATGGATACCCATCAAATCCACCACATTTGATGATTTTTTTCAATTTCTAATACACATCATCAAATTTTTAGAAATATAATTCATGTTATGTATTTTATATTATGTCTAAATTAGAGTTAAATTATGATATCGAGGTGTTTATATATTATAAAAATCATGGAATGTGGATTGGTCATGTGTTCAATGAGCCTATCGACATCTACAAGTGGATAAGTATTAGGGTATATATAATAATATTTCACTATAAAAAAATATAAAAAAATATTTATTTTTCTCAATGTTTTTATGTTTTACAAAATAAAAAAATGGGAAATATTTTAGTTATTATGTTTTCTAATTTTTGAGATATATGATATTCCATCAATAAACTAGAATCCCCGAAGTGGTGTTTTTGATGAAAATTAATATTTCATTTAAAATATTTGTTAAGCATTTATGTATTTATATTTTTTTTGTACTACAATGAATTTCGTATTTTCTTGTATTCAAAAGATGATGTATAGTTTTTTATTAATGATTGGGAATCATGCCTGATGTGTGAATGTATACATATATCATAATGAGGTGACTTTTTACTACTTATTTAGTTTATTTTCTCATCATTTCATCTAATTTTTCTATTTTAATTACATATCATTTTTATCTAACAATTCTTTAGTTAATTTTAACATATATCCTGAAGAAAATACTTCATCAAAAATGATGATTCATTATTGTACTATGATCATTCACACGATAAGGATGATTCACTCATCATAATGAAATTTTATTTTCATTCTCAAATGAATTCAACATTATGGGTTATCAAAAAACAATATTGTCAAATAAAACATAATTTTTAATGAATTTTAGGATATAAATACATGGTGTAATAAATCATAATTGAATTTGATACATGATATACTTGGCATGCCGTTAAATATGTGATTTTTGTTTAAAATTGACATTTTATTAATGTATTGATTAATTTTTTTGTTTAATTTTGTTTATATAGTATTACTAACATAAATAGTATTTTATTATATTGGTGGACTCTTTTTCGTTGGTTGGGGTTGTTTATTTGAACATTCTCCTACTCCTGGAAGATTGGTGTTCGAGGCTGAAACTGAGGTAATGACAATAAGAAAATGGGTCGTGAATGTAAACAACCATCATCAAAAGGGGTGTTCCTACTTCTAATTTAATTAATTTTTTCTTCTTTTTATCTACTATTTATAAGTTAATTTACTTATCATTTATATCTAATAACTATTTTTTCATATTTCTTTTGGAAAGTCTTATTTTTATTTTAACTATCGATAATAATCTAGAATATAAGAACATGTTTCATTCTGATTTAAGAGTAAATCCATTGCTACCATAAAAGTGAAGTGTTTTATATAGCATGGGGTTTTCTATTCCATCATAATGGAACATGTTATATATTTTATAGATTTTTTAATTAGTTAAAATCAAAACACATATCACATAATCAATTATCCTCACATCAATCAAATAAAAAATGTTCTCTGTATTTAAAAGATTGTATGTTTTTAGTTTATAATTTATATTTTACATAAAAACACAAATAAAATTAAAAAAACAATAAAACACCTTAATATTATTTTGATACATTAGGAAATTAATCTATATGTATTTTTTTATGTGTTACAGTAAACCTCACAGCAATTTAACTTATGGTGTGGTTGGTAAGACTCCAAGTTAGTCTTTTTATTTAAAAATTGAAATTTTTGTAAAATAGAAAAGGGACATACTCAATACCAATAAAACAAATTTATACTGTATTGATACTTTTGGAAAACTATCTATATGTTAGTTTGGATGTGTATTAATCAACCACAACTCAATATGATACACAATGTTCTCGTTTTAACTCAATGTGTCAATTAACACATTAAAATTGTCATTCATGTTCAAAAAATGTTTCACTCACTAAAAACTAAGAAAACGTGAAACATTTACTTGATAATTTATTAAAATGATTCATAAGTCATTCATGACATGCGTGAATCAGTCTCACGTGAAAATAATACACGATGTGACAAGTATTACTCAAACTGTGTGTTTCTAATTTTAAAATCACATTTTTGTAAAAAACTCAATTGTCATAATCAAAACTAATAAAACACATTCATATTGGTTGGATAAATTAGTAAAATGATCTAAAAATAATTTTGGATTTGTAGGAATAAGCGTCAACTCAATCTGACGCATGGTTTGACTAGTATGATTCAATGTTTGTTTTTTATTTAAAATTGAAATTTTTGTAAAATATATCAGTGAAATATTAAAAACCAGGAAAAATATTATACTATTTTGATACTTTATTAACATTTTTCCTATGTAATTTTTAATATTTAGGAATCAGCCTAACCAAAATCAGATACATGTACTACATGATATGACTCAAAATCCAATCATTAGTGTAAAATTAAAATTTTAGTTCAAAACATGTGTCAGTCATTGATAAATGATAACATTTTCTCACACTAGCTTCATAATATAGTAGAATAGTTCAAATTTAATTTTAAAAATTTAGGAATCAGTGTCACGTCAAAACAATAGATGATGTGACCGATATGACTCAAAGTACGAGTTTCTAGTATGAAATGATATTTTAGTAAAAACATGTGACATACACAAAATTGATCAAACCCATTGGTATTGTTTGGATAAATTCAAATATATATATATATATACACATATGTTTTATGTGTAAGCATCAAAATATTCACAACTCGACACACAGTGTTATCAGTATAAAGTGCAGTGTTTCTTTTTTATTTAAAGGTGTCATTTTTGTAAAAAGAAAAGTAACAAACTCAAAACCATGAAAATTATTTTTCACTATTTTTAGGCTTTAGTTAAATTATCTATATGTCATCAATGAAATATAGGATCAGATTCACCTAAATATGATATACGGGGTGCCTGATATGTCTCAAAGTGTCTATTATTAGTGTATAATTGACATGTAGGTTCAAAACGTGTGTCCCTCACTGAAAAAAAAGAAAACACAATTGTATTGTGTAGATAATTTATGAGAACTATTTAAAATTAATTTATAATGAGTAATAATTTGTATCATGTCTAACCGGTACATGATGTGACAAGTATGACTCACAGTGCGTGTTTCCAGTTTAAAATGACATTTTAGTAAAAAATAGGTGGCATACAAAAATACCATGAAAACTCTTTAATATTGTTTTTAAAATTTAATAAAACAGTTATCGATTCATTCTTTTATATGATGGAATCAATCAAATAGCAATATGGAACACAACATGATTGATATGACTCCAAATGTGTCTTTTAGTTTAAAAATTACCCTTTAGTAAAAACGATATGTGACATAATCAAAACCATGAAAAATAATTTATATTGTTTTTATAAGTTATTAATATGATGGATAAGGCATTTGTGACATACAAAAATTAGATGCACCTAAATCAAAAACCTGATGTGCTCAATAAGGCTCGAAGTGACCGTTAATGGTCTAAAATTGAAATTTTAGTTCAAAGTATTTTCAGCTCATTGAAAACTGAGAAAAACACTCTTATTGTCTTGATACATTTAAAAAATGATGCATAAGTCATTTTTTATGTTTATGTATTAGTTTTATGTCAAAGAAAAATAAAATATGACTGGTATCCCACAAAGTGATTGTTTTGAGATTCAAGTGACATTTTATTAAAAAAGAAAATTTACAAACTTCGAACCTAGAAAATTCTTTCCTATTATTTCTATAATTTATGAAAATTATCCATAAGTTATTTTTATCATGTTGAAATATTACCCACACAAATATGAAACATGGTGTGATGAGTATGAGTCTGTGTGTGTTATTTTTTTTAAAATTTACATTTTAGTAAAAAATTCAAGTTACATACAGATAAAAATAAATCATTATTATAATTGATTTTTATACATTAGGAAAACTATCTATGAGCAATTTTTTATGTGTAGGAAAAAGACGCACATCAATTTGATGTAGGATATTTTTGGAATGACTCAAAGTGTCTGTTATCTATCTAAAATTTAAATTTTACTTTAAAACTTGTGTAACTAACTAAAAACTAAGAAAATGATTTCAGAATATGCAGATACTTTAGTAAAATTCTTCTTAAGTCAATTTTGATGTGTAGTAATTTTTCATACATCGAAATAAAAGATGATGTGGCCAATATCATTCAAAGTGTGTGTCTTTTATTTCAAATTCCATTGTAGTAAAAATGGTAATGACATACTCAAAACTGAGAAAACATAATCATATTGATTTGATACATTAATAAAATGATGAATAAGTCATTCATATATATATAAATTATCCCCACATTAGTCTACTGCATAATGTGACTATTATAACTATATGTTTGAGCTTTTATTAAAAATTCACATTTTATTCATGTATCATTTCATATTTTGTTTAATTTATTTCATTAGTGTATTACTAACAAAATATTTTTTTCTTATATATCTAAATAAATTTTATTTAATTATAGTTTTTAAAATCTAATACAATGATATGGATTTTATGAGAGGGGGTCGGGTGCCAATTTCAATAAATTATTGATGTATTTTAATTTTTTTTAAAATACATGCTAATGTAATTATACCAAACTTTGTTTTAAATGAATATAATATAGTGGGGTTTTTGTATTTTTGATGATATTGTTATTAAAATTAAATAATCAATTGGAAATATGTATTCAGGTTACTACTGCAGTGCGATGTAATTCCCATAACATACTATAGCAGTAGGGCCTTTATCATCTCTAACAAAATCATTGATAAATTGTTTCCATTGTGATCACTGAAAGATGTGTTGATAAAGGGGATTTCATCAATGCTATAATAGAAATAAAAAGAAACACCTTTAGCTGAAATTTTATTAGCACTAATAATGAGGATGCCCTTTAACAGTGCTAAGGACTACAACATTTATTAGTACTGTTAATGTAATTTTTAGGAATTATTAAGGAGATATTCCCTAGTATTGTGAACCCTAAACAATGCCACCTTTCGAAACCATGGAGGCTCCCTCGATCAATTTACCACCACCCATCCATGCCCTTAACCCCCTTTCATGGTTTTTTATCTGGGTCAGGTGATCTGCAACTAATGATGGGTCTGACCTAACCCGCATTATCTTTAAAGTGGGTCTTCCCTATAACGACCTGAATTTTTATAAATAAAATTTCCCTCGTGATTTAATTAAATGTCTTATTATGTAATATGGTTAACAAAAAAACATTAAAATATTTGTTTTTATTATATGATATCAAATTTAAAATAGTGTAATTCATCATTACCATTGATAACGTAGATTTTGAATAGTGATCACTTAGTTATTAAAAATATAGGGTTTTCACAAATCCAGTTGAGCTAGAGAAACAATGTCATTACCTCAACCAGTAGGATCATACAATATAAAGCCCTTTTGTTAAAAGCTTATAAGGGAGATAACATATTCTTTTTTTCCCTTAACTAATCTCATGTTGAGATCCACCAACATAAGCATGAGAAAAACCATTTATGAGAGATGTTTAAGATCATCGTGATCATGGCCCAAAACATGTTTTCCAAACCACCCCATGAATGTCTCACCATTAAAAACCATAATCATAGGGATTTTTATGGTGTATTAAATCGATATGTATCATGAACCTATAAATATGAGTATATAAATTAGTTTTTGTATAATAATTAATATATTTCCATCCTTTAATGTTATACTATTTTTTATATTTTCGATAAAATAAAACACAAATAGTATTTTTGTGTAATATTCTAATTTAATAAATGAATTTAATGTTATGAATTAATGTATTTTGGAAATAAATATTATTTTAATAAAATATTATTTCTAAACAATTCTTATTAAATTTAAATTATCATATAATTTTTATGATGTTAAATTTAATTTTTATTAGGGTTCAAAAACAGTTATTGTTAAAAAACACATCATTTCTCAATAAATATCAATTATTATATTAAATGATAAAAGTTACATATATATAAGATTAATTATATAAAATAAGTATTATTTTTGAAATAATTACCTCAAATTTATCCAAAAAGTGAATTTGTAATAATTTTCCTAGATAATCAAATTTTTAGGATAAAATTAAATACCATATAAATATAAATTGTGTATAATGACATCATAATGACAAAAAAAGTGATTTATTAAATACTATAAAGGGAATTAATGACCTAATATATGTTTTAAATTTAAAATAATTTTATTTTATATTTATATGATTAGTTTTATAAGGCCTTTGTGAATACTCCAAATACATTTTAATAAATTACGGTTTTAAAATCATTTCATTAAGAGTATGACTCAATTATGCATAATAAAATTTATTATAATATAAATTTATGAATTTTTACTTATATAATATAATTTAAACATATCCTATTTGGAAGAAAACATAGGCCAAAACAATTTTACGTTTTGTAGTTTTGTTTATTTTATTATATAGAGTCTGAAACCTATGTTTGAGAAATAATAATGAAATGCACACAAATTTTCAATACAATCCCACCAAACCTCTCAGTTTTCATAACTCAAAATCCTTTAATAATTTCCTTACGTTGACCGCCTCTATCTAGTGTCATCACAAGGTTCCTGAAAACTCTTATAACTCTCCTCCGAAGCATTTGGAGTCACACATTAATGTAATGGATCCTCACTATCTCTTATTTATTCAAATATCTTTATTATCTAATGCCTTATATTTACAATAAATAATGTTGGGATATGACTTTACAAGTCCCTATTACTAATAATTTATTTTAAAAATGAATATATACCCCCTTTTCTATTATCAATCGATTTTATGAATTTTTATGGGATGTCATTATGCTACCTAAATTACACAGTGATTTTATCATGCCAAAACAATAGTGTAGTGAATAAAATACCAATTTCCCATCAAGGTTTTTCAATATTATACAATTAAAATTATTTAAAATAGGATATAAAATTATTTATTCTACACAAATTTATTTTTAATTATAATATGATGATGAATGAATGCATTTTGTATGATATATGTGGTACACATATGCATGAGAATGAAATGAATGTGATGGATGCACCTGAAATTATATTGAACTCTAATGTATTGGGTAATGTTTAAAATCATAATATTTCATAATGGGATAGAGTGAAGAATATTAAATTATGGAAATTTTTCAATCCTTATTTCTTTGAAGTTATAATTGACATATGTTTATGATGTATTTTTTGACTTATTTTCTCAATTCCCATGCGTGTTTATGTTATCAATCTATATTATTCCACATTGTTCATGTTTATGATTATAAATCCCTTTATTCCACATTTATATCCCTATTATATAACAATTATTACCTTATTCATGTTATTCCATGTTTATTCCCTTACTGTTATTTATAGCTCACCCCTTTCTAATGTATTCCCCCATGTTATCCTGTGGAGTTTTAAGTGCGACCATGCTAATGATTTTTTCAATATATATATTGTTATTTCCTAAATGAAATTGTAATGTAATTTACCTAATTAAAAATATAAATTATAATTCTCTATATACTAGGTGATATTAAGTGTAATATTATGAAATAAACAATGTATTAATGTGCAAGAAAGAAATTGGTTTTTATAGTTGGCATGAGAGGAATAGTTTAGTTATTTTTGGGATTAAGATTAGATAACTACATAAAAATACTTAGGAATAAAACTATGTATAATAAATACTCTCAATATTATTTTAAGTATATAGTAATTGGTTTATAAATAAAATACATCCCTATTTGAATAATACAAGTGAAAATAGTTATGGAACAAATGTACCCAGGGGTAACAACTCCAACAAGGTGCATCAAGCTAGACTCGATATAACCTGGTACATGAAAACAAGACTTACTAAGCATTTGGTTTGAAACTCCTTGGGGATATTATTCGGTAAATTCATAATCTTATTATGAACCATTATTTAGGGAACAAAAATGGACATAATAATATTTTTTAGAAAATAGATCATATATAACATAGATTGAAGCCAATAAATTCATATATTTGAGAAATAAATGTAATTTCTAAGATATAAATTTAATTTAAGTGAATTTTTGTTTATATTTTTAATAGTTTAGAAATATACATCACTAATTATCCATTTGTTATAGCCATTGGCCAGAAATAGGAGGAATCTGGTAAATAATCAATGTGATATGAAATGTGAAGACTACCCAAACGAGATTCCCAAACATGATTAAGAACAAAAATCAAAAACTTTGTTATGATACTCTCTTAGCTGGATCAATATATGAATAGAAACCTGGATCATGATGAGCGCCAAAGTCCCCCTAATAAAGAACTAGTTACAATTGAGATCTTTATGTGACAAAGGTGTCCCATTTTCAATGGATCATCTTATCCCTTAATCGTTGAACATGTAATCCACTCCATTTATAAGATCTTCTCCACCATTTAATGTTACAAACAAGAGAAGGTCCTATTGGATATTTTTCATATAGAGTGAGAAGATAATCCCTGTTTGGAAATGATCAATAATACTAATCCTAAAGAATAGGTCAAAGTAAATCTGTGGAAGGTATTTTGGAATAAAATTTCGATAAATATTTTACTCACACTCCCCAACATAAAATTGGAATGTATTTCCTTTCCCTTAACTAAAAAGGCGATGAAGATATAAATGGTGGAGATATAAGTCTTAACAATCTTATTTTATGTTTATTTGTACTTATTACTCCTTTAGATATTTTATAACCATAGTAAAATAAGTAAATAAGCATACTTACTATAATTAAATTTTATTATATTTAAAGGATAACTAATTTCTACCTCCTTTCAATCCCATAGACACTGAATAATATACTCATGTGTATTTAAAAAATATATCCACCACAAATCAATGTGTTTAGTTTTTCCTAATCACCTAAAAACCATGGTTATAATGATTGATTTCATTGATATATGTTATGTTTATGAAATATTAATGATTCTTTAAATATAAATAATATCCAATTTTTTACTATCCCATCAACAGGAATTCAATTACATCAGTCATGTGTACGTGTGGTCTACCACATAAACAGACTAATGAATTTTATTAGTACATCCTAACATTGATGGTAAAATGTATGTATATAATGAATAACTATGATATTTATAGTATTATTATTCGCTAAAAGAAAACTTTTAACTTGTTTATTTTATTTTCTTTCATAGGAAAATTAAAAATGTTGCTCGTGTGTTATGCAGACTACTAAATCAAAGAAATCTATATCAATTTTTTTATTAAAAACACACATGGATGGAATTAAAAATATTTTTATTATAAAATAATAATTATTATAAATTGTTTATGAATATAGAGATCTTGAAACCATGAACCCATTGACCATTGTTAACACAAAAAATTTATTTTATACCAAACAACATGAAAACATACGACATAAACATAACTACTTTAGTAAGTAAATATATAATCATAATAGAAGTAATAAAATGAATAAACATAATGGAATAATAAAAAAAGACTTTATTAAATATTTAATTAATATAATTTTGAAATTTAATAGATATAAAACATAAGAAGATATACAAGACTCATGGTAAAGTACTTTTTCTAAAACCTTGATTTAAATAATTTAATATCATTTATTTCCATTA
Organism: Viscum album; assembly: GCA_963277665.1. Lineage (NCBI taxonomy): Eukaryota > Viridiplantae > Streptophyta > Magnoliopsida > Santalales > Viscaceae > Viscum > Viscum album. The sequence continues at coordinate 1,947,290,284 of OY728163.1, forward strand.
CCATGTTCATTAAAATATTTGGAAAATTTAATTCTTTATAATAAAATTATTTTTTAAATTAATTTTTATTTACCCTTTAATTTTTATAAACATTTTAAAAAGGAATCTTTCTAACATTTTTAGTATAGGCTATTTTGACTCTTTTTTACCAAATGACCAATGATTGTTTTTTAAAATTAACTACTTGATCAAATATTACCAACATTATAAACATCAGTAATTATTAGGATACATCTATAATTTTTAATTAATCCTAAAATAATATCTTATTACTATTGTTCTAAAAGTTTCTAGTTTTAAAATTTTTTAAATAGAAAATTATTTCATTATTATTTTTATTTAATAAGTGAACATTATTTTTCTTAAGATTTAACATGAGATTTTAAATGGGTTTATGATGAAAAAGTGAAATATTAATATTTTTTGTCCACGATACGGTACATGTGAATTATATATAATGGTGAATGAGACTGATATAGATTTTATTATAGGGGATCCCAATATAAATCACAAATTAATTGTATAATGATTTATTCTCCAAAATAGAAAACGAAGTAGATAACTATGCTTGTTACTACTATGGAATAAAATAGTCTTCATTTATTCAAATATCATTTAGCCATAAGTGAAAAAAAGTGAAAATATGATTATAAAGCACACCTCATTTATTTTCTATTATTTTGATTTGTTTTAATGGGAATATTCAAATATCAAGATGACAGAATATGATCTTTTAAAAGTTAAAGGTTTTTTTCTTGAAAAATAATATTTCATGGGATCTCATGTTTTCTCAAGACTCTTTAATTATTATGTATAATTTATATAGGTTTAATAGTTTTTCATTGAGAGAATGTTTTATTATAGGTTTTTATGATTTATTTATATTTAATAATTATTTTTATGAAATAGGTTACAATTTTTATGGGTTTTCATGTTTTTCACTAGACTAATAGATGTCAGTTTTATTTATATCCCATACTAAACTTTTGTTCCCATACTAGAATTTCAATTTTGTTAATATGATTAAAGTATTTATAATATTTATAGTAAGGTCAATATATCTATTATGGTGAGTCTTATTAAATGAAGAAAAATTGCCTTGAATAAAACAATGGTGTATATTTGAGATCATATTTTTGTGAAAAGAAAGAACAACGTGAAGGAATATTTTATTTTTAATGTAATGTATTTTATAAATCTCAAAAAATCTAAACATACAATATAATTTAATTGTAATTGTATTAAATTTATTTGATGAATCTCATTATTGTTTGTTTATAGATTTCTAATTATTCCTTAGAATTAGGGATAGGGGGTGTAAACCTCCCTTGGGGACTTCATACATTGTTTATAATTTCTAGAACATGCTCTATAAAATAAAGTGTTTAGAATGATATTACTATTTTTCCTAGTAATTGATCTTAATAGTTGGACCTAGGCCATTTATTGGTCAGTATAGTCATGTGACATACTCAGAGGAATTCTGGTACATGTCTATGTAGGTTTGGGTCAATCCTTGGTGTTATGTTAGAACATGAAAACTGACATTGGTTATTTATTTAAACTAATTCAATTTTTTTAATTATCCAACCCATCATATCACACATATACTATTCATTTACTATTTTTGAATATGACGATGTTTTTGGTTCTCTATTGAGTTATACTCACACCCTTATTTCGTGACCCTAAAAATTGGTTACTAAAGAATACTTCACTATTTATAGGTTAAGGTTAACAAGATTATCAGAGTATATTTATTGATAAAGAAAATACTATCTTGATTGGAAACTATGAGATGGAGGATTAGGTTTGGAGGTAGTTCTTCAATATCATTATCCTTTAATTTTCTATAAGTGATTATCCCGATGGTTGATTTTTGTTATTGTATGGTAGTATTACCATGAGTCTATGTGACTATATTCTTACACATTCAAAAATTATTGACGATTTTTTTCTAGTTTCTTCATACTTTAATTTTCAATATTATGGATGAGTTATTTTTTTATTTTCTATTGAACACAATGATACATTGGTATAGTTTTACAATGGTATTACCCTAGAACCCCATTACTAGTCTACAACCATTGGGGTATGGGGAGGCTCTCCTGAAGGCACAAGCTAACTCCATTGGCTCAAGAACCATCTTGTGGTCGTGGATGAGGGGTGGAAGTAAAAAAGTTGTTTTGGATATTATGTGACTGATATCATAGAATTTACCAGATCCTTGTTTATATTATTATTTGGGGGTGATGGTAGACATGTGAAATAGGAATGTGTTCGAGATTGTGATGTATATCAGATTAGCGCAGCATAAACACCTTTATGATAGTATGTATAAGATACCATTAGGATTTATGCAATTTATTTTTTATTTTATAGTCATATGATTTCACCTAGCATGATACACTTGGGTTTTTATAATTTATGGTTTATTTGTTTTTGGCTCTTGGTTCATTGGAAAGATGCATGCATACATGTATCATGTTTATAAACAATTATTCACATGAAATTTTTATTCTAATTATGATTGATATTACTTAAAATATGATTCAATTTTCTATATATTTGATAACTTTTATGATGTTTTATAAAATTACTTTTGGGTGGAAATTTACTCTGTTGGACCATGGTATTTTTTATTTTGATGATAGTTCTCATGGATTATACATTGAGATGATCTTTGAAGATGATGAATATGTAGTCATTATTATACGAGATGTATAGAGAACCTATTTAGTTTAGTACATTCATTTTATATTTTAGTGACAAATCATTTTGGGATGATTATGATACTACTTCTAGAAAGTGAATGACTTTTGATTTTTAAGACTGTATAAAAAAACATATATAGTGCTTTCCCATAAATGTTACTAGTTTCATTAAACATAACTAAACCATATGAATATGTGATACATTAAATGGATCATAATGTAATTATTTTATTATATAAACATTTTAATGATATTATGACTCTTGAGGGGGTAGTTCCATATGGAGATTCATAGTGAGGATCAGTTACCCAAAGTAGGCTGATGACTTGGTATATGATGCATGATATTTATATGGATACAAAGACTTGATAGTGGGTGTTAAAATTTGGGTTTACATGTGCTATTTGATAATGGGAAAGAAATATTTTTCTCTATAAACTATGATTGATATGGGATATGGGCCATGGGATAGGATTGATAAAATGTTTATTTGAGATATGAATCATGATATTAATAAATCAGTGGTTGAGATATGGGTTTTAATAGTTTTTTAAGTGACTTTAGATATTAAAGCCATGTTTATATTAATTTTATGTAATTTATTTAATATAGATGATATCGACTGTGTAGAAGAAGTATTGAGAATAATTGGGATTTTTGATGATGAGCACCGTGAGTGTTGGTGTTTTTTATCGAATATCAATTTTGAAAGGGTTTATTTGTAGGATTACTTGTAACATCCTAGTTAATTATATAATGATGTTTTTACATAACTATTAATATAAATTTTAAATGGAACACTATAAGTGATTGTATACTCAAAACGCAACAATGGTTTTCTCTGAAATCTATCGTTTTACACAAGACAGAGTTATATCGAAAAATATTACAATATTAATATTATTTTTTCAAATTTTAGTTAATGCCTTGAATTTTTATTGTAGGAAATGAATAGAGATAACTATATACATGTTTGTTATATTTTGTTACATTTATAAAACCAATTTTAAGCATACAATACTATATTATTTTTTAAAAGGGGTTTTACCACCTTTTGATGGAGAACCATTTTTATATCATGTTTCTGAATTTATTATAAGTTCTTTATGAAATAATAAACTTATTATTTATAAGATCGAAACCCAAAATTAACATTGGTTAAATTTTTTGTATTTCTTGACAAAATTTGTATTTTAATGAATTGTTAAAAATATTGTATTTTAATTCAAAATTTAATTTTCATCTAATTTATTTATATTAATAAGTTATCATTTTAATTTAATTTAAAGTTTTACTAGATTATTTTTTTAATATATAATCCAATTTTTTTCATTCGGAATAAATTTCACATTTAAATTGGATATAAACACATGTCAATCATTTGATAATTTTTACTTATTAAAACCCAATATTTAATTTTGACATAAAGATTTAATTTTAAATTCATTTCATCTAATTATGTGTTTTGAATTTGGAAAATTGTATTAAAAATTTATAATTATAAGGTCTAAATTATGTAAATATTTACCTTTTATTTTTTGACATTATGAATAGTATCTTCTGAAATTATTTTTATTTAACATGGTTAAAGGGTTAATTAGGTAATTAAGGGTAAAAAAATAATATTATAAAAATATAAAACAACACTAAAACATTTTCTATTCCTATATAATGATATTTTTTTAACAATGATCATCATTGGTTCTAATTTAGAATCTCATGGAGCCACTTGGGTTAGATAATGACCTTTTATAATATTTATTTTTAAGAAAAAGGAAATATAACATAAACACGTATCTCCTAAAAAACAATTTAAATTTGGTTTATATAAATTATATCTTAGAATATAAATAGTATTTCGAATGATAAAAATATTTCCTACATCATGGTATTTTATTTAGAATTTTTAGATGTTAAATAAATAAATATATTTATGGAACAATGATGATGTAGCGATTACCTTATTATAAAAATATTCAAATAAATGATAATATAAATAATAAAATAAATGTAATTTGATCTTTTTAATTCCATAAAATATTTTTTTGGATTAAATTTACATTATAAGGATGATTTAATGCCTTTTTTATGTAGTTAAGTTCTTAGGACTTTATCCAAAATCGACATCTAAATAGTGTCAAAATTGACATAAATGTGTTTTTTTTAAATATTATTTTATTAAATGATATAAAAGAGATAAAAGTATATGATTCTTCCAATGAAATTATATAATGATAAAACTATAATTAATGATACAATTTTGGTTCTATAGTAATTTTATAGTAACTATAGTAACCATATATTATGAATAGACAAGATGACATGGTAAGAGTTAATGGTTTTAACTAAGGATCAATGGTAAAAGAAATGATTACGTTTGTGACATAAACATTTCTAAAACCTATGGGTTTAAAGAATATTTACCAATACTCATATTTTACTTTAAATTTATGACTTCAGAACTATTATAATTAAAAATTCAATTTATAACAAAATAACATTTCTTGACATTCTTAAAGTACCCATCCTCCCTCTTATGAAAGACCACCAACTGTAACCACTTACACATACCTCTATAGCCCCTTTAGTCATCCAAATTCTACTAAAATAAGTTCCCACAATCCATCCATTCCTCTTAGAACCCTTACCCTGGGTGTATGGAAATTCAAGAAAGCCTTTTTCATAAAATCCAAAGGAGTCACCCGATTTCGAGGTAATGTCTTCTCTCAAGTTCCTTTCATTTATTTTTCACATCCAACCCCCAAAACTATATTTATTTCAAAAAATTTTAACAAAATTAGTATCCTAAATATAATTGGATGTTGTTATTATACGTTTTTACCTACATTTATTCATTCATCTATCTAATAGATATAGAACATACCGTTTTTGTGTGCGGAGATCTACTACCTCATGAAACGATGATTATTCAATTTTCTCATACCACCTCTCATGAACTACATTATGATGGAACTCTATTTATTTATGATATATACTATATTTATATTGTCTCTATGGTTGTATAATTTTTATTTACATTATACCATTTTTATATCTATATTGTGTAAATATGATATATTAATTTGAGGGTGTGTGGACTACCTCCCCCCTAAAAGTGATATCACTCTTTCATTCCATAAACAGAATGCATAAAGGTTGGAGTTCAGGAACATATGTAATATATATAACATATATATTATACATGAATTATAATATACCTATGTATCTTTTATATTTTATTCCATTAATATGAAAAATAAATGAATGTAGCGTTCATGTGTACGTACGACCTAACGTCTCCATGAATGGTGCATTTCATTTCTTATCTGAAAATGTTTTATTCCATTCTAAAAAAATATATACCAGGTATATATGATATTTAAATCATGTATAATATTCTGGATATAATGGAATTATGACCACATTGATAATTTTCATCAAAACAAGATCATGTTTTACACAAATACCGAATGTTAACAAAATGTCTGATATGTAATGAATTTATTTTCTAATTTATATAACATGGAAATAAGTGATTTAAAAGGAATAATAAAATTTAGAAATTTTCTATAGAATCTATAATTTAACATATGTTTATTATTCAGGAAATTTATGAATGAATGAGCCAAGTCAGACTCAATGTAAGGGACTTCGACTCAATCTCCTTTTATTGAGGCATTTCTTGATAATATGCAACTTATTTATTTTATAACGTGTATATACATCCCCCATGAAATTTAATATTCATATTTTATCTATACTAATGTTATTTGTAAAATCATGGAGATTGATATTTAAATGTTCGAAGTGGTATGGGACACCTTGAACATTGAAATATTTAATTAAAAAATATTTTTCTTCATGTTATTAAATTACAAATTTATTTATATTTGTATGAAAAGAATATATAGGGAATTTTATTTTAATCATGAATTTAATTCAATGTTTTCAAAATAAATAAATTTATTTGAAATGTTTTAATTTCATTATAAAATGAAAAAGGAATTTTTTTAACATATACAGTGACAATGAATTTTCCGCCATTACAACCGGTATTTGATATTTGGATTCCTCTACAAGCCTTAATTTAATTTAGAATGAAAAAAACCATTATTCCTTTATTTGGGTATCATGGTATTGAAAATGTGTTCATAAAAGAAAATGATAATTTTATAAGGGAATTTTATTCATATGCGATTATGAGACGCTCCCAATAAATGGGTTTTGTGATGAATGTGATTTATTCATGAAATGTTACATGATCATTTTATGAAATGGGTGAGCCCCATATATCTTATAAGAAGTATTGAGATTCATTATATCTCATGGGTGAGCCTGATATATCTTATACGAAGGGTTGATCCCTATTATAGCTCATAGGTGATCCTGATACAACTTATAAAAAGGGTTTATCCCCATTATATCACACAAGGGATCCTAATATAGCTTATAAGAAGGGTGATCACTATTAAAGTTATCTAATTTGGATGTCAACCATTTTTTTATTCTAATTGGTATATGTTTGAAAGGATTTTATATATATAAATCTCTACGTCACCTAATGTAGTTTTAATTGATTGATATTGGTTTTAGTGTTTTCAATGAGAAAAATGTTTGAGTGTTATTCATGTAAAAATATTTTGTTTCATCTGATCAAATAACATTGAATGGGGGTTTCTAGGTTTTAAATATACTAATTGTTTTTCTTTATTATTTATGTCCCATAAAGTGATTTTTGTTTTCAGTATATATTTTTAAATGTTTTCATTGGATTTAGGGGAGAATATAGTCAAGGATGGAATCACGGAAATGTTATGATTGTTAAACAAGAAAAAGAACCATGTTATATTTAAAAAGATTTTTTGTTATAGAAAAACATATACTGTTGAAAGTGTCCACCTTATATTTCTATTTTTATTATCATGTAATAGTTATGTACTAATTATCTAATTCCTTAAACCAAAAAATATTCTCAATGTGAATTATTGACTTAACTCAAGATTATGTAACATTTAATGTTGGGGACTTGTATGACCTCCCTAGATTACTTTGGGTAACATTTAAATTGAGATAGTTGATTATGATCCTAGATGGTCAGATCTAGTATAGATAGATCATGGTACACATGTTTGGTTAATGAAAATGACATTGATGGTGTGAAATCATGTGGTCGACCATGACATTTGTGAGATTCCCCGATTTCACATAGGAGATGGGGGTGATTGTCAATAGATAAAACATATATGATTGGGAAGAAAAGATAATGGATTTGAAAATAGAGCATTTATTTGATAGTATGAAACTCATAGGATCCTGAGTCATGTTTTATATTTAGTGGTCAGATAGCGTACACATATATGATATGGATGGAAAAGAGGTGGTATACAATGGTTATGAGTGGTCCATTAAACAATGGATTGGTGAGAGTCACTGTATAGTTCAATGATATATGATTTTAATGAATATTTATTGGGAATAGTTTTTAAACAAACAATGATTTTTCCATGTATTATATAAAAATAACATATAGATCATTTTCGATGCAAAGCACTGAGATGAGGTGAGATTCCAAGGATCAGTGAGCCCGAAATTTACATTTGAAAAATATTAAAAATATTAATATCACGTGAACGTATTTTTCATAATAAAGTTGAATAAACCTCGAAAAAAGGATTTGTGAAAAAATATGAGGGCTCTGTTGAGATCACAACATGATCCTCACCCTTGGACCGAAATAATATTTGTCGACATCAGTTATATGGTTAAAATCCTTCATTAGTGTAAATAATAAAATTAATTAATTGGATTTATTTATTTATTTTGTTTATACATCAATCTATTTTCCACAAAAAATATATGTTTTTGATGATATTTTAGGGTTACCCACTTATCCATAGAGAACTAGTGGATTTTTTCTGGATATAAATCTTAGAAGATGACATTAGATCAAATCAACATATAGGATCATCGAACCATCAAAGATCGGGGATCTCACCAATGATCACAACATAAGAAAATTATTCAATAAAAATAATTTAAAACTATAGGTAGGATATAGAAACCCAATATTAACATACATGGATATTGTATCAATTTATAGGAATATAAAAAAATTTCAAAATTGTATTATTGAGGAGTATAATAGTTTTGTGTCTTTGGGATCTTGGAGAAAAATATTCTAACTTGTAGAAATATATTCAATTTTACCAACAAAGATCATCGCCATTAGTAATTCCACTTATAACAATTATTCATACCATGGGTAAATTATATATAGGAATGATTCATATCAGATGCTCAGTAAAGTTATGTAAAAGATGTACATAGGCATAACATTAGCATAAGTGTATGAGAATATGAGAATAAAATTTGAAGACCATGACATGGAAATCCATTATCATATAAATGATTTATGTAATAAATATTATCGTTTAATAATACAATAATCACTAGGTAGTCAAGAGAATATTCCATGAGATCATAATATATGAATACAATCTAGAATTTGTAGCATACATGTATGCAAATAAAAAAATTCTATATAAGTGAAGGATTTTTTCCAAAACTTATAAGGGAACTTATTTGGGGATAGACATACCGGGAGGGACATACTACCATTACCAGTCATATCCCTTTACATGTAGAGGAAGGTGTTCACACCCTACTCCATTATAGTAGTCAGGGTTCACACCACAACCATATTAGATTTCAAGGTTCACTCACAAGACCATCTTAGAGGACAATGTAACCTACTAAACCGATTTTACTCCCATTATTACCATACCTAACTCACAAGATATACATAATTACCAAATTAATTATTGGAATATATAGGTCATAACCACCATGTAATGAAATCAAACATACATGTCTCACAATAAATTAAATCATTCAATATATAATGGCCCATAAAAAAAGATGGGTTTTATAAACATCATATCATTACCCATGAAATGAAATGGGTATCATAACCATTTTATCATATCATAACCTATGGAATAGATATAGGACAAATAATCATTTCATAATTGAATTACCATTTAATGTGAAGGGGTATCAAAGGAATTTTATCATGATATAACCCATCAAACACAAACAATGTTATCAAATAACTATCCATCTTAAATATAAACCATTCAATGTAATAATAGGAATGGTGAACTTGGATCACATCCCCTGTAAAACATGAACTGTATCAAAGGATGAAATATTTAATGGAGAATGATTTTGGAATATCACATAGAAATTTTCTAATGTAAAATAATATTTCTTTGAAAATCAATTTTTAAAACATAAAACATTTTTACAATCCATTTCATTTAAAATATATTCAAAAAAGTAATAATGTAATTTTTTAAAAATATCTAAAAAATTTATCTAATAAAATATCCTTTCATCAATGATTTTTTTTTTAAAATAGAAAACATTTTTAAAACCATTAACTTTTAAAATAACATTTAAAACATATAATAGAAGTTTGAAATTGTTTTTTCAAACCTTTTCATTGAAAATAACAATGAAAACATATAAAGAATGAATGAAATTTTTTTGAAAGAAATTTATTTAAAAATAACATTGAATATTTATAATGTATGATTGAATGAATTTTGAGAAAAATTTCAATGAAAATAATATTGAGAAAAAATATTGGTAGCATTAAAATATTTATAAAAACATTTTATTTAATATATATGTGAAAAAATAAGAAATAATATTTAAAAATCATTTAAAACAATTCTTGAACATAAAACATTTATGAACAACTTTTAATTTTAAAACAAATTTAAATAAAATGACATCAATAATATTATAAAACATTATTTGTTAAAAGTAAATCTTATAAAGTTTTAAATGAAGATTTAAAGGAAGTATGTTCATTATAGAATAAAAATCTATACACACTGAACATTCCTTATACACCCTACAATGTTTAGAAAATTGTCTCAATATGAAAATGACATGAAGATTCATTTTTTAAAACCTATTTCGTAAAAAGGTAAAATATGTGTATAACATTATTTTAAAGAACATATTATTATTGTATTAATTTTTTTATTTTTTAAAAGACATGGTATTGGAAGAACACATATTTCTGAAAAAAAAAGATAAATAATGTTATATTTTCATAAAAATGATTTCTTAATTATCATAAGTAGGAAAGAGTGAAAAAATGGTACCATTACATGAAGATATAATGAATTAGTAGAGGATAAAAAATTAATGAAAATTATAGAGATATGGATTATAATATATCAACAATGGATGTATAATCATAAAAAATCCTGATAAATGATGAGACTATAATAATAAATGGTTTCCAATTTGGTTACATTGAATCATAATCACAAAGAGATAATTATTTTACCTAAAGAATAAAACATAATTAAAAGAAATTTTTTCATGATAAATCATGCCAAATGGTTTTATATACACCATGTAGAAAAATATAGTTCCTTAACATGGAATGTATCTTAAAGATGAAAAAGTGAGGCAAAAAGTAATTTTCTGATTTGGTAACTTTTGGACCATAAAACCAATGAAATAAAGATCATAAAATGGATATATAAATTAAAATAATATTTTTATCATAATATTATATCACATTCATGGGAATTATATACCCTACAAAAAAATAAATGAGTGTGGAATAAGGTATAAGTCTCACAAAAATAAAAGTGAGATGAGAAAACCCTTACCTTATGTCTTGACATTATTCATACACATTAAAACCTTTTATATTGTAAATATATGTTTATTATACATATAATAAAACACTATTCATATATATAATACCATATATTAATTTATTATTACTTTATATTACCCATTTATTAACAATTCTATTATAACGTTTCATTTTGGGTAATATATTATTTGTTTTTTGTATATGTTTTGACTTGTTATTATTGCTCCTCTTATAGAGACCATGATTTAGTTATCTCAATAATATAAAACATGATATTAATATAATATATATTTATTATATATATATATTTATTTATAATAATATATAAAATAATGAAATAATAAATATAATATACCGTTCATAGAGATAGTAAGTCCTATGTATCCATAAATGTTGTTTCCATTTTCTTATCTTATTAAGAAAGAAACTAATTGATATATATATATAAATCTTATCAATTTATATATATTATTTCATAAATTTCATATAAATTTAATCAACCTATTCATAATACATTCCATTAAATGTGTGATAGAATCACATCGCCATGAGGAGGCGGTAGTCCACACGTCCACAGACAAAGTTATCATATTTACATAAATGGGAAATCAAGAAGGTATGTTTTATTTAATAATTAAATAATAATAAAGTAATAATAAATATCATATATATACCTTAAAAACATTATTTTTATGATAATTTCTAACCATGATAGGTGGTTAATGGAAAACTAAATACATCATTTCATGAGATAGTAGTCCACCGTACACACGAGCGGTAGGCTCATTACTCATTTTATAGAATTGTGAATAGGTGTAGTTATAAAAATTATAATAAAAAAATATTATTATATTAATAATATTTTTGTTATTATATAACTCTGAAGTAAAAAAAGGTGGGTGGAGAATAGAAATAAAACAAAATAGGTTGTGGAAGGATGTTACCACTTTATTAGGCAACTCTTATTGGTTTTCACAAAAAGGGGTTTCTTGGATGGATTTATTCCAAAAGGGAGGATTCTAGGTTCAAAAAGAGGTTATTTTGAAGGATATTGGGGAATGTTTTTATGATAAAAACGGATTGATAGGTGTGAATAATTTATGGAATTGAATTCCCCATTATAGCGGAGGAGTGGCATTCTTGTAAATAATAAAAGCTAAACACTATAAGGAAGCATCCATTACCTAATGTGGCTACAATAATTTCCCATTTTAATAAAAAAGCTCACATAGTCTAAATATTAATAAAAAATGTATTAGGGAAATTCTCATAGGGTATTTGGCCAATTAATTAATGTTTAACTACTATGTAATACCATGTTTACCATAATTGCTGTAATTAATTTTAATTACTGCCACTAATATTTTGGGTAAAAATTTGTTGAAATTGTTAGATATTATAAATTATTCTTATTCAAAATATTTAATCCATTATTAGAAATTATAAACACATGAGTAGCAGAAAGTAATATAAATTTATTCTCACATATGAGATGAAAAAAACAAGTTTTTTAATGTAAAAATGTTCAAACGTTTGATTTTTTTTATAGAATTTCAAAGTTAAATTGATTAAAATGACCTAAATTGGATTAATTTATGCAAAAATTATCTAAATTATATTTTACACCATTTAATAAAATAATTCAACTTTAAATTAAATTATATGAAAATGTAGTTTTTTGTTAAAATTTAGTATATTTCATTATTCATCAAAAAATCAAAGCTCTCCAAAATACAAAAAATTCCCCAAAAGTAAATTTTGATATTTCATTTCCAAAAAACGAATCTTAATTTTAAGAATAAATATTATAAAAAGTGTCAAACATTATATTTAAAATTGGTTCTCCATTAAAATGGGGTAAAATTACATTTTTGAAAAATAAAGCATTTTATTCATTAAAATTATTTTTATATTATGCATATATAATCTATTCTATGTGTGTCAAAAAATATGAATTAATATGAAATTTATAATTTTAGTTGAAAAAATTCAACGGAATTGGTTTTTTTAATTTATTTTTAGTCAAATACTAATAGTTTTCTCAGGAAATGAATTTCATTATTTTCAAATAGGTATTACTTTTATTTAAAACTATTTTATAACTAAAGGAATAATTTTATATACATATGACAATAATATATTCTCACATTATTTGATATTGTTATTAACATCCATTCCAATTGATATGTGTTCACTATAATAATATTTTAATAACAATATTAATAGTATATTGCTGTTTTGTAAAACTCATCATTGTGTGAAATTCAATATATCGATAAAACTCAACATTGTGTGTAATAAAATCCAAATATAGTTTTGTGTGTACCAAAAGTTTATTTAATTATTGCATATAACACATAATTAACATGGTTTGGGTATAATGAAATAAAAACATAGAGCATTCATATAAAAAAGATATATTCACTATTATGTGTACTAAATCATTTCAAAAGGATAAAACTAATTCAATAAAAAAATTCACACAATCCCAGGGTGTTACATTATATCCTTTTAAATTGAATTTCTCCCTCAAAATTATTCTTTGTTATCAATGGATTAACACTTGAATGTTATTTTGATAGAAAACCACATCATCATAATTAATACTAAAAAACTCTTTCAAAAGGGAATCTTAGAAACATAATGGTAACTTGTATTTACACTTAATTAGGTTTCCACATTAGAGAACATTGGTGGAAAGTGAAAACATCTAAATGGAAGATAAATGCAACTATCAAGGCTTGATGTATTGTGATAGATAACATGGTTTGGATAAAATTAATGATCACAAATCCATAACCCAAAGAGGCATGAAAAAGTTCATTGATATCATAAAAAATTATGACAACAGAAAAACATATTCTTTCAATGCCCTTTTACATAAAGTTAAAGAATATTCATGAAAATATATATATATACATGATGTCAATAAAGCATCACCATTTTTTGTGACCTTATTAGTTTATAACTAATCTCATACTTTAAAACTGGAATGTGAATTTTTCATTTTTTACGTACTAGCAGATGATGAGGTAAAATGATAAATCATTCCCTATATCTGTAGAAAGAATCATAGTAAAATGAACCTACCAATTTATCCAATATGAATAAATACTCATATGGTGAGATAATAATTGAATCTCTAAAACTTCATCAGAATTTTAACATAAACCATTCCATAAATGGTTTACCTTATAACCCATATGACAGATGAAAATCCAAAAATTATAAATATTGTTAGTAAATCGTCTTAACATTGATCCCCTATATATCATAAGGTAGATATTGGATGTCACATTCCCAATATATGAATACCTTTATCATGTATTCTCTTGAAACCTTTTAATAACATGAATTACTATGAAAAATTATTGAAAAAATGAATTCTTTCTTACTATAATTATTTTTGGATATATTATATAAATACAACAAGTATTCAACTTCATCCAAGATAACATATAACACATTGCCCATAAATCATTAATCAGTTCTGATGTAATCATTACTGTTTAATTTACTCATTCATAACCAATATATCTTTATCCAAACATCATTATCTCATAATAAATATCCTTTAAATCACATTGAAATTAAATAGCTCTTCTAGTCCATCAGATCCATTCAAAAAATTCATGTAAAATATTAGAAAAAAAAACTAAAAAATTCTTATATATTTAAAAATTCATAATTCTTGAATCCAAATACATACAAATCATTTACTTCATCCACAATCCAATAAAAAATATTCCTCATACTATTACTCAATACCTCTTTCCATTCACATTTCACTTGTAGTATCATTATTACCAGCAATATGCCCATAACTTATACCACCATGCTGATTCTATTCATGATCTATCCACATATGACATAGATTTTACTAAAGCCCATTCATTCAATTTTTAATGCATTAAGCCATCATTGATGTATTATGAAGGCCATTATTCTCAACTATTATGTTAACCAAACTATTCCTTTTTTCTTTTTCAGTTACTTGCTTTGTGTCCTTCTTTTCCACAAGTAATAAATCTACCCATTCCCAAAATAAATTCACATGGGTGATTCTTTCAACATTATCAACACAAATGAAATGGAATATTATTTCCTCTATATCCTAAATTACTTGAAATCTTACCGAAATCCTTCCTTATATTCTTTGGAGAATTTGAGAGTTGGTTAAGGTAAATGTTGTTAATCATGTTTCATAAAAACAAATAAGGATGGATCCATAAATATATCACTGTAGTGATAATCCCAATAGACTACTCGACAACAAATTTTCTATTACATTAAATAATAACCCAGTTCTTTCTGGTTCCTTCCAATGACTGAAATTAGAATTCATAGTTATATAATCACTTATCATGGCATAAAAAACCTAATCATGATGGATATCTTATAGGATATCTAAATTATGAAACCTTATTTTAAATGTATGAAAGCATAGCTTATCCTAAGAGAAATCTCAAAGCATATCCTTAGAAATAATCCTAATCATATCACTAAATATTTCTCATCATAGTTTCAAATAGTTTTAAAACCCATTCAATTGATAACAAATATAGTCACCAAAGCATAAAATACATGGATATTACATCAATTTAGATGAATATTCATCAAATTAAAAAATTAAATTCCTAAGGACCGTAATAGTTTAGTGTCTTTGGAATATTGGAACACAATATTATAACTAGGGGAAAGATCTCCAATGTTTCCAACAAATATATTCCCATATAATAATTCTAATTAAAACGATTCTTCATAACGTAGGGAAATAAAATATATGAAACGAGTGAGATCTGAGGATTAGTAAGGGTAAATAAAGGAGATATAAAATATTAACTTGAGAATAAGGGTTTAAGAACATGAGAATAACATTTAAAGATCATACCATACATATCAAAGATCATATACATGATTCATGGAATAAATATTGGTAGTTCATTATACAAGAGTCATAAGGGAATCAATACCATAATCCATAATATCATAACAAAAGAATAAGACATAAAATTTGTGGCATATACATAATAATATAAAAAAATTATCTATAAGTCAAGGTTTATTTCCAAAAAAAATTAGGGCACTTCTTGGGGGAGACACCTACTTAGACAGACACACCACTATCCCCAGTTGAAACCCTGTCCTATATTGGAAATGCTTCCCTACCCAAACAATCTTAGTAGAAAATGTTCTCTCTCAATGTTATCTTAGCGGACATAGTCCTTTTCTGAATTGAACTCTCTTCCCATTCCATTAATGTATATCTCATGAGATATAAATCATTGCCCAATTAATCATAGAGTGATATAGGTCCCACCCATTACATAAATAAATCATACATACATTTACCACAAAAATTTTGAAATATTCATTATATCATGAACCATAAAAATATTTTGGTTTTATAAACATCCTTTCATAACCCATGACATGAAATGGGTATCATAAACATTTTATCATATCACAACCTACTGAAAAGATAAATTTTTTTATTCCTTTAATCGTAGAATAACTCATTAAATGAATCATGATTCATAAGAATTTTATCATGGTCTAACCCGTGGAAGGGAAACATGTTTCATAAAAAAATTTCCTTCTTAAATAAAAACCATTGATTGAATGAATATTAATGGTGACCTTGGATCACATCCATAGTAAAGCATAATCTATATCAATGGATTTCATTTTAGATAGTGAATGATTTTGAAAAACCACATGGAAAATTAATAAAGGAAAATAAAAATTATTTCAAAATCACTATTTAATACATGATATTTTTTAAAATCTTTTTATTTGAAATACACATTAAAAATGTATAATTAAATATTTTAAAAACCTTTATAAAGTTTATTGAGGAAAATATCCCATATTATATATAATATTATTTTAAAACCATAAAATTTAATTTTTTTAAAAAAAATTTAAATAACCATGAAAACATATAATGTATGCTTCATAAAAATTTAAAAACGTTTTCATTGAAAATAACATTGAAAACATATAATGGAATCCTAAAAATGTTTTAAAAAACTTTTTTTCAAAATTAACATTGGAAACATATAAATTAAGCATAAAATAACATTGAAAACTAATTCCCTGAAAAAAATTGTTAACATATAATGGAATCTTGAATATTTTTTGAAAACCATATCATTTAAAAAAGATTTAAAAAAATATAAAGGAAACATTAAAAATCATTTAAAAGACTTCTTGAAGAAAAAATATTTTTCAAACCATTTTTCATTGAAGAGCACATAAAAAAAATGATTTCTAGAATAGTTTGATTTTTTTTCTTCAAATTAAATTTTATAAACTTGTAAAATAAGCTTCAAAGGATGAACAATCATGATCGTATATAAATATGTACATATTGAACATTCATTTTTCCCCGTAGAGTGTTCAGAAAAGTCCCTCGATCAGAAAAAAGAAGTATCCTTTTTAAAAACCATTGTGTTGAAAATGTAAAATTTGGGTAAAAATTTATTTTAAATAATATAGGATAATAGTATAAAATTTTTTATAACATTTTTAGAAAATAATGATTGGAATGAACATGTATTTTCGACTAAAAAGACAATAAAGTTAGATATTCGTTAAAATGTTTACTTAATAATATAAAGTACAAATGATTGAAATAATTATACCATTACATGATGATATCATAAATAACTATATTATAAATAAATTCATGAGAATTATTGAGATTTTAATCATAATCTTTCACCAGTTGGAGTATAATCTAAAAAAATCTTGATAACTGACAAGATTGTAGTAATAAACCAATACTACATTGGTAACATCAAATCATAATCCCCATGAGAGAATAAAATTACATAAAGATTACAATATCATGAAAATAACTATATTTATGATAAAATATGTCATATGTAGTTATATACTCCCCATAGAAAAATATATATGCATAACATGTCATGTGTCTGAAAAAGGTAAATTGAGACCAAAATAAAAGTACCAATTTGGAATCTTTTGAACCATAAACCCCCTGAAAGAATGATCATAAAATAGATATTTAAATAAAAAATTTAATTTAATATATCAATATATTTCATTCATGGTTATTATATACATCACCAAAAACTAAATGAGTGGTGAATATTTCATAATTCTCAGTGAAATTATAGTCACACGAGAAAACCCTTAACATAAATATTGAATTTCATCAAACATTTTAAAAACACATGTATAAAAAATATAAGTTTATTACAATTATAATAAAGATACATATTATTATATCTAATACCACATATTAGTCAATTATGACTTTATATTACATTGTTATTAATAATTCAATGATAATGTCACGTTTTGGGTAATATCCACCTTATTTTTCATATCTGTTTTGACTTGTTATTCTTGATCCTCTTACATGTATCATAATTTAATTATTCATAGAATGTGAAAGAAGATATAAATATAATATATAATACGTATTCAAATATTTATAATAATCTATAAAAGGTATAAATATGAAATCGAATACACCATTCTTGGAGACGGTAGGCCATACGTACTCATGAACGTTGTTTCCGTTTTCTTACCGTAATAAATGAATGAAAGTAAATTAAATATATGTATAAATACATACATACATATATATATATATATCTTATTGAAGTTGAATTATCATTTCATATATATAATATACATTTACTAAATCTATCACTAATATATTCCATGAATTTTGTGAACAAATCATAATGCTGTGAAGATGCTGTCGTCCACATATGCACAAAGGAAATTAATATATTTACAGAAAATTAAATAGATGAAGGTATATTTTATATAATAATTTCAGAATCATAAATAAGAAATAAATATAATATGTATCATATAGTACTATTATTCTATAATAACATTCAACCATGATAGGTGGTAAATAGAAATAAATGACATCGATTTTTGATGAGGTAGTCCACCGCACACAAGAATGTTAAGCTCATTACCCATTTCATGAAATTGTTTGTAGGTATAGGTATAACCCTTATAATAATAACATATCTTTATATAAATTATTTCATTGTTATTATATAATCTTTTAATAAAGGGAATGGAAGGGGTGGAGAATCAAAATAAAATAAAAGAGAATATAGAACGATGATGCCTATTATTTTGGTTACCCATCTTTGGTTGCACCAAAGGGCGTAAATGGATGAATTTATGTCTAAAAGGATACATATATAATGAAATTTGGTAATTTATATGTATATTTGGGTAGGTCTGGATGATCTAAATATCTTCAGAGGTTTGATGAAGGTAGGGGTGGTGAGTTCCCTTTTATAGCGGGGGAGGACTGACATTCTTGTAAATATTAAAAATAAACATTATATAGAGGTATAAAACATATAAAATTAGGTGAAAACAATTTTCCATTTTCAATTAAAGATTTTAATAGGTCTAATTAGTTTAGAAAATTTAATTTTTAGATGTTTCTAGGTTACTTGTCCTCTTAAATTAATGTTTAACTACTATGTAAACTTTTTTTTACATTAATCATTATAATCATTTGTAATTAATATCAAAAATGGTTTTGGGAAAGAATTAATTTGAACATATTATAAGTTAAAAATTATTGTTTTTTGAAATTTGGATTCCATATTTCAAAATTCATTTCACAAAATTTGCATAAATAAATTTAAAACTAATCCCATAGATGGGACCAAACAATGAGTTTTTTAGAGTAAAAATTATCAAAAGATGGAATTTTTCTAATATCCATTATCAATGTTAAATTGAATAAAATGTGAAAAATTGGATTAATTGATGTAAAATTAATCTAAATTAACTTTTTAAGTATAATCAAATTATAAATTAACTATATAATTAAATTAGGTGAAATTGTAGTTTCAATTATAATTTAGTATGTTTCACTACACATTGAAAAATGAAACTTCTCAAAAAAAAAACATTCACCCAAATAAAATTTTGATATTACTATTTCAGAATTTTAGTTTTTTTCAAATAATAACTATAAAATTGTCAAAAATTAGATGGTTTCACCATTCACATGTCGTAAAATTACCTTTTGAAAAAATAGATCTTTTTATTCATAAAAATAGAATTATTATTACCTTATGCCTATCAAATATATTGGATATGTGTCTAAAAAATCTGACTGAATGTTTTATATATAATTTATAAAAAAAATTATCAAAATTAGTTTGTATAATTTATTGAGATAAAGTGAAACTCTTTTCATAAAAAAAGAATTTCATTATTTTCGCATAGTTTACACTTTCATTCCTAACATATTTATAAATAAAGAAACCATTTTATATACATGTGTAAATAATATTTTCACAAATTAGTTAATATTATGCATAACATCCATTTAATTGTAGGTGGTAACTATAATAATATTTTCATAAAAATATGAATTGTAAATTATGTTTCAGCAAAACTCAGACTTGCGTGTAACACGAGCTATCGAAGGAAGTTAAAATTGTGTTTTACACAAGACAGACATAGTGTTGCGTGTAATAAAATTTCATCTTTGTTTTTAATGGAGTGAAAGATTAACTTTGTGTAATGTATCATTAAATCCAAACGTTGTGATTTCATATAAAAAAATCCATAATCAATGTTGTTTGAATTGAAAATTATTAAAAAATGTTAAATCAAGTTGAAAATATATTTAAAAATTTCACGGGGTTTTAAATAGGATTTTTTATTTGTATGATTCTATATCATTATTTATCCCATGTAATTCATAGATATATTCAACATATAGTAATTGATTTATTCATCAATGACTTATTTATTTAAAGTTGATTTATTTGTTCATTTATTGTTCCCTCTTCCTTTATCTAATTATTTGACTGGGGATGGAGGAAAAAATGAAGTAATTCCTTGGTTTTTATCTCATGTTATTGGACTATATATTTTACCTTGTTTCTTCTCAAATTCATCACGGTGAATTTCCTTAGCCTATGATTTGATGAATGAAAATTATTTTATCATGATTGTTCTTTAATGTGATGGATCAATGCCACAGGCGAGGTTTGAGATCGAAGAAGTGATCAATGTGTGATAAATATGGATTAATATTTAATATATATTATAATGAAAAGGTATTTCTCTTTCTTTGACATGCAATAATGATTTCATGGATCGAAAATCGTGTTTTATTATTGGATTTGATTCTTGGATTCAAATGTATGATAATGGTAATGTCATATGACATCAGATCTATGATTTCTAGCTTGACACATGGTAGAAGATGTTTGTATGATGACATATAGGATAACATGAGGGTTATATAAATTTTTGGTTTAAACATTATGTCATCATATATCACATTCCATGTGCATCCCTGGCTATAATGGTAGGGTTTCCATGATGAATAAAAAATCATACACCATGTGAACTGTACTAGCGACTCAGGTGTACCTAATAGGATACATGGGAATTGGTATGTCGTGGTACATGAACATGATTACTGTACACATCCAGAGTTGTGTACAAGGACATAGTTATATGTACACATGCATGACCAAGTGAACATGGGTTGGTACATATTCACAACCAAAAGTACACAGTCATAGAAAAATGACATTGTATGGGAAAATAAAAAACACTACATGTCGTGTAACCTTACTGACATGTCGTGTATGTAGATATCTACATTTTTTGTGAGATAAAAGCACACGACAAAATCATGGGTTGTCTAGAGACACTTTATACCCTGAGTACATGTTTTTTGTCCCCTTTGAGGTTTTTTTGTAGCCCTTCGTTACTTTAGTTATGATCAATAATAGTTGAGGGTGTTCCATTTCTCCATCCACTCGAGGGTACATTGTTACATTGTGTCCACAACTACATATTATAATCCTCTTTGGAGGATGAGTCTCAAATAGTGTTTATTTTTTCCTCTGTGATGACTGAAGTGTTATCCCGTATAATTCCTTCGAATAAAATAGGTGGAGTTTATGGAATAGTAAATACCACTTTTCACATGGAATTTATCTCCCATCTAAGAGGATTTTTTAGTATGTTTCAAGGTATTATTGGGATACGATCCCCTACATAGTGGGTTGATCCTGATTGGGTTCTAGGTGTCCCTTTGTGGTCTTGGGTGTGATACCCTATCCATGGTCTAATATATTTAGAGGTGAGTGAGTTTTATTTGAAAGGGCATGATGATAATAACCTGTTGGATGAGTGTCAGTAGTGATATCAAAGATCATGATGTGGGGTCTCTTAGAGCGATCATTTCCTAGAAGCTTTGATCATAATCCTATGACTGACAGTTTGGTTATGTCCGCTTGAGGGTGTAGGGTCCTTCATAAGTGTATCTGGTTTTGGGTTATATTTTAATTATATTATTAAATCATGAGATGAATACTCTTGATGAATTGGGTTTAGGTATTTTTTGGTGTCATAATGGATATATTTATACTCACCCCTACTTGGGCTCTACACGTAAGTGTCATTTCTTATGTATATTACTGACCTTTTCATGGAGTCACAAAGGGAATAGGCCTGTGTAGATCTTTTTGATCCATATAAACCGAGGTATGTACCAATGTATTCTTTTGATAGTACTCCCATACTACTTTTCAGGATGGAATTGTTTCTAGTTTTTTAGGGTGAGAAAGTACTTGTCAATTTCTTTCTAGTACCTTTTTCTCGCACACTTATCATGGGATTATAGAAGTATGTATACCATATTATCATTTATTTTACATTTCATAATTTTATGTTCTTAGATATGGGTGTGTTTATATTGGTCAATTAGGTTAAATCTTCTGATATGTGTGATATTCAAAGTCAGTGCTATTCTCAAGCCATGGGCCTATTTAAGGAGGGTTTTGGGAAGTTGTGTCTTAGAAACCATCGTGTCAGGTCATGAAAAAGTGGTTTCAGATGAATGTTCCACATTAGGACTAGAGTCTCTGAGATTGGTTTTTGATTTTCTGAAATATGGTTAATGTGTATTGAGTTTATGTTTTAGACCAGGGACCATGGTGTTGGTTCAAAACTCAATGTATCCATTCATCATGACTCAAACAAACTTCTTGCTGAATTGGTACATGTAGATGCTAGTTGAAAGGGAGTAATTGGAACATGAATCATATAGAAATGGGTTGTGGTGTCCATTTCATTATTGAGTCTTCTCCCATAAAATATTCATCAACCATGGTTTATCATGTTTATTTTAGGATTCCTATGCAAGTATATACAATAGTGATTTCACTGTGTGATCACAAGGATAATACTCCAAGTGATGATGCTTCAGTACATGGGTCTCTATAATAGAAAATCTTATAGGGCTATTTATTATCTCCACCACCACCTATGGATCATTTTTTAGTACAGACTGTACTTGATAAGGGTTCACATAGGCTGAGTGTGCGGCATGAGATCCATAGGTAACAACCTCCCAAATTTTTGGGTGAGCTAAACCCTCCAGTGGATAATGAATAGCCAGAGGAAATCACTCATGTTTTTTACCTTGTGAGTATTCCTATAGATCTAAAGGAATTCCTCACAATGAGTCTTTTTCATGGAATTTTTGATCATTGGTGGAGTCATATGACTAAGTCTCATGATGATACAACTCCTTATTGGTTATATTTTGAGAATCTCTTTAGGTAAGAGTTTGATCCATCCACATTGTGATCAGTGTGCATCTAGAAGATTCCATAAGAACATTAGGGAAGTATGACCACAATAGAGTATACATTTAGGTTTTCTAAACTCTTATGGTTCTATATGGATATATTGTGAGATCTGTTTTAGAGAAAAAACCTATGATCATGGATTAAATCAATATATCTTGGAATCAGTGATATATATTTGTATTCCATCCTATTTTGAAGTTCATGGTCAAGCCTTAGTAATAGAGAGTTTCTTAGATGAGAAGACAAAAACATTGGGTACTGGTAGTAAGAACCTATGAGTTGAGACATCAATATAAAATATCCTATGATAGTCATCGCTATGAAGGCATGTGATATGATTCAAAAAAAATTCATAGTGAAATGGATTAGTGACATAGGGCTCTCAGGATGGATTGATTCATTCAAGGAAGAGGCAGTGATTCCCCAACAATGGTTGGGGACTTCTTGCATGAGATTTTCTGATCCTTCATATTACTGATTAAGAGATGGTTAGGGGACCATATATGTATAGATTATATTATAAACAAGGAGGACTCTATGGTAGATTATGTGGTAGATGGGAAGGTCAAGTAGTAGTAGGTGGTCAAAGGATTTACCTATTAACTACACCACCACTAGTTGGTCCATACCAGATTGAGGGAGATGGTGGTTTGGGATGAGGACATTTTATTCTATAGAGGCTTATGAGCAAGCTGATATAGGGATTAAATGAGGTAAGATAAGTGTGTTTTATACCATATCTGTAGTACTAATAGTCACAGTTATAAATTATTCATTTCATTACAATTCTATGGTTTGGGACATAGATATTTTGGTAGAGCCTTTGGATCAACCATTTCCCTTGGAGATTCTGATAGGATGTTACTCAGTGATTTCACACTTCTACTAATAATGTGGTTTGACACATGGAGTTGAGAGTTTCATATGAGGGATATTTTTACGATATATGAATCCTTATGATTTCATATTAGGTATGGATAGGTAATCCATAGTTCATCCCCTTATTTACTATTTAATGTAGATGATGAAGTGTCTCCATAGTGGTGTGGAATTGTTTTCTTTTATTGGTGAAACGGAAACCTAGTAGAGATGTATGATCTTAGGAACAATATATTTCTATTCATTTATCACTACTTTAATAACATGGATCTTGGTGATGTTGATGCTATGAGATACCAGTTCCCTACAGTGGTAGAAGAGAATGTGGATGTATCTCAAGAGGATGTCTAAGGCATACCTCTATAAAGGGAGTTAGAATAATACATTGACTTACACCTAGATATGGATCTTATATCTATACTTCAAATCATATGTATTCTATAGATCTTCATTATTTGAGGATAGAGTTGGAGGAATCGAATAGGAACGGATTTCGGAGACCTAGTGTTTCCCCCTAGGAAGCGTCAATGTTTTTCAATAAGAAAGAAGAATGGTTCTTGAGATTTTGTGTGGATTAACAGTTCTTTATGTAGGTGACCATGAAGAATAACAATATACTACCAAGGATAAATGAAATTCTTGAACATTTTAATGTGGAATGATAGACCTCAAAGATAGACCTCATGTCAGGATATCACCAGTTGCAAGTATGAGATGAGGATATACCAAATATAGAATTAAGGTGTATATAAGGTCACTATATGTACTTGGTGATGAATTCCCTAGAGGAGTTAATTGGAATCATTAATCAAGTCATTTATCCTTTTTGGAGGGATGTTAGGTCGTCTTTATATATGATATCTCAGTGGACTCGGCGTCCAAGGAGGTGAACAAAAGACACTTGCGGATGGTTTTGTACATGCTCTAAGAGAACCATATTTATGGGATGCTCTCAAAGTATCAATTTTGGAGTTGAGAGGTCCACTTCATAAGACATTACATATCAGATATAGGAGTGGATGTGGATGAAAAAAAAAGAAAATAATGTTCTATCTTCGGAGCCACCCAATAGTTTTACATAAGTGCATAGTTTCATTGGGATTATAGGGTACTATCAGATGGTTTTACCCAATTTATCCATATTTTCATAAACTTTGATATATTTGGCAGAAAATGTGAATCCTTTTGTATAGATGGAAAAGTTCCATTAATGTTTTCAGGATTTGATGTAGAGGTTGATGAATGCCCCCTACTTGATATTGTTAGAGGAGGGTGTTGTGTATTTAGAGTTCTAAGATGCCTTAGGGATCAAACATGGTAATTTTATTATGTAACAGAAAGTAATGATTTCCTATGGGTCAAGTCTGTTGAGACCACATGAGTATAACTACACAACCCATGATCATGAGCTAAAAGGGGTAATTTTTAACTGAATATGTGGTGGCACTACCTTATGTATGAACAATTTATTGTATATTCTGACTACAAGAGTCTCAGGTATATCTTCCATCAGAAGGATATTAACTAGAGAGAAAGGCGATGCATAGTGTTCATATAGGACTATGACTTAAATATTTTCTATAGATTTGGGAAGTGGAATGTGTTTTAATATTCTATTAGCAGGAGATATTTTTCACAGTTGTTGGTTGAGGTGTCAAAGTTGTTAGCCTTATTGAAGTTATCCTTAATGGAAAAGGATGATGATTCATATCTACAATTTATGGTTGTTACCCCTCTTATTATATAGTGTGTTAGGGAAGATCATTATAGAGATACCTAATTTGATTACATTAATACTTAGATATCCCTGATATATTCCCCTATTAGATTTTTTGAATTTAGGGAGAACATTATCCTTTAACATCGATGAATGATTGTACAAGTGATGTTATGGGAGGAGGTGATGAGTGTGTTTTATACATCCCCTTTTTTATTAAATATTAGTGTATAAAATAGACACTAATACATTCTAAATCATTTTTTGTGGTCATGCATGACGGGATGTTTTTCAGATTTTATCTCTTGATACCTCACTCGTCAGCAAGTTAAAGGTAAAAAATATGTTATAGAAAGTATATATCAAACCCTTGAGGTTCCAGAGTAGATGTGGGATGATATATATATGGAAATAATAATGGGGATACCATGTATTTCCATAGAAAATGATTCTATCATGGTGATCATAGAACAACTCACAAAGTCATCCCACATTATAGCTATTTTAGAGTAGAGGGTTGTAGATAGAGTGATACTATTTTATAGGTAAAAGATAGGTCATCTGTAAAGGGTTCCCTCAATAGTCAATTTAAAACACGATTCTTGCTTCATGTCGTGATTATGGAGAGGATTGTATGGATTATTTGGGACTTAATTGAATTTGAGCATGTAATTTCACCCCCAAACTGAATGTCAGTCTAAGAAGACTATTCATGTGTTGGAGGAAATGTTGGGTATTTCATGTTGAATTTTGTTTGGTGTGGGGAGGATCACTTACCATTGATATATTTTCCATAAAAAATTAAATATCCTTCCACCATTATCATGGAATTATTTGAGGACTTTTATGGGTGATCATTCAGGTTAATACTTTATTTGATTGATATAGGGGAGTCAACTCTCAGGGAGCATGAGTTGATTTATGGTACTATAACTAACATGAAAATAATGTAGGATCAGATGTAGACTGTACCAAGCCATCCTAATTCTTTTTTGGACCAACATTGTAGGAATTTGGGGTTTAAAAAGGGAAATCATGTATTCCTAAGGTTCTCACCTTAACATTGATTATGGATATTTGATCAGGGAATCAAGATATCTCTAAGATTCATTTTCCCTTTCAAGATACCATTTAGAGTTGGTGAGGTGGCATATCTCTTCGATCTAACTCCTATATCAGAAATGGTAAATGAACTTTTCTAATGTCCTAGCTAAGGAGTTATGTGCATGATTCATTACATGTTATCGAAAAGGGAGATATCGACATTGAGGATGGGGATACCATTTCTGAGTACCTAATGGAGACCATGCATTGACAAGAAAGGATCCTTTGTATGAAATTGATTCCCCAAGTTCATGTATGGTTGTAGCATGTGAATATTCTGGAGAGAACATGGGAGTGGGAGACCAAAATATGATATTAGTTACCTCATATTTTTGAGTTGATTTTTCAGTTTTTTGTAATAAAATCCCTATGGATGCGAGAAGGTAAAAACAATATTTTTTATAGGTATTACTTTATAATATTATATAGTTTATTTTTCAGAGTTAAGTTCTAAGACGGTTATAGATTCTGAGGCCTAGTAAGCATGGAATTGAAATTTAAAAATTATAAAAAAATTAATATCAAACATAGTGATTATACTGAAAAAGTTTAATAAATAATAAATGGATGATTATATTTTAATTTTTAGTAATCCTTTGAGTTTATAGAAAAGTCTTTACCCTATGTGTGAAATAATATTTTTTACAGGATGGTGTAAATATTAAAATAATTGAATTGAATTTATTTATTTTGTTATATTTATGAAATAACCTATTTTATTGTATAAATATATAACTATTATTATATATTTAGGATATCCACATAACCCTAGAGTTGTAGTGGATCATTGGAGGAGATCTCTCTTGGATAAAAATATCTGATCAAATCAAAATTGAAGACCATTGTGCCATCAGAATTCATAGATCTCACCATCAAAAGAATTGAAGGAAATTTCTTTATATATGATCAGTACAAACCATAGGTTGGATGTTTTATTTATATGATTACATCCCTTTATTTATCCATCATTTAATGATGATAAATTCCATAAACAATAACTGATTTTCAGATCAACAATTAATTTTTTTTATGGTTGATTTATTTTTTCATTTATTATTTCCTATTTTATGGTGTAATTTTTTAAAAATGGATGAAGGACAACAAAAAAATGAAAACATTCATTCCTAATATTTATTGTTTATGGGATTATCCCCCATTTCATCACATGATCATCGTGGGAATTTTTTTTGGCATGAGGTTCAATGAATACCATACATATGATTGTTTCATGACTATTCTATGGAAAAGAAAATTAATACCATGGGTTTGATTCAAGATCCAGGTGTGAAACTTCTGGAGGATAATCAGATGTAGATTATAATATAATGAACATTACCATTCATCTTGGTTTGACATGTGCAGTGATGGTATGACTCAATGAAGGTATTTTCTTAACAGATTCGATGCCCGAATTAAGATCTCTAGAGATTTTAAGGACAAAGAACATCAAAGCCATAATTATTGGTTAGAATTACAGTTGTTGTAGTGCATCGGGTGACATAGTAAAAAAACTAAGGTTTAACTAATTTCACTGGTGACATGGAATGTCATCCGGAATCACACATCGTGTGTGGCCCTAGTTGCAACACTAGGGTTTCCTCAAAAATGAAAATATCACACTCCATGTGACACCTATCACAAGACGTGTGACCTAATCTAGTGGATATGTGTTTATCTCTTAGGATACATGTCCATGAAAAGACCATGGTACATGACCATGGTCCAAGAACATGTCCCGATCCATGTACTAGGGAAAATCTAGGTGTACATTGGCACAATAAGGTGTACAGAGGTTGGTACATGGGCATGACCTGAAGAAAATAGGCTTGAATAGGTGTAACACGTAAGGTTTTGGAATACCTCTACATTCCTAATATCCTTACACACAATGTATATGGTGATCAACATAATGTGTGAGACAAAAGAACAGGGGAAGATCAGGGATTGGTCGTACACACTATGTACCCCAACAACATGCCATGTACCCCCTTTGAGGGTGTTTAGTGAACTTTGTTTGATCATTATAGACCTGTAATGGTTGAATTTATTCCCTTGGTCAATCATCTAAAGGGTAAAATAAGTCGTTTCATCCAAATATATGGATTGTAATCCCATATAGAGGATGAGTCTCAAATAATTTTTTTGGTGTCCCATCTTAAAAAGGTGTGATTCTCTATTATTCATTTTTATAACCAAAAATGAATTTTTAGAATCATCATGAAGACCTTGTGTGGGGTATTTATTCCCCATTTATTATCCATTTCAGTAAGGATCACAATATTATTGGCATATGAAACCCTACAGAGTAGGTTGACACATATTGGGTTCGTGGAGTCCCCCAATGGTCCTGGGTGTGTTCCCCTATATATAGATCAATATCATTAATGATTGGAAAGATTTCATGGTAATATTCAAATGGTCATGACGTATTGATTTAGTTAGATTAATAATATCAGGGATCATGGAGTGGGTTGTCCTAAAACTAGCATTGACTATACGTTTCAAGTAGAATTGTAGGGTTGGCAGTTTGGTTGATACCTCTTGTATGTGTGGTGTCCTTCTTGAATATATATCTTTTTTGTTATACATTAATTTTATTATTAGTATTATGATATGTATAATCTTTATACCTTAGGTTTTTAAGGGTTTCCTACTATGTAATTATTTACTCACCCCTTCAAGGTATCTTCCTATGTATGATGTGTCTTATGAAGATGATTAACCCTTTGATGGATTTGTAGAGAGACAATGACCATGTAGAGTTTAGTGAGATAGATAGATAATGATTTTTAATAGTGGTTTAATTTGATATTATTCCCCCATACATTCAAGGTTGGACATGTTTTTTGTTTCTTTTAGTGGGATCATATTTGCAATTTTCCTTGTAGTACATTGTTGTCTTACTCAGATTGTGGGATTATATATATATGCATAGATTGTTATTATTTGTTTTATATTTCAAAATTTTATGGGCTTGGTGATGTTTGTGTCTATATAATGATATTAAGATAATTAATCCCACGTATGTGATATTCATACTTGACAGTTGTTGCTATCCCTAGACCGTTTGGAGACGGACTTAGAGTTTTGATGGCTCGGGCCCCATCAGGATAGGTTTTGATAGATTATAATAAATTATTATAAACAAAAATGTCCCTCTATAGTGATGGAAAAACCATGAATATAAGGTTTTAGTATTTAAACAGTGAATGGGGTTAAGTATGGAACATGTTGAGGTTATACAAATGGAGTGTCTTAAAATAATACACATGGAAGGAAGTCCACTATAAACTATTTCAGGGTGTGACCCTCATTATTATTGGAATTTCATTGGGTACTGATGAAGATGTTCTAGGTGATTCTGTAACATTTATTAGTTGATGTTTTTATTAGAACACGTGTATAAGTATAAAAACCATGTTCAATTATCATGCGAACTGATTGGAAAAGCTTGGTTCAAGGAGGAAATCCACAATGTGGGTAGGTTTCTAGACGATTTGGGATGAACATCATACAACCAATGTTGGTTTTGGATGCTAGTGAGCTAGTAAATCATATTATATCAAGTTCCATACCAAATAACTACTTTGATATTTGGTTACTTTATTGGATAGAGTCCATGCATTAGTATCATGCTTATGATTATTTGGAAATAATTTGATCATGAGTCATATTAGAGGTGTATCAGTGCACTGGTGAGATAATAATGGATGATTTGGTTGGATGAGGACCCAAACATGGAATTATACTAAATTTTGGGTAGATACATTGTGGGGTGTTTTTAAAGATCATGAAATTTATTAATTAGTTAACAAATCATGATTAGTTGATGAGATAATACATCAATGGTTTAAATCATGTGGTTTTGGGAATAGTTGGCCTGAGGTGAACCAAAATGGGGTTTTATGTGTAATTGAGATTCGTTTCATATAAACCACACCACACATGTTTTTAGACCACTAAGAATATTTTTCATTTGGATATTATAATTTTGTGGAGAAACATGTATTGGTGGTCATCCTTTTTGTGTCAAGTGTTATCATGTATAGATTATTATAGGAAAAAATAGGTGGATGAAACCATCTGATATTTTGATAGAAGAGCATGTGTAAGTACCATATTATTGATCTATTGAGGGTATGAACTATGGTTCATGCATTCAATGAGGATTATTCAAGGGGTATGATTCTATACCTCAAGGATTTTATAATATAAAATAGGTGATCATGTTATGTAGGGAGTGTTGGGTGGTGTTTTTCGATAGAGGAAAAAACTAATTTTCAATGTGAGGTTGTATAATGACTGTTGGGGTTTGGGGTGTCTAGGAGAGGCCATTCGTGGGATTCTTCCCCAGTAATGATTTCCATTTGATTCTCCTAGAGAGGGAATTGATCTGAGGGTCATTTAAAGATTCCATAGGTATATTTCATCCATTTTATCCTTGTTTCTATTATCCCTTAATAGCCTCTATTTTAGGGCAATTTTCGTTTAGGTTAATGAGATGATTCCATCAAATCGTGGTGAAATAATATATAGATGAAAGGGCTTCCACATGGCCTTGATAAAGGGAATCCTATGATGAAATAATTGTATAGATTATCCGTGTTTTAATTAAGGTACATCACTATATGTATTTTCAAGGATTTTTTATTTAATTATGTTAATATTTTGATGTATTTGTTTCTAGTGGTTATTGAATTTCTATGTATGATTTCAAGCTTGTGTATCATGCCTTCTACATGTTTTTAGTAACTATTCAAGTTCAATGATGGAATCTAATTAGTTTTTAGGAGTTATGAATATATTTAATGGTAAATTAATTTTAAATTTTATAAATTATTATTAATTATTATAATTATTTAATTATTGAACATCATTGAATGAAATAGGTAATCAGGATGTTGGTGAGTCCTTTTACTATCTCATGTGAGAGTTTCTGGGCTATTATATAAAATGGAATAAATCTAAAAATTACACCGGTGGTCTCTTTTGAATATCCCCATGGTATATTATTTTTTTTACAAATTCCTTTTATGTGATATGTGTTATCACCTCCAATGGATTATAATTTTTTCATTTGAATGAAAGGGTTTAAATAAAATGAAATTCCTAGACCAAAAAAAGCGTAATGGGACATGTTGGAACCTTATGCACTGTATTGATTATGCCGACCACCAATGGAATATTCCATGATTATGAATTCATTCCTTGTAGAACTTGGTCACTAATAGGTTTAATGGAAACAAACATAGTATTGGTATCTTCCATAGGGATTAGTTTACTTTTGGCCTATAGGTAGAGTCGAGTGATGAATTAAGATGTATTTTCATGGAAGTGGCATTGTGTATCCCTAATATACATTCAATTATTTGATATTTATTTTGATAAATTTGTGGTGATTATTCCTCTCCTTAAGGATGAGATTAAATTTGTGGGTAAACCAAATGGAAATTGATTGATAGGTTTGGTAGAAGGACTAACCTGGGGTGACATAGTAAGGGGATAGTCTGGAGACTATCTATCAAGTGAGACTAATACATGGAGGAAAAATAATCGTTCATATGTTTATTATGATGATGAGGGATTTCATTCCTTCCAAGTAATATGCGTTGACCCAAAATATTTAATTTTGATAAGGGAATCCATTGAAGGGTGACAGTGATGGACGAGACTTGAAGACCTAGATGAGTGTCGTCATGATATGTTGACCATGAGAGGGTGTGTCAAGAGAAGGGTATTAATGATTATGTGTGAAACATTTTTACCCAAATCAATGATGATCAATATATGGCTATGTAGATGGATTTCAGTTGCATACATAAGAGGATAACTCTAGATTTTGGTATAGATTAATATAGATTCTTAAAACCATTGAGATACATTACAAGAGATGAATTAGTAGAGATACACTATCAATAGAGTTGTATTGATATAAATGGGATACATTGGATGTTATCCTTAAATCCTACAACTATTCAAGATATTTTTTTAGAATACCTTATAAGTTGTCATTCAATTTAGATATTTCCCAATTTTTATTAACGTGGACTTTTCTTAGCATCATGGATAAGGGATGTGACCATCCCTTTGTGGCTTATAGGAAAGGTTTGGATTTCCATATAATTGTTTCTTAGAATTATTGATAGGGGATACAACCCTCACATATACTATAATATCCTATTTTGGATTACCATTTACTTGTTCCTTAGAATCATGGAAAAGGGATTAAACCCACCCTCATAGCAAATAGTCTTGGTCTGTAATTCCTTGTAAATACTCACAAGATTCAACCATTGAACATAATATTACCATATTACCTATTAATTCCTCATAAATTTTTTCCATTGGCCTTATATTTGTTTGAATGGTCATGTTATATGCTCAGAGACATGCCCATACTATCCAAAGTAGGTTTGGGTCAATCGTAGGTTTCACGTTATAGCCCAAAGATCCAAAAAATTATTTATTTTCACATTCACACTATATTTATTTATTTATCTAGTCAAATAACATATATACATTCTATTTAAAATTTCTGTATAAAACATCATTTCGGGTTACCTACTTAGTTTTACTCACACCTACTCAGGTGTCCATGAAACATATGTATCCAATGAGACGTCAGTATTTACAAGGTCAAGGTTTGAAGAGGGAAATAGAAGGTTTATTGAGGGGAATAACTTAGAAATGATTTGATACTAGGATGAGTAGTATCATTGATAGTGGTATAGACTCAGTGTATTTATCCTTTCACTTTGTTAATGTGAATAGCATGATGGGAGAATAGTGTTTCCGTATACTAGAATGACCATGAGTTCGTGTAACTATATTTTTTCACACTAATATATTATTTATGATTATGTTTACTAATTTAATATTATTTAATGATTAATATAGTTATTGTTTTTTAATTTTTTCTACCTTTTTTCAATCTCATATGGTCATTTATCCTTCCTAAAGTGTAACACTAGATTCCTAGTGCTAGTTGGTAGCCTCTGAAATATGGGGAGGCATTCATGAGGTCACATGGAGACACTTTTGGTTCGATCACCATTTAGTGGCTGAAAACTAGGTTAGTTTGTCACATGAATTTTCATGTTTTATTTCTATAATTTTAATGTGTTGTTTTTATTTTTGTACTATATTGATGTTAAGGTGTATTTTGAGAAAGGTTCTTATTAAATGTAATTTGATATCATTACTCCTAAAAATTTATTATTTAATCAAGGGAAGATATTTTATGCATTTCCTTGTGATGTACTCATTATAATAACATAAATACGGTATATTTAATTTTTGAAAATACCAAAACTCTAAAGATAGGGGTATAATAAAATTACCTTCAATATATGGATTATGTTCAAGAGTTCCCCAAATATATGACTACCATATTCCAAGGTGAAATGTTACCACAATAAGAGACTGATTTAATAAAATATATTAAGGGAATATTTAGTATTTTGAGGGTTGTTACATACTATAAAGTGGATATTTCTTTTTTTATTGAATAGATTGATCTATGAGATGTGGAGAAATAATATTCATGATAATATGATTATGTAAATTCCATGGGAGAATTTAAATATCATTTTTATTCAAAACGTATTACCTCGATAGTGTAAAAATATAGAATATGGTGTAATTTATGAGTAACCACGGAGGTGATAGAATATTAAATAAGTATACAATCCATTTTGATATTATGGAGTCTTTTTTTTCACTGAACGTAGTTTTTATTACCTCATTGAAATCTCATTTAATTGAAATAGTTCTTTATACAAACCTCAGTACATGAGTGTTTCTATCTGGAATGATATTATATGAGAAATTATTTAATAGTTCTATGATAATAGAGGATAATTATTTAGAAGAACCTATGAAATGTGGTGTTTCTTTTATAGATTAAAAATAAATTTAATATATAAAATGGGAAAAATAAAGGTGTATTAATGAACCAAATTGATAAAATTTAGTGGCAATGATCCTATAATTTTCTTTCTTCTTTGATAAACAGGTAATTTCTCATAAATTTATAGTATGGTTAACTAGTGAATTCCAACCCAAACTTGTTCAAAATTTTCAAAAACATTCATTGATTCATCTGGTTATTTGATCTTTAAAAACTTCTTAAGATAAAATATTAATGGATGAAAAAATATCATATGTACCCTCAGCCATATCCATGATGGGCTTTATTTTTATAATTTTAGGTAAATTTGATAATAATTTAGCTATTTTATTAACTCTATCACATTGGGTATTCCTTCACTCAAAATAATCACTTTGTGTCTATATGTTTTTAAGTAAACATTTATATTTTTTTCTCATTTAATTATCATTTTGAATGTTTCTTATATCCAGTGATTTTACTATATCATTTATAAGGGATAAAAATTTATCAATATACGATTATGGAATTTTTTTTCCTTATCGATTGAAAATACAATTTATGTTTAAGGTGTAAGAATTATTATGGTGTTTTTATTCTTTATATAATTCATCCTTATAGAGGGAATTATAAATAGGGATACCTATATTATTTCTCAGACTCTTCTTTCATTTTTTTCTATGAATTATTTGGGCTGCATAAATTAGATTCCTTTAGAATGGTTTTTGTTGAGTAAAGGAAAATTACAGGATTTTAGTAGTTTATTTATCATGTAAAAAATAATTCAAATAACAATTGATTCAACTAATGTCTTGAAACCCCCTCAATTGGTACATATCCTTGGATATTAATGAATAGAAGAGGATTAATGATGAATCCTACCACCAATAGGCCATGGGTTGAACACTAGCATTGAGGTTGTAATAAAAAAATAAGAGACATTACTGTAACTGTATATATATAAAGAGAACTAATAAGTTGAAATAAAAAAATTAAATCCATATCATAAATAGAGAATAAATACCAAATATGAATTTAATTTTATAAAATTCTAAAACAGATTGAAATAAAAATAAGGAAATGACCTCTAAGGAAATGACCATGAACATCTACAACATTCAAACAATTTCATGTGATAATAATTCCTAGATTGATCAACAAAAAGATCCTATAGACATGAAAAATATATATATGGGGTGATCATAAAATATATACGCAACTAGATCCTCAATGGAAACTCATAAAAAAATATGTAAAAGAGGCATTATGAAGATGAATGGGTAAACAAATTAAACTAAATCATCACCTAAATAGGTAAATCAATTTACCATCCTCGCCAAGGATCACTCACCACGTAACTCATAGATGTATGATATAAATTTTAGAACATATATATAGGTAAAAATGGGACACTGCTTTTACTTACCAACTATTTTGTCTCTCCAACACCCCAAAGACTCATGTCATATTATCACCCCTACCATAAATCATCTAGCACCCCATGAATACATATAACAACTATTATGTATCCTAGGAATAATTAAACAACCTCATCAAAATCAAATCATATGTAATAAAGTAATATTTTGAAATAAAATATAACTAATGTTTCATATAATATACCTTAAGAAACTAAATCCCCTATATGTAGACACATGTGAATCCATAGCCTCCATGATGACTTAAAAGTATTTTTATAGCCAAGATCCATTATAACCA
Organism: Viscum album; assembly: GCA_963277665.1. Taxonomy (NCBI): domain Eukaryota; kingdom Viridiplantae; phylum Streptophyta; class Magnoliopsida; order Santalales; family Viscaceae; genus Viscum; species Viscum album. The sequence continues at coordinate 1,947,327,635 of OY728163.1, forward strand.
ACATATATATGTATTAGAAGACTGAGATACATAAAAAAATAAGTGAGAAAATAACCTATACCTTTTGTTTTTATAGATTATATATGCTAATTTTAGAATACAACAGTTTCAATTAGTGTGAGATAGAGGGAGTAATCATTCATTTATTTTCTTTACAGCCTGAATATTTGAGAAAAAAACCCCCAAACATTTTTGTGTTTGTTCTCCAACTGAATCAGGTTGTAAAATTTATGAAATCATGAAATATAAGATATGTCACACACAACCACACAATGTGTAACTACATATCCTAAAACTCATCTACATCTATCTTCTCTCCTAACACTCAACTACCACCACTAATCCCTAAGAAACTAAATATCATAGAATCACACATGTATTTAAGGATAACGTAACATTAACCACTTTTATATTGTAATTTATCAATTACAATCATTTCTTAAATCCATTATCAATTCCTAGTTGAAATATTTCATGTCTTGACAAAAAATTTCCTATATAATCATAATTCAATTTCTATATTTAATACCCATGCTCATTGAACATTCAATATAAAAGTTATACTTTTCCATAGACCATATGTCATTTATCATTACTCCTATCAAAATCCCTCATAACTATGATTTCATATATTTATCAAATTATAATTCCATAATTTTGGGTTCTCTGGGACACGTTTGAAGCTACCACATGCAATGATACACTTACCGTGCATAAAACCAAACCACATAAAGTAATAGGAAACGTAGAAAATAAATATATGAAAAAATATCCATTAAAAACCCCTTAATAATTGAGTAATGATCTAATCATGACTCTCAAATCATCTCTAAATCCCTTGTCTCATCCCCGCCAAAATTGCGCACATACCACCCCCCATCACCATCATCAAGACGACAATGTAACCCCAAGTAAACGGGACCATTGATATTAATTCCTATCCTCCACACAATGTTATAAAAACACATTTAATTATATTGTGAAAACAACATTTTATTTAATATATAAAATTAACCAATTAATTATTCTCTCGTTATGTATAATGAATCATATAATCAATAACTAAAAAATTCCATAAAATAATACAAACATTACTTTATCATTACTTCTATATTCAATCGAAAATTAAGGAAGAACAAAAATCCATTTACATGTCTCATTAATGATTCATTACATTATATTTATTGATTTATGTTTTCTTATATAATTTTTAGAATATTAACAATGATAACTAATAAAAAATCCTTATAAAAATATAATTCATCCCCAATAAAACAAAGAGTTTCAATCAACATATAAAAAATCACATACTGTCACAAATAAGAAATTATAATTCAATTTTGATCTATTTATTGTCTTTTTCGGTTAGTTACACCATTAGCCAATGATTTAAAGCATCAATATGTTGAAAATTGTACATAAATAAAAGGATAGCTAGTGAATCCATATAATTAATAAAAGTTTAAAATTATCTGAACAAGAATAGGTCAATATCAATGACCTTAGATTTAAACAATAGAATAACTTAATGAAGACTCACTAAAACCCAACTAAAACATGAATAAATAATGTATTTCTTGAAATCCATTTCAAAATAGAAAAACGCCACCACATAATCCATTAAAAATAAAGAGTTCTTGGGAAATGAATAATAGAGGAGGAGATACATTAACATGATTCGTGAGACATAGATCAAGGAAACAATAAATGTTTAGACTATCAAAAAAATTTGACAGAGAGTATAGATAAGGTTATATGTAGGATAGGGTTTATGGGGATAAATTAGAAAATAAAACTGAGGATAATACAAAAAATATATTTAAAGAGGAATATCAACTGGTCTCCTCCATGTTATGGTGATAACCCTCCACATCATGGTTCCCCTAGGTCAATGAAGATCGTGAATATTAGTGTTAGAATAAGTTTATCCCACTAAATCTCATGCATTTTGAAAATCATTGTTAATTTTCACTAAAAACCACAACACCTTATACCATGGAACAAAGGAATCCTTAAATCCAATCCTACCTTCATACATCCCTCATGACACAGAACCATGGCATAGGGAGAAACCCAAATTTGTCTGATCATACTCAGCTATTACTTGAGTGTGATTTATCTTCTCACACCACCACACCTAGTGCCACAAGCTCCCCATGGATTTTATTTAGATTCATTTCCCACAAGGAGACTTGAATTTAAACACTCTTAAAAAAACATGATGTTCCCCCAATTTCTCACATAGGGGAATAGATATAAATTACATATAAGACAATGACATGGTGACATGTAGCTCATCAGTTCCTATACTTTTTTTCTCTAACAAAAAAATGGATAACTTAAATCAAATTAGGAATTAAAAACCATAATGCAGAATGTAACTCCCAAATATTTTACACTCTGCCTTTTCTTTAATATGAATTCTTCAATAGCTTATGGGCATAATAAACTAATTAAATATAACTATTTAATTGATATATTATTTTTCCTAGAAGATGGAAATGGAGGGAATGAATGATAATAATTAAATTATAAAAATATATATTAAACATGTTTATATAATTAATTCACTGGTTACCAATTAATTAAGAATTAAAACAAATTCATCATAAAGGACATATTTTTATAAAAACTATTTTTTGGACACAATGTCACTTTATATTAACAAAAAAATAAAAAAAATATTTTTGAATGATATAAATGAACCTTATCTATATTTTATTTTCAAACAATTTTTTTTACATAGATCCATAATATTTTTAGATACATAATATAAAAATAAATCCATTTTTACACATAAAAAACAATATTTTTCTAAATGATGTTTTACCAATATTTGATGAAAAAAAATTTAAATATAAATTTTGTAACTTTTATAAACTATATATGAAACAATAAAAATTATTTTTTATATCATAATATCAATATTTACATTGGTTATATTTATTATATTTTTTGGATAAATTTAATTTTTGATGAATAGTATTGTGCCCTTTCGAATAAAAATGTGACTGTTATTAATAGTAATATGTCCAATAGAAATATAAAATCACTTATTAATGTATAAATATAATCTAGGTATATTATAAATAATTATAAAATATATTTAGATCATGAAATAATTAAATAAATGTTCAAAAAATCTAAATTAAGTGTTGATATTTTTTGTAAAATAAAAATGTTTATTTACCATATATTAATTTGTATAAAGAATTAATAGAAACATATTTTCATAAAATAAAACACTAAATTAACAATTTTTTTGTCTTTTTATTGTAATATTTTTTTGTGAGACCATAATTATTCATTGAAGTGTCATAAAAATAGTTATAATATTAAAATTAGTAATTTTCATGTTAATGGTGATTTTCATTAAAACATAAATTTATAATATTTGGAAAACTAGTTCCATCAAATGAAATTAACTTATGAATTATAAATGTTATAAATGGGTTGGGTGAATGTCTTTAAATTTTCAAAAATTCATGATTTTCAGGTGAATAGTAAAATATAGTAATTTATAGTGTAAATTCATTATAAGTTAAATACAATATTACTTGAGTAATTTATGGTGTAATAACCATAATAAGTTATTCCCATTAATTTTTTTAGTATATTTAATTATAATACTAAAACTAATCATGGTTTGTATCCAATATAATAAACTAATTAATAAAAAATTCGACAACACCCCTCTCCTCTACTATAAATACCACCCACACCGCCCCTTCTCCTAACAACTCTTAAGACTTTAATCTTATAAAATTAATACATAGTACTCTTACCATTTCTCTTACACATGTTTAGGTGGTTCTGGTCTCAACTAATGAAAAAAACCAATTTCCATAAAGAGTTTTTCAAGAGGTAAAAACATCTTTCCTTTTTATTTAATTTATTTTCAAATTATTTTATTTTCTTATTCTATTCTCACCGCCCAATAAATAGTGACTTGATAAATCCATTACATTTTATATATTTTAATATTACCATTTCAATGGAAAATCCACCATCAAGTATCTTCTCTTTTACTTTTAATGATGAAAACATCATCCTTGATGTGTCGATTTTTGGCCTTCGAGATGGACGTGTTTCCATTTTTCAATTACACCTCCCCAGCTATGTTGAAAATCCTTTCAATAGTTGATAATGAATATAGTACATGTTTTAAATATTTTCCAATTTTTTGGAACAAAAATACAAAAATAATATTAATTAATGAAAAAAACTATAATGTGATGATTGAAAAACCACCAAAATACTATAACCTATTATCACTAACATATTATCTAATGATTCCACAACACCCCAAATAACAAAATGAATTATAAAAGCATGTAATATAATATAATATAATTAATAAAATATAAGATCAATTATGGAAAATTATTTTCATTTTACAAGATCTTTCCTATGTGTATAAAATTAAACAAATTATGAAAACCGAGGAAAAAGAGAGTCTTGAATAATCAAATTGTATTTTATAACCCATCAAAAAATCCATAAAAAATAATATAATTATAATAAATCTTATAAATTATAAAATTTCATAATTTAATTACTTAATTAATTCGATTTGATTAGCTGGGACATTATGATCATGTGACAAAAATATTGATATATAAAGTAAGAGTTTTCTCATCACACTTTTATTTCTTTGAGATATACCTTATTAAAACTATTTTTTACATGTGTTGTATTTATAATACCAATTTATGTATAATTTCATGAATATATTTATATTAATGATATTATATTTATTATTTGATTATCATTAATTTTATTGTTCATGTGGATCGACCGTTTTCAAAGTGGTAATGGATTCTTCCAAAACCACCATTTTTCAACAGAGTTATGTTTTCTCTCTATTTACGTAAATGTAATTATACATAATTTTATATAAATATTATATATTATGGTTATATGTTCCAAAATCACATATCGAAATTATTTTATCTTATTTTTATGGGTTAGAACATCTTTTATAAGGTTCCCTTAGCAATTTCTCTCAATAAGCAATACCGGTTGAAGGGAATCTTCAAAATTTCAAACCCATTTTTAACTGAACTCCACAATACATTTTAGGCCACAAATATTTTTATAAAATCACTCTATTTATCATGAAAAAGTATAATATTTCAATTATTGTTATCTGATTTTGTTTAATCATTTAACCTATTTAAAAACACTTTAATAATTTCCCTTAAACCGCACTAAAGTGGATTATTTCTAATGGTTCTTAAATACAATTTTTATATGTTTTCACTAATTTTGGACATCATTTATGTCTAACAAATAATTTCATTGTCCATAAATTTTTCTTTTCTAGGATATACAATTTTACATTATGATTTTATGAAAAATACAAATGAATTTTCCAAAAATAAATCTTCTTTGAAAAGTATAAATTGTATTTATCATGAATTTATTAGATAAATTTTAAATTATTTTAATATTTGATTATGATTAAAATTTTTCAAAGTAGTATATGAAAAATTTATATAAATATATTACTATATTCAATATAAGAGGAATCCATTTGACTTAGTAATTGATGGGTAGGGATCTCAATTTACCCTTGATGCATCAGTAGGTGGCATGAGACAATCTAGATTTGGGTTTTTCCTGAGGCCTTATCCATTTATGTATACTTCATGGCCAAAGAAATGATGGTATGTTTATGATTTCCAAATTATTGATTCCATCATTATGATATTGGTAATTGATATCCCATGTGATTATTCAAATAGTAGAAAATCTATGATTAAGCTTTATTCTATTGTGCTTATTTATATGGAATTATTCAATCTGATTTTATTATTATCATATTATTCTCAAGATTATGTTTTAATGGAATGAGTTTTTAGATAATTACCACGAATTATTGTTTATGTTTATTTTTGATAGATTCTTATATATGGATTACCCTTACGGAGCATCTAATATCACCCCTTTATTATGTTTTATTTTACATTGGTATGTGAAGATGAATATTATAAATGACTTATATGGATAATCTATGTGTTTATAGAAGATTTCTATAGTGTTTATTTGTTTTTTCTTTTATGTTGTAATGTAAAAATAATGTATTTCTATTATTTTTCCAATGTTACTAAACTATTTGGCCTTTTAGGATACATATTACTGGTTTATTATACCAATGTAATTATGTAAGGCACCAGATCTAGGATACTAAGGTTGGGGTTTTTATTGTTGGTATTAGAGGATGTTTACTAGAAACCTTGGAAACTAGATTTTGAAAACATAAACCTGGGAAATATAACCCAAAAACATACTTTTATTATAAAAATATAATAAAATCCTAGATATTTTGTATGTTAGATTTTATGTTGGTCTTCCTATAAATAAATCCCTATCTGGATACTACAAGTGAACCATGTTTTGAACTATATGTACCTTATATTAACAACCCATAAAATGTGCATCTGGCTGGACTCGGCATACCCTTAAACATGAAAAAGTGCCTTAACTTACACCTGCTTTGATAATCCTCGGGATATGCTTAGGATAATTCGAATTTTCATTGCAAACCATTATGAAGGATTTAATAGTAAATATATCATAAAATAAACCATGTTTATTATTATGATATTATCTATGCATAATTTTTTTTCCATTAATATTAATTATTTAACATGTTTTGTAATTATATATTATGTTTCATGATATTATGATATAACTAGTATATTCCATGATTTAAAAATGATTCATAGAGGAAGGAATGACAACCGAATCAATGAAAACAAATCTAAACAACAATAATTATCATTTCATTAATTCTTTGAAGACAATATTTTGAAGGAAAGTAGTCTCCCAACTATTATCACGGTATAACGAAAGAATATCATTTTACAAAAATATAAAAATAATAACCCCAGTATTATGGATTCAAATGGGATTTAATAGATGTATATGAATGCTGGGAAAAATATAGATTAAGGGAAGATGGCAAAGATGTATTTTCCTACATGTGATAATTGTGGAAGGAAACACCTTGGTAAGGTCTTAAAAGTCAAATTAGTTTTCATAAAGTGTAGAGAAAAAACGCCACTATTTCCATTATTGAAATGAAAAACAAACAATTTCTCAATGTTTATTTCCTCAATAGCATGGATATGGGACATTATGAAAATCAATGTCTCACGGGTCAAATTAATATATATGAAAAAGGATAATGAGTCATCTTCAAGCTTGTGATACAACTATAGATAAAGATTAATGATTTATATTCGTATATTTAGATTAAATAATTACGTAATTTGAAAATTTTTTAAATAATTATTTTGTTATAATAATTATGAGATATATAAGTATTGCACGATAATACTTCTTTATTAATTAATTTGAAGCATTTGATGAATTATACCAGTAATACAACGAAGTGATTTTTTTATGTTGATCTTCTTGAAAGAACATGAATTATAGAAGATAACCCAAAATATATGTTTGATATTGACATAATATTAAATAGATATTAAGGGGATAATATTGGTAACCATGATAGTGTTTAGTGATATGAGGGTTTAAGTTATGTTCGAATTAGTAGATGCTTGGATTTTTAGACAACCTGAGATTCTACAAATGGAATAGTGGCTATTTGAAAGAGATTAATGAATTCATATATTTTCTATTTGGGATTATGAGATACAATATTTTTAGAATATTATTTTATTTTGATATTTTATAATTAGTGACCTTCCTTTTAAATTTTTCTTTAATGTGGACAAACACGTTTTAGATGATTATTAATATTAACTATATATGGAACAGATCAAGTTTAAATTTTGAAATTATTATTCATTGATAAAAAATGCCCACCTTCTTGGATTTATTAAACATTTAATGGTATAAATAATAACATAAGGACTATATTATTTGTTTAAAGTGATTATTTATTGAGAAATTCATCTTGAACATTAATTTCATCATTTGAGGGTTGAAGTAAAAATAGATCAAAGCACAAACAAATTATGTGATTATATTATGACAAAGAATGTAATAAAGTATGTTTATTTTACTAAGTTATAATATAAATATAAATTGAATACCCCAACTCATGGAAAAATATTTTAAAACCAAAACATTATCCATTTATGTTTCATTCTAAGAAACTAATGGCCTTTTAACTGATCACAAGACTTATATTTTCATGATGGATGAATTTATAATTGACCATGTGTTTTTTCAATCTCCAAAAATACATGATAGTTAGATTACATTTATATTTACATTTTATTTCATTACACAAAGGATTTCATACTCAAAATACTTTTTTTGTGGTGACCTTCCATTTTCTATTTCCCTCTTATAAAGAGGATATTTTTTATCCTATTTCTGATATGGGTTTCAAAAAAAAGTATTTTTATTTATAAAACATTATTTTATTATGTAATATTTCAATTCTCATGAAATATGTTATTTATGGAGGGGAGAATGTAATACCCTACAATTTTATGGTATGCCTTTTTTAATTTAACTTCTTTGAAAGCTTACAAGCTTAATAATGTATTAAATATTATTATTTTATTATTATAGTTATCTCTTAGATGTTTGAAATAGAAGGAATGAATGAGATAATTTCAATTATGAAAATATATATTACAAATGATTATAAAATTAATTCATTGGATTCCAAAAAATTCAAAAAGAAAACCAATTAAACATAAAGGATGTATTTTTATAAAAACAATTTTTATACCAAAAATGAAAAATTATATCAATAAATTAAAAGCCTGTATTTTTTCTAAATATAGATCTACTAACTTTTGATGATGAAATTTTTTTAAAGAGAAATTTTTACACTTCTATAAATTATTTTTTAAAAAATAGTCATTATTTTTGAAATAAGTATATCAAAATTTATATTTGTGAAATTTTTTGTATTTTTCTGATATGTTTCATTTTTGATGAATATTAATGTCACGTATGGAATAACAATTTGTCTGTTAAAAACATTAATGTGGTCATGAGAATTTTTTTACCATATTAAAGTATAAATAATGTTTAGGTACCTTATAAATTAAAATATGATATATTTATATCATGTAATAAGTAGATTGATGTTATAAAAGCGATAAAGTAAGTGTTGATATTTTTCTGAAACAATAACATTTATATTCAGTTTTATAATTAATTTAAAAATTTAAATGAAAATTACTTCCATAAAATAAATTATTATTTTAATACTTTATATTATTATTATTAAATAATTTTTTGAGGCCTTCTTGAATTTTTCCATGTGTCATAAAAACGGTTATAATATTAAAATTGATATTTTTTCAGTAAATTATGTTTTTATTGAAAAATTAAATATCTCATATTTTTAAAATTAATTTCATCAAATTGATTTAATTTCATAATTTAAATCATTGAAAAATCGCGAGGGTTAATTATTTGGATTTTTTAAAAATACAATAATTTTTTGTGAATAGTAAAATATAGTAATTTATGGTATAAATACATTATAAGTTATATACACTATAAATTGAGTAATTTATGATGTAATAACCATATTATCTAAATCCCCATAATTATTTTAATATATTTAGTTATAATTCACATACTATTCCTTGTATTTAGACATAATAATAATAAACAAATGAATAAAATTTTCAAACAATACCCATCTCATACACTTTAATTACCACCCATCACCACCTATTCTCCATACACCAATTAAGACATTAATCATGTCCAATTCCTTCCCAATAATCATTACAAGAATCATGCCCATTTATATTAGATTTTTGACTCAACAAAATACACAAACCAATTTCTCTGAGGAGGATCTCAAAGAGATGAATTCAAGAGGTAAAAACCTATTTCCTTTTCTTTTAATTTAATTTCAATTTATTTTATTTTTTTATTGTCTCTTCAACTCCCTTGTCCAAGTTGACATTATAACTACATTAAATTTTATATATTAGAATGTTATTATTTTAATTTAAAATCTACCATCTCGCCTCTTCTCCATTCCATTTATTTTAAAGATTAAGAAATAGTTCATGAGGTGCTGATTTGCCTCCTTTGTGGACGACATGTTCTCATTTTTAAATTACACCATCAAGGATGTTCATAAAAACATTTATATTGTTGAAACAGACTATATATATGTATTAAATATTATCTAATGTTATATAACCAGTATATATATATATATAAATACTATTAATTAGTGAAACAAAAAATGTTTGTGATGATTGAAAAACCACCAAAATAATCTAAAATATCATCACAGACATCTTATATAATGATTCATCCTCACATGAAATAATAAAATTAATTATATAACCATTTAAACTAATATAATATCATTAATACCATATAATATAAATTTTTGACAACTATTTCATTTTACATGATATTTTATATCTCTATAAAAATAAACCGATCATGAAAACCAAGGGAATGAACTCTTTAGAAGGATAAAATTTTATTTTATAACACTTGAAAAAGTAAATAAATTGACTAAATAAAATTATAATAAATAAAATATATTTTTAATAGGTTCCTAATTAATTAATAATTGTATTTAATCTAATTATCTAGGACATTAAGATCAATTGTATAACCAAATCAGACATAGGGTAAGGGTTTACTCATCTCACTTTTATTTCTGTGAGATATGTTTGATTCACCACTATTTATTGTGTTTGGGGTATTTATATGACCCATTGATGTATCATATCATGAATCATTTTATGTTAATAGTATTAAATGTATTATTTTATGTTCATTAAATTTATGTGTCACATGGTTCGACTATTTTTGAAGTGGTAATAGATTCTTCCCGAACCTCCATATTTCATTTCGGTTCAACATTCTCTCTATTTATTCCAATGTAAATAGTCATTATTTTTGTATAATTATTATAAATTTTTTATATGTTCCAAAATCATGTATCTATACCATTTAATATTTTTTTGATGTGGAAATACTAGGTTTATAAGCTTCTCTTTTCAATCCCAATCGATAGGAAAGCCTAATTTAAGGGAACTTTCAAAATTAAATATCCATTTTCAAGTATAATACATAATATATTTTAACACACTATTAATTTTCTAAAAACAAAATTTTTCTATGAAAACTATATTATTTTATTTTTGGTGTTATGGAAATTTTAAATTATTCAATAGTTTTAAAGACTATTTATGATTTTACATTAAATCACACTAAATTGTATTATTTCTAATGTTTCATAAAAACCATATTTACGTGTTTTCTATTATGTTGGATAAAATTTCTTCCACAAAAATAATTCTATTATACATTCTTTTATTTTCAGGATTATTCATGTTTACAATCATATTTCATTGTAAATAGAAATGATTATTCCAAAAGTAATCATCTTTTCCAAGAATAATTGGTATTTCACAAGAATTTATCAGGGATATTATACGATTATTTTCATCAATGATTATGATTCAAATATTTATAATTGGCATGGGAAAATTTTATGTAAATACTTTTTTATTCGACATATGAAGAACTCATTGAATTTACTAAGTGGTGTGAGGGGCCCGCTATATCCCCTCGATACATTGGTAGGTCTAATGAGACAAACTACATTGGGTTTTGGTCGATGCATTTCCCATTTATGTAGTATAATTGGAAGAGGCATGGATGGTATTTTAATGATTTCTCACATTATGAATTTTATATTTATGATATTTTTAAATGATTTCCCCTGTGAATATTTGACTATGTTAATATCAATAATTATATTCGATTATCATGTAAATATTTACATGGAATTATTTATTCAGATTTTATTCCTACCATATTATGCTCAAGATTATGTTTTATTGTAATGTTTTTAAATTATCCACTATGCCTTATTTTTTATGTTTATTTTTGATAGCTTGCACTGTATTGTTTACCCTTACTGAACATATAAGATCATTGATTTATTTTGTTTTATTTTTCCATAGGATGTGAAGATATATATTACGAATGACTAGAATTTATAATCTTAGAGTTTATAGATGTTTCCTATGGAGTTAATTTTTTGGTTTTATTTCATATTGTAATTTAACAATTACGTCTGTATCTAGTTTTCCAAATATACTATACTATTTGATCCATAGGGAAATGAATATATATTATATTATACAAATTTGGTTACATAAGGTACCTGCTTCGGGCTCTTGGGGTTAGGGTTTTTACACAAATACCCTCATATTAGAACTAATTTACTTGGACATGAAATCTAGAGCACCATTGTACCCTGATGAAAAACTGTGAGCCCGACCTTGGCACAATCCTTGGATTTCCTTTGCATGTTATAGATCAAATACCCTTAACCTTAAAAAATTCTATAACTAATCTCACACATCTAGTTAAAAAACATACTCTAATAAATCCACATATCATGTGATGATAGAATGAATTACCTAAACATAAGTATTGGATCTTATATATGGTTAGTAAAAATTTAAATAACTTAAATTTTTAATCAATGAAACTCTTCTCGAGCATCTGAAACACCTTAAAATTCTCTCTCAACGCCTTTATGTCTCGATGAAACACAGAGGAATGGATCTTGATATATAACCCATTGAATCATATACATCTTAAAAAATTCTCATACTCAAGAATTTAAAACATAGCCTTGAAATTAAATTGTTTTGAATAACCATCCTATGAGGTACCTCTTAAGGAAATAAGTATATTAGAACCCTAGTAATGTATCATAAGGAAATATAACATATATATAAAACATAAAAATATGAAAATATCCTCCCAAAAAAGATCCCTTTGAAAAAAATTAATATTTTATCAATTTAATATAAAATTTGGAGAAGAATAGAAAATAAAATAAGATAATGAAAATCCAAAGATACATTACCAAATAATCTCAATAAAGATCATACAAAGCATCTTGGACTAGAATAGACATCTAACAACTTGGGATATTTAGAATGTATCAATTAATTCATCACCAAAGTGATATCCTACTTGCTTTTGTGTTTCCACATGACATGAACCAAGGGAATAAATTTCCCACAAAAAACGTATAATAATTTTGTTAAATATAAATATTCCACCCCTCGAATATTCCACCCAAATAAATATCCATCTAAATAAAATTGATGATGTGGTAATCATCTTGGAGATATTAGTGAAGTCTTTTATAATTAAATATATTATGTTTCTGGATTATATATGGGGGATGGGCTAAACAACATACGATAAATCCATCATATGTTAGCACCTCAAAAGGTTCAAAAAACAATGTAGAAAACACACTCCAATGAATGAACCTTCATCACTCATGATGGGGAGATACTTTGATGAAAATATTATATCCAATGTGAAACTACAATATTCTAATCCAATGATCAATATAGTGCTTTTGATAAATTTTTATCCTCTAAACACAAACGGATGACCTATACCTTCCCGGTCTTACACTACACAATTTCTGATAGAAGAACATATGAATCTCTAAACTCATTCCAGCACAATGATGATCGATAACTCTGATTATACAATACTTTATATATATCCACACTAAATATGGATTGATAACTATAATTATATTTAAAATACAATATGGTTTTTTGTTTCACCCATGAACCTCAAAAACCCAAAATGCATGTGTGAATCATTTCATCTAGAGTGATGAAATGTTTTTATATATAACCACCCTTCAGCAGATGAAAACATGTTAAAAAGAATAATTGTGATTCAAAATAGTGTTTGAGACATATCTAAACCTTTGTGGTAAGACATACATTATTATAATATATTATTTTCTTTTGAACCCTATTATGTATCACCAACTCTAGATTCTTCCTTGAAAAAATATTCATCGTGGTCACCTACATAATCAATATGATGTAATCCAAAATTTTCAATTAGTTGATGATTATCCATATAAAATCACAACATCATTGAGATCAAGTAAAATAGTGTTTAACTATATCCATACGTACAACCACTTCTATTTAGGAACTTCAAGTGGCTAAATTAACCCACATAGAACTCTATTCTCAACATTCGCCCTACGGAAAACCAAACACCAATATAAAAACTTTCTAACTAATCTCTTCATAACAAAACACCTCAATAATCACTAAATTTATGAAAATATTTCCTTGGAATGATAGTCGATACTTCCCATCATGTTTCCATCCCTTGGGGGAATCACCATAAATAACTCGATCTCATAGGGCCTCCACCTTGGAATCCCCCAACTTGGACTCTTCTACCCACTAATTTAGAGATTATTTCAATGTCATCTGATAAATAAATCCTTGACAATAAACATTTAATATATGAATTTTTATCAAAAATAACTCATCATTCATCCCTAGGAATCCCTAGACTCACCCACAACACCACCACATAAATTTATACTCATGGAAATAGCCAAAAAAATTCGTAATCCCAGTTTATATGAAATATATAAGTACTATTACTAAATTAATTCCATTAACCAATCCTAATTTATTTTTATATCACACATAGATAACAATAATTCCAAACTCGTATGATCAGTGAAGTCCATAAAATGTTCACTGATGTGGTAATTTCACAACAATTTCCAAGAGAACATCAAAATGATAATATTAATATCAAGGGTGGTGTAATTACATCCATGATGACATATCTACAAAAATATATTATATATCACTTCCCTCAACTACATAAAGATGCAAACCAAGCCATGGAATAATTAGTATTAACAAACCTTAGTTGTTACAACCTAATTTAGCAATTTGGGAACTAGATCATTGACTAGATTCTCCTTCAGATACTCAAAATACATTTGGCCCTGGATAGTCTACACAAAAACCAGATCATTTATAGTAAATGATATTATAGGGGTCAAAATATTAGAAAATTTGGGATTGAACTACTCTAGTAAACTATAAGAATAATAAAAATCACACATATAAAACATTATTAGGGGAAACAAAGAAAATAATCCCTCCATATTTGAAGGATACTCAACTAATCCTCATTGAGACACAAAATTTCCTAAGAAAAAACCTCAATGGACAATAAAGAACACTTTGATAGGTTATTAAATTGATATTGGTGACATATTTTTCCCAAAAAAACTCGTAGATTCTCTTTGTTCTCCTCCAAAGACTTGTAATACACATTAATGTCATCAATAAAAACCAACAAAAACTAATCTTGAAACACCTAGAACACTGTTTCCATATTTCCAATGAACATAGTTGGATAATTCATAATAATAAATTACATTACAAGAAGAATAATTCCATTAAAAAATTAGAAAGATAAATTTATGATATCTTATACATCAATCACATATGATTATATCTATACCATAAATCAATCTTCACAAACAAGCTATCTCCATTTAGCAGATTTAATAAATCATCAATCCATTAGAGAGGATAACAGTTCTTCACTATAACAATATTAAAATTTTGAAATTCTAAACATAAATACATAATTCCATATGAATAATTTATAAATAGATATGAAATGCCAAAATGTGACACACATGGTCAAAAAATTCTCACAATATATCATCATTAATCAAAACATGTATCTTATATGACTCAGAAGGTTCTATTACATATAGATTTGTTGATATATGAGTGTTTTCATGATATAACTATACCGCATTCTCAATATATAATTGAGTTGATATTGTCTCAACAACATCTAGAAATACATCAGGGTACTTCTAGATAGACATGAGAAACATCGCCGAATAATCCTATATTGACCTTATTATCAACTCAACCATCCAAAAAGATAGAGATTCAACATGCCTTCAACCCATATGAGGGTCTTTCTGAAAAACAAACAGAACATGATATCCATAAAAATAATAGAATATTACATTCCTCCAGAAGTAATCTATAATCCATTTCACTTAATATAGAATATCCATGATAATGATGATCTCATATGGATTTATTTACGAACAAAGGAAATCTCTTAATGACAGATACATCCCTAGTACCAATATAAAATCTTTACAAACATAAGATAGGATATGTAAAAATAAAATATGCATATTTAATTATAAGGATCCTAAAATTATCTTCACCTGAATTCCAAAATCATTGAAAATAGATGGTGTAATAAATGAGTATACAAATCATCGTTCAAATAAAGCTTACAAAAATGTAGAAAACATAAAAATAGTATCTCACATAAACCTAGATCGCCCAATAATGGAAAATATAAGGAATAAATCTATCCACTAACATAAACATAGAATATCTTGACCAAATGGATGTTATCTCCATGGATGATATCAATTAACTTCCCCTAAGGATGTGGGGAATCATGGGGATTTCCTTTACTCACCCTATCACCTCTCTTCTAATCATTAATTACCAAACCCTACTACTACCACTACCTCAGCGGATAAAAATAAAGAAAAGGAGATGACATCCAAATTCTTCAATTAAGAGGACATAGTTTGGTGACAACAACAAAGGGTATAATTACACAAATGGTATGAATTTACCTTAACACACACACATAGACACACACACACACACATATATATATATGGACAAGAAATAAGGTAAAATATTCCAATAAACTTCATAACAAAAATGAATTAAATTTCCCAAAACATGATTGTATTGTCATACAAAACAAAAATAATTGGAAATGAAAAAAATACAACTAACACCTAGGCAATGACCAACAAATATTATAGATCCCAATAAACTCCATGATATAGAAACAAATATCTCAACCATTAACCAACTATTATAGACCTAAAAAAAATTATATATACATAAGGTGCGAATAAAAAGTATACTTAGTTAGATCCTCACCAAAACCTCTCATTAAAAAATATGATTGAAGAAAACTAAATCACAGTGAAAAAAACAATTAATACAAATCATCACCTAAAAATGTAATTATATTTATCATCCTCACTATGGATCACTAAACATGAAATTAATATAATTAATCAATCTATATCATATCATATATAGATAAAAAGGGTACCCCTACAGATCACATCTAGTGATCATCCCTATCAAAACCAGGGTATGATTTTAATGTTTTTTTCATTGAATTTTGTTCTTTATGTTGTTATATATCTTTTCAGGTGTTTTAAAAGAAATATATATGTTTTATAGGGTTATATTGAGTTTTATGGTAAGTAGAAACTCTGCATCATCCCCCTAACAAATGTGTTACATGGGCACTGGAATTGTTAATACAGTTTTTCTAGATACATAATCAGGCACCCATACCAAGAAAACCATAAATCCTTTTCCAATTGGGATAGAGTAACCCACATTTTTTATTCATGGTCTGATAGATCTTGAAACAATACCATTTATCCTATGTTGGTACTAAAATTTTTTACTTTAAAGATTTTTCCCTTATGTATTTTTAATCATTTATACCCTCATTTTCCCCCATTCGGTAACACCAACCCTAGAAGTGCATATCTATTGTCTCCATTTCTACTTTTATAAAATTAATAGATATTTTAATATAGGTTTTTAATTATTTCTCCATTTTAGTTCCTCCTCATCTTCCTCATATTCCTTTAAAACCTTTCTTATTGGGTCTTCAACTCTCCAATGGTTGTGGCTGAAATAGTGTGAGTTAAATATGATTTTTATATATTATATATTTATTTTTTTGGTGTTTTATTACTTACATTTTATCCCTTCTAACACATTATTGAGTTATTAAATTGATTAGTGGTAATTCTGAGATGAAAGGTAACTAGTTTAATATTATGCTATTATTTAATGATAAAAATATTCTTACAATTTTTTCCAAAATTTTTAAAATCCATGTTTTTGTTTATTTTTATAATTTGAAATATATGTACAAATTTTTTAGATCTCTCTGCTGATACAGATTACGATTATATGGAGTATTGTACTCGAAATTAATTTAAAAAAAATATTTTATATATTTTATATCACAAATACATAGTTTCTTAATTAAAATGTTATAAATATTAAATATTGTCTCTCATAAGAAATGTGAGAAAAATTTTGAGTCCAAAATTCGAGATTTTCTATAGGTGTTACATAAAATTGGTCAGCATGAGCTGTTCAGACAAAACAAACATAGGTGGGTATGCTTAATTTAAATAAATATTTAATATTATTTATTTATATTAAATGACCTAATTAAATTTACATTATTTAGGAGATGTTATGACATTTCTCTAGGGTTATCCAAAAAACTATAGGAACATTTATTAGAGAGTTCTAAAACCTCTCATTAGCAGATTGAGATTAGTCGATAATGATCCTTCTGAACCATGTGAATTGAAGCACAGTGAACACAATGATTTCTCTCATTCGCTGGTGAGATTTTTCTCCATGGAAGAATGAACCAATTTCAGGGTAGAACTTTTAATTTTTGTATTCTTCGCCATTTTATTAAAATATATAGTATTATGATCATTTTTCTTGGATATGTATCAATTAAAATCATTTTCATGTGCCATTATATCAATTTTTAATTTATTATTTAATCTCTATATGTCGTTCCATTTTTCTCAACATGGGAATACGAATTTGTTTGCTTTGGCCAAGAAAGAATGGCCAAGCAAATTTCACTATTGTTATTTTTTTTCCCAATATTTACCCTCTTTATTTGTTTATTGGCATAAAAGATCTCATTTCAATATTTCCAGGATGTATCATGCACGATTGGACCCCAAGAATCGTGAAAAACTGTCATGAAATGAATGTTTTGTTAAATTAGTGATGGGTTAGTTTATATTTCAAGATGTGCCTGATTACACCTTGTATAAAAATATTGGTTAGGCGTTGGGATGTTTCATGGTCTACAACAGTGCATACAACTTCTTATGGGTGAATCAAAACTCTAATTTTAGGCCAATATAAAACTATTAATCATGGATGTATGTGTTTAACTTTGATTCTGGGTGAGCCTCCAGAGAAATCAATGGCTGAAGTATCATATTCAGATCCCATGGAAAAGATCTATATTTATATAGAAAACATGAATACATTTTAGTTCATGTGAAGAACACATGGTGTTTTGGGATATGGATATGTTGGATAGGGTTTATAAGAGAGTTAAATATCACACATTGTGTGGGATCCCCACACGCCATGCGACATAGTGTTGGTAACCTGACATATAATCTGAGAGTATACATTCACATGCATGGTTAGGTACATGTATAGTGTAAATAAACATGAGTAGGAGCATGGGTAGGACCCTATGGAGGTTGAAAAAATGTGTGCCAAAGTAAACATACATTTGAATGGTTTTACAGACACTTCATGGATTTTGGAAGGACCACTGGTGGCTGAGCCATACTGTGTACTTATGTTACACAATATTTAGGGGAACATGGGATGTAATTGATGTAAAAATAGGTACACGACTAGGAATAATAGCTATACTACACGCCATGTGAGTTCCAATACACATTGTGTAACCCTAAATCCTTTTGAGTAAAATTATTCTTATGTTCTATGTTTTGATTTTTACTATAATTATTTTTCGCAAGTATCCTATCTTGAGTGTTTTAATAAATATAATGAGATGGATGTATTCATAGTTTATTTTGAGATATCTTAAGAGATTTTATAGTTGTGATTCTAATTTAGTATATGATGGACAGTGATAGTGATCATGCAAGATCATTAGAGAGATTAAAGTGGAACCCTCAAACAAAGAAATAAATTGGTCCTCAATATACTATTATAATGGAACCCTCCTATTGGGACTATAAATGGGTCCTTTACCTATCCACTGAGTGGATCCATCTTACAGGGTAGGACATGGGATATCCATCAACCATTAGAGTAGAACCCTCCTATAGATTAATGGAATAAGTCATCTACAATTAGAATGGAACCCTAAAAATAGATAGGGAATGTTTCCACTATCTTCTATCTAAGTGGAACCATCCTACGGTATCAAGGTATGGGTACTCGACCAATAGAGTGTCACCCTAATGATGGACATAGTATGGGTCCAATATTGAAAATAATAGTGGAACCCTCTTATAGAGTCTAGGCATGGTACCTCTACAAATAGAGAGGCACTGTCCTCATGTGTCAGGCAATGGATCCTATAACTAGATCTTTGTCCACTAAAATTAGATAAATAGTGATTTTTTTTCTGGACATTTATGTTTCCACTAGATAGATGCTGGAGTATATGTGCATCATTGATGGTCTTTTAGAACTATTTGAACTCTTTCTTGGGTTAGCCAGTGAGACGGAGATCCCATTTCTCTCTCATTTGGGATTCTTTTTTGAGAATATATATGACTATCTGTATCCATGTAGTTTCATTATGTTACTATATTTCATAGTTTGGGTTTTATATTTCTATATTATCACTTACTACTCCACCGTTAATCTTTCTAGACATCTTACTGGGTATGTATATAATAACCCTTGTATAGGATTTACCCAGATGTGTCCAACCCTATACAAAAACCAAAATAATTAGTTGTTATTATAGAGGAGCATTGAGATAATTGGTGAATTTGACCATGTAAAGATGATGAATCATGGAGATGCAGATATAGGCTGTCTCAGTGTTTACATTCTAGTATTTTTAGGTTGAAAATTTATTCTAGTTGGGCATGTATTTTTTAATTTTACTTTTTAGTTTACACTATCATTCTATTGGAATAAATAGAGGTTTCACATGCATGTTTTATTTTCAATATATTTCAAATTTTATTGTTATTCATTAGAACATATCAAAAGACATGGTTGGGGGTTTTCATTCAGGTACATTATGAAACATCCTTTGATATTATTTATTCCTTTTGGTGCTTGTCACCACCGTTGAAATATTTAGTTGGGAATGGGGTTGTTGTCGATCGATCCCCATTAGGCAGGCCATAAAAAATATGTACTAATATGTGTTATGTGTGAAAATAGTTTATTCTAAAGGTGTTGTTTTTAATATGGTTCTCAAACTGGTTTATCCCCTTTGAATTTATTAGAAACTGCCTTATTAGAATGTGATGAGTTGGTATATGATAGAAAGGGATTGGTATGGTATGAAAAAGTAGTGGAGAACTTGATAACCCTAAGAACATAAGATATAAAGATATTACTAGTAGCAAGGTAAAGAGTCATGGCCTCAACTTTTTCTGACTAGCAGTCTAATGATGCAAAGAAAATAAATAATGTACCCCCATTTTTACTATTCGAATATGGGTTCATCCCCTCCAATAGTTCATAGATGGTAACTAATTCTTATGTGGTTGATCATCATGATATAATTTAACTATATCCCTAGTGACCCAACAACTTAAGGGTTTCCCATTGTTCAGACGATGTTTTGTATCTACTTTCATTTTTCATGAATTTATACATTTTGTTAAATTAAAAATATTGTAATTAAATATCACTATTTAATCACCTTCAAATTTAATTTTTATTAATATTATAATTTCTATGTGTGGAACACCTAGTGGGATCGTACTGGTAATGTGATCTCACACCCAACATGTACACTATAGGTATTTATAGACATTTATTGGACTAATTCAAGTAAAGAAAGGGCCTCATTTAGGGGTATTGGACACTTGATCTATTTATTTTTGTCATGGGGAAAGTTGATAGTGGCCTCTTATTTAATAATATCCTCATTTCATGTAGATATTTTTACCGTTTCAATACCATTTTACCCATATTGGTTTTTTTGTTTTTGTTTAGAAATATAAAACATTTCCTTCAACTCATTTAAAAATCTATTTTTTAAAGAGTTTTTATAGAAGTTGGTGGTGGTGTGTCTGTAGATGTTTTATTTTTGATGAATATAGGATTCTGTTATGATATTTTATATGGATGATGAATATTGTTCTTGGGAAAATCATTACCAATGATTTAATTTTTGACCAAGAACTAGTTTACATCCGATGGTGATTGGTAACGAAATTTGGACAATGCCATAGATCTTGTAAAGTGCCTGGTAAAATTGAATCCTATAATGGTTCGTGAAAAAGATGTATTAGTGTAGATTTTCCCGTTATTTGGGTCCTACTATTTGGGAAATTCTATTTAGGAATGAGCTAGGATATTCAAGGATTCATGTTCTGATTTCAAGTTGGGTATATAGACAACAAACCTTTTTAAAATCCTTGGGTCCACATGGGATTTTGGGATTCATATTTGAATATATCATCAGGTGTAATACATAGACTAAAGACTAGTAATGAACATTTAGGTAGGGTTTAGTTTTTTGAATTATGATTCATGTTTCAATGGTTTTACCAAATTTATGTTGATGGTTCAACATATTGATTGTTGATTCTTATAGGGTTTATGTATTAATGGTTTCATTATTTTTTGTTTTATTCCCATAGTATAATTCCATTTTGAATACCTATTTTGAAGCCACACGAGGATGCCACATAGATTTCTCCCACACTAGTTGATCAGATATTAGTCGAGGAAGTGGTTTGTCTTGTCTGAGGCATGGATCAAAGAGTATGTTCAGGTTCTAATCAGGCTAGGGATGTTGAACCTAGATAGAAATATATCATTTTAAATACATTCGTAAACATAAACCTCTATGTAATGGGGAAAATAGACCCTAAAAAGGGTAATATTTGGTGGAAATGGTTGAGAGGATCTATGAGTTCTTCAAGGATCCTAACATTATAAATCTAAAGCATGTATCATTTCTATTGGAAGGATGTAATCATATGTGGTGGGGATCATTTTTTAAGTGGGGTGCCATGAGAAAATGGATTGGAAGGTATTCAGGTTAATCTATTATAAGTTGTTATACAATAATAATTTTGACATCAACAAAACCTGATAGTTCACAAACTTCATCTAAGGAGAGTGTTTTGTGATGGAGTATTCTAAATGCTTCATAGAGCTGTCCCTTTTTATTCCTTGAATATTTTTCAATGAAAATAGAATATCCAAATGGTTTGAAATGGTTTGTGGTATGAAATTATATATTATGTACTCTAATTAATTTTAAAGACCTATTATGATGTGGTTGACCAAGATTTGAGGGTAAATATCTATCAAGATGGTATGTCAAGATTGTCTTGGATACTTCTAGTGTCAATACAATGTAGTTTTGTCTCAAATAAAAATAATATGTGTTATGATAATAAGAGGAAAAAGGGCAGTGCTAGATCTAGATACCCACCCTAACTGCATTGACAAGTATCTATTGGTAGTGGATCTATTACGTGTAATCAGTGTGAAATATATGGAAATGTGTGGTCTTGATGTCTTGCCATATCTAGGACAAGCTATCCCTATATATTATTTGGTCACCTATAAAGGTTTTTTTGTAGTTTCCCCTCCTTATCAATGTAGAGAAAGATCACCAACATCCAAGGGATTGGTAGCTCAGTCTGATGCATCCAGATCATTGTGTTCTCATTCAAGAGGATTTGGCGTCAATTTCCATGAATTCATATTCTTAGAGTTATTTTAAGGAGGATCCATAGGTCAACAGTTTACCATAAAAACAAACAAAGGTTATTCACGTTTATGCAATGGACCCAGAAAAAGTTGGATCAGATGAAGTTCCTATGATAGATAAAGTTAATGTTCTTATTTAATCATATATGGTAGTTTATTTTTTTGATACAGGTGATGCTAATTCAGTTTTTATTCCCATAATATGGATATATTAAAACTCCAATTTGATATTATACCACATTCCATGGAGTTGGTTATACCACAAGGTAGTTGAAATGATCTAGTTTTTTGGTTTCTATAGAATTTTTTTTTGTTATAGGCTGAGCTAAAATTGGATTATATTATCATAGAAATGGAAGTAATTCTAATTTCATTAGGATGCATTAAATGACATTATCCAATGACTATCATTTTCTATCATTGGTGGGTGACTTTCACAAGCCTCGATGGAGGCACTTGAATCTGTCAAGGAGAATGGGATCCATAGTTAGGTCTAGATGGACTTCTAATTTTGGCTCCGTGAATTATTTCTTACTAGGGGATTTTATTATTATTAGAGAATTATGATAAAATATTATACAGTGGTTTTCCACGCATTGTGTGTGGGTTTTTAGAAGTATTTATAAATGATTTATCAGGACAAAAAGATAATGGGATGTGGATTTCACCATCGATTAAAAACCATGAACATGACCAATATCTATTCCCTAATATAGTATAAATCTCAATAATTTGATTGAATTAAATATACAACCAGGTAATTTTGAATCCAAAGGGTTCATTATCCTGAGTGTGTCTCCTTGGGTTGCTCTAGTTATTTTTTCCAATACAAATAATGTATCTCTCTTTTTGTGTATCAATAATAAAAATATAATCTAGTCACTATAATGAATAAATACCACTTTCTCAATATTGATGATATTCTTGATTAGGTAAAATTTTCATGGTGGTTCATAAAGTTCTTCCCCAATTAAAGGTATCTCCAAATCAAGGTAAGGGAAAAACTGATCCCAAGAAAAAAAATAAAGAATGTATGACCATTTCATGTATTTGATAATGTTGTTTTGGGTTGACTAATGATACCATGGTTTTTAGAGCTATGATGAACTAAAGTGTTCCTTATATACCATTAATCTTTTTTCGTGGTAATTTTAGATGAAATTATGGTATACTTGAGATTGGAATGGGATCATAAAAAACATCCGAGAGGGAATTTGGGCATGCTATGAGGTCATCTTATTTATACTATGCTCTTGAAATATATTTTCTAGAAACAAGAAGTTTCATTTATGGGATATGTGATCTAAAAACATAGAGTTTTAGTTTATCAATAGAATTTAGTGTAGTGGTATCATTGAAGGAGGTGATTAATGTATTCGAGATTAGGAGTTTTCTATGACAGGAAGGGTACTATAGGTGGTTTGTTAAAGACTTCTCACAACCTACCTCATTAATGATGGACCTAACACAGAAAGAGGTAAATTTATTTTATATTACAAATCTCTAATAATATTTTTAGGATTTTATGAAGAGTTTGACCACTAACCTATCTTGATTTTACCTGAGTTTATTCAGGGTTACATAGTATATAGAGATTCTTTAGGTATAGGTTTTGGTGTTGGTGCTTATGTAGGGATACCATGCAGGGGCTTATGGATCAATCCAAATATGACCACAGAAGAAGAATTAGCCAAACCAAAACCTTAATCTAATGAAATTTTTGTATGTCATGAAATTATTACACTACTATATTTTTGGGGAGAAATTTATTATATTTTCAGAATAAAAAATCATAACATAAATTTTTTTACTAGAAATATATAAACCTTAAACTATGTCGATGGATCGATTACCATCAAGGGTTCAAAGGCAACATTTCAAAAACTCCATGTAATGAAAATATGGTTATTGTTTATTTGATCAAGATATTTCCAATGCAATCCCTAAAATATTCCAGTGATAAATGGGTTTTGATTTTTATTTTATCATAGAATCACCAGAAAGCCTAGGGAAAAGGTAGGGTATGTTATTATCTAGTATATATCTGAATACCTCTATCCTATAGTTGATAAATATGAGAACACATTTGATTAGTTATTCCACCATTCTTCATATTTTCTATATATTTTGGAGGATCCTAATGAGTGGTTGTTCTCTTATGAGAGTGTACATTGATTCAAGGTCCATTTTGTTGGGTATTCAGCTTTGATGAAGGTTGTAATTATGGAATATAATCGTTCTTAGTGTGCAATCCATTTTGGTTAAAGAAAGATGTTTTATGATGTGGGATGATAGTTTTGGTTTTCAGGTATGAGTCCTAATATTATTGACTTTTTATCTTGATGTTATACTTTCCAACATGTAAAATATTTTCACTAGAGACCCTACGGCTTGTTTCAACCACTCTACATTTCTCACTATATTTGGGATAGAGTATCCATGTATTTCCTCATTGAGATATCTCATACACCCTAAGGAAATAATGATATTTTGGTGGTTATTAATTGTGTGGTAAAGTCCACCCATTTCATTTAAATAAATTAAATGACCAAAGTGTATTAATTAAAAATGTTGTATGCTCAAGATATTTTGAGTATATAGGGAATTATGTCTACAATAAATTTTTTTAAGTACTACCATTTATCCTCTCATTTCTAGGAAGGACTCCCAAAAGAAAATAGGATCATAGGTATAATATAATTCGAAGAATGATCCCAGTAATAATGTTTAGATTGGATCAAAAAACTTATTTTAGAAGTCATTATGTATTCATACATCTTGGAATTTTGAGGTGAATATGATCAAAATCATGGATTAGTGGAATTTTCTTATAACATCAATTACAAATCCTTGATCGGGTTTTCTCATGTCAAGTTATGTATGATAGAATGTGTCAGTATCTGCTATGCTGAATATAGTTAAGCGATACATCTATGTTGGGAAAAGAATAATGCAGTAGATGACTAGTACAGTTACAATGATCAAACAATGGTTTTTGAAAGCTCATAGAAACTACGAATACATTGATGATCAATAACACTAATCTTTGGAGTTCATAGTTGGTGACATTATTTTATTCTAAAAGTAGGACCTCACATTGGTCATCATAATCTTGGTTATTAGAGTAATATTACACTGACGTGTGTCAGACCTTTTTAGATCACCATGAAGAATTTTATGGTGGAATACCATCTAGTGTTTCCTTACTATTAGACATATATTCAAGATTTTTTCCACATATCATAGTTGAATAGTTATAATATAGTGCATTATGCTGTGTTTATATGGTAATAGTTGGAGAAGGAAGATAATCTCTCAGTGATTGATGAACAAGTACATATTGTGTATTCTAAAGTGTAATAGATTTAGGGGAAACATTTTTTGTTCTTTTAGGTCATATGGTATCATGGTAGTGATGACCACGTGAAGTGGGAATATAATTTTGTGGTCTATAAGAAGAACCTTTAGTAGATATATAATAAAAATATATGTTGAATTTATGATGATGGAATATTCTACAGTGGAATGAATTTTCACAACCATGGAGTCATTTTTCGGTATTTTTCAATAATTTTTATTCTTTATTTTTTTATAAATAATTTCTAGGTATTTCCCAAGAAGAGGGGAATTTTTTTAGAGGGTGAAAGTGTGGTTCACAGTTTGTATAAATTATTTAACAACCACATGAAATTGTATAACTAAGATAGTAGAACTATTAATTCAAAATGTCTAGGAATTTGACTATGCACTAGGCCTCAAAAACCATGATGCCATTACTCATTAGGATAGAGGGACCCACATGGTTTGTGCATGGTATGTATGACTGTGCAACATTTCTAGGGATTATAATTTTTTATTTTCCAAAAAATACACTTGAATATTTTTAACCCTTACAACACTCATTTCCCCCCCAATTATTCTTTCTATACATAGGCACGTACCTCCATATTGTCGGAATCTTCTTGGATCAAATTCAGGGGTATTTTAATAGTGGTTTTTTTATTAAATCACCATGTATATTCCTCTTATTCAACCAAATTAGTCACTCCATCCATTCATCTTATCCTATATTCTGACCAATGTTTATGGTGATATAGAGTGGGTTAAAAATGTGTTTTTTGTTCTTGATAATGATTTTGTTGGTGTTTAATATCTTCCATATGATCCCTTCTTTGATTGACATGTGGTTTGGAAACGAGTTTTAGCGATTTTGAGAATAAACGATGGTGGTTGTGAATTGTGATATTATTTTATGGTTTAAGTATTCTTTGATATATTTATGAAAGTGATCTAAATTGTTTTGTGTGTGTAAGTGGGTAATTACAATGGTTTTGGTGTACATAAGTTTCATGAAATTGTTTACTCTCTTCAAATTCTTGGAAATGGTCTGATTATCTTGTAATGAGATGGTTAAAGATAAAATGGGATTGGTGTGGTTTTAAAATAGAACAGATCACTTGGGAACTTAGGGTACTAAAGTGGGAAGTCTATTAATAGTATATAAGTGATCCAAAAAATCATTAAACTTGTCTCACTAGTAGTATAATGATTCATCACTCACTAAATAATGTGAGATAGTTGTTACTATTGGACCTTGGGTGTGTCCTCTCCAATGGATATTGTGTGGTAATTGACTATTATGTGGCTGATCATAAAGATACTATTTTCCTATAACCCTAGTGACATATCCACATCGGAGTTAATCATGGTTCTTTTGATATTTTTTATCTTTTTCCATTTTCTAGCATTTCCACTTTTCTCTTAATGATAAATCATGTTTTAAAATTGATCTGTTTAATCTCATTATGATTGGAAATTTTATTTATCTTATAATGGTTATGAATGGTACACCTAGTTGTATCTGACTGAATGGTGACCTAATACCTAACTTATACCCAATAGGAATATTTAAACAATGTCTGGTCCAATTCACATAAAAATAATTCCTAATTTGGGGAAGATGGAAACTTTAGCTTATTATTTTTCTCTTGGGAATTAGTAATTATGGTTGCATAGCGGAAGATGGTCCTCATCTCTCATGAATGTTTTGATTATGTTTTCTATCAAATTTCTCCAATTTTTATTCTATTGATGTTGGATATGAAATTTAACATATTTAACTAGACTCAAGTGAATATCTATTTTTGTATAGACACGTTATTGAAGATGATTGTGGTGTTTATATACATGTTGAATTATTTATGATTACATGATTTTATTATTATATTCGATATATATTTTGGGTATTGTTCATGGAAAAATCATTTTAAAGGATTTATTTAATTCACATATACTAGTTTGAATCCCTTGGGGATTGAGAACACCCTTTATGACATGCCAATGATCAGTTCGAGTGTTAAGATGGATGAAATCCCAATTGAGTTTGTAAAAATCATTTCCCTGAAACATCATGTATCTCATAAACATGTATAACATATATTCTACATCCAATGAAACTCAAAATACCCTCATAATCTTTATTTCATTTGTAACAAGGTAAATATCGAGAATCTACAACAACCTGTGTATCATGTAGTATACCTTAATCCACTAAAATCCCTATGGGTACATTTATTGGGTGTCATAACCACCATGACTAGATGAAAAAATATGATAAATCCTAATTTAATTTAAAATTGTAAATAAATGCATTGTAATACATAGATTCATCACAAAACAATTTAAACCACACCATATACCATCAACCAATACATGGATATTCCCAAATTATAATACCAAAATTGAAGGGAGATTTTGGGAGAATGAGTAGCCTCCCATCCAATCCCTCACTAACTAGGATGATGGGAAAACACCCCCACCACAAAAATAACATTTGGGGTGAGTTTCACTTTTGAATCTGGGGGTGATCCTTATGAAATCTAAAAATATAATATTTATCACAAAAAACGACATAAATTTAATCTACCAAACCATAAACTCATTTAAATATATCATCTCTAAAGACACCTGACTTCCACTACTATGGCATATGAGAATAAATCTCATTTAAGAATAAATCAATTTAGGATTTAATTATGAATAATAAATTCAAATTATTAATTTATCAATTAACAACATTAAATTAAACCCTTATCAATTCCTTGTATAACTATTTCATTTCATCACTGACAAACATGATTTTATAATCATGTCCCAATTTCTAAGTTCAATACACATGTTTATTGGTCATTATTGTAACTATTCTTTGGTTTTTATTAACCATAAAGTAATTTTACATTACATCCATCAATAACCCTGAAACTAAAGAGTTTATATATTTATCCAATTATCATTTAACAATTTTAGGTACTCTAAAACTCTTCCTAAGATATCACATGCAATGATTCAATTTACGTACATTGAACCAAACTATTCTATGTATTGGTAACTCAAGACTATAAATATCCATTGAACTATATATTTAAAAGAAATCATAATGAATTAAAACAAGAGATCATTTGATCTATCAACTCATCTACACATCCCTAGTGTTTTCCCCAAAACTGTTATTCACAACACATTCCATCCCTCCATCATTATAATCAAGTCACCAATAAAACCCAAGAAAAATCCTTCCATTGTTCTTCAATTTTATCAAAAATACAAGGTTATAAAAAAAGGATATATCATCCTAGATAATTCATATAGGGTATCAAAAGTATATTCATAATGATACACTCATAGTGAAACAAAGGCCATATAAATATGGTATTCAAGACATTATCTAATATTATTAGGCTCTACATTCCCCAAAAAATTATCTTCAGTAAACAAAAACATAATTAGCATATTTCCTTATAAGATTATTTATGAATCTGTTCCATAAAAATAAACCTATAATAATTAACTAATCAATATCCATGAAATAACATATATTTTACTTTAACATTTATTATGTATTTCATCAAATATAAATTATGAATACTAAAAAATTTATATGATTGTTTCATGATTCATTACATTATAATCCTCAATATATTTTATATATTAAATTCTATGAATATTATCCATGCTAAATAAACATCAACAATCTATGAAATAGATAGAACACTATCTATAATATAATGTTGCAACATCTACCTGAAAAAATGACATAAGATTATAAATCAAATATTCCAATTCATTCTTGATCCAATCAATATATTTATTTATATGAGTTCTAAGATTAACCTAGAGTTAATTCATGATCCATTAACAGATTTACAATAATAAATTAGTAATAAAGGAATTAAAAACCCTTATTTAAGGGTCAAAATTATCAAAATAAGAACGTATGGTCAAGGATCAACCACCATTGATATATTCACCATGTAAATTGATGGAAAAAGTATTATAACCAAAAGATAACAGGAAACCATTCGGTTATACTGAAACCTCATAACAAAATAGAGAAACACAATAAATTATTCCATATAATGAATCAGGTCATTGGAAACTAAGTGTAGAGGAGGAGAGAGATTATCCTGTTTTTTTATTCTTTAATGTTGTTGAAAAAAATAAATAAGACATTAAAAAAAGTGTATTGATAATGTTGATAAATGTGGGATTCAAATAGAGTTGTAGGGGATATATTGGAATATATTTCTATGTATAATATGACCCTATATTTGTAGAGGATTTCTTGAAGACCTTCTCTATGGTGTGGTGATCAACCAATACACTTTGGTTCCCCTTGGTCAACGGAGATTTAGAATCTCAACATTTGAAAATTTTTATTTCCCTAAAATAACGCATATTTTTTATAGAGTTAAAATATTATTCATCCAACATCCATAAACATGGATAAATTTCTCCTGACCATGGTGAAACTCTATGGCCATGGTTAGGATGACTGTAGATGTTATTTCCATTAAAATAGCCTCCATGTATATAACAATGATTAAGAATCTTGGATATAGACCTTGTTCTAAACCAATTTGTTGTGGATATGCTCAATACCATAAATATATCCACATTCAATGATCATGGATATAGGTATAGAGACAAATAATTTTCATACATAAATATCACCTTTTATTATATGAGTATTCAATGAATAACATTATGATCCATTCTAGAACCATAAGAGATAAGTATATTTGGAAACATGGATACAGTAAAAACTTATTCATAAGAGATATACATCATAACCCACTAATATATTAATAAATTACACCCTTCATAGTCATATCTTACTCAAATAAATTCTTCATAACATGTGGTATGAAAATATATGAAATGGTTAGATTAGATGCTCATTGAGGGTAAAAAAGGTAGATAACAATGATCAGATAAACAAAACATGAGAAAAATGGAATGAGAACCTTACCTTAACATTTGAAAACTAAACCCTTCATATCAAATATCCTAAATTGATTCATAAAATAAATATTGGAAATTTATAAGACAAGAATCATAAAGGGATAAAAGAACATGACCCATGAGGACATAACATTTGAATGATATATTATTATAAAAGAGTGTAATAATGTGTGTAATAAGCATAAACATAGAAATATTATGTTTAGGATACACACCATAAAATTTTTAACATGTTATTATTTGGATAAATACCCATGTACCTGATTTTGGCTTGGGATAACCTCCCATGAACCCTCTTTCTAGCTTGGGATAACCTCCCATGTACCCCCATTTTCTGAGATTGGTATAACATATCATGTACCCATTTATCTCACAGAAAATTAATCCTCACCCAATTTAATGGAGGGATATATAATTCCATGTTTAACCATATCATAATCATAAATCAATTCATAAACATTTTATAAGGTCGTTAAAACATTAATCATAACATTACCCATTAAAGAAAAAATGAGTTTCATCGATATTTCTTCATTATAACTATAAACTATCCAGAGAAAGAATAATTCTATTATCATGAGATCTTATCACCATTAAAATATATATATCATAAAAGTATTACATATTAGATGAAAATTACATTAAAATATCACATAAAATATTTTATGAGGAAAATAACATTTTCACTTTGAAATCACTTCTTTAAAATACAAAAACTTCAAAATTATAATGAATTAAATTTTCATTTAAATCAACCATGGTATATTGAAAAGTAATCTTAAAATCATTGATCCATGATGAATTGGGTAAATTCTAGTCTTCTCATGTATGTTAAAATAAATATTCCATTTATATTTTTATCAAAAATCCAATGCACCTCATTAGGATAAAAATACAAAGATTAATGTTAATAAATTTTTAAATTGTAAAACATAGGTGATGATTAATCTATAAAATCATTGGTGAATAATGTTTATATTCATGAAAAATGTTTTTTTGGAAAACATGCATATTGAACGAAAAAATATTTTCAATCAAAGATAAAAATAGATTTGTTTTTCATTTAAAATGTTCATTAACTCTCCTAAGTCTATAAAATTAGGAAAAATAAAGGAAAACCTATATTATTAAGAAATAAATTTAGGATAATAAATTTCAGGATATTTTTGATACATAGATCATGAAATTTCATCATCAAAATAATAATCTTAAAAAATCTCGATAAACAATTAGATAGTAACATAAATACCTAACATCGAGTTCGATTTACTTTAAAATAACCTTAACCTCATGTATAATACATTTAAATTTATTATAATTATCTAAAATATTCATTTACAAACCCATAATATCATATATAATCCACTTATAATATTTCAACAAACATTAACGAAACATTCGTTAATAAAATAACATTTTCTTGGTGTTAACTATTTCATTTCTCATACTAATTTCTATTCGATAGTACCATTCCTTATACATTAATTTTGGAATCAATAACTGTTAAATTTTAATTTGTATATAAATATCAAATATATTATTTTTATAAATATTTAGAATCATCCTAAAATGGTAGAGATAGAAAAACGAATTACTCTATTTTTAGAGATGATATACCATACATACTAATGAACACTGTTATAAATTTTTGATAGATGGAATGAAATAATGGTAAATAAATATTTAACATTAAAGAATAATTATTTAATAATATATATAATATATATTTTTTAAATAAATCGTTATTACTATTCATGTAATGTTGAAATGAGAAATTAATCACATCTCATCATGGAGGAGATAATCTACACATATGAATGTGATACATTATCATATTAGAACTGATTGGAAAGTAAAAAGATATATAGTATATTAAAATTACAAAATTTTATTATTTCCATTAATAACATTTTTAAAAATTAAATCCATCATAACATCCGTCCATTAAATATGGGGATGAAAAATGAATAATATCACAACATGGTGGTGGTAGTTCACATTTATGCCTGATTTATACTTTCACATCACATTTGATAGATAAGTGTGTGGACAAGAGTGGTATATTTACAATAATAAAATTTATGTATACTTAATATTAATTAGATATTATTTAATTAATAATACCATATATTGAGTAGTGTTATAAGTAGAAATAATTTGAAATATGCCGAGTATGATAGTTAACTATTTTTCCGGAGACCTGCTTTAGAATATTTCTCAATGATCAATGTAATCATATTTAAAAATAATATAATATTCTGTGGATATGGATGTTTAGAAGAGAATTGGGTAGGGTTAGGTCAAGATATATGGCTCCATGTTGTTTAATGTAAATGGATAAGAGGATTCCTTTAATAAGGTATGCATATGATACACTTGGAATTACTAAAATGATTAAAATATAATTATGTCATTCTCATGCAAAATTATTAAAAATAATAATAGATTAAATAAAAAAAGATTAATATTAAAATATCTCTATAAAATGAAATTTAGATATGTTTTT
This sequence comes from Viscum album, assembly GCA_963277665.1. Taxonomy (NCBI): domain Eukaryota; kingdom Viridiplantae; phylum Streptophyta; class Magnoliopsida; order Santalales; family Viscaceae; genus Viscum; species Viscum album. The sequence goes on from OY728163.1 coordinate 1,947,361,844, forward strand.
GTGTCATTTTAATCCTTATCATTCGGTTGAAACCCTTGGTTTACAAATTTAAATCTTAATTGTAGAAATAATTTTTTTAATATTAAAGGGTTATAATTTTACTTATGTGGTAAAAAATAGCTAATAAATTTAAATATGGAGAAATAATTTATGATTTATTATTATAAATTTCATAATTATTTTTTTAATATTGTTATAAAATTAAATAAAATATTATTTTACATAAAATGTCATTAACATTGTTTTTGACACTATTCACTTAATTTGACATTATACAAAACATCTAACCAAAGGAATTAAAATATATTACATTAAAAAAATATTATTTTGTTATATTAATCTATAAATTTATTCGAAAAAAAAAATTCACCAAAATTTTATTACTTTTAGTATTAATAAAATCATTCCATTACATTTTTATTAATTGAATAAATATTGTATCGAAGTTGACTAAGAATTTATGAAAATTATTCAATCAATCAAATTAAAAATAAATTAACATGATTAAAAAATTAATAAATATTTCAAATAAATATTTATAACTTAAATTATCCTATTTTTATTTGTATAATAAAAAATCACAGTTATTAAAGTCAAGATAGTGAGATTTAGTATTTATCCTTTTTCAAAATAGTGTAAAGGTCATAATCAAAAGAAAATAGAACCATGTGTCCATTTTTCTAATACTTGGATGAGTATGTGTGACATAAAATAATTTAATTTGATAAAGTAAATTGTTATTTCAAATTTTAGTCCTTAATCTAATGTTTTTACCATGTTTTACCCAATTTACACTTATTGAAGTGATAAAAATTGACCAAGGTAACTATTCATAAAGAAAAAATTAATGGGACCTACCTACCATATTTGAATCTCAAAATTTCAAATATTGGATCTATTTTTTATGATTTAATTTCTATAATTTTACTAAATTTATTGAAATATATATTGGAAAAACATGGTGACAACCATTTTTTTGGAAAAATTAATTATTTATCACAAAATTGTATTTATTTTTATTCCATTCATATAAAAACAATACATAAATAATAAATTTTTTTAATGAATATATAAAATAATAAATTCATTAAAATAGTCCAACAATATTTATTAATTTATTTTATTTATATAAAATAACATTTCGTACATAAAAACCTATTTCCGAAAAAAAAATCACTTTTACTTTAAAATGTTTTTTTACTTATAATAAATTGATATACAATGAATTAATTTTATACATGTGTAAAAACTAAAATTTTAATTATTAGTTTATTCTTATTCGTACCAACCAATCTAACGACTATGTGATAAATGTCTAATTAAATAATAATATTTCAATAGTATACTATCATTCGTTTAAACCTGTTCATGCATTTGAAGAAATCTATCAAATAAATAAAATTTATTTATAGGGAACTAGATCATAAAATCTAAAGGTGTAAAAATATAACCCCATTAAACTATTGTTTCCCATTAAATTTCATTAATCTTATAAAAAACTCTATATATCTCTATTTCATCACATCCACAGCATCCTAAGAAGCTTCTTTAAATTTTTTATTCCTACAGATAACATTAACCAGTTCAGTAGTCTTGTTCTATAATACATTATATCTAAAATACAATATTTTTTTTGTATTCCTTTGTAATGATGATCATCTACCATTTCTATGACCTATGATTTTGTTACAGGTGATGGATCAATTATGTAGGTCACTATGATAGATACATTGAACAGATGATGAACTTTAGAGAGGTTTAGTGGAAGTGTCAACCAACAAACTATCATCCCTACTCGATCAAGAATATCATATGTAAAACATACCTAGGGGTAAAAATTCATTTCTTTTGATGTATCATAACCATATTCCATGGTGAAATTAAAAGAAATTCCTTCTCACCAGTTTCAAATTCCATATTTCAACGTTAATTTTCATCATAACTTTTCTTTTGACATTGAGAATATTTATTATTCTACTGAAAAGATATTATTTTATCCTTTATTTCCCAAGCTATCAAAGTTCATAACATCTTTATTTCTCTAACTTCATCCTAGCGCATTGGATCTCTAGATTTTTTCATGGAGGGGTTTGTAAGGTTTTATATGAACGCTCGAGTGAAAACTATTATTGTAAGAAAACATGACTTCAGGAAGGTGTTGATACTAAAACCATTTGAGATCGATATAAGATGATCTAAAAATATTATATATTATTTTAATGGTTTTCATAGATATACCATCCATTGATTGATGATAAGTAGTACTAAAAATCTATTCTGTATCCAAAACCTACTAAATTGTTCACTAGAACCTCAAGGTAATATTCATATTTTAATAAGAAACAACAGAATGTGATAATCTGTGAAACAATAACATTTCATTATTATATATTATATAAATATAATCAAGTGGTAAATATTATATTATATAAATATAGTTTTATGGATTTATAAGGTGATTTAATGCATTCCAAATAGTGTTATTTCCATTAGGCATTTTGGGGAGATCGATAAAAAATGAATGGTGATGTTTTCCCATTTCATTTAATGTATGTGTAATGGTTTTAACATAACCATTATTCTACCATTACATATATTTCTTCTACGACTCTTCAATACTCACATGGTTATATAGTTGAAAAGTCATTTTAGAGTGATTATATTTATACCCTTACTTCAATAGTTTTATATCCATCCTTTATAAACCCAATATTTTTGGATAATTTCTTATCCTCACTATGGTCAAGATAGTACGATCCTTTTGACTCAAAGCATCTTCCAACTTGTTCACCTTTATATTGTGGTAATGTATTGGTTGGAATAATCATTAATCAACTCTATCCATAATCTTTGGAACATATTTACTTAATTTTGAGTAATTATATACATTAAATTTTTGTTATCATAATATATTTTTTTTCATTTATCCATAAATTTAATCCTTTATATCATTAACAAAAAAATTACCATATCTAGCTCCAAATCATGTGTTGGGTAATTTTTCACAGGAAGCCTCAATTGACATGATTGATAATCTATCACCATATCATTAGAAATGAGGATAAATCCTAGTACCCTATTCAATGTATCACTATAGACCAAAAATCCATCTCTATTGTAAGGAAATGTAAGAACATGCACCCTGAATAACTTTCTCTCCATTTAATTGAAATTTTATACAAAATAATCTATCAAAAGGATCATTGATCCTTCCCGAGTTAACTAAGTTATTTGATTATATATTCATGTAAAATTATCATCAAATATTATATTATACCATTCCAATACCTGAAACTATATATCTCATTCATAGGGGTTGGTCATTACCAATTTCGAAAAACATCTATATGGGATAGATCCACCTATGTAACCTCACTTCAAATTTTAGGATTGAAAAATTAATTTTTAATGAAAAAAATAATTATTTTTTATATTTATCAAACAAATTATCATTCGTTGTTGTGTACGGTATAATAATCAAGTTATCTTTAATATATTTTTGTCCCATTTAATATACAATAATATCATATATAAATACTAGCACAAACTTATCATGGTAAGTTATAATGACTATACTAATTAAATCCATGAATATAGTGGGGAAATTAGTTAGACCAAATGTAATAAATATAAATTCATAGTTTCTATACTAGATAAAGAATTTTATCCTTTCTATATCCTCCTTATTTACCCTTTATTTATGAAATCAAAATTAAAGGTAATTGTTGAAAAGGTATTGATATTTTAATAGTTGATCAATTAATTAATCAATACATAGTAGATGATACTTATTCTTGATTTTGATCAAGTGATGTTCATTATAATCAATGAAAATTCACATTAGTCTAAATTTCAGTCAAAAAAATAAGAATTGGTTCATACCAATGTGGAAGATGTGAACAAATTAATACATTTTCAAGATTCTTACAGGGCTTCTTTTGTAACTCTTGTAACTCAATTGGGGTTATTCTATACGAGGTCATTGAAATAAGTGGATAATCAGACATGTGTTCTATTGAAAACACAACATAATAACTCATTATAAAACATATAAATACTTCTAGAAAATATTCAATAAAGTATTTCATAATTTGAATATATTTTATGTTGTGATTCTATCCTACAATATGATATAAACACCCCTTTTGAATATGATCAAGACCCATATTACAGATTAAATTCTCTTAGGAATTGTATATTTATCAACAGACTAATATATAATCATAAGTTGGTTTGGAATATCGAAAATTAATTTTGTTCTTCATAAATTGATATCTGATTTATGTAAATATATTTAATCCATGCCTAAGGTAAATGAAATTCAAATAGAGGGAGAATAAAAAAATCATGAAACACATTACCACTAACATAAATTGGAGAATAACTATAGATTTGAGATGATATCATCAAACCATTAGAGGATTTCAATTAAAATTCAACTTCTAATATTTGAGGTGGTATTGTGATACCCATATAAAACTCCTTAGATAAAAGGTAAAGTGTGGATCTCGAATTAAGTAATAAATTAGAAGTTATAGAGTGGATTACAAGGTTACTTTACACCTTTTCATTATTAAACCCCTCCTCAAAAATAGTGATGACATGATTTTTTCCTTTTTCTCTTGGATTAAGAGGATTCTGACATCGATCATGATCATTAACCTATGTGTTTGAGTACTGATTCACATTATTACTATACTCATTGTATTGGAAACACTATAGTGTGGATGGTGTATTATTTTGTACTTTTCATCCATAATTGGATAAATTCTTCCCATTATATCAAAATTTTATTTATTGATGACCTTAATTTCAACACATAAAGAATTTACTAGTCCCATTAAAATAGCTTCCTCCATAAATAATTCTATAATTTTAGTATATTATAAGGATCATCATCTTCCCTCTTTGGATTTTATTATTATAATTTACATTTAATTCTATATTTTCATTATTTAAACCTTCAGATTGATGGGTATGTCAAATATATATTTCTACCTCAGTAGCATATAAAATAATTTCCTTTCAGTTATTTTATTCCCATATGTATAATTACCTTTTGATACATGGTTTGAATACAATTAATTATTTAACAATTTTATTATATAGTTCAATGATAATACCTGAATAATACCTCCAATGTCTGGTAAAATTTTCCTAATATACTCTATTTGATTCATTATCCTTTTTCTTTTGCTTAATGCATTCCATATACTTTTCTGTATGAACAATATAAGGATTGTACTTATTTAAAAATAACCTTCTAAAATAATTCAACTAGACATAGTAAATTTCATCTCATTTCCTCTTGTTATTGATGATAGTGCACCATATATATGCTTCACTATCTAAATGATAGAGAACCAAAATGAAATTTTAATTCTTTGAACCCCGAGAATAGAAAATATATTTCCAATAGAACTGATCTAATGATCAAAAACTAGTGGGTTAGTAGATACACCAAAAGATGGTGGATGTTTCCTCGTGAAGGATTTAAGATAATATGGTTCCCTCCTTTGATAATTTGGATTCTTGTCATGATTCATGGATTTAGAACATTTTTTTAGATTAATAATGATATTTTTCATTACATCACCCATAAAAGTTGGTTTCCTAGGAAGAAAATCATTATATCATTCGTCAGATTCATAATTAACATGCTTCGTTCTGGTTACATCCATTAACTAAATCTTAATAGAAAATGGTGATCAATATAAGTCATTTTGGTAAACCACATAATCATGAAAAATAATTTATTATATTTCTAAATCATGACACATTATTTTCAATCAATGAAATTTTATGATTAACCAAGGGAATGCAAGATAATAATCAATTATAATCAGTCATGATGGTTCATAATGAAAATTTGTATTAACCCAATAATATCTATAGTGACTGTCATAACAGGTTCCCATTAATGAAAAAATCATCGTGTAATAGAATGATAATCGATATATACATGAAAAAATCATTTTTGGATTTTGTACCCCTATATGATCTACTTCCAAAACCAAATATACTTTTAGTATCTTTATAGGATTGTTTGTATTCGAAACCCAAAATCCATTATTTATCATAACATAAGATGTTCTCCTATACATAGAATTATCCAATTGATTCTCATTATAGTTATTTCGTCCTATTTTAAAATAGAAATTAAACCCCCCCTATGATACTAAATGTAGTGACCCATAATTTTCATACATAAATATAATATTTTGTAGATGGATATTCAATAAATAAAATTAAAATCCACTTTAAAATCATAATGTTTTAGTGTATTTGGAAAACCTGATACATAAAAAACTTATTCATAAGATATAAAAATCATCTCCCACTATGATATTTATAAGTAGAACTATTTTTATACATATATTACATAAAAAATGTTTATAATAAGTGGAATAGAATCATAAGAAACAATGAGATCATATGCTTAGTAAGGTAAAAAAGGAGGATAATAATGATCACAAAAAATGTGAATAATGATATGAGATCATGGAATTACCATTTTAAAACCATTTAATCCACATAAAATATCATAATACTGGGTTATGGATCACATTTTATTAGTTGATAAGGCATGAATAATAAATGTATCAAAGAACATGATACAAGAGAATGTAAAATTGGAATTAGATAATGACATAATAAGGAGAAATAAAGTGTTTTGAAATCATAATCATAGAAATATTATGTCAAGGATACCCACCAAGACATTCATAACATTTTAGTCTTGGGTGAACATCCCATGTACATGCTTTGGTATTGGGATAACCTCCCCTGTATACTCTTGAGGGATTGGGATTACCTTCCATGTAACCTATTTTTTAATGTATGTTTTAACTCCTAATATTGTTTGTGATAATAGAAAATCAATCCTTACTTATAAATCTAGAAGTATATATAATTATAGTCCCACCTATCACATAATAAAAAATTTGTTCATATGTATACCATAAGAACATCAAAACATTCATTATAACTTAAAACATGGTAAAGTAAATAGGTTCCATCAATATTTCTTCATAATAACCATAAAAAATTAATAATAAAGACAAATAATGTATCATTTTATCTTATCCAAATTAAATCTTAAGTGAAATCAAATAATTTCTTCTTCGGTTAAAACTACTTTAAAATATAACATAATATATTAATTGAGTAAATATCAGATTTCTCTTTGAAATCACATCATTAAAATATAAAAATTTCCAAAATGTTATTGAATATATTTTATTTGAAAATAAACATGGAAACATGTAATAGAATATTCAAATCATTTAGTGATCATAAAGGTAGGAAATTTAATTCATGTCGTGTAAGATATAACAAATATTCATTTCCAATTTTCGGTAAAAGTCCAAAGTACTTCATTCTAAAATTGACAAGAACATTCCTTTTAAAAAAATTAATAAGAAATAAATGGATTGCTATGAATTTAAAAAATGATTGGGGAATATTAAAAACAGTGTTGAAATATTTTTTTAGAAAACATGGTCATAGAAGAAGAAATAGTTTTGGACTAAGGGAGAAATAAATTCAGTTTTCCATAAAAGTATCCCTTTGGTTTTTGGATAAATAAAATTAATAAAATTAAAGGATAAATTTTATTCTAAATAAATGAATTGATTATAAAGAAAATTACATGTTTATTGAGATATATATCATTATATTTCCTCATCATAAATATAATCATAAAAAATCATAACAAATAATGATATTGTAACATAAATCCCTTAGCTCGAGTTAGATTTTTTTAGAAATCTCATTAGTTTCATATATAATAAATTACTTTTTTAATGAATATATAATAGATTATATACATAATTATATAATATTATTTTATCCCCTTATAAAATTTAATGTCATTTTTGTAAATTATTGATCACTAAAATTGTCGTTTCTAGGTGTTAGCTGTTTAATTAATCCTGGAAACTAATGTTTTCTAGTTTTGGTAGTTTTTATTCGATCATGGTAAAATAATATAAATAAATTTATTTATTATATATGTATAATATATATTTAATATATACTTATATACAATCATCTATAAAAATTAGTTATAGAATAATTAATTACATCATTCATGGAGATGGTAGGCCATACGTACGCATGAACACAATTTTTACTTTTTGATAGATGAATCAAAAGAAAGGTAAATAATAATTCAACATTAATGAATAATTATTATATCATATATACAATATATATTAATTAAATTTACCCACATTACCATCCATGTAATTATTAAATGAAAAATTGATCACATTGCTTCGTGGAGGTGGTGGTCCACAAATATTCATGAGTGACCTTATCGTCTTACAATGGATTGGAAGGTATAAAGGTAGATATGATATTATAATTATATACTCATAAAAATTTCCTAAATATAATTTTATAATATAAAACTTATAATTATACCCATCCATGAAATATGGTGATACAAAATGAAGTGTGTCATTATGTAAATTTGGTAGTCCACAAGTACGTATAAGTGGTACATTCTGTTCCCATTTGATAGTAAAGTAGGTGGAAAATGGTGGATTTATGATCATTATTAAATTTAAGTATTTTTAGGAAATTTAATTATTATTTTATGATGAATAAAATATATTTATAGTTGGTAGAAGAAGACATAAATTAAAATATATAAAGGAAGATGATTAACTCTTCTTCAAAAGACATCATTTAGATCAATTCATAACGACCCTTGGACTTGTCTTTTAAGAAGACCATAAACAATAATTTATTGATGTATAAGTTTAGAAAACACTTTTATAATAATTTATTTTTCTATATGACTCAATTTTGTGTAAATAAAATATTTTAGGGTTCTCCATTTATATGGAAGGGAAATTACAAACTTGGAATTACATAATAAAATAAAATATAATTAAGCTGATATCATGGTAAATTATTCCAAATTTCCATATATTTCAATAAAAATATTACTGGGTTAAAATTTAATAAAATATTGATATTTATACAGGTATTGGTGTCATTTCAAACCTTATATGTTAGTTTTACCCCTTGGGCAACCAATTTAAATTTTAACCATTGTAATGAGCATTTTAATATTAAATGAGTTATAATTTGAATTATAATCTATAAATTAGATCATAAGTTTAAAATGGTTGAAGATTTGGATCATTTTCATCCTACTTGTGTTATTGAAATATTTTTATGATATGTAAATAAATTAATAAAATATTATTAAATATTAATTAAAATTATAATCATTTTTACAGTATTAAATTATTTTGACATTATAGAAAACATGACAGTAAATGAATTTGAATTTAAATCTTCTAAAAATTCATTATATTTTATACTATTCCTTAAAATTAAAACAAATACTAATTCACAGATTTTTTTTACATTTATCATTTTAAAATTTATTTTTTGTTAATTGAATTAATATGGTATTGTCATTATAAAAGCATTTAAGGTAATTATTCAATACCTAAAAATTAGAAATCATTTATTATGATAAAAATAATTAAATTATTTTTCAAAAAACACTGATAATAGAACATATCCTCATTTTATCTTTATAATAATATTTTAGAGTAGTTACAGCCATAAGTGTAAGATTTTGTTTTATTTTTTATTATAATATAATGGTTATAATAAATGAAAAATGGAACTGATTATATATATTTTTGAGAATATGACTGTAATGGATGATATAAAATAATAAAATAAAATAATGTCATGTTTTATAGAAATTTAAAATCATTTAAAAAATTTAACCCTTTTATTGATTTTAACCTTAGGTGAATCTGTTTGACCATGATTACTATTTATAATTACCAAAAATAAAAGGGATCTTTTTACTAAATTTTTATGACCTTATTCCAAATATGATATTAGTTTTTCATGATTTAATTTCTATTGTTTTTATATATTCCATTCATAATATGTTCATTGAATAAGATAAAATGTTTTTTATAAATTGAGATTATTTAGTATAAAATTATATTTATTCTTGTCACTTTCCTGGAAAAACATCATAGGAATGTTAGAACATTGGGTTTTACATAGAATATATAAATATAATTATAATCATTAAAAAAATTGAATAATTTTTTTTATGGTGATAAAGACAAATTTCATGCATAATAATAATTTTTTTTTCAGAAAAAACATACTTTTACTTTCTAATGACTTTGATTTTTTTCTAATCAATTGATAAGAAATTAATTAATTTTGAATATGTGAAGGATGTTAATGTTTCATAATTTAGTTATTCTAATACATGCCCACTAATTCAATTACTTTTCAAAAATATTCACATTATATAATGGTATTTCAATATTGTATCATGTTTCGAAAAAACATCATGTTGCATGTATGGAAAGATATCAATGAAATACAATTTTTTTAGAGAGGTATATCATAAAATAGTTTGGTGTTACAATAGGTTATTTAAAAAAAGTGTAATCACTAGGGTTTGAAACCCCCAAACACATGTAACTACGTATACCATACAACTCTCCGAAAATTATATATATATAAATAAATCTTAATATGAAAAATAATTTTTAAACATATAATAATAATAATAATAATATCGTATATCCTTAAATTACGATGGAAATAGATGCATATATCCACAATGATCTATGACCATGGATTTGGAGGGATTTTCTAAAGGCATATCTTTGTGGTTTTATAAAACCATGGCTATACACATGTAAAAACCACCATATCACCATGGTCAGTCTAATGAACATGCCAATCAGGTTGTGGGAAACACTTATATTCATGGTTTATGGGATGAGTGTGGTATAAATCCCCCATATTGATATTGTTTTTTAGATCAACCACGTATTTATGTGTTTCTCACACCACTATATCCATAATATGTGTTCTAACGCTAGTTATAGGCCCTACCATATCTATGTTCAGTCAATTAACCATAATTGTAAGTGGCATAAGGCCATGTTTTGTTGAAAACATGGAATGAACTATAGTCATAGGATAAATTTACACTAGTGTTTGAAAACAATTTTTATATTCTATTAATTCCCCCTATGCCATGAACCATGTCATGGTGTCATCCACCTAACTATTTGAATATTAAAACATTCACAATGATTCACCACATTTGTTTATGGAGAAAATCCTACATGTTTCCTTCCCCTCATGCACTACTCAAGTGAACCAAAACATTGCATACAATAATTCCCATCACAATGTTTTCTCTAAGTGAAATCATTTCTGCCATTTTGAGATTATAAATTCCATGGTAATATTAATGTTTGAGTTGTTTGATAGTATTATTTTGAGAACTAATATCAAAATGAAAAATCCAAGAGATCAAGCATCCATATTTGATGTTTTTGGATAAGGATTGAGGCACTAGTGGTTCTTTAAGTTCATATAAATTTATTGGGGTCTTTAAGAAAATTTTCAAATGTTTTTGGAGGTTTATTTCAATGAAACATTTTTTTAAATGATTTAGGGAAAATAGTTTATCATAATGATTCTAAGGGTCATTTTATTTCAATTAAAATAATAAATAAATAATGTGGATGGTTGGAACATGATTTATAGAAAACCATGTAGACTCATTGTTATACAATATGGGATGGCTTGGCATGGGGCATGGAGCACGATTGGCTCATTGTTGCAGATAAATCCTGATAGATTTTGTATATGGATAAAATTAATATTTTCATAGTTGGGGTATGGTTTGGTATATTTTGTGACCAAAACATGTGAATGGGGAGTTATAGGATAGTTAATACAACATTATTGGAATATAGTTCAGAAATGATTATGGCTAAATAGTGTGAATCATTAAAAGTTGACAACTATAGTTTTTGTTTTTATAGCTAATGATGGGATACCCCTCTCTCTCCTCCTCCTCATTATGCTTGACAAATTTCACAACCTTTTATCCCCACTTCATTTATAATTATTTTTTATGTTTTTAGGTGAGTTTCCATATCATTTTTAAATGATTCATAGTTCATATTCCTCCATACTCTTTCCCCTTTTGTGTATCCCAAATTTGGATATCCTTATTTATGGATTTTTTGATGACTTCGGTAGAAGATGGAGAAATCATATTTGAATGATGATTATTATTACCGAATCATTTAGAGTAGGTAACATTATGGTGTCTACATAATTTACTCACTGTTTAAAAGAAGGTAAATATTTTTATGAGTTTATTAATGGTTTTAGGTAAAATGAAATGGAATTGAAAGTGGAAAGGGATTTTCTTATTGGATTCATAGCCTATATTGGTTTCCAGAGTAGGGTGTGGACTTGATGCATTATTTTGGATTCAATCTCATGTATACCAGGTGTACATTACTAAAGAATTTATCTCATGTGTACTAAGTGGGTCCGCCCCATGTATTTATATCATGTCTTAAGGATGGGTCTTCCCATTGGTATTTATCTCATATATACTGGGTGCATCATCCCTGGGTTTTTGTATCATATATACCAAGGTTAGTAAGACTCCTAGGTGACTACTTATTTTTTTCAAGACTACAATATTTCATCAATGACCCTTTAACCTTAGACATGTGGGTAATCTATTGGGTATTGGTACCAGGATAGAACTTGGTTCATCCATGTGTTTACATTATTTTGAATAACTATGTGATGTGTTCAAAGACACTTTAACATTGGGAAATGTAGTCAGCCCCAAGTATTTATCTCATGTTTAATAAGTGGGTCAACCCCAAGTATTTATCTCTTGTATAATATATGGGTCATCCCATGGGTATTTATCTCATGTATACAGGGTGCATCATCCCTGGGTGTTTGTATCTTATATACCAAGGTTTGTAAGACTCCAATATGAATAGTTATTTTTTGCATGACTACATGATTTCCTTATTGACCCTTTGTCCTTAGACAAGTGGGTTAGCTATTGGGTATTGGTACTAGGATAGAACATGGTTCATCCATGAGTTTATATTAGTTTGAATTATTATGTGATGTGTTCAAAGACACTTTAGCACTGGGCAATGTAGTTATGACTAGTCTCATGGGTAATTGACCAGACCAAGGTTCATCAGTGATTTAATCATTTAGGTTAAATAATTTATTTACATATCCTGACTATATCACATATATTCACTACATTTACTATTTTTTATAGGTCTTCATTAGCAGTTCACTACTGAGTTATACTAAAACATTTCTATAGTGTCCATGGAACATGAGTACTACAGACAGCCTCACCAATTTTTCATTTAGGATGCTAAGAGGCCAAAATTACATTGATCGAGGGGGATATATCAAATGGTATTTGATATATAGGTGAGTTGAGGGTCATGTTTTGTTATACAGACTCTTATTTTCTATCATATATTTATATGTGATCAACCTAGTGGGTGATCAGTTCTATATGATTATATGTTTTCACATTCACACTATTATTGATGGATATTGTTTCTACTTACACAAACATTAATGGTTATTTATTATTAATGAAAAATTATTATAATATTTTTATACATTATTTCACACATTGATTTGGTGGTATAGTCTCTCCACATTATTATTTTAGAAACTCATTTCTAGTCATAATCCATTGGTGTATGTGGAGGCATTACTAAGGACTAGTCCCCCTTGATCTAGTTACTATTCAAAGTGTATTAGGATGGGATTCAAAAAAGTTTTATCGGATCATTTATGTGACTGATATCAAAAATGGAATATGTTTTTTTCAGTATTTTCAGAGAAGAAAGGCATGAGATATGATGATTTTTTATAGAGTGTGAGCAAACCCAAACTAGTGAATCATGAAAATATTTTTTTGTGTATTTATAGGTTTCTTAGTATATGATATTGATGTTCTTGATTTTTTTCTACAAAATTTGGATGATATTACCTTGGGTGACACAAATGATATTTTTAGTTTCCTGATTTATTATAAAATGTTTCTCTTATCCCATAGATGCAAAACACATCTCGTTCATCATATTTATTTTGTAGGAATAATGTTACATACTTATACTTCTGTGATTTATATAACCGACTATAGGGTTCAGTTTTTTAAAGTATAAGTAATAACTTATCTTTTTTCCCTATATAATGTGGAATGGAATTCTACTCAATTGGACCATAGAATATATTTTTAAGATATTAGGTCTTGTTGATTTTATAGATAGATGATCAATGATGAGGAGTGTGTAGTACCTCAGTGTGAGGTATGTTTTGTAACCCTTAATAGTTTAATATATGAATTTGTGTACATAATGATAATATTTACTAGTAAAATGGGATCTATTTCATAAAAAGATAATATAATACTATGTGGTTTTTTCCCATAAAGGTTATTAGTTTAATTCTATATATAAAAAATTTCCATGACCAAAAAAATAAATATCCCAATAGAGATATTTTGGTTTTATATATATATAATCCTTTAGATGTACCCTAACCCGCTATGAATTATTTTGATGTAAATATTCTTTTAGAGAATGGGATCCCAAGGAGTGGGAAGTGGTGTTTCTATGTGATTCTATTTATGTGGATGAGAATACTTAGGATAGGGGTGGTAGAATGGGATTGTTGGTTGTTTTTGAGACTAGTGAATTGGCGACTCTCTGTAGTTTTTGATCTATAGAGGACCCATTTTATGAGATAATTGATAGACCTTAGTGACCATTGAGATGTAATTGAGGATTTTGGTGAGTTGTAATTATGTGATAATCAAGGGTGAACCGTGATGGTGAATTTTCCAAGGGATATGAGTACGTCAGTGGTGGGAATGACAAGTGATCTTTAGGTTATGAGATGATGGATGAGTTGTGATACAAAATTTGTGTTGTGGATACTAAGATTTCTTATAAATTAATGATTGGAAGAACCCTGATTTTTTTATACTAAAGTGAAAATTTGAGTACTATATTAGCATGATGAACAATTGTATATATTATCGATGTGTTCCTTAGTGGTGTAGTGAAAAAGAGTAGACAAACTATTGAGGCTTTGTAATAATTTTTGGGTGTTGGGTGATCATGATAAAACCCATGGAATATGTGAGATGAATGATTTTGAAGGTTATTTTCAAGTGTATTTTATTTTAGATTAGAATGATATATTTGGTAGTATGGATTATTGGTTAGGAGATTGAACGTAGTTTTTTTGATGTATGACTCATGAGAGTGTGGGTTATGCTATTTCTCTCAGTGGTGAAAGAGTATATACCCATTATGATTTATTGAGATCGAGGAATAAATCTTGCATTGTATATTTTTGGTGTCAAGATGAATTAATGGTTTGTGACTAGTCATAAGAGATTCATAGAGTGGAAGTGTGCTTCAGTTGATGGGTTATTGTAGAAGTGAGATGACTAGTTCAGTTGGGGAGTTTCTATAAGAATAGTTTCCTAGGATTTAGGTCGGTAGGATAAATTTCCATATATAGTAGTGGGGACATCAAAATTGTATTGGGTGTGATGGAAAAGATGATTAAAGGACTTTCTCCTAGATATATACTGATAGTATAGATGAGTAGTGTTCGGTAGGAGTGAAATACATTTCAAAGACGGCCATATTGATGTAGTTATCAAGAATAAGAATGATGTTAGCCATATAGTGGGGGGAAAACCATTAAAATATTGAGGGAATGATCATAGTTATGATATAATTTTAGTGAATTCCATGGATGATTTTCCATGATTTAGAAATGGACAGTGGGTTGGTGTTTTGTTTTGATGCTCTGTTATGAGTGAGACAACCACATCTGGTAAATATGTTTAGAAAATGATGTATTACAGGCCATAGAGATTTGGATTTTTTTTATTAGAGTGAAGATGGATGATATACCCAATTTGGGAGATCCATATTAGTAATGGAAATATGATCTACAAGTTAGAATGGTCATGGATACATGAGACTGATCAGAAAATAGTGGAAATGTCACCAGAAGTAACGATGTTTAATTTATTCAAACCATATTTTGTTTTATTGTGAATAAAACATTATAGATTCATATGCCATGTTGGTTTGAGTTTTTGAATTGGAATCAATCATGGTATGAGGTTGATATGATTTGTTAATCGGGTAGTAATTTTTCATATAATTGGATATGGTCGGTTGGAAATCACATCAGGTAGGTTATGTTTGGAATTGCAATTGTGTTTCAAGGATTGAAAAATTCATTACATGAAAATTAATGTAATGAAAGGGATTTCCATATATTTCAGAAGATATTTTACGGATTATATTCGAGACTTGTTAATGACACAGTTTGTGATATAGAGTCCTAGTGTACCAAGAATAAAGTCTTGAAATATATTAATTATATTAAACAGCATGCACGTTCAATTTTCCTAAAAGAAGTTGAATATATTCTAAAAATTATCCCACATAATAAATTGTATGGGACCATTGTGTTTTGAATGTGGTTTTTACATTAGGGGTGAATTAAACTATGATCGTGCAACAAATTTATAGAAAACTCATAACATGTTTGGAATGAACAAAAAATTTGAAAAAAATTATTTTGATTGTTTCTTGACACAACGACCTATTTACCTTCTTTACATATTAAATTATAGAAATTATTTATGGTTAGACTCCTACCATTTTGAATTTAAGAGATCCATTAGAGCTGTTTGAGGAGATTACATTGGAGGATGATGATCAATTTGGAGATTCAAAAATGGTGCAAGATGAATTCAATGTATCTCCTTAATGATCACGATGTAACTACGATATTCATCAATAAGAGATTTGAATCAGGATTTGATGTTTTTTTATTTTGTTTTCTTCACCAATTTTTTATTTCTATTTTGTAAATAGATCAATCATCTAATAGATTTATCTTGGTATAATGCATATTACGAGATAAGATTATTTATATTGGATTTATTTTGGAATTTTATTTATTATGGTTCTTTCTTCATCATTAAAATTATAACAAACTGAGGACAATCAAATACATCCATTGATTATTGCTATTATTGTCTGACAATGGGTATTATTCAATTGTTCAATGTGAATTTATCATCAAGATTTCTTTTTCCTGGTGATTCCATCGAAAAATCATGGAATTGAACATTGTAGACCCATTTCAAAGTATAATGAATTGATATCACAAATCTAGACATGGTATGCAGTGTGGATTGTGAGATGATGATCACGTTGAGTGGATCTGGAACATATTAGATCCCACATGTCTAGTTCTTGGGAGTAACATGATGGGAGTGTTTATGGATTATTCTCAAACCAATGAGTCTTCTAGAAATCTTAATTCTAGCGATGATCTGCCTCAGTTTACCTAAAAATGAGTTTTAAGGGTTTTATTGGTAGATAAAATGGCATATATGGGAAGTGGATGAATGAATGAAATCATGTAAAACTGCATCTGTAAATCTTGAATTTTCATAACTACATGGTGTGTAGCTCATATCCTCATTCCATGTGGGCCTCTCTCCATGGAAGATCATGTTTCAAAAGGAGATATGTATCACATGGTGGGTTACCGGGTCACATGACATGTGACTTATCCCCGATGGATTGACATGTACCTTAGAGGGTATGGGGACATAGTATGGGGTTAAAGGGAACAAAATCACCATGTAATCCCACAATGATACATATTGACCTTGTGTACATGGGAATACCTATATACCAGTACATAGGAAGAGTGCAGTTATAACCTCAGGCTGTGTAATTTTACACGGACATGGACATGAGAATTGAGTCGTTCACATGGGTTGGTCCCCGATAGAAGAGATATGGCATGTAACCCTACTATACTCTATGTACTCTTATGAAGCTATATTGAATCAATTTTACTATATATCATATAAATGTTTCATTTGGTTTCATTCCATATATCCACTCCCTGAGGGTTATTATGGAATCACCTCATTTACATAGGAATGATCCCATTAGTATGAGTTCTTGTGTAGAGTTTTGTAATATTTCCATGAGGCCTAGGGTGAGATCGAAGATTCATCTTCATTCAGTAGGTGGAGTTATTGGTATCATCATGACCAACACTACACGATCACTAATTTGATACATAGTTCATTAATTCATATGGATTTTTATAGCCCATGTATTTGAGAGTGATACTCATCTATTTATCATACCTCTTTGTCCTTTTAGTCTGTGAATCCTAATAGTGAGATCTGAGGAGCATTACCTCATAAGAAAACATCATCTGGGCTTTTAGACTCTAGAGTGTGTTCTCTCAGACGAGTGATATGTCGAACCATTGATTTGGAATCCAAGGATGGCATTATGATTGTTACATATCTTTAGAATTTGTGTCTTTGTTGAGTATATCTATATATTCTTGTTATATGTATTCTATATATATACCTGTATATATCTGATTGTATTGCATTGTTCGATTATTGGTGGTTTCGGGGTTTCATAATTGATATTTTTACACTCACCCCTACCTAGAATTTTCTTACATGGGTCATGTCTTGGATAAAAAATTGACCTTTTGATAGATTCCTAGATGGATTAGGATGAAATTTTACTTAGTGATTCCACACAGACTGAGGTGTGTTCCTATAGTATCTTGACATAATTCCACAGTATTACAATCAGGTGTGGCTTGTTTTTAGACTCTTTGTAGTGGGAATGTATATGAAAATTTTTAATTTTCTTTACTCCCTATCATACTATACGTGTTGTATTTAGATGTATTCCCACATGATTGTTCATTTTTTTTATACATTTCAGCATCAAATATTACTAGTGATGTGTGCATGTGTACATATACTTATTATAATGAATCCTATGATATTAATATTCATTCTCAACACTAGTCGCCACCCCCTGGCCTATTGGATGTTTTCTTGGGGATTCATTGTATGGGCCCCGTTGGGGTGGTTTGTAACAAAGTTGTATCAGGTGTGTCAGTTATACCTTATGAATTGGGTTTGTGAGATTAGTTTTAGGAAATAGTGTTAAGTGTTTTGAGTTTATATTTCAGGCCAAGGAATCTAGTATTGTTGTGGTGGCCAACATATACATACACTAGGAATCTGATCTCCTACGATTCAAATCAATATATTAGAATAGTGGTTTTGGGGAAAATAATGACACATGAATCCTATATTAATGGTTTCAATTTCCATGTCCTTCATGATTCATCTATCTAGATATACTCATTACCCATGGAACATATTTTTTATTTTTAGTATGCCTCCATGATGTATGGTAGATAAGATTCATTTCTAGGATCGTGAGGATTATCCCCTCATCGATGAGGTGCATATATGGGGACCATTCCTAGAGAATTTACCTTTAGGCGGTGCACGAGATATACAAGAACCTATAGAGAAAAACATGGTACCCATAGTACCAGTGGTTGAGATGTGTACAATGATCACACTTCATCTGTTTAAAAAAACCCCCATAGTTTTTGAGGTGAGCATAACCTACAAGTGGTTGAGGACTGGCTTGAGGTGGTGACTTGAGTTTTCCATCAGGTCGGGGAACCATAAGATTATATGATGATCATGACATTGAGCCTTCTCAATGGTTTTGATGTATGATGGTGGGGGTCAGTGATCAAGTTTAAAGATAATGTTACCCTAGAGTGTCCAAAGTTTGAATGAATTTTTACATAGGTTTTTTTCTATCTACACCGAGGGTTGTACATATCATGGAGCTTCTTCACCTCCTGTAGGGCATCATGATAGTAGCTGAGTATTCATTGAGGATTACCAACCTCTATAGGTACTCAGTAGATATGGGTTGGTATTAGTTATTCATGGCCTAGACCATTAAATAACGATCATGCATAGGAATCAATGCCATTTTTATCCATCTATGCATTCCTTCATATGTTGGGGTTCTAGTGAAAGATTTGGTGTGTGATAGTTTCTTGGATGACCAGATAAAGCTATTTGTTTCTAGTAGCGGGCATGAAAGGGTAGAGACATTAGAATCATGTAAACTACATTATTCTAAGGGACCTTAAAAATTGAGTGGTTTCGGGAATAGTTCCCATGATAGAGGTTATGTAGTTCAAGGCTCTCAATATGGTTACATTCATCCCATAGAAAGGTGGTGTTTCTCAACTGATGGTCTAGGAAATCATGCATGATATTATCAAATCCACTATATGGCTAACAACGAAACTGTGGATGAGACACCTAGGCAAAGGAAGTGGTAGGGTAAGGTAGCTTCACTAGGTGGATGAAGTGGAAGAGGAGGAGGGATATAAGAAGGAGGGGTTAGATGGTTTGAATTATTACCAAAATAACTCCAAGGTGTCCCACACCAGGATCAGAGATCTAAATGACTTGGGAGAGGATATGTGCAGGCAAGAAACTCTTATGACCCAAAGGCTTCAAGAATAATAAGAGGTACAATATGTGTCTTTTATACAATGGTTATAGTAGTGATAGATAAATTTTTTATCATTTTGTTCTTTCACCCTATCTTATTCGATGAATAGAGATTATGGTCAAGCCCTTAGCCCATCCCTTTCACTAAGAAACTCATAAAAGTGTGACCAGAATATTGGAGGTGAGTGTTTCTGTTTGGATCTATATCTTATAGTGATGAGGTCTTATGAATTAATCTTAGGTATGGACTGGTTATCCTTGATTAATTCCCAGATTTAATGTTTCAGGTGGAAGTTGTTTTGTGTCTGCAATTATGGGTCTGGGTTCTCCTATGTCAGTGAAAAGGAAGCCTAGGAAGTGCAGGATAGACTAATCTATAATATGGTTTATCCAATTACTCATCAATTGGCTAGAATATCCCATGGTACAGTGTATTTACTAACTTCTTAGTTTCCTAATGTGTTGGAAGAGTACGATGACATCTTTTATAAAGATGTTTTGGGTTCACCTCCATACTGAGATATAGAAGTATTAATTTATTCACACCCCATAATGGAACCGAAATCTATACCAGTATATTAGATAGATCACGTTGAGATTCTTGATTTGATGGTACACTTGGAGGGTTTATATATGAATATATTAGTTAGACCAAGTGTTTCACCCTAGGCAGCCCTAGTTTTGTTCAAATAGGAGGAAGATGGGAGTTTGAGGTCGTATGTGAACTATCATTGGTTAAACTATGTAACTATGAAGAACAAGTATCCATTATAGAGGAACAATGATCTATTTTATTAGTTGATATGGTCATGATGGTTCTAAATGGTTTAACTCAGGTCAAGCTACCACCATTTGAGAGTATGAGATGGGGATATACTAAAAACGGAATTCATATGTCTCTATGTTCATTGTGAGTAAATGGGGATACCATTTGGAATGAGGAACTCCTCATCAGTGTTCATGGGATTCATTAACTAGATCATTCATCCTTTTGAATATAGGTTCTTGGTAGTATTCATCAATGATATCTTAGTGTACTCAATGTCTAATGAGGAGTAGGTGAGACACGTAAGGGTAGTTCTAGACATACTCCGAGAGATCAAACATTACAGGTAGAACCCAATGTTTTTGTTCTAGATTTAGGGATTCCACTTAATAGGGAATGTTATCTCAGTAGATGGAGTGGTAGTGGGCCTAGCCAAGTTTGAGGGAGTGCTATCTTGGGATCCAACCGTTATCATGACATATGTGTGAATATTCCTTGGGTTGGAAGAATATAACCATAGATTCATACCTAGCATTTTCAGGATATCTACTCCCTTTATAGCTTTGACCCAAAAGGGACATCCTTTCATATAGACGAAAAGGTGATAGAAGTAATTTCTTCAATTGAGGTAGAAATTGATGAGTTCTCCAATGTTTGGATTTCTAGATGAGGGTGTCGAGTACAAATCATTCTGTGATACATCCGCAAATGGGCCAGGATGTGTTCTAATGCATATGTCAGTGGTGATTCCCAATGTTTCATGTCATTTGGGACCACATGAATAGAACTACATGAACAATGATATTGAATTAGTAGTATTAGACATCATATTTCAGATTTGGTGACACTATCTGATGGGAAAGTGGTTTATTGTCTACTCTAATCAAAAGATGATCAGGTACATATTCTACCAGAAGGCTATTAACTTTAGATATAGGTGATATTTAGAGTTCCTACATGATAAATAATTTGATATTTTCCATAACAATGGAATAAGGAATGTGATATAAGATGCCCTCACTAGGGAATCTTGTTCGAAGATACTCAATGAAGCATCGTAGAAGATGACCTCCTAGAAGTCATCCAATATAGATGGAGATGGTGCAGCTTATATCTAATCAATGGTTGTCAACCCTAAACTCTTTCTATGAGTTTTTGAGTCACAACATGGGGATGTCAACATTGATACCATATGTACTAAGATATCAATTGTAAAATCTCTAAATAGATTTCTTAAAGGTAATTTGCATGTCATTTTGTTTAGGTTATTCACTATAGTACCAGTGATATTGTGGGAGGAGGTCATAAGAGAGTTTATACACCAAATTTTGTGGTACATCCAGGTTTTGAAAAGATGCACCAAGTCCTCCAACATCATTTATGGTAGAATGGGATGAATAAATGAGTTTTAGAGTTTGTCTCTCAATTCCTTCCAAGTTAGTAAGTGAAGGATGCGCACCATGTTTCAGTGGGATTAGCTCAAACCCTCGAGGTACCAGAGTGGATGTGGGATGGGATAACCATGGAATTCATGATGGGATTACAATTTATCTCTAGTGGAAATGATTACATATGAGTGATAGTAAAACCATTCACCATGTTAGGCCACTTCTTAGATATTTGGGAGAATATTTCAGTAGAGATCTTGGGACACCTCTATATGCAGGATATAGTATGACTCCATAGACTTCCATCAACAATAATTTATGACTATGATGATTTATTCATGTCCCAGTTGTGGAAGGGATTGACGGAAGTGTTTGGGACATCGATTCCCTTGAGTAAAATGTTTCACTTCCTAAATAATGGCTAGAAAGAGCGGGCCATCGAGGTCTTAGAGGAAATGGTACAGACATGCATGTTGGACTATAGACATAGTTGGTCGGATTACTTACCAATGCTAGAGTATGTGGAAAACAATAGTTACCATTCCACCATTGATATGGAACCATTTGATGCCTTGTATGGGGACACTATAGGTCCCTACTTTATTGGACTAAACCAGGAGATTCATCACTAATGGTTTGAGAGTTATTGAGTGATACTATCAAGAAGGTAAAAATCATCTAGGAGTATATGAATACTCTAAATAGATATCAAAATTATTATGATGACAAATGATGTAGGCCATTAGAGTTTGATGAGGGAGGCCTTGTGGTCTTATGAATTTTACCTCAATGTAAATTAAGGGTATTTGGTAGGGGTGGAAGAAATATTCAAGATTAATTGGTCCTCTATAGATTCTAGGAAGATTTGGCGAGGTGGATTACAAAATATTTATTCCATCATAGGTAGACTGGGTACTTGACATCTTCCATGTGTCGCTGCTAAAGTGGTATGTGCATGAACCACCACACATTATTGACAGGGGTGAGATGGACATCAATGACAAATCATTGTTTGCTGAGTACACTGTCGAGATCAAGGATCATAAGGAGAGGATCCTTAATTTGTGAATTATTTCTTTATTCTATGACCAATGGAAGCATGAGAATCTTTTGGAAAGCACACGGGAGTGAGAGGAATAGATTCAATCTCAGTACCCACATCTCTTTTTGTAACCCTTGTTTTGGATTTTCCAAATATAAATACCAAAGGTGTGGTGAATATAATTACTCATATTTCCCAATTATTATTTTTGGATATTACATGGATTATTTTTAATATTAGAAACTGAGAAATAATGTGATTCTGATGCCTGGTGTTATTGAAATAAATGTTTCATATATTATAACTATATTAAATACCAAAAGACCAATATTTTCATTATAAAGTGCACTAAAATATAAATGGTAGACCTAGAAAAGAAATATAAGGGAACCATGGAGTAAAAAACATGGGTTTTATCCAAGAATGACTTGACCTTTTTTGATATAGGGAATTTGTAGAAAAAACATCACATGTATAGAATGAATAAAATAATTTCATAAATTATTCTGTTTCTTTTTTAACAAAATAACATGTTCTTATTCATTAAATACGTTATTATGTAAAATTTTCAAGGTTCTATAAATAAACATATGATGAGATGAGATCCATTGGAGCTGTCGAAAAAGATTCTATTGGTAGACAACAACCAGATCAGAGATCAATGACTAGTGAAAAACTAATTTAAACGATCATTACATCGATCGTGATTTATCTATGTTATTCATACTATTTTCATGTATCCTATATCTATTGAAAAAATGGCTCAACAACTAAAATATTGATCTAAGGATCATGTGCATTGTGGGATGGGATTATTTATTTTATAATTATTTTTGGATATTATTTATTATGGTTTGTAGTTTACTAGTCTAACAACAATGAATCAAAAGAAACCGAAAATTGATGAAGTTCATTCAAATTCTTGCATGTTTCTTGGATTTCTACCAATTTTAGATGTTAATTCATCACCAAGGATTCATTTTCCTAATGATTTGACAAAAATACCAAGGAATCAAATGTTTCACACTTTTTTCTTGGTAAAATGGCTCAATATCATTGACATAGACATTGTATGTTGTGGGGATCATGTGATGATGTTAGCAGCAAGTGTATCAGGACCGGATTGTCATTCACATGTGTGGTTTTTAGACACATGGTGAAGGGGGTAGTTCGAGATGAATATTGGATGAATGAAGTCACCAGATTTCATATTTATGGGAATGATTGACCTTGGTTGACCCATATCCAAATTCTATGTTTGTGAATGGTTGTGAAGGCGGAGTACATGGGCATTAAAAGAATTGATGAACATATGTGACAAAATATCGGGAAATATATAATTTTTTGAACTACCCTGCATGTTACATAGAGACAAACATTGGGAGGCCCCTCTTATATGCATTTAGGGAATCATAAGAATTTATGCTTCACATGACATGTGACACAGTCTCATGGCATGTTTCCTATCCCCTCTGGATCAATGTGTACCTCAGAGGGTACACAGACACGGGTTAGATTACACAGGCCCAAACACACTATGAACTCCCTCATAGACACAGATTGGCTCGGTCTACATAGTTATACCAGTTTATTAATACACAAGAATAGTACCCCAAAAAATCCATGTGCTATGTACTATTACATGGACATGGACGTGGGACACAAGTTATTCACACGGGCAGGACCCAAATCAATGGTACATGACAAGTAATACTAGTAAACACAGTTTACACCTAAAAAATTTCATGGAATCTCTTTTCATATGTATCTTGGAAATTTATTTTAGGGAATTTTCCCCATATCCATTCCCTGAGGATTAGTATGGAATCATGCCTTACACAAAGGAAAATAATCCATTCAGTATGATTTCATAGAGTGTGTTTTTGGAATCCATCCCTGAGGCCTAGTGTGAGATCCTCTATTCATCTTCAGACCCTGGGTGGAGTTATTGGTATTTTCACAACCAAAATAATGTGGGCACTAATCCTCTACTTATAGTGTTAATCCAGATTGAGTTTCTAGAATACACCATGACCTTTAGAGTAATCCTCATATGTGTATCATATCATTGTTTGGAATTCAGTGTGTATTTACTAATTGAGATACCTGTTGACAATTACCTATTGTAAAGACATTAATCATGATTTCAAACTCAATAATATGTTCTCCCAAATGATTTCTCTATAGAACCTTTATTATGGAATCCTAAGATATCAGTATTATTATGACATACCATTTTATTGTGTGTATTTATTTATTATATCTTGGTATTTCTGGTATATGTTCTATAGAAAAATACCTATGTAGATCGGACTATATTCAATTGTTGTATTATTTTTGTTATCAGGGTTTCCTATTGGGTATTGATATACTCACTCCCGCATGGGTTTTTCTCAAATGTGTTGTGTCTTCCTCATAATACTGACCTTTTGACAATGTCCTTGAAAGAATAGAACTAAATGGTTCTTAGTTCGACCAGACATATCAAGGTCTATTCCTAGAGTATCTTAATATCTTCGCTAGTATTACTTTTAGGTTGTAAAAGATTACAGACTCTTTTTGGTCATATTGTAATTTTCACTGTTTACATTTCTTTACATTATATCATACTATAGTTGTGGGAGTTGGATTAATGCATTCATGGTTGTTCTGTTGTTTTAAATTTTCAATCTTATTTTGTCTTGGAGTTGTGTGAGTGTGTATAGGTACATTGGATAAGGCCTCCTTTGATAGGGACATGCCTACTCATTGGTAGTCTTCATCCCAAATCCTAATAGAGGGGGGCTTGAAGATTCGTAGCATAGGCCCTAGTGGGACAGACCATGACATGTCTAGTCTAATTAGTCTATATTAATGGGATGTGGAGACTCATCATATTCATATTTAAATTGGGATAAGGAGTGATACCAACTTTTGATCATTTTTTTGTGTGGTTCTAGGTGTAGTCAGTTGAAAAATTAATTGAGTTGTTAAATGGGGCATTGAGAATGTGTTTCAATATTTAGTTATGATGGTGGGGAAGACCATGGATCCGAATTAGATATGAAAATTTTAGTTCTATGGTGGCAAGAAATATGAACCTAATTCTGAATCCTTTAGTGATATTTAGATTCCAAGGGGGTACGAGTGTGGTCAGGAGTAATCATAGTATTTTTCTAATGGTTGAATCTGGTAGGAATAATTATTATGATGATTGGTTGACTATTGTTTCTCAATATTATTGATTGAAATGATGATGAGACCTATTAGGGATGAGAAGTGTTATGATGGGGACATTATAAAACCATTTCTATTTTTGAGTTGAGAAATATTAGTGGAATTTTAGTTTTTTAGTTGGTGAAAGTTTTGTTTTGGGAATCAAGATTCAGATTGAGAATCCAAGAGTTCAAGCATCATGATTTGATTTTTATTGGATATGGTTTTGAGGTATGAGAGGTTCCTTGGGTTCTTGTATAAGGACCAAAAATTAAACATTACATAATATAGTATCATTCAACAATAATTACTGATATATAATTCCTAAAAATAATATATTTTTTTAGTTTTGGATAATTAGGTTTCATCCTTTTAATAAAAAGAATCATACATTACAAATTGGACATAGAAACTCTGTATTAATTATTACCCAAATTATATTTGTAAATGAAACCGATTTTTTCATGTAAAATATTCATGAATTTAAACCTGAAATATTCTCTGTTCATAAACATACATAAAAACCTGTGAAGAACACTTAATAAAAATTTCTGTTAAAAAAATTGAGTAAGTTACATATAAATAAGAAATTTATTATCCTTTTGAAAAATGTACAATCCAATAAGTATTTTTACCCTTATTCCAATTTCATTGAGCATATGTAATAGATCTCATGAACATAAATTACACACACATTATTCCCAAAAAGATACTCTAAAATCCATAGAAATAAAATTGAATCCCTTTGATAAAATATAGAACATAAGCATCTTAGGGAATTATTTTTAAAACGTTACATTAACCCATGTTATAAATAACAAGATCCTAGATAAATCAGTAGGAGAAACCTCCCTATTTAACTCCATAATTTATTCCATTTGAGACAAATATCATTAATTAATTCATTTGAGAGTTATATTCGGCTCACCCATCATATAAGTTGTATCCGGATCATCAGTAATATAATTAGTATTGGGATCACCTATTATTTAAACTATATTGGGATAAAACGTCTGTATATAAAATTATCAGGTACCATACATTGAATAATTTTTTTTATTATTAAAACATTTCACCATAAAACCCTTGATAAACTCATTTAAATTTATAGTTATAACACTTTCAATTATCATATACAAATTGGGGAAATATCACATTCTTTTGAAAACTCTTTAAAATGAAAAATTCAAAAAATAGTATGGAATCATTTCATTTGATAATAAATGTAACGCCTTGACCCAAGTTACCCTAAGTCGGTGAATTATTATATAATAATGGAATAATCACAAGGAAATCATGTCTTTAAAGACCGATCAGTTTAGTATTATTGGAAACAAGATTCATACATGAGTTCAACTTTACATCTTGAATAGAAATAAAACATGAATATATTTCATTAGAAACATACAAGCCTCCGAGATTATGCATGGAGGTCACTCATAAAAAACATATTCATATCTAGGGAAAATGAAACATAAAAAAGGGGTTAGCTAAAAGGCACAGTAAGGGTTAGTAATATAGTAGAAAATGTCATAAATATTAATCATGGTTAATATTTGAAACCACATTCCTTTACTAATAATAAACATGAATACTTCTATGGAAGGAATATGTGCTGAGTAAATAATGCAATAATAAATCATAATCATGGGTATTCTACTAGTCGAATGACCACATGAACCATCAATATGATTTTCATAATTAGGGAATGTATAATGCCAGACATTCTGAAACATTTTGTCAAGGCTCTGGAAAAGTCGTCTAAAAATGATTAAGGCCTCAGCCCAAACCATACATCAATTTGGTATTTTGTTTTTCTTAAATTAATAACAACATTATTACGTCAAAAAAATTCATCTAACCAACCCTAATATGTCATATTAACCTATAAAATTATTGTAATTCATAAAAAGTCTCAAATTATATTTATTTGGATATTTATAATATCAATTATTTTAATATTTCATTAATTAGGTAATTACTGCATCACCATTGTGTCATAAATAAATTAAATTATATAATGTCTAAAAATAATGAATAAAATACCATTATGTAGGAAATATTTTTATATTTCTAATGAATATTTATTATCGAATTTTTCTTCTATATATCCTTATATTAAAAATGTTTTAGTTATTGAACGTTGATTTTATCTCTTTTAACACTTCTTTGAATTAAATAATAATAAATGTCCTAATCTAATGCAAGTTTAACAAAGAGGTTAATATTTTATTCCTATGGTTGTTTTGGGTCGAATTATACTTATCCAATAGAATTAGGACATGTGTGAGGGTAATTATAATATAATTGTTTCCCTTAATTACCCTATTTACTTTTAACAGTGGTAAATAAAAGAAACAAGTTACTATTCACCAACAATTATTTTAATATTATTGAACCAAATTTTACTCCTTGATATTAAACTTGTGTCTTGGATTTTCGAAATTCCACTCACAGAAGTGGTAAAATTATGTTTTATGTGAATTCACAAATTCTCATAGGAATTGGGTAAAAGTCGGTGAAAAGTTCAATTGTATTTTTATATATCTAAAATTATGATAAACTAACTCCAATGAGTTACATTGAAAATATATAGGAATTATATATCTCTTTTGACCTAAAACAAATTTAAATTAAATAAATAATTATTTAAATAAAAAATTCAGTTTTAAACTATAACTTAGTGGTTTTCGCTATTCATAAAAAATTGAAAGTTTTCAAAAAAATACCAAAAATTCACCCTAAGATAATTTCGATATTACAAATCCAAAAATGAAGTCCATTTGGAAAGATAAAATTTAAAAAATTTCAATAAAGTGGGTATTACTATTCATAACAGCAAGTTTTATTAGTTGCGATGTGTGTTAGAACTCAATGTTGTGTACAACACACACTATTGTATTATTTAAAGAGAAACATGCCGTGGAAGCTTGGGGTGTTAAAATAAACATGTATAATTTTAAAGTTATCTTACGATAAATTAATATTCATGATTGTGAGAAATTCTATTCATGCCATATATGTTAATGAAAAACACTCCCTTACACTTTGGTAAAAGGAGTCAAAAGTAAAATGTATGGAAAATGATAAAAAGATGAATTTTAAACAAGTTTGAATAATTTTTATTATGAAATAAAATGAAAAATATCATAAATTTAATCATATATAATAATTCTATTTAGATATTTAAGTGAATAAGGACATAGAAGAAAAGGGCTGGAAGAGATTCTTTAAAAGATATTTTCTGAAAACAAAATTTACTTTCCTCATGAATGAATCATCACAAATTTTATTTATGTTCCTGAATATTAAATTTATTTTAATTATTTAATTAATTGAGTACCTTTATAATGATTTTATTCCTTTTATTTTATTTATTTCTATGTTATATTCAATTACCATGTCGTTAATGTTCATATCACGTGTTTCTATAATATTCGGCTCATATGTCCAAAATTAATTCGATAGGTTGAATATGGTAAATGATTTCACTATTAAAGAATCAAAAAAAATAATGATATAATTATCATTTAAATAAATTAATAATATTTTTTAAATCATCCATGAATGATGGTTATTGAAGATTAATTATGTTACATTCATGGATACTGTAATCCATATGTACGGAAGAGTAACATTATCATTTTTTAGAGAGTATGAGAGAAAGAAGGTAAGTATCATTTTAACATTAAATAATTATTATTATATCATAAATATTATATTATATCATTAAATATAGATATGCATTCTGCCCATGTGACGCAGTGATGAAAAACAAATCACATTGATCCGTGGAGGTGGTCATCCACTCAAATGCTTGAAAGATATTATCATTTTCCAATGGGTGGAAGGGTAAGAGAATAGATGAAATTATATATATATATATAATTTTATTTCTTTCATTAATATAATATATATACATTAAATATATCATTTTAACCATCCTTTAGTGGTGATGATGCAGAACAAATTACACCAGTTCGTGAAGTGGTAGTCAACCATACACATGAAGGGCCATTTTATTTTCTATTTGAAGGAAAATGAGATGAATATAGGTTATTCAATTAAGGGGTACCCACCGAGGAGACCATAAATATTCCATATCGGGTCATCTAACTAATGAAAGTATCAATAGGCCAGCACATGTCATTTCCAATGTTCTTTTTCCTCACTCCCACACACCATGAGAAACATTCGAAAAGGTCACCCATCCTGATCACTACTCAAATCCAAGCATGATTAAATATATAGTTCTAATCATATATGCCCCCCAAAAGGAGGTGGGCCATATTTAAATTGTTCATATCAATTCTTTATTTAACCGTATATCATTCTGGGGTGTTACATTCACCCCACCCTTTAATGCACAACAACCTCGTTTCGAGCGCTACGTCTCAAACCAGTGCACCATAGACACATGGTCCCCACCCTCAGGCCCATCCACATGCCCGAACATTTCATATTACTAATGACAGTCCTCACAGGAAAACACATTTACTTTAGAGTGTGATTTTTTGTCACTCACAGAGACCCTAGGAAACATCCCAGAAGGTCGCCCATCCTAATAACTACTCCAAGCCAAGAACTCTTAACTATGGAGTTCTAATCTGATAGTCTTATAAAAAATGTGCACCTTATCAACATGAGTCAGATCATTTAGTCATTTAACACTTTATCATTATTTGGTGTCATAGCTAACAAATTGAATATAGAATTATAGGACATTTTAACGCTTGTCTCTTTAGTTTAAACTCATTGTAAACCTGTTTTAACCATATCCATGATAATAATTGTTTTAGTATTATTATAATTCATTATGACAAAAAATAAGTAAGTTTTGTTAAATAATATTATTTGTCATAATTTAAAATGTGTAATAAATTTCATAAAATTGAACTTATAATTTTTTTTATTTAATTCAGAACTAAACCCCCAAAACACGGTGATAGACAACTTTTCAGATAGTTGTCTTTTAAATATAAAATGTTTTGTACAAAAAATTCATGTATAAAATTTATTAAAAATACCATAATTAAATAAGAATTATAATATTAAATTTTATAAATATTCATAAATATTATTTTTATATTTTAATACTTGAAAAAATATTATTTCCAATAATAAGAAATATTTTTAACGATTTATTGAAAAATAAATTCTTAAGAAAATTATAAATAATAATTCTAAGATATGTCTAACATGATAAATTCAAAAGGTAACATCATTTTATGAAATTAAAATACAATAACAAGTAAAAATTTATTTTAATTTAAACAATATAATTCTTGAAAACACAATTTGCTTAGAAATAATGTTTTTTTCTATTGAATTAAACATTATTTAATATTCTTATAAGTAATATCACTCTATAAATTATAATTAATTAATGATAACAACTCATGAAAATAAATTATCTAAAATTACATGGGTTACTTCATTCTCCCCCTTTTGAAAATTCTGTTCTCAAAATATTGACTTGTTATTGGTAACCAAGGTTTTTTCAATTCAGAATACATTATTTGAAATCCAACATCACGTAAGTGTTAATAAAACAACCTATAAAAATGAGGTAACAAGTACTATAAGGATCATATAAAATAACAAATAATATGATTCCATATATGATTATATTAATAGGAAGTAAATATATAATCATGGAGGAAAAATGAAACGTCTAAATAATTATAGAGAGTGAAAGAGAACATTTATCCTAAGAATTTGAATTATCATTATAAATTTAATGTCAAAAAATCTATAAACCAATGAGATGAGAAAAAACCCACAAATTCATAAAAATGAATGGAATAAGATAACATTTTTATTTGAAGATCCTTTTTCTCAGTGTTGAATAATTCCTTTACCATGAAGACCAAGAACATAATTAAATATACTTACATGATAAGTATAACCTCACCATTTAATCAATTTACACCAAATTCTCTCGTTTATCTCCATATGATGAATATTAAAGAATGATTTTTCAAACCTAAATCAAAAAAATAATCTTATAATAGATCACATAATCCCAAAAATCAAATAACAAGATATTCTTCCTATCATTAGACAATAACCAAAACAAAAATGGTTAGCAAAAGGTAAAATAATTCCAAAATGAATAAAAAATCATATGGTGAAATATAAAATTAATCATTAAAGACTCAAAAATAATATGAAAATTTAATCTTTGATCATTTAAAAAAAATAACCCTATATTATTTTTCATGTATTCATGACCATGTTTCAAACTACAAGATTTAGAAGGATTTGATCACATATTCCTTAGACATTATATTAATATTAATCTCCAATTAATATTAATCACTCATAAAATCATATACAAAAATCCATATAATTCAAAATCATATAATCTCCAAAATATGAATATATTTTCAATAAATATCTTCAATCATCATAAAGATGCGTTAAAATATGCTTCTAATTGATAATTGAACATTAATTACTAAAATAAAATCACATACCATATAATTATACATTTTAACATTTATCAGATTATGTAATAAATAAGTGATATTTTTAAAATATAAATTTAATAACATTATCACCATATCACTTTTCAATCTAATGGCTAACAACACGATAAAACATATGTTACAAAATTGTAATAACCCATAATTACATCAACAGAAAAGATCATTTTAACATTAATGGTTATCAATATCTTTTAATGTATTTATGAAAAATATTCAAGATTTATTCATAAAATTATTATTTGATATTAAATTTAAGGGTAAACTATGCCTAAAAAATCTATCAAACTCAATAAATGTCTCCCAAAATATAATCACTCACCTCAAAATCCAAAAAAGACATTATCCGATAATATGATTCTATGAAAAAACATAATATTCACATGTAAATTCATATAATTAATACAAATTTTCATACTAACCAGGATATCAGGTAGTATAGTGGAATGAATTTCACCCTTTTCATTCTTCAACTATGGGATCCAGCATCATAGACATTACAAATGTGACAAGTTGTCTCCTAACCCACAAATTCTCCATTTTCTAAATATTTATTAATATAAATCCAGTATAAAAGGGAAATAATATTTAATAACCATGTTTATAATTCACATTGATCCTATAATGATCCAAAAAATATAATGAACATCCTCAAAAATAATATTAATAATCAAATAACTATTTTAACAAATAAGGTAATGTATATATCATATTTTCTCCACAAACTAAAATAATCTCAATTGAATATTATTATCATGAACATATTAACCTAATGGTTTATTTATCATTCAATTATATTTTCTTAAAATATCACCGTACCACTAAATCACTATTAAAAGGTATCAGTTCCATCCCAAAAATTATTAATAATTTTTATAAAAATTATTACAACATAATACTTGTTATTTGTTTCATGATCTTCATATTTTTATTAATATACTAAAATATAATTGATAAAACAACAATACATTATAATTCTAAAAACACATTACATAAGAACATCATTTATTCAAATTCCTTCTTAAACCATTAAAAACACTTTTTAATTTTATTCTTTAATACTTATCTTCTACAATATAAAATATTAAGAAATCCAATCAGCCTTTCGAATTATTATTTATGAAATACAATTAAAATAATTCATAATTTTGAAATATTCAACACCATTTAATCTAGTCTCATTTTCAATGTCCGAGGTCCCATGGTAATATAGGTGGAGTACCTATATTATTAGAACATCCAAACACCTTTCCATATTACTATTTTTATTTTATCCACACACAGTTATTACCTATTTATTAAATTGGAATCTAAAAAATATCAAAATTTATAAATAATATTGGGTTCTGAACATAATGTTTTAAAACACTATACCAAACATGTTTTACATAACAAGTTATGATATGGTTTAAAATTAATTATTTTAATAAGGTATGAATCAAGTGACAAAATAATTTAGATAATAAATGAATGATATATTCTACTCGTTGTTCAAATTCCTTTTTAGCTGAATAGATTAAGTTCAACTCTTTTTTAGGGCCATTAGTTTTTAAAATCTGATAATATCTAAAATGATATTTCCAAAAATGATTAATATAGGAATTTGAATTTTATGTAACATATAGAAATTTATCCTATATTCCATCATGATATCAAATATTAAAATAAGATTTGGATAAACTATAAAATGATTTTCTTGCAAGATGAATGTTAAAAAAATTTCTAGGTGACCTGATCTTGATATTCATATTATCTTTGTGAGGGAATCCTATAGTACTAAAATGATGTTTCTTTTTTATTATGATCCTTCCATTTCATAGATGATAATATATCCTAATGAAATATTTTTTTGAGTCAATATTATGTAATTTCATTTAGTGAATTAAAGTAAAAATATAATTAAATTTGGAACGAGTTACTCTATAAAGTCTTAATACCAATATAAAATACATTAGGTTAATCCTAGGATATACATCATAATCATTAAATTATATTTCATTATGTTCAAACCATTCATAATTGTTCATAGTAAATTTGTGAATTAACCAAAGAATATACAATTGGAGTGTTTTTTATAGTGTACAATAATATGCCCACTCATTATGAACTTGGAGTGATCAAGTTAATACTAAACCATCCCCAATTAGGGTTAATAAACCTAGGTGAATCTATGCAATAACCAAATACAAATTTCTCATATCCATACAATGATTTATTTTATATGAAACACAGAAAAAATTTATTTTTTCCAAAAATTGGGATATTATCCTATAGAAAAACATATTAGTCTATAATAGTATCTCAAAATTATAAGTTGTACCCATATAAATCATTATAACCACAAAATTTATCTAAATTGTTTTTTTGATACCAAATATAATTGCCTAACCTTAAAAATTACATAATCTATTGTATTTAGACTGTAAATCACTTTTTTAATTCATAAAGATATTGTCAGTTTATATTTTAGAAAATTAGGTCATATATTTTATATAAAAACCCTATATATTACATGTTTAACAAGTCAAATTAGTATCTATTTTCCCACAATATAAAATTTTGAACAGGAAACACATTTTCTTTTCATGAAAAATATTTTGGAATTTTAACTTCAATGATTTTTTTTCTTTCTCATCCTTTAAAACTGTGAATGTTTTTGAAAATAAAGGATAAGAAAAAAAAACACAGTGAGGGACATAAAAGTACGAAATTAATTAACCTATTTGAAAAATTAGAGCACATAAAATTTTTACCTTTATTCATATATTCATTTATTTTATTAAATAAATATTAACCACATGAAAAAATACGCTTTTTTCTAAATGAAAACCATTAAACCCCATTATAATAAAATTAAAACGATTTTAAGAAACATTGAGAATAGTCATCTTATATAATTATATTAGCAACCCATGATAAAATTGTATCATAAATAATAGGACCATAATTAAATCCATAAAATATACCTCTCCAGTTAACTCCTTTTTATTTTATGTAATGACCAAGAATATTACCGAAATTATTTAAGCTCTATATAGGGATCACCCATCATATAATCTGTTTCAGGGTTACCCATCATATAATATACATAAAACTTACATATCATATATGTGTATTAGTCTCACCTATCATAATATATAATTATTAATTAATATATCATTAAAAAAACATTTCATTATTTCACCTTTTCATCATTAAATCAATGGAAAACTATTTTGAAACTATAATTGAAACCCTTCCGACTTTTAGTTAAAAATCGGAATAAATTTCACTTTCTCATGAAAAATATTTAAAATGAAAAATTCAAAAAATATTGTGAAATATATTTCATTATAAAATAACCATGATATATTAATGAAAAAACTTCTTTCAAACATTGGTAAAAAGGGTTAAATGTGACCTATATAGAAAATGATTAGAAGATTCATAATTATTTTTTTGAACGAAATTAATATATGATTTAAAATTTTCTTTAAAAACCATTTAATCATATATAATAATTTTATTGAAATATTTAAAAGAGTATGGAAATATTATTAAAATAATTCAATGGGATACATTAGAAGAAATGTTTTTAAATTTAAGTCCATTACATCAAGATTGAATAATTATATAAATTCATTGTCTTAATAAATAATAAACTTATGTTAATTATTTAATTTTTTAATATAATTTTTTAAGTTATTTATTCCATTGGTTTTATTTATTTTCAGGTATTATGCAATAACTTAACCATTTATATTCAGTCATCATGTTTTGATTATATTATGCTTATATGTATAAAATATATTAAATAGGTTAACTATGGTTCACGTGGTCATTATTCCACCATATATAGAATAATAATCATTAAATATTACTATTTTTGGAAATAAATTATACTTTTTAAACTACCCATGAAATATGGTAATGGAACATTATTTACATTTCTTTTATATAGATGGTAGTTTGTACGTATGCATGAGTAACACATTAAATATTCAATGTAAATTGATAGAAAGAAAGAAAGTATCAATTTATCTTTATAGAGTTAATATTATCTCAAAGAAATAATATTATATCATTAAATAAACTTATAAATACCATCCATGTGATTCGGTGACGAAACAAATCATATCTCTTTGTGGAGGAGGTAATCAGTACATGCACATGAACAATATTATCATTTTCAATGTATGGAATGGTAAGAAAATACATGATATATTTCCTTTCAAAAAAAATTAATTATGACATTAATATCTTATAGATTCATTTAATCCATCATTATAACCATCATTGAGAGGTGATGATGGAAAATGAATTAAATCGGTTTGTGAGGTGATTATCTATTATACACATGAAGGATCGATTAATTTACAATTTATAGAAGAATAGATGAATATATGTTATTATATTAACATAAAAAATATAATTATATGGATTTTTTATTTTTTTT
Source organism: Viscum album (assembly GCA_963277665.1). Lineage (NCBI taxonomy): Eukaryota > Viridiplantae > Streptophyta > Magnoliopsida > Santalales > Viscaceae > Viscum > Viscum album. The sequence continues at coordinate 1,947,399,463 of OY728163.1, forward strand.
ATTTAATTATTTTTAATACTATTTAAAGGTGGTAGAAGAAGAAATAAAATTAAAAATCATGGTTAATAACTATACCTATTTTTTATAAAATATATTTAGGTTTATACATAAAGACATAATATTATGGTTTTATGATAAAAAAGAAACTCTAGGTCTTCTTTGAGGGAATTGAAGAATGGATTGGGTAGTAATTGGATGAAAAAATAGTCTCTTGATGTTTTTTAGGAGAGGAGAGGGGGGTTTTCTTTTATAATTTGGGGAGAGGACATGGTTGAAATATTTAAAAAGATTAAAACATATTAATTATTACCTAAAAAATGGATCCAGACTGGAACATTTACAAATATTTTATGATATAGCATTTCAATAGAGACATTAAATATAATTTAGACAAGTTTTATGTAATTTAAACTCATATCTTATTAGTTTAAACCCCTCGTAATCCAATTATCACCTTAATCAGTAAAACCAAATTTCACTATCATTAAAATTAATTATGAAAAAAAATTATGGTAAAATTATTACATAATAATAATTATTACAGTTAAAAAAGGAAATAAAATTTATAAAATTCTATTATCATATGTGATAGAATTTAAATTAAAATTAAACCAACAAGACATGATGAAAAATCGTTCTGCAAAAAAATGTGTTTTTGAGTATTTATTTTATACTAAATTAAATAATAAAACTAATTCCAAGGACCATAATTTGATTTTGTTTAATAAAAATGAACTGATAATATTTTAAAAATAATCAAACACGTGATTTTAATTTTTAAATATTTGAAATGAAAATACTGCATCCAAAAAAATTTGTATTTATTCACTATTTATTGAAAATTAAATCCTTTCCAAAAATTATATAAAATTAAAATGAAATTAATTTTCAAAATTTATATTTAAAAAAAAATGTTTACTTATTAAAATTAAAATACTTTACATTGGAAATATTACCTTTAAATAAAAACATATAATGTAAGAAAACCCATTTTTGATAGAAATAATGATTTTTCCCTTTTTGGCTAAAAATGTACCTAGAATTCTTATAATGATTATTCCTATTTAAAATCTATTTAATTTCTCTTAATAAGGCATGAAATTCATATATCTAGAAATTAGTTGTCTTTTTTACATCTTAGGAGAGTCTTATGTTTTTTTGGGTTATGTTTCATTTGTTTTTTGATAATTCTGTCAAGGGAGCATAGTTTGGTGTGAAAGGTTTAATGTAAAACATTTAACACTGTCAGTGTGAGAACACTATAAATGTTAAATTTTAGATCATAATTTAAATAATACTTGAAAATTTCAAGGTAAATCAAGTAGGGTTGTTGTGACTTAGGGCATGGTGCATGTTTGGTGCACGATTATAAAAAAAACTGTGTGAAATGTTGTATATGAAAATAGTGATGATTATCTTCGTTGGTGCATATTTTGGGAAACTCTGTGGCCAAATAATGTTAAACATGTTTTCATGGTAATTTCCTAGCATATGGTTTATAATTTTTTTGAAAAAAATTTGCCTCATTAAAAGTTTCACATTAAATCTTTCCCTTCAAAATTTTATAACATGAGATCACTTTTTCTCCTCCCAACCTCAAGTATGACTCAACTGACACCCTCTCTTATTCTCTATTTATTACTCTATTATTTGTGATATATTTGGATTGTTATCTTTAGTGTTAAATGTTGAATTCATCATTATCACACATTTCCTCTTTTTCCATTTTTTTCACTGGATTTTTGGTTTCTCCTTTTATAAAATTGATGATGATTTCACAGAAGGATTATAATGTTGGATGAGAATGATGTGGAAAACAGCTGACTGATGTATAGTTGGTCCCATGATAATGTTTATACGTTTGTTTCTCAATGATTTTTTGAAGGTAAACCATTGTATGACATTTTCATGGTTTTAAGGTCTAATTATATAGAATTAATTATGGAATTGGTTCCAATTTTTAGGGCCTTATCCCATGTTATTGTCAAGAGGTTATTTGTGGACATAAAACATGTCTTTGGTTATTTATTGGTGAAATACGAGAACCTGGTGAGATTTTTGGTGTAATGACCAATTGAACTAAAATTTTAAATAATTATGAAATTTTCAAAATAAATTGAATAATAATGTAATTTTTTTACTAATTTTTTCGTTTTATTACCATGGGATGGGGTTTGGGGTGGTTAGATGATGGTCATTAGACTTGTATGAGAATCATTGAGGACGGTCGAGTGATAATAAAAGGGAAATGATTTTAATTTAGGTATGAGGTATTATATATGTGTCATATAGAATTTATTCATGTTTTTATATGGAAGGTGATATGTGGTATCCCCAATGAGGGAGGTGACCTTGCATTTAATTTTTTTATTTAAAATAAAATATGTGGATATAATAGCTAAACTAAAAAGACCATGAGATCTCATGGTAACAAGACTGATTTTAAAATTTTATTATGGTTTATGTCTTGATTATGTTTATGTATATCATGGGACACTGAAAAACCATGAGCGGTGTTTATTAAATTTGTTGAGTGTATTGTAGTGGCCCTTGAGTAAGATCCCATAGAGACCTGTAGGTTTATGTGAGTGGTGACTTATGATGTTTTTCTATAGATGTGTCCATATGAACCATTGAGACACCATAAAATATTTAATGATCAAGAAAACATTATGGGGTGGGTGTTCCCCCCATTGAGATGATATTACCTAGGTTGGTAGACCCAATGTATATTAATGGAGGTGTTGGGTCTTCAAAATGACATAGTGTGACATGGAAAGGTAATGGACTTAAGGCCACATCCCTTTAGATATTTTTTCTAAGAGGAGAGGGAGGGATTAATGTTATTTTAAATATTATAAGGGGTTATTCTATATTTGAGTGATAATTGTTTACCAAAGATATGTACTTTAGAGAGAGATACCCTTATGAAGTGTCCTATATATGATTGAACCTAGGGGACGCTGATTAATACCATAATAAAATTTGGAACATAGTGATAGGTTTTATAATGTAAAATAGTTGTTGAGGATTTTATGAGTCACTATAGATCCTAAATAAATGATTTGATAATATTAAATATGTTATGATTACGAACTTTGCACTTTAGAGGCTGACCTCATTTATACGATATGTGTTAAAGTAGATGAATATCCTTGATGAGATATTATAGGAGTAATTACTTATCCATATAATGTATTTAAACATAGGGTTATCTATTCTTAGGGAATGTAACATCCCTAACGAGATCTAGATGCTTTAGAAATGATCCATTGATCCATATTTAGGGGATGAAATCACTATAAAGAGTTGAGTACAATGGACTTCCCTAACTAGGAGTTGTTTTTTGAGGTTGTATATCTAGTGGGTCATCCCCAGGTGTTTTCCCCACATATACTAGGTGTGTTGGACCCATGGTGACAATCTCTTATATATGTGGTTGCTCATCCCCAGGGAATTTCCTCATATATAATGGGTGGGTTATCCTTTGGCTGATTATCCCATGTATACCTAGAGTTTCATCCCATTAATGTTTATCTCATGTATAACTGGTGGCTCATCCCCATGTGATAATCCCATTTATATCTGATGGATCATCCCTTAGTTTTTATCTAATATATATTGTGTTGAGTGTTACAACCAGGTGATTACTTACGGTTGGCATGATTATGTGACACACTCAAAGACACTCCTGTGCAATTAAAGGTAGGTATGATATTTGGTATTGGTTCCGGGGTTCATTATTTCCCCTCTATGTGGTTATGTTGGTTTTCATGGATACAAAACATAGTTAGATACACTTATACACTATTGTATGCACCTATGAATCTCTTTGGGTATCACAGAGTAACCTGTTGTCTGAAAATGTTTATTTATTTATCAATAAAATAAATTATTTTGAGAATATCACATGTATACTATAAAATTATTTTTATGTATATGACTATAATAGATTATCACTATTGAGTTTTAATTGTATCATATTATATTGTCCATGACACTTGGGTGCTCGAGAAGCCCTCACTAATTATAGGATCAGGTTGGGTAGAGCCTTGACATAGATTGGTCAAGTGAAAAAGAGAAATTGAGATTCATGGTTAGTATGTGGTGTAGATTAGGGTTTGTTACATATCCTATTGAATTTTATTCTGTATTTTATTTTTATATGTGATTATCTCAGTGGTAAATATTTTATATATTAATGTATTCTTCTACATTTATATTATTATTTATTATTGATATAATCACTTCAAGGAACTATGATATATTTATATCATTGATAGATGATGGTTGGTATATTTTTATCCATTATTGAGCACTATTATATGGGGTATAGTATCCAAAATTAATTACCCCATACCACCATTTCTTGACATCTACCTATGGATGAATGGGAGGTGTGACTCGGATCCAATCTCCTTTTATTCAGTTAATGCTTGTATTTATTAGGGTCAAGATATTAATAAATAAACAAATAATAGTAAAATATTATGGTGGTTTCTCTATTTATTATAAGTGTAATTGACATACACGACACCGAAGATAACAATGTAGTGACCCCCAACCCTTTGTTTCCCTTAACATAAAACTCTAATACATCCAACCAAATGAACTATATTTATAAAGTGTTTTAATTCCATACCTTGAAATGGGGACCCTCACTTGGGAAATTATTACACTGATATAACCTCAATATCATCACAAAACCATTTTGTGAATCCTTGAGCTTCACCCAAAATAGTTCCACCCTAATTTGTTCCTCAGATCACCATTATAGGACCCAAATCAAAACCCCTTACCCTTATATGAAACTAGAACTACCCTCACACAATCAATTATAATGTTATTATAGTTCTACAACCATGATCTATGTATGTTCCTAATGTCATAATTCTACCCATGGATGAGTTCCTATGTATGTTTACAAAAAAAATTAATGAAATTAAATATTTAATCATAAGAACTCTTCTCTAGCCACCAAAACAACTCAGAACTCCCTCTCAACAGCTCCAAGGTTTGGTGAAACATTATAGAATGGATGTAGAAATATATTCCCCTATAAATAATCACTATAATATACCCTAGAAGTGTGGTTTCATTTGGATATAAACATATTTCTAATTATTCAGTGGATGGGAAAAGTTTTATATCCTTAAGGTCTCCCTTTATAATTGTTTTCTTCTAAAATCACTTTTTTAGCATATAATTAAGGATTTATCATTTTAATTACAACAAAAATTATCAGATAATAAAATTAACATTTAAATGAGATGTTTCTTATATGATAATGAAAAATCATATTTTGAATTACTTTACAAAGTTGTTTTAATAAGAATATTCATGAAAGGTCCATTGTCTAGTCTCTCGCTTGGCACTATGATTAATAGATGAATTTATTATAACACATCGTGATTTAATTATGGATTTATCATTAAATAAATATGTTAAATAAATTGTTTCACATAAAATAATAAACTATAGTGAATTTAAATACATTTTATTAAGATAAGATAATATAGTCTAATATAAATATAAATAATTATGATAATATAATAAGAAACATCATTAAGAAAATTATAATAGGAATAAATCAAAAAGTATATAAAAATACCAAGAACATAAAATATTTATCCTCATGGTTTTGTGTGACTATTATAACTATGATAACAACTAATGAAAGATTTGGAATAACTATATCTATTATAGCCTTTTTTATTGAGAAGTGAATGAATAGGATATACGACTTCAGTGAAGTATGAATAGTTTTATACAGGAGTAAAAATTGACTGTCATAAATGTGGCAATTTGAAATACATCCCTTAAAAATATTATTCAATTTATATATATGTATAAAATTGGTATAATACTTTTTTAGTAATGGAATATAAAATTATATAATTCAAAATTAATAAATAATAAAACAAAAATATAATATTTAATTAGCATATTTATTTACAATTTTTTAAATGATACATATTATTATTAATATTATTATTGAATGATATGGTGTATTTATAAAAATCATATAATGGTATTAGTAACAATGGATTTCAAATATTAATATTTTTAGTCTAGTATTATAAGGTATCCATTCTTGATGCTATCTTTTATCCAGCATACTATCTAACAATTTGTGTGATTTGATTAACAACATAAAAACCATTGGGATATAGGGCATTGTTCACCCCATTGTAACTTAAAACCCGTAAATAAAAGTACCAAAACAAGAAACACGAGAATCAAGTTAAATTAATCAAGCATGGGTTAAATCAAGTTCCTCCATTATCATCTTCAATATCTACAAATAATGAGTTTTCTCCTCTTCCAATCAAACACCAATATTTATTTTTAGTAATTTTATTAAGTCCAGTCGTCTATTAAAATTTTATTGACTAAGACACACAATTTTATCTCAACAATCATCCATTCTTCACCATTTCCAGATTTAATATTTTGGTCTTAGAGATGTTCAATTGAGCATAGATCAATTGAAAAATATTTTTTATGATGGAATAAATTGACTTAAGGATATGATTATAGATGTATGAATCATATTACAAATTTTGGAAAGCCATGACTAGAAAACAATTTTCTCTATTGGAACATCATTCGATATTTAATTTCATGAATGATGGACAATATAAAATATATTCAGGTGAAAAATTAGGGTCCCTTTTGATATTTAGTTCATCAATGAATCATTATTTGATTCAATTTCACAACATATTCATTAATTCTATTTTATTTATGCACAAGATGAAACCATGTTTGAAATTAAATATAGTATTTGATCAATAATATTGAGTGAATCCATTTCCCATATATGAACTGTAGAGTTGAAGAAGATCCAGGCCCCCCTCCTTCTGAACCATAGAATTAAACACATTCAATAACCAAATATAGACAATGAGTAAAACATAAATATAAAACCAATGGATTATTAATATTTAGTATTCCCAAATAACATTTTTTTCTCGACTTCATCATCTTCAAGGACAATAATAAATTACTTTATTTGATGATCAGTTCCTTAATATTTTTCCATTTATATTTTCCATATGATTACTACGAAGATAAACATTTTCGTAAATCCATACATGACACTTCATTAACTACAGATGACCTCTACACCCATGTTTAGTATTTATTCATAAAATATCAAGTTCAATGATCCCAACTGCTGATTTAAGCATGCTTAAATTTATTGCTATCAGCTATGGTAATTGAGATATCCTTCAGATCTGGTCAATTCATCACCTTCTATAACAGTTCTTGAGTGGGTGTTTCTCTTGAAATAAAATCTTCAACTGTTGATTCTATGACTTTTATTCTTCAATAAATCGAATGGATCATTTTAGGAAGAAAAATTGTTTCTCATCTTATGTCAATTTCCCATTTTTATTAGAAATTAGTAAATTCAAAATCCCTTGAATGGATTGAGATGTTTTGAATAAAAGATATCACATAAAATCAATAGACAAAACATCATAGAGGAAAGGTATCACAAAAAATCACGTGAGAGTGTACAAATGACATCCAACATAGAAGATTCCATCATAAAATGTAATGTGTTGACTCTTATAACCAAAAATCTTCTAATATTTGGTTTGATATGAATTAGAATATTATCCATAAAAGATTTATTCTTGGTTGATAGAGTGGGCATATAAGTAAACCCATAGATTGTGGGCACAAATGATTTCACATTTTATAATCTGTGGAAGGTCATGTAAGATCTTCCCATAGAAGCATATCTGGTTACAAAAAAATGGGAATCTATATGGCTAAATGGGGATTGATAATAGGGCCACAAGAACATACCTATAGAAACAAGGCCATGGAAGCCTCTTCATAGTTCACAAATTACTATGTTAGTGAAAATTATTAATTTGAGATTTAAAATAATATTTTCTAATCATATTGTTATAATAATAACTTTACTAATAATAATAAAAGTAATTATATATAAAATATAGAAATTTAAAATATAAAAAATAAAATAATTAATTTCCAAAATTCATAAGAATCATAAATTTTTTTTGAAAATAAAAATAATAGAAACATTCAAAATTGTTTTTCTAAATATAATTGAAAAATTGTAAAAAATTGAATCTGAAAACTTATAATAAAAATACCATAAAAATTATTAACAATTATAATTTCAATTCAAAAAAATTTATGAAACTAAAAATTCATATGTGAACTAATAAATTAAATGCTAAGATTTAATAAGTAAATAATACCAAATACCAATATATATCAAAATATTTAATGAATACAATCACATCGTAGTTAATGAAATATTCAATCATTTTTCATTGATGTCATTGTTTGATCTAGTAAGAAAAAAATCACTATAAAAGATTTGGAATAATATACTAATATAATTCCATATCAATTATTCCCACAATTAATCAATTCTACTATTAGGAATTGCATTGAATTTATTTATTTACTGTTACTCATAATAAAAATTGATTATGATTCCTTGGTACAAATACACACTAGAAATTGGGAAACCCAAAAATAAAACATTTTTTTGAAATTTTCATGCCTATTATGGGAATACAACTGTCTTATGTACTTCACTTCAAATTAAATATCTAATTCTATAATCGAGACACATTATATTAAATTGTTATTAAAACATGAATAAGAATTACATTCAGTAAACACTCTTTACTATGTTCCTCAAAACAAAGCTCATCATCCAATTTCATTTGTACAACTCAATGGTTTTTTATAAATATATTTACCATTATTCATTGGGGTTAAATATTCCCCTCACCCAAATGATTTCTAATTTTACACATGAAAACGTTATTTTATTTTTTTCATCTATGAAATCAAAAAAAATATTACTAAATTTATAATTTTATTATTATTTGTTGCAATATAATTTCTTCAAGATTCACTGTCTGATGCCAATTTCTAAATTTACTATAGTTTTTAAGGATTTATATTGTATATTTTATAGTTATAACTTTGTGGATTTATGTTTCACTAGGTCTATTTTACTATGTTCAATGTTTAACATCTAGTTCCCCTAATTAATAATTATTATTCCATTAAAATTTTACCTATCACACTCAAGATCCTAGTTCCTAAACCTGATTTCCATAAAATTAGTGGAAAACCATCACCTTGAAATAAATAAAATCATGTAACTTTAGAATAAGTTAAATCGCATAAACTAGTATCAAATTTTTTCATTAGGAATGACATAATGATTTGAAATTTCATAAAACCACGTGTAAAATTTATGTATGAACATATATATAAGAATCCAAAATGATGTTAAAGTGGAAAAAATATGAAAAAAATTGGATGGTTTAAATTTTTATATCATTTAATCATAGTTAAATAACAATTTATGACCCATATAACTCACAGTTATAACCCAAAAATAACCCCCATGTTGAATCTGAAAGCATAAGAGTCAATTTAAAAAAACAATTTCAAACATATTTAATATTTTTTCAATTAATAGAATGTTTTTAAGGTTTTCATGGAAGATCAAAAATCATTTTTCGATTAAATAAATGAAATAAAACATATTTATATTTTCCAAAATTTAACAACTTGAACCTAGTTTTAATTTTACATTAGATTATAATTTAGAAAATATATTGAACCGATATTTGTTATTCACAAATATTACATGGTTTTATCTGATTATTGGAAACATAACATTAAAATATATGACATAACTAAATTGGTCTGATGTATTTTGGAAGTTAGATACATAAACAATGGGTTCATCAAATATCTATTTCACGTCCCCCTTAATTATTTATATCTAGTACCCTTTTAAGATACTTGATACCTAATAATTTTCATCATAAATTATGGAAAAGAAAACATAATAAAGTGTGGTCTCAACAACTCTATAAGGATGAAAAAGGGAGATATAAATGATCATTTAAACATAACATCAGAATAATGGGCTTGATAACAAAATATTTACATTTTAAAACCACATCCTACATATGATAGCTCTTAATCTTGATTCATTTCATAATGGATGGATGTTTATAAGACTGATGTCATAATGGAATCAGGATCATGAACCATGAGTGTATGCTATTACTATAATACATATGATTGGGCCATAAAAATTTGCATGGAAATTAATTTACTCAGTATACATGGATTAGTTTAAATACTACAGTAGTGGATTCTTTTCACTCTAAATCCCATAATATTAGTCATGGTTAACTTCCAAAACTGTCATAACAGACACAGTCCCTTACTAAACTCAAATGGCATCCAAATCAAGTCCTGATTATCTCATGATATATCCATATTTACAAATTTTAGAGGAGGATTATTAAGTAATGAGACCACCAATCACATAATAATAATATATTAAAAATATATATACAATATCATAAAATATTCATCATATCCCAAACCATGAAATGGAAACTCTTTTCAAAAACATTTCTATAATTCATAATAGCATAAATCGTGGAAAATATAATGGATTCATAAAAATATCATAATCATAATCATAAACCTTATAGAGAAAAAATTAGGTTCGAATAATTGGATCATATCCCCAGTAATGTATATTTAACATAAATGGATGTCATATTACATGAAAATTACTTTAAAATATAACTAGGAATATTGAAGAAAAAACCCTTTCCACTTTAAAATCACATTATTTAAATAATTTTTAAAAAAAAATTCATGAATTTTTTTTATTGAAATGAAATTATGAAGATACTAACAAAAGTTTAAAATCATTTAGTGGTCAAAATTGCTATAAATTCCATTCGTTTAGTATATGTTAAAGTAAAGATTCATTTCACATTTTCAGTAAAACATAAAAAATAAATGGTTTGGAATATGAAAATAAGGTTCCATTTTAAACATTTAAAAAAAATGGATAAAAATGTATTTATTCATTCAACAGAGGATAAAATAATTATAATATTTTTATAGAAAACATGTATATGGAAGAAAAATTATTTTTAATCGAAGATAGAAATAATGTCGTTTTTCCATAAAAAAATTATTTTGGAATAATGATTATGTAATGTGAGAAAAATGATAGAAAATTATCTATTATAATGGAATAAATAGAGTAGAATAAAATTTATAACATTACTAATAGATGGATCATTAAATTTCATCATCAGAAACGTAGTCATGACAATTCTGTAAAACAATTAGATTGTAAAATGAATCCCTTACCGTGTTAGTAAATTTTGAATCTTAATAACTATGTATGAATAAAATAAAATGAAAATTTTAATAAATTTTATATAAATAAATTTTATATATAAAATTTCATAGTTTTTTACTTATATGTCATAACAAAATATTGGTTACTAACAAAACATATGTCTCAAACAAAACAATTTGAGAGGGTAAACCCTTACCTCAAGTTTGAATTGATTCTAAAGAGAATTAAACACATATATAAAAAATATAAATATATTATAATTATATACAAGAGTAATTTATATACCCATAATATCATATATTATCCACTTATAACATTTTAATACCTTCTTATAAACAATTATTTCTTTAAATCATTTTTTCCAAATGTTAAATGTTTCCCAATTCATGAGATTTTCAGATTGTTATTTCCATTTCTCTTAATTTTAACATAGTAAAATTGTATTTATAATTTTAATTATTATATAAATATGATATTTATTAATTATATATAAAAAATCATATATATAAAATATTGATAGAAAAATTAAATTACACCTTTAATAGAGATGGTAAGTCGTACGTACACAAGAACAATGATTTATATTTTTAATGGATGGAATAAATAATGTTAAAAATTAATTAATCCTTAAAAATGATTATTTCAAAATATATATTAGATTTATTTTCATTATATCTATTCTAATTTTCGTCCATGTAAATTATAATTGAAAAACAAATCATATCACTTCATGGAGGTTGTTGTCAACCCATATGCATGATTGAAATTATCAATTTCCAATGCATTGGAAGGTAATAAGGCAGATATGATATTATAATTATATAATAACAATTATTTCATAATTATGGTATTTATATATTAATCCCATTACAATAACCGTAAATTAATTTGGGTGATGGAAAATTAATTATATCGTTACCCGAATACCATAAATTGTATGTAAACAAGAGTGATACTTTCATTTAAAATTAATTGCCACTATAAAAAAATAATATTTTTAAAAAAAATTAGTTTATATTTAAAATATATACATATAACCAAACATATATTCCTATTATCCTTATGAAATTGTTTTAGAGATATTAAACTCATGAGAGTGACATTTTTGAATTTTAGTTCCATAATATAATCTAAACATTATCATCAATAGAAAATTGAACTAAAATGACATTAATTTGAATTATTAATGAAAATATTCTAATATATCTCATAAAACATAATTATTTAATGTTTTTGGTTTATTTAGAGACATAATCACATTATTTTTAACCATAATTGACCCATTTTACATTTACCATGGTAACAAAAATTTACTTTTCTTACTATTAATATTGAGGAAATATTCATGACCTATTTACAAAATTTGAACCTCATTATTACAAATATGGTATCATTTTATCAGTATTTGAACTCTATATGTGTTAGAAATCAATTTCAATATAAATGACTAAAACAAAATGAAAAATATTTTTAAGAAAAATGAATTTTTATAAAAAACTATAAAGTTATATCAAAATCAAGAATATTGATTATTAAAAATAGAATAAATTATATTATTAAAAATAATATTTATAAATATTAACATTAATACAAAATACAATATATAAGAGACTTTTAAATTAAATAATTTAATGAAAAGAAATTAATGTATTTTTTTCTATTATGTGTTGAAAAATAAATCCTTTCGGAAAATTCCTAAAATTTCACAATAATATAATTTTTATTTGATGATATAAAAAAATTCATTTTATAACCTAAAATTTATGAAATTTTCATAAAAGAATTATAATTTAAAAAAAAAATTAATAAAAATATTTTTTTAAGAGAACACAATTTGAAGCATTAAATGACATAAACTGAAATGTTGTGCTTATTTCCAAAGAAGCAATCAATAAATTTGTATTTATTAATACAATTAAAATTTTATTTTATAATTTTTATACTCATATTGAAATATAATAACTCAATTATTGGGTCCCAATAATATTTTTATAATATATCACAATTTGAGTAATACTCGATGTTGCGTGTCAAGTATGATATCATGCTTATTTTTCATTCAAATAAATTTTCATTCTGTTTCATTCTCCCCCATTAAATAAATTTCACCCAAATATTTTTCATCATTATTAAATGGTTTAATATTTTATAATTATAATTTTGAAAACTCACATCATGAAGTGGGATAATAAAAAAAACCAATTAAAAGGTAAATTTGAAAAGATAAAAGTTACATTAAATATCAAATAATCATTTTCCCACATATAAGGAAAATTATTGGGAAGCTAAATTATTGATATGGGGAGAAAACATCCATTGACAAAATAATAAAAAGTGATACAAAACGTAGTCCTGATAATGTTAATACCCATAAAACCATACATTTGTGATGGGTGAAAAGACTATTGATTTATCATAAGTGATGGAAATATTAAAAAAATTTATTTAAAGAAAGTATTTTTAAAGATGGGGGACTCATTTAATATCATTATATAGAACATGAGAAAATTGTCATACTTGATTAATTTTGATTTCATAATCACAATTTTATCCTTTGAGTGTTATACAATGAATTTCTTGTTTATCTCTTACTATAAGAAACAAATATTCAGGATGATTTTATTTCATTCCTGAAGCAGTAAAAGAAAATTTTAAAAGTTCATGAGATCCATAAAAGAATTATAATTAATTCCTTCTATCTATAATTATCATAAAAAATGTTTATCTCAAGTTATCCAATTTTGATAAATATTCATATAATGGAATAATAATTTAATCTCTAAAACCACCCAATTAACAACAAAAGTTAATCCTAATAAATTCCATAAATAGATAACCTTAAGACCCATCCAAAATATGTCTGACCAAATTAAATATCGAATTTTGTATTGAATAAGGTCACAAAAATTCTAAAGTCAACTTAGCATTAATCCCCCAAACAACATAAAGTATCTCTAAATGAAACATACCCAATATTAGAATACCATGACCATATATTCCGTTGAAGGATTGTAATAGCATGAATTTATTTAAAACCTCAATTAATACATACATTCTTCAAAAAAATAAATCTTAATTACAATAATAAAATAACAAATTGTTGAATATATTCCACAGATCCAAAAATATGTACACTCCATCAAATATAACAGAAATCCCTTTTTCATAAAATTAGTAGTGAGTTCTAAGTCTATAAAAAATATCAAATTTACTATATCAATAATCAATTCATCTCAATTAAACATTATTATTTAATCATAAGTTATGCATTAAGTGTTATATCTCCATTAATCATATTTGTCTTTATAAATTATCGGTATATCATGAAATCAATTTTCATGGTCATTAGTACGGTTATACATATTCTTAAGAAACATACTTAAACCATACTACATAACAAACCTTATATGTTTCATGGTTTACATATAAATAATACCATTTATAAAAATAAATCTATATTTTAATTCTATGATTCCAATACATAAAAAATTAAATCATTATATTTCCTTCTAAACCATTATCGTGGCTTGATTATATTATTCATCTTACATCCTTCCTTCTATATTTCATTCATACTCTATTCATTCTAAAAAACAAACAAAGCTAATATAACCTTACGTATCATATTTTTGTGCTTTAACCGTAGAAAATTGATTTTAATAGTTACTATACTTTATATATTAAAAACATTCAAACATTAATGATACCTTAGGAAAAAATATATTATCACTGACGAAATTAACTAAACATTTTAATTTTCCTAAAAAATCACTTACTCTATGTCATTATTTTCTACACAAAAACATATTACCATTCATTTTATACATATCCTTAAGTTATTCTTCTAATATTCATGATATAGAAGAAATTGAATCTTCTTCCTACCATGATCTTCATGAAAATTCCATGTTTCATTTAAGAGGTATGATAGGAAACCGACCCCATGTTCATATTTTTATTCATATAATGAGATAAATGATTAGGTATAAACACAAGGATTCACATTCCATATACCTCTTTACATGCTTTCATAGAAGTAAAAGCATTACATTTTCTATCACATTCAGTATTAAAAATATTCCTCCTCATTCAAGCCATTGTCATAGATACTAAATCATAGAGTGTGAAAAATTAATCATATTGGGAAACCAAATAATGATGGAAAATCATAAATAGGATGTCTAAATCATGATATCATTATTTAATATATGAAACATTTATTTTAAACTAGGTATATTATGCTCTCAATATATTAAAATTCTTCACAATGGTTCATAATGAAAATGTGAGTTATCATAGAATATATCCATGGAGTGTTAAAGTAGGTGTATAGTAATGAAACCATCATAATAAACCAGAATGATGGCATAGATAAAATAAATCATCTATTTTTTTGGTTATTACACATATATTCATATATTCCAAAATCACATACACTTTTAGTATCCATATAGTTATATTTTTCTAGGAAAACCACACTTCTTCATTTACATTTACATAGGATGTTCTCTTATACATTGTATTGTCATAACGATTTTCACTAATATTTTATCATCATAATTTCTAATGGTAACTAACCCTTCCCATGAAACCAACTATAAAGACACATACTTTTTAAACATAAATGGAACATATTATTATATTAATATTCAAAAAAAAATATTACAATCACAAGAGAATCATATAGTTCTAGTGCCTCCGAAAACATATGTAAATAAATAAATAGATCATAAAAGATACAAATCATATCCCATTTATATTTCCAAATATAGTAGCCATATAAAACCAATTATACTTAATTATTTTTATCATATATTGGAGAGAATACAATATAGAAAAGTATGAGCTCAGATTCCCAGTAAGGGTAAATACGAGAGATATAAATGATCATTTAAACATAAAATGGGAATAATGGGTATGTGAACATTAGATTAATATTTAAAATTGATATCTTTTATATCATATATTATTATTTTATATCCTATAAAAAATCTTAGTAGTTTGACAAACATGAATAATAATGGAAATCAGAACATGATCCCAGAACAAATGACATTTTCACAAGACATATGTAGCACCTTACTAAACTATGTTGAATCTACATTCCATTATTGATTATTACATTATATATCCACACATACTCAGTTAATATTAGGTTTATATAAATGTGGTGACACACATTATCTATCAATAATTCATTCATATGTATTCCACAAGATCATGAAATAGCCAATATGCCATAAACAAGGAGAATTAAATGGATTTTATAAACATTTAAACATTTAATTATATAATAACATGTGTAAAATTAATTAGTTTCATTTAGATCTCTTTAAAATAAACATAAAAAATTATATATGTAATAAGGATAGTATAATTGGATTATATCCCTAGTAAATCATATGTAACACCAAAGGATATCATCTTAGATGGAAGTGATTTTAAAAGATAACTTGTCATATTGTTGAAAATAAAATTTTCACTTTGAAATCACAATATTTAAATATAAAAAATTAAAACAATTTATAGATTTTATTGAAAATAAACTTGTAAAATTATATTTTAAGCTTTCAATAATTGAAAAATCATGAAATCATGGAATTTTTTTTAATATGTTAAAACAAAGATTTATTTCATATTTTTGGTAAAAAATAAAATGATTAGTGTTCATAAAAGGACAAGAAGATTGTATTAAAACCATTTTTTAAAAATTTAAAATGTGGGTTAAAATTTATTTAATAGATCATTTGAGAATATCAAAAAAATATTGAAATTTATTTTATAAAACACAGGCTATGATGAAAAATAATTTTTAACCAAAAAAAGAAATTACACCATTTTTCATTAAAAACATTCTTTCAGAATATTGAGTAACTAAAGTGATAGAATTGAAATCAAAATTGAATTATAAATAAATAAACATATAATAATATAATTTATGTGATTATTGAGATATATATAATGAAATTACATAATCATGAACTCAATCATAATCAATCCTAGTCAACAATGAGAGTGTAATATTAAACCCTTCTATTTTAGTAACATTTGAATCATAAGGCCCATGAAAGAATAAAATTAAATGGAATGTTAAATATCATGAATACAAATTAGTTAATGATATTAAATGTAAAATGGGATTACTTAAACCTCATAAAATATTATAGGTGAAAAATATAACAAATGCCTTAATGGAAAAAATATCAGATGATAAATCCTTACCTCGAGTTTGACGTTCTTAACAATCACATTAAACTATTGTATAATAAATATAAATGTATAAAATATTTATAAAATAGTAATGCAAATCCTTAAAATTTAATATATTATAAAATTATATGATTTTAATTACCACTTGTTAATAATTTCGTATTAAAATCATCATTTCATGATGTTACCAGTTTCATTATTAAAGAGAATTTTGGTTTGGTAGTTCCTATAATTATAATTTTAGAATAGTTACATAATAACCACATTGTTAATAAAATATTAATATCCTATATATTAATTATATAAATAAATACATATGTATCCATTTAAAAACAACCATAAAATATATTGTTAGAAAAATGAATTACACCTTTCATGGAGACAGTAAGTCGTACGTAAGAATGAAAATGTTTTTCACATTTGATGGATGAAAAAAATAAAGTTAAATTATAATTATCAATTCTGGAATAAATAATATATTAGTTATATTATATATAATCATTAAATCATTCATTCTTAACATCCATGTAAATAAGAAATCAAAACAAAATCACATCCCTTCATGTAGGTTGCAGTCCACACGTACACACGAACAACATTTTCGTTCTCCAATGGTCTGGAAAGTTGTCACGACTCGTCCCCCGGGGCCCATGCTGGGACTACCCCAAGCCGTCCTTCCATAGACCAGGGGC
The DNA here is from genome assembly GCA_963277665.1 of Viscum album. Taxonomy (NCBI): domain Eukaryota; kingdom Viridiplantae; phylum Streptophyta; class Magnoliopsida; order Santalales; family Viscaceae; genus Viscum; species Viscum album. The sequence continues at coordinate 1,947,417,559 of OY728163.1, forward strand.
TGCTGACTAGCACCAAAGGTGTAATTCCCAAAACTAGAAAGGCATTGCCTTTAAAATTGTAAACACACAGAACATAGTACATGCTGGAAGACAAAAAACTAAGTGAAACTGTATAAAAAGGAGTGCTAAAAAGGAAAAAGGGCAGGAAATAAAATCCCAAAAGGAAAATAAAAGTATAACTAAAAAGCAATTACAACTGAAGAAAAGTAAAATAGCTGCTAGATCATCCTCTCGGATTCCTAACTGAAGGATAAGTACAGATAACCTCCTCATCACTCCACATCTTTTGGTCTCCTTCTTGTACCGACATGTCCTACAGTCCACCTCCAAGTACCATCCAGTCCTTGTACTCTTAGCCTCAGTCAGCGTTGTCCGTCGTCTGCAACCAACACAACGACGTACGGGCATAGCCCATGCAAGGGTGAGTATAACGATACTCAGTAGGGACCCCAAGACCCTCAAGGACTCACAAAATCCTACAATGATAAACCACAGAGTATGAAATCAATAGATAAATCCACATAGGTATATTCCCAAACATATACCTATGATATCAAGTAATCCATCTCAATCATGAGGAAAACACAAATGTTACGGACTCAGCTCTGCCGAGATTTTTATTCACATTATCCAAACCACGACTGATGGATAACTCCTCAGTTATCGAGTATTGTGGGCCTGCCGCATCACACAGAGGCGCTTACCACTATCTATGGACTGCTAAGGTACTTCTCCTATCGAGTACCATGGGTCTGACGTGCTCACACAAAGGCACTCCCCACCGTGGGTCTGCCGCGTTCACATAGAGGTTCTCCCCCTCCTATCATACTGAGTTAATCCTCCTTTCGAGTATCGTGGGTCTGATGTGATCACACAGAGCCTATCCCCACCATTGGTCTTACGATACACCAATGCACTCTTCACTTGGCTATTCGAATCACTCCGTGTCGAATCGGTCAGTAGTCGTTAGGTCTCAGCCAGCTAATAGGTCTCTGCACTTTGCTTGCCCGTCTCTAGGAGGATCTACTCCACGAACTACAGGCCGATACTCCAAATGTAACTATGACTCACGTAGAAGTATCTAAAATGTATGTCTCATCATAGGGGTATCAATTCAATAGACCACACGTCAATGAGATGCTCGGTCTGTGCGTTATTAGCATTTGAGTACTGGAGACCCTATTGGATTTGTGCTTGAACCAACCTGACTGTACCTCAACTATACCCAAAACTATGGTGGGGTATATTCAAAGGGACAATCATGCTCCAAGAAAACTAGCATCGCTTCCGGTTCATCAAAATGTCGTCTGGTGCCAATGATATGGCCAAAAAAAGTAAAGGCTCAGTACTGGGCTTGGGTCTGGTACGTCCCGGTTAGATCGACTCGGCCCAACCCAGTCTAGGCTGACCCGGTCTAGGTCGACCCGGTCAGACTTGTAGGGTCTGGCCCGACACAATGGGCGGGCCAACCTATTAGGTTCATCCCGGCCCTTTGGGCCCAACCCAATAGTCCGCGAGGGCGGTTCGGCCTAGGCTTGGGGCCGGTTCGGCCCGGCGCATCGCGAGGGCGCAGCGCGGTGCGGCTCGACCCGGAGGGCACGACAAGACGTGTTCATCCAGGGTGTCGTGAGGGGGGTCGCGAGCCTGTTTGGGAGGCTGAGCGGCCGAGAGGTGGATGGGAAGGGCACAGCCAGGTGGGAATGCGGCCAGGCAGGGTTCCAGGTGGGCTGGTGGGAGGCCGAGTAGGGTGTGCCCGAGCCGGAAGGCGGCAGCGAGGCCGGGTGGCCGAGCTAGCATGGTTCGGGCCAACGCGGTTCGGCAAGGCTTGGGCTGGTGCTAGCCGGCGTGGTTCGGCCAAGGAGCGCGGGAGGCTGGTGGTGGTGTGACCGAGTGCGCCGGAGGCCAGTGGTGGTTTGGCCCATAGAGACATCTTGGTCAGGGCACCGGAACGTCGAGGGGGCGGTGTGGTTCGCGGAGTCCAAGGGAAGCGTGGTCTTTGCCTGTGATTTTGTTTCCTTCAACGCCGCTTCGTCACCATGCCGAGAAAGAAAACAAACAAGAACATCGGAGGGGTCAAGCCATGTTGGTTTGGCCCGCACCTCTGTGTTTAGGGTGGTAACACATTACTCATCAAAGAGTAAGAAAGATGAACATCAACTGTTTTACTACCATTATACGATTGTTTTCCAATCTGAAGAAGAGAAAGAGAAAAGGAAAGTTACACAAAAACAACCCCCTATGTTTTATTATCAGTCGTCGATGTTGATGTTGAGGAAAGAAGATGAAGGAGTTCGTCGTTCATCATGTCTGCCAGGAACTCCCAATCCTGAGCTGTGTTGGCTCGGTGACAATGATGTGGAGGTTAGGTCTGTTGAAGACGCCCCATGCCAGTAGGATTCGAGGGAGGAAGTCGAAGAAGGTTGGTGTTCTTCATCAGTGGAGCGTTCTTCATTAGAATAACTATTCTACCATGTTCTTCTCTTCCGAAGCTCCACCAAATGAGATATTCCATGAAAAATAAGAATTGATTGAGTTTGTATATTATTTATTTGCTGACACAAAAATAAAATTGGTGAATTAAAAACATGGCTCCTATAATTAATTCGTGAGTGTTGGATCACATTAATTAGGGGAGTTGGCACCGATTAATTAAAGGGTAGTTCAAGAGGCTCTCTCCCATTAATGAGGGAGAGTTGACAGGTTTTACTCTCCTTCATCAATAGGGGGTTTAGCCCCGTGAGGTCCACACATTGTAAACTCTCGTGGGAGGTTAGGTTCAGGTGGGTCCCACCACCATAACTTCTCATGGGAGGCTAAGGTGTGGTGGTCCCACCTCCAACTTCCTTGAGGATTTTTTAACCACCAAACACCCACATGGCGGCTCAAAAGAAAATAAATTGAATCTCACTTTATTTATTATTATCCACAAAAAACCAAAAACTAACTTTTATTCCCAACTCTCTTATGTCGAAGTAAATGTCTCCTTAAGAGAATACTGGCACTACGAGTTCAACGGTGCCCTCAGATTTCAATTCCATGCATCGGTTCAAAATTCATAAAAACTCACCCGTATATTTACTGAACGTACCCAAAATAAAAATCAGAAATTGATTCTGGGCACACCGGACCTCGGAATCATGCGCATCCAATTTTCATGGATTTGTAAAAATCCCATGTAATTTTTTTAAAAAAATTTAACAAAATTATGGGTCTTTACATTCTCCCCAACTGAGGGAATTACATCCCCGTAACCTATAACTCGAACTAAGGGAACAGAATGGGGCACTGAGAACGCATCTGATCCTCTAGCTCCCATGTGATCTCATGGAGGTTCTCGTGCTTCCAGTGAACATGCACCAGTGGTATCAACCATCCACATAGGACCCGCTCTTGTTGATCCTCAATATCCACTATAACCTCCATAAATTTTTCCCCATCCTCGACATCCATCTCTCCATGGTTTATGATGTGAGAAGGGTCATGCACATATCTCTGTAGTTGGGATACATGAAAGACGTCGTGCACCCAGTGAAACAGAGGTGGAAGAGCTATGCGGTATGCCACCTCTCCAACTCTGTTGATGGCCTGAAAAGGTCTAATGAAACATGGAGATAACTTGCCGCCCTGGCCAAATCTCTGTAATCCTCATCGGGGTGAGACCCGTAGAAAGACGTGGTCTCTCTCCTCGAACTCCAGTGGTCTCTGTCTTCTGTTAGCATACCACTTTTGTCTACTCTATGAAAGCTTCATCCACTCCTGGATGATCTGAATATTCTCCATGGTAGCTCGTACAATTTCTTGTCCCACTAGTGCTGACTCCCCAGGGTCTATCCAGCATAGTGTTGATCTGCATGGTCGACCATACAAGTCCTCAAAAGGTTCCACCCCAATGGTGGAGGGATATCTATTGTGGTACGAAAACTCCACCAAAGGTAAGTGATCCTCCCAACTATGACCTAAATCGAGGACACAAGCACACAACATGTTCTCAAGGGTCTAAATGGTTTGATCGGTTTGGCCATCTGTCTGAGGATTGAAGGCAGTGCTCAGAAGAAGCTGCATCCCGAAAGCCTCCTGAAACCCCTTCAATAGCCGTAAGTAAAATTTGCGTTAGCATTGTAGACAATAGAAGAAGTTAATCCATGTATCCGCATAATATTCTACACATAGAGGCATCCCATGATCTTTACTGAACCTTGCACTATGACCAGTAGGATGTGGCCCGACATTGCGAGTCATTCAATGATCACCCAAATCGAGTCGTGACCCCTTGATGTACATGGCTGTCCTGTCACGAAGTCCCTGGATATCCCATCTCACTTCCACTTTGAGTCCTCTAAAATCTAAACCAAGCTTGCTGGTACCTGGTGCTCCTCCTTCACTTGATAATAAGTGAGGCATTGATAGACAAACTCTGCTACTGCCTTCTTCATACCTGGACACTAGTGTTGTCATTGATGGTCCTGGTATATCTTCACCACTCCTGGATGTACCGCTAGAGGGGATATGTTTAACTCCCTCAACACATCCTCCTGATGTGAAACTGGTACCATAGTGCATCCTCTAAAGAGGATGACGTGCTCCCCACCTTTAGAAAATCCATCAGGAGCCTGCCCTGTGGATATCTGAGCACATTGTGTCTCGCAGTAAGCGTCTCCACCGTATGCCACCCGGACTCGTTGAAGAAGTGGGAAAGTCACTGTAATATAATGAATAAAGGTTGCTTCATCTCTATTGACAAAGGATATCGGTATGGTAGCTAGCTACTATGTCGCCTCTCCTAGAAACTGTATAACAGATCTCCTGCTGAGTGTATCTTCTAAAATGTACTATCTCGAAGTCATAGTCCTGGAGGAACTCAAGCCATCACTGTTGTCTCATGTCCAGGTCCTTCTATGTGATGATATACCTGAGACTATTGTGATTAGAGTACACGGTAAAACGTTCGCCCATATGATAGTGTCGCCACATATTCAAGGTGAAGATCACAATTTCAAACTCCAGGTTATGGGTAGCATAGTTCTTCTCATGATTTCTCAACTGCTGAGAACCATTTGTGATCACTGCTTTCTCCTGCATCAGCACAGAACTGTGTTCGGTACCTGATGTGTCACAGTAGACTACGTACCCTACACCTTCCTATAAAGCTTCCAAATTGGGGCAATAGTCAACCTCTGCCTCAGCTCTTGAAATCTCTGCGGGAATCTCTCCTGCCTCATGAAGGGTTTCCCCTTCATCGTCAAGGATGATAGTGGTGTTGCAACTTTGTAGATGTTTGGAACGAACCTCCGGTAGTATCCAGCCAATCCTAGGAAACTTCATTCCTCTATCAAACTCCTGGGTGGCTCCCAAGTATGTACCGCATCAATATTTGATGGATCCATAGAAACTCCAACATCTGAGACGACATGTCTCAAAAATTGAACTTCTCGGATCCAAAAATGTAACATTGAAAGCTTACCATAAATCTGGTGCTCTCGGAGTGTGTCCAGTACTGCCTGCAAATATTTGGCATGCTTCTCATCAGCAGTCGAGTACATCAGAATGTCATCGATGGAGTCTATGAAAAAGCGATTGAGGTATGGCTGGAAGATCCTGTTCATGAGTCCCATGAACAATGTTGGAGATTTGGTTATGCTGAATGGAATAACCATGAACTGATAATTTTCATACTGACATCTAAAGGAAATCTTCTGCACATCCTCTCCTTGTACTCTGAGTAGGTGATAACCTGATATGTGGTCTATCTTCAAGAACCATCATGATCCCCTCAGCTAATCAAAGAGGTCATCAATCCTAGAGAGTGGGTACTTTTTCTTTACGGTCACCTGGTTCATGCGACGGTAGTAAAAAAAAGGCTCAAGCTCTCATCTGCCTTCTTGGTGAACCGAATCTGGGCTGCCTAGGGAGAATCACTGTGCCAGAGGAATCCATTCCCTTGCAAGTCCTCTAGATATACCTACAACTCATGAAGCTTAGTGGTAGCCATCCGATATGCTGGTGTAGATATCGGTGTCTTCCCAAGGTACAGGTTAATATAGAAGTCAACCTCTCTGCGAGAAGGTAGTCCTAGAACATCGTTAGGTAAAACATCAACATTTTGGTCCACCACTACTGGATAGCTCGGACTCTCCACATCATCTACTCCATGAGTAAGGCGGGCTAACTGATGAGTGATCGATGACACCCTCTTCCGAGTAAGTCCGTCTTGTACTAAAAAGGCTCCCTTCTCACCGGTGAAGGTAAACCTAGTCCCATCTGTACGAACACCCCTCACATTGCGCCTAATACAGTCTATCAGAGCATAGACTATAAATAACCAGTCCATATCAAAGATGACGTCGTAAGGCCTCGACCCCGCTGGGAGGAGATCCCAACCAAAGCTCACACTTCCTAGAGTAAGCTCACTCTACCGGCTTTAGTGCGTAATCGTCGAGTCTACTCCAATATGAGTCTCTAGCTATACAGATCTATCCAAAGGCTTCGTCGGAATCTCTGAGCTGTGAACGAGGGCAGTGGAAATGAAAAAGTGACTGGCACCTGTGTCTATAAGTACAGCAGCCATGGTGGAGTAGACATTGATCATACCTTGAATCATCTCTGGAGTGCCATGATAATATGCATCAGCTACCTTGAGTTGATCTCACGCCTATCCACCGGCTCCCTGTGGTCGGGGTTGACCTCCTAGTGGTGGTGGTGGTGGTAACACCTCAAAACGTCTCCCACCACTGGCTGCTCGACCATCTCCTCTGTCACGTCCACCTGCTCCATGTGGACTGCCTCGATCAAATCTCTACCTCTGCATGGGTGATCTATTGATTGTCTTCTGATCATCCGAACAATGGATCAGACAGTCATAATCCATGTGACCATTCCCACCGCATGAGTAACACTACCCGCTCCTGGAATCTCTGTCTCTGCCCCGGGTGCCTCGTACAACCGATCCTGAGTCATGTGCTCGTCCACCCATGGCTCTGGTCCTCATAAACCTCTACGACGTTAGTCTACTTCCTGGTGCAGAAGACTCCACTACATGTCAACTAGTGGGGGGTCTCTCTGCTATAGACTGCTCAGTAAGGAAACTCTCCACTGAGAATGATCGTTCCAACACCTCGGCCTGCGTCGTGATGTTGAGGGAGATCATCGAAGCCCTAATCTCTCACCTGAGCCACTGCTCAAAGGTTCAGGCCCTAATAATTGGGTGTTGTACCATATATGTGGAATGACGCGATAGGTCGGTGAAACTCGCTGAGTATTATGCCACTTTAATGTTTCCCTACTCTAGATAAAGTATCTCCAGTATGCGCACTGCGTGAAGAGTCACCTAAACAAACTCCGCCCGAAACAGGCTCTCGATGTCTACCCAGAGAAGCGTCATATCATCATGCACCTAGAGCATCAGGCTCCACCATCTTCCTACTACTTCCTGGAGAAGGCTGGAAGTTAGAATCACCATGATGTTGGCTAGTGTCCCTACCAGTCTGAAGACTCTCACCACAACATCCTGCCAATCCTAGACCACCTGTGGGTCTGTCTTACTCCTGAAACTGGCTGGCCTCTTATGCTGGAACTCGTACAAAAATTTCAAGTGGTATGCATTGTCTACTTCTAGGGCTGGGGGAATTAGTGGCCCAAGGGGTAATGGTACCGCTTGTGCCTCTGTTGGAAAAAGGCCATGCACGAAGGCCTCGTCACTCATAGGGCTAACATCTCATACAACTTTAAAAAGTCTCACCTGTCATCCATAGAGAGCCATCCTTAAAGAAACAAATGTGACACGGTCAAAGATTATTCCTGGTGAGTTTACCATGTTGAGCTGAATTAAAGTAAACTTCTGAAAACACACAGAGAATCAGTGTTTTGTTGCACTGAGTCGGAAATCAGAAGTCAGGGTCTTGTTGTATGGATATGTCAGCTGCCGCACCAACACCAGAATCCCTGAACATAAAACCACATTCAGTACCATTAACACTATCTATTCACAAAAAAGACAGATTATAGTCCTAAGTTATGCGGTAGAACCGACTCCTCTGAAACCAATTTCTCATGATCTGTCCCCTGGGGCCCATGCCATGACTACCCCAATCCCACCTTCCATAGGCCAGGGGCTGGCGACTAGCACCAAAGGCATAATCTCCTAAACTGGGAAGGTATTTCCTTTATAACTATAAACACACAACATAGTATAAGTTGGATGAAAAAAACTAAGTGACACTTTATACAAAGGAGTGCTGAAAAGAAAAAGGGGCCGGAAATACAAGCCCAATAGGAAAGTACAAGTACAATTGAAAAACAATTACAACTGAAAAAATGTAATACTGCTGCTAGATTGTCCTCGGGGATTTCTACCTGAATGGTAGGTATATATAGCCTCCTCAAAACTCCAGGCCTTTCGATCACCTCCATGTACTGAAATGTCTTATGGTCCACCTCTAGGTACCAACCAGTCCTAGTACCCCCAGCCTCATTCAGCGTTTTCCATCTTCTTCAACAAACAAAATGATGTGCGGGCATAGCCTGTGCAGGGGTGAGTATAAGGATACTCTGTAGGGACCCCGAGACCCTCAACTTCTCACAAAATCCAACAAGGATAAATCACAAAGTATGAAATCAACAGGAAACCCCACTTAGCTATATTCCCATACATATAATTATGTTATCAATTAATCCATCTCAATCATGAGGAAAACACAAAAGTTATTGAATCAGCTCAATCAGGATTTTTATTCACATTATCGAAACCATGGCTGCTGGAGAACTCCTCCTCTATCGAGTACAGTGGGCCTGCCACATCAGACAGAGGCACTTCCCACTAACCTTGGACTGTAGAGGTGCTCCTCATGTTGAGTACTGTGGGTCTTTCTTGCTTACATAGAGGCGCTCCCGCCAACCCCCCCCCCTCCCCCCCTTGGGTCCACTGCGCTCACATAGAGGTGCTCCCCCTCAGAGCCTACTGAGGTACTCCTCTTATCGAGTATCATGGGTATAATGCGCTCACATAGAGGTGATCCCAACTGTGGGTCTATCGTGACACCAAGGTGCTCCCCACTGGGCTATTCGACTCACTCCGAGTCGAATCGGTCAGCAATCGTCAGGTCTCAGCCAGCTACTAGGTCTCTGCACTATGCTCGCTCATCTATGGGAGGATCCAATCCACGAACTACATTTCGATACTACAACTATCACAAAGTCCAACCAAAAAGTATATCAATGGTCCGTCTCTTCATAGGGGTCTCAACGCAATAGCTGGTGCGTCAATTTGATGCCCGGTCTGTGAGTTATTAGCCTTTTAGTCTTGGGGGACCGATTGGATTCAAGCACGAACCAACATGACTGAACCACAACTATACCCCAAAATTCGGTGGTGTATACTCAATGGGAAAGTCATGCTCCAAGAAAACTAGTGCTTCTGATGGTCCATCAAATGGTCGTCCAGTGCCAAAGATATGGCCAAAAGAAAGTAAAGTGTTGGTAGTGGGCCTGGGTCCGGTATGTCCAGGTCGGATCGACTTGGCCCAACCCAGTCTGGGCTGACCTAGTCTGGGTCAACCCATTCAGACCTGTTGGGTTTGGCCCAGTCAATTGAGCGGGCCATCCTCTTAGGTTGAGCTCGGCCGGCTGGGCCCAACCGAGCTGTCCTCGAGGGCTGTTTGGCCCATGATGGGGGCTGGTTTGGCATGCAGCGTCGCAATGGATGGGCTCTCCTCAACTAGGCCTAGAGGGTGCGGTCGGGCTATAGAGACCCGAATATTAATGAACGTGGACATTACCTTACTTTTTAGGAATACTTAGTACATAACAAAAACACACACACAAGGACCGTAATAGTTTAGTGTCTTTGGAAACTCGGAAAATAATCTTCTACTCTTAGTGAAAGATCTTCAACATCTCTCATAAAGATCTTATTTTTTTAACCTAAAACCTTTATTTATATCTTGGGGAAAATAAAACATAAAAGTGTGAGCTCAAATGATCAGTAAGGGTAAAAAAAAGAAATATCAATCACATCATATTTATAAGAACATAACATTATGGAAATCATAACCTTCAAAAGAGATCATAATATCATAACATGGGATAAATCATAGTAGTGAAATGTAATCCCAATAATCATAATTTAAAACATGAAACTTTGTGGCATACACACATAATCATAGAGAATCATTTCTTATTAGTCAAGACTCATTTCCAAGACTATATTAGTGGACAAAGTCCATTTCTGAACCGAGTTCACTCCTCGTTTTAGTCCTGTTTCACTGAACCGGTTTAACCTGCCGTTCCAGCCATGCTTATCTCATGAGATATAAAATCTTTACCCAATGCAGTGGAGGGAGATATAGGTCCCACCCATCTCATAATTATACCATTCTTATTCGTGCCACAAAATCATAAACCATACATCATAGCATAAACCATGTAATAAAAATGGGATTTATAACATCATGAAATCATAAAACAATTCATATAAGATAAAGGAATTCATAAAAATAATACCATCAGAACATAATAAAATCAATGTAATAATAGGGATAGAAACAGAACCCTTTATTATCTTAGATGGAAAATAATTTTGATAATACACTTGAACTCCATTCTAGAGGAAAATATCCTTTCTACTTCAAAAACATTTTCCTTTCACAACATGTCATACAATTTTAAACTAAAAGAAATTGATTAAAAATAAACTTGAAAACTTGTAAAGGAAGCTTCTTGGAAATAATGTTTTAAAAATCCATTCATGCCATATAATTTAAAAAAACATTTTTCTCGTACTTTTGTCGGAAAAGTCAAAAAGTACCTCGTACGAAAAACGACCAAAGATTCCTTTCATATCTTTTACTAAAAAATCACCAAAGTGTAAAATTGGATTTAAACAATTTTAGTTGGATGTAAATAATATTACATATTGAGGAAACATGGATGTGGATGATAATATTCACCCCAGTAAATACCAAAGTATAAACAATCTCGGATAAAATGAGATTGTGATATTTTCCCTTACCTTAGGTCTGATTTTCTTCGTACGTGTCAAACCCTCTTGTATAATGATTTGAATAATGTCATTGACTTATTCCAGAATCATACTCATTGTTATGATATCAAATATGGTTCACTTATGACATTATATTAACCGTTCTTTTGTAAATTCCATGTTAAAGAGCGTTTTGGGTAGAATCGTTTCATTTGTCATCCGTGTTTTGACTTGTAATTATTAATATGATTACATAGATCATGATTACTTTATTCCAGAATATAAAACATAATTTATATATAATATATATTCAGAATATACATATATATAATAGATCAGTAAATGAAATAAATACACAGTTCATGGAGATGATAGGCCGTACGTACGCATGAACGCTGTTTTCCTTTCTTTATTGAGTTGAATGGAATTAAGTAGATGACATACATATATATTCACATAAATCCAGTATCATTATTATGTCAAATATTTCGTGATTACTTATTATATATACTTTATAATCATTCATGAATGGTTCACGTGGAGAATGAATCTCATCGCGTCTTGGAGACGGTAGTCCGTAGGTATGCACGAGCGATGATATCATTTTCATGATCGTGGAATTTTATTAGAGTGTATGTATACTATTTCTGAATCAATATCACTTTACAATAATCATATATGGTTATTATGTACTCCATTTTACCCATCCAAGTAAGGTGGGGGTGGAAAATAGATTACACCACGGCGTGGAGACGATATTCCGTATGTATGCACGCGCGGTGATTTCATTTTCCGTAGGATGGATAGATGGTGAAATAGGGTTGTTTCATACTTATAATAACATATCAGTATATGAGTGATACTGATGTTATTACTTCATAATGAAACAACCTAATAATACGAAGTGGAAGAAGAAACAAAGTTGAAAGAATCGACAACAGATATTTCCTCTTCTTTGAAGCACCTCTGTGAGTCCTCCTCTTAGGGAACTAAAATTGGTCTTTGAAGAAGACCAGAACCTCTAGGATGTTTATTGGGAAGTGTATAAGAGAATATGGTAGGGGTTGTCCGAACTTGAAAGCTCAAAGTGGTGTGAGGAAGAGAGGGAGGAGGTGCCCTTTTATAAGGGAGCAGAGAGGAACCTTTGGAATAAATAAAAATAATATTTTATTATAAAGCCAAATTCGGTATTAAATAGATCCAAATTGATTTATTTAGAAGATTAGTTGGGGATGGGTCTAAATACTCTCATAAAATAGAATTTAGACAAGTTTAGGTTCCTTTTTTAACCTTATCATTTAGATTTAACATTAAGTTAGATAATTTTATTTTTACCATGTCTTTTTTGGGTTCTTACAATATATGGTTAATAAACATACTATAACATGCCAAACGAATCCCAAGTTGTTTATTATTAATATATATAACCTTATATAAGTCATTTGGCCGAACTATAGATTTTTAGAAATTAAATAAAAATTAATAATATAATATTTGTTTTAAAAAACTATTTTATGTCAATTTTGACACTATTTAGTAATTGATTTTTGTGAAAATCATAACCGAATGATTAATTCAAATAATGTTTATTAAATCAATACTAACATGTCATATTAACCTAGAAAATTAGTTTAATAAATAAAAAGTCTCAAATTACATTTATTTGGATATTTATGACATCAATAATGTCAATATTTCATTAATAAGATAGTTACTGCATCATCGTTGTGTCATAAATAAATTAAATAATTTAATGTCTAAAAATTACAAATAAAATACCATTATGTAGGAAATCGTTTTAGCTTTCTAATTAATTTTTATAGTTGAATTTATATTATGCATAACCGTATATTAAAAATTATCTACTTATTAAACATTGATTTTAACTATTTTAACCCTTCTTTAAATAAATTAATAATAAATATCATAATCTAATCCAAGTGGTCCTAAAAGTTCATATTTTATTCCTAAGGTTGTTTTGGGTCGAATTAAACTTATAAAATAGAATTAGTACTTGTGTTAGGGTAATAATAATATCATTTATACCCTTAACTACCCAATTTACTTTTAATCATGGTAAAAAAGTAAAAAGTTACTATTCACCAAAAATTATTTTCATCTCATTGAACCACATTTTAGTCCTTGATATTAACCGTGTCTCTCGGATTTTGAAAATTCTACTCATAGAAGCGGTAAAATTAAGTTTTAAGAAAAATTCAGCTTTTTTAACTACCACTTAGTGGTTTCACAATTCATCAAAAAATAATAGTTTCCAGAAAAATATCATAAATTAGGCCTAAGATATATTTGATATTATGAATTCAAAAATGATGTTTATTTTTACCAATTTCAAAACATATCAGTTATATTAACTAATTTAAAAATTAATTCCCGTCGTCAAAACAAATAGAGTGTTTTTAAAAGATAATAACTATCAAAAGATTGACACTTGTTTATGTCTGGTTTAAATGTGAAATTACATCCATTGATCAACATTGTATTAAATTGTAAAAATATATTCTAAATATACTTTAAAACCACTCAAATTAATAATTTATCACTATTAATTATTTCAATTAAAAAAGTTGTTTTTAATTAAAATTTAGTAATTTTCAATATTCATCAGAATATGAAAGTTATCCGAAAAGTACCAAAATTTCATCCTAAGCTAATATTGATATTCCGAATCCAAAATGAAGTCCATTTTGAAAAATAAAATTTAAAAAAATTCAAAAAGTGGTTATTACTATTCATAATGGCTAGTTTTAATAATATTTTAATTGCATATCGTTGATTAGTGAAACTCGGTATTGCGTACTACACACGCTATCGAGGAAGGTCGCGATTGCGTGTAATGCAAGGCAATTAAAGGATGCATGTTGTGAATGCTTCTTTTGGTGTAGCGTACAACACAAGACAATAATGAAATTAAGAATATTTTTCATAAAATCTTGGGGTGTTACATTCTACCCACCTTAAAAAGAATTTCTCCCTCGAAATTCGTCGGGGTTATAAATGGTTTACTACTCGAAAGTTTCTTTAATAGAAACCCACATCATTAAATGGAATACCAAAACCAGTATTTAAAAGCAAAAGTATGAAAAGTAACAGTTACCCAAATAAACTAATCACTGGGTTTCCACATAGGTGAAAATATGGATATAGAAGAGAAATCTAACCATCATGTTCTGATGGAGAGTGGTAGAGAACATGGCTATGGAAAATACAGCAAATCACAAAGCCATAAATTTGTGACGATCTAAGGTACCATATGATTCATCAGATATAAGAGCACTAGGACAACATTTTTGGTTTTCAAGATCATTTCCCTAAAGTTGATGAAATTGGAATTAGAAGAAATACGTTCGTGATATTGGTATAGTCTCTCCGTTGGATGTTCATTGGACAATTTCCACTTCATCTCTTAATGAAATGAAGTTGAATTTGTCATTCGTCATGTGTTAGCAGATCATGTGATAGAATGATGGGTCATTCCATCTGTCTCAAACAAAAGGTTAGAAAAGTTATCAAAAAAATACATTAGTCCATCTATAGTGAGATTAATCATGTATGGTTCCTAAAATGGACATAAACTTCATATATCATACATGATTAATATAATAAAACTAGTTTATACTAAACAGGGACTTCCTGTATGCTAGTGGTAGGCGATAAAGGCATGTCGCACTTTGGTTGTGGGTTCGATTCCCATAGCCTTGTCTGACGCGATGGGCTGTCGCCCATCCCGCAGGTTGTCCTTTTTCTAAAACTACATTACTATAACATCCCATAAATAATATCGAAAAATGTTCTATCCTTAACCAATACTAACTTATGTCCAACATATTACATTCCAATCTTTAGGCTTATCCAGAATTTTACAGTCCATTGTCATATTATAGTGAAAACAATTACTAGAGATTTCATATAACAAGCATGTTAATACCATCGTTGATCCCCATATATCATAAGATATTTCTTGTTGGTCACATTCCAAACGTTCTAAGGCCTTAATCATGTATTCTCTTGAAAAATGAATACCCATTGAACATTAGTGAAAACATGAGTGCTATCAAAATTTAACTCTTTCCACATACCAAAACACCCTAATTATATATACTCAAACCATGATTTAATTTTTTCCTTGTATCAGTCATGAGCTCATGAATACTATCAAACATTTAATTTTCTCCTTATCCCTTCATTATGCGCATATCATCTAATTTCCAAAAATATCTGAATAACCTTTCATGGTTACTGGTTCCATTTATCGTACATATTCAAAACATAAGAAAGACAACAGTGTAACAATCCTTAGATGTCTCTTTATTCCATAGTACCATGAGATTACTTATACAACATTACACTTGATAAACATGTAATCATTCCACTTCCTTCTTAAACCATTGATCGAGCTTCAACAATTATTTCAACTCACATATCATTTGTAGTCTCTTCATCATCATCAACATAAATACTACCCATACGACCATACTGATTCTCTTCATGAGACTTTCCCTTAGGGAATTGGTTTTCATAATGCCCGTACATTCCACATTTAAAACATTTAACCATTGTTGATGTCGTAGCAATACCATTATCCTCATCCCTGGTGTTAACTGAACCTTTTCCTTTGCACTTACTGGCTTTGTGTCCTTCTTTTCCACACCCAAAGCATCTTCCAGTTCCTTTGAAACATTCTCCTTGATGTCTCTTCCAACATGATTTACATAGGGGAAATTGAACTTTCTTTCCTCTATGATCATCATTAAACTCCATCTATCTCTTATTAGCCGAGTCAGGAAACTTACCAAATTTTAGATTATTGATCGTATTATGAGATTGATGATTCGGCATAATAATGATGTTTGGACTTCCAAATCCCATTTTATTTGGTTTCTCATGAAGAATATCATTTCATTGTCCATCATATGCTCCATTATCGTGAATCATCTTGTTTCCAGCCATTTTCTAAAACCCAAAAAGAATAGTGTAAGAGGAAAAAATCACGGTATGGAAAACAATATAATAAAGGGGGAGTACCTCCAATATCTAACATCTTGGGTTACCGTAATTCTAGTACTATAACCTATACTTATACTTAACCTTAGGGACATCCCTAGACATACCTTAGAAATATCTCTAGGTGTCTCACTAAAGTTCTCGCATCCTAGATTTCAAAGGGTGACTAAACCTTTCATCTGATACCAACTGTAGAGACCCGAAGCTTAATGTACGTGGACATTACATTACTTTTTCGGAATACTTAGTACATAACAAAAACACAAACACAAGGACCATAATAGTTTAGTGTCTTTGGAAACTCGGAATAAAATCTTCTAATCTTGGTGAAAGATCTTTAACATCTCTCATAAAGATCTTCTTTTTTTACCTAAAACCTTTCTTTATATCCCGAGGAAAAGAAAACATAAAACTGTGAGCTCAAATTCTCAGTAAGGGTAAACAAAATAAATATCAATCACATCATATTCATAAGAACATAACATTTTGTAAATCTTAACCTGCAAAAGAGATCATAATATCATAACATGGGATAAATCATAGTAGTGAAATGTAATCCCAATAATCATAACATAAAACATGAAAATTTGTGGCATACACACATAATCATAGAGAATTATTTCTTATTAGTCAAGACTCATTGCCAAGACTATCTTAGTGGACAAAGTCTATTTCTGAACCGAGTTCACTCCTCGTTTCATTCTTGTTTCACTGAACCGGTTTAACCTGATGTTCCAGTCATGTCTATCTCATGAGATATAAAATTTTTACCCAATGAATTGGAGGGAGATATAGGTCCCAACCATCTCATAATGATACCATTTTATGTGTTCCACAAAATCATAAACCATACATCATTGCATAACCCATGTAATAAAAATGGGATTCTTAAACATCATGAAATCATAAATCAATTCATATAAGATAAAGGAATTCATAAAAATAATTCCATCACAACATAATCAAATCAATGTAATAATAGGGATATAAACAGAACCCTTTATTATCTTAGATGGAAAATAATTTTGATAAAACACTTGAACTCCATTCTTGAGGAAAATATCCTTTCTACTTCAAAAACATTTTCCTTTCTTAACATGTCATACAATTTTAAACTAAAAGAATTTGATTAAAAATAAACATGAAAACTTGTAAAGGAAGCTTCTTGGAAATAATGTTTTAAAAATCCATTCATGCCATGTAAGTTAAAAAATCATTCTTCTCGTACTTTTGTCGGAAAAGTCAAAAAGTACCTCGTACGAAAAATGACCAAAGATTCCTTTCATATCTTTTACTAAATACTCACCAAAGGGTAAAATTGTATTTAAACAATTGTAGGTGGATGTAAATAATATTACATGTTGAGAAAACATGGATGTGGATGATAAAATACACCCTAGTAAATACCAAAGTATAAACAATCTCGGATAAAATGAGATTGTGATAATTCCCCTTAACTTAGGTCCGATTTTCTTTGTTAGTGTCCGAACCTCTTGTATACTGATTTATGTAATGTCAATTAATTATTCCAGAATCATACTCATTGTTATGATATAATATATGGTTCACTTATGACTTTATATTACCTGTTCTTTTGTAAAATTCCATGTTAAAGTGCGTTTTGGGTAGAATCGTTTCATTTGTCATTCATGTTTTGACTTGTAATTATTCATATGATTACCTAGATCACGATTACTTAATTCTAGAATACAAAAAATTATTTATATAATATATATTTTCAGAGTATACATATATATAATAGATCAGTAAATGGAATGAAATACACCGTTCATGGAGACGGTAGGTCGTACGTATGCATGAACGCTGTTTTCGTTTCCTTATTGAGTTGAATGGAATTAAGTAGATGACATACATATATATACACATAAATCCAGTATCATTATTATGTCATATATTTCATGATTAGTTATTATATATACTTTATAATCATTCATGAATGGTTAACATGGAGAATGAATCTCATCGCGTCGTGGAGACGGTAGTCCGTACGTACGCACGAGCGATGATATCATTTTCATGATCGCAGAATTGTATTGGAGTGATGTATACTATTTTATAATCAATATCACTTTACAATAATCATATATAGTTATTATTTACACCATTATACCCATCCAAGTAAGGTGGGGGTGGAAAATAGATTACACCACGGCGTGGAGACGGTATTCCGTACGTACGCACGCGCGGTGATTTCGTTTTCCGTAGGATGGATAGATGGTGAAATAGGGTTGTTTAATACATATAATAACATATCCTTATATGATTGATACTGATGTTATTACTTCATAATGAAACAACCTATGAAGAATAATTGTAAGAAGAAACAAAGTTGAAAGAATCGATAACCGACATTACATCCTCTTTGAAGCTCCTCTTTGAGTCCTCCTCTTAGGGAACTAAAATTGGTCTTTGAAGAATACGAGGACATCTAGGATGTTTCTAGGGAAGAGGAGAAGAGAATATGGCAGGGGTTGGCTGAGCATGAAGGCTCAAAGTGGTGTGAGGAAGAAAGGGAGGAGGTGCCCTTTTATAAGGGAGGAGAGGGGCACCTTTGGATTAAATAAAAATATAATTTTATAATAAATCCAAATTCGGTTATAAATAGCTCCAAATTAATTTATTTCGATGCTAAGGAGGGTATGGGTCGAACTCCTCTCATCCAATAGAATTTAGACAAGTTTAGGTTCCTATTTTAACCTTATCATTTAGATTTAACATTAAGTTACATAATTTTACTTTTACCATGTCTTTTTGTGTTCTTACAATATAAGGTTAATAAACATACTATAACAATCCAAACGAGTCCCAATTTGTTTATTATTAATATATATAACCTTATCTATGTCATTTGACCGAACCATAGATTTTTATAAATAAAATAACAATTAATAATATAATATTTGTTTTAAAAACTATTTTATGTCTTTTTGGACACTATTTAGTAATTGATTTTTGTAAAACTCATAACAGAATGATTAATTCTAAAATAGTTAATTAAATCAATACTAACATGTCATATTATCCTAGAAAATTAGTTTAATTCATAATAAGTCTTAAATTACATTTATTTGGGTATTTATAACATCAATTATGTCAATATTTCATTAATAAGATAATTACTGCATCGTCGTTGTGTCATAAATAAATTAACTAATTTAATGTCTAAAAATTAAAAATAAAATATCATTATGTATTATAGCTTCTTATCATTCTAATGAATATTTATAGTCGAATTTATCTTATGCATAACCCTATATTAAAAATTATCTACTTATTAAACTTTGATTTTAACTATTTTACCCCTTCTTTAAATAAATTAATAATAAATGTCCTAATCTAATCCAAGTGGTCCTAAATTGTCATATTTTATTACTAAGGTTGTTTTTGGTCGAATTACACTTATCCAATAGAATTAGGACATGTGTTCGGATAATAATAATATCATTTTTACCCTTAACTACCCTATTTACTTTTAACCGTGGTAAAAAAAGTAAAAAGATACTATTCACCAAAAATTATTTTCATCTCATTGAACCACATTTTTGTCCTTGATATTAACCGTGTCTCTCGGATTTTGGAAATTCTACTCACAGAAGCGGTAAAATTAATTTTTATGAAAAAATCAGTTTTTTTTACTACAACTTAGTGGTTTCACTATTCATCAAAAAATGAAACTTTCTAAAAAAATAACAAAAATTAGGCCTCAGCTATATTTGATATTATGAATTAAAAAATGATGTTTTTTTACCAAATTCAAAACATATCAGTTACATTAACTAATTTAAAAATTAATTCCCATCGTCAAAACAAATAGCGTGTTTTTAAAAGATAATAACTATCAAAAGATTGACACATGTTTATGTCTGGTTTAAAGGTGAAATTACATACAATGAAAAAAATTGTATTAAATTGAAAAAATATATTCTAAATATACTTTAAAACCACTCAATTTAATAATTTATCACTATTAATTATTTCGATTAAAAAAGTTGTTTTTAATTAAAATTTAGTAATTTTCACTATTCATCAGAATATGAAAGTTATCTAAAAAGTACCAAAATTTCACCCTAAGCTAATTTTGATATTCCTAATCCAAAAATGAAGTCCCTTTCTTAAAATAAAATTTACAAAATTTCAAAAAGTGTTTATTACTATTCATAACAGCTAGTTTTAATAATATTTTAATAGTATATCGTTGTTTAGTGAAACTCGGTATTGCGTACTACACACGCTATCGAGGAAGGTCGTGATTGCGTGTAATGCATGGCAATTAATGGATGCATGTTGTGCAAGATCTTTTTGCTGTAGCGTACAACAGAAGACAATAATGAAATTAAGAATATTTTTCATAAAATCTCAGGGAGTTACACGGGCCAGTTCGTCCAGGGAACAACGAGGGTGGTCGCGGGCCGGTTCGAGAGGCTGGGCAGCATGGAGACGGCCAATCAAGGTGCAACCTAGTAGGCAAGTGGCTAGGCAGGGCTGCAGGCAGGCTGACGGGCTGCCAGGCAGGGTGCTAGGTGGGCCATCGGGCGGTCAAGAGGTTGGGCAGCTAGGCCGTCATGTTTCAGGCCGGTGTGGTTCGGCAGGGATCGGGCCAGCGTGGTTTTCCAGGGTGCGTAGAAGGCCGACGTCGGTGCGGCCAGGCGCACGGGAGGCCAAATGGGGTTCGACCCACTATGCCGGCTCGGTCGGGGCACCAGACACCACCGGGGTGGCGCGGTTCGCGGAGGCCACGAGAAGTGTAGCCATTGCATGTGCCTTCATTTCCATCAATGCCTCTTCGTCGCCATGCTGAGAAAAAACACAAACAATAATGATAGAGGGGTCGGGCCATTTTGGTTTGCCCCACACCCTCTGCATTTAGGGTGGTAACACTTGGATCATCAAAGAGTAAGAAAGATGAACAGCAAATTTTTTAAAGCCATGTAACGATTCCATTCCAATCCGAATAAGAGAGAGAGATACGGAAGGTTACACAAAAATAACCCCTACATTCGATTTACAGTCGTCGATGTTGATGTCGCGGAAAGAAGACGAAGGAGTTAGTCATTCATCGTATCCAACGCACACTCCCAATCTTGAGATGTGTCGGCTCGTTGACGAAGATGCAGAGGGTAGTTCGGTTGAAGACGCCCCACGTCGGTATGATCTAAGGGAGGAAGTCGAAGAAGGTCACTGTTCTTCATCGGTGGAGCATTCTTCGTTGGAATAACATTTCTCCCAAGTTCTTCACTTCCCAAGATCCACCAAATAAAAAATTCCCAGAAAAATAATAATAGATTGAGTTTTTATATTATTTAGTTGCTAACACAAAAATCAAATTGGTGAATTAAAAATATGGCTCCCCTAATTATTTCATGAGGGTTGACACGAATTAATTAGGGGGGTTGGCACTGATTAATTAAATGGGATCTCAAGAGGTTCTCTCTCATTAATGAGTGAGAGTTGAGAGGTTATAATATCCTCCATCAATATGGGGTTTACCCTGTGTGGTCTCCACGTCGTAACCTCTCGTGGGAGGTTAGGTTTGGGTGGGACCCACCACCATAACCTCTCATAGGAGGTTAAGGTGTGTTGTCCCACCTCCAACTTCCATGAGGAGGTTTTAACCACCAAACACCCACATAGTGGCTCAAATAAAAATAAAGTGAAGCTCACTTTATTTATTATTTTCCACAAAAAACCCCAAAACTATCTTTTATTCTCGACTAACTGCCGTCGATGTAAAAGTCTCCTTAATCGAATACCATTGCTACGAGTTCAACGGTGCCCTCAAATTCCAATTCCATGCACCGTTTCAAAAGTTATAAAAATTTTCTCATACATTTACTAAATATACATGAACAATTATTTGGAAATTGATTCCAGGCACACTGGGCCTTGGAATCATGCACTGTCAATTCTCACAGACTCGTAAAGTTTCCATGTATTTTTTTAAAAAATATTTCACCGAAATTTTGGGTCATTATATAGGTAATAATTTAGATTTGATATTATAATCTAAGAATAATAACCAATTCATAAATATTATATATTACCATTATAACAATACTAAGAACCATCCATGAAATATGGTGATGGGAAGTGAAATGCATCTCCATGTGGAGATGGTAAGCTATGACAGTCTCAGGCACAGCGGAAGCTCATGGGTGGATGTGCCCACTTGGCTTTTTTTCATTTGCGATGATCTATCTAGGATCAATATGGCGATGAATGCTAGTCTCCATGGATCAAATCACAGAAATAGACAAAGAAAATGGTCCTGAAACCATAAAGGAAAGATCATCACAAGTGGATTATAATTAATTTAATTAATTGAAAAGAAGTGTCTTTTATGGAATTATTTCTTCGTTGATATTTCTGATCACGTTTCGAGGTGATTCATCATTGCGTTACAGAAGCCAAATGTAGAATTTCTCTTGCGGTGATCCACACACGCACCAAGTATCTCTAAATGTCGCCAAAGAAATCTCCGGGTGCTTGCATAGAGAATCATTTGCTTGCGTTGTCTGCCATAGATCGCCTTGATCTGATGGAGGTGGAACTATCTTGGTCTTCAGAGTGTTCTTGGAGGATGGAGTTATTTCATTCTTGTTAAAATTCACTATAATTATTTTTCACAACGATTTTCTTGGTAAAATAATTGGGGTTGTGAGGATATTTATAATCGAGTTTGAGGTTGTAAAGTTATGATACTAAATAAAAGTGTTATGCATTTTACTTATTTCATTAACTCTTTTGAAAACCCCATGATGAGTCATTAATTCCTTGACATGCTCCCAAACTGATTATAATAAATATAATTTAATAAAATGATATTATTTCATCAATATCCCGACTGGAAAAACTACACGGTGTGTAATCATAAATACACGGTGTGTACTTGTTATTCATTGAAAACTACACAGCGTGTAAATTCTATGTACATAGTGTGTATATCAAGTTTTCATTTATTCATTTCATTTCCAAATTAAAATCTACAAAACATGTACATTCAATAATACACGGCGTGTACTTGTTTTCAAAATAAAAACTACATGGAGTGTAATAATTAATACATGGGGTGTACTTGTTTTTATTTTATTCTTCCTCCAACATAAAAATGATTTAGGATTCCTTGAATAATTATTAAACCACACATGGGAATAATATAAATTCTACATTAGATACTTGGATACACTTATTTCTTGACCCTCTAGGCCTCTTTCTCATTGGCATTAAGCGGGCTGGCCTAAAGTCCAAGATAACTGTCTAGCAATGGGTCAAGGCACCCAAGATAAAGAAGTTGATGTTGCATTTATGTTTCACCTCATACGAACGATTACTCTGTAAATTAATATTTTTGTCCAAATATCTCATCAAGAAGGTATCTTAGAAGATTAGTAAACATATATGATTGATCTATCATTCTTTAACATCCAATAAATAAACTCATCGTCACACCATGGGAATGGAATTTATTCTATAGTTCTATTTTAATCAAAGGGGCTAAGATATTTTCTTCCATAAATATGAAAGGGACAAATACTTCATCGACTTATCCATTAACAACATGCCATTTGTGACTCACCCAACTTACCCTACTTCCTTCCAACTATCTTCGTGATGATTTTCGTCATCATATATAAGTGTGTGAGTCTTGACACGAGTTAATGGTAACATTCTAGTCTAAGGACCATTACCCATGCTCATAGATAACAATGTTCGATGACACCATAACATGCGTAATTTCTTCTGGCGGGTCTATTATCATAATATCCCATCTTGGAGATTACCAAGTGCGAACTCCATGATAGAGAGTCTCGTCTTCTTACGAGTACTCACATATGACGGTCTGTATAATGTGTTTCATATCATGGTATTTCATCCAACCGTAGAAGTTTATTTAAGAATTTTGTTATATCATTTTAGGGGTCTCAATATAGTGGGGATCTTCTATGACCTTGTCAATGCAACAAATTTTCCAGGACATTACTATATTATAGTCATTCAAAACAACGAACAATATATAATAAGTGCACATTCATTTAATCAATGTAAAAAATAATGTTTTATCAGGACACCAACCCTAACAAAATTCCACTCGGACTAGAGCCAACTGCCTACGAATTTTAGTCCGCTAGACCTCACATGATGATCATGTTTATGCTGAGTCAATGATTTATTCATGGGGTCCGACACGTTGTCTTCCATAGAGATACTGCTCACTGCAACTTCACCTCTCTATTAAAAATCTCTCAAAATATGATTCTTCTGATGTATGTGCTTTTTTTGCTGATGTGACCTTGGCATTTTTGGAAGGGCCTCCGCTGTAGTTTTATCACAATAGAATGTGATAGTATCTTTACTACTAGGTACTACACCCAGATCATGGATTAATCTTCACATCCATACTACTTCTTTAGCTGCCACCGAAGATCCTATATACTCGGACTCTTCTGTAGAATCTGTGACCACACCTTTCATTGAGATCTTCCAGCTCATTGTAGCTCCATTCAAACTGAATATGTATCCATTCTATGACATCATGTCATCTTGATTAGTCTGTAAACTAGTTTCTACATGTCCTCTGATGTCTAGTTCCTCATCTCCTCCATAAACTAGGAACATTTCCTTAGTATGCCTCAGATACTTTAGGATAGTATTGACTGCCATCTAATGGCCGTCTCCTAGATCAGCTTGATATCAAACTACAACACTTAATGTATTATAAACATCTAGCCTTTTAAATAGCGTAGCGTACATGAATAACCCAATCAAAAATGCGTAAGGTATCCTTGCAATATTCATTCTTTCCTCATGTGTCTGAGGACACATTTTCTTGGAAAGATGAATGCCATGTGACACTGGAAACAATCCCCTCTTGGACTGTACCATACTGAAACTCTTCAGTATCTTATCATTATATGTACATTGACATAGGCCTAGAATTCTCTTAGATATTTAACAATGGATCTTGTTCCCAAGAATATATGTTGCCTCACCCAAGTCTTTTATAGAGAAACATTTATCCATCAATTCCATAACTGACTGTAAGACATGTACTTTGTTTCCAATTAGTAATATGTCATCAACATATACTATTAGTGAAAAAACATCACTTCCACTAAACCTTTTTTAGATACAAGACTCACATTTGTTCTTAATAAATCCAAATTCAATTACGGATTCATCAAAATTAATTTTCTATCACCATGATGCTTTCTTTAATCCATAAATTGATTTCTGAAACTTGCTTACTTTATTGGCATCCTTTGGAGTCACAAACCCTCCAGGTTGTTTCATGTAGACATCTTCCTGGAGGATCCTATTAATGAATGTTTTTTTGACATCCATTCTCCAAATTTCTTTTTCATAGTAAGAAATAATGGAAAATAGGATTCTGATGGATTTCAGCATCGCAACAGTTGAAAAGGTTTCATCATAGTCAATTCCTTGATGTT
Organism: Viscum album; assembly: GCA_963277665.1. Taxonomy (NCBI): domain Eukaryota; kingdom Viridiplantae; phylum Streptophyta; class Magnoliopsida; order Santalales; family Viscaceae; genus Viscum; species Viscum album. Next base: position 1,947,443,020 of record OY728163.1, read on the forward strand.
GTCCAAATCCTTTTGAAACCATTCATGCCGTATTGGTGCTGACTTTCCCCTACATGTCCAGTTTCTTCTTGATTACCCATTTATTACCAATAGGCTTTACAAAAATAGGAGGATATACAAAAATCCAAACTTGGTTTTTGTACATGGAATCCATTTCATAATTTATTGCTTCATTCCACTTGGCATCGTCTAGGCCTTTAACTGATTCCTTGTAGGTAAGAGTATCATCATTGTCAACCAATAATGAGTCACCATCATCGGTGAAAACAAAACCATATCATCCTGGTTATCTTACCTCTCTCGTGCTCTTATGTAGTTATAGTGTCACTAGAATAGATTTTTATTCCATAGGGATTTGTGGAATATGTTCTTGTAAAAACTCCTATGTATCTTGATCCTCGACTTCATCGAAGATTATCTCACTCCCACCTTCTCATTTGAAGATATGCTCCCTCTCAAGTAATATGGCATGTTCTTCCACTGTAACCTTTTTTTCTAATGGGTTGTATAGGTAATATCTATTTCTTTCTGTGGGATATCCTATAAAGATACACTTTCTGCCTCAGGGTGCGAGTTTGTTACCAGAAGAGGCCTTAACAAATGCTTCGCAACCCCACACATGTAAATTTTATAACATGAATTTGCATCCACTCCCAAATTTGTATGGACTACCATTTATCAATTCAGTTGTTACAAGGTATATTATGTGTGATACTATTTATAATGAATATCACCAAATGGATAATAGAAGACTCACATGACTCATCATTGATCTCACCATGTCCAACAGGGTGTGGTTCCTCCTTTCACAAACACCACTCCACTGAGGCATGTAATGAAGAGTGAGTTGTGATAGAATCCCAAACTCCCATAAGAAATCAATTAAGTCTGGATAAAGATATTATCATCCTCTATCTGAGTAGATTTTCTTAATCATCTTACCTTTCCGGTTCTCAGCATAATTTTTTTATTCTTTGAACCAATCAAATGAATCTGACTTATACCTCATTAATTAAATATATCCATATCTACAAAAATCATCAGTAAAAGTTATGAAATACAAGAACCCACAACTTGATTCAACTGGAAATGGCCCACATACATCAATGTAAACTAATTCTATAAGCTATATATCCGTTTCACCTTTCCCACTAAATGCGGCTTTGGTCATTTTTCCTTTTAGAGAAACATGGCATACACCAAGTTGTTTTTGTTCCAAGGAATCTAAATACCCATCTTTGTGTATTTTTTTCAAACGTTTCTCATTGGCATGACCTTGCTGGTGATGGCAACATTGGGTGTGGTATGATTCATGTAAAATAACTTTGTTATAGATTCCCATTACTTGGTTTGTGTAGTCTATCATGTAAAGGCCCTTATATAAATGCACCCTACCAAAAAAATGCTATATTTAAAAAATTAGGAACATTCATTTCAAAATATAATGATGAACTCATCATTATCTAATCTGGATACTTATATAATGTTTTTGGTTGCATATGGTACATAATAACATCCTTTTAAAACTAGGACCATCCCTGTAGGCAATGTGAGGTGGTAGTCTCTTATAGCTTCATCATCGAGTCTGGCTCTGTTGGATACTTGTGGATCCACCTCATCTTAGTCAATATTTCAAAATCTACATGGTACTTGTATTTGGATACAAATGTGAGCACCACAAGCATTATCTAATACCCAATTAGTAAAAATTGATAGATTTACTTTGATAACAAACACACCTGAAGCTTTCCCTTGCTTACTTGGCTGGGTACAGTTTTTCTTTCAGTGGCCCTTCTTGCCACATGTGAAACAAACCACCTCTTGTTCTCTTAAATCCCATTTGATCATCCTTTTGTTAGAAGTCCTTCAAGAATAATTGGGCTTAAATCTATTTTCCTTATTTCTCTATTTATTCACCATAAGGACAAATGGTTTATCACGCTTCATATCATTGTCCACTTGGAGAATAAGGATAAGAAGATATGATAGAGACTTCTCAACGTTTTTCATGTTTTAATTTAAAACAAAGTTAGAGAAGATCTAGGGGAGTGATGAAATAATGAGGTCAGTACCCAGTTCATCAGGGAGTTTAAACCCTAGAACCTTCAAGCGCCCAATTTATCCAATGATCTTTACTACATGAGGCCTATCTGGGGTACACACTCCAAACATGCTCTGAAATAGATCCCTGGATATTTCAAATATAGAGACCCTAACATTTTACCCCTAAAATTTCATGATATTAAACATAATTCATCATAAGAGTACAAGCCAAGGACCATTAATTCTAGTTTCCTGGAAGACTGGGTACATATATCAAAAAACATGGGGCAAAAAACACTTCTTTATTTAATCATCATAATGAGCTCCTAACTTCCATTGATCCCTTAAATCTGCATAAGGTACCCTGGGGAACACATGAACAAAGGGATGATCCAGAAATCTTAGTAAGTGAAATAACATAAGAATAAACATTAAGAACGTGAGTTCGGAGGCTTGACATAATGATGTTGGAAGCATGAAACATATGGAATCATAACATATAAACACATGATCATAAAAACATGGAAAAAATAATCATGGGATCATATAAGAATGATATTATATAATCATAGTTTCATAAAGGGGTGGTAGAAAATTTAAACATGACTTTAGTACGAGTCAAGGCTAACCTTCAATCTCGTTTCCCATAGTAGCACAAGCCAAGGATAACCGCCCGGACCATTTTCCCATAATCTTCTCATGATACATTAACTTTACCCAATTCATTGGAGCACTATCGTGGATCAACCATCAAATCATATTCATGTATATGCTTTCCACATAAATAATCTCACATAACCAATTATAACTAGACATAAGAGTACACATGGATAGAAATGGGCACACAATCACGTCATGAAGCATAATAAAAAGTGACATAACATATAAGCATCCATGAAAGAAAGGAATTAAATCATAAATAGAAATTAATAATTTACAAAGGCATAAGTCATGACAAGAGATAGAAAACTGAAGTGATAACATGTAAATATAGTTTTTAGGAATCTTTGAGTCAAAACATTTTAGAGTAGTTTAAGAAAACATCGAATATCTCCTAAACCGAAAAGCGGCATAAAATTTTATTATAAAACCAGAAGTAATCCAATAGGGTTTCCATAATAAAAGGAATGATTTTATAATGAGAAATGTTACTTAAAAATATGGGATTGTGTACACTTGATAATTGGAACGAATTTGGGAAGTTCCCTAAAAACGGGTTCACTTATCAAGAAGTAATGAGGAGAGAATCACTTAAAAGGAAGCATATCCCTGAAAGAGAGTGATGAAAGAGTCTTGATAAATAAACATGGAACATGTAAACAACATTTAGAGTATGAACAATAAAATATAAGATAACATTACTTCGGTAGAAAGTTAGATAAGACAACCCGAAGGAATAAAAGAGGTTCGGGTAGAATTCAATACGGATTATCGGCATGGTATCAGGAGTACTTGAGGGGGGCTTAGTGAGAGAGGAAAGGGAATTATCATCACTGATACATAAAGAAGGTAGTATGGGTGAGGTGTGAAATAATACCCCATAATTAATAATTACACTCAACATGTCCTATCCTAGTGAACAATCTTGAATAAGGGTGAAATGGTGAGGATCCCTTGCCTTATGTCCGTTGGTGTACACCACTTGATATGAATGACCTGAATAGTCAAATTAGATTTATTAATATATAGTTCCATAACATTATCTAAATTTAAAATATTCATTAAGACCTTTTTATGTTCATTAATACACATTTATGATTGATTACATGGTTCAGTTTCATTGTTCGTGTCCATTTGTTTCATCTGTTTTAATGATCGATTCAATTGTATTTAGGTTCAAATAAATTGTATGATGAAATTGGTTTTCCATAATTGAATTTATATAACAATAGTGGAAATCTAGTAGGTTACATGGATACAAAATTCATTTGGTTAATTGGAGTGAATGATAACCTTTACATTAAACATTAATGATAAACACTTGAATTAATTTTAACATTTTTTCCCATAATTGACTTGTTTTGTATTCTTGTTTTATATCATGATTTTAATAGGATTACAGAACATTTAATAGGACATATAAAATATAAAATAATCTGTTTCAACCATAACATAAATGGTTTCATGACCAGAAACAAAATTATAAAAGAATTTGAAAACACATTATCCAAGATGTCGGTAATTTGACATATCACAGACGTTGTTTTAATTCTAGAATGTGAGGGAGAGGGGGAGAAGTGTGATGCTTGAAATATTCCATAAACATTATTAGAATCCAGAATATATAAGGTTCTAGAGCTTTCATGCCTTTTGGATATGGGAAGCGGAAGAGGGTATAAGAAACGAAAGAACATGAAAACCAAACACTCAAAAACAAAAGAGGGTTCTTACCCTTTGATTTCCTCTCTTTGAGACTCCTCTTAGGGGATTTTATTTTGGTCTTTTGGAGAGACCAGAAATCCATGGACATGGAGAAGGAGCTTGGGAGGATATTTGGGCAGAATTTTGGAAAGGAAAAATTCGTGAGAGGTGTGAGAAAAATATGTAAGGAGAGGGGGTATTTATAGTCAGGGGGGAGAGGGTTTTCCCAATTGTTTATTCAATAGTTTATTAATTTCTCTCATGACAAGGAATAGTGATGATTCCTTGACCAAAAATAGAAAATTTAGCATGTTAATCCGAAACAATTGGGCTTACGTCATCATAACATCATCATGACTTTATAATTAATATATTTTACCTATTTTGTGAGTTTTTGTATTTCACAACTCATCATAATTTCAAGTATTGCAGAAAAATCCCAAAAATTTACCCTATACATGTTTTGATATGTAGAATCCAAAAATGATGTCTATTTTCCAAAAAAAATATTCTAAATATGATTATTTTAATATTTAACTAAAATAATAATTTATTGTCAAAACCAGTTTTAAAGCATTCATTAACTCATTCTAATATATAGGTATATCGTACTTCCAACTTGAATATTATTTTTATACCACCATAGGTGAGGTTAATATTCATTAGGTGATATCACTATTAATAATGGTAAGCTACTATTCATTAGGGTTGTTTACTATTCACCAAAAATTATTTTTGTTTTATTATACTCTTAAAAACATCTTGAACACAACTGTGTATGCTGGATTTTTGAAATACCAAACACAGAAGTGACAAAATTATGTTTAAAGGTCAATTATTACAAATTAGTTCATTATTTTGTGCTTTCATAAGATTTTATAACATAATTGTAAGAAGGGAATTTCTATTTAAAAACATTGGGTTGTTACATTCTTCCCCCCTTATGAAACTTCACCCTCCAAATTTCATTTTACATACTAAGCCAAAAACAGGTACAGGTACATTTCCTTCATCGCTTCCTCCAATTCCCATGTTGCTTCCTCAAACTTATGGTTCCTCCATAACACTTTGACAAGATGGGTTCACTTATTGTGTAGAACCCTATCACTCCGATCCAGAATCTTTACTGTCTTCTCCTCATAGGAGTGATCATCTTATAGTTTCCCAACCTCTGAGTTTAGTACATGTGAGGGATTATGTATGTACTTCCTCAAGAGTGATTCAGGAAAAACATCATGAAAACAGTCTATATTAGGTGGAAGTGAAAGTCGATAGGCCACAGCTCCTATGTGGTCAAAGATCTCAAAGGGGCCAATATACCTTGGGCTTAGCTTCCCTTTCTTCTAGAATCGCATGACTCTCTTTTAGGGAGATATTCGAAGGAAGACTTTATCTCCAACATCAAACTCCACGTCCCTTTGACGGTTGTCAGCATAGCTCTATTGATGAATTTGAGAAGCTTTGATGTGTTTCTTTATGACTTGAACCTTCTCTATCATCTCTTGAACAAGATCGGGTAAAAGTAGCTTTCTTTCTCCAACTTCATCCAAACAGGTTGGAGTTCTACATCGCTTTCCATACAGAGCTTCATATGGAGCCATTTGAATACTCAAGTGGAAGATATTGTTATATGAGAACTCAACCAATGGGAGATGCTGATCCCATCCACCTTTGAATTCTAGAGAGCAGGCTCTATGCATATCTTCAAGCGTCTGAATAGTTCGTTTAGACTGGACATCAGTTTGGGGGTGATAGGTAATACTGAAATTTAATTCAGTACTCAAAGAATGTTGAAGGCTCCTCCATAATTTATATGTGATCCTTGGATCACATTTAGAGAAAATTGAGGGTGGAACACCGTGAAGTCTCACCACTTCCTTCACATATAACATTGACAGTTGTTCAAGAGAATGATCTTCCCAAATAGCGATGAAATGGGATGCCTTAGTGAGTCGGTGAACCACAACCCATATCGCATTATTTCCCTTTGACATATTTGGGAGACCCATGACAAATTCCATAGTAACATTTTCCCATTTCCACATGGGTATAAGCAATGGCTGCATCATACCTTTGGAATTTTGTCGCTCAGCTTTAACTTTTTATCATAACATACACCTTGATATATAATCTGCAATCTCCTTCTTCATGTTATCCCACCAGAAGAGTTCTTAGAGATCATGGTACATTTTGGTACTCCCAAGATGGATAGAGATGGTCGAGCTATGTGAATCATTCAATATCTCCCTCTTTATCTCTAGTACAGATAGTACACATAATCGTGTCCCAAATCTTACAACTCCTTCCTCATCAATTTTCAAATTAGAGGATTTCCCATTTTTAACAGCTTCCACCCTTTTTTGAATTTCCACATCCTTTCTTTGTAAAACCTTTAGGATGGTTGAGAAATCACTTGAGAATGAATTGATGATGTTCCTAACTTAATGAATCCCATGCCCATACTTTTCTAATCGAAGAATATCATAACCTTTTCTATTATCATCATTGATAAAGATGCAGGATCCTTTCTACATAGAGCATCTGCCACCTTGTTTTCATTACTATGATGGTAGTGTATTGAGCAGTCATAATCCTTGATGAGATCTATCCACATTAATTGGTGCATATTAATCTCTTTCTATATGAATACATATTTGAGACACTTGTGGTCTGTATATATCTCACATTTTTCCCCATAGAGATAATCCCGCCAGATTTTCAAGGCAATGATCATAGCTGCTAACTCCAGATCATGCGTTGGATAGTTTTTCTCATTGATTTTCAGCTTCCTTGAGGCATGGGCTATCACTTTATATTTTTTCATCAGCACACAGCCTAATCCATTCTTAGAAGTATCACTATATACCACAAAGAGATCCCAACTGGTAGGGAGCCTGAGTACTGACATAATGATAAGAAACTTTTTCAACTCCTTGAAACATTCTTCACACTCCTGTGTCCAGAAAAACATTACTCCCTTCCGTGTCAGCTTGGTCATTGTCTTTGAAAATCATGAAAAGTTCTTCACGAATCATCGATAATACCTAGCTAGACCCAAAAAGCAGCGGATCTCTGTTACATAAGTTGGTCTTGGCCACTCTTCAATTGCCTTCGTCTGGGAAGGGTCCACAGATATCCCTTTGCTGCTGATAACATGCCCCTAGATTGATACTTCCTCCATCCAGAACTCACATTTACTGTACTTTGCATACAAATTCTCCCTTCACAAAGTCTTTAACACAGTTTCCAAATGCTCCTCATGTTACTCTTTGTCGTTGGAGTATATCATAATATCATCAATAAATACTACCACAAATTTGTCGAGGTAATATCTAAAGACTCTATTTATTAAATCCAAGAAAATTTCTGGAGAATTAGTGAGTCTCAAGGACATCACTATGAACTCATAGTGTCCATAACTCGTTTGAAAGGAAGTCCTGGGAATATCTTCCTTCCTCACCTATAGTTGGTGATATCCTGACCGATAGTCCACCTTATAGAAATAAATGACCCCACGTAGCTGATCAAATGAGCCATCTATCCATGGAAGGGGATACATGTTCTCTATTGTGATTTTATTGATCTCACGATAATCAATGCATTGGTGCATTGAACCATCCTACTTCTTAATGAAGAGGACTGGAGTACCCCACGGTGAAGAACTCGGGTGTATAAAACCCTTATCCATATTTTCCTGTAACTACTTCTTCAGATCTTCTAGCTCTACGGTTTCCATTCTGTAAGGTGTCATTGAGATTGGAAGAGATCCAGGGATAAGTTCAATTGAGGACTCAACCTCTCAATCAGGAGGAAGACCAGGAAACTCCTCAGGGAATACGTCATTGTAATCCCTCACGATGGGCATGTCTCAAGCATGATTCTCTCCTTATTCTCAGTAATTTGAGCTAGATATACATGCTCATAAGGAATAAATATCCACAATTGAGATGATAATCTGAAAGAATATTCATCTTCCTCCTTGCACATGTAATGAATCCGAGAATACTTTGGGATGTGGAGATTAATATCCCTTTCCCGGAAGTTTATGTTGGCCTTGTACAATGATAGCCAATACATGCCCAATATAGAGTCAAATTCCATTAAAGGAAGTATGAAAAGATCTGCTGGGAGGTTCAGTCCACAAACATTAACCGGAGAGGAGTTAGAAACCATGGAAGCATTAATATCCCCATTCACTGTTCTCACCGATAAATTTTCCTCCAAATTTTGAGACATGGTTTGAATAGTTCTACTAAACTTGCAATATATGAAAGAATGCGTAGAACCAGAATCAAATAGTACGTTTGCTATTCTTGAATAAATAACAAGTGTACCTGTCACCACATCATTTTTCGGTTCCACGTCAACAGTAGTGATAGAATAAGCCCTTCCTTGTTTCATTAGAGGTTTTTGCTGATTTCCTCCGACAACCCTTGGCTTAGGGAAATTGTTTGCATAATGCCCAAGCTCCTTGCAGATATAACACTACACTGCAGGCTGAGTGTTGATCTGAAACTTCCTTTATTCTTCAACATTAACAAGGTTTTTCACACCCCTTATGCAATTCTTGTCCATATTACCAAAAATTCCGCATTTGAAGCAATTCTTGGTTCCCTTCAGACGGTTACCAGGATGCTTCTTTCCACAATTTTTGCAAAGGGGAAAGTTGGGATTCTGTCCATCATAGGATTTGTTTGATGGAACACCCATGATGTTTTTCATTTTCATCTTCTTGTCACTGGGCCCATGAGACCACAGAGAGACTCCAATATCCATTTCGACCTTAAGAGCACAACAAACGATGTCCTCTTAACTGTCAATGTCTCGAATCGCCAATGCTTTTTGTAGACTCGACTTTAGTCTGCTAATAAAGCGATCCAATTTTCTTTAAGATTTCATGACAAATCCAGAGGCGTACCATGAATGCCATGTAAAGTTTTCTTCATACGCCTTGATGGACTCATCTTCCATCTACTTGAGTTCGAGGAACTTTATTTCCATCTTGAGACAGAGGGTTCGAGGAAAAAATTTGTTCAAAAACATCCTATTGAATTATTCTTAATCTATGGAATCAATTTATTCTTGGGACTTTGTATTCTTTATCAGTTTACACCGATGATCAGCTTCCCCAACAAAACGATAGACTTCCAGTACAACTTTCTCTTCTTCCGAGCCCTGGAGGACAGAGAAAATATTTTCAATGGAGTTAATCCATTTTTCTGCGAGGAGGTGATTAGAAGGCCCGCTAAACATGGGATGCCATTTACACATGTAGGACTCTACGAAAACATTCTCTTTACATGGAGGAGGGGGATTTTCCACCTAATTCAATTTGTTATTCATAACTCTTGCCAGCTGAGCAAGTACTTCCAGAAAGTTTTTAGCACCCACTTCCGTCACATCAGGCATGTCATTAGGGAAATCATCACATTGCCTATCACATTGGTAGTTGGAACGTGTTCTTATATTTCGAGCACATAACTAAGAAACAAAACGTATAATTATAGGTCTTTAATACTTATCTATTGAGCACAGAAAAGAAACTTTGAACATTAAAGGATAAACTTATAAAGAAGAAGTGCATCCTAACTTATGATTCCTTATGTTTATATCTAGGTTATCCTCAATCTATTTCTTAACATATATTCTTATGGTATTTTTCCTTTAATAATAGTTTGTACTATGCTTGTAAGTCTACTAAAGCATATCCCCTGGTAGTGTCGTATCCAAGAGTGCAGTAAGGTTTGTTGTTGTGCACCAGTTCCCATTCGAGTCTTGATCAATGCCGTGTTTTGGGTTTTAACCCTAAGATACATCTATGCCAGAGCTACCTCTATCTGCTCATATCCAGACAGGGATGTAATTTCCTGATAAACCACATACACAAAACTCACCAAAATTTGGGAATGTTTTCTAATACTTAGTCTCATCCTTAAGGTTCTCACTATGGTGCTCTATTCCTAATCTCCAAAAATAACTAGACCATCCTATGATACCAACTATAGAGAACCAAACCTTTTACCCCTAAATTTTCATGATTTTAAACATAATTCATCATCAGATTACGGGCCAAGGATCGTTAAGTCTATTGTCTTGGAAGACTCGGTACATATATAACAAAACATGGGGCTAAAAACACTTCTTTATTTAATCTTTATAATGATCTCCTAACATCCTTTGAACCCTTACATCTACATAGGGTACCCTGGGGAACACATGAACAAAAGGGACAAGCTAAAAATCATAGTAAGGGAAGGAACATAAGAATAAAGTTTACGCACATGAGTTAGGAGGCTGGACATAATGATATTGGAAGCATAGAACCTGTGGAATCAAAACATATAAACATGGGATCATAAAAACATGGAAAAATAATCATGGGATCATATAAGCATGAGATTATATAAGAATTGTTTCATTGAGAGGTGGCACCAACTATAAACATGACATTAGTACAAGTCAAGGCTAACCGCCAATCTCGTTTCCCATAGTAGCACAAGCCAAGGCTAACCACCCGGACCATTTGCCCATAATCTTCTCATGAGACATTAACTTTACCCAATGCATTGGAGCGCTATCTTGGCACACCCATCTATTATTATTCATGTATATTCTTTCCACATAATTAATCTCACATAATCAATCATACATAAACAAAAGAGTACCCATGGAAAGAAATGGGCACACAATCACGTCATGAAGCATAATAAAAAGTGACGTAACATACAAGCATCCATGAAAGAAATGAATTAAATAATAAATAGAAATTAATAATTTATAAAGGTTTAAATCATGAAAGGATATAACAAACTATAGTGATAACATATAAAAATAGTTTTTTTGATTCAGTGAGTCAAAATATTTTAGGGCGGTTTAAGAAAACATCGAATATCTATTAAAACGAAAAGAGGCATAATATTTTTATTTATGAAACCAGAAGTAAACCAGGAGGGTTTTCATAATAAAAAGTTTTATTTTATAATGAAAAAGTTGACTTAAAATAGAGGATAGAGTACACTTGATAATAGGAAATAATTTGGGATGTTCCCTAAAAACAGGTTCACTTATCGAGAAGTAATGAGGAGAGAATAACTTAAAAGAATGCATATCCCCGAAATAGGGTGATGAAAGAGTATTGATAAATAAACCTAGAACATGTAAACAACATTTAGAGTATGAAAAACAAAGGATAAGATAACACTATTATGGTATAACGTTAGATAAGACAACCAGAAGGAATAAAATAAGTTCGGGTAGAATTAGTTACAGATTATCAGCATGGTATCGGGAGTACTTGAGGGGGCTTAGTGTGAGAGGAAAGGGAATTATCATCACTTATACATAAATAGGGAAGTATGGGGGAGGTGAAAAATCATACCCCCAAATTAATAATTACACACAACATGTACTAACATAGTGAACAATCTTGAATAAGGGTGAAATTGAGATGATCCCTTACCTTAGGTCTGTTGGGGTTCCCCACTTGATATTAATGACCTGAATAGTAAAATTAGGTTTATTAATAATTAGTTCCAGAACCTTATCTAAAAGTAAAATATTCTGTATAACCTTTTTAAGTTCATTTATACCAATTTTTGATTGATTTCAAGGTTCAGTTTCATTGTTAGGGTCCCTTTGTTTCATTTGTTTTAATGATCGATTCAATTGTATTTAGGTTCAAATAAATTGTAAGATGAAATTGGTTGTCCAAAATTGAATTTATATAAAAATATTGGAAATCTTGTAGGTTACATGATTACAAAATTCATTTGGTTAATTATAGTGAAAGAGAACCTTTACATTAAACATTACTGATAAACACATGAATTAGTTTTTAAGATTTTTCCATAATTGACTTGTTTTGTATTATTGTCTTATATCATGAGTGTAATAGGATTAAAGAACCTTAAATAGGACATATAAAATATATAATAATCTGGTTCAACCATTACATAAATGGTTTCATGAATAGAAACAAAATGATAAATTAATTTTAAAACACATTTTCCATGATGTCGGTAATTTGACATATCACTGACGATGTTTTAATTCTAGAACGTGAGGGAGAGGAGGAGAAGAGTGATGATTGAATTTTTCCATAAAAATTATTAGCATCCAGAATATATGAGTTTCTGGAGAATTAATTCCTTTTGTATAAAGGAAGGGGAAGAGGGTATAACAGAAGAAAGAAAATGAAAACAAAACACTTGAAAACAAAATAGGGATCTTACCCTTTGATCGTCTATCTTTGAGACTCCTCCTAGGGGCTTTGATTTTGGACAGTTGGAAATACCAGAAATCCTTGCACGTGGGGAAGGAACTTGGGAGGGTATTCGGGAAGAACTTTGTCTAGGAAAAGATACTTGAGAGGTGTGAGGAAAAGAGGTATGGAGAGGGGGTATTTATAGTGAGGGAGGAGATGGGTTTCCAAATTGTTAATTCAATAGTTTATTAATTTCTATCAATACAAGGAATTTTGATGATTAGTTGACCAAAAATAGTAAATTTAGAATGTGAATCCGAACCAATTGGGATTAAATCAGCAAAAAATAATCATGACTTCATAATTAATGTATTTTTCTTATTTTGTGAGTAATCGTATTTCAATATTCATCAAAATTTCAAGTATTTCAGAAAAATCCAAAAAATTCACACTAACCAATTTTCAACATGTAGAATCCAAAATTTGAATTCCATTTTTCAAAAATAAATTTTTAAATATGATTATTTTAATATTTAATTAAAATAATAATTTATTATACAAATCATTTTTAAAACATTCATTCATTCATTCTAAAATACAGGTATATCATACTTCCAACTTGAATATTAATTTTATACCACCATAGGTGAGGTTACTGTTCATTAGGGTATATCACAATTCATAAGGTTATATTACTATTAATTAGGGTTGGTTAATATTCACCAAAATTTAGTTTTGATTTATTATACTCTAAAAAAACATCTTGAACACAACCGTATATGGCGGATTTTCGAAATTCCAAACACAGAAGTGAAAAAATTATGTTTAATGGTCACATATCACTTAGTAGTTCATTATGTTGTTCATTAATGAGATTTTATGACACAAATATAAGAAGGTAATTTCCATTTAAAAACTTTGGGCCATTACGTCAAACCATTCCTATCTTTCTCCCTCCTTGTATAGACCACGGAGGTGATTGATCAAGCTATAGGAATCCATGTAATCATGAGACTTCATTAGCTCACTAGACATTGATGATAAAATCAAAAATTGAACGGCGAGTGCATCGTTCAAATGTTGATCATAGACCAGGAAATCTTGATCACTCACCCCTTGGGCAGGAGAATCAGGAAGTGAGGACTCCACCACATAAAACTTTCGTTCAAGGCATAAGATAACCCGAAGGTGCCTAAACCATTCCTGAAAGTTACATCCGATGAGGATATTTTCTTTATCCAGAATTGATCGCAGAGAGAATGTGGTGGACGAGCTTTTCATGTTGATTATAAAAATTAAAAGAGCATATTTTTCAGTACTTTCTTGATTATATTTTACAAAAAATAGTAAATGAATTTATTAATTCTCCCACTATTTTATCAAGTCCAAATTTCCCTCACCATTGAACTCTAAATGTCTAGTTTATTTGACATTTTAGTGGAAAGGATCCATATTCCCGTTCTCAGAACCCCAACAATGGTTGGTCAAGCAATTTGAAGGTATTTAGGTAGGCATGTCTTTGTTAAATAAGAGCATATAGTTCTTTGATCTGTTGAGTGGACTCCCCAATCCTGAAATCCTGACTTGGATTTCCTCAACACATGCCTCCATTTTACAAAAATTCCAGCAAGGGAAACTCCCCTTGATTTAAAATGATTAAGTCAACCCAAAAATTTCATAAGATATTCCATTATAAAAGTAAGTGTCCCAACAAGGGTTGGTCAAACACATAGTTTTATTGAGTCTTTCCCTTAATCAAGAAACATAAGACTTGGTCTGAATTAAAATGGTATTTGAGGGATTTTGTTATTTATGAATAATTTTTCATTATCACATTCCTGTTAATATTAAGTGATTCTTGCCTAAGAGATTGACCATGATCTCATAATGTTTATGCATATTCCGGTTTTTATTTTATTCTATCTTTTCATGCTTGTTTATTTTATTAATTATGTGATCGTGACAACACATACATAATAAATAAACCATGCAATCAAACATAAATTAAATTAAATGGAATGATCATGAGATTCTTATTGGTTAGCATATCCAGCAGTTTGATAAGCTAAACCTGACCTAGGGAAAACACCTTGAACCCGATGGTTCATGTTTTGCAGCTCCCATATGTCCACTGTTTCATCTTTTGGGTCAGTTTCGCCTCGAAATTGGATTTTTTCACCATCTCCACTGGCTAGGGAGATCCTCTATGACATGAGGATTACATTAAAGAATCCACGGGCTCACATGCCCTACATTTTATTGTAATAAGGATTGCAGGACAATGAATTCAAATAAAACAAATTTAAATGAAACCATACACACATACCAAGGGTCTTCGGTCTACCTCATGATCATCCATAGCATGCATCGACATTTACACATATTTAGAATTCAAATTCTTTTAATCTTTCTATTATTTAAGAGAAGTAGCGTTTGAATTCAATTAATTATGATCTTATAATTAATCAATTCTTTATCTTAAATTCTTTTCAGAAAATTTTTTAGATTCTTCTCATCCGTATTCCTTGTACATGAATTTGTACTTTTGGAGGAAACTTGGTGAAATTCCATTTCTGGAAAGTACATGACATGTAATATAGTCTACACGCTCCCTTTATCGAAAGTACACGCCAGGGGATTGGGCATGTTTTCTGTACATTGGAAATTTTTGGAGTACACGGCGTGTAGATTAATCTAACACAACATGTACTTCCTTGTTACGCGGTTACCCTCCTAGAAATCCCACGTACGCGGTACATGAATACTCCTTATACATGGTTTCACCTGGGCTGGATCGAACTGCACAACGTTTTGATTCAACATCCACGCCGTGTATTCCTGTTCCCATGCGCCGTTAATTTCTGGTCAACATGGGGTAAAATATACATAGGTGTACTCAATTCACACTATGTTGTTTGGCAGACCAGTACCGGTTCATTGTACCTAAGTACACGGAGTGTATTTTTCACTTCACTTTGTGTATTCTTATGTTGTACAGATAAAAAGATCAGCTCCTCCAGATGAGTTCCTCATTTTTTAATTTAATCAAAATCAAAATTAAAAGGTTGTTTCTATGATGTGAATCGAGAAACTAAGTTGGAAGGACATATCTCGTTCAATAAGTTTTATAGAATGATTTATCTAGAATTGAATCAAATATGAATGCATAAATTATCATGAAAATCATCAGTAAATATATCCATATCTACTAAAATCATTAGTTAATGTTATAAAGTACAAGAACCCACCCCTTGCTTCTAATAGAAATGGTCCACATACATCTGTGTGAACTAATTATATAAGCTATTTAGCCCTTTCACCTTTCCCACTAAATAGGGCTTTGCGCATTTTCCCTTGTACACATGCATGGAATACACCAAGTGGTTTTAGTTCAAAAGAATCTAAATACCCATCTGGATGTAATTTTGTCAAATGTTTCTCATTGGAATGATAAAGCTGATGATGCCAATGTTTGGTGTGGTATGAGTCATGTGAATTAACTTTGTCATCAATTACCATTACTTGGATTGTGGTATCAGAGGGAGTCATAATGTTTATTATAGTTATTTAATTTTCATTGATAATTTACACTTTCATATTTGATACAATTCAAGATAAATTGTTCTATAAAACTGAATGAATGAGATCTATTCTTCCTCCTTTGTTTCTCAATTCACATCACATAAATGACCTTTTAATATGGAATTAAATTAAAAATGAGGAACTCATCTAGAGGATCTGCACTTTATGTCTATATAACATAGGAATACATGGCGTGTGGTGAAAAAAACACGCCGTGTACTTAGGTTCAACGAACCGGTACTTGTCCACCAATCCACGCCATGTGAATTGAGTACACAAAAGTATTTATTACCCCATGTTGACCAGAAATGAATGGCACTTGGGAACAAGAATACACGGCGTGTATGTTGAATAAACATGTCGTGTAGTCTGATCTGGACAAGGTGAAACCATGTACAATGAGATTTCGTGTTCTGCATACAAAGTATTTCCAGGCCGGTAACCACATAACAAGGAAGTACACGCCGTGTTAGATTAATGCACACGCCGTGTACTCCAAAAATTTCCATATTAAAGAAAACATGCCAAAGCCCCCAGTGTGTACTTTGGATAAAGGGTAAAAAATAGATGGCGTGTATGCTATATTACACATTGTGTACTTTCTAGAAATGGAATTCCACATGGTTTCCTCCAAAAGTACAAATACCTGTACAAGGAATATGTATAAGAATAATCTCAAGGAAATTCAGAATGAAATTTAAGATAAAGAATTTATTAATTGTAAAATCATAATTAATTGAATTCAAGAATGACCTATCTTAAATAATAGAACGATTAAAATAATTTTAATTCTAAATATGAGTAAATGTCGTTGAATGCAATGGACGATCATGAGATAGACCAAATACCCATTTTTTGTGTGTATGGTTTCATTTAAATTTGTTCAATTTAAATTCATTGGCATGTGATCCTTCTTCCAGTAAAATGTAGGGCATGCGTGCCATGGTTTATTTAATGTAAAATCCATGTAATGGAGGATATCCCAAGCTAGTGGAGACAGTTCAAAAACCAAAAGCCGAGGTGAAACCAACCCTAGAATATGCAAAGGTGTACATATTGGAGCTACAAAACACGGACCATTAGGTTCAACTTGTTTTCCCTGGGTCAGAGTTGGCTTATCAAATCACTAGATAAGCTAACCAATAGAAGGTCATGATCATGACGTCTTATTTTATTTATCTCTGATTGAATGGTTTATTTATTATGTATGTGTTTTCGCGATCATATAATTAATGAAATAAATAAGCATTCAAAGATGGAATAAACTAAAAACATGTCTATGCATAAACATTATCAGAACAAGGTTAATCTCTTAAGAAATAATCACTTAATATTAACAAGCATGTGATAATTAAAAACTATTCATAATGAATAAAATCCATCAAATACCATATTAAGTCAGACCAAGACTTCTGTTTCTTGATTGAGGGCATGAATCAATAAAACTGTGTGTTTGATGAACCCTTGTCGGGACACATTATTTTATAAAGGATGCTGTTATGAATGTTTCAGGTTTTCATAAACATTTTACATCAATAAGAGTAACCCTTTCTATAATTGTTGTAAAATGGAGGCATGTTTTGAGGAAATACAAGTCATGATTTCATGATTGGGGAGTCCACTCAACAGATCAAGGAACTATAATCTCAAGTTTCCAATGACCTACTTACCTAAATACATTCAAATACCTTAACCAACCCATGTTGGGCTTATGCAAAGGGGAATATGGATCTTTGCCACTAGAATGTCAATGAAACTGGACATTCCGAGTTCAATGGTTAGGGCCATTGGGACTTGATAAAATAGTAGGAGAATTTATAAATTCATTATTTATTTTTCATAAAATGTAATCAAGAATGTACTGATAAATCTTCTCTTTTAAATTGTATAATAAAAATGATTTGCTCGTCAAACACATCCTCTCTGTGATCAATTCTAGATAAAGACAATATCCTCACAAACAATAACTTTCAGGAATGGTTTAGGAGCCTTTGGGTTATCATATTCCATGAAAGAATGTTTTACGTGCTGGTGTCCTCACTTCGAGATTCTCTTACCCAATGGAAGAGTGATCAATATTTCCTCGTGTATGATCAAAATTTGAACGATGTACTCAACGTTAAATGTTTGATGTTATCATCAATGTCTAGTGTAATCAAGAAGTCTCATGAAGACATGGATGCCTATAGAATGATCGAGAAAATATGTGGTCTATACTAGGATAGAGCAAGATAAGAAAGGTTTGAGATCTCTGTGGCTCTATTTCAGAGCAAGATTGGAGAGGGTGCCCCAGCTAGGCCTCATAAAGTCATGATCATTGGCTAAATTGAGCGCTAGGAGATTGAAGGGTTTAAACACCCAAAAGAACTGGTTACCGATCTCATTCTCCCATCACTCCCCCATAGCATATCTAACAATGTTTTAAATTTCAACATGAAAAACTTTGAGAAGTCTTTATCTGATCTTCTTATCCTTATATTCCAAGTGGACAACGATATGAAGCGTGATAAACCTTTTGTCCTTATGGTGAATAAAAGGAAAGGGGAGGCGAAGAGAATTAAGCCCAATGTTCTTTAAGGCCTTCCAGGAAAAGTAAGATCAAAGGGGAGGTAAGAGAACAAGGGCATATTTGTTTTGCATGTGGCAAAAAGGTCCACTGGAAGAAAAACTGCACCCAAAAAAGAATTCAAGGGGAAGCATCAGGTGTGTTTGTTATCGAATGAAATCTATCTATTACTACTAATTGGTTATTAGATACTTCTTTTGGTGCTCACATATGTATCCAAATATAGGAACTAAGTATATTCAAAAATAATGAATGAGGTGAGGTGGATATGCGAGCAGCCAACAGAGCCAAAGTCGCTGTTGTAGCAGTCATAGACAACCTCCTCACATAGCCTACTGAGATGTTTTTGGTTTAAAAAGGATGTTATTATGTACCCTCTATAACCAAAACCATTATATCAGTATCCAGATTAGATACTGATGGATTCATCTTCAAATTTGTAAGTGGAGAATTATTTGCTTGTGTTGTCTTCCTTAGATCACCTTGATCTGAGGAAGGTGGATCTCTCTTGGTCTTGAGTGTGTTCTTGGAGGATAGTGTTCATTCGGTCATGAGATAATTCTACAGAATTGTTGTGAACATTAATTCTCATTGGAAAAGAATTGGGGTTGTGAGGATATTTATAATATAGTTTGAGGTTGTAGAATTATAAAAATAAATAAACACATTAAACATTTTATTTATTTCATTAACTCTTTTGAAAACCCCATGTTGAGTCATTAATTCCTTGACAAGTTCCCACACTAATTAAAATATATACCATTTAATAAAAAGATATTATTTCCTCAAAATCATGACTGATAATACTACATGGCGTGTAATCATAAATACACGGCATTTTCATGTTTGTCATTGAAATCTATATGGAATGTACATTCAATGTACACATTGTGTATATAATGTTTTCATTTATTCATTTAATTTCAAAAATGAAAACTACATGGTGTGTACATTCAATAATACATGGTGTGTACTTGTTTTCAAAATAAAAACTACATGACGTGTAATCATTAATACATAGCGTGTACTTGTATTTATTTTATTCTTTATCCAATATATAAACGAATTAGGATTCCTTGAATAATTATTAAACCGCATAGTGGAATAATCTTTATTCTTCTTGAGAAAATTGGATACACTATGTGTGTGACCCTCTAGGCCTCCTTCTCATTGGCATTATGTGGGCTTGCCTAAAGTCCAAGATTATTATCTAGTAAAGGGTCAAGGAACCCAAGAGAAAGATGTTGACGTCACATTGATGTGTCAGCTTATACAAACGCTTACTATGTAATTTAATCCCTTTATCTCAATATCCCATCAATCATGTTTCATGGAAGTGTAAAAAATCTATATGCTTGATCTCTCATTCTTTGAATTCCAGAAATAAACTTGTCGTGACACCATGGCCATGGAATTTATTCGAAAGTTCTATTTCAATCATAGGGCCTGAGATATTTTTTTCTATAAATATGAAAGGGAGATGTCCTTTTTTGACTTATCCATTAATGACATGTCATTTGTGGCGCACCCAACGCACCCTACTTCCTGCCAACTGTCTTCGTGATAGTTTTCATCAGCAAATCTAAGTGCGCAAGTCATGACATGAGTTAATGATAATCTTCCAGTCTAAAGGCCAGTATACATTCTTATAGATAGCAGTGTTTGATGACACCAAAACATGCAGAATTTCTACTGGTAGGTCTGTTATCATAATCTCCCATCTTAGAGATTACCAAGTGCGAACTCCATGAGAGAGAATCATGTCTTCTTACGAGTACTCACACATGATAGTCTGCATACTATGGGTCCTATAATATTATTTCATCCAACTGTATGACTTTATTTAAGAATATTTTTATAGAATTTCAAGGTATCAATCATATCAGGGATCTTCCATGGCCTTATCAGTGTAAGAAATATTCCAGGACATTATTATATTATAGTTAGGAAGAATAATGAAAAATATATAATAAGTGAACATTCATGTAATTAAAGTGAAAAAAAATTGTTTCTCAGGACACCAACCCTAACAACCCATACATAGGCACAAGCGATACATTCAAATCCCATTTTATTGAACATTGGTTAAATAAAAATGGTATCATAATCAAAATAAAATTTAATTATATTATTTAATTTAATATTAGTTTTTTCGGTAATATCAAATATTTATTTAAAAAATAACAATAAACAAATTTAAAGAGTTCTAGTAAGAAGATTACATTTTCATCAGAATGACAAAATTAGATTCGATCTTATGGAACCATGGATTGTATTTTATGAATACCAAAATATATAATAGGTTTATAGGGTAGTTTAAAAATTAATTAGGTTTGTGTTTATCAATGTAAATGACTCAAATTAGTGTAAATATAAGAAATGTGGAGTTCTTAGTTATAATTTAGAGGAGGGACACTCATAAAATTTATCAACAGATTAAAATATAATAAAGATGTTTTCTAGAGTTATCATATCATATGGATAGATATTAAATGATATTGTAGGATGTGGTCTAAATATCATTAAATAATAATATTTCTATGTTATTATGTGGAGTTTCACATCTAATATTTTTCTTTTACACCTTTGTTATCTTGATTTTAATTGAAAACTGTAGTAACTCAATTTTCCCTCTTAACATGTAATTATTTTACACAAAATGTAAAAACTAGCTCCTAAATGGACATGAGATGAATCTTTGGAGCATTTATACCCCCAATTTTCTTCTTTAAATATTTTTATGAATATAAAATAATTTAATGAAATCTTGTTTTACTTAAAATATAATTAATGTCATTTTGACACAATTTATTTAATTTGACATAATATACAGTAAGAGAAATATGGAATTAGAATATAATCTTTTAAATCATCCATAAAATGTCATATTTATCTATACAATTCATGCCACTTAATAATTCAACCAAATTTTATTACATATAATATTTTAAAATTATTTATTTTAATTTTCTACTAATTGAATTAATACTGTATTGGTGTTGCGTAAGTAAAGAAGGTAATTATTTTTCCAATAATAATTAAAAAATATGTTGATAAAAAATTAAATTCCTATTTTGAATGAATACTTATCACTGAACATATCATATTTTAATTCTTATGTAAATTATTTGGATCCATTTAATCATGTTGGTAATATTTAAAATCATATTTAATTATTATATGATAAATTACATTATCAATTGATAATGGAACAAAAAATTTATATATTTGAATTTTTAATGACTACAATTTTATTTATCCCGTAAAATTAAATTTAGGCATGTTTTGGGTAGATTTGGAGACCTAATCACATTAATTTGGCCAAAAAATAAACCATTTTACCTTTATTATGCTAACCAAATTCATATTGATAAAAAATAAATATGCATATTAAAAAAAAATTAAGTTATTTTTTATAAATATGGTATCAGTTTTTCATGATTCCATATATATAACTTTGAGAATGAAATTTTATTATAAATTCATAAAGTGCAATGTTAAATAGTTTTTAGAAAAATGGATTTCTTAGCACAACAATTAACTTATATCAAAATCATGAATATTTAAGGTTCAATTGAAATCGATTATATTATTATAAATGAAATTGATAAAAATATCCTTCAAATCTAAATACAAAATATAATGGGTATTTTTTAATTATATTATTTAATGAAAAGAATTGACAAAACCAGTATTTGTCACTATTCACTAAAAAATCAATAATTTTAACAATAATATAATTTTTATATGATAATTATATGAATTATGTTCATTTTAGAAAATAAAATTTCAAAATGAATAAAAATATTCATTATTATTTTAACATAAAAATAAACAAAAATAATTTGTAATGAAAATTAATTTCGAATTTTAAAATGACATCTATAAAAATTGTGTTATTAGATCTTAAGAACTAATTAATAATTATATATTGATTAAGAAAGGTATATATTTATTTCATGATTTTTTTATTCATTTTAATAGCTACTAAGTAAATTTATATGTTATAATAATCATATTATATCTTATTACATTATTATTATAGTTATATGTAGCATGTTAGATAAGATATCAAGATTATTATTCTTTCAAATACATTTTTACTCCGTTACAGAAGATTCATGGTAGAATTTTTGGATCAGAATGTTTTTTTATTTTTACAATCTACGACCATGAAAATATACATCCAAACAAATTAACCAATATTACAACATATAAAAAATGCACTGGTAAAAAATGATAATTGAATGAGAAATATATTGAATATCAATAGAAAAACAATGATACCAAAAATGTATAAGCCTTATCATTTGAGTTCATTTAATTTTATCCTCTCTTTTAACCTTGATTTAGTTCATCAATTTCATAATAAAAGTACCTATATATTTCCAACACATTATCATTATATTTGGTGAAGTAAAGTACAAAAGAAAAAAATAATCAATGTTTGAGTATAGGATGGTTGATCTAGTAGATTATGGATTGTAGCTCCTACTGAAATTGAAGAGTAGCTAAAATTTCCTATAGTTGATCCATAGTAAGAATGGAATATACAAAATTTTTAATGTAAATTTTTTATATATATTTATTTTAAATCAAATTAAACTAAAAAAATAAAAGAGGAAATGGGTTTCTTCCCATGGAACATTGAATTTTGATCCTCCAGCTTGAGTTGCCCAAAAATTTATACATTATGAGGATCATTTATGAGGTATTAATTATTTATGATATTAAAATTAATGTTTACTGTAGAAATTTTACAATGTTATTTAATAAATTCAGAAACACCATATTTGATCAATGTGAGCCTCAATTATTCAAATATATTAGGAGTGATATTGTTGTCCATAGTTATTTCCACACTAAGAGGACCACCAAGAAAATCATAGCCTGAATAAGAAAATAAAAAAAATAGAAAGATGAATGATATTATAATCAATATTATCAATAAAAAATATCGTACTCAAGGATTCAAAAAGTGAAGAGGGGGGTGATTCATCTACTAACCATTTTAAAAAATTGTTTGAAAATCAGATAACTCAAAAGAATCCCATTTAATGAAATAGTATTTAGTTTCAATGATATACCATTATTAATACATACCTGACTCAAAATAAGTGAATTTTCCAAAAATATCTACATGATAATCAAACTCAAAAACCAATAAAATGGATGGGTAACTTTCTGGAAAACCAACTTGTTCATATTGAAAATATTCCAATTTTTCAGGAGGTTTTAACCCATAACTCTTCCAAAATTCATGGTAATTTAAATTATCAATCAAATATGTATAACTATAATAAATTTTTTTAGATATTTATTTTAAAAGGATTACTGAATCTGACAATTTTTTTACCCATTAAATGAATATCCACAAACACAAGGTGTTGTCCAGGTGGAACAATAATCTATGTTAAACTCTTAACATGTTGGAGAATTCCAATATCTATAGAATCCATGGGAGAGATATAAAATCTTATAATAGACCATGTTTAAAATAATAATAATAATAAAATACTAGAAAAGGTTTAAAAATATTAGGGGAAAGGTGATGAAAATTATACCTAAACTCAACTTGAAACATTTTTATTTGGAATATCAATTAGTTAACATCAACCCTCACATTTATAATTCAAAAAAAACGAAATTTTTCCATAACATACATATATTAGAGCATAATTTTACCAGTAGACACATCAATGATATCCCAAATAGTATCTATGAATGCTATAACTATTATTATTGGAATAGCTTCACCACAATCCATATCATGAAAGAGATAATACATGGGAAAAATAAGATTTATTACCTTTAATAATGATTCATCCACCATTCTATATCGGTGATTGATGGATATATCATCCAGTTAAATAGAAATATTTATTGGTTTCAAATCCTTAAGACACATATTTTGGAACAAATTAAAGTGAATTATATTGATACTCGCACCAAAATCACACTAACAGTTTTGATCCATGTTTCCTACTATTCCATAGTGAATAAAAAACTAATAGGGTCCTTTATATTTAGAGGTAGTTTATTAAAATGAATAACAATATATTCCTCACTAATATTGATTTTTTCGAATTCCTTTGAATTCTTTGTGTTATGTAAAAACCTTTTAGAAAATTTGACCTAAAATGGAATCTTGTATATGGTTTCCACAAATAGAATCCTGATGTGGAATGTTCAAATCATTTTAAGGAAGTAATTCTGATGATAAATGATCTAATCATTTTAATGAAACTAAAATATTAAAGTTCAACCTTATTTTTTGAATTATTCTATAAATGTAATGGGGGAGGTATAATTTTTTAAAATATATTGAGTATACACCTTCTTATCAAACACTACATTTTTTCCTTCTTTAATGATTTCCTATTTATTTTTACTTTTTAATTTTTCCTTCCCGTGTGAGAATTCATCAAATTATTTAGTTTTCATCTTACTATACATATTTCCAGGTTTATGATTTTCAATTTTGGGTTCTCATGATCTACTAAGACCTCCATTTGAACTTCACAAGGTTAAACGGTAACTAGTTCATGATTTATTAGGCCACTTCTTATGGTGATAACCATTACATTTTCTTTAAGATACATAACTATTGTTATAGAAATATTTTCCATACCATTAATTCATAGATCTGTGACTATTCATACCATTTTAGAGTACAAAAATAAATAGATGTTTTTTGGGATTCTATCATTATGTTCATTATTATTAATGGTTTATTATATATAAGAATATAAAATTTATGTTTATTATATATTTCACACCTAAATACATGGTTTATTTTGGTACCCAAAGGCTATATCAAGTGGTTTCATTTCCCCTTCGTCCTTGTAATATTGAACCAGATAGATTTTCTAGACAAAATTGTAACTATTTGACAATAGGTCAATATTTTAATGTTTCTTTACATGAAAATAAACAAATTAAGAACTCTTATCAGGATGAATAAAAATATAACTGTTCATATAGAAGTTAAATAATGACCATACATCACACAGTGAGTGTATTTCTCCCTTAGATTGTTTTTAGTTTAAATTAGAACAATATTAGGGGGTTTTATTTCATATTTACTATTATATTACAAGGGAACTAGTGTTGGTATCTTTGAGATATTTTATCAAAAATTTATTTAATATAATGTTATTTATTATCTAATAAATAACAACTATAAAATTGATCGACAATATTTTGATTCTAAGATGTTAGTCTATTATAAAAAGTGTCCATTGAAAGATGGGGAAGAAGTTAGTGGTTGGGAAATTGTCTAACTATAGTTTGAAATTTATCCTATTTGACATTAATGATCTATCCTTTATCTAGAAATAAATCAACGATATTATTCCTAACATCAATAGGTGTGTTCATGAGATACAATTCTGATGAAAATTTATTGAATAAATTATACCTTTAGAAAAAATCTCCTCATCAAAATATAATAACCAGATTATTTCATTTCCCTTAAAGTTTAATGTTAACACCCTCAACCTAAGATTACCCTCACTCAGACCATGGGTAGTTAATTGTCTCATAGTATTATAAAAGTATTTGATGAAATCTAATGAATCCTCACTGTGATTCTCAATGAAGGAAGGAGTCATTGTGATGTGAGAATGTTTATTTTCAAAATTCCTAAAACCGAGTGTACGGCTTATGCATACTGAATTATTTGAATCCATGGTAATTGGAAAATATCTATGTATATGCCTCTCCTTATTTTACGTTATTTGTTTTGGGGGGTTTCAATTTTTATTTTCAATTATTTCTCTACCACTTTCAACTTCTCTATTTACCATTTAGAGTGTTTTTTCTTTTAAAGAGATGAAAATTTATTCTGAATTTCAGAAACTAAACAATTCAATTATATTTTTGTATCCATTGTTTTCCTGAACATTATTTAAAAAATATTTAAAAGAACACATATTAGTTGATATTTTTATATTTTTTAAGAACAAGGAATATAATTCATTTTTTGATATGTTTTTTGAATAATTTTTGGTATATTTGTTTTGTCTTCACCGCAAGTTCCATCTACATAATAGAGCCAAAATTTGATATATGTGATCATTGACATATTAAAAAATTAAATATTTATTACCTTATAAAACTAGTAATATGGTAATCATGATAAATCCATATAGAGATAATTTGTTTTGATTGAGACAATGTAAAGATATGAAAAAGATACAAAAAATGATAGTGATGGAGGATGATGGAAATATATTTTCAGTCCGAATAGTAGTAAGACAAAGAGTTAGATAAGAAAATTTAAAAAGTTATTATATCTAAGTTAGAAAAAATAGATCAAAAATTATTATTATAACACATTAGGTAAAATTATATGGTCTAGAGATGTGTTCAATGTATCAAGTCTATAAATTTTCTTAATGTGAAACAATCTATCCATTGACCTCTATTGGGAACTATTATTTCTAACCCTACTTAAGAATGATATATTTAGTCATGGATAAGTAGGACTATATCTATTTGTAGTAACTACTTTGGTTGCAGTCAAAAAGGGATAAATAATCACAACTAATCATTTTTTGATGTGTAATGTAGAGTGAAGTATTCTCATGAATAAGTGATCATGACAAACATTTTGAAATTGATTAATAGAAAAAACGATTAAATTACACCATAACAGACAGTAAATTACGTTTAAATTTTCCCATAACATTATACTGAACAAAAAAACTATATTTTCTATTTGAAAACTCCATATATTCATTAAATTCATTACAGAACAATTTTAAAAGGATTAGAGAAGATATATGGATGCTTCAATAATGTTATAAGCCACTCCCTTCATCTCCAGATCACATTCCCCTTATATGATATTGGGTTTTTTGATATGATTATATTATTTCAAATTATTTAGAAAACATCTTATTTTACTCTAATAAAATCACTTATTTGTTTATCAAAGGATTTTCCAGAATCTAAGGCTTGTTTGGAGCCTAGATCTTTACTTATTAGAGAAACATCTTGTGGCACTAGGTTGGAACACTATTAGTTTCTACATCATAAATAAACCATGTGAACCATATATATATGATCATGTTTAGGAAAATTATTCATGTCAATTCAAAATAAAGTGTGAAATGGTGCAAAATTGATGTTGAAGAGATTCACACAGAGTGCACAATGTTTTTTAAACAAATAATAAACCATGAAAGGTGGAATAACTCTTAGATTGTGCAATGCATGTTTTTTCAAATAGATTTTCACAACATGGGGGTCCACTTTTATATTTGTGGTGAATAAAATTTCAATCCATGTAGCTAATCCATATTACACTTAAATAGTAGTGAAATTACATTTTTTACTAACAACTAATTTAACCCATAATCTCCACAAAACTATCTCAAATCATACAACACCTCACTCCTGTCCTCAGAAGCTCCTCATCCCCCTCTAGTAATTGTGATATCTCATCCATTTAGTGTTCAATTCAAGCATCATTCGTCTCATTGGATCCCTCTCAGTATTAATGCAATTCCACTTGCATCTTTTTTCCATTTAACAATTTGTATTGTATGTGAAATCCATGGGAGATAATATGACCTATTTTTAGGGTTTTTTAATTCTATGATTTATATTATTCCATCATACATTAAATTTCAATAATATATGAGGAGTATTATAACAACATATTTTTGGTAGTACCATGTTTTCCTAAATTTTATTATTTCTTTAATGTGTAGTGTTGTTCCATAATGTAGACATCACATAAATCACATATAAAGTTTGAATTTACATTAAATAAAACTTTATCCCTTGATGAGAATCAAATAGACATATTGAAAATTTTTAGAGTTTGAATACCTCAAATCGACCATCCATTGGGTATTTTAGTTACTTTTCATGTACACGTTTACATTTCATTATGACTAACAAACCATATGAGGTGGGTTCGACAACAAATTTATTTTTCAATGTGTAAATTGAATTAAATAAAATGTAAAAGAATGAAATGAGAAATTTAAATGTATTGGAAATGCTTCTCAATCTTATTAACCATTAGTTATTACCATCACTCCCCGAGAATAAATGAAATTGATAAATGGAACAATTTACAACATGTACCTTATTAAACGCTTAATTATGATCGTGAATAAATAAGATTAAATGAAATTTTAAATTGATTAAAATTGACTTGTATCATAATATGATGATTATATATAGTTATAGTACATACTAATATGGGTAATGCATGTAATTCCTCATGTATTATTTAACTACCGAAAGGATTCCACCTTATTGATCGATGCTTCCTCTATGATTTGATACTGGTCATTGACACGGTCTCTATATTACCATAATGAATGCCTAGACATAATTCTGTGGAATCATCCATTACATTAGTTCAGTTATTATAATTCATTGGATTATGTCATTTTATTCATCTAGAATTTTATTATGTGGACCACGATGAATTATCTTATTAGGGCCCAATCAGGTCTAGGATGAGGCTGCATGGGACTTGTTCTAAGGTATGCACATAGTTATCATTATAGGAGTGAATTTATAAGCATTTATCTATAGATTACTATCATATCCTTATAGAGATATTTCATGAGTTATTACTATGAGTTGGCTCGACCTTCTTACATCATGAATGTATTTTCAATGCCATGGGTACTATATTATTATTATTATTATTATTATTATTATTATTATTATTATTATTATTCTTGTTTTTGTGACTATAATAAATATCATTATTATCTCATGGTCATTGATTCAGATATATTATCGCTGAGGCCAGAGTATGTATTTTTAGATGAGTGTCATCCAGGAACCCAAGCTGATGTGGTTCATTTATTTTGCTGCCTTTTTTTAACTTCACATTGTCCAATTTATATTCAATTTCTGGATAGCATTAGAAAACATTGCTGGTGGCCCACTGAGTTATAATCAAATCATATTTTGGCCACTAATTGGTATCTAGATAGACTTAATGGTTGAAATTAGGGACAAAGGTAAGTACACTGCATTTTATTTTTAATTATACACACGATGATGGAGTTTGGGATAAGATGATCTATCATTTTCTCTCAATGATATAAGAGATAAATTTTTCGTTTTTGTTTATTTTTTACAACATGTAATATGTATTATTGATACTCTATTCCCACTTAATGCTGCATTTTTTATAGAATCATTCATCATTACACTGTATATGATATTTTCCTATTAATTTTTATTATATCTATATGATTTACTCTACCACTATTGTTCATTTATTATGTTTCCATTGTTTAATAATTTGTTATATAAATAGGATACACTCTGATCATGATGGTATTGTCAACACATCATAAACTCACAGACCTTATCCCCTAGATGACAACCTCTAGTGGATAGAGAGGAACTCTTAAGGCTATATGGCTTACCAGTTTCAATTAATTATGAGTAAAATAGGTTTGGGAAGTCACAATGTGGTACCAATGGTTATTCTTTTTATTTTACTATATTGGGATGGAAGACATGAGACTAATACTGTGTCAAAATTTTGAAATGATAATGTTCTTAGGATTCTCTTTTACCCTTTTTAGGGTATACAAAAGAATAATTACATCATGAATTATTATATTCACATGAGGATTTATATGTCTCTCATATTTGATGTCATTTTTACATTATTATATGAATTTCCCTACAACGTGTTGTTGTGCTTGACTGCTATATCTATTTTTGACTAAAAGGTAGATATGATTAATGAGATAAATAATTCATTAATTAATGTTTAATAATAATCCTCAATGGGTTTTCCTATATTTCATAATGGTGGAACCTTAACAAACCAATTATTAGAAGCCCGTGTTGCGAGACTATGGTTACATGGACCGAAATATTAGTTTCTTTCTAATACATAAATGCCAATTCCAATTTATAAATATTTTACATCTAAAATTTTTAATGTAAATTCATCTAATAAAACAATCATATAGGGATTGTTACATCATGATGTTAGGTATATGGTTTACATTTATAGTAACATTAAATTCCAATTGTATCCTTTAAATCATATATCATTATAATGTGGGAAGGGTAACTAATCTAAATGGACCATGTAGTATAAAAATATGAACTAGTTGATTCATTAAAAGATAAATGTAATGGATTCCATTAAATTGTCATTCTAATTGAAACATAATGTTTTTTTCTTCTATAACATTGAATTTGACCCTTAATATATCAAATCCTCTATTACATGATATGATTATTTAACCTAGACCTAGCCTTAGTAGTGGGTGTTTGAAGTGTCTCTCGTGTTTTATTATAATATTCTATACAACCTCGACTCAGCTATAGAAATAAGAAGATGAGTATTGAATCTTACATAGGAAGTATTACATCATTCCTATTAATTTATCTATTATCATTTTATTACCAATCCATTTCTTAGGCATATGTTTGGAAATGTAGAAATATACTACCGTGATGGCCATGAGTCTTGAACCAAGAGGGTGGGAACGATATTTCTTTAGAGGTTGTGGGACATGATCTACCAGTACTAGCTAATGTACTACCACATTCAAATCCTCGTGATATTTCTAATATCGGAGTTGATTATCAATGTCAACAGGGTTTTTTAATAGATAACTTAGTCTATATAGGGAGATCCATGATCATCTCCTTAAATGTATGAAGTTATTATGAAATTCTAGCATCCCCACCCTCCTAAATTTTCCAGGTATATCGATCTATAGGCTGTTGAGTCTTGGATGGAGGTTGTTCTTAATATCATTGATTTTCTTATGAATCTTAGAGATTGGAGAGTAATTTTTGGAAGCAATATTCTGACAATTTCAAATAAGATACGGTGGGATGTATTGACCTAGACAGATCAACATCGAGTTATATTTTTGTGAGATTCCCAATCTATCTTCTATGATTTCATTCTTCCCATGAAGTTGAGTAATAATTGAGATATAGATTTTATTCACCTAGAATAGGGATATTTGTCTTTTTGGAGATTCTATGATCATTTCCTGGAGTTCTAGTATTGCATTCCTACTATCCTTATAGATGAGTTGTATAGAGCTAGGTGATTTGATGATGGGAACATGTAAGTCATCCTGTCACATGTGAATATTTTCCATCTAATACTTATTTATGATATAGTCAATTAGGACCATATCACTATGTTAATAACGTGGGAAGAATATGGGGTATTCCAAATAAATTTAGTACCACAATATGGAGGAATAACAGTTGGAAATAGGAAGCATTTCCAGGAATAATCTCGTTTGGTAATTGGTAGCCCATATATCTTTCGAAGGTAATAATGTAGTATATCATCAGCGCATGAGGGTATGGAAAACGAATCCCCAACATACTAGAGATGCAGTAGATTTCTGATATTGTTGATTAATGGTCTAAATGTAACTATGTAGATCCATTCTTCCAATGATCAATGGGTATGGATCCTTACCGACTCTCGGTTTTGGAGTGGGATCATCATCCCCACATCAAAGAGGGAGGTAGAGTACCATAGGCTGCACTAGTTTAGGAGGTGGACAAGCATAAGGGATTTATAATTTTGATATATAGAAAAAACATTTTATAACTACGCATGTTTAATATGCCATAGCTTAGGTTTATAGATCAGGCCATATTTAGGCAGTTCAACCTACTCTCATGGAGTAGAGAATCAGTCCATCTACGGTGCAATGTATGATTCTAATAAGATTAAAAATAGTATCTAATTCATTATATGTATATATTTATCATTAATACACATCTATGCATATTATTGAATATATTTTCTTTTAGATCAAATAAATTTATTTAGTGATCACTCTTTATGCGCTCTTGAGAGTTATATGAGGAAGTTAATGCCAACATATGAAATTAACCATTGAGATAGTTGTACATCATTTCATATAGAACCTCTTCATCATTAATATGTTATGTTTCGAAATCAGTTTTAAGATATAATGGTTAGTTCTATACCATGATCATTTTTATTTCTATCTGGTGATGGAAATCTTTAAACCCCTTGAGGTTGGTATCTATATCCACAAAGAATAATAGGATGTACACAATAGTCAAGCCAGAACCTATCATCGTGGGCTAGAAAGAGTGAAAACCAATATTTATTGTCACTATATATATTTACAAGGAATGTGATATATTTATTTCCCATCTATGGGTTATTAATTTAATGTCATTTTCTATAATTAATTTTATGGGATACCTCCTGAGAGAGAGGTAGAGTTTTCCATTTATATTGTTCAAGTAAAAGCACTAGTATATATTCCTACTAAGAAGTTTGATATATCTTTGTTTCTAATCCTCAATAGGTATATAGACAATATTGACTTCCAGGGGTTTATATGACATAGTAATTCACTGGGGGTTCTCCTATTCTTTTCACCAGGAATTCATACGGGGCCCTTTGGATTTTTGAGGATTACTATTGGTACAATCATCCTATAGTTAAGGAAAACAATCAACATTAATATATAATAAAACTCTTCAACAAGCTCTTTGGAAAGATATTTTTTAGGAATAAAATATTTGAGGTTAATCTATCATCAGATACGAGGTAGTAAAAAATTCCATAGTAAATATACATTGTATGAGTATTTGGTAACATCATACGGTCTCAAGAACACACTAGTTGTTTTCTTGGCTATAATGAACCTATTTCACACCTGTATCTAGTTTCAGTTGGGGTCATCTTCATGGATGATATATTGGTGTACTCATAGACAAGATACGAATATAAAAAACACATTTACATCATATTTAGTACACTAAGAGAGTAACATTTACATTATGAATCCATAAAAGTCCTCTTTTGTGTCAACAAAGTTCACATCTAGGTTCAAGACATATAAGATGTATAAGTATCCATGGTCACAAAGGAGGTTAGATCCATGGTTTCTTGGGTAAATACCAAGAAAAAATTTTATATATAGATTTTATTTGGACTATACAGATATTAATTGAATTTTATTCGTGATTTATTTCACTTTTTATCACCTTTTACAGTTTTGAAAATGAAGTGAATCAAAATATTATGGTTTCATGTTTGTGAGGAAGCGTTTCAGGACTAAAAAAAGATTAAATTTAGTTATAATCCTGATTTTACTAGAGCTGGGAAGAAGATATATGTTTTATCTAGATTCATTAGTAATGGGAATGAGTGTATTTTAGATTTTGTATGAGTGAGTCATGGTGTACAAGTCTCAAAAATTGTGGACTCAGGAGTGTAATTACATGAACCATGTTCTTGAGCTAGACACAACTTCTCATGAATTTCATTTTTTGAGGCATTATTTGTTTAGAGAAATATTTTTATATAAAAAACTATATAAACACTATATTAACATAGATTGAAATTAATCACATACTGTGAACATGGGTTTAATACCTAAATATTTCAACTTTTAGCTTACTTATATATCTGGAATAGGTAGTGTAGTGGTAAATTCTTTGAGATGGATGGATTAAGAAGAATAATTTTAATAGGATAGCGATTAGTGGATGTTAATGGTTATATATTTTTTGAGTTTAATCTTAATATTTGAGAGAGTCATGAGTATCCTATTCATATAGATTTAATGGAGACCTCTTCTCTTTTGGATCTTTAAAATTTTCAACCACACTGTCAACCCAAAGGTCTGGTTGTAAGGTAGATTATTTGTTGTGAAAAAACCACCACCTAGTTATGTCATTGATTTAGATGATATTCTATACATTTACATATATATTTGGGTTCTATTATAAATATGAGACAGATTGGAGTGATTGTCTCATGCCTCCGGTTGGGAAGTACATCCCAGTACAACAAAGATGTACAATGACATAGGACATAATTTTTTGGAGGCTTGGAATAAAAACAGAGAAAGATTGATTTATTACATGGTGTTCCACCTATTATAAGTGGAAGAAGGAACACTAAGTACAAGTGGGGATTTTGCAGTCATTTCCTATTATATCGTAGAAATTTGAGGAATTCACATTTTATTTCATGATATTATTACTAAAATGACATTGAGGAAATGATATTTTATGGGTTATCATTGATCGGATGACAATGGGTTCCCACTTCATTCCTATTAAGGATACCTTCTTGGTGGACGATCATAGAAGTATATATGTGAAGGATATCATATACCTCCACTATAACACCCCACTTTTTTCTAAAAATAAATATAAATTCAAGGAACTTTGTTTTAAGTATATATTTATAACTAGCTTTTAAACATACTTTTTCTACTTCTATGTTTTGAATTTCAAGAAATTGTTATCTATATTTTTGTTCAGTATGTTATTTGGAGTCTAATGAAACTGAATTTTTTTTGTGAATAGTAACATACCCTTATGAATAGTGATATGAATAGTAATATGACAACTGAATAGTAATTTTTTTATTGTTTTATTTTCTTAAGGCTTTATGATAATAACAACTGGGTTAATTTTTCATCGTGATATAAAAGTTGTTATAGAATTAGCATTGTTAATTTTTGAATTAAGTATGATTTATTTAAAATATAAATTAATAATATTTAGAAAATTATTTTCAAAAAAATGGACTTCATTTTTCAAATCTAAGCATTGATAATTAGTTAGGGTTAATTTTGGGAATTTTTCTGAAACGTTTGATTTTTCAGTGAATAGTAAAAAATACAGTTTTTAGTTTTAGTGTGTTAATGACATCATTAATGATGTAATAATGTTGTCATAAATCTATTAGACTTTTGTTATAGTTATATAATATGTGAGGTGTCCCATGTGGATTATACCATGGAAAAATAGCATGGGAAAGCCCATGGTTTTGCAAATACCACCCATGAGGCGTCCCTTGAAAATTGTTAAAATAATCCCTCACTTTTCCTATAAATACCAACTCTTCCCTTCATTGAATTAATTCCCAATTATCCCTCAACAAAGATATGTAAACCTTACATTAATAGTGGTTCTCCCAAGTTTTCCTCAAGCCCCCAAGGTCAAAACCATCAATTTCTATGGGTTACATTACAAGGTAAGAAAATTCTCAATTTATTTATTTTTCCGTTCATGTTCACTTTTATGGGGTATAATTTTATAGTTTCCATACCATGTTCTTATTTCCTTCTTATTCCTGATGTCTTCTGTATTATGAATCATTTATAGATGGTTTACCACTATCCCCTCTCTTCTTAATGTTTTCTAAAACCATGTCGTAGATCTGTTGGGCTGCCGCATTTTTGTAAGAGATTTCTCAGTTATTCTTTTATTGTGAGCTTCGTCATTATTCTTTCTTCATATCTTCTTACCCAAGAAGCATGAAATCTCCATAAATGTTGTGCATTCTGGATTTTATCATGTTTATTGATAATTAATCATCATTATTCTTCTCCACTCACACTTATTTAAAGAATAAAAACATTTTCGGTTTGTGTCGAATTATCGACATCGTGGACAATGTGATTTCAATTTCCATTAATTACTTCATGTCTGGTCATGAAACCATTTATATGGTTGAACCATGTTATAATATATTTGTGATGACTCACCCATGGTTCTATAATTCTTTTGTACTCATGGTTCTAATTTATAAGAATAAATGAGTTTGTTATTATCAAAGAACGACTAAAATGATCTAAATGAACATCATCAATGTTCTAACATATGAATTATCTTCATGTAAGAATTCAAAATGATAAATGGTATAAATTATGGGAATAGAAATATGTAAATACATTTCCATTCCAATTCTATAATTTTTATTCCAATCGATATGAATTTCCACCATGAACCAATCAAAGAAATCATGTAAAGAATTCACCCAAAAATAGTGCAAGGGGTAAAATACTAACTATTAAGGGTGAAATGATGTTATTAAATGATCAAATAAGATTTTATAAAACTAAACATGTTTCTATAAAATATTAATAACACTCTTTTAACCATTATACATGAGGTTTAATCAAGTTTAAAGTAAGACAAACCCAAGGTAAGGCAATTCTTAACCTGATTTACATTCTTTGGATTAACATTCATCTCCATTTTTATGTGCTATTTAAATTGTTTGTGAAATGGGTTCTATTTATATTATGTTTCATTATGTGTATTTACAATATATATACACACTCCATCCACAATATTAAGTATCTCAACAATTTTATGTTATTTATAAGGGGATTTTCTTTAAAAATCCTCTTTTCAAATTCAGTTTTATGAAATTCCAATGGAATGTTTTTATGGAATTATTCATGTTGTATGATTGTGTTTTGGTTCTTCGGAATTATTTATGATGAAGGGTGGGACTCATATTTCCCTCCAATGCATTGGTTATGAGTATGTTGGAGGTCGGCTGTATGGTTACTCCAAATGTAACTGTAATGGTAACACAAAGTAAGGTAGCCGTGAGGGTTACCAATTATATGGTTGCCAGGAATGGTTACAAGATTATGTAAGTAATACCCCAAGATATATTTATGATTATATTTATGTTTTCATGTTTGTGTGGATCTTGTGTAAATATCATGTTAAATAAAGTATATATATACGGGTGAAAATCATGTCTTTTGAAAATGTTTTCATACGTTATGAGTATTCATAGACTAATGTGATCTTTCCTTATTTTCCATCCCTTACTGAGCTTTTGTGATCATCCCACGTTTTTAAATATTTTTTGCAGCTTATTAGAAGTGTATTATAAGAAAGGAAGCCAAGTTAAATGTTGAATAATTGTCAAGGAGTCTTGTTTTAAGTTTCAATGATTTATATTTTGAACAAAATGGAAACTGTTTTATGATATCCACTCAGTAATAATGTGTAATGTTATGAATGTATTGTCCTAATTATATAATGCTCTAATCATGAAACGATCCTCAATGTAAAAGGATGTTTTTATTGACTAAATTCAAGATTCTGTATGTAATAAGGCCAGGTCTTTATAGTTGGTAAGATAGGATGTTTTAGATAACTTTATGGGTTATGGTGATGTTAATAGAATACAATAAATGATTTTCACTCTATGTTTAATTTGAAATGTGATACCATTTAAAGATTACCTTGTTGCTTTATCTAAGACACGTTTGTTCAGAATGTTTTTCTGTAGAAGGAACATGGATGCTGAAGAGGAGAGGCACTGATAGAATGACATCCTTCGGAAACTACAGCCCAGAATGGTAGGGATTGGAACTAAGAAGTTTGTGACAGTAATGGCTCAGATAACACAGAAAATAAATGGTGGTGGCATCCATTCAAGAGAACCAATAGTGGCACCACAACAGAAAATGATAGTAGTGGAACATTTTATGAGACAACATCCTCCTGCATTTAATGGATCTTCTAACCTAGTATCACTTTATGGATGGATAAAATCCCTTGAAAAGATATTCGATGTTATTGAATGTTCAGACAATAAAAAGGTAAGTATTTCCATTTGTCATTTGGACTGGGAAGCCGATCAGTAATGGTCAATGGTATGGAATCTCAGGGGTAGAGAAAAATTTTATGCCTTAGAGTGGGATGAATTTAAAATTCTTTTCCTTGAAAAATATTTTATGAAGGTGGAATGACATACAATGGGGAAGAAATTACTTGAATTGAAACTGAATGTGGAAGACCCAGTGGCTGTGTATGAAGCGAACTTCACCCGACTGCTGTTGTATACTCAGAATCTTAATCTGGATCTTGAAAGCAAAATCAACTGCCTATACTCAGGATTGAAGCCATGGTATCGAAGGGAATTTGTCTATTGTGAATTATAATGTTATGAGAATCTTGTTCAAAGTGCTGATAGGGTAGAGATGGAGTTTGTTGAGGGTCATGTGCATTTTGGAAACAAAGAGAAGAAGAGATCCAATTGGCAAGCAATGGGTAAGAATCAACCAACAAAATCTGATGGTAAGAGAATCTAATTTCTAGTTTGTGAAAAGTGTTGAAAGAAACACCCTGGGGAATGTCATAGAAAAGCTGGGAAGTGTTTTAAATGTTGTATGTTTGTACATATGTCCCAAGATTATAACAAGAATGATCCAAAGACTAATCTTGATAAGTAGACTGTAAAGTGTTTTAAATGTGGTGAAATGTGTCATTATGCAAATTCCTACCCAATGAGAGATACGAATGATGCTAACATGCCAGACTACAAACAGAAAGGTGTAGTGAGATCCTTTGCGACTACGTTAGCAGATGTTGAGCCATCCAATGAAGTTGTATCAGGTACCATGTTTGTTCACTAAGATTTTTATAAAGTTTTTTTTGGTACGGGGTCTACACATTCCTTCATCTCTAAGAAATTTTCTGGTAAATTAGAAATATCACCTCAACAAATGAGACTCGAACTTGTTGTAAAACACCAGGGGGAAAAGTTATAGCATAGAGGAATTATAAGAATATTTATATTATGGTCTGTGGAAATTCTTTACCAAAAGACCTTGATGTTTTACCCTTAGTCGAGTTTGATGTTATTTTGGGAATGGAATGGATTTCTGATTATCATGCTTATATTTACTATAGAGCTAAAGAAGTTGTTTTTTAGAAAGTGTTTCATTTTGTATACAATAATAAACCCATAAAATTGATAACATATAAAGAAGATGAGAGACTATTGAAAGATGTAAATGAATGTTATAATGCTCATATAGTTGACATCAAGGGAAATATTCAAATTAATGATGTTCTAGTGGTAAATGAATACATTGATGTTTTTCTTGATGAGTTACCTGGTGTCATACCTGATCTAGAGGTCGAATTCCCAATTGACATAGTTCCTGATATTACGAAAATTTTAAAAACCCATTATCGTATGGATCCAATAGAACTTCTTGAATTTAAAACTCAGTTACAGGATTTACTTGATAATGGCTTCATTCATCCTAGCACTTCACCATGGGGAGCCCCTGTATTGTTTGTTAAAAAGAATGATGGTTCCATGAGACTTTTTGCTGATTATATGGCTTTGAATAACATAACTGATAAAAACAAGTATACTTTGCCACATATTTATGACATGTTTGATCAGCTCCAGGGAGCTCAGTATATTTTCAAGATTGAATTGAGATCTGGATACCATCAGCTAAAGGTGAAGGAGGATGACATCCCAAAAACAACATTTCGTATTAGATATAGGCATTATGAATTTTTTTTTTGGTCATTTAGATTAACTAATGCACCTGTTGTATTCCTGAATCTTATGAATTGAGTATTTCAAGCATTCTTGGATAATATTGTGGTTGTATTTATTGATGACTTTATAGTTTTTTCTAACAATAAAGAGGAGCATGAGAAACATCTAACGGTTTTATTGAAAACATTAAAAGGATATAAACTATATGGAAAATTCAGAAACTATTATTTTTTGTTATAATAGATTTCCTTTCTTGGGAACAATTTAAATAAGTATGGAATATCAATTGGTCCTACCAAAACAAAAGTAGTTGATGAATGGCCACGGACCACAAATCTTACAGAGATTCGTAGTTTTCTGGGCATAGCAGGTTATTGAAGATGGTTTGTTAATGGCATTGCACAGTTATCTATACTGATAACTAAGTTAACAAGGAAAGGGGTTAAATTTTTTTTGTACAGAGGAATGTGATGTTTGTTTTCCATAACTGAAGAAGAGATTGGTTAGTGCCCCAGTTTTTGCATTACCTTCCAGAAATGGTGAGTTAGTCATCTACAGTGATGCTTATTTGAAGGGAAACCATTGTGTTTTGATGCAGGATCATCAGGTAATTGCCTATGATTCGAGAAAACTTAAAACTCATGAGATAAATTATCCCACACATGATTTGGAATTGGTAGCTATGGTTTTTGCTTCGAAAATTTAGGGGCACCATCTATACAAAACCAAATTCAAAATATATACTGATCATAAAAGTCTAAAGTATATATATATTAACTCAGAAGGAATTAAACAAGAGGTATAGAAGATGGATAGAACTGATAAAGGATTATGACTGCTTGATCAATTACCATACTGGGAAAGAAAACAACATGGTACATGCCATAAGTCTGAAACATCATGAATCATTAATCATGCTATGTTTGGAACATGATCCCTTGATTAGTGATCTGATGAATTTTAGATTAGAAGTTGTTGGTGTCGGGAATACCTCTATTTGGTTTTAGGTTTCAGTGCAGTCTTTGTAGTCAGACAGAATTAAGAAAGCGCAGAAGGATGACCGTGAGATACTGAAAAAGGTATAATTTGTTAAAATGGGTATGCTTCCAGAATTTAATCTTGATAAAGACTGTGTTTTAAGATTTGGTAAAACTTTGTGTGTGCGTTGTCATTCCTATTTGAAGAAATAATTATTGTGTAAAGCTCATATTTCTCCACTTTCTATTCATCCTGGAAGTACTAAGATGTACAAAGACCTTCGAGAGTATTAATTGTGGGATGAAATGAAAAGAGATATTGTTTATTTTACTATGAGATGTTTGACATTTCAACAGGTTATATAAGAGAGAGTGTTACTAAAGGGTATGGTTCAGCCTTTTCCAATTCCAGAGTATAAATGGGAGAACGTATCCAGGGACTATTTTGTGCGACTACCAAAGACATCTCGAGGTAATAATGCGATTTTGTTTATTGTTGATTGGCTGAAAAAATCAGTACTTTTTCATTCTATTCGAGATAGAATGTCTTTGGATTAGATTTCTCAATTGTACCTCATGGAGATTGTTAGGTTACATGGAGTTCCTCTTTACATTGTGTCTAACCGATATCCTTGGTTTACTTCTAACTTTTGGAAGGGACTTCAGAAGTCGTTGGGCACAGAGTTAAATTTCAGTACAACTTTTCATCCTCAATCAGATGGGCATTCAGAACAAACAAATCAAACATTGGAGGACATGCTTCGATCTTGTTCAATGAACTATTAGGGAAGTTGGGATCAACATCTTTCTTTAGTTGAGTTTTCTTATAATAATAGTTTTCATTCTAGTATTCATATGGCACCTTTTGGGGCCTAATATGGGAATTGGTGTCAGACTCCAGCATTTTGGGTTAGAGGCAGTGAAAGAATGTTTATGGGCCAAGAATTAGTTGATGAAGTGGCTAAGAATGTGATGATGATCCGGCATCACATGAGGACCAATTAAGGCATATTGAAAAGTTATGCAGATAACAGAAGGAATGACTTCTTTTTTGAGGTAGGTGACCATGTTTTCCTTAGAATCTATCCTTGGAAAGGTGTGATGTGTTTCCGCAAGAAAGGGAAGTTAAGTCCACAGTTCATTGGTCCTTTTGAAATATTGGAGAATGTTGGAATAGTTTCATACCGCATAGCTTTTCCTCTGAGTTTGTTTCAGGTACATAATGTTTCTCATGTTTTGATGTTGAGAAAGTATGTTCTAGATTCATCACATGTCTTGAGCCTAGAAGAAGTTCATCTGAATGAGAACCTTTCTTATGAAGAGAAACCAGTTTAGATTCTTCATCGAAGGGAACATGTATTGCGGAATAAGGTAATCCACCGGATAAAGGTTTTTTGAAAAAAACCACATGGTTGAATAAGAAACATGGGAGTCCGAAAATACTATCAGGTAAAGTTACCCTCAGTTGTTTAATATGTAAATAAAAATGTGAGGTTGCAATTTCTATAAGGAAGAGATAATGTAACACCCCAAGTCTTTATAAAAATAAATAGAAATTCATTGAACTTTTTTTAAGTAGATATGTATAACTATCCTTTAAACATACTTTTTCTACTTCTATGTTCTGAATTTTATTAAATTATCATCTGCAATTGTGTTCAGTATGTTATTTGGAGACTAATGAAACCGAGTTTTTTTTGTGAATAGTGACATACACTTATGAATAGTGATATGAATAGTAATATGACTAAGGAATATTAAATTTTATTATTATTTTATTTTCTTAAGGATTTAAGATAATAATATATTGGTTAATTTTTCAACGTGATATAGAAGTTTTTATAGAATTAGAATTGTTAATTTTTGAATTAAGTATGATTTTATTTAAAAATAAATTAATTATATTGAGAAAATTATTTTCAAAAAATATACTTCATTTTTGAAATCTATACGTCGATAAATTGTTAGGGTGAATTTTGGGAATTTTTTTGAAATAGTTGATTTTTCGGTGAATAGTAAAAAATATAGTTTTTATTTTCAGTGTGTTAATGACATCATTAATGATGTAATAATTATTTCATAAATCTGGTCCACTAGTGTATAGTTAAATAAGATGTGAGGTGACCCAACTGTGTTATACCATGGGAAAATACCATGGGCAAGCCCATTGTTTTACAAAAACCACCCATGATGTGTCCCTTGAAATTTATTAAAATAATCCCTCACTTTTCATATAAATAGCAACTCTTCCCTTCATTGAATTCATTCCTAATTCCCCATAAATGAAGATATAGCCTCCTTAAATTCATATTATTCCTCCCAAGGTTTCCTCAAGCACACAAGATCCCAACCTTCATCTTCTAAGTGTTACTCTACAAGGTAAGAAAATTCTCAATTTCGTTTTTTTCCTTTCAAATTCTCTTTTATGTGGTATAATTTTCATGTTTCCATACCATGTTCTTATTTCCATATTATTCATAATTTATTCAGTAGTATGAATCATTTTTTTTATTGGTGATCCTTGTCCCCTCTCTTCTTAATTTTTTATAAAACCCTGTCATAGAGCCATTGGGCTGCCGAATTTTTGTAAGAGATTTCTGACTTATTCTTTTATTTTGAGCTCCTTCCTTATTATTTCTTCATATCACCTTAACCAAGAGGTATGAAATATAAATAAATCATGTTTATTTTAGATTTTATCATGTTTATGGAAAATTAATCATCATTATTTTTCTCCTCTCCCACTTATTTAATGAATAAAAACATTGTACATTTATGTCGAATTATCGACATCGTGGATGATGTGATTTAAATTTACATTATTTCATTGTTGTCTGGTAATTAAACCATTTATATGGTTGAACCAGGTTATAATAAATTTTTTATTAC
Organism: Viscum album; assembly: GCA_963277665.1. NCBI lineage: Eukaryota > Viridiplantae > Streptophyta > Magnoliopsida > Santalales > Viscaceae > Viscum > Viscum album. The sequence continues at coordinate 1,947,486,738 of OY728163.1, forward strand.
TCACCCATGGTTCTGGAATTATTTTGTACTCATGTTTCTAATTTATAAGAAAAAATGAGTTTATTATTATCAAAGAACCACTAAAATGATCTAAACGAACATCATTAATGTTCTAACGTATGAATGGTCCTCATGTAATAATTCAAATTGATAAATGGTATAAATTATGGTACCATAAATATGTAAATAATTTTCTATTCCAATTATGGAATTTTACTTCCAATCGACATGAATGTCCACCATGAACCAATCATATAAATCATGTAATGAATTCCGCCAAAAAAATGCAAGGGGAAAAATAAAAACAATTAAGGGTGAAATGATGTTATGAATTGATAGTATAAGATGTTAAAAACATTAATATTTTTATGTAAAATATTAATAACACTATTTTAACGATTATAAAAGAGGTTTAAATAAGTTGGAACTAAGACAAACCCGAGGTAAGGGAATTCTTAACCCGATTTCCATTCTTTGGGTTAACCTTCTACTTCATTTTTATGTGATATTTAAATTGTTTGTTTAATGAGTTATATTTATATTATGTTTTATTATGTTTATTTACAGTATATATACATAATCCATCTAGTTTATTAAGTATATATTCAATTTTATGATATTTATAAGGGAATTTTCTTTAAAAATCCTCTTTTTATATTAGGTTTTATGAATTTTAAATGTAATGTTTTTATGGAATTATTCATGTTGTATGATTATGTTTTGGTTATTGAGAATTATTTATGATGAACAGTGGGACCCATATTTCCATCCATTTCATTGGGTATGTGTATGTTGGAGGTCAGCCGTATGGTTACTCCAAGTGTAACAACGATGGTTATAAAAAGTAAGGTAACAGTGAGGGCTACAAATTGTAAGGAAGCTGTCACGAACCGTCCTCGGGGCCCATGCCGTGACTACCCCAAGCCCGCCTTCCATAGGCCATGGGCTGGAGACTAGCACCAAGGGGTAATTCCCGATAAAAAAGGGAATGCATTTCCTTTGTAAAGTAAACAAACACCACAGAGCAAGCAAGCATAAGTAAACACTAAGTAAAAAACCGGTTACAATAGTAAGTGCGGAAAAAGTAAGTGGGCCAGAATACAAACCCAAACTGAAAGTAAAGTACAACTGGAAAGGGAAAACATCAACTGAAAGTAAATCCGCAGCCTCGATCCATCCACTGGAAGTCCCACCTGAAGAGTGGGTATAGATACCCTCCACATCTCCTCGGGTCCAGTCGTCCGCTCCATGTACGCCCTGCCCAGTGATCCACCTCCGGGTACCGACCTGCTCCTCGTGCCTCAACCATGATCAGCACTGTCTGTCGTCTGCAACCAACACAATGTAGTGCAGGCATAACCCGTGAAGGGGTGAGTATAATCTATTCATTAGGGACCCTGAGAAACCTGAAGGTCTCCCAAAATCCACAAACAATAATCCAAAAACGAAAGATACAAACACGAAGTAACATCCGACACTACTTAGGAATATGCCCATACATATACCTAAGTCACCAATTCTCGATCAGCTCCAACATCCGAGCTCATGTACAACCCAGTCCACACAGGAAACCACAACTCAATCCACATAGGGAAGCATAACGTAATCCACATAGCATATCAATTCAAAAATATTAAAGATAAGGATTGAAAGTCAAGATACATCTCACACAGGTATACTTCTTCCTATGATGATAGAGTTTTCAGATATAGCCACTGATTCATCTAAGCCGTCGGACCCACAAAGGATCGATAGGTACTAACCCCCGCAATGACCCACAAAGGATCTGACCCACATAGGATCGATAGGTAACTAACCACTATAATGACCCACATAGGATCAGACCCACACATGATCTATAGGCGCTGGCCCACATAGGACCACTAAGCGCTGACCCACACAGGATCTGACCCACATAGGATCGGTAGCACTAATCCACGTATGATCTCTGAGTGCTATAGTCGTCGTCGTCGAATCCACGGAGGATTTCTGTATAGTCGTCATTGTCGTCGCAGTCGCAGCTAGCTCTAGGGTTCCCGCACACAGCATGCTCATTCGGTAGGGTCCACTCCACGAGCCGAGGGGTCAATACATCAACTGACACATAGTCTGGAGTTGATGTATCAAAAAGTTCCGCATCATCAACAGGAACTCAACGTCACAGACGACACGTCAATCGGACGCCCGGTCTGAGAGTTATTGGCTTTTTCGTTCTAGGGGACCGGTTGGTTTTTAAGTCAAAACCAACCCGACCGTACTCCAACTGCGTCCAAACCTCGAGCGGAATATGCCAAATGGTCTGTCTCACTTAGAGGAAACTATCAAAGTCGACGGCACATCAATCGGACGTCCGGAGCACATGTTATAATTGTTTCCACACTGAGGGCCCGGTTGGTTTCGTGTACGAACCAACCCGGAGGAACCCAAATTCCTCTGAAACCTTGAGTGAAATATACCGAAATGACCATATCGATCCAAGGATCGCATCACAGCTGACAGTGAATCGATCGGAGGTCCACAGCCCAAGTTATGGGAAATAGATCGAAAAAGTCATGTATGAGGGGGTTCGGGCCCGGTCTGACCCGGCCTGGTACCCCCTAGGTCAGCCCGAACTATGTCGACCCATCCCGAGTCCAGTTTCGGCCCGCATGGGCACGGGCTAGCCCGAATAGCGCGACCTGTCCTGGCGGTCTGGTCAAGCGGCTCGGCCCTTTCGGCCGAGCAGTGCGGGGGGGCACGCTGCCCCCCGCCAACACGTAACTGCGGCCCCATGGGGGGGCGCTCTCTGTCAACTGATGCGGCCGAGCACCGTGTCTCACCTCCTTCGGTCCCGCGCAGTTGCGGGATTAGCATCCCCTCCCGGCGGCGCGCCAGTGGAGCGCTCTGCGGACCACTGGACAAGCTCCAGTGGTCGGATTTGCCTGTCGTCTTTGCCAACGGCCCTCTCGGGACCGGTTCTTCACTGCGAAGGCCTCACAACGCCCGTGCGGCCTACATCATCGTCTCCCACCAATCCGTATACCAAGAATGAAGTGTCGGTGGGTTCGGACTTGTTCGTTTGTCCGCACCCACCGCGTCAGCGGTTTAAAAATCCTTTCGACAAATTTTTAAACACATGCAGATGATATAAATCACATAGATTAAATTGAATCAAAACCCCTACCTCGTCGAATTCGTTGAGCGATGGTTCGTCGCGGAAAAGCACGTCGCAGAAGAAGGCGTCGTGGAAGGGGGATTGTCGCATCACGGAGAAGGAATGTCATAGAAGAAGTGTTGCAGAAGAAGCGTCGTTGGCGTCGCGGTACACAGCGTTGCATAGTCGATCTCCAAGGATTTGGTGTTCTTTGTCAGAGATCGGTGCGTTCTTCGCGTTTTTTACATTCTTCTCGTTCTTCGTCGAAGAAGAAGGCTTTTCTCCAAATCCTCTCCACGCAACAAGTTCCAACCCAAATAAAATAAGTGTTGTCCTATTTTATTAACACTCAAACCAACTCTTTGAAATTCAAAATGAAATGAAACGATCAATTAATTGAGGAGTTTAAATCTGCCCAATTAATGAGACGTCTAATGTCCAGATTAAACGCAAGAGTTGACTTCATTAAAAAGGGGGGTGCGGGTGCGTTACTAAAGAAGAAAATAAACGGTGGTGCTCATGTGGGCCCCACCTCACAAATATCCTACCCAGTGGGTAGGATATTGTGGGTCCCATATCATCCACTTAACTTAAGATAAGAAAAATAAAATTAATTGGTCGCGCCATTTTATTTTATTCAATTACTTAACCCGAAAATTTAAAAACCACACCCGAGCAAAAGCAACTCCCGAAAATGTGTTTCTAAGAAATTACCAGTGTTGCGATTCCATCGGTGCCCTCAGAATTCGATTCTGAGCACCAGTTCAAATGTTAGAAAAACCCGCTCATTCGTTCACTGAACATACCCAAGCTAAACTTCAGAAAACGATTCTGGGCACACCGGGCCTCGAAATTAGGTGCCGTCAGAAACTGTGTTCTTGTAAAATTCCAAAGAAAATTAACAAAAAAAATTCCTTGAATTTTACAGGTCTTTACATTACTCCCACCTCAGGGATTTACGTCCCTGTAAAGATACATCAATAACTATGGAAAATAAATGGGTACTGAGCACACATATGGGCCTCCCGCTCCCAAGTGCTCTCCTGGAGGTTCCCGTGCTGCCATCTGATGCTCACTAGAGGAATTGACCGTCCACATAGGACTCGCTCCTGTCGATCCTCAATCTCCACCGGGACCTCCACAAAAGTCTCCCCATCATCAACGTCCAACTCCCCGTGGTCAATGATATCTGTTGGGTCGTGCACGTATCTCCTCAGCTGAGATACGTGGAAGACGTCGTGCACCCGGTACAACTGAGGTGGTAGAGCCAGGCGATAAGCCACATCACCAATCCTTCTGGGGACCTGGAATGGTCCGATGAAGAGTGGATACAACATGATGCCTCGTCCAAATCTCTGTAATCCACATCGAGGTGAGACCCGCAAGAAGACGTGGTCGTCGTCCTCAAACTCAAGTGGCCTCCGCCTCCTGTCAGCATAAGACTTCTGCCGGCTCTGAGCTGTCCTCATCCACTCCTGGATGACCTGGACCTTCTTTGTCATGGCCTGGACCATCTCCGGTTCCACAAGTGCTGACTCCCCAGGGTCTGTCCAGCATAGAGGAGATCTGCAAGGTCGGTCGTACAACGCCTCGTATGGTGCCATTCCGATGGTGGAGTGGGAGCTGTTGTTGTACGTGAACTCCACCAAAGGTAGGTGGTCATCCTAGCTTTGACCAAAGTCGAGGACAAATGAGTGGAGAATGTCCTCGAAATTATGAATGGTCCTCTCCGTCTGACCATCTTTCTGAGGGTGAAAGGTGGTACTCAGACGTAGCTGCATCCCGAATGCCTCCTACAACCCCTTCCAAAGCTAGGAGGTAAAGCGAGCATCTCGATCGGAGACGATAGATGATGGCACACCATGAAGCTATACAATATCTTGAACATAGAGATGTCCCAGGCTCTCCACTATGACTGACTCTCTGATGTGTAAGAAGTGAGCTGACTTGGTGAGTCGGCCGATAATCACCCAAATAGAGTCGTGACCTCTGGAAGAGCGTGGAAATCTAGTCACGAAGTCTATATATATCCCGTCCCACTTCCACTTCGGGACCTCCATGGGCTGTACCAAGCCTGCTGGTACCTGGTTCTCTGCCTTCACCTACTAGAAGGTGAGGCATCGGGAAACAAACTCTGCCACAACCTTCTTAATGTCTGGGCACCAGTGTTATCATCTAAGATCATGGTACATCTTCACCACTCTAGGATGTACCGCCAAAGGGGATGTGTGAAACTATCTCAACACCTCCTCTCGTGAAGAAACTGGTACAAAGGTACGTCCTCTGAAAAGGACATCGTGCTCTCCTCCCACAGAGAATCCATCAGGTGCCTGTCCTGAGGATATCTGTGCACGCCATGCCTCACAGTCGGCGTCCCCACACTGTGCCTCTCTGACCCGCTGCAGTAGTGGAGGAGTGACTGTGAGTGACTTAAGGAAGGCTGCTCCATCCCTATCCATGAAGGATATCTGCAAAGAGACTAGATGCTCTGTCGCCTCCCCAAGTAGTTGAATGCCCATCCTCCTACTGAGAGCATCAGCTACTATGTTCCCCTTTCCAAGAGTATAGATTATCTCAAATTCATAGTCCTGGAGGAACTCAAGACATCACCATTGTCTCAGGTTCAGGTCCTTCTGCGAGAAGATGCACTTGAGACTATGATGGTCAGAATATACTATAAAGCGCTCCCCGTCAGATAGTGTCGCCATGTCTTCAGAGCGAAGCCCGCTGCTGCTAACTACATGTCATGGATAGCGTAGTTCTGCTCATGCGGCCTCAAATGACGTGATCCATAGGCGATCACTGCCAGATCCTACATCAGGACACATCCGAGTACGGTCCCTGATGCATCGTAGTAGACTACAAACCCTACTCCCTCCTCTGGCATCCTCAAGATAGGTGCGATGGTCAATCTCTGCCTAAGCTCCTGGAAGCTCTGCTGACATCTGTTTGACCACACAAAGGGTTTCCCCTTCTTCTTCAAAGCAGAGAGTGGTGCCGCATCTCTGGAGAAGTCTGTCACAAATCTCTGATAGTATCCAGCTAGTCCTAAGAAACTCAGCACCTCTGTCACGCTCCTTGGTGGCTCCCAAGCTAGCACTGCCTCGATCTTCACAGGATCCACCACAACTCCCGCCTTAGAGATGACATGTCCCAAGAAGTGGACCTCGCGTATCCAGAACTGACACTTCGAGAGCTTACCATAAAGCTGGTGCTCTCGGAGTGTGTCCAGTACAACCCGCAAGTGGTAGGTGTGCTCCTCCTCAGTCGTAAAGTATATCAAAATGTCGTCGATGAAGTCCATGACAAATCGATCAAGGTATGGATGAAAGCGCATGTTCTTGAGGACCATGAACACTACTTGAGCATTGGTTACGCCGAATGGCATAACCAAGAACTCATAGTGGCCATACCGACATCTGAAGGACATCTTCTGCACGTCCTCCTCCCGAAATCTGAGCTGATGATATCCTGACACGAGGTCTATCTTCGAGAACCACCGTGATCTCTTCAGCTGACCGAAGAGGTCATCAATCCTCGGTAGCAGATACTTGTTCCTCACTGTCACCTGGTTCAGGCGACGATAGTCGACCCAAAGTTGCAAGCTCCCGCCCTCCTTCTTGGTGAACAATATCAGGGAAGCCTTGGGTGAAACACTGGGTCGGATTAATCCCTTTCTCTCCAAGTCCTCCAACTGTACCCATAGTGCTCGAAGTTCGGTGGTAGCCATCCGATATGCTGGAGTGGATATAGGGGATGTCCCGAGGTACAGATCAATATAAAAGTCTACCTCTCTGCGAGGAGGTAGTCCAGGAACGTCGTTGGGGAAAACGTCCGCATACTGATCCACCACTGCTGGAAAACTAGGACATTGCACGTCAACTGATCCTAGGATGAGGCTAGCCAACTGATGAGTGATGGGTTGTCCTCTCCTCTGCGAGAGTCCATATTATGCTGTGAAGGCTCCCTTCTCACCGGTGAAGGTGAACCTGCACCCGTCGGTGCATACACACCGCACCTTGCGCCTAATACAGTCAATCTGAGCATGGACTGTAGATAACCACTCAATGACCATGATGACGTCTTAAGGCCTCGACACCACTACAAGAAGATCCCAGCCGAAGCTTTAGCCTCCTAGAGTAAGCTCACACTGCCGGAACCAGTGCGTAATCATAGAGTCTGCTCCCGTAGGAGTCTCTAGCTGTAAAGATCGAGCCAACGGCTCCATCGGAATCTCTGAGCTCCGAAAAAGGGCAGTGGCTATGAAAGAATGACTCTCTCTTGTGTCTATAAGAACTGCAGCAAAGGTGGAATAGACACAGATAGTACCACGAATCATCTCGGGTGCTCCGTGGACGTAGGCCTCCACTGTCTGAAGATGCGCCTTTCTCTGCCCACCAGTTCCCTGTGGTCGGGGTGGACCTCCTGGTGGTGGTGGTGGTGGTAGAGTCTCAAAGTATCATCCACCACCTGCTGCTCGGCTAGCTCCTCTACCTCGTCCACCTGCTCCCTACGGACCGCCACGGTCGACCCTCTGCATCTGCCTGGGTGGCCCCTCAACCGTCTTCTGCTCCTCAGTACGGCAGGTCGGGCAGTCACGAGCCATGTGGCCCTACCCAACGCATGCATAACACTGTCTACCTCTCGAAAGACTGGCTCCACGCTATGTGCCCCGCACCGCTGAGCCAGTGTCCGGAGGTCGTCTGCATGAGGGTATGGTCTGCTTGGAACCATGAGTCATCCGTCAACTGCCTACTACAGAAGACTCTCCTACGTGCCGCCCTGCGGTAGGTCTCACTGCTGAAGTAGGCTCAGCAAGGAAGCTCTCGATGAGAAGGGCTTTCTCTATTACTCCTTCTTGAGTCAGAATGCTAAGGGAGATCAGCGATGCCCTGATCTCATGCCTCAATCCCTGCTCAAAGGTCTGGGCCCTGAAGAATGGGTCATGTACCATGTCTGTCGAGTAGCGCGAGAGATCGGTAAATCTCGTCGAGTACTGGGCTACCGTCAAGCTTCTCTGCCGCAGCTGTAGAAGCTCTTGGATGCACACCGCACGGAGGGTGACTGGGACGAACTCCCAGCGGAAGAGGCTCTCAATTTTCATCCAGAGGAGAGATGCCTTATCGTGCACCTGGAGCATCAAGCTCCACCATCTTCCTTCTGTCGCGTGCAGGAGGCTCACTGCGAGGATCACCATGAGGTCTGTTGGTGTCCTCACTAACCTGAAAACCCGTACAACTGCCTCCAGCCGATCCTCGGCTGCATGAGGGTCTGTCTCCCCGCGGAACCTGGGCGGTCGCTGGCGCTGAAACCCGTGAAGTTCACTAAGGCGACGTGCATTGTCAGCGGTTGGAGCTTGTAGCATCGGTGGCTCGGCGTCTAGAGGTTCCGCATGGGCCTCTGCTGTCAAACGGCCATGTACCGAGGCCTCGTCGCTCGGTGGGCTTTCATCACGTACAACGCTCGGAACCCTAGCTGGCTGTCGTCACGGGGCCATCTTGAAAAGGAAACAGGTGTTCCATGGTCAAACAGTATACCGGGTGAGCTGACACAAAGTAATCACAATGAAAACTTGTAACACACATGCAATCAATGTTTTCGTGCATTAAGTCAGAAATCAGAAGTCAGGGTCCTGGTGTACGAATACGTCGGCCGCCACACCAACACTGGACTCCCTGGATGGATTACTGTAGTCAATACTCTTAACACTATTGCTTCACATAGAATAAGATCAGAGTCCTAAGTTCTACGGTAGAATCGAACTCCTCTGATACCAATTTTTCACGACCCGTCCTCGGGGCTCGTGCCATGACTACCCCAAGCCCACCTTCCACAGGCCAGGGGCTGGCGAATAGCACCAAGGCGTAATTCCCGATAAAAAAGTGAAGACATTGCCTTTGTAAAGTAAACAAACACCACAAAGCAAGAAAGTAGAAGTATACACTAAGTAAAAACTGGGTACAACAGTAAGTGCGGAAAAAGTAAGTGGGCCAGAATACAAACCCAAACTGAAAGTAAAGTACAACTGGAAAGGGAAAACAGCAACTGAAAGTAATACCGCAACCTTGAGCCATCCACTGGAAGTCCCACCAGAAGGGTGGGTAGAGATAGCCTTCACGGCTCCTCGGTTCCAGTCATCCGCTCCGAGTATGCCACGCCCAGTGATCCACTTTCGGGTACCGACCTTCTCCTCGTGCCTCATCCACGATCAGCACCGTTCGTCATCTACAACCAACACAATGTAGTGCGGGGATAGCCCGTGCAGGGGTGAGTAAAATCTACTCAGTAGGGACCCCGGGACCCTCGAAGGTCTCCCAGAATCCACAAAGGATAATCCACAAAGGAAAGATACAAACACTAAGTAACATCCAGCACTACTTAGGAATATGCCCATACATATACCTATGTCATCAATTCTCATTCAGCTCCAACATCCGATCTCAAGTACAACCCAGTCCACACATGAAACCACAACTCAATCCACACAAGAAAGCATAACGTAATCCACACAAGATATCAAGTCAAACATATTGAAGATAAGGATTAAAAGTCAAGATATAGCTCACATAGGTATACTTCTTCGTATGACGATAGAGATGATCTGATATAGCCACTGATTCATCTAAGCTGTCGGACCCACAAAGGATCGATAGGTACTAACCCCTGAAATTACCCACAAAGGATATGACCCACACAGTATCGATAAGTATCTAAACCCCGCAATGAACCACACAGGATCAGACCCACACAAGATCTGTAGGCGCTGGCCCACACAGGACCCCTGAGCATTGACCCACACAGGATCTGACCCACACAGGATCAGTAGCACTGATCTACGTAGGATCTCTGAGTGTTGTAGTCGTCGCCGTCGAATCCATGGAGGATTTCTGTACAGTCATCATCGTCGTCGTTGTCGCAGCCAGCTCTATGGTTTCCGCACACAACAAGCTCATTCGGGAGGGTCCGCTCTACGAGATGAGGGTCTGATACATCAACTGACCCATAGTCCAGTTTTGATGCATCGAAATGTTCAGTATCATCAATAGGAACCCAACGTCGCAGACGGCGCTTTAGTCGGACGCCCGGTCTGAGAGTTATTGTCCTATTCGTTCTAGGGGGCCTAGTTGGTTTTTAAGTCAAAACCAACATGACCATACTCCAACTACATACAAACCTCGAGGGGAATAATCCAAAAGGTCCGTCTCACTTAGAATAATCTATCAAAGTTGACGGCACATCAATCGAACATCCGTAGCTCAAGTTATAAGCATTTCTGCTCCGAGGGCCCGGTTGGTTTCGTGTACGAACCAACCCGGCCAAACACAAATTCCTCCGAAACCTTGAGTGAAATATACCGAAATGGCCATCTCGATCCAAGGATCACATCGCAGCTAATGGTGCGTCGATCGGAGGTCCGCATCCCATGTTATGGGCAACAGACCGAAAAAGTCCGGTATTAGGGGGTTCGGGCCCGGTCCGACCTGGCCTGGTACCCCCTGGGTCGGCCCGAACCGGGGCGACCCGACCCGGGTATGGGTCCGGCCCGCATGGGCGTGGCCCGGACCCGCTGGCGCGGCCCGACCCGGCCTGGGCGCGGCCCGGCCTGGCGGTCCGGTTGGGCGGCTCGGTCGTTTCGACCGAGCGGTGCGGGGTGGCACGCTGCCCCCCGCCAGCACTTATCCGCGGCCCCATGGGGGGCCGCTCCTTGTCAACGGACGCGGTCGAGCACCGTGTCTTTCCTCCTTTGGTCCCACGCGGTCGTGGAACCAGGGGCCGGCCGCCGCCTCCGGGGGCCGGTGCCACAATGCCGGCGAGGCGCACCGGTGGAGTGCTCCGCGGACCACTGGACGAGCTCTGGTGGTCGGATTTGCATGCCGTCTTCGCCAACGGCCCTCCCGGGATTGGTTCATCACTACGAAGGCCTCACAACGCCCGTGCGGCCTGCTTCATCATCTCCCACCGATCCGCATACCAAGAACGAAGTGATGGTGGGTTCGGACTTGTTCGTTGGTCCTCACCCACCGCGTTAGTGGTTTAAAAAGGCTTCAGACAAATTTTTAAACACATGTCGATGATATAAATCACATAGATTAAATTGAATCAAAACCCCTTCCTCGTCGAATTCATTGAGGGAGGGTTCATCACGGAAAAGAACATCGCGGACGAAGGCATCGCGGAAGGGGGATCGTCGGGTCGCGGAGAAGGAACGTCACGGAAGAAGCATCTCAGATGAAGCGTTGTTGGATTTGGGGTACACGGTGTCGCGTAGTCGATCTCTGAGGATTTGACGTTCTTCATCGAAGATCGTTGCATTCTTCGTGTTCTTCGTGTTTGTTCGTCGAAGAAGAATTCTTTTCTACAAATCCTCTCCACGCAACAAGTTCCAACCCAAATAAAATAAGTGTTGTCTTATTTTATTAACACTCAAACCAAATCTTTGTAATTCAAAAAGAAAATAAATGATCAATTAATTGAGGATTTTAAAACTGCCCAATTAATAAGATGTTTAATATCCAGATTAAACGCAAGAGTTGACTTCAATAAAAAGGGGGGGTGCAGGTGCGTTACTTAAGAAGAAAAGAAACAGTGGGGCTCGTGTGGGCCCCACTTCACAAATATCCTACCATGTGGGTAGGATATTGTGGGTCCCACATCATCCACATCACTTAAGCTAAGAAAAATAAAATAAATTGGTTGCACCATTTTATTTTATTCAATTACTTAACCTGAAAATTTAAAAACCACACCCAAACAAACGCAACTCCGAAAAAGGTGTTTCTAAGAAAATACTGGATTTGCGATTCAATCGGTGCCCTTGGAATTCGATTATGTGAACCGGTTCAAAAGTTATAAAAACCCGCTCGTTCGTTCACTGAACGTACCCGAGCTAAATTTCAGAAAAAGATTCCGGGAACAGCAGGCCTCATAATTTGGTACCATCAGAAACTGCGTTCTTGTAAAATTCCCAAAAAAATTAAGAAAAAAAATTTCATTGCATTTTACCGGTCCTTATAGTAGCCAAGAATAGTTACAAGATTATGTAAGTAATGCCCCAAGATACATTTATTATTATATTTATGTTCTCATGTTTGTGTGCATCTTTTGTAAATATCATGTTACACGAAGCATATATATATGGGTGAAAAGCATGTCTTTTTAAAATGTTTTCATACATTATGAGTTTTCATGGACTAATGTGATATTTACTTCTTTTCCATACCTTATTGTGCTTTTGTTCTCATCCCAACATTTTAAATGATTTTTCACAGGTTAATGGATGTGTAATTCAAGGAAGGAATACATGTTAAATGATGAAGAATTGTCAATGAGTCTTGTTTTATGTTTTAATGTTTTATATTTTGAACAAAATGAAACCTATTTTTATGGTATCCACATTATAATAATGTGTAATGTTATGAATGTATTGTCCTAATTATCTAAATCTCTAAACTTGAAAAGATCCTCAATGAAAAAGGATGTTTTTTTCTTGAATAAATTCAAGATTATGTATGTAATAAGTCTGGGTCCTTATATCCACAGAGTTCCTCATACCATCATATCAAATAGGGTTAGTCGATTAAAATTGGGGTTCTAGAAGGGGTTATCAAAGGCTATATAATCATAGGATGTTCTAATTATATCATATCACCATTATTATAACTTGTTGTCCAATTAAACAATAGCAGAATTAGGGGAAATTCATTGAGAATACATCGATGATTTTTGATGTTCATAGGTGAAAAAAAAACATATTCAATAATTTTCCAGTAATAATAGCTTCAAATAAAGTATAATTATCACACTTTATAGGGCCCTATATGGTAGAACATTCCATTCAACCGTATTATTTTTAGTTGTAGAAGATAATGGATTAATTGGATCTCATATTATTAAGGAGACATTAGAGAAGGTAAAACATTTCTAGAAGGATATGTCTAATGCTTAGTCTAGAAAAAATTCATAGGTCGATCATCGCAACCATCTTCTAGAGTTTGAGGTGGGAGATCAGGTGTTATGAGTGTCTCTGAAAGATTGGATCATTGGAAAATCAAGACGCATAGAATGTTATCACCTAAATTCATAGGACCTTTTGAGGTTATAGAGAGGGTTAGACAAGTGTATTATTAGAGAGATGTTCCTTTGAGATATAGAGCTATACCCAATGTCTTGAAGATTTTTCTATGATATATCTATCACTTAGACTCATCTCATGTTTTTCATCCTAATGATATCATGTTGGTGTTTAATTTTTTAGGAGAATCAAATAAGTGTTGTTGATATGGGAATGAATTATCTGAGAGGAATGTCAATTAATATAGTATGGACACTATGTTATAATTCAATGTCATGGAGGAAACATGGGATTGAGAGACTAATGTACATGCTCAGTGTCTATAACAATTCATAGTTGATTCGTACAACCCTCAAAAAATATACTTAATGATGAGTAATATTGTGGTCGAGAGGTCATAAGATCACAATTTTTTATAGGGATTATATTAATTTATGTTACTTATAAATAATCTTATTTTAATATAAAAAAATACCCAAAGAATATAACGGTGGATTTGTGATTATTTGGGGATATTTTGAATTTTAGAGCTCTAGTTTTTAGAGATACTACATGAGACGCAAGGTAGGAACGTGGTCAGTGATTACAATATGGCTCAAATATGTGACACGTATATAGAGGAAAACATTTAGTAAAATATTTCAATAGATTCCACCCCACTATGAGAAATGTTAATTTTTTGTAGATGTGACTATCATGGTGTGCATGAGGTTTGTTAAACTGTGTGAAAACTATGTAAGGGGTAATGACACCTAAATAGTGAGAATTCATAATATTTACATAGTTTTTCAAATATTGTTCTTATACATGAGTGTGGGGGTGTTTTACATAGAAAATGTTGATGCATGGTTGGTACACACATTAGAAAACTTTGAGGAGAAACTATGAAACCATTAAAAAGTGAAGAAATAACCTTTCGACATATGAATTCTTTAACACTTATTCTCCCTAGTTCAATACATAATCATGAAACACCTTTACCTATATATTGGATGATCATCCTCTCCCTTTATACATGGAGATATCTGTTGAGTCTATTATTCTATTCAAGCATCAATCATCTCATTGGATCCCTCTATATAAGCCAAAAAAATCCTCCAATTATTTTATAAATTTACCTTATCATATTGCATTCTATATTTATGTGAGCTTATATTCCATATTTTCAAGTTATTTTTTTATTTCTCAAATTATTCCTGTTTTAGCTCATTTTAATCTCCTATAATGAATGAATAGACTACAACCCCTCTTCAATAGGAGGTCTCATGTTTTCATAAAATCATTATGATTTCTATAAAGTGAATAATTATTCAATGAGCTAGAATTTTTATGATTCACTGCTAAAATATGAATTTATATTAAATTAAATGTTATGTATTGATGAAATACTCTCATAGAGTCCATTTAAATTTTTGCAGTTTAAAAAACATGACTCAATAACCCCTTGAGAGTGTTATTTATTTTCCCAAGTTACTTTTACCATTTATTGTAACGAAGACAAATTTATAGGTGGTTTTGGATAGAAATTTATGATCAAATTAGTAAATTTAAATAATTGAAATTCTAAATGATTAAAGATGAAACTTGAGTAGTAGTTCCATATCAAACGACCATATTAACTATGAATTTTTCCCTTTATTAAATAGGATTAAATGGAAGGACAAATAGTAAAAATTTATTACATCGACCATATTAAACGATTAATTATGGTCATAAACAAATGAGATTAAATTAAATGTTTTATGTCTTATACATCACTAGACTATTATAATGACCATTATATAAAGTTATTGGATGTAATTTATTGGAAAATTCTTATATTACCCAATTGGAATTTCCTTGAATACCCACAGGATGCTACCTAATACATCGATGTATTCTCCAGGAGTTCATACCCCTCTTGGGATTATCTCCACTCATAACTTTTTGAAAACCTATTTATAATTATATTTACTCAACCCTTACCTTTAAGTAGATTTTATAGTTACTTGCATTATATCCTCCAATATAGATTCATGTATTATGAGATAGACCACCTTGGATTATCTCCTTTGTATCCAATATGTTCCATCAAAGATCTAAATATGACTTATTCATAGGGATAATCAAAATTATCATTCTAGGAGTTATTTTTTGAGGGTATATCTCTAGATTACACTCACACACCTATACCTGGAATACATGAGTTTGATCAACCATATATGGTCATGAATTATTTGAGTGTACCTGGGGTTATGTATTGTTAATATCACATGTTCAGTAATTCATAGACATCCCAGCTGATTCTAAAGCATGTATAGTAGGACAAATTTCCTCGAAAAACCCTATAAAACATGGTTCATATATTTTACTACCATATTTATTACGTTAAAATTCTATATTTTATATTCAATGACTAGATTACATTAGAAACTATTGGTGGTGGGATACTGATTTGTAGTCACACACTATTCAGGCCATATATTTGTAATCAAATAGACTTCACAGACGCAGGTATGGAAAAAAGTAGGTGCATAGTTACAGATGCTTGGTTTTCAACACTAGGATAGTATCTAGAAGTAGAGCATTATGCATGTGTTCATGATGTCGTTGGAGGTAAAATATTCCATTTTATTTAATTTCAATACCTTGTACAATCTATTCTTGGTTCCCTAGACTACCTTGAATCCCACACATTTATATATCATCATGAAATCATTACTTTATATATGAGATTTTCCTATTGGTTATTACTATATTTAGATAATTTATTATTTAACTATTGTTCATTTATTATATTTCAACTTTTATTTAATTTATTATTCCATTGTCACAAACTTTTATCAGGAGGTTATAATCTCCCCACTATGAAAACATAAGCCATTACTACTAGTCATCATCCTCTTGTATACAAGGAGTGAATCCTAGGGCCAAAGAGCCATTCGAGTTCAGTTACGTATGAGTAAATCGGTTTTGAGATGTAACACAACTACATCATGTATATTATCTAGACTCTAATCCTTCTCATATCTTTAATCCTACTATAACACTAGGAATTGTTAATGATTTGTGGTTGAAATTTTAGATCATTAAATGATTTTATACAGTCCCCTTTACAACGGGGGTTAATATTATCCTCAATCCTAGTATCAATGGAATAAGTCTTTTCCATCCCTAAAAGGAATCTATGTGGCTTTATAATCACTATAAGTATTCTTCATCTTGCGACTCAAGTAAATTTCCTACAATATAATGCAACCATACCAATTCCCTTGATTTCCCAAACAATTTTGATAAACTAGCCATGAGTACTCAAGTGATCCTGAGAATCGTAGACCATCACCCAACCATTTTTATTTCATAATTTTTTTATTTTATAGAACCCAATCGATTAAATATCCACATGGATCCATTAAATGGGATAGTTTTATAATGATATCATTATAAAATGTTCTTTCACACACTATCTTGTTACAGTTGATGTGATCAACGATCACAAATAGATTTCTCTCACACATTAAAAACTATCCTTCTACAAATAATGGTATTGAAGGTCAACCTTTCCATAACCTTGTCACACAAAATCAATTGAAGTATAATTTTTCTATAACCAGATTATCTTAGGAATATGGTAGAATCATTATTGTTCATAAATTAATAACCACGAATCAATAAGGATAGAGGTAATTGATTCCCAACTATGAATTTTAACCTATATAAAATACATGAACTAACAACACAATTATAAAATTTAATTATTTGAGCATGGGATAAATCCAATTATTTAATTATCATCTTAAGTGTCTACTAATCCTGTGTTTTTTCCACATTCAATAAAACATCAGCCGTTGTTTTTAATACATTCATTAAGTTCAAACATCCATGAAAATTTGAATGAGAATGAGTATTTAATGAAGCTTAGGTGTCATATATTCTTCAACAAGTTCAATATTGAGATTTTAGTCTCTATAATGGTCAATAAAACATAGATTAGTTTTTCATGATTCACCACAATTATATAAAATTCATCTAGTCATTGATTCTGTAAGTATGAATCATTTTCCTGATACTTAAAATATCATGACCAATGAATAAAAAATTTATAATGAAAATTCATTCAATACATTATTTCATAATACATAGATATAATTATTATTATTAGGATTACTATAAGTGACCATTTTATGATTTATTTCATCAAAATATTAGTCTTTGATCCACATTCAATTATAATTCATGAATACCATTTTAATTATGATTAACAAAAACCCAGCTTTGAATTTCAATATTACATTTTATCAATCATGTTTAGACAATAAATTTCATATTTAGAATTAATAATGTTGGATAAGAGTCACAAAACCCATCATATTCACCACTTAGCCAAATAGATTTTACAACAAAAAAATAATAGGAAGAAAAAATTAAATTCCAAATTGTTAGCTCAGCGAACATTGGTCTTCCAAAATCTTAAATCAGGAATAGTTCATTCATATCTATATTCAATCATAAAGGCCTTTTTCAAAAATTAATTCTTCAATCATTGTTCATAAATCATTCTCACTGGATAAATATGTATACACGATAAAGTTGACTGCATGAATAAAATATCGTCAATTATATCTCATACATAAAACCTAGTTTAGTAATAAATTATTGGAATTTGAGATGTTTATAACCCTTTAGTGATATAATAATGTTATCATTTTTTGTTATCATTTATCTGAATTTATATCTCCTTACACTCTATTGGAGTCATCATATTCTCTATCTATTCTTGAGTGGGTATTTATCTTGAAATTAAATCATCAACTGGTACTTCTATATCTTTTATTCCTCAATAAATCATATTATCATTTTTATCCAAATTCATTTTGTAATTATTAACATGGCCTGATTTTATATTTTTTGTTTCAATAAATCCCACTCCATTCTCATTCTATTGATATGATCGATCGAAGGTCAAAAATAGGTAGTATTTTCAACGACTGGATAAAGGGATGTTGCTACATGAACTATTCATCACAAAAGAAAGTAGAGCCAATGGAAGTAAGGTACAATGTATATAGGATTTCCACCATGGAAGATTACCTCATTGAAGAAGACATGTGGTCTCATGGAATATTAAATCCCTTTATAGAAGGATGTACATCTCATAGATGACTAGAAACAGAATGAAGATGTTTTTCACGTTCAAATGATCATGCATGAAAGAAAGGCCTTGGAATGGTGGCATATATTATTTATACATTTTCAATTAATGGATAGGCACAAAATATTATTTCATGGATAAATATATATTCATGAATGAATATGAAAGTATATAAATAATGGGAAATGATTATCATGACATAAAATCATGACCTTGTATGTTGGGCCATAATAGCATTACTATATTTCATAAAATTACAAATAGAATGAAAATTATTAAATTCAGATGAAAAATCACAATTTCCAATCACAATATTAAATCCATAACATCCAAATACCAAAATTGAAATAATTCCACGTAAAATTTGAAATATAAATAAAATTTAAATTGAAGGAAATAATTTCTTAAATTCATAATTATAATAAAAATATTATAGAAACACATTTCCAAATAAATTTAAAAAACATATAATTTTTAAACAGTAGAATAATCATGGAAAAGAACATTTGGTCGTTTACATACAAAAAACTCTCAAAATCAATAACACTTATATTTTCAATTTAATAAAATACAAGTTAAAATACATTCTTAAATTAAATGAAATTTAAATAAATAACTATAATCTATTAATGATCTAAAACAATATTTTATAACAAAATTTTCAGTGAAATGGTTTATTCATATTTAATAAAACATTTTAACATTTGTAATTTATAAAACAATTTAATCCATAAGACACACCCTAAATCAAAATAAAACATGTACAAAATGTACAAAACTAATTCCACATCAAAATAATCCTAATATTTGAACAAGTTATATAAAATAATTGGAAGATGACTGTTGAAGAAAAATATTGGATACTAATTATTATTATAATGTACACCTATTCTTTGTCGATTAATTTCAGTTGATAAGGGGATGTTGTATTTTTGATAATCATATGATCTAATGTGTGATTTGAGAATTCTAGGAGAGTAGTTTTTAATGAATATCTTTGAATTTGAGAAGAAAAATGGGTTTAGTTTCTTTCAATATATGGAAAAATAATAAGAATTCAATGACTTTATTATGAGGGGAAATGAACAAATTTTGTCTATTAATTGAAATTATTTTTATAACCAGAGATCAAACTCAAAATGATAAAGGGGACACACTAAAAAAATACATTTTTCGAAGTTTTAGAACCATAGAGAAATTAGGTATGGAATGATAACATAGTGTGAATGTATGATATCAATGAAAAGTTTAAAATATTTTATAAACCTTGAGAAATGGTTTCTTCATCTTACGCACTATTGTCTCATAAAGAAGACTTATATAGATACATGAGTTTAAATTGGAGAATCCACGAAAGGGGTGAATAAACAATCAAGTAATAATGTTGGTTTCCATTGAAGTGGTTGAACCATTTTAAAATACAATATTCTATAGATAAATTATTTCCATAATTGAACATAGTGTGTGTGATTTGAAAAGAAACAATTATATCTATTATATCCATATATAAAATAGATGTTCAAATTCTTAATGAGGTAAACTATTAAAATATATATTTGAAATTTGTTAAAAATAAGAAGCACATGATTCACCCATGTTTTTATAATTGACCCACATCATGTTTTATATGATATTAATGCATAGGTACCCTCTGACTGGATCTGAATTTTATATAAACTAGTACTTTTTATCAAAATTTGATAAATTTTATATATGTTTTGTTTGAACCGGTTCCATAAATCAAAGAAAAAATGTTTTTTTTTATTAATATTGAATCTAATTTCTCGGCTATGATTGTGAAAAAAGAAGAGAAATTTTTCAAAGAAGTAGAGAAATGTATCAAAGAGAAAAGGGGATAAACTGTTTCCTAAATGTATCTTTAATTGTGTGTGCATTGAAAAATATGTTGAAATTTATTAATCTGATAAAGAATCTTATCATCTTGTTGAATGTAAAAAATATTTTCATGGTAAATCACTTAGTGTTTTTTTATTAATATGTAAAGTTTTATATTATACCACCCTCTAAATTATAATATTCATTCTTTCATATTTTAATGGGATAAACAATGAAAATTTACTTCGTGAACATGATTATAATTCCATGAATTATGCATTGACTAAACGAATAGTGAATCTAATCATCTATCGAGGACAATTAATGAAAAGGATAAATAATTTACAATTTTTAAGGAAATAAATTATTTTAAAAATAAATAATTTTAAAAGGAAGTTTAGTACACTGTTTTATTCCCGAAGTGATCTATGTATTTGAGAACCTACATATATTTTGTATAGATGTCAAATGTGCACAACTGGAAGTTAATAATAATAAGATAAATGAGTTGGATAGTTCACTACATGATTACAAAAAATGAATGACTGTATAATACCAAAATTAAAGAATTATTAGGAATATATAATTAAATTATTTATCTTTTAGAAATATTCACCATATATGATGCGACTAGTGGTTAATGAAATATTCAAAAATCTTGAATTGACTCAACCAAAAAAATTCCAAGATGATGAATGAAGAATAATATACACTCGTACCTCAGATAAGAGTGTAACTGATAATATTAATGAAATAATTTTAAATAAAACATATTAATCATCCCTTGAAATATTTATAACCAGCTCTAAGAAAAAGGAAACCAAAATTCATATTCACACTATTTTCTCTTTTTTTATTTTGAAAAATAATTCTAGAAAAATCTAAAATATAATAAATATTCCAGTTTTATAAAATGATGATAAACAAAATAATAATGCAAGGGTTTATGTGAATAATATTTTGAAGGTAAATCAGAAAATGTACCTCAAGAAAGTAATGTTTAAACTAAATTATAACATTGTTCTTTGTAAGAAAAATCTTGTTAGACAAAGATTACAAGAAAATAGAAATGTTTTTTCTCAATTTTTTTAATTTTTATATCTAAAAATTGTTTTTTATATTATAAATAAACATATAAAAGTAATATAGGGCCATAATTTATAGAGATAATAGCTAATACATATGTTAAACAAATCATTTAGAATCACTTGTCCTTGATAATGTGTAATTTATCAGTAAAGATCAAAATAGAATACCTTGAAATCTTATATGATTAATGAAACAAGTATAGACCCACAAATAAAAAATTATCCCATGTTTGAAACTATCCAAAACTCTTATACTAATGTGAATATGGATCCATAATATTAGATGAATAAACTAGGAAAAGAAAATAAATATTTCTTTTTTGTAAAAAAAAAATTAATCATAAGAAATTACTGTAGAAGGTTGATATTATTGTAACACTATATAAGAGAATATTCTTCATGTGTGGTTAAAAATATCAAATCATATATCATTGAAAATATCTATGAATATAATATTGTATGGGAGTAAGATAGAAATAAGGATTCAATCAATGAATGACACAAGAATATTTATGTGGTGTAAGACATCACAAATTATGATTTCGAGAGGTTTACTAATAATGAAAATTTAAAGTATAATGAAGTAGTGAGTAGAAGGTGAAAAATGTTTGGTACCACAGAGATATATTTATATGGACGTCCATTTTTCTTTGGTAAAATCACTTTGGTTTTCTATATCTTGAATACCCATGTAGACATAGAGTAGACTTACCTAAGGCTAATTTCTATAAAGCTTATAGTGCCACCCTTTTCTTGAAGAACATGCTGGGAACATTTGATGCTGATACAAAATAAAGGTGATATTGTTTTTAAAAAATATATGAGTATGGGGTAGTACAATTAACCTTTTCAAGACCACCATTAAATATATGTTGTGATCAAGGTGGAGAATACCCTTTTCATCATTCATATTTATCGTCATTAAGGGTATATGTAAAGAGATATTCATATGGAAAATTGAAAAGTATTCATTGTATTTGGATGTTCAAAGTTGTGAGATGAAATAAAAATGGATATTTTAATATGATATTTGGTGTGAAATTATTTATTTTTTCCAAAAATAATTTCATTATTTAGGTTATTGATAAGCATGGTGTAATGGCTGATGAATAAAATTATAGTAATCCAAAAGAATAAATATTTGTTCTCCATTAATTCAGGTAATGTACGTTGATGTTTATTCCATTAGATATGTAAATAGAGTTTTATATGTTATAAAATGATATTGAAAATGATTTATGCATGGCGAGAAGTCCCTAAAATATGATGATTGATTTTCTGACATTCATGGATGAACATGAAAAGTTTTAGTAGAATAGTTCTACTGTTATATAAAATAGTTTGAAAATTTTATCAATGCTAGTTGAACTGAAAAATATTGGTATTATTTTAATAATATGTATATGAAATTTTATAAAGATGTTCAATGGTTGGAGGAAGCTATCCTGGAAAGTGATGAAAATATAATTTCAACACTAATGAAGTTGGATGGTAATATTTTAGGTGAACTCACTTGGATGATGTATTTTGATGCTTTTGATGGGAATTAGAATTTTATAATCAGTTTAGTTTATACAAATACTCAAAAATGAGCATTAACACCTTGTACATGTGTTAAACATGTTTTTAATTATTATTATAATTCTAGTATATACATTGTGCTATTGTGAGGTGAACTATAGTAGGTTTGGGTTATTTTTTATATGGTCTATACTTCTTTTTAAGATCTTTGGAATTTAGATTCTTGAACAAAAAAATCTAGCTATGTCTTTTCCACTATGCGAGGATTCCAAATCTATATAGGTATCGTCTAATAGTTATGAAAACATAATTTGGATAATGTAAACAAGAATCATGAATATATAAATAAATATAGACATATAATTGTAAAATGATCATCCCTTACACATGTAATTATCACATAGATATGAAAAATTTATTTTCATTTAGTACATATGATTTTCTATGCTATGTAAACATGAATTTCTATGTGTTTAAACCTCATAAGATCTGTGAAAGTATCAACTTGATATATAAGTATGAATTTTATAATTTTAAGTATGAATTGTGTTCTATTTAAGAATAATTTTCATATTTACCAATATATATAGGGATAATTTATTATCACCATAAAGAATCAACCATTATTTATGATTAAGGATTTATAAAATTTAAAAACTGGATAACCTGTTTTTAAATATTCTAATGGAAATTAGAAGATGATTGAGTTATACTTTATAGATCTATATTTTACAATAAAATTTCTATCCATGTTTTGATAGATAAATATGAATGAGGTGTAAGTTGTTAAATTTCATTATTCAATATGTTGTAAATTCAAATTAGAGAACAAGAAATCCTATATTAGTAATCAAAATAAGGTATAAAATTTGGAGATGCTAAAGACGCATCTAATTAATCTGAAATCACTAAATTCAGTATGATTCAAACTATTTGATTTGATTTGGATGTGAATGTAGTGTGATAATTTTTGAGAATAATTGATAAGGATGAACCTAATAGTTGATATTTGTTAAATAAATATATTTTTTCTTATTTTGAACCAATTTATTAATAAATCTAAACATTATAAGATAATTTGTGTGTTTTTGATTTATATGAATAGATGTGTTCACTGGATTTTTTAGAAAATATTCTTACAATCTATAGTATACTAAAATTTCAGAAGATATCATGCTAAAATGTTAATCGAGTTTCAATATTGTATTTATAGAGTCCTGTCTTAGAATACAAATACGTTTCCGGATAATATCACAAGTAACAATGAGATGAGTGAAGCAACATGTTTGTTGTTGTATTATTTTGTATGTAGCTATATTTGTTTATGATTTTGTTGATTACAACATAGATATTTTGATATTATAAAGAGAATTAATTGAAGCGTGATAAAATTATTAAATAGAGATGTAATTTTTTAGGAAAAAGTGTATTTTGGGAAGAAATGAAAATAAAGGGAACCCTTTTATTTAATATATACAACTATTAAGGTGATAAAAAGTTAAAAAAATAATGTAAATTTTCCCACATACAAACATGTATGGAAATGTGAACATGGAATGAATATTTTAAAATATTTTTTATATTATAAATATGAAACATGTTATTCTAGTGACCTATTTATATGAAAGAAAAATAAGATAAAGTCAACGTAGTAGGAAGGTAAAGAGATTTGAGAGAAAACAATTAGATATTGATGGGAGAATAAGAAACCTAATTTTTCTATGGGAGGATCAATATTAAATACATAGGAGAAGAAAAAGTATTATTGGAATCCAACCAATAAGTTGGAATCAAATTGAGTGATCCAAAGCGGTGAGTAAAAGAAGAAAGATAAAATTGTGGAGATACCAACTAACATACTAATAATTAATATATCATGTTTTGAGTCTTTTAATTTATGAGGAGATGATAGATTCATAATTTTTATTGGATCTCAATTTAGAGTTTAGAAAGCCAAATGAGAAGATTCTATTGATGATCTATGAAGAAGATATGAAATAGTGATCGAGTTTCATTGAGTTTCTTTTAAACTAGATTTCATTTGAAGACACTTTTCTGAGAGGAATGTGATCTATTTTTTTCATGAAACAACATATATTTATTAATAAGAGTTTTTCAGTAAAAGAATAAATAATGAAACTTTTGTACATAAATGGGGAAAAATGTTGAACCAATGATAATTTGTGTATGAAAAGATACCAAAAATCAAATCTATTACATCAATGTGAAGACAAATGTTTTTTTACATTTTTGAGAAGAACCTTAAGCATGTGAATCTCCGAAAGGTTGTGAAGATACCTATTGTATAAAACTGATTTTATAGTAGATAATCCATGATTAGGGAAAATAAATAATCATTATAAGAAGTAAGTTTCCCATGATTGGATTTAACCTTTTAAAAATACAATATTCCATCCTTACATTGTTTCCCACATTTCATGTGGTGTGTATGATTAATAATTAATAAAAAATAACCAATATACCTAATAGATAACTGAGGTTCAAATTATTAAGTGGTATAATATTAAAAGTGATATTAAAATTTTGTTAAAAAATAAAACACTTGATTCATCCCACATTACATGACTGTGCTTGACCCACCAATAATATCACTATCTTTAATGTTTTATAATTAAATGGTTACATATGTTGTAAGAATATTTAACTAAAATCCATTTTTTGACATAATCTTTATTCATGGTCCAATTTAATCTATGTTTGGTTTCTTCAAACATGAGATTTTGTTACATTATGTTTCATATATATTTTATGGGGAATTTAATTTTCATATAAATATTTTTTTATTTAATGGATTGTATTCGTCAAAAAAATATAAAATTGTTAATATTAATTATCATCCTCATTAGATATTAATTTTTCTCTCTGGTTTTACTCATTCATTCCACTAATGCATCCCTATATTATTTTAAATGATAAATATGAATCTACTACTTTAATTATTAAATTTATCATTACCTTTTCTAAAAATGTTATTTTATATAATTTTCAACTATTTTATTTTTTTTATAAAAATACAAAAAAAAATTAAAAGGAAACAAAAAAAAATTAAAATGAAATTTCATTTAGCATTCATAAAGTTTGTATCTTCCAATTCAAATTTAGAAAAATACATTTATTAAATTACTAGGTTACATTATTGGGTAATTTTACTGAATAATGTTTTCTAAATGTATCATTATGACATGCATGAAATGGATTTTAAAATTTGAATTTAAACATTTTATATAAACTATAATATTAAAAATTTTTTGTAAAAACTTGTTTTTTTCCAATTTCACTTACATTATCCACTATATTTATAATTGATTTATGTTCTTTGGGTAATGATCATGATCACTTACTATATTTTATAAGGATATACTTCTTATGGATCTATTGTTTGGTATCAAGTGATATAACCCATAGAATTATCTTATACAATTCAGTTTAAAAATGGCATGTAAACTAGTTTTTTCAATTGGTTCATATGGTGAGGTGTATGATTAACATTCTATGGAACATAAGTATAGTTTAACATCATGAGACTGTTGGGATCTTGTATAGCCCTTAAATTCGTTGGATAATGTTTTATATCTTAGGAGATTATGATGTTATGTGTGAATATTGTTTTTATTTTCAACAATTGATGTGTGATAAAATTTTCTATGTTCACAACATGTTTGGGCATTGTTTTTATTTCTAAACACGATGGATGGAAATAATTATTGTTTTCACAACATTATATATGGACTAGTTAACTATTATATTAGTCCAAAATGCTACAATATTATATACCTATGATTAATTTTAATATTATATACCTATATTATTCTATATTTATTATTATAATTATTTCCTCTCAGGTTTCCACACTCTCCTGTAATAATAAATGATTGATCATTTGTGGAAATATATACATATATTATAATTTATATAGTACTAATATTTTTAAAATATAATTTTTAAAAAGATATTTTCCCATTCTTATTTTTTCACACATGTTTATGATCTAACCCTTGATGACATGTTGATGTGTTTTCCCTTACTAAGAATTTGATCTCATTCATTTTCACCATTTCCTTTTGAAATTATATATAGGAATATTTATAGAAGTATATAATATATAGTGATGTTTGTGGTAGATTTTGAATAAATAATATGTAATGATATGATTAAATATCTAATCTCAAAAGACAGTAAACCTTTGGCATTCTAAGACTGTGCATTTACTTGTGAGATGTATTGTTTAAATAATGAGATGATATGTAAAATGATGTATGTTTTTTTGGGTAATCTCATTTTGTATTAAAATTAGTATTTTAATCTTTTTTTAGAACTATAATGGAATGTGTGGATTTGGGGTTCATTAGTTGGTATCAAAGTGGTGTTTTGATTATTTAGGGATTAAAAGTATAAAAAATGATTGAAATACTAAAGAGTATTAATAAATATAAGAAAACATCATTTATTAAGTATAGAGCATGTGATTTTCTAACATTTACATCTCAAACCAGATATGAAAAATTGGTTATAGGATCTAGAATATATTAACCTAATTGTAATAATTTATTATATAGATTTATTGTGTGATAATTCAATCTTCAGTCAATGATAAATGTGGGTATAATTGCATGCCTATTTTTATACTCTTAGGTGATATGATATTTATGATCAATAATATCATTAAAGCCATTATAAAGTAATTGAATATATTTTCATTTCATATATAGAAAACTAAAGAGGAAATAAGCTATTGAAAACATGGATTGGAACCTATAAATTTACAAATTAGGGTATACATATCCTTTATTATTTATTCATTCTTTGTTAATAGTTATGAATTTATATATGTTTATTCAATTATTTATTCCCATTCATAACAATCCATTACTTTAGTAAATTTATGAAACTAGGGGGAATTAAGTTAACAATTGGTGTGATGGAAAATCTAGTTATTTCCCAAATGGACAACCAAATAGTATATGAGTTGGAGAATAAGTATCTTAGCAATACTCTCCCTATAGTCTCAAGAAATAAATAATAATAAAAATGACTTTTAGATCCCAAACAAAGTAAGGATAAAAAATATATCATGTCTTTCTTGTGACAACATACACCATCCTTAACTGGGTCATCCAATCTACTAATTATAGAGAATTTAATCAATAAAATAGAAAAAAAAATTCCATTCTCCAGTGCTCAGAACAAGAAAACATTGTCTTAACAATGTATCATATGGAGTGTGTGACTATCCTATGATATAACTCCATAATAATATGATTAAAAAATTAAAAATTTACAGTATATACTATATGAGGCATCAATGAAAATATTATTCAGAAAATAATCTCCCAAACTCGTAATTATAAAATAAATGGACAATTATTAGAGATAAAAAAGAGTATTAATCAAATAGTACATGTGATGAAAATATTAAAATACCCATAAGTTATAAATCTAATATTATTATTTAAAGTGAAATAATGATTGACCGATTATATAGTCGATTAATCACAAATTTTTATAAATAATTATATATATGAGACCATGGTAGATTTGATGAAATATTTTAGTGTGCACTTAAGGTAGAAAAGAAAAATTAAGACTCCCATTATTTCTATTTATTTTGGTACAAGAAAAGTAAAATAATTTTTTTACTAGTCTTGATTTATAATTATCATGGATGAATATAATATTAATGACCAACATGCCAATCTTTTAGAAATAATAATCCAAGAAATTACATGAATGGAGTGAGAAAATATTTCATGTGTGTAAGGATTGGAAAAAAATATATAAATGTTCTCAAAGAGATAATGGGGATAGTTATAAGATCCCATTATTGTTTTTAAATATTTCTCTTCAAATAATTTTTTACTTCTAGACACCACATATCTATATAAATATTCTCCCATTATTATATTATCTCACATGATTATGATCTAGATCATGATGATATGTTAATATTTACCCCTTAACTTAGTATTTGAGTATAATATTACTTTTTTTAATTTCATTGGGAAATTATATGTAGAAACTTATTTAGAAACAACTTATATATATATATATATATATTTGTGATATATGTTCAGTTCATGATGTGAAATAAGATGTTTATGTAAAAAATATCAAAATAAACTAAAACATTGGGTGATGGAATTGTGAGTTTATTTATGTCATATATTATTAAATATTTATATGATATTTAAATTCTTTAGTTGATTTTGGGTCATCATATTTCTTATCAATTTCATCATTTTTAGAGTTAGTCTCAAGAGTGCGAGTCTAGGGAAAATTGTTTATAAGGAAGAATGTTAATGGTAGGGATAATTATGACACCCTTGATTTAATTTTCATGTATATAATTTTTCATCATTTTATTATTGGCCTTACGTAGTGTTTTCTGGTAATGTGTTATATTTTTATATGTTTTTTAATAATATAGGGGTTGGTTGAACACCCATGTTTAAGACAATGAAAACAAAAAAGTGAAAGGGGTTATCTTAACATTAGAGTTTGAATGTTTTATAGGTAGGTTTCATAGGAACCATACACATAAAAAATACCCATGGAACATTATAAAATATATCACTTTTTTAAAATATTTTTGGAATATTTAATTAATTGTACGAGCCTCACATTTCTCACTCACATTATGAGAAAGTGTCCTTAATCACCCCACTAATAACACACTTTTTATCAACCCCTTGGACCTGATAAATATTCCTTTAACTGGATGGTTTTTTCTTATAAGTTCATATGAACATCTTTTTTTTAATATCCTCTTGCATATTTCAGTATTTTTTATTCCCTTTATTGATTTTATATGAACATTATAGGATGGGATTATTTTTTTGTATATTTTTTTGTTATCTAATTTTCAGGGTTCACTATGTTCCTTTAATTTCAACATTCCTAGGTTCAAGTGGATTTAGACTAACTCATCCTAATTTCATAATTTTTTATCAATGTTTGGTTTGATTTCATTTATTTTGAATTTCAAGTCATTAGTTCTTATTTTCAACCATTTTCCATGAAATATATACCTAAATGTGTTACCTATAACCTAATTATAAATTTTTTCTTGGGTTTTTGTGTTTTTAATGTTTGATGAAAGTGAATATTCATGGTCTCTTAGTTGTTTATTTATATAAGTGTTTTTCATGCACTCTAGTTGTTTTTAAAAATATCATAGAGGTATTCAATAAAAAAATTAAAAACAAATTTTTTATGTATGTTTCCAATTGGTTTCTAAAAATTTTAATTACAATATTCAAGAATTTTATTTTAATATAAGAGTTTTTATGATTGGTATAAATAATTATATTCATTTATAATTAATTTGTTGTATTTTATGATATTATGTTTTGGATAATTTTTTATTTGTGTAGATGATATTTAAAATAATATTTTTTTATTTATTGAATTATGAATGGGGATTTTATATATTGTATTTCTATATGTGATTTAAGGTCACATTGGGAATGTTGTTAAATATTTTTCATGCTAGACCCAACACCCGTGATATTGTTTCTCTGTTAGGTGATAGTTTTTGTGAAAATAGAAATTATGTGATATTATTTGATTATAAATTTATATAAATGTAATGGGAGTATATATTTAAAGGGTTTATAGATATGAAATATGGGATTCAAATCATTTTTTCATTATATTATGATTTTAGGTGTTACTTGTATCCTCACCTCCATTATATACCTTATATTATGTCTTTTGAGTTTGTTTTAACTTGTTCTAAATATGTCAATATATTATTTTTTGGTAGAGAAATTATTGATGACTCTTGGATACGTATGAATTCATCCTAAACATTATAATCAAATGATTGATGTGATGATCTTCTAGGAATTTAATGAAAAGTGTTATTATATATATGAAAATTTTATATATTTTTTTGAAGTGTTATTGGATTGGTTGAAAAGGTTGATAAAATTATTTTGAGAAGACAGTCATCTGGGTAAACCTCATAAATATGTTTTCTAAACAATATACAGGTTCAACTATATAATCTTTATTTGCTTTTATGTAAGCATGATGTTTTTCTATGTAGGAATAAAATAAATGCGTATTCATGAAGTGATTCTATAAAAATAGGAAGTTTGATATATAGACAGGAAACATATAAGAATAATAATTATACATTGAATTACTTAAATATATTTGGGTATAAGGATTCAAATATGATAGATCAAGTCACATAGTCATATGATTGTCTCACAATTGATCCATGAGGTTACTTCTATTCATACATTTTATTTTAATCATATTCAATCTTCATGGTAACATTTTAGATCAATTTTTAAATGTTAGGATAGGGATGAAGAGGATTTATAATGTTAATGACAAAAAACACACCATAGTGAAATATCTATGGGAATTTTAAAGTCTATGGTGAGTCTACAATCCACCTATGTTAAAAGTATATGTTATATAATTCAATCTACATCATGGAATTGTGTATATTTATCTAGATATACAAGAGGTATCAAAAGTGTTATATTTTTTAGAAACATTAATATTTAAGTGTTAAAATAATATAGAAGGAATTATGTTGATTCTTCAATGAATTTAAAAGGAATATCTAAAATGAAATTCAAATGATATTCAATAAGAATACAATGAATTTTGGTCAACCGATTTAAATGATAATATTTTTTCTGTATATGATGATCATGGATATTATATATTTTTATTATAATGAATATTATTCACATTATATTATAATATATATATATATATATTTGTTTCAAATATGTGGTTGTGTGTTTTGTGTCGTTATAATGAGGATGATGTTGGTATAGTAATTGAAGACATAGTCATGTTTGGATGTTCATAAAAGATACAATGAATATGTGCACATGTCAGTATTAGTGTATAAAATGAAAAGATATAATTTGATAAATATATATATATATACAAACACCTCATGGACCGAAATATTATCATGATGAGATTTTAATGGAATATTTTGAGGTTTTCTAATTTCTATCATTCACTTGGATATATATAATGATAGTCATGTGGAAATCAGATGACCAGATCATGTGATATGAATTATAAGTGGTTCTAAAATGACTATAAATTATGATATATTCATAAATCCAAGAAGATAAAATAAATAATTATGGAATGTAGGAAGTTTATATATTTAAAAAAAGAATCAGTAAGAAATATGGAATTGTTTTTAAGTGACTTTTGAATTATTTGGCTCTAAAAATTGGAAAAAATTTCATCTCGGCGTTATTGAATTTTTAGAGGTTTTAGGGATGTTATGAAATGGACTTAATAAAAATGAATTATTTTATCATATCCCATATAAAAAATGGGTCACAAATATATAAACTATATAACATTTATTTTGTGACCATAAATAATGTTCATGATAGAGGAACTTTGGAAAAGGTATAGAGTTTGTAAAGAATATTTGTAATATATAAAGGAACTCATAGGAGGTTAACTTATGTTTATGTTAGGGGAATCACAAAAACATTATGTAGAGCCACATTGGAAGTTCATGGTGGATAAATTTTGAAAATTTCATTTAGTTCAAAAATAATGTATTTGAGAATGCATATAATGTTTTTGGTGGAACCACATTATTTTTTATTAAAATTAGAAAATATTGTAAACTCACATTAGGTAGTATAAAAACTGCAAAATTGTTTTCGAAAATACTGAAGGATAATCCATACATGTTAATATGAAGGTGTTTGACAATATGACTCACATTTCATGAGAAATATGTTTTATGATGGAAAAATTTGATGAAGTTATAAACAATATCTTTATTTAGATCATCGATTTTAAAAGAGTAGATAATACCCCTTTATTCACATCATTAGGTATTAAAAAAATGTAAAATAAGATATATAGATTGTTGAAAAATATAGATAATTCTAGGATTTCATGTAGTAATTTCGAGCATTATAGAAAAATTAGTTCTCAAAGGAGTATTTTACTATAATAGCTCATGAAGGAATATATAAATAATCAAAAATCATACCATAGAGCACATGTAAGTCCATGTAACAAACTGGTATGTGCGTGAATCACTATACTAAAAATCATAAAGATGAAGAACCATACTGTTATGAATAATTGGGAATAATTAGGAAATAAATAACCTTTTATGGTGTGTGAAGAAGCATGAAAATAAAATGGTTCAATCTATAATGAAAAGTATGCAGTGCATAAAAAATATCTTGAAGGACATAGGTAAGTTCACAATGGACATGGGTATTTTTAAGATCACGAATTTGATTAGATCAATATATCCATATTTTATTTAAATAAAAAAGTATATAAGGTAAATAATAATTAATTTTCCATGTATTTTATTTCAATAGGTAGAAATTAATAAGCTAAATATAGTGTCGAATTATCAATATTCAAGGAAGAGGTGATACAACAATGATTTTGAGGAAGTCAACAACTAAAATCTATCATTATGGAGTTGAAATAATTCGGTATAAAACAAGGATCACAATAAATTGGCATTTAACATTTTATAAAGTATACAATTAAAATTCAAGTATATTCTCATGCGAAATAGAGAAAAAAATTCATGTGATATATGTATTGAAGAAACATATAAATATATAAACTCTGAATTGTCCTTTACTAAAGGAGTTTTTGGGTGTTAATAATAGGTAGTGTTCCTTGGACATGGAGTGACCAAACCAACATTATTTTAAAGGAAGAATTACTGGCATAAAGTGACCATGAGTGTAATGTTGTATCCACAAAACTAGTGGTGCATATTATATTATGTTATCATTGAAACATCATCAGCATATAATCTTTGGACTAAGATATAGTGGAGAACCGAGTACCATTATTTTTTTAGCTTCATGCTTAACATTTATGCATATCTGATAATGGTTTTGGGAGGTTGGGATATTGAGTACATAGGAAACATGATTAACTCAATTCATTCCATCATGGGAATAAGAAACTAAATAAGGTTAAATATATTAAAAATAAATGTTTGTTTTTATGAAACCTTAATTTACCACCTTCTAGTGTGAATTGGGCAATAAAAATATTTATATTCCCTTATAAAATGATAACTCCTTTATTTAAATTGGGTTTAATTTGAAAACAATGATTGTGAGAGATATATTAAGATCCAAATACATTCTAGTATCAAAGAGTTTAAAATATTAGAATTCGAGACCCATTGATGCAAAAGGGAATCTAAGGTGCACCTGAATTTTCAGGAAGAATGATGAATATCCATATCAGTAAATATTTATAAGAAAACTAAAAAATTAGAATTAATGAATATATTTAGGGAGTTCATGTGCATACCTCTTACTCCATTTACTCAATTCTATGGAAAAAATTATAGTAGAGAAGATAGTAGAAAAAGAATACATGAGGTATATATTTCATTATCTATTTGTGGGAGTTTCTTTAGCATCCGATTGACTATGGTATCGATATAGAGGACAAAAAAATTTATGTTGCAAAACATTATTTAAGATAGTACATAACTGATGTATTTTGGTATAACTAACATGTAAATATATAGGCCTTTCATCGAAAACTGGTAAATACTATGTGTTGATCTTCATTTTATATTATTAAAAAAATGGAGGAAAGGATATGGGAAATATATATAGTGGATTGAGAATCTCAACAAGTTCAATGTGTTGAGTATTGAATAATTTATAAATAGACAGTACCACCTATTAACCCCTATCACAATAGTACCTAACTGGTAATTGAGATCTAAAATTGGCATCGGTGCACATAAGTTATCCCTAAAGTGACATAGAAAAAGTTACCGAGATACAAGGAATAAATATTTCACGAACAACAGAGGTGTACCTACAATAGATACATGAACTACCATTGGTGGAGGAATATGATATTGTACTTCCTCATTACGCTTAACCTATTAGTAAATGATAATTCTATAATGTCTTTTCTAACAGTTGATCAAGACTCTTCTATAAAACCAGAAGATAATATAACTGGTTAGTATGATGGAATCTATAAAAATGTGATCTTTATGTGTCTAGTAGAAATGTTCTACCTAATATTAATGGGACATCAAAATGAAAAATTAATATCACATAAATTGATTATAAAAAATGATGATAATTTCATGGTATTGTAAGCCAAACATAAAGGTTTTATAAGATGGTTTGAGGATATTAAAATTGTTAATGATGAATATATTTATGGATATTTCACCCTATTAAATGATATAGTAAATAACATTTTATATTTTAGAGTGAAAAAAAGTCTCTAAAATTTTCAATAATATAATGTTGAACTTTTCTGACTGATTTAATCTAAGAGTATCATATCTAGAAGATACATAAGGTTTTAAAGTTTATTAGTTATATAATATACTCATTACATATTATATGAGAATGATTTTGGATTTAAAAATAAATCAAAACATTAGATGGAATTTGAATCTACAAGAAAAGGGAAAAAGACGATAGAGTTGTAGGAGTAAGTAACTCATATGGTGAAGAGGAATTTGAATAATTTGTTTAAAATATTTTTATTTTGTAAATGTTATTCAATAAGGGAAAACTGAAAGGATAATATTATAAATGTTTTATATTTCAAAATTGGAATTATATTGGTCATATTTGAGAATATTCCACAAAGAAGTATGATAGAGAATCTGAATCAGATGAGGATGATGGGAAGACAACAAATAGAAACCGATAATGAATATAAATAAGTACTGATGTATAAAATAAATATATTTCATGAGTAATAAAGGGAAATAAAAATCATATAGTTATTCCGATAATAAAGAATCATTCTTTTCTCATGTTAAGTAAGTATTTGACATATTATGTAGTGATAATGATCATGAATACATGATATAACTTTTCTATGAACTGAAAGGAAATTTGGACACATGTCTTGAGTAAATTTAAAATAATAAACAAATAATCCAATAAAAGAGAAAAATAAGGTGGATGAAGGAAAATATGATCTGGTTATAAAGGTGGAATCTCATTTTGATGATATTAAGAGGTGAAATCATAGAGAATCTAAATTGGGGAAAATTTTCAGTGACCTTGGCATTGATAGAAATATGGTATTATGTGAAAAATAACAAGGAGTTCCTCAAGAAATATTTAATACTTTTTAAAATGACATGAAAATGTCATAAAAGTCTTCCAAAAGTCATTTAAGGTTAAAGGTGTACCTTTCAATTCTATTGAGAAGATGGATTCCAGAAGGCATGTATAATATTCACATAATGTATCCCAATATAAATATAGAAAATTCATACTATGTAGGTGGAATAAATGATTCTGAACCTATATGGACCATGAAAAATAAGATGAATTTTTTCACATACAATGAAGGGAAGAAAATTCTATAGTTACCACAATCCCCTAGTAAAAAATTGGTTTGGTTTTCCATAGGAAACATCAATTTTATAATGGATAGATATACAATAAATAATGAAGATCAATGTTTTAAGTTTTCTACTAGTTAATTCAAATATATGTACAAAAAACCTATTCTTGATGTTATAATTTTCCTATTATGTAATTGTTTCAAGAATTTGGGGGTAGATTTAGTGAAAAATATATTTGACTCTCTAGTGGAGGAGCATGGAATATGTCAACATAATATTTATAATGACAATGTCTACATAACTAGTCTTCCCAAATAGATTGTTTATGTTATTAAAGCGTATAATATTCATAAGAAACAATTGAGAAGTCATCCAATAATTAAAAAGAAGTTATCAAAACATGTGTGAAATCCAATAATGCATATAATTTTAATAAATTGTTTTAGGTAGTTATCCCAAACCAATTGGAGATGACCAAGAAAAAAGAGAATGTATATAAAGATGCTAAATCTAAGGGAAAAAGGTGGTTTCACCTGATGAAGGTGGAATTCATGATATTTGACATACATATGGTGGTATAAGGAGTGTCACAAAATTTTTTTGAGGGTTATGAGAATCTAGGAATAGTTTAAAAGATTACATGATGAGAATATCCGTTGAAGAAGTGTTTTGGAGAATGTAGATGAAATGAAATGGTAAACAAGCTACCTCAATTAATAAGGAACAGAAGAAAATTTAACATGAAGTTTAAACTTATTTAATTAAAAAATAAACAAACATTGTGGGAATTTAAAAAGAAATTAAATGCTTCCCGTAATGTGTTTAGGAAGAAGTGGAATGAAATGTTGAAATGGAAATATCAACGAAAATGTATCCTTTAAATAAAAAAGGCCCCTCATTATTCAATATTTTTTATTTTTATATGTGATAACGTGAACTATATTGAATCCATATAATGATTGTTTGAAACAATAGAACAATTAAAAACCATTCATTGATTCTATGAACCACCATGAAATAGAGGCACGGTTTTGAATCACTTAAATGGGATAAAACATGAGTATAATTTATTTTATTTACTGAAATATAGTAAATTTTGAAATTATTGATAGTTTTTAGTACAACAGGATTGGGGTATGAAAATATCACTCACAGCCATTGATATGGATATACTAAATTCATTTATTAATGAGGATTTTTTTATTGGAAAACATTAGATATATGGAGAGTAACATGTCTTACACCAAATCTATATAATTCATTTGTTAGGACATGTACAAGTTTTAATTTTTCTAAAAAAAATATGTTTTGAACAAACCCTAGGATGTGACCTCGAGTGTGGTATCACATGTATGAAATTCTATAGTCAAACTTAATAACCTAGGTTATATATCTCTTGTTTTATATATAGATTTAGACCATGTATACTTTGAAAATATTATCTAATTCCTAGAGAACC
Source organism: Viscum album (assembly GCA_963277665.1). Lineage (NCBI taxonomy): Eukaryota > Viridiplantae > Streptophyta > Magnoliopsida > Santalales > Viscaceae > Viscum > Viscum album. Next base: position 1,947,524,338 of record OY728163.1, read on the forward strand.
ATATGCAACAATCCTTCTCTTACGTATCTACAACTTATTTATCAAACATGAAAATGGAGAAAATATATGATTTTATGAATTCTTTGAAAGGTAGAATAAATCGATAAAATATCCACATATTACCTTTTATTTTATTTGGTATAAGGGATAGAAATAGAAACTTATAAAACATATTAACAGATATTTTTATTGTTGTTGAGAATAAAATGGGGAATTATTATGAACAAAGCGTTAGAATTAATTTATTTTTAACAAGTCAATCTAAATTTGGTGATGAATTTTTTTGATTATTATAGGATTGTTATGAGTAAATATTTTATATATTAATGTGATTATTGTAGTATAATATTCAAAAAAGCATTGACTAGTGTTCATTCATATAGATAAACTGTCTATAAAATTTTGGATGTGTGTTTGAACAGGTTGAGATGGCATAGTAGTTTATTTAGAGAATATAGGAAACCATGAAAAAATCAGAAAAATGCTAAAAAATAACAATAAGGTTCTTCTAGGAAATCATGATGTGACACATTGTAATAATAAAGAGCTTCTTCATATGCATAAAATGTAGTACATAAGCATGAAGTGTTTCTACATAAACATTAAGCCAACAACATGGTCATGATTTTAATTGAAATAATACTATGACCAGCATTTTAGTCGATCGAAATGTTCAGAAGGTTTTACATGTAGTCAATCTAGAAACATGATCACTTGATTACCTTATGGTTAATCTATGTAGTTGATCCATGCATTCAATCAATCTAACGCAGTAAATTCATACTATCAATTTGACTCACTATTAATCTTTATAGTCAGTATTCTATGAGTTGAATGAAGTTATGAAGAAGGATAAAGAGGCTTTATAATGGTTAAGAGACAACCATTCTATAGCTAAACCTGTGTTATTTTTTTTAAGGTTGTGGTGAGTCTGTAATTCCCTTTGTGAGAAACAAATAAGTTCCACTCCGTAGTATAAACCATGGATCTACATACATCGATGAATATGTGAATGATATTTTTAATGATGTTTAATTTTTTTAAATTCTACGGTGAAAATATTTAAATATTTTATATGGTAATTTTATTATACATTAGGGTATTTTAGAAGAATATAATAATATCAGAATTTTTTCATGTTTTAAATTTCAGATGTATTTTAAATTTTAAATTATATGAAGAGTCTAATTTTAGTTAGTGATTTTTAAAAGAACTCCAAAATGATGGAATTCCAAAAAGTGTTGTTATTAAATGTGGTTTGGGATTCATAATGTATATTAATGGATTCAAAGGAACCCTGTAGTTTTGGGACATGAAGTAGTAGTTATGGGGATTTCAATAAAGAGCGCACAGTTGGAACACAATTAGTAGAATCTAGGTAACCTAACTATGTGGATGATTTTTTAATGGAATAGAATTTGATTAGCCATATGTGTGAGCCTAGAATAACCAGTAATCATTGTGAAATTGCATAGAGGGACTGACAGGGTTGGTGCTTTTTTTCTTAACCATGCACCGTAGTAGTATGAGGTGAGGGTGTTAAGGAAGTGAATCCTACACAGTTGGCAAATTGTTTTTAAAACTATGAATCAAAATAATTAGAATAAATAAAATGGAAAAATTAATATTTTCCTATCCAAAAGATATGTATTTGTCACTTATTTTTCAACCATTTAACATAGCAGGCCCACCATACACTCTCTCCTCTTCCTCCATTCCACCATGGGAGATGTCCCTTGTATGTAGTATGTCTTAGACACCATCAGATGCATTTTAATCCTAGAGGTAGTTATTTGAATAGATTAACCTCCATTGTGTACTTTTCATTATTCTTCCATATTTTGATGATTTGGATAGGGTTATTATTCCCTATTTCCCCAAATCCTATTAAATCAGATACCAATTATGAATATTTTTATGTTCCTAGAAATAGGTCATCCCAAGAGGTGTTATAAAAAAAATTTCATGATATTTTGTTGATGAATGTTTTCATTATGTTTTTTATTTTTTGTTTTATCATAAATTAAATTAAATTATTTTTGTTTTGACTCCATTGGTTAGTTATTTGCCTGATAATGGGGGTATACCAAATAGACCATTTTTGCGTGGTTTCTTGGATTTTCATTGACCATTGGGAATCCAGTAAGATATCACCTATAATGTATTCTGGATTTTATTTTCTATTTACTAGATAGGTTTTATAATTTATTTTTTAGACTATTCTTTATCATTAAAATTTAATGAAGGGTATTGGAATCCAATTTGTCTTGACACATATGTATTCTATCCTGGTGGACACATAAGGATAATTAACGGAGTATTCGAGATATATTTATAAATTATTATACACTTCATAAAGGTAGTATTTATATCATATATACCCTTTTATGATTATTCATTTTTATAGTGGTATCTTGATTCTTGATCTTTCCACATATTTAAATTAATTCAAAAAAATACTCATTTTTAATTTAATTGGAAAATTAAAATATATTGATGCTAGGGGTCACTATCTGCAGATGGTAGCTAACTCATGATTTAGCTCTGATGGTCGAGACCAATTTTTGATGGAATTCCATGTAGAATTCAGACCCATTTGAGTGTGATACTATACGTGGAAGAGAATATAAACCCTCATACAAGACTAGGTGGACATAACATAGGTATTCTATGATTGAGATTGATATCTAGTCTATCCCAGAGAGATCATGGAATTGAGATTGGGTCATGACCCATCCCCCGATTGTTTCCATTGTGGTTATACCCTAAGTATCCAGAAAGGTCATGCTTCCCTTTTAATGATGGAAGGGGACATGATGTCCTAGTGCATTGGGTGTCAAACTAAGAATGTGAATTGACTTACAAGAGCCCGAGAGGGGTTACATTTCTTGTAGTTTGACATCGTGGATTCCCCATTGTATGCCTCTAAATATTATCAACCTATGGGACCCAATGGGTGCCCTGATGAATGAATGACAGTTACTGAGTATGTAAGGGTTTAAGGAAACGAAGGTAGTGTGTGGAACCTATATCCACTAAAGAACATGTAATCACAATGGGATGGGTTAGAAATGACGATTTAATCTGTTCTCTAAACCTGACTCATTTATTCATACATTCACTTAGTTACTTTTGATGCAACTATTAGTCTAGATGTCCCTCCAAGAACATATCCCATGGGTCCTAATGTAATGTGAATCCATGATGAGGACACCTAGAGGTTCATACTACGATATAGATTCAAAGCTAATTCAATTGACTATTATATTATTGAGGATACCACAGGTAATTCCAAGGATCAAAAATATGATTCCCTGAGGGATATTTAGATTTTGATATGGAAAGACTTGGATGGGTTCATAAGACATTTGAAATGATTTTTCTACTTAAGGGACACTTGGGTTCCGAATAATGAATCTGATTTAGCGAATCTGATTATAAATTAAATTATTTTACAAATTGAGAAATATTTTGGTTCTTGATAAGGAATTCCATGGATGATATTATAGGTAGATGGGATCATATTATTCCCTAAATATATACATGGATCCATTATGAAAAATTCCTATATTGGATCATATTTAAGATTATATTATATTACACAATCCGTGATACTGAGATAAGATGAATATAATTCCATGGATTGAATCATAGGTTAAATGAAAATATATTATACCTTAAGGAATACATGGATCACTTATATAGAATTATATGGACCTGATTATTGGTCAAATTGAATTTTTTATGCTTTTTTATTTTTCCATCAATTTATAAATATTTAATGTCAATAAACTTTTTGATAAGAATATGAAATTCTTTATATATGGATTTCATAGTAACATACATCATGTAATGGATTAATTTATATAAAGAAAAATGAACAGAGACATTTTTGTGTTGGTTGGAGAAGGTGTGGTTGACTGATTTTATAGAACCAAGGATCAAATTTGGTTTTAATTTTTTTTATTAAATTCCGACCTTGGTTCAACTATGCTGAGAATATTTAATGAGAATGTACACATAGAAATAGTCCATAATATGATTATTTATTTATTTATTATCTATAGTTAGTGATATTATTTTAATTATTATTATTATTATTGTTATCCTAATGAGTAGCTCACATATACATAAACTACATTTACAATTAATGTGTTGGAATAAATTGGTGGGGTCATGAGTTGTTTTTTACCCACACCCTACTTTGGATTCCATTGTATTAGGGCACCTTAAAAGATGTTCACTTGATTACAGTCATGGGATAGGTTGATCCCTAGGGCTAATTGAGCACGGTATATTAGATATGTATGTGGGAACATGGTATATGGTTTTGCATTGAGTTAGTATTATAACCTTGAAATTTTTATTTATTTATTTTATTATAATGTATGTGATCCAACTAGTTTCCTATCGGTGTTGTATATATGACATGTATGTTTAGGATCTTACTATATTTCATATATTTTGTCATCCTTTTTTATATCAATTTCTTCCAAACCATGTCTATCTATTTCTGTGGATAAAAGTTTGTTTTATATACTATTATTATTACCAGTATATGAGTAAATAATCTCAATAATGATACAACATAGGCCTTCTCTACTACACAGTCGCATCTACAGTTTGTAGAGACACACTTTAGTCCTTGGAAAAAACTAGTTCGACTACTATTCCAAGAATGATATGTGTCAAGATGTGAAATAGTTGAATCAAAAAAATCATTTTATATTTATTAATATTTAGGATATGATAGATAAGAGTATCATGAATGATTCGGAGATTGTGACGGATATCAGACTGGTGCATCAATAACACTTGATACGGTGAGAATTATAAGTTGCTAGAAATATGGAATTAAAAGCCCTCATATGTGATGTTACTATTTTAATGTTTTTTTCATTGATGGATTAATTTGTGGTGTGGAGTTTATGATTTATTATGGACATTGGTCTCCCAGAATTTTAATGAGAGTCTATTGATTGATTTTGACTATTGTTAGACTATGTAAAGAGATGTCTCATTTATCATTATTGAAATCTATTTTTCTAAAGTTATATCAAACTAGTGTGATGTTTTACTACTAATGGTGAGGTTAAATATTTAATGTGATATAAAACCTAAATGGTGTAATACCATAAATTTACTTACTATAATTATATTAAGCTAGAACGAAATGTATATATATTTCCATCAAATTGCTTGGAATGTGGATCTATGGTGAGATGTTCAATTGGGATGACAATGACTCATTCCTCATGCACAAAAGTATTAGGGACCTTAGTAGGCCAACAAATCCTATTATTCTAAGGTTTCTATTCCTTATAGTGTGTTTCCAAAGTGGTTAAATTATTTAATGTTCTAGTAACAACCTATCTCGTTTTTTAATGGATATATTAGAATGAAATTCTACATAACTGAACAATCTGCATTTGTTATAAAATAGTTCATTTGAGATGATGTTGTGTGAGTATGGATGACCCTTGTAGATCATCATTGGTAGTTTATGCCTTTTCAGTAGAACCATTATTGTTGTTTATTTTATTGTGTAGCTAACAAATTATTCATAACAACATATATATTGTATCCCCGTTTGTCTTACTAAAACATTTTAGTTAACAAACCTTGTTTTAGGTTTATCTTCATTGACCATCTATTGTGATGTCGATGGGTATGTAATTTTTTTAGTAATTATTAACCTTTATGGGGTATTTCCACATACATAAACCCAATGTGGGTGTTTTATTTTTCTCTTATTAACATAATGACCCTCTTTGGTGTACACCCTTAGAGGGATGGTTGGAGTGAATCAAATATTGTTAGTTGATACGAGGCTGGTGATTCCATATTGATAGGGTTTGTACCCATGTAGGATGATGATCGTTTTACCTATTTTAGAGATAGTATTTAGACATGTTTGAATCCATGCATTGAGATAGGTGTGTAGATGATTCCCTATGAGATGTGACATTGGGGATAGGTTGACATATGGGATATGTGGTCAGATGTAGTGACCCTCTAAATAGAAATTATTAGTAAGGATAGGTGGGAGAACTAGGGGAAATTAGTTATGAATTGAACTTCTACAGGATATCACATGGTGTGATTGAGGGACACCCTTAATGGGGGTTGGGTGGGGTTCTTGAAGATTCCATTTTTAGGTAGTGAGATTGGTTGTATCCTCCTAATGAGATAGATGCCTGGGTGGTTCTCATGTTTTTCATTATTTACATGAATAAACCTTCAGTTCTTGAGGAGGCACCTTGGGTACTTGTCTATGAACAATAGATTCCATTGGTAGGACTGTTTTGGTACCTTTCCCTGTTGACTAGTGGTTATCTTTTTTATGTTCATATTTTTATAAATTACACCATGTGGAGGATAGTCATAGAAGTCATTTTCTCACTTTTATTGTTATCAATTTTTAAGGGGAGTTATAGTGGTGAATCTAGATTAATGGGATTGACAATACATGTATCATGATCATCTTTGACTTGTTGATACATAACTCCCATAATCTTGATTTAGTCGATGGAACCTTGGTGAGATGTTTGGAATAGGAACAAGATTGATGGATTAGAAGTTTGTGCTCACTAGTGTGAAGACACATAGATTTGAGTAAAATAAAGGAAGTTCCCTATGATTTGGTTTGTCTGGGAAATAAGACAGGCTATGGGGTGGTCGAATCATGGGTGGACCTAGAAAAACAATGTAAGAAGAAGTGTTTTTTAGGACTGGTAAAAGGAATGTATATTCAGTTTTTATGTGAGCATGGATATCGGAGAGAGTTAAACACCCATTAATGGGATCTTATGTATTACTAGGCTTGTGACGATCTTAAAAAATTTCTTAACATCATATTGAGTGTGCTAAGAGAGAATCAGTTATGTGTTGAGATATATAAATGACTTTTCTCGTTTAAAAAATACACTCAATGAAAGATACTCTAGGGGAGAGGTACAAGGTAATCCATATGTTGGGGAGTGAACCATAAATAGTATGAGGGTGGTGACCCTCATTATTAGATGAACATTAGTGGTTTCACTGGAAACCATTCTTTATATGTGAGAACATGAAATTTTGTGATTTGGAGATTGTTAGTGGAAATTTTCATGCCCTTCCAAATGATATGTCCAGAAATTTATTGAATATTGGATATAATGAGTGAGAATTAATTTTGATGGTGAAACATTAAGGATTTTTATATTGTGGGAATTGGGGAGTTCATCACCAAATTTTGACCCTAATGTGAGAGGGGTTATCTGAGGATATGATCAGTAATTGGATGGTCATTTTGCCTTTATATGTTGTTGGATAAATTGATTTTTTACATATGGATTTGATTATATATTTATGGAACAGATTTGATGATGGAATCGTGTTGACTATGTGTATGAGTGTCGGTCTGGGGATGGATTGTTATAGTTTAGGGGTATATGTTCAAATATTTTCTACTGTTAATTCTATGGAAGTACAAAAAAATAGAATTGGGATGGTTTTTCTAGGAAATGTCACTTGAATTTGGTTACAGGCATCAATGAGTGTGGTTAGATAGATCTTACAGTTCAATGGGATAAAGGAACCTGAATCAAGATATGATGATTCATTAGTTATTAAAGGGAATAATATTCATGAGAAGTTATTTGAAGAATTTTTTAAATGAGTTATCTTGAATATATTTTTGTGGTATGTGAGGAATGGTAACATCATGGAGATAAAATGGGTGCAGTCTAAAGGTCCACTAGTGATTTTCAAAGAAGAGTATTCACAATGAGATTGACCATGGTTAATAATAAATTCAACCATTATTTCGAATCAAGGACTAAGAGTAGTATCATCATACATGATCAAATTATTTTATTTGGGAAAAGTGATGGTAGATTTTTTGGGATTCTAGGGTCATTTTTAAGTAATTTTGATCATGGAAGTATAATGGATCAAAATTGAATGTTAATGGAAAGAAAATATATTGGGTAATCCCATGGATTGATTGATAGAAGATATGACAATTTGATCCATTATTGGGTTAGAAGAGCTTGTGTAAGAACTGTCTTAATGTTTTAGCTTCATAAGTGAGTGTTGTCTCAGGTTTTAATGGTTTAAATTTTGTATGTTTAAAGATGTTTTGAAAGATCATTGTATATTAGGAAATAAAAAATGATCATTTAAATGGATTTTATAACTCAAGTAGGTTGGGTTGTTTGTTTTGTTTCCCAAAAAGTCTTCTCTCAGTTGAGAATAATTACAGCGGGGATGTTATAAAATCCATTATTTTGAAGTTGGAAATATCAATATTTTTTTTATTTAGTTACTCAATATCTCTAATTTTAATTGGTTTTTCCGAATGAATCTTCAATGGATATAATGCCTCAAAGTACTGTATTTAGATGTATTTTGAGGCTCATATGGTAGATCAGAGGTTTTTGGAAGAATCCTAATGGTTATATTCCTAAACTATGTGTTTTCAAATAATAAATCATAGCATGTATAGTTGGAACATAGTTAGGACTAACTGTACAACCTAACCATGCCACCCGATTTATATTAAATCGTAATGTTTTTAACCATGAAAAATGGACCTTGTTTGTCTTACCGATTAGTATAGATATGACGGGGGATCTCATGGTTAGAACATTGTTTCCCTAAATCTGAACTGCAACCATGAAAGGTGAGTGTGTTGGGATAAAGAAGCTTTTATGGTTGGAACACAGTTTTCCTAAAATTATGGGATAACTGTGCACCACATTAAAAATTATAATTTTACAACATCAACATTATGACCCATAAGTTTTTTCAACCTTATCATCTCCCTAATTTCACCAAGTAGGTCCTCCATGTTGACCCAACTCTTCCTTCCTTACTCCCAGAGAGATATCACTCAAACTTGGTCTGATTGGAACATCATAAGATGCATTGGAAACCATGAGTAAGTCTTAGACTTATTTATATTCTATTGTGTTATTCTTGATTTTACTATTTTTTTATTTTATGGTTAGAGTTTTTATTCTCCATTCCACTAGATATTTTTGGAATTAAATATCATTGATGATAATTTTTGTCTTCCTTTAAATAATATATCTTGGGTGGTCATTAGAACATTGGCACATTCTGTTTCATTGATGTATATTTTCATTTTATTTTCATATGTTTTGTCCTAAAATAAATTAATGTTATAGTCTTTTGACATAGTTTGTTATAGATATTAACTATAATGGTATCGGGGAACCAAAAAGACCTTTTGGATGTGGTTAGATAGATTTTCATTGAGAAACTTGTGTGCTCTGAGATATCACATGTTATTCCTTGTGGATTTTATTTTATATTTACGTTTTTGGTGTAGTAATTGATTTTTAGGACTATTCTTAGTTCCTCAATGTTATGAAGGGGTTTATAAGTTGATGTGGCATTATTCAGATGTTGTCGATCCTGGATGATGCATGATAATCTTCTACATTGTTTATAGGAGCTGGGTACAATTGATTGGAAGCTTTCTAATCGTTGATGCCCTATCACAGCTACCCTTTTTGTATTCAAACATTTTTATGTTGATGTGTAGATTCTTGAGATTTCCTCTGCGTGAAATTACCTATAATTTAACTAATTATAATGAATTATTAAATTGAATTAATTTGGATAATTAAAAATTATAGGTGTTATGGGTTTATATAAACCCATATGTATTAATTTAATCTGATGGCCTTGATGACTGAGACCAAGTATCCTTGGAATACCAAGTGGCATCTAGAGCTCTTAAAAAGAAAATACTACACTTGGTAACGAATTTTTTCCTTTGTACATTAATAGATGGATATAAATTAGGTAGAATGGGACTAGGATAGATTTATAGAATTATTTACAGAGATCTTGGCACTAATATTGGGTCATAAACCATCTCTTTATGGTTCCCATTGTGGTTAGACCCTGGGTATCTAGAATAGTCATGATACCCTTATTATAATTCTAGGGTTCCTAATTTCCAGGTCCATCAGGTGTCGACTTGAGACTATGAATTGAATTATGGGAGCCAATGAGGGGTTACTCTTCATGTATGTGTACCATGAGGATTATGATCGAGATTCCTTTCTAGAGTATTAACCCACAGGACCATGTGGGATCCCCAATAAATTCCCAAAAAAGACTGAGTGTGTTGTGGGTTTGGGAAGATATTGTAGCGGGTTCCACATTGAACCCATGAAAAATATTAAGCACATGGGGATATAGTATTAGTGGTGGTTTTAGTTATTCATCCAACCTTACTAGTTTATTTATACATGGAAATGGTTACTATTGATGATGTTATTATTCAAGATGTCCCAACCAAAACACAAACCATGGGGCCTAATAAGATTTGATTCAAATATGATTATTTCTAGAGGTACTTCCTGATATTAGGCTCATGAGAATATTTGAATGAGTATTACATTAGCAGGTTTCTGAAAGGTACTTCCTGGGATTTGGATTATGATTCCTTAAAAGATAAATGGATTCTAATATGAAACAACTTGTATAAGATGATGGGATATTAAAATTATATTTTATTCCTTGACCAATACATGGGTTCCATATATGGAATAACATGGAAGTGATATATTGTAAATGAAATTATAATATTCATTGAGTGATACCTTTGTTATTCATACAAAAATACTTTCACGGGCTTACAGGGAAGATGAGATCATAATATACGTTGAAATATACATGGATTTATTGTAATGAATTCCATGGATAGGATCAAATGTAAGTTAAGATTATCATAGAACATTAGTGATTATTGGATTACATATATGGAATTATAAATGAAGGCTTATAGTATAAATGAAATTATACTGGGTCTTCAATGGTAACTAGATTATTTATTCAGAATGGCGTGGAAGGGATCATTGATCAAATAGAAATATATTACCCCTAATTTCCATTTAGTTTTCCATAAATTTCAAGTTATTTAATTTAATGGTAATAAAATTACCCTATGTGAATATATTTATACATGGATTCCTTGGTTACATAGCTTTTGTACCCATTTTATTTATATAAATAAAAATTATCCATGAAATTTTGACACTAAATGAAGCGGATATGGTGATTGTGTTGGCGAAACCACAGATCAATTGTTAGTCTATCATATTTATTATTTTCCATATATGACATAGCAAGGTTGAGAATATTTCATGAGAAACTACTCATAGTATCAGTCATTTAAATGATTTTTTATTTAGTTAACATATTTTTTATTGATTATTATTACTACTATCATGATGATAAGCACACATATACATAAATGAAATATTATAGATAATCGTTGGACCACATTGGTGGTTACCTACTATGTTTTATACTCACAACCTGCTCAAGAAACCATTACACTAGGGTACATGATACTATGTTCAATTTGTTTCAGACATATGATAGGATGTGGCCCAAGACTCATCATATTAAATGGATCAAATATGTATTCATAAATTAAAATTTTGGTTTGACTCAGATTGAGTATTATAGCCTTAATGATTTTTATTTAATTTATTTCTATGTATCTGATCATCCTAGTTGGTTATCCATGCTCTATGTACGAAAAGGATATTATGGGTCTTATTGTGTTTCACTTATTATTTCTTCCATGATTATATTTATTGTCTTTGTGCCCTGATTATCTATTGAAAAAGATTAAATTTGTTGTTATGTTATTTCTCTTACTATTATATGTGGTCATATTATCCACATAGATTCACCCTAGGACCTTTTTTCTATATCGTAGCCTTTAGAATATGGGGAGGCACTCATGAGGTCTTATCAAAAACATGTTTAACTACTGTTCATATATTGATCATGTCTAGTATGTGATAAATATTTGAGATGAAATGAAATTTATTTTGAATACGAATTATATTTCTATTGAAAAATGTAAATGAGAATATTTATCATTCAATGAATGATTAGGGTGTTCTTTATTATCAATATGCGGAATAATATTAACATGATATTAAACTATGAAAATATATTTAAAATAAAGTATCATTGAAAAAATGGTTGGTTGAGATTGGTGAGAACATGAAAAAACTAACTGTGATAGAATTATCGAGATCTTGATACTTTATAGTATGACATATGGAAATTGTAAGAAATCATGGAGACATTATGGAAAAAGGATATTTTTTATTAACGTGAGTTTTATTAAGGTTGAGGATGATCCAGAACACTCTATATATAGAGGAAACCTCATGACAAAAAACATTGTTTACTATTTAGAGGGAGTATATGTGCATACCTAATGGTCCATCTAATTGTTGTGAAGGGACAACATCCAGTATTGGAGAAAACACTGAGAGAACCTTCATGGTATTCCTATATTTGATATTTTTTAATTGTTTTTATAATTTATAATGTACTTAAGAATTCATGAAAATCACAATATAATATTTGTTGTAAATAACTATTCATCATAGTAGAGAATTAATGATGGGGTTATAACCAATGTGGAAGAGTATACAATTAATCAAAACCTTATAATGTCTATGTGCTACAAACTATTTATTATTATTATTTTACATGAGGTATGGAGGTGAAAAATTATATAGTGCATTGATAACCTTAAAAATCTCAATTTTTTGTGTTTAGAAGAATTCATAAAACATGTGTACCAGTGATTCACCCCACCTCAATGGTATTTAACCATTCCATGGGATCTAATCATACACGGGGACTCAAAATAACATTGTGGGAAATAATGGAAAATTTTCTATGCAATTAATGATTCAACGTTGGATAGTATCCCCTTGTTATGATTAAACTTTCACTATGGAGAGTGATACCTGGTGAGGTGTATTTAGAGTAAGTTAGATGATATTTTTTGTAGGATTGAATCAATATCCTAACATATAACTCCACTTGATAACATCTATAATTTTCTCAGTAAGGATTAATTATTTTCATGTTATTCTCATTATATTATACCATGTTATTATCTTGGTTTAAATTAAATTATTCAACTTTTTTTATATTCACTTGTTTTCATATAGATTTTAATATATGGATCATCTCTCTTATGATGATATCAATGAGTATATTATATGTTCTAGTATTTTTTTCTTATAATATATAGTTTAATTACACCTACAAAATATAAATTAGGATTTTTTAGCTGATGTTTTCTATTTTGGGTTTCATTTTTATCAAATGTTGTAATTTTATTGTTTTTTAAAATGAAAAAATATTTCTCAATTATTTTTTGAAAGGTTGATTTAATGGGAAAAATATGTCTTTTATCTCCACTATTATAAAATAAATGGATATCAAAATATGTTTCAAAATATATTTAAGAATCATTTATGACATCTATTTAATCTAAAAGGCAATGGTATTGTTTTGTAAAATATCAGAGTCCATGCTATTTTCATTAATCGCACACAAACATATACAAGGTTAAACTACTTAATAGTTGTATATGAATACAGAATTAATGAAATGATTATAAATGGAATTTCATAAACACTTTTTGGAGTCACAGTGGGAATTTATTAAAAACACTTCAAGATAATAAAAATTTATATACATGATTCATAATATATAAAATCCAAAAATCACAACCCAGAAGTCAAGTGGTTTAGTGTATTTAGGATATTAGAAATATTATTTCAAAAAATTTAAACATAACTTCAAAATAAATAGAAAAATACATGAATTTATATTAAATCTAATTGATCTTATAATACTGTATAAGATATCCTTAGAAATTAATAATAGAATAGAGTGTTGTATAAAGCATTGTAAGGGAAAAATCAAGTGAAACAAGACACATATGAGACAAAATTCATATAATGAAAACATGAAAGAAAATATTGACATGGAATAATGGTATAAAAATGATGATATTATAAGATCATGGGATTACCAAATTGTGATGAAAGATAAAAAATGACACCCCAAACATATGTTGAGGCTTGCTGCTAAGACAACACAACACAATGTGCAAGGCTAACCAACCATACAACAAACATGGTATCTCAGGAGATATAAATATAAAAAAATGAATTTAGTTTATATCAAGAAAACCATTCATATTTTTAAATTTATGTTTTACACATTTATCGTGTATTTTAATAAATCATTTCATCAACAACCCATGGATAATTAGAATAGGTTTCATAATCATAGATTTCATAGGAACTTAAAGGAATTATACTTTCACCATTTTATTCCAAAAAAAAGGAAATGTGAGTTGCTTTCATGAAAATAAACAATCAAGGAAGTAAAATTTTATTTTTATGAATACATTTGAATAATAATATTACTTGATATTCATAATAAAAAGGGTGTTATGGAAATACATGGAGTGATTTCAACATTATAAGATGTATAAAAATGTTCAATAAAATAGATTTAATGAAAGATAATGAAATTATACCATTGATATAAAATCACTCAAAATGTATTATAATTATTGTAATTTTACCAAAACATTGATAATTAAGTATCAAAAACTTAATATGATGGAATTACTTGATTGAAAAGGTAGAGGAAGAGAATCCATTACAAGCAATGTATATTATTAATGCTTGAGAAAGTATCCTTGGGACCATAAATACTCCATGAAGGGGATTGAATGTGGGAAAATGAGAGAAAATTTATGATAAATGGATTTGGATTGGAGAGGAATGAAATAATGGGTGGGTACTTATAGAAAATACTAAGGGAATTTATATTAATTTCCAAACATTGGATTTTGAAATCTAGTTAAAAAAATTAAATCCATGGTCCTTACCATGGTATTTAACAAGGGAGAGCGCCTTTTAGTATTTTAATAGTTTTTTAGCCTAAACCCATTTAATATTTATTTTTTGGCTATGTAAAGTATTCATAAACATAAATAAATATATTTAATAACATAAGGTATTATTTTGGATTAGGAAGTTTCATTATAAGTTTGGAAAATAAATCTTATTTCATTAAAATTTATTATTTAAATGATAAAAAAATTTGTAGAGAAATGATTTATTATATTTCTTAAATCATATATAATTATTTGTGATTTCATTATACTTACAACATATTATTATGTATTTCACTTTATACATTTAAATTGAATCTCTTAGAATATTATGAGAGATTCATTATTGAATATTTTAATTTTAAAAATGATATTTATTTTATCTAGATAAATTTATAAATATGATAAAATAAATATCTAAATCAATTAATTAATTATTGAATTATACTGATTCTTAGGCCCCATGGTCTGGGTTCTTGTTGGGACATCTGGAATAATAGAGACATCAATTGTAACCATGTGAATGTATAAATAAAATAGTTTTGTTGGATGAATAACTAAATCCATCACTACTACCATAGCCCCTTGGGCTTAAATGATTTTTAAGTGATATAAGTGTCACCTGAAACTATATCTACACAAACCCACAACACAATCGATCTATTTTGGGAATTTATTTTGGCTCTCACTAGGACTTAGAGGTCAATAATGTAGAGATGCATCCTTATTAGAATCCTCAATTTCCACTATACACGAAGTGGAACACTGGAGGGGATCCCAAAATTCAATTCACCGTCTCAAGTAGACACCTGATTCAACAAGACATCACATCCCCTATAATCATAAAAAGAGTATTAAGAACATTCTATAAACCTAGGGTCTAACCATATTGTAAACCATCAAGTGATGGTTCATGACCCGATATGGTTTCCCTGAACTCTCTAGTAAACTCTACACATCCATCTTGGTCCCATTCTACCTAAGTTATATCCATCCATGTATGTATAAGGGATGAAATGCCTTACCATGTGTTTTCATTCCTTTTAATATATATGGAGGCCACTTAGTATTCCAAGGTCACTCAGTCTCAGTTATCAGGGCCATCAAAGAAATTTAATACCCATGGGTAAATATAATCCTCTAACATCAATCATGTTTAATTATCCAATTTAATTAACTATAATAATTCAGTATAATTAATTAAAATATGTGGAATCTCCCTCAGTGGAAATCTTGAGAGTCTAATCACCACAGTAAACATTTATATATACAAAAAGGTTTTGTATGATAATACATCAACCATTAAAAAGATTCTAATCTGTTATGCATAGCTCCTAGAAACTATTTCCATGATTTTCAAGCCTCATGGAGGATCAAAAACATCAAACAGAATCCACATGAACTTATAACCACCATTATAAAATTGGATAGATAAATCATAGTCCAAAAAATCAATTACAATATAAAAAAACTAAAAATAAAATTAAATCACATAGGCATAATAGCTTGTCTCTCACAGGATACCATTTTCTTAATGAAAATCTTAGTAACCACATCTAAAATGTCATTTTGGGGACCTTGATACAATTATAGGGATAATACATAACAAAATAAATCAACACACTATAAAATTAATTTATTTTAGGACATAAACTTATGGAAAATAATAATGAAAATGTTTATAAATGAAATATAATTCACCGAAGATTGAATGACCTTCGATGATGTCTTATTACTATGAAGAGAAAGGTTCTCATCAAAGATATTAGATTCCACCAATATCTGGATGAATGAAGAATAACAAATATAACTATAGAAATTTAAGATTATATTAATAAATAGAATAATAACACTTAGTATACCTAAGTCTAAGACAATTCTAGGATTCCAATGTATCTGATTACATTCTCTTCAGAACACATATGAGGGAGATCTCTCATGGATGAAAAGAGAAAGGGGAGGGTGAACACATGGGACCTACTTGGTGAAATTATGGAGAATATATGGGTAAAAAACCCTAATGTAAAATTGGTGGAAATGGTAAAATTATACTTTTTAATGTGGTGCACAGTTATCCCATAATGGTATGAAAACAATTTTCTAACCATGCAAGCTTCACTATCCAAACACACTAACCATGCATTCTTGTAGTGCACATTTAGCGAAACATTTTTCTAACAATGATAACCCCACATCACCCCTAAACTAAAAATATGTCAAACTCTGTCCCTCTTTGATAGTTAAACATTTTTTGTTCCAATATAAATAAGGGTGCATGGTTAGGTTGTACGGTTAGTATAAATTGGGTTCCAACTTTTCATGCTATGATGTATCATCCCAAAACCCATATTTGAGTTCTAGAACCCTTGGGATTCATCCCAAACCTTTGATATACCATATGAGCCTCAAAAAACATCTAAAAAGATCACTTTGAGGCAATTCATCCATTGAGGATACATTCTGAATCACCAATTAAAAATAAAGATTTCATGTAACAGAATATAGAAATTCCTTTTTATATTTCCAACATGAAAAGAAGGTATTTTACTACCTCCCCACCATATTTCTTCCTAACCTAGAGAAATCAAAATGGGAAACAAAACAAAAAAACTAAACTACTTGGGTCATAAAATCCATTCGAATGATTTTGTTTCATTTTATAACACCCAATATGATTTCAACACCTCTTTAAACATAAGAAATTTACACCACTAAAACCTAATACAACACTCACTTCTGAAGGTGAAACATTGAGTCGGTTCTTACCCAAAATTGTTTAACCCAATAATGGATCACATTGTCATATCATACATCAATCAATCCATAGTTCTCCCCACTATAGGTTCTTTCCGTAAACATTCAATTTCATTCGATGATAATTCAATGATAAAAAATAATTATAAAATGTCCCCAGATTCTTGATGAATCTTCCATGACATATCCCAAATCAAATAATCTGATCACGCATGATGATACTACTATCAGTCCTTGATTCGATCCTTTTGTCAAATTTCTGATTTACCATGCTCAACCTGATTGTGAATACTGCTTTTGAAAATAACTGGAGGACATTTAGACTGCTCCCATCTTATCCTGAAAATTTGACTTTTCCTCACATGCTATATAAAACTATTCAAAAGAACTCAATTAAAACAATATCCAGATGACTAATCATGAAAATAATTCTTTTTTGTAGCTAATTCATCACCATAACTTGATTTTAGTTCCTTTATCTTATGTCACCTTGAGATAATTTCAACCACCCTTATATAATACTATAACTGAATTCTGTTGTCTTTTTTTATATAAACCATCCCCAATATATTTTTGTTGTAGTTCCATATCACTAATACTAGAACATAATTGAATGAATACCACTATACTATAACAAGCCACCCTAAGACCTCCAATCATACACAGACTCCACCTGAGACAATATTCAATCCTATACCTATAATATATAATGAAATCCATATATACAAAATTCCTTTTATCCAGCAACATCTAATGGTGAAAAGACCAACCAATTTTTAATCATATCCTCCAATAACCCTTCTCAAGTGAGGGTTAAAATATGTTGATGAACACTCCCCTCCCCACCAATGAAGAATCTATATAGTCTCACTATAAAATTAAATTCTCAGTAACTATAGAAAATATTCCATGCATTTAGGGACATAACAATTGGCAGGGCAAGAAAATATCTAACTAACAAGTTCCAACTCACAACATTGCATGTTCTCACTTGGAGAGAATTTTTTCCATGGAAAACAATAATGTTCATATAACAGTGGGTGTCGTCACCCTCAAACTGATAATGGTTCACTCTTCACCATATGGATTACCTTATACCTCTCTCTGAGTGTAAGATCCATTTCTTCCAATTTATCAAACTAGAAATTTCCTTTAGATATATCTACACATATCTGATTCTCTCTCATCAGACTCAAGATGACTTTAGAAAATTGTTTGGGATCTTCACAAGAGTGGTAGTACATTAAGATTCCATCAATAGTTGTGTATCGCTATCCCCAAGCCATGATCACATAAAAACAGGATATAAATTCCTTTTACCAGTCCAAAAAAACACATCTCCCAAAAATATGTGTCTAGGTCCACCCATGAGTTGACCCCCCCATTGCATTGGAAGGGTGAGCACTAAAATTCAAGAAGCAATTGGTATAACTCAATGAGTTACTCCAAGAGTCAGGAATTCCACTATTCACTTAATGGATCGACACTTATAATCAATTCATGATCATATCATCTTATTTTATTTTTGTATGGTTTATTATTTTATGTTTGTGTTGTTTTACAGGTGATCACTTAAAATAATAATCAAGCATACATAGATAAAATGAATATATAATGTGATATATATTATCTATTTATTGCATGGTCAATTGTGAGTGTGATCACTTATTATGTTCTTATGTGAAAGAAAATTATTTCATTTCATCATGTAATAAAAATATTATCAAACAATTATTATATACCAATTGACTTCGATTGTATTAATTTGAACAAAAACATTTGTATGGGGTTCTCAATCACACAATGTTGAGGGTCCCTCCCACAACCTGGGAGTTCTTATGAGAGTGGTGTGTCGAATAAACTGATGTTGGGAGAAAATAAGTAGCCAATTCTATTCTACACTATGATGAGATGTTCACTAATCTTTTCCATTAGAATACTCAAGTGGCAGAGTAAAATGATTCTTGAATTGGGGGGTCCGTAGATGTATTTAAAATAAAGATAGATACATTTAATGATTCAATTAAATAATAAATAATATCTAAATTAGTAATCAAGATATATTTAATAATTTGTTAGAATTTATTTTTGAATAAAATTGATGTAAATATAAGAAGTACATATCAATAATTATTCAAACAAGAACATTTCCCAAATTGAATGAGTTTCCAAGAGTATTACATGCTCTTTTGAAATGTACTATATAGGAAATCCAAGGTATTAGTGTCCCCAATACCTTTAATAAACCTCAGGAAGTGATGGTGTAATAAAGTTATTACTTGTGACTCATGTATGACATATATGATGGTTATATCATAATTCTATCATTAATTTTTTATGTGATTTGTGGATGTGACATTGAGACATGGATGATTTCACATACAATCTTATCACTGGGAAGATTGCAAGGATAAATATAAGTGTGATTTGAATAGTTGAAAATTACATTGGGCACTTGTAAATTGATCAGTGGATAATTATATTTCAATAAAACCCTTTCTCATATAATTTTCACCCAAATACTTTAGTGTTTTTAGATTTAAAAAATGAATAGTATGTAAAAAACACTTCTTTACCATCATGGTAAGGTTCTCGAAGAAATAAAAACATTAAATAATTATTAATATTTAAATCATCTGAAGATGTTTTTTGATGATAAGTTGAATAAGAAAGTTTTATTATGTCACACAAATAAAACCTTAAAAAATCATTCAAAGAAAGTTTTATTAAATAGAAGTTCATTTTCTTTGAATAAATTGAAATAAATTATATGGATTATAAATTAAATATAATGAATTTAAGAAGAAGGTATTCAATTAATATTCGGGTATCTTCATCATGTATGTAATGTTTCTGTCATACATATTGGGTATCAAATATAATATTTCATTCATATATATATTTAAATAAAGTAACCACGTAGGGAAAAAGGCATTCTAAGAAGTATATTGTGCTCTCCAAGATGATGTGAAATGGTGTTGCCTAAGTCAGTGGTGATAAGTGCTCAACTTATATATTTCCATTATTATTAATTATAGTATAACATTTGTAGTATCACTGAATCATTAATATCATGTTTCCAATGTAAAAAATAATACAATATCGTTTTTTAGGAATTAATGTTATTTTGGTGTCTTATACTCGACTAATATTTCCTTGATACAAGAATCATATGAAAAAACAAATGAATATAAAATGTAATTATAACATACCGTGTTTTGACAAGATAATTCATTATGAAGTAAAAAAAATTCACATTAAGGATATACAATGTATTGTATTTAGACTCAATGGAGCTAGAAACATTAGATAGTTTCACAGCATATACTTATTTAGTTTTTAAAATTAATCATTTAGATATAAAATTATGGCCTAATGATTTTAGAACAAGTTCAACTAAACTATAAAATGATTAAAATATTGCTACATATACTTCATTAGATTCTATTAATTGTTTAATATGTAATGTGAATGTGAAGTATGTTTTATTAATTTTCAGAATACATGACATGATTTGTGGTGGTATGTCAATTAATATCTTGATTAGGAGTTAATCAATTAATTTAATGTACCGTGGAGTAATTCCTAAACTCCAATTACCTTATCCACATCATATAAATGATAATATGGAAGATTAAGGATGATTCTTACATGTTAAAATTGGTTAATAAAATTAATCATAGGGAAATTCTTAAACACACATTTCCTTATATAAATTACAGTCATGATGTCAGAAAAATGTGTATCAATGTTAAAAAAACATGGCATATACTTCCATTGATTTCAATACATAATTTTAAAGTAGTGACATTATCTAATAACTTTCTGAATATTATCATGAAAAATGGATATGATATGAGTTATAGCATGATGAAATATATTATATCATAAGAACATGTGTTTAAATTCAAAGATTTTGTATAGGATACAAAAAAAATTACCTCAAGAGAAACATGATGTGTATCTAATGAGGTAAACTTAAATGTTTCATAGGATATTACTAAAATAAATAAGTTAGGAAATATATAGTAATGTTATAGAAAATATTTATATAAAAGGGTGGACATGTATACTTTATTTTGCAGGAGCAATATTGTCTTTGGTTTAGTCAATGATAGATATTCAAAATTAGTTTATATGGTAACTTGTTCTATAAGGGGTGTAGAAATGAATGTAACAGAGACACATAATTTGTATGTTGGATAAAACCATGGTTATAGTTTTATAATCTCCACGTCCTGTTATGAATTATTAACTCATATAAGAAGGAGGTATATGTAAATTAACTAAAATTTACAAGATAAATTAAAATTCAAAAATTTATTCCATGTATCATTGTATAGGGGGGTTATTATAGTGAATAATGGGTGGTAATTCAAGTATGATGATACATGGATGGTACACGAATCATAAAAATAAATCTTTATTGGTGACACAAAGTTATTATGCCTTAATCTATTATAATTTCACATTCCTCTACCACATGGATAATTTTATTGAGAATTATTTCTCAAGACCATGGATCATGGATGGTGTCTATACAACACAACCATAAAGCGTTGGTGATATCATAAAATTCCAATATGGGTGAAAGTTAGAGAAATTTTGTTTAGGATTAATTCGAATCAGCAAGATCATAAATTATTCATTTGTAATGAATAATTTCTATGTTTTTTCTTGAGTTTAGTTGATGAATATGTCTTTTCCAAGAATAGTACGTTTAGTAACCAAGGGAAAAAATGGCTGGTCTCATGGTTTGTTAAGACCAGAATAAAATAAATACTCTAGTGATTATCATAATGTAACGATGTATGTTCTAGGGAATATTATATACCGAGGAAGATCTAACAGTTTCATATACCTAATTAATAATACATATATTTACAACGTATTGAAAAATACATGTTATAACCATTAAAGAGATATTTGTTAAAAATGTAACATGGATTAACTATCTATAAGAAAGAGCACATGGGAATTTGAGGATATTAATTTGTTGTGTTGAATTCCATACACGTTTTTGAAGGATAAATCACATATTCCATGAAATGTACAATATTGAAAATTTCTATAATTTTAATTATAATAGGTGAATATTATAGTAGTATAAAATATATTTTTTAAAGTCATCAATATGATGTTGTTTTATGAAAAACCGATGTAAAAAATGTTTGTAGAGAATTTGTTTTGTCGTATTTTTAAAAACCTATGCCAAAAACTGAAAAACAAAACTGTGATGGTTTTTATGAAAACTGAGGCCAAAACAATTTTTTTTGTTTTTGGCATCGGTTTTAAAAAAATGATGTGAAAAGTTTGTTATTTTAAAATTTTTTGTGTTGTTTTGTCAAAAAACTGATGCCAAAAATATTTTTTTAACTTTTTAGTGTAGGTTTATTTAAAAAAAAAGATTCCAAAAAGGATATCGATTAGGATTTTTGGTGTCAGTAGTCTAAAAATCCAATTCCAAAAGAACAATGTAAATCCTCTTTTACGTCGGTATCAAACAAAATAGAATTCTAAAGAGTAATGCCAGATTAAAATTTCAATTTCTTTCATAAAGCGCATTTTACTTTTAAAAATCCTGCTTACACTTTCATGCAACACAATCGAAAATATTTTTGTTTACTATGTATATATATATATGTCCATATTATCCTTCATTCATCATTTTTTACCTCTTCGATTAAATCAAGTTCTCAACTCTGCTTCAATCATTAATTTGAACACAATATATATTCCATTCATCAATTTTCATTATTATTATTATCCTTCATTTATAAAAAACTCAATTATCTTTCTTGTAATGAGGATTAATTTTAATTTCAAAATAAAAGTTATTTGATGATAAACTAAATATCATTTCGATGGAAGATCCTAAAATCAATGAAATATGTTTGAAGTATTTTTTTTATTTCATTTGGTTTATATGATTTTTATTTTTGTTTATCATGTTTTCTTTGAAACGAGTTGTATTAATAGAAACACTGACATATTCAAATTATAACAACGATAAATTTTGAACCGTAACTCCATCTTAGCTCCACAAACAGTAAAATCAAAGATTAATAAATGATCTAAAACCTATAAGAAAAAAAAATTACATTATTTAATTTATTTTTTAAAAAACTGAAACCAAAAATAAATTTTATTTCATTTATGGGGTCGGTTTTTTTTAACCGAAAACAAAAAAAATTCATTAACATGTCATCATTGGTTTTTAAAAAAACCGACACCAAAAATTATACGAATGAGTTTCTTGGAATCGATGTTTTACAAAAACGATTCTAAAAAACAAATGTAATTCATTTTTTGAATCAGTTTAAAAAAATGACCTAAAAAGTCTCATTTTTTACATCCTGACTTGAACGTCGGTAAAAAGTTGGCAACAAAAATAAAAATAAACCGACAGTAATGAAATTTTTTCTACTTGTGTTAGTCTTAACCAGAAGAACTATAATATATACAGCCAGATATATCTAATTGTACTTTAGAAATTAAAAATAATATGTACCAGGTATTTGGAGAGGAAGGGATACTAGTTTGGAGGGGACAAAAGCTAGTATTCCTTGGATCAAAGTGATATAATATCCTAGTTATACTAAGGTAATGACAGATACACAATCATTCAAGATAGTGGAAGACAAATATATGAAAATAAGGTGTGTTGCAGTGTTTATGTTAGCTAAGAAGTAGTGTAATAGACACCATTATTTGTTACAGTTCATAGAATCTCACCTAGTATGTAAAATATATCATGATGATAATTATAATACTAATACTATCCATGATGTCATTATTGGGAAGTGAAAAAATGTTTATAATTAGGGAGACATCTCTTGATTAGTTTTACACAAGGAGATGTGGTCTCACATTGATGAATAGCCACACAGAAGTTACATGGAGGAACTATCAACTAAATCATTGAATTAGAAGAAACATGATCTTAATCTTGTGATAGCAAACAAGGATAGAAATCAAGTTGGTTTTAGTAAAAATGGGAGTGTAGTAATTGTGGTTAACATAGAACCAACATGTAAAGTACTTTATGATTACCATCTAATGTAAACTATAAAATATGAATGATGTACACTTACCATTATAGTGTATCCAATTCTTCATACACTAATTTGTGGTAATGCCTATAATTTATATTTTATATCATAATATTATTAACGATCCTAGTATTTAATGATAACCTTGAGATAATATAAAAGTAATCTTAAAAACATATAGTATAGTCAAGATAAATCATATTACTTGAAAAAAGTTAATATATGACTATCAAGGGATGTAGGATCATAATCATTGATAATTATTCTCATGAATTTCCCAACTGGTAATATCTAATAGTTGAGATCATGAGGATAGACCCAATAAGAACACCACATGTTTTAGGTGTTATTAGATTTTCATATCTATGTTAATGTATATTGGTCTCTTGAATTGAGATAATTATCGATCTATTCTATTTGATCATGTACTTTGAGTCATGAAAAAAATTGTGATAATGAAATCATGTTGAGGTATCTTTAATTGGGTGAGTCATTGGTGTTATGTCATTGGTTGAATGATCAAGATAGAATTTTAAACTTATATGTTAAGGAAGTAATATCTCCTAACATGTTTATTAGGATTATAGTCTATTTTTAAATCCATGGACATGGTATTCAAAGGTAAATATGTTTGGAAAGGTCAAAAAATAATAAATCATGAATAAATGGGGACTCAAGTGCATGTCCTTCATTTTAAGATATCTAAAGGTAAATAGATTATATAAGAGAGGTTGTATTGGTAATTTGGTTGTAATTTATAAAACTATAAACAATAATTATAGGGGCCTTCATGGAATTTTAGACTCCACTCTTAGTCTTAAATACAATTTTCTTCTTATATGATGAGGACCTAGAGGGTCACACACCATAGTGTATCATTGAATCTTTTATATTTTGGTTAATAGGTATATATGACAAGGTGGCAAAAACCAGTGGGGTTTTAGATTTTAGAAATGATGTAATATCACCAATAAATAAATAAATTCATATTTTTTGTGTCTGGAATAATAGGTAATGAATTTATTGGTTAAAATTAGTTACAAATATTAATGTAAATAAATGGAAACTTTAATATGAATGAATATTATTTTAATATTCAAGGTCCATTTTATAAATTCATCAATGTCTACTTGAGTTAATGACTCAATTTTATCATATAATATATATTTATTATTATAAATAATGGATTTACTTCCCTATAAAGGTTGTAGATACATTGATCACCATGGAAAATTTTAAATACCCAGCACATGTGTTTCCACTGCATGCCTTGTTACCTTTAAATTGTATCAGATTGAGGATACATACTTCCAAATTAGATTTAACAATATTCATGTTATTTTGTTGATATCCTTTTGTGAGAATAAATATTTTATGATATGGTGATCATTATATATATCAAATTATTATATGCGATGATAATGCCTCTAAATAATTATATCAAATATTACTGCATCTAAATCTTGATCATGCATTATAAAATTCAACTCATTCATATTCATCTTTCAGAAGGTATAAATGATTAATTTATCATTATAAATGAATACCTAACAAAATAAAATTTTAAAATAATCACTTTTAATAATAAATAATTTATAATATATTTCCAATGTGAGTCCTGGTGTTGAGGATAACCTATTTGATATCTCGTTGATGTTTTTTATCATTCATCATTATAAACATACTTCTCTCTATTCTAATTTAGTTCGATGCACCGACCTGTATCACCCACCCAAATTGTATTTGAATTTGTTCTAACATGTCCTGAATGGGAATTACGGATCCCCATGGGATGATGATTAGAACATGGGCATCAAATATACGTAAGAGGTGATAATTTAAAAACTGGAGTGAGACATCAAGATAAAGTAGGTGATATAATAAAATAAATAGTCATTATGTACAAAAATCCCCAAGTGAAATATAACCACATGTAGGGAGATACACGTCTAAAAATGATACATCATCTACAGTCATTATATAAAACCACAATACATTATAACTAAAACCCATGTAATAAGGGTATCCCTTGTTCCACTAGTCACCAACAAACTCCCAATGTCCAACTAATAATGAACAACCCCCACATATGAGTTGTGAATTCCCTTTTCCTAGACCTATCATTAGAAAATATATAATACTTTGAATGAAAATTTTGGGTTTGATAATTAAATCCAAGTAGGATGTCACCATGAATTTCATCAGAAACATATAAAATATAAACCAACATTCTAAATTTTTAAAGAATGAATTACATGGAAATATGTTCATAGTAAAACTAAATATATGATTTAAAAAATATTGTTGGAAAATATAAAATATGATTCATATTGAATTTTAATAATCCTAGTAGATATAACAATATTTATACAAAATGAATTAAAATGAATTTCTATCAAAAAATACATGAATAAATCATATCAAAAAATTATTTACATGTAAAATCATTATCAATAATACCACCATTGTAATAAAACCTAGGTTTAGTTAGTCTAGTTCATAATTTAATGTGTAATAATTTTGATATATGACTCTATGAATTCAAACTCTCTGTATATCAATGGATTATGGAGAATATGTGAGAATATCATAGAATAAATTCCCTTCCCTCAAGATAGTTTTTTTAGTGACATTATAAAATTGTTTTTAGATATCAATTTACCATGAAGGAAATTAATTTCATATAATTATCCAGGATCCCATGATCATCAAGGTAATAAATCATACTTGGGAGTATCATTCATTTCAATAAATCTAAATCATCATAAATAATCATTTCAATTATCCACTCGTTTTGGTTTTAAAACATGGAATTATTTTTATAAACCAATATCAAATGGATTTCTATAAAAACCAGGTCATTTTAATTCAAATAATTTTGTTTCAAATCAAAATACATTTCATGTAACTTCATCTCTTAAAAATAACACTTTCAATCATTTTTTTTCAAATAAAAATCAATTTATCAATATCAAAAATAAATTCTCAACATCTATTGTCATAGGGTTTCATCACACAAACCATGAAAAATGAATTAATTTATTACGAGACTCAATTAAATATTTATAAATAATTCAGAAAACAAATTTAAATCCAAAACCATAAAAATTTTCAATTGGTACATATGTCTTTATGAAAACCCCTACATCCATTAAGATCCATAAGTGCCCACCTGAGATTACCCAATGTAGAGTTGATGGATATGATTCTCAATGAATCTTCCTAGAAACACAATAAATAAATTAAATATCAATATCCATAAATTAAATTGATATGTACCACTATCAATGTTGGTGATTAAAAAATAATGGAGAATACATGATAAAATTGAGATTAGACATACCAGAAAAGATCCAACAAACTAAGTGACAATTCAATCTATGAAGAATAAGGGTTGGTAGAGCCAATTTTTTTCCTAGAGATCCTCCTAGTCATTTAGGGTCAATTGATGTTTAAGTAGAAATATGAGGATTAAATAAAAAATTAAATCAAATTAATGATATGATATTTTTAGGGACATTGTAGGGACAATCATCATCATCAATCATCCATTGGTACATAAAATAATTCTGGGACCATTCAAAGTCGCCCCAGCTAGCTAGTAGGCCAGAAATAATTCATGTCCCCTTGGATGCTCCATCAATTGAATGATGGACTAAAATTGGATGTATAGTATCCTTATGCATCAAGATGGTGGGTCACTTAAAGAATTTCTGGGTATTGTATTACAACCACTCCCATGATAATATTCAAAACCATCTCCCAATTTGTGATACTAGAATCATACAATTTCTCATATCCCAATAAAATATCAAAAAATGGGAAAATACTAGAAAAATATCATAACCATAAAAATGGAAACCATTATAATTCAATATGAAAATAGAAATAAAAAATGAACCAAAGAAGTTCTATACCACAGAGTTGAAAACATATGTGATAATATCAAAACTATATATATTTTTTACCCATAAACACTCAACTATAGTTTCCCAAAGATGGTGCTTTATTATATTACATTGGCTTGATTACATTAAATATGAAACCTAATGGAAGAAATAGTTTAGTATATTTGGAAAGTTATATACATACATAAGTTTAACATTACAAATTGACATGAAATAAAACATATATGTTTTATCAGGATCATCCATAAATATATAATTATACCTTCTGATCATTCGTAATAAAAATATTCATTTCCTTTGAAAATATAACATAAGAAAGTGGTGAGATCGAATTCTTAGTAAGGGTAAGAAATATAGGGGAAGCATAAACAACAAGGAAATATGAGTAACTAAAAGTATACATTCCATTAAAAATAAAATTGAACATAAAATCAGATGAATTAGAACTGAATAAATAATGCCATAATAAAACATAATCAAGGGTATTCTACTAGTTGAATAAACACATGAACTATAAATTACTATTTTATCAATGATTTAATGGATAATGTTTGACATCATAACCATACCATCAAGGCCTCACCCTAAGACCATAAATAACCATTTTAATAAGGCCATGTATCATGACCTAGTTTGTCTCATGAGACCTACCGATGCATCGAGGGGCTATAATGGGCCCCTCCAAACACATAATAAGTACAATGAATTTCTAATATGAATAGGGATAAACATAAATAGCACATAAATTCATGTTGAAACTAATATATGAAATGTAAATAACATTCCCTAAACATTAAGCATAAATTCTAACCATTCAGAGTAAATTGGTGAATTTTTTTAAGATAGAGAAACCATATCAAAACTAATAATAAAACATTAAATTTAATATGGTATATGATATAAAAAAATATTAATCCCAATAATTACTATGAATCAACAAGTGTTTTTTAATAGATGAAGATATTCTTATGAAATCATAGAGTAATTCATTAGATAAATAATCTTTTACATTGAAAAGACGTGTTTTTTTTGGAAAAATATTTGTATAGAAAAATAATTGAAGTAAGATAGTATTTTGATAAAAAAATGAGTTATTTTATTAAGATATTGGTTTCCAAAATATATTATTATGTTACCTTGAAAATATGTATGAATTTAAAAAATTCCCCTGAATTGGGCTTGTATTTCAGGAAAAGTTATTGAAAGATCATTTTAAACCATATAACACCCCATAAATGAAAGTATTATTCTATTTGGAACACATTTAGAGAACGTTTGAATATAATATATTGGGATTAAATATGAATAAATAACAATTTAATTGAGGTAAGTAGAGAATAAGTGTATCCCAACAGAAAATGGAGGTTCGGGTAGAAAACCCTTACCATAAGTCTGTAGGTGTTCCTCACTTGATATTAATGATATGAATAATCCCATTTAGGTTAAAAAATTAATGATTATATAACCTCATATACATTTAAATTTATTTATAATAACATTATTAGGTTCATTCATATCCTTTTGATGGGTTAAGAGAATCAATTTCATTGTTTAGGAGTGTTTTCATTCATGAGTTGCATGGACGGTTTACTGGTATTCATGTACGGATAAACATGTAGAATGAGAATGGACATATATATTTGTAGTTGTATGTAATTAGTGAACAACCAGAATATTACATGGTCATAACATTCATTTTTTTTATTAAGAGTGATTATAAATCATTATATAAAACATTATTGACAATTGTTTGGATTAATTCATCGGTCTATATCAGAATGAAATTATTTTGATTTATAAATTAATATCATGTGTACAAAAAGGATTACAAAACCTCAAATAAGTTAGAATACATATATTATATTCTGGTTTAACCATCAAAATTGTTTCATGAACTAAATTGATGACGATTATAGGAATTGAAAACTGTCATCCATTAATGTGATAAATTAACATATATCGGATGGTGTTTTAATTTAAATTATAAAATACGGGGAATGAAGACATGAAAAAGAATTATTACTTTATCATGACAACATTATTTTACATTTTTGTTACTGGAGTGACCACAATAATTGGATTGTAGGAGGTGTGGAAATAAAATGAAATGAAGGGAAATTGAAATAAATGAAATGAAATGAGGAATTTACCTCTTGAAGTAATCCCTCTTGAGATACACTTTAGGGGAGAAGATTTGTGGACTTTTAATGATTCCTAGGGTTATTAGATGATGTGGAGGAGCTTGGGAGGATATTTCAGTATAATTTAGAAAATGCATGAGGCTTGAGGGGAGTGAAGAGAAGAGGGAGTCAGTGGGCGGTGTCTTGTTTTGATAAATACTAATATGCACACAGAGTTGATTGTAAGTAAAGAGAGACTCAAGGGTAATGGTTCTGTGCATACAATTGAAAAATGGGGAGATGCTTGTGGGAATGATAATGAAAATGTTAATGGTATTTATAGACCTTTTTATATTGATATTGATCAAAAAAATGGAAAATAATATTCTTGAATGTGAAGGAATTATGCCTATTGCTTTAGGGAGAAATATGAAGAAGGATTATTCTTACATACCAAAACTGATGAAGACCCAATTTTCTTATAAGAGGGAAAGAAGGGTTGTCCTTGCTCTTAAAAAATATTTTTCAGTCAATCATCAATTTTCAACACCGCTTTCATTGGAGAAACCGAAGTATATCAATCTCTTGTTGCAGTACAACCCAATCTCTGAGTGGAAATCATCCACTACGGAGGAGGATCCTTATGATGGATGTGTTTAAGGGTATGGCTATAATGATATTTAACTAATGCTTGAGGTTTATTTTTGATTGGTTTTATGGTGTTTGAATGTGGTAAGTTTTGATGTCATGTTTGTTTTATCAGTTTTCCTTAAAAGTGGTTGTTAGTTTCTCCATATTTCCTCAAAAGTGTTGGGAAAATAAAATTTTTAATTTTCAGTCATAGTGGAGGAGATGAGAGTTTTCCCATTATTAAACTCGTTATTTTATTATTTTTTCAAAGAAAACCAATTTTATTGATTCTTATAACCATGAATAGTAATATGTGTATGTGAGTTTGAACCAAGTGTTCTTACATAAGTCGTGATA
Organism: Viscum album; assembly: GCA_963277665.1. Lineage (NCBI taxonomy): Eukaryota > Viridiplantae > Streptophyta > Magnoliopsida > Santalales > Viscaceae > Viscum > Viscum album. The sequence continues at coordinate 1,947,555,917 of OY728163.1, forward strand.
CTATGAATAGTGAATTTTACTAATAATGTATGTTTTGGTAAATTACAGTATTTTTCAATTCATCAAAATGTTGAGTATTTCAGAAATATCCTAATAAATCACCCAACCCATTTCTCAACATTTTGAATTCATAAAATAACTCCATTTATTGAAAGTAAATTTCTAAATATAATTAAATTAATATTTAAATAAAATCATATTTTTTTTAAAAAAATAAAAATTTTAGGACTATAATTCATTTTATATCAACTTGAAAAATTAATCCAGATATGATTTTGTTATAAATATAAGACAATAATATAATAATATGTTTTACTATTCATTAGGGTCATATTACAATTAATAAGGGTATGTTATTATTCACCAAAAAATTATGTTTGTATTTTTAGTCTCTATATATCATACTGAACACAACCGTGCATGTTAGGTTTATAGAAATAAAATCACAGAGGTGAAAATATTATGTTTAGTGGCGAGGTTATATCAAAGTGGTGTTTTTGTATAGACTCGAAGTCTCATGCATTTATTATTAAATTTATATTCCAAATCATGGGGTGTTACATTATCCCCTACATATAAAAATTTCCTCTTTAAAATTACTAGAATGTTACATAACAAAATTATTTTGGTAGTTCTTTATCATTGGCTCCCTAGGCTCCAATGTTGCCTCTTCAATTTTATGATTTTTCCAAATTTTATTTATGGGTCGAGTCATCCAATTCCTCAAAAATTATTCATTAGTGTCTAGAATCTGTATAGGATCTTCATAGTAAGATAGGTCAGGTTCAAATTATATACCATCATATGTGAGGGGATATGTTAGGTCTAGCATGTACTTCCTCAGCAATGAGACATGGAACACATTTTGAACATTAGACAGGATAGACAGCATTTCAAAATGATATGAAATATCTCCAATTATCTATAGAATTTCAAAGGGGTCGATGTTCCTAGGGATCTATTCCCCTTTCCTCCAAAATCATATAACACCCTTCCATGGATAAGCTTCTGACACCTGAAATTATAAGTTATTCCTTTAATTATTAGCATGGATTTTTTGTATGTTTTGAGATGCATTGATAATTTTTAGAATAGTGTATACATTCGTTATTTTTTCCACTAAAAGATATGTTCCCAAAATATTCCTTCCTCCAATATCATCCAAACAAATTGGTGTATGAAATCTCTTTCCATAAAATGATTCATATGGTTCCATCTAAAAATAATAATAGAAATTTTTATTGTAGGAAAACTCCACTAAAGATAGATATTGACCCGACATGACTTGAATGTATAGTGAACATGACCTCAACATATACTCTATGGTTTTGATCATTCATTATGATTGCACATTAGTTTTTGGGTGATAAACTATACTCAATCGAAGCTCAGTATCAAAAGCTTTCTAAATACTTTTCTTTAATTTTGATGTAAAACGTGCATCAAAATCTGAAAAAATCGGGAGAGGTTCTCTATAAAGTCTAACAACATCATTGATATTGATTATTTCTAGAATCTCTAATAGAAAATACTACCTTATAGAGAGTAAATGAGAAGATTTCAAATATTGATAAAAAATTACTCATATTGCTTCATCCGTTCTTAGATTTTTGAGTAATATAGTGAAAAAAATTATGGTTATGTCATCCCATTTCCATGTAGGAATTTGGCAGGTATTCATGACTCCTCTAGGTTGATGTCATTCGTCTATAGCTTGTTGAAATACTAAAAATATTGATACATAATCAGCAAATTCCCTCTTCGTGTTATCCCAATACAATTGTTATTTCAAACATATATACATTTTAGTGATACATGTTGTCTAATGAAATTTAATCTTTGGGAATCATCTAATAACTTCCATTTCAGATTAGGTATAGAGGTAACACATAGCTTCTTCCCAAAATTCATAATTCCATCTTCACATACAAAGTCAGCCAACACCCCATCTTTCACAACATTAATTTTATTTTGAAGGTTCTCATCATCAAGATGATAGTTTTTAATCGATTTTAATAAAGAAGGATGGGATGTCAATTTAAAAAGTAATGATGTTTCACCTTCATTGACAATTCCCATGTCCATCTTTATTAGATACATGAATACAAGATACCTTTCAATCTTCATTTTGTTTAAAACTCTATGATTATTTTTACAAAATGTATTAGCTACCTTATTTTCCTTTTGTGGGTGGTAGTTTATAGAACAATAATAATCATTGTGTAGATAAGCCCATCTCCTTTGCCTCAGGTTGAGTTTTTTCTATGAATAGATATACTTTAGACACTTGATGTCTATATATATCTCAAATATTTCAGCATAGAGATAGTGTCTCTATATTCTAGAGCAAATATCACATCAGTTAATTGAATATCATGAGTATGATAGTTTTTTTCATGTTTTTAACAACCTTGATTCAAAATAAATAACTATATAACTCTACATCTGGACACAACTAAGTCCTTTCTTTGATGCATCATTATAGATCACAAACCTTTCTTTTCCCAATGGTAGATTTTGGATAAGGTAATTCACTAATTTCCTCTCCAATTTTTCAAAACAGTTCTCAAATTCATTTTTCCATACAAAAATTAACTCGTTACATGGATTCTTCATCATTGCATCGGATAAATAGATGATGTTCTAAATGAAATGCCTATAATGACCTATTAAACCAATAAAACAACATAAACCAGTTATGTTCATTGAATTAGTCCATTCTTGAATAGCCTTTGTCTTCATAGGATCAAAAGATATTATATCCTTAGGGAAAATGTGTCCAAGAAGGAAAAATAATTGATTCCAAAATTCACAATTTATAAACATCCCATATAATTCATTTCTTATAAGAGTCTTTATAACATCGCATAAGCGCTTTTAATGATCTTAAAAGATTTTGGATTATACTAATATATCATCAATATATTCAACAACAAAAAATCATCAAGATATTGCTTGAAAACTCTATTCATTATATGAATGAAAATAGAGGGCGAGTTAGGAAGTTCCAAAGGAATTATTGTAAAATCATAATGCCCATACCTAGTTCCAAATGTTTTTTTTGTAATATCTTCTTTCCTCACACACAAAGATCAATCATAAACAAATATTTGGATCCATTAAGTAGATCAAATAAACCATCAATGCAAGGTTTGGGACACTTATTCATTGTTGTTATAGCATTGATCTCCCTGTTGTTAATTCACAACCTCATAGATCAATCTTTATTAATAATGAAAATAACAAGGTATCCCCAAAAAGATACACTAGGGAAAATAAATCCTTTATAAAACCCTTCCACAAATTGTTTTATCAGTTACACTACTTCTATAGTGTCCAATCAATAAGAGGTCTTTGATATGGTCCTTGAATCATGAACAAAGTCAATGAGAAACTCAATTTCTTATTCTGGAGGATGTTTAGGTAAATTCTCTAGGAACACATTAATATATTCTTTCACAATTGGTATGTTATCTATTTGATCATTCTGTTGCTCACATGTAGTTATTTAATTCCAATCAATTAATTATAACTATTAGGGGTGGATCTAGATAAGAATCAACTTGTGAGGTTTCTACTAAAATGATAAGGGATTCAACACAAATTTCAAAAACCATAACTTCCCTTTTTTTGAAATAGATCATTAAATCAAAACATGAAATCCAACTCATACCAAGGATTATATTGTAATGTCCCAGATCTTGGTGCAACTCAACATGTGACCCGAACCAGGTTGGTCACATGACCTCAATTGCATGTCCCCAAATGCCAGAGGCAGCCGACTAGCAACGTGGGCCTAGGTCTAATATTGGGGAAATTGTGCCCTCATTTGTCAAATATTAGTGTAGTGAAACAAATATAAGAATACAAAATGGAAGAAATAAATAAAACATAGCTGAAATGTACAATGATACAGAAGTAAAAAAAATGAACAATAGTCATATATAATGTTGAAATATCTCCCTATGTCTAAGAAAGTATCCAAAACATGATACCCTGCAATCTGAACAATAAAGTACAAGGGACAAATATAGAAAAACAAAACAAAATAGTGTAGCAGGAACTCAGCATCATCGCAAGCATATGCTTGGTCTCATGCTCTCACACTCCTCTGCAACAATCAAGAACCTGTATAAAGACTCTTTCCCTTATCAAAACCTACTGAAATATAATATTTTTAGACCCACAACATGGCCCAAACAAGGATAGAGAAATAAATCCCTGTAGGCAACAACAAAAGGCTCGTGCCCAACTTTCAGTGAAAATGTGCAACATTAGAGTACAGTAATGGAATGCAGTAAACTAGGAAGTACTCAAAAACAGCTGCTCCTACCAGTTCCATTTCCATTTAATTATTATTTAAACAATTCCAAGCCTATGATTTGCAATGGAAGGTATAACATAATAAATCACAATAGTTAATATTCATGGTAAATAGTGTCCTCAAACATAAGAACCTTTTCTATCAGGCTAAACAGAACAACGCCCTCAGGCTAATCAGAACCACTCCCTCAGGCTAATTAAAACCATTCCCTCAGGCTAATCAGAACCACACCCTCAGGCTAATCAGTACTACGCCCTCATTCTAATCAAGTAACCACGCCCTTAGGCTAATTAGTTCCACGCCCTCATGCTAATCAAGTAACCATTCCCTCATTATAATCAGCGCCACACCCTTAGGCTAAACAATACCACACCCTCATGATAATCAAGTAACCACACCCTCACGATAATCAAGTGACCACACCCATAAGTTGATCAGTACCACGCCCTCAGGATAATCAAGAAACCACGCCCTCAGGCTAATCAAGTAACTGGGCTGATCCCAACACATAAGCAAGAAATTATATATACATTTTCTCTCACGAAAACTCAAATCATGATATAATCATTGCATACAATCGGCCATTCTAAGGAAATGTCTAAAAAAAGGGAAACGCACCCATGGGGTGGCCCTGGCTCAAGGCAGTGATCCCAAACAACAGTTCATATAAATAATTAAATTACCTATGCAATTATAGTTTTTTTATCAGTCAAGGACTCACCACATGACACCCCAAACATGGGCACCTAGCACAATAGTACACAAAAACAACTTGATAATTGGAAATAAACACCAAACCACCTACCTCGGTCTCCACGGATCGATATATGCGAATGAAGCCTCCCGAAACACCCGAGAATGGAATAGATATGGGATAAATGTTCACCCATTCAAACTCAAATAACATCCCATCAAGAAGAAATTGGAATAAAGAACACAAGGAGAGTAAAGGGCCTACCCGCGCGATCCTAACGTGATTTTCAGTGAAGGAATCAGAGTACCGATACTCGGTACGGAGCTCTTCCAAGGTTCTGTCATCTCTCTAACGGCTTCCTGGTGTTCTAAGCTTCCATTGTGGAAGGAGGAGGATACTTCCAATTTATAAAAAAACATAACTACACGGTGTGTACTCTCAAGTACATGGCATGTACTTTCAATTTTAAACTGTTTCTCTGGCGGCCACTTTTCACCACCTCAATGTTCATCAGTCGAGATGATTACACTACGTGTATTTCTGAATACATGGCGTGTACTATCGTTCCACTTCCGATTACTCCCACCACCTTACTATTCACCTGCTGAGTGATTACACGACGTGTATATACTATGTACACGGTGTGTAGTCAGTTTTTACACACTTCATCACCGACAGGCCTACACCCCCTGTGTACTCATCCCACTCAGCCAAAGTACAAGGCATGTGGAAAAGTACATGGTGTGTACCCAGAAAATCTGGGATTTTTCACAATTTCCCTTTTTCTCTTAAAAACACTTAAGGAAACATAGAAAGAAGAACTCATACCTCAAGAAGAAAAAATAGGTTCTTACAAACATCCCCCCTTAAAGAAATTCATCCCCGAATTTCATTTCTGAGGGAGGTGAAGATAAAACTGACAAAAACTCTAGCCACTGAGCATGTAAGTTGGTCTCCCACTCCTAGGTTTTATCTTACACATTGACATGATGACATAGCACCCTTATGAGAGGAACTGACCAGCCATAGAGAACCTTTGTGCTCCTATGAACAGTACTAATCAGATGCTCCTCAAAGGATGCATCGGCCTGAAGCTCAACCTCCTCAGGCTGAAAGATGTGAGATGGGTCTAAGTGATAACAGTGCAGCTGAGATACATGGAAGATGTCATGCATGGCCTGGTACCTCTACTTTAACTACAACCGGTATGCAACTGGCCCCACACTCTCCATAATCCCAAACGACCCCACATACCTCGGTGAAAGTTTACTCTTTCTCTCGATCTGCCTGTGTCCCAACATCGGTGAAACACGTAAGAAAACCAAATCCCTGACCACGAACTCTAATGGTCATATCTGGTGATTAGCATAAGATTTATGATGATACTATGTAGTATCAATCTACTTATGAATCAACTAGACATACTCTGAAGTCTCTTGCATGAGACGTGGTCCCAGTAAAGCTGCCTCACCTGCCTCCAACCAGCACAAGGTTGATCGGCATGGCCTCTCATATAAATCCTTGTAAGGTACCTTCTTAATAAGTGCCTAAAAATTATTATTGTAGGAAAACATAACCAAGGGTATGTGTTTCTCTCAAGATCCCCCAAAGTATAGAATGAATGCATGTAGCATGTCTTAAAGAAACTATATCATCCGCTATGACCGGCCATATGTCAGAGGGTGGTAAGCCATGCTCTGAATAACCTATGTACCTAGTGCACTCTGAAAAATCTACTAGAAAATACATGTAAAGCACGAATCCCTATTTGAAATGATAGAACAAGGGACCACAAGAAGACTTAATACCTCTCGGATATAAAAATTTCGAGGTTTGTCAACACCGAAGGTCTCCTCGATCGGTAGAAAGTGGGATACCTTCATAAGTATGTCCACAACAACCCACACAACATTATTGCCTCGAGGTGACCTCAATAACCTGGACACTAAGTCCATCATGACATAATCTCATTTCCACTCCAGAATGGGTAACTATTGAAACAGTTAGGTTGGCCACTGATGCGCTGCCTTCACCTACTGACAGGTCGAACATCTCATAACAAGACCAGCTCCCTCTCGTTTCATACCCAGCCACCAATACTGACATCTCAAGTAACGGTACATTTTGGTAACTACTGGATTCACTACCCAACATTAAGCATGGAACTCTCACATAAACACCTCGTGTATATACCTTGGAACCCACACTCATCCATGGATACACAATATCTCATAGTCGCCTATCGTCCAACCGGGAGGAGGGTCCTCACTTTCCACAGAATCTCGTAGAACTAGGCCTTCTAAATCCCATAGTTATCTCATCCTCAATCATTCCAGGAGGGTAGAAGTCACAAATAAGGATGAAAGATAGGCTCACAGCTTACTATCGTGCACCTCCAAATGAATCTCAGAGAATGAAGCCATGATCTGCCACTCACTACTATCCTCATGCATTGCCTGTATCAGAGTCCTCCAACTCAGTGCATCATCAACTGCGTTACCCTTACTAGGTTTATAGGAAAGCTTGAAGTTGGAGGACTGATGGTATTCAGCACACATTCACATTCTTAGATTCAGGTCATGCTGAGTAAAGATATATTTGAGACTTTTGTGGTTCGTAAACACCACAAAATGTTCTCCCCAGAGATAATGTCTCCAACAGCATAATGCATGAACAACTACAACCAAATTGGATCATGAATTGGGTAATTTCTTTCATGTGGAATCAACTGCCAAGGACCGTACGCAACTACTTGATCACCCTACATCAACACATCTCCCAACCCAATGCCTGATGCATCCCATTAAACTGTATATTTCTTCCCTTACTCTGGATGTATCAGGACTGGTGCTGATGTCAACCTTCCCTTTAGCTCTTGAAAGGCTGTCTCGCAAGATTTTGACATAATTAACTTCACCCCCTTCTTATTCAAACCCATCAACAAAACTTCTATGCAGGAGAAGTCATTATAAAGTGCATGTAGTAACCATCCAGCCCCAAGAAACTCCGTATTTCAAACACGTTCTTAGACTCGTCCTAGGAAACTACTGCGTTCACTTTATCTGGGTCTACCGTAACTCATGCCTATGAGATAATATGAACCAAAAATGTATCTATTCCATCCAAATGTGGCACTTTGAGAGCTTATCATACATCTTATGCTCTCTCAGTATACTCAATATGATCTCTGTAAGGACCCGACCCCAGTTTCCCAGAGCATGTGACTTATTTGATTACATTGTCATACATACAAGGTATACGAATCCAAAAATACTGAGTATTTTAGTATTTTCAGAAACAAGTTATATAGATAAGTTTATCATTACAACATGAAGAGAATCAAAACACTATTTTATTCCACTAGAAACATCACGTCTCCCAGATTATGCTTGCAAGTCATTCAAAAATTACTTCTTAATGTCCTGAGAAAATGAAACATAAGAAAGGGGTGAGCTCAAACACTCATTAAGAGTAAGAAATACAGCAAAATATAATATAAACATTAGACATGGTGAATAATTGAAAATAAATTCCTTTAATAATAAACATGAAACACATTATGACAGGAATATGAGTTGAGTAAATAATGCCATAATAAAACATAATCATGGGTATTATAATAGTCAAATAACCACATGAACATTCAATAAATTTTTTCATAATGAGGGAAGTGCATATTACAGACATTCTGAAACATTTTTTCAAGGCATCATCCAAGATGTCTAATGATTAAGGCCTTGTCCAAAATCAATGTATCACATTAGGAAGGACATCAACCAATTCCACGTCTATTTGTCTCATGAGACCTAACGATGCATCGAGGGGCTATAGCGGGCCCCACCCATCACATAATAAGTCCAATGCATTCCTCATATGAGTGGGGATAAACATAAACGACACATTCATTCATATTGAAACTATCACATGAAATGTAACTAACTTTTCCCAATCATTAATCATAAAACACAAACCATTCTGAGTAATATGGTGAATGGTTTTAGGATAGATCATCCACAATATAGTTAGTCATTAACAATTAAATAAAATATGTTAGATGTCTTCATTAATTATTAAACCCAATAATACCATGGAATCAGCAATAGTATTTGAATCAAATAAAAATACTCTTATAAAATCATTAATCAATTTTGAGATAAATACTCTTTTATTTTGAAAAGAAGTGTTATTTATGAAATTTTTTTATAAAACCATAAGTGGATTAGGATAGTATTTTCATGATAAAATTAGTTTTTTTATAAGTATATTATTTTCCAAAAATATATTATATATTTCCCTTGAAAATATATATGAATTTGAGAAATTCCCTTGCATCGGGCACATATTTTTGGAAATAGTTTTGAGAGATTCTTTTAAAACATGTAACTATCCCGAAAATTGGGAAGCATTCTGGTTAGTGTGAATATATAGAATACTCACAAAGAATTTATGAGGAGCACATAACAATACATAATAATTTCATCAAGGAAATTAGACATTAAAAGTAACCCGAATAAAAATGGAAGTTCGGGTGGAAAACCCTTACCTTAACTCCAAACGTGTTCATATCTCGAAGTTGAGCTCCTGGAATATGAAATTATAATTATTAATAACTTAATTAAGAACTTATTAGACATGAATTTAGTTTATCATAAATCTGGTTAGTTCATTTATCTTCTTATTGATATGTTATTGTATCGAATTTCGTCGCTTCAGAATGTTCATTTTCGTTATTTTAATCTTCGGTTCACTTGTTTCTAAGTATGTGTAATTAATGTAAATATCCATAATTGAAATTACATATTATTTATGAACATAAATATTTGTTATTGGTTATTTATAAAACTTCGTTACTTGGAAGTAGGATGCATTATCATACAAAACATTAATGATAATTGTTTCGGTTAATTTGTGGGTTTTGATTACAATGAACTCATTTTTCGTTATAACTTAATTCCATTTGTACAAAGGGATTAATGAATCTTAAATAGGTTAAGTTATATATAATAATATTTTTCAAACATAACAATAATGGTTTCATGATCGTAATTTATATTGATAATCGAAATTGAAAGTCCATCATCCTTGAATGTGTTAAATTGACACATCTCAGATGGTGTTCTTGCCACTAGTATAAAAGGAGGTAAAAAAATGGAAGATGATGATAACTTAATACAATATCATGAAAACATTCTAGTACATATAAGGTACTAGAGACATCATAAAATTTTATTGAGGAGAGGTAATATTAAATGAAATCAAATAAACTTGAAAGGAAAGACAAATAATTTAAAAGATGAATTTACGTCTTGAACCAAACATCCTTAAGAGCCTCCTTAAGGGAGAGGTTTTGGTCTTTTTATGAGACCAAAGAATAATGGAAGTGGTAGGGGAGGTTGGGAGGGTATTTGGACATAATTTGGAGAAGGAATAAGGCTTGAGAGGAGTGAATGGAAGGGGGGTGAGAGGGGGTTTTTATATTGGAGGAGAGAGGGAATTTCTTAATATAAAAGTCATTAATTTGTTATTTCTCTTCAAGACAAGGAATAGCGAGTATTACATGACCAAGAATATTAATTTTATCATGTGATACCAAACCAAGTGGGCTTACATCCGAAGAACATCACACATGAATCTATAATTAGTGTATTTATCCTAATTTTGCAATTTATGGCATGTCACTATTCATCAAAAATTCAATTATTTTAGAAAATTTCTAAAAAATTTAACCCAACCATTTTTCATAGTGTAGAATCCAAAAATGAAGTCCATTTTTCAAAAATAATTTTCAAAATATTTTTAATTTTTTATTTAATTAAATCATAATTTATTCTAAAAACAAGAGTTTTAAAACATTTGTTCACTTATTTTAAAGCATATATATATCGTACTTACACATGAATATTATTTATATTATATCATAAGTAAGGTTACTATTCATTATGGTATATCACTTTTCATAAGTGTATGTTACTATTCATAAGTGTAGTTTATTATTCACCAAAAATTATGTTTTTCTTATTAGACTCTAAATAACTTACTAATCTCAACTGTGCAAGTCATATTTTTGAAATTTACATCCCAAAAGTGACAAACATATGTTTTAAGGGTGGCATAGCAATTAGTAGTTAATTATGTTGTGTTTTCATGTGATTATGACATATAAGAAAGGAATTTCCTTTAAAAATATTAGGTTGTTACATTCTCCCCTCCTTACAAAAATTTCGTCCTTGAAATTAACAAAATATTACCAAAAACGATTTGGGTATGTCTTTAACATAAGCTCCTCAGGCTCCCATATTGCTTCCTCCATCTTATGTTTCCTCCATAAAACCTTTACCAGATGAGTCGTCCATTTTCTCAATACTTGTTCCCATGTATCATGTATCTTGATAGGTTCTTCACAATAAGATAGATCAGGCTCAAGTTTTACTTCTTCATAAGTGAGTACATGTGGTGGGTCTGGCATGTACTATCTTAACATTGACATGTGGAAAACATTTTGAACCTTGGAGAGACTTGGCGGCATTGCCAAATGGTAATCTACGGCTCCAATTCGTTCCAGAATTTCAAAAGGTTTGATTTACCCAGGACATAACATTCCCTTCTTACTGAATCGTATAATACCCTTCCATGGAGATACCTTTAAGAAAACGTGATCACCTTCATGAAACTCCAAATCCTTCATTCGGTTATATAAATAGCTCTTTTGCCTACTTTGATCTATTTTGATATGGTTCTGGATAATCATCCCATTTTCCATTGTTTCTTCAACATGTTATGGGAACACTAGCTTTCTTTCACAAACATCATCCCAAAAAGTTGGTGTACGACATCGCCTCCCATATAATGCTTCATAGGGTTCCATATGTATACATGAAGGGAATCTATTGTAGTAGGAAAATTCTATGAGAGGTACATACTTATTCCACATGCCTTGAAAATATAGTCAACAAGAACTCAACTTGTCTTCTATTGTTTGAATTGTCCGTTCTAATTGTCCATCAGTTTGTAGGTGGTAGTCAGTGCTCAAATGAAGATCAGTATCTAGGGCCTTCTGAAGACCTTTCCAGAATCATGATGTAAAACGTGGATCATGATCAGAAATAATCAATAGGGGTACTCCTTGAAGTCTCAAAACATCATAAATATATATTCTTGGTAGACGTTCAAGTGGTATATTATCTCTTATAGCAAAAAAATGTGCTGACATGGTAAGTCGATCCAAAATTACCCCTATTACATCGTTCTTTCTAGGAGTCTTTGGTAATACCATGACAAAGTCCACTGTGATATTATTTCATTTCCACTCAGGTTTGGGAAGAGGTTGCAATACTCCTCCTGGTTGTTTCCTTCCAGCATTCACATGTTTACAAACCATACATCTTGACACAAAATCAGTAATCTCCCTCTTCAGGTTGTCCCACCAGAAATGTTCCTTCAAATATCTATACATCATAGTGCTACTAGGGTGTATAGAGAAATTGTAACTATGAGCATCATCCAACAATTACCTTTTTAGATCAGGTATATCGGGAACACAAAGTCTCTTCCCAAATTTCAAAACTCCATCTTCATATACAAAGTCACTCAATCTCTCATCATTCACCGCTTTAATCATCATTTGAAACTCTTAATCATCATCCTAAAAACTTTTTCTCCCTACTAGTAAAGATAGTTTGGAAACAATTTGAAAAAGCATTGATGTTTCTCCTTCCATGGTTATTCCCATATCCATCTTTACTAGATATATAAAAATAATATCCCTTTCAACTCTCATTTTGTTCAAAACTCCATGATCTTTTCTTCTCAAAGCATCTTGGACCTTATTTTATTTCCATGGGCGGTACTGTATCATGCCATAACAATCCTTGAGTAGTTATAGCCATCTACATTTCCTCATGATGAGTTCTTTCTCTGAGAAACTATATTTCAATCTCTTGTGATCAGTATAAATCTCTCATTTTTCACTATAGAGATAATGTCTCCATATCTTCAAAGTAAAGATTAAAGAAGCATAGTAAATATCATGAGTAGGATAGTTTTTCTCATGAATTTTTAGCTTTTGTAATGCATAAGAAATAATGCTATCATTTTTCATAAGGACACAACCAAGTCCTTTCATTGAAGAATCACTATAAATAACAAACTCGTTATTCCCCGATGGTAGAGTCAATATAGGGTAATTGACTAATATTATCTTTAGTTCATCGAAACATTCTTTACAGTTTTTTTTCTAAACCTATTTAACCCCTTTACGTGTGAGCTTCGTTAGCGGGTTAGCCAGTCAGGAAAAATTCTGTATGAAATGCCGATAATAACCTGTTAAGCCAATAAAACTGCGTAGCTCAGTATTTTTTGTTGTCGTGGGCCAATCATGGATTTCATTTGACTTTGTAGGATCAAATAGGATTCCATCCTTAGAACAAAATATGGCCAAGAAAAGAAATCTCCTGAAGCCAGAATTCACACATCCTAAACATCCCATATAATTCATGTCTTCTAAGAGTCTTCAGGATAATGCGCAAATGATTTTCATGTTCTTCGCATCTTTTGTAGTATACCAAGATATCGTCAAAAAATACAACTCGAAAATCATCATAATATTCCTTGAAAACTCAGTTCATTATATCCTTGAAGACATAGGGTGAATCAATCAATCCAAAAGGCATTACTGTAATCTCGTAATGCCCGTACGTAGTTCGAAATGTTGTTTTCGGAATGTTTTCCTTCTTCACACTCAACTAATGATATCCAGATCGATGGTATATCTTTGAAAAGTATTGATCACCATGCAGTTGGTCAAATAAATCATCAATTTGAGGTAGGGGATACTTATGCTTTATTTTAATATCATTTATTTCCCTGTAATCAATGCAACGCCTCATGGATCCATCTTTCTTCTTGAAAAAGATTATTGGGGCTCCCCAAGGAGAAACACTAGGTCGAATAATTTCTTTTTCACTCAAATCATATAGGTGTTTCTTTAGCTCCACTAATTCAACATTTTCCATTATATAAGTGGTCTTCGATATGGGATTTGAACCAGGAGTTAAATCAATGGAAAACTCAATTTCTCATTCTATAGGATGTCTAGGTAAATCTTTGGAAAACACATCAACATATTCTTTCACAATAGGTACACCCTCTATTTGAACATTACGTTCCTCACCCATAGTTATTTAATTCTCTTCATACCCAATAATATAATTTAGTATAGCTACTAGGGGTGGATCTAGATTATAATTAGGTGGAAATGATTCTGCTCTAAAGATATGGTATTCTTTATCATCGTCAGCAAAAATTGTAACCTCCTTCTTCTTAAAATAAATTTTTGCATCATGGTCAGAAAGTAAATCTATACCGAGGATTATATCATATTCAATCATGGGTATGATGATGAGATCAGTAGATAAAGAACATTTATATTCCCTAATGGGAACCAATTCAATGAATTTTGTAGCAATGATACTTCCCGTAGAATTTTTTTCTGACAACTCCATTATTAAATCAAATTGGAAATATCTAATTTTCATTGAAAACTTGGAAGATATTGAACAATGAGATGATCTAGAATCAAATAATGCATTGGCTAAACTCGAGGAGATAATTAAAGTACCCTCCACTATGTCATTATGAACTTCAACCTCTACAGTTCTTATTGCATAAGCTTTTCCAAGATCCCTTGGCATTTTCTGATGCATATTTCTATGAGTTTTTGGAAAATCATTAGCATAGTGTCCCATCTCCTGACAATTATATCATTGAACATCATTGGATTCCTTATTCCCTTTGAAATCACCACTAATATGGCCTTTCTACCACATTTTTAGCATACTCATTTCCCTTTTAAGCATGCACCAGGGTGTTTCCTTCCATAATTGTCACATGGTGGAAATTTGACACTTCCCTTCTTCACTATTTCCTTATTTCCGTTCCCAGGGTATTCAGTAGCCCTCTACTATTCTTACATTCCCTTAAAGTCATATGACATAGAGAATTATTTTTCTTATTTGATTGCACAAGAAAATATATCCTCATATGATGAAACACATTGGGAGACTAGTGCCCGCCAGAGGAATGGCTTTAGGCCATCAAATAATCGATCAATTTTTCTCCTTGTATTTTGTATATATTCCACAACATGTCATTCTAACATTGTGAAGTTGGATTCATACTTGGAAACATTTTCATCCTCCTTCTACATCAGATTCAAGAATTGTCTCTCCATGTCTAATCACTGCTCACGAGGGGAATATTTTTCTAAGAAAATTTCATAAAAATCCCTCCATTCCATCTCTTCTATATCTTTCTCCTCCATTGTGTTTTGGATTAATGAAAACCACTGATCCACATATCCTAATAGATGATATACTTCCATGATAACCTACTCACTTTCATTACATCCCAAAGATAGAAATATATTTTCAAGGGAACATATCCACTACTCTGCTACAAATGGGTTTGTAGTCCCGTTGACTAATAGAGGTTGTTGTATCATAAAGCGATCATAGAATGGCTCTTCCACATGGTGGATCCAGATTCTTCATACGGGTAAGGTCATTATTCATATCTAGAGTAAGTATTCCCAGTATAGTTATGAGTTTCTCAGCACCATTCATAGCACAAGAGCCAACATCATTGTCTTACGTTAGAGGAAAATCCCTACAGGGGACATGTGAATTCATGCGATTTCCATTCCACCCACTATGTGACATATCTAGATAATGGAATACACTGTATTTTGTTATGAATCACAGTATATAATCTCAACATAAAAATACTCAGAAAAATTGAGATCCTTCACATGGATAATCGCATACTCAAAAAAATGGTATCTTTGAGTAATATTTACATTAAACTCCTTCCTAATGGCTTTTAATGAAAATGTGAATTATCCTAAGAATATCCATCAGGAGTGTCATAACCAAGTGTGCAGCAAGGCCCATTTTCGTGCACCAGTTCCTATTCAAGTTTAGCTCAAAGCAGTGTTTTCGGGTTTTACCCCTAGATACATTTGTGTTAGAGCCACCTCTACTTGCTTGTTTCAATACAAGGTTGTATTCCTTGGAAGATCCACATAATCTATTCCTTACCAAAACACTAAGACATTCATGTATTTTTATACTCAAAGACTAACTTAGGGACCCTTCCCTAATTCTACATTTTCTAAATCTTGTGTCCAAGTATTCTACTAAAATTTCTATGATACCAACTATAAAAACCCGACCCTAGTTGCCCAGAGCCAGTTCCTTATTTGATTACGTTGGCATACATAGAAGGAATTCGGATCTTGAAAGACAAAGTAGTTTAGTATTATTGGAATCATTTTAAATACATAAGTTTATCATTACAACCTGAGGGGAATCAAAACTCTATTTTATTCCACTAGAAACATCACTTCTCATAGATTATGCTTTCATTTCATTCATAAATTACTTCTTCATGTCCTAAGAAAATAAAACATAATAATGGGGTGTGCTCAAATGCTCAGTTAGAGTAAGAAATACAGTGGAAGATAATATAAAAATCAGACATGGTGAATAATTGAAAAAACATTCCTTTAATAATAAACATAAAACACATTATGAAGGGAATATGAACTTAGTAAATAATGCCATAATAAAACATAATAATGTGTATTCAAATAGTGAAACAATCACATTAACTTTCAATAAATTGTTTCATAATGAGGTAAATGCATATACTGGACATTCTGGAACATTTTTTCAAGGCCTCAGCCAAGATTTTTAATGATTATGGCCTCTTCCAAAATCCATGTATCACATTGGGAAAGGCATCAGCCAATTCCACGTCTATTTGCCTCTTGAGACCTACCGATGCATCGAGGGGATATAGAGGTCCCCACCCATTACATAATAAGTCTAATGAATTCCTCATATGAGTGGGGAAAACCATAGAAAAAATATACATTCATTTTGAAACTATCATATGAAATGTAACTAACTTTCCCCAATCATTAAATATAAAACACTAACCATTCTGAGTAATATGGTGAATGGTTTTAGGATATATCATTCACAATAGATTTATTCATAAAACATTAAATAAAATTTGGTAGATTTATTCATAAATGATTAAACCCAGTAATACCATGTAATTAACAAGAGTATTTGAATCAATCAAAATACAATTATAAAATCATTAAGAAATTTTTAGATAAATACTCTTTTATTTAGAAAAGAAGAGTTCTTTTGGGAAATATTTGTATAAAATCAGAAGTGGATTAGGATATTATATTAATTATAAAATTAGTGATTTTAGAAGGATAATGGTATCTAGAAATAGATTATATCTTTCCCTTAAAAATAGTTATGAATTGGATAAATTCCATTGTATCAGGCTCATATTTTTAGAAACAGTTTTGAGAGATCCTTTTAAAACATGTAACTATCCAAAAAATATGGAAGGATTCTGGATAATGTACATATGTAGAATAATCCCACATAATTTAATTTGAGGACATAACAATATATAAGTGTTTCATCGAGGAAATTAGACATTAAAAGTAACCCGAATGAAAATGGAAGTTCGGGTGGAAAACCCTTACCTTAACTCCAAACATGTTCCTCTCAAGAACTTAAGCTCATAGAATATGAAATTATACTTATTAATAACTTAATTAATAACATATTATATATGCATTTAGTTTATCATAAATCTGGTTACTTCATTTATGTTCTTATTGATAAGATATTATATCGAATTCCATCGCTTCAGAATGTTCATTTTCGTTATTTTAATCTTCAGTTCAATTATTTTTAAGTATGTGGAATGAATGTAAATATACAGAATTGAAATTATATATTATTTATGAACATATGTAGGTGTTATTGGTCATTTATATAACTTTGTTACATGGAAGGAGTATGCATTATCATATAGAACTTTAATGATAATTGTTTCAGTTAATTTTTGGGTTTTGATTACAACAAACTCATTTTTCAATATAACATAATACCATTTGTATAAACGGATTACAAAATATTAAATAAGATATATTTTATATATTAATCTGTTTCAACCATTAAAATAATGTTTTCCTGATCAGAATTGAGATTTATAATAGAAATCAAAAGTCCATCGTCCTTGAATTTGTAAAATTGACACATCTCGGATGATGTTCATTCGACTAGTATAAAAGGAGGTAAAAAAGGGAATATGATGATAACTTAATCCACTATCACGAAAAAATTGCATTAGATATAAGTTGCTAGAGTCATTAGAAAATTTGGATGAAGATAGGTAATAGAAAATGAAAACAAATAAACTTGAAATGAAATACAATGAATTGAAAATAGGAATTTAACTCTTGAACCAAACATCCTTGAGGGCCTCCATAAGGGAGAGGTTTTGGTCTTTTTATGAGACCATATCTTGATGGACGTGGGAGTGGAGTATGGTAGTGTATTTGGACATAATTTGGAGAAGGAACAAGGCTTGAGAAGAGTGAATGGAAGGGTGGGTTGAGGGGGGTTTTATAGTGGAGGAGAGAGGGAATTTCATAATATAAAACTCATTAATTTACTATTTCTCCCCAATACAAGGAATAGTGAGTAATCCATGAAAAAGAATAGTAATTTTATCATGTGATCCCAATCCATGTGGGATTACATCAGCAGAACATCACACATGACACTATAATTAGTCTATTTATCTTGATTCTGCAATTTATGGCATCTCACTATTCACAATAAATTCTTATATTTCAGAAAAATCCCAAAAATTTACCCCAACAAGTTTTCGACTTGTAGAATCCAAAAAGTACGTCCATTTTTCAAAAATAATTTTCTAAATATCATTAATTTAATATTTAATTAAATAATAATTTATTCTGAAAAAAGGAGTTTTAAAACATCTATTTACTTATTTTAAAGCATAGATATATCGTACATACACTATAATATTATTTATATACTATAATAAGTAAGGTTACTATTCATTTGGGTATATCACTATTCATAAGGGAATGTTACTATTCATAAGGGTAGGTTAATATTCATCAAAAATTATGTTTTTCTTATTTGACTCTAAATAACTTACTGATTCCAACTGTGTATGTCATATTTTTGAAATTCACATCACAAAAGTGAAAAACATATGTTTTAAGGGTCACAACAATTATTAGTTAATTATGTTGTGATTTCATGTGATTATGACATATAATAAATAAATATCCTTTAAAAATATTAGGTTGTTACAATCTCAAGACTGGTAGCATGGTCGTGTTGAGTGTGATAGTACACACCAAGATATCTTCCACAAAGACTACCAAAAAAGAATCCAGATATGGGTGGAACACACGATTCATCAGAGCCATGATAACTGCTAGTGCATTCGTGAGTCCGAACGGTATGACCAAATACTCGTATAGACCATATCTGCTCTGAATGGCTGTAAGCGATATGTCCGATTGTCTAATGCCTAACTTATGATATTTGGATCTCAATCCAATCTTCAAAAACACTCGTGCTCCTCGAAGTTGATCAAAAAGATCCTAAATCCTTGGAATGGGATATCGGTTATTGACTTTCAACTGGTTCATCTTCCGATAATCCACACAATGTCTGAGGGTACCATCGGCCATCTTCGCAAACAGGACAAGCGAACCCCAAGGAGAAGTACTGGGTCAGAAGAAACCTTTTTCTTGTAACTCCTCCAACTACCTCTTTAGATCCTGAAACTCTGGTGTAGACATCCTATAAAGATTAATGGACACCTGTTGTGCTCCTGGCACAAACTCAATAGAGAAATCCACCTCTCACTCTGGAGGTAGACCTGAAAAAGTCATCTGAGAAGATATCCCTGAAATGATCAACCATTGGAGGGAAATCATTCTGACAAGTTCTATGGTCATCTAGATACAAACTCACAGTCTGGGTTGTCACTCCACCACGACCAAGATGCTTGGGTCTAGCTCGGATCTCCTAGACATCCCATTCTCCCTTGTATAGAATCTATCTTCCCACTGGTGACGAGAAACTCACCCTGCGATGATAGAAATATACAAAGGTTCAAAAGGGTTCCAACCATTCCATCCCTAAAATGATTCCATAGCTCGTCATCTCTATGCCATAGAGGTCCCATTGAAGGTGATGCACACCATCTTCTAGGGGGAACTCCCTGAACTGACGCACACTTGCCGTTTTAATTCATAATGGAGTTTCTAGCATCATAACATCAAAAGAAGAAGAAGAAGAAACACAATTCCCAAGGCTCTCTAAAACAAGAACATATATAAAGATATATGTAGCACCGGTATCGAAAATTACCAAAGAAAAAACAAAAGAAAATAGAATCGTACCTATGACAGTGGAATGTCTAGGATTTGGCTCCTATTGGGTCTTTTGCACCGCATATGCCTGCACAGTGTCACATCTTTGCGACACAACCTGGATACCCTAAGCCGACCTGCCCTGCTATGTATGAGATCTTGGTGTCTGGATACCATGGCCATGAACACCACCTCAGCCTGAACGTCATGACATATTCTAATTCCCTGACAGGTAAGAAGTTGTTGACCCTGATCCTACACACGGAGTTTGCACATAACCCCTCTCACTAGACACTGGTGGAAACTCCATGCTAAAACGCTGGAGATGACCCATCTTTCCCCAAGATCGACACTACACTGGGTCAGGTGGACACTAAGGTCTCTTATTCACCTATTTACCACACTGGTATCACCCTACCAAGCCACTTGAAGAAATATTCTGGCTAGTACTACCACCGTGAGAGAAATACATCTAACTCTTCCTCTTACCGGTATAAATAGTACCAAAAACTAGTGCCGAACTTCCCTGGCCTGCACCACTAGCTTCTCGCAGGTTCTGCTCAGTAATCAGTGCTTGGTTAACAATAATATTAACTGCAGGAAACCTAAAAACATTCACTACTTCTCAGATGTCATATCAAAGACCATACTCAAAGCATTAAGCCATGAACGTCTCATCACCCTCCAGAACATGTGAAAAGTGTTCTAGCTCGGTGAAGCAGGTAGAATAGTCCATCACTGACAAGGAACCCTACTGCAAATTCATGAACTCTTGAGCTCGATCAGCCCTCACCATTGCTAGAAAAAAAATTCAAAGAAGACTTCCTAAAAATATTCCACCATCATATCCCTATGATGCATAATATGGGTGGTAACATCCCACCATCTTTTGGCGGAATCATGCAACATGTAAGTAGCGAGATTGACCATCCATCCACTAGGCGTCTCCAGATGCTTGATGAAAGTATGCAAAAAAACCATCCAAGACTCTAGAGCCTATGATCCACCATCCACTAAATACGTAGGCGGATGTTGTTGATGGAATATACGCGTTGCATCTTCCATAGATGTGGCATCCAAAGGTGCTCTCTCGAAGGTCTGCATAAATCGCATGAAGCCTTCATGGAACTGCGCATCCGTGCGTATGTTCAGTATAATGTCTAGCTCCACATCTGGCTCTGCTAAAGGCTCCATCGGTAGACAATGGCCTGCCATCTCTAGAGTATAATTGTTGCCTCTCTCATAGAGAACAACTCAAGGTCGTCTAACCAACATGGCTATACAAGGACAAACACACACCTTAGATCAAGATCATCAAGGACTGAAAAGAAAGACTGTAATAAGGGAACATGAGAAAGGAAACATTTATGTTTTATAAAACAAGACTACATGGAATGTATCATAACTACATGGGATGTTCCCTTAAGTCTTTCACATGGGTGTGTACTTTTTCTAAACCTGGTCGTGTAACACCCGAAACACACGGTGTGTTAACCACACACACGTCGTGTACCTGAATTTTTTTCCCCTGATCAAGTCCTTCTACACAGCTTAGCCACACAACTCTCTTTAGAATGAGACTACATGGAATGTACTAGATGAGATTCACTGACACATGTTTTCCATGACACGGCCGGGTACACAGCTCAAACTACATAGCATGTTCCATATATACACGGTTTGTACTGCTTAGATTCCATCTTCCCAGGATTTTAGTGACATGGCTGGCTACTCAGCTGACACTACACGATGTCTTACACCCACACACGATGTGTACACCACCCTATTTCCCCATCCACATGGCGAAGTCCACATGGTCTTTCATCATTCAGGACTACACTACGTTTCCCTCGAGGACATGGCATGAACAAGAAGAGCTTTTCCGACCCATTTTGTTCGAGAAGTGACCGGATACACGGCCCACACTACACAGCGTATTTCATATGGACATGTCATGTAGTTTTGAAAGGATAACACAGACCCGTGTTTTTAGTTACATGGCCGAATTCCAAAATTATGCTACACGACAAGTTTGAAAGTTACACAGCGTGTTCAAGCAATGTTTTCTCTGCCCGTGTTGTTAGTTACATGGTGGAAGATGTGTACGACTGGTACACAACATGTCCCATCTAGAGTTTTTCCATTCCAGTTTTTCTTCCTACATGGCCTACGACACGGTTAGGAACTACACGGTGAGTACATAAGGTACACGACATGTAATTAATTTTTTTTCTTTTCTTCACAAACAGAAGATTAGATGGCATGTTGTCAAAACTACACAGCGTGTATTCTTGATTTTTTCAGATAGTAGGCCTTAGAAACTTCTCTAGGGCCTAGAAAAACACTAAAACCAAAACCAATGTGCCATATTCTATTCTGTGAGGGATCTTACTCCCCGTGAACTGAAGCTTGTAATCATATATGTGTTATAACAATGTAAACTATCATTGATCCACAAAATTCCAGTTGATGAGGGCCTATACTGCTCCAGAACCAATGTTTGGAGTTCATTCAGAAAACCGTACATAAAAATTCTGTATCAAATAGAAGGAATTTTTTCAAGACATCTATCAAAACTACATGAATTTTCTATCTCAACATCTTTCACAATAACAAGAAATTTCTAATGCACCTACATGGCATGGAAACTATGCATGGCATGTGATACTAACATGTGCCTAAATGATGCATGAGATGGCATACCCTCATCTCATCAGGTTGAAACTAAATTGAACCCAAGTATAGAAATATAAATAGCATATCACAAGTGCGTAACCCAATGGTGAAAATAAAATCAATAGTAAAAATCATAAGTAAATAATCACAATTTAGTTCGAGGAAATTATAATTTTACATATACACAGGGTAGCTATGCCTGGCCACATTTATTACTGAATCCTGTAGCAATCAATATATTTCTGTCATTACCGAATAATAAAATAACTCAGGGAAAAGAAAATACCTCTGGTACAACTTTGTAACGTCCTGGATCCGGGTGCCACTACACGGGTGCCCCGAACCAGGTTGGTCACATGACCTCAAGCACATTTCCCCAAATTACAGAGGCTGCTGACTTGCAGCAAGGGACTAGATCTGATAGTGGAGAAACTATGCCCTCATTTTTCAACGTGAAGCACAACAGAACAAATATAATCATAAAAAAATAGAATCAATAAACAATACTAAGATGAGATGGTAAACAATACAGAATTAAAAAAATGACCAACAATCATATATAATGATGAAATATGTCCCTAAGTCTAAGAAATAAGCCAAAACATGATACCCTATAATATTAACAATACAGTACAAGGTAAAAATTCATCAAAGAAAAACAAAACAGTGTAGTAGGAACTTAGTAGAATCGCAAGCCTATGCTCACTCCCATGATCTCCTAATCCTCTACAACAATCAAGTACCTGTATAGGGATTTTTCCTCTATCAAAACATATAGTAATATAATCTATTTGGGCCCAAGATATGGCCCAAATAGGGTGTGAGAAATAAATCCCAGTAGGAAACCTCCAAAGGCTCGTGCCCAACTGTCAGTGAAAATGTGCAATGGCAGTGTGTAGTAATGGAATGCAGTAAACTAGGAAGTACTCAAAAGGAGATAATCCTACCAGTTCCATTACCATTTAATTATTATTTAAACAATTCCAAGAATGTGCTTTAGCTTGGCAGGTATATCATAAGAAATCACCACAGTGGATTTTCATGGTAAACAGTGTACTTAGACATAATAACCCTATCCATCAGGCTAAATAGATCCACACCCTCAAGCTAATCAGAACCATGCCCTCATGATAATTAGAACCAGTCCCTCGGGATAATCAGAACCATGCCCTCAGGATAATCAGTAGAACGCCCTCAGGCTAATAAAGTAACCACGCCCTCAGGCTAATTAGTACCATGCCCTCAGGATAATAATGTAACCACGCCCTCAGGCAAATAAGTATTGTTCCCTCAGGCTAATCAGTACCATTCCCACAGGATAATCAAGTAATAATTCCCTCAGACTAATAAAGTAACCATGTCCTTTGGCTAATCAATACCATGCCCTCAGGCTAATCATGTAACCACGCCCTCAGGCTAATCAAGTAACCAGGACAAGCC
The DNA here is from genome assembly GCA_963277665.1 of Viscum album. Classification (NCBI taxonomy): domain Eukaryota; kingdom Viridiplantae; phylum Streptophyta; class Magnoliopsida; order Santalales; family Viscaceae; genus Viscum; species Viscum album. The sequence goes on from OY728163.1 coordinate 1,947,580,343, forward strand.
CAACACATAAGTAAGAAATTATATATACATTTTCTCTCATGAAAACTCAAAGAATGCTATAATCATGGCATACCCCCGGGTATCCTAGCCAAATGTCTAAAACAAGGGAAACACACCCACTGGGTGGCACTAGATCAAGGCAGCGATACCAAACAATAGTTCTTTTAATTCATTAAATTATCTTTATAATTTTAGGAATTTTATCAGACATGGACTCAACCATACAACACCCCAAACATGGGCGCATAACACAATGGTACATAAAAACAACTTGACAGGTGGAAATAAACATCATACCACCTACATCGATCTCCACCGATTGATATATGTGAACGATGCCTCCTAAAACACCTGAGAATGGTGTAGATATGGGATAAACTTTCACCTATTCAAACTCAAATAACATCCCTTAGGAAGGAATTATAAGGAAACACACAAGGAGAGGAAAGGGCCTACACACGCAGTCCTAACGTGATCGTCGGTGAAGGAACTAGAGTCCCAGTACTCGGTCAGGAGCTCTTCCAAGGTTCTTACATCTCTGTTGTGGCGTCTCGGAATTCTAGACATCCTCTGTTGAAAGTGTAGGCTACTTCCAGTTTATAAAAAAACACAACTATAGGGCTTGTACTATCATGTACATGGTGTGTACTTTTCATATTTAACTGCTCCTCTGGCGGCCACATTCCACCGCCTCACTGTTCATTGGTCGACAAGATTACACAACGTGTATTTCTGAATACATGGCTTGTACTGTTGTTCTGCTATCATTTACTCCAACCACCTTAGTATTCAACTAATGACTGATTACCTGGCATATATATACTATGTACATGACGTGTAGTGAGTTTTTACACCGTTCATCACCAATAGGCCTACATGCCCTGTGTACACATCCCACACGGCCAATGTACACAGTGTGTGGAAAAGTACATGGCGTGTACCCACAAAATTTGGGATTTTTACCCATTTTCCTTATTTCCTCAAAAACACATAAGGAAAAAGGAAAAGAAGACACCCATACCTCAAGAATAAGAACCGGGTTCTTAAATATATTAAAGTAAATCATGCGTAGTTTAATAAGGTTAGAAAATAATGTACATGTATGTGTCATTAGGGGGACAGATTGAAACATCTTTGTTGCAATGATATATCCCTGAGGAGTTTTAACTAATAACTACTATATTAAATAAAATTGAATATTTATAATTTTATTGGGAAACTAAGAAAATATAAAATAATTCGATGATATAGAATAAAATAAAGCGTTGACTATGTTCAAGGAAATGATTAAAATATATGCTACTACATCACTAGGAACGTTATCCTCTATAGATGTGACTATATAAACATGGCCTTACTCCCTTGGCTTTCATTGGGGAACACATACCTAACACTTAGGACATTAATGTGCATAATGTAACACCTCATAATAACCATAAAATATGAAATTGGTTGTCTCCTTCTTCCCCTTTAAATCACGATATTGGGGGCCTTTTTATCTGAACTTGTAATAGACTCCCATTCCCTTCAGGCCTATTCGAAGGTGTTTCTTCCCAAAATTACTACAAGGTGAAATGTGAAATCTTCCCTATATCCACATTTCCTTATTTATTTTTTATATAGTTTTTAGTATCCCTCTTATTCTCATTATTTCCTGTGAAGTCATATAACTTAGAGAATAAATTTTACATCTTGATTGCATAGGAGACATTATATTAATACGGTAAGAAATTTTAAGAGTGCAGTTCCTTTTGGAAGAATGGATTTAAACCATTAAAAAATTTATTAATCATGCTCCATAGATTATGTATGTTGTCTACAAATACCTTTATAACATTTTAATGTAGGCATCAAACATGGAATCAAATTCATCCTCCTGCTGCATATTCATTAATTTCCTTTCCATATCTACTCATTGTTTGTTGTGGAAATATTTCTCTAGAAAATTTTTCTTAATATCCCTCTATTCCATACCATCTATTTCATCCTCCTCTGTTGTGTTTTTGATTAAATACCACCATTGATCCACATTTTCGAATATATGATAAATTACCATGACAACCTTTTCAATTTTTCTGCATCCCCAAGTGAGAAATATCATTTCTATTTAACTTATCGACTATATAGCTAAAAATGGGTTTGTAGTTTCATTGAATAATGGAGGTTGTTGTCACATAAAGTGGTTAAGTATATCTCCTTTTAAATTATGGATCCAAATGATCTATATAGGTATGGTTATTTTTCATAACATGAGTCAATTGTACTAGTATTGTTATAATCTTCTCAAAACTAATCGCTTAACTAGATCCAACATCATTATCTTCAATTAGAGGGAAATCCATACATGGGTTACTCATGTTTAGGTGGTTTCCATTCCTTCCACTAGACACCATTTCTAAATAATGGTATAAACTATAATATGATTTTAATCATAATGTAAAATATCAACATAGGAAACTACTTTTAATATTTTAAAATTCAATCCATATAAAACATCGTAATCATAATCATGGTTTCTTTGAGGAAAATTTTACATTTAAATCCTTTATAGTGGTTTGTAATGAAAATTTTGAATTATCCTATGTATATCCTTGGGTCAAGACTGAAACTCTTTGTCAGAGTTTTCACTCCTAGTACATATATTCTATAACCACACCCCCTTTGTGTATCCAGATAGGGATTTATTATCTAGAAAGATCCAAAAAATCTAATCCTTACCAAAATTACAGGATGTTCTTGCATGTTTATCATCAAATACTATCTTCGGGTTTTGTTCCCTAATCTTCTCTCTCTAAATATATCATTAAATTTTTCTAATAAAAATGTTCTAATACCAATTGTAAAGACCCAAAACTTGTTTCCTAATGTTGGTTTTTTATTACATTACATTGGCCTGATTACAAAAATTCATATCCTAGAGGAACAAATTGTTTTTGAGATTTTGAAATCCATATACATACATAACATAAAAATTACCCTTTGAAATGAAATATAACATAAAATTTTATTGGTAACACCAATATCTATTTGTTTATAACTGGATTTCATTCATAATTAAATTCGTAATGTCTTGAGAAAATGAATCATAACAAAGTTGTGAGCTCAAACGCTCAGTAAGGGTAACAAATACAGAAGAATCATAAATAATAAGGCATGGTGAGCAACTAAAAGTACACATTCCATTAAAAATAAACTTGAATATAAAATGGAAGGAATATGAACTAAATAAACAATTCCATAATAAAACATAATCATGGGTATTCAACTAGTTGAATAACCACATGAACTATAAATTACTATTTTCAAAATGATTTAATGCATAATGCGGTATATCATAAATATACCATTAAGGTATCATTCCATGATAAAAAATAACCATTTTTTCAAGTCCTTGTGCCATGAACTAGTTTGTTTCATGAGACATACCGATACACTAAGGGGCTATAGAGGGCCCAACTCTACACTTACTATTTTCAATGCATTCATCATATGAATGGAGATAAACATTAACTACATATACATTCATATTGAAACTAATATATGAAATGTAAATAAATTTCCCATAACCTTAAGAATAAATACTAACCATTCGAGGTAAATTGTTGAATTTTTTAAGATAGAACATCCACCGTCAAACTAATAATAAAAAATTCAATTAAATATGATAGATTATATCATAAAATTTTAATCCCAATAATACATAAGAATCAAAAAGTGTGTTTAAATAGATGAATATACTCTTATAAAATTATCGACTAATTCATGAGATAAATAGTCTTTTACTCTGAAAATAATATTTCTTTTGAAAAAATACTTGTATAAAAACATAAGTAATGTAAGATATTATTATAGTAATAAATTGATTTATTTTATAAAGATAATGGTTTCCAAAAAATTTTTATAGAATTCTCAAGAAAATATGTATAAATTTGAGAAATTCCCTTAAATTGGGCTTGTATTTTTGGAAGAATTTTTGAAAGATCCTTTTAGAACATATATCCCCCCATTAATGAAAGTAAAATTATTTTCAGTACACATATAAAAAACATTATCAAATAATATATGAGGATTACTTATAAATGAATAATAATTTTATTGAGGTATATAGAGAATAAGAGAAACCCAAATGAAAATGGAGGTTCAGGTACACAACCTGTAACTTATGTCTGGAGGTGTTCGCCACTTGATCTTAATCAACTGAATAATCAAATTTTGGTTCGTAAATTAACATTTCTATAACCTCCTCTACATTTAATCGATTTATTATAACTTTATTAGGTTTATTCATGGACATTTGATGGGTTAAAAGATTCAATTTCATTGTATTGGAGTGTTTCGTTCCATGGTTTTCATGACTGATTTACTTATATTCATATATGGATAAACATATATAAGGAGAATGGTCGTATATAATAGAAGTTGTATGTTATTATTGAAACACTATAAGACTTCATAGTCATAAAATTTATTTGGTTATTGGGAGTGTAGATGAATCACTATATAAATGTTTAATGAACTTTTTTTGGTTAATTGGAGGTGCTTCATCACTATAAAATTATTTTGATTTATAAATTAATTTAATGTATACAAATGGATTAAATATCCCTAAATAAGATATAATACATATATTATGGTCTAGTTAAACAATAAATATGGTTCCATGACTATAATTTAAGATAGTAATATAAACCGAATACCTGTTATCCTTGAATGTGATAAATTAACACATCTCAGATGGTGTGTTCATTTCTAGTATAAAATAAGGGGAAAATAGAGATGATGAAGATTTATTACTGTATTATATCAAAATTATATTAAATTTATGTATCTATATTAATCAAAACATTTTTATTAAAGGATGTGAGGAAAGAAAAATAAAAGAAATGAACTTGAAATAAAATAAATGAAAAGAGGTATTTAACACTTGAAGTAATCCACCTTGAGAGCCTCCTTAAGGGAGAGTTTTTTGTCTCTTTATGTTTCCATGGTTTTATGGACGTGGGGGTGGATCTTTGGAGGATATTTGAGACGAATTTAGATTTGTCACAAAGCTTTAGAGGATTGAATAGTATTGGGAGGGATGGGGGGTTTTATAGTGCAGGAGAGGTGGGGTTTCCCCATATTTTACTCATTATTTTATTATTTTTAATAAGAGAACCAATATTATTAATTACTAAGAACAAGAATTGTAATATGTGATTATTATTTTGAACCAAGGGTGATTTCATAAGACGTGACACTAGGAATAGTGGATTTAACTCATAATGTATATATAAGGTAAATTATCATATTGTACTGTTCATAAAAATTTCGATTATTTAAAAAAAATCCAAAAAATTCACCCTAACTATTTTTAAACATGTGTAATTCAAAAAGGAACTCTATTTCTCAAAAATTATTTTCTAAATATTATTAATTTAATTTTTTTTTAAAAAATAATGATTTATTAAAAAAATTTCTAAAACTACAATTTGTTTTATATAATCTTGAAAAATTAATCACAATCTAATTATATTATAATTTTAAGATAATAAATTAATAATATAATTTACTGTTGATAAGGTTCATATTACTATTCATCTTACTATTCATAATGGTATGTTGCAAATAAAAAAAATTATGTTTGTCTTATCTGACTCTAAATATCTTACTCAATACATCCGTGTATGTCAGTTTTTTGAAATTAAAAACACAATTGTAGAAAAATTATGTATACTGGCTAGGTTATATCATTATAATTTTTTGTAGAGACTCAATGTTTCATGCAATTAGTATTAAATTTATTTGCAAATACATGGGTTGTTACACTATCCCCAAAAAAACATATCAGGAATACTGGAAAACAATGAGGAATGTCCACTTATCCTCCATCAAATCCTTTCCCACCCATATATCGTGTGAAAAAGAACCATGTTTCCAGGGAAACTAAACTATGGAGATAGATTTTACACAAGGAACCATTACCTGATAATAAATATTCTAAACCGGCTTCTCAATCATATATTTATCTAGTTATACGTCATGGTCTTCCTAGCTCATGAATGGATATTCATTATAGATATACTTTTAGATCATTGACATGTGAAACTCTTTATGGATCAATGTAATCTATGGGTGAAAAGTCTAATTGTAGGAAGCTATCATAATCCTCTAAAAAACTTCAAATGGTCCCTCAAATATTTGTAAAAATTTACCCTATTCTCCATGCCATTGGTGACTCAACCTACGTTAAACCCTAAAAAGACTAGGTCACCAACCAATTAACCCAAAGGTAATTAATGATGTCAAACATAGTATTTATAATCTATTTTTTCCATTACCATTCTATAATAAACCATCTAAAAATCTATTGTAATCACTTAGATGAAACTATGTCTAACTAGGGAATCTTCATTAATCTCTAAACAACACAATAGGTATATCCATGGTTAACAATACAAGGCCTCATGTAATTAAATATTGATGTATGATTATTAACTACTATTATAGAAAAACTCAACTAATCCCTATTATAAATCACGAGATCCAACAATTTCAAAGTAAAAATCATGAGGAATATCATTCATAATACGTATAGCTCAGTCCATCTGACCTTCTATCCAAATATGGTTACCCATGATCAACATTACCTAAGATAACATATCTTCATTGAGGACACTCCCAAAAAAGGAATTAAAAATGGGATCTATATTGTAAATAATTAAATAAGTAAATCTATGAAATATGATTATACTGAGCTCATACAGATTACCCAATTCATCAACATTCATGGTGTCACAAACAAGAATAATGTGAGTCAATTTAGTCAATCGATCAATCACCACCCATATCAAAATTTATCCTAAATTAATAACTTTCTACCGAACAAATATATATATATATATATATATATATATATATATTATCACACTTTTAAGTTTTCATAAGATTTTGTTGAATCAGGCCAGAAGGGATTTGATTATAGTGACCCAAATTTTTTAAAATTAAAATTACATCATATTTATGGTAAAAATCATTAAATTATTACATGACCAGGATTAAAATATTTAGTGTCTTGGGGAAATTAGGATTATACATAACATTTATAAAATAAACCATAATGATTTTATTAATTTCTACTTATCTATATTTTTATTTTCCCTCATGTTCTCCATATTACAAGTAATCTCATAACGATATACATCAATGAAATGGTTGAGATTAAATCCCGGTAACATAACAGATAAGGCCATGAAACAATATAAAATGGGGTGATAATAATCATAACATAATCAAAAAAATCATGATGGGAATAATGACAAAAATTCATGGAATGTGAAAATGTAAAAAATGAAACATAATGTCCTAGTGGTCAATAACCACACATAGTTTTGAAATAATATAGAATCATGTCCATGAACATTTAAATTTTAATCATGAGATACTTCACAATAACTTATTCATTCGTGTGATATATAATTCTCGGATCACTCATCACATCCTAACATTTACATTACACACTATAATTTTGGGTGGACCTGGAACATTATGACATTTACATTATCATGTCTACCACACATAACATATATCAATTATGGACATAAAATAATCCTTTTAAATTAATGGGGTTAATTTCATAAATCAAAAAATTATAAAATTCGAGTTCCCAAATTAAAGGGGGAATAACCTACATGATATAAGAACCATCAGTCTTAATTGAAGATTAAACTGTCTCGAGAAGTAAAAGGTGTGTCTTTTTGAAAGAAGAGTTATTTTAGAAAAAATTATGTTTGTCATAAACTCTATTTGAAAACATGTATATCCCAAAAAAGGTAATTTATTAATGAATTACTGATATTTAAGGAATATAGTTACTAAAAACGAGGTGAAAGAGGGAAACCCCAAAGAATGAAAGTTAGGGTTGATAATTTTGTTTACCTTATGTACGATTGATTTTATCACATTAATATCCACTAAGATCAAGTTATTTTCATTAATTAAAAAATAAAAACAATTAATACAATAATTTTATACATTATGGTTTTATTAAGTTCATCTATGGATTTTTTTATTAGTTATCGAGTTTAATTTGATTATTCAGAAGCATTCGATTTCATGGTTTTCAGGATTGGTTTTCTTTTATACAAAAATTATTGTTAGTTTTAAATGAAGATAAATATAAAAGAATATATATTATAGTATTTAATGTTCTTATAAAAGTTTAATTGATCATATAAATAAATTTCTTAAATGGTATGAGGATTAATCATTAGAAATTTTTAATTCTGATTGTTTTAGGTTAATTTTGGCGTTTTTTCGATCGCAATGAATTTTATTTGTTTTATAATTAAGATTTTGTATTAACGTTACTTATAAAACATAAAAAGGGTTATAATAAAATTTAGAATATTTTTTCAAGCATTTTAAGGTTTTATTAACATCCTTTAAGAAGTTATTGGTAAATAAATGTCCTTCTCCCATGGTGTCAGTAAATTGACACATCACATGTGATGATTTTATATTTATAATAAGAGAGAGAGAAATGATATTGGTGATGAATCATACATTACCATGATTTTATTTTAGTATATAAAACATACTAGAGTTATCATGAATTTTGGAAAAGATAAGTTGATAATAAGAGAATAAAACAAATGAAATTTAATAGAAAATAAATAGAAAAAGTATGAGGATTTTATTACTTAAATATCTTATCCTAGATAACCTTTTTGGAGAAAAGTATTTGGTATTTTTATGAGACAAAGATCTCTGGGATGAATGGAATGGGATAGAGAAGAGTAATGGGCATAATTTGAAACATTCTCAATGCTTGAGAGGTGTGAGTAGAATAGGGTGTGAGGGGTCTTATTTATAGTGGAGGAGAGGAGTGTTTTGTCATTATTATATTCATTAGATTATTATTTTGTCAAAACCATATGAATTGTTTCATAATTTTATCTAAATATATTAAAATAATGAATTATATTTTGGTATTTTGGGCTTACATAAGCTGTACATCATCTATGACTCCATACTTTATGTATTTAGCTTTTATGGTAAATTATCATATTTAACCATTCATAAAATTTCAGGATTTTCAGAAAAATACCAAAAAATTACCCTAACCATTTTTTGATGCGTTGAAGTAAAAAATGAAACCATTTTAAGAAAATAATTTTCTAAATATGAGTAATCAAATTTTTAAATAAAATCATCATTTACTTGGATAATACATATTTTAAGATTATAAATCATTTTATAACACTTTTAATGATTACTTAGTGTATCCTAAAATTATTATAATATTATAAGACATAAAAATATTAATTTACTAATATATTTTATGAAAATATAGTTTATTTTAAATTATTATGTTAATCATAAAATTGTAATTAAATATTTATGACTTATAAAAATGAAAACAATTAATTAATAATTTTTATTATATTTTCTTATATATTATATGATTTTATTATATCATATTTTCACTTATAATATTCCTAAATTTTATTTCTCCATTTATGGGAAAGGTTACTATTTATGTAGCTAGATTATTATTCATAAGGTTCATATTACTATTCCAATGTTCTTGTTACTATTTCATCCATATTGGTTCCTTAACTTCTAGATATACTTATTTTTTCATTAATTCTACATTTTAATGTCTTTATTATGGTATATAAGTGATTTATGTGATTTATAATATATGAAATTACTATAATAACGGAGAAATTACATTTATAATAGATTGTGTTTTAATATTATTCCCCCCTTTTGAAATTCCTCCCATGAAATTTTGTTTTACATTAATAGGTGACGGTACTTATAAGGACTTGATTTTTTCCTTGTAAGACATTGAGATATTTTTTTATATATTTCTAGATCTAGGTATTTGTAAAACATGAAATTTCTAGGCCCTCTTTATCTATAATTGATTTTATAAAAATTTGAAGTATATTTTATAATATCCAAATAAAATAAATGGAAAAAATATCATATGGTAACAAAGATCAGAAATATGAGGATACAATTGAGTACAGAACATGGCATTTATCATAGGTGGCGTGTAACTTTTTTCAGTGCGGGGATTTTGTGAGAAAATTCACCAAGGGGTAAAAATTGTAAATATAATAATTAAACATAATAATATTATCCATGTTGTCTTATCGAATAACTCATTAGTGGGTTCTCATATTCAAAATCTAATAATTCAATTGGGATTTAAATGACATGTTTTACCTAGGCGCGTCATAAAATTATAGCATGAAGAGGTTTTAGATTTTGTGACTATTAGCGGGGGTTTTAGTGGTTTTAATTACATAATATCTTAGGGATTAGAATTAGGGTCATCCCTAAATCCCCAATCCCTCTCTCTATAACCTCTAAAGATTATGTATCCCTCTATGTTCTTCTTCAAATCAAGAACAAACCAATGATGGATCCTCAATGAATCACTATAGGATTGAAGAAAACTCATCGGTATTTATAAATGAATCCATCAATGATGGATTTATTCTATTTTTGTCTTTTAATTGATGTTTTATTTAAAAATTTCATTCTTGGACATTGTTTTCATCATTGAAATTGTAAATAGTTGATGGTGACACTAACAAGGGAAATGATTTGTGTTCGAAACCATAAATTTATCTATGTTCTTTGTCCGTTCGTCATTGATCTTAACTATTAATTTCCAGACCAGTTAACCGTCGATGGATCAACGATCAAACCATTCTTTTTTTAAGATCTCGGTGCAAGGAACCCTAGATTGTTTTTTATTTTGTGATAAGTAAACTGGAGGACTCTCGGTGGTCCACGAAATGGATCCACTAAAGAGCTGGAGGTGGCGGTAGCTCCCATGTGCAACTGGTTAGCTAGACGAGGCATCTGGTAGTGGGCCAAAGGGCTTGACCGGAATGACGTGTGTCTAGATGGTGCGGCAGGTCTGCGAGGCACTGACTAGACAAGGTGGCTGGTGGAAGGATATAGGGCTCAACCAGGATGACGATGTGGATGGCCTACATGGCCGATGTGTGAGGCGATGAGAAGTTTTGCAGTGAGGTGGCATGAACAGGAAGAAGGAGGTCAATGGTGTGGTTAAGAGGCGACCAAGATGGGGGATTTGTGTCCTGGTCAGGAGCATAGAACATGGTGGGGAGCACGTAATGGGGTTCATGGAGGTGCTACATTGACCGTGAAAAGATGTAAGGTTGGTTTGTAGAGATTTTCGTAATTTTTGTGGGAATTTTGGTTTCTTTCATTGTTTTCAGCACAAAACCTGAGGTAGGTGGATTTACTATCGACACATCAATTCAGTAAATTATGTCTTACATTCAAATTGATTAAATTGATTGAAATTTATTTTTAAACTAGTGTGAAAATTATGGTAGAAACCTTCTTTTGTGATCATTTGTGTATTTTTGTTGAATATTGAATTGTTGTTAAAGATGCCTTGTTAAATGGGATTGAAATAAATTTCTTAAAAATTGTCGTTTTGTTTTGATTTCACAGGAAAGGGTTTTAAAAAAATTGTTAGTTATTTTAAAATGGTTTTTTGGAATGGTTTTCAATAGAAATTTTGTTTTATAGAAATGTTTTTTTCATTGATGTAGTTTTGGAAATATAAATCGTTTTTGGGAATAGTTGGTAGTTTTTGTTCATATTTTAGTATGAGGCTCAGTTGAAATGTGAAATTTTTCTTGGTTCCAAAAGGTGTACTGGAGCATGAGATTAAATTACCTTCTGATGAATTGATAGACCGATGAGGAACCACTCATTTTTATGGAACTATCAATATGATGCATGCATGTTTAGATGTGGGGATATGTGGATTGGAATAGGATATACCAAAAATGGAAACATAGAATGGTTTTGAAGAAAATGATTTGTTTCATTAATTGAAAAATTATCATATTGGAATTATATTTAGTTAAAATAGTTCTTGTTTTGTGATAAATTGATTTTGGTTGTTTTATATAAAATTTATTATAATGTTTTATATAAAATGTGGTAACCAATTCTATTCTAGTGGGGTGATGAGGGAATTCATGGGGGAAAATCTGTCACGTTTAATTACTCACCCCTTCTTTGGAACTTTAGTGCTTATTCATATATTTTTAACCATGAAACAGGTAAATTTAAAGCATTTCACTTATCCAGTGGAATTTTTGTGATTTTAGAGAATGGATTTACAGTTGCAATTTGGAGCTATACCATTGGATTCTCTGAGTTTTGTCTTCTATTATGTACTTTAAAATTATGGTTTTCCACTATGGTACCTCGTTGTAGATAAATTTTGATAAATTTAATGTTGAGTGGCCATTCATTAATTCGTGAATTATATTGTGTTTTATTTAATTATGGAATGTCTGGTTGGTTGTTTTATTTTCAATGGAAAAATCTTTCCACATGTGTATTGAATCCTGTTGGAATTTATTTTTAGCGTTTAGAGTCATGGATATGTCTCTTAAATCCAAGTAACATTCTACTATCTTCTCAATCCTATGAGATGAAGGGTAACGCCACATGTGGTGTCATCTTGGTTCATCCTAATATCTTTATAGAACTTTTGGACATTCACTAATTTTTGGTTGTCTGTCTTGGAGTTGAAATATTTCTGGTTTATTCCTTGATTTTGCATCATATAGATGAGTTGGATTCCTAGGACTTGAAATGTAGAGAATAAAATGTGTATCTAACCATATCATGCTGAATATAATGCTACATGGGATCTATATAGAAATGTTTTTTGGAGATATTGATAGGATTTGGATTCTCATTGTTAGGGGTTTAGCCATATATACAACCATGACATGCATTAGAGGATTGATTTCCCAGTAAGATAGCGTATATAATTTTGAGTAAAGATATATGATTTTTTTGAATTGTTATATCTTTTTGAAAATGGATAATATTAAATTCAAATATGATATATTGAAAAAGGAAAATTTGTTTTATATTATAAATGGGTTTATTTTAAAACCCATTGTGACATTTAAAAAAATGGATGAATGTGGGAAAGATTTTTTTTGAAAGTACAATTGTAACAGTATGATATGGTATAATTTGAAATGGAAATCCTAAATATAATAAGTAGCGAGAGTTAGGAAATTCAATATGTATATAGGAATTGGAACCTAGTATGCATCTTAGAAACCATATCAAAGAAGATGAGAAGAATGTGGTTACACTTGATCCATACTTTAACCAAAAGCTAGTTCAGAGTATAGTGCAATCATTTTAGGAAATGGATATTGGGAAAAATAGGGATAAGACAAGGTAAGTGGATCATTATGTCCACATCTAGAAGAATAATCTATCCATATATTATGGTGATTTAGTACAACAGAATGTAGAGGTGTTTCAAGATAGGATGAATCAAATCATTGATTTCATCATCACAACAACATAATTGAAAGACAAAATAGTGATTTTAAATGTTATAACATCACACATTCTAGTGGTGGGATTTATCCTTTCATTATGAATTATACCACAACCTTGCATGGGAGTATTTTGAGGAATTTTTTAACAACCAATTCAATCCTCATAAATTATTTAATAATAGAATATTGGACATCATCATCTTGAAGCAGAAAAATATTTTGTTCTTGGATTGTGTAGATAAATTCATGAATTTTGTCAACATTGAACCCATGGTTTCTTCTTTAGCATCGTTAAAGGAATGAATCATTGAACCAGTGATGAGACAGAAGATACTCTAGAAGATTTATATGATATTTATTATGGTTTATACGATGATGTTAAATAGAACATCAGTAGTTTTACAGAAAGCCTCAGGAGCTTTGGTAGGAGAAAGTATATTGATACCTACTAAAAATAGTGGAAACTCTAATGTGGAAGGAAAATGGAAGAAGGGAACTTATATCTATAGTCAGAGTAAGAATCATTATCCAGTGGCTGGATCAGTAAATAATACTAAAGAAAAATGATCCAAGATGAATGTTTTGAATGTGGTTTGTTTTACCACTTGAAGGGAGAGTGTAGAACACCACCAAGAGCATTCCATAATATTATCTAAATGGGGAATTGTTAGTGGTTTTATCATAGTGATCCATGGACTGGTGTCCAAGACACTTTTTAGTAGTCACATGTATTGTATGCTTCGATGTGAATAGGGAAGAACAATCAATATTGTTAGTAGATAAGAGCTAGACTTAGAGATTCTAGTAATACCATGACTACTCAGGTAGTGAAATCTCAACAGGGACACAAGGAGTACCATTCATCAATAATGAAATTATATGTAATTGAATAAGTTAATATGTATGATAATTATGAACAATATATACTACAAGGAATGATTAATTTTATTTCTTCACTTATGCATGATTTGTATGATATGGGTGAATCCCATATTTTATTTCTTCTCATGATATTAAATTGGATTATTTAAAAGTTAAGACGATAAATTCCATGATTAAACCTCAAAATCAACATGGGAAAATAGAATCTTGAGCCTTTGTGGGAAAAACAAGTTCTATAACCATTGATGATGTCGAGATAAAATGTAATTTATTTAGGCTTTAGATGGGTGTTATTGATATAGTCATGGGTATGAGTTGATTTAAAAAAGTCAAGGCTAACATCTAGAGTTATAATAGAAAGGTTTGTTTTAAAACTAAATTTGATGTCAAGCATCTATTTTAATGGGACTGGAATATATTGGTGGGGGAAATGGTTTTATTTTCACTATATGTTGTAATGATCTCAAACTAGTTGGAAACATTTTCTCTACATCAATGGAAGAGATCAAGTGAAATAGTTCTACTATAGTGGTTTATCTGTTTCCTAGCATTGCTACCAAGAATTTCTTAGGGATACAACTTATAAGGTTGGTGAAGTTTATAATTGATCTCATTTTGGGGTCTAGTCCTTTTATAATTCCTTATAATATGATGGAAGCAATGAAATTAATGTTATTAATGGTATTGTTGGAGGAAGTGGAATGAAAAGTTTTCACTTATCCTAGAACATGTCTATGAGAAGAAACATTTTTGTCAAATAGGTGGATGAAACTCTTCTAAAATGTGGGGATTAATGTAAAATCAACAAAATTAAGAAAATGAACATGTATCCACTTCTGTGAACTGATGATATGTTCAATCAATTTATAAGACCTTAGTGGTTATCTAATATTAAATTATGATCAGGATATCCCTAATTATGTTTTCAGAAACGGAATATACTAATGATTGATTTTAGAAGTAGATATGGAAATTATGAATAAATAGTGATTATTTTAGGCTTAAGAATGTAAAAGTAGACATTATGAAATTGATGAATCAGAAATTTCATTTAAATATGGATTCTTTTGTTGTGGTTTTTTTGGATGAAAAATTGGTGTTTTCATGGAAAAGGGTTGAGCATGAACCACACCTGGACACAATTTTTGCAATCTTGAGGGATCGCCATATGTGTGAATACATATCAAATTGTTTTTTTAAATAAGATGTATGTTTTCATGGACATGAAATTTATGAAAAATTCATTTCTTTGGATCAATGAAATATAGAAGCAATTATCTATTGGAAGCCACCATAAAATGTCATCGAGATACACAATTTCTATGGTCTAGCTACTGATTACCAATGATTTTTTCGTGACTTCTCACAATTAGCTTCACCCATGAAAAAATTTAAAAAGTTTAATTCTCCATTGTTATGGGATGAGTAATTCTAGAAATATTTTTATGAGAATAAATTTTTCCTTACATTAGCACAAATCATGATTTTTCCAAAATCAGGCGAAGGGTAAGTGTTTTATTGTGATGCTTCAGGATTTTGGCTGGGATGTGTTCTCATACTAGGAGATCATGTTGTTACTTATTGATCAATAAAGTTACAAGTGCAAGATAAGAAATACCCAATAAACAATTTGGAGGTTGATATCATAGTCCATCATTTAAATACATGGCATCATTATCTCTTCAGTGAGAAATTTACTGTTTTTATATATCATAGGAGTTTGAAGTATTTTTTCTCACAAATTTATTTGAACCTAATATAAATATTATGGATAAAGTATCTCAAAATACTTTATTTTGAAATTATCCATAAATCAGGTAAGGAAAATACAATAGCATATACATTAATAAGAAATTCATAAGGTCTGTTGGAAGAAGAGGCATCTGACTAGTGGTAGTTGAGGTTAATGATTGATGAAATGAACATGGAATGTTCGTAATAAGGTTATGTTGTAGATTTATATCTAGTTTCATTTGTTCTTAATATTTTATTGATGGTTAAATAGGAATATACGTCCAAATCAGAATGTGTGGTGATGAGGTCAAAACTCAATGGTGGGGAGACAATTGTGGCATGTTAATTAGAAGAAATTTTAATGTTGTGGTTTAGAAATTGGATTGTCAAACCTATGTACTTTAAGGAACAACTTCATCATGAACACAAAAATTCAAGATAGGATGCTCATCCTGGAATATAGAATAGGATTATGGAATTGAATGTATAGTTCTGGTGGAGAGGTATGAAAAGCCCAGTGCATTAGTGTGTTTCAATATACTAAACTATTTAGCATGTTAAGGAAGAGAATCAATGACCAACAATTATGATTTAGCCTTTAACTAACCTAGTTTGGAAGTGGAATCAGATAGTTATGGAATTTATAATTGGCCTAATGAGAATGGTTCAGAAAGAAGATTCCATGTGGTTTATAGTGGATCAACTCTGAAAGTAGCCTCATTTTATTACTATTCCCAAATCTCATATGGTTGGGGACTTTTCAACGATCTATATCTAAGAAGTGGTAATGTATAATGGTATATTAGTTTTGAACATGCTATACAGATATCCAATTTTTATGTCTCATTTCTAGAGAACCTTATTGAAATCCCTTGGGACTTAATCAAATATGTGAATGGCATATCACCCTCAGATGAAAAAATGATCTGAACAGATGATACAAACATTGGAAGACATGTTACAGTATTATGTAATGGATTTCAGTGTCTCATGGGAAGAGAATATACCATTAGTAGAGTTCTCATATTAAAAAATTTATTAGGGCTCAGTAAAAATGGATCCTTTTGATGAATTATATGATTTTGTATCATTCTACAATTTTTTTGCGTAGAAACAGGTGAAACATCACTAATGAGCCTAGCCTTGTCAAAGAGACAACATAAAAGAATAATTTGATCTGGAATTGGATGGAGACAACATAGAGTTGTCCGAAATCATATTTGGATCATCATTGAAGGTTTTTTTATTATTAAATAGGGGACATGTGTTCTTGAGGACCACTCCATTTATTATAAATCACCATTTTTGGAATAGGGTTTATTTATCTCTTCGATACAATGTTTTTTTTGTGAAATTAGAATGGGTTGGTGATGTAGAATATCAGTTGGCATTGACACTACACTTTAGTGTAGTGCATATTGTGTTCCATGTATCTCAGTTTAAAATGTATCACTCGTATATTTACCATGTGATGTGATGGGATCATGTTGAACTATATCTAGAAGTTTCATTGGTACATATCTTGGTCCATATTGTGGATAGTTTAGAGAACGTTTTTTGGGGAAATTCATTAGCCTATTGCGGGTTTTGTGGAAACATGGTCTGATTTAAAATGAGATTAAGGAATGAGAGAAGTAAATTAAAGGGTAATTTCAAAAAGTGTTTAATCATGTTGATGGTTTTATACTTTATTGGTATGGAAAGTCAAATGGTGGGGAGAATATAGAACACCCAGTTTTAAGTAAGTAACCATTTCTTTATTAATTTTAATTATGTGATGTTTATGGATGAACCTTGGGAGATTTTGGATAACTTTAGGACAATATTGGGGTATTTTCTATAGATTTACGGCTGGGGCATGGTTTGGTAAAATCATTAAACACCTACAAGAAACCATGAACAATAGTACATGGGCTAAAAATAATGTGTAGGGGGAGATCATGGTTTTCCCAAAACATGTGGAAGCCTGAAATATACTGTGCTACTTGAAATAGTGTAATTTATCATAACTAGAACATTTTTTAGATACCTTGAAGGCCAACTGTGTGAGGTTCAATCCTTGATTCCAAGTCTAGTGCATGGTTTGTTCACTATTTACATAACCATGTGACAAATCATGCATATTTTAAAAACTAGACCTACTAAAAGTTGGACTTGGTCGGATTAAGGTTTTAATTCCTTGTTTCCCCCAAAAATGGCCATAACATGGTATTTTTACTCTAAATGGTATGATTACCTATACCCATTTAGATAGATATGATCCAATTACTTCACTTAGTGATTCGATGTTTGATTATCGTTGTAAGTCATCGTTCATAGTAGTTCTTGATTTCATTTCATAGATCATCTTCTCTATCCCCCTATTTGTGTTAGATCTATGCTCTATATGGATATATCAATGACAGTTGATGCCAAATATGAATATATTTTTCTATTTTCATGATTGGGGAAGATATATACAGTGGTTTCTTCGATATTTAACATGGTTTCGTGGGTGATTTCATTATATTATTAATTTTCTTAAAAAAACCCAAGGTAGGTAGCTTCACTCTCGAATCATCTATTTAGATCATGAAGGCATAGTTTCAAAATTATTAAAGTGGTTCAAATTTATAGTTAAATTTCTCTGAAAATCATGGCATAAACATTATTTGTTGATGGTTTGTGGATTTTTTTTAATTGTGAATTTTTGGTAATGATGATTTGTTAAATGGATTAAAAAAATTTCTCTTGAAAATGGTTATTGGTTTTTTTTAGATTGATAAAGGGTTTACAATAAATTTTGGTTTTATTGAAATGGATTATTTGGAATAGTTTTCGATATAATTTATTTTATAGAAATGGTTTTGGCATTGAATTAGTTTTGTAAATGAAATTTGTTTTGAGAATACATGGCAGTGTCTCTTTATATTGCATTACAAGGCTATGGGTGAAATATGTCATTTTCTTAGAGCCAAATGTGTAGTTGGACTTGGGATTTAATTTACTTATGATGACTTGGTAGATCGATGAGAAACATCTCATGAGTACTGAACTTTCATAACGAAGCACACATGTGAAGATGTGTGGATATGTGGAATTGAATGGGGTATTACAAAATGGAAAGATGGAATAGTTTTTCAGAACATGCCTGGATTCATTCATGGGAATAACATCAAGTGTGGAAAACTATTTTTTTTAATATTGTTTTGGTTTTCCGATAAAATGTATCATGTTGTTTTATGTAAACAATATTGTCACGGCCCCCTCCCCACAAAGTGTACCCCTCCTGGGCCGGCAATGTGAGAAGGGATATAATGACCCCCGAGTCCCGCCTCCAGTAGGCCCCGGGTTGGAGACTAGCACCAAGGGTACAATACACACACAAATAGAAGGCATTACCCTCTAAGATAACACATGCAGAAGAGAGAGATAAAATAGACTCCAATCAACTCCAACTCAGAACTAAAATATAAAAGAAAACCAAGTGCATATATGAAATGTCATGCAAAAGTACTACAACTAAAAGGGGAAACTAAAAGTACCCAAAAGAAAGTAAAACGACAGCGACCACAAGCCTGAATAGCTCCTCCTCCAACTGCAAGCTAGTAGTAACCAGCTTGATCTCCAACCTGCTCCAAGGGACCTGAAAACAGTTTATATGTACATAGGGTGAGTATAACAGTATACTCAGTAGGATCCTCCCCAAGACTATCGTGCAAAAGTAGAGAAAGCATGCTAAAGCCCAGTGAACAAAAAGTGAAACTAACTCGTCACCTAAACAGGTATACTATGTTCTCAACCTCACCATGGATACTATCACCATGTAACGCATACAAGAATATGTAATATAGTAAAGAATATCAAGGGTACCCCGCTACTACATCCCCACTGGTTTGCCGCTTTTCCCCAACGACATACGTCCTGTGCATCTCTCTCCAAGGCTTTCCCGCAAACACCTGGGCTAAGCTCCACAATCTGCACCTCGTGCACCACATAGGCTTGTCCGCAGACACCTGGGCTAAGCACCACACCGTCCTCATAACTAAAAGTAACCAGGTAATTTCCGGGAGCCACCACAGCTCCCATAACGTGTATCATACGTCGGGTATAGTACCTCAAGCCATTACAGCCCATACGCCGAGTAAGGATCGTCAAGCCATCATAGCCTATACATGTTACACCTATAGTAGTCCATATGATACTATATCCAGAATATATGTGTGTGAATAACCACAAGCCATTACAGCCCTCTACACACATATATGGGGTAACTAACCGTTGTGCCTCATGGCACAAGTATCTACCAAGAGAAGAGAGCGGTGCCAAAGGGGGTAGTCAGCCATTCAACCTCCCATCAGAATGTTGGGGAAAACACCCCCCTAGGGCTCAGAATCGCCGGGGTGTCAGTTGCCCTTACTGAAAAGGTGGAGTAGCATATAGAAACACAAAAAAGTACAGAATATATAAGTAACTCACATCCACACTATGGGCATTACCTAGTCTTAGATACAACTGCAGCTAACGTCTCTCAGACTCCAGGCTGCTACTTCTAAGACTAGGTATCCTATAAGCACACAAACATTTGAAGAGATTTATTAGATTACTCCATTCTCATTTTATCAGTTCCACTGTACATTAATTAATTCTTTAAACATTAATTAAGAATGACCAATTCCACATTAAACTGAATTGGCATCACATTAAAAAACAACTGATCCTTTTTAAGATTCACATCACCTTTAAATTCCAGCATCTCCATCCCTGTGGATTTTCAGCATTTAATCAAACATTCATTACAGAATTACTTTTCCACATTCCCAGGCATTCTAGAAAAACATCATATGCTTCTAAACACAAAGGAGGCTCAACACGGTGAGTAGATATACTACCCGTCGAGTCTTTTCCGCCTATAGAAAGAGCATATACCCCTTCTCCCTTGAGAGTCTAAACACGGAAAGCACGTGGCATACCCCGCGCGTCTTCGCCTCCTTCGGAAGAAGGGTAGCAAGACCAGCTGCCTTGAGCAGTGGGGAAAAGCAAAGTAGATTAACATTCAATGAAAACAAGATGCATCCAGCAACCACATCCATCCCATTCCATCACCCCTGGTGTCCTCCCCGACACCCACATGCATAAACAGATGCATCTCGCCACACTAGGCGTCATCCACTGCCACAACCACAAGGCCTCCTCGCCTCAACATATCACAACAGCCATCCAGGCTCACATCACAGCATAAGCAGCAGGAAAACAAACATCACATCATGGGCTCTTGACCCTTTAACAAACAAGAGGGTAACTTAGAACCCTTTTAGAAATTCCCACATAATCTGTTCTCTAATCCATATTGAATTAACAGATTTGTTATTCGTAGGTTCCAATCATGGATACCTAATCAGTAAGCTATCACAATTAAATAACCATGCTTACTTCCCTAATTTGATTATACTCAAATTAGAAATACCACAACGGCAACAACCAGATTAATTTACATGCCTCTTTATCTTTAGCCAATTAATTAACAATTAATTCCGGATTTACGTTCATTATCAATTTCTATCATGAACGAACAACAAATCAAAGAAAACATAGATATCACTATATCTAGGAAAACATGAGGCAAACCATTATCACGGTATAAAGAAACAACATTCGATCAACCAATTCTTTTAATCTGGTTCAAATATTTAATTAGGTCAATTTCATTGTGATCCAAAGGGATAAATCATGCTAATTCTACGATTGCACATATACAATTAGAGAATCCATGAATCCCCTACCTTAAACAGTTTCTCACGTTCTTTATCCACACAACAGGTCACGATCCTCCCCTCGCGACAACTGCATCCACCGGAGGATGCCTATATCGAAGATTGATCGACACAGCTTGGTTGCATCAAAACAAAGCGGAACCAATCCTTGGAGCAAAGTTTGATTGTGCAACTCCTACGGAAAGGATTGAAAGGTTCTAGTGCCTCTTAGTTGAGAACAAAGGGAAGGAACAAGGGAGAATGATATCTCGTCCCTTTTTAAGATTTAACGAGGTGACGATTTAAGATCCGGTTAATTCTCCATTAAAAACGGATCGCATTAACCTACGTAGTTGACCAAGTAAAACATTCCAAGCCTTAGGAATAATTAATATAGGATTTATGGAATTTTAAACATCCTTAAGAGCCCTTAAAATAAGGCTTTAAATGTATTTTATGTCAAAAGAAACGTCAGAAGGGGAAAAACTGTAGGAGTCTGGAAACACCGTTCACCCACCGTTACTGTACATGAAACCGATCTGTGAAACCGATCTGTGAAACCGATCTGTGAAACCGATCTGTGAAACCGATCTGTAAAACCGATCTGTCACACTGATCTGTGAAACCGATCTGTCACACCGATCTAGGAAACCGATCTGTCACACCGATCTATGGAACTGATCTGTCACACCGATCAGTGAAACCGATCAGTGAAACCGATCTGTCACACCGATCCGTGAAACCGATCTGTCACACCGATCTGTGAAACTGATCTGTCACACCGATCTGTGAAACCGATCTGTCACACTGATCTGTGACACTGATCTGTCAGACCGGTCTGTGAAACTGATCTGTCACACCGATCTGTGAAACCGATCTGTCACACCGATCTGTGAAACTGATCTGTCACACTGATCTGTGAAACCGATCTGTCACACCGATATGTGAAACCGATCTGTCAGACCGATCTGTGAAACCGATCTGTCACAGCGATCTGTGAAACCGATCTGTCAGACCGATCTGTGAAACCGATCTGTCACACCGATCTGTGAAACCGATCTGTCAGACCGATCCGTGAAACCGATATGTCACACCGATCTATCACACCGATCTGTGAAACCGATCTCTGAGACCGATCTGTCAGACAGATCGGTTAGACCGATCTATTACTATTCATAAAACTGGAAATATTGTTCACAGAACTGAAAAAATTGTCAATGTGTTGGGGATAAGTCCCCTTGGCCTCCCGGAACACCTCCAACACCAACATTTCACAAAGTAATGGACCGAAGAGGTCCGAGACATTACATTAGATACCTCTCAAAACATTCTCGTCCTCGAGAATTAAAAACCAACCCAGAAGAGAAGAGGGGTCCGAACAACCACCCCATAAGATACCTCTCAGGGAAAAACCACCATGAGTTGTTCGAAATCTGGAACAAAACTACGACATCCTGGAGTATGGGAACAAATAATACATACCCAAACAATTCAAACATAACATCACATCAAAGGTACATAAATAAAAACGTGAAAGATCTAACCAGAGAGGAAACATCATTACATGAAAGGAGTTAAACATTGAACAACTCTAGGTACTGAGCACGTATCTGTGACTCACGCTCCCAGGTACTCTCATCCATGCCACCGTGTCGCCATAAGATACGAACTAAGGGGATAGAACGCCCACGCAACACTTTCTCCTTGCGGTCTTGGATCTCCACAGGTCTCTCCTCGAAGGTTGCATCATCTTCAATATCGATCCCTCCCCAATCGATAACATGAGATTCATCATGAAGATAACGACGGAGCTGTGATACATGGAAAACATCATGTATCCGACTCATATGAGGGGGAAGTGCTACTCGATACGCCACAGCTCCAACACGAGCTAAGACCTCGAAAGGCCCAACAAATCGGGGAGAAAGCTTACTTCCACGACCAAACCTTCGCTGCCCACGACGGGGAGTCACCTTTAAAAACACATGATCCCCAACATTAAACTCTAAGGGTCTCCTTCTTTGATCAGTATAAGATTTCTGACGATCTTGTGTTGTCTTCATCCTCTCACGAATCACTTGAACCATCTCTGTCATATTCTGCACTAGTTCTGGTCTGAGAATTGCAGACTCTCCGACCCCAGTCCAGCACAACGGAGAACTTCATGGCCGACCATACAAGGCTTCAAACGGCGCCATGCCGATGGTAGAGTGAAAACTATTATTGTAAGCGAACTCTACCAAGGTTAACTGCTTCGTCCATGAACCTCCAAAATCAAGAACACAAGAGCGCAACATGTCTTCAAGAGTCTGGATGGTTCGCTCTGTCTGACCATCCGTTTGAGGATGAAAAGCAGTGCTAAGGCATAGTTGAGAGCCAAAAGCATGATGGAGACCTCTCCACACCCTAGAGGTAAAATGAGGATCTCGATCAGAAATGATAGTCTTAGGAACTCCGTGAAGCCTCACCACCTCCTCCAGATACTGCCTCAACACAACCTCAACTGAGCTCGACTCCTTGATTGCTATGAAGTGGGCCAATTTAGTTAAACGATCCACTACCACCCATATAGCATCATGTCCTCCCGGAGCTCGAGGTAAACCTGTAACAAAGTCCATTGCGATGTCCTCCCACTTCCACTGAGGAATCTCTAAGTGCTGGAGAAGACCACCAGGAACACGGTGTTCGGCCTTCACCTTCTGGCAGACTAAACAACGAGACACACACTCTGCAACCATACGTTTTAGCCCAGGCCACCAGAACTGACACTTTAAGGATCGGTACATCTTCATCACACAGGGATGTACTGCCAAGGGTGAACTATGGAACTCTCGGAGAACCGTCTCGCGCATCGCCAAGGGAACGAACAACCTTCCATGATACAACACTCGGTGTTGTTCATCCTCCGACCAACCATCAGGGGCCTCCCCACAAACAACTATATCTCTCCAAACTTCCACCTCTAGATCATCCAAGTTAGACTCTTCCACCTTCTGCATCAGGGATGACTGCACCGTCATCTGGAAAAGACAACCTCTACCCCCAACTTCTCCCATATCAAGATATAAAGCTGATAGCTATTCCATCACTCTCCAGGAATCAACAGATACACGCACAACATAATTACGTGACTTTCGGCTCAGTGCATCAGCAACAACATTTCCCTTCCCAGGTGTATACGATATTTCGAAGTCGTATTCCTGCATGAACTCCATCCACCGACGCTGCCGCAAGTTCAAATCCCGCTGAGAGAAGACATACCTCAAACTCTTATGATCGGTGAAAACCACAAAGCACTCGCCAATGAGGTAATGCCTCCACAACTTCAGTGCAAACACCACGGCTGCCAAATCAAGATCATGGGTGGCATAGTTACATTCATGGGGACGCAACTGCCGAGACCCATAAGAAACAACATACCTCTGCTACATGAGAACACAGCCTAGCCCCATATGTGAAGCATCACAGAAAACATCAAACTGGACTCCCTCCGCTAGAAGACAAAGGACTGGAGCACTTACCAACTTCTCCTTTAGATATTCGAAAGTTGCCTGACACTGATCAGTCCATATGAATGCGTGATCCTTCTTGGTCAAAGCTGTCAGAGGAGTCGCAACTCGGGATAAATTGGCTACAAACCTCTTATAATAGCCTGCGAGACCAAGGAAACTTCTCACCTCTGACACGGTCTTGGGGGCTACCCATGACACCACTGCTTCTATCTTCGAAGGATCTACAGCTACACCCTGTTGGGACACAACATGTCCCAAGAAACGAACTTATCGAGCCCAGAACTCACACTTGGAAAACTCCCCAAACAACCAATGTTGGCGAAGAACTCCCAAAACGGCTCGTAGATGCTCTGCATGCTCCTCATCAGATGTGGAGTACACAAGGATGTCGTCAATGAAAACCACAACAAACTTGTCCAGGAATTCACGGAACACAGCATTCATCAACCCCATGAACACAGCTGGAGAATTTGTCACGCCGAATGGCATTACAACAAACTCATAATTCCCATGACGACAGCGGAAAGCAGTCTTCGGGATATCCTCATCCTTTACACGCATCTGATGATATCCTGACCACAAGTCTATCATTGAAAACCAACTTGCACCCTTCATTTGATCGAATAGGTCATCAATCTGCGATAGAGGATAGCGGTTCTTTATTGTCACTTTTTTTAACCGACGATAATCGACGCACAACCGCAAACTGCCATCAGCCTTTTTCACAAACAAAACTGGTGCACCCCAAGGTGACACACTTGGCCAAACAAAACCACACTGCAATAGACCATCGAGCTGAATACGTAGCTCTCGTAACTCAGAAGGGGCCATCCTATACGGAGACATAGAGATAGGAGACGCTCCTGGATGTAGCTCGATCCCAAACTCGATATCTCGTCGAGGGGGTAAGGATAAAACCTCTTCTGGAAAGACGTCAGGGTACTCCTCTACGACCCTAGGAAACGCCAACTGTTGAACCTCTGAAGAACTCAGCATCATCCCAGCCATCAGGGATGATAAGGAAGGAACTCGCCTATGACTCATTCGAGGATCTCTCTCACCAACAAACACCACTTCCTCTCCATCTTCATCAAAGAAAACAACCTTCTTCCTGTAGCAATCCACAATAGCCTGCACCGAATACAACCAATCCATGCCGAGGATGACATCATATGGTTGTATTCGTAAACATGGGAAATCTCCCCAAGAGCGGTGCTGCCCCAACACTAGCTCACAGTCTCTACATACTTCAAACAAGCTAGCTCGACCTCCAACTGGCGTAGTCAACGCCAAGGGCACTAGAAGCCTCTCTACCTCAAGTCCCAAAGCGTGGACAAGGGTAGGGGATATAAAGGAGTGTGTCGCTCCTGAATCAAACAAGGCATACACCAAGGTAGAAAACAAGCAAAGGGTACCTCAGACGACGTCTGGCTCGCCTGGAGCTGGAAACGCTAGAGCATGAAGCTGACCACGACCACCTCCACGGCCTCTCTGACCCTGATGACGACCACCACCACGGCCGCACTCTGCTCTCTGAGGACGGGGAGCGTCATGGGGCTGCCCTCTGCCTGCTCCATCTACACTCTGGTGATCTAAATCTGGTGCAACCTGCTGCTGCTACCTCGGCTGGAACTGCCTTAACGGAGGAACCTGGAGTGGAGCGCCTGGTGCACGATGACTGCTCTGAAAAGTCGGGCACTCCCGCTGCTGATGGCCACGACCACCACAAGAAAAAAAAAGCGCCTCATCCCTTGGCATAGGCCTGAGAGTTGCTGCCTCCGGAGAAACAAGATGGGAAGGGCTGGGACCTACCCCCAGGTGAACGAAAACTCTTCTGTCCTGAAAACCGGGAACCCCGGACCACAGCTCTGCTTCATGAGGAATCATGACGATTCCCCTCTCGTGACAATCTGGTCCTGGTCAAAGTCCTCTCAACATCCTCTGCCCTTGCCGGCACCTCAAGATATGTCTTCAACATAAATGGGGTGACCTGGCGCTGGATCTCTGGACGCAAAGCCTCCTCGAAATGCCTCGCCCTGGCCTCATCATCCGGTAACAGGTCTGAAGCATATCGTAGAAGGTTCCTGAAACGGATTCCAAACTCTCGAACACTGGAGCTCCCCTGTCGAAGGGTGAGTAGTTCCTGGCGTCTGGACGTCTTCGTAGTCGATGAAAGAAACTCGACTCTAAACCTGTCCCGAAACTCCTCCCATGAGATCGCTGACTCCTCACGATCCCCGAGGAACAAGAACCACCACCGTCTCGCCGCTCCACACAACATCGTCACAACCAAGGACACCCAATGTTCCTTCCGAGCACGAATCGAACTGAAGCCTATCTCGACCTCCTCCAACCAGTCTTTTGTGACTGCATCTGAAACGGAGCCCTCGTACTTCTGTAGACTCTGGCGCTGAAACTCTCAGAGTGTCTTCCTCCAAGTGTCATCGTCATCAACCTCTACCTGGCGGCGATCTGCTTGAACAGCCTGCTGGGCACCTTCTGCGCAAACCTGATGAGGACGTCGACCTGGAGCCATACCTGTAAAATAACAACTGTTAGAGATCCTAATCCTGGAATATGGAAGATTCAACATTAATTAATTAATTATTTTGTTTTATTAATTTTAGGTTACATATCCCAAGGTCTACCCATTCAAACACAGGCGCAAAGAATAATGATGCATGATCCTTTCCTAGGTCTCTACCCTGCAACCAGTATCATTTTGTTTAGTAGCCATCGTAAACTTAAAGGTCCGTGCAATAGATCATAGGGGGCCCTGAACGCCTATGTCTCTGCCGGTCTCTAGTGTTTACCCCACTTGCTAAACATGAATGACACCGTTGCCCTACCATCCCATGAATCCTCACTTGTGCCTAACTCGAAACTCCATCCTATCCCTCAAACAGACCTTTGATACCACTCTGTCACGACCCCCTCCCCACAAAGTGTACCCCTCCTGGGTCGGCAATGTGAGAAGGGAGATAATGACCCCCGAGTCCCGCCTCCAGTAGGCCCCGGGTTGGCGACTAGCACCGAGGATATAATAGACACACAAATGGGAGGCCTTACCCTCTAAGATAACACATGAAGAAGAGAGAGATAGAATAGACTCCAATCAACTCCAACTCAGAAATGAAATATAAAATAAAACCAAGTACATATATGAAATGTCATGCAAATGTACTACAACTGAAAGGGGAAACTAAAAGTACCCAAAAGAAAGTAAAACGACAGCGACCACAAGCCCGAACAGCTCCTCCTCCAACCGCAAGCTAGTAGTAACCAGATTGATCTCCAACCTGCTCCAAGTGACCTGAAAAACAGTTTATATGTACATAGGGTGAGTATAACAGTATACTCAGTAGGATCCTCCCCAAGACTCTCGTGCAAAAGTAGAGAAAGCATGCTAAAGCCCAGTGAACAACAAGTGAAACTAACTCATCACCTAAACAGGTATACTAAGTTCCCAACCTCACCATGGCTACTCTCACCAAGTAACTCATACAAGAATATGGAATATAGTAAAGAATATCAAGGGTACCCCGATACTACTTCCCCACCGGTTTTCCGCTTTGCCCCAACGACATACGTCCTGTGCATCTCTCTCCAAGGCTTGCCTGCAGACACTTGGGCTAAGCTCCACAATCTGCACCTCGTGCACCACATAGGCATGCCCGTAGACACCTGGGCGAAGCACCACACCGTCCTCATAACCAAAAGTAACCAGGTAATTTCTGGGAGCCACCACAGCTCGCATAACTTGTATCATACGTCGGGTATAGTACCTCAAGCCATTACAGCCCATACGCCGAGTAAGGATCCTCAAGACATCATAGCCTATACACGTTACACCTATAGTAGTCCATAGGATACTATATCCAGAATATATGTGTGTGAATAACCACAATCCATTATAGCCCTCTACACACATATATGTGGTAACTAACCGCTGTGCCTCATGGCACAAGTATCTACCAAGAGAAGAGAGCGGGGCCAAAGGGGGTAGTCAGCCATTCAACCTCCCATCAGAATGTTGGGGAAAACACCCCCCCAGGGCTCAGAATCCCCGGGGTGTCAGTTGCCCTTACCGACAGGGTGGAGTAGCGTATAGAAACACAAAAAGTACAGAATATATAAGTAACTCACATCCACACTATGGGCATTACCTAGTCTTAGATACAACTACAGCTAACGTCTCTCAGACTCCAGGCTGCTACTTCTATGACTAGGTATCCTATAAGCACACAAACAGTTGAAGAGATTTATTAGATTACTCCATTCTCATTTTATCAGTTCCACTGTACATTAATTAATTCTTTAAACATTAATTAAGAATGAACAATTCCACATTAAACGGAATTGGCATCACATTCAAAAACAACTGCTCATTTTTAAGATTCACATCACCATTAAATTCCAGCATCTCCATCCCCGTGGATTTTCAGCATTTAATCAAACATTCATTACAGAATTACTTTTCCACATTCACAGGAATTCTTGAAAAACATCCTATGCTTCTAAACACAAAGGAGGCTCAACACGGTGAGTAGATATACTACCCATCGAGTCTTTTCCGCCTATAGAAAGAGCATATACCCCTTCTCCCTCGAGAGGCTAAACATGGAAAGCAAGTGGCATACCCTGCGTGTCTTCATCTCCATCGGAAGAAGGGTAGCAAGACCAGCTGCCTTGAGAAGTGGGGAAAAGCAAAGCAGATTAACATTCAAAGAAAACAAGAAGCATCCAGCAACCACATCCATCCCATTCCATCACCCCTGGTGTCCTCCCCGACACCCACATGCATAAACTGATGCATCTCGCCACACTAGGCGTCATCCGCTACCAAAACCACAAGGCCTCCTCGCCTCCACATATCACAACAGCCATCCAGGATCACATCGCAGCACAAGCAGCAGGAAAACAAACATCACATCATGGGCTCTTGACCCTTTAACAAACAAGAGGGTAACTTAGAACCCTTTTAGAAATTCCCACATAATCTGTTCTCTAATCCATATTGAATTAACATATTTGTTATTCGTAGGTTCCAATCATGGATACGTAATTAGTAAGCTATCACAATTAAATAACCATGTTTACTTCCCTAATTTGATTATCCTCAAAATAGAACTACAACAACGGCAACAACCAGATTAATTTACATGCCTCTTTATCTTGCCAATTAATTAACAATTAATTTCGGCTTTATGTTCATTATCAATTTCTATCATGAACGAACAACAAATCAAATAAAACATAGATATCACTATATCTAGGAAAACATGAGGCAAACTGTTATCACGATATAAATAAAAAACATGCGATCAACCAATTCTTTTAATCCGGTTCAAGTATTTAATTAGGTCAATTTCATTGTGATCCAAAGGGATAAATCATGCTAATTCTACGATTGCACATATACAATTAGAGAATCCATGAATCCCCTACCTTAAATAGTTCCTCACGTTCTTTATCCACACAACAGGTCACGATCCTCCCCTCGCGACAACTGCATCCACTGGAGGATGCCTATATCGAAGATTGATCGACACAGCTTGGTTGCATCAAAACAAAGCGTAACCAATCCTAGGAGCAAAGATTTATTGTGCAACTCCTACGGAAAGGATTGAAAGGTTCTAGTGCCTCTTAGTTGAGAACAAAGGGAATGAACAAGGGAGAATGATATCTCGTCCCTTTTTAAGATTTAACGAGGTGACAGTTTAAGATCCGGTTAATTCTCCATTAAAAACGGATCGCATTAACCCACGTGGTTGAACAAGTAAAAAATTCCAAGCCTTAGGAATAATTAATATATGATTTATGGAATTTTAAACGGCCTTAAGAGCCCTTAAAATAAGGCTTTAAATGTATTTTACGCCAAAAGAAACGTCAAAAGGGGAAAAACTGTAGGAGTCTGGAAACACTGTTCACCCACCGTTACTGTACATGAAACCGATCAGTGAAACCGATCTGTGAAACCGATCTGTCACACCGATCTGTGAAACCGATCTGTCACACCGATCTGTGAAACCGATCTGTCACACCGATATGTGAAACCGATCTGTCACACCGATATGTGAAACCGATCTGTCACACCGATATGTGAAACTAATCTGTGAAACCGATCTATGAAACCGATCTGTGAAACCGATCTGTCACACCGATCTGTGAAACCGATCTGTCACACCGATCTGTGAAACCGATCTGTCACACCGATCTCTGAAACCGATCTGTCAGACCGATCTGTGAAACCGATCTGTGAAACCGATCTGTCACACCGATCTGTGAAACTGATCTGTCACACCGATCTGTGAAACTGATCTGTCACACCGATCTCTTAAACCGATCTGTCAGAACGATCTGTGAAACCGATCTGTCACACCGATATGTGAAACCGATCTGTCAGACCGATCTGTGAAACCGATCTGTCACACCGATCCGTGAAACCGATCTTTGAGACCGATCTGTGAAACCGATTTGTCACACCGATCTGTGAAACCGATCTGTGAGACCGATCTGTCAGACAGATAAGTGAGACCGATCTGTTACTATTCATAAAACTACAAACACTGTTCACAGAACTGAAAAAATTGTCAAAGTGTTGGGGATAAGTCCCCTTGGCCTCCCGGAACACCTCCAACACCAACATTTCACAAAGTAATGGACCGAAGAGGTCCGAGCCATTACAAATATTATATAAACTATTTTATAAAATATTCTAAAAACTTCTAACCTAGTGGTATGAGTTGGGAAGTTATTGCATAAAATATACTAAGTTACATTACTCACGACTACATTGGCACTTTGGTGATTTTACATATGTTGTTTAATCAAACACATATAAAAGTAAATTATTTCACTTCTTTAGTGTTACTTTAGGATTCTAGATCATGGAGTTGGAGATGTATTATGGATCCATATCATTGAGGTCATTGAGTTTTCTCTTCTACTATGTACATTAATATAATGATATTATGTTTTGGTAATTCATTTTAGATATATTTTTAAAAATGAATTTTTGAGTTATATTTTTTTATCATGCATTGTATAGTGGTTTATTGGGTTAAGGCATGTTTGGTTGGATTTTTTTTAATTTTCAAACATCAAATCATCCCTATAATTTATTGAAGAACTTAATCATTTTTTTCTAGCCTTGGGATTTTTTGGGATGTCACCTAAGTCCACGAACCATTCCACTACCTTCTTAATGAAATGAGATAAAGGGTGATGTTACATTACTCTTAGATGAAATATGGGAGAATATGATCTTCCACATTAATCCCCATTAAATATGATTTTAATTTGGAAACTAGATTTCATTAAATCACATTTCTTTCTAAATTTTATTTTGATTGGACACTAGTTGACTTATTAAAAAAGAATATTAATCTATTATAATGTCTTTAAAATCATAATAAAATTAATCTACTAGATCTGAGATGAATTTATATTTATCTTTAATTGAAGGATTATTTTAATTATTCATAGTTATTAAAAGATATGGGTTTTAATGATTTTATATATCCATATATATTTAATAGAAATTAATATATATAATGACAATACATTTATTATGGTTTGGAATTTTTTACCCAGTTTAATGCTTCTATGATAAAATCTAGTGAATCTTGAAGCTACTGGTAACCAGTTTGGAAGATTCAAATATGAGGAAAACAATCAATCAAGATGAAGCATATTGTTGAGCCATTAATTTTTATTAATGTGGAACTTTCAATTCCCTTACTAGAAGAATAGAGAATCATTATTACCAAAATATATAAATTGTAACAAAAAATTGATTACAATTCAATTTTGGGGGGTTTTCCAAATAAATTATGCTATAGAGAAATTATATTATAACTTTTAAGAAAATAACAATCACATGTGGATAGGTCAAGTAATACAATAGTCATTAAGGAATGATAAGAAAACAACTGGTGTAGTGGATAGGATCATAGAATACAAACAAAATATTAGAGATATTATTAATTCACTGTTTCTTGGAAGAGGAAAATTAGTTGATCAAGGAATGGTTCCTTATTTAGAAAGACATTTGGAATTCATGGATGTTTTTGGACATAGTGTAGAGATGCATGTAAAATTGTCTAATATAATGTCTATGTGGGAAGAAACTTCAACAAAATTGGGTGAAGTTCAAGTGAAATGTAGGCACCCTTCAGAGATTGGTGATACTATGGCTATGAATTTGGATATTCTGCCAAAAGCATATGAGGCTAGATAAATGGGGTATACTATCGATCTCCCAATGATCATTGTGTTTATGGTATAGAGTGAAGATCCTTATCAACTTGAAGCATCCATACATATGTATTTTTAATCATTTAGTGATGTTTATATGATTTATAGAGTTTTTTATTGATAATGTAAAAAATATCTAGCATCGAATGGGTTTCTTTAAAAGCAAGATATTTGGGGGTGAAATCCTTTGAATTAGGTAGAGACTGGGGACATTATATGAGACCCATACTGCATGAGGACACCAAACCAGATGATTTGAATCATGAGAATTTTAATTCTGATAAAAATAGAAATATTTATGGTATAATTATATCCAAAATTAAAAATTAATATGGAAGTGTAAGGATTACTCAATGATACAAAGAAATATGGTTATTTGATCATCGTCAATGAAAAATCCTAATTTGAGTGACGCAGGTTTAGATGAAGTTTCCATTAAAATATTTATTAATGATATTGAATACATACATATTTTTACTAATAGTGAGAATAATTTCATAATTGATAGATATATATGATAATTGTTTTTGGAGGATATAAATATTGATTTAGAAAATGATATTCCATATAATTTTAAGTGTGTTATCAATGATGATATGAATGATTACTATAAAAATAAAAAACAATTATATTCTCACACAATAAATATGTAAGATATAGGAAACTATGGTGACTAAAATACATGATAAATTTCCCCAATATATAAACCCTATAGATGAGGTATTTTTTCATCGGATGAAGAAGAAAAAATGTGGTGGTGTGCACTATGTTTTTTTACCCTTGTGTGGGATGTTTTTCTACATTGCTTATAAGATTCATTTTTCACGACTTTTTTTGGGGTTTCTTCTCTCTCCCTCTCATTTTTATGGATACTACCCTCAGATCTGTGTGTTTTAATATATAATCATGTTGGATGTTTGGTTTACCACTTTGATTGGTATTTTTGTGCCTCTGGTTGGGGATTCACGATTTACTTTATTGTTTTGGTAATTATTTTTATGATGTGAGAGTTTTTTTATCAATATATATATTTTTTCAGGGGCCCATGTAGTTTATTAAATTTTATAAAATAATTTAAAATTTTCTGTAAACCCCAACCTACCATATTACAATTGAACAAAAATATTTTGGGGGAATTCAAATATTATTTTTTGAAATTAATTATAATTATTGTTTTTAAATGAGATTTAAAAAATTTAAATAGTGGGAATGAATATGTTATTATGAATGTTGTAATCCATTTTTTTCGAACATATTGCCTGAATTTATGAAGTTATATTTTCATTTTTATAATAAATCTCCATTATTTTTTGAATTATAATTAATGAGTTCATTATTATGTTAAATGAAGTACATATCCAGGTGATGTATCCTTTATATTCACAACCAAAAAAGGTTCTGAAATGACCATATAGTCTTTTAGGTGACCTAGAATATTCATTCATATATGTTATTATTAGAAATATGTGAGGAATATTTTAAAGTATGGATATAATGTATTAATATAAGCAACATATATATCAAGAATTTTACAATTATAATTAATACACATCTACCAATTTGATTAATTCTATTTATCATATGCAAATGAACTGAAAATAATCCTATAATTTAACAAAATCAATTGAAATTCATGAGTTTAGAGAACCACTACAATTCCAGACGTGTTCTATAATCTATTTTATAATTATTATAGGCTATAACTATTACTTCAAATAATACTTCTTCTTATTTCATATGATTAACATTTTTAGGGGAATTTATTTATCTTAAGGTGGTAATAGGTTTTCCGACACGAGTCTATGACATTATGAAGATGTCTATATATATATATATATATATCTATTTCCCTTTATCCCCCCTCCTTCTATCTTACCCCTGAATGCAGGCAGTGTAAAGCATTATTTATATCACACTAGGAACATTGTAGTTAAACATGGATCAGCATAGACTATGTAGGATGTATATAAACTTCTCCTTATCATTTCATATGGAAATTTAAATTTATCATGGTCATGTTTCCATTAGGTAAATAATCAATATTAACCCAACCGAGGTAATAATTTTGAATCAATGAATTTATGTGGAATTATGTTCGGTAAAAAAACATGATATTTATGTTATTAAATTTTTTGTTTTTCAAGTTATTGTGTATTTTTTATTCTATTATTTTGATAATTTTTCACTCTTATAAGATCTTTTTAATAATAAATAAATTTCTTAATTTGGAATTGTAATAAAGATAGTGTACAATGTAAATTCATTCTCCATAATACACTACATAAGATAATAATCACTACTATATGTGTATTTATTAGAATATTTAATGATGATTTAACCTGAAAAACACGTAAAATTTTCAGGCTTTGTTTTTCATATAAATATTTTTTGTAATCATAATAGTAAATCAAAATGATAATTGATTGTTTTAATATTAAGGGATATATGAATTTGAACCATGTTTTTTTGTTATAATTCATACACACATATATATATATATATTTAATATTAATTTATATTCTTATATTATGCAACTAAAATATTACTTATTACTACAAATGAATTATCTTCAAAATTATAATCGTTGTCATTATTTAAATTGAAAACCCAATAGGATTGGTCGATGTTACAAGGGTTAAACGATGTTAAAATTATTTATTTTTGTTAACATGATGTGTGATAAAACACAATTTGGATGAATATTTCATTGAAAAGAAATGAAAAAATTTCCTCACATTGTGTTAAATTTGTTTATTTATAAAATATTTGGGATTAGATAATTATTTTGATATTTTGATGAAAAATCACGTTTTACCCTTCTAAGTGCACTGTAGTAAAAAATAGATAAATAATTTATGTTGAATTAGTTGAACAATAAATTTTGCATACATATTATTCACGAAATGGAATACATGTTTTATTCAAGACTATATAGCTTAATCCTGATTTTTTTGTATTTAAAGGGACATGAAGTCAAAGATGGTCCGTACATGCTATATTGAACATCATCTCTTTATTTGGTCCACAAATTCTACTCAACATCTTCGATTGAGACCAAATTTGGATACAAGATCAAGAAACAAATATTCCAAAAATCACCCTTTTATAAGGACAACTAGTTCACTCTTTTTTATCTTCAAACTGTTAGAACATCATAGAATAAAATATGTGGCCAAATTTCCACGTTAACACCTGAATCCCATTAAAATATAGCCTCTCGACCACTATTTAAATTGGTTTTATTATCATTTTTAGGGGTTGGTGAAGTGAACTATGATATTAAAGGAAGAGGAGAATTGGTTCTACTCAAATTGTCATACCCTTGTAATAGGAGAATCCCTTGAAGCAAGATTCCCCTCATCAAAGCCCTTTTATTCTTCTTCTTCATGTTGTAATATTAGAATTTGCGTAATTAAATTATTAGTTTCTATTTTATATATTCTATTTTCTTCTATTTTATTCAATTATATTGTTTTTTACTCATTCTATTTGGCCTGGAATCATTATTTGAAATGATATTGGTTTATAACCATTCTAAATGTTTCCAAATGCAAAATGTTTTTATAATGACTACACCACCAATAGAATAGTAGTTATATTTAGTAATAGATCGACTTATTTCCTTAATAATTCATTTATTCTGAATCAATTATATACTTTAATTCACAAAAAATGATCAATTAAATAAATTTTTTTAATTCAAATGAATCTAAGAAAGCAATTGATCTATTAACACAAAACTCACGAGGTCGGGAATTGTGTGAATTGTGAAATTGAAAAAAAATCAGTAATAAAAATCATATGGGGTCAATTTATAGTGTTCAAATATTATCTATAAACTCAATTAATATCAATTTAAAAGGTGTAAATAAGCCTTAATTTACCATTGACCATGCTGTAACCTTATAACATTAATCAATGTTGGGTGCTGCGACTGCATGATCAGAAGTTAGCCTAGAGTTAAATTCACTTAATCATTGTGGTAATGATGATTCTCCTAGTGTTTGGGGTTTAAAAAATTATGGGATAACAATTAAGTGGATATTAAATTAAATGATAATGATTAATAAATTATTTAATATGTACAGTTAGATCGATTACTCCTTTTAAAATATATTCTAAAGAAACATCTTTTCGTTGTATTTTATTAAACAAATTTAATTTCAAAAACATAAAAAAAATCAATCTTCTTCCATCTAAGACATTTTTCATATTTTATATACATTAAAGAAAGTCATCCTTCTAATTTTTAAAATTTATTGAATTTTTTTTTTCAAAATAACTTTAATATGTTGTTTTAAATTACTT
The DNA here is from genome assembly GCA_963277665.1 of Viscum album. Classification (NCBI taxonomy): domain Eukaryota; kingdom Viridiplantae; phylum Streptophyta; class Magnoliopsida; order Santalales; family Viscaceae; genus Viscum; species Viscum album. Next base: position 1,947,618,131 of record OY728163.1, read on the forward strand.
TCTCTTTTGAGAGACGTCCTTGGTCAGCCACTCTAATACATCTAAATAACCCAAAACTGAACATTATTTGACATTTCTGATGATTAAAATAGGCACCATATACGGGAAAGCAAGTAATTATTTAAACCAATTATAGGTATTCCTTTAATATTTAATTTTATTCCCTCCTTCTATTCTTTCAACCTTCATTTCCAAATATAAATTTTTCGTATTCATTTGTTTAATTTGTTGCTTCTTTTTTGTCTTTAAACCCAAACTTCTCATTTTTATTTTATAATGGGACACTATTATTCGGTTCATTTTTTTTATTTATGGTAGGAACTAATCCCAAATATCTCTTAGATTTTGACCATGATATTGAACACATCCATATGGCTCAAATGAGACATTCTCAGTCTACGAGATGTTTCTAAATTCAACCAATTGTAGAATTTATAAATTCTATGAACACAAAAATTGGAAACACATATAAATCAATCATAAAAAATGAAACAATTTATAAGAGTAATAACAATGAACTTAGTACTACTATTCTATAATTTACTGAACTAGGCCATAATTATCAACAAAATTGTATTTCATACCCAAATCTCAAATAAGACTTTAAACTGAATTTTGGTTTAACTCGTATTCTTCCCATGTATCATGGATTATCTGAAGAGGACCCAAAAAATCACCTTAATGAATTAAAGATACTTTTATCAACCCCAAAACAAATAAATGTTTCTGAATATCCAATAAAAGTAAGATAAATCACATTCTTACTTAATGGAGTTGCGAAAGATTTGATATATTATTTAAAACCTTAAAATTTAACTTGTTAGAATGATCTGTAATGTCATTTCATGGAATGATGTTTCTGGAATCATGAACCAAATCTAATTGAGAAGTTATCTCTAGGATTAATGAAGCACAAGAGGAGTCAATGTACGAGTATGGAGAGCGATTCAACTAGTCATGAAAAAACTATTTCTATCAACAAATAATGGAAAATATCATCATCCAATACTTCTATAAAGGACTCTCACCCATGAATAGGAGTATGGAGAATGCTATGGTAGGAGGGGAATTGGTCTACAAAACACTATAAGTTATATGTGCATTGATCTACATGATGGAAAAAAACATCCAACAATTGGGTGATCGAGTTACACTACATGTATAAAAAGTACATCCGGTAAGTCCATCACCTCTTGAAAATAATTTGATTGATACCAAGTGGGATGAATTGACCAGTATGGTGAGATTGATTTCATTGGCTCAAAATATATACCACCCCACTCCAACAGGGGCTTGTGGCATCTGTGCTTAAACAATCCACCTAAATGATTGTTTCCCACTACAACTAGAGACAGAAAATGGTTTGGTGGTTTTTCCATGCAGACAATATCAACATAAAACACTACTAAATCCCAAAAATATGTATGATTTCTTATAACCAATTAATCCAAGGGTGTAGTAATCAATCAGAAATGAGGTATATATCTAGACAAATAAAATACCCACTTTTAAGTAAAAATTGTAGTAGCCTTTTCCTTACCTGTATATTTTTTAACAACCCCAATGGAGATTTAATCCCCATAATCAATAATTCAACAAAAACGGACTTCATAACCAAACATAGATTCTAATACTGATGATTTGTTAATAGAATTTTTTTTTAATCAACAGAATGAGCTGATGGTCCATGATTCTGATCTAAGTGAGTTAAAAACTCAAATGGGCCAGATTGCCACCACCATCCATGAACTGGTAAGTAAGAAATCTGGAAATATTCCCTCCCAACCTACTCCAAATACAAAGAGAAATTTTATAGTCGTCAGATGGAAATTTAGGAAGAAAAAAAATAGATACATCCACACCTACTAATCCCTAAGGATACATCACAACTCTAGAAAGGCTCCCATTAAGAACCTCTAATGATAATCACAAGGAGATAAAAAAATTCAAGAATAATATTGATGATGTTCCTCCAAAACCCATTTCATTTGAAAATATAGTTGTACAAACCAAGAAGATGGCTGAAGAGGAAATGAAAAATGATTTTTTGGATACTTCCAAGTGTGTTGAGATAAATAACCTCCTACTTGAATCAATAATGAAAATCCCAAGGTATGAAAATATTTTATAAAAAAATTGTACTAATCTAAGATGACTCAAGGAAAATTAGGGGATCAATCTTGGAAGAAATGTGTCAGCAGTCATTGCACCAATTCTAGAAATGTCCAAAAAAATGGATCTAGGGACATTCACCATCCCATGAACCATAATGGAGTTACACTTTTCTGATGTTTTATGTGAATTAAGATCACCCATTAATGTGACGCCTCTCTTTGTTATCTCTTATATACTGGTTGGTGAGTTGAATAAAATGATAGAAGTGGTGTAGTTGGAAAATAGAGCACAAACATATCCAGTGGGATTCCTTGGGGATTTACATGTTCAGGTAAGATACATGATCTTCCCAGTATATTTCATCGTGATTAAAATGGAGGATGATGAAGTCAGCTCTCATGCTCCCATTGTCATAGGTAAGTCCTTCCAAAATACTAGAAAATAAATCATTTATGTTAATGAAGGTATAATTTCCCTGGAGTTTGGGGATGATGTGTTTATATTTATTATTTTGGACTCCATGAAGTATCCCTCAGAGGAAAACTATGCCATTATTTTTCTCCCACATTGACACACCATGTAAAAACCCCATGGATTTAGATTGTCCTATTCATAAGGACATTATGTGTACAGACCCAAGCTTAACGTACATAGAAATTACATTACTTTTGTGGAATACTTAATACATAACAAAATCCAACACTCAAGGATCGTAATAGATTTGTGTCTTTGGGAACTCGGAACAAAATCTCCTTATCATTGTGAAGGATCTTCAACATCTCCCATAAAGATATTCCCCTTTGGTTTTCTTACCTAAAACTTTCATTATATCCTATGGAAAAGAAAACAAATAAAGGGTGAGCTCAAATTCTCAGTAATGGTAAGCATGGATGAAATATAACCAATCATATACATTTGGACATAAAAACATGAACATAACGTTTAAACATCAAAATCTTGAGCAATGACATAAAACATGGCAGTACATAAGGAATAGATCATAATAGAACATAAATCATGATAAATTAGCTTGGAAATAAAACTTTTAATTGGGGAAAAACATTAAGCACATGATATGATTTCTATATTATCCAAGGCATTGCTGCCAAGACCATCTTAGTGAAAAACGTCCCTTTCTGAATCGAGTTCACTCCTCGTTCCAGTCTTGTAACACTGAACCAGATTAACTTACCGTTCCAGCCGTGTCTATCTCATGAGATATAAATCTTTATCCAATGCATTGAAGGGAGATATAGGTCCCACAATCTCATAATTAAATCATTCTTACATGTGGAAAAACATAAATATAAATCATTAATCATAACCCAAAGAATAAAATGGGTTTCATAAACATTATCACATCTTAACATAATCCATATAACAAAATGGATATCATTTCATCATAAAAATAGTGAAACCATGTACATCATAGATACATTATACTTGAAACATAGTCATACTAAATAATGTCATCGTAAATGGAAAATAGTTTTGACAAAACACATGAAATGAATTATTGATGAAAATATCCTTTCTTCTTCAAAATCATTTTCTTTTCACAAAATGCCATACAATTTTAAAAGAAAATGATTTTTTTGACAATAATAATAAAATTTTGTAGAGTAATCTACATGAAAATTATGCTTTATGAAACCGTAAAAATTTGTTCATGTTGTATAAGTTAAAAAAAATTCTCCTCGTACCTTTGCTGAAAAAGTCAAAAAGTACATCGTATGGTAAAAAAAAGAAAGATTACATTCATACGATGTAGTAAAAGTAAAAAGGGTAAAAATGAATTTAAACATACATGGAAGAAAATTAAACATTTCATGAAAACATTTTGATAACATATTTACATGGATATCAAACATAATCCCAGTAAATACTTAAGAATAAACAATCTCGGATAAGAATGAGATTAGAATAATTATCCCTTACCTTATGTCCAATTTCTTCTGTTTGTGTCTGAGAATCTAGTATAGTGGGTTTAACCATATTATTAACTTGTAATATAACCATAATAATATTTATGATATCTTATATGATTCACTTATGACATTATATTATCCGTTCATTTGTCAACTACATGTTTAAGCAGGGTTTTTGGAAAAATCGTTTCATTTATCATCCGTGTTTTGACTTGTAATTATTAATATGATTACATATATCATGGGTACATAATTAAATAATAAAAAAATATTTATATATAACATATTTTCAGAATATACATATATATAATAGATCGATATATGGAAAGAAAAACACCGTTCAAGGAGACGGTAGGCTGTATGTACGCATGAACACTATTTTCGTTTCTTTATTGAATTGAATGGAATTAAGTAGATGAAATAAATATATATATATATAGATAAATCCAGTATTATTATTATGTTATATATTTCATGATTAATTATTATATATACTTTATAATCATTCGTGAATTTTTAACATGGAAAATGAATCTGATCGCGTCGTGGAGACGGTAATCCGTACGTACGCACGAGCGATGATATTGTTCCCATGTTTATTGAATGGAATTTTAGTGGATGATATAATATCGTATAATTAGTATGATGTTATAATAATCATATAGAGTTATTCTTTACACCACTATACCCATCCATGTAAGGTGGTGGTGGAAAAACTGATTACACCACAGTGTGGAGACGGTATTCCGTACATTCGCACACGCGGTGGATTCGTTTTCCATAGGATGGATAGAATGTAAAATAGAGTTGTTTCATATTTATAATAACATATCAGTATATAAATTATACTTATGTAATTACTTAATAATGAAAGAAATAAATAAGAGGAAGTAGAAGAAGAAAGAAACTTGAAAGAGTCTGTAGAAGAGATTACCTCTTCCTCAACGCACCTCCTTTAAACATCTTCGCAGGGCACTAGAGTTGGTATTTTGAGAAGACCAGAACGTCTTTGATATAAATATATAGTTTTAGAAGAGTAATTGGCAGGTTTTGGCCGAGAATCAAGGCTCAAAAGGGTGTTAAGAGAAGAGGGAAGGGGTGCAATTTTTATTCGTGGAAGAGGGGAACCTTTGGAAAAACATAAAATATTATTTTATAATAAAGTAATATTCAGTTTATAATAGCTCCAAATTTATTTATTTCGAAGATAAAGTGTTCATGGGTCTAAATCCTCTCAAAAATTGGTTTTAGACAAGTTTATGTTACTATTTTATCCTTACAATTTTGATTTAACTGTAAGTTAAATAATTTAACATTTAATGTGTCTTCTTGTTTCATTACACTATATGGTAAATAAACATACTATAACAAGCCAAAAGTACCCCACGTTTTTCATTATTAATATATATATTATTATCTAAGTCATTTGGCCTAACCATATATTTTTAGGAATATGATAACAATTAATTATATGATATTTGTTTTAAAAACTATTTTATTTTAATTTTGACACTATTTGGTAATGGATTTTTGTGAAAATAATAACAACATGATTAGTTCAAAAAAAGTTAATTGAATCAACACTAAAATGTCATATTAAACTTTAAATTTAGTGGAAGTCATAAAAAGTCTCAAATTACATTTATTTGGGTATTTATAAAATCAATTATGTTAATATTGCATTTATAAGGTAAATACTGCATCATCATTGTTTCATAAATAAATTAAATTATTTAATGTCTAAAAATTATAAATAAAATACTATTAGGTAGGAAATATATTTAACTTTATAATTAATATTTATAGTCGAATTTTCCTTATGTATAACCCTATATTAAAAATGATTTAGTTATTAAACTTTGATTTTAACTATTTTAACTCTTTTTTAAATAAAATAATAATAAATGTTCTAATCTAATCCAAGTGGACCTAAAGGGAATAATTTTATTCCAAAGGTTGCTTTTGGTCAAATTACACTTATCAAATAGAATTAGGACATGTGTTGGGGTAATAATAATATCATTTTTACCCTTAATTACCTTATTTACTTTTAAACTTGGTAAATAAAATTTAAAAGTTACTATTCACAAAAATTATTTTTATCTTATTGAACGAAATTTTACTCCTTGATATTAACCGTGTCTCTAAGAATTTCGAAATTCCACTCACAGAAGTGGTAAAATTATGTTTTATGTAAATTTTCAAATTCTCCTAGGAGGTGGGTAAAATATGGTGAAAAGTTCAATAAAATTTTTATATATCTAAAATTATTATAAAATGACTCAAATGAATTAAATTGAAATTATATATGTATTATGTATCATTTTTTTTCCTAAAATAAATTTAAATAAAATAAATAATTATTTAAATAAAAATTCGGTTTTTAAATAGTAACCCAGTTTTTTCACTATTCATCAAAAATTGAATGTTTTCAGACAAATACCAAAAATTCACCCTAGGCTATTTCCGATGTTCCGAATCCAAAAATGAAGTCCATTTTGAATGATAAAATTTATATAATTTCAAAAAGTGGGTCTTACTATTCATAACGGCTAGTTTATAAAAATATTATAACAATATCTTGTTTAGTGAAACTCGGTATCCCGTACTACACACGCTATCGAGGAAGGTCTTGATTGCATGTAAATCAATCTAAGTCAGGGTTGTGTGTAGTGAAAGCTCTGTTTGGTTTTATGTATAACATAATCAAAACATATTTCATTTATACATTAAACAAAATATATACTTGATGTTGCGTAGAATAATTTCCACATAATGAACTTCAAATTGTGTGTAACACGAGCCATGAATAGTGTTGTGTATATTGCAAACTAATATGATGTTGCGTATAGTACAATATAATCTTGGTGTAGTGTATAATAGAAGACATCAATGAAATTAAAAATAATATATCACATAAAATCTCGGGGTGTTACTTTCTACCCCCCTTAAAATGAATTTCGACCTCGAAATTCGTCGGTGTTATAAATAGTTTACTACTTGAAAGTTTCTTTCATAGAAACCCACATCGTAAAAAGGAATACCACAACATAACTTTAAAAAATTAAAGTATGAAATGTAACAGTTATCCAAATTAACTCATCACTGCATTTCCACATATGAGAACATTGGTGAAAATATGGATATAGAAGGGAAATCTAACCATCAAGTTCTGATGGAGAGTGGCAGAGAACAAGTCTATGAGAAAGACATCAATCAAAAAGCCATAATTTTATGATGATTTAAGGTACCATCTGATTCATAAGATATAAGGACACTAGGAAAACATTTTTTTTTGTTTTCAAGATCATTTCCCTAAATTTGAAGAATTTTTTAATTAATATAAATATTTACTTGGTTTTGGTACAATCATACTTTTGTTTGTGCCTTCAAAAATTTCCACTTAATCTCTTAAAGAAATGATGTTGAATTTGTCTTCCGTGATGTGTTAGCAGATCATGCGATAGAATGAGAGGTCATTCCATTTGTCTCAAACAAAAGGATATAAATATTTTTTAAATATACATAATTCCATCTATTGTGAGATTGGACTTTTACTTCATATATCATACTGGTTAATATAATAGAACTAGTTTCTACTAACTAGGGACTTCCTGTAGGATAGTGGTAGGCGATAAATGCATGTTGCACTTCGGTTGTGGGTTCGATTCCCAAATCCTTCTCCGACACGACGGGTTTTCGCCCATCCTGCAGGTTGTCCTTTTTCTAAAACTACATTATAATACCATTCCATCAATATTGTCGAAAAAACTTTTATCCTTAAACAATACTAACTTTTTTCCAACATAATCATTTCCAATCTTTAGGATTATCCAAAATATTTTTGTCCAATATCATATTTTAGTGAAAAATATTACCAGAGAGGTCATATAACAAGCTTGTGAATACCATCATTTATCCCCATATATCGTAAGATATGTCTTGTTTGTCACATTCCAAACATTATAATGAACTAATCATATATTCTCTTGAAAAATGAATACCCATTGAACATTAGTGAAAAGATGAATTTAGTTAAAAGTTAACACTTTCCAAATACCAAAATCCCAAAAATTCTATATATTGAAACCATGATATCCCTTATTCCTTATATCAATCATGAGATCATGAATACTATCAAACATATTATTTTCTCCCTATCCATTCATTATGTGCATATCATCATCGTTCCAAAAAAATTGAATCACTTTTCATGGTTACCGGTACAATAAAAATATTGAACACCACAATAGTCTAATACAAAAATATTATAATATTCCATAAAAGTACCTCAACATCATTATTCTTGAATACCAATACATAAACACTTCAATCCATCCTCTTCAATGATTGTCATTGAATAAGTCCTTCCTTGATTTAAAAGTAACCTCTTAGGTCAGGGCAGTGAGTTGGGTAATGCCCATGTTCTCCACAAATAAGACAATGAACTCCATAACAATCTGTCACTCTATGACCCTTTTCTCCACACAGATAACATCTTCCCCTCCATTTTATGTATTCCTCAAGGTTCTTCATCCCTTCTTTAGAAATCTGAATCTTCCTTTCTCTATGCTCCTCACCATGCGAACATGCATAAAATTCCATCTTCCTCTTATTTGATGACTTAGGAATACCACCAATGTTCACCTTGTTAATCATATATCGTGATGACTAATTTGGAATATTCACAATATTTTTCTCTCTAGGAATTACACAATTTTGTTGATCATAGTCACCAATTTGTCCATCGGAATCCACATTAACTGAATTCCTTCTCGTTCCCTCAATTGACTAAAACCAGAAACCATAGTGTAAGAAGTAGTTAAAATAACGAGGAACCACATAATTATTAAAATTCACTTATGGGATGTCTAACTAATCACACATTCTTTAATCCATGACACCTTAGGTTCACCCTAGGTTATTCATGATCATCAACATAACTCTAGGACTATAACCTATAGTTATACTAAGCCTTAGGGACATCCCTAGACATACCTTAGAAATATCTCTAGAGATCTCACTAATGTTTTCGCATACTAGTTTCCAAAGAATGACTAAACCATTCCTTTGATACCAACTATAGAGACCTGAGATTAACGTACATAGACCGTAAATTACTTTTTCAGAATACTTAATACATAACAAAAACCAACACTAATGGATCGTAATAGTTTAGTGTCTTTCGAAACTCGAAACAAAATCATCTAATCATTGTGAAATATCTTCAACATCTACCATAAAGATCTTCCCCTTTGGTTTTCTTACCTAAAACCTTTCTTTATATCCTAGGGAAAATAAAACATATAAAGGGTGAGAACAAATGACTAGTAAGGGTAAGCATGGATAAAATATAACAAATCATATACATTTGAACATAAAATCATGAACATAATGTTTAAACATCAAAATCATGAGCAATGACATAAAACATGGAAGTACGTATGGAATAGATCATAATGGAACGTCAACCATTATAAAATAGCTTGGAAATAAAACATGTAATTATGGAAAAACCTTATTAACAAGATATAATTTCCATATTATCCAAGGCATTGCTGCCATGACCATCTTAGTGGACAAAGTCCCTTTCTGAATCGAGTTCACTCCTCGTTCCAGTCCTGTAACACTAAACTGGATTAACATACCGTTCTAGCCAAGTTTATCTCATGAGATATAAATCATTACCCAATTCATTGGAGGGAGATATAGGTCCCACCCATCTCATAATTAAATCATTCTTACGTGTTCCACAACATAAATATAAATCATTCATCATAACCCAGAGAATAAAATGGGTTTCATAAAAATCATCCCATCTTAACATAATCCGTATAAAAAGATGGATATCATTTCATCATAAAAAATTGAAACCATTTAAATCATAAAGACTTTATACTTGAAATATAATCATACTAAATAATGTCATCTTAGATGGAAAATAGTTTTAACAAAACATTTGAAATGAATTCTTGCGGAATATATCCTTTCTTCATCAAAATCATTTTCTTTTCACAAAATGCCATGCAATTTTAGAAGAAAAGGATTTTTTTGAATATAATAATGAAATATTGTATCGGAATATTGATGAATGTTATGCATTATGAAACCGTAAAAAATCATTCTAGTCTTATAAGTAATAAAAATATTCTCCTCGTACCTTTGTCGGAGAAGTCAAAAAGTACTTCGTATGGTAAACAAAAGAAAGATTCCTTTCATACGATGTAGTAAAAGTAAAGAAGGGTAAAAATGAATTTAAACATACATGGATGAAATGTAAACATTTTATGGAAACATTTTGAGAACATATGGACATGGATAATAAACATAATCGCAGTAAATACTTACGAATAAACAATCTCGGATAAGAATGAGATTGGAATAATTATCCCTTTTCATATATCTGATTTCATCCGTATGTATACAAGACTCATGTATAGTGGGTTTAAAAATATTATTAACTTGTAACAGAACCACAATAATATTTATTATATCATCTATGACTCACTTACAACTTTATATTATCCATTCATTTGTCAATTCCATGTTAATGCAGCATTTTTTGTAAAATCATTTCATTTACCGTCTGTGTTTTGACTTGTAATTATTAATATTATTACATAGATCATGATTACTTAATTCCAGAATAAAAAACCTTATTTATATATAACATATATCCATAATTTACATATATATAACAGATTGATTAATGGAAAGAAATACACCGTTCATGGAGACGGTTGGTCGTACGTACGCATGAACGTTGTTTTTTGTTTACTTATTGAATTGAATGGAATTATGTATATGAAAAATATATATAAATATATAAATATACATAAATCAAGTAGAATTATTATTTCGTATATTTCATGATTACTTATTATATGTGCTTTATAATCATTCTTGAATTGTTAATATTGAAAATGAATCTCATCACGTCGTGAAGACGGTAAACCGTACGTACGCTAGAGCGATGTTATTGTTCCCATATTTATGGAATGGAATTGGAGTGGATGATATAATATCATAGAATAAATATTATGTTATAATAATCATATATTGTTATTCTTTATACCATTATACCAATCCAAGTATGGTGGTGGTGGAAAAACTGATTACACCACAGCGTAGAGACGGTATTCTGTGAGTACGCACGCGCGGTGATTTCGTTTTCCATAGGATAGATAGAAGGTAAAATAGGGTTGTTTCATATTTATAATAACATATCAGTATATAAATAATACTTATGTTATTACTTAATAATTAAACAACTAAATAATAGGAAGTAGAAGAAGTAAGAAACTTGAAAGAGTCTATAGAAGTGATTATATTTTCCTCGATGCAACTTCTTTAAACTTCTTCTTAGGGCACTATAGTTGGTCTTTTGAGAAGACCAGAACCTATATCATATAAATACATAGGTTTAGAAGATGAATTGGTAGGGGTTGTCTGAGCTTCAAGGATCAAAAGGGTGTGACTAGAAGAGGGAAGGGGTGCCCCTTTTATAAGGGAGGAGAGGGGCACCTTTGGAAAAACATAAAATATTATTTTATAATAAAGTCATATTCAGTTTATAATAGATCAAAATTGATTTATTTAGAATATAAAGTGGGTATGGTTCGTAATCCTCTCAAAAAATTGGGTTTAGACAAGTCTAGGTTACTATTTTAACCTTATCATTTCGATTTAACTCTAAGTTAAATAATTTAACTTTTATCGTGTCTTCTTGTTTTATTACACTATATGGTTAATAAACATACTATAACAAGACAAAAGAATCCCATTTGGTTCATTATTAATATATATAACCTTATCTAAGTCATTTGGTAGAACCTTATATTTATATATATATATAACAACAATTTATAATATAATAATTGTTTTAAAAACTATTTTATGTCAATTTTGACTATATTTGGTAATTTATTATTTTGAAAATCATAACAACACTATTAGTTCAAAAAAAGTTAATTTAATCAACAAAAACATGTCATATTAACCTAGAAATTTTATTTAATTCATAAAAAGTCTCAAATTACATTTATTTGGGTATTTATAACATCAATTATGTTATTATTTCATTAATAAGGTAATTACTACATCACCATTGTTTTATAAATAAATTAAATTATTTAATATCTAAAAATTATAAATAAACTACGATTAGGTAGGAAATATTTTTATCTTTCTATGGAATATTTATAGTTTATTTTATCTTATGTATATCCCTATATTAAAAATGTTTTATTTATTAAACATTGATTTTAACTATTTTTACTATTTTTTAAATAAAATAATAATAAATTTCATAATCTAATCCAAGTGGAGCTAAAGGGTAATATTTTATTCATAAGGTTTTTTTGGTTTAATTACACTTATCCAATAGAATTAGGACATATGTTAGTGTAATAATAATATCATTTTTACCCTTAATTACCCTATTTACTTTTAACTGTGGTAAATGAAAGTAAAAAGATACTATTCAAGAAAAAATTATTTTTATCTTATTGAACAACATTTTACTCCTTGATATTATCCATGTCACTCAGATTTTCAAAATTCCACTCACAAAAGTGGTAAAATTATGTTTTATTTAAATATTCAAATTCTCCTAGGAGGTGGGTAAAAGACGGTGAAAAGTTCAATAAAATTTTTATATATCTAAAATTATTACAAAATGACTCAAATGAATTACATTGAACATATATAGGTATTATGAATCAATTTTTAACTAAAATAAATTTAAATAAAATAAATATTTATTTAAATATAAAGTCGAGTTTTAAATAGTAACCCATTGTTTTAACTATTCATCAAAAATTGAAAGTTTTCAGACAAATACCAAAAATTCACCCTAGGATAATTTCGATGTTTCGAATCCAAAAATGAAGTCCATTTTGAAACATAAAATTTAGAAAATTTCAAAAAGTGGGGATTACTATTCATAACGGCTGGTTCATAATAATATTATAATAATATCTCGTTTAGTGAAACTCGGTATTGCGTAATTCACACACTATCGAGGAAGGTCTTGATTGCGTGTAATGCAAGCCAAGTCAGGGATTCATGTAGTGAAAGCTCTGTTTGGTGTTACGTATAACATAATCAAACCATATTTCATTTATACATTGAAAAAAATATATACTTAATGTTGCGTAGAATAATTTCCACAAAAAGTACTTGAAATTGTGTGTAACATGAGACAAGAATAGTGTTGCGTATACTGCTAGCTAATACGGTGTTGCGTATAGTACAAGCTAATCTTGGTGTATTGTATAATAGAAGATATCACAGAAATTAAAAACAATATATCTCATAAAATCTCTGGGTGTTACATTATGAGGATTGGTTCTAGTTTGATGTCTAAGAGAACTTGAAATCCTATTTATAATGCACAAAACACTATTAGATTTGATTTTTAAATGCACTCATGTTCATATTCTGATCATGTATACTCTGATTAGGACATGGTTGTGAGTATACTGATGTATTTGATGAATTATTCTCTAATTTGGATGATATTTATTATGATACTAAAGTTATTTAGACACGTATTTCAGTTCCTTAAATTTCTCTATCCTTACATCACCTCATTCATTGTAGCTCAATCCTTTTCCAAAAAATCTCAAAGTACCCATACTTGGTATGTGGAGAGAGAGTAACTATTATAATTTCTTGTAATCTTCCTTTTGATAATGAAGAAAGACTTTTGAATATTTTGATGGAGAAAATTAAGGAAATCAGGTGGATCTTTCCAAAAATGTCAGGTATTATCACCTCCATTTTCATGCATAGGATTATTTGCGGGGATGGGGCTAAACTAGTTAGGTAACCATAAAGAACATTGAATCCAACACTTTTGGAGGTTGTTAAAAAAGGGGTAGAAATTTTTTTGAGGTTAGTAAAATCAATCCCATATCAGATTCCCAATGGGTATGTCATAATCATGTTATGAAAAAGAAAAGCAGTGTTGTTGTTGTTACAAATAAGAAAGATGGTTCAATTCGAATGAGGGTTTGAAATAGTAGGTTTGTGTGTATTGATTATAAGAAACAAAATCAATCCAATCGCAAGGATAATTGTTCACCCATTTATTGACCAAATACTTGAGAGACTAGATGGAAAGAAGCATTATTGTTTCTTTGATGAATTTTTAGGATATTTTCATGTTTTTATAGCTCTAGAGGAATAGTATAAGACCACATTTACTTGTCCATTTGGCACATTTTTCTACCGGGGCATGCCATCTAGACTTTGTGATTCCCCAGGTACCTTCTAGAGCAGCATGGTGAGTATTTTTTTCTAATTTTATTGAGAACATCTTGGGGATAATTATGGATGATTTTACAATGTATGGGTCATCATATGATAATTTTATATCTATTTTGGCGAAGGATTTAAATTTTTTTATTGAGAATAATCATGTATTGAACATTGAAAAGTGTCATTTCATGGTAGAGAATGAGATTGTATTAGGTAATGCAGTGTCAAGACATTGGATATAGGTTGATAGATCTTAGGTAGATATTATTTGATCCTTACCCCATCCTTCATGTGTATGGGATGTTAGATCATTCCAAGGGAATAATGGATTTTATCGTCACTTCGTCAAAGATTTTAGTAATATTCCTCTTCCTATGTCGGGATCAATACAAATGGATTCTGATTTTTGTTTGATGAGTCTTGGAGGAATTCCATTAATAAGATATATAATTGTATAACCACTCCACCGATCATACAACCCCCATTGTGGGGTATTCAATTTAAGATTTTGTGTAATTTTTTTAACTTTTTGGTTGGATATTTCTTATCTCAGTGGGTGTCGGTACATTCACATGTGACTACCTATGCATCAAGAAAATTTGATTTAGCCAAATAAAACTACAAAACCATGTAAAATTAGTTTCATTCCATAATATTTAATTAATATAAAATCTTTTCATATTTATTGGCCTCTAAAGTAGTTGTTTTTTATGGCCACACAGCTCTGAGGTACCTCTTGAAGCAGCCAAATGCAAATCCCAATCAAATCTGATGGATTCCCCTTATCCAGGAATTTAATATTGAGATAATATACAAGAAGGGGTTAGATAACATGGTAGGAAACCAAATGAGTAAGCATACATACACATTAGAGGATGACACATTAGACCAGGTGCCACTTTGGGACACTTCCCACAATTAGAATTAGTATTCCATATCAGGTACTCATCCATGGCAGGCTAATTTTGTTAAATACCATATTTTTCTAAAATCCCTTAAAATTTAAAGAAACGTCATGTACAAAAGTTAGATATAGAGTTAATATTTTATATTGAGGATCATTCATAACTCTTGTACATGTGTAGTGATCAAGTTATTATAAGGGGCATTTTGAATCATGATTCTGAGTCTATTATACATTTCTTCTCTACACTATCTTTTGAAGGAAACATTGGACCCCAACGAATAACAAGGAATGCCTTAGGCTTTTTATTATATTAGCCTATCTGATATCATGATGATCATGTGTTTTTTATGTCATTCTCACATTCTCAACACACTGGGAACATTTATAGAAGACACAAGATTCCCCTAAACCCTATATTATTCAATGTAATTTTTTATATATGGGGCATCAATTTTATGGGTCATTTTTCTAGTTCATTTGTGTTTTATTATATTTATGGATTTTGATGATTATGTGAGTAAATGGGTGTATGATAAGGAAACTAAGAGTGATGATTCTCATGTTGTAGTGGACTTTGTAAAGACACAGTTTTTTATATGTTTTGAGTACCAAAGGCCATCATTTGTAACCAAGGGACAAACTTCTGCAATCTGAATTTGGTTTCCCTCTAATATAAGTACGGGGTGACACACAAAACATCAAAACCATAACACCCCCTAACAAATGGTCAAGCTGAGGCTTTAAATCATGTGTTGAAACTAATTTCGGAGAAAACATGCAAAATAATAGGAATGATTGGAGAAAGTTCTTGGATGATGCTCTTAGGGATTATAGGACTACCCATAAGAATCCCATCGACATATAACCATTTAGGATTGTTTTTGGGAATTCCTTTAATCTACACATGGAGGTTGAACATAAATATTATTTGGTTATATAGAAATGAAACACAGATTTGGAAAATGATGGAATGAAAATTATGGTACAAGTTCAAAAGCTTGAAGAGATTACATTTTAATCATATGAGAACTCAATTCCTTATAATGATTGATCAAATGAATATCATGATAACATGATCTAGAAAAGTAAAATTCATCTTAGATAGAATGTCGTGATGTATAGTTAACGATTAATCCTAATGGCAGGTAAGTAACATTATTTATTGTTAGTTCCTTATGTTGTGTCTAATGATTTTCCTTATGGTGTATTATAGAGCACACAAGAGGACATTGGGAGGAGTTTTATAGTCAATGAGAATTTTTTAAAGCAATAGGTTTAGGTATATCCTACTGATTTTGTGGATTTCATCACATTGCAACACCATCATCACTTGAGGATATCAAACTCTTTCTAACCCTTTTTCTTTTATATACTTTTTCCTATTTATGATTATACATTTCATGTTCATATATTTTCTCTTAGGTATAAATTGGGGAAAATTTAATATTTTATGTGTGTGGGAGGGTGCATCATTTTGGTGTAGATATTTTTTATTTTCATTTGGGTTTTTGAGTGTATTTTCTAAGAAGTTTTTGGTAAATGTTTCAAAAATAATAAATAAAATTAATATCATGTAACATTCCCATGGGAAACATATGGAATATACATGTTTTCAAAATTCATTTGAAGAATTATAAGAATGATTATGATTTCAACATCAACAATTTATTTATATAAAAAATGAAGTTATTGATGATATAACTAGTTGTGTCATTATAAAACCTTTTCGATTTTGACATCATTATTTCATATATTTGTTCCTGGTAAATTCTATCATTGATTTCCCCACACGAATTTTCACTCAACTATGACTTGTGAATTTTTTCCTACTCAATTGAAGGTATAGTAAAGTTAGGTAAAATTATTCATTGGTTGGTAATAATTTTTATCTGTTCTGACCAATTTCATTTCTATACAAAACCGACCCCTGTGTGTGTACATGTTATCTATCTTTTGTACACCCTAAAAAAATTAAACCAAAACTAAAAAAATTAAAATTAAAAATATGGGTTCTGTCTTGGGGAGATCAAAAACCACTCTTCATTGACCTTTTATCTTGTTATAACTATTATAATTTGTATAGTGAGGAGATTAAAAACAGGTTGACAGATGAGTGTGATATTTGTTCCAAGTGAAACTAAAAAAAATAATGGGAGTGATGAAATGTACATCATATGGGGTTATATAGGTCAGGAGATTAATATTTGAATATCATGAATTCTTTATTGAGTGGGTCTTGAAATTTTAATACAAAAGAATTTTAAACAAGATCAATGAATTAAACCATATAAGAATAAATTTTTTACATGACCTGAATACATTTAATAAAGGGTGTATTTTTGAGCTTGGAATAGTTGGCACACACACACATGTAGAATTAGTGGCATGGTAGACCCATGACTTGTTTCTCTATGATTAGAATTATGAGCCTCACTAAATTTTGTTTTGACACAATTTGAGACATAATGAATTTAAAATTTATTGATATTTACGTTTGATAGGATTCATACTTTTCCTATATTTCATCTATGGATTGAGAAATATGAGAATGCATATTTTTTAATAATTTTTTTGAATACATGATATAAGGTTTTTGTCATGAGTGAAAAATGGTATGTGTGAGGGGTTTAATAAAACACATTTTTTTTATTATTTTATTGATAATATAAGACAAAATTTCATCAAATTTTTTTGAATATATTTTTATTAAAATATTTTGGATTAGATAATACTTCTGAAAATTTTAGGAATATTGTAGTTTTATCCTTTAAACCGCATTATAGTAATTAAGGAATAAATATTTTATTTGAAATAATTGAACTTAAATTTTTGTATACATATTCCTCACTCTATGTGATACAACTTTTTTTTTCAAGACTATGGAGCAAACTCGTGCATTTGGTTGTAGTAAAATGGCAATGATTTCCATGATTGGATGAACTCGCCATATTGGACATTAGTTCTATATTTGGGCCATAAAATATACATATAAGTACATGGATTGTGTCCCAATTTGGAGAGGTTACCAAGAATTGTGTTTTTCACATATCAAACTTCTAGATGGATAGCTAGTTCATGATTTTGGAAGGTCAAATAGGCAGTGAAATATTGAATAAACTAGTTTCTCGAATTTACCCATTCACAATTGAATCCAATTGAAAACTAGAATCACCTCCACTCTATAAATTGGTGTTTTTTACAATTCGATGGGTTGGGGATGTTAATTAGAAGAATTAAGCTAGAGGAGAATTTTATTCACTCAAATTCTCCTATGATTGTATGAGGGGTAACTCTTGAATCAAGGATTCCCTCATCGAATAAGTCTTCTTCTTCTTCTTCTACTTTATGAAGTCCTGTTTTCATTGGCATAATAAAATTCGTAGTACCTATTTTTTTATATTTTCTTTTATTTTTTTCAATTCCAATAATTTTTATTCCATTTATTTTTTCTAGAATGAGGAGTTTAAATGATATTGGGTTATACCCTTAATAAACATTTTCACATGGAAAATTATACTACAATGATTACACCACCCTGAAGTTGGGAATTGTGTGAACTGTGAGTGTGCAACATTAAACATTAATATAAAACTCCTCGGGATCAATTTATAGAGTTCAAATATAATCCATAAACTCAATTAATACTAACTTAAATAGAATAAATGTGCCGAAATTTACCAATGATCATAATATTACATTATAACATTAATAAATGTTGGTTGTTGGGATTGCTTGTTCATATTTTAGCTTAGAGTCAATCACTATGGTAAAGTTGATTCTAAAAGGATTAAATGATTAATAAATTAAAGGATAAAAATTAATTGGATATTAATTTAAATAAAAATGATTAATAAATAATTTAAGTGTTAGAGTTATATCTATTTTTTCCTTTAAAATATTTTCTAAAAAACATATTCTGGTTGTGTTTAATTAATAAAATTTCTTTTAAAAAAATCAATCTTTTTCCAGAATACATCTCATTAAAATTTTAAAAAAATTTAAAACCCCACCATCATTCTATGATTTTTATTTTATTTTATTTTATTTTCAAAATACCTTTAATTTGTTGTTTTAAATTACTTCTTCCTTTAAGAGACGACCTTGGTTAGCCACTCTACTACACCTAAATAACACCATTCTGAACATCATTTGAGAGCACCAATGACTGGGACATTCAATTTGGTTGGTGATGTAATGTTATAGATCATATTAAATCTATGGTTAATATATTTTATTTTTAGATCCAATAGATATTATTATATAATATTTAATATTTAGGATTTTTTTATTTCTTTTAGAAACACATTTATTTTTTTATCCCAATTGTCTGTATTATTCTTAGATATAAACCATGATTCCTTTTGCCTAAAAATATGGAAATTAATTTATTGCTAACTTAATATGGATGAACTTTGAGTTATTAATAATGTTAATTAAATTTTAAATAGTTTTATGGATAATAAATGTTTTAATGACCGAGAATATAAATATGTAATTAAAACTCCTGTAATTTTAAATCGATGTATTAATATTAGAAATGATCATGGATGAATAATTAATTATTGATTGTTAATTAATATATTATGTTGAATATTTATCCATCATGATTGTGTACTGTAAATTTATTCAAGAGTGATGGATTTTGGGATTTTATATGGTGAGTTATCTAAAAATTTATTATAGATATTGGTGGTAACCCCTAGATTGGTTGTATGTTATATATATCATAAATTTTTTTTAAATTGAAAGTCATGGGTTTGTTGTGGTGGTTGACAGACATATTTGGTATTGGGTTCAATGTGTATTCAAAATATTTAGGTAATCGAGGTTTCAGGTGGATAACAACACCCTCTTCCCCTCTATCTCTTCTAGGAATATAATTTATGTACACATATCATGTATATGGTAACTTATTATTATAAAGTATATTCCCATATGATATGTAATTTCTCTCATTTATGATACAATTGTATATTCAAGCTATAAGGTATTTAGGTTATTATGATAGAACAATACCCAAAATTACAAACCTAGTGATTATGACTTAATACTTACATTTATGTATTTGATTTCAATAAATTTAACCCAATTTAATCCATCCAAAAAATACAACATAAAAAATGAAATATTAAATGACTAACATACTCAAATACCTTTTAGGTTTATTGGTTTATAGAATTTGTAAAAACTCTTACAAAAATTTAACCATTCCACTAAATGAGTAATTTTTTTACACTAATACACACCATTTTATAATCTATATAAATTCCTCAACATATCCTATAAAATAATTCACACTATAAAACATTCTAAAGTTGAATTGTTTAACATCATTCTTTATAACCATGTAAAAGGTAAATATAATAAGGGTGAGCTCAAATTCACCATAATGGTAATTAAAATCATTAATGAATGAATTTTCATAGTAAGAATATGTTTTTCATTAGTTTATAATGATATAATCAACAAAAATAAAAATAAAATATGATAATCATACCCATAAAAACATAGATCATTAAAAATTTGACATGATATAACTCTTTGAAAAATTTAAGTGTAACATGAATCAATAATAATGATGCATCTCATTTCAATATTAATCAAATGAATCATTAAAAACTATAGAAATCATAAATATATTTATTGGTATTTTAAAACATGATCTTCATATAACCCTTACTAGAAATATTATATATGGAATAAAAAATAATGTCAACTTCCAAAATAATTCTAAAAATAACATAATCATTACAAAATGAATTCAAGAGATAAATTTGGCTTAGAAATATATTTTTTATTATGGAAACACCATACATTATAAAAAATTTCGAAGAAAAAAAATATAAATTAAGTTTAAAGAGTTTACAATTTATAAAAAATCTCATTAGACAACCATTATTCCTAACAAAAATCAAAGAATACATGGAATAAAAATGTATTCAATAAAAATATCTTAGAAACAATCATAATCCTTCAAGGGAACTAATTTTAATTTCAATACTAAATAATTTCAGTAGTGGATCAATAATGTCATCAAGGATTTTTGTTTTTTTGAATATAATTACAATAAAAATAGCGTTAAAAAATCTGGAGGAAATTAATCATTTCACTTAGAAAAGAATAATTAAAAAACAAAATATTCACAAAATATTATGAGAAAAAAAATTCTAGATTTATTTTCTAAAATTATACTATTATATTCAGTGTAAATAATATCAATTATGATATAAATTTAAATTCATGTAGTAAAAGTGAAAAATAAACATTGTTTTCAAACATTTGTATATTGAGTCAAAACTGACTCATGCTAAAATAGATAAAAAATTTCCTTTTAAAAACATTAAAAGAAATATTATAAAACATGTAAAATATTTTTATGAAATAATTTATGTTAATAAAATATAATTATTAAAAACATTTTAGAAAACATAGAATTTTAATATATTGATTTGTGATATAAAATATGAAACCGCATCAGTATCACTGACTAAATACATTCTTGATGTTTCTTTAATCAATAAGGGTTGAAATAGAAATTAAATATATAAAATACATTATTAACCACATAACAAGAAACCATATGTGGTTGAAGAATATAATATCATATGATCCCACCATAAGAACATTAAATATAGAAAATCATGTAATGATAGGACTTTGTATCATACAAATCCAAACAGTTATAGTAAATTTTGAATCTTAATCCCTAGAATGAAATAAATTTAAATGGAAAGTTAGACATAATAAATAAATTTAATTACAAAATATAAAATTTCTAGGCTATGTATCTTCTCTTCAAAATATAATATAGTTTCATAACATAAGTATTTTTCCTAAAGATGGAGAATTTAAGAAGAAAAACCCATTCAAAGATCATATCATTGAATTTAATATTAATCAATGGATAAATTGTTTGTATAATATTTAAGTAAATTTTTTTAATAAATCATGAATAAGTTAAAAAAAAATTTATAGAAAATATTGGCATAATAGAATCAATTAGGATTCAATATAACACAATAAAAATAAATTGAGTCATTAAACCATTTATCACATTGGAATTTTCCAAATAAAAACCCCTTAAATTAATTAAGATGGATTGTTACATAAAATATCATTAATTATTAATGATTCATTATATTACATATGAATTGGGTAATATATACACTATAAAAATGAAATTAGGTGTATATCATTAAAATATGCCACAATGAGGGGAAAATGTGGTGAAATCTCATAACGTAAGTCCAAACATCCCTTGTATGTTAGTTTACTCTATTATAATTAAAATACATCAAATATTTACATGTTTGGAATATTTTATATTTTTATTAAATTATCACCAAACCATTAGTTTAATTTATTTAATTGAATCATTTAATTACTTCATCGGTTAAGTCCATGTTTTGTTTTTTAGGATATCAAGTTCATAGTTGATAAAAAAAATATTTATGATGACCATTTTATAATAGGTAATTATTCCATAATATCCATAATAATAGTCCTGAAATAAATATAATTTTTATATATTAATTTTTATTCTCAATATATTCATTAAATATTATTACGGAAAATGAATTATGTTACAATCACGAAGATCGTAGGCAGTATATACACAAGAGTGACATTTCCATTTCTAAAAATCATGAAGAAATGATAGAATGAATCATTTGATGTTTCCATAGTAATTATTATTTCATTAATATGACAGTATTTTTTAAAATTTACATATATATGTTATCCTTGTGTTTTTCTCATGGGAAATGACTCACATTTCATTGTGGAGGTGGTAACTCACATGTACACTTCAAAAAAGTAATCATCTTCCAAAATATGGAAATGTAAATAATAAGACAATATATTATATTTAAAAAATGATAAATATTTTAATAATATCATAAATATTCCTTAAATCCATAATTATGATCTTCCATGAGAGGCAGTGAAGGAAAATGAATTACATAAGTTTGCAAGGAGGTTGTCCACCGTACAGATAAACGATGGTTTTGATTTAATTTTAATGGGTGCTGAGAAAGATATAAAATATTTTATTAAAATAACAATATATAATTATAGTTTATACATTGGTATAATTATATAATCATGATTGATTAATATTTCAATGAGGTAGAGAATATATAAAACTAAGACATTCAGTTAAGGTTATACCTCTTTATCAGACAACTTCCATTAATTTATAGGTTAAGGGCTCTATGGTTGTTATTCTGATCACAATAATTTATAAAAAACGTGGGTATATGTTTTATTAATGTATGTATTAAGTATTTTTTGAATTATATTTCTTTTTATGTGTGTATAGAACATGAGATTGTGCATCCTTTTATATGTGTGGGGAGGGGCATTCCTAGAATTTATTGAATTATAAAATTAATATTAATTTATTTTCATGGTAAAAATTGATTAAAACTCTTATAATTTGAGTATAATATGAGTATTTTTCTAAATAAAATCATAAAACAAAATTTGGGAATGTATTGATAATTTTTTTCACTCTTATCTAAATCTTTTGAATGCTCTTAACCCTTTTTGATGATTATCGTGTTACCAAGTTGTTTTACTCTTTTGGTGTAAATTTTATTACAATAAAATTAAATTTGATTCATAAACGAAAAATAGATGTTATTTGAAAATATATATATTTTAATTGGATAAATATATATTTTATATAAATTTTAAATAATTTAGTAACATAATTTTTATTATAAAATATCATTAATGTTGTTTTTCTGAAATAATAAAAATATCATAAAATAATATGTGTTTTACAAATTCTAAATTGTCCCAAAATTACATTTATGATAATTGAAATATTAAAGGGTCTTAATATTATTATAAAATTAAATTTATTATTTAGATAACATTTTAAACCACATATCTCGATTTAACCCCATGGTGATCAAATTTTAAACCAAACTACCTGAATAATTTTTTTTATCATTAAATGGCTATAAATTTAATTGTAATGAGATAATTGGGACCTCAATTTACATGATATAAAATAATAGACCATTAATATTCAAATTTTTTTTATATAATTATTACTATTATTTTCAAAAAATGAAATAAAAATTTTTAACATAAAATACAATTACTATCATTTTAAATAATATTCAGATAATTTGAAATTGAAAATAACATGATAAAATGAAATATTAATATAAAAAATTGAAAAATATAATATATATTATATGTATCGTAATGGTTTGTGGGGAACTTTCACTCACACATTCAATATTACTTTTAGATGTTTTAAACCATTTACATGATTTTTCTACTACTACACAAGAACTATGTTAGCGTCGCAAAATTATTTTATGTAATTACTTCATTATTAAAATTAAATTTATACAACCATCAATAAATAAAATTATACATATTTATAATATATATTTATATCCTAAAGTATATTATTTTAATCCGTACTGAAAAATATTATCGATAGCAAAATCAAGAAAGTGACATTTTCAATTTCACTTTTACTTAAATATAATAAATTTCATAATTAATTCAAAATAAAAAATGAAATATTTTTCAATTATAAATTATTATTGAAGAAATTGACTCATACAATTAAATTAAGGAATGTTTTTGAATGAATTTCAAGCCTTATCACATTAATTAAACAATTTTACCTTTTCTATACAAACAAATATATATTATGGTTATTATTCATGTGGTACAAAACATAAAATTACAGGTTACATAATATTAATTCCTATTACTCCAAGTATGATATACATTCAATGAAATTAAATTCAAATAAGTTTCATTATTTAATTTATTATCAAACATGAAAATTTTGATTAAAATTGATTTTTCAGAAAAATTACCATTTATGTATAAATGTTTTTTTATAAAAACATTAAGTAATATTTTTGTTAGAATAAAAATTATAGAGTCATTTTTAATAAAATAAAAATAATGAGAAAATTTAAATAACCCAAAATAAAATTTTACTTTTTGACCAGTTAGAAAATATAGTTTTCAATAAAATATGTACTCTTCTGTATTTATTGAAAACTAAATATTTTTAGAAAATTATTATCAATTAATCAGAATATAATATTGAAAAAATTAATTAAAAAATTATATTATTTTTATCAAAAAAAAATTGTAAAAAATTTTGAAATTAATTTCGATATTCACTCAGAAAAATAATTAAATACCATATTGTAAAAACACGTATGTTTGAACTATAAAATGGTTTTAATAAAAAAAATTATTTATTAATAATTAATAAATATAATATTAACGATTAAGAAATTTATATATATTTTATAATGTGGATAATATTATTATTAACCACCAATTTAACAGATAGTTTAAACCTAGAACATTTAAATTATAATATTTAGTGGTTTGTGTAAGATAGGTGTTGCATGTTTTATATGCTATAGAGCAGAGTGTTTAAAAAAATATATGGAAATTATAGTTATAGAATATGATTACATTACGTAATGACTATATTAATTATAGTTTTATGTATACATATGATGTAATAACTCTAGTAATATCATATAATTACACAGGTTGTGAAAGATTTCGGTCTTACTACATTATTATGTGATGTGATGTGTAATTTTTGTATTTTGGTAGGTTATATATTTTAACATGACTATGTTGTAAGGTTTCTAGAGTGGAATGAATCATCAAGTTATAAGTTATAGATGTTTAAAGAGATTAGTTTATTGTGAAAGTGGTAGTGGGGATACAATAATTATATATATATATATGCATTAAATATTATGTTACTATATTTATGTCTTACATGGTGAGTATGGAAATATTGTTGACCAATTTAGGATATTAGTTGTTTTCTCTATTTAATCACATTGGCTTTAATATTATTCATCAATACATTCATGAGTAGTTTTAGGATTACCATACCGAGGGTACATATATGTTTACTCCTATATGTGTGTGTGTGTGTGTTGTTTTGTAGTTTCTAGGAGGGTGTTGTTAAATCTATATATATTTGAATTTCTCATGGATATTTACAGATGGATTAACAGATTATATGGTCACTACCATAAGTCTAATTCATGATTTATTTTGGTTCATTTTTTTATTTTATATATTTTATTTATTGTGATTAGGATATATAATAATTTATAAATGTTTTGGGGTTGATCAATGTTTATTTTAAATTTTACATGATTAATTATGGTAATGACTCTAATTGGGTTATTATATACCCTCAGTGTCAGTTGGATACCTAGGACCTAATGGAAGTTTGATTTTCGAGCCACACACATCTTCACTACCAACACAGGAGGGGTACCATTGGGGGATGATCATGAAGTCTTACCTTTTTTTTGAAATATATCTTTTTTTAATGTTATATTTTTATATAATAAATGACATGATTTTTTTTTATATTTCATTAACATAATAAGTTTATTATTTTATTTATTTACTTTCTTACTTTGGATTTCATACAATTGTGTTCATATATTTTAGGTTTTATGGTGGGTAATGTATTTCATTCTTGAAATTTATACCAATCACACTAGAAATAAATTCATGGAATTTTTACATAGGAAGTTATAAGTTAGTTATAAGGTCTTTTACCAGCCAAGGGTAAGGCCCTGGCATGATCATTTCATGTTAAAGAATTATCATATAGATATATTGGAATTTTGGTTTATTATGAACAACTAGTTTGATTTTGGTTCAGTGCTGGATAATTAGTATGAATTTACCTAAATATGGTATATAGAACATAAAATCTAAACATAAGAATAATATAATCTTGTATAAAAAATATTTGTTATTTAATCCATTGTAATATGTTTACAATTTTTGTGGTACCTTATCAAATATGAGAATATTCATCCTGTCATTTCACATATGTCATGACGATTTATATGTGTTACTATTTTAACAAATGATTCATCCATGAAAGAAAATAGGATAGATTTATTATAAATTGACATCGACAGGGTTTAATTATTTGAGGTTTTTTAGTTTAAATTAATAGGATGTCACTGTATCATAATATATGTGTTTATGAGGAGGAAGTTTGATTAATTTCATTGGTTTATCACTAGAGAATAATACTTTGTGAGGTTACATCAATGTAGTAGGAAAAAATTATCATTACATTATTTCATGGTGTAGTTATAATAATAACCTATATTTCATATATATATTTTTATCATATAATTTAATTATTATTATTATTTTTACATTTATATTAAATGGAATATATTTATAGAATAATATAAATGATAAATAAATAAATTTGATAAACTAAAGTAAATTTTTATATAGTTAAAATAAAATAATATTGAAATAAAATAATCTATCCATATTTAATTTAGAATAAAATTAAATTTCATTTCATGGTTGAGGGATATATATATATCATGACCTTCCATTAGAATAAAAAATGTTAATATCCTGGGAATTGAAATTTCATTATATCTGTCAAATATTTTAATAATTTTTTTTAAAAAAAAATAATTAATTGTAGATAAATAATATATCCAATATATTATTCTCCAAAAAATAAATCACCTATTAGAGGAATGTTTTTTATGAAAAATAAAACAGTTCATAAAGTATATATGTTATGTGGAAAACGTATTTTTGAATCATAATACAAAGATATATGGGTTCTCTATTTGTCAATCTAAAATTAAGAATATATTCATCATCATTAATTAATCATTAAGTGACACTATTTATAATTAATATATTTTGTCAATATAAATGATATATTATTTATCCAGAAATATATGTTATTTTGAAATTCTTTTAACGGTATTAAATTATTAGTAATTTTAAAATCATGATTTTATCATGCACTATGATATCTATTTCACATATTTTGATAGCTATAATATATCCTTAAGTATCTATTGGTAATTTTATAATTAATATTAATAAAATATTATTTTTTCCCTACATCATAATGATATTAAATTATCATTTCTTAGAATGATTATTATTTCCTAAACTGGTTGTATAAAATGTGTTTTATTGAATTAATGATTATTAGATAAATTCATTTCTCATATTTACACCCCAATATTCATATTTTCATTATATTAATAAAATATTCCTAGGGATCAAAATGTTGGTATTATAATTTAAATATATTTAATTATAATTGTATCATTTTCTGGTTTACATGTTTTAATACGTTGTTATGTACATTTAATTGTCGTGTTGTTTTTCTTGTGTATCAGATGATAAAATTCAATATTTCATTACAATTTTATTTAAATTATTTGAAAAATAATATATTATATTATATGAAAAATTATTATTAATATAAATTTTGTAAATTAGTTTATATATATATATATAATAAAAAATTATTATATTTTTATAAAGTATTATTTATTTTAATTGGTAAATAAAGTCATCATATTTTTATAAAGTATTAATTATTTTAATTGGTAAATAAAGTCATCATGTTTATTTTGGATAATTTATTCTTTGGAATTATGTTATTTAAATTAGTTAATAGGTGTAATTTGAAATGTTTATGTTAAAATATAAATATATTGTAACAAATGGTGAAATACGGTAATCTATGGTGAAAATGACATCATATATATGAAAGAATCTATAAATTCAAAATAAATTGCATACTTGGCCTAATTTTGGAAGTAAACATTATATTTAATCTTTAAGAGAGATAATGTGATACTATTAGTGTAGTAGTGCATGGTAGATAATGTGATAATAAAATATAGATTAATTAATCCCATTAAATTCCACTCACCACACCTATATGTAATCAAACATATGCTCATATCTGCATATACAAAACATTAATTGTCTTCCTATAGACTTAATAATGAGTCTCTATCATGTTTATCTCTTCAATATTGAATAATTTTTGGATATATGTTCTGATTCTATGCTAAGAAGCTTATATCTGATAAGTGTTCCTATTTTCAACTATTTATTACCAAAATAATATTATTTTGTATAGATATCATTATAAATTTCACTTAAATTGACAATATGAATATATTTATAATATAATATCAAATATATTAAATTATATATATATGATTTATTATTAATTAACTCTCATTAAACTCATTTCAAATGTTATTTGTCTATAGAAGATAATGTCATATTTCTCTCTCTTCTTCAAACCTATTTAAATTTATATTATGTTATGATTTTAAATTTATAATTTCCATTTATTATGCTGTTTTAATATCATTATAACATTTATCTTTATTATATCCATTTAATGTGAAAAACCATTTCACTCTCATTACACTTTGACAGAAATCCTTTGTTATACATAAATTCACTAAAGAAGTATGAAAATCTATATTTTTTCATGATAAAAAATCACTATGTATAAGTATTTTTTGGTATTATAGATATATTATTATTATAGTTGGACATGGAGTAAGTATGGGTGATTAATATATATATTAATTGGATTCTCTATCATGTTAAATGTGAATTAAACCTGACTTTGGAACATGTTCATGGTTTCCATCAATTAATAAATACATAAAAGCATAACCTTAATAAAATTTGGCATCTCTAATGTGTGTTATCCAAAAATTATTTGATATTATACCATTTATAATACATTTATAATACATTTATTCAATTTATTAAATAGACCTATCATATTAATAATTATACATACTTAGTAACCATAATTCTAACTTCTAATCATGAAAAAGATACTAATTTTAATGTTGCAGGTCCCAGATTTTTTCTGACGAAATTCAATGGAAATGACCTATAAAAAATTATCAATTGATTGACTAGAACAAAATATTGATCTAATTGTATATTCACTTATCCCATACAGTGTGTTTAGCCTATGCCTAATTACTCTATTTAAAGTTAATTCAACTAGATATCAAAAGAAATTTCATGAATGAGATAACATATTATGTCAAATGTATATCCTGTTGTCCTATATAATTTGAGTACCCTAAACCAAAATATTCATATAAAAGGTAATTTTCCATTACAAAAAAATTATTATATTAACTACGATAATCTATTGTCTTAACCATATATCTATTTAATAAATATGGTGTGACTTCCCTATACAAAATTATTCAAAATAATATATATTTACATAGATAGACATACAATTCAATTTAATGTGAGATTTATTTAATTTATAATATATCAATTTATCTTATATAGAGTGAATATCTTATAACTAAATATTCTGATTGAAATGTATTATACTAGATTGATATTCCATTTATTTGACTGAATAAATCTTGACAATTCAAATACCCATTTATATTATATTAATATTTATTGATTATTAATCCTTGCTAATGATAGTGGTTTCACTATAATCATTATGTATTGTTTTTATTCCATTATTTCACATGGTTAATTAATTGGAATTTTTAATATTTGTGTTAGGATCATAATAATATTCAACCTTGATGTATATTTAAGTCAAATGAGACATAATATCTATGGTATTTGGCAAATGACTACCTTTTTATGCATGATATAATGGAATGAGGCTATGAATATATAGTATGATGACATAGAAAGTGGTATTTATAAGGTTATTATGATTTCCAACATTATAAATTCAATCATCAAGAAATGATTTAGTTTTATCTATGTTATTATTTATTTACACATTCATGACATTCATGGATTATATTTTACCCATGTAACCCTTTATATGGAATCATTTTTATATTTATTACTACTAAATTATTAATGGTAGTACTATATCGTTCTATATTCAATATGTTTATATGAATTTTGGGTCACCACTTTCTTATGTTTCCATAGTCCATTGGATATTAAAGTGTATTTCTATCTATGTTATTCTAAGGATGAAATTCATGGAGGAATAATGGATCATTTAAATTATTGATTTATGTAATATATATTTAATGCCAAATTGAATTTAATTTTCACATATGTGTCTATTCTATTATGAAATGATAAACATTTCATCCTGGGTTGTGATCCCATTTGATCTTATTACAATATTGTAAATAACATACTATATTTAGGTGAGTGAGGTTGGAGAATTATATTTTATATCATAGAAATTTATGTATATCCTTAGGATGTCGAAATAGAAAAAATAGGAAAAGAGATTCAACTTTATAAGTAAATATTAAGAAATTCTATAAAATCGTCAATTTTGGGTGTGATATTTAACAGGATTCCAATGTGAAATACACGAGACACTAATATCATGGTTTTTATTAACATTAAATTTTCAATATCTAACATTGTTTATTGATATCATATTAAAAAATTTAATTGATAAGGATACAACACAAACATGAATACATAGAAACATGTTAGTATTTGTGAAATTTTTAGTGAATATCATAATAACAATGTTATAGAAGTTGAGTTTAGTATCAAAGTTGAGTTTTTTATATTTTTGATCTTGGATGTTTGAATGGGAACTAATAAATGTGACCTTTAGATTGAAAAACCATGGTATTTGATATATATTATATGTATAGCTCATATAAATTTATATTTTTTAATTATAAAACACTATTTATATTAAGAAATATTATGACCACTTTTTAGTTATTTATTTTTTATCTTTTTATTTTAATATTTTATATAGTAAACATTCTAGCAACCCATAATAATGAACCATATAATGAATTAAACATGTCATAATAATTTATTGATTATATTATGTAAAATATGAGTGGTTGAAACTTATTTAAGGGGGTGTGGAGAATGTAAAACCTATGATTTTATACACATATATAAATATATAAATATTTAATTATATCTTATATTTGAATTATGAGTATTTATTTTAATTTTATTCTTAAGGAAACAATATTATAGAATAATATAAATGATAAATGCATCGATATAATAACAAAATAAATTTTTTTATAGTTATATAAATATATAAATCAATTATATAAATTGACCATATTTATTATTTATTAAAACAAATTTAAATTTCATCGTAATGGGATATAAATATCATAATCTCAAATAAAAATAAAGAATTTATTTTTTCAGGGAATCCACATTTCATTAGATTAATCAAATCTTGAAATAATTGTTGATTAAAAAATAATTAATGTTAAAGTAGAGAAACAATATATCTTAAATTATAGTTTTGAAAAAACATTTTACATATAATATGAATGGTTTATAATAAAATTAATACAATGCATGAAGGAAATACATTTTATGAAAAAATATATATTATAATTATAATATTAAGGTATATTTTTTTGTTAATTATTACATAGCCATTGATTATAAATTCATTATAATTATGTAATATTTATGTGAAACAAATATATATATATATATACATAGTAATAAATATTATATTATTTATACTAAAATACATGATCTTATGAAACTCAATTAATGGTATGAATATAGCATTCATCCTAATATAAGGATTTTATAATCAACTATGGATTCTATTTATCATATTCTTAATGTTATAGTGAATCTTTATATATCCATTTGCAAGTTAATAATTAATAATAATAAATAATTTTTATTTGTCTTTATTTTATAATTTAATTGAATTCATAAATCTTAGATTAATAATTATTACATCATATAGTGTATAAAATATCTTTCATCAGATTCATGGTAAATTTTTAACAAAATCTATCATACTAACAATTCTAATTTTTATATGGTCATTTTAATAAAAATTTATTAATAGGAATATAATAGTTAACATAATATTATAAATATATTTTTAGTAATTGGGCCATGATACCATTGAAATAACGTACCTTGTTATTATATAAATTTTAATGTTAGATAATATTTCATGTGAATCTGATAATAAAATATTATATTTATTAAAATGTTTATAAAAAAATTAAAAATTAAAAAAAAATTATTATAAAATTTTGAGGTGTTTTTACATGCCTATACACTACTACAACATTCTATGTGTATGTTTTGTATAAGAACTCATCCTTATTACATAAAAAATATTTAATTTATTCAAGAAAACACTTCATTTTACATTTATTATCTTTTCATGTTTATATCTTTAGAGAATTAAGACATTACATTCACAACATTACAAATTATTACAGAGTGGATAACATAAAAATAGTTTCCATTATTTTTCAAA
This sequence comes from Viscum album, assembly GCA_963277665.1. NCBI lineage: Eukaryota > Viridiplantae > Streptophyta > Magnoliopsida > Santalales > Viscaceae > Viscum > Viscum album. The sequence continues at coordinate 1,947,651,444 of OY728163.1, forward strand.
ATATAAAACATTAAAACTTAAAATAAAACACCGTGATAATTCTTCAACATTTAACATGTCCTCCTTCCTTGAATACACATCCATTAACCTATGAAAATTAATTTAAAAACATGGAATGAGCACAAAATCTCAGTAAGTGATGGAATAAAAGGGAAGATAACATTAGTCCACGAATACTCATAACATATGAAATCATTTTTAGATGACATTCTTGTAACCCATATATACTTACATTATGTAACATGAGATTTAAAGAAGATCAAAAAAAACATGAGAACATAAATATAAACATAAAGGTATCTTGGGGCATTACTTATATAATCTTGTAACAATTCATGGCTACCTTATAATTTTTTACCATCATGGCTACCTTACTTTGTGTAAACATCGTAGTTACACTTGGAGTAACCATACGAAAAACCTCTAACATACTCATACCCAATGAATTGGAGGGAAATATTTGTCCCACACTTCATCATAAATAATTACCAAGAACCCAAATATAATCATACGACATGGATAATTCCATAACAACATTACTTTGGAATTTCGTAAAACCGAATTTAAAAAGTGGAATTTTAAAGAAAAGCCCCTTATAAATAGAATACAATTGAAGAGAGAATTACTAGGGTTGATGGAGTTTGTATATATACTGTATATACACATAATTAAACATAATATAAACAAAACCCACCACAAAAATAATTTAAATAGTACATAAACAATGATGTAGAAGGTTAACCCAAAGAATGGAAATCGGGTTAAGAATTCCATTACCTCAGGTTTGTCTTACTTCCAACTTGTTTAAACCTCATATATAATTGTTAAAGGAGTTTTATTAATATTTTACAGAACAAATTTAATGTTTATAACATCTTATATGACAATTTCATAGCATCATTTCACCCTCTAATTGTTAGTATTTTTCCCCTTGCACTGTTTTTGGGTGAATTCTTTACCAGATTTCTATGATTGGTTCATGGTAGAAATTCTTGTAGATTGGAAGTGATAATCCAGAATTGGAATGGAGAAATATTTAAATATATCTATTTACATAAATTATTCCATTTATCATTTTTAAATATTACATGAGGATGATTTATAAGTTAGAACATTAATGATGTTCTTTTAGATAATTCAAGTGGTTCTTTGATAATAACAACCTCGTTTTGCCTTATAAATTAGAACTGTGAGTAAAAATGAATTCTAGAACCATGAGTGAGTCATAAAACATATATTAAAACCTGTTACAACCATATAAATTGTTAATTACCATACTTTAAATAATTAATGGAAATTGAAATCACATCAACCATGATGTCGATAATTCGACACAAACAGACAATGTTTTTATTCCTTAAATAAGTGGGAGAGGAGAAGAATAATGATGAGTGATTTTCCATAAATATGATAAAATATAGAACATACATGATTTTAGGAGATTTAATTCCTATTGGGTAAGTATATATGATTAAATAATAAGGAAGGAACTCAAAATAAAAAAATAAGTGAGAAATCTCTTATAAAAATTTGGCAGCCCAACGGTTAAGTGATAGGGTTTTTGAAAACATTAAGAAGAGAGAGGAAAAGTATCACCCATACAGAAATGAATCATAATAAATAATATATTACTAATAATAATTAAATAAGAACATGGTATGGAAACATGAAAGATATACCACATAAAAGAGAACATGAATGGAAAAAAGAAAGAAGTCGAGAATTTTCTTACCTTGTAGAGTAACCCTTAGAACATGATGGTTGGGACCTTCGGGGCATGAGGAAACATTTTCATGAATAATATTAAGGTAAGTAGGATAGATATTCGTTGAGGGAGAATTGGGAATGAATTCAATTAAGGGATGAGTTGATATTTATTGGAAAAGTAAGGGATTATTTTAATAATTTTCAAGGGACACTTCATGAGGGGTATTAACAAAACCATGGGCTTTCCCATGGTATTTTCCCATGGTATAAGCCAATTAGGAAACCTCACATATTATTAAACCATACACAAGTCTACCATATTTATTACATCATTATTATATCATTAATGATGTCATTAATTCATCAAAACCAAAAACTGTATATTTTTACTATTCACCAAAAAATCAACTATTTCAGTAAAATTCCAAAAATTCACCCAAAAAATTTATCGATATGTAGATTTCAAAAATGAAGTCCATTTTTTGAAAATAATTATCATTATATTATTAATTTAATTTTTAATTACAATCATAGTTAATTCAAAAATTAACAATTCTAATTATATAACTACTTCTATATCACAATGAAAAATTAACCTAGATGCTATTATCTTAAAGCCTTAATAATATGAAATAATAATAAAGTTTACTATTCACTATGTTCATATCACTATTCATATTACTATTTATAAGGGTATGTTACTAATCACTAAAAAACAATTTGGTCCCAATAGATTCCAAATAACATACTGAACACAATTATAGATGACAGTTTCTTGAAATTAATAACATAGAAGTAGAAAAGATATGTTTTAAAGGCTATTTAAAAATATCTACTTAAAAAAAGTGCCGTGCATTTATATTTATTTTTAGAAAAACACGGGGTGTTACATTATCCCCACCTTCTTTAAAATGCATCCTCATAATTTTATTTACTTATTAAACAACTATGGCTACTTTTCCATCATAGCATTTTCAGACTCCCATGTTTCCTCTTCAACCATGTGGTTTCTCCACAAAACCATTACCTGGTGGATTACCTTATTCCGCAATACACGTTCCCTTAGATCACGAATCTCAACAGGTTTCTCTTTATAAGAATGGAATTCTTCTAGCTGAACTACTTCTAGGCTCAATACATGTGATGAATCTGGCAGATACTATATCTACATCGAAACATGAAAAAAATTGATTACCTGAAACAAACTCAGAGGAAAAGCTATGCGGTTTGAAACTATTCCAAATTTCTCCAAGATTTCAAAAGGACTGATGAACCATGGACATATCTTTCCTTTCTTACCAAAATAGATCACACTTTTATAAGGAGAGACTTTAAGGAAAACATGGTCACCTACCTCGAAAGATAAGTCTTTCCTTCTGTTATCTGCATAAGTTTTCTGACTCCTCTGAGCTGTCCTCATGTGTTGCTGGATCATCCTCACTTTCTCAACCACATCATCAACTAATTCTGGCCCCATAAAATTTCTTTCACTGACTTCATTCGAAAATGATGGAGTCTGACACTACTTCATATGCAAGGCCTCAAAAGGTTCCATCTGAATACTAGAATGAAAACTGTTATTATAAGAAAACTAAACAAAAGAAAGATATTGATCTCAACTTCCCTGATAGTCCATTGAACAAGTCTGAATCATATCTTCCAAATATTTAATCGTTCATTCTAACTTCCCATCTGATTGAGTATGAAAATCTATAATGAAATTTAACTTTGTGCCCAACTACTTTTGAAGTATGTTCCAAAACTTATAAGTGAACCTGGGATCTCAGTCAGATACAATTGAAAGCGGAACTCCATGTAACCTGACAATCTCTCTGTTGTACAATCGAGAAAGTCGATCCAAATACATTGTATCTTGAATAGATAGAAAATGTGAAGACTTTGTTAGCCGATCAACAATAACCCAAATATCATTGTTACCCTGAGAAGTATATGGTAGTCCCATCATAATGTCCATGGATACATTCTCCCATTTACACTCTCACACTATAAATGGATGAAGCATCTCCTTTGGTAACTGTTGCTCTGTATTAACATGTTAACATGTCAGACATTTCATGGTAAAATCATCAATATCTCTTTTCATTCAACCCCACCAAAAATACTCTCGAAGGTCTTTGTACCTATTAGTACTTCCAGGATGAATAGAAAATGGAGAACCATGAGCTTCACACAACAAATCTTTCTTCAACTGAGAATCACTAGGCACACACAACCTATTTCCAAATCATAAAACATAATCTTTATCAAGATTAAATTCTGGAAACTTACCAATTTAAACAAATTCTACCTTTTTATATAGCTCACGATCTTCCTTCTATGATTTATTATTTCTGTCTGACAACAAATACTGCACTAATACCTGAAACAAAATAGAGGTATTCTCTACACCAACAACTTCTAATCCAAAATTCATAAAATCATTAATTAAGGGATCATCTTCCAGGAATCACATGATTAATGATCCATGATGTTTCCGACATAAGGAATCTTCCACTTTGTTTGCTTTCCCTGGATGGAAATTGATCATGCATTTATAATCCTTTATCAGTTTTAGCCATCTTCTCTTCCTCAAGTTTAATTCCTTCTAAGTGAAAATATATGTTAGACTTTTATGGTCAGTATATATTTGTAATTTGGTTCCGTATAGATAATTCCTACAAATTTTCAAAACAAAAACTACAGCTTCTAATTCCAAATGATATGTTAGATAATTTATCTCATGAGGTTTAAGTTATCTCGAATCATAGGAAATTACCTGATCATTATGCATCAAAACACATCCAAGTACCTTCAAAGAAGCATCATTATAGATGAAAAACTCGCCATTTCAGGAAGGTAAGGCCAAAACTGGAGCATTCACTAATCTCATCTTCAGTTCTAGAAAACAAACATCACATTCCTCTATCCAAAAAAATTAACCTCTTTCCGTGTTAACATATTTATCTAGCTAGATAAAAGTGAAATGTTCTTAACAAACCATCGATAATAACTTGCTAATCTTAGAAGACTACAAATCTCTGTACCATTTGTGGTCTTGACCATTCATCAACTACTTTTGTTTTGGTAGGATCAACTGTTTTTCCATCCTTATTTACAATGTTCCCATGAAAAGAAATCTGTTGCAAAAAAAAATTATCGTTGATGAATTTTCCATATAGTTTCTTTTTCTTTGTGTTTGTAAAACAACCCATAGATGTTTTTCATGATCCTATTTATTTTAGAAAATACTGAAATGTCATCAAAAAATACAACCACAATCTCATCTGAGAACTCATTAAATACTATATTGATAAGATTCATGAATACAACAGGTGGATTAGTTAATAGAAATGGCATAAGAACATATTCATAACACCCATATCTAGTATAAATGGTGGTTTTCGGGATGTCATCCTCCTTCACCTTCACCTGATGGTTTCTAGATCTCAAGTCAATCTTGGAAAAGTATTTTGCTCCCTGGAGATGATCAAACAAGTCATCAATATGAGGCAAATGATACTTTTTTATAGAAGTAATGTTATTCAAAGCTCTATAATCAATGAAAAGTCTCATGGAACCATATTTTTTTTAATAAATTAAACAAGGTCTCCCCATGGTGAAGTGCTAGGACGAATGAAGCCTCTGTCAATAAAATCCAGCAATTTATTTTTCAATTCAAGAAGTTCTATTGGAGCCATACGATATGGGGGTTTTGAAATTGGCTTAGCAATAGGAACTAAATCAATTTTTAATTCAACTTATCGATCAGGTATGACACCAGGTAACTCATCATGAAAAACATCAAGGTATTAATTTACCACTGGTACATCATTAATTTTAATAGTTCCCTTGTTTTCAACAATATGATCAAGATAACTTTCATTTCCATATTTCAATAGTTTCTCATCTTCCTGATAATTTATTAATTGTGTGGGTTTATTCTTGTATACAAACTGAAACTATTTTTGAAAAACAACTTCCTTAGCTCTACAGACAATCTTAGAGTGATAATCAGAAAAATAGTTCGTCCCCAGAATAACCTAAAACTCGACTAAGGGTAAAACAACAAGGTTCGCAGGTAATATATTTCCACATACCACAATAGAATGATTCTTATAATTCCTCTTTTCTATAACATTTCCCACTGGTGTTTTAACAACAATTTTGGGTGTCATTGGTTGAGGTGATATTTTCAATTTACCAGAACATTTTTCAGAGATGAAGGAATGTGTAGACCCCGTATCAAACAAAACAATAGAAAAATCTGAGTGAACAAACAAAGGACCTGATAAAACTTCATTCTATGGCCCAACATCTTCTAACATAGTCGCAAAGGATCTCACTACACCTTTCTGCTTGTATTCTAACTTCTTTGCATCATACAAAAATCTCTTTGGGAAAGTTATTGGATAGTGACCCATCTCACCACATTTAAAACACTTTACAGTTTTCATATTAGGATTATACTTAGGATCATTTTCATTGAAATCTCGAGCCATATTTGAAAACATACCACATTTAAAACACTTCCCAGTTTTTCTAAGATATTCCCCAAGTTGTTTCTTTCCACACTTTTCACAAACTAGAAATTGGATTTTCTTACCATCATATTTATTTGGTAAGTTCATACCCATTTTTTGCCAAATGGACCTATAATTCTCTTCGTTTAAAAAATGCATGTGATCATCAGAAAACTCCATCTCTACAATCTCAGCACATCAGACAAGTTTCTAATAACTTTTGAATTCACGAGAGGCCAATGACCTTCAATACCTTGGATTCAATCTTGAGTAAAAGCGGATGATTTTTCAATCAAGATACAAAATAATATTTGGAGCATACCTCGCCAGTCTGGTGAAGTTAGCTTCATACACACCCACAAAATCATTTTCCTTCTGTTTCAATTCATGGAATTTCTTCACCATTTCAAGTAGCACCACCTTCGGAAAATATTTTTCAAGGAAAAGACTTTTAAATTCATCCCACTCTAAGGAATCAAAATCCTCTCTACCACAGATATTTCTTACCATTGACCACCACTGATCATCTTCCCCATCAAAACGATAAGTTCAAATACTTTCCTTTTGATTGTCTGAACATCCTATAACATCAAAAATCTTTTCAAGGGCTTTGATCCATCCTTCAGATGCTACTAGGTCAGAAGATCCATTGAATGCAGGAGGATGTTGTCTCATAAAATGTTCACTACTGTCATGTTCTGTTGTGGTTCATCTATTGGCCCTCTTGATTGGATTACACCACCATTTATTTCCAATGTTAGTTGATCCATTACTGTCACAAACTACTCAGTTCCAATCCCTACCATTCCGGGCTGTAGTTCCTGAAGGACGTCATTCTATCGGTGCCTCTCCTCTTCAGCATCCTTGTTACTTCTGCAGAGAACCATTTTGAAAAACCATGTCCTATATAGTTCAACATGGTAATCTTTAAATGCTACAACTTTTCAAATTAAACATATACTGAAAATCATTTATGATATTCTATTAGCATCCCCCTAACCCCTAAATTTATCTAAACCATCCTCTGATACCAAATATAAGAACCTGATATTATTACATACATAATATTGAATTTAGTCAAGAAAACACTTCATTTAAAATTAAATAATGTTTAATGTTTAGAGCTTTAGAGAAATAGGACACTAAATTCAAGAGATTATATATTATTATATAGTGGATACCATAAAATCGGTTTAGATATTTTTCAAAATAGAAAACATTAAAACATAAAAAAAGATTCCTTGAAAATTCTTCAACATTTAAAATGTCTTCATTCCTTGTAATAAACATCCATTAACCTGTGAAAAATCATTTAAAAACATGGGATGAGCAAAAAATCTCAGTAAGTGATAGAAATAAGGAAAGATCACATTAGTCTAGGAATACTCATAACATATGAAAGCATTTTCAAAAGACATTTTTGTCACCCATATATACTCACTTTTTGTAACATGAGATTTACAAAAGATCAAAAAAACCTTGAGAACATTAATATAAACATAAAGGTATCTTGTGGAATTACTTACATAATTTTGTAACCATTCTTGGTTACCTTATAATTTATAATCCTCACGTCTACCTTACTTTGTGTAACAATCGTAGTTACACATGGAGTAACCATATGACCGACCTCCAACTAACTCATACCCAATGCATTTGAGGGAAATATAGGTCCCACCCTTAATCATAAGTAAATCTCAAGAACCAAACATAAATATACAACATTAATACTTCTGTAACAACATTACTTTGAAATTTCGTAAAACCGAATTTAAAAAGAGAATTTTTAATGAAAAGACCCTTATAAATATCATTCAATTGAACAGAGACATAATAGAGTGTATGGAGTAAGTATATATACTATATATACACATAATTAAACATAATATAAACAGAATCCATAACACAAACAATTTAAATAACACATAAATAATGAAGTAGAAGGTTAACCCAATGAATGGAAATCGGGTTAAGAATTCCCTTACCTCAGGTTTGTCTTACTTCCAACTTGTTTAAACCTTATGTATAATGGTTAAAAAAGTGTTATTAATATTTTATAGAAACATGTTAATTTTGGAAACATCTTATATAATAATATAATAACATCATTTCACCATTTAATTGTTAGTATTTTTCCCCTTTCACTGTTTTTGGGTGAATTCTTTACATAATTTCTATGATTGGTTCATGGTGGACATTCTTGTTGATTGGATGTGAAACTCCATAATTGGAATAGAGTAATATTTAAATATATCTAGTAACATAAATTATTGAATTTATCATTTTGAATTCATACAAGAGGATGATTCATAATATAGGACATTAATTATGTTCGTTCAGATCATTTTAGTTGTTCTTTGATAATAACAACCTCGTTTTGTCTTATAAATTAGAACCATGAGTACAAAAGATTTCCAGAACCATGGGTCAGTCATTAAACATATATTATAACCTGGTTAAACCATATAAATGGTTTAATGACAATACTAGAAATAATTAATTGAAATTGAAATCACATCTTCCAGGATGTCGATAATTCGACACAAACAGACAATGTTTTTATTCCTTAAATAATTGAGAGAGGAGAAGAATAATTATGAGTAATTTTCAATAAAAATTATAAAATAAAAAATATAAATTATTTATGGAGATTTCATTCCTCTTTGGTTAGGATATATGAATTAATAATAAGGATGGAACTCAAAATAAAAGAATAAGTGAGAAATTTCATAAAAAAAATTGGCAGCCCAATGGTTATGTGATAGGGTTTTTGAAAACATTTAGAAGAGAGGGGATATGGGTCAACCATCCATAAATGAATCATAATAAAGAATAGATCAAGAATAATAAGGAAATAAGAACATGGTATGGATACTTGAATGATATACCACATAAAAGAGAACTTGAATGGAAAAAAGAAAGAAATTGAGAATTTTTTTACCTTTTAATGTAACCCATAGAACATGAAGGTTGGGACCTTGGGGGTTTGAGGAAACCTTTGGAGGACTAATATAAAGGTAAGGAGGACATACCATTGTTGAGGGAGAATTGGGAATGAATTCAATTAAGGGAATAGTTGGTATTTATAGGAAAAGTGAGGGATTATTTTAATAATTTTCATGCGACACCTCATGAGTGGTATTTAAAAAACCATGGGCTTTCCCATGGTATTTTCCCATGGTATAAGACAATTAGGACACCTCACATATTATTTAACTATACACAAGTCAAATAGATTTATGAAAACTTTCTTATATCATTAATTATGTTATTAATACACCAAAACTAAAAACTGTAATTTTTACTATTCACCAAAAACTCAACTATTTCATAAAAAATCCCAAAATTCACCCTAACCGTTTATCAATGTGTAGATATAAAAAATTCAGTCCACTTTTTGAAAATAAATTTCTAAATATTATTAATTTAATTTTAGAAAAATCATACTTGATTTAAAAATTAACAATTCTAATTCTGTAACTACTTCTATATCACAATGAAAAATTAATGTGGATGCTATTATCATAAATACATAATAAAATAAAATAATAATAAATTTTACTATTAATTAGGGTCATATCACTATTCATATTACTATTCAGAAGGGTACGTAACTATTCACTAATAATAGAAGTTGGTCCCAATAGACTCCTAATAACATACTGAACACAATTGTAGATGAAAGTTTCTTGAAATTAAGAACATTGATGTAGAAAAGTTATGTTTTAAAGTCTAATTAAAAATATCTACTTAATACAAAGTTCCATGCATTTCTATTTATTTTTAGAAAAACATGGGGTGTTACATTTTTAATGTCTAAAAAATCATTTTAAATTGTTAAGTAACATATTTTTCACTATAAAATTATTTAAAGATGTATTTATTATTTTATTTTGAAAATAATTCACCATATTTGGAGTCCTATTATCATAAAATAATTTATTATTTTCGAAAATGTGGTCATTACAAAAATTATTTTGTAATTAAAAAGTTTTTGTAATTGTTATGATAAATGTTTATCACACTAGAAAGGGTTTGACAAGTATTCATTTAAATTATAAAATTACCATAAAAATAATATTAATTTGATAAAATTGATTGAATATTTTTATTTTTTATTTTTTAATTTATTTAAGGGGTGAAAATTGATATTTTTTGGGTAAATAATGTAATATACGATTAAAAGTGATGAAATATGGTAACATATGGTAACATATGATAAATATGTAATAAAATGTTTGTATGAATGATCCAATTAAACCAAGTTTGCTATCATAGAATAATATTGAAACTATGATTTTTTTACTGAATTTAGGGGGATAATGAGGAACTATGAGTACAGTGGGGAAATTTGAGATAATTAAATAATATTTTATAACTAATAAACTACACTAGATTCCATTCACTATAGCTATAAATACAAACTTATTTTATCACTTCCCCTCACACCAATCTTTATTTATCTCTTAATTAATATCTCAACCCATCACTCTAAATTTATCTATTCAATCATGATTTTTTGTGGTTAGAAGGTCCACTTCCAAACCATGAATGTCACGACCTATCCTCGGGGCCCGTGTCATGACTACCCCAAGCCCCCCTTCCAAAGGCCAAGGGTTAGCGACTAGCACCAAGGCGTAAATCCTGGTAAAAAGGGAAGGCATTTCCATTGTAAAGTAAACAAACACCACAGAGCAAGCAAGAAGTAGAAGTAAACACTAAGTAACAACTGAGTACAATAGTAAGTGCGGAAAGGTAAGTGGGCCAGAATACAAACCCAAACTGAAAGTAAAGTACAACTCGAAAGATAAAACAGCTACTGAAAGTAAATCCACAACGTCAAGCCGCCCAATGGAAGTCCCACCTGAAGGGTGAGTACAGAGAGCCTTCACAGCTCCTCGGGTACATCCGTCCACTTCGAGTACGTCCCGCCTAGTGGTCCACCTCCAGGTGTCGTTCTGCTCTGTAAGCCTCAACCACGATCAGCGATGTCCGTCGTCTGCAACCAACACAATGTAGTGCGGGCGTAGCCCATGCAGGGGGGGAGTATAAGCTACTCATTAGGGACCCTGAGACCCCCGAAGGTCTCCCATAATCCAAAAAGGATAATCCACAAAGGAAAGATACAATCACGATGTAACATCCGACACTGCTTAGTTATGTGACCATACATATACCTAAGTCATCAATTCTCATTTGGCTCCAAAACTTGAGTTCAAGTACAACCCAATCGACACAGGAAAGAAAAATGTAAATCCACACAGGATAGAACAACACAATCCAAATAGGAAATAAAAACAGGATTCAGCTCACACATGTATACTTCTTCAAAAGACGATAGAGATGATCAGATGTAGCCACTGATTCATCTAAGCCGTCGGACCCACAAAGGGCTGATAGGTACTAACCCTCGCAATGACCCACACAGGATCTATCATGAAGTTGAAACCATAGCTATTGGGAAACTCCTTCTCAATCAAGTACAGTGGTTATGCCGCTACAACCAAGCGCTTCCCTCTATCCTTGGACTGTAGTAGTACTCCACCTATCGAGTACTGTGGCCCTGCTGCTACAATCAAGCGCTTCCCACCATGGGTATGCCGCTACAACCAAGCGCTCCCCTCACAGCCTCTCGAGGTACTTCTTCTATTGAGTACCACGGGTCAGCTGCTACAACCAAGCGCTCCTCCGTCGTGGGTCTACCGCTACAACCAAGCGCTCCCCCGTGCTGCTACAACCAAGCGCTCCTCTGTCGTGGGTCTGCCGCTACAACCAAGCCCCCCCCCCCCTCATAGCCTCCAGAGGTACTCCTTCTGATGAGTACTGCGGGTCTGCTTCTACAACCAAGCGCTCCTCCACCGTGGGTCTGCTACTACAACCAAGCGCTTCCCACTAGGCTATCCGTAACACACCGGGTCGTTCGATCAGCAGTCGTCAAGTCTCAACCGACTCTAGGGTTTCCGCACACATCATGCTCCTTCCAAGAGTTTCCACTCTATGAGCCAAGTGGTCGATGCATCGACTGACACATATTCCAGAGTTGATATATATCCAATAGTTCTCTATCATCAACAGGAACTCAATGTCGCAGACGGCGCATCAATCAGACGTTTGGTCTGAGAGTTGTCAGCTTTTGCGTTCTAGGGGCCCGGTTGGATTTCAGGTGCAATCCAACCTGGCCACTATCCAATTGCATCCAAAACACTAGCGAAGTATGCCAAAAGTTCCATCGCATCAAGAGGTAATCAATGAGACAGACGGCACGTCAATCGAACGCCCGGTCTGTGAGTTATTGGCTTTTTCGTTCTAGGGGCTCGGTTGGTTTTGGGAGTGAACCAACCTGACCACACTCCGGCTGCATCCATACCTCGAGCGGATTAAACCAAAAGTTCCATCTCATCAAGAAGAATCCAATAAAGATGACGTCACGTCAATCAGATGTCTGGATCTCAAGTTACGAGCGTTTCTGCTCCGAGGGCCTGGTTGGTTTCATGTACGAACCAACTCATCCAATCCCAAAGTCTTCCGAAACCATGAGTGCGATATGTCGAACTGACCGTCTCGATCCAAGGATCTCATCGCCACTGACAGTACGTCTATTGGAGGTATGTATCCTAAGATAAGGGCAAAAGACCAAAGAGGGTCCGAAAACAGGGTTTCGGGCCCGGACCGACCCGGCCCGAGACCCCCTCGGTCGGCCCGAACTGGGCCGACACAACCCGAGTCCGGGCGGCCCGGCCCGGCGGTCCGACACACGGTTCCAGGTGGCTCGGCCGAACAGCCGAGCTGTTCGGATAGCCGGGGGGCACTGCCCCCCGCGGTTTGTAACCGCGACCCCCCTTAATGGGGGCTGCTCAACTGTCCGGCCAGGGGTTTGAACCCCCGAATTTTCCTTCTCCGGCCGGTTCGACCCGACCGGCCGGTTTCTACCACCACGGGACCGGCGACGGCCGGACCCCTCCCTGCTCCGACACCGGTGGCCCAGTTTCCGGCCGCTGGTTCCCACGCTCCGTCGTGGCCTGGTACCGGCCGCGGCTTTCATTCATCTGGTGTGGCTCGACGGCGCCGCACCCCTCCGCCACGACCCCATTCCATCCGCGGTGCTTTTTCGGTTCTCCGGTGCGGCGTGACGACGCCGCGACTTGGTTCAATTTCACGGCGCGGCGCAATGGCGCCACACATTCTTTGCCGCAAGATCCCGCGCGGTGCGACTGCACCGCATCACTTCCCTTCGTACCGCAACAACAAGAAAATAAGAAGGGAGGGGGGGTCGGCCATGTTTGTCTTGTCCGGCCTTCTCTTGTAAATCGATAGCATGCGGTCCAAATATACATGGATAAAGAACAGAGTAAATCACGAAATGAAAATCACATAAACCCCTACCTCGAGAGTAGCTTGAACGGAGGTTTGTCGAACGAGGATTCATTGTGGAAAATCCGTCGCGGAAAGAGACTTCGCGAAAGAAGAACTCGTCGACGTCGCGGTATACGGCGTCGCGTAGTCGGTTTCCGAGGACTCGGTGTTCTTCTTCGGAGTTGGATGTGTTCTTCGCGTTCTTCATTGAAGATTAAGAAGTTCCTCAAGTTCCTTAGCCTTTTCTCCCCAAGACCCCACAACAAGAAATCAACCCTTAATAAAATAATCCCACACTTATTTAATTAACATGACATTAGTTTGAAATTCAAACAATAACATTAAACACACTTCATTAATATCATAAGTTATTAAAACATAAGTTATCAAATTTAATTGTGAGTTGAGGGAGTTAAGGAAAGTGAAGGGGTGGGGTTCGTGTGAGCCCCACCACCCTCATAACCTCCCATGGGAAGTTGGGTAGTTACCCAAAATCAACCAAAAGCTTAAACCCACATAGAGTAAATAAAAATTGTAGTTAAATTTATATTTTAACATCCACAATTTTTATCAAACTATCTATTGAAAATGCAACTCTGGAAAATGTGTTTCTAAGCAATTACTGGCACTACGGTTCCATTGGTGCCCTCAGAATTTGATTCCGAGCACCGGTTCAAAAGTTAGAAATTCCCACTCATTCGTTCACTGAACGTACCAGTGCTAAACTTCGGATAGAAATTCTGGGTACAACGGGCCTCGGAATCAAGTACCGTCAGAAACTGCATTCTTGTAAAATTACAATGAAAATTAAGAAAAAAATTTCTTTTAATTTTACGGGTCTTTACATCACTCCCACCTCAGGGATTTACGTCCCCGTAAAGATACATCATAAACAAGGGAAACAAATGTGGGTACTGTGCACGCATCTGATCCTCCAGCTCCCAAATGCTCTCATGTATGTTCATGTGCTACCATCTGATGCGCACAAGAGGAACCGATCGTCCACGTAGGACACGCTCCTTTCGATCCTCAATCTCCACCGGGACCTCCGCAAAAGTCTCCCCATAATCAACTTCTAGCTCCCCGTGGTCAATGATATGTGACGGGTCGTGCACGTATCTTCTCAGATGAGATACGTGGAAGACGTTGTGCACCCGGTGCAACTGAGGTGGTAGAGCCAGGCGATAGGCCACTTCTCTAATCCTGCTGAGGACCTGGAATGGTCCAATGAAGCGTGGAGACAACTTGTCGCCTCGACAAACTCCATAATCCACGTCGAGGTGAGACACGTCAGAAGATGTGGTCGCCATCCTCGAACTCTAGTGGCGTCCGCCTTCTATCAGCACAAGACTTTTGCCGGCTCTGAGCTGTCCTCATCCGCTCTTGGATGACTTGGACCTTTCTGGTCCTACTTGAGCTGCTGATATTTCTTCATTGCTGAGAAGAGAAATCTGGTCTCATCCCCTGGATGAACCACGTTCTTCGCCTAATATAGTCAATCCCATCATTGATGATACTAAACCATACCAAGGATGATGTCGAAAGGCCTCAACGCTAATACCAAGAGATCAAACCATTACTCTCGCCTCCAAGGGTTGAGTCACACTGTCGGCATCAGTGTGTGGTCACTGGGTCTCCTCCAGTAGGTACCTAAAAGTGAGGTTCAAGTCAACGGTTTTTAAACCGGAACCTCTTAGTAACAACATTAACAGAGGACATGAAGGTAAACTCCAAAAGAAAGGTGTCTTTTATTACTGAAGATCAAAGTAAAAAGACACAAAACATCTACAGACAATCATCAAAAACACTATAAGCAGCATAAAAAAAGTCTACAGGCCTGGAGCTAGTCCCGCTCCTGTCCACCTGCTCCCGGAGCTCCATGATCATAGGCCTCAGCTGCCTGATGCTGAGCTCTCCCACATCCACCAGCTCCCTTCGGTCGGGGTGGACCTCCTGGTGGTGGTGGCAACACCTTGAAGCGTCATCCACCTCCAGCTGCAAGGCCAGATCCCCTGCCACGGTCTGCCGCTCCATGCGGTCCGCCTCGATCGAACATATGCCTCTGCCTGGGAGGTCCTTCGTTCATCTGCTGGTCATCCGTATGGTGGGTCGGATAGTCACGAGCCATGTGACCAACTCCGCCGCATGAGTAACACTCTCTACTCATGGTAAGTCATTGGCCACCCCGGGTGACTCGCAGAAACGATAATGTGTCACACGGTCGGCCACCTGTAGGTCTAGTCCTCTTGGACCCCTGCGTCATCTGTCTACTGCCCGCAGCAGAAAACTCTACCGCATGCCGGCTAGTGGTGGGTCCTGCTACTGGAGACTGCTCAGCAAGGAAACTCTACACTAAGAGGGCTTGCTCCAACACCCCTTTATGTGTCAGAATGCTGTGAGAAACAACTGAAGCTCTGATCTCTCGCCTGAGCCCCTGCTCGAAGGTTCGGTCCCTGAAGAATGGGTCTCGTACCATGTCTGTCGAGTATCGTGAGAGATCGGTAAACCTTGCCACATACTGGGCTACTGTCATGCTGCCCTGCCATAGCTGTAGATGCTCTTGGATGCGCACCGCACGGAGGGTGGCTGGGACGAACTCCGAGCGGAAGAGTCTCTCAAAGTCCATCCAGAGAAGATAAGCCTCATCGTGCACCTGGAGCATCAAGCTCTACCATCTGCCTACTACCGCGTGCAGTAGGCTCACTGCTAGGATCACCATGAGGTCTATTGGTGTCCTCACTAACCTGAAAACCCGTACAACTGCCCCCAGCCAGTCCTCGGCTGCCTGGGGGTCCGTATCCCCACAGAACCTCGGGGGTCGCTGGAGCGGAAACTCGTGCAGTGCACTAAGGCGACGTGCATCGTCAGCGGATGGGGCTGGTAGCATCGGTGGCTCGGTGGGTAGAGGTACCGCCGGTGCCTCAACTATCAAAGGGCCCTGTACCGAGGCCTCATCGCTCGGTGGGATGTCGTCACGTACAACTCTCAGAACCCTAGATGGCTGCCATCATGGGGCCATCCTGAAAAGAAACAGTTGTGCCACAGTCAATAGTATACTTGGGGAGATGACATAAGGTAATCAAAAAGAAAACTTGAAACACACATGCAATCAATATTTTCATGCATTAAGTCGGATATCAGAAGTCAGGGTCCTGGTGTACGGATACGTCGGCCGCCGCACCAACACTGGATTCCCTGGATTGATAACCACACCCAATATGCTAAACACTATTTCTTCACATAGAAAAAGATCAAAGTCCCATGTTCTGCGGTCGAACCGAACTCCTCTGATACCAATTTGTCAAGACCCGTCCTCGAGGCCAGAGCCGTGACTACCCCAAGCCCGCCTTCCAAACCCAAGGGCTGGCGACTAGCACCAAGGCATAAATCCTGGTAAAAAGGGAAGGCGTTGCCTTTGTAAAGAAAAAAAACACCACGGAGCAAGCAAGAAGTAGAAGTAAACACTAAGTAACAACTGAGTACAATAGTAATTCAGAATGGTAAGTGGGACAGAATACAAACCCAAACTGAAAGTAAAGTACAACTCGAAAGGGAAAACAACTACTGAAAGTAAAGCCTCAACGTCGAGCCGCCCACTGGAAGTCCCACCTGAAGGGTGAGTACAGATAGCCTCCACAGCTCCTCGAGTCCATCCGTCCACTACGATTACGTCCCGCCGAGTGGTCCACCTCCAGGTACCGTCCTGCTCCGCAAGCCTCAACCACGATCAGTGATGTCCTCGTCTGCAACTAGCACAACGTCGTGCGGGCATAGCCCGTGCAAGGGTGAGTATAAGCTACTCAGTAGGGACCCCGAGACCCCCGAAGGTCTCCCAGAATCCACAAAGGATAATCCACAAAGGAAAGATACAATCACGAAGTAATATCTGCCACTGCTTAGGTATATGCCCATACATATACCAAAGTCATCAATTCTCGTTTGACTCCAACACCCGAGTTCAAGTACAAACCAGTCCACACAGTAAAGCAAAACGTAAATCCACACAGGATAGCACAACACAATCCACATAGGAAAGCATAACAAGATTCAGCTCACAAATGTATACTTCTTCAAAAGATGATAGAGATGATCAGATGTAGCAACTGATTCATCTAAGCTTTAAGACCCACAATGGGTCGATAGGTACTAACCCCCACAATGACCGACACAGGATCGATCATGAAGTTGAAACCATAGCTATTGGGAAACTCCTTCTCTATCAAGTACAGTGGTTATGCCGCTACAACCAAGTGCTTCCCTCTGACCTTGGACTGCTACAGTACTCCACCTATCTTGTACTATGGGCCTGCTGCTACAATCAAGTGCTTCCCACCATGGGTCTTCCGCTACAACCAAGAACTCCCCCTCATAGCCTCTAGAGGTACTTCTTCTGTTGAGTATCACAGGTCAGCCACTAAAACCAAGCGCTCCTCCATCGTGGGTATGCCGCTACAACCAAGCGCTCCCCCTCATAGGCTCCAGAGATACTCCTTCTATTGAGTACCGCGGGTCTGCAGCTACAATCAAGCGCTTCTCCACCGTGGGTCTGCTGCTACAACCAAGCGCTTCCCACTGGGCTATCCGTAACACACCGGGTCGTTCGATCAGAAGTCGTCATGTCTCAACCGGCTCTAGGGTTTCCGCACACAACATGATTATTCCGAGAGGGTCCACTCCACGAGCCAAGTGGTCGATGCATCTACTGACACATATTTCAGAGTTGATATATATCCAAAAGTTATGTATCGTCAACAGTAACTCAACGTCGCAGACAGTGCGTCAATCAGACGTATGGTCTGAGAGTTATCAGCTTTTCCGTTCCTGGGGCCCGATTGGATTTTAGGTGAAATCCAACCCGGCCACTATCCATATGCATCCAAAACTCAAGATAAGTATTCCAAAAGTTCCGTCTCATCAAGAGGAAATCAACGAGACAAACCGCGCGTCAATCAGACGCTCAGTCTGTGAGTTATTGGCTTTTTCGTTCTAGGGGCTCGATTAGTTTCGTGAGAGAAACAACCCGACCGCACTCTGACAGCATCCAAACATCATGAAGAGTAATCCAAACGTTCCGCCTCATCATGAGGAATTCAACAAAGTCAACGGCGTGTCAATTGGACGTCCGGAGCACAAGTTACGAGCATTTCCGCTCTGAGGGCCCGGTTGGTTTTGTGTACAAACCAACTCGGCTGAACCCAAAGTATTCAGAAACCTTAAGTGCGATATGACAAAATGACCGTCTCGATCCAAGGATCGTATCTCCTCTGACGGTGCGTCGATTGGAGGTCCATAGACCATGATATGGGAAAAATACCAAAGAGGGTCCGAAAACAGGGTTTCGGGCCCGGACCGACCCCGCCCGAGACCCCCTGCGTCGGCCCGAACCGGGAAACCCGACCCGGTTCTTGGTCGGCCCGGCTGGGCACGGCCCTACCCGGCGGTCTGGCGCGCTACTTCGGGGCGCCAGGTGGCTCGGCCGAACGGCCGAGCCGTTCGTATAGCGCGGGGGGGGGGGGGGGGGGGGGGGGGTGGGCGCTGCCCCCCGCAATTTGTAACCGCGGCCCTCCTTAATGGGGGCCCCTCAGCTGGCCGGGCGGGGGTTTGATCCCCCGACTTTTCCTTGTCCATCCGGCCCGCCCCGGCCATCCGGTTTCTGCCACCACGGGACCGGCGACGGACGGTCCCCTCCCTGCTCCGACACCGGAGGCCCGGTTTCCGGTCGCCGGTTCCCACGCTCCACCGCAGCCCGGTACCGACCATGACCTTCATTCATCCGGTGTGGCGCGACGGCGCCACACCCCTCCGCCGCGGCCCCACTCCGGCCGCGGTGCTTTTGCGGTTCTCCGGCGCGGTGCGACGGCGCCGCAACTTTGTTCAACTTCACGGCGACGCGCGACGGCGTTGCGCATTCTTTGCAGCAAGATCCCACGCGGGGAGACGGCACCACATCACTTCCCTTCGTACTGCAACAATAAGAAAATAAAAAGGGATGGGGGGGGGGGGGGTCGGCCGTGTTTGTGCGGTCCGGCCTCCTCCTGTAAATTGATAGCATGCGGTCCAAATATACGCGGATAAAGAATGGAGTAAATCACGAAAAGTAAATCACATAAACCCCTACCTCGTGCGTAGCTTGAACGGAGGTTCGTCGAACGAGGATTCGTCGCGGAAAATCCGTTTCGGAAAGAGACGTCGCGAAAGAAGATGTCGTCAGCGTCGCGATATACGGTGTCGCATTGTCGGTTTCGGAGGACTCGGTGTTCTTCGCCAGAGTTCAATGTGTTCTTCGCGTTCTTCGTCGATGACGAAGAAGATCCTCAAGTTCCTTAGCCTTTTCTCTCAAAGACTCCACAACAAGAAATCAACCCTTAAAAAAATAATCCCACACTTATTTTGTTAACTTGACATTAGTTTGAAATTCAAACACTCACATTAAACACACTTCATTAATATCATAAGTTATTAAATCTTAAGTTATCAAATTTAATTGTGAGTTGAGGGAGTTAAGGAAATTGAAGGGGTGGTGTTCGTGTGGGCCCCACCACCCTCATAACCTACCAAGGGAAGTTGGGTAGTTACCCAACTTCCACCCAAAGCATAAATCCACTTAGTGAAAATAAAAATTTTAGTTAAATTTTTATTTTAACTTCTACAATTTTTATCAACCTCTCTCGTGAAAACGCATCTCCGGAAAAGGTCTTTCTAAGCAATTACTAGCGTTGTGGTTCCGTTGGTGTCCTCAAAATTTGATTCCGAGCACTGGGTCAAAAGTTAGAAATTCTAGCTCGTTCATTCACTGAACGTACCTGAGGTAAACTTCGGATGGAAATTCCGGGTACACCGGGCCTCGGAATCAAGTGCCGTAAGAAACTGCGTTCTTGTAAAATTCCAAAGAAAATTAAGAAAAAAAGTTCAGTGAATTTTACATGTCTTTACAATGAATCATAAATAATGTAAGTGTTTTTAATTTTTACTCCTCATAATCAATTATAATTCAATTATAGTAAACTATTTTTGAAATGTCATTTAATTGTATAATAAGATTCTATTTATATTATACTATAATAATTTTAATGTAGATTACAGTTGAGATAATAAATTATCTCTCATTATTCCCTTTTTTCTAAACCATTGTAATAATGAACTATCAGTTATATCTCCCTCTCTCTCTTCTTAGATACTATTTCTATGTCCATTGTAGTATCAATTTAAGTTTTCAATTTTTTATTATAATATTAATATTATATTATTATAATATTATTATAATATTATTATTACTTTAATCTTTATAAGATTCTTTAAATTTTTGACCTGATTTTATTCACATTAAAATCTATTCATAAATGATTTTTATATTGAAATTAATCTAAGAGAAATAAAACTCTATACGTTATCATGATTAAATATACCATTATATACAAATAAGTTTTTGTATAATGGAGGTATTATTTTTAATAAAAAATATTTATCTAATGATGGATCATGGAGATGTAAATTTTTATTCTTTTATTAGGTCTAAATTGGATTGAAGTTGAACTTGGCATATGTTTTCCATTTCTGACAATGCATACTAACCTAGATGTTTAATCTTATATAAATTTTATATGAATAATTTCCTTTAAGTAATATATATTCATGATGAGTGAAATAAAGATTAAAAAATTCCAGGATAATTTTCCTCCTTAATATAAAGTAATTTTAAAGTACTTACGAAAAGTCATTATCATCAAAAAATTCAGAAAAATTTAAAATAGTGTATGTAATTTCGGATTTAATATTAATTCCATAATAAATAAATAAAAATGGTATAACATTGTTGAATAATGTAATAATTTAAAATATATAAAAATAATTTTAATTATATTATTAATTATTAATGGATAATTAAAATAATAGAATAAAATAATTCATTGATGTTTTTTGTTGAAAATCCATAAAGCCATAAAAAAATTTATAAATGAAGGATACAAAAGATCCTTTCAAAAGAAATAATCTCTTTTGACACTAAGAATTTGGATGATCAAAATAGGATATTTAATTACTTCATGTATAGTAATATAACATCTTTAATCATTTTATTAAATGGTCAATCTCTAGATCTTCTTTAAACAATCCTACAATAATTCATTAACATAAACCATTTTACAAAAAAGAGTCGAACACAATCCCCTATCATTGGAACATTTCTGAATGCATTATATTAAAAGAAAAAATATTATCAAAGTTTTTGTAATACTAACTATCCTCTGTTAAATGGAATCACTAATATAACATTAAAAAAACAAACATGTGAACACGATCTCAATCATTGAGGTAGTGACCAATTTCTGAAATTTCATCAATAAAAACCATGAAATCATAGTCAAAATCCTATATTTATATCCATTAATTAAAATAATATAAAAAACCTATCAATATATTTTGGATTATATAACTCAATTTTAGCATCCATTTACACCAGATTTATGAGATATATTGGTGTAAGTCATACTTCCAATAAATGAATTCAGAAGATTCTAATATGGAAGAAAACATTTTACACATATTAATGTAAAGAAATGAAATAAACATGAGTAAAATGTAATATTTTTATATATATTGTGATTTATCCAATAAATTTTCTTGATTAAGTCATTAATGAAAAAGAATAAATAGGCGTCTTTTTTTTATCACATGTGACCTTAATATTGGTAAGTTTAAATCATGTAAAGAAATTAAAACTCAATATGCTTCCAAAAAAACCCCATAGAATACAAACTAATTATAATGTATTTTTTAAACTAATAATTTAAAACACTGAAAAATATTAATATATTGTTACCTTTAAATAAGTCAACATGTCTAATAGCATTCTTTGCACGCCACACCAACCTTAAATGAACCAATGGAATATTTAGATAAAAAAAAATATTTATGTGTTACCACTAAAAATATTGTTTTTAATTAGTGATAATAAATAGGATAATCAAAATTTTAAAATATATTTCTAAAATAATAATTATTAATTTTAAAATAAATGAAATTCATTTATTTTTCTTAAAATTAAGAATAAGTTCATTTTTTAGATAAGTATTTTTATTAAAATTTTTATTTTTCATTTGATAAGATTTTATATTCCAAGAATCATATGATTAATTATTATGAATTATTTTTTATAAAATTAATTGGTTAACAACGATTTAGTTATCAATGGATATGAAATAATAATAATAACATTTAAGATTTGATATTTTCATTTTCAAATAAAAATGATTTTTCATTTTATTTTATTAATATATTCAAAAATTGAATTTATAATTAAAAGAAGTTGAAAATGGAAATATGGGTATCATTTTTTGGTTTAGAATAAAAATATTATCATAAGATTAAATTTCTTATCTTTTCCAAAAAGAGTGATTTTTAGTTGAAAAATACATTTTTTTGTGAAAATTACATTTTTATGAATTTATATCATTTATGTGTACCCTAGAAGTATATTGAACCAATAATGTAATGAAATAATTATTTAAAGAAAAAATATGAATTTCAAAATTTTAATTTAAGGTTTAAAACCTATGAACATCATTTTCAAAACAAAATTAAACTATTACACTAAAGAATATATTTTACATTCTTTCTCTGAATCATGTTTTTAAAAGAATGATTTTGTTTTTTTATTCTCCAGATTTCTAATTAATTGTATTTTTATACAATTAATTGATTTATTTCATGAAAATTAGTATCCGTGTATATTTTTAAATGTATATATATTATCCCTTTAATACACTAAAATTTATTACGTAATGTTTTTCGAGTGAGGTGCACAGAAGATTCTGGATTACAATGATCGATGAGGAATAATATTTATATAGTAAAAAATATTTAATATATTATATCATGTATGCCTTATTTTTTAGAAATAATGGAATAAATCCCAAATGTGGAATCAAATTGAAAATATAAGATGGTTGTTGAATCCATATCATGGGTTTCATCCAAGGCATGAAATAACCTTTTCTAGCATCAAAAGATCTATTAAGGTGTAATTATGGGCATAAATAATAAAATAAATAAATTTATTTAATGTATTCTTATTTTATCATAGTGACCTAATCCACTACTTATAAAATCCTTTTTCAAAAATTCACAGGTTTAGCCTCATGAACCTATAGATTGAGATATGTCTAGGGAGGAGTGTTCTTAGAGGGATGATTAAAAATCCGGGATTTGAAATTAGTGTTCCAATCTAAGATTATAGATCTCTCCAATGACAACGATGTGTTACTAATCTTTATCAATGATTTATACAAAAACAAGGTAGGATTATAATAGTGGATGAGTGAAAGAGATGATAAATTCATGATCGATCATTGGCCAAACAGATTCTCAGCATGTGTTTAGGTTCATGATTGATATATTGATCCTTGTCTGTTGATAATTCTGGATGACTAAAGGTGTATTGGGATCAGATTTAGAGATACATGATTAATGTCTGATTTACATTATGCAGACTGCTATGATGGGAACTAATTTCCAAGTTAATCATATGGTTATAATTCGTAGATTTGTGATGAAAATGCTTAGTGATTCCTAGATCATTGTTTATCAAAACATTTGGTGGACAAATCAATAGAATTTATATATTGGGTGAGTTGAATTTTCATTTTTGAGTTATTGGAGGATTTCTCACTAAGCAATGTATATTCCCCTGAATACAAAATGTATAGTCCCCCTTCTACAGTTCTTGGGTATCTACCTAAGAAAAAATATATCATGCATTGTAACAAATGTCACACACCATGTGAACCGGTGCTAGAGGCTCAGTGTGTACCCTAGGGGTAACATGGTATAGGAAAGGCATGACACATGGGCATGGAAAGCGTACATGAGAACAAAAAAATAATTTCATATGGTCGGGTATATGGGAATAGTATGGAAGATTTCTATTTTCCAACTTGACCTCTAAAAACCTTGTATCCCATGATAACACACCATGTATATATAGGGACACATGTTGTGTGAGATGGAATGACCCGGGTAGACCCATGGAAGAACAAACACACTTTGTACCCCCATTACACTCGACATACATTTCACAGTGAATGTTTAGGCCTTCCACCTCTTTAAACAAGAATCAATTGAGGTTGTTCTCTTGGTTCAACCCTATGATGGTATAATTTATAATTATATCCTCAGAAAATGATATTGATCCCATATATGGGTATGTTTCATATTTTTTTCATTCACTACACGAGGCTTAGGGTGGGATCCTATATAATATCATCATTCGAAGGTAGGGTTTTAGGAATAACTATTACCAACATTCATGGGTGTAATATCCCTAACATAGTGGGTTATTCAAGATTAGTATTTATTTTTCCCTATGAGACAAGGTTGTGACACCCTATATGTTTATTTAGGTCTTTGACTATCAAGTGAGTACCTTACTGAGAACATGTGCTCATGACCTCTCATATGATCCCTATTAGTGAAAGTATAGATCATGGATTTGATTCAAACAAAATATCATTGCCTTGAAATCATGAGTAGAGTTTTATTTCTTAAAGTATATTTAATTCATATTCGATACTTGGTTTTTGTAATGTGTATATATATGTTTTTATTATTCTCATTTATATGTCACATATCCTATTGACATTCCATGTGATGCGATAACTACCTTATTGATTAAGTATGTTTAGTGATATCATGGTGTCTTCTTGGGTATTGTTGTACTCAACCCTTCACGGGATATTCTACCATATGCAATATATTTTAAATAAGTCATGAATTTTTATTGGGTCCTAGGAGGAATAAGAGTGGGAATATCATTTTGATATAAACTAACTATGGTTGTGCAAAGAGTTTCACTTGATAAGATTCCCAAACATCTATGCAGGTTGGAATCTTATAGTTTTGAGTGGGTATGTACTTGGAACCTATTATCCGTTCTATTTTTCACAATTTGGTTGTGGGATAGATGTTAATCTTCCACTATAGTATTATATATATATATATTTACTTTTTTACCTTTCTACATTTTATGGAAATTTGGATATGTGGGCGTGTACATGTACATTGGCTAAGGCCTCCAATATGTGAGATGTGACTACTCAACACTGGTAACCAGCCCATGGACAATTGGAGTTGGTATTTACATGTCACACTTAGCTTACCACTGATTGAGGCAGGCCCTAGAGGGTTGAGTCCTCAATGGGTGGAATCAAAACATTTCCATATTAGGATAAATTTTTTTAGTTTTTATAGATGTGAGGTGTGGATTGGGATTTATAAAAATAATATTAAGCTGTTTTTTATTTTCTCTTTGAGGATAATGAATTTAATATTGGTGTTCTTGTTGACGTATACATTTCCTATGACTCTGATAACCGACTTTTTTACTATGTTTATGTAGGATCCATATTATTGGGTAAACATTGGATCATGTATAATTGTGTAGTAGATTGCGGATTCTATGTAAATATTGATTTACTTTCTTAGATATATAATTTGATCATGATATGTATTAATTTTATTTTAGGATGCCTCTATAAAGATAACTATACAGGATTCCGCAATAGGATCATGTTGATAATTTTCCTAGTAAAGAGGCTTCATTGTAGGGATCTACACATGAGGTGGTACCTCCGGGTGGCTTTCTAGGTTTTCCACAACCCGTTAGTATTAGGATTCCTCAATGGAACTACATGGGGATGTTTTTTGGATAAGCACACACCATGTGATTCAATGGTAGTGACCTCCCCGGTTTTTGGATACCTATATCCAAAAAAATATAATGAATGGCTAGAGGTAGTAACATGAGTTTTACACCATGTGAGTAATCCTAAAATATGAAATGGTGGCCTTAGCAGCATGTATTAGTTAGAGATACTCCGTGTGATGGTGTAGTCTAGTGACATAAACACGTGATTATATGAATATCCCTTTCTTAGAGTTTGAGTGACTCTTTGTGGAGGATTTGTATCCATCAGTATTGCATGTAGTGCAAACCCATGTAATTTTTTTTATCATTGTTAGGTCAATATAATCGTGGGTGAGTATTAATCAAGGTTTAAAAACCTATATAGATGTGCTCTATATGTGGTTTTAAACCATATTTTTTAAGGCCTAGACCTTTTATCATGTCCTAATTCAAGATATCTTGGTTGTAGTGATATCTATTTTAATTCCCACATATGAGGGTGTTTTTGAGTGAGACTTTATGGTGGAGAGTTTCTTAAGAGAGCATACAAAGATATTTTATTTTGGTAAGTATATGATGATTGTCTATAATAGTAGTGGGAACACATGAGTTGAGACCTCAATATCTTATATCTTATAAAAAAACATGGATCTGGGAATCTGAAACACTTCATGATATGATCTCAATATAGAGGGTATGAAACTCAAGGTCTTAGTATGGTTCCAGTTAGCAAAGATATAGGTTATGTTTCTCTTGAGATGGTCATGGAAACCTCATGCATGATTTTGAAATCCATCATATAGATGAAAAAATGATAGTAGATAGATTACACATTTAGAGACTATTATTGGACAAGGGAGGTTTATAGGGTGGATGACATTGAAGGGGAGTAGGGTGAGAAGCTGGTTGTGGATGATGTTTTGACTTACTGTTACCACCACCACTAGGTAGTTAATGATAGGCTTAGGGATCCAGTTATCAAGGATGATAGAACAATATGTAGAATATTCCTATAACATAGAGGCTCATGGGAGATTAGTGGTATTATTTGTGTTCTTTATAACATAGATTTAGTACTAATAAAAAAGGGTGTGGGCCACTATTTTCATTCCATGTAACATGTTCATGACTTAGAGATTCTAGATGATCCTTTTTATCTACCTCTGCGTGTGGGGACTCCGAATGAAGGAAAAATAATGATCACAAACTACTGAAAATATTGTGACTTAACTCTTGGAAGAGAGAGATTCATATGAAATCTTAATATAGTAATTATTATGACATGTGAAATCATCATAGGTGTAGAGTGGATATCCATAGTTATTCCAAAATTGTCTATATTAGGGGTGGATGTGGTATATATGTGGTGATGAAATGTGGTTTTTCGTTTTGGTTGATAAGGAAACTCATTCAAGGAAGGATTGAATCATATTTATGAGGATACATTTGATAACTCATAGATTTTCTAGTATTATTATATGTGAAATTTATACAATTGGATTTATACTCCCAATAATGGTGGTGGATTATAGGGGATCATTTCCAAAGGACGTTGTAGGATTACCATCCTAAGTAGGTGTATTCATTGTATAGTCTTTCAACCAGTTAATTACTTGATATCTATTCATATATATTGAATGGATCCCACAGTTAATCCTGATCTAAAGGTGAAATTATAAGATTTGGAGGGGAAGGCCTTTATATGAACTCATGTGCCCCCTTAGGCATCACTATTTTTTAAATTATGAAGGATTGTGGGAGCCTGAGGATGAGTGAAAGTTTACATTGCCTGAACCATGTGATGGGGAAGAATAATTATCCACTACATAGGCCTAATGACATATTTAAGTAGTTTAGAGGGGAGAGATGGTTCATAGAGGTAGAACTCAAATCAGGATATCACCAAAACTAAGTATGTGATATTGATATACCGAAGATGACCTTCCAATGATGCTATTTTCCTTTTTAATTCTTGGTGATGACATTTTTCATAATGAATGCCCAAGAATATTTTTCTGTTACACAACAACTGGATCATATAGGCTTTCAGAGATCAATTTAAGGTGTTCATATTCAATAACTTTACAAATAACTTGACATCTGAGGGGGTTAACATGAGAAAAAGGAGGATGGTGTGAGGAATAAATTTAGAGAACTCAATTTATGGGATTCCTTAACTGTGTTAGTTCAGGATTTAAGAGGCACATTTTATGTGAAATATCATCTCAGCTAAGGATTTTCTAGGTGACATGGTAAAAAATGATGTAGTGTTATATTGGGAGCCACTAATGATTGTAATAGAGTTTTAAATCATAATTGACATATCATGATGATATCTTTTATTTTTGCCCAATTTTTTCAATATATAAACCAATTTTAAAGCTCATACCATGAAGGGGATTCCATTGATTTTTTAGGAATGGTACTAGAAAACTTTTTAGGGGTTTTGGTAGTGGTTGAGGAGATTCCACATACTGTGACTTCCTGATGAGGGTGTTATGTATTTAGTGCTATGAAATACCTCAACGATGGTATTGTTTGTGTTCTAATGTAACAACATTTGGTGATTTCATATGGGTCCAAATAGTTTAGAAGACTCTAACTTAATGAGGTTAACCAAGATTTAGAGTTGGTAGTAGTATTCATCTTCTAAAACATGTGGAAACACTTCTCTATGGGTGATAAATTTATCAGCTATTCTGATCAGAAGTGTATCAAGTATATATTATAATAGATGGATCATAATGTTATATAGTGTTAATGGTGAGATTTATAGCTGTATTATCTTTTCAAGATATTTTTTACTCCCAGGATGGAGAACATTGTAGTATAATTCCTCTGTATGCGTCCTTGTTCATAGTTATTATCTATGACATTTGAGTAGTTCTCCTCATTGCAGTTGTCCCTTGTATATGAGGATGGTTTAACTTACTTCTAGCCTATGTTTGTAACCCCAGAACATCTACAATGTGTTATGGATGATCAACAAGGGGATATTGACAGTGAGATATTAAATGATCAGGTATCCATTGTACACTCTCATGATAGAATCTATGGTGATGTGGGTAAAATGATCTTTTTCGGATGAAATATGATGGTACAAATGATGTAGTTTGAGTGCTATTTAATAGTGTTTCATAAATCACACTTAGAGGTATATGAGGGTGTGTAGAAAATATAAAAAGACCATTGGTGTTAATTTTAGTGGTTATGTATGGAGAAGTGTGTAGAAGAATTTGTCTCGTGATGCCTCAAATTCTTGCAAGTAAAGGATAATCATAAGCCCATAGTAGGTTTTGATCAAACATTGCAGGATAAATAGTTGAAGTGGGATTGTATATATATAGAATTACAGATATGGTTAAAAAAATTCATTGAGAACAAGACTCTATCTGTGTTATAATAGACTGAATCATCATTTCGACCCACCTACTAGCTATACATGAGAAGAGTTTAATAGAAAGACTAGGTTACCATTAAATTCTAGAGATAGAATGTATATGTATTGTTCACTGTATATTAATTTCAGACCTTGGTTTACACTTCACATCATGGTTATATAGAGGATTTCATGAGGACTATGAGACTATAGTGAGTTTTAGAAAGATGTTTCATGCCCAGACTGACAAATAGACTGAGAAGAACTTTCAGGTTTATAGGAAATTATACCTTTATACATGTTTTGCATTTTTTATTGATTGGAGGATAACAAAAACTTGATATATTTTTTTAAAAATAAAAAATTACCATTCCTTCATAAACATGACACTATTCGAGGACATGTATTGTAGACCATGCGTGTCACCACAATGTTGGACTAATACAAAAAAGTTAGCACTTATGGGACCAGATGTGTTTGGAGCTATGACAGAGAAGGTGTAGATCATACAATAGTGGATGAAGACTTCCCATATACAATAGATGTCTTAAACATACCGATGATTGGGGTCATTTGAGTTCGACGTTATAGACCATTTGTGGTTGACGGTTTCACTTTGATGTGGATTATATATAATTGTATGGGGAATAATGTTATCTTGTAGGATCAATGGAAATTTCATTATACTTCATATGATTTCCTAGATATAATACAACATGGCCCTACCATCAATGTATGATCAAGTATATGTTGTACTTGATGTGACATAGATGAGTAGGTATGTGAATGTCCTGTAGCATGTTATCGGCTTGAAAAATCGAGAAATTGAGGATGGATCTTACATTGTTGAGTACTAGGTAGATATTGAAGATTTGTAAGAAAAGATCATATATGGGTGAGTTATACCATTTATGTGTGTCTGTAGGTATCATGAGAATATAAAGGATAACATCTTGGAGTGGGAGACCCATACGGGAGTTTTGTCCCAAATATTTTGAGTGAATTTTTTTAACGAAAATCCATAAGGTTGGTAGAATGAAACATCCATATGTTTAATTGTTAGACATTGGAAAATGTTATGTAATACTTTTATATAATAAAAATTAGATAGTGTTAGATTTCAAGGCCCTAAGAGATTATGTGTTGATATAATAAAAATATTGAAAATATTATATCATGTGTGAAACATAATTCATAAATAATGGAAAAACCACCAAATGGGAACTCATATGTGAAATTGGAAACTTAATTGAATCTAGAACATGGGTTTTACCATAAGAGTAAAAAAAATTTGTTGGCATCATGATTTTTTTATGTTTCGTCACATTTCCAAATAATTAAATAAAATAAAATAATTTATTTATATTTTTTCACATAGGGGCCCTATCGATTCTTTATAAAATAATAATTATGATAAAAACCTACATTTATCCATATAACCCTATATATTAGGAGGGTATATATGGAGGATTATTCTTGGAGGGATGATGACAAATAGTGAATCATAAATGACATTTCTACTAAGTGATCATGGAATTCACCATCAACATCAACGTGTGATTGATTTTAATCAATGATCCATCAAAACCAGAGGTAGAGAATTTTTTCCTTTGGATTATTTTCCCATTTCATTATCCCATGATGAAAATAAATCACAACAACAAATAGACTGATTCATGGGTTTTTCACGCTTGTGGGTTTGATTTTATCTTTTGGTGGGTTTAAGGAAATTATATTATTTTGTTTTGGTTCATCCTTTATCATTATAATGGATATTAATAAAGTAAAACCCAAATAATGGATGATGTTTTTTCACCTTGATATTTTTTGAATTTATTCACATGTTCTTCATATGTTCATCATTGCTATTTTATTTGTTGTTGGTTCAACCAAAACCATGTAGGTGATAATTTCATGTTCGATCATTACCATAATAGATCGTCACCATGGGTTTGGGTTTGAGATCGATGTTGTTAGTGAGGATCGAAAGAAATGGTGAATTATCATATGTTGTTATGAATCATAATAGGATATACTAGAGTGTTGTTTGGCTTGTGATGTGGAATGATGGTTGTTGATTCATGATCAGATCAAATGAATAGAATCTATTCATTGATCAAGGACTAGCTTAGTTGATCCCTAATATTTGATTATCGGTAGATTTGATGGAATAATCAATGGAGGTGGCTACTTGAGTGATAGAAATAGATAAAACTAGAGTCTCGTGAAAATTTATAACTTTACGTTATGTGGTCCCATTAACCCATTCCACACAGCCCCCTTATAAAACTCTAGGATTTCTAGGAAAAGAAAAATATCACATGCTTTGTGAAACATGCCACATGCCCTGTGGCCTAGTTTGGCAGGCTTAGTGTGTACCTAATGTTACACATGAATAGGTAAAACAAAAAACACTTGCATGTCTAGAGAATATGATCATAACACATTACTCATACATTCCAAGATAGAGGGAATGGCCCATATCATATGATAATGGATAGATAACACATTAAAAAACTAGAATCACATAGAGTACCTAAATAATCTCTACAAATTGTGTATCCAAAGTGAACACATCAAGTATATAGGGGAAAAAATTCCATGTGAGACTATTAGACATAAATAGAACCTGGGTAGACTAGATAATCCAAGTACCCAATGTACATGCTGTTCGTTTTTTATAGGGAAGGTTGAGGTCCATTTCCTCTTTAGTTTATACCAATATTGATGGCTTTTGATCCATTGGTCCATACCTACAAGGGTAAAGTGTAATATTACATCCACATCTAAGGATTGTTATCCTCTCTCTGGGTTTGTTTTAGATCATGTTTTTCTGAATTCCTCTATGAGTTCCACAGAGGGATCCACTATCATATCATATTTCCTAGGTCAGGTTTGTAGAATCATCATGAGAATGTTATTAAATAATATGACTCCTTATATATTGGGTTATTCCGGTAATGTCCTAACCGAGGATCTACTAAAATTCCACCCCTATTTTGCTAGTCAAAAGGAATAATGTGAGCCTCCTTTTATGCTAGATACTACTGACTAACATTACGGGTCTGATAATTCTACAATGGGGAGACTATACCTTCATTGTCAGATTAAAACAATCGTATAAGGAAAAAACAATATATTACCCAATAATTGATGAAGTATACAAAAATATATAGGGAAATGGAAGTATAATAAAAACTGAATAAAATAATATAAATTTGATAATACCCAATATAAATTGGAAAATTAATCCTCAAATATAGCTAAAATAAACTATCAAATTAAAATATTCACGGATATTAAATAAAGTATAATTGAAGTTAAAAAAATCATCTGGGTTTTCTCTATTATAATTCAAATATTTGATTCATTCTTTCTCTCCTATCTTAATTTTATAAGGGTTACAACCCTATCATAATCCAATAAACATGCACTTGAAATCACGAGGATTGTTCAAGTACCCCAATACATTGGTGGTATGATAGGGTGTGGGATAAACTATGTAGTCCAAAAAAGGGGGATAATGCATAATATACTACAGAAAATAAACTAAAATACTTTCTGGGTATAAAAAATAATAGGTGAATGAAAAAAAATGTAAAATGGTCGGTCCCATGTTCCACAGGGTAACACTACTAATAACACATACTTCTGCCTGAATTGAAATACCATTGAGCACGAATTAAATATATATAAAGGGATTCATATGTGTATATATATATATATGTTATATATTCATAGTATCATTTTTATCCATTCATATAAGTATATAGTATTAGACAGGACTTGAAGAGTAACTCACGTGTCTATACACAATACAATACATAATAATAATGTGGTTGTGATAATAATAAAAACGGTTTTTTAGAAGGGCCATTTCACAATATCGAAATCAATATTATATATCATTCCATGTATAATGAATAAATAATGAGGAGGTTCATATCCAACCACTTAATCAAGGTGGCATGGTACATTATTCTAAAAAATCCATGTGATGTGGGTGTCAAACCGATATCCATGACCCATGGGGTCTACCACATATTTTAAAATGACCCTAATGAATGTCCCTTTAGAAATTATATTTAATATGTTAGTACTACTATTCAAATGATCCCTTAGACTATTTTTTCCATAAAGTGGAAACTAAAATCACTCAAGGTGCAATGGATCCTTTGTAATATAATTCATCTATAATTTAGAAACTGAGGATGTATTCATATATTCCATTAAAACTACTCAATTATATAAAATTGTTAAGTTCATTTCCACACATGCCATATACCAAATCATAAATACAAAAAATGACATTTCTAATTACCATTTTATAATATAGAATAGTAAAGGGAATGTACTTAATCATGAAATTCATATCAATTCAACTAATAATGATAAGTAAGGACATGATAATTCCATAGAAATATCATTCTACTTACAAAGAAGGTGTCTGTGAACCTTAAAGTAGTAGGGTTCAGGTGAACTATTCATAAATTGTAAACACGCTACTTTAATAGCTTCTCAGATAGGCCACACAAACATGCCTTCTACAATATCTCATCACGTTCTTTCGATATGGAGGTAGGACACAAACACTTAGGATATAGTTTGTCAATCAGGAATAATATAGTGAAGCATACAATCTATCCAGATTCCAATTAATCAACTCGTTTACATTTTATAATATAGAACACCATAAAAGTGGTTTTATTAGAAAACAATTTGATTTTTTAAAGGAATTCAGGTAACTCATCATTACTGGGTGGTTATAATATGAGTTCCATGACTTTTATTGATACCAATTTATATATAAGGGCTTCTAGAATTAATGAACTGAGATTCATAATATTTAATTTCATATAACAAATACATCACCCTGAAATATCGGCGCCCAATAGACAACACAATTTATAAATGTAATTAATTTAATGGAAAAAGATATAGAATACCTAACTTATACCAATTATTATCCACACATACAATTTTGATGCTTCAATGCCTCAAGTTTTATAGGAATCAATTAAATGGAAAATGACATGAAAATATGAAGAAATGGCTTGCACCATGATATAATTTAAGATTAATAAATAAACTGAGTAAGGGTTAAAAAGAATTCATAAACTCGTTGAAGGGATTACAACCTAAATAATTATAGTTAAAATGTATTTTATATAAGTTAAATCTCTCCAAGGATGGAGGATAGGAGTAAAGATCCCATGTATGGCTTGCTACGCCCAATTGGAAGGAATAAAATTGAAGAGAGTAGATTAAAAGAAGGAAAAAAACATAAAAACCCATATTTAATGGAGTTCCTGATTTGAATGAATAGTTGGGATAACCATATTCCAAACATACATGGGATACAACTTATATAAGGGGATCATAGGGTTCATGCTCACAGTTTGAGAAACTGGGCACAAACAATGAATTTCTCTATTATCAAATGATTAAAATTATCTACATAGCCATGTGACCAAGTGTGAATGGTTATAAAAATTCATATAACACAAAAATCATCTCTATACAGAACTTATAGTTTCTCCTAGTGGGATTCATGGTGTCAAAAAAACCTTGTGACTTTACAAGGTTCTCTATGTTTTTATTTTTTAGAGAATAATGTTCCTAAAACTCATCTGAATTCTTAACACAACTCTCGATCCATAATAAAAGTATAAAAAAAATTTATGTGTTCTAATTATCAGATTTACATAAAAAATATTGATTTAAATACTTATACTTCTATCAAATTGAAATGCTCAAATTCCATTTGAATTTTAAACCTTTCCAAAAAACTAGATGTTATAGCCTCCCAACCATAGAAATTATAATCCCCAAGAATCCTTGGGGTAAAAATAGAACTCAAACTACTTGATTCATTAATTTTCTTCTAGATTTTCACATTACGTTTCATTGCAGAACACATCACTTACAATCACATTATGTATACGATACATAATCCATAGAAACAAGAGTAAAATATCACAATCAAAACTAAAAGAATGAAATAACACATACCTTAGCCTATAAAACTAGGTAAATGGTCACATTGATATCTCTATAACATCTTCCCTTTATGATCCAAACTAATGGTTCTATCTTTGAAATTAAAATTCCAATACACAGTGTACCCACTAGCATAATATTCTATATGAAAATTCTATTAGAGTTATTATGATGATATTGGCAGGGTTTCCTAAACATAGAAAACCAAATTACATAAAAGGACATTCCATGGAACCCATGTTATTAAAATGGTTGAATTCGAATTGACCATGTTTAAACTGTTCTTGATATATTTCCTTTAACAGATTTTCCAGTATTTACATTTCACTATTTTTATCATAAAATTTTTCCTGAAATGAGTCCTCACTGGAAGAATTCAAATACATATGAGAATGTATGCCAAGACACCCTTAGAGAATTATCCTAAAAAATCCTGTCATAGAAGGCCAAAATATCACAAGTTAAGAAAAAATTTATTCTCCTATGGAACCTCATAATTTTCACTGGGAAACCCACTGAAGCTTGTAACTAAAATCCAAGGATGGCTCAAAATAACACATTTATTTATGTTTTTTTGTGCCATCAAGAACATGGGTGTAAACAAGATCCCACATAGGTGGATCATCACTATTAAAATATCTCATTCTATAACATCTATGGTTCAGGGTAACCTTGGAATCCTCTACCAGGGACTAAAGAGATCATCCCTAGTAATTCATACTTCAGTGTTTATAAGTATGATGTAATAACATAGCTAAAATATCGATGCATTAAAATTATGATTAATCCAAATGATCCGTCCACCCAATGATCATGTTAGTTAGAAATAACCATTAGCCATGAGTCCATACAAAGAACTTACACTAAGGAAAAAAAGTGTCACTTAGTACAACCATGGATCTTAATCATACCATGATATAGATATGTAAATTACATGATGTTTTCTGACCAATCCTAATGGAGGTTAAATTTATATTAGTGTATCAAAGACTATATATCAGTTTATCATTGATTATATCATGGTAGGTTACATGGTAATCACTAAAATATTACTACACCAATAGTATTATCATGAATTTCTAAGATGACCCATGACACTCTTAGCATATCCAATACAATGCGATCGATTCAATTTCTAACCAACTGCATCAAAATTCATAGAAAAAGTTCAGTTCAACATCTCAAGACTAATTATTTTGGAAGATCTCATCTTCACCAATATACACATTTCCATCCCAACCATGATTCCTTTACCACTTATGGAAACATTTTTTTCTCATGAAAAACCACCACCTTTCATACCTATCAAATGGTTTCATACACTGCGTACCATTTCATCTTCATGATTTTTTGTAAGATCTAACATATCTCAAGACGCACCAACTGCATTTGAATTTATATTTAGCATAGTCCATTCCCAATTAGCCCTCCCAAATTAGGTTCCTTCTACCTAGAAAAACACATTTTACCTAAATTGACGTGACACTCTCCACCTTCAGAGTGTCTTAGTTGTAGAATGGAAAGATGAAATAGAACACTCACTAGAATTCTGGACTATATTTACCCTATATATACATGGGGTTCTCTCCCAATAAATATTAATTTATATCATTAACACTATAAATTTATGCAACAAAACTGATCAGTAGTGATATAAAAAACACTCCTTTCTCAACTTGATTATGATAATTAGGTTGATTTTGATTTTCTATAACTATGTAGTCAATATACATTATAGATAATCTATTATTCAATCATAATAGATTTGGATAAAAAAAATTATCAATTAAATCACATAGATTATTGTAATGTTTTCCAAATTGATGCATATAGATTATATCAACACATATTACCCTATGATTTCATCTTCACTATGACGCATTCCAGATACTATTTATAGGATTATCAACCTATGAATCCTACTATCAGGTGGAATGTAAAAGGAACTATAATAGATTTAAAATATTCCATATGACCCTAAAATAGACTGATGACCTTCAGATTCATCCACTGGTAATGTAAGAGAGATATCACAACCTACTAAATGGATCACCATGCCCTAGTCATGTCTAAACCACTTAAATATATCAATAATTGTTTCCCATGACCATATAAATGTTCAAATTAAAGAAATACTACCTATACATCCCAAGTGTAATTTTAGAAACTAGTAGTCCTACTTGGATAAAATATCACTAAAACAACCCAATTTTTATAAAGCCTATCACAAACATTTATCTATGTTTTTTAATGTTCTGAGGGTACTACAAACGTTGGGATAACCTAGTAATAAAATATGAAAAACAGACACTATCACTAGGTAACTCTAGATAAAATTCACTAGTACCTACTACCTATCATCTATTTTCATCAATCCTCCGAAAATTATGATAGACTATATTCAACACTGACATCGTAATTTTAAATAAAAACATAGATAAACATTTAAATTACCCTTACATGAGGGATAAACTACGAACACCACATATGGTATTTATTTGAGATAAATAATTAACATAAATTTTTCATTTATAAAATGTAAAGGATATATTTTAAAATATCAATGTAAAGTCTCTATTTTATAATCATCTAATGATTAATATATGTAAATCCCAAAATGAGATGACATGATATTTTTAAATTAAAATGGGGACTACTCAAGTAATATTCCACTAAACATAATTTTTGAAAACTATATAAGTGACTTCATAGACATTTAATAACCATCCCTATATATAATAAAGCTACCCCTTGGGGTTATGTACAATGGAACACCAAAAAAGGCAACCAATGATGGCCCTGTTATAACCAACATGGGCCCATAAACCACAATATTTGATTTATTATTGATTTTTCAAACAACCCAAATGGGTTATCACATTATAATATGCCACAACAAGTTTAATTTGGTCCATTTGTGCATTTAGAAATAAAGTAATATTTTTTTATCATGATAGAGTGATAGTGTTACAAACCATTATAGAGGCAACCAATTCATGTAAAATCAAAATTAACGACATCCATGTTTATATAATGGAATCACAGTAAAATCATCTCATGTACATTTTTCCAATTATATGTTTCACCGTTTTCTAATTTATAATACAGACATAAAAATTATAAATTGATAATGTGTTTTCATTTAATTGTAACCAATGTATTTTAGTCTACAAAACCAATGGTACATTGATCAAACATGTCAGGGGTGGTTAGTTAATGTTCCATCATTATGCTATGTAAGAAAAGAACACATAATTTGATTTTTACATTTGAATAAAAAATTACACATCACAATTAGAACCGGACATAATATCACTAGTATTAAATACAAGAAAACATGAAAAATAATTCCTTAATTATGGTAAGTAGATAAGCATTCTAATCATAACACTATAATAATATAATCATACTGTATCGAAAAACAAGCTCTATAAATTCCACATCATGTTATATAATAAATAATGTTAAAAAATCCTAATTAGGCATAAAAAATTATCTTACTAAAATATCTAACATGGAATGTATCATGCATTATAATAAAAAAAAGTACGGACCTAAAATAATTACAAATTTCCAAGAAATGAAATTAGCATGGCATTGAATATGAATGGATTATGATCACTATGTTTTTATAATCAAGCATTTAATGTTACATACTTTCAATACTAGGCCAAGGGTAAAATGATATAAATATCATAAATAATTAATTATCAAAATTACACCATTCTCTCTTGGAGAAATCTTAACACTCTATATCAATGATAAACACAAACCATAATCTTGTCTGTTCTCGCTTGTTCATTTCACCATGAATGGGTTGATCAGTCATAGACCTGAATATTTACCAAGGTCAAAAATATTCATAGTCTCATGTCTAACATGTACAAAATGTCAAGAAAATGATATAGAAAAACCCCATATATCACATCGTAATGTCCTGATTAGAGATCAACTAAAACAGTGCTCTAATCTGGTTCGTCACATGTCCACAAGAACGCCTCCTCATACACTGGAGGCTAACTATGATTTGTGAGAGTAAAATGATTGTAAAAGGGGACACTATACCCCCATGTAAAAATAGAATAAAAATATGTGTGATAAATAGTAAATTAACTAATAGTAGAATGATAATTCATAAAAGACTGATCAGTTGAAGAATAATAATAGATGATGAAAATAATATGACGGGAAAATTCCATATATATAATGATTATTGAATTTCCATATAAAGATAACACAAAAAATGATATTAACACACTATAGGTGATACAATATATTATAATACAAATAAAAAAACCCAAGGATTTTACAATGAGAATCATGAGATCTGGATCGATCCTAAGCTATTAACTCCACTGTAAAAGGGTCACGACACAAGCATAATCAAATAACCCTAACTTGAAAACATGAGGTCGGTTTAGTTACCCCAATGAAATGAAGACATAATTAGAGTATATGATAAACTCATTTGGCTTTTACCAATTTTTTATATCTAAAAATCCAGTTTGTGAATATAAAATTTTGTATTGTGAAGTTATCATAAATGTGAAATGAATGAAAAAATGTGAACTCGTCTGTATCGGGTTCTATAAGGACACTTGAACTACAATACATACCTCAATCTCAGCCAGAATACCTATGAGCAGAAATTATATAAATATATATATATATATTGATTCATGTATATACAAATTTCATATATATATATATATATTAAAATTTATAGCCACATATATAGATATATAGAATTAGACAGGACCCGAGGCATAACTCATGTGTCCATGTGCAATACTACTATTAATAATAACATGGTTCTCATAATAATAAATATGATTATCCACATCCGAGGACCATGGGTTACACAAGGATATGTTCTATTCAAAAAGGTCAAAATCAACATAAGATTCCATGCCATGTAACACTATGAAATAATGACGATCTCATACCCAACCACTCTATTAAGAGGCATGGACTGTTATGCCAAAAAACCTAAGTTATGTGGATGTCATTCAAAAATCCTTGACCAAGGGTGCGTGACACATCATGTGAAATGACCCTTGTTGAAGTACCATTATATATTATGTAGAATGAGGAACCCCATCATTTACTATGAGCTCTTCGATCGACATTCGATAAATAAAAATCCAACAGTTCTCAAGGCATAATGGAACCTTTAAATATAATTTATATAAAATTTATAATCAATCCATGTATTCATACATAGAATTTAATACATTAAATTATATACAAGAGGTGGGGAAATTTCCATTCATTCCAAATCATAACTGAAGCATAAAAAGACGCACATTCACTTTTACCATATCCATTACAAAATAATAATTTCCATGTACATATGAATTCCTTTCATCTCAATACTATGATTAATGATAAGTAACAACATGGGAATTCCATGACAATATCATTCAACATCCCAAGAGGGGCGGAGTGGAACTTAACGTATTAGGGGATAGATACACTATTCATAAATATTAAACACTCTACATGAAAATGTTACAGGATAGGCCATTCTAACATTAATTCCATTATAGTTCATCAGGTTCATTCAATAAAGATGTAGGCCACAGCCACTAAGGAGATGATTTATTCACTAGGTAATTATTTAGTAAAAGTTATGGTTCATACACTAGGGAATTTTTTAGTTTTATGTCACATCCTTCCACATAAAATTAATCACCCTACATACTTTTTAGAAGAAAAAACTCCTCCATTGCTGGTTTTATTAGAATAAAATTTACTAATTAAAGTAATTCAAGGAAAAAATCCTTAAGGTATGGTTAATAATTTAATTCCATGAAATGTAATGATTCTAATCTGATATAAAATTTCTAGTATAATTATATCATTAAACTCTACATATTTTATTTGATATTTAAAAGTCATATCCAAATAATTTAGACCTACAAAGAAATAAGACAATTTATAAATGGTGAGACATTAATGTAAAACATATAAACCACATACCATATACAAAGGATACTCTACATGTAAAATATCGATGCTAAAATCGACCTGGTTCAAGATAAATCGATGAAATGGACCCAGATATTTCAAATAGAGTGAATAATCTAACACAATGATAACATTTATGATTATGAAAAATAGAAATTTTGAATTTGGATTATTATAATAACATTATGGATTCCAATGTAATGAATTATGGTTGGAATAGAGTCTAGACGAGGTAGATCACTCCAAAGAAAGAGGATAGGTGGAAAGATCATACAATGGATTACTGCAAAGGGGTGGAATGACGGAAAAGTGGGAGAGAAGTATTAAAAAAGATAAGGGTAAAACATAAAATATACATATTAAAATAGTTTCATGTTCTATCTTCATAGTTTTTCAATCAACATAGTAACCATGTT
Source organism: Viscum album (assembly GCA_963277665.1). NCBI lineage: Eukaryota > Viridiplantae > Streptophyta > Magnoliopsida > Santalales > Viscaceae > Viscum > Viscum album. The sequence goes on from OY728163.1 coordinate 1,947,693,468, forward strand.
TGTTCTAATTCTTAATTGAGGGTATATCCTGGTTCATTTATAGGATTTGAGAAACTATGTGCCAACCATGAGTTTCTCCTCTTGCCTGGACCTACAATCATATGCACATCCATGTGGCCTAGAGTTCATGGTTATTCCAAAATGTGAAAAACATATAACATATATGAAAATCCTTTAAAATTTCTCTTATTGGGATGCATTATTTCATAAAAACTATGCACCAATACCGGTATTTCTGGATTTTTGTATTTTCAGAGCCTGAGGCTCCCAGAACCCATAAAAACAACCGAGACACATTTTGGGGTTAAAAAAATCTAAAAACCAACATATAATTGTTCCAATGTTGGTATTTACATTAGAAACGATGTTTTTAAGGATTTACTATCTACCAAATGAAAAATCTCAAATTCCCTTGGAATTTCAACCCAGTCCAAATCATGGGACATTACAATTACATATTGGTATTTTGGTGTCCCTTATGTATCTTGAATATGATCCCCTAAATGTGTACTGATATGTATGGAGGCAGAGTTAGTAAATTTTTTATGAGGACTAATAATAATTACTTCTCTGGTGATTTCCATTAATTATAGCATGGCTTGTAGAGTGGATTATCCAAGACAAGCATTACCTTGAAGCCTCGAGAAGTATCTTATGCGTGTATTATGGTTGATTACATTTTTATTCATGGTGTTTTTATGATTATATCTATTTTTTAATTTTTCTATTTGAAATGGATTATATTCTATTGAAATACCTTGTGATGAGATGAATAAACTATTTATTGTTTATGTTTGGTGATTTTGGGGTGTCCAACATTATATTTGGAATCTCACCCCTAAATGGGATCTACCCGTACATGTATTGTATTATATAGACATAAATAATTTTGATTGAGTCCAAGTAGGTTAGAGAGTGGGTGAAGAATAGTATGATATACTGACCATGGTTGTACCTAGAGTTTCACTTGATTGCAGTTCCCCCATTCCGAGAATATTGGACTCTAAATAGTTCTTAGGGGGGCTATATTTGGCATGTAAACTCAATTAATTATTGAATGATCACATGGTGGTATATATGTTATGAATAAATTATAAAATCAGATGTACCATTTTACATTTCAACATTTTATAGGTATCTGGAGATGTGTGCATTTGTACAGGTACATTGTCTAAGGACTCCCATGGGTGAGATTGACATACTCTAGAATGGTCGCTAGACTCTGGCCAATTATATGTAGTCTAGGGCTTTGACTATAAAGTTATCTATATTCACGATGAATCTAGAGTGGTTTTCCATGACCAATTTTATCTTATAAATAACATTAAATCTTAAAACCATTATTTTTATAAAAACATGTTTTTACATGTTTATGTGTGTTTATATTAAAATTAAATATTCACTCAATTATTTTATTTAATATTAATTTAAAATATAAAATAATAATGATCAAATAATTTAAAGATTTAAATATTAGTCATTTTCATTTAATTTAATTAATAAGATTAGAAATGAATTACATGTAAATTGTGTTGAACATTAAAAAATTAATAGTTGAAGACCTAAAACAATGAAGTATGTCTCAAAAAGGAGTGTTTGGGTTTATATTCAACCATAAATCACTATACCCATTTAATTTATTCTTATTTTTTCTATTGATATTTCAATTGTAACCTAACATTATTCAAAATGAATGGGACAATTAAAAAACTATCATTTTATTCACTTATTAAAATATAACACTTACACCACTACAATAATCATATTTACATTGAATTTATACTAGAAAATATACCACATTTATCCTACTTAAACACTCCCCCACATGAAAAATCTTATATCCACCATTATGTTTTTTGAATCTCTCAATTCCATGAAGAATTATACTAAAAATTTTAGTCTCCGATGTGATTATATTTATCAAATTAGATTTTCTTCATAATTATATTCATTGAAATTTATTATATCCACACTAATATAATGATAATATAAGAATTTATATAATAAAATGCTACTCATCTAATTTTATTTTCATTTTATATTCATCTACCCCTACATTACATAAATGAAATAATTTTTGATGTTTATGTGCAAACTAAAACCACAACGATAATCAAAATTTATTTTTCATAATCACCCAAAATTATTGGAAATTATAAAATATGAAGGTGTAAATTTTATTTATATGATATCATTATGGTTCTTGAATGATTTTTTTGTGATCATATTGTTGATATGATCAAATAAACAATGATCGTTAATTCAGGCATTTAAAAGGACCATGATATGGGGAAATAATTTTATTCAAATCATGTACTATTATCATATCTATTGCTTATTTTTATAATTCCATTTTAATTTTTATATTTCACACTAAATAACTCTTAATATGATCATCGTGTTTCTATGATTATGGTATTACAATAACTCCACCTCATAATCAATCATTAAATCATGGAATGTTCTTGTTTGGTTCTATTTGACGACCTTCTGGAACAATAGTATAAATTTACATCATGAATGAATATAAGAATAAAATTATAGGTATAATAAAATATAAATATATAAATAATTATTTTATTAATTTGGGGAATTTATATCAGAATGTAATTCATAAATTATGAAAAAACTATTCAATCGTAAAGAATCACCAGAAAATGCTAATTATCGTTAACATCTTCAAGGATAAAGACTAAGAAACTCATGAAAGGAATAAAAAACACCATAAATAATTAAAATTCATACTTAATTGTAAAATTAATTATATATATTAATGATTAATTTTTGAATAATAATGAATGTAGAGAACCATATTTTTATGTGGAGGTATTACACCTTTTTAGATGAACATTTTTTACATTATACAAACACACCCCTGAGGATTTTAACATAATAATTCCATTGAAAACATGGAAAAATAAAAAATGGTTCATATGTAACCTAAATCATCAGTCAACATGTTATTAAAAACTAGGACCCATTCTATACTGAACATACATAATACATTTCATCATTACCAAGAGAAATGAAATATATGAAAGGATGATGAAATATTCTCAATGAGGATAAAAAAGGGATATACTTATGCATAACATGAACAAATAGATTTGATAACAAGAGAATAAAAATTAAAACTGTACCTTTAATATCAAATATCGTAATCTTGAGTCATGTAAAAGAGATTTTCTGATCATAAGTCCCAGATGAAAAGTATATCAGAAGACATGATCCATGACAGAATAACATTGACATCATAAATGGAATTGTGGAATAAAAATTAGATTATAAAATTATGTACATATTATTCATGGATAGCTAAAAGGTATATAGTAGTGTAATGGGCTCAATACCCAAATAATCATAGTAGTGAAGATTTAATCTGATGACAATCATATTGTAAAAATTCACCTACTGAACTGAGCTCATTCCCCTATTCGGTGTTTTATAATATATAAATCATTTCACAATTTGTTGTAAGGGTATATTAGTCACACCCATTATTGAATTAAATTCATAAATATGTTTCCCATAATATCATAAAAACTCATCAAATTGGAACCCATGTATTGAAATGTGTTTTAAAAATATTTATTCACATCATACCATAGGAAAAATAGACAAGTTTACAAAAAATTTAATCATTTTATAATATAATAACCAATGGAAAAATGTGGGTTTTATAAATCTTGTGTCGATGTATAAAACATATAATTGAATTGCATTTCATTAATATATTTTCATTATAAACACTAAACATTCTGAGAAATAATAATATTGATACCATTAGATTACATCCTTTGAAAATCATATGTAACTTCAAATGATTTCATATTATTTGGAAAATGATAGTTAATAGTCACTTGGAATAATTATTAATTAAAATAATATATCCACATTAAGAATAAATTTTTGAAACATAATTTTTTTTAAAATAATATTATTTTAAATTAAACTGAAAAAATTAAAATTAATGATTCAAATAAATGATTATTCATAATGATATATAATTTTGTTCACTCTGTAAAAATTAAAATGAATATTTCTTTCTCCTTTTTTGTAATATAAAAGCTATAATTTTTTGGAAAATGACATGGTTATAAAATTATTATTATTTTGATTAATTAAAATATGATTAAAACTTTATTAAGTAATGATTTTGGATTTTTTTTAAAACAATTTTAAGAATCGTGGTTTGGGAAGAAAATGGGTTTTTGAACAAATAGAGAAATAATGACAATTTTCCATTAAAACATTCGTTTGAAATAAAAATATTTAAATAGTGGAATGAAAATGGAAAAATGGATTCCTAGGAAAGGAATATTGGAGAATAAAATTCATGTGTTTCTTGAGATATTTATCATAATATTTGATCATTATAAGTATAATTATAATCAATCCTGATAAATGATGATTTTTTAACCAATAAATCTTACCACTTTGGTAACATTGAATTGTAATACACATGAAAGAATAACATTAAATGAAACATATAATATAGATAATAAAATATATTAATGATACTACATGTAAAAGTGGCCATATATACACCTCATAAAAGAAGATTGATGCATAACATAATGTATGTTCCAAAGAAGAAAATTTGAGACAAAAACTCATATACATCATTGGTATCTTTTGATACATAAAACCAATAAACGAGAGATTATAAAATATGTATGTAAATAAAAGAAAATTTAATTATACCAATTATATAATATATTTAATTGTAATTTGCAGACCACATAAAAGAAACACATGGGGAATATTCTATTTTTCTCATAGAAAAAAATGTGAAACTGAAATCCATGACCTTATGTGTCAAATTCCATCATATATGTTAAAAAATAAAATATAAAAAATATATGTTTTTAGAGAAATATTACATATATATATATATATATATCATTCCATATATTATTTAATTATGACCTTTTATTAGGAATTTATTATCAATTCCAATTTAATGTCATGTTTCAGTCAATAATTGTTATGTTGTTCGTGTATGTTTTAAATTGTTCTTCTTTTGGTTCTCTAAAATTGATCATGGTACCATTATCTAATTAATTTTTAAACTTATATAAATATCATACTTATTACATATATATATTTTTATAGTAATACACGTGATTTAGAGAGAGAAAATGAAATGCACCATTCACCGATACGGTAGGTCGTACATACGCAAGAATGTGGTTTCCTTTTTCTCGAAGGATTGAAAGAAATAAATGTATATAATATATAACCATAAAATAATAATTTTTATTTAATATATATCACTTATTTTAAATAAAATCTACCTTATAACCTTTTAATTAAATTGGGAATGAATTACATCACTTTAGGAGTCAGTTGTTTTTCACACTCATGAGCGATATTATCATATTCCCACAAAATGGTTTGTATGATGGGTATGGTATTTAATAATCATAAAAATATAAAAATATCATAAATATAATATATTACAATTTAATATATCATTACATTCATCCTTTTAAGGTGGTTATGAAAAAATAATAACATCAATTCATGAGGCGGTGGTCCACCATACACACAAATGATGATTTCGTATCCCTTTTGATGGATGATGAGAAGTTTTTTTTTCATTAAAAAATAGTATGTGTAATATTCATATGTTATTAAATTAAAATGGTTTAATAATAATTTTATATTATTTATTACACAATAAAATAAAATTATCTGTTAGGGGAGTTTCTCCATCGTTGGACAACTTCGATTGGTTTTCACCGAAAGGATTATTATGATGGATTTATTACAAAAATAAGACTTATAGGATTATATAATGTAATTAAGTATGTAATTATGGAAGATAGTTTCTAGAATAAATGGTTTCTTAATTGTGGAGATGAGTCTATAAGGGGTTACCATTTATAACTTCTGTGAGTGACACAGATGTTATTTTTTGAAAAGAATGGTGGACCCATGTTTTTCACATGATAAAATCTCCAAAATGGAATAATTATAAAAAATATAATAGTTTATGTCAATATATATTTATATATATATACAATCAATGTTTTTGGAAATTTTAGAGTCACTTTAAACCATTATATTTTTAGTTCAACACCTAAAAAATATTTTTTTACCTAAAATGTGGTTAATAATTGTTATAGTTTTTTTATTAATCGTTGTAAAATATTATGTTGAATATATTAGATAACACAAATTTAGATTATTAATACTATGGAATCAAAAATTTAAAATTCAATTCACATATGTGTGATATTTAAATTTAAAATCAATCTCATAGATTCTACGAGAACGATGTCTTCCAAAAAAACATCATAAACATAATTTTTTTATAAACACCATGTAATAAAATGATTAAAATGGACTTAATTTTATTATTTTTAATATTATTCAAGTAGTTTTACCTTTATTGATTAAAAAAATCATCATTTGTATCAATTTATTTTTATAAAATTGTAAAAAATTAATTTTATTATTTTTTACAAAAATAAATAAAATTAGTGTTGTGAGAATATATTAATTTAAAAACATATAAGGCCCTTATCAAAAATTAAGTAATTATTTATCAATATGATAATATATATAAACCATTGTACTTATTTTTTAAAAATTATTTTTTTCTATTCATATATCTGTGTAAAAAGGAGAAGATATAATGGGTTGGTTTAAAAAATAATAGTAATAATATATCAAAGTTCTGTTAAAACATAATGTCCCGTGTAATGAAAACTGAACTAGGTCTTGCATGTTACACAAGATATTAAATAAATTTAATTTATTTGAAATAAATATTAATTCATAAATCTAAATTTCTACATTATAACCTCCGTTAAAATGAATTTTTACCTTGAAATACGTCACTCCAATACAATCGAATGAATATAGTTTTGCCTCATCATATCTCCATGTAACCACGTAGCTTCCGCACACAAGTTGTTTTATGAAAAATCATTGACCTAGTTGATTGTATTATTTCCTTGAAAATTACATATATGATCTATAATCTAGACAAATTATTCATCATAAGAATTATCCTCCTCTAGTTGTATGTCCACTATTTTTAGTACGTGTGGAAGATCCTTTTTTTATTTCTATAGGAGAGATACAGGGTATACATCATGAACAGAAGAGATGATTGGTGGACACACCAACCAATATTATAACATCCTGATATGATCGAGAAAATCAGAGAGACCAATATATATATACCTTATCCTTCCATTATTTCTAAATACCATTACCATCATCCATAGATAAATTCTTAGAAGCACCTTACCACCCACTTCAAATTCCATATTACGCTGGAGATTAGAACCATAAATTTCCTAATGACACTAAGAATCCCTAATGAGTTGTCTAATTGATGTAACATTCTCTACCAATTATTCAACTATGCTAGATCCCTATATATTTCATTCTCTAACTTCATTCTAGAATGATGGATCTCAACACTTATTTCTATAGAGAGATTTATAAGCAACCATATGAATATTCAAGTGAATGCTATTATTGAATAAAAATTCACCTGGTGGAAGGGGTTGATCAACACATCCATTTAAATCTCTAGAAAAAGATCTTAGAATGTGATTTAGAGTTTGATTTTTTCTCAAAGAATGAAAATATATCTAAGGATTATTGGAATTGATGAAACTTACAATTGTATGTAGATCCTAGTGTGGAGTTTTCTAGAATATCAATCTAAATATTGGATAACAATCAGACACAATGGAATTTGGTACTCCATGAGAAATTACCACCTCATTAATGTATATTTTGAAATGATGATAAATAGATATGAATTGTCTGATAAAGATTAATTGTGAAGAAATTGTTATTCGATTTATCTTAAACAATATATGATTAATCTATTTAGATGTTCTCGGGATGCTGATTACAAAATCCATGGTGATGTTTTCCTATTTCTATTCTGGTAGTGGTTATGGGTGTATCATTCTCTTATACATTTTTCTCTCTGCCTAAACTTTCTGACATACAGAGAACCATGATAAATTTTTTATGATATATCACGTCATTAAATTAAACCAAAAATTATCTTTTAAATATATATATCTTCATACTTCCAAGATGATTAGACTATAGAGATCTATGAGTTTTCTATATCATATACTTCTTCAAATATGTTATTGATAGAAAACATACCTTTTTACCGAACTATATAATTCCATCATGAACAAGATTAAAATCAGGATCATTACTAACCTCCTTTAGAAGCTCAACATATTCAATATGAACCTCTTGATTATTAACTTTGATTAATGGATAAATATGAAATTAATAAAGATATAATTTTCCCCTCACATAAATAATTACATATCCATCCTTTTAGAATCCATTAATATTGTATTATTTTTTATCTTCGTCATTGATAAGCTTGTATGATCCTTTCAACTCTTGGAATCAACCACCTTGTTCACATTCATAGGGTGTAAATCTATTGAGTAGTCATAATAATTAATAATCTCTAACCAACATCTCTGGAACACGTTAAAATATTTCTACATGATTATATTCAATAATTTTTTTGATCAGTATGTATATCAAACTTTTATTCATAATGATAATTCAACCATATCAATGATTAAAAATTACAACAGAAAACTGAAAATCATTAGTTCGGTAACTTTTCTCCCAAACTCTCAATTTTAATGCGGCATCATCTATAACCATGTCATTATGTATATTAACGCATTCAAATCCTCTTTTATATGTAAGAGTAGAAATTACAAACCCTTATTCACAATATGAAAATGTATGATCATATGAAATGACTAATTCCCTTTAGATCATTGAAAGATTCTTCACATTCATCTATCCATAGGTACATGGATCCCTTTTGAGTAAACTAGGTGAATGGATTAGATATTCATAAGAAATTTTCACCAAACTATCAATAATATCCATATAAATGCATAAAAACATAGACCTCGGTCATAGTGGTTGGTATTATGAAATAATCAAGTGCCTCTACATATGATGAATTTATAGATATACCATATATTGAGATAATATGACCAATAAAATGAATCTATTTTCATCCAAAACTCAGACTCTGTAAATTCATCAGATTTTTTTCATTCTCTTGGTGATTTGTATAATTATCAAAGGATATTCATGATATTCATTTCTCATATAATAGACAATAAAATTTTATATAAATATATCTAGAACCTAATAAAGGTAATATATGAAGACTATATTCATTAAATCTATGAATATATTATGGGAATTAGTAAGAATGATTGAAATCAAAATATATTCACAGTGTCTATGCCATGTAAAAATTGATTTCTTTGGTATATCCTACTTTTTAACACTCAATTGATGATATCATTAATGATAGTCAATAAAGGAAATGTAATGAGCTATAAAAAGATGATAAAAAAGGTCATAAATATGATGTATATGATTCTTTTTCATGACCATGATCTGGTTCAGCTCCAAAAAATGTTTATAGAGTTGAATATATCCTCTTTATTATGACAGAATCAATAGGTGCACCCCTAGGCAACATAATTATCTGAATTATTCAAATTTAATCATTCTAATGGATTTGAATTTTCATTTCCTTCAACTAAATTAGGGCTACACTAATTATAGACTTCATATTTTTTCTTTATCTAGGAATGGAACTAATTTTGATATCGACTTCATGTTTTAGTGGAAGGATGTGAAAATATTGTATAAATACATAAAAAAACTCAAAAAAATAGGGGTATCATCGATTAACTCTATCTCATAAAAAATTTAAGATAAAATAAACTCTTAAATAGTAATCAAAACCCATATAATGGATTTCAATTCAATCTTATATTGATATTAATCGTTGCACTAAAAGACGATCAAAGGTTTTTTGGGGAATATCCAATGTGACATCCCTTCCTCAACAATTAATGGGGTATTTATGAAGAGAATTAATATAAATGTATAAGATAATATAAAATAATACCACAGGATAATATGTATATATTTTTAATAATAAAATTCTCACAAATCAAAAATTAGAGATGAATTATATAGTTGAAATGTGTACATCATACCACTAGGGAGTTTCACTACTAATTATAAATCTAATCAGTTAGGGAGGAATCTTTATACCCTTATAATATTCATCATATATGAATTGATAGTTATATGTATACTCAAATAAGAAATTAGTAGTTCTAGAGTCAATGGTAAGTGTACCTTTTACCACACCATTATCATGCCCCTCATCATAAATAGTGATCGCATGAAACTTTCCTTTTTCTATTTCCTTACAATGCAGAATACATCGATATTAATAATTAACCATTGGATTTAGGTATTGGATAACATAATTACAATAATACTTCCATTTTAAACACAATTTTATGGGTGGTGCATTCTGTGGACATTTCTCTCTATTTTTATAATTATCTAACTTCTTCTCACCACATCAACATTTAATTTCTCGATGACCTTCCCTTACTCACATAAAACATTTATTAGTCTACTTAAGAATATTTACCCCATGTATCATCTCACACATTGAGTATAATGAAAATTTTATTTTCTTATCTCAATGGTTTTATCATTTCCCTTTGAATTACATTTTTCTCTTCTTAGTAGATCCATGAGATTGATAATTAACTCTAGGATCCATTTCCACTATGATAGCACATTAAAAAATATATTCCTAGATTAAATACACTATTATGGGCGAAACCCTTAATTTACATAGTTTTAATACATTGAATATTTAGGAAAAATTACATTTAGGTTGGATGATAATACCAGAAGTGTACCTCACATGTCTTGTAAAATAATCCTCATAGGTACCAATTTAATCATTATTCTATTGATTTATCTCAAGGAACTACATATCAATTTTAGTACATGGTATAAAGTGAGTTTGATAATTAAAAAAAATTATTTTCAACTAATTTTAATCCATGGAGTAAATTTCATAATATTCCCTTGTATTCTTGATGAGTGTCCACTAGTAATCTACTTCTCCTTCGAAATGATAGAACAAAAAATGTACTTTTTATGTACATAACACAAGATAAAATAAAATATATTTTTAGTGGTATTAATCATTTTCCCAGATACTACAGGATCTATATATCCAATGAAGGAATCTTTCATTTTTTCATGAATGACTCAACAGAACATTGTACCCTTATTTCCTTAATAGGAAATTCAGTATGATTCATGTCATGAGAAAGATTCATGAGCCTAGAAATTATATATTCCATTATTCATCCAAAAAAATTGGATGATAAATAGGTAAATCATTTAATTATCCATCACACTCTAAATTACCATTTTTTCTTAGGTGTTCACCGACTAAAAAATACAAAAAAAAATATAGTGTTAGAAACAATAATCATTAAATGGAACCTCATAATAATGAAAAATCCCATAGATTATGTATAAATAATAAAACCATTTTTTTAATCTATGACACCAATGGTTTATACTAGAACCTTACTAGTTATAATATAATTAAATACATTATGAGGTTTTTTAAAGAGTTCATGAATTTCTAATTAATATCAATCAACAGTGTCAGACTATGTGTGAAGTGAGGCCCAATTTCATGAACTAACTGATGATCCCGTATAGCTCAAGGTTCACCTTTTTGGGTAATTACACCTTAGATATTATCTTCTAGACCCAAATCAGCTTGTTTTTTCGAGATAGGGATGAAAATGTGTCGAAACCACTTGCTATATCATTTACCAATATTTTTGGACATTTTCATACAATTTGACTCATCCATAGAATTATTCTTAATTATTTCCATTTTGATCTCGCAAATTTTCTCTCATCCATGTTTATAATGGTTAACTAAACTTCCTCTCTAATACCAAATATAGTGGACCTAAATTTTTAATCATTTATATCAAATATTTTTAGATAAACATTAATTATATTATAAAATAAACATCCTAAGGACTATGAAGTTATATTTCCTATAGAGACATGTAAATATAATAAAATGTTTCACATGTGAACTATATCATTGCCAATTAATTTATATATAAATAACAAAATTTTTGTAAATATCAAGTATAATAAATTTGTTCATAACCTGGGGAAATAAAACTCTTGAACGGGTGATCTTATATGCTTAATAAGGATAAAAAATGGGGAAATTTAAGCTTGAAATTATTATAAGGGTATAATAACATGATTGTAAAATTTGAAAACCAAACCCTACATATCAAAGATCATAATATTGAGATATTGGAAAAAATATTGGTATTTAAATAGACATATATCATATAGAAATAAACGAACATGACCCATGACAGCATAAAAATGACAAAATAAATTGAATTTTACTATACTCATAATCATACAAAATAATTTCTATAGTAGTGAAAGATTATTTAAAAATATATCTTAGTATAATGGGTTCACACTAGAAACCATTATTTTATTCTAGGTTCACTCCTATGACCATCCTAGTATACAATGTCCCTTACTATACTGGGATCATTCCCCATTCCAATACATTGTATGTTATGATATCTAAATATATACCCAAACACATTATAGGGAGATATAGGCCCCTCCCATAACATAAATAAAATAATACATATGTGTGCCACAAGATCATAAAACATTTATCTTATCATAACCCATGAAATTCAATGGGATTCATAAAAATTAAATCATATCATAACCGATGGAAATGATAATGGTTTCATAATCAATTCATCATAGCATAACCCATGAAAAGAATTGGCTTTCATTGTAATTTTATCAAGTTATAAACCATAGAATAGAAATGGGTTTTTTAAATTTTGTTCCACAGTATATATACCCCATTTATTTAATGAATAAAAATTTTACACATGGATTATATCCCTATTAAATATTATGCGAAATTAAAGTATTTAATACCAGGTGGAAAATGATTTTTAATGATCACATGGAACATTTCATAAGAAAAATAATAATTTACACATTAAAATAACTGTTCAAAACATAAAATAAAATTCAAAAACATTTAATTTGTTAAAAATAAAATAAAATAATATAATATAAGTCAAATAAATGATTTATCTTAATGGTGATTAATTATATTAATGTTTTACATGTTAAAATGATTTTCTTTGTCACATTTTTGGGAAAACCCAAATGAGAATTGTTTAATAAATGACATGAATATTCCTTTAAACAATTATGTAAAAAATTAAATCAGGTTTAAAATTTTATTTAATTATTCAATTTAAAAAATTTGAAAACATTATTGAAAACACTTTAATGAAAAATGGTTTTTGCAAAAAAAAATTTGTTTTCAACCAAAGAGAGAAATAAAGCTGATTTTGATATAAATAACTATTTTGAACTCTTGTGTTCATAAATAGAAGAAAGTTATCGGAAAATGGGCTATTTAGAAATTTTTGAAAATATTATTTTATTATATAACGATTTTCAGTTTCTAATGGTCAGAAACATATTAAAGTATAAGATAAGTTGACTATTGTTCAAAATAAACCATCCAATAATAATTTGACAGGTTTTGGATATTTTTTTATTTTATATAATCTTATTTATTAAAATCATTCATTAATGAGGTAAACACTTCATCATTACTATGTCACAAATAATTTTATATATTTGATATCTAAATATTATAAATAAAATAAAATGAGGATAGAAATAATTTTATATTTATAATTAATATTAATAGTCAAATATATCTATTATATAAACCCAAATTAAAATTGTTTTAGTAAAACAATACATGTTTGAGATATTTTTACTTTTACATTAAATAAAAAGTTATTAATGTCATTATTATACACAAATTTATTTAAAAGGCCAAAAATCTCACCCAAAGATTTTATTGGTAATCAATGAATCATACAATAAGGTTAGTACAAGTGTTAATGAAATTTTATTTTATTATTATATTATTTGTACTTTGAATTACACTATTTACCATTAAATGTGGTAAATAAATTTCAAAAGATTCTATTTAGAAAAAACAATTTTCATTTTATTAAACCACATTTTAGTTATTGATAGAAACCATGTATGTTTTGTTTTCAAAATTCAATTCACATATGTGGTAAAATGCCATTTAAATGAAAATGATAGTTTTTAACTACTACTCGGTGTTTTCAATATTCATCATGAATTGAAGTTTTTCAAAAAAATATAAGAAATTAATCCTAATCTAAATTTGAAATTACGAATTCAAAAATGAAATATATTTTACCAAATTACAAATATATATGATTCATTAATTAATTTTAAATTAATTCATGTTGTCAAAACAAAAAGTGTGTTTTAAAGAAATAACAAATATCAAAAGTTTAACCCTTGTTTACATCCAATTTAAAATTGAATTTACATTAAATTCCTAACATTGGATTAAATGGTAAAAATATAATTTAATTACACACTAAAACAAATTAAAAAGATAATCTTTCCAAATAAATAAATTATATTAAAAGGTAGTTTTGAATTATAATACAGTATTTTCACAATTCCTTAAAAATGTATTTTATCAGAAAAATACCAAAAATTTTCCCAAAGGAAATTTTGATTCTCTGATTCTAAAGAAAAATTTTATTTTGTCGAATATAACAAATAAATATGTTAAATACTATAATTAAAGATGGTTCTCCATTAAAAGGCGGTAAATAAACCCTTTAAAAAATATTAGATATTTGTCATTACAATTATATTCTTTCACATTTTAATCATTTAAATTTTATTGAATAAATGTAAAAACATTTAATAAACATGTATAATCATATTATAGTTATTTTTAATCATCCCCTCTAATACAATGGCTAGGCATTAACTACCATTTATAATAATATTATATTATAATTTTTTAGCAGGACGTAGCATTGTGTGCAACATAATATTTCAAAGAAACTCATTGTCACGTATCATGCAATCCATTGAAGAAACCATCTCAATTAATGTAAAATAAATATTTAATTCAGAAATATAAATAAATATGAAACTGTATTATTATTAATTTTTTTGGGATGCTACATCCTTTCCCCTTTTAAAAATTGTATCCTCAGAAATTTTATTCACTTATCAAATAAGTGAGGGTATTTATCTCTCATAGAATTTTCAGATTCCCACTTATCATATTCATCCATAGGGTTTTTTCTCAATAATATTTCCAAATGAATTACCTAATTACGCAACAATTTCTCTCTTTGGTCAATAATCTTAAAAGGTTTTTCATCATAAGATAGATTCTCTTCTGACTAAACTACCTTTGGGTTCAATACATGAGATGGATCCAGCATATACTATCTCAAAATTGAAACATGAAAACACAATGTGTACATGGGATAAAATTGGATGCAAATCCACTCTGTAGCAAACTTGCCCAACATTATCCAGGATTTCATAGGGTCCAATGAACCTAGGACTCAACAGTCTATTCTTACCAAAACACATCACCCTTTTCCATGGAGAAACATTGAGAAAGACATGATCACCAACCAAAAAAAGGAGATCCCTCCTCTGATTATCCTCATAATGTTTCCTTCTAATCTACGCTATTCTCATGTGCTTCAGAATCAACTGATATTTTTCTCCCATATCTTCTACCAATTCTCGTCCCATCAACTTCCTTTCATCTACTTCAACCCAAAAATCTACAGTTCGACACCACTTCCAATATAATTCCTAAAATGGAGCCATCTTTTTATTAGAATGAAAACTATTATTATATAAAAATTCAATCAAAGAAATATGATGGTCCCAACTTCTCTGGTAATCCATTGAGCACGAACGTAACATATACTCCAAGGTCTAAATTGTTCGTTCTGCCTTCCCATTCGATTGAAGATGAAAATATGTACAAAAATTTAAGTCAGTACCCAACGACTTCTAAAGGCATTTACAAAAGATAGATGTAAACTTGGGATCATGATTAGATACAATGCAGAAGGTAACAATATGAAACCTAACTATCTCTTTAACAAACAACTGAGAATGTTTATCTAGAGATGTTATGTCACAAATTGGAATTAAATTAGATGATTTATTCAATAGGTCAACAACAACCCAGATTTCATTATTACATCAATATGTCTTTGGTAATCCCAGAATGATGTCCATGGATATATTTTCCTATTTACACTCCGGAACTTGTAAAGGATAATGCACCCATTTTTGTAACTTATGCTTGGATTTTATCTATTGACAAGTCAAACACTTCATAGTAAAGTCATTAATATCTCTTTTCATTCCATCACACCAGTAATACACCCGAAGATCTCTATACATCTTAGTACTTCCATGATGAACTAAAAACAGAGAACCATGAGCTTTACATAAAAACTCATTCTTCAACTGTGAATCACAAGGCACACATTATCTCTTTGAAAATTTCATGATACAATCATTATCAATAGTAAATTCAGGAAACTCACCCTTTTAAAAAAACTCTACCTTTTTCTGTAACTCATTGATTCTAGTTATGGTGATATATATTTTATTGTATGGAATTACTCCCAATAATTTGGTCATTCATTGGATTTTTATTCATTTACACTGGAATTATCCATAGTAATTTTTGGATGATCCTAATTTATAATAAAATACTATTCATTACACATATCTATTAGATGAATGAAAATTATTGATTGTATTTAGATCTTTTCATATAATGATGGTGATATTTGATGGGGTCCTTCATATCTTGTTGTCTAGGGCCATATTCCATGATATATAGGACCTATTTGGGTTTATGCTGGGCAATTTCATCAATGATCTTGATATGTTGATAATAGTTGGGATAAATTTGGATGTATCTAAGCTAAAATGTTTATATTATTAGAATTACTAGGGAATTTATTGTAGTTATATGAAGGTTCAATAGAAAAAGGATGATTTTTTAAAGTCCTGTAAATTTCAAGGAAATTTTTTTCATAAATACATTGTAATTTTATGAGTCTATGTCTTCTGATGAAACTTGATTTCGAGGCCTGGTGTGTCTGGAATCAATTTCCAATGTTCATCTCAGGTAGGTTGAGTAAACGAACGAGCGTGTTTTTCTATCTTTTGAACTGGTGCCCGAAATCGAAATTTGAGGGCATAGATGAATTCAAAATGCAAGTAATTGTTTAAGTGGAGCTTTACCATGGTTGCGTTTGTGCGGGAGGAGATGTTAAAAATTATGGATTAAATAAGAAGTGAATAAAATTGTGGAACAATTTTTATACTATATCTAAGTGGTTATATCATACATGGGGGAGTTGGGGTGGGCCCCTAACTACCTATATGAGGATATTTTTGAGGTGGGTCCCACACGATCCCTAACCCTTCACATTCTCTAAAACTCTTTAAACCTCCCCCTTTAAACTTGTTAACTCTTCTTTAATGAGGACTCTTCCTCTCCCTCTCTCACTCCATTAAATTTTTCCAGCCTACCCATTAATTAATTAAACAAATCTACATTTAATTAATTAAGGGGATTTGACTTTTGAATTTTAAAATGCATGGATTTTATAATTAAAATATGGAGAAACCTTATTTTATTTTTGGTTGGCTTGTTCTGTTGAGATTTTGGGGAGAGAGCTCTTGAGTTTCAAAGAACGCTTCATGTCCTTTGTTGAAGAACGCTAACTCTCCGACGAAAAACATTGACTCGGCGACCCTAGATTATCTATACCCTTCTTCCTCTATGATAATGGAGGAGACACCGACGCGGGATCTTTCCAACGACGTCTTGCATTATAATATTCTCTTCGTGACAAAAGGGGAGACACTGCTTCCTCCTCGGGCGCACTCTGTTGTCGCTTACAGAACCTCACCCCGCGACGTCGTCTTCCGCGACACCTGACATTTGATATCCTTTGTTGAGGTAGGGGTGTGTTGTGATTGAATCTTCTTTCCTTCTTGTTTTGTTTTCATTATCTTCCTGCTACTGAACTAATGGGGAGAGGCCGGGCCGAACTAACACGGTCTGAATCCTCCGCCAATTTTGTGATTGTTGGCAATTCTTTGTGTTCTTCATGGGTGATGAACAATAGATCGTTATGAGTTCGTTAAGCGATGAAATGATCCAAAATTGAAGGCACACCATCACGGAAACCTAGTGGTGGTGCGACGACAATAGAGGGCGACGGTTAGGACTGGAACAGGATGGACATTTCCTCGACCATTCTTCGAGCGTGAATTAAAAATGTGTTTTCAGAGCCGATCAGAAGCCTGAGAATTCCGGAATTGACTTTGGGACAATGGGGAAACCTAGAGTCTGATGTTTTGTGACGAATGAACGATCAGAATGAAGAACCGACATCAAAGGAGGTGCGCTGGCCAGAGGCGTCATTTCTGGAAAATTCTAGACTACATGGTGTGTACTCCTGTTGAACACGCCGTGTAGTGCGGGTATTCTGCAGCTAAGGTTTTAGATGTCAGATGGCTAACACATCGCTTGTGACCTCTGTCATATGGTGTGTACACACCACACATCAAGGGGGTGGCGGCTATGCGACACTCGGCGTGTAACCCAGGAATACACGGACACAGTGTGGAGTACATGAGCATGTACTCTACCACACGGCCAGACTTGGACAATGGTGTGGGATAACCCGTGTACCAATTACATGAGTTGGAGAACACAGGTTGAGGCCGTGTACAGGCACATGGCCAGCATACATGGAGCTTACCCCAAAAGTTTGTACACGACGTGTAACAATACCAAACGCCTTATACGTACTTTTTACACGAACAACCCTTCGAAACGGGCTGTGGTACACGGACATTACCCGAGGAGTGATGACACGACGTGTAACCATACCACATTCCGTGTACTTATTTTTTACACAATAAACCCTTCGACATGGACCGTGATAAATAGGAAGTACCCCAGTACTGAAGAAACGATGTGTAACCATACCAACACTCCGTGTAATTTTTGGAAAAAGGCTTGGTCATCTTGTACTGAGTGTCTTGGACACGTTGGTTTGGTTTATCCCCCATATGAGGAGTCAGACCTTTGGGATACATCAACTCTGGACTTCGTGAAAATTGATGTATCGACCCCCTTTACTCATGGAGCGTACCCTCCCAGAATTGAACGTGCTGTGTGTGGGATCCCTAGAGCTAGCAACGACTACGATGACGATGTTTACTATACATGGATCCTACTTGGGTTCGGCAGCGAGGATGAATGTACATGGATCCTCCTTGGGTTTGGCAGTGATGAAGACTGTACTTGGATCCTATGTGGGATTGACAATGATGGTTACTGTACTATGATCCTATGTGGGTTTGGCAGCGACAACTTCTTTACTTGGATCCTACGTGGGTTTGGCAGAGGAGATGATTCAAAGGCTACATCTATACATCTCCACCCCTCTTCATTAGTAGTATATCTATGCGAGCTGATTCTTGAAATCAATCTTTATCATCGATGTGATTGAATTTCTTTCATGTGTGGACTGGGTTGTGTTTTCCTATGTGGACTAGGTTGTGCATAGGTCCGAGAGTTGGAGCTAAATTGTAATTGATGAATTGGGTATATGTATGGTAATATAACTAAGAAGTGTCAGTTGATACTTCGTGATTGTATCTTTCCTATGTGTTTTATCCTTCGTGGATTCTGAGAGACCTTTGGAGGTCTTGGGGTACCTACCGAGTATCGTATACTCACCCCTACACTGGCTATGCCCACACTACGTTGTGTTGGATGCAAACGATGGACAACACTGATCGAGGTGGAGGCTTGTATAGCTATACAATACCTAGAGGAGGATCTCTTGGCGGGCCGTACACGGAGTGGATGGCTGGACCCGAGGAGCCGAGAAGACTATCTGTACCAACCCTTCAGGTGGGATTTACCGGAGGATGACTCGGTGTTGCTGTTTTACTTTACTGTTGTTGTAAATTCTTTTAATTTGTACTATACATTCATTTGGATTTGTAAACTAGGCCATTTGCTTTTCAGCACTTATTTTTGTACTCAGTTTACATAGTGTTTACATCACCTTGTGTACTCTGTTGTGTTTGGTTACATTTATAAAGTACATTCCTTCCATTTTTCTGGGATTTACGCCTTTGGTGCTAGTCTCCAGCCCCAGGTATATGGAAGGAGAGCGTGGGGTAGTCACGACATGGGCCCCAAGGACGGGTTGTGACAAATTGGTATCAGAGGGAGGTTCTGACGCAGAACTCTGGACTTTGATAATTTCTTCTTTTTGAAGAAATAGTGTTAAGAGTATTGAGTTTGGTTATCAGTTCAGGTAGTCCAGTGTTGGTGCGGTGGCCGACATATCCATACACTAGGACCCTTACTTCTTATTTCTTACTCAGTGGTTGAAAACATTGATTGCATATGTGTTTCAAAAGTTTTCATTGTGATTACTTTGTGTTAACTCACCAGGTATACTATACTATTCATGGAACACCTATTTCTTCTCAAGATGGCCCCACAAAGGTAGCCAGCTATGGTTCCTAGTTACGTGCAGGATGATAGCCCACCGAGCAACGAGGCCACGTTGCAGGGGCCCCATTACAGCGGAGGCACCAACGGTAGCACTACCCGTTGGGCCACCGATACCACCAGCCCCAGCAGTGGATAGTGCTCACCGCCTGAGTGCATTTCACGAGTTTCATAGATAGAAGGCACCCAGGTTCCATGGAGAGAAGAACCCTCAGGTAGCCAAGGATTATCTGGAGGCTATTGGATAAGTCTTCAGATTGGTATGGACACCAGCAGATCTTATGGTGATCCTTGCCGCGAGTCTCCTCCACACAGTAGTATATTTATTGTGGTTCCGGATGCTCTTGGTGCACGATGAAGCATAACTACTATGGACGAACTTCGAGATCCTCTTTCTATTAGATTTTATTCCAGAAACCCTCTGTGTGGTGTTTATCCAGGAGTTACTATAGGTGTGGCAGCGCAGCATGACTGTAGCCTAGTACTCGGCGAGATTTACCGACCTCTCACATTACTCCACAGACATTGTACGAGACCCATTCTTTCGGGCTCGGATCTTCGAGTAGGGACTAAGGCCTGAGATCATGGCTTCGATGATCTCCCTCAGCATTCCGACATAGGCATGAGTATTGGAGAGTGCCCTTCTTGTGGAGAGCTTCCTTGCTGACCTGTTGCCTGCAACAAGGCCTACCGTAGAGTGACACGTAGTGGAGTCTTCTCCAGCTGGAAGTAGACAGATGTCACAAAGGTCCATGATGACCAAGCCATCAGGTTTGTGTCCTCAGGATAATGGTACGAAGGTGCGGGGCACACGCAGTAGAGTCAGTCATACGAGAGGTTGGAAGTGCTATGCATGTGGTGGGTAGGTCTACATGGCTCGTGACTCTCCGAACTATCATGCAGAGCAGCAGCAGATAGTAGAAGGACCTCCAGGAAAAGGAAGAGGTTCAAACATGGTAGTCTGTAGGGAGCAGGTGGATGAGGCAGAGGAGCTGGACGAGCAGCAGGTGGTGGACGACGCTTTGAGGCTCTACCACCACCACCACCACGAAGGCCACCCTGACCATCGAGAGCTGGCACAGATGGGAAGGATCAGCTCCAGGCTGTCGAGGCCTATGACCATGGCGCACATGAGAAAATTTGAGGTACTATCATTGTCTAATCCACCCTTTCTTCAGTTCTTATAGACACATAAGCGAGTCATTCTTTCATACCTGATGCCCTTGTTTAGAGATCGGAGATTCCGATGGAGCCGTTGGCTCAATCCTTACAGCTAGAGACTCCTACGGGAGCAGAATCGATGATTACGCACTGCTGTCGGAAGTGTGAGCTTACTCTAGGAGGCAGGAGCTTCGGCTAGGATCTTCTTGTAGAAGAGTTGAGGCCTTATGACATCATCTTGGGTATGGACTATTTATCTATAGTCCATGCTCAGATCGACTTCATTAGGCGCGAATTGTGGGGTATTCGCACGGACGGGACCATGTTTACATTTACCGGTGTGACTGAAGCCTTTACAGTGCGGGATGGACTTACACATAGGAGGAGGCATCCGATCACACATCAGTTGGCTAGTCTCATCCTCGGAGTGGTTGATGTGCGGAGTCCGAGTTTTCTTGTTGTGGTGGATCAATACACGGAAATTTTCGCTAATGATGTTCCAGGACTACCTACTCACAGAGTGGTAGACTTATACATTGACTTATACCGCAGGACAACACCAATATCCACTCCAGCATATCGGATATCTCCCGCCGAGTTTCGTGAGCTGTGGGTATAGCTGGAGGATTTGTAGGGAAAGGAATTCATTCGACCCAGTGTTTCACCCTGGGATTCTCCGATTTTATTCACCAAGAAGGTGGATGGGATATTACGACTATGTGTCGACTACCGTTCCCTGAATCAGGTGACTGTAATTAACAAGTATCCACTCCTGAGGATTAACGACCTCTTTGATCAGATCAAGGGAGAACGATGGTTCTCGAATATAGATCTGATTTCAGGCTATCATCAACTCAGAGTTGGAGATGAGGATGTGTAGAAGACGATGTTCAGGTGTCGGTATGGCCACTATGAGTTCTTGGTTATTCTTTCTAGTGTAACCAATGAACCAATAGTATTCATGAGTCTCATGAATTGGATCTTATATCCTTACATTGATTGTTTTTATGTAGTCTTCATTGAAGACATATCAATTTACTCGACTACTAAGGAGGAGCACGCCTACCACTTGTAGGTTGTCCTAGATACACTCCGAGAGTTCCAGCTTTATTTTAAGCTCTCGAAGTGTCAGTCCTGGATTCGAGAGGTTCACTTCTTGGGGCACATCATCTCAGAGGTAGGAGTTTCTATGGATCCTGCGAAGATTGAGGCAATACTTGCTTGGGAGCCACCCAAGAGCATAACATAGGTGCGTAGTTTCCTAGGTCTGGATAGGTACAATCAGATATTTGTGCCAAAATTCTCCATAGATGCAACATCGCTATTAGCATTAAGGAAGAAGGTTAAACCCTTCATGTGGTCAGATAGATGTCAGTTGAGCTTTTAGGAGTTGAGACAAAGATTGACCAGTGCACCCATCTTGAGGCTACCAAAGGAGGGCATAGGGTACGTAGTTTGCTGTGATGTATTAGGGACTGGACTTGGGTGTGTCCTGATGCATGAGTGGGCTATGATCACTTATGGTCCATGATTGTTGAGGCATCATGAGCAGAACTTTTCTACCCATGACCTGGAGTTAGTAGTAGTGGTCTTCGCTTTGAGGATGTGACAGTACAATCTGATGGACGAGCACATTATAGTCTACTATGACCACCAGAGTCTTAGGTATATCTTCTCGCAGAAGGACCTGAACCTGAGACAGTGGCGATGGATTATGTTCCTCCAGGACTATGACATTGAGATATTCTATACTCCTGGGATGGGGAACGTTGTGGATGATGATCACAGCAGGAGATCGATCATTCTGCTTCATAGAGAGGTGATCGGGCTTTTAGCTGCTTTGCAGATATTATTCATAGATAGAGATGGGGAAACCTTTTTACAGTCCCTCACAGTCAATCCTCTATTTCTTTAGAGGGTGAGATAGGCATAGTGTGGTGATGTTGACTGTGAGACGCCACGAGATCATATTTCCACAGGGTAGGTGCCTGATGGATTTCTTGAAGGAGGATAGCACGTCATCCTCTTCAGGGGATGTACCATGGTACCAATTTCTCTAAAGGAGGATGTGCTAAGGGAGTTCACAATTCCCTTCTAGTGGTACATCCTAGAGTGGCGAAGATGTACCAGGACCTCAAATGACACCACTGGTGGTCAGGTTTCAAGAAGGATGTTGTAGAGTTCGTTTCACGATGCCTTATTTTCTAGAAAGTGAAGGTGGAGCAACAGGTACCAGCAGGCTTGGTACAACCCTTAGAGGTCCTGGAGTGGAAGTGGGATGGGTTATCTATAGATTTCGTGGTGAGGCTTCCATGTAATTCCAGAGGACACGACTCCATCTGGGTGATTATCGACCGACTCACCAAGTCGGCCCACTTCCTACCTATTTGAGAGCAGGGCTCAGTGGAGAGATTGGGATGCCTGTACATCCAATAGATCGTATGGATTCATGGTTTACCATCATCTATCATCTCTGATCAAGACGTTCACTTTACTTCCCGTATTTGGAAGGGGTTTTAGGAGGCATTTAGGACACAGCTACACCTGAGCACTTCCTTTCATCCTCAGACGGAAGGACAGATAGAGAAGACCATTCAAACTCTGGAGGACATGCTCTGTTCTTGTGTCCTCGAATTTGGTCATAGCTGGGAGGATCACCTACCTTTGGTGGAGTTTGCGTACAACAACAGTTACCACACCACCATCAGGATGACACCATACGAAGAACTATATGGCCGACCATGTAGATCACCTCTATGTTGGACTGTCCCAGGGGAGTCAACACTCATAGTACCAGAGATGGTTCTAGCTACAACGGATAAGGTGCAGATCATCCCAGAGCAGATGAGGACTGCACAGAGTAGACCGAAGTCCTATGCTGACAGGAGGAGGGGACCACTAGAGTTTGAGGATGGTGACCATGTTTTCTTACGGGTCTCACCTCGACATGGATTATATAGATTTGGCCAGGGCGGAAATTTATCGTTGCGCTTCATCAGACCATTCCAGGACCTCAGCAGGGTAAACGAGGTGGCTTACCGCCTGGCCCTTCAAACTCAGTTGCACCGAGTGCACGAAGTCTTCCACGTATCTCAGCTGAGGAGGTACGTGCACTACCCGACCCACATCATTGATCACAGGGAGCTGGACATCGATGACGGAATCAAATTTCTGAAGGTCCAGGTGGAGATCGAGGATCGATGGGAGAAATTCCTATATGGACAATCGATTCCTCTACTGTGCATTGGTTGGTAGCACGGGAACCTCCAGGAGAGCACATGGGAGTGGGAGGCTCATATGTGTACACAATACCCTCATTTGTTTCCCTAGATTTTGATATAGCTTTACGTGGAAGTATAGCCCTGATGTCGGAGTAATTTAATAACCCGGAAATTTCAAGTAAATTTTTTTCTTAAATTTTTTGGAATATTACGAGTCTATGGATTCTCAGGACACTAGATTCTGAGGCCCGGTGTGCCCGAAATCAATTTACAAAGTTTAGCTTTGGTACGTTCAGTAAACGAGCGAGAATGTTTTTCTATCTTTTGAACTGGTGCCCGGAATTGAAATCTGAGGGCACCGATGAATTCACAATCCCGATAATTTCTTACAGGGACTGTTACCATAGTTTCTTTTGTGCAGGAGGAGAAGTTAAAAATTGTAGATAAAATAAGAAGTGAGTAAAAATGTGGAACAATTTTTTTTTCAATATTTATGTTGTTATATCCTACATGGGGGAGTTAGGGTGGGCCCTTAACTACCCATGGGTGGATATTTGTGAGGTGGGGCCCACATGATCCCCAGCCCTTCACATTCTATAAAACTCCTTAAACCATCCCCTTTAAACATGTTAACTCCTCTTTAATGAGGACTCTTCCTCTCCCTCTCTCTCTCCATTAAATTTTTCCAACCTACCCATTAATTAATTAAACATCTATACACTTAATTAAATAAGGGGATTTGACTATTGATTTTTTAAAGTAATTGATTGTTTAATTAAAATAAGGAGAATCCATATTTTATTTTTTGTTTTCTTGTTGTGATGAGATTTTGGGTAGAGAGCTCTTATGTTTGAAAAAACGCTTCACTCCTTTGTTGAAGAATGCTAACTCTCTGATGAAGAACATCGACTTGGAAATCCTGGATTCTATATCCCCTTCTTCCTCCATGACAAGGGAGGATACACCGACATGGGATCTCTCCAATGATGTCTCGCCTTATAATAGTCTCTCCGTGACAAAATGGGAGGCACTACTTCCTCCTCGGGTGCACTCCGTCATCGCTTATGGATCCTCACCCTACGACGTCGTCTTCCACAATGCCCAATGTTCGACATCATTTGTTGAGGTAAATGTGTGTTATGAATGAATCTTCTTTCCTTCTTGTTTTTTTTCTCTTTAACCTCCTGCAACCGAACTAATGCGGATATACCGGGCCAAACTAAACGGTCCGAATCCTCCACAAATATTGTGATTGTTTGTGGTTCTATGTGTTCATCATCGGTGATGAACAACTAATCGTTACAATTTCATTAAGCGACACAACATTCCAAAATTGAAGACTCATCATCAAGGGAACCTAGCGGAGGAGCGATGACAATTGCGGGTGACAGTTCAGACCGGAACGGGCTGGACCGTTCCTCGACCGTTCATCGAGCGTGAATTAAAAACATGTTTTCGGAGCTGATCGGAAGCATGATAATATCAAAATCGGCTTCGGGACAACGAGGTGACCTAGAGATTGATGTTTCATGACAAACGAACGATCAGAATAAAGAACTGTTATCAAGGGAGGTGTGCTGGCAAGAGGCGTCATTTCTAGAAATTCCAGACTACACGGCCTGTACTCTTGAAGAACACGCCGTATAGTGTGGGCATTCTGCAGCTAGGGTTTCGGACGTCAGACGACTAACACACATCGTGTGAAATTTGTCACACGGTGTGTACTCGCCACACAGAAAGGAGGTGGAGGCTACATGAGACTCGGTGTATAACCCGAGAATACACAGACACGGTGTGGAGTACTTGGGAATGTACTCTACCACACGACCAGACATGGCCAATGGTGCGGGCTAACCTGTGTACCAATTTCACGGGTTGGAGAACATAGGTTGAGGATGTGTACTAGCACATGGACAGTGTACATGAAGCCGACCCCATATGTTTGGACATGGTGTGTAACCATACCACACGTCGTGTACATACTTTTTACACGAACAACCCTTTGACACGGGTTGTGGTACACGAACAATACCTGGGGATTGAAGAAACATCATGTAACCATACCCCATGCCATGTACTTACTTTTTCACACAAATAGCCCTTCGACATGGTCCATGGTACACGGCCAGTACCGGACGACTGAAGACACGGCATGTAACCATACCAACACGCTATGTACTTTCTGTAAAATGGATTGGTCATCTTGTACTCAGTGTCTTGGACATGTTTTTTTGGTATATCCCTCTATGATGTGGTAGACCTTTGGGTTATATCAACTATCTACTTCGTGATAATTGATGTATTAACCCCCTTTACTCATGGAGCGGACCCTCCTGGAATCGAGTGTGCTGTGTGTGGGAACCCTAGAGCTGGCTGTGACTACGATGACGGTGACAACTGTACTTGGATCCTACGTGGGTTCGTCAGCAAGGACGACTGTACTTCGATCCTCTGTGGGTTCGGTAACGATGATGACTTTACTTGGATCCTATGTGGGTTTGGTAGCGATGGTTACTATACTAGGATCCTATGTTGGTTCGGCAGCGACGACTTCTGTACTTGGATCCTACGTTGGTTCGGTAGAGGAGATGATTCAGAGGCTATATCTAATCATCTCCACCCCTCTTCAGGAGTTGTATACCTGTGTGAGATGAGTCTTGACTTCAATCTTTATTATCGATGTGAATGACTTTCTTTCCTATTTGGACTCAGTTTTGTTTTCCTTTGTGGACTGGGTTGTGCTTAGGCCCGAGAGTTAGAGCTAAATTGTAATTGATGAATTGGGTATATGTATGGGAATATACCTTATAAGAGTTGGTTGATACTTCATTATTGTATCTTTCCATTTTGGTTTATCCTTCATGGATTCCGAGAGACCTTCGGGGGTATTGGGGTCCCTACAGAGTATCGTATACTCACCCCTGCACGGGCTATGCCCGCACTACATTGTGTTGGATGCAGACAACAGGTAGAACTAATCGAGGTGGATTCTTGTGGATCTAGACGGAACCCGGAGGTTGATCTCTTGGCGGGATGTACACAGAGCATATGACCGGACCCGAGGAGCCGATAAGACTATATTTACCCACCCTTCAGGTAGGATTTACTAGAGGATGACTCAGTGTTGTTCTTTTACATTACTGTTGTTGTACTTTCTTTTATGTTGTACTGTACTTTCAGTTGGGTTTGTATGCTGGCCCATTTAATTTTTAGCACTTATTTTTTTACTCAGTTTACATAGTGTTTACTTCAGCTTTCATACTTCGTTGTGTTTGTTTACTTTTATAAAGGAAATTCCTTCCCTTTTTCCAGGATTTACGCCTTTGGTGCTAGTCACTAGTCCCAGGCCTATGGAATGAGGGCTTCGGGTAGTCACGACACAGGCCCTGAGGACGGGTTGTGACAATTGTATTAACATGTTGAATTATATCCCAAGACATTTATTTTTTTAATTTATATTGATTATTTTTCAAAATTTTATTCCATTGTCCAACTTTATGAAGTTTATAGTACATGAATGTCATGTGATATTTTGGATTCCATAACATAATCTAACTATTTTCTGTAATTATTCAGAGAAAAAAATTATTTATTTATTTTTTCTTGTTTATATGGTCTAATATTGAGTGGTTGGGAAACATTTAGGGAGACTTCTCAACCCGAACTCATTAGTATTCGTAATATATATTAATGTGATGAAATTTTTCTCTAGATAAGTGATAAAATCCCAATATAAATTGATATATCCAAATATAATATTCCTTATTTATTTAATCTCAACATCATTAATATTTTAATCATTATACATTTCATGCCTTTTTGAGTAAAGGAGTGGATCTTGTTTTTATTGTGGTCTCGAAGGTAGAAATATATTTGACCTATTTTTATTAGTTATTTGTGATAGTAATGATGCTAGATCAAGATTGATTATGAATTCCTCTACCTCATTAAACCATGATATTTTTTTGAAAAGGATTCTATGAGAAATATATATTTAATTATAAAATAGTATTCTTCATACATTATACTATTTTATAAAACTCATTTAATCTAATATGTCACTCTTAAAATTATGTTAAAATCTAATCATTTTTATATTTTTTACAAAGTTATCTATTAGTTACACCAAAAAGTTTTATATCTAAAATGATTTTGTCAGACCCATCAATAGACTAATAAAATAATTTAATCACTTATTTCACAATTTCAAAAAATTAGAGAAGTTATTAATTCTTTTTTATAAATATTGTGATGAACTAGTAATGGAATTGATATTAAAGAACCTCTAAATTATTGAATGATCCAACAAACATGTTGTCATATAGGGACAATATGTGTCATTATCTGGATTGTGTGAAACATTCATGTATGGATATAGTATCTTTTTAAGGCTCTATATCATCAGGACACACTGGGAGGCAAGGTGAGTGGGACGATTATCTAGGTCTCCAATTTCATTAATTGGTAAATATTTTATATTATTCATGTTTGTATCAGATATTTTAAATCCACTCACATATGGTATGGATTATTAATTTGTTTCTACCATACACTTTTATATTGGATGGAATGTTATTAAGCTACAATGATATAAATCCCCATTTTATTATATTTCATTTACTAAGAACTATTTGGGTCGAATTAAATATTCATAATATAGATAATGTACCAACATGAAAGAATCATGGAAATATATTAGAGTTCCATTTAATTGAATGGAAAGATGAAATCATTTTTCAATTTGGTATATTCATTATTACTTATATAATTTATTGGGTTTCTTCTCATCATGATAGATTACTTTTGGAGGTAATATTTGAGGCTCAGAATCATCCTCACTTGGAATATTTTATCTATGAAACACAATATTAAACTCATAATGTTTTATTATTACGTGTTTGATAAAGGAAATTTATTCATGAAAAAAATTTTATTTATATATTTTTATTACCAGTGTGATATGTATTTAGTAACTATGTTTCTAATTTTAATGATTCACCTGGTAGATTGTAATGAAAATATTGTTGTGGACCATATTTCGTGTGGATTCAATTGATTCAAATTGCATAGACCATCCTCCCATATATTAATATTATGGTATTTTTCCTAAAGTGTTGTTTTATTGTGTATATAACACTAAACAACACATTATACATAATAAATAGTTCTAGATACTACAAAAACGATTCATAAAATTCAAAAAAAATTAGTTTATCGCATGCTTATTTGAGAGACACTAATTCATTATCTATAATGTAACCATCATTTGAATCATTACATTCATCTCATTTTGCTGACCTGTTGAAAGTAATTTTAACCACATATAAAATATGATACATTTAATAATCATTATGTGGTAACTTTTGATGAAAATTTATAGAACACTCAGGGAAATAAAATCTAATGTAATTCTCTCCAACTACCTCAAGCATGTACAAAGAGAAAGAGTTTATTCAATGAATTTTATTAGAGATTCTTATATTCTTGTTAAAATCTATATATTAAAAGGAGTTTTAGTAGTGTTTGTATAATTGTTTCTTATGTTATAATGTATGTGATATTTATGGGTTTAAAAAATACCCTATAATCCTGAAATGAAATTTACCTAATGAAGGTTTAGCTATCAATTTCACTTTTTATTCTTATTGGGTCTGAGTTTTATCATGTTCAATATAAAATTTATCATTTTCTAGTACTATTGATATCCCAATATTAAGAGAAAATTTTTCATAAAAAAATATATATAATAATTTTAAATTGAATTTAACAATTTTTTTGACTTTTAGGAGGATCTTATCAATAATAAATTCTTATTGGGAAAATATTTTTTTATATGTGGATGTTCTGTGGTCCTAATATTGAAACTGATTTTTATGGAAAACCTAATACATTAAGCATCAATTATAGTGAGGGTTTTCTAGACATATTTGTATGATATATCTAGGGAAGGAGACAATTTTAAACTCTCATTTTTTCCCTAATAATAGACATGTGGTGAAAAAAAAATAATTCAAATTTTATATAGACTCTAATTCTTATATAGGGTTAATACAATTTAATGAATTAAAAAACATCCCTAATACTATTGAAATAGTTTCATTCAATGTTATTATGTTTTTTTATATATATTTTACTCCATGATACACATAAGAAACCAATATTAACCTATAATTATTTCTCAGTATGAAAATTATGATTATAATTATTCCAAAAAAAATTATGTTCCAATATATGAGAAAATGTAAGGTTTCCCTCATGTTGTAGAACAGAAATAATATGTAATATTACTAAATGAACTATATAATAACACAAATTTATGTGGTCAAGGGATAGTATAAATCATTTATTTTATTTCCAACTACACTCCTCACATGTCATTCGGGTTGAACAAAACTCTTATAGATGGGAAATCAAATTAATTTTCCATTATAAGATTATTCATTTCCAATTATTCATGATGTACTTACCTACCATATGAAGCTTCATATTCAATTAAATTTAAGTTTCCTAGTGGTGGGACTGATGATATCCACCATATTTGTATGTCAACCAATATAAATATACTTTATAGGAAGTATAATCAAGTGACTAATAGATCTCTATTTTTACATTATCATATATCAATTAGTGATTGTTTTTTATTTATCGAGATATTGGTTGGATATCAAAGGGATTACCAAGTTTGTTTAGAATATGGGTCCATTGTAGCCTTATATTAGGCATATGACCATTTAATATCATCAATATATAGATAAATTCATCATACCCAAAATAATATAGAGTTACATATTGTAACGCAATGACTATTAAAATATTATTTTTAATAGCACCATGGATAGTAAGAGTATATTCCTTTGGAATAATGAACATAGTGAATCAGAGGACCTTCTCTGATACCATATGGAATTCTCCAAATATAAGATCTTCTACATTTTCAAAGGTAATAAGATTATTTTTCATAATATAATATTTGGAATGTCTTGTATCTCTAAATATGTTATTATTTTTATTAATTTATGACCCCCGAGGAAATTATGATGGGGAGGACCTATATGGTAACTTAATTATCCTTTCAAATTGGGAGGACCACAATTTTACCATGATTATTTTTCAGGAGGATAAAATTTATAGATGTCATCTTATGGAGAAAATTCATTGTTGATATGTTATTCATTATTTGGGGGATTAATTATATGTTATTAAAACATTTTATCATGAGGAGGGCCTATATGATAGTTATATTTGGGTAGATATGCATGGTTGATGTATTATTTTAAGGAATTGGGAGAATCTCTATTTCTATTGAATTATAAATTTTGGGGATGACATCTATAGTTGTTACAATAGGGATTGAATTTATGATTTATGTTTTTTCATCTAAATTGGATATAACTCTATGTTGGATGGATATATCATCATGAGGGTGATATCAAAAGTTGATTATATTAATAGTACCTACATGGTTGTTGAATTTCCCTTTTCTATTTGGGAAAACACTAACTTGGGTTGATTATTAACTATAGATAGGACCTTTATGTTAGTTTTCATTGAAATAAAATCTATGGTTTTGAAATATCATTAGAATAGGGATAAAATTTGTGTTATCTTGATATATAATATTGAAGAGGTAATCCTTAGTTATTACCAATAGGATAAACATTAGGGTTGATTACTTCTCTTCATCATAGGGAGGGAATATATGTTTGTTTTATTTTTTCTTAGGGGGAGGACCAACACATGGACCACTATGGCTGATGAATTATTATTCGATATAAGAGGAACTTTATGTTTTCTTAATGTATAAAATATGAATGATTTCCACAATATTTCCCATATATATAACATATATGGTTATAGTATTCTCAACCAGTATGGTGATGATCTCTAAATTGGTTTGAAGTTTCAATATGAGGTGGGCCTAGGAATAAACACCCATGGAGAGGACCTCCCTGGTTATTTGATTGTTTAGTAATTTTATTTCCATTATATTAGTTGGAATATTTATCTTAGGGAGTACCTATATAGAAATTACCTTGGTAATCATCTCTATAATTTATGAATTCCCCACTGATATGGGCAATACCAGCAAATTAGTTGGATTTTTCATAATGGGGAGGATATCTATAATGTTTATTAGGGTGAGGATCTCTATGGTGGTGGTTTACTTTATTAAAAAGGTAGGGATGAAGTAATGGACCCACTAAAAGTTTTCGGGATTAATTTGGGATTTTGACAATGAGTAACCTTGAATTGTTCAGGATTTACTATCAATATTCTATAGGATTCATTACGGTCCTCATATGTCTTAGAAATTTCATCCTTAAATTATGTGGAGTAGGGAGGTTTTCCATATATTATCTTATTTCCAAATAACATTTCTTGGATTTTAGGGGAAGTTAAATGAAAGATATCACAAGGTACATTGAGGTCATATGAAGGGGAGAATGATTATAACTGGTAGAATCTCTCCCAAGTGTATCCTTGTTAGTAAAGAAGAGATATGATACATTCTCATCAACCAATTCAATGTATGGGAGGAGAGTGTTGTCTCTATTTGAGTGGAGACTCCCATAAAAAATTGATATAATTATGAGGCTGTCTTATCCATATTTGATCATTGAATTAGTTATTGTCTATGAGATTTAGCTTCAACAAGTTATCCTAATAAACTCAGGTCATTGGGATCACACTATAACGACTGAATGTAATAATATATAAACCATTCATTAATTCATTATTTTAGTAATATTTATAACAAATAGTATCACAACATAATGTCTAAAAAGATTAATTTCATGTTGATTATATATATAAACAACTGATATAAAAACAGTTGTGAACTTTTATCTATAACTATTCTCTAAGACGCCCTTGTATAGAAATATCATATGATATAATAATCTTCATAACCATGTTGAATGAAAGAAATATATGGGGTGAGATAAAATTATCTGTATGGGAAACATATCAACTAGTCATAATTTATATATTATAAACATGATCAAAAACATGATAAAGGGAGAAATAGTTGGATAAAATACAATATAATGATAATTTAAATTCATAAAACATTATATATCATTATAAATAATGACATTGAAATACAATAAAAAACCCAAGTCACCAAATCAAACAGATCTGTAGAATATAATGAAAATAAAAGAGAACATGAAATCCACACAAAATAAATAAGCATAACATTCGTACATGGAATATCATAAAAATTAGACATATCCTGGAAATCAGTAATGAAATTTGTAATGTATGTTACCCATAATTATGAATACATAAGTATATCATAGTAGAATAACTATAACTATACGTTTCCATAGTGGTGCGTGCATTCACAACTCAATTTCTATAGTTATATGATGAGATATAAACCTTAACCAATGAATTAGAGTGTGATATATTGTACCATGCATCATCCTCCATATATATGAGTTATATTTAAAATAAAATTATTCATCTTGTCATAAATATACCATGGGAGGAAATTGGGATTCATAACATTTTAAAATTGTATCATATAATAAATCAAATCCATTTTCTATCAAACACATGATCATCGAAAAAAATTATTTTAAAATGGAACATATATAGTGATTTATGAACCATTATATTAATATATAATAGTCATCTTAAAATGTAATAGAAAACCCAAAAGTTATTTTTCTTCAATATAATGTCATAATATCATATTCAGAATTTTATATTTCCAAGTAACATTCCATAATCCATTTATTTAGTGATGAAGATATTTTTTTTAAAAAATTAAACATTAAATCCGATTTCAATAGATCTTTCTTGAGAAGAAAAATATAATAGATTAAAATTTTATATGTAAGGGAATAATATAAGATAATTGTAAGGAAAATATTTATAATTTTTTATAACACCATTCATTAATATCCACATTAATGAATGGATACTTATACCATATCATTATGTTAAAACAAGTACTTCATAACCCCTTCTATGGTTTTACATTATTTGGGGTTTGTTTTAGGTTTTTTTAGGTGATAATTGGAAAATTTAGAACTATAAAGGTTTTTATATGGTTGGTTCATAGTTCGAGAAAACTGTGTGGTCTAGGAAAATAAACCAAGTGGAAAACAATGTGCCATAAGAAGGGGGAACATAGTTTTCCCCATCTGTGTGAACTTTTACTAAAAATTATGAAACATTGAACATTGAAGTATTATACATTTGGATCATGGCTAATGTAACTGTGTGTCCAAAAATTTCACCCAAATGAGAGTCCTAAGGTTTTAGCATAGCTATAGAACATAGTTACTAGAAACCATGTTCCACATGATGCAAACTATGTGTATGGGTTTTTAATACCCCAAAAATTAATTTTAAAATCATGGGATCCCCTATTTTTCTACTAATCAACCCTAATTTACACTAAATTGATTTAATTTCTATTAAATCCTATCCAGAAGTGGGTTATACTCCTTAAACACCTTCTATTTGTAGATCAATGCATGAAGGATCTAATCTGATCTTTATTGGGACAGTAGATATTATCTTTTATTTTTTTCTTCTGATCTCATATTATATTGTTTTTAGATACTGATAGAATATCAAGAAATTGATGGATATAATCTCTCTTTTGATGGTTCTTAGTACTAAGTTGTTTTTCCGGATCAACTTTTCCTCATTCATCATTGGTGATCCTATTTTGGGAGTTTAATTTGACCATGTGATTAAAGTTAAGTGGTTCTATTATGTTTTATCCTTAAAATGAAAACATGAATTTATTGATTAAATTGATATGTGTTTTTTCATGACATTAAGATCAATGATTTTGGATAATTGGAATTTTATTATGGGAATGGAAAGGAATTTATGGAAACCCCTAAATTTAAAATTAATTGAAATTTTTGGGAGAATTAAAGAAAATTGTTCAATATATTTGAAAAATTATTTTACAAAAATTATTTTATATTAATACTTTAGGAAAATCGTTTAACTTGAAAGATTATTTGAAAATGAATGAATTAAAAAAAATTGTTACTTGGTTTTACAACCTATTCAAAATATAATCCCCAAAATATTCATGAGAAAGTGGCGTGTTCTATATAACACCAGAGAAATTCACTTGAACCCATTACCATTTAAGCTCTAGCCTTGGGACCACAACGGGATGAATCTTTGAATCCTTATGAAGAGCTTATTCACCAGAATCCATGTATATTCCATGGATAAAATGATCGTTAATAGGATGAGGATTGGTAAAAAAAGAGAGTTTATTTTTGAGTTATTGGAAACAAATAATTCAATTATTCTTAACCATGTGATCTTAGAAATGAAATAACTTAGATGATGATTGTGGGATTTTAGGGAGATAAATAATAAGGATGATGGGTGGTATTGGAAATACATTAGAGTTCTTTTCACTGATCAATTCTAATTATAGTTGGTAGTATTTGTATATTAATTAGAATTTCTAAACCTCTTGTAGGGTGACAAGGACTTGAAATAGTACATGAATAATTATATTGTGCTCGTACAAATTTCACTCGAGCAAGTGAAAAACAATACTAATGTCTAAAAGATTTTAGATAGCTCTTTATCCTAAAATATTGTTTTTACTCATCCAATTGATTCTATTTTCTTCAACAGACATACTGTTACAACATAAATAGGTGTAATTTATTTGACTGGTAAATCAGGGTTAAAGGGAGTTCCTTCTTATCCCATGGACATTTCATTGACTACCATTAATAAAAATATAAATTAGTATGATATGAATGGTATATATATATACAATGAAAATTTTTTAGTCAACATTAGTTTTTGGTAGAGTCCTTACGTTTTTAATGTGGTGTTTCATGGTTGGAAATTTGAAACGAGCCAGTACTGGTAAAACCAAGACCTATTGGTCATGAGGTCATTCATGAAACTTACAGAATCTATTGCATATATTTTATTATCCACATAGTGGAGGGGGATCATCATTCCCTAAAACTGCAATGTTAAAATCTATTGCATCATTATATATGGAGTTTTATCTATAGACATTCTTATAAATCATCCTCACAATGTGTAGTAGTCTCTTGTGGACGTAGATGTGGGTCCAGGGACTATGAGATGTACCATCACTATAACATCATAATTATTAAGAGATTCATGTGATACTAGTGCATCATAATTTTTTATATAAACTCCTTTCATGAACATTGTAATCCATCAAATAGAGAATTTATCTTAGGTGATATGTAATATTATTCCCCTCAGAAAGAAGAGAGAGTAGAGACTTTGATGTATTTATTGTGAATAATCCATATTAGATTATGAACATACCAGATATATTTTTGGTTATCAACATTAAATCTCTTGAATTTATTCTTTAGATGGATTGGATGATTTATAATATGGAATGAATTTTATATTTTCACCATTTGGTCTCCTTTATTGAACCCAATGGGATGTACCATTTCATTCAAGGACAATTGGACCCGAGCATGTATAGAACAATATTGTATTTTATAGATTTGCGTTGGATAGTATCACTATTTTTTTGAGTTGGAGTGAGAATATTAGAGTGAAGATCTCCCTCAGGTCATAGTCATGTTTTCAGATGCATTTCCTTATGATTTCTTTTATTTTACACTTTTAATATAGTTAGAGTTGCCTGTTTATTTTATAACTGGTACTCATTATATATTTATTAAATATTATTTTATAGAATAAAATTGAAACAGGTAATGTATCTTTTGGATGATATGTTAGAGGAAGTGTTTAAATGGACGAGTGTGTCTTCTTGGAAAAAACTTGTTCTCTTTTAAAATACTTTTAACGAAACACATCACCTTTTTGTTGATTATAAAAAACTCAATTCAGCTATAGTGAAGAAAAAAATACCCATTTCCATGGATTGATGATCTATATGAATAATTGAAAGTCAAAAAGTTTTTCTAAAAAATTGACATTCCTTTCTGTTATCATCTGTTGAGAATTAATGAATAAAACATTAAAATTATTGCATTAAGGATTAGGTATGGTAAATTTTAATATCCTGTTATTCCCTTTGTCCTAACCAGTTGTCCTACATTCATAATGGATTTGAAAAAAATAAAATTCATCGATTTCCTAGATTCATTTATGGTGGTATTTTCTGATGATATATTTGTTTACTCTAAAACCAGGTGAGATAATGTGCATTATCTGACCGTTTTTCTATAAATCCTGATATATCACATACATTACATGTAGCATTCCAAATGTAATTTCTAGATACCAAAAGTGATGTTCTTGGGAAAGAATGTCTGAGAACATGGCATCCCAATTCATCATAATAATGTGAATGCATATATGAAAAGGGAGAAATAATTTAATCTTTTTGACATATGCGTGTTATTTAGAATGGCTGGGTATTACCACAAATTTGTAAAATATTTCTCATTTCCAGATTCCCCAATTACCTCCCTCAGTCAAAACGGAGTTATTTTCTTTTTTAATGAAAAATTTCAAATTTCTTTTGATTATTTTAAATGTCCTATTCATTTTGTGCCATTGATAACTATTTTAAGGGATAAGATGGGCTATGTGGAATTCTAGGATGCATCAAGTTTGGTTTTGGACATTTTTCTTATATAGGGTGGTCATGTGTTAACCTATGGATCATGAAAATATAGGTAACTTGAGAATTATATTCCAACCCAATATCTCAAAATCAAATCTATGATTGATTCTCTTATGATTTGAGGACAATAAGTTTTCATAGAACAATTTACCCTTTATTCCAACCAAAAAATCATTAGTTATATATTGTCCAATTTTATTTTGATCCTCCAATAGAGGATTTGGAAAGAGTTCCTATATCCTTTTTATTTGGACATTTCCTATACCTCGGGGAAAGGAAATTTCATTATTTATTCATTGAGTAGGAAACCAATAACCCATTCCCTAAAAGAATCACAATATTAGTAAAATCTGATGGATATCATTGCTCAAATTCACTGGGAGTTTGGGATGAAGAGGCCAATGGTTTAATTGAATAGTGCTCAGTTGACATATTCTCATCTTTAGATAATTCTCCAATAATTATAGCCAGTAAATTAACCCCAAAAATTGGGATCTCTCCTTATTTTGGAGATACAATCAGAAAATGGACTATATCCTATGAGGGAATCTTATATTTCAAGAACAAATTTGTCTTTTTTTACATTAAGAATGTATGTGATTGGGGTTTCCATAATTCATAGATGGAAGTACACCTGAGAACTACAAATATGTTATATTAAATAATGAAAATATTCTAGTGTCCATGTATGAGATGATAAAATAATAACTTTGATTCTCATTATTACACCCACCAACTGGTCAAAATCGATCTCAAAAAACCGTTGGGATTTCATCATCAAATTATTGTTCTATCATTTATAAGGGAAGATGTATCCATATAATATTTGGTTCGGATTCCATATAAATGTCATGGAAATAATGATTTATGGGTTTTGATCAGTAAGACCAAAAAATCATATGACATTATACATTTTTGAGAAATAATGAAAGTTGAGGACAAGTGATATATCTTTTTTTAAAATATTTTCATATTTTATTGAGTTCTTACAACAATAATCTATCATAGGGATACCCAATTTAATTTTTTTATTTTAGAGGGTACTCTAGGAGGCACTATGATCATCGGTGTTTTATAGAATTGTGTATCATATGCAGAAATATGGAAAAATAGAATACAATTTATAGAATCTTGAAGACATTTACTTTACCTTTGTACCTAATTATAATGGATATTATGGTGTATTATTAAGAATTATTTATTTTTCATGTAATAAATATAAAAAATCCAAAATTCATATCGATACTTTTGTGTTATTTATGGTAGTTTGTGAAAATTATTGTTATGTTCGTCAAAGGTTAGTGAAGTTTATTTGGTTAAAGAGTGTTTGATTCAAGAGATAATGGTGGTGATTCAGTTTATTTTTCATATAATTTTTATGGATTAGAGTTGGTATAAATCATATTATTGTCTTCATCAATGACAATTATAGTTTTTATTTAGTGAATTGGTGTTATTTAGAGTTTATCCTCACTAATGTCTTCATAAATATGAATGCTTATACTAAGGATTGTGGGTCCTTTTGACATTGTTGAGAAGGTAGGGAATGCGTCTTAATATTAAGAACACACACTATAGTTTACAAAGATAAAAAATGTGTTTCATGTTTTTTATCTTTGAATTTATCTTTTTTGACCCTTCACATATTTTGATATGGGAAGATCATGATGTTGAGCATGATTTATCCAAGATTGAGAATCCAATCAATATTGTTGATTATAAAAAAAAATTATTTCCAAGGTGGATGATAAATTTGGTCCATGTTTTATGAAAACATGGTTCTTATTGAAATGAGTCATGGTAGTGTGACTGAATGTTGATAGATTATTCCCCAAAAAAATATTATGTGGAAACATAATGACATGATTATTGGGAAAACCCTGTTTATGATTTTGAGGTTGTAACATCCTTTAACATTATTTCTAGTACCTCATTATCCTTGTTTTGTTTTTACTTTAGTCAGCATCAATTTTCGTTTTTATCAAGTGAGATATTATAAATAATAGATTTTTAAATTGATATGCACATTTGGCGCATAGTTAGAGAAAACCATGCATTTTGGCCCAGGAAACCGTCTGATTGAGGATGTGCCAATTGAAGGGGGCACACAGTTTTTCCAAACTATTAAACCTCAACCTAAAACAACATATCATATATTATTGTGATTTTAAATGGGTTTTCTTGGTTAAAAGAACATTTTTTCCAACCCATACTCCCCAAGAAGAAGACCATTAATAGTTCATGGTCAGGATGTAAGATTTCTACTAATCATGTAGATGGTGCATAAAAACATGGAAATGTCCTTTTAATCCCCAAAAAAATTAATTTTAAATACCAATGACCATATAGTTTATCCCTTAATTTAATCCTCTTGACCATAAATAGATTTACATTGTAATATATTCTCTAAATAAGAGGTTTGGTCTCATAAAACCCATTCTCTTAGCAAATCGAAGCATGATTTATCTCGTTTGATCTTCTTTGTGTAAGTTGATCTTACCGCATGTGGTTCTCATCAGATATAATCTTATATCAACCAAATATATTTATATATCATCATGATATTGATGCATCTAATCTTTTTTTTTGAAGAATATTGATTCGATGTTTTGTATCTTGATATCCTTTACCTATTTCATTATCGGTGATCCCATTGTGGGTGTTCTCATTGACTATTTGATTAATGGTATGGAATTCAATAAGGATTCAACATTAAATTGAAACTAGTAATTTGATGTTTAAATTAAAATGTGTTGTTAAATGACAATAAAAACCAATAGTTTGGATTATTGGACATTTATTTTTATATTGTCATAGAATTTATGGTAAATAAATCCCAATAAAATTTAATATTTTGTGTGAATTTGAGAAAATTGATGTATTGAATGGAAAACATTGTTGATGAAATTTATTTGACATTGATTATGGAAGAAAATTTATGAAATTTAATGACTATTTAAAAGGTCATTAATTTGATTTAAATCATTATTTTGTTCATAAATGAATAAAATATTGAAAACCGTAATTGTGAAAAAAAATTGATTGATATGAATTTTTTCCAATGCTTAATTGGTAGTTAGAATCATATTAATGGGATAAAAAAATGTAGTGTATATTGACTATTAATATGGTATCCTCCAATGAGCCTCAGATTGATTTCCTGATATGGCCTAACCAAATTGGGTGTATATTGATTTCTGGATACGGTTCCCTTAAGGGGGTGTAGTTTTATTTCTAGAAACGGGATACCTTAATGGTGTTTAGTTTGATTTCTAGAAATGGAATCCCTAAATGGGGTTTTGATATGATCATGTTGATATATTTATTATTATCTAATTTCATTGATTATTTATTTTTTTAATTCTTTAAATCTATTTATATAAACTATATAATATAAATTGTTCATTAAACTATGTTTTGAGATATCTACCATTGTTTTCATTGAAATTATTTTATTATAAATATATTAAAATGATATTTGTGGAAATTTTTTATTTAAATTTGTATAAATTTTTTTATTTTTAATATTCTTAGGGAATATTTGGTGAGAACATACTAGATATTTTACATCACACCCTACCTTTCCCCTAGGGAATTTATAGATAACATGTTTTTAGGTTTAAGAAATGGGAAAGAAGAACTTATTGGTGGTGGAATTTCCTGATCAATTAATCATTGACCGATGGATATTACTATTAGATATTCATTTAATATTTTCTATGTGATGTTTTTTGGTTTTATCTTTGTTTATATTTAATCATTTGATGATATTAATTTTTGGGATTTTTCTAGCAATCTTTTTCGAGTACATTATCCTTGAGGGGTATTGATCATACTTCCATGTATCCATTATCTTGGAATACTTTTGGGGAAAATAATTCCCTTCTATTTCAATTATGATTCATGGTTTTAATTTC
Organism: Viscum album; assembly: GCA_963277665.1. Lineage (NCBI taxonomy): Eukaryota > Viridiplantae > Streptophyta > Magnoliopsida > Santalales > Viscaceae > Viscum > Viscum album. Next base: position 1,947,735,774 of record OY728163.1, read on the forward strand.
CAACCCTTTAGGATTGTTAATACCCTTTGATCAATGTCAAAGATAGATCATGTATAATTTTAATATGGTATATGTACTAGTTTATTATTATTGTGAAATATTTTTCAAATTAAAAATGTTTAATATATAGATCATTTAATATTTAAATAAATTCATTTTATACTAGTTAATGGAGATTTTTTTCTTAAATTAAGAACATAGATATTGGGAACAAATCCATTAAAACCAACAAGAATTATTATTTAAAAAAGATTATCTTTTATGATATAATATATTAAACACTGAAGTATTATAGTGTGAAAAAATATTTACCTATAAAGTAAAATTTAGAAATTATATAAAATCATACATGGTTAAAAATATTATAACATCCAAGGTAAAAAAATGAAATAGAGTGATTATGGCTCATAAAAAATATTTTTTTCAAGAAACACCTTGTCTTTATTCCTTCTTGGTTGAATGTGATAAAAATTCCAATAAAAAATATTACTATATTAATATTCTATTTTTTTATCCTTATTAAAATAAATTACCATTTTGTTGAATTTAATTGTGATAATTTATTTTTATATTATTAATTATTTATTATTTATTTTTACTTTTAGGTGTTAGAATTTATTCATTTTCTACTTGCTTTGTGATGTCAATTTTAGTACCACAAATTTTATACAAAACATATCATTCCTAGGTCATATAAAATAATGAAATTGATGTTTTATAATGACCAATAATTTTATATCTCTATTATATGAGTGTTTTTCTACATTTCACAATGTCAAAATTGATGATGAATTTGTTAGTGGTTATTTATTAGGGTTAATGGATTAACCATTAATGTTCACTAATTTTTTTTCTAAAATAATTATATTCAAGATAATTTTTAACATTATATATCATATTTTTCATAAATTATAATTTACAATCAACCATGAAGTTGGTAGTGAAAATTGAATATACCGTCCCATATGAATGCAGTAGTTTGAACGTATGAATGGATGATGATTTCACATAAAATTAGAGAAAAGAGTAATATATTTTATATTACTCAGAACTCAAAACATGTTATAATTTTAATATTATTAATTTAATTATTAATTATTAAATTTAGCTTATGTAGGTTAATGAAAAAGAAACATGTAATGTCATGAAGTCAGTAATCTGCACAAACGCCTGATTGAGGTTCTCTGTTTTCTTATGGGTAATGGGACATGTGGTAACAATTTATTCACAGAATATGAAAAATATTAAATACACTTTAGATAAATAATTAATCATATAATATAGAGGAAAATAAATTTTAAAGGTAATATAAAGTGATAGGTTATTAGAGAAATGATAGAAATGATATTGAAATCATTGGATTTCTCTTATAGGATCCCCTATAATGGAAGGGATTTGACAAATCTATTTTAACCGTAATATTATTAGGGTTAAATAATATGAAAACTAAAATAAATAAATTTCAATTTAAATAGGATACTAAATTTTTAAAGTGTTATTTAAGGGGTTGTGAGAGGCCCCTTTTTTAGTATTTTATAAAGACATTGTTTTAAATATTTCAACATCATATAATGATATCACATGATAAACATGTCAAGAAGATTCAAAAATAAAAATTAATTTATTGGAGGTTGATATATGGTGGATTATCAGTCAATAAATATATTAATTTTTTATTATTATCTAATACCTCTTCCACTTGAATCAGTAATTTTTAATTTATGATATTACCATGGTAACTAGATTTTAGTTAAGTTAACGTAATTGTAATTAAAAAAATAAGTTTGAACTTATTAGGTAATTTGATATTATTAAGTAAAATATAAAAAATATTTTATCTGGTTCCATATATACATATTTTAGAAATTAAATTTAATATTAAATATTTATTACATATTAAAACAATTTTGGAGAAACATATCAGTTGTGTTCTAAAATATCAAATATAGGACTGTAAATAATAATAAATATATAAAAATTTATATTTAAATTATATATTCATATGTGTTTATAAATAAGTTAAATTTAAAAATTTATAACTTCTAATTTTATACTTACAATGGAATACATGTCTTAGTATGAGTAAAAATGATACATTGTAATAATTATCTAAAAATCATTCTATAGAAAAATTTGAAAAATTTATCCTAATGTAATAATGTAATTATGAATAAATAAATGAAGTTTATTTTTTCAATTTATAATTATATAATATATACATTTAACACTTAAATAAAATTAAAAGAATGGTGAATAACTATTTTTAATGGAAGATACCTTTTTAATATACAAGTTGTTTTTATTTGTAATTTCAATAAAAAACAAAATAATAGAGAATTAATTCATCAATGTTATATTTTATTAACTTAATCACATAAAAATAATATAATTAGATTTATTTCATAAAAAATAAAATGTATAAAATGATATATTATTAACTAGAAATATAAATTTATTTAATTTATATTAAATAAAATTTATATAAATTTAATTAATAAAATATTTCATAATTCAGTTACTTCTATTAATACCTAAGAAATTAATGAACATGTTTTAATGATGTTAAAATACCAATGTTTTATTTTATTTTGGTGTGTAGTGTGGAGAAATATATCGATGACATTGTTTATTTTAAGTAATTTGTATTGTGAAATCTCTGCTTGGTACATTCCCATAATAAAAAAATTGTGTGCTCTTAATTTTAGATATCACATATCAATGAATAATAGTTTAGTATTTGAATACAATATTTGTAACTAACGAATTTATTTATAAAAATGTGTCAAAATTAGTAACTGGGGAATGTCTAAGAAATACACTATCTCTTTCTTTTTAGATATATCAAAATATAGGGTTTAATCCCAACCAATTGAGATAAAAATCCCCCATGATTAGTTATCATGACTATTATAGTATAATTATTTTTATAAGAGAGATAGTAGACATCATTACATTGATATAATATCATTGGGTTATATGAATTTTTTTTTCTATAGACCAATAAAAATATGTTTCTGTATAATGAAAATTTATCCATTTTGAAATCATATTAAATTTATATAAATGAAGGATAAAAATAAACTCATGAATCAGAATATCAAAAACATTGAAAAATACTCAAATTTCATGGATACAATAATAATACCCAAAGTTGTTTTCATTTCAATAAATAATTTTTATGGAAATAATATATGAAATTTATAAAGATAGATTAATGAATAAGTGTTCCAATAAACACTTACATATCCCATTCCACTTCAATAGATATTGTTGTTTATTATTTTCCTTGATCCCATTGTATAGAATTTTGTTTATGTCAATGTTTATCTTTTTAACTTTTATTAGTTCCTTGGTTTGTATAGTCATATAATTCATCAAATATAAAAAATCATACTACTAGTTGGCCATTATGAACTTAATTGTTTTTCTATATTTTGTTAACTAAACACGTACTTTTCCATCAGTATCATGTCACATAATGTGATCATTTTGTAAAGACAATTTTTTCCTTTTAGACATTCTACTAGGTGACTCTTTCAGCATTTTTGACACGAAGAAAATTTAATCATCATTCTTTCAATATATATATTCACACAATGATCCATAAAACTCCATTAATATATTGTATGATGTGTTTGGGGCTTTTGTTATGTGATATATGGTGTTTCATACTTACAAGGTTTCTCACTCCATCTCACACATGGTTTCCTCTAATTTTAACTATTTATAAAACCAAAAGGGTCAACATGTGTGATGAAAAATTAACACTACAAGAAAATTATCAAAATAAAAATGTAATTAGAGCATTAAAAACAATGTTATTTTACATTATCAAGCTGGACTATAGTTATTTTTGTTCAAACTATCCTTCACTTAGTATAACCTTGGATACATGAAGCTGCTTTTTCTTATACTTTTTATCCTAATCCCTTAATGTAACTAAAAATAAATCCCTTATAGTGGAATTTAAATATCATATATTCTACTGAAGTAAATTTTCTAAGAGTTTCAAGCTATGTGTGTGGCCTTAGTCCAACTCATTGTGAATCAGGGTGATTATTTTGTTAATGATTAACTAACCCTTGTTGGTGATTAGCCACAAATACATATATTCCAAAACCATATATATTTTATAGTATTATGACATGTGTTTATTTTTAAGAAAACAAGATTCTTGTGAAATTAACAATATTATAGGGTATCCAACTATACAAAGAATCATTTAATGTTTTTTTTCATATTTTTAACTAATAAAAATTTTATAAGTAAAAAAATTAATAATTAAAATTAAATAATCATTCCCTTTGATAACAACAAGCACAATACATGATAAACATAAAATAATAATACATTGATACAATTATTATATTACATTATATCTATTTTGAACACTTTTTGACAACTATTCTCCACAAGAATCTCTTTTAGACTTCACATATGATATAATCATCATAATTACCTAGGGAATAAAAAAAATTACAAAGGGGTGAGAACAAATACTGAGTAAGGGAAACTTATCAACAATTCATAACCATGAGATTATAAAAATTAGGGAAAACATGAGAAAAGAATAAATTCATATATAATTATTATAGAATCATATGTGATAATATTAAAACTTGATTAAGCATTAAGAATCATGGAATAAAAATATTAGACCTAAGCAGGACCATAAAAATGTCTTAGAAGAAAATAATGAAAATAAAAAAATATGAAATAATAACATAAGAAAGTGTAATATATTTGGAATGTAGAATGTCATATATATTTTTTATTAGGTTTAAATAAGTGATAACTTGGTAAAAAATGTGTCACAAAAATATGAATATGTATGCATATAATAAAATTGAAGGCATCACCACCTGATTCCTATAATAAAATAAAGAAGACATCCCTACCATTTAGCAATTGTGGAGATATTATTCTTAACATTATTCCAGTAGTTATCTAATGATACATAAATCCGTAAAAATTTAATTATAGGGTGATATAGGACCCCTACCACCATCTTTCATTCACATGAGTTCCACTAAAGTCAAACCACTCATCATAACATGAATAACCCATGGTATTATGATGAGTTTCATAATGTCTTCAAATTGAATCACATAACAAAAAAGGTCATTTTATAAAAAAAATACGAACACCCAAAAATATTATTTAAAAATATAAAATATAATTCTTTTAAATAATTAATTCATTATAGAACAAGGTTTTCAAAATGTAAGAGAATTAAAAAAACTGATTTTTCATTAAAATGGTTTTTTAAAATCACTATAAAAAGGCATGAATTTTATGTCACCATCCATCAAAAATTATATTTAAGATGAATAGAAATCATCTTAAAATATTTATTCAAATTAAATTATATTAACTATTAATTTTTAATAAATAAAACATATGTAAAAATTATATCTTTAAATAAATAAAATAATTTAATACTAAAGAGAAACATTTTGAATATTTTAAAACCCCTTTCATGAAAATCCATGTTGTTAAATAGATAGTGTATCCATTATTTTAAAATGTCTATAGAAAATATAAATATAATTGGTGATATCACAATTTTATTTTCCACTAGGGAACGTTCAACATTTACGGGAAATAAAAACATGTACGTGGACAAAAAACCATTAAATAAGACTGTAATTATTCTTAATAAAATTTTAAAATTTTTATAAAATACTATCTTCATTAATGCAGAATAATTTGGAGTAAAAAACTTATTTACCAATAAAATAATATGAAAATATAGCATAACATCGTTAGATTGAATAATAATTTAATCTTTAAAGATAAAAAATTGATTTGGAGTGATTATGTCACAAACAAAGATTTGAGTCAAGAATACCCCTAAAATTATTTATTCTAAATCCAATGTTCTATAACCTCCCACAAAATATATTTAATTATCATAACAATATATTTTAAAAAATTATTCATATATAAATTAAATTTTTATATAATTAATTTATTATAATTTATTATGAATATATTAGTTAGTTAACAACTATTTTAACTGTATGGTGTTAATAATTTTAAATATTTCATTCATGTTTTATGATTTTGATTTTGGTACGCACTAATTTATATTATGTTTTTCTTTACTAGTACATATTTACATATTTAATTGATGTTTTATAATATAATATAATGTTATTTCCCATTATATTAGTGTTTTATAACATTTTTTTGATGTTGACATCAGTGATGAAATAGATTCAGTAATTTATCGATATTAATAGTTTGCCTAATACCGATTGATAGATTGTTTGTTATATATGAAGAAGGATATTTATTATTTTAAATAATAATATATATCAAATTTACTCATAAATGATAATTTACAACATACTAATATCATGGTATTGAAAAATAGAATATAAAATCCCTTGGGGAATGATGTATTCATGTATGTATGAATGATAATTTCATTTCCAAATGAATTGTTGAAAGGAGTAATATTGATTATTATTTTAAGAACATAAAATGTTTTTTAAATGTTATATCTATATTTTAAAATAATTAAGTGTACCAAAATTATATGTAAATGAATGAAGAAGACATGATATGTCATGGAGGCGGTCGTCCACACATTCACATTGTTAATATTTTCGATTTTCTCAAGGGGAAGGAAAGATCTACTTACTATTTATTCAAAAAATATTTAAAATATTAATTATAATATCAATTCTCAATTCATCATCTAATATAGTGAAAAAAAATTTTTAAATTGAAATATAAAAGTAAAATTAGTTAGAGAAAATATTGTTCTTATGTTCACAAAATCAGGTTTCATTTTAGAGGATTACTTAGAAAGAAATTTTTTAAGATAATCTCTTGTGACTATAATCACATGATAGAGAAATATAAATCATAGAAAAATAAATACTATTTTTGTACGGTGGGAAAATATTTTTTTGAGTGGGTTTGTAGGGTTGAATATTTTATCCTTTTATATGTGGTGAGAATTAAATTTTTATAAATACTTCAAATTAACATAGAGGGAGGACATGTTAAATAGGTAAATTGGATCCAAAAAATAAAATATTTTATTGGCTGTTGAGATAAGAGTTCAAATCTCTCAACCTAAAAATAAAAATAATTTAAATATGTTACAATATCATTATACCTAAAATATTTATTTTTCCCATTTAATCAGTTGTCACAATAACTAGTTTTCACTTAAGATAACATAATATTTATGACTTAAAATATAGTTAAACCTATTTAATAATTTGGAAATCATGATTATAAAATTTAAATCCATTTTTTGGTTTAATTTAAAAATGAGTAAACTATTAATTTTGATATATTAAATTTATAAGTTATTGAAATGATTTTGAGAAAAATATAAAATCATTTATAAAATATATAATATAGGGATTTAAATAATAATAAATATGTTAAAATATATAATTTAAATTTGGAAATAAATTTATTTTTCATTGAAATATTTTCATAAATTAATAACTAAAATTGTATACTAAAAATGGTATTATAGTTTTATTATTACTGTATGGAGAAATGATTTTATTATGTTATCCTTGACTCATTTTAAAGATTACCTACATAACAGAGCTACACAAAAACGATTCAATGGTTTGGTGTATTGGAAAAAATTCTTACCATATACATCATTTACATAAATAATACATAAGAATTTATTAAATTCCTTATTCTCATGTTTTTTAGAGGTATTCTAAATCTATATAGTAAAAGTAATCACCGGAGTATATACCTTAAAAGGGGAGAGAAATAATCCTAGTAAAATGATAAATAATAACTTGAAACAATACAACATGACCTGAGAATAGCAATTAACATCAAAAAATAGGAATTGGATCATAATCATTATAGGATGAATTATGAAAAGGACAAGAATGTGGCGATGTAAAAAAAATGAAACATCATGTCTGAGTTTTCAACTGCCACACATAGTTCTGAATAGAGATTGAATCACGTTAATGCATATTTAACATTTCTAATGAGATAAATAAAATTATCCAATTAATTTGGGACTATATAATTATATGAAAACTCACCACATCATGACCTTTACATAGTGCTATAAAATTCCAGGCGCACCCATTACATCATAACATTAACATTATCATGAATGACACATAGTATATGTAAAAATATTCAAAAAAAGCCCATGGAAAGTAATGGGATTCATTTCATAAATTAATAATTATTTAAATTATTGTCACTAAATGAATGTGGGAATAACATACTTGATACATGGATTAAGAATCTTAAGTGAAGAAAAAACAATCTCAAGATGCAATGTATTTGTTTTTTGAAATAAGAGATAATTATGAAAGAATACATTTGTCATAAACTCAAGTTGAAACCATTTATATCCCATAATAGGTAATATAATGATGTATAAATTATATTTAAGAAATATCCATACTCTATATGGTATGAAAGAGGGAAAACCCAAAGAAAGAGAGTTTGTTCTAGAATTATCTTACATTATGTATGAATGTTTTATTTTATTTAATATCAAGTATAATCACCTTAGACTAATTATTTAACAATACAAGAAAGTTTTATATAGTAATTTATTCATTATGGTTTTATTAATTTATTTTATGGGTTTTTATATGACTTATAGAGATTAATTTTATTCATTTGGGATCATTCGTGTTCATGGTTTTCTGGATTGCTTGGCTTGTATACATGAATTAATGTTCATGTAAGATGTGTATAAATTTCTTAATTGTATTCATATTTTATTAATGATCTTATATATGTTCAAATTATATTATAAAAAATTTGGCTATATTTCATGATGATGAATCATTAGAAAAAATTAACGTCGATCATTTTAGATTAATTTAGGCGGTTCATCGATCACAACAAAATTATTTTCTCCTATTATTTATTATTATGTATATCAGTTAGTTTGAGAATGAAAAAATGGCCAAAAAATAAAAATTACAATCATTTTCAACCAGTTATTGATTTAATTAACTGCCTTGAATTTGTTAAAGGAAAATAAACCTGGATCACCCATGATGTCATCAAATTGACACATCACGTGTGACAATTGCATTCTTTTAAAATAAAACAAAGAGAATGGAGTTTGATAATAGATCTTAAATTAACATGAAATGGCTCTAGTATATCATACATACAATATTTACTATTTATTTTTGATAATATAATGTCATGATTAGGGAAGAAAAGTAATGAAATTGAAAATAAATTAAAAGAAAAATGAAGATGATTTTACCTTTTAAATATCTTCTCCTCGAGAAAAACCTTAGGGAAAAGGTTTTTGTCTTTTAAGAAGACTAAGGGGTCTTGAATTTGGGATAAGGGAATCAGTAGAGGTTTGGGATAAATTTGGACAAGTCTAAATTTTTTAGAGGCGATGAGGGATTGTATTTATATTGGAGAGGTGGGAGTGTTTTCTCATTATTTAATTCATTAGTTAATTATTTCGGTCAAGAGAAATCATAGTGTTTATTAAGGAGAATATATACATTAATGTTATAATTTGAGTTACAAAAAATGGTTCATACATATATTATTACTCAAGGAATAGTTTAATAAGTATATAATGTTTTTATCGTAAATTATCATATTTTACCTTTCATAAAAAGTTCATATATTTAAGAAAAATCACAAAAATTCACCCTAACCATTTTTCAACATGTATAATTTAAAATTGAAATTTATATTATGAAAGTAATTTTCCAAATATGATTAATTTAATTTTTAATCGAAATCATCATTTACTAGGAAAATATTAATTTTAAAATTATAACATATTTTATTACACTTTGAAATTTTACTTCATGTTTAAAAAAATATTCATAAAATTATATGATGTCAAAATAATAAGATCCGAATACAATTTATGAAAATAATTTTTATTTTAAATTTTTATTCAATTATAAAATTATAAATAAATATTTATGCCTTTCAAAAACACCAACACTTAATTAATATATTTTAAAACATTTATTTACTTAGAATGTGATATAATTATACCATACATTCATTTATAATATGGCTATATTTTATTTATAAATACATGGGGGATGATACTATTCAATTGGTCGGTTTACTATTCATAAGGATCAAAAAACGATTTCGAAGGTCATGTTACTATTTCATCGATATAGGTTCTTTAAATTCTAGAAATACTTCTTATTTCATTATTTAATCATTTATAAAGCGTTTATTATGGTCTCTATGTGATTATATGTGGTTTAACCTATATTAAATTACAATATAGGGGGATAAATAACCTTGATAAAATATTGGGTCATTATATTCTTCCCCCTTTTGAAATTTCCACCTCAATATTTCTTTTTACTTAAACTAATGATGGTAATTATCCTTAATCCCATACTTCTATTTAATATTTTCTTCTTCATACTTATGGTTCCAAAAAAATCCATTGACAAGGTGGGTTAAACTGATTCATAGAAACCTATATCCCTGATCTAGATTCTTTACTGGTTTCTCATTTTTAGAGAGTCCATATTCTTCTTGTACCACATCTGAGTTCAGTACATGTGAGGGATCATTTATGTACTTCTTCTTGTGTGATACTTGAAATACATAATGAACATGATCTATATTTGGTGGAAGTGAAAGAAGATAAGCTGCTGATATGAAGTGATCAAAGTGTTTTACTGTACCATGGTATTAATATCCCTTTCCTTCTAAGCCACATGACTCTCTTCTATGGTGAAATTCGAAGGATGACTTTATATGCAACATCTATTTACAAGTCACATCGATGGTTTTCATGATAGATATTTTTCTACATTTGAGAAGATATGATATGTTGATTTATGGATCAAACCTTCTATATAATCTATTACACAACATCAGGTCTTGATATCATTCTTTGAAAAAAAAAAATTCACAATAGGTTGGAGTTCATCATCACTATCCATTTAGAGATTCATATGGAGCCATCTAAATACTCGAGTGAATGCTATTATTGTATGATAACCCAACCAATGGGATAAATTGATCCCATTAACCATTTAATTTTAAAAAGAAATATCTTATCTTATCTTCAATAATCTAAATAGTACTTTTCGGTTGGCTATAATTTTGGGGGTGATAGGTCGTGATGAAATTTAATTTTGTACTCAAATCATGTTGAAGACTCCTCTAAAATTTAGATGTGAACCTGTGATCATGATCATAGACAATTGAGATTAGAACCACATGCAGTCTCAGTAATCCATTCACATATATCATTTCAATTTATTTAATAAAGATATATTCCCAAATAGTGACAATGTGGGATGACATGGTGAGTTAGTCCACCAAAACCCATATTGAATTATTTCATTTGGATGTCATTTGGAGAACCATGAAAAACTACATATTTAAATTATCCCATTTCCACATGGTATATGAATAAATATCATCATCCTTTTTGACTTCTGTCACTCAGATTAAACTTGATGACATGTCAAGCACCTTGAGATTTTCCCATCAATCTCTTTCATCATGTTATCCCACATGAAGTGTTCCTAGATATCATGATACATCTTTGTACAACCTTTATGTATAGAGAAAGATGAGTTATGTGAATTATCTAATAATCCATTCTTTATCTGAAGTGATAAAGGCACACATATCCTTGTTCCAAACTGAATAAAATCATCTTCATCAATATAGAACTCTTGAAGTTTCCATTTCACAAATGTATTCATCATTATTTCTTATCTCCGAATCATCCCATTCTGATTACCTAATCTTTTCTTAGATAGATATTTGGGAAATCATTTTGGAAATTAATTATTTATTACATAATATTATGAAATATAAACCCATCCTTTTAACACACAAGAAGATATGGACTTTCTCAAACAGTAAAATGGAAATAGTACCATTTTATTTTCTGATAATAGCACCATATACCTTGTTTCCCTTACTGAGATGATAGTGAAAACATAAATCCTACTATTTTATTAGCTATTTCCATCTCCATTGAAAACAATTGTGATCCTTTATTGTGAATATAAACTTTAGGATCTTTTTACTATTATATATATCACACTTCTCACCATTGGGGTAGTTCTGAAAGATATTTAAAGAAAAAATCATTATTGTTAGCTCCAGAACGTGTGATGAGTAGTTTTTCTCATGGATCTTTATCTTATGTGAGCATATTATATCACACTATCATTTATCATGATTACACAACATAATTCATTATTTGAAGAATCAATCTATGTCAAAAAACATCATATTCTTATCACTAATGTGAATATATGTATAATGAACAACCTTTTATTGAGCTCTATAAATATTTCCTCACATTCTTCCATGCAGACATACGCTACCTCTTTACTTATTAAAGTATTTAGTGAGCTTTAAAATCATTAAAAAATTCTCACAATAATTTGATAATACGGAAACTATTTATGAAAACAGTAGATTTATATGACCCTAGAGGGTATGGTCCATTCTTTAATTGCCTTTGTTTTTGAATGGTCTATATAAATTCACACACTTGGGAGAACATGTCTCAAAAATGTGACATGCTGCATATAAAAGGCACACTTTCTAGACTTGGTGTGTAACTTCTCCTTCGTTTATGTCTCCAAAACAAGACATAGATGTTCTTCATGTTTCACCTTTTTCTTGGAGTAGATGAGAATATCATCAATCAATACTATAAAAATATTATATAGGTAATAACTTAAGACACTATTCATAAAATCCATGAATATTTAAAGGAAATTTAGTATGTATAAAGGGAATCAATAGAAATTCTTACTGACCATATATTGTACGAAATGCAGTCATCAGAATATCCCCCTTTTGCGCCTTTAGATACTGATATCGAGAACGAATATCCACCATTGATAATTATCAACCTCCTTGAAACAGTTCAAACAATTCATTGATCCATGTATGTGGATACATTTTCTTTATAGTGATCTTGTAGAGTTCTTAAAAATCAATACACACCCACATTGATCCATATTTCTTCTCGAAAAAGTGTATTGGATCAACCAAATGTAATGTCGTAGTGCATATGAACTCCTTTTACAAATTTACTTGCAGTTTCTTCATTAACCCATCCATTTTAATAAGACTCATCGTATTGGGAAACAATGATATATGAGTAGGACTGGGTATGAGTTATATTGATAACTCTAAATCATGATCCAGGTGTTGTCCATGTAACTGCTCATGAAATACATTACTATTTTTCTTCTTGATGTAAATTTCCCTTAGGTGGATAATATCTATTTACTCAAACATTTGAGAGAGGTATAATAATTCATAGCGAATCCACACCCACAATGTTTAAGGATTTTCCAAATGCGATTCATGATATTCTATTCATTTGTAGAAGAGAATGTGATAGATCAGAATATGAATGGTCATTTACATTTCTCAATAGTTGATATGCACTCAATATAATGAGAGCCAATCCATTTCCATATATCATAAAATTCCACCAATGGAATTGTCCTATGATTTACCAGAAGAATATTCTCACATGTTTCATATTTAGAAGTTTATTAAACATGGGTTATAATGATTTCACCACTTGGTGTTTTTACAGATATATCAACATCATGGTTTTAGAGCATATATTTAATAGTTCATTAAAACATATAAGATATTATTAATTGGGTAGAACCAGAATCAATTAATACATTTTTCCATTACTGAGTGAATAGAGTGTGTACCTCGTATGACATAATTTTATTTCTCCACATCAGTAGTCGTGATGAAATATGACACTACATTCTCATTTGTCTTTTTTGTCTGATAAAGCTAATTACCCTTGAGGACTCATGGTTTAATGAACTAGATTTCATAGTTCCCTGTCATGAAACATTTATTGCATTTGACTATGGGTGGTTCCTTCCTTTCCCCAACCATATTTTCCTTCTTCATTATGTATTTTCGACATTCATGAGCTTGGTGTCCATCTCTTTTACAATTGAATCATTTCCACATCCCATTGAGGAAAATACTATGATTCTTTTTACCACATTTTTTATATGTGGGGGTTGAGTTATTTACCCACCCTTCTCATTATATCTTCAGGATTGATACTCCAACTCTGATTTGTTATCACTATAGCCATGAGACCTTTCTCCTAACTCCATGTCCACTTTGAGAGCACATTGAACAACTTCTTCATAACTCCTAAGGTCTCAAATTTATAGATCCTTTCGATGTTGTGGTTTTAATACCCTATGTAATTTATCAATTTGTCTATTATTGCTCATAATAAAATCTAATGTGTATAAGGAAAGCCTTTTGAAAATTTCATTATAGGTAGTGAAAAAATCTGCATTCGTTTTCATCTACTCTATAAATTAACACTAAATTTTTGTTCCAACAATTTTAGTGAAATTATTATAAATAATAATTATCTTAATGAATTCGAAATCCAACTCATCAATTTTATTATTTGTCTTCATTTTCCTAATAAAATTCCACCATTGATCAGCCTCTCCATCTAAACAGTAAATATCCAGAGTTAGCTACTCTGTCCCTAAACATGTATGAACAGAAAAGATCTTCCCCATTTAGTTGACACACTATTCCATGACTATTGGATAAGAAGATCCACTAAACATATGTTGTGTTTTCCTTATAAAACGCATGATATATAGTTTTTCCCACATAGGTAAATGTGGTTCTTATGCATTATTCCAGTTACTGTTGATAACTTGAGATAGTTGGGTATGAATCACAATGAAATTTTAAACTCCACCTAAAAATTCATTGGGGATGACATTAATAAAATCACTGAATTGTCCCCCACATGAGTTGTTGGCTTGGTTTCTATTGGTTATAACCATTTTATAAAATAGAAAATAATATATCAAAACAAATGTCAACATGTCAAAAAAAATCAATTTATTCTTTATTGGAATTTAGTCTAAATAATTATATTGTGGGATTGATACGTTTAAAATTTTATAAAATTAATAATATCGTGTGTGTAACATCCCAAGTAAGTAATGAATAATAGATATTTTTATCTATGTCTATTAATGATTAAGATAGCATTTTAGAGGCTTAAAATGAAAATAAATATAATCCTATGCATGGAATACACTAATATTCTTAAAAGATTGTTTTACTCCCTTTTGATGGAAAACCATTTTTAATCAAAATTTTGACAATTTTATAATCTATATTTGTCAAAATAAACATATTCATTATTATTGGGACATTGAAATTTACATTGGATAAATTTTTGGTATTTTTCTGACAATGTTCATGTTTTAATGAATAGTGAAAATACTGCATTTTACATCAAAAATGTTTTTTCATTTAATTTAATTATATGGTTATATTATCCTTTTAATTGGTCATAAAGTGTAATCTGAATATATTTTTACCATTTAATTCAATGTTGGTCATTAGGATTAATTTAAATTTGGAATTGGGCATAAACAAATGCCAAACGTTTCATAGATATTGTTTCAAAAAAACCCGCTATTTGTTTTGACAACGGGAATTGTTTTTAAATCAATTATCTCAATTTCTGTGTTTGGAATTTGGTAAAATTGTTTACATATTTGGAATCAGAGGTTCCAAATTATGTAATCATGACTATTTTGTTTTTGGACATTATGAATAGTAACGATGGTAATTATCTTTAATTGTCTTGATTAATGAGTAATCAGGTAGTTAAAGATAATAAAATGATATCATAATAATACAAAAAGACCAAAACATGTGTCCTAAGGCTACTGGTTGTCTCATGTCCGACCATGGGATGTCTTGTGCCAAACTTGGGGACCCCATGAAATCACTTTTGTGAGAAAGTGACTTTTTATCTTTTTATTTTTAAAGAATGTTAAATGTAACAAAGAATGTATAGCCTAATTAAAACATTTTTAATTTTTTCTACCTAAATGATCTTTTGGACTATAAATATTCATTGGAAATATAAAACTATTTCCTACATCATTGTATCTTTTTCATAATTTTTAGACTTTAAATAAATTAAATTATTTATGACATCATGATGATGCAGCGATTACCTCATTAATAAATGATTTAAATAAAATGAATTGATAATGTCAAATATATGACCTACACATGTCCAAAACCTATTGTGTGGGTGGATTTAAAACCCTTATCACCATACCTCTAATTATATCAATGTGGGACCTTTTTAATCCGATAATCATTTTTAAATAAATTAACATTTCTTTACTTTCCAAGAGTGCCTCTCCTCTCCTCTTATAAAAGGCCCCCACCTCCAGCTCCTTACCCACACTCCAAAATCCTTTGGCTTGGCCAAAACCTCCCCATTTTGTCTCTACACATCCCTCTCTTACTCCTTGAAGCCTAACTTTGGGTAGAAGTATTCCCAATGAAGTCTTTGAGCTCAAACCAAAGGGAGTTACCCGATTTTAAGGTAATGTCTTCACTTGAGTCCTTTTGTTTTATTTTTCTTCTCCACCCCCTAAACTCTTTTTATTAATTTATTTTGTAACAAATCCAGTATATTCAATATACTATGATGTTTTTATAAGAAGGATTAGAGCTACACTTACACACACCTACATCTAATGGTTAAAGGACATACTGTTTCCGTGGATGGTGAATTTATGCCTCCCAAAATGATGATTGTTCAACATTCTTTTAACACCTTGAATGGTGGACATTAAGATGTCACTATATTTATATATGATATATAATATGTTTATGTTTTCCTTAAGATTCTTTATTTTTCATTTTGGGCATACCTTTATGGTTTCCATTATGGGTAAACACGATATCTTCATTTAAGGAAGTGAGGACTACCGCCCCCTCAAAGTGATTTGATTCGTTAAATACCATATGTGGGACATATAAAGGATGGATTTATGATATTATATATTATATTATACTGGAATTATAATATAACTTTATATCATTATGATTCCATTCTATAAAATACGAAATAGAAATGAAAGTATCGTTCATGAGTACGTACGGCTTACCGTCTCCATGAACGGTGCATTTCATTTCTTACCTCTATATAATTATGTAATATTATAAATGCTTTCATGTACTAGATATATATTACATATATGATATCTACATCATGAATACCATTCTGGATATAATTGATACATGAACAACTTTTAATTATAAAGAGATTATTTTTACTCAAGTACCAATGATCGTTAAAACAACTGTTCTTAACTTCAATAATTACATAGTGTTCATGACATGAAAATAAGAAATATAAAAGGAATAATGAACTTAAAAAAGGTTCTTAAGCAAGTAGAAATTATCTCAAGTTTATTATTTAGGACATTAAAGAATGATCGAGTCAAGTCGGACCCGAGGTATGGGACCTCGTCTCAATCTCCTTTCATTGAGGCGTATTTTGTTGTATACACAACCTTCTTTTATACGGTGTATAATCCACTTTGACTTATACGTTTATCCAAAAAGAATCTTTTTATACAAAGCGTTTTACTAAATGACAAAAGGGAATGTTTTTGTCGTACTTATGCAGCGACAATGACTTCTCCGCTGTCATGACCATTATTTGAGTTTCGGCTTCCTCTACAATCCATACATTTTTTAAAGAAAAATAAATACCATGTTTTACTTTTATTTTATTTTGGTATTGAAAATGGTTTTCATAATGTTTTTATATCAATGTGTGGTATTGATATCTTGTTATTGAAAGGTTGGAATTTTATGTTTTGTTTATGTATGTTTTATGTGATACGATTAAGTTGAGGTTCTTGGGAATTTTTATGAAGACAGGTGGTTCCGTGATAAACAAAGGGCGGGTGAGCCCGATATAGCTCTCTAATGCATTGGGTAACGCGAAGGAGTAAAATGATAAGGTTTCTCCGAAGAGATTTAGGGAATATACTGTGATGGGTATTCCAATCATAACCAAGAGGGTTACTCCCTACGTAAGAATGTTATGAATGCCTCAAGTTACCTTTATGTCTTATGATTTCTATGATTTATTCATGATTTGATGAGGTATGTTAATGTGCTTATGTTTTATGGGTAAAGTATGATTTCATTCTTATGTATATATGTACCCATGTTTCCTTTCCATATTTTTATATCCCTAACTGAGCTTTTTATTCTCATCCCATGTTTTTTTGAATTGTTTTTCACAGGTCAAGGGAAAGGTACATGATATGATGATAGTGTCAAGGAAGTGTCACGAAAGAATCCATGTTTTATTTTAAATATGTTTCCATTGATGGGAAAGAAGAATACTATCTTTATGTAACAACTTTGTTTATATGGGGAATGTAATTCAGGTTTTATGATCTAATTCTCTAAAACTCTAAACCCGAAAAGATCCTCAATGTGTAATCTTGTAATAACTCAATATTAAGTAAGGTTTAAGGCTGGGGCCTTATAGTTGGTATCAGAGGTCGGTTTAGATAACTTTAGGAGTTAGAATTCTATTAAATGATTATCCAAAAATATTTTTTTATGGTCAAATTTAAGTGATATAGCATTTGAAGATTACCATGTTGATTCATCTAAGACATGTTTGTTCAGAAAGGTTTTCCGCAGAGGAAACCGGGAAGCAGTGCTAGGAATGCATGCAGATGGAAATAACTTTCCGAATCAGCATCGTGAGATGGTCGGAATTGGAACTGAATAGTTTGTTGCAGTAATGGCGCAGTTGACTCAAGCGATAAATGGTGGTGATATCCATACAAGAGATCAGCCAGATCAACCGCAGAAGAAAATGTTAGTGGTGGAACATTTCATGAGGAAACATCCCCCATCATTCAGAGGATCATCTGACCCTGTTCTAGATGAAGGGTGGATTAAAGCACTGGAGAAGATTTTTGATGTCATGGGGTGTTCAATCAATCAAACAATTAGTCTTGCTATTTGCCGTTTGGAGGGTGAAGCAGATCAGTGGTGGTCGATGGTTAAAAATAGCAGGGATGCTGATGAGATTGATGCTCTCGACTGGGATGAATTCAAAGGTATGTTTCTTGAAAAGTATTTTCCAAAGGCTGTTCGACTTAGGATGGGAAAAAAATTCTTGGAATTGAGGCAAGAGGAAGACTCAGTGGCTACCTATGAAGAAAGGTTCACTCGATTGGAACGGTATGCTCCAAATTTTATCCGAGACCTTGATTGTAAAATCAATCGTTTTTACTCAGGATTAAAGCCAAAATATCGAAGGGCATTAGCTTATTGTGAGTTTAAAAGTTATGAAAAGGTGGTTCGATGTGCTGAGAAGGTGGAAATAGAGTTTTCCAATGATCAAGTGTTCTATAACAACCAGCAGAAGAAGAGACTGAGGTGGCAGGAGAAAGGGAAGAATTCTTCAAAAAAGTCTGATGGTAAGAAATATAAGTTTCCAGTTTGTGATAAATGTGGCAAAAGGAATGCTGGGGAATGTCTTCTGAATTCTGGAAAGTGCCATCGATGTGGTAAGATGGGACATAAGGCTCGTGATTGCACTGAAAAAGATCAAGGTGAAGGTAAGAACAAATTTGATTTACAGTTAGTGCAATGTTTTAAGTGCAATGAGATGGGTCACTGTACAAACAAGTGTCTGACAAAGAGCTTGAGTGATGGGAAGCAGTTAGACTACATGAAGAAAGGGGTGGTGAAATCCTTTGCAACTACTTCAGCATATGTTGGGCCATCAAATGAAGTTGTTTCAGGTACTTTGTTTTTTTTCAGATTATGCCAGTGTGTTGTTTGATTCGGGGTCTACCCATTCTTTCATCTCTGAAACCTTTTCTAGTAAAATGGGAATACCATCTCAATAAATGACTCCTGAACTTGTGGAAAAACACATGGGGGAAATGTTGAGGCAAAAAAGAATTTATAAGAATCTTCCTATCCCTATCTTTGGAAAGAACGTACTTGCAAATCTTATTGTTCTACCTCTAGTAGAGTTTGATGTGATCCTGGGTATGGATTGGCTCTCTATTTACCATGCTAAGATTGACTGTAGAGCTAAAAAAGTTTCTTTTCAGAAAGTCTTTCTGTTTGTGTACAAGAATGATCTCTTACTGTTGATAACTTATCAAGAGGCCAAGAAACATGTAAAAGATGGAAATGAATGTTACCTTGCACACATCATTGAAAATAAAGGAACTGTTCATATTAATGATGTGCCAATGGTAAATGAGTATCCTGATGTTTTTCCTGATGAGTTGCCTGGAATAATACCAGATCAGGAAGTTGAGTTTACTGTTGACTTAGTTCCTGATGCTAATCAAATTTCAAAACCCCCTTATCGAATGGCTCAAATTGATCTTTTAGAGTTTAAGGAGAAATTGCAAGACTTATTAGAGAAAGGTTTCATTCGACCTAGCATGTCACCATGGGGTGCTCCTGTTTTATTTGTTAAAAAGAATGACGGTTCAATGAAACTTTTCATTGATTATAGAGCCTTGAATAACATCACTGTTAAGAAAAAATATCCTTTTCCTCATATCGATGATTTGTTTGATCAGCTCCAGGGAGCTCAGTATTTTTCAAAAATTGACTTGAGATCGGGGTACCATCAACTGAAGGTAAAGGAAGCAGATGTTCCAAAGACTGCGTTCCGTACAAGATATGGCCATTATGAATTTGTAGTAATTCCTTTTGGGCTATCCAATGCACCTACTGTATTCATGGAATTAATGAATAGAATTTTCCATGAGTTCTTGGATACGTTTTTGGTGGTTTTCATTTATGATATTTTGGTGTTTTCTAAAATTAAAGTGGAGCATGAAAGACATTTAAGGGTTATCTTGCAAACCTCAAAAGAAAAGAAACTGTATGGAAAATTCAGAAAGTGTGAGTTTTGGTTGCAACAAATTTCTTTCCTTGGTCACATTGTATCTAAAGATGGGATAATTGTCGATCCTGCAAAAACAAAAGTTGTGGAAGACTGGGAAAGACCCACAAATGTAACTGAGATTCGTAGCTTCCTTGGTTTGGCAGGCTATTACCGAAGGTTTGTTAGAAATTTTTCACGGTTATCTAGTCCAATGACTAAGCTAACTCGGAAGGGTGTTAAGTTTATCTAGACAAAAGAATGTGATTATTGTTTTTAGTAATTGAAAATAAGATTGGTGAATGCTCCAGTTTTGGCACTACCTTCCAGGAATGGTGAGTTTGTTATATACAGTGATGCTTCATTGAAAGGAATTTGTTGCGTCCTAATGTAGAATGATCAGGTAATTTCTTATGTTTCACGACAGTTGAAAACTCATTAGGTAAATTACCCTACATAGGATTTAGAATTAGCTGCTGTTGTTTTCACTTAAAAATTTGGAGGCATCATTTGTATGGAGTAAAGTGTGAAATATATACTAATCACAAAAGTTTAATGTATATATTCGCTCAGAAAGAGATAAACATGAGACAGAGGAGATGGCTGGAATTAATAAAGGATTATGATTGTACAATTCATTACCATCCGGGAAAAGCAAATAAAGTGGTTGATGCTTTGAGCTAACAAAGTAATGCTTCATTAACAATGTTGTGTTTGGAACGTGATCCTTTGGTTAAGGATTTGATGAAATTTGGCATAGAAGTTGTTGGTACATGATTTTCTTCTGTTTTGTTTTAGGTATCAGTGAGATCATCTCTATCATATAGAATCAAGCAAGCACAAAAGCAAGACAGTGAGTTGCAGAAAAAGGTAGAGCTGGTTCAGAAAGGTATGTTTCCTGAATTCAACATTGATAATGATTGAATTTTGAGATTTGGGAAGAGATTTTGTGTGCCTTGTGATTCACAGTTGAAGAGAGAGTTGTTATGTGAAGCTCATAGTTCTCCGTTTTTAGTTTATCAAGGTAGTACTAAGATGTACAGAGATCTGCGGGAGTATTACTGGTGGGATGGAATGAGAAGAGATATTGCTAATTTTACTGTGACGTGTTTGACTTGTCAGCAGGATAAAGTCGAGCGGCAGTTACCGAAAGGGATGCTTCAGCCTTTACCAGTGCCAGAGTGGAAATGGGAGAATATATCCATGCACTTTTTTGTGAGATTACCGAAGACATCTCTAGGTAATAATGCAATATGGGTTATTGTTGATCGCTTGACTAAATCTTCCCATTTCCTTGTTATACGAGATACTTTTTCCCTAGATCAACATTCCCGTTTGTATCTTAAAGAGATAGTTAGGTTACATGGAGTTACTCTATCCATTGTATCTGATCGTGATCACAGGTTCACTTCTAACTTTTGGAAAGGCCTTCAGAAGTCGTTGGGTACTGAATTAAATTTTAGTACAACATTTCAACCTCAATCAGATTGGCATTCAGAAAGAACAATCCAGACCTTGGAGGATATGCTATGATCTTGTTCGATGGATTATCAGGGAAGTTGGGACCAACATCTTTCTTTGGTTGAATTTTTATATAATAACAGTTTTCATTCCAGTATACAGATGGCACCATTTGAGGAGTTATATGGGAAGCAGTGTCGAACACCATCATTTTGGGATGAAGTGGTTGAAAGGAAGCTGACAGGACCAGAATTGGTAGAAGAGATTGCATAAAACGTTCAGTTGATTCAGAAACACATGAGAACAGGTCAGAGTAGGCATAAGAGTTATGCAAACAATATGAGGAAGGATCTAACTTTTGAGGTAGGTGATCATGTTTTTCTCAAAGTCTCACCATGGAAAAGTGTGATGCGATTTAGTAAGAAAGGAAAGCTGAGTCCAAGGTTCATTGAACCATATGAAATTCTGGAGAGAGTTGGATCAGTTGCATACCGGGTGTCTTTACCTCCGAGTTTATCTCAGGTACACAATGTTTTTCACGTTTTGATGTTGAGAAAGTATATGCCAGATCAATCTCATGTTTTGAGTCCAGAGGTAGTTCAGATGGAAGAGAACCTATCATATAAGGGACAACCAGTCCAGATTCTTGACCACAGAGAGCAAGTGTTACGGAATAAGGTGATTAATCAGGTAAAGGTTTTGTGGAAAATACAAATGATGGAAGAGGCAACATGGGAATCTGAAAATGCAATGAGGGATAAGTACCCCCATTTATTCGATAAGTAAATAAATTGCCGGGATGCAATTTTCAAAAGGGGGGAGGATGTAACATCCCAAGTAAGTAATGAATAATATATATTTTTATCTATGTCTATTAATTATTAAGATAGCGTTTTAGAGGCTTAAAATGAAAATAAATACAATCTTATGCAAGGAATACACTAATATTCTTAAAATATTGTTTTACTGCCTTTGATGGAAAACCCTTTTTTAATCAAACTTTTGACAATTTTATAATCTATATTTTGAAAAATGAACATATTAATTATGATTGGGACATTGAAATTTACATTGGATAAATGTTTGGTATTTTTCTGACAATGTTCATTTTTTAATGAATAGTGAAAAATACTGCATTTTACATCAAAAATGCTTTTTCATTTAATTTAATTATATGGTTATATTATCCTTTTAATTGGTCTTAAAGTGTAATATGAATGTATTTTTACCATTTAATCCAATGGTGGTCATTAGGATTAATTTCACTTTGGAATTGGACATAAACTAATGCCAAACGTTTCATAGATATTGTTTCAAAAAAACCCGCTATTTGTTTTGACAATGGGAATTATTTTTCATTCAATTATTGCAATTTTTGTGTTTAGAATTTGGTAAAATGGATTTCATATTTGGAATCTTATGTTCCAAATTATGTAATCAATACTCTTTTGTTTTTGGACATTATGAATAGTAACGATGGTAATTATCTTTAATTATCTTGATTAATGAGTAATTAGGTAGTTAAAGATAATAAAATGAAGTCATAATAATACAAAAAGACCACAACATGTGTCCTAAGGCTACTGGGTGTCTCCTTTCTGACCATGGGATGTCTTGTGCCAGACTTTGGGACCCCATGGAATCACTATTGTGAGAAAGTTACTTTTTACCTTTTTAATTTTAAAGAATGTTAAATGCAACAAAGAATGTATAACCTAATTAAAACATTTTTAATTTTTTTTACATAAAAATATCTTTTCGACTATAAATATTCATTGGAAAGCTAAGACTATTTCCTAAATCATAGTATTTTTTTCATAATTTTTAGACTTTAAATAAATTATATTATTTATCACATCATGATGATGCAGCGATTACTTCATTAATAAAGGATTTAAATAAAATGAAATGATAATGTAAAATCTATGATCTACACATGTCCAAAAACTATTGGATGGGTGGATTTCTAACCCTTATCACCTTACCCTCGAATTATATCAATGTGGGACCTTTTGAATATAAGGCCCCAGCCTTAAACCTTGCTTAATCTTGAGTTATTACAAGATTACACATTGAGGATCATTTCGGGTTTAGAGTTTTAGAGCATTAGATCATAAAACTTGCATTACATTCCACATATAAATAAAGTGGTTACATAAAGATAGTATTCTTCATTCCCATCAATGGAAACATATTTAAAATAAAACATGGATTATTTCTTGCCACATCCTTGACTCTATCATCTAATCATGTACCTTTCCCTTGACCTGTGAAAAACATTTCAAAAATTTGGGATGAGCATAAAAACTCAGTATGGGTTATAAAAAAACATGGAAAGGAAACATGAGTTCATATATACATAAGAATGAAATCATACTTTACCCATAAAACATAGGCACTTTAACATACCTCATAAAATCATGAATAAATCATAGAAATCATAAGACATAAAGGTAACTTGAGGAATTCATAACATTCTTACGTAGGGAGTAACCCTCTTGGTTACGTTTGGAATACCTATCACAGTATATTCCCTAAAATCTCTTCGGAGAAACCTTAACGTTTCACTCCTTCACGTTACCCAATGCATTGGAGAGCTATATCGGGCTCACCCGCCCTTAGTTTATCACGGAACCACCCGTCTTCATAATAATGCCCAAGAACCATAACATAATAATATCACATAAAACATGCATAAAGGAAACATAAAATTTCCACATTTCAATCACGAGATATCAATACAACACATTGATATAAAAACATTATGAAAACCATTTTCAATACTAAAATAAAAGAAAAGTAAAACATGGTATTTATTTTTTTTTTAAAAAGAAGGTATGGCTTGTAGAGGAAGCCGAAACTCAAATAACGGTCACGACGGCGGAGAAGTCGTTGTCGCCGCATTCGTACGACAAAAACATTCCCTTTTGACGTTTAGTAAACGCTTCGTATAAAAAATATTCATTTTTAATAAACGTAAAAGTCAAAGGGGTTTATACACCGTATAAAAGATAGTTGTGTATAAAATAAAATATGCCTCAATGAAAGGAGATTGAGACGAAGTCCCATACCTCATATCCGACTTGACCCGACCGTTCTTTATTCTCCTGAATAATAAACTTGAGTTAATATATACTTGCTTATGAATATTTTTCAAGTTCATTATTCCTTTTATACAATGTTATGAACATCATGTAATCAGTTAAGTTAATAATGTTCATTTTGTCGGTATTTGGTTCTTAAGTCAAAAATAGACTTCTTACACTTACATGTTGTTAATTTGGTCAAAGTTTAATTATATCCAGAATGGTATTCATGATGTAGATATCATACATGTCATATATATCCAGTACATACATGCATTTATAATATTACATAATCATTTAGAGGTACGAAATGAAACGCACCGTTCATGGAGACGGTAAGCCGTACGTACGCATGAACGCTACTTTCATTTCTATTTCGTATTTTATAGAATGGAATCATAATGACATAAAGGTATATTATAATTCCAGTATAATATCATATATAATATCATAGTTCCATCCTTTATATGTCCCACATATGGTATTAACGAATCAAATCACTTTCAGGGGGCGGTAGTCCGCACTTCCTAAAATGAAGATATCGTGTTTACCTATATTGGAAACCATAAAGGTATGCCCAAAATGAAAAACACAGAAGCTTAAGTAAAACATAAACATATTATATATCATATATAAAAATAGTGACATCATAATGGCCACCTTTGAAGGTGTTAAATGAGTGTTGAACAATCATCGTTTCGGGAGGCAGAATTTCGCCATCCACGGAAACCGTATGTTCTTTAACCATTTGATGCAGTTGTGTGAGAGTTTAGCTCAAATAAATATTATAAAAACATACTTGTATATTTAAGATACTGGGTTTGTTACAAAATAAGTAAATAAAAAGAGTTTATGGGGTTGGAGAAGCAAAATAAAACAAATGAACATGAGAGAATGAAATACCTTTAAAAGTGTAACCTCTTTTTGAGTTGAGCCTAAAGGCTTCCTTTGAAAGGAATCTGCCCAAAGGGAATCCTCTAGGATGAGGAGAGGTATGTGGAGAGAGAAAATGGGCAGGGGTTGGCCGAGCCAAAGGCTTGAGTAGTGTGTGAAATGAGGTAGAGGTGGGGGCCTTTTATAAGAGGAGAGGAGGGGAACTTTTGGAAAGTAAAGAAATATTACATTATTTGAAAATGTGTTTCGGTTTTAAAAGGTCCCAAATTTATAGAATTCGTGGATAAGGTGATAAGGGTTATAAAGCCACTCATCCAATTGGTTTTGGACATGTGTAGTTCATAGAGTTTACATTATCTTTCCATTTTATTTAAATCGTCAAATAATGATGTCATCGCTGCATCATTATTATGTCATAAATAATTAAATTTATTTAATGTCTAAAAATTATAAAACAAATACTATGATATAGTAAATCTTTTTATCTTTCCAATGACTATTTATAATCAAAATTTGGACTTGTATAACCCCACTTAAAAATTTATTTCGCAAACCATATTAGGTTTGTGTCATTTTCACATTAACATTAAATAAAAAGTAATTTATGTCATTTCCAAACCAAAGTGTCTCCATGGGGTCCCCAAGTTGACCCATGGTTTTTCATGGTCGGCCATGACACAACCAATAAGGTTGGGACATGTTTCTAGGTAATTTCATATTATTAAAACATTATTTATACCTTAAACTACACTAATTACCACTAATCGCGATTAATGAAAAAAAGTTACTATTCACCAAAAAATTATTTTAATCTCATTGAACCACATTTTACTTCTTAATGACAACCATGTATGTCGGATTTTCAAAATTCAATACACATTAGTGGTAAACTTTCATTTAACTGAAAAATCAGTTTTCTTGATTACCACTTAGTGGTTTCACTATTCATCAAAAATTGAAGTTTTTCAGAAAATTACCAAAAATTCACCCTAAGCTATATTTGATATTCCGAATTCAAAAATGAAGTCCATTTTACAAAATTCAAAACATATAAGTCAAATTAATTAATTTAATAATTAATTCACGTTGTCATGACAAATAGCGTGTTTTTGTGAAACAATAAGTACCAAAAGATTGACACCAGTTTAAGTCCAATTTCAAAGTGAAATTGATTCCAATGACCACCATTGGATTAACTGGTAGAAATATTTTCTAATTTCACTTTAAAACCAATTAAAACAATAATCTAATCATATAAATAAATTAGATTAAAAAGAGGTTTTGAATTAAAATACAACATTTTACACTATTCATAAAAAAATGAACTTTATCAGAAAGGTACCAAAAATTTTCACAAAGTAAATTTTGATGTCCCGATTCTAAAGAAGAGTTATATTTGGTCCAAAATAAAGTATAAGAGTGATCAAAACTATATTTAATGACTGTTCACCATTAAAAGGTGATAAGTGAACCTTTAGTGAAAATTAGAGTATATATGCCCTAAAATTGAACTCTTTCCGTATTTTGGCCTTTATCTTTTAATGGGTAGATGTATAAACATTTAAAAACATATCTAATCATATTTTAGTTATTTCTATCCATTACCGCCAGTACAACGGCTACTTGTTAACTAACATTTAAAATAATATTATTTTATTACTAGTGTGCTACGTAAGTTTCAAAGAAACTCATCGTTGCGTATCGGGTACGCTATCGAACATAGCAACCCCTTTAAAATAAAATTAATATTTAATTCGTAAATATTAATAAATAGGAAAATTATTTATTCTTTATTTACCTGGGATGTTACATCCTTCCCCCCTTTTGGGAATTGCGTCCTCGCAATTTTATTCACTTATCAAAATAAGTGGGGGTAGTTATCCATCATAGCATTTTCAGATTCCCACGTTGCCTCTTAAATCACATGGGTTTTCCACAAAACCTTTACCTGATAAATCACCTTATTCCGTACCACTTGCTCCCTGTGGTCAAGAATCTGGACCGGTTGTTTCTCATAAGATAGGTTCTCTTTCAGCTGAACTACCTCTAGGCTCAAAACATGAGATGGATCTGGCATATACTTTCTCAACATCGAAACGTGAAAAACATTGTGTACCTGAGATAAACTCGGTGGTAAAGCCACTCGGTATGCAACTGATCCAACTATTTCCAGAATTTCGTATGGTCCAACGAACCATGGACTCAACTTTCCTTTCTTACCAAATCTTGTCACACTTTTCCAATGAGAAACCTTGAGAAAAACATGATCACCTACCTCGAAAGATAGATCCTTCCTCCGGTTATCCGCATAACTCTTCTGCCTGCTCTGAGCTGTTCTCATGTGCTTCTGAATCAACTGAACTTTTTCTGTCATCTCTTCTACCAATTCTGGTCCCATCAGTTTCCTTTCACCCACTTCATCCCAAAATGCTGGAGTTCGACACTGCTTCCCATATAAGGCCTCAAATGGTGTCATCTGTATACTGGAATGAAAACTATTATTATAAGAAAATTCAACCAAAGAAAGATTTTGGTCCCAACTTCCCTGATAATCCATCAAACAAGCTCGTAGCATATCCTCCAATTTCTGAATTGTTCGTTCTGACTGCCCATCTGATTGAGGATGAAAATCTGTACTAAAATTTAATTCAGTACCCAATGACTTCTGAAGGCCTTTCCAAAAGTTAGATGTGAACCTGGGATCACGATCAGATACAATGGAGAGAGGAACTCCATGTAACCTGACTGTCTCTTTAAGATACAAATGGGAAAGTTGATCAAGAGAGAAAGTATCTCGTATAGCAAGGAAATGAGAAGATTTGGTCAAGCGATCAACAATAAACCAGATTGCATTATTACCTCGAGATGTCTTCGGTAATCCAACAACAAAGTCCATGGATATATTCTCCCATTTCCACTCTGGCACTGGTAAAGGATGAAGCATCCCTTTCGGTAACTGCCGCTCTGCTTTAACCTGCTGACAAGTCAAACACTTCACAGTATAATCAGCAATGTCTCTTTTCATTCCATCCCACCAATAATACTCTCGCAGATCTCTATACATCTTAGTACTGCCCGGATGAACTGAAAACGGAGAACTATGAGCTTCACATAATAGCTCTCTCTTCAAATGTGAATCACAAGGCACACACAATCTCTTCCCAAACCTCAAAACACAATCACTATCAACGTTGAATTCAGGCAACTTACCTTTCTGAACCAGCTATACCTTTTTCTGCAACTCACTATCTTGCTTATGTGCTTGCTTGATTCTATCTGATAGAGATGATCTCACTGATACCTGAAACAAAACAGAAGGACTTCCTACACCAACAACTTCTATGCCAAAGTTCATCTAATCCTTAACCAAAGGATCACGTTCCAAACACAACATTGTTAATGAAGCATTACTTTTTCGACTCAAAGCATCAGCCACTTTATTTGCTTTTCCCGGATGGTAATGAATTGTACAATCATAATCCTTGATTAATTCCAGCCATCTCCTTTGTCTCATGTTTAACTCTTTCTGAGTGAATATATACTTTAAACTTTTGTGATCGGTATATATTTCACACTTTACTCCATACAAATGATGCCTCCAAATTTTTAAAGCAAAAACAACAACAGCTAATTCCAAATCATGTGTAGGGTAATTTTACTCATGAGTTTTCAACTGTCGTGAAGCATAAGCAATTACCTGATCATTCTGCATTAGGACGCAACCAAGTCCTTTCAATGAAGCATCACTGTATATAACAAACTCACCATTCCTGGAAGGTAGTGCCAAAACTGGAGCATTCACCAATCTTCTTTTCAATTCCTGAAAACAATCATCAAATTCTTTTGTCCAGATAAACTTAACACCCTTCTGAGTTAGCTTAGTCATTGGAATAGATAACCGTGAAAAATTTCTAACAAACCTTCGGTAATAGCCCGCCAAACCAAGGAAGCTATGAATCTCGATGACATTTGTGGGTCTTGGCCATTCTTCCACAACTTTTGTTTTTGCAGGATCAACAGTTATTCCATCTTTAGAAACAATGTGACCAAGGAAAGAAATTTGTTGCAACCAAAACTCACACTTTCTGAATTTCCCATACAATTTCTTTTCTTTTACGGTTTTCAAGATAACCCTTAAATGTTTTTCATGCTCCTCTTTACTTTTGGAAAACACCAAAATATCATCAATGAAAACCACCACAAACTTATCCAAGAACTCATGGAAAATTCTATTCATTAAGTCCATGAATACAGCAGGTGCATTGGTTAGCCCAAAAGGCATTACTACAAATTCATAATGGCCATATCTCATACGGAACACGGTCTTCAGAATATCTGCCTCCTTTAACTTCAGCTGATGGTACCCCGATCTCAAGTCAATCTTTGAAAAAAACTGAGCTCCCTGGAGCTGATCAAACAAATCATCGATATGAGGCAAAGGATATTTGTTCATAACAGTGATATTATTCAAGGCTCTATAATCAATGCAATGTCTCATAGAACAATCTTTTTTTTAACAAATAAAACAGGAGCACCCCATGGTGATGTGCTAGGTCTAATGAAACCTTTCTCTAATAAATCTTTCAATTTCTCCTTCATCTCTAAAAGTTCAATTTGTGCCATTCGATAAGGGGGTTTTGAAATTGGCTTAGCATCAGGAACTAAGTCAACAGTAAACTCAACTTCCCGATCTGGTATTATTCCAGGCAACTCATCAGGAAAAACATCAGGATACTCATTTACCACTGTCACATCATTAATCTGAATAGTTCCTTTATTTTCAATGATGTGTGCAAGGTAACATTCATTTCCATCATTTACAAGTTTCTCGGCCTCTTGATATGTTATAAAAAGTAAGGGTTCATTCTTGTAAACAAACTGAAATTCTTTCTGAAAAGAAACTTCTTTAGCTCTACAGTCAATCTTAGCATGGTAAATAGAGAGCCAATCCATACCCAGGATAACATCAAACTCTACTAGAGGTAGAACAATAAGGTTTTCAAGTAGGTTCTTTCCACAGATAAGGATAGGAAGATTCTTATAAATTCTTTTTGCCTCGACACTTTCCCCAGGTGTTTTTACCAAAAGTTCAGGAGTCATTTCTTGAGATGGTATTCTCATTTTACTAGAAAAGGTTTCATAGATGAAAGAATGTGTAGACCCCGAATCAAACAACACACCGGCATAATCTGAAAAGACAAACAAAGTACCTGATACAACTTCATTTGATGGCCCGACATCTGCTGAAGTAGTTGCAATGGATTTCACCACCCCTTTCTGCTTGTTGTCTAACTACTTCCCATCACTCAAGCTCCTTGTCGGACACTCGTTTGCATAGTGACCCATCTCATTGCACTTATAACACTTCACTAACTGTAAATCAAATTTGTTCATACCTTCAGCTTGATCCTTTTCAGTGCAATCACGAGCCTTATGTCCCATCTTACCACATCGGTAGCACTTTCCAGAATTCAGAAGACATTCCCCAGCATGCCTTTTTCCACATTTATCACAAACTGGAAACTTAGTTTTCTTACCATCAGACTTTTTTGAAGAATTCTTACCTTTCTCCTGCCACCTCGGTCTCTTATTCTGCTGGTTGTTATAGAAAACTTAGTCATCGGCAAACTCCATTTCCACCTTCTCATCACATCGAACAAGCTTTTCATAACTTTTAAACTCACGAGAAGCTATTGCCCTTCGATATTTTGGCTTTAATACTGAGTAAAAACGATTGATTTTACTATCAAGGTCCCGGATAAAATTTGGAGCATACCTTGCCAATCAAGTGAACCTTTCTTCATAGGCAGCCACTGAGTCTTCCTCTTAACTCAATTCCATGAATTGCTTTTCCATCCTAAGTCGAACAGCCTTAGGAAAATACTTCTCAAGAAACATACCTTTGAATTCATCCCAGTCAAGAGCATCAATCTCATCGGCGTCCCTGATATTTTTATCCATAGACCACCACTGATCTGCTTCACCTTCCAGACGGTAAATAGCATGATGAACCTTTTGATTGTCTGAACACCCCATGACATCAAAAATCTTCTCTAGTGATTTAATCCACCCTTCATCTAGCACAGGGTCAGATGATTCTATGAATGATGGGGGATGTTGCCTCATGAAATGTTCCACCACTGACATGTTCCTTTGCGGTTGATCTTCCTGATCTCGTGCATGGATACCACCACCATTTATCGCTTGAGTCAACTGCGCCATTACTGCAACAAACTGTTTAGTTCCAATTCCGACCATTTCTGGATGCTGATTCGGAAGGTTATTTCATTCTGTATGCCTTCCTAGCACTGATTCCCTGTTTCCTCTGCGGAAAACCATTCTGAACAAACATGTCTTAGATGAAGCAACATGGTAATCCGTAAATGCTATATCATTTCAAAAAAAAAATTTGAATAATCATTTAATATAATTCTAACTCCTAAAGTTATCTAAACCGACCTCTGATACCAACTATAAGGCCCCATCCTTAAACCTTGCTTAATCTTGAGTTATTACAAGATTACACATTGAGGATCTTTTCGGGTTTAGAGTTTTAGATCATTAGATCATAAAACTTGCATTACATTCCATATATAAACAATGTGGTTACATAAAGATAGTATTCTTCATTCCCATCAATGGAAACATATTTAAAATAAAACATGGATTATTTCTTGTCACATCCTTGACTCTATCATCTAATCATGTACCTTTCCCTTGACATGTGAAAAACATTTCAAAAAACATGGGATGAGCATAAAAACTCAGTATGGGTTATAAAAAAACATGGAAAGGAAACATGAGTTCATATATACATAAGAATGAAATCAGACTTTACCCATAAAACATAGGCACTTTAATATACCTCATAAAATCATGAATAAATCATAGAAATCATAAGACATAAAGGTAACTTGAGGCATTTATAACATTCTTACGTAGGGAGTAACCCTCTTGGTTACGTTTGGAATACCCATCACAGTATATTCCCTAAAATCTCTTCGGAGAAACCTTAACGTTTCACTCCTTCGCGTTACCCAATGCATTGGAGAGCTATATCGGGCTCACCCGCCCTTAGTTTATCACGGAACCACCCGTCTTCATAATAATACCCAAGAACCATAACATAATAATATCACATAAAACATGCATAAATGAAACATAAAATTTCCACATTTCAATCATGAGATATCAATACAACACATTGATATAAAAACATTATGAAAACCATTTTCAATACTAAAATAAAAGAAAAGTAAAACATGGTATTTATTTTTCTTTTAAAAAGAAGGTATGGCTTGTAGAGGAAACCGAAACTCAAATAACAGTCACGACAGCGGAGAAGTCGTTGTCGCCGCATACGTACGACAAAAACATTCCCTTTTGTCGTTTAGTAAACGCTTCGTATAAAAAAGATTCATTTTGAATAAACAAAAAAGTCAAAGGGGTTTATACACCGTATAAAAGATAGTTGTGTATAAAATAAAATATGCCTCAATGAAAGGAGATTGAGACGAAGTCCCATACCTCGTATCCGACTTGACCCGACCGTTCTTTATTCTCCTGAATAATAAACTTGAGTTAATATCTACTTGCTTATGAATCTTTTTCAAGTTCATTATTCCTTTTATAGCATGTTATGAACATCATGTAATCAGTTAAGTTAATAATGTACATTTTGTCGGTATTTGGTTCTTAAGTCAAAAATAGACTTCCTACACTTACATGTTGTTAATTTGGTCAAAGGTTCATTATATCCAGAATGGTATTCATGATGTAGATATCATACATGTCATATATATCCAGTACATACATGCATTTATAATATTACATAATCATTTAGAGGTAAGAAATGAAATGCACCGTTCATTGAGACGGTAAGCCGTACGTACGCATGAATGCTACTTTCATTTCTATTTCGCATTTTATAGAATGGAATCATAATGATATAAAGGTATATTATAATTCCAGTATAATATCATATATAATATCATAGTTCCATCCTTTATATGTACCACATATGGTATTAACGAATCAAATCACTTTCAGGTGGTGGTAGTCCTCACTTCCTAAAATGAAGATATCGTGTTTACCCATAATGGAAACCATAAATGTATGCCCAAAATGAAAGAAACAGAAGCTTAAGTAAAACATAAACATATTATATATCATATATAAAAATAGTGACATCATAATGGCCACCTTTGAAGGTGTTAAATGAGTGTTGAACAATCATCGTTTCGGGAGGCAGAATTTCGCCATCCACGGAAACCGTATGTTCTTTAACCATTTGATGTAGTTGTGTGAGAGTTTAGCTCAAATAAATATTATAACAACATACTTGTATATTTATGATACTGGTGTTGTTACAAAATAAGTAAATAAAAAGAGTTTAGGGGGTTGGAGAAGCAAAATAAAACAAATGAACATGAGAGAATGAATTACCTTTAAAAGTGTAACTCCTTTTGAGTTGAGCCTAAAGGAATCCTTTGAAAGGATTCTGCCCAAAGGGAATCCTCTAGTATGAGAAGAGGGATGTGGAGAGAGAAAATGGGCAGGGGTTGGCCGATCCAAAGGCTTGAGTAGTGTGTGAAATGAGGTAGAGGTGGGGGCCTTTTATAAGAGGAGAGGAGGGGCACTTTTGAAAAGTAAAGAAATATTACATTATTTGAAAATGTTTTTCGGTTTTAAAAGGTCCCACATTTATATAATTCGTGGATAAGGTGATAAGGGTTCGAAATCCACTCATACAATTGGTTTTGGACATGTGTAGTTTATAGATTTTACATTATCTTTCCATTTTATTTAAATCGTCAAATAATGATGTCATCGCTGCATCATTATTATGTCATAAATAATTAAATTTATTTAATGTCTAAAAATTATAAAAAAACTACTATGATATAGGAAAATTTTTTATCTTTCCAATGACTATTTATAATCAAAATTTGGACTTGTATAACCCCACTTAAAAATTGTTTTCGCAAAACATATTAGGTTTGTGTCATTTTCACTTTAACATTAAATAAAAAGTAATTTATGTCATTTCCAAACCAAAGTGTCTCCATGGGGTCCCCAAGTTGACCCATGGCTTGTCTTTGTCGGCCATGACACAACCAATAAGGTTGGGACATGTTTCTAGATCATTTCATATTATTAAAACATTATTTATACCTTAAACTACACTAATTACCACTAATCGCGATTAATGAAAAAAAGTTACTATTCACCAAAAATTTATTTTAATCTCATTGAACCACATTTTACTTTTTAATGAAAACCATGTATGTAGGATTTTCAAAATTCAATAGACATTAGTGGTAAACTTTCATTTAACTGAAAAATCAGTTTGCTTGATTACCACTTAGTGGTTTCACTATTCATCAAAAATTGAAGTTTTTCAGAAAATTACCAAAAATTCACCCTAAGCTATATTTGATATTCCGAATTCAAAAATGAAGTCCATTTTACAAAATTCAAAAAATTTTAGTCAAATTAATTAATTTAATAATTAATTCCCGCTGTCATGACAAATAGTGTGTTTTTGTGAAACAATAAGTACCAAAAGATTGACACCAGTTTAAGTCCAATTTCAAAGTGAAATTGATTCCAATGACCACCATTGGATTAACTGGTAAAAATATTTTCTAATTTCACTTTAAAACCAATTAAAATAATAATATAATCATATAAATAAATTATATTAAAAAGAGGTTTTGAATTAAAATACAACATTTTACACTATTCATAAAAAAATGAACTTTATCAGAAAGGTACCAAAAATTTACACAAAGTAAATTTTGATGTCCCGATTATAAAGAAGAGTAATATTTGGTCCAAAATAAAGTATAAGAGTGATCAAAACTATATTTATTGACGGTTCACCATTAAAAGGTGATAAGTGAACCTTTAGTGAAAATTAGAGTATATATGCCCTAAAATTGAACTCTTTCCGTATTTTAAGCCTTTATCTATTATTGGGTAGATGTATAAACATTTAAAAACATATCTAATCATATTTTAGTTATTTCTATCCATTCCCGCCAGTATAACGGCTACTTGTTAACTAACATTTAAAATACTATTATTTTATTACTAGTGTGCTACGTAAGTTTCAAAGAAACTCATCGTTGCATATCGGGTACGCTATCGAACATAGCAACCCCTTTAAAATAAAATTAATATTTAATTCATAAATGTTAATAAATATGAAAATTCTTTATTCTTTATTTACCTGGGATGTTACATTGAATCTGAAAATCATTTTTAAATAAAGTAAAATTTCTTTACTTTCCATGAGTGCCCCTCCTCTCCTCTTATAAAAGGCCCCCACCTCTACCTCCTTACCCAAAATCCCAAAGCCTTTGGCTCGGCCAACCCATGCCCATTTTGTCTCTCCATATCCCTATCTTACTCCTTGAAGCCTTAATTTGGGCAGAAGTCTTCCCAAAGAATTTTTTGAGCACAAACCAAAGGGAGTTACCCGATTTTAAGGTAATGCCTTCACTTGAGTCCTTTTGTTTTATTTTGCTTCTCCAACCCGCTAAACTCTTTTTATTCATTTATTTTGTAACAACTACTGTATCTTCAATATACTAGGATGTTTTTATAAGAATTATTCTAGCTACACTTACACACACCTACATCTAATGGTTAAAGGACATACTATTTCCGTGGATGGTGAATTTATGCCTCCCGAAACGATGATTGTTCAACATTATTTCAACACCTTCGAAGGTAGACATTAAGATGTCACTATATTTATATATGATATATAATATGTTAATGTTTTCCTTAAGCTTATTTATTTTTCATTTTGGGAATACCTTTATGGTTTCCATTATGGGTAAACGTGATATCTTCATTTAAGGAAGTGTGGACTACCGCCCATTCAAAGTGATTTGATTCGTTAAATACCATATCTGGGACGTATAAAGGATGGAGTTATGATATTATATATGATATTATACTGGAATTATAATATAACATTATATCATTATGATTCCATTCTATAAAATACGAAATAGAAATGAAAGTAGCGTTCATGCGTACGTACGGCTTACCGT
The DNA here is from genome assembly GCA_963277665.1 of Viscum album. Classification (NCBI taxonomy): domain Eukaryota; kingdom Viridiplantae; phylum Streptophyta; class Magnoliopsida; order Santalales; family Viscaceae; genus Viscum; species Viscum album. The sequence continues at coordinate 1,947,773,030 of OY728163.1, forward strand.
CTCAATGAACGGTGCATTTCATTTCTTACCTCTAAATGATTATGTAATATTATAAATGCATGAAAGTACTGGATATATATGAAATATATTATATCTACATCATGAATACCATTCTGGATATAATAGATACATCAACAACTTGTAATTATAAAGAGCGTATTTTGACTCAAGTACCAATGATCGTTAAAACGACCGTTCTTAACTTAAATAATTACATAGTGTTCATGACATGGTAATAAGTGATATAAAAGGAATAATGAACTTAAAAAAGGTTCTTAATCAATTAGAAATTAACTCAAGTTTATTATTCAGGACATTAATGAACGATCGAGTCAAGTCGGACCCAAGGTATGGGACTTCGTCTCAATCTCCTTTCATTGAGGCATATTTTGTTTTATACACAACCTTGTTTTATATGGTGTATAATCCTCTTTGACTTATAATTATATCCAAAAGGAATATTTTTATACACAGTGTTTTACTAAACAACAAAAGGGAATGTTTTGGTTGTACGTATGCGGCGACAACGACTTCTCCACCTTCGTGACCATTATTTGAGTTTCGGCTTCCTCTACAAGCCATACCTTTTTTGTAAAGAAATATAAATACCATGTTTTACTTTTCTTTTATTTTGGTATTGAAAATGGTTTTCATAATGATTTTATATCAATGTATGGTATTGATATCTTGTGATTGAATGGTGGGAATGTTATGTTTCCTTTATGAATGTTTTATGTGATACAATTATGTTGAGGTTCTTGGGCATTATTATGAATACGGGTGGTTCCGTGATAAACTATGGGCGGGTGAGCCTGATATAGCTCTCCAATGCATTGGGTAACGCGACGGAGTGAAACGTTAAGGTTTCTCTGAAGAGATTTAGGGAATATACTATGATGGGTATTCAGAACGTAACCAAGAGGGTTACTCCCTATGTAAGAATGTTATGAATTCCTCAAATTACGTTTATGTCTTATGATTTCTATGATTTTTTCATGATTTGATGAGGTATGTTAAAGTGCTTATGTTTTATGGGTAAAGTATGATTTCATTCTTATGTATATATGTACCCATGTTTCCTTTCAATATTTTTATATCCCTTACTGATCTTTTTATACTCATCCCATGTTTTTTTGAAATTTTTTTCACTGGTCAAGGGAAAGGTACATGATATGATGACAGTGTCAAGGAAGTGTCAAGGAAGAATCCATGTTTTATTTTAAATATGTTTCCATTGATGGGAAAGAAGAATACTATCTTTGTGTAACCACTTTGTTTATATGTGGAATGTAATGCATGTTTTGTGATTTAATTCTCTAAAACTCTAAACCTAAAAAGATCCTAAATGTGTAATCTTGTAATAACTCATGATTAAGTAAGGTTTAAGGCTGGGGCCTTATAGTGTCCTTATTAATACATATTATCATAAAAATAGTTTTCACTAATATTGTCTAATCCTAATTCCCAAATTAACTAAACCATTCTCTGATACCAACTACAACAACCATGATTTTCTTACATTATTATTAAATTATTTTAAAGATGAAACATAAAATATTTACACAATGAGGATCTTAAAGTTTAGTTATTTGGTAAATTAAGACCATACTGAACATTTAAAAAATAAAACAATTTTTTAAATTTCTTCATCTCTAGCTTCTTATAGGACTTCATATTCTCCATAGTATAATTAATGACCCGTGGATGTACAACTAAAATGGGTTAGTTAAAATCTTATGAAGAGGATATATAGGGATATGGAATTATATGAAATGGGGTTAGAATAATCATTATCATCCTAACATATTAATAGGATCATAATCATGAGAGTAATCATTAATAAAATTCTTGTAATGTGGTCATGCATAAAAACGAAATATCATGTCTTAGTGGTGAATGACCACACATAGATACGAACAATGATAGTTTCATGTTCACTCATATTTAAATTTTCTAATAAGATACATAAATTACCAAATTAATTGTAGTTATATATATATTTTGGATAACATATTACATCATAAAATTTACATTTTTCTATATAATTACGGGTGCACCCGTCACAACATAACATTTAGATTATCATTAATGCCACATAGAATGTATATCAATATTGGATATAAAATAACCCAAGTAATGTAATGTGTTTCATCTATTAAATAATAAATTCACAACTTCATTCCCAAATTTCATATTGAATATCATAATTGATATAAGAATCATCAATATTGAGTAAATAAAAAACATTCTCGAGATGTAAAAGGTGTGTTTTTTGAAAGAAGAGTTATTTTCAAAAACATCATGTTTGTCATAACCTAAATAACAAAAAAATTATATCCCATAAGTGGTAATATAGTGATGAGGAAATTATATTTAAGGATTATCCATAATAAAAATTGTGTGAAAGAGGGAAAACCCACAAAAAGAGTTGGGTTCTAGAATACCCCTATCCTGGTGTCTAAAATCATTATTTACATTAATATCCTATATAATCACATTATATTCAACTATGAAAAAATAAAAAAACATTTATATATTAATTTTATTAATTTTGGTTTTATTATGTTCATTAATGGTACTTTAGATGTGTTATAGTGTTTAATTTCATCATTTGGGAAAATTCGTATTCATGGTTTTCATGACTGGTTTACTAGAATACTAGAATAAAAGTTCACAAAAGATATTGTTAAATATAGAAAATTTTTATTATATGTTATTAATGATATTATATTATTTTAAATTTTATTATAAATAATTTTATATATGGAATGAGGATGAATCATTAGATAAAAGTTAATGATTATTTTTTAGGTTAATTTCAATACTTTTTCGATCACAACCATGTAATTTTGTTTTATCATATAGTATTATGATGATAAGTTAGTACCAAAACATAAAAAGGACTATATAATACAAATTAAAACCTTTTTCAACCATTTTATGGTATTATTAATATTATTTAAGTCATGAAATAAAAATTAATGTGCATCACCCATGATAATGGTAAATTGCCACGTCACGGGTGACAATTTCATTTTTTAGAATAAAAAATAGAGAATGGAATTCGAATATGGATCATGAATTAAAATGATATAATTACATTATATCTAAAATACTGGAGTTATCATGCCTTTTGGATAAGATTATGTGAGTATAAGAGATGAAAAGAAATGAAATTGAAAATAAATAGAAAGAATAAGGAAGAGGATTTTAACTCTTAAATATCTCATCCATGAGATCCAACATAATTTAAAGGTTATTATATTTTGATGATGACATGAGAACCTTGACTAGGGATAGGGAATTGGGGAAAGGTTTAGAAATAATTTTTTCATGGATCACGGCATTAGATATGCAAGGAGAAGTGGGGGTGTGGGTTGTATTTATAGTGGATGAGTGGGTGTTTTCTCATTATTTAATGCAATAAATTTATTCTTTTTCCCAAGACAAGAAATATTGTTGATTTTTGTGACTAAATATAGTAATTATATCATTTGAGTCCCAAAAATGGTTCTTATATCAACCATGACTCATGAAATAAATTATGTATACCGTAAATTATCATATCTTACAATTCATAGAAATCAAGTATTTGAAAAAAGTCCAAAAAATTAACCCCAATTCATTTATTGACTGGAAGAACAAAAAAATAAACTCCATTTTCGGAAAATAATTTTCCAAATATGAATTATTTAATATCTAATGAAAATAAAAATTTACTTGGAGAATATAGATTTTAAAATAAAAACTGATTTTATAACCTTTTGAAAAATTACTTAAAGTATCATAAATTTATATGAAAGTCATAATACATAAAAATATAAAATTATGAAAATAAATATTTTTTTAAATTAGAAAATTAATCATAAATTTATAATTAAATATTTATGACATACCCTAAAATACCAACACTTAATTAATACTTTTTAAAACATTTATATAGTAAGACTATGATATAACTATACCATAATTTCATTTATAAATTCCTAAATTATATTTATACTTTCTTGGGTGAGGATAATATTCATTTTTCTAGTTTACAATTCATTACTTTCATATAACTATTTCTAATGTCAAGATACTATATTATATTTATAGGTTTCAGAATTTCAAGAAATACTTATTATTTCATTAATTATTCATTTATAAAGACTTAATTATCATATATAAGTGATTTTATGGGATTTATACTACATAAAATTAATATAAGAAGGTAGAAATTACCTTGATAGATGTTTGGTTCATATATATTAGAAATGGTATACTTCCCTTTTCACATAAAAAATAATTTTTATGAAATATATAAAAAAAATTTCCTATGATAATTTTGTTATTTAGAATCAAGAAATGAAGTTTATTTTATTGATTAAACATTCTATAAAATATAAATTTAATCTTGAAATAAAATTTTAATGCATAATTAAAAAAATTATAGAAAAATTCTTTTTTATAATACTTTTTATATTCATAATTTATATAAAATAATAATAAATGTGGAAGAAATCAAACAATATTATCGGTTATTGACTTTAAAATTTAAATATAATTTAATTTGTTCTCATAATCAAAATATTACCATAAAAAAATATTCATTATTAAACTCACTAATTAATTATGTAAATTTGAATAAAATAACCTTTATAAAAAGATAAGAATTTATATATTTAATTATAATTTTTTTATTTACACCTAAAGATTCAATGACCATATTTTAATATTTTAATCAAATTTTTGTTTTCGTTTAGTTTGGTGAGGTCTGTTGAACATGATATCAAAAAAAATTGTTTATTTAAAGAAAATATTCAATGAAATATTAAAATGTAACGCATGCTTTCCATAATGTACATATATACTAATACATTGAACTTTTAGTTACATTAAGTATAATCAAGTAATGTGAATTTTTCTTTATTATTTATGTGATAGTTATCGATGTCATAGATGCTTAGCTAAGTTGTATTATCATTTAGTTATTGAAAATGAATTAGTGTAGATCATACCATCCCCCAGATAGTAATGGAACATAAAAAATGATATCCATTTGATAAGATTGCATCTTAGATTACATGTGAATCCATAAAAAGTAACATATCAATGTTGTTTCCTGACTGGATACTTAGGGGATTAAAAAGAAACCCTAACTAGGGGGATGGGTAAATAAAGTGATAATAATTTTCCTAAATTATTTTCTATCTCACATTACACATGTTATATCAGAACATTTATAATCATTTAGGGTGAATAAAATATGAAAATTTCAAAACACATAAACAAAAATTCAAATAAATAAAATATATTAATCAATACATATAATATTTTTACATGGTTCATCCCCATGGTCGGTGATTGTGACCCTTTTTACTTCTTATGAGTTTGAGACACATATTCCATTATATAATTATTGATTTGTTAAAATTAGGTTTGGTAGGTTCTACACTAACATATAAAATCTAAAATATTTTACACATTGTAATAGATGTTCATATTTCACCATGCTAGTCTTCAATATATTGATTGGCATGATCTTGTAATATAAAATTAGCCAAAAGTATACAATATTCATATTTAAAAAAAACATCTAAACCAGATCTTCCTTCTTCTCTAGTAGTACATTGTATCTACTATAAATTCGGGAACCTTAATATTTTCTCTTTAACTATAATTGAATAATAAAATTGTACTTCCTTATTTTCAACCATGTACTTATTAATATATGAAAATTATAATCTCTAATTATTCTCATGTAAATAATACTATATTCTAGATGTAATGGATACTAGATAAAGTTCCCCTTGTCATTAATTTATATAAAATTGAATTCTAGAGATATAAATTAAAATTGAATTAATGTTCCTAATATAATCACTCTGATAATGTATGTCAGTCTTGATCATTAGATCAATATCCAAAACAGAACTATTAAAAAATATCTTCTCAATACCACATCATGTAAGATTTATTTCACAAAACACTAATGTTTAATATAATATTTCATTTATAAACATTTATTAATGACTATTAAAAAATCAAATTTTCATGAAAACACAATTCTATGATTTAATATTGTTTAATATATAGCTAATAGTATTATAATCATTTGGATGTAAATAATTTCATGTAATTTTGGAATTTAATTCATGAAATCATATATAACTGCATGAACTTCATGATACTCTTATTAATTGGTTCTATCATACGATGAATTTAATATATTTCATTGGTTTATTATATTTAAATATCACATAACATCCCCTATAAAAAATTATAAATATAAGAATATATATATTACGTTGGGATTACTCCCAACTAATCCTTATAGAAATAGAAATATACTTTTCCTAAATATATTTTTATGTTGTTCAATCAATCTAGTCATTTAATATATTATATATAAGATGTATTTATTCCCAAAATGAGAATACACCCCTCTCTAATCACTTTTATAAATCACAACTACCCACTCAAAACATTAAAACTCTAAAAACACATTGGATTTATTTTAAATATGTATGTAAATTATCTTATCTAAGATCTAATGCACTTTATAAATATTCTTATAATCCAAAAAATCTCTATTTCAAAAATTATCCCAACAAATAAATAATACTGATTATATATATATATATAATATTTCGTAATTCATGATACTCATCTTAACTTATCCTATTGATTTTCTTGGTAAATATTTGTCAAAAGCACCTAGTCGAACCATGATTAGGATTATTAAACAATCAAAATGTCGTTAGGAAACATTCAATATAACAACACCATTTTCATTTTGAAAAATAAATTAATTTTTATAAAATTAATTCTAATCGATATCATATTCAATAATTTGTGGGATAATCATGATATAGAGTTAAATAACGAGGATTCATTCTATAGGAATTATAACCTTGTTGAACTTTTCCACATTATGTTTCACCAACTACATATCATCTTATATGATCCCTGAGAGTATGTTGGCAGAACTGTATCCCAAAATTCTAAAATGACTATATCTTCGTCATTTAATGATAACATCATGGTGTGAGTTGCTTTTATTTATTACTATCATTAGTGTTAGTCCCCTATGATCTCTTATGGTGGTTCACATATCTTTTTATTGTGTGATGTAAAACCACATGGTGTAGTGAAAACTCCCTCAATTAAGGAAATTAAATATCAAGGAAGATGATGAAAAAAATTCCCATTATTCCAAATCAATATAGAAATAATAAGGTGTGAATAATTTTTTTATATATAAATTCCTTCGTTAATTTTATATTTATGAAAACTATCTTTTTTTCCCAAATAATGGGATTCATCAATATTGATTTCTTGTGTTCCCATATTGTTCTATGAAAACTTATCATTCTTCACGAATTATCCTCATCCCATTATATATTAACTTTTATCATGATATTTATAAATTTTGGAAGATCAGTACTCTGATATATTAATTTTGGCTTGTTATAGTTTTGATTTTATAATGCCTTATGGTGGAAGAATCTTTCTCCTATTACTATCCGGGTTTGGGACATTTATTTTATTCTTTGGACATATATTTTTTCCAATATCCATAATTAAATCAACATTTAACTGTATTTTATCTTCCACAAAAATATATTTATTTGAAACAAAAGGATGAGTACTCACAGACAGCAATATGATTATAAATTTGATAATTTTATTATCACATTCAACACTTTTCATGAATTTAAACAAAAAACTAGTTTGAAAAAATTCATATTTATAGAACAATTACATAAATGTATATTTATTTATCTCTAAACCATATTACCAACGAAATGACTCTTCTAATGGATTTAACTCAATTTATTAATCTTATCCAATCCGTGGTAATATCTATCAACCGTGTAATTATTGATTAGACTCATACAAAATTCAAAACACTATCACACATTTAATTTCCATTTCATAATCATACTGATAAAAAACCTATCTTTAAATTCATTAAATCATTTAAAATAATTAATCTCCTAATTTTTTATTACCCAATTTATTTCTTACGAACTTTTTATTCTTGTCCCTATTATTTAAAAATAATAATTCTTAATGAAATTATATGATTATGATAATCTCTAGCATTCGTAACTAAAACATTCAACTCTATTCATTTATTCTCATTCATTCATGAAATATACCACATGAGAAAAATAAAAATTGATCATATTGATAGAAGGAAGGAATCATATTTCACATAGTAGTTAGTCATATTTTTATCCACCCAAACTATATTTGAATAAATACATGGTGTATAAAATAGGAGCGACAAATTTTCGCCACAAATGTTTCAATATGATATTCAAAATGTGCAAAAAAATATGTTTTAGTACCTCTTCATAAAAATTAAAATTAAACACCTACACACATCTTAAATAAAATCATTAGAATTAGTTATGTAAATGTTAACTCTCCCCTTTTTTAGTTGAAAAATAACTGTCCCAATAATTAATAATATTTTTTACAAATAATTTCAACATAAAAGAATAGATTAATATACCTCAAACATTAGATTCCTTTAGTGGGATCCATAATTTTAGATTCCCTAAAAGGATAATAAAAAATTGGTTGGTAATGTATATCCATATCTCCCTTCTTCTATTTGTTTATTTAGTTTTCTTCATGCTTCCACCGTTACATTTACAAACACTAATATCATTTGGAAACATAGTCTCATTTGTTATATTATCTGTCTTCTTAGTTGGAAGACAATTCATCACTTGTACAATCAACAAACATTCATCAATTTATTATTTATTTAACTGTCAATCCAATTACAACAATTCTATCCATATGGCAAAGAACCCTTTATGTATATACCTGACATATACTTGTGTGATGAATCGTTTTTTGTAGCAAAAATATTTGTACATATAGTTTATAGTTGCATTCATTTTCGATCAATAATTCCTCTTATTTGGGGATCCATGAAAATTAGCTTTTAGATATGTGACTATAAATTTTTTACCATCAATAAATTTCCCCAATAACATTTGGGTAATACATTTTAAACGACTTCTTATGAAATTATAGTTCATTAAATTAGGTTTCTTTCATAAAAAATAGAAATATTTATTTTTTATATTGACTATACCCTTTATCCCAAATTGCCCGAATAAATATTAATTCATATTGCCTATTTGAAATGGTGAATATTGTGACATTTTCTCCCACAATAAAATTATTTTTACATTAGTTCTAAATCCGCTTATTTTATTTTATCATGTGTAACTTTTATGACATTATTCTCTAATATATACCATGAGGAAGTGATATAATTTTCTCTATGACCATTTGAATTTGTTATAGTTTTCTTCAAATGAGAATAACAATCTTCCTTGGATGTCCCATAAAATTACATATCATAATAATTATCACTATTGTAATATTATTCCTGGAACATTATCAAGACCTTCCTAACCTATTCTTGATGGATTGTTTCCCACATTCTCTATATTCTCCTTATGTTCCCCAATATTTACTTTCTCTCTATATATACCCTAACTCTTCATATATACATTCATTACATTCTAGTGTTTTAAAAATTATTGAAATATTTAATGAACCTATATACAAATCATTCCTAACATAAACAATGAAAAATATTTCATGATTTTTTCCTATTAACAAAATAAGAATAGATTTTAAACCTAGTGCCATTGGGAAGATAAAACAATCAATTTTTGTGGTTTTATAAATATTTTCAATTCTCACTCATATCCACATTTGATGAGGTGTTGAGTTATTCGAAAATTTTCATTACACATTTTCCCACAATTTTTTATATATACTATACGATTATAGGAATAAAATTAATGCAAGTCAAAATTATGTGGAAAAGAGTGAACTTTTCCACAATATTTTGGTAGATTACATCTAGGATTATTTCAATATATTCTATCCAATAATATTAGAAGTATTCATTGAATTAATGTAATAAAATTTATTTATGGAAGACATTTTTTCTTTAAAAATCGAGATATTTTAGTTTGGTTATCTACATGGTTTCCATATTTAACTACCAGTTCATGACACATCTGGATAATGATATTCTTATCATCTTAATAAAATTTTAATTTTAATTATAATTGAATTTTACTGTTTCATTTCTAATAATCAAAATATTTTTTTAAATATTATAAATCATTATTTGTCCCTATTACTCTTCTATATATGATTTTAAATGAAGTGTATTTAACACTGATAATGGCTTTGTATGATTCCCCAATAGAATGGAACTTCTCTCCACATGCTTCTATAGTCTTGAATTTCTCATCGATAGTGAATTGTAATGAATTGTGAATAGTAAAATATTATTATATACTAATAATTTAGGTTTTCTATTTATATTTCACCTCTTTGATGGGATTATTTCACTATTTCAACTTTTTACACAATAATTATTTTCATTACTTCATTATATTTTACTATCTATGATTAATAATCATTTAAATACAAGATAACATAAATTATGTTACTAAAATTATGACCATGAATTTAATTCATCTGTTAACTATCCTCAATATAGAGGCCTTAAATATTTTAATATGGAATTTCTATTTATTATCATTACCACTTGAATTTGATTCTTTTAGAGGATCATTTTTAATAGACACAACATCTATACTACAACTCCAACTAGGTTGAGTTAATGGTTTACGTTCATTTCATTATGATTTGTGTTGATTTTATTAACTAATTTTTTATATCTCTTCATTATTGGTTTAGTTAAACTCTCTTTGTATATACTGAATGATATTATAACTATATTTTAAATTCCTTGAAACTCTATATTATCAAGAAATCTTCACTTTATATATGTTTGTTAAAACAAATTATGATGAAAAATATAGATATAATTACTAGGAACCTATGATATAATATCGCCGATAAGATCCACAATATGAAGTAGTCACACGGAGAGTGGGGTAAATCTTTTGTGACCAGTTTTAACATATTATTTTCTTTCATACCTAATCATTTTCATACTCAAAACTCTATTACATTATATGATAAAAATATCCTATACATTCCCAAACGCATACAGACTATATTATATTTAAAAAGAAAATGACAAACAAAATATTTTATTTTATCAATGTTCACCCCAAGATGAGTGACTATGTCCTTGTTATGTTCATGTTGATTATATGACAGAAATTATCTACTAGAATCAATGAAAAATTACACTCCAGTTAGGTTGGTTGTACATTTACATCCCAAATATTTAGTATATTACACAGTAAAGAGAAAAATATTCAATCATGTTAATATTTTTAATCTACCTATTGTGACCAATAATTTCCATAAATAGATATTTTATATTTTTAGAAGAATAATAATTAGGTAAAATAAATATCTATACTTGGACTATAAAGGTTTAATATCTTTGGAAAGTGGGATACAAAAAATATAATTCATAAAAGATACATATCATCTCCCCATTAGTTATTTATAACTATCAACCTTCTTATATTCGCATAACATAAAATTTTTCTCCATATCATAGGGAAAATGAATCAAAATAACGGGTGATATCATTTTCCCAGCAAGGGAAAATAAGGGTCATATCAATGATCATTTAAACATAACATTGTTATAAATGGTATAAAGGTATGAAATAAAAATTTTAAAATCATTCAAAAAATCTTATATCCTAAAAATCAGTTACTAAATAAATCATTGATGTTTATAAAATATTTTTCATTAAGGGATCGATGAACATGATCTATGAGAACATAACATTTGCATTATATCATGTTATAAAAGAGTGGAAGAACATGAGGAATAATAAAAATGATTTAAATCCCATGTAAAACATACCAACCATAAAATTTATAACATGTTTGTCTTGGGATAACCATGAGTGTTCCTACCTCGGTATTAGGATAACACCCTTGTAACCTCTATTATACATTGGATAACCTTCTATCAATCATATTTTATTAGGTTTGGGGTTGACTACTGTCTACTTTTTGAGCTCAGTTAACATTAATCCTTAAACAATGAATTGGATGGATTGAGAATTCTAATACAACCCATCACATAATTATAAATCCCATCATCTGTAAGCCACATGTTCTAGAAAATATTCATAAAAAAATTACTAGTGGTAACAATAATAGGTTTCATTAATATTTTATCAGAATAAACATAAAGAACATAGAGAAAGAATAATTATGGTTCGATTAGATCATATTTTTAGTAAATAATATTTAGCATCAATGTATTTTATAATAGATTAGAATTTCCATTATTATATTAATGAACTTATTATTGAAGAAGATACCCTTTTCATTTTTAAATAAAATATATAATATTTTATAATTTTTATTAGAAATTTTTTTATTCAAAAAAACATTTTAACATGTAATGTAAGGTTAAAATCATTTATCATTGTTTCCAATGTCAAATTCCATCCATATCATGTACATTAAATTAGTTAATCATTTGACATTTTTGAAAAAATGTCATAAGTACTTCATTTGTAAAATGATAAGAATATTCGGTTTAAATCATTAACTAAAATTTCAAGAATGGGTAAAAATTATTTTAAAAATGTCATTATATAATATTATATATATTCATTAAAACCATCTAATAATATATTTACATGAAAGAAAAAGAATTTTGGACCAAACATAGAAATAAAGTCATTTTATTCATTAAAAACATTATTTAGATATATTGAGTACTTAAATATAGGAACATGATATAAAGAAATGTATGATATAGAAACAATCATAGTAAAATAAAACAGAATTGATTTTTTTTTGAAATGATCATATAAATCCATTTAATTAAAATACATGCATAACTAGTCCCGATGATAATGGGATTGAAACATAAACCCCATACCGCTTTTGGTATCTTCGGAATCATAAGACCCCTAATATAATTACATAAAATAAAACATTAAAAATAATTATAATTAGGATATTCATTATATAACATGTATATTGGTTTCATAAAACCCTCATAAATTATGATAGGTTTGTAAAAAAATATCTGTCCAGATGAAGACAATTGGAGATGATAATCCATGTCCTAATGTTATAATTTCTTCCAAAGCTCTATAACTTCTGAAATATTATATTTAAATTTATTATAAATTGACATAAAAATAATTTAATTACTTATAATATCACATATGATCCAATTATATTATTTATACACCCATTTATTTTTATTTCCTTCAAAAAATTACTATTTCCCGGTGATAACATTTTCTTTTTCCAGATAATTACAGTTTGGTTGTTCTAGTCACTATAATTTATCACGATTAAATAATAGTTATAATGTTAATAATGATATATATATCTTATATATATATATATTCATGTTTTTTATATTTTTATTCATCCATAATATATATCTATAGAAAAAAAAAGAATTGTACGATTCATGTAGATGGTATTCTATACATATGCAATAACACTATTATCTCTTTTTGACAGATGGAAATAAATAATGTTAAATGAAAATGTTCCTTTCTATAAACAATATGAAATCATATATATCAATAATATTAATTAAATATATACATATTATAACCAATTTAAATTATAAATGAAATACAGAACACATCACTTTGTGGAGGTGGTAGTCCACACGTACGCATGACAAATGTTATTGTCTTCTAATATATTAAAAGGAAATATGTTTGATATGATATTATAAATATAAAAGAATAATTATTTCATTAGTTACATATAAATTAATTATTAATGTACTTAAAACCTCATAAATAAAATGGTTATGAAAAAACATTTCACCACTAGTCTGAGACGGTAACCTGATCATTTGTACAAGTAATGTTTTTCCTTTCATTGGATGAAAAAGCAATAGAAAATTGATTTATATTAATAATAATGTACTCTAACTATAATTAATATACTGTACTTATTATTTTAGGATTGGTAAAATTTATTTATGGTATATATAATAATAAATATATTCTAATTTTTCGGTAAAGATGGTTACCTCTTCTTTTGTAGACATCATTTAGGTCCCATATTAAGGAACATTGGAATTATTTTTCATAATAAAATATACGATGTTTTTTACATATGGATGTTTATATCTTAATAAAGTAGTTTTTTTCTATGATATATGGATAAAATGGTATAAAAAATATAGGATAAGAAGTTACATTTTATAAGTGAAGAGAGGGGAAATCTTGGAATTACACAAAGTATTAACTAAATATTTATTAACTTTCATGATAAGGTGAATATAAATTAATATATATTTTTTATATAGTGATTATGCATCAAATTTATCCCACTAAATAAAATCTTAAAATTTTTATAATATGTTTTTAAATTTATCTCTATATTTAAACCCATTGTTACCCCTTCTCACAATTACCACAAAATAAATTTTTTTACTACAAATGTTATTGTAAAAACAAGTTACCATTTAATGGACCGTGGTTGATATTTGAATCTATATCCCATTAAATTTTCAAAATATTATAATCTGATTAATTATAAATCATTTAATATATCGTTATTTTTTATGAAATATCATTAATGTCATTTTTGGAAATACATTAGGTATTAAAATATAATATTCCTCTAAATCATCTAAAATGGTTCCAGTATAAAATATATTTAATTACAACGAGGATATAGCCCTAATATAATTATATAATAAAATTTTTATATTTTTTTATTTCAATATAAAATATATCATTTAGATTGATGCATTTGTTAATGAATGTTAACCAAAATTATGTTAATTCCTTTTTCAGTATTAAATGGTTATAATTTTACTTATATGGTAAAAATTTTATACAAAATAGATGAGGGGTGAATGTTACGATCATTTATCATCATAATTTCCCACTTTCAATATTTTTAGGATTTTTGGATAATTTAATTATATATTATTTAATAAAAAAATAGAATTAATGATATTTTAAAAACTATTCACATAATTTAACATTGATAACGGCATGAAATCAATATAATTGGAATAAAACCCATTATTATATTTATAATATGTTATATATGTCACAACATTATCAAGGATACTTTAAATAAACTAATTTTATTATTTTAGAGTTTTAATATTTACATACATGATCATTCTTCTACATGGAATAGTACTATGTAGGTGTTATGTAAGAATTTAAGACAATTTTTTCATTCCTTCTTTTTAAATAAACCCACATCATAGAAAAATTATTTATATTTAATAAAAAAAATTAAAGAAAAACATATGTTGTTTTATTCTTATCAATTTGTTTTGATATTTAATTCCAGCACAAGACATTCTTGACATTAAATTTATTTAAAATAATATATGAAATTTTTAAGAAACATTTCAAAAAAAGTTACATTAATAGAATCTCTGATGATTATGGTATAATCAAAATATTTCAATATATAAAATTCAATTATTAGTTTTATTTTTAGTCATAATCATTTTATCTTTTTAACTTTATTAAACCATTTACCCTTACCATAGTGATAATATTTACAATGGTAACTATTCATAATTAAAAAAGGGAAATATTAAAAAAAATTCAAACATAGGATTAAAAATATGAAACCCATTTTTCAAATTTTAATTTCTATTACTGTAATAAATTGATTTTAATATAAATTCATAAAACATATAGATTACATTTTTTAGAAAAATGCCTTATTAAAGATAAAAAATGAATATATATATATATACATCTAAACAAAGTGAAATGATGATTCATATATAATTATTTATATTATATATAATTAAAAATTAATTTTTTACTTTGCGGTAAAATTTAAATTGTAATGATACTTTTCAATTAGAATTATATACAATATTACAGAAATTGGTATTATTCATTATTCATTGAAAAATAATTTTTTTAGAAATATCTCAAAAATATCTCCCTAAAAATATTTTGATATGAAAATTTCAAAAAATAATTTCAATTTTCAAAATAAAATATAGTATATTAGATGAAAATAATTGTAATATCATGCACAAATTTCAATAAAAATAATTTGTGATGAAAATTACTTTTTGAAACATAAAATGACATCATTAGAATTTTTGTTATTTATGATATGATTTATTAAATTCCTTTCAATGGAGTATAAATATTATAAACATATTTCATAATGTGTCTATTCATATTCATAACCATAAATTCATTGACAATGTTATATTCATATAATAATATTTTTATAATACACATATATTAGTTTAATGCTCAGTTTTTCATGGTATACAATATATTAATCTTACTAATATTTTAACATATTTTTTCATTGTGCTACAATCCTAAATGGATTTTTTATGGATTATTATAGTTCCCTTTAGTATACAAAAATCATCCTTCTAAAAAAATTTAGAAAATAATATTCTATTTAATTTTGTGTCACATTTAATCAATTGCATGATGTTGGACCTCATCAATAGTTTTCCAACTACATGTAAATAGATATATTATACTAAATTCATGTAATTACTGAATCTGAATGAACATTTATTAATTGGAGTTCCCCAATACCTTAATCACAACATGATTTTAACTATTAGGGAGGGTATGAACACCATAAGTGGGGAGACTCTACCCTAAGCATCATAGATATAATTCCATAAATATATATAAATATATAAATATACTAATTAGAGTAAACTGATAAATACAATGTTTTAGAATTTAATAAAATATTGGACATGATTTATAAAAATAAAATTAATCATTCTCCCATTATAGTAATAGAATATATTGTAATTAGTGAAAGATGATACATAGATAAAATCTATGGAAATACATTATATTCCATAAAAATTCTTTTACTATCTCAATTACCTGAAACTAATTTACATTTTAGGGAACCATTTACCATAACTAGATCCCTATACATGATGTTTTCATGCATGTCAACATTTTTGAGTAGGCTGTGAGAAATAATATCATGGGGGAACAACTAATAAATTCTTAAAATGTGTTGATACATATATGATGTGTTTTTAATGAAAAAATAAATGAAGAAAAATAATTATAATCATACACAAAGTGATCACATGAAAACAAAGACACCATTAGCCCCCTTTTTTACCTCTTTATCATTGTGATGAAAGGATAATCAAAACATTTCTTATAATAGGATGAATAATCCATATGTATGGTGATTATTTCTATTTAAAGTATCATGGAATTGAGTTATATCAAGACTCTAGGATTTTCATATCAAAGCTCCCTGAATTGTATGCTCTTCCGGATATTATACCTCATATATTCCTTGAGTTAAACTTATATGTCATCAAGCCCATACAACTACTACATTAGGTCAAGCCTCCAGGATATCATTCCCTTATGAATTGTTCAAGTACACCTTCTTCATTGTTGCATGTTTTAAACACTCTCTGTCACGACCCGTCCTCGGGGCCCGTGTAGTGACTACCCCAAGCCCGCCTTCCATAGGCCAGGGGCTGGTGACTAGTACCAAGGCGTAAATCCTGATAAACAGGGAAGGCATTGCCTTTGTAAAGTAAACAACCATCATAGAGTAAGCAAGCGGAAAGAGTAAACACTAAGTAAAAACTGTAACAAGCTATGTTGAAAGTAAAAGGGGCCGTAAATACAAGCCCAACTGTAAAGTACAACTGAAAGGGAAAAACAACAACTGAAAAGAAAAGTCACAGCGTCGAGTCGTCCTCTGGAAGTCCCACCTGAAGGGCGAGCACAGATAGCCTCCACAGCTCCTCGGTCCAGCCGTCCGCTCCGAGTATGTCCCGCCTAGTGGTCCACCTCTAGGTACCGTCCTGCTCCGCAAGCCTCCACCACGATCAGCGATGTCCGTCGTCTGCAACCAACACAACGAAGTGCGGGCATAACCCGTGCAGGGGTGAGTATAAGCTACTCAGTAGGGACCCCGAGACCCCCGAAGGTCTCCCGAAATCCACAAAGGATAAACCACAAAGAAAGATACAATCACGAAGTAACAACTGACACTGCTTAGGTATATTCCCATACATATACCTAAGTCATCAATTCCAGTTCGGCTCCAACATCCGAGCCCAAGCACAACACAATCCACACAGGAAAGCAAAACGTATACTCACACAGAATAGAACAACACAATCGAAAAAGGAGAGAAAAAGTAATCCACATAGGATAGCTCAACACAATCCACAAAGGAATGTAAACAGTAAATCCACCCAGGATAGTTCAACACAATCCGCAGAGGAGAGTAAACAAGATTCAGTCACACAGGAAATACTTCGTCGAACAAAGGTGAAAGGGATGATTAGATAAAGATACTGAATCATATAAGCTGGGACCCACTGAGGATGCAAGACCAGCTGTCTTCACTGAATCATCTAAGCTGGGACCCACATAGGATACAAGACCAGCACAGCTGGGACCCACATAGAATACACGATCATCACTCTTCATTAATTCATCTATGATGGTACCCACATAGGATACAAGACCAGCACTCTTCATTGATTCATCTATGCTGGGACCCATATAGAATACAAGACCAGCAATGAATCATCAAAGTTAGGACCCACATAGGATACAAGACCAGCACAGCTGGGACCCACATAGGATACAAGACCAGCACTCTTCATTGATTCATCTATTCTAGGACCCACAAAGGATACAAGACCAGCACTGAATCATCTAAGCTGGGACCCACATAGGATACCAGACCAGCACAGCCGGGACCCACATAGGATAAAAGACCAGCACTCTTCATGGATTCAACTATGATGGGACCCCCATAGGATACAAGACCAGCACTGAGTCATCTAAGATGGGACCCACATAGGATACAATACCAGCACATATGGGACCCACATAGGATACAAGACCAGCACTCTTCATCGCCACAGTCCACTGAGGATCTCTGCACAGTCGCTGTCGCCGAAGTCGCAGCCAGCACTAGGGTTCCCGCACACAGCAAGCTCGTTCGGGACGGTCTACTCCATGAGCTGAGAGGCTGATACATCAACTGACACAAGGTCTAGAGTTGATGTATCCAAAATTTATGTATCGTCAACATGAACTTCACGTCGCAGACGGCGCGTCAATCGGACGCCCGGTCTGAGAGTTTTTGTCTTTTCCGTCCCATGGGCCCAGTTGTTTTCTAAGGCAAAACCAACCCGACCGTACTCCACATGCGTCCAAAACTCAGGGCGGAGTATGCCAAAAGATCCGTCTCACTTAGAGGAAAATAACAAAGTTGACGACACGTCATTCGGACGTCCGAAGCTCAAGATATGAGCGTTTCCGCTTCGAGGGCCCAGTTGGCTTCGTGTACGAACCAACCTGGCCAAACTCAAAGTATTCCGAAACCTTGAGTGCGATACACCGAAATGACCGTCTCGATCCAAGGATCACGTTTCCACTGACTGCACGTCATTCGGAGGCACGTAGCTCAAGTTACGGGAAAAATACCGAAAATGGTCCAAAGACGGGGGGTGTGGGCCCGGGCCGACCCGACCCGACCCCCCTGGGTCGGCCGAGCGGCCGAGCAACGCGGGGGGCACACTGCCCCCGCGTGACATCTCTGCGGCCCCCGCGGGGGGCCACCCTGGTAAATGGAGGCGGCAAAGCCGCGTCCTGTGCACGCCGGACCCGCGCGGTCGCGGGTCCGCTGGCGCCGCCGCGGCGGCTCCCTCCGGCGGCGCGCCGGGGCGCCGCCGGTGGCTTCCGCGGGCCACCGGAGTAGTTCCGGTGGTCGGATTCCGTTCCCGTCTGCGCCGCTGCTCCTCCAGGGTCCCATTCTTCACTGCGGAAACATCAAATCCCCCTTGCGGCACATTTTGTCGTCGCCCGCCAAATCCGCACAACAATGAAGAACTGTTCAGGGTTATCGGGCCGTGTTCGTTTGGACCGCACCCTCCGCGTTAGGCGATAACAATAAGGAAGACTAATCAACACATAGAAAACATAACAAATAACAATTTTAATAAATTAAAATTGTTCTTATGAATATGGGTTCTTTATTTTAAAAGATACAATCACGGGAATATAAATTGTTTCACAACAACCCCCTACCCCGTCAAGTCGTCGCACGCGTATTTTCGCGGAATTGACCGTCACGGAACAAGTGGAGTGTCGTGTCGCGGAAGGGAATCACGTCATCGTGGAAGGGCGTCGCGTCGACGATCTCCGAGGATCAAGATACAACAGATTTAATTAATAATAATCAAATCAGTGATGTTGTTATAACCCACAAAGAGATTTAAAAGAAGCGCAACCCCCTACCTTGACGTTGTCGATCAAAGGTTGTCGCGGGGTTGGATTGTCGCGGAAGAACGTCACGGAAGAAGAACCATCGGCGTCGCGGTACTTGGCGTCGCGTCGTCAATCTCCGAAGGCTCAGCATTCTTCGTCACCCTTCTTCTAAGGCTGACGTTCTTCGCGTTCTTCGCGTTCTTCGCGTTCTTCGCGAAGAAGGATGAAGAACATGAGGTTTGTCAAATCCTCTCAATGAACAACACTTAAGGAGAAAAAGCTTTGGTCTTATTTTATTAACATGCCAACAAACGAAAAAGAGATAAGTAACGACCCATTAATTCATAGAATTAATTCAACGAATAAAATCGCCCAATTAAATGGTGCGTTACGAATTTAAGAAAACACATCAGTTGACTTTCATAAAACGGGTTTTTGCTGGTGCGTTACTTAGGAGAAAAGAAACGGTGGGGCTCGTGCGGGCCCCACCTCAAAAATATACTTCCAAGAGGGTAGGATATTTTGGATAGCACTCTATCCGCATCAACTCTGCTTAAACAACTTGATGTGGTCTTTAAGCGGCTTTAAGTGAAATAAAAATAAAATTATCGCACAACTTTATTTTATTTCTTAACTTAAAACCCAAAAATTAAAAAGCACAAATGAGAAAACGCAACTCTGGAAGAGGCGTTTCTAAGCAAAAACTGGCGCTGAGATTCCATCGGTGCCCTCCGAATTCGATTCTGAGCACCGGATCAAAAGTTAGAGAAACCCACTCGTTCGTTCACTGAACGTACCAGAGCCAAACTTCGGAAAAATATTCCAGGCACACCGGGCTTCGGAATTCGGTGCCGTCAGAAGCTGCATTCTTGTAAAATTCCAAAGAAAATTAAGAAAAAATATTCCTTGAAATTTACTGGTCTTTACATTACTCCCACCACAGGGCATTACATCCTCCTAAAGCTTCACCACAAACTTGTGGATACAAAGGCGGTACTGAGCACGCATCTGAGCCTCCCGCTCCCAAGTGCTCTTCTGGAGGTTACCGAGCTGCCATCTGAAGCGCACTAGAGGAATCGATCGTCCACCTAGGACCCGCTCCTGTCGATCCTCGATCTCCACTAGGACCTCCACAACAGTCGCCCCATCATCAAAGACCAGCTCTCCATGGTCAATGATTGGCGACGGGTCATGCACGTATCTCCTCTCCTGAGATACGTGGAAGACGTCGTGCACCCGGCGCAACTGTGGTGGTAGAGCCAGGCGATAAGCCACCTTTCCAATCCTGCTGAGGACCTGGAAGGGTCCGATGAAGCGTGGAGACAACTCGCCGCTCTGGCCAAACCTCCGCAATCCACGTCGAGGTGAGACCTGCATGAAGACGTGGTCGCCATTCTCGAAATCAAGTGGCCTCCGCCTCCTGTCAGCATAGGACTTCTGTCGGCTCTGAGCTATACTCATCCGCTCCTGGATGACCTGGACTATCTCTGATCCCACAAGAACTGCTAAGATTTATTCTTTGCCAATAAGAGAAATCTGGTCTCATCCCCTGGATGAACCACTTCCTTTGCCTAATACAGTCAATCTCGACATGGATGTTGCTAATCCACACCAAGGATGACGTCGTAAGGCCTCGATGCTACTACCAAGAGATCCAACCATTACTCTCGCCTCCAAGGGTTGTGTCACACTGTGGGAATCAGTGTGTGGTAACTGGGTCTCCTCCAGTAGATGTCTCACAAGTGAGGGTCAAGTCAACAGTCTAAACTGGAACCTCTTAGTAACAACACAAAAGAGGATAGGAATGAAAACATCACAAAGGTAAGCGTCTTTTACTATTGCATCTCATAATACAAAGACACCACACAACAACAACAACAAGTAACTAGAAGTACAAAGGATGTATCCACTAGTTCCACTCATGTCCATCTTCTCCCATAGCTCCATGATCGAAGGCCTCAACTGTCTGAAGCTGAGCTCTCGCATGTCAACCAACTCCCTGCGGTCGGGGTGGACCTCCTAGTGGTGGTGGTGGCAACACCTCGAAGTGTCGCCCACCATCTGCTACTCGGACAGATCCTCTGCCTCGTCCTCATGCACCCTGCGGACTACCATGGACGAACCTCTGTCTGGGAGGTCCCTCTACCACCTTCTTCTCATCTGTAAGATGAGTCGGGCAGTCTCGAGCCATGTGACCTCACCCGCTGCATGCGTAGCAATGCTTACCGCTCGTGTAGTTGGCTCTCCTTCGGGTGCCCCGCATAACCGAATCTTCATCCTAAGATTGCCCAACTGATGGTCTGGCCCATTTGGACCTCTACGTCACCTGTCTAATGCCAGCTGCGGAAGACCCTCCTACGGGCCGTCCTGCGGAGGGCCCTGTCACTGGAGCCTACTCGGCGAGAAAACTCTCCACTAGAAGGGCTCTCTCCAACACCTCTACCTGTGTCAGAATGTTGAGGGAGATCATCGAAGCCCTGATCTCGTGCCTCAGTCCCTGCTCGAAGGTCCCGACCCAGAAGAACGGGTCCCGCACCATATCTGTGGAGTATCGCGAGAGATCAGTAAATCTCGCCGAGTACTCGGCCACTGTCATGGTGCCCTACCGTATCTGTATAAGCTCTTGGATGCGCACCGCACGGAGGGTGGATGGGACGAACTCGGAGCGGAAGATTCTCTCAAAGTCCGTCCAGAGGAATGATGTCTCGTCGTGCACCTGGAGCATCAAGCCCCACCATCTTCCTGCTGCCGTGTGCAGGAGGCTCGCTGCGAGGATCACCATGAGGTCTGTTGGTGTCTTCACTAATCTGAAAACTCGTACAAGTTCCTCCAGCCAGTCCTCGGCGGCCTGAGGGTCCGTCTCCCCACGGAACCTGGGCAGTCGCTGGCGCTGGAACTCATGCAGTGCACTAAGGCGACATGCATCGTCAGCGGCGGGGACTGGTAGAATCGGTGGCTCGGCGGGTAAAGGTACCACCGGTGCCTCTGCTGACAAGGAGCCCTGCACCGAGGCCTCGTCGCTCAGTGGGATGTCATCACGCTCCACTCGCGGAACCCTAGCTGGTTGCCGTCGTGGGGCCATCCTGAAAAGAAACATGTGCGCCATGGTCAGAACTGTATACCTGGTGAGCTGTCACAAGTAATCACAATGAAAACATGAACATACATGCAATCAATGTTTTCGTGCATTAAGTCAGAAATCAGAAGTCAGGGTCCTGGTGTACGGATACTTCGCCGCCGCACCATCCCTGGACTCCCCGGACTGATAACCACACCCAATATGATGAACACTATTGCTTCACACAGAAGAAAGATCAGAGTCTGCGGTAGAACCGAACTCCTTTGATACCAATTTGTCACGACCCGTCCTCGGGGCCTGTGTCGTTACTACCCCAAGCCCGCCTTTCATAAGCTAGGGGATGGTGACTAGCACCAAGGAAAATCCCGATAAACAGGGAATGTATTGCCTTTGTAAAGTAAACAACCATCACAGAGTAAGCAAGCGGAAAGTGTAAACACTATGTAAAAACTATAACAAGCTGTGCTGAAAGTAAAAGGGGCCAAAAATACAAGCCCAACTGTAAAGTACAACTGAAAGGGAAAAACATCAACTAAAAAAGAAAAGTCGCAGCATCGATCCGTCCTCTGGAAGTCCCACCTGAAGGGCGAGCACAGATAGCCTTCACAGCTCATCGGTCCAGCCGTCCGCTCCGAGTACGTCCCGCCCAGTGGTCCACCTCCAGGTACCATCCAGCTCCGCAACCCTCCACCACGATCAGCGTTGTCCGTCGTCTGCAACCAACACAACGAAATGCGGGAATAGCTCGTGCAGGGGTGAGTATAAGCTACTCAGTAGGGACCCTGAGACCCCCGAAGGTCTCCCGAAATCCACAAAGGTTAAACCACAAAGGAAAGATACAATCACGAAGTAACAACCGACACTGCTTAGGTATATGCCCATACATATACCTAAGTCATCAATTCCCGTTCGGCTCCAACATCCGAGCCCAAGCCCAACCCAATCCACACATGAAAGAAAAACGTATACTCACATAGAATAGCACAACACAATCCACGAAGGAGAGAAAAAGTAATCCACATAGGATAGCTCAACACAATCCACAAAGGAAAGTAAAGAGTAAATCCATCCAGGATAGTTCAACACAATCTGCAAAGGAGAGTAAACAGAATTCAGCTCACAAATGAAATACTTCATCGAAAAAAGGTCAAAGGGATGATTGGAGAAAGATACTGAATCATCTAAGCTGGGACACACTGAGGATGCAAGACTAGCCTTCTTCACTGAATCATCTAAGCTGGGACCCACATAGGATACAAGACCAGCACAGATGGGACCCACATAGGATACAAGACCAGCACTCTTCATTGATTTTTCTATGCTGGGACCCACATAGGATACAAGACCAGCACTGAATCATATATGCTGGGACCCACATAGGATACAAGACCAGCACAGCTAGGACCCACATAGGATACAAGACCAGCACTTGTCATTGATTCATCTAAGCTAGGACCCACATTGGATACAAGACCAGCACTGAATCATCTATGTTGGGACCCACATAGGATAAAAGACCAGCATAGCTGGGACCCACATAGGATACAAGACCAACACTCTTCATTGATTCATCTATGTTGGGACCCACATATGATAAGAGACCAGCACTGAATCATCTAAGCTGGGACCCAAATAGGATACAAGACCAGTACAGCTAAGGCCCACATAGGATACAAGACCAGCACTCTTCATTGATTCATCTATGCTGGGACCCACATAGGATACAAGACCAGCACTCTTCATTGATTCATCTGTGCTGGGACCCACATAGGATACATGACCAACACTGAATCATCTAACTGGTACCCACATAGGATACAAGACCAGCCTTGTTGGGACCCAAATAGGATACAAGACCAGCAATCTTCATTGTCACAGTCCACTGAGGATCTCATCACAGTCGTCGTCGTCGAAGTCGCAGCCAGCACTAGGGTTCCCGCACACAGCAAGCTCGTTCGGGAGGGTCCGCTCCACGAGCCGAGAGGCTGATACCTCAACACACACAAGGTCTAGTTTTTATGTATCCAAAAGTTCTGTATCGTCAACAGGAACTTCACATCGCAGACAGAGCGTCAATCGGACGCCCGGTCTGAGAGATTTTTGCTTTTCCGTCCTAGGGGCCCGGTTGGTTTCTAAGGAAAAACCAACCCGACTGTACTCCACCTGCTTCCAAACCTCGGGTGGAGTATGCCAAAAGATCTGTCTCACTTAGAGGAAAACAACAAAGTCGATGGCACGTCATTCGGACGTCTGAAGGTCAAGATATGACTGTTTCCGCTCCGAGGGCCCGGTTGGCTTCGTGTACGAACCAACCCGGCCGAACTCAAAGTATTCTGAAACCTTGATTGCGATATACCGAAACGACCGCCTCAATCCAAGGATCGCGTTTCCACTGACGATGCATTATTCAGAGGCTCGTAGCTCATGTTATGGGAAAAAGACCGAAAATGGTCCGAAGACGGGGGGTCTGGGCCCGGGCCGACCCGGCCCAACCCCACCTGGGTCGGCCGAACCGGGTCGACCCAACCCGGTCTGACCCAGCTGGACCCGGTACGGTCCAGCCAGGGCGCGGCCTGGCCCGGCCGACCAGCACGGCTCGGCTCAGCCGCGCGACCGAGCAACGCGGGGGGCACGCTGCCCCCGCGTGACAACTTCGCGGCCCCCCCGGGGGGCCGCCCTGGTCAACGGACGCGGCAAAGCTGCGTCCTGTGCACGCCGGACCCACGCGACCGCAGGTCCGCTGGCGCCACTGTCACCACCGGTGGCTTCCGAGGGCCACCAGAGTCGCTCTGGTGGTCCGATTCCATTCTTGTCTGTGCCACTGCTCCTCTCGGGTTCCGTTCTTCATTGCGGAAACATCAAATCGCCCTTGCGGTATGTTTTTTCGTCGCCTGCCAAATCCGCACAACAACAAAGAACTGCGGAGGGTAATCGGGCTGTGTTCGTTTGGCCTGCACCCTCCGCGTTAGGCGATAACAATCGGGAAGAATAATCACAACATAGAAAACATAACAAATACCAATTTTAATAAATTAAAATTGGTCTTATGAAACCGAGATCTTTATTTTAAAAGAAACAATCACGGGAATATAAATTGTTTCACATCAAACCCCTACCTCGTCAAGTCGTCGCACGCACGTTCTTTGCGGAATTGACTGTCGCGGAACAAGTGGAGTGTCGCATCGCGGAAGGGCGTCACGTCGTCGTGGAAGGGCGTCGCGTCGATGATTTCCGAGTATCAAGAAACAACATATTTAATTAATAATAATTAAATCTGTGATGTTGTTATAACCCACAAAGATATTTAAAAGAAGCGCAACCCCCTACCTTGTTGTTGTCGATCGAAGGTTGTCGCGGGGTTGGATTGTCGCGGAAGAATGTCACGGAAGAAGAACCGTCGGCGTCGAGGTACTTGGCGTCGTGTCGTCGATCTCCGAAGGCTCGACATTCTTCGTCACCCTTCGTCGAAGGCCGAAGTTCTTCGCGTTCTTCGCGTTCTTCGCGTTCTTCGCGTTCTTCGCGAAGAAGGATGAAGAACTTGAGGTTTTTTAAATCCTCTCAACGAACAACACTTATGGAGAAAAAGCGTTGGTCTTATTTTATTAACATGCCAACAAACGAAAAAGAGATAAGTAACTACCCATTAATTCATAGAATTAATTCAACGAATAAAACCTCCCAATTAAATGGTGCGTTATGAATTTAAGAAAACGCGTCAGTTGACTTTCATAAAACGGGTTTTCACGGGTGCGTTACTTAGGGGAAAAGAAACGGTGGGGCTCGTGCATGCCCCACCACACAAATATCCTACCAAGAGTGTAGGATATTTTTCGATAGCACCCTATCTGCATCAACTCAGCTTAAACAGCTTGAAGTGGTCTTTAAGCAGCTTTAAGTGAAATGAAAATAAAATTGTCGCACAACTTTATTTTATTTCTTAACTTAAAACCCAAAAATTAAAAACCACAACCAAGGAAACTCAAATCCGGAAGAGGCATTTTTAAGCAAAACCCGGCGCTGAGATTCCATCGGTTCCCTCAGAATTCGATTCCGAGCACCGGTTCAAATGTTAGAAAAACCCGCTCGTTCGTTCACTGAACGTACCCAAGCCAAACTTCGGAAAAATATTCTGGGCACACCGAGACTCGGAATTCGGTGCCGTCAGAAGCTGTGTTCTTGTAAAATTTCAAAGAAAATTAAGAAAAAAATTTCCTTGAAATTTACGGGTCTTTACACTCTCCCTCTAAGCGATAAAAATATCACGATGGTCCATATTTTTGGATTACCAAAAAATCTCAAAATGAAGTATAACACACATAACATGGTAGAAATATATGTGATTCAGAACATATCATTATAAGTAAATAATTACAACATAAAATACAAATGATAAACATTAAACATGTTAAAATAAGGTAACATAATACTCATGGAATCATAAATCAATAAAATGTCTCACATACCACACACACAAAAAGACATGTGATCTGTAAAAATAATAGTATTTTTTTACAAAAAAATGAATCATACCAATGAAAAATGTTTATAAAAGACCCCAAATAGTAATGAAATTCCTAACAATTGTTTTTTGTGGAATTTATCTCACAATTAACAAAGGATCTAATAACAAATTAATTTTAAATAGTTATATTTTAATTCTATATAATATCATATATAATTTCATTAAATATGTATTTTATACATTCCACATATGGCATGAATGAGTCATATCACTTTGAGGGAGCGGTAGTCCGCACATCCTCAAATAAATTATGATTTTTACCTATCATAGAAACCATAAAGGCATTCTATAAATGAAAATTAAAGAAGTATAGAGACAATATAAAAATAATATATATCACATATAAATATATTTCCATTATAATGGCCACCATAAGAGGTTGTAGGAGAATATTGAACAATCATAGTTTCGTGAGGCAGTAGTTTTCCGTCCACAGAAAAAATATGGTATTTACCCATTTGACGGAGGTGTGTGTAAGTGTAATTAAAATAATTTGGATAAATACAACCTACTATACTGAGGATTGTAGTTTTTTTATAAATGAAATGAAAAAAAATATTTTATAGGGTTGGAGAAGTAAAATAAATGAAAAGAACTTAAGTGAAGACTTTACCTTTAAATCCATTAACTCCATTTGGTTTGAACCAAACGGATTTTTTGAAGTTCCTTATGACCATGGTAAGGTTTCTAAGTGAAATAGATGGATATTGAGAGATTATTTAGGTAGAGGATTGATGATACAAGGGGATTGAGTTTTTTGATTAATGGGTTAGAGTTGAGGGCTTTTTATTAGGGGGAGGAGGGGATATTTAGGAATGTTTGAAAATATTATTTTTTTGTATATTAATTTTCAGTTTCTAATGGTCCAAATTTTTTTATAATAGAATATAATATGACTATCGTTCAAAATAAAACCATCCAATAATAATTGGATCATTTTTGGATATTGTTTTAAAATTTATAATCTTATTTATTTAAATCGTTCATGAATGAGGTAAACATTACATCATTATTGTGTCATAAATAAATTTATTTATATGATGTCTAATAATTATAAATATAACACCATGATATAGGAAGTATTTTTATCTTTCCAATGAATATTTATTTTAAAATAAATCAATTATATAATCCCATATTAAAATTGTTTTAGAAAATGAATACATGGTTATGATAGTTTTTAACATTAAATAAAAACATATTAATGTCATCATCTTAAATAATTGGAATTAAAATCCCAAAAATCTTACCCATGGATTTTATTGGTCGGAAATGACTCATCCAATAAAGATAGAACATGTTTTAAGATAATTTTATATTATTATAATATTATTTTTACTTGAATTACCCTATTTACATTTTACAACGGTAAATATAAGTTAATAGTTACTATTCAGAAAAAATTATTTTCATATTATTGAACAAAAGTTTACTTACTAATAACAACCATTTATGTTGAATTTTCAAAATTGAATTCAAAGATGTTGTAAAATTTCATTAAATGAAAATGTTTATTTTTTAACTACTAATCATTATCTTTACTATTCATAAAAAAATGAAGGTTTTCAGAAGAATTTCAATAATTAAAACTAAGATATATTTTATATTAAAAATTCAAAAATTATGTTTGTTTTACTAAATTAAAAACATAGAAGTTTCATTAATTAATTTTAAATTAATTCCTATTGTCAATACAAAAAGCATGTTTTTAAGAAATAATAAATATCAAAATATTGACAATTGTTTATGTCCAATTTCATAGTGAAATTAAATCCAATGACCAATGATGGATAAAATGGTAAAAATATAATCTAGTTACACTTTAAAACTAATGTAAAAGATTATCCATGCATATAAATAAATTTGATTAAAAGGAAATTTTGAATTAAAATACAATACTTTTCGCCTTTTATTAAAAAATGAATTTTATAAGGAAAATACAAAAAATTTACCCAAAGTAAATTTTGATGTTCCAATTATAAATAAGAATATCATTTTTTCAAATTAAACATATAAAAGTGATAAAAACTAGATTTAAAAATTGTTCACCAACAAAATGCGTTAAATCAGCCTTTTAATGAATATTAGACTCGTTGTTCTTCAAATAATATTAATTCAAATTTTAAGCCTCTATATTTTATTGGATAAATTTAAAAACATTTAAAAAACATGTATAATCATATTTTAAATAGTTCTACTCATTCATGATAGTAAATCAACTAAGTGTTAACTAAAATTAAAAAAAAATTATAATTTTTTTAGTATGACTCAGTATTGTGGGAAACATAAGATTTAAAAGAAACCCATTATTGCATATCAGGTATCCCATCAAACATAGAATCCAATTTAATGTAAAATAATCCTTTAATTAACAAATATTAATAAATATGATAATGTATTATTCTTTATTTACATGGGATGTTACAATAGTTATATTATAAAGATAAGAAATAATTCACCCATTGATTTGGGGAATTATTTCCTTGAGATTGAATTATTTTATTAGTGGTATTAAAAAGGATGGACCAAAAGGTATAAATTGATTTCAAATTCCAAAATGAGATGTGAAATTTTATTGAGATGGGATTTACAGTTGGTCCCAAGAAAGGAAATATAAAAATAACTATTTATCATCCAAAAATAAGAATAAGGGAATATATAATTAAAGAATAGGTGAATTATTATTATACAGTTGTTGAAACCTGACATTTCCGAGTGAGAGGTCATATACCAACATGGATATTAATTCAAAAAATGGTGGGTTACTGAGTAAATTATGTAATTATGTTAGAGGAAACAAGACATCATTTTGGGGGGATCTAGATACCAAAATAGAAATTAACTCTAATAAATGTTACATTCTTATGTAGGGTAATAAATTGAAAAATTAGTGATAAAAATTAGACCAATATAACTTGAATCATTACCTGGAACAATTTTTAACACGTTATAATTGATGTTCGTGATACTTATATGATGAGAACTAGTTGTAGAACATTAAGGAACTCTAATCAGAACAATTTCACCTAATAGTGAAGCTAAAATAAAAAAAATTTAATCATAGTAAATTGAAGAAGAATAATAGAAGTATCTCATGAAATAAAACATAAAAAATAAACATAACAAATAAATTACACGTCAAATTTGAAATGAATAAATATATAAATCTTTCCTAATATGTATTATCTATTTGAATACCAAAAAGAAAACCAAAATTAAAAAAAACTAATGCTTATCTCTATGTTACCCATGGTTACTCACCCCATAAATTAACACCACTAATTGAAAAATATGCACATCAATGGTGAATGATTACAAATTAGAACCCATCGTGGAACAATAATACATTTATAAAAAAATGGTCTATATTGCATGTTATGAAATTGAGACTAGTTGGATCCCACTATGAAATTTGTATTGAATACATAAAATTGGTTTTCATGAGTTAGATTATAATAAATATAATAACCTTGTATTTATTTTTTTATATAATACCCATATTTATTTTTTAGAAAATCCAAAACAATAACAAATTTTAAATATCACATTAAAAAATTATTTAAAATCATATCCATCATTTTTAATGTTTTTATTCAATTTTAATTTCAATTTAAAACAATATTCTAAATCATATTTTGAAAAATGAGTTTCACCACATAATAATAAACCCATATAAAATTGACACCCCTCAAAAATTAATCACATAAATGATTAAAAGAATGTAAGAAAATAGTAGTTACCAACACATGATTTTATAATCACTAACCAATTATGGGATATATATGAAGGTAATAGAAACCTCATATTCAATCTCATATACAACACCTAGTGTAGTAGGTAACCCACTAGGTCTAAATTGATGAAATCCAAGAAAGACTATAACATCAGAATAACTACGGGCCTATATAGCATACCAAAAAATGCAATTTATTTGACTAGACAAAAATATCATATCATAATAACACCCAGAATTGTACCAAACATATCAAAAAACATGTGGAAACTAATGGAGTGTGTACCATCTAGTGTAAGATAAATCTAGACCACTCTCAAATCCTATAGTTCCAATGAATATAATCAATAGTAGGTAAGAAATTAATTGAAATATATGATCAGTAAATCATTCATTAATGAGTATAAATCACACCACACATTAAAATCACTTATAATAATTCTCCACATTCACTAATGTAAAATGACCATATTCTTACGGTTTGGAACCATGTGTATATCCCACCAAAAATGGGAATATGCTATACCAAATGTTACAAATAATGTGGGAGCATATGCCATCAGTATGGATTTGAGACATACCCATGGTAAAAAAATTATATAAACATGATTATTAATCAAATTATTAGGTTTATGGTAAATTTTCTTTGATGTTAATAAACTTATCCCCACAATTCTCAACAAGTGGATATATTATTTAAAAAAGCATATCACCGGAATTGAACCAAAGATCACCTCTTCAAATTTTTTGTTCCTAACCACATCTGTATAAAATTTTATACTTATATAAATATAAATTTACACATATACATTTTTATAAACCATGTATATATGTGGAAATATACAAAAATAGGTTTTCTAATAGAATTATTTTTTATTTTTGTAGATTATTTTTCACGAATACATGGGAATGATATACCTATGTTTCTAAAAAACTATCTGTATAGGGTTGACATATACCCATAGGTTTTTAGAAACGTGTATATAGGGAGGACCTATACCCGAAATTATTTCTGGGAAGCACGGTTATAGGTCATGAACCATATCACATACCTATGTGTTTTCAATAACCATGCTAATGGGGGGGGGATATACACACAATATTTGGAAATAATTTGGGTATAGGTTTGAAATTTTAACATATACCCATGGTTTACCAAAACTGTGGGTATAAGATCTAAATTAATCCCTATACCCATGATTTATTTGAAATCATTGTTACGTGGTCATTTTCCAGAAGTTATTTTACATATCATGCATAACAATAATAATCATTTATATCTTAGGACACAATTAATATGGGAATCCCAATCAATAGGTTCTCACATAGACACAAACTATAAAAACATGTTAACTATTCAAAACATGAATTCTTGAAAATTAGATCATAATGCAGCGAACATTTCCCATTGAAGAAATACATTTTAAAAATAACCTTGGAGAAAAACCCATATAATATTTTTTTAAAAAAATTAAATAATCCATTTTCATTTTCATTCAAGTTTTTTGAAATATCCAGTATACCAAATTATTCTTTAGGAATAACATTTAATACATTGTAAAAAAAATTGGGGTAAAATGATTTTGATACAACAAATCCTTCAAAAAAATGTAATAAATTTCAAAGGAACATGAAATTATAACACCATTTTAGAATATTGAAAAAATATTATATATACTTTTAATACTAGAAAACAATTCGATAAAATATATTTAAATTAATAAATAACTTTAAGACCTCCATAAAACCATATATATCTATCCCATAGATTTAATATTTGAAAAAACTTTTAAAATAATCATGCCCATGATGACAAGCCAATTAATGGAATTACATGAAAATGCATACCTCATTTTAAGTGGAAAACCATCATGAAATGATAAAAAAATAATCCTTCACTCATAGATACTCAAAAATGTAAGATGAATAACTCTATAAGACTAAAAAAGTTCCAACATAAATCAGTACCTCCCTGATCCCTAATATCTATAAATATGCCCATGGTTGTGGGTAGGAATTGAAACAAGGTATAAATTAAAGAAATATGAATGGAATAAAGAATAATAAGAAGTGTGTATGGGTTTAAATAAAGAGATCTACTCTATTATGGTGGAGGTTTTTATCAAATTCAAGAGAGAAAAAAGATAATTTCTCTACTATCTTCAAAAGATGATGGCAAAATAAAAATAAACAATAAGAGGAATTTGAACCATTTATATTCTAATAAGGGAAAACTCATAAATTCAATATTGAACACCTATGCCACTCTAATGGTTAAAATTTACAATTTATTAAACTACACACCAAGCATGAATCCTTTATTAGACAATGATTGGTCACCCACATGGTTAGGACACATGTTTGGGAAAAAATTTCTCCAAATATGTGAGTTCATATATAATTCCCTTTATATTTTACATGGGAAAGATACAATGTTTTGACCAAACCGGCATACATATTTTTAAAAAAAATGAATCCCTAGAATTTTTTTCAATTCTGAGTAAATATAAATCTATTTATAATGTTTTATTTCTGAAAATTGATAATGTTTTTAATTTTTATATCTTAAAATATTGATATATATTCTGATCTAGAAAATAAAATTTTTATATTAATGATGAAGTTGATTTTCTAAATAAAAATGATGTGTAATAACCTATAATATTCATTATCAATATATAAAATTTAAAATATTATTGTTTCAAAATGTAATTACAGATGGTTTTTATGAAATACGTTGGATCAAAATTGTAATCATGAAACTT
Source organism: Viscum album (assembly GCA_963277665.1). Lineage (NCBI taxonomy): Eukaryota > Viridiplantae > Streptophyta > Magnoliopsida > Santalales > Viscaceae > Viscum > Viscum album. The sequence goes on from OY728163.1 coordinate 1,947,807,329, forward strand.
ATTTTATAAATTCTATGAAATTGTGTTCTATGAAGGGATATAAATATTTATGTATCTTTTTTTATTGAGTGAGTTTGGTCTTATTTGGTGAGAACCACATATGAAAATTTATGTTTCCTCCATAAAATTGAGTCTCTTATCCTATAATGCTGAAATGAATTTTCCCATCAATCCCACAATTCTATATATTTTTTGAGAATTTGGAGCATCATAAAATAAATTTTTATAATATATTATTTAATCTATTCCATTTCTACCTGACAGTTAAGAAAAACTAATTTTCTAGTATTCAACTATTAATGAAATCTATCCATTTATCTACTTTATTTTTTGGGATGTGGACTCAACCTATGAAAAATGTAGTTTCAATATCTTCTATCAATTCTAATTCCATTTTTATTAAAAAGATCACTACTCTTTAATTTAAAAAGTGGAAGATGACTTTTCCTTAATGTAGGTTAGAGAGAGAATTGGCTTGGTTAGGACATTATTTATCATGAGAAATATACAGCCATGGGGTATATTATAGAATCCCCTATATAATAAAAATTTCCATTGTCCCCTATATATGGTATATAAAAGGCATCTTCTCTAATTTTATATAGATTATTACAAAATAATATGAATTATCTATAATTTCGAATTATATTTGAAATTAATCGTTATGAATATTATTTTCAAGGCTACTTTTGTATCCATAATAAGGTCTTTATACTCTTCCACAATGATATTATAACCATATAAATGAAAGAAAGATATTTAAAGAGATGATTTATTCTAAAAATAAAAATAATTCACATAAAAAAATTGATGATATTTATATCATCCATCAATATCATGATTATAATTTAGGATTCACTATAAATGTACATGTTATTATAAATGTGGTCTACCTATATCCTACTTGAGAAGTACTTTTAGATTAAAATATCATATGCATATAGATTTATGAATGATATATTATTATTTTCATAGTTTTATCGCTTTTTTGTATTTTATTTACTTTGTAATGTCTATATATTATTTATTATATGCAATGTTTATAGTATTTTCTTGAAATTATGAGTAAAATGATATATTATTATAGTATCTTTAAAAATATTTTTATTGTATAGATACACCATATTAATTGAAAACTTTTTATTTTTTACTATATGGTGTTGGGAGATCATAGTAATTGAGGCATCTTCTCATAAAGTTTTCAATTGGAGATCATCGGTAGAGATGATCATGACGACTATAATTATATGGAAAGATGACATGTTTTTTGTTTCATTGAATGTCCATATATACCATAATATGTATTGATATATATAATGAAATTATTATAAGTATATATCATTTGATCATTTCCATTAATTCATGTTGAAAACCATGATAGTTTATATTTTTAGTGATTTAGCATGTTCCATGTACCTCATTAGCAGTATGACATTGATTGAATGATAAATATAGGATTTAGAAATTTTGAAGTGAATAAGGTATCTTATAAAAAATGGAATAATATATTATTTCCTTAATTAAATTCATTCCAATGATAGATGAGGGAAGATAATTATAATATAGTCAATAAGGATATATAAAATGATATATCTCAAGAGAAGTATGTAGGATAGATTCAGTGTAAAACATGATCCATGAAATGAATCAAGTACTACAATTATAAAGGAATTATATTACAATATATTTGGCATAACTATTTGAAATTTTCTAATTTATATGATTCTCTGGCATACTAGATACCATCACGTGAAATTAGAAAAGTTGTGTAAATGTTTAAGTCGAATTTTAAATTAAATTTACAAGAATTCATGTAGAGGGAGATGATATAGTCCCAATAAAAATGATTATGTGTTAATTAATGGTGGGGTAAATGAAAACATTTTAACATCAAATAAATTAATATTTATTATTATCAATATTATTTTATTTATATTATAAAACAAAAATAAAAAAATATAGGGGGAAGGGGTAAAATTTCAAACCATGTGAAATGGTGTAAAATAAAATTAAAATAAAATTTGAATAATATGTTTGAACTATTTTTTGTGAAAAACTACCCACCCAATCAAGGTAAACAAGTTCAAAATCCAATAGTTGATGGAATTGGTTTTTATTATTTATAATAACTAAAATTATAAAATTTTAAGCCACTTATATAATCTACATGAATTACCTATGTGTACCATGAAATGAATTTAATGCCTGAACCATGCACCGAATCAATGAAAATATTCCAATTTGTTAGATTGTCTTCACATGTGAACATACTTACCTAATTAACTCAACTATGTATATATGGTATTGGTTTAATATTTACAGACTTTATTTATGTCCAAATATATTTCAAAAGTGTTAAAAAATTACAAAATTAATTTTAACAATCTATAATTTGTTATAATACACTTACATGCCATATAATATTTCATTTATGAGTAAAAATTGAATAAATATTATTTTAATTGATAAAAAATTCCCTCATGAAGAATTTTTGTAACATTAATTATTATTATTAAATATTAATTCATTTTTACTGATCAAATGTTAATACTGACCCATTCATATAAATATATATTTTAATTAATTTAATTTAGTACAATCATTTATGATTTAAAATAATATATATTTACTTAATATAAATTTTAGATTATCTATGCATATTCCATATATATATATATTTTTAAGGAGTTTAATGTGATCATTCGAGGGACAAAATTATATACTTATAACCCATGATACCCCTCATCATCATGTTAGTATACACTATAAAAATAAAAAAGTTTATAATGACACTGTTTATATTGAGAAATGTCATTGATAAAAAAAGAAGTAACAGATGGTAGCTAATTTAGATTTTTAATTTAAGTTAGTACATTAATATATGAATTCATCTAGGTCCTTAATTGAGCCATCCTCAACTCAATGTGACATACAATTGAAAAACTATCAATCACATCATTATTTATTTATTTACAATTACATGGATAATTGTCTGTGAATGTGCGGATGATACTTGATCAGATAAGATAGATAATTATAATTTATAAATAAAACAACGGAATTCGTGAGGAATGATTTTTATGTATTATTTGATAGTCCTGAAATTGATATAAAAAAGTAACAAAAATGATAAATAGAATCAATTTTCAATTTAAAAGAAAATAAAAAATAGAGAAAATCTATAAAAGAGAAATATTTATTTTAAAAACCTTATATAGAATAACATTGAATGTAACCAATATTTGTTGTTCTTTTCAATAATAGTTTTGTTTTAATCCTCTAATTAGGCAATCTTTAAAAAATTTCTCGAATTACTTAAGTAAAATTTACATTAATGAAATAGGCATAACCAAAGTTTTTAAATTTTTGTGGAATTTGTAATGGAAATATAATTTTTTGTATTCATATGATATTGGAATCCATTAAATATTTCAAATATTTATGAGTTTATGTAGATATAAAAAACATCCTACCTTAGACACCCAATTTAATTGAGATTCCATAACTCTGGATATGAATATATGTTTAAGGATCCATTCTTGCTAGAATACTCAAGTGAAAGAATGTTAAAAATTTGTTAGTTTAGTTTAAAAAGTGTTTTCATAATATAGTTTGAGAAATTTAATATTAAAAATTATTTAATATATAAAAAAACCATTAAATTTACTAATATATTAAGATAAGTTTTTTTAGAAATGGAATGCAATATTATAGGAACACTGTGATCTATATTGGATAATGAAAATTTTAAAACTGGGAAACATTTAGAATATTTTTATTGGTGAGATTATAATAATATAATATGAAAAGAAATTATATGTATTAGGGTCCCCACTACCTTATTATCCCCCACTAGAAATAAGTGAGGGTAAAATTAAATCATATAATAGACTCATAGATAATGCATTTCATGTTTACATCATAATCTTATCAACAATATCCATTGAGTTTCAATTGAATCATTGGGTCAGGGGTGATTGCACAATGACGTCAAATCTCCATGATGTTTTTGAGGAGTAATTGAACCAAGAAAAAAATGATATTATCACTACATATAACACTAATAAGTTAAAAATTTAAAAAAATTTATTGTCCTTATGTACTAAATAAGATAATTTGTTGACCATGAGATTAGGGTTCAAGGTAAATAATGATAATTTTTTACATATCATTATCACATTATTTTCCCCTAATTAGTTCTCTTTATTTTTAATTATAGAATGAAAAAATAGTTAAAACAACGCAATATCATATGAATAATGATCTTGAGGTTTATAATAACATTATGAATGATCAATCACAAATTTAATATAGTGATAAAAATGAAAAGAAAGAAAAATTGAAAATGGTAAATAAAAATGCAATGTAAAATTTCCAATATCCTTCTATGAAACCAAATATTATGAGTGAGGTCATTTAATGGGACAATACATACTTTTTCACGTGGAAATAAAGTTAATTGGTAGTGAAATTAAAATAAATCTTGGATGAATAATGTATAGAATTTAACATTTTGTATATTCATCATTATAGGTAGTATTTTTGTGTTTATTATTGGGTATTTGTAATAAATTTTAACTCTTTTTTTCAAAATAGATAAAGAATATATATTCATAAAAACTAATATAATAAATTAGATTATATTGGTAAAAAATAAATCAATGTTTCATTGAACAATTTTGGAGGTGATTGTGTTTATTGAAAAAGCATGCTCAACAATACCATAGGGGATATTGTTGTGGAAATTTTTTTAATGGTATCATTGAATCAATTTTGAGGTGATTGTGTTTTTTGAAAAATTGTGCCTTGATATTCAGTTCATTGATATAGGGGGTTTTCATAGAGATTTGTTAAGATGTAGAGCTGTTTATGAAAATTCATGTTGAAAATATCACCAAGAAAATGGAATGGATAATCTGAAGGAGGTACAAAAAACACAAAAATAAGGTGGGGTTGTATCTAAGTTTTTGACAATTTTTTGGCTTCAAAATCATAAAATAGTGAACAATGATATTGAAAAGTGACTTTTATGTTAGTATCATGGAGGTTATAAAAGTTATAAACCATATGATTTTCAGGATCATAACAAAACAATATGTAAAAGGAAAGTGGGGCAACCACATTTTGATTTGGGTGTGCAGGGTGACTAAAGAGAAAAAGGATTGGGTATCTAGACTTTCTCTCCTGAGGAATTATGTATGCCACGTGCTCAGGGTATTCAAAATGCCTCTAAATAGATAGCCAACAGTCCTAATTTTTTAAATAAGATCAACACATAAAGAACATTTGACCTATGGTCTCACAAGTGGTTTCGGCGTGCAAGTATAATGTAATTCATACATTTTTCACCATTTGATAGTTGCACACCAATATTGGTTTTGGTATAAAAGGGAGTGAGTCACCCAAATTTTGAGTTGGATAATGGAGTGTTATGCAAGTGGTTGTGTGGAACTTCTGCACGAGGCTTAAATAAGAACACAAGTCTACCTAGGGTTGCGTGAATTTTGAAGATTTCCCTTTACACCAACTGTAAGGTTGTATTTATCTATGAATGAAAGCGGGAAGTCAATAGAAAATCTACATACAGTGGAGGTAGCATTCATTAGAGATAGTGAAGGGACCAAAAAGTCTATAAACAGTGAGTAGATTTTCTGAAGAAGTAGTAAGCACTCTTCAATTAAAAGCGAAGTGAGCTTTCAAATTGTGATTGGTTTTAAACTATGAGGGATAGTGAGGCTACTTCAAAATTATAAATAGTAACTCACATATAGTGGATTTCATACATCCATACCTTGAAAGTTAATTCTCCTTGGTTGTATCCCATTGAGGTTGATAAAAGAAATATTTTTATGTCCTATGCATGCTTTATGATTATTTAATACTCTACTATGGGAAGGATAGAGAATAAAGTTATGTCTAACAATAAATCAAGATAAACAATGGGTTGTTAATTTAATATGTCATACCCTAGTTCACCCCCAATCATGGTATCTAGCCTAGTGGACCAAACAGTTGGTATCATAGTGAATGGCTGATATCAATGATTCTCTCTCAAATAGAGGTCACCAATCATAAAGGTATTATTATCTTCAATGATAATAATTTTCAGCTATATATGAATTAGATTATGAAAAAATTACTATCAATTGGAATTGAGGTGTTTATAGTAATAAATATCATCCAAATATTTGGGGTTATTTAGATGCAGATTGGGCCAGATTAGTAGAAGACCAGAATGCTACATCGAGAGGTGGTTTCTATATTGGTTGTTTGGGTATTTCATGGATAATAAAGAAGAAAGATTTCATTTCATTGAGCACCATAGAATCTGAGTATACTTCCACCACTCAACAAAGCACGAAATTATTGCAGATAAATTAGACGCTTGATGATATAGTCATGGAAGTGAAGTCTATGAACATAATCCAGTCTGATAAATTTAGTGCTATCAATATTAGAAAAAATCCAATACATCACTGAAGGAAAATGACATTGAGATCAAATATAAATTTTTCAAGGAGTTGGTGGAGAAAGGGATAGGGAAGTTAGAGTATTTTTCTATAAGGCTATAGGTTAAAGACGTTCATATAATGTCTTTACCCAAAAAATCTTTTGAGAGGTATCAACTGGATCAAGTATTATTGTTGACTCCCCTTACATGATAAAGTATTGATGTTGCACCCACTCTCCCCAAGGTATGGTGTGTGTTTCCCCCAAATATACTAATCTGGGTTCTTTACTCTATTACATTCTACTATTGAGTGACCTTTAGATTTTTTGGAAAATGGGGAGAAGGTGTGACTATTGAAGGGGGAGAAAATGTATTTCCTTTCTCAAGAAATGGAGAGATGCTAACATGTGGATTAGCGAGATAGGGAGATAAATCTTCACTGTTCGAAGTGATCAGAAAATAAATAGTTGAGATATCACAAGAACCCCAAAATTGAATTAGGGGGAGTTTTAAATATGATTATTTTTGAAGTGATCCATCAAAGGTGACATATCATGACAACTGTGGTTCGTAGATAAAGAAGTAGTTTGATATCAACAATTGTTATTTGAAATGATGTGATTCATTTATGAACTTTTCATACCATTCTTGTTTCTCAGGCCAAGAATTTCTCATGTGGGATTAGAGTACGATTTGATTAAATCATTTATCACTCTCTGAATTGCAAGAAGTGAATGCTGCAGATGATGGATGGAGCTTCAAAAAGGTATCGAATTGCGAAAGTATTTTAATCAAAACAAAAGGGGGATATTGATGGGTTAATTCCATCATGGTATAATTGAAGCATATTTATGTGATTGTGTTTGTTGAAAATGTGGGCTCAACAATCCCAATGGATATATTGTTGGTAAAAATCTCTCAAGGTACCACTGAAGCATTTTTGGGATGATTGTGTTTGTCGAAAAAGTAGTCCTCGATGATCAGTTTGTTGAAAAAGTGGGTCTTCATAGAGTTTTTTTTGTATTTCAAGAGTTTTGTTTGACAATTCGTGTTGAAAAAAGGACCATGACATAGGAATGGATAATTTTTTGGTGGTACAAAAAGAACTGATATAAGGTGGTGCCATATTCCAATGATTTCCATATTTTTGGTCCTCCATAATGAAAAATGGAGAAATGTGTTTTTTGCAAAGGGACTTCAGTGCTAGTATCATTAAGGCATGAAAAGATACAAGAAATATTATTTTTATAGGCAATAACATCAAATTATATATATGTAAAAAGGGATGCCCACATTTTGGTTTGGGCATGCTAGGTGACTAGGGTGATATTGGTTTGGGCGGCTGAACTTGTGCACCTAAGGAATGTTATAAGACCGGTTCCAAGGGTCTTCAAAAATCTTATAAATAGATTGATACCCATCCAAATTTTTGGATGAAGCTCAAAACATAGATAATATTCAAACCCGAGTTGCACAAGTGGTTTAGGTGCATAAGTATAATGTTAAAAATAAGTTGTGCACTAGTTGATAGTTGCATGCCAATATTGGTTTGGGTGTAAAAGGGTTTGAGTCGGCCATCTTTTGATTTGAATAAATATGTGTCATGAAAGTGGTTGTGTGGAAGATGTTCTCCAAGCATAAATAATCATGTTGTTTTGCCTAGTGATGTGCAAAATATGGAAGATTTCTCTATAAAACTATGGCAAAGTTATATTCATTATTTAATAAAAGTTCTACATCAATATATAATCTATATATATTGGATGATTCATTCATTAGAGATAATGAACGGACCTACAAGTCAATAAATTATGAGTGGATATTCTGAAGATACAGTTCACCTACATTAGTTGGGAGAGTAGTGTTCTTTCAAATTGTGATTGGTTGTAAACTAGGAGAGACAGTGAGTCTACTTCAAACTTGTAAACAAAAGTGTGATTATAGTGGATTTGGTACACTGGCACATTATCTGTGCATTCTCCTTGGATGTATCCCATTGAGGGTGAACCAAGTAATATTTATTTGTCCTGTGCATGCTATAATATTTGTTTATACTCGACAATGTAAAGGAGAGAGTAGAGGGCTCTGTCTAATAACAAAAAAAAAAGATAAAAAGGTTCTATTTTAGTATTCTATAATACCATGAATCAACCCCTAATTATGGTATCTAGACAAGTGTACATAATAGTTACCAAAAATCAATATTTAAGTATTTTGTTTTTAAATGATGATGTTTTATATCAATTTAAAAAAATATTTCATGGTATTCTATAAATTAATGGTAGTTTAATTTTTTAGTCGATGATATCATATGTTGGTGAGCAATGATGAATAAAAATCATATGAATAATATTATCTATAGTTTTTAGTAGGTAATTTTTGGTTTGGTAAATATAAAAGAAAATTTCAAAATAAATCTAAGTTGGTAGCCAAGACTCTATAAACTAAAACACATAGTTATTTGATATTTTTTATTCTTTTGTATAAGGATCATAATTTTTTAAATGTTATAATTACATAAGTATTCTAAAATAATCATTGAAAGCTAAAATTTAATTAGTTCAAGATTAACATAGAGGTAAATTTTGATACATTAAGACTTCCTTTAAAAATTTAAAATTGAATAAAAATTATTGTATAAATTAAATCATTTTATGGAGATAAAATATAAATTGAGTGTGTGAGAAAAATAATATATTAATCAATCATTCATCAATCATTAGTGCGTATAATATCGTCAATCCTAAACACACTTCTACATATACATGACAGAGTTTTTATATTAATAAATGGTTGACCATTGAAGTGTTTTTTATTCCTGAATGTCTTCCATCACAAGTTTTGAGATATTATATTAAACTAGTGTAGTTAACCCTTAACCATATGACAACTATTTTGAACATTGATATCATATATATTATAATATAATGGAAATTCATTATTTCTAAGATAGTTATTTTTAGATGAAAAATGATGAGTAAGGATAAGTCACAAATAAACATTCATCAAGAAAAACATAATGTGAAACTTAGTTAATTATCCTTAATAAATATATTGATATCATATAAATCACTATGATATAAAATATCTAGTTGTGTTAAATACTATGTATCCATTAGAGGGTAAAAACACTATTTTTGATGGATAAAGAAGGATATACATTGATATTCTCTAGGAGCAGGATTCACAAGTACATGTCATATAATGATGTTCTATAAGATCACCAAGAAAATAATGTTCTTTAGATGAATATTATGAAGTATAAATATAAAATAAAATAGATATCAATTTATTATCATTGATCTAGGTGATATATAATACCCATCAAGAATTATAAATTATATATCTATAATAAATAATGTAAATAATGCATCTTAAAAAATTGGGGTGTTGTGTGGAATTCTAAAAATCTTATATGTATAAAAATAAATTCAATATCTTGTTAATATATGTAGATGATATAAATCCCACTAGGAATAAATGTATATTCTTGAAAAATATAGATATTGACTGTAAAATGATTACCTACAATTCAATGTTGTTTATTAAATGATATAAATTTCCAAACACTAACCTGTGTGACTCTTCTTTTTTATTATTTTTCTACCTTTATATAATTTTTGTTGGGGTTCGGGATGAGTCCCGAATAATTTTTTTGAGGTTATGTTAAATTGCACTTTTTGGTGTTGATGTCATTGGTCAAATGGGCGGAGCGCTCTTTGGAAGCCGCGTGGCTTCACCCAGGAATCTATGTGACCATCCATTCTCATAAAATGAAAATATATAATTTTTTCAATTAAATGAAATAATAATTACGTCGTTTAATATTTCTATTGTTAGTAATTTTATTAGGTTTAAAATGATACGAATACCTTGATTGTTTTTATTTAATCATTATGTTGGTTATTATTCCTATAATAATAATAATTATTTTTATTTTTATTTTTGTAGTTATTATTATTATTATTATTATTCCATTTATTATTATTATTATTAGTATTATTAAGTTATGACAAATTGTAATTATATTTTTTTTGGTTATTACATTTTTTTGGGTTTTATAAATCTTCTCTCATCCCTCTCTACATACGTTGTGAGATGTAACGCTGCATCAGCCCTTGGTTCAATTCCCCTAGCCATCGACGCCCCATCTCTCTCCCTTCCCTCAGGCGTAACCCTCGGCTTCCCCCTCCTCCACGACATCAACCCTTGTCGAACCCCCCTCCGCAATCCATCTAGCGACCACTCTCCAGATCCCCTCCCCTAGATTCAACCTTCTCGCTGACCACCCCGACTATGTCCCAGCCTTCTCCCTCCCCATCCCACATAGCCGACCTCCTGGACAGCCCCTCGGACCTCCAACTTCAAGCGGCAAAACCTCCCCGGCCATCTCCCCATGTGCACTATTCCTCTGGGTGGCGTATGGCCCGGGCCCCTCCCCTTGGTGCACTCTCCCACGTCCCAGCCTCGACATACACCGACCACCCTATCTGGAACTTCATCGGCCTTATCCTCTTGCTTGACCTCTGCCCGAGAGACCCTCACCCCACCTTCTTGGTGCATTACCGTGCCGCCTCCCTCTCCTGACTAGCCACCAACTCTAGCAGCACATATTTCTCACATTGTACTCCTCTATCCAACACCCCTCACCTTTCCACCTCCCACTTTCTCTCCCCACCCCCGCGCAACCCATGCTCTGGTGAATCACCTCTGGCCTCCTCATGGTGCAACGTACATCCCCCACTTGGCCAGTAAACCACATTTTATCCACTTAAATATTGTTCCACTTAATTATTACAATTTTTTATTTTTTTATTAAATTTATGGATTATATATTTATTTATCAAGGGTTTTTATTTTAAGGTTTAGGATTTTAAACCCGCACTGGGTGATTTCGACTAGGCGTTATCACGACACAACAGTTTCAAGGTTCGATCCCCATGAACATGTACACCGGATTTAGGAATCATAAATTTTATCCTTTCCACATATTTCATGATTATTATATACAAATGTTAATAATTGGTTTAAACTTTTTTTCTGTGCAAAAATGTCTCTAAGATTGTTTTATGAAATTTGAATTTGTTTTGTGAAATATAACACACTGAATGTAGGGTAATATTGGTATGGACATTATATTATGAGTTTCAACCATTTCTTCTTCATCTCCCTTTACATATGTGTTAATTTTCAATGTGAAACTTTTGGATAATTCTTTTATTTTGAAAAATGAGTTGTTTATGCCTTATTTTATGAATATGGTATTGTCTGGTTATAATTGTACTCGTAGTTTTTTAATTAAATTTTTCATTTCATATGCACCTGATTTTTGAGTATTAGAATATTGTTTATCACTTTATATAAGCTCCTAGAAAGAAAATTGGTGTTTTATAACATTGTGATTGTTAACAAAAATTGTTTGCTAAGTGTTGCACATCTGGTCATCAGAATGGTTCCCGATTGGATTTTATGTGTCAATGGTGATATAAAATGTATTGTTTGTTTTTGTTAAAGTGTTGGAATTGTTCGATATTATTATTTGGGTTTTTATAGATTTCCAATGTGGGGTGGATTTGATAATAAATGCATGGATTGTGAAATAATGGATTTTTGGGTTATGGAAAATGGTTTCAATTGTTTTAAGCTAAGTGAAGTGTGAAGTTAGATTTTTAAAGTTTGGTTTGTTTTGTGACATGCAGTTGTAGCTCGTTGGGTATTTTTAATAAAAGTTAGTTTTGTTTGAATCTGTGTTAGAAATGTTTTGAATGGGTTTTAAAAATTCTTTTATTTGGTAAATGTTGTTTCTTGCACCTCTTTAGAAATTGGTTTACATCTTTGGTAAATAATGATTTCATATAATTCTTAAGGGCCTGTTTGATGACTTTGTGAAAATAAGGGGTATTTATTATTATGAAAACCTCCAATGGAATCTCCTCAAGACTTTCCAACAAGGAATTTTTGGTATATCCCCAGTGTGGAATCCTCATTTCCAATTACATGGGTTCCTCATATGGGAACCATTTGTAATCTATTTATTTTAAGGCATGTAAGAATACCTTGGGGATACTCCTGGTGTGTCCTGCTATGATCATTATTATAATAAATTATTTTTGTGAATTGATGCTTGGAGGAAACTAGTGGATCACCCCCTTTAATACCCGAGATATTGGATCCTAGCATATTGAGAACATTGTCTGATACAAATACTGCACGAGTAGGTTATGGGGCTGATCAATGGCCTATAGTAGGTGGATATGTTTGGTTTCATTGCCAATTGATTTTTCCTTATCATGTCTTGAGAAAGGGTGGCTGAGTGTATTAAAGCATTATATATCATCATATGTTTAATGCTACAGTAGATGGGGTCACATGTATTAGTTTCGTCAAGATTATTCTCAATCTCATAGGTTTGCCTCTGTCTTGTGGTGTTTATCTATTGAACTATTTCTCAGATACATGCATACTTGTTTACATTTCCGTTCTTATATCTGCATTGGTTCTCTTGTGCGGAGTTTTTTTTATGAAATGTGACATTTTGGATTCTTAATTCTTATGAAAGTGTTGATCAAAAGAAAATGTAGTTAAATATATTGTGTTCTGGTTTTTAAATGAAATCATTACTTTTCCCATGAAATAGCATAACAACACATAAGGTTAAATTATTTTTTTTTCAAATGATTAAGTGGAATGGTTGGTACATTGTTTTTATATAAAAATTGCAGAAATGAATACTTTAATGTATTTCAGTTCATACTTAGAATTGATTTCTGTTATTTTTAAATACAGTTCATTGGGAATTGATTATCTGGACAACCTTACTGAGTTTTAATACTCACACCAATAATTATTTTATGTTTTTCGTTCTTGTGCAGCTTCCAACATGGGTGTTTTCATCTTGGGATATGTTTGACGGTTGAGTCAGATAGTGACCCGTAGGGTTACACGGATTCAGTTCAGACATCGAGTTCGGTTAGTATTGTCTTCTTCAGTTCTTTCTTAGTCATTGTGTGGTTTAATTATCTTGAGATGCTATTTATTATTTTACACTACTTTTAATTTTTTATATTGGGAGAAACCATTCCTATCATCACTTTGCTGATGCCCAATGCACTTTTCTCCATCTTGTGAGGATCGAGAACGCCTCTCAGGCCTTGTCACGGGACAACTCAGGTGATCGGTTCAGGGTCAACTAGGGTTAGTTGGTGGACACATTGTATCAAATGGAGGTTGGCTCTTATAATACATCACTTTTCCGAGATCCCATTGTTATTTGGTATTTCTAGGGAGATAGAGTAGGATTTTTGGAACTCAAGGGGTAGGTGTGCGATGAAATTTGCGAATTATTTCTCATTCTGATCCTCGTTTTTCCATGGGATGGCCGATATAATTAGTTTTTTTGGGTTTTTATAGAATGTTTTTCGATTGGGATATGACAAAGGGAGTTGGGATAATAGTCCTCATGAGCCCACATGGCTAGGGAAGCGATGTTGAGTGAGGGGAATGGACATAAAATGTTCATTGTGTTAGTGACATGTTAGGAATATGTCCGCCAACCATATGGTCATGTCACAAACTGAAACTAGTTCCATGTTTGAGTTTTTTTGGGCCACCTATTAATTCTAAATGTTGTTTGAATCAGAAAAATTGGATTTGAAAAATTTTTGTTTGAAAGGACATGTTTATTTCGTTCAGTGTGGAATTTTTTGGAAAATTATGTTGTTTTGTTTTGGCCTTGGTGTTCCTTGGGGTTCTCACATGGATTGTGGTTTGTTGGAATATGAATGGATGTATGGTATGGTGGATGGATGCATGTAGTGGCATGGAAACATGTTTGTGATTAAGAATATAATGAATACCAATTGTGGGGGTTTAAACAACCAAGTTTGTTTAAAATTAAATATGTTTTAAAAAGGAATGTTTTTATGTTACAATGGATTGTTTTCTCGAGTTTAGATATTTCAATCAATGCAGTGATTGATCTTGATGATTTTTATTTATTGGGTTGGCCTTGAATGGGTTCTGGGATTTCCATGTCTAGCAGTTTCCACTTGATTCTTTGATTGGTGATCGTAGTGTAGTTGATCGACCAAATTATTTTATTCATGAGTTTCAAGAAAATAGGTTTAACTATCTTTAATAGTCAATTAGACCCTTCCATAGATGGGGAGTGGTTGTGAATGATCAAATGGGATTTTAACCGCATTCATATTCCCAAGTCATTGATGGTTATTTTTGAATCCTTCATGCTTGAAGGTTCACCGTGGATGTGGTGGAAGTCATTTTCTCAGAACAATCCCCATCAAGAACTTATATGGGAGTTTTTCAAGGATTTTTTCATTCATCTATATTTATATGAGAAAGAATGGGTGAGAAGGGGGATTTTGATATGTTTTATGTAGCAGGGTGATCGATAAGTGTTGGAGTATTTCTAATGGTTTTTGGACCTAGTCCCTTATGATTCAGGGTATGCCACGGTTGACTCCCTGAAGGCTCAGTGTTTTGAAGTGGGCCTCCACCACGATCTATAATATAAGGTATCAGTGCCTAACCTGACTTCATTTACTGATATGGTGATATAAGACATACATTATGAGGCTGTTTTGAAAGGAGTTCATGAGCTAGTCCACTCTCCTTTAACTCCTAGGATCAGTGGGGAGACTTCCCACAAGAATATGAGTAAGCGATCAAAAGTAAATTGAGCTAGTCATGGAATCAAAAGGCCTTAGGATCTATCATCAAACTCTTCACATTAAGAGATCCTCATGTGTTATCAATGTGGAAAGAAGGGTCACAGAAAGATTTCACGTACAAATTCTCCTAAGCCCTATCATTCTAATGGATTTTTGGGTCACTTACAACGATTCTGTCAAGGGTTCTCTAGAAATCATCATAGAGTATGTTCTAAGACGTGATGTGTAATTGGGTTTTTTTAATGTTTCTTGTGTATGTTTTCATTCATTGTAAGGAATATCTTATCATTTATGGGGTACAAAGGGTGTTTTGGGTTTTGAAATGTATGAGAATGTCTTAAGTATTTTATTGAACTCCAGTTTTGAAGTCCAGTGTGCCATTCCTTTAGAAATATAATCCATTCTTTGGTCAAATAAAAATATGTATGTTTCTTATTGGGATTAGCAGAACATGATTGTGAGGCAATAGATGCTTCTTCAACCAGAGCTCCATCCAAAAGGCCTTGGAGTGAAGCCTATGTGTATTTAGGATCCACTAAATAATTTTAAGGAATTTGGTTAAGGTTGCGCCTATGTTGATGTAGGGAAGAAGTTTTAGAGTTTTTGTTGTGGTTTCTCCATTAGTGTAAATTTCCTCTTGTCACAAATAGGATTATAGTGTTATCCCTCACACAATTTCAGTAATGGTAACTTTTTGTATGTGAGTTGTTGAGCAGTTCCCTTGTGTGGACTGACCATGTGAATCTGGTGAGGTTTGGGTTTTTAATTATTCTTAGGTAAAAAGGGAGGTGATGGTTTAAGTGATCATTATTTATTCCTTTTATCTTGGATAAGGCCCAATTAGGGTTCATGTTGGATTTTCATTTGGCTGCCTTGTGTTTGATTCATTATGGCGGGGAGACCCACTGTGAATCCATTTGAGTTTTCTCTTAATTCATTATTGGAGGATATTTGAATTCATATAGTAGGGATTATTCTCAGACCTCCCCTCTACTGGTGACCTCTTTCAAGAAATGAGGTTGCGTCCCTTAATGTTCATTGGAATGTCCTTGGGTTATGAGATGGGATCCTGTTTATGTGAAATATTTAGATGTTGATAGATCAACAAGATAGAGTTATGGCTTTCTGATGGCATGAAGTGTTATAGTTTTAAAAATCGTCACACCTGACCCATGTGAATATTTTATTTTATTATTTTTCTATCATTAAATAATTTTTTGGGGTTCAGACTTAGTCCTAGACAAAAATTACGTGGATATGTTAAAAAGTTATTTTTTTGGTGTCGACTTCGTCGGTCGCACATGCAGAGTGTTTTTTGGATTCCGTGTGGCTTTGCCCTAGAATGTGTGTGACTGTCCATTCTCAAAAAATGAAAAAACAATTATTCATGTAATTAAAACAATTATTAATTTTATCGTTTAAAATTTTTATTATTATTAATTTTTTTATTAATTAAAGGATACATATGACATGATTTTTTTATTTTATCCCTATGATTATTATTATTATCATTATAATTATTATTATTTTTTTATTTTTATTATTATAATTAATAAGTTATAATAAATTCTAATTAGCTTTGTTTTGTTGGTTTTTAACTTTTAATGGTTTCAGAAAGCCTCTCCCTTCCCTCCCTGCATGTGGCGCAAGCTGTAGCACTGCCTACGACCTTAGAACGGTTCCCCCAGCTAGCGTCACCCCATATCTCCCCCATCCATCAAGCACAACCCTCAGCTTCCCCCTACTCCCTAGCATCAACCCATGTTTCAACCCCAGCCACACACCAGCTAGATTCCGCCCTCCGTGTCCCCTACAAAAGCTTTGTCCTTCTCCCTGGCCACCCAAGTGTCATCCTGACCATCTCCCTCACAATCTCGCACAACCATCCTCCCAACCAGCATCTCAAGCCTCCAACATCCAGCGGCACAACCTCCCCGATTGGCTCCCCTAATGCAATCTTCCCCTATGAAGCGCACATACATGAACCCTCCTCTTGGTGCACTCTCCCCTGCTCTGGCCTCAAATTCCACTGACCAACCCAACCGGTGCCTCCTCAGCCTCATCGTTTAGTCCAACATCTACCCAACTAGAACTCGCCCCCCTGTATGGTGTGTAACAACACCACCTCCCTCTCCCATCCAGCTAGCACCACTAGTAGTGCACATTTCTATACTGGTCCTCCACTATCCAATGCACCTCACCCTACCAGTGCTCCCTTTTCCAATACGACTCCTCTATGCACGATCCTAGATCTGGTGAATCCTCTAGCCTCCTCCTTGTGCAATGAAAATCCCCCACAAGGTCTGTAAACCATGGGTTATCCACTTAATTATGTTTCAATTTGATTTTGAGAATTTTTTCATTCATTTACCTATTTTATATAAGAGGTTTTTGTTTATTAATGGTTTTTATTGGTAGGTTTTGGATTTTAGAACCCACACGGGGTGATTCTGAGTGGGAGCTATCATCACGCCATAGTTTCAAGGTATGATACCCATATGCATGTACTTTTTATTTACGCATCATATATTCTTTTCTTTTCACACCTTCAATAATTAATATATACTGATGATAATGCATCAGTTTAAAATTATTTTGTGAGAAAACATTTCTCTAAGCTTGTTTTGTGATATTTGATTTTGTTTTTTGAAATAATGAACATTGAATGTAGGGTCCTATTGACCTTGGATTTATAGATACATTTTCATCTATTTCTTATTTTCACCCATTACCTAGGTGTTAATTTTCATTGTGTAACATTTCATTAATTCACTTGGTTTAAAAAATAGGTAGTTCAGGCCATGTTTTATGAAAATGGTATTGTTCCGTTATAGTTCAACACACTTTTTTTTAATGTTTCATTTATTCAGCACTAAGTTTTTGAGTTTTAGAACATTGTGTCACACTTTAAATAAGATCTTGGCATTCATATTGGTGTTTTATAACTTTGTGAGTGTTAACTAAAATTTTTTTGTAATCACTGCACGTCTGGTCATCATAATGGTGCCTGATTGGTTTTAAATGTCAATGGTGATAGAAAATGTTTTTTTGTAACTGTTTTAAGATAATGAGAAATAATTATTTGGGTTTTTATTTATTTAAAATGTGGTTTTACCTTGTTAATAAATGTGTTTCTTATTAAATAATAGATTTTGGGGTTCAATAAAAGGTTTTCCAATGTTTTAATCTAGGTGAAGTGTGAAATTAGATTTTTAAAGATAGGTTTGGTTTGTGATAAGTAATGGTGGCTCATTTGGTGGTTTTTAAAAATTTTGGTTTTGTTTCAAAGTGTGTTAGAGATATTTTTAAGGTAATTTACAAATGCTTTTATTTGGTAAATTGTGTGTCGTACACCTCTTCAGAAATTGATTTACATCTTAGGTAAAGAATTATTTTATAGAATACTCAAGGGAATGTTTGAACACTTTGTGAAAATAAGGGGTAGTTAATATAATGAATACCCCCAATGGTTTATCCTCATTCCAAACAAAAATGGAATAGATGGGTAGTCTTCACTGTAGAATCCACAGGTTCCATTATTTGGGTTCTTTGATTAAGAATCATTTGAAATCTATTTTTTAAGAATTACTGTAGACCTTGGGGATAATCAGGGTGTGGTATTTTATGAAAATTATTATAATAAATATTGGTTGAGATTTTATGCTTGGATGCATCTAGTGGGTCACCCCCTTTAATACCTGAGACATATGATATTGGAATATTGAGAGAATTGTCTGAGATGAGTACTGCCCTTGTAGGTCATGGTAATGACCAGTGTCCCATAGTAGGTAGATATGTTTGGGTTCATTTCTATGGGATTTTCCCTACGCATGTCCAAAGAAAGGGTTGCTGAGTGTATTATAGTGTTATATTTCATCATTTGTGGAATGATTCTATAGATGGAGTCATAGGTATTAGTGTCATCTGAAATATTCTGTATCTCCCAGGTTCACCTATGTATTATTGTGTTTTCTATAGAACTGTTGTTGATATACATTCATACCTATGTACATTTCCCTTTCAATATCTTCCTTGGTACCATTGTGTGGGTTTTTATACGAAAAGTATCATTTTGGTTACCTAACTCCTATGAAAATGTTTTTCAATAGAAAATGTTCTTTCAGCTCTTCTTATGGGTTTTAAATGAATTCATTTCCATTCCCTTGAAATATCATGACAACACTTTAGGTTAAATTCTATTTTTTCAAATGATTAAGGTCAATGGTTTGTACATTTTTTTATGTAAAACATGTAGAAATGAATACATTAATATATTTTAGTTCAAAGATATAATTAATGTCTCTAATTTTAAAATGTAGTTCATTAGGAATAGATTATTAGTCTAGCCTACTAATATTTAATACTCATGCCTATGGTTATTTTATATTTTTAGTTATTGTGTAGGTTCCACCTTGGGTGTGTTCACCTTGGGTGATGTTTTATTGTTTAGTTATAGAGTTACCCCTTGGTCCACATAGAGTTAGTTCAGAACTTGATTCTGGTTAGTTTTTTCTTCTTCAGTTATTGGATAGTCATTTTTTGGTTTACTTATCTTGAGATACACTATATTATTTTCCACTTATTTTATTTTTTTATATTGGAAAAAAATTGTTCCCATCATTACTATGTCGATGTCCTAGGCCCTCGTCCCCAGTCCTGGAGGACCAAGAAAACCTCTCGGCCCTTTTTGCAGGTTGACTCATGTGACCATTGTAGGATTCAACTAGGCTGGTTCATTACATAAATCATATAAAAGGTTTATTCTGTATAAACCTTCTCAACAAGAAGGATGATAAAATATATTTGAATTCATACTTCCATTGTAATATTACCTTAGTAATTATATTTTAATGTTCATTTTAAGAAATAGAAACATCTAAAAATTTTCTTTTCAAATAATTATAATGTGTTATAACATAAAAAACATCCAGTAAAATAATCATTACGCAGGGATATATTTATTATCCAATGAAAACATTAAATAAAGGATGTAAATATTTCAATTTGTCTAAAAGTGGTTTTTGGGAGTGTAGTAGTTTTATAAGTTATATGTTTTTGTAAAATATGGAATGAATTTCATAGTCTTATAGTTAGATAAGTCTGATTGTAATGTATGTCTTTAAATGTTGAAATAACATAGAGAACCTTATTATATGGAACCATATCAATAGAGATTAATCAATAAGTTTTAATACATGGTCAATGTATATATAATTATGACGTGTTGAGAATAAAAAATTAAAATGAGATATATATTTGTTAATTGGGTATGGAAGTAATTAAATTATCAAGAAGAAAAAAAATAGTCTACATAATGAAAAATATTATCTTTTATTGTAATGTTATTATAATTAGAGAAAAAAATATCAGTGAATTGAATGGTATCCAAATCCAAAAATATCTTTTATTTTTATTCTTCTAATGAAGGTAGTAAATGTTGTAAAATGTGAAAAATTGTTCTAATTCATTTAATTATCCAAATAAAGTGAAATATTATCAATATTTATTATAATAATTTTGTAGAATTGGTGATATCCTTTTAATAATTATTATGATAGAGTAAAATAGGTATATACAATTAGATATTATTTTATTAGAAATAATATAAATGTATTTAAAATTATTGATAACAGAGTTGACATGGATGAAAAAATACAAGTCCTAATGAAAAAATCCATAACTGGGAAAAAGAATGTTTATTTGTGTGAGAGCTAATACAGTGATAGTTCTTATGTCATGTCAATTGAAAGTGGGAGTGTTGTAAAATTTGGTTCTCTAAAATAAACAAGGGCCATAATATTTTATTATTAAATAATATATACAATGTGTAATTCGTGATGTATTCACACCACAATACTGTTATTAAATTTGTGTAACATATTTACATGGAAAAGTCATTGGATCATTTATCACATAAAAATGTTATTGTAGTTTGCAACTGTATTGAGAAACTTTAGATACTATGATAGTAATCTTGATCATATTTCATATAGTGTAGATAGAACATACAAACCTAACATTGATGATGTTTGACTATCAAGTGTTGGGAGAACATAAAATCTGAGTATTACATTTATAATGTTCTCACTTGGTGATATTGAGTAGAGGAGATAATGAGCACATGAGCCACTATTAAAAAAAGGATTTAGGTTTCATTGGATGTTGCTTTCTATGAGAATGTGTATTGGTCTCTTGATTTTTTTTCAATATTAATGTATTTCATTTTATTTAATAAATTGTTTCCTAAAAAATCTATGATAGTTGATATTTTTTGTGAGGTACCATTTTTTAGGTATGTCATTAGTGGTATGGTATTGATTAACTAATCAAGACATGACATTTCACTTCTGAAAGAAAGATGATATATTTTTCCAGTATACATCGATGGTTATTCCTTTAATAAATCCATATCCATGGTGGATGATGGAATATTAATAAAATAATTTCAAATAAGATAAATAATTAATAGAATTATGATGGTAGAAAGTATGAATCATACATTATAAGATATAATAACCTAAGGATATTATATTACATAGTTAATGTTCCTAATGGGTTTTCATATCTATGAATATTCATTATCTCAATTGGGGGAATGATGTGATACATGATACAACACATGGTATAAATTTTGACTCAGAAATAGTTATATAATGTATTCTAGGGTCACACAAGAAGTGCATCCCAAATCCTGACCAATTTAGGTGAATTTCATTTTTAGGAAACTTTGTCCACACATACATTGGCTGATGATAATACTAGTATAAACAGTCATGAATAAATTATTAAAAAAATTATTTATATATTATTCACTTTGAATTTATTTATCATAGTTTTCCTATGTTATTAATTATAAAAATTAATATGATAAAAATATTAGAAAATAAACAAAAATCGGATATCTAATGATTATTAATGAAAACCCACATAAATATGATGATTTAATGACTCAAAAATCTCCATGGGACATGTTGGAGTGTTTCATGTTAATAGAGAAATATTCATGAAATTTATTGCATTTTTAAAAAGGATGGTGTTGGTGGTTTGGGATAGATTTATAGGCTTCTATTTATAAGAACCTATGTTTATTATATGAATATATTAACCTAGTTATAAAAGTATATTTTTTTGAAAATTATTATATTGGTATAATTTCATGAATTTGTGTTTCTCATCATATTTTTTATGTTATAGATAGAGGAACCAATAATATCATGATCTAATTAATCTAGGCATCTTGATTGAGCCTTCATTCTGTCGATAATAGTGCATTAATTATAAAGCTCTCATTTGTCTCCTTATGACGCATATATACTATCAAATTATAAACTTATATCATTTGTTTAAAGTGTAGATAATTTAGTGGGATCCTCATTTGGTTCCATTAACTAATTATAAACTTTTTTTTTAAAGACTATATTATTGTTTTATAGAAAATATGATATGAGGTATTATGAATGATCCACCATTTAGAACAAGGATGGGGGGAGGGTTACCATGCACAACAGATCCCATTTTTATGGGATTACATCACCGATCATAGGACACCATGATCAACTCATCCAATAAGTTGACATTTATGTTTAAATTTGATTTCATTTTATACCTATAATTACTATCACTTGTTCAATGACATGAATCAGTTTATAAAATGTAAAATTAAATGTATTGGGATATATTTGGTGTAAATAGTTTATATTTACCAATTATTACACTTTCATAGCATACATGGTTCTATTAAAATTTTCATGCTTATTATGGTTCATTAATATAAATATATTTCTCATTTCTAGATCCACAAAAAGGTTTTATTCCTCCTTGGTTATGTTCTCAAGAAACAATACTACCACTTATTTTCCATTAGTTGATTTTTTAGATACAATTATTATATAAAACATATATAGAATCTGTAATCTTCTAGTAAAACTAGGGTGACTAAAGATAAACATTAAAAGCTAAATATGAGATAAAAATTCACCATCATAATAATGTTGTTAATGGTTTACCTTAATCACCATAAGGACTAATAAAAATAAGTTATTCACAATGGATTTTTTTATGTCCATTAGTTTCCAACAATAATAAGATGAGGTAGTTTAACATATTATTCATTCTGTAGTTGTTCTTCTTGGAAAAAAGGGATCCATGAAATGATTTTGTGGCTACCACATAGGGGATGACTGTAAATAATTCAAATTTTGTCATTATGAATATATTATGTGACAGATAAAAAATAATGTTATTAAATGAACTTTCTCATTCATTATCTTATATAAATGATACAATATTTTTCTAATGATTTAATATGGAAAACATTTTTAGTGGACTTTGTAATGAAATCCAAAAAATAGGTGTTCCTTCCCTAGATACCCAATTGTTCTCAATGATTCTGTATTTGTGTTACACTAAAAATCATTATGGTTTTTTTATTCAACATAATTACCCGAGTGATAAACATTAAATCCTATAAATCTCATAGAAATCACTCAGAAAACACATATTAGTGGATTCGTCAACATATTACGAAACTTGAGTTTTGAATACTCCACCTAGATTTAAATAAAGTGGTCAAGATGTTGGTATGATTTAAATACTATATAATATATGTAATAATATAAAATAATACCTAGTAGGGGAATAAAAATATAACACATTTCCCTTTAATTGGAAATTTTATCAATTTAAATTCAAATGAAATAACACTTATGAAATACACCCATTTAGGTACCCTAATGGTGATATATTACATCTCCTTAAGGGAAATATTTATTTGGATACACTTAGTGTATCCTTAATGAAAAAAATGAATGTAAACCTCATGTTATCATATATTAGTAAGATTTTGATTGGTATGAGAAAATCATTTAGTTTTGAAATAGTGGTTAAGGACATAAAATTAAATATATAATTTTGTTTTTAAATTCTTATTTATAATGAGGATAATATTTACCAGCCACATAAGGAATAAAAAATCTCATTTGATTCAATATTTTATCACATTATAATCTTTAACATCCTATATATAATTATTTTATGGATATAACCACCTTACTATCTTTTTGTACCAATGATTATTGAGTAGTCGACCAAAGTGATGGAAACCACTTGATTCTTAAATATTAATATTTAACTATATATCTGAATGAATACAACCCAATGTTTAATGTGGGACATGATGCAACAATCTAGATGATTAAAAATTAGGGAAAAACTAATTTATATATCCCATCTATTCTCTAATGTTTATGACCTCACCTTTATGGTTTGATTAATCATAATAAGTAAATGTTCATCAAATAGGGGATCATAATATTTATGTTGTTATTCATGATTTTATAGAGAAGTAGATGTTATATTAAACTATAATTACCTAGAGTATTTTACAATGTTATTCATCTCTCTATTGGGGAATAATTTTTATATATAGTTAAATATTCATAGAATAATATTAAGACCATGGGAATTGAGATGGAGGTTCCAAAAAATTATTTCATTCACTAGTTATTCTCATTAATTTCTATTTAATTAAAATTTATATTATAACATGGTGGTAGTTAAAATTATGTTTTGATATGTATTCTATGTTTTGGGTTTAATACGCCTATATATCATAGAGAAAAATGTATTTATGTCACAACTGTTGAAAATTAAAACGATACTTTTACATTTACATTAATGAAGAGAATGTAATTATTTCGATATCCACCCTTGTCTAGAATGATATGATGGTCTCTTAAGTCATGTATAATTTCTTTAATTTCTTGGATAAATAATAAGAATATATCTCTTATGTCATTAAATGGACTAATAGTGATAAAATATAAGACACATTGGGTTTCTATATATGTTTTTGTCAAAATTTATGGACAATTCCTCTCCCATTTTTAGTACCCAACAACAATACATCATTATTTATATGAGATTAAATGGGATACATCACCTGAAATAACTTCTATTTTCCTCCAGAAAAAATCCAAACTAAATTTAAAGTACAAAGATATTAATTCCATATAAATATGAATATATGTTCATATTGTTATGCCTCTAGACATTTTTTTAATAATCCACAATTATTTATGTTTTTACTTCCAATATACCTAAAATAATATTTTATTCTAATCACCCCACTTAGATTCTATTCACACATTTCATTACCATATAGATTAAACTAATATGGAACTAAAAAAATTCTATATATCCTATGTAATGAAGGGACATGACTGGAATTTGGGTGATCCTTTAACCATTAGGAATTATTTATTGATGAATTTGAAATTAAATGTTAATTCCAAATACATATATTTATTTTATGTTACTATGTATGTCCAATTATAATGTTTTTTTGTATTTTTGAAAACAATAGGTCATTACATGAATTAATTGTTTATATCATATGCCTAAATTATGATCCATATAGTAAAAAATTACCACATATTTACATATATTTGATAATATAATCTTCAAGATATTTTAGGAAGGAAAAATGATTAATATTTATAGTAATTCTATAACTACAAAAACTGTGTTTGTGAAAAGAATATTTTTGTGTCAGGGTTCATGATATTATTTCATTTGTCTATTATAAGGAATTATAAATAATGATATGTGGTAACATCTATGATGGTTCCCTATGATATTGGTATAATATCATTTTTATTTATAATGGTAATTAAAAATGATATAACAATATACTCTATGAAATACATGGGGAACGCCATTTAGGAAATCTGTCTACTAGTTTGATTGGATTGGGGGGATAAATATAGGGTCTTGAAATATAATGTATCATATAATGTTCCTATTTAATAAAATTTATTCTAGTTATGGTGATATATATGTTATTTTATAGAATTACTCCCAATAATTTGGTCATTCCTTGGGTTTTTATTCATTTACACTGGAATTATCCATAAGAATTTTTGGATGATCCTAATTTATAATCAAATACTATTCAATACAAATATATATTAGTTGAATGAAAATTATTGATAGTATTTAGATAATTTCATTTAATGATGGTTATATTTGATGGGGGTCCTTCATATCTTGTTGTCTAGGTCCATTTTCCATGATATATAGGACACGTTTGGGTTTATGTTGTGCAATTTCTTCCAAGATCATGATTTGTTGATATTGGTTGGGATAAATTTGGATGTATCTATGCTAAAATGATTATATTATTAGAATTACTAGGGCATTT
Source organism: Viscum album (assembly GCA_963277665.1). Lineage (NCBI taxonomy): Eukaryota > Viridiplantae > Streptophyta > Magnoliopsida > Santalales > Viscaceae > Viscum > Viscum album. Next base: position 1,947,833,670 of record OY728163.1, read on the forward strand.
ATTATAGTTACAATAAGATTCCATAAATAATTGATGATTGTATTCACATGTTGAATTATATACCTAGACATTTAGTTTTTGAATTTATATCGATTATAATTCCAAATTTTATTCCGTTATCCAACTTTATGAATTTTATAGTACATGAAGGTCATTTGATATTTTGGATTCCATAACATAATCTAACAATTATTAGTAATTAATCAGATGAAAAAATGAATGAAATAATTGTTTTTCTTTTTATGGTCTAATATTGAGTGGTTGAGGAAACATTTATGGAGATTTCTCAACCCTAACTCGTTAGTCTTCATAATATATATTAATGTGATGAAATTTTTCTCTAGATAAGTGATAAAATCCAATGTAAATTGATATATGAAAATAGAATATTCCTTATTTACTTTACTCTCAACATCATTAATCCTTTATTCATTTTTCATTTCAGGCCTTTTTGAATAAAGGAGTGGAGATTGTTTTTATTGTGGTCTCGAAGGTAGAAATATATTGAACCTAATTTTATTAGTTATTAGAGATATTGCTTCTTCTTGATCAAGATTGATTAAGAATTCCTCTACCTCATTAAACAATAATATTTTTTTTGAAAAGGTTTTTATGAGGAATATATATTTAATCAGAAAATTTAATTCTTCATACATTATACTATTTTAGAAAACTCTTTTAATCAAATATGTTACTCTTAAAATTATCTTAAAACCTAATCATTGTTAAATTTTTTACATATTTATCTATTAGATACACAAAAAAGTGTTATATCTAAAATGATTTTGTTAGAACCATCAATAGACTAATAAAATAATTTAATCACTTATTTCCCCATTTCAAATAATTAGTGATGTTATTAATTATTTTTTATAAATATTGAGAGAAACATGTAATGGAATTGATATTAAAGACCCTCTAAATTACTGAATGATCCAACAAACATGTTGTTATATAGGGACAATATGATTTCTTCTATGTTTTGTGTGAAACATTAAAGTATGGATATAGTATATTTTTAAGGATCTATATCACTGGGACACACTGGGAGGCTAAGTGAGTGAGATGATTATCTCAGTCTCTATTTACATTTATGGTTAAATATTTTATATTATTCATGTTTGTATCATATATGTTAAATCCAGTCACATATGGTATGGATTATTTATTTGTTTCTATGATACACATTGATATTGGATGGACTCTTTTTGAGCTATAATGAAATAAATTCCCATATGATTATATTTCATTTACTAAGAACTATTTGGGTCGACTTAGATATTCATAACATTGATAATGTACTAGCATGAAAGAATCATGGAAATATGTTGGAGTCCCATATAATTGAATGGATAGATGAAATCATTTTTAAATTTGGTTGATTCATTATTAATTATATATTTGATTGGGTTTCTTCTTATGATGATAGATTACTTTTGGAGGTAATATTTGAGGCTGATAATTATCCTCACTAGGTATATTTTATCTGGGAAAAAACATATTAAACTACTAATTTTTTTTTATTATGTGTTTCATAAAGGAATTTTATTGATTAAAAAAATTTATTTATATATTTTTATTACTAGTATGATAAATATTTATTAAATCAGTTTCCATTTTTAATGATTCACCTGGTAGATTGTAATGACATTTTTGTTGTGGACCATATTTCTTGTGGATTCAATTGATTCAAATTTCATAGTCCTTCCTCCCATATATAAATATGAAGGTATTTTTTCTTCAACTGTTGTGTTATAGTTGATATAACACTAAAAAACACATTATACATAATAAATAGGTCTAGCTACTATATGAACGATTTATAAAAGTCTAACTCAAACTAGTTTATCGCATGCTTATTTGAGATACACTAATTCATTATCTATAGATTAACCATTATTTCAATCATTACATTAATCCAATATGGCTGACCTGTTGAAAGTAATTTTAACCTCATAGAAAATATGACACATCTAATAATCATTATATGGTACCTTTTGATGAATCTTTATAGAACTGTCATGGAAATAAATTCTTATGGAATTCTCTCCAACAACCTCAAGTATGTACAAATGGAAAGCGTTTATTCATTTAATTTTTATAGATATTCTTATAGCCTTGTTAAAATAGTTATTTTAAAAGTATTTTTAGTATTTTTTGTATAATTGTTTATTAATTATTATCTATGTGATATTTATGGGTTTAAAAAATACCCTATAATCATGGAAAGAAATTTAGCTAATGAAGGTGTAGCTATCAATTTCACTTTTTATTCTTATTGGGTTTTCATTTTTCATGTTAAAAATACATTTTATCATTTTCTAGTACTATAGAGATCCCATTATTGGGGGAAGTGTTTTCATAAAAATATATATAATAATTTAAAATCCACGTTTAATATTTTAGTTACTTTTAGAAGTATCTTATCAATAAGATAAACTTATTGGGAAAATATTGTTTAATATGTGGTTGTTTTGTGGTCCTAATATTGAAATTGATTTTTATGGAACACCTAATACATTAAGCATCTATTATAGTGAGGAATTTATAGACATATTTGTATGATATATCTAGGGAAGGATAATATTTTAAATGCTCATTATTCCCCTAATAAAATACATGTGGTGAAAAATCATGAATTCAAATGTTATATAGCCTCTAATTCTTATACATGGTGAAATTAATTTAATGAATTAAAAATCATCCCTAATAATATTGAAATAGTTTCATTCAAGTTTATTATGTTGTTTTCTATATTTTTCACTCTAAGCTACACATAAGAAACCAATATTAACCTATAATTATTTCTCAGTATGAAAATTATGATTATAATCATTCCCAATAAAAATGATTTTCCAATATATCACAAAATTGAATGTTTCCCTCATGTTGTGGAAGAGAAATAATATGTAATATTACTAAATGAACTATATAATAACATAAATTTATGTGGTAAAAGAATAGTATAAATCATTTATTCTATTTCCAACTACTCTCCTCACATGTCATTCGGGTTGAACATAACTCCTATAGATGGGAAATCAAATTAATTTTACATTATAATATTAGTCGTTTATAATTATTCATGATTTACTTACCTACCATATGAAGCTTCCTATTCAATGACATTTAAGTTTCCTAGTGGTGGTACTGATGGTATTCACCATCATTGTATGTCAACCAGTAGAAATATACTATCTAGGAAGTATAATCGAGTGACTAATAGATCTAGTTTTTTTACATTATCATATATCAACAAGTGATTTTTTTATTTATCGAGATATTGGTTGGATCTCAAAGGTATTACCATGTTTGTTTAGAATATGGGACCATTGTAGCCTTATATTAGGCATATGAAAATTTATTATCATCAATATATAGATAAATTCATCCAACACAATGTAATATAGAGTTACATATTGTAATGAAATGACTATTAAAATTTTATTCTAAATAGTAACATGGATAGTAAGAGTATCTTACAATGTAATGATGAACATAATGAATCATAGGACCTTCACTGATATCACATGGAATTCTCCCAACATAAGATCTTCTTCATTTCCAAAGGTAATAAGATTATGGTTCATAATATAGTATTTGGAATGTCTTATATCTATAAATATATTTTTATATTAATATGGGATGACCCCTAAGGAAATTATAATGGGGAGGACCTCCATGGTAACTTAATTATCCATAGTAATTTGGAGGGCCACAATTTTACCAAGATGATTTTTCAGGACTATGAAATTCATAGAAGTCATCTTGTGGAAGAAATTCATTATTGATATGTTATTCATTATTTTGGGAATAAATAATATGTTAATCAAAAAATTTATCATGAGAAGGGCCTCTATAATAGTTACTTTAGGTTATATATGCATGGTTGATGTATTAATATATGGTATAGTTAGAAACTATATTTCTATTGAATTGTAAATGGTGGGGAAGACATCTATAATTGTTACAATGTGGATTGAATTTATGATTTATGGTTTTTTCATCTAAATTGTAAATAACTCTATGTTGGATGGACATATCATCATGAGGATGATATCAGAAGTGGATTATATTAGTAGTACCTCCATGGTTGATGAATTATCCTTTTTTATGGGTGGAAAATCTATCTTGGGTTAATTATTAACTATAGGTAGGACCTTTATGTTAGTTTTAATTTAAATAACATCAATTTTTTTTTTAAATATCATTAGAATAGGGAGAAATTTTGTTTTATCTTGATATATAATATTGAATAGGGAATCCCTAGTTATTACCATGTGGATGAACTTTAGGGTTGATCAATTCTCTTCATCATAGGGAGGGAATATATGTTTTTTTTATTTTTTCCTAGGGGAGGACCTACACATGGACCACCATGACTGATGAGTTATTATTCGATATTGGAGGAACTTTATGTTTTCTTAATGTGTAAAATATGAACGAATTCCACAATATTTCCCATATATAAAACATCTATGGTTATATTATTCTATACTGGTATGTGGGTGATCTCTAAATTGTTTTGAAGTTTCAATATGAGGAGTGCCTAAGAATAAATACCCATGGAGAGGACCTCCATGGTTATTTTATTTTTTAGTTATTGTATTTCCAGTATATTAGTTGGAAACTTTATCTTAGGGAGTACCTATATAGAAATTACCTTGGTAATGATCACTATAATTGATGAATTCACTTGTGATATGGGTAATACCAGCATATTAGTTGGATTTTTCATAATGGGGAGGCAATCTATAATGTTTATTAAAGTGAAGATCTATATGGTGGTGGTTTTCTTTCCTAAATAGTTAGATATAATGTAATGGATCCACTAAAATATTCCTGGATTAATTTCGGTTTTTGATAATGAGTAACCATGAATTGTTCTATATTTACAATTGATACTCTATAGGAATCATTAAGGTCCTCATATGTGTTATAAATTTCAGCCTAAAATTCATTGGAGTAGGAAGGGTTCTCATATATTGTATTATTTCCAAATTACATTTCTCGGATTTTTGGTGAAGTAAAATGAAATCTATCACTAGGTACATTGTGGTCATATAAAGGGGTTAATGATTATAACTTGTAGAATCTCTCCCAGGTGTATCCATATTAGTAAAGAAGAGATATAATACATTATCATAAACCAATTCAATGTAAGGAAGGAGAGTTTTGTCTCTATTTGAGTGGAGACTCCCATAAAAATTTGATATAATTCTGAGGATGTCTTATCCATATTTGATCATTGAAATAGTAATAGTCTTTGGGATTTTGCATCAAAAAGTTATCATAATAAACTCACTGGATTGGGATCACACTATAGTGATCGAACACAATAATATATAAACCATACATTAAATCAATATTTTAGTAATATTTCTAACAAATAGTATCACAACATAATGTCTAAAAATATTAATGTCACGATGATTAAATATATAAACAACTGATATAAGAACATATTCGATCATTTATCTATAACTGTTCTCTAAGAGGCCCTTTTATAGAAATATCATATGATATAATCATCCTTATAACCATATTGAATGATATAAATAAAAGAGGCGAGATAAAATTATTTGTACGGGAAACATATCAACTAGTCATAATTTTTATATTATAAACATGATGGAAAACATGATAAATGGAGAAATATTTTGAAGAAATATAATATAATGATAATTTAAATTCATATAAAAATAAATATCATTATAAATCATGACATGGAAATACAATAAAAAACCCAAGTCACCAAATCAATGATATGTAGAATGTAATGAAAATAAAAGAGAACATGAAATCAACACAGAAGAATGAATCATAACATTCAAACATGGAATATCATATAAATTTGGCATAGCCTGGAAACCAGTAATGAAATATGTAATGTATGTTACCCAAAATTATGAATATGTATGTATATCATTGTAGAATAGGTATAACTATATGTTTCCATAGTGGTGCGAGCATTCACAACTCTATTTCTATAGTAATACGATGAGATATAAACCTTAACCAATGAATTAGAGTGTGATATATTGTCACATGCATCATCGTCCATATATATGAATTATATTTAAAATAAAATTATTCATATTGTCATTAATATACGATGAGAAGAAATTAGGATTCATAACATTTTGAAATTGTATCATATAATAATTCATATCCATTTTCAATCAAACACATGATCATCAAAAAGAATTATTTTAAAATAGAACATATATGGTGATTCATAAACCATTACATTAATATATAATAGTCCTCTTAAAATGTAATAGAAAACCCAAAAGTGCTTTTTTCATTCTAATGTCATAATATCATGTTCAACTTCTATATTTCCAAGTATCATTCCAAAATCCATTTATTTATTGATGAAGATTTAAAAAAAAATAATCATTAAATTCAATTTCAATAGAATTTCCTTGAGACAAAAATGATAACAGAATAAAATTTTATATGTAATGGAATAATATAAGATCATGGTAAGGAAAAATATTTATAAAGTTTTATAACACCATTCTTCAATACCCACATTATTGATTGGATACTTATAACATCTCGTAACGTTCAAAAAAGTACTTCATAATGCCTTTTATGGTTTTACATTAGATGGGGTTTGTTTTGGGTTGTTTCAGGTGAAAATCGGAAAATTTAGAACTATAAGGGGTTGTACATGATTGGTTCATAGTCAGGGAGAACTATGTGGTCTAGAAAAATAATCCAATTGGAAAACAATGTTCCATAAAAAGAGGGCACATGGTATTCCTCATCTACATGAACTTTTACTAAAAAATATGAAACATTGAAAATTTAAGTATTATATGTTTGGATCATGGTTAAGGTAACTGTGTGTACAAACTTTGCACCCAAATGAGAGTCCCAAGGTGTGAACATATCTATAAAACATAGCTACTAGAAACCATGTGCCCCGTGAAGCAAACCATGTGCATGGGTTTTCAATACCCCCAAAATTAATTTTAAAATCCTCGGAACACCTGTTTTACCGCTAATCACCACTAATTGACACTTAATTGATTAAATTTCTATTAAAGCCTATCCATAAAAGTTTTAGATTCCTTAAACACCTTCTATTAGTAGATAAATGCATGATGGGTCTAATCTGATCTTTATTGGGTCAGTAGATATTATCTTTTATTATTTTCTTTGGATCTCATATTATATATATTTTTAGATATTGATATAATATTATGAAATTGAGGGATATAATCTCTATTTTTATGGTTCTTCGTACTAGGTTGTGCTTCCTTATCAACTTTTACTCATTCATCATTGGTGATTCTATTTTGGGAGTTGAATTTGACTATGTGGTTAAAGGTAAGTGGTTCCAATATGCTTTATCCATAAAATGAAAACTTTAATTTATTGATTAAATTGATATGTGTTTATACATGACATTAAGATCAATTATTTTGGAAAATTATAATATTATTATGGGAATGGAAAGGAATTTATGGAACACCTTAAATTTGAAATAAATTGAAATATTTAAAATTGTTCAATATATTTGAAAAATTATTTTACAAAAATGATTTTATGTTAATACTTTAGGAAAATGGATTAAAATGAAAGATTATTTGAAAAGGAATGAATTTAATAAAAATTGTGACTTTGTTTTAAAACTTATTCAAAATATAATCCCCAAAATATTCATGAGATACTGGCCTATTCTATACAACATCAGGGAAATTCAATTGAACCCATTTCCATTTAAGCTATAGCAGTGGGACCACAAAGGGATGAATCTTATAATCCTTATGAGGTGATACTTCACGAGAATCCATGTATATTCCAAGGATATAATGATCGCTAAGAGGATGAGGATTTGAAGAAAAAACAGCGAGTTTATTTTGGAGTTCTTAGAAACTCATAATTAAATTATGCTAACCTGTGTGAACTTTGCAATGAAATAACATCGATGAAGATTGTGGGATTTTATGGAGAAAATGAACAATGACGAGGGATGGTGTTGGAAATACATTAGAGTTCTTTTCACTCTTCAGTTCTAATTATAGTTGGTGGTATTTTTATATTCATTGGAATTTCTAAACCTATAGAAGGGTGTCGAGGGCTTGAAATACTACATGAATAATTTTATTGTGCTTTTATAGTTTTCACCAGAGTAATTGTAAAATAAAATACTAACGTCTACAAAATATTAGATATTACTTTATTATAAAATCTTTTTTCAACTCATCAAATTGATTCTATTTTCTTCCACTGACATACTGTTAAAACATTAATAGGTGTAATTTATTTGATTGGTAAATCCGGGTTCAAGGGAGTTCCTACTTATCCCATGGAAATTTCAGTGATTACCTTTAATAAAAAGATATATTAGGATGAGATGAATAGTATATATATAGAATGAAAATAATTTAGTCAACATTATGTTTTTGGTAGAGTATTTACGTATTTAATTTGGTTTATCATGGTTGGAAATTCGAAACGAGCCAGTACTGGTGAAACCAAGACCTATTTGTCATGAGGTCATTCAGGAAACATACAGAATATATTCCATATATTTTATTATCCAAAAAGTGGTGGGGGATCATCATCCCCTAAAAATACAATGTTGAAATCTATTGCATCATTATATATGGGGTTGTATCTATAGACATTCTAAATAAATCATCTTCACAAAGTGTAATTGTCTATTGAAGAGGTAGATGTGGGTCTAAGGACCGTGAGAGGTACCATCACTATAGGATCATCATTATTAAGAGATTCATGTGATACTAGTGAATCTTAATTGTTTATACAAACTCATTTCATGAACATTGTAATCCATCATACAAAGAATTTATCTTAAGTGATAGATAATATTATTCCCCTTAGAAATAAGGGAGAGTAGAGAATTTGATGTACTTTTTGTGAATAATACATATTAGATTATGAACATTCCTGATATATTTTTGGTTATCAACATGAAATCTCTTGAATTTATTCTTTGGATAGATTGGATTATTTATCATATGGATTGAATTTAATATTTTCACCATTTGGTGTCCTTTATTGCACCCAATGGGATGTGCCATTTCATTCAGGGAGAATTGGACCTGAGCATATATAGATCAAGATTGTATTTTCTAGACTTGGTTTGGGTAATATAACTATTTTGTTTGATTTTGAGTTAGAATATTTGAGTTAAGATCTCCCTAAGGTCATAGTCGTGTTTCCAGATGCATTTCCATATGATTTCTTTTGTTTTACACCTTTAATATAGTAAAGTTATCTGATTATTTTATAACTGGTACTTATTAGATGTTTATTAAATTTTATTGTATAGAAAAAAATGATTTGTAACAGTTAATGTATCTTTTGGATGATATGTTAGAGGAAGTGTTTAAATGGACGACTATGTCTTCTGGGGAGAAACCTATTCTCTTTTAAAATAAGTCTGATGAAACACTTCACCTATTTGTTGATTATAAAAAACTCAATTGAGCTATAGTGAAGGAAAAATACCCATTTCCATTGATTGATGATCTATATGACCAATTGAAATTCAAAAAGTTTTTCTAAAAAATTGATCTTATTTTCGGTTATCAAGAGTTGAGAATTAATGAATAAAAAATTACAAATATTTCATTAAGGTTCAGGCATGGTCTATTTTAATATCCTATTATTCATTTTTTCTTGACCAGTTGTCCTACATTCATAATGGATTTGACAGAAATGAAAATCTAGGATTACCTCGATTCATTTATGGTTGTATTTTCTGATGATTTTTTTGATTACTCTAAAACCAAGTAATATAATGTGGATTATCTGAATGTTTTTCTATAAATTCTTACATAACACATACATTATATATATCATTCCTAATATAATTTCTACATACCAAAAGTGATGTTCTTGGGATAGAATGTCTAAGAACATGGCTTCTCAATTCATCATAATAATATTAATGCATATATGAAATGGGAGAAATAATGTAATGTTTTTGACATATTCATGTTATTTAGAATGGCTAGGTATTACCACAAGTTGTTAAATATTTATCATTTTTAGATTCCCCAATTACCTCCCTCAATCAAAAATAAGTTATGTTCTTTTTGAATAAAAAATTACAGATTTCTTAGGATGATTTCAAATGACCTCTTTATTTTGTGCCATTGATAACTCTTCTAAGGGAAAATATGGGATATGTTGCATTCTATGATGCATCAAGTTTGGTTTTAGAATTTTTTCTTATATAGGGTGGTCATGTGGTAACATAAGACTCAAGAAAATATTGGTAACTTGAGAATAATAATCCAACCCAAGATCTCAAACTCATATCTATGATTGATTCTCTTATGATTTAAAGATAATATGTTTTCATAGATCAATTTATCATTTATTCCAACCAAAAAATATTTATTTATATATTGACCCAAAAAATTTTGATCCTCCAATAGAGGAATTGGAATGGGTTCCTATATTCTTTTTATTTTGGCATTGCGTATACCTTGGGGAAAGGAAATGTCATTATTGATTCATTGAGTAGGATACCAATAACCCATTCCCTAAAAGAATCAAAAGATACGTATAATTTAATGGGTATCATTGCTCAATTGCACATGGGAGTTTGTGATGAAGAGGCCAATGGTTTAATTGAATAATGTGTAGTCGAAATTTTCTCATCTTTAGATAATTCTCCAATAATTACATCATGGAAATAAACACCAAGAAATTTGTATCTCTCTTTATTGTGGAGATACCATCAGAAAATAGAATATATTCAATGAGGGAATATTATAATTCATAAAAAAATTTGTTTTTATTTTACATTGAAAATGTATGTGACTGGGGATTTCCATAATTCCCAGTGGGAAGTTCACTTGAGTACCAAAAATATGTTATATGAAATAAATAAAATATTCTAGTGGCCATGTATGAGATGATAGATCACTGACTTTGATTCTCATTATTACACCCACCAACTAGTCAAAATCGATCTCAAAAAACCGTTGGGATTTCATCATAAAATTATAGTTCTAACATTGATAAGGGAAGATGTCTCCATATAATATTTGACTGGGGTTCCATATAAACTATATGGAAATAATGATTTATGGGTTTGTATCAGTAAGACCAACAAATCCTATGACTTTATACCTGTTTGACATATAACGAATGTTGAGGACAAATGATATATCATTGTTTATAATATTTTCATATTTTATTGAGTTCCTCCAACTATAATCCACTATAGGGATACCCAATTTAATTTTTTATTCTAGAGGGTACTCTAGGAGGCACTGGGATCTTAGTTGTATTATATAATTCTATATCATATGCAGAAATATGAAAATATAGAATAGGATTTATATATTCTTGAAGACATTCCCTAGGCATTTGTACCATATAATGATGGATATTATGGTGTATAATTAGGTATTATTTTTTTTCTTGTAATAACTATAACCAATCCACAATCCATATCCATCCTTTTGAGTTATTTATGGTATTCCATGAAAATTAATTTTATGTCTGTGAAAGATAGTGAAGTTTCTTTGGTTAGACTATGTTTGATTCAAGAGATGATGGTGGTCATTCAGTTTATTATGCATATAATTTTTAGGGATTAGAGTTGGTATGAATAATATTATTAGCTTCATCAATGACAATTATAGTTTTTATTTAGTGACTTGGTGTTATTTAGAGTTTATCATCACTAATGTCTTCATTTGTGGGTGCTTTTGACATTGTGGAGATGGTAGAGAATGCATCTTAATATTACAGACATACACTATAGTTTACAATGATCAAAAATTCGTTTCATGTTTTTTATCATTGAATGTATCTTTTTTGACACTTCACTTATTGTTATATGGGAAGATCATGATGTTGAGCATGATTTATCCATTACTGAGAATCCAATCAAGATTTCTAATTCTGAAAAAAAATTATTTCCTAGGTGGATGATCGATTTGGTCTATGTTTTATGAAAACATGGTTCTTATTGAAATGATTCATGGTATTGTGAGTGACTATTGATAGATTATTCCCCTAAAAAATATGACATGGAAACATATAGACATGATTTTTGCGGAAAGCCTATTATGATTGTGAGGATGTAACTTCCCTTAACAATCTTTAATATACCTCAATACCCTTGTTTTTTTACGTTAGTCAACATCAATTTTTTGTTGTATCAAGTGAGATATTTTAAATATTAGAGTTTTAAATGGATATGCACATTTCACGCATAGTTAGAGAAAACCATGCATTTTGGCCCAGGAAACCGTGTGATTAAGGATGCGCCAATTGAAGGGGGCACACTATTTCTCCAAACTGTTAAACCTCTACCTAAAACAACATATCATTTAATAATGTGGTTTTAAATGGTTTCTTCATGGTTAAAAGAACATTGTTTCCAACCCTTACTCCCCAAGAAGATGACCATTGATAGTGCATTGTCAGGATGTAAAATGTCTACTAATCATGTATATAGTGCATAAAAACCTTGAAATTCCCTTTTAATCCCCAAAATATTAATTTTAAATTCCAATGACCATACAGTTTATCCCTTAATTGAATCCTATGGACCCTAAATCACTTTTTATTATAATATAATCTCTAAATAAAAAGTTTGGGCTCATAAAACCCATTCTTTTAGTAGATCAAAGCATTATTTATCTCGTTTGATCTTCCGTGTCTTTGTTGATCTTACCGCATGAGTTTTTCATCATATATCATCTTATATCCACCAAATATATTGATATATCATCATGATATTTTTGCATCTAATCTCTTTTTTTAATATATATTTATTCTAATTTTAGTATCTTGATATCCTTTACGAGTTTCTTTATCGGTTATACCATTGTGGGTGTTGTCATTGACTATTTGATTAATCGTAGGGGATTCAATAATGATTCAACATTAAATTGAAACCATTAATTTGATTTTTAAATTAAAATGTGTTTTTAAATGACATTAAAAACCAATAGTTTGGATTATTGGACAATGATTTTGATATTTTCATAGAACTTATTATAAAAAAATCAAAATAAAATTGAATATTTTGTCCAAATTTCAGAAATTTTCTATCTTGAATGGAAAACTATCTTAATGAAATTGATTTTTAATTGAATATTGAATAAAATTTATGAAATTTAATGAATATTTAAAACGTCATTATTTTGATTTGAATCATTATTTGGTTATAATGAGAATAAATATTGAAAACAGTTATTGGGAATGTTTTTTTGATTGATATGGATTTTTTCCAATTTTTAATTTCTAGTTAGAATCCTATTAATGGGATCACCTAATGTAGTGTATATTGACTACTAATATGGAATCCCCCAATGAGTGGTAGATTTATTTCCTGATATGGGCTACCCAAATTGGGTTAATATTGATTCCCGGATATGGGTCCCTTAATGGGGTGTAGTTTTATTTCTAGAAACATGATCACTCAATATTGTTTAGTTTGATTTCTAGAAACGGGAGCCCCAAATGGGGTTTTGATATAATCATGTTGATATATTTATTTTGAACTAATTTCATTGATTATTGATTTTTTAATTAATTAGATATATTTATATAAACTATATTATATAAATTGTTCATATAACTATGTTTTGAGACATGTACCATTGTTTTCATTGAAATCATTTTATTATATATATATATATATTAAAATGATTTTCAAGGAAATTATTTATTTAAATTTATATAATTTTTTTTATTAGTATTTTTATGGAATATATATTGAGAACATTCTAGATTGTTTACATCACACCCTACCCTTCCCCTAAGGTATTTATAGATAACATTTTTCTAGGATTGAAAAATAGAAAGAAGAACTCATAGGTGGTGGAATTTCTTGATCATTTATTCCTTGACCGATGGATGTGACTATTTTCAAAATTTTCCATGTAGTGTTTTTTGGTTTTATCTTTGATGATATTTATTCATTTGATGATATACTTTTTTTTGGGATTTTTCTACCAATTTTTTTTGAGTACATTATCCTTGATGGGTATTGATCATACTTCCATGTATCAATTATCTTGGAGTAATTTTTTGGAAAATAATTCCATTCTATTCCAAGTATGATTCAAGGTTTTAATCACCAACCCTTAAGGATTGTGAATACCCTTTAGTCAATGTCAAATATGGATCATGTATAATTTTAATAGGGTATATGTACTAGTTCATTATAATTGTGAAATATTTTATAAATTAAAAATGTTTAATATATAGATCATTTAATATTTATATAAATTCATTTTACATTAGTTAATTGATAAATGTTACCTATAGTAAGATCATAGATATTGGGAACAAATCCATTAAAACTAATAGAAATTAGTATTTACAATATTTTATCTTTTATGGGATAATAGACTAAATAAGGAAGTATTATAGTGTGAAACATTATTTACCCGGAAAATAAAATGGAGAAATTATATAAAATCATACATGATTAAAAATATTATAACATCCAAGGTAAAAAATTGAAATGGAGTGATTATGACTCCTGAAAAATATTTTTGTCAATATACCGCTTATCTTTATTCCTTCTTGGTTGAATGTGATAAAATGTCCAATAGAAAAATTTTACTATATTAACATTATATTTTTATCCTTATTAAAAATAATTAACATTTTATTAAATTCAATTATGATCATTTATTTTTAACTTATAAATTATTATTTTTTTATTTTTACTATGAGGTGTTAGAATTTATTCATTTTGTGCATGCTTTATGATGTCAAATTTAGTACCCCAAATTTGATACAAAACATATCATTCCTATGTCATAAAACAAAATTAAATTGATGTTTTATAATGACCAATAAGGTTATATTTCTATTATATGAGTGTTTTTCTACATTTCACAATGTCAAAATTGATGATGAATTAGTTAGTGGTTATTTATTAGGGTTAATGTATTACCCATTAATGTTCACTAATATTTTATCTAAAAGAATTATATTCAAGATTTTTTTTAATATTATATATCATATTTTTCATAAATTATAATTTATAATCCTCCATGAAGTTGGTAGTGAAAATTGAATATATAGTCCCATAAATGCGGTAGTTCGAACGTATAAATGGATGATGATTTCACATAAAATTGGAGAAAAGAGTAATATATTTTATATTATTCAGAACTAAAAACATGTTATAATTATAATATTAATTTATTTAATTATTAATTATTAAAATTAGCTTACGGAGGGTAATGAAGAATTAACTTATAATGTCATGAAGGTAGTATTCTGCACAAACGCATGATTGAGGTTCTTTTTTTTCTTAAGGGGAATGGGACATGTGGTTACAATTTATTCACAGAATATGAAAATATCAAATATAGTTTAGATAAATAATTAAACATATAATATAGTGGAAAATAAAATTTCAAAGGTAATATAAAGTGACAGGTTGTTAGAGAAATGATTGAAATGACATTGAAAACATTGGACTTCTCTTATTGGATACCTTGGAATGGTTGAGGTTCGACAAATCTATATTAACCATAATATTATTATGGTTAAATAATATGAAAACTAAAATAATTAAAAATCAATTTAAAAAGGAAACCAAATTTTTATAGTGGTATTGAAGGAGTTGTGGTAGACCCCTTTTATAATTTGTGAGAATGACATTGTTTTAAATATTTCAACATAATATAAAGAGATCACATGTTAAACATGTTAAGAAGCTCCAAAAATAAAAATTAATTTAGGGGAGGTTGATTTTTTGTGGATTATCACTCAATAAATATATTAATTTTTTATTATTATCTAATACCTCTACCCCTTGAATTAGTTATTTTTTATTTATGATTTTACCATGGTAACTAGATTTTAGTTAAGTTAACATAATCTTAATTTAAAAAAATAAGTTGGAACTTATTAGGTAATTTGATATTAATTAATAAAATATAACAAATATTTTATCTGGTTTCATATATAAATGTTTTATAAATTAAATTTAATATAATAAAACTTATTATATATTAAATCGATTTTGGAGAAACATATCAGTTGGGTTCTAAAATATCAAATATTGGATTGTAAATAATAATAAATATATAAAAATTTATATTTAAATTATATATTCATATGTGTTTTTAAATAAGTTGCATTTAAAAATTTATCACTTCTAATTTTATACATACAATGGAATACATGTCCTAGTATTAGTAAAAATGATACATTGGAATAATTATCTAAAAATAATTCAATAGAAAAATATCAAAAATATATCATAATGTAATAATTTAATTTTTAATACCAAATTGAAGTTTATTTTTTCCATTTATAATTATATAATATATAAATTCAACACTTAAATAAAATTATAAAGAATGGTGAATAACTATTTTTATGTGAAGATAAATTATTAAAATACTAGTTGTTTTAATTCTTAATTACAATAAAATAAAAAATAATAGAGAATTACTTCATCAATATTATATTTTATTAACTTCATAATTTAAAAATAATATAATTAGATATACTTCATAAAAAATAATATGTATAAAATGGTATATTATTAAAAATAATTATAAATTAAGTAAATTTATATTAAATAAAATTTATATAAATTTAAATAATAAAATATTTCATAATTCACTTACTTCTATTATTACCTAAGAATTCAATGAACATGATTTAATGATGTTAAAATACAAATGTGTTATTTTATTTTTGTGTATATTGTGGAGAAATATATCGATCACATTGCTTATTTTAAAGAATTTCTAATGTGAAATCTCCGCTCGTTACATTCCCCTAATAAAAAACCGGTGTGCACCTAATTTTAGTTATCACATAGAAATGAATAATAGTATAGTATTTAAATAAGGTTTTTGCAACTAATGGATTTATTTCTAAAAATGTGTCAAAATTAGTATCTTGGGAATGTTTACGAAACTCACTATCTCTTTCTTAATAGATAAATCACAATATGGGGTTTAATCCCATCCAATTGGGAATAAAATACCCCATGATTATTTATCGTGAATATTATAGTATAATCAGTTTTATAAGAGAGATAATATACATTTTTACATTGATATAATTTCATAGGTTTATATGAATTTTGTTCCATACACCATAACTGTATTTTTATATATAATGAAAATTCATCCATTTTGAAATCACATTAAATTTATTTAAATGGAGGATAAAAATAATCTCATGAATCATAATAACAAAAACCATGAAAAATACTCAAATTTCTTGGATACAATAATAATACAAAAATATGTTTCTATTTCAATAAAAAAAATTCAGGGAAATCATATACGAAATTTCTAAATATAGATTAATAAATATGTGTTCCTATAACCACTTACTTATCCCATTCCACTTCAATAGATATTTTTGTTTATTATTTTCCTTGATCCCATTGTATCGAATTTTGTTTATGTCAATTTATATATTATTCTCTTTGATTAGTTCCTTGGTTTGTATAGTCATGTAATTCCTCAAATACAAAACATCATACTAATAGTTGACCTTTATGAAGAAAATTGTTTTTCTCTATTATGTTAACTAAACACGTACTTTTCTATCAGCATCATGTCACTTAATGGGATCGTTTTATAAAGATAATATTTTCCTTTGAGACATTATACTAGGTGACTCTTTCAGCATTTTTGACATGGAGAAAATTTAATCATCACTCATTCAATATATATTTTCACCCAAATATCCATAAAACTCCATTCTTATATTGTATGTTGTGTTTGGGACTTTTACTATGTGATAGATGGGTTTTCATCCTTACAAGGATTCTCACTCCATCTCCCATTATGATGGTTTTTTACTATGGTAATATCTATATGGTTCATCTCATGAATGGTTTCTACTAATTGTAACTATTTATAAAACCAAAAGGGTCAACATGAGTGATGAAAAAGTAACACCGCCAGACAATTATCACAATAAAAATGTCAGTAGAGCATTAAAAACCATGATCTTTTACATTATCAAGTTCATTATAGTTACTTTAGCTGAAACTATCTTTCACTCAGTATAACCTAGGATACGTGAATTTCTTTTTTGTTATACTTTTTAACCTAATCCCTTTATGTAACTAGAAAATCATTTCTTTATAGTGGCATTTAAATTTCATATATTCTTCTGAAATAATATTTCTAAGAGTTTCAATCTATGTGTGTGGCCTTAGACCCACTCATTGTGAATCATGGTTATTATTTTGTTAATGATTAACTAACCCTTAGTGGTGATTATCCATAACTACATCTATTTCAAAACCATATATATTTTCTAGTATCATGATATGTATTTATTTTTAAGAAAACAAGCTACTTGTGAAATTAACAATATTATAGGATATCCAACTATACAAAGAATTAATTAATGGTTTTTGAATAATTTTATATAATAATAATTTGAAAGGTAAAAAAATTTAAAATTTAAAAATAAATAATCCAACCCTTTGATAATAACATGAACGATACACGATAAACATACAAGAATAATACATTGATACAATTATTATAATACTCTATATCTATTTTGAACACTTATTGACAACTATTATCCACTAGAATATCTTTTAGACATCAAATATGATATAATCATCATAATTACCTAGTGAATAAAAAAATTACAAAGGGGTGAGAAAAAATAATCATGAAGGGAAACTTATCAACAATTCATAAACATTACATAATAAAAATGATGGAAAACATGAGAAAAGAATAAATTCAGATATAATTATTATAGAATCATATATGATAATATTAAAACTTGGTTAAGAATTAATAATCATGGAATAAAAATATTAGACCAAAAGAGGACCATAAAAATGTCTTAGAAGAAAATAATGAAAATAAAAAAATATGAAATCATAACATAAGAAAGTGTAATATATTTTGAATGTGGGATGTCATAGATATTTCTTATTAGAATTAAAAGAGTGATAACTTAGTAAAAAATTTGTCCCGAAAATATGAATATATAAGCATATAACAGAAGTGAAGGCATCACCACCTGATTCCTATAATACAATGGAGATGACATCCCTACCCATTAACAATTATGGAGAGATAATTATTAACTATATTCCAATAGTTATCTAATGATAAATAAATCCATAAAAATTTAATTATAGGGCCATCATCATTCATTCACATGAGTTCCACTAAAGTCAAACCAATCATCATATCATGAATAACCCATGGTATGATGATGAGTTTCATAACAAAATAAAATGGAATAACATAACAAAAAAGGTCATTTGATAAAAAAAACACGACCAACCAAAAAAATTATTTAAAAATAGAAAATATGCAATTTTTTAAATTATAAATTCATTATTGAATAATGTTTTTAAAATGTAAGAGAATTCAATTTTTTTTCCTAAATATATTGGTTTAAAATCACTTTAAAAAGGCATTAATTTTATGTCACCATCCATAAAACATTATTTTTAAGATGAATAAAACTCCTATTAAAATATTTATTCAAATAAAATTATATTAACTATGCATTTTTAATATATAAAACATATGTAACAATTATATATTTAAAGAAAGAAAATAATTTAATTGTAAAGAGATTCATTTTGAATATTTTAAAATCCGTTTATTGAAAAAACATGTTTTTATATAGATAATGTATCCATTATTTTAAAATATCTATGGAAAATATAAATATAATTGGTGATATCACAATTTTTTTTCCAGTAGGGAAAGATCAACATTTACGGGACATAATAACATGTACATGGACAAAAACCCCATTAGTTGAGATTGTAATTATTCTTAATAAAATTTTAAAATTTTGATAAAATATTATATTCATTAATTAAGAATAATTTGAAGTAAAAACTTATTTACCAATAAAATAATATGAAAATGCCACAGAATATCAACACATGGAAGAATAATTTAATCTTTAATGATCAAAAATTGATGTGGAGTCATTATGTCACAAACAAAGATTTGACTCAAGAATACCCCTAACATTTTTTATTCTAAATCTAATGTTCTATAACGTTCCAAAAAATAGAATTAACTATCATAATAATCTATATTAAAAAATTATTAATTTTTAAATTAGATTTTTATATAATTAATTTATTACAATTTATTATGAATATATTAGTTAGTTAACAATTATTTTAACTGTATGGTGTTAAATTTTTTAAATATTTCATTCATGTTTTTTTATTTCGATTTATTTATAAACTTATTTATATTATGTTTTTATTTATTTATACATATTTACATCTATAATTGAGGTTCTATAATATAATATAATGTTATTTTCCCATTATATTAGTGTTTTATCACATTTTGTGGTGTTGACATCAGTGATGAAATAGATTTAGTAGTTTATCGTTATTAACAGTTAACCTCATACTGATTGATAGATTTATTTTTATATACGAAGAATGATATTTATTATTTTTAATAATAATATATATCAAATTTTCTCATTTATTATAATTTCCAAACTACTAATATCATGGTAGTGAAAAATAGAATATAAAATCCCTTGGGGAATGATGTATTCATGTCTGCATGAATAATGGTTTTATTTCCAAAAGAATTGGTGAATGGAGTAATATTGATTATTATTTAAAAACCTAAAAACTTTTTTAAATGTTATATCTATATTTTAAAATAATTATGTGTACCAAAATTATATGTAGATGAAAAAAACACGATATGTCATGCAAGCGATCGTCCACACATACACTCTGTTAATATTTTTAATTATCTAAATAGGAATTCCAGATCTAGTTACTTTTTATTCAAACAATTTTTAAAAAATTAAGTATAATATCAATTCTCCATTCATCTTATAATACTATGAAAAATAAATTTTAAATAAAAATAAAAGTAAAATTAGTTAGAGAAAGTATTAATCTTATGTTGAAAAAATAAGGTTTCATTTTGGAGGATTAATTTGAATGGAATTTTTTAAGATAATCCCTTGTGACTAGAATCACATGATATAGAAATATAAATCTTGGTGAAATTATTATTATTTTTGTTAGGTGGAAAAATATTTTTTTGAGTGGGGTTGTAGGGTTAAATAATTTATCCTTTTATAAGTGGTGAGAATTATATTTTTATAAAAAATTCAAATTAATATAGATGGAGGAGATGTTAAATAGGAAAATTGGATCCAAAAAAGAAAATATTTGATTGTTTGTTGAGTTAAGAGTTCAAATATCTAATCCTGAAATTAAAAAAAATATGATTCAATATCTCTATCACTAACATTTTTTTTCGATTTAATCACTTGTCGCAAAAACTAGTTTTTACTTCAGATAAAATAATATTTATGACATAAAATATAGTTAAACCTATTTATTAATTTTTAAATCATGATTATTGAATTTAAATCCATTTTCTGGTTCAATTTAAAAAGGAGTAAAAAGTTAATTTTCTTATATTAAATTTATAATTTATTGAAATTATTTTGAGAAAAATATCACTTCATTTACAAAATATATAATATATGGTTTTAAATAATAATAAATATGTTAAAATATATAATTTAAATTAGTAAATAAATATTTTTTCATTGAAATATTTTCGTAAATTAATAACGTAAATTGTATACTAATAATGTTATTATAGTGTTAGTATTACTATATAGAGAAATGATTTCTTTATGTTATCATAAACTCATTTTAATGTTTAACTATGTAAAAGAGATACACATCAAAGATTCAATGGTTTGCTTTATTGAAAAAAATTTGTACCATACACATCATTTACAAAATAAGAGATATGAATTTATTTAATTGTTTATTCTGAAGTTTTTTTAGAGGTGTTCTAAATCTCCATAGTAAAATTATCACCTGGGTATATTCATTAAAAAGGGAGAGAAAAAATACAAGTAAAATGATACATAATAACATGAAACAATACAAAATGATAATATAATAACAATTATCATCATATAATAGGAATTAGATCATAATAATTAGAGGATGAATTATGAAAAGGACAAGAATGTGGTAATAAAAAAAATGAAACATCATGTCTTAGTTGTCAACTACCACACATAGTTGTGAACATATATTGTATCATGTTCATGCATATTTAACATTTATCATGAGATATATAAAATTATCCAATTCATTTTGGGACTATATAATTATAGGAAAACTAAACACATCATGACCTTTACATTGTGCTATAAAATTTCAGGCACACCCATTACATCATAACATTAACATTATCATGAATGACATATAGAACAAATAAAAATATTGGAAAAAAATAACCCATGGAAATAAATGGGATTAATTTCATTAAGTAATCATTAATTAAATTTTTGTTCCCAAATGAATGATAGAATAACAAACTTGATACATGGATTATGAATCTTATGTGAAGAAAAAACAATCTAAAGACGTAATGTTTTTGTTTTTTGAAAGAAGAGATCATTTGGAAAGTATAAGGTTTGTCATTAGCTCACGTTGAAACCATTTATATCTAATAATAGGTAATATAATGAAGTATAAATTATATTTAAGGAATATTCATACATTATATGGTATGAAAGAGGGAAAACCAAAAGAAAGAGAGTTTGTTTGAGAATTCCCCTTATATTATGTCTGAATGTTTTATTTCCAGAGATATCAAGTATAATCACTTTATATTCATTATTTTACGATACTAGAACGTTCTATAGAGTAATTTATTCATTCTGGTTTTATTAATTTTTTTAATGGGTTTTTATTTGACTTATAGAGACTAATTTTAGACATTTGGGATCATTCGTTTTCATGGTTTTCAGGATTGCTTGGCTTGTATACATGAATTAATGTTCATGTAATATGTGGATAAATTTCTTTAATTGTTGTAATATTTTATTAATGATATTATAGATGTTTAAATTATATTATAACAAATTTGGACTTATATCATGAGGATGAATCATTAGATAAAAGTTAACTGCGATAATTTTAGTTTAATTTTGGCTGCTCTTCGATCACAACAAACTTATTTTGTCTTATCATTTAGTATTGTGTATATATGTTATTTTGAAAAAAAATGGACAAAATATATAAATTATATTCATTTTCAACCATTTATTGTTTTTATTAATATCCTTGAATGCGTTAAATGAAAATGAACTTGGATCACCCATGATGTCAGCAAATTGACACATCACATGTGACAATAACATTTTTTTAGAATAAAAGAGAGAGAATGGAGTTTTACGATAGAACATAAATTAACATGAAATGAATCTAGTTTGTTATCAATACAAGATATATCTTTCATTTTTGATAATATAATGATAGGAGTATGAATGAAAATAAATGAAATTGAAAATAAATTAAAATAAAAATGAAGATGATTTTACCTCTTAAATATCGTATCCTTGAGATCCAACTTAGGGAAAATTTTTTTGTCTAATAAAGAGACTAAGGGCTCTTGAACGTGGGATAAAGGATTCAGTAGATGTTTGGGTTGAATTTGGAAAAGGTTAAATGTTTTAGAGTGGACGAGGGATTGTATTTATATTGGAGGGGTGGGGGTGTTTTCCCGTTATTTAATTCATTAGTTTATTAATTCGGTCAAGAGGAACAATAGTGATTATTAAGGAGAATATATACATTAATGTTATCATGTGAGTTATAAAAACTGGTTCATATATCATCTATTACTCATGGAATGGTTTAATTAGTTTATAAATTATTTTTACCGTAAATTAGCATATTTTACTTTTAATAAAAATATCATGTATTTAAGAAAAATCAAAAAAATTCACCATAACAAATTTTCAACATGTATTATTTAAAAATGAAATTCACATAATGAAATTAATTTTCCAAATATTAGTAATTTAATTTTTAATTAAAATCATTAGTTACTTGAAAAATATTAATTTTAAAATTATAACATATTTTATTACCCTTTGAAATTTTACTAAAGGTTAAATATAATATTAATAAAATTATACGATGTCAAAATACTAATTTCAGAATAAAATTTAAGAAAATAATTTTTCTTTTAAATTATTATGCAATTATAAAATTTTAAATAAAAACTAATGACTTTCAAAAACACCAACACTTATTTAATAAATTTTAAAACATTTATTTACTTAGAATACAATATAATTATACCACACTTTCATTTATAAGATGACTAAATTTTATTTATAAATTCATGGCTGTTGCTACTATTGAATTGGTTAGTTTACTATTCATAAGGGTTAAAAAAATATTCTGAAGGTCATGTTACTATTCCATCGATATAGGTTCCTTAAATTCAACAAATACTTCTTATTTCATTAATTATTCGTTTATAAAGCTTTTATTATGGTCTCTATGTTATTATATGTGGTTTATTCTATATGAAATTACAATAAAGGGGGATAAATAACCTTGATAAAAGATTGGGTCATTATATTCTTCCCCCTTTTGAAATTTCAACCTCAAATTTTCTTTTTAATTAAACTAATGATGGTACATATCCATCATCCCCTACTTCTATTTGAAAGATTCTTTTTCATACTTATGGTTCCACAAAAATCAATTGACAAGGTGGGTTAAATTGATACATAGAACCCAATCTCTATGATCTAGAATCTTTACTGGCTTCTCATTATAAGAGAGACCATATTCATCATGTACCAAATCTGAGTTCTGTACATGCGAGGCATCTTGTATGTACTTCCTCAAGAGTTAAACCAGGAATACATCATGATCAAGATCCATATTTGGTGTATGTTCAAGAAGATAGGCCACTGATATGAAGTCATTAAGGATCAAAAACGTTTTACTATACCTTAGTATTAATATCCCTTTTCTGCTGAGCCACATGACTCTCTTCAATGGTGACATTCAAAGTAAGAATTTATTTGCACAAGATCAGGTCTATTTATATTTCTTTGACTGTCTTCATCCCAATAGGTTTGAGTTCTTCATTTCATTCCATTTAGAACTTCATATGGAGCCATCTGAATACTCGAGTGAATTCTATTATTGCATGATAACTCAACCAATGTGAGAAATTGATCCCATTAACCATATTATTTTAAAAAGAAATATCTTAATATATCTTCAAGAATCTAAATTTTCCTTTTCAGTTGGCCATAATTTTGGGGGTGATAGGTGGTGATGAAATATAATTTTGTACTCAAATAATGTTGAAGACTCCTCTATAATTTAGATTTGAACCTTTGGTAATGATCAGAGAGAATTGATATTGGAACCACATGCAGTCTCAGCAATCTATTCACATATATATTTTCAATTTGTTTAAGACAGATATATCCTCGAATACTGACAATTTGGTATGTTATGGTGAGTTAGTCCACCAAAAACCATATTGCATTATTTCATTTGGATGTCTTTGGGAGAACCAAGAAAAAGTAGATAGTGACATTCTCTCATTTCCACATGGTATAGGAATAAATTTCATCATCCTTTTTGACTTCTGTCACATGGCTTTATCTTGATGACATGTCAAGAACATTGAGATATACTCATAAATATATTTCATCATGTTGTCCCACTTGAAGTGTTCCTAGATATCATGATATATCATTGTACACCCATTATGGATAGAGAATGATGAGTTATGTGAATTATCCAATAATCCATTCATTATCCCAAGTGATGAAGTCACGCATAGCCTTGTTCCAAACCGAATGAAGCCATCTTCATCGATATAGAAATCTTGAAGTTTCCATTACATAACAGTATTCACCTTATTTTTTATCTCTAGATCATCCCTTTTTGATTAACTAATATTTTCTTAGATAGATGGTTGGGAAATAATTTGGGTAACGTAAGATTTATTACCTATTATTATGATACATAAACACATATTTTTAATATCCAAGAAGATATGGGTTTTCTCAAACCGCAATATGGAAATAGTACCATGTTCTTTTCTGCTAATAGTAGCATCAACCTTGTTCTCCTTGCCGATATGATAGTGTACACATAAATCCTAGTCCTTGATTAGCTCTTTCCATCTACATTGAGGAATGTTGTGATACTTTTGCATGAATATATACATTAGGATCTTTTTACTGGTATATACATATATCACACTTCTCAGAGTTGTGGTAGTTCTGAAATATTTTAAAAGAAAAAATCATAATTGGTAGCTCCAGATCATGTGATGAGTAGTTTATCTCATAGATCTTCATCTTATGTGAGCATATTCTATCACACTATCATTTTTCATGATTACACAACACAATCCATTATTTGAAGAATTAATTTATGTCACAAAACATCCTATAATTCTCAGTAATGTGAATATATATATAATGAACAACCTTTTATCGAGCTCCATAAAGATTTCCCCACATTCATCCATGCAGACATACACTACACCTTTACTTATTAACATATTTAGCGAGCTTGAAAATAATTATAAAATTATCACAACAATATGATAATACCAAACTAATATATGAAAACAGTGGATTTATATGACCCTAGAGGGTATGATGTATTCCTTTATTTCCATTGTTTTTAATTGGTCCACATAAATTCCAACGCTTGTGAGAACATGTCTCAAAAATGTAACATACTGCATATAAAAGTCACACTTTTTGGACTTTTTGGGTAACTTCTCCATCATTAATGTCGCCAACATTAGGCATACATGTTCTTCTTATTTAAGCATGCTCTTGGAGTAGATGATAATATCATTAATAAATACTATAAAAATATTTTCTAGTTAATAACGTATGTCTCTATTCATAAAATCCATTAATATTTAAAGGTAATTTAGTATGTATAAAGTGAATGAATAGAAACTTGTACTGACCATATATTGTACAAAATGCAGTCTTCGGAATATCCTCCTTTTGTGCCTTTAGCTGCTGACATCCAGAAGAAGATCCACCATTGAGAATTATTAACCTCCTTGAAACTGTTCAAACAAGTCATTTATCCATGTATAAGGATACATTTTCATTATGGTGATCTTGTTGATTTATTACTAATAAATACACACCCACATTGATCCATCTTTCTTCTTGATAAAGTGTACTAGATCAACCATAGGTGATATGGTAGTGCGTATGAACTCCTCTTACAAATTTACTTGCAAATTCTTCTTTAACTGATTCATTTCAACAATAATCATCGTATTGGAAAACAATGAGATATGCATAGCTCTGGGTATGAGTTATATTGATAACTCTACCTCATGATCCAGGGGTTTTCTAGGTAACTCTTCATGAAATACATTAATATTTTTCCTCTTGATGGAAATTTACCTTAGGTGGATAACATCCATTGACTCAAACATTTGATAGACATATAATTCTTCATTGGGAATCAACAACCACAATGTTTAGGATTTTCAAAAGGTGATTCATGATATTCTATTCATTTGTAGATGATAATGGGATAGATCTTAATATAAAAAGAAATTTACATATCTCAATAGTTGATATGCACTCAATATAATGATATCCCATCCATTCTAGTATATCATCAAATTCCACCAAGGTAATTATCCTAAGATTTACTAGAAGAATATTGTCACATGTTTCAATAGTAGAATATTATAACAGATGGGTTCTAATGATTTCACCACTTGGTGTTTTTATAGATATTTCAACATCAGGGTTTTAGAGCACAGATTTAAGAGTTCATTCAAACATTTAAGATATTATTAAATGTGTATAACCAGAATCAAATAAATGTTTTTTCCATTATTCAGTTAATAGGGTGTGTACCTTGTATGAATTAATTTTATTTCTCCACTTCAGTAGTCGTGATGAAATATGACATTTCATTCTCAGTTGGATTTTTTGTCTGATAAAGCTAAATACCCTTGAGGACTCAAGGTTTAGTGTACTATATTTCATAGTTACCTTTCTTCCTACATTTGTAGCATTGGACTATGGGTGGTTCCCTCCTTTCCCCAACCAAATTTTCCTTCTTCATTATTTATTTTCGACATTAATGAGCTTGGTTGCTAACTCTTCTACAATTGAATCATTTCCACAACCCATTGAGGAAAATACTACGATTCTTATTACCACATTTATTACATGTGGGTGGTTGTGTTTTTTCTCCACCATTTTTATTATATCTTTAGGATTGATACTCAAACTCTCATTTTTATCACCATATCCATGAGACCATTCTCCTAACTCCATGTCCACTTCGAGAACACATTGAACAACTTCATCATAACTCATAAGGTCTCAAATTTATAGAACATTTCAAAGTGTTGGTTTTAATCCCCTATGTAATATATCATTTTTTCTTTTATTTCTGATAATAAAATCCAATGTGTATTACGAATGACTTCTGAAAATTTCATTATAGGTAGTGAAAAATTCTGCATTCATTTTCATCTGCTCTATAAATTCACACTGAATTTTTTTTCCAATAGTTTTAGGGAGATTATTGTAAAGAAACATTATCGTAATGAATTAAAAATCCAACTCATCAATATCATCATTTGGTTTCATGTTCTTAATAAAATCCCACAATTGAGCAGCCTCTCCATCTAAACAGTAAATATTCAGAGTTAGTTTCTCTGGACCAAAACATGTATGAATAGAATTGTTATTCCCCATTTAGTTGACACACTATTTCATGACTAATGGATCAGAATATCTACTAAACATCAGTGGTTTTTTCCTTATTAAACACATGATATGTAGTTTTTCCCACATAGGTAAAGGTGGTTGTTATGCATTATTCGTGTTACTGTTGATAACATGAGATAGTTGGGTATGAATCACAGTGAAATTTTAAACTCCATCTACCAAAGAATTGGGGAAGTCATTAAAAAAATCACTGCATTGTCCCTCACATGAGTTGTTTTCTTGGTTTCTATTGGTTCTAACCATTTAATAAAATTGAAATAGTTAGAACAAAACAAAATTCAACAAGTCAAAAACAATTAACTTATTCTTTTTTGGAATTTAGTCTAAAGAATTATGTTGTGGGATGGATATGTTTAAAATTTTCTAAAATAAATAATATTGTTTTCTTACTAATACATAGTACCCTAAAAAGTGTTTTCACTAATATTCTCTAATCCTAATTCCCAAATTAACTAAACCATTCTCTAATACCAACTACATCGACCTTGATTTTATTAGATTATTATTACATCATTTTAATGATGAAAAACATAAAATAGCTACACAAAGAGGATCTAAAAGTTTAGTGATTTGGTAAATTAAGACCATACACAACATTTACAAAATAAAACAGGAAAATTTATTTAATTTCTTTATATCTAGCTTCTTGTTGGTCTTCATATTCTCAATAGTATAATTAATCACCTGTGGATGTACAAAAAAAATGGGTTAGTTAAAAGCTTATTAGGAGGATTGATAGGGATATGGAATTATATAAAATGGGGTTGGAATAATGATTAATATCATAACATATTAATAGGATCATAATCATGAGAGTAATCATTAATAAAATTCTTGTAATGTGGTCATGCATAAAAATGAAACATCACGTCTTAGTGGTCTACTACGACACATAGATAAGAAAAATGATAATATCATGTTCACTCATATTTAAATTTTATAATGAGATACCTAAATTACCAAATTATTTGGATTTATATATATATTTTAGATAACCTCTAACATCATAAAATTTACATGGCACTATATAATTTCGGGTGCACCCGTCACATCATAACATTTAGATTATCATGAATTCCACATAGAATGTATATCAATATTGGATATAAAATAACACAGTTAATGGAATTTGATTCATTTATTAAATAATAAATTCACAATTTTTTCTCCAAATTTAATATTGAATAACATAATTGATATATGAATCATCAATCTTGAGTGAATAAAAAACAATTTCGAGATGTAAAGGGTGTGTTTTTTGAAAGAAGAGTTATTTTCGAAAACATCATGTTTGTGATAACCTAAATAACAAAAAAAATATATCCCATAAGTGGTAATATAGTGATTAGGAAATTATATTTAAAGAATTTCAATAATAAAAATTTGGTGGAAGCAGGAAAACCCAAAAAAAGAGTTGGGTTCGAGATTTCCCCTTTCCTTGTGTCTCAAATCATTATTTACATTAATATCCTATATAATCACATTAGTTTAGAAAATTAACAAATAAAGGAGAATTTATATATAAATTTTTTTTATTTTTGTTTTATTACGTTCATTAATTTTCTTTTAGATGAGTTATATTATTTAATTTCATCATTTGGGAGAATTTGTTTTCATGGTTTTCATGACTGGTTTCCTAGAATACTTGACTAAAAGTTAATATAAGATGTGGATAAATTTGAAATTATTTATTATAAGTTATTAATGATATTATATGATTTTAGATGTTATTTTATATAATTTTATATATGGAATGAGGATGAATCATCAGATAAAAGTTAAGGATTATTTTTAGGTTATTTTCAGTGCTTTTTCGATCACAATCAACTCATTTTTTTTATCATGTAGTATTATGATGATAAGTTAGTACCAAATGATAAAAAGGATTATATAATACAAATAAAAATCTTTTTCAGCCATTTTATGGTATTATTAATAGCCTTTAAGTCATGAAATGAAAAATAATTTGCATCACCCGTGATAATGGTAAATATCCACATCACAGGTGAAAATTTCAATTTTTAGAATAAAAAAGTGAGAAAAAAAAATTGAAGATGGATCATGCATTAAAATGATATAATTACATTAAATCTAAAATAATTGAGATTTCATTCCTTTTGGATAAGTTAATGTGAGTATAATAGTAGAAAAAAATGAAATTGAAAATACATAAAAAGAATAAAGAAGAGGGTATTACCTCTTAAATCTCTCCTCCTTGAGATCCAACTTAGTTATAAGGTTATTATATTTTTATGATAACCTAAAAACCTTGACCAGGGATTGGGTATTTGGGAGAGGTTTAGGAATAATTTGTGTAATGATCGATGAAATAGAGATGTGAGGAGAAGAGGGGGTGAGGGTGGTATTTATAGTGGTGGAGGGGGG
The DNA here is from genome assembly GCA_963277665.1 of Viscum album. Taxonomy (NCBI): domain Eukaryota; kingdom Viridiplantae; phylum Streptophyta; class Magnoliopsida; order Santalales; family Viscaceae; genus Viscum; species Viscum album. The sequence goes on from OY728163.1 coordinate 1,947,864,636, forward strand.
GGGGGGTGTTTTCTCATTATTTAATTCATTAGTGCATTATTTTTCCCAAGAAAAGAAATAGTGTTGATTTTTGTGAAAAAAACAGTAAATCTATCATTTGAGTCCCAAATAATGGTTCTTATATCAACCGTGAATCATGAAATAGTGTATTTATATCGTAAATTGTAATTTCAAACTATTCATAAAATTCAAGTATTTGAAAAAAGTCCAAAAAATTAACCCCAAATCATTTATTGACTTGAAGAACTAAAAAATAAAATCCATTTTAAGAAAATAATTTTCTGATTATGAATTATTTAATATAAAAAGAAAATAAACATTTACATGGAGAATATAGATTTTAAAATAAAAACTGATTTTATAACCTTTTATAAAATTACATAAAGTCTCATAAAATTATATTAATGTCATAATACATAAAAATATAAAATTATGAAAATGAACATTTTTATAAATTATAAAATTAATCATAAATTTATTATTAAATATTTAGGACTTACACAAAAATACGAACACTTAATTAATACTTTTTAAAACATATATATACTAAGACTATGTTTTAATTATAACCTAATTTCATATATAAATCCCCAAATTTTATTTATACTTTACTTGGGGAGGAAAATATTCATTTGGTCAGTTTAAAATTCATTACGTTTATATAACTATTTCTATGGTAAAGATACTTTATTATATTTATAGGTTTCTTAATTTCAAGAAATACTTTTTATTTCATTAATTCATCATTTATAAAGATGTAATTATTTTCTATAAGTGATTTTACGGGATTTGTACTACATAAAATTACTATAAGAAGGTATAGATTACCTTGATAAATGTTTGGGTCATACATATTAGAAATTGTATACTACCATTTTCACCTAAAAAGTAAAATTATATGAAATATATAAAAATGCTTTCATATGATAATATTGTTATTCTTGTTGTGCCCAAGTGAAGTAATTGCATTTGTTGTCAATAACTTGTCATGGTGTGCCATCTGATGAAGTACATCTTGAAGACTGATGATTACAGAAGCATTAAATCAGACGATTGCTAAGCTGTTCATAAGTTCAAAGCATGTGTATCAAGGAGATACATTGTCACAACATGATTAGAAGACCATGCACTATCTCTTAGTGCATGAGGATTTAAATTTGATCCGACCACTCTGATTAGATCATTGAAGTTCTTTGAAGAATATGTGTGATTCAGGAGTTCGGTTGATGAAGATCCTTGAGAATTCTCTCCTAAGTAGAAAATGAAATGATGGAATTCTTAAGAAGAAGAAGAAAAGAAGAGGTGGGCTTGGAAGGTGGCTTGGAATTTGTCTTGAACTTATGGAAGAACTTTGGATTTGACTAAGTCTTACTCTTTGGCCTTAGCCAAAAAAATAGGCCAGCCAAGGCCAGCCCACGAGTTCAACCCCACGGCTCATATGGGCACTAGGCGCCACGCCCATGGGGGATCCCATGGTGCAAGCACAAGGCGGCAGGGGGCCGTGTATAAGCCCCGGAGGGAACGTGGTGGTGAAGCCCGCGCACCCGAGTGTGCAGAGTGGGCGCTAGGAGCGCGCCCGCAGAGGCGAGAGTTGGCGCAGAGCGCGCCCGTAGGGAGAACACGGTGCGGGGCGGCACCGTGGAGGGAGGAGATTCAATTGAAGAGGCTGGGGGAGCGCTTGTTTGTTAAACCGTGAGAAAATCCCGCGGCGTTTCGATGTGGGACGACGAATTTTTCCACGGGAGCGATCCTGGCCGCACGATCGATCGCGCGCCAGATCTCGGCCGCACATCTGATCCGCGGCGAGGCGATCTGATCCAGGCCGTCCGATGTATTTCGATCGCCCGATCCAACGGCTCCCGACTCATCTCCTTCGTTGAGCCACCCCGAAGCCACCCGACGTCTCCCGTTGAACCAGAGGCCACCCGACGACGGCATTCGAGATTCTGGCCACCTCCGATCAAAGTAAGACCTCCATTGTGATCGTCTGGCCCTAAGGAATCCATCCATGCCTTAAAATGTACATGCATACGTGAAATGGAGTTTTTTCGAAGAACGGCCGAGGAAAATGAAGTTGCCGAGGCTTCGTGCATTCTTGCTTTGCATGGTTTGTGATTTAACAGAGACATGCATGCATTTGAAAACGCATGCACGTGAGGGGAACCATAAATGAGAAAACCCGCATTAATACAGTGAAGAAGAACGTGATATGCGAAAGATCTTTTTAATGCGTTTTAAGTTTTCAAAGACGCCGCAGATTTCGGGCATTCAAAACGTATTTCCCTGCGGATCATCCATGCACCTCCTCTGCCTATATAAAGAGGAGTCTGAAGCCGAGTGAAGGTTGTTGTTCATTCTTGAAGACCCGCGATGCTCTCTGCCTCGCGAAGTAAAATCCTGAGCATCACTTGCGCGACAAGAGGCTCTAAGTTTTGTTCTCGCGCAACCCTTGTGCGAAGGGTTTCTGTTTGAGAAGAAAGGACCTTGCGCGCTACCTCTTTGTGTGACAAGAAGAGAATCCCCCCTGCGCGCTACTCCTTGCGCGACAGGGAAGTTTGGGCAGTGCTCTTGTGCGCCCGAGGTGTCTTTGACACCCTGCGCGACCCAAGGAAGGAGTACCTTGCGCGCCCCTTGAGGCCTTTGTGTTTGTGTGCCAAGTGAAGAGGAGTATACTGGTAGAGTGTGTGCACAAATAGGAGAAGGCCGAGGACCTTTGTGATTTGGGTGCAAAAGGAAGATCACACTTTGTGTGTGTTTATATATTGAAGAAGAAGGACAAGTCAAGTGTGTGCACTAAAAGAATGAGTAGTGCATGTGTGCACAAGTGAAGAAGACCAACCTTGAGAAGAAGAGTACACACTCAAGTTTGTGAGTACAAAAGAACTGATCATTCTAAGTGATTGGGTTTTTGGTGAGCAAGACCAATGATATCTTTTGAAGACTGTTGAAGCTACTTGCAGTTTTGAACAACACCTTTGAAGAAGTGAAGTGGAGCCATGATGAAGATGATGCTGTGGAGTTGGGGGGTTTAACCAACTTGTAATTGGGGGGGGGTAACCAATTACTGTGTAATCATCTTTTGGAATAGTGAAGAATCTGTGTTGGGGGGTGTAACCAACACGGCAAGGAGTAGGTCTTTGTACCGAACCTTGTAAATCTATGTGTTCTGTGCTCTCATTATTACTGCACCACTAAAAGAGTAGATCTAGGCTTTAACCAGCTGCAGAGGTTGAATTGATAATCCAAAGGGAACAATTCATAAAAAGAAAAAGTTATCACTGATTCACCCCTCCCCTATCAGTGATCACAACTGATCCAGGCATTTCAAGTGGTATCAGAGGGAGGTTGCCTCTGTAAGGATCTACTTCTGAGAAGATGGACAATCTGAATTCTGTTAATAGTAGGGGTGTTCCTACATTCGATGGAAAGAATTACCACAGCTGGAAAAATCGGATGTTTCCCTACCTTCTATCTCTCGGCCTTGATGTTAGAAATGAAGCCTTATTTGGATTCCCTCCACTTGCTAATGAAGCTGCTATGACACTCGATGAGAAAAGAAATCTGGAAGTTGATGGTAAAGATCAAAATTCCATTCTTATGTCACTCTTAGAAAAGGTATACACAAAAGTCATGGGACTCAAGAATGCTAAAGAAATTTGGGACAAATTGGAAAGTAGTTATGAAGGCAACATGAAAGTCAAGGAAGCCAAATTACAAATTTGGAGAAGCAAGTTTGAAGATGTCAAGATGGGAGAAGAAGAAAATATTGATGATTATTTCACAAGATTCAATGAAATTGTCAGTAACATTCGGGGCTTTGGAGAAAAGTTGGAGGACTCCACTATTGTTAAAAAGCTAATGAGAAATTTTCCTGACAGGTTTGACCCCAAAGTCTCAGCATTAGAAGAAAGAGATGATCTCTCTCTTGATGAACTACACAACATTCTCATTGCATATGAAATGAGGAAGATCCCAGTATTCAAGAAGAAGATCAAGGATGATATGGATTTTGAGGCCATGAGACAACTCAAGATAAAAGATGACGAAGTCCTAGAATCAAGTGATACTGACAATGAAGAAAAGGATGAAGATCTCAACACGATTATTTCTTTTTTTTCTAAAAGGTTTGGAAAAACTAAATTCAGGGGAAAAGGGAAATCACCATCGAGATGTTTCAATTGCAATAACATCGGACACTTTGCTGTAAACTGCCCCAAGAAGAGATATAGTGCTCCAGAAGTTGAAGATGAGAAGTCACAAAAGAAGAAATGGAGTAGATACCCAAGAGAAGGAAACAAATCAGGTGTAAGAAAGAAAAGGTTCGTTCCAGGTGAAAGAAGAAGCTATGTAAGCAAAGAGGAAGAATCAGACTCTACTTCAGCCAGTCAATCAGAAGAAGAAACGAATTTTATGGCTCATGTGGAAAAAGGGTTTGATACCTGCAGCAGTGAAGATGATGAAAGTGAACGAACAGAGCTTGAATACAGATTGAAAGATGAATTAGAGGCTTGCCTTGAGTAAAACATTAAACTCAAGAAAGAGAAGAAATTTTTACAAAAGGAAACTAAAAGAATGACTGAGGAGTTGGAAGAATGTATGAAGAAAGAGACAATGTACATTGATGAAATCAAAAGACACAAACTGAAGATAGCTGACCTGGATAAGATTGCAAAAGATCTTGAGGAGAAACTTCACCTCAAAGAAGAAGAACAATCAGAAACACAGTCCAAGTGGGTTGAAGCACAAAATAACTTGACAAAGATAAGAGAAGATTTTAACAAGGCTGTTGAAATCAAGGCAGAATCTTCTCATACTGGTGCTCAGAGTCAGGTCAACTCACCACTCAGTAAATCTCCAAATACATCTATTATTTCTAACAATGCAGGTTCAAAGATAAAATCGAGACAAACCTGTGTAAAATAATCTTCAATGGAAGAAAGAAATTCCTCAGGAAGGACTACTCAAATCTTGGACAGAAAATTACAACATGACTCCTATCAGCGGAGAAGTTCAAGGTTTAGAGGCTACTGCTGGTGCTGTGGTGTGTTTGGACATAAGGCCTATGCATGCTGGTATAACATGTCTTTTCTAAGAATGAGGCATGAGTCAAGGGGGAGACATCCTGGAACCCAGAGTGTTTTGCAGAAAACATCAAAACCTCCAATTCAGAACACATTTGACTGCCTGAGTGAAGCTTGTGAAAAATGTGACCAACAGGGTCATAGAGCTGATAAGTGTATGACTACTCTTCCTGAACAAAAAATCAAAGACATGAAAGGAAAAGGTATTCAGGAAACCAATGATGAAATCACATGCTTTGCTGAAGTTGCTCTAAAAGCCAGCAGTATAACCAAGTCATGGAATCTTGATAGTGGATGCTCATCCCACATGACTGGTGATACAAAAATTCTAAGCAACATTGAAAGTCATGAAGGAGGAACCGTGGTGTTTGGAAATGATCGTTCTCTGAAAATCAAGGGAGTTGGAAAGGCAATGATTGAAACAACAAATCTAAAATCCAATGATGTGTTATTTGTTGAAGGATTAAAACAAAACCTACTGAGTGTAAGTCAATTATGTGATGATGGACATGAGGTGTTGTTCAAGAAGGATTCATGCATCATCCAGAGCTCAAAGGATGGACAAATAATTACTCAAGGAAGAAGAACCACTGGAAATCTATTTCAAATTGGTGATCCCATCAATTCTTGTTTTCTCAGCTCTAAAGATGAAAACAACCTCTGGCATAGAAGACTTGGCCATCTTGGTCAAAGGAGTATGAGTAAAATTCTGAAGTACAATGTTGTACGAGATCTACCCAAATTAAAGAGAGAAAAATGAAGTCTGCAACACATGTCAGAAGGGAAAACTGACCCATAGGTCACACAAAGGAGTTGATATCATGTCTACTAGGCCTCTTGAACTCATCCATACAGACATATGTGGACCAATGAGACAGAAGTCTACAAGAGGAGATTTCTATTTTATAACCTTCATTGATGATTTCACTCGGATGACCAATGTCATGTTCATGAAACACAAGTCAGAGGCAATCGCGAAGTTCAAGACTTTCAGAAGGCAGGCTGAGAAGGAACTAGAGCTCTGTATCAAGAAAGTAAGATCAGACAACGGAAAAGAATATACCGGTGATGTATTTGAAAGCTATCTGGTCAAGCATGGAATCAAACATCAATATAGTACACCATATACTCCACAACAGAATGGAGTGGCTGAATGAAAGAATCGAAGGATAGTTGAAATGGGGAGGACTATGTTAGCTGAGCATGATATCTCTAAGTTTTTCTGGAGAGAAGCAGTATGCACTGCTATACACATACAGAACATATGTCTCCTGAGACCAGAAACACAAACGACAGCCTATGAAATGTGTTTTAACAGAAAACCAACTGTTAAATATTTCAAAGTCTTTGGTAGTCCCTGCATCATCAAGATTAAAAACATCAATCTGGGAAAGTTTGAAGAAAAAGCTGAAGAAGGAATCTTTATGGGTTACCTACCTAATGGAAAAGGCTACAGATGGTGGAATAAGAGGTTGAATAAAATGATTGACTGCAGTGATGTCATAATAATTGAAAACAACACCAAACCATACACTGTGGATGATGATGACTCAAAGAATGACACAACCTTGGAACAGAAGAATGCAGAATTACCTGAGCCAACACCAACTACTGGTGAGATCAACTCTAAATATACCAGTGATGAAGATGAAGGTAATGAAAATGGAAGAAGAAGATACAACAAATTGAAGAAGCATGTTGACACAGAAAATGTCCTTGGAGACCTACAGTCCTCAGTAAGATCTAGAAGAATATTGAGATTGGAAGATCAGACTGCACTGGTTTCTCAAGTTGAACCTCACACAGTGGCTGAAGCAGTTGTACATGAGGAATGGATACAAGCTATGCATGAGGAACTCAATCAAATTGAAAAGAACTCCAATTGGGATCTTGTGCCAAGGCCCAAAAATAAAAATGTTATTGGGACAAAGTGGGTGTTTAGAAACAAACTCAATGAAAAGGGAGAAGTTTCCAGAAACAAGGCCAGAATTGTATGCAAAGGATATTCACAAATGGAAGGAATCGACTTTGAGGAAACCTTTGCACCAGTTTCAAGACTGGAAACTATCAGAATGTTCTTAGCAGTTGCAGCACACAAGCAGTACAAGGTCTATCAGATGGATGTGAAATCTGCATTTCAGAATGGAGATCTTGAAGAAGAGGTGTATATTGAACAACCAGAGGGTTTTTTGCTGGACAAAGATGGTAGTATGGTGTGCAGATTGAGAAAAGCCTTGTATGGATTGAAGCAGGCCCCTAGAGCCTGGTACTCAAAATTGGATGGTTGTCTTAAAGACATGAAATTTGTCAAAGGAACAGTTGACAGTAACCTCTATGTTAGAGAAATGGCCAATGGTACCCTCATAGTCATTATCTATGTGGATGATATCATTTTACCTGGTAACAAGGAAGGACTATGTGAAGAATTTTCTGAGCAGATGAAAAGAACTTTTGAAATGTCGATGCTTGGTCAAATGACATATTTTCTAGGATTTCAGGTGGAACAAAGACAAAACTCCATATTTCATTCACAAGAAAAGTACGCAAGGGACATAGTGAAAAGGTTTGGAATGGAAAGTTCAAAGGAAGTCTCCACACCCATTTCTGTCGGAACCAAGCTATGCAAGGATGAAGAAGGCAACAATGTTGATCAGAAAGAGTTCAGAAGAATTATTGGCAGTCTACTTTATCTCACGGCTTCAAGGCCAGATATAGCATATGCAGTGACTTTGTGTGCGAGATTCCAAAGTGATCCAAAAGAATCTCATTTAACTGCAGCCAAAAGAATCCTGAGATATGTTAAAGGAACCCTCAACTATGGACTCTTATACAAACACAGTGCAAACATATAGTTGTTGGGATTCACAGATGCTGATTGGGCTGGTGATTGCACTGATAGAAGATCCACATCTGGTGGAACCTTCTTTCTGGGAGAAGGATGTGTTAGCTGGTACAGCAAGAAACAAAATTCTGTAACATTGAACACAGCTGAAGCAGAGTATGTGGCCGCTACACATGCATGTACTCAAATGATTTGGATGCAGGTGCAGCTAGCAGATTTGAGGATTAAAGCTGAAAAACCATTGAGGATCTTATGTGATAATCAAAGTGAAATTGGGTTATCTAAGAATCCTATCCAACACTCCAGATCCAAGCACATTGATATAAAATATCATTTCATCAAAGAAAGGGTCGCCAGTGGAGACATCAAGCTAGACTACATTCCTACTCAAGATCAGGTGGCAGACATTTTCACCAAAGCTATGCCTACGGAAAGATTTGTTGAATTGAGGCTGAAACTTCATGTTCAGCCTTATACTCTCACTTGAGGAAGAAGAAGGTCCCTCCTTATTTCCTAAATTTTTGTATTCTTGTACTTACATGCAGGGAATTGAAGGAGATGAGTGCATCCCCTGAGGGGGAGCATTGGTAGTTGAAGATGTGCAGGTTCCAGAAGCTCTATATTCTGAGTATGGTTTCCATTCATCCCTTTGCATTTGTTGGCCAATAAGGGGGAGAAATCATCAGGCACACGACATTCTCTCAGTGTGCTTCGGAGTATTGACAACCAAATACAAAGGGGTAGATTGTTGTGCCCAAGTGAAGTAATTGCATTTGTTGTCAATAACTTGTCATGGTGTGCCATCTGATGAAGTACATCTTGAAGACTGATGATTACAGAAGCATTCAATCAGACGATTGCTAAGCTGTTCATAAGTTCAAAGCACGTGTATCAAGGAGATACATTGTCACAACATGATTAGAAGAACATGCACTATCTCTTAGTGCATGAGGATTTAAATTTGATCCGACCTCTCTGATTAGATCAATGAAGTTCTTTGAAGAATATGTGTGATTCAGGAGTTCGGTTGATGAAGATCCTTGAGAATTCTCTCCTAAGTAGAAAATGAAATGATGGAATTCTTAAGAAGAAGAAGAAAAGAAGAGGTGGGCTTGGAAAGTGGCTTGGCATTTGGCTTGATCTAATGGAAGAACTTTGGATTTGACTAAGTCTTACTCTTTGGCCTTAGCCAAAAAAATAGGCCAGCCAAGGCCAGCCCACGAGTTCAACCACACGGCTCATATGGGCACTAGACGCCACGCCCATGGGGGATCCCATGGTGCAAGCACAAGGCGGCAGGGGGCCGTGTATAATCCCCGGAGGGCACGCGGTGGTGAAGCCCGCGCACCCGAGTGTGCAGATTGGGCGCTAGGAGCGCGCCCGCAGAGGCGAGAGTGGGCGCAGAGCGCGCCCGTAGGGAGAACACGGTGCGGGGCGGCACCTTGGAGGGAGGAGATTCAATTGAGGAGGCTGGGGGAGTGCTTGTTTGTTAAACCGTGAGAAAATCCCGCGGCGTTTCGATGTGGGACGGCGAATTTTTCCGCGGGAGCGATCCTGGCCGCACGATCGATCGCGCGCCAGATCTCGGCCGCACATCTGATCTGCGGCGAGGCGATCTGATCCAGGCCGTCCGATGTATTTCGATCGCCCGATCCAACGACTCCCGGCTCATCTCCTTCGTTGAGCCACCCCGAAGCCACCCGACGTCTCCCGTTGAACCAGAGGCCACCCGACGACAGCATTCGAGATTCCGGCCACCTCCGATCAAAGTAAGACCTCCATTGTGATCGTCTGGCCCTAAGGAATCCATCCATGCCTTAAAATGTACATGCATACGTGAAATGGAGTTTTTTCGAAGAACGGCCGAGGCAAATGAAGTTGCCGAGGCTTCGTGCATTCTTGCTTTGCATGGTTTGTGCTTTAACAGAGACATGAATGCGTTCAAAAACGCATGCACGTGAGGGGAACCATAAATGAGAAAACCCGCATTAATACAGTGAAGAAGAACGTGATATGCGGAAGATCTTTTTAACGCGTTTGAAGTTTTCAAAGACGCCGCAGATTTCGGGCATTCAAAACGTATTTCCCCGCGGATCATCCATGCACCTCCTCTGCCTATATAAAGAGGAGTCCGAGGCCGAGTGAAAGTTGTTGTTCATTCTTGAAGACCCGCGACGCTCTCTGCCTCGCGAAGTAAAATCCTGCGCATCACTTGCGCGACAAGAGGCTCCATGTTTTGTTCTCGCGGAACCCTTCTGTGAAGGGTTTCTGTTTGAGAAGAAAGGACCTTGCGCGCTACCTCTTTGTGAGACAAGAAGAGAATCCCCCCTGTGCGCAACTCCTTGCGCGACAGGGTAGTTTGGGCAGTGCTCTTGTGCGCCCGAGGTGTCTTTGACACCCTGCGCGACCCAAGGCAGGAGTACCTTGCACGCCCCTTGAGGCCTTTGTGTTTGTGTGCCAAGTGAAGAGGAGTATACTGGTAGAGTGTGTGCACAAAGAGAAGAAGGCTGAGGACCTTTGTGCTTTGGGTGCAAAAGGAAGACCACACTTTGTGTGTGTTTATATATTGAAGAAGAAGGACAAGTCAAGTGTGTGAACTAAAAGAATGAGTAGTGCATGTGTGCACAAGTGAAGAAGACCAACCTTGAGAAGAAGAGTACACACTCAAGTTTGTGAGTACAAAAGAACTGATCATTCTAAGTGATTGGTTTTTTGGTGAGCAAGACCAACGATATATTTTGAAGACTGTTGAAGCTACTTGAAGTTTTGAACAACACCTTTGAATAAGTGAAGTGGAGCCATGATGAAGATGATGCTGTGGAGTTGGGGGGTTTAACCAACTTGTAATTGGGGGGGGGGGGTAACCAATTACTGTGTAATCATCTTTTGGCATAGTGAAGAATCCGTGTTGGGGGGTGTAACCAACACGGCAAGGAGTAGGTCTTTGTACCGAACCTTGTAAATCTCTGTGTTCTGTGCTCTCATTATTACTGCACCACTAAAAGAGTAGATCTAGGCTTTAACCAGCTACAGAGGTTGAATTGATAATCCAAAGGGAACAATTCATAAAAAGAAAAAGTTATCACTGATTCACCCCTCCCCTCTCAGTGATCACAACCGATCCAGGAATTTCAATTCTAAATCAAGAAATGAAGATTATTTTATCGATTAAACATTCTATAATATATAAATTTAATCTTGAAATAAAATTGTAATGCATAAATAAAAAGTTTTTTTTATAGAAAATTTCTTTTTTACAATACTTGTTATATTCATAATATATATAAAATAATAATAAAGGTGGAATTAATCAAACAATATTATCGGTTATTGACTTCAAAATTAAAAATAAATAAATTATATTTTTTAATAAATATTTTACCATAGAAAAAGATTGACTATTAAAATCTATAAGGATTTAAGTTAATTTGAATAAAATTAGCATTAAAAAAGATAATAATTTTTATATTTCATTCTAATTTTTTTATTTACACCTAGAAATTCAATGAACCTATTTTAATATTTTAATCACATTATTGTTTTCTGTTAGTTTGGTGTTGTCTGTTGAACTTGATATCAAAAAAATTCTTTATTTAAGGAAAATATTCCATGAAATATTGGGATGTAACCCATGCTTTCCATAATGTACTTATATACTAGTGCATTGAACTTTTAGTTATAGGTATGTATAATCAAGTAATGTGATTGTTTCATCATTATTTATGTGATAGTTATAGATTTAATAGAGGCTTAGCTAAGTTGTATTATTATTTTGTTATTGAAAACGCTTTGGGTTAGATCATACTTTCCCCAAGATAGTCAGGGAACATAAAAAATGATATCCATTCTATAGGATTGCATCTTAATTTATATGGGAATCCATAAAAAGTAACCTATCTATGCAGTTACATGACTGGATACTTAGGGGAAAAAAAACCCAGACTGGGGGATGGGTAAATAAAGTGTTAATAATTTTCCTAAATTCTTTTCTATATAATATTACGCCTGTTATATCTGAACATTTATAATCAGTTATGGTGAATGAAATAAGTAAATTTTAAAACATATAAACAAAAATTCTAATACATAAAATATATTAATCAAAACACATAATATGATTACAAGATTCATCCCCATGGTCGATTATTGTGTCCCTTTTTACTTGTGATGAGTTTGAGACACATATACCATACTATAATTATTGATTACTTAAAAGTGGTTTTGGTAGGTTCTACACTAACATAAAAAATCTTTAATATTTTACAAAAGGTAATAGATGATCATATTTCACCATGGTAGTCTTCAGTATCTTGATTCGCATGATCTTGTAATATACAAGTAGCCTAATGTATACAATATTCATCTTTCAAAACAACTTCTAAACCAGATCTTCTTTCTTCTCTAGTAGTACATTGTATCTAATATAAATTCGTGGTCCTAAATATTTGGTCATTAATTATCATTGAATAATAAAATTGTACTTCCTTAATTTTATCAATGTACATATTAATATATGGAAATTATAATCTATAGTTTTTTCTCATGTAAATATTCCTATATTCTAGATGTTATTAATATAAGATAAAGATTCCCTTGTCAATAATTTATATGAAATTAACTTCTAGTGTTATAAATTTTAATTTAAATAAATGTTCCTAATATAATCACTTTGATAATGTATGTCGGTCATGATCATTAAAACAATATCCAAAACATAACGATTAAGAATATCATCTCAATACCACAACAAGTAAGATTTATTTAACAAAACATAATTGTTTAATATAAAATTCCATTTATAAACATTTATTAATGACTATTAAAAAATAAAATTTTCTTGAAAATATAATTCTAAGAATTAACAATGTTTAATATATAGATAATGGAACTATAAACATTTGGATGTAAATAATTTCAAATAATTTTGTAATTTTATTCATGAAATCATATATAACTGCATAAACTTCATGAAACTATTATTTTTTGGTTCTATCATACAAAAAATTTAATATTTTTATGGGTTTATTATTTTGAAATATCACATAAGATCCTCTATAAAAAAATTAATAAAATAAGAATATATATATTACATATGTATTCTTCCAAAATAATCATTAAACAAATAGTAATATAATTTTTCAAAATTTATTTTGATGTTATTCAATCAATCTAGTCATCTAAATATAATATATATAAAATGTATTTACTACCAAAATAATATGAAACATCTCTCTTATCACTTTTTGAAATCACAACTATCCACTCAAAACATTATAACTCTAAAAACACATTGGATTTATTTTAAAAATATATCTAAGATCTAATGCACATTATAAATTTTATTATATTCCAATAAATCAATATTTCAAAAATTATCCCAAAAAATAAATAATACTGATTATTAATATATATATATATATATATATATAATATTTCATGATTCATGATACTCATTGTTACTTATCCAATAGATTTTCCTGGTAAATTTTTTATAAAAGCACTCAGTCGAACCATGATTATGATAATTCAACTATCACAATGTTGTTAAGAAAAATTCAATATAACAACACCATTATCATTTCCAAGACTAAATTATGTTTATAAAATTCATTCAAATCAATATCACATTCTATATTTTGTGGGATAATCATGATATAGAGTTAAATCAAGAGGATTCATTTTATAGTAATTATAACCTTGTGGAACTTTTCAACATTATGTTTCACCAACCACATATCGTCATATATGATCCTTCAGAGTATGTTGGCAGATCTGTATCCTTAAATTCTAACATGACTATATCTTTATCATGTAATGATAACATCATGGTGTGAGTTTATTTTATGTATTACTATTATTACTATTAGTCCCCTATGATCACTTATGGTGGTTCACATATCTTTTTATTGTGTGATGTAAAACCACATAGTGTAGTGAAAAATCCCTCACTTAAGGAAATAAAATATCACTGAAGTTGATGAAAACAATTCACATTATTCTAAATCAACATGGAAATTATAATGTGTGAATAATTTTATTATATATAAATTTTTTCGTTAATTTAAATATTTATAAAACCTAACTTTTATACCCATATAATGGGATTCACCACTATTGATTTCTTGTGGTTCCATCATGTTCTATGAAAACTTATCATTTTTCATGAATTATCCTCATCCCATTATATATTAACTGTTGTCATGTTATTTATGAATTTTAATAGATTAGTAATCAGATAAATCTATTTTAGCTAGCTGTAGTTTAGATTTGATAACTCCTTATAGTGGCAGAAGCTTTCTCCTATTACTATCCTGGTTTGGGACATTTATTTTATTCGTTGGACATCTATTTTTTCCATTATCCATAATCAAATCAACAATTAAGGGTATTTTCTTTTCAACAAAAATTAATTTATTAGAAACAAAAGGATGGGTACTCAAAAACAATAATTTTATTATCGCATTCAACACTATTCATGCATTCAAACAAAAAACTGACTTCAAAAAATTCAGATTTATAGTACAATTACATAAAAGAATAATCAATTTATCTTTAAACCATATTACCAACTAAATGATTCTTCTAGTGGATTTAAGTCAATTTATTAATCTTACCCAATCCATTGTAATATTTATCAACCATGGAATTATTAATTAGACTCATCCACAATTTAAAAAATTATCACACATTTAAATTCCATTACAAATTCATACTGATAAAAAACATATCCTAAAATTCATAAATTCATTTAAGATAATCAATCTACTAATTTTTTAGTACCCAATTTATTTCTTACGAACTTTTTATTCTTGTCCCTCTTATTTACAAAAATTTAATTCTTAATGATAATATATGATTATGATAATCTCCAGCATTCTTAACAAAAACATTCGATATTATTCATTTATTCTCTTCTATTCATGAAATATATCACATGAGAAAAATAAAAATTGATCATTTTGATGGAAGGAAGGAATCACATTTCATATAGTAGTAAGACATATTTTAATCAACACAAACTATATTTGAAGAAAAACATGGTGTATAAAATAGGAGCGACACATTTTTACCACAAATTTTTCAATATGATATTCAAAATGTGCTAAAAAATATATTTTTTTGTACCTCTTCAGAAAAATTACAATTATAAACCAACACACATCTTAAATAAAATCATTAGAAATAGTTAAGTAAAATGTTGACTCTCCCCTTTTTATTTGAAAAATAAGTGTCTCATTAATTAATCATATATTTTACAAATAATTTAAATATAAAAAATAGAATAATATATGTAAAACATAATATTCCTTAAGTGGGATAAATAATTTTAGATTCCATCAAAATATAATAAATAATTGGTTGATAATTTATATCTATATGTCCTCTATTCTATTTGTATATCTAGTTTTATTCATGCTTCCTCCCTTAAATTTACAAACACTAATTTCCTTTGAGAACATACTCCCATTTTTCATATTATCAGTCTTAATAGTTGGAAGATAATTCATAACTTTTACAATCAACAATCATTCATGAATTTATGATTTATATAGCTTTCAATTCAATTACAACAATTCTGTCCATATGGTAAAGAACCGTTTATGTATATACATGACATATACTTGTGTGATGAATCCTTTTTATTATCAAATATATTTGAAAATATAGTTAATAGTGCATTTAATTTTCCATCAATAATTCATCTTATGTGGGGATCCATGAAGATAATTTTTTAGATATGTTACTATAACTTTTTTACCTTCGATAAAATTTTACAATAACATTTGGGTTATCCATTTTAATTGACCTCCCATGAAATTTTATTTCATTATATTAGGTTCCATTCAACAAAAAAATATAAATATTTATTCTTTATATTGATTATACCCTTTATCCCAGATTTCTCAAATAAATAATAATTTATATTGCCTATTTGAAATGGTGAATATTGTGTCATTTTCTCCTGCTACAAAATTATTTTTATATTAGTTCTAAATCCTCTTATTTTATTTGCTCATGTGTAACTTTCAAGACATTATTCTCTAATATATACCATTAGGAAGTGATATAATTTTTTCTATTATCATTTATATTTGTTATAGTTTTCTTCTAATGATAATAAAAATCATCCTTTTTGTCCCATTAAAATACATATCATAATAATTATAACTATTGTAATATTCTTCCTGGAATTTTATCAAGACCTTCCTACCCTATTCATGATGGATAGTTTCCCATATTCTCTATACTCTCCTTCTATTCCCCAATATTTACTTTCTCTATATATATACCCTACCCCTTGATATATACATTCATTATCGTCCAATGTTTTAAAAATTATGGAAACAATTAATGAACCTATATAAAAATCATTCTTTAACATAAAAAATGAAAAATATTTCATGCTTTCTTCCTATTAGAAAAATAAAAATAGATTTTACACCTAGTGTCTTTGGTAATATAAAACAATCTATTTTTCATGTTTTTATAAATATTATTAATTCTCAATCATATCCACATTTGATGAGGTGTTGAGTTATTCCACAATTTTATTTACCCATTTTACCACAATTTTTTATATAAACTATATGAGTATAGGAATAAAATTATTGTAAGTAAAAATTTTGTGGAAAAGATTGGTCTTTCCCCCAATATTTTAGTGGATTACATCTAGGATTATTTCAATATATTCTATCTACTTATATTAGAAGTCTTCGTTGAATGAATGTTATCAAAATTATTTATGGAAGATTTTTTTCTTCAATGATTGAGATATATTAGGTTGTGTCTCTACATGATTTCTATATTAAACTACCAGTTCATGACACAACTGGATAATGATATTCTTATCATCTTAATAAAGTTTTAATTTTAATTATCATTTAATTTATTGTTTCATTTCTAATAATCAAAATATTTTTTTAAATATTATAAATCATTATCTATCCATATTACTCTTCTATATTTGATTTCAAATGAAGTGTTTTGTACACTGATAATGGATTTTTATATTTCCCCAATATAATAGAACTTTTCTTCACATGCTTTTCTAATCTTGAATTTCTCATCGATAGTGAATTGTAATGAATCATGAATTGTTAAATATTATTATATAATAATCATTTAGATTTTCTATTTATATTTCACCTCTTTTATGGGATTATTTCACTATTTCATCTTTTTACACAATAATGATTTCCATTACTTCATTATATTTTACTATCTGTGATTAATCATTATATAAATACAAGATAACTTAAATTATGTTACTAAAATGATCACCTTGAATTTTATTCATCTGTTAACTATCCTCAATGTAGAGGCCTTAAATATTTTAAAAATGAATTTCTATTTATTATCATTACAACTTTAATTTGATTCTTCTAGAGGATCATTTTGTATAGATACAAAATCTATACTACCACTCAAACTAGGTAAATTTAATGGTTTTCCTTTTTTATTATGATATCTGTTAATTTTATTAACCATATTTTTATATCCCTTCATTATTGGATTAGTTAAAATCTCATTGTATAAACTAAATGAAATTAGAACTATATTTTTAATTCCATGAAACTCTAAATTTTCATGAAATCTGCATTTTATATAAGTTTGTTAAAAGACAATAGGACGAAAAATATAGGTACAATTATTAGGAACCAATGATACAATACCACTGAAAAGATCCACTATATGAAGTAGTCAAACTGAGAGTGGGGTAAATAATTTGTGACCTGTTTTACCATATTCTTTTCTTTCATACCTAATTTTTTTATATTTAAAACTCTTTTACATTATATGATAAAAATATCTTATACATTCCCAAACGCATACAAGATACATTATATTTAAAAATAAAATGACGAAAAAATATATTTTATTTTAACAATGTCCACCCCAAGATGAGTGGCTATGTACTTTTTTATGTTCATGTTGATTATATGAAACCAATTCTTTACTAGAATCAATGAAAAATTACACTCCAGTTAGGTTGGTTCTGTATTTACATCCCAAATATTTAGTATATTACACAATAAAGAGAAACTTATTCAATCCTGTGAATCTTTTTATTCTACCTACGTTGACCAATAATTTTCATAAATAGGTCTTATATATTTTTATAAGAATAATAATTAGATAAAATAATGATCTATACTCAGACTATAAAGGTTTAATGTCGTTGGAACGTTGTATACAAAAAATAATAATTCATAGAAGATACATATCATCTCCCCATTAGTTATTTATAACTATCAAGATTATTATATTCACTTAACATAAAAAATTTCTCTATATCATAGGGAAAATGAATCAAAATAATGGGTGATATCAGTTTCCCAGCAAGGTTAAATATGGGTAATATCAATGATCATTTAAATATAACATGATTATAAAGGGTATGAAGGTATGAAATAAAAATGTTAAAACCATAAAAAAATTATTATATCCTAAAAATGTGTTTATAAATAAATCATAGATGTTTATAAAATATTTATCATAAAGGGATCGATGAACATGATCTATGAGAACATAACAATTTCTTTAGATCATGCTATAAAAGAGTGGAAGAACAGGAGGAATAATCAAAATAATTTAAATCCCATGTAAAACATACGAACCATTAAATTTATAACATGTCTGTTTTGGGATAATCACGAGTGTTCCTACCTCGGTATTAGGATAACATCTCTTTTAACCTCTATTATACATAGAATAACCTTCCATGAATCCTCTTTTATTAGGTTTGGGGTAGACTATCATCTACTATTTGAGCTCAAATAACATTAATCCTTAACCAATGAATTGGATGGATAAATAATTCTAATTCCACACATCACATAATGATTTATCCAATAATCTATATGCCACATGTTCCAGAAAACATTCATAATAACATTACTAGTGGAAACAAAAGCAGGTTTCATCGATATTTTATCAGAACAAACATAAAGAACATAGTGAAAGAATAATTATGGTATGATTAGATCATATTTGTGGTAAATAATATGCAACTTCAAGTTATTTTATTATAGATTAAAATTTCTATTATTAGATTAATGAACTTATTATTGAAGAAGATGCCCTAATCATTTTTAAATTAAATATTTAATATTTAATATTTTTTATTAGAAATTTTTTATTCAAAAAAACATTTTAACATCTACTATAATGTTAAAATCGTTGATCATTGTTTCCAATGTTAAATTACATCCATATCATGTAAAATAAATTAATGAATCCTTTGAAATTTTAGAATTAATGTCAGAAGTACTTTATTTGTAAAATGATAAGAATGTTCGGTTAATATCATTAACTAAAAGTTCAAGAATGGGAAAAAATTATTTTAAAAATGTAATTAAATAATATTATATATATTTATCAAAACCATCTAATAAGATATTTACATGAAAGAAAAATAATTTTTGACCAAACACAGAAATAAAGTCATTTTCTTCATTAAAAACGTCATTTAGATATATTGAGTACTTAAAGATAGGAATAGGATAGAAGGATAAGTATGATATAGAAAACATCATATTAAAATAAAATAGATTGTATTTTTGTAAATGTTCATATAAATTAATTTAATTTAAATTCATGCCTAATTAGTCCCGATGATAATGGGATTGAATCATAAACCCCATACCGCTTTTGGTATCTTTTGAATTATAAGACCCCTGAAAAAATGACATTAAATGAAACATTAAAAATAATTATGATTAGGATATTCATTATATATCATGTATAATTGTTTCATAAAACCTTAAAAAAATTATGATAGGTTAGTAATATAATATATGTCCAGATGAAGACAATTGGAGATGATAAACCATGTCCTCATGTTATAATTTCTTCCAATGATCAAAAACCTCCGAAATAATATATTTAAATTTATTATAAATTGACATAATAATATTTAAATTACTTATAATATCACATGTGATCCAATTATAGAATTTCAACAGCAATTTGTTTTTATTTCCTTAAAAAAATTACCATTTCCAAGTGTTAACATTTTCATTTTCCAGATAATTTCAGTTCGGTTGTTCTAGTCCCTGTAATTTGATTATGATTAAATAATAGTTAAAATTTTAATAATGATATATATATATATCTTATATATATATATTCACGTTTTTTATATTTTTATTCATCTATAATATATATATCTATAGAAAAAAGAATTGCACGATTTATGTAGATGGTATGCTATACATATTCCTGAACACTATTATCTATTTTTGACAGACGAAATGAATGAACGTTAAATAAAAATATACCTTTCTAGAAACACGATTAAATCATATATATCATTCCTATTAATTAAATATATACTTATTATGAACAATCTAAATTATAAAGGAAATACAAAACACATCGCTTTGTGGAGGTGGTAGTCCAGATGTACGCATGAGCGTCGTTATTGTCTTCAAAAATATTTAAAGGAAATAAGTTTGATAAGATATTATAAATAAAGAAGAATAAATATTTCATTTATTTCATATAAATTAATTATTTATGTACTTAAAACCTCATAAATAAGATCGTTATTAAAAAAACATTTCACCACCAGTCAGATACAGTTACCCGAACACATGTACAAGTAATGTTTTTCCTTTCATAGAGTGAAAAAGGTATAGAAAATGGATTTATAATAATAATAGTAAACTATAAATATATTTTTTATACTGTATTTTTTATTTTACTATTGGTAAAATTGTTTTATAGTATATAGAATAAGAAATATATTCGAATTTTTCAGTAAAGATGGTTACCTATTCATTAGTAGGCATCATTTAGGTCCCATATTAAGGAACATTGGAACAATTTTTCAGAATAAAATCAACTATAATTATTGCATATGGATGTTTATAACTTAATAAAGTATTTGTTTCTATGATATATGGATAAAATTGTGTAAAAAAGATAGGATAAGAAGTTCCCTTTTATAAGTGAAGAGAGGGGAACTCTTGGAATTACCCAAAGTATTAACTAAATATTTATTAACATGCATGATATGGTGAATATATATTAATATATAATTATTATATAGTGATTATGCATCTAAATAATCCCACTAAATAACATATTTACAATTTAATGGGACGTTTTTACAATATCTCTATTTTAATCCCCTTGTTACCCATTCTCATAAATACCACAAAATAATTTTTTTTACTAAAAATGTTATTTTAAAAACAAGTGACCATTTAATAGACCATGGTTCATATTTGAATCTATATCCCATTAAATTTTAAAAAAATTAAAATTTTATTTATTATTAATTATTTAATAAATTGTTATTTATTATAAAATATCATTAATGTCATTTTTTGAAATACATGATGTATTACAATATAATATTAATCTAAATCAGCTAAAATGGTTCCAAATTAAAATAATTTTAATTACAAGGAGGATATATCCATAATATAATTATCTAAATTTTTTTTACATGATTTTATTTCAATATAAAAAATATCATTTACATTGATGCATTTGATACTGAATGTTAACAATAATTATGTTAATGCATTTTTCAATATTAAAAGGTTATAATTTTACTTAAATGGTAAAAAATTTGAAAAAAAAATTGACGAGGGATGAATGTTATGATCATTTATCATAATAATTTCCCACATTCTATATTTTTATGGTTTTTTGGATAATTTAATTACATATTATTTATTTTAAAATAGTATTAATGATATTTTAAAAACTATTCACATAATTTAACTTTGAAAGGACATGAAATCAATAGAATTTGAATAAAAACCATTATAATATTTATAATATGATATATATATCATAAAAATTTATAGGATACTTTAAATAAACCAATTTTATTTTTTTAGAGTTTTTATAATAACATACTTGATCATTCTTCTACATGCAAAAGTACTATGTAGGTGTTGTGTAAGCATTTAAGACAATTATTTCATCCATTCTTTTTAAATTAACTACCATCATAGAAAAATTATTTATATTTAATAATACAAATTAAAACAAAACAAATGGTGTTTTATTCTTATCAATTTTTTTGATATTTAATTCAAGAACAAGGCATTCTTGATGTTTAATTTACTTAAAATATTATATGACATTTTTATGAAAAATTTCAAAAATTACATTAATAGAATCTTTGATGAGTATAGTATAATCAAACTATTCCAATATATAAAATTTAATTATTAGTTTTTTTAGTCATAATATTTTTGTCTTTTTACCTTTATTAAACCATTTACCCTTTCCATAGTGATAATATTTACAATGATTAACATTCATAATGAAAAAAGGGAAATATTTAAAAAATTTCAAACATAGGATTAAAAATATGGATCCCATTTTTCAAATTTTAATTTCTATTAGTGTAATAAATTGATTTTAATATAAATTCATAAAACATAAGGATTAGATTTTTTTAGAAAAAATGCCTTATTAAAGGTAAAAAATGAATATATATATATATATATCTAAATAATGTGAAATGATATTTCATATATAATTAATTATATTATATATAATTAAAAATTAATTTTGTTTTCTTGAGGTAAAATTAAAATTCTAATGAGACTTTTCGATTAGAAATATATACTATATTAGAGAAATTATTATTATTCATTATTCACTGAAAAATAATTTTATTTATAAAAATCATAAAATATCACCATAAAAATATTTTGATATGAAAATTTAAAAAAATAATTTCGATTTTCAAAATAAAATATATTATAGTGGAAGAAAATAATTATAATATCCATGGAAAAATTTCAATAAAAATCATCTTTGAAACATAAAATGACATCATTAGAAATTGTGTTATTTATGATATGATTTATTAAATTCATTTAAATTTATTTTAAATATTATAAATATATTTCATAGTGTGTCTATTCATATTCATAACCATAAATTCAATTAATAAGTTATATTCAAATTATAATATTTTTATAATACATTTATATTAGTCTAATGCTCAGTTTTCCATGTTAATCAATATATTAATCTTATTAATATGTTAAAAATAATTTTTCATTGTGTTACAATCCTAAATATATTTTTCAGGGATTATAATAATTCCTTTTAGTATATAAAAATCATCCTTCTAAAAAAATTCAGAAAATAATATTCTATTTAATTTTGTGTGACTTTCAATCAACTATACGAGGATGGACCTCATAAATTGTTGTCCAAGTACCTATAAATAGATATATTATACTAAATTCTTGTAATTACTGAACATGAATGGCCATTTATTAATTGGAGGTCCCCAATACCTTATTCACAACATGACTCTAACTTCTAGGGAGGGTATGAACACCATCAGTGGGGAGACTATACCCTAAAAATCATAGAGATAATTCCATAAATATATATAAATATATAAATATACTAATTAGAGTAAACTAAAAAATACTATGTTTTAGAATGTAATAAAATATGGGACATGATTTATAAAAATAAAATTAATCATTTTCCCATTATAGTAATTGAATATATAGAAATTAGTGAAAGATGATACATAAATAAAACTCGATGGAAAAACATTATATTGCATAAAAATTCTATTCTATCTCCATTACCTGAAACTAATCTATATTTTATGGAACCCTTTACCTTAACTATATCCCTATACATGATGTTTTCATGTGTGTCAACATTTTTGTGTAGGCTGTGAGAAATAAAATCATGTGGGAACAACTAATGAATTCTTAAAATGTGTTCATACATATAGGATATGTATTTAATGATAAAATAAATGAACAAAAAATAATTATAATCATATATAAAGTAATCACATGAAAACCAAGACCCCATGAGCTCCCTTTTTACCTTCTTTTTCATTCTGATGAAAGGATAATAAACAAATTCTAAAAATATGATGCAACATCCATATGTATGGTGATTAGGTCTATTTGATGTATCAAGTAATTGAGTTAGATCAAGACTCTAGTATTTTCTTATCAAAGCTCCATGAATTGTATGATCTTTGGGATATTATACCTCATATATGCCTTAAGTTACACTTATATGTCATCAATCCCATACAACTGCTACATTAGGTCAAGCATCAAGGATATCATTCCCCTATGATTTGTTCAGGTACAAAATCATCATCATTTCAATTTTTAAACACTCTCCCTATAAGGGATAAAAATATCATTATGGTCCACATTTTTGGATGACCAAAAAAATATCAAAATGAAGGGTAACACACATAACATGGTAGAAAATATATGTGAATCATAACATATCATTATAAGTAAATAATTACAACATAAAATACACCTGATAAACATAAAACATGTTAAAATATGGTAACAAAATCCTCATGGAATCATACATCAATAAATTGTCTCGCATACCGCACACACACACAATAACATGGGATCTGTAACAAGAATAGTATTTTTTTACAAAAAATTGAATCATACCAAGGAAAAAAGTTTATAAAAGTCCCCATAGAGTAATGAAATTCCTACCTAATGGTTTTTGATGAATTTATCCCATAATTATCAAAGGATCTAATACAGAATCACATTTCACACAAATAAATAACTATATAACAAGTATTGGATGCCAAACTCTGATTATAATTCATCATGAATGTTGTTTAATAATGATAATCAATGAGGTATCATATCATGAAGGGTGTTAATTGAATCAGATATATTATGAAGTTTTTTCAAAAAACAAAATTTTAGGATTATTGAAGGAGGTGACAACAATTCACTAGATCCATAGTTGATTCAAGAATAGATTATAAATTCCACATTGATTTCATAATATAACCGCGTGTTTAGATAAAAAATATCAACCCATCATCAATACATCAATTGAGAAATATGGAATATGGTATTAATGAATAATATAGTCTCATGATGATCAATTTATGAATGACTTCACAGAAACATCCACAATTCACAATAGATAGTTAGCTGGTCAAAAGGAATGTCATCAAAATATTGAATCCACCACTATTCATGAAATGATACAAGAAGATAATTTTAGTGCATATAATAATTCATATATCAGGAAAGTATATGCCAAATCTATGAATCATATCAAGAGAAGAGAGGTATACCATGAAGAAACCTAATTAACTTAGTGTTTTTCATCACATACATCAATCCCAGATCACTAACACAGTTGGATAAGAAAAATCTATCATTAGAGGATATGAAATTTATAAGAAAGGCCCATAGAAGTATCCAAAATTAACATTTATTATTTTATAATGAAAAACAAGTTAAAATGGACCATAAATGGTTAGTAAGAGTGATTTTAATAATTAATTTGAAATAGTTTTTTTTCAATTGGTTTCTAGCCATGCATCAATTGTGTTACGTTTTTGAGATTATGGAATGAGATATGTGGTATCTAGGGGGAATTTCATGGTTTTAAAATAGTTTATCCAAAAAAAAATTTGTATTATAGTTTTTATAAGTTTTTTCCAACTATGTACGTTGGGACACATGGTTTCTCAAACCATCTTCTGTATGCTACATGATTATAACATGGGTTTTCAAATTGTGATACTTAATGGTTCTTGGGATGTATAATGCCTATATAATTTTTCAATCATTTCACCTTGGTCTACAAAATTCTTAAAAATCATTTACAGGGCCATGATTAGCCTGCATGGTTACCCCGAGAATCAACACATGTTAGAAAAAACCATGTTCAAATCATGCCCCTTTAGAATGGAATCTAAAACTCTCTGAAATCAACCTGAAACTCTTATAACTAAATCATAAAAATAATCCTTCAAAAAAACATGATTATATGATTGATTTTAATTTTAATAAAACAAAATATTACTAGTCCATAATAATATCTCCATATAAATATTTTTTGTTTTGAAGATGCTTCTCTAGTCTTCCAGCATGAACAATTTGGGCCATTGAGACTGAATATCTTCATATTTCCCCAATGTATCCTCATAGATTCATCAATTCCACCATATAATCTAGATAAATGGTACATTCTTCTAATAGAGTAATTTCTCTCTCTAGTATACAATCCATCTTGTTTTATCAATGTACGTTGTGCCAGTATCTCGCTGAATAACCTCATAGATGATGACATATGTTATATAGATCATATACCCATAAAGTTTAGTCCCATGAAACACCTAATTTATATCTTAGTATAGGTAATTAATATCAAATAATACACCACTATAATAACCATATTAGTTATTATGAATGGACCTCCATAATGTAAAAATATATTATACTACTTAACGGTCATTTTTCTTATCTCAGATTCACTTTATGAAAAACCCAGTGACCTATAATAAACAGTAGAGGTATTCACCACTGGCCACCATAGTATCTTTACCTAACATGACTTTTGATCAACCTTTTATGAATCAACTACACTCCCATAAAAGTCTCTGGTTCCATAATAGGTCTAAATACCACTTCATATCTAGCCTATTTCCCTCAAATTGGTGAATTAAATATCCTACCATAAATTGAATCATAATGTACCATCTTAATCAAATAATGGAAACAATTTTTTTATATGAACTCAATGAAAGAAAAGTTACCATCCCATGCTCAAAAAAAGTATATGATACAATCGAAAATCATATATTCCAATATCAAATCGACTAATATGAATTCCTATCTATATGGGGACGTCATGATGTTTTCAATATCATGTGAGTTATTATGATTTTTTTGAATCCCTATAAAAACCATGGAAAAAAACATGAATATCATTCTAATAAAATTCTCAAGGGACATCCATACAATAATACTATCTCATGGATATAAAGATTTCCTAATTCGTCTACCTATTGAGTCTCAATGATTTTTATGAAATTTGAAAGATACATTAACCAATGAACAATCACATATAAAATATCATGAATACTCAAGGTCCTAGTTATCCCCATCAATATTTCCACCACGATTTCCTCACACTTTCATATGGAAACTAAATGTGTCAAGAGTAAAATAATAGTATTATATAGCTTGAAAATTATTCTTTGATATGTAAGGCATAAATAGATGGATCAAAAAAGTTATTTTTCCAATTAAGGAAAATAAAACTATATCCTAAAGTCTTGATACTAATATTTATCTCTAGGAAGCACCATACACATAAATGTAAAAATCTTCTCATCATATCTTTCATATATGATGGAGGAGACACAACTCTTATATATACCCAGATCACACCATCATTGTCCAATGAGAACACTCATATCATGTCACTGCAAGCTCTATATTGCCGTATCCCAATACACTAAATGTTTGGTTCTTGATCACCCTTCACAAAGACTACTATAGGTGGTGTGATCAATATTGTAGACCATGTCATCAATCCATGGTCTTTAGAAGAATAAATCCTCCAATCGACTAATGCACTCATCATGAACCATTGTTACTTAGAATTACATTCACCAAGATCCTTTTCTATCTATGTACTACCCTGATATTTTATTATATATTTCACATTAAAAAAATAGGATTTCATTGATTATTTATTTGATACAGAACATCAAGTCTAAAACAATCAGGATATATTATAAATCTATATCATAGAAATTATATTAGCATGTAAGAATACTATTAACCATTTTATGAAAAAAATGTATAATTTTTTATATAATATAATATAATTATTTAATTCATAATAAATTAGTACTCAATTTTCACTAACACCATTTAATGCTTCAATTATATTTTTTATTCAAAAAATAATTTAATTATATTTTTTTCAAATATTTTATATTGAATTTACATCATGATGAGAATATTTATATTATAAAAAGGATACCATTTTTAAATCATCATATCAAAATTATCATAACATAATATATTATCATTTTTATAAAAATATTAATTTTATATTAAATAGTAAAAAAATAAAATTTTTATTGAAAAATATTCATCTCGTTTTCAGTAGAATTCTCACAAATTTTTTTAATATGATATTAATTTCAAATTTATATTATTTAATTACAAATAAGATATTTAATTACATAGGGATCATTATTATACTTGATTTTGGTGTAAGTTCATTTTGGTGATACAAAAAATTATTTTCTAAAAAATGTTTTTTGTACCAAATATGTTTTTCTATTAATTAATTACATTAATTGAAATTTAACTTAATTATTAAAAAAATTAATATATTATATATTCATTAAAATATATTAAAATAAATATTATTTTTCTTACATGAAAATGAATGGTGATTAACTTATTTAATACTTAGAAATGTATTTTTCTAAAAATGAACATTGTTGAGTTTTTAGTGGATATGTTAAAATAAATTTCTTCTAGTTATAGTAATATAATATTTTAAAATATATTTGCTAGTTTTTATATATTATAGAGAAAAAAATTAAAATTTTATATTAATTTATTATCATAATGAATATAAAAATATTAAAAATATTTATCCTTAGTTAAAGATAAAACACTTTTACAAGGACGTGTGGGGTTAATAAAAAAAAGGGTAATATTCAAAATAAAAAAAAAACACTAAATAATATTTTATATCCATATGTATAACATATAAAATACAACATTCTAATATCACTGCATTTTGAATCATTTGTCTAGAATAAAACATTATTATATTTTAATCTTATATGAAATTCAAATTGTGTACCCTCCACCACTTATAACATAACACCCCTCCTATATCTTACTAACAAAAAATTTATACATATAGATCTACTAAAACCCTAAATAATTATTACCAAAAGTACACATGAAATAAATATATGTGGTATTATTTTTATAATATAATTCTAATGATCCTTGTAAAGGGATCTAAATGAGGACAATCAAATAAGTGGTAATCCTCTAACCCGACCACATTCATTTTACATCATCCATGAAATAATATATATATATATATATATATATGGTATTAATTATAAAAATAATAAATTAAATAACCTAAATATACATAAATTTAATTTTTATTATGTAACTACAACAATCCACCAACAATTCCATCGATTGGGAAGTGAATGTATCGCTTCTGCGTACGTATGGAATAAACACCTCTACATTATTATATAATTAATTTTACAGCACTATCATTAATGGTTGATTATTATGATATATTTAATTTATATATTTAATATTTATGATATAATTATTTTTCTATAAATATAAATATTTTGTATCATAGATTCCATCTTTTTTTAGTAAATGGAAACATCATTCATGCATACATACAACCTACTATCTCTATGGACCATATAAATAATTTTAAAACTATACCTTTTATATAATATATATATTTATATAATTAATATATATGATATTTAAAGTATTACTAATATATATTTTTATATAATTAATATGTATGATATTTATATTAATTTATTATCATAATGATTAGAAGAATATTAAAAATGTTTATCCTTAGTTAAAGATAAAACACTTTTACCAGGAGGGGTGGGGTTAATAAAAAAAGGGTAATATTCAAAATAAAAAAATTCTAAATAATATTTTTTGTCCATATGTATAAC
Organism: Viscum album; assembly: GCA_963277665.1. Taxonomy (NCBI): domain Eukaryota; kingdom Viridiplantae; phylum Streptophyta; class Magnoliopsida; order Santalales; family Viscaceae; genus Viscum; species Viscum album. Next base: position 1,947,894,067 of record OY728163.1, read on the forward strand.
TTATATGATAAAAAATTATAATATTGTTTCCTTTGGAATCATTTCTATATAATAAAACATTATTATATTTTAATCTTCTATGAAATTCAAATCGTGTCCCCTCCACCACTTATAAAATGACACCACTCCTATATCTTACTTACACAAAAATTATACATCTAGATCTACTAAAACCCAAAATAATTATTACCAAAAGTACATATCAAATAAAAATATGAGGTATTATTTTTAAAATATAATTCCAATGGTCCTTGTGAAGGGATCTAAATGAGGACTGTCAAATAAGTGGTAATCCTCTAACCCGACCACATTCAATTTATATCATCCATGAATATATATATATATATATATGGTATTAATTATAGAAATAATAAATTAAATAATCTAAATATACATAAATTTAATTTTTATTATGCAAATACAACAATCCACCCACAATTCCATCGAATGGGATGTGAATGTATCGCTTATGCGTACGTGTGGAATACCACCTCCACATTATTATATAATTAATTTTAAATCACCATAATTAATGGTTTATTATTATAATATATTTAATTTATATATTTAATATTTATTATATGTTTATTTTTCTATAATTATAAATAATTTTTCTCATACATTCCATCTTTTTTAGTAAATGGAAACATCGTTCATGCGTATATACAACCTACTATCTCCAGGAACCATGTAAATAATTTTAAAACTATACATTTTTTGTAATATATATATATATATTTAATTAATATATATGATATTTAATGTATTATTAATAATTTTTAAATGACGAAACAATGATAAAACTAAAGGTATCAAAAATTCGAAGCAAAATTTATAGATAAAATAATGTAGTTAACATAAAAAAACAACAGTTTTTATAAGTTATTGTTAATAAACTGTTGTTTAAATTTTATAATTGGGTAATATATGATATTATAAGTACTAAAAATATGTTGTTATAAAATTATAATAGATTAAAATTTATTATATAGGACGTTACATCACTTTTGAATCATGTCAATCATAATGTAAGGGGTGAATGATGAAATCTCATTTTAATATGTATTTTTTATTCATAAATTCTTATTGAATAAAATTATATGATACTTATATAATAAATTTCTTTAAATTTCTTCTCCTATAGATTTTTAAGGAAAAATACATTAAATATACCATTTTCCTATATTTTTTACTCAAAATGAATTGGAAAATGATTTTACGAAAATAATAATCATTTCCTCTTTGTGATGAATATTTTTTCCATGAGAATTTTTTATTTAAAAAGAGTTCAAGAACATTTTTAATATTCTAAAAAAATACATTAAATATGAACCATGTTTGAATATCTATAAAATTGTTTCAAAATAATATTCTTTTCAATTTTCAAATGGGGTTCATTTGATTTTATCTGAAAATTTAAAGGGAATTTATTTATAAATATTGGTTAAGAATATAATTTCATACCAGAATGACCAATAAATTATTTTAATATTACTTTACATGTTTATACTATTCTTTTCAAGGAAAATGTTTCCCTAATATTTTTAAAGTATTCGAATTTTAACCAAGCAATTTGAAAATGAAAGTGTTTTTTTCCTCACAAAATATTCCAATAAACATTAAAAGGAAATTTTAATCTATAATAAAATCAATCTATAATTCTTTTCATTAAATGATTATATTGTCCAAATATTACAACCAATTTATTTCATTTTATGGTTTATGAGTATGATTATGATATTTTTTTGAAACCCTTTTATTTTCTACAGGTTGTTCTATATGGATATTTTTTTGAATGTCATCCCCATTAAATAGGATATTATATAATGATATGATGTTTTTTTAGGATTTTTGGAACACTTAATAATATATTATTATTATATTATGGGTAGAATCAGAGCTATTTAATTCTCTAATGCATTTGGTATATAATAATATATTATCAAATAATAATAACATCAAAGGGGAGTGAATAAAGTCATGTAAGGGCCTATGTGCACTATAATAGTATTAGTAGTGAACATATAATAATGAAATGATAGAATGGGGAGAGAACCACATACACTATGATATCCATGGATGTTTCACTTGAATAAGGACATGATTTTCTATATTTATGTGTAATCCAAAAGTTTTTCATCATTTCAATTCCACGCTCTTATGGATTAATTTATTAGATTCTTTTATGAATCATGTTCTATTGATTGGAATGTTTTATGCTATGATATTTGATTTGGTATTTTAAAAATGGTAATATCATGTTATCAACCCTTTATGATAATGTTATTATTTGAAATATCATTTACATATCTCTTTTTTCCATTACTCTGAATATGACCTCACCCTATATTATGTTTAACTTTCACTAGGGTATTAATAAAATATTTGTTTAGGAAATTTCAATGTAGGTTTCTAGTTATGTATAAGTATTTGGATAATGATTTTGATAAATTATAAACCATTTGTTTATCTATAGATGTTTTTTATGAAATCAAATCTGTATTGTCATGGAATGGACTATAATTTTATGTAATGAATATTAATATAATAAGATGTTATATCAATGTATGAAACATATGGGTTATTATATATGGTATCATTGTATGTTTTTGTTATTTTTGGAAACATTGTTGGTAAATTTTTTATGTGAACCTTTAGGATAAGAATATTTATATGTGAACATTTTATGTTATGGTAGTGAAAAGAGTGTGATTTTCATAGAAATCATACCCATATTTTGATAAAAGAATATTTATGTGACTGTGGAATATATTAACCAAAGGTTGATAAATCATAATATGGTTGATTTTGTATTAACTATACCATCAGGGGTTCATGATGGATAGACCTAATACAACCACACATCTATAAACCCCCTGACGAATATTCACGGATTTATTTTCATTTTATTGATTTGTAATTAGTATATAATTGAGTAGATTATGATGTTGGATGACCTAGGATTAACCTAATGTGTCGTAAATTGAAAATAAGTGGTCCTGATTTGGATGTCATACGAATTATTTTTTCTGATTATACATTCTCTCAGTGTAATTAATATCTCTCGCACTACTCTTGTTGATTCGTTGAAATGGATAAAATTCATTGGATTCATATTGACACTAAATGTGATAGAAAATGAAATGATTTTAATCCGTGTAAACAAAATGTTATGAGAGTTGGAATGCAAAATTTGGTTGATATTTTATAAAATCATTATCAATCAGTGAGCCATGTTGAGCATAAAAATGATTTAATAAGGGAAAAAGGTATTTTTGAGTCATCTAAGAAGTGAAATCCGCCATATTTTTGTGGGTATGTTGATCCAATAGTGGATGATAATTGCATCTATACCCTTGAATTGAAATTTTTCATCTTCTATTGTTTGGATCTTGAAAATGTTATTTTGGAAATATATTCTTTGGAAGCTAAATTAGATCAATAGTGGATTCTCATCAAGATCATGAGACAACCAGATGTAATTAATTATATTGAAAGGGATGAGTTTAGATGGATATTTTTTACAAAGGACTTTAATCATTTATTTCAAATGAAAATGGAGAAGTAATTCCTTGATCTAAACAAAAATAATGATGAATCCATTAGTAATTATGAGGAAAATTTGACAAGACATTTGTGGTATGAATATGGTATTATCCTTGTACTAAAATTTTAGATTAATTTGTTCTTTAATAGACTAAAACAAATTCTCTTAAGGGCTTTATCAGTGAGAGACGATATTATATATGATGAAATACTATAACGTGCTTTCATGGTATAATAAATGATTGAAGTTAACCAAAAATACGATTATTTTGGTATGATATGAATGTTGTAAATGAAATTATATTCATATGATTAAAATTATAGGTTGAAGAAGATGAGATTAACATAATACTAAATGTGTGGAAGTTACCATGGAATAAATTTTCATAAGGGGAATAGTGAATGATATATTTTTTGAAAATCTGTTCATTGAGTAAAATAATGAAAAATTGATGTGTATATAACATTCAATGAATTGATAAACAAAAAATAAAAACTCACTTCACCACCTACACTCAAATGCTTCAAATTCAAGGAGAATGGGAATAATGATAACCCATGAATGAATAATAATTTGAATGATAATTACCAATTTAAAAACATCTTAATCCCATAAAAATTGAAAATATCTTGAAATCATACACAATGATGCACTCAATTCAAAAAATATTTGTATAGTATCCAAGATTGAATTGTTGGAATTAAGGAATCAACTCTAGTAGAATCTTCATAAGGGATTCATAATACATAGTGTTTCACAATGGGGTGAACCTGTTCATTTAATTATATTGAAATTTATTTTAATGATAATTTTAATTGATTGTATTAAACATAAAAATATCACTCTCAATAAATAGTATAATATACCCCATATTAATTATTATCTTGACCAAATTCATAAGGTTAAGTAATTTTCCATGATCGGACTATGTTTTTAATATCATTAATTGAAATTAAATAAGGAAGATATATATAAGATGGTATTTTGTAAGAGGTATGTTTTCTATTAATATATATTGATTTTATTTTGTCATACTAATTTCCCAGACATCTTCATGAATTTAATGAATATATTATTCAGAGATTACCCTAATCAATTTTTGGTACTCTTATTGATGATATTATTATATGTTACATGAAAAGAAATGTGAATGAATATAAATTTTGGATTGTAATAAAGACTTCGAGGAAGGTGAAATGGTATGATAAATTTAAAAATATTGAATTTGTGAGACAGAATGACACATTCATGGTCATATAATATCATGTGAGGGTATATTGGTGGATTAACGAAGGAAAAAAGTTGTTGAATATAGTCCTAGACCATCCAAGTTAACTATGATTCCAATTTTTTGTGGATTAGCTTCATATTATCGATGCATTGTGAATAATTTTTAATGTTTATCAAATCCACCCAACATGTTAACAATGAAGTAAGTAATGTGTTTTATTTAGATAAATGTGGGTGAAATGTCTTGGAGGTGAAAAGAAGGATAGAGAGTGTGTCATTTCTCACACTACCTTGTATTATAAATGTGTTTAAGAAAAAAAGTGTTGTGTTAATGATGTAATTGAGATGAATTCTATGTCATAAGGATATGGTTATTTCACACGACACATGAAATTTTAATGTTCATTTGAATAATTAGCCCAATCATGTTTTGGAGTTAGCTGTGATATTCTTTGCACTATTGATATGGATTAATTATCTTTATAGAGAATGGTATTATATTTGAAGGTCCCCGGAACACCCTGAGAGGGGTGGGGTGAATCAAGGTGTCAAATTTTACATCTAATGTGATGAATCTTTTTCCATCATTCGATGAAACCTACATATCCTGTTTAATGTGAATGTGAAAAAAACAAACAATCACATTCAAAGAGACAAAAAAATAATTTGACATGGATCACCACTAAGGGCTAGTCCAATGTCCATACGTTGACAGTGTATTGGTTACAAATAAATAAACTAATATTTACTAGTTTTGAAATAAATAGGTTCAGGAATAATCACTATATACTAGACACATTCCATTTTTATGAATTTACGGATATCACACAAAATCCATCAAAACACTTACATCGATACTCTCTAGCTCCTTGATCTGGGAGAAACCTTAATCTATTTTCATCTTGAAGGTTTCATTAGTGGTTTGACCTTTAACTCTTTGTCCCAAAAAAATATAGAACTCTAAATTCACCATATATATGTGGTGATGCAATTAAATCATTGTTCACTAAAAAGATGATGTGTAAAATTGTATTTTGTAAGGATACATCATCAAGCTCACCCATTCATGAAGACAACTGCCTTCATGAAAGAAACATTCATTAAAAAGAAAAATGAGCAATTGAAAAATACCCCATCATCATGAATCACCCATTTATTTTAATCATTGTAATTAATAAATATTTAAATATTCTTTTCATGATGATAAATATTACATAGAGTGCTAAATTTTCTATGTTTCTTAACTGCAAAAAATCAGAGAAATTATATATTTTATCAGATTGTTTTAATGTAATATTATGTGGGGAGGCCTCATATATATAGTCTCATAACTTCAAGAATATCCCTTGAATCTAAATCAATTATCTTCAACCTTTAAAAAATATCTTCCTGATGCTTCGGTAAGATATCACATAGTGACAGAGATTACCATCAACACATAGCACATTTGTGACGCTCGAAATCTAATAATCAGTGAGAACAACGTCAACAGATAATGTATTTTTAGAGATAAAATTCATGAATCCTAGTCTTCATGAAACCCAATACATTAATATATTTTTTAAGAGTTGATTTTAGAAAAAAACCTTTCTCAATGATAACATCATACAATATATTTTGAGCCCAAAATGTTGAAAACATCAGGAAATGACCCCCACCATCAATAATGTAGTCATCTTGTACTGTAAAACAACTTTCCATAAAAACTCCCTTATCATACAAGTGAGTATTGAAACAAATACCATGCCAAACTCCATTTTCACCAAATAAATTCTTTGGAAACAATAATCTCCCCTTTGGGTTTTTTGGGAATATTTATTTAATGTACATAAAGAACTAACCAATTATAAAAACCTTATATGAGTGAGATGAGTTATCCAACACATTAAGTCTATGTGAGAAAATCAAATTGTAGAAAACAATATGTGAAGCATGAAATGTGTTATTATGTTTTTTAATTCATAAAGGTATCCAAGAAAATATTTGATCATTTATTAGAAGCATTGAATAGCATGGATCGTTTCCTCTAAACACCTAATTCTCATTATCTCACATACACATTGCATGGTTTTTAAAAAAAGAATGTAACCCAGTTCCCCCATTGTAACTTGGAATTTATTCACTCCCCCCTTTGGATATTAACCCAATGAACCTGAATTTTTTACATGTTGAGATAAAAAACACACTCCCTCCTAGATCATTTTTCCTACATAAAAAAAAATCACTTCCACAAGCTGATTAAAACAATGAACATAAATGGGTAGAGGAGAATATATAGTACATCCTTTTGCACTCAGAGGTGGCTGAACAACAAGGATAAACCACTATTTTTAAAACACATGTAAAGATAATGGATATGTCATAATGAGAGCCACATGGTTATCAGTCCCAACATGCTCTATTTTAATGAAAAAAACATTTAGCTTTTTTGATTATTTGATACATGACCTCAATATGTTTTGTACAAGAGTTCATTAGTGAATTATTTTTAAGATCAATCATGAACTTTTTGTCATAGTGAATCACTATTGGCAATTTCACCTAATTCACAAGATCATTTAGTTGTTGTTTCATCTATAGTATGTGAGTGAATGGATTTATAGAAAAAAATACACTTGACTTTAGCCATAATAAGACAAGTGAATTCCTATTTATTACTCAACCATAAAAGATATAGTTTCCTATAAATAAGGTTATATCACTTGTGGTCTTTATATCCCCCACATATCCTTCCTAGTAAGCAATAGAAAATGCTGATAATACAATATATCCTCCAACCACAAATTATAAGACAAAATTGAGTATACCATGAATTAACCTCCTAATATTTTTAAATACATTCAAATTATATTCCTTATGAAATCTATAGATGCAGAACTCTAAGAATATTGAAAGGAAAATATTTTTTCACATTGAAATCAAGTATTGTAGGATACCAATGAATCTTCTGTACATGATGGGATCCACATACATCTTATCATCACACATTCCATGTTTTTTAAAACCAAAATTGAGGTCCAAATTGACATGGATTAAAGAATATTGAATTTCATTAGAAACAATATTGTATATTTTCATGATAAATTAAAGCTTACTCCCACTTCTGAATTACTTTCCACCCTAAGAAGAATGTCAGTTCACCAACCAGAGACACTAAATTATGATTTCATGTTATTAGAAAATTATTCCCCTAATCCCTTCCTACATCCATAAAATATAATATCATCCACATACACCAACACCATAAATTGATATTCCATTCAAATTATTAGATAAATATTATGACCAAAACCTCCACTTTTTAATTTATTCTTCTCTAGATAGGCATCCATTAGAGAATTTAATGCTCGAGGTGTATTCTTTAGACAGTATATGGACTTCATTAATTTATATACATATTCACTATTATTATAAAATAAGATATGAAACTAGTTGCACAATTTTGAATTCCGCTTCAAGAAGTCCATATTAAAATGGGCTTTTGTCAACCATATAATAAAAATGATATACTATTTGAAATTCCATAGTAAGGAAAATATTGATCAAATATATTATTTCTATATGAAAAAAATGATTCATCAATATAAAATCCTTCAAATTTTTAATATATTTTAAACACCAGGAAGTATTTATTTTTTTATCAAAGTTCCATGATCGTCAATAGTTTTTAAATATAAATATTTTTCCACAAACATTGTGATTTTTAGGTCCCTTAATATGATACTATGTTTGGTTCTTATTAATCTGATATAGTTCATCACTCATGATTATATCCCATTACTCATCATTCGCATCTCATTCAATTTGGTTGGTTATATAATTGATTGAAATGAAAAATGTGCTTCATTCCTCAATTTTTTTTTGTTTTTATGGGTGTTATCTTACAACAATGTTGTTGGATTGATCAACTTATTATATTTTGTTTATCTTGTAAGGATTAGATGAAGTTTTTGATTCCATTGTTTCAACTTCCAATTATTTATATGAATCGTCATAATTTTTTAAAATCGGAATATATTTCTTTCATTACTCTACTTCTTTATTTTCATCTATTCCATTTCCACTTTCTTCATAATCTTCTCTCATACCGGCATAATAATTTCCTAAGGCATCATAGGTCTTATTTTCAATTATATTGAAATCAATATTTTTCAAAATTCATCGATGTTATTTATTGGAAAATTTGTAAGGTTTACTCTTCATTGAATATCCCTGGAATATTCCCAAATCAGAAGCATCACCATATGTTAATTTAATTCATTCTTTGATTAAAATGAATCATTTAATTCCAAAATCATGAAAATATATCAAAGGGTACTTCCGTCCATGATTAAAATCTTATAGTATCATAGGGTATCTAATAAAAATAACAATTTTATTTTGAGTATACATGGGTTCTTTAAAAACATCTTTTAACTAATGACTAGAGATAGGACTCTCAATCATCATAGTTCTGGTCATATTGGTCACATCTCGATTTCTATGCCCAAAAAATCCATTTTGTTGTGGATTTATCACATTAAACACTTTAAGCTTCATTCAATGTTTCTCTAGGTAACATTCAAACTCAATAGATAGGTAGTCCCTTGAATTTTCATATCATTGAACTTTCAATATTATGCTAGTATCAATATCATCAATTTAATGATAACTTTTCAAGAAATCATGAAGTAGATGTTTTCTATGAATAATCATAACACAATCTATTATAATATAATTTTTAATAAAAAGAACTATATACCATTATCAATATGTTCCATCCATATTTTTGAGACCAAATATATATATATATATATATATATATAAATGGATGAGATAAAGAATATTTGATTCCAATTTTTTTCTAAGGCTTTTATGAACTACAGACTAACTTTCCTCATAATCAATCATCACAAGTATTTTCTCATTAATTATTCATATTGGTGATTTTTATGTCTATCTTCTTTTCAGATATCATTTCCAAATCTTCTCGATTAATGTGACCGAAAATTCATTTACACATGTGGTTTTCTTCTTCCACACTCATGAACAAATGTTCACTTTACAATCCACATGGTACAAATTTCCATCTTTTTCTAGGCCATTTCATAAGAGAATCCCATATCTTTCTTTTTAAAAGTTTATGCATTTTGATTAAAAGTTACTATCAGTCTGAAGTCATAGAGTTGACTCCCACCTAGTAAATCATGATTCAAACTGTCAACATAGTGAAATACTGTTTTCCCTAGCTCATTGTTTTCGAGTTCTATACTTCTACTGCCTTAGATCTTCAAAAAACATTCATTTCCAAACCATAACATTATATCAACCCCTTTCATAACATTATTAAATCAGTATGCAATTCACATAATATGGGATGATCATACTCTATCAATAATTCACGATATACTTTTTTACATAGCTTTGAAATCTATCTCTACATGGTTGGAATTCTCATTTTTCTCCAATTTGAACCATGAAATATTTGATTGAGTGATGGATAGTGATGTGAATTTCAATATCATTTCAATTAGAATTGGTTCTTCACACTCATATTGTTCTTATAGAGGAGAATAATAGTTTACAGGAGGAGCATTATCTTATTGGCGAGTAATAACTTTTCTGTGATTTTTGTAGGTAACATTATCGCCTTTCCTATTCTTGCAGTCTATAGAATAATGGACACAATTATTATAATTAAAATAATATAAAAACCCATTAGTTATATAAGGTAATGGATGTGATTTAATTATTCTTTATTATCTTCATAGATCACACTCATAAAAATATCTTATTGCATCTTCACAGTAATACACGGTTTGGCCCAAATAGCCCATGTATTAGTATTTAATGAGAGGACATATCTTGTCACTTAAAGACCTGCTCATGTAACATGCTGTTGGAAAATTATTTGATTATAAATCATTTCATGATACTTTTTTAGGGTTTTTATATATTTTTTTGATTGATTTGAAGCATTCTTTATTATAACATTAGATTCATTTATGATATTTCCAACATTATGCTTCCCATTATTTTGGATTATCTTGTTTATAGCATTTTTTATTGATAAATCACAATCAATTACAGTTTTTCTTATGCACATGGATATTTAATAATATAAATACTTATATATTCCTCCAAACCAAACATATCTATCTCTAATAGATCAACATATGAGAATATTCCAAACATTATTTTATTTATTTTTTCTTTTGAGTTTGATTCTCATTATAGTTTACTCATTAGAGTTACACATTATTTTTTAAGACACTAAATAGTATTTTACCACTCCCATAGTCTAGATGTACGATCATTGAAAACCATTTAATTTGTTTCAATGATAATATTTAGTTCTACAAAATCATTCATACTTTCAAAAGTTGTTGAATACTACTTTACTACATTGTCCATTCGATCAATTTAAGTTTTAAATCAATCAACATATTATGTTGACTCTTTTATATATTCATCCACTTTTTTGTTTCTATTTCTTTGATTACCAAGATTGAACAGATCATCATCAATTTTTAAATTTATATGATCATCATAAATAAACTGATTACATCTATCTTTATCTTTTGATGATTCAGACATATCAAATGTAGCAATCATGGACACTTGGCTTCCAAATTTAAACTCTAGTTATTATTCCTCAAAACTTTATTATCATCTTAGTCTTATTTATAGACAAAAAAACATTCTCTATTATTTCTTTCCATATTTGAATTATACCATTTTTGAGAACCTTTTATTAGGATCATATTGGTTTCCTACCTCACATTCTTCTTCATTAATGTTTCTTGAGCACCGAGAGGTAATGTGAACCACTATACTCCAATGAAAATAGGTAAATGGAATATCTCCTTTATGTATCTCCTTTTCACATTTAAAATTACATGAATAAAGATAAATATGTTCATATTCATCATTATATTCCTCAACTATATCTCTCTTCACCTTGTTTGTTTTTCATTTCCAATAATTAAAATTTATTTATTACACAATTTGTTTCATCATCTTGTTTGACTCTCACTTCATGAGCCACCAAACTACTCAAAAGAACAACCAATGAATGTTTAGACATATCCATCTCTTTAAGGGATGAATCATTTGGATTATAAGTAGGTGAAAAAATCTAAAAAAATTATTCCCAGTATTAATGTATTTTATTTAATCACCAATTAATAATATTTCTCAAAAAACAATAGTAATTTAATTAAAAAATATATATGCATAATCATCAAAATGAATTTTAATATAATCGAACATATTTTGAAAATCATGGATTTTCAACTCATTAAATTTATATTTGACATCATAAATGTTTTCTAGTTTTTACCACATAGACTTGGATGAAGTAAAACTCAATACTTTCAGATTTATTCGATCAGATAAAACTACATTAAGGGAATTCTATGCAATATGATCTATATCATGGATTCTCTTTTCTGTTTCAATCATAGACAGTCTTGTTTCATCATTTACCTGTATTTCTTGTTCAATGTAAAGAGAAAATTCATTCTATGAGTTCTTAAGTTATATTTCATCATGTTATAGAAAATATTTATTTTTCTTCCATTTAATATGGTGATTCAATTGACAATTTTTGAGTTTCCCATGATAATAAAAGAATAAATATTTAACTCTAGAAATATTTATCTCATTCAACATGAATGGCTCGATAACACCCTAAGAGGGGAGGAATGAATCAGAATTTTATTTTTTTTTAATTTGATAGATATTCTTCCCACATAGGTTGGAACTTAATAAACCTGCATTATTGGAACGCGTAGAAAACAAACAATCACATTCAAATAGACAATGAAATAATTTAACTTGGTTCACCACTAAGGGATTGTACAACTAGAATAAACTGATATGGTGTCTCTCATACCTAAATATAATAATATTTAATAGTTATTGATTAAATAAGTTCATAAATGTTAAATACATTCTAGACACACTACCATTAAAAGATTTTTGGGATAGGAAACTAGGGCCCTAAAATAATTTGGTTGACTCCCCCATTTTCACTATATTGAAGAATCCTTACTCATTTTTCCATGTTGATGGTCACATCAGTGTGTTGGTATTTTGGTATTTTTCCCTAACTAGAAAGGGACTCTTTGTTCACTATAGTTCCATGTTGATTCACATTAAATTAACTTTTCCCAAAAAAGATGATGGTCAGAACCATCCTTCACGATACTCCTTTAAGAATATCACTACATCATGAATAACACTATATTCAAGAACTATATAGCCTTAACAAAGATCACTGAGACATCATATAATACTCCATCATCATGAAACACCCATTAATCAGAATCATTGACATTAGTCAAGACACAACTAGTCATTCATGATGCTAAGAACACATTGAGAGTCGGATTCGTGAAGCACCCAACCTTCTTGAAATTAGAGTGATTCCATATTTTCTCAAATTAGTTTCTTTTCAATTGAAGTGGGGTTAGCCTTATATATATATACATATATATATATATATATTATCATCCCCTTTCAAGGATCCCATGACTCCAGATCATTTTTCATCAGCCGTTAAAAGACATCATCATCATGCTCTTCCATTCGTAAAGCTTCGGTGAGATTTTTGTAGTCATGGAGATTACCATCAACGCATCACGCATTCATGATGCTCTAATTCTTGATGTTGTGAAGAACACAGTCAAATAAATCCCAATGAGGATTGAAAAAAACATACTAAATTTACATCAATGAAAAGCCTTGGTTTGTATAATTTATATACCAATCATAATATTTTAATGTATATATTCACTCAAAAATAGATTAATATATCCAAATATAGATGTTTTTAATTTATTTCTAATTATATATGCTCATTACACTATCACATTGGGAAGGTGAACAAGGTGACTAATGATCTAATTTCGAAAGATGATATTAGTTTGTCATTTATTAGGATTGGAAGAGATCCAATATTTCTGTATTTAAAAAATATGGATTTTTTAATCATTAAGGAATGAAGACATATCCTATCATTATCATGTTAATGTTCTACCATCCATCATTGTTAGGATTAAAGAGAAACATATATATGATGTAGAGCAATAGAACATGATTAGAAATTATCTAAAATTCAACATTTTTTATTAAAGAATAATACAGTTTAAGAATATTTTATATGACCGATCAATACCAGAAATGAGGAAGGAGTTGTTGTATTAATCTAAAATATTCTTATTATCAATTCATCATAGAATTATTAATAAATATATAAATATAAAAGTGTATTTATGATAGGGTAAATTGTAATGTGATATTAGAGACAACGTATGCCAGTTCAGAGTAATATAGTATTCTATGTATGATAAATAAATGGAAAATGTTTTATTACAACCATTCCATATACCAAAATAGAATTTGGAAACACTACCATGAAATTTATCATTATAATCTCCAAAATACATAAATGAAATAATGTTTTTTTGCTTCTAATCAATATTTTTATGAATGAAATACATTTAATTATTATCAGAAGTTATTTGTGTTTTTCATAGTTTGATGAAATAAACATTAAGTGTTAAGGTTTCATGGGGTATAATATTCTATTGAATCTTTTTAGGATTGAAATTAATCCATGAAGTTTTGTTTATAATTACAGCATGCACTAGATTCAATGATTTTTTTTGTAATTCTTATCAATATTGGGATGATAGTAAATTTTTTATAACCTTTTAGAACATTAATGATATTTAGAGATCTTATTCTATGTATTTTAATGTTAATTTAAAGTAACCCCTTCCCATTTTCCAATTCACTTATAAAAATAGCATTAACATGACCATTCAGATGGAATATATTAATCTATCAGTATAATTAAGTACAGAACTAAAATATGTTGGGATAATGTTTGAGAAAAATATCTATTGGGACATTTTCTAGTTGATGAAATTATATTGAATCATATATATATTCAACTACACATCAATTCATCCCAGATTCAACTAAAAATATAAATTGATAATTGATAGTGAAATATTAAATTCAATTTAAATGAAAATGTATTCCATGAAATATCTATATGGAATACACTTAAGAGATTTAGTGATAAGAGAAATATATTTCATAGGTATATTTATACCTTTAATATTATCTATTGATAAGGTATGGTATATAATCAATTAGAACGCCCACAAGACCTCTCTCAGGTTCACAAAGTGTTTAATAGATCTAGCCTAAAGAAGTATAATTTAGATCATTAACATGTACCAAAATCATAATATGCACCACTAGAGAATGATATTTTTTTATAAATAAAAACATATCGAAATATTATATTAGAAATTTAAGGAAATACCAAACAAGACTACTAACATGGTTAAAGTTATCTTTACAAATAAAAAATTAAGAAGAAACATAAAAACCAGTGCATATGACAATTAATTGAAGTCATCATTTTCTATAATAGAATTATTAAATTTATATTTAGAGAATAAATGTGTTAATAAGGTAATACCATATGATTTTATGATGTATTTCTCTTTAAATAAATTTGATACCACTGATAAGATTCTTGATACACAACCATGAGAATAAATGAATAGAGATATAATACTCTTTTATAACTATTCCATTGGACTAATTGTATAAATTGAAATAATAAATTTATAAAATTTTGTTCTAATGTTTTATATTATTTAAATATACTTATTAATTCAAAATAAATAATTACTCAATTTTTAGTAACTTCATTTTTGCTTCAAATTTAGGGTTTCATCAAAATTGGTTTTATTTCATATTTCGAACTGATAATATAATTAATTTCTACCAATTTTAGAAATTTTGTTTTAAAAATTTATATAATGTTTCAAAATATCAAAGGAAAAATATTTTTTGTTTATGTTTTGGTTTTTTTCTGAAAATATTCTTTTTTCAGTAAATAGTAAAAATACCAATTTTTTAACCTATTATTTATTTTCAAGTAGAGTTTCCATGTCACGATCCCCTCCCCACAAAGTGTACCCCTCCTGGGCCGGCAATGTGGGAAGGGAGATAATGACCCCCGAGTCCCGCCTCCAGTAGGCCCCGGGTTGGCGACTAGCACCGAGGGTATAATACACACACAAATGGGAGGCATTGCCCTCTAAGAGAACACATGCAGAAGAGAGAGATAGAATAGACTACAATCAACTCTAACTCAGTACTGAAATGTAAAAGGAAATCAAGTACATATATGAAATGTCATGAAAAAGTACTACAACTGAAAGGGGAAACTAAAAGTACCCAAAAGAAATAAAAACAGCAGCGACCACGAGCCTGAACAGCTCCTCCTCCAACCACAAGCTAGTAGTAACCCGCTTGATCTCCAACTTGCTCCAAGTGACCTGAAAAACAGTTTATATGTACATAGGGTGAGTATAATAGTATACTCAGTAGGATCCTCCCCAAGACTCTCGTGCAAAAGTAAAGAAAGCATGCTAAAGCCCAGTGATCAACAAGTGAAACTAACTCGTCACCTAAACAGGTATACTGTGTTCCCAACCTCACCATGGCTACTCTCACCAAGTAACGCATACAAGAATATAGCATATAGTAAAGAATATCAAGGGTACCCCGCTACTACATCCCCACTGGTTTGCCGCTTTTCCCCAACGACATACGTCTTATGCATCTCTCTCCAAAGGCTTGCCCACCGACACCTGGGCTAAGCTCCACAATCGGCACCTCGTCCACCACATAGGCTTGCCCGCATACACCTGGGCTAAGCACCACACCATCCTCACAACCAAAGTAACCAGGTAGTTTCCGAGAGCCACCATAGCTCTTATAACATGTATCATATGTCGAGTATTATACCTCAAGCCATCACAGCCCATACGCCGAGTAAGGATCCTCAAGCCATCACAGCCTATACACGTTACACCTATAGTATTCCATAGGATACTATATCCAAAATATATGTGTGTGAAATAACCAAAAGCCATTATAGCCCACTACACACATATATGGGTAAAACTAACCACTGTGCCTACCAGCACAAAGATCTACCAAGAGAAGAGAGCGGGGCCAAAGGGGGTAGTCAGCCATTCAACCTCCCATCAGAATGTTGGGGAAAACACCCCCCAGGGCTCATAATCCCAGGGGTGTCAGTTGCCCTTACCGACAAGGTGGAGTAGCATATAGAAACACAAAAGTACAGAATATATAAGTAACTTACATCGACACTATGGGCATTACCTAGTCTTAGTTACAACTACAGCTAACATCTCTCAGACTCCAGGCTGCTACTTCAAAGACTAGGTATCCTACAAGCACACAACCATTTGAAGAGCTTTATTAGATTACTCCATTATCATTTATCAGTTCCCCTGTACATTAATTAATTCTTTAAACATTAATTAAGAATGAACAATTCCACATTAAACTGAATGGCATCACTTTCAAAAACAACTGCTCCTTTTTAAGATTCACATCACCTTTAAATTCCAGCATCTCCATCCCCGTGGATTTTCACCATGTAATCAAAAATTCCTTACAGAATTACTTTTCCACATTCCCTGGCATTCTAGAAAAGCATACTATGCTTCTAAACACAAAGGAGGATCAACACGGTGAGTAGATATATTACCCATTGAGTCTTTTCTGCCTATAGAAACAGAATATAGCCATTCTCTCTCGAGAGGCTAAACACGGAAAGCACGTGGCATACCCCGCGCGTCTTCGCCTCCTTCAGAAGAATGGTAGCAAGACCAGATGCCTTGAGCAGTGGGGAAAAGCAAAGAAGATTAACATTCAAGAAAACCGCAAGCAACTAGCAACCACATCCAACACATTCCATCACCCCTGATGTCCTCCCCGACACCCATATGCATAAACTGATGCATCTCGCCACACTAGTCGTCACCCACTGCCACAACCACAAGTCTCCATGCTTCCACATATCACAACAGCCATCCAGGCTCACATCACAGCACAAGCATCAGGAAAAAAAACATCACAAAATGGGCTCTCGGCCCTTTCACAAGTCATTCAGCCTTCAAACACAATGAGCACTCAGAGCTCCAAACCACAAGTCATTCAGCCTTACAAGAAAGCGGGTAACTCAAAACCCTTTTGAAATTCCACATAATCTATTTTCTAATCCATATGGAATTGGCAGATTTGTTATTCGTAGGTTCCAATCATGGATACCTAATCAGCAAGCTATCACAATTAAATAACCATGCTTACTTCCCTAATTTGATTATACTCAAATTAGATCAACTACAAAAACGAAAAAAACCAGATTAATTTACATGCCTCTTTATCTTTAGCCAATTAATCAACAATTAATTTCGGCTTTACGTTCATTATCAATTTCTAACATGAACGAACAAAAAATCAAAGAAAACATAGATATCACTATATCTAGGAAAACATGAGGCAAACCGTTATAATAGTATAAAGCAACAGCATGCGATCAACCAATTCTTTTAATCCGGTTTAAGTATTTAATTTGGTCAATTTCATTGTGATCCAAAGAGATAAATCGTGCTAATTCTACGATTGCACATATACAATTAGAGAAGCCATTAATCTCGTACCTCAAAAAGTTCCTCACGTTCTTTATCCACACAATAGGTCACGATCCTCCCCTCGCGACAACTGCATCCACCAGAGGATGCTTATATCGAAGATTGATCGAAACAGTATGGTTGCATCAAAACAAATAGAAACCAATCCTAGGAGAAAAGATTGATTGTGCAACTCCTACGGAATGGATTGAAAGGTTCTAGTTCCTCTTAATCGAGAACAAAGGGAAAGAACAAGGAAGAATGATATCTCGTCCCTTTTTAAGATTTAATGGGGCGACTGTTTAACATCCGGTTAATTCTCCATTAAAAACGGATCGCATTAACCCACGCAGTTGACCATGTAAAACATTCCAAGCCTTAGGAATAATTAATATAGGATTTATGTCATTTTAGACGGCCTTAAGAGACCTTAAAATAAGGCTTTAAATGTATTTTACGTCAAAGGAAACGTCAAAAGGGGCAAAACTGTTGGAGTCTGGAAACACTGTTCACCCACTGTTACTGTACACCTACTGATCTGTGCTACCGATCTGTGCTACCGATCTGTGCTACCGATCCGTGCTACCGATCTGTGATACCGATCCGTGCTACCGATCAGTGCTACCGATCCGTGCTACCGATCAGTGCTACCGATCAGTGCTACCGATCAGTGCTACCGATCTGTGCTACCGATCTGTGCTACCGATCAGTGCTACCGATCCGTGCTACCGATCTGTGCTACCAATCTGTGCTACCGATTAGTGCTAGGGATCAGTGCTACCGATCTGTGCTACCGATCAGTGCTACTGATCAGTGCTACCGATCTCTGCTACCGATCAGTGCTACCGATCAGTGTTACCGATCAGTGCTACGGGTCAGTGCTACCGTTCTGTGCTACTGATCTGTGCTACCGATCAGTGCTACTGATCAGTGCTACCGATCTGTTACTATTCATAAAACTGGAAACACTATTCACAAAACTGGAAAAATTGGCAAACTGTTGGGGATAAGTCCTCTTGTCCTCCCAGAACACCTCCAACACCAACATTTCACAAAGTAATGGACCGGAGAGGTCTGGGCCATTACATTAGATACCTCTCAAAACATTCTCGTCCTCGAGAATTAAAAACCAACCCATAAGAGAAGAGGGGTCCGAACAACCACCCCATAAGATACCTCTCAGGGGAAAACCACCATGAGTTGTTCGAAATCTGGGACAAAACCATGACATCCGGGAGTATGGGAACAAACAATCCATACCCAAACAATTCATTCACAACATCACATCAAAGGTACATAAAAAAACATGAAAGGTCTAACCAGAGAGGAAACATCATTACATGAAAAGAGTTAAACATTAAACAAATCTGGGCACTGAGCACGTATCTGTGACTCACGCTCCCATGTACTCTCCTCCATGCCACCGTGTCGCCACAAGACACGAACTAAGGGGATATAACGCCCACGCAACACCTTCTTCTTGCGGTCTGGGATCTCCACAGGTCGCTCTTCGAAGGTTGCATCATCGTCAATATCGATCTCTCCCCAATCGATAACATGAGATTCATCATGAAGATAACGACGGAGCTGTGATACATGGAAAACATCATGTATCCGACTCATATGAGGGGGAAGTGCTACTCGATACGCCACACCTCCAACACGAGCTAACACCTCGAAAGGCACAACAAAACGGGGAGAAAGCTTACTTCCGCGACCAAACCTTCGCTGCCCACGATGGGGAGTCACCTTTAGAAACACATGATCCCCAACATTAAACTATAAGGGTATCCTTCTTTGATCAGCATAAGATTTCTGATGATCTTGTGCTGTCTTCATCCTCTCACGAATCACTTGAACCATCTCTTTCGTATTCTGCACTAGTTCTGGTCCGAGAATTGCAGACTCTCCGACCCCATTCCAGTACAACGGAGAACGGCATGGCCGACCATACAAGGCTTCAAACGGTGCCATGCCGATGGTAGAGTAAAAAATATTATTGTAAGAGAACTCTACCAAAGGTAAGTGCTTTTTCCATGAACTTCCAAAATCAAGAACACAAGAGCGCAAAATGTCTTCAAGAGTCTGGATTGTTCGCTCTGTCTGACCATCCGTTTGAGGATGAAAAGAAGTGCTAAGCCATAGTTGAGAGCCAAAAGCATGCTGGAGACCTCTCTACACCCTAGAGGTAAAACGAGGATCTCGATCAGAAATGATCGTCTTAGGAACTCCGTGAAGCCTCACCACCTCCTCCAGATACTGCCTCCACAAAACATCCACTGAGCTTGCCTCCTTGATCGCTATGAAGTGTGATGATTTTGTTAAACGATCCACTACCACCCATATAGCATCATGTCATCCCGGAGCTCGAGGTAAACCTGTAAAAAAGTCCATTGAGATGTCCTCCCACTTCCACTGAGGAATCTCTAAGTGCTGGAGAAGACCACCAGGAACACGGTGTTCGACCTTCACCTTCTGGCAGACTAAACATCGAGACACACATTCTGCAACTGTACGCTTCAGCCCAAGCCACCAAAACTGACTCCTCAAGGATCGGTACATCTTCGTCACACCAGGGTGTACCGCCAAGGGTGAACTATGGAACTCTCGGAGAACCGTCCTGCGCATCGCCAAGGGAACAAAAAGCCTGCCATGATACAACACTCAGTGTTGTTCATCCTCCAACCAACCATCAAGGGCCTCCCCACAAACAACTCTATCTCTCCAAACTTCCACCTCTAGATCACCCAACTGAGACTCTTCCACCTTCTGCATCAGGGATGACTGCACCGTCATCTGGAAAAGACAACCTCTACCCCCAACCTCTCCCATATCAAGATGCAAAGCTGATATCTCGTCCATCACTCTCCAGGAATCACTAGATTCATGCACAACATCATTACGTGACTTTCAGCTCAGTGCATCAGCAAAAAAATTTCCCTTCCTAGGTGTATACGATATTTCAAAGTCGTATTCCTGAAAGAACTCCATCCACCGATGCTGCCGCAAGTTCAAATCCTGCTGAGAGAAAACATACCTCAAACTCTTATGATCGGTGAAAACCACAAAGCGCTCGCCAATGAGGTAATGTCTCCACAACTTCAGCGCAAACACTACGACTGCCAACTCAAGATCATGGGTGGCATAGTTGCATTCATGGGGACGCAACTGCCGAGACCCATAAGAAACAACATACCTCTGCTGCATGAGAACACACCCTAGCCCCAGATGTGAAGCATAACAGAAAACATCAAACTGGACTCCCTCCGCTGGAAGACAAAGGACTGGAACACTTACCAACTTCTCCTTTAGATATTCGAAAGCTTCCTGACACTGATAAGTCCATATGAATGCTTGATCCTTCCTAGTCAAAGCTGTCAGAGAAGTCGCAACTCGGGAAAAATTAGCCACAAACCACCTATAATAGCCTGCGAGACCATGGAAACTTCACACCTCTCACACGGTCTTGGGGGCTGGCCAAGACACCACTGCTTCTATCTTCGAAGGATCCACAGATACTCCCTGTTGGGACACAACATGTCCCAAGAAACGAACTTCTTGAGCCCAGAACTCACACTTGGACAACTTCCCAAACAACCGATGTTGGCGAAGAACTCCTAAACGGCTCGTAGTTGCTCTGCATCCTCCTCTTCAGATGTGGAGTACACAAGGATGTCGTCGATGAAAACCACAACAAACTTGTCCAAGAATTCACAGAACACAGCATTCATCAACCCCATGAAAACAGCTGGAGCATTTGTCACGCCAAATGGCATCACAACAAACTCATAATGCCCATGACGACAGCGGAAAGCAGTCTTCGGGATATCCTCATCCTTTACACAGATCTGATGATATCCTGACCGCAAGTCTATCTTTGAAAACCAACTTGCCCCTTTCAGTTGATCGAATAGGTCATCAATCCGCGGGAGATGATAGTGGTTCTTTATTGTCACTTTGTTTAATCGACGATAATCGACGCACAACCGGAAACTGTCGTCGGCCTTTTTCACAAACAAAATTGGTGCACCCCAAGGTGACACACTTGGACAAACAAAACCACACTCAACAGACCATCGAGCTGAATACGTAGCTCTCGTAACTGATAAGGGGCCATCCTATACATAGACATAGAGATAGGAGACGCTCTCGGCTGTAGCTCGATCCCAAACTCGATCTCTCGTCGAGGGGGTAAGGATACAACCTCTTCTGGAAAGACGTCAGGGTACTCCTCTACTACCCTAGGAAACGCCAACTGTTGAACCTCTGAAGAACTCAGCATCATCCCAGCCATCATGGATGATAAGGATGAAACTCGTCTATGACTAATCCGAGGATCTCTCTCACCAACAAACACTACTTCCTCTCCAACTTCATCAAAGAAAACGACCTTCTTCCTGTAGCAATCCACAATATCCTGTACCGAATACAACCAATCCATGCCGAGGATGAGATCATATGGTTTCATTCATAAACATAGGAAATCTCCCCAAGAGCGGTGCTTCCCCAACACTATCTCACAGTCTCCACATACTTCAAACAAGCTAGCTCGACCTCCAACTGGTGTAGTCAATGCCAAGGGCACTGGAAGCCTCTCTACCTCAAGTCCCAAAGCATGGACAAGGGTAGGGGATATAAAGGAGTGTGTCTATCCTGAATCAAACAAGGCATACACCAAGGTAGAAAACAAGCAAAGGGTACCTCGAACGACATCTGGCTCGCCTGGGGCTGGAAACGCTAGAGCATGAAGCTAACCACGACCACCTCCGCGGCCTCTCTGACCCTGATGACGACCACCACCACGGCCATGCTCTGCTCTCTGAGGATGGGGAGCGTCATGGGGCGGTCCTCTGCCTACTCCATCTACCCTCGGGTGATCTAAAGCTGGTGCAACCTGCTGCTGCTGCCTCGGCTGGAACTGCCTCAACGGAGGAACCTGGAGTGGAGCGCCTGGTGCACGATGACTGCTCTGAAACGTCGGGCACTCCCGCTGCTGATGACTATGACCACCACAAGAAAAACAAGTGTCTGATCCCTTGGCATAGGCCTGAGTGTTGCTGCCTCCAGAGAAACGAGATGGGAAGGGCTGGGACCTACTCCCAGGTGAACGAAAACTCTTTTGTCCTGAAAACCGGGAACCCCGGACCACAGCTCTGCTTCGTGAGGAATCATGACGATTCCCCTCTCGTGACGATACGGTCCTAGCCAAAGTCCTCTCAACAACCTCTACCCCTTCCAGCACCTCATGATATGTCTTCAGCATAAATGGGGTGACCTGCTGCTGGATCTCAGGATGCAAATCCTCCTCGAAATGCCTCGCCCTGGCCTCATCATCTGGTAACAGGTCTGAAGCATATCGTAGAAGGTTCCTGAAACGGATTCCAAACTCTCGAACACTTGAGATCCCCTGTCGAAGGATGAGTAGCTCCTGGCGACTGGACGCCTTCGCAGTCGATGAAAGAAACTCGACTCTAAACCTGTCTCGAAACTCCTCCCATGAGATCGCTGACTCCTCACGATCCCCATTGAACAAGAACCACCACTATCTCGCTGCTCCACGCAGCATCGTCACAACCAAGGACACCCAGTGTTCCTTCCGAGCACAAATCAAAATGAAGCCTATCTCGACCTCCTCTAACCAGTCTTCTGTGACTGCATCTGAAACGGAGCCCTCGTACTTCTGTAGACTCTGGCGCTGGAACTCTCTGAGTGTCTTCCTCCAAGTGTCATCATCGTCAACCTCTACCCGGCGGCGATCTGCTGGAACAGCCTGCTGGGCACCTTCTGCGCAAACCTGACGAGGACGTCGACCTGGAGCCATACCTGTAAAATAACAACCGTTAGAGCTCCTAAGCCTGGAATATGGAAGACTCAACATTAATTAATTAATTATTTCGTTTTATTAATTTTAGAATACCTATCCCAAGGTCTACCCATTCAAACACAAGTACAAAGAATAATGATGCATGATCCTTTCCTAGGTCTCTACCCTACAATCAGTATCACTTGATTAGTAGCAATTGAAAACTTAAAGGTTCGTGCAACAGATCATAGGGGGCCCTGAACGCCTATGTCTCTTCCGGTCTCCAGTGTTTAACCCACTTGATAAACAAGAATGACACCGTTGCCCTACCATCCCATGCATCCTCACCTATGCCTAACTCCAAACTCCATCCTATCCCTCAACCAGAGTTCTGATACCACTCTGTCACGACCCCCTCCCCACAAAGTGTACCCCTCCTGGGCCGGCAATGTGGGAAGGGAGATAATGACCCCCCGAGTCCCACCTCCAGTAGGCCCTGGGTTGGCGACTAGCACCGAGGGTATAATACACACACAAATGGGAGGCATTACCCTCTAAGAGAACACATGCAGAAGAGAGAGATAGAATAGACTCCAATCAACTCCAACTCAGAACTGAAATGTAAAAGGAAATCAAGTACATATATGAAATGTCATGCAAAAGTACTACAACTAAAAGGGGAAACTAAAAGTACCCAAAAGAAAGAAAAACGGCAGCGACCACGAGCCCGAACAGCTCCTCCTCCAACCACAAGCTCGTAGTAACCCGCTTGATCTCCAACTTGCTCCAAGTGACCTGAAAAACAGTTTATATGTACATAGGGTGAGTATAACAGTATACTCAGTAGGATCCTCTCCAAGACTCTCGTGCAAAAGTAAAGAAAGCATGATAAATCCCAGTGATCCACAAGTGAAACTAACTCGTCACCTAAACAGGTATACTGTGTTCCCAAACTCACCATGGCTACTATCACCAAGTAACGCATACAAGAATATAGCATATAGTAAAGAATATCAAGGGTACCCCGCTACTACTTCCCCACTGGTTTTCCGCTTTTCCCCAACGACATACGTCTTGTGCATCTCTCTCCAAAGGCTTGCCCGCAGACACCTGGGCTAAGCTCCACAATCTGCACCTCGTGCACCACATTGGCTTGCCCACAGACACCTGGGCTAAGCACCACACCATCCTCACAACCAAAGTAACCAGGTAGTTTCCGGGAGCCACCATAGCTCGTATAACGTGTATCATACGTCGAGTATTATACCTCAAGCCATCACAGCCCATACACCGAGTAAGGATCCTCAAGCCATCACAACCTATACACGTTACACCTATAGTATTCCATAAGATACTATATCCAGAATATATGTGTGTGAAATAACCACAATCCATTATAGCCCTCTACACACATATATGGGTAAAACTAACCACTGGTCCTACCAGCACAAAGATCTACCAAGAGAAGAGAGTGGGGCCAAAGGGGGTAGTCAGCCATTCAACCTCCCATCAGAATGTTGGGGAAAACACCCCCCCTAGGGCTCAGAATCCTAGGGGTGTCAGTTTCCCTTACCGAGAGGGTGGAGTAGCGTATAGAAACACAAAAGTACAGAATATATAAGTAACTCACATCCACACTATGGGCATTACCTAGTCTTAGTTACAACTGCAGCTAACGTCTCTTAGACTCCAGGCTGCTACTTCAAAGACTAGGTATCCTACAAGCACACAACCATTTGAAGAGCTTTATTAGATTACTCCATTCTCATTTATCAGTTCCACAGTACATTAATTAATTCATTAAACATTAATTAAGAATGAACAATTCCACATTAAAATGAATGGCATCACTTTCAAAAACAACTGCTCCTTTTTAAGATTCACATCACCATTAAATTCCAGCATCTCCATCCCCGTGGATTTTCACCATTTAATCAAACATTCCTTACAGAATTACTTTTCCACAATCCCAGGCATTCTAGAAAAACATACTATGCTTCTAAACACAAAGGAGGCTCAACATGGTGAGTAGATATATTACCCGTCGAGTCTTTTCCGCCTATAGAAAGAGCATATACCTATTCTCCCTCGAGAGGCTAAACACGGAAATCACGTGGCATACCCCGCGCGTCATCGCCTCCTTCAGAAAAATGGTAGCAAGACCAGCTGCCTTGAGCATTGGGGAAAAGCAAAGCAGATTAACATTCAAGAAAACCGTAAGCAACTAGAAACCACATCAAACCCATTCCATCACCCCTGGTGTCCTCCCCGACACCCATATGCATAAACTGATGCATCTCGCCACACTAGGCGTCATCCGCTGCCACAACCACAAGTCTCCATGCCTCCACATATCACAACAGCCATCCAGACTCACATCATAGCACAAGAAGCAGGAAAACAAACATCACAAAATGGGCTCTCGGCCCTTTCACAAGGCATTCACCCTTCAAACACAATGAGCACTCAGAGCTCCAAACCACAAGGCATTCAGCCTTACAAGCAAGCGGGTTACTCAGAACCCTTTTGAAATTCCACATAATCTGTTTTCTAATCCATATGGAATTGGCAGATTTGTTATTCGTAGGTTCCAATCATGGATACCTAATCAGCAAGCTATCACAATTAAATAACCATGCTTACTTCCCTAATTTGATTATCCTCAAATTAGAACAACTAAAACAACGACAAAAACCAGATTAATTTATAGGCCTCTTTATCTTTAGCCAATTAATTAACAATTAATTCTGTCTTTGCGTTCACTATCAATTTCTAACATGAACGAACAACAAATCAAAGAAAACATAGATATCACTATATCTAGGAAAACATGAGGCAAACCGTTATCACAGTATAAAGCAACATCATGCAATCAACCAATTCTTTTAATCCGGTTCAAGTAATTAATTAGGTTAATTTCATTGTGATCCAAAGAGATAAATCATGCTAATTCTACGATTGCACATATACAATTAGAGAAGCCATGAATCCCCTACCTCAAACAATTTCTCACGTTCTTTATCCACACAACAGGTCACGATCCTCCCCTCGCGACAACTGCATCCACCGGAGGATGCTTATAACGAAGATTGATCGACACAGCTTGGTTGCATAAAAACAAAGCGGACCCAATCCTAGGAGCAAAGATTGATTGTGAAACTCCTACGGAAAGGATTGAAAGGTTCTAGTGCCTCTTAATTGAGAACAATGGGAAAGAACAAGGGAGAATGATATCTCGTCCCTTTTTAAGATTTAATGGGGCGACGGTTTAAGATCCGGTTAATTCTCTATTAAAACGGATCGCATTAACCCACGCGGTTGACCAAGTAAAACATTCCAAGCCTTAGGAATAATTAATATAGGATTTATGGCATTTTAAACAGCCTTAAGAGCCCTTAAAATAAGGCTTTAAATGTATTTTACGTCAAAGGAAACGTCAAAAGGGGCAAAACTGTAGGAGTCTGGAAACACTGTTCACCCACTATTACTGTACACCTACCGATCTGTGCTACCGATCTATGCTACTGATCTGTGCTACCGATCTGTGCTACCGATCTGTGCTACCGATCTGTGCTACCGATCGGTGCTACCGATCTGTGCTACCGATCTGTGCTACCGATCGGTGCTACCGATCCGTGCTACTGATCAGTGCTACCGATATGTGCTACCGATCCGTGCTACCGATCTGTGCTACCGATCAGTGCTACCGATCTGTGCTACCGATCAGTCCTACCGATCTGTGCTACCGATCTCTGCTACCGATCTCTGCTACTGATCAGTGCTACCGATCGGTGCTACCGATCTGTGCTACCGATCAGTGCTACCGATTCGTGCTACCGATCAGTGCTACTGATCAGTGCTACAGATCTGTGCTACTGATCAGTGCTACCTATCAGTGCTACTGATCAGTGCTACCGATCTGTGCAACTAATCAGTGCTACCGATCTATTACTGTTCATAAAACTGGAAACACTGTTCACAGAACTGAAAAAATTGGCAAAGTGTTGGGGATAAGTCCTCTTGTCCTCCCAGAACACCTCCAACACCAACATTTCACAAAGTAATGGACCAGAGAGGTCCGAGCCATTACATTCCACCATCATTTGAATTTTAACATTATATAAATTAATCATAATATAATTAAAATAATATGTTTAATAATATAGTAATTATAATTAATATTTATTTTGTAATAAGATTATTTTTAGGCTTCAAAAAAATTTCTCTTAAAAGAATATTTATGCACAGAATGTGGTTTTATCAAAATGAAATAAAATAATTTCATTGGACTAATGGTTTTAAATAAATTAATATATTATATAGTTAGTAAAATAATATAATATTAATATAATTTTATTTTCATTCATGTGAACAAGTATAAACACATTTTTATATTGAACATTCATTTAGCTTAAATCTATTTTTGTTTGATTTTGAGCACTTATTTTACATTGAATCTTAAACCCATATATAAATAAAATTTTCTAAAATTGATTAAATATTTAGTTTTTTAATTTATAAATTATTTTAAATTGTTCAACAAATTTTTTATTCATAATATACAGTAAAAAATATAAATTTTTGTTACATTGATTTAGGTTGAAAATATATTACCTTATGATTAAACTAAAATATAAGAGTAATATTTACAATTAAATATGTGTAAATCCTATTTTATAGTAATAATGATAATATATTTTATCCCAAATTTGAATCCATGTCCTTTTGAAATCATTTTTATTGAATAAATCATTATTATATTTTAATCTTTTACAAAATACCATGTGTTTCCTCTCCCCCAATTATAAAAGGACACCCCTTTAAGTCTTCATTACACCTAATTATTCCACTAGATTGATAAAACCATACCCAATTAACCTATAAATGTAACTATACTTAAATTATGGGTTCTTTTTTTCTTAATATAAAATTAAATGTGCTCTTAAAAACTCTAAAAGAGATCTATCAAATAGGGGAAATCATCATACGTGACCTCTTTCAGTAAATTTACTCTTCAACCCCATATAAATATGTTTAAATAACAATAATATAAAAAATCAAGTATCCTAAATATAACAAATTATTTTTATTATTATGTAACCCCCATTTTCACCATCTACCCTATCAAATGTGAATAGAATGTATGGCTTATATGTAGTTGAGGAATATCACCACCATGATGTGATATAAATCATTTTCCATCACCATCATTCATGTTTTATTATTATTATTATGGATTTGATATTTATATATTATATTTATAACATATTTATGTGTATTTAATGATATAATAATACTTATAATTATTTCTTTCCTTTCATTAGGAAGTGAAAATATTGATCATGTATATGTAAGACCTAATCTCTGTATACACTATGAATAATTATTATTTTTATACCCATCATAGATGATTAAAAATATATTTTTAATGAGTATATATGATGATTGTATAATTATTATTATCATGGAATTTATGTAACCATTATCAACGTACAAGTATCATAACTTCTTAACTAAAACATACATGAAAAAAGAGGAAACTAACACCCAAGAATAATGATTTAGATTTTTAATTACATATAATTTCCTTGTGAAATGTGATAATTGTATCATATATGATATTAAATGTATTTACATCATTATAGTAAATAATTTTATTAAATTATAATTAATTAATCACGTTATTAGAGAACTTTTGAAGAATGAAAAACATGGTATAATTGATATATGTTTCAATCTCATTTTAAGGATTATTTTTTATTAATAAATTTATATTGAGTGAAATTATATAATAATAATATAATAAACAAAATAAAAGTTTTTATAATCATGTTATTAATTATATTTTCATGTATTATTACCATTTTAATCAATTTATTAATTAAATTTTTTGGGAATGTTTTTTATGAAAAATTGTATTTATTTTTTCTTTGTTAAGGAATAATTTTATTTCATATTGATGTTTTCTTTAATATATTTTCACAAATGGTATAGAATTTTCATTATATTTTATAAATACTTTTTGAAACAGGTTTTAAATTTAATATAAAGATTCAACAAAATATTCTTGTAATTTTTGGAATGAGGTTCCTTTGATTTTAAACTAAAAACATGAATGAAATATTTTTTAGAATAAATATCATTGAAATAATTTCCTTCCATAATTACGACTAATTTATTTGAATCATATAATAAAATATACTTTCTATTATTGTCAACGAATTTTTTCCCTTAATATTTTTTAATATTTCTATTTTAAATATTTTTTTCCAAATGAAAGCTATTTTTTATCAATAAGTATTCCTATAAAATTTTTAAATATTTTTTATCTATGACAACACCCATTTTTTTTAATTATTATATTTAGGGGATAAAATGAAATTATTCTATCATTATTGTTCCTCAATATGATTTTTTATTACTATTATGTGATGTTTACGAAACCAATTTATTTTCATTGGGTTAGAATATAAAAAATATTTATAAAACATGTTTTGTTTAAATGAACATTGATATGATTATTAATGAATTTGTTATGATCATTTGGATTTTATGTTAATGTATAATGATTATGAAATTGGAGGGACCAAAATTACATCACTTTATATTTCATTGGGTATATGATGGTATCTCAGTCTATAATAGTAACTGGAATGGTGAGTGAACACAATTTAGTAATGGAAATTGTATTCCATGATATTATATGGAGTGAAACATGAATAAATAAATAATGGAATGCGTATTTAACTCAATAGTCTATGAGAGAATTGAAAGTGATACATAACTAAATTAATATTTTTTTGTTAATATGTGTATTCATCAAATCTCTTTATTCATTCAATTTTACACTTTAATGTATTATATTCATTGATTCTATTAGGATTTATATCTTATAAAATTACTTGATTTATTCCATGACTTTTATATGGTCTTTGATATTATATTCAGGGTTTTCAATTTTTAAGCTCATGTTATTATACAATCATCATCATTTCATTATTAAAATATAATTTATATCTCACATTTATATGTCCATTTAGCATCTAATATCACTATTTGTTAGGAAGTACATTCCCTATTAAATAAATAACGGTTTTATGGATGAAATTTATAATAAGGGTTATAGTTTTGAATTATTTATTTGATGATGATATACATTTTTATGTAATATATTTCTATTTATATAGGTTTCTAGATAATCAAAAACATAATTTTTTCGAAATGAATTGTTATTTTACGTAATAAATTTTCATTTAATATTATATAATATATATAGGTAGTTTACCTATAAACTCTAGATCATATTAAATTCCCAAAATCCAAAGATATAATGAAGGTTCATGAGGTTCATATAGAAAATTATCATATTATCAAAGATCTTTTTCCATGAATAATTAAAATCAATGACCATGACTTCATGTTCTATGTAATGGGTATTACATATAGACTAATGGTGTCATATTTGATTTGACCTATAAGTTACAACCCACTCTTTATGAATTAGTAGAACCCAAAAAAACTCTTGATTCATCTTAATAAATAGAATAACCAAACCTGAGCATAAGATGTATCAATAATAGATTTTTAGTAATCCTCCTATTCTAATAATAAAAATATTCTTTAAACTAGAAACTCCATTAAAACAACACCACTTTTTATTAGTTTAGTAATGGGTGCTGATAAATGAGAGATGTACGGGATAAAATGATAATATTATTTCAGTAATCATTTAAAGATCCTAATCACAAAATGATTTCATAGATGTGTACAAGACTGAACCGACTCTACTTTCCTAATGTATATCATACGATGGTTTTGGTAAAATCAAAATTATTTGGTGATTGGTGTTATATTAAAATATATTTTAATATTTCTTTACCCAGAACCATGACTGAGGATATGTCACATCAAATTTATAATTATTTTATTTATATCTTGTAGGAAAAAATTCATGGGATTATGAAATTTGTTATTTTTGAATTTTGATATTTCAGAAAATTCCTTTTGGGTGGAATTATTTGGTCTATGAATATCCATGTATAGAATCCATCTATTTGGGATCCATAATAAATACTTTAATCTTCGAGTAACGCAAGCCAAAATTTATGTTCCAGTGTGGTGAATAGATTGGAAAGAGTTATTCCGGTGGATTTCTCAAACTTTTGTCTTTAATTAATTTCCCTAAAACATCCTTTTTTATAAGGATAATGATGGAAGAGTATTTTTAGAATTCATTATCTGCAACAATTCCCTATTTTGTATTTTTGATTATACACTAATCCAATAACCAATAGAAATAATTAATAATTTATTGAGATATGGTTTAGGTGAAAATATTATTTAATTTCATGTTGTCCCTTAAAAAATATTATAAACGTATTTAAACCCATTTCCACATAATAAATATAATAACAATAAAATAATTTTTTTGGTGAGATCCAAGTTACATAATAACAAATATTATTTAACAGTATTGTTAATTAATATTTTTCTCTAGACATGGAATTGGTCTGTTTGAACACCTCTATAATTTATTGATTAGTAGAAACATGTAATCTATCCTAAGAGAATAGAATTAATGTTGAAATGATGACAAACACATACAAATTCTCACTATATAATCTAATGTTTTTTATCTTAATATATCTTGATGAAGGTTTTGGATATATATCACCAACCTATATGATCATGATTTAACTATATGAAAATATGAAATAAATACATCATTAAACCATAGTCATATAGTTTAGATAGGTGATACTATTCCAATAAATGTGATGATATATAAGATTTTATAATGAAGGATGGTAAAAACCCCTCCTCACCATATACACGGAATAAATGTTAAACATGACACACACAAAAAACCATACCTCAACACATACATATATCAACATGATTTTCCTCAAGAATTATAATCGAATGATACTTGAAATTCACTAATTATAATATAAAAATTTAAATATTATTACACACACCCGAAGATAGTAATATATGATGACACAAGATATAAGGAATTATTAATAAAGATTATTTTCACAAAATGTCTCATATTGGTTTTAAAAAGTATGAAGATCATGATAATAATATTTATAATATTAATATTACATTCACATGAAAATCTATTTACTATGTATATCATCATCATACATAATCCCACCATCTTCATAGATCATCATGGTTCTCATCATATGGGTAACTACTATGACTATCTTAATGAGATTTATAATATATGTAATTATTTATTTAGATTCATATAAAATATTAAACAGTATATAGTAGGAATATTAATTAATATTAAATATAATGATAATACATATAATAATGGTACAATTATTTGGTACTAAGACACAAACTCGAACTTGGAGTAAAGAAAACTTCTTATAGAATTTAATAAGATATACCTCACATGATAATCATTATTCTTTAGTGTCAACGATTTCAACAAAGGGTCTAATCTTTTATATTCTATAAACATAATTCACACTTCAACTTCAACTCTCTGAGAAAAATAACTCAAGAGATGATAATTTAGAAATATGTTCTTCATGTACTAATGTGATCTTAGTTCTTTTCCAAGAGCCACCGCTGTAGTATTATCACTATATAATGTCATATGATATTTACTTTTAGGTTCCACATCATGATCATATAAGAAGTTTTACATGCATGCATTTTATTTATATACACTAGAAATCATAATATACTCATAATAATCAATGGAATCTATTAACAAAACCTATATTGAGCCCTTCAAACTCACATCACCTCTATTCAAAACTAATGATCTATCATGTTTGTGAAATCATGGATACTTGATCAGTTTAGAAACTGTAATCTAGATATATTATGGTGACTAGTTCATTATATTCTCCATAAAATAGAAAAATATCATTAGTTTTCCATTGATACATAAGGATAGTTATGAATTCCATCAACCCTAGTCATCTTGATAACTTCCTAATGCACTTAATGAATAAGTGACATCTAGAATAGAACATAGAATATCATATATGACTTACCAAATAGCTGATGTATATAGAATCCTTACCATCCAATTTCATTCCTCATCTATCTAGGGAATCTTTTTCCTAGAAAGTAGAATTCCATGTAATGGTGGAAAAAGTCTACTTTTAGATTGTTCCATGCTGAATCTATTCAGTATCTTACCATGCACACACTTTAAAAGAGGTCGAGAAACCTCTTGGATCTATCATGCTGGATGATAATCCCAACAATTTATGCCACATCACCCAAGTACTCTATAGAGAATCCATTATTAAAATGCATTAAAAGACTGTATTACATGTATTTTTTTTTCCAATAAGTAATATGTCATCAATAAATACTATAAAAACGTCGTTACCACTAAACCTTTTGTAGACACAAGGATCACAATCATTATTTATGAATCCAAATTTTTTTATCACTTCATAAAAATCATTTTCTACTATCCTATATTCATTATTTAATCCATAACATATTTTTGGAATTTTCATTTCTTCATGGATTTATTTTGAGTCATAATATCTTCTGGTTGTGTCATATATAAATCCACCTAAATATTCCCATCAATAAATGTTATTTTTAAATCCATTTTCTAAATCTCATATTGAATGTAAGATATAATGAAAAGTGGAATTTTTATGGATTTCAACATTGTAAATGTTATATTATTTTCAATAGTCAATCACATAATGTTGGTAAAACCATTATTCATCTAGTAATTTCCTTATAAGTACTGAATTATCCTTTTATTAAGAATTTATTTTAGAATACTCATTTTCTAACATCAATAATTACATTAACTATATGATCTAATAAAATCCAAACATGGTTTTGGTTTAAGGAATCCATTTAAAAATTCATGTATTCATTAAATCTACTATTATATGTTCCAATTTATTTATACTTATTGTGTTAGTAGATCAATTTTTGAAACAATAATTAGTTACCATCCTTAGGGACTAGAAATATTTTCCATTATGGTTACCTTTCTTCTCCATTACTTTTATATTATTCATGTGTCTTTGTATGAATTTCCTTTTTTTTGTGGGGCTTTGTTGAATATGTTTATTTACAAACTATTGTGTCTTCTGAGCATGGACTTAAATGAGGTCTATCTTTATCCCACTATATATTTTAATGATAAAATCCATCTCTATATATTTGGTATTTTTATCAAACACAACATATTATTCAAGGATTTAATAGGTTTTATCACTTTTTTCTCTTGGATATTATATAAAGATGTACTTTTGTCTTCTAGGATCATGCATGTTACATGAAGAGTCCTTATAAAATTATTCACAACCCCAGAAATTTATGTAAGATAACATGAGTTTCTTTCAATTCAATAATTAATATTTTATATTATCTGACTTTTTAGTTGGAAATTGTTTTAATATATATTCTATTATTTGTAACATGTATCCCCAAAAGAAATATATAAGACTCGTATGACTCATAATTGATCTCATCATTTCCAAAAAATTATGGTCCCTCCTTTATCTAACAATATTCCCCTGAGACTTATAATGTGGAGTAAGTTGTGATATTATCCCAAAATCTCATATATAATAAATGATGTCCTGATTAAGATATTCTCCACATTTTTCAAAAAGGATTTCATTAATCATCATTGGAATATGGTTCTCATCTTAATATGGAATTCCAAGATTTTTTTAAAATAGTCAAACCTATACCAAATTAAGTATAAATATCCATATCAAATAAAATAAATATTGAATGTTATGAATTATGAGTACCAACCACTTTTGTTAACTGGAAATATTCCATGTACATCCACATGAACTAATTCTGGAATCACTTTATCCATTTCATGGTTAACACTAAATGGTGGCTTCATCATTTTTCCTTGTAAACATGCATGACATACAATAATTTTTTTTAGTTAAAAAGAATATAAAAATATATCATGTTGTAATTAACCAAATAATTTTGATTAACATGACATGGGCAATTAGGATAAAGTTAGATGTTGTCTATGTCATGTGAAGTAACATCGTTATTTATTTACATTAATTTATTTTTGTTATCTAACACATAAAAATGATTATTTTAATGTTCCATACATAATAAAATATATATTTATAAAAGGAGAGAATATATTCTCAAAATTGAAAATAAATAAATTCGTATCAAATATGGATATACAAATAATTTTTTGGTAATTGATGGCTCATAATATCATCATTTAAAAACCAATATCATTTTGGTAAGAAACATGAGTGAGTAATTCATGATTTCTATAAAAAAACATATCCTTTTTGAATTCTTATAGATCTACTTCCCCATATTTAATATTTTTAAATATACTTGGTTCATGAATTTCAGTAAATATCTGAGAACCCTAAGCAATGTCTAATTAATAATTTATACAAAGAGATTAATTTCAATCGATAATAATTACACTAGAATATTCCCCTTACTTATTTATGGATGTATCATTTATTCTAGTGGACCCTTTTTCCACATGTTAAATAGATAGAATCAAATTTGATTTCTATCCCCTTGGATTTCTTCTTTTTGGATGTGCATGAATATGCATTTTACAAATAGCTATTTTAAATCCCTTTCCATTTGATAAACATAAGAACTAATGGTTTTTCTCCCCATGTACCATTATCTACTTGGTGATGGAGAGTATGATGACATGGAATATCCTTATAAATTATTTAATATTATGAATGACATGAAGTGGGGTAAGCTCAGTGGTAGTGATGGAAAAATGATATCGGTTCCCATTTATTTAGGGATTATTATCCTTAAAACCTATAGGGGCTTAATGAGTTTCAAAATTTGAGGCCCATCTGGGGAACCCTAGCAAATATTTCTCTAAAATAACTCCATTGATTTCAAAATGAATTCATAAGTAGTACACTATTCGTAAATTACATGGAGTTTCTCAATAATTCCACATACATCTTTTTTATGATAGTTAAATTGTTCACTAGACGTAAATGAAATAATAGAGCATTAATCATCGACTACATCACTCGATTTTTTTTCATATACCAGGAACTCTACATCACAGAACAGTTTAGTAGGCATATAATACATTTAGGATTTTAAATTGTAATATTGCTATTCATAGTGTGGAATATCCCAAAGGCATCAAAACTACTCCAAGATGTTACTTCTAGTGAAGAGGCTGTCATTCATCAAGATTCATCATAGGGATAGCGTGAGTGATGAGGATTTTATTTTATTTTATAATTAAATATAAAATAATTAGTAAATTATCCTGATTAAAAATTATTTGAAAAATAATAAATTAATTAAATTTTAATAAGTCTCCCTATATTTTATCAAGTTTTAACATCCATGAACGTTTTTCTCAGAATGTCTAGATTATAAAAAAATAATTTTGTATTGATCATCATTAAATTTATTAATGACCCATAAATTTCCATGAAAACCACAAAAACATGTGTAGGTAGGGGTTCATTCCAACTACATGTTTTCATCTCCTGGTTTTGTTTAGTGAAATCTTCTGTTCTGAAATAATGACATCATGGATTTTCAAAAAACATGCCACAAAATTTTTATTGAGAAAACATTTTCCATTTAACACAATACATGTTTGGTTATGTAAACCCAAAACCCAGATGATAACTCCCTGGTAAAAGTAAATCTCTAAAAACTACCAATGTTTTACACTATGTTCTATGCTTTCATTCGAAATCAAGTAATGGAAGTCCAAATCTAACATAATATTAGGTTGAGGGATTTTAATTAACTGTGAAATAGTTCTATCTGGTTATGTTCTTAAAATGTCTTCATAACATTAATTTTTAGGTAGATAATTAATTAACCATGTCAAATAAAACATTTATACATATTTCATTTATTTAATTTCTATCATTTCACATTAAATAATTTATTCATTTCACTTAGAAACTGAATCAATAAAATAAATTATTTCATATAGAGGAATAAATAATCAATTAAATGAAACATTCATGAGATAATATACATGTTTATATTATGAGAATACATTTAATTAACCTCTAAACTAGTGAAACTAACACATACTTATAGTCTTGTAAGGAGTTACAACATTCGACATATCTACAAAGGTATCACATGAGTTAGAATCATAATTGTTCGGTCTTGATCCAAATCCACAATCCATGAGATACTATACTAATTAATTTTATTTATAAGTAACATGTAGAAGAGAGGAATCAAATGATTAGTTAATAGGGGACAAAATAGAAATAAATTTACATGTAGGTCGCACGAATTAATAAATATATGGATGAATCACATGCTGTCATTTTTAATTTATTAATAAATTGTAAAAACTTGATGAAATAAATTATATTAAAACATCCCCCACATATGATGGACTTTTTCACACTAAGGAATTGTCATACCTGAAACAAATATGAAAATATAAAGAGAAAAAATTCATTTCACATTCATTGATCATTTATCCAGACAAACATGATTTAATTAATTAATTCCATTCAATCTGAAGGAATATCCAATTAAAAAAAGAGATAGTAATTATGATTTAAGTATTGTAAAATAAATGGTAGAAAAAATAGTTTCATATTGATTACAATACATTAATTGATAATTTCAAATTAAAGGAAAACCTAACTAAACGTTCAAACACTGAATGTTACAATCAATGTTATAATGTTTTAATGACGTGAAATTAAATTTATTGTAATTTAATTATTCTATTAATGGAGAGACTAAACACTAGGTACTATATAGCTACACACCATTTACATTTATTACTATGTATCCAGG
Organism: Viscum album; assembly: GCA_963277665.1. Classification (NCBI taxonomy): domain Eukaryota; kingdom Viridiplantae; phylum Streptophyta; class Magnoliopsida; order Santalales; family Viscaceae; genus Viscum; species Viscum album. The sequence continues at coordinate 1,947,932,951 of OY728163.1, forward strand.
TCACACACATGGGGCCTCGATGTGTTGAATCAACCATACTACAGGGTGTGTATATTATAGCTACACACCATATATCTACTAAAAATTTTCCTAAGATACTCATCCAATAAGTCAGTGTGGATCTAAATTGATTACACAAAAACTACAAGCATTCTACACGCGATATGGATCCAATTTTATGTACCTTTAAAACCTACCAAAACATGTAGAATTTCTTAGGGAAGATACTATATGACCATTAAAATGTAGATACACACCCATATCTCTAATGTTGTATGTCTATATAATAACTTCAAGGACATTATGTATATCTCAAAAAACAAGAATGAATGAACTACATAAAACATACACTTCATAAACATCATGCATATCATAAATTATCTATTTTTAGTCTCACACGAGTTGACTGTGTATATTGACTACATAGATTGTGCAATGTACATTGTTAACCAATGTATACTACACAACATGTTTTCCATAGACACATTACATAATCCAAAAACCATGTAACATGATTCCTATTCAACATGTGGTGTACAACACATGTAATATCTACGCAGAATTCCATGTATACCATGACATAGCCATGTGTTATATATTAAAATACATGACATGTACTACTGAGTACACACTGTGAATCCCTGTATTAATGACTAAAATTTTTATAGTTCCCTAATTCATATCCTCTCATTCTTCATATGTTATTATACATTAATATAAATAAAACATATAATGATCATTATTATTATGTAAATAACATGTTAATTCAAATGGAAATAATGAACAAATAATATGAAAATAAAATTCAACCAAAATTGCATATGGACCAACAATAAAATAAATAATTAACAATTTCAACATTACCTATATTTTATACCACATGATGGTTCTGAGTGTATTGAATGCATGTAATAGTGTGTGAGATATTAAAATTTATATTAATATTTAAATACATGAAATAGTGATTGGAGATCTTGAATGCATAATTTATAATTAATTTATTTATATATAAAATAAATGAATTTCTAGGATTATGATATTTCTTCGATGTGAATATCAATCATAAAGAAATACCCATTATAATTTAATTCATTAAAATATGGTGATACAATAATAGAATCCCTCTAGTGGTGATCCACACATCCACCATTGTTCTCTGAGTATAAAAATTAATCATCAGGTGTATGTGTGTTGAAAGGATTGTATTGTGTTCTTTGTGTTGATTTAAAAATAATCTGATTTTATGTAATATATCTTCTATTTTTCATAGTTAATAGAGAGATAGAATCATCTGTCATTTGATAATGAAATTGTCATCATTAATCCCTTATTTTTTATTATTTATTGCAAAACTATGAAAAAAAAACAATATGAATGATTGATTTTTTTAGAGCTAGGATATACTTTAAATTGTTATTTAATTCTAATACGTCCTCTAAACAATATTAAATCCTTTATTAAAAACCATTCCACTTAAAAAAATTAATATTATTTTATGGTTCATGATAGCTCAATAAATAAGAATTATTATTACATCGGCATGTTAATAAATATTTTTCACTAAACATGTTCTTGGTCCATTCAGGCTCTAATATCATTTACTGAATAATAAAATAAATATTTGATTAAAATATTTAATTCGTCAATATATTTGTTTTCAAATTAATATTGATAAAAATTTTCATTGTTTCTATGAATAATATTTATTCAATTAATTAAATTCAAATAGAATTTAATCGAGATCATAAGAATCACATAGTGTGTGATGCTCTGTGATTTTTCTTATTAGAATTAGGCAGTCTTACCTAATTTTTAAGATTAATTTCATACATTGGGATAAGGAACCCAAGAGAAATAAATAATTCATCAATTAACAAAACCAAATATGAATTATTACTCTGTGATTTAATTCCTTTATATCAATATATAATCTGGAAGGATACACATATGTATCAAAAATATATATTATTAGTAGATCTTTTATTTACTGTCTAATATAAACACATGGTTACACCATGTATATGGAATTTGGGGAAACATATCTATTCTAATAAAATGGATGAGATATTAGCTTCCCTAACAATGTAAGGGGACAATTATTCCGTTAATAATACATTAATGACTTGTCACTCAAGAAGAACCCAAAAAACCTTATCCCCAACAAACATATTCCAGCATGATTTTAATATGAAAATATTTTTACATGAGTCATGAAATGAACTAATGATAAGCTTAGTGCCTAAGGACTTTTATATACACTCATGAATCAAAATATATTGTCACACAAAAACATCTAGAATTAATAATGGTAGGATTACTATCATAATATCTTTTCTTAGAGACTAGCAATTGGAAACATCATGAGAAAAAACCTCACCAACTTATGAGTACTCAGAACTGACAGTCTATGTACTAAATGTACCATAACAATACATCATCCAACTAGAAGGCATTATTTAATAATATCATCACATGACTTCAAGTTTCTCATCACAGAAGGTAATTGTTATGACCTTGAGAATTGAGAGTATACTCTATGAAATTATTACACTAATCCCATAAATAATAATGAATATTATACAATTTTTTTTAAATATTCAATACATTTATGATACATGTATCAGAGTAACAAACGTTGGTTCTTGGAAACTACCACTGACATGATATAATAGTATCATACACCATATACACTATTAATTTCACCTCTATGATACAAAATTAACCCTTAAAAATAATAACATATGATCTATAATATCAAAGTATACATTGGACTATATAGGTATTTTGGGAATTCTGATTTAGGGTCAGTGATTAAAAGAGGATTTCGTCATCAAACATCATGATGAATGAATCAAAAAATGGGTGGAAAATATTGTTCATGAAGTCCATAAAAACCACTTATGCATTCATTAGTCTGAAGAACATGACCATGTAATCATAAAACCCATATCTACTCCAGGTCATCATATCAAGAATTCAATCCAATTTACATAACAACTCATGATATATTTTTAAGAGGTTTATCTTGGAGAACCACTGGTCTCTTGAAAACTAATAAATTATATCAGCAATCCAAGGTAAATTGTACATATTATACACCATCACCTTTTTTAGATTTTGTTAATATATGATGAGTCAAATATATTTATTATTATTATTTGTGAAAATAATTGGTTCACCCTATGATGATAGATTTCCTTGATAAATATATTATATCCCAAATAATGAGTTTTACATTGATCTCCTACAACTCGGATATCATCATATGATAATGGGTCTTCGAAATATGATGTGATCCTGAGATGAGTTATATATAAAATAAAACCCCTAGATCATTATGTATTCTTTTAATATTACAAAAAAATACATCCTAACGTGATTCACTGTTATAAGAAAATATGAGGGGGCTTCAACTGATCTTATTGATAGAGCCAAGTCTATAATGTGACACACAAAAATTTTAAAATAATAATAATTAATTAAACATTATATTTTACATGAATATATTAGTTTATCATTCATTAAAAATAACAATAATTTTACCTTTTGTAATATGCTACACAAATTTTATCTTATATTACACCCAAGGCAATGTTTTACCAAACAAAAAGATATTTTCAATTTTATTACTTACTATGAAACTAATGGCCATTACATTGGAATGGAGGGTAAGAATAATATTAATAAAATATTAAAATTCATAGTCTACACCCTTTAATTATATATTTTTCGATTTTAATTAACAAATTAATCATTTAAATGAAAATAAAATATTTTTGGATAATCATATTTTTTAAAAAGATGGATTAATTGAATATTTTTCACATAATTTTGTATTAATTTATAAAAATTTCAAAAATTATTTTGATAAAATAATTATAATGTTTTTAAATAATAATTCCAATATTTTATTAGGTTTTCATTTTGAGTTTTATGAGTTTTTTCTTTTTTATGAATACTACAAAATATTGAATCTAAAATGAAAATTTGGTTTATATTTAAATAATTTATAATTTTAATATATATTTTGAATTATTTTAGAAAAATTTAGTTAAATTTTAAATTAACTAATTAAATTTGAAAAATATGGAACAATTTTTATTTAATTTAGATATAGAAACATTTCAAAAATTTGTTAATAATTTCAAATATAAGAAACCATTTTCTCATCGCATCTCTTTGATTGATTTTAGGTTATATTATGATAATACTATTATATGAATTTTGAAACATTTATTCCATATTTGGAATCCTAAAAATTATATTATCCAGTATTTTCAAAATAAATTTTTTCAATAATGATTAGTGATGAAATTTTAACATAATAACATGAATTATGGGTAAAATATGGATTTTCCCATTAAATCATTTGTAATAAAATTGATTTTACAAACACATAAGATATTTATTTAATAATTTGGAAAAAATATTTAGAATTAATAGGTCCAAATTATATAATAAAATGAACTGTAATTTTACTCTTAACAAATTATATACATAGTTAAATAAAAAGATAATATTTATCATGTTAAAAACTAAAAGGGAAAAGTTTAGTAAACATGATGAATATGTAATAACATGATAAAATATATTTATTTCCTTATGGTGAATTTTTTTCATGTCCAAATATAATTTTTCATTGATTATTGATCTATATTTTAGGTAGATAATGTATGGGAGACCTCCCATTATAGATTTATTTTGGGTATTTAAAAGAATTCCAATATTGAATTGTAAATGGACAATAAATCCTCTAAAATATTCATACATTTAAACAAAAAAAATTTCATCCAATACCTACCAGAATAAATTTATAAAATCAATCTTGTCATATTTTATGTCTTAGTTTGTTCATAAATCTCACTATTGATGGATTTTGAGAAATCCTAAAGCGAATACTAGAAGAAGTGGCAACGTTTTTCAATGAGCATCTTTATATTACTTATTTCTCCAAATCCTTCATTTTTTAAACCATTTATGAATAAACACAAACATGAGTAGGATGGAGTCAGTACCATTGGTTTTTACATTATACTTATTACATATAATTACATACTAATAGACTGAATAATTTAGTATTCTTGAAAAAATATATACAAATTTGAAATTCAATTTACATTTTAGACATAAAATACAAAAAAATAATTTTCATTGATAACACCATTGTTCCCCTAAGGTTAATACTATATATCAATCATAATAAACTTCTTTGAAGCATATGAAACTATAAAAGATAATAATATGGTGAGATTAGATGCTCAATAAGGGTAAGCATACACTAGAAGTTGTCATTATTTGATATAAGAAATAATTAAATTTGAATATCTATAAACACATGCCATTAAAACATAATCATGATTATAATATGATAGGAATGGAAGCTGATAAAATAATTACACATAAGTAATCAGATAATAATGATACATAATAATGGATATTCTACTACTCGAATAATCATATGGATTTTCAACAACTAATATCATAATGGTGGAATTAATAATATAGGGTATCATAAATAAAATAGTAAGGAATCAACCATGAATTAGATATAAATAGACATTTACTTATTCAAACCATAATAATTTTTATGTCATGATACCTACTAATGAATCGATTGGATAAATAGGTACCCTCGCAAAAAATATTATGTCCAATTCATTCAACATTTTAAATGGATGAAACAAAATCAATATATACATTCATATTGAAACTATTAAATGAAATATAAGTAATTTACCTAATTAGTAAACATAATCATACACTTTCCAAAGTAATATAGAGAATGGTAAAAATATAGTATATACCTAATAAAAAATCATAAACTATTCAATAAAATTTTGTATATGGTATCATTTGAGATAAAACTCAATTAAGAATAATATTAAAAAGAGGGTGTTGACATTGATTATAACACTCTAACAAAATCTGTTAACATTTCTTATGAGACTTATCCTTTATTACATTGGAATAAATTATTTAAAAATATTATTAAATAATTTTTTTTTGGAAATATCCCAGTAAAATTGTAATGGAATCCTAAAATATTTATGGATTCATGAAAGAGGGAAATTCCACTAATTCCATATAAGTTTATAAAACATTTATTTTATATTTTGAGAAAAGAAATATTTAAATATGTCTTTTTAAAATAAAGTGTCAACATTAACCAAAATAATTAATTATGTGTATAAGCTATAAAACCACATTAAAACTAGGAAAAAACATTAGATATTCAAAATTAGTTTCCCACATAATCATATAAAATATTAATCATATAATTTAATAATAATTGGAGTATAATCTTGGACTGAAAATTATAAATTATTTTAGGAGTTCCCTTACCATAATGATAATAGTCAAACTGTATGACCATAAAAAATAATTATCATCAAATGAAACACTGAATTCTATGAAGAAAAAAATATTAAGGATATTACATATAGAATGGAAATATAAAAAAATATAATAAAGAGTTTCTCAATGAAATAAAAAAGAGATTTGAAACCCTTACCTTATGTATGAAAGTGTTATGAAGTTATACATAATGTCTTGGATAATCAAATTGCATTCAATAATTATTTTATTAATAAAATATTAAAAATAAATTTTAATTATTATAATTTTATTAAGTTAATTTATGGTCATTTATATGAATTTTAATGTTTAATTTTGTTGTTCTTAGAGTGGTTGTTTCTAGTTTTTATAGATGGTTGCTTGAGTATAAATATTGTAGTTCTTATCAAAAGGAAGGAAAAAACAAGAATTAGAATGTAATTAGATGAATATAATTCAATGATTTTAAATTTTTCATCATATATAGTTTTGTTATATTTTATGTGGATTAATCATTATTTTAAACATTAATAAATAATTAGGTGTTATGTTTATAATATAAATCATATAATAAAATATGTGAATATTTCACTTTAGTTTTCTAATCCTTATAATTTTATTTTTTCCCCAAATTTCCAAATTTATCCCATCACCATGGTAATAAAAATTTACAGTTACTACTCATACTAAAAAAATTATTCTATAAAATAAATTTAGAACACATAATTATAAATTTTGAATCAATTTTCTAAAATCCAAAACATCAAAGTGGAATATTTTAATTTTGAATTAAACTGATCAAACACAAATAAAAATAGTTTCCTTGAAAATAAACTTTTAAATCGAAAATTTACTTATAAAAACATAAGAAATAATGATTTTTAAAATTATGTTATTTATATATAAAGAGTATTTATCATAAATTGTGATAAAATTAGAATCATAAAAATACTTTAATTTAACAAAATTTATATTAAAAAAAATCATTATTTTATCAATATTGACTATAAAATAAATATTTTTAGAGAAATAAGAAAAGTTCACCCTCAGATAATTTGGAAATTCCATATTATAAAATTATGTTTATTTTTCAAAAAGAATTTATTTCTATAGAATTACATGTGTATTATTTTTACATATTATGTTGATTGATTTTGAGAACGGGCACTGAGATGTCATGTTATTCTGAGGCCTGGTGTGACTAGAATAAATGTTTGAATTAAATTAAAATATTCAATAACAAACACATGATGTTTTTCTAAAAAGTGGAATAAAATCTAAATGGGTGCTCATAATATAAATTCAAGGGCACCATTGAGTAAAAAACTAGGACATTACCCTATGAATGACCTAACATTGCTTGACATGTATCGACTATGTAAAGTTTTCACATGCGTTATAAATGTATAAAATAAATTGATAAAAATTTATTTTTTATTTATTTCATAGATGTAGAGAGACCAAAATAGGATTATTTTAATAAACCCTTTGGTAGAGATCTAGGGTTAGGCTCAAAAGTTTGCAATCTTCTAGAGGCTTTACAGAGAGAGATATGGAGAATCCTCTTGGTAGGCGATGAAAGATCTTCAGATCTGAGATAAAAAAAATGTTCTTAGTAGATCTCACCAACGGTGATGATGTAGTTCCCAATCATCACCATTCTGTGATCCAGAATCTTGATAGGATGCATTATTTCGATTCTTATTTCTTGTTTTTGGAATCCTACAACAATCAAATATTAATATATGAACAGATTAGTCCACAGATTGATCATAATAGTTGGATGGGTCATTTATGGGATTGTTTCGGATTTTATTTTTGATAATGGATATGATTCATTTAATATTCTAAAATTGAAGAGCCATGATCGGCATGAACATTGGTTATATTTCAACACTCTCTATTATTAATCTCCACCCCTCCCCGATTTATTGTTCTCTCAGTCTGGGTTCTTTGTTCTTCCCTCAACATTAATAAATCGATCATTTCACCTTTGATTCATATTTCAATGATCCGAATACATGATATCCATCATATGTATTACTTAGAAAATGTGCGATGGTGGGCGCAGCGGTAGATGGAATGATAGTGGGTTTCAAATAGCAATTATTCAAAAATGATGAATAATTCCCAGGATCATGTTTTCCAATCCATATGATGTCTTGAATCCCATCGATTCTATATTAGAGTGTTTGGGAGTCCCTCAACCTCGAGTTTCGAGGAGAACTGACTTATTAAGCGAGAACCGATAGATGGATCGGTGAACGAGAAAGAAGAACATGAGTTTATGGAAAACCTGATACAAACAGAGTGTAGTCTAGGATACCCAATGTTTATTCATTAGTGGATGAAAAGACATGTTCATGGGAAGTACATGGAACAAGGGTGAAGTACATGGTTATCTTACACTGCATGTACTACCAAACACAACATGGTAGGTGTGATTTATTTCCTACTCATTGGACTATGAACCCTTCAGCTGGACTTCATGGATAAATTTTTTATAATCCCTTGAGAATCATACAGTAGGATCCGTTATTTATTATTCATTCCCTAGGTGGAGTTCTCAGTATCAATGGGACCATAACTACATGGGCACTGATCATCTACATAATAGGATAATCTAGATTGAGTTGTCAGTATCACCCCATCGACCTGGATGTGATCATTAGCTATTGTATCTTATTCAGGTACAGATCTGTCAATTTATCTCTTTCATGGAGAGTCTTAATGAGTAGTACCTATCAGATGGACACAATTAGTGCTATCTAAGTCTACAGTGTGTTCTCACCGAACAATGATTCATTGAATAATCTAGATGAATTTATAGTGCTTTTATATAGTGTTTCTGACTACCTCTAGACATTGTGTCTTGGTTGAGTGTATCAGGATATTCTTGTTATGTGTGATATAGACAAATACATGTATAGAGATGATTTTATATATAATTTTTGAATTATGTTGTTGTTTTATGGTGTTTTAATAAGTTTTTTGATACTCACACTTGCATGGTATTTTCAATCACATGTCATGTCATGTGTAGACGATTGACCTTTTGATAGTGTCCTGGGAAGACTAGGACGAGATGGTGATTTTTATACCATTGACTGAGTTTTTTTATACAACCTTCATAAAATAGTCCTAGTCGCTTATTCATACAGTTAGGACACAAGTTATAGAATTATTACTGTGGGATTATATTTGGCCTTGTTTACATTGCTTCTCTTTAAATCAATCATATGTTGTGGGATATAGTGGTTTTTATGAATTGTTTACTTAATGGTGTATACATATCCCCATTTTTGGTCTTGATGTTGTGCAAGTGCATATGGGTACATAAGAAATTACTTCCATGTTAGTGATATGACTATTCACTACTAGTCAGTAACCCCTATCCTATTGGAGGAAATCTTGGGGTGTTGTGGAATGTGTCCCACTAGTATAGATCATGGCAGAGTAGTATCAGTGGTGGTCAGTTCTACTTTAGTACCAGGAGTCTCTAATTTTTTTGGGGAAAGAGTGAAATGTGTTTCGGGATAGGATTTGAGGCTACAGACACTAGTGTCGGTGCGGTGATCAATGTATCCATAGTACAATACTCCAATAACCTGATTTTCAACTCGGTACATGAGAACCCTAGTTTCATGGAAAATAATGGTACATTAATCATAAAGGAATTGGTTGTGGTTTTTATGAAATTCTTATGTAAACACTCTAGATATACTCATTAACCACGGTACGTCTTGTTTCCTTATAGGATTCTTACATGATTCATACCAGATATGATTCAGTAGCTTTATCATGAGGATGAAACTCTCATTAAAGAGGATTTGATATAAGGACTAGTTCCCCTGATGTGTCCTCCAGGTGGTGCACCATTCATACTACAACCCGTAGTGTAACACATGGTACCTGCAATACTTGTAACACCCCAAGAAAATTTATCTAGTGTTTAAGTATTTATTTAATAGTTTGTTTATAAATTAAAACTTATAATGAAAAGATTTAATAAAAATCATTATAAATTATAGTTGTAATCAAAATATGTTTTGTTTCAAAACATAAATTATTACCATGCATTTCCCAAAATAGTTTTGTTTATATCTTAATTAAGTAATAATTTAAATGTGTATAATTATCATGTTTAAAAAAGGAAAATTCAAAAAAAATGACAATAGAAAAAATAAATAAAGGTAATATTAATATGTTAATATAAATATTATAATTTATAATATTATTAATTATATATATTGTTTTTATATTATATAAAAAAATAATAAATAATGATTTAATACCCAAATTAAATATAACATGAAAATTATAATAATGAAATTTCAGTTATCGAGAAAATGTATTATTATTATTATGTTAACATTTAAATTGTATTACTGTTATGGAGAAATACAAAAATATAAAATTTTAAATAAAATAGATTATATATATATATATTGATAAAAAAAATTAAAATAATAAAAATAATAAAAATTATAGAAACGTGAATCAGTTATGAGGGTTTTATATTCGTGTCTGAGGGGAGACACTGACCACGAGTCGGTGAAGAGGGAGATATGAGACTGAGTGATGTTTAGCGTCGAAGAAGGTGTGTTCGACCGTAGGTCTTGAATCAGACCAAGATGGGCAAGGTCAAATCCATTCATAAGAGGTAGATGTCAATGACAATAGGTTCGACCACCGATGAGATTTATGAAGGTCAGATCTATATTGCGGTTTGGGATTTCTTTTTCAGATGCGAAGTCGAATCAGGTGAGGGAAAGAGGTTTTATATTCCAGATCTAAACCCCGAAGGAGATTCCAGCTTATCTTCATCATTTTCATCATCTATGTTTGCAGATCTGTTCAAGATATGTTTGTTTACTTTTATTGGTGTCCAAATCATAATAAGATCATTTACCATTGACCTTTTTGTCGATATTCATCCACTTGTAGCATTTATCGTCAATGTATTATCCTGGTTATGTAACAATTTATTCAATTACATTAATCTTAAATTTGGATATTTCCTCAAACATCATTGTATAAAACAGTATTGGTTTATATTGTTTAATGTCTTATATCATATTTGTATTAATTCATATTTTTTTATTCCTCCATCCTTATTCGATGCCGATATATGACAATATTTATGTTTTATTCAAGATTCATATGTCATATGTTTCATTCAATTTGTATTATTTTAATTTTCCATCCCTGATATATTTGTTATAAATATCATTCCCATCTTTTTTTTCAAATCAAAAATCCATAAAAGAGACAAATTTCATTTATTAAACTTCATCTGATACACTATAGTATCCTTCAATGTGGTTTTTATCACTTTCAGTTTCATTTAATCCTAAATCAATTTGTATCATCGATTTTCTAATACTAATTTTTTTACTTATTCATTCCCTATAAGCATGATATCCAATCAACATTTTTTGTTGTTTCTAGAATCTCCTTAAAATTGAACATGTCCACTTGTTAGTTAGATATTTTTTTAAGTGTATATTTATGTTAGGTAGGATACCCTAGTTGAGAGTTCAATGAGATTTTATTGAGAAAGGAGGAAGGCCATAGCCCTTGTTTTTTTATGTGACTGCCGTTTCTGGAAAACAAGGGAGAAAAAGAAAAACTTTTCAGTGCGAAGATAAAGAAATGTTCTTCAGATTATTCTAGTAAGGGATTTATTATATCTATTCTATAAAATTATTTTTATACCCAAATTATATTTTCACTACAATTATTTTTTTCATATATGATTTCATTACATTAAAATTTTATTTTAGTGGTGTTTTATCCATTTTTTATCTAATTCTTCACAAATTATTTAATTTTGAGTAAGGGATTTTATAATGATCTTTTAGAAAATCATTTTTATTTGCTAAAATTATAATTGTGTAAGGTACTGTTTATTTTTTATTGTGGATGCATAAGTTATTTTCAAATTAAATAATTCCAGCCTGTTTAAATCTTCTCTTCTTCTAAAATCGGTAATAGATTTCTTTGTTTAAAAGTATTCAACACTATGATTATATATTAAAACTTAAGTTACATATTCAATTACAGTTTTCGCATTTCAAAATATAAATAATTTGAATTTATCAATGTTTTGTTCTTCCATAATGATTTATATTGTTTTTACAAAACATGTTTTATTTAAGGTTGTGTAAGGATATTTATATTAACACGATTTATAGTTTATGTTTATCTATAATAGGATTCTAGAAATCTCTTGTTAATGATACTTTATTCATTCCTTCCAAAATTATTGAATAAATTTTATAGTTTTGGGGTAAGGGATTAAATATTCTTGGATGCTTTATTTTCACTTTTAATTCGATTTTACATTTTTAATAAATAGTTTGATTCATTATTTCCAAACTATGATTTTAGGTTTCAAACGTATGTTGTAATGATCAAGATTGTGTTTCTTATGAATTATAATAGTTATTGTTCTAATTAATAATTTATGAAATATATATATATATATATAAATTTATAATTTATGGAATATTATGAATTTAAATGATGTATCTACACACATTTCATACTCTTATCAATATTATGACTATATATTGATGATTTTTCATGAAACATCATACATTATTATGCGTATTTAGTTATATGCACACACTCCAAAACATTGAATATTATTTACAAAAAAGGTAATTTTAGGGCAATATGGATGAAATTTTAAGTGCGTGGATGTTACTTAATCTTTCATGTGATTATGAAAAGAAATGTATCATTTTATTTGTACCAAGTCGAATATATAATTTTAATTAAATAGTAGTATTTATTTGTTCCAACCATGGTTATAAATTTATTTTTTAAACTAAAACACTAGTGAAAATTATATGTATATAAGTCAATCTAATACAAAAACGTTTTATAAAAACTGGTACTCGATCATTGTAAATATGATAGGGAATTGGAAATTGAATCCATCCCTCAAGTGTTTAGTCCCAAGATATCCTTCAATGTTATGAGTGGCCTTAGTTGTTTTGTTTTACGGGCTTGCTTAATATTTTTCATCTGAATAACTGGATTATTTTGAAAGTGTTTTTGAATTATAATTAATTTTCAAACAATTATATTATTTTGTAAAAGTTTTTTTACAAATATATTCATAATTAAATATTTCATAATGTTTTATCAAAGAGGGTTTTTTAATTGAATTTATGAAAGGTTTTCAAAACATTTTACTAGACAATTTGATGCTCACCCGTTTATTTTAAAATGATTTTTCACAGGTATTTTAGGAGATTATGATAGATGTGATTTCTTTTAGAGTTAGCGCACACAGAGGAGTAGTAGACAATTGTTTTATTTTTGTTTGAACAATGATAAATGTAATTTTTTTTCTAATCCATAAGAACCTAGATAGTGAAGGATCCTATTTTTTTAAGTGTTGTGTAATGGTTCAATTTTTTTATAAAAAAAAATACAATGAATTTTTCAAGCACCGAGTTCAGAAGAGAGGGCTTGGGGCGTTATCATACTAGTGGATGTGGAGTGTTGGATGCGAATGAATAATGTGTTTAAATAATAGGGACCCTACATATTTCAAGGCAGACCTGATTCACATACTGCTAAGGATACGCCTGAGGTAGTGACCAGAGATTTTCATCTAGTCAAGACTCTAAAAAGTCAGATGGTGGTAATGACAGTGAGAAAAATACATGGCTCAATGAGGAGATGGTGGAATTTCCCTATATAAACCCATGATGAGTTGACCCCTCCATGGATTTATTTCTAGTACATATTCAAGGATAATATATCTCCAATTACAATGAGAACTGTGTGTATTCAAGATATTTTCCATCTCTTAGAGGGCAACATGAAAGTAACTGATTATTTATCAAGGTTTACCAACAATTCCAGGCACTCAATGGATCTTGTTCAGGACCAGTACATCAGGTATCAGACCATTGATCATGGTCTATATAGAGAAATCTGATCCAAGGTTATACCTTTGTTAATTCTGACATATGCTAGGGGTGCTTGAGAGATCTGTAGTGGTTAAAAGCTTCTTGGTTGAGTAGATGCAACCAATGATTGTCAACTATGGAAAAGTAGGAGAAGATAGGATTATACCATAGAGCTAATGTCAGTCTCAAGGACATGGACATGGGATAAATTTCATGAAGAGGTCCTAGGATATATGATCTATAGTTCATATCTCAGAGGACTAGTCCAGTAATCAAAAACAATAGTGCTGTTATTCATGTGATGGAAGGGGATATCTCACCCATGATTGTTCAACCTACCATACTATTCCCAGGGGGACTGTGGATGGACCACTGAGTTAGAGACTATGGCATGATAAGGCAGATAAACAGGTCAGATGATGTGTAAGTGGATCAAGTAGATTATAAAGAGGCGGTCAATGTTTTGACTTTTTACAACCACTAACCCAAGTGATCCACACTTGGATAGGGGAGCATGAGGTTGGGGCATGGATAGATTCATGAGATTAAGTAATATTACCCATTGGATCTAGAAATTATTTGAGGTATGATCTTTGTGTATTTTGATTTAGCTATAGTTCTGATAGACCTAGGTTCTACTCATTCCTTTCTTCCCACATACATTGAACAAGACCTAGAGAATCTGGTTTACCCATTTACAAGACCATTAATCTTGTAGACACCTACTATAGGAGACTCAATGTTCACACACCTATGTCAGTGGTTTGGAATTAACCTTGGATGTCCTAGTTTTGGTTGGATCCTCTTGGTGGCTGCATTGAGGCCTTAAGGCGTCATTCATAGTATGGATTTGTTATCTACAGTTAATGCCAAGATTGATTGTTTTAGGAGAACGGTGCAGTGTTTCCATAGTGATGGAACATGGTTTACGTATCATGTTCAAAAGGAAACCTAGGAAGTATGGGATGGACTAATTCATATAATGGTGCAACCAATGACTAATCAGTTGTCTAGGCTTACCAATTGTGTAGCAGAATCTATGATCTTCTGGTTTCCTACATTGGTGGTAGTGTTTGAGGGAAAATTTCCAAAATCTTTTATAGGATTGCCTCCCCAATTAGAGAGATAATTATTTAATGATTTAATTCCTGTTATGGAACCAATATTTTTAGTATTATATCATATGGATCCCATAAATCTTCATGAGATGAGGGTGAATTTAGAGGACACATAGATAAATGTAATCATGAGACCCTGTATTTCACCATGGGTAGTGCCTATTTTGTTTTTCAAAAAGTCATAAAAGATATTGGGGTAGTGTGTAGGCTAATAGTTCTAGAAATAGTTGATACTGAAAAATTTACTCACTACTGGGGATTGATGGCCTATTTTCATTGTTTGAAGGGGAATAATAATTCTCAAAGGTTGACATCATATCAGGATATCAACAACTATGTTTATGGAATTAGGATATATAGAAGATGGCCTTCAGATGTAGTTATAGTCACAATGTGTACTTGGTGATTCCTTTTTTCATTAATAATTATCCATCAGTGTTAATGGAACTCATGAACCATATCATTTATCCTTGTTTTGATCGGTTCAAGGTAGTCTTCATCGAAGATATCATTATGTACTTAGCATCTGAGGAGGGCCACAAGAGAAACTTAAGTATGAATCTGGATGTACTCCAAGATCACCATCATTAGGGGAAACTCATGATTTTCATGTTACGAATTCAGGAAGTATGAATTCTAGGTCATAATATCTCATTGAATGGGGTGGTAGTGGACCTAGCCACGGTCCAGACATTGTTAGCATAGGAAATGCCTATAAACATGATAGAGGTGCAGATCATCCTAAGGCTATTAGGATGTAATCATAGATTCATACCAATATCTAGAATATCACAACCTATGATGGAATTGAATTTAATGGGGTGGATCTTCATGTGTAAAGATAAGTTTCATCCTGATTTTCCGCAGCTGTTGTAGAGTTTGACGAGCACTCCAATCTTTAGAAAGGTTAAAGAGGGTGTTGAGGAAGTAATTTTATGTGATGCATAAGGAAGCAAGATAACTTCTGTATGATGCAGAGGAAAGCAGTGACTACCTATGGTATATGCCTATTGAGACCTCATTAATAGAACTACATGACCCATAATCATGTGTTAGTATTATCAGTCATTGCATTGAAGATGTGGAAACACTACCTAATGAGCAAGTGTGTTACCATATACTCTGATCATAAGAGTCTCAAGCATGTCATTTCTCAGAAATATTTGAACATGAGACAGAGTTGATGGATAGAGATCCCACAAAAAATGACAATGAAATTTACTATACATATGGAAAGGGGAACTTGGTGTTATATTCACTCTGCTGGAGATCTAGTTCGTAGCTGTTGAATGAGGCATCAGATTAGTTTTTCTCATTGTAGTTAACCTTCGTGGATAGAAATGTATTATATTGCCTCATGTCGATGGTTGTTACAACTCCAATCTTAGATAGAGTATGAGTGGAATAACATGGGGATACCTATTGTGAACCAATATATTCTAAGATATCCACCGGTCATTCTCATGATGGATATTCAAAAGGTTGGCTAGAAATAAATCTTTTCAGAGGATGCACATTAGTACCAATGATGTAATATGAGGAGGTCCTAATATTGTTTCATATGTCCCTTTTGGTGGTTAATCCTTTTGTGGAGAAGATGTAGCATGACCCCCGCATTATTTTTTCTAGCCATTTGTGAAGAAAGGTGTCGTAGAGTTTGTTTCTTGATGCCTTCTTGGTTAGTAAGTGATGGTTTAACACCAGCTTCTAGAAGGTTTCTCTCAACCCATTGAGGTTATGGAATGGAGGTATGACGGTATACTTATGGACTTCATGTAGGGGTTTACCGTTTACGTATTGGGGACACGATGACATCTGGGTGATTGTGGACCAAGTCACCAAGTCACCCCAGTTCATAGATATCCATGTGAAGAGTTCAGTAGAGTGGTTGAGTCAGCTCAACATATAGGTTATAGTTTGACCCCTTGGATTTACATTAATAATTTTTTCATATTTTGATGCCCATAGTTTATCGCAGTTGTGGAAGGGATTACTTGAGTTATTTTGGATATAGTTACACATTAGAAAAATATTTTACCAAAAAATGGACCGCCAGATGGGGCATACCATTCTAGTTCTAGAGGATATGATTCAGTCTTACATGCTATAATTTAATCATAGTTGTGAGGATCAAATGGTCATAGTTGGGAGGATCAAATAACACAAGTGGAGTATTCATACAATTAAAAATACCATTCCACCATTTGTATAACACCATTCAAGGATTTTTATGGGTGATATTATAGGTCACCACTTTGCAGGATTAACCTAGGAGAGTCAGCACTCTTGGGCCTGGAGTGGGTTCAAGATACTAATGTGAAGATGAAGATCAACTAGTGGTAGATCGGGCCTACAAATATCCATTAGATGTATTATCCTGATAAGGGACAAATGCCATTGGTGTTCGAGGAAGGAGGAAGTGTTTTCCTATGGGTTTTACCTCAACATGGATTAATGAGATTTAGAAGGAGTGACAAGGTATCTCTAAGATTCATCATACCCTACCAAATACTACATAGAGTTTAAGAGGTGTAATAACACTCACCCCTACCTCTGTACTTATACTAGGTACCTAACGTCCTCTATGTGTTGCATCTGAGGAGATATGTTCACAAACATCACATGTCATCAACTAGGGTAAGTTGGAAATCATGGATGGAGGGAATTTTTTTGAGTATCCGTATAGATCTAGGATCAAAAGGAATGGATCCATCGTGGGTGATTGATTCATTTATTTCTTGTTTGGTGGTAGCATGGGAATATTTATGAGAGAACATGGGAGTGAGAGACTCTGAGTCATTCTTAGTACTATTTTATTTTTGAGTATCCTTTTTTTTCTTTTTCAACAGCGTAAAGCCCCAAGTTGGAGAAAATTTAATGAATCAAATTTTCCATGTATTATGTTTTACTGTTATATATACTAATTTTGGGACCTATTTCTAAAATGAGATGGGATTTTGAGGATCAGTGTTCATAGAATATATGTTTGAAATAAAATAAAATATTAAATAATTCACACACACAGTTGTCTTGAAAAACTGGAATAAACTCTAAATATGTGACTGGATTAGATATAGAAGGCCACCATTGAGTTAAAAACAATGAATTTACCCATAGAGTTACCTAAAATAGGTTAGAAGATGAGAAACGTGGAACATTTTCATTGGAATTTTTAATTAAGAAAACATTTTGATTGAAATTTATTTTATTTTTATTTGGTCGAATCATTGATGTAGTGGTAGGTTCATTTTAATAAATCCTTTAATAGAGATCTTAGGTTATGCTGATCACCCTAGAAGAATCTGGAGGCCTTTGAAAGATAAATCTAGAGATTCTTCTTGGAAGGTGACTACAAAATAAATGATTTGATATAGATGAACACCATTACTGGTAGATCTCACCAACATTGATGATACAACCACAAAAATATGTCAATGAGTGATCCAATATCTTGTTAGGATACATTATTTTGATTATTCATTCCATTTCTTGAAATTATATGATGACGATGGACTAATATCTGAATAAATTATCACAGAGATCGATTATAATTGTGGTATGGGTTATTTTAAAGATTTATTGTGATTTGATTGAAGATAATTGTTCTGATTCTATTATCATTCTAATGGAGATGATCCAATATTGACAAAAACATCAATCGAGGCTCATCCCTCTTGATTTTAGTGTTATTATCCCCTTTTTTCTTATGTTCTTGATTCACGTTCTTCATTTCCCCCTAACATTGAACAATAATTCATTACACCTTTAATTCTTGGCACAAAGATATGTAACTAGAGATCTGGCATCAGGACAACTTGAATATGGTATGATGTAGAGATGGTCAACGAATCGAATATTGGTGGGTGTCGAATATGTGTTCTTTGTGAATAGAGAATAATAGATATGATAACATTTTCAATGACTATTGAATGATATAATCCCATTGATTCAAGGTTAGAATGACCAAATTATATTCTATCTATTGTTTCATGATGAACCGTGAACCATAGTGATATCTGGGAGACATATTTGAGAGAGCGATGGATGAATAATACATTCTTGAAAACATGATACAAATGACATGTAATACCATCTACACAACATATGTTCATTACTGGATGACTTGTTTTGTATTTGGAAGTACACAAAAACTGGGTGTAGTATACTGGTTCCCAACATAGGTTGTACTCTCCCATGAAACATGTCTTGATCTAGTTAAATAGACAAACCAATGTTCTTGTACATGAGCAGGAATAAATTGGTTGATGTTGTGTACTGTAACACGATTAGAGTACATGGGATCATGTTGAAATTACATGACATCAACCCATGTATTACCTGATGGTAGGTGTCTTAATTAGTATTGTTATACTCACTCCACATGGGGGTTTCCTACATGTGTTGCTTCTTATATTGATGATTGACCATTTAAAAGAGTCCTAGGAAGACCAGGACTAGAAGGTGCTTTGTACGGCTGGACAGACTGACGTTTATTCAATCAACTTTCATACAGTATTTCTAGTTCCTTTTTTATAGGAACGAATGAAATTACAATCTACTTATTATTGGCATTAATTTGTCCTTTTATATATTGATTTGATTTCTTTCAAACTATAGTTGTGGGATAAAGTTGTTTTCATGAATTTTTTACATAGTGGTTTTTACATTTCATAATTTTGTGGGATTGGAGTTATGTGAAAGTGTACAGATAAAAAGGATATTTATACCATGTTAGTGATATGCATACTCAGTGCTAGTAACTAGACCATGGCCTATTAGAGGCCGACTTGTAGAGTAAGGACAATGGCCCACTGGGAAAGTTCAAGAAATTATTATTTTTAAAAAATTAATATTTAAAATAAGTGTAACATTAAATGGTGGTAAAACTATGATTTAGAAAATATATCCTTTTATGCTTAAAATTATATTTTTTCGTATCTGAAGTCGATTAAATGTACTATTTGGAAACATTATATAGAACATGATACATATAATTTTTATTAATATCATTCATTAATAGTGATTCTTTTTAATTATATAGATAAAATAAAAAAAATTAATGAAAATAGTTTTTAATAAAAACACATCATTTATTTTCATTTGGTTTTAATTTTCATTTTGAATTAAATACTTAACAATTAATTCATTATATGAAAATGTTTAAACTATATTTTTATAATTCAAATAATCTCATTCATTACCTAAATTGACTCACCTTGATTCTAAAAATCATAATTAAATAATAATTTAATAATAATATATTTAAGCACTCTGTTATTTTTAATGTATGCTATCAATGAAGTTAGATTTGAAAAAAAGACATACCAAAAAATATTTTGGTGTCACATTCAAACATCCTATAATTAATTACATCCATGAAAATTTTAAATTTATCTTCTAAAATCAATGTGCGGTACTTGAAAATTCTTTTTCGTGAATCCCACATCATAAATTGGTTTAATAGAACATTCTACAAAATAGAGGGAATGGAAAATGTTCTGGACACCATAAAACATGGATTCCTTATAGGATAAAAGTTGAGGGAAGTGAAAAAATGGGAATGGAAAATAAATATAATTATCAAGTTCCAATGTAGAGTGATATAGAACATGGTCATTGGAATTTCTATGATAAAGAAAACTAAATTTGTGATTTGTTAAGAAATTAATGACTTCTCGAAAAATGAATTAGGTAACATTATTCTTCCAAAATCATTTTCTTAGAGTTTATGATTTTTCACTATCTAGAGAAAATCATGACAAAATAGACATACTTGATTTCTTTATAATACATAATATCATCCATTATTTAGGCTTTAATATTATGCTTGAAATGGGTTTCCCAGATGAATTTTTCATCCCTAGATGAATTTTAACGAATGATATTTTCCTTTAGTAATTCTATTATCCATTAAATGATTACCTAATCCAAAAAGTATACAACATGTTATAAAAAATATAATTCCAAAATTTTATCATAATATAATAAAAATTTATTTAATCTTAATAATCCTCCAAAATATTTTAATTTCTATTAAATGGAAAAAAATTTAGAAGGAAGGTAATGGAATTTTTCAAATCAACATAACCCAATATTTCCCCAAATAATTTATCTATTTGTCACATATTCAATATTTTAATACCATAATTTTATTTACACCTTTATGAAAACATTGATTTTTCAATGATTAAAATATTAGGTTATTGAATGTATTCTTTAAATACAAAAACATAATAATTCCATCATAAACCATCATATTACTGACCCCATTAATGGTGACCAATACGATCCAACAAAATTCTACTTTTTATTATCATAACTTCAGGAAAATATTTAGGGTTATCATTACCAAGTCACATGTTTTCAAAAAGATCTATTTACAACATAATCACTTCTATTTATTACTAGTACTATTAATCACATGCTTCCAATTTCATAAAAATGAATAAATGATTTAGAATACTTATATATCACATGATTCTTATGACCAATGAATTATTCATAAAATTGTAAATTAACACAGTTTTTAATTTAAACACATGAATATTATCATTTATCTTAATATGAAGTAGTATCATAAGTTGGACTATGATCCAATATTTTATTTTGATGTATATTCTTTTGACTCTTAAGGCATCTGCATGAGTAGTTTCCCATATCCCTGAAGATGAAGAATTTTACATCTAAACAATTTTACATAACCATTAAATAAAAATAAAGTTGGAATTTCTCTCCACAATTGTAGTAAACATCAATTTTTATTAAGAAAGAACATGTGTGTTTCCATGCACATTTATCATAGGTCGGAAAAAAATACCATCTCTTTATTCCATTATCCATCATTTTTAGAGTTGTACTCTTATTATCGTGCTAACATCCAAATCCATAATACATAGATTAAAAGTATTTTTCATGTTAGAACATGATATTATATCATAATATGACAAGAATGTTTGGGAGAAATTTTTTTCTAAACCTTCTCATAAGAACATAACAGATTTGATCCTCCTTATGATTTAGATCATGTGTAATGTGTGGTTCCCTTTAGTTCTGTGAGTCAGAATTTATAAATGATGAAATACACTAGATTAGTTCATTTCGTTATAATACATAATTTATAATACTAAGAATGGAGAAATACAGAACATATATATGAAAATATTTGAATATATATATTCATAAACATTGTTTTCTTGGGATTACCATACATAGTTATCCTCAAAGTAAACCATAATGTTGTGTTTTATAACCATGTATTTCATAAACATAGTATTAAGGATTATTATACACTACCTATGATGCCAATTATATACACATCGACCCCATTAGCCTGTAGGAGATGCCTTAAAATATTACATTGGCATGATTGTGGGTAAACATATCTTAAAGGACCAAACTGTTCAATATTCTAGGAAAACTAGAAAATGATTTAGAAATAAAATTATATTTTAGAGTAAGAAAATTCATTGAGAAAAAAATAATTTCCCTTAGTGTATCATTTCTTATCAATCATAATAATCTTCCTAGAAACCTAGGGAAGAACAAAACATAAGAATGGTTTGAGATTAGATGCTCAATAATGGTTTTAAAACATTGAATGATATCATAAATAAACATAAAAAATAAGGAATGTCTAATATCTAAACCAAATACCATTAAAACATAATCTTAAGTGAAAATATGTTAGGAATGGAAGATAATCATATAATGTGGTATAAATATTCACATAGATATGAATCTTAACAATAGATATAGTACTAGTCAAATAATAACATTCATTTTCAATAGCTAATCTCATAATGGGATAACACCTAATTCCTGACATCATAAAAAACCATCAAGACCTCATCCAAGATGATTATGTAAATTTGTTTTCCCTCAGCCAGTACCTAGTCTTGTTTTTCTCATGTGAGTTACCGATGCATTGATTGGATATAGTGGGCCCACAAGACATACACTATGTCAAATGAATTCTTCATAGGAATTCATTGAAACAATATCAAGAGATACATGAATATTGAAATTTAATATGAAATAAAAATAATTTCCCCAATTAGTAAACATAATCATAAACGATCAACAGTTATATAGAGAATGGTATCAAGATTATTCATAATCCAAAAGAAATGATCAAAATACATTAAAAAAGTTTTAATTAGGAATCATAATAGATAAAACTCAACTAATAATATTATTCAATAGAGAGTGTTGACATAGATGAAAATACTCTAATAAATTCATTGAATATTTCATATGGAAAATATATTTTTTACTTTGGAATCATGTATTTAAAATTACACAATTACAAAAGATATAATTTTCAATGTCAATAACCATGTTAACCAGTAATGAATTCATGAAAACATTAAGGCCTCATGAAATCTATAAAATAATTTTATTATGTATAATTTTATAAAAATTTGCTTTAAATTTTGAAAAAATAAAAATTTGAAAGAGTCTCTCCAAATGAAGGTGTGAGAGTTAAGAAAATTAATTGATTATGTGTATCATATTACAATCCATATAAATAGTTTGGAATAAAAATTAAGATAATAAATATTTACTTCAAACATAACAATAGAATGAAATAATCATTGGCCTATTAGTTTATCCAAAACAGTGGAAATTGGGTTAAGAATTACCAAAACTACATGAAAATTGTCTAACCATATAACCCACCAGAAAAATAAATAATTTTCAAAAAAAATAAATATAATTAACATAAAGTTATTAATTATATGATATATTAAGGGGAAGTATAAATTTATGACACAGAATAAATAAGTTATGAAATCTCACCGAAATAAAATAGGGATGTGGAACCCATACCTTATTTCTAAAAGCTTACTTCACTTTTAAATAATTCAATTGAAAATAAAATAAGATTCATTAATTAATTAATTGATATCCTGTTAATAATATAATTTATTTTTTGTAATTTTGTGAGGTTAAATTGTAACCATTTTAATGTGTTATAATGTTTATTTTTTTTATTCATGGGGAATCTTTTTCATGGTTTTATGGTTCATTCTCTTCTTCCTAAATATGAGAGTTGATATCAAATCGAATAAATACCCCATAATTGGAATTGAATGATATTAATATATTTACATAATTTTAAATGGTCCTCATATATATTTTTAATATGGTATGTTGTTAATTAATGGGATAAAACATTAATGAAAAATGATAATTTTATTTAGGCCATTTTTACGACAATAATGAACTAGTATCATTTTATTTAATATTTTATTTATATAAAAGTTACAAAATAGTAAATAAATTGTAATAAACATATCAAAATCGGGTTTTACCATTAATTTTTTTATATTACTATCCATTAAGGTGGTAATGAAAAAATAAATATCATCATCCCCAAAGTTGGTGAATCGGTATATCATGGATGGTGTTTTCATTTTTAGAATATATGGTGAATAAGAAGAGAGTTGATGATTGATATTACACGAACATAATATAATTATTAAATATGTATGAGAGTTAATTTACAATCCCTCTTTCTATATTATAGGTGAGAGAGGTATAATAAAATAATATAAATTAAAAGAGAAATATGGAGGGTCATATCACATGAGCGTCGTCTCCTTGAGAATGTCCATTAGACACTTTGTAATGATAATTTCGTGTGACCAGAAAGACTAGAAATTTTCGAAGAGATTTGTGGGAGAATTTTTATACAATATAATAAATAATCAAATCATAAAAGGTTTGAGTAGTTGGTGTGGTAAGGTGTTTTATTTATAGTGTATGAGATGGGTTTTTAATTATTTTTATAATTAGATTAATCTTTAGCTCAAGATTATAGGTATTATTTATTATTGAGGCCAAATATAGTAACAAAAACATATGATTTTGAGAAAATGGAAATGTACATCATCCTTGAGTCAAACATGACAGAGAAGTTTATTTATTTACATATAAGGTTATATACCATAAATTATTATATTTCACTATTCAGAAAAAATTCCATTATTTTAGAAAAATTAAATAAATTTAGTATTACCTTATTTAAACATGGTGATTTAAAAAATGTATTCCATTTTATTAAAAAAATTATCTAAATATGAGAATTATATATCTTAATTAAAATAGTCATTTATTTGATTATTTTTGTAATAAAATTATTGTTGCATCATTGTTTTATACTTAGGTAAGTTTATGATGTTTTTATTGAAAGAAAAATATTAAATAAAATGATTTATATAAATATTTTATATTTCTAATGAATATATATAGCTAGATATATCTTTATAATAACACAATATTAAAAATAATATCTTTATTAAACATCTTAATCAGGCCTTTAGTGATTTTTAATAGATTAAATAATATAAAACTAATTTTCATGGACACGTTTCCATTAATTTAGTAATATTTTAACCTTATATGTTAAATGGTATAATATAAATAATTCAATAGAATTCAGAAACTATTTTGGAAATTGTTTGTCCTTGTTATTTTATTTTAATTCAAAATTACCAAATTTACCCTTTAACATTGGTAATAAAAATTAACAAAATTTCATTTCATCTTGACCATAATTAAATGGATCATCTTTAATTATTTTTTACATTATGATTCCAAATATTTAATACATTTTTTAAAATTCCTAACAAGAAAGTAGAAAATTTATTATAAAAATTAAGCAAATAAAACACAACGAAAAATAGTTTTCATTAAAATGCATTTGTAAGCCGAAAATAATTTTTTTAAAATATAATGTTTAATTATGATTAAAATTAAATTATATATAAATAAATATAATTTATTTTATTTTTAATTGAAATTAAAATCATAAAAATAAATATAATATAAAAAAATTGAATTTCTTTACATTGTAATTTTATATTTCACTTGAAAACAAATATTTTGAAAAAAATACCAAAAAACACTAATATAGTATTTAAATTTAAATATTAATTTGTTTTAATTTTTCGAATATAACATTATAAATTCTAAAAATTTATACCTAAAAAATGTGCACTATTATAGGTTAGTAAATGGTCCCTTTCCAAAATATAACTCTTTATGCATCAAAATTGAATAATTATTATATTATGTCTCTAATAATTATTGGATGAAATAATTTTATTGAATATTTGACATATAAATTTAATTAGTATATTTCATTATTATTTATCAATTTAATTTAATAAGATGAAATTCTATTATAGAGCACAAAATAGTTTTATTATAAAAAAAAATCTTATTTGTTAAATTGGTTTCTATTTTCATTTTAAATTTATTTGTAACAAATGAATTAATTTTATAATCATGTGTAATTTTTTTCAATAATTTAATTAATATAATTAATTCCCACAATTCCTAGGGAGAGGTGATAAATAACATATGTAAATAATAATGTTTTATAATTTTCAAGATCATTGTTATGTGTATTGAAATCTATCAAAGAAGATAAATTTTAAAAGAGAAATACCTTAAAATATTTTATTTTTATAATTATTATATAAATAATAATAATATTAAATATAATGGAATATTTTTATAATAAATTATTTACCTAAATCCATCACGACTTCTTTAAAATGGGTTACAGAATCTTTATTCTTGTGTACAAGGAATTATCGATTCACAGATTAATGTTGTTTGTTTTTACACTACCACATCTCAAGGTTCTGTATTATAATGAATAGAAAATATATGAATGATATATATAACATAATTATAACTTTATAGTGATAATATTATACATACCTTATTACTTTCCATTTCTTAGGTGACATGATAATTTTGCTGGTGGGTATGGCAGACTACTACCTTGTGATACAATGTGATTTGACATTAACTAATTCTCTATATGGAATGTGATAAGGAAAATATTTTTTGGATTATATGTGATATAAATGATTTAACTATGTTATTAATGTAATATTCCATATTCTGGAAAGATAGTATGTCATTTATCTTAAATTTTTACATAGTTCGTGTATATGTGGACCACCGCCTTCATGAAGCGATTTGACTCTCTTTTCATCACTACAACACATATATGTTATATTTTTATATTTAATGAAATAATATCATAATTATGATATAATTATCATTATTTAAGGATAATATATTACTTACCTTCCTTCCATAATGAATATTGAAAAACGGAAATGCTACTCACGTGTATGTACGACCTAGTATCTCCATGACTGTAACATACATAATTTCTCAAAACCATAAATCATGATTGGTCAATAAAATTTAATTTTTGAATAAATGATATTAAAATTTAGTTATTATAATTCTTGATATGATGAAACATTATAATATAAAATGTACTAGAATATTCAAAATAAATTACAAATGATAAAACAACACAAATAACACATGAAACTATGAAAATATTGAATATTATAAATAAAATGTTTGTAAAATAACATAATAGGAACATATATGAAATTTATAAAGTGTTTATGGTTCTTATAAAAATTAA
Organism: Viscum album; assembly: GCA_963277665.1. Lineage (NCBI taxonomy): Eukaryota > Viridiplantae > Streptophyta > Magnoliopsida > Santalales > Viscaceae > Viscum > Viscum album. Next base: position 1,947,960,796 of record OY728163.1, read on the forward strand.
TAAAATTTCTAATACAATTATAAAAGAATATAAAAGCATGTTCAGCAAAAAGAAATGATGTGGTATGGGATTCTGTCTCAATTTTCCTTCAACGAATACGCCATTATTTGTTTGCACCAATTAACAATATGTGGTGTATATACTAATACTTTGATATTTAATGTCTTTATTAATTAAATATTCATGTCATTTAGTGTTTTAATTTTAATTATTTCAACCAATGGGATTTTAATTGAAAATTTTCAAATGGTAAGTGTTATTGTGAAATCATATAATTATTTTGTGATTGTGAATATTATATGATATAATAACATTATAGTTATAATAATTCATTAGAAATTTAATTTATATTAAATATACATATTCTTTTTTGATTTATATCATTATATTCAAAACATTATAACATTATAACATGTAATGTTTATTTTGAGTATTATTTGACTCGCTAGGGATATATTGAAAAATTTGTATCCATTTTTAAATATGAGTATTAGATAGGTAACATTATTTATGAATTAAATAAATTAATAAAAACATGTGTAATTATTTGGACATGTATTACATGGATTATGGATCAGTTAATGAAATCCCCTTAATGCATTGGTAGTCTCATGAGATGAATTAGTTTGAAAAATCTGATGATTTTTACATGCAAAAATAAAAAGTATTCGAGATATATCATGACAATAACTATAAGGAGGATAGATCTGGATACCTCCAATGATTGAAATTGTTAATTTAATCATTTTTTCTATTACACTTTATTATTTAATTACTTGTAATATATATTTTTAGTTTTTCATGCTCATGTGAATTTTTATTTTTAATTACATGATTATCATTTTGTCTTGTTGTTCTATGTTGAATATATCAATATAATGGATTTGTTTCATATAAATATAATTTAATATTTAGTATTCATATAAATTCGTGATATATATAACAACCCATTATTTTTTGAAATATTTATCATGGAATTAGTTTAATTTATTTATATTTTTAATTTAACACAACACTTAATATATGATTTTTATATTAATGAACAAAGTTTGGATTTTGTTTTACATAGCACCATGTTAATATTTCACAAAAAAAAAATTATATTACCTTTTGGTATATGAAACACTATTCTTCATGTTTTACATATGATTCCAGGTCGATTCAATTTCTAGTGTAACATTTAATACTCAGTACCATTGAACTATAAAATACTATTAATATTCATATTATTATTTCCATCTAGACCTTGGAGTGGAAGTTAAAAATAATATTAACTAAATTATGAAAATTTTATTCATAAATTTATAAAAAAATTAATCATTTTGTTATCAATTATATAGAATTTAATGTGTGTACTATTTCAAAATGTAGAAATTACTTCTCAAAGAAAACTAATTTTCTTTGTAAAAACATATTTCGATGACAATAAATTAAAATAAACAACTTTTGAAAAATTTATAAATTAAATATATTTATTATATATTAAATAAATACTTTATATACTCATCCAATAGATTTAAAAGTAATGAGATAACAATAAATAAAATTTTATGAATGAAAAGTTATTTTTTTCTAAAAGCTATCTTTAGCAATATTTAATGGGAAATCCATTTTAAATAATTTTTTTTAAAATGTGTAAATTTTATTTCACAAAATATACATCATTATTTAATGACTAATTTCCTAATGTACTTGTCTGAATTGTTTGTATATTATTTATAACTTTCATTTTTTTTGATGAATAATGAAAAATTATGAATTTTAATTCAAAACTACTATTTCATCTAATTCAAGTATATAGTTATGAAATATATTAATATTATTTTAAAGTATATTTATATAAATTAAACAAAAATTAATATAATTATTATTATTTTATCCAATTTCACATTGAACTAGGTTATGAAAACAATACAAACTTTTGGACGTTTTATATTTAAAAATTCAAATTTGAGACACATCTGAGGGATTAATTTTAAAATAATTTATGTAAATTATAAATATAGAACGTGGATTAATGGATTAAATATTTTTATATATCATAATTTATAATATATTTTATTTTCAACTTATCTTTTGAACCAAAAATTAGTGAATGTAAATAAAATTAATAACATCGATTAAGGTAAAAACTTGTTTACTTAATCGTTAAACACCGACATAAAAATAATAAATCTCATATACCCTTGTAAAAATTAAATTGGATGGAAAAATTTATACCATTTAACATATATTGTCTAAAATTAAAATATATTTTAGGAACATTTTATATGAGATACCTCTCAATAGTGTTTATAATTTTATATTAACAAGAACGACATTCATCCTCCATTATAAAAGTTAACTCACCCACTCACTTCATCATACCTCTCGAGACACATTTTATTGTACATACCCTACCAAAATAAACTCGAAGCATCCATACCCTCTGTAAAGACCCGCAAATTTCAAGGAAATTTTTTTCTTAATTTTCTTTGGAATTTTACAAGAGCGCAGCTTCAGACGGCACCTGATTCCGAGGCCCGGTGTGCCCGGAATCAATTTCCGAAGTTTGGCTCAGGTACGTTCAGTGAACGGACGAGCGGGTTTTTCTATCTTTTGAACCGGTGCCCGGAATCGAATTCTGAGGGCACCGATGAAATCGCAGCGCCGGTATTTGCTTAGAAACGCCTCTTCCGGAGTTGCGTTTGCTCAGACGTGGTTTTTAAATTTTACGGCTTAAGTCAGAAATAAAATAAAGTTTGTGCGACAACTTTATTTTATTTCACTTAAGCTGCTTGGAAGCCACTTGAAGTCACTTAAAGACGGCTTGAACTGAGTTGAACTGGATAGGATGCTATCCAGAAATATCCTACCCCTTGGTAGGATATTTGTGCGGTGGGACCCGCACGAGCCACGCCGTTTCTTTCGCTAAATAACGCACCCGCGAAAACCCGTCAAAGTAACTGAAAAGTCAACCGACGCGTTTTCTTTAATTCTTAACAGACCATTTAATTGGGCGGTTTATTTCGTGAATTAAATGGACTGTTTCTTCGTGAATTAAATGGGTCGTTTCTTTCGTTGAATTAATTCAACGAATTGATGGATCGTTTCTTAACCAGTTTCGTGTGTTGGCATGTTTATAAAATAAGACCAACCCAAAAATCCTTGGAAAGGATTTGAAAGAATCTTCGTTCCTCCACCCTCTCCGCGAAGAACGCGAAGAACGCGAAGAACGCGAAGAACGCGAAGAACGCGAAGAACGCCGGTGACCGGAATTCGACGACGCACACCAAGATCTGCGACGTCGACGAGATCTACCCGCGACATTCTTCGGCGACGCCTCTTCTTCCGCGGCCGATCCTCGTTCGGCAACTAAGGTGAGAATCGGATCTTTTCTTCTCCCTTTTTTTTTAATTTCAATATCAACGGATTTAAACTAATTAAATCCGTTTGATCTTGATCCGGAGATTGGCGACGCGACGCCGGATACCGCGACGACGCGACGATCTCCTTCCTCCGCGACGAGCGATTCCGCGACGACCTCTCGTCCGACGACGACGACAAGGTAAGGGTTGATTGGAATATTTTCCTTCCCGTGATTTTATTTCTTTTAAAGTAAAGAACTTGATCTTCGAACAATTTTAACATTTAAAATTGTTGTTGATTGTTTTATTGTTCCTCCCGTGGATTATGACTAACGCGGAGGGTGCGGGTCTAACGAACAAGACCCGGCAACCCTCCGCCGATCTTCTCTTTTTGTGCGGATTTGGCGGACGACGACGAACCGTGCGGCAAGGGCAATTTGTTGGCTCCGCAGTGAAGATCGTCCCCCGGGAGGAGCATCGGCGCAGACGGGAAAGAAATCGGGCCACCGGAGCACCTCCGGCGGCCCGCGGAAGGCGGCGGCGGCGCGGGTCGCCGGCGCGGCGGCGCCGGCGACCGGAGGCGGCGGCGCCCGGCGCGCCGCCGTGGAGGAAGCCCGCCGCGGCGGCAACGGCGGCCGGTTCCGCGGCCGCGCGGAACCGGGACGGACGCGGCGGCCCGGCCGCGTCCGCGTGACAGGCGGCCCCCCGCGGGGGCCGCGTCTCCTTCAAAGCCGCGGGTCAACCCCGCGGCGGCGGCTCTTCGGCCGCTCGGCCGAAGACCGAGCCGGCCGGTCCGGTCGGCCGGGCCGCGCCCAGGCCGGACCGGACCCGGCCGAGCCGGTTCGGGCCGGGTCGGGCCGGCCCGGTTCGGGCCAACCCGGTTCGGCCAACCCCAGGGGGGGTTCGGGCCGGTTCGCCCCGGACCCGGAACCCCCGTTTCGGGCCCTCTTCGGTCTTTCGCCCATATCTTGGGCCTGGGACCTCCAATCGACGTACCGTCAGCGGATACGCGATCCTTAGATCGAGACGGTCGTTTCGGTATATTATACTCAAGGTTTCGGAAGACTTTGGGTTCGGCCGGGTTGGTTCGTACACGAAACCAACCGGGCCCTCGGAGCGGAAACGCTCATAACTTGAGCTACGGACGTCCGAACGACGTACCGTCAGCTGTGGTAGTTTCCTCTAAGTGAGACGGAACTTTTGGCATACTCCGCCCGAGGATCGGATACAGGCGGAGTACGGTCGGGTTGGTTTTGCCCTAAAAACCAACCGGGCCCCTGGGACAAAAATGCCAATAACTCTCAGACCGGGCGTCCGATTGACGCGCCGTCTGTCGCGTTGAGATCCTGTTGTCGATACGGAACTTTTGGATACATCAACTTCGGACTACGTGTCAGTTGATGTATCAGCCCCTCGGCTCGTGGAGCGGACCCTCCTAAACGAGCTCGCTTCGTGCGGGAACCCTAGCGCTGGCTGTGACCTCGACGACAGAGCAGAGATCCTCCGTGGACTGCGACGACGGCAGAGCAGAGATCCTCCGTGGACTGCGGCGACGACTGTGCAGAGATCCTCAGTGGACTGCGTCGACTACTGCACTCAGCGATCCTATGCGGATCAGTGCCCGATCCTATGTGGGTCCTACTACCGGTTCTGTGTGAGCCACTGCCTACCGGTTCTGTGTGAGCCACTGCCTACAGGTTCTGTGTGAGCCCGATCCTGTGTGGGTCTTCTGCGGGGGTTAGTACCTATCGATCCTTCGTGGGTCCGACGACTTAGACGGATCAGTGATCGTCTTTGACGTCATCTGAAAAAGTATACCTGGTTGAGCTGAATCTTATGTTACTCTCCTTTGTGGATTGTGTTGAACTATCCTTTGTGGATTTACTATTTACTCTCCTTGTGGATTTGAGTCTTGCTTTCCTTTGTGGATTGAGTTGTTCTTGAGCTCGTGAGCAGAGCTAGATTTGGGGACTTAGGTATATGTATGGGCATATACCTAAGTCGAGTCAGATGTTACTTCGTGATTGCATCTTTCTTTTGTGCTATATCCTTTGTGGATTTCGGGAGACCTTCGGGGGTCTCGGGGTCCTTACTGAGTAGCTTGTACTCACCCCTGCACGGGCTATGCCCGCACTTCGTGGTGTTGGTTGCAGACGACGGACAGCGCTGATCACGGTTGGGGCGTGGAGCAGGACGGTACCTGGAGGTGGACCACTGGGCGGGACGTGCTCGGAGCGGACGTGGGACCCGAGGAGCCTGGAGGCTATCTGTACCCACCCTTCAGGTGGGATTGCCAGTGGACGACACGAGGCCGCCGTCTTTTCTTCAGTTGCTGTACTTTACCTTTCAGTTGTACTTTACAGTTGGGCTTGTATTTCCGGCCCCTTTACTTTTCTGTACTTTACTTTCCGCTTGCTGACTCTGTGTGGTTGTTACTTATAAAGGCAATGCCTTCCCTGTTTACTGGGATTTTACGCCTTGGTGCTAGTCGCCAGCCCCTGGCCTATGGAAGGCGGGCTTGGGGTAGTCACGGCACGGGCCCCGAGGACGGGTCGTGACAAATTGGTATCAGAGGTGGTCGGTTCTACCGCAAACTCTGATCGTCCTTTCTTTCTATGTGAAGCAATAGTGTTTAGTGTATTGAGTGTGGTTATCAGTTCAGGGAGCCCAGTGTTGGTGCGGCGGCCGACGTATCCGTACACCAGGACCCTGACTCCTGATTTCCGACTTAATGCATGAAAACATTGATTGCGTGTGTGTTTCAAGTTTTTCCTTGTGATTACTTGTGTCAGCTCACCGGGTATACTGATCTGCTTTATGAAAGTCTCAAGTTTTCCTTGTGATTACTTGTGCCAGCTCACCAGGTATACTGTTCTGACTGTGGTGCTCTTGTTCTCCTTTTCAGGATGGCCCCGCGACGACTGCCAGCTAGGGTTCCGAGTGTAGGACGCGACGGCAGCCCACCGAGCGACGAGGCCTCGGTGCAGGGCCCTTTGCCAGCAGTGGCACCGGCGGTAGCCTTACCCGCTGAGCCACCGATGCTTCCAGTACCAGACGCTGACGATGCACGTCGCCTCAGGGCACTGCACGAGTTTCAGAGCCAGCGACCGCCCAGGTTTCGCGGTGAGGCGGACCCCCAGGCCGCCGAGGACTGGCTAGAGGCGGTGGTACGGATCTTCAGGCTAGTGAGGACACCAGCGGATCTCATGGTGATTCTCGCAGCGAGCCTCCTGCAGGCGGCGGCAGGACGATGGTGGAGCCTGATGCTCCAGGTTCACGATGAGGCATCCTTGCTCTGGGCGGACTTCGAGAGCCTCTTCCGCTCTGAGTTCGTCCCGGCCACCCTCCGAGCGGTGCGCATCCCGGAGCTTCTCCAGCTGTGCCAGGGCAGCATGACGGTCGCTCAGTACGCGGCGAGGTTCACGGACCTATCTCGCTACTCGACCTACATGGTACGGGACCCCTTCTTCCGGGCCCGGACCTTCGAGCAGGGCTTGCGACAGGAGATTCGGGCGTCGCTGATCTCTCTCAGCATTCCGACCCAGGCGGGAGTGCTGGAGCGAGCCCTCCTGATCGAGAGCTTCCTGGCAGAGCCTTCTTCAGCGGCGAGACCTAGCGCAGGGCAGCAGGTAGCTGAGTCATCGGCAGCAGGCAGCCGACGGATGACTCACGGGTCCAGGCAGACCAGACCCCCTCGCAGACGGCCTCAGGACACCGGCTCAGCGGTGCGGGGCACACAGCGGAGTGCCAGCCTTTCGAGAGGCAGGCTGTGCTACTCTTGCGGCGGGCAGGGTCACATGGCTCGTGACTGCCCGACTCGCCGACCAGAGGAGCAGCAGACGGTGGAGGGGCCACCCAGGCAGAGGCAGAGGGTCGACCGTGGCGGTCCGCAGGGAGGAGGCGGACGAGGCAGAGGAGCTGGCCGAGCAGCAGGTGGTGGGAGACGCTTCCAGGCTCTACCCCCACCACCACCAGGAGGGCCACCTCGACCACAGGGAGCTGGAGGGAAGGGACAGGCCCAGCTCCAGGCAGTGGAGGCCTACGACCCCGACATGCCAGAGATGATTCGAGGTACGATCTGTGTCTATTCCACCCTTGCTGCAGTACTTATAGACACAGGAGCGAGTCACTCTTTCATAGCCTCTGCCCTTGTTCGGAGCTCGGAGATTCCGACTGAGCCGTTGGCTCGATCCTTACGGCTAGAGACTCCTACGGGAGCAGACTCGACGATTACGCACTGGTGCCGGCAGTGTGAGCTTACTCTAGGAGGCGAGAGCTTCGGCTGGGATCTCCTTGTAGCGGCGTCGAGGCCTTACGACGTCATCTTGGGCATGGATTGGCTATCCACGGTTCATGCCCAGATCGACTGTTTTAGGCGCAAGGTGCGATGTGTTCGTACCGACGGGAGCAGGTTTACCTTCACCGGCGAGAAGGGAACCTTTGCAGCACAGGATGGACTTCCGCGGAGGAGAGTGCAGCCTATCTCTCATCAGTTGGCTAGCCTCATCCTAGGAGCAGTGGATGTGCGGAGTCCGGCTTTTCCTGCAGTGGTGGACCAGTACGTGGACGTCTTTCCCGACGACGTTCCAGGGCTACCTCCTCGTAGAGAGGTAGACTTTTACATCGACTTGTACCCCGGGACAGCCCCGATATCTACTCCAGCATATCGGATGGCCCCCGCCGAGCTTCGAGAGCTGCGGGTACAGTTGGAGGACTTGCAGAGCAAGGGGTTTATCCGACCCAGTGTTTCACCCTGGGCTTCCCCGATTTTGTTCGCCAAGAAGGCGGACGAGAGCTTGCGACTATGTGTCGACTATCGTCGCCTGAACCAGGTGATAGTGAGGAACAAGTATCCGCTGCCACGGATTGATGACCTCTTCGATCAGCTCAAGGGAGCGCGGTGGTTCTCGAAGATAGACCTCCGGTCAGGCTATCATCAGCTCAGAGTTCGAGACGAGGACGTGCAGAAGACGACCTTCAGGTGTCGGTATGGCCATTATGAGTTCTTGGTTATGCCATTCGGCGTAACCAATGCTCCAGCAGTGTTCATGAGCCTCATGAACAGGATCTTCCAGCCATACCTCGACCGATTTGTCGTTGTCTTCATTGACGACATTTTGGTATACTCGACGACTGAGGAGGAGCATGCCTACCACCTGCGAGTTGTGCTAGACACACTCCGAGAGCACCAGCTTTATGGCAAGCTCTCAAAATGCCAGTTCTGGTTACGTGAGGTCCATTTCTTGGGGCACGTCATTTCTGAGGCGGGAGTTGCAGTGGATCCCGCGAAGATCGAGGCGGTGCTAGCTTGGGAGCCACCCAAGAGCGTGACAGAGGTGCGGAGCTTCTTGGGCCTAGCCGGATATTATCGGAGATTCGTGCCAGACTTCTCCAGAGTTGCGGCACCACTCTCAGCGTTGACGAAGAAGGGGAAACCCTTCGTGTGGTCAGACAGATGTCAGCAGAGCTTCCAGTAGCTGAGACAGAGATTGACCAGCGCACCTATCTTGAGGTTGCATGAGGAGGGAGTTGGGTACGTAGTTTACTGCGATGCATCAGGGACTGGACTCGGGTGCGTCCTGATGCAGGAGCGGGCCGTGATCGCCTACGGATCACGTCAGTTGAGGCCGCATGAGCAGAACTACGCCACTCATGACCTGGAATTAGCAGCAGTGGTCTTCGCTCTGAAGACTTGGAGGCACTATCTGATGGGCGAGCGCTTCACTGTCTTTTCTGACCACCAGAGTCTCAGGTATATCTTCTCTCAGAAGGACCTGAACCTGAGACAGCGGAGATGGCTTGAGTTCCTCCAGGACTATGACTTTGAGATAGTCTATACTCCTGGGAAGGGGAACGTGGTAGCCGATGCCCTCAGCAGGAGGACGGGCATTCAGCTGCTTGAGGAGGCGACGGAGCAGCTAGCCTCCTTGCAGATATCCTTCGTGGATAGAGACGGAGCAGCCTTTCTTCAGTCTCTCACAGTCTCTCCTCCACTTCTACAGCGGGTCAGAGAGGCTCAGCGTGGGGACGCTGACTGTGAGACCCGGCGTGCACTGATATCCTCAGGTCAGGCGCCTGATGGTTTCTCCCTTGGAGCAGAGCACGACATCCTTTTCAGAGGGCGTACCTTCGTACCAGTTGCTTTACGAGAGGAGGTGCTGAGAGAGTTTCACACTTCTCCCTTGGCGGTGCATCCCGGAGTGGCGAAGATGTACCAGGATCTCAGACGACAGCACTGGTGGCCGGGCATGAAGAAAGCTGTGGCAGAGTTCGTTTCACGATGCCTCACCTGCCAGCAGGTGAAGGCAGAGCACCAGGTACCAGCAGGCTTGGTACAGCCCTTGGAGGTCCCGGAGTGGAAGTGGGACGACATATCTATGGACTTCGTGACTGGACTTCCACGTACTTCCAGAGGTCACGACTCCATTTGGGTGATTGTCGACCGACTCACCAAGTCGGCACACTTCTTACCCATCAGAGAGCAGGGCTCAGTGGAGAGCTTGGGACGTCTTTACGTCCAGGAGATCGTACGGCTTCACGGTGTGCCATCGTCTATCGTCTCCGATCGAGATGCTCGTTTCACTTCCCGGCTTTGGAAGGGGTTGCAGGAGGCGTTCGGGACGCGGCTCCATCTGAGCACAGCCTTCCACCCTCAGACGGATGGACAGACGGAGAGGACCATACAGACACTCGAGGACATGCTCCGTGCATGTGTTCTCGACTTTGGTCGCAGCTGGGAGGACCACCTACCCTTGGTGGAGTTCGCGTACAACAACAGCTACCACTCCACCATCGGGATGGCACCATACGAGGCGTTGTACGGCAGACCCTGCAGATCACCGTTGTGCTGGACAGACCCTGGGGAGTCAGCACTCGTGGGACCAGAGATGGTCCGAGCCACGACAGAGAAGGTCCAGATCATCCAGGAGAGGATGAGGACAGCTCAGAGCCGGCAGAAGTCATATGCTGACAGGAGGCGGAGGCCACTAGAGTTCGAGGATGGCGACCACGTCTTTTTGCGTGTCTCACCTCGACGTGGTTTATGGAGATTTGGCCGAGGCGGAAAGTTGTCTCCACGCTTCATCGGGCCTTTCCAGGTCCTCAGCAGGATAGGAGAGGTGGCTTATCGCCTGGCTCTACCACCTCAGTTGCACCGGGTGCACGACGTCTTCCACGTGTCTCAGCTGAGGAGATACGTGCACGACCCGACGCACATCATCGACTTTGGGGAGCTGGACGTGGACGATGGGGCGACTTTTGCAGAGGTCCCAGTGGAGATCGAGGATCGACAGGAGCGGGTCCTACGTGGGCGGTCGATTCCTCTTGTGCGCGTCAGATGGCAGCACGGGAACCTCCAGGAGAGCACTTGGGAGCGGGAGGCTCAGATGCGTGCTCAGTACCCCCATTTGTTCCCCTAGTTTTTGATGTATCTTTACGGGGACGTAAAGCCCTGAGGTGGGAGTAATGTAAAGACCCGCAAATTTCAAGGAAATTTTTTTCTTAATTTTCTTTGGAATTTTACAAGAGCGCAGCTTCAGACGGCACCTGATTCCGAGGCCCGGTGTGCCCGGAATCAATTTCCGAAGTTTGGCTCGGGTACGTTCAGTGAACGGACGAGCGGGTTTTTCTATCTTTTGAACCGGTGCCCGGAATCGAATTCTGAGGGCACTGATGAAATCGCAGCGCCGGTATTTGCTTAGAAACGCCTCTTCCGGAGTTGCGTTTGCTCAGACGTGGTTTTTAAATTTTACGGCTTAAGTCAGAAATAAAATAAAGTTTGTGCGACAACTTTATTTTATTTCACTTAAGCTGCTTGGAAGCCACTTGAAGTCACTTAAAGACGGCTTGAACTGAGTTGAACTGGATAGGATGCTATCCAGAAATATCCTACCCCTTGGTAGGATATTTGTGTGGTGGGACCCGCACGAGCCACGCCGTTTCTTTCGCTAAATAACGCACCCGCGAAAACCCGTCAAAGTAACTGAAAAGTCAACCGACGCGTTTTCTTTAATTCTTAACAGACCATTTAATTGGGCGGTTTATTTCGTGAATTAAATGGACTGTTTCTTCGTGAATTAAATGGGTCGTTTCTTTCGTTGAATTAATTCAACGAATTGATGGATCGTTTCTTAACCAGTTTCGTGTGTTGGCATGTTTATAAAATAAGACCAACCCAAAAATCCTTGGAAAGGATTTGAAAGAATCTTCGTTCCTCCACCCTCTCCGCGAAGAACGCGAAGAACGCGAAGAACGCGAAGAACGCGAAGAACGCGAAGAACGCCGGTGACCGGAATTCGACGACGCACACCAAGATCTGCGACGTCGACGAGATCTACCCGCGACATTCTTCGGCGACGCCTCTTCTTCCGCGGCCGATCCTCGTTCGGCAACTAAGGTGAGAATCGGATCTTTTCTTCTCCCTTTTTTTTTAATTTCAATATCAACGGATTTAAACTAATTAAATCTGTTTGATCTTGATCCGGAGATTGGCGACGCGACGCCGGATACCGCGACGACGCGACGATCTCCTTTCTCCGCGACGAGCGATTCCGCGACGACCTCTCGTCCGACGACGACGACAAGGTAAGGGTTGATTGGAATATTTTCCTTCCCGTGATTTTATTTCTTTTAAAGTAAAGAACTTGATATTCGAACAATTTTAACATTTAAAATTGTTGTTGATTGTTTTATTGTTCCTCCCGTGGATTATGACTAACGCGGAGGGTGCGGGTCTAACGAACAAGACCCGGCAACCCTCCGCCGATCTTCTCTTTTTGTGCGGATTTGGCGGACGACGACGAACCGTGCGGCAAGGGCAATTTGTTGGCTCCGCAGTGAAGATCGTCCCCCCGGGAGGAGCATCGGCGCAGACGGGAAAGAAATCGGGCCACCGGAGCATCTCCGGCGGCCCGCGGAAGGCGGCGGCGCCGCGCCGGCGACCGGCGGCGGCGGCGCCCGGTGCGCCGCCGTGGAGGAAGCCCGCCGCGGCTGAAGCCGCGGCGGCAACGGCGGCCGGTTCCGCGGCCGCACGGAACCGGGACGGACGCGGCGGCCCGGCCGCGTCCGCGTGACAGGCGGCCCCCCGCGGGGGCCGCGTCTCCTTCAAAGCCGCGGGTCAACCCCGCGGCGGCGGCTCTTCGGCCGCTCGGCCGAAGACCGAGCCGGCCGGTCCGGTCGGCCGGGCCGCGCCCAGGCCGGACCGGACCCGGCCGAGCCGGTTCGGGCCGACCCGGTTCGGCCAACCCCAGGGGGGGGTTCGGGCCGGGTCGCCCCGGACCCGGAACCCCCGTTTCGGGCCCTCTTCGGTCTTTCGCCCATATCTTGGGCCTGGGACCTCCAATCGACGTACCGTCAGAGGATACGCGATCCTTAGATCGAGACGGTCGTTTCGGTATATTATACTCAAGGTTTCGGAAGACTTTGGGTTCGGCCGGGTTGGTTCGTACACGAAACCAACCGGGCCCTCGGAGCGGAAACGCTCATAACTTGAGCTACGGACGTCCGAACGACGTACCGTCAGCTGTGGTAGTTTCCTCTAAGTGAGACGGAACTTTTGGCATACTCCGCCCGAGGATCGGATACAGGCGGAGTACGGTCGGGTTGGTTTTGCCCTAAAAACCAACCGGGCCCCTGGGACAAAAATGCCAATAACTCTCAGACCGGGCGTCCGATTGACGCGCCGTCTGTCGCGTTGAGATCCTGTTGTCGATACGGAACTTTTGGATACATCAACTTCGGACTACGTGTCAGTTGATGTATCAGCCCCTCGGCTCGTGGAGCGGACCCTCCTAAACGAGCTCGCTTCGTGCGGGAACCCTAGCGCTGGCTGTGACCTCGACGACAGAGCAGAGATCCTCCGTGGACTGCGACGACGGCAGAGCACAGATCCTCCGTGGACTGCGACGACGGCAGAGCAGAGATCCTCCGTGGACTGCGACGACGGCAGAGCAGAGATCCTCCGTGGACTGCGACGACGGCAGAGCAGAGATCCTCCGTGGACTGCGGTGACGACTCTGCAGAGATCCTCAGTGGACTGCGTCGACTACTGCACTCAGCGATCCTATGTGGATCAGTGCCCGATCCTATGTGGGTCCTGCTACCGGTTCTGTGTGAGCCACTGCCTACCGGTTCTGTGTGAGCCACTGCCTACAGGTTCTGTGTGAGCCCGATCCTGTGTGGGTCTTCTGCGGGGGTTAGTACCTATCGATCCTTCGTGGGTCCGACGACTTAGACGGATCAGTGATCGTCTTTGACGTCATCTGAAAAAGTATACCTGGTAGAGCTGAATCTTATGTTACTCTCCTTTGTGGATTGTGTTGAACTATCCTTTGTGGATTTACTATTTACTCTCCTTGTGGATTTGAGTCTTGCTTTCCTTTGTGGATTGAGTTGTTCTTGAGCTCGTGAGCAGAGCTAGATTTGGGGACTTAGGTATATGTATGGGCATATACCTAAGTCGAGTCAGATGTTACTTCGTGATTGCATCTTTCTTTTGTGCTATATCCTTTGTGGATTTCGGGAGACCTTCGGGGGTCTCGGGGTCCTTACTGAGTAGCTTGTACTCACCCCTGCACGGGCCATGCCCGCACTTCGTGGTGTTGGTTGCAGACGACGGACAGCGCTGATCATGGTTGGGGCGTGGAGAAGGACGGTACCTGGAGGTGGACCACTGGGCGGGACGTGCTCGGAGCGGACGTGGGACCCGAGGAGCCTGGAGGCTATCTGTACCCACCCTTCAGGTGGGATTGCCAGTGGACGACACGAGGCCGCCGTCTTTTCTTCAGTTGCTGTACTTTACCTTTCAGTTGTACTTTACAGTTGGGCTTGTATTTCCGGCCCCTTTACTTTTCTGTACTTTACTTTCCGCTTGCTGACTCTGTGTGGTTGTTACTTATAAAGGCAATGCCTTCCCTGTTTACTGGGATTTTACGCCTTGGTGCTAGTCGCCAGCCCCTGGCCTATGGAAGGCGGGCTTGGGGTAGTCACGGCACGGGCCCCGAGGACGGGTCGTGACACCCTCATCCAAGAGTGCTCAAATTGGGATAAAATCATGCCAAGTTTGTCCTTTGATGGAAACCCAAATGAATTAGAAAATGATTTAGAGACATCCTTCCACACGATCAATTGTTTTATTTTAATTGTCAACACCCTCAATTATTCTTATAAAATGGATATATAATAAACTAAAAATACTAAATATACTGATATTTTCATAATTAAAGTTTGATAACTAAACCTACCCACTACTCCATTAAATGGGTATGAAAATTACCCTTTGTGTGTAAGGTGAACTTCCGTCTTGTAAAATAATGTAAGTCAATTTACCTTTACCAACTATCATGGTTATTAATTAGTATAGAAATGACGTTTTATATTATATATATGATATTTTTCATATATATATGCTTATATAAATATTACCTAAAACACACCTTCATACTTTCCATTTTGTGTAAATAAGATAACTTTGTTTGTGGACGTGTGGACTATCGCTTCCTCAAAGCATTGGGTTTCCCTAAAAAATTATGTGGATGTTTTAAGGATGGTTGTAGTAAAATTTAATTATATATATGAAATAATAATTCTACTAGGTTTATTATATATATATATATATTTCATTTAATTTCCTTCATTCAATAGGACTATAAAATTTAAACAATGTTCATTGGTACATACGTCGTACCATCTACATGAACAATGTATTCCATTTTATATTTAGATATTTTATATATTATTATAAATATTTATATACTGAATAGATTTGAAATTTAAATCAAATTTTATATTTTATTAATACATAAATATTGATCAACGTGATAGGAACATGAATACCAAGTCAAAAAAATATATGAATACAATGTCGATATTATCTAAATCGTAAAATTATAATGAAATTGATAAAAAAAGGGTAATATAAAGTCATAATAAAATCATATATGGTATGATGAACACGAATATTATTCTGTGTAAGATTAAAAATAAACATTTACTTGTTATAAATGATGTTTGAATATGTAAAAAGAATGTTAAGACTAAAGGTTAATGTTTTATCATCTCACTTTTATTTTCCATGAGACAGAAGCCATGTTCACCACATATATCTTATATGTGATTTCTATAATGAACATGGAATTATTTATAGATAATTATATTTATAATTATTAGTATTTACTCATCAAATATAGTATTTATCTATCATGGGTTTCTGGTAGAAAATAAACAAAAAATGTAATATAATTTGGACCTATTTTTCCTTCATTGAGATAGATGTGATGTTATACTATTATATTTTTCTATGGGGTGTATTTACAATGAATATAAATTTTATACCATGAATATAATTTTTCCAAAGGTTCTGAGCTTCTTTTAATTTATTTTTAAATTGATATTTTGATTAAATTATAGTAATGTTATAACAATTTACTGCTACAAACTCATCATTTATTGGTATTGTTTATAACTATGCTTCCATTAATGTAATATTTGATACATATCTAAAAAAACTCATGAGTTTTCAAATACACTGGTGATTCATTATATATTCCGATATTGGAACCATTTTTCTACCCTTTGTTACTTCTGAAAAGGAATTAAATATTTTAAGTAAATCAGACTATATTTTTGATTTATTGGAGGTCTATTTTTTACTTCAAAAAACCATGTATTCTAAAAAAATAATAATGGTTTTAAAATTTTCATTTAATATAATTTTCAGTGGAAATTATTTTAAATATAATTTATGTTTTAAAAACATTTTTAAAATCTATTTTCCATGTTTCTATTAATGTTTTCAATGTTATTTTAAAAGAAAAAGGTTTTCCAAAAGGACATATGTTTTAAGAACATTTCTCAATTTGAAATTGTTTTTTTTCTCCAAGAAACGTTTTAATTGATTTATAAAAATTATTTTATATTTTTCTTAATTTTGTTTTAAAAAACTTATTTTGTAAATGTTATATGTTTCAGAAATTTAATTTCTAATTAATGTTATTTTCCTTATGAAATGTTGCAAGTGATCTTTGAAGATCCTTCACCATCTATGATGGAATTATTTGATATAGTTTAATATTTATATGATGCATGATAAAATAATATCATTCATATTATTTCGTGAATGGCGTATGTTATTATAAAATGAATTTTATAACTCATCGTTTCCATTGATCGTTTATACCATGATAAATGTTCATGAAACCCGCATCCTTTAACAAGATATTCTACGATTTAATTATTACGAGGACTATATGTTTTACATTGGTTATAATTGAATTAAATATTTATGATGCCAATTTAATTTCATACATTATTCTATATGTTTAGGAATCCCATCATTTTTTGGGTCATGATATGATGAATGTTTTATTATCTTTTGTAAGATATAAATAAGATTATATTAAGTGATAGGTTGGACCAATATATCCCTATAATTCATTGGATAAATATTTATATGTGATGAGGTATTGATGTGAAACAAGTTGATGATATTTATCCATAATGGGATACATGTATGTCCTAATCCACAATGGGAATGAGTTCCCTGATCAATAATGGAAAACATGTGTGCCCTGATCCACAATGTGAAACATGTGTGTCCTCATACAAAATGGGAAACATGTTCCATATGATATACAATGGGAAACATGCCTTTCCAAGTCTACTATTAGAAACAGGTATTTCCTAACCCACTATATTTATGTCCATGGTAGATATTCTTGAAATTGAAACAGATTTCTATATTTATAATGGTTCAAAACATATATTACATGAGATTAATTTTCATGACTTATTTATGGTGACTTATCACCATCCAAATAACTGTATTATTGACTACCAGTCATTTAATTTGGTTGTTTATACAAAAATAACATGTTAGTATCATTTTATTAAATATTGAATTTATATACTATCTGCAGAATAGTAAATTAGTTGTAATACACATATTATAAACAGGTTTAACCAAATTTTTTTTATCATAATATACTTTAAGGTGGTAATGAAAAATTAAAACGCATATTATATAATGGTGGAAAATCGACATCTTAAGGATGATATTTTGATTTTTAGAATAAATGTAGGTGATAAGAGAGTTAATGATAGATATTGCATTATTATAATATAATTACAATATATTTATATTATTAGAGTACTATCCCACTATGGAAAAGGGAGGTGAGGTAAGGATAATAAATGAAAGTAAATTAAAAAAGAAAGAGGGATGGTTTTACTTATGCAGCCTCGTCTCCTTGAGAACGTCCATTAGGAACATGGGAATTGTAATTTGGTGAGACCACAATTACCAGAATTTGGGGAAGAGTTTTCTTGGATAATTTTCATAGAATATAAGAAATACCCATATCGTAAATAGTATGTGGTGTGGGATTGGTAAGGTGTTGTTTCTATAGTGGGTGAGAGGGTTTTTTAAATAATTTTATTATTTAGATTATTATTTTTCTCAAAACTATCAGTATTATAAATTCTTGTTGATAAATATAGTAACAAAAAATTTTGAGTTTGATATAATTTCAATGTACATCATCCTTGAATCAACCATGGCCCAATGAAATTGTTTTATAACTTATACTTTTAAATACCAAAAATTAGCGTGTTTTGCTATCGAGAAAAATTACACTATTTTAGAAAAATAAATAAAATTTAGATAGACCAATTTTTGACATTGTGATTTACAAAACATATTCCATTTTAGGAAAATAAATATCAAAATATGTGAATTAATTTCTTAATTATAGTAGTCTTTTATATAATTATTTAATTATTAAAATGATTGTTGCATCATTATTGTATATTTATGTAAGGTTTTGATTTCTTGATTTGAAATTAAAAATAATATAAAATGATGTATACAAATATTTTTTATTTACAAATAATATATACAAATATATATATATTAATGATAAGACCTTATTAAAGATAAAACTGTTATTAAAAATATATAAATTGCCTTTTGTGATTTTCATTGACTTAAATAATATAAAATTCATGTTCATTTAGTGGTGTCCAGTAAATTAATCATATTCGAACTTTAGGCATTAACGGTATAATATAAATCCTATAATAAAATTTGGAAAAAGTTTTAGGAATTTTATTAATCCTTATCTTTTTATTTAAACCCTAAATTTCAAAATTTACTCTTAAAAATTTGTAATAAAATTCTATAAATTTACTTTTAATATTGAACTAAATTAAAATGATCATGTTTAATAATATTATACTTTATAACTACAAATATTTAATCCATTAATGAAAATTAATAACACTCAAATGTGAAAATTTAATCTAAAATAATTATATAAAACAAAACTACAAAATAATTTTCTTGATAATTCATTTTTAAGACCGAAATTATCTTATAGAAAAATAGTTTATAATGATGATTAAAATTATATTATTTATAATTAATTAGAATTTATATTATATTTAATTCAATTTACAATCATAATAATACATTTAATATTACCAAATTTATTGTTTTTTTAAATCATTATTTCTATGATTCACTAGAAAAAACGTTTCCTAAAAAATACCAAAAAGGAACCCTAATATAGTATTGAAACTAAATATTTAAAAATTATGCTTATTTTTTCAAATATAACTTTACAATGTGTAAAAATTTATATTTAAGACATTTTTACCCTTATAGTGTGGTAAAATTACCTTTTTGGAAAATATAACATTTTTTGCTACAAATTGGAGTAATAGTTATATATTTTCAAAAAGATTAGTGGTCGAAAAAATTTGATTGAATATATAACACATAATTTTGTTAATATCTTTCCCTAATAGTGATCAATTTAATTTACCATGATAAAATTCCATTGTGTTCAATACAATAGTTTTTTATAAAACACATCCTTTTTGTTCTTTGGGTTTCTCTTTTGATATATAATTAATTTATAAAAAAGAATTAATTTTTAAATCCTGTGTAAAATTTTTCAAAATTTAATTAATATCATTAATTATAATAAATCTAATGTTTAGGTGATGAATAACATCTGTATGAAAATAATTTTCATTCATTTTTTAATCTTGGTGTTATCTGTAACGCAAGCTATCAAAAAAGATAAAATTCAAAATAAAAATATATTAAAATATTATATTCATAAAATTATGATATAAAACAATGAAAATATTCCATATAATTGGATGTTTTTTCTAATAAACTTATGACTGAAAACCATGACCACTTCTATAAGAGGTGTAGAGAAACGTTGTTCACTTGAATTGTGGATTATTACCTCGCGGACTGATGTTGTTCTTTTATCCATTAATACTTGTAATTGTTGGATATTATGATTTAAATAAAGTATATATATGATATATAAATCCTATTTATATCTATATAGTCATTATATTGTACAAACCATTCTGTTTCCATTTAATTGGTGACATGATAATATCACTTGTGGGTATGGCAGACTACCGCCTCATGATTCGATGTGATTCTCCATTCATTAGCACTGTATATGGAATGTGATAAAGAATAATTTTCAAGAATTATATTTGATATAAATTACATTACTATGATATTAACAAAAAAACCCACATTTTTTAAAATAATATGCCATTTTTATTAAATTTTAACATTGTTCATGTACAGGTAGACTACTGCCTTTAAGAAGCAATTTGACACCCTTTTTATCACTACAAAACATAGTTATTACATATGTATATTTAAAGAAAATACATGGTATTTATGATATAATTATCATTATGTAATGTTAATATATTAATTACCTCCATTCCATAATGATCATTAAAAAATAGAAATGGAACTCATGCGTATGTAAGACCTACCGTCTCCAAGAATGTAAATGTAATTTATTTCTTAAAACTATCAATATTTATTGGTCTAAAAAAATAATTTTTGTATATATATTATGAAAATTTCATGTTGTTTATTTTTAATATGATGGGACTTTATAATAAAAAAAGTAATGAACATTAAAAACAAATCACAATTAATTAATGAAAAAATTTAATAACTAAAATAGTGAAAATAATGAATATTATTAACCAAAAGGTGGTAAAATAATATAATTGCATAATATATGATATTAAAAATATGAGTAAGGTTTTCTTATAAAGTAATAACATTTTTAAAACCACTATAAAAATATATAAAAGCACATTGAACTAAAAGAATTTGTACTATAAGGCATTTCTTCTCAATTTTACTTCTAATCATACATATATATTTTTATACGGAAATCCACTTTTTGTGGTGTATATACTAATCCTTTTAAATTTAATGTATTTAATAATTAATTATTCATGGTATTTTTTGTTTCAATTTTAATTATTTCAACCAATGATATTTGAATTGAAAATTATTAAATGGTAAGATTTATTGTGAAACATTACATTCCATTGTTATTGTTTACATTATGTTGACGAAATTATATTATTGTCATCATATTCTATTTAAAATTAAAGTCATTTTTAAATATCCATATTCTTGTTTGATAGAAATAAATATTTTTGAATCATTATACCAATTTTTCATAGAATGTTTACATTGAATGTTATTTGATTAGCTAGGGATATATTGATAAATCTATATCCTTTAATAAATATGAATGTTTTATAAGGAACATTTTTTATAAATTAAATCAATTATTTAATATATGTAGAATTATTTGAACATGTTTTACAAGTGTCGGGAATCATTTAATGAAATACCATAAAGACATTGGTAGTTTAAGGAGATGAATTAATTGGACAAATCAAATGGGTTTCTACTGAAAAAACATTATTGGGTATATATCCCAACACAATCTATCTTGAGGATAGATCTTGATAAATCATATGATAGAAGTTAGTAATTTCATCATTATTTATATTCCATGTTATTATTGAATTACTTATAATATATATTGTTAGTTTTTCATGCTCATGTGAATATTTATTTGTAATTAAATGTTTATCATTTTATTTTTACATATTGTACTGAATTTATTAATTTTATGGAATTGGTACTATATTCATACAATGTTTTATTTATAATGATTATTGATTTCTGATTTCTATACCACTCCTTTATTTTTTGAAATATTTTTTCCTAAATATTTTTTATGTTTTTCATTACTCACAACAATTAATATATGTTTTGTTTTATGAAAGTAAAATGTTTGGATTACATTATACACATCATCACGTTAATGTTTCACTTTAAAAAAATTTATATTAGAATTTGGTATATGAAACACTATTTTTTTCTAGAGTTACTGAAAATTCCGAGTCGATTTGATATCTTGTGTAAAATGAAATACCCACTATTACCAAACTACAATATACTATCAATATTGTAATTATAGTTACCACATATACATTAAAATTAAAGTTAAAAATAATATTAACAAAAATGAAAAAAATTTATTGACACAATTATATAGAACGAATCCTTTTGTTTTCAATTAGTTAAAAATGAATGTAAGAACTATTTTAAAATGAATAGATTAATTCTCTAAGAAAACTAATTTTCTAGGTAAATGCATAATTTTATCTCAATAAAATAAAAATAACAATTTTGATGATTTATTTAATAATATAAATATATATATTTTATATTCAATCAATATTTTTGATACGAATATAATAGATTTAATAGTAATGAGATAAGAATAAATCAAAATTTATGAATAAGAAGATATATTTTTCTAAAAGCTAATTTTACATCTATTTAATAGAGAACCCATTTTATATATTTTTATAACTTTTATAAAATTTAAAACATTAAATAAAATTAATTTTAGAATTATTAATTTCACAATGTACTTTGGGTAAATTGTTGGTATTTTTTAGAAACTTTCATTATTTGATGAATGGTGAAAAATACCGGATTTAAATTCCAAATTACTTGTTCAAATAATTTATTTATATAGGTAAAAATGTATTAATTTGGTTTTAATTGATAGTTAGGTCACTTATACATAAATTAATATAATTTATAACATTGTAAACAATTTAACATTAAAAACATATTGTAATAACAATACAAAATATTGGATTTTTTCCCTTTAGAAACCCGTTTTTGAGACACTTTTGCAGGAATAATTTTAAAATATTTTTTTGAAATTATGTACATAGAACATGGAAAAAGGGATAAATATTTTTAATCATCAAAATTTATATTATATATAGAGTTAAGATAGGTTTTTGAAGAAAAAATTAGTGTATTTAATTCAAATTAATTATAATAATCAAGGTAAAAACATGTTTACTTAATGGTTCAACATTGATAAAAAAGATTAAATCACATATAAACATGTATAAATTCCATTGAATGGAAATATTTCGGCCCAATCTCACATTTTGTCTAAAATTAACAATTATTATAGGCACATTATATATTGGACCCCTCACAATATTATTTACCTTTTTATATTTAAAATATTGCCACACCTCATCCACTACAAAAGAGAACTCACTCCACTCACTTCCCCACACAACTACAAACACATATAATCATCCAATAAGTGGAAAAATAATCTCCCAAAATCCATTCCCTCATTCTAGAGGCCTCACTATTGGCACAGACCAATCAATGCTAGACCTTTGATGCAAACCTAAGAGATTTATAGAAAAATAGGCAACATCATTTCACAAGATCAATTGTTTTATTTTGCATTATAAAAACAATAAATAATTCTTATACCATTTTTATATAATATCTAAATTATCTTAAATATACATATATTATTTTAATATAAAGGTTATAACTAAACCTACCTGCACTTCCTTTAAATGTGTAATGAACTAACTATTTGTTTATACGATGTACTACCTCATGAAAAAACAATGTCATTCAATTTTCCTCAACCACATATCATGGTTAGAAATTATTATTTATATATGGTTTAATATGATATATATTATTTTTATAATTTATTTATTTTTATTTATTTATTACCTAAAACAAAACTTCATGCATTACATATAGTGAAAATATGATAACTTCATTTGTGGACTCATGGACCACCACCTCCTCAAAGTGTAGTGATTCACTCACACATTACACAAAATGTATTAAGTATGGTTTTAATAATATTTTATTATGTATATGAAATAATAATTCTACTAGATTTATAATATATATGTATACATATATTTAATTTTTTTACTTTTAATATGATAATAAAATATAAATAGCATTCATGTGTATGCACGACGTACGATCTTCATGAACAATATATTTCATTTCATATTTAAATTTATTATATGTTATTATAAATATTTATATATTGAATTCATTTTCTAATTAAATAATTTTTTAAATTTTATAAAGGTAAACAATGATCAAAGTAAGAGGATCATGAATAACAAGTCAAAACACATTGGAAAAAATGTTGATATAACCCAAAATATAACATTAACCTGATATTTTTAATAAAAGGGAAATATATAGTCATAATAAAATAATATGTGGTATGATATATGAGAATATGATACTTTTTTTAATTCACAATTAACATATACTTATAATACATGAGGCTTTAAAGTGTACAAATAATGTCAAGACTTACGGTAAGGGTTTTCTCATCTCACTTTTATTTTCCAGGAGACAGAACTATGTTCACGACCTAATTATTATCTTCATTGTGTACTATGTACATTTAATTATTTTATGATTAGAAAACTTATTATTATTGGTATTTAATTATCCAATATAGTATTTATCTATCCTGGGTTTATGGTTCAAAATATACCAATTTAGAAATGTAATTTTATCTCAATTTTCCTTCGTGGAGATACAAGGCATGTTATGCTCCTATATTTTTCTATGGGGTGTATTTACTACCCTTAATGATATTAAATCATGAATATCTTTTTTCGATGATAATTTCGGTTTCATTTAATTTTATTCATAAATGGTTATTTTGATTAAAGTTTTCCTATGTTTTAACCACTTATTTCTAAAAGCTTATAGTTTAAAGGTATTGTTTATGATTATTCTTCCATTGATGAAATATAATAATAAATATCTCAAATAACACTCATATGTTTTATTATACAATGGTTATTCAATATATATTCATGTATTGGATATACTTCTCTACTCTTTGTTACTTATGATAATATATATTTTTTTAAAAAAATCTGACATTAATTCTCATTGCTCTGAGGTATAATGTCTTGAAAAAAACGATGCATAAAAAATCATAACTATATTTAGAAGATAATTTAATATATTTTTATTTAATATGAATTTAAATATTATTTATGTTTTATAATTTCATTAATATATATTTTCAATAATTCATTTATGTTTTTTCAGGGTTTCTTTCAATGAATATAGTTTTCAAAAATGTTTTATGTTTTAAAAAACATTTTTAAAATTAGAAATGTTATTTTCTTTAAGAATGGTTTTAATTTATTTATAAAGATTAATTTATATGTTTTTGAATTTCATTTTTTATGAAAAGTATTTAAAAAATTTTCAATGTTTTAAAAATAGAATTTCTTATAATGTTTATTTTTCTTAAGAATTGATGCTAGAAATATTTCAAAATCCTTCTCATTATTATATTGAATCCTTTGATATTGTTTAATATTAATTGGATGCATGATACAAAAGTACCATTAATTTTTTTATTTATTGGTTTGAGTTTTTATAGAATGAATTATATGACACTTGTTTCCCATCAATAGGTTATACCAGGATAAATTCTTATGAAACCTGCTTCTATAAGCAAGATATTATATGAATAAATGATTATGAAACCTTCTTTTTTTCCATAGCTTATGATAGAATGAAATATTTATGATACCCATTTTGTTTCATGTGTTATTGTATAATGTCTACGAACCCCATCTCTTTTTATTGTTCACGTGAAGATGGATTATTTATTATCTTGTGGAATATAAATGTAAGATTCATGTTTATAATGGGTTGGACCAATATATCCCTATAATGAATTGTATGACGATATATATCTGATGAGGTAATTATGTGAAGCATGTTGATGAGAATTATCCACAATGGGATATAGGTGTGTCCTAATACAGAATGAAAACGTGTTCCCTGATTCAGAAAGGGAAATAGGTGTTCCTTGATCCATTATTGGAAACATGTGTGTCTAGTTACATAATGGGAAACATGTGCCTCCTAAACTAAAATGGAAAACTTGTCTATCCTAATTTACTATGGGAAATATGTGTGTCATGACCCACTATGATTATGTCCTTGGATGTTTACCTTAACACATGAAATGGATTTCTATATTTAGGATTGTTCCACACTTATATGACATGTGATTATGATCTATGATTTAATTATAATAATTTTCCACCCATCTAATTCATTTCTTATAGAGTAAAAATCATTTATCCATGACTCATGTAAATGATATTTAATATGAAGTGTCTGATCACAATTCTAAAAAGGGAATCCCCATGTGTGGCATTTTTGAACCCTCTAAACATGGGAACCACCTCACCACGAAATGGTCACTCTAGAGGGTGCCCTAACCAAGAAGGATTCATTTTTAGATAACTTGATAGTGAATCTTATAGGGCTACATCCTGATAAATAATGGTTTGATATAGAAATTTGTTAACACAGATGGGTTGAAACTCATTTTAACCACCCAGTCTAAGACCCAGTGACCCGAAAATATTAATAGATACAGGGAATGAAAAATTCACCCAAGATTAGGATCTTAGGATTCAGAACCTATACAAGGGTTGATCTTAAAATTTTATGATCATGTATATATACCATTATGCTCATTTTATTCTTATATATCTCAATTTTTACCCTTACTTATTACCTGATCTCACCCCTTTCATATGCATCATTTCCCTAGGTTATGAATAATGGTTTATATTGGGATATTAAAGGATATGATATTTAAAGGATATATAAAATATCATTCACTGTGTAATAATGATTGGTTTCCATGTTTCCATAGACATTGTACTATTATGTTCCTCTAGAATTTATTTTGGTAATGTGATAAATATTCAGATAATATGATGTATTATCCATATATGTTAAGCCTGGTTCACTATAGTTGGTATCAATGTAATGGTTTTGACAACGAATGGTAACTATAATGAGAAAACTATAGTGAGATCTTAAAGGATATTGATGGCGATATATATATGGACTACTCTAATAATAATCCTAACCTTTCATAGATTTAAAAGTATGTACCATGATTTACGAATCATATAAGTAATTTTTCATGATTTTGTGGTTCTCATGTCTAATATGTATTTCCCACCAATGTTTTTTTGTTTTATTCAATGGAAGGAACTACAAGGATATTTTATTGACATTCAATGTTTCATATGTCGAAATTATGGCAATTATGAAAATTGATTTCCCATGTGGATATATCATAAATAAAATTAGGAAGGTGGTATGATAATTACTTAAAATTATGAAGTTAAATGGACAAATAATTACATGGGAACAGTATGATATATTGTAATAGTATTGTTTACATTAAACATAAGATGCATTTTCATATTATGGTTGATGGACCATAAGACATGATTCATATTTTATATTCTAGAATAATGGTATTATAGAATAAGATGAGGAATCCAGAGTAGTGGTTTAAGAATAATGTTTGATTATTGAAGTGTGTATGTTTTGGAATTCAAATAATATGTCATAAGAATCATGAAATATTTAATTATTTTCAGGATATATATTTTATTAATGATTTAAAATGATATTTTGAATTTTATTGAACACATAGAAATTTAATATAATGGAAAGGTGATGTTCATGGAGAACAGAATATTAAGGGATATATAACCCATAATATTTTACTGATGTTATGATAATGAAGGTTGGATAAAGATATGCTTAATATGAATAGGTAAATTATATGGTAATGATTACTTTGTATATAATTATGTATTTTTTGAAAATACGTGTATTATATCATTGATGATGTTTACTACATTTTCGGATTTATGGAATATATCCAATAATCATTGGAATAATAAAACATGCATGTTTTCAATATGGATTTATGGTATTTTTGATTTTTACCATGTTTCAATGAATATAAGAAGTAGGTATACAAATTTTTTGTATATGTAAAACAACTAGCACATTATGATATACATTGGATAAATGATAAGATACTTTATATAAATTTTTTTTAATTCTAATGTTTTGGAAATGTTTCTTTCATAAGTGTTATAAGGTTTACGATCTATACAATGGTTTATGTCAAAATTTTGATGATGTTTTAGATATTAATTTACTGTCACTCCATATGAGGATAAATTCCTATTGGAAAATATGTGGAAATTTTTTTGTGATAAATAATGATATATGGAATTACATATCATTATATTTAATGATCTCATGATCTTATAGTGCATTAAGAATGATAAATTCACCATGATTTCATAGAATAAGATATGAAGTAAAAATTAATCACGAAATAATAAATGATGAGGTTTTACTGATATCATATATATATATATCATCTCATGAAGATTCATAAACGTTGGATAAAAGAGTCTTTAAAGAATATTTTGTCCTATTATCATAAATTTCTACAGTATCCCAAACCCCATTCACACTTATATTGATTATGGTTTTATTACTGTTAACATTATATAGATCACCCACTTTCTTGTGATCAGTGATTTTAACCATTCTCTATGATTATTTATTATTTTCTCTCATATCCATGTTTTGAATTTATATTTATGTTCTCATAAGTTTCAAAAATTTATGAGTATATTTGGTATCCATTTTGTTTCAGACTTTATGTTTTTATAAGATATTTAGTATTCATGTTTAGGATGTGGGGTTATATGAAATAAGATTCCATGTATTGAATTATTGATAACCCAAATGAATATAAAGGGACATATTTATTTAAAGGGGTTGTAGAATGAAACAACCAAAGATTTGGGAAATAATGTTTTGATGTAAATTTAATTTTTTTTTGATATTTTTGATTTCTCAGATCAAAGAATATAGATATCATTATATGAATGAACTATGTTTGGTGTTCCTTACACAAAACATGATGTTAATATTTAACCACATGAAACAATTAGATTATCTTTTTGTACAAGGAAAAATAACTTCAGATTTTGTCACACACAATACCGTTTCCCTTTTATAAATTTCATTACACACAACACCAAGTTTTACACAACTATAACATTCTATTAATATTGTTTTTAAAATATGATTATAGTTAAAGACTATACTTTGGACAGAATTTAAAAATAATACTAAATTAATTGTGATAATATGAATTAAACAGTTATATAAAATGAATCAATTGGTTATAAATTATTTAAAAATAAGTTTTTGAACTATTTTTGGATAAAGATATGGGTTTTCATTGAAAAATATTTTCTATGATAGAAAAATGTAATCCCAATATAGTAAAAAACACTTTTTATTTTTTATAATAAAATATATATGTTATATATTCGATATATATATATTTTATACTCATCCAATATATTTTATATTTAAGTTTTTAAAAAATTCAATTTTATTAATAAAAAAGACGTGTTTTTAAAAAATAAAATTTTAACTCCTTTTAATGGTGGAACCAATTATAATCTAAATTTAGGAACCATTGTAAATTTCATTGAAAAATCTAATCACAACTTTTTGAATAAGATTATTAATCATTAATTTTTTTATATTTTTATAATTTATTCTGAGAGGTTATTTTGTTGAATAATGAACAACACTGAATTTTAATTAAAAAATATATTTTTGTCAAGTTTATTTATGTTGTTAAATAATATATTAATTTGATTATATATTAAAATTATATAAATAATAAATATAGTAATATAATTTATGACATTGGAACAACTTTTTCATTAAATTAGATATAAAAAACATTTCAAACTATTGTACTTTTTTCCATTAACAACCCGCTTTCGCAAAATGTGTACATGATTAATTTTAAATTAATTAATAAAATTTATATGGATACAATTTGTAATAAAAGATTACATATTTTTATTAATTATAACTTTTATTCTCTAGTATGGTCAAATTAATTTTTTTGTAATAAAATTAGTGATGTAATTAAAATTTATTACAAAAATTAACGTAAAACATGGTTTCGTAATGGTTTAACATCGATCATAAAATTATAAATGACCTCAAAAGTTGTAAAATATCAATTTTAAGGGAATATTTTTACCAATTCCAAAATTTTATCTAAAATATTTAATTATTGGATGCTCATTATGAGAGGGAGACCTCGCAATAGTGTTTACCTATTTATAATTACAAGAATACCACTCCTCTTCCAATATAAAATAGTACTAACCCACTCACTAACTAAAACCTATCAAGCCACATTAAATTATCAAAAACAAATCACTATATAAACTAAAAAAGTTACTAACTGCAACCAATATACCAAAATTTTGGTATAAAGAATGAAAATATAGTCCTTTGGTTTGGACCAAAAGGAATTAGGCAAAGATGAGGTTTCATCCTTCCACGACCTCTTTTGTTTATTTTCATTATCCTAAAAATAAATAATTCTTTTTACATGATAATATAATAACCTAAATATCATATATATATATATATATAATATTTTCCTAAATGATAAACCCACACCTACAGAAACTTCTATAAAATGAGAAAATTACTTACCATTCATGTGTACAATGGACTACCGCCTCACGAAATGATGTCATTCGTTTTCCCTTTAGCAACTACCATGGATAGGAATTATGATCCATGTACTATTTTTTATGAATTATATTATGTTTATGATTTAATTATCTTTATGTAATTATTACTTAAAACAAACCATAATAATTTACAATTTGGGTAAATACAATTACTTCGTTTGTGGATGTGTGGACTACCGCCTCATTAAAAAAATACGATTTGTTCACAATATACATAGAATAAATTAAGCATTGGTTTAGTGAAATTATTTTTATGTATTAAATAAATATTCTACAAGAATTAATATATATATATATATATCATTTATATTCATTGTTTTAATTTGATAATAAAATTGAAATATTTTTTATGTGTACGTAAGACCAACCATCTCCATGATCATTGTATTACATGTCATATTTATAAAAATTTAGATTATTATAAATATTTATATATTTAATATATAATATATATACATCATGTTTTATATTATTTAAATAAGTAAAAAATTAAACATTTTTAAGAGGCTGTTGGATAACAATTCAAAACATATCAAATATTACACTAAACATAAAATTAACCATAGATTATTAATAAAATGGTAATATATGTAAAATGAAATAATATATGGTATTATTTTTTACAATATGGTAATGTGGTATATACATACTAAATTTATACATATAAGAAATGGTTTTTAAATGTTTATAAATAAATTCAAGACTTAATGTAAGGGTTTTCACTTTTATTTTTCGTGAGACAGAAGCCATGTTCACCACATATTAATTATATGTGGTTTTCATACTACACATGGATGTATTTTAGGATTAATATATATATATATAATTACTGGGATTTAAATGTACATTTTTGTATATAACTTTCATGAGTTTATGGTTCAAATATTACCAAATCGGTAAAGTGGTTTTTTCTCAATTTCCCTTCATTGATATACATGGCATGTTTTGTTGGTATATTTTTTATGGGGTGTATATACAGAAATTTGACATTTTTTATTATGAATTTGTTATTTTAATGATATTTTAAAATTCATGTAATGTTGTTATTTAATTGGTTATTTTAATTAAATTTTACTAATTTTGAAATAGTGTATTGCTACTATATCATCATTTATTGAGATTAATTATGATTATAGTTAAATTGATGAAATATTATAATCCATATATCATGGAATCACTTGAATTTTCTAATCCATTTAATATTACTTTGATATTAATTTATTTGTACCATTTTCAAATCTTTGGTACTTATGATAATTAAGAATTTTTTTAATGAAAATTATTTATTAATTGTTGTTGGCTAGAAATCAATAATATTAAAAAACCATGACTTCTAAAAAAATGTTAAAATTGGTTTTCTAGTTATATTTTATGGTCATTTTCATGGAAATTATTTAACAAATTATTTAAGTTTTATAAATTTTCCTCTAATGGTTTTCAAGGATTCATTTTTATGATTCATGTTTATTTATGAAAAATGTCATAAAAATGTATTTTGTTTTAAAAATAAATTATCAATGTAGAAATGATATATTTCGTAATAAATTTTAAAAATTATTTTTAATGTTTAGTTTTTATTTTTTATTAAGATAAGTATTTTTGATAATTTTATATGTTTCAAATATGAATTTTATAGAATTTTAATTTTAATTTTGAAGATATCCGTGTGATCTTTCCAAATAATTTGTAGTTAATATGGAATACACTAATATTTTATAAGATTTATTGGGGAGATTTTACATAAATACCATTCATATTATTTATTGAATTGTGTATGTTTTTGTGGAATGATTTTTTTCACCCTTGTTCCCTTCCAAGGGTTATAATTAGAAAAATGATTATAAAACTCACTTCTTTCCATTGGTTTTTCTAGGATGGAATGATTATAAAAGATATTGGTTTTACATAGGTTATGACATGTTTAAAATTTTATGATGCCCATTTCATTTCATGTTTTATGATATGATGTTTATAAAAATGATCTCTTTTTATGTGTCATGATATTATAAATGTCTTAATATATTGTGGTAAATGTCTGCAAAACGTTATTTTCTGATAGGTGGTACTTATATAACACCCAAATTAATTGCATAAAGACGTATATCTCTTGAATTAAATATGGGAAATAATTCAATAAGCTTGATCCAAATTGGGAAACATGTATGTCTAGATCCACAATGGCTAACATGTGTATCCAGATCGATAATGGGAAATAGGTGAGTAAAGATCCATAATGGGAATGAATGTGAACATATATATAATGAGAGATATGTGTTTTAACATCCACTCTAGGAAATAGGTTTTCCTAATCCACTATGTTGATGTCCTTGGAAGTTATATTTTTCTGATGAAATGGTTTTATGTTTTTATGATGGTTTCATAATTATATGACATGAGATTATGGTCCATGAGTGATTTATAATGATTTATCACCCTTAAAATTCATGTCTTATGAAATTACAATATTTATTCTATGAATCATGTATATGTTCTTTTATATTCATCATATTATATTCAAATGTTGATATCATGTTCTAAAACCCTTATAATAATGTTATACTAACATATCCCCTTATTTACCCTTACTGATAATTTGAGCTCACACATTTGTTATATTTACTTTCTCTATGTTATAAATAAAGTTTTTATATCAGATCACTAATGGGGATGATATTTAAAGAGATGTTGAGGATCGTTCACCATGTTATAATATATTTTTCCATGTTTCAAAATATACTAAACTATTATGTTGATCATGAATGTATTTTTTCAATGTGTGGAATATTCATCTAAAATGATGTAATATCCATGTATGTTATTCTTGGGACTCTATAATATCTTCCATTGTACATAACCCTTACTGAGAATTTGAGCTTACACTTATTTTACTTACTTATGTATGATTCCATGATATTAATAATGAATTAAAATAAGGTATATTATAGATGTAATAATGTTATTCTCGAGAAAATTAACTTGTAATTTGTGTTTTCAAATTTAATGTTACAGTAAAGTTAGTAAATTGATTACCATGAAAATTAAAATATTTATTCATTCATGATTAAACCCTTTTTATCTATTCCAATACATTGAAAGCATGAAATAAAAACAGGATACCGACTCCAGGGTCTCTAGAGTTATTATTAGAGGAAGTTTAATAGAAATCAAGGAAAATTGATTAAGGATAACATAAATTAAGTATCATTACTCTATGATAGATATGGAGACAATTTAGTAAAAATATCATCATTTTTTGTTAAGGTATAGAATATTTGGTTTTTGTATCAATATATCCCTATCTCTATACAAACACTAGACATGGTTTTAGAATATAGGTACATAGGGGTAATTACCTCAAAATTCTTGTTAAATATAACTCAATCATTAACTCACACATGAAAATGAACATTATTACACAACCTCATACGAAACACTCTAGGGATTTTATAGAAAACCAGGATTAATATACATAGATTTTACATTATTTTAGATGAATATACATATTATTAAAATAAATACATTCCCAATGACCATTATAGTTTAGTGAAATTAGAAACATAAAAAAATAATCATCAAACTTCATAAAAGATATTCAATATAACATTTAATGTTCATACCCTTATAGAACACCTACATAAAACCAATATTAATAACTTTGGGAATGTAATCACAAGAAAAGGGTGATATTATATTTTTAGTAAGGGTAAAAAAAGAGACATGAAATAATAACATAAAAAATGGTGTGAGAACATGAATGTAACAATATAATATAATATCATGCATATCAAATAACATAATCGAGAGTAATGGAATAAATATTTGTAGTATATGAGAAATTAATCATATGACATTCAATAGCATAATAAATGATAGCATAAAAGATGAATATGAAAAGAAATTATAAAACACACTTAAGCATAGAGAATCCTAAGTCAAGGAAACCAAACAGGACCTTTATAAAATGTGTGGCTTGGGATAATATCCTATGTACCATCTTTTTGTGTTGGGATAACATTTCATGTACCCTTTTGTTTCAGTATTACGATGAAATCATGCGTACCCTCTTGTTTTGGGCTTGGGATTCCTTCCAACGTACCCTATTGTTTTAGGATTAGGATTCCCTCCTCTATACCCAATTATTTTTGGAATTATATTCCCTCTCGTGTTTTTTCTTGATTTTGTCTTTAGATCCACTACCATGTTCCATCTTGTTTTTTTCTTCAGATGATGTATTCTGTTCCCTATTGTTTAAATATTGGTATTCCCTTCAATTTACCAACATATTATATGATTGTGAGGTTAGTTTGAGTAACCTA
Source organism: Viscum album (assembly GCA_963277665.1). Lineage (NCBI taxonomy): Eukaryota > Viridiplantae > Streptophyta > Magnoliopsida > Santalales > Viscaceae > Viscum > Viscum album. Next base: position 1,947,995,135 of record OY728163.1, read on the forward strand.
TTATTTCAGGCTTATGATTCCCTCTTGTTGCGGGCATGGGATGCCCTCTAATGCACCAATTGAGATCATAAATGATTTATCACCACCCAATCCATTTGGAGGGAGATATAGTTACTATGCATTATAAAATAAAATTATTAATGCATGTACCCAAATAGTACCAAAAATTCATCATATCATGACAAATGAAATGAAATAAGAATCATTAATGTTTCTTCACATCATAACCTATATAAAAGTTATATATTTCAAAATAATTTCATAAAATCATAAACCTTGAAATGATGTAGGTTTGAAAATAATATAACATATGTAATAGAAACGAATGTCATAAACATAACTCCCTAAAATTATATTGATGATGGAATATGAATGGTATAATTAGATAAATTCCAAAAATTAATAAACCATACCAAATCATGTCATTTTAGATAGTGAACGATTTTGAAATATCGCATGGAACATTTCTTAATGAAATTAGATTTTCAATGATAATAATTTTTATAAATAAATTTTTAATATCCTTTTATTATATTAGACAACTTAAAATTTTATTAAAAATATTTCCCGAGGAAAATATATTTTCCACTTTTAAAAAATTCTTCTTAAATCATAAATCATTTTGAAAAACATTTATTATTGAAATATTTTTGAAATGATATAAAAGAATCATGATATTAATTTAAAAAAATCATTAAAAATAACATAGATAATTAAATATAATTTATGATATCACTTTGAATTTTTTTAAAACATGATTTTAATATAAATAAATAAATAATGATAAAACAGAAAAAATCCTTGAATATATCCATTTTATAACATATAATTGGTAATTTAAAAATTATTTAAAACAGTTTTTAAACATAAATCATTGTGAAAAACTATATTCATTTGGAATAAATTTAAACCCAAAAATTATGAAAATTGTTATTATAAATATTTATATAAAAATATGATTGTAAACATAAAAATATATCTTCTTGGAAATGACATTCATGTTGTCTAGGAAGGTCGTACGCATCGAACATTACATTTACTACTTAAAAGGTTAATGAACATACCTTGATCATGAAACAACAATAATATTACTTTTTAGATCCATTTTTTAAGTTAAGACATCATTAAAATTTTTGACTAAACATTATAGTATACTAGTATGAAATTTATAAAAAAATTTAGAAGACACGGTTTTGAATGAACATAGATTTACTACATACAGGATAAAAAAGGACTAATTTTTATGAAAATATTAATAATTATATTAAGTACCAAAGGGATGAAAAATGGTACCATTACATGGATATAACTTATCTTGAAAGATAAATTATAATTTTTTATCAATGGAATCATAATCGTAAATAATCATGAAAAACGATTATATTGTAACAATAAAACATTATCAAATTAGTAACTTTAAATCCATAATTATATTGAGATTATAAAATTTAATGAATAATAAAATATCCTTATAACATTTAGATTCATTTTATAGAATATAAATAGTAATTATATTAATCTCGTATAAAAATTTAGGTGTATAACATGGAATGTATCTCAAAGATGGAAAACTCAGACAACATTAATTTAACGAATTGGTATCATTTGAACCATAAATCCCTGGATATAAATATAAAAAAATTGATATTTATAACCCTCAAATTTAACTTTAAAAATCATAAAATACATTCATGAGATGTTTATACACCACACAATTAAAAATGAGTGGTGAATAAGGAATTAGGGTCATAAAATTAGAATGAGATGAGAAATCCCTTATCATAATAAATAACATTATTCATAAATGTTCAATCATCCATAATAATAAATACAAGTTTTTTATAAATATACCACAAAACAAAATTATTATATTAAATAACATATATGGTTGTGTTATGAAGCCATATTACTCACCTATTAACAACTCGATGTTAATGTTATGTTTTAGGTAATATCATCTTTTTTTTCATATATGTTTTGAATTGTTATTATTTATCCACTTACATAGATCCTGATTTACTTATTTAAATAACCTAAAAAGGAAATAAAGATCATATATATTCATTATATATGTCTATTTAGAATAATCTATGATTGGAATAAATAATAAATGCAATACATCATTTAGGGAGACGATATTCCATACATATATACAAATGTTGTATCAATTTTCTTATAATATCAAAAGATAAATAAATGAAATATATACATACATTATATAATTACATCATAATTATTATTATATATATAATTTAATTTCACTAATCCCATACTTAATACCTTCAATATAGATTTTGAACGAATTATATCACTTTGAGGATACGGTAATCCTTATATCCACAAACAATGTTATTATATTTATAAAAAATGGAATTCATAAAATTATGTATTATATAATAATAGAAAAATAATAAATACATCACAAATAACATATATATAACTTATAAACAATTTTTTTATCCCAATTACCACTAATTTTAAGTGGTAAATGAAAAATGAACAGCATCATTTTGCGGGGTTGTTGTCCACCATACACACCAACGGTAAGTTAGCTTCCAATTAGAAGGAAGTATGTGTAGGTGTGGGTAAAAAACTGATAATAATATAATATAAGTATATTGAGGATAATGAGGTTATTATATAATCATGAAAAAAAATATATTAGGGTTGTAGAATTAAAATATAACAAAAGAGATTTCATAATGATGTTACATCTTCTTTGTGTAACTTTTTTTAGTTTTCACCAAATAGATTACATGATTAGATTTATTCTGAAATTGAATCTTCTTGTACATATATAGAGATTTAGGGAAAATATTGTTTCATATTTTTTCTGATATGAATATCATTAGGGGTGTGAATAAGTGGGATGGGAGAGTGAATTTTTATCATGGAGGGGTGTGGGAATCTTGATAATGTTTTAAAAGGTAATTCCAATCAAATTTTTAACTTTTCATGTGGAATAAATAATTCTCCAAATGAATTATAATGGATTATAAGGTCTAAATATGAAACAAAAATGGATTTTTCATAAGGTTTCTGGTTATTTTGGGCTTTATCATTAAGTTTTAGTCCTTTATTAAGTTAATTTTTCCTTTACTCAAGGTAATTAATTTTATAAACCTTCACTTATAATTTTGGAATAAAATATGTTGAAATTATTTTAATTTATAAATTATTATTATTCCAAATATGTAATATGTTTTAAAAAATTGGAATCACAACATCAGTATAAATTATTTTAAATTTAATCTCATATACATGACAACCAAACATGTTTTAAACAATAAAATGTTCAAATGTTCAAAAAGATTTTATCTCCAATTTCAATGTCCAATTGATAAAAATGAAATACATTGGATAAATTCATGTAAAAATTATATAATTAAATTTAAAAAAAATTTAATATATAATATAATCCTATATATTATTTAGATAAAAAATAAGTTCTGAAATAGAAATCATTGCTTATTCACTATTCATCAAAACAGTAAACTTCTTAGAAAAATATCAAAAAATAAATCAAAATAAAAATTGATATTCCACATTAAAAATTTATGTTTATTTTCCAATATTAGAATTGTAAATGAGGAAAAATTTATATTAAAAATGGGTCCACCCTTAAAACGTGTAAAATTGCCTATTACAAAGTTAAATCTTTTTTATTCACAAAATTTGATCTATTTTTACATTCTATTGATAAAATATATTGGTGGAGTATCAAAAATATTGATTGAATATATATAATTATTTTTTTAAATATTTCATCAAAATTCAAATTTTCAATTTACTAGGATAAAATAATTTTTTATGAAAATTAATTAATTTATTTTCAAATAGTTCTTACAATAATTTATAAATAATTCATAGCCAAATTATTCATTTTATATAGATATGCATATAATATTTTCACAATTTAGTGAATATTATTCGCAAATTCCATTCCAATGTGTGGTAGCTATTAAAATATTTTAATAATCATTTTAATATTGTATTATAGTTTGGTAAAACTCAACCTTGTGTGTTATACAAGCTATAAAAATAACTCATTATTGTGTGTAATACATGCCAAATAGAGTGTTAGGTGTTCCAAAATTTAATAAAATCTTTTAATATAGCACAAATATAACTTCATGTAGGGTATAATTAAGTGAAAAAATAGTTATTTCATAAAACAAGTTATATTTAGTGTTTTGTGAAATGAAAAATATCAAAAAGATTAAATTATTCCAGAAAAACATTTTACAAAATTTTATTGCGTTACATTTTACCCCCATTAAAATTTATTTTGTCATATAAATTCATCTAGTTTATAAACAATTTAACACATGAAAGTTACTTTTTTAGAAACCCACATCGTAAAAATAAATACTAAAACTTCTTTAAAAATAAAATTTAGAACCATAAAGGTTACTCAATGTAACTAATAACTATATATCAATAGAAGAGAAAATAGTTTCAGAGATAATATTGGACATTTATTAAAATATTAAATAACTATAGTGGGTGATAAATATCATTGATCATCATCAATTTAATGATAAATTAAAAGTTATAGACCTCAAAACCATAGATTTATGATGATTTATAAGGCCAAAAGTTCAATAAAAATGAATGTATTAAGATTAATATTTGTAAATATCATTATCATTGAGTAATTATTTTAATATAAAAGCATATATGGAAATATAGATTATTTTATTTTTCTTCATATACACAATATAACCACTTGATTTTTACTACCACAATTTCCACATTATGTCTCACTCAAATGAATTAAGGTGACTTTTTCATTCCAGAAGCATTATAGGATCATAAGATCTATAAATATAATGATTTTTCATTCACTCTCTCTTTGTAAAATAATGTTATCACAAGTTATAAAATATTCATAAAACATCAGATTTTTAGATATTAATTTAATATCTAATTTCACAACCAATTATTAACATAAACCAATCAATAAATAGTTAACCTTGTAAACCTTAAAAAATAAAATTCACCCCTTATTGCATAAATATGATCTTATCTTGTACCAATAGAATATCATTGTAAGCATGGGTCCATCTATGTATGGATAATATATCAAATGTGATGCTATTAATCTAGAATCAATTTATAGGTAGATAATCTCATTAAACATCACTAAAAGATGAACACTGATATTTTTATAGGGCATAATCATACAAAATCAGATATTAAATCCCCAAATTAGCAGGTGAAGATAATTATTCCCTAAATATAATGATACACATCTACCATTTCGATTACGTAAGCATTACCATTTTCCTTTATTCTCAAAGGTTGTATTGACTAATATCTACATTAGTCTTTGCATTGGGCCAATTTTTTTAATAATATAAAAAATCCATGAAGATGTTACAATGATGTGTAGGAGGTTCATTCTATCAGTCCTTCTCATTATTTGAATCATTGGCTAACATATTTCTAGTACATGAACATTCATCAACTTGTTGACCAGCCCTTCGACAATTAATGCTTTTAGTAGTACCATTAATACAATTACCATCATGTTTTTTAGAAAACAATATGATAATGGAAGTCTCATTTTTCATTTCTCTATGGTTGTAAGATTTTCCCTTAATCCCCATATTTCATTTCTTTTCAAAATCATGTGATTGATACATAATTACAAATTGTATTTCCACCTTGAAAACACATCAAAAAACTTGTTCATAGTTGCTATAGTTTCTAATATCCATGTCCTTTCGAAGCATATATTTCATGAAACCCAAAAAAATTAATTGGTCTTTTAGGTTAGTTGATAATAAATTAAGAGTACCTCTTAATCGGTGTAAAATATTATTCATAGACAAAAACGTTTTCATCAAACTTCATAAGATCATAGAATTCCATCGCCATCATCATACAAAGAATATGAAGAAAGAACATATTAAAATAATGTTCTTGAACTGATCCCAATCTATGGAGTTAATTTCATCTCACATCCTTGTATTCCTAAAAATATTCCACTAGTATTTTTCCTCGTATTCTAGACAGTAGACCACCAATGTGATTTTTTCAGGATATGAACACTGGATAAGAAAAAATAACTTTTTTGGTACTGTTACATTGCTCAAAATATGATGTGTTATGGGAACTATTAAAATAAGTTGTGATTTTCCTCATGAAATACTCAACATAAATTCATTCCATCTATTACTTGTTTGTATTTTTAACATTATTCATAGCTTTTATATTTTTTTGTGAGAATAGATATAAGGATTTTCATTCCATCTCCCATAATAATTGGTCTTTCATGAGGATAATTATTGAATTTTCTATTTCATTCCCCATTAACATGTTTTCATTGGGCTCTATCCATCGACTAATAATAAAAATCATAGAGTAATAAATAGTCAACATTGTGGGGGAGCCACATAATGATAAGAAAACAATTAAATGGTTTCTAAATCATGACACCTACTTCATTAATCTTTTAAATATTAGGATTATCTTAGTATATTCACATAAATATTCAATTTAAATTATTCACGATGTTTCATAGAGAATTTGTGAATTCCTACTTAAAATATCATAGGGTTGTCAAAGGTGTGTAGTACGGCCCATTATCACACACTAGTTTCTAATTGAGACTATCTCATTACAATACTTTCAGGTTTGTTACAACTATTTGAATCTATTATAGAGCCAAATATAGGAAGATATCTACATATGTATGTATCTCTAGGAAAACACTCACTCTATATTTTACCAAATTTGAAGAAAATTTCCCTATACAATAATTATTCATTAGGATTATCTTTAGATACATCCCTAGATATATGCATATGAATATTCCCTAATATCGTGCTAATGTTTTATCATCATAGTATCTAAAGAATAACTAAACCATTCCTTTGTTACCAACCATAGTGACCCAAGATTGATATACATGTAAATTATATAACTTTAGATGAATATTCATCACATAAAAAAAACACATGCCAGAGAACTGTAATAGTATAGGGTATTTAAAAACTGTGAAACATGTCATCTTACTTGGGAAAATATCTTCAACATATCCATTAAAGACATTCCTCTGATAGAAATGCTATTTATAACATATATTAAAATCATAGTGAAAGAAAACATAAGAAATGGGTGACCTTAGATACTCAGTAAGGGTAAAAATTGATAAAAGTAAACATGTAATAAACATATGGGTATGAGAACATGATAATAACATTAGAATATAAATTCATATATATCAAAGATAAGAATCTATAAAAATGGAATAAATATTAGATGATCATGAGATGGAATTATAATGGAATCAATAGAATAATTCAACAGAGTATAATATATTAATTAGAAATAGAATTGTGGAGTTCAAAAATTCATATAAAATCCTATGTCATGTTTACCCATGTCACAACCTGTCCCTCGGTGCCCATTCTTTGTCTACCACAATTCAACCATTCATTGGCCTGGGGCTTGAAACTTGCACAGGAATTTTGTATCCCTTAATAGGAAGGAGTTTGATTTAAACTCATACAAACACACAATCGAAGAACACAACAAGAAGAAACCACGATGTAAACTTGTGTAACAAAAAGTTTGATGAATGGAAAATGTGCCGAAATATAATCACAATTTGAAAGTATAAGTACAATTTGAAAATGAAAAACAAATCTCGAAACGTCCACCGAGGATCCCACCTGAAGGTTATGTACAACTCATGATCAGTATTCATGCATCACATCACATCGAATTTTCAACTTCTGAGCATTGTCCATTCCTTGATCCCTCATCCTCAATCAACACTATCCATAGTTTTCACAAGACACAACACTTTGTGATGAAATCATGTGCATGGGTGAGTATAAAAAAACAAAATAGGTACCTTGATACCCCCAAAGGTCTCCCAGAGTTCCACAAAGGAAAAATCACTATTAAAGACTTCAATCAAAAAGAACATAGCATTCATTAACTATACATAGGTATATACCCATACATATTCCTAAGTTTCCATGATATAATCATCTCATACATGGGGGAAGAATAACACAAAGGTAACACCATGAAAGTAACACCACCATTGTAATTTATAAATTATTATTATTCCAAATATGTAATATGTTTTAAAAAATTGGAATCACAACATCAGTATAAATTATTTTAAATTTAATCTCATATACATGACAACCAAACATGTTTTAAACAATAAAATGTTCAAATGTTCAAAAAGATTTTATCTCCAATTTCAATGTCCAATTGATAAAAATGAAATACATTGGATTAATTCATGTAAAAATTATATAATTAAATTTAACAACAATTTAATATATAATTTAATCCAATAAATTATTTAGATAAAAAATTAGTTCTGAAATCGAAATCATTGCTTATTCACTATTCATCAAAACAGTAAACTTCTTAGAAAAATATCAAAAAATAAATCAAAATAAACATTGATATTCCACATTAAAAATTTATGTTTATTTTCCAATATTAGAATTGTAAATGAGGAAAAATTTATATTAAAAATGGGTCCACCCTTAAAACGTGTAAAATTGCCTATTACAAAGTTAAATCTTTTTTATTCACAAAATTTGATCTATTTTTACATTCTATTGATAAAATATATTAGTGGAGTATCAAAAATATTGATTGAATATATATAATTATTTTTTGAAATATTTCATCAAAATTGAAATTTTCAATTTACTAGGATAAAATAATTTTTTATGAAAATTAATTAATTTATTTTCAAATAGTTCTTACAATAATTTATAAATAATTCATAGCCAAATTATTCATTTTATATAGATATGAATATAATATTTTCACAATTTAGTGAATATTATTCACAAATTCCATTCCAATGTGTGGTAGCTATTAAAATATTTTAATAATCATTTTAATATTATATTATAGTTTGGTAAAACGCAACCTTGTGTGTTATACAAGCTATAAAAATAACTCATTATTGTGTGTAATACATGCCAAATAGAGTGTTAGGTGTTCCAAAATTTAATAAAAGCTTTTAATATAGCACAAATATAACTTCATGTAGGGTATAATTAAGTGAAAAAATAGTTATTTCATAAAACAAGTTATATTTAGTCATTTGTGAAATGAAAAATATCAAAAAGATTAAATTATTCTAGAAAAACATTTTACAAAATTTTATTATGTTACATTTTACCCCCATTAAAATTTATTTTGTCATATAAATTCATCTAGTTTATAAACAATTTAACACATGAAAGTTACTTTTTTAGAAACCCACATCGTAAAAATAAATACTAAAACTTATTCAAAAATAAAATTTAGAACCATAAAGGTTACTCAATGTAACTCATAACTATATATCAATAGAAGAGAAAATAGTTTCAGAGATAATATTGGACATTTATTAAAAGATTAAATAACTATAGTGGGTGATAAATATCATTGATCATCATCAATTTAATGATAAATTTAATGTTATAGACCTCAAAACCATAGATTTATGATGATTTATAAGGCCAAAAGTTCAATAAAAATGAATGTATTAAGATTAATATTTGTAAATATCATTATCATAGAGTAATTATTTTAATATAAAAGCATATATGGAAATATAGATTATTTTATTTTTCTTCATATACACAATATAACCACTTGATTTTTACTACCACAATTTCCACATTATGTCTCACTCAAATGAATTAAGGTGACTTTTTCATTCCAGAAGCATTATAGGATCATAAGATCTATAAATATAATGATTTCTCATTCACTCTCTCTTTGTAAAATAATGTTATCACAAGTTATAAAATATTCATAAAACATCATATTTTAAGATATTAATTTAATATCTAATTTCACAACCAATTATTAACATAAACCAATCAATAAATAGTTAACCTTGTAAACCTTAAAAAATAAAATTCACCCCTTATTGCATAAATATGATCTTATCCTGTACCAATAGAATATCATTGTAAGCATGGGTCCATCTATGTATGGATAATATATCAAATGTGATGCTATTAATCCAGAATCAATTTATAGGTAGATAATCTCATTAAACATCACTAAAAGATGAACACTGATATTTTTATAGGGCATAATCATACAAAATCAGATATTAAATCCCCAAATTAGCAGGGGAAGATAATTATTCCCTAAATATAATGATACACATCTACCAATTCGATTACATAAGCATTACCATTTTCCTTTATTCTCAAAGGTTGTATTGACTAATATCTACATTAGTCTTTGGATTGGGCCACTTTTTTTAATAATATAAAAACTCCATGAAAATGTTACAATGATGTGTAGGAGGTTCATTTTATCAGTCCTTCTCATTATTTGAATCATTGGCTAACATATTTCTAGTACATGAACATTCATCAACTTGTTGACCATCCCTTCGACAATTAATGCTTTTAGTAGTACCATTAATACAATTACCATCATGTTTTTTAGAACACAATATGATAATGGAAGTCTCATTTTTCATTTCTCTATGGTTGTAAGATTTTCCCTTAATCCCCATATTTAATTTCTTTTCAAAATCATGTGATTGATACACAATTACAAATTGTATTTCCACCTTGACAACACATCAAAAAACTTGTTCATAGTTTCTATAGTTTCTAATATCCATGTCCTTTCGAAGAATATATTTCATGAAACCCAAAAAAAATTAATTGGTCTTTTAGGATAGTTGATAATAAATTAAGAGTACCTCTTAATCGGTGTAAAATATTATTCATAGACAAAAACGTTTTCATCAAACTTCATAAGATCATAGAATTCCATCGCCATCATCATACAAAGAATATGAAGAAAGAACATATTAAAATAATTTTCTTGAACTGATCCCAATCTATGGAGTTAATTTCATCTCACATCCTTGTAATCCTAAAAATATTCCACTAGTATTCTTCCTCGTATTCTAGACAGTAGACCATCAATGTGATTTTTTCAGGATATGAACACTGGATAAGAAAAAATAACTTTTTTGGTACTGATACATTGCTCAAAATATGATGTGTTATGGGAACTATTAAAATAAGTTGTGATTTTCCTCATGAAATAATCAACATAAATTCATTCCATCTATTACTTGTTTGGATTTTTAAGATTATTCATAGCTTTTATATTTTTTTTGTGAGAATAGATATAAGGATTTTCATTCCATCTCCCATAATATTTTTTCTTTCATGAGGATAATTATTGAATTTTCTATTTCATTCCTCATTAACATGTTTCCATTGGGATCTATCCATCGACTAATAATTAAAATCATAGAGTAATAAATAGTCAACATTGTGGGGGAGCCACATAATGATAAGAAAACAATTAAATGGTTTCTAAATCATGACACCTACTTCATTAATCTTTTAAATATTAGGATTATCTTAGTATATTCACATAAATATTCAATTTAAATTATTCACGATGTTTTATAGAGAATTTGTGAATTCCTACTTAAAATATCATAGGGTTGTCAAAGGTGTGTAGTACGGCCCATTATCACACACTAGTTTCTAATTGAGACTATCTCATTACAATACTTTCAGGTTTGTTACAACTATTTGAATCTATTATAGAGCCAAATATAGGTAGATATCTACATATGGATGTATCTCTATGAAAACACTCACTCTATAATTTACCAAATTTGAAGAAAATTTCCCTATACGATAATTATTCATTAGGATTATCTTTAGATACATCCCTAGATATATGCATATGAATATTCCCTAATATCGTGCTAATGTTTTATCATCATAGTATCTAAAGAATAACTAAACCATTCCTTTGTTACCTACCATAGTGACCCAAGATTGATATGCATGTAAATTATATAACTTTAGATGAATATTCATCACATAAAAAAAATACATGCATGAGAACCGTAATAGTATAGGGTATTTAAAAACTGTGAAACATGTCATCTTACTTTGGAAAATATCTTCAACATATCCATTAAAGTCATTCCTCTGATAGAAATTCTATTTATAACATATATTAAAATCATAGTGAAAGAAAACATAAGAAATGGGTGACCTTAGATACACAGTAAGGGTAAAAATTGATAAAAGTAAACATGTAATAAACATATGGGTATGAGAACATGATAATAACATTAGAATATAAATTCATATATTTCAAAGATCAGAATCTAGAAAAATGGAATAAATATTAGATGATCATGAGATGGAATCATAATGGAATCAATAGAATAATTCAACAGAGTATAATATATTAATTAGAAATAGAATTGTGGAGTTCAAAAATTCATATAAAATCCTATGTCATGTTTACCCATGTCACAACCTGTCCCTCAGTGCCCATTCTTTCTCTACCACAATTCAACCATTCATAGGCCTGGGGCTTGCAACTTGCACAGGAATTTTGTATCCCTTAATAGGAAGGAGTTTGATTTAAACTCATACAAACACACAATCGAAGAACACAACAAGAAGAAACCACGATGTAAACTTGTGTAACAAAAAGTTTGATGAATAGAAAATGGGCTGAAATATAATCCCAATTTGAAAGTATAAGTACAATTTGAAAATGAAAAACAAATCTCAAAACGTCCACCGAGGATCCCACCTGAAGGTTATGTACAAATCATGATCAGTATTCCTGCATCACATCACGTCGAATTTTCAACTTCTGAGCATTGTCCATTCCTTGATCCCTCATCCTCAATCAACACTATCCATAGTTTTCACAAGACACAACACTTTGTGAGCAAATCATGTGCATGGGTGAGTATAAAAAAACAAAATAGGTACCTTGATACCCCCAAAGGTCTCCCAGAGTTCCACAAAGGAAAAATCACTATTAAAGACTTCAATCAAAAAGAACATAGCATTCATTAACTATACATAGGTATATACCCATACATATTCCTAAGTTTCCAAGATATAATCATCTCATAAATGGGGGAAGAATAACACAAAGGTAACACCATGAAAGTAACACCACCATTGTAAAAGTACACCACATGTAACACCACGAAGATTGATCCCTGAAGGTAAAAGTACTACACATGATCTGTATGCACTGACCCACATAATATTGTTGAATTCGGACCCACACAATATTGGAACCACATATGATCGGTATGTACTGACCCACAGAAGATCACTAAGAACTAACCCATATAGAATATGACCCACATAAGATCAATGCTGACCCACAGAAGATCACTCGGTACTGACGAAGATATGATCTATCCCCAACCTCTTCCTCAATACCACCCACTGGATTCCCTCTCATAGTATATTTGGGAGAAGTGTTCCTCAATCCATCAGTCATTAAAAAATCACCAAAAAGTTCAATCGTGATGTATTCCAAATGACCGACATGCCGTTAGGGTTCAAATGTGACCAATGACGCGTCAATCAAATGCATGTTCTGTAACTTATAACATTTTATTTCTAGGGGACCGATTGGATTCAGGTTAGATACAATAATACCACAATCCAACATTTTTTAAAAGTCATGTGGTGTATAATATAAGGACTACCTCATCCTAAGTGTTCTGGCGTCGCAGAAGGTTCATCAAACTAATTATTGGAATGTTAGTTTCAACCCATTCTGTGAAATGGGGCTGATCACACCTTAGTCAAGACCAACTCGATCAGGCCCACCAGAATATGCCAAAGGGACCGCTTCCCAAAGGATAATCCAATGCCACTGATGACCTGTCGAACTGACACCATATTTTCCAGTTATAAGCATTTCTTTATTCGGGGACTGGTTGGGTCAGGGCCCGGTCCGACTCGGTCAGGCCGGCCTGAGAAAATGGATCTAGAGGTTTATATGACCACACTCGGGTCTGGTCCACTAAGGGTTGATATGGTTTTCTAGGTCTGACCTATCTGGGTGAGTTCGGTTTGGATCTCGGGCTTGGGCCGCAGTTTTCTTGGACCGTCTGGTGGGACTCGACCCCCTTGTTAGCCCTCTATGCCATTGGTTCGACACATCCCGACCTGCGAGGCGGGATTGGCCCTACTCGGCTCGCTGAGTGGGTCAGGGCCGGCCCGACCCGCTCAGTTGGCCCGCTTCCTGCCCAGTCTGCCAGAAGGTAGACATGTTTTCCCAGCTGGCCTAGTGGTTGCGGGGCTATTTCGGCCAGCTAGTGGGGCGCTGCCCAACCACGTAACAGTCAGTCATTTAACAAACTATGGGGCCACAAACCTAGCATGCCATAGGGTCAGACTGCTCTCCACCAGCCGCGTCCCACTGACCACGACTGTAGGCTCCCCCCTTATCCCACACGGCTTGCTCAGTCCAGTCGCCTCTATCCTCCACCACGCACCATCGTGCACCACCCTCCACCACCCTCAACCAGTTTTAGAGGGTCTTCTCCATCCACCCCCAGTCGCCACTGACTAGGCATGCCAACAGTTTGGTGGTTAATTTTGTGCTACCTCCATCTTCTCTGTACCTTCACCATGAGGAAAAATCCCCAAAGAACACAACATAAATATAGTGGCGGGGGGGGGGGGGGGGTCCAGACCAAGTTCGTTTGGCCAGAACCCTCCATATTAATCTGATAATGAATGGAATTAAAGAAAATATCATATATGAACATTAATAAAACCTCTACGTCATGATCATTGGATGACACCCTCGATTGAGGAAGAGTCGGCGTTCGTTGTCCCCATAAATATTTTCCATTGTTACCGCTCAATCTTCATCCTCCAGTTCGTGATTCGGTATCTCTTGTCATCGCCAGTTGGATCCGGCTCCATCCTTCAAATTATTCTCAACATGACACTTTATCATTACATCATCACTTGGTGAAGCTGTTCCAATACTTCTTCCCATGCTCTATAAAAATATGATAGGGTTAGGGTGAGTAACACCTGTTAAATTAATGGGGGTTTATTTAATAGGAACCTTTTTAATACCAATGGAATTTTTACAAATAATTTGGGGAGTCAATATATTTCATGGATTGACACTTCGTTGGTCCTGCCAATGCTACTTGTCTGTTAGAAAAAAATAAATAATGAGAAAAAATAACAAAGTAATTTTATTATTCTTTTAAAATGTCCAAAATCTAATAACTTTTATAAACTTACTATGCTCTATGTGAAGACTCCTTTAAGTGAATCCTAGCACTGGGGATTCAACGGTGCCCTTAAAAAACTTCATAAATTAATTCCGGTCACACAAAACATCAAAATCAAACACCATCAATTTTTATAGACCCATAATAATTCTATATAATTAAAAATTACTTGGAAAATCCAGGTCATTACATTCTCCCCACATTAGGTCTTTTTGTCCCGGAAATCCAGAACATAGATTAAGGTAGAAAATGGGGGTTTTGAGCATGAATTTGAGCCTCCTGCTCCCATGTGCTCTCTTAGAGGTTTCCGTGATGCCAAATAATGTGCACTAGAGGTATCGATCACCCAAAAGGACATACTACATTTGATACTCAATCTCTACTGGAACCTCAGTAATGGTCTCCCCATCATCAATGTCTATCTCGCCCTAGTTTATGATGTGTGATGGATCATGCATTTACCTCCTCAGTTGCGACACGTGGAACACGTCATGCACCTGGTACTTCTTTGTTGGAAGATCCATGTGGTACACCACCTTGCCAACTCTTCTGAGGACCTAAAAAAGTCCGATGAACCATGATGATTGCTTGCCTCCCTAGCCAAATCTCTGCAATCCTCATTGAGGTGAGACCTATAGGATGAAATGGTATCCCTCTTGAAAATATAGAGGTCTCTATCTCAAGTCAGCATAAGACTTATGCCTACTCAATGCAGTCTTCATATGCTCTTCAATGATCAGCACCTTCTTAGTGGTAGCTCGTACCAGCTGTGGACCCATATGTGTTGACTCCCCTAGGTCTGCCCAACATAGAGGTGATCTACAAGGTCGACTGTATAAGGTCTCGAATGGTTCCATAACGATGGTGGAGTGATATCTATATTTGTATGTGAACTCCACAAAGGGCAAGTGATCATAAAAAATATGGATATAATCTTGGACGCAAGAATATAGCATGTTCCCTTGTGTCTGAATGGTGTGCTCAATCTGACCATCCATCTACAAGTGAAAGGCAGTGTTCAAATGTAGCTAAATCTGGAACCCCTCCCATAACCCCTTCCACAAACGCGATGTAATACCTACATCATGGTTGGAGATGATCATCGATGTAACCCCATGAATTTGTACAATCTTATATACATTAAGGCATCCCAATCCCTCTACTTATCCCTGCACCCGAATGATTAGAAAGTGGGTTGACTTGGTTTGTAGGTCAATGATCACCCAAATAGAATAATGCACACTGGACGTATGTTGAAACCCAATCACAATGTCCATGGAGATACCATCACACATCCACTCCAGCACCTCTAGTGACTGAGCTAAGCCTGTTGGAACCTGATGCTCAGCCAACACTTGCTGACATGTGAGGCACCAAGAAACAAACTCTTCCACTACCTTCATCATCCTTGGACCCCAGTACTGACGCCTGAGGTCCTGGTACATCCTTTCCACAATAGGATGAATCGATAGTGGGAATATATTGAACCCCCTCAAAACATCCTCCTATAGTTCCCCCAGTACCATAGTGTATGCCTTGAAAAAAATGATGTGATCACAATATTCAGAAAATCCATTGGGTGCCTGTCCTGAGGATATCTGAACACGCCAACCCTCGCAATCCTTGAACCTAAGTTGTGCCTCCTGAACTCGCTGATGAATTGGGGGGAGTGACAGTCCTGTAATGGAGGTAAGATATATAATATTTATCTATAGAGGTTATCATGAAAATGGATAGTTGATATATATCCTCACTCAGCTGTTGTAACCAGACCTCCGGTTGTGTGCATCGGCCCCTACATTCCCCTTCCCAAGACTGTAGATTTTTTCAAAGTCATAGCTGGGATAAAATCCAACCATTTCTACTATCTAATGTTCATGTCCTTATGAGAGAAGATATACTTGAGTCTATTGGGATTAGTGTAGAATATAAAACGTTTTACCATTAGGTAATGTCACCACATCGTCATGGTGTAGACCACTACTACTAAATACATGTCATGGGTAGCGTAGTTCTACTCACATTTTATCAACTATCGAGAACCATACATGATCACTACTTTCTCCTACAACATGAGTCATACGACTCTAGTCTTTGATGTGTCATAGTAGAATACATACCCAATTCACTCTTCTAGTATCCTCAATATGGGGGCACATATCTATCTATACTTCAGCTATTGAAAAAAATCCTTGTATCTCTCCATCCATACGAAGGGATTCCCCTACTTCTTCTTCAATGACATGGATGAAAAAACTGTGGAAATGTCAATTATGAATCTACAGTATTACCAAGCCCATCCTAAGAAAACACCACACCTTAGCCACACTCCTGGTTGATCCCATGATACCACAACCTCTATCTTTGCTGGATCTACTATAACTCTAGCCTCGGAAATAATGTGTCGTAGAATGTGAACCTCTTGTATCAAGAATTGGAACTTCAAGAGATAACCATAATGCAGTTTCTCCCGAATTGTATTTATATCTATCTGTATATGATAGGCATGCTACTCTTGTAATACTGAGTACACCAAGATGTCGTCGAGGAATACCACCCCAATGTGATAGAGATATGGCTAGAATATTCAGTTCATGAGTCTCATGACCACTGCAGGGGATTTATTTAGGACAAAAAGCACAAACAAGAACTCATATTGATCATACCAACATATAATGGTCATTTTATCCACATCCTCATCACATACCCTGAGATGATGATAGCATGATCTATGGTATATCTTTAAAAACCATTGAGCACCCTTTAACGGATCTAAGAGATCATCAATCCTCGGGAGTGGATACTTGTTCTTCATTGTCACCTGGTTATGGAATCAACAATCTAGATAGTGTCTAAAACTCCAATATTCCTTGTTGGTGATCAAAATTGGGGAATCACATAGGGACACACTGGGCCTTATGAATCCCTTCCTCTATAAGACCTCTAACAATGCCCAAAACTCACGAAGATCCACATGAGCCATCTAATATTTATATGTAGATATCATTGTCGTCTGGGGGTATAGGTCATTATAAATGTATACATATCCATGTGGAGGTAGTCCCGAATAACCATCAATAAAGACATCTGCATACAGGTCCACCACTATAGGATAGCTCGGTCTCTCAACATCAACTGCCCCAAGGGTAAGGCTAGACAATAGATGTGTGATTGGATGAACCACCCTCTAAGAAATTCCATAATGTGCTATAATGGTTTCCTTCTCACCCTTGATGGAAAATCTAGTCCAATACCAGCAGACACACCACACTTTTCACACAATACAGTCAATATAATCATGGAATGTGGATAAATAGTCCATACCCAAGATAATGTCGTAAGGACTTATTCCACTACGAGAAGATCCCAGCTAAATCTATTGTCTCATAGAGTAATCTCACACTACAAGAATTAGTGTGTAATGGTCGAATCCCCTCCCATTGGAGTCTCTATATGTAAGTATCAATCCAACGGCTCCGTCCGAATCTCCGAGCTCCAAGCAAGGGTCGTGGAATGAAAAGAGTGACTCGAACCTTTCTTTATATGTTATAAAACTATTTTGTAATTGAAATAGATCACACCTCTAATCATATCCGGAGCATGATGGTCGTAGGCCTCTGCTGCCTAGAGCAGATCTCATCCCTGTCCTCCTGCTCCCTATGGTATGGGTGGACCACCTGATGGGGATGATGGGAGAACCTCAAATTACCATGCACCACCTGCTGCATGGACAACTCCTCTTCCTTGTCCTTCACCCTTTATACCTACCCGGTCAAACCTATGACTCTTCTTTGGTGTTACCTTGACCATAAACTAGTTTTAAGTATAGAGATTCAAGCTATCACGATCCTTGTGACACTGCCTTCCGCACAAGTAGTACTGCATGATCCTCAACTATCCTCCTCTCTCCCATGAGCACCTCACCACCGACCCCATATCATAAGGTCATCCAACAGATGGTACGACTTGCATGGGAACATGTGTTATCCATGTAACACATACAAAAAATGAAAACGCTACCTGAAATTTGGTGGTGGGTCTCACTGGTGGTGCTGGATAAGCTAGGAAGGTCTCTACTAAAGGTGCTCACTCTAACACCCCAATCTCCAACAGATTGCTGAGTGATATCATCAATGCACTTATCATCCATTGAACACAATGATAAATGGTCTGAGGCCTAATGAAAGGGTATCATACCTTGTTGGTGGAGTAACAAGAGATATCAGTGAACCTCATCATGTACTATCCCATGATCATACTACACTGTTGTATGTGATGCACCACCTGTATACTCACTATGCATAGAGTTGCTAGGATGAAATCTGCCCTGAAAATTCCACCGATGTCCACCCAGGTGATGGTCGACTTGTAATTTAACTAGGGTGTCAGAATCAAACATCTACCTACTACTCCATGGAAGATACTAGCAGCTTGGATCACCATAAAATCATATGGTGTCCCACCTTTGTAAAAACATCTGGCCACAACCACCAGCTAGTCCACAGCCTCATGCGAATCCACCTGGCCTTGAAAAATCAAAGCTCTCTACTGCTGAAACTCATGAAACATGATTAGTCAACAAGAACAATATACTGGTGGTGTTGGTGGCATTTGCTACCCAACGGGTGGTGTTGATATAGGTTCACCACCTGATGGTACTATCGTCGTAAGAGGGCCCTAAAATGAAGCCTCATAACTCAGTGATCCATTATCATGTACCCACTCAGAAATCCTGGATGACTATCTATGTTGAGGAATCCATAATTAAAATAGGTGCACCATGGTCAATAAGTTATATTAGGTGAGTTGAATAAAATAAATCATATGAAAAACTATTCAAAACACACCCAATCATTGTTTTCGTGCACTAAGTCAGAAATCAAAATTTAGTGTCTGGGTGTATGGATACATCAACCACCACACCAAACCATTGATTGTCCAAAATTAAAATCTCAATAATAACACATAACACTATTACAACATTAAAAATATTAGAGTCCTAGTTCTTCAGCCGAAACGAATCCTCTAAAACCACATTATCCCAACTCATCCCCTGGAACCCATGACGTGAACAACCCAAGCCCACCTTCCATAGGCCAGGGTCTGGGGACTAGAACTGAAAAGACATATCCCTTAAGGGGAAGGCATTTCCATTAAACCTATTGAAATGCACCATCCATGATTACAACAAGAAGTAACCACGAAGTGAACAGTTGTTGTAAAAAAGTGTGCTGGAAGAAAAAGGAGTCAGAATACATGCCCAATTTGAATGTACAAGTACAGCTGGTAAAGGAAAAATAGCTATTGGAATGTCCATTGAGGCTCCTACCTTAAGGGTATGAAAAGCTCATTATCATAAATCTTGTGTCACAACACGTCAAATGGTCCACCTCCGAGCACCACCCAGTGATGGATCCCTCCACCTCGATCAACGATGTTCATTGTCTACACTAGACACAACAATGTGCAAGCAAAGCCCAGGTAGTGGTGAGTATATCAATACATAGTAGGGACCCAAGACCCCCAAATGTCTCCCAGTGTTCCAAAAAAGAATATCTACATTGAAATTTCTCAACCAAAAATCATGAAGCATTCATCAACTCCACCCAGGTATTTTCCCATATATATTCATAATTTATCAAGATATAATCATCTCATACATGGGGGAAGAATTCCACAAAGGTAACACTGTGAAGGTAAAATAACCACACTGGTAACCCCATGAAGGTAACACCGAGAAGGTAGAAGAACTGCACAAGTAACACCATGAAGATAACACCATGAATGTAAGAGTATCACACAAGATTTCACCCACACTAGATCGGTATGCGATGACCCAAATAGAATCCCTGAGAATTGACCCACACAAGTTTTTATCCACACATGATCAATATCCGCTGACCAAGACATGATTGCTGAGCACTGACCCCCACATGATATGACCCAAAAAAGATCGCGATGACCCACACAGGATCGCTTGGTACAATCCTACGTATGATCTATAACCATCCTCTGCCTCACTGCTAGCAACTAGATTCCTTCTCAAAGTATGTTTGAGATAACAACTCATCAAGACATCGATCATTCCTCAACCACCAAACCATTCCATGAAAAAGTTACCCCAAAGGACCGCTAGGTCGTAAGGGTACCGACATGATAGACAATGCATCAATTAGATGCCCGATCTATGACTTGTAAGCATTTTAGTTCTTAGGGCCTGGTTAGATTCAGGTTTGATCCAACCCGGCCGCACTCCAATTGTTTTCACAACAAAATTGGAGTATACCAAAAGTACAACATTTTAACAAGGGATTTGGTGCTGAAAACAGTCCTTCAGAGGGACACCTGATCTGTTAGTTAAACCCCTTCTTGTAAAACATTGGTGATCTATCTTTTGTAAGGAAAAGCATGGTCCGGCCCACTGGAATATGGCAAAGAGACAGATTCCCAAAAGGTATCCTTATGCAACTGAAGGTGTCTCAAACAGACACCCAATTTATAAATTACGAGCATTTCATTATTCGTGGAACAGTTAGGTCTCAGCCTTGTCCAAATCAGTCAGGCTGGCCCGATGCAATGGGTCCTAGGGTCTATCTGACCATGCTCAGGTATAGCCTGCAAAGGGTCAGTTCAGTTTACTGGGTCCAACCCATTGGTGAAATCTCGATTCAATTCGCGTGCCCTAGTCACGGTTGGCTTGACCAGTCCGGTGGGCCTCGTCCCCCCGGTGTTGGCCCACTAGGCCGCAAGTTGGGTTCATTATGCTGGGTGGGTCCGACCTACTAGGCCAGCCCACACCGGGCCTAGTCCACTAGATGGAGGACTAGTTTTTCCAAATGTCACTATAGGTGCGTGGCCGTTTTGGCTAGCAGTTGGGGCGCTTTCCCACCGCATAACGATCAGCTGTTGTGGCCGACTGGGGGGTCCGTCAACCTGGTGAGGTAGGGGGCCATGCTACTCTCCACTTTCCGCATCCCGCTGGCTGTGGTTGTAGCCACCAGCGGCGCCTATCGGCACCTCAACATTTATCGACCAACCATCTATAGTTGGCTGCTTCAAGCCTCTTCCAAGAAACAGTTTGCACTACCCTCCACCACCCGCGACCAGTTTCCAATGGGTCTCTACCGGCCTCTGCTAAATTGGTGCACTATTGGTTTTTCTGTTTCTTCTGCGATGCCTTCATCTTCTCGATGTTGTCCCCCTGAAGAAAACATCCCTAAAGAAGACAACTAAAACAGAGCGACAGGGCGTCCGGAATGTGTTCATTTATCCCGCAACCTCCCCATTAATATGTTGACAAACAAAATAAGGGAAATGATCAGTGATGAAATTTAAACAAACCCCCTATATCATGATAGTTTGAGACTTCCCACGATTGGGGGGACAATATGAGTTCGTGATCCCCTCAACATGCCTCTAACATTGCTGCTCAAATGTCCTGGTTCGATTCGTGATTCGGTGTCGCTCATCAGCGCCAGCTGGAACTGGCTCCATCCTCGAAGTGATTAGCATCGCAACACTTTTTCATAATTTCTCGACAGGGTTATGTCATTCCAATATCACACCCAATGTTGCATATAAATAAGAGAGGGGTTGGATGAGTGACACCCATGGAATTTATTGGTGTTCATCTAATAGGAACCTTTAAAATTACAATGACGCTATTTTAAAGGATTTGATGAGTCAATACATTTAATGTATTGAATGGGAATTGGTTATACCAATGTCACTTATCGATTGGAGGAAAATATTACTAGAAATAAAATAACAAAGTTATTTTATTATTCTCTTATAAAATCGAAAGTGTAACTTTTTCTCCAGATATACTGCTATCAACGTGAAGCCTCCCTTAAGTGAATCTCGGTTCTACAGATTCAAC
This sequence comes from Viscum album, assembly GCA_963277665.1. NCBI lineage: Eukaryota > Viridiplantae > Streptophyta > Magnoliopsida > Santalales > Viscaceae > Viscum > Viscum album. The sequence goes on from OY728163.1 coordinate 1,948,018,075, forward strand.
GATGCCCTCATATTTCTAATCTGAGCACCAGTTCCAAAGATCAATAAAGCCACCTGCGTGTTTACTAAATGGACCATAAAAATGATTAGAAATTCATTCTGGGAACACCGGGCCTCGAAATGATGTGCCATCAATTTTCGTAGGTTTGTAATAATTTAATATAATTAAAAAATATTTACATGGAAAATCTAGGTCTTCACATCCATCCATGTCCTTAATAACATCATAGACCTGGTGAAATTACATGGGAAGCTATATAGGGCTTGGGATTATGTCCCATGTTCCCTCTTGTATTGGGATTGGTATTTCATATAGTGTAAAATATTGTTTGAAACATGGGATTCAATCCAATATACCCTATAGTTTTGTCCTTGTGATTCGATCTCATGTAATCGATTGTTCTAGGCTTCATATTCCCTCCTATATACGTTGTTAATTTGAGCTTGGGATGCTCTCCTATGTACCCATGTGCTTCGGTCTTGGGATGAAATCATTTGAAATAACTTTTTTCAAGCATAGTATATCCTTTATATCAAGATTTAGATTCACTCTCATAAACCCTTTGCCCTCATAAAAAATCTATCATTATCTTATTCACTAGAGGGAAATATAATTTCCACCTATGACATAATGAAATCTTACATGCATTTTCTATAAGAAAAAACAACATTAATCATATCATGTCCCATGAAATGAAATATGTACCATTAAAGATTAAACACATAATAACTTATGGAAATATATAGGTTTCATAATCATTTTTTCAAATCATAATCTATGAAAAATATCGGGTTTCAAAAGCATATAACCCATGGATGAGAAACAACTGTAATAAACATCATTCCATCAAAACATAAATCATTATATAATTAATATTAATGGTATTATTTTATAATATACATATTAAATAATAAACAATGACAACATATATCCTCTTATATAGAGAATTTTTTTAAAGATCATTTGAAACATTTCATTAGGATTTTAGAGTTTCTATGAAATTTATTTTCATAAAGCCATTCCAAAATCAATGTTATTATAAATAAATATTTTAAATTTTATTTAAATTAATTAATGATGAAAATAACTTTTCATCTTTTAAAAAATATATTTTAAAACATAAATCATTTTTAATGCATTTTTATTTTATAATATCATTAGAAACATTTATTGGAAGCTTGAAAATATTTTGAAATCATAAAAATAATTCTTGCAATAATTTTGAATACAATTTTCCAAAAAATGGATCTTATAACATATAAATAATTATTGAAATCATTGATATCCATGCATTAAAAACAACCTTTTGAATACATATAAATGATGATTTTAAATAATTTAAATCACATTTTACCCAAATTTTTTTATTAACAATCATTTTAAATTAAAACAACTTTAAAATGAATAACAATCCATAAAATAGGAAACCATTTTCAGTAAATGTAACCATGTAAACATACAATGAAATAAATAATGAAAATACGTCATGGTGATTGGTAAATATGTAACATCAAGTCAATTTATTTTCACCATAAAAGGGTTAGAATAGTGCCTTGATCACAAAATAACAATATGATTAATTTAAAGAAATTATAAAAAAGGTAAAATATTGGTAAAATATTCATATAAAAAACACAGGATAATAGGAAAAAAATTCTAAGGACATTTTTAGAGAAAAAAATTAGATAGAACATGGAATTTTGACTAAAAGGAGAAATAATGGCATATTAAAAAAACATTTCCATAAATATCATATATTTTAATTAGTGGAAAAACTGTACCATTACATGGATATCAAAATAATAACCAATACTGAAGAAAAATTCATGAGTGTTTTCAGGAGATAAAATATACCATTTCATCAACGGTATCATAATCATAAGAAATCCTCATAAACGATGAGATTATAACAATAAACTCTTAAAAAAATTTTAACATTAAATCCAAATCTCCATGAGAGAATAACATCACATGAAGGTTAAAATGTCATTAAATAAACTAAATTCATTATATAACATGTCAAATGGTTTTATATAAATTTCAATGAAAAATGAAGATACATGGAATTTGATGTCTCTCTAAGATGTAATATTGAGACCAAATTACTTTTCGGATTTGGTTACTTTTGAACGACAAACACCCATATATTAAGTACATAAAATAGATATGTAAATAAAAAACAAATTTATGTATAATAATTATTAAATTTGATCTTCAGCAGTATATAATCATCAAAGAATAAATTAGTGGTGAATAATGAATATGTCTTATAAAAACATATGTTAGATAAGTAAACGATTACTTTGTGTCTTCAGTTTATTCATACAAATTAAAACATAATGAATAATAAATATAAGTTTATTATAAATATATCACAAAAATTATAATTATATCTAATAACATATATGGTTTTGTTATGACTCTATATTACCCACCTATTAACAGCTTAGTGATAATGTTACTTCTCACGAAATATACCCAATGTTTTTGGTATATCTATTGACTTGTTATTCTAGTTCATATTTCTCATATCATGATTTAATTATTTCAATATGGTAATAAATGAAATAAATATAATATATATTCAATATTTATATATTCAAAATATTCTATTAATATATAAATATGAAATGGAATACAACGTTCATGAAAATTGTAGTCTTTGGGTATGCATTAATGTTGTTTCTGGTAACTTTTCATATTAAACGAAAATTAAATTTCATTTATATGTATATATATATATAATATCCTTAATGTATAATTATTATGTCATATATTCTATATATTTTTAGGAAAACCATATTAATATATTCTATGTAGAGTGTGAATGGATCACATTGCTTTGAGGCAATTGTAGTCCACACATCCACAAAACATGTTATCCTATTTTAAAAAAATGGAAATAATGAATGTATGATTAATATAATAATTATATAAGAATAAATACATAATAAATAACACATATATAATATTAAAATAGTATTTCCACCACAATCTCTACCAATTATATGTATTAAAGGAATGATGAACAATATCATTTTGTGAGGTGATAATTTTTCATACATAGGAAGAGAAATAGAATTACCCATCAGAAGTAAGTGTCTGTATTTATTGGTATAAATCATATAATAAAAACATATAATTTTTTTATAATTTTTCTTGTAATAAAATAATAACATTGTTGTAGTGGGTGGAGAATGAAAATAAAACAAATGAGCTTGTTGAAGGATGATACCTCTTCTTTGAGTAACTCCTCTTGGTTTGCATCAAAGGGAAACACAGATTGGATTTCCTACAAATGGAATGATTATAACATTTATTTAGTAATTTTGGGAGGATAGTGTATCAAATTAGGGCTGATTAAAAGGGATTATAAGTGTAAGTTATTCAGAGGGTTAAGTTACTTTTTATTTTGGTGGAGGAGTGTCATTTTTGTAAATTTTTTAAAAGGGAATGACACCCACATTTTTTCATTTTAAAGTGTGTCTAAAAATGATAATAATTGCATAAAAATGCGGATAATTTCCAAATATCAATATTCAATGGATTTTGAGGCATAACTGGGTCATTTTGATGTTTATGTTTTAGGGTTAGTATTTTTTTAAGGTAAACTGTTTCTTAATCCAAATAAATAACGATAATAACATTCAATATTAATTTTTTCAAAAACTTTGTTGAAATTATTAGATATTGTAAATTATTGTTATTACAAATATGTAAAAATTTATTCCAAATTCTAATAAAAAATGTGGTAGAAATTATTTATAACATTATCCCACAGACAAGATGACAATGACAATTTTTAATGAAAAAAAAGTTGAAACGTTTGAAAAACTGTTACATCCATTTTCAATTTATAATTGATTTAAATGAGTAAAATTGGATAAATTCATATAAAATTTAACTAATTAAAATTTAAAACCTATTCAAAAGATAATTTATCCTTCTAATTTATTTAGATGAAAATGTAGTTCTAAATTAAATCATTTTTCACTATTTACCATAAAATGAATATTCATAGAAAAATTTCATAAAATTAAGCCAATTAAATACTGATAATGATATTAAAAATAAATTATAATTTTTTAAAAAAATTATACAAGTGTTACAATTTATATCTAAAATGCGACCTTCATTAAAAAGTAGAAAAATTTACTTTTTTATAAACATATCTTTTTAATTTTTAAAAAGGTTATATTATTATATTGTTACAATAAAATTTTTTGGATGAGTATCAAAAATATTTATTGTATATATATAAATTTTATTTGAAAACAATAACAAAAATTGGTTTGTTTAATTTATTGGGAGAAAATAATTTTCGTAGAACTAAAATTTTTATATTTTAGTTTAGTTGTTACATTGATTTCTAATTAATTTATAACCAATGTATTATCTTATTATCCAAATATAAAAAATATTTTCAAATTTTAATTAATTTTAATTAAGAACTTACTTTTCAATGTATATGTTATATCAATAATATTATTTTAATCCCAATATTAGTTGTGTATTTTAGTTCGGTAAGAATCGAAACTGCATGTAACTCAATCAATTTAAGGGACTCAATAGTTTGTGTAATTAATGAAAACATAGTGTTTCTTGTACCAAAAGTTAATGTTAGTGTTGCGTGTAGAGAAATCATAATATGTTTTTGGGTATATTGTAAAAAAATACAGTACTTTCGTATAATAAAAAGTATATATTCATTGTTGTGTGAAATTCTAAAAATCTAAAGGAATAAATTAATTATATTTGTTTCAAAAAATATCATGGTGTTACAAATATATTTATGGAAATTACCATTATATTTAATTACAATTAAAAATAATTTGAAATTTATATATTTCTAAAGAATCTGTGTTTATGATTATGAGATTAGTGATGCATAATTTTTTTTATTTATGTTTCACTTGTATTAGGGTTCAAAAATTATGTTTCAAAATGATAAGATCAAATGTAGTGTACTTAATCATTTATAAATGGAAACCCTTATGAGGAATGATAATTACATCATTGAAAATGATCCATGGAGTAAGAATAAACTTTTATTTGATGATATGATTCTAATCTAATGAATGGAACAAGTCTCCCTACCATTCTCATCAAATGAGGAAAAAATATCATGTGATAATAATACAAATAATTATATATAAAAGTACTACCGCTTTCAATGGGATGCCTTATAAAAATAGTATGAAATATAAAAAGGATGGATAAATGAAATAATTGAATAAGATATTTTCCCATCTGTGTCAATTGTGAAAGAAACACCCTTGTAATTTCATAAATGGAATGGGTGGTTTCTATACGTGTGGAGAAAAATGACACTATTCTTGTGATTATATATGTCAGAAAACTATTTACAATGTCCAATGCATTCATTTTAAGTAGATGTGGAACAATGCATATCAATGTATAAATCAGCAAAGAAATATAACTAAAGAGAATTTAATGGACCATTGTTAATATTAGGATACTTCCATATAGAATAGAAATGATTAATGTTCATGTTTTTGGATTAAAGATCCATTTAAATGTGTTTTTTTATCAATTATATATTTGTTATATGAATTATAAAATATATAAGTTGTTTATTGTAGAAAATTTTTTAATTATATGAATGATTATGTTAAATGGTACTGATGTCTAATAAATATGATTAATGGAAATTTGTCCTTCCTGTAAACCCAGGATTTATGAAAATTTTACCATCAACATGTTTCAAATGTAGAGATAATGATGCTGGGACAAATAGATAATTAGATTTGATAATGTAAAGTGGATATTATTTACTTCTTTGGAAGTGGTTAATGATTTTTTAACAATATGGTCATGCTATCATTGATAAAATTTACACCATTAGCTAATTTAAGAATTATATCCCATGATATTTTTTTAATTTTGGAATAAAGAAGAATGAATTTTATTCAATACACTTATATGGTTATTTAGGATATTAGGAAGATTAAATATAATACATGATGAAGGAATTAGTGTGTCCGGTATATATTGATGAAGATATAAATCTCATTTTTGAGTGATTAAATATTAGTTCGTTTTAGAAATTTAGTGACCTTCATCCTATAATTTTGGATCTAAATCATTTGGATGTTTCATATGGTTAAATATTTATGAAATAGTTTATGTTATTTGTGGGTAATGTATTACATCACCATAAAGATATTAGTGAATATATATTACTTGTGCTTACTATATAGGTTTTGGAAAACAAATAGATATATACATAAAGCCTTTTCACTCATTTATAGATTTTTGGATATATTTATTGTCAAATTTAGAGATTCAAGAATAGTAATAATTAATTTTTTGATTATGAACATTTGTAATATGGGATTAATTGGAAATTTAATGATGGAAAATATATTTATGAAATTGTGCATATGAAATATATTCATATCAAGTAAGAATATTGTCATATATTCATAGATAGTATAATAATTAAACAACTTTAGGGAAAGGTTATGAAAATAAAATATTTATCATAATAACTTAATTTATATTTAATTCATGGTCATTTAAATCATCAATGATTTATGACTTTGAGGGCCATAAAATTCTATTGATCACTCACATTCTTGTAATCAATGACCATTATCATTATTTATAATTTGTTATACATTTCATTCAAATACATATCATCACTTTTCCAAAAAAAATTATAAATGAAAATATATTTTTATTTTATTCCTTAATACCTTGTAATCCCCATTATATCTTATTAGGATTATTTTCATTAACCCTTTTACGATGTTGGTTTTTCAATAGTGGAATTTGAAAATTGTAACCTTTGATTAACAATATAATGATTATATTGAAAGGATGGAATTTATTTTAGGTGGTGTAAATTTAACACCAAAAAATTTAAAAAGTATAAAATTATTTTAATAGTCTGTGAAACACAAACAATTAATTTTATATTATATTACATGAAACCCCCTGTTTATCTTCTATTACATACAATACAAAGTTTATCTTATGATCCATTTAGAGAATAGTTCCACTGAACAAATATATATTTTTATTATTATTATTTAATATGAAAATTATGGTCTATATATTAGAAAAAAGTTTAGTAATTGGATTAAATAACTATGTATTTAATGTAAATAAAATTATATGCATTTTATAGAAAAGTAAATATTTTTTGACCAACTATAAATTTTCAAATTACTGATTATTAATACTTTACGCACATAATATAAAACAATTTTTTACCACTTTTGGTAATTTATTTTGAAAATTTAATCATAATTTTTGAAACAATAATTCCAAAATTTTCATATGGTTGTTTTTTCGTTTTTTTAGAAATGTTTTATTTTATGATGAATAGTGATAAATACTAAATATTCATTGAATATTTCCTTTTTGTAGGAATTACTTATAATTTTAAAATATATTTCCAATTAATTTTAATGTAAAAGTATATAAATTTTAAATCTATTCATACCATTTTTTAATTTATATCAATTAAATATTAATTTTTGAAATAAAAAATTGTAAACCCTTAAACATTTTCTCATTAAAAACACTCTTTTTAATAACATCTGTGAGATTATTTTTAAATTAAATTCAGTTTCATCTCCAAGTATAATTCTAAATATATAATTTATATTTTCAATCACATTTATTTAAAATATATATTAATTTCAAGATATTTTTTACTTTAAATATTATTGACCAAATAATAATTTTTTTACGACGATTAAAGCTTAATATAGAGGTTTAACACATTATGTGCATTTGTATTAAAATTACTTTTTCACATATATAGTAATTTTATGAAATAAATTGGATATAATATTTATAATAATTTTGTTTAAATTATCAAATAAAACAAGATTAATTTTTTCATAAAGGATTTATAAACTCGATAAACAAAATGTTAGAAGCGACTGTAGTAAAAAAATGAGTAAATTTTAGTCAACATAATTAATAAAGAGATAATATGATAAAAATGTATTTTGTTCTTTGTAGTGGTGGTTTTTATGTATTACATAAACTCTCCCCTCAGTTATTGATCTATTTTTGATGCACAAGAGGTAAGGGAGACCTACAAACAGTGAATATATTTTGGTATTTACTGTAATGCTACTCATTATCAATTGAAAAATTAGACTCACAACCCTCACTTCTTCACACCACAACAGAATATTTGGTTGACCAAAGAACAAAAAAATAACATCCTAAAATTTTCTAAACAAATAATAGAATTATTAGTTTTGTAATATATATGTCCTTAGATTGCTTTAGTTAAAAGAGAATGAGAATACCATAAGAAGTAAAATTCATCAACGAGTTTCTTTATATTACTTATTTTCCCAACTACATAACATTTTAATAAACCTTTATGACATAATAATTTCTTAATATTCCTTAAAATTTGATTCTTTTAATAATATCATCATTACCTAAATTCATCGGCACTTCCATTAGTTAGGAAACAAAAACACCATTTGTGTGTTTGTGGACTACCACTTTATGATCAAATTTAATTTTTTTCCCTTACCACCTATCATGGTTAGGTATTCTAATTAATATTATGTAAATATATGATATATATGACATAAACATACATTTTCATCATTATATCACTTATAATATATTAATATATATTCTATTAGAGATATAATAATTTTATTCAAGTGTACGACGAACTACCCCTCCCAAATAAATATGATTCATCTTTGACAAATAGTCTGTATGGAAGGTGATAAATAGAACCTTAAAATATAATATGTGATATACATGAAATTATTATGATATTCAAGACATATTCATCATTATAAAAGGATAATATATCATTTTTTAAATGGGATAACATTGTTCATGTCCGTGTGGAATGATGCCTTCATGAAGTGTTACGACTCACATTTCATCACCACAACACATGGATGAAATATATATATATATATATATATATATATATATATATTCATTTTTTATAAATAATAATACATTTACAGTTTAATTATCATATTATAAATTAAATATATTATTTACCTATTTTCCGTAATGATAGTTGAAAAATTTAAATGTTACTTATGTGTATGTACGAACTACCATCTTAATAACCATGACCTAATTCATTGATCAAATACAGCGTTAATGATTTTTCATAAAATTATAATTGATGTATAAATACTAATTTTTTTTAATTATTATTATTCAATATATTATTGAACTATATAGTATACCCAAGAATTTAAACAATAAAAAAATCACGAATAAGAAAATATGGTAATTAATAAACGAAACAATGAAACCAATGAAATATTACTAACAAAGAAGAGGTAAAATGTTATAATATAATAGTTTATAATATTATAGATAATATTATGTTTCTATTATAAATTAATAACATTATTGAAACCATTAAAAAAGAGTCTAAATAATTTTCAACTAAAATAAAAGTGTAGGTAATTGATTTCAAGTAAATATACATTCCATTGAGACATTTTTTTTATGCACCAATTCGATTTATAAGGTGCATATACTACACATTGGTCATGTAATTTCATGAATACATATATTTTTATGATATTTTATGTTTCAAATTTAATTATTTCATCCATGGGTATTTGACATTATAATTACACAATGGTAAGAGTTATTGTGAAATCTCATTTTCAGTTTTCATAACATTATAATAAAAATCACATTCATATATTAATATTTCACTAAAAATTAAATTTCTATTCAATATATGTATTCTTGTATTATGGATATAATTATTTTGTAAAAAAATTTCCATGTTTTATATAGTGATTAATTTCAATGTAATTGAATAATTGGGTAAATATTGATAAAAATGAATCCTTTAATCAATATGGATTTTTTATATGGAACAATTTTTTATGAATGAAATAAATTTTTAATATAAGATGAATTCTATAGAAATGAAAAATATTGGTTTGGTACTAGTTAACTAAACCACATTAATGCATATAAAGTATCATTAGATGAATTAGTTGGCCTAATCAGAATGATTTCTACCAACAAACATAAAACATCTCAAGGACAAATCATAATAGAAATTGACTTGATGATTGATCTTGATAGTTCAGATGTAAAATATTTTCAAATCCCTTATTTTTGATATTCATTATTATCATTATACTATTTCTAATATCTACTGTTAAATTTTCATGTTTGTGTGATTAGTTTTATGCAATCACATTTTTATCATTTATATATTCATTATCCCGCCGAATTTAAATATATAATTGGATGTGTTTTAGTGAAATGGATTTAAATATTGATTATGATTATTGATTAATGATAGATTCGAATATTCAAAACCCTTATTTATCATTTTATCTCATCATTATTTTTTTCTTTTCCCAAGGATTATATTAAGTATACAATGATTTATATTGAAGGCCATGTTTGATATAAGAGAGTTATGTTTAAAAAATAATTGTATTATAATTTTTTTCAAATGTTTTTGAACAATCATGTATGTATCTATTTTACCATGAAAATAAAAATACTTTTTCCATTTTTGTTCTACATATTGTATCAAGGACAATTTAATAATATCAAGAACAAGCATTGGGATAATGAGGACATGGTTTGTACCCATAATATACAATTTGATAATCCCATGATGGATCATTTCTCAACCCACTCTACCTGATACCAACTAATATTCCTTGTATATCAATTACTTATCTTCCTTTGGTGTTGACAATAATAAGCTTATTCAATATAAATAAATGTTGTATCAAAAGAAGGCCAAAAAATTCAAATAATGAATTTGATATATGATCATCATCTTATGAATCATGAAGTCCCATAGATACCCATAACCAATAAAAACATGGGGACACACTCTCTATATCATTGTAGATAACCCACATTCTTGGAAATTTATTTATTGAATAATTGAAACTCAAGAGAAAAATCTAATTTTATGTCAAGTACAATAATTACTAGTTTATATCTAAAAAAATCATAAAATCTATATGAAACAATAAATTAGTCAATGTATATGTAAACAAGACCATACCTTGAACAGTAGAGGGTCCCTCACCAAAATATACATAGTTTTATCATCTATATATACTCACCCTTCATTAGCTCTCTGACTATATCTTTGAGGTATGTGACTTCCCTAAGACATCATTCTCTGATCCCACAACTAAAGACCCCATTTGGATCCCTTGTTCATTGATTTCATCTACCAAAAGACCTTATTGTATGTTTTACACAATGATCTATCACCAAATTAGTGATTATTACACATCTCTCCTAATTTCAAAATCATTCTATGAGATATTTGGAAAAATATATGATAATGTATGGTCATTCCATTTTTGAAGATATATGGATCTATAATCAAGGTAAATAAAGTAGTTGAAATCCTCTTCACATACTTACCACTAACCTACAATGTGTCATTGGTATTCATATTCCTATATATAGAAGAGACCCTCACTATTGTAGTAAGACTTACTGCATCCTGATTAATAAATTTGAATAATGACTAGCTACCAAATACTCCCACATTCTCTTATCAATAGTCATGGCCTTATGTAGATCCTCTGGGCATGCCGTTAGTATAAAAATAAATACATTATATCTCAATTTTAAATGATGACTGATCATTATCTCTATGGAAATACATGAATCATTTTCAGCCAAGAGAGAATTAAAAAAACTAACACAGTTAATCAAATAGAGTATACAAATACTTTCATAGAACCATAACATAGCTCACTGTACCCATAAAATATATCCTACATCAGTGTATGCAAAGATAATTACCTGATGAAGATGTTATTGATGAGGTCTATGGTGAGAAACTAACATCTTCCCACTCGTACCATTACACCCCACCACCTACGAGTGGGTCCCTATATAAGGATTGTTTCCATATTAACCTTTGTTTCATCTATTGTAAGAATGAGGTAAATGAAACTCTTTATGATATCAATCAATTCCTAAATATCAAGTGTTCCTCCAGTGTCCTAAATAGATGGTGTATAATGGACAATGAATTATCTATTATATCCAACCATTTAACTGATTTCCCATCATCTTTTATATTAAAAATTTGGAAGGAATCCAGAATAAGAGGTAATAATTTTGATTTCAATAGAGAAGGTGTTGGAAAATTCAATTCACAACTACATTTCATAAAATAACATGGAATATGGGGATCCTCTCTACCGAGGAAAACCCAATTCACATCATCTGGTGATCCCATAAGTTTCCAGCATGGAAACACCTTATGTTACACAAAGGAAACATTTTGAAATGAAATTATTATACACCCAAATTAGTCCATGGGATCTTATTTTTTTCTCCTTGCATGCTATGCAATACTCATGGAATATCCTTGATATAACTAACAATGTTTCTTCATCCCTATATATTAGTGAAAATAATATATATATATATATATATATAACATCATGATGTGGGTCAAATATTTAATTGATGAAGATATATATCATAATAGTTTGTAATAAAAAAAATATTGCTCAACAAAGAATATAAAAATATACTAAATAGATATAAAAATTCATGTAAATTAATTAAATTACTAATATGCAACAAAAAGTTTTTATATATATGAATAATGATACTATGTTCCTATTTATGATCCTTGAATGAACCCCAAATCCCATAAAATTATAAAAATAATATCATTAATAGAATCTCAGTGGTACGTTACTCGTGAGTTGTCAAGAAACATGGAAAATAACTAAACTAAATACCTCAGTGCCTATCATAATTCTACCATATCCATAGTATGTAAAAAATGAATTAATATATGCTCTAATTCAATTATTGATGGACCTATAAAAAACCACGCGGTTCAACCGGGAGAGAGATTATACCCCATTCATGCATACCCATATGTAAGAAGTTGTGACTAGTTGTGAGGGTCTGAACGATTTCATTGGGTGTACTATACCCACATTGTTTAAACCATATACAAATAAACATTAATATAAGTTTTAACATAATAATCATATTAACATATGAATTTCTATGTGAAAAAATTTTATAATAAACACCACTTAGTTCATACAAATAAAATAAATGATGATCCTAGCATGTAAAGCCAACCAAAATAATATATTCATGCTTATTAATAAAAAATCATTGAAAATAAACTATTTACCACCCAAATTCCATTACAAGCACTATGATCCATTACTCAACATTCTTCCATTAGCCATTTCCCCTACCTGCACCCATATACTTGAATTCTATACTTGAATTGATGTACTCGTGTACGATGTGACTAATAAAACCTAGTATAACACCGAAAATATGTTCTTAACTAGTTATCACTTGTATAATATGTGTAATCAAGGATAAAATAAATGTATAGGATTATATACAAATCATTTAATGAGAGTTCCCATGATAACTAATCTATTATAAGCCTCAGTCATATCATTTTGGGCTTCATTACAAAAGTATAATTTAAATAATTTTGGAGTTATTAATAACTTGATTTAATGAAATAATTTTTTTATCCATAGTAGAAATCATGTCAGATCAATCCTCAAGGATTGAATTTAATTTATCAATCATTATTAAGGCCTCTAGGTGTGTATAACCAAATTATTCCTTGGTTCAGGTCTCCTGTCCGCCAAGGTCATACATCCTCTGCCACTGTTCAGGCCTTCAAGTCATCATGCCCCTACCCTATTCTCATGTTTATCATCACTATCGAAACAGTCCATACACACTCCCCCTATAATGTATAATCATTTCATGATGGTCCACCTATTTTTTGTACAATGATAAAATCCTCCAAAGGTATTAGAACACATATAAAATGGATGCGATTATAAGAAAATCATAACATATCATCATGATGAAATACTAGAAACATACAATACATGTGATCAACATAAAACATGGTCAATAAATCTAAAATAATATTCATGAAATAATACATTAATAATGGGTCTCCCATAAAATACACACATATACCATCATGTGTTCTCCTTCTAGAATTGATTAAAATGTCTACCAAAAACAAAATAATAAAATGCAATAATGTATATAAAGGTTCCTAAAATTGTATGGAATATACTATCTCATGTTTTAGATGATGTTATCCAAGGTTATTTAATGGAATGAAGATAAAAATACATTTCACACCCACAAATAACTATCTTTCACATAAAGGATTCCTAACATGAATACCAATTCATCAATAAAGTGGGTTTGAAATGAGAATGAAGGAGGTTCCACATATATCATACTGATTACAACCATGTATATCAAATTTTAAAAATTCTTTTCACATATGTGTTAAAATTATATTTATCGCTTATCCTGCAAAGGATGTTAGAAGGTAGGTAAAATAGAAGTTCAAATGTTCCATAAATTTTTTATATCTAGTTAAATTATTAAAATGATTACATTAACCTTCATTTGATTAATATATCTATTTATTTACTATTACATTATAATCATTTTAAATTGAAAATAAATATTTAAATAAAAAAGTTCGTCTTTAACTACAATGTTGTATTTTTCACTATTGATCATGGATTGAAACATTTCATAAAAATTCCCAAAATTCACTCGAAGATAATAATGATATTCCAAATTCAAAAATAATATTTTTCTTTATTAAAACAAATTTTAGTGAGTGTCTAAAATTAATTTTATAATTTTTCATAGAAGGACATGAAATGTAATTCATTTGAGAGAGTATGCTTTTTTGACATATAATTATTTTAACCAAAATTTTATATTTCATTAGAAAAATTATTAGAATTTTTTTTAAAACAATGTTAATAGAGTTCTTATTAAAAAATGTACATCTATTTTATTACTATATTATTTAATTAATTGTAATAGTAATGTGTTTTTTCCAGAAAACCAATGTTGGGTGTAACACAAGACATGTCGGTGTTGCATGTAGTGCAAACATCCCTTGGTGACTCATATATCATAAATAAAATTTTGAGATACTATATAACAAACAAGTCAATTATAAATGTTGTGTAAAATATAAATATCAAATTATTAAATAAATTTTCGAAAAATATATTCACAACATATCTGGGTGTAAAATTCTACCTGCATCAAAATGAATTTCTCTCTAGAAATTTGCCGAGGTTATAAATAAAATAGAATCCCACATCATATTAATAATTATTTAAAATTTAATTAAAAAAAATAAATAGTTGGAAAATTAATGTTGCCTAAAGTTAATCACTAATATGTATCTATATAAGAGAACATGGGAGAAGGTTTGGGATTAAAAGAAAAGCGTAAATAATCATAGAGATTGATAAATATCATTGAATACATGAATGCGTCTAATATAGTGAAATTTAATAATCACAAAACCACAATTCAATGATGAGTGAAAGAGTTCAAGGATATATAAAAAATGATGATAATAGGACACCCTTCACATCATGATTCTTTTACTAATGTGGAATAATTTTTATGAGAAGTTATAATTACATGATTTCATCATTACTTTTCCTTTCCTGTATTCAAACATAAATTTCAACTTCATCTCATATTCAAAGAAAATAAGTTGCATTTTTTCTTCATAAAGAGTTAGAAGATCACGGGATTCGTAAATATATTGATGGGTCATTCCATCAATCATTATTACAAATATAAATATATATATATATACTAGGTTTTCAAATATTCATAAATAACTATATGGTGAGATTATACGTAAATATAAAAATCATATCTGTAGTTTGACAAAACATTTCTATTAATAGATTAGCCTATAATCATTCTGAAACTAGAAAATCCAAAATATTAGAAAGAAGCACTAAAAATCATCTTAACATTTATCTCCGATATATCAAAAGGCAGATTATGATTCGGTCATAACAAACATGTGAATACATTAATCATGTATTCCCTTGAAACATCTAAATAACCTAAATTACCCAACATACATCGGGAAAAAAATGATGTTTCTTTATTCATAAGTATAAAAGGATGCAAGCATCAATGATGATTTCTTAACCCACATGTAAATAAATCCATAATCAATTCCAAGGTAACTAGTATTGTCATATTTACTTATTTATATACAATATATCATTATCAATGTATCATTATATCATCATCATGCTCATATTAATGGTTATACTTCCATTAATCATATTATTTAAAAAATTATCACTTTACTACCTCAATCACATTTCATTGTTACTAGTAAAATTAATCATATGTTCTTAAATACTTAAGTAAAAACAACAATGGACCAATCCAAAAATGTTTTATAATTCCATAATACCATAAAGGTACATCTACAACCATTATCTTGAATTAAAATACATAAAAACATCAATTACATTATCCATAAGACTTTGACAAGGACCACCCATCCTTTTACCAAATAGTTCTTTCTTTTCACTTTTCTTATGTTGTCTCTCCATCATCTGTAATGTAACCATTACTCTCCCCAAAATTTTGGTACACATTAGGATAATTTAACTTAGGAAATTGGGTTTCATAATGTCCATTTACAACAAAATTAAAAAACATAAACTTTGATCATATATTAGGGGGGATGATATTCTCATTTATTCCAAAAATCGAACTCTTCATGTTTCCCATGTAGTCACAAGCATTGTGACCTTATTTTACTAGTAAAAACATATTATTGTTCCCCAAATACATTCACATAGGTGATTCATTCAACATTATTGACACAAATGAAAGTGAATATAATTTCTTCCATGGTCTCTATTACCCAAACATTCATTGATCTTCTTATTTCTATTCCTTGGTGAGTTTGAGAGTTGGTAAAGGTACACATTGTTAATCATGATCCATGAAAACAAGATAGCCGTGATCAGACAATCCTTCACACTAGTGATCTTACCATTTAAAATCTCATTAGTAGATTTTCCATCATACTCAACATTAATCAAGTTCCATATATTGTCTAAAACAAATTAGAATTGAGTATTGAATGATTATCAATGCAAGGAATCACATAATCATGAAAATTACACATAAGATATCAAACATATTACAATTACCATTATCCATGACTCCTTAGGATTATCCCAGGTTAATCATAACTATCATATTAAAATTCATCATCGTGTTTCATGAATCATTTTGTGTTTCTCAAATTACATCCCCCCAAGAGTTTTAAACCATGTGTACAGTAAGAATTATTGTTGTGTATCAAATTAGCCTGAGATTATCCCAAAACATCTGGTCATAGTTTTTACCCCTACGTACATCAGTTCCAGAGCCACATCCATGATTAGTATCCATACATGGATGTATTTCAAAGAAAAAACTCACTCTATCTCTTAGAAAAAATCATTGATGATTTCCTAAAAGTAAAATTATCCATAGAATAAGCTATAGAGGAAAACCTATACATATAAATAGAAATACCAGTAGGGATATCCTTAAATTATGGACATAATAGTTTCCAAATGTTGACTAAAAATTTCCCCACATACCTACTATAGATACCTAGACATGACATACATGGATATTAAATCATTTTAGATGAATATTATATACATTACAAAAATACATTCTTGATGACAGTATCTATTTAGTGTCTTTGGAAATATGGAAACAAAATTTTCAATCCTAGTGAAATATCATCAATATCCCATATAATGATCTCCACCTTAAGTAATTTTACCTATAAATATTCTTTGTAACCGGGGGAAAGGAACCATAAGAATGGGGTGAACTCAAATTATCAATTAGGTTAAACATTATAGATATATAAGCATAATCATGAGAATAAGGGTATGAGAACATGATAATGAAAAAAAAATAATGACCTATATATCAAAGTTTATATGCATGAAACATGTCATAAATAATGGAAGTTGATAAGATAATATTCGTAGGAAATTAAATATCATCAGCCAAGCAAGCCTATCATAGGAATAATGTGTTTAAGTGTGGAAGAAAAGCATATACATATTTCTATAATAGCCAAGGACTCACTACCAATGCTATCATGGTATTATGGGTTCACTGACCATACCATCCAAGTTGTCATGTTTCACTCTCATAACCATCTAAGTATAAGATGTTCCATTTTCATATCATCTTAGTTGTCATGGTTCACTCTCATGGTTATCTTAGTAGCATGAGTTCACTCCTAATACAATATTAATAGACACAGTTCACTCCCATGGTCATCGTAGTGGTCAAGGTTCACACCCCAGGACAATATTAGTTTATCTCATGAGATATATATCTTTACCCAATACATAAAGGGAGATATATATATACCAAAAATATCATAATGAATAATTAGAAACATGTCTCAGAAGATCCCAAACAATCACACCATAACCCCAAAAATGGAATTGGTGTCATGAACATGTAATCATATAATAATGTATGAAAATGAGTTAAATTTCATAATATTTTCATATAAAGCACAACCCGTGGAACGAATGGGGTCACAAAAAAATAATTCCATTAATACATAAAACATTCATAGAAATAATATGAATGATATTATTCAACAATAACAAAGAATATCATCATAGGAATTGAATGATTTTAAAAGATCAAATGGAACATGAATTTTCCTTAATAATAAAATTATAAAATAATTTTTTTTCAAACTATTTTCTATTACAGTACATTGAAAACATATACGTCAATCAGGAAAATCATTTAAAAAAGATCAGGAGGAATAAATCTGTTATTTATTAAATCAGTATACTTTTCAAAAAATAATGCATAATTTTAAATGAAAATATTTTATTTTAAAACAACCTTGTATATTTTTAGGTGATTCATCAATGAAATTATGCATAAATAAATCATAAAAATCCATTCAATCCGTATAAGTTAAAAAATATTCTTCTAACATTTTTTCTAGAAAATAAAAAAGTACCTCATTTGTATAATGAAAGAAAGAATCCATTCAAACTGTGATTTGAAAAGTATAAAGTTGGTAAAATAGACTATAACAATTCATAGGAGAATATATAAACATTATATTAATTTTTTTTAGAAAATATGGACATGGATGACAAATATTCCCCAATTTATACTTAGAACTAAAAAATCACAAATATGGAAAAGATTAATAAATAAATTCTCTTCACTTTATAATATATATAATTGTATGGCCCATGTATGAAAGAAAATTACAGATATATGTTAATATCATAATATATGGGATAAGACTCAGAAAAGTCACTCTTGGGCCGGATATACATAATTTATATAAAATATGTAGTGTATAAGACATGTGTTTTAGAAAAAAATGGCAAGACCTAAATCCACTTACATTGTGTATTGAACCTATTTGTACTCAAAAAAGATTCTTGTATAATAAAAATAACTTTATTATACATTTTTTTTATAAGAATATTCTAATATCTAATTCCACATATGTTTTTATTATGAATTTATGATACCATCTTGTTAATGATCTTGCGTGGACATTTAAATTCAGGTAATATTCGCTTTATTCTTCTCATGTGTCTTATAATGATATATCATTGGACCATATAATTATATAATGATTAATAAATTTAAATCATGATATAAAGATCATATATATCCATTATATTTATATCTACATAATATATATCATAATGAAGTATTAAATGGAAGGCACAGTTCATAGAGACAGTAAGTTGTATCTAAGAAAGAACGTTGTTACCGTTTTAATTGTTATATTAAAAGAATGGTTGTAAAGGACATATGTATACATATGTCTGTATATAAGTAATTATCTTAATTATTTTATAATTATTATATCATATATATCATATATATTCACTAAAAATATCCTTAATACATTCCATGGGGTGTGTGAACAAATCAAAATTTATTGAGGGGGTGATATTCCACACTTCCCCAAACAAGATTATTGTATAAACAACAAATGGAAGGTAAACTGGTATATGTTGTAAATCATAAAAGGTAATATTAAGTATATATAAATTATTATGTATAAAATATATCTATATATAGATTGTTTCCATCACAATGTCCATCGTGATTGGTGGTAATTTAAAAAATGACCAACCATTGTTTCGTGAGGCAGTATTTCACTATACACAGAAATAATATATTCGATAACCATTAGATGGATGTGTGTGAAATTTTAGGATAAAACCATAGAATAAAAAAATCATAATATAATGAGGATACTAGTATTGTCATAAAATAATGTAATAAATATATTTTAGTGATTGGAGAAGGATAATAAAGGAAATTAGATTGAGAGAAGATGTTACCTCTAATTCGAGTATCTCTTTTTGGTTTGTGCCAAAAATGGTTCAATGACTTTCCTTCTGTAAAAGGGATAGATTCTAGGGGGAATCTGGGGAAGATGGGAGGATAAATGGGAAAGTTATATCCAACCAAATGTTTTTAGAGGATAGAATAATTATGAAGGATATGTTCCCTTTTATAATAGGTAGGATGGGGACTTTGGGAAATTCCAAAACTATTAATTTATTATAAAATGATATTTTTTTCCAATAGTTTCAAGGTGAATTATTTAGAATATATGATATGTATGGTTCTAAATACTTCCAAACAATGAATTTTATACATGTTTAAGTCCCTAAATTAACAATATTTTTGTCTTTAACACTTAGTTAGATTATTTAACTTTTATCGCTAGAACATGTGTTTTTCACTCTAGGGTTAATATAGTTAGAATAAAATACCAAAATAACCCCAATTGGATATATTATTATATATTTATTGATATCCTAGTTTCTTTTTCTGAACATTATAATTTTAGGAATTTTATAACATTTAATAAAATATTATTTATTTCTATGTGTTATTTTGGTTTATCGTGATACTATTCTATATTTTCATTTTTAAAATTATCTATCCAATAAGATAACTTCTAAAAAAAACCCAAAATATCTCTATCATATAAGAGTTATCTATAAAATGGTTTATTTCATTAATTTTGTAAAATTATATTTATTTAAATATTGTTAATATCATATATTTTATATGTCAATTAATTAAACAATTACCAAATAATTATTATAGAAGACTTTAATTAGATTTTCTAGAATCTAAATATTAAAAAAACATGTTATTATGATACTAGACTTATTATCCTTATAATTAATAATTATAGTTTAGTTATTCTTTTGTGTAACCCTATATATAAAATTATTAATTTTTAATTTCTAAATATGACATTGTTTACTCTTCAATAGTTAAGTATAATAAATGTCCTAATCTAACAAAAGTGTCTTAAATATGAACATATTTTCAAAATAATGTCTATTTTGGTGGAAATAAACTTGTCCAAATAAATTAGTACACCTTTTAGGGTAATTTTATATAAATATAATATTATTTTAACCTTTAATTACCATATTTACCATTAACCATGGTAAATAATATTAAAATGTTAATATTCCAAAAAATTATTTTGACATATTTAGACCATTTTTCCCTACTAATTACAACAACGTATGTCCAGTTTTCAAATTTCAATTCAATGAAGTGGTAAAATTATATTTACTGCTAAAACCGAAAATGAGGATTGAATGTGGGTAAAAGAGACATTTAAAAGTTCATTATTTTTTTATATCTAATTATGTTATAAAAATGATTCCAATGAATGAAATTTGATTAATAAATATTTTTTTATCTTCAATTACTTTAATATTAATTTTAATTAAAAAAATTATTTAAATGAAAAACACGAGTTTTAACTTCAATGCAATATTTCTCACTATTCCTCAAAAAATGAAACATTTCAGAATAATAATAATAAATTCACCATACTATTTTTTTATAAAAATTCAAAAATAATGTTTATTTTATCAAAATAAATTTATATTATTGTAAAAAAGTAATTTTTCTATTTTTCATAGAATGAAATTAAAACCATTTCATTTGTGAAAATAACAGTTTTAAACATATAATAATTTCACAAAAAATAATATGTTTTATTATAAAAACCATTATAAAGAAAATATTAAATATATTTTTTTCAATTCATATTATAATTTCAACATCTAAGTTGTAACTTCCTTATTGAAATAAATGTTAATGTAATGTATTGTTTTATAGAATCCCAATGATGCTTGTAACGCAAGCCAAGTGAGTGTTGCGTGTAGTGTAATCTTATATTATTGTTGTGTATATCATAATACATACACAGTTATATTATATCATATAAAAAATCTATACTCATTATTATGTGAAGTGAAATATCAAAATATTATTTTAATTTAAAAAAACAAAATTCACAAAATCTCAGGGTGTTATAGTTGTCATGAAATTTCTTAACATGAGAAGCACTGAAATGGTTCTCCATGCCAATGTGACAAATTGCCTAAAGAATTAATCCTTGTATGACAGAAGATACCGACTATAAGTTAGGTTCTGATGATGGTACAATGAGGTTACTATACACTCACGATCAGTGTATTTTAGTTTTATAGGAGAAGATATATAATTCATCAAAAAATACGAAAAGAATATATAAAAGAAAGAATAGTGGAAGAATATTTGTAATTGGAGAACTAATATGAAAAAAACGAAAAATATAAAATAATTCATGTCTATATAACTAAAAAACACAAGAATATGAAATGAAAAGGGTAATAATTAATATTACATAAATAAAAGACAAAATCCTTCAATGGTTTTCCCAATGATAATCCTGAGCTCTCGCATATTTTAATCCTTCTATTATCCCATGTGAAAGAGTCACAATATAAGAATAAACCAAAAAACATGAACCATAAAAATGGAGGTATCTTTGGGTATCCACGTGCAATGGTGATATGAATAGGGTATCAGATATACTCATTTTGAAACCAACAATATCATCTAAATAATAATACAGTCCAAGAATATAAAATATAGAAGAGTGAAAGACTATAAATAAAGGAGTAAATAAATAAATATAATCATCTTTCTTTAGATTCATAAGGGTAAACAATATGACCATTCATTATTCTACATATGTTGGAATGTCTTAAAACATATACTGACAAATATATATTATAAAACTTGAAATGCATTCAACGATATACCCGCTCTGGAGATGAACACATGGAATATATTTTAGGAGTCCAAATAAAAATATTAATAATATATATATATATATATATATATATATATAAATTCCAAGTATATGTAGGACATGAGGTATGAATCGATCATACATTTATAACCTGAAGAGATATATACTCAATAAGTGATTCCATTCTCATAAGGTATTAATAATAAATAAGATAATCCACATCACAGATTTTTCGGAGAAATAAATAAAATTACTATTTTTTAATTAATGGTTCATACTACCAATCATCTTAAATCAGGATAAGGAATCCATATTTGTCATCCTACTCATGCATTTTACCACCACAAACTACATCCTAGTTGATGGGGGTGTTTTATATGTCATTCCAAAGATCCCAAGAAATGTGAGATTCCATTCCCACTATCCTCAACATAGGGCTTTGAGACTTATTGATCAACAACTCTAACCACTGTCCCACCATTCATAATAAAATTTATTGTAATCCTACATGTTTTATGGGACGTCATCAAGAAGTTTAATAAAGAGGATACCTACAGTGCTCAAGGTGGAGTGGTTCTATTTTATTTTAATTCATTTAGCATTTATCAGCAAAACTTGTGTTCATCCATGACTTGAAGTGAATTTAATCATAAATAATGATTAAGGTATAGTCCTTATGTATTACAAATCACATCTCAAAACAAAATAAATATGAAAGTCCTACCCCAAATATTCCATTACCATAAACTATGTTTAATGGAGAAGGGATATGTATATTTATCAATTCAATTATCTCATTCAATTTAAATAATTTATAAAAGGAAATAGAGAACCTAAATGTGGTTTTATAATAAACGGTATAATATTTTATTTTAAATTAATTTCACACATTTATTTTATCCCCTACAACTGTTATTACTCAGCAAAACTACATTGAATATAATTAAAATGAAGGAATTATAATCAAGGGTATCTAAAAAACCCCTTTGGAGAGTGTTTTAATGACATATAATGGTACAAGGTTGAATAAATAAAAACAAATCACACTATGATGTGGTTCAATTTTATGTGATCAATCACTAATGTTTTAATTATAACCACATAAACAATATTATTTATTGAAATATTCCTTACATAACTACTTTAACTTCTTAAAGTAAATGCCTATAGATTTTCGCATGCGATACAATGATAAAATTTATTAATGATAATGAAATTAGGGAAATTATTTTGACCAAATACCTCGTACTTAAGATAGTCCACTCTAAAAATTTGGAGCTCTAAACAAAATTAGTTCAATAAAAATAGATGAAACAAAAAAATTCCATGAATGTAGGATGAATTAGATTTCACAATGATATTTTGAAATATGGGAATAAAAAATTAAATGATAAAGAATAAAAATTTTCTTACCAGTATGAATATATTGTTATATTGATAAATGATTCTGACACTAGATGTAGGATATCTCTTCATTAATTTGAGTTTAGAGGAGGATCTTCATAATGTGGATGGTGCTTCATATGGATGGGAGGAGACTGAAAGGGGGAATAAACAAATAAGTAGGTAGTGGAAAGCAATAAATTCACCCCCTTTAGAGAGGTAAACAGTTTAAATTCATAGTTTTCCAAACCATGCACCAACAGTGCATGGTATAATTGTTATGCCTATGGATCACATGGTTCATGTGTATGGTTTGAAAATACTTGAGAAAATATTGCATTTATCCCTTATTAAGAGTCCCATAATTACTACATGTCTAGGATACTTGGTGTTAATGATTTAAAAAAACCATTAAACAACCTCAACCTCTCTAAACATGATACACCGTATTTATTTAAGGGATTCATATTTTTATAAAAATTGTGAACCTCTATTGAGATCTTACAAATTTGACTATTCATGATGCACCCCAATCAAAACTCAATGAAAACTAAATACAAAACTCATTCCATAATAGGATTATAAAAAATACATTTTATTGTACTAATTACAAAAATTATGCTCTAAATCATTATTTAAAGAATGAAATATTTTCCAAATATTGAAATTCCAATTCCATTGGAGTTCTACCTTGGTCCAAAACTCATATGTCACAATGTACCCACCTTTAATAATATCATCCCCAAGAATCAATAGAGAAATAGATAAATAATAACCAACATAATCTAATGATTATGTTTTATTTAAGAAGGAATTTTTTTTATTCAAAAAATTATTGAATTACTAAACAACCCATTATGTATGTGATAAAGAAGCTGTAAAAACATTGGACACCACATGAATTCAGAACTGTTGAATTATGATTGTAATGTCCCGACCCCAGTTACCCAGAGTCGGTTTATTATTACCTATCATTGGCATGATCACAAGGGAATCATGTCCTGAAAGATGGATCCGTTTACTATTATTGGAAACAAGATTCATACATAAGTTCAACTTTACAACCTGAAAGAACATACAACACTAATTTATTCCATTAGAAATATTAAAGCCTCCTATATTATTCCTGAAAGTCTCTGAAAAAAAAATCTTCCATATAATGGGAAAATAAAACATAAGAAAGGGGAGAGGTCAAATACTCAGTAATGGTATGCAATACATCAAAAGATAACATAAATATTATGTATGGTCAATAATTTAAAAATAATGCCTTTACAAATAATACACATGAATACTTTTATGGATGGAATATGAGTTGAGTGAATAATGCCATAATAAAACATAATCATGAGTATTCTACTAGTATAATGACCAAATGAACCATCAATATTATTTTCATTATGTGGGAATGTATAATGGTAGAAATTATGAAACATTTTTTCAAGGCCTCGGACAAGATGTCAAAAAATGATTAAGGCCTCAGGAAAAACCATATATCAAATTGGGAGAAACCTCATCCAATTCCATGTCTAGTTGTCTCAAGGGACCAACCGATACATCAAGGAGCTATATAGGGCTCCACCCATCACCTACTAAGTGCAATACATTCCTCATATGAAAAAGTTGAAATATAACATAATCATCTGTATTAAAACTAGCATATAATATGTCAATACATTAACCATAAACCATGAATAGTATAAAAATAACACATCTATATTCAAAAATATCGCAAAACCTTCAAAAAAATATGAACGATTGTATCATATTGAATCCACTTCAAACAGGATATGAAATCCATAAACGAATGTTGACATAGTTTAAATCATGACTATTTGAGTGAAATATCTCTTTCTTTTTTAGAAATAATTTAAAGTGACATCAATATAAAAGAAAAAAATTATTTTTTAAATCTTTTATAATCTTGTAAGGGAAGCTTCAATGATGTTATAATGGCGGATAATAACCGAACCAACCGTATAAGTTAAAAAAACTTTCTTACCATAATTTTGATGAAATGGTCATAAAATACCTTATTTGGAAAATGACTGAAAGATTCCTTAAAAAACATATATGTTCAAATAAGGTTATAAATTACATTAAACCATTGTCTAGTAAATAGTAAAAATGTTTTTAAATACATTTTTATGAGACATGGATGTGGATGATAAAGAGGTCCCGGTAGATACTTACGTAAAAACAACCTCGGCTCATAAAGAGATTGTAGAATTAACCCTTACCTTGTAATTTTCCTTGGTTGAGGGGAATTTAACCTCCTTTATAATAGTTAAATAATTGATAATAAATAAAACAAGAACCATATATATATTTATGATATGATATATTATCTTTTAATAATGCTTTGTTAATAATATTTTAGTATTATCATCGTTTTGGGTGTTAACTGATTCATTTTCTTTATAATCTTTGTTATATGAGTCAGGTTTTTGATGGATGGGATGTTTCTTATTCATATATAGAATTATATGAACTCTTTATACATTATTTTTAATCATAAAATGAAAATTATTCTTGAATGATTACGATGGAGAATGAATCTCATGAAGTTCGTGGAGACGGTAATCCGTACGTACGGACGAGTGACAATATCATTCTTTTGATGTTAAAATATTATATAATTGGACGGTATATAATATATATAAAATAATTAACATGTTATATTTATTATTTAAATCAATTTTTCATCATTATTATACCCATATAAAAATAAGGTATTGAATAACAACTACACCACGATGTGGAGACGGTAAGTAATACATACACACGTATGATGACATTTTCGTTCATATTTTGGATAGAATATTGAATATGGTTGAAAATTTTATTAATAACATCATAGTATACAGATGATTCTATAGTTAATATTTTATAATGGAAACAATAATGAAAGAGGAAGTGGATGATAAAAAAAGAACTTGAAAGAGGTGGTGAGACATTTTCCTCTTTTTCGGGTTATTTCTATTGATTTGATCAAATGGTGTACATAGAATGTATTTTTGATCAAACTAATTCATATAGGGTGAAGGTAGGATAGTTTAGAGGATATTTTGTCTGGGGATGGCTTAGGAAAATAGCTTTGATGGTGTCAAGTTGAGAGAAGGGGATGTGCCTGAGGGGAACCTTAAGAAAAGATTGAAATATTTTTTTATAATAAAATTATTTTCAGTACATAATGGCTCAAAAATGAGTTATTTAAAGGCTAAGGTAGGGATGGGACGAAAAACTCTCAACCAACAGGTTTCATACCAGTTTGGTTCACTATATTAATCTTATCTTTTAGATTTAACTATTAGTAAAATAGTTTGACCTTTACCAAGTCTCTTTGTATTTTTATATTATATGGTTAATAAACATAAAATAAACTTCTAATCTAACTTTAAGTGTTAAGTAATGATAAAAATATCATTATATATGTATTTTGGCCAAAACATAGATATTTATTATTATTATATCAACCAATAATATTTTATTTCTTTCAAAAACTAATTTCTTTCAATTTTGACATTATTTAATAAATGATTTTGGTTAAAGTCCTAAAAACATTATTTCTTCATACTAAATTCATATGTTAAATCGTTAAATGTCATATTAACCTAGAAATGTATTGGAATTCATGAAAAATATTAAATTAAATTTATTTTTATATTTATTTTATCAATAATTTCAATATTTCATTATTAAAGTAATTACTTAGTCATTATTATGTCATAATGAAATTAAAATAGTTAAGGTCTAAAAATTATAAATAAAATTTAATTATTTATGAAATATTTTTAACCATATAATAAATATTTATAGTGTGATTTATATGGAGTGTAACCCTATATTAAAAATTGTTTAGTTATTAAACATTGAAATTAACTCTTTCAACTATTCTTGAATAAAATAATAATAAATCTCTTAACTAATCCATGTAAACCAAATAGGTTCATATATTATTCCTAAGATTTTTTTGTCTAATTATACATATCACATTGAATTAGGAAATGTGTTAGAGTAATAATAATATCATTTTACCCTTAATTACCCAATTTATTTTTATTCGTGCTAAATAAAAGTAAAAAGTTACTATTTAGAAAAAATCATTTTCATCTTATTGAACCGAATTTTTCTTACTAATATAAACTTTTTCTCTATATTTTTTGAAATTTAACTCATAAAAGTGGTAAAATTGTGTTTTATACAAATTTGGAAATACTACTAGGAGGTGTGTAAAATACGACAAAAAGTTTGATTAATTATTATATAACTAAACTAATTATAAAATGAATCCAACGAGATACATTGAAAATTTATAGGTATTATATATATATTTTTACCTAAAATAAATTTAAATTAAATAATTAATTATTTAAATAAAATATCGATTTTAAACAATATTATAGTGTTTTTCACTATTCATCAAAAAAATTGAATGTATTTAGAAAAATACAAAAAATTCACTGTAATCAAATTTTGATATTCTGAATTAATAAATAAAGTCCATTTTGAAAAATGAAATTTATATGATATCAATAAGTGGCTATTACTATTCACAACGGCTAGTTTTATTGGTCATAGTGTGTTAAAATCTTGAAGTTGCATACAATGCAAGCTATTGAATTATTTAAAGGGAAACTTATAGTGGAAGTCTGTGTTGTTACATTCTACCCTACTTCAAATAATTTCTTCCTCAAAATTTTTATAATAATACTGCATAAAAAGATTTAGGTGGATCTTCATCATAAGTTCCTCAGGTTCCCACGTTGCCTCTTCCATCTTATGGTTTCTCCATAGATCTTTTACCAGACGAGTCATTTAGTTTCCCAACACTTGTTCACTGGTATCAAGAATCTCGAAAGGCTCTTCGAAATTAGATAGATCGAGTTCTAGTTCTAATTCCTCAAAGGTTAGTACATGCATTGAGTCAGGCGTGTATTTTCTCAACAGTGATATGTAGAACACATCATGAACTTTAGAGAGAGTTGGAGACATTACCAAACGGTAAGCTATAACCACTATTTCTTCTAGAATTTCGAAAGGTCCGATGTACCTGAGACTCAATATAGCCTTCATAAAAAATCGTATAATTCATCTCCATCGATATACCTTCAAGAAAACATGATCTCCTACTATAAATTTTAAATCCTACCTTCAGTTATCAGCATAGCTCTTCTACGTACTCTGAGATGCTTTGATGTGGGTTTGGATTACTTTCACCTTTTTACATCGTTTCCTAAACAAGTTCCAGGACTACGAGTTTCCTTTCACCAACATCATCCCAACAGGTTGGTGTGCGACATCTCTTTCCATATAATGCTTCAAATGGTTCCCTCTGAATACTTGAATGGAATCAATTGTTACTAGAAAATACTACCAGAGTTAGATATTGATCCCACATACCTTGAAAGCCAAATAAGCATGATATCAACATGCCTTCTATGGTTTGAATAGTCTATTATGATATTCATTCAGTTTGAGGGTGGTAGGAAATGCTCAAACGAAGTTCAGAATCCATGTATTTCTAAATACTTTTCCAGAATCATGATGTAAAACATAGATCATGATTTGAAACAATTGATAGGGATGCTTCATGAAGTCTTAAAACATCATTAATATACAGTCTTCTTAGATGTTCAAGGGGTGAATATTATCTTATAGCATGAAAATGTGATTAATTGGCAGGACCATTAATAATGACCCATATTGAATTATTCCATCTAGGAGTATTTGGCTGTCCCATGAAAAATTCCATTAAAATATTATCCAATTTCCACTCAGGAATGGGAAAAGGATTCATGACTCTTCTAGGCTATTGCATTCCATCTTTCACTTATTGAAAAACCATACACCTTGACACAAAATCCTCAATCTCCCTCTTCATGTTTTCCCACAAAAAATGTTCCATCTAATCTCTATACATCCTAGTGCAACAAGATCGTATAGAGAAATAGGAGCAATGATATCATCTAACAATTCCCTTTTCAGATCAAGTATATCGAGAACAAAAAGTATCTTCCCAAATTTCAAAATCCCATCTTCATATATGATGTCACTTCATCTCCCATCATTTAAAGCATTAATCTTATTTTGAAACTCCTAATCATAGGTCTAAGAACTCATTATCATTTATAGTAAAGATACTTTGGAAAACATTTTAAAAATCATTGATGTTTCACCTTTCGTGGTTATTCCCATATCCATCTTTACTAGATAGATTTATATAGGATCTTTTTCAACTCTCATATTGTTCAAAACTCCATGATCCTTTCTACGAAAAAAATATTCCACCTTCTTTTCCTTACTCGGGTTGTAGTATATAGCGCAATCATAATCCTTGAGTAATTACCGCCATTACCTTTGCCTCATGTTGGTTTATTTTTTTGAGAAAATATAATCTATACTCTTATGATCAATATAAATTTCACATTTTTACCATATAGATAATTTCTCCATATCTTCAAAGTAAATATTACAGCTACTACCTCAAGATAATGAGAAGGATAGTTTTTCTCATGAATATTTAGCTACTATGATGCATAAGAAATAACTCTATCATTATGCATAAGGACACAACCTAGTCCTTTATTTGAAGAATCACTATAAATAACAAACCCATCATTCCCTGATAGTATAGTCAAGATAGGAGAATTCATAAATCATCTCTTCATCTCTTCTAAACACTATTCACACTCTTTTGTCTAAAATAATTTAACCTCTTTACGTGTGATCTTTGTTAATTGGTTATCCAACTGGGAATAATTCTGGACGAAAAATCGATAATAACATGCTAAACCAATAAAATTTTGTACCTCAGTTATACCTGTCATTGCTGGAAATTCATGGATTTCATTGGCCTTTGAAGCATAAACAGAGATTCTATCCATATAGACAATATGGCCAAGAAAGGAAATCTCTTGAAGCCAGAATTCACACTTTCTAAATTTTTCATGTAATTCATTTATTCTTCCAGTATTTAGAATAACGTGTATGTGATTTTCATGATCATCATATCTTTCTAGAGTACACTAGTATATAATTAATAAATACAACTATAATTTAATCAAGATATTCCATGGAAACTCTGTTCATTAGATCCATGAAAATAGAGGGTGTATTATTTAGCCCAAATGGAATTACTGTAAACTCGTAATGCCCAATCATGGTTCGAAATACTGTTTTCAAAATGTATTCCTTCTTTACACACAATTGATGGTATCCAGACCGAAGGTCAATCTTTGAAAAATATTGATCTCCATGAAGTGGGTTGAATAAATCAGCAATGTGAGGTTGGGGATACTTGTTCTTTATTATTATTCATTGATATCCCTGTAGTCATTGCATGACCTTATAGACCCATATTTCTTATTAACCAAAAGAATAGGGGCTCTCCATGGAGAAACACTAGTGTGAATAAATCCATTATTACTCATATCCTCTAGTTGTTTATTTTTTTCAACTAATTCCAAAATGGCCATTCTATAAGTTGTCTTTGATATGGGTCTTCAACCAAGAATTAAATTAATAGAATATGCAATTTCTTGTTTTGGAGAGTGTCAATGTAAACATTCTGTAAACACATCAACATATTCTTGAACAATAAGTACATCCTCTATTTGAACATTCTTATCCTCACCCATAGTTATTTCATTCTCTTCTTCCCCCAATAATTTAATTTAGTTGAGCTACTGGGGGTGGATCAAGATAAGAATGTGGTGGTGACATTTCTGATCTTAAGATAATGTTTTCTTTATCATTGTAATCAAAAATCATAACTTATTTCTTCTTACAATAAATTTTTTCATCCCCCTATGGAAACCAATCCAAGCTGAGGATTATATAAAATTACATCATGGGTATGACAATGAGATCAGTAAATAAATTAAATTTATGTGCCTTAATAGGGACTGATTCAAAATACATTTTGGAAATGATACATCCCTTAAGAGTTTTGACTGACAACTACCTTGTTAAATAAAATTGAAAATATCTAATTTTCATAGAAAACTGGGATGATATGAAATAATTTGATGATCAAGAATCAAATAAAAAAATTTATAAACTTGATGAAACCTTTAAATTACCTGCCACCACCTCTTTCAAAGCTTCAACCTCAGTAGTAGTGATCACGTAAGCTTAGCATTGATCCCTTGGAATTTTCTGAGGTATGTTTCCCTCCTTATTAGAACATTCATTTACATAATGTCCCATATCTTTGCAATTATAGCATTGGACATTGGTATCTTCTTTCTTTACCTTTCAATCAACAGCAACATGGAATTTTTTCCACATTTGTTGCACACTCCTTTTCCTTTTATACAGGCACTAGGGTGCTTCCTTCCACAATTATCACAGCAAGGAAATTCAACTCTTCCCTTCATCCCTATTTCCTTATTTCGTTTCCTAGAGTGTTCAGCAAATCTCTTCTTCTCTTGCTTTGCTTTAAAGTCATAAGACTTAGAGAATTCCTTTTCTATCTTAACAGCACATAAGATAATATCATTGTAAGTTGAGAAGGATTGTGAGACTAATCCTCAGCGGAGAAATGGTTTTAACACATCAATTAAATGGTTAACCTTACATCTTGGATTACACATATAATATGTAGCATGCCTTGGTAATCATGTAACGTTATCCACATACATTGCAACATTCTCATCCTCCTTTTACATCAGTATCATAAATTGCCTTTCCATATCCTCTCAATGGTCATGAGGAAAGTATTTTCTTAAAATAATTCTTTATACTCCCTCCATTCCATATTTGATACTTCATCATCTTCCTTTGTGTTTTTAATCAATGACCACCATTGATCTGTATCTCTCGTGAAGTGATAAACTGCCATGATAACTTTTTCCCTTTCGCTACTCCCCATAGCATGCAATATTCAATCTAAGGAAGTTATCCATTTCTCAACACCTAATGGATTTTTACTCCCATTTAATATTGGTGGTGGTTCCCCCATGAAGTGGTCTATCATTGATCCCCCACTTTGTGGATTAGGGTGCTCCATACGGGTAAGGTTATTATTCATAATCTATGTGAGTTGTCCTAGTATGGTGATTAGCTGATCAGAACCAGTTTTATAACCAACTCTACTATAATTATCTTGAGTAGGAGGTAAATCCCTACATGGAGTACGTGCATTGATATGGTGTCCATTCCTTCCACTAGGTTCCCTTTCAAACCAATGGAATAAACTATATTAGTTTATGAATCACAATACATAATTCGAAACATATAACATACATAACATCAAAAAAAAATGAATTCCATGAGGAGGTATATAATCATAATTCCTTCATATTGGTTTGTAATGAAAATAGGGATTATCCTAAGTATATCCCACGGGAGTGTTGTAACCAAGAGTGTAGAAATGCCCGTAGTTGTGTACCAAGATATCCCGGGTCAAGCCCAAAACTCCTTGTCGGAGTTTTCACTCTTATGTTTATCAATGCCAGAGCTGACTCTACCAGCTCATATCTAGACAGGGATGTATTTCTCTGAAAATACACAATTTCCCTACATTTTCAAAATTCTAGGAAGTTGTTCTATACTAATCCTAAATTAGATCTTATGGTAATGTGATCTATTCATAGTTTTTCTACATCTAGTTTCCAAGGTTAGTACAAAACTTCATCTAATACCAACTGTGTGACCATGAACCATGTTACCTAGTGTTGGTGCATTATTACATAACATTGGATTGATGACAAGGAAATCATGTATTGATAGACTGATCAATTTAGTATTAATGTAAACAAGATTCATAAATATGTTCAACATTACAACATGAAAGGAAATACAATAATAATTTATTCCATTAAAAACATCCAAGCCTCCTAGATTATTCCTGAAAGTCACTCATAACTAAATTCATCATATAATAGGAAAATGAATCATATGTAATGAGTGAACTCAAATTCTTAGTAATGGGAATAAATACTGTGGAAGATAACATAAATATTAAGTATGGTGAATAATTGAAAACACATTCCTTAACACATATTAAACATGAACACTTTTATGGTAGGAATAAGAGTTGAGTAAGTAATGCCATAATAAAACATAATCATGGGTATTCAACTAGTTGAATGACCAAATGTATTGTCAATATTATTTCCATAATGAGGGAATGTATAATGCTGGACATTATGAAACATTTTGTTAAGGCCTCAGAAAAGACATCAATAAATGATTTAGACCTTGGCCAAATCCATATATCAAATTGGGAAAGGCCTCAGCCAATTCCACATCTAGTTGTCTCATGAGACCTACCGATGCATCATGGAGCTATAGCGGGCTCCACCCGTCACTTATTATGTCCAATACATTCCTCATATGAAAATATTGAAATATAAATAAACATTAATATTAAAACTACCATACGATATGTCAATACTTTATCTATAAACCAAGAATGGTATAAAAATAACACATCCACAGTCAAACATATCAAAAAAAAAATCAATACAATATGGAATATTGTATCATAATGAATAGACTTCAAACAAGTTATAAAATCCATCAAATTGACATAGATGAAATCAAGACTATTTGAGAGAAATAGATCTTTTTTTTTAATAATTTGATGTCACATAATTAGAAAATAAAACACTTATTTTGAAAATATTTTTATAATCTTGTAAGGG
The DNA here is from genome assembly GCA_963277665.1 of Viscum album. Classification (NCBI taxonomy): domain Eukaryota; kingdom Viridiplantae; phylum Streptophyta; class Magnoliopsida; order Santalales; family Viscaceae; genus Viscum; species Viscum album. Next base: position 1,948,053,121 of record OY728163.1, read on the forward strand.
AAGATTTGACTATGTTATAACGATAGTGAATAACCGCACCCACCGTATATGTTAAAAAACATTCATACCTTAATTTTGTCGAAAAGGTCGTAAAGTACCTTGTTTGGAAAACAACTAAAAGAATAATTTCAAAAAATATAAGTTCAAATAAGGGTATAAATTAAATTAACCCATTTTATATTAAATAGTAAAAATTTATTGATATACATTTTTAAGAAACATGGATGTGGAAGATAAAGTGGTCATAGTAGATACTTACATAACAACAACCTCGGATAACAAATAGATTTTAGAATTAACCCTTACCTTGTGCTTTTCCTTGGTCGAGGGTAAATTAACCTCTTGTATAATAGTTTAATCATTGTTATTATATTATAAAATAACCATATATGTAATTATGATATCATATATGATCTTCTAATAATTCTTTTTTTGTAATATTTTAGTATTATCGTAGTTCTGGGTGTTAAATGATTCATTTTCCTTTATATTAGTTGTTACTTGAGTCATGTTATTATTCTATGGGATGTATATAACTCATTTAAATAATGATATATACTCTTTAAAAAAAAATTTAATCATAAAATGAAAATTAGTCTTGAATGGTTATGATGGGGAATGAATCATATTGTGTTCGTGGAGACGGTAATCCATATGTACGCATGAGCGACAATATCATTAGTTTGATATTAAAATAGTATATAATTGGATGGTATATCATATATACAGAATCATTAACATGTTATATTTATTGATTATATCAATTATATATCATAATTATACACATCTAAATATAATGTATTGAATAACAACTACACCACTACGTGGAGGCGGTAAGCCGTACATACGCACGTATGGAGACTTGGTCAGTCATATGATTGATAGAATAAGGAATATGTTTGTACCAGTTTTATAATAACATCACAATATATAGAATATACTGGAGTTATTCTTTTATAATGGAAACAAAAAAGAAAGAGGAAGTGGAAAATGAAAAGAACTTCAAAGATGTGGTGAGATATTTACCTCTTCTTCGGGTTCTTCCCTTTGATTTGATCAAAAGAGATCTTTAGGATGGAATTATGATCAAACTAAGGACTCTAAGATTAAGGGAGGAAATTTTAGAGGATATATAGGTAGATTTTGGCTGAGCCAAATGGCTTTGAAGGTGTGAATTTGAGATAAGCAGAAGTGCCCTTTTATAAGAGTGGTGAGGGGCACCCTGGAAAAGATTGTAATATTATTTTATAATAAAATAGTTTTCGGTCTATGATGGATCCAAAATGAATTATTTAAAGGATAAGTTGGGTATTGGTTGGAAACCTCTCAACCAATAGGTTTTATATAGGATAGGGTCACTATATTAACTTTATTTTTTATATTTAACTCTTAGTTAAATAGTTTGACATTTACCATTTCTCATTGTATTTTTATAATATATCATTTATAAACATACAATTAACATATAATAGAACCAATAGTGGTTCATTAATGATAATAATATAATTATATAAGTCTTTTGGCTGATACGTTTATTTTCAGGATTATTATATTAACCAATAATATTGAATTTGTTTAAAAAACACATTTATGTCAATTTTGACATTATTTAATAAATGATATTTATTAAAGTTCTAAAAACATTATTTCCTAGAAAAACAATTATATGTTCAATAATAATAAGTCATATTACCCTATAAAATTATTTTAATTCATCAAAAATCATAAAATACATTTATGTGGATATTATTTATATGAATTATTTAAATATTTCATTATTAATGTAATTACTGATACATCATTGTGTTACAAATAAATTAAATTATTTACAGTCTGAAAATTAGAAATAAAATTTAATTATGTAGGAACTATTTTTATAATTCTAATTAATATTTATAGTCTAATTTATATTTTGTTTAAACCTATATTAAAAATGGTTTAATTATTAAACATTGAATTTAGCTCTTTTAACTCTTCTTTAAAAAAATAATAAATGTCTTAATCTAATTCATGTGGACCAAAGAGGTTCATATTTTATTAATATGGTTTTTTGGTCGAATTATAATTATACAATATAATTAGGAAACTTTTTAGGGTAATAATAATATCATATTTACCCTTAATTACCCAATTTACTTTTAACCGTGGTAAATAAAGGTAAAAAAGTTAATATTCACCGAAAAATATTTTCAACTTATTGAACCACATTTTACTTACTAATATCAACCGTGTCTTTAGAAATACTGACATTCAACTCACAGAAGCTGTAAAATTAAGTTTTATATAATTTTGGAAATACTCATAGGAGGTGTGTAAAATATTGCAAAAAGTTTGATAAAAGTTTATATATCTAAATGCATTATAAAATGACTCCAATGAATTACATTGAACATATAAAGGTATTATGTATCTATTTTGACCTAAAATAGATTTAAATAAAAAATTTAATTATTTAAATAAAAAGTCGGTTTTAAATAATAACTTAGTATTTTTCAATATTCATCAAAAATTGAATTTTTTCAAGAAAATATGAAAAATTCACCCTAATCTAATTTTGATATTACGAATTAAAAAAATATAGTCCATTTTGAAAAATGAAATTTATAAAATTTCAAAAATGTGTATTACAATTCATAATGGCTAGTTTGATTGGTCCTGGTGTGTTAGAATTTCAAAGTTGCGTGCAATTCAAGCTACTACATTATTAAACGGGAAACGTACCATGGATGCATGGGGTGTTACAATGAGAGTTCATAACCGAACCCATAAAATGATAAACACAGTCATTCCATTTTCTATTTTCTCTTATTGTATATTTCAATAAGCCCATTCCATTTTAACAACACAATTGCTGTGATCATTATCTTAAACAAACTATCGACTCCAAATCAACCTCATTTATCCACGTGATGATATACATTAATGAAAAATTGTGGCCAAATAACACTGTAATATCCTCATTCGAATGATGTTCCCTGAACCAAATCCTAAATAGATTCATTTAATGAAAATAAAGGAAAACATTTCAATCATCCATGACCTAATATTCTCAAATTTCTCAGCTCAGACTACAATATTAACACAATAAAACATGAAACCTTCTCCCAAGGAACCTTGTGTTTACATTGAACACATCCATAGAAGCCTATTTCTAACTTTTGGTGACATCTAAAACCCAAAAAGTCACTTTATCTTGTCATACCCCAACCCAAACATGGGTGAAAACCTGTTCCAGTATAGGTGGATTGTAACCAATAAAACATCACATCCAAGCATGAATGAAATCTATGGAATCCTAAGAATCATCAATTAGGTTTCAAGGAGCTCATGAATGGTTTTACATACAATTTCATTTAATGTGAGGTGTCGAAAAATAAGAGATATTTTAATGTATCCAAAAACCGATAAAGCCTAATGGAAATCAATTCAGAGAAGAGGACGGTGTCAATGATTCCATTTGAGGCATTCATACTCGAGAGATTGGTATTAATCATAACTAACCATTCCTCTAAATACATATATTCTTTGGAATTTTAACACTAATTTAGTTAACTTAATTATTCCAATGAAATTTAATATTAGCGTGGCAGATAATCGATTCTCTCTCAATTCAACCTGGATGATTTCAAGATAGGGGATTTGATCATCACATAGAAAACATTAAACATAGAGGATTTCAATAATTACCAAGAATAAAATATAATCCCCCGTCATATCCAATGAAAGTGATTTTTAATGTTCCAAACCAATCTTGTAAAACCACAAAAAAAATGTTAGTCACACCTCTCAGGCAACCTTATTTTGGAAGATCTATGATTCCCCCACCGATGCATCACCAGCTCGACCAAGATTCCAATAACACGTGAGGAATCCTATGATCACTTCTGCATAATAACCAACTTCCATCCTCAAATAATGATTTCATAAATGTTTTAATTCATATCCAACCACATCTTCATCATACAACTTTATATGAACTGACATTACCAAAAATACTACCTCTAAGGGTCTTCAATAGAACAATTATAAAATTTTAATTTTCTATCTTATTTTTGTCCCTTATTCATATATGGACTTGATCAATTCTATTAATGTGGAACTACACAATTCAGGAGTGTCATTGTTGTAATATATTCAATACAAAATTCATTCCAGGGCACAAGCTCTATCATCCACTGACATCTTGTCCTAGATATGGTTAATACTCTTTTAGAAAGTGTTAAATTAAAACAATATATATAATTTTTTATTAAATGCATTTTATAATATATTTAATAATGATTTATTAGTGACATTTTTCTTGAGTTTTTTTCATGTGTTCCATATCATCAAGAGAAAAATCCAAATGATCATTATTGGTTGTGTTACAAAACCTGGAGTTTCTATAACAAAATCCTAAGCATTAGGATGAGTCAAATTTCCTTTAAGGATAATGTCAGTGTACATCATAGATGAAAAGTGATCAATGTGTATTTCATCTAAGATTTAATGGTTAGAATCAAACTCATAAAATTTATCTTTAAAATTTACTATCTTGATGAGTACGACATGTATCAATTCATACTACCCATATATTCTTTCAACATAACATCAAAACACATTAATGTATCCATAAGACTACCTTACCTATGCATCATAGTATTTGATGCCCCAAAAGAGAACTGACCCAATGTTTTTTAATCCCATATGACATGGAATCTATTTGGTGACATCAAATTCATCCATTATAAATAGAATAAGGATCACCCAAACTTCTATGTGGAAAAATAAACCCTAGGAATGTCAAACATACTGAAACCGATCATTACATAATGCTAACCTCTTTCACAAGGGAAAAATGACTGAATAATCACCTATTTGTACCATTATTCAATTTAGAATCCAAGAGTCCTATAAGGAGTAAATAGAACAAAAATGAAACATTATGTATAAAACAGATAACAATCATTCAACACATTGTTATAGTTCTGAGGGTTATAACATCGTTGGGCCAGCTCCATAGAAATGTAGTTAGATTTGGCACTATAGTTAGGAAATTGTGAAAATTTCAATAGACTGTACCATCAATCTCTTAGAATAGAAGAATCCTATGGGAAGCACTGTCATTTTGGGCTGTAAAAAAAATATGAATGATTTAAACAATTTAATTCATCAAATTAATTATAATGTTCTATTTATAGAAAAAACTATACTTTAAACATTTATTTGGATACTATGAGATTGAACACATCAAAGTTTTATCAACATCCTTTCAATAACAAATTTTCAACTAACATGTTGTCATATTTTTTAAATTATCACGTTATCTTCGTTCAAAAAATCTTTTATTTATTCATAATCATTCACAATTGTTATAGTTAAATAAAATGTCATTTGAAATATTTATAGGAAACACCCTTTAAGTTTTAATTTTTTATTAAATTAACTAGTACCTCATATAAGTATTTTTTACCAACACAGAAGTAGAATTTTAAAAATTTAATTGTGGGTTTCAAAAAAGATGCCAACATACATCTATAGGAAAATCCATATATTTATTTGTAGACACTTTAAACAAAAAACCCTATATAATTCATAATCACCATCAGGGGGATAATTATATATAATCAAAACAATGGAGATATATGATTCTACCGTCATATACAATATGGGTCTATTAAAATGTAAACTGAAGTTAATAAGGGAAAGGTTGCCAACCAAACCAACTTTATCCTAATATAGAATGTATCTGAACATATAAAAACACACAGTTATTTTCATAAATGATTTTTCTCTAATGATAATCTTGCACTTGATATGCATCAATGTCTCCATTCCCATGCATCCAAATACCAATAGTAATAATACATATACATGTGTAATAATAGTAGCACATGAGGCATTACTCCTATATACATTTATAATTTTTAGGATTCCATAGTTTGTAAGGTTCATCTTTCCCATTAGATCAAAATAGTAGATGAGGGATATCCAATCCAATAGTCTTCCGTGAAATAAAAAATTTATTTTTTTTATAATGAATTGGTCATATGACCAATCATCTAATATCAGGATGCAAAATCCATGTTTGTTATCCTTGTAATGGATGTGACCGCCATGATGAAAATCATAATCAAGGGGAATGATATGTCATTCCCAACATCCAATGTGATGATAGATTCCATCCCCTTGATCGTTGACCAAGGGGAATGATAATGTATGCTCAACAACACAAACCTAGGTCCCGCTATTCTTAATTAAATATTAGGTAATCTTGCAGACCAATAATTCCATGGAATTACATTCCATAATTACTATTGAGACATCACTAAAGGTGTAGTAGATACTTTTAAATATATTTAATTTAATATTAATTATCATTTGATGTGTTCAACAAATCCATTTCTATTATTTGATCATAATTACGGATGAAATCCATGACCATAATAATGCCACCCCATACCTCAATTCAAAATAATTAATATGATCATCTTCCAAAAATTGCATTACCACGTCTCATGTATAAAGTATGTGGTACATGTACCTTTATCAATTAAATTGCATCATTCAATTTTCCCCATTTTATTATGGAATTCATTCCACCTAAATGGTTGTGTATATATAAATAGGACAAGGCAATTAAATAAAAATCATTGAAAAAATTTATGTATTCTTTTACAAGAGGAATCAACCGACATAATTCAATGGAAAATAATTCACAACAACTCATCATGATCTAGATTATATAAAGAGCACTCCAAGAGGATGTTTAATAAAAATAGATGGTATAAGTGTTAATGAAAATGAAGACACCCAAAGGGGGTTGATCCGGTTGATTTGAAAACCCACAATGTTCTAATTCTAATCATATTTGTCATATAATTTATGAAACTAGGTCTTAAATAAGTAATTTCACACTTTAAATAATATTCCAAGAGAGTCCAACATGTATAACAGTGGTTCAATTTGTAAATGAGAATTTCTATACAGAAAAATCTATAGGCCACCAACCTCAAACATAGGATAGTACAATTATCTACTATCAATATTTTAATCAACTTGGTTCAATAGAAATAAATAAAATATAAAAAAACCATGAATATAGGGAAAATTATCCCACATAAATTTAACACCATATATGGAAATGGAAAATATTGAATGGATTAATATGAACCAAGATCTTATCGACACACATTAAATGAGACAAAAAGAAGATTCTGAAACTAGATGGAGGAGATATCTATATTCATAGTAGAGGATATGAGGATGTCTAGAAAGTATATATTCCTCCATGAATATTTGAGTAGAAAAAATCAGGAGGAAATAAATAAAGAGTAAAATAATAAATAATAAATTTACTCTTTTTTAAAAACTCCATGATTTAGTATTACAGTTGGTAAAAATCTATGCCAATCATGTATGGGATTCTAACTATTCATGGGGATCACACATATCAATCACAATGAATTATAAAACCTACATAAACCATTAATCTTTACTATATTATGAGTCATAAAAAATCCACACATCTATGTGTAATTGTGAACACGATTAGACAAAACCGTGAAACATCCTTAACCTCTATAAAAAGGGCATATGGTTTCTTTGAGAGATATGCATGGTTTCAAAAAAAACCATACACTTCTACTAGTTACTTCTGTATTATATTTTTTGGGGTCCACCACTAACAAAAATAAATGAAACACCTGTGACACCACATAATCCTTAATCTATCACTAAAAATGAATATTTTATTATTCCAACTCTCAAAATAATTTTCTAAAGCGTAAACTAGATAAAAAACCATTCACCAAATAGTAAAATATGAATTCCTTTTAAATTATACCTTGGCCCAAGAAATAGGATGAAACATTTTTTCTCTATCCCATAACATTGTATAATCAGAAATGAATATAAGAAAAACACATAGCAATTTTTCTTTTCCCACAATTAGCTAGTTTTTTCTTAGGAGTATATAGTGGAAATGTACCAATATACAATATCCATTATAATATATTACTGTTATAATGTTCAATATAGACTCCATATCCTTTTGGGATCACTATTGTTCACATTTTAAATTCTCAATGATCTTTCAACTAATGTGTGTACACTATTCATCAAGAAGATTCTACAATTGATTACTTGAATAAATGTTGTTTACAATTATATAGGTGATCACGAAAAAGATATTTCATTAATTCAAGGAATATCAATTTACCATATAATTAATGAGTAATTCATTTTGGTTCTCAAAATAACATATTTCATGAAACTTAATTCATTTTTCATGAAACTATAAAAATTCCACAAATATTTATTATGTTTCATAAAACTCATATACTGATATATAAATAAGTAATAAAAATTTAATACAACTAATTTTTCCTTAACTGATTCACACAACTCTTTTGCAATTTAAAATCCATAATATAATAGATTTATTAGACAACCAAACTAAGGAGGGGGGAGGTAGAGTAATATTTATATATGAAAGTGAAACTTTCCCTATTATCCTTTCACAAAACTAAAATTTTTGGGAAAATTTCATTTTTCATTGAACATAAATTATTTGCAGGCATAATCATTACAAAGCTCACTAGAGTCCCTAAACTCCCATGTATATTTTTCAGGTTCCCAAATCTCCAAAAAATAATTGAATTAATTATATTATTTTAGGGTGACCCCATATATTCACTTACACATTTGTTTGTGAAACACTTCCACCATTTCACAAAATTTATTATTTTACATGAAAATTATTTCATTCAAACAAAAATAATGTTCACCTTATTATAAACATTAGACCACATAATTTTTTAAATCAATTAGAAACAACACCACCTTTAATGAAACATTGCATGTTACATCAAGAGTTCCCATACCTCTGTCATATACTCTCTTCAACACAATTTCTTAAAAATAATTCTTTAAAATCAAATATTAATATTTAAATGGCATTTATAACAAATGGATACCATAAAAACATTGTGAAGACACCATGTGGTATTTTTTCTAAACAACATCCACATTTTATTTTATTATAAAATCTTCCCTTTTTAATTTCACATTAATTATAGTGTTTTCTAATGAACATTTCACATTTTTGACATAAAAAATATTCACATACAATGACTCTTGACATGGATCAATTAATTTCACATCAAATTGTCTATGACCACATGTGGAATGATCAATGTGATAACCAAGAGTAGTACGAATTGATCATTGACGAATCATATCATTCTTGAATCCATTATTCAACTTTTTTGGATCACTTTCAATACAACACAAAAATATCATATTCTATACAAAGAATGATAGTAATTTTCATTTTCAATATAAAAAATTTATTTTCTTTAGGAAGAATGATAGTACTTAATAAGTCAAATTTTCAACACCAATGTATATCAACACTAATTTCAATCCTATAATATAATCTTTAAGGATATTTCACCATTGAATAAAGTTATAAAACACTTATATATTTGATACTCCCCATATTTCACTACACAGTCTATCATTTTATTCCACATTCAATAATAAACATTTTCTCCCTTTTTCAATGAGCCTAAATGAAAGTCCAATTTGTTCCAAAAAACAGTAATGATAGTGGATCCAAACATGAGAAAAATACACCTTATAATAAATATAGATGGGTATTCATCCACAATGTTATTGTATGTTGGTTTCAATGGTCTCTATATCCCAATCAATGTATTTCAAATTTTTCACTCTTTAAAGACATTATTATAATATCTACAACCAAATGTTCTATATAAATGAAATCTAAATTAAACAACCAATACTCAACTTTTTTCTTCATAAAATGATTCATTATTATAATTTTTATAGTTCTTGAATGGTGGAATTATTTTTTGATAATATTTATAAAAAATTAATTATCAATATTAACTCCTATCAGAGAAATCACATTAAATCATGTATCTTCAAGTTATAATATTATCTATATAAACAATGTTCATTCTTTAGTAGCTACAAAATATTCAACTTCTATGATGCTCATAGTAATAAATATTATTTTATATTTAGTTAAGAGATACATAGCTTTACATTATAAAATATCCCACATGATGTTTATATTCTTTTATATTCTACAACATCTTAATATATATCTATATAATCCAATAGGTCACGATTATATTTTTTATTGTACGAAAAAATAAAATGCAACCTATCTTTGACACAATAATATATTATTTTCACGTCATTTATGTGACATTCCTTGGGAATACTTTGATAACATTCCTCATGACATTTGAAAAAAAGTATCAAGTCCTTTCATTGTTATGTAAAATATGAACACAATGATATTTATATTTTCTAAGACATTAGAAAATTTTCTTTTATCTTATCATGCTAATTACACCCTTATAAAAATTAGAGTCTTCAACTCCTTGGAAGAATCAATTCAATATATTTTTATAACCTCCATGGATATTTTTTTAATATGAAATATATATGAAATTTATTTATTTAAAAGCTATAAATGAATTGAATACATCATCTTGTTAAAAATTTATATTTAAAATTCGTATTTCATGAGCTCTATAAACTACTTTACTACACATAACTGGTTCCACCAAATAATATTCATTATAAAACACTAAAAGCATTATTATTTGGTTACATTCATTGTTTACATAGATATTATAATCTAACCCACCACATTTAAAACCAAAATCCATTAAATATTGATGGAGTGGTGAATATTAAACTCTTGATTCATATTTTGACCCACATAGATAATTTTTTGGAAACAAAATTGTTAAAATATGTAGGTAAAATAAAAACATCTTCTTTTTTGATGCAACCAACTACCACAAAAACAAAATTTAGAAATTTAAATTTTAAATCCAATTGGAGATTAATGAAATTTTTTTACACTCCTACGGATAATTATTTATAAATTTCCTTTAGTTATACAACACGTACAAATGCACTGTATACATAAGTCCATGAAAATGTGAGTATCTCATGAACATAATTTTCACTTTGATTCAAATAACCCTTCCATATTAATTTTTTTCTAATAAAAACATTTTTTCATGTTGAAAACATATATTTTTTTCAGTAAAAAAATATCCCACATTATATACCTTCTTATTTTTATCAATAACCTCATTCTTGTCATTAATCCAATTATCAAATTTAATATCTTCTTCAAAACATTTTCCCTCTAAATTTTGTAAAAAATATGTTTCATTAGAGATTTCATACGCCTCATTTTCACTTGAACTGACTGATCATCGATGATATGCTACATAAACATTTTAGATATAAAAATTATCTTATGTGTAGTATTAGATAAGAATTCATATATTTTATCATCTATGTATTGTATTTATTCTCTTTATAAATAATATTTTTTCCAACATCATTTTACATATTTATTACATATTGAATATATGAATAGAATTTTGGAATATTCTTCTCCCTCTCCACAATAACATCATCGTTGTTCTGAAATAACATTCATGGAAACTTATGAAAATTTATAATTTAATTTATTCTTTTGGAGATAACAATGGAAATCAATTAATCTCTACGGGATTCAAAAATTCAATGTATGTCCTCATTAATGTTGAAATGCCCACATATAAAGTCTCAACAATATTTCAATGTTTAATTATTTCACCAAAATTTCCACTATGATTTCGTTAATTCACTTGGACACAAAAATAATTTATTATAAATTCCGGGATATATTAAAATGACTACATTTCCAAATATTTATAGTTTTCATTTATCAATAATTACAATTATTGCCATGTTATTTATGATTTATTATCACCTATAAAAACAATTTGGCTGAAGTGATTTCACTGTTGAGATTTGGGAAAAATCCCAATTTTCATGTCATTATCTTCATCCTAGATGTTAATAAATTCTAGGGCATTTTATGCTCAGAAAAATAGAATTTTTTATCCATGAATCCACTCATCCTTCATCTATTATTGAGTAATAAAAATAAACACTATAAAAATGTAAGAATGGATGAGGATCCTTAGAATTCTGGTATGGTAATTAGTGAAGAGAATGTAATATCTATTCTCTTTAGTGACTATTATTGATATTGGAACACAAAAATCACTGTATACCAATTCACTAACCCTTATTGAATTTTTTTATTTCTCCCTAAAAGGAATTTTATTAAAATTCCCTTATTTTAATTCATCATTGTTTTGTGTATAATCCTATGACATCATAGTGATATATCCTTATATATATAATTTTAAAATTTCATCCACGAAAAATTGGATTAAATGATAGGTTCATATATGAAATATCATGTACTCATATCCCTTAGATAAAAAGTGAATATCTTTTACTCAAATCATAAGGTAGAGGTTACCCTTTGTGTTGTTCTCATACATCACAATTGTAACATCTTTTAACCATATGAAACATATATTATCGTTAAAATTTATTGTATATCCAAAGATTATTAGTTTAATGGAATTACAGGAGTTGTGACTGATACTTTTAACAATCGAGACATCTACATATCTCATATATATTCCCCTGAGAACTAATTTTATAGAACCAAAAATCGTTAGGCATTCATTATTGATTTTTTAACACCTCCCTTATCATATAAATGATCGTATTATAGGGTCATCAACCATATATGATCCATACATTGATATGATGTAATTCTTTTAGGGGAATATATACAACCATTTCCAACTCATCTAATTTAGTTTTTATCCATATATTCTTCTTCATAGCTGATGTTTTTGGTTATTTATAATTTCTAATTTGATTATAATGGACCATACCTTTCATTAAAACCTCTAACTTTATATTTCATTTTCATCATAGTCACTAATTTTTTAAACAACGTCGTTCTAATTATTATAATATTTAACTCTATTTGGTTTCACAAACTACTTATTTTCCATTCGTTACCACCTGGATATGGAATATAAATTTTTGGAATGTCTAATCCTTCGACAAAAATAACTCTCCATACTAGGTTAAAATTTATATGTCATATCATCAATAATGGTTATAAATTTGGTTATCAATATATTAGGATACTGATTTATCTCATGTTCAATACTCAATCTCTATGTGAGTGATTATTTTCTAGAACCAATAATTATTGATTTAGATTTTAAATCAAGTCCCATTTTAGTTATGTTTTAAAAATATTTTATTTGATTCCCAATAAAATTATTTTACTATATATCAATATCGATATAAAATACTTTATTTCTTTTTGTCTGATATGTTACCACCTTCCCTAATTTCATATAGTGAGTCATGGTTCTCTCAATGTTCACTCTAATTATTTAAAGGCCAAAAGATAATCTTCGTGTTCTTTGAAATATTTTACTAAGTACATTATAATATAACTTGATCCATTTATATCGCCAATATTTTATTTTACATTAATGTTGTACTAAATGAACTTTTTAAGATCACTGGCATTGTAGAGTTATTCGTTTCGATCAATAAATTCATCGTAGACATGTCATCCTCCTGTTGTTGTATATAATGTGTGGAATCACGAATCTATCTATTGGATTTCATAGTTTTTGATCTGTAAACTTGTATTTCTTCAAGAAATTTTTATAATTGTCATATTATATAAACTCTTCTGTATATATATATTTTTTTTCATTTTTTATCTCTTCAATTTTCTGAGATATGTATACAACCTCCACAACAAAATTTTGACTATGGTCTTCATAGTTATTCATTTATATTACCCAAATCTATTATTAGCTATCATTTACTTATGAAATGAAGTTATTATCCTAGAATAAATTAATTTTATCACTTTTCATTACTCTTCAAAATTTATTAATACTTCATCATGTGAGTTTCAATATCATCATTGTCATTCAAAAACTTTTTGGGGCACTTTTCATAATGGTACCCAACCATTACACATCTAAAGATGCAGAGTGAATGTTATTGTTTTAATTATAATTTTTTACTTTTTAAATTTGATGATATTAATGAAATAAATTCATACACATTATCTTCTTTATATCCATCCTCAATTGTGAAATTAGTCATTGATGTTAATTTGAATTACATAGAAATCCCTTATTTTATAGCCCCATTATCACCATTTCTCATTTCATTTATGAGAATACTATTGTGAAAATTGTCCAACGACAACTCATTTGGATACTAATAATCATCCATAGAGACATTATTATTTAATCAATGTGGAAATGATAACTAGATGGATGTGATAATATTGACATCATCAATGATTTCTATAAAATCACAAATCTCCACAACAATCACATTAACCCGATCAAAAAATTTATCAATAGACCTAGTAGAGAATATCCTCATGTACTCAAACCAGTTCCACAGAACATGAAATTTAGATAATATAATATTTAAAAATATTTTTTATTTAATTACTATCTTTTATGACATGGAATGTGAGGATTTACATGAAATTACATTTATGTAGACTGTGTAGGATATGTCTACAAAAAATGAATTGATTCCCCTATTAACCTCATCTTGTTATCTTAATTATATATCTGATAGAGCACCATTATTTATATAGATTGTGATCCCATCAATACACGATATATACACATACATATCTAACTATTATAATTACTATTGCATCCAATTCTTCAAGAGTTGTAAATTTATTCAATTGAAGATTTCAATCCCTTTATTATTGAAGTGTTCTATGGAATCAGTAGATTGAGAAAAACTTACATTAACAATTTTCATAGATACCAAATTTTATCCCCACTAGGTTAAATTCCATTACAAGTTGGGGAGAGATATTTGAGAATGATAGATTAAAACACTCACCTATTTGGGTCTTATTTCATCATTTCACATAACCCTTCTGAATGACTTTCTCATATATATATTTGAGTAGAGATTAAAACATGCATGAGACACATAAATTTTACATGGTTCACCCTTAACTGGGATAGTTCAAGGGGTATAAGAAGGGGATATTCTGATGTACCATATAAACTATAGATCAATAATATTATAATGGATTGTGTCGAATCACTATCCATCATGGTTCTTTTCAAGTAACACATTGAATGATCAATTGTCTAACAAAAGGAGTTATCACACTACACCTCTAGAAGATTATTCCACTAATTACATGAATCAATGTTCCTAACACAAAATTTGAATAACATGATGTATTTATTTGAACCACATGATTAATATAAATATACAATATAATTTATTTGTAATTCCATCTTGTTCATGAAAAATTCAATTTCATGAACCCTTTATAATTTTTTCACATAACGTTATCCACTTTCACATAACAATTTAGTTAGTCAAAGAATACCAAAATTTTGTGCAATATTTATGATTTTTGTTAAACCATTAACATTCAAAATACTATTATGTTCTTCATGGAACACCCTTGTTTCACCCATAATTTATGTTTTTGATTATAATCAATTAATTGAATAGATGAAA
This sequence comes from Viscum album, assembly GCA_963277665.1. Classification (NCBI taxonomy): domain Eukaryota; kingdom Viridiplantae; phylum Streptophyta; class Magnoliopsida; order Santalales; family Viscaceae; genus Viscum; species Viscum album. Next base: position 1,948,068,562 of record OY728163.1, read on the forward strand.
TCCCATTTTCATAAATAAGATGTTGTTTTTTAAAACTACATAAAATATTCATTCATGAAAATCATACATGATTTCAAATCATTGTAATTATCATTGTGTTAAAAACCCAAACTTTGTGTGAAGAACCCTACTTATATGCACCAAAATTCCTTAATAAAATTATTCTTTAAAGACAATTAGAATTCATACAACATTCCTAGTTTACATAAAATTGTTTTTTAATTATTTATTTAATGTGAGACACATTATATTTATGAAGAAGTGATATATAATTCATGGGTTCATGTAACTCTTACTTCTTCATAAAACATTGTCTTTCATGAATGTTCATAAAATTTATAAAGATCATTGAATCTATTTACTTTTATGAGGTCTCAATAAATATCTAATTTCACTTAAATTTACAAAACCCTTTCTCACTTTCCAAAAAAAATTCATTTATGATAAAATTATTATTTAGATGAAAAAATTACATTTCCCTTCCCCTAATATTTAGACCAAAAAATTTAGTAAAAACAGGTAAATGGATCCACCTAATAAATATAAATTATTATACACATTTTAGATCTTTCATACCACCATCCTATATCTTTCAATATATACATTGTCAAATATCACACTATAAATTCAAATCTTACCTCTCTACTAGCATTATCAATAAATAAAACAAACCAAATAACACTAACAAGTCCTTTTAAGGTATATTTTCCCATTTGTTCTTCTCAATTCATTGAATGAAATTTTAATAGACATTTGTGGAGAAATTATATACTTTCTGTAATTATGTTGACACTATATATTAAATCCATAATATATAGAGGAAGACATTGCTGATAGGGCCATTTCATTTAAATATGCATGTTTTTTAATATTTTGAAAAAATTAATAAATATAATTAGTTTCTATATGAGTTTTATCTTCCCACATACACTATTTTATTTCCCATATCAAGAATTTCTACATATTCTCTTAGTAGTTTTATTTTAACAACATATTTCATTCTTAAAAACACATGTGTGGTCAATAAAATCTATAATGTGAATATTTTGTTCATGGTTCTCTTATCATCCTTCAATAATTTACAAGACTCATAGTCATGTTTTTTCACCACAATCATATTTTGAATAATTTTCATACATCAATGTATAATATTTTATACATAAAAATTATTTTGGAATGAATGTAGTATTATCAATAGCATTATATAGTATAAAAATATATTAATCAATATCCACCCTTTGATCATACTATTTTACCACCATGGGTAAATTTATAATGCTCATATGGCTTTTCTAACATCAATAAACATTTAGATTCTTATAGATAGACATAATCATAAAATAGGAACTAAATATCATCAATTCATTTATCCATATCACATATGTAATTACGTGGGTCTAATTATTCCCTTTCAAATGTAATAGATTCACATAATGTTAAAAATATTCATTTATGAAAATTCAATCCATTACATTATGCATCCCAGTCAAGATCCAACACAACTGGGCTAGAGCCATGACTCCCCAAGCCTGCCTCAAATAGGCTAGGGGTTGGCGACTAGCACCGAGTAGGCTATCACACTGAAGGGAGGCATTATCCTAAGGTACATGTACACACGCACCCACATAAACCTCGATGCATCAGTGCAGAGATATATAAAACTGAATAGTAAATGAATGCACACATCTATCCCAAACTAGAGTGCAACAGTAGTACAAAAGGGAAAAAAAGGTCTCATTAAAAGAAAACACAATAGTGTCAACCCTACTCGGAAGAAGGGGTACCCTGCCAAAAGTACCATCGGAAAGCTCCTCAGCACAACTTCGTTAAGACTCCACGGTTAGTCCCGCTCACTCATATCTGCCTGCTTCGAGTCCTCCTAGGACTCTGTCAAAAGCCATGTGGTCTGCACAGGACAGAAACATGTGCGAGCAATGCCCATGTAGAGGTGAGTATAAAAATACTCATTAGGCTCCCCAAAAACCCCAAACAATGAGAGAAACTTAAAGGAAACCATCTGATCATCTTAGCCAGAGGGAACCCAAACAATAGAAAACTCTATCTCGTGACCATCCTCAGCTAAAAAAACTAGTCATATCAATCCTGGTGTATTCCCATACATACACCTTGAACATCCACTTTGGTATATGCCCAAACATATATCTCAAACATCAACCCATGTATATGACCATACATATACCTTGAACATCCGCTCAAATATATCATCTTACGTATACCAAAAACATCAAGATATGATTAGCTCACACACCAAGCCACATGAGGTACAAACCTCATTTCCAGTAA